>OX336393.1:152751990-158031783 GCA_946902985.2 Meconema thalassinum | reverse complement strand
AATGATTTTGAAAGGATTGTCGAGAATAGAAGACAATTAACAATAGAACCACTCCAATAAATTGCATTTAAATACAAATGGCATTTGATAACAAGTGGCGTTGAAGGGAGTGACAGCGTTCACTGGAATAATGAGATGCAGATTGTTGCGCGCACTGGTGGAAGGGATGTTTCGACAGCACGACGTGAACAGCCCGATCATCATGAAACATGAATTTAATAAGACCAAATATTCTAGAGAAGCGATAGTTGTAAGAGTTTAAATACACGTGGAATATCGTTGCTTTTGTTGTTGATGTTTGTTGTTGATGTTTGTTGTTGTTGTTGTTGTTGTTGTTGCTGTTGAATCATTTAGGGACTTAGCAGCATCTAAGTCATAAAGCCCTGTGTACTTGACTGTGTGTGTGTGTTTATGTTGCTGTATTTTGAGTCTTCCGTCTTTTGACTGGTTTGATGCAGCTTTGCAAGCCTCCCTGTCCTGAGCTAATCGTTTCATCTCTACGTAGCTACCACACCCTCCGTCCGAGGCAATCTGTTTAACATATTCTAACCTTGGTCTACCCCTACAGTTCTTGTCCTCGACCCTTCCTTCCATAACTAAGCTTGCTATTCCTGGGTGTCTTAGTACGTGTCCTACCAACCTATTGTTGTACCCCTAGGGTACAACACCATCATCCCTTGACACTAATACCCCCGAAAAAACAAATGCCACACACTTACTTCCGAAATCTACAAATACATTTACAGAATTATACATCCAATAAATTATCACCTCCATGAACTCAGGTAGCCTCGTGTCCCAGCCAACGAACCCAGAGAGGGCTATGACATGGAAGAAATGTGCGGATTCCGCAAACACAACGCGACACTTCTATAAGAACTCCGGGAGGTCATGCACCCTGATCAGTCGGTCTCAGTGTTACCTACGTGCCGAATCGCTGCTGGAAGCCGAAGGGTAAGTGTCTCAAGCGATCACTACACACACAGTCATACTACACTCCCATCCCCCTGTGCTTGGATTGTAATAATTATTTATTTTTATTAACTGCACTGCTATTTTTCAGAGTACTTCAAAATCGAAGTACTCATTAAAATCAAACATAATAGAAGTCAATGGTCTTTTCCTTTATTTAATTAGCTGATAAGATCCTACCCTCTTATCTTCCCCGATAGGTAGGATCTAGCATTAACACTACTATTTAATTGCTTCTTTGCGTCAGCAGAGCGTCACAGCACAGCGCTGACACAAGCAGGCTCACAATTAGCTCGCCTGCTTACGACTTACCTTAGACCGCTGGGCACCGATATCGCACATAGAGTAATAATTAAATTACCCTTCCTTACGCACTCACACCCTGAACTACCCCGCCAAGCAGCACATTGGGGAGTTCTCCTTGCAGATCGTACTGACGATCTCAAACCACTAGATAATCAATACCTCTTACAAGTAATTTCCAAGCTTTCCCCCTAAACACACTTATTTCATCCCTTAGGTTAATTCATTGTTCAGGCTACCCTCTCAGGTACCTTACAAATGGTGGAGCCGCTAGGTACCGCGACGTTGTCATAAGACAACGCCTAAAGGAGTACATACAACGTATTCCGCGGAAAAGATCCCTAGAACTTAACCACTTTCTTGCCAAGCAAACGCCACCCAAAATTGGGAAAAATTTTTGAAGTAAGGGTCCAATAATATTTTTGTACCCAACCCAAGCCCGCCCCGATAGATAGTACATTTTTAAACGCCACCCTTACCTAGCCATATCCAATTTACATCCCCATATATACGCCCTTACAGTAGGACGTACAATAGAGATCCATGCTCAAATACCAACATATTGGTAAGGTCAAGCGTGCATTTAGAGATACAGCACACAACCTCGCCGTTACCACCAAACCACTACGCCCTAAAATCCTAGTTAAAAACCCCGACTTAATAACAGAACACAACGCAAGCCAATTACTTACCGAACTTGAGGACGCAGTTATAGATCTCAAGCTCAAGTACCCAAACGCAATCAGACAAAAACGTCCCATCACACGAGCCCAGACACAGAACGCTCAACAGGCATCCCCAGATAGCGTTGATAGTGAGGAATTAACCCCCACATTACCGTACGCTATATTACAACACATCAGTGACACGCAACAAACCTACAACGGGTTGCAGGTCCTGTTACAACAGTTAGACGAGATTCCACACAATTCTTCGAATGGGGGACTAATCGTAGATATACACGCCATCGCCTTAACGCTAGGCGACAATATAAACAAGGCGCTTTCCACACTACAGGCAGTTAACATTGAACATGACTTATCGCTGGATAATGTCCAGGGTACTGAGCAATTCAACCCACTGGACGCTCCACACTCTACCCCTAACCACACAGGCACCTCCCAAAGCGAAAACACCTATATAACACCAGTCCAGGTTCACCAGCAACCCCTAAGCCACGCACACTCTAGCGTTGCATTAAATAACAGCGACCTAGATTCCCCAGTTGAGCGCACCCCCTTAATTAACCCAATACTTCCTACAGCGCGGACATGGCCAGGCCTACAAAGTATCCAATGATACAACCTGCTAAATACCCAGGCGACAAGCAGGACCCCGAGGAATATTTGAGAGCCTTCAATCGAACGGCTAAAATTAACGGCTGGACAGCTGAGGACAAGAAACGCCTCTTACCAGCATACCTCACTAAATCGGCCCTCACGTGGTACGAACTCCATGAAGCCACCTTGGCCGATGCCAAGTGGGAACAATTTTCAGCCGCCCTCGTCAATACATTTCAACTAACCCCTGATGAGGATGACTTGTATGACAAAATCCACGCTCGCACACGAGGTTCCACGGATGGCACACAGGCATACATTAATGCCAAATTATTAATGTGTGAGAGGCATAATAGGGAGATGCCAGACAGGCGGAAAGTACGTCTCCTTATGCAGGGAATGCACCCTACCTTGGTGGACAAGCTCTGCACCTTGCAACACCGTACTAGAGTTACAGGCCAATATTAAATTTATCGAAGAGGGCAATAAAATGACTCAAAAAGCCGTGGACCAGCACATCCGCACGGATAACGGTGATTTGCATCAGCAAATCCGCGATCTGACCAAACAGATGCAGGAGATGCAAATTATGGCCATCCACGCTAGCCCTAAAACACGCCCTCGTAGGGATGATCCTCGGGATACATGGCGAGCACCAAGGGGCGATCAAAAGGATCATAGTAGACCTAACCACCCCCATTGGCGCAATTCACCCCCGGTAAGAGAGGCGAACTATTATTCGCAATAGCAGGAGGAAGTGCCACGCCGCAACGAATCCCATCCCTTCCCGCAGACACAATATCTGGCAGATACTCGCCCACGCGGCAATCCACCCCCAGATCATACACCAAACCATCATCCCCAATATAGGGACGACCGAACATGGAATCGTGACCAAAACACCAGATACACACGCCCAGTCAATACCCCTCCAAACCGTCGGCCGAACACTCCCCCGCAGTGGGAACGATATGAGCCTCAATGCGAAAGGCCTCCCCCAGCATACCCTCAATTCGCCCCTGTCCAACGAGAAAGAGGACCGGAGGACTATCCACTGCCCGACCACCCTCCACGGGATTCACGAAGGCATTCACCCCCACGAGATAGACAGGTATTACACCCCAAACCCCAATATCAGCCCCGGCCAAACACTTGGCGAGACAGGGCGCCCAGGGGACAGCCTCGCTTCACAGACAACCGAGGTTATGCCCAGCAAAAAAACTATTAGCTAGGGAAGGGCCAGCACCCACTCAATCGGATAACCCTTCCCCGGTAACCACTAAGCGCTCAATTCAACCCCCACAGGACAACTGCCCTGTCCGATCCAGTAAGCCGCAAATCCCCCCAAATTCCGCCCGCCAGAATACAGCACAGGAAATACCTCCCCGATCGCAGCTCATAACACATACGGTCAAAGGGGATGGTAATTGCCTCTTTCGGGCACTCAGTTTCCTGCTCCATAGAAATGAGGACCAGCATAAAGAACTCAGAACACAACTGGTCATGTATATAATGGCATACTGGGACGAGTATAAATATTTCCTCGCCGACGGTAATGATGCCTTATTCCCCAATAAATATGCATATGGGGATTACATGCTTCGAACTGACACATACGCAGGAGCGACGGAGGTACCGCTCTAGGCCATGTCCTTAAGACTAATATCCATGTCTATACACTGGACAAGATGGAACCCACTTTTTCTACAGTAGGCTATGACCAACATCTGTACCTTTTGTTCACGGGCAATCCGAATGCGGGTTATTACAGCCCTCTTACTATCAAATTTCCTCACACACCTCGACCCTCCGCCCCTCAGGTTGGAAAAGAGGACACTAAAGGCACATTAACAACCGGCAATAAGATCACAACCCCTAAAGACGTTTCCACAACCAGCGTAGTTCGACTACCCATGATACGCCCACCCACATTGATTCCACCCACGGACCCAAGCGGCCCGACCACTAAACCAGGCGCAACGAAGCCGGTGAATTGTATCGCTACTGGCGCGAATAAGTTACCTCCACAGAAAGCCGGCTGTAAACCCACAACCACTCACACACACCGGTCCTTTAGAACACCCCTGCCGAGGCCAGGATTCACATCCCGGGGCAGCAAACATCATTCTAAATATTTATCCATTCACCGACAGCTCAAGAGGAAGCTTAGGACACTACACATGGCAAACGGGCATGACACAGCTGAAGTGCGACTCCCAGTTTCACGGGACTCAGCAAAGCGTGTCAGGTTCAGTGATCATACCGCAACTCCGCGTTTGCTCAACACAAGTAACAGACCGCCAGAACACACAGTCTCTCAGGCTGCGATAAATAACGATAAACATAATTCACCGTCCCAAGATCCCACAGCACCGATCATTACATATACTCTTAACAACATGTATAGTGCACAGGACGGACACAATATTACAGCCCTCTCTAGCCCGGCCAAAATTAACGGGTATAAAATTCAGATCTTATTGGACACGGGATCAGCTATTTGCTGTGTCAGCAGTAAGTACATTAACGGCGAGCGCATACACAGGATGCCTCTCAACACTCGCCTTGTGGCTGCCAATTCCCAAACCATTTCATGCTTAGGCACTACTGACATACATCTCCAGATAGGTTCTTTTGAAACTAGCTATCCCATGTTTGTAATTAAGGACCTTTCCGGTCCGGGTATCATCGGCACGAACTTTCTTGCCAAGTTCGAAGCGAACATTAGCTTTGTCACTAATGAAATACGATTAATGATCGGAGACCTTATCACTACACAACCGATATCATACGCCCGGAATACATACAATCCACGAGCGCAGTGAGTCCCGCGCGCGCACCAGGTCTCTCCGTTGGTTACCATATCTCCGCCAACAAACACAAGTGCTAAGACAGCCACGCCCGCCACTGGGGAAACACAGCCACTAACCCCAGAATAGAAAGCGTACCAACCTCTTGGAAGAATATAAGGATATTTTTGCACATTCCCTTGCCGACTTAGAAGTGACCGACTTAATTCACCACCGTGTCGAATTGACCAGTGATGCTCCGGTTCACCAGGCACCTTACAAGGTTAGCGCTAAGGAGCGACAAGCCATAGAAACACAGATTCAGGAGATGTTAGAAGCCAAGATCATCCACCCCATTGTGTCTAAATATAGTGCCCCGGTAATCCTTACCCGTAAACCCGATGGTTCGCATAGGTTTTGCACAGATTATCGACGCCTTAATAGACTCATTACGAGTGACAATTACCCGCTACCGTGCACAGACACTTATCTAGAGACCCTAAGCCGAGCTAAATATTTCTCGATAATGGACTGTGATTCCGGATTTTATTCGATCCCTGTCTATGAACGCGATTGGCATAAGTTGGCATTTGTCACCGAAAACGGCCTCTTCGGTTATGCCGTATTCCCAATGGGTTTAAAGAATGCCAGTCAGACATTCCAAAAATTGGTAGATAAGGCATTCGCTGGCTTCAAATAACGCTCGATATTAACTTATATAGACGACATAACAGTCTTCTCACAAACATTCGAAGAACACATCATACACTTGAACGAAGTTAAAGCCATCCAAATGTTAGTTTGCAAAAACGAAGGTCCACATTCTCGGTCACATTGTTAGCCGCGACGGCATCACACCTGACCCTGCCAAAGTCGCCGCCATCACCTACATTCCCATACTGGAAAACATTAAACAGCTACGTTCTTTTTTGGGCCTCGAAAGTTATTACCGTCGTCTCATTCACGGATTTGCAAAGATAGCTAACCCCCTAACCGAGCTTACACACGAGAAAACGCCCTTTATAGTCACAGAAATACATAGAGAGGCTTTCGATAAACTTAAACACTTACTCACTACACCGCCCCTGCTCCAGCATTTTCAGGAAGGTAGGCCCACTTTCGTACATGTGGATGCAAGCCAATTTGGCATCGGGGCTGCCCTGCTACAAGAGGCCGATGATGGCAAACAACACCCAATTACATATGCTAGCCGTAAACTTACACCGGTAGAAACCAGATATTCCGCGACCGAAAGAGTGATGCTCGCATTCTCTTGGGCCGTAAATTACTTCCGGACATCTATATGGTATCTACTTCACGGTAGTTATGGATCACGCCAGCCTTCTTTACTGGGATAAATTCAAGAATCCCAATTCCCGGCTTAATAGGTTCATATTTAAATTATATGACTACACATTTGAAGTTAAGCACAAGAAAGGTAAGTCACACTTTGATGCAGACGGTCTCTCGAGACTACCTCTACTCCTGACGAGGATGTCAATCATGCCTGGGACTCCGTACCCACATTTGCCGTCACTCACATTGATCAAAAACAAGAGCAATTAAAAGATCCCCAGTTGGGACAAATTAGGATTGCCTTACATAATCGCGACCAGGTAGATAGTAAAACTGCCCGCTTATCACGCAGATTTTTTTATTGATAAGGACGATCTCCTTAGGTACAAATCCACGGCCACGCATGACGTCACACCCGTTGCCCTTCCCACTACACTCCGAAACCATGTAATGACGGAATATCACTGCCCACCCCTTAATGGCGCACACTTTGGAGTCCATAAAACATATTTGCGCATTCGCAATAAGTACTATTGGAAAAACATGAAAAATTACATCACAGAGTTCATTAAAACTTGTCACACATGCCAGAGGTACAAACACTGACCTGGTAAACCCCATGGCTTACTCCACCCCATCCCCGTAGGTGAACATTTCCACCGCATAGGCATTGACGTAAAGGGTCCAATTACAACCTCAGACAAAGGTAACAAATACATACTGGTAGCAACCGAGTACCTTACCCGATACATTATCACCAAAGCGGTCCCAAAGATAGCGCACACCAAATCGCAGTGTTCCTCATGGAAATCATTACCAAGTATGGTATTTTCCACACATTGTTATCCGACAGAGGAACAGTTTTCACATCTAATGTAATTACACAGCTCCTTAAATTGCTTCACATAAAAGCATACACAACCACTAGTTTCAGCCCTCAGACGAATGGGTTAACTGAAGTTATGAACAAAATCCTTGGCGGCGCGCTAGCTCGTTTTACTAACAACAAGGGCACTGACTGGGATAAATACCTCCCAGCAGTAACATTTAGTTACAACACATCCGTGTCGCAGGCGACCAAACACACCCCGCACTTTCTTTTACACGGATACCATCCGCGCAGTCCGATCGACAACATTTACATCCCACAGGATACACTCCCTAGCAACGCTGAAAGGTTGCAATATTTGTGCACAGCCCGTGACACCGCGCGACGTAATATCCGCACTTCAAAAAACAGGCAGAAAATCACGTATGATAAAACCCACAAACACAAGGAATACAAACCCGGACAGCTCATTATGATATGGTCACACACTCGCATTAAAACGTGTCAGAATTCCTTATCCCGAAATGGACAGGTCCGTTCAGAATCCAGAGGAAATTTCGGACCTAAACTACCTCGTCAACATTCGGTACAGCCATAAAATTTTCAAGGACACGGTTCATGTACGGCGTATGAAACCCTACCATTCCCGGAAAACCACCCCCACTCCTCGACCCTCCGTGGCTAAGAAACAAAAGCGTTAGGTCACCAGCATAAGGCATTAAAATATATTTCTACTACACATATATCAAACCCTGGACCATACGAGTCAAACAAGCGCCCTATGCGCTATGGCATTTGGTAGCCATGCTCACAACTATCGGTCACCGACAGTTCCCCACAGTCCATAGATACGACTCCCAACTGTAAGATTGCATGTTTAGTTGTAACCAATATAACAATGTGTACCAGGTTATATTTTTGTTGTTTCATGTCTTTCTAGGATAATGAATTCTGTTCGCACACACTAGTTTAAGAAAGGTCAAGGCTAGATATATATTTAGTAGTTACATGTGTATCATATTCCCCTTAAGTCCCCATGAACACGCTACGCCAAATAAGCATTGGCAATAGCGCCAATTGCACTATGGCATCTAGTAACCACAGTCTGAAACAGATGTCAACACCAATCCCGGTTTGACCCCACACCATAAGTAGGCTTAAGTTGCAGGATACCAATTAGGAAATGCCAATTTAACGTTATTAATAATAGTTCCATGCTTATAATATGTGCAGTGCATATATATCTTTACAGGTAATATATTGTAGACAAGGCCTTACATATGTAACACACATTCAGCTAACGAGGTCAATCCTCTCCTGCGACACACGGAAGTAACGAGAGCCGTCACGCTCAGTCAGCAATACACGATCCCTCCATAGTAACAACTCTTTGCCACAAGTCACGTAGACAGCCACGCGCATACATAGCCATGCGTAAGACGGGTCATTTGCACAACTGAAGTGCACATAGGAAACCACGGAAAGATTCCTTTACCATAGGAAGCTATCTAAACATTTCATATTCATACAATCTCATACAGAACGCATATTTTACCCAACTTAATCGCACATAGATTTCAATACACGGTCACCAGCATTAGGCGACTAAAGAGCAAATCACCTTTCACAAGGGACGATACATTAACGCACCCTTCCCATACAACGGTAGTCACACCACACAGTTGATAAGCACCGATGCATAACATAATTATTTACATATATACCTTCGGTAGCGACCGATGACAAATTCAAACACAATAACCAGATGTATTAAGTGATAGGCGGACGCATACATCTCACACAACACTAGAGGGGTCAACAGTCCCATGGTTAATGCCCACATTTAGGAAATTAGTACACAACATTTTTACTTGCACAACTTACGAACTTACGAAAGTGCACGGATTCCAACAGTCACCCCATATTAAGGCGGGATGACAGGCCGATCCAATACATTATCACCGAGTAGACCACTAAGTTTATACATATGGCCAAGCATAATACATTACTGAACATACAATACAATTTATCTAGCGAACGCCATTACTCCAGCAGTAGCAAATACAGGGTCACAGACACCACAATAACACAGGTCTTTGGACATCAGCACGTCCTTTAAACTGCCTAACACGAATACACTCTTCTGGTATTACTCTAATAGGTCTTTGGACCTCAGCACGTCCTTTAAACTGCCTAACACGAATACACTCTTCTGTTATTACTCTAATAGGTCTTTGGACCTAAGCATGTCCTTTAAACTGCCTAACACGAATACACTCTTCTGTTATTACTCTAATAGGTCTTTGGACCTAAGCATGTCCTTTAAACTGCCTAAGACGAATACACTCTTCTGTTATTACTCTCATAGGTATATGGACCTAAGCATGTCCTTTAAACTGCCTAACACGAATACAATCTTCTATTATTACTCACATCGTCCATAAACGATTCACACTATATTCTAGGCCACTGATAGCAGCCTAGTACAATCACTATCGCCGAACATTCCAAGATGATAGATCTTTATATCTTACCATATTTCAGCACCGATATAGGCTCGTGCAGACAACACAGTAATACAGATTAACGGCATTCCGGAAATGCTTAAATGCATGCGTACAATAACACAGGTTAGCGCCTATCCCTACAGGCCAACGCGGATTATCACTCATGGCAGGGTGTAGCGACATTCAATATAATTCCGCACACAATCGCACTATTACACATGTGGATTACTACCACTACGGCCAGCAGGATTTGACACAATCACACAGGTTATCATACCGTCACAGCATCAGACTGTATAGGTCAGCTGAACAAACAGTTAGGAGACACTGGGAATAAGGATAATTTATAATTACGTAAATTACAGATCCCATACACTATAATCCAAGAGACTTTCTTTAATACATATCAATCACTTTTCACACTCAGTACTGCAAACTGCTCTTAGACAGTGAGTCGCGCTCCGCACCCAATGCCGGAAGCGAGGACTGCCCACACAGCTTCTCGACATACGAGACGCCGGAACTCCAAGACTCACACGTTATGTACAGCACTCATGCCGTTATCGCATACTCCTTTTCATTTATTTTTTTCTCCTTGCAGGGGATCTTTAACTTTTATTTCTAGTTAACAGTGGCATTGACCACCCAGTACCGTCATAAAGACAGACAGAATGAAGAGTTTTCACACGAGGCGACTTCAACATTAGCCGACGGAGTAGGAAATTCATTTACATTACAATTATAATTATAATCTTGTCATCCAATCTGACGACCGACTGGACTCCTAGGATTTCTAGGGGATTGGGGCTATACCTCTAACAGTCAACGTAAGGAACCATTTATCATCCTTCCGCTAAGTACAAACTGTTCATAATGATCTGCTATATGCCGACATGATCTTCGATAATAAATTCACGAAATAACTTCATAAGTGCCACAAGGCTCCAATGGGACCACAAGTCCTTATATAGATCCCCTTTACTTCACATCTACACAGTAGATACACGCTTATCGTTAAAGTCGTAAGTTGGCCACATTAAAATAACATATTCTCGTTTTGAGGCAACGTGACACGACATGGCACATACCAATACATATGTCCATTAGAATCACAGTAACGCCATGGCCCATAAATGTCCTAAAGTAGACCTAGGCGTGCTATGCCCAGGGCAGGTTCAGTCCTACCTTCCTAGGTCAACACTCTTGGATGCATATCAGCCATAAGCGCGTAGATATAGATATATTCGGCACCCAATACGTTGATGGTCCATAGCTGCTCTGCGTGTACTGTGCCCTTTCAGTAAGAAATATGCAAATCACAGTATGCCAGCAATGCTCAAATCGGGATTTTCGGGGTTTTGGTACGTTCTCCCACTCTGTGACTTACACATTTTGGATTAAATATAGGATACACTTCCCAAAAATAAAAACAAAATCAACTCCTATTATAAAACATTTAATTAACCAAAATTATGGCGCTACAAACAAATAAAACAAATAAACTATTGACCAATCCTTCTAAACTTGTTCAAAGTGAACAAGGAATATATAAAATCAAACAAATATCATATTAAAACACATGGTTTCCTTCAAACCAACAAAAATTATAATTCTTTTCACTTCCATAAAGCGTCCCTTTTAAATTTTACTACAATCACGAGCTCCAATGGCTCAATACTTTCCACTATAAATTGTGTTATTCTTTTACACACCTCAATGTCTATTTTATGAGTGTTATAATCAAAACAATATATAATCTTATTCAAATTAATTGTTATTCCTTTACTTAAATTTTTGGGCATCTCATAATGCTCTTATGTTACCATCTCTCTCAAGTTAACAAATTCACTACAGTGATCGGGAAAATACTTGTGTACTCCAGAGTTACCGAAGACTACTTGAACAAAGTCAAAAATTATGATTACTCCCGGAATCTAATTGTCCTCATTGAACTCGTGAAATTCTACATCCATACAACATTACATTAGGGTTTTTTATTTATTTGTCTTAAAAGACCATTATCACATAAGAAAGCTGCGATCTGAACTGGCAAGCGGTAATTTAATCTTCAAGAACCTCGGTTCGAATCCCGGGTCATTAACAAACTCTAAACACTCATGGTATATTATTACTTCCACAGACGGTCTACTCCGACCCTACCGCCTTTCAATAGCGAGCGGTCAGACCTTAACACTTGACGTGATTTATGGCCAGGGAGGGGAGGCTCTATGTCTCGTCTCGAGACAGCTACATTCATGCTTTTAAAACAGCTATTTCTTACACACAGTTCTCCGGACAGACCTGGCGTTTCTTTCATTCATTTTTACAACATTATTTAGGTTCATAAACCACTTTCGTAACCTTGGCATTTATTAATTATGAAGTGTCATCATTGATGGGTAAGAATAATTCAATACAACGACGATATTTAGGGGCTTCCACAACTATACGAGTCTAGGTTCGACTCTCTCAACTGCCTCGGGAACCAATCCCATACTGGAGGACTTACAACAATTCAGCGTCTTAGGATGACCTCGGTCTAATCTGCGCTCATCAATACAATAAATACGCTCCCTATTATTCAATACAATATAACACACATGGCCTCGGGAACCAATCGCATAATGGAGGACTTATTATAGCTCAATTACTGCAATCAACTGTCCCTCACAATTAATTTACCAAGTATATTTAGATTCAACGCCTTCCTAGCGTGATACTTTACTTTAATGCGCTACAGGGAGCTATACATTACTTTAAAGCCAAACGTCTTCCAAAGAACTGATAAATTCAACATCAACATTTGATCTACATCTTAATTTTTATATATTTATCCTCTCCCGTGACAATAATCACTATACTTTAAGAACATGTATTCATACCATGTCTCTATACTTTTACTAGAGCTCAAAAGCTATTACTTTCATACAACTCAACCCAATCCTCATTTATATAATTTTTTATTATTATTATTACGCTTGCTTTTATAACATTTATCAAATACGCTGATATTTTATCTCATACATTTCCCCTAAAGGATTTATTCATTTCACATAATTATTTTATAATTTCTCAATTTTACTTGTTCAGACCGCGCTCTTATTCTGTTATTCGTTATTCAAAACATCCCTATTTCTCAAACTCCGGTGGATTGTAAACAAACACTTCCCCAACACAAAACATAATGAAAATAGTTACGTACATGCTCAGACGGTCTAATACCGTGCTTTCCAACGATGTTTCATTTTTGCCCACTATTGGTGATTACACCATCTTGCACAAATTCATTTCATATACTGACATATCTTGTTACACATGTAACTCATATACATTAAACACTGATAACATTTTAAATACACTGGTGTATTCTTCTATAATACACACTAAAGTCACTGAAAATAATACTTTTTAATACAAATTTTATATATTTACACTTCACAGATTCTAATCACCAAGGCTTTTTATTAAACCTTTCACACGTGATTTCTTGACTTCCCGTCTCCAAGGGTGAAATTCGTAAATGTCGGCTTCCTCTCTAACCAATATGAAAGTCTCAAACCATCTACCTCCTCCCTGGACTGGTACTTCTTCGAATCCGGTTTCCTGACAATCGGCTATTACTTTTAGCTCGAACTGCTTCTTTCTAGAGCCTATTATTTGTCTAGTGAAAGTCTGTCTTATTCACGGTCTCCCAGATAACCTATCGGTGACCTATTAATTTCTAGCAACTAATACTCCTCGTAACTTAGTGCTTCTTATAGTTCGTTTGTTTCCTTGAAACAATGTCTACAATTTACTTCTCCTTTCCGCTTATTCTGTCCTCGAATTCCTGTTTTTCAGAACCCTATGCGAACCTTATTTGTCCGACCCTGATCGGGTTCTTATACGATGATAAAATGTTTATCTCGCTGTTATAGTACTTCAAAACGTTACGATATTTTCGGTCGTTTAATTGGACTGAATTTTTTGAAGATCTATCGCCTGTTCTCTAAGTTCGCAGCCTATTCTGACTGTAATTACTGAACTTTTCACTGTAAAATTTATACTGGCGGAACTAGATCCTGTATTTAGGATTTTCCTAATTTTCCACACGGCGATACTATAATAATACTTATCGGCCACTCCTTACGGGTGCACGTTGGTTGTCTATACAGCGACGCCCTCTGACTGTCGGATACTGTCTATACGATGTGATGTAGCATTTCCCCTCAAGGGATGCTCGTAGACTGCATGATTGGTCTGGCTCTGCCTGGATTTTTATACTCTTTAGCTAAAAAAAAGATAAAATCCTTGTCTTTTCCGTGACCAACTTTTGATGTAATTGTCGCACACTTATAAAAATTATATCTCTAGAATGCTCGTTTCCTAAACGTAAAGTGACTTCTTTGCACATGTAAATCGATCGTGCAGTTCTGAGATATTAAATAAAATTTAGTCTTCAGCTGTGTGGGTGTTACAGTTGATTTTTAATTCCCCACTCCTCGGGTCTCGGGGAACTTTTAATTACGTCATGCTGCATTTGCACTTCTTTTCTAAGCAATTATTAAAAGCTTTTTCTCCACACAAAAATCTCTATTCCGAAATGATTCACAATGCTGTATTTCTTTAGTTAATTTTATTCCTGCAAATGGGTTATATCTAATTATTCTCCTTCTGGCACAGCTGCGCTGTTGCCGTTTTACTGCAAGGTAAGCGCGATTTCCGAAACGCGCTCTCTGTCTAAGCGACGGAAACTTCCACTCGTTCTAAATATAACTATGATAGGCTACGAGCGATGCGTCAGGCGTGATCTCATCTCCTAGCCATCTGGCCTCTGTTTATTTCACAACGTTATGCCTGCTCTCTTGTATAAAATCTTTCTATGTTCCTTTGAGGACTGTATATTTCTTTCCTTCCTTTCACCAAAAATACATGGATTCGACCCCTCTGACCCCATGGTACATGGGTTCATCTCTCCCTTCCTTGGGTAAATAAATTTTCGAAAAATTTGAGGAAATTTATTTCAATTAATCATAAAATCTTATTTTCCTTAATTGTCGAAGCCATCCTAACATTTCTTAGTACTTTTTGTTCTTTACCTTTAACATCCTCTTCCTCTAGCTCATTTTGGTCTTTACAAGTCCCCATTCATTCATTCCCTCAGCGGTCGTCTACACTCAGGGCTATAAATTACTCGTCTCGTTCGGGTGTTTATGGATCTTCCCCTAGTCTGGCGCGTGCTCTCAACTTGGGTCAAACATTTTTGTTTCCTTTCTTGTTTCATACTGTCAACCTATTGACCTTCTTTAAATACCTTACGGGTGCATACGGCTTTACCCTTTACTTCTTCATTATTGCTTTCAGACTCCAAGTCTGTAAAATTTCATTTGGTTTTTAAGAGCTCGATCTATCCACACCCGACTCTTCTTGGTTTTCTTCTGTTTTCCTCATCTCTTCTTGAGATGGCCTTTTCAAAAAAACTTCCTTTATTCTCTTACTCTTTAACGGGTGCACGCGGCTTAACCCGTTAGCTATGCTAGAGTATCTCTTTTCCTTCATCTCGTATCGAGATGGCATTTTCAAAGAGTATTTCTTTTTCCTACTCTTCCAATTCCATAGATCCTTCAGGTCTTCTTCCTGTTTCTTCCTTCTATTATTCCATTTCTTTTTACGAAGTTTCCAACTGAAATACGCTTGTGCGTCCTCTTTCTCCAAGGCATTGTACGTCGTCTCTCCTCCTCTCCTAATTTCCATGGGGTATCTATTCTCTTGTAGACCTAATACATTTTGCGTTGGTCTTCCTCTTTCTTGATTTTCTTCGAAAATCCTTCTTCTCTTTTCTCCAATAACTTTCTTAGTCTCATCTTTTCCTTGGAGGTTTTCTTTGCTCTCATTAGAATCTGTTTCCAATTCTCTTTTCTTTCTTTGACATTCCTGATATTTTCTTATTAATTTAAGGATCTGGGCTTTCAATTTTTCTTCTTTCCCTTGTATCTTATCTTTGTTATCCTCATTAATATCTTCTGGGGTTTCCTTTTAATTTTCGTTGAATCTTGAACCTCTGCTTCTTTTCTTGCCTCGACAATATTCTCTCTTATGATTCCATTAGATTTCTTCATCTCCTCCGGAGTTATTATTTCCATCTCTCCCACTCCCACTTCTTTTGTTATCTCCTGTTCTGGGGTTTTCTCTTGCTCTTCGAGCTCAACCTTTTCATAACAATATTCTTCTTCGCTTTGCAGCTTCTTTTCATTTCGGCTGTCTTCCTGGTCTGGAGTTATTATTTCCTCCTGAATGTCCAATGTTTTCTCTGGAGACATCTCAAAGTTTTTCTCAGCTTCCACTGGAGTTACCATAATTTCTACTTCTTTTTCTTCTTTTTCTTTCCGAATCTCACTTTCGGGCTCTTCCAGCACCGTTATCTCTTTTTCTTCTGCAATTTCTATCTGATTTTCAGTCTGGACAACTGTTTCATTGGACCGATGGTTCTGTGCTAAGATATCTCCCCTATCTTTATTTTCCGTGAATCGAATGAACCTATTTCCTAATGCCTCAATACCCCTTTTAATATCATCCCGGGATGTCTGATACATTTCCCTACTTGATTCTAACTTATCTTTTATCTTTTCCTGCACACCTTGGATCTGGGTTACAAGTTCAGTTTTACATACATCTACATTTTTCTCCATATTATTTAATTTAATTTAATTTCCATGGAACTCAAATTTTTATTCAAAATTCCAAAATTTTCTTGACATTCAGTTTGGGATTTTACCGTACTATCCTCTAAGGTCTTTATTTGGCTTTGCAATTCTGACTTAAGTACATTATTTTCCTGTTTAATTTTCTTTGTGATTTCCCCTTTTAACTCAGTTAACTTCTTCCCAAACTCAGTGTCAAAACCTTGAAATTTGTTATTCATTGTTTCTTCTAAAACCTTGGATTGTGCTGAAAAATGGTCTGAATTTTCTGTTTTTATACTATTCAATTTGCTTTCTATCTCAGCCTTCAGTACCTCGTTATTTGCTTTACTGTCAGCTTTTATAGACTCTAACGTCTCATATTTTACCACTTTCAACTGTTCTTTAATGTTATCCTCATTTTCTGTTTTTATTTGATGTATCTCAGCCTTCAGTTCATTGTTCATTCTTATACAGTCGGCCTCGATAGATCCTAACTTTTGATTTATGGATTCGAACTCTTCTTTATTTGTACTCTGTTGGCTGTCCAATTTATTCTCTATCTTAACACTGTCAGTTTTGATAGCTTCTAATTTATTGTCTATAGCCGCTAACTTTTAATTGCTATTAGCCATTAAGACATCCGCAAGCCTCTGCATTTCCTCACTCAATGATATCTTATTAGAATACTGTGGGCTACTTATGCCACATCGCTGGTACATGCTTGAGAGGTGGTAATCCGAACTCTTGTGTCCCAATTTTCAAAAAAAAAAATACCTTGGTACGGGTGTTTACTAAAACGTACCCTTTTGATATACTTGTTCAATATCAAAACCTTTATGGAAGTATTAAAAAGTTCAAAATTTTGAAAAATTATTTTAAAAAAATCAAAATTTTGATTTTTTGTGAAAACTCGGGTTTTCCCTAGGAAAACTCATCCCTGCGTACTGGGCGCCAAAATCTTGTGTTTTCTAGGTTTTTTTTTACTTCAGGGCTGCTCGGTGTGACTTTCCAGGGACCCATGCGGTCAGTTAACATTATATGTTGTAGCTACTCCTATCATTATCTTTACTTTTACATGATATGACCATCTTAAGTGTTCCTCTAATCATTAATCCAAGCACAGTACTTCTATGCCCCACTGTGCCCTTTTAGTAAGAAATATACAAATCACAGTATGCCAGCAATGTTCAAATCGGGATTTTCGGGGTTTTGGTACGTTCTCCCACTCTGTGACTTACACATTTTGGATTAAATAGAGGATACACTTCCCAAAAATAAAAACAAAATCAACTTCTATTATAAAACATTTAATTAACCAAAATTATGGCACTACAAACAAATAAAACAAATAAACTATTGACCAATCCTTCTAAACTTGTTCAAAGTGAACAAGGAATATATAAAATCAAACAAATATCATATTAAAACACATGGTTTCCTTCAAACCAACAAAAATTATAATTCTTTTCACTTCCATAAAGCGTCCCTTTTAAATTTTACTACAATCACGAGCTCCAATGGCTCAATACTTTCCACTATAAATTGTGTTATTCTTTTACACACCTCAATGTCTATTTTATGAGTGTTATAATCAAAACAATATATAATCTTATTCAAATTAATTGTTATTCCTTTACTTAAATTTTTGGGCATCTCATAATGCTCTTATGTTACCATCTCTCTCAAGTTAACAAATTCACTACAGTGATCGGGAAAATACTTGTGTACTCCAGAGTTACCGAAGACTACTTGAACAAAGTCAAAAATTATGATTACTCCCGGAATCTAATTGTCCTCATTGAACTCGTGAAATTCTACATCCATACAACATTACATTAGGGATTTTTATTTATTTGTCTTAAAAGACCATTATCACATAAGAAAGCTGGGATCTGAACTGGCAAGCGGTAATTTAATCTTCAAGAACCTCGGTTCGAATCCCGGGTCATTAACAAACTCTAAACACTCATGGTATATTATTACTTCCACAGACGGTCTTCTCCGACCCTACCGCCTTTCAATAGCGAGCGGTCAGACCTTAACACTTGACGTAATTTATGGCCAGGGAGGGGAGGCTCTATGTCTCGTCTCGAGACAGCTACATTCATGCTTTTAAAACAGCTATTTCTTACACACAGTTCTCCGGACAGACCTGGCGTTTCTTTCATTCATTTTTTACAACATTATTTAGGTTCATAAACCACTTTCGTAACCTTGGCATTTATTAATTATGAAGTGTCATCATTGATGGGTAAGAATAATTCAATACAACGACGATATTTAGGGGCTTCCACAACTATACGAGTCTAGGTTCGACTCTCTCAACTGCCTCGGGAACCAATCCCATACTGGAGGACTTACAACAATTCAGCGTCTTAGGATGACCTCGGTCTAATCTGCGCTCTTCAATACAATAAATACGCTCCCTATTATTCAATACAATATAACACACATGGCCTCGGGAACCAATCCCATAATGGAGGACTTATTATAGCTCAATTACCGCAATCAACAGTCCCTCACAATTAATTTACCAAGTATATTTAGATTCAACGCCTTCCTAGCGTGATACTTTACTTTAATGCGCTACAGGGCGCTATACATTACTTTAAAGCCAAACGTCTTCCAAAGAACTGATAAATTCAACATCAACATTTGATCTACATCTTAATTTTTTATATTTATCCTCTCCCGTGACAATAATCACTATACTTTAAGAACATGTATTCATACCATGTCTCTATACTTTTACTAGAGCTCAAAAGCTATTACTTTCATACAACTCAACCCAATCCTCATTTATATAATTTTTATTATTATTATTACGCTTGCTTTTATAACATTTATCAAATACGCTGATATTTTATCTCATACATTTCCCCTAAAGGATTTATTCATTTCACATAATTATTTTATAATTTCTCAATTTTACTTGTTCAGACCGCGCTCTTATTCTGTTATTCGTTATTCAAAAACATCCCTATTTCTCTAACTCCGGTGGATTGTACACAAACACTTCCCCAACACAAAACATAATGAAAATAGTTACTTACATGCTCAGACGGTCAAATACCGTGCTTTACAACGATGTTTCATTTTTGCCCACTATTGGTGATTACACCATCTTGCACAAATTCATTTCATATACTGACATATCTTGATACACATATAACTCATATACATTAAACACTGATAACATTTTAAATACACTGGTGTATTCTTCTATAATACACACTAAAGTCACTGAAAATATTACTTTTTAACAAAAAAATTATATATTTACACTTCACAGATTCTAATCACCAAGGCTTTTTATTAAACCTTTCACACGTGATTTCTTGACTTCCCGTCTCCAAGGGTGAAATTCGTAAATGTCGGCTTCCTCTCTAACCAATATGAAAGTCTCAAACCACCTACCTCCTCCCTGGACTGGTACTTCTTCGAATCCGGTTTCCTGACAATCGGCTATTACTTTTAGCTCGAACTGCTTCTTTCTAGACCCTATTATTTGTCTAGTGAAAGTCTGTCTTATTCACGGTCTCCCAGATAACCTATCGGTGACCTATTAATTTCTAGCAACTAATACTCCTCGTAACTTAGTGCTTCTTATAGTTCGTTTGTTTCCTTGAAACAATGTCTAGAATTTACTTCTCCTTTCCACTTATTCTGTCCTCGAATTCCTGTTTTTCAGAACCCTATGCGAACCTTATTTGTCCGACCCTGATCGGGTTCTTATACGTTGATAAAATGTTTATCTCGCTGTTATAGTACTTCAAAACGTTACGATATTTTCGGTCGTTTAATTGGACTGTATTTTTTGAAGATCTATCGCCTGTTCTCTAAGTTCGCAGCCTATTCTGACTGTAATTACTGAACTTTTCACTGTAAAGTTTATACTGGCGGAACTAGATCCGGTATTTAGGATTTTCCTAATTCTCCACACGGCGATACTATAATAATACTTATCGGCCACCCCTTACGGGTGCACGTTGGTTGTCTATACAGCGACGCCCTCTGACTGTCGGATACTGTCTATACGATGTGATGTAGCATTTCCCCTCAAGGGATGCTCGTAGACTGCATGATTGGTCTGGCTCTGCCTGGATTTTTATACTCTTTAGCTAAAAAAAGATAAAATCCTTGTCTTTTCCGTGACCAACTTTTGATGTAATTGTCGCACACTTATAAAAATTATATCTCTAGAAAGCTCGTTTCCTAAACGTAAAGTGACTTCTTTGCACATGTAAATCGATCGTGCAGTTCTGAGATATTAAATAAAATTTAGTCTTCAGCTGTGTGGGTGTTACAGTTGATTTTTAATTCCCCACTCCTCGGGTCTCGGGGAACTTTTAATTACGTCATGCTGCATTTGCACTTCTTTTCTAAGCAATTATTAAAAGCTTTTTCTCCACACAAAAATCTCTATTCCGAAATGATTCACAATGCTGTATTTCTTTAGTTAATTTTATTCCTGCAAATGGGTTAAATCTAATTATTCTCCTTCTGGCACAGCTGCGCTGTTGCCGTTTTACTGCAAGGTAAGCGCGATTTCCGAAACGCGCTCTCTGTCTAAGCGACGGAAACTTCCACTCGTTCTAAATATAACTATGATAGGCTACGAGCGATGCGTCAGGCGTGATCTCATCTCCTAGCCATCTGGCCTCTGTTTATTTCACAACGTTATGCCTGCTCTCTTGTATAAAATCTTTCTATGTTCCTTTGAAGACTGTATATTTCTTTCCTTCCTTTCACCAAAAATACATGGATTCGACCCCTCTGACCCCATGGTACATGGGTTCAGTACCTAAGGCGAAATAAGTCAAGAGCAGGTTCAGTCCTTCCCTCCTAGGTTCACGGTAAAGGATAAGTATCGACCATGGACATAGACATGCCGAATTTTGTAGATAACGATTAACAAAAGCCCAATGATTTTATTTTATATAAACACTAAATATCCGCTTGATTCCACAAACATAAGATACGCAATAGGAATATATCATCTCCACATCAACACATTCAGTTATGGGACTACAATATATAGATCTCAATTCCATACCACAGAATGCCCAGTAAATGTAGCCCATTATGCTACTACACGGACAGTCCAACATTGCGGAATACTATATTCACTATGGATATACATATTACTGCACCCCGCATTATTTTTTTCATTTTCCCGAAGTAAGCGGGAGTAAACCACGGAAACACTTTTCCTACAGACTAACACCCAACATTGCTACACCCACATGGAACCGCTGCATGAGTCCACACTTTCACAGTACAGTATAATACAATTCGTAAATTAGGTACAGAAAAACTAAATATTTTTTATATACATCATTTTGCATTTTCCCGCAGTAAGCGGAAGTAAACCACAGAAACACTTGTCTACAGATTGACACCCAGCATATTACTAAGCCCCACATTATTTTTGCATTTTCCCGAAGTAAGTGGGATCAAACCACAGAAACACTTTTCTACAGAGTGACACACAGCATTTTTACATCCACAAGGAATCGCCTTATGCTTCCGCACATTCACAATACACTCCAGCATACTCCATAAATTGTATACAAGAAGCACAGTATTTCTATATATATCATTTGCCGCATTTTAGTACGCTATGATGACAGCGTAATCCCACCAGTGGTCCCCACCAGAGGGACATGCTTCGTATCCCGATACACAGACGGGAAGTTACTAACTTACACCCGGATTATATCATACACAGGCTATATAGCAGGTGACAATGCATACATGACAACCACTCCATTCGACACCAAACACATGCTTTTGACAGCTCATTTACTGTATAACAACAAAGCGCCATGCTTTAAACCCACTCCTAGCGCTCAGGTCCAATTTGCGTAGCGCGCCGATAAACATGACCTACAGCAGTACGCCAGCCAATAAGCCCTTTAGGTCCCGCCTTGCAGTAGCCGATATCTGATACCTTCCGTACACATACGTTATCACAAGTCACACCTATCACGTGACAAGTAACTCGCCGGCAGCCATTATTAATACTAACCATTCACACTCTCGCGCGCTGAATTCAAATGACAATGAGGTCGAGACATATGATTCTCGGAGTATACCATACCCACCAGGGTAACCAAATATTTTTCTTTCAGCTCATCCCCTTCATCCCTCACTACTTAACACCGGGACAGCATATTTCACGGCAAGAAGCCATTGTTATCGGTGATATACACACAGCGCCTCGTCACAAAAATACACATTATTTTATCTTTCATCGGGCTTCAGTAAACACTTGCCCTCGAATATACCCTTATATGGACACACCCTCCGACATATGCAAACACGGGCATGTCTCCGTGACCATACCAATAAAAAAATCTACTTCCAAATTAGGAGGTTTTAATTTATTTTATTCGCGGTACAGCGATATTGGACAAAATATTCTCTTCCAGAATCGGACGAGCAAACTCATCTACAGCTATAGCGCATTAACATCCCCCCGGTACATTTTACCCCTCTTGAACTCCACAATTAAAACACCACATTTAGAGGAATTTCTAGTCCCGTTTACCACATAGATGGCATTCACATATACCATCCCCCCAAATACTAGAATGGCAATACACACTTATGGATCCCCCACATTTCCGCAGGGCGGATAGGGTATTATTACAGCAATAATCCCCCCTATAGGAAGGACTTAGGCCACACATCTCGCGCACAGAGATGTAACCTTCTTTAGAATATATATTTATATAAGACAGAATCTCTAAGTTAAGGGATTTAGTTATTTAATGATCCTAGATGACCAGTTTTAGAATGTAGGCTTCCTAGTATATAAGTCTAGAGTATATTATACGAGTGCAGACAGCAATATATTATCATTATGGCCACAGGTGCCATATATTGTGACTAGTGCATCCAAGCTTAATAGCACATCTCCCTCCCACTATACATTATTAACACTATACAATTACACATGTATACACTTGTTCCCTATTAATGCACGGTACTTGGTAATCGTGCAATTACCAGGGTGTACGACATGCTATATCGCTCATGGCTGAATGTTAATAAACATTCGGAACTATAAAGCTAACAGCTTAGCGTCCCAGGCATCACCTGCTAACACCATGCATGAGTTGTTTTATTTTTTAACCAGCATTTTTACCCTGCATGCCACTTTAGAACATAAATACCACCCTACTTCCTTCAGTACAGTATCTAACAACCACACTGAACACCCAGTTCCTAACCAGTAAGATCCTCACCCACACCGGTCGAGAGATCCTGCCATTTAACGTTTCCCGACATCCCCATAGGACCACGATTCCTTGGACCTAACGCACCATCCATTTACCCGCTACTTACAAAATATAACATGATTAAAACTACCCAATAACACGGGAACACCCTTCCACATCCTTAACTTACCCACTAACATGTGAGAGGGGATTATACGCAGCTGACATTAGCTAGATATCCGACTGCCAGGCGCAAGGAAAGTGCACTGTGCCACTACAGTCACCCCCCCCCCCCCATACAACTATAACACCCAACACAACACAATACCGCTTGACACTATCTTTTAATGGTTTGTGCACGAAGGTGCACTATGATAGATGTGACCCTATTTTCCTGAGGAAAATAGGAATTGGTAAGTTGTAACCAGGACAGAGGGCAAGCATAGCCCAGGACCTGACATGATATGACTTCGACGTTGACGACCGACGGGAGGTCATAGTGGTGACGTGTTAGGGTGGGCAAGCGCCCGTGCTCGAGGACGTACCTAGACTGTCTCCCCCAGCACGGGGTCCGTTATACCCATTTTTATGCCCTAACGTCGTCTAAGCTATACCTGCGGATGGAGGCTTAATGGTTCGATGAGGGAATTAACTACCCCCGCATCGGACAGGATACATCCTCCTTCCCAAGACGAACAACTTGACTTGACGTTAGTAGGTCTGTAAGATTAAGTACATGCTCCATAGCGGGGGCAAGTCCTGCAGCGGCAGGTGAAGATGAATAACAATGAATAATATTGAATAATAATGAAATGGAATAAGGAATTAAGGGAATAGTGAAATAATGAAGTAAGGAAATAGTGAAAGAATGTAATAATGAAATGGAATAATGAAGTAAGGGAATAATGAAATAAGGAAGGAATGAAATAATGAAATGAAATAATGAAATAGTGAATATATGATCCCTCGGGCCGAGGTATGTAACACCGATGATCTCCTCTGTTCTTGCCCCCGGAGAGTATCACCTACGATTTGAGACTTAAGATATACGACGAACCAACGGTGCTCTCCCTGGCCGAGGTTACAACTACCGTTGAGCGCTCTGGTTGTGCCCCAGGGGGAGGAATATATTGATATTGCCTGGATGGCAATATATAAGTGCCGAATGCGGTCTTACGCAGATGCGTAAGCCCGATTGGAACGATCCATACCGTACACGTGAATATCATTCACTGGAAGGTCCGACAGCATAAACAAATACAAAGGTATAGGCAATAATGAATAAAGGATGAAGTAGAACAAAGATATAGGAACATGATGAATAGGAATAAAGTAACACGCAGGTATAGGGAATAATGAGTAAGGAATAAAGAAATACAAAGGTATTGAACCCGCTGAGCTATGGTTCATGTGATATTTTTTTATAACAGAACATTTATGATGGGATGTTGTACCTTTGAACACACCCAGAAAGCCACGTGGAGCTGAGAGATCACGCTATACTCTTTGAAGTAGCGGTGAATCACACTTTTGACTTTGGTGAAATCTGCTAATTATTTATATGAGGTCTTATTAATTAATTTTATCTTTCCACAAGACTCCGAATATTCCATTTCGTCATGCTGCATTATTAAAACATTTTGGAGAATGTTATTTTTACTTAAGGTTTGCAGATACGCAAACAGGAACGTAAGTAGTCGCTCAACGACTTCGTTTTGACGACCTACTTCCTAGAGACACTCAGTGCCTTGCACTACGTCTGGAGAATCCGCCCTGTGTAGGCGTGGAATTGTATTTGTCCTACAAGACGTAGAGAATATCCGCTGTTGATCGTTGAAAGTGATTATCAGGTGCCATCGAGCACGCGAATACTACTATTCACTGTTATCCAAGCACAGTGAACCACAGAAGAATTTTGGGAAATAATAATTGGCAAGTATAGTGAATTGCATAACATTGCCGTAACACCACATTTTGTACCCACGTGTTTGTGGAGGGCCAAGTGCCTAGTGGAAAATATACAGGCAAATGTGTTACAACTATTATGAATAAGTGTGATTATGAATATATAACATATTTAAATTGCCAAAGTGAAAATTTCATTTTAAAAACGACGCATAATTCACGGATGCTACGTGATATAAAAGTAGCGTCACTAGCACGTGCAGAATCATAAAACAGTGTTAGCTCACATGTTAATTCACATCGACGAAATTAAGGCTGTGTCATATACTACAATTGAAGCCTATAGCATTTACGACGAACATTATATTTTTGAAAGTGAAAGAATGAATTATTACGCAACTTATTTCACTATCCACGTGATTGGACTATTCTTCACCATGTTTGAGACAGTCATCATGGGCTAATACCATACCGGTATGAGGGTGATGTTTCTACGGGAACCAGCATAATGGTGGAACTTCCAGAACAGCGAACGTGAAGGAAGGAACCAAGGATGCCATTTCCAGGCATATCCAGCATATCCATGAATTTGTCGACAGGGACAGATCGAACCCTGGTCTTTGGAGGAGTCCAGATGGGAATCCTGATGAGGATAATACCGTTCCAGAGAGCCAGAGATGATTTTGTACAACCCTTGTTGTTGAATAGAGGGCTGAGTGAGAGCTTCTCCATTTCGTGAGTTTTTGGATACCCCTTTCTTGTTCTAGTTTCTGGTGGTATAGTAGATTAAATGTAGCTTGTGAACCAACCGAATTTAGTGTCAGCCATTTTTCTAGGTAGAGAATGTAACTAGTTTAATTAGATGCCATTTATTTCAGTTAGAGTGAGACACCCTTGGGTCAGACATTTTGGTCAGCCCTGGTGCAGCCTGATGAACGTCGTAGAACGTCAATGCCTATCTTTTGCTAAACGTGACCGTAGTCATTTGAGGCGACATTGTTCAACCCTATTTGGGGTGATTTTTTAAGTCTTTGCTGACTTTGGTTATGGCAATCAGATGCCAGGGTTATTAGTTAACTGCATTCTTTGCAGCCATTCTTTGTTACACCCCTGACTGTCGTTAGAACGGTCGTATCAGTTAGGTAGTCAACTGTAATTACCAGTTTTGTAACTGCATTATATTTCATTTTGAATAAGCTCAGAAGCTATTCTTGGTCAAGTGTGAACCTAATAATTAGAAGGAATGTTTCGTTGTCAAGCATCGAACCCAGTTCTTAACGTATCAGCAGATCTAGAGTGTGAAATCTGCGTCACAATTATTATTTTGTTAGTGTCATGTGAAGACACAGATTTACTTGATGTTGTACAAACAACTACTGAATTATATTTGAGAGCAAACAGCTCCAGTAATAGTAACATTACTATCATTTAGACGTCTTTGGTTTAGAAGACGGAATCGTATTATTGTATTCAGATTTATAGCGTGTTTTTATACACGTATTCTTCGAGGTTTTTAACCCATGGTAAAGTTTTTTATTGAGAGGCCAGATGTATAGTTTTATTGGTTTAAATCGCCGGCCTTTGACAGTCAATGTGTTGTGTCAGTGGATCGCAGGAATATTGTAACCTGCTAGCGACACATAAACTGGTTTGAGACCAGTGCCCTTGGAAGCACGCCTGTTATATTGTGAGACGGAACTACTTTGACAAAAGACAGAATACGAGTTGTATTCGCATTTCCTTTCATTGCAATTTAGCTTATGGAACTCAGTGTCCATTCTTGTATCTGATCACATGTTTTATAGATTGTTTTTTGTTAGTTAAACGCACTGCTGCGTATACCGTCTTTTGACGTGTACAGTTATGTCAGGTTTTCTATAGTAAGTTGAAGGCTACCCTGTTATAGCAGGAAGTTATTGTATGAAGGTATTTTGAGTATGCCTTGTCCGGGATTGTTCCCGTTGACTAGATGTTATTGGAGGGTAACTGTAGTGTGCAGGCCAGTCCCAGAGGTATTGAACGCGAGCTGTGCGCCGCTGGTAACTTGTGTTATTGTGTGTCCGAGTTGTTTTTGCTCGTTGATTATATTCCGACTGTTGAGTCGAGGCTTTTTGGTGGAGAATGATCTCAGTGGAGACACTCCGTGCCCAGGCTATTGTCAATATTATTCGCCATAAACCAACGATAAAACTAAACTGACATCTTAATAATAAAACGCATAATTTTGGTAAAACAAAAGCTAACTAACGAAATCTTTCTATCTAACTTTGTTCTTTTGCATTTTGGAACTGTTGATATAGCCGTGCAGATGAAGGTATTTCCTTTTGTGGAAATGACAAGGACAGCTGACACTATTGAAGCGACCTGAAGCATGCACGAACCTTGAGTTTGTAGCTTGTGGAGCGCAGGCCATGCGATGTTAGACGTAGTCTTAACTACGCAGTCGTCACCGTAACTACACATTAGATGACTATGGCTTACTAAGAGTAAGCCAAGGTGCAGGCAGGCATTTTAATAAAACTACTGTGTCTATTTCATTACTTTTTTATGATGAACAAGTGTATAAATCCTACATGTTACCTTATTGTGTGCTGTTAGCACGTAGTTTCTAAGAAAAATTAAATGTTTTTTATGGCTGTACACTTAGCTTTTGAATGTAATTGTTTTCTTTTACGGACGTCATCGCCGTAAATTTTGTTAATTGATAGGACTTAGCTAGATGAACTAACGTTAAATGAAAATGTTGAAATGGTACCATCCTAACTTAGATTTGTTTTGCTACCCTGTTAAATGTAAATTCAGATATTAGCTTGATCTTGTAACTTGAACTAGGGACTTGCGTCGTACCATTTTCCTAGTGTTGCTGTTGTTGCTTTGTTATTGTGAGTTAGATCTTTCGCGAGGGTTTTCCGTAACTTCTCAGGTAGGGACCTGCTCTTTATTTTTGTTTGTTTATTAGCTTGCGGACTAGCCGATTGTAACCCTCCGAACTAGGCTAAGGGCTTGTGAATTTTATCAATAAATTTTCACGGTGTTTTACATAAGTCTGGATGTTTATTTTCTCAGTCTAGTTTTAAGGTGAACCTTTCCTTAGGCAGTCTATGACCATCGTCACCATGTACCACGATCCCTGTGGACTACGGACTCTCGTGCCGCTTTCGCCTATTTGGAAGTTCACCTGATCCTCACGGCAATTAAATTATGTGCTCGACGGGTGAGACGTGAGGGAAGTCATTGCGGTTGTTGGCTATCCTGACAACTCCAACCTTAACGGTTACATAAAATGGCGCCAAACTCATGTGCCGACGTTAACGTGGTGACCCTCAGTTCCATGTTATTTTGGAGGATCTTAATGTTGATTACTGGTAAATTGACAGGACTGGGACGAACTTAGAAAGTCGTACTGCAGATCAATTGACCACATGGCATTCATGTTTGATAGAAGTCCATGGGGTGAGGCTTTAGTGTTAGATAAATGAAGGATAGGATTTTCTTTGATGATGCCTCATCCTGAGTAAATGTAATACTTTGCTTGCTCGCCGTTGTCTTTGTAAATGTAGAAGCACTTAGTTTGCATACTCCAGCTGTACTCGTGATATTTATATAAATGAAACAAGCTTTATACCACCAAGTAACTAATCATAGCTGTAAGTTCCAGTAGAGATTGATCCCTCACTTTCTCATATATATTTCTTGTCAATGGATGAGGACACTATTCGTCGTGTGTTTGGAGAGATGATGGCAGGTGTGAATGCCAACCTCCAGCAGATTACTGCTGATTTAGGTGAAGTCAGAGGTGACTTAGGTCAGAATACTCAAGCTGTCAATACTGTAAGTGGTCATGTAGACCAAGTTAGACAGGAAGTCAACAATGTAAGTGGTCATGTGGACCAGGTTAGACAGGAAGTCAACAATGTAAGACAAGACTTAGAGGTTTACACCCAGTCTGTAAACAATGTTAGTGTTCATGTAGATCAAGTTAGGCTAGAAGTTAGCAATGTTAGGGCTGATTTAACTCAAGTCAGGGCCGACATGGACGCATATAGAGTCGAAGCTAAAAATGATCTGACGGCAGGTTTAGCAGCTGTTAGGGTTGATGGCATACTACACCATCAGGAGGCTAACCAGCGCGTAGATTGCTTAACCGACCAGATGAATAGAGCTAGGGAGGATGTGCAAAACCGATTGGAGGAGCACACAGCTCAAATTCAAACGACCATAAATAGACTCCAGATAGATATGAGAGCCGACCTGGAACACACTCGGGAAGAATTTGGGACTCGATTGAATCACGTCGAGGGATTTATGGACAATGTGAAAAAGGACATGGCAACCATGAACATTGGATTAATCTTGATGAGAGGTGCTGCCAATGCTGTTAATAACAACGTAAAGACGATCGTTGATGGCATGATGGAAGTCAAAGACGAACTCAACACCAACAGGAGAAACATTACTGAGTTGACGGAAATTGTAGCAAGCCTACGTGAAACAGTTTATGTTCATCGTGAGGAACACAAAATCGATCTCATGTTATTGAGAGGTGACCTAAACGAACACAAGACCACAGTGGAGGCTAAGGTAGCCGAGGTCAGAGACGATGTGGGAAAAATCCAAGATAATGTGTCAAGAGTTGAAGGAGAGATCGATTCCTTACAAAAACGATTTGAGGAAGTCGCGGTAACCGAGAGGTTAGACCTCAGTTATAACCTCAGGACGGCCATACGTGAAGTAGACACGAACCTCAAGGGAAAAGTCGATAGGATCGAGCTACAATTGAACGACTTAGGCAATAAAGTCGCAGCCAGAACCATTCCAGGACTTGAAGTCATAGAAAGACGTCTGGACAGACTCGAGACGCTTCATAGAGAGAGACCCTTACACTTACAGATGGGAGAATCTCAGGAAACACCCGTGTCTCAATCCGCAGGAATGATGCCTAACCATTTCCAACCCAGCGCACCTATGGAACCGCAACCATCACAATTCACTGGTTCAGCGCAAAGTCAGACTTTGAACTTTGACGCCCATCCGTTTCAACCAGCATCTAATCGACTTAGTCACGAGACTAACACACCTAAGCATAGCTACATGCAGAATACATCCAGACCCGTGCATACGCAGGGATATGTAACGATAATTCATTCGAGAGAGGAGCAACCAGCTCGCTTCTCAGGAACTGGAAGTGGTGTTACTCCAGTAGAATTCCTAGCCAACGTCGAAAGCTACTTGAGAGATACTATGGTAACTCCAGAGAGGGAACTCAGAGTTACAGAGCGATTGCTAGAGGGACAAGCCAGTACCTGGTTTAGAGCATTCAGATACTCGTTTACAGGCTACCAGGACTTTAAAGAGGCTTTATTAAGAATATATTGGTCGAACGACATCCAGCATAGCATCCGAGCTGAGATGTACACTCGCAGATACAGCTCTAATACTCCTACACGTTATGAAAATTACTTCGCGATACAGCTTGCGAAGCTCCGTTGTCTTCAGCCCCCGTTGTCTGAACAAGATTTAGTGAACACCATTGTTTGGCAGTACCCTGCAGACGTACAACGTGTGTTGATCGCTGCAGGGGCGTCCACTTTCCAGCAGTGTGACCAGATCCTGCGAAGTTTGGATGCGAACACGGAACAGTTTCCGACACACCGTCAGCAGAAGGCTGATAGGCGCGAGGAGAGACATATAAATTTGACGACTGTCGATAAAGTGAGCCAGACGCCCCAACAGACGCAAACCCAAGAGAACTCTGGACGACGTGATAACAACTACAAGTATAACAGGAGAGAATGGAACACACTCCATATGCTCGAAATCAACAAGATGACCGTCGAAGTCATTGGAACCGGCAATTCGACCGAGGGACGGACGACAACCGACGTCTTGAAAACAACCGCCGAGGGAATAATGGCAGAAATCCACAACACGGAAATATCCGTAGAGACTATCGATATAGTAGGGGATATGACAGAAATCGAGACCCTAGATACCAGCCAGATAGAGATTGGAAAGGAAGAGCACGGGAGAGCCGTGAGTACCTTCAACAACTCAGAGAACTGCAAATCCAAGAAGAGGGAGAACAGAACCCGACTTCGAGGGAAAATAGAAATTCGGCGCAGGAGACGGAGCAGAACCAGCCCAGTACTTCTCGCCAGGACAGAAAAAAACGCCGAAAAATCAATAGATTCTTGTTCGGTTGAGCACCGAGTAACTGCCACCATATTACTCTGGGAGCCAATCCAAGAAAACTTGTTGGACGAACGACGAACGACGAACCACAATTATGAATTGACGCGTCTACCCAAGATTGTAGCCACCTTGAATGGATGCAGCGTAGTCATACTCATCGATACTGGGGCGATGATTAGTATAATTTCCGCCGATTGCCATGCCAGACTGAAAGCAAACTCTGAGGTGACAGAGCTGCCAGTTTCTGCTGTAAGAGTCAGAGGTGTCATACCTGACCGCGTTGTGACGTGCAAAATCCAGATTCTATGTACTCTGAAGATTTCGAGCCACGTGTACTTGCACGAATTTCTTGTAATGAAGGGCTTGCATCATGATGCCATATTAGGTTCAGACGTCATTAGAAAATATGATGGAATCATTGATATGGGACGTTATACGGTAGAGTTCAAGCTGAACGAACCCATTCAGATGAACCTAGTTGAAGAAGAACCGGAATTCCTATCCGAAGTCGACGTAGTCGAAGAATTGAATGGCAAGGAAATTGAGGAGACACTAGATGCCGACGAAGAGGCAGAATCATTATCAGCACCCATACGAGAGAATCTTGATAAAATATTGAACGAATACAGGGACATATTCGACACCACACCTGGTGAGATATTGGACTACGAGTACGATCTTGTGCTACTGGATGATTCCCCATTCCAGAAGAAGATTTATCCGATTGCCGAGAAACATCGCGAAAAAGCTGCTAAGAAGATCCATGAGATGGAAACAGCAGGCAAAATCAAGAAGTCACCGACTCCTTTCTTGAATCCTATAACACCTGTGGTTAAGGTAGATGGAAGCTTGAGACTTTGTCTCGACGCAAGAGCCTTCAATTAACGCCTAGCTCCTGAGCACGACAGACCGACCAAGATTAGGGACATACTCAGGAAGTTCAAGGGAAAGAGAATATTTTCATCATTGGACTTGGTACAGTCTTATTACCATATCAGATTATCTGAGCATACTCAGAAATATACTGGATTCCTGTTTGATCAGACCACTTATGTCTTTCGAAAACTACCTTTTGGATTGAAAAATGCCGGAGCTGCATTAATCAGAGCACTTGATGCCAAGCTGACTCCTGAAGTGAAGCAGAAGGTGATATGTTACGTGGATGATATCATCATAGCTTCGGAAACCGAGGAAGAGCATTTAAAGACATTACGCCTTGTTTTTGAGAATCTTCGACAGACTAATTTTAAGGTGAAATTTGACAAGTGTCGATTCTTCCAGAAAGACGTAAAATTTGTGGGGCACATAATCAATGGAGAAGGATACAGACCGAATCCGGCAAAGATCAGAACTGTTGCTGCATTTCCAACGCCAACCCGTGTGAAGCACGTGAGACAATTCTTAGGAATTCTCCAATTCTTTGCTGCTCATTGTGAGAAGTATTCCGAGACTGTCGCACCACTGCAAAGTTTACTGAAGAAGAACTGTAATTGGACCTGGAATGATGAATGCGAGATAGCTTTCAGGAGAGCTAAACAGATGCTTGTGGACTCAATTCAGCTAGAATATCCAGATTATTCCCGGAATTTTTTTCTAGAAACTGATGCATCTGCAATTGGAATAGGAGACATATTACTGCAGGAGGATGATGAGAAGAAACGTCATTACATCGCTTTCTTAAGCCGACGTTTGAGAGCACATGAATCTCAGTACTTCACTACTGAGATTGAAGCACTTGCAATTGTCTACGTACTTGAGTACTGGCAGAAACTTTTGTTAGGCCAGAGGATTATTGTGAGGACCGATCACCATGCGTTAACCTTCATATTACGAACAAGACTGGCAAGCGACAGGATCACACGTTGGACGCTGTTTCTCCAACAGTTTGATTTGGAAATAGTTCATCGACCAGGCAGAGAGAATGTATTGGCCGACATCCTCAGCCGGAATCCTGAAGCTACTGTTAATGCCATAGACATCGAGGGAGAATGCGAGTAACACCTTCGCCGAATTCGTAATCTACCTGAAGGACAACGACGCGAGGAGGAACTCAGACATATTATCCGTTTCCTAGAACGAAGAATGGATCCGCAGGATGCTCATTATGCAAGAATTGCTGCTGTTGCAGATGATTATTTGATTTATCACCGTGTCTTATACAAGTTTGTGGTCGAGGACCACAGTCAACTGCGTGCAGTTATTCCTAGGAGATACCAAGAATCTGTTATTCTTATGGTACATTTATCCATTGGACATGGTGGAACAGACAAGACCATTGCAACCATCAAGGAATCTTTTACATGGAAAGGATTAGGAGCCACCGTTAGACAATATTTACGTGCTTGCGACGCATGCCAGCGGAACAAGTACACGTCACACTTATTGAAAGAACAACCTAGACCAATACTCCCAACTCAATCTAGAGAGTTATATGCCCAGGACCTGTATGGACCAATACCTAAAGCTCGTCGTGGGAATCGCTACATCGTTGTAACTATTGATGTATTCACGAAATATACGATGCTTCATCCGATTCAGAAAGCCACTGCACATCAGATTATTCAGAGGATTAGACGACAAGTGATACCGGAGGCAGGAAAGCCACAATTCCTGTTGACTGATCACGGATCACAGTACACCTCAGCAGAATTTGCCAATGCTATGAATGAGCTAGAAATAGGTCATGATTTATCATCTATTCGCCATCCAGAGAGCAACCCAGCAGAATGCGTGATGTCTATTATCGCAAAATTTTGTCGATTATATTGTCAAGAAGAACACTGGCGATGGACTGAAGTCCTAGTTATTATGGCAAAATGTATTAATTCAACAGTCCATGAGAGCACTGGTCAAATACCCATGGTCTTGCATTTGAACCAGATGCCGCTGAGAATATGAGATCGTGTGATCGTAAATCCACCTTGTTTACAACCATCACATGCCAGCAGACTTTTAGCTGCGAGGGAAACTATGGACAGACAAGCTGCCAAGCGCTTGAGAAGAACTAGGCGCCAGAGATTTAGAGAACCACTAGTTGAGGGAGACCTTATCCTTATAAGGAGACCCGGAATTTCAAGTCCTATAGACCGCATATATGGAAAATTTCTAACTTTATATTATGGCCCTAGTCGTATCCGACAGCCTTTGAACAATGGAAGTTATGTAATAGAAGACATTATGACAGGAGAGCTTATTGGAACCTTCAATGCAGCTAACCTAAAAAAAAAATACTTATGAATGAATTTTAAAGCAAATAACAAGTAGTTTCGTGAGGAACTATACAGCCTATTTTCATATATCCTACTCATGTTAATTGCCTCTATCTACATACAAAATTTCAGTTTAATTGCTGTAACAGATTCGTAGATATTGAGAACCATCTGAATATTTCAGATGGTCGCCAGGTTGGATTTTTATTTTTGTACCATTACATTAAGATTATTGTACGTGTGGTATACAAACTTCAATCGCATGATTAGAACACATGAAGTAAAAACGAGATTTTCAAATTACGCATAGCAGCCATCTTGCGATTAATCAAGCAATTGAAATAAATTAGATGCCAGTGGATCAACATTTGTATAAGCATTTAACGTGCAACGTTTCACGGCACTCGAATAGTTAATTCGAGAGAAACGTCCATTTAAATATTTATACTTCGCATCGCCGCCATGTTGGATTTGTGCTCACCAGGTTACTGAAAGTCCTATAGGTGAACATATGTTCATAGTCTCTATGAACATTAAAAAATTCAGTTTGGTTGCTGTAAAAGATTCATAGATATTGAGAACCGTCTAAATATTTCAGAAGCTCGCCATTTAGGATTGTTATATGTATAGGCCATAGAGTTATGTACCATTCAAGGACAATTATTGCCTAGGTTCATTATTCAAACTTTCACTTCGATCACATGATTACGACACAAGAAATAAAAACTTAATTTTAAAATTTCGCCCAGCCGCCATGTTGAGGTTATGTAAACAATTGAATTAAATTAGATGGCAGTGCATTACAAACTGCAAAATCATTTACTGTACCACATTTCACGGCGCTCAGAGAGTTAACTCACGAGAAAAGTCTATTAAAATATTTCAAATTCGCTTGGTCGCCATGTTCGTTTTGTACTTTACAGGTTTATGAAATATACATAGGTAAACTTGTATCAGTATCCTTTATCACCATACAAAATTGCAGGGTGATATCTGTAATAGTTTTGGAGATATAGAATGTCAGTGAAATATTTCGCACAGCCGCCATTTTGAGGTTATGTAAACAATTGAACTAAATTAGACTCCAGTGCATTACAATGTATAGAAACAATTGCTGTACCAAGTTTCATTACGTTTGGATAGTTAAATCGCGAGAAAAGTATATGTAAAAGTCTCTAATTTGCTTGGCCGCCATGTTGGTTTTGTAGGCACTAGGTTTTTGAAAGTCTCATAGGTGAACTTTTAGTAGTGCCCTTTATCACCGTACACAATTTCAGGGCGATATCGGTAACAGTTTCGGAGATATTGAATTCTAGTGAAATATTTCGCACAGACGCCATGTTGGATTGGTGAGACGTTACAAAATTTGAAGGGCACGGTCGAGGTCGCCGGGAATAGCGCTATGAACTTACCGAGTTTCATTGAAATCGCTCCAGCCGTTTATATTTTATTAGGGGGACACACACACACACCCCACACACACGCACACACACACGGACAAAAGGTGATCTCATAAGCCTATTTTTTCAAAATTTAAAATAGGCTAAAAATGTCATCCCAACATTTTATTTGAAACGACGGAGAGGCAGATGAACCCGCTGAGCTATGGTTCATGTGATATTTTCTTATAACAGAACATTTATGATGGGATGTTGTACCTTTGAACACACCCAGAAAGCCACGTGGAGCCGAGAGATCACGCTATACTCTTTGAAGTAGCGGTGAATCACACTTTTGACTTTGGTGAAATCTGCTAATTATTTATCTGAGGTCTTATTAATTAATTTTATCTTTCCACAAGACTCAGAATATTCCATTTCGTCATGCTGCATTATTAAAACATTTTGGAGAATGTTATTTTTACTTAAGGTTTGCAGATACGCAAACAGGAACGTAAGTAGTCGCTCAACGACTTCGTTTTGACGACCTACTTCCTAGAGACACTCAGTGCCTTGCACTACGTCTGGAGAATCCGCCCTGTGTAGGCGTAGAATTGTATTTGTCCTACAAGACGTAGAGAATATCCGCTGTTGAGCGTTGAAAGTGATTATCAGGTGCCATCGAGCACGCGAATACTACTATTCACTGTTATCTAAGCACAGTGAACCACAGAAGAATTTTGGGAAGTAATAATTGGCAAGTATAGTGAATTGCATAACATTGCCGTAACACCACATTTTGTACCCACGTGTTTGTGGAGGGCCAAGTGCCTAGTGGAAAATATACAGGTAAATGTGTTACAACTATTATGAATAAATGTGATTATGATTATATAACATATTTAAATTGCCAAAGTGAAAATTTCATTTCAAAAACGACGCATAATTCACGGATGCTACGTGATATAAAAGTAGCGTCACTAGCACGTGCAGAATCATAAAACAGTGTTAGCTCACATGTTAATTCACATCGACGAAATTAAGGCTGTGTCATATACTACAATTGAAGCCTATAGCATCTACGACGAACATTATATTTTTGAAAATGAAAGAATGAATTATTACGCAACTTATTTCACTATCCACGTGATTGGACTATTCTTCACCATGTTTGAGACAGTCATCATGTGCTAATACCATCCCGGTATGAGGGTGATGTTTCTACGGGAACCAGCATGATGGTGGAACTTCCAGAACAGCGAACGAGAAGGAAGGAACCAAGTATGCCATTTCCAGGTATATCCAGCATATCCATGAAGTTGTCGACAGGGACAGATCGAATCCTGGTCTTTGGAGGAGTCCAGATGGGAATCCTGATGAGGATAATACCTCTCCACAGAGCCAGAGATGATTTTGTACAACCCTTGTTGTTGAATAGAGGGCTGAGTGAGAGCTTCTCCATTTCGTGAGTTTTTGGATACCCCTTTCTTGTTCTAGTTTCTGGTGGTATAGTAGATTAAATGTAGTTTGTGAACCAACCGAATTTAGTGTCAGCCATTTTTCTAGGTAGGTAATGTAACTAGTTTAATTAGATGTCATTTATTTCAGTTAGATTGAGACACCCTTGGGTCAGACATTTTGGTCAGCCCTGGTGCAGCCTGATGAACGTCGTAGAACGTCAATGCCTATCTTTTGCTAAACGTGACCGTAGTCATTTGAGGCTACTTTGTTCAACCCTATTTGGGGTGATTTTTCAAGTCTTTGCTGACTTTGGTTATGGCAATCAGATGCCAGGGTTATTAGTTAACTGCATTCTTTGCAGCCATTCTTTGTTACACCCCTGACTGGCGTTAGAACGGTCGTATCAGTTAGGTAGTCGACTGTAATTACCAGTTTTGTAACTGCATTATATTTCATTTTGAATAAGCTCAGAAGCTATTCTTGGTCAAGTGTGAACCTAATAATTAGAAGGAATGTTTCGTTGTCAAGCATCGAACCCAGTTCCTAACGTATCATTAAGCAGATCTAGAGTGTGAAATCTGCGTCACAATTATTATTTTGTTAGTGTCATGTGAAGACACAGATTTACTTGATGTTGTACAAACAACTACTGAATTATATTTGAGAGCAAACAGCTCCAGTAATAGTAACATTACTATCATTTAGACGTCTTTGGTTTAGAAGACGGAATCGTATTATTGTATTCAGATTTATAGCGTGTTTTTATATACGTAATCTTCGAGGTTTTTAACCCATGGTAAAGTTTTTTATTGAGAGGCCAGATGTATAGTTTTATTTGTTTAAATCGCCGGCCTTGGAGAGTCAATGTGTTGTGTCAGTGGATCGCAGGAATGTTGTAACCTGCTAGCGACACATAAACTGGTTTGAGACCCAGTGCCCTTGAAAGCACGCCTGTTATATTGAGAGACGGAACTACTTTGACAAAAGACAGAATACGAGTTGTATTCGCATTTCCTTTCATTGCAATTTAGCTTATGGAACTCAGTGTCCATTCTTGTATCTGATCACATGTTTTATGGATTGTTTTTTGTTAGTTAAACGCACTGCTGCGTGTACCGTCTTTTGACGTGTACAGTTATGTCAAGTTTTCTATAGTAAGTTGAAGACTACCCTGTTATAGCAGGAAGTTATTGTATGAAGGTATTTTGAGTATGCCTTGTCCGGGATTGTTCCCGTTGACTAGATGTTATTGGAGGGTAACTGTAGTGTGCAGGCCCGTCCCAGAGGTATTGAACGCGAGCTGTGCGCCGCTGGTAACTTGTGTTATTGTGTGTCCGAGTTGTTTTTGCTCGTTGATTATATTCCGACTGTTAAGTCGAGGCTTTCTGGTGGAGAATGATCTCAGTGGAGACACTCCGTGCCCAGGCTATTGTCAATATTATTCGCCATATACCAACGATAAAACTAAACCGACATCTTAATAATAAAACGCATAATTTTGGTAAAACAAAAGCTAACTAACGAATTCTTTCTATCTAACTTTGTTCTTTTGCATTTTGGAACTGTTGATATAGCCGTGCAGATGAAGGTATTTCCTTTCGTGGAAATGACAAGGACAGCTGACACTATTGAAGCGACCTGAAGCATGCACGAACTTTGAGTTTGTAGCTTGTGGAGCGCAGGCCATGCGATGTTAGACGTAGTCTTAACTACGCAGTCGTCACCGTAACTACACATTAGATGACTATGGCTTACAAAGAGTAAACCAAGGTGCAGGCAGGCATTTTAATAAAACTACTGTGTCCAATTCATTACTTATTTATGATGAACAAGTGTATAAATCCTACATGTTACCTTATTGTGTGCTGTTAGCACGTAGTTTCTAAGAACAATTAAATGTTTTTTTTATGGCTGTACACTTAGCTTTTGAATGTATTTGTTTTCTTTTACGGACATCATCGCCGTAAATTTTGTTAATTGATAGGACTTAGCTAGATGAACTAACGTTAAATGTAAATGTTGAAATTGTACCATCCTAACTTAGATTTGTTTTGCTACCCTGTTAAATGTAAATTCAGATATTAGCTTGATCTTGTAACTTGAACTAGGAACTTGCGTCGTACCATTTTCCTAGTGTTGCTGTTGTTGCTTTGTTATTGTGAGTTAGATCTTTCGCGAGGGTTTTCCGTAACTTCTCAGGTAGGGACCTGCTCTTTATTTTTGTTTGTTTATTAGCTTGCGGACTAGCCGATTGTAACCCTCCGAACTAGGCTAGGGGCTTGTGAATTTTATCAATAAATTTTCACGGTGTTTTACATAAGTCTGGATGTTTATTTTCTCAGTCTAGTTTTAAGGTGAACCTTTCCTTAGGCAGTCTATGACCATCGTCACCATGTACCACGATCCCTGTGGACTACGGACTCTCGTGCCGCTTTAGCCTATTTGGAAGTTCACCTGATCCTCACGGCAATTAAATTATGTGCTCGACGGGTGAGATGTTAGGGAAGTCATTGCGGTTGTTAGCTACCCTGACAACTCCAACCTTAACGGTTACAGTATATGCAATAATGAATAAAGGATGAAGTAACACAAAGATATAGGAATATGATGAATAAAAATAATGTAACGCAAAGGGATAGGAAATAATGATCAAGGAATAAAGAAACACAAAGGTATAAGCAATAATGAATAAAGAATGAAATAGCACAAAGATATAGTAACATGATGAATAAGAATAAAGAGCAGCGCGAAGGTATAGGAAATAAGGATTAATGAATAAACAAACATGAAGGTATATGAAATCATAAAATAACGAATGGCCAGTATTAATTTTAAGTCTATATCTTATACTTATATTTATGTCTTAAATTTTCAGCGCAGGTAGCAAACCTGAGGCGCCATATCCCGACACAGCGCACATAGTGGTGCATACTTTGCGCATATGCATCGGGAGTAGCTCCATTTTGGGCAATCGCCGAGATACCCGATTACAGTAATTCACATGATATATTTTCATGATGACATGTTTTTCTGTATACATCCACTGGTTCACCCCGCAGATGCCGAGGGTGGACACCCTCTATTGTGATTTTATGTCTTTTTGTCCCAACAGATGGCGACATTATATATCCACTAATATATGTATTTTTAATACACAAATTTCCCTCCCCCACATTTCACACTCACAAGGCCAATACACGATCCCCCCCCCCCCCCCCCCACATGATATATGTTTCCATGTGTACATCCGAACCACGGTGGAGATATACCTGTGGGATATCCCCCCACTGGAGGTCGGATCAGCGATAACAATTTGACACCTGCAATGAGAGGTGCACTACGGCCACACAACTCGCGCCTATTTTTGTGGAGGACGAGTTGTGCTGCCAATATGACTTCGCTTTCCCACAGGGAGCGAGTCATACCATAGACAGGTAGCTAGATCACCTGCTGGTCCTAAATGGTAGTTCGGGTATAGATATAGATATTAAGTAAGAGTGCACTCACGATAGTATTGTAGTTAGGAGAGTATAGTATTGTTGATGCGAGAGTATGATATTATCATCGTTGAGAAAATTTGGTATTGTTAAGATATTGTTATAGATAAGAGAACATGATAGTGTTACAATAAAGTAAATAGGGTATTGTTATAGTATTGTTGTCGTTAATAGAGTTTGATAGTGTTGCAATTGAGTAAATATGACATCGTTATAGTAATATTATTGTTGCGTAAGTAGGAGATTGTTATAATTGAATGAATACACATTGTATTTCCTTTCTGTTCTTTTAAACTCCCTGTTGTAAAAATGTCGCATTTCTTCCCCACAATAAAACATTTACAAATATATTCCCTTAAACTACACCCTGCGACATTTCTTTGTTTCTTTCTCTCCACCCTATATCTTTTATACACGTGCAGGGCACACGAGGGCAGTTTTTCATCCGCACCAGAGGTATATGTTGATTGTATAGCCTCCCCCCCACCCCTAGGATGTTTTTTTTTCCTCTCGTTGTGTTCCTGCACCCCTTCAAATGAATTGGCGATGTTTAATGTTTATAATGTTTTTAATGTTTTGATTAATTATGTATGGATTTTATATTTTTCTACGTTGCAATAAGGATACATGTTATATCCCAAGAGTAAACTCATATGATCGTCAGGATGACTATTGACAGTGTATACATATTAAGCTTCACACCCTAATGTTTGCAATTTTCGTTACCACATTGTAAAGAAATTTTGTTCCCCTCACCTTATACACCTACACATGATCGCTGAGCACTACCCGGAGGCACACACTATACAAGGCACTTCTACGCATCCACAACCTCCAACGATCACTTCCATAAAACACATTCTATATCTACCCCATTACTCACCCCTATATACCACGAGGCTACCCACACACCCCCGACGACGCCACCAACACATTTCCGGACAGAAATCAAAGAAGAGAAGAAAAGAAGAATGAAGAATTACAAGAAAGAAGAAGATGACCTATTTTTCAAAAATCACCCCCACGTCTTCGTCCAGTTATCGAGGACGATAACTAACCCAACAAAGTGGTTTGTTGTACCCCTAGGGTACAACACCATCATCCCTTGACACTAATACCCCCGAAAAAAACAAATGCCACACACTTACTTCAGAAATCTACAAATACATTTACAGAATTATACATCCAATAAATTATCACCTCCATGAACTTAGGTGGCCTCGTGCCCCAGCCAACGACCCCAGAGAGGGCTATGACATGGAAAAAATGTGCGGATTCCGAAAACACAGCGCGACACATCTACAAGAACTCCGGGAGGTCATGCCCCCTGATCAGTCTGTCTCAGTGTTACCTACGTGCCGAATCGCTGCTGGAAGCCGAAGGGTAAGTGTCTCAAGCGATCACTACACACACAGTCATACTACACTCCCATCCCCCTGTGCTTGGATTGTAATAATTATTTATTTTTATTAACTGCACTGCTATTTGCCAGAGTACTTCAAAATCGAAGTACTCATTAAATTCAAACATAATAGAAGTCACTGGTCTTTTCCTTTATTTAATTAGCTGATAAGATCCTACCGTCGTATCTTCCCCGATAGGTAGGATCTAGCATTAACACTACTATTTAATTGCTTCTTGGCGTCAGCAGAGCGTCACAGCACAGCGCTGACACAAGCAGGCTCACTATTAGCTCGCCTGCTTACGACTTACCTTAGACCGCTGGGCACCGATATCGCACATAGAGTAATAATTAAATTACCGTTCCTTACGCACTCACACCCTGAACTACCCCGCCAAGCAGCACATTGGGGAGTTCTCCTTGCAGATCGTACTGACGATCTCAAACCACTAGATAATCAATACGTCTTACAAGTAATTGCCAAGCTTTCCCCCTAAATACACTTATTTCATCCCGTGAGGTTGGCCTCAGGAAGAGCATCCGGCCGTAGAAACCATCATCCTCGTGGAATGTCATTGCATCTTATCCCCGTCCCCGTTGGAAACCTCTATTGTGATGGCTCTATTAAGGTGACTACTGTATTGTAATTAAGAGTGGAGTTGGGGAGGAGGCAAACGTGGCCTTACAGTAATTTAGGTACCATCCCGACATATACCTGGAGTAAAAGTAGGAAGCCACGGAAAACATTTCTAGGATGGCGGAGGTGGGAATTGAATCCATCTCTTCTCAGTTCTACGTCACGAGGCTGCGTGCTCCGCGTTCAGCCCTCAGACCAGAATTAAATTTCTAGCCAGAGCCGGGAATCTAACCCTTACCTGAGGGGTGACAGCCAAGAATGCTATCCACTGCGCCACGAGGTGGTCGATATAATAAATATGGAGATAATATATCATTAGTAGAATGCAGTGAAATACTTTGTTCTTATTTTCCTTCAGTGTGTGTATCTAAGGAATTCTTGAATTTGTAAAAACACAAAAATCCTACTTATTAGATCTTGGAAACTTTCTTTATATTGGCCATGAGGTACAGGAACATAAACCAAAGATCTGTTTTAACCTTTACAGTGGCAAATTCTGTTAAATTTGAAGAATGTCAAAGTTTTTCTTTTATATAGAATCATGCAGCCACCTTAAGTTTTACATTTTAAGGTGGTGATGGTAGTGGTTCATCAACTCCTTATACTTGTGTTATTATTGATTTTCTTATACACATTGTTGTGGAGGCTGCATTAGTGTGTGTACCAGTAAACAACACTTCACTAAGAGCTTGCATTCTTAAGCAACGTATAGGTGACACTACTGATCTAGTATGCATAGATAAACAAACAATACGTAACTAAAAGTTTGTTTTCTTATAGCAACGGACAAATGACGCTACGCTACTGACTTAGTATGAAAGAATAAACAATACCGGTACGTCAATAAGGGCTTGCGTTCTTATAGCAATGTATAAATCACTCTACTGAACTAGTATGCATGGATAAACAAACAATACGTGACAAAGAGCTTGCGTTCTTATAACCACGGACAGATGACACCACTGATCTAGTACGCATAGATGAACTAACAATTCGTAACTAAGATACGTAACTAAGAGCTTGCGACCTTATAGCAACGTATAGATGACCCTACTGACCTAGCATGCATAGATATATACAAACAATTAATAACTACGACACGTAACTAAGAGCTTGAATTCTGTTGGTAATATACAGATGACGCTACTAACCTATAGGTGTATTTTCCAGAGTTGGAATCTGACAGTTCGGCGCCACTGGGTAAAAAGCGTTGACGACTAGATCGCACGCAAGGCTTGTTGCCATGGAAACCATACACTGCTGCCAATTTGAATGATGCTATTTGGTCACGTTACTGTCGCCGGCCAGTCGCTTGTTTGGTTGCCCTTAGTCCACACTCAACTTTTGCGTTTCATAATCTGTTGATTTTATGAGTTACTAGCTGTACCCGGCATGCGTTGCAATGCCAATCAAAGGAAGTGTTGGCGTTGTAACTTTGTTTCTTGAAGTGCTTGTGGTTTCCCAATATTTTTTTTCTTTTTCCGTTAACCACCTCTAAACTATTGAAAAATTGATTTACTATCTCAAACAAATCATGGTAGCGTGTTCAACAAATCAACAACGCTTCACCGCAAAGAAATGAATGGCATTTGAACGCATACGGGACTTTGTTAAAACGATTCGAGCGCCGTCACACATTTGTTGAATATACTCCTACGCTACCTATTGTAAAATGGATTTACTAAGTCGAAAACCTTCCCTGGCGGCGTGTACACAACAACTCAACAAAGTTTCATCGCAATCGGATGAATAGCATATGAACGCATACGGGACTTTTTTAAACGATTCGCGCGCCGTCACTCATTTGTTGAATCTACTTGTGCTCCAATCATTGAAAAACGGATTTACTAATCCATACACCTTCGCAGGACTGTACTCAATTCACCAAAGTTGTATCACATTCGGATGAATGGTATATGGACGTATACGGGACTTGGTTCAAACGATTCACGCGCTGTCGCCCATTCGTTGAATCTACTCGTGCGCTACCAATTGTAAAATGGATTTACTAAATCAGAAATCTTCGCGGGAGTGGAAACAACATTTCACCAAATTTCATTGCAATCGCATGAATGGTATATGAACGCATACGGATTTTTTTTATACGATACGATGGCAGTTACTCATTTGTTGAATTTACATGAGGGCTACCTATTGTAAAATGGATTTACTATGCCTGAAACTTTCCCTGGAGTGCACACAACAACTCACCCAAGTTTAGTCGCTATCAGACGAATGGTATATGAACGCATACGGGACTATGTTGAAACACTTTGCGCGTCGTCGCTCGTTTGTTTAATCTACTTATGCGATACCTATTTTAAAGTGGATTTACTTATCCAGAAACCTTCCCTGTAGTGAACACTATATATCACCCAAGTTTCATCGCTATCAGACGAATAGTATATGAACGCATACGGGACTTTGTTGAAACGCTTCGTGCGTCGTCACTCATTTGTTGAATCTACTCGTGCGCTACCTATTATAACATGGATTTACTAAGCTAGAAACCTTGCCCGTAGTGTACACAATCTCTCACCCAAGTTTCATCGCTATCGGACGAATGGTATGTGAACGCATACAGGATTTTGTTGAAACGCTTCGCCCGTCGTCACTCATTTGTTGAATCTACTCGTGCGCTACCAATTGTAAAATGGATTTACTAAATCAGAAAGCTTTGCGGGAGTGGTAACAACATTTCTTTAAATTTCATTGCAATCGCATAAATGGTATATGAACAATACGAATTCTTTTTAAACGATACGCGCGCCGTTACTCATTTGTTGAATCTACTCGTGCGCTACCTATTGTAAAAATGATTTACTAAGTCAGAAACCTCTCCTGGAGTGTGCACAACAATCCAACCAAAGATTCCTAGCAATCGGATGAATGGTATTTGAACGCTACGTGACTTTGTTTAAGCGATTCGGTTCCGTCGATCATTTGTTGGATCTACTTGTGCGATACCTATTGTAAAGTGGATGTACTAAACCAGAAACCTTCCCTGAAATGCACACAACATCTCACCCAAGTTTTATCGCAATCGGACGAATGGTATATGAACGCATACGGGACTTTGTTGAAACGCTTCGCGCTTCTTCGCTCATTTGTTGAATCTACTTGTGCGCTACCAATTGTAACATGGACTTACTAAGCCTGAAACTTTCCCTGGAGTGTACACAACAACTCACCCAAGTTTAGTCGCTATCGGACGAATGGTATATGAACGCATACGGAACTATATTGAAACACTTCGCGCGTCGTCGCTCATTCGTTTAATCTACTTGTGCGATACCTATTGTAAAGTGCATTTACTAACCCAGAAACATTCCCTGAAGTGTACACAACACCTCACCCAACTTTCATCGCTATCAGACGAATAGTATATGAACGCATACGGGACTTTGTTGAAACGCTTCGCGCGTCGTCGCTCATTTGTTTAATCTACTCGTGCCCTACCTATTGTAAAGTGGATTTGCTAAGCCATAAACCTTGCCTGAAGAGTACGCAGCCTCTCACCCAAGTTTCATCGCTATCGGACGAATGGTAGCCTATGTGAACGCATACAGGACTTTGTTGAAACGCTTCACCCGTCGTCGCTCTTTGTTGAATCTACTCGTGCGCTACCTATTGTTAAGTGGATTTACTATGCCAGAAACCTTCCCTGATGTGTACACAACAACTCACCTAAGTTTAGTCGCTATCCGACGAATGGTATATGAACGCATACGGGACTATGTTGAAACACTTCGCGCGTCGTCGCTCATTTGTTTAATCTACTTGTGCGATACCTATTGTTAAGTGGATTTACTAACCCAGAAAGCTTCCCTGAAGTGTACGCAACATCTCACCCATGTTTCATCGCTATCAGACGAATAGTATATGAACGCATACGGGACTTTCTTGAAACGCTTCGCCCGTCGTCGCTCATTGTTGAATCCACTCGTGCGCTACCTATTGTTAAGTGGATTTACTAAGCCAGAAACCTTCCCTGATGTGTACACAACAACTCACCTAAGTTTAATCGCTATCGGATGAATGGTATATGAACGCATACGGGACCTATGTTGAAACACTTCGTGCGTCGTCGCTCATTTGTTTAATCTACTCCTGCGAAACCTATTGTTAAGTGGATTTACTAACCCAGAAAGCTTCCCTGAAGTGTACGCAACATCTCACCCAAGTTTCATCGCTATCAGACGAATAGTATATGAACGCATACGTGACTTTGTTGAAACGCTTCGCGCGTCGTCGCTCATTTGTTGAATCTACTCGTGCCCTACCTATCGTAAAGTGTATTTACTAAGCCAGAAACCTTGCCTGAAGTGTACACAGCATCTCACCCGAGTTTCATCGCTATCAGACGAATAGTATATGAACGCATACGGGACTTTGTTGAAACGCTTCGCGAGTCGTCGCTCATTTGTTGAATCTACTCGTGCGCTACCCATTATAACATGGATTTACTATGCCAGAAACCATACCTGTATTGTACACAACCTCTCTCCCAAGTTTCACCGATATCGGACGAATGGTATGTGAACGCATACAGGACTTTGTTGAAACGCTTCGCCCGTCGTCGCTCATTTGTGGAATCTACTCGTGCGCTACCTATTGTTAAGTGGATTTACTAAGCCAGAAACCTTACCTGAAGTGTACAGAACATCTCACCCAAGTTTTATCGCAATGGGATGAATGGCATATGGACACATGTGGGACCTTCTTGAAACGAACGCACGCCATTTTGTTGAAGCTACTCGCGCGCCATCTATTGTAAATTGGATTTACTACGCCTATAACTATTCCGGGACTGTGCACAACAACTCACCAAAATTTGATCGCAATCGGATGAATTGTATATGAACCACTGATCTCTATACATGGATGGCTGGTAGCTAAGGCAACAGTAAGCCCAATAGGCGATGACAGGAGGTATAGCAAGATGGCAGCGAGCGCATGGTGCAATATTGCTCGTAGACCACTTGGTCCGTAGAGCGCTCTTGTCTTATTCAGTGACGCCATGCCCAGTGGCCAGGCCTCTTGATTGTAGTTCCACGAGTGTTCTGTGTTGTGTTAATGCAAAAGAAGTAGTAGTGTATTTTGCGAATTTAGGTTCGATGTCTAATAGTATACATGTAAATTACAAGATTCAATTTCAATGTGTACTATGTGTTCATGTGAATTTTAAATGAGGTTTCAACATGCCGCAGTGTTCAGCATATGGATGTACAAACAGAACCGAACAGCAAAAAGAGAAAGTAAGAGATGTTATACATATAGGACACTGGCAGTAAATATTTTGTGTTTCTTGTAGTTGTAAAATGGGCTGAATTTGGTTATTTAAACCGTAAAATCTTAGTTTTAAGTACCGGTTTGGTGACCCATCATCCCAAGCAAGTCGGTAATACCTTTACTTCTCAGGCAGACAGGTCACTTAGCTGTAATTTTGAAGTTATTGTGAAGTTAAATATACATATGCGGTGGTGCTGAAGCAGACGTGATCGGGCTAGGCTATTGCGTGTTTAAAATTGATCCCATTTCAGGTTTTTTTGGTTCTGGGTGCGAATAGTTCGCTTAATAGTTGTAAAACTGCGGGGAGAGTATATTTTGAGTAGGTTTTTAGTTGTGTTAACTTTTATGTGGAGCTGAGGAGTGAAATTGGTTTGGCTTAAAGTGCAGTTTGGCCTAGATCTACTTCCCTTTATTATTAAGTTTATTGTGCTGCTAGCGTGATTAAAAGCAGTAGTATTTGATGTAGAGTGCTGGGATTAGTAATTAAGCCCTGTAATCCTTCTGCCCCCCACCATTTCTTTCCGATTTCGCACCCTGATAATTATATAGGCTACCGGTACATTTATTTTTGTGTAACTTTTACTGTGGCAAATAAGCTGCTGGTTATGTGATATATTGACAAGGTCTGAATATTTGCTGGTTTCATAAATACGTACAATTTGCTTAAATGATATTTTCATTTTATAAATTAAACTGCGCGTTATTTCATGGAAACAGAAATTCATTACCAAGAACCGATTACGATATGTCGAGTGTATAGTGAGCTGCGTTTATAGATACATCATTTGAAGAATGCATAATTTCGTGGCATATATATTTATACAATTTACAAGAAAGTTTCCAGAAATTGTTTTTCACTCGTTACTCTGTTACTGATCGCTAACTGCGTGTACTCAGCACCTAAGTTGATATTTGTCAGCCGTTATTATACATTCATTTTTATTGCTATTCCGGAGATTTACTGACCTCGAAATGACGTGTCAGTGATCCCAATGCCCTTATGCTACGAGTGAACATATCTCTATATTTTTATTTGTTCCAAAGCACCATTAATTACGATTTAAAATTGACTAGATTATCATTGCTTCCCCATAAGGATGGCTCGAGAATGGGCACACCAACATGGCGGACCGCGTGTTCAACCTGGCGTACTTTCTCGTGCAGCGGAGAGCTGCCATCAGCGATCCATGTATAGAGATCAGTGATATGAACGCATCGCCATTACGCATTTGTTTAAACTACTCGCACGCTATCTATTTTGAAATGGATTAACTATGGCTATAAACCTCCCGGAAGTGTTTGCAACAACTCACCAAAATTTGATCGCAATCGGATGAATGGTTTATGAACGCATAAAAGACGAACACACAGACATTCCTTTATATATTAGCCTATATATATAAGATAACTGTTTTAATTTAATTAGTTAATTACTTTTTCGTGTAGGATTTATACTTATTTATACTTTATACTTTAGTTATAATTCATTAGTGTCCGTTATTTATTTATGTAGCAGTGTTAGTGTCAGTTTAAGCTTAGGTTCGTGTTCATATGCTAAAGTGAATTTGATTAAGGTTAGCTTTCTTTTTGCTTGCGAGTGGTAAAGTTTTAAAGGATAACTTCTCGTAGAGGTAGACCGAGGATACATCCAGTTCAGGAATTGTTAAAACCTGGTCGAGGTGTACCTATTCGAAGCCATGGAAGGAAAATGATTAGCGCCACGCGGGATTTCTTTGAAAGGGTGGGTGAAAATATCCGAGCATCAGGCGAACCATTAATAATTCCATTCACTCGCGCGCTGGGCTCAAGTTAAGCAATACGTTGCGGCTAACAATAAAGCATTCAATTTGACAGAAGTTGATAAACTTATTGTCGAAGGGGTTGTGTTTTTGTGCCTTGAAACTTATTTTACAGGAAATATAAATAGCTAATTATCATGGAAACAATCACGTGTTGTCGTTTCGCTTTGACCATTTTTGCTTTATGATAGATTTCGTAATATTGCTATTGCTATTTATTACAATATCTTAGGCCTCGCCTCAATTTGATGGGAAATTATTTTATTTTACGGTGTGCCCCGAACAGTTTTAAGGATTGCTTTGTTTAAGATTTTTGAAAACCATCCGATTAAAAATGTAATAAAAGTAATAAAGGTGCTAATGATATTCTGAGCATGAGGAAAAGTGCGGTTGGGTGGAAGTACGCACGTGGTGGTCAGCAGCATTCGTGGCAACGCTGCCTTCAGTTCAACAATTCTCCGCCGAACTGTCAGATTCCACCTCTGGATAATACACCTATAGTATACATAGATAAACAAACAATGCGTGACAAAGAGCTTGCTTTCTTATAGCAACGGACAGATTTCTTTTTGTAATCGTGTCAGAGAACATACATCATAAAACAATAGAACCTGAACTTCTATGCCCAAGATCGCGGGTTCAAACCCGGCCAAAGTCGTCGGATTTTTAAGAACGTTAAAAATCCCTCAGTATGCCTTCCTTCGGAGGGGAAGTAAAGTCGGCGGTCCCATTTCATAGATTTATGGCATGTTAAAGAACCTTCCACTAATTACACCTGTGTGAAGCTAAATTATATATAGGTTAAACATTTCACTAACGTTCTTTGGTTCCTACGTTCGTCGTCAAGAGCCGTCTGTGGTGGCATCTGGTAACTAAGTTATGAACTAGTTGGTCGTTGACGGTGGCGTTTGAAGGCAAAAGTAGGAACTACTTGAAAAAATTGAATGTCTGCATTTCTTACTTCAATTAAAACAGGTACACACACTAATACAGTCATCACAATTAGCACCGGTTATCAGACAGATTATACTGTACACACACCCAAAGTACACGGGGCTACGTGACGGCGTTGTCGCAGCCCCTAAACTAAGGAACCAACCAACCAAACAATAGAACAATTGCAATTGATACTATACGAAAACCATGAAATCCCTGTATACATTGCATAATTGATTAATTATAATATATTATACACGGACAGATGACGCTACGGATGTAGTATGCATGGATGAAGAAACAATTCGTAACTATGACACGTAACTAAGAGCTTGCGTTTTTATTGCAAGGTATAGATGACTCTTCTGACACCTAGTATGCATAGATGAACAAACAATAAGTTACTAGTAGTTTGGCGTCTTATAGCAACGGACAGATGACGCTACAGACCTAGTATACACTGGTTGCCATGGTTACCATGGTGTCTGGTAATTGATGACGCCAATTCCAGATAGACCTCCCAACCCAGAAACATATCCATGATAAAAACGAAAAGAGAAATTATACCCAGCATGGTCGCAGCGCTGGAATTCGAATCTCGGATATCCAAACGAGCAGCTACCCATTTCGATCATGGAGAATGCGTAAGTCGTTCGGATACGCTGTTGGGTAATTTAATCTTGTAAGCGTTGAAGAAACTACTTGGTGAGAGGTGTGGCACTTATACTAAACATGATTAACTCTGCTGCAGGCTATACAGAGGGTTTCCATTAAGAGCACTAACTGTAACATCACGAACAGCGCAAAGAAGACAGGTGAAGCGAATATCCCAGACATAGAATATCAGAAGTGTAAAACCATTGAGCGTGGAGCGGGACGGCAGGAACGAGCTTCAAGATTACCTCGAATAAGTAAGTTACTGTGTTTGATTGCAAAACTGAGGTAATCAAATAAATACTGGCTCTGGAAATTGCAACGGAAATGAAATCATGGGAACAAGAAAATTTATTCTATTAGCAGCCGTTGACGAGTGTATTTAAGAATTTTCTAAAACTCTTGTAGTTGAAGACCACAGGTAAGGAACATTCGAAGTCACCCAGCAGCATCAATCGTCAAGCGTTGCAACAAGTTTAAATAAAATAATATTTTTGACTGGGAGTTGGATAAAAGTAGGGGTAGGAGTAAACATATGACTATTAGTGATTAATAGTTTTAATAATATCTCACGGATCGAGAGGAAATTAGGAAAATTTCTCACACACGGGGTTTTGAGGGAGAAAGAAGACCAACCAGACACGTCTGGTCGCAGCAAAATCGTTGCGCATGAAGAATTATTGGGCAAACATCAAGGCCAATAAGTGTTGATTCCGCGTGGTCCTAGGAGAACCATTGGCGCAGAAGAATAATACAGCCTACTTTCCAAATAAATGTTTGTGAAAATCTAAAAAAAACAAGATTTTGACTAGGCGTTGGGTCGAGGTAAGGGTAAGACTTGAGAGTCAATCATTAACTTTAAAGTACTCTAAAATTTTTGGAATCTTGAAATTCCGGTGCTCTTCCTGTGGGTTTTCACTCTCCTTGTAGGTAAATGCCCAGATGGTAAAATATTTTATTATTATTAATTATTATTAATTATTATTATTATTAATTACAATTACACACACCACTGTAGTCACCGCAGAAACACAGGTTATCAGACAATTTCACCCACGGCCAAGTACATGGAACTGAAGATCAAGACCTTACGCTCATAAAATGAATCAACAACAGTATCAACATACTATCTTATTCAAAACAGCCTTGTCAAGCACTAAAGAATGTGGTTTAATCACTGCTTAAACGTTCATGTGTCTGTGTTCAATGACACCTTCGTCAGTGTAGATTGAATTAAAAGTAATCTTAAACTAAGTTTACAAAGATAAAAGAGAAAATGGATATCCTTACAAAACACTATTAGACATTTAAATAAAAAGAAAGGTCACAAAAAGAATTAAAGAGCATATGAATGGTTCGATTACAGTGAATTGGACGTCGCTGCTATAAGATGTATCTTCCAGTTATATCACGATCAACTTCAGTGCGGTTTAATATTATCGAACGTAATATGACTACAAATCAACCTTAATGGATACGGCAGTCTGTATCACATTAATGTGGTCTAACCTTAACATTTTCAGAAGAAACATACTTGTCAGTTATGATGTTGCTACGATGATGTTAATATATTGGTGAAAGAAGTAAAACCACATTTGAAGACTCTAAAACCAACAGTTTCAAAGATATTCGCAGAAAACTATCTTCACTCTGATAAACTGATGATCTAACGGCAAGTCCGTTTCCATGGCAACTGAATCTCATGGTATGACATCCGATTTTCTAGGAGGCAATGCCAATTCATTTATTATCTTTTTCAAGATATATACATGTATAAACACAATAAGAACAGGGTAGCGCGCCTGCCTCCCATCCAGAGGGCCCGGGTTCGATTCCAGGCTCAGTCAGAAATAATAGACACTGACGTGAGGACGGAGTGCACTCAGCTTCGTGAGGACAATTGGGTCTGATAGAGAGGCAGCGCGCCGGTGACGAAGAACAAGATTAACGGCCGAGGGGACACGATGCACTGACCACGCGTCACCACAATATCTGCAGGCCAAATGGCCGGGAAGCAATCGCATGATAGGCCTAGGCCCTTCATGGTCTGTAGTGCCAGGGGTAAAAAAATTAGGTGTTGCGCCTTCTAATACCACTTTTAATTTTTAAACACTACAGTAGCGGCTACTAAATAAAGGTAGCGATATAGCTACGTTCAATTTCATAAACACTGGGCTTACAAATCCCGTATAGTTAAGTACAAATATCAGTCTGATCGTCATTTCAGTAGCAACGAAGCCCTGCGGTGGCTATTGCCGTTTCCGTAACACTTAAGGCATCCCGCCATCACATACCTCAATGTGCACTTACAAAATTGTGAACCAGCCTATTTTACTCAAAAGAATTTCTACGGGCGAGTATACACAACGGCAAAAATCACACTCACCACCTTTTCCAAAATTTACACAAGACATGATTTTTAAAGCACTCTTCTGTATGTTGAGGTACAGAGATATACCACATGGAAAAATACAATAAAATGTTGGCAAATCTGAGTTCAAGGAACTGCTGTCCAGAATAGGCTTTCGGTACTGGTTATGCGGCCCATGTTAGTAACACGGAATGTTCTCCTTTGGAAATGCATCTACACCATGTGCGAAGGCAACGCATTTCAATGATCTCTAAAAACACAATATTCAGGAAATTGGAGAAAAATTTAAAGTGGTTTAAAGTGGGAGCGAAGATTCAAGGAGAAATAATTTCATCTTTGAGATTTGCTGATGACATCGTCATCTTGGCCGATACGCCACAGGATTTGAACGAGTTTTTCAACGGTATGGACTCCGTCTTGAGGAAAGAATTCATGATGAAAATCAATAAATGTAAAACAAAATTATTGGAATGCAGCCGAAATAAATCAGAAACCTCTATAGACCTCAAATTGGCAGGTGAAACGCTACGGGAAGTAGGAGACATCTGCTACTTAGGAAGCAAAATAACCAGTGAAGGACGAAGCAAAGAGGATATAAAAAGCTGGTTGGCTCAGGCAAGGAAAGCATTTCTACAGAAAAGGAATCTGTTGACATCGAATATACATTTAGGTACCGGTATTAGAAAGTAATTTTTGAAAACTTTTGTCTCGAGCGTGACACTATAAGGAAGTGAAACTTGGACTAATGGTGCAGCAGAAATGAGGACAATTGAAGCGTTTGAAATGTGGTCTTACAGGAGAATGTTGAAGATCAGATGGGTAGAAAGGGTAACAAATGAAGAGCTATTAAGACGAGTGGGAGAGGAGAGATGTTTCTGGCGACTGCTAATGAATAGAAGAGATAGGTTGGTACTACACATATTAAGACACCCAGGAATAGCAAGCTTCGTTATGCATGGGAGGATCGAGGACAAGAACTGTAGGGGTAGACCAGGGTTAAACAGATTGCCTCGGATGTAGGGTGTGGTAGCTATGTAGAGATGAAACGATTAGCTCAGGAGAGGGAGGCATGGAGTGCTGCATCAAATCAGTCAAAAAACTGAAGACTCAAACAACAACAATCGGGAATTTTAATTAATTAGAGAGGCATGTGAGGCAAAAGGGATGTTGGAGAATTTCAATCCCTGGGATGTAACACTGGAAGAGACTGCATAATGTACATTAGCGGCCAAGGTGAGAGATATTTTACTATAGGTCTATTAATAGTGACATGCTGACGTTCAAATCATCAATAAGTGTGGCAAAATTACACCCAGAATAACTTAAGGAAAAATACTTTTAATTCCCCATATTCCGATAGATTTGTCATTCCAGTGTGTAAGAGTGCAGTTCCCTCTTCAAACAATATTCGCAATTTCTATTAACAAAGCGCAATGACACACACTTAACAGCAGCAGGTGTACCTTTAGGCAAAACCATTTCTTCCCATGGGAAACTCTATGTGGCGTGCTCGCGAGTATTTGGACAACAAAATCGTTATGTCTCAGCAGAAGATGGCAAAACCAAACACGTAATTCTAAAATGTGTTCACATAATGTAACATCGTACCCTGCAGACTTTCACAACTCTATAAAATTCCCTCTTTGCTGCTCATATCAATATACTGTATGTATCAGAATGTTCAGAATTAGAATGGACCCACCTGTAGCCGCGATTGCTGTAATAGAATAGACCAATTACCAGCAATAATGCATCGCCCCTATTGTCTTGATCGCGAGCAAAACGCGGGTACCTGCTAGTGCTTCATAAATTAATTTATTCAGTGAAGGAATCATTTGGACTAAAGGTTGTAAGTTGCTGCTCTATTTCGCAAGAAGGCAGGTGCCTCGCAGTAAGGGAGGAAGTTAGGTTATTCTTGGCGAGTTTTGAGAATCAGAAGGTCAGTGTGCGGCTCGGCGTGGCGTCAGTTGTGACGTAGGACTTGGTCCAGTCTATGTCAGCGAGCAGAAGGGTGAGAGCGCCGAGGTCGTTCAAGTGAGAAGGGGAATGTTTGTGAGGTCAAGGGGTGGAGTCACCGAATTCGGATCAACGATGAAAAATTGAACTGGCAAATCAAAGGAATGATGCTCAATTTACCCGCGAAAGTCGCGTGGCCCAGATTTACGAGGGAAAGTGTTATCTGATAAATCCTCGATCAAATTGACCTCCGCATGCCAGAAATGTAACCTGTGTGATTTTAGAAGATCAATGATACTTGTCGCAAGTCTCTAAGCCAATTTCTTCTATTTATTAATTTTTAAACTGTCCCCTCCACCGTCTGTGCTACCGATTTGTATAAATTAGGCCAGTTGCCTGGTCAAAGTATTCATAATTTTCAGTATCTCTGAGGAGATAACACGTTCTTATTATTCGTGTCTCTGAGGGGATAACATGAGTTCTTTTATTCAGTATCTCTGAGGAGATAACAAGTATCATAATTTCAGTATCTATGCGGAGATGACTTGTTCATGAATTTATTCTACGTGTGAACTTATAAACTTTACTATCAGACTGCGGTCTAGAAACTATAACATTTCAGACTTAACATTTTGTATAATGATTACCATGAGTGAAGTATTGCGTGTGAAGGTAGAACAGTTGTCTGTTTATTAAGGGAAATTGTCTCCGATTAAATTGCAATAGGACACTGTGGGCGAATCTAGTAACCCATGAGCAATTTTAGTAGGTTTAGGTAGTGATTTGTATAATATAATAATTGAACTTTGTTTCCACCATTTGAAGAAATTCGCAAGATGATGAACTTTTGGTCAAGCCTTGGGATGGTGACCATTCATTCCTCCGAGGAGATGTCCATGGCGTGCTAAAGCATACGTGGGTCATGGCGGATGACATACGTTGATGGTAATGCAGAAGTGATAAGCACAAAACATTAATTTATTAATGTAGTTGTAGATAGATTTTGGCCGGGAACAAATTGTAAATATTTCTTGTGTTTGATTTTAATGTTTGTGTGTTAGGATTTTTCTTGCGTCCGGCACTTAAAAGTTAAATTGTGTAGTGTGCCGAGACTACTGTTATTATTTGATTTAAATGTAATGTAATTGTTGTGCCGCGTGTACAAGGTGTGTAATAATTTGATTTTGCGAGGACATGAACTACGGACTAGGTGATAAATGAAGCTGTCATTAAAAAACTTGGGGGGGGGGGGGAAGATGATATTTTCGTTGCTGTTTAAATGAACAGGCTACTTTATTTTATTTGGATTGCCTGGTTGCAATATTATTTGAGAAGGACAGTCTGTTCTTTTGTAATGAAGCCATATTTTGATGTCTTTCAAATTAATGATGTCGAGTCTGGATCCGATACGCATGTGTGTGGAAAATATATTGTGTGATTTATTCTATGTGAAAGTAAAACCCAGGTGTGTCAAATTGTGTGAAGTGTGTATTTGTGTGTTTAATATTTGTGCGGGGATTTATGACATTGCGATCATATCCTGACTGCTGCAGTAATGGACGACAGGTGGTGCTTCGAGGAGACCCTAATTCGATCCCAACGAGACTTATAATTCCGAGAGAATTATTGGGGCCATATGATGATTTGGTTGACACACACATTTATTAAGGTGGAGTACAGATGTTTGAGCTGCGGTCTTGAGTCACCGTGTGAGTGACTTGAGATATCTCTGTACACGCTGGGCTATTGACATGCGACGTCCACAGTAGCGATCGATCTAAGATAAGACTCGCCTCTATAGGTAGGGGTCGGCTCGTCCACCACCCAGTTTCTTAATTTAGACTGCCTGTTTTTTGAACTTGAGTTAAAGGGATTTCGTTCTTCATGCCTAGACGGTAATTTTCATGCGCCTCGTTTAAATTAAGTTTTATGTTGTATATAATCGCCATTTGGCATTGTGATTTTATTTTATTCATTGTATGTTTTGATTTTGTGGTTGACACCTCTGGTGTTTATAAAAAGATGACACCCGGTCATCTGTGCTATGTCAGATTAGAGTGGTCACGTGCGTTACCTTGTTTTGATTCTGAAGTCCTGTTTAAGGCATGTTCTTTGTGATCTTGGCACGTGGTCAAGATCCCGAGCGGGGGTCTTTGTGTATTTAATTAATGTTAGTGTGTGTCGAATATTATTGAAATTTTGTTTGTTGGTTGTTGTGTGTTGCCAAATGCCAGTCTATCTTCACATATACGTATTCGTGCCCTGACGGTTTGCATGATGGTCGCGAATCGTAACAGTACTTATTCACTTTTTTACACATTGTCACATTGCCGCACACATGATTGTAGGATGACAGGACAAGTGTCGGGTCCAGAGTTTTATTTTCAATCTCTGTTGAGAGATAATTTGCTTGATTTAATTCATGTTTATTTTCATGTAATTTAAGGGAGTTGATGTGCTTTATTTGTGTTGTTTATTAATTATTTGATCTGATATAAAATTGCTTTTCTTGTTTAATTTTGGCTTTACTTTCTTACTGACATTTTATTTTACGCTATGTTACCTTGAAATTATAAGAAGCAAACATATTACACAACAACCTTATGAACCGAACACTCCCCGAAATCAGAGTCTCATTACGCTTCATTACAAGGGTGCAATATAGCATGTTGAAGTTAGGTTACAAACGCGAGTTTAATGAGATGGATTGATAAACCCGCGTTTGTAGCCTAACTTCAACATGCTAACGCACGATATGTTTCAAAGCGTGTCGTTTTCTTATACAAGTGGCGATTCACGACTTGTAACAGCGCTACAACGATTACCATGACAACTAAAAATACGGTTATATCTTTATAACTTTTGCTTTCTCTCGGCAGCTTAGATCGTTCTTTCAATCGCTTCTTGTAATCACTTTGCAAACTTGTTATTGCCACAATTTACATTTGTATATTTTAATTTCTTACCCACTGTTTAATGAATATTGGTTATTTTATTTCTCAACGTATCCATTCATTATATTTTGGCGTGACGATATCCAAATTGTTTCATATGTCTTGCAGATATAAAATAATAGGTCAGTTTGGATTAAGATTATGTATTGCATTACCAAATTGGACAGCTAACTTCAACAGAACGATCCAACTAATAGGAGTCTTCTGGTTTATTTCAAGGTTAGATAATTTTATACCATCAAACTTTTATAACTTTCACCAATATATTTACATCATCGTAGCAACATCATAACTGACAAGTATGTTTCTTTTGAAGATTTTAAGGTTAGACCACATTAATGTGATACAGACTGCCGTATCCATTAAGGTTGATTTGTAGTCATATTACGTTCGATAATATTAAACCGCACTGAAGTTGATCGTGATATAACTGGAAGATACATCTTATAGCAGCGACGTCCAATTCACTGTAATCGAACCGTTCATATGCTCTTTAATTCTTTTTGTGACCTTTCTTTTTATTTAAATGTCTAATAGTGTTTTGTAAGGATATCCATTTTCTCTTTTATCTTTGTAAACTTAGTTTTAAGATTATTTTAATTCAATATACGCTGACGAAGGTGTTATTGAACACCGAAACATGTACGTATAAGCAGTGATTAAACCACATTCTTTAGTGTTTGGTAAGGCTGGTTTAAATAAGATAGTACCATGACGAATAGAAATAAATAGTGTTATCACTCACCGAGTTCAACCGCGCCCCGCACTGCTAGCGCTAGCGGCGCTGATCCCCAACGCTACACAGTCAGCTGTTCAATAGTGGGATACGCGCTGGGCTACGTAAACCTCTTTACGAAGGCTGCGGTTACGCTGATTACAACAAATTGTGTGTTTAGACTTATGAATAATACTGTCAAAAAGTTAGCATTAATATTCTCTGTCCCCATGTAGAACTATCGTTTAAAACCCTCCGTTAGTCGCGCATTGGTCTGACAGCTCCATGGTTCGTTATATTGGTTTTAATATCAATCCAACAGTTCAAGTTATGATCTTATCGTCTCGTGAAATCTTACACCAAGCCATAGTAAGCATTTTTCTGGAGTTTTGAAATAGCGTGCCTAAAAATAACTAACACGTGTAACATTTTGTCAGCGTGAGATTGATAGTACCAGCGCTCCCAATGATGTTACATTCTGTTAGTGAGTGGCAGGTGTGATGTTATAACGATTATTTAGCTTAGTATGTTGCCTTAGTTAATATCAGTAAGGAGATTGCGCTTTACGAAAACCTAAGGATGCAGATGAAGCCTGTCACCGTCTGCTGAAAGATAACAAATAGCTAGTTCATGATTCAGTAATTTCAAAGGAATTTGTGACTCTGATACTGAAGACAAAGTTGAAACAAGATCCGAAGATTAGGAGGACGGTAACGGAAGCGAAGAATTGGATGACCGTTTATTTTATTGGCAGGTTGGCCATTATTATATGTCCGACTCACCACGGAAGTCCGGGTTCGATTCCCAGCTCTGCCAATAAATTTAATACTGGTCTGAGGGCTGGAACGGTGTTCACTCAGCCTCGTGAGGCAAAATGTTAAGAGGCGTGTTCGATTCCTACCTCAGCTATCCTGGAAGTGGATTTCCGTGGTTTCCCACTTCTCCTCCAGGCAAATGCCAGGATGGTACTGTCCCCGATAATCCGGATAGTAGGCTGTCAGATATCCGCCCCCTCAATCGGATTGCCAATAATCAATCGCACCGGCACAGCTACATCAATGAAAATGGCTCTGACAGATACTACCGAGATTAGAGCACAGTAGTTAACAAGAAATTATTGTGGAACACACCAAAATATACGGGGGTTCATACTTACCTTTTACTTACCTATTCAATTTAATCTCGGGTCTGGGTTTTCAACTGGATCACTTAATAGTATGCCCTCACAATAACCTCCACCACAATATTTAAAATGAACCAACGCGAAACAAGAAAATTTAAACTGCACAATAATTTATTTCACATAAGGGGAAATAATTTAACAAAATTTAACAACAAAATTTACGTGGCAATCAGAAGCCATTGTCAATACAACCATGTCCTCCTGTAGGACTTGTAGACTTTACATACAAAATTTCAGCTTTCTCTAGCTCAAAAGAACGTAATAATAACAATTCACTTTGGAATGGATAAGGGAGCTGGGACGAGACATATAGCATTTGTTTCCTTGTTCATGAACTTCACATTTTATTTATAACCGCAAGGCTGCTATGTAGATGACCTTGGCCTCTATCATACAGTTATCTGGCCACCTGCGATACACCCTGCACCATGCCGCATGCTTGCATCGTCAAATGGACACACCTGTCCAGCCAATGTAAGCATATGCTAGTTACATCAGAGCCTAGCTCCTTTTCAACACTTTAAATGTTCACATCTCAACTCAAATATTATCACGCAAATCTTTTAAATGCTCCGTTCAAATATCAATGGATTACTCTAATAATCCCAAATCTTGTTTAATTGTATAATCCAATTGTTTAACTAGCGTTGTTTAGAGTATAATAACGAAAACGCTTAATGTTTATAACAAAATGTTCATTAATTATTTATAACATTTTAAATTGTTTATAACATTGTCAAATGACAATTGAAAAATTTATACACGCCTCTATTAATCCCGTTCGTTTCAAATTATTATTAAAGATATTTACATAGTTATTTACATTATTTATATTATTTATATTATTTATATTAGAAATACATTAAACCACACGTTTATCCGGTTGATAATTACTTAAATCGAGGTGATATAATCGACCAATGAAGGTTAGTTATATTTAAATTTTAGATTCAGGTTTATTAAGATTTAATAATAATTATTAGTGACGGTAACCTCCATTCAAAATCGTTATCTCAAATTATTTAAACACTCTTGTTAATTTTAACAGTAACTTCACATGAATAATTTTCAATGGACCTGAACAATACACTCAGCGGAAAAATACCTCGCTCAAAACGCACAAAATTGCACCAAAATTGGCCCATAATTCATCATATATCTCATTATATAGGGCATCAAAATCTTCCACAATACACACAAAAAACCTCCACTTATAAATTCATCATCTTCATCAATATTACTGTGGGAACCTCCTTCACTTATTAAAGGGCATTATTCATCAGCGACTTTTACACGTCCACTGAACTAACGATTATACATCCATAGTTCCTCTTTAAAAATTCTTATATTCATCAATTGTATCAAAAACTGTTATTATATTTAACCTTCGTGGGTTTCATTCATGAAGCGATATGAAGTAAAAATTTGCCAATCACAAATAAATTTAATAGCAAATACGATTAGACACGCCTCCCTGGTCTATGAAAATTGAGATTAATATCTTCAAAGTATCGCAGTATAAAAATACTATCTTCAATCAAAGTTCATCTAAACTGCATAAATAATCGAATAGAATACAATTAGACTGTGGACTGCAAACATTATTGTTCCAATCTACAATTGAGAAAAACTCCTATCAAATGTTCATTACTATAGTGTACTCAATAAATCGTACTCAAAGTTCATATTTCATAAAACTGTTTATAATGCAATGGTATTTCAGAATTGACGATAAATGTCTATGTTGCAATCATGTTCACAAAACGACTAGTATTTCCAAGATCGTCGATAAAGTAGTAGATTTTAACGCTCTAAAATCTTTTAATCATTCTTCTTTCTTGAGAATGACAGAAAATTGGTCAAAGTAATTTACTGAATAGAATTACTTAAATAAAATGACACGCTGTCTGAATTCAAACTTGCCATAGAAAATCGTTAACTTGACAGTCAAATCGTGACTACAAAAATATGCAAATTACTGAAAGAATATATATTATCAGTCTCAACTGATCCAAAATTATATAAATATGCCAATGACATAATAATGTCTCAATAAGTCGTAGAAAAAGGCATAAATCAGCAAAGTGTACAGAGTACAGAAATGTCAAGCAAGAATATGGGGCAAAATATATGGGACAGAAAACATGGGAAAAATGGTTGCTCAGATATCGCTAAATGGCTGAAATAAATCAAGAAACGTTCACGACTACCTTATCTGTTGATTGAAGTTCTAGAGGAAAATTTCCAAAGAAGACTGCTGATGGTTCCATTTCACCACCGTAAAGATGTGCTCCGACCTCGAACCTGGAACCTGCGCCCTCGGAGAATAGAACAGTTTCCTCCTCCGGAAATAGCACTGCTCCGTGTAGACGATAGACATCTTTCTGGCAAAACTCTTCTGTGTGAGCCGGGTCCACCCTGGCCTCTCTTGAACGTTCCCTGAAGTTCTGGTAGAAATTCGCCATGAAGTTTATTGCAATTATTTCCGCAGAAATGTTCATAATTGTGGAGTATGAAGATATTTCCACTGACATTTGATGTAAATCAGCGATGGATTACGATGCATGAGTGTAGTTGGATGTTCACTACATGCTCGCTTTTGTAGAATGACGATTAACGAAGCTCCATGCTGCTATTTCACTCCATTGATATATGTCCCAATTGCATTAAAGTTTTAGTCTTCCATCTCCACTTCCGTTATAATAATAGTCGAAAGTACTGCCAGATTATATTGTTCCATTGTAGAATGTAGCGTTGTATCACCAAATGTAATCTTCAGTATCACGGTTGCAATACAAGTGTCAGCCGTAGCGTAGAATGTGGTATTATAAAAGTGCTTCTCTGGTGTCGAGAAAATCACTTTTGTCTGCAGTCTTAAAATGCGAATATCTTCCAAAGTATAAAAGTGAAAATGTTCAACTTTCGTCCACGCCTCAATATTGTAATGCACAATTGAATTAGCATAAATGCAGTAGCTAACTCTTGATAGATAATCTTGTAGACTCGTTTATGTGTGCGCTCCAACTTCGCCTAGTCTCAGTAACCGTAAAATTGTACTGCTGCACGCTCAGTGCTTGTTCGATGCTGTGGGCTCTACCACACGTGCTAATGACGACTTGCTTCACTTCAGAACTCGAAGTCTGACAATATGAGAATCAGAAAAATGAGCCATGAGAGCCATGAGAACTTGAGAACTTGAGAACTTGAGAACTTGAGAACTTGAGAACTTGCTCTCTGCTGTGCAAGGCCTTTTATCAACTTCTTAAGGGGCGTATCCATCCCTTCCATAGCTTGTTCCTCCGTCATTGCTAGAAGTTCTAACTTTGGCTATACTTGACGGATTTTCAAATTTCAAAAACTCATAATTAATTTCTTCAAAATTCCAAATCAATGCCATAACTGAAAATAGATTTCCACAATTCTGCATGCCAAAAGTAATTAAATATGGTAGTTTCAGTAATCTCCGTCTCCCTCCAAGCTATCATTCATTGGTTCGAGCCACTCCTCCAATAGCGTACGGTAACTTCTTCCTCAGCACAATTCCTTGCTTCCTGCGACTGCGTCGTAAATCTCAGATCCTTCTCGAACAAAATCATGACGTCACCAAGAATCTCACCTCATCCAGCCTACTTGCATGAAGTCTGCGTCATCCGTGCCTACGTCATGAATATACACGTCACAACTATGACGGCCATAACTTTATTCATATATGCCAATACAGCCACCGTGGTCTCAGTATAATTCAATTTACGGGGGCAGTACCTAACTGAAGGACACGGCCGCTTCCTACCCAAATCCGACCTCAATTCCAAATGCACACACTACTACAGACATCATAATGATGCAGGTTATCAGACGAATTCTATACAAACCCAAACACACGGGGCTACGTGACCACGATGTCGTTAAGTCCCTAAAGAATCAACAACTATTATTATTTTAGGCCTATTATTATTAAGACGGATTTTATTTCGTTTTAGGTAAGGATGGCACGAAATAGAACAAGTAACCATGGAAGGCTGCCTTCATTCCGTATCCTACTGGGCGGCTTTCGTGATTTTACATCAGTGGATAGATATTTCGGTAAATTTTGAAAAATTTGAGGTACTGATCCTGGTTTTAATTTCCACTTCACGCGAGGAATTTTCACGTTCTCATAGTTCACTACGAAACAGTCCGCCTTTATAATAATTAAATCTTCCGAAAAACGCTCGTCACAGATTCTATTTTTGATCGACAATTGCTTATCCTTCCACGGAAAAACTGTCGCCCATTTCGCAAACAGATTTGTTTCTTTTGGCGGTGTGAAAACATGTCTAACATCAGATTTTCTTCGTAACCCGATTTACTTCCAGGAACAAAACATTACGACATTTCCCTGAAACAACAGAAAACTTAGTTGTTTGCACACACAAAGCACTGCACAGACATACGTAAATTATTACAAAGAAACAAATTCCCTCGAATAATATGACTTCTCGCGCGCAGGATATTACAGTACTAACGTTGTGGGTTACTGTCATACGTGCTTATGGTTCGTCGCGACTTCCGCGCCACACACTGGCTGGACCATGAACTATAATGCTTAAGTAGCGGAGTGATGACACTGTTTATTTCTATTCGTCATGATAGTACTATCAGTCAACACGGATATTAATTATTACCATTGTCATAATGGTTAATGTTTACGCATTTTATTTTAGTATCAACGTAAGCAACAACATGTTAGTCATTTGATTTTGGGACTTGGACACCGTGGTCATTTCAGTCTCGCGAACTTGGGTGTGTGATAATTTGTATGATAACCTATGTTAGTGTGGTGTATTTGTAAGTCTGTATATTTGTATATGAGTCGTCCAGTTGCAAAACTCGTTTAATCCACTTGTGAATAAGGATCATGTCATCAAATTATTACTTTAATTATTTTATTTTATTTTATTTTATTTTACTTTATTTTATTTCATTTTGTTTTATTTTGTTTTGTTTAATTTTATATTATTTTGTTTTATTCTGATTTTGTTTTGTTTTATTTTGTTTCATTTTATTTTGTTTTAAATTGATTTATTTAATTTTTGTTTTTTTGTTTGTTTTGTTTTGTTTTATTTTATTTTGTTTTTATTTAGTTTTGTTTATTTTGTTTTATTTTGTTTTGTTTAATTTTGATTTTGTTTTGTTTATTTTGTTTTATTTTGATTTTCCAGAAAACAAACATAAAACCAAAAACAAAAAACAAGAAACAAAAAGAAAAAATCAAAAGCAAAAGCAGAAAATAAAAAACAAGAAACACAAAGCAAAAAGCAAAATTCAAAAAAGCAAAAGCAGAAAAAAACAAGGAAGATAAATAAAAAGTAAAATTTAAAAGCAAAAGCACAAAGCAAACACAAAACCAAAAACCAAAAACACAAAGCAAAAAGAAAAAGTAGAAAACAACAAACACAAAGGATACGCGAGGCAAAGTCAAGAGAAATGTTTCTCATGAAAATGATTCTTATTCACAAGTGGATTAAACGAGTTTTGCAACTGGACGACTCATATATTCTTGAGGCAAAACTGAGAAGAGATGGCTTTGATTCCCGCCTCAACTAGGCTCTATCGTTGAAGCGCTTTTTCGTTGTTTCCCATTTCTACCCCAGGCAAATGCCAAGATGGTTTCTAACCTATGACCACTGCCAACGACACAGGTTGTCAGACACCCAAGTACACGGGCCACGTCATCACGATGTTGCAAAGTCCCTTAATGAATCAACAACTTGAAATTGAGCGTTAACAAAAGTAAATTCTGTCAGCTGAAAAGTTAACTAAAGAAACGCTGATTTCCTTCACGGGATCAGTCATCCTCGGCAATGACAAGTGTGAATAATTAGATACCTGGAAGTTGGCATTTGTGACTTTCTATTTAAAAGTGGTGGTTTTCCATCTTTACCCCCATGCAAATGCCGAGATGGTTTCTAACTTAAGGCCACGGCCATCTCCTTCCAAATCCTAGCCACAATAGGCATAGCCCTTGCAATGTCCTATTCTTCATCAATTACCTGCCATCTTCCTAAAAGATCGCCATAAGTAATATGTATTTAATTATATATTTATTTATTTATTTTATACAATAAAAGGAAAGTTAAGACAAAGTTAACACGTGACCTTAACAATCTCTCCCATACCGTGCTACTGAAACCTGATCAGAAATTGGAGATCATAATCAATACATATGACTTAGTCCTATTTATCCCTTGCAAAGAGACCCTTTTCATCAATATTACCAGATGGCTTCCTGAAAGATCTCCATAATTAATTAGAAGCGATGTCAAAGAAATTGTATCTCTGACGACCCACCAAATACTGTGTATATGCTTCAATAAAATTGAGAGGTCTCAGATTTCCTAGAACCAAATGGTGGGAGGCCAATATACAATATTTTAACGTCTGTCGAAGACTTTCGCTAATTAATGACGAACATATACCTCGTATTAGGAATCTAGACGAAGTAGGGGAAAACGTCTCCAAGATATCAGTAGATTACTGAAACCAGCGTATCACCTCAGACTACTGGAAGGAATCTGTGTGAGAATTTGCGAAAGAGATCATTTGAATCTTCTTGTCAGTTGTCTCACAAAGAAAAAACATTTAACAGTCTACGAAGAATGTTCCAAAGCAAACTCTTGGGTCAGTAGTAAGAATAAAGAAGCTTCTAGTTTTATGTGAACAATAATCTCACTATCATGAGCTCACGAGACTACCTTTCTACGCACAATCCGTGCCTCTGGACGTGGCATCACACCTCGAAAATCCCACGTACATTATCCGGAATCAAACCCAGTCCACCTTGGAGGGAGGCAGTCAACTGGACCACTGCGTCAACACGCCCTTACACTAAAAGAAAAGGCTTGGGACATTCTTGGTCATTAGTCTCAAGTAATTGGGTTTGATACTCTGTGTTATTGTGCTGACTACAATAGAGTCCGTAACTGTAATTACCTGGGTCTAGAACTGATGGTTGGTTCCTCACTTTAGGGGCTGCGACAACGCGGTCATGGAGCCCCGTGTACTTTGGGTGTGTGTAAAATCTGTCTGATAACCGGTGTTTATTGTGATGGCTGTATTAGTGTGTGTTATCTGTAATTCAGGTAAGGACTGCAGACGATCAATTTCAAGCAGTTCTTACTTTTGCTACCAAATGCTACCGTCAACGACACCTAGCTGCGAATTTGGCTACTAGATGCCACCGCAACCAGCACCTGGCGACGAACGTTGGAACTTAGGGCGTTAATCAAATCTAATCTACAAATTTAGCTTCAGACAATTGCAGTTAGTGGAAGGTTCTTTTACATGCTATAAATCTGTGACATGAGCCCGCCGGCTTTACTTCCCCTCCGAGGAAGGCATACTGGAGGATTTTAACGCTCTTAAAAAATCTGACAACTTCAACCGGGTCTGAACCCGCGATCTTGGGCATAGAAGCTCAGCATGCTACCAACTACACCACTGAAGCTACCTAGAACTGAGAAAGATGCCCCAGGACTTGAAAAAGTCACTCTCCCAGCATTCACCCGAAGAGTGTGTCGACGGGGTGGAGGAACCACAATCAGTTTAACCATCATCGGTATCGGGATTTGAACCTCGGGTTTATGAAGCCATCCTCCGCCAAACAAGGGACGTCTTCATAGACTTTCCACTGCATTCTCTTGAGCTTCTGCGAGTTGAGGCCGAACCATGATTGTGATGTCGACTCGCCTTTTGGACAATATCCAAAGACATGGCCCAGCGTTTCAACTTCTTCGCACCCTGGGAAACAGCAGTGATTGGTAGTAGATGTTCTTCCTGGAACTCATCGTACTGCTGCTGTGTTACACGAGATCCTTATTGCAGCCTCCATTCGGAAGAGGTTATGCCTTAACTAATACTAATCTAAGAATTGCTTGAAGGATCTTCCTCGTACACGGTTACCCCATTATCTTTATTCGGAAATAGGCTCCATGAGAAAAAGACATGTTGCTAAGGATGTTTTCTCAGATGACGTCCAGATCGCAACAGTGTAGGCTCATTACAAGTAATTCCTAATTTGGATAATGAGAATTTCATTTCACCTTGAAAATGCTCACTTTTGCGCAAATGGGCATCCTCTATTAACAGCGATCTCTTCGTGATGTTGTATTGTTGCAAATTGGCTCACAGACAGCTCGTAAGATACCTAAACCCCTTAATTTACTTGACCCATATAGCAATATTATAATAATGATAATAATAATAACTTTGTTATTCCGTAGAATGAGACGCAGGATAATTTTTGTTTCAACATTCTTATTGTAACACGTGTAGAATAACATCCGGGATGTAGGATGAGACAAAAGTGATCCCCTGGCTAGCTGCGTGGCTCAGTGGTAGCGTTCTAGCCTGCTGTTAGGAAGGTTGCAGGATCAAATCCTGGCGCAGTCAGCTGGCATTTGAGGGTGCGCACATGCGAGGAAGCCGTATCAGTAGATTTATTGGCACGTTAAAGATCCCCTTCGGAGCAAAATTCGGGCACACCGGAGTCTCTAAAAGGGACGTAACACCAATAACATAATTATTATTATTATAGTTATCACATTCATTTTACCACATAAGTGGGAGAAATCAACATTATCGTCGGCTTGTTTGCAAGCCGGTATGACAACTTCTTTTAGGGTGGCACATTGAGAAACGAGCGAACAATGGAACAAGTCTCCAAGATGATATTAGGTAGACCAGGATGTATTCCCAATATTTCTAGATTGCGAGCCAATGATTTAGGGATGATGCCGGTAGAAGAAATGTCCATGGGCAGAACCACTACACTTTCCTGTCTCCAAATTTGCCGAATTTCCTCAGCCAAGGGCAGATATTTGATGATCTTCTCACAGCAGGTTTGCTGTAGATTATGGGAATTGGGCACTGCGATATCAATGAGAAAGTTTCTCTTCCACTCTTTGTCCTCAGGAACGATATCAGGCCGGTTTGCTGGTATGGTTTCATCCGTAATAACTGATCAGTTTCAAAGCAAATTGTGAGTAGGATTTTCCAAAACGGCGTCAGGAATATACTGATAGTAAGGCAAAATATTTTCAGATAATGATTGATTTTGAGCAAGTGTAAGTGCATTACCCTGGCCAATCGGTTGTGCCTTTTCATGTGATCAGTACAGGAGATTATTATCATTATTATTATTATTACATTACATTATGCGCTAAGAACAAAGTTCCAACTGGTTCCGCCTCGTCAATACTGTTTATTAAAATGTCGTGATACAATCACCTGTCTTTTAACCCATCACATGGTACATGTTTCAACGTCTAACTCGTATTGACGTCTTCATCAGCCTAAATATTTGTGCAGCACTTAAAACATTCCCTTTATCTACTGGGTGTAGTTAAAAATTGTACATAAAAACACACATGGATCACTGTAACACATTAAAAGTTGTTAAAACATTTTCTTATGTTAAAAGCTTAATAAAAATCCGCAGCCGGGCTTGGCAGTCTTTCTTGGCTTATATCTAATGTTGGCTTCCAAAAGCCCAAGCAAGGGGTGACCATTCCCAACTGGAAAGAAATGAAACTGTGTATGAGAGAAAGAAGTAGTAGATAAAATAATACTTTAAAAACCCTAAATGTTATATAAAGACTTACGATGTAATGCGGCAATGAGCTAACAGGGCCGTGCTGAGTCGGACGGAGACAGTGCTGTACTGAAACGGTGTGTCAACATGGAAGCAACAAGCAAGACAATAGGGGCGGAAGAGGAGAGGGGTGAGAGTTCGGGAGTGTTTTGGTTAGGAGTGGGGAAGGGGGGGGGGGGGGGTATGGAATAAGTTTAGGGGAAGGTAACATGGATCAACGGTTGTGGATTTAGTTTCTTTTAATGTGTTACAGTGATCCATGTGTGTTTTTATGTACAATTTTTAACTACACCCAGTAGATAAAGGGAATGTTTTAAGTGCTGCACAAATATTTAGGCTGATGAAGACGTCAATACGAGTAGGACGTTGAAACATGTACCATGTGATGTGTTAAAAGACAGGTGATTGTATCACGACATTTTAATAAACAGTATTGACGAGGCGGAACCAGTTGGAACTTTGTTCTTAGTATATTTCAGTCAATACGGAAAAAATGTGCGACTCTCAGAGACAAAAAGATTACATTATGCGAACCGGTCAAAACTAAGGACCACGCAAATATCATTTCATTTTCTTCTCATAGTTCTTTCTTCCTTTCTCTTCCTCCACACTTCTTTCATTCTTTCAGTGTGTGGCGCCTTTCTCTTTGCTGTCCATATTCCTCCCCTGCGTTCTCTCTTTTTTCCCACAAGAACCTTTATGTTCGAAAGTATTTCCCTGAATTGTGTTCTGTCTCGACAGTCGTCATCTATAATTCGTAGCCTCCGGAGTTCTTCCTTCATCTGCTTAGTGTAACCGCCTTGGCTCTTCAGATTATATATTTTATCAAAAATGTGTTTATTTAATCTTGTTGGATCCATTCTAACCATAGGTCCATAGAAACGTAAACGACTTTTCCTAATTGTTGTTTCCAGGTCTTCCACCGTTTCATATATCTCCTTGTTGGATCTTAGTCTGTAGGTTCCCTGTCCCAATTTAGGGCCGTAAATCCTCATCAATATCCTCCTTTCAATCTTCAGAAGCTTTTCCAGGTTCATCAAATTTGCCGTCTCCACACCATATAAGATCACCGGTTTTACCACAGCATTGTAGTGTTGTAGTTTGGCATTAAGGGAGCGGTTCTTTTTGTTGTATATATTTTTAGTGGATAAGTTGAGTTTTTCTAGTTTAAGTCTTCGGTTTTCCATCGACTCTTTGTCCAGTCCATTGTTGCTAATGATCTCTCCGAGGTATTTAAACTGTTTCGTGACCTTTACTCTCCCGTATTTCGTCTTAACTGTTTTCTTCATGTAGTTCTTGTTCGTGCTCATCACCTCTGTTTTTGGAAAAGAGGTTTGTAGCCCTGTTTTCCCAGCGATTTCTTTTAGTTCATTTATCTCTATTATTGCTTCCTGTTCCTTTCAGCTAGAAGTGCCAGATCATCCGCGAAGGCCAGACATCTGTGTTTGATGTTTATATTTTTACTTCCAAGTAATGCCCCGGAGTCATTGGTTGACCACAATGTCTTCATAATCTTATCTAGAACTACGTTGAACAACATCGGTAATAGGATCTCTTCCTGTCTCAAACCAGTTTTTATTTGGAAGGGTTTGCTAATCTCTCCCCGGAATATCACCTTGGATATAGTGTTTGTTAACGTCAGCCTAAGTAGGTTTAGCGTCTTTTGATCCACTCCATATTCCCTCAATATGTAATAATAATAATAATTTTATTGGTTTTACGTCCCTTTTAACTACCCTGGCTTTTAGAGACGCCGGGGTGCCGGAATTTTGCCCCGAAGGGGATCTTTAACGTGCCAGTAAATGTACTGACACGGCTCCCTCGCATTTGCGCACCCTTAAATGCCAGCTGACTGCGCCAGGTTTCGAACCTGCAACCTTGGGCTCAGCAAGCGAGAACGTTACCCCTGAGCCACGCAGCCAGAACCTCAATATGTCCATCAATGTGTGTCTATCTATTGAATCGTAAGCTTTGTGAAAGTCAACGAATGAGATGAATAGATCTTTTGATCGTGCAGTGTAATATTTTGCTATCATTTTCAGACCAAGTATTTGCTCTGGACAAGAACGCCCACTCCGAAAACCTCCCTGATATTCTCCCAGTTGTGGGTCAATTTGTGGTTCCAGTCTGTTCAGTAGTAGTTTAGAAAAAAAAATGTATGTATTTTATAAAAGTGATACTCCTCGATAATTATTGACATCAGTTTTCGGTCCCTTTTTTATGTAACGGGTGAATCAATGCCACTATTCAGTCCTCCGGTATCTTTTCATCCCTGCAGATAATCCTGAACAGTTCCGTCGTTTCAGTGATGAAGGCGTCATTGGTTATCTTCCACAGTTCTGCGATAACCCCATCTTCTCCGGAAGCTTTATTGTTCTTTAAGGATTTTATTACATTCCTTATCTCCTCTTCATCTGGTGGTTCTGATTGTAGGTTCTGGACTGTGTCTTTCAGAGTTTCCAATTTTTCCTGTGGCGGTTCGCAATTAAGGAGTTCTTCGAAATAATTGGCAAGAATCTTACAGTTGTCTTTATCATTCAAGGCAAGAGATCCGTCCGGTTTCTTAAAATGGAGGCTCGGTGCCGTGTAACCAGTAATTTTATTGTTAAAAGCCCTATAGAATAGTCTGGTGTTGTTCTTCTTAAAATTATCTTCCATTTCGGTTACTTGTTCTCTAAGATATTCTCTTCTGATTCTTCTCAGTATGCTGTGTATTTGTTTCCTTATTTGTCTTGATCTCTCCAAATTCTCCAGTGTTTTATTTCCGTTCCATAATTTCCATGCCTCTAGTCTTTCCTTGATCGCTTCTTCGCATTCCTCATTCCACCAAGCATGTCTGTTGCGGTATTTTACAGATGCTAATTCTCTCGCCGACTCTATCAGATTGTTTGTAACTTCATCCCAATTTTTGGGTGTTTTTAATTGTCTTTCAGAGTCTTCTTTCTTTTCCTGGACGATTAATTTACGGTTGATTCTCGGGATTCTGTTGACACGGGAATGCGTTTTCCGTCTGGGTATGAAATTCATCTTGATCTGTGATAAGTAGTGATCTGATGTTACATTAACCGCTTTTCTGACTTTGACGTTTTGGATTTTCTTATAATTGTTCCGGGGATTTGCTACATGGTCCAATTGAAATTCGCCCAACATAGGGTTTGATGATACCCATGCTTTCTTTTTTTTGGGGGGGGGGGGGGGGCGGGTTCGTGCCTTAAAATGTATAGACATGATTTTGAGGTTGTTCATTCTGCAGAAGTTGATCAATCTTTCTCCATTTTTATTCGTCCCTTAGTGTGTCGGGTATCTTCCCACTGTTGCCATGTACTTCTTTTCCCGGCCCAATTGTGCATTGAAATCCCCCAGGAGGATTTTGATGTTGTTTTTTGGAATCTTAAATATTGCGTCCATCAGTGTTTCCCAAAACTCCTCAACCTTTTCAGGGTTCTTTTTATTGTGATTGATCGGTGCATGGGCATTTATCAGTGTGTATTTCTTTTTTGTGGATTTAACCATTAAGAGTGACAGTCTCGAGTTTACACTCTTGAAATCAACTATTGTGTTGAAAAATTTCGTATTTACGGCAAAATCTGTTCCCAGGTGTAGAGTGTTTTTCATGATTTTTTCCAGGGTTTCCCCTTGAAAATTCTAAATCCGTCTGAATCGAAGGATTCTTCATCAATATACCTCGTTTCTTGTAGGGCCAGTATCGAAATGTCAAGTCTGTGTAATTCTGCTGTTAGCTGTTTCAGCTTTCCAACCTGAATGATAACTTTTCGTGCTGAATAATACTTAACTCATAGTATTAGAAATTTTTACGGTTTACCCAGCGTGAGCTTAAATGGCACACGGACGGCAGTTTTTTTTAAACTCGATTTCCTGAAATGCTTACTGCTCGGCTTGCTTTGGTCATAAATATATGTTTTTCTACAGAGACCTTCCTTGAGGAATCCTTTACAGAATTGTAAAAACCGCATCAAAATTCATCCAGTGGTTCTTGAGATTACCCGTTTTATACAAGAATCGGAGACTTTATTTTATACTACGTACAGATTACCATTATCATCATCATAATCATTAATTAGTATTTGTTGTATTTCATGATATAAAATTGTTCCTTATAAATGAAATTTAAAAATAAAAATCAAGAGACCTATTTCTCTAGACTTTTGGGGTCTAGATAACCTTACTGTTCCACCCCTTAAAACAACATTCATCATCATCATCTCTATATTGTTAAACACTTACTAGATTGAAAATAGCATTGTGTGTTTCTTAAATAAAATAGAATAAAATGAAGTACCAAAATTCTACCAATAACGCAATCCAGGGCAATTTATATTCACAGTACCTCTATGCCCTTTGGTAACAAGTTTTATCAGCGTGTCACAATGACTGCTTCCCATGGAGCTCTTCACACAAAGAAGAAGAATCTAACAAAAATGATGAGCGGAAATTCACCACGAGGTGTTCTTAAGCTAGTAGCTGAAAGCCTCCTTGGTCATCAGTACGGACGTAAGAATCCAATTCCTCTGAATTTTAAGGAGATGGAATCAAGTGATTACTCGTAATTGGTACAATTGCTGCTATAAAATGGAATTGCAGTAGCAGGATCTAATCAAAGTGTAGGTAGCACCTCGGACATGTGGAATGTGCGGTTTGCTGTACAGCCAGTTCGCTTGGCAGACGCGTCCCTCAGGCGAAAGCGAGCGTCAGTGAGCCAACTTGTATTAAAACACGTGCATCAGCTCAGAGCGGGGAAATATTAAATCGTAGCTGAGGTAATCCCCAGTATCACTGCAAGGTTAACTTCATTAGCGTTAATCAAGCCACTTGGGAGCGCTTAGCGTTAAGGGATTGTGCAGAGTAAAATCTTGCCTCTTTATGTGACCATTAACCTCTTGATCATAATACTCGGGACCTATTTTTACGTGGAATCCGAATCAAGAGACGTGACATTTCATCTCAAAAATTCCACATGTATCAACTGGGAATCGAACTCGCTCCGAATTGGTGGGGTGCAAGCAGTGTAGATATCATCTTATAACTAATGTTATTGTAATATCTGTAGTAGTGTGTATATGTTGCTGTACTAGACGGCCGTGGCCTTAAGTCAGGAACCATCCTGGTATTTGATTGGAGATGAAGTAGGGAATGGCCACCTCATCGAGTGGCAGCTTGCTTTCATGACTGTCGCCCCGGACGTTCGGGTTCAATTCCCGGTTCTGCCAAGAACTTTTAATTCTAGTATGAGGGCTGGAACGGGGCACATTCACAAGGAGATGCCGTCAAGTGGTTTACTAGAAAAGCGTTAAAATTTGGAGGGTTTGCTCTTCATAAAAAATATTTTGCCCCTGTTCGAGCGTTTTTGCCAATGGACCTTAGTGTGTTCAAAATTGAACGTTTAAAATCAATCCTCAAACTTTTGGAGACCTATTCCCGCGCACTCGTTCCCGGTTCGTCTCCGTGGCGTAGTAGCTAGCGCGCTGGCGTGGGGAATTGAAGGTTTTGAGTTCGAGTCAGACCTTGGTCAGCACTTTCTTTTTCTTTTAGTGATATATCCGTTATTGTATTTTGTGTTTTCTACAATGTATTTATTCTGGTCTCTTCTGTTTTGGAGCTATAGTTTTTTTTTTTAGTCGTTTACCCTCCAGGTTGGTGGAACCCACGGACTCAACGAGAGAACTCACCACTACCGCCTCTACGGGCAGTGTCCTAGAGCTGGGAACATCGAATCGGAAGGGATACAACTGGTGAGGTGGGATTGGCACCTCGCCCAGGCGGCCTCACCTGCAAAGCGAACATGGGCCTCATGAGGGAAGGTAAGGGATGGTTAGGATGGATAGGCAAGGAAGAGGGAAGGAGGCGGCCGTGGCCTTGAAGAAGGTACCATCCCGGCATTTGCCCGAAGACGAAGTGGGAAACCACGGAAAACCACTTTGAGGATGACTGAGAGGGGGAATCGAACCCCCTCTACTCATTTGGACCACCTGAGGCTGAGTACACCCCGTTCCAGTCCTCTTACCACTTTTCAACTTTCGTGGCAGAGCTGGAGCTATAGTACAATATTTTAACATCATTATTCGTCCGTGACGCTTGGACGTGTTGTAAGTTGTATTCGTTAGAATTTAAACGCAGCGTGGCCGGCGACGCTACGTTCATTCGCACTGCGCAGAGTCTAATGCAGAAACACAAGACCCCTCCCTCTGTTCCACTCTGCTCCACCTTCAGGCTAAACTTTCTGTATGTAAACAATACCGTAAATATTAATCTATTAATATTGTAAATAGCCGTCGCCTCCGTAGCGTAGCGGTCAGCATGGCTAGCTGCCGCCCCGGAGGTCCTGGGTTCGATTCCCGGCTCTGCCACGAAATTTGAAAAGTGGTACGAGGACTGGAACGGGGTCTACTCAGCCTCGGGTGGCCCAAATGAGTAGAGGGGGTTTGATTCCCCCTCAGCCATCCTCGAAGTGGTTTTCCGTGGTGTCCCACTTCGTCTTCGGGCAAATGCCGGGATGGTCCCTACCGTAAGGCCACGGCCGCCTCCTTCCCTCTTCCTTGCCTATCCATCCCAATCTTCCCCTCCCTTCCCTCATGAGGCCCCTGTTCGCTTTGCAGGTGAGGCCGCCTGGGCGAGGTGCTAATCCCACCTCACCAGTTGTATCCCTTCCGATTAGATGTTCCCAGCTCTAGGACACTGCCTGGATAGGCGGTAGGGGTGAGTTCCCTCGCTGAGTCCCTGGGAGCCACCACCCTGGAGGGTAAACACGATTTTTTTAAAAAAATATTGTAAATAGAAAAATCGAAGGTTTTGAGTTCGAGTCAGACCTTGGTCAGCACTTTCTTTTTCTTTTAGTGATATATCCGTTATTGTATTTTGTGTTTTCTACAGTGTATTTACTCTGGTCTCTTCTGTTTTGGAGCTATAGTACAATATTTTAACATAATTATTCGTCCGTGACGCTTGGACGTGTTGTAAGTTGTATTCGTTAGAATTTAAACGCAGCTTGGCCGGCGACGCTACGTTCATTCGCACTGCGCAGAGTCTAATGCAGAAACGCAAGACCCCTCCCTCTGTTCCACTCTGCTCCACCTTCAGGCTAAACTTTCTGTATGTAAACAATGCCGTAAATATTAATCTATTAATATTGTAAATAGAAAAAGCAACAACAAATAATAAAGTAATTGATGTAATCTACCAACTTAAATATTGTACCACAAACATAAAATAAATGAAGAAATGTCAAAGAAAGATAAAGAAAATAATTTAAAAAGATCAAGGTAGGTGTCGATCACGGTAACTTCCATTTCCAACGCCAACACGCTAGCGACTACGCCACGGAGACGAGCCGGAAAGGAGTGTGGGAATAGGACTACAAAAGTTTGAGGATTGATTATAAACTTTCAATTTTGAACACACTAAGGCCCATTGGCATAAACGCTCGAACAGGGGCAAAGAATTTTTATATGAAGAGCAAACCCTCCAAATTTTAACGCGTTTCTAGTAAATCACTTGGCGATCACTCCTTGTCAGCCTCGTGAGGCAAAACTGAGAAGAGGAGGGTTCTATTCTCTCCTCAGCCATCCTGGGAGTGGGGTTTCCATGGTTTAACCACTTCTACTCCAGGCCAAATGGTTCCTAATTTAAGACCACAGCCACCTCCTTTCCAATACTATTCCCAATGTACCAATACACACACTGGTACAGAAATGACAATAACACAGGTTATGACATATTTTCCACAAACACAACCAAATACACAGGGCTATATGACCATGATGTAGCAGCCTCTCAACTAAGCAACATACCGGGGAGTTAGCCGTGGTCGTTACGGCGTGGCTGCATACAGTCGCTCACATCCGGGAGGCGAGGAGGTGCGAATCCCTCCGCCGGCAACCTTGGAAATGGTCTTCTGTGGTTTCCCATCTTTATTTCAGGTAAATGCCGGGGTTGGTCCCTAACTATAGGCCACAGCTGCTACCTCCCAATTCCTCGTCCAACACTCATACTTTTCTCTCCACACAACACTCCATACGCGATAGTACTTGTAGCTCACCCCATGCGTGTCCGCATAGAAGCAGCTACAAACTCTGGCGAGCTGAACGTGTCCTCGGACACTTCCGGCACTAAGGGCCATACGCTAGAAACAAAAGCAAAAAACAAGGAACAACAACAATGTTGTGGGGAAAAGCCCGTAAAACACTTTTAAGGTTGTAGAGGCGGGACTCGAACCATTAGTACGTACCATTAGTAATACATTGTATAGAATGACAAGTAGATGGCACCACAATATTCAAACGAGGAAGCTAACGAAGCTTGCAAAAATCAGTCAAAGGAAGCTAGTGGTTGACAACGGACGCTGTGAAGGAATCAAATACCACACATAAGTTTGCCTAACCTTAGTCAACTTTAGTGTATTGTATCATTTGTTTATTTTCTGCATTGGCAAACTAACCACATTCCAATAGGCCACCAGTTTAAATAGGAACTTTTAAAATGCAAACAGAAATAATAAAATAGGTTACAAGCTCCGGAGTAATTCAGAAATATACTCCCACTCTGAAGGTCCGTGGTTCAAATCCCGGTCACTCCATGTGAGATCTGTGCTGGACAAACCGGAGGCAGACAGGTTTTTCTCCGGGTACTCCGGTTTTCCCTGTCAAAAATTTCATTCCAGCAACACTCTCCACTATCATTTCATTTCATCTGTCATTCATCTAATCATTGGCCCAGAGGAGTGCGTCAGGCCTCGGCAGCCGGCACAGTCCATATCCTCGCCGCTAAATGGGGGCTTCATTCATTCCATTCCTGATCCGGTCGGAGACTGGAAGCAGTTTATGGATTTTCATTTTTTTTCACTTCCTCACTGAAAAGATCTCAAGTGTAATCCGAAAACGGAGAATAACATTCCATGCCCACCTCTTCAGAATGCCAGTCAGTAGATTCTCCAACCGTCTATTATCATACTTCCGAGGTTTAAAGGTGATTCCTCTGGCTGGTGGAAGTGGATAAGGACTTGTTAAAGTTTGAAATTTCTGAATCAGATATACACACATCAAAAAAAGTTTTGCATCACCTCGGTTCCAAGAGTTCCGGAACCTTTAAATACAAAGGGAATAGAGATCAACACAAACAACATTTCAGCTCGTTTTATTGCTCATGAGACCCACACATTGCATGTTGTACCATCATACAGCTAGACTTTCAGCATTTGTGGTCCAGATTGCAGTACACACCACTACCTCTAATACCCAGTAGCACGTCTTCTTGCATTGATGCATGCCTGCATTCGTCGTGGCATACTATCCACAAGTTCATCAAGACACTGTTGGTCCAAATTGTCCCACTCCTCAACGACAATTCGGCGTAAATCTCTCAGAGTGGTTGGTGGGTCAAGACGTCCATAAACAGCCCTTTTCAACATATCCCAGGCATGTTCGATAGGGTTCATGTCTGGCGAACATGCTGGCCACTGTAGTCGAGGGATGTCGTTATCTTGAAGGAACGCATTCACAAGATGTGCACGATGAGGTCGAGAATTGTCGTCCATGAAGACAAATGCCTCTCCAATATTCTGCCGATATGGTTGCACTATGGATCGGAGGATGTCATTCAGGTATCGTAAAGCCGTTTCGGAGCCTTCCATGACCACCAGTGGCGTACGTCGGCCCCACATAATGCCACCCCAAAACATCAGGGAACCACCACCTTGCTGCACTCGCTGGACAGTGTGTCTAAGACGTTCAGCCTGACCAGGGTGCCTCCAAACACGTCTCCGACGATTGTCTGGTTGAAGGCATATGCGACACCCATCGGTGAAGAGAACGTGATGCCAATTCCGTGGGGTCCATTCAGCATGTTGTTGGGCCCATCTGTACCGCGCTGCATGGTGTCGGGGTTGCAAAGCTGGACCTCGCCATGGACGTCGGGAGTGAAGTTGCGCATCATGCAGCCTATTGCGCACAGTTTGAGTTGAAACACGACGTCCTGTGGCTGAACGAAACGCATTATTCAACATGGTGGCATTGCTGTCAGGGTTCCTCCGAGCGGCAATCCGTAAGTAGCGGTCATCCACTACAGTAGTAGCCCTTGGGCGGCCTGAGCGAGGCCTGTCATTGACAGTTCCTGTATCTCTGTACCTCCTCCATGTCCGAACAACATCGCTTTGGTTCACTCTGAGACGCCTGGAAACTTCCCTTGTTGAGAGCCCTTCTTGACACAAAGTAACAATGCGGACGCGATCGAACTGCGGTATTGACCTTCTAGGCATGGTAGAACTACAGACAACATGAGCAGCGTACCTTCGTCCTGGTGGAATGACTGGAACTGATCGGCTGTCGTACCCCCTCCGTCTAATAGGCCCTGCTCATGCATGGTTGTTTACATCTTTGAGCAGTTTTAGTGACATCTATGAACAGTCAAAGGGACTGTATCTTGGATACAATATACACAGTCAACGTCTATATGCCGGAGATCTGGGAACCGAGGTGATGCAAAACTTTTTTTGATGTGTGTATTTCTCAGAACCCCGTTGAAACAAAAACTCCGTCAGGTTTATCTAAAGGAAGTAACACCCAGCAAGAGATATGTTCACTCTGATGAATAGCGGCTTCGGTGGCGTATTTGGTAGCATGCTGAGCTTCTATGCCAAAGATCGCGGGTTCAAACCCAGCCGAAGTCATCGGATTTTTAAGAAGGTTAAACATCCCTCAGTGTGCCTTCCTTCGGAGGGGAAGTAAAGCCGGCGGTCCCATTTCATAGATTTATGGCATGTTATAGAACCTTCCAGTAATTACACCTGTGTGAAGCTAAATTATATAGGTTAGGAATGTAAACAACGCTCTTAGGTTCCCACGTTCGTTGCCGACTGCGGTGGCGTCTAGTAACTAAGTTCTGAACTAGTAGTCGTTGATGATGGCGTTTGGCGGCAAAAGTAGGAACTATTTGAAAAATTCTAAGTCTGCAGTCCCTACTTGAATTAAAAAACAGATAACACACACTAATATAGCCATCACAATTAACAACGGTTATCAGACAGGTTCTACACACACCCAAAGTACACGGGGCTACATGACCGCGTTGTCGCAGCCCCTAAACTGAGGAACCAACCAACCAACTCTGATGAATGGAAGAAATCCCATTCCGAAAAGATGAAAGCGTGGTGGGATAACAAAAAGAAAATTATACGAGTCTTACAGAAGTCGCATATGATGTGTAACATGTGACATGTTATTGTACTATGTGTGTCCCGGGAGCGCAAATCCCTTGTTGACAGTACACTCTGTTGGTCATTGAAATAACTTCTTGTATAACTCCAGTGCCAAATCCTGACCGTAATGTATCATAATTGTTATTTGCCGTGGCGGAAGAAATCCACTGCCTACTTGATGCGAGCTGCGCTCTATACCGGCCAGTTAGTGAACCCATGCCAGCGATGTTATTGAAAATGGCCTCTTTTTGCCGATAGAGCGCACTGCCAAGTATAGGCGCGATTAAAAATTAGGTGTGCGGAAAGTATATTAAATGTGTTTCTCCCAGTTATATGTTTACCCAACGAAGTTTCAATTACTGTTAGTAGTCGGCGTTAATATACTGAATTCCTACGTTGTTTGGAGTGTTTGTTGATGCGATATAGATTCCACATAGCCACATGGCTGACAGTACATCGAGTGCTTACATTAAATCAAAATACAGCAAAAGTATGAAGATTTAATAAATCGTAATTGTTTTCAGCAAATATGATAAAATGAATATTATTAACACCAATGAACGACAACTTGAAGAAGATTTATGGTGGGAATATCTTAAATGGGGTCTCCAAACCTTGAGCTAAACTGTATGTGACATACATTCGCTATAGCCACATGGCCTACAGTACGTCGTTGTACGGATCTCCGCAATCACGCGCGCTTATTGTTTCTGTCCCATGCACTTCCGTCCCATCCACTTCCGTCCCTTTCCCAAAATCACTCCCACAAACAGGTCCAGCTACCGAACGTCACAAAAATATCCAGATCCCGAGTGGAAAGATGTTACACATCAATACCAGTTGAGATCTCGCGGTCCCTAGTGGCCACGACGATAAATGTAAGTAAAATAAGGCAGATAACATTCTTACCTGAAGTTCGTCATAATAAGTAAGTCAATGAATCACAGGAGTAGGATAGACATGCGATGGAGTGGAGTCCCTTGTGAGATGTGACCACGCTGCAGCTGCAACATTCGTGGCATTCTCAGTTGTTTTATCACCTACTAACATGTAAGGAAGTTGAAATATAAAACCTCGTGTATATAACCCATCATAAATCTTGAGAGCCTCGGTGCATCTGCTAAAAGCGAGTCGTCAAAATGAACTTCACATGCTTCATAAACCCTGACCCAAGCGCGCACTGGCTGTCAAAATAATGTCCCCAGCGAGCACACACGGCATGTGATGAGGAATTCCAAGCATACCTACTATTTATCAAATTAACCGAAGAATTACAGTTACAGTAGTAAATTACTCTGGGAACAAAACGAATACTTATTGTTAGTTCCATTAAAATGAATTTTATCGGCCATTTCTATTTTTAATGCAATGTTCTTCTTTTTAAATGTCTGAGTAAGTAGTATTCGGGCTGGTTCCGCAATTCTTTTCTGTAAATGCGTCTCGCGAGGAACATCGAAACGACAAAACATATCATACTAATATATAACAAATAGTTCCGTGAAGAACTATACAGCCTATTTTCATATATCCTACTTATGATAATTGCCTCTATCAACATACTAAATTTCAGTTTGATTGCTGTAATAGATTCGTAGGTATTGAGAACCGACTAAATATTTCGGATGGTCGCCATATTGGATTTTACATATGTAGATCCTAGGGTTATGTACTGATACATGAAGATTATTGTGTACGTTTAGTATTCAAACTTCAATCGCATGATTAGGACACAAGAAGTAACAAGGAGATTTTAAAATTTCGCACAGCTGCCATCTTGTGGTTATGGAAACAATTGAAATAAATTAGATGCCAGTGGATTAACATTCGTATAAGGATTTACTGTACCAAGTTTCACTGCTCTCGGATGGTTACATCGCCAGAAATGTCCATGTGAATATTTATAATTCGCGTCGCCGCCATGTTGGATTTGTGATCACAAGGTTATTTAAAGTCCTATAGGTTAATTTAAGTTCATAGCCCCTATGAACATTAAAAAAATCAGTTTGATTGCTATAATAGATTCGTAGATATTCAGAGCCGTCCAAATATTTCTGATGGTCGCCATGTTGGATTGTTAAATGTATTGGCCATAAGTCATGTACCATTAAAGGAAAATTATTGCGCAGGTTCAGTATTCAAAATTTCTCTTAGATCGCATGATTACGACAGATGCAATAAAAACTTAATTTTTAAAATTCACACAGCCGCCATCTTGAGGTTATGTAAACAATTGAACTAAATTAGATACCAGTGCATTACAATGTGTATAAGCATTTCCTGTGACAGATTTCATTGCGTTTGGAACAATAAATCGCGAGAAAGGTCCATTTAAAATTTTCAAATTAGCTTGGCCGCCATTTTCTTTTTATAGTTAACAGGTTTTTGAAAGTTTTATAGATGAACGTTCAGTAGTGCCCTTTATCTTCGTACAAACCTTCAGGGTGATATCGCTAATAGTTTCAGAGATATAGAATGCCGGGGAAATATTTCGCACATCCGCCATCTTGTGGTTTTGTAAACAATTGAACAAAGTTAGATGTCTGTGCATTACAATGTGTATAAACATATACTGTACCAAGTTTTATTGCGTTTGATTGGTTAAATCGCGAGAAACGTCTATTTAAAAGTCGCAAATTTGCGTGGCCGCCATGTTGGTTTTGTAGTTACCAGATTTTCAAAAGTCACATTGGTGAACTTCTAGGAGTTCCCTTCATCACCGTAAAAAATTCCAGGGTGATAACGGGAATAGTATCAGAGATATTGAATGCTGGTGAAATATTTCGCACAGCCGCCATGTTGGATTGGTGATACGTAACAAAATTTGAAGGGCACGGTCGGGGTCGCCCGAAATTGTGCTATGAACTTACCGAGTTACATTGAAATCGCTCCAGCCGTTTAGAATTTATTAGGGACACACACACACCTCACACACACACACACACACACACGCACACACGGACAAAAGGTGATCTCATAAACCTATTTTTTCAAAATTGAAAATAGGCAAAAATGAAATGGTGTGTGTCTGTCTTTCTGTCTGTCTGTCTGTCTGTCTGTCTGTCTGTTACTCAATAACGCAAGAACCACTGGTCCGATTTAAATGAAATTTTGCATGGATGTAGCTGATTTACCAGGTTTACATATAGTGTACCCATGTGAGTAATTTCCATGGAAAACATGCTTCTGCCTCCAGCCAGCATCAGTCCTCAGGCGTGTACCGTCCACCCACTGAGCAGTTGCATATTTTTGATCTGAGACTAAAAGGTATCAACTCTACAATGATAAAGCACAACTCTATTCTAAAGACTTTAATTCAGCTCTAAATCATGGCTTCAAACACACAAAAACGCAATCCCAACACTATAACACAAACAAAGCAAAATTACTCCTACAATCCTCTAATATTCACACTTTATCCTTGCAAATCCAGATGATTATTCATCCATTTACTCTGAGATTGACATCAAAATTCCTTCTCAAGTGCGCTGATGCACATGTAAATTACACATAAACTGTACTTATAATCTTATGTCACCTGTTGTGACCTCTTTCATTTCACAAGCTTAATTGTTTACTCTCAACACATTTTAATTCACATTATGCGTACACTTGTGTTTTGTATCTCTTTTCCCACCAAAATGCTTTACCATGCATTAGCCAATTTATGGGTTGCACATCAAATTTACTTGCAACTCCACAATGATATGTAAACGTACCCCTTCTCTACAGTTCCCTTCTACAAAACCCTTTTCTACAGTTCCACCTTAGGTCGTTGTGATTTCAATTTCAAAGATTCCGTTACCGCTGTGTCGGATGGTATATTATGCTACCCTTGGGTGGGCGTAGCCTATGGCATCTGGTGCCGACCTTCAGAGCTAAGTAATACTGTCAGTATAAAAAATTTAACTTCCAACAACTCATAAGTTTGCCAAGTATTACGTTATAAGAACGATCCTTAATTAACAATGTGTTTCAAACCACACAAATTCATTATACAATACAACAATGACTCTTTTCATTACGAACAGGGTTTCAAAGTCTGTCCCTTCTAAATGTCAACCTTCAATGGTCGTTTAAAAGTCTCCCCCTCGGAGCTACTTGTATACAATGGGACTGAGTCAAGCGGTCACAAACACGTGCGCCGTCCTTTCCTGACTCCCTTCTTCTTTATCCTCCAAGCAGTAACAAGATTTCAAATACAATAGTGCAGTTTCAATGACCCACATATCCCACATGATTTCAACTAAATTGTATGCAAGACAGGTTATGGGTGTGTTTAAATATTTATTCCTAACCTTAGGATATTAATAACTGGCCTCAATAGGTCCATTTCATTATATAAAGGAACGAGATTCATCAATCACTGGTCAAACTGGCTAGCCGGTATCTCATTAAATGCTACGGTCAGGCACATCCTGCCGCCAATTAAATTCGCTTCCCAGGAGCTGAATTATTTCAATAACAAGTTCTCGGTCGACATCAGGTATCATGCAGAGTTTTCCATTTTTATCCTCTAATACACCACAGGATTCAAACCCGGAACATTTTATGGCAATCCACAGAGCTAGGGTCAATCACTAAAATACGCTCTGGCCATAATAAATATCTCTGTACGCCCTAGGCTATACGAGATTTCACACGTCGAATAGATTACCTGGCTTTCGTGACTATTGTGCTATGATCTCGTCCTTTAATTAGTAAGATAAATCTATCAATTACTCTACAAGCTTATTCACAAGCTGCAAATTCAATTCTCTATTAAACTCTTCCATTCCCTAGATTCTTGCATATTTATTCCCATTATCACAATATACTCTGATATTAAATTGCTTTTCGTAGCCCTTCATGTATAATATTACTGCTTGGATAGATAAATATTCCAATTAGCATATATCTTTTGCTTACAACCATTTTTCCCTGATGTGTATTCGTTTATTATTATTATTATTATTATTATTATTATTATTATTATTATTATTATTATTATTATTACTGACAGGAATTACACTAACCCGACACAACGTAACCATTTTAATAACCGAACATCCGTGTTCGTTACGTTAAGTTTTTATATAACTGAATTGCCATTTTACAATAGTGGTAACGATTTATCCACTCAATGATGTACAAAAACATCTCAACTTTACTAAAATCAACACAACAATAATACTTTGAGGTTCTCCCTCCTAAAATTGACTCTTATTGGCATATTTTATAATTTTGAAATCACTCAACATACAGTGGACTATAACTGCTATGAAATCATGGTTTTTGGGTACTTACATCGGCTAGTCTGGTGGCTCCAACCACGCATTTCTTCCAGTAATGCCTACCATTATTTGCAAAATTAGCAAGGAATTCTTACACTGATAATACACTTTTTATATAACTTTTGCCTAACAAGACACATGGCACTTTTCCTTTCCATATTGAATCTGTTGCCTCCTTTTTCACACAACACCTTTAGCACTTGTTACAATATTAATTTTACATATATTTTACAGATCATCACTACAATCACACGCTCACTATTGACATTTCTTACTGGTTGACTTTTCCTGGCAAGATATCAGAAATGCAGATGTTGAAGATTTCCTCCTCGCTGCTACCCGCATCCTGATTGAAAGTCTCGATTCTCTGACTAAGGATTCCTATCGATTCCCCAAACTGTCTGTCAATCTCTATCCTTCGATAAACTTCCTGCTATCGCTTAAATATGCTTGCATATCGTCCTGAGCGTTAATTATATTGGTATTCTTATGAAATGTCACCAATCGCATAATAAAGTTTATCTCTGCGCAGTCCAAAATACTATGATCTATCTAACCACTAGTTTACATACTGTGCTCAACCATTGAACATTGTACTTGTACAAATTATCACTCTCAATTGTCCTTCTTTGCATATCACACGGTACATTTCCTACGTGCACAATAACAATCGCTCGTAATGCCGACTATACAAATATGGTGCGACTGTCCTTAATAACTGGTATTAATAAATGTCTTACTGCACGGCTCTTCATGTTGAAGTCCGAGCATCCCTACTCGACTTCGGTAACGCGCACTTCGCATTAGACTGCGGTTCAACTGATTACATTACTCGTTATCAATTCATGACTTAATGCATGATTATATGTTGCTGCACTTACAATGTCACAGTCCACGCCTTTCTTCTCTGAGGTAGGGTGACGTGCTCCTCACTCTCAAGTATGGTTCGACTGACTCGACTGCCTTGACTGACTCCACTGACTCCATCTGACTGCCTCTGTCCTGGGTCCACCCCCTTATATCCGTTTGGAGAGAAAAAGTAGACCGAGAATTCCCCTGCAGTGTCATCTTCTCTCACAGTATGATTCTGGTCTTGAATTAACGTTTGTATGGTTCCTTTTTCCTCGCTGATCACAGATCTGTATGCGTGCTCGAGGATCGATCGGCCAATTAATTAATATTAATTGCCTTTGCCAGCGCGTGCCCACGCGGCGTCATCTAAAAAAAAACGAAACCATGGTTATATCTCTCCGCTAACCTCCAATTACTGTGTCACTGCGCGTTCCATTAAATCGGCCTCGATTTCAATGTTTAATGGCTTGATAATTAGCCTCCCGGCTAAACATTCACATATGTGCAAACCTCATGTCACTGCGTTGCTCCAATCACGAGTAATCATTAAATTACGCTGGTATCTTCTCACTCCACTAGCATCTCCATTCTGAAACGGGGAATAACTTGACAATAATTTAGCCCCCTGACCTGCTCCGGACGACTTAAGTAGGTCACGTAGAGTGACAAGGCTCCAAGAAACCACGCCTCTTTTCCAGAGTCATTAGATAAACGTCAAGCGCTCCAACTTCTGTGCTCAAGTCCAGAATAGTATGCCTCATACAGCCCAATAATGGCGTATTCTACTAATATTTCCTGCATTATATTAATAAATAATGTCAGATTTAGTTCATATCACAACAGTGATTTACTATGTATTTTCTCTAGGGGTTTTTATAACTTAAACTCCCTCAAAAGATCTCGTGTTCGTTCCTTGGTGGAATCTCTATTCTGAGCTCACTATCTCTGAGATCCACGTTCGACACCAGTCAGCCTAACCCCGATGGGTTCATATTCCCCTTGCAAAACTTATTGAAGTCAATTGCAAGTGACCTTCTGTAAGTCACCGGCTGACTGTCCCAACCGTCTGTGTTTACGCTATGCGGTCCTTCACCTCGTCTGCCTGCGAATGGGCCTGTCTACTTCCCCCTTCCAATCTGAGCTCAGCCCTTAGACGTGCATTCTCTTGGCGGAGGGTTCCATTCAATGCTTTAAACTCCCTAGCGACTTCGACCATGTATTTGTAAATCAGTCGCAGACACATGCATTACGGCTGTCTCCTCCCTTCTCTGAACAAGCTGCTTGTCTCTCATTCCGTCCCGCTGCGTGAGCCTTCAAGCCTGACTGCCTGGCCGACTTTGCTGTCCACGTCCACTTGGGTGTGTGCTGCTATTACTTCCTCTTTTTCATCAAATTCCACTGGTGAATAATAAATTTAGAGAATGGCAGCATTCATAACGACCTCGTTTCCCGTTTCTAAATGCCTTATTCTATATGCATTATTCTGTAGGTCTCTTATCACCTCGAACAGGCCGTGATATCCGAAATTGAACTTTTTATACTTCCGTGCTTCTGGATCTGAACTGGCGGGCCTCCTGACTAACACTTTTTCTCCAACGAGAAGCGGTCTGTGTTATCGCTTCGCACGATTTCTTCTCTGGCGTCCCTCAGCCTGTGCTTGGTGATATTCGAAGGTTCGCTGGATCCTCAATTCTCGTCCTGGCTGTGCGTCTACAGGTAATGGAATTACACCAGTCCATGGCCTCTCCGGTCTCTGATCCAAATGTAGAGTCACGGGCACCTGACCTGTCGCTTCATGCACAGTATTATGTATGCAGTATTCTATTACACACAAGAAATCGATCCATTTCCAGTTCTCTTCAGAGCAGTAAATTTTCATATACTTCTGTATCTCTCTCATAACGCGTTCAACAGGGCTAGCCTCAGGATGGTGAATGGTAGATAGAATCTGCCTAATTCCTAAATTTGCCAATTCCCGACGAAATTCTGCGCTAGTAAAAGAACTCCCGTGGTCTGAGAGTAGGTTAACCGGTTTCCCAAGTATCGGAATAACTCTCTCTTTCAAGCGTTTCAATACCTGCTTTGAGCTGGTCTTCTGTATGGGGCATAATATCACCATTTTTGAGAATACATCCATGGCTACAAAAATATGTATATTGCCTCTACGTGCTCTAGGCAGTGGTCCAAAGTTGTCTACACTCATTAGCTGCCTTGGCTTCTCTGGTAACAACGGAATGGGTCGTTGTCTCATTAAAAAGGGATTTGGCTTTACCCTTTGGCACAAATCACATGTCCTAATAGCATTTCACACAGTTTCTCTTAACTTCGGCCAAATGAATGCTTCTTTCAGTATAGCAGTTATTTTGTCTATACCGGGAGTCCAAACGCTCTGTGTGCTAGCCAGACCAATCTCCTCTTCAAAGATGCAGGAATAACAATTCTTTGACGGGTATGTTCTACATCATCCCACTTCTGTAGCATCTGATCGTACCATACTTAATCTGTTGATAATGCCTCTGCCTCTCTGTATATTGCAGTTCCCCTTGCTAAGCGTCCCGAGAAGTAATCAATCATCATTTTCAACCACGGATCTTCGCGTTGTAGGTTGGTAAGATTCTTCAAGTCATCCAAGGTCCTCTGATCTCGAATTTCAATCTGGACAGCTAGAGTTTCCTCATCTCTTGGATATCGGCTTAATATGTCCGGTATTACGTTCTCTTTCCCTGGACAGTATTCTATTACCACATTGAACTGTTGAATATACAGGGACCATCTTGTCAACCTCTGGCTAGACAAATCCGTCTTTAACAAAAATGTTAAAGTTTTATGGTCCGTTCTGAGTACGATTTGAAAGCCATAGATGAGTTTGCGCCAGTACTGCAATGCGTACAGAATTGCGAGCAACTCTATCTCTGTGATCGTGTAATTTTTCTCATGGGCCTTCAATCTCCTACTTATAAAGGCAATAAAAACTTTCATCTCGGGCTTATCAACATCTTCTTGGAACAGCATCGCTCCTATCCCAACAAGTGATGCATCCGTCTGTATTATGAACTTCTGGGTATAATCAGGGTATCCCAGCTTCACATATTCCAAAAGCATTTGTTTTGACCTCACGAATGCTTCTTGACATTGCTCCGTCCAATTCCACCTGCCGCCATTCTTCAATAGGTCTTGCAGGAGTGCCACAGTTGTAGTATAATTTGGGCAGTGGTTCGAAAAGAATCCAATTACTCCCAAATACTGTCAGGCGTGCTTTACTTTCGTGGAACGAGGAAAATTTCGAATTACCTCTAATTTTTTCCGGGTTTGGCTTAACTCCATTTTCATCGATAACGTGCCCTAGGAATTTAACTTCCCTCTGACAGAAGTGCGATTTCTTGATATTAACCTTAAAATTAGCTTCCCGAAGGTTGTCCCGCAACTTCTTCAGGTCTCTCATGTGCTCCTCCAGAGATTCTGATGTGAGTAGAATGTCGTCTACGTATCTGATGGTACTCTCTTTAACCTCATCTGATAGATTGCGATCTATCGCTCTTATCAAAGCTGAACCAGCTGTTTTCAAACCAAAAGGTAATCTTAAAAACGTGAATGTATGTTGATCAAACATAAATCCTGTCAACAGACTAGTTTTCTTCTCCAATTCAAGATGGTGAAAGCTCGATGTGATATCTAAATTTGTAAATATGGCCTTCCCTTTAAACTTTCTGAGGATTTCTTTAATAGGTGGCACTTGGTCAAATACCGGTATTACCTTCATATTTAAATGCCTCAGATCCAGGCATACTCTGACAGTCCCGTCTGTCTTAGGTACGATTACCAATGGGCTTACATAAGGCGTAGGTGTTTTCTCAATAACACCGGCTTCCAACATCTCCTGAATTGCTTCTTTGACCTTAGCATAATGCTTTTCGGCTATAGGGTAGGGTTTCTGCCTAAATGGTGTCCAGTCGCTAATTTGCAATGCATAAGTGAAGTTCTTTATACGACCAGGTCTCGAGTCAAAGACTTCCTTCTTTTCCAATAATAAATTCTTTAAATTTCTTTATCTCTTGGACCAATTTTTGCTTCTTCTAGCTTTTCCGAAATATGTTCTTCCAGTTCGGGTTCCAGATCTTTCTCCATGTCTGCGGCTAGTGTTTTCAGTTCATCTTCTAATTGCTCGATAGCTAACACTTCTTCCTCAGCCATGTCTCTGTATGTATGCCATACTTGTTCATCTGTCCCTGGTTCATTCTGTTTGAGTGAGACCTCTAAGCCTTCAGCTTCCTCGTTCACACGGAACATAACTCTGTCCTGTGATAGGTCTATTACTACTCTGTATTCCCTTATAAACTCTGCCCCAATAATAAGGTTAAACGGCAATTTGTTTACTAGTAGAAAACTCTGTGAAAAAATAGAGCCTCCTATCTGTAAATCTAGGAATACCTGATATTTGCATATCATCGTTTTGTCAGGAATGACACCTTTTATTTTGACACTTGAGATAGGTATTTTCAAAACATTTTCTCTCTGCACTATCTCATTATACAAAGCTTGTGTCATAAGACACACCGTTGAACCCGTGTCTAACAGACTTCTTATCTTCAACCCTGCCACTCTTACTAATATAATGGGCAATTCTCTTTTGATCATGACCTGTGATGCTCCTGTATCCTCAATTAATTCTTCCGGTTTGGCTATCCAATTAATGATGTTGACCGCCTTCCATTCATCATTCTCAAATTCTTCTAATTTTGGAGTTTTTTTTTCTACAGCGCCCGTCCCCTTAGAGTTTCTTCTCTCCGTTTCACTGCGCTGTAACTCCAAGCTTTTGGCTCCGTCTCCATATCTGTCTGGTGACGTCCTATTTTGCATAGCTTCTTGCCAGCGGACTTGCAGCTTCTGGGGTTCTTCTCCCCTTTCATTGAGGTATTGCAATGAAGCGTGATAACGTTCCTCTACCTCGTCATCAAAGATACGTCTTCTTTCCTGGGGTCTCCAATTCCGATTGTTGCCTTCTTGGCCATTGTTACCTCCATTATTTTGGTACGGTCTACCCCTTGTATTCTGTTGATTCCAAGAATTTTGGCCTCCTCTTCCTCTACCAGCATTCCCTTTATACTTCGGTTGCCATCTTCTGGGATCATGTTCCCATTGACGTCCGTTGGAATCTAACGGTTCAGTGCTAGTAGCTTTATTATTTTTCGGAGCTTGGTACTGGTCAGTCTGCGTGTTGGTCACGTGTACCTGTTCCACTGTTCGATTCTGACGCATAGTATTGGATGTTGTGAGGTCCAGTTGCCTAAGAACTGCCTCCATTTCCATAGCGGTTTTTGCATTTGCCGAAATCAGCAGCCTTTGGATTTCATAAGGAAGTTGCTTGGCAATAGCAATACATAGCTCCAGCTCGCTAGGTTTTTGGTCAAGTTCTTTAAACCGACACATCTGAGATATAAAGAATTCAGCGTACTTCGTTGGATTGTTGGTGCTGTATCTTTTCGAATACAAATCCAATCGTAAATTCTGTTCGGTCATCGGGTCCCAGTATCGCTTCAAAAAAACTTCCCGAAACTCCTCGACAGTATCGAAGGTATAACGGAAACTGCGAAACCATAACGCACATTCTCCCTCCGTTAGTTTCTCTATGGCTCGTAGCCTGCGCTCTTGTGGTATCCGCGCATCGTTCAAATATTCAGACACTTCTTTCAACCAATACTTCGGTGTCATATTACAATGGCTACCTGAGAATTTTCTTGGTTTCTCTTCACTTGCTCTAATTACATTTATCACTTGTGTGTGCATAGCATTTTCATGCGGCGTAGAGGCTGCAACCGGTGCACCTTGCGTCATATAAGTACTTTCGCCTGGGCCTGTAGCATTCCTTATTATAGGTTGGGTTTCTAAATCTGCCCACCTGGATTTCCTCATATCTTCCACGCTGCCTTCACTGGACTTAGGATCTTTCATTAGGGTTTCCTCCTGTGCTATTATCCTAGTCTCCATTTGATTGTGGCGCATCTCTGCTCTTTCCAATCGAGTAATTACCTCTTTTTCTATTCTGCTAAGCCTATCCCTATTTTCTTCTGCCACTTGAAATATTTTCTCCTTATCTTCCTTCAGGCTTTGCTTGATATGGGAGATTTCATCCTCTACATCTTCCTTTATTTGAGCAAGGGTCTTGTCGCTTGCCTCTGTCTTTTGGCCTTCTCTCTCTTCGAGTTCTTCTCTCAACCCTTTAATTTCCTCTTGGATGTGTCCATTGACCTTTGATATTTCATTTCGGACCTTAACGATTTCCCCTCTGTTCTCCTCATGCCTTTTGTTAACGATAACAATGTCGCTTTGAATTTGGTCCAGTTCTTGATGAACTTTGCTCATCTGACCCTTTATGTTGTCTACCAGCTCTTTACTTTCGTTAGCGATAGCCTTAATCTCTCCTATTTCCTGACATTGATCTAATATGTTCTGATCCTGCTTCTTTAGATCACTGTTAATCGCTCTAGCATAACCTTTCAACTTTTCGTCCCATTTGCTGTCATTTTCTTCTAATCTCTGATCTACCGTTCTAGTAAATTCTGAAAACTGTTTCGCTTGGCGTTCGAGATTCGCCTCATTTTGGATTTGAATATCCTTAATGTCATTAGACAGCGCATCTAACCTACTGTTCGTTTCATCCTGCGCGTGCTTACATTCCTGTAAATTACTTTCAAGTTTGGCTTCTATCGCCTCGAAACGCTTATCTGTCTTAACCTGCATTTCTGATATAATGCTTACAACGGTTTTTGTTACCTCGGTCTTAATTGTTTCTTGCATTTGATCTAGCTTATCATTTATTTCTTCCTGATTCTTATTCATTGCAACCTGATTTGCATTAATTGCCAACTGATTAGCATCTAAACGATTACTCAATTCAATCTGATTATTATTAATTGCCAACTGATTAGCATCTAAACGGTTGTTTATTTCATCCTGGAAAGCCTTGGCTTCCAGCTTATTCTGTTCATTAACAGCGTCAAAATGCTGTTTTAGCTCTGCAATCCCCTGCAAATTTCCCTCCGTACCAGCCATTCTTACAACAATACACTTTGAGATATAGGCAGGCTTCCTGGATACATGTGTGGATTCGTTTTGAAGAGAAATACAAGACACTGTACACATATTGTAAGATTGTACTTAAAAATTGGATTTTTGGATAAATTGAGGATTGGGTGTGTAGCGCTCATACCCTTGGGTAATTCTCTTCTCAATAGAGAGATTCTGCGTTACTTCAAAAGCCTACTGAACTCAAAAATCACTCAAACACAGTTTGAGGCCAAAAAATAATTATTATGGTTTTCCCCATGAAATACCATATAAATCTATGGGGTTTCCCTAAATCCCATAAGCTCCACAAACCTGGGCGCCATGATAAATAAAATACACACCTGCGCCTATGGTGACCTGTATTATAAACTGGCCCACATATCAGCGCCATGAAAAAATAAAATACGAGGGTTGGCCTCGCCATGACAAATATAGTCTGTGGTCTTACCATGTTTTATAAATGAAGGTCAGGTCTTGCAATGCCAAGATATACTGTACATATTGCACTAATTAGGCGATTCCACGATAGAATAATACCGCCCCATTTTACCTGGATCATGGTAAGTATAAGGTGTTTATCAAAATTTATATCGTTTGTATCGGAGCTTAGCTAAGGTTAAGTGCGGTCATTCCCCTAATTCATTTTATTCGTTAATTTAATAGAGTTGTTTACACTAGATCTTGACCGACTTAAGTTGTACCTATAGCTCAAATCACTGTACAGGACATCAATTTCCAAGTACCCATGTGAGTAATTTCCATGGAAAACATGCTTCTGCCTCCAGCCAGCATCAGTCCTCAAGCGTGTACCGTCCACCCACTGAGCAGTTGCATATTTTTGATCTGAGACTAAAAGGTATCAACTCTACAATGATAAAGCACAACTCTATTCTAAAGACTTTAATTCAGCTCTAAATCATGGCTTCAAACACACAAAAACAAAATCCCAACACTATAACACAAACAAAGCAAAATTACTCCTACAATCCACTAATATTCACACTTTATCCTTGCAAATCCATTTACTCTGAGATTGACATCAAAATTCCTTCTCAAGTGCGCTGATGCACATGTAAATTACACATAAACTGTACTTATAATCTTATGTCACCTGTTGTGACCTCTTTCATTTCACAAGCTTAATTGTTTCCTCTCAACACATTTTAATTCACAGTATGCGTACACTTGTGTTTTGTAACTCTTTTCCCACCAAAATGCTTTACCATGCATTAGCCAATTTATGGGTTGCACATCAAATTTACTTGCAACTCCACAATGATATGTAAACGTACCCTTTCTCTACAGTTCCCTTCTACAATTCCCTTTTCTACAGTTCCACCGTATGCCGTTGTGATTTCAATTTCAATGATTCCGTTACTGCTGTGTCGGATGGTATATTATGCTACCCTTGCGTGGGCGTAGCCTATGGCATCTGGTGCCGACCTTCAGAGCTAAGTAATACTGTCAGTATAAAAAATGTAACTTCCAACAACCCACAAGTTTGCCAAGTATTACGTTATAAGAACGATCCTTAATTAACAATGTGTTTCAAACCACACAAATTCATTTTACAATACAACAATGACTCTTTTCATTACGAACAGGGATTCAAAGTCTGTCCCTTCTAAATGTCAACCTTCAATGGTCGTTTAAATGTCTTCCCCTCGGAGCTACTTGTATACAATGGGACTGAGTCAAGCGGTCACAAACACGTGCGCCGTCCTTTCCTGACTCCCTTCTTCTTTATCCTCCAAGCAGTAACAAGATTTCAAATACAATAATGCAGTTTCAATGACCCACATATCCTATATGATTTCAACTAAATTGTATGCAAGACAGGTTATGGGTGTGTTTAAATATTTATTCCTAACCTTAGGATATTAATAACTGGCCTCAATAGGTCCATTTCATTATATGAAGGAACGAGATTCATCAATCACTGGTCAAACTGGCTAGCCGGTATCTCATTAAATGCTACGGTCAGGCACATCCTGCCGCCAATTAAATTCGCTTCCCAGGAGCTGAATTATTTCAATAACAAGTTCTCGGTCGACACCAGGTATCATGCAGAGGTTTCCATTGTTATCCTCTCATACACCACAGGATTCGAACCCGGAACATTTCATGGCAATCCACAGAGCTACGGTCAATCACTAAAATACGCTCTGGCCACAATAAATATTTCTGTACGCCCTAGGCTATACGAGATTTCACACGTCGAATAGATTACCTGGCTTTCGTGACTATTGTGCTATGATCTCGTCCTTTAATTAGTAAGATAAATTTATCAATTACTCTACAAGCTTATTCACAAGCTGCAAATTCAATTCTCTATTAAACTCTTCCATTCCCTAGATTCTTGCATATATATTCCCATTATCACAATATACTCTGATATTAAATTGCTTTTCTTAGCCCTTCATCTAATATATAAAAGTGAAAGTCTGTATGTATGTATGTATGTATGTATGTATGTATGTATGTGGGTTGGTTCCGTATACAAATCTACACCGTTCCACCAATCTCAACCATATTTTGCATACACATAGTTTATGACCCAGAAGGAACCGCTGGCTACATGAATTTTCGATAGTCTTTCTCATTCTTCTGATTTCGGCCCATTTTCACTCAAGCACAGGCTAATCAAATCATAAAATATACTCATGAAGGAATGGCAAGAAAGATAGTTTCCATGGTAACATAGCTCAAGTCGAGACACGGCCGACTAGATGCCAATTGCGATCTGTACTACCGGTATAGAAAAAGAGGATCTTTACTTGAAATCCCGTTAGTTACTCACCTACTCACACAGCACTGTCAACCGAGTTTAGCATACCAAAGACTTGACACTATCTTCTTTCTACTATATATTTGTCAAATACCACTCACTCACTCATTTATTCAACACGCAATCTCAGAAACCACCGAACGGATTGGAATGAAATTTGGTATGCAGCTTCCACAAGGGCCGCAAATGCCCACTAAGAGAGGATGTTTGGATATTCAGGTTCTAAAGGGGTGTTAAGGGGGTAGACCTGTATTTCATTGAGTAGCAATATCTCCCGATTGGTTGCATTGGGGGATGTGATACTCGGCATATAAACTCATAATTAAAAATAAGAAGACATGTGTCTGAGGTTTTTTCGATGTGGTGTATATTATGAGGTCAAAGGGGTGAAAAGTGGGGATTGAAAGATTCGTAACGGAGTGTGTATCTCTTAAACGACATAGGCGAGGAGTTTGAAACTCAGCGAAAAAAATCAACATAAAAAAGAAGTAAATATGTGTTGACCGTTATTTCATAAATCCAATTTAAGGGGCCCATGGGGAGAAATGAAATTCGGGGGGGGGGACAGGAAAGAAAGTGTCCTAACTGATTGACTGACCGACTGACTGATTTACTCATCAAATTCAGGGGGAAAACTGCTTTAAAGTAAGTAAATAGCTGTTCGACAGGTTTTTTTTTTCATAAATCAAATTTAAGGGGTTCATCGGGAGGGGTGAAATTCTGAAGAAAAACAAAATTGAAACAAAATGTCCTGACTCATTCACTCACTCATCATCGCCCAGCCAAAAATATTGAAGTTGGAAACATGACAGTTTGGGGATATGTTCATTGTATGTCAAAACCGTCTACTAAGGGAGGATTTTCGGATATTCAGGTTCTAAAGGGGTCTTAAGGGGGTTAAACCTGCATTTCATTGAATAACAATATATCCCGATTGGTTTCATTGGGGGATGTGATACACGGCATATAAACTCATCATTAAAAAGTAACAAGACACGTGTCTGAGGGTCTTTCGATGTGTTTATGATGTGAAAGGGGTGAAAAGTGGGGATTGAAAGATTCCTATCGGAGCGTGTATCTCTTAAACGACATAGGCAAGGAGTTTGAAACTCAGCGGAAAAAATCAGCATAAATAATAAGTTAATATGTGTTAGACCGTTTTCTTCATAAATCCAATTTAAGTGGCCCATGACGAGCGGTGAAATACTGGGGGGGGGGGGGGCAGGAAAGAAAGTGTCCTAACTGATTGACTGACTGACTTACTCATCAAATTCAGGGGGGAAAACTAGTTTTTTTTTCATAAATCAAATTGAAGGGGTTCATCGGGAGGGGTGAAATTCTGAAGAAAAACAAGATGTTCAGTAAAGAACATATAGCCTACTTTCTCCTAAATGCATGGGTATTGTTATAACTCTTTGTCCTTTTCAAGGAGTATGATTGAATGTTGGTTGTAGTAGCTTGTTGAAATACAACGTGCTATAGGGATATTAAACATGAATATGAGGTGCCCATTGCTAGTGCTACCTCTGTACCAAATTTCGTTCAATTCGGTTTCACCGTGTTTGAATTGATAGGGGGAATCGATTTGCACACATACTTGGCCACCATCTGCAAACTATTGGGCTGATGTTCTTGCAGTTTGGTCTGAATATGTTTCACACATAAAGAAATGGTGTTGCAAAATTTGGTAGAGACTAGATTATTAGGTTGGTCGTACATTTTAGCATTTAACATTTGGGTGGCCGCGATTACGTTTCCGTCAAGATAGCGGTGATATAAAACATGACACTGAGGTGCCCTTTGCTAGTGCTACCTCTGTACCAAATTTCGTTCCATTCGGTTTCACCGTGTTCGAATTGATAAGGGGAATCGATTTTCACACAAGGATGGCCGCCATCCGCAAAATATTAGGCTGATGACCTATTAGTTTGGTCAAAGGATGCTCCCTCCATAAAGGTATGTTGTTGCTAAATTTGCTAGAGATCGGATGATTAGGCTAATCGTAATTTGATTTAAGCTTTGAACATTTGTGTGGCCGCCATTACGTTTCTGTCAATATGGCGGCGATATAAATCATGACACTGAGATGCCCTTTGCAAGTGCTATCTCTGTACCAAATTTCGTTCCATTCGGTTTCACCGTGTTTGAATTAATAGGGAGAATCGACTTTGACACAAAGATGGCCGCCATCCGCAAACTATTAGGCGAATGACCTATTAAATTGGTCAAAGGATGCTCCCTCCATAAAGGTATGTAGTTGCAAAATTTGGTAGAGATCGGACGATTAGGTTAATCGTAATTTGATTTAAGCTTTGAACATTCGTGTGGCCGCCATTACGTTTCAGTCAAGATGGTGGCGATATAAAACATGACACTGAGGTGCCCTTTGCTAGTGCTACCTCTGTACCAAATTTCGTTCCATTCGGTTCCACCGTGTTCGAATTAATAGGGGGAATCAATTTTGACATAAAGATGGCCGCCACCCGCAAACTATTAGGCTAATAACCTATTAGATTGGTCAAAGGATGCTCCCTCCATAAAGGTATGTAGTTGCAAAATTTGGTAGAGATCGGATGATTAGGTTAATCGTAATTTGATTTAAGCTTTGAACATTCGTGTGGCCGCCATTACGTTTCTGTCAAGATGGCGGCGATATAAAACATGACACTGAGGTGCCCTTTGCTAGTGCTACCTTTGTACCAAATTTCGTTCCATTTGGTTTCACCGTGTTTGAATTAATAGGGGGAATTGATTTTCACACAAAGATGGCCGCCATCCGCAAACTATTAGGCTAATGACCTAGTTATTTGGTCAAAGGATGCTTCCTCTATAAAGGTATGTTGTTGCAAAATTTGGTAGAGATCGGATGATTAGGTTAATCGTAATTTGATTTAAGCTTTGAACATTTGTGTGGCCGCCATGACGTTTCCGTCAAGATGGCGGCGATATAAAACATGACACTGAGGTGCCTTTGGTTAGTACTACCTCTGTACCAAATTTCGTTCCATTCGGTTGCACCGTGTTCGAATTAATAGGGGGAATCGATTTTCACACAAAGATGGCCGCCATCCGCAAACTATTACGCTGATGACTTATTAGTTTGGTCAAAGGATGCTCCCCCCATAAAGGTATGTTGTTGCAAAATTTGGTAGAGATCGGATGATTAGGTTAGTCGTAATTTGATTTAAGCTTTGAACATTTGTGTGGCCGCCATTACGTTTCCGTCAAGATGGCGGCGATATAAAACATGACACTGAGGTGTCCTTTGCTAGTGCTACCTTTGTACCAAAATTCGTTCAATTCGCATTCACCGTGTTCGAATTGATAGGGGGGGACAGACATTCAGAGTACACACACTCATACACACACACACAGACACACAGACACACACACACACAGACTCACACACACACATACACACACACAGACAGACACACTTTTTCGCCCTGTGTTGATCTCATAAGTCTACTTTCATTTTTTGCAATAATCGAAAGTAGGCTAAAAATTGAAAGAAAATGTCCTGACTCATTCACTCCCTCATCATCGCCCAGCCAAAAAATATTGAAGTTGGAAACATGACATTTCGGGGATATGTTCGTTGTATGTCAAAACCGTACACTATGGGATGTTTTTTGGATATTCAGGTTCTAAAGGGGTCTTAAGGGGGTTAAACCTGCATTTCATTGAATAACAATATCTCAAAAGTGGTTTCATTTGTGGATGTGATACTGGGCTTATAAACTAATCATAAAACAAGATGTTCAGTAAAGAACATATAGCCTACTTTCTCCTAAATGCATGGGTATTGTTATAACTCTTTGTCCTTTTCAAGGAGTATGATTGAATGTTGGTTGTAGTAGCTTGTTGAAATACAACTTGCTATATGGATATTAAACATGAATATGAGGTGCCCTTTGCTAGTGCTACCTCTGTACCAAATTTCGTTCCATTCAGTTTCACCGTGTTCGAATTGATAAGGGGAATCGATTTTCACACAATGATGGCCGCCATCCGCAAAATATTAGGCTGATGACCTATTAGTTTGGTCAAAGGATGCTCCCTCCATAAAGGTATGTTGTTGCTAAATTTTCTAGAGATCGGATGATTAGGCTAATCGTAATTTGATTTAAGCTTTGAACATTTGTGTGGCCGCCATTACGTTTCTGTCAATATGGCGGCGATATAAATCATGACACTGAGATGCCCTTTGCTAGTGCTATCTCTGTACCAAATTTCGTTCCATTCGGTTTCACCGTGTTTGAATTAATAGGGAGAATCGATTTTAGCACAAAGATGGCCGCCATCTGCAAACTATTAGGTGAATGACCTATTAGATTGGTCAAAGGATGCTCCCTCCATAAAGGTATGTAGTTGCAAAATTTGGTAGAGATCGGATGATTAGGTTAATCGTAATTTGATTTAAGCTTTGAACATTCGTGTGGCCGCCATTACGTTTCAGTCAAGATGGTGGCGATATAAAACATGACACTGAGGTGCCCTTTGCTAGTGCTACCTCTGTACCAAATTTCGTTCCATTCGGTTCCACCGTGTTCGAATTAATAGGCGGAATCAATTTTGACATAAAGATGGCCGCCACCCGCAAACTATTAGGCTAATAACCTATTAGATTGGTCAAAGGATGCTCCCTCCATAAAGGTATGTAGTTGCAAAATTTGGTAGAGATCGGATGATTAGGTTAATCGTAATTTGATTTAAGCTTTGAACATTCGTGTGGCCGCCATTACGTTTCTGTCAAGATGGCGGCGATATAAAACATGACACTGAGGTGCCCTTTGCTAGTGCTACCTCTGTACCAAATTTCGTTCCATTTGGTTTCACCGTGTTTGAATTAATAGGGGGAATTGATTTTCACACAAAGATGGCCGCCATCCGCAAACTATTAGGCTAATGACCTAGTTATTTGGTCAAAGGATGCTTCCTCTATAAAGGTATGTTGTTGCAAAATTTGGTAGAGATCGGATGATTAGGTTAATCGTAATTTGATTTAAGCTTTGAACATTTGTGTGGCTGCCATTACGTTTCCGTCAAGATGGCGGCGATATAAAACATGACAATGAGGTGCGTTTTGTTAGTACTACCTCTGTACCAAATTTCGTTCCATTCGGTTGCACCGTGTTCGAATTAACAGGGGGAATCGATTTTCACACAAAGATGGCCGCCATCCGCAAACTATTACGCTGATGACTTATTAGTGTGGTCAAAAGATGCTCCCCCCATAAAGGTATGTTGTTGCAAAATTTGGTAGAGATCGGATGATTAGGTTAGTCGTAATTTGATTTAAGCTTTGAACATTTGTGTGGTCGCCATTACGTTTCCGTCAAGATGGCGGCGATATATAACATGACACTGAGGTGTCCTTTGCTAGTGCTACCTTTGTACCAAATTTCGTTCAATTCGCATTCACCGTGTCCGAATTGATAGGGGGGACAGACATTCAGAGTACACACACTCACACACACACAGACACACAGACACACACACACACAGACTCACACACACACATACACACACACAGACAGACACACTTTTTTCGCCCTGTGTTGATCTCATAAGTCTACTTTCATTTTTTGCAAAAATCGAAAGTAGGCTAATAAAAAATTAGCAGACATGTGTCTAAGGGTTTTTCGATGTGGTGTGTTATTATGAGGTGAAAGGGCTGAAAAGTGGGGGTTGAAGGATACCTAACGGAGCGTGTAGGCCTATCTCTTAAACGACATAGGCGAGAAATTTGAAACTCAGCGAAAAAAAAAATCAGCTTAAAAAGTAAATAAATCGGTATTCGACTGTTTTTTCATAAATTAATTTAAGGGGCCAATAGGGTGGGGTGAAATTCTGGGGGGGAAAAAGGAGAGGAAGTGTCCTAACTGACTGACTAACTCACTCACTCATCAAACTCAGGGGGAAAAGACAGCTTAAAAAATAAGTTAATAGGTGTTCAAGCGTTTTTTCATCAATCCAATTTAAGGGGCCCATGGGGAGGGGTGAAATTCTGGTAAAAATAATTGAAAGAAAATTTCCTGTCTGACTCACTCACTCACCACGCCCAGCGAAAACTATTAAAGGTGGAAACATGAAAATTTTGGGAATATGTTCGCTGTATGTCGAAAACGTCAACTAAGGAATGATTTTTGTTTATTCGGGTTTTAAAGAGGTGTTAAGGGGGTAGACGTGCATTTCATTGAATAACGATATCTCATGAGTTGTTTCTTTGGGGATGTGATATTCGGTATATAAACTAATCATTAAAAATAATCAGACATATGTCTAAGGGTTCATCGATGTGGTGTATATTATGAGGTGAAAGGGGTGAAAATTGTGGGTTGAGGGATTCTTAACGGAGCATTTATCTCTGAAACGACATAGGCGAAAAGCTTGAAATTCGGCGGGAAAAAACAGCTTAAAATACAAGTAAATAGGTGTTCGACCGTTTTTTCATAAATCCAATTTAAGGGGCCCATGGAGAGGGGTGAATTTCTGGGGGGGGGGGAATCAGGAAAGAAAGTGTCCTAACTGATTGACTGACTAGCTCATCAAACTCAGGGGGAAAACAGCTTTAAATAAGTAAATAGGTGTTTGACCGTTTGTTTCATAAATCAAATTTAAGGGGTTCATGGGGAGGGGTAAAGTTATCAAAAATAAATGAAAGAAAATGTCCTGACTGACTCACTCACTCATCATCGCCCAGCCAAAATTATTGAAGTTAGAAACATGAAATTTTGGGGATATGTTCGTTGTACGTCGAAAACGTCCACTACGGAAAGAGTTTTGGATATTCAGGTTCTAAAGAGGTGTTAAGGGGCTAAGGTGCATTTCATTGAATAACAATATCTCACGAGTGGTTTCATTTGGGCATGTGATACTTGGCACATATACTAATCATTAAAAATAAGCTGACATATGTCTAATGGTTTTTCGATGTAGTGTATTGTTACGGCTGTGAGTTTGTGTCATCACTCGCCGCATGAGTCACAACTGCCCCAGGGCTGGGCTGTGGCCTGCCTCCTGTATTGCGTGTGCCTTATGCAACAGGGCTACTAGGACAAAGGGGTAGTCCAGAATATTCGTGACTGGACCAGCGATGGAAACCTCGAGAAGCCGTGAACCCTGGATGGATCTAGAAGCGTTTATTGAGTCACCGGCCTGCTATATAAGTGCGACCTGTCAAGCACGGGTTGTTGTTGTGTTTTACGAGCTAGTGCGAGCGATTATCTTATGCGACAGAAGTTTGGTGACGAAGTGCTGTGCGAGTTACGAAATCCAGTGACATTGTTTCTCCAGCTTGTGGACAGCGAAATAGCCTGCAGCAAGTGATCGTAAGTAATTGTGGTCGGTGAACATAAAGGAGAGGAGCAGGTAGTTTCTGTCAAGGCCACCGTACTCATTAGGACGGATTAACTTCTGTGATCTGTTGACAAGTGGAAGGGCCAAGAGCTCTCCGCAAGCAAGAGACTTGAGGAAACTGGAGTAAGGTTCCTATTGTCTGTAATTGCTGATGAGTAGTGTAATTCTTCTGGCCGCAATAAAGTTAATTATTTCTTTAAGCAGTAATTGGTGTTGTGCTTCCTACCCACCGTAATCCAGTTAACAAAAGTGCCACTAGGGGGGTGGCACGTAACAACTGGTGTCAGAAGCGGGATTACGAACTCAAGCACAACACCTGACGGTCCTGGTTTCAAAACCCAAGCTGGTCATTTTCTCTAATTTTCCTGTGAGTTCATGCCCTTTACAAGACAGACAACTAAAATGGAGGAGAAATTGGCAGCATTGCTAGAAAAGTTAAATGGCATGGAAACCAAGATGGAGGACGGCCAGAAGAATTTAACCAAGGAGCTAACAGCCAAATTAGAAGACGGCCAGAAGAAGCTAGAAGACGGCCAGAAGAAGATGGAGGACGGCCAGAAGAAGTTAGCCGAGGACCTAACTGATAAACTAGAAGACGGCCAGAAGAAGATGGAAGACGGTCAAAATAAGCTAGCGGAGGACCTGAAGAGGATAGAGGACGGCCAGAAGAAGATGGAAGACGGTCAGAATAAGTTGACACAGGACCTGAAGAAATTAGAACTGGGTCTGCGTGAGGAAGTCACGGCAGTCGAAAAGAAGTTCGAGGCCTTACAAGTGGAAGTTGCCGAGCTGCGCCAACGCCCGCTGATGGGGATGGAGGAGAAATTCAACGTCTTACAAAAGGAAGTTGCCGAACTGCGCCAACGCCCACTGACGGGGGTGGAGGAGAAATTCAACGCCTTGCAAGTGGAAGTTGCCGAGCTGTGCCAACGACCGCTGATGGGGGTGGAGGAGAAATTCAACGCCTTACAAGTGGAAGTTGCCGAGCTGTGCCAACGCCCGCTGATGGGGGTGGAGGAGAAATTCAACGCCTTACAAAAGGAGGTTGCCGAGCTGCGCCAACGCCCGCCCACCGTTACACCGGGAATATCAGGAACGGGACATAGCAGAGTGACGCCCCCAACCTTCGACGGAAAGGTCCCGTGGAGCACCTACTTACGTCAGTTCGAGGCGGCCTGTTCCATAAATAACTGGAACAACACAGAAAAGGCTACAGCTCTCATTGTAGCGCTGAGAGGTGACGCCCTTAACGTCCTTCAGGCCATCCCGACTGGATCCCAGGATTACGCTTCCCTGATCGCCCATATGGAATCCCGATATGGAGATAGCCATCTTCAGCAGGCCTATCATATGCAGCTCCGGACCTGGGTACAGAAGAACGCGGAAACCCTGCAGGAGTTTGAGATGGACATCGCACGCCTCGTAAGACTCGCCTACCCAACAGCGCCGGCCGACTTTCTGGAGCAGATAGCGACGCAGACTTTCACCGACGGGCTACGGGACTCGGACACTCAACAGGCGCTGCGTCTCGCGCGCAATAAGACCCTGGCAGATGCGCTGAGCCACGCACTTGAGTTCGAGACGGCAAAAACAGCATCCAGAATGCACGCGCGGGTGCGTCAAGTGGACGTCGACGAACCAGTAAAAACCAACGAGACCAAGCCCCTGGCCGACGAATTAATGGAGGCGCTAAGCCGTTTCTTCGATAGTCGCGGTACCACCAGCAAAAACGTAGCCGAAGGACATCCGGAGAGGCGGCCCGGAAGAGGACTACCGACCTGCTGGACCTGCCGTAAGAGAGGCCACCTGAGCAAGGACTGCGGTGATCGCCGCCGCCAAGGGTTTCCGTCGGGACAGTCAGTCGTAGGGAAACCGCGCGGCCCAGGAAAGCAAGTATCAGCCAGCCTAGGGGGGCAAAGGTTGGCTTGTGACAGTCGTCAAGCCCCGTCAGTCCAAGTTCGTGTGACGCAGTTACGGTGGGATAATAGCAGCCTGATGGTCGACGGAGTCGTCTACGGAGAGAGCTGGCCCATGAAAATCGACACGGAAGCATCGAGGACCATCGTCAGTCCCACCGTGATCCCGAAGTGGAGAGTGCAACCCACACAAAGGAACCTCCAGCTAATAACCGCGACCGGAGAGACCGCACCGGTACACGGCGAAGCATCACTGGAGTTCGTCATTGGTCGACGGGCGATAAAGCATCCAGTGCTTGTGGCTGACGTATCAAATGAAGTGATCATCGGACTGGACTTCCTGGACCAGAACAACATCATCTTGGATCTGAGTACCAACACTCTGCACTTCGGAGGTGAGGAACTTGCTTTGCAACCTGCGCACGAGTCCATCACCGCACGGCGAGTAAGGCTGAGAGAAGACGTCATCGTTCCCGCCAGGACGGAGGTCAGCGCTGCCGTAATTGTCGACGGAGCTGCTGAGGGAGTGGCGGCTGTCATCGAGCCAAAATATGAGGACATCCAGACAAAAGGCTTGTTAGTTGCCAAGACTCTCATCAACACGACGTCTCGGCCGTACGTCCGCCTGTCCAACCTGAACGACTACGACATTACGGTTCATCGGGACACCAACCTAGGAGTCTGCGAGCCCGTTACCTGGATTGCCCGCATCACAGATACGACAGACGGACACCTGCAGACGGACAACCGAAGAAGACGCACACTGCTAAAAGAACTACTGAAGCTGTACCAAGGATCCCAGGACCATTTAGACGAGGAACAATCACGCCAACTTCGGGACCTGCTACACGAATTCCAGGATGTCTTCTCCGTGGGAAGCAAAGACTTCGGCAGGACAAGCTTGGTCCAGCACAGAATCGACGTTGGGGACAGCGCACCGATTAGGGCCCCATTCCGACGTGTCCCGCTCGCCAAGCAAGCCGAAGTCGACCGGATGGTTGAAGAGATGAAGGATCAAGGGGTGATCGAGCCATCACATAGTCCTTGGAGTTCTCCGGTCGTGCTTGTGAAGAAGAAGGACGGTTCCACCAGGTTCTGCGTGGACTACAGGCGGGTGAACGATGTCACGAAGAAGGACAGCTACCCTCTACCCCGGATCGACGACACGCTGGACACCATATCAGGGTCAAGATGGTTCTCCACCTTGGATTTGAAGAGTGGCTACTGGCAGGTGGAGGTCCACCCTAAGGACCGCGAGAAAACGGCGTTCTCTGTGGGCAGCGGGCTCTGGCAGTTCACCGTCATGCCATTCGGTCTGTTCAACGCCCCTGTGACCTTCGAAAGGCTAATGGAGTCCATTCTGAGGGGACTACACTGGAAGACCTGCCTGGTCTACCTAGACGACGTCATCGTTCTGGGGAGAAGCTTCGAGGAGCACTACAGCAACCCGAAGGAGATCTTGTTGAAGCTACGGGCTGCCCAGCTGAAGTTGAGCCCCAAGAAGTGTCAGCTCTTCCAGAAGCGGGTCCAGTACCTTGGGCATATCGTCTCCGAGGAAGGGGTGCGCACCGACCCAGAGAAGACCGCAGCTGTGAGGTAGTGGCCAGTTCCGAAGGACAAGTCCCAACTACGAAGCTTCCTGGGACTCTGCACTTATTACCGTCGCTTCGTGAGAGGATTCGCCGACATCGCCAAACCTTTACATCGCCTGACTGAGAAGGACCAACTCTTCACGTGGACAGCAGAATGCCACAATGCCTTCGAGCAACTCAAGCAGGCTCTGTGCACCGCGCCTATTCTGGCCTACCCAGACCTGGAACAAGGTTCATCGTCGATACCGATGCCAGCGACTTTGGCATAGGGGGGATCCTGTCGCAAGTAGTGGACGGCGAGGAGAGAGTAGTGGCCTACTTCAGCAAGGCCTTGTCAAAGCCAGAAAGGAACTACTGCGTCACCAGGAAGGAGCTGCTCGCCATCGAGAAGACCATTGAACACTTCCACAAGTACCTGTACGGGCAAGAATTTCTCATCAGGACCGACCATGCATCCCTGCGGTGGCTCCTGAACTTCAAGCAGCCCGAGGGTCAACTCGCGCGGTGGTTAGAGAGGCTTCAACAGTACAACTTTGAGATTCAGCACAGGAAAGGCCACTGCATTCTAACGCCGACGCCCTGTCACGAAGACCGTGCCCCGAAGACTGCACCTTCTGTACTAGGAGGGAGGAAAACACCGGGATACAGTGCCGGAGGACTACTGTGGAACTTCAAGGGAACTGGAGCCGCGAATCTTTCACTCGGGCACAAGCAGAAGATGATGACCTGGGACTGATAGCCGAATGGAAGCGGGCCTGTGTCCCCAGACCCGGGTGGAACATTGTGAGTGACTGCAGCCCAAAGTTTAAGTCCTACTGGGCGCAGTGGGACTCGCTGATTGTAAGGGATGGCCTCATCTGCCGCGCCTGAGAGAGCACTGACGGGAAGACATCTCGGGAACAAGTCGTTGTTCCAAAGGCTATGACGGAGGAAGTCCTGAAGGAAGTCCATGGAGGATCATCTGGTGGACACCTAGGGATAAAGAAGACCCTGGAGAAGCTGAGAGAGCGGTTCTACTGGATCGGATGCCGAACAGACGTGGAGAACCACTGCGCGAGGTGCCACGATTGCGCAGCCAGCAAGGGCCCAGGACGAAGACGACGGGGTCCACTGAAGACCTACAACGTGGACGGCCCCATGGAGAGAGTGGCCATCGATGTTGCTGGGCCATTCCCGTTAAGCGAGGCAGGGAACCGCTACATATTAGTCGTCAGCGACTACTTTACCAAATGGCCGGAGGCGTATGCGCTCCCTAACCAAGAAGCCGCGACGATCGCAGAGACCCTGGTGAAGGAATTCGTCAGCCGGTACGGAGTACCCCTGGAGCTGCACTCCGACCAAGGGAGGAACTTCGAGTCGCAGGTGTTCCAGAACCTATGCCAGCTGCTGGGAATCCAGAAGACAAGGACAACGCCGCTACACCCTCAGTCCGACGGGATGGTAGAGCGATTCAATCGCACCATCGAGAACCATCTCCGAATAGTTGTCAGCGAGCACCAGAGGGATTGGGACAAGCATCTTCCACTATTTCTCCTGGCCTACCACGCCGCCGTGCATGAAGCCACCGGGTGCACACCAGCCCGGGCCATGTTTGGGAGGGAGCTACGTCTACCTGTCGATCTTGCCTTCGGCCGACCTGGGAATGATCCGATCCCGGTAAGCCAGTATTGTCAAGAACTGGTCGACCAACTGGAGGACGTGCACGCGTTCGCGAGGAGGAAACTGCGGATCGAGACCGACCGAATGAAGACCCGATACGACCAGCAGACGGATGCCGGCGGATTCCACGAGGACGACCTGGTCTGGCTCTTCAACCCATTACGGAAGAAAGGCCTGTCACCCAAACTGCAGAAGTCCTGGGAGGGCCCGTACCGAGTCGTGAAACGGATCAACGATGTCGTCTACAGGATCCAGCGGAGCCCGAGGGCAAAGATGAAGATCGTGCACCGAGATCGCCTGGCAGCCTACGGAGGGACACAGACGGACCAATGATTGATCGGGACGATCAGCCTTTTTAGGAAGGGGGTGGTGTTACGGCTGTGAGTTTGTGTCATCACTCGCCGCATGAGTCACAACTGCCCCAGGGCTGGGCTGTGGCCTGCCTCCTGTATTGCGTGTGCCTTATGCAACAGGGCTACTAGGACAAAGGGGTAGTCCAGAATATTCGTGACTGGACCAGCGATGGAAACCTCGAGAAGCCGTGAACCCTGGATGGATCTAGAAGCGTTTATTGAGTCACCGGCCTGCTATATAAGTGCGACCTGTCAAGCACGGGTTGTTGTTGTGTTTTACGAGCTAGTGCGAGCGATTATCTTATGCGACAGAAGTGTGGTGACGAAGTGCTGTGCGAGTTACGAAATCCAGTGACATTGTTTCTCCAGCTTGTGGACAGCGAAATAGCCTGCAACAAGTAATCGTAAGTAATTGTGGTCGGTGAACATAAAGGAGAGGAGCAGGTAGTTTCTGTCAAGGACACCGTACTCATTAGGACGGATTAACTTCTGTGATCTGTTGACAAGTGGAAGGGCCAAGAGCTCTCCGCAAGCAAGAGACTTGAGGAAACTGGAGTAAGGTTCCTATTGTCTGTAATTGCTGATGAGTAGTGTAATTCTTCTGGCCGCAATAAAGTTAATTATTTCTTTAAGCAGTAATTGGTGTTGTGCTTCCTACCCACCGTAATCCAGTTAACAAAAGTGCCACTAGGCGGGTGGCACGTAACAGTATATTATGAGGTGAAATGGATGAAAAGTGGGGGTTGAAAGATTCCTGATGGAGCGTGTATCTTTTAAACGACATAGGCGAGGAGTTTGAAACTCGGAGGAAATCAATCAGCTTAAAAATGAATAAATAAATAAAATAAATTGGTGTTCGACCGTTTTTCATCAATGCAATTTAAGGGGCCTATGGTGAGGGGTGAAATTCTGGAAGAAAAACGTCCACTAAGGAAGGATTTTTGGATGTTCACTCTCATCGACCAACCAAAACTATTAAAGTTAGAAGAATGATATTTTGGGGATATGTTTGTTGTGTGTCGAAAACGTCTACTAAGGAGGGAGTTTTGGGTATTCAGGTTCTAAAGGGGTGTCAATGGGTTTAAACATGCATTTCATTGAATAACAATATGACACGACTATGACGCGAGCGAAGCGAGGCTAAAAATGAGATGGTGTGTGTCTGTGTATTACTCAATCACGCAAGTACCACTGGTCCGAGTTACATGAATTTTACATGGAAGTAGCTGATTTACCTGGTTAACATGTAGGTTACTTTTGATTTCAATACTTTGCACTATTTAAAGATGGCGACCATTTTAGTGACGTCACTACACCCTTTGGTTTCATACTTTCATTTTTCCATTTCAAATAAAAAGAGAACGCTAAGAAATAGCAAACTTTTGATGGCATATACGAGGTTTAAAATTACATTTTCTATCCGAAAGGTATCTCCAACGGTTAGCGAGTAAAACCTAAATTTGTGCTATAAAACACGGTCAACGCCGAGCGGTGTAGTTGGACACAATGTTCCATCCTTAATCTCCCTCTGCGCAGCACCTCGCCTATCCCCTGTTTTAACTGTCACCTTCACATTTTAATTTATTTATGACGCGTAGCGAAGCTCGGGTACTTCAGCTAGTGTATAATATTACTGCTTGGATAGATAAATATTCCAATTAGCATATATATTTTGCTTACAACCATTTTTCCCTGATGTGTATTCGTTTATTCTTAATATTATTATTATTATTACTGACATGAATTACACTAACCCGACACAACGTAACAATTTTAATAACCGAACATCCGTGCTCGTTACGTTAAGTTTTTATATAACTGAATTGCCATTTAACAATAGTGGTAACGATTTATCCACTCAATGATGTACAAAAATAACTCATCTTTACTAAAATCAACACAACAATAATACTTTGAGGTTCTCCCTCCTAAAATTGACTCTTATTGGCATATTTTATAATTTTGAAATCACTCAACATACAGTGGACTATAACTGCTATGAAATCATGGTTTTTGGGTACTTACATCGGCTAGTCTGGTGGCTCCAACCACGCATTTCTTCCAGTAATGCTTGCCATTATTTGCAAAATTAGCAAGGCATTCTTAAACTGATAATACACATTTTATATAACTTTTGCCGTACAAGACACACAGCACTTTTCCTTTTCATATTGAAGCTGTTGCCTCTTTTTTCACACAACACCTTATAGCACTTGTTACAATATTAATTTTACAGATATTTTACAGATTATCACTACAATCACACGCTCACTATTGACATTTCTTACTGGTTGACTTTTCCTGGCAAGATATTAGAAATGCAGATGTTGAAGATTTCCTCCTCGCTGCTACCCGCATCCTGATTGAAAGTCTCGATTCTCTGCCTAAGGATTCCTATCGATTCCCCAAACTGTCTGTCAATCTCTATCCTTCGATAAACTTCCTGCTATCGCTTAAATATGCTTGCATATCGTCCTGAGAGTTAATTATATTGGTATTCTTATGAAATTTCACCAATCGCATAATAAAGTTTATCTCTGCGCAGTCCAACATACTATGATCTATCTAACCACTAGTTTACATACTGCACTCAACTTTTGTACATTGTACTTGTACAAATTATCACTCTCAATTGTCCTACTTTGCATATCACACGGTACATTTCCTACGTGCACAATAACAATCGCTCGTAATGCCGACTATACAAATATGGTGCGACTGTCCTTAATAACTGGTATTAATAAATGCCTTACTGCACGGCTCTTCATGTTGAAGTCCGAGCATCCCTACTCGACTTCGGTAACGCGCACTTCGCATTAGACTGCGGTTCAACTGATTACATTACTCGTTATCAATTCATGACTTAGTGCATTATTATATGTTGCTGCACTTACAATGTCACAGTCCGCGCCTTTCTTCTCTGAGCTAGGGTGACGTGCTCCTCACTCTCAAGTATAGTTCGACTGACTCTACTGCCTTGACTGACTCCACTGACTCCATCTGACTGCCTCTGCCCTGGGTCCACCCCCTTATATCCGTTTGGAGAGAAAAAGTAGACCGGGAATTCCCCTGCAGTGTCATCTTCTCTCACAGTATGATTCTGGTCTTGAATTAACGTTTATATGGTTCCTTTTTCCTCGCTGATCACAGATCTGTATGCGTGCTCGAGGATCGATCGGCCAATTAATTAATATTAATTGCCTTTGCCAGCGCGTGCCCACGGGTCGTCATCTAAAAACCCCCGAAACCATGGTTATATCTCTCCGCTAACCTCCAATTACTGTGTCACTGCGCGTTCCATTAAATCGGCCTCGATTTCAATGTTTAATGGCTTGATAATTAGCCTCCCGGCTAAACATTCACATATGTGCAAACCTCATGTCACTGCGTTGCTCCAATCACGAGTAATCATTAAATTACGCTGGTAACTTCTCACTCCACTAGCATCTCCATTCTGAAACGGGGAATAACTTGACAATAATTTAGCCCCCTGACCTGCTCCAGACGACTTAAGTAGGTCACGTAGAGTGACAAGGCTCCAAGAAACCACGCCTCTTTTCCAGAGTCATTAGACAAACGTCAAGCGCTCCAACTTCTTTGCTCAAGTCCAGAATAGTATGCCTCTTCCAGCCCAATAATGGCGTATTCTACTAATATTTCCTGCATTATATTAATAAATAATGTCAGATTTAGTTCATATCACAACAGTGATTTACTATGTATTTTCTCTAGGGGTTTTTATAACTTAAACTCCCTCAAAAGATCTCGTGTCCGTTCCTTGGTGGAACCTCTATTCTGAGCTCACTATCTCTGAGATCCGCGTTCGACACCAGTCAGCCTAACCCCGTTGGGTTCAATAGGATACTTTTGATTTCGAAATTTTGCACTATTAAAAAATGGCGACCAATTTAGTGATGTCACTACACCCTTTGGTTTCAAAATTTCATATTTCCATATCAAATAAAAAGAGAATGGTAGGAAATAGCAAACTTTTGGTGGCACATACGAGCTTTGAAATTAATTTCCTATCCAAAAGGTCCTTATCACTTTTCGCGTATCTCCAACGGTTAGCGAGTAAAACCAACATTTATGACGTCACTACACCCTTTGGTTTCAAAATTTCATATTTCCATTTCAAATAAAAAGAGATCGCTAAGAAATAGCAAACTTTTGATGGCATACATGAGCTTTAAAATTTTATTTTCTATCTGAAAGGTCCTTATCACTTTTCGTATATCTCCAACGGTTAGCGAGTGAAACCTAAATTTGTGCAATAAAACACGGTCAACACCGAGCGGTGCAGTATATCTCTCTATATATAAAAAAGAAAGTTTGTCTGGTTTTTTTCTGAATTTCTCCGGAAATTTGAGTTGTTTTACGATGGATGCGCGCGATTTTTTTTTTTGTCTGTCTCTTTGTTTGTTCGTCTGTGGATAATTTTGTTCCCTTATAACTCGAGAACGGCTGGGTGTATCAACGTAAAATTTGGTACAGATATCCATCAGAGGCACGACACTTATCATTGATATAACTCTTCTCCGTACCCCCTCATAAAAGGGGACCTACCCCCTTAAAATATATGCTGAAATAGGCGTAGAACGACGAGACAGAGCTCATTTTCAGCCCCTCAATGTGAGAGACAAAACTCGGGTACCCGAAAACCCTTTTTTAAGGCCCTAAGACCTACTGTTTTCGAGATATTCCCAAAAAACTAATTTCATTTAATAAACTAATGAACGAATGCAAGCCAGTAACCATGGCAACAGATTCTCAGAGGTCCAGCTATTGCTGTAAGACGCAATGCAATTCCATTAATTACATTAGTGTGAAAGTTTGCAAACGGCTAGAAGGTTATCACGGAACCAAATTAAGCCGTAAAATTCATCAATAAGTATAATGCGCTCAAGGGGATCAAGGGGTACTCTAGAATTTTTTCACGCGATTTACACCTGCGGGTGTGGTACGGCAGGTCTATTATATTCCTATCCCCATATTATTCATTCATTCATTTCATATAGGCCATCTATGGACCGCGTCATTCCAACTGTCTCCTACTGGCTTTGATGTTTGCCCAGTACGCCCGCTTTCGTTCTCGGTGGACTTCCTTCCGTTCCTGGGTCCAAATATTTCCCGTTTTCAGCTTCGGTTTTTCTTGGAAACCTTTGCAAGCTTGAAGTTTCCTTTTGAGTGGGGCGCGCTCCTGAATGTCTATTGGTGTAATCCCCACTTCTTTCAGATCTTTATCCAGTTCAATGAACCAGGCCCATTTTGTTTTCCTCTCCTGAAAGTAAGTTATGTTGCGGTTGGTCAGTCTCGCTGGGTTCATTTGTTTCACATGCGCAAAAAATGGTATCCTTCTCTTCCGGATGACGTTACTTATCTTCCCCACATGAGTATATAGTTCATGGTTATGCCGTCTTCTGTATTCCCCATTTTCTTTGATGGAACCCAATATCTTTCTCAAAATTTTTCTTTCTTTGGCCTCCAGTTTCTCGACCAAGCCGTTTTTGTTCATCATGAGGCATTCAGAAGCATGCAAGACCTCCGGACGGATGACACTGCAGTAATGTTTTAGTTATGCGTTGAAGTATATTGACCTTTTCTTATAGATGTCCTTAGTTAAATGGTAGGCCATTTCCATTTTGCTCATGCGTGAATGAATGCCTATTTCTCTGATAATATCCCTTCCCTGACCCGTCCTGAAAAGGAAAGTACATGGCCATTGACTCCATTAATAATATAAAAAATAGGTGTTTTAATTTCTCCCTATATTATATTAATATTAGTATTATATTATGGCGAACAACGACGAGACAAATGCCCTCGGTTCCAGAAACAAAACTCAGGGGCCCTAAAGGGTCCTCGAAAACTACATTATAAGGCTCTAAATCCAACAGTTTCTGAAATATTCCCAGAAAACTAATTTAATTTAATTTAACAAACTAATGAAGGAATGCAAATCGGTAACCATGAGAACATTATCTCAAAGGGTGGCTTACAACTTTCCATCTATTTCTGTAAGAAGCAATGACACTCCATTTATTACATTTCTGTGAAAGTTTGCAAATGGCTATAAGGTTATCACGGAACTAACGTAGACTGTACAATTCATCAATGCAATTAAGGGGGTCAAGGGGTAACCTAGAATTTTTTCATGCAATTTTCACGTTCGACATATAGTACAGAAGGTCTATTATATCTCCAAACAGCAACAGTATTTTCAAAAATTCTTGAATTGAACCAGCATTTTTTTTGCGGCTTTTAGGAATTCGGGCAATTTGAAGCTAAAGAACCTGAATTTTCATGCACCACAAGCCCTTATAATTTATGAAAGGGGTCTTCCTGTGTATGGGCACCTAGCACAACGTAGAGGGTCAGTTTTTATGTGACGTGTATTGCGTTTCATCTACAAGGCTTTTAATTCTATTTCACGTCAGGAAGTACACGTTAGGTGAATTTGGTCTGAGAGCACATTTTAACTAATTTTTTTGTCGACAAATGGGTTCATCGTAAGGATGATTTTGTTTGATACTGTGTGGTAGATATACCCATATTTGGATATCTGGGTAATATGTTGTAGACAATAGAATTGTCTGTCTGTCTTTCTGTGTATCTTTGTGTAGCCTACGCCTAGAACTTGTGTTCGGATGCTTGGTGCATCGTAAAATTAGGTATGGTAACCATGAGAGTCAATACACCAATCATTTATAAAACTCTTCACCGTACTTTTCATACAGTAGAAGGGTGGATATAGAGAAAAACTTCTCAAGACGTGCTAAAATAGGCGAAATATAAAAATTATCCTGGAAGGACGACCGAAGCATATGTTGCGCTTCTCAATGTGAGAAAAAAAATTCGGGAATCTATAAAGGGTCTCCGAAAACTACATTTTACGGGCCTTAAATTAACAGTGTGTGTGATATTCCCAGAAAACTAACTTCGTTCTGATAAACTTGAAGGAATGACAAACCGCTAACCATTGATAATGTCTGGTGTTAGCAACGAACACCGATCGAAGAACGGGTACTTCTGCTAGTTTTAAATAAATAAATAAATAAATAAGTAAATGAATAAATAAATAAATAAATAAATAAAACGCACAAATTGTGCATAAATTACAGATCACAGTGGGATAACAAATGGCTCACTCAGAGCTCGTACAGAATTCTATCATTGATTTAGGAAGTATTTGGCAATTAACAACGTGATATCGTTCGCAGTAATTGTCACAAAGGTCGCACACGCAAATTGCCATCTGGATCGTGGAGGACTTGACTTTGCACGCCCTGTGGTGATAGCCATACACTGCCAGGGAATTCACAAAATGTCATACTTCCTGGTCTGTGTCTGCCCATGATTTGTTCATCATAGCCTCTGTAGAGTAGAAATCTTGCCAAATCTCCTTCGTTTCCCTTTCGTTCAATAGCCGCGTCCAAGTATCCGTAGATGGTAAAAGGAGTTTATGACTCAAAGTTTCGAGTGGGAAAGGTTCTCCAGCACGTATGCTACGTAACCTAATCGAGATCGTGTATGCCTCGATACTTCAATGGTTGCTTTTAGAAAGCGCGCTTTAACCTTATCCAGCGTCCTTAGGTCGGTCGTCGTCGGCCTATCCCAAATAATCCCTATCCCGCAAGTCAGGATAGGAACAACTTTGGCATCAAAAAATCTATGGCAGGCTTCAGAGATAGTCTGTTGAGAAGTTCTATGTCGTATATTGCTTTTACTGGCACAGTTGATCGTAATGTTATGTGTATCCTGTAGGAACGATCCGTAGGGCTAAGCCAAGATATTTAGAGTTGTTTACGATTCGAAGTGCACGTTGCTTAAAACGTAAGATGTCTCGTGGGGAAACCCGCCCTCCTTCCCTGAAGATCATATGTTCTGACTTTGGGATGTTAACCGCTAAATAGTTAGTTTCCATCCATACCTCTAAGGTATTTACCATGTTGCGACAACCGGAAAATTGCAACATATCTTCGCGTTTCCCATCCCCCAGACCCCAAAACCACCGTTAGATCAACAGTTCATATTGCGACCGGTAGTCGACTCAACAACCACGATGACTTTCCTAACATCCCATAAGTCGAATAAAATTACCGTGAGGATCAGGTGAACTTCCTAATAGGCTAAGCGGCACGAGACACTGTAGTCCACGGGGATCGTGGTACATGGTGACGATGGTCATAGACTGCCTAAGGAAAGGTTCACCTTAAAAACTAGACTGAGAAATTAAACATCCAGACTTAAGTAAAACACCGTGAAAATTTATTAAAATTCACACGCCCCTAGCCTAGTTCGGAGGGTTATGATCGGCTAGTCCGCAAACTAATAAACAAAAGAAAATAAAGAGCAGATCCCTACCTGAGAAGTTACTGAAAACCTCGCGAAAGATCTAACTCACAATAATAAAGCAACAACAGCAACACTAGGAAAATGGTACGACGCAAGTCCCTAGTTCAAGTTACAAGATTAAGCTAATATCAGAATTTACATTTAACAGGGTAGCAAAACAAATCTAAGTTAGGATGATACAATTTCCACATTTACATTTCACGTTAATCATCTAGCTAAGTCCTAACAGTTAATAACAAAATTTACGGCGATGACGTCCGTAACAGAAAACAATTACAACAAATCTAAGTGTACAGCCATGAAAAACATTTAATTATTCTTAATAACTACGTGCTATCAGCACATAATAAGGTAACATGTAGGATTTACACACTTGTACATCATAAATAAGTAATGAAATAGACACAAATTTTATTACATTCCTGCCTACACCTTGGTTTACTCTTTGTTAGCCATAGTCATCTAATGTGTGTAATTACGGTGACGAATGCCTAGTTGAGACCACGTCTGACATCGCATGGCCTGAGCTCCACAAGCTACGAACTCTAGGTTCGCGCATGCTTCAGGTCGCTACAAAAGTGTCAACTGTCCTAGTCATTTCCACACAAGGAAATTACCTTCAACTGCACGGCTATGTCAACAGTTCCAAAATGCAACAGAACAAAGTTAGATAGAAAGAATTCATTAGTTAGTTAGTTAGTTAGTTAGTTAGTTAGTTATTGTTGTTATAAGGGGCGGAACTACGAGGTCATCTGCCCCTAATTCATTAGTTAGCTTTTGTCTTACCAAAGTTATGCGTTTTATTATTACGTTGTCGGTTTAGGTTTATCGTTGGTTTATGGCGAATAATACTGACAATAGCTCGGGCACGGAGTGTCTACACTGAGATCATTCTCCACCAAAAAGCCTCGACTCAACAGTCGGAATAAGATCAACGAGCAATAACAACTCGGACACACAATAACACGGGTTACCAGCGGCGCAAAGCTCGCATTCAATAACTCTGGGATAGGCCTGTCCACAACAGTTACCTTCCAATAACATCTAGTCAACGGGAACCCTCCCGGACAAGGTAATCACAAGACTTTCATACAATAAATTCCTGCATTTAACAGGGTCACCTGCAACTCACTATAGAAAACCTGACCTAATTGTACACGTCAAGACGGTACACGCAAGAAGTGCGCTCAACTAACAAAAAGCAATCTATAAAACATGTGATCTGAGACAGGGTTGAAAACTGGGTTACATAAGCTAAGTTGCAATGAAAGAAAGAGCGAATACAACAAGCATTCTGTCTCTTGTCAAAGTAGTTCTGTCTCACAAACAAATGAAGCGTGCTCTCAAGGGCACTGGATTATAAAACCAGTATATGTCACCAGCAGGCTACCACATTCCTGCGTTCGGTCGACACAAAACACACATTATTCAAGGCCGGTGATTTAATCAAAATAAAACTATACATCTGGCCTGTTCATAAAAATCTTTACCATAGGTTATGAACCTCTAAAGAGTCCGTGTATAAAAAACACGCAATAAATCAGAATAGAATAATATAATTCCGTCTTTCTACCAAAGACGTCTAAATGATAGTAATCATACAATTACTGGAGCTCTTTGCTCTAAAATACAATTCAGTTGTTGCTAGTACAACATCAAATAAAAACGTGTCTTACATGACACAAGCAAAATGATAATTGTGTCACAGATTCCATACAAGGATTTGCTTAATGATACGTTGGGAACCGAGTTCGATGCTAGGCAACGAAACATTCCTTCTAGTTGTTAGGTTCAAACTTTACCAAGAATAGCTTCTGAGCTTATTCAAAATGAAAATATAATGCATTTACAAAACTGGCAATTGCAGTCGATTGCCTAACTCATACAACTGTTCTAACGAAAGTCAGGGGTGTATCAAAACTGGCTGCAAAGAATGCAGTTAAAGAAATAACCATGACATCTGATTGTCATAACTAAAGTCAGCAAAGACTTGAAAAATCACCCCAAACAGGGTTGTACAAAATAGCCTCGAATGACTACGGTCACATCTAGCAAACATAGGCTTTGACGTTCTACGACGTTCATCAAGCTGCACCAGGGTTAACCAAAATGTCAGACCCAAGGGTGTCTCACTATACTGAAATAAATGACATTAAATTAAACTAGATACAATCCCTACCTAGAAAAATGGCTGACACAGAGTGTGGTTGATTCACAAACTACATTAAATCTAATATACCACCAGAACTAGAACAAGAGAAGGGATGTTCAAAAACTCACGACATGGAGAAGCTATCACTCAGCCCTCTATTCAATAACCAGGGTTGTACAAATTCCTCTCTGGATCTCTGGAACGGTATTATCCTCATCAGGATTCCCATCTGGACTCCTCCAAAGACCAGGGTTCGATTCGTCCCTGTCGACAACTCCGTGAATATGCTGGATATGCCTGGAAATGGCATCTTGGATTCCTTCCTTCTCGTCCTCGGTTCTGCAAGCTCCATCATCATGCTAGTTCTCGTAGAAACATCACCCTCATACCTGGATGGTATTAGCCCATGATGACTGATTCAAGCATGGTGTGGAATAGTCTGGTCACGTTGACGGTGAAATAAGTTATGAAATTCATTCTTTCACTTTCCAAAAATATAATGTTCGTCGTGAATATTGTAGGCTTTGATAGTAATTGAGAGCACAGCCTTAATTTTGTGGATGTGATTAGATACGTGAGCTAGCACTGCTCTATGGCTCTGCACGTGCTAATGACGCTACTTTTCTATCATACAGCATCGGTAAAATGTACTTCGTTTTGGAAATAAAAACTTCACTCTGGCAATCCAAATATGTTACACAATTATAATCACACTTATTTGAAGTAATTGCAACACATTTACCTGTATATTTTCCACAAGGCATTTGGCCCTCCACAAACACGTGGGTACTAAAATGTGGTGTTCCGGTAAAATTATATAATTCACTAATACTTGCCAATAATTATCTTCAATATGTTTCTGTGGCTCACTGTGCATAAATAACAGTATTTTACAATATGCCAGTGCACGATGGCACCTGATAACCAATTTCCTCGCTAAACAGCGGATATTTCCTACGTCGTACAAGACGGATATGATTCCACGCCGACACAGGGCGGATTCTCCAGACGTAGTGCAAGGCACTGGGTGTCTCAAGGAAGTAGGTCGTCAAACCGAAGTCGTTGAGCGACTACTTACGTTCCTATTTGCGTATCTGCAAGGGTATTACCTTACCTTAAGCTAAAATAACATTCTCAAAAATGTTTTAATAATGCAGCATGACGAAATGGAATATTCTGAGTCTTGCGAAAGAATAAAATTAATTAATAAGATCTCAGATAAATAATTAGCAGTTTTCACCAAAGTCAAAAGTGCGATTCAACGCTACTTCAAAGAGTATCGCGTGAGCTCTCAGCTCCACGTGGCTTCCTGGGTGTGTTCAAAGGTACAACATCCCATCATAAATGTTCTGTCATAAAAAATATCACATGAAACATAGCTCAGTGGGTTCATCTGCCTCTCCGTCGTTTCAAATAAAATGTTGGGACGACATTTTTATTTGACTTGAAATTCATTCAAGAGTGATATTTTTTCAGATTGGCTGCATTAAAGGTTCCAATGCGCTCTCCTGTCCTGATGTCTTCTATTACATAACTTCCATTGTTCAAAGGCTGTCGGATACGATTAGGGCCATAATATAAGGATAGAAATTTCCCATATATGTGGTCTATAGGACTTGAAATTCCGGGTATCTTTATGAGGATAAGGTTTCCCTCAACTAGTGGTTCTCTAAATCTCTGGCGTCTAGTTCTTCTCAAGCGCTTGGCAGCTTGTCTGTCCATAGTTTCCCTTGCAGCTAAAATTCTGCTGGCATGTGATGGTTGTAAACAAGGTGGATTTACAATCACACGGTCCCATATTCTCAGCGGCATCTCGTTCAAATGCAAGACCATAGGTATTTGACCAGTGCTCTCATGGACTGTTGAATTAATACACTTTGCCATATTGACTAGGACTTCAGTCCATCGCCAGTGTTCTTCTTGACAATATAATCGACAGAATTTTGCGATAATAGACATCACGCATTCTGCTGGGTTGCTCTCTGGATGACGAATAGATGATAAAACATGACCTATTTCAAGCTCATTCATAGCATTGGCAAATTCTGCTGAGGTATACTGTGATCCGTGATCAGTCAACAAGAATTGTGGCTTCCCTGCCTCCGGTATCACTTGACGTCTAATCCTCTGAATAATCTGATGTGCGGTGGCTTTTTGAATCGGATGAAGCATCGTATATTTCGTGAACACATCAATAGTTACAACGATGTATCGATTCCCACGACGAGCCTTAGGTATTGGGCCATACAGGTCCTATTCGTATAACTCTCTAGGTTGAGTTGGGAGTATTGGTCTAGGTTGTTCCTTCAACAAGTGTGACGTGTACTTGTTCCGCTGGCATGCGTCGCAAGCACGTAAACACTCTCTAACGGTGGCTCCTAACCCTTTCCATGTAAAAGACTCTTTGATGGTTGCAATGGTTTTGTCTGTTCCACCATGACCAATGGATAGATGAACCATAAGAATAACAGATTCTTTGTATCTCCTAGGAATAACTGCACGCAGTTGAGTGTGGTCCTCGTCCACAAACTTGTATAATACACGATGAAAAATCAAGTAATTATCTGCAACAGCAGCAATTCTCGCATAATGAGCATCCTGTGGATCCATTCTTCGTTCCAGGAAACGGATAATGTGCCTGAGTTCCTCCTCACGTCGCTGTCCTTCAGGTAGATGACGAAGTCGGCGAAGGTGTTCCTCGCATTCTCCCTCGATGTCTATGGCATTAACAGTAGCTTCAGGATTCCGGCTGAGGATGTCGGCCAACACATTATCTCTGCCTGGTCGATAAACTATTTCCAAATCGAACTGTTGGAGAAACAGCGTCCAACGTGTGATCCTGTCGCTTGCCAGTCTTGTTCTTAAGATGAAGGTCAGTGCATGGTGATCGGTCCTCACAATAATCCTCTGGCCTAACAGAAGTTTCTGCCAGTATTCAAGTGCGTAAACTATTGCAAGTGCTTCTATCTCGGTCGTGAAGTAGTGAGATTCATGTGCTCTTAAACGTCGGCTTAAGAAAGCGATGTAATGACGTTTCTTCTCATCATCTTCCTGCAGTAAAATGGCTCCTATACCAATGGCAGATGCATCAGTTTCTAGAATAAAGTTCCGGGAATAATCTGGATATTCTAACTGAATTGAGTCTACTAGCATCTGTTTAGCTCTCCTGAAAGCTATCTCGCATTCATCATTCCAGTTCCACCTGCAGTTCTTTTTCAGTAATCCTTGCAGAGGTGCGACAGTCTCGGAATACTTCTCACAATGAGCAGCAAAGAATTGGAGAATTCCTAAGAATTGTCTCACGTGTTTCACACGGGTTGGCGTTGGAAATGCAGCAACAGTTCTAATCTTTGCCGGATTTGGTCTGTATCCTTCTCCATTGATTATGTGTCCTACGAATTTCACTTCTTTCTGAAAGAATCGACACTAGTCAAATTTGACCTTAAAATTCGCCTGTCGAAGATTCTCAAAAACAAGGCGCAATGTCTTTAAATGCTCTTCTTCTGTTTCTGAAGCTATGATTATATCATCCACATAACATATTACTCTCTGCTTCACTTCAGGAGTCAGCTTGGCATCAAGTGCTCTGATTAATGCGGCTCCGGCATTTTTCAATCCAAATGGTAGTTTTAGAAAAACATAAGTAGTCTAATCAAACAGGAATCCAGTATATTTCTGAGTATGCTCAGATAATCTGATATGGTAATAAGACTGAACCAAGTCCAATGATGAAAATATCCTTTTTCCTTTGAACTTCCTGAGAATGTCCCTAATCTTGGGCGGTCTGTCGTGCTCAGGAGCTAGGCGTTCATTCAAGGCTCTGGCATCGAGACAAAGTCTCAAGCTTCTATCTACCTTAACCACAGGCGTTATGGGATTCAAGAAAGGAGTCGGTGAATTCTTGATTGTGCCTGCTGCTTCCATCTCATGGATCTTCTTAGCAGCTTCTTCACGATGTTTCTCAGCAATCGGGAAAATTTTCTTCTGGAATGGGGAATCATCCAGTAGCACAAGGTCGTATTCGTAGTCTAATATCTCACCAGGTGTGGTGTCGAATATGTCCCCGTATTCGTTCAATATTATATCAAGATTCTCTCGTGTGGGTGCTGATAATGATTCTGCCTCTTCGTCGGCATCGAGTGTCTCGTCAATTTCCTTGCCATTCAAGTTTTCGACTACGTCGACTTCGGATAGGAATTCCGGTTCTTCTTCAACTAGGTTCATCTGAATGGGTTCGTTCGGCTTGAACTCTACCGTGTTACGGCCCATGTCAATGATACCATCATATTTTCTATTGAAGTCTGCGCCTAGTATGGCGTCATGATGCAAGCCCTTCATTACAAGAAATTCGTGCAAATACACGTAATTTGAAATCTTCAGAGTACAAAGAATCTGGATTTTGCACGTCACAACCCGGTCAGGTATGGCACCTCTGACTCTTACAGCTGAAACAGGCAGCTCTGTCACGTCAGAGTTGGCTTTTACTCTGGCATGGCAGTCGGCGGAAATAACACTAATCATTGCCCCAGTATCAATGAGAATGACTACGTTGACTTCGTTCAAAGTGGCTACTATCTTGGGCAGGCGGGTCAACTCATAATTGTGGTTCATCGTTCGTCGTTCGTCCAACAAGTCTTCTTGGATTGGCTCCCAGAATGTGGTAGCAGTTACTCGGTGCTCAACCTGACAAGAATCTGTTAATTTTTCGGCGTTTTTTTTATTATCCTGGCGAGAAGTACTGGGCTGGTTGTGCTCCGTCTCCTGTGCCGAATCTCTATTTTCCCTCGAAGTTGGGCTCCGTTCTCCCTCTTCTTGGATTTGCAGCTCTCTTAGTTGTTGGAGGTACTCACGGCTCTCCCGTGCTCTTCCTTTCCAATCTCTGTCTGGCTGGTATCTAGGGTCTCGATCTCGGTTATATCCTCTAGCGTGTCGATAGTCCCTTCGGATACTTCCGTGCTGTTGGTTTCTTCCGTTATTCCCGCGGTGGTAATTTTCGTGACGTTGGTTATCATTCGTCCCTCGGTCGAATCTCCGATTCCAATGACTACGACGGTCATCTTGTTGATCACGAGCATATGGAGCGTTGTTCCATTCCCTCCTTCGATAGTTGTAGTTATTATCACGATGCCCAGAACTCTCTTGTGTTTGCGTTTGTTGCGGAGTCTGGCTTACTTTATCGACAGTGGTCAAGTTTATGTGTCTTTCCTCGTGCCTGTCAGCCTTCTGCTGACGGTGTGTTGGGAACTGTACCGTGTTCGCATTCAAGCGTCGCAGAATCTGGTCACATTGTTGAAGAGTGGATGCCCCTGCAGCGATCAATACACGTTGTACGTCCGCAGGGTACTGTCAAACAATGGTGTTAACTAAATCTTGTTCAGACAACGGAGGCTGAAGACAACGAAGCTTCGCAAGCTGTATAGCGAAGTAGTTCGCATAACGAGTAGGCGTATTCGAGCTGTATCTACGAGTATACATTTCAGCTCGGATGCTCTTCTGAATGTCACTCGACCAATACGTCCTTAGTAATGCTTCCTTAAAGTCCTGGTAGCCTGTAAACGAGTATCTAAATGCTCTAAAACAGGTACTGGCTTGCCCCTCAAGCAAACGTTCTATGACTCTGAGTTCCCTCTCTGGAGTTACCATCGTATCTCTCAGATAGCTTTCGACATTGGCTAGAAATTCCACTGGAGTAACACCACTTCCAGTTCCGGAGAAGCGAGCTGGTTGCTCCTCTCTCGAACGTATTATCGTCACATTTCCCTGCGTATGCGCGGGTCTAAATGTGTTCTGCGTGTAGTCATGCGTAGGTGTATTTATCTCATTATTAGGTTGACTTGGTGCTGGTCGAAAAGGATGGGCGTTAAAGTTCAAAACCTGGCTTGGCACTGAACCAGTGAATTCTAATGGTTGTGGTTCTGTAGGTGCGCTGGGCTGAAAATGAGTTGGCATCATTACTTCAGATTGAGAAAAGGGTGTTTCCTGAGTTTCTCCCACTTGTGAGTGTAAGTGTCTCTCCCTAGGAGTCGTTTCGAGTCTGTCAAGACGTCTTTCTATGCCTTCAAGTCCTTGAATAGTTCTGGCCGCGACTTTGTTGCCTAAGTCATTCAATTGTAATTCGATTCTATCGACCTTTCCCTTGAGGTTCGCGTCTACCTCGCGTATGGCCGTTCTGAGGTTATGGCTAAGGTCTAACCTTTCGTTTACTGTGACCTCCTCAAATCGCTTTTGTAAAGAATCGATCTCTCCCTCGACTCTTGACCTGTTGTCTTTGACCTCGGCTACCTTGGCCTCTACTATGGTCTTATGTTCTTTGAGGTCCCCTCTTAATAACATGAAGTCAATGTTATGTTCCTCATGATGAACATTCAATGTTTCGCGTAGGCTTGCTACGGTTTCCGTTAGTTCAGAAATGTTTCTCCTGTTAACGTTCAGTTCGTCTCTGACCTCTAACATGCCGTCAACCATCGTCCTAACATTGTTGTTCACAGCATTTGCAGCTCCTCTCATGAGAACTAATCCTATATTCATGGTTGTCATGTCCTTTTTTACAGTGTCCATGAATCCCTCGACGTGCGTCAATCGAGTCCCGAATTCCTCCCGAGTGTGTTCCAGGTCAGCTTTCATGTCTATCTGGACTCTATTTATGGTGGTTTGAATTTGAGCCGTGTGCTCCTCCAGTCGGTTTTGCACATCCTCCCTAGCTCTATTCATTTGGTCTGTTAGGCATTCTACACGCTGGTTAGCCTCTTGATGGTGTCGTATGACATCAACCCTAACTGCCGCTAAACCTGCCGCGAGATCATTTCTGGCTTCGACCCTAAATGCGTCCATATCAGCCCTGACTTGGGTTAAACCAGTCCTGACATTATTAACAGATTGAGTATTTATCTCTAAATCTAGTCTAACATTGTTTATAGATTGGGTGTTTACCTCTAAATCTAGTCTAACGTTGTGAACTTCCTGTCTTACTTAGTCTACATGACCACTAACATTGTTTATAGATTGAGTATTTTGCCCCAAGTCACCCCGGACTTCACCTAGGTCAGCAGTAATCTGTTGGAGATTAGCATTCTCACCTGCCATCATCTCTCCAAACACGCGACGAATCGTTTCCTCAACCATTTGACAAGAAATATATATGAGTAAGTGAGGGATCAATTTCTACTAGATCTTACAGCTATTGTTAGTTACTTGGTGGTATAAAGCTTGTTTCATTTATATAAATATCACGAGTACAGCTGGAGTATGCGAACTAAGTGCTTCTACATTTACAAAGACAACGACGAGCAAAGCAAAGTATTACATTTACTCAGGATGAGGCATCATCAAAGAAAACCCTATCCATCATTTATCTAACACTAAAGCCTCACCCCATGGACTTCTATCAAACATGAATGCCATGCGGTCAATTGATCTGCAGTACGACTTTCTAAGTTCGTCCCAGTCCTGTCAATTTACCATTAATCAACATTAAGATCCTCCAAAGTAACATGGTACTGACGGTCACCACGTTAACGTCGGCACATGAGTTGGGCGCCATTTTATGCGACCAAGTCCGCCCACAAAGTTGTGCGCCATTTTATGCGACCGTTAGTCGAGTCAACAACCACGATGACTTTCCTAACATCCCATAAGTTGAATAAAATTACCTTGAGGATCAGGTGAAATTCCTAATAGGCTAAGCGGCACGAGACACTGTAGTCCACGGGGATCGTGGTACATGGTGACGATGGTCATAGACTGCCTAAGGAAAGGTTCACCTTAAAAACTAGACTGAGAAATTAAACATCCAGACTTAAGTAAAACACCGTGAAAATTTATTAAAATTCACAAGCCCCTAGCCTAGTTCGGAGGGTTATGATCGGCTAGTCCGCAAACTAATAAACAAAAGAAAATAAAGAGAAGGTCCCTACCTGAGAAGTTACTGAAAACCCTCGCGAAAGATCTAACTCACAATAATAAAGCAACAACAGCAACACTGGGAAAAAGGTACGACGCAAGTCCCTAGTTCAAGTTACAAGATTAAGCTAATATCAGAATTTACATTTAACAGGGTAGCAAAACAAATCTAAGTTAGGATGATACAATTTCCACATTTACATTTAACGTTAATCATCTAGCTAAGTCCTAACAGTTAATAACAAAATTTACGGCGATGACGTCCGTAACAGAAAACAATTACAACAAATCTAAGTGTACAGCCATGAAAAACATTTAATTATTCTTAATAACTACGTGCTATCAGCACATAATAAGGTAACATGTAGGATTTACACACTTGTACATCATAAATAAGTAATGAAATAGACACAAATTTTATTACATTCCTGCCTACACCTTGGTTTACTCTTTGTTAGCCATAGTCATCTAATGTGTGTAATTACGGTGACGAATGCCTAGTTGAGACCACGTCTGACATCGCATGGCCTGAGCTCCACAAGCTACGAACTCTAGGTTCGCGCATGCTTCAGGTCGCTACAAAAGTGTCAACTGTCCTAGTCATTTCCACACAAGGAAATTACCTTCAACTGCACGGCTATGTCAACAGTTCCAAAATGCAACAGAAAAAAGTTAGATAGAAAGAATTCATTAGTTAGCTTTTATTTTACCAAAGTTATGCGTTTTATTATTAAGTTGTCGGTTTAGGTTTATCGTTGGTTTATGGCGAATAATACTGACAATAGCTCGGGCACGGAGTGTCTACACTGAGATCATTTTCCACCAAAAAGCCTCGACTCAACAGTCGGAATAAGATCAACGAGCAATAACAACTCGGACAAACAATAACACGGGTTACCAGCGGAGCAAAGCTCGCATTCAATAACTCTGGGATAGGCCTGTCCACAACAGTTACCTTCCAATAACATCTAGTCAACGGGAACCCTCCCGGGTAAGGTAATCACAAGTACCTTCATACAATAAATTCCTGCATTTAACAGGGTCGCCTGCAACTCACTATAGAAAACCTGACCTAATTGTACACGTCAAGACGGTACACGCAAGAAGTGCGCTCAACTAACAAAAAGCAATCTATAAAACATGTGATCTGAGACAGGGTTGAAAACTGGGTTACATAAGCTAAGTTGCAATGAAAGAAAGAGCGAATACAACAAGCATTCTGTCTCTTGTCAAAGTAGTTCTGTCTCACAAACAAATGAAGCGTGCTCTCAAGGGCACTGGATTACAAAACCAGTTTGTCACCAGCAGGCTACCACATTCCTGCGTTCGGTCGACACAAAACACACATTATTCAAGGCCGGCGATTTAATCAAAATAAAACTATACATCTGGCCTGTTCATAAAAAACTTTACCATAGGTTATGAACCTCTAAAGAGTCCGTGTATAAAAAACACGCAATAAATCTGAATAGAATAATATAATTCCGTCTTTCTACCAAAGACGTCCAAATGATAGTAATCTTACAATTACTGGAGCTCTTTGCCCTAAAAGTACAATTCAGTAGTTGCTAGTACAACATCAAATAAAAACGTGTCTTACATGACACAAGCAAAATGATAATTGTGGCACAGATTCCATACAAGGATTTGCTTAATGATACGTTGGGAACCGAGTTCGATGCTAGGCAACGAAACATTCCTTCTAGTTGTTAGGTTCAAACTTTACCAAGAATAGCTTCTGAGCTTATTCAAAATGAAAATATAATGCATTTACAAAACTGGCAATTACAGTAGATTGCCTAACTGATACGACTGTTCTAACGAAAGCCAGGGGTGTATCAAAACTGGCTGCAAAGAATGCAGTTAAAGAAATAACCATGACATCTGATTGTCATAACTAAAGTCAGCAAAGACTTGAAAAATCACCCCAAACATGGTTGAACAAAATAGCCTCGAATGACTACGGTCACATCTAGCAAAAGATAGGCTTTGACGTTCTACGACGTTCATCAAGCTGCACCAGGGTTAACCAAAATGTCAGACCCAAGGGTGTCTCACTATACTGAAATAAATGACATTAAATTAAACTAGATACAATCCCTATCTAGAAAATGGCTGACACAGAGTGTGGTTGATTCACAAACTACATTAAATCTAATATACCACCAGAACTAGAACAAGAGAAGGGATGTTCAAAAACTCACGACATGGAGAAGCTATCACTCAGCCCTCTATTCAATAACCAGGGTTGTACAAATTCCTCTCTGGATCTCTGTAACGGTATTATCCTCATCAGGATTCTCATCTGGACTCCTCCAAAGACCAGGGTTCGATTCGTCCCTGTCGACAACTCCGTGAATATGCTGGATATGCCTGGAAATGCCATCTTGGATTCCTTCCTTCTCGTCCTCGGTTCTGCAAGCCCCATCATCATGCTAGTTCTCGTAGAAACATCACCCTCATACCAGGATGGTATTAGCCCATGATGACTGATTCAAGCATGGTGTGGAATAGTCTGGTCACGTTGACGGTGAAATAAGTTATGAAATTCATTCTTTCACTTTCCAAAAATATAATGTTCGTCGTGAATGTTGTAGGCTTTGATAGTAATTGATAGCACAGCCTTAATTTCGTGGATGTGAGTAGATACGTGAGCTAGCACTGCTCTATGACTCTGCACGTGCTAATGACGCTACTTTTCTATCATACAGCATCGGTAAAATGTACGTCGTTTTGGAAATAAAAACTTCACTGTGGCAAACCAAATATGTTACACAATTATAATCACACTTATTTGAAGTAATTGCAACACATTTACCTGTATATTTTCCACAAGGCATTTGGCCCTCCACAAACACGTGGGTACTAAAATGTGGTGTTCCGGTAAAGTTATATAATTCACTAATACTTGCCAATAATTATCTTCAATATGTTTCTGTGGCTCACTGTGCATAAATAACAGTATTTTACAATATGCCAGTGCACGATGGCACCTGATAACCAATTTCCTCGCTAAACAGCGGATATTTCCTACGTCGTACAAGACGGATATGATTCCAAGCCTACACAGGGCGGATTCTCCAGACGTAGTGCAAGGCACTGGGTGTCTCAAGAAAGTAGGTCGTCAAACCGAAGTCGTTGAGCGACTACTTACGTTCCTATTTGCGTATCTGCAAGGGTATTACCTTACCTTAAGCTAAAATAACATTCTCAAAAATGTTTTAATAATGCAGCATGACGAAATGGAATATTCTGAGTCTTGCGAAAGAATAAAATTAATTAATAAGATCTCAGATAAATAATTAGCAGTTTTCACCAAAGTCAAAAGTGCGATTCAACGCTACTTCAAAGAGTATCGCGTGAGCTCTCAGCTCCACGTGGCTTCCTGGGTGTGTTCAAAGGTACAACATCCCATCATAAATGTTCTGTCATAAAAAATATCACATGAACCATAGCTCAGCGGGTTCAATATATAATTTATGTATGTACTGTTCGTATCGATGTATCTCCCTTTTTTGTGGACACGATAACTAGCGCAATTTTGCACCAATCACTTTCAACTTTATACATAATACTAGCAGAAGTACCCATTCATCGAATGGTCTTCGGTATTAATAATCATTTTCAATTGAGCTACTGTTGCAAAGGTTAGGAGCATGGAACCTATTTGTCGACAAAGAAAAATGATTAGTTAAAATGTGATCTCGAACTAAATTTACCTAACGTGTTCTTCCTGACGTGAAAATAAAATTGAAAACCTCATAGACGAATCGCAATACTCGTCACATACAAACTGACCCTAACCGTTGTGTCAAGTGCCCAACCACAGAAAGACCCCTTTTATTAAAAACATGAAAAAATAAACAAATCCGGTTTTTAGCCTCTAATTGCCCAAATTCCTAAAAGCAGCAAAAAATAGTTTACTATTTCAAATCAGGAATATTTGAAAATAATGTTGGTGTTTGGAGATATAATAGACCTTCTGTGCGACATATCGCCCGTGTAAGTCGTGTGAAAAATATCTAGGGTACTCCTTGAAACCCTTAAGCACATTGACGAATTTTACAGTTTTAGTTGGTTCCGTGATGACCTTATAGCCATTTGCAAACTTTCACAGAAATGTAATAAATGGAGTGGCATTACTTCTTGCAGAAATAGATGTAAAGTTGGATGTCACCTCTTGAGTGCTGTTGCTGTGGTTGCTGGCTTGCATTCCTTCATTAGTTTATGAAAGGAAATTAGTTTTCTGGGAATATCTAAGAAACTGTTGGTTTTAGAGCCTTAAAATGTATTTTTCGGGGACCCTTTACGGCTCTTTAGGGGCCCCGAGTTTTGTTTCTGACACCAATGGGTTGAAAATGAGCTTTGTCTCGTCGTTGTACGCCATAATAATGATGATGATAATAATAATAATAATAATAATAATAATACCGAATGAAATCAACACGGCTATCCAACAGAATTTTTGCTTTTCTCCGTGAGAAAAAGACAAAGAGGGCCTGGTTCGTTGAAGTAGAGAAAGATCTGTTGGAGACTGGGATTGCACGTGAAGATATCCAGGAGCGTGGCCCACTTAGGGATAAACTTCAGAAACATCGGAGTTTTCAACTTAAGCCGAAGCTAAAAACCGGGAAGGCTTGGACGACAGAGAGAAAGGTGCAACATCGATTGCGAATGAAGGAGTACTGGGCTAACATTAAAATGCAGAAAAAACAGTTGACATGACGTGGTCCTTACTTGGCCGTAACGAAGGAATAATAATAATAATAATAATATCGTATGGCCTCGGGTGCCGGGAGCAAGCTTTTGTAATTTGACACCCAGAGGGTAGCTTGCATGTCGAATTTCGTTGTTCATTGAATCCCTATGAAAGTCAAGGAGGTTAGATATCTAAGCTCCTTGAACACTATAGCGCTTTCTAGAAGAGAAATGAGGAACTTTGTGTTGGCGGAAACTCCCGGGATTAATTTTGCCATTATGAACATGGCCTACTGAATTCAAATGGGTTCTTTGACATGCCAACATATAATAATAATAATAATAATAATAATATAACAATATAGGGATAGGGATATAATAGACCTTCCGTACCATACCCACACGTGTAAATCGCGTGAGAAAATTCTAGAGTACCCCTTGACCCCCTTAAGCGAATTATATGTATTTATGAATATTTCAGGTTAATTTGGATCCGTTATAACATTATAGCCGTTCGCAAACCTTCGCAGTAATGTAATGAATGGAATGGCATTGCGTCTTACAGCAATAGATGGACTTCTGATATTGTGTTGCCATGGTTACCGGATTGTATTCTTTCATAGTTTACTAGCAGAAGTACCCGTTCTTCGAACGGTCTTCGGTATTGATAACCAGACACTATCAATTGAGCTACTGTTGCAATGGTTAGGGGCTTGTCATTCCTTCATAATTTTATCAGAACGAAGTTCGTTTTCTGGGTATTACAGCCACTGTTAATTTAAGGGCCATAAAATGTGGTTTTCGGAGACCCTTTATAGACTCCCTAGTTTTGTGTCACACATTGAGAAGCGCAACATATGCTTTTGTTGTCCTAGGAGAATTTTTATTTTTCACCTATTTTTGCATGTATTTTGAAAAGTTGATCCTTATACCCACCCTTCTATGAGAAGTACGCTGAAGAGTTTTCTAAATGATTGGTGTATTGACTCATGGTTACAATACCTAATTTTACGATGCCCAAAGCACCCGAACACGAGTTATAGTCGTACATAAACATAAAGATATATTAACCGCACAGTGTCAAACGAAATCATCTTTACGATGAACCCGTTTGTCGACAAAAATATGAATAGTTGAAATGTGCTCTGAAACTAAATTCACCTAACGTGTACTTCCTGACGTGAAAATAATATTGAAAACCTCGTAGACGAAACGCAATATAGGCCTATGTCAAATAAAAAGTGACTCTCATCGTTGTGGAAAGTCCCCATCCCCAGGAAGACCCCTTTAATAAATTATAAAGGCTTGTGGTGCATGAAAATTCTGGATTTTTAGCCTCCAATGGCCCAAATTCCCAAAGCTGCAAAACACACTATTTCAATTCAGGAATTTTTGAAAATAATGTTGCTGTTTGGAGATATAATAGACCTTCTGTACAAAATATCGCACGTGTAAGTTGCATTTAAAAATGCTAGGGTACCCCTTGACCCCCTTAAGCGCATTGATGAATTTTACAGTCTATGTTTTTTTCCATGATAACCTTATAGCCACTTTCAAACTTTTACAGAAATTTAATAAATTGAGTGGCATTGCTTCTTACAGAAATAGATGGAAATTTGGAGGTCACCTCTTGAGATACTGTTGTCATGGTTACCGGCTTGCATTCCTTCATTAGTTTCTTCTTGTTCTTCTTCTTCTTTCGGATGGGCCAGCTAAGGACCACGACGTTCAACTTTTCAGCTTGGCGAGGGACTTGATGTTTGCCCAATATTCGCGCATTCTCTGGCTATGTTTCTCCTTTCTCTCTTTTGTCCAGATGATGCCGGTTTTCTTACAGGGTGGTCTGTCCTGAAAACTCTTCTGTGTAAGTAACTTTCTGAGATTATCTTCAGTTCTTGGATGTCCTTGTTAACTTCCGTAAACCACGGTGTCACGCTCTTTCTATTCCTCCAGTAGTTGAGAAGCCGGTTGGTTAGTCTTGTTGGGCTCATCCTTGAGACATGTCCGTAGAAAGTTAGACGTCTCTTCCTGGCCACAACTGTGATTTTCTCAGTATATCTATATAGCTCCTGATTTGATCTTCTTCTGTACTCGTCATCTATTTTTATTAGTTTATTAACTGAAATTTGTTTTCTGGGAATATCTCAGAAATGTGGTTTTAGAGCCTTAAAACGTAGTAGCCCCCGATCCACCGAGGGGCAGAATAATAATAATTTAATAATATAGGGATAGGGATATAATAGTCCTTTCGTACCACACCCGCACGTGTAAATCGCGTGAGGAAATTCAAGAGCACCCTTGACACCCTTAAGCACATTATATACGTATTGATGAATGTTACAGCTTAAGTTGGTTCCGTGAAAACCTTATAGCCGTTTGCGAACGTTCACAGTAATGTAATAAATGGAATGGTATTGCGTCTTTTACAGAAATAGATGGATTTCTGAGATCGTGTTCCATAGTTACCGGCTTGCATTCTTTCAATAGCTTAATAAATGAATTCAGTTTTCTGGGAATATCTCAAAAACTGTTGGTTTAGGACCTTAAAACGTGGTTTTTGGGGCCCGTAGGGCTCCCGAGTTTTGTTGCTCACTTCGAGACGCTGAAAATGAGCTTTGTCTCGTTTTTCTACGCCCATTTCAGCTTGCATTTTAAGGGGGTAGGCCCTCTTTATGAGAGGTATGTAGAAGAGTTACATCAATGATTACTTTCGTGCCTCTGATGTATATCTGTACCAAATATTACGTTGATCCACTCAGCCATTCTCGAGTGATGCAGGTGCAAAGTTGTACACAGACAAACAAACAGACAGACAAAAATTTTGTTTTTGCGTGCAACCGTCATAAACTGGTCTGAAACGCGTTAATAACTCAAATTTCCGTGGAAATTCAGAAAAAAAACAGACAAACTTTCATTCTTATGTATATAGAGATTAAGTGAAATTAGTTTTCTGGGAATATCTCAAAAACTGTTGGTTTTTGGGCCTTAAAATGTGGTCGTTTCTCACATTGAGGGGCTGAAAATGAGCTTTGTCTCACCCTTCTACTCCTATTTCAGCATCTATTTTTAGGGGGTAGGCCCCCTTTTATGAGAGGTACGGAGAAGAGTTACATCAATGATTAGTGTCGTGCCTCTGATGGATATCTGTATCAAATTTTACGTCGATCCACCCAGCCGTTCTCGAGTTATAAGGACACAAAAAATTGTCCACAGACAAACAGATAGGCAGACCAAAAAAATGCGCGCATCCGTCATAAAACAGTCTGAATCGCGCAAATATCGCAAATGTCCGTGGAAATTCAGAAAAAACAGACAAACTTTCATTTTTATACTGTATATATAGAGATAGAGATAATATATATAGCCTATATATATATAGTTGAACCTGCTTTATACGTAACTCTGTTCTGCGTATTTCGTATTTGTACGTAATGTAATTTAAATGCGTGTTAATTTAACCTTATTTATACGTAATCCATTTATACGTAATTCGCTGTTATACGTATGAAGTCTCAGTGAAATACATCTGAGTTTTGCGTAGCCTGATTGTAATTTGATGAGCACGTGTTGTTATAAAAGAAACGACAGTACTGTAGTTATGTAGTTTCCTCTTGTCGGCGTGGACGAAGGTAGAGTGGTCGGGTTTCGGTGCTAAAACAGAACACAGAGATTCTGTCTCATGTGGGACATGCTAGATTGTTCACACGGAAACAATTGTCACATTCAAACAAATTAATTTTATTTTGTTTCCGAGCTGAAACCGCCGACTCGGTTGGTAACTTAATCTTTAGCGGCATTATGAAGGTCAAAAACGTCGCAGCTAGAGGAGGAGCGACATAGAGAGAGAAGGGAACTCGCTCGGTTGGCTTTTCTTACGCCGCCAGTAAGTAAGGGTCTACAATGTCACTCTGCAAAACTCGGGAACAATGGACAAGTAAAATGTCCACGGTGTCGGTATCTGGTGTGCACTGTTGAACAGTAGTTTTATCAGTCAGTTGCTTTCGATTAGCCATGGAGAATACAAAAATGAAAAGTCATACACTACCGGTACATGAGAAAGTAAAATTTATACGAGAAGTGGACGCTAATCCGCACAAAACAAAAACTGAAATTGCTTCAGACTTAGGGATTGCTTATACCACGCTATGTATAATCGTCAGTAAAAAAACACGCAATTTTGGATGACTTTTAAAAGCTGGGTTCGAAATCAGCAAAGCGCAGCCGTCATCAAGAAGGGAGGTGCGTAGATTTGGAGAAAGCACTTTTCACATGGATCCAGCAAAAGCGGGCTGCAGCTCTACCAATTAGTGGCGACATGATTAAGGCAAAGGCGATATATTTAGCTAAAATGATGAGTATCACTGCTGATTTCAAGGCTTTGTCGGGATGGTTGCAAGGATTTAAAGATCGCCATGGAATCACGGGGAGAACAATTTGCGGTGACTCAAAAGCTGATGACGACGTCACGGTGCAACACTGGAAGGAAGAGGTTCTGCCGGGTATCATAAGCGATTAACAGCCTACAAACATCTACAATTGTGATGAGACCGGCTTATTCTACAGTCTCCTTCCTAATAAAACATTAGCTGAAAAAGGTGACTCCTGCCATGGAGGGAAGAAAAGTAAAATTCGCGTAACAGTTCTTCTTGCCACCAATGCAGATGGATGGGACAAACTTCCTTCACTTGTGATAAGAAAATCGAAGAATCGAAGGTGTTTTAAGGGTGCGAAAACAAAACCTACGGAATATGAATCCAACACAAATGCTTGGATGACTATGCTTCTAATGGAACAGTGGTTGAATAAACTGGGCATTAAAATGTAAAAGAAACAGAAGAAGATCCTTCTTCTTATGAATAGATGTGCAACACATCCACCTCAAATCGTTCTGGAGAATGTCCGAGTGGAACGTTTCCTTCCTACCTGTACTAGTGTTCTATAACCACTTGATTTGGGCATCATTGCAAATTTCAAAGTGCAGTATAAAAGAATGCCGGTTCAACATTTAATAACACTGAGTGATGCAGGAAATGAAACTCTCTCCATTAATTTACTACAAGCCATGGACTTTATTTCGGCTGCCTGAAAGCAGGTGTCATCCTCCACAATCAGCAACTGTTTCCGCAAAGCTGGTGTTTTACTGGAAGAGGCTGCCTCTAATGATGATTACGGGGACAAAATTATGTCTGACAATGAGCTAACTCTACCGAGGGTGCAGATTATGATACTTTTGTGCTTTTCGATGATAATCTGGCTGTATATGGGGTACAACGGGATGAAGAGATTATTGCTGATGTATGCCAACAACGCGGTGGTGACGGACCAGCTACAAGCGACAGTGATGGAGATGGAGATGACGACTTGAATCTTGAAACTCCTGAACTAAGTGAAGTGTTAAGTGCAATCGATGTGTGTAGGCGTTACATCAGTGCGAAAAGCTGTAGTGGAAATGCTTTGAATTCATTACTACGTTTGCAAAAGAAGGTTTATACTCTTAATGCAAGGAAAGTGAAACAAGACAAACTATCTGATTTCTTTAAGGCTGGACCAAGTTCAAAATAATACAGTACTGTATTTTCTGTCCTAATATATGTATTGTTTGCTAGGATTTACACATGTAGGTCTATTCCATTGGTTTTTCAAAAAAATATGTCATTTGTTGTGTAAGTCTGATTTCTAAGTAATTCTGAGTTACAAGTAGTTTTTTCTCTTCCCCTTGAAATACGTGTAAGTCAGGTTCAACTGTATATATATCCCTTTAAAATCTCGGTCCAGTTGGTTAACGGGCAAAATTGGACGAAGGGGGTAAAAGTGAAATATCGTTATAATTCTCTTAATATGTGAAATATCGAATCCATTCAAAGTTCATACTATTCTTCGGATAAGGGCCACAAATGTATGTTAGTTAAATATTTTGTAGCCCCAAGGTCAATACTTCTCTAATTATTACCTAAAACTTTTGTCTGAAAGAATTTTCGATATGACCCAACATTACGCCAAGGGATGAGCAAAATGATTTCGGAATTATAAGAAAACTAGCAGAAGTACTCGCTCTTCGAACGGTCTTCGGTATTAATAACCAGACGTTATCAATTGAGCTACTGTTGCAATGGTTAGGGGCTTGTCATTCCTTCATACGTTTAGCAGAACGAAGTTAGTTTTCTGGGAATATCACACACACTGTTAATTTAAGGGCCTTATAATGTGGTTTTCGGAGACCCTTTATAGACTCCCTAGTTTTGTATCACACATTGAGACGCGTAACATATGCTTATGTCTTCCTAGGAGAATTTTTATTTTTCACCTATTTTAGCATGTATTTTGAAAAGTTGTTCCTTATACCCCCCCCCCCCCCCCCCCCTTCTATGAGAAGTACGTTGAAGAGTTTTCTAAATGATTGGTGTATTGACTCATGGTTACAATACCTAATTTTACGATGCTCAAAGCACCCGAACATGAATTATAGGCGTACAAAAACATAAAGATATATCAACCACACAGTATCAAACAAAATCATCTTTACGATGAACCCGTTTGTCGACAAAAATATGATTACTTAAAATGTGCTCTCAAACTAAATTCACCTAATGTGTACTTCCTGACGTGAAAATAACATTGAAAATCTCGTAGACGAAACGCAATATATGTCAAATTAAAACTGGCCCTCACCGTTGTGGAAAGTTCCCAACCCCAGGAAGACCCCTTTAATAAATTATAAAGGGTCGTGGTGCATGAAAATTCGGGATTTTAGCCTCCAATGGCCCAAATTCCCAAAACCTGCAAAAAACACTATTCCAATTCAGGAATTTTTGAAAATAATGTTGCTGTTTGGAGATATAATAGACCTTCTGTACAACATATCGTATATCGCACGTGTAAGTCACCTGTAAAATTTCTAGGGTACCCCTTGACCCCCTTAATCGCATTGATAAATTTTACAGTCTGTTTGATTCGACGATAACCTTATAGCCATTTGCAAACTTTAACAGAAATTTAATAAATTGAGTGGCATTGCTTCTTACAGAAATAGATGGAAAGTTGGAGGTCACCTCTTGTGACACTGTTGTCATGGTTACCGGCTTGCATTACCTCATTAGTTTCTTCTAGTTCTTCTTCTTCTTTCGGATGGGCCAGCTAAGGACCACGACGTTCAACTTTTCAGCTTGGCGAGGGACTTGCTATTTGCCCAATATTCGCGCATTCTCCTCTCTTTTGTCCAGATGATGCCGGTTTTCTTACAGGGTGGTCTGTCCTGAAAACTCTTCTGTTTAAGTATCTTTCTGAGATGTGATCAGCTTCTAATATCACTTTTCAATATCTTCAGTTCTTGGATATCCTTGTTAGCTAATGTTAGCGACGGTGTCACACTCTTTCTCTTCCCCCAGTAGTTGAGAAGCCGGTTGGTTAGTCTTGTTGGGTTCATCCATGAGACATGTCCATAGAAAGCCAGACGTCTCTTCCTGGCCACATCTGTGATTTTCTCAGTATATCTATATAGCTCCTGATTTGGTCTTCTTCCGTACTCGTCATCTATTTATTAGTTTATAAAATAAAAGAGTGCCATATCCCCTCCAGGGACGTAGGCGACCTGAATAAGAGCCCTTGACTAAGTCTAGGGATTATTAACCAGGCATCCCGAGCCGGAGTTTGCGTGTGGTAGGGTGGCCAGTTCCTTTCCACTCCTCCTCCTACCATAGCATCCGGCAAGTTCCCATTTTGCATCACGAGGCTGGGAGGCCCCGTACCAGTCCTTACCAGGACTTTTAAATTCCTGGCAGAGCCGGGGATCGAACCCGGTACCTCGGGGTGAAAGCCAACAATGCTAGCCACTGCGCCACGAGGTGGTCATTATTATTAGAGATATTATACATTTCAGGTTCCGTATTGACAGTAATCATTAAAATTAAAACTTACAATTTCCGCCTAGTCAATACTATACTTTTTTTATAAGATATCTTATAAAAAAAGTATAGTATTGACTAGGCGGAAATTGTAAGTTTTAATTTTAATGGTCATTATTAGTTTATTAAATGAGATTAGTTTTCTGGGAATATCTCAGAAACGTGGTTTTAGAGCCTTAAAATAGTAGCCTCCGAGCCACTGAGGGGCTGAAAATGAGTTTTGCTCGTCCTTGTACGCCATAATATAATAATAATCATAATAATAATTTAATAATATAGGGATAGGGATATAATAGTTCTTTAGTACCCCTTGACCCCCTTAAGCGCATTATATACGTATTGATGAATTTTACAGCTTAAGTTGGTTCCGTGATGACCTTATAGCCGTTTGCGAACGTTCACAGTAATGTAATAAGTGGAATGGCATTGCGTCTTACAGATATAGATGGACTTCTGAGATCGTGTTGCCATGGTTACTGGCTTGCATTCTTTTAATACCTAAACGAATGAAATTAGTTTTCTGGGTATATCTCAAAAACTGTTGGTTTTAGGACCTTAAAATGTGGTTTTCGGGGCCCGTAGGGCTCCCGAGTTTTGTTTCTCACATTGAGACGCTGAAAATGAGCTTTGTCTCGTTTTTCTACGCCCATTTCAGCATGGATTTTAAGGGGGTAGGCCCTCTTTATGAGAGGTACGGAGAAGAGATGCATCAATGATTACTTTCGTGCCTCTGATGGACTTCTGTACCAAATTTTACGTTGATCCACTCAGCCGTTCTCGAGTGATGCGCGTGCGAAGTTGTACACAGACAGACAGACAAACAAACAGACAGACAAAAATTATGTTTTTGCGCGCAACCGTCATAAACCAGTCTGAAACGCGTTAATAACTCAAAATTCCGTGGAAATTCCGGAAAAACAGACAAACTTTCATTTTTATATATATAGAAATGTCAAATTGATGAGGGAATAGCCATCAGAGTTTGCCATGACAACGCCACTAAATTGATGAGGAAAGAGCCATCAGAGGTTGCCATGACAACGCCACTAAATTGATGAGGAAAGAGCCATTAGAGGTTGCCATGACAACGCCACTAAATTGATGAGGAAAGAGCCATCAGAGGTTGCCATGACAACGCCACTAAATTGATGAGGAAAGAGCCATCAGAGGTTGCCATGACAACGCCACTAAATTGATGAGGAAAGAGCCATCAGAGGTTGCCATGACAACGCCACTAAATTGATGAGGAAAGAGCCATCAGAGGTTGCCATGACAACGCCACTAAATTGATGAGGAAAGAGCCATCAGAGGTTGCCATGACAACGCCACTAAATTGATGAGGAAAGAGCCATCAGAGGTTGCCATGACAACGCCACTAAATTGATGAGGAAAGAGCCATCAGAGGTTGCCATGACAACGCCACTCCACGAGATCACGTTCAGTTTTTCATCTGTCTCTGTGGGGAGCGGCTTTGGTGGCGAGGTTGGTAGCATGCTGAGCTTCTATGCCCAAGATCGCGGGCCCAAACCTGGCCGAATACGTCGGACTTTTTAGCGTTAAAAATCCCTCAGTATGCCTTACTTCGGAGGGGAAGTAAAGCCGGCGGCCCCATGTCATTGATTTATGGCATGTAAAAGAACCTTCCAATAACTACAACTGTGTGAAGCAAATTTGTAGGTTAGATTTTATTAACGCTCTAAGTTCCTACGTTCGTCACCAGGTGCCAGTTGTGGTGGCATCTAGAAGCCAAGTTCACAGCTAGGTGTCGTTGATGGTAGCATTTGGTAGCCAAAGTAGGAACTACTGCTTTAAATTGACCGTCTGCTGTCCTTACAAGAATTACAGATAACATACACTAATACAGCTCACAATTAACACCAGTTTTCAGACAGATTCTACACACACCCAAAGTACACGGTGCTACATGACCGCGTTGTCGTAGCCCCTAAACTGAGGAACCAACCAACCTCTCTGTGGGAGATAAAATTTTGCGTGAAGAAGTAACAGACCGTTAGATAGTTACACATCAGTGTCGAAACCTTGCATAAGGACAGTGTGACCACCAGTATAAAAATAGATCCCTAATGACGGAAAGGTTGCCGTCCCCATACGACAGTAAAATGTTAAAAATATACATGAAAAGATGAAAAACAAAGTTTATTAAGCTCCAATTGTAAAATACTTCCTATTAAAATGGGGTATAAAATGAGGTCTGGTCCTTCTACGAAAACCTCCATATTTTGCCTATATTAGCCTAGCCCCTAGTATGCCCGATGAAATCTACCTCTGACTTCCGGCGAGCCGAGAGGGATATTTTGTACTTCCCTTATATCTTTTGAACCCAGTACCATATCATCGGCATAAAGGTTTATTCGTATATTCTCCGCCTCAGTTCGTATCGTGTTTACGATATCATATGTCGCGACGTTAACCAGGAGAGGACTGATAGGATCTCCCTGTAGCACGCCATTGGTCTGAGTAATCTCATTCGATGTTCATAAGTTGTGTGTGAGATTATGAGATTATGAGGTTGTGTTGCTCTTCAGCATGTTATGAATCATTTGAGATAGGACCTTATTTTCCTCGACTAAAGCACCAAGTTTCCATAAAATGATATTTCTATCCAATGTGACAAATGCCTTCGTGAAGTTAATGAACACGGCTTTAAACTTTCCATTTGGTAGACTGATGGAATTATCTATGTCATCTAGTAGATTTCTTATTGCCTGCAACGTATTTCTGCCTCATCTGAAGCCGAATTGCTCATCCGGTATTTCAGCGTCTATTTCCTTGCGTAGTATATCCGTTACGAGTTTAGTAAGCAACTTCAATAAATTGTTCTCAAAGGCAACCCTCCGATAGGAGTTAGGATCCTGTGGATCACCTTTGAGCATCTTTAAAATGGAAGTTGTCTACGCCTCCGGAACGTCCCCTACTTGCGAACACATATTCATTAGATTCGTGATGGTTTGCAACAGAATATCTACTGCCACCTTCAAATGCTCACTACAAATGTAATCTGGCCCTGATGCCTTCTCGTCTTTCAGACCAAGTATGAGTTAACTCACCTCTTCCAGTGAGAATGGTGGATAGAACTTTAACTCTGTTCCACTAGGTGTCAATGGATATGCCGAAGATAATTTTTTTGATTCAAGATCTCGTTGAAGTGGGCCTCCCAGATGTTCATGTCAATGTTCCCGACCGACTGTGACTTTCTAGGATGAAACGATAGATAGGGATCCTTACTGGACTTTATCACCATCCTATTTGCTTGTAATTCAATGTAGGCTGCTCCTTCCGTGTCTTCTTTAAGAGGTCTTTATATTTTCTCCTGCGTTGACTGTAGTTTACCATGCCTTCAGAATTGTTAATAGCTTTTGCTCTCCGAAGATCATGTACTGTAGGACCTGTTATCGTTCCATGTAGCAATCTTTGTTGAACCATTTTTGCTATCTTCTATTTCGGACATGTGTGAATCCGGAATTAAAGTAATCCTCTAGTGCGAGAGCTGCAGAGTCTAGATCTTTCAATTGCATCTTGTAGTTTATGTCAATGATCCTGATCCTGGTTTGCTGAAGGATATCTGGGTTTAGATTCCAGGACGTCGGTTGTCGGCGGAGTTCCATCTTCACGTCTCCACCCGACTGCCCCGCTATAGTGAAGCTCGCTATAATAGGACAATGTTTCGTCAGAGGGCTGTCTGCAACTGTGTGCTCTGCTAAATATACACCGGTATCTTTAAACAAGATGTTCAGTAAATAACATATAGCCTACTTTCTCCTAAATGCATGGGTATTGTTATAACTCTTTGTCATTTTCAAGGAGTACAATTGAATGTTTGTTGTAGTATCTTGTTGAAATACAACGTGCTATAGGGATATTATACATGAATATGAGGTGCCCTTTGCTAGTGCTACCTCTGTAAAAAAAATCATTCAATTCGGTTTCACCGTGTTTGAATTTATATGGGGAATGGATTTGCACACATACATGGCCGCTATTTGCAAACTATTGGGCTGATGACCTTGTAGTCAGTCATAAGATGCTTTCCACAAAAAGGCAATTTGTTGCAAACTCTGGTAGAGATCAAATTATTAGGATGGTCGTAGTTTGATTTAAGCTTATATCATTTGGGTGGCCGTCATTCTGTTTCCGTCAAGATGGCGGCGTTATAAAACATGACACTGAGGTGCCCTTTGCTAGTGCTACCTCTGTACCAAATTTCGTTCAATTCTGTTTCTCCGTGTTTGAATTGACAGGGGGAATCGATTTGCACACATACCTGGCCACCATCTGCAAACTATTGGGTTGATGATCTTGCAGTTTGGTCAGAATATGCTTCCCACATAAAGATATGTTGTTGCAAAATTTGGTAGGGACTAGATTATTAGGTTGGTCGTAATCACATTTTAGCTTTTAACATTTGGGTGGCCGCGATTACGTTTCCGTCAAGATGGCGGTGATATAAAACATTACACTAAGGTGCCCTTTGCTAGTGCTACCTCTGTACCAAATTTCGTTCCATTCGGTTTCACCGTGATCGAATTGATAGGGGGAATCGATTTTCACACAAAGATGGCCACCATCCGCAGAATATTAGGCGAATGACCTATTAGTTTGGTCAAAGGATGCTCCCTCCATACAGGTATGTTGTTGCAAAATTTGGTAGAGATCGGATGATTAGGTTAATCGTAATTTGATTTAAGCTTTGAACATTTGTGTTGTGCCCGCTTCTCCAATGGGACAGGCGATCACCCGGCTAGCATCCCGGCCCCATCAGAAGAAACAGCCAAGGGAGTGGGTACAAAAAAAAATTAGGGCATGAATCTTGGTTCATACAGACAAGACTGAAAGAAAAGCTCCAGTGAGCTAGAGACAAAGGGTCTCGGGTCGTTTACGGGTCGGGATGGTAAATAGACTGAACCAGGATTCACAAGCAAAACCCTAACTTGAACTGACAAACAGAAAAGAAAGTAAAAGCCCTCGTAAAATCACATCTGCTCTTTATTGGCCAAAGGATAAATAAATATGCACCCTGCCTATCACGCACGAGTATAATGTTATGGTGGGACAAAGTCCAAAAAGAAATAAAGTTCATAGTCCCTAAACAAAGAAAAAAAATTATACTTATTCAAACTCGTGGGTGCCCTCTCTTAAAGTTCCGACAAGGAGATCGTCTTTCAAAAAGCTAAATTAACCCTTCATTTATCGGTGCACACGCATGTAAACATCACTAGCCACTTAACACAAAGTTCACCTGCGGCAAAAAAAACTCTAAGAAAATATCGAATATCTATGTAAATTACAACTGTCTACCCTTATACAGTAATGGACGGATCTCCTCCATCGAACTGCAAATTAATAATTAAAGAGCATCATGTTACATCAAATAGCACTCAAACATCGACTCAGCTTCACATAATATGACATTTCAACAATTAATTATAACCTATCATAAATTATTAACACACCCAGATTGTGCTTACATATTTACACTACTAATTCTTATTATTATTATTATTAATTTATCTTCGCCTTTCCAACAACCTTGATCCACATGGTCATATTTGTCCTTGTAATTAAATTATAGCATTGTCAAATGTTTATGAAAGGTCAAGAACTTCGTAATAAGGCGCCCTAGCGTCTTTCATACACATAACAAACATTTAATCGTAACCCTTCCGCCGAACACTCTGTGTGAAGATCCAAACAACCTGACTGTCGAGCGCACCATCAATTACACCCCTGCGCTATTCAATACAACTCATCAATGAACGTGGCACGTTCGTCAGGAGGACCCTGTCCTTACAACTACAAGTCCACGGACATCCGTCGCCCCGTGAATAATCTCGTCACATTTTGACGGAATAATACCATTTTTAATTACCACATAATTATCACAAACTTTACACAACATCATTACAAAATAAATCATGCATTATTAGCATGTCTCAAGAACCCACACTAACAGAGCGTATCAACTTTATCGGGACCACGAGGTCGTATGGTAATATGGCATCCTATCCAAGGAACCTTATCCGACAATCTTCAACCATATTCATTTGCAATAAAAATCTATGCAATCCGTGACACACCTTTCAGAATAAAATTCGAATAATGACCTCTGAAATCGTCAGGCTAGAATCTCCCAGCAAAAATGGGCATCTCCTATTATCGTTACCCAATTTCAAATTATTAGTATTATTATTATTATGTCTCAGAGAATAAATACATGTCTTACTCCTACCATTGATGCTGTAAATTTATGTAGGTCAAATGACCCGAAAAGAAAGACAAAAAAAACATCTGCACGACCCTATGAAAAAAAAATGATGCTCTTATTCAACCTGGAATAAATGATTATAAAGGGCGTTAAGTTACACGATCTCAGGTTATCTCATTGCATGGCTATCCGAGGTAGAAGTTCTCTTCTTTCTGATGAACAAGGATGGAAAGGAAACGTCTTACTTTATATCCGGCGTCCTCGGAAATCCATGGCGTCGGCGTCGTCATCGTCTGCGGCATCAGGGCGGCGGCGTCCCTCCAGCGTCCCCGCGATGTGGTCTCCCAGCGTACTGGTAGAGGTATCCGCCTCTGGCAACTCCCGATCTCCTGGCGACGCCCATGTCTGCCCACAGGTTGTCCCCGGGCACCTTCAGCAGCGGCGTCTCCCGACGTCCCAACCATGGTCCACTCGTCCACCTCGTTGCGACCGTTCATCCCATTATAGCCCATTTAGAAGTTCAGTGCAGCATAATTCGCGTGTTAATATGCATGTTGATGCCCAGAATATATGAGTCCATGGTTATTAAGTTCATGCCGCCGTGTAGCAATATTACATTTCACTATATCAGAGCACATTCACGCTCGCACACTATGGCGTCTAGTTCCTGGTTCACTTGAGTTATATGTTTTCACTTCCTTTAACCCGGTGACACACTTCCTTCCACGAGGAGCTATTTCCAGCTGGCCTTGACCGACATATCAAGTTGCTGGTGGCCTACAGTCTTTCAACACAAGCTTAAAATAGATGTGGCCTCCCTTACTGCGTTCTCATTGCGTTTCTTAAAATGCCGTACTGCTATGCTATTTCCGAATGGATATCTGTTACCATGTAGGGCCTCGCGATAATGCTTCGCCTCGACTATCGTTATATAGTTCTTCCCCTGATACTCGTAATTTTAAACACCTCCTGGTATCAATCTTTAATGAACATAAATTGTCGGCATAAACGGACTTCCTTTATTAACTCTAACTGTTTCCTCACATACTAGCGAGTCCGAAATTGTCTTGAAATTCACACTGTTCGACAAACAAACTGACATAATTCACTGAAAAAAAAACTCACTGGCAATACATGCACGCTAGTTTCAGGCTTCATGGCCTGCTGGTCACTCACGAAAACCATTCAAGTTCCCGATGTAAAATCACTGTCTACATGACATGGGCCAATCTTCCGTGCTCCGCTGTACAACATTCTCGTCCACGCACTACCGACTCACATACTACTAACTCACATACTGAGCATTCCGGAACTCCGTCCTTCTTCGAGAAAAAGAAAGTGGGAGGGGTTGGAACCTTCTGGAGCATTCCCCTGCTCTCGCCGCGTCATGCCATGACGTCATACTGACTCTCCGAGTTCCTTCCGATCTCCTGTCATCCGGGGCCGGTAATTGACCCTGACTGGATCGGTCACATCTCTCCCGCGGCCTTCAAAATATAAGCGGTGGGAACATAGCTTATGTTTTTCCTCAAATGATGCATGTGAACGATATATTCAGTCATCTCCTCAATGCTGACTAACGGGCTTGCCGGTGATACTTCCGCAGATTCGCAGCATTGAAATTCCCAACAAGTGCATTCGTGACGTTGTCAACCACCCTATAGCAATTGTTGTCCATCACTCTGGCAATCCTATGGGGTCCCGAAAATGGGCGCGCAAATTTCCCATACACTCTGAGTGGTAAGTTTGATGACGTGGGTTTCCGAATCAGCACCAGGTCATTGACTCGAAGTGGTTCGCGAAAACGGCGGCCAGCCTTCCTTCTCTCCCGTTTCTGCGCCTGTAGCTGCATCCTCTCCCGAGCCAGTTCGTTTCTCCTTTGCACCGACGGCTCAATCTCTGGGGGTGCCTGTATAACAGCATGCCAAGGTCTACTCGGTTTTCGTCCATGGTGCAGAAGACAAGGAATTTGTCTGGTACTCTCATGTGTTGTAGAATTCAAGCAACGTTCAATTATGGGTACCACTTCCATCCATCGATGATGCTGTTCATGACAGTAAATCCGGCAGTACTTTCCAATCTCCGCATTTACTCTTTCAACAGGATTTCCTTCTGGGTATCTTATGGAGCTCAAGATATGCCTTATGCCGAGTCGTGCCATAGCTTCTTGAAATTCAGCGCTCGTGAACTGCGTTCCGTGATCGCTCAGAAGGAACTCTGGCTTCCCTGCAGTTGGAATCACGCCGGTTTCAATCCTGCGAATTACGTATCGGGATGTTGCCTTCTGGATAGGGTGCAACATGACTAATTTGGTAAACACATCCATCGTCACCAAGATGTATTGGTTACCGCTGGTGGACCTCGGAAGGGGGCCATACAGGTCCGTAGCCATTAATTCATTCGGACGAGTCGGTATAATAGCCCTAGGCTTCTCCTTAGATACGTCCGATGGGAATTTGCATCTCTGACAGATGTCGCATGTCCTGATTACCGCTCGTACGGTTTTTCCCATATACTCCCAGGTAAATGTTTCTCTTATGGCATGTAAGGTTTTATCACATCCTCCGTGCCCAATATATCGGTGAGCCAACCAAACCACTGCTGAAATCAACTTCGGCGGTATTACAATACGTAGCCTTGTGTGGTCTTTATCGACAAACTTGTGAATCACGTCACCAACAATGTGATAAAAGTGAGCAATCTTCGCCGTTCCAGCATAATCAGGATCATCTGCACCCATGCGATTCTTCAAATACCGGTATATCCGTCTTAACGGAGTATATCGCCGTTGCGCCTGGCTCAGGCGTTTCAAACGTTCCACCGTTTTCTGATCGTCCGGTATTAGCTCTACCTGGTGCAAAACAGCCTCCTCACGTGGGTTTCTGCTCAAAACATCCGCTAGAAAGTTTTGCTTTCCGGGCCTATGAATAACTTCTGCATCGAATTGCTGCAGGAACAGGGTCCAGCGCGTGACTCTTTCGCTTGAAATGTCAGACTTTAACATAAACTGTAACGCGCGATGGTCCGTCACAATCACGACCTTATGCCCTAGAAGAATCTTCTTCCACATCTTTAGAGCATAAATTATAGCCAGCGCCTCCAGTTCCGTGGCAAAGTAATTAAGCTCAGGCTGTCGCAATTTCCTACTGGTAAATGCCAGATAATGTTGTTTCTTCTCGTCATCCACCTGGTACAACACAGCGCTCACTCCTACCTTTGAAGCATCGGTGTCAATATAAAATGTTTTGGAGAAGTCTGGGTACTCCAGTTTAACGTTGTTAAGGAGCATGTGTTTAGCTTCCGTGAAGGCCTCTTCACACGCCTGATCCCACTTCCAACGATTGTTTTTCCTGAGCATGCTCTGTAGAGGGGCAACTACATCCGTGTAACGGGGACAATGACTAGAAAAGAATAAAGTCATTCCCAGGAACTGTCTCACTTGTTTCACCCTTTCTGGTCTGGGAAACTCAGCTATCGCTTCAATTTTCTCCGGGTTCGGCCGATATCCATGTTCGTCAATGAGATGTCCCAAAAATCGAATTTCTCGATGAAAGAAATTGCATTTCTCCAGGTTTGCCTTGAATCCGGCCGTAAGCAAGTTCTCAAACAACAATCTCAAGTGTTTCAGGTGCTCCTCTACTGACGTGGATGCCAAGATCAAATCGTCCACATAACATAGTACGTGTTTCTTGACCTCTTCACTCAAGTTGCTGTCCAGCGCTCGAATCAGCACAGGGCCACTGTTTTTCAAACCGAAGGGAAGGCGGTTAAAGACGTGGGTCTTCTGCTCATGCAGGAAGCCAGTGTATTGCTTGCTGTTCTCGGTTAATTCGACATGATAATAGGAATTAGTGAGATCTACGGTTGAGAAATATTTCTTTCCTTTAAAGCGCCTCAGCAGCTCTCTAATTTGCGGTGGGCGGTCGTATTCTGGCAAAATGCGTGCATTTATTCCACGTGCATCTAGACAAATCCTTAGGCGACCGTTTGGCTTCCTTACAACCGCTAAAGGGTTTAGGAAAGAAGTCGGAGCCTTCTTTATTATGCCATCCTTCTCCATGGCGTTTATCATGGCCTTTACCTCCTCCTTCCATTTCTCTGGGACTGGATATATGTGTTTCCTGTATGGTGAGTCATCACTCAACTTGATATCGTACTGAAAGTTCTTGATAACTCCAGGTTTGTCGCTAAATACATCCTGAAACTCCTGTATTAGGTCATCAAACTGTTCCTGGACGGTTGGATCCAAAATTTCCTTTACACCAACGGGCATGTGGGTAATCGTCTCTTCCTCACGTTCCACGATATTCTCAAGTGTGTTCTCCAAAAAGGGCGTGCTCGAGCTGGCATTGATATAACCTTTCGATCCTCTGCTCGGCGATTCGTTTCCGACATACATAACACCCTCTTGCATATTTATAATCCAGCCGTACTCCGAAATGAAGTCAACACCCAGAATTATTTGAAAATTGATGTTGGAGATGGCCACGAACACGTGCTCATAAAACCTCCCCGCAATCTTGATCGTCAACAGGGCCTGCAGCTTGCATCTCACTGAACGATCGGGAATTACACCTCTAACCTTTACATTCGCTACAAGTAGAGTATGTACGGGTCCTGCCTCCATTATCTCGTCCAAACATGACTGAGACACCACACTAATCATCGCTCCGGTGTCAACCAGGGTTTTTATTTGTTTACCGAGCACCTCTACTGTTATGATTGGCAAAGGATACACTTTCCCGCGGCGGATAACGTCTTCCTCATGAATCAAGTCTTCGTTGGTAGCCTGAAATATCTCTTGAATTTCAATCAGTTCGGGAGGACCAAGGTTTGAGGAATTTCTTAATTTGAAGTTTTTTTTTGTTGATCTGACCGACTTGTGTCAGGTGGTCGGTCAGCTTCCCCCGGTGGTGCGGATGGATTACTCCGTAATTGTTGTAAATATTCCTGGCTCTCTCGATGTCTTTCCGTATAGCTCGGCCGCGACCCCTGCGAACGAGAATCCCTATAGGCATTCTGTCTCTGATAATATTGATTTGACTGCCTTCGCTGATATTCACCATATCGTCCCTTCGTATTGTTGAATCGGGATCTCCTACGTTCTTCATACGGTTTATTCCTCCATCTGAGTCGCTCGTCTGTTCCACCGTAGCTCCTATCTCGGCTCCGATAGTACCCCGTGTCTCTTGGCCTGTCCGTCTCCCGCGGCGTTCGCTCTTCCGTCTGCGCAATTTTGTCAATCACGACCGTGTTCACATCTCTATTTTCCGGTCGTCCGGACCTCGCCTGTAACTGTGCGCTAGTGTGGTCCAGTTTTCGAAGAATCTCTTCACATCCCTCTAAAGTCTCGGCTCCTGACGCTATTACACTCTTCTGGACCTCTACAGGTAACTGTCGTAAAATGGCTTGGACCAATTCGTCCTCCGGCACTGGTGGAGTCAAATACTGCAGCCTGGCGAGTTGCGACGCGAAGTACCCCGCGTACCTAGTCGGATTGGACGTCGCATACCGTTTAGCGTATAGTTCCGCCCGTATGTTCAATTGTTCTTCAGGGCTCCAAAAACGTTTGATTAATAATCGTTCGAACTCATCCGTGCTCGTGAACGTGTATCGAAATGCGCGAAACCAAGTTAATGCCGTCGATTCCAGGGACCTCTCAATAACTCTTAGTTCCCTCTCACGTGGTATCTTATTCTCCGCCATGTATTCACGGACCTCCCTCATAAATTCGATAGGTGTGACGTTATTAGTCCCATTGTTCCCCGAGAATTTCCTCGACTGGTGGTCTATACTTCTGATGATAGTTATGTGTCCCGCGGGATTTGTACTCCGTATTCTCGGCGTTGCAACTACCTCACCCGCCTTTCTAGAAGATGAGGCGTTTTCACTTTCCGTCCCGTTAAGATGTGGCGTGTTTTCAATTTCGGACCATCTAACCCTTTCTGACTCCGATTTGTCTTTTATCTGCGTCATTTCCGCCTCTAAGTTGCCTAATCGAGTGAGTTGCCTTCCCTGTTGAATAATGATCTTCTCCTCCAACTCAACAATGGAAGTGTGGATAGATTCTCTCACATGTTCGAGTAATGTCGTTTGTGAATGAGTGATCTTCCTGTCATACGTGTCCTGGAATGATTCAACCTGTATCTGCATGTTTTTCACGTCCTTCGCAACCTCTTCTTTCCAACCTGACACGTCCTGTTTCAACTTATCCAGGGTTTCCTCGCTAGACTGACCAATTTGCTCAATTTTTGCCGTCAAATCTTGTCCCATGCCTTTAATATTACTGTTCAACTTCTCCTCAAGTCCTTCAATATTCCCCCGAAGCGAACTCTGAGTATCCCTGATTTGCCGTGCCATAGAATCTTTGAGCTCCGCGGTGAGCACTTGGAATGTAGTTTCTACCTTTTTATCGAGTAGATTAATATTATTATCTATAGCCTTTCCTGATAGTCTAAGATTACGTTCTACAGCATCAATGTTTTTCTGCAAATGAGATTCTAAACTCTTAAGATTAGATCCCATGACTTCTAATAAGTCGGTTCTGAGACCATCAACTTTATCACTAACATCTTTTTTTATTCCTGCTATTTGAGTGCCGACACCCTCTTGTGTCCTCTGTGCCTCTGCTACCTGAATACCGACACCCTCTTGTGCCGTCCATAAGCGATCCATATCGCTCTTCATGTTTGTTTTAATTGACCCAACACTATCCTTAACATTATTCATTTCAGTGGTTAGACCATTTAATCCAACTTGGATTTGTTTTAATATATCAGCAATATTCTCTGTGGTTACTACTTGTGACATCTTACAATACAACTTAAATATAGGGGCCTACATGGGAATGTAGGTCGTCGAGTATAGCCATAACCTGAGATCGTGTACTAACCCTGTCAAATGGTTCACTAAAGGCTCAGTGTGTTTACACAAGAATTACACATGGCAAGTATCGCGCTCCCATCAAAGGCACGAATCTGACCACACAGTATACTCCCATCACCACAACAAATGATTGAGTACAAAAAACATGCCCATGACGGAAACGAAACACACCATCGTCGTCGAGCCCAACACGTTGGCGGCGCCACTTCCCCCCCCCCCCCTTGTGCCCGCTTCTCCAATGGGACAGGCGATCGCCCGGCTAGCATCCCGGCCCCATCAGAAGAAACAGCCAAGGGAGTGGGTACAAAAAAAATTAGGGCATGAATCTTGGTTCATACAGACAAGACTGAAAGAAAAGCTCCAGTGAGCTAGAGACAAAGGGTCTCGGGTCGTTTACGGGTCGGGATGGTAAATAGACTGAACCAGGATTCACAAGCAAAACCCTAACTTGAACTGACAAACAGAAAAGAAAGTAAAAGCCCTCGTAAAATCACATCTGCTCCTTTATTGGCCAAAGGATAAATAAATATGCAACCTGCCTATCACGCACGAGTATAATGTTATGGTGGGACAAAGTCCAAAAAGAAATAAAGTTCATAGTCCCTAAACAAAGAAAAAAAATTATACTTATTCAAACTCGTGGGTGCCCTCTCTTAAAGTTCCGACAAGGAGATCGTCTTTCAAAAAGCTAAATTAACCCTTCATTTATCGGTGCACACGCACGTAAACATCACTAGCCACTTAACACAAAGTTCACCTGCGGCAAAAAAAACTCTAAGAAAATATCGAATATCTATGTAAATTACAACTGTCTACCCTTATACAGTAATGGACGGATCTCCTCCATCGAACTGCAAATTAATAATTAAAGAGCATCATGTTACATCAAATAGCACTCAAACATCGACTCAGCTTCACATAATATGACATTTCAACAATTAATTATAACCTATCATAAATTATTAACACACCCAGATTGTGCTTACATATTTACACTACTAATTCTTATTATTATTATTAATTTATCTTCGCCTTTCCAACAACCTTGATCCACATGGTCATATTTGTCCTTGTAATTAAATTATAGCATTGTCAAATGTTTATGAAAGGTCAAGAACTTCGTAATAAGGCGCCCTAGCGTCTTTCATACACATAACAAACATTTAATCGTAACCCTTCCGCCGAACACTCTGTGTGAAGATCCAAACAACCTGACTGTCGAGCGCACCATCAATTACACCCCTGCGCTATTCGATACAACTCATCAATGAACGTGGCACGTTCGTCAAGAGGACCCTGTCCTTACAACTACAAGTCCACGGACATCCGTCGCCCCGTGAATAATCTCGTCACATTTTGACGGAATAATACCATTTTTAATTACCACATAATTATCACAAACTTTACACAACATCATTACAAAATAAATCATGCATTATTAGCATGTCTCAAGAACCCACACTAACAGAGCGTATCAACTTTATCGGGACCACGAGGTCGTATGATAATATGGCATCCTATCCAAGGAACCTTATCCGACAATCTTCAACCATATTCATTTGCAATAAAAATCTATGCAATCCGTGACACACCTTTCAGAATAAAATTCGAATAATGACCTCTGAAATCGTCAGGCTAGAATCTCCCAGCAAAAATGGGCATCTCCTATTATCGTTACCCAATTTCAAATTATTATTATTATTATTATGTCTCAGAGAATAAATACATGTCTTACTCCTACCATTGATGCTGTAAATTTATGTAGGTCAAATGACCCGAAAAGAAAGACAAAAAAACATCTGCACGACCCTATGAAAAAAAAATGATGCTCTTATTCAACCTGGAATAAATGATTATAAAGGGCGTTAAGTTACACGATCTCAGGTTATCTCATTGCATGGCTATCCGAGGTAGAAGTTCTCTTCTTTCTGATGAACAAGGATGGAAAGGAAACGTCTTACTTTATATCCGGCGTCCTCGGAAATCCATGGCGTCGGCGTCGTCATCGTCTGCGGCATCAGGGCGGCGGCGTTCCTCCAGCGTCCCCGCGATGTGGTCTCCCAGCGTACTGGTAGAGGTATCCGCCTCTGGCAACTCCCGATCTCCTGGCGACGCCCATGTCTGCCCACAGGTTGTCCCCGGGCTCCTTCAGCAGCGGCGTCTCCCGACGTCCCAACCATGGTCCACTCGTCCACCTCGTTGCGACCGTTCATCCCATTATAGCCCATTTAGAAGTTCAGTGCAGCATAATTCGCGTGTTAATATGCATGTTGATGCCCAGAATATATGAGTCCATGGTTATTAAGTTCATGCCGCCGTGTAGCAATATTACATTTCACTATATCAGAGCACATTCACGCTCGCACACTATGGCGTCTAGTTCCTGGTTCACTTGAGTTATATGTTTTCACTTCCTTTAACCCGGTGACACACTTCCTTCCACGAGGAGCTATTTCCAGCTGGCCTTGACCGACATATCAAGTTGCTGGTGGCCTACAGTCTTTCAACACAAGCTTAAAATAGATGTGGCCTCCCTTACTGCGTTCTCATTGCGTTTCTTAAAATGCCGTACTGCTATGCTATTTCCGAATGGATATCTGTTACCATGTAGGGCCTCGCGATAATGCTTCGCCTCGACTATCGTTATATAGTTCTTCCCCTGATACTCGTAATTTTAAACACCTCCTGGTATCAATCTTTAATGAACATAAATTGTCGGCATAAACGGACTTCCTTTATTAACTCTAACTGTTTCCTCACATACTAGCGAGTCCGAAATTGTCTTGAAATTCACACTGTTCGACAAACAAACTGACATACTTCACTGAAAAAAAAAACTCACTGGCAATACATGCACGCTAGTTTCAGGCTTCATGGCCTGCTGGTCACTCACGAAAACCATTCAAGTTCCCGATGTAAAATCACTGTCTACATGACATGGGCCAATCTTCCGTGCTCCGCAGTACAACTTTCTCGTCCACGCACTACCGACTCACATACTACTAACTCACATACTGAGCATTCCGGAACTCCGTCCTTCTTCGAGAAAAGGAAAGTGGGAGGGGTTGGAACATTCTGGAGCATTCCCCTGCTCTCGCCGCGTCATGCCATGACGTCATACTGACTCTCCGAGTTCCTTCCGATCTCCTGTCATCCGGGGCCGGTAATTGACCCTGACTGGATCGGTCACAGTGTGGCCTCCAATACGTTCCCGTCAAGATGGCGGCGATATGAAACATGACACTGAGGTGCCCTTTGCTAGTGCTACCTCTGTACCAAATTTCGTTCCATTCGGTTTCACCGTGTTCGAATTGATAGGGGCAATCGATTTTCACACAAAGATGGCCGCCATACGCAAAATATTAGGCTAATGACCTATTAGTTTGGTCAAAGGATGCTCCCTCCATAAAGGTATGTTGTTGCAAACTTTGGTAGAGATCGGATGAATAGGTTAATCGTAATTTGATTTAAGCTTTGAACATTTGTGTGGCCGCCATTATGTTTCCGTCAAGATGGCGGCGATATAAAACATGACACTGAGGTGCCCTTTGCTAGTGCTACCTCTGTACCAAACTTCGTTCCATTCGGTTTCACCGTGTTCGAATTAATAGGGGGAATCGATTTTGACACAAAGATGGCCGCCATCCGCAAACTATTAGGCTAACGACCTATTCATTTGGTCAAAGGATGCTTCCTCCATAAAGGTAAGTTGTTGCAAAATTTGGTAGACATCGGATGATTAGGTTAGTCGTAATTTGATTTAAGCTTTGAACATTTGTGTGGCCGCCATTACGTTTCTGTCAAGATGGCGGCGATATAAAACATGACACTGAGGTGCCCTTTGCTAGTGCTACCTCTGTACCAAATTTCGTTCCATTCGGTTTCACCGTTTTTGAATTAATAGGGGGAATCGATTTTGACACAAAGATGGCCGCCATCCGCAAATTATTAGGCTAACTACCTATTCATTTCGTCAAAGGATGCTTCCTCCATAAGGGTATGTTGTTGCAAAATTTGGTAGAGATCGGATGATTAGGTTAGTCGTAATTTGATTTAAGCTTTGAACATTTGTGTGGCCGCCATTACGTTTCCGTCAAGATGGCGGCGATATAAAACATGACACTGAGGTGTCCTTTGCTAGTGCTACCATTGTCCCAAATTTCGTTCAATTCGCGTTCACCGTGTTTGAATTGATAGGGGGGGGGGACAGACATTCAGAGTACACACACCCACACACACACAGACTCACACACACACACATATACACACACACACAGACAGACACACTTTTTTTCGCCCTGTGTTGATCTCATAAGTCTACTTTCATTTTTTGCAAAAATCGAAAGTAGGCTAAAATATTTGGTCAATCGTACTGCTTCCGTTATGAGCAAAATATATCTTATCATATTCCCTATTTACGAGAGTATACCCCTCCCCTGTCATTGTTCGGAGCAGTTCCTCCTTTTTTAAAATCATTCCTGTCGAGTCCGCAACTGAGGTCTCCGGCTATAAGTTTGTTGCTTAGTGGATCACCCTTTGATATGGCTGTCATAATTATAGCTATTAACATAGTTTCTGAAGTGTATTTATATTTCACAGATACTGCGTACTTAGTGGCGAAAAAACATGGGAAGGCACGGAATATGTTAAGAACGAGTCGCTCCTTCACGAACCCTCAAAACGGCAGCAATACGGCGAGGCAAACTGAATTCTAGTTTAGTCACCGAAATGCTATGACCCATGCACCATGCGCCGATGATCATCCCACGTTCAAAATCAGTTAACTCATGAAGTGTTGCCATTTTCACTACACTCATGTCAGTGGCAGACTGCTCTGCTCCTCCGGAGTTGCCGCAACGTTCAGGAGTCATACACGGCACAGTTTTCATGAAACTACCCTTCCCGTGAGTTTTGGACACTCATTGTGCGAGTATAACTCTAATAAGCTAATGTTACAATTAACACTTACAGACTGTATCATTATGACTTATTTAAAATTGTACACTGTAGTTTGTCCACTTCCTGGTGTAGTGGTTAGCATTCTTGGCCGTCACCCTGCAGGTTCCCGCTCTGCCAAGGATTTAATTCTGGTCTGAGGTCTGGAACGGGGTGCCTCAGCCTCGTGAGGTAAAACTGAGAAGAGAAAGATTCGATTCCCGAATAAGGATGTTTTGCGATGTCGTGGTCAAGTGGCCCTGATTACTGGTGTGTGTGGAATCTATCTAAAAACTTGTGTCACCGTGATGGCTGTAGTAGAGTGTAGTAATAGAATTGGTCTTCAGTCGGTCAACACGATTTTACCCAATTGTAGTGGGTGTTTCCCTTAACCTGAAAAAAATTACATGAATTAATTTACCTTGGTAACCAGTTTTGATCGTCAAGCGATCATCATCAGATCCTTTGCACTCAGGCCGTTAAATCTATGCCTAATAGTATGTGGTTGATGATATTTAAGCCACAATACTTATTTAGTTTCAGCAGTTATTGTAAACTTGCGCAAATTGTCAAGAATTGGTAGTTATATTTGATTTAAGCAACGAAGCCCGATGAAATCCCCGTAGTGGAATGGAAATGCCTGGGGGAAGAGGGAATAGATATGCTGCTGAATCTACAGGGCCACTATCTATGTGCACCCTGATAAACACGGCGAGCTAAGCTAGCTTTGACTGGCACAGATCGCGGGCGTGCGTACACGGTTCAGCCGGTGGTGGCGCGCACTTATACACTTTTACCAAACATGTTCAATAATGTGTACTTACGGTGCTCATAGTTGATGCTGAAAATGTCCTCCCTCTCTTGTAACACACACCTGACATCTTCTGATGAAAGAATTGACAACAATCCCATCTAATATTTGTTCTGTAAGAACATAACGTTGTCTGTTAACTTTTTTATTATTTACGGAGCCTGTTTTCATGAATCGTTTAGCGAGCCTCCTAATTGTACTGGCATTAGGCACAGGTCTTCCTGGAAACTTGATTCGAAATTTTCGTCTTGTTTCAGAACAAGACTTTCTGCTTTTCATATACGAATTATGGATATACACACGTTCGCGCAATGTGAATTGGTGTCTAGGCATGACCAACAATCACAGTAATCACAATACTCACATAACGTGCAACACTAACGGCTAAGCTTTGCAGATACACGTCCATATGCATGACAAAACACGTGTGAACTAACGATATGAGTCAGCGGAGCGCGCCAACCACTGGCTGAACCGTGTACGTGCGCCCGCGATCTGCGCCAGTTAAAGCCGGCTTAGCTTGCCGTGTTTATCGGGGCGCATTCCAACATATACTCCAAGAGGAAACAATGCCGAACAAATGGTGGAAGAGTATCATAATTCCCATCTATAAAGAAAAAGGAGACATTCGGGGTTGTGCAAATTACAGAGGAATAAAACTCATGCTCACGCTATTTATTTATCGTATGGCTTTTAGTGCCGGGAGTGTCCGAGGACATGTTCGGTTTGCCAGAGGCTGTAGCTGCTTCAAGCGGACACCCATGTGGTGAAAATGTCATTGAAGGAAGGCTTTGGGTGGAGAAAACAATAGGAGAAGAATAGTTCAGATGTATGCCAAGGAAAGGAACCACAGATGCCACTGACGTTTGTGAAGGAAGAGTGGGCATTCCTAATAGTGGCTAGGCTTTGAAAGGAGGTTGCCATGGCCTTATGTTAAGAGCCATCCCAGAATTTTCCTGGAATAAAATTGGGAAAAACTACGGGGAAAAAGGTGACGTTCGATAAGAGGTAGACTGTCTTTAGTGCAGGTTGCGCATTCGGAACGACAATAGCTACAGTATGTTGGACCTCCTCTCCGTGTCCTATCCCCTCCTACCTGCCAGGACACGGAGCAAGAGAGCAGCGTGATGGAGGAGTCGTATGTACAGGTACACAACTGTTTGGTCCTGTACTTGAAGGCCAGTGACTGTTATTTCCCCATTTGAAATCCACTGAAAGACACAGTAGGATCATACTGCCTTTCGTTGAGCACCAGACCACTCGGTACACTAACCCTCTCCAACTTATGTGGGGAATGGAAATTGAAATGTCATGTGCACGCATTCTCGCCGTGTTCATTAACTTGGTTGGCTGTGCTGTTACTGCCGCAGGCAATGGTTGTCGGACAACTTGCTCTAAACAGAAAGTACTCATCCATAACTGCTTTTTGTTAGTTGAACAGTTGCATTGTCATAGACTTAATTAGTCTAGGTCACACAATCTCTTTCCAAGCAATGGACTAAGACTAACATCAAATCCCCGACCTACCTTATCGAGGGGGTGTGGGGCTCCAGGTTGCACAAATTCTTTTTTTTTTTTGCCATAGTATTCTACGGGTATTTAGCTTTCAAACGGTATATACGGGGGCTGATCGAAAAGTCTTTGAGCCTCTTAAAATACATACAGGTAATTACAAATATACGTACTGTTCAAGGTATCTTACACTATTTTTCCACATAGTCTCCACATTTGTTCAGACGTTTGTCCCATCGCAGCAGTAATTTTGAGATATCCCTGTGGTAGAATTCAGCCGGCTGACTGTGGAATCATCGTCGGACTGCTGTCTTGGCGTCATCGTTGCACTAAATCTCTTCCCTGGCATGAACATCTTCAGCGGACTATAAACGTGGAAATCACTAGGGACGAGTTCCAGACTGTTGTTGGGTGGTTCAGACTCTCCCAGTGAAATGACCGGAGCTTGTTGGCGGTTCTGGTTGCCACATGTGAACTCGCATTGGCATGGTCCACTGAAGAAGTTCCTGGCAGGACAGCAATTCACGTGCAACGATGACGCCAAGACAGCAGTCTGACGATGGTTCCACAGTCCCAATACTACCACAGGGACATCCCAAATTATAGTGCTGCGATAGTTTACGTAGAAAAGTGCGTATATTTGCAAATACCTGTATGTATTATTTTTGGCTAAAGAAATAGGGGCAAAGACTTTCCGATCCTTTTTACACATCATTTATAAGGCTACTTTCCTTATACCTTCCGACAATCGTGCGTAAAGAACATTTTTATTTTTTTTCTATTACACAAAGATAGACTACTAAAAATTAAGAAAGAGGCTGCGTTAGAAGTAAGCGCAAAGGGACATGAAACAATAGAAAAAATTATGTTGTGTACTTCAACTGGAAGAAGAGGAATCCTACGGTAATTGCATGTTCTAAGAAGATGTTCAGTAAAGAACATATAGCCTACTTTCTCCTAAATGCATGGGTATAGTTATAACTCTTTGTCCTGTTCAAGGAGTATAATTGAATGTTGGTTGTAGTAGCTTGTTGAAATGCAATGTGCTATACGGATATTATACGTTGATTGATTGAATTCTCATCCGAATTGGGCTATATATACACACACTAATACAGCCATCACAATAACACAGGTTATCAGACAAAATTTAACAGTTACCCAAGTACACTTAAATGACCATGATGTCCAAGCATCAGGAATGAAACAATAACAGCTTCCTACCCAAATACTTCCTCGTATAAAAGTATACACACTAGTAAGCCTACAGACATGACAGTGACACAGGTTATCAAACAACTTCTACACACACACACAACTACACGGGGCTACAAGACCATGATGCCACAAAGCCCCTAAGTAATCAACAACAAAAACGACAACAATAGATTCTACCGCGGATCAAGGTCAACGAATTTTAATCGCTGTAGTGGAGTGTTGAAATATGTAGTGGCATAAGTATATATTATATATAAAAGTGAAAGTCTGTATGTATGTATGTGGGTGGGTTGGTTTCGTATACAAATCTACACCGTTCCACCAATCTCAACCAAATTTTGCATACACATAATTTACGACCCAGAAAGAACCGCTGGCTACATGAATTTTCGATAGTCTTTCTCATTCTTCTGATTTCGGCCCTTTTTCACTCAAGCACAGGCTAATCAAATCATAAAAAATATACTCATGAAGGAATGGCAAGGCAGATCATTTCCATGGCAACATAGCTCAAGTCGAGGCACGGCCGACTGGATGCAAGTTGCGCTCGCCACTACCGGTATAGAAAATGAGGATGTTTACTTGAAATCCCGTTAGTTACTCAACTGCTCACACAGCACTGTCAACCGAGTTTAGCATAACAAAGACTTGACGCTATCTACTATATTGTTATACCCGTAGGGTATGCCACCCTCATCCCCTACCAATTACACCCCCTAAAAACACATACTTATACATAACTTCTGACCTAATTCTACAATCTACGACCACATCTACAAATCTGAATACTTCCATGAACTCAGGTGGCCTCATGCCTGAACCCCAATGACCCCGGGAGGGCTACGACACACTAAGAATGCGCAATTCTGCAAACACGGCAGACCGACTCCATAAAACCTCGGGGAGTTCACGACTCGAGGTCATTCTCAGACAGACGTTGTGTTGTAGTGTGGAACCTCTGCTGGACGCCGTCACGACTGCTGCCATCCCGGTAAGTGTAGCGAGCAACTTCACATACACATACACTTACACTTTCATCCCCTATTATTTGTACTGGAATTGTATTAGCACATTGGCTGTTCTGCAATCTTTATTAGTACTTCTGCATAGAAGTAAACTCATTAAAACAACACAATCTCTAGATAACTGGTCCTTACATTTATTTGAATAGCTGGTAAGATCCTACCCTTTTAGATTTCCTCTAGGTAGGATCCCATAGCATTATTGTTTAATTCTTTCGTGGCGTCAGCGGACGACCGCTTGCTACGACGTCACAGTACTTGAAGCAGCAGGCTCTCTCTCCGCCTTCGCTAGCCAGCTTACGCTAGCATTAAGCAGAGTGACTACCGCATCGTTTAAAGTCTTATTTGCTAAACCTCCCCAACAACACTTTTACACCCCCGAGCGCTCCCGACAATCCGAACCATCTGAAAGCACGTACACAGAGCTACGTCTTTGTCATCTGACATCTCACTCACTCTACCCGCTCCACATATATTTTAACTTCCCCCAAATCACCCCCATTGTAGGGCATCCCCACAAAGAAACCCTACAACTGGTGGAAGCGAGGGGTACCGTGACATTGTCTTAGGACATTGTCTATGGGGTCACAAACAACGGGATTCCGCGGAAAAGATCTCAGACCACCTTTTACAGCCAAGCAAACGCCACCCAGATCGAAAAAATTCAGAGTACGGGTCAGGTATTATTAATTACCCCCCCCCCCTTCAACCCCCCCCCCCCAAAAGGTTTAGGGCTTTGATAAGCACCCTTATACAGAGGTCAGCCATTTGCACCCCCATAACAAAAACCTAATTAACAGCCACAGGCTCAGGGAATATAGGAATATAGGTACTAATATAGTTAAACAGTACCTCCATTTATGCTAGCTCCCCAAAGTAAGGTTAGGGACACTGTCCATTACCTGGCCGCTAGTACCAAACCCTTACGACCTAAGATCCGTGTTAAGAGCGCAGACTTATTATCTGAACACAACGCAGGCAAATTGCTTGCCAAGCTTGAAAACGCAGCTCTAAAGATCAGAATAAGGTACCCTAACGTAATACCACATATCCCTCCTCTCACACGAGCACAGGCACAAAACGCTCGAAGATCATCCTCAGATAGTTGCACTAGCGAGGAACTAACCCCCATTTTACCTTACAGCATATTACAGCAGATTAGTGACACACAACAAACTTACAACGGTTTACATGTGCTTTTACAACAGCTAGGGGAAACTGAACAGAGTGCATCGAACGGTGGTCTAATCGCGGGCATCCAAGCCATCGCGTTGACATTAGGAGAAAATATCAACAAGGTACTTTCCACGATACAAACGGTCCAAATTGACCATAATTTATCGCTGGATAACATTCAGGGAACTGAGCTAATTGTCCTACAACACGTGCCACAGTCTACCTCTAACGAGCCGGGTACCTCCCAGGGGGGAACATATACCTCACACCGCTCGAAGTTCACAATCAGTCCCACAACTACGAGCACACACACCCCTCATTGCTAGACGATAGTCCAGAACACCCAGACGAACAAACCCCAGTGAGCAATCCCGAGATATCCAGCGGAGACAATATGGCTATGCCAGCCAAGTATCCCATGATACAACATGCTAAGTACTCAGGAGACAAGCAGGACCCCGAGGAATGTCTTAAAGCATTTAATAGAACGGCTAAGATCAACAGCTGGTCAGCTGAGGACAAGAGACGCCTCCTACCGGCCTACCTTACTAAATCCGCCCTAACGTGGTACGAACTAAACGAAACCGCTTTAGCCGACGCCACTTGGGAACAATTTGCTGCATCCCTTAATCACGCATTTCAACTATCCCCTGATGAGGACGATTTGTACGCCGGCATCCGCGAGCGGACTCAGGGTCCCACAGAAACAGCACAGACTTATATTAATGCCAAGCTATTGATGTGTGATAAATACAATAGGGCGATGCCGGACATGCAAAAGATTCGTCTCCTTATGCAGGGACTGCGGCCGTCTCTGGTAGATAAGCTATGCACCTTACGCAGGCACACAGTGCTAGACCTCCAGGAGAAAATTAAATGTATCAAGGAGGATAACAAACTCACACAGAAAGCGGTTGATCAACACATCCGCACTGATAACAGTGACCTGCATCAACAAATACACGATTTAACACAACAGATGCAGGAAATGCAAATAACTGCCATCTATGCTATACTAGTGGCCGACCACGTAGGAATGATCCACACGATAGGTGGCGATCGCCACATGGTGATGACCAGGATCAATATAGACCCACCTACCCCGGTTGGCATAGTTCACACCCGGTGAGACAAGCGAACTACTATTCGCAATACCGGGAGCATGTGCCACGGCGAAACAACTCACCTCTCCTCAGGCAGACGCAGTCTCCACCACAGTATAGGGAAGACATACGCCCACGCGGGAATCTGCCCCCAGATCACCCAGCAAACCGTCATCCACACTATAGGGACGATCCACCATGGCGTCGCGAGCCACATACGGAATATGTACGCCCAGCATATACCCCTCCACAGCGTAGGCCGAATAATCCCCCGCAATACGAGAGGAACTGTCCTCATTATGAAGGACCTCCCCCAACGTACACTCAATACGCCCCTGTCCAACGCGAACAGGGATCAGAGGACTACCCACTGCCCGACCACCCTCCGCGGGGATCAGGAAGGTATTCCCCCAACAGAATAGAAGGGTATTATTACCCACCCCCGCATATGAGCCCCAGCCAGACAATTGGTGAGGCAATGCGCCCAGGGGTCAGCCACGATACCCAGAAAGGCGAGGAAATATGCACCCTAAAAACTACTAAGGGGGGGAGGTAAAACACCTAACATATCGGATAACCCTTCCCCACAATCTTTAAAACACAGAAAAGCACCCCAAACGAGCAACCCTCCTCGACAAACACCTGGGAGCAGCCAACAGGGTAACCAGCCCACGAATAGAGATTCTCTTATACGCCCCGGCAAATTGCAAATCCCCCCCACATCAGCCCGTACAAATACACTGCAGGACACCCCTCCCCGTTCGAAGCTACAGGTACACAATGTCAAGGGAGATGGAAACTGTTTGTTCCGGGCAGTCAGCTTCTTGATCCATCAGATTGAGGATCGATATAAGGACCTTCGAACTCGAATACATCGACGATATAACGATATACTCCCAGACGTTCGAAGAACATATGTCGCACTTAGAAGAAGCTTTCGACAGGATTAGATACGCGAAATTAAGGCTGAAACCGGCCAAATGCCAATTCGCGAAACAAAAAGTGCACATTTTAGGCCACATTGCTAGCAAAGGCGGTATCACACCGGACCCGGCAAAAGTCGCCGCCATTACAGATATTCCTATGCCGGACAATATCAAACAGCTTCGTTCGTTCTTGAGCCTGGCTAGCTATTATCGTCGATTTATCCATAGATTTGCCCATATAGCCAACCTCTTAACCGAACTCACACAGGAGAAGACACCCTTTATAATTACCGACACACACAGGGAGGCTTTCCAAACACTTAAACACTTGCTCACAACACCACCACTCCTGCACCACTTCCAGGACGATAGGCCCACACTGGTCCATGTGGACGCCAGCCAGTTTGGCATAGGGGCAGCATTGTTACAAGAACACGATGACAAAAACAGTACCCAATCGCATTCGCGAGTAGAAAATTAACACCGGCCGAAAGTATATACTCAGCTACGGAGAGAGAAATGTTAGCATTTCCTTGGGCCGTGAACTATTTTCGCACATACCTATACGGTATTCATTTCACCGTGATTACGGATCATGCCAGCCTTCTTTATTGGGACAAGTTTAAAAACCCCAATTCGCGAATTAACAGATTTATATTTCGGCTCTATGATAGTAGAGGAGCAAGGAGGGTTCTGCTTCAAATACCGTTATTTATGCAAATGAGGGGGGCGTGGCAAGGTCAATGACCTTGAGGTAGGTCATGGTCAATGACCTTGAGGTAGGTCATTGACCCCCAAGGTCGCCGGGACCCCGGAAGGTAAACAAACCTTGGAGGGTCCAGGAACCGGTTTGATGGGGTGTGGGTGGAAGGGGAGGAGTGGGGGTGGGGAGGGAGGGTGGGGGAGGGAGGGGGAGGGAAGGGTGGGGTGGGGGTCGAGGGGGGAAGGATGGAAGAGGCTCTGCACGAGACCCTCCTCGACCCAGTCTCTCTCTTGGACTGAGCGCCTTCTCTGATATTATCCTGGGCTATATAGCTTTGCCTTATGCCCGATGAGATCCGAGTGTTGCCGAAGGTTTCCGAATCTTTGTCGGTGAATGAATCGTCAGATTTGAACGGTCAACTGGTGTGTGTGACGTCACAGCAGATTACGGGATGTGAGATAGGTCATGGACGGGAGTGTTTTGAATGGAAAACATGAATGGCGGTGGATGGCGGTGGTTGTTGAACCCTGACGTGGTAGGTTGGTTAGGTGTGAATGGGTCTGAGAGACAAACAAGATGGGGTTGAAAGCGCTCAATGGTAAACAAACATCAATGGTATCGGGAGTAGTGAATGGAATTGAGGGAGAGGGGGAATGAACTGGTTGTTGAATGTGCTCAATGGTAAACAAACGTCAATGAATCAGGAGTAGTATTTCCTGTAAATGGTAGGGTGGGGGTAGGATACAAATCGCATAGCATGTTGAGTCGGCCAGCTCGACATGAAATAAAAACAAGAAGGTGTACACCAGATCTGATTTATTAATCCATGAATTATATGTGGCATTAAAACCTAGCCACTTAACAAAAAGTTTATTGCCACGTTTTTGTACAATTTTTTCAACAAGATAATGCTTGGGATATTGCGTCCTTTGCAGTTCCTCCATGTAGAATCCTCCTTGGATTGGCTGCTTGTTGAGGTCATCAAGTAAATAAACAACTGGATTAGAAAGTTTTACCTTGCGAATACGAAATATTTCTGTGCTCCAGTTTGGTGTGTATCCTTTGGCGAAGATTGTTTTATGTTTACTGATGCGCACATAATCACCAATACGTAATCGATGACGTCGTGGATCTACTGTTTTGATTTTGTGATGAATGCGATCCAATTGCGCAATGTTCTTGGTTACAAGGCGTGGTTTCATTTTGATGGTTCTATGTTTAGTGTTGTTGTAACGTGTCACCAGGTCGCCTACAAGTTCAACCCAGCGATAGGATCCTCTTGCTGTAAATTGTTCCCACATGCGCGTCTTGAGTGTGCGGTTGAAACGTTCTACAACACTTGCCTTTAGATTGCTAAAAGTGGAATAGTGATGGATGTCAAGTGATTTGAGATAAGCGGAAAAGGTCTTGTTGAAAAATTCTTTGCCTTGATCTGTTTGAAGCAAACGAGGATGTCGTCTTGACCGCTGAACGATGGTCTTGAATGCAGCGGTGACCAGTTGTGCAGATTTATTCCGAACAGGTTCAACAAAGGCCATTTTGGAATAAACGTCGATGACGGTGAGCAGATAGTTGACCCCGTTGTTAGCTTTGGCATAGGGAATCATTTCAACCAGATCAGCTTGCCAAAGATCGTCAACGCCCCGTGTGATGACATGACGACGATGGTAGAGACGACGAGCTGGTCTATGCAACTCGCGAGCAATGCCAGCCTTAACAGGCGAGGGTGTATGAACACGTTGACTCATTAGACAATAATGCCAGCATGACGAAGCTCCTCTTCTATTTCTAAAACTTCCGCCTCGTGTCCGGTATGACCAGCCTGTTCTGATGCACGCAACAGTTGCAGACGTTTAACTAACTTATTTGGATTGTTCCAATAGGCGAAATCGATGAATGGTTTCAAAGTATTAAACGTGATACCGGACGCTGAATTTGCACGGCGAACACTTGCATAGGTGGGAAACAATTTTGATATGATGGTTTTATATTTGAAGCTCTTATTAGCATTTACTGCTTCAGAACGTTTATAATTACGTCTAAAACCATTTGTAGCCATCAAGATGTCTTTATACTTTTCAAGATCTTCTTTATCATAGTCCTCGGTAGAAGGTGTACGTGAAAATAAAAGTTCTAAAAGACCTGGCGTCAATTTATAACGAACTGTTTTAACAATCAAAACATTGTCACTTATCTTGATTGGTGAATCGCCAATTCGAAATCTATTGTTTTCATAGCGAACACCATAGGTAGTATCAGTTTTCTTAGTAAAAAGATCTTCAAGGAAGGGAGTAACCAACGCACCATAATTTTGTAGTAAAATGGATTTTAACCGCACATATTGTTCGGGCGTATTTAATATTTCTTTAAGAGTAGGCTGCTTTTCTTTGGCTCTAGTGGGTGTTTCAGCAATTATTGATGTTTTCAAAAACTGGGGCAGCGGTGATTCTTTGGAGCTAGAAGACGGAAGCAATGGAGAAAAAACATCCTCAGGTTCTTCATCATTTTCTTCCTCCTCTTCAATTGTTTGTGTTTCTTTTGAGCGTGTACTAGGTTTTGATGTTCCTTTCAACACAGCTTCCAGAGGTGACTTCAAATGTTTTTCGACAAACAGTTCACAGTCGGCATGTGCACGTTTTAGATAGCGAAACTTTTGTCGAATGCTATTTCGTGCACGGATTATGTGCTTTTTTAATTGACTCCCTGTTGTCGCCATGACATCTGGACTAATGATGTTCAGAAAAGCAATGCAGCTACTTAAATACGAATGAAATGATCAAATCCCATGCGGTAGCGTCCATTGTTGATGTTGCTCTGCTTATCAATAACAAGACAACTGTGGTGATGAGCGTTCCAACACATGGCACACAACTGTGTAAAGGCTTGAAAGGTCATGTCTGGGTTCACGTGATCATCGTAGACGTGATGCATGTTGCGCTCATCCTGTCGGAAGAGAACAATCACGTTGGCATTGTCACGAATTAACTGTTTTGGTATTCGCGAATAGGTTTGAGCGAGATAAAAACAATCAATATATTTATGACGTCCCATGCTAAAGTAAGCCTGAATAATACCCTGTCGTTCTGTGGCCACATCGTCAAAAATCATAAGCGAATGGGGGCGAACATTGTCTGGAGAAATGACATCTTCGTGTGCTGCGAATGTGAAGTAGCCCATGTTGCGCAGACCTGACATGACCTGTTCCAAGAACACATACAGCGGTTGATACAGCGATTTGGCAAAAATATAGATATTTTGAAAGCGCACTCCGTTTAAGGAGGTGATGAGGGTAAGCAGAAGATTGGTTTTTCCACATCCCGACGGGCCGGCGATGAGACAGCGAATGGAGGATGGGAAGAGTGATCCATGACGTTGTTCGGACGATGTTGAGAAGAGGTGTGAAACCAAGTCTCCCACCGGAAGTGAATGTTGTTGCTTAATAATCTGCATATCAACTAAATGTGAAAGGGGAAGAGCTGGTCTCTATATACATGAGGCAAACGGGTGTTTCAGTTCCAGTGTAACCATGGACGCCTTTGGAAGAACTCTCAAAACAAATGAACGATTTGCTTTGACAAACGATCCAAAACATGATACAGATCCGGCTACTAAACGATATGTCGATGCTAATGTATTGTCACGCACTACAGATGGCAATTACGACTTTAATGGAAAGCGATTGACCAATATAACAGAACCCGTATTACCCTCGGACGCATGTTCAAAAAAGTATGTAGATTATTACCGATTACGACGTATCAAAGGAGATTATGAGGCTCAGAATAAACGTATTACAGGCGTTGCAGATCCTGTGAACGATCAAGATGTGTGCACCAAAGCCTATATGTTAACCAATGCTGTGGTGTTAACAGAAGCAAAGGACTATGACGTACACCAACGTCGAATCACTCAGCTGGCTCTTCCAACAAACAACACGGACGCTGCTCGAAAGGACTATGTAGATAACAAGGTGAAACAGGTGCTCAGTATTGTGCCCACCCTAACTGCAAAGGGCTATACAGCAAATAATGCACGCCTTGTGCATGTGGCCGATCCTGAAGATGATCAAGATGTTTGTACAAAACGGTTTTTAAACTCTGAAATGGAAAAGGTGTGGGAAATTAAGGAGAACGCTCTACAGATGAAGCGAAGACGAATAGCAGAAGTTGCTGATCCTGTGCAACCTCACGACGTGACAACCAAACGATTTTTGGAACAACGGTTATCGCTTTTTATTAAATCAATACCCTCTATATTTCTGCTTCACATTGTAAACCAACAACCGGTAAAAGATCCCAATAACCTCGCCTACATACTACGTTCGGGGTATGACAATTACCGTTTAATGTATGATGGTGCCATTCGTGTAATTGAGTATGCACCAGATTTGAAACATTTAGAGGTACGATTAAACGGTAGTGTTCAACCACTTATTGATCAACCGGTGAAAGCCGGAGACAAATTATTCTTTCACTTGAAACTCTCGTCTGAAGAAAAAGAGGCGGGGAAAACGATGAACGATTTTCCTCTGTATATAGAACTTGAATATACAGCCACCATTGAATAAATAACTACAGGTTCCCTTCCTGAGGAGCGTTAGTTGTGTTCTATACTTTGCGGTGTGAGGTTGTCTTGTTCTTTGGTCGCGATGGTGAAACAGAGATATGTGGTGAAGAAGAGGAAGAAGTTGCCAAGAAAGGGAGGCTTTAAAGCTATTCTTCATGCGGCACGTCAAGCTTCGCGCGGAGAAACAAATAGTGAGTTGGCTATTAAGAAAGCACTCCGAGCAGCACGATTGCATGCTAATCCCAAAAGTAAACTACGTTTTAGAAAACGTGCCCGAGTTATTCCTGTGCCGAAACGTGGTGGATTTTTACCTGCACTGTTTGCTGGACTAGCAGCCCTGGGTTCACTTCTTGGAGGAGCAAGTGCGGTAGCACGAACGGTGAAAGCTGTTGAGGAGGCGAAGCAACAGTTGAAGGAAAGTGAAAGGCATAATAAAACTATGGAGGCCATAGCACTGCGCGGTAAAGGTGTGAACATGAAGCTAGCACCCTACAAGAAAGGACTCGGCATTTACATGTCGCCAAAAAACGGTTAATCGATGCACTGCCACGACGAGCCATGACGCATGAGGAAGTTATAAGATATGCAAAACAGCTTAAGATCTCCCACTTTCGAGGCGTGTTTATGCGCAACCAACTACCGTCTCGTCCACGGAGCCATGAAAGTGCAGTTGTCAATTTGGATGACAGTCATGGACCGGGAACGCATTATGTGGCCTACATAAAGCATGGGCGAACCGTGTGGTACTTTGACAGTTTTGGAAATCTTCCTCCTCCGACAGAGCTTGTTCGCTATTTTGGAAGCAGTGCAACAATACACTATAATGTGAAACGAGTGCAAAATTTTAACACGCAACAGTGCGGTCGTCTATGTTTGACTTTTCTATATAAGACCGAGCACGGCGGGTGACGTGGTCATTATGACAACAGAAAGTAGAACGTTTACAGTGCACGGACAAGGTGCGGAAGTAACTGTTGACTTTTATCCTCCTATTGAATTGGGACGACGACCCTACGTGCTGGGACTTGTTTCGTTTGAAGGCTATAATAGAATCTGCAACATAATTGAAGACGTCAATGATAAGTTCTACTACGATGACTATGTGTTAACTCTACCGTCTGGCAGCTACACCGTAGATGATATTCACGATCACATCTACACAACTCTCACCAAGGAATTTAGTCTAAAAGCATTTCTGGACGGGACACGCAAGTTTGAACTCATAGCCAACAACGTGACACATCGCTGCAGTATTCTTTCTTCTTTTAGGATTGATTTTAAATCTCAACCAGATTCGATTGGGTCATTGTTAGGCTATTCACCACAAGTGTTAGTACCGAACGTGATACACAAGTCTGACCAACCGGTGAAAATAATTGAAGATCATCACGTATCTGTCACGTGTAATATTATTACAGACGTCTACACCAATCAAGATCCCTCGCATTCGCTTTATGATTTTATTGTTACTTCACCTGGTGGTTATATCATCCGCGAAAACCCATCGGTGGTGCTCTATCATCCTGTGAGTGTGACCAACATCAGGAATATAACCTTAAGACTGGTGAATAGAAACCAACGTCTCATTCGGTTAGACCCTCATACACCTGTGACCTACAAACTGTATCTGAAGCCTGCATGAAACAAGTGTATAAAGCGGCAACGCTGTCAAGAGCAGGTGTTAGTTGTGCTCAACACGTGTACAGGTTAACACGTGCCAACAAGCAGATCCTACAACAACTTGGTTACACCTTACGTCATGAATTCGATTCTAGACGTGACAAACCCTGTCGAAGTACAGGAGGGTATTGTAAGAATTGAACACCATTCCTACCAACCGTATACTCAGGGACTAAATAATAATGATGAGATTCGCATTACTATTAACCAACAAGATATCTACACGCTTCCACATGAAAGTTACATCCAGATTGAAGGGCAACTCACCAAATTGGATGGTACCATTCCAACAACGTCAAAGTTGGCCAACAATGCTTTGGCCTTTTTGTTTTCTGAGGTTCGCTACGTGATCAACGGTATTGAAGTGGATACTACTCGAAATGTTGGCATAACAAGTGTCATGAAACTTTATCCCTCGTACGGAAGCGAAGAGAGTAAAGCTTTTTGTATGGCTGGTTGGTGTCCCAACTCAACCAACGACTGGATGATTAACGATGATGGCACATTTACTGGACATTTACCTCTAAAATTAATACTAGGCTTTGCAGAGGATCATAAGCGCATTATTGTGAACGCAAGACAGGATCTGATTCTTGTACGAGACAGGAGTGATTATAATGCGCTAAAGGGAGCTGATACAGCGCCAATAGATACAAAAATTCTACTGCAACGAATTCTATGGAAAGTACCGCACGTTACTCTATCAGATCAGAAAAAATTGAGTCTGCTCAAGATTGTGGAGAAGGATACAGCTTTACCCATTCAATTTAGAAGCTGGGAGCTGCAGGAATACCCGGTATTACCACTCTCCGATACACATACTTGGTGTATAAAAACCTCACGGTATACAGAGCGGCCACTCTACGTCCTGGTTGGATTTCAAACAGATCGCAAATATCAACAGAATAAAGATGCATCAAAATTTGACCACATCCAATTACGAAATATACGACTCTTTTTGAACGGTGTTACCTTTCCCTATGAGGGAATGGATTTAAACTTTAACAAGAACAAATATGGTAAGCTTTATGACATGTTTGTAAACTTTCAGTCATCCTATTATCAGAAAGAGGCATGTCCGCTATTATCACCACAAGACTTCAAGTCCAAGGCGCCTCTGGTGGTGATGGACTGTTCGTATTTGGAGGAGTCGATGAAGGAAACAACTATTGATATCAGACTAGAATTTGAAACATCTACAGTTATTCCAGAAAAAACAACAGCCTATTGCCTTATTGTTCACGAGGCGCAAGTGTTTTATCAACCGCTGTCCAATATGGTGACCAGAGTATAAATAGCATGTCTTCCTCCATTGCCCTTCACAGTCATGGAAAGCTACGATGAAGTCACAACCCCCTCTGCGAGGTGGGTCTGCAAATGTGAAAGTGATTCACCAGGCTCAGATGAAGATTCAAGGTTTACCATTTATCGCGCCCTAGTGAGTGAAGCTATAACTGCCTATCACAAGAGTCATACTGTGCTTAGAATGCCGCCGCATCTGGTTCACTATTTACCGGATGGATTCATGTCTACGTTTGGTATTCATGACAGGGGCTACAACAACAAGCCCATCGCTAATCAAACAAATAATGTGGACGATGGTGTTGCCAAAGCTTCATCTTGTCATGTTGGAGAGCGGGTAGATTGCATGGACTGCAAATGCGATCGTTGCTCAACAAGTCGAGACGCTGATGCAGCATTTGAGATTTATCGCACCCTGGTGAGTTTAGCAATACGCGCCTACCATAAAGCGCAATTTCTTCGTGAAATGCCGCAGCATCTGATTGCCTATTTACCAGCTGGATTTCTGACCACGTACGGTGCACACGACATTGACCTTAATTGGGATAAGCTACCATTACACCTCCGTATGTCGGCGGATGTTGCAGCCTGCCGTCCTTGTCGTAGACACTTTATGCATCGAGGAGATTCTCACTGTGATTGGGATGGTCCAAATCTTATGATAAAAAATTGTAAGCGATGTACTGATAACTTTATGAATAAAATTGTGTAATTGATTTTTGTGTGTATATTATTTTCCCGCTCCTATCCAATCAGTTAGTTGTTAAGAAGCAGCGGTGGTGGAAGGTGTGATATCCGTCGCCATGCCGAAAACATTGATTGTCGACGTGCAGGGTTTCAAGGTGAACGGAAACAAGTTTGTATTTAAAGAAGTTGGAATTATTGACTGCACAACCATGTGGGCACCAAGAGTAACCAGTTTTGTCTTTGAACCACCGTTTCCATTGCATTTGCAGTCAGACGAGGACAGAAGACAAACAGAGTGGTTGCAACGCAATTTGGGACTAGTCTGGAAAGAAGGCGACATTCCTTACCAGCATCTATCACTTGTTCTGAAAGCTCACTTGTTTGGTGCTGACCTTGTATTTGTAAAGGGAAGTGAAAAAAAGGAATGGTTGCGTCAGTATGTTAATTCAACATGTCAACTTGTTGACCTTCATGATCTGGGATGTCCTGCACTGTACAACCTCTCCGTGCCTGATGAACCTCTACAAAATAAAACACTTCAAAATGTTTGGAAGCTTTTTGATTGGCTAGCTCGCAGAGCATGTCAAAACTTGCATGTTGAGTGCAAAGCGTTGTAACGTCAGCTTCAGTGTGAGACATACCAGTGATCAGTGTGGACGTGTAGTAATATGGCAGCAATTGAAGGTTTGGACTCAAACCCCACAGAGCGAGCTATTGTCAAGTTTTTTGCCTGTAAAAAAAAGCTTGACAGTTTCACAGATGAGGAATTGAACGCTTTGCCCAAGGCGTTCCTTTTTTATGTTGCTTCAAACGCGGTGAAAAATATTTGGCACAGTGTACCTAGTGAATGGAGCAGAGATCCTGGTCTGCGTGAACTACAACCATGCACTGACTTTAGTCATCACCAGCAAGTGTCTATTACTAAAATGCCATCCATTAGACAGTGTGGAACGTGTCAGCTCATCAAATTGTACCACGGCCATACAAATATACCGTCCTGTAAAGACTTTGCTTCATCATTCCATGGTTGCGATGAAGAAGAGGAAGAAGAGACAGCAGCGGCAGTATCGCCAGCACCAAAAAGTAAGACAACGCTTGAAAAAGATATGCCAGACCTTTGCTGGTCATGGTCTAGTTAACAAGACCATTGATCTACTTCCCATTGAACTGCATATTCCTGGCTATCAATTTTGTGGACCTGGAACTAAACTAAGCCAACGTCTAGCACAAGGGAACTCTGGAATCAACATATTGGATGCAGCGTGTAGAGATCATGACATTGCTTACAACAACAAGAATATAGAAGTACGTCGAGTTGCAGACCGCATTCTTCTAAGAAAGGCCATGCAGCGTGTGATGTCATCTACTGCTTCTATTGGTGAGAAGATTGCAGCCTTGATTGTAGCAGGAGCGATGAAGTCAAAGCTATTGATTGGTGGTGGATTAGTGAGGAAAAGGACAAAGTAATAAACATGAATCAAATATTGTGAAGTATTTATTTGAGAGTCAGTCCACCAGTTCATAGTATACACAAAATATGGTTTAGTTTTCTTCTTGTAAAAAACATACAATTTTAATAAAAAGAATTGAAAATGAAAGTGTGTTCTTTTTTACAAGGTGTGGAAATGTCCATAAGGCAAGCTATTTACACCATCCCACAGACGTTTATTGTCATATGTTGTCAGCGATGTTTTATTTTGATTTACTGTAAAAATATTATGGTTCTTTGAAAGAATGCGTGTTTGCTGGTATAAGCGAGAGGTGTTTGCGTAGAGTACACATCGATATTCCTCAACATTGAGGAATTGTGTGACGCTACGAAGAACACCCTTCGCTTTGCATTGACCTTTATTCTTTTGTGTTGAAAATGCGTATATTTTCGGCGCCAAAGCCACAAATTCTGTCATAACATCACCGGCGCACTCATCCTTAAATAGACCTATTTTTTTTTTATTCATGGGAATTATGCCAAACATATTGTTAACCTCATAGTTTGAGGTATCAAAGTAATTTGGATGTTCTCTCATCACTGAGTAAACATCGATCTTATTGGTTTGATAAATAAGACTGTCTGTATCCATATACAGTAATTTTACATCTCCAAACTTTTGTTTGGCAAACTCATAATGAAATTGATACATTACAAATTTTGAAAAGTCAAGTATCGCCATTCCCAAGTAAATTGGTTTGTTATACATGATTTCTGTCTTTGACAATTCAATGGTTACTAAATCAGTTTCAATAACTCGTACAGAATGGAAATTAGGCATAGCTATATATTTTCGTGCGCCATATCGACCGTCCCAGTGGTTTACCAAATGAATAGTTCTATGCTTTCGAATATTTTCCATTGATTTACCGTAGCACGCATTGTTCATTAATTTATAAAAATTTGATTCAAATGTGGTCTTGGCGTGTTGCCGATGATGAGTATTCAATTGCATGTACGGTTGTAACCATGGTTTTTGGTCAAAGCAAATAATGCGGTGAATGGATTGCAGTTTCAAACCATGTTTCAAACATTGCATTAAATTTTCAATGTGTATGACGTACCGATTTTTTGAATTTAACGTTGCCAGCAACTTTTTATTGTTGGAACGTGAACTGGGAGGTTGTAATTTTTCAACACAAAATGGTAGATCAGAATGATCATTGTGTATCTCACAGGGATATATTAAGTCGACCTCTAGAACGTAGCCACGCGTGTCATTGCTCAACACATCTTTTAAATTAAAATTTGAAACTTCATCTGAAGTCAACCATCGAAAATTTTGATATGGAAGAGGTTTTTCCATAGCATATCCGTATAAATTGTTACAATCTAGGTAGGTGAGGTATGTTGTAGGTTGGTTTGGTTTGTATGTATCCATATATGGATTATTTGCTTTGGCGTGCTTTTGCACAAGCGAAACAAGACCACCACGTATTCCGCGTTCAAAAAAGAGTAACATGTCGATGTCTGTTAATAGTTCCAGTTCTATGTCAGTCACCTTCAACATACAGTCCCAACTATATCCGGCAAGGGTGTAGTAATGGGCTGGATCTAGATTGTAGATTTCAAGACACAGTTTGCCAAAGTGTTCAAACACGTCTGTCAAAAGTAGTGTATCAATTTTGAGGTATAAATCAGCATACTCCCCCAAAGTTGATATCTTGAACACGTTCCATACTTTTTGAGCGTGTAAATAGTCTTCTTCAGAAATATGACTTTTTGTTAAGTCATTGTAAAATTTATCCTTTGAAGGGAGTGCAGTTTCCTGTAAACATGCCCAATTGTTTACATAATTATAGGGAAACACCCCTTTTCGAATGCATAATTCAAATTGTTCGGCATCAGTAAAGTGTTGACGTACAGAATTCAAATTGTTTGGGTGAAGCCCTTGAACAAGCGCATACAATGATGATGCGAGGAATCTATACGAATCTAAAAATCGTATACTGATTCCATTTCGCCATTTCGAAAACGAAATAAAATTTTCATGATTTTGTGGAATTAAATTAAACTTTTGGTTTTCAAGGTTAGCAAATTCCTTAATAATTAAATGGCTGTCATACCGAGACATGTTGTGTAAGAAACAAGAAATATAGCGTGCTCTTTTATATGCCAAATTACATACACTATGAGCCGCTCCTCTAAATTTTCCAGTGTACCGATTATGGTCTCTCACTGGCGTGTCACAAGGTGCTATTGGTTTTTGACAAATGTGACAAGTGGTTGCTGTTGCAAAAACCGCCTCGTCTGCGTCCGACATTTGAAGCGGAATTGGATTTTGCAGGATATTGTACACCCGATCTGCCAAGGCGTCCAATTCATTTAAAAACCAAGCAGCAGCATCTGCATCGCGATAAGATTTGAAGTATGAAAGTGAAGGGTCGTATGAACAAATCACGTTTAGGGCACAACTGAATGGCACATGTTGCTGTACTTGTTGAGTGTACGGCCGTGTCGGATCTGGTTTACATGTGTCAATGGGTGTGGTTAAACATTCAAAATCTGCATATACTGTAAATGGAAGCGGTTCTTGACGAGACACATTTTGAAATTTCATACTGGCTTTATCCTTTTCTGGAAATGTAATTTTTACAGCTGGTTGTGTGATGCAATCAATAGTATGTGCTGTCAACTTTTGATTGCTAGTAAAATATTGCAAACAGCGATCACATATATATACCCTATTTTTTTTTTGTAACTTGTGAACGAACTAGTCTAGAAAGATCTTTGATATAACAATAATGGTTGCACAATTCCCCTTCAATGTACAGTAAATTAAAATGCTTTTCTTTTTTTCCTTTGTCACATACAATGGACCAATAACTTTGTCCCCTTCAACTCCGTATACATTAATGGAGTAAAGCGGATTTTTAGATTCAAAACGAGAAATGGCGTTGAGGTCCATTGGGAATTCTATGTCTGCTAAATTTAGACTGATCATTAATTCCATAAATTTCTGGTGATATTTTCCCATTCTGTGAACATTTTCAGTTGCAGGACTTAACCCAGCAGCCAATGACCACACGAAGCAAAAAACGTCATTATTATCCACATTGATGACTGCGTGATGTTTTTCCAACTGTTTAGGTAAATTAACATGAGCTGAACCACTGTTCATGGGATCAAAGGTGCTTACATTAATTTTAAAATGGTTGATAGCTTCCAGCGATTTGCCACTTTCCAATTCTTGAAACTCTGCAAAGCGCGTCATGAGCTTATCGACAATGTTTTTACTATACCAACTGTGTATATTATCAGTGCGGTACAATTCACACATTTTCGTATGTAAATAAATCGGTTTGGTTATTTCAACACCTTGTTTTAAAATAACAAAATCACATAATAACTCAGCGTTAATCTTTAACGCTACATGTTCTCTTAAACAGTCTTGCATTTTATATTGAAAAATGTTGTAGCTAGCGTTTAAAAATTCATTTGGGTCTAAAAATTTAGCATCATTATTAATTTTTAAGCTACATAACTTATTATTAAAACAACTATCCACGTTCTGCCAACTAAGTTCTGATGCTGACATCATGACACTTACAGTAATTACATTTACTACAAAAACAGCAAATCACTGAACAGTTTGCAGAGAATGAAAACAAACAAAGTTTATTGTCTCTGCAAATTCTGTTTTAACATTAACAAATTTTAAATTTTATTTGATTCTTCAATAAATTCTACCAAACATCTTTTATTTTCTACTCCCAAATATTTAAGGTAGATGGTTCCTTTGTTGAGGTCATTTACAGCTTCGTCGTTGAGTTCCATGAACCTCGCAGGTAAGAAGACAGCGAAATCTTCTAGTTCGCAAACAATTCTTCTGCCATATTTCGTGTTTACTTTGCGAACAGCTGTCACCAAATAGGACTCGTTAACTGGCAGGTCCTGTAAACGTTTAGTCTCCAGACCGGTTGCTCTGCCAATGAGATTCGCAACTGTTATAGCAGACATATTGGTTCTGAAAGGTAATTATAAAGTGTTTAGGTAAACTATTAAAAAGGTTCAGGTACCCTCCACCTTTATTTATTAGCACATTAACTCAAACCCTGATCTATAGACTAAACCATCAAATGTGTATACAAAACTTATTTGCTAAGACGAGGAGTCTCCTAACATCGCTTAGTCCCAGTAAATCAGTCGGATAGAGCGAGATAAGGTAATATCTCTTTTGACTGACGTCAAGCCTGGTAATGACTGTTAGTTGCAATAATAGTTTCATATATCCACTTGAGTAGTGTGTCCTGCATCCCCATTGAAACCTCTAGACTAAACCATCAAATGTGTATACAAAACTTATTTGCGAAGACGAGGAGTCTCCTAACAGCGCTCAGTCCCAGTAAATCAGTCGGATAGAGCGAGATAAGGTAATATCTCTTTTGACTGACGTCAAGCCTGGTAATGACTGTTAGTTGCAATAATAGTTTCATATATCCACTTGAGTAGTGTGTCCTGCATCCCCATCCAAACCTCTAGACTAAACCATCAAATGTGTATACAAAACTTATTTGCGAAGACGAGGAGTCTCCTAACAGCGCTCAGTCCCAGTAAATCAGTCGGATAGAGCGAGATAAGGTAATATCTCTTTTGACTGACGTCAAGCCTGGTAATGACTGTTAGTTGCAATAATAGTTTTATATACCCATTTGATATTATTATTATCCACTTGATAAATATTTAAGGTCAACTGTATAACCATCGACAGTTAGAGAAACTAAAGGTACTGTGTTCAATATTACCTGATAGAAGATCTTTGCAGCAAAGCGATGTGTATACTACCAACTCGTGGACTTCTCTGACTAGCAACAATAATGTCAGGGCTTATATACCCTTACAATCAGAGGCAACACACCGGTTTGTCCGCTTTCTCAGTAACTGGATGACCTCCATATTTAGTGTCCGCTTTCTCAGTAACTGGATGACCTCCATATTTAGTATAAATGAACCTGCTACTTTACAAAGAATTGTCATTCACTGCTGCTATGTCTGATCAGGAAAACACCCATCATGGCGATGATGAAGAATCCGCAAATTGGGACTCGTCTTTGGACATTTTCATGTAAGTAATATTCATTTTTTTTTAAATTGATACCAGACTAAAAAAATTAAATCAAAGCCTAGAACGCTAACCAATTAACCATGGGACCGGAATATATTTTTAATTAAGACAACACAAAACACCCAGTCCCCAAGCCAGAGGAATTAATCACCAGAAAATACAATCCCCACAGACCTCCCAAAAATCTAACCCAGGACCCTCCAGTTCAGAGTCTAACAGCAGCCAAGAACAGTATAGTTGAGCCACACAGCTAAACACATAGTTGTATCTTGTCTCGCAATAAGCAGTCAAGTTAATTATTACACTATTGTTTAAATGCAATGTCAAGCTTGGCTAACGCTATTGCTGTTAATGTTAATAGCGTTTGTCAAATTGTGGTCAAGTAGCTTTGAACACTTAGATAGGTGTTAAGGTTTTATATACTTAGCCGGGTGTAGCCCAAGGACGGCCGACGGTGGGGCTAGAACCCACGCGTCTACCGAGTCCGTCCTGACAAGCTTTTAATTGAATTTAATAGCTAGTTTTTTTGTCGTGTGACCTACTCAGAGGCCGAGTGCAGGTCTTTCTATTCAACGTCCGTGGGCGACCTGCGCGTCGGTATGGAGTGGATGAAGATGAAACTGGGCAAGGATGTGGAAGGAATCGGCCGTGGCCTATCAGAAGGTACCGTCCCAGCATTTGCATGTGGAAGGAATCGGCCGTGGCCTATCAGAAGGTACCGTCCCAGCATTTGCCTGGTGTTGAAAATGGGAAACCACGGAAAACCATTTCAAGGACGGCCGACGGTGGGGCTTGAACCCACGCGTCTACCGAGTCCGTCCTGACAAGCTTTTAATTGAATTTCATAGCTAGTTTTTTTTGTCGTGTGACCTACTCAGAGGCCGAGTGCAGGTCTTTCTATTCAACGTCCGTGGGCGACCTGCGCGTCGGTATGGAGTGGATGAAGATGAAACTGGGCAAGGATATGGAAGGAATCGGCCGTGGCCTATCAGAAGGTACCGTCCCAGCATTTGCATGTGGAAGGAATCGGCCGTGGCCTATCAGAAGGTACCGTCCCAGCATTTGCCTGGTGTTGAAAATGGGAAACCACGGAAAACCATTTCAAGGACGGCCGACGGTGGGGCTCGAACCTACGCGTCTACCGAATCAGCAGAGAGCATGGACCCGTGACCTAATGTTGCGCTACAACCTAGTTGGAAAAAATCAACTTTCTTTTTTCTCCCAGTCCGACTTAAGAAACATGACTAATTTATTGTAATTTAATGCAAATTGTATTACCGGTTAGAGACCTGTTAAATTTATTGCCGCTGTCAAATATAATGGCTTTCATTATATTGCCAAGACATACTGCTTTAACAAAAATAAAAGTTAATAGCCTACATCATCAATCTTGATACCAGTCTAATGTCAAACGGGCTTTCAATATCTTAAGAGTTGTGACAGTATCATACATTAAAATTGTGTTGCGCTGTTATGTAAATTAGCATTAGTATACCAGCTTCTCACTCACTTCATGTGAGATCTGTGTAGGATACCGCAAAAGTTGAATTGTTGTTGTTTGAGTCTTCAGTCTTTTGACTGGTTTGATGCAGCTCTCCATGTCTCCCTGTCCTGAGCTAATCGTTTCATCTCTACATAGCTCCAACATCCCTACTTCGGAGGCAATTTGTTTAACATATTCTAACCTTGGTCTACCCCTACAGTTCTTGTCCTCGACCCTTCCTTCCATAACTAAGCTTGCTATTCCTGGGTGTCTTAGTATGTGTCCTACCAACCTATCTCTTCTCTTCATTAGCAATCACCGGAAACATCTCTCCTCTCCCACTCGTCTTAATACCTCTTTGTTTGTAACCCTATCTACCCATCTGATCTTCATCATTCTCCTGTAACACCACATTTCAAATGCTTCTATTCTCGTCTTTTCTGCTGCACCAATAGTCCAAGTTTCACTTCCATGTTGTTTGAGTCTTCAGTCTTTTGACTGGCTTGATGCAGCTCTCCATGTCTCCCTGTCCTGAGCTAATCGTTTCATCTCTACATAGCTCCAACATCCCTACATCGGAGGCAATTTGTTTAACATATTCTAACCTTGGTCTACCCCTACAGTTCTTGTCCTCGACCCTTCCTTCCATAACTAAGCTTGCTATTCCTGGGTGTCTTAGTATGTGTCCTACCAACCTATCTCTTCTCTTCATTAGCAGTCACCGGAAACATCTCTCCTCTCCCACTCGTCTTAATACCTCTTTGTTTGTAACCCTATCTACCCATCTGATCTTCATCATTCTCCTGTAACACCACATTTCAAATGCTTCTATTCTCGTCTTTTCTGCTGCACCAATAGTCCAAGTTTCACTTCCATGTTGTTTGAGTCTTCAGTCTTTTGACTGGCTTGATGCAGCTCTCCATGTCTCCCTGTCCTGAGCTAATCGTTTCATCTCTACATAGCTCCAACATCCCTACATCGGAGGCAATCTGTTTAACATATTCTGACCTTGGTCTACCCCTACAGTTCTTGTCCTCGACCCTTCCTTCCATAACTAAGCTTGCTATTCCTGGGTGTCTTAGTATGTGTCCTACCAACCTATCTCTTCTCTTCATTAGCAGTCGCCAGAAACATCTCTCCTCTCCCACTCGTCTTAATACCTCTTTGTTTGTAACCCTATCTACCCATCTGATCTTCATCATTCTCCTGTAACACCACATTTCAAATGCTTCTATTCTCCTCTTTTCTACTGCACCAATAGTCCAAGTTTCACTTCCATAGAGCGCCACGCTCCAGACAAAGGCTTTCAAAATGACTTCCTAATACCTAAATCTATATTCGATGTCAGCAGATTCCTTTTTTGTAGAAATGCTTTCTTTGTCTGAGCCAACCTACTTGCTTCGTCCATCACTGGTTATTCTGCTTACTAAGTAACAGAAGTCTCCTACTTCCTTCAGCTTTTCACCTGTCAATTTGATCTCCATAGAGGTTTCTGATTTATTTCGGTTGCATTCCAGTATTTATGTTTTACATTTATTTTCATCATGTATTCTTTCCGTAAGACGGAGTACTTTATTCCAATTGGTTTTAAAATGTCAAACAATTTAGTCCAATCAACTTTATCAAAAGCATTTTCTAAATCTACAAAAGCCATGAACGTTCTCTTATCTTTCCTTATTCTACCTTCTAAAATCAGCCTAAGACTTAGTACAGCTTCCCTTGTTCCTACATTTCTCCTGAAACCAAACTGATCTTCACCCAACTCTGTTTCTATTTGGCTTTCAATCCTCTTGTAAATCATTCTGGACAGGATCTTTGAAGCATGAGTAATCAGGAAGGTTGAATTAAGGATAACAAAATTAACAGTATTATTCTCTTCTTGCAAAACATTTTTTAAACTCAGCTTCCAAAAGCTTACATATAGCAGAACGCGGATTTTACAACTACAGAGGTGACAGCCGAGTTCAGCATTGCTTCCACTTACTTGTGTCAAGCTCCTCTCTGTCTTCTTTCCTGTCAACCTCGCTTGGTCAACTCTTGTTCTCTTCCAACTCCAACAGTATTAGAGTATCCAAGGCCCTTGCCACATCTTTTCTGATTCCCTCCTTCTGCAAGAGGCCAGTCTTCTTTTCCCATTATTTCCTACCTTCTGCCTGTCATTTAATCATTGATGCAGAGAAGTGCAAGGAGTATGCCTCCATAACTTAGGAGGTTTTCTTCTGTGTACTTTAATTTTCCCTGACACAAACATCAAGACAGTTTATATCCTCGCCGCTAGATTGGGTATTCTAATGACATTGATAGACATTTTTTCTATTTTATAGTTTCTCGAATGACCGTGTCATGGCGGAGTTTTTCGTGCAGATGATGTTGATGATGGAGGATGAAAGTCAAAGCGAAAATGAAGAGATGATGGAGGATGAAAGTGAAAGCGAAAATGAAGAGGAAGCGGAAGAAGAAGCCACAAAAATATTTTAAGTAAATGTAACAAAAAGAAAAACAATAATAATAATAAAAATATTCTTGTTTTGATTGATTTATTTGTCTATCATTCCCACTTTTATTTTTTTATATGAAGCTGAGCGAGCCAACATGTCAGGTGTCAATCTCAGAAATTCACTCCTGTGACATCACACATAGGTTGACCGTTCAAATCAGATTGTTCATTCTAACACCCATCTATGTCCATTAACCATCTAGCACGCCTTCCATATCCTCAGCTCCATAACACATAAATTCAAATCTCCCAAGTCAGCATAAATTAAAAAATCCTTCGGCTGCACTAGGTCTCTGTGATTATGCCTCCATGGCTTAGGGAGAAGCATGCCAACCTCTCACCGCTAGGTCTGTGTTTCAAATCACAGTTACTCCATGTAAAATCTGTGCTGGACAAAACAGAAGCAGACTGGTTTTTCTCCGGGTACTCCTCCGGGTACTCTAGTTTTCCTGACTAACTTTCATTCCACCAACACTCTCCACCATCATTTAATTTTATCAGTCATTTATTCAATCGCTGACTCAGAGGAATGCGATAGGCTTCGACAGTCGGCACAGTTCATATCTTCACAACTAGATGGAATATTCCAATGTCATCAATAGACATTACACCATCTTGTTTTTATTTCATGTCGAGCTGGCTGAACCGACATGCCATGCGTTTTTGTATCCCCCACCATTAACAATTTGTTTACCGTTAAGTATTAGAAAAAACAATCCCATCCATGACCTACACTACATTCTGCCTGTGACGTCCCAACCTCCATTCACAGTTCCATCTTCATTCACGTTTGTTTACCCGCCAACCTAGCACGTCAGGGTTCAACCCCGTCCATGACCTAGCCCACATCCCGTAATATACTATGACGTCACACACACGCCAGTTGACCGTTCAAATCTGACGATTCATTCACCGACAAAGATTCGGAAACCTTCGGCAACACTCGGATCTCATCGGGCATAAGGCAAAGCTATATAGCCCAGGATAATATCAGAGAAGGTGCTCAGTCCAAGAGAGAGACTGGGTCGAGGAGGGTCTCGTGCAGAGCCTCTTCCATCCTTCCCCCCTCGTCCCCCACCCCACCCTTCCCTCCCCCTCCCTCCCCCACCCTCCCTCCCCACCCCCACTCCTCCCCTTCCACCCACACCCCCTCAAACCGGTTCCTGGACCCTCCAAGGTTTGTTTACCTTCCGGGGTCCCGGCGACCTTGGGGGTCAATGACCTACCTCAAGGTCATTGACCATGACCTACCTCAAGGTCATTGACCTTGCCACGCCCCCCTCATTTGCATAAATAACGGTATTTGAAGCAGAACCCTCCTTGCTCCTCTACTTATGATTATACATTTGATGTAAAACACAAGAAAGGTAGTGCCCATCTCGATGATGACGGCCTATCGAGACTACCAGGCCTCGACCCGCCCAGTGAGGATATCGAGCATGAATGGGATACTTTGCCCACCTATACAATTACACAATTCGATATGCGACAGGAGCAGGTGGACGAGCCCCAGTTAGGACAAATCAGGATCGCATTAGATAACCACGATAAGGTAGATAGTAAAACGGCCCGGCTATCCCGACGATTTTTTATCGATAAAGATGACATACCTAGATGTAAACCCACAGCCACACATGACGTAACACCGATCGCACTTCCAAAAACACTGCATAATCACATTATGACAGAATACCACAATCCACCCATCAATGGCGCACATTTAGGGGTACATAAGACGTACCACAGGATCAGAACAACATATTACTGGGAGAACATGAAGAAAGACATCCAAGAATTTATTAAAACATGTCATACCTGCCAAAGATATAAGAACAGGCCCGGGAAACCGCAGGGTTTACTCCATCCCATCCCGGTAGGGGAGCTATTCCATAGAATTGGCATTTACGTCAAGGGTCCCATTACAAAGTCCGACAGAGGTAATAAATACTTGTCGCGACTGAGTACCTTACACGATATATAATCACTAAGGCCGTGCCGAGAGCTAGTGCTCAACTGATCGCGGAGTTCCTAATGGAAATTATCACCAAATACGGCACATTTCATACATTATTATCCGATAGAGGCACAGTGTTCACATCGAACATTATAACACAGCTACTCACAATTCTCAAAATAAAAGCATACAGTACAACCAGTTTCAGTCCTCAGACCAATGGCCTCACAGAGGCTATGAATAAAATCATTGGTGGTGCTATTGCTCGATTTACTAATGACGAAGGTACTGATTTGGACAATTGCCTACAGGCAGTAATTTTTATTTATAACACGTCAGTGTCGCAGGCGACCAAATACACACCGCACTTCCTCTTACACGGATATCACCCGCGGAGTCCCGTGGATAATATATATATATCCCACAGAACACCCTTCCCAGTAACGCTGAACGCTTACAATACCTACACACGGCACGAGATACAGCGCGACAAAATATTCGTGCTGCACAAAAGAGGCAGAAATCCACTTATGATAGGAAACATACACACCAAGAATACAAACCCGGTCAGCTGATTATGATTTGGTCCCCAGCACTTAGTAAAAACGTGTCGGAATTCCTAATTCCGAAGTGGACGGGTCCCTTCAGGATACATAGAAAGATATCAGATCTCAACTACATTGTCAACATCCGGTATAACCACAAGATCATTAAAGACACGGTTCATATCCGTCGGATGAAGCCATACCACGCACGAGAAACGGCTCCTAAACCCCGTTCACAGGCAGCCAAGAAACGTAAACACTGGATTACATTACGGCCACACCGATCCGCTGTCACGCCTAACATAGGATGAGAGAAAGGGAATATTAAACCCAGGACTATACGACGAACAAGAGCGCCAAACGCGCTATGGCATCCGGAAGTCCAAGCTCGAAAATAGGTGTCGGTGCCATTCCCACACAATGCCTATAAACGGACTACTTATAAGTTGCATGATAAAATGTTACTGTTTCCAGCACAGTGTATTATTTTGTTCCATAGTTTTAAGGTACCATCTATATGTTCAAGTTTTCAGGAAATGAATTGTATACACAACTTATCACATGTTAACACGCGCCAAGCGCAGGTCATTACACTGCACGACCAGGGTATGGTAAGTCGAGCCAGTTAGTCAACTCAGCGCTCAACACTTCCTTCCATGGCAACAGGTGTTCGATGCAAGCCACGCAACTAGGCACACGCATACACAGCCGTGCGTACTCCAGAACATTCATCCGGAGTACACACGTGAGATCGCAGAAAGGTTCACTTATAATAGACGACCACACATACGGTATAGGTCACACACAAGAATGAAGGGAAACATATCCACCTAAACTCTTCACACTCACAATCACACCCAGGCGCAGGTCCATTAGGCGACCAACTGAAGATTCACTCACCTTGAAACAGGGTCAATAGGACTTACATGCCTTCACAAGGCACCTGTAGACACGATATACACTAATAGCGACATACATACGTCATAATTTTATATACATTCGGTAGCGACCGACGGAAGATTAAAAAATACACTGATACACCAATTAGTTGCCCCGCATGACATAACAAAAGCCATTTTATACAGATATACAAATACTAGTATTACCACGAATAATAACGCACGAATAGGAACGATCCGCGTAGCTATACTACACACACAAGCACGAGGTGCAAGGATTACGGAATCGACCTCACACCGAGGCGAGGTTACAGCCTCGTTCCACTTAATTATCACCGAGTCAGATAGTACTTTGGCAGGATTTATTCACTATACCGTGTCCACATACGATAACAGGCGTAGCTTACGGTTAACCTCACGGACACCACAATACCACAGGTTAACAGTCCTCAGCATGACCATAAACTGCCTACGACAATAACACAGGTTAACAGTCCTAAGCATGACCATAAACTGCCTACCACAATAACACAGATTAACAGTCCTAAGCATGACCATAAACTGTCTACCACAACAACACAGGTTAACAGTCCTCAGCATGACCATAAACTGCCTACCACAATAACACAGGTTAACGACCTTTAGCACAGGCAAAGACTCATTACCACAACAGCACGGGTTAGTTGCCATCAACACATCCAGCAACGAGATACCACAATAACACAGGTTAACGGCCTTTAGCACAGGCAAAGACTCATTACCACAACAGCACGGGTTAGTTGCCATCAACACATCCAGCAACGAGATATCACAATAACACAGGGTACCATACACTCAGGACTTAGGACACAACAGGTCATCAGGACCACACACTTGTCGGTAAAAGGATAAGGAAATACTTACAAAGGTAATACAGTAGCATACGCAATAAACTCATGGCACATTGTCTAGTACACCTCACTGGCCTCTGCGGACAGACATTCACACTGATTACGAGCGGCGAGACAATGTCCACACGCGCTGTACCGGAAGCGAGAGAGATGACGCAGCACTACTCTCCACAATGCTCACAGCATGTACTCCACAGGATGACCAAGATGTATACGCCGCGTGAGGCACACTTCATTCACACACACCAGCATTCTCTCTTCCCCCACAATGGGACTTTATATTTTTTTTTATTTTCTATGCGGTCGCATTGACCATAGTATAAAGACATAAGGCCAGGCTCTACAACCAGTTCCTTCATGAGGCATCACCCTTTTTAGCCGACGATTAGCCAATTCTCATTTGAATTTTAATTGTATCATTCACCCTTAGCCATCGCAGGCTAGGAATTACAGCAAGTCTCTTTGGATTGGGCTATTCCCATAACTGGCCACGTAGGAACTCATACTTTCATCTAGACGCCTAGTTATGAACTGCACGTAGTAATCAGCCCTATGGCGACGTAACGCAATATCATAGAGTATAACCATATCTCAACGAGGGCCACAACGCCAAGGACGGACTCCACAGTCCATGTAAATCCCATTGAACTCACAATTGCATCCAGGATCATTCTTTGGCTACCAAAGGCATCCAGCTATAAAATATGCCTATCTATATACATGTATATATCCTCGTATATGCATACACCTACTGTCAACGACAAGGCTCATAATTCTTTTACGTTCTACGGAGGAGCATCGTGGTGATCCACGTCAAAGAACCTCTTCCCAAAAACAATGTAAATTAAATATCCAGCCATAAATGTATATATATACAAGTAGTCACAACGTCCATGGCCCATAATTACTTAAAGTTTTCCTAGGGGAGCACCGTAGATTCTACGTTAAAACAATCCCCCCTAGAACAATAATATAAGGGAAATATCAGCCATGTACGAAGGAACGCGAAGTTTTGTAGAAAATGATAAACGAAGACCCAATGATCCTATTAATTCAAACACTAAATAGCCACTTGCATTCACAAAACATACAACACGGATTGCCGGACCACTTTCCCTTCATTGCATAATAACCTACTGAATTCCACTCTAGCACACCTCAATTGAGGACTGTTAATTGTCCAGATAATTATACTATATGAACCCAGACTTACAATCACCCTCATACGAGGTGCAATACTCAATTTACCACACCATTCCGTAATTACACTATTACTTCCGTCTTACGAAGAGGAAACACAAGAGTACATAATATTTTCCGTCTTAGGAAGGCGACGGCATCAATACTCATACAATACCGGGGAGATACCATACGGATTATACTATTTACCCAATGACAGACAACCAAACATTGGAATTACATTATCTTTCCCCCTTACAAAGGAGTTAATATTAGGCCGACACTATTGTCCGCCTCAAAAAGATAACGACACCGGAAATACGCTATTTTCCGCCTTACGAAGTTGCAAACATCAACACCGCACTATTTTCCGCCCTACAAAGATAACAACATCGGAAATACACTATTTTCCGCCTTACGAAGTTGCAAACATCAAAACCACACTAGTTTCCACCTTACCAAGATAACGATATCGGAAATACATTATTTTCCGCCTTACAGAGGTACCCACATTCGGGACACTATATTCCCAGGCACACGAAAGAAAGACACACAGAATTTCACCATTCTACACTAAAGGCGATAGCATCTTTTACATAGCCTATAGAATTAAAACACTATTCCATATACCAGCAGTATACACAGTGGATACCATAATGCCATTAGACTGACGCAACTCACCACGCGTCTACACAATGTCAACAAAAGCCGCCATTTTTCAACCGGAGCGATAGGCGCTGCAACCCAATCGCACGCGCGGATTGAACCAACACGCCTACTACATTCTCATTCCACCAGTCACAGCGACACACTCCGCTGATGATAACAAAATACATTGTTCCAACCGCCCACTCGACACGTGACACTATCTCTTACTCAGGTATCATACCACGTGATAGCACAGGTCGGCCATTAATTTTCACAGCGCCCACTTGCGCGCTACATTTGAATGCTGTTGTCCTAGCAACACATGTTGGATATCGTTTATATTCAACACACCACCATAACAGCGTGTTTAGTGCCTACAAGGGCATAATACATTCCTTGCCCGACACAGTTAGTGAACATTAGCCACTAGGTCACTCACATTCCCATTGATATTCAAAGAGCGCGCATAACACTTCTCACCACATGGTGAATGTCAGCCAAAACACTTTTATACTGTTTATTTTTTATACAACACTGTTAACACATGGAGGGGTCATCACAGACATACCATACGTCGATTGGTTTCGACATAGATAGTTATTTCGAACAAGGGACATATTCACAGTCCACTATATATTTGGGAATCCATTTCTTTTTGATGATCTCTACCTACATTATGACAGTTTAGCAGGGAGCCACTCCATTACGATTCCCGACAAACAGGGCCTATCACGGTAATCATACACCGTTCTTCCCATAAGATCCCATACAAGGGTCCACACTTACATATTATTGTTATTTGTATTCTTATTCCACTATTATTCCCTACATACCCCCAGTTGTACCTATAATACCCATAAACGTACTCTTTACACACTCTGAATGCCACCGACATAGGTTGGTAAGACACATGTTTTATCACACTAGCTTCCAAACCACAAATTGCGTCTCTTAGAGACATAGACCCCCCAAAGGACACGATTTCCCCATAATTATGTTCAAAGTGAGCACACGGGTGATAGAATTTCAGTCCCAGGAACACAGATGAAACGATTTATGCAGGTTAAGGCAAAAACACACAGTTGCATCCTCCCAGTTAGGATAGCAGCATGCCGTTATACAGCGATAGTATAGTGTTCTTACAGAAGTCAGCAGCCATAGAGCGCGAAATTTTACCCAGCCTATCTTATAAATACGACAATCGGATACATATATCTGTACATAGTGCTAGCTACTACCTAGTATTGGATATACCTCCGGGTATTATCCCACCAGTATTCCTAATGGGTGATATAGTTCACAGGGTATCCCTCTACAACCCAGTGACCATCCCATACATATTAAGGAATATATATATAAGATGACCAAGTCCATGATAGGATATACGTATATAGATGAGAGAGTTCTCATATGACAAAGCCAGACAGCAGTGCATTCTTCGAATAGGGCACAGATGCCCGACGTCAATTCCGTACAGTACAAGTCCTTGATTATTGGCACACAAGTTACTCATTAACATATTAACACATCCCCCCCCCCCCTTTTTTGCGAGGCACTTGGTGTCCATGCTACACCAAGGTGCGCCTCATGTTCGATCGCTCATAGCTAAGTATTAAGTTGGAACACTTCGGAGTTGAAAGCTAACAGTGAGATATAATGAACATTACCCTACTAACAACATTATTTTTGTTACATTATTTATATTTTTTACACGCATGTTATATTTTTATCTGCATGAGGGATATTTAACACTCCGCCAGTAGTATGTTCCTCACCATTTAAAACTTCCTGCATCCTTATATTACCGCAGGACCCCATCCCATTCTAGCCTTCCTCTTACCCAAATTATAACACAATTTAACATGTCTACTTAATTAATAACATGGGACATACCTTCCCACTCCCGTCTTAACCTACTGACTGTGCAAAAATGAAGAGCATCACTGAATTTAGCTGGGAATCTGAAAGCTAGGCGCAATGAGTGCGCACTGTGCCACATCTCCCCCCGTAATAACCTCACACTATTCCCCACACTCACAAAATCTCGACATACACTGTACTTGGTTGGTAAGTCCACAAGGTGCTACGATTGAAACTTGCAGATTGGGTGATACATTACAGCACAGTCAGAAAATCTCCTGATAATGGAATGACCAACTTATACCAGACAAAATGCCAGACCCGACAAGGCAGTGTTAGACCTTACCTTAGACTTAGACGGAAGGACGAAAGGTCGAAGCTGCGATGACGTAGTGCGGGCAAACGTCAAAGTTTTCGGGTGACCTAGCCTGTCCTCGTCGCGGAGAAAAGTTACACCCATCATGCACTACTGTCAGCAAAGCCAGACCTGCAGGTGAAACCTTGACTGTCCGATGGGAGAAATCGCTCACTCAGCGTCGGACGGAATAGAACAGCCACCTAGGGACGACACACTTGACTTGACTCGTAGTTAGATGTAAGTAAGTACTCAGCTTCATTGCGCGAAGCTAAGACCTGTTCTCGAACACAGACAAAGCCAGTCCTAATATGCATCGTATGTAAAGTCTACACAAAGTTCTTTTACGCGAAAGGTGAAATCTAAAGTCCTCTTTGCATGTTAGGTGAAGTCATATCGTTAAAGTCTTATCAATATAGGTGAAATCATATACATACGCCGTATCAATATAGGTGAAGTCCTCAAGATTATCTCCCGGGCCGAGGTATTGGTTACCGATGGTATCTTTGGTCATACCCCCAAGAATGGATACACATATATAAGGATACACACACACATGTTGAATCTCCCGCTATTTGCACCTGACTCAGAGAGGGAATTTCTGGCGGTGAATTCAACGCCCACCGTACATGTTGGTCAACGGACCTATAGATTTTCATGTCGACAATGTGAGTCGTGAAGGCTTGGGCAGCCAATATACGCGCCATGCAGCGCACCTAAGTCCTATTACAGGTGAAGATAACGCGTAGCCCACGTAAATGAGCATTCAGTGGAACTCACAGATTTTCATGTCGACATTGCGAGTCGTGAGGGTCTGGGCAGCCAACATCATGATCATCGATCCCTGATGATTTCCGGGGACTCCCGATTCGTGGCAATAGCCCACGATATGTCGATATTGCGACAGGCGATATTTCGCCAATATGATATGCGATACTTCGATACTTCGATACTTCGATACTTCGATACTTCGATGCTTCGATACTTCGATACTTCGATATGGCGATTTATGGTAATGCGATTATACAGGAGCGATCGATTGAGCATCGATCGGCGTCCACCTTTGACTTCATGTCAACCACACCAGTCCAATAATATTTCCCCATGATTTATTTTTCCAGGTGAGCTCCAACATGGGACGCCAGCTGAACACACATGGTACCCAGGGGTATATGGCGATAACAGTGCCACTATGTGTAATCTACTTGTTCACAGATGATAAGACATGAATGTGTTTATTTCCAGTATGGATTACATATTTCTTTGTTTTGTTTTTCTACACATACACAGGTTCTCACACTTCACCAGCGAACGACTATGGTACCCAGTATTGCACATGGGATGGGGTACGAATACCCATTGCATAATTATTAACCTCAACCAAGGGTTGCAGGTCACACTGTTCCCTAAGTTACATGTGCACTAATACTACAGTATATGCTATGAGATGGTATGCCATTCTATTTTACATGCCCACGCTTCAGTCGGCAGTCATGCATACGTGCTTAAATACATTTCTTTCCACACAGGTGGCGATATTGTATATAGTCCCTTGTACATATGTTGCCAACGCCCTAACACGCACCAGTCGCACTCTCTTACACCCACACAGAGCTATCTCACCCCCAGCTCTTACCCTTTCTTTCCCCACACATATCTCTACATTTGTCACATGATATCCGTACCAAGGTAAGGGATACCTGTGGGATATCCACTCCCGTTGGACGGACCCCCATACGCACCTAAAATCAGAGGTGAGATACGGCAGCGAGGGTCGTACCCACAGCTTGTAAGGGACGATCTTCCTTGCTGTGATGGAACGTCCACCCACAGGGGACGATCCATAAAGGTATGGATAATTTACAATGGCCATAGGTTAGATATTGAATAAGTTAGTTTTAAATTCTAGCGCGCTTAAGTTCCGGAACACAGGTTCCTATTTTAAGATATACCATATGAGTGGAATTAATACTGCGACGTTTATAGTAATACATATTGGTGCTAAGGCACAGAGAGTTTTTATGCACTTACGGCAAATATCACAAGGCCGACACCATTCCAACATTTTATGTATCAACACTGCTTACCTGCTCCACACAACACGATTGTCAATGTTACACATTATTTTATATTTTCCTCTCTAATCTTCTAAAATCCAACTTGTAAAAATGCCTCCTTTCTCCCCCACAAAATAAACTCATTTATATATTCCCCTAAAATTACACATCGAGTCATTTATTTCCCTTTCTATCTTCTATCTCCTATTTTTTTACCATTTCTTTATGTACATTGATATATTGTCTACCCGAGGGCAGTTTTTCATCCCGTCCTTCATGACGCGGACGTAGGGTAAATCCCACCCTTGTAGATGTTTTTCCCCTCGGAGTAGCCACCCCTTGTTTTTGTTTATTGGTATATTTATGCTCCATTGTGAGATTGTGTTTACAAAGGTTTTTCAGATGATTTTAATGTTATATAACAGGTCCCATTGTATTCACTGTTATGTGCTCAGGGCAAACATATTGTAAAGTGATTTGAATGTGCAAAGAAATATTGTTCCCACAACCACACAGTTACACTTGCTCGCTTCACACAAACCGACGGCGCCAACTTCACATCCTACGAGGTACTGTCTACACACAACTCCAACACATCACTCTACGTTATATCTCATGAGGCACCCACCTTTCTGTCTATAGACTCTACTCCAATCCACGACTCACCTACCATGAGGCCACAGACACACCCCAACCTATGATCCTACCCTATTACAAAGGGACACGAAAGAAAAGAAGAAAGAAGACTTACAAGAGAGAAGAGGATGTTCCTATTTTCAATACACGACCCCTATATCTTCGTCTCGTCCCGTCATCGAGGACGATGACTAACTCCGCCAGGAGAGTTGTTATAACCGTAGGGTATGCCACCCTCATCCCCTACTAATTACACCCCCTAAAAGCACATATTTATACATAACTTCAGGCCTAATTCTACAATCTACGAACACATCTACAAATCTGAATACTTCCATGAACTCAGGTGGCCTCATGCCTGAACCCCAACGACCCCGGGAGGGCTACGACACACAAAAAATGCGCAATTCTGTAAACACGGCAGACCGACTCCATAAAACCTCGGGGAGTTCACGACTCGAGGTCCATTCTCAGGCAGACGTTGTGTTTTAGTGTGGAACCTCTGCTGGACGCCGTCACGACTGCTGCCATCCTGGTAAGTGTAACGAGCAAATTCACATACACATACACTTACACTTTCATCCCCTATTATTTGCACTGGAATTGTATTAGCACATTGGCTGTCCTGCAATCTTTATTAGTACTTCTCCATAGAAGTAAACTCATTAAAACAGCACAATCTCTAGATAACTGGTCCTTACATTTATTTGACTAGCTGGTAAGATCCTACCCATTTAGATTTCCTCTAGGTAGGATCCCATAGCATTATTGTTTAATTGTTTCATGGCGTCAGCGGACGACCGCTTGCTACGACGTCACAGTACTTGAAGCAGCAGGCTCTCTCTCCACCTTCGCTAGCCAGCTTACGCTAGCATTAAGCCGAGTGACGAACGCATCGTTTAAAGTCTTATTTACTAAACCTCCCCCAACACCACTTTTGCACCCCCGAGCGCTCTCGGCAATCCGAACAATCGGAAAGCTCGTTCACAGAGCTACGTCTTTGCCTTCAGACAGCTCACACACTCTACCCACTCCACACACATTTTAACTTCCCCCAAATCACCCCATTTTAGAGCACCCCCACAAAGAAACCCTAAAATATATTTGTCAAATACCACTCACTCACTCATTCAATCATCACGAAATCTCAGAAACAACCAAGGGCCGTAAATGCCCACTAAGAGAGCATTTTTGGATATTCAGGTTCTAAATGGGTGTTAAGGGGGTAGACCTGCATTTCATTGAATAGCAATATCTCCCGATTGGTTTCATTGGGGGATGTGATACTCGGCATATAAACTCATCATTAAAAATAAGAAGACACGTGTCTGAGGGTTTTTCGACGTGGTGTATATTATGAGGTGAAAGGGGTGAAAAGTGGGGATTGAAATATTCTTATCGGAGCGTGTATCTCTTAAACGACATAGGCGAGGAGTTTGAAACTCAGCGGAAAAAAATCAATATAAAAAGAAGTAAATATGTGTTTGACCGTTTTTTCATAAATCCAACTTAAGGGGCCCATGGGGAGGGGTGAAATTCTGGGGTGGGGGACAGGAAATAAAGTGTCCTAACTGATTGACTGACTGACTCACTCATCAAACTCAAGGGGAAAACTGCTTTAAAGTAAGTAAATAGCTGTTCGACACTTTTTTTTTCATAAATCAAATTTAAGGGGTTCATGGGGAGGGGTGAAATTCTGAAAAAAGAAAATTGAATGAAAATGTCCTGACTTACTCACCCACACGCTCATCATCGCCCAGCCAAAATTATTGAAGTTAGAAACATGACAGTTTGGGGATATGTTCAAAGTATGTCAAAACCGTCTACTAAGGGAGGATTTTCGGATATTCAGGTTCTAAAGGGATCTTAAGGGGGTTAAACCAGCATTTCATTGAATAACAATATCTGCCGATTGGTTTCATTGGGAGATGTGATAAACGTCATATAAATTCAACATTAAAAAGTAGGAAGACACGTGTCTGAGGGTTTTTCATTCTGGTGTATATTATGAGGTGAAAGGGGTGAAAAGTGGGGATTGAAGGATTCCATACGGAGCGCGTATCTCTTAAACGACATAGACGATGAGTTTGAAACTCAGCCGGAAAAAATCAGCATAAAAAATAAGTAAATATGTGATTGACCGTTTTTTTTCATAAATTCAATTTAAGGGGCCCATGGGGAGGGGTGAAATTCTGGGGAGGGAAACAGAAAAGAAAGTGTCCTAACTGATTGACTGACTCACTCACTCATCGAAATCAGATGAAAAAACTGCTTTAATGTAAGTAAATAGCTTTTCGACAGTTTTTTTTTATCAATAAAATTGAAGGGGTTCATCGGGAGGGGTGAAATTCTGAAGAAAAAAAATGAAAGAAAATGTCCTGACTCATTCACTCACTCATCATCGCCCAGCCAAAAATATTGAAGTTGGAAACATGGCATTTCGGGGATAGGTTCTTTGTATGTCAAAACCGTACACTAAGGGAGGATTTTCGGATATGCTGGTTCTAAAGGGGTCTTAAGGGGTTAAACCTGCATTTCATTGAATAACAATATCTCACGAGTGGATTCATTTGTGGATGTGATACTCGGCATATAAACTAATCATTAAAAATAAGCAGACATGACTGTGTCCAAGGGTTTTTCGATGTGGTGTATTATTATGAGGTGAGAGGGGTGAAAAGTGGGGGTTGAAGGATTTCTAACGGAGCGTGTAGGCCTATCTCTTAAACGACATAGGCGAGAAATTTGAAACTCGGCGAAAAAAATCAGTTTAAAAAGTAAGTAAATCGGCGTTCGACCTTTTTTTCATAAATTAATTTAAGGGGCTGGTGTATTCTTGGAATACACGGTAAGATAGATTATATTTTTAATACTCTTTGCTTGTTCATTCCTTCCCTTTTCTCAAACACCAACAGTGATCTTCTAGTTTCTCTTTGGTGGTCATGTCTCTTATGCCATTTGTGAGTCTGTTCTAGATATATATCTTCCATGACCCACCTAGCGTCATCTAGCAGCGAATCTCTGATGTTCCTCAATTCTTCCCTGTACAAGAGGACGTCCTTATCAATCTGGCCACCAGATCTCGTCGCCATCGCCAGCTATCATATCCGTGATCAAGAGAACTTCGTCTACTTTTTCACCCACCAGGCTGCGATAGCGTCGCCTACTATCAACTCTTTGAAGACCATTTCCTCAAGAGAATTTAACTTTTGTATGTTGGTGATGCTTATATGTCTTCCTTTTGTCTCCTACCCACACTCTTTTCCCCTTTCCTGGTCCCTCTGCGCTTCGCTGAATGGGTCTCACTTGTACGTCGGCCGTCGACTCAGTCAAGGCTCAACTAGAGCCAGCCTCCTGAACTAAGAGGCATTCTTCAGATTCCACGCCATGTTGGAACTTTAATCATCAAAGGGAACTTCACCTTCGCCATGCAGCAAAGATAAGTACAGACTTCAGGTTTTAACCTCATCTTCATCGGTTTTAATATCTATATGCTTTTAATAATCATTTATAGGCAGTGTGAGATTACTTATTTGTGGCAATAATCGTCCTTCGCGGGATTTTCTATGTTAAGCTTTTGTCTCTCTAAGCAAATCTTAATAGAAAGCAGCATTTCTTATGAGAAATCTTCTCACAACGTGGGAATTACCCACTGTCTATAAAATATTAAGCTCGTTTCTCCGCTGGATTAATTTTGGCCCTATTCTTATATTAGGATCGTTCTGGAACCTTCCAGATTCTGTACTCTATCTACAAGTCGTGCCATCATGTATTTTCCACTCACTTGTGGGAATACTATTTAAAAAATGAGGAATCTTCCTTATGAATTAATGCTCAATAGCTAATTTTCTTCCACCGTTGGCATGTTCTATGGCGCATTTAATTGTAATTCATAACTTTCTCAAGCAATAGACTTTCGCCTACCTAGTGCAACAAATTATTTCTCATCATTGCAATAACTTTCTTTGCCATAAGCTTTTGTGCTACTACAGTGAACTTTTCATCCATTCAACAAACTATAGTGATAAACAGTGTTCTTTCAGTATTTCTTCCGCGTCGCGTTCGTCCAATTATTATAAATACGGCCATGAACATTTACCTTCCATCCCAGTTGCTCTTTCCTAAACCCCTTACTAACAAACCATAATAAAGTTGTTACTTTAAGTCTTTTTTCAACGAGGTGACACTCTATAGAAGTGCCCTCCCCTTTTTCTTATATAACATTAATTAACTTCTGCATAAACACGTGTCGAGTACATGTTTCAAACTTACATTGTTTCTCCCTTCTAATTAAGGAATACAATTCTTTCAACTCATGAGTGAGTTATTTCGTGGCCTCACGAAAGGGAAACTTGCCCCATTTGTCTCGTGATTCCTACTTAAACAAAGGAAGTCTAGAACCTTCCTTTTGACTTTCTCTTCAGGTTTCACAGTAAGTGACCTGTCCTATTTTGTATAACTATTATAAAAGTAATTCAGCGTAAATATAAGAAGTTATAGGAACTTCTCTTTCATTCTACCTGCTTTCTTTTTTGTTATTTTCGAAGTTGTAACTTTTTCTAAGATAGGTACTTGGAAATTTCTGAAAGTACACACCTTGTACTCGATTTAATGTCTAACTTTAATCACTTCATTTGTCTTTTTTTAAATCTTACGAAGATTTTAGTACATATAAAGGTTTGAAACCTAAAGAATTGTTAATTGCCTGGAGCAAACTTTAAATGTTAGGAGGTCTGCGACCCCAAATTGTTAACAAAAATTGAAACTATATACTTGTTAGATTTATTAGACTTTTTTGCATTGTTAAATAAATTCAAACTTTCCGTTTTGACTCATCATTTCTCTAATACAACGGTTAGGCAAGATCCTGTCTTCCTTGGCTCTTCCTACTTAATGCCATTAAATCTATTGATAGGGCTTTCACCACTTGTTGCATTTGAGCAAGAACTCTTAGTGGTTATCTTGATAAAGTTTCTCTTAGCTTTAACTTTAATAGCTAATTCTAACTGGCCAGTAAGGCAAGTACAGCTCGCTACGCCAGCTTCCTGCTTGTGGAGATCCTCTCCAAAAAACTTATGGTTGGTTTTCCAAAAGATAAGTGTTTCTCTTTGCCTAAACTCTTAGTCGGCTCCTGGCTGGATAAAAGCTTAGCCATTTCTAAATGCAACTATTGGGTCATTTACCAAATTTATTCCTAAAGGCATAATTCTTTTATTACTATCCTTCTTGGAAGCACTTGGTCGCTTTTCAAGAACTCTACAACTTCGAAAACTGGATATATCGTAACCGATTCAAATTATTGGCATTCTTCGAATTACTTGTTCAAAAACGAATTCCTTTGAACAGACATACAATTAGTCTGTTACTCTTTGTTTTGCCAAACCATCACACTTCCCCATAGTAGGCATATGCATGCTTGATAGGGAATATGCTAAAGCCATTCTCTTGCAAACCGCCCAAGTCCTAGCTGCGTTTCCCGTTAGCTTCGACCAGGTCCTTACCCACTTTAGGTATCAGAGAGCAGATTTGCAGTGGAAACCACCTTTGAGTGTACTTAAAGTTAAATTTATAACTTTTGTGGGACTCTCCTCCTATTTCGCTATCCTTTCTCTCCAGTCCGAAACCCACCTCCTTTTCTTTATCATCTTCCCTTGGTGGTTAGGTTATTCCTCAGCCAATAATCTACCCAAAATTTGGTGCCGAAACCCGGGAGAGCCCATTTGTTATTCTTTTTTAAAGGTTATTTGATAATACCTTGCAAATTATTAATACCTGCTTTGAATCTTTCAGCTATAACTACATCATGCAAAGCCTGTGAAGGGGAAAGAGGCCGCTCCTGTCTCATTTGGTGTTCCCTTTCTTTCAACTTATTTGCTGTTGCCAGCCTGACAGCATTTCCAAGGTTCCACAGTTCCGTGAGTTATACTTTAATCTATTTACCTTGTCATGGCTCCTACTGAAAAGGATAAGGATGAAAAACTTACTTCTAAACGAGCATCCTATAAAGGACAAATTACCCGATTCAGAAAATACATCTAAGAGCTAGATCCCTCAGAAGCTCAATTAGACTTGTTGAAACATCGTGTAAGGGATTTTGAACGTTCATATGAAAATTATTGCAACATTCAAACTGAAATAGAAACTTGTATGCTCAATCAAACCAAAGAACGAGTCGAAGTAGAAAACCAATATTACGAAGGCATAGGTTCTGCGTTCAAAATAATACGCCAACTCGAAGAGGAGCAGAAAAAGGACGCTTCTGTTCTTGGTTCCCTTCATGAACCACAAACTTCTTTTCGCGATGGTACTCACAAGCCCAAACCAATTTTACCTAAAATTGATTTACCCCACTTCTCTGGAGATGAATCTACTTGGGATTCTTTCTATGAATTATTTTTCTCTCTTGTTCATGACAATGAAGACATTCAAGTCATATACAAGTTTCATTACTTGAGATCTATCCTTCGAGGTCAAGCTCTGCAGTTAGTTGAAGCACTTCCTTAAGTGCCGAAAATTACCCCATTGCCTTTAACTTATTAAAAGAAAGGTACGGAAATTTACGGTTACGTATTCAACGCCATATGAAGGCACTATTCAACCTACCTGCGTCACAGCATAATGACGTCACTAGTTTGCGTACCCTCGTTGACACTACACAACTTCACGTCAAAGCCCTGTCCCAATTAGATCAACCCACTGAACACTGGGATACTTTCCTAATACATTTAGTGGTTTCTAAAGTTGATGCTGCTACCCTCAAAGCTTGGGAAATTGAACTTTCTAGAGAAGACGATTACTCTTACGAGCATTTAGTCACTTTCATAAATGCTAGATGCCAACTCTTAACCGCTTTAGCTAATCAAAGTGAACCCTCATCTCCGAGTTCTAAATTTGAATTAATGTCTATCAAACCTAAAAGCGAACGCTTAGCGTCTAGTACCCAAAAACCCAGGTCCAGCTCCTCTAAATTTAAGCCAAACACCACTGGTTACCCAACTAGGTCTAGTGAACGCTGTATTGCTAGCTCTCTCGTCTTAAACACTCAAAGCGAACCTCGCAAGAGATTAAATGAACCATTAAGGTGTATACTCTGTAATGACTTTCATGCCTTATATCTATGCAAATCCTTTAAAGAACTGTCAGTCGACGACAGAAGAAAATTAGTTTCCCAAAACAAACATTGCTTCAACTGCCTAGCGCCTACGCATTCTGCTTCTAATTGCAAGTCCACAAGACTTTGCTTCCATTGTGAAAGGGCTCATCACAATTTGCTACATCGTCATGATCAGGAAAGGTCTTCGACAGCATCTACTTCTCAGAAAGGTGATAATGCTAACAGTTCCAGTGCTTCATCGTACATTCAAAATGCCAAGTCCATTCGAAGTGCCCAAGTATTGCTGTCCACTGTCAAAATCGAAGTTCAGGATAACTCTGGCAACTGGGTCCGTGCACGCGGTCTTCTCGATTCAGCGGCAACGCATGATTTCGTGTCAAATTCTTTGATCAGAAAACTAGGCCTACCTGTAAACCCTACTTCTATTAACGTGTCGGGCATCAACAGCTCAAAATCGCAAGCTTTACAGTTTTCAAAGCTAACCATAAGTGATATTTGTCACAGAAACAACTTTCTCAAACTGAATTGTCTAATTCTCAATAGCATTGGAGAAGACACTCCCAGTCACTCTGTGGATATTTCAGGGTTAAACATTCCCTCGCATTTAAGGCTAGCCGATCCTTTGTTCAACATACAAAACCCTATTGACATACTCTTTAGTGCCAATGTTTTTTGAAATTGCCTTCGTAAACAGGTTCGCAAGTTATCTTCAAACGTGGTCGCCAGAGACACTAATTTTGGATGGATCGTCACCGGTCAACTTCCCCATTATTCTCCCCAACCCGCATCGCAATGTTATTTCGCCAATACTGATCGGGAACAGTTTTGGAGACTCGAAAGCGTTGATCCTCCTAACGTGACCTCTTCAGAAAATGAATTCTGTGAGCAACTTTTTCTAAACACCACCACTCGCTCTTCTGATGGTCGGTTCATTGTTCAAATGCCAAGATTACATAATCCCCCTAAACTTATCAACTCTCAACCCAAAGCACGAAAAGCTCTCTTTGCTATCGAGAACAAATTCAAGAAAGAACCTCTCGTTAAACAGCAGTACACTGATTTCATAGATGAGTATGAAAGCTTAGATCATATGGAAGTTGTTAACAAATCTGATGATGAATTGCACCCCCCAATTGAAACGGTCTTCTTAAATCATCATCCCGTGTGGAAAAACCCTCTTGTAAAGGATAAAATCCGAGTTGTTTTCAATGGTTCATCACCTGACGTTAATGGCAACAGCCTTAACGACACTCTATACTCTGGCCCTGCTATTCAGTCAGATCTATCTGCTATACTCTTAAACTTTCGATTATTTCCCATAGCTGTTATAGCTGATATAAAACAGATGTACCGTCAAGTTTTAATTCAGCCTGAACAACGAGATCTCCAAAGAAGCTTGTGGCGCGACGAAATCAGTAAGCCCATTAAGGTATTTCGTTTAAAAACAGTTACTTATGGCTTAAAACCTTCCTCTTTCCTTGCTATCCGATCCCTACACTTGCTAGCATCTCAAGATGGTCATTTATTTGTTTCCAAAGCTTCTGAAGCGCTAACCACGTCATTCTATGTTGACGATTATTTGCAGTCCTTCCCCACTCTGGAGGAAGCTTCTCTCGTGTCTTTAGAACTTCAGGCATTGCTAAGGAATGGAGATTTCCCACTTCATAAGTGGAATTCCAACTCCCCTGAGTTTCTCGCCCAGTTTCCCATCGAAGACGTAGATCCCTCCTCTGTCGAAATTTGTGGAAACTCCGAATCCATAAAAACTCTTGGAGTTTATTGGTGCACTAGCACTGACACTCTCATTTATAAAGTATCGCTCGCCGAAGAGCTCCCTAACACAAAAAGACAGATTCTCTCTGAAATTGCAAAAATTTTTGATCCGCTTCAATTCCTTGCCCCAGTTATCGTTATAGCCAAACTTTTCATGCAAGAGCTGTGGTCGCTCAAATGTGAATGGGATGACACTGTTCCCCTCTCATTTCTTAACAGATGGCTTTCTTTTCGCAGCAATTTGCTTGATCTTTCCCTTATTGAAATCCCTAGGAATTTAATTAACGCTCATTCTAATGCATCGTTTTTCCTTCATGTGTTCGCGGACAGTACCGAAAAAGCTTATGGTTGCTGCGCATATTTAGTTTATCGCCGTTCATTAAATGGATCTTCAGTTTCCAACCTTGTTTGTGCCAAATCGAAGGTAGCTCCTCTTAAAACTATCACTTTGCCTAGGCTTGAATTGTGTGCTGCACTCATGGCTGCAGAACTTGTTAAGAAATTACGGGAAGTATTAATAGTCGAATTCTCGCAAATCTATCTCTGGAGCGATTCCATGATCACACTTTCTTGGATCGCCAAAAACCCCTCTCACTGGCAAACTTTTGTTGCAAACAGAGTTTCCAAAATTCAAACTCTTTCTTCGGGATGTCAATGGAGACATGTGCCCAGCGCTGACAACCCAGCCGACTTTAGCTCTCGTGGATGTTTACCCTCTCAATTAGCAGCCTCCCCGTTGTACTAGAATGGGCCCTCGTGGTTAATCGAAGACTCTTCTTCTTGGCCTTCTAAAGCTCCAGCTACAAACTCCAACTTGCCTGACGGTAAAGTATCTTTATCTACTGCTTCGTATCTTGTTTCCAACGTTTCTCATCCCTTGTTGTCCCGCTATTCTTCCTTTCATAAATTAATTCGAATTGTCGCCTATCTTCTTAGATGGAAATATCTTGTGGTTGACCAACCTCTTCTCCCCAAACCACACCTTACCAATCATGAATTGAATCTCGCTACCATTAAGGTTTTACGATTGACACAGCAAGAAGCCTTTTCTTCTGAATTGTCTTTACTTTCTTCTAAAAGGGATATTCCCAAATCTAGTCGTCTTTGCGCTTTAGCCCCGTTCCTTGATGACAATGGGTTACTCAGGGTAGTTGGTAGGCTCTCTCAATCTTTGCTCTCTGAAGACAAAAAGCATCCCGTTATTTCGCCTTCTAAATATCACGTAACTTCCTTAGTTATACGTGACTTTCATTATCGCAATCTGCATGTTGGTACGCGCACTCTGCTTAGCCTCTTAAGGGAAAAGTACTGGATTATAAATGGAATTCACGAAGTTTCCTCTGTAATTCACAAGTGCATTCCTTGCTTCAAAGCGAAACCTAAAATCAATACTCAATTAATGAGCGATCTGCCTTCTTTTCGCTCTTCTCCTATACGCCCATTTGCTCTAACTGGTGTGGACTATATGGGTCCGTTCCAATATCAACGAAATTCCCCTGAAGCTAAACGCAAATTGTTCGGTAAGCTCTATGTCTCTCTCTTTTTTTGCATGGTTACTGGCGCAATCCATTTGGAACTAGTTAAGAATGCCTCTACTTCTTACTTTTTATCAGCTGTCTCTCGCTTCGCTGCTAGGCGTGGTGTTCCTTCAGAGATGTTCTCTGATAACGCTTCCACTTTTCAAGGCGCAGCTTCCTTGTGAAAAAAAAAAGCTCTCACATCTTCTCCTGCCATGGAACAGATCTCTAATTTTTCCTATTCAAAGGGTTTCAAATGGCGTTTAATACCTCCCTACGCTCCTCATCACGGTGGTAGGTGGGAATCCTGCGTAAAGCTCACTAAACGTCATTTAAGAAAGGTTTTAGGTAATCGCATTCTGACTTATGAAGAATTTAATTCACTGTCCGTTCTGATTGAAGGAGTTGTTAATTCTCGCCCTCTAACTCCGCTTTCCAATGACCCTGATGACCTGCTTCCACTCACACCTGGTCACTTCCTTATAGGCACTTCTCTTTCTGCCCCTCCTCTCCTTTCCAATTCTTACAGGGATTCTAATTTACCTATTTTTTGGCGTAAATTTGAAGCCCTTCGCAATTCTTTTTGGAAGAGGTGGAACTTGGAATATTTAACTTCCTTGCAACGGAGACAGAAGTGGTTTCTTTCCAGTCCCGACATTAAAGTGGGGGACTTTGTCTTGGTCAGGGATGTTTCTCCTCCCCTGGTCTGGATTTCTGGTAGAGTGACCGAGTGTTATCCTGGAAGGGATGGGAGGGACAGGGTGGCCAAAATCTTGACCACTAATGGTCATATCACAAGAACACTCTCTTTAATTGCTTCATTACCTTTAAATGTTTAATTGTTTATTTTGTTCTCTGTTGGTGTTCGTCCCTCCCAGCTAGGTGTATTCTTAGAATACACGGTAAGATAGAGTATATTTTTAATACTCTTTGCTTGTTCATTCCTTCCCTTTTCTCAAACACCAACAGTGATCTTCTAGTTTCTCTTTGGTGGTCATGTCTCTTATGCCATTTGTGAGTCTGTTCTAGATATATATCTTCCATGACCCACCTAGCGTCATCTAGGAGCGAATCTCTGATGTTCCTCAATTCTTCCCTGTACAAGAGGACGTCCTTATCCATCTGGCCACCAGATCTCGTCGCCATCGCCAGCTATCATCTCCGTGATTAAGAGAACTTCGTCTACTTTTTCACCCACCAGGCTGCGATAGCGTCGCCTACTATCAACTCTTTGAAGACCATTTCCTCAAGAGAATTTAACTTTTGTATGTTGGTGATGCTTATATGTCTTCCTTTTGTCTCCTACCCACACTCTTTTCCCCTTTCCTGGTCCCTCTGCGCTTCGCTGAGTGGGTCTCACTTGTACGTCGGCCGTCGACTCAGTCAAGGCTCAACTAGAGCCAGCCTCCTGAACTAAGAGGCATTCTTCAGATTCCACGCCATGTTGGAACTTTAATCGTCAAAGGGAACTTCACCTTCGCCATGCAGCAAAGATAAGTACAGACTTCATGTTTTAACCTCATCTTCATCGGTTTTAGTATCTACATGCTTTTAATAATCATTTATAGGCAGTGTGAGATTACTTATTTGTGGCAATAATCATCCTTCGCGGGATTTTCTATGTTAAGCTTTTGTCTCTCTAAGCAAATCTTAATAGAAAGCAGCATTTCTTATGAGAAATCTTCTCACAACGTGGGAATTACCCACTGTCTATAAAATATTAAGCTCGTTCCTCCGCTGGATTAATTTTGGCCCTATTCTTATATTAGGATCATTCTGGAACCTTCCAGATTCTGTACTCTATCTACAAGTCGTGCCATCATGTATTTTCCACTCACTTGTGGGAATACTATTTAAAAAATGAGGAATCTTCCTTATGAATTAATGCTCAATAGCTAATTTTCTTCCACCGTTGGCATGTTCTATGGCGCATTTAATTGTAATTCATAACTTTCTCAAGCAATAGACTTTCGCCTACCTAGTGCAACAAATTATTTCTCATCATTGCAATAACTTTCTTTGCCATAAGCTTTTGTGCTACTACAGTGAACTTTTCATCCATTCAACAAACTATAGTGATAAACAGTGTTCTTTCAGTATTTCTTCCGCGTCGCGTTCGTCCAATTATTATAAATACGGCCATGAACATTTACCTTCCATCCCAGTTGCTCTTTCCTAAACCCCTTACTAACAAACCATAATAAAGTTGTTACTTTAAGTCTTTTTTCAACGAGGTGACACTCTATAGAAGTGCCCTCCCCTTTTTCTTATATAACATTAATTAACTTCTGCATAAACACGTGTCGAGTACATGTTTCAAACTTACATTGTTTCTCCCTTCTAATTAAGGAATACAATTCTTTCAACTCATGAGTGAGTTATTTCGTGGCCTCACGAAAGGGAAACTTGCCCCATTTGTCTCGTGATTCCTACTTAAACAAAGGAAGTCTAGAACCTTCCTTTTGACTTTCTCTTCAGGTTTCACAGTAAGTGACCTGTCCTATTTTGTATAACTATTATAAAAGTAATTAAGCGTAAATATAAGAAGTTATAGGAACTTCTCTTTCATTCTACCTGCTTTCTTTTTTGTTATTTTCGAAGTTGTAACTTTTTCTAAGATAGGTACTTGGAAATTTCTGAAAGTACACACCTTGTACTCGATTTAATGTCTAACTTTAATCACTTCATTTGTCTTTTTTTAAATCTTACGAAGATTTTAGTACATATAAAGGTTTGAAACCTAAAGAATTGTTAATTGCCTGGAGCAAACTTTAAATGTTAGGAGGTCTGCGACCCCAAATTGTTAACAAAAATTGAAACTATATACTTGTTAGATTTATTAGACTTTTTTGCATTGTTAAATAAATTCAAACTTTCCTTTTTGACTCATCATTTCTCTAATACAACGGTTAGGCAAGATCCTGTCTTCCTTGGCTCTTCCTACTTAACGCCATTAAATCTATTGATAGGGCTTTCACCACTTGTTGCATTTGAGCAAGAACTCTTAGTGGTTATCTTGATAAAGTTTCTCTTAGCTTTAATAGCTAATTCTAACTGGCCAGTAAGGCAAGTACAGCTCGCTACGCCAGCTTCCTGCTTGTGGAGATCCTCTCCAAAAAACTTATGGTTGGTTTTCCAAAAGATAAGTGTCTCTCTTTGCCTAAACTTTTAGTCGGCTCCTTGCTGGATAAAAGCTTAGCCATTTCCAAATGCAACTATTGGTTCATTTACCAAATTTATTCCCAAAGGCATAATTCTTTTATTACTATCCTTCTTGGAAGCACTTGGTCGCTTTTCAAGAACTCTACAACTTCAAAAAATGGAAATATCGAAACCAATTTATATTATTGGCATTCTTCGAATTATTTGTTCAAAAACGAATTCCTTTGAACAGACATACAATAAGTCTGTTACTCTTTGTCTTGCCAAACCATCACCCTTCCCCATAGTAGGCATGTGCATGCTTGAGAGGGAATATGCTAAAGCCATTCTCTTGCAAACCGCCCAAGTCCTAGCTGCGTTTCCCATTAGCTTCGACCAGGTCCTTACCCACTGTAGGTATCAGAGAGCGGATTTGCAGTGGCAACCGCCTTTGAGTGTACTTAAAGTTAAATTTATAACTTTTGTGGGACTCTCCTCCTATTTCTCTATCCTTTCTCTCCAGTCCGAAACCCACCTCCTTTTCTTTATCATCTTCCCTTGGTGGTTAGGTTATTCCTCAGCCAATAATCTTCCCAGGGGCCAATGGTGTGGGGTGAATGGCTGAGGGAAAAAAGGAGAGAATGGGTCCTAACTGACTGACTAACTCACTCACTCATCAAACTCAGGGAAAAAAGACACCTTAAAAATAAGTTAATAGGTGTTCAAGCGTTTTTTCATCAATCCCATTTAAGGGGCCCATGGGGTGGGGTGAAATTCTGGTAAAAATAATTGAAAGAAAATGTCCTGTCTGACTCACTCACTCATAACGCCCAGCGAAAACTATTAATGTTGGAAACATGAAATTTTGGGAATATGTTCGCAGTATGTCAAAAACGTCAACTAAGGAATGATTTTTGTTTATTCGGATTTTAAAGAGGTGTTAAGGGGGTAAACGTGCATTTCATTGAATAACGATATCTAATGACTAGTTTCTTTGGGGATGTGATATTCGGTATATAAACTAATCATTAAAAATAATCAGACATATGTCTAAGGGTATATTATGAGGTGTATATTATGAGGTGAAAGGGGTGGAAATTGGGGGTTGAGGGATGATTAACGGACCGTGTATCTCTGTAACGACATAGGCGAGAAGTTTGAAATTCGGCGGATAAAAACAGCTTAAAATACATGTAAATAGGTGTTTGACCGTTTTTTCATAAATCCAATTTAAGGGGACCTTGGAGAGGGGTGAAATTCTGGGGGAAAAACAGGAAAGAAAGTGGCCTAACTGATGGACTCACTTACTCACTTATCAAACTCAGGGGGAAAACAGCTTTAAATAAGTAAATAGGTGTTCGACCGTTTGTTTCATAAATCCAATTTAAGGGGTTCATGGGAAGGGGTGAAATTATCGAAAATAAATGAAAGAAAATGTCCTGACTGACTCACTCACTCATCATCGCCCAGCCAAAATTATTGAAGTTAGAAACATGAAATTTTGGGGATATGTTCGTTGTATATCGAAAACGTCCACTAAGGAAAGAGTTTTGGATATTCAGGTTCTAAGGAGGTGTTAAGGGGGTAAACGTGCATTTCATTGAATAACAATATCTCACGAGTGGTTTCATTTGGGGATGTGATACTTGTTATATATACTAATCATTAAAAATAAGCTGACACATGTCTAATTGTTTTTCGATGTAGTGTATATTATGAGGTGAAAGGGATGAAAAGTGGGGGTTGAAAGATTTCTAACGGAGCGTGTATCTCTTAAACGACATAGGCGAGGAGTTTGAAACTCGGAGGAAATCAATCAGCTTAAAAATAAATAAATAAATAAATAAATAAATAAATAAAATAAAAAGGTGTTGACCTTTTTTTCATAAATGCATTTTAAGGGGCCTATGGGGAGGGCTGAAATTCTGGAAGAAACACGTCCATTAGGGAAGGATTTTTGGATGTTCACTCTCATCGACCAACCAAAACTATTAAAGTTCGAAGAATGATATTTTGGGGATATGTTTGTTGTGTGTCGAAAACGTCTACTAAGGAGGGAGTTTTGGATATTCAGGTTCTAAGGGGATGTTAACGGGGTTAAACCTGCATTTCATTGAATAACAATATGACATGACTATGACACGAGTGAAGCGAGGCTAAAAATGAGATGGTGTGTGTCGGTGTATTACTCAATCACGCAAGTACCACTGGTCCGATTTACATGAATTTTACATGGAAGTAGCTGATTTACCTGGTTAACATACAGGCTACTTTTGATTTCAATACTTTGCACTATTTAAAGATGGTGACCATTTTAGTGACGTCACTACACCCTTTGGTTTCAAACTTTCATATTTCCATTTCAAATAAAAAGAGAACGCTAAGAAATAGCAAACATTTGATGGCATATACGAGGTTTAAAATTACATTTTCTATCCGTAAGGTATCTCCAGCGGTTAGCGAGTAATACCTAAATTTGTGCTATAAAACACGGTAGTTGGACAAAATGTTCCATCCTTAATCTCCCTCTGCGCAGCACCTCACCTATCCCCTGTTTTAACTGTCACCTTCACATTTTAATTTATTTATGACGCGTAGCGAAGCACGGGTACTTCAGCAAGTATATAATATTTTCGATTGCAAATACACACTAACATGCTTAACATTATAACGTGTGACTAGGTATAAATTAATAAATGTAAAGAAATGAAGTAAGAGAAATTGAACCTGCTTGGATTTGATCCACGAACCTCTAGACTATGAGACTAAGACGCTTCCACTACGCTACATACGCCCAGTACTAACACTAGGTTAACAACTGGTTTAGTATAACTGCATAACATATATTGTCTTGGAATGGAAGATTTCATTAGCGTCTTCTGCCGTTTTTATAAACCATTTGATACTAAATATGTAGACTATTATTTTGTTCAGTGCATTTCTAAAAGGATATAAACTTACAATGTTACTGAAATATGGAGTAGCGAGCAAACAATAACCTCCATTTTGACCCAACGGGACGGCACGGCCCAGCACGATATGACACGATCGGCCTGAACTCTTAGTCACAGCTACGCTTACATATTCTATTTAAAATGCTAATATCCTACCGGTCACCTCCTTGAGGACAGTTTAAACCTTCGTTATTGTGATGGCTGTACTAGTGTGTGTATTTGTAAATTGGGTATGGGATTGAGGAGAAGACGGCTGTGACCTTAAGTTAGGAGCCATCCCAGCATTTTTCTGGAGTAGAAGTGGGGGAAGCCACGGAAAACCAATTCCAGTATGGCTGAGGTAGGAATCTCTGTGTTCCCTCACGAGGTTGAGTGTACCCCGTTCCAGCCCTCACACCAGAATTAAAATTTCTTGGCGAAGTCAGAAATCAAACCCGGGCATCCAGGGCAACAGCCAAGAAAGTTAGCCGCTACACCACTAAGTGGTCAACTTCATATAGCACAGGCCCTTAAATGACGGCTTAAGATTGGTGGGAGGTTGAGCTACAGATGATTCGCCCTCTCGTCTACAGAGAACGAGGGGAAGCTGCTGATGACTCTTTCATGTTTACAGGCTATATGTTCGATTTTCGAAGTGAGAAGACAAGTTCAGACGTTCGGAATCCACATACAAAATGAGTAATGTAGCTTATAATCGCAAGGTTTACGAGCCATGTAAGATTACAAGGCATTTTCAGCCTATTTTCATTTATGAAAAAAAAGGGCTCATGAGATCCCATTTTGTGCGTGTGTGTGCGTATGTATGTGTGAGCCCCCCCCCCCCCCCTCATAAAATATAAACGGCTGAAGTGATTTCAATGAAACTCGGCGAGGTAATAGCTCCATTTGGGCCGACCCCAACCGTGCCCTTCAAATTTTATTAAGTCTCACCAATCCAACGTGGCGGCTGTGCGAAATATTTAACCGGCATTATATATCTCCAAAACTATTATTGATATCACCCTGAAGTTTTGTACGGTGATTAAAGGTTACAAATAGAAGTTCACCTACGAGACTTTCAAAAACCTGTTAACTACGTACTAAACGAACATGGCGGCCAAGTGAAATTGAAACATTTAAATATACTTTTCTCGCGATTTAACCTCCCAATCGCAATGAAACATGGTACAGCAAATGTCTATACGCATTGTAATGCATTGACATCTAATTTAGTTCAATTGTTTACATAACCTCAAGATGGCGGCTGTGCGAAATATTTAACCGGCATTCTACTGTATAGCTCCGAAACTATTACTGACATCACCCTGATTTTTTTACGGTGATAAAAGGCACTGCCAGTTTACCTATGAGACTTTCAAAAACCTGTTAACTACAAAACGAACATGGCAGATAAGCGAAGATGAAACTTTTAAATAGACTTTTCTCGCGATTTAACCATCCAAACGCAATAAAACTTGGTACAGTAAATGTCTAAACAAATTGTAATGCACTGTCATGTACTTTAGTTCACTTTTTTTATATGAACTCAAATTGGCGGCTGTGCAGAATTTCAAAATTAAGTTTTTATTTTTTGTGTATTAATTATGCGGACGAAATGAACGTTTGAATAATTAACCTACGCAATAATCATCATGTAATAGTACATAACTCTATGGCCTATATACATAAAAGTCCAACATGGCGACAATCTGAAATATTTAGACGTTTCTCAGTATCTACTCATTATTTAATCTCCAAAGAGAAGTGAACCCTATTTTACCATAAGGTATTGTGCCCAACACCGTCCCCCCAATATAAGCGCGGATTGGCAACTCCGCCAGCACTGTATGTCATCGCTATGTGCGCGGCCACCAGGTTCAGTGCCGTCACGCGTATCTGAATTCTATCTCCGGCAGAGTGCGCTCCGGCTGACCACATGGTCAGGCCTGGTCTACGGCAACTTGTCACAGCGAGGTAGACAGACAGATGCTTGTTGTGCGCGTACGATGCAGTACTCCGTCGTGCGGATCGTGAGTGGTTTGATATCCGGTCGTGATTACGGAGAACCGTGAGTGCTATATTGCCGTGTATCGGGAGTGGATTGCAATAGAGTCTATGAAAGACCCTACAATTACGCATCGCCGAAGCTACCATGCGCAATCTAAACATTAGACGGCCGAGTTTTGTGCGCATAATTATGAAAATGCTTTTGGCTTGAAAACGAAATAATTAACTTTACAAGCGGGCTACATTACGGCATCTTGTAAGAACGAACGTTCGGGAATCGAGCACTTGCCATCGAAGGACGACCCGCTAATGCATTGTGTGATTTGAGGATGCAAACGAATTTCATGAATAGCTGTGAATGCTTTCAACTGACTGCCAATATACAGCTGTGAAGTCTAGTTTATAGAAAGAGTCTTGTTCCAATATGAACTGTACGTGGCGCCAGGACTTGTAATTTCCAGAATGGAATTAGGGCATTTTCCAACTTTTGCTATTGGAATGTCTGTGAGAAATTTGGAAATGGAAATATTTACTGAAAATATGGAGCACTAGTCCGGTACATAGGGGAACGAGATGGAGTGATAGCCACGCCAGAATGAAGCCATGAGAACACCATAATTACATCGAGGGAGATGGAGATAGCCACCATGGGGCTGCAAGGACCCGGGTTCGGTTCTTGCAAGAACTTTGGAAGATTCCTGCAGCTTTGGACTTGGGGGCGGATGGTAGTGGATGAAGATGGGGATTTCTTCACTGGATATGGAAATTCTTCACGCCAGGAACATAGGCCTACTAACCTTGCACCATCCTTTCTTATTTCTTCGAGTTGGTGAGCCAGAATATTTCTTCATTTAGTAGTGATTGGGTTGACTACTCAGTATTACTCTATATAATTAAATTGAGCTAATATTGAACTAAAGTTGAATTGGGAGTAGAATTGAATTTAGATAAGAAGGTGAAGGTATTGGATTAAGCAAATCAGTGGTGAATTATTTGATTGATTGATTGATTGATTGCTGATTATTATTATCATTAATAGCCAGATTAATTCTACCTCTACGAAGGATATCTGATGTAATATTTCACATGGATAGGCTATTGGATGTTGGATGAACATAACCCACATTGCCTTATTCTACGATCCAGTTAATATTAGCCTACTTTCGATTTTTGCAAAAAATGAAAGTAGACTTATGAGATCAACACAGGGCGAAAAAAGTGTGTCTGCCTGTGTGTGTGTATGTGTGTGTGTGTCAGTGTGTGTGTGTGTGTGTGTGAGTGTGTGTATACTGAATGTCTGCCCCCCCCCTATCAATTCAACACGGTGAATGCGAATTGAACGAAATTTGGTACAAAGGTAGCACTAGCAAAGGACACCTCAGTGTCATGTTTTATATCGCCGCCATCTTGACGGAAACGTAATGGCGGCCACACAAATGTTAGAAGCTTAAATCAAATTACGACTAACCTAATCATCCGATCTCTACCAAATTTTGCAACAATGTACCTTTATGGGGGGAGCATCCTTTGACCAAACTAGTAGGTCATCAGCCTAATAGTTTGCAGATGGCGGCCATCTTTGTGCGAAAATTGATTCCCCATATTAATACGAACACGGTGAAACCGAATGGAACGAAATTTGGTACAGAGGTAGCACTAGCAAACGGCACTTCAGTGTCATATTTTATATCACCGCCATCTTGACGGAAACGTAATCGCGGCCACCCAAATGTTAAAAGCTAAAATGTGATTACGACCAACCTAATAATCTAGTCTCTACCAAATATTGCAACAAAATATCTTTATGTGGGAAGCATATTCTGACCAAACTGCAAGATCATCAGCCCAATAGTTTGCAGATGGTGGCCAAGTATGTGTGCAAATCGATTCCCCCTATCAATTCAAACACGGTGAAACCGAATTGAACCAAATTTGGTACAGAGGTAGCACTAGCAAAGGGCACCTCAGTGTCATGTTTTATATCGCCGCCATCTTGACGGAAACGGAATGACGGTCACCCAAATATTAAAAGCTTAAATCAAATTACGACCATCCTAATAATTTGATTTCTACCAGATTTTGCAACAACATGCCTTTTTGTGGAAAGCATCTTATGACTGACTACAAGGTCATCAGCCCAATAGTTTGCAAATAGCGGCCATGCATGTGTGCAAATCCATTCCTCATATCAATTCAAACACGGTGAAACCGAATTTAATGAATTTTCTTACAGAGGTAGCACTAGCAAAGGGCACCTCATAATCATGTTTAATATCCCGATAGCACGTTGTATTCCAACAAGCTACTACAACCAACATTCAATTATACTCCTTGAAAAGGACAAAGAGATATAACAATACCCATGCATTTAGGAGAAAGTAGGCTATATGTTATTTTCTGAACATCTTGTTTTTAGCCTACTTTCGATTTTTGCAAAAAATGAATGTACACTTATGGGATCAACACAGGGCGAAAAAAGTACGTCTGTCTGTGTGTGTATGTGTGTGTGTGAGTCTGTGTGTGAGTGTGTGTACTCTGAATGTGTATCCCCCCTATCAATTCGAACATGGTGAACGCGAATTGAACGAAATTTGGTACAGAGGTCGTACTAGCAAAGGGCACCTCATTGTCATGTTTTATATCGCCGCCATCTTGACGGAAACGTAATGGCGGCCACACAAATGTTCAATGCTTAAATCAAATTACGACTACCCTAATCATCCGATCTCTACCAAATTTTGCAACAACATACCTTCATAGAGGAAACATCCTTTGACCAAATTAATAGGTCATTAGCCTAATAGTTTGCGGATGGCGGCCATCTTTGTGTCAAAATCGATTCCCTCTATTAATTCAAACACGGTGAAACCGAATGGAACGAAATTTGGTACAGAGGTAGCACTAGCAAAGGGCACCTCATTGTCTTTTTTATATCGCCGCCATCTTGACAGTAACGTAATGGCGGCCACACAAATGTTCAAAGTTTAAATCAAATTACGACTAACATAATCATCCGATCTCTACCAAATTTTGCAACAACATACCTTTATGGAGGGTGCATCCTTTGACCAATCTAATAGGTCATTAGCCTAATATTTTGCGGATGGCGGCCATATTTGTGTGAAAATTTATTCCCTCTATTAATTCGAACAGGGTGAAACCGAATGGAACGAAATTTGGTACAGAGGTAGCAATAGCAAAGGGCACCTCAGTGTCATGTTTTATATCACCGCCATCTTGACGGAGACGTAATCGCAGCCACCCAAATGTTAAAAGCTAAAATGTAATTACGACCAACCTAATAATCTAGTCTCCACCAAATTTTGCAACAACATATCTTTATGTGGGAAGCATATTCTGACCAAACTGCCAGATCATCAGCCCAATAGTTTGCAGATGGTGGCCAAGTATGTGTGCAAATCGGTTCCCCCTATCAATTCAAACACGGTAAAACCGAATTGAACCAAATTTGGTACACAGGTTGCACTAGCAAAGGGCACCTCATTGTCATGTTTTTTATCACCACCATCTTGACAGAAACGGAATGACGGCCACCCAAATGTTAAAAGCTTAAATCAAATTACGACCATTCTAATAATTTGATCTCTACCAGATTTTGCAACAACATGCCTTTTTGTGGAAAGCATCTTATGACTGACTACAAGGTCATCAGCCCAATAGTTTGCAAATAGCGGCCATGTATGTGTGCAAATCCATTCCCCATAATTCAAACACGGTGAAACCGAATTGAATGAAATTTTTTACAGAGGTAGCACTAGCAAAGGGCACCTCATATTCATGTTTAATATCCGTATAGCACGTTGTATTTCAACAAGCTACTACAACGAACATTCAATTATACTCCTTGAAAAGGACAGAGTTATAACAACACCCATGCATTTAGGATAAAGTAGGCTATATGTTCTTTACTGAACATCTTGTTCGGATATTCTATAAATCCATCTCAAATTCGGATGATAGGATTTTGCTACTTTTGGACGTTGGAACTTCATAGGAGCAAGCCTATAGTTTTGGTCGAATACTTGATAGTCTATTCGACTCTATTTTCGATGGAATATGCTAGATGCCTGCAACTAATTTGATATTGAGTGCTATAGTAAAATTCAGGTTTAAATTCTCGGATCTTAACTTCAGATATTGACAGATATTATTATGATTTCCTAAGTATGATTATCAGTTCAATACTTTCATATTTTCTTCTCCCATACTCTTTGCTTTGGGAATTTGAATTATTTCAAGCATGTTTTGCCATTTTTGCTTGAGCGTTTATGCATTTGGCATTGCTTCTAGTCAGGCCTACATTATATTATAATTTATACAGGCCAATTTATGTGATCGAAGGGAAGCCATAATGATTATAGGGTAATAATTATACATTTTCTGCACTAAAACTGTGAAGTTGGTGTGTTTATTTAAAAAGGAAAAGAGATTTAAAAAAATAAGAGAATAATTTAAGGTCATAATTCACATATGCTGTGAACAATTCGACAATGGTTTGAAGATTAATCTTGGTGTTTAATTAAAAAAAAAAGATAGTAGAATAATGAAACACGTGGGGATTATAAATATATATATATATTACTTATAATAATTGTTACGTGCGATGCCCGTACCAATGTTTTTAAATATGTATCTCCCCTATATTCATGTGTCCCCGACCTTTAAAACGACCGCCTGATGGCTTGGTTCCGCTAATGGACTAGAGGTGGCAGCATCTATTGGCCTCTAGCTGGAGTTGTATCTTCCACCGCTAGAGTGAGTTTGTGGTGTCTTCTGATCTCATCCTAGTAGAGACATAATTGAAGCATATTGTATTCTACGTCATTGAACAAAAGACTATATATACTGAATCCTTCAGAATAGCAGTGTTTTATGCAAGAATCTTAGATCAAGGGGTCGCGTTCAGTTCATAGTGTGGTGTTTACGTCCGCCAAACAACGTGCTTTTCTGAGGCAAGGGTTATAGGATAAAAACTATAATTAAGAAAGAAAGGAGACAAAACGTAAGATAATAACAAGATTTAATAACTAATTTGTGCATAAAAGAATAAAACAAACAATAATAAACAAAATCCTCCCTGAATTTCCCCTGACAGGAATATTTATCACTTTGAGGAGTCAGATGGATCTCCCCTTTTCTAATAAAATGTGGATCCAAGTTCCACTATCTTGCATATGAATTTATGTTCGCGTGATGACTATCTACGAGAAATGAGTACTTGGATGATCGTTCGTTCACAACGGGTTAACAGCCACGGTGCTCACGAACAATCATCTCGTAAATCAACGTTTATGGATATGGGCATAACATTAATAAAAATCCTTAAATCTAACTCTGACACACATATTACAACTCTACTATTTACAGGCATCTCACTGAGACGCTTATTAGTATGGTGACACACTTAACCAAATGAGCTGCCACAATGGCCAGATACTCAACAACAAGGAAACACAGCGCCGCACGTGACTCACGGGTCACCGACATGGAAAATAAACATAGAATAAACCAACAACAACAAACAACCTGAGTGGTTAAGATTACTTTATATTAACAAAATTGCATGTTAAGGAAATGCTTCGAAGATTATCGTGTTTCGTAGGCAACTCCCATTTATTTAAACAATTTTACCATTGATCAGTTTCTCACATTTATATTTATTTTCAAGTAATTGGAAACCAGACGTGCACTCCACTAATGATGAGCTTGCTTGCGAAACTCAGCCAGCCCTTGTGACCACAACTCACCCTTTCCTCAATACCTGTCATGTCCCCCTTCCAGTGTATATAAATAGCCGACCAGCTGGACTGTTATCTCAAGGAATCAACAGCAACTAACATCTCCTCCAACTCAACATATGGTCAGACAATAATCACATATCCATAATTGTCCTCGCAAGGATACAATATGAATCTGGTACCAAGCTGACAGAAATCAGTCTCTGCTGAAGTTCCCGCTTGTAATACCACAAAAAATATACTCACAATACACACATCTGGGACTGACATAACGCCTTTCACACGGGTCTGCTGAATTAGAGCTCGCAAACATTTAACACAATATTTAAAACTTACGATAGAGCTGAATACTCTTCGTCACAAATTGCATTGCTCCAAAAGGCAATAATCACACTGAATCTGATCAATAATAAATCTCAACCAAATGTAATTACCCTCCAATCTACTATACAATTATATCAATTCAGTCCTACTTCTGAAACACGACATATCTCCGAGAGACGTTTTTAACCGCACTTCGTAACGTAGGCGAACACGGTCTTTCGCATAGCTACGTTAGTTAACACAACACAAAGAAAAGAACCTTCCATCAACTACAATTTTGCGAGCTGCTTCCAAACAAAAATGTGTCAGATCAAAACTAAATATACTACATTAATCACACAAGCAATGTATTTACAAAAATATGTCCCATAAACCATAAGTTAATTTAACAAATAATAAAATATTATTTTGTACTCATCTCTTTTTGTAGTCACCCGTCAAAGAACATCAGACGCCATTCCCCAACTGGATGGTTCTTTATCTCATATCAGCCATCTGCACGGAGTGTTGAGAATTCCAAACTTCCTCTGCATTCATCGATGTCATCCTTGCGCTGATACAAAAATTAGGTTATTATACACTTTATGTCTGACTACTAAATTCGCTTGTTCAGGTACTAAATTCCCTGTCACTGTTCGTTGGCGAATTATCGACGATACTTCCCCTATAACTATAGTACTATGACTATCTATCACTGAATTTAACACTTTACAATGAATATCTTGTGTCTTCGACACACAAAAATACAAGTCTACGTCCGTAGACGCACAGAATCAAAGTCCTGTGTCCTCGACACACGGAATAAAAGTCTACGTCCTCAGACGAACAGAATAATAATAAAGTCTTGGCTCTTCGACACACTTATAAATGAACTGGCCCTTGGGTCTAGATGGAGGGGGATTTTATGTAAAAATTTCTCGAAATAAATGTGATACAGGAATGAAATAAATATCACTGAACTCGTAATATTGCACAGGTCAAGAATATGCCCATTAATCCTAGAATCGATCGTAGAGATTTTGTCTAGGCGATTTCCCGCGTGAATACTAGCCGCCGCGTACCCCAGCCGGAGTTGGCGCGCAAGTAGGCATTCTCTTCTCATTGGTTCTCCATTTTCTGTAATTTGGCGGTTTCTAGTAGATCTTGGCGTCTTGGGAGTGTCTATTTTCTTCATCAGCCATTCACGTTACTGCATCATATTTCTTCTAGGCGCGAATATCACAATGAACATACCAGAACCATGTCTCACCGCGCGTCGCTTCTAAAATTGAGGTAGCCACACCTGTCCCTGTGATACATAGCTATGCTATTTCTTTTCATAGCTCAAGTATTTAGCCTTTTGTTAAACTGATGCAGGTATGTCCCTACTGTCTCCAACAAATGCTTGAAATTTCCTCATCGCTGTCTGGCTACTTCCATGATGCTGGTTGAAATATTTATTAATTGAAGAAATAAAAAGTAGAATCATTTAACCAACATAGGGTAAAGGGTTCACAACTCTCCCACTCACAAAACTTCGAACTTAGGAATAAAGTCGACAATTTTACAATACTTCCGTAGGCCAATTTGTTTTAATTCCAGAATCACCCCTTTTTCTTACTTGGTCTAGGCGCTCCTGTCTTCAATGGCATTTACTCGTTTTCATATCCTGCTTGTATTTTCCCCCTTCCAATCTTGCGTGACGCTCGGATGCCTGCGGCAACACCTTGCTCGCCTCGTTAATGTTTGTCAACAACAGCTCTACTTCCTCCTTCATCACGTGCCGTACTCAACTGCTCCCCGTTGACTTTGTTGATAGTAGGACGTCCGTATATTCAAACAGCGTCATTATTTCGGCGCTACCATGGTTCACTTCGACGATATTTTTTTAGGTTGGCAGCGTTGTAAACTGACATTGTTCCTGTGCTCAATTCTTTCACTCTGTAAGCATTATTTCCAAGGTTTCTTACGATAGAATAGGGTCCTATGAATTTCTCGCAGAATTTACTAAAGATTTTCTTTTCTGGGTCCGATGTAGCAGGTCGTTTTACCAAAACGAGCTGGTTGACTTCAAGATCACCGTGGAACCTCTTATTTCTTACTCGCCGTAATCTGCGGTCTGCTTGTTTTCTCATGTATGCTCTCGTTCTTTCAATTCGCAGGTCTGGTGCTATCATGGGATCTTGTGGTCAGTTAATGATGCTTTTCCACGTTCTTATTGGATACTCGTTCTTGTGTAGGACCATAGGGATTTGTCCTGTTGACTCGAGCCTGGTAGAATTCATGCATGTCTCTACGTCTTTAATTTTATCGACCCATTTGTGGTGTTCGTTCGGAATGAAGATTCTCAAATATGCAGTTACACATTTAATTACTCTCTCACTTGGATTTGCTTGGGCATGTCGGATACTGCTTAAAACATGTTTTATACCCATGTCTTCCATTCCTTTCTTGAATTCGGCGCTTGTGAAATAACTGCCGTGATCTGATAATATAAACTCTGGTTTTCCAAGGGTTGGAATAACTCTATTACGAATGCGACTGAGTACCTGCTTCGATGTGGTTTTCTGAATAGGGCATAGTACTACAAACTTAGAAAATACATCAATGCACACTAGCAAATGACGGCAACCTCTCCTTCCCTTCGGAATTGGACCAAGACAGTCCACCGTCAGTAGCTCACATGGTTTCTGAGGTAGCAATGGTCTAGGATATTGCCTCAGTAAATAATTATTCGGCTTTGTTCTCTGACACGGGTCACAAGTTGTAATGACGTCACATATAGTTGTTCTCATACGTGGCCATGTAAATGTATCTCCTATAGTCGCTTCGCACTTGTCTAAGCCCACGTGACCGTAACTTTCGTGCGTATGCCATGTCAATCCTCGTTGTAACGATGCAGGTACTAATATGCGTAACTTGGTGTGGTCATTATCTACCCATTTGTGCAGCAAATTGTTGACATAAACATATCTTCCTTCTTTGGCTTTCGCTTCTCGAAATGCAGGTGTTCCTGTAGGTAGTTGCTTTTTGAAGTATTGAATTAATAGCATCATCCATGGTTCCGCTTCCTGTTCTCGCTGTATCTCACGTAACTCCTCCAAGAATTCCTGGTCCTTCGGTGTTAACTCCAAGTGTTGTACCATCGCTGTTTCTTCATTATCAGGCTCTGGGTTCCTGCTGAGCGCATCCGGTATCACGTTCATCTTCCCTGGACAATGTTCAATTTCAATGCTGAACTGCTGAATGTATATAGACCAACGTGTCACACGTTCGCTTGCCATTGACGTCTTAAACAAGAATGTTAGTGCCTTGTGGTCAGTTCTGACAACAATAGGGTAACCATATATTATTCGTTTCCATTGTTGGAGCGCATGAAGGATGGCCAACAATTCTAGCTCGGTTACAGTATAATTTCGCTCGTGCTTACGCAATTTTCGGCTGACAAATGCCAAATATGTTTTGTGCTGCAGGTTAGCTGGATCCTCTTGGTAGAGCATAGCACCTATCCCAATTAGTGAAGCATCCGCTTGGATTATAAATTTGAGCTTGAAATCTGGATATCCTAATTTAATGCAGTTTTCTAATAGCTGTTTTGTTGCTTGGAATGCCTTCTCACATTCCGCGTTCCATGACCATTTGTTATTTTTCTTTAACATTTCCTGCATTGGAGCTACAGTTTCCGTATAACCTGACAGTTTTCTTTAAAGAATCCCGTTACGCCTAAGAAAGCCCGAATGTGCTTGACTCTCGTTGGTGTAGGGAAATTCTTTATCGCTTCAATCTTAGCTGGGTTTGGCTTCACTCCCTCCTTGTCAATGACGTGACCCAAATATAAGATCTCGCTCTTGAAGAAATGCGATTTCTTCAGGTTTACTTTGAAATTCGATGCATTCAAGTTGCCCAATACTTTATCTAAATTTTCCATGTGAGTTTCAATGTTGTCAGATGCCAACAGAATGTCGTCAATGTATCGCACCGTCATCTCCTTTACTTCCTCGGTTAGGTTCCGGTCCAGTGCTCGGATTAAAGCACAGCCCGCTGTTTTGACTCCAAAAGGCATTCTGACGAAACAATATGTCTGGTTATCGAATAAGAAGCCAGTTAGAAGCTGTGACTTCTCATCCAACTCAAGATGGTGGAACGAGCTCGTCAGGTCGACTGATGAATAAATGCTCTTGTTTTTAAAGCCTTTTAATACGTCTCTGGTAATTGGCGCTCTGTCATACTCAGGAAAAATGAGTCTCATGTTGAGATTTCTGGCATCTAAACAAAGTCTAATAGATCCATTTGGTTTTGTGACTGCCAAAATCCCATTTAGATAAGGTGTAGGTGTCTTCCTTATCACTCCAGCTTCTAACATCTCATCTATAATGATTTTAACTTGACCACGATACTTTTCAGGAATTGGGTACAATCTGCTTTTGAACGGTGACCAGTCCTCGACTTGCATAGAGTACTTGAAATTTAAAATTTTCCCAGGTACTGTATCAAATACTGTTTTGTGCTTCCTTAAAATCTCTTCCAACTGTTTTCTGTGTTCACCCCCAAGTTGAATGTAATTGAGCCGCTCCTGTAGTAACTCTTCAAATTGTGCATCACTGTCATCTCCTTCTGTTAATAAAGACCATATCTCCTGGGATTCTATCTCCTCATCTAGTTCCACAACAGCCCCTTCTACGATGTTATCTTCCGCCTTTCGTACCTCCTCTTCCGTCTCTTCTGATATTGCTTCCAATGCCCAAGAATTTACATCTCTTCCGGTAGTGATTTCATCCATATGCAATCCCACGTTTTTCAGCTGGTCATATTCTCTAAAACTGACTGTATTCTTGTGTAAATCTATCACTGCTTGATAGTCACAAATGAAATTTGCACCAAGAATTATATTGAAATTCATCTTTGCCATGATAATGAATGTTTGCCCAAAAGTGTGTTCCAATATGTTCAGCTCTAAGTATGCCTGACGTTTACAAGTAACGATGCGTTCAGGAATAACACCCCTCACTTTGAGCTGTGGTACCGGAATTACAGAAATATTCTGAGTCCGTCCCAACTCTCGAACCAAGGCCTCCGATACTAGACTGATCTGTGACCCCGTATCCAATAAACATCTTATATTAATTCCACCAATCCTTGCGTAAATAATGGGTAATTGCCTAATTTCATCGTTCCGTGGTTTCACCGTCTCCTCCAGGCAGTCTTCTGGTAAAGCAATCCATTCTTGTATGTTCGCTACTATCCATCCATCTTCAACTTCCGACTGTTGTGTTTTGAGACTGTCTCCTTGATCCAAAATTAACATTTTTTTTAGCTCCATTTCGACTCCCATCATCCTTCTGTCGCTCATGTCCTTGATATTCCTCTTGTCTCAGTAGACTTCCAGCTTCCTCAGTATGTGTATCTGGGTTCTTTCTGTTCCCAATGGCCTTTTCCCATCTTCCTAGCTCTCCACCTTGATTAGCGTGTAACTCCTCTAAGTAATTTTGTGATTGAGCGTGCCTATCATCCCAGTCATCTCGATAGTTACGTTGATCTCCTTGATTTTGATCTCTCCTTCCTTTCCATCTTTGATTGGCATTGTAATCACCGTATCTTCCATAAGGCCTGTCATTCCTTCGATTATCACGCCATTGTTGATATCCTCTCTGTTGGTATCTATTGTTGCCCTGGTATCTATTGTTGTAGTGATTTTCGTTACGCTGATATGGTCTGTTTTCCCCTTCTTCCTGGTTTCGCCTAGGTGTGGAGGTGCTTGTATTAGTACCCTGCGTTTTAGTATTTCCCTGTTTTGTTTTTACGACCTCTGTGGTGTTGACTAATTCCAGCTGTCTTCCTCCTCTAAAATGACTATGAGATGTGGTCTCATCTATTTGCCGTAATATCTGCTCTGCATGTAGGGCCGTACTAACGTTTGCTGCGACTAGTACTTGCTGTACATTAACTGGCATTTGCCTTGCTATTGTCATCACCAAATCTGCTTCGTTTAATGGGTAATCTAGGTCGCGAAATTTTAGCATTTGCATGTTAAAGAAATCTGAGTATTTTGTCTGCTGGGTAGTTTGGTATTTTCTAGAGTAAAGCTCCATTCTTAAACTCTGTTGTATGGCGGGAGTCCAGTATTTGCGCAGAAACGCTAAATTAAAGTCTGACATGGTTCCAAATGTATATTTGAAACTTAAAAACCAGTTGAGAACATTTCCTGATAAAAATCTCTCCATCATTCTTAATCTACGTGCTTCAGGTACCCCAGTGTCATTGAAATGGTCTTCAATCTCTTTGATAAAGGCCTTAGGTGTTATCCCTGAATTTTCGGTGTATTTCTGCGGTTTGTAGTCATTTGAGCGAATTACTTGAATAAGTTGTGTGGGCTGATGACCGTCCTGTGGTGTTGAGCTCCCATCTACGTTCTTGCGAAATCCTTCCGTGTTTGTTGTTAATGGGCTCTCTGCTTGAGTCTGACTTCCTGCTATGCTGGGTTGGGGACTATGTGAGTCATCCTGCTTGTCTTTCAATGCTCCCGTTTTAAATATAGATGATTGTTCTAATGAGCGGAGTTCGGCTTTAATGATCCTGTCTGTCTGCTCTTTAAGTTTATTTTTTACTTCTTGCTCCAAAGCTTGAATACGCGTGTGGTTTTCGCCTACTGTTTTAAGAATGGTGGATCTTTCCTCTCTAGAATCAATATTCATTTTCTTCCAATCTTTCCTGATCTGTTCTTTAATCGTGCTTATTTTTTCTTCTATCTGGCTCTTATTTTCATCCTGATTATTTTCTATCTGGCTTAGCCTTTCGTCTAATGTACTCTTAAATTGTTCTTGTTCCGTTTCTAGGCTTTTCCACTGTTCCGCTGATTTTATCTCGAGACGGTCCATATCTTTAATTATGCCTGATATGTTCTCATCTACTGCTGATATTTGTCGTTGAATGACCCTGCCACTTTTCTCCATCTCCTTGAATCGTCCTTCCAACTTATCCTGAGCTATTTTGACCTCGCTTGTATTCATTGTGCATGCTATTTCAATCTGCTCTAATTTAGCTAACACCGTTTCATCGAGAATGCTAAGTTTTTTATCAAAAATACTCTCCATTTTTTTAATCTGCTCTAATTGTTTCTCATTATTTTTGCTTACATCAAGGGCCAGTAATATCATCTGTTGGTTTGTGTGCTCTTTCATCTCTGCGGTTAACGAAGCTAATTGGTTCGTGTTTTTATTATTTTGCGCCTCTAACTGTGAATTTATAGTGTCATTAATTTCACTCTTTAATAACCTAGCTTGTTCCGCCTGATATTCATTTTGCTCAATTCTACTGTTATTTAATTGTGTCCGCAATGATTCACTTTGTTCTAACAGTTTAGTATTCAACGCTTCACTTTGTTCTGACAGTTTAGTACTTAGCGATTCACTTTGTTCTGACATTTTCGTATTTAGCGATTCACTTTGCTCTAACAGTTTAGTATTTAGCGATTCACTTTGCTCTAACATACTAGTGTTTATTTGTTCAGATAATTTTGTATTCAACGCTTCACTTTGCTCTAACATACTAGTGTTTATTTGTTCAGATAATTTTGTATTCAGCGATTCACTTTGTTCCGCTAATTTAGTATCCAACAATTCCTGCGTTCTCCTCGCTGCACTCTCAATGATCTCCTGGATCTGCGCCACCGTTGCCATGTTTTATAATTTATATGAGACATATGGGAAATGGCATACGCCAATGCCCTTTGACACGCACATAAATCCAATGCACATTTAATTTCTTTATCCTACTCAGTTCATTTATTTTTACCTTTAACCCCATTAGTCGATTGCATCTCTGAGTAGTTCTAGTTTTACTCAATTTAATTTTAACCCCAAGCACATATTTAGTCATTAAACAGTTATCCTGATCTGATATTAACACTGACTAATTAACAAAGTATTAATTGTCATTTTAGGCTACAGCCTCCTAATATTTCCATGAGTTTGACTTTCTAAACAAATCTAGTTTTAACTTTATCTTTGGGCGCCCGGTATCACATCTTAATTTTACTTTAATTTAAAAGACAACAACGTGAACCGTATTTTACATTGCAAACTCCTGATTTTAATTTATCTTTCACACACTTGGCGGTATCCACTTCGCCTCAACTACTTTTAATAAAATATCACTTCCCGGTGATTAAATACTGTCATATCTGCCTGCACTTGCGGCATGCCAGTTTTACTCAAATACGCCACTATTGACATGTGTAATCTCCCCGTTACACCACAGTGAATAGCCCCACCGTTGGCCGCGCCAGTTTTTACCTATGAACCCTTCAGAATAGCAGTGTTTTATGCAAGAATCTTAGATCAAGGGGTCGCGTTCAGTTCATAGTGTGGTGTTTACGTCCGCCAAACAACGTGCTTTTCTGAGGCAAGGGTTATAGGATAAAAACTATAATTAAGAAAGAAAGGAGACAAAACGTAAGATAATAACAAGATTTAATAACTAATTTGTGCATAAAAGAATAAAACAAACAATAATAAACAAAATCCTCCCTGAATTTCCCCTGACAGGAATATTTATCACTTTGAGGAGTCAGATGGATCTCCCCTTTTCTAATAAAATGTGGATCCAAGTTCCACTATCTTGCATATGAATTTATGTTCGCGTGATGACTATCTACGAGAAATGAGTACTTGGATGATCGTTCGTTCACAACGGGTTAACAGCCACGGTGCTCACGAACAATCATCTCGTAAATCAACGTTTATGGATATGGGCATAACATTAATAAAAATCCTTAAATCTAACTCTGACACACATATTACAACTCTACTATTTACAGGCATCTCACTGAGACGCTTATTAGTGTGGTGACACACTTAACCAAATGAGCTGCCACAATGGCCAGATACTCAACAACAAGGAAACACAGCGCCGCACGTGACTCACGGGTCACCGACATGGAAAATAAACATAGAATAAACCAACAACAACAAACAACCTGAGTGGTTAAGATTACTTTATATTAACAAAATTGCATGTTAAGGAAATGCTTCGAAGATTATCGTGTTTCGTAGGCAACTCCCATTTATTTAAACAATTTTACCATTGATCAGTTTCTCACATTTATATTTATTTTCAAGTAATTGGAAACCTGACGTGCACTCCACTAATGATGAGCTTGCTTGCGAAACTCAGCCAGCCCTTGTGACCACAACTCACCCTTTCCTCAATACCTGTCATGTCCCCCTTCCAGTGTATATAAATAGCCGACCAGCTGGACTGTTATCTCAAGGAATCAACTTCAACTAAAATCTCCTCCAACTCAACATATGGTCAGACAATAATCACATATCCATAATTGTCCTCGCAAGGATACAATATGAATCTGGTACCAAGCTGACAGAAATCAGTCTCTGCTGAAGTTCCCGCTTGTAATACCACAAAAAATATACTCACAATACACACATCTGGGACTGACATAACGCCTTTCACACGGGTCTGCTGAATTAGAGCTCGCAAACATTTAACACAATATTTAAAACTTACGATAGAGCTGAATACTCTTCGTCACAAATTGCATTGCTCCAAAAGGCAATAATCACACTGAATCTGATCAATAATAAATCTCAACCAAATTTAATTACCCTCCAATCTACTATACAATTATATCAATTCAGTCCTACTTCTGAAACACGACATATCTCCGAGAGACGTTTTTAACCGCACTTCGTAACATAGGCAAACACGGTCTTTCGCATAGCTACGTTAGTTAACACAACACAAAGAAAAGAACCTTCCATCAACTACAATTTTGCGAGCTGCTTCCAAACAAAAATGTGTCAGATCAAAACTAAATATACTACATTAATCACACAAGCAAAGTATTTACAAAAATATGTCCCATAAACCATAAGTTAATTTAACAAATAATAAAATATTATTTTGTATTCATCTCTTTTTGTAGTCACCCGTCAAAGAACATCAGACGCCATTCCCCAACTGGGTGGTTCTTTATCTCATATCAGCCATCTGCACGGAGTGTTGAGAATTCCAAACTTCCTCTGCATTCATCGATGTCATTCTTGCGCTGATACAAAAATTAGGTTATTATACACTTTATGTCTGACTACTAAATTCGCTTGTTCAGGTACTAAATTCCCTGTCACGGTTCGTTTGCGAATTAACGACGATACTGCCCCTATAACTATAGTACTATGACTATCTATCACTGAATTTAACACTTTACAATGAATATCTTGTGTCTTCGACACACAAAAATACAAGTCTACGTCCGTAGACGCACAGAATCAAAGTCCTGTGTCCTCGACACACGGAATAAAAGTCTACGTCCTCAGACGAACAGAATAATAATAAAGTCTTGGCTCTTCGACGCACTTATAAATGAACTGGCCCTTGGGTCTAGATGGAGGGGGATTTTATGTAAAAATTTCTCGAAATAAATGTGATACAGGAATGAAATAAATATCACTGAACTCGTAATATTGCACAGGTCAAGAATATGCCCATTAATCCTAGAATCGATCGTAGAGATTTTGTCTAGGCGATTTCTCGCGTGAATACTAGCCGCCGCGTACCCCAGCCGGAGTTGGCGCGCAAGTAGGCATTCTCTTCTCATTGGTTCTCCATTTTCTGTAATTTGGCGGTTTCTAGTAGATCTTGGCGTCTTGGGAGTGTCTATTTTCTTCATCAGCCATTCACGTTACTGCATCATATTTCTTCTAGGCGCGAATATCACAATGAACATACCAGAACCATGTCTCACCGCGCGTCGCTTCTAAAATTGAGGTAGCCACACCTGTCCCTGTGATACATAGCTATGCTATTTCTTTTCATAGCTCAAGTATTTAGCCTTTTGTTAAACTGATGCAGGTATGTCCCTACTGTCTTCAACAAATGCTTGAAATTTCCTCATCGCTGTCTGGCTACTTCCATGATGCTGGTTGAAATATTTATTAATTGAAGAAATAAAAAGTAGAATCATTTAACCAACATAGGGTAAAGGGTTCAATACATCATACTGCCAAAATAATTATAGAATATGCACATTGTTACTTGATGTGTCAAGCTGTGATTGGACAATTACATTAACATGAATGCAGTGCGGTATTTGACTTTGGATTCTCCGCCATCTTGTGATCTTGATAGTCTGTCGTCAAGAAAGCAACAAGTTAGTTGCTCGTGAAAGTTGTCGCCGTGACCGGGGGCTTGGCCCCCTGGCCCCTACGAAATACGGATATATGCTGAAAAGGAATTGCCTGTGCTCTTAAGGCTAAAATTTCATCGTTTCGTCGTGAAGATGAAGGGTAATATAATTACCGCAACTTGCTGCAAAGAGGAGTGCTTATGACCCAAACGGCGCATGTGCTGGGTTGGCCATTTTGAGGCAATATAGTGCCTTATATTATTATTTAATTTGTGTGTTAATTATTTTATTATTATTGTGTCTCCATAGAGAAATTTTAAGGTACGTAATTATTTAAAATTTTATATATTGTTATGGGGCTCCGATATTGGCCTTATATTAATGTTTAATACTCTCTTTTGTTTCGCCTGGTAGGCCTAAATTATCTGTTTTGCTAATGTTACCAGTTATGTAAATTTTATTGTTTTCCTTCGTACCTTCTGGAGACACGTTTCTAGATTATTTTACGTTGTAATTTTTTATTTATTTAGCTTTTGGCAGTCCTTGGGATAGCCCTATTATTATTTTTGATTTACGATCCGTTGCAGCCTAATATGCCTCATGTCAATAGGCTTAAGGCGTAATTCTTTCCTCACTTTCTGTTCTCTCTGGTGATTTTAAATGAATTTTATGCTAATTGTTTGCCGTAATTCGATTGGACATGCGGTCAGCTTTTTGGTGGCCATGTTTGTTTTTTTTGTTTTGCCCGGGTGCATTCTGGTCTTGAGAGTGGATTATCTAGGCGTCGAGCGGGACTCAAACGTGTTGTGCTGGTAGATCAGTATGTTTTTCGTTAATCTTGTTGGTTTACCTTTGTGTTTTGGTGAATTTTCCTGAGTTTTTCTACGTCACGAATGTTGTGGATTTATTAATTGATCCTATTTTATTTTATAAATTTAATTTTTTGTTTTTGTTTTGCATCGTGGCCTTGATGTCTGCATGTCGGGTCGGTATTACGTACCTTAATACATTATCAAGCCCTTTCTCATTTGGTAATACCTGTATTCTAGTTTTCATTCTTTTGGGCTTTATTATTTTAATTTTAAATTAAATATTTTCGTTTTGGTTCAGCAAGCATGTAAAGCATTATCTAGTTTTCTAAGGTAATTGACTTATTTTGGCCTTAAGCCTCGTGCATCACCAGAGAGAGGTTATGGAAATAGAGTTTCCCTTTTATTATTTTGTTAAATTTGTATTTCCTTTGCCCCTTTTGGGAATTAAATTTTATTTTCTATATTAAGCAACTGTTGTGGCATTATTTCGTCGGCGACAATTCTTATAGTTATCGGGGGGTGTCTGTGGACGAGCCTGTGCGTTTCCCCTTCTCCACCTTCCTTCCACCCCTTTTGGTGTTCTTCTGTTGGGGCATGTCATCTGGCGGTGATTTTGCAGATAGCGCTGCGGACCTCTGAATAAAAAGTAAGTAGGTCCAGTTCCATTCCAGAGCCTAAGGTGGTAGCAGTTTGGTAGCAAAGCGTGGTTGTGTTCGCTTCTGCATCTATCCCCTCCCCCATACCCGCAGGCTCGTTTTATGGACCCTTCTGATGCTGATAGAGCGGTTACTGATGGGATGTGTCATGTCAGTGCACTTGATGTTATTTAATGCTAATCCTTGTCGTTTGTTTGATTTCATGTTTGCCTCTGAATATCCATGTGGTGATATGTAAGTGACCTGTTCCAAGCGAGGTGTCTGTGCTGGTTTTTATTCTTTTTGTGATGCAACATTCCCGGTGAAAAAAGAAGTTGGTAACTGACTGGCATGTGTTCTTGGCATGGGAAATGTGGGGTTAGTTCATTTTCTGATAGCCTACATGTTACTAGTGAAGGCATCGGGGAGCCCTGTCTGAAGCTGTTCGCCATGTGGTTTGTGGCAATTTTTGTAATTTAGCTTCCTGTTCTCGAGCCAAGCAAGCGATGACGTCTGCAGTTCTGGGCAGCATTGTGCATGATTTTGTATAGTATTGTGGCTGTGTTCGAGTGTCAACCTAATCTATGGTGTTGGTAATTGGTAGTTTATGGTATTGTTGTGAAAGTGTAAACTGTCCTCGTAATTCCTGAAATTTGTTTCTTTCTGTATTGTCTGCATGCATTCTGTGTTTTTCAAAATGGCCGACAATAATAGTGCTTTTGATTTAATTGACTTAAGAGATAACCTTGTGAATTTGGAGCGTTCTTCTGGGGTTGAACGTGAATCACCTCTGTTTACTAGGTCTGAGGTTTTGGGATCGATTACTAGTAGTGGTTTGCCTGCCCCTCTATTGCCTGGTTCTGGCTCGTCCAGACCACTTAACCCTGGATACGGTCATTCTTCTCATGTTAGGTCACCTAATGATTTCCTGGGTCCTGCCGACCCATTGCATCCCAGTTTTTTCTCTGGCCATGTAAATGTTTTGTCTCCTGTAGAGGGTGTGCGAGGGAGCTGCCCTGGTAATAATGTCTCTTTTCCAAATGCTACGTACTCGCCTACCGTTAATTATGGGACGATTCCTCACCCTATTTTTAGTTTCTTAACTAAGTTGAAGCATTTCAACCTAGATGACGTTACCCAGGTGGTCCTATTTTTAAAGCAAGTGGTCGAATTGGATAACCATGCCTCGATTTTTGGGATGTCGGAAAATCAGGTTTTCCAACTGTTGTATCCTGTTGCATCCGGTATGCTGCGCGAAAATCTGATTGAAGCTATCCACCTCCGCATGTCCTTAGCCATGTTCATTAGGGAAGTGCTGTGGTTTTTTGTCCCTGCGAGTGCCCTTAGTACTCACGAGCAAAAGTTCTTATATCGTGGCCAAAGGTTGGACGAGTCACTTAGCGACTATGTCAGTGACATTAAGGTATATGCCCAGGTATTTGCGTCCCCTTTGAACTGAACGACAGTTGGTGTCATCTATTGTAAATGGGTTTTCGCCTCAATATAGGTCATACATGACTATGTGTACCAGGCCTTCGTCATTTGTCGAGCTAAAACAGGTCGTTATAGAGGCTATGGCTGTGAAACATGCAGATTCCCTACGTGTAGCTAATGTTCCTCCTCCTTCCTTGATGTCTCGTCCCCCTCCTAAGGTTATGTTTAATCCAAGACCCAATGTTAAGTGCCACACGTGCGGTGGCGTGGGACATGTTAAGAAGGTGTGTCCGAATAACCAGGTTGTGTATCGCCAATGACGGGATATTTTGGAGACCAATTCGGGTGTTACTTCTAAGGATATTTCTGTGCATGAGAATTTGGGAAAACCCTGTGAAGTTTCTGGTCGCCCTACTAATGAAAATCTTGGTAACTCTTTGAAAACTAATTCATCACGTGCTAATTCTGCTTATGTCGCTGACCTACCTAACCTGTCAGTGAGCAATGTCGTGGCAGGTCAGCCTAATTCTAAACATAATGTGAAACCTGTGGTGCGGGTGTCCTCGTCATCTAATTGTACTCGTTTTAGAGTGAATAATGATTTTGGAATTTCTCCTGTGGCTAAAGGAATATCCCCGTTTATTGAAATTTGTGTTAATGACGAGCCCGTTTCTGCATTGCTTGATTCTGGTAGTGTCGCATCCTTTATAAGCGAGGTCTGGTTTTTATCTATGAAGAGTGTTTGCAAATTACCTGAGTTAGAGCCTAACAATGAATATTTTATTTCGGCAAATTGTTCAAACTTAAATATTTTGGGTAGTATGACAGTCAAAATCCATATTCTAAATTTTTCTTGGAAGTTTAAATTTTTTGTTGCCAGAAATCTTTCTTGTTCTGTGGCCATTGGAGCTAATTTCATGTCCCACGTTGGTATGCTTCTTGATTTTGGTGCTCGCAACTTATGGTTTAAGTTTAACCCACAGAGTAAATTATCGTTTAACCCGGTTTTATCTTCTCCTGCTGTCAATTCAGTTAGTGAACCTGTGACTATTGAGGATCTCGATCTGGAAAATTTAACGAGTCTTCAGAAGGATGCCATTAAGAGGTTATGTCAGGAGTATAGTGATGTATTTACTGACAAGTTGGGTGTAACCCATTTGATGGAATACAAGATTGAGCTAACCGATTCTGTGCCGGTGCGTTCCAGCCCGTATCGCCTTGCCCCACCCAAGATGGCTGAACTTCGGAAGATTATCGACAAGATGTTGGAAGAAGGTGTAATCCAACCTTTTATCTCTGCCTATTCATCCCCTGTATTCCTTGTGCCAAAACCTAACGGTGGTTTTCGGCCGGTGGTCGACTATAGGGCTCTTAATCAAAAGGTTGTTTTACAATCCATCCCTTTGCCGGACCTTCATACATGCTTTAGTTGTTTTCGCAACGCGAAGGTGTTCACGATCTTCGATTTAAATTTTTCCTACTTCCAAATTCCCCTCTCTCCGGAATCCAGGCATGTTACTGCTTTTTCCACTGACTGGAACCTGTTTGAGTATGCCAGTGTCCCGTTTGGCCTATCCACCGGAGCCGCTGTGTTGAGCAGACTTCTCGACAAGGTGTTTTCAGCAATTAAATTCAAATTTGTGTACCACTATCTTGACGATGTGGTGATCTATTCTGAGTCCTTCGAGGAACACGTTGATCATCTGAAAGTTGTACTTGATCGGTTGCGTGACGCTGGCCTTACCGTCAAATTGTCCAAGGTTTCCTTTGCCAAGCCCAAAATTTCCTTCTTGGGTCATATTGTCTCCGCATCTGGTATCTCCGTGGACCAGTCTCGCACTCAGGCCATCAGAGATTTTAAACCACCCAAGAACGCCAAGGGTGTTGCTCGTTATATTGGTATGGTGAACTTCTTCCGTAAGTTCATCAGTAACTTTGCCGACCGTGCTGCTCCTCTGAATCAATTACGCAAAAATGCTGTGAAGTTTGAGTGGGGTCCCTCTCAGCAGGCAGCCTTCGAAGTTCTAAAGCTTGCGCTCTCTAACGCCCCTGTCTTAGCCATTCCGGATTTTGGGAAGCAGTTCATTGTGCAGACTGATGCGTCTGGTCGTGGTGTTGGTTGTGTCCTACTGCAAGAGTCTGATCTGGGTAGGCAACCCATTGCATACGCTTCTCGTACCTTAACGGACGCAGAGAGGAAGTATTCCATATACGAACTTGAGGGTTTAGCAGTGTTGTTCGCCCTGGAAAAATTCCGTATGTATCTTGAGCACACTAAGTTTCTCCTCGAGACCGATAACCAAGCCTTGAGCTGGGTGTTAGGGAAACCCCGTAAAACTGGTAGGATTGCCAGATGGGCAACTAGGATTCTGTCTTTCCAGTTCACCGTCCACCATATTCGTGGGTCTGAAAATGCGGTAGCTGATTCATTAAGCCGCATGTATGAGGAAACAGCCGAAGAGGATATTCAAGGATGTGAACCCGTAAACCTTGTATCACCTGTAAATTGTGTCAATCTCATATTGGTGGCCACCTAGGAGTATTCAAGACCCGTGCTAAGATCAGACAGTTCTTCATTTGGCAAAGTATGGATGGCGACATCAGGAGGCTCATTAGACATTGTGCTTCATGTAGTATTAGCAAACCTCCGGTTTCTACTAAGGTTGGCCTGTTGTCATCTGAACCGGCTTCTAGACTCATGGAGAGGCTTTTTATCGACCATGTTGGCCCATTCCCTCGCTCTGGTCGGGGAAACCCATTTGCGCTTGTTTGCACTGACGGTTTCACCCGGTTTAGTTGAATATTCCCCACCAGACAGGCTACAACCAGTTCCGTCATAAAGTGTCTTAATTCCATCTTTTCATCTTTTGGGCCATGTCAGTTCCTGGTGTCAGATAATGCCAAGTGCTTTGTATCTCATCAGTTCCGGCAATTCTTATTTGATTATGCTATTTCGCATGTAACCACCACTCCCTATTTTCCTAACCCGTCTCTCGCTGAGCGAGTCAATCGTAATCTCCGTTCTGCTCTGATTGCTTTCCACCACGACGACCATTCCAAGTGGGATTCTAATTTGCATTGGCTCAATTTTGCTTTCAACACCGCCGTGCATGAGCGCACGCAAGCTACCCCCTTTTCGTTAATGTTTTCGTTTATAGCTAATTCTCCGTTGTCCAATCTGTGGAACCTGCACGATCTCCTTCCAGACAGTTTCACGCCCGAGGATATGAGGGCGAAATTCGACAAGGCTAGAGAGAGTATTAAGGTATCACATGACCAACTTGCCAAGCGACACAATGCCTGTCGCAAGCCAACTGATTTGGAAATTGGAGATGTTGTGTACGTCCGCAATTTCAAGCCCAAGGGCGTCAGTAATCTAGTTTCTAGCAAGTTGACATCTCGTTTCAAAGACCCCTGTTATGTAGAGGCATTCCTGACTCCCGTTACTCTTCTTATTCGAAACCCTAAGGCCAACAAAATTTCCAGAGTGCATCTCTCGCACATAAAACGAGGTGGAGAGAATTGTAATGGGGAAATGCTACCATAAATTTTGTAAACTGATTTTTGTATAATGTAGAGTATCCCTAACCTTCATTGAAGCCTTCAGGCATTTGTTCCTTCTCGAATTTTGAATTGGGTTTAAAAACTCTACTGGGATACAGCCTGTAACTGTTGGGTAATTCCCATTTTATGGTAAAATTGTAAAATTGTAACTAATTTTGATGTTCTCGTAGAAGATACTAGCATGTAAGTTGGACTCGGTGGGAGACCTAACTCATGGTCATATTATATACCTGTTTCCTTGGGAATTTGAGTGGTCATTCCGCTACCGTAGTTCCTTCTAAATGTATTGTCATTCAACTCGCGAATTATTGAAAAGTACTACTAGTCTGTAAAAAGGTTACCTTGTTATTTAATTAACTATTGTGAGCACGGATCTAGGGCATGGTCAGGATTTTCTTTTTTGTTCATATAAATTCAACCTTGTTTCTCTTTTATAAAATGTATTAAGAATTAGTAATTTCTGTAAACTTTTATTTTTGAAATAAGATTAACTTCTGTTTTGTAAATGGCTGCCCACTCGTCGCATGATATCTGGCACATTGCTTCCACCTACTTCGTCTAAAGCTAACAACATTGGACTTTTTGAAAATTTACCTAACGTGTCTCGGACTCTGAAAGCACTGCAGGTGCTGGTGTTCTGCGTTTCTGAAGACTTATGGACACAGGGAAGCTGTTAACTAAGTGGTTTGCGAGGTGATCAATTATCCCTTCCCTGATAATCTGACCCTGCAATCTTCCTAACCAAAACGATGCGGGTTTTGTCCATCAATTGGAGTTAACTGGTGAACATTATCTTCTGGAAACATGCTTGGTGAATCGACTAGTTTTGGAGTACTGCCTATGCCTAGGCATATTCGTGAACGGTGTTCAAGCTTAAGGGAGGGAGACTGTTACGTGCAATGCCCGTACCAACGTTTTTAAATATGTATCTCCCCTATATTCATGTGTCCCCGACCTTTAAAACGACCGCCTGATGGCTTGGTTCGGCTAATGGACTAGAGGTGGCAGCATCTATTGGCCTCTAGCTGGAGTTGTATCTTCCACCGCTAGAGTGAGTTTGTGGTGTCTTCTGATCTCATCCTAGTAGAGACATAATTGAAGCATATTGTATTCTACGTCATTGAACAAAAGACTATATATACATCATACCGCCAAAATAATTATAGAATATGCACATTGTTACTTGATGTGTCAAGCTGTGATTGGACAATTACATTAACATGAATGCAGTGCGGTATTTGACTTTGGATTCTCTGCCATCTTGTGATCTTGATAGTCTGTCGTCAAGAAAGCAACAAGTTAGTTGCTCGTGAAAGTTGTCGCCGTGACCAGGGGCTTGGCCCCCTGGCCCCTACGAAATACGGATATATGCTGAAAAGGAATTGCCTGTGCTCTTAAGGCTATAATTTCATCGTTTCGCCGTGAAGATGAAGGGTAATATAATTACCGCAACTTGCTGCTCAGAGGAGTGCTTATGACCCAAACGGCGCATGTGCTGGGTTGGCCATTTTGAGGCAATATAGTGCCTTATATTATTATTTAATTTGTGTGTTAATTATTTTATTATTATTATTGTGTCTCTACAGAGAAGTTTTAAGGTACGTAATTATTGAAAATTTTATATATTGTTATGGAGCTCCGATATTGGCCTTATATTAATGTTTAATACTCTATTTTGTTTCGCCTGGTAGGCCTAAATTTTCTGTTTTGCTAATGTTACCAGTTATGTAAATTTTATTGTTTTCCTTCGTACCTTCTGGAGACACGTTTCTAGTTTATTTTACGTTGTAAATTTTTATTTATTTAGCTTTTGGCAGTCCTTGGGATAGCCCTATTATTATTTTTGATTTACGATCCGCTGCAGCCTAATATGCCTCATGTCAATAGTGTTAAGGCGTAATTCTTTCCTCCCTTTCTGTTCTCTCTGGTGATTTTAAATGAATTTTATGCTAATTGTTTGCCGTAATTCGATTGGACATGCGGTCAGCTTTTTGGTGGCCATGTTTGTTTTTTTGTTTTTCCTGGGTGCATTCTGGTCTTGAGAGTGGATTCTCTAGGCGTCGAGCGGGACTCAAACGTGTTGTGCTGGTAGATAAGTACGTTTTTCGTTAATCTTGTTGGTTTACCTTTGTGTTTTGGTGAATTTTCCTGAGTTTTTCTACGTCACGAATGTTGTGGATTTATTAATTGATCCTATTTTATTTTATTAATTTAATTTAATTTTTTTGTTTTGCATCGTGGCCTTGATGTCTGCATGTCGGGTCGGTATTACGTACCTTAATACATTATCAAGCCCTTTCTCAATTGGTAATACCTGTATTCTAGTTTTCATTCTTTTGGGCTTTATTATTTTAATTTTAAATTAAATGTTTTCGTTTTGGTTCAGCAAGCAAGCATGTAAAGCATTATCTAGTTTTCTAAGGTAATTGACTTATTTTGGCCTTAAGCCTCGTGCATCACCAGAGAGAGGTTATGGCAATAGAGTTTCCCTTTTATTATTTTGTTAAATTTTTATTTCCTTTGCCCCTTTTGGGAATTAAATTTTATTTTCTATATTAAGCAACTGTTGTGGCATTATTTCGTCGGCGACAATTCTTTTAGTTATCGGGGGGTGTCTGTAGACGAGCCTGTGCGTTTCCCCTTCTCCACCTTCCTTCCACCCCTTTTGGTGTTCTTCTGTTGGGGCATGTCATCTGGCGGTGATTTTGCAGATAGCGCTGCGGACCTCTGAATAAAAGGTAAGTAGGTTCAGTTCCATTCCAGAGCCTAAGGTGGTAGCAATAATCATTATTGGTGTGAGATCATTCAAAACGATATGACTACGTAAAGTATAGGCAAACGATTGTAAATTAAGCATTGATATAAGCGTATAAATGATAGTCTAATCACTTTGCATTTAATCAAGTGGACTATATTACAAACTAACCATCGAATGGGAAGAAACGGAATCACTTAGTTGTCACATATCATTGAAACATAAAATTTGAATTTTGCACAAATGATAATGAGGGATGCACATTTGTTGCAACATTATGAGCAATAAGGGTAATGAGACTCTGAAATAACTTGCAAAATAATTGGGATATCATAATATTTGAGACATATACCTGAGATGAGTGTCTGATTGATTTGGAAAGCATGGATATTCTACTAATAAAATATATTCTTCTATTTGAAAGAATGTAGATAACAAGTTGAATAATAATTGTAAATAGGGAATTTAACCTAGATTTAGTGGTCAAGCTAGACCAACATTTCTACGGCAATAATTACTGTTAATAATTGGTGATATAGTTAATTACTTTTTTCATTGGTTGCTCTAGTTAGAATGGAGATCTATTCTTTTACTCCGAGGTAAGATATTTTTTAGCCTACTTTCGATTTTTGCAAAAAATGAAAGTAGACTTATGAGATCAACACAGGGCGAAAAAAGTGTGTCTGTCTGTGTGTGTGTGTATATGTGTGTGTGAGTCTGTGTGTGTGTGTGTGTGTGTGTGTGTGTGGGTGTGTGTGTGTGTGTGAGAGTGTGTGTACTCTGAATGTGTGTCCCCCCCCCCTATCAATTCGAACACGGTGAATGCGAATTGAACGAAATTTGGTACAAAGGTAGCACTAGCAAAGGACACCTCAGTGTCATGTTTTATATCGCCGCCATCTTAACGGAAACGTAATGGCGGCCACACAAATGTTCAAAGCTTAAATCAAATTACGACTAACCTAATCATCCGATCTCTACCAAATTTTGCAACAACATACCTTTATGGGGCAGCATCCTTTGACCAAACTAATAGGTCATCAGCGTAATAGTTTGCGGATGGCGGCCATCTTTGTGTGAAAATCGATTCCCCCTATTAATTCGAACACGGTGCAACCGAATGGAACGAAATTTGGTACAGAGGTAGTACTAACAAAGGGCACCTCAGTGTCATGTTTTATATCGCCGCCATCTTGACGGAAACGTAATGGCGGCCACACAAATGTTCAAAGCTTATATCATATTTACGATTAACCTAATCATCCGATCTCTACCAAATTTTGCAACAACTTACCTTTATAGAGGAAGCATCCTTTGACCAAATGAATGGGTCATTAGCCTAATAGTTTGCGGATGGCGGCTATCTTTGTGTGAAAATCAATTCCCCCTATTAATTCAAACACGGGGAAACCGAATGGAACGAAATTTGGTACAGAGGTAGCACTAGCAAAGGGCATCTCAGTGTCATGTTTTATATCGCCGCCATATTGACAGAAACGTAATGGCGGCCACACAAATGTTCAAAGCTTAGGTTAAATTACGACTAACATAACCATCCGATCTCTACCAAACTTTGCAACAACATACCTTTATGGAGGGAGCATCCTATGACCAATCTAATAGGTTATTAGCCTAATAGTTTGCGGATGGCGGCCATCCTTATGTCAAAATTGATTCCCCCTATTAATTCGAACACGGTGGAACCGAATGGAACGAAATTTGGTACAGAAGTAGCACTAGCAAAGGGCACCTCAGTGTCATGTTTTATATCGCCGCCATCTTGACTGAAACGTAATGGCGGCCACACCAATGTTCAAAGCTTAAATCAAATTACGATTAACCTAATCATCCGATCTCTACCAAATTTTGCAACTACATACCTTCATGGAGGGAGCATCCTTTGACCAATCTAATAGGTCATTCGCCTAATAGTTTGCGGATGGCGGCCTTCTTTGTGTCAAAATTGATTCCCCCTATTAATTCAAACACGGTGAAACCGAATGGAACGAAATTTGGTACAGAGATAGCACTAGCAAAGGGCATCTCAGCGTCATGATTTATATCGCCGCCATATTGACAGAAACGTATTGGCGGCCACACAAATGTTTAAAGCTTAAATCAAATTACGACTAACATAACCATCCGATCTCTACCAAACTTTGCAACAACATACCTTTATGGAGGGAGCATCCTTTGACCAATCTAATAGGTCATTAGCCTACAAGTTTGCGGATGGCGGCCATCTTTATGTCAAAATTGATTCCCCCTATTAATTCGAACACGGTGGAACCGAATGAACGAAATTTGGTACAGAGGTAGCACTAGCAAAGGGCACCTCAGTGTCAGGTTTTATATCGCCACCATCTTGACGGAAACGTAATGGCGGCCACACAAATGTTCAAAGCTTAAATCAAATTACGATTAGCCTAATCGTCCGATCTCTAGCAAATTTAGCAACAACATACATTTATGAAGGGAGCATCCTTTGACCAAACTAATGGGTCATTAGCCTAATATTTTGCGGTTGGTAGCCATCTTTGTGTGAAAATCGATTCCCCTTAACAATTCGAACACGGTGGAACCGAATGAACGAAATTTGGTACAGAGGTAGCACTAGCAAAGGGCACCTCAGTGTCATATTTTATATCGCCACCATCTTGACGGAAACGTAATGGCGGCCACACAAATGTTCAAAGCTTAAATCAAATTACGATTAGCCTAATCGTCCGATCTCTAGCAAATTTAGCAACAACATACCTTTATGAAGGGAGCATCCTTTGACCAAACTAATAGGTCATTAGCCTAATATTTTGCGGATGGTAGCCATCTTTGTGTGAAAATCGATTCCCCTTATCAATTCGAACACGGTGAAACCGAATGGTACGAAATTTGGTACAGAGGTAGCACTAGCAAAGGGCACCTCAGTGTCATGTTTTATATCACCGCTATCTTGACGGAAACGTAATCGCGGCCACCCAAATGTTAAAAGCTAAAATGTAATTACGACCAACCTAATAATTTTGTCTCTTCCAAATTTTGCAACACCATATCTTTATGTGGGAAACATATTCTGACCAAACTGCAAGAACATCAGCCCAATATTTTGCAGATGGTGGCCAAGTATGTGTGAAAATCGATTCCCCCTATCAATTCAAACACGGTGAAACCGAATTGAACGAAATTTGGTACAGAGGTAGCACTAGCAAAGGGCACCTCATATTCATGTTTAATATCCCTAAAGCACGTTGTATTTCAACAAGCTACTACAACCAACATTCAATCATACTCCTTGAAAAGGACAAAGAGTTATAACGATACCCATGCATTTAGGAGAAAGTAGGCTATATGTTCTTTCCTGAACATCTTGTTTAAATAGATTTTTCTTTAATCATAATCTCAAGTGAGTGTGTTTGCGATAGACTGGAAACACCACCTGACGGACATTCAAGGTGTTTAATGGACACATAGTCAAATATGACCTAATCAAACCTGTTTTTATTTTATTTTCTTCGTGGATCTCCTAATTTTATTTATATACAAGGATAGGACCGAGGAGATTCGTTGACCATTTAAACCTTAATTTTCTTTTTATTTGGACTTTAGATATTTTTAGCCTACTTTCGATTTTTGCAAAAAATGAAAGTAGACTAATGAGATCACTAAAGGGCGAAAAAAGTGTGTCTGTCTGTGTGTGTGTATGTGTGTGTGTGAGTCTCTGTGTGTGTGTGTGTGTTTGTGTGAGTGTGTGTGTACTCGGAATGTCTGTCCCCCCCCCCTATCAATTCGAACACGGTGAAACCGAATTGAACGAAATTTGGTACAGAGGTAGCACTGGCAAAGGGCACCTCAGTGTCATGTTTTACATCGCCGCCATCTTTACCAGAACTTAATGGCGGCCACTCAAATGGTCAAAACGTAATAATGCATTACAACCAAACTAATAATCGGATCTTAACCAAATTTGGAAACAACGTTCCTTCATATGAGGCGCGTCTTGTGCCCAAACTACGAGGTCATCAACCGTACCATTTCAGAATGGCGGCCGTGTGAATTATGCAAACTTTATAATCCTTAACATGGGACCCAACAGTTCCGACTATCGAACCAAGAATCGTTTCATCTGTTTGAAACGACGTGGCCCGTTTGAAATTAAAAGTTTATATTTTAATATTACAGTCTAGAAGTGATTTTAAAAAGCTGAGTCGTCTCGTTTATTTGACAAGATGGCAGCTGATCTCTCGTTCTGACCTATATTTTATTAATTTCAGTATGTTGCATGCAATATAGGCTAGTGGTAACAAATATATGAACTTTCTATGAAATGAACTCGGTTTAAAATATACTCCAGTAAAGAAATCGTTTAGTCCAAGTCATGATTTGCTATAACGTGGTATATGTATTGGTTCCTAACGATCTATTAGAGTGTGCACGATTGGCTGCGTGGTCAGCGCGTTAGTCTTTCACCAGGCTGGCAGTGGTTCAAATCCTATCAGAGTTGGACTTTTTTTTCTTGATTTTTTTATATTTATTATTTCTTGAGTACTGAGACGTTATAAAATAAAGCATTATATGGTGCATTTTGAAATGGAAAATATATATTTAATTAAAACAACATTCACCAGCGGAGTGACATCTAAGAGTAATTACTTGAACTATGTTATTGGTAACCACAGCCTTCTAGATACGAGCTATGCTCTCTACCGGCCAGTTAGTGAACCCATGTCTACAGTATAATTGCGAAGGTTATTATTTTTGCCGATAGAGGGTACACATCCCCAAGATAAGGCGCGATTATCACGGCATCATCAAGCAGTACCGGTACATTGCCAACGTCACAGAAGGGTTTGGTTTACGCGCCATGGCCTGTCTTTCTCGTTAGCCGCGCGCGATTACAAATTAGCTGTGTAATAGTTATATTAAATATGTTTCTCCCAGTGATACGTTTAGAGCAACTAGTTGAAATTATTGTAAGTAGTCGGTGTTAATAAACTGAATACCTACGTTGTTTGGAGTGTTTACTGATGAATTTGCAAAATGCTGGGGTAAATTATTTGAACGCCACTCCTCAAATCCAGTGTGCCAATTTGCACTTCGAATTGGAAGAAATTAGGAGATGATAAAGACAAAGAATTATAACTACACCCATACATTTAGGAGAAAGTAGGCTATATGTTCTTTCCTGAACATCTTGTTTCTTTTGCATCGATCCACATCAAGCTTTAATTTAGACCGAATCTCTGAGGCAAGACAGGCTTTAGGGATTTCTATTTTTCTGTGTTGGTCGATGAGTTGCCAATAAACGGATGCGGCATGAATTGCGATGTTTTCGCCGGGTCATCCGATTCACTGCCGGTTAACGGGGACAGTATGTTAGGGTTGTAGTTGATACAAAATATCTAGTAATACAGTATACAAGAGCAATCAAACTGAATTTGTGTATGTTGATAGAGACTATGAATATAAGTCCACCTATGGGACTTTCAATAACCTGGTGAGCACAAATCCAACATGGCGGCGACGCGTAATATAAATATATAAATGAACATTTCTCGCGATTTAACCATCCGAACGCAGTGAAACTTGGTACGGTAAATGCTTATAGAAATGTTAATCCACTGGCATCTAATTTATTTCAATTGTTTTCATAACCACAAGATGGCAGTTGTGCAAAATTTTAAAATCTTTACTTTATTTCTTGTGTCTTAATCATGCGATTGATTTTGAATACTACACCTACACAATAATATTCATGTAATAGAACATAACTCTATGACCTACATAAATTATATAAAAATCCAATATGGCAACCATCCGAAATATTTAGACGGTTCTCAATATCTACGCATCTATTACAGCAATCAAACTGTAATTTTGTTTGTTGTTAGAGGCAACTGACATAAGTAGTATATATGAAAATAGGCTGTCTAGTTCTTCACGGAACTACTTGTTTTTGTTTAGATATAAGTCAATACCGTATAGTCACGACGCCAACGCACACCCACTCCGAAGATTTTCATCCCCAGAATCCTACCGTTCAGTCTGGCCCAACTCGTTATGAGAGTACGGTGCAGGAAGAGGACACATATAATATACAGGGTGTTAAAAACTTTCAGCGATGATAGAAGAAGGCGAATGGATCCATTTGAGATAAGGACCCATAGTCTGGAAACGATCGAGTCAACAGTTATTAACAATCGCAGTTGTTCAACGTCCGTCCGCAATTCTAGTTCTTAACAGACGCCGGGGTTGCGGAATTTCGTCCCGCAGGCATTTTTTGACGTACCGGAAGCCAACGACATGGGGTTGACACGTGCAAATACCCGTAAACACCACCGACGTGTGCAGATAAACGGTATTAAATGAGTAGCATTTAGCTTATAACTTGTGACTCGACCGTTTCCGAACTTTGGTTCCACGTCTCACATTGATCCATTTGCCTTCCTCCATCATCCCTGAAAGTTTGTACCATCATCACAGATACACCCTATATATTCAACGGTTCAGGAAATAAAGTTGTGGTGGAGGTTCTAATTGAAGGATACGTTTAGATTTACGTGACCGTTACGGGACCACCTTTTACGTGGAATCCGAACCACAGGACATGGCATTTCACATCGAAAATCTCACATACATTGACCGGGAATCGAAACCGGTCCACCTTGGTGAGAGGCCAACAGCATTAATTGCGATACGAGAGTCAGAGAGATCCTCAAACAAATGTCAATCAGTGTTAGGGAATAACATGACAGAGAAATAATACTATAGTCAAATAGCAAGCGTACAGGCAAACATAGGGACCTTATCTTTTCATGGGTTGCTAACCATGAAAGCTGACATGGAGAAAAAATTGCATCGTCAACATGCCATCATTGATAGTTAAAACGCAAGGATATGGGAGTTAAATAAAGACATCCACCGGCCCCGTAGCGAGGATAATAATCATTTTAATTAATTAGAAATAAACGTATGATTGAAAATAACTCCGCATGAAATACATGTTAGAATTAGCACATTCCACAGTAGCACACAAAGTTTCAAGCAGGTGGAAGCCTAGATAGAGAAAATAAGCTCTGCATTGAGCAGGGGAACTACATTTTTGTAGATTTGAATAAATAGAGGCTAGGACGAAGCAAAGGCATGCAGTCTTACAGTGGACTCCGAATGCAGGAGCACTGCATCACATCACATCAGGCCCGGAGAGGCTCTGCGCGATTTCATACAGTATATAATATACAGTACCCAGTATCATAGTCCGCCTGGACGGAAGTTCATCGTCACATTGATAAAAACTGATCGCACTCCTGTATGGAGATGTCGCATCGAGTAACTCAGTTCGTTACCGACCGCTAAAGTGGATCGTGTTAAGTCAAGTTAACAAATCGTCAATATCCGCGGTTTCAACGAAAAGTTCGTATGTGCGTAGTAACATAAATATGTCACATCATAATGTACTGGTTTTTTTTGTGATCACTAAAGCACTTCTGCTAGATCAGATAAAATTTTACTCTAAACGGAAACCGTGACAAAAATAAGTTGCGCCGCGTCGAGTTCTAGAACATTACTCAGCTAGAAAGCACAAGTCAAGATCAGTAGAGACGCTACGCTGGAAGTCATCGGTTTGAGACTATAGACAGGTCTTCGTAAAAGTCAAGTGAAGTAAAGTGATTACATTATTAAGGGTCAGATATTGGAACGGAATTCAAAAGTTCAAATAAAGGAACATGGGTTCGATACCCAAAGCATATTAAGTGAACTTTAGCGAAGCTACAGTGTGTCAAACAGGGACGTATCCAGAAAAACATTCTCGTAAGAGAAAGAAGAAAAATATTGTCGCAATATATAAAAAGGACAGATTACGGTCAAGAATCAGGAGAATCGCAGGTTCGATAGTCCGCCATATAAGCGTAGGGGCAAGTGATGGACACTTAACTCGCTTATAGGAACGATAAGGGAAGTCGAAATGGACTGTTAAAAGGACAGGGCAGAGACTAAATCCAGTGAATAACTAGGAGCTGTTCGAGCTATCACGCGTCCAATGCAGGGTCTTGGGATCTCATCAGGGCGTCGATCACCTATAGGAAGTGCCGAAGATCACTGAGATATGGTGAAAAAAGTGCAGTGTAAATAATTTAAAAGAAATATATTTTTAGCGTTAATATAGTGTTTTCATAGAGTAATTATGTGTTTAAATGTAAGTGAAGGTCGATTGGGCCTAAGTGAAATGCAGTTCACGAAAGAAAGTGCCATGGAAAAGTGCTAGATGTGCAGTTAGATGGGTGAATCCGTCTAAGAATGAAACAGGAGCAGCACACGGGTGAGTCACGATTTTTCATTAACATTTGCATCGGTACAATGCGCTGACCCAGTAAAATCGATCGTTGACTAGGGAGTTTAACGATTGACTCACTGGGTAGTTGAATGCACTAAGATAATTGAAATGTTGGGATAATAATAATGAATAACTGTGAGAATGACCTCGCAGAAATAAATATATAAATGGGATCAGTAAATATAAAGTAATGGAAACCCAAGAAATGAAATAATAAGTAATAAATGATTTGGAGGAAGGAATCGAAATAATAACCTAAATGGCTTAGAATTTTTGCCACGGTAAAATCTGGTTATGAAATAAATACGCACCATAATGAAATCGTTAAAAGTCAAAAGAATAAGGAAAAATAAAAATAGTTTGATTTTATACCATATAATTAAATGGCAAATAACTAGAAGTTGTAATAAAAAGAATTGAAAATCTGAAATGATAATGATAATAATAAAAATAACTATTATCGAGTTGATATACTCTAAAAATAAAGTGGTGGTAAAAATCGTAATAAGGAACTCAAGAAATAAAGAAGGAACAAAATAAATAATATCTTGACATATTGTTGTCAAAATGATCAATTTATAAATCTCTCAAGTAATTGGTGAAAAAAAACACCCAATGGAAAAATGTATTATTGCAGGCTATCAGGCCGAAGTTGAGAAAATAAAATAATAGGAAGACCGAGGTCTTACCGCTATAAATGAAACGTTATACAAGAGATTAAATAAACCGCGAATATCCAAGCAGAAATCGTGTTGCCGAAAAGGCCTAATAATAAAATAAATGTAGCTTCAAGCTAATGAATATGCGTGAATCAGGATATATTTATTCGGGAGATGGAGAGTATCGTCGAAATATTGTGGATGAAAGATTCCCATTAATGTATTGTTGTTGTATGAAAACGTCGAGTTATATTGTGTAGGTGAAATTCCCACTAAAGTATTGCCATATTGAAGCGCCGAAAATGATAGAGATGTGCAATTAAGTCCGATAAGGCATTGTTATAATAAAAATATTGTGGGAAATAATCGTCGAAATAAAGCGTCGTATGTGAAATGCGCAAGTAAGTCCGATAAGGCATTGTTATAATAAAATATTGTAGGCAATAATCGTCGAAATAAAGCGTCGTATGTGAAATGTGCAAGTAAGTCCGATAAGGCATTGTTATAATAAAATATTGTAGGCAATAATCGTCGAAATAATGCGTCGTATGTGAAATGTGCAAGTAAGTCCAATAAGGCATTGTTATAAATTTAGTGTGGTGATAAGACGTCATACAAATTGTTATTAAGGTTGGTGTAATCAACTATTATACATCCTCTCCGAAATAATTAACAAATATCCTGAAGATACGAAAGGTTAATGATAATAATAATAATAATATTAAAAGCAGAAACGAATAGCCGCTTTAGAAGTGAATGTAAGTCTTGGAAAATCATATGGTTAAATAGTAAATAACATTATAAAGCATGACGATCGGCGAGACGTCATAAATCAAGTGAAGTGTCACAGGAAGAGGGGGCAGCTGTTAGAGCCTGACTTACCGTAGTGAGGGAACGAGAGAGGAAATTTAACAAGTTCCGCGGTCAAGAAGGGTCTAGTAGAGACTAATAATAAAGAGGCCACTTTATGAAAGTTGTTATTAAAAGGTGCAAGCTCAAAATAACCTATAAAATCGTAATGCTGAGATTGAGACCATTCTCCAGAATATAAGATTGAAGTGTTTATATAGATTTTGACGGATTTTGTCAAATACTTTTATTGTTGATAAAAGGATTCCTTCCTCAAAAGGAATAAAATAACGGGTTATGAAACAATGTAGTTTTGATATGAATAAAGATCCCACTATGATAAATAACAAAGTGCATGGTACAATGCTGAGGAAAAATCACCTGATGCATGGAAAGTAACTAGTGGAATAAGGGTTCGGTCCACAGACATGGCATGTTCTTGTACAGCATGTTAAATGTTTAAAATCTAAGGCTTTGTGGAGAAATATTATTAAGGTCCAAGGGATTTAATAAATGATAAATAAATAATGTTTATGTAAACATAAAAGAAACCCTGAAGGGCAAAATGAAATGAATGTAAATATCCAAAGCCTTGGAGAGATTATATGTCTTAAATGATAGGCGCGCTCGGCGCCTGAGTGAAATATCCTAAAAATGGTAATAACTTAATTTAAGCAAGACAAAGTAGTTACAAAGTTCGTGGAATAATGAAGTGACATTATAGTGAATTTTGATGAATTTTAAATAGTGATTTTTAGTTTTTGAGTGACACTTGAAGAGACTGTGCCAAGTGATTTGATTTTTGATATGTTTTGAGTGAATCTATTTTTCTTCTATGAAATAAATAATGTAAAATTGTAATGTTGAGTTTTTCATCTAATCCTTGTGAATCTTGAGTATTTCATATCGGATGTTAAGTCAGTGGTGGAGGGAACGTTACACGTCCCGATACCGCAATAGCAAAAGCCGAGTACTGACTGAGCATCCTCCGTAAAAACGGGCAAAGTACTTCCTCTTTAAAATATTAGTTTACCAAAATAGAACTGCACGGCGAACTATTGAAAGTGCCTCTTCACAGCCCAATCACAGACCGCCTGCCACAAATACATTCACCAGCTGGTCTAATAACAAGAAGTTCCGTGACGAACTAAGGAGCCTACTTTTCCTAAAATTTAAGATTCATGCCAATGATTAATCGATATGGATCTATCTAGAATAATGACGAAATTAAGTTGGTAATATCGAAATTTCTAATTAGTTCGAAATACTGTATACCTGGCATAATGTAGCCTAATAGAGCACTACAGTTGGCAGCCCTGGTGACTGATTATATTCTTAGTTCCATCTCTTAAGGTACAGAACACAAAATTTGGTTGGAGTCCAATGAATAGCATGGACGTAACATGCAGTTAAACATTGGATCTAACAGCGCGCGTAAAATCATGTTGGCAACAGTGTCATGCATGTATTGGTCAGAAATAATCTGAAATAATATGATCTATTGTTGTGCCAATTTTGAATAAAATCCATTAGTTAGTATAGAAGTTACATGCATTTTAAAATTGGACCTATCAGCAGGCTTAGGAATCATGTTGGCAGCACTGACGTATATTAGTTACTCCAAAGTAATCTAGAATGCCAGGTACTATACGTGTGCAAAGTTTAGAGCTATTGGCTTGCATTCTTTCTGATATATTGATATTAGTGTAACAAAAATAGAGACAGCATTTATTAACAGTTGGCAGCCCTGGTTGCTCTTAAGAATACGCATAGTCATAGCTGTTATGGTACACATAGCACATACGAAATTTTGTTGAAATCCAAATGATAGTATGGAAGTTACATGTATTTAAAGTTGGACCTGTCAGCAGGCTTAGAATCATGTTGGTAGCACTGACGTATATAAGTTACTCCAAATTAATATAGAATGTCATGTACTATACGTGTGCATAGTTTAAAGCTGTCGGCTTGCATACTTTCTCATATATATTGGTAATTGGATAATATAAATTAAGAGCATTTTTTAACAGTTGGCAGCACTGGTGGTTCATAAGAATACGTTCAGTCATATCTGGTTATGTACACATACAACACACGAAATTTGGTTGAATTCCAATTGATAGTGTAGACGTTATATGCATTTAAATATTGGACCTATCAGTAGGCTTATAATCATTTTGGCAACACTGTCATATATGGCCTTCTGGAAATTAAACTGCAATATTATTATCTATATGTGTGCCGATTTTGAAATAGCTCCCATTCATACCTTCCAAGATATCCAACATGGAGCTCAAATTTCAATTGCGATTTTTCAGCAGTTGGTAGCACTGACATCATTTTCAAATATGGCCGTGAGATATTCAGGTATAGATCTTTACTCCTACCAAATTTTATTTCGATTGCTCCAGCCGTTTAGGAGTTGATAGAGGGGGACACACACACAGCCAGACAGACAGACAGACAGACAGAAGGACAGACAGACAGACAGACAGACAGACATTTTCCCGGATCGATCTCATAAGACTTTTTTTTCCTCATTTTTGCAAAATGTGAAAAGTAGGCTAAAAATACTATCGATTCCCCTCCTCAGCGTGGAAATCAAATTCAGTTAACACGTAACGAACTTACATCGGCCGCTCTTGCATTGTAGGCTTACGAGCTTTAAATTGTTGTTTCATTTAGGGCCTAGCGATATCGTGGTCTCTCATCCCCGTGTACTTGGGTGTCTGTGAGTACTTGTAGGATTTGTATGATAACCTGTGTTATTGTGGTGTCTGAAGTACCTTGTGTATTTACGAAGGTGGATCAAAAAATAAGCTGCACTTCCCAGTTATGCCCATTTATTACACCACCTATACAACAGCAGTAGTGTGGTGAGGGGACTTTTGCAGCATTTAGGAAGTTGTGAGCCCCTGGCGGCCTTGGGAAGGAAGGAGTGATGGTAGGAGGGCGTGCTTGGATTCGTTTTTTTTCGTCTCGTTATGCTCCTTACGGGAATGTAGATGTTGAAAAGGTGAAAATATGATTTTGGGTCTAAAGATGCGTTTTTCATATTTTTGCTAATTTTTGGAAAACCGATTAAGTGATTAAGACGTGTGTCATGTTACTTTTTGATGTCGTTGTCCTCTTTACGGGGATGTAGGTGTTGAAAAGGTAAAAAGCTGGAAACATGGTATTTAGGTCTAAAATGGGTTTTTGTGATTTTCCCTAATATTGGGTAAACTGAAAAAGTGATGATGACTTGTGTGATATTATTTTTTAGCCTACTTTTCACATTTTGCAAAAATGAGGAAAAAGTAGACTTATGAGATCGATCCGGGAAAATGTGTGTCTGTCTGTCTGTCTGTCTGTCCTTCTGTCTGTCTGTCTGTCTGTCTGTCTGTCCTTCTGTCTGTCTGGCTGTGTGTGTGTCCCTCCCTATCAACTCCTAAACGGCTGCAGCAATCAAAACCAAATTTAGTATGAGTAAAGATGTGCACCGGAATATCTCACGTCCATATTTGAAAATGATGTCAGTGCTACCAACTGCTGAAAAAACGCACTAGAAATTTGAGCTCCATGCTGGATATCTCGCAAGGTATGCATGGGAGCTATTCCAAAATTTGCACACATGTAGATAACACTATTTCAGTTTAATTTCCAGGAGGCCAACAATGACAGTGTTGTCAAAATAATGTTAAGCCTTCTGATAGGTCCAATGTTTAAATGCATATAACTTCTACACTATCAATTGGATTTCAACCAAATTTTGTATGTAATATCTGTACATAAACAGATATGATTGAGCGTATTCTTAAGTTCCACCAGGGCTGCTAACTGTTAATAATTGCTCTCTTTTTTTTTATCCAAGTACCAATATATCGGAAAGTATGCGAGCCAACAGCTTTAAACTATGCACACGTATATTCTGACATTTTAGATTAATTTGGAGTAACTTATATACGTCAGTTCTACCAACATGATTATATATAAATTTTTAAATACATGTAACTTCTATACTATCAGTTCGATTTCAACCAAATTTCGTATGTGCTATGTTTACCATAACAGACATGACTGTAAGTATTGTTAAGAGCAATCAGGGCTGCCAACTGTTAATAAATGCTGTCTATATTTTTTACCCTAATATCAATATATCAGAAAGTATGCAAGCCAACAGCTCTATACTTTGCACACGTATAGCACCTGACATTGTAGATTAATTTGGAGTAATTAATACAAGGCAGTGCTGCCAACATGATTCTATGCCTGCTGATATGTCCAATTTTAAAATACATGTAACTTCTATACTAACAAATGGATTTCATCCAAAATTGACACAACAAGATATCATAATATTTCAGATTATTTCTGACCAGCACACGCATGGTATTGTTGGCAACATGCTTTTACGCGTGCTGATAGGTCCAGTGTCTAACTACATGTAACGTCTATTGAACTTCAACTTAATTTTGTATTCTGTACCTTAAGAGATGGAACTAAGAATATATTCAGTCACCAGGGCTGCCAACTGTAGTGCTCTATTAGGCTGCATTTTACCAGGTATATTTTGAACTAATTTGATATTTCGGTATTACCAACTTAATTTTGTCATTATTCTAGATAGATTCATATACTGTAGAATAATCATTGGCATGAAAAGTAGGCTGTATAGTTCTTCACGGAACTTCTTGTTTCGTCTCATGGTCCTCTTTACGGGGATATAGGTATTGAAAAGGTAAAAAGCTGGAAACATGGTTTTTTAATGGAAAATGTGTTTTTGTTATTTTTCAAGTTATTTGGAAACCGAATCATGTGATTTTTATGACGGGCATGTTGATGTTTTCGACGCGTTGTCCTCTTTATGAGAATGTAGGTATTGAAAAGCTGAAATCATGTTTTCCGTCATTTTTCGAGATATTTGAGGAAAACGGGGAAAACGTAAGAATCCAAGTTTGAAGTCACGTTGCGTTAAGCGCTGTGTTGTTTGTAAAACACATACACATTATTATTATTATTATTAATAATATTTTTATTATTATTATTATTATTTGACATGGCTTAGCCTGTGCTCACACACAGAGAGAGACCTGCTTTGTGAAATGAGAATTGGAAGCTTTGTGACTGGTCCACTGCTAGCAGACAGACAAGTGGTCTTATCATTGTGCGTGCTCCACAGCCAGAGAGATAAGAGTCAGGTGTCATTATACAGTGTGTTGCTTTATACTGAGTATGTCATAGTCTTGGTTCATAATGGATTTATAAAGCAGCGCAAAGTTTCAAACCATGAGTGAGTGTATAACATCATGATAAAAGTTGGCATGGGGTTGAACAAAGAGGTCATTGGACATGTAAAGAAACAAAAGGGTGGGATTAGTGAAAGGTAATGTGATACATCTTTTTGGAAAGGGATTTTTTTAATAACTAAATAAATAAATAGGGTTATAATACAAATCCTGTTTATTGACCCATGAATTAATCGTGGAAGGAAACCCTAACCACTTTACAAAATATTTTCACCTTTGATTTTAATTACTCGTTCAATGAGATAATCGTTGGGATAGAATGTTTCTTGCACTTCTTCATGATAGAATCGTCCTTGAATGGGTTGACCGCTCTGATCTTTTAAGAGATACGTCACTGGTTGACCTAGCTTGACTTGGCGAATTTAAAAAAAAAATGTCCACCATTGTGGAGTGTACGACTTTGAAAACACACTTCTATGCTTACTGATGCGAACAAAATCTCCAATTTTAAGGCGATGTCGCGTTGGGTCAACCATTTTTGTAGGGTTAAACAGTCTATTGAGTCTGGGTAGGTTCTTGGTGACGAGACGAGGTTTCATGCCGATGGTGGAATGAATCGTGTTGTTGTATCGTGACACAAGTTGAGGTAACCAGTCTATCCAGCAATAGAAACCATGTATTGTAAACTCTTTCAACATATAACTTTTTAATGTTCGATTGAAGCGTTCAACTACGCAAGCTTTGAGATTGCTATAGGTGGTGTAATGGTGAATATCCTTAGATTTGAGAAAACTGGAGAAATCCTTGTTGAAAAATTCTTTCCCCTGGTCGGTTTGTAACAAGTGAGGTTGACGTTTTGATTGTTCAATAATATGTTGAAAGACTTTTGTGGCTAAGACACCAGTTTTATTTTTTACTGGTTGAACAAAAGCAATTTTGGAATAGACATCAATGACGGTCAACATATAGGGTACACCGTCGTTAACATTAGAATAAGGTATCATCTCAACCTAGTCTGCCTGCCATAGTTCATCGATTCCTTTGGAAATGACACGACGGCGTTCATAAATGCGTCGAGCTGGTTTATGCAATTCATGAGCGATGCCCACTTTGATGGGGGGATGGCATATAAGATAATTTTAGCATCTCGGAGTTGTTGTTCAATGTGGGCGATTTCTGCCTCATGTCCAGTGTGACCAGCTTGTTTTGATGCATGAAGCAAGTATAAGCGCTCTACTAACTGATTGGGATTATTCCAAAAGGTTATATCTATGTAGGGTTTTAATTTCTTAAACCTTACACCAGAGGCAGAGTGATGTTTTTGCTTACCAAAGATGTTTGCAATGATGGTTTTATATTTTTGGGATATATTGGCATTGAGCTGCTGAGAGGATTTATAGTTTCTTTTGTGAGCGTTGGTGTCAAATAAAATGGATTTATATTTAGCAAGGTCATCGGACGTAAAATCTTGTGGCGAGGGGGTGCGATAGAATAGCAGCTTTAACAGACCTGGTGTTAATTTATAGTTGATCTTTTTAATGACAGCTTTGGTACGAGCAAATTTAATGGATGAATCCCCAATTTTAAAACCATCATTCTCATAGCGAACACCATACGTGGTATCTGTCTTTCCAATAAATAGAAGGGTCAGATACGGTTCCAAGGTTGCCCCATAATGTTTGATTGAAATGTTTTTGAGTTGATCTTTATTTTGAGGGGTTGCCAAGACTTGTGAAAACGGAGACGATGTAGAGGAAGACGGTGTTGCCGCTATGACAGATGATTTTGTTTTGTTTTTAGAAACTGTTGAAGGGGTGAGGATTTTTTATTTCGGGACTAAATACGGTTTCGCTTTCACTTTCACTTTGTTCATGTTGTTCTTCTTCTTGTTCTTCTTCATGTTCTTGTTCGCTAACATTAGAGGAGGAGGAGGATTTTACCTGTCGTGTGGAATCTGTTTGAGTAAATTTTGAACTTGTTAAGGGTTTGGTTTGAGAGGTAGCAGCAGCAGCAGCAGAAGCATTTGGTTTGAACCTCACGGGATCAACAAATGATGGAGCATATTTTATCATGGGTAAAGAATTGACGATTTTTAAACGTTGTAATTCACGAAATTTATGTCGAATCGTATTTCGTGCCTCAATAATACGCTGCATGATTTGAACATGTTTCTTGTACCCTATGGCGTTCGCCATGGTGAAGGTAAAGACACACTAACAGGAAATGTCAAACCCTGGGTATTTTCAAAAAGAAATAAAATGATCAAAACCCAAGCGATAACGTCCCTCACATCGTTCACTCTGTTTATTTATCACCAAACAGGCATGGGGATGATGGTTCCAACACGAAGCACACAATTGTGTGAGAGCTGTAAAGGACATATCTGGATTCACTTGATCTTGAAAAATATGATAGAGATTTCTAGAGTCTTGACGAAACAAAACGATGAGATTGGCATTGTCACGAATCATCTGTTTGGGGATTTTAGAATAGGTCTGAAATAGATAAAAACAATCCACTTGTTTATGGCGTCCCATACTAAAATACTCTTGTATAATGGCCTGTCGTTGAGTGGCAATATCATCAAAAATTATAATGGAATCTGGTTGAATGCGGTCTGGTTGAATGACATCTTGAGGTGAGGTTAATGTAAAATAGCCCATGGCTTCTTTATTTAACGAAGACATAATTTGCTCCAGATACACGTACAGAGATTGGTACAAGGATTTGGCAAAAATATAAATATTTTGAAATCGTAGGCCATGAGGCGTGGTAATAATGTTCAACAAAACATTGGTCTTTCCACAACCCGAAGGCCCTACCATAATACAACGAACGGTAGATGGGAATAGGGTGCCATAACGTTTAGGTTCGCACACGGAGAGTGATAGCTCTGAAACCAAATCAGAGACGGGCAAAGCATGGAGTTGTTTCATTAATTCCATTGTGTCGACGACTGAGTTTTTCATGTGTGTATAAGGTTTATATATAGGCAAGCGGTGAGTAGGATAGGTTAGTTAACGTCTATCACCATGGACGTGTTTGGGCGAGCTCGTGTAACCATGGCCACGGCCGCCTCTTTGTCAAAACAGTCTCGGGAGGTGGCTATAAAAAGCTATGTCGATCGCAAAGTGCAAAGTGTCTATCACATGGCCCCGATACTAACCGCTGAGGACTATTCAGCCAATCATCATCGTATTATTGATGTGCAAGAGCCTCGAGACAAAAATGATGTCTGCACGAAACGTTATGTGACCAATCAAAAGAAAAGGCTTTATAAATTTGTTCCATGTGTATTTTAGTGTATCTGTCAAATCAAAAACTGGACAATGACAGAAACCATTCCCCACCACCACTGGTGAATGATGACCTTATCTATATGCTTGCGTCCGGTTTGTTATTATCGATTGCATTATGATGGTGTAATTCATATTAAATATACCATGCCTGATGAGAAACATTTAAAAATACAAATAAACGGCGATAGAGTGTTGGCCTACAACCATCAAAGAGTAAATGCTGGAGATGAATTATCCTTTCATCTTATGCTTACGTTTGAGGAAAAGGAAGCAGGGAAAACGGTGAATGATTTTCCGCTTTATATAGAATTGGAATATACTGCTATGAAACAAGGTTCTCTACGTTAGTTGTTATCGAATGTTTGCTGTGAAAGGTTCACCATGTAGCAGCATGGTGAAAAAGATATGCAATGAACATGAAAAAAACAAATCTCAAAAAGAGAAAAAAGCCAGGTCGGAAACCAAGTCGATCTGCCTCACACCCGGTGTTAAAACTTAAAAAAACGAAAAAGATATAAAAACAGTGGCTATCGAAAAAGTATTACAGGCAGTGCGATTGTCTACAGCTCCGAGATCGCACCATAATGCATCGATAAAAAGAAAAGAAAGAAAGAAAGAAAGAAAGAAAAAACGTGGGCGAGTCATTCCTGTTGCTAAGCGTGGGTTTTTTTTGCCGGCTTTATTTGCAGGGTTGGCAGCTTTGGGGTCCCTTTTGGGTGGTGCCAGTGCTGTAGCGAAAACCATAAAAGCTGTCGAGCAAAGCAAGCAACAACTCAAAGAAAGCGAGCGACACAATAAAACGTTAGAAGCCATTGCTATGGGAGCTAGAAATGGCAATCGTTAAAAGCCAGTCTTTTATCAACAAGGTAGTGGTCTATCGTCTAAGAAAAAAAAGCGCTTAAGGCAACTGCCTCATCATGCCATGACCGATGAACAATTGGAAAGCTATGCCAAACAACTAAAGATTTCTCATTTTCGAGGTGTATTTATGCGAAATGAATTACCCAAAGCACCGTGGAAAGAAGAACGAGCCATGATGAATTTAGATGATGACGCAGGCCCAAGAACCCATGATGTACCCTATCTGAAACAAGGTTCCACATTATGGTACTTTGACAGTTATGGAAATTTACCACCCCCAATCGAGTTGCTACGTTATTTGGGAAACCGGATAAAGATATTCTCTAATGTGAATCGTCAACAAACCTTTGACAGTCAACAGTGTGGACGTTTGTGTTTACTTATTTATATAAGAGGTCGCGTTAAGCAAACAGTTTCATCATTATGAATGTCAACGCCAAGACCTTTACCGTGCACAGCCGCGGGCCTGAAGTGTCCCTGGATTCCCCCCTCCCATTGAATTGCATCCCGAACAATCCTATGTGCTAGGATTAATTTATTTGGAAAGTTACAATATAATTTACAATATACAACTGGATATTAATGACAAATTTTATTATGATGATTATATGTTGAGACTACCCCCTGTAGGTTATACAATAGACGTTGTGCATGAAGCCATTAGCGTGTCGATGATAAAAATATTTGGTGTCGAACCATTTGTGGATGGGACACACAAATTTGAATTTACAGCCAATACGATTACTCATCGCTGTCGTATTTTCTCTACGTTTAACATTGACTTTGAAACACGACTTCATTCTATTGGTCATGGGGTCGGTGATCTGCCAACACTCTTGGTTTAAATCCTAGTATTTGAACGAAGAGTGTTGGCAGCTCACCAACCCCATGATTCAGATTATCCAATGAAATTCATCGAGGACCATCACATTTCTGTGACTTGCAATATTATTAGAGACGTATTTACGAATCAAGAACAAAGCCGTTCCCTGTATGATTTTATTGTCACCTCCCCTTGTGGCTATATAATTCGTGAAAACCCATCAGTGGTTCTATATCATCCTGTGTGTGTCAACGATAGTTTAAGAGTACCTTACGCTTAGTGAATAGAAAGCAACAACTGATTGCTTTGGACGCCAACACCCCTGTGAACTACAAGTTGGTTTTAAAGACGCTATGAAATTTATCTATTAAGCAACAACAACGTATACGGGGTCAGTTAGTTGCCCGCCGTGTATGAAACGGTTGACACGAGTAAACCGACAATGTTTACAACGCATTGGTTATACGTTACACCCCAATCATGAACAAGGTGCTGTAGCAAGTGTTAAATCCCATACAAGTGGAAGATGGCGTCGTGCGCATTGATATGCATTCCTATCAACCTCAAGCATCAGGACTGAATAACAATGACGAGATTCAATTCATCATTAACAATCAAGATATTTTTACTCTACCTCATGAAAGTGTCCTTCAAATTGAAGGTAAATTGATGAAAGCAGATGACAGCACACCCGCAACGTCTGCGTTGGCGAATCATGGTTTGGCTTTTCTGTTTTCTGAAGTACGTTATGTGATAAATGATATTGTCATAGATATGATTCGAAATATGGGCATGACTAGTCTTATGAAATTATATCCTTCCAATAGCGAGGAGGAAAGTAAAACGTTTCTATGGCAGGATGTTGCCCCAACAGTAGCAATGACTGGCTAGTTCATAGCGATGGCACTTTTACATGCTTCCTACTCTTAAAATTACTCCTTGGCTTTGCCGAAGATCACAAGCGTATAATTTTAAACGCAAAACAAAGTTTGTATCTGGTGAGAGACCGCAGTGATTATAATGCACTAAAAGGAGCCTCCGACCAAGTGATAGACTCAAAAATTCAACTACTTCGATTACTATGAAAAGTGCGCCATGTGACGCTATCGGATCGTAAAAAGCTAAGCATGTTAAATTGGCTTCAAAAAGATAAAGCCTTGCCTATCGCCTTTCGAAGTTTGAGTCTACAATAGTAGTGGCTATCTACCACAGACACTCATAGTTGGAGTGTCAAATCGGCTCGCTCTTCCGAGAGACCCCTGTACGTTATTATTGGTTTTCAAACCAATAGAAAATACCAACAAAGCAAAGATATCACCTTGTTTGATCACATTCACTTGAGAAATATACGACTATTTTTAACTAATGTTTGCTTTCCCTATGAGGGGTTGGAACTCAATTTTTCAAAAAATAAGTATGGTCCCCTTTATGATATGTTTGCTAAATTTCAATCGTCTTATTATGAAAAACAGGATTGCCCTATGTTGTCACCTCAAGGTTTTAAAGCAAAAGCACCATTGATTGTTTTCGACTGTTCGTATCTAGAAGAACCTTATAAAATCACAAGAAACACAAGAAAATATACCAGACCATACCAGTGCCTACTGTTTGATTATTCATGCTAGACAAGTGAAATATCATTCTTTGACCAATTATGTCACCAGCATGTAAGCTACCTGTGGTCGGGTGAAAAAAATATTAGCATTCATAGGATTGATGATAAGCGTCTGCATGCACATTATCTGTTGTGCTCTGGCACTGTGCACACATACGTCATGTGTCCCTCAATAAGCAACAGCAGCAACAACAACAACAACGTGACAGACAAACCATGGAATTTAAAATGTGAATTTAATCGTCTGAAAACTTTTGAAACATGGACAGTTCCCTTTATGGATTATGGAGAATTGGCTGCGAGTGGATTTTATTACATAAATCGTGGAGATGTGGTCAAATGTATTTTTGCAACGTTGAAATTGGAAACTGGAAAATAGGGGATCGACCATTTAGTGATCATCAACGATGGAGTCCATCCTGTCCTTACCTGAATCGCTATGATGTGGGCAATATTCCGTGGAGTTTGAATTACCCTGTTATTGTACCAGACCCTGCAAAACTAGGAGATACCTGTGGACCGTATGTGCAAACTGCTCATTTGAATGCTGTTCCAGATTAAGCAAACAAACTTTGTAATAAAAGTGTAAGTGTTTTTTATGTTATGAATAAAACCTCAAAAATATTTAGCTGTTGTTCAATTCATTTGTTTCATTTTTTTTCCTAAAGTCCTTTGACTTTTGCAATGTTAAACCATGACATGGGTTAGTTGTTGATTAGACGTCAACGAGGTAACAAGTAGAAAAATAAATTAACAAACATGATGCGTACACTCACCGTGGATTGTCAGGGGTTTAAAATTGCAGACAACAAATTTATATTTAAGGAAGTAGCTTTTATCGATTGTAGTACGTTTTGGGTGTCTAACCCTATTCATTTGGTGTTTAAACCTCCCTATGCTTTTGAGTTGCTTAGTGAAAAAAGATAAAAAGCAGAGCCAATGGATTGAAAATCATTTGCAATTAGTATGGAAAAAGGGTGATATTTCTTAAAAGTATCTTGACATAGTCATGAAAGCCCATTTGTCCTAGGCCAATATGTTATTTGTTAAAGGGAGTGAAAAACGCCAGTGGCTCCAACCATTTTTACCCTCTCACTGTCAATGTATTGACCTTTTAGATCTGAGTTGTCCATCCCTGCAAACGCTCCTGGACACTTGTCCTTGCGACAATATTGAAAATAAAGCCTTAGCGCATGCGTGGCAATTGTTTCATTGGCCCACCACCAGTACATGTTGGGAGTTGTTAAATAAAATTAAAACTGAAAGTTCATCGTCCAATGATAGCAGTGAGACGTGTACACGTGAGGTGATGACATCAACGTTATAAACATGGACGCCACTACAATCGACAAGGCTATTGGAAAGTTCTTTGTGAACAAGAAAAAACTGATTAGCTTTACACATCATGAATTATTAGCACTACCTAAATCATTTCTTTTTTATGTTGCTGCCAACGCTGTGAAAGAAATTTGGGAAAAGGCGCCTGCCGAGTGGACTACTGACCCTGTATTGAGTGAACTACAACCATGCAGTCATTTGTCTCATCACAAGCAATTAACCATGGCAAAAATACCTTCCATTCGTAAGTGTGCCGCATGTCAATTGATGAAATTATATCATGGTCATAAAACTCACTGTAAAGACATTGTTTCATCATTCCGTGGCTGTCATGCGGAAAACAACCACCTACCATGCTCGTCAGGAGCCGCCGACAAACAACAACAACAAGAACAAGAAGAACAACAACGAAAAGTGTTCTTCACCGATTGAAACCTGTATGTCCCAGGTGTATTGGCCGTGGAATGATTGATAACATCATTAAAATCTTACCATTCGAAGCCCACTTACCTGCTTACAGCTTCTGTGGCCCTGGTACTCGTCTTCAAGATCGTTTGAGGAGAGGGGATATGGGAATTAATGCTTTGGATCATGCATGTCTTAATCATGATATAGCCTATGAAAACAGTGATCCAACACTAAGACGCATTGCCAACAAAGTCTTGTTAAGCATTGCCAATCAACAATTAACAGCTTCAGATGCCAGTCTATCAGAACGAATGGCAGCATTTATGGTGATTGGTGCTATGAAGAGCAAATTACTTTTATCTAGATATGGACTTTAACATTATGAATTTATTTTTAAAAATGTATAGTATCACTAATATCATGACAAAAAACAATTTGTTCAGCAAAGAACTTGTAGCCTACTTTCTCCTAAATGTATGGGTATATTTATAACTCTTAGTCCTCATCCCTAAAACCACCTCTACCCCCATGTATTGTTTGTTATTTTTTATATTGATAATTAGCCAGTAAGTGTCAAAATAAATATTATATACTTTATGATGATTGAACAACAAAACTACTAACTTATTGTAATGCATTCACGTCCGTTAATCTCTATATTAAGCCAGCCTGCAAACTTAAGAATCTTTCGTTTTGGGTACCTTCCCCTTTAAAAATCCGCGCCGATCACAGTAGGTTGGTGCTGCGACCTAGCAGTGAATTAATATTTATCTTGTACGCCTCTGGGTGTTCAACGAGCAGGCAGTTTAAAGTAGCCAGGAGGGAGGCGATCCAGCTGGCAGTGTTTAAAGGTAATCGGAGCGCGATCGTGGCTAATAGTTGAACTACCAGTATTACAAAATTGCCATACTTCAGGAGGCCAGGTATTTACACAGCGGTATGTTTGGAACAATATTACCCACATAATCCACAGGAGGACAGCACCGTACAGAGACATTAAGAAGGCTGTGGTTGATAACAACGTGTATCTAGTTCTTCTATTCTCCTTTTCCTAATGTCTTCTGTTTATGTGCAATGCTGGGACTGTGATTTTATTAATAAACGAGTGTATACATTAGCCTCCCCTTTGAGCTAAATGTCATTTTATTCAGTATCTGTGGAAAGAGCTTGTGCACATCATTTGTAAAAGAATTCAAGAAAAAAAAGTTAACTGTAGCAGTATTCGATCCCCAGTCAACTGCGTGACAGACTAACACGCTATCCCAGAGCTAACCATATCCTTAACATCATGGCGATCTTAACTGATATATTAGATACAACCTGTTGGCAAATAATAACTTGAAATAAACTATTTCTTCACTGCAGTACATCTTCATCATAGATCATTTTATACAAAGTTTATATTATTCTATCAGTTGAACTACCAGTATTACAAAATTGCCATACTTCAGGAGGCCAGGTATTTACATACAACATACTAAAACTACTGAAATATAAGACAGGCTCATGAGGACAGCTGCCATCTTGTCGTGTGGCAGATACGGCTCAGCTCTTTTAAGCCACTCATACAGAATAATATTATAATATTAAATTATAATAAATAACGGATCACGACCTTCAGGATAGCTTAAACCACCCTAGGCTTGATAATCTGAATTGGTGGGTCTTAAGCTATTGATTATAATGGTTGCATAATTCACACGGCCGCCATCCTGAAATGGCAAGGCCGATGACCTTGAGGTTTAGGTGAAGGACGCGTCCTATATATAGGTATGTTGTCACCAAATTTGGTAGAGATCGAATGATTAGTTTAGCCGTAATTTGAGTTTACGTTTTAAACGTTTGAGTGGCCGCCATTCAGTTTTGGTAAAGATGGTGGCGATATAAAGTATGACACTGAGGTGCCCTAAGCTAGAGCTACCTCTGTACCAAATTTCGTTCAATTCGGTTTCACCGTGTTCGAATTGATAGGGGGGGGACAGACATTCAGAGTACACACACTCACACACACACACACAGACTCACACACACACATACACACACACAGACAGACACACAATTTTTCGCCCTGTGTTCATCTCATAAGTCTACTTTCATTTTTTGCAAAAATCGAAAGTAGGCAGATAAATAAAAAGACAAGAGTCCATGCTGTGTTTTTCCATTATTATTCACTAATAGTGTCATTATTATAATTATAAATAAACCGTATAAAATTCATATAAATTGTAATTGAACTATACCTATTTTAAATGCTAAACAATAAAAAAGGACAGCAATGCATCATTATTCATCAATAGTATCATTATGATCATTATAAAAAATACTAATTGTAGTAAATCTAATTTTACATCACAAACAATAAAAAAGGACAGCAGTGCATCATTATTCATCAATAGTAACATCATTATAATAATTATCAAAAATTGTATAAAAATTGCCATAAATGCTATTTAAATCACAAACAACAATAAAAAAGGACAAGAGTCCATAATTATTATTATTTATATAGTAAGTTGAAACGTCATGTGCTTAAGGCTGGCTTTTTGTTGATCTAACAACCCCTCACCCACTGCAACCACAAGTAAAACAAAATTATGTTTTAAAAATAGACCATAATGGCCTATGAAATCGTTATCAAGTCTAGGATCATGTTTTTGTAGTAAAGGCAACGTGACGTTAACTTTAAATTATTTATTTATTTAGTAAATATTGTTAAATAGTTATCTTGTTAAAAATATGTCTCTCTAACTTTTTTATTTTATTTGTGGCTGTCGTGCATAAGGGGGTGTTGAATGAACAAGCGAGCCTTAAGTGCGTAACGTTTCAACTTATTAAAAAAACTATTCAAGTACATTAAAAGTAAAAAAGGTAAACTAATTATAAACATGCGTCATAGGCATGATTCTATTCACGTCGCCTAAGGCTAAAAAAAATCTCAATTATGAGAACTTACAAAATTACCATTCACCTATGCTCATCATAGAGATCATTGTATTGACATAGCTTAAGGTTCAAAAAAAATCTCTTATCAAGGAAACGTTTAGAAAATTATTATTATTATTATCATTATTTACCATCATAAACGTTAAGCAACAATTAATAAACGTCAAACTGTTGAGCACCAAAAATAATTTTATTTTATTATAGTTATTAATGAGTAGGGCATGAATAAACAAAAGTCACGGCTAGTGTGCAATGATTATTCGTTTTCTATTTTTACAAAACGAATCATGTATCGATTATTTTTGTCACCCTCATAGATTAAATAAACAGGGTGAATACTCGAATTGATATCTTCCATGACATCATCAGGTAAACTATTAAATCGTGTGGGAAGAATTGTCTCAAAGTCTCGACAAATGCAAAGAGCTCGTTCGCCAAATTTGGTATTTAATTTTTGTATTTTATGAATGCGAAAGGGTGTTTGCGTAGGCAATTCACTCATTTTCTTGCGTGCAATGGCGTACAAGGCGTCCATGGTTGTATATAACCAAAGAAAAGAGTGTTATTTTTTTACACTCGTCCTTATATTACAACAACAACAACAATAACTTTGTCTGTTCATCAAAGTGTGTATTTTAAGCCTGAGAGTTTATGGCCTAAAGTTGTAGATAGTATTGGATAAATTAACAAAAATATAATAATGTTTGTAGAAGGTACGTGATAACTGTTGAAACATCATCAACAGCCAATTTTTAGTCTATTTTCAATTTTGAAAAAATAGGCTTATGAGATCACCTTTTGTCCTTGTGTGTGTGCGTGTGTGTGTGAGAGAGAGAGAGGTGTGTGTGTGTGTGTGTCCCTAATAAAATCTAAACGGCTGGAGCGATTTCAATGAAACTCGGTAAGTTTATAGCACTATTCCCGGCGACCTCGACCGTGCCCTTCAAATTTTGTTACGTCTCACCAATCCAACATGGCGGCTGTGCGAAATATTTCACTAGCATTCAATATCTCCGAAACTATTACCGATATCGCCCTGAAATTGTGTACGGTGATAAAGGGCACTACTAGAAGTTCAGCTATGAGACTTTCAAAAACCTGGTTATCAAAATTAAGTGTGAATCATTTTAAAGATCTTTTGGAGCTAAATGTATGCATCTGTTGTCAATGGGAATTAGCATATAATCCCCTTGTTGAATGACTTGTTTTCGTTTGCCCTGTTGTTGTGCAAATTCACACTGCATTCTGTTAAATAAATAAATAGTATCAACAGATACTATGAGCAAACATCTGAATGTTGTTGGTAGCCTATAAAATGGTAAAGTTAACACGCTATGCATTTAATAACCATGTCTACATCCAACAAACCAAGAAAGAAACAAAATAAAAACTACAAATTTAAACCCTATGTGTCCGTCAACATGAATACACGATAAACTAAAACAAACAAACAAACAAACAAACAAAAAATAGCCAAATGTATTCTAAACGTCAAGTATGCACCTGAAAGCCGAATGAATCACTTGCGTAAATACATTATTTTGAAAGCCAAAATTTAGCATACAGGATTTACAATAGTGATGCCCTGAGTCATGAAACAAGTCATCATCATCATCATCATCATGTTCAATAATGCTGTCATAAAACGTGGTATCAATGCGTACTTTGATGTTTCTACATTCTGAAGGATAGCCCACACGTTGCGGATTATGATACACCATCGTAGCATATTCATTGAACATTGTGTGTTTAGTGACGATAAAAGAATCTTCATCATGGCTCATCATTGAATCTGAAAAGTAGTCGTTAACGTTTACTAAGTAAATTAAAAAAATACTATGTACTATACACACTGGCTGTCCCCTAAGTGAATAACAAAAAGAAAAAATAAGCAAAACACAAATAAATAACCATCTGTGTGTTGACTTCTTTAGCTGTAGGCCGCAAGCATAGCATGCAACAGGTTTAAAAAACAATTGCTGTTCAGATATTTGACTGGTGTTGTTTGCAAAATATATCACCACTCATAACACTAGCCATAAAGTGAGAGATTGTCCACAGTAAAAGCAGCAGATCATTATTTTGTCCTTGCATGAGGCCTACTAAACCACAACCTAATGAGGCCTATTAAGCAGCATGCCTACTGAGGGTGGGTGCTCAATTTGCTTAAGCATGAAGCATACTAAGCGACATCAATAGTGAGGGTGGCTATTTTTTTGTTTTTTCCTAACGTAACCTAAAAAGGCCAACATGCTTTTAATCTAGCCTGTGCACAGTGAACCATCAAACGTTGATGTACGGCTTTCTTTATGCGTTGACAGGCAAATAGCACAAGACATACAGTTTATGTACAACTATTTACAGGCATTCACACATTCATGCATACATCCATTCACACAGGTTAAAAAACAAAAATTATATGATACACTACAATTTTTTTTATTCCGAGGCTCAAAATGGCATCACGCACTTGATAGCAACCAAACCAAACACTTGCCGTGTTGTACAACAATATGAACAACCATTACTGGTTATAACCAAATGGGACGCTTGTCATCATATCCTGACACCACTGTCTCTTGTCGTCCAACAAAGCGAGTGTTTGTTTTCGCTGTTACATTAAAAAGAAATCATGATTTTTCGACAGAATCCTAAACTGACTATGTGTCATGGCTGTGTGGGTCTGAAGAACATGTAAATAATCATCCACACAGAGGCGTTTAACCACATGCTGGCTAAACCCTTTGGCTCACATAGATTCACATCGATCCACCTGCCGAAAACTATACATTTTCGGAGCAAGCCCAACAAACTCAGTCATCATGGTGTCTGAACACCCATCTTTCATTAAACCAATTACTTTTTTGTTCAGACGGGCGATATCGAACACGTTCTTCTCACTAAACGAGGACGTGGCAAACCATTTTGGGTTTTGTTCGATAACGACATACGGATCACAGTCACGGATATCATACTAATATATAAAAATGAGATGGTGTGTGTCTGTCTTTCTGTCTGTTTCTCAATAACGCAAGAACCACTGGTCCGATTTAAAAGAAATTTTGCATGGATGTAGCTGATTTACCAGGTTTACATATAGGATACTTTTGATTTCGAAATTTTGCACTATTAAAAAATGGCGACCATTTTAGTGACGTCACTACACCCTTTGGTTTCAAAATTTCATATTTCCATGTTAAATAAAAAGAGAACGGTAGGAAATAGCGAACTTTTGATGGCACATGTGAGCTTTGAAATTTAATTTCCTATCCAAAAGGTTCTTATCACTTTTTGTGTATCTCCAACGGTTAGCGAGTAAAACCAACATTTGTGACGTCACTACACCCTTTGGTTTCAAAATTTCATAATTCCAATTCAAATAAATAGAGAACGCTAAGAAATAGCAAACTTTTGATGGCATACATGAGCTTTAACATTTAATTTTCTATCCGAAAGGTCCTTATCACTTTTCATATATCTCCAACGGTTAGCGAGTGAAACCTAAATTTGTGCAATAAAACACGGTCAACACCGACCGGTGCAGTATATCTCTCTATATATAAAAATGAAAATTTGTCTGTTTTTCTCTGAATTTCTACGGACAATTGAGTTGTATACACGTTTCAGACCGTTTATGATGGATGCGCGCGATTTTTTTTTTCGTATGTCTGTTTGTTTGTTTGTTCGTCTGTGGACAATTTTGTTCCCTTATAACTCGAAAACGGCTGGGTGTATCAACGTAAAATTTGGTACAGATATCCATCAGAGGCACGACACTTATCATTGATATAACTCTTCTCCGTACCCCTAATAAAAGGGGGCCTACTCCCTTAAAATACATTCTGAAATAGGCGTAGAAGGACGAGACAAAGCTCATTTTCATCCCCTCAATGTGAGAGACAAAACTCGGGTACCCGAAAACCACATTTTAAGGCCCTAAGACCAACCGTTTCTTACATATTCCCAGAAAACTAATTTCATTTAATAAACTAATGAACAAATGCAAGCCAGTAACCATGGCAACAGATTCTCAGAGGTCCATCTATTGCTGTAAGGCGCAATGCAATTCCATTAATTACATTAGTGTGAAAGTTTGCAAACGGCTAGAAGGTTATCACGGAAACAAATTTAGCCGTAAAAATCATCAATAAGTTTAACGCGCTTAAGGGGATCAAGGGGTACTCTAGAATTTTTTCACGCGATTTACACATGCGGGTGTGGTACGGCAGGTCTATTATATTCCTATCCCCATATTATTCATTCATTCATTTCGTATAGGCCATAAAGTACTTTCTTATTTCCTCTGCTGTCTTCCTCCATCATCTCTGTCCACTTTACCATCCACTTCTTCCTCTCCTCTGCGACAATCTTGTTCGCTTCTTTCTTCTTTATCTTATAATCTTCCCTTGCCAGATCAGTTTTTTCCTGGAACCACACTCTGAAAGCCTTATTCTTCCTTCCCACAGCTTCTTTTACTCTCTCTTTCCACCATGGTGTCTCTTTACACCGCTTTCTGTTGCTTGATCTTCCACATACTGCCACTGCAGCTTCCACCATTGTGTTTTTGAAATGCTTCCATTCCTCTTCCCCTGTTTTAGGATTGTCTGTTGGCATCCTCTCCCTTATTATCTTCTGGATTTCTTCCTTGAATTCCTTTTCCTTGAGTTTCCATACTTTGATTCTCCTTTCCTCGTATTCTGTCCTCTTGCTATCCTTAACAACTCCCAGGTTCATTACAAGTATTCTGTGGTCGCTATCTAAGGCCTCTGATGGTATTACCTTTATATCTCTGACATTTCTCTTCATTTCCCAGTCGTACAGCATGTAATCTACCAAAGATTTCTTTGTTAAATCACTGCTGTACCATGTTAAACCTCTCCAAAGCGGTGAACAACGAGAAAATGGCCAAGAATAGATCTCATTCTTGACGACAAAATACTGCAATTTAGCATTATATTTAAAACTCTGGGAGTTACAATACTTTTTTTACTGGACTGCAATTTTGCATACGTCCCCCTTAAATTGCATTTTGTGACTCTTTTGAATCTAAATTGCATTTTGTAAGTATTTTCTATCTAAATTGCATTTTTTAAATATTGTCAATTCAAATAACAGTACAGTAAGTATGTAGTTAGTTTTAGTTGTAAGTAGGTAGTTAGTTTGTCTATTAGATATATGTCATTGTTCTATTAGACTGTGGTGTGTGAGTGTGTCTGGTAGCAGTTGCATTGTTTATTAGTTATAGTTCATTGTTTAAGTAGACTGTGATGTGTGACGGTGCATGTGAGTGTGCCTGGTGACAGACTGTTTTAGTGGTAGTATTTGTTGTTGGTGGAACTTAAGTTTTTTTTCTTCGTTAATAGAATTTTGATATTTAATTGTTAGTAGAAGGTTAGTATTTTTGTTAGTAGAATTGCTCTTCATTTATTCTGAAAGGGAGTAGTAGCCTTTCAGAATAAATCAATTCTTTACCAGTCTTATAGACAGTTAAGATATTGATAATATAAGCCAAATAATGGCTACACTGCGTCCTGCTGCACGGCTGAAAGCAATGGGAAACTACAGCCGTAATGCTATTCCCGAGTATATGCACCTCTCTATGCATATATACATGTGATGATGGCCTCCTCCCTTGTAAAATTTCAATCCGGAGGTAAACTAGTCCCCCGTTCGGATCTCCGGGTGGGGACAACTCAAGAGGGGGTTAACATCACAGAAGTGACAAAGAGGAAATCTGACATTCTACGGATCGGAGCGTGGAATGTTAGAAGTCTGCTAGGAAGTGGAAGGTTAGAAAACTTAGAAAGGGAAATGGATAGGTTGAGGTTGGATTTGGTTGGGATTAGTGAAATGCGCTGGCAGGAAGAACAGGACTTTTGGTCAGGAGACTATAGGGTCATTAGCACTAAATCAAACAATGACCAAGCAGGGGTTGGCCTCATATTGAGTAGGAAACTTGGACAGCGGGTGGAATATTATGAGCAATATAGTGAACGGATTATTGTAGCAAAAATCAATACTAAACCTACCTGCACCACAGTGGTACAAGTCTATATGCCTACCAGTCAAGCTGATGATGAGGATGATGAAAAGGTCTACGAAGAAATAGACGAAATTCTGAGGTATATCAAGGGTGATGAAAATGTTATAGTAATGGGAGATTGGAATGCTGTGGTAGGAAAAGGGAGAGAAGGGAAGATAGTAGGAGATTTCGGATTAGGTGAAAGGAATGATCAAGGAAGCAGGCTGGTAGAATTCTGCACCGAGCATGAATTGGTCATAGCTAACACCTTATTCAATAACCACAATAGAAGAATATACACATGGATGAGGCCAGGAGATACAGGGCGTTACCAAATCGACTTCATTATGGTCTAGCAGAGGTTTCGAAACCAGAATTTGGATTGTAAAACATATCCTGGTGCTGACATAAACTCTGACCACAATCTGGTTGTAATGAAATGCAGATTAAAGTTGAAGAAACTGAAGAAAAGTCAAAAGCCAAAAAGGTGGGAAATAGACAGACTGAAAGAGAAGGATGTAAACGAAAGATTCAAGAAGAGTATATAGGAAGAACGAATGAAAAACCCTAAACAAACATCAATTGCAGACGAATGGGCACTTTTGAAGAATGAAATAACAAAATCCGCAGAAGAAAACATTGGTAGGAAAGAAAGAATTGGTATACTACCGTGGATCACTCAGGGTATACTAGAATTGATGGATGAAAGGCGGAAACACAAGAATATAAGAGATGAAAAGGGGAAAGCAGAATACAGACGTCTGAGAAATGAGGTTAACAAGAAGTGCAAGGAAGCGAAAGAAGAATGGTTGAAAGAGAAATGTGCAATATAGAAAATTGTCTGAAATTAGGAAAAGTAGACACAGCTTATCGAAGGATTAAGAATACTTTTGGGAAAAAGGAGACTAAGTGCTGTAATATTAAGGACACAAATGGAAAGCCTCTAACAGATAGGGAAGAAAAGGTTGAGAGATGGAAAGCTTATATAGAGAGTTTGTATAAGGGAAAGGAGATTGAGAATCATGTAATGGAAAGGGAGGAGGAAATTGATGAGGATGCGAAAGGAGATTTAATATTGAGATAAGAATTTGATAGAGCTTTGGAAGACTTAAGCAGGAACAAAGCACCAGGCATAGATGATATACCGATTGAGTTGCTACGCTGCATAGGAGATGAAGGTCTGATCAGGTTATTTCACTTGGTGTGTAGGATTTATGAGACAGGTGAGGTACCCCCTGATTTCAAGAAGAATGTAATCATCCATATACCAAAGAAAGTGGGAGCTGACAGATGTGAAGATTACCGTACAATCAGCTTGATTACTCATGCTTCAAAGATCCTGTCTAGAATAATTTACAAGAGGATTGAAAGCCAGATAGAAACTGAGTTGGGTGAAGACCAGTTTGGTTTCAGGAGAAATGTAGGAACAAGAGAAGCTGTACTAAGTCTTAGGCTGATTTTGGAAGGTAAAATAAGGAAAGATAAGAGAACGTTCATGGCTTTTGTAGACTTAGAAAAGGCTTTTGATAACGTTGATGGACTAAATTGTTTGACATTTTGAAATCTATTGGAATAAAGTACAGGGATAGGAGGGTGATATACAATCTGTACAGAAACCAGACAGCAGTAATTCGAGTTGAAGGACATGAGAGAGAAGCTGGTATTCAGAAAGGTGTAAGGCAAGGCTGCAACTTATCACCCATACTTTTCAATCTTGACATTGAACAAGCAATGAAGGAAATTAGAGAAAAATTTAAAGTGGGAGTGAAGATTCAAGGAGAAATAATTTCAACTCTGAGATTTGCTGATGACATCGTCATCTTGGCCGACAAGCCTGAGGATTTGAATGAGTTTTTGAATGGTATGGACTCCGTCTTACGGAAAGAATTCATGATGAAAATTAATAAATGTAAAACAAAAATACTGGAATGCAGCCGAAATAAATCAGAAACCTCTATGGGGGTCAAATTGGCAGGTGAAAAGCTGAAGGAAGTAGAAGACTTCTGTTACTTAGGAAGCAGAATAATCAGTGATGGACGAAGCAAAGAGGATATAAAAAGTAGGTTGGCTCGGGCAAAGAAAGCATTTCTACAAAAAAGGAATCTGCTGACATCGAATATAGATTTAGGTATTAGGAAGTCATTTTTGAAAGCCTTTGTCTGGAGCGTGGCACTCTACGGAAGTGAAACTTGGACTATTGGCGCAGCAGAAAAGAGGAGAATTGAAACATTTGAAATGTGGTGTTACAGGAGAAAGATGAAGATCAGATGGGTAGATAAGGTTACAAACGAAGAGGTATTAAGACGAGTGGGAGAGGAGAGATGTTTCTGGCGACTGCTAATGAAGAGAAGAGATAGGTTGGTAGGACACATACTAAGACACCCAGGAATAGCAAGCTTAGTTATGGAAGGAAGGGTCGAGGACAAGAACTGTAGGGGTAGACCAAGGTTAGAATATGTTCAACAGATTGCCTCGGATGTAGGGTGTCCGAGCTATGTAGAGATGAAACGATTAGCTCAGGACAGGGAGGCATGGAGAGCTGCATCAAACCAGTCAAAAGACTCAAGACTCAAACAACAACAGGCCATCTATGGACCGCGTCATTCCCACTGTATCCTACTGGCTTTGATGTTTGCCCAGTACGCCCGCATTCGTTCTCGGTGGACTTCCTTCCGTTCCTGGGTCCAAATCTTTCCCGTTTTCAGCTTCGGTTTTTCTTGGAAACCTTTGCAAGCTTGAAGTTTCCTTTTGAGTGGGGCGCGCTCTTGAATGTCTATTGGTGTAATCCCCACTTCTTTCAGATCTTTATCCAGTTCTATGAACCAGGTCCATTTTTTTTCCTCTCCTGAAAGTAAGTTATGTTGCGGTTGGTCAGTCTCGCTGGGCTCATTCGTTTCACATGCCCAAAAAACGTCTTCCGGATGACGTTACTTATCTTCTCCACATGAGTATATAGTTCATGGTTATGCCGTCTTCTGTATTCCCCATTGTCTTTGATGGAACCCAATATCTTTCTCAAATTTTTTCTTTCTTTGGCCTCCAGTTTCTCGACCAAGCCTATTTTGTTCATCGTGAGGCATTCAGAAGCGTGCAAGACCTCCGGACGGATGACACTGCAGTAATGTTTTAGTATTGCGTTGAAGGATATTGACCTTTTCTTATAGATGTCCTTAGTTAAATGGTAGGCCATTTCCATTTTGCTCATGCGTGATTGAATGCTTCTTTCTCTGATAATATCCCTTCCCTGACTAGTCCTGAAAAGAAAAGTACATGGCCATTGGCTGCATTAATAATTTTATAAAATAGGTGTTATAATTTCTCCCTATATTATATTATTATCAGTATTATATTATGGCGTACAACGACGAGACAAATCCCCTCGGTGCCAGAAACAAAACTCGGGGGCCCTAGAGGGTCCTCCAAAACTACATTATAAGGCTCTAAATCCAACAGTTTCTGAAATATTCCCAGAAAACTAATGTAATTTAATTTAACAAACTAATGAAGGAATGAAAATCGGTAACCATGAGAACATTATATCAAGGGGTGGCTTACAACTTACCTTCTATTTTTGTAAGAAGCAATGTCACTCCATTTATTACATTTCTGTGAAAGTTTGCAAATGGCTATAAGGTTAACACGGAACTAACGTAGACTGTACAATTCATCAATGCTATTAAGGGGGTCAAGGGGTAACCTAGAATTTTTTCATGCAATTTTCACGTTCGACATATAGTACAGAAGGTCTATTATATCTCCAAACAGCAACATTATTTTCAAAAGTTCTTGAATTGAACCAGCATGTTTTTGCGGCTTTTAGGAATTTGGGCAATTTGAGACTTAAGAAGCTGAATTTTCATGCACCCCAAGCCTTTATAATTTATGAAAGGGGTCTTCCTGTGTATGGGCACCTAGCACAACGAAGAGGGTCAGTTTTTATGTGACGTGTATTGCGTTTCGTCTACAAGGCTTTCAATTCTATTTCACGTCAGGAAGTACACGTTAGGTGAATTTAGTCTGAGAGCACATTTTAACTTTTTTTCTTGTCGACAAACGGATTCATCGTAAGGATGATTTTGTTTGATACTGTGTGGTAGATATACCCATATTTGGATATCTCGGTAATATGTTGTAGACAATAGAATTGTCTGTCTGTCTTTCTTTGTATCTTTATGTAGCCTACGCCTATAACTCGTGTTCGGATGCTTGGAGCATCGTAAAATTAGGTATGGTAACCATGAGAGTCAATACACCAATCATTTATAAAACTCTTCACCGCACTTTTCATACAGTAGAAGGGTGGATATAGAGAAAACATCTCAATACATGCTAAAATAGGCGAAATATAAACATTATCCTAGAAGGACGACCGAAGCATATGTTGCGCTTCTCAATGTGAGACCCAAAATTCGGGAATCTATAAAGGGTCTCCGAAAACTACATTTTAAGGGCCTTAAATTAACCGTGTGTGTGATATTCCCAGAAAACTAACTTCGTTCTGATTAACTTGAAGGGATGACAAACCGCTAACCATTGCAACAGTAGCTCAATTGATAATGTCTGGTGTTAACAACGAACACCGTTCGAAGAACGGGTACTTCTGCTAGTGGTAAATAAAACTATCCGTGTCTGTATATAACAAGGAAATGGTACCAAATTGCCGCATTGCAAAGCCATAATGAATTTTATACATGTGCAATTTTGAAAAATCTAAAATGACTTGGCCGAAATAGGTTTATTCATGACCACTTTAGTTTTTGCAAGTTCAATAGTCAGTAGATCATGATCAATAATGTTCAAAGATTTGAAATTTGGGTTTGAAATGTATTTTTAGCTCCCCATTGTCCATGCTATGGGTTGACCTATTTAATGTCCCTATACTGCCGTACATTTGCCAGACTCTTGCCATAGATACAATTATTCATCAGTTTAAAAAATATATTTAAAATGGCTGAGTGGCACTTTGTCTGTGACTGGTATTTAAATCCATGTACGGTTTCAATCACCGTTTCTGACAGAAAGAAATACCTCTATGGATAATTTTTTTTTTTCAGGGTTAAGCCCTGGGCTAAACATTCTGCCAGCATGTCAATATGCAACACATAGTGATTTTTGTCATATAAGGTGCCCAACAATTTTTTATGATTGCCCTCACTCTCGGGCGGCACCATTTTCTCTATGCGAAAGAGGAAATCACCATGTCGCTGTCTGAGATGGGGGGCATAAGCTAATTCAACGTCAAGAACATACCCTACGTCCTGCTGCTCGCTGGCGCTATGCACATCAAGATCTTTAATTTCATCCTCAGACAGCCAGACACAGTTTCTGTACGGCAGTGGTCGGCTCATAGCATGACCGTATAAATTGTTTACGTCGAAAAACATTAGGTAGGATTCAGGTTCTTCGGGACAATAATCAGGCATGTAATGATTATTTGCCTTGGCATGTCGCTGATTGAGCAATACGAACCCTCCACGAATCCCTTTTTCCATCATCAGTACCATATCGGGATCCGTCAGTAAATCAAGCTCAATTTGGGTAAATTTCAGGGCAGCGTCCCAACTTAACCCTGGACTGGTACAGTAGTGGGCGGGGTCAAGCCCGTATATCGTGTGACATAGCTGACGGAACGTTTCAAATACGTCTGTCAACAACAACACGTCTAATTTTAAGTAGTGCATAGCATACTGCCCCAAACACTCGCCAAACATGGTGTGCGTGGGCATATTCTTCTTCACTGATGGTGCTTTGAGTTAACTGAGAAAAGAGTTTTTCTCTTGGCGGCAAAGACGTTTCTTCAAGCACCTCGTAACTTCCCACATAATCATAAGGAAAATGACCTTTACGAACACACAATTTAAATTGATTTGTATCGTCACGTGACGTGCACGCGTGCCCTCAAGCGACGGGCTGTGACCTTCCAGGCTCTGGTCGGAACCACACCTCGTTAAACACGCGACGATTAACCGATGTAGTCACCGGTTTGCGCATTCCAGCCTCCGGCTCGTTACTTTTTGAACGCGCCTTGCATTAGAGTTCTTTCTGAAAAGATGACCGTAAACATTTATCCTCCTTTTTCGCATAGAATCTGAGAGTTTTCAATTTTCTTGTAGGGAATCCCATATTTAGCCTATTTTCATTTATGAAAAACTAGGCTTATGAGATCACATTTTGTCCGAGTGTCTGACTGTGTGTGCGTGTGCGTGTGTGTGTGTGGGAGAGAGATAGAGGATTTGTGTGTGTGTGCCCACCCCCTAATAAAATCTAAATGGCTCGAGCGATTTCAATGAAACTCGGTAAGTTAATAGCAATATTTCGGGCGACCCCGACCGTGCCCTTCAAATTTTGTTGCGTCTCATCAATCCAACATGGCGGCTGTGTGGAATATTTCACCAGCATTCAATATCTCCGCAACTGTTACCGATATCACCCTGGACTTTTGTACGGTGATAAAGGGAACTACTAAAAGTTTACTTATGTGACTTTTGAAAACCTGGTAACTACAAAACCAACATGGCCGCCATGCGATTTTGCGACTTTTAAATTTACCTTTCTCGCGATTTAACCAACCAAATACAATAAAACTTGGTACAGTATTTGTTTATACACCTCGTAATGCACCAACATCTAACTTCGTTCACTTGTTTACATAACCTCAAGATGGCGGCTGTACGAAATATTTCACCGGCATTCTATATCTCTGAAACTATTACCAGTATCACCTTGAAATTTTGTACGGAGATAAAGAGCACTACTGGAAGTTCACCTATGGGACTTTCAAAAACCGGTTAACTACAAAACGATCATGGCAGCCAAGCGAAGTTGAAAGTTATAAATTGACTTTTCTCGCGATTTAATGATCCAAACGCAATGAAACATCGTACAGCAAATGTTTACACTTATTGTAATGTACTGGTATCTAACTTAGTTCAATTGTTTACGTAACCTCAAGATGGCGGCTGTGTGAATTTCGAAAATAAAGTTTTTATTTCTTGTGTTCTAATCATGCAATCGTAATCAACATTTGCATAATGAACGTACACAATAATCATCATCTAATATTATATAACTCTATGGCCTACATATATTAAAATCCAACATGGCGACCGTCCGAAATATTTAGACGGTTCTCAATATCTATTAATCTACTACAGCAATCAAACTGAAATTTTGTATGTGTATAGAGACTATAAGCATAAGTTCACCTACGGGACGTTCAATAACCTGGCGAGCACAAATTCAACATGGCGGCGAAGCGAAATATAAATATTCAAATGGACGTTTCTTGCGTTTTAACCATCCGAGCGCAGTGAAACTTGATACGGTATATGTTTATACAAATTTTAATCGACTGGCATCTAATTCATTGAAATTATTTTCATAACCACAAGATGGCGGCTGAGCGAAATTTTAAAATCCGGCTTTTATTTCCTGTGTCCAAATCATGCGATTGAAGTTTGAATAAAACACCTACACAATAATCTTCATGTAATAAATAGTACATAAATCTAAGGCCTAAAATATAAAAATCCAGCATGGTGACCATCCAAAATATTTAGACGGTTCTCAATATCTTCGAATCTATTACAGCAATCAAACTGACTATTTGTATGTTGATAGAGGCAATTAATATTAGTAGGATATATGAAAATAAGCTATTTAGTTCTTCACGGATCTACTTGTTATTATCCTGAAATGTTGGTCCTATGATTTTTGTTAGAATTTTCCTTTCCTTTAATTCGAGTTCCTTCATCAGGGCTTCAGCTGCGTGCAGTGCTTCTGGTTTAATCACTGACTTATAATGTTTAATTTTGGACCCCTATTTCATTTCATTTCATTTATTAAACTCATTTAGAAGAAAATGTAAATTGTGAAACATCTGTTTTAATTGAAATCTAAATGGCATTAAATAAAACCACCAATAACTTAATCAAAAAACTTACTTGACATAGTTTTATTCACAAAGTAATAAAGTCTGGAGCTGCTTGGGTTCCCCAAGATGCCTTAAGGCACAGCATACCGCTCAATTCTTGTAAGTATAATTCATTAAACGTTCTTTATGTTCGACCCTGCCAAGATGTAAATATTATATGTCAGAAAACTGTCTATATTGAGGCTCATTATAGTACAAGTTTTCATTATGATACAGTTTCTCCCACCAATCAGAGCTCAAGAAACAGTTGTGTGACCAATTAGGTGAGGATAGCATCGCACCTGCGCTCACTTCCATGGCCCCCTATTTTAAATTTCACTGCGTGGCGAGTGTCATAGTGGGGGTATTCCAGGAGGCCATGGTCAAATACAAGCTATACTCTGCGTCCCGTGCGCTCTGTTCAGTACATAAAACTGGTGAAATCTCGACATATTTATGTTCGAACATAAAATACCGTAGTTATAATTATTGTCGAACATAAACAGTCGTATGCAACTCGCCTATAATGGTAATTAAGACACTCCTATGGAGTTTTATAAACATACTCCTGTCTTAATTATTGCCATTATAGGCTCGTTGCATAATGTACTATTTTACAATTAAAATCCAGTGGTATTTTCTTATCAGAAATGTCAGGTGTTGGCACTCTTGTAAATATGGTGCAGCAATATGGCCACAGAGTCAGCAATGATATCCTCGTCAAGAGGGATTAGGTTATTCCTTTCTATGCCGAGCTTCTGGAACAGTTCCACAACATCTCGATAGATAGTGCCCCTGGCACCAAACAGTATTCCACGCATATTGAAGGTGTGAAGCCTGTACTTATCTCCGTATTTCTCCCGAAAGAACGGAACGCAATCTTCATTGATGGCTTTTTTTTTTTTTTTGTTTAATATAAAATAACTAGTTTCGACCACAGTGTGATCATCATCAGCAATCTTAAGTTGTCGGAAGAAACTATTAAAAAATATATAAATTTGCGAGTAATTGAAACGATGTGGTAATATTGAGATGCTCTTAAAATAGTCCAATACTATCGAAATCAGATCTGTTACAAAGCAATTTAACCAAAAATATAAATGATCTTCAAAAAAACTTATAATATAACTGTTTTCTCTCAATATTTAAATTCGGAAAAAAAATGTAACAACTAAAAGGAATATTAATTATACGTTGGAATCAAATATTGTTCTTCTAATATTTATGCGTTGAATGTGTTTCTTTAAATGTACTGTGTCGTAATATTGCTTGAATGCCCAATCTGCACTTCATACAGTTCAACTTCGAAGACATATGGCAATTGGATATGCAAAACCTTAAATATGCCCTGGCTCTTTTTAGGTTGGAATGTTATTTTATATACTGTAGATGTTGCATGAAATGTTGGGTGTCATGTGTTCATTACATGGATTCACTGCCTCCTTCATAGAAGGACTCTTTAAAGAACTGGAGAAAAAAAGAGCGCAAAATTGTGAGACAAATCTTGAGATCAAAGTACAAAAATGGAATCCATCAAAAGAGATCCAACGAGAAAGTCTACAGAAAAATAGAGAAAATTACCGACACAATCCGAAAAAGACGGGCACAGTTTTACGGTCACCTGAAAAGAATGGACGGAAGAATGTTTTATTCAATCCCCAAAACCACAATTCTCTGGTTTAGAAATACCAAAGAAGACCTGCAAATGCTACATATCTCAGCTGAAGACGCTCTTAACAGAGATCTCTTCCGCAAGAAAATATTGACGAAAGGGCTAAACCGAGACGAGCAACCTAAGAGAAGACACCCTTGGACACAGGCGCTTAAGCAGGCCCGCTCATAAATAATGAAGCACATATGGACTCTGAAGAAGGCCAAGTTCAGTGTCAAATGGAACAAGACTTAACGTGGTCCTTGGTGGCCCCAGCGAATTATATATACCTAGGTATATACAGGGTGTAACGAAAAGGTACGGCACGAAATCCAGGACGCATTCCTCACACGTAGACGAAGAAATTATGTTATATGAACATGGGTCCGGAAACGCTTCGTTTCCATGTTACACCCCATTGTCTCCAACGCATAAATCATGAAAAACACACAAGAACAGAACGTTCGAATCATGGGGATCATGCACTGTTTGTTACATCTGATTACGTTGTCATTACCGTAGGTGCACCGCCAGTGTTTTGTTTAACATGGCCTGTTGCCATGCGACTTACGGTAACATCAACTGTTCTTGTGATGTATTTCATGCACGATGGAGCACCAACCCCATTTTAGTGCTAATGTCCATCGGCTTCCAAATAACAGATTCGGTGACAGATGAATAGGTAGAGGTGGACCAATTGCCTGGCCTCCACGCTCTCCAGACCTAAATCCACTGGAATTTTATTTGTGGGGATATTTGAAAGCTCTTGTGTATCGAACCCCTGTACCAGATGTTCAGAGTCTGCGAGTCCGTATTATGGAAGGCTGCGAAACCATACGCAATACTCCAGGGACACATCAGCGCTTCCGAGATTCACTACGACGGCGGGTTGATGCATGCATCAATGCGCACGGAGGGCATATTGAACATCTCCTGTGACAAAGATCTGTATGTGGTATGCAGGTATGTTCTGTTCTTGTGTGTTCTTCATGATTTATGAGTTGGAGACAATGGAAACGAAGCGTTTCCGGGCCCATGTTCATATAACATAATTTCTTCGTCTACGTGTGAGGAATGCATCCTGCTTGTTGTGCCATACCTTTTTGTTACACCCTGTATAATAGGAGTGGTGAACCTTCTGCAAAACTGCTTAAATTAGCCAAAATACCTTGTGTAATGATGAATAATAGTTGTGGAAATGATGTCTTAATAGATGTTTTCTCCCCCGCTGTCTATAACCCACCCACCATCTCCGTTTTAAATCACAATTTTATAGTGAAATTCCAGTTGGGTCCACCATAATAGGCCTACGTGTGATTTAGGGGACAAATACAATATTGCCAACACTGCGCAGACGGTTCTACTCATCAATAATCTTTATCCAGACCTATGGCTAGGTAGCGCGGCCCGGCTTTGTCACGCACAGTGGAAGTACTTATTATTATTATTAATTCGATACATCCTTCTATGGTCTACAAATACACTACAATTATTCAGGTCTTCGTCTTAAAGGTGTTTTTTCCTTGCCGTTTAGTTTCTTGCCAGAGATTTTTCAATCTTTGACTCCTCAATCTTTCTTCCACCGAAAGTGTGAGTTTTCTTTTGGGGGGATCCTTCACACTTGCAACTTTAGTTCTGAATCGTGTCCTGCTCCACACTTCAACCAGTCTTGATATAACACCTGAAGCCATGGAGGTTGTATCTTCCACTTCTCTTGAAGGTTAAGAATTTTATTAGCTAACCTCTCAGTTCCCAATGCCCATAGAACAGCAATCTTCTTTTTCTCATGCAGAAATCCCTACACACTTGTCATAGAGTTCTTGATATGACCGTATTTGACATATTTTGTATCCACCGTCAGGTAATTTCTAGGGACCATGAATTTTCCGAAAGAATTTCCTTCATTTTTTCTCAATTTCAGTAATTTTCATGCTTGCTAAGGTTTCTGCCGCAAAGAAGCACTCTGGCTTAACAACTGTGTTATAGTGCCTATACTTGGTCTGATAAAGAGAGGGATTTGGACTTACACGTGTTGATGCAAAGCGTTAACTAATATTATTTACCCCGGTTTTTGTCACGCAACAATAACCTTTATCCAGACCAATCATTTTTGCCAATTAATGCTTTTTCACATAATTACAAGGTGTATTTGTATTCCGTGTGTTGGTAACAGTTCTTCCTATCCCGTCCCATCCCTCACCAGGCCCCTTGTTCGCTTTGCATGTGAGGCCGCCTGGGCAAGGCGCTAGTCCCACCTCCCCAGTTGTATCCCCCGACCCGATGTCAAGCTCCAGGACACTGCCCGTAGAGGCGGTAAAGGTGGTATACCCCGCTGAGTCCGTGAGAGAAGCCTACCTGGAGGGTAAACTGACTACAAAAAAATATGTAGGTAACAGTAATGTGACGTCAATGTGTGCGCATCGGTAAACGGCTTCGGTGGCGTAGTTGGTAACATGCTGAACTGCTGTTCCCAAGATAGTGGGTTCAAACACGGCCGAAGCCGTCGGATTTTTTAAGAGCGTTAAAAATCCATCAGTATGCCTTCCTTCGGAGGGGAAGTAAAGCCGGCGGTCCAATATCATAGATTTATGGCATGTTAAAGAACCTTCCACTAATTACACCTGTGTGAAGCTAAATTGTATAGGCTAGGAATGTAAACAACGCTCTTAGGTTTCTACGTTCGTTGCCAAGAGCCAACTGCGGTGGCGTCTAGTAGCTAAGTTCTGAACTAGGCCTAGTAGTCGTTGACGGTGGCGTTTGGCGGCAAAAGTAGGAACTACAGTATTTGAAAAATTGAAAGTTGCCGTCCTTAATTGAATAAAAAAACAGATACACACACTAATACAGCCATCACAATTAACACCGGTTATCAGACAGATTCTACAAACACCCAAAGTACACGGGGCTACATGGCCGCGTTGTCGCAGCCCCTAAACTGAGGAACCAACCAAATGCATCGGTAACAGTTGAAGAAACCTGATGTCCCAAACAAACATGGCAATTGTCGTTGAGTGACCAAGAAACAAAAGCACATATTTACTTAATTAAGCACATGTTTCCAGTGCAGTATGGCCAGTAATTTCAATTGGTAATGACTCCCAGAATATGAAAGAAGATTTGAAAATCATGAAAATGACATGTATTAACCAAGTGCAAGTGTAATATCCAGGTTAACAATTCCTTGAACCTTCCTTACTCACTGATATACAATTTCACTAAAACGATATTTATTTTCCAAGACATAATTGAAAATTGACGATTGTACGTCTTTGTGGATGAATACCTTTTGACTTGCGGATGCTCACTGGAGAATAGTGGCCGGTACGAGTATGATATATGACCACGAATGACCCAGCATGCACTGGATAGCTCTTGTGATTAATAGCATCTTCTTTTGTCCAAGATTGTAAACATAATATATATAAAATGAACGTTGCAAAGCTCCAGACGATGTGCACATATCTCACGAGGGAACGATACAAAGTCAGACATATAATTTTGAAAAGAAATGGATATAGATATTATCAAGCTGAAACAGTCTGGAGGCGGGTTATAATTTTTACTGGTCCTTTTTAAGGGGACAGTCTAAATATTAAAATATCATTTTTCGATTAATTGGACAAAAACTGTGTCTTAAATAGAAAGGATTAAGTGTTTTCTCTCTTGTCACGAAACTAACAGTTCACTTCAAATTAGTTATCACTTTAAAATTGCTTCATTTGAAGTCTTCGACAAAGTGGTCGTTTAGGCCTGTCTACTTGGGTGTGTGTAGAATTTGTCTGATAACCCTTCTTCTTGTGCTGTCAGCAATAGTGTGTGTATTTGTAATTTAGGTGAGGATTGGGAAGGAGACGGCAGTAACCTTAAGATAGGAACCATCCCAAAATTTACCTGGTGTAGAAATGGGAAACCTCGGAAAAACACTTCCAGGATAATTGAAGTAAGAATCGAACCCACCCCTTCTCAGTTTTGCCTACTTAGCGCATTAACGTGATAGCTAGTTGTGACCTGTAATTTTAATATTTTTTTAAGGATGTGCCATTTGTCTTCAAATATGTAAGGCGACACTCTGGAGATAAAAGTCGATATTTTGTTCATTTTGGTGAAAAATTTTTAACCATTGAAATTGAAAGGATTGGGTTTCTTCTTTCTCGTCACAAAGTTATTCCGTTGAATTCAAACAATTTATCACCTTAATAATGCTTTGTTTGTCAGTCTGCACACAGCAGAAATGGGCGTAGCAGCTTATGTACGAATATTGGTAATTCTGGAAGTTTGTCTCTTCTTCTTCTTCTTCTTCTTCTTCTTCTTCTTCTTCTTCTCCAAAGAACGGCGGACACTTTCTGTACATAATTTATATAATGAGATATTATCGTACTTGATTTTGAAACAATCAGTCCACAGATAACACCAATTAGAAGGGCGGTTTATCATATCTGTCATAAGTTCTGTACCCTAACTGTCATCCATTTTGTCGGCTTTAACACAATTGCCATAGAAATCACGAAACAGTTGGGAACTCTATAACTACACAGAGTATACATTGTTCACTTACATCTTCGGCCCTATCTATATCAGCTATTTGTAAACAGGGCAAAATGCTTCTTTGGCATTATTATTACCATGTTAGGAGTGGCCTAACTATCACCTGGCAGTAGGTATAAAATGCACCCGACGTCAGGCTGGGGCGACAGGCCGGTTGGTTTATTCTTTGTCGCAACTGATGGACCTCATCTGTATTGGTAAATGCTAGGACGTCCCCCGGAAGCGACGTGCGTCGGCCTCGTCTGACTGCAGCGCACGGACGAGGGCTACTGGATCAAGAGCGGAATCAGAGTTCACCGCTACGTATTGCTACGTTGAACATCGGAACTCTTACAGGACGAAGCCGAGAACTAGCAGATATGTTCAAAAGACGGAAAGTGGACATTGCCTGCATTCAAGAAACTCGTTGGAGAGGACAGAAATCTCGTGAAATAGGAGATGGATACAAGCTCATCTACCATGCAAAAAACACGGCCAACCTCAAAAAAAAATGTAAAGCTGAAATTTGGCATAGATGTTCCCGAGTACCCTAGAAACAAATCCTGAAAAGTCCCCACCTCTGCGGTGTCCGCGTCATAGTTTTTGGAGGGTTCAAAAGGGCTTAAATATGGCCTAAGTGCCAAAAACAGCATTTTTGCTTCCTGCGTTAAAAATATTGACCCAAATTTAGTTCTCGCGAGCTTTAGCAATTAATAAAAATGAACCAGTAGGATAACGGACTTATCAGGCCTAATTATTGCTATTGACGAAGGGAAAGAAACGACTAATTTAACATTTTTAGCACTATTTTACACGAAAATTTGGTTAATTTGTGATTTGCAGGTCATTATTTTTTAAACGACTGCTGATATTGACTAAAGACCCAGAATGAAAGTTATAAAGCATACTTTTAACTTTACATTGGCACATTACCCATGTCTATGCGAGAAACAGTTACCGAGTTACGGTCCCTAAGCATAACCGCTGTTGAAAAGGCACCCGATCGCGTTTCTAGGTGACAGCGCTCGGCCTGTCGGAGCAGGCCAACAATAATCCAAATAATTAGTTCAGCTTCTAAACAGTCTTGGATTTTCAGTAAATTTGGTGGAAGTCCACAGGTACGAAGTTTCAGCGCTTCGTGAAGAACGTCCGATCCAGAATACTGGAGCGTTCACGCAGTTTTGCTTTAACAACGCTGACTTCAACATAAGGACATTGGACGAGCGAAACACATTTCACTTCATGGGAGTCAACAAGTGCACAGGTCCAGCACCTGACAGTGAAATATCTCCACCCCCACGTACACGAGAAGTTCTTAATGCTGGTGTGATTGCGGCGATGGGAAAGTTCAACATTTCGTGGTATCGGAAGCCCTCTTCCCGTGGTTCAAAGGACGTCAGGATTAAGGAATTAACTGTGGAAGCCCCAAACTCTGTGGCTATTGCATCGATGATGGACTCCTTGTTGTTATCTGGACGGTGGTCAGGTATTAATTTACCCGCCTCGTGGAACGGCGTTATGAAGACGTCACTGTCTGCTCATGCTCAACCAGCTCCCCAGACGACGTCAGTTGATACCCTGCTGTTCATTAACTTGGAACCAAGCAATCCATCAACTATACATTTCACGTTGAAGTTTGCCGCAAGAGAGTGCGTGGAACTGAAACAAAGCACTTGTTTCGGAACCTTTGAACGGCCCCTATACGCGAAAACTGCAGAGATAGTCGCCTCGGACACTTCAGAGGAACTCAAAAACGTGGTTGTTCGTCTAGGCGGATTTCACATTCTAATCTCGTTTCTTGGGGCAATCGGCTATGTGATGAATGGAAGCGGTTCGGAGGAGCTCTGGGCGAAAAAAAAGCTAAATCGTCAGTGACTCACATGATGTCTGGACACGCATATTCTAGGTAGGCTTGCAATTAGCTCGCTCTTAAAAATGATTACGTTATGCCTTCAATTTCAAAGGTATCAATAACGCAAAAATGTGCATGTTCTAGGGCCCTCAGAGCGCATTTTCTGACAAAACAGGCTATCGGGACAATGTTACTCAACATGAACGACGGGCTGAAGGATGACAAGGACGAAATACAGACGCTTTTTACCGCATTCCAAGAAGGCACCGCCAACGATTTGCTATCATATCCTTGCCTTCAACGTCACAAAGAGTCGCTTCATGACACATTTTCTTCAATGAGCCAGAAATCTCGCACAGGAAAGCTGTGGGTAGAGTACATCAAACAGCAAGCCTGGAAAATATTGAAGGATTCCGCATCTTTACGCGAGGAAATGAAGGTATTCGTCTCTACGGCTCCAGATGAAAAGGCCATACTATCAGCTGGAGAGAAGTTCGCCATTTGCTTCTATGATAGTGCCAAATCGGAGTGCAAACGCCTCGACGAACTTCGGGTAGTGAAATACAGCCAAAAAATGGCCAACAACCGGTCACAGCGTCATTTCAGCTGGCTTCACTTCCGCCGACTTCGGCGGCATGCAAACAACATTCACTGCGGGTATATTTGTAAGATCAGGAATGATTAGGATTTTCTTTGGACCCTACCCAATGGGGATGGAAATTCCAACACTCAGCTTTAGTACCAGTGACAACTCATTTTCCAGCTGCTCCTGATCATCTCCTCAATTTGGTGTCCTGCAACTGCAAGAACTCTTGTGGCAGTCGGTGTGAGTGCTGCTGATAGCGACTAAAGACTCGAAGTAAAAGTTGTAAAGCACACTTGTAGCTTTAAAACTATACATTGCCCATGCTCCTTAATGTGTGGGCACTGCAGTGGAAAAGCATGTGGCAACGTCATATTTGATGGCTCAGACGATGAGGAGGACGATTGAGTCCGATGTAAGCTTTGTTTTGCAAGTGTTCTTTGTCTGAAGAAAGCTTTTTAAGCTTTGTATTGTTATTATTTGCATTATGCATATTATGAATGTACGTTTAACTGCTAACTGCATTAAACTCGTTTTGTTCTATGTAAACTGTTTCTGCTAGTTTACCTGGATTCAAAGGAATACCATCATGAAAGCTCTTGAGCAAAGATACAAAATGGTGTCAGCAAAGGTGAATAGAGGAGCCCACCAGAGTAAATGGGCGTTCGTTCGGAAAAGCGACTGCCACACTTCCACTTTTATATTTGTAACTGTAACTCTGCTGCTGTTTGTCGGATGAACATGGGCAATGTATCGTTTTAAAGCTACAAGTGTGATTTACAACTTTTACTTTGGGTCTTTAGTCGCTATCAGCAGCTGTTTACACGATAAGTCCCGGCAAATGACAAATTAGCTAAATTTTCGTGAGAAAAGTTGAGCTAAAAATATGTGATTACTCATCTGTTTAAATATATGGCAATAATTACGACCAATAAGAGCGTTATATATAACGCAGTCATTCTCTTATTACTATCAAAGCTCATTATAACTGATTTTGGATCAATATTTTGAACGCAGGAAGCAAAAATGCTGTTTTAGGCACTTAGGCCCCATTTAAGCCCTTTTGAACTCTCCAAAAACTATGACGCGGACGCCGCAGAGATGGGGACTTTTCAGGATTTGTTACTAGGCTACTAGGGAACATCTATACCAAATTTCAGCTTTACATTATTTTTTTGAGGTTATAACTTAATATGCCTGGGCTACATGGGACAAGCAACCGAAATGGGGTTGCTGTTGTTGTTTGTGCCAACTTAAGGGATAAGGTAGCCGAGGTCAATCGACAGTCAGACCGCCTCATGACTGTCATCATAGATATGCCATCTTGTCGCTTACACATCATTAGTGCATATGCCCCACAAACTGGCTGTGATGAGAGTGAGAAAGAAAGGTTTTGGCAAGAACTCCAGGATCTTGTCTTGTTGTGCCTAGAGGAGGAGTTCTTACTCGTATGTGGTGACTTAAATGGACATGTTGGTCAAAATAAGAATGGTTATAGTTGTCATGGTGGAAATGGCTATGGTAGACGAAATGATGACGGATGCCGAGTCCTTGACTTTGCAGAAGCAAACAGCCTTCTCATAAGCAACACTTTCTTTAAGAAGCGCACCAGTCATCTCGTAACATACGCCAGTGGTGACAGCAGAAGCCAGATCGACTGTGTACTGTTACGGCGATGTAACTACCGAACAGTCTTAGATGTGAAGGTTATACCTTCCGATTGTGTTGCCACCCAACACAAACTACTCATTGCAGACCTGAGTATCAGTAAGCGCAGGATAGGTGGATGTACAAGAGTCTCAACAAAAGTAAAGTGGTGGAAACTACGCGACCAGAAATCAGCATTGGTTAACAGTATAACATTTCCTCTTGTCATTCCAAATTCCATCGACACCACATGGACTGATCTCTGTGAGTCAGTGACTACTGCTGCAGCAGAAACATTGGGTACCACAAAGCCAGGGCGTCGCCTTATTGACAAGCAGACATGGCTATGGACAGATCAGGTACAAGATAAGGTCCGTGATAAGAAGAAAGCATATAAAAGCTGGCTTTCTCTAAAGACAGACGTGAGCAGAGAAAGGTACGTCACTGCTAAACGAGAGGCAAAGAAAGCTGTGGCTGAAGCAAGAGCCAACCACTACAACAACCTCTATATTAACTTGGACACCAAAGATGGTGAAAAGGATATTTACCGTCTGACCAAAGCCCGAGCAAGAACTGCAAGGGATATTGAACACTATGTGTGCATAAAGAGCAAGGAAGGCCAAAGACTACACAACAAACATGCTATTCTCAAGCGATGGAAAGAGCATTTCGAGGAGATCTCAAACATAGTGTTTCCGCATCCAACAATCCCAGAAGGTGTCCCAACTAGTGGGCCTATCCCCCAAATCACTCCACAGGAAGTTACCACTGCCCTAAAAAGCATGAGAAACCATAAATCTCCTGGGCCTGGCAACCTCCCTGCTGACTTCTGGAAACTTCAAGAACTGCAATCTACTGCGATAGATTGGCTTGTTACCTTTTTCAATGCCATATTGGACTCTGGCCACATCCCTATTAACTGGGCTACAAGCATTACAGTACCGATTTTCAAGAACAAAGGAGACCCAGCGGAATGTTCAAACTATCGCCCAGTACGTCTTCTCTCACATACAATGAAGATCTTTGAGAGGATTCTTGATCGACGCCTACGTGCCATCACCGAAATCAGCTCCAACCAGTGCGGGTTTGTCAAGGGGGCTGGAACCGCTGACGCCATCTTCGCAGCACGGTTACTGATGGAGAAGCACCGTGAGAAAAGAAAGCCTCTGCATATTGCCTTTCTTGACCTTGAAAAGGCCTTCGATCGTGTTCCTCATGAGTTGATTTGGTATGCGCTCCGCAACCATGGTGTGCCAGAGTCATTTGTAAATGTGGTCAAGATGTTATACACGAACACAAGCAGTAGAGTTTGTTGTGCTGTTGGCACCTCGGAAAACTTTCCTGTAAATGTCGGCGTCCACCAAGGCTCAGCACTATCACCGTCCCTTTTTGTTCTTGTGATGGACACCATCACTCGTGACCTGCAACGGAATGTTCCTTGGACCCTTCTGTATGCAGATGATATAATGGTTGCAGATGACACCCGAGAAAAACTCCAATGTCAAGTTGAAGATTGGAATAACCGCCTCTCCCAGTACGGCCTATGTCTGAATGTGAAAAAGACGGAGTATCTGGAGTTAAACCCAAGCGACGGTACCATTCAAGTCGCTGGACAAAATCTAGTCAAGACAGAATGCTTCAGGTACCTTGGATCTCGTCTTCAGAGTGATGGCAACTTCAATGATGAAGTAAGAGCCAGGGTAAACGCAACCTGGTTGCGGTGGAAGGAGGTCACGGGTGTGCTTTGCGACAAGAAAAAGCCACTTCGTCTCAAATCAAAAATATATCGAACAGTGGTACGGCCAGTTGCGCTGTTTGGAGTTGAATGTCGACCATCCGACAAAATTTCAGAACGTCGCCTGCACGCCATGGAAATGAGAATGCTCCGTTGGACAATGGGCATCTCCCTTATTGACCATGTCAGAAACGACACAATTCGGGAGCAAATGGGTGTCGCCCCAATTGTGGACAAAATGAGAGAGAAACGGCTCCGATGGTATGGCCATGCCCTGCGTGCAGCGCCTGATACTGTTAATAACTCTGTCCTTCACTTTGAGGTTGAAGGCCTACGCCCCAGAGGACGACCGAAGCAGCGTTGGCAAGACACAATAAATGGTGATTTAAAAATTACCGGCCTAAATCCAGCTGACGCACAAAACCGGACAAAATGGAGGTCAATGACCAAAAAAGCGGACCCTGCACCAGCGGGACAACGCTAGGAAGAAGAAGAAGAAGAAGAAGATATTATCGTACTAAATTTGTGTAATTTTTATGTTCTAAAATTTTGGACTTTAATCCCTACTACTGGGAAAAATTCTGCAATCAAGAATTCCATACGCAGGTTTCCTAATATAGCTGTGATACATATACCATACAAATTTTGTTACATTTGGCAGAATATTATGGGAGAAAAATGGGATTTAAATGTAAAATTACAATTGGCGGGAAAATTAAAGCAATGTTCTAGTGACGTTATCTTCCTGATCCGTTACCTAAATGTCACCAGAACCGTATGTTTTTCCTTCCTTTTCATTATAGGTTATGAATATTCCCGAATGGGAATATGATGTTATTTCCGTTTCTCAGCAGCAGAAGTCCATACATGCCAGTGTTGCCAACATGATTCTTAGCCCGCCGATAGGTCCAATTTCTAAAGGCATGTAACTTTTATAATGTCGATTGGATTTCAACCAATGTATGTACTATGTGTACTACATCAGATATGACTGTGCGTGGGCCACCAGGGCCGGCAACTGTTAATAAATACTCTCTCTATGTTTTAACCCTTATATCAATAGATCATCCGCCCTGAAGCTTTATATGCCTCTGAATGTCTCATATTAAACAGGAAAGGACTCACGGACAAACTAGAAATCCAAGAGAGGAAGATATTGGGAGCAATCAAGGAAGGGAGTAAATACTATACATAAGACTCCAACCAGGAGCTCTATGGTTACTCGGAAAGAATTACAGACGTGGCCAGGAAGAGACGTCTAGCATTTTATGGACACATCACCAGGATGCATCCAACCAGGCTGATCAACCACCTACTCTTATACTGGCAAAGAAGGAAGACCAAGTCACCATGGCTGATAGAAGTGCACAAAGATCTGCTGGAACTGGGAGTTAGGGAAAAGGACATAAAAGATCGAACGTCTCTCAGGAGTAAATTAAAGCAAATAAAGTTCCAGGGAAAAAACAAGGAAGAAGACGGGTGCCCTCTGGACAAAGGAGAGAAAATAACAACACAGCCAGAGGATGCGTGACTACTGGGCAAACATCAAGACCCACTGCAAGCAAAATAGTTGAATATCGTGGTCCGTAGTTGGCCTATACGGAACAAGAAGAAGAAGAAGAAGATCAGAAAGTATGCAAGCCAACCTCTCTAAAGTTTTCACACGTATAGTACCAGACATTCTACCGTAGTTTGGTGTAACTTATATACATCAGTGCTACCAACACGATTCAAAGCCTGCTGATAGATCCAAGTTTTAAATGCTTGTAACTTCCATACTAACAAGTAGATTTCAACCAAATTGTGTATGTGCTTTGTGTACCATAACAGTTATGACTATGCTTATTCGTAAGAACCAGCAGGGCTGCCAACAGTAAATAAATTCACTCTCTATTTGTATAATCCTAATATCAAATTATCAGAAAGCCTCCGTGGTTTAGGCGGCAGCACGCCGGCCTCTCACTGCTGGGTCCGTGGTTAAAATCCCGGTCACTCCATGTGAGATTTGTGCTGGATAAAGTGGAGGCAGACAGGTTTTTCTCCGGGTACTCCGGTTTTCCCTGTTACAAAATTTCCTTCCAGCAACACACTCCACTGTCATTTCATTTCATCTGTCATTCATTTATTCATTGGCTCAGAGGAGTGCGACAGGCTTCGGCAGCCGGCACAGTTCATATCCTCACCGCTAGATGGGGGCTTCATTCATTCCATTCCCTGACCCGGTCGGTCGATTGGAAGCAGGCTGTGGATTTTCATGTCATCAATATATCAGAAAGTATGCAAGCCAATAGCTCTAAACTTTGCACACGTATAGTACCTGGCATTCTAGGTTAATTTGGAGTAACTAATATACCTCAGTGCTGAAAATATGATTCTAAGCTTTCTGATAGTTTCAATTTTTAATTACATGTAACTTCTATACTAACAAATGGATTTTATTCAAAATTGGCACTATAATAGATTGTAATATTTCAGATTAATTCTGAGCATCACATGCATGACATTGTTCCCAACATGACTTCACACGCACTTATAAATCCAATATCAAGCATTATGTAACGTCCATACTATCCATTAGACTTCAACCAAATGTTGTATGTGCATTCTACGCCTTAAGAGATGGAACTAAGAATATATTCAGAGTCACCAGGGCTGCCAACTGTAGTAAGTTACTCTATTAGGCTACATTATTTCAGGTGTATTTGAAACTACAGTACTTAGAAATGTTAGTATTACCAACTTGATTTCGTCATTATTTTAGATAGGTCTACATAAATTGGCGTGAATCTTAAATTTTAAGACAAGTAGGCTCCTTAGTTCGTCACGGAACTACTTGTTTCAAATTTTAATGCATGTTTAGCTTTTAGACAACTAATATTTTAGCCTACTTTTCACATTTTGTAAAAATGAGGAAAAAGTAGACTTATGAGATCGATCCGTGCAAATGTATGTCTGTCTGTCTGTCTGTCTGTATGTATGTATGTATGTATGTATGTATGTATATATGTATGTATGTATGTATGTATGTATTGAACCCGAGGGGGTCATGCTGACTGATATCGAACGTTGATCTCAGAGACTGTGATCTCAGTATAAAGGTTCCACCAGGGAACGAACCCGAGGTCTGTTGAGGGAGTTTCATGGTAAAAACCCCTAGAGAAAATTATATATTTAATCACTGGTGTGATTTCAGTTGATAATGACATTATTTATTAAAATAATGCAGGGAAATTGAGCGGAATACAGCATCATTGGACTACTTGCAGTAGGCTATGCTGGACTTGGAGCACAGGAAGTGCAGAATTTGACGTTTTACTAATAGCTCCAGAATTGTGGGAGGTGACCCTTGGAGCCACGTCAATCTTGCTGACCTAGTTAAGTCGTCTGGAAGAGGTTGGGGGCTTGAATAATGACCCAGTTTTTCCCCGACTGAGAATAGGACGAAGAAGAGTGGGGAGAGATCCCAAGGAAAATCATTGATTACTCGTGATTGGAGTAACGCAATGACATGAGAGTTGCGCACAGGTGAATCTTTAGCCGGGAGGCTAATTTTAGAGCCTTTAATCTGCGAAATTGACGCATATTTAATGGAGTGTGGAAGGACATAAGACTATGGTTGTTCGCGGCTGGGTTTGACGAGGTCGCCAGGGATTCCCAGTGAAACAGCGTCCCCACGCTATGGAGAAAGGAATTAATATTAATTAATTGGCCGAGCGATCCTTCAGCACGCAGATAGTTCTGGGATCAGTGAAGAAAAAGGAACCCGATGAGCATGGTTTCGAGACCAGAATCATGCTGGGAGAGGAGTCGAGATAACGCGGGAAATTTTAGCTCTACGTTTTGTGTGAAACCAATATAAAGGGAGTCGACCCTTGGCAGAGGACAGTCGTCGCTACACAGTCGTCGCTACACAGTTCTTGTCAGACAGTCAGAACACAGTTGTCAAGCAAGTTGTTGGGGCGGAACGTATGTCGGTCCGGCTCATGGAAGGACGCTCAAACAAAGACTTGTACATTTGAGTGAACCATTATATTCACCGCACATCGTAATGCACCAAGTGAGAAGATAATAATGTATAGTCAGAAATTAATAAGAAGTACGGTAATCAACGAACTTTATTGTGTGAAATGTGTATTACTGAAGGCAAGGAAGGAGGCCCGGACTTCGACTTGGGAAGCCGTGCAGTAAAACTTTTAGAAAGCTTTTATTAATATAGTCGTGCTGCAGGTGTAGTCAGCAGTACGAACAATGGTTTGTGATTCACTTAGGAAGCACCGTGTGAGATAAGTTGCAGAACTATTGTAAATAATAATCTGTGTAAAGTTATGTACAATGTTAAGCGCAGTGTAGAATATATTGACTGATCATACATGTCTTATTACGCTGGAATGCGCTGGGAGAAACTTTACGAAGCATTTGGTAATGTCTTAAGAATACCAAATAGTAACGCTCAGGACGGAAATTAGCATATTTATGCAAAGCAGGAAGCTTACCGTAGGATTATGGATAAACTGTTGGTGAATTCCGGGGGCAGATGAACCAGACTTTCAATCAGGAGTTGGTAGGAGCACGGGAGATGCCGTCGACACCTGCAATTTTTATATCTTTGCTAGGGAATTTCAACCAATGAAAAGTGTACAGAGTGACGTGTGTTATGTATAAGTCATATGTGAAATATCTTTTAAATTAATGGTTTAATAAGTGTTATAAAGTGTCATGTGTTTTGGAAGCAATAGCTTCTTTATAGAAATACAAAGTGTCGTGTGGTTATTGGAAGAAATGTATCATAAAATGTGTGTATTCAAGATGCAAATGTCGCACTAAACCTGCATGTGGCAGGCGACCCGGAAGGATATGAGTGGTTGGAGCCACCATGATGAGCTTATATATGTGAGTACCCCACAAATTATGTTTAAGTAGAAGTATAGGCCACTGCATGTAATGTGATTTCAGAGTTATAAAGATGCCAGTAAGAAACAGTAGTAGGAGATAGACCCTCCAGGTTTAATCATTATTGTGTTGATTTTAATAGAGTTGAGATGTTATTTTGCATCAGAGAGTGGATTAATCGTTACCACTATTAATTAAAAATGGCAAATCAGTTATGTAAAATGTCACGAACACGGTTGTTCGAGTTTTAAGATGGTTAGTTGTGTCGGATTTTGGTTATTTATGTCAGTGAGAATAATAATAATAATAATAAAAATAATGAATAAAATAAAGGTATGAATGAACGCATCAGGTATAAATATTGTAAGCAAGAAATATTTACGCTATGGGAAGACTTATCGATCTAAGCAGTAAGATTATACAGTAAGATTACATTACGGGATTAAGAAAAGAGTTTTATATCAGAATATATTGTATTAATGGGAATGTAATTATGCCAGGGAATGGAAGAGCTTTCTAGTGAATTGAATTTGCAGCTTATGGAAAAGCTTATAGAGTAATTGATAGATTTCTCTTAATAATTATAGGACGAAGGTCATAACATTAGGTAAGGAACCAGGTGGTCTATTCGACGTATGAAATCTCGTATGCCGTGGGCATACTGGGAGATATGCTTTGTGCCAGAGTGTAATTAGTGTTTGGACCCTAACTCTGATGATGGATATGGAATGTTCCGGGTTCGAATCCCGTGATAGGTGAGAGGCAAACGATGGACACCTCTGCACTCTATCTGATTCCCCGAGAACTTATTGTTGAGTGATTCGGCTCGTTGAAGCGAATCTCATGACGGCAGCATGGGCTGACCGCTGCATTTATTTAAGATACCGGTTACCTACTAGACCAATGTTTTATGAACCTCGTACCTTCATGTTGAAATGGGCCTATTTGGTGCCAGTTATTATTATCCTCAGGGTAGGAATAAATGTTAAAGCTCATCCAGTACCTGTTTGCATAATATTCAGTTTAAATCCATTGGGATATGTGTGTCATTGGGACCACAGTATTTGTCTTGTAAAATCTTATACTGCTTGGGAAGAAAGCCTTGAGACAGGAAACGAGGGTCGAGGTAATGTTGGAACCTCACTCCACGTCTATTGTGTACTGGCCGCTCTGAAGAGGGTTGGGCCGTCAAGCGAAGCATGAAGGAAAGAAGGTTTAAGAAGGGCAGATTTTAAACCCTGTTAATGACATGAAATGAAATATTGTTATATTGAGTAATGAAGCCATGTGGCTTAAGAACACATTGATAATTATAGATCAACCTGATGGTTCATGATTTTAGCTATCTAACGAATGGTTAGACGTTGCATTTGTACTGTCACTGACAACTTTTTCAGAAGTTGGTTACTCGACGCCACAGGCTACGCGCGCAAGGTAGTTTAATTGTACCATCCGACACAGCAATAACTAACGTTTTTAAGATGAAATCACAAACGGCATGCAGTGGAACTATATAAATAGAGGAAGTGTAGGGGTAGCTTACATAATTATGGAGTTGCACGTAGACTGCTGTGCAACACCAGAATAGGCTAATGCATGTAAAGCATTTGGTGGGAAGAGAAAGATCAAAGCACACACGGTACACATAATTGTCAAATTAAGACGAGGTTTAAGGAATAAGTAATTTTGTGAATTAAAGAAGTCACATTGGATGACAGTTGAATTAATGTACAGTTTGTTTCTGAAGTTGTATGTGCATCAGCGCACTAGAGTATCATTGTTGTGAAGTTGATATAAGGGTAAAGGTTTGTGTTATGATAAGATTTTATTATGATAATATTATGTTAATATCAGTGGATTGTGGAAGTAAATTTTGTTTGCTTTTGTTTTTAAGGTTGTGGGTTTTTTTTTTGTTTGAAGCCATGATTTTATTACTGAATTAAAGTTTTAGAGTAGAGTTGTGCCTTATCATTGTAGAGTTGATACCTTATAGCCTCAAATCCAAAATATGCAACTGCTCAATGGGGGAACGGTACACGCTCGAGTCCTGACGCTAGCTGGAGGCGGAAGCATATTTTCCATCGAGATTACTCACATGGGTACAGTATGTGTGTCCTTCTGTTTGTGTGTGTGTGTGTGTGTGTGTCCTATCAACTCCTAAACAGATGCAGCTATCAAAACCAAATTTGGTATGAGTAAAGATCTATGCCTGAATATCTCACGACCTTTTCTGAAAATTACATCAGTGCTACCAACTGCTGAAAAATCACAATTGAAATTTGAGCACTCTATGTGGTATATCTCAGACGTTATACATGCGAGCTGTTCCAAAATTGGCACACACAGAGATAGTGACAAAAGATTAATTTTCACGAGCCCATATATGACAGTGATGCTAATATGATTCTATGCCTGCTAATAGGTCCGACATTTAAAGGCATGTAACTTCTATACTATCAATGGGATTTCAACCAATATTCGTATGTGCTTTGTGTACCATAACAGATATGAATATGCGTATTTCTGAGAGTCAGCAGGGCTGCCAACTGTTAATAAATGCTGTCCTTATTTTTATTCTAATACCAATATATCAGAAAGCTGCAAGCCAACAGCTCTAAACGCTGCACACGTATAGTACTTGACATTCTAGATTAATTTGGAGTAGCTGATATACGTCAATGCTGCCAACATGATTTAAAGCCTGCTCATTGGTTCAATTATAAATGCATGTAACTTCTATAGTAACAACTCGATTTCAACCAAATGTCGTATGTGCTTTGCGTACCATAACAGATATGACTACGTGTATTCTTAAGAGCCATCAGGGCTGCCTACTGTTAATAAGTGCTCTCTCTAGACTTTTTTATCCTAATTCCAATATATCAGAAAGTATGCAAGCCAACAGCTCTACATTTTACACACGTATAGTACCTGAAACTCCGCCACTGGGAGACGCCTTGGAGATCCCAGTGCCAGTCCCAAGCCTGGATAAAGAAGGAAGGAACCGTAAATGGCGGTATAACCACACACAGGGTATATGAGGAAATGACTAACCCATATCCCGAACATCTGGTAGACCGTCAGTGTCTGGGCGAAAAGGTGGCAGCCCACCAATGCAATCGGAAGCGGTAGACCAATCATCTGCCCTTCTTAAATAAAGCTGATTACTGAAACCAAGACGAAATTACAAAACCGGACCGATAAATTGATGACAACTTTTGGCATGAAAAGGAAAAGGAAAATTGTTTTTTGGAATATACAAACCTTGAGGGAGAGCAGCAAGTTGAAACAAGTGATCAGGGAAATGAAGAACTATAAGTTGGATATTCTGGGATTGAGTGAGGTACGGTGGCCAGCGTTCGGCTAAATGCAGACGTCTGATGAATGCACATTCCTGTATTCAGGAGGAAAGGAGGAAGAGGAACATCGGGATGAAGTTGGTTTGCTATTGACAAAGGCAGCAAAGAAGAGCCTTCTAGAATGGAGACCGGTGTCCAGCAGGATCATACTGCCAGGTTCAAGACTAAGATTCGAAATGTGATGCTCATCCAATGTTATGCCCCCGCAGACAAATCAGAGCCGGAGAAGAAGGAGAAGTTTTATCATCTGCTACGAGAGACGAAAGAAAGTGATAAAGAAGGATGCCCTCATTGTCATGGGAGACTTGAATGCCAAGGTTGGAGGAAATAATGAGGGATTGGAACAGATAATTGGGTTCCATGGTCTGGGTGAAATGGAGAAAGGTTTACCGACTTCTGCGCAAGCTACGATCTTGTTATAGGTGGGACTCTATTTCCCCATCGAAGATGCCATACAATAACATGGGCGTCCCCAGACCATGTTACAGAAAATCAAATTGATCGCATTGCTGTGTCTAGGAGGTTCAGGAGAAGTTTGGAAGATGTGAGAAATTAAAGAGGAGCAGATGCAAATAGTGATCATCATCTCATCGTCACTACCTTTCAAATGAAGATTGTGGCTTCAAAACGGGAGTTCGAACCAAGAAACGGAAGTTTTGATGTGGGCAAGCTGAAGGTCCCCCAAATAGCTAAAGGATTCCAGCTAGAACTCCGTAACAAATTCCAGGCTCTAGACCCGGAGGTGAACCTAGATAAGGATACGGAGGAAATGTGGATAGAGGTGAAGAACCTCCTTGTACAAGTAGGCGAGAAACAGCTGGGTTTTAAGAATCACCTGCGGAAAGATTGGATATCCGAACGTACCTGGGAGAAGATCACCCATAGGAAAGAGGTCAAGGCAAGATTAAACCAGAGCAAGACCAGGCAACAGAAGGCACTGGATCAAGCTGATTATAGAGCAGCAGATATAGAATTGAAAAGGAGTGTAAGACAGGATCACCGAAGATGGGTAGATGAACAGGCTGTCAGAGCGGAACAGGCAGCACGAAGGGGAGATGCAAAGGAATTGTATGGAATCACAACAATACTTCCAAAGAAAAGTTTTTAGAGAAATCGACCGGTAAGAAGCAAGGATGGTGAGAATCTAACTACCCATGAGAAGCAATCTCAAAGATGGAGAGAACACTTTAATCAAGTTCTGAATAGAGAGTTAAGTGGAAACGTAGAACAGGAGCGTATAGGCCAAAATGACCCTAGTCCTCATAGTGATATCGACATAAATGAACCCATGAAGAGAGAGATCCTGACAGCGCTAAAGCAGATCAAGAATGGGAAGGCACCGGGACCAGATAACATAGCATCAGAGATGTTAAAAGCAGACTTGGACACTACTGTGGAACTGCTGTATAACCTTCTGGACAAGATATGGAGAGAGGAAAAACTGCCAACAGACTGGAAACGAGGCATTATTGTGAAAGCACCAAAGAAAGGAGATACCACAAATTGCAATAACTGGCGTGGTATTACTCTATTATCAGTGCCGTGTAAGGTGCTTTCAAGGATTGTTCTAAACCGCATCAAGAACTCTGTGGAGTCAAGATCGAGGAAAGAACAAGCAGGCTTCAGGAAATATCGAAGCTGTGTAGATCTCATTAACACACTCCGAATTATCTTGGAACAAAGCCTGGAGTGGCAGCACACTCTCTACCTCACCTTCATTGATTTTGAGAAAGCTTTCGTCTCCGTAAATCGAAAAATCATGTGGAACATCCTTGCAGAGTATGGCACTCCAATGAAGATTATTAACTTCATAAAAGAAATGCATGAAGGTTATGAGAACCCTTCAAAGTCAATACAGGAGTACGACAAGGGTGCATGCTTTTGCCAACATTATTCCTTTTGGTTTTTGATCATGTGATGAAGAAGGTGATGGGGGTACTAAAAAGAGGGGTGCAAAGAGGTTTACGGGATAGACTTGAAGATCTGGACTTTGCAGATGACATTTGTCTCATGGCTCAGCGGTATCGAGTCATTTAAGAGAAGCTGGTTAGGTTGCAGAGAGAAGCAGAAGGTGCAGGTCTTAAGTTCAATACCAGAAAAACTAAAAAGATGCGGATGAACGCAGAGGTCACGACAAGGCCAACCATTAATGGAGAAGAAGTAGAACAAGTCCAGTCCTTCCAATATCTTGGAAGTATTGCCACAACTACAGAAGGTGCCGAGGAGGATGTTCATAGTCGCATACGTAAAGCAAATGGTGCATTTGTCCAATTGTACCCTGTTTGGAGGAGTAGGAACATCTCAAACAAAACCAAACTCCGGCTTTTTAACAGTAATGTGAAGGCCGTGCATTTGTATGGCTGCGAAACCTGCAAGGTGACAAAACCATAAAAAACAAACCCCAAGTCTTTGTCAACCGATGACTCCGACGCATTTAAAATGGCAGACGGCCAATAGTAATGACAAATGAAGATCTTTGGCGTGAGACCAACCAGCAACCAATCACTCTACAAATCTTAAGGAACGAAAAGGGAACTGGATTGGTCACACTTTGAGGAAGCCAGATGGTGCTATTGATAAAACGGCATTGGAGTGGAGCCTTCAATGTGCTAGGAAACGTGGTCGTCCCAAGCAGACCTGGAAGAGGACAATCGAGAGAGAAGCTGCAGATAGTGGAAAAACCTGGAGCGAAGCAAAGAGGCTGGCCAGTAGCCGTACCGGTTGGAGGAAATTCGTCACGGCACTATGTTCAAGAGGGAACGACAGGAATTAAGTCAAGTCAAGTAAGTCATAGTACCTGACATTCTAGATCAATTTGGAATAACTGATACATGTCAGTGCTGCCAACGTGATTCTAAGCCTGCTGATAGGTCCAATTTTTAAATACTTGTAACTTCTATATTAACAAATGAATTTTATCCAGAAAATGGGACAATCATGGATCATAATATTAAAGATTAATTCTAAGCAACACATACATGACTCTGTTGCCAACATTACTTTACGAGCGCTGATAGATCCAATGTAACATTTCATTTCTGATATATAGATTATTCATTGGCATGAATCTTAAATTTTAAGAAAATAGGCTTTTTAGTTCGTCACGGAACTACTTGTTAGATATATTTTTAATAGCGACCTTTGTTTAGAAACAATTTAAGTGTAAGACTTGCTACTGAACTTGATTTATCTGAGATCTGATCTGCTGAGAAAGGTCACAATGTGGTCAAAACCGGGACTACTCTAATTAAAAGTACGTTTATTGACTTAAGGTTTTAATTCTTATAACATATTAATCAAATATTTTTATCAAATTAAAACAAGATGTTCAGGAAGGAACATATATTCCACTTTCTCCTAAATGTGTGGGTATAGTTATAACTCTTTGTCCTTATCACCTCCTAATTTCTTCCAATTCGAAGTGGAAATTGGCACACGGGATTTGAGCAGTGGCGTTCAAACCATAGTTTATAATTTACCCCAGCATTTTGCAATTTCATCAGCAAACACTCCACACAACGTAGGTATTCAGTATATTAACACCGACTACTTACTATAATTGAAACTTCGCTGCTCACAACGTATCACTGAGAGAAACATATTTAATTCACCTATTACACAGCTAATTTGTAATCGCGCTTATTCTTGGAGAAGTGTGCGCTCTATCAGCAACAAGAAGACACTTTTCAATTATACTGTAGGCATGGGTACACTAACTGGCCGCTATAGACCGCAGCTCGCAACTAGAAGGCTGTGGTTAGCTCCTGCATAGTTCAACTGATTGCTAGTAGATGTCACTCTGGTGGAGAATGTTGTTTTAATTAAATATACAATTTTCATTGCATTATATAACGCTTTATTTTATAATGTCTCAGTACTCAAGAAATAATAAATATTTAAAAAAAGCAAAAAATTCAACTCTGATAGGATCTGAACCCCAGCCAGCCGGGTGAGAAATCAAAGCCCTAACCACACAGCCAATCGTGCACACACTACACAAGCGTTTATCAATCAATTTACATACAACGTTTTAGCAAATAATGACTTGGACTAAACGATTTCTTCACTGGAGTATATTTCAAACCGAGTTGATTTCATATAAAGTTCATATAGTTTCTATCAATAGGCTATATTGCATGCAACATACTCAAATTAGTGAAATATAGGTCAGAACGAGAGATCAGCTGCCATCTTGTCAAATAACCGAGACGACTCAGCTTTTTAAAGTCACTTCTATACTATATTATTGCAATATTATTTTTTATTTCGAATGGGCCACGCCCTTTAGAACAGTTTAAACGATTCTTGGTTCAATAATCGGAACTGGTGGTCCCTTGTTATGGATTATAAAGTTTGTATAATTCACACGGCCGCCATCCTGAAATGGTACGGCGGATAACCTTGTAGTTTGGGCACAGCACGCGTCCTATATGAAGGTATATCGTTACCAAATTTGGTAGAGATCGGATGATTAGTTTAGCTGTTATTTGATTTTACGTTTTGAACGTTTGAGTGGCCGCCATTGAGTTTTGGTAAAGATGGCGGCGATATAAAACATGACACTGAGGTGTCCTTTGCTAGTGCTACCTTTGTACCAATTTTCGTTCAATTCGAAGACACCGTGTCTGAATTGATAGGGGGGGGGGACAGACATACAGAGTACACACAGACACACACTGACAGACACACAATGTTTGATCCTGTGTAGATTTCATGTGTATACTTTCATTTTTTTGCAAATATCGAAAGTAGGCTAATTTCGTAAGTTTACATGTGATAATAATTTTACAGTAATTGGTATTTCTCGTAGCGCTCGTCCGATTAGAATTAGAAATGAAGAATTCGAAAAAATATGCAAATATGTTTCATATCCAAAATACATAACACTTATTAAATATTTAAAATACTTTTGGGAAATGAGTTGGCCTACTTTCACAAAATATTAATTCAGCGATGATGACGAAAGTTCAACATGTATCAATGGGAGGGATGAAGCTGTTTCTTTGATTTAATTATGTCTAAGGTTTTGTGGAGGATCGTCGAAATTCTCAATCTAAGGGCTGTTTCAACATTCTTAAGACGATTTCTTCTTACACGTTTAATGTTGAAAAGAGTTGAAAATGCCTGCTTACACAAATGAGTAGTGAAAAATGTCATAGATATTTTAGATATTTATCATAAGCAAAGTGTGTCTTTATTACTGTATTTTATATCGTTATGCCCTACTCAGGACAACGGTTGAACCTGCATAGCTGAAGTGTTGGCCTTCTTTTCCTCCTAAAATCTCTCCATCCTCTCGCTAAGCTTCTTCCTTCGTTCTTCTGTCCAAGTTATAGTGGCTCTGGTGTTGGGTTTGTCTTCATATTGGTGATTATCGATAGTGGTTATCAATTTACATCTGTTCCGTACAATGTCTTGAGGAAACAATTCATGATGAAAATTAATAAATAATGTAAAACAAAAATACTGGAATGCAGCCGAAATAAATCAGAATCCTCTATGGACATCAAATTGGCAGGTGAAAAGCTAAAGGAAGTAGGAGAATTATGTTACTTATGAAACAAAATAACCAGTGATGGACGAAGCAAAGAGGATATAAAAAGTAGGTTAGCTCAGGCAAGGAAAGCATTTCTACAGAAAAGGAATCTGTTTACATCGAATATAGATTTAGGTATTAGGAAGTCATTTTTGAAGGCCTTTGTCTGGAGCATGGCGCTCTATGGAAGTGAAACTTGGACTATTGGTGCAGCAGAAAAGAGGAGAATTGAAGCGTTTGAAATGTGGTGTTACAGGAGAATGCTGAAGATCAGATGGGTAGATAAAGTTACAAACGAAGAGGTATTTAGACTAGTGGGAGAGGAGAGATGTTTCTGGCGACTGCTAATAAAGAGAAGAGATAGGTTGGTAGGACACATACTAAGACACCCAGGAATAGCAAGCTTAGTTATTGATGGAAGGGTTAAGGACAAAAACTGTAGGGGTAGGCCAAGGTTAGAATATGTTAAACAGATTGCCTTGGATGTAGGGTGTGGTAGCTATGTAGAGATGAAACGATTAGCTCAGGACAGGGAGGCATGGAATGCTGCAGCAAACCATTCAAAAGACTGAATACTCAAACAACAACAACAACAACCGTACAATGTCTTCCGAGATTTTGATTTCCTGAAGAACTGTTTCAATTTTACGAAATCAGCTGTTCTTGGTTTTTAATGAAAGAGCCAGGTTGAGAATTCTTTAAGTTAGTCTGTTATTGTTCATTCTGATAATGCGTCCGATTTCCGGTCAATGCATGTGAGATTTTCAAAGTGAAATGCCATGCCCTGTGGTTCGGATTCCACGTAAAAAGGGGTCCCGTGGCTCATGATCTCGAGATTAACGGTCACGTAAAACTACAATCTTCGTGTTGTTTTTTATCTTGATTCTTAAAATATGGTTTTCTTGTTTCTCTATGTCTTTGGTTAAGAGCATGTCTTTAATTTACGGCATTTTTAGCCAACTTTTCACATTTTGCAAAAATGAGTAAAAAGTAGACTTATGAGATCGATCCGGGAAAATGTATGTCTGTCTGTCTGTCTGTCTGTCTGTCTGTCTGTCTGTCCTTCTATCTGTCTGTCTCTGTCTGTCTGTCCATCTGTCTGTCTGGCTGTGTATGTGTCCCCCCACTATCAACTCCTAAACGGCTGCAGAAATCGAAACCAAAATTAGTATGAGTAAAGATGTATACCGGAATAACTCACGTCCATATTTGAAAATGGTGTCAGTGCTACCAACTGCTGAATAAACACACTAGAAATTTGAGCTCCATATTGTATATCTTGGAAGGTATGCATGGCAGCTATTCCAAAATTGGCACACATGTAGTTAACACTATTTCAGTTTAATTTCTAGGAGGCCATATATGACAGTGTTGCCAAAATAATTTTAAGCCTTCTGATAGGTCCAATTTTTAAATGCCTATAACTTCTACACTATCAATTGGATTTCAACCAAATTGTGTATGTAATATGAGTACATAAACATAATTGACTGAGGGTATTCTTAAGAGCCACCAGGGCTGCCAACTGTTATTAATTGCTCTCTCTATTATTTTATCCAAATACCAATATATCTGAAAGTATGCAAGCCGACAGCTTTAAACTATGCACACGTATAGTACCTGACATTTTAGATGAATTTTTGAGTAACTTATATACTTCAGTTCTACCAACATGATTCTAAGCCTGCTGATAGGGCCAATTTTTAAATACATCTAACTTCTATACTATCAGTTGGATTTCAACCAAATTTCGTATGTGCAATGTGTAACATAACAGATATGACTATAAATATTCCTAAGAGCAATCGGGGCTGTTAACTGTTAGTAAATGCTGTCTATATTGTTTTAACCTAATACCCATATATCAGGAAGTATGCAAGCCAACAGCCCTATACTTTGAACACGTATAGCACCTGATATTCTAGATTGATTTGGAATAATTAATATAAGTCAGTGCTGCCAACATGATTCTATGCCTGCTGATAGGTCCAATTTTAAAATACATGTAACTTCTATACTAACAAATGGATTTCGTACAAAATTGGCACAACAAGATATCATAATATTTCAGATTAGGCTATTTCTGACCAGCACACGCATGACATTGTTGCCAACATGCTTTTACGCGTGCTGATAGATCCAATGTCTAAATGCATGTACCGTCCATTGGACTTTAACCAATTTTTTTATTCTGTACCTTAAGAGATGGAACTAAGAATACATTCAGTCACCAGGGCTGCCAACTGTAATGCTCTATTAGGCTACATTATACCAGGTATATTTCGAACTAATTAGACATTTCGATATTACCAACTTAATTTCGTCATTATTCTAGATACGTTCATATACTGTAGATTAATCATTGGCATGAAACTTAATTTTAAGAAAAGTAGGCTCTTTAGTTCGTCACGGAACTTCTTGTTTTATATATATTTTGATTTTTTGACTAGTTGCGGATCCTTGGGGGTCCATGGACTACACTATGAGAAACTCTGGTTTACATAATCTATCATTATTCAATACTAATGCCGTAATAGGCATATTCTTTAGGAACAAAATCTATTATTATTCCACGTCTCTTCATTAACCCACTTCTCTGAAAATAATAATGATACAATTACATAATACACACTCACACCACATATTGAACCAAGGACGTGTGCTTGTAGAGTTACAGGAATTAGGTCCTGTGTTGGTTTAGAATACGAGGCAATCAACGCAACTTAATGATGTACCACATTGCAAATGTGCTAGCAGATATTCCCATTAAGTTCTATGTTGGGTAAATAAATAGTGACAGGTGGCACAACATTTTAACATTAATATCTGATGCGCGCTCGGTTGAGTGATCATGTACTTACAAATGCTTTGCCGGAATCAAATTATTTTAAACATCAGATGCATTGAGGGAATATTGTATTGGACCAGAGTATAGAAAGTATACACAGCATTGCCAAACAAGACTTGAACGTTTCTATTTTCTTCGAACAACGTTTGATAGAAGGGTATTTTTAGCCTATTTTCATTTTATGAAAAATTAGGCTCATGAGATCACCTTTTGTCCGTGTGTGTGTGAGTGCGTATGTGTGTGTGTCCACCGCCCACCCCCTAATAACATTTAAACGGCTAGGGCAATTTCAATGAAACTCAGTAAGGTGATAGCACCATTTTGGCCGACCCCGAACATGGATTATACAATTTTTGACAACACCTCTGCTAATACTTTTAATCTTTTTGATTTCTTTACCATTTATGTCTAAAGCGTACATTTTAGCTCTAAGTCCAATAATTTGTCCACAAGACTAAACAAAATTGCTTTGTGTCCTGGTGATGATAAAAGAGTGATTGATGCTGATGGTTTAGGTACACATGCCTATGGTCATTACTCAATCATTAACCATGCTTAAAGAGTTAAGTTATGAATATCAAAATCTTCTGCCTGCAACTAGCAAATATATAAAACAAATCAATTTAGGAAATAAAACAATAGCACTACAAAAATAAAAAATAAACAAAAATAAAAAAATGGTATTCATAATCAAAAATAAATAAAAATAGAAAACAAAATAAAAACAACTGTACAATTTATAACAAAAAATATATTAAAAATGTATTATGTGTAAATACAGTGCCTACCAAAAGTTTAAGACCACTAGCTTATTTTCAGCAAAAGCTCGCTGGTCTTATATGTTCGATTCAAATTTTGCCAAATATTTTATGGAAATACTTTGATATAATAGACATCTACCTCTACCAACAACATTGTAATATGGCTTTCAGTTTTTGAGTTACAAATTTTTAATACAAGTGGAGTATCGTAGAAAAACGCATTATTCAACCACAAATTAATTTGTGGACACTAAACCAATGGGGTTACCTTATTGATTATGTTTTATAAGTATTGTAGAATGTATACAAACATTTTGGTAAATGAAAAAAAAATCCCAAACATTTTCTCGCCATTTGGTAGTGATGTTTGTACTTTCTGTAAAAGGTAACGAATTGAAGCCAAGACTGATGAGCGTTCACTGCTTAATAGCTTCTGTGAGGGTTGAGTTAGCGGACCCAAACTTTCACCAGGCACAGCTCAGCATGGTATCAACAGATAAAGAGACAGTTCCAAGGTCAACAATCCGAGTACCTGGAATCAGTTTCCCTCGTCTATTCTGAGAAGCCAGGTATACAAAAATCACTGCCAAATGGCAAGAAAATTTTTGGGATTTTCTTTTCATTTACCAAAACGTTTGTATACATTCTACAATACTTATAAAAATAATCAATAAGGTAACCCCATTGGTTTAGTGTCCACAAATTAATTTGTGGTTGAAAATTGTGTTTTTCTTCGATACTCCACTTGTATTAAAAATGTGTAACTCAAAAACTGAAAGCCATATTACAATGTTGTTGGTACAGGTAGATGTCTATTATATCAAAGTATTTCCATAAAATATTTGGCAAAATTTGAATCAAACATATAAGACCAGCGAGCTTTTGTTGAAAATAAGCTAGTGGTCTTAAACTTTTGGTAGGCACTGTAGTGTACATGTATTTAAAAAAAAAAATTGTATGGACACTGCTTCTACATTTTTAATTACTATCCACCTCTCTCCACTCCTAATGCAAAATGAACATGTAAAACACAAATTGGAAAATCCATGTTTCCATATTGACAAAATAGAAAAAACATTAAACTGAAATTTTAAAAACTGTAAATGGGAATTTGGTAAATTGACAAATGTGTAAACAACAAATTGAAAAATCCATGTTTCTATATCATGAAATTGAAAACTTTAAACTGACATTTTAAAAACTGTAAATGGGAAATTGTGAAATTGATAAATGTGTAAACAACAAAATGCAAAATCCATGTTTCCATATTATGAAATTGAAAAACTTAAAACTGACATTTTTTTAAAACTGAAAATGGGAAATTGGAAAATTGACAAATGTGTAAACAACAAAATGCAAAATCCATGTTTCCATATTATGAAATTGAAAAACTTAAAACTGACATTTAAAAAAACTGAAAATGGGAAATTGGAAAATTCACAAATGTGTAAACAAAAAAATGAAAAAAAATTACCCGGCTGGGGTAGTGATCATGTTGTACAGTAGCCTATAAGACAAGCATAAGGATAGTTGCATGTGCCCTTATATACTTTGTGTATGTGTATTAGCCTTTGGATTAGCTTAAGTTAGGTTTGGTAAAGTTAGTTTTGGTGAGGTTAGGTATGTGACTATGCAGTTTACTATTTTCGGAAAATGTAAAATGTAAAATCTAAAATCAAAAAATCTTAAATTTAAAATGTAAAATCTAAAAAGAACTAAAATCTAAAATACAAAAAAATCAAAAATGTAAAATGTAAAATCTAAAAAATGTAAAATGAAAAAATCTAAAATCTAAAATGTTAAAATGTAAAATGTTAAAATGTAAAATGTAAAATCTTTAAATGAGGTTTCTGTGGGTTAGGTTAGGTTAGGTTATAACTAAGTTTATTATTTGTGCTCTCCCATTTGCTCTTACTTTTTTGCTCCCACTTTTTGCTCCCCACCTTTTTGCTCGCACTTTTTGCTCCCTCTTTTTTTGCTCTCAATTTTGCTCCCACTTTTTGCTCCCACTTTTTTGCTCCCACATTTGCTCACACATTTTTTCTCCCACATTTTGCTCCCACTTTTTTGTTCCCACTTTTCGCTCTCACTTTTTGCTCACACGTTTTGCTCTTACTTTTTGCTCCCATATTTGCTCACACTATGAAGTTAGGTTAGGTTAAGTGAAGTTAGGTTAGGTTAGGTGTGGTTAGGTTATAACTAAGTTTATTATTTGTGCTCTCACATTTGCTCTCACTTTGTTGCTCACACTTTTTGCTCTCACTTTCTTTTTGCTCGCACTTTTAAGTTAGGTTAGGTTAGGTTAAGTTAGGTTAGGTTAGGTTAGGTTAGGTTAGGTTATAACTTAGTTTATTATGTGTGCTCTCACATTTGCTCTCATATTTGCTCTGACTTTGAAGTTAGGTTAGGTTAGGTTAGGTTAGGACATGTTTGGTTAGGTGAACTAAGGTTATGTTAGGTGAGGTTAAATGAAGTTGGGTTAGTCTGAATGGCAGAGGTATGAATTAAACCCGCCTTTTCTCACTTTTGCCTCACAAGACTTAGTGTACCCCGTTCCACTCGTGAGACCAGAAATTAAATTTCTTGGCAGAGCCAGGAATCGAACCCGGGCCACCGCGGTGACATTCAAGATTACTAGCCGTTACACCACGAGGTGGACAATATAAGACTGGTCTTGATTGTACATGATCAATCAATAATTACCTAATAATAATAATAATAATAATAATAAATATTCCATTTGGCAACTACACGGCCGACCTGTCCCTGTGACGTCATTGACGGTCTCAGGGCGTGGCGGCCATCTTGCGCATTAGCCCTTGCGCCAGCTCTGACTGTCCCCTCCATAAGAATAACATAGGACTGGTTGCGCGCGGCGGCCATCCTGCGCATTAGCCCCTGCGCCAGAACCGCCTTATTTATCCTACCACCCAACATGGCGGCCAGGCGAATTTGAGACTTTTAAATAGACTTTTCTCGCGTTTTAACCATCCAAACACAATGAAATTTGGTAAAGCAAAAGTTTATACACATTGTAATGCTCTGACATCTAATTTAGTTGAATTGTTTACATAACCTCAAGATGGCGGCTGTGGGAAATATTTTACCGGCATTCTATATCTCTGAAACTATTACCGTTATCTCCCTGAAATTTTGTACGATGATACAGGGCACTACTACAAGTTTATATTTGTAAGTTTCAAAAACATGTAGAGTACAAAACGAACATGGCGGCCAAGCGAAGTTGAAACATTTTAATAGACATTTCTCGCGATTTAACCATCCGAGCGGAGTGAAATATGGTGCATTAAATGTCTATACATATTGTAATGTACTGGCATCAAATTTAGTTCAATTGTTCACATAACCTTAATATGACGGCTGTGCGAAATTTTAAAATTAAGTTTTTATTTCTTGTGTCGTAATCATGCGATGGAAGTGACATTTTGAATAATGAACCTAAGCAATAATTTTCCTTTAATGGTACATAACTCTATGGCGACCATCCGAAATATTTAGACGGTTCTCAATATCTACGAATCATTTACAGCAATCAAACTGAAATTCTTTATGTTCATAGTGGCTATGAACATAAGTTCACCTATAGGACTTTCAATAACCTGGTGAGCACTAATCCAACATGGCGGCAACGCGAAATATAAATATTTAAATAGACGTTTCTCGCAATTTAACCATCCGAGTGCAGTGAAACTCGGTACGGTAAATGCTTAGGCTATACAAATGTTAATCCACTGGCATATAATTTATTTCCATTGTTTTCATTACTAGAAGATGGCAACTGTGCGAAATTTAAAAATCTCGGTTTTATTTCTTGTGTTCTAATCATGCGATTGAAGTTTGAATACTACACCTTCACAATAATCTTCATGTAATAGTACATATCTCTAAGACCTACATATAAAAAAATCCAACATGGCGACCTTCGGAAATATTAGTCGGTTCTCAATATCTACGAATCTATTACAATCAAACTGAAATTTTGTATATTGATAGAGGCAATAAACATAAGTAGGATATATGAAAATAGGCTTTAATTCTTCAAGGAACTACTTGTTCTCTTTTTTTCTGCTTGTTCCCTCGAATCGCACCAATTGACTGCTCCAGACGAATAGATGACTACCTTAATTATTAAGGCAAGAATCAATACTTTCTTGGATACTTTTTATATTGTGCCCTTGAACGAAGAAACCTTTGTGGGAGTAAATCTAGAAACTTGCAGTATTCTTGGAAGCAAGATACATAAATTTCTAGTGGAGCGTAGGAAGAATGAGAAATATGCGTCACTGACGTAACATTCTGCGTGCTGACTGTGAGTAATGTGCATCCTCAGTCGCAACTAAATAAGATTTATACCCTGCTTGCACATAAAGTCAGCCTACGCTCATTGAGTGCTGACGTGCCAAGAGAAACACACAGCTTTTAGAGATGTGACGTCACGGTGAATACTGTTGTTGATTCTTTTTGGGGCTTTGCGACATCGTGTACTTGGGCGTGTGTAGAATTTGTCTGATAACCTGCTTCTCTGAGATGTCTGAAATTAATAACAAATGTATGACGCACAATGTGCAAAATATTAGGTACATTACATCAGGCTCAAGAATCAGAGCAAAATTCAGTCAGAGAGGCCGTTCTCATCTTGCACTGCATTACGTGATATGTATCACACTGTTCTTCACACAAAGCACATGTACACTCATGGCTAGCCTGGTGAAATAATTTCCTGGTACAAATACGATGATAGAAACTATGCACCGCAAAGCGCGTCATCAGGTGTCTCAGGTCGTTTTCTTCTTTCATCCAATCTTTGTTGATCATTGCGTCTGTTTTGTAGAAGATTTCTTCGATCGAGTCCCTTTTTCCTCGCAGCTCTTGTAATAGTTCTTTGTAAGCTGGAATGTGCTGCAGATGCATTTGAGTTCTTAGGTCTTCTACCAAAAAGGGTTCCCGAACTGAGACATACACGTATCGGGAACCAGCAAATTTTGATACCCCTAGAACTCTATTGAGGTATCTCGGTTTCATAATTTCCAGTTCTTTCAGCTGTCTACGTGACAGGAACTGCCAAATTAATTCCAATCCGTATGTGAGTGTTGGTAGCACTTTGACTTGGAAGAATTCCATGGCTGCCTTCAGTGGCATTCCTCCGCAAACAATGTAATATTCCGTCGCTAAAAGTCCTCCTCTCCTGAAAACCATAAGTTCTGTCTTCCGTAGATACATTCTTAGTTCGTTACCAACTGCCCATTTTTTGAGAAGGACCGTGACTTTCTGTAAATCCTTTATGTTATCAGAGGCTAGCGCCATGTCGTCTGCATATATGTATATGATCACATTCTGTACTCCATCTTTGATTTTTGTGGGGCGATCCTGAGTCAGCATATTGAATATAAAGGGGTCAATAGGTCTCCCTGCAGCACGCCAATGATTTGATCAATCCAGCCTGATTGGGATATTCCATAGTTGATTTGCACTTGGTTGGCTGCTAGTATGTTTCAGATTTGTCATATACGAGCGTCCAAAGATATTCTCTAGTTTCTCCATCAATTTCCTTCTGTTGACAGCGTCGAACGGTCTGGCATAATCATTTTTTTCTTTTTCTTTTTTTTCGTGTGGCCTCCTGAGAGGCCGAGTGCGGGTCATTCCATTCGACGCCCGTCGGCGACCTGTGATGTATTCTTTGGAATACACGGTATGACAGAGTAAGCTTATGCTTCTCTTTACTTTATTTCATTCCTTCCTTTTTTCGCAAACACCAATAGTGATCTCCTGGTTTCTCTTTGTTGGTATACTTTGCTTATATTACCTGTGAGTCTGTTCTAGATATATATATATCTTCCATGACCCACCTAGCGTCATCTAGCAGCGAATCTCTGAAGTTCCTCAATTTTTCCATGTACAAGAGGACTTCCTTACCAATTTAGCCACCAGATCTCGTCGCTATCGCCAGCTATCATCTCCGTGATCAAGAGTACTTCGTCTACTTTTTCATCCATCAGGCTTCGCTAGTGACGCCTGCTATCAACTATTTGAAGACCATTTCATAAAGAGAATTAATTTTTACAATGTTGGATATTCTTATGTATATTCCTTTGTCTCCTACCCCCACTCTTTGCCCTTCCCTGGTCTCTCCGCGCTTCGTTGAGCTGGCCTCACTTGTGCTACAGTCGTCAAGACTTCCAGTCGGAGCTTACCTAGAGCTCGTCTCCTCTCCTCGAGAGACAAACTTTTAAATTGGACGCCATGTCCAGATCTTAACTAACGGTCAACTAGGAGTATCGCCGTTCATCAGAAATGAGCTAAGTAATACTTCAACGTTCTTTACCTCATTTTAATTGCTCTTAAATAGCTACATGCTTTTTAACCATCATTTTACAGACAGTGTGAAATTGCTAAACGTGGGGCAATAACCATCTTCGTGGGATCTTCGATGTTGGGCTTTGTCTATCTAAGCTAATCTTAAAATCAAGCAGCATTTCTTATGCATATTAACTGAGATAATTTCTCACAACGTGGGACATCGTTTAATCACCCACTGTCTGTAGAAAACTTGGCTCGTTCCACCGCTGGACTTTTTCTGCCAATTTCAACAGTTATGATTGTTCTGGAATTTTCCATGCCAAACAATTCATCTACAAGTTAAAACTTCTAGAATTTTCCACTCACATATGGGAATACTTTTCTAACCAAGGAATTTTCCTTATGAACAGCTAATAAACACCTAAGTTTTCTTCCTCTGTTGGAATTTTTCTGCTGCATTCAACTATAACCTACAAGTTTTTCAACGCAATAGACTCTCGCAAATCTAGTGCAACTAGTTATTTTTCACCATTGCAATAACTTTCCTTGCTATAAATTTTCTGTGCTACAATAGTGAACTTTTCAACCACGTCAATAGACTATAGTGAAACAGTGCTCGTTCGATTTCTCATCCGCGTCGCGCTCGTCCGAAATAAATAAAATAAGCCAATAACTTTCTCCACAAAGTTCCTATTTCCTCTTCCTCACCACTGTTTACTAACAAATTAGGTTAATCTTTAAATTTATGTATTTTGCAACGAGGCCTAGCCAAACCAGAGGCGCCCTCCCAACTTTCTCCATTTACAACTTATTCACTCTGTATAAATATCAGCAGTTAGAAACTGCTTATTAATCTATTTTCTTTTCTTGCTAGCACAAGAATTGGTTATTGTCTAAGTACTAAACCTTTCATTAATCTCTTTATTCCAGGTTTCACGAAAGGGTAACTGGCCCCATTTTTCCTCGTGATCCTGTTTAAATATAGAAGTTCTAGAAACTCACTTTTTAATTTTTCTCTTCAGGTTTCACAATAAGTGACCTGCCCTATTTGTATAAACTCTAAAAGTAATTCTGTAGCAATGTAAGAAGTTATAGAAACTTCTATTTCATTTCTCCCTGTTTTTTGGTGTTACTTTCGAAGTTGTTATTTGTTCATATTTCTAAGATGCCCATCTAGAAATTTTTAAGTACACATCTTGTACTTGATTTATTATTTAACTTTTATTACGTTAACTATCTTTAAATTTCCAATTTGTTAATCTCAGCACCATTTCAAAATCTTATGAAGATTTTAGTGCTTATAAAAGGTTCCTAACCAAAAAAATTGTCAATTGCCTGGTGCAAGCTTTAAATGATTTTAGGAGGTCTGCGACCCCAATGGTTTATAAAATCAAATTACATATGTGTCAAATTGATTACACTTTTTGCATTGTTAAATAAATCCAAATATATCTATTTGCTTTATCATTTTAATAAAATAACGATTAGGCAAGATCCTGTCTTCTCCTACTCTTCCTATGGGCTTAACTTTAAAAACCTCACAAATAAAATTAATAACGGTTCCACTTTTTGTTGCATTTGAGCACGAACTCTTAGTCACAAAGTTATTAAAGCCTCTCTTAGCTTTGATAGCTAATTCTAACTAGCTAGTAAGGCAAGCATAGCTCGCTCCGCCAGCTTCCTGCTTGTTGAGATTTTCTCTACAACTTATGGTTGGTTTTCCAAATTTAAATTTTTCTCATTGTCTAAATTTTTAGTCGGCGCTTTGCTGGGTAAAAGCTTAGCCATTCCTAAATGCAACTATTGGTGCTCTTACCAAAATTATTCCCAAGGGTATAATTGCTTTATCCCTACCCTTCTTGGAAACATTCGGTCGCTTTTTAGAAATTCTACAATTTCAAGAATTAAAACATCACGGCCAATTCAAACTATTTGTATTCTTCAAAATATTTGTTTAAAACAAACTCCTTTGAAAAGATGCATTTCTTTCTTTGCCAGACCACCACCCCTCCTCATAGTAGCCGAATCTTGGCTTGGAAGGGAAGGTACCACCTCCTCTCGCCCGCAAATAGCCCAAGCTCCAGCTGCGTTTCCTGTTAGCTGTGTTCAGGTCCCCACTCACTTTAGTGATTTCACGGGCTTTGCGGTGACACTCTTCTCTAAAAATCATTTGCATTTGATGTTGGACTTTCGTCCTATTATCCACACTTGTTCCTCAGTCCGAAACCCACTTCCCTTTACTTCTCTCTTCATCTTCCCTCGTGGGTAAGGTTAATTCCTAGCAAACACCTACCCAACCTGCGTGTCGGGATGGGAGATGGAATGGATGAAGATGAATGAAACTGGGCGAGGATGTGGAAGGAAGCGGCCGTGACCTATCAGAAGGTACCGTCCTAGCATTTGCCTGGTGTTGAAAATAGGAAACCACGGAAAACCATTTCAAGGACGGCCGACGGTGGGGCTCGAACCCACGCGTCTACCGAGTCAGCAGAGAGCTTGGCCCCATGACTTAAGGCTGCGCTTTAACCAGCGTAGCCACTGCTGTCGGGTGCATAATCAATGAAAATTACATACTTTTTCCCGTGGGATTGTAATCTGTCTTGGATGTCCCTTAACAGACAGCTCACCGCTTCTAATGTGGATCTCGACTTCCGAAATCCAAATTGTTCAATGGTAATAACGGTTCCCTTAGATCACGTATTCTCTGTGCTAATAGATCAGCCTCCATGGCTTAGGCGGCAGCACGCCGGCCTCTCACCGCTGGGTCTGTGGTCCAAATCCCGGTCACTCCATGTGAGATCTGTGCTGGACAAAACGGAGGCAGACAGGTTTTTGTCCGGGTACTCCAGTTTTCCCTGTCAACATTTCATTCCAGCAACACTCTCCACTATCATTTCATTTCATCTGTCATTCATTTAATCATTGCCTCAGAGGAGTGCGACAGGCTTCGGCAGCCGGCACAGTTCGTATCCTCGCCGCTAGATGGGGGCTTCATTCATTCCATACCTGACTGGAAGCAGGCCGTGGATTTTCATTTCATTATCTGTGCTAATAGCATGATAAGTAGTTTAAACGCCACCGATTCCAGGGCTATACTTCTGTAAGACTGGTTTGCTCGTGCCCCCTGTCCTTTAGAGTAGCTTTATGACTGCCTTTCACCACGCATGCTGCAACTGAGGTAGGTTTTGGGCTGGAAGCGGCCGTGGCCTTAAGTTAGGCACCATCCTGGCATTTACCTGGAGTAGAAGTCGGGTACTACGAAAAACCCTCCCAGGGTAGCTGAGGTAGGAATAGAACCCGCCTCTTCTCAGTTTTGCCTCACGACGCTGAGTGTACCCCGTTCCAGCCCTCAGAATAGAATACAATTTCTTGGCCGAGCCGGGAATCGAATCCGGGCCTCTACTTCAAATCTCTAGGAATTGAGCCGTTGGCTGCGAGCGAAGCGAACAAAGCCAATGGCTGTGTGTGGTCAGGTACCAGTGCGGCAGTGCACTCCTGGGTTGGAATATGATGGGGGATGTAAATATTTTTTTGTAATAATTAATTGTTTTTTTTAATAAATTATAGTAGGCTCATGCCCCTCCAGTCATTGAGACTGTTGATGAAGATTAATTATTGAGTGGTTGGTTCATCAGTTTAGGGGTCTGCGACAATGCGGTCTTGTAGCCCCGTGTACTTTGGGTATGTGTAGAATCTGTCTGATAACCGGTGTTATTTGTCATGGCTGTATTAGTGTGTGTGTTATCTGTAATTCAGGTAAGGACTGCAGACGATCAATTTCAAGTAGTTCCTAGTTTAGCTACCAAATGCTAACGTCAACGACACCTAGCCGCGAACTTGACTACTACATGTCACCTTAACCGGCACCTGGCGGCGAACATTGGAACTTAATATAGCATTAATCAAATGTAACCTAAAAATTTAGCTTCACACAGTTGTAGTTAGTGGAAAGTTCTTTTACATGCCATAAATCTATGGCATTGGCCCGCCGGCTTTACTTTCCCTTCGAAGGAAGGCATACTGAGGGATTTTCTTAAAAAATCCGACGACTTCGGCCGGGTTTGAACCCGCGATCTTTGGCATAGACGCTCAGCATGCTACCAACTACACCACCGAACCGGTGAATTATTGAATAAATGATATTTTGGGGGTTTGAAAATTTAAAATTGGTGGTGGTTTTTAAGTATTTTTAGGTTGGTTGAAGTTTTTAGCCTACTTTTCCCATTTTACAAAAATAAGGAAAAAGTAGTCTTGTGAGATCGATCCGGGAAAATGTATGTCAGTCTGTCTGTCCTTCTGTCTGTCCATCTGTCTGTCTGTCTGTCTGTGTGTCTCCCCATATCAACTCCTAAACGGCTGCAGCAATCGAAACCGAATTTGGTATGAGTAAAGATCTATACCGGGACATCTCAACGTCAAGCATGAAAATTATGTCAGTGCTACCAACTGCTGAAAAATCGTAATTGAAATTTCAGCTAAATGTTGGATATCTAGGAATATATACATGGGAACTATTCCAAAATTGGCACATATATAGATAATAATACTTCAGTTTAATTTTCAGGAGGCCATACATGACAGTGTTGCCAAAATGATTCTACGCCTACTGATAGGTCCAATGTTTAAATGCATATAACTCCTACACCATCAATTGGATTTCAACCAAATTTCGTATGTACTATGTGTACATAAACTGATATGACTGAGCGTATTCTTAAGAGCAACCAGTGCTGCCAACTGTCAATAAATGCTCTCTCTATTTTTTATCCAAATACCAATATATCAGAAAGTATACGAGCCAACAGCCTTAACCTTCGTTCACGTATAGTGCCTGACATTCTAGATTAATTTGGAGGAACTAATATATGTCAGTGCTACCAACATGATTCTAAGCCGGCTGATAGGACCAATTTTTTAATACATGTAACTTCTATACTATCAATTGGATTTCAACCAAATTTCGTATGTGCTATGTGTACTATAACATATATGACTATGCGTATTGTTAAGAGCAATCAGGGCTGCCAAATGTTAATAAATGCTGTTCATATTTTTTTGCCCTAATATCAATATAGGCTATCAGAAAGTATGCAAGCCAACAGCTCTAAACTTTGCGCACGTATAGTACCTGCCATTCTAGATTAGTTTTCAGCAACTAATGTATGCCAGTGCTACCAACATGATTCTAAGCCTGCTGATAGGTCCAATTTAAAAATACCAGTAACTTCTATACTAACAAATGGATTTCATCCAAAATTGGCACAACAATAGATGATAATATTTCAAACTATTTCTGACCAACTCATGCATGGCATTGTTGCCAACATCATTTTACGCACGCTGATAAGTCCAATGTTTAACTGCATTTAAAGTCCATGCTATCCATTCGACTTCAACCAATGTTTGTATTCTGTACCTTAAAAGAGATGGAACTAAGGATATATCCAGTCACCAGGGCTGCCAACTGTAGTGCTCTATCAGGCAAGTGCTCTATCCGGCTACATAATGCCAGGTATATTTCGAACTAATTAGAAATTTAAATATTACCAACTCTATTTCGTCATTATTCTAGATAGCCTAAGTCCATATAGATTAATCATTGGCATGAATCTTAAATTTTAAGAAAAGTAGGCTCTTTAGTTCGTCACGGAACTTCTTGTTTTCTTTTAGGGGGGAAGTGGAAAATCTTGCATTAGACTTTGAGAAGGGTCCGCACTTCTCAAGTGTGTGGGATTCTTACCCACTAAAAACCACACCCTATCCTCCTGACAAAACCCATCCCGGGACCACTTTCGTATTACTTCAGGATGGAGCCATTTTCTTTGCTTCACAAGCACCATCTTACTTCTCAATTCATACTCAGTCCGCGGATCGCAGACTTAATCAACTAAATGTGCAAATCCCCATCCGACTTCTTCTGACGAAGGGCCACCTCAACGAAGAAAGTGACCGTATCCCAGCTGAGCTCGTTCCTCAGCATAATTCCAACTATATATATTGTCCGGCGTTATTGGACCAACCTCAACTTCAAGTCTTTTTTTTCCGCTGACCAACGAGCGCAGACGAAGAACGTATGATATACGTCATCTCGTTCGTTCTCGCAGTAAATACATACTGGCCTCTTTACTTTGGCCATACGATGAAGGTAACACCGAAAGTAGCCATGACCTGTCAACACCTGAGTCAGATAGTAATTAGTAATTGCGGGTATATGATCCAAATGTTTTGCTCCTAACAACAATCACCACCGTATTTGATTCACGTCGATTGTCGCAATCTAATATTGTTGCTATATCACTTAGTTACTGTTATTCAGATACTACCTAGCTTCCTGCATGGATTAATGAATTTCCGCATTAAATGCGATAAATTGGATGGCTCAAGCAGGTAATGAGTTAAAAGCACTGACGACAAGAATTTCGAAAAGTGGTCCCATTATGAGAACATGGGGAGTACACGAAAAAGGTGATGAATTTATTCATATTCCCAATGCTTTGGTAAAGGAACAGTGTGATCTCTACGAGTCCATTAGAGAGATCAGAAGACGAAACAGTGAAAAATTTATTGAGTATCTCAATGCTTTGATAAAGAAACAGCGTGATCTTGGGATAGACGACACAGACGAGTTGAGAAGACGAATTAGAGATGAATCTATTGATAGACTCAATGCTATGGTAAAGAAAGAGCGTGATCTTATGATAGACGACACATACGAGTTGACAAGACGAATGAGAGAAGAATGTATTGATAGACTCATTGCTTTGATAAAGAGACGGCGTGATCTTGTGATAGACGACACAGACGAGTTGAGAAGACGAATTAGAGATGAATGTATTGATAGACTCAATGCTATGGTAAAGAAAGAGCGTGATCGCTACGAGTCTATGATAAAAGATAGAGAAGAGTGGAGAAGACGACGTATTCAAGCCGCTACATCAGCATGCACAAAGTGTACACAGCATGAGAGACGCATGGAGCGATCCAATGAGTCCAAGCAACAAATGCAACTGAGTTTATCATCGCCATGCGTATCTTTGCCAAATCAAGTTGAGGAGCTCTGCCAAACTGTACTAGATGGAGTTCATAGGTCTGCATCAGCTTTGGTGTCTCTAAACGACGTGGTGAAAGTGGAAGATTCCAAACCCAGAATTTTCGGTGGATAGTCGGGACAAAAGCATGTGTACGGGCATGTACAAACGTCCCCAGTCGAAGAAGATGAAGTTATTTTCTAATTACATTTGTCAAATATTAATTTCTCCGGTGATGGCTTAGAAATAAATGCAATAGATTTCCTCTGTGTTGCTGATGTCTCATTTGAGGGGTTAGGACATCGTGATCATTTAGCCCTGGGTACATGTGCGGGTGTTTATACCAAGTGATACGGCAGCCCCTTCCAATATAGTTTGCAGCAACCCAACTAATTGCGATATGGTTATAAGGTGGCTTTTCCTCTGCAGGCGTACTGTATGGTACTAATGTCCAGTGAGCACATTTTGCACATGATTCTGAACCCCACCGACAGGTTATATCGTCCGTTCGTGAAACATGACACTTCGAAATCATGTAGTGGCGTCCGTCTACCATGTAATTATGTTAATGTGTCGAGCCTCGTGACCAGATGGAACGAAGAGGGGGATCAATTCATAAAACTACGTAACAGTTTAGAAATTATTGCCTTAAACACCTTTTTTTTTTTGTCGTGTAGCCTCCTGAGAGGCCGAGTGCAGGTCTTTCTAGTCGACGCCCGTGGGCGACCTGCGCGTCGGGATGAGAGATGGAACGGATGAAGATGAATGAAAGTGGGCAAGGATATGGAAGGAAGCGGCCGTGGCCTATCAGAAGGTACCGTCCCAGCAGTTGCCTGGTGTTGAAAATGGGAAACCACGGAAAACCATTTCAAGGACGACTGACGGTGGGGCTCGAACCCACACGTCTACCGAGTCAGCAGAGAGCTTGGCCCCATGACCTATCGCTGCGCTTTAGCCAGCGTAGCCACTACTGTCGGTGCCTTAAACACTGAACAGGATGGCATATGTAGTCTACTCCCGTCGTACAACCAGCATGTTCCCAGCAGTGCAGCATAGCGGAGGTGGTTAGGTGAAGGCCTAGAAATCGGCAACATTTGCCATCGGTGGTTTGAATCCTGCATTGTTTAAATATTTGTACATCGGTATGATGTTTCAATACGTAAAGACATGCCCAAGATTGTCACATTCACACAGTAGAATGACGCTGTTATTCATCTTGTGCCCTGCGCATACTCCGCTGGTTAGGGTCTGACTGTAATATCTGCTGATCGGCATGTTTTCCACAGAGAAATACGTTGACATTCTCCTTATTTATGGGGAAGCAAGACAACGCGTGCGTGGCACTGTGTACCAGGAACGGTATCCCGACAGGCGATACCCGGCTGCTAAAATATTCCGCCGTGTTGAATGATACCTGAGGACATTGGGCGTGATGGCCAACCAGCCACCAGTCCGTGATAGACCCGTTACTTAGGGTGAAACAGAAGAGGCAGTTCTGGAGGCAGCTTGTAATAATTCACACATCAGTACAAGGGCTATTGGACAACAGATGCACACCAGCTAGCCGTCCGTCTGGCAAATACTGCATCAACATAAATTTTACCCCCTGCCAACTTGAATTACACTAAGGGCTCCATGGGCGGGATTTCGAAGCTCGAATTCAGTTCTGTCGGTGGCTACTGGGCAGGCTGGATGGAAATTAACGCAGCATTTGCATCGCATATCTTGTTCTCGGACGAATCGCGCTTCCACAATAATGGGAACGTCAATCAACACAACACGCTCTATTGGAGCCCGGACAATCCTCACTGGGTGCGACAGGTGGCCCATCAAGTACGATGGGGAGTGAATGTTTGGTGTGGCATCTTGGGGGATCGCGTGATTGGACCTTATTTCTTTGAGGGCCTTTGGACGAGCCCAGGGTACCTGCAGTTTCTGTGTCAGGAAGTCCCACTGCTATTAGAGGATGTGCCCTTGCATGATCGTTTGACGATGTGGTTGGAACAGGATGGCGCTTCGTCACATTCGACATTACCCGTTCGTTACCATCTGAATGAGGAACTGCCAGGGAAATGGATAGAACGAGGAGGCCCTGTTTCTTGGCCCGCCAGATCACAGGATTTAACGCCGTTTGACTTCTTCTTTTGGGGACAATATCTTGACATCCCTTGGTAGTGCGTTACATAACGACCGTGGAAACCTGTCAGGCTTGCATTGCTAAGTGCGGTTATGGAACGTACTACCAAGGGATGCAGGTGAAAAGCAGGTGGTACATAAAAAGTACATAGTGTAAATATACTTCTGTATGAGTGATTGTCTCGCTGAATGAATGAGTATCCGAATGAACTTAATGAATGATTATATGAAGGGATTGAGGACATGAAAGTGAGTACGTTAGAGCTTGAGTGATAAGGATAATACTTACTGTATTTTTCCCGTTAGACAAGAGTTTCAAGGGACCATCGGTCATAAATAGCCTTTACGAGACCCCTTCCAACCAACACACAAACTGAGAGGATGGATGTGTTCTTAGACCATCTCCACACGAGAAAACCCACGGCGAATCGGGAATAGGAGAGGTATGGTTAAGAAACCAACCCAAAGAACACACCCTCAGGAAAAAGCAAATCCATCAAAAATTAGGCCAGACTACAGAGATGTTAAAATTTGGCTTACCCGTACTAACGTGCCCTGAAAGAAAACAAGTAGTTCCGTGAAGAACTAGAGAGCCTATTTTCATATAGCCCACTAATGTTAATTGCCTCTATCAACATACTAAATTTCAGTCTGATTGCTCTAATAGATTCGTTGATATTGAGAACCGTCTAAATATTTCGGATGGTCGCCCTGTTGGACTTTTATATATGTAGGGCTTAGAGTTACGTACTGTTACATGAAGATTATTGTGTACGTGTAGTCTTCAAACTTCAATCACATGATTAGGACACAAGAAGTAAAAAAGAGATTTTAAACATTTCGCACAGCTGCCATCTTGTGGTATGGAAACTATTGAAATAAATTAGATGCCAGTGGATTAACATTTGTATAAGGATTTACTGTACCAAGTTTCACTGCACTTGGATGGTTAAATTACGAGAAACGACGATGAGTATTTATACTTCGCGTCACCACCATGTTGGATTTGTGATCACCAGGTTATTGAAAGTCCTATAGGTGAACTTATGTTCATAACCCCTATGAACGTAAAAAATGCAGTATGATTGCTTTAGTAGAATCTAAATATTCCGGATGGTCGCCATATTGGATTGTTATATGTATAGGCCATAGAGTCATGTACCTTTAAAGGAAAATTATAGCTTAGGTTCAATATTCAAACTTTCATTTCGATCGCATGATTACGACACAAGAAATAAAAACTTAATTTAAAAATTCGTACAGCCGCCATCTTGAAGTTATGTAAGCAATTGAACTAAATTACAAACCAGTGCATTACAATGTGTATAAACATTTGCTGTACCAAGTTTCATTGCGTTTGGAACATTAAATAGCAAGAAAGGTCTATTTAAAACTTTCAACTTCGCTTGGCCGTCATGTTGGTTTTGTAGTTACCAGGTTCTCAAAAGTCACATAAGTGAACTTCTAGTAGTTCTCTTTATGACCATACAAAATTCCAGGATGATATCGGTAATAGTTTCGGAGTTATTGAATGCTGGTGAAATTTTTCGCACAGCCAACATGTTGGATTGGTGAGACGTAACATAATTTGAAGGTTGAGGTCGTCCGGAATAGTGCTATGAACTTACCGAGTTTCGTTGAAATCGCTCCAGCAGTTTAGATTTTATTAGGGGGGGGCTCACACACGAATCACACACACACTCACACACACACGGACAAAAGGTGATCTCATAAGCCTATTTTTAGCCTACTTTCAATTTTTGCAAAAATGAAAGTAGACTTATGAGATCAACACAGGGCGAAAAATTGTGTGTCTGTCTGTGTGTGTGTATGTGTGTGAGTCTCTGTGTGTGTGTGTGTGTGTGTGAGTGTGTCTACTCTGAATGTCTGTCCCCCCCCCCCCTATCAATTTGAACACGGTGAATCCGAATTGAACGAAATTTGGTACAGAGGTAGCTCTAGCATAGGGCACCTCAGTGTCATACTTTATATCGCCGCCATCTTTACCAAAACTGAATGGCGGCCACTCAAACGTTCAAAACGTAAACTCAATTACAGCTAAACTAATCAACCTATCTCAACCAAATTTGGTGACAACATACGTTTATATAGGACGCGTCTTTCACCCAAACTTCAAGGTCATCGGCCTTGCAATTTCAGGATGGCGGCCGTGTGAATTATGCAACCATTATAATCCATAGCTTAAGACCCACCAATTCAGATTATCAAGCCTAGGGTGGTTTAAGCTATCCTGAAGGTCGTGATCCGTTATTTATTATAATTTAATATTATAATATTATTCTGTATGAGTGGCTTAATTAAAAGAGCTGAGCCGTATCTGCCACACGACAAGATAGCAGCTGTCCTCATGAGCCTGTCTTATATTTCAGTAGTTTTAGTATGTTGTATGTGATATACCCTACTGATACTATAATATAAACTTTGTATGAAATTATCTATAATGAAGATGTACTGCAGTGAAGAAATAGTTTATTTCAAGTCATTATTTGCCAACAGGTTGTATCTAATATATCAGTCAAGAACGCCATGATGTTAAGGATATGGTTAGCTCTGGGCTAGCGTGTTAGTCTGTCATGCAGTTAACTGGGGATCGAATACTGCTACAGTTAACTTTTTTTTCTTGAATTCTTTTATAAATGATGTGCACAAGCTCTTTCCACAGATACTGAATAAAATGTCTTAGCTCAAAGGGGAGGCTAATGTATACACTCGTTTATTAATAAAATCACAGTCCCAGCATTGCACATAAACAGAAGACATTAGGAAAAGGAGAATAGAAGAACTAGATACACGTTGTCATCAACCACAGCCTTCTTAATGTCTCTGTACGGTGCTGTCGTCTTGTGGGTTATGTGGGTAATATTGTTCCAAAGATACCGCTGTGTAAATAGCCTACCTGGCCTCCTGAAGTATGGCAATTTTGTAATACTGGTAGTTCAACTATTAGCCACGATCGCGCTCCGATTACCTTTAAACACTGCCAGCAGGATCGCCTCCCTCCTGGCTACTTTAAACTGCCTGCTCGTTGAACACCCAGAGGCGTACAAGATAAATATTAATTCACTGCTAGGTCGCAGCACCAACCTACTGTGATCGGCGCGGATTTTTAAAGGGGAAGGTACCCAAAACGAAAGATTCTTAAGTTTGTAGGCTGGCTTAATATAGAGATTAACGGACGTGAATTCATTACAATAAGTTAGTAGTTTTGTTATTCAATCATCATAAAGTATATAATATTGATTTTGATACTTACTGGCTAATTATCAATATAAAAGAAAACAAACACTACATGGTGGTAGAGGTGGTTTTAGGGATGAGGACAAAGAGTTATAAATATACCCATACATTTAGGAGAAAGTAGGCTATATGTTCTTTGCTGAACATCTTGTTTTTTTTTTTAATTGAAAACAGGCTAAAATACGTTTCTAACTAATTTCTAGCTGTTTCCCCTCGAAGTCCTAATCACCTGAATTATAATAGCACTCGAACTAAGAGCGTGACGCGTAAATATATTCCTACGCGGTTCAATGATAGTTAAATAGTAAGCTACATTATGCAACGGGCCTATAATGGCATTAATTAAGACACGAGTATGTTTACAAAACGGGCGAAGCGAGTTTTATAATTTCCATACGAGGGTCTTAATTACCATTATAGGTGAGTTGCATACGCCTGTTTATCTTCGACGATAATTATAACTTTGTTATATGTTATAACATAAATATTCATAAATATCTGTCGAGATTATGTCGGTTGAATTCCTCTTCTTGGGAATTATGTGGGCTCAGCATTTGATCTCTACCCAATAAAGAATCCCAAAGCTTTGAAACATAGTTTACACTCAAGTAGCACCAACAGATAGCGCAGAGGTACTAAGGTTGGTTATTTTGGTCAAATAACACAAAATAGGCTGTTACAAACGCTTCAAAAATAAAATGTATCGTATTATCAACCAGTTATTATTCAAATTCGATGCGTATAGAATGTCAACGGAATGCAAATCAATTGAGTCCCAAATAGAACAGTTATGACATCTGGCGGAAAAGTTCTGCATAAGAAATCCATTTACTGAACAGTGAGCTGGATAATAATTTCCGTGGCTAATGTCATATGCCTGCTTCCTCCATGACGTTCTGGTGTGTTTATGAATTTTATTATAATTATTATTCTAAAACTGTAAATATGGCAAATATATATGAAAAACATGTATTTATTGTTATAACAAATTGTACACGCTAGCTGTGCCAGTGAAGCATAAAATGTGTTTGTGGAGCCTCCCCATTTTCATTAGGCCTTCTATACATCCAGTAATGTTTATTGTAAATAAGTAAATAAATAAATAAATAAATAAATAATAATGCGGAAAGCATATGGGACAACCGCAAACTTCTACAACAAAAAATGCATGAGCATTAACACTAAAATTCGACATTACGCGACGATCATCAAACCCGAAACACTCTACGCCAGTGAGACCTAAAACCTCAATTATAAAGGGGATCTTGAAAACATCAAGAAAGCTGAAAGGAAAATCATCCGAAAAATTCTTGGCCCAAGACTTACAGATGAAGGATATCGTTTACAATCGCACAAGATCACAGAAAAATATTCAAATATTGAAACCGATTTCCGTAAACGACGCTTGAAATTTTGTGGACACATTATGAGGCTAGATGACAACCGATTAACAAAGAATATATTGATGTACTCACAAAAATTAAAGACGACAACTGTTTGGATTAAACAAGTCCAAACTGATCTCAATAACGCCAACATCACACCCACAGATAAAGAAGACCGCAAAACTTTCAGACATAAGATCTACACTTGGGAAGCTGCATCAGAAGAGAAGCCCAGCAGACCTAGGGGAAAATGGACTGACGAACGTCGAGCTAAACATAGCGACATGATGAAAGAATTCTGGAAGTACAAGAAAAATAACAGCAACAGATCATAACTTGCTTTATGTGATCCTGTATGGGCCGAAACATACTAAATAAATAAATAAATAAATAATAATTCCTATAATCTGCAACAAACCTGCTGTGAGAAATTCACCAAGTATCTACCCTTGGCAGAGGAATTATGGCAAATGTGTAGATAGGGAAATGTAGTGGTGCTGCCCATAGTCATCTCCTCAACACGCATCATCCCTAAATCATTGGCTAACCACCTAGAAATCATTAGAGACAGTCAAACATCGCGACCCACGAAATCACGAAAATAATGAAAACAAATAAACATTGGTTTAGAACATGTTTTACATAAAGAATATCATATAATTACACGTTTCAATTAGCAGAACACTCGCGAAAAAAAGGAGAAAAATCGCAAAAAATCAGTGACTCGGGAATTTAGCATCTTTCTTGTCGTTATTCCCGAAAAAACGAATTATTTCCGTAATTATAAATGAACTAAATTGGAAAATTTTAGATTGTTTTTCATATTTATTGACCCAGGTTCCAAAACAGAACTGTTTTGGTTGCCCATCGTCATTTTTATTTTGCGTTCTGAGTGATCTAGAACTGTCAGTTATGCTGCCGAAGGTAAGTTTGGAGGAACGTCTGAAACCATTTCCGTAAGATAGCATGGTGGAGTCAGGAAGTTTGGTGTTGTATACTTACATAATAACTTAGTAAAGCAGTGTGAAAAATTCAGTTTCACTAGAGAAATTTTACCTTCGCACGACCGCATGAAGGTTTATTTCAATTGTGAGATTATTTTTCACTTTCAATAGTAATATGACTGGCTTTGAGGTTGATCGAACACGTAATTGACAGACAGAGGTGTAAATATAGAAACATTTATTCAATAAAAGGTCATAAATAAGAGCGACAACGGTGGTGGCAAAAAAGAAAAAACACTGTAAGACAGCTTTAAAGATTGTGTTGTATGCATGCGTGAGTGTGGATGTTGGGTGGGGGGATCGAACACGTAATTGACAGACAGAGGTGTAAATATAGAAACATTTATTCAATAAAAAGTCATAAATAAGAGCGACAACGGTGGTGGCAAAAAAGAAAAAACACTTTAAGACAGCTTTAAAGATTGTGTTGTATGCATGCGTGAGTGTGGATGTTGGGTGGGGGGGGGGGGGGGGAGAATGAGTAACTGGGCTATCAATAATGAATTAAATGAGGAGATAATATGATTTAAAAAAAGGCTACTGAAATTTTGTTTTGGGTGGTCGGAAAAAACTTCCGGTCGCGCGCGACGGTAGTCTACCGCTCGACTGCGCCCTTGGCAACAACTGAGCGAAAACGTCCCCATCAAGAACCACTACTCCTCTGTCATCTAGCGAAGGATATAGAACCTTGAGAATACATGTGCCTATGCGCACTGTGTAACGATCAGAGGAGCTCTACGCGCGTTCCTCTCAACAGGACGGTAATCTACCGCAGGCGCGACCGGATAAAGGTTAATCAAGAATGTTATCCACTTTCATTGAATAATTTTGACAGTCTCTAATCATACACAAAGCTGTGATCTTGGAGACCTGTTCCATAGCTCGCTCGTTTCTTAGTTTGCCATCCTACCCCTACCGTCTTGCAAATAAACCGTCGATATATTGATTTGTACCCTCTGATGTGGTGAAATGAATGTGTCATGATGATAATAATAATACGAATAAAACAGATGAATAACCATTTGTCATGTTTTCATAAAGTCAGTATCAACATATAGGCCTACCTGTCGCAATTGGGAACAGAATATGGTGAGATAAGTGAACTGCAAGCTAATAAGGGATCAGGAAATAGCGAAGGATGTGAGTCGAAAATTAGATTGAATACATTTAATTAGAAATTTATTTCAAGGTAACTAGAGTGACCAGATTCTGATAATGAAAAAAGGGACCCTCAGGCATGTCGCGTCAATTATTGTCTGTCGAGAAAGCGGATCCTATAATTGGGCATTTGTGCAATATTTATGATATTTAATTTCAAAACAAATATTTTATTCACTAAAACATGATATAGTATATTGAATTTCTTAAATCACGTCTATATAGTCACTCTCAAACATATTCTAAATATTATACAACCCAACAGATAAATTTTAAACTTTCTAAAAATTTCACTTATAGGCTATATTGAATCCTTGACCAAGAAAACCGATTCACATCCAATATCTGGGTCAGTCTTTTCTTTTTATGTACTTTATGTTTGACCCTGGCTATTATGTATCAGAAAACTGTATCATAATGTTGGTCATTATAACACTATTTTTCATTATGAAACTGTTTCTACCACCAATCACAGCTCAAGAAACAGTTGTTTGACCAATTTGATATGGTTAGCATCGCACCTGCGTGGAGTTCCAAGGCCTTCTAAACTGCGTTGCCTAGTGTCATAATGGGATAATCGAGAAGGCCATGGTCAAATACAAGGCATTCACTGCGTCTCATGCGCTCTGTTTAGTACATAAAACTGGCGAAATCTCGACAGATATTTATGAATGTTTATCTTCGAACATAAAATAGTTATAATAATTATAGTCGAACATAAACAGTCGTATGCAACTCGCTTATAATGGTAATTAAGACACTCGTATACGCTCGTTTTATAAATATACTCGTGTCTTAATTATAGCCATTATAGGCTCGTTGCATAATGTACGATTAAAGAGTTATGAATTTCCTTCAAAAGGTTTGGGTGTTCTAACAAAAATTTATAGAAACTTGAAAATGTGTCTTGGTCAAGATCATTGCCTTAACAGTTTCAACATTGAGCCTGTTCTTTTCATCTGACCAAATACAATTATTGTTTTATTTATTTAGTCAATTTACCCTCTAGGTTGGTGGTTCCCACGGACTCAGCGAGGGAACTCACCACTACCGCCTCTATGGGCAGTGTCCTGGAGCTTGGAACATCTGGTCGGGATGGATACAACTGGGGAGGTGTGATCAGCACTCCGCCCAGGCGGTCTCACCTGCAAACCGAACAGGGGCCTCATGAGGGAGGGGAAGGGATGGAAGATAGGGATGGATAGGCTAGGAAGAGGGAAGGAGGCGGCCGTGGTCTTACAGTAGGTACTGCCCCCGTAAATTGCATTATATTGAGACCACGATGGCTGTATTGGCATAAATGAGTAAAGTTATGGATGTCATAGTTGTGACGTGGATATTCATGACGTAGGCACGGATGACGTAGAATTCATGCAAGTAGGCTGATTGAGCTGAGATTCTTGGTGACGTCATGATTTTGTTCGAGAAAGATCTTAGATTTACGACGCAGTCGCAGGAAACAAGGTATTGTGCTAAGGAAGAAGTTACGCTATTGGAGGAGAGACTCGAACCAATGAACGATAGTTTGGAAGGAAGACGGAGATTGCTGAAACTACGATATTTGATTACTTTTGGCATGCAGAATTGTGGAAATCTATTTTCAGTTATGGCATTGATTTGGAATTTTGAAGAAATTAATTTTGAGTTTTTGAAATTTGAAAATCCGTCAAGTATAGCCAAAGTTAAAACTTCTAGCAATGACGAAGCAACAGGCTATGGAAGGAATGGATACGCCCCTTAAGAAGTTGATAAAAGGTCGTGCACAGGAGAGAGGAGCTCTCATATATCTCATACGGATCATACCGCTGATAACGCATATATATTTCAGATGTCATAGAGTCATTTTCGAGTGAATAAGTGAAGCAAGTTGTCTTTAGCGTGTGGTTAAAGCCCGGCGCATCGAACGAACACGGAGCAGTTCCATTTTACGCTGCTCGAAACTAGGTGAAGTTGAAACGCTCACATTAACGTTTCCACCAGATAAGATATCAAGAGTTAACTTCAGCCTTTATTATAATTCAATTGGGCAGTACAACATTGAGGTGTGTAGAAGATTTGAACAATTTCACAATTATACTTCGAAAAATATTGGCACTTCAAGGCTGCCAACAAAAGTGATTTTCTCGCCACATGAGAAACACTTTTAAAATTCCACATTATACACTACGGCTGACACGTGGATTGCAACAGTGATATTGGAGAATACGTTTGGTGTTACAACGATACAGTCTACTATGGATCATTATAATCTTGCAGTGCTTTCAATGATTATAACAGTAGTTGAGATGGAAGGCTAAGGCTTTAATGCAATAGGGACATATATCGATTGAGTGAAATAACAGCATGGAACTTCGTTAATCGTCATTCTACAAGAGCGAGCATGTAGTGAACATCCAACTACACTCATGCATCGTGAATCCATCGCTGAATTATATCAGATGGCAGTGGAAATATTTTCATACTCCACGATTATGAATATTTCTGCGGAAATAACTACAATAAACTTCATGGCGAATTCCTACCAGAACTTCAGGGAACTTTCAAGAGAGGCCAGGGTGGACCCGGCTCACAAAGAAGAGTTTTGCCAGAAGGATGTTTTTCGTATCCACGGAGCAGTGCAATTTCCGGAGAAGGAAGCAGTTCGATTCTCCGAGGACGCTGATTCCAGGTTCGAGGACGGAGCACATCTTCACGCTGGTGAATTGGAACCAACAGCAGTTTTCTTTGAAAACTTTCCTCTAGAACTTCAATCAACAGATAAGGTAGTCGTGAACGTTTCTTGTATTATTTGAGTCTTGTAGCGATATCTGAGCAACCATTTTCCCATATTTTATGTCCTATATTTTGCCCCATTTTCTTGATTGATATTTCTGTACTCAGTACACTTCTTTGATTTATGCCTTTTTCTTCGATTTATTGAGACATTGTTATGTCATTGGCATACTTAAATAATTTTGGATCAGTTGAGACTGATAATTAGATTCTTTCAGTAATTTGCATATTTGTGTATTCACGATTTGACTGTAAAGTAACGATTTGCTATGGCAGAGTTGAATTCAGACAGCGTGTCATTTTATTAAAGTAATTCTATTCAGTAAATTACTTTGACCAATTTTCTGTCATCCTCAAGAAAGAAGAATGATTAAATGATTTTAGAGCGTTAAAATCTATCACGATATCGACGATCTTTGAAATACTAGTCGTCTTATGAACATGATTGCAACATAGACATGTATCATTGCATTATAGACAATTTTATGAAATATGAACTTTGAATACGATTTATTGAATACACTATAGTTATGAATATTTGATAGGAATTTTCTCAATTATAGATTGGAACAATAATGTTTGCATTCCACAATCTAATTGTATTCTATTCGACTATGTATGCAGTTTAGATGAACTTTGATTGAAGATAGTATTTTTATACTGCGTTACTTTGAAGATATTAATCTCAATTTTGATAGACCAGGGAGGAGTGTCTAATCGTATTTGCTATTAAATTTATTTGTGATTGGCAAATTTTTACTTCATATCGATTCATGAATGAAACCCACGAAGGTTAAATAATAACAGTCATTAATACAATTGATGAATATAAGAATTGTTAAAGAGGAACAATGGATGTATAATCGTTAGTTCAGTGGACATGTAAAAGTCGCTGATGAATAATGCCCTTGAATTATGAAGGAGGTTCCCACAGTAATGTTAATGAAGTTGATGAATTTATAAGTGGAGGTTTTTTGTATGGAGTTTGGAAGATTTTTATGCCATATATATAAAGATATATGATGAATTCTGGGCCAATTGTTGTGCAATTTTGTGCGTTTTGAGCGAAGTATTTTTCCCGCTGAATGTATTGTTCTGGTTCTTTGAAAGATTATTCATGTGAAGATACTGTTAAAATTAACAAGAGTGTTAAATAATTTGAGATAAAGATTTTGAATGGAGGTTACTGTCACAAATATTAATAATAATTATTAAACCTTATTAAACCTGAATTTGACATTTAAATATAACTAACCTTCATTGGTCGATTATATCAACACGATTTAAGTAATTATCAACCGGATAAACGTTTGGTTTAATGTATTTCTTGTATGAATAATATAAACAATATAATATTGTAAATAATTTTGTAAATATCTTTGATAATAATTTGAAATGATAGTGATTAATAGAGGCGTGTATAAAATTTTCAATTGTCATTTGACATTGTTATAAACAATTTATTATTGTTATAAATAATTAATGAACTTTTGTTATTAACATTAAGAGTTTTGTTTTTATACTCTAAACAACGCTAATTAAACAAGTGGATTGAACAGTTAAACATGATTTGGGATTGTTGGAGTATTCCACTGGTGTTTGAATGGAGCATTTAAAAGATTTGCGTGATAATATTTCAGTTGAGATGTGAACATTTACGTGTTTTGAAAGAGAGCCAAGCTCTGAGGTAACTCGCTTATGCTAGGGTTGAACGGACGGGGTGAGTCCGCTTTGACGATGCAGGTGCATTGCAGCTGGCCCGGACAACTGTATGACAGAGGCCAAGGACGTATCCATAATAGCCTTGTGGCTATAAATAAAATGTGAAGTATATAAACACGCAAATTAATTGATATATGTGTCTCGTCCCAGATCCCGTTTCCATTCCAAGTGCATTATTATTTTTACGTTGCTATGAGCTTGAGAAAGCTGAAACATTGTATGTAGAGTATACAAATCCTACAGGAGGACATGGTTATGTGGTCAATGGCTTCTGATTGCCACGTGGATTTTGTTGTTTTATTTTTGTTAAAATCATTCTTTATGTGAAATAAATTATTGTGCAGTTTAAAGTTTCTTGTCTTCGTTCATGGTTCATTTTAAATATCATGGTGGAGGTTATTGTGAGGGCATACTTTAAGTGATCCAGTTGACAACCCAGTCCCCGAGATAAATTTAAGAGGTAAGTAAAGGTAAGTATGAACCCCCGTATATTTCGGTGTGTTCCACAATAATTTCTTGTTAACTATTGTGCTCTAATCTCGATAGTATCTGTCAGTGCCATTTTCATTGATGTAGCTGTGCCGGTGCGTTTGATTATTGGCAATCCGATTGAGGGGGCGGATATCTGACAGCCTACTATCCGGATATCGGGTACAGTACTGCCCCCGTAATTGAATTATGTAGAGACCACGGTGGCTATATTTGAAATTATAAGAAGAGTTATGGTTGTCATAGTTATGACGTGGGTAGTCATGACGTAAGCACGGATGACGTAAATGTTATACCAGCAGGCTACTTGAGCTGAGATTCTCAGTGACGTCAGCTTTTAGTCGAGAATGTTCCAAGATGTACGACGCAGTCGCAGGAAACGAGGAATTCTGCTGAGGAAGAAACTATGCTATTGGAGGAGAGGCTTGAACCAATCAACGATAGTTTAAAGGAAGACGGAGATTGTTGAAACTATGGTATTTTTATTACTTTTGGAATGCAGAATTGTGGAAGTCCATTTGCAGTAAAGGCATTGATTTGGAATTTTGGTGAAATTTATTTTCAGTTTTTGAATTATGAAAATCCGTCATGTATTAACGAAGTTGGAACTTTTAGCGATGACGTAGTATCACGCTTTGGAAGGGATGGAAACGCCCCTCGTGAAGTTAATAAAAGGGCTTGCGCAGAAGAGAGGAGCCTCTTTCGTTCTCCGATTATTCTGAGATCTCATTCTCAGATCATCGAAGTCTATTGTGAAAGTTCTTTTCTTATACATTCATTATAGTGAGACGTCGAAGTGAACAGCAGTGAAAAGAATCGTCTTTATAACGCGTGGCGAGGCCACTATATTAACGAGATCCAAGTCAAACTAGGTGAAGTTGAAACGGACCTTAGAAAGCTTCTACAAGTTTAGCTTCGAACAGTTAGCGGTCACCGATAAGCTAATTGTATTGTGCAGTGCTACATGCAGTTATAGAGAAAAGCTGAACAATTTCGACCGATTAGTTTAAAAGATATTAGCAGTTTTATACGACTGACAAAAGTGATTATCTCGCCACAAGAGAAGCACTTTTGAATAGCCAGAATCAACGCAACGGCTGACGCTGCGAGTGGAATAGAAAGACTTCAGATTGCTTGGTTACAGAACGATACAGTATAATGGAGCAATTGAATACGGCAGTTTGTTCTTCTGACACTACAACCGAAGAGCAGATGGAAGGCTAAAAGGGCTTATTGCAATTGGGACATACTTCAACGGAGTAAGATAGCGACATGGAACTTCGCTAATTGCTATTCCACACAAGCGAACATGCGGTGAATACCATCTACACCCATGTTTCGTAATTAAAGGCTGAATACCATCGAACAGCCATAGAAACAATTTCATACTCTGAATATGAATAATTTCTTCGGAAATTTCTACAAAACTTCATGACGATTGTCTACTGGAACTTCAGGGAATTTTTCAAGAGAGGTCAGGGATGTCCCGACTCACAAAGAAGATTATTGCCGGAAGGATGTCTATTCGTCTTCGAGGAGCAGAGCGATTCACGGAGAAGGAAGCAGTTCGATTCTCCGAGGGTGCTATTTCCTATTTCGAGGATGGAGCTCAGCTTTAACGTGGTGAAATGGATCCATCAGCAGTCTTCTTTGGGGAATTTTCCTCTGGAACGTCAATCGGCAGATAAGGTAGTCGTGAACGTTTATTGTATTTGAGTTTACTAATGATGTTTGAGCAACCATTTTTCCCATATTTTTATCCTCATGTATTTTGCCCTATTTTCTTGTTGAGATTCTTATTCTCAGTATACCTTGATTAGTTTTGCATTTTTCGACGATTTATTAAGACATTGTTATGTCATGGGCATAGTTAACGATTTTGAATCAGTTGAGACTGATATTTAGATTTTTCAGTAATTAATTTTTTTTGTAGTCACGATTTGACTGTAAGTTAATGATTTTTTTATGGCAGATTTAAATTCAGACAGCGTGTCATTTTATTAAAGTAATTCTACCCCAGTTTAATTACTTTGACCAATTTTCTGTCATCATCAAGAAGGAAGAACATTTAAATGATTTTAGAGCGTTAAAATCTCTTACGTTGTCGACGATCTTGGAAATACTAGTCGTTATTTGAATTGATTGCAACACAGACATTTATCGTCAGTTATGAATGAACATTGCATCATAGACACTTTTGTGAAAGAGTAACTTTAATAATGAATTATTGAATGCATTAAAGTCAAGAACTTTTGTTAGGAGTTTTTTCTCAATTAGAGATTTATAGAACGATGTTTGCATTCCCCAGTCTAATTGGATTCTATTCGACTACTTTGCATTTTAGTCGCCCTTTATTTGAAGATAGTATTTTTATACTACAATTCTTTTAAGATGTTAATCTTAAATTTTGATAGACCAGACAGGCGTATATAAGCGTATTCACTATTAAATTTGTTTGTGATTGGCAAGTTTTGACTTCATTTCGGTTCATGAATGAAATCCACGAAGGTTATAGAAAAACAGTTTTGAAACTATTAATGATTATAAAAAATTTTAAGTGGAACTATGAATGTATAATCGCTAGTGCAGCGCGTGTTGAAAGTCGCTGAGGTATAATGCCCTTGAATATGAAGGAAGTTCCCACAGGAATAAATGTTAAAGAATTATTTGTGGAAGTTTTTGTAAGTTATGTGGAAGTTTTAATGCCATATAGATTAATATATGATGATTTTGGGCATATTTTTAATGCAGATTGTGCATTAACTTGTTAGCGAAGGATTTTCCGCTGGAGTAAGATTGTCATAGTTCGTTGAAAATTAATCAAGTGATTTACTGTTATAATTAACACGAGTTTTGAAAGAATTTGAGATAAGATTTTGAATGAAGGTTGCCATCACAAATCATTATTAAAACCTTTATTAAACCAGATTGTGACATTAACATGTATAACTAACCTTCATTGGTCGATTATATTAAACAGGATTATAAAATTACCAACCGAATGAACATGTGGTTAATGTATTTATTAAATTAATAATTTAAACAATTTAAATGTTAATATTGTAAATAATTGCTGTAAATATTTTTGAAAATAATGTGGAACGAGAGTGATGTTAAAGGCGTGCTTATAATATTTTTATTGTCTTTGACAAATATTATAAACAATTTCTAATTGTTATAAATAATTTATGTGATTTTGTTATAAACATTTAAGAGCTAATTAAACATTTGGTTTGAAGTTAACAAGTTTAAGAAATTAACATAATGATCCAATAGGATGTGAGCAAAGTACTTGAAAGATTTGCGTAAATATAATGTGAGTTGTCTTATAGACATTTAAAAGTTTGAGAGAACAAGCTGTATTCTTACGTAACATAGCGTGTGAGAAGGGAGTGCATTTGACCAGTATGCAACAGGCTGGAAGGTAGCCCGCAGCTGTGCCAACATCTGGTTCTCAGAGAGTGAGGTCGTACACACTTTGGCCTTGCGACTATAAATACCATTCTCATGTTTATTAAAAGGAAACCAAATGCTCTATATATGTCACACCCTGACGTCCTTCTCCAATCCAATAGTATTATGAATATTACGTTATTTGAAGCTCGTGGGAGCTAAAATGTTTAATATCATGTTGTATGATAATTTTTGCAAGTCCTACTGGAGGACGTAGTCAGATTGACTTGGGCTACTGATAGCCACGTTGTTTTTGTTGTGTTAGTAAAATCATACCCTTTATTAGAAATAAAGCTTTTGTACAGTTCAAAGTTCTCGTCTTCGTTTCTGGTTCATTTTTAAATGTCATGGTGGAGGTTATTGTGTGAACAGACTTTAGTGATCCTGTTGTCAACTCAAACCCCGAGATAATTAAGAGGTAAGTAACGGTAAGTATGAACCCCCGTCTATTTTGGTGTGTTCCACAATGATTTCCTGTGAACTTCTGTGCTCTTATCTCGATAGTATCTGTCAGTGCCATTTTTATTGATGTAACTGTGCCGGTGCGATTGATAATTGGCAATCCGATTGAGGGGGCGGATATCTGACAGCCTACTATCCAGGTAAACGGGGACAGAAAGATTGGCGCAGTCAACGTGGGGCATGTTTAACAACACTGGATCACCAGGTTGAACAATAGAAAGAGTGGCAAACCTAAAACGTGAGGTTCGATTAGACTCAAATAAAGAGGTTGATTCTTTGTTAGATGTCTAGGCCAATTGTAGAATTTAAGAGTGTGATTATATAGGAATTAAATGTTGTACTGTATTAGGAAAATTACACTCAGAAAAGATCAGATCTTATACAACTTGAGAAAGGTTAAATAGGCTGGAAACTTAGGAAAATCGCCTATGATCTGGAATCTTATTTTATTTGACCGGCTTATGACATTTTAGTCATATTAAAGATAAAATTAAATTATTTGGATTGTAAATGTAAATTATTTGTGTTAGGATATTTTAAAATGAGCCAGGGAAATTTGAACATGTGCTTGAGTTTGTTTCAACATGAAGTATCTTCGAATATTAATTATAAGGTAGTGATAAGTTAGATTTAAGACAGAAAATTGATCAAAATTATATATATGGTGAAAAGTGTTGCTCAAATGTTGTTATTTTGCTCTTTTGATGTATGTCCCTACAGCAATCCATTTTTGAATAATATTGTAATGGCAGATGAAAGTTTGAAGAAAATGTTAGAGGAGATGTCTGCTAACATGAAGCAGATGATGGAGGAAAATGCTAGTAATTTGTCTGCTAATTTGAATGCAAAGATGGAGGAGAATGCTAGTAATATGTCTGCTAATTTGAAAGCAAGCATGACTAGTAGTATGAAGCAGATGCTGAATGAAAGCATGAAGGAGAATAATAGTCGAATGGAGGAGAATGCTAGTAATTTGAAAGCTAGCATGGGTGAAAGTTTGAAGGTTCTTCAGACTAGTGCTGCTAATTTGGAGGATAATATGTCGCGTTTACAGATTAATACCCTAGGAATTGAGAATACTGTAACGGACATGCGTACAGACGTGTCTAATGTCCATAAAGATGTGTCTATTGTGCATAAAAGTGTTGATGATGTTAAATTTGATGTGTCTAAGGTACAGAAAGACCTTACAATGTTAAATTTAGATGTAGCTAATGTCCGAGGGGATATTTCTTGTGCTAGAGCCGAAGTAGTTGTTGTCAAAAATGATGTAGCGACTGTCCAAGACAAGGTCGAGGAAGTCCAAAAAGAAATTCAAAAAGCTAGAACTGATGTATCCAATGTTCAGGTAGACATTAATAACATTCATGCGGATATAAATGAGGTGCAAAGTGACATAACTAAGATTCAGGTAGAGGTCAACACAGTTTTCGTAGATATCACTAAAGTCCAAACTGATATAAATAAAGTCAGAGAAGAAATCGAAAACTCAAAAACTCTTTGTACGCGTAATATAACTGCATTAGCGACTAGGTTAGTCGATGAATCGGTTAGAACAACAACGTCTTTAGCAGAGTTGAAGTATGATGTAGAGGTCATGAGAACCCAGGTATTAGACCACAATAGAGTATTAAAAGAGGATATCAAAGTAGACATAGCCGAAATGTTAACAGCAAACGTAGCGGTATGGAAAGACGAGTGGAATAAGTCAAGTGGGGAACATGTGACCCAAATTCAGGAAAGGATTGAAAGAAAACTTGCCAGTACGCAGATAGAAATTAACAATGAAGTAGTACAGATTAGGAAAGATTTAAGCGTCAGGATAAATTCGCTATCCGAAAAACAAGTTGACGATAGAACACAACTAGATCAGGATATGCAAACTTTAAAATCTACATTAGAGGAACAGATGCATAAAGTTGTCTCGGATGTAAATGAAACGACGAGTAAACTGAAAAATTTGAAGTTAGGAGAGGCTAGTTTAATGGAGAACTACAAAGAAGAGATAGTCAAGAAAGTCTTAACAGAAATCACCGACAAGGATACAGAAGGCTTAGCTTGCGAATTGAATAGGAATTATACTAGAAGACATAACCTAGAGCCAGAAGAAAGAGACGTGACTCCTGAAGAACGTGTATCCAGATTCAGAGAGGAGGATGACGAGAGGAATATGGAACCTGAGTGGAATTATCGAGATAGTGGGAAAAACTATCCGGATTCATATCCGAGGAACGTGACGGTCATTAGGAATTTCGAAGACAAACCACAAAAATTCAGTAACACTGATAGTTTGACACCTATAGAGTATGTAAGGAATCTCAAAGATTATTTCATCGAAGCTCACATTCCCAGAGAGAGAGAGATGAAGATAGTAGAGAGATATCTGATTGGAGGACCCCTTGAATGGTTTCGCGCATTTAGATACACATTCAGTAACTTTGACGAGTTTGCTGAGGCGTTAATCAAACGATTTTGGTCCATAGAAGCGCAGAATTCGTTAAGAGCGGAGGTGTATTCAAGAAAATACTCAGGTACTCTTCCAACGAGGTACGCTGATTTCTTTACGAGTCAGTTGTCCCGCTTGAGATTTTTGCAACCCCCATTGTCCACGGAGCAACTAATAGATGCGATTTCTCGTATGCTGCCAGTTGAGGTGAGAAGACTTATAATTTCGTCCAACATCAGGGATTTATCCAGCATGGATGAATTACTGAGAAGGTTAGACTACACAAGTCCAATGCCTAACGTAGTCCAGAAAGGTCAAAGGCAGGAGTTTAAAGAAATCAATACGGTATACATGGACCAAGTCCAACAAACTGACAAGCCAGAGGAGGAGAAAACTGACAATGTAGGTCCTCATAGGAATAATCAGTTTAGAAATTACAGATCACAAGGTTACCGAACGTATCAACAGAGAAGAGGTTGGAACTACAACCGAGGAAACTACAATGGAAGAGGCAGATATTACAACAATAATGGGTATAACCGAAACTATAATAGGAATAACCAAAACCAAAATAGAAACCAGAATACTCAAGGTCAGGTTATGACACCTGATCAGTATCAGCAAAGAGAGAAGGAAAGCCAGCAATACTTAAAAGAATTAAGGGATAAAGAAGCTGACAATCAAAAGAAAAGGCAGGATGTTGTAATCGATCCTGGTCCTTCTACCAGCCAGCAGAACTTAGAAAATAGAAATACTGGTCAGAAGAGAAAGTAGAGAGGAAAGAATACATTAACCACACACAACCCAGAGTAGAAGAAATATATGATTAAGGAACATAGAGGAAATATCATACTAGAATAAGCCAGTAATAATTCAATTTCGTGTTCAAGAGAGTTGAGATACTTGTAACATTGAGTTTAAAAACAATTTGCAACTGTTTTTAAAACGTGGTGAGAGGAGAATGCCCCCGTAATTGAATTATGTAGAGACCACGGTGGCTATATTTGAAATTATAAGAAGAGTTATGGTTGTCATAGTTATGACGTGGGTAGTCATGACGTAAGCACGGATGACGTAAATGTTATACCAGCAGGCTACTTGAGCTGAGATTCTCAGTGACGTCAGCTTTTAGTCGAGAATGTTCCAAGATGTACGACGCAGTCGCAGGAAACGAGGAATTCTGCTGAGGAAGAAACTATGCTATTGGAGGAGAGGCTTGAACCAATCAACGATAGTTTAAAGGAAGACGGAGATTGTTGAAACTATGGTATTTTTATTACTTTTGGAATGCAGAATTGTGGAAGTCCATTTGCAGTAAAGGCATTGATTTGGAATTTTGGTGAAATTTATTTTCAGTTTTTGAATTTTGAAAATCCGTCATGTATTAACGAAGTTGGAACTTTTAGCGATGACGTAGTATCACGCTTTGGAAGGGATGGAAACGCCCCTCGTGAAGTTAATAAAAGGGCTTGCGCAGAAGAGAGGAGCCTCTTTCGTTCTCCGATTATTCTGAGATCTCATTCTCAGATCATCGAAGTCTATTGTGAAAGTTCTTTTCTTATACATTCATTATAGTGAGACGTCGAAGTGAACAGCAGTGAAAAGAATCGTCTTTATAACGCGTGGCGAGGCCACTATATTAACGAGATCCAAGTCAAACTAGGTGAAGTTGAAACGGACCTTAGAAAGCTTCTACAAGTTTAGCTTCGAACAGTTAGCGGTCACCGATAAGCTAATTGTATTGTGCAGTGCTACATGCAGTTATAGAGAAAAGCTGAACAATTTCGACCGATTAGTTTAAAAGATATTAGCAGTTTTATACGACTGACAAAAGTGATTATCTCGCCACAAGAGAAGCACTTTTGAATAGCCAGAATCAACGCAACGGCTGACGCTGCGAGTGGAATAGAAAGACTTCAGATTGCTTGGTTACAGAACGATACAGTATAATGGAGCAATTGAATACGGCAGTTTGTTCTTCTGACACTACAACCGAAGAGCAGATGGAAGGCTAAAAGGGCTTATTGCAATTGGGACATACTTCAACGGAGTAAGATAGCGACATGGAACTTCGCTAATTGCTATTCCACACAAGCGAACATGCGGTGAATACCATCTACACCCATGTTTCGTAATTAAAGGCTGAATACCATCGAACAGCCATAGAAACAATTTCATACTCTGAATATGAATAATTTCTTCGGAAATTTCTACAAAACTTCATGACGATTGTCTACTGGAACTTCAGGGAATTTTTCAAGAGAGGTCAGGGATGTCCCGACTCACAAAGAAGATTATTGCCGGAAGGATGTCTATTCGTCTTCGAGGAGCAGAGCGATTCACGGAGAAGGAAGCAGTTCGATTCTCCGAGGGTGCTATTTCCTATTTCGAGGATGGAGCTCAGCTTTAACGTGGTGAAATGGATCCATCAGCAGTCTTCTTTGGGGAATTTTCCTCTGGAACGTCAATCGGCAGATAAGGTAGTCGTGAACGTTTATTGTATTTGAGTTTACTAATGATGTTTGAGCAACCATTTTTCCCATATTTTTATCCTCATGTATTTTGCCCTATTTTCTTGTTGAGATTCTTATTCTCAGTATACCTTGATGAGTTTTGCATTTTTCGACGATTTATTAAGACATTGTTATGTCATGGGCATAGTTAACGATTTTGAATCAGTTGAGACTGATATTTAGATTTTTCAGTAATTAATTTTTTTTGTAGTCACGATTTGACTGTAAGTTAATGATTTTTTTTATGGCAGATTTAAATTCAGACAGCGTGTCATTTTATTAAAGTAATTCTACCCCAGTTTAATTACTTTGACCAATTTTCTGTCATCATCAAGAAGGAAGAACATTTAAATGATTTTAGAGCGTTAAAATCTCTTACGTTGTCGACGATCTTGGAAATACTAGTCGTTATTTGAATTGATTGCAACACAGACATTTATCGTCAGTTATGAATGAACATTGCATCATAGACACTTTTGTGAAAGAGTAACTTTAATAATGAATTATTGAATGCATTAAAGTCAAGAACTTTTGTTAGGAGTTTTTTCTCAATTAGAGATTTATAGAACGATGTTTGCATTCCCCAGTCTAATTGGATTCTATTCGACTACTTTGCATTTTAGTCGCCCTTTATTTGAAGATAGTATTTTTATACTACAATTCTTTTAAGATGTTAATCTTAAATTTTGATAGACCAGACAGGCGTATATAAGCGTATTCACTATTAAATTTGTTTGTGATTGGCAAGTTTTGACTTCATTTCGGTTCATGAATGAAATCCACGAAGGTTATAGAAAAACAGTTTTGAAACTATTAATGATTATAAAAAATTTTAAGTGGAACTATGAATGTATAATCGCTAGTGCAGCGCGTGTTGAAAGTCGCTGAGGTATAATGCCCTTGAATATGAAGGAAGTTCCCACAGGAATAAATGTTAAAGAATTATTTGTGGAAGTTTTTGTAAGTTATGTGGAAGTTTTAATGCCATATAGATTAATATATGATGATTTTGGGCATATTTTTAATGCAGATTGTGCATTAACTTGTTAGCGAAGGATTTTCCGCTGGAGTAAGATTGTCATAGTTCGTTGAAAATTAATCAAGTGATTTACTGTTATAATTAACACGAGTTTTGAAAGAATTTGAGATAAGATTTTGAATGAAGGTTGCCGTCACAAATCATTATTAAAACCTTTATTAAACCAGATTGTGACATTAACATGTATAACTAACCTTCATTGGTCGATTATATTAAACAGGATTATAAAATTACCAACCGAATGAACATGTGGTTAATGTATTTATTAAATTAATAATTTAAACAATTTAAATGTTAATATTGTAAATAATTGCTGTAAATATTTTTGAAAATAATGTGGAACGAGAGTGATGTTAAAGGCGTGCTTATAATATTTTTATTGTCTTTGACAAATATTATAAACAATTTCTAATTGTTATAAATAATTTATGTGATTTTGTTATAAACATTTAAGAGCTAATTAAACATTTGGTTTGAAGTTAACAAGTTTAAGAAATTAACATAATGATCCAATAGGATGTGAGCAAAGTACTTGAAAGATTTGCGTAAATATAATGTGAGTTGTCTTATAGACATTTAAAAGTTTGAGAGAACAAGCTGTATTCTTACGTAACATAGCGTGTGAGAAGGGAGTGCATTTGACCAGTATGCAACAGGCTGGAAGGTAGCCCGCAGCTGTGCCAACATCTGGTTCTCAGAGAGTGAGGTCGTACACACTTTGGCCTTGCGACTATAAATACCATTCTCATGTTTATTAAAAGGAAACCAAATGCTCTATATATGTCACACCCTGACGTCCTTCTCCAATCCAATAGTATTATGAATATTACGTTATTTGAAGCTCGTGGGAGCTAAAATGTTTAATATCATGTTGTATGATAATTTTTGCAAGTCCTACTGGAGGACGTAGTCAGATTGACTTGGGCTACTGATAGCCACGTTGTTTTTGTTGTGTTAGTAAAATCATACCCTTTATTAGAAATAAAGCTTTTGTACAGTTCAAAGTTCTCGTCTTCGTTTCTGGTTCATTTTTAAATGTCATGGTGGAGGTTATTGTGTGAACAGACTTTAGTGATCCTGTTGTCAACTCAAACCCCGAGATAATTAAGAGGTAAGTAACGGTAAGTATGAACCCCCGTCTATTTTGGTGTGTTCCACAATGATTTCCTGTGAACTTCTGTGCTCTTATCTCGATAGTATCTGTCAGTGCCATTTTTATTGATGTAACTGTGCCGGTGCGATTGATAATTGGCAATCCGATTGAGGGGGCGGATATCTGACAGCCTACTATCCAGGTAAACGGGGACAGTACCATCCCGGCATTTGCCCGAAGACGAAGTGGGAAACCACGGAAAACCACTTCGAGGATGGCTGCGGTGGGAATCGAACCCCCTCTACTCATTTGGGCCACCCGAGGCTGAGTAGACCCCGTTCCAGTCCTCATACCACTTTTCAAATTTCGTGGCTGAGCCGGGAATCGAACCCAGGACCTCCGGACGGCAGCTAACTATGCTGACCGCTACGCTACGGAGGCTACCACCAAATACAATTGATAATTGAAAACACTCTCTCTCTAAGGCTGCATTAGTTCCTGGAATCGTCAAAGCAAATGTCACAAGACACGCAATACATTTGCATTCAATGTTTTCCCTGTCCATAACACTAAATATCTCAACCCACTTATCTTCAGTTGCTGTACCATTTATCTTCCAGGTTTCACTTTTAGCTTCAAAAATGAAGGGCCAGGGGGAAAAACGATCAGAGTCATGAAAATGAAACAACATGTTCAGTAAAGAACATACAGTATAGCCTACTTTCTCCTAAATGCATGGGTTTAGTTATAACTCTTTGTCCTCTTCAAGGAGTATAATTGAATGTTGGTTGTAGTAGCTTGTTGAAATACAACGTGCTATACGGATATTATACGTTGATTGATTGAATCCTCACCTGAATGATATATACACACACTAATACAGCCATCACAATAACATGGGTTATGAGACAAAATTCAACACTCACACAAGTACACGGGACTAAATGACCATGATGTCCAAGCATCTCAAATGAAACTGCAGCAACAACAGCTTCTTAGCCTAATCCTGCCTCGTATAAAAGTACACACACTAGTAAGCCTACAGACCACACAGTGACACAGGTTATCAGACAACGTCTACACACACCCAAGTACACGGGGCTACAAGACCATGATGCCGCAAAACCCCTAAAGAATCAACAACAAAAATAACAACAATAGACTCAAACCGCGGATCAAGGACAAAGAATTTAAATAGCTATAGTCGAGTGTTGAAATGTGTGGTTTTATGAGTACAGCATATTATATAATCTTTTCGATTGCAAATACACACAATATATGCTTAACATTATAACGTGTGAGTAGTTGGTTGGTTGGTTCCTTAGTTTAGGGGCAGCGACAACGCGGTCATGTAGCCCCGTGTACTTTGGGTGTGTGTAGAATTTGTCTGATAACCGGTGTTAATTGTGATGACTGTAATAGTGTGTGTATCTGTTTTTTTTTAAATTCAAGTAAGGACTGCAACTTTGAATTTTTCAAATAGTTCCTACTTTTGCCGCCAAAAGCAACCGTCAACGACTACTAGGCCTAGTTCAGAACTTAGATACTACACGCCACCGCAGTCGGTTCTTGGCAACGAACGTAGCAACCTAAGAGCGTTGTTTACATTCTTAACCTATACAATTTAGTTTCACACAGGTGTAATTAGTGGAAAGTTCTTTAACATGCCATAAATCTATGGCATGGGACCGTCGGCTTTACATAAATACAAAAAATAACGAAGTAAAAATAAACGAAACCACGGGGATTCGAAACACGGAACCCTTCACTATGAAGCTAGAACGCTACCACTACGCCACGAATGCGGTACAAGATAAGTATGTAAATAACTTCTTTAGTACGAATGTATCATATTTTGTGTTGTAATCAACGATTTCATTAGTGTATTTTGGTGCTTCTATAAACCATTTGATACTAAATATGAATTATTTTGTTCAGTACATTCCTAAAAGAATATAAACTTAAGCAGTTACGAATATAAATGGATTTACGAGCACAAATAGCGGCCATTTTGTGTACGACCCACAACCATATAGCATGGTCAATCAGACCTGTTAAGTCACTTCTACGGTTATATATTCTATTATAATAGGTTAATATCCTACCGGTCACCTCCTTGAGGACAGTTTAAACCTCCATATGTACGATAAGCTGAATTGTTGAGATCAGGCCTTGTTGAATCGTAAGTTATGGTTGGGCTATAATACTTGCATGATTCATACATCCACCATCCCGAAACTATTAGGCGGATGACCATGTAGTTTGGACAAAAGACGTTTCCCACATTAAGGTATACTGTTGCAAAATTTAGTAGAGATCGGATGATTAGGTTAGTCGTAATTTGATTTAAGCTTTGAACATTTGGGTGGCCGCCATTACGTTTCCGTGAAGATGGCGGCGATATAAAATATGACACTGAGGTGCTCTTTGCTAGTGCTACCTCTGTACCAAATTTCGTTCAATTCGGTTTCACCGTGTTCGAATTGATAGGGGGGACAGACATTCAGAGTACACACACTCACACACACGCGCACACACACAGAGACTCACACACAGACAGACACCCAATTTTTGACCCTGTGTAGATCTCATAAGTCTACTTTCATTTTTTGCAAAAATCGAAAGTAGGCTAAAAATTGAGTTAGTCACCTGACAGACTCAAATCCTGAATATGTGCTCGTATAGTGGGTTGAACGCCCCATACCTCGAAAGACCGTGAGTTATGTGGGATACGAACACATGTTCCAGATGATGACGATTGGGTACAATAGAAAATAATATTTCAGTTTAATTTTCAGGAGCCCATACATGACAGTGTTGCCAAAATGATTATAAGCCTACTGACAGGTCCAAAGTTTAAATGCATATAACTCCTACAATATCAATTGGATTTCAACCAAATTTCGTATGTACTGTGTGTACATAAACTGATATGACTGAGCGTATTCTTATGAGCCACCAGGGCTGCCAACTGTCAATAAATGCTCTCTCTATTTTTTTTTTATCCAAATACCAATATATCAGAAAGTATGCAAGCCAACAGCCTTAACCTTCGTTCACGTATAGTGCCTGACATTCTAGATTAATTTGGAGCAACTAATGTATGTCAGTGCTACCAACATGATTCTAGCCTGCTGATAGGACGAATTTTTAAATTTGTGTTACTTCTATTGGCAACTCCAGCTATCTGATATGACATCTAGCGGTAAAAATGAGAAACTTACCAAGTAGGGTACATTTGTCACGTGGTGACCGTTTGTATATGGTTTCTTGTATTGGTCAACAGATCGTGGTAAATTGTTCGTGTCTTTATACATAAGTAATAAGTTTTACTCGTTGATAGAGTGAAAAATGAGTAAAAGCAAAGTGTATTGCTCAGTTTACGGCTGTAAGTCGATGTATAAGAGGGCTGCGGATATACGTTTTCATCACTTTCCAAAAGATGCAAATAGGATAGCCGAAATGTGATGATACCTAATAATACCTAATACCTAATAATAATACCATTCCACCCCGGGAAGGATCTAACACTTGTCGAGGTAGACAGACAGAAGACCTGCGACGTAAAGCCAGCGAAGGTTATTCAGTTTAAAAACAGTTGTTACGATGGGCGCGCTGGTAAGATTGAAGTTACTTGAATAATTAATTAAATAATTAATTATTGGCTGCTTGGTAGGGAGAAGGGATGAGTTTAACTTGTATTAAAACTCGTGGGGCGACAGGAATTGCTTGATTTGGATGGTTAAAAGGTGGGTTTGGTGTTGAATATTTGAATGGTAGCGGAATCACTCATTCTACAGTGCAAATTCTAGGCAAATTAGGCCTATATGACTCGTAGTGGAATAGCTCGAATATCGAAGAACTTAGCGATTACGAGGTGTAGGCTTGGCGGAAAGGCTGGCGGATCATCAGTTTGACATCAATTCACGATATTAATCGGAGCTTGGAACAGTGGCGTCTGGTTTGCGTGGATGCTAGTCTCGGAATGATAAAAGTAGCACAGCTTCGGTGTGTTATTTATTTGTTTATGTACCGTATTTCTCTATTTGAATGTCCTCGGCGTTGACTCAGGATCGACATTTACATTATATTGCGCATAATAGTACCGAAATAATGTCCGAAGTGTAGCCCTGTGTAAATTTGAATCAGCTGATCTACATCAACCATAAAAACTGATGCTTGATAATATGCAAATGACACCAAAAATCCATTGGAACACACAAATTAGATCACGTGTAACGCACAGTTATACATATATACAATTAAAAATAACACTGTCATTACTTTAGAGACCACATTTACTGATTATAACCGAAAAATAAAAAGTGTTCCATATCAAACGCGTGTTATTGAGTATTTTAAACCCTACTTATCCAGACCGACCGCAGCGCCCCAAGTGTTAGTTTGAGTTGCCAATACTATCAATTGGATTTCAACCGAATTTCGTATGTGCTATGTGTACCATAACATATATTACTATGCGTATTGTAAAGAGCAATCAGGGCTGCCAACTGTTAATAAATGCTGTTTATATTTTTTACCCTAATATCAATATAGGCTATCAGAAAGTATGCAAGCCAACAGCTCTTAACTTTGCGCACGTATAGTACCTGCCATTCTAGATTAATTAGGAGCAACTAATGGACGTCAGTGCTACCAACATCATTCTAAGCCTGCTGATAGGTCCAATTTTAAAATACCAGTAACTACTATACTTACAAATGGATTTCATCCAAAATTGGCACAACAATAGATGATAATATTTCAAATTATTTCTGACCAACACATGCATGACATTGTTGCCAACATCATTTTACGCACGTTGCATTAAGTCCAATGTTTAACTGCATGTAAAGTCTATGCAATCCATAGGACTTCGACCAAATTTTGTATTCTGTACCTTAAGAGATGGAACTAAGAATATATTCAGTCACCAGGGCTGCCAACTGTAGTGCTCTATCAGGCTACATAATGCCAGGTATATTTCGAACTAATTAGAAATTTCTATATTACTAACTTTATTTCGTCATTATTCCAGATAGCCTAGGTCCATATAGATTAATCATTGGCATGAATTTTAAATTTTAAGAAAAGTAGGCTCTTTAGTTCGTCACGGAACTTCTTGTTAGATTAGACAACGCTCGGTCAGTCACTGACTTCCCTCAAGCACGCGCGCTTTGGCCGAAATTGAAATGCTGTTTTGTGATTGGCCATTGCTATTATTGCGCCTTTTGAGGTAATCGGGTGAGAATTTGTTGTTGTTTTTTTCTTCATCTTTTTTAGCCTATTTTCAATTTTGAAAAAAATAGGCTTATGAGATCACCTTTTGCCCGTGTGTGTGTGTGTGTGTGTGTGAGGTGTGTGTGTGTGTCCCCCCTAATAACTTCTAAACGGCAGGAGCGATTTCAATGATACTTGGTACGTTCATAGCACTATTCTGGGCCACCCCGACCGTGCCCTTCAAATTTTATTACGTCTCACCAATCCAACATGGCAACTGTGCGAAATATTTCACCAGCATTCAATATCTCCGAAACTATTACCGATATCACCCTGGAATTTTGAATGGTGATAGAGGGAACTTCTAGAAGTTCACTTATGTGACCTTTGACCTGGTGACTACAAAACCAACATGGCGGCCAATTGAATTTGAGACTCTTAAATAGAAGTTTCTCGCGATTTAATCAACCAAACGCAATGAAACTTGGCACAGAATATGTTTATATACATTGTAATGCACCGACATCTAACTTCGTTCAATTGTTTACATAACCTCAATATGGCGGCTGTGCGAAATATTCCACCGGCATTCTATATCTCTGAATCTATTACCGGTATCACCCTGAAATTTTGCACGGAGATAAAGGGCACTACTGGAAGTTCATCTATGAGACTTAAAAAAAACGGTTAACTACAAAACGAACATGGCGGCCAAGCGAATTTGAAAGTTTAGATAGACTTTTCTCGCGATTTAATCATCCAAACGCAATGAAACTTGCTACAGCAAATGATTATACACATTGTAATGCACTGGTATCTAATTTAGTTCATTTGTTTACATAACCTCAAGATGGCGGCTGTGCGAATTTTAAAATTAAGTTTTTATTTCTTGTGTCGTAATCATGCGATCGAAGTGAAATTTGAATAATGAACCTACGCAATAATTTTGCTTTAAAGGTACATGACTCTATGGCCTGTACATAGACTATAACAATCCAACATGGCGACCATCCGGAATATTTAGACTGTTCTCAATATCTACGAATCTAGTAAGCAATCAAACTGATTTTTTATGTTCATAGTGGTTGTGAACGTAAGTTCACATATAGGACTTTCAATAACCTGGTGATCACGAATCCAACATGGTGGCAACGCGAAGTATAAATATTCACATGGTCGTTTCTCGCAATTTAACCCTCCGAGTGCATTGAAACTTGGTACAGTAAATCCTTATACAAATGTTAATCCACTGGAATCTAATTTATTTCAATTGTTTCCATAACCACAAGATGGCCGCTGTGCGAAATTTTAAAATCTCGTTTTAACTTCTTGTGTCCTAATCATGTGATTGAAGTTTGAGTGCTGAACGTACACAATAATCTTCATGTAACAGTACATAACTCTAAGCCCTACATATATAAAAGTCCAACATGGCGACCATGCGAAAAATTTAGACGGTTCTCAATATCTACGAATCTATTACAGCTATCAAACTGAAATTTAGTGTGTTGATCGAGGCAATTAACATTAGTAGGTTATATGAAAATAGGCTGTATAGTTCTTCATGGAACTACTTGTTTTCTTTGTTACTAGGTTCGTGTTTGAGGCTATTACTATACTTTGAGTTGGTTTATGGTGTCTAATGTGTATTATTGTGAATTTTAGGTAGTTGGACGCTGGTCACCCGTCCAGGTGCTGGCCAAGTCTGACTATGCTTAGCAAAATCGAGATCAAAATCTCACCAAATAAAATATTTGGCCTAAAGCTCCTAACATGCTAAAGCCAAGTAAATAACTTTTCACTAACCCCAAAACCAAAATTATGTAACTTCATATTAGAGTAAGAGGAGCCTAGCTCATAGGCACCACTCTCTTCCCCCACGTATTGCTAATCATCATCATCATCATCATCATTTCCCCTTATCCAGCTCCTGCCGGGTCGGGGTATTTATGGCACTTCTCCACTTTCCTCTTTCCTTCCACCATTCTTCTTCCACGATCTTGTCCCAGTCCAGATTTCTTTTTCTTACGCCGTTCTTCACTGAATCCATCCACCTTGTTCTAGGTCTTCCTCTTGGTCTCTTACCCTTGCACTTTGCCTCCAGCATCTGTCTTGGTATTCTATTTTCCTCCATCCTCTTTACATGTCCAAACCACCTTAGTTTATTCTTCTCAATTCTCTCATTTAGTTTTCCCATCCCAACTTCCTTCCTAACATCTTCATTCCTCACTCTGTCTTTCCTTGTCTTTCCTATCATACTTCTTAGGAATTTCATTTCACTGGCTTGGATTCTACTCTCTTGCCTGCTTGTCAGGGTCCAAGTCTCAGCTGCATAAGTTAATATGGGTACATAGTACACTTTATACATTACCTCCTTGCTTTTCCTTGGTACTTCCTTATCCCAAACAAGTTTTCTTACACTTTGATAGAATGCATTGCTCTGCTGTACCCTCCTGCCAATCTCCATGTCCAACCTACCAGTTTGCATCAATTCACTTCCTAGGTATTTGAACGCGTCCACAATTTCCAAACTCTGACTTCCAATTTTCACAGTGCCCTTTCCTTGTCTTTCCCCTCTTGTCATCACCATGGTCTTGCTTTTCTCTATACTGATTTTCAGGCCATACTTCTGAATATTTTCGTTCAGTGCATCTAGTTGTTTTTGCACTTCTTCGGTGTTCCTTCCCCAGACCACAATATCATCTGCAAATAACAGTAACTTCATTTCTTTATGTTCATATGCTTGGGTTACATGGGGCACTGTAACCTACTAGCAGAGTCGCTACAGCCACAATTTGTGTGGGGTCGCAACAGGCACGGTCGCACTCGGCACGTAATCCATGAGGTTAATCATAACTGGTAAAACGTCTCACTACTTGAGAGTAGTAGTAGCTATCTGTCCCTAAGCATACATAATTATACTCTATTTCCACCACTAACTCTTCCCGTGTGTACGCAGTAAGAAATGAAGTGAAATGAGTCACCAACTGGTGAATGTTTGTTACGTCAGACCTGACGTTAACCTCATGGATTACGTGCCGAGTGCGACCGTGCCTGTTGCGACCCCACACAAATTGTGGCTGTAGCGACTCTGCTAGTAGGTTACAGTGCCCCATGTAACCCATTGTTCGAGAGAAGAATTGAAGATCTTATTTCCAAAGTGACGTAAATCCATGAAATGCAAAACTTCAGAAATTGCGTTTTTGTTTCATCGTATAATTAAATTCAGATATGATTATGAATATAATGTAATTTCATTCGTTACTTTTATGCACATCTTGACACTGTGTTTTAAAAATCTCCGATCATTGGAAATTGTGGTAATCGTCTCCTGTAAGTTGGAGTTAGGTCGTTTGGAAATAAATCATATTGACATACGCTTTGAGTGGCTTTTATGAACATTTAAATGGTTTAAACACAACAAACACAAACTGATGCTCTACATATTCTTCAAAGTTAGCCATGGCCTTGATTTATCACGTGATATCACGTGATGTCCAGAGAGCCATCGGATTGGTCAAGCATCATTGGAAATATATATATATATTTCCACAAGGACATCCGCCCGGCATTCCGGGATCCCATAAAGATCCAGAATAAAAACAGTGTAGGTACATTGTTGGCTCTACAGTAAATCATTTATTACGATATACCATATAAATGGTTATGTTGCATGTAGATTGAAGCTCTCAATATGCCCAAGCAGATATTCTCAAGATCATCCTCGATGATATCTTGAGGTATCCACGACGAACTTGTAAGATGTTCCACGAGCTCCGAATAGAAGGCCATTCACTTTCCATGCATTTTTAGGTAAGTTATATCTCTCACTCAAGTGAGGTATGCATGGTCGGAAAATAGCCTATTTTACCTCGTTGGCTCGTACGGCTTGCGGAATGTCCACTTCCATTGGTACCGTGGGGTCCAGGACCAAACCCCTTCCGTTCTTCCTGTCAATGGCAACGATATCTGCTCTACGGTGACTACCATTTTCAGAAATGCAGTGCACTTCCTCATAAACTTCCCATTTCAATTTCCTCAGGGAAGTGGCAATTGACGATCGAACTCTGTGATGGCGGGAATTTCGTAACAGTTTTCCTTTAGAATATTGGCCCAGGACATGTCCTAGCGTCTGTGGTTGGTAACATCCTGGTTGTCGGCATAGGGTTGTGTGCTGACTTCTCCCCGGCACAGCTCTCACCGCTGAGATGTTGCAGGACATTTTGATGGCATTCGTCCATTCAGAGCACGATAAGCCTGTTCTGTTATTTATCCACGAGTTGTTCTTAGGATGTTGTTCATAAACTTCCATTCCTTTACCTTTATGAGGAAGTTTGCACCAAGCGTCAAATGACCGTTTCCGAAGTTCATTTCGTACCCAACGTCCTGATTTTGATTCTGTGCAATCACTAGTTGGAAAATTAAAATATTGAAGAATTTCTTTCTTTTCCTCGTCAAGATTTCGACAAATATCTAAATGAACATCTTCCTCTCTGACTAACTTTTGAACTATATTAAAATGCTGTATACATGCTTCCCATTCAACCTTAACTAAACCCAGCCCCCGAACATTCCTTGATGCATACAATATATCATTGGGACAGTCATGTGGTAACCCAATGATTTCTTTGATAGTTGTAGTTACATCACTTTGCAAATAAACTTAGTTCTTAGATCTCTGTTAATATGGGATATACGACGTATTGCGACTTTAAACCTTAGCTATACGTTGAAAGAACCTATAAACTTGCTTATGAAAGAAAAAACTGACAACCCGTCAATTTTGGATTTACGTCACTGTTACGACTTCAAAGCATAGCTCTGCCCTCAGATTGATGTGTAACCAAGCGATACACCTTACACATCAGCTTTTGAGAGTAAGTATCTTACAATGCACAGGCCTGAAGGTTAAATGGTATTAGCCACAATATGGCAGCACTCATGTTGTAACGCTTCTACTGGGGTGAGTGATGCTAAACCACAACAAGTCCCACGTTTTGCGGGCAAGTGTAACTATTTCACTTGTGTCCCCACTGTTGGGTGACAAATTAACGTTTATTCTGACCAAGATAAGTTGTATTAATGGGCGCCAAGACCTCATCACTACGTTGAAATCTAAATTTATATTTATAAACACCTAGCTCGGGCAGAACACATTTAAGAATCTTGACACTCAGACCGTGGTATGATTGGATCATTAACCCAACTAACAATTGTATCCGGAGAAGGAATTAGGTCTATATCAAATGCTACCTACTGAAAGCAAAGATTGCATAGTATAAGAATTGTATTTATCATACTAATATATAAAAATGAGATGGTGTGTGTCTGTCTTTCTGTCTGTCTGTCTGTCTGTCTGTCTGTTACTCAATAACGCAAGAACTAGTGGTTCGATTTAAATGAAATTTTGCATGGATGTAGCTGATTTACCAGGTTTACATATAGGATACTTTTTATTTCGAAATTTTGTACTATTAAAAATGGCGACCATTTTACTGACGTCACTACACCCTATGGTTCCAAAATTTCATATTTCCATGTCAAATAAAAAGAGAACGGTAGGAAATAGCAAACTTTGGATGGACCAAACGGGCTTTGAAATTTAATTTTCTATCCAAAAGGTCCTTATCACTTTTCGTGTATCTCCAACGGTTAGCGAGTAAAACCCACATATGTGACGTCACTACACCCTTTGGTTTCAAAATTTTATATTTCCATTTCAAATAAAAAGAGAACGCTAAGAAATAGCAAACATTTGATGCATACACAAGATTTAACATTTAATTTGCTATCCAAAAGGTCCTTATCACTTTTCGTGTATCTCCAACGGTTAGCGAGTAAAACCTAAATTTGTGCAATAAAACATGGTCAACACCGAGCAGTGCAGTATATCTCTACAGACATAAAAATTAAAGTTTGTATGGTTTTTTTCGCAATTTCTATGGAAATTTGAGTTATTTACGCGTTTCAGACTGTTTTATTATGGATGCGCGCGAAAATAATGTTTTCGTCTGTCTGTCTGTCTGTCTGTCTGTTTGTTTGTTTGTCTGTGGACAACTTTGTTCCCTTATTATTCTAGAACGGCTGGGTGTATCAACGTAATTTTTTTTTGTCGTGTAGCCTCCTGAGAGGCCGAGTAAAATTTGGTACAGATATCCATCAGAGGCACGACACTAATCATTGATGTAACCCTTCTCCGTACCTCTCATAAAAGAGGGCCTACCCCCTTAAAATACATGCTGAAATAAGAGTAGAAGGACGAGACAAAGACCATTTTCAGCCCCTCAATGTGAGAGACAAAACTCGGGGGCCCTAAAGGGTCCCTGAAATCCACATTTCACGGCCCTAAAACCAACCGTTTTTTGAGATATTCCCAGAAAACTAATTTCATTTAATAAACTAATGAACGAATTCAAGCCGGTAACCATGGCAACAGATTCTCAGAGGTCCGTCTATTGCTGTAAGACGCAATGCAATTCCATTAATTACATTGGTGTGAAAGTTTGCAAACGGCTAGAAGGTTATCACGGAAAGAAATTAAGCTGTAAAATTCATCAATACGTATAATGCGCTTAAGGGGGCCAAGGGGTACACTAGAATTTTTTCACGCGGTTTACACCTGCGAGTGTGGTACGGCAGGTCTATTATATTCCTATCCCTATATTATATTATTATTAGTAGTAGTATTATATTATGGCGTACAACGAGGAGACAAAGCCCCTCGGTGCCAGAAACAAAACTTGGAAGTAGTAGAGGAAATGTATGTTTTGAATATTGCGTAATCGCGAGGACATATTGCATCATCATGCGAGCGATCACGTGATATGTCTGCAGTGTTCGCGACAAAAAAAGTTTTTTGGCATAAATGAATGGCCTTGACCTGCTCTAGCCCCACACCAAATTTCAACTCTCTAGGACAAAATAAATAGAATTTTGAAAATAGGCTATATTTTCCAAATTTAGGAAATCTATAAAAAAGTTTGTTTGACATAAATGAAAGCTCTCTATTTCCTCTACCAGTAAACCAACTCTCAGGTGTATAGGACAAAATTGAAAAGAAAATGTTCAAATGGCGTCTTGGTTAGCGGAAATGTTTTAGGTGTACTAACATTTGAATGAGACTGTCTGGGGGCGACGTGCCCACGGAGAGCCAGTTGGTTATTCACATGCGTTTGCTAATTGGTCTGCATGTGTTAGCACTAAGAAGAGATTGACCCTTGACCGCTTGAATCGGATAACCTTTTGCCCCGCGCGGCTGTTATCGTTCTTTGGCTGCTGAACGTGGGAGGTCCTGCTTGCTGCTCCATATAGGATGTGCAGCTCATTTTTTGCGGGCTTGCATGCTCTGCGGTCTCTTTCTGCATAGACTGTTTTATAAGACAAATATATATCATTGACGGCATGAAATGAATATTGGCTTGTTTGTTTTAAATTCTTAACCATCAATATTGAACTCGGATATTATTTTAATGAGAGAACAAGTTTGGATGCCCGTTCACAGAGCCTTATTCATGTGATATGTTTAATGATCTTTTTGTTTCTTTAACATCATAGTATATAAGAGCAAGATTATTATGATGCAGTACTTACTATTCAACATGTCTCTCTGCTACACTTTTATTGCGAAGATGCAACATCTGAGAGAAGTTAAGACGCTAGCGGAGAAAGCCAGGATGTTGGGGTGTAATTTTATGGTTTCCTCCTCCAAAATGGAGGAGGAAATTATTGTCAGATCTCTCACTGCGCTAGAGAGGGATCTCTTCGACATGGAGATTCATGAAATCCTAAGAGATGAACGCTACCGCACAGAATTTGTGCTTAACGGGTTAACGTTAACCATTCTGGATGTCATCCTATCCAGAGTGGAAGCATTTAGGGCTACTCCCTCTCCCAATGGAGTATACCAAGATTTTGTGCAAAGAGAAGAAAGAGAAGAAGAAGGTGGAGAGCATGTGGAAGAGGAAGGAGAAGAAGAAGAAGACGAAGTGCAAATAATACTTGACTAAAATGGACAGTGAACGGTGAAATGTATATATTTTTTAAAATATATTTATTTTAATCATTGTGGTTTTACATTAATTATATAATACGAAATAGTGAAAACAAAATGGTATTATCTTCGTTCTTAAAGTGGTAAGTAGTTCTTTTTTTCCGCCAAGATGCTGAGAATTGAAGATGCTGTCTGCAGAGTTGAATATGCTGGTTATCTTGTGTGGAAGGTAAGTACAATCATTCTTTTCTTTCTTGAGTGTGTTGGTTTTCGTGAGCTGAAAATATATAGAGACACATTAATAATAATAATAATAATAATAATAATAATAATAATAATAATAATAATAATAATATTTTTGCAAGGAATTAAAAAACAAAACTTACACTGTTGTAATTAGAAGATATTTTTGTTGGGGATCCAAGAGTTGTGATTTGAATCGAATCCTAGCCAAGATACGAAGGCTTGGGTTCCTTTTCTACGTAGTACTTTGTCAACTAAGTAAATATTAGGATGTTTGGTTCGTTGTAAATCTGCTTCATAAAACGCCCCAAATATCGGCACATTTTTATTATCCTTTAAAAGATATGTTCGTGGATTAGTATTTTGAACTTTATAAATTGTAAATAATTCCGTAGACCAATTAGCTTCGTAATCTTTGCTGAAATGTTTCTTGATTTTTGATATTCTTACAATGTCACCGATTTTATATTTTGGTTTTCTTAAAGTTTCAGTATATTGTGTTGGCAAGCGGGGTGGATTGTTTCTTTTTACATCAATAGGTTTCATGCCAATGCTGCGATGTATTTTGTGATTATACTTTACTAATAACTCAGGCAAAATATGTACCCATCGGTATGAACCACGTGTTGTGAACTCTTTCCACATCGATTCCTTAAGAGTTCGATTAAATCTTTCTACTACACTCGCTTTTATGGAGCTCCCAGTGGAATAATGCTTTAGATTTTGTTTCTGAGACCATGTTTTGAATTCACGGTTGTAAAATTCCGTTCCTCGATCAGTGTGAAAATAATTGGACAATCTTTTACTTTGAGAATAAACAAATTTTAAACTTTTTGCAATCTCACTTCCTTTTTTGGTTTTAAGAGGAATTGCCCATGCATATTTTGAGTAAACATCAATAATGGTTAATAAATATTTAAATCCATTATTCCATTTTGAAAGTTTTGACATGTCCACAAGATCAGCTTCATGGAGGTCATCGATTCCTTTGCTAATAACATGTCGTCTTTTAAACTTTTTTCTAAGAGGTGCATGAAGTTCTTTTGCAATTTCTCGTCTGATTTCGTTCATAGTTAATTTCTAAACAAAGATTTATAACATACTGTGCATTGTTTTACAAATGTATGAATTTTTATTCAATATATCCTGCATTTCTTAGTTCTTCTTCAATTGCAAAGATTTCGCTGTCAAGTCCTGTGTGACCTGCAGCTTTCGATGCAATTAATTTTTGAAGTCTTGATACTAATTTATTTGGTTCATTCCAATGGACAAATTCAATATTGTTTCCTCCTTCGAATTTCCAAATGGCTTGTGGTGTGATGTGTTTCTTTTGGCCATATCCAGTATGCATCGTAGTATTTGCTTCTTCATTCTCATCTGTTGTTTTTATAATTCTATCTATGTCTTCAGTAAGAAGGGGTTCGATTATATTTTTATACTTATGAGATTGTGTTCCTCTCGGAGCTGCATTGCTTGCATAATTTCTTTTGTGCACGTTTGAAACATTTAATAATTTCAAATAAGAACTTAAATCACTCCTATCGATTAGAGAGTGATCTGGTACTTTCCTTTGAATCAATTCGAGTAGACCTTCTGTTATAGGAAATTTTTCACCACCAACTTTTATCCACTTTTTATCAAAGAAAACTCGTTCACGTCCCAAGTATTGTTTATCATTTCTTATCGTTATACCAAATGTTCTATCCACGTTTTGTTTAATGAACGGATCAAAGTAGCGGTTAAGTAGTGTAATTATTTTGATGCTATCTCCATCTTCTTCGTCTGAAGTAGCAGTTGATTCAGAATCATCATATTTTTTTTCTTTTTTTATTTTCTTTTTTCTTAGTTGACGTTGTTTTAGCAATAGCTACAAGCTGATTTAATGAATTTGTTACTGGTTTAAACTTAGTCTCTATATCTAATTCTTGACGTCTAACATCATTTTGAAGTGAAAGATACTTGTCCTTAACATCTTTTTTTAAGCGAGAAAGTTTATCCTTTACTCGACTTTCAGCTTTAATCTTCAAGCTCTTCTCCATGACTAAACTAAAATTGTAGTTGTTTTATTTATTTATAGTATATTCAAAATCAATTTGAAGAGGAAGATCATTGGTTTTATGTTTCTCGGGGTCTCTAAGTCGAAACTGTATTTCATCTTGTTCTTCAACTACAATGTCACTGCCATCCAGTTCAATCTCTTGACGTATATTTAAAATTGCATACACAATTGGAGATCTTGGTGAAACAAAAATTGGTTTAAATATACCTTTATAGGGAAGTTGGTATTGTATATTATGATTATGAAGCGTGTATACCGGTGAATGGATTGATGGTGTGTTGGAGAATTTCAGAATAAATTTCGATAAGTTCTTTTTCTTTACTTCATCTTGTAATATACCATATTCTTCTTTTGATGCGGTAAAACTTTCGAGTGGTTCTTTGTTAACCAATTGCTCAATATTTTCTAGTTCAGTTTTTAACTTGTTATATTCCTCTTTGGATGCAGCAGCGTTACTTTCAAGTTCTTCTTTTTTAACAATATTTAGATTGTTAGCAACACCCTCAATACGAGTTTGTAAATTGCTTAAAATTTCTTTTAGTTGATTAACTTCAGTTCGTGAAGCAGCATAGTGTTCTACAAACCGTTTATTAGTCACATCTTGGTCGTTAACAGGAAACTCAACATTTGTTTGTTTTTGATGTTGTAGATTGTTTATAGTCTGTTTCATTTTTTCAAATTCATCTCGTGAAGCGGCATATTGTTCAACAAACGTCTTATTTGCAACATCGTTATCGTATATGGGATTGTTTACGTGAGTAATTCGTCTACTCATCATATTTAAAGTCCCACCATCGTCTACGTTTAAGAAGTTTTGTTTATTAAATTTAGTGATTAAGTCTTCTAGATCTTTTCGAGAAGCAGCAAAGTTTTCTAAATAATATTTGTTTATTGCATCTAACGAATCGATTGGTTGAGATATGTTTGTTATTCTTCTATTTAACATATCTACAGTTTCATCATCTTTGTTTATATTCAAAAGAGATTTTTTAATTTCATCGAGTTCTTTTGTTACATGAGTTTTACGAAAAGAATACGATATCGCATCTTGATTTTGAATTGGATCTTTAACATTTCTTATTCTTTTGTAACCCAAGTCGAGACTATCATCATCAAACGGAAAGTGATCTTCTGAAAATTCACTCACTAAACCATGAATGAATTCTACTCGTTGTAACACTTCGTTTATTCGGTTTTCCAGATATTTTTTTTATATTCGATGTATGTTGCTGCATTGCAATAAGGTTTACTGCATCATTTGCAGATGATGGTAAAGCTAAGCCTGCGAGACGTTTGTTTTCAAAGTCAAGTTGTTGTTTCTCTATTTTACAAATAGAAAAAATTAAACATTTAAGGTCGTTAATGTTTTGTTGTATGTCTTCTTTAGACTCAATTTTATTTAGCTCATTCAGTAACTTCAATACATAACCTTTGTTGCAAGCATCTTCAACATGTATGGGCGTTCCAACATCTTTTAACCGTTTGCCGTTAATACTTAGATGCCCATCGCTTGTTGTTGTTGTTACTTGATTTCCATATTGCAGTAGCTTATCATCAACATACGATTTAGTTGCAATATCATGGCGTCAAGTTGGTGGTCTGGTAGACACGTTATTGATTTTGTTAAACGATGCCATAGTTAGGTTGTTAACCTCACAAAGTGTATAACGCGAATGAGCATTTATCTCTTTTGAACTATTATTTATAACTGAAAATAAACATCAAATCCATTGCGATATCGACCATTTTGTAAATCGCTATCTTTATCGATAACCAAAAATCCAAACTTAGAGTTTTGCCAACAATAAGAACAAATATCGAAGAACTGATCATAGCTCATATCTGTATTTACATGATCGTTATATACATGACGCAAGTTTGTTCCGTCTTGTTTAAAAAGAATTTAAAAATTAGCGTTATCTCTAATTAGATGTTTAGGTATACAAGAATATGTTTGACAAAGATAAAATACGTCAACTTCGTGATGACGACCGCTACTGAAATAATCTTTCATGTGTTGTTGTGTATTGCTGGCTACATCATCAAAAACAAATATAGAGTTCTTTCTAGCCATTTCTGGAGGCATAACTTCGTCATTATCAGAAAAAAATCACTTTTTATTTCTTTTATAGAGTCCAAAAACTTTTTTAATTCAACATACTTACTTTGAGCAAGTGATTTAGAATAAATATAAACGTTTTCAAAACGAACTCCATTTTTGTGACATAATAAAATTAGCATTACGTTTGTTTTGCCGCAGTTCGATGGACCGCAAATGATACATCGAATAGTGTTCGGTAGTAAAACACTATGCTTTCTTTTTTCACTTTTTCTCTGATTTTCACCGTTAATAAATGAAATTACTGGTAGAGTGTTTGACTGCTTAACAAACTTCAGCATGTCTACGTTTACGTCTGAGAATGCACACTGCACAAAAAATCACATCACATCAACATATATTGTTTCCACACGTATCATCATAATTTGTATTATATGGAATAATAGTAGGATTTTCAGGATTTAAATCAACGTTGTCAACGTAAAATCCTCTTAAATATGGACAATATGGTGCCCATTTTTTATGATCACTTAATGGAATATCGTTTTCTCTCCAATATTCAATTTCAATCTTACAGAATATACATTTCACCTTATCACCATGACCGGTATAATAAAATCCTGCTGATGCTAAACAAAATTCGTTTGGAGAGGGAAGAGGCCAATTTTGAAAAGTTTTAAGTCTTTCATATTCAGATTTTAATTCTATGATAGGAGAAATATTGTTTACGTAAGGGCAAGAAAAATCCCATTTCTTATGCTCTTCAAACGGATCATCATCTTCTTCCCAATAACTAAGTTGCAGATTACAGAAAGCACACCTGACCATATCCTTATATCCATAATAGTAAAATCCCGCAGCTGCTAACCATGCAGTGCTCGTAAAACTGTTTGAAGACCAGTTCTTAAATGTTTTTAGCCGATCTCTTTCAGATTTTAAATTCATTCCTTTTTGACCCAATATCATTTGCATTAACTGTTTCTTGGAATACTTTACACAATTAAAATACTTCATGATGATGCTTTACTTCACAAAAAAAAAGATGTTCCCCGCTCGAAGCTAAATGTGAACTGATATGAATCAACAAAACACGCTGGCTAATATGCAAGATTTGCGTGTGTTGGGTTGGCCGAGCGGTCTAAGGCGTTAGACTTAAGATCTAATTTTTAGAAATTGAAAGCGAGGGTTCGAATCCCTCACCTGACAAATATTATTTTATATACATGTGGAGTGAGGAGGTGGTTGATCATTAAAGAAACTTTAATATGAAGTGGTACAAAGACCGTTTCTTCTTTATTCATTTAGAATTACAATTAATACAATTTTATTTCTCTTGTATGAGTGTTGAAGTAATCTCATTCTTTTAGTTGTCCTGATGAGTGTGTGTTGAGATGATCTTGTTCTTTTAGTTGTCCAGATGTTTATTTTCTGTAGACAAAAAGTATACACTGTGTTAAAAAAGCAAACAAAAACAAAATATGTATAGCTGTCAAGAACACTAGTAGATTTAATGAATTACCTTTTATAGATAGCGGTTACAGTTATCACATTTGCAGCGAAGATGAAACAGTTGAAATTTTCTTTTTAGATGATCTGGTAGATGTTCCCACTCCAGACGAATTCGTTGTGGCTCATATATAGTCAGTATGTTTATAGGAAAGTAGTTCCAATCAAACTTATTAAAACCTTGAAGTCCATTGTTTCGAAACTTGTTTATTATCGAACACACGATTTTCATGATGCCATCAGAAGAATTTAACCAATGTTGAACAGCATTGACATTAAATTTAGCACAACTATTGCTTCCCAATGCAAGAGATGGTAATTGTTTTGGACAATCTGTAGGTAATCGTTGGCTATGCTTCAACATTAGATCTGACATTCCATCAATCGTATTAAGATCGATTAATGACCCAGGGAAAAGTGTTTTTAGTGCAAACAAAGAAAATTCTTGTGGCAAATTATACACAACTAAATATTCATATTTATTTTTAATAGAGTCAAAAAAAAGAAGAAAGAGTTGTTTTTTTTACAATACGCTGCGACCCATGTGAACACAGGACTGAATGAAGGTATATTGCTCTTATTTAACATACAGTAAGCAAATTCCAAACTGCCGTTTGGTAGCTTGCGAATGTCTGCAACTATTGGCTGCTTCTTATTCCACGTGCCAGCATCAGTAGAAGGAGAGTTTGTTGTTGTCAATTCCATGATTGCAACTAAAGTGAGAATACTTGTTTACTTGCTTGCTTATAACTTAGCAAATATTGGTTTAGATAATTACTTCATTAGTTAATGATCTGTAAGATATTTGACGATCATGAATAAGAACCCAATAAAGAGTTGTATCTTCAGGTATATTCTCACTTGTCTCGATTTCAATTCGCACGTCAACTGAAGATGTCTTCACTGCCTCCACTTGCTCAAGGCAATTAATTACAATAATCGGACAATGAGACTTAAATTCATCTCGCGAAACTAGAGTCTCTGAACGAAAATCATCGATCTGATAATATACATTACGAAATTTAACAAACATGTCATACAATTCGCTGTAGTCATTTATAGCAATTTCAGAAGTTGGCATTTCATAGGGATAAAAAATTGAATTTAAAAAAACTCTTATAGATTTAATGTTACAATGGTCAAAATAGGAAGAGCACGTATTTAGTACATTTCTTTTAGTTTGAAAACCTAATCAAAATTGACGTGGTTTTTGAGTTTCAGAAGTTGTCATTACAGTCCAACTATATTTAGTTGTTCTAGGAAGAGATGGCAAGACATGAACATCCCATGATCGAAAACCAACCTGAATGGGAATATTTTTCTTCATTAGTTTTAATCTTTTAATTTGTTCTTCGTCCGATAATAATAAAACTGGAATTTTTAGATAAACTTTAAATAACTTGACCTTAGAAAGATCATTTTCGGTTGCAGATTGCAACGCACGTGCGTCACTCGACGATCTGAGAAGTATTAGCTCATGCTTGCAGTTTAAAATCGGTTTTCTATAATCCTCTGCTAAACCTAACAGGTTGCTTAAAGGAAGTATTACATGGAAACGTTTTGTGATACTATCAACAATATTTGCTTCACTTGCTGGTGTTGTTAAAGAGGGAAAATAACCAGCATTTTGTAAAGCTGTATATTCGTTTTTTGAATATGATGCAAACGTTTTTATAGAACTTGTTATACCTAGATGGCGTGTACGATCAATTTCTTTACCATTTAACGTAACGCGAATTTCGCTAAAAAGATTAGCCCCAAAATTTTGGTCAGGATGTGCTGTAGTAGAAGCAGCAGGATTTACGTTAGAAGTAATAATTTGTCCTTCTAAGTGAAGAACACCTTCTGATAATAAAACTATGTTTTCTTCATTTTGAATTGGTATACGAATTTCATCATTATTTTCAAATTTATTAGCTGAATAAGGTTGGTAAACTCTTTCTTCTCGTCGCACAACTCTGTTGTCAACCTCTCTTTTATCGGTTATGTTAAACATGTTAAACATGTTAACAGTTTCAAATATAGATAGAAACTAAATAAGATTAACAATTGCATATATATTTATATTGAAATTAAAGTACACGATAGCCTAAAGATTGTAAGAAATGTTTGTTGTTACTCGATAACTGTTTCTTAGATTTTAAGGTGTGATGGCATTTTTTTTTTTTTGTTTTTTTAGAAATTTTAGCTGATTGATTTATAATTCTTTTTCGAATCAGAGTTGACTTCTTTTTTTTCAAACTTTGAGTATTATATATTATAACCATATTTGTGAATGTTTTCTAGTAAGCTTACTCAACTAGAATGAAAATATAACAGTATTTCATTACTTTATATAGCAAGATAACGTGCTGGGCGAATAATTAATTCTACAGTTAAATCTTCATCTTGCAAATCAATGAGCTGTTGAAGATGATCTTCAAGTTACACAGATACATGTTGAATAACCTTGCTGTTCATAGGCAAAAAATTAATTGTTGTTGGTTGTACAACAATCGGATAACCAGCAGGAACATGAGCTTTAAAATTATATAAAGAGTGTGTTGGTTTATGGTTCAAATAAGAACTCGTACCAAGCACGAGGTTGCAACATACTCGAATACTATTAACAGTGTTAATTTTAATCATATATTCAGAATGATGAGTTGTGTTTGCCTCGAACTTTTTATGAGAAAATCCTAACAAATCTGCAATAGAATCTGCAACACCAAAATCTATAGCAAAGTTTTTCGAATATAGTTTACAATTAGAGAACACTTTATCATAATTAATATAAATATATGAAGGAAATTTGTCTTTTTCACCTAATAAAACTGATAATAAATGTGCTAGTAATAATTCATTAATCTTTGCACTTAATTGTTGAAACGTATAGCTAGCATCAGGTATTATTAAAATTGTTGTATCCACATTGTTCATCTTTATGGCTAAAACGTTATTATTTTGGTTAATTTTTACTTCACTTTCGATTCTATTTCGATCAATCTCAATTTCTTTTTTATTCTCTTTAGGGTAAACTTTCTTTTCAATACCTAAAGCCTCTGCTACACTGTTGGGTACACTGAAATCAATATTAAACGGAGAAGACAAAACAAGACGGTTGCGTCCTTTTCCATTTATATCCTCTTCCAAATAAAGATTTGTTTTTTGTATATGATTTGTTATAAGTTTCGACAATGAGTGATAACTAAGTAAATCATCAAATGTTGAGGCTAGATCTTCAAATTCATAAATACCTGGTGGTACCACTAAATCAATTGATAACAAAAAATTAGTAAAATGAATGCGAAATTTATTATTTCGGTTGGTAACATTTCGAATAGAATTAGATGTATACAATCCTGCAAGTCCTATTTCAAAAAACTCTGCTCCTACAAGATGAAGCGGATTCTCCAATGTAACATCAATCTTTGAGCCTTTACCTTCAAGAGTTATCCGTCTTTCGAAAGCCATCTTTGAAATGTTTAAAGACAGTCTGTGTTTCCCTTATTTATACAATACAAGAAGACTAAACATAAATGTCCACAAATCGAAGAAGTAATCGATTGATATGAATGAAAATTATATTGTAGATAACAATTTTTTAGATATGTTAAAATTTCTAATGGTGGTCTTAAATTACCGATACTATCAAAATAATGCACGTATTTACCTTGTTTACTGAAAGCCACCCAATGTGAACCAGATTTAACCATCGGTTCAAGGTTAACAATACAGTTTTCATTTTTTCGAGGATGTCTTGGTAACGTATCTCGCATAAAGACTCCTCTAAAATTTGGAATCTTCAATTGATGTGCGTATTTAGCTAAATCGAAATTACTTAATGCTTTATTTGGTATTTGGTTAATTATCTTTTGTATGCAGGAGGATTTAAATAAATGCCTTGACCTGCTTTTCCTCGCATTGCTTCTATCATTCTATTGTGTCTTTTCATTTCTTTTAATTCTTCTTGTGCAGCTTTCGCTTTGTTTATAGCAGACGCTACCCCGGCTGCTCCGCCTGCTAGACCCCCCAAGCCCGACAAGGCTGCAAATATCGGAAGTAGGGGTAAAATACCACCTTGCTTTTTCGATGCTCTCTTTTTTTTAATCTTTTCTTGTTTTTTTTTATATTTAATTTTCGTTTACCTCCACCAAGCTTAGACTTAGCTTTCATTATGCCACTGACTGTTAGTGCAGCCGCTCTCTCTCCTAATGATGCGTCACGAGATTTTACACGAGACCAAGCTTTTGAAGCTAAAATTTCATCAGCCTCTCTTCTTTTGTTTGAATCTTTATGATTTGCGTAAGCAATGTCGTGCTCTTTGCACGCTTTATCTAATATATTTATTCCTGGATCACCACGGCTCAATCGCTTTTCTAATTTTGTTCCTGGTCCACAATATTCATATCCTGGAATGTGTAATTCCACAGGTAAATTATCAATAGTTTTATTAAGTACACGACTAATGAATGATCCACTTCCTGATCGTTTATATTGAGTGGCAGAGTTGTTCCTCTTACAACGCACCATTACTAAATGATAAGTAATATAATGTAATTATATATATATAATTTTTTTTTTTCAGGAGAATGGGAATGGTGGGGGGAGGAGTTGTAAATAATACACACAAAATTTGGGTTATTATTAATTCGTTTTTTTTTTTATTTTTCATAAGCAAAGGAACACACAAAAAAAGTATTATTAACAGAATAAAAGTGTGTGTGTGAAAGAAATAAAGTAAGTAAGAGAGATGAATTGCTTTAATCTCAAATTTGTTTCAGAGAAAAATGACCAAATGGTAAAGTATCAATTCCGTTTTCAGTTATGTGTCTTTTATCATCGTTTGATGAAATTGCCAACTTATTTTGCCGAACAGTAAATACAAAATGAGATCTTGAAATTATACAAACTTGAACTTTGCTGGCTTGATCTCTGTTATAAAGACACTTTCGATACTCATCAATATTCATAGTTTTACTCACGCTCTTCTTAATGCCTTTAGCCTTACACAAGCTATTCATTTCATCACACAATTTTATTGCATACATTTTGGGTCTTAACCCCACAAATTCTTCAACAATCCTTCCAGCATGTTCATCTTTCATTAAACCAATTTCACCTTTATTTTGTCTCACAATGCCAAAAGGATTGTTTGTTTCATAGTTTCCAGTATCAAACAAATTTGAATGTTGTTTCATGAACTCATAAATATCATAATAGAATATATACATAAAACTATCTGTGTCTGTGTATAACAACCTCACATTTGATTCAGGATTTGCTAAAATAATATTGTAATGAAAGTCATTCATTTTACATTTAGACAAATCTAATATAGATGCACCAACATATACTGGTTGATTGTGAAAAATCTTTAGTCTGCTCATCTCGATGACCATACATTGTTCATCGAATATAATTCTATGTTTAAAATTAGCCTTAGCTATTAAAGACTTAGCACCACTGGCTCCATGGCATTTGGTAACCCATTTGATGTCCCTTAACTTCCTCACATTCATCAGTGAACGACCAAAAATTGCATTATTCATTAATTTATAAAAAAAATCAAAATCATTTTTAGCATGTTTTAGTTTCTCTGTGTTCACATCAATATATGGTTTTAGCCATTGGCTCTGATTGAATTCGATTATTCTGTGAATACGTTCTAATTTCATTCCTAGTTGAATACATTGCTTTAACATTCTATAATGCAAAACATAACGTTCTTTATTATCTAGGGTAGTCATTAGCTTTGTCAACTTTTCGGGGCATAGAGGGTAATCTGAATGTTTGTCATGTAACTCTTGAGGATGAGTCAAATCTACTTCCAAGATATATCCGATTTCTGAAGTATCATCAATAGTTAAAACATCAAAGCCTTCAATATTTGCAACCCATTTAAAGCCACCCGTTGGAAGATATTCCATCATCGCATATCCATATAAATTATTAACGTCCAAGTACATTATGTAGGACTCTTGCTTTTTCTCATCATAAGTTTTCATGTACTTATTATTAGCAATCGCATGTCGTGTTATACACTGAACATTTCCCCCTCGAATAGATCGTTCAAAAAAGTGTAACGTATCAATATCTTGAAGCAATTCGAGTTGAACGTTGGTTATCTTTTTCATCGCGCACCAAGACATAGATGGAGCAGTGTAAAAATGAGCTGCATCAATGCCATAAGTTTCCATGCCATTCGATCTAAAATTTTCAAAGACATCTGCCAAAAGAAGTGTGTCAACTTTTAAATACAAATCAGCGTATTCTCCTAATGTTTGACAGGAAAACGTTTCCCACACCGATTGAGCAAACTCATACTCCTCGTTCGATATTGTTTGATTATAAAGACTGCAATAAAACTTGGATATTTCAGGTAATTTAGTTTCGTTAAGTACATCCATACTCGTGACGTATTCATAGGGAAACACGCCTTTTCTCGCAGTAAGTCGAAACTGTGCATCATCATTAAAATAACGTCGAGTTATTTGCTTTGAATCTTCACTTAACGAAGATGGACATTGATCTAGTGAACAGGACAAGAAATTATATGTATCGATAAATCTTAACTGAAAGAATCCATTCTTAACCCATACATGCTTTGTAAACCCTTTATAACGTTCCATATTCATTGCTAAAAATCTTATATGACCAGGATTATGTAACTCCCCACCTTCATGTTTCTCACAAATTTCTTTAATTATAAAATGTCCATCATACGCCGTTAGATTATGAAATGCTATAGGCAGGACCCTTGTTACTTTCTAATTTAAATTACAACTATTGTGTGCGCTTCCTCTATATTTTCCAGTTATGTGACAATGATCGCGTACTTTGAGTTCATTATCTGCAATCGGTTTCTCGCAAATATGACAAATTTTACTTAACAAAAATAATCTTTCTTCGTTTTCCGTCATCTTTAACATAGGTTTAGCTGATAAATAATATGTTTGAAGTTTATCTACAATACTATAAAGTTCCTTTACAAACAATTCTATGCAATTATTTCCCCTAAAGAGTTTAAAACTGCACAAATCACTATCAAAATTACAATGAAGGTATAAAGAAATGCTGTAAGGAATATGTTTATGGGTTAATGTAGAGTTAGGAATGTCACTATTTGGAAAACAAGAGGAAATAGGAGACAAAACGCATTCAGTATCTGCATAAATTATAAATGGAACTCTATCTTTAAATTTAAATTCTGTAAAATTAACAAATCTTTGTTCGTCAGTTGGCAATATGCTTTTTGCAACAGGAAACTGTTTACAGTCTGCAAAGTGAACATTTAACTCATCCTCAAGAGAATAATATGACAAACAACGTCTACATATATAAATCCGTCTACAATTCCTAGTGATGCTTGAACGCACAAGGCGAGCGAGATTTCTAATTAAAGAAAAGTGATAACTTTCACTGTTTCCAATCTGCAACATCAATAAGTCCACACTCCTTTCATATACTTTATCTGATACATACAAAGGTACAATAGTAAATGGTTTTTTTCCTTTTACTTCGTTTGTTCCCATACACACACATTTGTTTTCATCATATTGTGCTCCATACACATTCACAGAAATATTGTTTTGATTTTCAAACTTGTTTAAATATTTCATTTGCATTGGAATTGGAATATCATCTAAATTTAAAACATCTCTGTAATTAGGATAGGAAGAAAGATGATTCACGTTTCGCGTTTTTGGATACAAACCAGCAACCACACTCCACGCCAAACAAGCTTCCTTTGTATCATACAAATTTAGCACTGCATGTTTATTGACTATTACATCAGGCAATCTACTAGTATTGGACATTCCTACTCGAAATCCAACATATTTATTTATATTAATTCTCAAAATATGAATTTTTTCTAAAGCCCACCCAGAGCCATTTGCTTCAAATTCGCTCATTTTTGTCAATGAACCTTCAATGATATGATTATTATAAAATTCATTTACATCCGTATACTCGAAAACTACTTTATATTTGACAGCAAAATATTTTGTTTCTGATTTGTCGTGAAGCACATACTGTGCACACAAAACTGAATTCACCTTTAAAGCTTGCACAGTTAACGCTTTCTTAACATACTTTGTAAACCAAATATTAGCATTTGTTAAAAATTCGCGGGGATCCAAAAACTCATTCTTAACATTTGAAACTGCAAGTGTGTACACTCTAGAATTGAATGCTGTTTCAATTAACTCACAGCTTAAGAAAGATTCATCCTTTATTTGAAGTGTAATTTCTTCACAATTCACAGCTTGTTGCAATATGTGCTCACTAATAACTCTCCAACATTCAATCAACTCATCACTGTTCTCAATCAAGTCCGTTTGAGTGTATTCCCCGATTTGGTATGATATTGAAATAGCACCGTTTAGTTCACTTCTAAAATTAGAAACACTTTCAAATGCATTGTCCAATTGGTTTCTTATATTTTCACTGTTATTATTACGTATTACAATATCAACCTTTCTACGTTTGTTAGGAGGTGTTGCCATTGTTGTCTAAGCAATTGTCCAATTCGCACTGTTGTTAATACACCACCAGCAGTTGCTGTAACATCGGCTCACCATAAACCTATAATCTTTTAAAGTGTATTCAAGCCATTGAGATAAATTGCTGCCTGTAATCTCCAGCGAACAATGAATGGCTTCAAAGGGAAATTCGTCCTGAAGTTTACCAAGCAATTTGTTTCTATACTCATTCAATTTTGTTACTTCAAAACAAGTGATGGAAAATTCAATTTTGTAAACCTCATCAAATGTATTGTATCCGAAGAAACAAATAAAATGTTCATCTTCACATAATTCTTGTAACAAATATCTTAGAACTGTTTCTGTCACCTCTCGCTGACTATCATCTGATTTGCTAACATTAGTAACGTAGACTGAAAATGTTGAAATTCCACTCGAAGATGTCCATTTGTTAAAACAAGCTTCTTTCTCATTATGACTCACCTCATTATCATCTTCTCCTTCTTCTTCTTCTTCTCCTTCTTCAGACTGATGAAAGCATACACGATGATACTCTATTACCGGGTGCGATCGATGTTCAGTTCCACTCAGAAAATTAACAGTTTTCCACTTCATTTTGCTGTTCCTTTTTATTAGTTTTTAGATAATCTGAAAAAAATTAAACAAATTAAGAAATAATAAGCAACTAAATATATATATAATTCGTTATATCAATCAATACATATATATACTCACCAAAAATTTACAGTTTTAAAACAACTTGATGTGAGCGGTTCTTCAACCCCAAATACACCAACATCAGTTTGCCTCTAAGTGAGTTTAGTTCATCGATCTCTGATGCGCTTAGTTTTGCAAATACTGCTGGTAGAAATACACTTGTTATTTCACCTTCAATGATAATGTCCACCACTATTTTTCTTCCAAATCTCATCTCCACAGCCCGAATAATTTGGACCACATACGGTAAATCAATTATTAGTTCTGATAGTTTCTTATTAGAATGCTCAACGCAAGTGGCTAAGTTATTGAACTTCGTTAGAACATCCATCACACACACAATTTGTTCCTCGTCGTTGACTTTCTTTATTTCTTTCACACACACACTCTCTCTTCGCGCAAACGTAGAAGTTAAACTCATCCACGCACACATGCATTTATATATCCTTCACCCCCACCTACCCTCAAGAAACCAAATGCTACAAAACAAGCTTCTGACGCAATCATCTCATTATATTTTTATCACTATTACTTAAAGAAGTCAAAGATTACATTCTTACCCAATGACGTGTAAGGTCAACCACGTCTCACGCGAACACTGCAGACATATCACGTGATCGCTCGCACAGCTGCAAACTTGCATGGGTATCAAATGACGTCAACACCCATTAATTTTTATCTCCATCGCATAAATAAGTCAAAGGTTATCTGCTTCAAGCGGTTACCCAAAGGTTATCTTCTTCAAGCGGTTAAAGGTCAACCTCTTCCCACGCTAACATGTGCACGTGCACGTGCTCACATCCGCATAGCTATCAGATGACGTCATGATGATGCAATATGTCCTCGCGATTACGCAATATTCAAAACATACATTTCCTCTACTACTCTTGGAGGCCTCGAAAACTACATTATAAGGCTCTAAAACCAACAGTATCTGAAATATTCCCAGAAAACTAATTTAATTTAATTTAACAAACTAATGAAGGAATGGAAATCGGTAACCATGATAACATTATCTCAAGGGGTGGCATCCAACATTCCATCTATTTCTGTAAGAAGCAATGTCACTGCATTTATACCTTGCCACGGTGGGTGAGTGGATAGCGTGTCGGTCTACTAACCCCAAGATTGCAGGTTCACTCCTGGCCGTGGTAAGTGATTTTTGAAAGGCGGCAAAAATACGACTCGCATGTCATACGATGTTGGCATGTCAAAGAACCCATTTGAATTCAGTAGGCCGTGTTCATAATGGCAAAATTAATCTCAGCAATTTCCGCCAACACAAAGTTCCTCATTTCTCTACTAGAAAGTGCTATTGTGTTCAAGGAGCTTAGATATCTACCCTCCTTGACTTTCATAGTGATTCAAGGAACAACGAAATTTCGACATGCAAGCTGCCCCCTGGGTGTCACATTACGAAGCTTGCACCCGGCACCGAGGCCATACGATATTATTATTAGGCTACTCCATTTATTACATTTCTGTGAAAGTTTGCAAATGGCTATAAGGTTATCACGGAACCAACGTAGACTGTATAATTCGTCAATGCAATTAAGGGGGTAACCTAGAATTTTTTCATGCAATTTCACGTGCGACATATAGTACAGAAAGTCTATTATATCTCCAAACAGCAACATTATTTTCAAAAATTCCTGAATTGAATCAGCATTTTTTGTGGCTTTTAGGAATTTGGGCCATTTGAGGCTAAAGAACCTGAATTTTCATGCACCACAAGCCTTTATAATTTATGAAAGAGGTCTTCCTGTGTATGGGGACCTAACACAACGTAGAGGGTAATTTTTTATGTGAGGTGTATTGCGTTTCGTCTACGAGGCTTTCAAATCTATTTCACGTCAGGAAGTACACGTTAGGTGAATTTAGTTTGAGAGCACATTTTAACTTTTTTTTTGTCGACATACGGGTTCATCGTAAGGATGATTTTGTTTGATACTGTATGGTAGATATGCTCATATTTGGATATCTGGGTGATATGTTGTAGACAATAGAATTGTCTTTCTTTGTATCTTTATGTAGGCCTACGCCTATAAATCGTGTTCGGATGCTTGGTGCATCGTAAAATTAGGTATGGTAAACATGAGTCAATACACCAATCATTTATAAAACTCCTCACCGTACTTTTCATACAGTAGAAGGGTTGATATAGGGAGAAACTTCTCAAAATACATGCTAAAATAGGCGAAATATAAAAATTATCCTAGAAGGACGATCAAAGCATATGTTGCGCTTCTCAATGTGAGACACAAAATTCGCCAGTCTCTAAGGGGTCTCCGAAAATCACATTTTAAGGCCCTTATTTTAACAGTGTGTGTGATATTCCCAGAAAACAAACTTCGTTCTGATAAACTTATGAAGGAATGACAAACCGCTAACCATTGCAACAGTAGCTCAATTGATAATGCCTGTGTTAATATATAACACCGTTCGAAGAACGGGTACTTCTGCTAGTTATCTATAAAAAACAAGTAGTGGCAAATTTTAATAATGATAATAATAATTTAAAATGGAGCATAACGATTTTAATTTTACCACTGGAAAATTACGTAACGTTGGAGACGGATGAATTATTGAATTTACTATTATTTCCAACCTAAGAAGTTACTGAAATTCTGATTCTGAGACCATGAAAAGAGAGAGATTACGTAGTTCTGCGTCAGTCGCGCTTACCATTGGAAATAGCAGTAGCATTTCCCTCGTACGTGATGAATCAAGAGAGCTTCCATCAGCCTCTTGGACGTCGCCATCTTCTTCCTTTCCTGCGGAGATCGGTGTTAAATTGATGAAGTTAAATGCTTGATAGTGGTGGATCCAAAATCCGCTAGCCACCTACGCTGACTCCCTGTTCACAAGAGCTCGTGTATTTCTCATGACTAGTTGAGAGTAGCAGTACTGAAATGTTCGCCATCGAACACGAGTACGAAGTCCGTAGACTATGCAAAAATACAATGTTCAAGTTACGGTCCGAACACAACGGAACCTACGAAACGAGCGTCCACCTCGGACAAGTTTTACAATGTTAATGGTCCCCTCTTCACTGCGCGCGCTCACTGTATGCACTCGACGGCCATTCCCCTCCAGTGTACCACCTCCCTGTGGTCCGGTCTCCTCTGATTGGCTGTGACCCCACGTGAGACTCCCGTCATTAAGTTCTTTTTGCACACTGTAAATTTTCCGTTCTACTCCAATTCGCCTTTTCTTGAAACTGCCAGTTGTAAATGTTCCTCGGTTGCATCATCGCTTCACGACAAGATTATTCCTGTAGCCGAATTCCCGATGACTCATCTCTCTCTCCATAAGCCCTTAACTGAATAAAATTCGAAAATCTCCGCGATCAAATAATTTACTGTGATAATGTTGATCGGAATAATCCGCTTGATAGTGTTTTCTATAAAATCGAAAACCTATCTGTATAGTTATAATCTTTAAAGAAAAGCTCCAAAAACATTAATAATAATAATAACTTAAATGAGAATTATCTTGGCTGAATAAGTTGCCGCGTAAACAAACATTAAATAGCTTCCATCTGACTTATGTCAGTGGCGTAAATACCCTTCGAAAAACAGGTTGCAATGTTTCACGTATAGGCCGGCGCGCAAAGATACGGCAGACTATGAACGGAATACTTTGACGTATTCTGTGATATTTATGAATGTATTTAGTATTGTTGTAGGATCAGACATGGCTTCCCAGTTCAGATAGGGAATCGCAACATATAAAACCTGCTTTATGCAGTCATTTCTCACACCAGCATACCATTCTATGTGGAATAAGAATCAGCTTCAACAGTGAGTCAAATGTATTATATAATGTGTTCATACGCTACATGTAAATGACTGCCTGCACTCAGCTAGTGTATGGCATATGTTTTAGTCCTTGCTAGTACGCAAGCTAAACCTATTTTGAACACCAAGTACTGAGTACAGATGAGGAGTATGATCATGAGTAATAAATGTGATTATGAGTTCTTCCTTTTACAAACATGATGTACGTTCTTTACGTAGTACAATGCTCCCAAGCCAAGTAGAGACAATTGCTTCTCACATGCCAAGCCATTACTATATATTTAGCAGCTATCGCAGATATATACGTACAAGGTGATACATATCATGCTATATAACCACATGTAAATACAGTCCACTAAATCCACCTTAACCATCCCTTTCCTATCGCGTGAGATACCAGAAGAGTAGCATCATGATCTTGGTCCACCAGGCCTGGATCACTTCGCATTTCTACATGATGTTGGTCCTCAGCGAGCAGGTCCCCTACATTTGGTCCTTGTCGGGCCAGATAGGTAAGTACATCAAATCATGAGAGATGATACATTTTTTGGTCCTCACGGGCAGGATACAAACGTCAACAGTCACTTTGGAAATATGCTCTTCAATTTTTACGGCGCCTAACCTAACCTAAGTGGAATTTTAGTAGAGACAGATGTGTTAGAAATTCCCAGATTCCACCGATACATCAGTGCTTGGGTCGCTAGTGGCAAGGTGGCAAATTGGTGGGTCGCTTGCAGCCCGGGACGCATCCGACACGTCACCATCTCATGGCAGAGGGTCCCCTATGGAAGTCCCGTACACTTGTTCTCTCTTAGTGTATAAAGCACGACCACCCAAACTTTCTCATATGCGTGAGTTCGAATTTTCAGTCTTTTGACAAGTTTGATGCAGCCCTCCATACCTCCCTGTCCTGAGCTAATTGTTTCATCTCTAAATAGCTATCACAACTTACTTCCGAGGCAATCTGTATAACATATTCTAACCTTGGTCTAGCCCTACAGTTCTTGTCCTCGACCCTTCCTTCCATAACTAAGTTTGCTATTCCTGGGGGCCTTAGTTTGTGTCCTACCAACCTATCTCTCCTCTCTCCACTCGTCTTAATACCTCTTCATTTGTTACTCTACCTACTCATTCCTCTGTAACACCACATTTCTAATGCTCCTATTCTCCTCTTTTCTTCTGCGCCAAAAGCCCAAGTTTCACTTCTATGGAGTACCACGCTCCAGACAAAGTATTTCAAAAATATTATTATATAATACACTAAGGTGTGTGTTTCACAAAACTCAAGCTCCTAAACCAGAGGGAGTTAGAACGTGTGGTTTGTACCAAAATCTTCCAAATTGTCTCAATAGTACAGGAAAAATCTTGCATTTCTTGAAACGTCAACGGAAATATATTTATTCATAATGTTGAATTTTGGGCTTATGCCGTGTTTATTAAATTAAAATTCGACGCGTTTCGAAAGAAACCATGCCTTTCTTCGTCAGGAATAATCTGGAATACGACAATGATTGCTAAGAGAAAGCAACAAAGAACATATAGAAGGTGCCCAAAGATGGACGCCATTATAGCCCCATGTTAGGGACAACGGAAAGCAGCAGTGAATTACTTTCTCAGGGTTCTGATAATAGGTAGCCAGGATTCACTAACAATATGCACTCGCATTAAGGAACATAATAGATGTATCAGGCTCATTCAACCTGATAAATCAGCTGTTGCCGATCATGCATTAACACCTGGACATGATGTCATGTTCCAAGGAGTGGATGTTCTTGCCCGTATAAAGCAATATCGTCCCAGAATCATCAGGGAGGCGGTTGAAATACGTAAACACCCAGATAATTTCAACCGCGACACCGGCTACAATCTTAGTGAATCCTGGCTACCTATTATCAGAACCCTGAGAAAGTAATTCACTGCTGCTTTCCGTTGTCCCTAACATGGGGCTATAATGGCGTCCATCTTTGGGCACCTTCTATATGTTCTTTGTTGCTTTCTCTTAGCAATCATTGTCGTATTCCAGATTATTCCTGACGAAGAAAGGCATGGTTTCTTTCGAAACGCGTCGAATTTTAATTTAATAAACACGGCATAAGCCCAAAATTCAACATTATGAATAGTAACACGGGCCGTGAAAGTCTAAATGGAAATATATTTGTTTATAAAGTGCTTTTAAACAAATAAACAAGACGAAAGCCCCTGGCAGAACTGTGTCGCATACCGCCCGCATAGTACTAGAGCCAGGTGGGTAGTCTGAACACATGGGGCGCGCACAACCCATTATGCGAGAGTTCTCGCACGGGTCTGCTAGTTACTTCCTAATACCTGAATCTATATTTGATGTCAACAAGTTCCTTTTCTGTAGAAATGCTTTCCTTTCCTGAGCCAACCTACTTTTTATATCCTATTTGCTTTGTCCATCACTGGTTATTTTCCTTCCTAAGTAACAGAAGATTCCTACTTCCTTTAGCTTTTCACCTGCCAATTTGACGGCCATAGGGGTTTCTGATATATTTCAGGTGCAATGCATTTCAAATGCGATTGGCCGCGGGCTCAGTGTAGCAAGTATATCACTTTAATATAGGAAAAATAGTGTTAACCTAATGCTTTTATATACATTTATGTTTTACAATGAGTATTGACCAGTTATGAAGAGCCTTGCGCTTTATTATTTATTTATTTACATATTTTACGCCCACATTGGAGCACTTAAATCAATACATTTGAGTAAATTTCTTCTTTTTCTCCTCCCAGAACTTTCTCATCCTCTACGACCTGAAAGCCCTTTGTGTGTCCGATATACAGTATTGTTTCCGTTCAACTGTTATTAGTTTGAGACTTAAGCTTTTGTTCTTCAAAATCCTCTTCTCTGTCTTTGATTTGTTGCCGTGTTATACCCAATTCGTCCAAATCATCCTGAACTTCTTTGAACCAATTATTATTGATTTTATTTTTCAAAAGTAATCAAATAGTTGTTTCAATATCCTGGTTTTTGGCAGTCTTGATATGTGACAGAAAAAGGAAATACTTCTTTTACGCATTGTAGATATTATTGATCCACATTCACGATAGACGATGTTATTAGGCAACAATCTCCTTGCGCTTTAATTATAAAGGTGTATGCAATTCACCTAATGATGATGATGATGATGATGATGATGATGATGATTATTGATGTTTTAAGGAGCCTATCATCTAGGTTATCGGCCCCTAATGGTTTGGGTGATCATGAAGATGATAATGAAATGTAAACTATAACTAAAACTAACTACCAACTTATATACTAAAAGAAGAAATAGAAAACAAATGGAGAATAAGGCAAATAAAGTACAGGAGGAAAAGAAATGCCCTCAACCCTCGAAGAATGCGGATTGAGGGACTTGGTAGGAAGGAGAGCCATGAAAGGCAAATAGGAAAGTGAAAGAGGAGAGGGTCCGCCCCAGAGGAAATGGATAAAAGGGGGGAAACTGGACCCAACTCATGAATCCCTCGGGGTCGCCAACTCCCGAACTCACCAACTGTGAGCCCCTGAGGGTGAGGCAATACCCAGGGTGCACCAGGAGTGGTGGGGCTACATACGCCCTGTCTCCTTGAGGGACTTGAGCAGAAGGCAGGAGATAACATGAAAAGAAAAAGAAGGCTGACCCCTCGCAGAAGGAGGGTATCAGAAAAGATAAGACAAGGGCCAATTAAGGCGGGAAAGGAAGAGACTCCCTAGGCCTCTGATACCCTAATACCATCGGGGTCGGGAGAGAACAAGAGTTGACCAAGTGAGGTCGACAGGAAAGAAGACGGAGAAGAGCCCGGCACAAGTAAGTGGAAGCAATGCTGGACTCAGCTGAGGCCCCGTGGTCCCCAACCCACGTCCCACTAGATGTGAGCCCCTGAGGGGTCACCTAATGAGAAGTGTGGTACTTTTGTTTTGAACTTACGTTGTTGATGTATGGTGTTTGCTCGGAAGTGCTTAGGAACAACACATCTTGTAGATGCTCATCACTCAAGCTGGATCATTGCGCTGATTTTTGCAGGTTCTTGTTTTGAAAATGTTTGTTCACATATATAGGGTGTATGATAATTAATAGCCCAAAGTGCAACAGCCATAAGTACCCGATACAAGGAGCAAAAAAGCCTTAGTAGCCATGGGTCTACAAACGAGCTGTTGGCGAGACAAGTGTAAATTGGTGGTTACCAGTCACCACTGACTTGATTGTGTGTAAACGTCATCCTAGTGAAGATAAGGTATCAAGAAAACATGACGAAAACTTATCAAATAATTAAGTAGAAGAGCAGTTGTTTGTAATGAATGAGAAACAAGATGTTCAGAAAAGAACATATAGCCTACTTTCTCCTAAATGTATTGGTATAGTTATTGTGCCGATATTTGGCACTATTCTCTGGTCGATAGTACAATTTATACTTTGTCATGAAAATTGAAAATGAGCGGCGGAGTTAGTTCTGGCTGAACTCGCTAGGTAGCATCACTTGCCGGTGCTGTCTAGGACAAGAATTGTAGTTTCTCTCTCTGCCCGCTAGGAAGAGCTTTGATCTAGCAATGAAGTATTTGACAACCTCGACGTGATTGTTTATGATTTTGGAAGGCTGGTATTTTACAAGACAAGCATGATATTCGTACTGATGTTGTTAGGCCTATCATAGATCTACGTGTTTATATGAATACATAAGAAGAAAGCTGAAGTTCTACGATATGTAAAGTAGTTGAATTATATTATCCCTCTTCGTCAAGTTTATTGGCTGGTTACAAATTGTAATCTTACAGGAGATAAACGTCAGGATATGATTTACATATGATGGAATTAATGTAAGCTATTTGTCATCGTGAATATTTGTGACTGTATCGACTGGCAAGGTAAATGTATTTATATGGTATTAGTCTACGTTGCATGAAATGGGTCTTCAAGGTTATGCATTTAAAATGTATGTCATCCTCGTGTATTCACACTGGTAGGCTAACTGACGCTCATATTTGTTTGCGTAATTAATGTTTTGTTTTGTTTTCTGTTAAATATAAATGCATTTTTATTACGGGTAGTATGCCTCATGGTCTGTGTAATGGTTATTAATGTGGGACTTGATTTGATGTTCTAACAGCGCTAGTACGGTTATCGTTTTACTACTGTTTTTCATGATGGCGGAGGTCGTATTGTTTTTAACTATGAGTGATCATCTGTTGTTAAAATAGAAAGAGAATTTGGTAGCCATTGAGGTGAAAAGACGTAAATTGGATTAGCTCCGTATATTTTTGAGTTGGAGTACATTAATTCTTCAGTTTTAGGCAACGTATTATATTGGAAGTTGTAACTTACGTAGGCCTAGCTTCGTAACACATAATGTCTCTGGAATTAATTAATTATTTGTGGGGAAATATATAATATACGTTATGATGCATTCTGTGAAGGCTTAATGAAGCTATGGAATGTTTAATTCGTCGTCCTCTTGATATTTGGTTTGGATTCTCGCTAACAACAACAGATGATTGGTTGTGAGCCCGCTTATTTACTTCGTCGTAACTACATTTGGTTGACTTGGTATAATATTTATGACAGTCGACTAGAAGAAGCGAATAACTGATGGTCAGAATCCACATCTAGGTTTTGTAAGTGTTTGTTAATGTTTTGTATGCATGTTTATTGTCAATATATTATGATTTTACCCGATCACTTTAGTATTATTTCTGGGTTCCGGGGTTCGAGGAAGGTTTCAGACAATTACCCTCTGAGTATGGACTTACTATGGCCCAGTCGCTTCCCTCCCCAATGCCATTACTTAAGTAGTGGGTCAAAATATGGTAGCAGAGCGTGGTTAGATTTTGTACCACATTCAGTATTGTTTGAGGCTGGTCTTTGGATCTTGGGGCTTGGAAATATACTTAAGCCTAATGTGTGATATTTTAATGTTTGTAGTTATTGCTTTATCTTTGTATAATTTTGTTGTTATTTATGTTTCATGTGATAATATACTAAATGGACGAGAGCATTATAAAAGCTGCATCATATTTATCCAAAGAGGAACTGGCTTATGTAATACAAATAAGGAATAGCAACCCTAATTTTCATCGTGAATTGGATGTGATTCTTCTCAATACTTTAAAGTCAGCTCCTGTTGGTATTCTTCCTGATCAACATTCTTATGGGACAAAAGGTAGGTCTGATGTTGTGATATCTGTTTCAAACCTATTAGTGTCCTGTGATGAGTTAAAGCAAGTTGCCAAACCTACGACATATCGTATGAAAAAAATTAAAATATCGTTCTCTACACTGGATCAATCGTTTAGTGAGCTTAATTGTATTTTGGTCTAAGAGTGAGGTTGTTTTTTCTGCCAAGCTAACTGGGCTTCGTGACAAGCTGATAGAAAATTTTAATCGGTTGTCCTCGAGTGATATTTCTGATAATATTAGTGAACCTGTTGTATGTTCTGAAAGTGTTTGCTCATATGTTAGTGATTCTTGTGAAGGGGTTGTGAATAATAGTAATTTTATTGGTAATTTTGAGTCAGTGTCGATGGTGAATAATGAAAATATGTTAGGCGGTTTGCAAACTAATAATACTACTGAGGTAAATAAACAAATAGGCTCATCCAGAAATACACCTGAGGTCATGTCGAGCCCAAGTAATTTTAATGCTGGTGGTAATTCACATTTAGATAAAAGATGTAACGATTTTTCTAGTTCAATTTCTTGCCATGACGTTGGTAGTGCTGGGAATAGGTTAGGATCTCACCGTACTTGTACTGATAAGGAAGTGCAAACTGTTGATAGCTTATTTGGTGAATGTGACGTGATAGAAGGAGTGAATAGGCTTAATTTTTCTGATAATCGAGCCTCGACTAACGTTATTTCTCTAAATAAACTTGAGATTGATGGTCAGGTTAATTTTTCTTGCCTTCCTAATCCATTAGCTCTAATTTTGAAAGATTTTCATGTGTGCTATGGCACTGATATTAATTTATTTGTGAAATATTTGAAGAAATTAGTGGAATTAAGAGATTGTGCTGGTGTATTTGGTCTATCCGAGTTACACATTTTGAAAATCATATTTCCATGCACTGAGGGAATGTTGGGAGGAAAACTGATTGAGAGTTTGAGTGCTGGTCATTCTTTGGATATTTTCCATAGAGAGGTTTTGAAATATTTTATCACTCCACGTACCTTGGCAGATTTGAGTAGAGATTATGTATTTCGTGTTCAGCGTATGAGTGAAACGTTAAATGAGTATTTCATTGATATTAGAACTCATGCAAAGGGTTTGGCAGTTGAGTTGACTGAAGAGCAGGTTGTCAATTCTTTAGTCGAAGGTATGAATCCTATTTATCGTACATTCTTGTCCATGCATGCCAAGCCCAAGAATTTCGCTGATTTTAATGAAATTATTTTATCTGCGGAGAAGATAAAGAATGCTAACCTGTTGCGTGTAGATGATTCTTCCTTTTCTGGTAATTATCTTCAGAGTTTTTCAGGTTATGTGCCTCTTATAAATAATTTTCAGCCACGTGGAGAGATGCTGCTTGTGGATAATTGTAGTAGTCTTGTTCCTTATAAGAATTTACATGGAAGGTGTGAGTTCGTGCCTACAAATGTTCAAAGCCATGTATTTCCGGGGCGTGCTGAGCAGAGGTTTAATGGGAGTATACCCAGCAAAGGTAAGCGATGCGATTTTTGTGGCTCGTATGACCACATTAGTCGATGGTGCGATGCAGATAATGATAATTTGAGTTAATCTTCGTTGTGGTGTATGTATTGTCTAAATTGTGTACGACGAATTCTGGTCATCAGGACATGCATGTGTTGTGTGTGTTATTGATGTGTGTATTTGTCTACACGTGTGGTGCACATTCTTCTAGATTGTGCAAATCTGTAAAGGTTCTTCTTGCTTGTATTGTATAAATTGTGTTAGGTCTGAAGTGACATACTTGTGTAAATGTAATTGAGTGCATGAGTGTGGGTGATTGTTATTAGTTTGTTTTGGTAATAGGGTGGGTCTCTTTGTTGTTTCTTAAGGTGAATGAAGCTTAGGGTTTGTTTTTGTTTAATTTATAATTGAATTTAATTAAATACGCCGTACGTATAAAATGATACTATGCTGGGATATCATAGGTAAGTAATTACAAACCTCTTCTGTTCTCCGAGTGATGACTTAGTCATTTATCTGCTTGTTGATTTATGAAGGTAACTACTTGCCGAAAGGTTGTTTGGTGATGGAAAATCATGCTATGCCAGGGTAAATTGCGGCTAGTATGACATGGTGATTTCAGTGTTTTATTTAAGGGTTATTATTTATTTGGTGTATGTCGATGTCCTAACCGTGTGTCAATTTATATTCTGGAAAATTATGGGGATTTTGTGGGTAGTAAATGGGTTTATTAATTTTGGGAGTTTGTAAGGTCGTGTGATTTGAAAGAATGCTTAGGTACGTTTGTAGCTTGCAGGTCTGCACGAGTGGTCAGTTGATCCTCGTTCATCTAGGGTCTTCTGTTGATCATTTATTGAGGGATTTCTGTCGAGTCTGTTCTTATTTTGGTCTGGTTCGCTGTATTGTTATTAAGTTTAATATACTGGGCTATATCAAGAGTGAATGATTTTATTGTTTGTTTTTGTCTAAATTTGTGCAATTCCAAAGTCGGACATTCAGAGTGTATAAATGTGAGTACTTGTATTTGGTGTGATTTGTTTAGTTTTTTGTAATTGGGTTGGATTTTTTGTTGTTATTTTGTGGGTGTCCAGATAACTGTGGATGTCTATGAATTTAAGGGGTTAAAGGCCATTGTATTTTACTTAGGATCGTGGATATAAGTTAGCATTTTGTTGACGCATCTGTCAACTTAAGTCTACCAGATGAATATTATGGGGGTTCATTTGCTTAGATTTGAGTTGAATATGTTGGTAAGTATTTATAAACAATTCTCCTAAGTCTTCAGTTGATTGAGTGGACACAATCTTATTTGCTGTGAGACTGAGAAATAAATACTTTAGGTTAAGTAATGTGAGCTGATAAGATGAATTGATTTGTGGTATTTCGTCTATATACGGAGACTCACTATAGGCCTCATGAAATGCGTGCTTCGTCTCGTTTACCTAGTTTCTGTTTGGTCTGAGTCTGTATATGAAAGGGTATTTATGTATTTGTGTTTTGTGTGGATGTGTTGACAAGTGCTAATTCATATTCTAGTTGTTGTTTCTTAATTATTTGAGGGTTGTAATTGTAATATTTTTCAGGGGATTTTTAAGGCTATGTGTCATGGTGTAAGTTTTGGTGTGATTCTGCTTTGGTATGCACGTGTGTCCTGTTATTTGCTTGATAATAGGGTATTTCTGTTGTTCTTCTTGGGAGTTTCTTGTGATTTTCTGCTTTGGTGTTTCCTTTGGCATTATATTTTACTATTTTTTGGACAAATAGGTTGAACAGATATGCAATGTGGGACTGTTGCCTTCGTCTTTTGGGAAAATTTTGTTTTTAGTTTTGTGAATATGAAAGCTCATGCCCCATTCAGCTTTATTATTGGAACTTATTTTTGGAATGTACTGCTATTATTGTAATATTTTCTGGATATTGTAATTTTCTAAAACATGCATGCAATTTTCTGTGTTAATTGAGGGTAACTGTTAAACATTTCACTTGTAAAGAAGTGGATTCTTTATAGTACTGGGTTATTGCTGTAAAAATGTGATGCCATCATGTAATATTTATTGTAATTTGTTTCATTGTAAATGAGTGTCAACGTTAGATATTAAGCTTTCCGTTACATATTACTGTCGCAGTCGAAATTTGATTTCAACTACTTTCTTCGAGGTCATATTCTGCGTTTGGAGTGTTATGCAGTGCGAGAAGATGTCTGTGGACAGGATATTGGGCCAATCTATTGAACCCTTTAGTATTGCAGTGTTTATGTGCAAGAATCTAAATCAAGTGGTCGCTCTCAGTTCATAGTGTGATGTTTACGTTCGCCAAACAACATGCTCTACTGAGGCAAGGGTCATAGGATTAAAACTATAATTAAGAAAGGAAGTGACAAGACGTAAAATAATAATATAATTTAATGACTATTAGTGCAAAAAAATGAATATAGACAACAACAATAATAATATTCCTCCCTGAATCTTCCCATGACAGAAATATCTATCAACGTTGAGGAGTCAGACGGATCTCCCCCTCATAAAAATGTGGATCCAAGTTCCACTAACTTGCATTGGGATTTTATGTACGCGTAATGACTAACTACGAGAGATGAGTACTTGATGACTGTTCGTTTACATCGGGTAACAGCCACGATGCTTACGAACAATCATCTCGTAAATCAACGTTTACGGATGTGGGACACAACACTAATAAAAACCCTTAAGAATTAATGCTGACACACAATCTAAAATCTATTATTTACAGGAATCTCCCTCGAGACCCTCCTTCAGTGCGATGACGCATCTGACAAATGAGCTGCCAACACGGCCAATTGCTCAATACACAAACAAGGAAAAGACAGCATCGCACGTGACTGCACGGGTCACTAATACGGAACATAAACATGGAATGAAACCAACAACAACAAAAGCCTCACCGGCTGAGATTACCTTATATGAACAAAAATGCACGTTAAGCTAACGCTTCGGAGATTATAGTGATTCGTAGGCAACTCCCATTTATTTAAACAATTTTTATCATTGATCAGTTCTTATTCTGTATTTCAAGTAATTTTACGGAGCCAACAAGCACTCCACTAATGACCTTGATGCAATCCTTTCAGCCCGCCTTGTGAAAACAGCTTCCCCCTACCACAACTCTTGTCATCGTCCAACTCCAGTGTGTAAAAATAACTTGACCAACTGTCTCGTTATCTCGTAGAATCAACAGCAACAAATCTCAACCACATAAACATATGGTAAGACATTAATCGATATAGCCACATATGTCCTCGCAAGGCAACGATATGGACTTGGCACCAAGCTGACAGAAATCAGTCTACGCTGAAATTCCCGCGTGTAATGACCAATAAAATACACACACACACACTGCTGGGAATGACATAACACTTTTCACACAGGTCGGTTGAATCAGATACTCACAATCTATTTAAGAAAATTAAAACCTACGATAGAGCTGACTGCTCTTCTCCACAACTCACATTGCTCCAAAGGCAATAAACTCACTGAATCTGATCAATAATAAACATTACAAAGATTAATTTACCCTCCAATCTACTGTATGATTATATTAATTCAGTCCTACTTCTGCAACACAATATATCTCCGAGAGACGCTTCTTAACCGCATTACGTAAACATATGCGAACACGGTTGTCCACATAGCCACGTTATTTTAAAAAAAACAAGAACTTACCACTAAGAAAACTTGTGCGAGCTGTTTCCATGCAAAAGGTGTGTCAGACCAAAACTAAATACACTACGTTAATCAACACAAGCAAGATATTTACAAACAAAATATGTCCCATATACCATAAGTTAACTTCTCAGATAATAAGAATATTATTCAGTACTCATCCTCGGCCAGTCACCGTCAGCGAACATCTGCTGCCATCTCCCTACTTAATGCTGCTTAGCTCGTCTCAAACATCTCGACGGAGTGTTGACAGTTCCAAACTTCTTCCAGGATAAGCGAAGTCATCTCTCGTGCTGATGCAAAAAGTTATAGATTATTACACACTCGATATCTGACTATTAAATTCACCGTTTTAGGTACTTCTTTCCCCAGAACAGTCTGTTGGCGAATTGTCGAGGATACTGTCCCTACAAAATAGTACTGTGACTATCTATCACACTGAATTTAACACTCATTAGTATTAATAAAAATCTGTGCCCTCATGACACGCAAAGTACAAGTGCCTACGTCCTCAGACGCGCAAAATATAATAATAACCTGTGTCTCCCGACACACACAATGTAATAAGTAAGTTCTTGGCTCATCACGCCACTTATAAATGAACTGGCCCTAGATATCGATGGGGGGGGGGGGGGAATTATATAAAAATTTCTCAAAATAATAGTGGTACAGGAATGAAACATCACTGAACTCGTAAAATTGCGCAGGTCAAGAATATGCCCATTAATTCAAGAATCGATCGTAGAGATGTTGTCTAGCCGATCTCCCGCGTTAATGCTCGCTATCGCGTGCCCAAGCTAGACTTGGCGCGTTCGTAAGCATTCATCTCCCATTGGTTCCACTTTTTCAATATGTTCGCGGTTTTTATCAGACCTCGGCCTCGTAGGAGTGTCCAGTAGTACCATCAGCCACTCACGTTACTGCATTATATTTTTCTAGGCGCGAATAGTACAATGAACATGCCATAAGCGTGTCTCAAAACGCGTCCCTTCTATTTTGAGGTAGCCACCACCTGTCCTTCTGAAACATAGCTAGGCTCTTTCTTTTCACAATCCTTAAGTATTTAGCCTATTGTCAAACTGCTGCAGGTATGTCCCCGCTGTCTCCAACAAATGTTTGAAGTTTCCTCATCTTCGTCTGGCTATTTCATGACGCTGGTGGAAATATTAATTAATTGTAGAAATAAAACATCGAATCATTTATCCATCAGAGGATAAAGGGTTCACAACTCCTCCACTCACAAAATTTCGAACTTAGGATAAAGTCGATAATTTTTAAAAGACTTCCGTAGGCCAATTTGTTTTATTTCAGAATCACCCCTTTTCTATTACTTGGTCTAGCCGCTCCTGTCTTGAATGGCATTTACTCGTTTTATTTCCTGCTTGGACCTCACCCTTTCAGCTGCTTGCGTGATGCGCTGATGCCTTAGGCAACACTCTGCCTGTCTCGTTAATATTTGTCAACACCATCTCCACTTCCTTCTTCACGTGCCGTACTCAACTGCCCCCCGTACACTTGGTTGATATAGGAAGTCCATGTATTTAAACTGCATCATTATTCCGGCGCTCCCATGGCTCACTTCTTCGATACGTTTTTAAGTTGGCTGCATTGTAGACCGACATTGTTCCTGTGCTTAACTCTTTCACTCTGTATGCATTGTTTCCTAGGTTTCTTACAATAGAATAGGGTCCTATGAACTTTTCACAGAATTTGCTGAAGATCTTCTTCTCTGGATCAGATGTAGCGGGTCGTTTCACCAAAACGAGCTGGTTGATTTCTAGATCACGGTGAAATCTCTTATTTCTCAATCGCCGTAATCTGCGATCTGCTTGTTTTCTCATGTAGGCTCTCGTTCTCTCTATTCGCAGGTCAGGTGCTATCATGGGATCTTGTGGGCAGTTAAAGATGCTTTTCCACATTCTCACTGGATACTCGTTTTTGTGTAAGACCATAGGGATCTGTCCTGTTGACTCGTGCCTGGTAGAATTCATACATGTCTCTACATCCTTAATTTTATCCACCCACTTATGATGTTCTTTGGGAATGAAGATTCTCAAGTATGATGTTACACATTTTATTGCTCGCTCACTTGGATTAGCTTGGGCATGTCGGATACTGCTTAAAACGTGTTTTATACCCATGTCCTCCATACCTTTCTTGAATTCGGCGCTTGTAAAATAGCTGCCATGGTCTGACAATATAAATTCTGGTTTTCCAAGGATTGGAATAACTCTATTTCGAATACGACTGAGTACTTGTTTCGATGTAGTTTTCTGAATGGGGGCATAATACGACAAACTTAGAAAACACATCAATGCACACTAGCAAGTGACGGCAACCTCGCCTACATTTCGGGATTGGGCCGAAACAGTCCAGGGCCACTAGCTCGCAGGGTTTCTGAGGTAGCAATGGTCTAGGATACTGCCTCATTAAATAGTTATTGGGCTTTGTCCTCTAACAAGGATCACAAGTCGTAATGACGTCACATATTGTTGTTCTCATACGTGGCCATGTAAATGTCTCTCCTATTGTCGCTTCGCACTTGTCTACTCCGACGTGTCCGTAACTTTCGTGAGTATGCCATGTCAATCCTCGCTGTAAAGATGCAGGTACAAGTATTCGTAACTTGGTGTGGTCATTATCTACCCATTTGTGCAGCAAATTGTAGACATGAACATATCTTCCTTCTTTTGTTTTCGCTTCTCGAAATGCAGGTGTTCCTGTAGGTAGCTGCTTTCTGAAGTATTGAATTAATAGCATCATCCATGGTTCCGCTTCCTGTTCTCGCTGTATCTCACGTAACTCCTCCAAGAATTCCCGGTCCTTCGGTGTTAACTCCAAGTGTTGTACCATCGCTGTTTCTTCAACATCAGGCTCTGGGTTCCTGCTGAGTGCATCCGGGATCACGTTCATCTTCCCTGGGCAATGTTCAATCTCAATGCTAAACTGCTGAATATATATAGACCAACGTGTCACACGTTCGCTTGACATCGACGTCTTAAACAAGAATGTTAGCGCCTGTGATCAGTCCTGACAACAATGGGGTATCCATAAATTATTCGTTTCCATTGTTGAAGCGCATGAAGGATGGCCAACAGCTCTAGTTCCGTTACAGTATAATTGCGCTCGTGCTTACGCAATTTTCGGCTGACAAATGCCAAATATGTTTTATGTTGCAGGTTAGCTGGATCTTCTTGGTAGAGCATGGCACCTATACCAATTAGTGAAGCATCCGCTTGGATTATAAATTTGTGCTTGAAATCTGGATATCCTAACTTAATGCAGTTTTCCAGTAGCTGTTTTGTTGCTTGGAACGCCTTCTCACATTCCGCATTCCACAACCATTTATTATTCTTTTTTAGCATTTCCTGCATTGGAGCTACAGTCTCCGTGTAACCTGGACAGTTTTCTTTAAAGAATCCCGTTACGCCTAAGAAAGCCCGAATGTGCTTGACTCTCGTTGGTGAAGGGAAATTCTTTATCGCTTCGATCTTAGCTGGGTTTGGCTTCACTCCCTCCTTGTCAATGATGTGACCCAAATACAAGATCTCGCTCTTGAAGTAATGCGATGCATTAAGGTTGCCTAATACTTTATCTAAATTTTCCATGTGAATTTCAATGTTGTCGGATGGCAGCAGAATGTCATCAATGTAGCGCACCGTCATCTCCTTAACTTCCTCGGTTAGATTCCGATCCAGGGCTCGGATTAAAGCACAGCCCGCTGTTTTGACTCCGAAGGGCATTCGGACGAAGCAGAACGTTTGGTTATCGAATAAGAAGCCAGTTAGAAGCTGTGACTTCTCATCCAATTCAATATGGTGGAAACTGGACGTCAAATCAACTGATGAATAAATGCTCTTGTTCTTAAAGCCTTTTAGTACGTCTCTGATAATTGGCGCTCTGTCATACTCAGGAAAAATGAGTCTCATGTTGAGATTTCTGGCATCTAAACAAAGTCTAATAGATCCATTTGGTTTTGTGACTGCCAAAATCGCATTTAGATAAGGTGTAGGTGTCTTCCTTATCACTGCTGCTTGTAACATCTCATCCATAATGACCTTGACTTGACCACGATATTTTTCCGGAATTGGGTACAATCTGCTTTTGAAAGGTGACCAATCCTCGACTTGCATTGAATATTTGAAATTTAATATTTTCCCAGGTACAGTATCGAATACTGCTTTGTGCTTCCTTAAAATCTCTTCCAATTGTTTTCTATGTTCACCCCCAAGTTGAATGTCATTGAGCCGCTCCTGTAGTAACTCATCAAATTGTGCATCACTGTCATCTCCTTCTGTTAATAAAGACCATATCTCCTGGGATTCACTCTCCTCATCTAGTTCCACAACAGCTCCTTCTATGATGTTATCTTCTGCCTTTCGTATCTCCTCTTCCGTCTCTTCCGATATTGCTTCCAATGCCCAAGAATTTACATCTCTTCCGGTAGTGATTTCATCCATATGCAATCCCACGTTCTTAAGTTGATCATACTCTCTAAAACTGACTGTGTTCTTGTGCAAATCTATCACTGCTTGATAGTCACAAATGAAATTTGCTCCAAGAATTATATTGAAATTCATCTTTGCCATGATAATGAATGTTTGCCCAAAAGTGTGTTCCAATATGTTCAACTCTAAGTATGCCTGACGTTTACAAGTGACGGTGCGTTCAGGAATAACACCCCTCACTTTGAGTTGCGGTACGGGAATCACAGGAATATTCTGACTCCGTCCCAACTATCGAACCAAGGCCTCCGATACCAGACTGATCTGCGACCCCGTATCCAATAAACATCTTATATTAATTCCACCAATCCTCGCGTAAATAATGGGTAACTGCCTAATTTCATCGTTCCGTGGTTTCACCGTCTCCTCCAGGCAATCTTCTGGTAAAGCAATCCATTCTTGTATGTTCGCTACTATCCATCCATCTTCAACTTCCGACTGTTGCGTTTGTAGACTGTCTCCTTTATCCAAATTTAGCATTTTTTTTAGCTCCGCTGCGACTCCCGTCATCATTTTGTCGCCCACGCCCCTGATATTCCTCTTGTCTCAGTAGACTTCCAGCTTCCTCAGTATATGTGTCTGGATTCTTCATGTTCCCAATGGCTTTCTCCCATCGTCCTTGCTCTCCACGTTGACTAGCGTGTAATTCCTCTAGGTAATTTTGTGATTGAGCGTGCCTATCATCCCAGTCATTTCGATAATTACGTGCCTCTCCTTGATTTTGATCTCTCCTTCCTTTCCATCTTTGATTCCCATTGTAATTACCGTATCTTCCATAAGGCCTATCATTTCTTCGATTTTCACGCCATTGTTGATACCTTCTCTGTTGATATCTATTGTTGCCTTGATATGACCTATTGTTATAGTTATTCTCGTTACGCTGGTACGGTCTGTTTTCTACCTCTTCCGGGTTTCGCCGAGGTGTGGATGTGCTTGTATTTGTACCCTGCGTTTTAGTATTCGCCTGTTTTGGTTTTATGACCTCTGTCGTATTTACTAACTCCAGTTGTCTTCCTCCTCTATAATGATTAGGAGATGTAGTCTCATCTATCTGGCGTAATATCTGTTCTGCATGTAAGGCCATGCTAACGATCGCTGCGACTAGTACTTGTTGCACGTTGACTGGTAATTGCCGCGCTATAGTCATAACCAGATCCGCTTCATTTAAAGGGTAATCAAGGTCGCGAAATTTTAGCATTTGCATGTTAAAGAAATCTGAGTATTTCGTTTGCTGGGTAGTTTGGTATTTCCTAGAGTAAAGCTCCATTCTTAAACTCTGTTGTAATGCCGGCGACCAGTATTTACGCAGAAATGCGATTTTAAAGTCTGCCATAGTTCCAATTGTATATTTGAAGCTTAAAAACCATGTAAGGACATTTCCTGAAAAAAATCTCTCCATCATCTTTAACCTACGTGCTTCAGGTACCCCAGTGTCATTGTAATGATCTTCAATTTCTTTAATAAAGGCTTTAGGTGTCACTCCTGAATTCTCCGTGTATTTCTGCGGTTTATAATCGTTCGAGCGAATTACTTGGATAAGTTGTGTGGGCTGATGACCGTCCTGTGGCGTGGAACTCCTTTCAATATTCTTGCGAAACCCCTCCGTGTTTGTCGTTAATGGGCTCTCTGTCTGAGTCTGACTTCCTGCTGTGCTCGTACCCTCCGGGCTATTTGAGTCGTCCTGCTTGTCTTTCATTGTTCCCGTTTTAAATATCGAGGATTGTTCTATCGACCTCAGTTCTGCTTTCATGATCCTGTCTGTTTGTTCTTGAAGTTTACTCTTAATTTCTTGTTCCAATGCTTGAATACGAGTATGATTTTCGCCTACTGCCTTAAGGATGGTTGATCTTTCCTCTTTAGAATCGATATTCATTTTTCGCCAATCTTTTCTTATTTGCTCCTTAATTGTGCTTACTTTCTCCTCAATCTGGCTCTTAGTGTCATCCTGATTGCTTTCTATCTGGCTTTTCCATTCTTCCAATCTCGCGCTATTTTCGTCGATGGTACTCTTTAATTGATCCTGATCCGCTTCTAGGCTTTTCCATTGCTCCGCTGATTTTATTTCGAGACGGTCCATATCTTTATTTATGCCGGATATATTTTCATCTACCGCTGATAATTGTTGCTGAATGACCTTGCCGCTTTTTTCCATTTCCTTAAATCGTCCTTCCATCTTATCCTGAGCTATCTTGACCTCGCTCGTACTCATAGTGCACGCTAGTTCAATTTTCTCTAATTTACCTAACACCGTTTCATCCAGAATGTTAAGTTTTTGATCAAATATAATTTCCATTTTCTTAATCTGATCTAATTGTTTTTCATTGTTTTTACTAACATCTAGGGCCAGCAATACCATCTGTTGATTAGTGTGATCCTTCATCTCTGCGGTTAACGCCTCTAACTGCGAATTTATAGTGTCATTGATTTCACTTTTTAATAATCTAGCTTGTTCCGCCTGATATTCATTTTGTTTAATCCTACTGTTGTTTAATTGTGTCCGCAATGATTCACTTTGTTCGGATAGTTTAGTTTTTAGTGATTCACTCTGCTCAGACAATTTGTTTATCGACTCACTTTGTTCTAACATAGTATTGTTTAGTGATTCACTTTGTTCGGATAGTTTAGTTTTTAGTGATTCACTCTGCTCAGACAATTTGCTTATAGACTCACTTTGTTCTAACATACTATTGTTTATTTGTTCAGATAATTTAGCGTTTAATGATTCACTCTGTTCAGATAGTTTATTGTTTAATGATTCACTCTGTTCCGCCAATTTGGTGTCCAACAATTCCTGTGTCCTCCTAGCCGCATTTTCAATGATTTCTTGAATATGTTCTACTGTTGCCATGTTATACACTTTATATGAGACATTAGGGAAATGGCATAAAGCAATGCCCCCTGACACACACATACAATCCCCATGCACATTTAATTTATTTACCCTACTCAGTTCATTTATAATTTACATTTAATCCCACTAGTCAATCGCATCTCTGAGTGGTTCTAATTTTACTCAATTTAATTTAAACCCAAACACATATTCAGTCATTAAATTGTTATCCTGATCTGATATTAACACTGACTAATTAACAAAGTATTAATTGTCATTTAAGGCTACCAGCCTCCTAACATTTTCATGAGTTTGACTTTCTAAACAAATCTAGTTTTAACTTTAATCATTGGGCGCCCTGTATCACGTATATTATTTTTACTTTAATTCAATAGACAAAAACGTGAACAGTATTTTATATTGCAAACTCCTGATTTTAATTTATATTTCACACAGTCGGCGGTATCCTCTTCGCCTCAATTACTTTTAATAAAATATCACTTTCCGGTGATTAAAATACTGTCATATCTGCCTCCACTTGTGGCCTGTCAGTTTTACTCAAATACGCCAACTAAATGTGTTCCAGCAGCGAACCGGCAACAAAAATACACCTTCATTGTTGCGTCAGTTTGTAATCCCAACTACGCTTCCATTGGCATGTGCAATTTCTTTGCCGCTACACCACAGTGAACCGCCCCACGCTTGGCCGCGCCAGTTTACCTCCTATGAACCCTTTAGTATTGCAGTGTTTATATGCAAGAATCTAAATCAAGGGGTCGCGCTCAGTTCATAGTGTGATGTTTACGTTCGCCAAACAACATGCTCTACTGAGGCAAGGGTCATAGGATTAAAACTATAATTAAGAAAGGAAGTGACAAGACGTAAAATAATAATATAATTTAATGACTATTAGTGCAAAAAAATGAATATAGACAACAACAATAATAATATTCCTCCCTGAATCTTCCCATGACAGAAATATCTATCAACGTTGAGGAGTCAGACGGATCTCCCCCTCATAAAAATGTGGATCCAAGTTCCACTAACTTGCATTGGGATTTTATGTACGCGTAATGACTAACTACGAGAGACGAGTACTTGGATGACTGTTCGTTTACATCGGGTAACAGCCACGATGCTTACGAACAATCATCTCGTAAATCAACGTTTACGGATATGGGACACAACACTAATAAAAACCCTTAAAAATTAATGCTGACACACAATCTAAAATCTATTATTTACAGGAATCTGCCTCGAGACCCTCCTTCAGTGCGATGACGCATCTGACAAATGAGCTGCCAACACGGCCAATTGCTCAATACACAAACAAGGAAAAGACAGCATCGCACGTGACTGCACGGGTCACTAATACGGAACATAAACATGGAATGAAACCAACAACAACAAAAGCCTCACCGGCTGAGATTACCTTATATGAACAAAAATGCACGTTAAGCTAACGCTTCGGAGATTATAGTGATTCGTAGGCAACTCCCATTTATTTAAACAATTTTTATCATTGATCAGTTCTTATTCTGTATTTCAAGTAATTTTACGGAGCCAACAAGCACTCCACTAATGACCTTGATGCAATCCTTTCAGCCCGCCTTGTGAAAACAGCTTCCCCCTACCACAACTCTTGTCATCGTCCAACTCCAGTGTGTAAAAATAACTTGACCAACTGTCTCGTTATCTCGTAGAATCAACAGCAACAAATCTCAACCACATAAACATATGGTAAGACATTAATCGATATAGACACATATGTCCTCGCAAGGCAACGATATGGACTTGGCACCAAGCTGACAGAAATCAGTCTACGCTGAAATTCCCGCGTGTAATGACCAATAAAATACACACACACACACTGCTGGGAATGACATAACACTTTTCACACAGGTCGGTTGAATCAGATACTCACAATCTATTTCAGAAAATTAAAACCTACGATAGAGCTGACTGCTCTTCGCCACAACTCACATTGCTCCAAAGGCAATAAACTCACTGAATCTGATCAATAATAAACATTACAAAGATTAATTTACCCTCCAATCTACTGTATGATTATATTAATTCAGTCCTACTTCTACAACACAATATATCTCCGAGAGACGCTTCTTAACCGCATTACGTAAACATATGCGAACACGGTTGTCCACATAGCCACATTATTTAAAAAAAACAAGAACTTACGACTAAGAAAACTTGTGCGAGCTGTTTCCATGCAAAAGGTGTGTCAGACCAAAACTAAATACACTACGTTAATCAACACAAGCAAGATATTTACAAACAAAATATGTCCCATATACCATAAGTTAACTTCTCAGATAATAAGAATATTATTCAGTACTCATCCTCGGCCAGTCACCGTCAGCGAACATCTGCTGCCATCTCCCTACTTAATGCTGCTTAGCTCGTCTCAAACATCTCGACGGAGTGTTGACAGTTCCAAACTTCTTCCAGGATAAGCGAAGTCATCTCTCGTGCTGATGCAAAAAGTTATAGATTATTACACACTCGATATCTGACTACTAAATTCACCGTTTTAGGTACTTCTTTCCCCAGAACAGTCTGTTGGCGAATTGTCGAGGATACTGTCCCTACAAAATAGTACTGTGACTATCTATCACACTGAATTTAACACTCATTAGTATTAATAAAAATCTGTGTCCTCATGACACGCAAAGTACAAGTGCCTACGTCCTCAGACGCGCAAAATATAATAATAACATGTGTCTCCCGACACACACAATGTAATAAGTAAGTTCTTGGCTCTTCACGCCACTTATAAATGAACTGGCCCTAGATATCGATGGGGGGGGGGGAATTATATAAACATTTCTCAAAATAATAGTGGTACAGGAATGAAGCAAATATCACTGAACTCGTAAAATTGCGCAGGTCAAGAATATGCCCATTAATTCAAGAATCGATCGTAGAGATGTTGTCTAGCCGATCTCCCGCGTTAATGCTCGCTATCGCGTGCCCAAGCTAGACTTGGCGCGTTCGTAAGCATTCATCTCCCATTGGTTCCACTTTTTCAATATGTTCGCGGTTTTTATCAGACCTCGGCCTCGTAGGAGTGTCCAGTAGTACCATCAGCCACTCACGTTACTGCATTATATTTTTTCTAGGCGCGAATAGTACAATGAACATGCCATAAGCGTGTCTCACCACGCGTCCCTTCTATTTTGAGGTAGCCACCACCTGTCCTTCTGAAACATAGCTAGGCCCTTTCTTTTCACAATCCTTAAGTATTTAGCCTATTGTCAAACTGCTGCAAGTATGTCCCCGCTGTCTCCAACAAATGCTTGAAGTTTCCTCATCTTCGTCTGGCTATTTCATGACGCTGGTGGAAATATTAATTAATTGTAGAAATAAAACATCGAATCATTTATCCATCAGAGGATAAAGGGTTCACTATGTAACCTTCGGACGAAAATGTACATGCCATTGTTTATTCAAGATGCCATTTGTATTAATGTTGTTGGAAATTGTACAAAGAAAACCGACTCGATGTATTCTACACTTAAGTATTCGTTTATGTTCTTGGCATGACATGTTTAAGTGGTATATGGTGCTGATGAAAACTGAAAGGAACATTTAACTAAGTATTTCATATTCTGAAGCTAATATGTGTGTGATAATTGGCAAAAACTTTATTTATGCTTAAAGATTTGCATGATTCTGCATGTTGATACACTTGTACAATTAACATCGTCTCGGTTCTGCGAACCATCGACAAGTTTGGGGCCTGGGAGTCTGTGCCGATATTTGGCACTATTCTCTGGTCGAACGTACAATTTATACTTTGTCATGAAAATTGAAAATGAGCGGCGGAGTTGGTTCTGGCTGATCTCGCTAGGTAGCATCACTTGCCGGTGCTGTCTAGGACAAGAATTGTAGTTTCTCTCTCTGCCCGCTAGGAAGAGCTTTGATCTAGCAGTGAAGTATTTTACAACCTCGACGTGATTGTTTATGATTTTGGAAGGCTGGTATTTTTCAAGACAAGCATGATATTCGTACTGATTTTGTTAGGCCTATCATGGATCTACGTGTTTATATGAATACATAAGAAGAAAGCTGAAGTTCTACGATATGTAAAGTAGTTGAATTATATTATCCCTCTTCGTCAAGTTTATTGGCTGGTTACAAATTGTAATCTTACAGGAGATAAACGTCAGGATATGATTTACATATGATGGAATTAATGTCAGCTATTTGTCATCGTGAGTATTTGTGACTGTATCGACTGGCAAGGTAAATGTATTTATATGGTATTAGTCTACGTTGCATGAAATGGGTCTTCAAGGTTATGCATTTAAAATGTATGTCATCCTCGTGTATTCACACTGGTAGGCTAACTGACACTCATATTTGTTTGCGTAATTAATGTTTTGTTTTGTTTTCTGTTAAAATGTAAATGCATTTTTATTACGGGTAGTATGCCTCATGGTCTGTGTAATGGTTATTAATGTGGGACTTGATTTGATGTTCTAACAGTGCTAGTACGGTTATCGTTTTTCTACTGTTTTTCATGATGGCGGAGGTCGTATTGTTTTTAACTATGAGTGATCATCTGTTGTTAAAATAGAAAGAGAATTTGGTAGCCATTGAGGTGAAAAGACGTAAATTGGATTAGCTCCGTATATTTTTGAGTTGGAGTACATTAATTCTTCAGTTTTAGGCAACGTATTATATTGGAAGTTGTAACATACGTAGGCCTAGCTTCGTGACACATATTGTCACTGGAATTAATTAATTTTTTGTGGGGAAATATATAATATACGCTATGATGCATTCTGTGAAGGCTTAATGAAGCTATGGAATGTTTAATTCGTCGTCCTCTTGATATTTGGTTTGGATTCTCGCTAACAACAACAGATGATTGGTTGTGAGCCCGCTTATTTACTTCGTCGTAACTACATTTGGTTGACTTGGTAAAATATTTATGACAGTCGACTGGAAGAAGCGAATAACTGATGGTCAGAATCCACATCTAGATTTTCTGTTTGTTAATGTTTTTGTATGCATGTTTATTGTCAATATATTATGATTTTACCCGATCACTTTAGTATTATTTCTGGGTTCCGGGGTTCGAGGAAGGTTTCAGACAATTACCCTCTGAGTATGGACTTACTATGGCCCAGTCGCTTCCCTCCCCAATGCCATTACTTAAGCAGAGGGTCAGTTATAACTCTTTGACTTATCACTTCCTATTTTCTTCCTATTCGAAGTGCAAATCGGCACACTGGATTTGAGCAGTGGCGTTCAAACCATAGTTTATATTTTTCCCCAGCATTTTGCAATTTCATCAGCAAACACTCCAACCAACGTAGGAATTCAGTAAATTAACACCGACTACTTACAATAATCGAAGCTACGTTGGTCTAAACGTATCACTGGGGGAAACACATTTAATATACCTACTGCACAGCTAACTTTTAATCGCGCCTATCCCTGGGGGCAAGTGCGCTCTATCGGCAACAAGAGGAAATGTTTCAATTACACCCTAGGCATGGGTTCACTAACTGGCCGGTATAGAGCGCAGCTTGGTTAGCTCCGGCATAGTTCAACTGGTTGGTAGTAGATGTCACTCATGCAGATCCAGTGGAGAATGTTGTTTTAATGATATATATATATATATATATATATATATATATATATATATATATATATATATACCATTGCAAAATGCACAATATAACGCTCAATTTTATAACGTCTCAGTACACAAGAAACAATAAATATAAAAATAATCAAGCAAAAAAGTACAACTCTGATAGGTTCTGAACCCGGGCGACCGGGTGAAAGACCAAAGCTCTAACCACAAAGCCAATCATGTCCTCCCAAGCTAAACGTTATGAATTGATTTACAATCAACGTCTTAGCAAATAATGACTTTGAATAAACAATTTATTCACTGGAGTATATATCCATTATAACCTATTTCAAACGAAGTTCTTATTATTTCTATCAGTAGGCTATATTGCAAGCAACTTACTCAAATTAGCGAAATATAGGTCAGAACGAGAGATAAGCAGCCATTTTGTCTGATAACCGAGACGACTCAGATTTTTAAAGTCTTCTGACTATAATATTATAATATAAACGTTTAATATTGAACGGGCCACGTCCTTTAGAACAGTTTAAACGATTCTCGGTTCGAAAATCGGAACTGGTGGGTCCCATGTTATGGATTATAAAGTTTGCATAATTCACACGGCCACCATCCTGAAATGGTACGGCTGATGACTTTGTAGTTTGGGTACAAGACACGGCCCTTATTAAGGTTTTATTTTACCAAATTTGGTAAAGATCCAATGATTAGTTTGGATGTAATTTAATTTTATGTTTTAACCATTTAGGTGACCAACATCAAGTTTTGGTATAGATGGCAGCAATATAAAACATGACACTGAGGTGCCCTTTGCCAGTGCTACCTCTGTACCAAATTTCATTCAATTCGGTTCGTCGTGTTTGAATTGATAGGGGGGGGGGGGACGGGACAGACATGCAGAGTACACACACATACAAACACTCACAGACACACCAAGTTTTTGCCCTGTGTAGATCTCACAAGTCTACTTTCATTTTTTGCAAAAATCGAAAGTAGGCCAAAAAGAAAAGGCTTACAAGGGGACCGCGCCTACTCGTCATCACCGATTTCATCCTAATTCATGGTATATGCAGAGTTTGGCCAGAAATTAAAGCAACGTCGCGAACCAATGTTTAATAGGACATCTTTGCTTCAAGTATCGTTTACTTACAACTGTTTCACTTTGTGCTATTAATTATGATACACCCTGAATATGTTGATGCAAACATGGAGATCAAACGCCGATTTGATTCTTTAATGCTGAATATTTTTATTCTGGCAATAACTTATAGATATCGAGAAGATCTCTAGGACTGAAGGCTCCTTTCATTGCATCGTCACACTGCAAGTTCAACAGTTCTAGTTGTAGATGCTCTGGTGTATCAACATCAAAAGTGAAGTGTGGCGTAAAGAGAGGAACCTCCGATATCAATTTTACGAAATCGGCAAACCTATCTGTAAACTCTTTTTCAATATTCTCAATAATTTTTGCAAAAGTATTAGTGTCGATAGATTCTTCCGGACCCTCTGCTGCCAAGGATGTACAAAACTGCCTGATATACCTCATACATTATTTGGGCTTATGTTTTGAGTTAAAAACGTTTGCGTAGCCTTATTATTTTAGTGTTTGTCTCTGGAACCGTTTAAGGCGGGTCAGGCCTGAAAGTTTGCATTTGGTCAGTTGGATATTGTAAGTCTATGTTAAGTGAATAGTTTTGAGGCAATCATACGTTTAACGGAAGAATAGTGTATTATTACAATAGAATTAGTAGTATTAGTATTATAGAGGACGTGATGGTACAGTGGTCAAACTGCTTGCCCCTCACCAAGGCGGATCGGGTTCGATTCTTTGCCGTGGGAATGTGTTTACTGACTTTATGAAACAACTTTCCTGTGAAATAACATGATGAAAGTTATATTCGGAACGACCCTCGTATTGGGGGGGTTCATTATTGCCTTTAATTTGTATAAATGCAAGACAATAATAATAATATCCCCCGGCACTACAGCCCATTAAGGGCCTAGGCCTACCAAGCGACCGCTGCCCAGCCATTTGGCCAGCAGATATTGGGGTGACGCGTGATCAGCGCATCGGGTCCCCTCGGCCGTTAATCTTGGTTTTCGTGATCGGGGCGCTTCGTCATTGTCAGACTGCTTCTCAATTGTCCTTACGAGGCTGAGTACACCCCGTTCCAGCCCTAACGTCAGTTTCTAAAATCCCTGACGGTGCCGGGAATCGAACCAGGGGTCTCCGGTTGAGAGGCAGGCGCGCTACCCCAACATCACGGGACCGGCTATAAATGCAAGATGCGCAGTAAAAAGTCTTACTCACACCCATCATTCAAAAAATTACATAATTACGTTGCATGGCAAAGCATTCCTCATTAGTCTCTTCAAAACCCTTGAACCTTGTCACATTTTAAACATGTATTGCATGCTACTGACCTCGATGTTACGCGCCTTAAAATATCATCAGCAAATACACTCAGAAAGACACCACGTGCATCCTTTAAGGATTTAATATCTTAAATGTGTTTATTACAATTTCTTTGTGTAGCTTCACGTGCAGCGGAACCGGCTGTAGAAGTGAATTGATCTTCACCAGGCCCGGGGTCGTCCAATGAAATATCGCCTGCGTGACAGAGAGGGGAGACGAGTTATCTCCCACCATAGTTCCAGAATCTGCCACTAGTGGAAACAAAAGAACTCTGATCTTTACATGAAATATGGAGAAGCTTTTTATTATAACGTGTGAACTTACAGCACCGTGAACTCTGACCTTAATTTTGGCTGATGCATTTGAGTTCGTAATTTACGAATTTAGGTCTTAAAATAGGAGACAAGTGCAATAAATTGCCCACACTTTCAGCAAAAACAAATGCTGTTACACTCCTTAAAGCAGAGAGATTGCCAACCCCTGCCATCGAAATTTAAGGGAAATAAGCTGTATAAAAAGCCATTGACAGTGCATATATTGGAACCTACTAAAATACTATAACCACTGCAATTGATAGTGAGTAGCGAAATTTCTAGGTTATATTTGGTTGGTTAGAAACGCTCTATCAAGTTCCCAACGTTCGCCGCTAGGTGTAAGTGACAATAGTTTTGTTCGTGCAGCAAATCTGTGATAGTCTGTGATTTGAACAAGAGCGCATGCGCGGATTTGGAGCAGTCAGAGACAGTTTCTGATTCTTCCCTGCACGAACGTCACGTTTAGTCAACCATATAGACGTTAGGTGTCAGCACCATTGCCGTTTGCTCAGGTCGTGTTTTACGTACGGAAACAGGAATATTTGTACTCAACATGCAAGGTATGTGTAAAATAACTTATTTAGTAGGCTATATTATGAATATTCTACGGATTTTACCAGGATGTATGAAAGATGGAACATCTTGCGTTTGGGTCAAAGCAATTAGCGTCTATAACACTGGTAGTCGAGCGGCCAATCAGAGTCAGGCGCCTTCAAACTCAATCTCGCGCCACAAAACTTCGTAAAATTCAATTATAACCATAAATCTCACTCCACAGACACCAAAATCAGTAAACTACCATCATTTCAGAAGCCCTTAACATTAAACAGACATAGAACGCATAGTAATGACCCCTTCATAGAGTAGGCTATTGACTAAACCCGATCATGTCTCCTTCAACTTTACTGAAGATTACTGTAAAATTCAATTATAACCATAAATCTCACTCCACAAACACCAAAATCAGTAAACTACCATCATTTCAGAAGCCCTTAACATTAAACAGACATAGAACGCATAGTAATGACCCCTTCATAGAGTAGGCTATTGACTAAACCCGATCATGTCTCCTTCAACTTTACCGTAGATAACTATAAAATTCAATTATAACCATAAATCTCAATCCACAAACACCAAAATCAGTAAACTACCATCATTTCAGAAGCCCTTCAGAAGCCCTTAACATTAAACAGTCATAGAACGCATAGTAATGACCCCTTCATAGAGTAGGCTATTGACTAAACCCGATCATGTCTCCTTCAACTTTGCCGTAGATAACTATAAAATTCAATTATAACCATAAATCTCACTCCACAAACACCAAAATCAGTAAACTACCATCATTTCAGAAGCCCTTAACATTAAACAGACATAGAACGCATAGTAATGACCCCTTCATAGAGTAGGCTATTGACTAAACCCGATCATGTCTCCTTCAACTTTACTGAAGATTACTATAAAATTCAATTATAACCATAAATCTCACTCCACAAACACCAAAATCAGTAAACTACCATCATTTCAGAAGCCCTTAACATTAAACAGACATAGAACGCATAGTAATGACCCCTTCATAGAGTAGGCTATTGACTAAACCCGATCATGTCTCCTTCAACTTTACCGTAGATAACTATAAAATTCAATTATAACCATAAATCTCACTCCACAAACACCAAAATCAGTAAACTACCATCATTTCAGAAGCCCTTAACATTAAACAGACATAGAACGCATAGTAATGACCCCTTCATAGAGTAGGCTATTGACTAAACCCGATCATGTCTCCTTCAACTTTACCGTAGATAACTATAAAATTCAATTATAACCATAAATCTCACTCCACAAACACCAAAATCAGTAAACTACCATCATTTCAGAAGCCCTTAACATTAAACAGACATAGAACGCATAGTAATGACCCCTTCAAATTAGGCTATTGACTAAACCCGATCATGTCTCCTTCAACTTTACTGAAGATTACTATAAAATTCAATTATAACCATAAATCTCATTCCACAAACACCAAAATCAGTAAACTACCATCATTTCAGAAGCCCTTAACATTAAACAGACATAGAACGCATAGTAATGACCCCTTCATAGAGTAGGCTATTGACTAAACCCGATCATGTCTCCTTCAACTTTACCGTAGATAACTATAAAATTCAATTATAACCATAAATCTCACTCCACAAACACCAAAATCAGTAAACTACCATCATTTCAGAAGCCCTTAACATTAAACAGACATAGAACGCATAGTAATGACCCCTTCAAATTAGGCTATTGACTAAACCCGATCATGTCTCCTTCAACTTTACTGAAGATTACTATAAAATTCAATTATAACCATAAATCTCACTCCACAAACACCAAAATCAGTAAACTACCATAATTTCAGAAGCCCTTAACATTAAACAGACATAGAACGCATAGTAATGACCCCTTCATAGAGTAGGCTATTGACTAAACCCGATCATGTCTCCTTCAACTTTACATTAGATTACTATAAAATTCAATTATAACCATAAATCTCACTCCACAAACACCAAAATCAGTACACTACCATCATTTCAACTACAATATTCGCGACGGGTAATGCTAGTTAAGGGACACTGGGACTGAGTTTTCATATTTCTGTAATTATCAATGGATATTGTTCTAATTTTACACACATCACTCAAATACTAATATACAGGGTATTTCATATAAAATAAGAGCGCCAAGCGGCGGCTTTGTTAACCGCTGCTGCGGTCACCTTGGCCGAGCTTTTGGCGCGCCAAAGCCCCCTGCTTTAAGCGTGTGTACAATTCTATATGATGCAGCGGCCTTGCTAGCGTGTGTACAATGCTGAAATCTTACTTTAGTTAGTTAGTTATTGTTGATGAAACCGAAACCCCTATAGTATTGAAAGCGTGCGCATAGTACATACGATGGCTGTTTTTTTTATTTTTATTTTCTCTTCAAGTTCCGATGGACTGTACAAAAAATAGCAGATTGACATTACCAACCTTGACCTTGCAATAAGCGTGCAGTTGCTCAGTCGCCAGTAAACCTCAAGTGCTAACATGGTGAGTCAGTTATCATTGCAACATCATATTTTTATGTAAAACTTATTTTAAGTACGAGTCGGCTCGGTGGGTACGTGATGCATTTGTTCAGCAATTTCCTGATGAAGTGCCACCTTCACTATCACAGATTCACGTAATTGCAAATAAGTTTGACAATACTGGCTCTGTGCTCAATAAAAAACATGCCCGCACACGAACAGTTTTAACAGAGGATGAGCTAGATGACATTGGCGAGAATCTTGAACGGTCTCCGAATAAATCACTCACAAAATTAGCACAAGTAGGGGTTTCGGTTTCATCAACAATAACTAACTAACTAAAGTAAGATTTCAGCATTGTACACACGCTAGCAAGGCCGCTGCATCATATAGCATTGTACACACGCTTAAAGCAGGGGACCTTGGCGCGCCAAAAGCTTGGTCAAGGCGACCGCAGCAGCGGTTAACAAAGCCGCCGCTTGGCACTCTTATTTTATATGAAAGACCCTGTACACTATACTACGGTACTGATTTACACTTTTCTATCTCTAACCGTTTAGGAGATATGATTATTTTTATATAGAAATTAAGCAAATTTTGAAAACGGTCCTTGCGTTAAACAGATAGAGGTAGCTCATTTATCATGACTTTCCCATATAGATATTTAGTATGAAAGCAATCCTACTGATTGGTTTTGAGTTAATATGAATGTGTGTTGAGATATAAATTAACTCATTTCACAATTTTTTAAATCCCATTAATTGCCTATTATTTAAAATTAAAATACTTTTAATGGCAAAACTATGAATACTACAGTAGAACTAATCACTGAACTTATGGATGCATTAATATAGAATATGAATACAAATTTGCATTATTATAGCAGCAAATCTAATGCGCAAGGACCAAATGTTGTATCAAAAAATGGGAAGCTGCGATAAATGGACTTTTATAAAAACATGCATATTTTTTGGTGATAGGCTTTCAATTTTAGGTAATTATCAATGGATATTGTTCTAATGTTACATACAGCACTCTAATAGTAATATACACTAGACTACTGATTTACACTTTTCTATCTCTAACCGTTTAGGAGATATGATTATTTTAATATGAAAAATATGCAAATTTTGAAAATAGTCCTTGCGTTAAATGGATAGAGGTAGGTCATTTATCATGACTTTACCATATAGATATTTAGTATGGAAGTAATCCTAGTGATTGGTTTTAAGTTCATATGAATATTTGTTGAGATATAAATTAACATATTTCACAATTTATTTATCCCATTAATTGCGTATTATTTGAAAATTAAAATATTTTTAATCGCAAAACTATGAATACTACAGTAAAACTAATCACTGTGCTTATGGATGCATTAATATAGAATATGTATAAAAATTTGCTACATTATAGCTACAAGTCTGATGCATATGGGGTGAATTTTGTTTCAAAAAAATGGGAAGCTCAGAAAAATGCACTTTTATAAAGCCATGCATATTTTTAGTTATCAGCCTACCTTATCAGCTAAAACTGCCCAGCACCATATGTTAACACCCTATTTCTTGCTTTTCTGAGCTCCTTATTAGGAAAATAAGTACAGAAATACTCGCCTCAATGAAAGTCCATGAATAGGAGGCGTTTAAATACCATGCACTAGACATTTCAAGAATTCGCTGGGCCTTTAAATATGGCGGAATTCCGCTGGAGTCAGGGGCATAATTATATCAAAGAATAAAAAAAAACAATATTTTTGCGATTTATGACAAAAACTCAGTCCCAGTGTCCCTTAAATGAATAATACGATGCAAAGGCTTAACGATTATTTATTTGTACGGTATACTGTATAATACAATTGAACATATTTTTTTTCTTTTTTTTCAGACGAACTACAAGAATTTTTGATAATTCAAGATACTCCACTCCATCCCACTCCAGAAATTGATAATAATGAAGTTGAATATAGGTCATGGTCACATGACAACACAAAAATTTTAATAGACCTGTTCAAGAAGTATAGGAATAAGGTGGGGTCGATGGAAATTCGGAACATGAAGAGATTCTGGGAGTTTATATCGGTGAAGATGATTAGCGAGTTTTATGTGAAAGTGTCCCCAGCCAACTGTGAGAATAGGTGGCGTGTAATTGAAAGGAATTACAAGAAGTATATTGACAATACAAATAAAACTGGAAGGGGTCGTAAGACCTTTGAGTATGCTAAGGAACTGGACGAAATATTTCAGAAAAAGAGAAATATTCACCCTGAACTGCTCCTATCAATTAGCACAACTGCCCATCTTCCAGTACCGGTAACCACATCATCAGAAACAGAAACAATCGAAGGAAGTTTTGCTTCCTGCAGTGAGACAGCCTCTGTAGCAGCAGATGACCCTATGACAGCTGTACGAAACGAAACGCCTAGTAGGCCTATCACTTCCGAAAACAGGCGTTTAATAAGGTCAGGTGGGAAGAGAAGAGTTGATGTTTTGGAGAATATCAGGCAAGAACATATTAAATATCAGAAATATAGGTTAGATTTCGATAAAGCCAAGTTCGAGAGAAAGATGGAGTTGGAAGAAAAGAAATTGTTAGAAAAGAGAAGAAGGAATGACCTAATTGAAGAGAGGAATGCCATTCTGAAAAAACTGTTGGAGAACAATGCAAATGTAGCTTCCACTATTCAGTATATGTGACATGTTTTTGTACAATTTATGCCTAATAAATGTAAAATCTAACCCCATTATGACATATGATCTTCTTCTTCTCCATCATCATCTTATCCCGCTTCAAAGGGGTCGATGTTTCTGGCCGTTCTTTTCCACTTTTAAATGACAACTACATATGATCAAAGTACGTTAAAGGCAACATAATTTCTCCTGGCAATCCCATCCCTGTCATCTCCATCCTCAATTCCCACGAACTGTACCCCCTCCTGAGCAATCAGCACCGCATCACCTGCTTGTTCATTTTCATGGTATTCAAAGTTGTCTTCAAGGGCTAGATTATGTAAAACACAGCAAGCGCGAATGAAGTGAACAATATCAGGGATCTTCTTCAATTTTATGTGGTATAATTGACGAAACTTTTGTTTTAATAAGCCGAAGCAATGTTCTATCACATATCGGTTTCTGGCTAGTTTCAAATTGTACTCCTGTTCTGCACGCCTCAATTGACCACGGTCCCTGAAAGGTGTCAACAAATGGCGTAGACAAGGGTAGCCACTATCACCTAAGATATAGAGTTCGCCACATTTCTCTGGCAAACTCTGCTGTAATGGTGATCTGCGAAATACCCTGATGTCGTGGACTGAACCAGGGAATCCAAGAAACACGTCCCTTATTCTCCGTGTGTTATCGCACACAACCTGTAACTGAGACAAAATGTCGGATTCATTATTAGGCTTGTCTTATTCCTTTCATAAAGTAAAGTAAAGTGTAAAATGATGGACATAGTAAACTTTTTTGTAACTTACCTGGATGGAATGAAAATGCTTCCTGTTCAGGTAGGAATCAGGATCGTTTTTTGGCTTGTCAATGCGAATGTGTGTACCATCTATCACTCCTATCACTCCTGGAAAACCATTATGCCTGAAGTGTTCTTCTACAGTAGGGATTTCATCTCTTGTAGGCCACTTTATTACCTGACCAGATAAATTACTGATGAAGTACACCATACGTTGTATGACTTTGTGCAATGTGCTTAAGGTGATGTTGAATCTATCACTTACATCACGAAATGAAGCTGTCTGATGCCCAGCAAACCACAAAAATATGAGTGTCCATCGAAAGCTGCTTAATTTTCCATTTCCCCCAGCTTGATAATGGAAATAGTGGCTGTTTGAAAACCGTTCAGCCAAACTTTCTGCCACGTGTCGACTGACTCTGAAATGTTCCATGAACTCTTCATCATTATACCTAATTTCAAAGTAATTTTCATTCTTCGGCCTTTTCCTGTTCAGATTAAAATCATCACCAAATAAATCTAGATTGTCGTCATCACTTGAAAATTCACTAGAATCACTCGTAGAACTAATATCTGACATATTTATCTGTATATGGACAGCAGTCTGTGATATTCGTCGTTAGTTACTACCCTATCCGTAATTAAGAATAACAGACACCGTAATATAAACTGTATCTAGTTTATTTATTACACTTATAGTACTTCGTGATACGGTATTTGATTTTATTTTGTTCTGTATTACCATGTGCGAAAGGCGCTAATGCGCATGTCTCGTCAAGAAATCCGAAAACAATCCCCAAATTCTGCTGACTGTTCTCAAACTGTACGAAACTGGAATCCACGCCTGCAAGAACAGCAAACTAGTAGTCAGAATACCGAATTCCCGCTGCACGAACGCATGAAATACAGGTGCGCATGCGCCTGACAGTTTGGGATAGTTTCGTATTGCTGCACGAACAAAGCTAGTCAAAGTTATAACTACTTGAAATTGAGCTTGTTGGGAGCCCATGGGCGTTTAATTAAAACTAGCATTACCCGTCGCGGCTTCGCCCGCGAATATTCTAGTTGTAAAGAGTACACTTAGCAAAATCTCAATCATGAATGCTATGACTGGTTTATCCTTGGTATGAATAATCAGACTTTATCAATTCAGCTACTGGTGCAGTGGTTAGGGGTTTCTCATTCCTTCATAGGTATATCAGAGCGAAGGTAGTTTTCTGGGAATATCGCAGACACTGTTAATTTAAGGGCCTTTAAATGTGGTTTTCGGAGACCCTTTATAGTCGGGTGAAAAATACCTTCCGTACCACACTCACACGTGAAAATTGCGTGAAAAAATTCTAGAGTGCCCCTTGACCCCCTTAAGCGCATTGTACTGTATGTATTGATGAATTTTACAGTTTAACTTGGTTCCGTGATAACCTTATAACCGTCTGGAAACTTTCACAGTAATGTAATAATTGGAATTGCATTGCGCCTTACAGAAATAGATGGACCAGTGAGATTCTGTTACCATGGTTACCGTGTTGCATTCTTTCATTATTTCATTGTAAATATACATGTTTTAAGGTATTTATTTAATTGTGAGGCATTTAAAGAGTGAGTGCATTTCGCGTACGCATTGGGTTATGCTGAACCTGTAGGGACCCCATATGTGTAGGTAGGTGTTAATGGCACCTTATTTTCGGTACAAAACTGGAATGGGACCTTATCAGAATAATATAGGGAGGGATAGCCTGCTATGGTCATTGGCTGCAATTCAGATATAATAAAATACTCTAACCTTTTTGTTATCTGTTTGATTTTAATTATTTGCCATACGAAATGAAATAAATAAATTTCACAAATACATGGGAGCATTGCCGGACCCAGTCGGAGTCACGTGGTCACCAGCCCACTCCCCACAACTTGTGAGCCCTTGGGAAATTACCAAAAATGTGCGGGGTTTAAAAATATATTAGCAAATAGCAATTTAAAATATTCTTCGTGGAATGCCAAACGTAATGTATGCCTATCCCTTAGGCTATTAATCCAGTTTTCAACGGGGTCGGGGATGATATGCGATGAAAGTCTATGTGGTGGGTGCTTTTTACGGCTGGATGCCCTTCCTGATACCAACCTCATGAGAGAAGTTAATGACTGATGAAATGATTGAAGATGAATGAAACAGGGTAAGGATGTGGAAGGAAGCGGCCGTGGCCTGTCTGAAGGTACCATTCCAGTATTTGCCAGTAGCTGAAAATGGGGAAACCACAGACGGCCGACGGTGGGCTCGAACCCACGTCTACCGAGAGCTTGGCCTTATGACCTAGCGCTGCGCGTTAGCGAGCGTAGCTACCACTGCCAGTACCAAACGTATTGACGGCAGTCAAAATTCTCAGTGGAGGAGACTGCCACCTTCCGAATGACACCTGTCTTGATGAACTCCCGTATGATCCAATGTACTGAGAGCAGTGTGTACCACTCTGGTCGCGATGAAGCCATGCCCTCCTGGGACCACGGCAGCACCGTACAATAGCCTCTATCCACTCACCAATAATCTATCAGAGGAGGACTTACAGCCCATTAGGAGCATCCGCGTGCCGCATAATGGAGAGGGCAAGAAACCAGGAAGTTATGAAGTACACCCGCGGCACCAAACAACTGGTACCCTGTTGGAGAAGATTCCTTGTTAAAAGCGACGTTTGATGTAATGTGACGGTTTTCAGGGTTCACATGTGGTGAAAGGCACAACTGGTAGCACCCTAAATTGATTATGTAGCTACTATGTACAGTTGGCGGCAACTAGCTCTGCACTTGCCCATCCTCCTCCTCTTGCATACTATTGCAGCGTAAAACATTTGCTTACTTAGACGTACTTACTTACTCACTCCCTCGCTCGCTCACGCACTCCCTCCCATCATTCGTTCCTATACCACTCATGTGGGGTCTACGTTTTTAGTAAATGTCTTCCATCTGGCTCTGACCCACACATCAATCTTCCAAAACGTTTCTCCTTCGAGCCCTCACGTACACAACCTATTCGTCTTCGCGTCGGTCTTCCTCTTCCTCTGGATTAGCGATCGATAAAGTGAATGTGGACCACCTCAAAGTGTAGTTGCTAGCAATCTTGGCGGTCGCCCCCTGAGAATCAAGTTCGATTTCCAGTTCTGGCAAGAAATTTACTTCTGATCTGAGGGCTTGAACGATTTTCAATTAGCGACCCTCACGGTCGAATTGCAATCGGCAGAGGATACTCTTAGCCGACCCCATGCTGTTGGGGTAGCGTGCCAGTCTCGCACCCGGTAGCCCCGGGTTCGATTCCCGGCTCCGTCAGGATGGTTGGAACGGGGTGCATTCAGCCTCGTGATGACAATTGAGTAGCTGTCTGACAGTGAGGCAGCGCCCCGGTCATGGAGACCAAGATTAACGGCTGAGGGGACCCAACCGCAGACCACGCATCACCCAATAATATGCAGGCCAAATGGCTGGACAGTGGTTGTTTGGTAGGCCTAGGCCCTTCATGGGCTGTAGTGCCACGGCTTTTATTTTATATTTTGATGTGTAATATCTTTCCACTCGGTTGCTGGATTTTGGAAAAGGGACGGAAATGTGTAAGAGGGAACAATGAGCGCACACGGTGGCGGATATTAGTACCACGATGAAATGTCGGCCAACATACAGCCCTATGTGTAATATATATCGCATACGGTTTACGTCAAGGTTTGGAGGCCTCATTAAAGATATTCCTACAGGGGAGCGTGATGGCGTAGTGGCTTAGCTGCTCGTCTTTCACCCGGACGGCCGGGGATCGAATCCCGGTGACAGCTGGGCGAAATTTTCACCTGAAAAATCACGTGGCGTCAGGAAGGGCATCCGGTCTTAAATCCCCGGCCAAAACCAAAATGAGCCGGGTTGGCTCCGGCGACCCCAATTAATTGGGATAAGCCGTAGAGGATGATGATTAAAGATATTCCTACAATAAATCATCTTCAAGTTGTCATTCTTTGGTGTGAAAAATATCCATTATACCATATTTGCTGAAAACAATTATGATTTATTAAATCTTCGTACTTTTGCTGTATTCTTATTTAATGTAAGCATTCGAGGTATTGTCGGCCAACATACAGCCCTATATTGAATGTATATCGCGTACGGTATACTCCAAGGTTTGGAGGCTCCATTGAAGATATTCCTACAATAAATAATCTTCAAGTTGTAGTTATTTGGTGTGAAAATATTCATTATATCATATTTGCTGAAATCAATTATGATTTATTAAATCGTCATACTTTTGCTGTGGAATGTATATCGCATATGGTTTAATTCAAGGTTTAGAGGCCCCATTAAAGATATTCCTACAATAAATCATTGGTACCTCGACGAACCTAACGCATGCGCATCGGTCAGGATTTGGCACTGGAGTATTACAAGTAGTTATTTCAATGACCATCAGAGTTCACTGTTAACAAGGGATTTGCGCTCCCGGCAGACACAAGTCACCCGGACAAGACTTGCTTCATCGCTGAGCCATCAAAATTTCATAGCATGAGCAGAAATAATAGTAGGAATCCTTCATGTTTTTGTAGCAGTGATTTTGGAAAAGGGACAGAAATATGTAACAGGAAACAATGAGCGCGTGCGGTGGCGGAGATTGGTACCACGACGTACCTCGCGCACCGGTCAGGATTTGGCACTGGAGTTTTCTATAATTTTACATTTCTTCTTAGCTAGGAGTGTCCTAGGACTCGGGGTGACACCCCCCGTTTTCCTATAGCCCCCTTAATTTAACCGAAGGACCCAAAACTAATAGGTCATCGGCTTTTTAATATCCCGCGAACCAATAATGCCAGGGCCTTGTATGAGGTGTCCTAGGAGTCGGGGTGACTCCCCCCGTTTTTCTATCCCCCTCTTAATTTAACCAAAAGACCAAAAACTAAAGGCTCATCGGCTTATTTATATTTCGCGAACTAATAATGCTAAGGACTTGTATGAGGTGTCGTAGGACTCGGGGTGACGCCCCTTTTTCTTTCAAGATTTTGTGATTTGCAGAGGTGGGTAAATCCAGAGCATAATATATGCGAAATTATCGACAAAAGAAACGTGAGAAAAAAATTAAAAACTGAGGAGTACAGCCGAAAAAAATTGACTTCTCATATACGAGGCACGTCGAGAAAGTAAGTTTCGTTTGGTAATAAAATTGAATTGTGTACAGATACAGAAAAAATATTTATTGCACAACATTCTACACCTCTTAAACTATTTTCCACATAACTGCCGAACTTTTGCAGACATTTGGCATAGCGTGGCACACGTTTTTGGATACCTTCTTCATAGAAGTTTGCCGCCGACCGTAAACGAGAGTGAAGACTCCCCTGTAAGATATCCTACCGTTTGGCCACCACTGTTAGGCAAATTTCGTATGTGGTCAGGAGACCTCCTAAACATACGCAGTTCAGAAATGTTCCAAAGTTTTGAGCTCTCTCCCCGGGGATGACAGAACCGGGGGAGAGGGGGTGGGGGCGAAATAAGTGGCATTCAATAAACTGTCACAGCTTCCCCTCTGCTAACGAAAACCAAGGGGTGGAAGGGGAGGGCGCTGACATGGGGGCGTGCCCCTAGAGTACACTTCAATAGTTACACACAGCAGTAGTGTAGACACTCGCAGATGTTCTCATGTAACGCATGCTCCACCAACAAAAGCATGTTCCTCCCAAATTGCTTGCTATACCAGTGTACCAGTCCAGCACTTATCTTCGAGATGCCCAGCAGAGCCAGGACGACCAGGTAGGTATCCTCTTCCGAACCGCCAGCAGCCGTCAGAATCCACTACCAGACGAAGAAAACCGTCGGGGCCGACCCAGACCCTGTCCTCAGGTCACTGCCCCCATAAGTGTGAAGTTTGCACCCTTCACACAGGACCACTGCTGAAACAAACCAAATCCAGCAGCAGTCTGCTTCCACACAGCAGGCGACTCGACAGGACAAGTCGAGCCGAACTCCTCCTGTCACAAGCAGGAGCGGAGATAGTAGGGGGAGGGTCACAGTTGCACGTGACCACTCGAAGAACTCACTTGGGAACAACACTTTATCGGAAGGAGGGCATAGCACACTATGTGCTCACTTGAGACGAAGGCATCTCTCATCACTATTAGGGGTCACCACTTGGCATGACCAAAGCACACGCACGCACCGCTTGAGCAAGGTTAAGTTACAATTTAACGTTAAGAAATTAACACCAGTTAAAACTTCAGGACCAAATATTAAAATGTTATCAATTAGGGGTATGGAGGACTTCCCATTTAAACCATAGTTAAATTAAATGTCTGAAGGACCAAGCTATTTACCCAACCAAAATCCTGAGATTCACATGCTAAGTATCAGAAAAGAAATTAGCGGATGCGCCACGTAAAATACAGAAAGCTCCCAGAGTGACAGGGTGACTCGACTCTCATTACGGTAGACCAACGCAGGGTCACTTACCAACATTCTTGCCGAGTGGCCCAAATAGTACAGTCATTTACATTTAATTAAAATAGTTGCCTCAAACGCACTGACAACAAGCAGGCTCTTTACTCCAAGGAACGCCAATCAAGAGGGCACAGAAACCAAAGGAGATACAACAAGACCCAAAGACCAAATCAGGAAATGCTGCTCGATATATAACGGAAATTCAGGACCAATACCTCCAAGGCAATAAAATTTAGAAAGAACCATGGCAACGCTCCAGGACCACCACTCAATATCAGCACACCAAATAAAATTCAAAATTTACACTGAAACACAAATATCAATGTACGTGAAACTCCATCCCAAACAACATCAAACGTCAGAGAGAGCATGGATTGACACGACATCTCTAACCTTCGCTGCAGAGCACCAGAATTCTACGTAGACAAATACTGACCACTCCCGCTAGGTTAAAATCCACATAGGCGTTATGAGCACCAACACTGAAACACCATCGAACTGCTCCATAGACATCTTGCGTAGCCGAGCTCACTCAGGCCACACGATCACAACACTAAATCACCACAAGGATTACCGAGCAACTCAGGCAATACTATCAGCACTTTACCCGATACGGTTCACCACACCGACCAAGTACGACCTCTACGGTCCAACAACCTGACGAACAATCACCAAAGATTTCCCCCATTAAAGAAAAACCTCAAGTCTAACCAACTTCGAAACTGCACCTTCCTAAGGACCAGGAACTTCCTTTTAAACTCCAGCCTTCATGACTAAGTTGCCTCGACAATCAGACCTTACAAATTCCGAACCTAGCCATAATCCAGTCGTCTCTCGGTAGGTCTGGAACAGCTGCCACATGCTCCAACGACAAGAGAATTCTAAAATTAACCCAATTAGGTATGTCAGCCTGCCAAGGGAAATAGCTCACACCATGGAGCATGACAGGGGCATACAGTCACGACGACCATAAGAGGCAATCCTAACCTCAACAATAGACCTCACAAGGGTACCAACTTGCGACAGGGAATTCAGCATCCTGCGCACGACCAACAAAGGGCCACAAAGGTCAGGGAATAACCATCCTGAACCACAAGAACCTCAGGGAATGGACCATCCTGGGCTACAACAAAGGACAGGGAATCAAACTTCCTGCACCGGCCAACACGACCAAATAAAAGCACAGGGAAACACCATCCTGGCTTCCTCACTCCCAAACCGAAAACAGGGAATGAATCATCCTGAAATGGATAACACGCCTCGACCAAAGCACAGGGAAATACCATCCTGGCTTATTCAAACACAACAGAAAACTTCAAGAACAAATGGTACCAACACACAAATCGACATTAGCCGATAGGAGCCAAACATAGAAAACAAAACACAAGAACACAATAACCCTAAAACATAAACAACACTCCAACACTGGTACCGACAACTAATCGACGCTTGTCGACAGGAACCACAACAGAATGATCGAACAAGGCCCGACACCTACACACTAGAGGGGAGAAACCCTCATGCCGAGCATAAATGAACAAGGACGCAATAAGCCACTCGACCAAAAGGATAGACACCAAGAAAGCCGAGGACACAGAAGGACCAAACGGAGACAGGCACCCACCCAAGGAAGCACACGGTAAGTCCAAAAAACACAAAAGACAAAACCCTTAATAACCAACATCAACAACCATTTACACACACGAGGTCCCAGCGCGTTCTTCGAAACAGCTTCCCAAACAAGTCCAAATTCCAGAAAATGTGGCCCGCTGAATTAAAAATCATTTAGACAACTCAACTCCATGTATCACCGACTGAAAATTAAAAAATAAATTTTTCTACGCCCAAGAAATTCGAAAAAACAGGAACTCACGTCCACTCTGCACCCAGCAGGAACAGTACACCAGCACTAAGCCGAACCGAATACCGATCACGTCAAGGTAGATGTCAGCACCAAAGTTCACGGGGCTCTACGAACCAAAACCCGGAATAGAACGTCCGAAAGCAACAACACTTCTTCGCCGGCACTGCGTCAGGCTAACAGGAAAAGTTTACAATAACTCAAGACCAAAGGTAGAACAACCCAGAAGTACCAACTTGACAATATCTGCATCACTTATACCAGGCAGGAACACTCGTACTAACGGCTCACACAAGTAGCATACTCCAATCATGTCTCAAAACACACCCAAGTGCACTAGTATACAACCCATAACGATCGAAAACAGAATTACAACAAACTTCCCACTGAAAGAAAGATAACGGAAATACAGGATGAAGTTACGATTCTCCCAAATACCATAAAGAAGCTCAACCCTAAAATTGAGACCAATAACAAACAACACGAAGTTGTAGCCTCGACACAAAACAGAACTTCATCAATAGGCCACCTTACACCGAAGAAACCTAACATGCCACTTCAGGAGACCCGAACCAGGTAACACACACTATGTACACCCTGCGCCTGGAATCGAACAGAAAAGTCACACGACCCTGTCGACCCAAACAACAGTAGGTATTCCAGCGAGAGCACAATATCATACCGATGTATCCCAGACAATCAAAACCTGAAAAAAATTAAATGAATTTCGACCTAAGGTATTTCCCCAGAATAGACATAACAACGCAGATCCAATTTCTGCTTTCCCAGAAAACAAGGCAAAACTAACTAGCACGCACACGTTTCACAGCAACACAGTCAGCTTCCATGTTTGCAGTTGGCAGACCTGATTCACCATAACACAACAGACACTCTTGGCACTCCAGGTTCACGCAGTACATAACCTCACACGAGGTCATAAGTATGAGATTCGAAATTTTCAAAAGAAGGATTTAACACATCAGCATTAAATATTACAATTCCAAGGCAGTTAGCACATCGTGAGCTCATAACACAGCGTCAACACTGCTGGCTGGCAGTTGTACGGATGTACACAGATAATCAAATTACACTCACGTTCCCTGTAATATAAACGTTTGACACACCAAACAACAGCGGAAGGGTCTACTTCAAGATCTACAGGATCAAACTACTGGCAACAGCTACGTTAGTAGGGCAGGAGTACTACCACTACAATAAAACTAATTTTGGCCTTTAAAATTAGCGGAAGAAACCAATAAAATATTCACCAGTACAGAACGGTGCGTTAAGAAGAACTACAGCTGCTATCATATGGCACACAGCCAGAACAATTACCACTGATAACCTTAAACAGTAGGCAACACTGCCAAAACATAGATATCACCTTTCAGGAGGCAACACGCCATAAAATTCACAGAAACAACTTTCATTGTGAGGTTTGAAGCCATTTTTCAGTGTTGCCTAAGTAAACAAAAGTTTGGTGCTTTTCAGTCGGTCAACACGAATGTACCCAATTAGAGCTGGGTTATGCCCTGATCCTGAAATAAATTACATAAGATTAATAAATACACTAGGATGACCAGTTTCGATCGTCAAGCGATCATCATCAGATCCATTACACTTAGGCTATAACATCTATGTTTGAGAATACAGGTGAAAATATATACAATATGTACAATTATTTAGTTGCAGTGTAGTAATGCAACAGTCGGTGTATGTTAAATATGGTATATCTAATGTTAGGTAAACTTCTAAAATAGTGATGAAAATCCGGAATTTGTCTGTTAGGGGTGATTATATGGTTTTACAAAATCAACTATGGTTATACTGAAATAATGCAAGCTTATACTTATCGAGTTGTCCCTTTAACTGGAACTTGAAGCAGTTGCATGTTGCACTAGACACCAGTTGTAATCGACTAACACCGAGTGTTCGCTGGGTGGAAATGGTTTTCCCCTTCCTCCCCCTTTAGTTGCTATGTTCTTCCAGAGGTCAGTGCCATGTATATTTGTGTGACTTTGCCAAATCTAGATAAAAGTGTATGCTATTGAATGCAGGAGTCTGCAACTACTAAAGACCGTGGAGCTATCTTCGCCACGCATGGGCTAAAAAGCCATTTCTCACTAAGCGGTACACGGTCTATTGAAGACGTCCCGGGACCTTTAATACTGCCGCGCATATCGGCCTAGGTTTATTGCAGAAAAATGTACATAGTACACCTGATCCAAATAACATTTACCTATAAACACCGCTATTTCCCCCCCCCCCTTTTTATCTAGCTTGGCAATATCGCTAAGTTGTGTCTTGTTTTCGACAGGGTGTGTTTTTTAGTAGAGCGAAAAGGGGTGAACTCTCCATAAAAGTGTGTTCATTTAGATTGTTGGGATTGTTTTGTTTGGCTAGGTGAATCTCGATTGCTTCTTTTATGTCGAGAGCTCTGCCTTTCGATTCGTGATGAATTATTTTTAGATCAGTCTCGATTTTAGTGAAGCTGTGCCCCGTGTCACACATATGTTCGCATACGGCTGAATGTAATCCGTATCTTATCGCATTCCTATGTTCATTATAACGTGTATCTATTCGTCTTCCGCTCTGTCCAATGTAATTAGCTTGAAAACCAATGTCTTGGCATGTAATAGAATATACCCCTGACTTTGAATACGGGTCTTGTTTATTTAGATTGCTATTTTGCAGGTGCCTCCCGGTCGTATTATTCGTTGTAAATGCTATTTTTATGCCTTGCTTTTTGAATAGATTAGTGATTTTATATGTGTTCTCATTCACATAGTTGAAGCGCGCGAAATTTTTCTCATTAATGTCCGGTTTTGGAATCATTTTATCTTTATTTTTATGTTTGGCTACAATTTTGTCTGTTTTGCTTGGGGGGAAATTGTTTTCCTTTGCTATTTGTTTAATGGTTCTTATTTTCTTATTATAATTGTCTGTTGACATGGGTATGTTTAAAGCTCTGTGCACCATTGAATTGAACCCCGCTAATTTATGCGTACTGGGGTGATTAGACTGATAGTCGATTGCATGCGAGGTTTGTGTGGCTTTTCGGAATATGGAGTATGAAAGCTCGTTGTCCTTACGTTCAATAGTTATGTCGAGATAATTTATTTTTCGATCTGTTTCGGCTTCCTTGGTGAATTTGATTGAGTGGTGTAGGCTATTAATGGATTGGAGAATTGTTTCTTCGCTTGTTAATTCAGTGTCGTAGATGCAAATTACACCATCTACGTATCTTTTCCATATTACAATTCCCTTTGTTGAAGTCTTTTCTAAAAACTCATTTTCTAGTGCATTAATGAAGATGTCAGCGATTAATCCGCTTAGTGGTGATCCCATCGCTAATCCTTCTGTTTGTGTGTACATTTTATTGTCGAATTGAAACGCGATTTGGCCGAGGACGACCCTCAGTATTCGCACGATCTCTTCAGTTTCTTTTTCCGAATTGTTGGATTTTAAGTTATTTTCGATAGTGTTGATTGCATCATTAATAGGAATATTGGTGTACATGTTAGTTACATCGAAAGATACGAGCCTCATGCTAGGTTTCATTTGTAGGGTGTTCAGTGCTGTTACTAATTCCCTCGTGTTCATTACAGAGTTGTTTTTGTCGTTGGAAAGGCGGCGTTTTAAGATTTTTAGTAACTCTTTGCAGATTTTGTAATTAGGCGCATTCCTACAATTGACTATTGGTCTCATTGGGCACTCATTTTTGTGTATTTTTGGTTGTCCCCTTAATGACGGTATTTTCGTGTTCATGTTTATTAGTTTTGATTTTTCAGCATTGGTCAATATGTATTCTGTTTCTTTTAATACACTTTTTATTTGTTTTTGGAATTTATTGGTGGGGTCTTTTGCTAATTCCTTGATTTCATTGTTGTTTAGGTATTCGACTGTTTTTTCAATGTATCCTGTTTTGTTCAAAATTACTGTGGTATTTCCCTTATCTGCTTTTGTGATGATTAGGCCATGTTCTTTTATTTTTTGTTTCAATGACTTTATTTCTTTATTTATTTCCTTATTTATTTATTTCTTTTAGTTGTTTGTTGTTTTGAGTGTAATTGTTTTCGCCCTCTCGTTTGAGGATTTTTTTGGCTTCGTTGGTGGCAAGATTTTTGGTTAATTCCCTGTCTTCTGCTGGGAGCTTGTGACTGGCTATCTCGATATCTGTGATTAACTGTTTTATATTATGGTTCGTGTGTGCGTCTGTGCAGTTGTATTTCAAACCTTTGTCTAGCATATCCATTTCATTTTGAGAAAAGGTTACGTTCGTTCTGTTGTTTACCCTGCTGTGGAAATTGAATTCAATGTTATTCGTGTGTTGTTCACTAGGTTGATTATTCTGTGTTTCTCCTAGTTTTCTTAGTTTATATTCTAGCGTTTCGTGTTTCCTTGTTGCTCTGATTTTGATGGTGTCATGTAGGTGCTCGGTAAAACTGTCCCATTGGGATGCGTGCCAGAAGTTACTTAGTTGCAATTGAATATCGTATAGTTGTTGGTTGATTTTTTGCTTTCTCATGTATGCAAATCTTAGTTCGTTTTTTATCCAAAGCGCTTTGGCTTGTTTAGTTGAAATGATTGAGGCTGGTGTAATCATTACGGTTTTAATTGGTACATATTTAGGAGTGAGATTTAGTTCTATACATTTTTTGTTGAACCAAATTGACTTGTCTATGTTCATGAGTTTAAGCCTGAGTGTTTTGAATCTCTTGGCTTCACGATTTGCCTGACTAGCCGTGATCATTGTGAGGTTTGAAGCCATTTTTCAGTGTTGCCTAAGTAAACAAAAGTATGGTGCTTTTCAGTCGGTCAACACGAATGTACCCAATTAGAGCTGGGTTATGCCCTGATCCTGAAATAATTTACATAAGATTAATAAATACACTAGGATGACCAGTTTCGATCGTTAAGCGATCATCATCAGATCCATTACACTTAGGCTATAAGATCTATGTTTGAGAATACAGGTGAAAATATATACAATATGTACAATTATTTAGTTGCAGTGTAGTAATGCAACAGTCGGTGTATGTTAAATATGGTATATCTAATGTTAGGTAAACTTCTAAAATAGTGATGAAAATCCGGAATTTGTCTGTTAGGGGTGATTATATGGTTTTGCAAAATCAACTATGGTTATACTGAAATAATGCAAGCTTATACATATCGAGTTGTCTCTTTAACTGGAACTTGAAGCAGTTGCATGTTGCACTAGACACCAGTTGTAATCGACTAACACCGAGTGTTCGCTGGTTGGAACTGGTTTTCCCCTTCCTCCCCCTTTAGTTGCTATTTTCTTCCAGAGGTCAGTGCCATGTATATTTGTGTGACTTTGCCAAATCTAGAAAAAAGTGTATGCTATTGAATGCAGGAGTCTGCAAATACTAAAGACCGTGGAACTATCTTCGCCACGCATGGGCTAAAAAGCCATGTCTCACTAAGCGGTACACGGTCTATTGAAGACGTCCCGGCACCTTTAATACTGCCGCGCATATCGGCCTAGGTTTATTGCAGATAAATGTACATAGTACACCTGACCCAAATAACATTTACCTATAAACACCGCTATTACCCCCCCCCCCCTTTTTTTATCTAGCTTGGCAATATCGCTAAGTTGTGTCTTGTTTTCGACAGGGTGTGTTTTTTAGTAGAGTGAAAAGGGGTGAACTCTCCACAAAAGTGTGTTCATTTAGATTGTTGGGATTGTTTTGTTTGGCTAGGTGAATCTCGATTGCTTCTTTTATGTCGAGAGCTCTGCCTTTCGATTCGTGATGAATTAATTTTAGATCAGTCTCGATTTTAGTGAAGCTGTGCCCCGTGTCACACATATGTTCGCATACGGCTGATTGTGTTCCGGATCTTATCGCATTCCTATGTTCATTATAACGTGTATCTATTCGTCTTCCGCTCTGTCCAATGTAATTAGCTTGACAACCAATGTCTTGGCATGTAATAGAATATACCCCTGACTTTGAATACGGGTCTTGTTTAATTAGATTGCTATTTTGCAGGTGCCTCCCGGTCGTATTATTCGTTGTAAATGCTATTTTTATGGCTTGCTTTTTGAATAGATTAGTGATTTTATATGTGTTCTCATTCACATAGTTGAAGCGCGCGAAATTTTTCTCATTAATGTCCGGTTTTGGAATCATTTTATCTTTATTTTTATGTTTGGCTACAATTTGGTCTATTTTGCTTGGCGGGAAATTGTTTTCCTTTGCTATTTGTTTAATGGTTCTTATTTCCTTATTATAATTGTCTGTTGACATGGGTATGATTAAAGCTCTGTGCACCATTGAATTGAACCCCGCTAATTTATGCGTACTGGGGTGATTAGACTGATAGTCGATTGCATGCGAGGTTTGTGTGGCTTTTCGGAATATGGAGTATGAAAGCTCGTTGTCCTTACGTTCAATAGTTATGTCGAGATAATTTATTTTTCGATCTGTTTCGGCTTCCTTGGTGAATTTGATTGAGTGGTGTAGGCTATTAATGGATTGGAGAATTGTTTCTTCGCTTGTTAATTCAGTGTCGTAGATGCAAATTACATCATATACGTATCTTTTCCATATTACAATTCCCTTTGTTGAAGTCTTTTCTAAAAACTCATTTTCTAGTGCATTAATGAAGATGTCAGCGATTAATCCGCTTAGTGGTGATCCCATCGCTAATCCTTCTGTTTGTGTGTACATTTTATTGTCGAATTGAAACGCGTTTTGGCCGAGGACGACCCTCAGTATTCGCACGATCTCTTCAGTTTCTTTTTCCGAATTGTTGGATTTTAAGTTATTTTCGATAGTGTTGATTGCATCATTAATAGGAATATTGGTGTACATGTTAGTTACATCGAAAGATACGAGCCTCATGCTAGGTTTCATTTGTAGGGTGTTCAGTGCTGTTACTAATTCCCTCGTGTTCTTTACAGGGTTGTTTTTGTCGTTGGAAAGGCGGCGTTTTAAGATTTTTAGTAACTCTTTGCAGATTTTGTAATTAGGCGCATTCCTACAATTGACTATTGGTCTCATTGGGCACTCATTTTTGTGTATTTTTGGTTGTCCCCTTAATGACGGTATTTTCGTGTTCATGTTTATTAGTTTTGATTTTTCAGCTTTGGTCAATATGTATTCTGTTTCTTTTAATACACTTTTTATTTGTTTTTGGAATTTATTGGTGGGGTCTTTTGCTAATTCCTTGATTTCGTTTTTGTTTAGGTATTCGACTGTTTTTTCAATGTATTCTGTTTTGTTCAAAATTACTGTGGTATTTCCCTTATCTGCTTTTGTGATGATTAGGCCATGTTCTTTTATTTTTTGTTTCAATGACTTTATTTCTTTATTTATTTATTTCTTTTAGTTGTTTGTTGTTTTGAGTGTAATTGTTTTCGCCCTCTCGTTTGAGGATTTTTTTGGCTTCGTTGGTGGCAAGATTTTTGGTTAATTCCCTGTCTTCTGCTGGGAGCTTGTGACTGGCTATCTCGATATCTGTGATTAACTGTTTTATATTATACGATATTCAATTGCAACTAAGTAACTTCTGGCACGCATCCCAATGGGACAGTTTTACCGAGCACCTACATGACACCATCAAAATCAGAGCAACAAGGAAACACGAAACGCTAGAATATAAACTAAGAAAACTAGGAGAAACACAGAATAATCAACCTAGTGAACAACACACGAATAACAATGAATTCAATTTCCACAGCAGGGTAAACAACAGAACGAACGTAACCTTCTCTCAAAATGAAATGGATATGCTAGACAAAGGTTTGAAATACAACTGCACAGACGCACACACGAACCATAATAAAAAACAGTTAATCACAGATATCGAGATAGCCAGTCACAAGCTCCCAGCAGAAGACAGGGAATTAACCAAAAATCTTGCCACCAAGGAAGCCAAAAAATCCTCAAACGAGAGGGCGAAAACAATTACACTCAAAACAACAAACAACTAAAAGAAATAAAATCATTGAAACAAAAAATAAAAGAACATGACTTAATCATCACAAAAGCAGATAAGGGAAATACCACAGTATTTTTGAACAAAACAGAATACATTGAAAAAACAGTCGAATTCCTATACAACAACGAAATCAAGGAATTAGCAAAAGACCCCACCAATAAATTCCAAAAACAAATAAAAAGTGTATTAAAAGAAACAGAATACATATTGACCAAAGCTGAAAAATCAAAACTAATAAACATGAACACGAAAATACCGTCATTAAGGGGACAACCAAAAATACACAAAAATGAGTGCCCAATGAGACCAATAGTCAATTGTAGGAATGCGCCTAATTACAAAATCAGCAAAGAGTTACTAAAAATCTTAAAACGCCGCCTTTCCAACGACAAAAACAACTCTGTAAAGAACACGAGGGAATTAGTAACAGCACTGAACACCCTACAAATGAAACCTAGCATGAGGCTCGTATCTTTCGATGTAACTAACATGTACACCAATATTCCTATTAATGATGCAATCAACACTATCGAAAATAACTTAAAATCCAACAATTCGGAAAAAGAAACTGAAGAGATCGTGCGAATTCTGAGGGTCGTTTGTTCGGCCAAAACGCGTTTCAATTCGACAATAAAATGTACACACAAACAGAAGGATTAGCGATGGGATCACCACTAAGCGGATTAATCGCTGACATCTTCATTAATGCACTAGAAAATGAGTTTTTAGAAAAGACTTCAACAAAGGGAATTGTAATATGGAAAAGATACGTAGATGATGTAATTTGCATCTACGACACTGATTTAACAAGCGAAGAAACAATTCTCCAATCCATTAATAGCCTACACCACTCAATCAAATTCACCAAGGAAGCCGAAACAGATCGAAAAATAAATTACCTCGACATAACTATTGAACGTAAGGACTACGAGCTTTCATACTCCATATTCCGAAAAGCCACACAAACCTCGCATGCAATCGACTATCAGTCTAATCACCCCAATACGCATAAATTAGCGGGGTTCAATTCAATGGCGCACAGAGCTTTAAACATACCCATGTCAACAGACAATTATAATAAGGAAATAAGAACCATTAAACAAATAACAAAGGAAAACAATTTCCCGCCAAGCAAAATAGACCAAATTGTAGCCAAACATAAAAATAAAGATAAAATGATTCCAAAACCGGACATTAATGAGAAAAATTTCGCACGCTTCAACTATGTGAATGAGAACACATATAAAATCACTAATCTATTCAAAAAGCAAGGCATAAAAATAGCATTTACAACGAATAATACGACCGGGAGGCACCTGCAAAATAGCAATCTAAATAAACAAGACCCGTATTCAAAGTCAGGGGTATATTCTATTACATGCCTAGACATTGGTTGTCAAGCTAATTACATTGGACAGAGCGGAAGACGAATAGATACACGTTATAATGAACATAGGAAAGCGATAAGATACGGAACACATTCAGCCGTATGCAAACATATGTGTGACACGGGGCACAGCTTCACTAAAATCGAGACTGATCTAAAAATAATTCATCACGAATCGAAAGGCAGAGCTCTCGACATAAAAGAAGCAATCGAGATTCACCTAGCCAAACAAAACAATCCCAACAATCTAAATGAACACACTTTTATGGAGAGTTCACCCCTTTTCGCTCTACTAAAAAACACACCCTGTCGAAAACAAGACACAACTTAGCGATATTGCCAAGCTAGATAAAAAAGGGGGGGGGGAAATAGCGGTGTTTATAGGTAAATGCTATTTGGATCAGGTGTACTATGTACATTTTTCTGCAATAAACCTAGGCCGATATGCGCGGCAGTATTAAAGGTCCCGGGACGTCTTCAATAGACCGTGTACCGCTTAGTGAGAAATGGCTTTTTAGCCCATGCGTGGCGAGATAGCTCCACGGTCTTTAGTAGTTGCAGACTCCTGCATTCAATAGCATACACTTTTATCTAGATTTGGCAAAGTCACACAAATATACATGGCACTGACCTCTGGAAGAACATAGCAACTAAAGGGGGAGGAAGGGGAAAACCAGTTCCAACCAGCGAACACTCGGTGTTAGTCGATTACAACTGGTGTCTAGTGCAACATGCAACTGCTTCAAGTTCCAGTTAAAGAGACAACTCGATAAGTATAAGCTTGCATTATTTCAGTATAACCATAGTTGATTTTGTAAAACCATATAATCACCCCTAACAGACAAATTCCGGATTTTCATCACTATTTTAGAAGTTTACCTAACATTAGATATACCATATTTAACATACACCGACTGGTGCATTACCACACTGCAACTAAATAATTGCATATATTGTATATATTTTCACCTGTATTCTCAAACATAGATGTTATAGCCTAAGTGTAATGGATCTGATGATGATCGCTTGACGATCGAAACTGGTCATCCTAGTGTATTTATTAATCTTATGTAATTTATTTCAGGATCAGGGCATAACCCAGCTCTAATTGGGTACATTCGTGTTGACCGACTGAAAAGCACCAAACTTTTGTTTACTTAAGCAACACTGAAAAATGGCTTGAAACCTCACAATGTTCACGGCTAGTCAGGCAAATCGTGAAGCCAAGTGATTCAAAACACTCAGGCTTAAACTCATGAACATAGACTAGTCAATTTGGTTCAACAAAAAATGTATAGAACTAAATCTCACTCCTAAATATGTACCAATTAAAACCGTACCGATTACACCAGCCTCAATCATTTCAACTAAACAAGCCAAAGCGCTTTGAATAAAAAACTAACTAAGTTTTGCATACATGAGAAAGCAAAAAATCAACCAACAACTATACGATATTCAATTGCAACTAAGTAACTTCTGGCACGCATCCCAATGGGACAGTTTTACCGAGCACCTACATGACACCATCAAAATCAGAGCAACAAGGAAACACGAAACGCTAGAATATAAACTAAGAAAACTAGGAGAAACACAGAATAATCAACCTAGTGAACAACACACGAATAACAATGAATTCAATTTCCACAGCAGGGTAAACAACAGAACGAACGTAACCTTCTCTCAAAATGAAATGGATATGCTAGACAAAGGTTTGAAATACAACTGCACAGACGCACACACGAACCATAATATAAAACAGTTAATCACAGATATCGAGATAGCCAGTCACAAGCTCCCAGCAGAAGACAGGGAATTAACCAAAAATCTTGCCACCAAGGAAGCCAAAAAATCCTCAAACGAGAGGGCGAAAACAATTACACTCAAAACAACAAACAACTAAAAGAAATAAAGTCATTGAAACAAAAAATAAAAGAACATGACTTAATCATCACAAAAGCAGATAAGGGAAATACCACAGTAATTTTGAACAAAACAGAATACATTGAAAAAACAGTCGAATTCCTAAACAACAACGAAATCAAGGAATTAGCAAATGACCCCACCAATAAATTCCAAAAACAAATAAAAAGTGTATTAAAAGAAACAGAATACATATTGACCAAAGCTGAAAAATCAAAACTAATAAACATGAACACGAAAATACCGTCATTAAGGGGACAACCAAAAATACACAAAAATGAGTGCCCAATGAGACCAATAGTCAATTGTAGGAATGCGCCTAATTACAAAATCAGCAAAGAGTTACTAAAAATCTTAAAACGCCATCTTTCCAACGACAAAAACAACTCTGTAAAGAACACGAGGGAATTAGTAACAGCACTGAACACCCTACAAATGAAACCTAGCATGAGGCTCGTATCTTTCGATGTAACTAACATGTACACCAATATTCCTATTAATGATGCAATCAACACTATCGAAAATAACTTAAAATCCAACAATTCGGAAAAAGAAACTGAAGAGATCGTGCGAATACTGAGGGTCGTCCTCGGCCAAAACGCGTTTCAATTCGACAATAAAATGTACACACAAACAGAAGGATTAGCGATGGGATCACCACTAAGCGGATTAATCGCTGACATCTTCATTAATGCACTAGAAAATGAGTTTTTAGAAAAGACTTCAACAAAGGGAATTGTAATATGGAAAAGATACGTAGATGATGTAATTTGCATCTACGACACTGCATTAACAAGCGAAGAAACAATTCTCCAATCCATTAATAGCCTACACCACTCAATCAAATTCACCAAGGAAGCCGAAACAGATCGAAAAATAAATTATCTCGACATAACTATTGAACGTAAGGACAACGAGCTTTCATACTCCATATTCCGAAAAGCCACACAAACCTCGCATGCAATCGACTATCAGTCTAATCACCCCAGTACGCATAAATTAGCGGGGTTCAATTCAATGGTGCACAGAGCTTTAAACATACCCATGTCAACAGACAATTATAATAAGGAAATAAGAACCATTAAACAAATAGCAAAGGAAAACAATTTCCCGCCAAGCAAAATAGACCAAATTGTAGCCAAACATAAAAATAAAGATAAAATGATTCCAAAACCGGACATTAATGAGAAAAATTTTGCGCGCTTCAACTATGTGAATGAGAACACATATAAAATCACTAATCTATTCAAAAAGCAAGGCATAAAAATAGCATTTACAACGAATAATACGACCGGGAGGCACCTGCAAAATAGCAATCTAAATAAACAAGACCCGTATTCAAAGTCAGGGGTATATTCTATTACATGCCAAGACATTGGTTGTCAAGCTAATTACATTGGACAGAGCGGAAGACGAATAGATACACGTTATAATGAACATAGGAATGCGATAAGATACGGAACACATTCAGCCGTATGTGAACATATGTGTGACACGGGGCACAGCTTCACTAAAATCGAGACTGATCTAAAAATAATTCATCACGAATCGAAAGGCAGAGCTCTCGACATAAAAGAAGCAATCGAGAATCACCTAGCCAAACAAAACAATCCCAACAATCTAAATGAACACACTTTTATGGAGAGTTCACCCCTTTTCGCTCTACTAAAAAACACACCCTGTCGAAAACAAGACACAACATAGCGATATTGCCAAGCTAGATAAAAAAGGGGGGGGGGAATAGTGGTGTTTATAGGTAAATGTTATTTGGATCAGGTGTACTATGTACATTTTTCTGCAATAAACCTAGGCCGATATGCGCGGCAGTATTAAAGGTGCCGGGACGTCTTCAATAGACCGTGTACCACTTAGTGAGAAATGGCTTTTTAGCCCATGCGTGGCGAAGATAGTTCCACGGTCTTTAGTAGTTGCAGACTCCTGCATTCAATAGCATACACTTTTATCTAGATTTGGCAAAGTCACACAAATATACATGGCACTGACCTCTGGAAGAACATAGCAACTAAAGGGGGAGGAAGGGGAAAACCAGTTCCACCCAGCGAACACTCGGTGTTAGTCGATTACAACTGGTGTCTAGTGCAACATGTAACTGTTTCAAGTTCCAGTTAAAGAGACAACTCGATAAATATAAGCTTGCATTATTTCAGTATAATCATAGTTGATTTTGTAAAACCATATAATCACCCCTAACAGACAAATTCCGGATTTTCATCACTATTTTAGAAGTTTACCTAACATTAGATATACCATATTTAACATACACCGACTGTTGCATTACCACACTGCAACTAAATAATTGTACATATTGTATATATTTTCACCTGTATTCTCAAACATAGACGTTATAGCCTAAGTGTAATGGATCTGATGATGATCGCTTGACGATCGAAACTGGTCATCCTAGTGTATTTATTAATCTTATGTAATTTATTTCAGGATCAGGGCATAACCCAGCTCTAATTGGGTACATTCGTGTTGACCGACTGAAAAGCACCAAACTTTTGAAACAACTTTCACTTGGCTCACTGCCAGAAAATAATAAACGGTACGGCTTTCAACTTGAGTACCAGCCAGAAAAATTTACTGTGACAACAAGGTCAACATATGAACACAGCAATAAACAGCGCAATCCGCGATACATCTGGGCACAACTTCCAGATAAAATATATTGACAACACACGGTCATAACATTGGCAATCACACAGCCACTTGGATACACAGCCTGACACTTAAGCTTTAAATACAGCTCGATAACTGCAGAAACATTACTGCGACTTCCGAAAAATGGCAACATGGCCAGAAAAATCTTTCCACAAAATCGCAATTGACATCACGGCCAGAATAATCTCTTAATTTCACAGAACGTAGCACGTAGTAATTCAGGGCGTCAGCATGACCACTTCACACGCAGATTAGCCTTAAGACGATGAACACACAAAAACACAGGAGAGGAGTTGAGCGCAATACTTGTTAACCGTGTATGAACTAGGCAAAACAGTCTACAGGTTACATCAAAACTACTAGTACTATATTGGTCTCACCACGGCGAGGTCTTCAGTTTCAGAAGCAACTCAGCAGAGAAAGAAAGAAAGCAGCAACCACCGAGCTCACCAAGCTCAAGGGAGATTTTCCTCATTTACATTCATCATAATAGATGTAATAAGCTTCACAGCTTTTGCCAAAGGCATTTGTGGCGCAAAATTTCGGCACTAGACCATGAAAAGAAGGAAGCAGACAGAGATTAAACAATGCACAAGGCATACACATACAACATATCAGGGTTTCCTATCCTTACTGATTTTAAATTATGTAGGTTACATTTACTTGCCCCACAACAAAAAAACATGACTACAGGAAAGTATAACTAGATTAGGTAACCAAAATATCCATCCAAGAGAACACGGGGTAGCATCAGCACGTTGCCACTTCGATAACTAACCCTCTGGTACTACCACTGCAATACTGGAGTGAAAATAAATCGATAACCACGCTCTGCTACCACTTACTGTCCCGAAACTCCCCCGAAAGGAAGACAGGACAGACCCCCATTCCTAGTGACCCAAGGTCTAAATGTTTAGGCTACCAGGAAGACTAAGGGGAAAAGAGGGCTTGATCAGAAAGATCATTGAGCGGAGGGCTGGGTTGGTTAACCTAGAGGGTGGTTTTCAGTTACTGGCCAAAAGAAGTAGTCATGTAATCAAATTAGAAACGAGGGCACACATAAATAGAAGCACTGGTCCTAAGAAAAGGTTGGAGGTCCCCATTAAATGAACTGGTCTTTCCATGGCAACACGAGGCCCGAGGGTTAAATAGCTCGGGAGAGCGAAGCAAAATATCTTTAAAAAATGCCCATATGAAGGACTAGTAAGCGGCAAAACGTGGCGTCAGGAAATTACAGAAGTAAAATAGCTATCACAACAAGTGATGCAACCAAGGGAATAAATTTAAAATAAAATCACCTAGGAAAGAATACTAAGCCAAAGGCTCGAAATTAAACATTGCAAGCAAGACAATGATGAGACCAAAATAGGCCTAACAATGGCCTGCGTAAATAAACAATGGAAATACCAAAGCGGGCGACAATTGAAGGGAATGCCGCCATAAAATTTACCAAATTCCCCGCCAAAATTACATTTTGATTATATTTCAATTAGGCAAATAAGGTCCTTTAAGGTTAAAGATTAAAATTCAATTGAGCGCAAAATGTTAGGTAGGCGTCCTTTTGGTGATCAGATCATGCATGCAGTTGCCCAAGCATTAGGAAATATGAGTAGCGAAAATGCAGACGAGCGAGAAGCGATAAATATCAGAATGTTGGCCATAATAACTTCTCGTATGTAGCAGAAGGAATAATTTAGAATTCGACGTATCTGATCATTTAGTGGTTTCACAAAGTTACAAGTCTAGGACACACGCACTGAAGCTGCACTAAGTTAAATAAAACTCCGACGGGAGTAAAATATAGATTTAAGAAAAAGCTCAAGGTTCTTGAAATAAAACAGCGCTCATTACCTGGTTATTGGCGCATTTGCCAATTAATTTCACTGTTGGGCGACCTCCGAGAAGCCGACCAGAACACTTCTTTTCGCTACATGGTTCCTAGTTCAACTCATGGCGTCAGACACCAAGAATCCTTCACTAGCATCCAACTGTGTAACAGAGTCAGCACAGGCAGAGCCAATAGGAAGCCTACAGGATGTGTCACAGCGTACACACGGCCACAGCAGCCATCTTTTAGCCGAAAGAAGAGTCTGGCAAGGGGAGGGGGAAGCAGGAATTTCGAAGTTCAGAAATGTTCCAAAGTTTTGAGCTCTCTCCCCGGGGATGACAGAACCGGGGGAGAGGGGGTGGGGGCGAAATAAGTGGCAGTCAATAAACTGTCACAGTAGGATAACATGTCAGATGACTTCACATATATTTCATCTTAATTTCATAGTAGAATAACATGTCAGATGTTACACATCATATGCGACTACTTCTTTTAAGAGGATACTCTTGGAAGGACACTCTATACTATGGGTGTAAAGGAATTGGCTGAAATTAACATTAAATAGAGTGAAATGACGCGGAACAGGGAGTCAGCGCGTGGAAATGGAAAGCTGGCGGTAGCCTGGTTGCTTCGACGCGCTGATTCCCTGTTTCGCGTCTTTCAATCTATTTAAATGAAGGTTTAATGTTAATTTCAGCCAATTATTTTACCAACATCGTATAGAGAGACCTTCCAAGAATATCCTCTTCCAATTACAATCCGATGGGTGGTAGACGCCAGCAGAATTCCCTTGTAAGGAAAATTAACTAAATATATAGGCCTATACAGTATAATAATATTTTTAAGGGTGCAGGGAGAACATAGATAAGAAATGTGGAATATTTCAACTAAAATTAATTCGTGGGACTAGATATTTAATTATAGAAAAAGTAGCCTTAAAACTTTCAGATTACAATTTGTACCAAACCTTTTGAAAATTATACCATATAATTGTGGAAACAGTAACTTTGACAACCTTAAAATGTAATTTATATAAAAAATGAGCTCATAAAACGAGGGGAAAAATCAATATTAATAACTTTATAATATTTTAACTCAAATTCTTCTTATATTCAAATAATATATCAACATGGGAACCAGCAGGAGAAGGGGAGGTGTGTGCCTCGATTCTAAAACAGGGAGGAAACAATGGCGAAGGGAAAGAATATCATTGAACAACTGTCAACAAAAGACTACAAGAAGCTTCAAAATTGTATCACTCTGTGCGTTTACTACTTTGGGATCCAACATTCCCAATAGCTTCTTAGATTACCCTATACAAAACCTACTTTGTACTAATTCTAACATATGGACTTGAAGCAGCAACGCTGACAGGACCAACAAACAGCCGTCTACAGGCTGCTGAAATGAAGTTCCTCCGCTCCTGCTTACAAAAGACAGGGAAGGATACAATAAGGAATGCTAATATCCGAGAAGAGCTTGGATTGGAAAGAAGCCTTTTGGAATTAATGGAACTCTACATACTACAGTGGTATGGCCATATGAAAAGGATGGTTCCATAAAGAACTCCTAGAGCTTATTTTGAAAGGGTAGTTCCTGGCAAAAGACCCCGAGGACGACCTCGAGACTTATGGGTGAAACAAGTTTCAAAGGATGTAGAGAAGAGAGATATAAACTGGCATACTATATCCGAAGAACAGCTATGGATGGATAAAACAAAATGGAAGAGGCTTTTGCACTACCGCACCCGACTTGCTGGAGCGAAGGCCTGATGATGATGATTATGATGATACATATGAAATTAGCAATGTCTGAAACAAACTGGTCCTTATTGACAAAACGTAATCAAACCGTACGCATTGCTCTTATCTTAGCAACATCTCGTTAAAATATATCCCCATATACTGCATATAAAATACTTTTGTTCTTCTGTCTGTCTGTCTGTCTGTCTGTCTGTCTGTCTGTCTGTCCGTCTGTCTGTCTGTCTGTCTGTCCGTCCGTCTGTCTGTATGTATGTATGTATGTATGTCTGTTCCTGCATCAATTGAAAACGACTCAACAGATTTCGTTCAAAATTTGCAAATGGCTATAAGGACATCCCGGTATCATCTTAGGATGTAAAATTCAACAATACATACAATGCGCTTATATTTTCACTCGATTTACTCGTGGGATATGTCATACGACAGGTCTTTTATAGCTGTATAGGTTATAGCAAGATTATTTTAAAAACTTGTCTTTTGCAGATTTTCAGTCGATCAATTCGATTGTGCCCAATGAATTGGGCGGGGTACAAGTAGTAAATATGTAAACACACAAAGAATTTGCCCATTTAAGTGTGGTAATTAACTAATTCGTGTAATTCTTTCCAGGAGTATGTTTACTTATTTATAACTTGTACCCCGCCCAATTCATTGGGCACAATCGTGTCGACCGACTGAAAAGCTGCAAAAGACAATTTGTATAGGCAACACTGAAAAGAATGGCTTCAAATCTGTACATTTTAAAAACGTCCTGTATCGAAAAAGTATTGTTTTCCAATGTATTCAAAATGTCGTAAATTGGAGACTAAATTACTGAATTGTCATTCCCCACAAGCCAATTAATATTATTTAAAGGGGTCATCACTGGAATGGGGAGTTACAGCATCGGTGAAGGTTCATTATTTTACAGTATGATCGTAAATAAATTTGGTTTTCATGCCTTTATGCATACTAGTAGGGGGGTAGTGAGAGTTCCAACGAGTGTCATGGCCGCCGCGTTAGTCCAAGCCAATATCTCGCGAACCCATGGTCGGATGTTGACATATGAGGTGTCGTTGAACTCGAGCTGACGTCCTCTTTCCTATTGACCATGTATTATATTTTTCAAAAATTCTTTGATTTTTTTTGTTTTCGAAAGTTGGTGATAGTTTGAAAACCAAAGATGATAGAACGTTGTGCCATGGTTCAAACGAATGGTCTTTATGACCTTTATTTTCCATAATAAAACTTTTTTACTTTTTATGTTTTTTTGAAAACACTCGAATTTTGAAAATTCTATATTTTGGAAACTAGGAACTCTACAAAACAAATTGTTTGACGTAAATCAATGGTGCCTACCCCCTCTACCCCCAAAATAAATTTCAAGTCTCTAGAATGAAAACCTGTAGTAGTGGGATGAGGGGAAAGCTGCTTACAAAAGCAAGTGGTGAGCCCCTGCGACCTTGGAATGGAAGGAGTGATGCTAGGAAAGCGTGCTTGGATTCGTTTTTTTTGTCTCGTCGTGCTCTTTACGGGAATGTCGGTGTCGAAAAGGTGAAAATCTGGAAACACGGTCTTTTTGGGGTAAAAACGTGATTTTAGACTTTTTGCTATATCTCGCGAACCAATCATGCTAGAGGTGTGTTCGACAGGTCCAAGTACTCGGGGTGATGTCCTCTTTGCTATGGACCACTCATTGTAATTTTAAAAAATTTGGGAAACTCGATTTTGGGGTAAACACGTGTTTTTTGTGATTTTTGCCGATATCTCACGAACCAATAACGCTAGAGACGTGTACGAGGTGTCCTAGGACTCGGGCTAACGCCCCCTTTCAAATGTGGTAGATATTTTTTTTCCAAAAAGATAATTCACAAAGGGCCTAACGCCATACATGTTGAAATAACGTTTTCTTTTTCTTTGCCTGTTTATAATGTCCATGAAGCGTGGCGGTTGAGAGAGAGACGATACGGCTGGGTGTGTGTGTGTTTCAACGAACCTGTCGCTGACCACGGTGGCTGTGTTCAATAGATCAATCGCTATTTCGACGGGTCGGTGTATGACAGAGCGAGGGTACGTTTTTCACACCTTTTACCTTTAACGTGTAAACGGTGATGAGAACTTGGTTCTATGTTGGTCGAAGCGAGTACAGGAAACAAACTTACAGGAGGTGAAGGTCATTTGAGCTTATTGGAAGGCTCCGGTCTGACTTGACAACAGGTGCAATGGAAAAAATGACCAAGACGCTTGAAGGTGAAATAATCTGACCATCGTGGTGGCAGGGGAGTGTGAAAGGCATGCACACACATTTGTGAAACCACATGTAGGCTAAACCAGTGACATTCTGTTTTGCTTCGTACGTGACAAAATGCAAGTTCATGTGAAATTTGATCTACCGCAGGTGTTCGCTTGGGACGTTATCTGTCCACATGCGCGATAACTGTTAACAAGTTACATCCTGTCTTGCTTCGTACGTGACAAAATGCAAGTTGACGTGAAATTTGATCTGTCACAGGTGTTCAGGTTGGACGTTAGCTGTCCACGTGCCTGATAAGAGAATGTTCAAAGCGTGGGAATCGCTGAATCAGTAAAAAGTATGATGCAACTTGTCGGACTGATGTCACAACCAATAGAGAGACAAGAGCTGCAAACACCAGTGGTGGGAGGTAAAGGGAGGGAGAGGGGAGGGGTAATGTATGAGAGAACACAGGAGGAAAGGGAAAGACAAACATGTATGAACATGCATGAAGCGCGGAGCGCTGTACACATAGAGCTATAGGTGGTGTACAACATGTGTGAATAAATAAAAAGTACACAGGTTCACACAACATGTAATTTATTGATCCAAGAATTAAACGTAGAGTTAAACCCTAACCATTTGACGTAGAGTTTATTTCCTTTTTGTTTCAACACTTTTTCCACAAGATAATGCTGAGGAAATGCTGTTTTCTGAAGTTCATGGAGATAAAATCTACCTTTTATGGATTGATGGTTGAGGTCCTCGAGTAAATAGGTGACTGGAGTGTCCAAGTTGACTTGACGAATTCGAAATAGTTCAGTCCCCCACTGAGGCGTGTAGCCCTTATTGAAGGCAGACTTAAATTTGCTCACACGAACAAAATCCCCAATGTTCAGTCGGTGACGTTTAGGATCGGCTGTTTTTATGGGGTTGAACAGTTTATCCAATCGCTGAATATTTTTAGTCACGAGGCGTGGCTTGGTCCCAATCGTTCTATGTTTGGTGTCATTGTAACGTGACACTAGTTCAGGTAACATGTCCAACCAGCGATAACTGCCCTGAGCGGTAAACGCTTTCCACATATGGGTTTTCAAAGTTCGGTTGAACCGTTCGACCACACTGGCTTTGAGATTGCTGTACGTGGTGTAATGGTGAATATCCTTAGATTTGAGAAAACTGGAGAAATCCTTGTTGAAAAATTCTTTCCCCTGGTCAGTTTGTAGCAGCTGAGGTTGACGTTTGGAGTGTTGAATAATATGTTGAAAGGCCTTGGTAACTAGTGGACCAGACTTGCGACGCACAGGTTCAACAAAGGCCATTTTGGAATAGACATCAATGACGGTCAACATATAGCGTACACCGTCGTTAACGCCAGCATAGGGTATCATTTCAACCAAGTCAGCCTGCCAAAGTTCATCCACACCTCGTGAAATCACCTTGAGTCGTGGATAGTGACGCCTAGCTGGGCGATGCAACTCGTGAGCAATACCCATTTTAGTGGGTGAGGGCTTAAACAATAATTTTGGCATTTCGAAGTTCTTGTTCAATTTCTTGAATTTCCCAATCGTGACCGGTATGGCCAGCTTGACGTGAGGCATGCAACAACTGTAGCCGCTGGACGAGCTTATTGGGATTGTGCCAGTAGGTAACATCCACAAGGGGTTTTAATGGTTTAAATGTCACTCCCGAAGCGGATGCTTTACGACGAGTACTTTGACTGGTGGGAAACATTTTTGCAATGATGGTTTTATATTTTTGAGATATATTGGCATTCACTTGTTGCGTGGGATCATACTGTCTTTTGTGGGAATGGGTATCCAATAAAATGGATTTATATTTGTCAAGATCCTCTGACGTATAATCATGGGAAGAGGGTGTCCGAGAAAAGAGCAGCTTTAACAGTCCTGGCGTTAATTTATAGTTGATGTTTTTAATGACAGCTTTAGTACGAGCAAATTTAATGGATGAATCGCCAATTTTAAAACTATCATCCTCATAGCGAACACCATACGTGGTATCTGTGTTCCCAATAAATAGATCGGTGAAATAGGGTTCCAATGTTGATCCATAATATTTTATTAAAATGGTTTTCAGTTGAGCTTTATGTTGAGGGGTGGCCAAGAGTTGTGAAAACGGAGACGCCCTGGAAGGGCAAGGTGTTTCGACCATGGCCAAGGATTTCTTTTTTCTCAAAAACTCTGCAAGGGGTGCGGCCTTTTTTTGAGGCGTAAACACTTGTTCCTCCTCATCCTCAACTTCACTAACACTAGTCAAATCTTCCTGTTCCTCTTCCTCTTCCTCAGGGTCCTCGTGCAGCGTCTGCGTGGCTTGTGAAACGGTGGGTAGCGTTTCAGATGGCTTGAAAGAGGGTTTCAACATGGCTTTTAGTGGAGGTGCTAAATGTTGCTGAATAAACAAAGCATGATTTGCACGTGATTGTTTCAATTGACGAAACTTTTGGCGAATAGTATTTTTTGCTCTAATAATATGCTTTTTCAATTGACTCTCTGCTAACGCCATGGTGTCTTGGCAAATGACTTGCCGGGGAATGAGACAAGGCCTTAAATAGCAATAAAATGATCAAACCCTAAGCGATACCGTCCTTGGTTGAGTTCACTTTGTTTGTCAATCACTAAACAGGCATGACGTTGAGTGTTCCAGCACTTGGCACACAATTCTGTAAACATTTGAAAGGTCATATCCGGATTCACATGTTCATTATAAATGTGACGACTGTTCCTCTCGTCCTGACGAAATAAAACAATGACATTGGCATTGTCACGAATCAACTGTTTGGACATTTTTGAATACGTTTGTCCAAGATAGAAGCAATCGATATGTTTGTGACGACCCATGCTGAAATAGCTTTGAATGATGCCTTGACGTTCAGTGGATACATCATCGAAAATCATGAGTGAATCAGGCTTTACCTCATCCGGTGAAATCACATTTTCTTGCATGGAAAATGTAAAATAACCCATATTCTCTTTTTGTAATCCAGACATGACTTGATCCAGAAACACGTAGAGGGGTTGGTAGAGAGATTTTGCAAAAATATAAATATTTTGAAAACGCAGACCATTGGGCGCTGTGATGAGCGTTAGCAAAAGATTTGTCTTTCCACAGCCGGAAGGCCCCACAATGATGCAGCGAATGGAAGATGGAAACAGTGAACCATGGCGTTGTTCACGTGATGTGGGACAGAGATGGGAAACCATGTCCCCCACGGGGAATGACTCTTGCTGCTTAATAATCTTCATTTCAACTAAGGCTTAGACAGGCTAGCAGGCTGTCTATATACAGGACACCGAGCCTTGTCATAGAAACAGTAGACTGGTACTACAGGTTGACGATGGATGTCTTTGGACGTGCTTTGATGGCCAAAGCTAGGCCTGTCTCCATACATGATCCTAAACAAGAAACAGATCCTGCTAATAAACACTATGTGGATAGGTCAGTAGTGCCACGCACAAAACAGGGAGATTATGACTTTAAGGGAAAGCGGTTAACCCATGTAAAACATCCTCAAGTGTCTACAGACGTTACTACGAAAAAGTATGTGGATAACAAAGTGTATGAGTTTTATGACAAAGTGCCCCAGCTTACGGTGAATGGCTATAGCGCTAATCACCATCGGATTATTCACGTGGAAGACCCACAAGACGAAGACGATGTTTGTACCAAGCGTTACGTGACCTATGAAATGAAAAGGCTTTATAAATTTATCCCATCTGTGTTTTTAGTGTATCTGACAAATGAAAAACCTGTGAATGACAGAAACCATTTACCGCTAGTCCATGATCAGCACTTGACCTATGTGCTTGCTTCGGGTTTAAGCCACTATCGATTACACTATGATGGAACCATTCACATCAAATATGCCATACCTGATGAGAACCATTTACAAATAAAGATAAACGGTCATAGGATGTTGATCCATAAGCATGAAATGGTCAATGCTGGTGACGAATTATCCTTTTATCTCATGTTGACATGGGATGAAAAGCAAGCGGGAAAAACCATAAACGATTTCCCACTTTATGTGGAATTGGAATATACAGCCATGAAATAACCATCTGACGTTAGTTGTGATTTAAACTTTCTTGTGAAAGGTTGTTGGTCATTATCATCATGGTGAAACAAAGGTATGCAGTGAGAAAGACTAAAAAAAGGACTTTGTCCTTGGCAAAGCCTGGGCTTACAACATTCGAGGACAAGCCCTTGCGAAAGAAAAAAATAAAAAATAATGTATTGACCATAAGGAAAGCCCTTCGAGCAGCACAGAGACATGTTATTCCAAAACGTCGGCGACAGGTTTCAAACCAAGGGCGAGTGATTCCCGTCCCCAAACGAGCGGGATTTTTACCTGCATTATTTGCTGGTTTGGCTGCTCTGGGCTCACTTTTGGGCGGTGCCAGTGCAGTGGCGAAAACCATTAAAGCCGCGCAGCAGGGCAAGCAACAACTCAAAGAAAGTCAGCGACACAATGAAACGATGGAAGCGATTGCCATGGGGGCTAGAAATGCCAATTTAAAGCCAGCCTTTTATCAACAAGGATTTGGGATTTCACCATTTCGAAATATTAAAAAAAAAAAAATTAACCTCAGCCATAGCGAGACATGCCCTGACGCATCAACAAGTGGAAAGCTATGCTAAACAACTAAAGCTTTCTCATTTTCGAGGTGTGTTTATGCGAAACCAATTACCCCCACGACCCTGGAAACAGGAATGTGCTGTTGTCAATTTGGATGATCACCGAGGACCAGGGACGCATTATGTAGCTTATGTCAAAGAGGGATCCATGGTATGGTACTTTGACAGTTTTGGGAATTTGCCCCCGCCCATGGAACTAGTGACCTATTTTGGAAACAGGATCAAGATATATTATAATGTGAAACGTGAGCAAACGTTTAACAGCCAACAGTGTGGACGTTTGTGTTTAATTTTTTTTATATAAGACGCAGCATAAGCTAAAACGCCACCAGTATGTCGGCAGAAAGTAAAACGTTTACAGTGCATGGACGTGGACCTGAAGTCAGCCTAGACTTCTACCCGCCTATCGAATTGAGTGAAAAACCCTATGGTTTAGGACTTGTTTCTCTTGAAACGTACAATCGAATATACAACATACGTGAAAATGTGAACAACAAGTTTTACTATGATGATTCTGTGCTCACCTTGAACTCTGGTGGATACACGATCGATGATATTTATGAACACATTTATGTGGTGTTGATCAATCAATATGGTTTAAAGTCATTTCTCGACGGAACGCACAAGTTTGAACTTGTAGGCAATACCAACACTCATCGCTGCAGTATTTTCTCTACCTTCAACATTGACTTTAAAACACACCCCGATTCCATTGGCCCATTACTAGGATTTAAACCACGTGTGTTGGAGCCCAACAAAAAACATGAATCAGACCATAAAGTGAAATTCATTGAGGACCATCATGTGTCGGTGACGTGTAATATTATTAGCCAAGTGTACACCAATCAAGAACCATCGCATTCACTATATGACTTTATTGTGACATCGCCCAATGGGTTTATTATTCGTGAAAACCCTCCAGTGGTGCTTTTTCATTCTGTGGCTGTCGATAGTATTAGTAATATAACATTAAGATTGATCAATAGAGATCAACAACTCATTGATCTAGATTCTACCACACCAGTGACTTACAAGTTGGTGCTAAAGCCACTATGAAGTTTGTGTATAAAGCAACAACACCGTCTAGGAATGGTGTTAGTTGTTTGCCACGTGAATACACGTTAACATCTCAAGGCAAGTAGATTTTACAGCATTTGGGTTACCACGTCAACCCTCATAATGAATTCTATCCTAGAGATAGCGAACCACATCGAGGAGCAACCAGGAGTGGTAAGAATTGATCTCCATTCCTATCAAGCTCAAACACCTGGACTCAATAACAATGATGAAATTCAATTTGTTATCAACAACCAAGATATTTACACCCTACCGCATGAAAGTGTCATTCAGATTGAAGGTCGGCTCACCAAAGCCGATGGCTCTACACCCACCACATCCAAGTTGGCCAACCATGGTTTGGCCTTTCTGTTTTCTGAAGTGCGGTATGTCATTAACGATATCGTGGTGGATAGCACTCGAAATGTGGGCATTTCCAGTGTCATGAAACTATACCCCTCTTATAGTGAGGAAGAAGGTAAAACACTTTGCATGGCAGGTTGGTGTCCTGACTCGACCAATGACTGGATGGTACACACTGATAGGACCTTTACTGGATATTTACCTCTTAAACTGATTCTAGGCTTTGCTGAAGATCACCAACGCATTGTGGTTAACGCAAGGCAAGTGCTTTATCTGGTGAGAGACAGGAGTGATAATAATGCACTCAAGGGAGCCGACAATGCCCCCATCGATTCAAAAATTCAACTACAACGCTTGCTATGGAAAGTTCCCCATGTGACCCTCGAAGATAGCAAAAAACTGGACATACTCAAAATGGTAAAGAGAGATATGCCTCTACCCATGGTATTTAGAAGCTGGGCACTCCATGAGTATCCGCTATTGCCCACCACCAACACACACAGTTGGTCTGTAAAAACAGCTCGCTATACAGAGAGACCTCTCTACCTGATCGTGGGTTTTCAAACGAATCGCAAGTATTAACAAACCAAAGATGCCACGCAATTTGATCATCTGCAATTGAGAAATGCACGTCTTTTCCTCAACGGAGCCGTGTTTCCCTATGAAGGACTGGATTTGGATTTTTCAAAAAATAAGTTTGGCCCCCTGTACGACTTGTTTTCTAAATTTCGATGGTCGTATTATCAAAAAAAAGAACGGCCCCATGCTACTACCCCAAGCGTTTAAGGCAAGAGCACCACTGATTGTCTTTGACTGTTCATACCTGGAAGAGTCTGTCAAGCCATCCAATATCGACATTCGACTAGATTTTGAAACGCATGATAATGTACCAGCCAATACGACGGCCTACTGTTTGATTATTCATCACAAACAAGTCAACTATTATCCACTGTCCAACCAAGTGACGAGTGTATAAATAACAGCTCAACCCACGTCAAGCCGCTCAGTCATGTCTTGCTTTAAAGCCTCAAGAGACGTCACATCCATGAATTTAAACTCTGAGGAACAACGTTTCAAGACGTTTGCCACATGGCCAGTGCCTTTCATAAACCCTCAAGCCTTGGCGGCCGCTGGATTCTACTATTTAAAAACGAGAGATGAAGTGAAATGTGCCTTTTGTCCCATCATCATAGACCAATGGCAGGAGGGCGATGAACCCATGCAGGAACATCAGCGCTGGTCACCCACCTGCCCCTACCTGTGCAGAATGAAAGTGGGAAATATACCCTGTCATTCAAGCTATCCCTCACTTGTGTCTCTGGGTGATGAAAAGAAAACAAGTTACGATACATGTGGGCCGTATGGTATCCATGGTGCTTCGGTGAGCAGCTCACCATCAAAAACGCCTAGTTTAGAGACATTGGGACATCATCGGTGTTATGGACGTTACAAACACAAGAGACTATATTGTTGTATCAGTTGCTATCGTCCTTATCCTAAAATGACAAAAGCCTGTAAGACGTGTTATGATAATAAAATGATGTAATTCTTAAATTCTTATTTTGCATGCCCCCACTGTCCTACCCTAACCTCAATTTTGAAACTAGCATGGCAGGTAAGTCTATGTCATGATCACACCTGATCGTCAGTCAGTCGTCAGTTGACCTTGGTCCAGGCAAGCGTCAACATGTTGCGCACACTCATTGTGGATTGCCAAGGGTTTAAAATTGGTGATAACAAATTTATATTTAAACAAGTGGCCATGATCGATTGTACCACGTTTTGGATATCGCAAGCTACGCATTTGCTATTTAAACCACCCCATGCTTTTGATTTGTTGTGTGAAAAAGACCGTAAACAAACCCAGTGGATTGAAAATCATAGGCAACTAGACTGGAATCAGGGAACCATTTCCTATAAATATTTGGACGTGGTCATGAAAGCACACTTGTCCTCGGCAAATGTGGTATTTGTGAAAGGTAGTGAAAAACGTCAATGGTTGCAACCATTTTTGGCGTCTTACTGCCAATGTATCGACCTCATGGAGTTGGGCTGCCCCTCCCTGCAAACGCTCATGGATACTTGTTCCTGTGGCAACATTACCCATACAGCCCTATCGCATGCGTGGCATCTCTTTCATTGGTTAACCACCCATGCCTGCTGGGAGTTGTTGAACAAAATTATAACTCATGATTTACCTGTGAATGACGCCAGTGAGATTTCTACAAGCGACGTGTAAACATCTACAGCACGTGATACCATGGAGAAAGGCAATGCTACGGACAAAGCCATCGGCAAGTTCTTTGTGTGCAAAAAGAAACTAGACAGTTTTACCAAAGAGGAACTCTTGGCGCTGCCCAAGTCGTTCATTTATTATGTGGCCGCCAACGCAGTGAAAGAAATCTGGCAACATGTACCAAAATCATGGACTCAAGACCCTGTGTTGAGTGAATTGCAACCCTGTACGGATTACGATCACCATAAGCAAGTGGCCATGGCAAAAATACCGTCTATGCGTCAGTGTGCGACTTGCCAGCTAGTGAAACTGTATCACGGTCATAAAAGTCCGTGTAAAGACTTTGTTGAATCATTCCACGGGTGTCATGGCGAGAAAAAGCAACAACAACAACAACAACAACAAACACAAACATCGTCCACAGAGGAGTAGGAAGACCAAACCTTTTTACCATCGATGGAAAAGGATATGCCAGACCTGTACTGGCAATGGCGTCATTGACAAAGTGATTCAATACCTACCTTTCGAAATCCATCTTCCAGGTTATCGTTTTTGCGGCCCTGGAACTCGTCTCGAAAAACGTTTACAACGTGGTGATGTACCCATTAATCTTTTGGATCAAGCATGCAAGGAACATGACCTTTCTTATCGCGATAGTCATCCTGGTTTAAGACATGTGGCAGATAAATTGTTATTGAAGAAATCTAAACAACGTTTCACATCCAGTGATGCCTCAGTGGGTGAAAGAATGGCAGCCCTGATTGTCATGAGTGCCATGAAAGGAAAGTTGATGATGCATGGACATAAACATTGAGGAGTGAGGAATTGGGATTTGTTTGTATTCTATTTTTCTTTTGTCAATTCACTATGACTATGAAATAAAAACAAAGGTTTGACAGAGCACGATGTTTTGTGTTTTTATTATTTATAAAAAACCATGATGTTGATGGCTGATTTCTCATTTTCACATTTCACACATTGCCATTTTGCTAATTTGCAATTTACAGTTTTTGAAAACGTTCGTTTTGATGATATGGATTTTTCCATTTTGCTGATGACACTTTTTAAACAATGACCGTATGAAGTTTTTGAATTTTCATATTTCACATATGGCCATTTCCAGTTTTTTTAAAATGTCCGTTTTAAGTTTTGCGTTTTTGGTGATATGGAAACATGGATTTTCCATTTTGCTGTTTTCACATGTTTCCATTTAGTGTATGTCGAATGTTGAGATTTGACAATGATGTTGATGCGAGTGCTTGACCTTGATAATACTGCAATGTGCTGATGCGTGTTTGGAGAAACGTCGAGATCTACGACTACTGCAGGTAAGACTGTTTTTACAAAAATAATGTCTATTGTCTGCCACATTTCAATGAAAAAACGAAACTATTGAAAACAAAATGAGTATATAAGTGACCATTTACCCCCTCCCCACCCACCCACCCTACCTCATCGTGTTTGCTCTGGTCAATCATACACACCAGTTTTCTCTCTCCACTCATACATTCACACCTGTCTTTGGGAACAAACACAACCACTTTATTTATTCCCAAAAGCACATTCTTGACATGCACACTCATCCCAAAAGAACTTTTTAGTTTATCATTTACATTACGAAAAATAATTAAATACTAGTTATTAAAGTTACTAAAAATCTTACTTATTTCATATTTACAAAAAAACTCAACTTTGTACAGCGTTAAAAGAATCACACTATTTACCAATCAAAAAAAAATTAAAAAAATAAGGTTGCATAGAACGTTTTAAGAGCAAAAGGTCCAAGTGGATTGCCACTATTTACAAAATCTACTATTTACAATGGCAGAAACCAATATTTACAAAATACTAAATCTACAAGTTATATAAAGCTATGTCCCATAAACGATTAAACAGTGAAATCACACCTCCTCCTCGTTGCGATCATAACCCCAGGGCAGGCTAGTGAGCAGGTCATCAGCCCACACACGCTTGTTATCCATGGAGGCGAGGGTGCGTTTTCTCTGTTCCACAAGATACAAATGATGGTTGCTGGATTGTATCCTGCACTGTGTATGAGACATAGCTTTGCCAGTGCGTAAAACCGCTAGGTAATCGTCTACACGTAGCGATTTTACCACTGCCCTACCTACACCTTTTGCTCTTTTGGCTTCCTTACAATCGATTGTGCGGTAAGCATACATTTTCGAAGCCAAACCTACGAATTCCGTCATAATGGAATCACCGCATTCATCTTTTAAAACGCCCATTTCCTTCTTGTTTTTTATGGGCAGCTGAAACACGTTGTCAGCGCTATAGCAAGAAGTGTCGAACCAGTCACTATGTTGCCTCATGACGTCATAGGGGTTGCAGTGGCGAATGTGGTAAATGAATGAGTCCGTGTCCATATACAAAAGAGAGACGTCCTCAAAATGGCGTTTGGCGAACTCATAGTGGAATCGATACATGACCGATTTAGAAAAGTCTAAAATGACTTGACCCAAGTAAATGGGCTTATCCATGGTTACGCTGGTCTTACTCATTTCAATAGTAGCCAAATCCTCATCGATAATTTTGATCGATTTGAAATTTGGCTTGGCAATGTACCGCCGGGCACCCCACCGCCCCTCCCAGACATTCACCAATTTAATGTCACGGTATTTGCGGACATTCTCCATGGATTTGCCATAGATGCAGTTGTTCATTAATTTAAAAAAATTAATTTCAAACTGCTGTGTTGCCATTTGTCGGTGCTCTGTGTTGAGTCGCATGTATGGCTCAAGCCATGCTTTTTGAGCAAAAGAAATACCCCTGTGGATTTTCTTCAACACCAAGCCTTGGGCGAGGCATTGCACCAACATTTGGATATGTAGCACATACCGATTTTTGTTGTAAAGTGTGCCCATGAGTTTTTCAATCTTCACTTTACTGTCAGGGGGAACCATTTGCTCAAGACAGAATGGGAAATCGGCATGTTCATCATACAAGGATGAGGGATATTCAATATCCACTTCTAGCACATATCCACGGCCTGTTTCTTGGCTAGCCTTGATCACATCAAATTCTGAACCTTGTTTGTCTGTCAGCCAAGCAAACTTCCCATAGGGCAAAGGCTGACTCATGGCGTAACCGTACAAATTATTCACGTCATAGTACATTAAGTACGATTCTGGTTTGTCTGGTGAATAATCAGGCATGTAGACATTGTTCGCTTCAGCATGGCGTTGGTTAAGCGACACAAATCCGCCACGAATGCCCTTTTCAAAAAATAGAACCATGTCTATGTCAGTGAGTAAATCCAATTCCACTTGAGTGTATTTCAAAGCGGCATCAAACGAGAGCCCAGGACTCGTATAATAGTGAGCCGGGTCAAGACCGTAAATGTGTTGACACAAGTTACGGAATTTTTCAAACACATCAGTGAGCAGCAATACATCCAGTTTTAGGTAATGCAAAGCATATTCACTTAGCGTGTTCATGCCAAACACTCGCCAAACTTGACATGCATGTGCATAGTCTTCATCGGAAACGGTACTGCGTGTTAGTTTCGAGTAAAATTTCTCTTGTGGTGGGAGTTTTCTTTGCTTTAACACGTCCCAGCTATTGCAGAAATCATACGGGAATATACCTTTCCGAATGCACAATTGAAATTGCTCAGGATCATTAAAATGCATTCTAGTTTTTTTTAATTCCTCCTCATTCAAGCCATTCACAAGGCTGTCTAGCGAGGATGCCATAAACTTAAAGGAATCCAAAAATCGAATGCTAAAGTTGCTCAACCTCCATGTCAGGGCTGTAAAACGCTCATGGTTTTGGGGGATAATGGTAAACGAGCCCTTGTTGACATGACCCAATTCACGAATCAAAAACTGAATGTCATAATTCGCCAGATTGTGGAAAAAGGCACCGATGAAACGAGGAGCTGGAAAGTTCAAGTTACATTTGCTATGCGCAGCTCCACGAAACTCCCCCGTAAAGTGCGAGTGATCACGAACGGTGTCTTCAGCACTGATCAGTGGCTTTTCGCAAATATGACATGTCGTGGCATGCTCATACTGCTGCTGTTGTTCTGGAGATAGGCTCATGGCTACTGGGTGGTCCAGTAATTCCTGTACATGGTCGGCCAACTTGACAAGTTCATCCAAGAACCATTTGGCACAATCTGGCCCCTCACGATATTTGTAAACGGATTGTGTGGGGTCATGGGCACACACCACATTAAATCCTATGGCAAAGGGTTCATGTTTTTGAATGGGTGTGGTTGAGCTGATGGTGGGATCTGGTTCACATCCCGCCATGGGTGTAGTGAGAGCTTCGAAATCTGCATATACCACATAGGGAACAGTGTCACGCTTGTGAATGTCCTTAAACTTTAACACAGCCTTGTCCCCTTGTGGCAATATCAATCTCACCGCTTCCTGAGTAACACAATCTACCCTATGACGTTATAAGAGCGTAGGGGTTGTAAAATATTGCAAGCAACGGTCGCAAATGTACTTCTTACCATTATGCTTGGACACTTGACTGCTTAGCAATCTACTTAAGCTTTTAATCAGGCAATAGTGATTCACTTCTCCTACAGATAAATATAAAAGATGAATGTGATGTCGTTTCGGTTCTTTTGTGGCATAAAGAGGACCCACAATCACATTACCATCAAAGCCATACACCATGAACGAAAAGTCCTGGTTATCTTGTTCAAACCTATGGATCTCGGTTAAGTCCATAGGGAACGATACTCGAGTTAAATTTAAAGTTTGTTTTAATTCATTAAACTTGGCCTTGTACTTTCCCGGCCAACAACCATCATGTTGCACCGGCTGCAAAAAGGCAGCCACAGACCACAGAAAGCAATCATTGTCACGATTCTTTATATTGACCACAGCATTTTTCGAAGCTATAGCTGGTGGTGTTTTAATATAGCTAGACCCAGCATTCAACGGGTTGAATTGGCAAATGTTGATTTGTAGATGATGAATTTTGTCTAAGGCTAGACCACTCGGTCCTTGTTGCAGTTTATCAAATTTTGATAGCAAGACATTCACCACGTGGGTTTCATACCACTGTTCCAAATTATGGGCTATGAATAGCTCTTGCATTTTACTGCAAATATAGAATGTCTCTTTATGCTCCACGTCCTTCTTTTTATATACGAAATCGCACACTAGTTCTGTATTCACTTTTAAAGCCGTATGCAACCTTTGTGCTGTACAAATTTCAATTTTAAAAATTTCAAAACAAGATTGTAAAAATTCTTTGGGAATCAAACTTTTTCTAACATTGACCACGCGGCCAGAGCACACACGTGATTTGAAACAAGACTCAAGGGGCTCCCAAGTTAACGTATCTGCAGCAGTAAAAGACATTATTTTGAAAGAACACTCTCACCTGAGTTTTCAGCTGTAGACTGCTTGACAAGGGTTCCACTCTAAAGCCACTTGGTTTTCAACTGTATTTGCTATAGCAGTGAACCCTTTTTTTTTTCTCCAAATATCTAAAAAGAAATAAAATAAACCACCATAAGTATATCCATTCCATATAGTTTATGCATTTCATAAACAAAAACAAAATCAAACAGGTTATATTATATAATAACACAAATCTCACCTTCACGTGTAATGCTTTGCTATATTCCCGTCTCGTGGGCTAGTGTGGAAATGGTTTCCTCTTCTATCGGTCTGTCTTTCTCTTTCTTTAATATATATTTCCCACAGACACACGACAGGTAGGCTATACACGTTATCTGCAAACAAATAAATAAATAAATAAAAATCATTAATTACCTAATCAATAAATAATTGCATGTATTTATATAAAAATCAATAAATATATAAATGAATAAATATATACCTACCCCACAACAAGGTTAAGTATTTTCCACCAACACCAAAACTGATAAACAAGACCAGGGGTTTCTTGCAACGCAGTGTGTTCAAAGGTAGTCACCTAAGTGAGTGTGGAAATGATAACGACATGTCTTTATATATGCTACGTTGCATGTATAATCTTTTTTTCCCCATGCTTTGAACATTCTCTCTTATCAGGCACGTGGACAGCTAACGTCCAACCTGAACACCTGTGACAGATCAAATTTCACGTCAACTTGCATTTTGTCACGTACGAAGCAAGACAGGATGTAACTTGTTAACAGTTATCGCGCATGTGGACAGATAACGTCCCAAGCGAACACCTGCGGTAGATCAAATTTCACATGAACTTGCATTTTGTCACGTACGAAGCAAAACAGAATGTCACTGGTTTAGCCTACATGTGGTTTCACAAATGTGTGTGCATGCCTTTCACACTCCCCTGCCACCACGATGGTCAGATTATTTCACCTTCAAGCGTCTTGGTCATTTTTTCCATTGCACCTGTTGTCAAGTCAGACCGGAGCCTTCCAATAAGCTCAAATGACCTTCACCTCCTGTAAGTTTGTTTCCTGTACTCGCTTCGACCAACATAGAACCAAGTTCTCATCACCGTTTACACGTTAAAGGTAAAAGGTGTGAAAAACGTACCCTCGCTCTGTCATACACCGACCCGTCGAAATAGCGATTGATCTATTGAACACAGCCACCGTGGTCAGCGACAGGTTCGTTGAAACACACACACACCCAGCCGTATCGTCTCTCTCTCAACCGCCACGCTTCATGGACATTATAAACAGGCAAAGAAAAAGAAAACGTTATTTCAACATGTATGGCGTTAGGCCCTTTGTGAATTATCTTTTTGGAAAAAAAATATCTACCACATTTGAAAGGGGGCGTTAGCCCGAGTCCTAGGACACCTCGTACACGTCTCTAGCGTTATTGGTTCGTGAGATATCGGCAAAAATCACAAAAAACACGTGTTTACCCCAAAATCGAGTTTCCCAAATTTTTTAAAATTACAATGAGTGGTCCATAGCAAAGAGGACATCACCCCGAGTACTTGGACCTGTCGAACACACCTCTAGCATGATTGGTTCGCGAGATATAGCAAAAAGTCTAAAATCACGTTTTTACCCCAAAAAGACCGTGTTTCCAGATTTTCACCTTTTCGACACCGACATTCCCGTAAAGAGCACGACGAGACAAAAAAACGAATCCAAGCACGCCTTCCTAGCATCACTCCTTCCATTCCAAGGTCGCAGGGGCTCACCACTTGCTTTTGTAAGCAGCTTTCCCCTCATCCCACTACTACAGGTTTTCATTCTAGAGACTTGAAATTTATTTTGGGGGTAGAGGGGGTAGGCACCATTGATTTACGTCAAACAATTTTTTTTGTAGAGTTCCTAGTTTCCAAAATATAGAATTTTCAAAATTCGAGTGTTTTCAAAAAAACATAAAAAGTAAAAAAGTTTTATTATGGAAAATAAAGGTCATAAAGACCATTCGTTTGAACCATGGCACAACGTTCTATCATCTTTGGTTTTCAAACTATCACCAACTTTCGAAAACAAAAAAATCAAAGAATTTTTGAAAAATATAATACATGGTCAATAGGAAAGAGGACGTCAGCTCGAGTTCAACGACACCTCATATGTCAACATCCGACCATGGGTTCGCGAGATATTGGCTTGGACTAACGCGGCGGCCATGACACTCGTTGGAACTCTCACTACCCCCCTACTCATACTTTATTTGATTCTTCTGATTTGGAGACAGAATCAGTGCCATCTTTTAGGGTCTTTATTTATAGACGTGGTGACAGTGTTCGTACGGCCGTCTGTCTATTTAACCGTCTGTTATTACTGTATGCACATATTCTGATCCCGAGCAACACCGGGCATAACAGCTAGTAATTAAATATACGAGGCACGTCCAGAAAGTAAGTTCCGTTTTGGTAATAAAATTAAATTGCGTACAGATACAGAAAAATTATTTATTGCACAACATTCTACGCCTCTTAAACTACTTTTCCACATAACTGCCGAACTTTTGCAAGCATTTGTCATAGCGTGGCACAAGTTTTAGGATAGCTTCTTCATAGAAGTTTGCTGCCTGTGTCTTCAACCAGTTGGAAACATCTTGTTTCAGCTCGTCGTCATTGTTGAAGTGTTGACCGCCAAGGAAAGACTTGAGGAGTATGAACAGATGAAAGTCGCTAGGAGCGGGGTCAGGGCTGTACGGAGGTTGGTCAAACACGTCCCAGCCAAATCCCTGTAGGAGGTTTTTCGTCACATTTGCAGTGTGTGGTCATGCGTTGTTGTGAAGAAAAACAACACCTTTTGACAGCAACCCTCGGCGCTTATTCTGTATTGCGCGGCGCAATTTCCTAAGTGTCTCGCAGTAAGCATCTGCGTTGATTGCTTGACCACGCGGTAAGAAATCAATGAGTAAGATGCCTTTCCAGTCCCAGAACACTGTGCACATCATTTTCCGAGATGTCAAGATTTGTTTCGGCTTAACCTTTGCTGGGGATGAAGTGTGCCTCCATTCCATTGATTGCCGCTTTCTTTCAGGGTTGTCGTAAGAAACCCAAGTTTCATCTCCTGTGACTATCTGTGTCAGAAATTCTTCGCCGCCTTCATTGTAACGGGTCAAAAACTGAAGTGCACTACCCATCCGTTTTGTTTTGTGTTGCTCCGTAAGAATCTTTGGTACCCAACGTCGGCAAAATTTACGAAAGTTCAGTTTTTCGGTAACAATTTCATGAATTAGTGATCGTGAGATTTGGGGAAATTCCATAGCGAGAGCACTAATTGTAAACCTGCGGTTTTCCCGGATCTTGTCATCAATCGCGTGAACCAGTTCTTCTGTAACCAAAGATGGACGCCCACTTCGTTCTTCATCGTGCACTTCACTACGTCCTTCATTGAACTGTCGGACCCATCTTCTCACCATTGAATCACTCATCGCAATTTGTCCATACACTTCGCAAATTTGCCGATAAATTTCAATTGGTTTCACTTTCCTAGCATTCAGAAAACGAATCACAGATCTGATTTCACAAGCGGCGGGATTTTCAATCAACACCGACATTGTACGAGTAAACATGCACAACAACGCGTACGTGGCTGACAGCGCTCTGCAAATGGCGCACGTTTTGTAACGGCTACCTTTGTCGTTGGATATCGCTCTACAAGTTGGGCGATCATTTATAACGTTTCTACAGATATTACACTCAAGACTCCTTAAAACCACCTCATCGTTCTTATTTAGCATTGGCCTGTCTAGACAGACGACATACACTTTATTAATTTAGATTTACTGGGCGCCAGTTATCGTAGAGATAACACATTAAAATTTTATTTAGCCACGGCCGCTCCCTTCCTTGAGCCAAGATCCATCATCGGAGCGTAGGGCAATAAACTTGCTCCATGAGATACTCTTTGCATTCCAACTATCCTATATATTCAACTCCCAATGAACAAGACATTTTAACTAATACGGGTTTATTTACAACAAAATTATTAATAACATTTGATCTGAGGTTTCGAGCTGTGTACAATATGTGCATTAATATTCCCTAATTGCTAGGCAATATTGACTGTCTTCTCGCTAGCGCTGATCTTCTGTGTTGATAATAACTCGGTCCACATACCTGGTGCCTTGTGGTTCAAAGTCCATCTCGTTGGTCTGCTTGTAGGCTAATTTGAGATCTTACGCCAACACGCGTTTATTGACCTTTGAAAACATATGTTTTCACTTTGCTAACTGTACTTCGTCTAGTTGTTGCGGTTGTTGTTGTTGTTGCTGCTGCTGCTGCTTGTTTCTGAGTTTGATCACCATGGTAAGCAAATTTGAACAAACCAGGCTAATTGAATTCACTACGTCCCATCTTACTGAGGGACTGACAGAGTCTACGACTCACAAGGTCAATGAGTGAGTGCGTGATCGAATAAGTGAATGACAGAATAGAATCTATAGAATAGCCAGTGCTGAAGTCGCGCTGGGCTTTTATACACTCTGAATGGTCCCGATGTTTCGCGGCATAAATTTGCCCGCGACCCATCAGACCAATTATAGCAAAGCATTTCTCAGTCCTCAAGCGACGCTGAAACTTCTCCGAGCGGGAATACAGGCCCGCGTACTTCAAATATTCCACTCAGAACCCGCTATTCCTCTCGTTGCGCATATATATATTCCGCCCAAATCTTTCTCCAAGCCCTTGTCTCCAGTCAGCGTGGCTTCGTTCCAGAAATACATTTTCTTGCAATATGTTGCTTCACCGTCCGTAACTTCTTCCAACCATGCCCGTCCTGTCTTTACAATTTAACTAATAAAACAGCCCTAGACCTCTATAAAAACCCTGTTTCTTAATCTAAGCACTTGACAATATTATATATGATTATGGTAATGACGTGAATATGGTATGGCCCCTCCCTTGATATTAATGGGTGAATAAAACGATATAACTTTGATATTTCAATAATAATAATAATAATAATTTGTACCGTAATCAAGATTACGTTACAAAACGTCCCCATGGTTTCATAAAGAATGTAATGAATGATGAAATCACAAATCTTCCCTTTAAAACTTAACAGGAAATACACTGAATATACATATATCACCCTTCAAATTGCATACATAATGATTATACCCTTTTCATTTTCCTTGATTGATCTGCACTCTTCTTGCAATGTTACATTAAACATTCTGATTGTCCTGTGCAGTCATACAGGATTTACATGCTACATTTGTTCTTGTAGTCCCTTACAATAACAGAACGCAATATATTGCTTCTTGTTTCACGCAACACAAGTGATTTATCTCACTTCCACCAATTCCTTAGAGCCACGACACGACTCTAATTATAAACACACGGCAGTCTGCCCTTCTTGCTGCACTTGCTCTTTTCTATGATATTTCATCAGATTGTAAATGTTATATGTACCTATAACACAATTTTCCTGATCTTTCAATAAGTAGGCATTCTTTCCTATCCTCTTCGAAACGACATAAGGTCCAGTAAACAATAAAAACAGCTTTGACATTTTCCCTTCCAATGCACAAGATTGCAACGGCTTACGTAACAATCGTTGCTACAAACTTCCATGTACTTCCTACCTCTCAACAAAACACTGACTAGTCTCGATAACATCACATGAGTCAACAATACATACCTGAAATAACTACCGAGTGTCCTACCTAATTTCCTCACTAACGTTGAGCAACTACTACTAAAATCTACTGTCGAGAACCACTTCCGCCCCTGAAAACGTTGAACTAAATCCTCCACTGCTTCAGTTCTCAGCTGGTCGCTTTCGACCCTAGTATTTAACATTCTGGCGTCTATGCGCAGTCTCACTGAATTGTCTTTCTTGGCTACTACAACTAATGGATTTAAACAATGGCTAGCTGAAGGCTCAATTATGTCGTTTTCCAACATTAATTCTATCTGTTCTTGGACGGCTTTCATATATTTAGTTGCGACAGGATACCTAGGCCCTACGAAACTACTTGTGTCTTTAACGACAAAACTATGCTCATATAAGTGTGTGGCTCCGGGTTTTGTGCTGAAAATTTCCTTATATTTTATTAATACCTCATGTAACTGATGACCTTGCACCTCATCCAGCTTACACTGTGACAATGCATCATGGATCTTACTCTCAAGTTCAGACTCCATTGCAACCTGACACACCTTAAAAACTTTGCTCTCACTAGCATCTCCGCGGTCTACCTCATTTACTTCAGGAAACTCATCACTCACAACCACGTTGCTTTCTTCCTCAAACATACACACTTTCATCTGTTTGTCAGTCTTAGACACCTTATACGTAACCTGAACTTCTTTATCCTGCCAAAATAAACATATCCTGCCAAAATGAAAATCTAATTTAACTTGATGTAATGATAACCATTCTGCACCAAGAATCACCGGATATAATAAATTTGGAACTGCCAAACAGGGCTGAAATTTAACTAACTCACTAATGTTAATTGGAACTGCGACTTGCTTAGATATTTTCTGAGACCTACTACCTACAGCTGTGACAATGAAAGTGGACTTAACTGGAATTATATCAACATGAATACCTTCTCTCATTACATCTTCCAAAAATCTTAAATTTATACAAGAGTTTTCGCTTCCACTGTCCAATAAAACATCAACTTCTTTACCCCACACATTAAGTTTAATTACTGGTGACATAATCTCATTCTCAATATTGTCTAAATTTCCACCATTTAGGTCATAAAGCAGTTCTTCTCTAACATCTATATTAAAATCTCCTAAATACTCAATATTCCTAAGACATTGAACTGCAATCACTTCGGGCTGTCTGTTGACCTCACTGCAACCCGTTATTCGTTTAAATTAGGCCTACCTGCCCCTGGTGTAGATTGTTGTTGTTGTTGTTGACCTGTACGTCTGTCTGGCCTAGTACCTTCCCCTACTCTGTTCAAATTCTCGTTCCTCGTATTTGCTGTGCGTCCCCCATTGTCAAGTCGTCTTTCGTAATTCGCATTCCTGCCTTGTTCTCTTCCCCTCTCTCTCTCTCACCCTGCCCGAAATTATCTCCTCTACTTATTGGCTTGCGTTCGGTCCTACTATTTTCAAGAGAGTCAAAGTTTTCCAATAGCTTCTCGAACCCGTCAATAGTAGTAATAATCTGCATGAAGAATGCTTCTTTAATTATATCAGGAAAATGCCTTAATAAAGTTTTAATTACCTGTGATTCAGTCTCTAAACCTTCTAAATTCTGGCATATAAATACATGCGCTAAGAAATACTCTGTGTACGAAACACCATCTCTCCTTTGGTACTTTCCAAAATAATGTTACATCTTTCTCTTTCTTGCACATTTTCATTCCAGTACTTGGCTATGAACTTCTCTTTAAATTTTCTAAAACTAGTCATCTGGTATTTATACACACTGAACCATGACCTTGAATCCCTAACAAAAGATTTATCTAGCATCTCAAGTACTTGTTCCCATTGAACGATCCCCTCTTCTAAATCTTTAGCGAACTTCTTTTCTACTGTTTTTAAGAATTCCATTGGGTTATATGCCTTGTCTGTGAATACTGGCAAATCTGCCTCTTTAGTTAGAAATCTACTTAAATTTCCTATTTGTACATTACCGCTATTTGTTGCTATTTGCTTCTGACATCTCTGCAATTTCTCCTCCATTTTATCTGTTTTACTCGCTACTTCTTCACTGATACTGTTAAATTTACTGTTAACCTCTTCCCTAATTTCTTGATTATCGCTCTCTAGTTTATTTTCTAAATTACCTATTTTAGCAATATTATTATCACACTTGACCTTCATACTGTTGACTTCTCCTTCTAAGTCAACCCTAACCTTACTACATTTAATTTTCACTTCCTCGTCAATTTTGTCAACTCGCTCCGACACTTGTTGCATTCTGGCATCAACCTTAAGTGACCATGATTCCTCCACCTCAGTAATCCTGTTTTCTAACTTATTGTGAAATTCTCGGCCTACTTCTTTAATTTGTCTATTGAAGTTCTCTGTAGCTTCATCAAACTTCTTACCTTGTTCATCTAGCTTCTTACTATGCTCAGTGAACTTAAGATCTATTGATTTCTCTAATTGATCACTACGCACGTCAAATTTCTTACTTTGTTCCTCTTGCTTCTTAATCTGTTCAGCTAGCTTCTTACTCTGTTCCTCTAACATAATACCTATGTTTCTGTTCTGTTCCTCCTGCTTCTTACTCTGTTCTGTTATCAGCATCGTCAGGTTTCGAAGCCAGGAAGGATTCTCCCCCTCATTACTCTGGATGTTTGTAGCCCCGTCTTGTTTATTTTCCTCAGTTTCCTGATTTTCGCTTACTTTTGACATCTCATCATTGGTACCCTGCACATCTAATTTCGACATTTTAACTGATCTTATAATACTACGGTTTCTCAAATTTATGTTCCCCAAATTATCCCTGTTACTCACTACCCAAAAAAAACAACTCATCAAAAGAACACTACTAATTTATAACCGTAGTTCCCTAACTTGATATATGCCTCTTTATTGAAAAACTCGGAATGAATGCAAAGAGTACTCGTTTATATCGTACATGAAAACAACTTTAAACTTTAACATACTTGAAATAAACTGGATTTATGCATGATATCCATTCACTACAGTACGATATTTCGTAGCCCCACATTGGTCGTGCCATTTGTAACGGCTACCTTTGTCGTTGGATATCGCTCTACAAGTTGGGCGATCATTTATAACGTTTCTACAGATATTACACTCAAGACTCCTTAAAACCACCTCATCGTTCTTATTTAGCATTGGCTTGTCTAGACAGACGACATACACTTTATTAATTTAGATTTACTGGGCGCCAGTTATCGTAGAGATAACACATTAAAATTTTATTTAGCCACGGCCGCTCCCTTCCTTGAGCCAAGATCTATCATCGGAGCGTAGGGCAATAAACTTGCTCCATGAGATACTCTTTGCATTCCAACTATCCTATATATTCAACTCCCAATGAACAAGACATTTTAACTAATACGGGTTTATTTACAACAAAATTATTAATAACATTTGATCTGAGGTTTCGAGCTGTGTACAATATGTGCATTAATATTCCCTAATTGCTAGGCAATATTGACTGTCTTCTCGCTAGCGCTGATCTTCTGTGTTGATAATAACTCGGTCCACATACCTGGTGCCTTGTGGTTCAAAGTCCATCTCATTGGTCTGCTTGTAGGCTAATTTGAGATCTTACGCCAACACGCGTTTATTGACCTTTGAAAACATATGTTTTCACTTTGCTAACTGTACTTCGTCTAGTTGTTGTGGTTGTTGTTGTTGTTGTTGCTGCTGCTGCTTGTTTCTGAGTTTGATCACCATGGTAAGCAAATTTGAACAAACCAGGCTAATTGAATTCACTACGTCCCATCTTACTGAGGGACTGACAGAGTCTACGACTCACAAGGTCAATGAGTGAGTGCGTGATCGAATAAGTGAATGACAGAATAGAATCTATAGAATAGCCAGTGCTGAAGTCGCGCTGGGCTTTTATACACTCTGAATGGTCCCGATGTTTCGCGGCATAAATTTGCCCGCGACCCATCAGACCAATTATAGCAAAGCATTTCTCAGTCCTCAAGCGACGCTGAAACTTCTCCGAGCGGGAATACAGGCCCGCGTACTTCAAATATTCCACTCAGAACCCGCTATTCCTCTCGTTGCGCATATATATATATTCCGCCGAAATCTTTCTCCAAGCCCTTGTCTCCAGTCAGCGTGGCTTCGTTCCAGAAATACATTTTCTTGCAATATGTTGCTTCACCGTCCGTAACTTCTTCCAACCATGCCCGTCCTGTCTTTACAATTTAACTAATAAAACAGCCCTAGACCTCTATAAAAACCCTGTTTCTTAATCTAAGCACTTGACAATATTATATATGATTATGGTAATGACGTGAATATGGTATGGCCCCTCCCTTGATATTAATGGGTGAATAAAACGATATAACTTTGATATTTCAATAATAATAATAATAATAATAATAATAATAATAATTACACAATGACTTTAAAAATAATAATAATAATAATAATTTGTACCGTAATCAAGATTACGTTACAGTTTCTTCTCCTTGATACAGAGCGTCTATCGCGCATATGCTGAACTGCGCTGCAGCGGAACGTACAACTAGTTGAAGACACAGGCGGCACACGTCTATGAAGAAGGTATACAAAAACTCGTGCCACGCTACGACAAATGCCTGCAACATTTCGGCAGTTATGTGGAAAAGTAGTTTAAGGGTTGTAGAATTTTCTGCAATAAATAATTTTTCTGTATCTGTACACAATTTAATGTTATTACCAAACGGAACTTACTTTCTGGACGTACTTCGTAATTCTTATATGAAGGCGACAAGGGCTACATGTAATGCACGCATGAACCCAGCATTTAATGCAACATCTACTGTATATAAAATAACAATCCATCCTAAAAAATAGCCAGGGCATATTTAAAGTTGTGCATATCCAATTGCTATAGGCCTTCAAAGTAAGTTTTTCAAGTCAATTGCAGATTGGGCATTCAAGCAGTATTAAAACACAATACATATCAAGAAGCACACACACAACGAAAATAATATTAGAAAAACATTTACGAGTTTATTTGATTTTAACGTATAAGAAGCATTTTAGTTGCAAAAATTAAAATTATTTTTGTTTTTAAATCTTGACTGCAACAAGACACTTTTATAAGTTCTTTTAGAAGATAATTTATAATTTTTGGTTAAATTGTGATGTACCTGATTTGGATATTTTTGGAAAATTTTAAGAGAATCTCAAAATTACCATATAGCAACTTTATATTTTTAATAGTACCTTCCGACAACTTAAGATTGGTGATGATGACCACACTGTGGTCAAAACTAGTCCAGATATAATAAACAGGGGCGTAAATAAGCGGGGGTGCTGAGGGGGCTCCAGCCCCCCCCCCCCCCATCCGAAAAAAACAATAAAAATTAAGAAAGTGTTGCTTTGGTGAGAGCATAAAATAATTGTAAATTTGGTTGTACCCTAATCTTAACGTATTGGCTAAGTTATAAACAATATTAAGATTGAAATTAGACTAACTCCTGGTGTAGTGGCTAGCATTCTTGGCTGCCGCCCCGGAAGTCCGAATTCGATTCCCGGCTCTGCCAACATATTTTGATTCTAATCTGAGGGCTGGAACGGGGTACACTCAGCCCTGTGAGGCAAAACTGTGAATTGCACAGTACGGTACTTTTAAGAAATAAATTAACAACTTGTTAAAAAAAGCTGTGTATTTTTCTGCTTAGTAATTTGACAAATATTTAGATATTTGCCATTCATACTCCATAGATCATAAATTCATAATAGAAAATCCATTATATTATGCTCTAAGATATTGGTTGATATTTCTGGGTATTTTGCGGTGGCAATCCCCTGAGAATACTCACAATTTTCCAGGATAGTCAGCCCCCATCCCCGAAAAATGTATATACGCCCCTAATATTAAACAACTTATAATAAGATATTTATTGACTACATGAAATTGTTTGAAGCAGTCCTTCAGTTCTCAAGATGACCTTCACATTAGCTGGAGAACTCCTAAAATGGGAACACATGGTTAATTTAAGAAGACCATTACTACATTTATGTTCGACCCTGCCTATTATGTGTCAGAAAACTGTATCATAATGAGGCTCATTATAACACTATTTTTCATTATGAAACAGTTTCTCCCACCAATCAGAGCTCAAGAAACAGTTGTGTGACCAATTAGATAAGGAAACCTTCGCGCATGCGCTCAAAATCCAACATGTCTATATAAATGACCGAAAGTACGCCGTCCATATGTTCGCGTAAATAAACTGGTGAATATGAGACAAGAAATAGCACTGTACCTTAATATCCCCAAAACCAATTTCTACACAGCGCGTTGTTTTGAAACGACTTCGGTGACAGTTTTACTGAATACTGGTGCACAATCTGAACATATGGCATTGAAGCACACAGAGCCATGCATCGGTTGGCCAGAGAGCTTGGAAAACAGAGATATACTACCCAGCGCAGCACCCGATCACAACATTCTAGTGACTGAACAGATATTTATGAATATTTATTTTAAAATATATAATAAAGTTATAATTATCGTCGAACATAAACAGTCGTATTCAACTCGCCTATAATGGTAATTAAGACACTCGTATGGAAATTATAAAACTCGCATACGCTCGTTTTATAAACATACTCGTGTCTTAATTATAGCCATTATAGGCTCGTTGCATAATGTACTATTTTCTTTCTGCTGTGCTCTAATTGATATTCTAGAACAAACTGCTCAAGTTTTCAGTTCTCATTGTTTCTTTTTGACTGACCTCACTAATGAGGGAGTGGTCGGGTCTGTAACTCACAGTCATTTCTAGGAAGTTCAATATTCAAGGAACATTCAATGAGTAAAGCTTGATCTAAAATGTTATAGCCTCTCACATAAGAGTGGTAGTAACACTTCGGGAGTGATGAACTACTTAAATTAACCGAAATACCTTGTGTAATGATTAATAATAATTGTGGAAATGATGTCATAATAGATGTTTTCTCCTCCGCAGTCTATAACCTTTACTTTTCTTATTCAGAAGGGGGGCTGAAAGGTTCCCGCACCCCCCGCGTGACAGCCGACCTTACTACTGCTGCCTCCGACATGCTGTTAATCTACATAGTAGAAGAGACAGATGGGGGTTTGGAAAGGAAATGCCTTTTGAGGCTTCTCGCCTGTCCCATTGCATTTGTAATCTACCAGGCATAATTATGGATATTAACATAGGTAGGTTAGGGTTTAGTCTATAACCCATCCGCCATCCCTTTCTTACAACACGACCTAGCCCATATAGTGAAATTTCAGTTGTGTCGGCCATTGCAGGTGTGATTTATGGGACAACTAAAACATTGCCAACCCCACGCATACGATAACCGCGGCCGTGAGGTGATTGTATGCTTCCTCAGTTTAGGGGCTACAACAACGCGGTTATGTAGCCCCGTGTACTTTGGGTGTGTGTAGAATCTCTCTGATAATCGGTGTTAATTGTGATGGCTCAGTGGCTTAGCCAGGGGGGGGGGGGGCAGAGGGGCCGCCCCAGAAATCGAGGTGGGCATGAGCCTTTATATTTTCCAACGGCTCGAACAAATTTAGAACCTACAACGAAATGTTGAATGCCATACAGTAAATGCAATGACAAATAATGTACTAACACTCTCAGTACGGCCAGACATCACTTTCCGTGCCTGCACAGCTTGAAAGAGCTGAACTAACAGGGTAGCAATTAGGATTGTGACGTGAGGGGATTTTCCAAGTAGGCCTACAGTACGGCCCTCAGTACTGGGGATACAACCAGGTGATTGAGACAAAAGTCTGCCAAGAGATTAGGATTGCCAATTAGCAAAAGACCTCTCTGCAGGGGGCCAGTTATAGCTTGTCTGCTTACACTCTTTTGTCAGCTCTTAATTACCATTTCCTAGAAATAGCAGTGTTCAATAATGGCTACAATACTGACGCTGCATGGTTGATTGTCGACATTGTCGGGATTTACGGCGGTTTTGTGTCTATGCGAGAGGCGATATACAGTCTGTTAGTGGTAGTATTGAGGAAGAGTCGCAAGTTCTTTGATAGTTGCTCTTTTCTTTTTGTCACATTAGCGAGTGTTTAAAAATGGACCGCTTTGTCATAAAGAAGCAAATACTGGATAAATCTTTGGTAAGTTAATGCAAGTTTTTATTGTTATGTGTAGCAAACTGAGGCCCGCATTGTATTATATAGAAACAGCTTTTACAAATAATTTTCTCTCCACGAGAAAGACGCATCGCTCACTGATAGAAGGTAAAGATATTCGATTTGTTTTAAAAGGTTCGTATTAAATTATTATTATTATTTAAAGTGTATTAGAGCCTCCGTGGCTTAAGCGGCAGCACGCCGGCCTCCCACCGCTGGGTCCGTGGTTCAAATCCCGGTCATTCCATGTGAGATTTGTACTGGACAAAGCGGAGGCGGACAGGTTTTTCTCCGGGTGCTCTGGTTTTCCCGGTCACAATTTCATTCCAGCAACACTCTCCACTATCATTTCATTTCCTCTGTCATTCATTTAATCATTGCTCCAGAGGAGTGCGACAGGCTTTGGCAGCCGGCACAGATCATATCCTCGCCGCTAGATGGGGGGCTTCATTCATTCCATTCCCTGACCCGGGCGGTCGACTGCGGGTCGACTGGAAGCAGGCTGTGGATTTTCATTTCATTTAAAGTGTATTAAAGTTTCCTCTGAATAATAATAATAATAATAATAATAATAATAATAATAATCAAGGAATTAGAAAAACAAGAGAAAAAAATTCTGAGAAAGATCTACGGGCCAGTTCAGAAAGAGGGAATATGGATGAAGAGACCGACAATAGAACTGTACAAACAGACAGAGACGATTACAAACAACATAAGGAAAAGAAGGGCAAAATTTTATGGACATATACATAGGATGACCGAAGACAGACTGACCAAGAAAATTTTTAATATAGTTACGAATAGCACACTAAAAACCAATTGGGTAAAGGAAACCGTTGAAGACCTTAAGAAACTAAACATCTCTACAGAAGACATCGCAGACAGGAGCAAATACAGAGAAAAACTTAGACTACAGAAGTTTGAGCAAACTCCCAAAGAGAGACAACCAGCAAAGAGGTGGACAGAAGAGAGAAAGAGGAAACATAGTGTGTATATGAGAGGTTTTTGGGAAAAAAGAAGAAAGGTCCAGAATGAAACATGAAAATTGATTGTGTTGTAACGCTCTCCTTATGGGGAATTAACGAATAAATAAATAAATAAATAAATAATAATTATAATAATAAACAAGTATGAGGTCCACAGCGACCGTTAGGCTTACCTTAAAACAGCGCTGTTTAAATTACACTAACAATAATAGACCTAAAGGTGTTGCAATATACCTTCTTTATGGGTGTATTCTCTGTTCTGCAACTATTGATGACTTAATACTTTATCGTGCATTCTACCCGTGATGGCTTTTTTTTTTTTTTTTTACTAAAATCATTTCTGGTAAATAAACTAGTTAAAAAACACGAAGACATAGTAGGCTACGGTATTAACGTAAAGAACATTTTGAACTGAAACGTGTGAATTTGCCATAATAGCAGTATTCTGATAACTGATAATTGAAAATCTGAGCGCCAGAGACAAATGTAAATACTGATACAGCTGTGAGCTACTTCAAAACAGAAAGCAACAAAGGGCGGAATTCAGACAGTCATGAATACACTGAAGAGTTTTGCCTAAGCTAAAAATGAACTCTAAAGAACTTCCTAACAATCGCAATTGAGACACGTGTTCCTTCAACTTTGTCATACCACGCCGCCGAGAGACATGGCCAGAATAGAATGTTGCCGATGACGACAACAATGATGACGCCTTGCTTCAATTGCTTTTGCAACGACAGCAGCTTTTACTTCTTCTTTGTACCCGCTTCGGGTTAAACATCTCGGTATTAGCGTTACTGCCCCCACTGTCTTACCAACATTCCTCACCTTCTTTAGGCGCGCCCCACAGGCCCATCGCCCTGGCACTTGACCCCTCCCCCCCCCCCCCCTCACTCTAGTTGCGGCCCTGCTTAAAACTGTAGGTGGTGTTGGGGTCGAGCGGCAGTTTCTCACCGGAGGCTCTGGGTTCTATTCCCGGCTCCATCTGGGATTATAGAAACTGACGTGAGGACTGGAAGGGGTGCACTCAGCCTCGTGAGGGCAATTGAGTAGCTGCCTGATCAAAGAGGCAGCGGCGCGGTGACGAAAACCAAGATTAACGGCCGAGGGATCAGACGCGCAGACTCCGTTGCCCCATAATCTGCATACCAAATGGCTGAGTAGCGGTCGCTTGGTAGGCTTAGGCTCTTCAGGGCTGTAGTGCCACGGGTTATTTTTTATTTTTATTTTCTTTAACTGTAGGTTTTATGACTTATGATCACAAGATCTGCAGTCACTTTAAACACCAAGTTAGCTTCCTCGCTTTTTTTTTTTTTTTAGTAATTTTGAACCAAAATCACATAGTTTATACTACAACAGTTCCAAGATTACAAGATTACACTAACAGTTCACTCTTGCATTGATTTAACTTATAATCAGTTAAATATATCAACTTGTGCAGTAATAGATGAGGACCTAATGCCCCCCCCCCCCCCCCCCCCAACTAAAATCCTGGCTACGCTACTGTGATGGCTGTAATAGTGTGTATCATCTGTAATTCAGGTAAGGTCTGCAGGCGATCAATTTCAAGTAGGCTAGTTCCTACTTTTGTTACCAAATGCTTCCGTCAACGGCACCTAACTGCGAACTTGGCTACTAGATGCCACCACAACTAGCACCTGGAGGCTAATGTTGGAACTTAATAGAGCGTTAATCAAATCTAACCTACAAGTTTTGCTTCACACAATTGTAGTTAGTGGAAGGTTCTTTTACATGCCATACATCTATGACATGGGTCTACCGGCTTTTTTCTTCCCCTCCGAAAGAAAGCACACCAAGGGATTTTTAACACTCTTAAAAATCCGATGACTTCGGTCGGGTTTGGGCATAGAAGCTCAGCATGCTACCAACTACGCCACCGAAGCCGCCGTGTGGTGTTTGTTTTATGTTGTGCTAGCTCCGCCCTCTTCGTTCGCTTCGTTGTGTTTCTATGTTAAGAAGGCTTTACATACAAAAGCAAACCTAACCTGGGGCTGACGTCCCAGACCCCCTTGCTTGTAGTACAAACAGTAATTTTCGGCCCGACAGAAGCCATTAGTATCTCGCTCCGCTTCGTAAGCCAATAGCTTCTCGCTCCACTCGCTTAGCTCACTACCCGTGTCGTGTATTTTGTGTACCATACAATGGCAACAGTGAAGTGACGTCACTGTATACGCCAGCTTGCCACGATGGGTGAGTGGTCAACGTGCGGTCGACTATCCCCAAGCTTGCAGGTTCGCTCCTGGCCGTGGCAAGTGATTTTTTTTTAAAGGCGGCAAAAATTACGACACCATGTCATACGATGTTCGCATGTCAAAGAACCCATTTATATTCAGTAGGCCGTGTCCATAATGGCAAAATTAATTTCGGGAGTTTCCGCCAACACAAAGTTCCTAATTTCTCTACTAGAAAGCGCTATAGTGTTCAAGGAGCTTAGATATCTAACCTCCTTGACTTTCATAGTGCTTCAAGGAACAAAGAAATTTGACATGCAAGCTACCCTTTGGGTGTCAAATAACAAAGCTTGCACTCGGCACCCGAGGCCATACGATATTATTATTATTATTATTATTATTACTGTATACGCCTGTATGCGTCTCGGTAATAGTTGAAGACACATAATGTACTTCTTTCAAAAGCAATTGAGCTACGCCAAACAATGACAATTTATTGCCGTCGTTGAATGTTCAATAACGACTTAAGTCACATATTTACGTAATGATACGTGCCACCCCTAGTGGCAATTCCGTTAACTGGATTACGGAGGGTAAAAAGCACAACACCAATTACTGCTTTAAAGAGAAGTTAGCATTATTGCTTGCAGGAAAGATACACCACTCAACAGCGAATACAAGCAATTAGAACCTTACTCCGGTTTCCTCAAGTCTCTTCCTTGAGCACTCTTGCCCCTTTCACTTCTCAACAAACCACAGAAGTAAAACCGTCTTAATGAGTCCGGTGGCCTTGACAGAAGCTACCTGCACCTCTTCCTCATGTACACCAACTACAGTTACTTACGATATTCCGCTACACGCTATTTCGCTGTCCACAAGCTGGGGGAAACAATGTCACTGGATTTAGTAACTCGCACGGCACTTCGTCACCACACTTCTGTCGCTCAGGAAAGACGCTCGCACTAGCTCGTAAAACACACACCCACAGAAAACTCGGTCCCCTCACTGTTGAAGCCACTTATATAGCAGGCTGGTGACTCACTGAATTCTAGAATCGTCCAGGACACACGGCTTCTCGACATTTCCTTTACTGGCTGGGTCACGAATATTCTGGACCATCCCTTTCACTTCGCAGTCCGTTGCGTAACGCGCACGTAATACACTGAGGCAGAGCACACACAGCTCGGGGGAGCTGTGACTCATGCGGCGAGCGACGAAACAATCTCACAGCCGTAACAGTCATTGAGCACACATTCCCAGTGCAGTAGTGGTAATGGACAGTAATTACAATTGGTAATGACTCCCAAAATATCAAATCTGATATATAAAAGTGAAAGTCCGCATGTATGTGGATTTGTTCTCTATACAAATCCACACCATTCCACCAATCTCAACCAAACTTTGTACAAACATAGTTCAGTGCCCAGAAAGAATCACTGCCTACATGAAGTTCCGATTGTCTTTCCCATTCTTTTGATTTCGGTCTTTTGGCACTTGAGCAAAGGCTAATTTTGGCAAAAATTAACTGATGAAAGAATGGCATGTCCGTAACCATGACCACCAAGTTTCCATCTATCTCTGTAAGAGATTCATTTATTATCTAAACCACGATAAAGAACATTAGGAATTTGAACGCCATAAGAATCTGAAACCAATTTATTTCTATTAATTGGAACCGTTGTACGGAATAGAAATTAAAAATGAAATACATTGGCTAACCCTGCATGAGGTATAACGTCACAACGGCTGGAGATATCATCACAAAACTTAGTATTCAGATTGAGTTAAAATATTTTTGCTGTTGTTGTTGTTGTTGTTGTTGATTCATTTAGATGCTATACGACATCATGGTCATGTAGCCCCATGAACTTGAGTGTGTATGGATTTTATCTCATAACCTGTGTTACTGTAGTGGCTAAAATAGTGCGTGTATTCGTAATTCAGATGAGGATTGGAAAGGAGGTTACTGTGGCCTTCAGTTAGGAACTCTCGTGACATTTGCTTGCAGTGGAAGTGGGAAACCACGGAAAACCACTTCCAAGCTTTGCCTCGGGAGGCACAGTGTACCCCGTTCCAGCCCTCCGACCAGAATTAGAATTTCTTGACAGAGCCGGGATTCGAACTCGGACCTCCAACACGACAGCCGAGATTGTTAGCCATTCCACGAGGTGGTCTAAATGACTTTGCATTTTATGCATGCTTTTATTTAAATTTTATTGCATTTAGCCGATCAAAACCATACACATCACTTTGGTCTAATTGTATAGTCTTGATGCCGCTGCTTTTACAGGAGAATTTGAATTTTAATATTGTGATAGTAGGTATTACCCGCAATATATAGCATGTAATGGCTTTGTGGCGTAGTCGCTAGCATGCTGAGCTTCTATGCCCAAGATCGTGGGTTCAAATCCGGCCGAAGTCGTCGGATTTTTAAGAGCGTTAAAATCCCTCAGTATCCCTTCCTTCGGAGGGGAAGTAAAGCCGGCGGTCCTATGTCATAGATTTATGGCATGTTAACCTTCCACTAATTACACCTGTGTGAAGCTAAATTGTATAGGTTAAGAATGTAAACAACTCTCATAGGTTCCTATGCTCGTTGCCAAGAGCCGACTGCGGTGGCGTCTTGTAGCTAAGTTCTGAACTAGTAGTCGTTGACGGTGGCGTTTGGCGGCAAAAGTACAAACTATTTGAAAAATTCAAGTCTGCAGTCCTTACTTGATGACGTGTGCACAGGGGGATACGTACAGGAGTAAGCCATGACGTAGCCCAAGTAATATTGCTTGAAAGTAACTAAAACATACTAAAATTACGCCAAAGAAACTTCAACAACAACCCCCAACCCCTGGCACTATACAGCCCATGACGGGCTAAGGCCGACCAAGCGACCGCTGCCCAGCCACTCGGCCTGCAGATATTGAGGTGACGCGTGATCAGCGCGTCGGGTACCCTCGGCCGTTAATCTTGGTTTTCGTGATCGGGGCGCTGTCTCACTGTCAGACAGCTACTCAATTGTCCTCACGAGGCTGAGTGCACCCCGTTCCAATCCTCACGTCAGTTTTAAAATCCCTGACGGAGCCGGGGATCGAACCTGGGGCCTCCGGATGAGAGGCAGGCGCGCTATCCCAACACCACGTGGCCGGCCCCAAAGAAACTTCACTCAAAACAAAACAGTAAATTATCTAATAAAAAAAATAACTATAATATTAAATATTTATGCGAATTTTAGCAATTTTAAATTCAGTAATTGAATTGGTTAGCAAAGAGAAACAATTTGTCAGAGATACCAATGCACAGAGCGGACTCCTAGCAAAATGAAAGAGAACTTCCTATGGTCCGCAATCAAAGCCAAAAGGCAGTGAAAGAAAGAAGAAATAAAGAAAAAAGAAAACACAACTCAGTTAGCATCTTCGCAAAGGTGGACACACTATTTGGGCATTATACGGCATTATAACTGAAAGCCTACATTTGGAAAGGAAAATGTTGGCTGTGAGTCACAATCGTTAAAAAATATGTATTTGCCGCCAAAATAACTGATATGAGATAATATTTTATTTACATTTAAAAAAAGCTTTTAGTTTTAATTGGTTGTAATTGTTTATTAACATGCATCAATAATGTAGTTATTTACAAATCATCGCTGGGGCATAACGTATAGAATAAGAAGTGATATCACTGGCCTAGTACGACTGGTCCGCCGCAGCGCAGCGCTGGCTCCGATCTGTGATGTAAGTTAGCATTGGCGCTTACGAGACTTTTAAAACCTTGCGACCTGTTTTACATGTTAAAACACCGCAAGATATCCTCATAGGCGCTAATAAGTTCAACATCTCCACTTACTTTACTGTGCCCAATTATAATTTAATAAGTCGTCTCCTGTAATAGTCCAGTTTCGACAATAAGTGAAGACAGAGAGCAAGTTCAAAATGCAATTAGTTTTGCCAGCTATTGGTAAATTTATAAAAAGAACGGAAAAATTAACCTCGCTATCAGTAAGGATTTCTTCACATTGTTACACATTTTACATTCCCTTAACAGACTTGCAACACAGAAAGAAAAAAAAGCCGTACGAACGCAACTTTCAACTTTACCGTAGATTACTCTACAATTCAATAATAACCATAAATTTCACTCCACAAACACCAAAATCAGTAAACTACCATCATTTCAGAAGAACTTAACATTAAACAGACATAGAAGGCATAGTTATGACCCCTTCATAGAGTAGGCTATTGCCTAAAACTGATCACGCCTCCTTCAGCATTACGGTACATAAATGTTTTTTTTAACTCATTGTCTTTTTATTCTCATCCCTTTCTTCACAGAAGTAGTCTTTAATGGCATCAAGAGCATTTTTATTTACACCATACCGGACAAATACTTAGGCAAATTAGGAAATTATGTGGAACAGAATAGTCTTTCAATCACCAGTTGGTTCTTTGGAGAAGTACTACTTCCTTCCCTTCTATCACAAATTTGTCAAATTTAACAATCAAATCTTCTGAAAAGTGAGCATCACAGATGTAGGACTTTTCAGTAAGTTCCCTATCCTTCCCTGGTATGGCCCCTTTGCACTTGATAAATCGTTCCTTATCTTTAGGAGGTTTGAAAAACCGTCTGACCTCTTAACAGTCCCCACAGCTAGATCTGCATTCTGGTACAATAGAGCAAGGCATCTTCACTACTCACATTAAGCACTCATGAAAATGTAAGGGCTAAACTGCTGTTTACTTACATTAAATAACAATAAAATTAACACACGAAGATAACGTCAACACACGACAAGAAATTAAATTCCATTTCAGTTAATGCTTCCTACAATAGCATTTCAGGTATTAATACTATGAAGTAATAGTGTAAGCACTTGTATATCAATAAACGTTTGCACAGAACACCACCAAAACACTCCGATCGATTAAATACTTAAAATATCGCACATAAACATATGTGGAAATCAACAATCTCAAATCGACTGTAGCGCTGCATAGCGGCGAGTGCCAACCCGATCCGTATTCATTACATGCTATTGAGGGAGAAGAGATCACACTTTATATTCTATTCGTTATGGCTGGGGTATTGATTAGTGGACTCTTGGGTATCCTTCATTAAGACTAGCTTTGATTACCCGTCATTGACTGTTCTTAGAGTACGGTAGGATAACAAAAAAATAAAACAGTTAACTACTCTGACCTCAACGGGACGTGGTGACACAGCGGTCAAACTGTGTGCGTCTCACCAAGGTGGACCGGGTTCGATTCCTGGTCAATGCATGTGAGATATTCGATGTGAAATGCCATGTTCTGTGGTTCAGATTCCACGTAAATAGGAGGTACCGTGGCTCATGATCGCAAGATTAACGGTCACGTAAAACTACAAGCTTCCTTCCTTTCTTTCCTGGCCTCAACGATACCAAGACTGGCGTTGGAGGGAAGAGAGAAGTTTGGCTTAGGCTAACAGACTTGCATCCGAGGTTCCAGGTAGTGAACTGTTGTTGCTTATTTTATGGGCTGTGAAATTGTGGACATATAGGGTGTGTGTATGTGTGTGGAATTTGTATGATAACCTGTGTTATTGTGATGGCTGAACTAATGTGTGCATTTGTAAATTGGGGCAGGATTGGGAAGGAGGCGGCCGTGGCCTTAAGTTAGGAACAAACCCTGCATTTTCCTAGAGTATAAGTGGGGATAAACCACGGAAAACCACTTCCAGGATGGCTGAGGTGGGAAACGAACCCTCCTCTTCTCAGTTTTGCCTCACGAGGCTGAATGTTCCTGCCCTCACACCAGAATTAAATTTCTTGGTAGAGCCATGAATCGAACCCGAACCTCCGGGGCGACAGCCAAGCATGCTAGCCGTGGGTAGTGAATGATTTTTATTGTTTAAGGGGTTTTCTTGTGACATTTCTATGTCAGGAACTTGTCACTCAGCAAGTATCACGAAAGCCGCGTCATGTGTGGGATAAAGTGACGGATGAACGAGGTCGGTTTTATTCTTTTTTCACCTCCGATGGTTCATAAAATTAAGAAAGTGTACATAATAAAATGCGTTTATTATCAATGGTTATGCATAAACACATGGGCGGTGCGTCAGGGCCGTCAGGCCGTATTGTACTAAGTTAGTTATAGGCTATTAATCAAGGCTTCATAACTTAACATAACGAAAATGGTTGTTTGGGTAGATTATGTAACAAAATGGGTCTTGGTCACATTGTGGTCGTTACGCTTCATATCCGGAAGTCATTTGTATCGCATGGTAACGTTATTGGGCCATATAACGTTATTCTGATATTGGTTATCGTAGAAACGAAATAGTATTGTCCGACAGAAATAACGTTATTTGAATAAGTCTCTCGAAAAATATCCCCTAATACCGTTATTCGGACTAATAACGTTCTTCGGATATCGGTTATCGTAGAAACGAAATACTAGTGCCCACCTGAAATAACGTTATCGGAATACATATCTCGAAAACAATCTCCTAATATCGTTATTTGGACTGATAACGTTATTCGAATATCAGTTAACCAAGGAACGAAATGGTAGTGCCCTCCTGAAATAACGTTATCGGAATACATATCTCGAAAAATATTCCCCCAATACCGTTATTAGGATTAATAACGTTATTCGGATATTGGTTATCTCAGGAACGAAATGGTAGTGCTCACTAGAAATAACGTTATTTGAATAAATCTCTCCAAAAAAATCCCCCAATACCGTTATTCGGACTAATAACGTTATTCGGATATCGGTTATCGCGGGAACGAAATGGTAGTGCTCACTATAAATAACGTTATTTGAATACATCTCTCGAACATTATTCCCCCAATACCGTTATTCGGACTAATAACGTTATTCGGATATCGGTTATTGCAGGAACGAAATGGTAGTGCTCACTAGAAATAACGTAATTTGAATATATCTATCGAAAAATATTCCCTCAATACCGTTATTCGGACTAATAACGTTATTCGCATATCGTTTATATATTACAAACGGCATCATCGATTGAGAATGGCACCATTTTGATACATTTTGCGTTGGAGAACTCCATAGAGTAGAAAGAGTGGAAGTGTCACTTTGCGACCTACGTCGTGTTAGGTTCTGAGTTTAGCCGCGAGGTTAATAAATACTCGGAAGTGCTTACCGTGATAGGGTATTGTATTTTTAGCCTACTTTTCACATTTTGCAAAAATGAGGAAAAAGTAGACTTATGAGATCGATCTGGGCAAATGTCTGTCTGTCTGTCTGTCTGTGCATGTCCCCCCCCCCCCTTATCAACTCCTAAACGGCTGATGCAATCAAAACCAAATTTGGTATGAGTAAAGATCTATATCTGAATATCTCAAGGCCATGAAAATGAAGTCAGTGCTACCAACTGCTGAAAAACCGCAATTGAAATTTGAGCTCCATGTTGGATATCTTGGAAGGTATGCATGGGAGCTATTCCAAAATTGGCACATAATTTTATAGATAATAATATTTCAGTTAAATTCCAAGAGGCCATACATGACAGTGTTGGCAAAATGATTCTAAGCATGCTGATAGGTCAAATTTTTAAATTAATAGAACTTCTACACTATCAATTGGATTTCAACCAAATTTCGTATGTATTCTACTATGTGTACATAACCAGATATCACTATGCGTATTCTTAAGAGCAACCAGCTGCTGACAACTGTTGATAATTGCTGTCTCTACTTTTTTACCCTTATATTAATATATCAGAATGCATGCAAGCCAACAACTCTAAACTTTGCACACGTATAGCACCTGACATTCTAGATTAATTTGGAGTAACTAATATTATGCCAATGCCGCTAACATGATTCTAAGCCTGATGATAGGTTCAATTCTAAAATGCATGTAACTTCTATACATACAAATGGATTTCGTCGAAAATTGGCACAACAATAGATCATAATATGTCAGATTATTTCTGACTAAGACATGCATGACATTGCTGCCAACATGATTTTACGCGCACTGATAGATCCAATATCTAACTGCATGTAACGTCCACGTTATCCATTGAACTTCAATCAAATTTTGTATTCTGTACCTTAAGAGATGGAACTAAGAATATATTAAGTCACCAGGGCTTCCAACTGTAGTGCAGGTATATTTCGAATTAATTAGAAATTTTGATATTACCAACTTAATTTCGTCATTAACTTAGATAGTTCCATATAGATTAAACATTGGCATGAATCTTTAAGTTTAAGAAAAATAGGTTCCTTAGTTTGTCACGGAACTGCTTGTTGAACTTGCGAAAGTGGCGAATGTCCGGAAACACTCTTAAATGCGCTTTTGAAGAAAGGAACAACAGACCGACACCACTTGAAATACATAGGCCTAGGTGGATAGCAAACGACCTGAAGCTTAATAGAGATCAAGTACTAGCGAATCAACTAGACAACGGGGGGAATTCAGTGTACATTAAATTAGTGTACACCTTACTTTATGAAAACATATTATCTCGACATGAAGGTGTGATATCCTTCCGGCTAGCTAGCGGTAAAACCACAAAGATAACTATCACTGCTTCAGACTCTTTAACAAAACGTGTGCGTGTCTGTTTAATCTCCTCCCGAAGTCAACAATGAAAGGCTCTCCCGCGGGCTTTCTACGCATGGAGTTCTCAAGGACATACGGAACGACTGCTGGAATGAAGTATACGAATTTTCTGCTGTAAGTAATGGCATACGTGCCTGCCTGCCTGAACCCAAGCAAGCGAAGCCGGCATAGCCGGCTTCACTGCGTGCATTTTTCGCCTGTCGGCACCCACTTTGGGGCCATAAGAGCTTTATCAAGGGGAGTTTGGACATTGTAACAATTGAACTCAAATACCCAATTCCATCAAATTTGACGGTCAATGGTTGTAAAGTTCTGTTAACATATGAAGGACAAGCTAAGTATTGCTTTTATTGTAAAGAAACCTCCCACTTACAAATAGACTGTCCGAACAGAAGGAATCGCCCGGTATTCATGTCAGACAACAAATCTACAGCACGGTGCTGGGCGAGTCAGATGGGAGTAGTAAGCTAAGCAACACTACGGACATGGAAACTGCAGTACCTTCCCCTGAATATCCAGCCATATCAGAGGCCTTTCATAACAGGCCCCATTTTACAAACACATATAGCATTGCGGAATAACTCAACCATCAGATAACGTAGCTGAAACATCCCTGACTACTTTACATAGCAATGAAGAGGGAACTGTGACGTCACGATCGGACAGCACGGGGAAGGGACACATCAGCAGGCAACACAGCAGTCTGTGCAGCAGCCAGATACTATTAAGACTAAATGTCCCGATTTTTAGTTTGTAATTCTGACACCACGTAGCAGCACCAAAGTGAGGCAATTTCTCTTCAATGAAAGCTCATATTTGCGATGTCAAAACCACTATGTATACTAGAGTGCAATAGAATTGATATCAATTCAATGCATTTTCCAAAATGTGAAAAACAAAGACGTTACTAGCAGTTTTTTATATTTCTGCTTAAAATATGAACAAAAAACTGGTAATACGAAAACGGAGATTTATTTCCTGATTCCAATGCATTTTTCATAAATAAAATCGGGTGAATGGAATCGTCGGCATTAGTTTAGGAATTGTTTCGAAAAGGGTGGTAGGAGTAGCGGCGCGGCTATACAAGATCTCTAGCGCAAGGGAAATGATGAACACTCCGAGTTGACGAATATTGTAGTTCGGCGAGTTACATGTACAAGTGCCTAGGCGTGGAACAATATCTGAGCAATAAAATTATAGTAATGTCACGCTTATGTAACGTTGACACAATGTGTTTATACAGATACTTTCTTACTTCCTCAAACATTCTTGTTCTTGTTCTTGTTGATAATAATACATTGTAGGGGCTTGGGACATCTTGGTCATCAGTCCCATGTAGTTGACTACGTGTGTTACTGTATTAGAGCCAGGGATGGGGCAGGTGCCCTGCGTCTTCAAGTAAGGTACTATCTCGGCATTTACCTGGAGGGAGTGTGGAAAACCCTGCGAAACACAAGACACAACTGAACTTCAGGTGCAACCACAATGGTAGGTTGATTGACAGGTGAACTAGTCAATGAGAGATGTTGGACTGATGACAGTTTCCTAGGAAAGAAATCATAAAATAAGAAGGAATTTCTGAATGGCAATAAACATCTGCTGTAAGAAACATTGTTTCAGTTCCTTACCTTTTATTTCGTTCAATACGCCAATACACAAGCTCTGCTGGGACTTTTCTTCGTTTTCTGTGAGCGTACAAAGGAAGTGGATATTTATGCAGGACGCTTGCACCTAGAGAACATGGGCTTGACTGTCGTCAGTATCTATGGAGACCAATTTTCCATTTTCACAGTGGCTACGTCTTACTTTTCCACACAATGCATTGTTTCCGTTTGAATTCGAACTCTCTTCTCTGAAAAAAGTTGTCACTGAATAGTTCGTGGTCTTGTACTCTTACACTTATATATTAGAAGTTCAAAAAAAAGACTAAACCCGTGGCGCGACAGCCGTTGGAGGGCCTAGTTCTACCAAGCAACCGCTGTTCAGCCATGTAGCTTGCAGATTGCGGGGTGACGTTTAGTCATCCAACTTGAACAAATAAATTTAAAGTGAAATCAAAACTGCTCAGTACTTTACACATTCTCTAATGCAAGCGTAATTTCAAATATAAACTAGGGATTTTTTTATGTAGGCCTATGTGTAGAGGTTTTTCTTAGGGCCTGGCTTCCTTTTCTTGGTACAGTACTTACTGTCGACCAAAATATTATGTGCACTCGAGTTTGAAGGTTGTTTGTGAAGTAACCAATATACCTATATAAAATCCACTAACATAATAATTTTCGTCGTTCTATTTTACGTTAGTTCATGTAGGTTTGGAAATTTATTTATATTTTAATTTTTTATCGCAGTTGAAACACAAAAGGTGACCGTTTTTAAGCGTGTTTCAACCATGCGTCACATTTAATAATTATTATCTCACAAACCCGTCATCAGATCGAATCCAAATTTTAGCACAATATACTTTGGAATGTTGTATAACAGGAGCCCTTTACTTCCGAGCTAAGCGTGCCTTGACGCGTGATGGAGACCATCTTGGCAAAGCTTACAGCTTTTACAGGAGCGGCCAACTGGTGAACCATGTTTTAATTCCCCATACAAATACAAACCGATATAAAATAAGTGAATTAATTTACGTATTTCACAATCATACAGCATACCTTTTTGATGTATAAGGATTACAACGCGACCAAGAACTACATTTTCAAACGAACCCGAGCCGAGAAAAAGTTACCTTACCAAAATGATAACAACTTTGTTTCTTGGCCATACAAAATTTTAAAATTAATGAACCAGTTAAACAACATTCCAATGTATATTGTGTTAAAATTTGGATTCGATCTGTTGACGGGTTTGTGAGATAATAATTCTTAAATATGACGCATGGTTGAAACACGCTTAAAAACGGGCACTTTTTGTGTTCCAACTGCGATAAGAAATATTAAAATATATAAAAAAATCCAAACCAACATGAACTAACGTAAAACAGAACGACTAAAATGATGATGTTATTGGATTTTATGTAGGTCTATTGGTTACTTCACAAACAACCTTCAAACTCGAGTACACATAATATTTTGGTCAATGGTAGTCGCAATTCCCCCTGGGATTTAGTGGTATGTCCTTGAATCAGGGCTGGCATGCGAAACGAAATGTATGGCTGTGGGGGCGAATATATTTGAATTTCGCCGTGAGCGCGATACTCGGGAGCGAAATGACAATGATTGTCGGCGGGAAATTAAATCGAAGCGAAACTTAATTCGAAGCGAAATGACATAGCGAAATCAACGCGAAACTTAATAGCAACGCGAAATTACATTGTACAATTAAATAAAATTTCACTCACGGGGCGAAAAAAAATCGTTACATTTTTTTAATTTCGCTCCCGGCGCGAAATACAATTCATTACAGACTTTTAATTTCACTCGCGGCGCAAAATAAAATTCGATACAGACTTTTAATTTCGCTCCCGGAGCGAAATTAAACTCGGTTACAGACTTTTAATTTCGCTTCCGGTGCGAAATAAAATTCGTTACAGACTTTTAATTTCGCTCCCGGCGCGAAATAAAACTCAGTTACAGACTTTTAATTTCGCTCCCTGCGCGAAATAAAATTCGATACAGACTTTTAATTTCGCACCCGGCGTGAAATAAAATTCCCAAACGGTATTTAGTTTCGCCCTCCGATGTGAATTTAAAATGAATGGAACATTTCATTTCGTTGTTGAAATTAAAATGTATTCGTTTCGAGAGTGAAATTATGTTCGGAGCGATGTTCAAAGGCCTGACGTTGGCTGCAGTAGCAGTCTTATTACCGTTCACCGCCTGCACATTCTGCAGGGCTGCAACAGCAACGTGAGTCATTCAATGGTCATCACTCCAGTAGAGGAGAAAGTCAGTGCTATGGCATCAACATCACCATCGTCGTTGACTGCACCTCGGACTCGTGGCTGGCCCTCCCTGACGTTCATAACGCAATGGGGCAACAAGTACCTTTACTTGTTCTATAGCGAACAAGAAGACGAATGTGCTGTGTGGACAGACATTCAAGATAAGTGACGAACTCCAATTACAATACAAATTGTCAGTTGTAACTCTTCAGTCAGTCAACACTAATTTGTCCAATAACTGGGAGGGGTACAATGTATATACAGTAATATGTAAATAACATTATATGTATTAGTTTATGGTCACGATTATAATGCAGCAATTTTAGTGATCTTAAATCTAATACATGCATTTTTTTCAGGAGTGTTACTTACATCTTATATACGTTGTACCCCACCCAGTTATCGGGTAAATTAATGTTGACTGACTGAAGAGTTACAAATAACAGAAAATCGTCTGTGGTAGTACCGCGGCGTATATCGAGTTCTGTTTCAGAGGCGGATTACTCGAACAACAGGGTTGAGGGGTCATTCCTTAGAATTACATTTTGCTTCCATTTTAATTTTCACGCTTACAATCAATATCATTTCGCACCCGAATATCACGCTCATGGCGAAATTAAAATGTTAACGCGTCCACAACCATTTTGTTTCGCATGCCAGACCAGATTTAATTTCAGACATGAAATGATATGTTCCATGCATTTTAAATTCACGCCGGAAGCGAAACTAAATGCTGTTTGGGAATTTTGTGTCATTAAAATAAACCGTGGCACTACATCCCATGAAAGGCCTAGGCCTACCAAGCGACCGCTGCCCAGGCATCTGCAGATATTGGTCAGCGCATCGGGTTCCCTCGGCCGTTAATCTTGGTTTTCGTGACTTTCAGACAGCTACTCTCGAGGCTGAGTGCACCCCGTTCCAACCCACACGTCCGTTTCTAAAATCACTAACGGAGCCGGGAATCGAACCCGGGGCCTCCAGGAGAGAAGCAGGCACGCTATCCCCAACACCATGGGGCCAGCAATTTTTGTCATACCAGGAGCAAAATTAACAGTCGTTAAAAATGTTATTTCGCGCCGGGAGCAAAATTAAGTGTCTGTAGCGGTTTTCATTTCGTGCCAGGAGCGAAATGAAAAGTCTTGAATCGAATTTTATTTCAGGCCAGGAGCAAAATTAAAAGTCTGTAATGAATTTTATTTCGAGCCGGGAGCGAAATTGAAAGTCTGTAACGAATTTCATTTCGTAGGAAGGAAGGAAGGAAGATTGTAGTTTTACGTGACCGTGAATCTAGTGATTATGAGCCACGGGACCTCCTTTTTACGTGGAATCCGAACCACAGGACATGGCATTTCACATCGAAAATCTCACATGCATTGACCGGGAAACAATTTCATTTCGTGCCCGGAGTGAAATTGAAAGTGTTTTTTTTTATTTCGCGCCGGAAGCGAATTTAAAAGACTAACGGTTTTTATTTTACGCCAAAAGCGAAATGAAAAGTCTTTAATGAATTTTATTTCACGCCAGGAGCAAAGTTAAAAGTCTGTTAAGAATTCTGTTTGTAGCCGGGAACGAAATTAAAAGTCTGTAACGGATTTTATTTCACGCTGGGAGCGAAATTTAAAGTCTGGTACGAATTTTATTTCGCACAGGGAGCGAAATTAAAAGTCAGTAATGCATTTTATTTCGCGCCGGAAGCGAAATTAAAAGACTAATGAATTTATTTCGCCTCTGCAGCGAAATTAAAATTCTCTTAGTAATCTTATTTTGCGCCAGGAGTGAAATTTTATTCCTTTGAACAATTTAATTTCGCGAAGCTAATTTAAATTGATGATACATTTCGTTTTGCATGCCAGTCTTGCCTTGAATCGGTTTTGGTGGTGGCTCCATTTTTCACCTAAAATGTAAAACTAACTGCACTTGATGACCGTAATGCTCTCCATCAGTCGTACCTATATGTACATCGTACATGTATACGATCTACCAGAGATACTGTCCAAAAATAAATTGCCGAAAATAGAACACCTAACGAACACTAAAAATAATGGTGTTGCAGGTAAAATAAACTAAGTAAAAAGTAATTAAAGGGATCGATGAACTAAAAACAGGAAAAAACAACATGGAAAATTAGAAGTCGTAAGTACAAACTGGTAAAATTTCAAAGGATCACTCAGAAATATCCAGAACTGAACAATAATTCAAAACTAGCCATCACAGTCACAGTCAATCGCAACATCGGACTAGATGCTCAGGAATCCCATACCGTCAGGTAAGGGGTAAGGTCATCACTCTCTCACTTGACTTTCGCTCCTCTTTCGTGCTGCTGTGGTGGCCTTGGTCGAGCTTGTGGCGCGCCGTGGCCGCCTGCTTTAAGCGTGTGTACAATCCTGTATGAAATATTACCTTATAAAAGATGCTGGAAGTGTCGTCCTTCCTGGGTTATACAGGCATTGTATCCGGTAACTACATTTTGGCTCACGCGAGTGAGTTCTGCCACTGTAATGTTTCTGATTTTGTATTTTATGTTCTTTATTGCTCACTGAGTCAGTAGGCCTAGTGGCAAACTTATTTACAATTACGTGAATCTGTGTTAGTGAAGGTGACACTTCATCAGGAAATTGCTGAACTTACCCACCGGGCCGACTCGTACTTAAAATAAGTTTTACATACAAAAATACGATGTTGCAATGATAACTGTCTGAACATGTTACCATCTGAGGTTCAGACTGGCGACTGACAACACCTGCACGCTTATTGCAAGGTCAAGTTTGTACTATGCGCGCGCTTTCAATACTACAACAGGGGGCCGTGGGGCGCCAGAAACTCAGCCAAGCCCTCTGCAGTAGCGAATAACAAAACCGCCGCTCGTCGTTCTTACTTAATATGAAAGACCCTATATGTAGACCATAGAGTTATGTACTATTAGATGACTATTATTGCGTAGGTTCATTATTCAAACGTTGACTTCTATCGCATGATTGGGACACAAGAAATAAAAAAATAATTTTAAAATTTTGCACTGCTGCCATCTTGAGTGTATGTAAACAATTTAACAAAATTAGATATCAGTTCATTACAATGTATATAAACAATTGCTGTACCGAATTTCACTGCGTTCGGATGGTTAAATCGCCACAAAGGTCTATTTAAATGTTCAAATTCACTTGGCCGCCATGTTCGTTTTGTAGTTAACAGGTTTATGAAAGTCACTTAGTGACTTTTATCATCGTACAAAATTTCAGGGTGATATCGGTGACAGTTTCGGAGATATAGAATGCCAGTGAGATATTTCGCACAGCCACCATGTTGAATTGGTGAAACATAATAAGCTTTGAAGGGCACGATCGGGGTCGGCCAAAATAGTAGGCCTACTATGACCTTACCGAATTTCATTGAAATCGCTCCAGCCACTTAGATTTTATTAGGTGGGGTGTGGGGGAAGAGGGGGGGGGGGATGCACACCAAGGACCGGCGTAGGTGCGTGACGTCATGTCATGTCAGTAGGTAATCTGTGTCCTTGACTCTCCCCGCCTGCCGCTAGCTACGTGTGCGAGTGAGCTATGTATAGTATGTCGTGGTACCCTGCAAGCCAGGCAAGTGCTTTTAGGGCCATATGACCCAGGCGCACACTGTCTACGCTGGAACTCTCAGTTAAGGGGCGCGTGGCCAGCCTGTCGCGGCTGGATTTCTCGAAGTCGTTCTTCTCTTCTCTTCATATTATTATTATTATTATTATTAGACTATTATTATTGGCAATAAAATGTTATTGGATACCAATAGACTACGTCTCATACTGTTCCCGAGCACATTGTAGATCAATTCTCTATTATTGAATGGATTCATTTGATAGCAAAATTATGCCATTTACACTTCAGTTAGGCATACCCAAACACGATAAGTTATTAAACAATGTTGATGTTGTTTCTTTCCCTTATTCGAAACGTACCACAAGCTTTCAATTATCTTTGAAGCCTATCGTTAGCTCTAAACGACCTGTCTTGTTATGCCGATGGTTACTTCACATCTGATGGTGGGGTCCAGCATAAATCTTGTATCCTTCTTACGGCCAATAACAATTATTATTCTATTGTACTTTTGCTTCTAACACGAGGAAGACACGAAAACATGGATCGCGTAACATTTCTGAAATGTTACAGATGCATCATAGATCTATGTCGGTGATTCCCTTCTTAATTTTGGTGTTTGAACGGAGCTAGGTTATCAGACACTCCACAGTGGTTGCAGCATACAGTCTCACACAAGAGCAACCTTTGCCTCCACCTATTTGTGCTTGACTACTCCCTTTCATGTGTACTTCCGGATAAGTTGTTCTCCATAAAATATGGTGATTAGACACTTTCGCATTCAACCAGCAAGTTCATTTTGTTTTTCCATACATCCGCTTCAGGCTTAATTCTCAAGTATTCCTTTGGTTCCTAACTAGTAAATCACCGTCTTCATCGTTACCACCATCTTCATCATCATCACCGTAATGAAAACCTCATTCGTTGTACAAACACAAATTACGCACCATGTCACCTTGCCTTCAAGCAATTCTTGCACTCTCTGTATATATGTGGCACGGTGTCCCTACATGATGATTACTATACTTTGGTTGTTCATTCACTGAAAATTGCGAAATTAGCTTCGAGGTTTTCCTATGCCCAGAACATAGAATGCTATGAAAATCAAATGTTCTTAAATACGATGTGTGGATTACATATAAGTATGCAATTGGATTAACTCACGACGGCTACTTGTAGCATTGGCCTTTGAGAATATTTTACGGAACCTATTCTAACAACTCTACGAGGTGAGTTTCTCTCCGAGTTCCCATATGAATGATCGAATTGCAGAATAAGAATGTAGAAAAAAAAAAGGAAAACTTGTGCTCACTGACTTGGTGCAAGTCCTCAAAATGAACACCCCTTTGATGACTTAGGTATCATCGATACCATTTCAGTACCTCAAACCGAAATTAAATTTCTTGGCAGGCCAAGGAATCAAACCCGGACCACCGGGGCGACAGCCAAGAATGTTAGCCGCTACACCACAAGGTGATCTCTTTCATTGTCAGCGCAATCTATTGCACGATGCCATGTAATTTCAGCACGAACAATAATAGTACACCTTTCTTCGTATTTTTGGCATTACATTGCCCCTGGTAAGTTAGAGAGATGGTTCGCATACCATAACCAAAGAGCTGAATAGTTCCAAAAACCAACAAACAACCAAAAGAAATACCGACAAGCTGGTAGAAAGACAGACAACAGATTTTGTAATTTTCAGAGCAAAATTGTTTTACAATGAAGAGCACTCTTGGTCTCCATACTGTTGAAATAATGAAAATTGTCCTAAAACTTCAAAAGTTAGAAGGATTTCATGTCAACTTGCTTATTTTGCCGTATATCTTATGTGTAGGTAAATTCCATGAGTTATTGTTTCAGGCGATGTTGAAAATACGAATATAAAACATAAATTACCTCAGATTGCGACGGAATATTGTTCAGTTTAAAAACCTGATAAATTTACTAACGCACGTTTCTCGAATTCACATATCCCTGAACAGCACCAATCTAATCAGTTGGTGAATTCAGAATCTTGTTATTGAAATATTGTAGACTATAGCTTTATAGTCCCAATGTAGTTTTTTGTTCTACCCGTAATAATTTAGGTTGCTATGAGGAAGGGGATATGGTGAGACAGTTTCCTTGTGGGAATGATATTACGGATAGATGCCCTTCATGACGTCAATCTAATGAGAGGATTTAATGACAAATGAAATTAATGAGGCAAGGTATGAAATGGTTGTGTGTGGCATTTCGAGTTCGGTGTCGTCTGACCATGCACGTTAGCGTGTGTAGCTATGTCGGCTGGTTTGTGACATTATGTCAACAAATTTAAAAAATATATTTTAACACTCCTGATTCCATACCGGCCCTGTTACTGTCACAAGCATGATTACCAATATGCTTGATTCCATTTTTAGGATTATTATATCTCGCTGCACCTGCTACATCACCCAAAAAGTAGGGGCAGATGACCTCGTAGTTTCGCCCCTTAAAATAACAATAACTAACCCAACAAGTAGTTCCGTGAAGAATTATACAGCCTATTTTCATATATCCTACTTATGTCAATTGCCTCTATCAACATAAAAAAGTTCAGTTTGATTGCTGTAATAGATTCGCAGATATTGAGAATCGGCTAAATATTGCGCATGGTCGCCATGTTGGATTCTATATCTGTAGGTCTTAGAGTTATGTACTGTTACGTGAAGTGTATTTTGAACGTGTAGTATTCAAACTTCAATCGCATGATTAGGACACAAGAAGTAAAAACGAGATTTTAAAATTTCGCACAGCTGCCATCTTGTGGTTATGGAAACAAATGAAAAAATTAGATGCCAGTGGATTAACATTTGTAGAAGGATTTACTGTACCAAGTGTCACTGCACTCGGATGGTTAAATTGCGAGAAACGACCATGTGAATATTTATACGTCGCGTCGCCGCCATGTTGGATTTGTGATCACCAGGTTATTGAAAGTCCTATAGGTGAACTTATGTTCATAGCTCCAATGAAGATTAAAAAATTTAGTTTGATTGCTGTAATAGATTCGTAGATATTGAGATCCATCTAAATATTTCGGATGGTCGCCATGTTGGATTGTTATATGTATAGGCCATAGAGTCACGTACCATTAAAGGAAAATTATTGCAAGGGTTCATTACTCAAACTCTCACTTCGATCGCATGATTACGACACAAGAAATAAAAACTTACTTTTAAAATTCGCACATTCGCTATCTTGAGGTTATGTAAACAATTGAACTAATATAGATATCAGTGCATTACAATATGTATAAACATTTCCTGTACCAAGTTTCATTGCGTTTGAATCAATAAATCGCGAGAAAGGTCTATTTAAAATTTTCAAATTCGCTTGGCTGCCATATTCGTTTTTTAGTTAACCGGTTTTTGAAAGTCTTATAGATGAAATGTCAGTAGTGCCCTTTATCTCCGTACAAAATTTCAGGGTGATATCGCTAATAGTTTCAGAGATAGAGAATGCCGGTGAAATATTTCGCACAGCCGCCTTCTTGAGGTTAAGTAAACAATTGAATGAAGTTAGATGTCGGTACATTACAATGTGTATGAACATATACTGTACCAAGTTGCATTGCGTTTGGTTGGTTAAATCGTGAGAAACGTCTATTTAAAAGTCGCAACTTTGCTTGGCCGCCATGTTGGTTCTGTAGTTATCAGGTTTTCAAAAATCACATTGGTGAACTTCTAGTAGTTTCCTTTATCACCGCGAAATATTCCAGGGTGATATCGGTAATAGTTTCGTAGATATCGAATGCTGGTGAAATATTTCGCACAGCCGCCATGTTGGATTGGTATGATGTAACAAAATTTGAAGGGCACGGTCGGGGGGGGGGGGGGGGTGGAATAGTGCTATGAACTTACCGAGTTTCATTGCAATAGATCCAGCGGTTTAGAAGTTATTAGGTGGGGGGGTCACTCACCATATCACACACACACGCACACACAGAGACAGACGCACTGACAAAAGGTGATCTCATAAGCTTATTTTTTCATAAATGAAAATAGGCTAAAAAGTATGCAACTTCTTGTATCCTTGTTGCAGATCTGGTTCATGTACGTCCAAATATCATGTTTTATACGTCTTCGGTGTGTTTCTTTAAGGTGTGACTTTCCCACTATGGTATGTTTGTGCTCCCCAGGCACACAAAACGTTATGAGCACGGCAGACCACAAGCATATGACAAAATGTTGGCTCCAGTGCGCCTAGTGTCCAGGCTCTGCGCTCAGTACTAAACGTACTGCAGCACCCCGTCAAATGGACAGTGCTTGTGCGACTAAGCGCTGCAGTGCTAGTGTGATGTCGTGCTGCACTGCTCAGAAATAGGCAAAAGTGCACACACACGGACAAAAGGTGATCTCATAAGCCTATTTTTTCATAAATGGAAATAAGCTAAATACGAGACTTTAAAATTTCGTACAGGCGCCATCTTGTGGTTATGAAAACAATTCAGTTTGATTGCTGTCATTGATTAGTTGACATTGAGAATCGTCAAAATATTTCTAAATATGTGTAGACCATTGAGCTATGTACTATTAGATGACGATTATTGCGTACGGTAGGTTCATTGTTCAAACGTTGGCTACGATCGCATGATTAGGACACAAGAAATTAAAACTTAATTTTTAAATTTCACACAGGCACCATCTTGCGGTTATGTAAACAATTGAGCTGAATAAGATATCAGTGCATTACAAGGTGTATAACATTTGCTATACAATTTGACGGCGCTCGAATGGTTTAATCGCGAAAAAAAAAGATCTATTTTAATGTATCAACTTCGCTTGGCCCCCATGTTCGTTTGTTACTTAACAGGAATTTTGAGAGTCCCATCTAGTAGTTCATTTTATCACCGTACAAAATGTCAGGGTGATATCTGTAATAGTTTCGGAGATATGGGATGCCAGTGAAATATTTCGCACAGTCGCCATGTTGGATTGGTGAGCTGTAATAAAATTTGAAGATCACGGTCGGGGTCGAACAAAATTGTACTATGACTTTACTGAGTTTCATTGAAATCGCTCCAGCCGTTTATATTTTACTAGCAGATACCCGCGGCTTCGCTCGCGTCGTAGTCGTGTCATATTGTTATTCAATGAAACGCAGGTTTATCCCCGTTAACACCCCTTTAGAACCTGAATATCCAAAAATCCCTCCTTAGTTGACGTTTTCGACAAACAACTAACATATCCCCAAAATATCATTCTTCTAACTTAAATAGTTTTGGTTGGTCGATGAGAGTGAATATCCAAAAATCCTTCCTTAGTAGACATTTTTCTTCCAGAATTTCACCCCTCCCCATTGGACTTATGAAAAAAAAACCAGTCGAACACCAATTTATTTATTTATTTATTTATTTATTTATTTATTTATTTATTTATTTATTTATTATTAAGCTGATTGTTTTCCTCTGAGTTTCAAACTCCTCGCCTATGTCGTTTAAGAGACGCAGGCTCCGTTAGGAATCCTTCAACCCCCACTTTTCAGGACATTTTCTTTGATTTATTTTTCAGAATATCACCCCTCTCATGAACCCCTTAAATTGGAATTATGAAAAAATACGGTCGAACACCTATTTACTTATATTTTAGCTGTTCTCCCCCCGCCCCCCTGAGTTTGATGAGTGAGTGAGTTAATCAGTTAGAACGCTTTCTTTCCTGTTATTTTTTCTTTTTTCAGAATTTCACCCCTCTCCAAGGACCCCTTAAATTGGATTTATGAAAAAACGGTCGAACACCTATTTACTTATGTTTTAAGCTGTTTTTTTTCACTGAATTTCAAACTTCTCGCCTATGTCGTTTAAGAGATACACGCTCCGTTAAGAATCCTTCAGTCCCCAATTCTCGCCCCTTTCACCTCATAATATACACCACTTCGATAAACCCTTAGACATATGTCTGCTTAATTTTAATGATTAATTTATATGCCGAATATCACATCCCCAAAGAAACAACTCATGAGATATCGTTATTCAATGAAATGCACGTTTACCCACATAACAACTCTTCAGAACCAGAATAAACAAAAATCCTTCCTTACAGGGTCTTTCATATAAAATAAGAGCGTCAAGCGGCGGCTTCGTTAACCGCAGCTGCGGTCACCTTGGCCGAGCTTGTGGTGCTCCAAGGCCCCCTGCTTTTAGCGTGTGTACAATCCTATGATGCAGCGGCCTTGCTAGCGTGTGTACAATGCTGAAATCTTACTTTAGTTAGTTAGTTAGATATTATTGATGAAACCGAAACCCCTACATGTGCTAATTTTGTGAGTGATTTATTCGGAGACCGTTCAAGATTCTCGCCAATGTCATCTAGCTCATCCTCTGTTAAAACTGTTCGTGTGCGGGCATGTGTTTTATTGAGCACCGAGCCTGTAGTGTCAAACTTATTTGCAATTACGTGAATCTGTGCTAGTGAAGGTGGCACTTCATCAGGAAATTGCTGAACAAATCCATCACGTACCCGCCGAGCCGACTCGTACTTAAAATAAGTTTTACATACAAAAATACGATGTTGCAATGATAACTGTCTCACCATGTTAGCTCTTGAGGTTTAGACTGACGACTGAGCACCTGCACGCTTATTGCAAGGTCAAGTTTGGTTATTTTTATACAGTCCAACGTATGTACCATGCGCGCGCTTTCAATACTACAGCAGGGGGCCGTGGCGTGCCACAAGCTCGGCCAAGGTGACCGCAGTGGCGGTTAACAAAGCCGCCGCTTGGCGCTCTTATTTTATATGAAAGACCCTGTAGTTGACGTTTTCGACATACAGCGAACATATTCCCAAAATTAAATGTTTTCAACTTCAATAGTTTTCTCTGGGCGATGATGAGTGAGCGAGTCAATCAGGTCATTTTCTTTCAATTAGTTTAGCAGAATTTTGCCCCTCCCCATGGGCTCCTTAAATTGGATATATGAAGAAACGCTCTAACACCTATTAACTTATTTTTAAATCTGTCTTTTTCCCCTGAGTTTGATGAATGAGTGAGTTAATCAGTCAGTTAGGACACGTTCTCTCCTTTTTTTCCCCCAGAATTTCACCCCACCCCATTGTCCCCTTAAATTGAATTTACGAAAAAACGGTCGAAAAACGATTTTTTTTAAGAACATTTAATTTGGTTGCGGGCTACCTGGCAGTCAAATGTTTGTGTGTTGTACAACTGACTTGTATGTTTATGTCCTCACTTAATATTAGATCTAGAATAGTTTGTGTCTTTATTAATTATCATTATTATTTTTATTTGAATTTGATTCTCATTGTTTACCATTTGTGATATATATTTGTGATTGGTGCTCCTGATACGAATAAAGAAAGAAAGCTGATTTTTTTTCCGCTGAGTTTCAAACTTCTCGCCTATGTCGTTTAAGAGATACACGCTCCGTTAGGAATCCTTCAATCCCTACTTTTCACCCCTTTCACCTCATAATATACACCACATCGAAAAACCCTCAGACACACGTCTTCTTATTTTTAATGATGAGTGTATATGCCGAGTATCACATCCCTCAATCAAACCAATCCGGAGATATTGTTATTCAATGAAATGCAGGTGTACCCCCTTAACACCCCTTTAGAACCTGAATATCCAAAAATCCTTCCTTAGTGGGCGTTTTCGACTTACAACGAACATATCTCCAAAATTTCATGTTTCTAACTTTAATAGTTTTGGCTGTGCGATGATGAGTCAGTCAGTCAGTCAGTCAGGACACTTTTGTGGAGGAACGCGAGCCATCTGCCGGAGCTTCCACCAAAGCTATATGATTGTTGTATGTGTAAACTTCCTTGGGAATAAAAGTGGTGTATGAATTAGCTCCACGCATATCAATACTGTACTTCAAATATTGGTGCCGAAACCCGGGAAACGTAAATGTAAGGGAACTACCTTAAAACGAGACGAAGAGTTTGAAGGAAGAATTCACAAGTGCAAATCAGTGTAAAGTGAATGTAACTTAATTGTACGAGCGTCTCCACCTATAGTCTCCAACACGCAGATGAGTAACGTAGCTAACTTTCTAAACTATGATGTTATACTATACGGCAGTTAGGAGTTGAACACATGTTATTTTATGTCCAATACGATCTCGCATGGTTCTAGCTTGAATAATTAGGTTATAATTATACTACTTCATAAGAGTTTCCAACACGCTCATCGTGACTACTAGCGATCTCTACTGACCAGAACCTCAACTTCCTTATTCCATAGAGATTCGAGGTGGGCTACGGGAATTTCACGGCCTACTCGACATTTCGGAACTGCCATTTTTCCCAGCCACCTGAAGTAAACTAAATCAACTCTCGACTATCACTGAATAAACACCATTTTTCACGTCACGTTTGCCTAGACCATACACGAAGTCACAGAGTAGTCACGGATCATATCACGCTTCAAACTTGTACTTAGAGTCTCTTAGACTTACAGACAGCACGTATTATATCAAGATGAGTGAAGCCCGACTGGCGACGTTATCCAATTTGAAGAAGAAACGAAAGCGAGAGAGGACTAATGTTACACGATTTCCTTCAGAAATAAATGGATTTACAGAGGAATCTTCCGTGGAAGACTAAGAATATTCTACAAATCGTCTTACGGAAACTCTGGATCGTCTAATGTCACTAGATGACGCTATTCATGACCTTCTATCCGAGACGGAATACGACGACGACGTGGTAACCTGTGAAGAATATATTGACAAGGCTAAACGGGAAATTCAGAACGCTACGCGGGAACTTGAAAGGAGACTTGCTGCCAACACAAACAGCACGAGCCGAATCCCTCAGCCCACACTCCTCTTCATTCCGTCAAACTACCTCCCATCAAACTTGAGCCGTTTTCAGGGGATGTTGAGTGCTGGTCCCGGTTCTGGGAGCAGTTCGAGATGTCAATTAATCAGGACACTACCCTTTCTACTGTGAACAAGCACGTCTTCCTACGGGGGTACCTAGAAGGTGAACCTAAGCGACTCGTCGACGGAATAGCTGTGAATGGTAATACCTACGAACAGACTAAGCTAATTCTTAAATCAAACCACCATTTGAAGTACAGCACTGATATGCGTGAAGCTAATTCATACACAACTCTCACTCCCAAGGAAGTTTACACATACAACAATCATATAGCTTCGGTGGAAGCTCCGGCAGATGGCTCGCGTTCCTCCACAACCTCCCCACCCCGGTCTTCCCCGATCTCCAGAGGGATGACCAGCTGGATAGGTCGAATAATCTGCGTCTTCGAAATGTAAACGAACCTCTGGACGAATACGGTGATATGTAAAACCTTCCAGTAGGAGGAATATTTTGAAACCTGAAGGAGTGGCTCAAACACAGTGACAAGCAGTGTTTGTTTTATCAATTTCTTTGCTTCCGGAAGTGTTAGGTTAAGGAAGCCAGTATCGTTAGGCCAACAAGTCGGGGGCTGTGTAAGCCAAACAGGTCCCTTCCACCACGGATCAAATGAAACGAGTTCATTGGCGGGAAGTCCTCGGGAAAGACAGTCTGCTGGGTTGTTTGCTCCTGGGCAGTGTCGCCATTGGCCTGGACTAGTGTAGGTCTGGATTTTGGTTACTCTATTGCAGACAAAGGTCTTGAAGTTATTTGGGTTTCCTCTTATCCATCCTAAAGTTACCATAGAATCACTCCATAAAACAGCATCCGCAATTGGGTAGGCTGTCGCCTTACAGAAATAGTCAAGCAGCCTAGCACCTATAAGCGCTGCGAGGAGTTCCAAGCGTGGCAGTGTAACTCTTTTGACCGGAGCAAGATGATTCTTGCTACACATAATTTGTACTAAAGCGTGGTGGTCTGTGGGATTCCTAACGTAAAGTACTGCACCATATGCCCGTTCAGAGGCATCACAAAACACATGAACCTGCGACCCTCCTTTATGGGTAGTGCTGACCCAACGAGGAGTTTGAATGCGCGATATTGAATAAAGTGTAGATATCCAATGATTCCAACGTAGGCCAACATCATGTGGAAGAAGTTCATCCCATCCAACTCCCCTGATCCAAGTATCCTGGAAAATGATTTTGGCTACAGTGGTGGTTGGAGATATTAGACCCAATTGATCGTATAGTTTAGCAGTGGCTTGCAGTAGTTGCCTTTTGGTAACTGGATTGGCTGTTATTTTATCTGTAACGTCTCGATGATCAAAGTGGAAGGTATCATGTTCTGTGTCCCAATTAATACCCAGAACTTGCGTTTGTTGTTTCACCTCTTGGCCTTCAGCCTTCCAAATCTTTTTCATTTTTCATGAGTTAGTTGCCCATTTCGGCATGGGCATGTGTATTTTCTTCATCAGAGATAAAAGTTGGTAGTAGAGGGAGATTACTTCATTTTCACTCTGTACGGATGCAGCAAAGTCGTCCATGAACATATGTTGATCTATGAAAGCGGCAACCTCAGGAAATTCCTTTTCGTGGGTGATAGCTAACTCTCTCAGTGTAGCAGAGAGAAGGAATGGACTGCAGGTGAGCCCAAATGGTAATTTCGTGAAACAGTATGCTACAATATCCTTCGTCACAGTGTAGTTCCCATCGGAGCTCTGGATGCAGTGAAACTAGAGAAAACGTGTTAGGTTTCTGTCCTTTGTATGGAGAGCTAGTTGTAGAAATGCTTGGCTTATATCTCCTACAATGGCCCAGGGGTGCTGTCGGAATGTTAGCATCATAGAAAGAATGTCTGGAAGGAGATTGGGACCTACTTCTAAGGTGTCGTTAAGAGAATATGTTTCCTTCTCGTGAGCTCCTCCGTCAAAAACGACACGCCATTTGGAGTTTCCACGTTTCTCTTTCCCGACTAAGTGGTGGGGTAAGTAGAAAGTCTCTTCTATTGCATGCCTTGGAGCTGTGGTCACGATTAAGGCAAAGGAAACAGCGGTCTGCAGTCTTCAGTTTGGCAATACGGCTATTCACATCTGTTATAGTCCTGCAGTCCTGAGCCCAGTGGTTTTGACCCTCGCAGAAGACACAAAATGGTCCTGTACGTCTCTTCTCTCGCGCAGGCTTCCTCCGGTTAGAATGGACATGAAGCATTGCAGCGGTAGGAGTAAAGTCGGAGCTGGCTATTGTTGCACCGCGGATCTTCTGCGCCGTTAGAGCTCCTTCTACTTCTTCATTTAAGAACGCCATCAGTGCGGAGATGTCGCTCTAAGGTGTATTTGTCCTTTTGGAGTGGATAAGCCAGCGTCTGCAGATATCTTCGGGGAAGGCTCGTAGGATTTTCGGAGTTAGTACCCGACCATTGGCGTTTACGTTTTCACCTAACGATATCAACGCCTGGACCCGCCGGTGACATTCAACATATGTCACGTTCAGTGACTCAGGGCTATCGTTGAGAGTTGGTTTAAGGTCCTCTAAGTAGTCCAAATGGGCCTGAATGATTCGATTTTTGTCCCCGTACTTTGATTTAAGATAATGCTCAAACTTTCCATGGAGCCAACAAAGAACTACAAAATGTCACTACTGTGCTGACAGATTCCCAGACTCACCAATATCTCGCGCATAACAACATCAGGTGGAAGTTCATCCCACCAAGAGCGGCTTGGTGGGGAGGATGGTGGGAGAGGATGGTGGGCTCTGTCAAGCGCTGTATACGGAAGACTAGGAAAACTGCAAATTGACGAGGAACAAACCAATACCCTGCTCATCAGTATTGACGCCGCCCTTAACTCGTGACCACTCACCAAGGCAGATGATCAAGAAGTACTAACTCCCGCCCACTTCTTGAATGGAAAAAACTAACAGCAATACCATCCGGACAACCAACAACAGACGTTAACTTAACCAAGATGTACAGACTGAAACAAAGAATTGCAGACGATTTTTGGAGACGTTGGACAAAGGACTACCTTTTAGAATTGAGATCTTTCCACCACGTCCGAAACACCCGCAGCAAGACAACAGCGCTCAAGGTAGGCGACGTCGTACTTCTGCAGGAGGACCATGTGCGACGCCATATGTGGAAGTTGGCGCAAATAGAAGAACTTCGACCTGGCAGAGACGGCGTGACGAGGACCGTACTCCTGAGGACCACCTGCGGCACGCAGATTATTCGACCTATCCAGCTGGTCATCCCTCTGGAGATCGGGAAAGACCAGAGTGGGGTGGTTGTGGAGGAACGCGAGCCATCTGCCGGAGCTTCCACCGAAGCTATATGATTGTTGTATGTGTAAACTTCCTTGGGAATAAAAGTTGTGTATGAAATAGCTCCACGCATATCAATACTGTACTTCAAAACTTTGTTTTATATAATAGATTGATAGATGAGACTTTCCAAGTCGATATGCTCGTAGAAATATGGAATATAGCTCATTCTGCTCGTATCAATGCGAGGAACAATGTTCGTAGTTTCCACTTCTAGGAAGTGGGAACAGAACCCCGCGTTTTAAGGCCCTAAAACGAACGGCTTTCGAGATATTGCCAGAAAACTATCCCCGGTCTGCGAAATTTCAGCGGTTGCCATAGTAACGTTGATCTGTTTCTTCGAGGGAACACGGGTATTTGGGAATATCTCCGAAACCGTTCATTTTAGGAACTTAAAAAGTGTGTTTCGGGTTCCCTACAGGACCTCCGAGTATTGTTTCTCGTATCTAGCGGCTAACAATGAGCTAAATCCGATATTTGTACGGACTGTCCTTGCTCAGTGCAAAAGGGCCGAAAAAGGTCACTTACAAATTGAATTTTAAAAAACCGTCTCTTAGTAAGCCTCTACATACTCGGATCAACCAACATGCAACATTTCAGCTTTCTAGGTCTAGTGGTTTGAGCCCTACGTTGAAGAGTAAATTTTGGATGCTCAGTGCCAAAGGGCCGAAAAGAGTCACTTACAAATTGAATTTTCAAAACCCGTTTCTTAGTGAGCCTCTACATACTCGGATCAACAAACATGCAAAATTTCAGCTTTCTAGGTATAGTGATTTGAGCCCTGCGTTGATGAGTCAATTTTGGATTGTATATAATAGATTAGGGGACACACACACATACGCACACACACGGACTAAATGTGATGCCATAAGCCTATTTTTTCATAAATGAAAATAATAAAGAAAGCTTTTCATTCGGTCTACGCGAATTTCGTGTTGACCGACTGAATAGCTTTCTTCATTAGTAATAACCATCACTGAAAAATGGCTTTTATCACTACTAAATGAAAATAGGATACCAAGTAAACGAAAAGCAAGAACGGGAGGTTTTATTTAGGAAAGAAATACTCTTATTGGTCACAAAGGAGTGAAAGTTTGGTGTGTAGGTTACACTCTGCCTTATATGGCAACACTGCGAGAAGGTGAGTTCGATTCCCATCTTACAAAGCTATCTTAGAGTGTTTTTCTGGGGTTTCCCACTTCCACTCCAGGAAAATGCGTGGATAGTTCCTAAGTCAAGGCCATTGCCAACTCCAAAAATAACAAAGTTTATCAGACTTCAACTACATGGGACTGATGAAAAATAGGCTATGTTCCAAACCCCTATATGAAGCAACAAGAAATATTTCGAATCAATGGGATCCATCGTGTTGATTTTAGGAAACATGTTTCTAACGTAGGCTACAATATGACCGCGATCGAAACGAGCCAGGTGCCTTGACCTGTCTGATGGGGCACGCGCTCAGATTGAAATCATTATGTTGATTATTATTGATATTTCAAGAAGTAATTATCCTATGTTTGAATAAATAATTGGCCTGGAATTACATATGACCCAGCATCGTCAGTTCACGGTCACCTTCCATGCTTGTCCGTGAAGCGGGCAAATAGACACTTCCATAACGTTATTGACGAGATTCTTTTCTGAAATAACGGAATCAATTTCTCCGCTTAGAATAATGTTACTGATAGCGCATAGCTGGTAAAAATCGCATGTATACCGTTATTAGACTTATAACGTTGTTGGTGGGTTCGCATTTCAAAATAACTGAATTAATTTTTCTGCCCTGAATAACGTTATTGATAGCGTATGGCTGGTAAAATTCGCTCGTATACCGTTACTTGACTTATAACGTTATTGGTGGGTTCGCATTTCTAAATCACGGAATTATTTTTCTGCAATGAATAACGTTATTGACAGCGCAAAGCTCGTAAATATCGCTCGTATACCGTTACAAAGCTTATAACGTTATTGGTGGGTTCGCATTTCTAAATCACGGAATTATTTTTCTGCCATGAATAACGTTATTGACAGCGCAAAGCTCGTAAATATCGCTCGTATACCGTTACAAAGCTTATAACGTTATTGGTGTGTTCACATTTCTAAATAACGGAATTAATTTTTCTGCCCTGAATAACGTTATTGATAGCGTATAACAGGTTAAAATCTCTCGTATATCGTTACTAGGCTTATAACGTTATTAGTAGGTTTGCATTTTGAAATAACCGAATCGATCACTCTGCCTGAATAACGTTATTGATGGCTCGCAGCGGGTCAAAATCGCTGTCATACCGTTACTAGACTTATAACGTTAATAACGGGAGCGCGTTTTAAAATAACGGAATCTTTTCCTCTGCTGGTTATAACGTTAATTGCACAAACCAGGGAAAATTATAACCACTTATTTCGTTGCCGCACTATAAACGTTATTCATATACCATTTGTTTCGGGTACGGAAGCAGTAACGTAACAAAAATTAATTCGTTATTTCTGACAATTCTGTTACGTTATGAAGCCTTGCTATTAATGTCTTTAAAATTGCTTTAAATTGTAGATATTCTATTTTAAATAAAAGTGTTTTTGTCCTTCTCGAATCTCTAGAAGGAATTCAGTATACATAACTCATAGCTAATTTAAGTCCCTGATAGTCTCGTGCGGTATATTGTAATAGTGAGGGCCGCTCCATGGAATCTTTCCCATATGGAGTGAAGATATAGCACTGTTTTGCACGCGAATTCGTCTGTGTTATGAAATGATTTTCGTTTCTCTTCAAAAGCCTGGGGGATTGCCCATAACGTTGCGTTGGAGTGAATAGGCTGGGCTGCCTCCTTTGACTGCCGGCACTGCGACAGCTCTTCAGGTCGAGTTGGGATCGCTAGCGCACCGGACGAAATGCAAACAAACAAACAAACAAACAAACAAACAAGCAAATAAATAAACAAACAAACTGTTCATCCAATGCGTTGGTTGTCTGACACATCTAAATTGTGTTTCGCACGTTTCTCCACGTACCGGTCGGTACTTGAATATTAGACTACGTGCTTTGCATTAAAACAGTAAGAAATACTGATAAGGTGTCGTGGAACTCATTTAAGGCATGAAAATTTCGGTCACATTATAGTTTATATATACAGGTATACATGTACCCCGTTACATTGAAAATTAATCATTAAAAAGTCAATGTTTGTAGGTTTTACAGTAACTCTTCAGACAGAAGGTGAAAACGAAGTCCGCTTTATCCAGTGGGGATCGGGGCGGGGCAAAAAAGACAAGGAAGTAGTTACGTAATCGAAGTATGACGTTAGGTGTTGAGGAGGGGAGGGTATCAGCTGTTACATGCGGATAGCGATGTTCGTCTTGTGAAACCCGCACGTAAGGAAATTGTGTTCGTTGTTGTTGAAATTTCACATAAATGTTTGGGATATTTGAACCGGCGGCTTCAGTGGCGTAGTTGGTAGCATGCTGAGTTTCTATGCCCAAGTTCGCGGGTTCAAACCCGGCCGAAGTCGTCGGATTTTTTTAAGAGCGTTAAAAATCCCCCAGTATGCCTTCCTTCGGAGGGGAAGTAAAGCCGGCGGTCCCATGTCATAGATTTACGGCATGTTAAAGAACCTTCCTCTAATTACACCTGTGTGAAGCTAAATTAGGTTAGGTTAAACATTTGACAAACGCTTTTAGGTTCCGACGTTCGTCGCCGGGAGCCACTTTGGAAAGCCGAAGAACATAAAAATATTGTGTCTATTATTATCATTATTATTATTATTATTATTATTATTACTGTCCAGTTGTTGCATTGTCTTCGTACAAAGTTAGGCCATAAAGGTTCTTATCATGAATATACCTTATCTTTAGGATTTCAATGCAGGTTTTGTACTATACCATGCTAAGACCAATAAGTTATTTGATTTGTGTCATCAGCATAAGACTGGCTGAATACTAAACAGATCTACCACCTCTAGTCATGCAGGCCACTCCCCGTGAGCGTCATAGGCTCGGTTTGTGTATCACATTGCTATTGGTAGTCGGAGCCAGGAGATCATTGACCTCCTGCATGCAACAGCGCTGGAGGGTTGGCCGGAGGGGAGAAGTCAGCTGTGTTGCGTGGAGAGTCCAGCCTATTTGCCTTCCCAAAACATTGGCCGACGACTTTTGTGATTTTGTTTCACCTACACTAATTAAGATACGACTAAATTTCATGAAGATGTTTTGCTTAGAATACCATCTTCTATCGCCAGTTAAAAGGGGGTACATATATATCAATTACATCCTGTATATATACATATATTTACAATATACAAACACCGTTTGACGTTCGACAGATCAACCTCGACACAGCGAAGGCAGTAGGAGAGGGAGTGAGAAGGGATAGCAAACGAGAGGGACAGGCATATAGTTTTTCCCCACCAACGCTGCAAGGCCGTCCGCACGAGAAGCACGCTGGCGTGCAGCCGGAGTACTGTATGGACACTTCTGCATTACAACAATGTTTGTTTCGGAATATAATCCCGTTGAAGAAACTGTCCAACCTCAGAACAAACCTCTTCAATAGACCTTTCTGAGTAGTCATGCACCCAACAGCGTAAGTAGACGTATCAGCCGCCGTTCTGCGATCTGAAACAGACAAAGAGAGAATCTCTGAATATGTTCAGCATGTTTTACATCAGCGTAACGGGATTTTGTGGCCACCCTGAACACCTCATCCAGGATAAATACAAAGTTTGAGCCGAAAATTCGAAATCATCAGGCAGAAAGCTTACACAAGTGTTATGTGACTCAAAGAATGTAGGCTATCCTTTTATGATTTGAAATTCCACTCTTTGTATTTCGTATTTTTAGTATTATGATTAATAATTTCATTTTACTTTTTGTTTCATGTTTCATGTTTAACTAATCAAACTTCGTATTTTTAACTGTGTTACTGAGGGGGCAGATAACCTCACTGTTCCACCCCTTAAACCAACAATCACCATCATCATCTCTTTAAAGTACTGTATATACAGAAGTGAGACGACATAGATGCGCGTTATCTCTTCTATATTCGTTGGAAGAATGTCTGGTAATGATGTATCAAAATAGTGATAACGTTTAAATATCTTTATCGCTTATCCTCCCAGCTCAGCTTCACTCACGGACTCTCGTTCCTCTACCACCACAAGGACGATGTCTGGGAGCTGAACACACTTTATCAGCATATAACCTGGGGGATAGTGACAGTCTGATCGCCCAGGCGACCACTAACTTGGAAGAAAGTCGGCCGTGGATCTGTTGAAAGGAACCGTCCCGGCATTTGCCTGGTGGTGAAAATGGGAACCATTTTCAGGACGGCCAAGGTGGGATTCGAATCCACGCTCTCCCGATTCCAGCGAGGCATAATGAGGTAGTGCTCTCGGCCACCGTGGTCAGTACGTGTTTATTTATGTTTTGAAAGTAACATGTATGTTGAATTTCAACCCCCACCCTACCAAGCGACAGCTGGCCTGCATATTGTGGGGTGACGCGTGTTCAGCGCATCGAGTCCCTTCGGCTTTGTTTTCGTCATCGGGGCGCTGTCTCACTGTCAGGCAGCTACATTGTTCTCACGAGGCCGAGTACACCCCGTTCCAGCCCTCACGTTAATCTCTAAAATCCCTGACGGACCCGGCGAACGAACCCGGGGCCTCCGGGTGAGAGGCCGGCATTCTACCCCAACACCACAGGACTGGCCCATGGTGGCCTTCTATACGTTTAAAGTTTGGAAAAAATCTATTATACTCGTTACTTTCAAAACATAAATCATCATCTTCCTTTCATGTGTTAGTCCTGGAAGAACTGTTACGGTCTACACAAAAGATTTGCATTTTCACGCCATCTTTTCCTGGGGCGACCTAGAGATCTCTCCCACCGGGGCAATAGTTGACAACTGCTTTAGGGATCCTGCTTCTGTCCATCCTGTTGAGGTGCCCTAGCCAATTTCTTAGGTATCCATGGATGTATTCCAATATAGGTCTTCTGTTAAGACCATTCAGCACGTCTGTGTTTCGTTTGTGATCCCACAAAACATTAATAAATACACGAAATACAAAATATAATCAAGAGTAACTGTAATATTGCGGCGGAGTAATGCTTCCTACATGCAGAATTAACATCTACGAATACCGCAATGTATTTGGATCACCGTAGTAAAATTGCTTTCCCTCTAAGTTACGACAAGCAGGCATCCACTTGCGTGTTTCACCAACTCCACGACTATTGTGTTTCTCGATGTAGTGTTCTGCTTGGAGGATAGGCATTGTTGTTGCAGTAATTGTATAGAAACAATACGGCTCGTGGAGGATCTCTTGAGCGCACTGGGATGTCTCACTGAGTAATGAGAATTTTCGACTCTTATTAAATGTTCATTATCTACGAGATGAGCCGATGCTGAAACAGAACTGCTCGCTTGCAACTGCTTCGGGTGAACATGCACTTGCACTCGCAGAAAACTTTCACATTAATGGGGAATAATTACTGATATTAAAATGGACACGTAGTAGTAATTGTGTCCACCGAATTTTCAATGTCAATTTTCCAGACTTTTCCTGACCATTTTTCAACACAATTCCTGACTCGTGAAGTCATCGTAACATCGGAAAAAAGGTTTATTGAGCAAACAAATATGTTTTTATTTTTTTATTTGCAACCTCCACCATCCCCATAGCTGCCCAACGCTCGCCTCTTTATTCATTTAAAATACAAAATAAAGTAAATTATAATGCAATAATAGTCTACTTAATAACCTAAACTATAGTGAATTCACACAGCATAATATTTATATTTATGGAAAATGTAACATGTTTAAAACTTAAATTAACAATTAAATTAAACGATTAAAAGATTCTACAAATGTCACAGTCCCTGAAGTAGAACTTGAAGGAGTAGAACACACTTCTTGAGTAGAATTTACTTGATTTGGTACTTCATTAGAACTTTCAGAAGAAGGTCCCTACGCCAATGCCAAAAAAAAAGCGTACAAAAAATAGGTAAAACTGGTTTTACTATGATGTACTGTAAACATGGAAACTTAGGCCTACCATAATGTCCAGTGAGTTATTGCGTTTTATCTTCAGAGATTAGTTGAACTAGTAACATCAAAATACTGTATGTTTAATATAAAATTCCGAACTTTCTAATACTTTTCGTCATTTTTTCCTGACTCACGCCATTTTTTCACACTTTTTCCTTGCTTTTCCTGACTATTTCTGACTTTTCCTGCCTATGGACACCATGTAAGTAATTGTGGTTCTAGTTGACAAATGATTTAGGAGATCAGCCCTCGAATCGCATTACTACGGAAGAATTCCGATCACTCTACACACAGAATATACAATTCGAAGGTCACTTAATGAGTCATGGCAACAATGAGTTTGCCGTAATGTGGTTTCTTTAGTATATATACGCTATGGTAAATTGGAGAGTATCTATAATTTCCGGCTATTATTATATAGACTAATCACCACTAAATATGGTAAGTATGACAAATTGTTCAATATTTATCAAATTAACCGGCAAGTTTATCTTATATAATTCCCAACTCGCAATGGCAAATGAGAATAATTTAATTGAATGGTTGGTTAGTTCCTTAGTTTAGGGACTGCGACAAAGCGGTCATGTAGCCCCGTGTACTTTGGGTGTGTGCAGGCGCGGATCTAGAGTTTGGTTTTGGGAGGGGGGGGGGTCAGAGATTCGATCTAGAGTTTGGCTTGGGGGGGGGGGGGGGGTCAGAGAATCGAAATTGTTAAGAAAAATGGTATCACTAAAAACGCAATCACAAAATAACCAAACGTACAAAACCAGACCATTTTTTTTGCAAGCTTCATGGATAGAAATTTGATGCGTTTAGCGCACCAAAAATATTCGTACAAATTGCAACGGCGTGTTTTGCGACTTTTACATCGAGCTTCGAGAAAAGGATCAAGGTACGTTACAGTTTCGGCAAGTCGAGTTGATACCGACAAAGGGAGAAAGTCACAGCTTAAATTGCCAACCAAGCTTGCAGTTTGGACGTCGGCAAAAATTCTTGGTGCGAAAAAAGCCCCAGTTTCCTATCCGTGCATTGCTGCACATTCATCGTGACATCACTATAAACATCGATTCGGTAATCACAAGGTTTGCTAAACAAAATAGACGAGTTGATTTTGTTGTATAACTAGTAGTTTTTATACAAGAGGTTTGAAGTTGTAAATATGTACAGTTGTAACAGAACATAATAATTCCAATGAAGATAATTCAGTATTGAATAAAATGAAAAAAAAAAACTGTTTTTCAGTTAAAATTCGTTAAGTTTTATTTGTCTGGTAACTGTGTTTTCGTTTTTTGAGTTTGCAAAAAAATTTGGTCTCGGTTTGGGGGGGGTCATGACCCCCGTGACCACCCCCCCCCCCCCCCCCTTGAATCCGCGCCTGGGTGTGTGAAGAATCTGTCTGATAACCGATGTTAATTGTGGTGACTATATTACTGTGTGTTATCTGTTTTAATTCAAGTAAGGAGTGTAGACAATAATTTCAAAAAGTAGTTCCTACTTTCACTACCAAATGCTGCCGTCCACGACACCTAACTGTGAACTTGGCTACTACTAGATGTCATCGCAACCAGCAACTGGTGATGAACATTGGAACTTAAGAGCATTAAACAAATTTTGATTCACGCAAGTTTAGTTAGTGGAACCGGGTGAGTTAGCCGTGGTGGTTACGGCATGACTGATGGCAGTCGCTCACATCCGGGAGGCGAGGAGGTTCGAATCCCCCCCGCCGGCAACCTTGAAGATGGTCTTCTGTGGTTTCCCATCTTCCTTCCAGGCAAATGCCGGGGTTGGTCCCTAACTATAGGCCACAGCCGCTACCTTCCAACTCCTCGTCCTTACATTCCAACTTCCCTCCTTCCCTCGCCAACGGTACTTGTAGCTCACCCATTGGGTGTCCGTCTCGAAGCAGCTACAAAAACTGGCGAGCCGAACATGTCCTCGGACACTCCCGGCACTAAAAGCCATACGCTTAAAAAAAAAGAAAAAAAAGTTAGTGGAATGTTTTAACATGCCATAAATCTACAACATGGGCCCGCCAGCTTTACTTCCCCTCCGAAGGATGGCATTAGTAGCACCTCGCTCCTCTAAAGCCATGGTGAGACAAAAGTGTTGGTCACTACTAGGTTACGCGACGGTCTGGGCGAAACCATGAAGACATAGATTTTATAGCCTAAGCATAATGCATCTGATGATGATCGCTTGACGATCGAAACTCGTCGTCCAAGTGTATTTATTAATCTCATGTAGCCTCTTTTCTCTTTTAGGATTGGGGAACCACACATTACAATTGGGTATACTCGTGTTGACCGACTGAAAAACATTAAATTTCGAATATGAATATTTCTATTTTGTCTTTTCAATTTAATGTACTGGAACTAAAGTAAATTCGTTCATTTATGTTTGACCCTGACTATTTTATGTCAGAAAACTGTACTATAATGAGGCTCATTGTAACACTATTTTAGGTAGATCTCATTAGAAAGCTAACTATTGCAATGGGTACCATGTTTCGACTTCCGGAAAATTTCGACATATCTTCGCGTTTCACATCCCCCAGACCCCAAAACCACCGTCAGTTCAAAAGTTTATATATAATTTATGTATGTATATATACAGGGTGTTACAAAAAGGTACGGCCAAACTTTCAGGAAACATTCCTCACACACAAAGAAAGAAAATATGATATGTGGACATGTGTCCGGAAACGCTTAATTTCCATGTTAGAGCTCATTTTATTACTTCTCTTCAAATCACATTAATCATGGAATGGAAACACACAGCAACAGAACGTACCAGCGTGACTTCAAACACTTTGTTACAGGAAATGTTCAAAATGTCCTCCGTTAGCGAGGATACATGCATCCACCCTCCGTCGCATAGAATCCCTGATGCGCTGATGCAGCCCTGGAGAATGGCGTATTGTATCACAGCCGTCCACAATACGAGCACGAAGAGTCTCTACATTTGGTACCGGGGTTGCGTAGACAAGAGCTTTCAAATGCCCCCATAAATGAAAGTCAAGAGGGTTGAGGTCAGGAGAGCGTGGAGGCCATGGAATTGGTCCGCCTCTACCAATCCATCGGTCACCGAATCTGTTGTTGAGAAGCGTACGAACACTTCGACTGAAATGTGCAGGAGCTCCATCGTGCATGAACCACATGTTGTGTCGTACTTGTAAAGGCACATGTTCTAGCAGCACAGGTAGAGTATCCCGTATGAAATCATGATAACGTGCTCCATTGAGTGTAGGTGGAAGAATATGGGTCCCAATCAAGACATCACCAACAATTCCTGCCCAAACGTTCACAGAAAATCTGTGTTGATGACGTGATTGCACAATTGCGTGCGGATTCTCGTCAGCCCACACATGTTGATTGTGAAAATTTACAATTTGATCACGTTGGAATGACGCCTCATCCGTAAAGAGAACATTTGCACTGAAATGAGGATTGACACATTGTTGGATGAACCATTCGCAGAAGTGTACCCGTGGAGGCCAATCAGCTGCTGATAGTGCCTGCACACGCTGTACATGGTACGGGAACAACATGTTCTCCCGTAGCACTCTCCATACAGTGACGTGGTCAACGTTACCTTGTACAGCAGCAACTTCTCTGACGCTGACATGAGGTTTATCGTCAACTGCACGAAGAATTGCCTCGTCCATTGCAGGTGTCCTCGTCGTTCTAGGTCTTCCCCAGTCGCGAGTCATAGGCTGGAATGTTCCGTGCTCCCTAAGACGCCGATCAATTGCTTCGAACGTCTTCCTGTCGGGACACCTTCGTTCTGGAAATCTGTCTCGATACAAATGTACCGTGCCACGGCTATTGCCTCGTGCTAATCCATACACCAAATGGGCATCTGCCAACTCCGCATTTGTAAACATTGCACTGACTGCAAAACCACGTTCGTGATGAACACTAACTAGTTGATGCTACGTACTTTTGTGCTTGATGCTCGTACTGTAGAGCAATGAGTCGCATGTCAACACAAGCACTGACGTCAACATTACCTTCCTTCAAATGGGCCAACTGGCGGTGAATCGAGGAAGTACAGTACATACTAACGAAACTAAAATGAGCTCTAACATTACGTCAACATTACCTTCCTTCAAATGGGCCAACTGGCGGTGAATCGAGGAAGTACAGTACATACTAACGAAACTAAAATGAGCTCTAACATGGAAATTAGGCGTTTCCGGACACATGTCCACATAACATATTTTATTTCTTTGTGTGTGAGGAATGTTTCCTGAAAGTTTGGCCGTACCTTTTTGTAACACCCTGGTATATATACAGGGTGTATTTGATATGATGGAAGTCCTTTACACTGGTGATAGAAGATGGTATTCTAAGCAAATATCTTCATGAAATTAAGTCGGATCTTAATTAGTGTAGGTGGAATTAAATCACAAAAATCGTCGGTCAATATCTTGGAAACGGGCTTTCACTTCGTTCCCCTCAGCAGCAGAGCTGACTTCTCCCCGTCTCCCTCCCCTCCTACGCTGAGGAATGTTGACCAGAGTCTGCAGTTGAGTGACCTCCTCGCCTTGTCTGCCAATGACATTGAAATACACAAACCGAGCCTATGAACAGCTGATTCACACCTTCATGGGGAGTGGCTACATGACTAGTGATGGTGGATCTGTCTAGGATTTTTCCAGCTTCATGAACTATGCATAGAAAATAGAAATCCTAAAGATTTAGTAAATTAATTTAAGGAACTGTTGGTCTATCTTTGTGTGAAGATAGTGCAACAACTGTAATAAACTTATTAATAATACTAATAATAGTAATAGTAGGCTTTTAGACACACTAACTTCTTTTATGTTTCTTTTTGGTATGTCGAGTTGCCAGACTTTAATGTACGTAGGATTTCTTGTATGTGCCATGAAATCCATGGAGATGATCTTATTAGATCCCATTCATTTACTACATGACTGAACGTAGATCGCACCCTCGGGAAGGTTAGCACTCTACCACCAGAACTACACATGCTGACTCTTATTATTATTATTATTAGACTATTATTATTATTATTATAACACTGTATTATAACAATGTATTTGTATTTTATTTTCATTTTCGTGTATTTTCATATGTATTTACATTGTTGATGGACCAATAAATCAATCCTCCCCCCCCCCCCCCTCTCCAGTTAATGGCCACCCGAGGGCTGGAGATGGGATGGGACAATTCACAATATGAACATGTGGTACCATACTAGTATTAAATCTTGGAAGTAGGTTTCCATGGGTTCCCACTTCTACCCCAGGCAAATGTCGGGATTGTTCCTAACTTAAGGCCACGGCCGCCTTCTTCTCAATAATCATAACCGCTGGCAGTGCAGCCCATGAAGGACCTAGGCCTACCAAGCGACCGCTGTCCAGCCATTTGGCCTGCAGATATTAGGGTGACGCGTGGTCAGTGCATCGGGTCCCCTCGGCCATTAATCTTGATTTTCCTGACTCGGGCACTGCCTCACTGTTAGACAGCTACTTAATTGCCCTCACGAGGCTTAGTGCACTGCGTTACAGCCCTCACGTCAGTTTCTAATATCCCTGATGGAGCCAGGAATCGAACCCAGGGCCTCCAGGTGAGAGGCAGTTGCACTGCCCCAACACCACAGGGCCGGCGCCTTCTTCCGAATCCTCACCTGAATTACAAATACCCACATTTCTACAGAAACCACAAAACACAGGTTATCACACAAATTCTACCCACACCCAGCTACATGGGGCTAAATGACCAAAATCGCCAAGCCTCTCAAACAAAACATCAAGTTTTTTACTTCCGTCCTAAATGCCTAGTTCTGAACAGACTGCGGGATGTCGAAATTTTGTCACACTGCATTTCATTAAGAGAATGTTTTTAGTATTTTCAGAAACTAGTCAACAGAAGGTCCGACACGGACGCCAATGATACATCAGGGCTGAGTATCGAAATTATTTTATACATGAACATCAATCAATGAATTCCACACTTACAAAGTAGGCTACACAATACTACCGGTCCTGACGTCCCAAGCCATTGCGTGCGTTGTCAACAACAACAACAACAAGAACAACGGCAATGCACATTTTCTTACGAGACGGTAGAGCTCAAACAGCTGATAGCCTACCACCCCTCAAGTCAACCGGTAAGGTCAATGCTCCGATTACGTAACAACTTCCCCTTCGCGCGTCGTCACATCGGGCTCCGCCTCGTTTCCCCAGCCTGCCGCACCACTTTCTGCCTGATTAGTTTCTGAAATAACTAAAAACATTGACTTTTTAATGATTAATTATCAATTTCAAGATAGGTGACAAATTTTTTACCTAGGAAGCTTAGAATAGTCTCTTCTATCACCAGTGTAACGGACTTCCATCACCGGTCAATGCATGTGAGATTTTCGAAGTGAAATGCCATGTCCTGTGGTTCGGATTCCACGTAAAAAGGAGGTCCCGTGGCTCATAATCACAAGATTCTCGGTCACGTAAAACTACAATCTTCCTTTTGGACTTCCATCATATCAAATACACCCTGTATATATATATATATATATATCAGTTTCTTGTGGACACGATAACTGCCGTAATTTTGCACCAATCACTTTGAAATTTTTACATAACATGTATCCCTATTAAATCTCGGTCGAGTTCGTTAATGGGCAAAATCGGTCGAAGGGGGTGAAAATGGGGGGCGTTTTTCGAAAAAGTGAAATTTCGCTATAACTCTCTTAATACGTGAAATATCGAATCCATTCAAAGTTCATAATATGTGTCGGATAAGTGCCAAAAATTTATGTCAAATAAGTTTTTTGATAGCACCAACCATTGACCAAAGGGGTGAAAAAAAGTGAGTTTTTCGGGAAACATTAATCATATCTCTCTTAATAGGCACAATATCAAAACCGTACAAAATGGACAATATTCCTCCAATAATTACCTAAAACTTTTGTCTGAAAGAATTTTCGATGTGACCCACCATTACGCCACGGAGTGAGCAAAATGATTTAAATTATAAGAAAATTCCAAGTGCCAAGAGTGGTTGCCATGACAACTTTACTTTTAATTGATACGGGTTGAGCCATCAGCAGTTGCTATGACAACGCCACTGCACGAGATCACATTCTGTTTTCATATGTCTGTGGGAAGCGACTTCGGTATCGGAACTGGTAGAATGCTGAACTTCTATGCCCAAGGTCGCGGGTTCAAACCCGGCTGAAGTCGTCGGATTTACTAAGAGCGACAAAAAACCCTGAGTATGCTTTCCTTCGGAGGGGAAGTTCCAACGTTCGTTGCGAGTTGATGGTTCCGGTGGCATCTAGTGGCCAAGTTCACAGCTAGGTGTCGTTGATGGTAGTATTTTAAATTATGTAGCCTATTTTAGGTAGATTTCATCAGAAAGCTAACTATTGCAATGGGTGCCATGTTTCGACTTCCGGAAAATTTCGACATATCTTCGCGTTTCACATCCCCCAGACCCCAAACCACCGTCAGTTCAAAAGTTTATATATATGTGTGTGTATATATATGCATATATATCAGTTTCTTGTGGACATGATAACTGCCGTAATTTTGCACCAATCACTTTAATGTTTTACATAATATGTAACCCCTTAAAAAATCGGTCGAGTTCGTTAATGGGCAAAATCGGTTAAAGGGGGGGGGGGGGGGAATAGCGGGAGGGGCTTTTTTTTTCGAAAAAGTGAAATGTCGCTATAACTCTCTTAATACGTGAAATATCGAATCAATTCAAAGTTCATAATATTTGTCGGATAAGTGCCAAAAATTTATGTCAAATAGGTTTTTTGATAGCACCAACCATTGACCAAAGGGGTGGAAAAAAGTGTTTTTTTCGGGAAACATTAATCATATCTCTCTTAATAGGCACAATATCAAACCCGTACATAATGGAAAATATTCCCCTAATATTTACCTAAAACTTTGTCTGAAAGAATTTTTGATCTGACCTACCATTACGCCAAGGGAAGAGAAAAATGATTTCGGAATTAAAGAACATGCCAAGTGCCATCAGAGGTTACCGTGACAACGCTTCTAAATTGATGAGGGATGAGCTATCAGAGGTTGCCAAGACAACGCCATTGCACGAGATCACATTCATTTTTCCATCTGACTGTGGGAAGCGGCTAACTGGTAGCATGCTGAACTTATATGCCCAAGGTCGCTGGTTCAAAGCCGGCCAAAGTCGTCGGATTTTCTAAGAGCGCTAAAAAACCCTCAGTATGCTTTCCTTTGGAGGAGAAGTTCCAACGTTCGTTGCAAGTTGCTGGTTGCGGTGGCATCTAGTAGCCAAGTTCACAGCTAGGTGTCGTTCACGTTAGGATATGGTACAAAATTAGGAACTACTACTTAAAATTGACCGTCTGCAGACCTTACCTGAATTACAGACTAAAACAGTCATCACAATTAACACCGTTTATCAGATTCTACACACCCGGGGTTACATGACCACGTTGTCGCAGCCCCTAAACTGAGGAACCAACAAAAATCTCTGCGGGAGATAAAATTTTGCGAGAAGAAGTAACAGACTGTCTGATAGTTACACATCAGTTCCAAACCTTGCATAAGGACAGTGTGATCAGAAGTATAAAAATGAACCCCGAATGACAAGAAGGTTACCATCCCCATAAGACAATAAAATGATAAAAATATGCATACAAAAACGAAAAAAAGTTGATTTTTAACCTCCAAATGTAAAATACTTTCTTGCAATCAATGAGGTCTGATCCTCCTACGAAAACCTGCAGATTTTGCCTATTATAGCCAATCCCCTAGTTTGCCCGGTGAAATCTACCTCCGCCTTCCGGCGTGCCGAGAGGATTTTTTCATTATGAAACAGTTTCTCCCACCAATCAGAGCTCAAGAAACAGTTGTTTGACCAATTAGATAATTAGATGCGCTGAGTTCCACGGCCTTCAAATTTAAATTTCACGGCCTGGCCTAGTGTCATAGTAGGGTAATCGAGGAGGCCATGGTCAAATACAAGGCATTCTCTGCGTCTCATGCGCCCTGTTCAGTACATAAAACTGGCGAAATCTCGACAGATATTTATGAATATTTATGTTCGAACATAAAATAGTTATAATAATTATCGTCGAACATAAACAATCGTATACAACTCGCCTATAATGGTTATTAAGACACTCGTATGGAAATTACAAAACTTGCAGACGCTCGTTTTATAAACATACTCGTGTCATAATTATTGGCATTATAGGCTCGTTGCATAATGTACTATTGTATATTAAAACACATTACCTTCAAATTTGAAGAAGTCCAGATCACCTCATTCACCCTGCTATGCACACCCCTGGTTCTCGCGTATGCAATGACGGATTCACATATCGCAAATGGATGAAACATGTAAATACGCAGACATAAATCCACATCTAACCTCTCGTTTTGGTGTGTAATGAATGTTCTAGATATGACCACAAGTTATTTGCATGCACTACGATATCTTCTTGCAAGATACCATACGTGAATTATGTTACTCCCTCTGTGCGAACATTGATCTCAGATAACTGCTTCCCATCGTCTGGATGCAGCACATTCATCTTCCTCGGTCCACGGCCGGTATAAAGTATTACCGCCATTATGTATCGCACACGGCATAGCTACGGTCAGGCCCGTCTTTACGGTGGAACAAACTGGGCTATTGTCCAGGGTGGCAGGTTTTAGGGGCGGCAAAGTATCTGGAAAGCTGAACAAAACCGTTCAGGCATTAAACATCAGGTTTCTAAAATTTAAATCCTTCACACAAGGTAAATATTCAATGTCACACATTGGCAATGCTGATTATTTTAGGACATCACAAAATAAAAAAATAATCGTCATATTCATCTTGGTGTCCTTGCTGTACAATCTGACTTGAAAGTGAAATTGTATTGATGAAGAAATCATAAACTTGTTTGTAAATGACAAGGCAAGTAGAAAGCCCCTTGTTATTTAAATAATTGGTGTTTTGGTCATTGGTAGTGTACAATATCTGTAAAAAAATAATGTAAATCCTTTGTATTAAGTTTTTTTTTGCTATTTCTTTAATGGTCGATATAAATATTAGCAATTATTTCAGAAGTTGGAGAATCGATTCCTAATCCGTCAATTTGTTTGTATACTTTGCTGTTAAATGAGAAAAAAATATTGTGTAAAGTAAAGTCTAACAGTGCCATAAATTCATCAAATTCCACTTTGCTTAATTTGCTGTGATTATTTAATTATTTTATATAAATAAAGTCGGGGGCAGCTTTGCCCATGGACGTCGTGAGACCTAAATACGGGCATGGTTACTGTACTCGCCACAATTACAGTGTGCTACTAAATATACCGCAAGCTTCTAATTCTAATAATGCTATGATGATATTAATATTAGTGGTAACTACGCAAATTAGAAAATGCGTACCTAGCACATATGCAAAACCTTTACAACAGCAAGAGATTATCACTAAATTTAAGCTGCAATGAGGGAAACATTCTTGTTGATGCTGTTGTTGGTAATGTATTTTCAGGTTTGGGATATCTTGGTCATCAGCCTCGTGTACTTGGATGTGCGCTCAATTCGTCTCATAACCTGTGTTTCTTCGGCTCAGTTCCATCCACGCTCGGATATCTTCAAGCCGATTCTCAGCAAGAGCTGAGCTCGTTTAGAACATAGCTTCTTCCTATAGCATACAGAGCATGTCTCTCTCCACTTCGTACACAACCTCATTATTGTACAATTCGGTAGCCAAGGGTCCTCGAGGTAAAGACAGAAAACTCACGCACACATTATTCATACGACTTGTTTAAAAAGATACGTCTCGACGAAAAATATCCACTGCTCTCTAGTTTATCGCATGTTTGCACATTCAGATAAACCCACCTACTGTTGAACCACAATGGACAGGTGGTGTGTTAGACATTAAATTTGAGATTATTACTTACCATCGGTGAACTTCCATAGCGCAGGACGATATTAGCCTTGTCATGGCCGCCATCCAGCACGCGCGAGCATTGGTGAAAGTTGCGTAGCGCTAGGCTCTGAACTCCCTATATATTTACGATCTTGACGACGCAATAAATTAAAGCAGAAATTTTGTTGAAGTACTGAAATGTATTTATAGTTATGAACAAAGGTGTTGTAGATGGTCAGGGGAGGGGGAGGATACGCATGAGCTGTTGCAGACCTTCGCCGAGTCGAAAATTATATTCATCCAAAACGTCGAAGTTTAAGAATGACAGGAAGTCATAATTATCAATCAAACAACTGTGCGAAATTTTAAAATCTCGTTTTCAGCGTATTTTCATTTATGAAAAATATGCTTATGAAATCACCTTTTTCCGTGTGTGTGTGTGTGTGTGTGTGTGTGTGTGTGTGTGTGTGTCCGTAATAAAATCTAAACGGGTGGAGCGAAATATTTCACCGGCATTCTATATATTCGAAACTACTACTGATATCACCCTGAAATTGTGTTCGGTGATAAAGGGTACTAGGTCTACTATAAGTTCACCATTTACAATCCTGTTAGGTACATGACCTAACGCTGCGCTTTAGCGAGCGTAGCCACAGCTGTCGGTAGTAGGATATACAGTATGAAAATAGGATATTTAGTCCTTCACGGAACTACTTGTTGAGAGGTGTTTTTCTCATCTTGGCTTTCCATAAAACATTTGAAAATCTTAATATTGAACTTACGAGAGCGCTATATTTACGGATTCGCGTAAACCTATAGCCTAGACTGTACTTGTTAAAATGATTTGTTTGTACTACGTAGAATCCTCTTATTCATCCCCCCAGGGGCTCACATCTAGTGGGACGTGGGTTGGCGACCACGGGACGCCAGCTGAGTCCGGCATTGCTTCCACTTACTTGTGCCAGACTCCTCTCCGTCTTCCTTCCTGTCGACCTCTCTAGATCAACTCTTGTTCTCTTCCGATCCCGACGGTATTAGGGTAACCGAGGCCTACGGAGTCTCTTCCTTTTCAAATCCGGCCGAAGTCGTCGGAGATTTTAAGAGCGTTAAAAATCCCTCAGTATGCCTTCCTTCGGGGGGAAGTAAAGCCGGCGGTCCCATGTCATAGATTTATGGTATGTTAAAGAACCTTCCACGAATTACACCTGTGTGAAGCTAAATGGTAAAGGTTAAGAATGTAAACGCTCTTAGGTTCCTACGTTCGTTGCCAAGAGCCGACTGCGGTGGCGTCTGGTAGCTAAGTTCTGAACAAGTAGTCGTTGACGGGGGCGTTTGGCGGCAAAAGTAGGAACTATTTGAAAAATTCAAAAGTCTGCAGTCCTTACTGTACCCAACTGGGTTGGTACAGGATATGAACTTCTGATCGTTAAGATGAAAAGAGGTCCAGATACAAGCTAGCAGTGTGGAAATAGGAAGTGATTCATGCCATGACGCAGAACATTGACAGCTTTATCTGGAGATACGTGGTGCAAGCGATATGTGAATCACGAGAGCAGTCACGCTGGGATGAATCAACCAGAGCAGATTGGCGGGGGAATCAACACAGAGTGCTAAGATCAGCACTTTTCTGGCAACATTGGATTGCGAATCAACACCGCAAAGTTGTGAAATAAGCCGTTTTCGCGGAAACAATGCAAAATCACAACAATAGGTCTACGGGGATCAGAATAATCCGGGAAATTAGGAATTAAGCAAGGTTCAAAGTGAATAATTTAGGCCCAGGAAAAAAGCACTTAGTCAGCAACTACGTCATTAGGCGGAGCCAAGCGGAGGTAGTGGGAAGAAGAGAAAAAACCTCAGTCGCCCACACAGCTGAGGAGCCTTGATGATTTTATTTAAATTAATTAGACGATCGATTTTCAGGAAACGAAATGGTAATGAGACGTTTGGGTTATAGGGAACATAATGATATATTTTTCAAAAACATGCGACGTCTATTTCAGAAGTTAGCTCCAGGAAGAAGACAAAAGTAGTTTATTTTTGAAAGTTCCCAATAAATAGCCCAGGTTTCAACCACAGAGCATGCAGTTAGCAGTCTTTGGTCAGCCCGAGAGGGGCGTGACGCTGGAGCATCATCTTATATGCAGTATCCGTCAGCCAAGTGAGGCCACAGGCTGTGTCAAAAGCAGTTCGCCATAATTAAGCGGGGAGTAGCTACACGCTGTCTCATAAGATGCACAAGCGCTGCATTATACTCGTCGCATTTCAGTTAAACCCGGGGAGGCTCAGCGAAATTCCGCACAGTACATAAGTATACAGTACGCAGTATTATCAAACTGCCGGGTCGGAAGTGCGTTCTCACACTAGTAAAGACTCATCGTACTCCTGTATGGAGAAGTCACAGCAAGTAACGCAATTCGTTACCAACCGCAAAAAGTGGATCGTGTTAAGACAATTTAACTATCATCAGTATCCGCGGTTTCAACAAAAAGTTATATGTGTGCGGTAATATAAATCCGCTACGGTTGTTTATAAGTGATCACTAAAGCACTTGTGCTGGATCAGATAAATTATACGCTACTCGAAAACCGTGACAAAGAAAAATTGCGCCGCGCCGAATTCTAGAACAGTAATAAGCTAGAATACAGCAGTCAAGATCAGTAGAGACATTACGCTGGAGGTCATCGTTTCGGAATATACAAACAGGTCTCCGTGAAAGTTAAGTAAAAGACTACAGTAGTAAGGGACCGATATTGGACCGAAATCCAATAATCCAAGTAAATGTACACGGGTTCGAGACCCAAGAATAAATATAGTGAACTTTAGCGAGGCTACAGTGTGTCAAATATGAACGTAGCAATAAAGACATTCTCGTAGGAGAAATAAGGAAACTTGTCGCAGATAAGGACAAAATACGGTCACGAAGTAAGCGGGCCATAGGTTCGATAGACCGCTACGTAAACGTAAGACAAGTAAAAATTGAAAATCGCTAATAAAAGGACGATAAAAGAAGACAAAATAGATTATCTAAAAGACAGGGCAGAGACTAGATCCGTGAAGAATTAGGAGCCGTTCGAGTTTGCATCACGTCCAATGCAGGGTCCGGGGATCTCATCAAGGCGTTGATCACCGATAAAACGTGCCAAGAGTCACTGAGATGTGGTGAAAATTAGTGCAGTGTAAATAAGTTACAAGCTATATGTGTTTTAGTGTTAATACAGTATTTTACAAATTAATGATGTGTTAAAATTTAAGTGAAGGTCGATTGGACCTAAGTGAGGTGCCGCTCACAAAAGAAAGTGCCATGAAAGAGTGCTAATTATGTCGTTAGGTGGGTGAATCCTTCCCAAGGATCGATCCGAAGGCGAAGCACACTGGTGAGTCATGATTTTTCATTAAAATTGCAGATGTACGATGTACTGGCCCGATGGGATCGGTCGTAACTGGGGAGTTTAACGATCGAACTCATCGGGTAGTTGAATGCACTTATATAACTGAAATGTTGAAATAATAATAATAATAATAATAAATAATTGCGAGAATGACCTCGCAAAATAATTATGTGAATGGGATCAGTAATGTCAAGTAATAAAAACTCAAGAAATGAAATAACAAATAATAAATGATTTGGAGGAAGGAATCGAAATATAATTTAAATGGCTTAAAATTTCGCCATAGTAAAAGCAGATAATGAAATAAATATGCATCATAATAAAATTGTTAAAATAAATAATGAAAAGGAAAAATATAAAATAGTTTATTATTAAATGGCAAATAACAAAAAGTAGAAATTAAAAATAATTGAAAGTTCGAAATGAAAAAAATAACAAGATGTTCAGTAAAGAACATATAGCCTACTTTCTCCTAAATGCATGGGTATTGTTATAACTCTTTGTCCTTTTCAAGGAGTATGATTGAATGTTGGTTGTAGGAGCTTGTTGAAATACAACGTGCTATAGGGATATTAAACATGAATATGAGGTGCCCTTTGCTAGTGCTACCTCTGTACCAAATTTCGTTCAATTCGGTTTCACCGTGTTTGAATTGATAGGGGGAATCGATTTGCACACATACTTGGCCACCATCTGCAAACTATTGGGCTGATGTTCTTGCAGTTTGGTCAGAAAATGTTTCCCACATAAAGATATGGTGTTGCAAAATTAGGTAGAGACTAGATTATTAGGTTGGTCGTAATTACATTTTAGCTTTTAACATTTGGGTGGCCGCGATTACGTTTCCATCAAGATAGCGGTGATATAAAACATGACACTGAGGTGCCCTTTGCTAGTGCTACCTCTATACCAAATTTCGTTCCATTTGGTTTCAGCGTGTTTGAATTAATAGGGGGAATCGATTCTGACACAAAGATGGCCGCCATCCGCAAACTATTAGGCGAATGACCTATTAGATTGGTCAAAGGATGCTCCCTCCATAAAGGTATGTAGTTGCAAAATTTGGTAGAGATCGGATGATTAGGTTAATCGTAATTTGATTTAAGCTTTGAACATTCGTGTGGCCGCCATTACGTTTCAGTCAAGATGGCGGCGATATAAAACATGACACTGAGGTGCCCTTTGCTAGTACTACCTCTGTACCAAATTTCGTTCCATTCGGTTCCACCGTGTTCGAATTAATAGGGGGAATCAATTTTGACATAAAGATGGCCTCCATCCGCAAACTATTAGGTGAATGACCTATTAGATTGGTCAAAGGATGCTCCCTCCATAAAGGTATGTAGTTGCAAAATTTGGTAGAGATCGGATGATTAGGTTAATCGTAATTTGATTTAAGCTTTGAACATTCGTGTGGCCGCCATTACGTTTCAGTCAAGATGGCGACGATATAAAACATGACACTGAGGTGCCCTTTGCTAGTGCTACCTCTGTACAAAATTTCGTTCCATTCGGTTCCACCGTGTTCGAATTAATAGGGGGAATCAATTTTGACATAAAGATGGCCGCCATCCGCAAACTATCAGGTGAATGACCTATTAGATTGGTCAAAGGATGCTCCCTCCATAAAGGTATGTAGTTGCAAAATTTGGTATAGATCGGATGATTAGGTTAATCGTAATTTGATTTAAGCTTTGAACATTTGTGTGGCCGCCATTACGTTTCCGTCAAGATGGCGGCGATATAAAACATGACACTGAGGTGCCTTTTGTTAGTACTACCTCTGTACCAAATTTCGTTCCATTCGGTTGCACCGTGTTCGAATTAATAGGGGGAATCGATTTTCACACAAAGATGGCCGCCATCCGCAAACTGTTACGCTGATGACCTATTGGTTTGGTCAAAGGATGCTCCCCCCATAAAGGTATGTTGTTGCAAAATTTGGTAGAGATCGGATGATTAGGTTAATCGTAATTTGATTTAAGCTTTGAACATTTGTGTGGCCGCCATTACGTTTCCGTCAAGATGGCGGCGATATAAAACATGACACTGAGGTGCCTTTTGTTAGTACTACCTCTGTACCAAATTTCGTTCCATTCGGTTGCACCGTGTTCGAATTAATAGGGGGAATCGATTTTCACACAAAGATGGCCGCAATCCGCCAACTATTACGCTGATGACCTATTGGTTTGGTCAAAGGATGCTCCCCCATAAAGGCATGTCGTTGCAAAATTTGGTAGAGATCGGATGATTAGGTTAGTCGTAATTTGATTTAAGCTTTGAACATTTGTGTGGCCGCCATTACGTTTCCGGCAAGATGGCGGCGATATAAAACATGACACTGAGGTGTCCTTTGCTAGTGCTACCTTTGTACCAAATTTCGTTCAATTCGCATTCACCGTGTTCGAATTGATAGGGGGGGACAGACATTCAGAGTACACACACTCACACACACACACACACACAGACACACACACACACACACAGACACATACACACAGACAGACACACTTTTTTTCGCCCTGTGTTGATCTCATAAGTCTACTTTCATTTTTTGCAAAAATCGAAAGTAGGCTAAAAATAAATATTATCGAGTTGTTATGCACTAAAAATAAAGTGATAATGAAATTTGTAATAAGGAACTCAAGTAATAAATGGAACGAAATAAATTAAAATGTCTTGACGCATTGTTGTCAAATGATCAATTTTATAAATCTCTAAAAGTAATTGGTGAATAAAAACACCCAAAGAAAATGTATTATCACAGGCTAGGGAGCCAGAATTATGAAGATTGAATGATATGAAGGCCGAGGTCTTACCGCTATAAATGAAATATTAATTTGAGATATTAAATAAACCGCGAATAACCAAGCAAGAAATCGTTGTTGCCAAAAGGGCCGAATAATAAATAAATGAAGCTAAAAGCTAATAAATGTTCGTTAATCAGGATATAATTAATCGGGAGATGGAGAGCCTCATCGAAATATTGTGGGTGAAAGATTCCCCTTTCTGTATTGTTGTTGTATGTAAACGTCGTGTTGTATTGGGTAGGTGAAATTCCCATAAACTGTATTGCCATATTGAAGCGTTGAAAATAATAGTTACATTGTAAGTCCGATCAGGCTGTGTTAAATGAATATTTTATAGGCCACAATCGTCGAAATAACGCGTTGTAAGTGAATATACATGTGAGACCATGAGGCATTGTTATATATAAAGGTTGTAGGCAATAATCGTCGAATGAAATTTGCAAGTAAGACCGATAACGGCATTGTTATAAATAATATTGTTAGTAGGCGTCATACAAATTGTGATTAAAGTTTGTGTAGTCAACTATTAGGCATCCTCTCCGGAATAAGTTATAAATATCCTGTAAAAACGAAATATAAATATAAATAATGATAATAATAATAATAATTAAAAACGGGAACAAATAGTTGTTTTAGAAGTGAAACGAAAGTCTTTGTAAATCATATGGTTAAAGAATAAACAAAGTTGTAAGCGTGGTGGCTGGCTAGACGCCATAAATCAAGCGAAGTGTTACCAGGGGGGCGAGGCAGCTGTTAGCGCCCAACCTACCGTAATGAGTGAGTGAGACAGAAAGTTAATGGGTTCCGCGGTAAAGTAAAGGTCTGTCAAAGACTAATAATAAAAAGGCCATGATGTAATTTTTTTATTAAAAGATGCTAGCTGAAATTAACTTATAAAATCACAATGCTGGGATGGAGACCGTTCTCCAGAATATAAGTTTGAAGCATTTACATGAGTTTTGACGGGTTTTGTCAAACACTTTTATTGTAAATAAAAGGATTCCTTCCTCAAAAGGATGAAAGAACGGGTTGTGAAAAATACAGTTTAAAGATGAATAAAGGTCCCTCAAAAATAAATAACACAGTGCATGGTGCGCTGCAAAGAAAGATCACCTGATGCATGAGAATGGAACTGGTAGAACAAGGGTTCGATTCACAGACATGGCATGTTTCTTGTACAGTATTTTAAATGTGTAAAACTAAGGCTTTGTGGAGAATTACTAGTAAGGTTCAAAGGACTAAATAAGTGGTAGATAAATGATAATTATGTAACGTTAAAGAAACCTAGAAGGGTAAAGGTTGAAATGAATATAAATGTCCAAAGCCTTGGAAAGTTGTATAACTTGAATGATAGGCAGCTTGACGCCTTAGTGAAATATACTACAAATAATTATAATTAGATTTAAGCAAGACAAAGTGGTTACAAAGTTCATAGAATAATGAAGTGACATTATACTGATCTTAATAAATTTTTGCAAAGTGATTTTTGTTTTGTTTTTGAATGGCACTTGAAGAAATTAATTTTTAGTTTTGAATGACACTTGAAGAGACTATGCCAAGTGATTGGTTTTTTCTTAACATATTTTGAGTGACACTTGAAGGAACTATTCCAAGTGATTGATTTTTCTGACATGTTTTTGAGTGAATATATTTTTCTTTTATGAATTAAATTCTGTAAAATTATAATGTTCTGTTTCTCCTCAAATCCTTGTGAACCTTGAGTATTCCATATCAGATGTTTAATCAGCGGTGGGAGGAACGTACCATACCCTGAAAACACAAGAGCAAAACCCGAGTGCTAATTAATTATCATCCGTGTAAACGGGCACATTACTTGAATTTTAAAAAAACAGATAACACACACTAATACAGTCATCACAATTAACACCGGTTATCAGACAGATTCTACACACACCCAAAGTACACGGGGCTACATGACCGCGTTGTCGCAACCCCTAAACTTAAGAACCAACCACTTTCCCGCCTTAATTGGCCCTTGTCTCATCTTTCCCGATACCCTCCTTCTGCGATGGGTCAGATTTCTTTTTCTTTTCATGTTATGTTCATGTTATCTCCTGCCTTCTGCTCAAGGCCCTCAAGGAGGCCGGGTGTATGTAGCCCCACCACTTCTGGTGCACCCTGGATATCGCTACACCCTCAGGGGCTTACGGATGGTGAGTTCGGGAGTTGGCGATCCCGGGGGATTCCAGAGCTTGGTCCGTTTTTCCCCCTTTTTTCACTGACTTTGAGGCGGGCCGTCTCCTCTTTCCCTTTCCTATCTGCCTTTCATGGCTCTCCTTCCTTCCAAATCCTCATTCTTCGAGGGTTGAGGGCATTTTCTTTCCTCCTGTCTTGTATTTACATTCTTCCTTTTTGTTTCTCATTTCCTCTTCTAGTTTGTACGAGAGTAGTTAGTTTCATTCGATTCTCTTTCATTTTCACTATCACCCAAACCATTAGGGGCCGATAACCTAGATGTTATGCCCCTTAAAACAACAATTATCATCATCATCATCCTCTTATTCATATGCACATTGGTTATCATTCATGAGGTACATTTGTTTGAATTTCATTTACGTTATTAGAGATGTTGTGTGACGCCTCTGCATCGAAGGCCGGGTGTATTGAAAAGTCATATGGGGCACCCATGTCTCACCCCCTATGACAATGTGATCCAACAATTCAACAATTCTCCCACCAGGCACTTTGCCGTTTTGCGGCGCTCGTACGGCATTGAGTCATTGAGTATAGGAATTTGTACTTCAATGTGATCCTTGACCAATTTTTTTTGACTAATTGACTTACGGAGACACTCACTCACTCACTCCGTTGGCTTTTCTGGGACGTGACGATCCCGTGCCGCTCTCACTATCTGCCTCCATTTCCTCCTATCCAGCGCAGTATTCTCCCATACAGTAATACCCATTTGTCTGCAGTCAGAGGTCACCTCATCTTGCCATCTACTCCTAGGTCTTCCAGGGGGTCTCGAGCCTTCGATCTTTTTCTCATACACCTGGCGAACTATTCTGGCAGCGTCCATTCTGATAACATGCCCTGCCCATTGCAGCCGTTTCGCTTTCATGACGTCCACTACTCTGGGTTGATTGGCCAACTTGTACAGCTCATGATTTGATCTGACCCCATCTTTGTGTTTCCTGGTCAAAGATGGGGCCGAAAATTTTTCTACATGTCTTTTTTTCGAAGACTGTAAGTTGGCGTTCCTCCCTTTTGGTCACACTCCATGTTTCGGCTCCGTATAGCAGTACCGGCCTGATGATCGTGTTGTATAGTTTTAGTTTTGTTTTCCTGGTCAAAAGTTTGGAGGAAAGTAATTTATGCAGGGAAAAGTAAACTTTGTTTGCATTCCGTAATCTAATTTGGTGTTCAACTTGTCTTCTATTGCAGTCATTTATATTTACCCCAAGGTATTTGAAGTTTGGCGTGTTCTTAAAGGTAAAATTGCCTATATGAAGGTTGTTGCGTTGGTCTGTAGTCATGTTTTCTCTCTGTATGATCATGTATTCTGTCTTCTCTTCATTAATCTTTAGACCTATTTTTGCAGCAGTTTCATTAATTTCCTGAATAAAGCTTCAATTTCTCCTCCATTATGTCCTATTAATACAATGTCATCTGCATATGCCAGGATGTTGTGTTTGTTATCTGCTAGGTCTCCAGTTGCAGCTTCTTTGGTTTCCCGAATTACTTTTTCCAGAACGATGTTGAAGAGAAGTGGGGAGAGCGCATCACCTTGTTTTAGTCCTGTTCTGTTTTCAAAACCGTCTGATACGGATCCACAGTGTGTCACTTTGCTCAGTGTCTCCTCCATACACATTTTGACCAGGCTGATAAGTTTCTGTGGGATTCCGTATTCTGCCATAATTTCCCACACCGTTTCTCTGTGGACTGAGTCATAGGCCTTTTGGAAGTCAATAAATAGGTAATGGACGTTTTTGTTATATTCCCAAACTTTTTCATTGATTGTCTTAATACAAAATATATTGTCTGTTGTTGATCTGTTTTTACGGAAACCATTCTGATAGTCTCCTATCATATCTTCGGTGTATGGAATTAGACGTTGTAATATTATGTGCGACAGTAATTTGTAAGCTGTGACAAGTAGGGATATTCCTCTGTAATTTCCGCAGTTATGTTTATCTCCTTTCTTATGTATTGGAACAATAATTGCTTCCTTCCATTCATCCGGTATTTGTTCCTCGCGCCATATTTTCAGGATAAGTTTATGCAGTTTTTCATGAAGCTTCTCACCCCCATATTTCAGCAATTCAACTGGTATACCGTCAGATCCAGCAGCTTTGTGGTTTTTCAGTTTCTTCAGACTGCTGGTTACCTCTTCATATGAAGGATCATTTATGAAAGGTTCTACCGTTGAAAGAGTGGTTCTCTCCAATTTGTTGTCTGGTTCAGGGCAGTTCAGTAAGTGGTCAAAGTACTTACAAACTTAGGCTTTCACGGCCGGCGTTAGAATCTAAGAAGTGATTATCCGGGCTGTTAGGCCGTGGTCCAGTAGGGCTGTTGTTTCCCGACGTTTCAGCGAAGACTGCGTTCGCCATTCTCAAGGGTCTTCTCTTTCCGATGGTCAGAGGTAGACTGAAGTTGCCCGGACTGTACAGCAGTTATTTGCCCCCGGAAGGGGGCAAATAACCATTATTTGACAATGACCACCGACCAGTATATTTGGTCTCGAGTCAATTCAATTTAAGAAGAATTAGTCAACAAAAATAAGATAAGATAAAATAAACTTTTATGTATTTGTTTATAAAAAAGTATACATAAAAGTTTCTTCCCATTTAAAACTGGGGTATATTAAAAGTCTATCCAGTGCTTACCAAACGACCCTTCATCAAGGCCACCAGCTGCAACTCCATCTGCAACATAAAATGCATAAAACACATAAAATATTAAACATGAGTTATTAAAAACCTCTAAGACACTTAAAAATTAAGTAATTAAATTGAATTGTGGCCTGAGACAAAACATTAAATGACCATTATTAAAATATACAATAAAAACTAATCACTAGATGTTAAAATACACTTAAATATATAATATTACGTCAATGCAAATAAAACAAATTGCAGTAGTGTAGTGGGATGTCATGTGTATAGTATATAGGTGTTCCTCTACACTACTAAGTTTTTTGGATATTTATAATAATAATGTTTTTCTGTGTCCTGGTTTGCTATGTCCTTCAAAATGAGTTTATTGTTGCTGTTTGTTACAGCTGAGCCACTGTGGAACTTTGTGGCTGCTGTTATAATTTGATATTTGATCAATTGAACCCCACACTTCTCATGCACGTCCCTTGTTGGGGTGAGCCAGTGGGCCTTCAGCATTCTTTTTAAGACAAAGTTCTGAAAAGTTTGCAGCCGTTTTAAGTTAAAATCGGCCACCACTCCCCAGGCAGGTGCGGCGTACATGACAACCGAGGAGACCATTGTCTTATAAAGTAAAATTTTATTTCTAAAACTTAATTTAGACTCTGGCTCGATAAGTGGATAAATTTTAAAATAAGCTGCCCTTGTCTTTGCAAGGGTGTTGTCAACATGACTTCTAAATGTTAGTTTGGAGTCCAAAGTAACTCCCAAATAGTTGGCCTCCTCGGCCCATGTTATTCTGTCGTTAAACAGATACAAGTCACCATGGTTCCTCCTAGAGAGGCGCCTGGTGTAGAGGACGGCGAGCGTTTTGGAGGTATTTATCCTCACTCGCTATCTCCTACACCAGTCCTCGAGCAACAGGATTGAGCTCTGTAATCTCCGGACGGCCAGTTCAGGATTAAAAGAGTCTGCCATCAGGGCTGTATCGTCGGCGTACATTGCAAGTTCACCCCCTCAGCCTTAGGGATGTCACAGGAGTAAAGAAGGTACATCAATGGACCTAATATTGACCCCTGCGGCACCCCCGCATAGATTCGCTTTGGGCCTGAGCGGGTGTTTTCTAGATTTACTTGAAATTTTCTGTCCGAAATATAATTTTGTATGAGTAGCCAATGGCTACCCTGTATGCCTAGATTATTCAATTTATACATCAGTCCCTGATGCCAGACCCTGTCAAAGGCTTCAGCCACGTCCAGGAAGACCACCCCCGTAGCTCTTTTAAAGTTGAAACCTTTCGTTATAAGGTTTATTAGCCTTATAAGTTGTTGAGTTGTGGAGTGGCCTGTCCTGAACCCGAACTGCTCGTCCGGTATAGCCTGGGTTACTGCTTCAGACTCCAGCAGCCTCCTCAGTATCAGTTTTTCAAAGATTTTTCCTAGTATGTCGAGTAAACTAATCGGTCTGTAGCCCGAAGGGCTGCTAGAATCCTTCCCAGGCTTGGGGACCATGGTGACCAAAGCCGTTTTCCACCTGCCCGGGAAGTAGCATAACTTGAACAAAGGATTGTATAGGTTTAAGAGGTGCTTCAGCACCCTGATCGGCAAATGCTTTATAACTCTGTTAGGGATACCATCTGGCCCAGGGGCTTTATCCCAGGGAAGATTTTTAATAATATTTGCTAATTCACCTAACGAAACTTCACATGCACCAACACTTTCACCACTTGCACTTTTAATTTCATTTACTAGATTGGACTGTATAAGCGGGATGGCTTCCTCCACAGACTTCACGAAGACAGGGTCCATAGGGGTAGGGTTAGGTTTGAACTTCTGTTCCAGTGAGGTCGCAAACATTTCCGTCTTCTCAAGGTCCGTTTCCGCTTTGACTCCATTATAGTTCAGCTCTTCCTCTCCACAACGGTTCCTGGATCACCTAAACAGCCTAAATGCCAGCATCCAGTTTACCATGGAGAAGGAGAAAAACCACTCTCTCGCCTTCCTTGATGTCATGGTTACGAGAACTCCGGACCTTCGCTTGGGGCACACTGTCTACAGGAAGCCTACCCACACTGACCGGTACCTACAGAAGGCATCGAACCACCACCCTAAACAAAAACACGCCGTCATCAAGACTCTGGTCAACCGTGCTAAGCGTATCTGTGAGTCCCACCACATGAAAGAGGAACTACGTCACCTCAACACAGCTCTCCGCGCCAATGGTTACACCAGTAAGGAGATCCAACGGGCATGTCATCCCAGACGACCGGCGTCCACGGAGAGGGAACAGGATCGGCCGACAGCAGTGACGTACCTCCCGTACGTTCACAAGGTGACTGACCGGATAGGCAAAATACTCCGCCATCATAACATCAGGACCGTATACAGGCCTACGAGACAGATACGCGATTTAATCAGATCTGCCAAGGACAAGCGCCATCCCCATTCCAGTGCGGGAGTCTACAGGGTACCTTGCAGCTGCGGCCAGGTTTATATTGGTACCACGAAGCGCAGTATTGCCACCAGGCTAAAGGAACACGAGCGACACAGCTGGCTAGGCCAGATGGAGAAGTCCTCGGTGGCAGAGCATTCCCTTCTTAAAGGCCATGATGTTCACTACGGGTGCACAGAGGTGCTGTCCAGCACCGTCCACTACCACGCGAGGCTGCAGCGAGAGGCTATTGAAATTTTCAAACGCCCTAACAATTTCAACCGGAAAGAAGAGAGCGAACGGGTGAACAAAATCTGGCATCCCATCCTCAGATCAACTAACATCAAACCATTGGCTGAGCATTGCACACCTCTCGGTACTGGCAGCCAATCAGCGCGCTCCACTCCTGGCGCGGAAAGTTCCGGACCGCGCAGTGAACCGACCCGGTCGCACACTATATATAACGGTGGCGGACAAGCGCAACTTCAGGAGGGTTGTCTCTGAATCGTTAGAGGAAGGACACCTTGCCAGTGGCAGCAGCAGACCAGCCTAAGTTGTGCTATCAGCTCACCAGGATGGAGACTACGAGCAGCGGGACCATCGAGTGGAGGAAGCAGAGGACCGGCGAGCCAGCCAGGGGCCAGAGCAGGCGCAACCGCGCCCGGAGAGGTAGAGGGCCACGATCGGCAGGCTCCTTGGGTGGGGAGTTAACCTCCACAGAGCCCTCTCCTCCGGTCACGCGGGCACGCCAGCAGGCCCTTGGTGAGAAGACGCCAGCGGCGCAGAAGCCGCCAGCCGGTGAGGAGGTGCGGGTGCCTCTAAGCCCGGCTGGCACAAGCAACGCTGGAGCAGCTCCCGGCCCGGGGAGCACAGGTAGCCCGGACATAACGCAGGTGTCCCTGCGGTCCGAGTCAACCGACGCCTCCCCCAGGGCCCTCTGAGCTAGAGCTAGCCGAGTCCGAGAAGAGTAGGACGCCAGGACCGGCTAGCTCCCCGCGACAGGAGAGCAGCAGCAGCCCGGACGCCAGGTTCAGCTGGGCGAGCGATGTGAGCTCGGACACCGTGCAAGGGCACCCTGGGGCCACTTCCCCAGGCTCCGAGCGAGCATGTGGCTACGACCCCAGCTCCTGGGCTTTCTTTGTTTATTACAGGCCCGGCTTCACCCAGGACGAAGAGAAGTACGTCATCGAGGCCTACCTGGACCAGGCCCACTTGGTCACGACGGGATCAGCCGGACGCTACCGCGAGGACATCGAAGCCTTCCTCCCGATTGGGGTCATGGTCAGGCCCTACCGGGCGGACGTCGTCATGACATACATCACAGCAATGGCCGAGATCTGGCAGGTCGCCGTGGTACCAGGCTTCGTGCCAGGTGCCCCTCCGCAGATCCGCCGATATGCGCTGAGCGGCGACGATCATCTTACCACCAAGAAGGACGCCACGACGTATGCAGAGATTGGGACCCAGGCTGGCCCCCTGACCTTCTCCAAGAGGACTCAGGAGCCACAACCAGCACCTCAGGCGGTGCCTTTAGCGGGGCAACTCGCGCCCGCCAACCAGGAGGAGGAGCAACTACCAGAGCCCCAGGTGGGGCCTTTAGCGGGGCAGCTCGCGCCCGCCAACCAGGAGGAGGAGGAGGAGCGACTACCAGAACCCCAGGAGGGGCCTTTAGCGGGGCAACTCGCGCCCGCCACCACCGCCAGGAAGGGGACACCCGCGACGGCCGGGGCCACCAGGACGGCCCCAAAGCAGCGAAAGAAGACCAAGCGCAGCAGCCCAGAGGACCGTCGCCCGCAGCGCCCCCAGGAGGGGGAACCAGGACGCCGCGAGGCCACCAGCCGCAGCCAGGGACAGCCGCTACAGCCAGGTAATATGAAGCCCCGCTCAGGCCAGCTTTTACAGTGTTTCCGCTGTCTGAGATGGGGCCACTCCCAGGGATCCTGCGGCTCTCCAGTCCGCTGTAACCGGTGCTCAGGTGGCCACCACCACACCGGCTGCACGGTGCCGCGGGACGCGCCGGTGTGCGCCAACTGCATGGGTAACCATCCGTCATCCCATCGCAGTTGCCCAGTCTACAGGTCCATGGCAAGGGCAGAGAGGAAGGTGGCTCGTTCCCATGGACCGCCCACTAGGCCCCTGCTTCGGCAGGCGAGGGCCCCCCTCCACTCTCCGGTGACGGAGGCTCGGTACCAGGGACCCCATGGAGATCGGGTAGTGGCGCAGGTTCTTCGGATACTTGTACCATTGCTCGGTAGCCGGCAAGGCCCGCGCTGATCCCAGCAGTGCCGAGTTCTATCTGATTCCCCGGAGACAAACTGGCGAGAAGACGGACATGGATCTGGTGCATGATACCTTCTCCCAACTAACATACCTACTCATTTCCATACCCACATTATCCTTGCATGTGGCAATAACCAAGCCGCCAGGTTTTACGTGTAGGCAATCTTTCCTTTCTGCCTATGCGGTTTTCCCTGGCCCTACAATCTTACCCTTATATATGAGTACATATTTATATGTGCTCATATATAATATATACCTATGTTAATATCTATTAATTATGCCTGGTAGATCGCGACCGCGATGGGACAGGCACTAAGTCCTAAAAGACTCCTTTCTATCCAATCCCCTATGCTTTCTCTTCTATCGTAGATTAACTGCATGTCGGAGGCACCAGTAGTAAGGTCGGGTGCCACGCGGGGGGTGCGGGTACTCTTTTCGGGGCCCCCCCGAAAAAAAAAAGCGCAACTTCAGTCTACCTCTGACCATCGGAAAGAGAAGACCCTTGAGAATGGCGAACGCAGTCTTCGCTGAAACGTCGGGAAACAACAGCCCTACTGGACCACGGCCTAACAGCCCGGATAATCACTTCTTAGGTCAAAGTACTCTTTCCAAGCCTGTAATATGTGGGTTGTTCCTGCAATGATGTTACCATTGTTGTCGTGGAGAACTGCTGATCGCGGTTGGTAACCTTTCTTAATGTTATTCACCGTCCCATATACTTTACGGATGTTGTTCTCCTTCTGGTCATTCTCAATACTCTCTAACATATGTTTAAGGTAAAGCTTCTTTTCTTTTCGTAAGGTTATGCTTGTTTCTCTTCGTGTTTCCCTGTAGTGCTGTTCCAATTCTTCATTTCTCCTGTCCTGTAGCCATGCTTTCCTTGCTGAGATGCTAGCTGCTACTGCTGTTTTGCATGTACCATTAAACCATTTCTTCTTTCGTTCCAGTTTTGGTAATGCGTTTTTAGCTGATTCTTGACTTACGGAGAGCGATAGTCAACTTATTTTCAACAAGTTTCTGCCACTGCTCACAATGACGAAGCATCCATGACAGAATTGCGTCGCATTTTTGGTACTAGGATTATAAGTTGGAACGTGTGACCCCCGCGAAGCCCAGACTTATCACCATGTGACTTATTTGTGGGGGACGCTTAAAAATAGAGTGTATGCGAGAAACCCTCACACTATAAATGAGCTTAAAGACTATATTACAGCTGAAATGCAGTCAATCGGTGCTGAGGAACTTCAGAGAGTAAATGCCAGTTTCATAAAAAGGTGCCAGCGATGTGTAGCAGTGAATGGCGAACATTTTCAGCACCAGCTGTGAACTAGGTAAGTACAAATTCCTATACTCAATGAGTCAGTGCCACTCGGGCGCCGCATAATGGCAAAGTGCGTGGCGGGAGACAGGCTCGCGTCGCGGGCGAGCAGGCTAGCGAGGGTCTCCGATACATACAAACTGGACTCTATGTAGTTGATCAAAAATATCAGAGCACTGGTCAATCTGATTATTTTTGCGTTCCTCGATACGTAACTGCAAAACTTATCGATGGCAAAAGTTTCTTAAGTCCAAGTTTACAGACAATACTTTTTATTTTTATAGAAGTGACCTCGAATCTATCGGAAATTCCAATATCAGCATGAAAAATATGCATTGTCTGTTTTCATGGATTTTGGCGATCTACCACACACACACCAAATCGTTGTTAATTACTAATAGGTCCACATCACTGTGTTGTGGTTACCATTCTTGGCTGTCACAGCGGAAGCCCAGGTTCGATTCCCGACTCTGACAAGATTTTCAATTCTGGTTTGAGGGTTGGAATGGGGTACACTCAGCCTCGTGAGGCACAACTGAGAATAGGCGGGTTCATTTCGTACCTCTGCCATCCTGAAAATTATTTTCCGTGGTTTCCTCACATCCACCCCAGGAAAATGCCGGGATGGTACCTAACTTATGGCTACGGACGCTTCCTACCTATAGGCTCTTCTACCTCAATTACAAATACTCACACTAGTACAGACATCACAGTGACACAGGTTATCAGACAAATTATGTACACACCCAAGTGCATGGAGCTACATGACCTCAATGTCATAAAGCCCCAAAATGAATCAACAACAATAATATTACTAATGCCTGGCCAGACCGCAGTTCATTCTGCAAATTCATCCGCCTGTGTTTAGAACAAACCCATTAGTAGGGGAGTAAGGCGGTTGCAGCCCCCCCCCCCCCCCCAACCACTACTCCCAATGCGAGCCGATAACTCCCGAACCCGTGGTCGGAGATTTACGAATGAGATGTCGTTGGACTCGAGCTGACGGGGGCTTTGCTATGGACCACTTGTTATATTTTTTTATTTTTTTTGAAAATTTTTGTTTTTGAAAGTAGGCGATAGTTTGAAAACCAAACATGATAGAACGTTGTGCCATAGTTGAAACGAATGGTCTCTATGACCTTTATATTTTATAATAAAACTTTTTTATTTTTTGAGATTTTTTGAAAACACTTAAATTTTGAAATTTTAATATTTTGGAAACTAAAGGGTTTACAAAATATTTTGTTTGACGTAAATGAATGGCCCTGACCCCCTCTATCCCCAAAATAAATTTCAAGTCTCTAGGACTAAAACTGTGCAGTAGTGCTGACTGGCCGGTTCTGAGTCGCCCCCTACTTTAATATAAAACTTTGCCAATATCTCCCGAACGCGTGGTCGGATTTTAACGAACGAGGTATTGTTGGCGTTGGGATGACGTTCTCTTGGCTAAGCATGAGTGTTGGTATTTAAAGAAAAAAATGAAAATTGTTGTTTTTGGATTGGCGCTATTTTGGAAACGGTGAATTTTTTCGGAAAACGTTTGTTTGACGTTAATGAAATGTGTGTATGCCCTCTAGGCGGGCAGCAAGTTTCAAGGGTGTAGGAGGAAAACAAAATGATAGCCTACTTTCTCGCGAATATTGGTGATCATTGGCGAACGGATGGTCGGATTTTAACAAATGAGGTGTTGTTGGACTCTAGCTGACGTCCTCTTTCCTATAGACCACTCGTTATATTTTTCAAATAAAATATGAAAAATTTTGTTTTCGAAAGTAGGTGATAAATTGAAAACCAAACATGATAGAACGTTGTGCCATAGTTGAAACGAATGGTCTCTATAACCATTATTTTTTATAATAAAACTTTTTTATATTTTGAGATATTTTGAAAACACCCAAATTTGAAAATTGTATGTTTCGGAAACTAACACATTGACAAAACATTTTGTTTGACATAAATGAAAGACCCCTCTCCCCTCTACCATGAAAATAAATGTCAAGTCTCTAGGAGAAAAAAAAACTAGGCATTTTAATTTTTTTTTTTTAATAAAAGCGTGTAGTCACACAAAAGTTGTAAATTTAACCTTAAATGCACTTAGAGGCGGTTGCCACCGCAAATCCGCTCTCGGATACCTAAAGTGGGTAAGGGCTTGGTCTAAGCGGACGGGAAACACAGCTAGAACTTGGGCGGTTTGCAAGAGAGTGGCTTTAGTATATTCCCTCTCAAGCATGCATCAGCTTACTATGGGGAAAGGTGGTGGTCTGGCAAGACTGAGAGTAACAGATTTATTGTATGTCTGTTCCAAGAAATTCGAAGAATGCCAATAATTTGAATCAGGTTTGGTAATTCCAGTTTTCGAAATTATGGAGTTCCTGAAAAGGCGATCAAGTGCTTCCAAGAAGGATAATGATAAAAAATTATACCTTGGGGAGTAATTTTGGTAAATGAACCAATGGTTGCATTTGGAAATGGCTAAGCTTTTACTCAGCGAGGAGCCGGCTAAAAGTTTAGACAAAGAGAAACACTTATCTTTTAGAAAACTGACCATAAGTTTTTCGGAGAGGATCTCCACAAGCAGGTAGCTGGCGTAGCGAGCTTTACTTGCCTTACTGGCCAGTTAGAATTAGCTATTAAAGCTAAGAGAAACTTTAACGAGATTACCACTAAGAGTTCTTGCTCAAATACAACAAGTGGTGAAAGCCCTATTAATGGATTTAATGGCATTTAGTAGGGAGAGCCAAGGAAGACAGGATCTTGCCTAAACGTTGTACTAGAAAAATGAGAAAGCGAAAAGAAACGCTTAATTTATTTAACAATTCAAAAGAAGTTGATAACTTTAACAAATATATATTTTCAATTTGGTTAACAATTTTTGGGTCACAGACCTCAGAAAACATTAAACGTTTGCTCCAGGCAATTGACAATTTATTAGGTTTCAAACCTTATATATGTTCTAAAATATTTATAAGATTTAAAAAGACAAATGAAGTAATTAAAGTTTAAACATTAAATTGAGTACAAGGAGTGTACTATAAGAAATTTCTGAGAGAATATTCTAGAGAGAGTGACAACTTCGAAAATAACAATAAGTAAAACATGAAGAATAAGATAGAAGTTCCTACAAGTTCTTATATTTGTAAAGAATTACTTTATAACAATTATACAAAAGAGAGCAGGTCACTTACGGTGAAATCTGAAGAGAAAGTCAAAAGGAAGGTTCTAGACTTCCTATGTTTAAGTAGGAATCACGAGCCAAATGGGGCAGTTTCCATTTCGTGAGACCTAGAAATAACTCACTCAAGAGTTGAAAGAATTGTTTTCCCTGATTACAGGGAAGAAACAATGTAAGTTTGAACCGTGTATAAAACACGTAGTTATACAGAAATTAATTAATGATCAACAAGCAAAATGGAAGGGCACTTCTTAGAGTGACACCTTATAGAAAAGTTACAATTTTATTAATATGGTTTGTTAGTAGAAGGTTGAGGAAAGATCATTGGGATTTAGGATCAATGTTCATGGCCTTATTTAATGTAAACGGACGATCGCGACGCGGTAGAAAAGTGGGACAAGCACTAGTTATCACTATAGTCTTTTAAATAGGTGAAAAGTTCACTGTAGTGACACGAAAGTTTATGGGAAAGAAAGTTATTGCAATGATGAAAATAACTGGTTGCACTAGGTAGGCGAGAGTCTATTTCTTGAGAAAGTTGTGAATTACAATTAAATGCGCCATAGAACATTCCAACGGTGGAAGAAAGTTCGCTATTGCAGTAATTTATAAGGAAGATTCCTCATTTTAAATAGTATTCTCACAAGTGAGTGAAAAATACCTGACGGCAAGACTTGCAGATAAAGTACAGGATCTGGAAGGTTCCAGAACGATCTTAATAGAAAAATGGGGCCAAAGTTAATCCAGCGGAGGAACTTGCTTTGTAATTTATATACAGCGGGTATTGGATAATATCCCACGTGGTGAGAAGATTTCTCATTTAAATAGCTTAAGAAAAGCTCCTTTCTAGTAAGGTTGGCTTATACAAACAAAAGCTCAACATGGCAAATCCCGCGAAGAATGATTTTTGCCACAAAATAAATAATCTCACGCTGTCTATAAAATATCGTTAAAAGCATGTAGAAGTTAAAACCATGAAGATGAGGTTAAAACTTGAAGTAGGTACTTATCTTTGTTGCATGGCGAAGGTGAAGTTCCCTTGACAGATACTTAAAGTGCCAACATGGCGTATAACGTAGAAAATGTCTCTTGGTTTGAGGAGACTGGCTCTGGTTGAGCCTTGACTGACCGAGTCAACTGCCGACTTAGAAGTGAGACCTGCTCAGCGAAGCACAGAGGGTCCTAGGAAGGGAAAAGAGTGGGGGTAGGAAACAAAATGTATACATATCAGCATAACCAACATAAGAAATTAAATTCTCTTGAGGAGATGGTCTTCAAAGAGTTGATAGCAGGCGATACTAGCACAGCATGGTGAGTGAAAAAGTAGACGAAGTTCTCTTGCTCATGGAGATCATAGCTGGCGATGGTAACGAGATCTGGTGGCCAGATGGAAAAAGAAGTCCTCTTGCACCAGGAAAAATTGAGGAGCTTCAGAGATTCGCTGCTAGATGACGCTAGGAGGGTCATGGAAGATATATATCTAGAACAGACTCACCAAAGATATAAGCGACATGATCACCAAAGAGAAAATAGAAGATCACTGTTGGTGTTTGACAAAGAGGAAGGAATGAACATGCAAAAGCATTAAACTATATATTCTCTCGTACCGTGTATTCCAAGAATACACCATACTAGGAGGGAAAAAACACCAACAGAGAACAAATAAGCAGTTAAACATTTAAAGGTAATGGAGCGATCAAAGACAGTGGTCTTGTGATCGGACCATTAGTGGTCAAGATTTTGGCCACCCTGACTCTCCCATCCCTTCCAGGATAACACTCGGTCACTCTACCAGAGGTCCAGACTAGGGGGGGGGGGGGGTGAAACATCCCTAACCAAGACCAAGTCCCCCACTTTAATGTCGGGACTGGAAAGAAACCACTTCTGTCTCCGTTGCAAGGAAGTTAAATATTCCAAGTTCCACCTCTTCCAAAAAGAATTATGGAGGGCTTCAAGTTTACGCCAAACGATAGGTAGATTAGAATCCCTGTAAGAAATGGGAAGAGGAGGAGGGGCAGAAAGAGAAGTGCCGATAAGGAAGTGACCAGGTGTAAGTGGAAGCAGGTCATCAGGGTCATTGGAAAGAGGAGTTAAAGGGCGAGAGTTAACAACACCCTCAATCAGAACGGATAGTGAATTGAATTCTTCATAAGTCAGAATGCGATTACCTAAGACTTTTCTTAAATGACGTTTAGTGAGCTTTACGCAAGATTCCCACCTACCACCGTGATGAGGAGCGTAGGGAGGTATAAAGCGCCATTTGAAACCCTTTGAGTAGGAAAAATTAAAAATTTGTTCCATGGCAGGAGAGGAAGTGAGAGCTTTCTTCCACAGGGAAGCTGCGCCCTGAAAAGTGGAAGCGTTATCAGAGAACATCTCTGAAGGAACACCACGCCTAGCAGTGAAGCGAGAGACAGCTGATAAAAAGTAAGAAGTAGAAGCATTCGTTACTAGTTCCAAGTGGATTGCGCCAGTAACCATGCAAACAAAGAGAGAGACATAAAGCTTACCAAACAATTTGCGTTTAGCTTCAGGAGAATTTCGTTGGTATTGGAACGGACCCATATAGTCCACACCAGTTAAAGCAAATGGGCGTATAGAAGAAGAGCGAAAAGAGGGCAGATCGCTCATTAATTGAGTATTGATTTTAGGTTTCGCTTTAAAGCAAGGAATGCACTTGTGAATTACAGAAGAAACTTCATGAATACCATTTATAATCCAGTACTTTTCCCTTAAGAGGCAAAGCAGAGTGCGTGTACCAACATGCAGATTGCGATAATGAAAGTCACGTATAATTAAGGAAGTTACGTGATGTTTAGAAGGCAAAATAACGGGATGCTTTTTGTCCTCAGAGAGCAAAGATTGCGAGAGCCTTCCACCTACCCTGAGTAACCCATGGTCATCAAGGAACGGGGCCAAAGCACGAAGACGACTGGATTTGGGAAGACCCCTTTTAGAAGAAAGTAAAGACAATTCAGAAGAAAAGGCTTCTTGCTGTGTCAGTTGTAAAACCGTAATGGTAGCGAGATTCAATTCATGATTGGTAAGGTGTGGTTTAGGGAGAAGAGGTTGGTCAACCACAAGATATTTCCATCTAAGGAGATAGGCGACAATTCGTATTAATTTATGAAAAGAAGAATAGCAGGACAACAAGGGATGAGAAGCGTTGGAAACAAGACACGAAGCAATAGATAGAGGTACTTTAGCGTCAGGCAAGTTGGAGTTTGTAGCTGGAGGTTTAGAAGGCCACGAAGAAGAGTCTTCGATTAACCACGAGGCCCCATGCCAGTACAACTGGGAAGCTGCCAATTGAGAGGGTTAACAACCACGAGAGATAATATCGGCTGGATTATCAGCACTGGGCACATGACTCCAATGACATCCAGAAGAAAGAGTTTGAATTTTGGAAACTCTGTTTGCAACAAAAGTTTGCCAGTGAGAGGGGTTCTTGGCGATCCAAGAAAGGGTGATCATGGAATCGCTCCAGAGATAGATTTGCGAGAATTCGACTTTTAATACTTCTCGTAATTTCTTAACAAGTTCTGCAGCCATAAGTGCAGCACACAATTCAAGCCTAGGCAAAGTGATGGTTTTAAGAGGAGCGACCTTCGATTTGGCACAAACAAGGTTGGAAACTGAAGATCCATAGAATGAACCGTGATAATCTAAATATGCGCAGCAACCGTAAGCTTTTTCGGAACCGTCAGCGAACACATGAAGGAAGAAGGATGCATTAGAATGAGGGTTAATTAAATTCCTAGGAATTTCAATAAGGGAAAGATCCAGCAAATTGCTGCGAAACGAGAGCCAACGATTTAGAAAAGAAAGAGGGAGAGTGTCATCCCATTCACATTTGAGCGACCACAGCTCTTGCATGAAGAGTTTGGCTATAACGATAACTGGGGCAAGGAATTTAAGTGGATCAAAAATGTTTGCAATTTCAGAGAGAATTTGTCTTTTTGTGTTAGGAAGCTCTTCTGCGAGCGAAACTTTGTAGATGAGAGTGTCAGTGCTAGTGCACCAATGAACTCCTAGAGTTTTTATGGATTCGGAGTTTCCACAAATTTCGACAGAAGAAGGGTCTACGTCTTCGATGGGAAACTGAGCGAGAAACTCAGGGGAGTTGGAATTCCACTTATGAAGTGGGAAACCTCCATTCCTTAGCAATGCCTGAAGTTCTAAAGACACAAAAGAAGCTTCCTCCAAAGTGGGGAAGGACTGCAAATAATCGTCAACATAGAATGACGTAGTTAGTGCTTCAGAGGCTTTGGAATTAAATAAATGACCATCTTGTGAGGCTAGCAAGTGTAGGGATCGGATAGCAAGGAAAGCAGAGGGTTTTAAGCCATAAGTAACCGTTTTTAAGCGAAATACCTTAATGGGCTTGCTGATTTCATCACGCCACAAGATTCTTTGGGGTGCTCGTTGTTCCGGTTGAATTAACACTTGACGGTACATCTGTTTTATATCAGCTATGACAGCTATGGGAAATAATCGAAAGTTTAAGAGTATAGCAGATAGATCTGACTGAATAGCAGGACCAGAGTAAAGAGTGTCGTTAAGGCTGTTGCCATTAACGTCGGATGATGAACCATTGAAAACAACTCGGATTTTATCTTTTACAAGAGGGTTTTTCCACACGGGATGATGATTTAAATAAACCGTTTCAATTGGGGGGTGCAATTCATCATCAGATTTGTTAACAACTTCCATATGATCTAAGCTTTCATACTCATCCATGAAATCAGTGTACTGCTGTTTAACAAGAGGTTCTTTCTTGAATTTGCTCTCGATAGCAAAGAGAGCGTTTCGAGCTTTGGGCTGAGAGTTAATAAGTTTGGGAAGATTATGTAATCTTGGCATTTGAACAACGAACCGGCCATCAGAAGAACGAGTGGTGGTGTTCAAAAAAAGTTGCTCACAGAATTCATTTTCTGAAGAGGTTACATTAGGAGGATCAACGCTTTCAAGCCTCCAGAACTGTTCCAGGTCAGTATTGGAGAAGTAACATTGCGATGCAGGTTGGGGAGAATAATGGGGAAGTTGACCTGTGATGATCCATCCAAAATTAGTGTCTCTGGCGACCACGTTTGAGGATAACTTGCGAACCTGTTTACGAAGGCAATTCCAGAAAACATTGGCACTAAAGAGTATGTCAATAGGGTTTTGCATGTTGAACAAAGGATCGGCTAGCCTTAAATGCGAGGGAATGTTTAACCCTGAAATATCCACAGAGTGACTTGGAGTGTCTTCTCCAATGCTATTGGGAATTAGACAATTAAATTTAAGAAAGTTGTTTCTATGACAAGTATCTCTTATGGTTAGCTTTGAGAATTGTAAAGCTTGCGATTTTGAGCTGTTGATGCCCGACACGTTAATAGAAGTGGGGTCTACAGGTAGGCCTAGTTTTCTAATCAAGGAATTAGACACAAAATCATGAGTTGCCGCTGAATCTAGAAGACCGCGTGCACGGACCCAGTTGCCAAAGTTAACCTGAACTTCGATTTGGACAGTAGACAACAATACTTGGGCACTGCGAATGGACTTGGCATTTTGAATATACGATGAAGCATTAGAACTGTTAGCACTATCATTTTTCGGAGAAGTAGATGCTGTCGATGACCTTGCCTGATCATGACGATGTAGCAAAGTGTGATGAGCCTTTTCACAATGGTAGCAAAGTCTTGTGGACTTGCAATTAGAAGCAGAATGAGTAGGCGCTAGGCAATTGAAGCAATGTTTGTTCTGGGAAACTAATTTTATTCTGTCGTCGACTGACATTTCTTTAAAGGATTTACAGAGGTATAGGGCATGGGGATCTTTACAAAGTATGCACTTTAAAGGTTCGTTTAAACTCCTACGGGGTTCGCTTTGAGTGTTTAAAACCATAGAGCTAGCAACACGACGTTCACTAGACCTAGTTGGGTAACCAGTAGAGTTTGATTTAAATTTAGATGAGCTGGACCCGGGTTTGAGGGTATTAGACGCTAAGCGTTCGCTTTTAGGTTTGATGGACATTAATTCAAACTTAGAACTAGGAGATGAGGGTTCACTTTGATTAGCTAGAGCGGTTAAGAGTTGGCATCTAGCGTTTAAAAGTGACTAAATGCTCGTAAGAGTAGTCGTCTTCTTTAGAAAGTTCAATTTCCCAAGCTTTGAGGGTAGCAGCATCAACTTTAGAAACCACTAAATGTATTAGGAAAGTATCCCAATGTTCAGTAGGTTGATCTAATTGGGACAAAGCCTTAACGTGAAGTTGTGTAGTATCAACTAGAGTACGCAAACTAGCGACGTCATTGTGCTGTGACGCAGGTAGGTTAAATAGAGCCTTCATATGGCGTTGAATACGTAACCGTAAATTTCCATATCTTTCTTTTAATAAGTTAAAGGCAATGGGGTAATTTTCGGCACGTAGAGGAAGTGCTTCGACTAACTGCAAAGCTTGACCTCGGAGGATAGATCTCAAGTAATGAAACTTGTAAATGACTTGAATGCCTTCATTATCATGAACAAGGGAGCAAAATAATTCATAGAAGGAATCCCAAGTAGATTCATCTCCAGAGAAATGGGGTAAATCAATTTTAGGTAAAATTGGTTTGGGCTTGTGAGTACCATCACGGAAAGAAATTTGGGGTTCGTGAAGGGAACCAAGAACAGAAGCGTCCTTTTTCTGCTCATCTTCGAGTTGGAGTATTATTTTTCATTTCAACCTACGCCTTCGTAATATTGGTTTTCTACTCCGACTCGATCTTCGGTTTGATTGAGCATACTAGTTTCGATTTCAGTTTGAATGTTGCAATAATTTTCATAAGAACGTTCAAAATCCCTTACACGATGTTTCAACAAGTCTAATTGAGCTTCTGAGGGATCTAACTCCTTTATGTACTTTCTGAATCGGGTAATTTGCCCTTTATAGGATGCTCGTTTAGAAGTAAGTTTTTCATCCTTATCCTTATCAGTAGGAGCCATGTTAAAGAAAATAGATTGAAATGCAACTCACGAAACTGTGGAACCTTGGAAATGCTGTCAAGCTGGCAGCAGCAAATAAGTAGAAAGAACGGGACACACCAAAGGAGACAGGAGCGGCCTCTTTCCCCTTCACAGGCTTTGCACGATGTGGTTATAGCTGAAAGATTCAAAGCAGATATTAATAATTTGCAAAGCATTGCCAAACAGAAAAATGACAAATGGACTCTCCCGGGTTTCGGCACCAAATTTTGGGTAGATTATTGGCTGAGGAATAACCTGACCACCAAGGGAAGATGATTAAGAAAAGGAGATAGGTTTCGGACTGGAGAAAAAGGATAGAAAAATAGGAGGAGAGTCACACAAAAGTTGTAAATTTAACCTTAAATGCACTTAGAGGCGGTTGCCACAGCAAATCCGCTCTCGGATACCTAAAGTGGGTAAGGGCTTGGTCTAAACGGACGGGAAACACAGCTAGAACTTGGGCGGTTTGCAAGAGAGTGGCTTTAGTATATTCCCTCTCAAGCATGCATCTGCTTACTATGGGGAAAGGTGGTGGTCTGGCAAGACTGAGAGTAACAGATTTATTGTATGTCTGTTCCAAGAAATTCGTTTTTGCAAAGTAATTCGAAGAATGCCAATAATTTGAATCAGGTTTGGTAATTCCAGTTTTCGAAATTATGGAGTTCCTGAAAAGGCGACCAAGTGCTTCCATGAAGGATAATGATAAAAAATTATACCTTGGGGAGTAATTTTGGTTAATGAACCAATGGTTCATTTGGAAATGGCTAAGCTTTTACTCAGCGAGGAGCCGGCTAAAAGTTTAGACAAAGAGAAACACTTATATTTTAGAAAACTGACCATAAGTTTTTCGGAGAGGATCTCCACAAGCAGGTAGCTGGCGTAGCGAGCTTTACTTGCCTTACTGGCCAGTTAGAATTAGCTACTAAAGCTAAGAGAAACTTTAAAGAGATTACCACTAAGAGTTCTTGCTCAAATGCAACAAGTGGTGAAAGCCCTATTAATGGATTTAATGGCATTTAGTAGGGAGAGCCAAGGAAGACAGGATCTTGCCTAACCGTTGTACTAGAAAAATGAGAAGGCGAAAAGAAACGCTTAATTTATTTAACAATTCAAAAGAAGTTGATAACTTTAACAAATATATATTTTCAATTTGGTTAACAATTTTTGGGTCACAGACCTCAGAAAACATTAAACGTTTGCTCCAGGCAATTGACAATTTATTAGGTTTCAAACCTTATACATGTTCTAAAATATTTATAAGATTTAAAAGACATCATCATCATCTTGCACAGTTTCCAGCCACTGGCCGGGTCTGTTTGGAACACAAGCCTCTCCAACGTCTTCTGTCTTCCCACCATCTCTCAGCCTCCACCCTTGTCCAGTCTTCTCCTCTCTTCTTCACGCTTTCTTCCACCCCCTTCAGCCACCTGTCTCTCGGTCTTCCTCTCGGTCTCTTTCCTTCCCACTTCGTCTCGTGTATCCTCCTGGGTATCCTCTTCTCCTCCATTCGTTTTACATGTCCATACCATCTAAGTCTAGACTTCTCTATACCATCCTGTAATGGTTCCTCCTTCATTAATTCTCTGGTCCTCTCATTTCTTATTCTGTCCCTCTTTGTAGCTCCAATACTGCTTCTCAAGAACCTCATCTCACTGGCCTGTATTTTGCTCTTCTCCCTTCCTTTCATAACCCAGGTCTCCGAGGCATACGTCAGGATAGGGACATAGTACGTCCGATATATGATCTTTTTGCTGTTCTGAGGGACATCCTTGCTCCATAACATGCTTCTCACACTCCTCCGAAATGCTTCTGCCTGCCTCCCCCGCTCATTTATTTCTTTAAAAGACAAATGAAGTAATTAAAGTTTAAACATTAAATTGAGTACAAGGAGTGTACTATAAGAAATTTCTGAGAGAATATTCTAGAGAGAGTGACAACTTCGAAAATAACAATAAGAAAAACATGAAGAATAAGATAGAAGTTCCTACAAGTTCTTATATTTGTGCAGAATTACTTTATAACAATTATACAAAAGAGAGCAGGTCACTTACGGTGAAACCTGAAGAGAAAGTCAAAAGGAGGTTCTAGACTTCCTATGTTTAAGTAGGAATCACGAGCCAAATGGGGCAGTTTCCATTTCGTGAGACCTAGAAATAACTCACTGTTTTCCCTGATTATAGGGAAGAAACAATGTAAGTTTGAACCGTGTATAAAACACGTAGTTATACAGAAATTAATTAATGATAAACAAGCAAAATGGAAGAGCACTTCGTAGAGTGACACCTTATAGAAAAGTTACAATTTTATTAATATGGTTTGTTAGTAGAAGGTTGAGGAAAGATCATTGGGATTTAGGATCAATGTTCATGGCCTTATTTAATGTAAACGGACGATCGCGACGCGGTAGAAAAGTGGGACAAGCACTAGTTATCACTATAGTCTTTTAAATAGGTGAAAAGTTCACTGTAGAGACACGAAAGTTTATGGGAAAGAAAGTTATTGCAATGATGAAAATAACTGGTTGCACTAGGTAGGCGAGAGTCTATTTCTTGAGAAAATTGTGAATTACAATTAAATGCGCCATAGAACATTCCAACGGTGGAAGAAAGTTCGCTATTGCAGTAATTTATAAGGAAGATTCCTCATTTTAAATAGTATTCTCACAAGTGAGTGAAAAATACCTGACGGCAAGACTTGCAGATAAAGTACAGGATCTGGAAGGTTCCAGAACGATCTTAATAGAAAAATGGGGCCAATGTTAATCCAGCGGAGGAACTTGCTTTGTAATTTATAGACAGCGGGTATTGGATAATATCCCACGTGGTGAGAAGATTTCTCATTTAAATAGCTTAAGAAAAGCTCCTTTCTAGTAAGGTTGGCTTATACAAACAAAAGCTCAACATGGCAAATCCCGCGAAGAATGATTTTTGCCACAAAATAAATAATCTCACGCTGTCTATAAAATATCGTTAAAAGCATGTAGAAGTTAAAACCATGAAGATGAGGTTAAAACTTGAAGTAGGTACTTATCTTTGTTGCATGGCGAAGGTGAAGTTCCCTTGACAGATACTTAAAGTGCCAACATGGCGTATAACGTAGAAAATGTCTCTTGGTTTGAGGAGACTGGCTCTGGTTGAGCCTTGACTGACCGAGTCAACTGCCGACTTAGAAGTGAGACCTGCTCAGCGAAGCACAGAGGGTCCTAGGAAGGGAAAAGAGTGGGGGTAGGAAACAAAATGTATACATATCAGCATAACCAACATAAGAAATTAAATTCTCTTGAGGAGATGGTCTTCAAAGAGTTGATAGCAGGCGATACTAGCACAGCATGGTGAGTGAAAAAGTAGACGAAGTTCTCTTGCTCATGGAGATCATAGCTGGCGATGGTAACGAGATCTGGTGGCCAGATGGAAAAAGAAGTCCTCTTGCACCAGGAAAAATTGAGGAGCTTCAGAGATTCGCTGCTAGATGACGCTAGGAGGGTCATGGAAGATATATATCTAGAACAGACTCACCAAAGATATAAGCGACATGATCACCAAAGAGAAAATAGAAGATCACTGTTGGTGTTTGACAAAGAGGAAGGAATGAACATGCAAAAGCATTAAACTATATATTCTCTCGTACCGTGTATTCCAAGAATACACCAACAGTACCCCCTGAGAGCCACCTCCCATCTTTTACCAAAACCACCCCAACTGGAAACCCATAATTCCAGGACATTTCTCTACACAGCAAGCGGCGGCCACCTAAGCCTCGGAGGTTAGCCAACTGCTTGCAAAACACACACAAACATTCACACTAACAACTATCTGGGGCAGCTACATTGACGCAATGCTGACCAAGCAGCGCCGCAACGTATAAGAACGGAGCCCAGAAGGGAAGGATTATCTGTTCTGTAGTGTTCTTCGCCAGCGGCCCTGTCCGACGTCCGTTCATCACCAGGTGAGATTCAGCTTGTGCTCAGAATCCTTTATTTTGTAAAACACCTACCCTGACACTTTACAAATTGTACCACATTTATATTTGCTCAAACTCCCCAAGAGGGACATACCATTACATCAACTGGCCATTAAATACTTAGTCATTAAGCTACACTTGCATTACTGATTACACTCCACTTCACATCCTCATACCCCACCTGACCTTAGCCATTAGTGCCCCTGACCGTAGCGGTCAGTAATTGCTTCGTCAGACTCCATTGTACTCACAGCACGCGACTCGACTGCAGAGCGTCGAGCCGCTGAATCGGCACATTTATTGAATTACTCATTCCGCTCAGCTGGCTGGCCAGTTTAGTAGCTTGCACTTAAACATTCATCCCCTAGCAGATACTTGCATCTTGCAGGGACGCCCCCAAGAGATTAAACACTAACACCAACACACTACACCAGTAGACTCTCCCAACCACGGGAAGCTACTCTCATCCAGAAATAGCCTTCCAAATTAGCACACTGACACAACCGTGTTTTATCCCAACTACCCCCAACCAAGGGATTAAAACATATTTGGTGGAGGCGCTGCTACCACGCATAATAAGGGTAGGGACTCAAACAACGAGCCCTCGTGGTAGAACGATCCGTACCACAAGCAGCCAAGCGAAATAACGATTTTTTTTTCTCTCAGAAATACGCCCCACATTTTACCTTCATTTGACAGGGATTTACATTATTAAACCCACCCACCCTCCCTAGGAAGAACCCTCAGATTTATTACACTAACAGACAAACACACGTAGATCAAAATGGCCCCCTTATAACGTTTGGCCATGCTAAGAAACATTGCGGAGTTCCAGGACCTAATCGCCTGGCATAAAGTCTTCGCAACAAGGCAGGATTACCTGCAGAAATATCAACAGCTCCAGCACGCACAGTATATTCGCGTAATTAAGACACTTGTCCGACCAAGGAGCACGGCTCAGAATAGGAAAATGAGAGCCAAAGTTCCCACCCTTCGCAGACAACTGAATCACTCCTATTGGAGACTACACTGTTTACACGACGTAATGTTCCAGCGAATATTTTGAAATGTGACAAGCATGCTAAGATTTTTACGCCTGAAGGGGATCTTTAACGTTTTAGTTAACGGTGATGAGCGAGATCGCTCTCTGACACAACAGACGTTTGTAGGATATGACCAAGTGATTCTTAGACGTTGGCGATCTCGGTGACCGTGCCCGGAAGATATGAATAGCTAATTTGGTGGGATGGCGGGGGCAGCTTATGACGGTTGGTTTTGTGACATTTCCTATGGCAGATAGAGGCGAATATTTGAAAATGTGTTAAGTGTGCTAGGAATTGTGTTTTACCCCTGAAGGGGATCTTTAACACGCTAGTAAACGGCGATAAGCGAGACTGCTGTCTGGCACAGTAAATGGTTTTAGAATATGGAAACCTATAACATTTGCTCCACCAAGTCATGTGCATGTACGCAAAGAGCCAAAACGGTAAGGTCATTGGCCTGAAATGTTATAAACTAATTATTGAACAGTGTAAAGTCATGTATTTTAGGATGAAAGTATGTGGTTAACATGATCATGTATTGAGGATGGCCGCTTGCTAGTAATTATTATTACAGTAAAATGTTTATTAATAATAATAATGATAATAATAATAATAATAATAATAATAATGATAATAATACACACACACATGTTTTGAATGCTAACACGCACTCAGTCCAGCTCACTGGTGACTGAATATTGTACCTAGCCAGAGGACTCGTGAGAGTTGTTGCTGGCGCTGACGAGGCAGGAATGTCTACGTCAGCAGGAAGTGTGATATCAGCTTACTTGCCTCGTGGTGGCTAGCAGGTGTGCTGTTTAAGCAGAGACCGCCATTTTGGTTCTGAGACAGTAGGACTACCAATGTATAAGAGGTAGCCATTTTGGTTCCTTATTAAAAACATGAAACTAGTATAAGGTACACGAATCTTATTCAGATTGAGGAATGTGAAGAGGCGTGGGAACACTTGCGAGAGAGAGACTGAGAACCATTCAAGGTCAAAACGCTGAGAAATAGCAACTCTCTCTGTTGCTAGGCTAACTGATAACGATTGTGTTAGTCATGCACTTGCCATTTTAGCACACGGACGTATACAGTAGAGCTGTGGAAGAAAAATCCTTTTATTTTTTGGTAAGTACCTATGAATGATTATTTTAATAATGTCATGCTAATGAACCTTAAATTTGTAGTTATTGATTAGGTAATTAATGATTTTTATTTATTTATTTGTTTGCAGATAACCGGTATACCTTACATGTCAGAGATACAAGAAACCATTGCGCTTTTGGGCCCACTAGAAGGAAACAGTAACAAGCCACTGCAAGTGAAGGTAAGTTTATTTTTTTTAACTAACTTGTTTCATTTTTTTTTTGTTTGATATTATTTTATTTTATTTTATGAAATGTATGTATTAACCTGAATTTAGGTATTTATAACGGTTTATTTTATTTATTTTTAGAAACGTGGAAAGAAAAGCCTTACCACTATAGCAGTTGCTGAAAACCCAAGACGCAGTAAAGTGCAACCATTGCTTCCAGGCAGTGAACTATTTAAAACTCAGGTAAGTCTAACTTTAAAAAATGCTATTCCATTTTACCACTAATGAAAATCCATAGACAAAAAATATTCATTACCTGTACATGACTGGTACAATGATTTCTTTCTTGAATAATGGCCATGTATTGACAAACGGTACAAGACTATATTGGTTGTTGACTGGAAAAAGTACAAGGCCATATTGGATTTTCTAAAAAACAAAAACAAAATTTAATTTAATTTATGAGTGGGTCCCTATGGACTCAACAAATATCCACAGGTTTGAACAAGATAATCTGATCAAACTGACATGACATTCATTTTTGTTTAAATATTGGTTAAAGGGGGATGTAAATGACTAAAGCTTTATAAAAAGAAAATAAGTGCATGGGTTACTGTTAGTGCCAACATATAGTTTATTTTTAATGGTGTTTTGATATATTAATGTCAATTAACGTTATAGTTTAATTACAAGTATTTATTGATTTATTTATTGATTGAGTGATGGGTTATTTTGTTTGTTTTTTAGGTGTGGTCATGCGCCATTAACGTAGTGAACAGACAGTGAACAAGCAAACATTGTGCTTTAAAGTACTCTATGCAACGTTAATAACTTACAATAAGAAAAAGGTTTTGTTATAACACATGGCGTTAGTACCAAATACAACAAGTGAGCAAGTTGGTTTACCACGTGGGTTAAATTTAAAATCAGAACATGACCGTTGGTTAACATTTGAATCCTGGCCTGTAGGCTTTTTGTCGACACATGAACTTGCAAAAGCCGTTTTTTGTACTTGAACCGAGAAGATGTGGTGCGCTGTGTGTTTTGTCGTGTTGAACTTGCACACTGGGAAGAAGGGGATGATCCCTTTAGAGACCATTTGCGATGGTCTCCTTGTTGTCCTTACATGCTTGGAAAACAAGTGGGTAACATACACATGGATTCATTTTACCGAACCACTAGACCATTGGCCGCTACTTACGTTGCTGAATCACAAATAAATAATAATAATAATGATGTATTACCAGCCAACAATGGTAGTCTCGATATATGTGGTCCATATGCCATAGACAGTGTTGAATTGGCATGTGCTTTTGAAAAATTGGGAGTTTGCAAGACTAAAGCACTAGCACACCCAGAGTACAGCTCTGTTGAAAAACGTTTAGAATCTTATAAAAATGTTTGGCCATTAATATTAAAACACATTACCAAACAGCTAAGTGAAGCTGGATTTTTTATACTGGTGAAGGGGATAAAACAATATGTTTTTATTGTGGATTTGCTTTAAAGGATTGGCAAATGACTGATGACCCTTTTGTGGAACACGCTCGTTGGTTACCTAACTGTAGATACATGGTGTTGCTTAAAGGTCAGGAATTTGTGAACACTATTCGTAAAGAAAACGTGATTGCAGCACAAGACATAAAAGTGCCTTTAGAGTTAGAACACGTGGAGCAAATACAAGAGGCTGAAAAAAGACTTGTCTCACGAACAGATACAAAAGTGTGACCAACAATTATGATTATGTAAAATTTGTTATCAAGATGAACTAGGTGTTGTATTTTTGCCTTGTGGACACATAATAGCCTGTGTCAAGTGTGCATTAGAACTCAACACTTGTGCTATATGCAGAAAAGCAGTATCTGCTACAGTTAGGGCATTTCTTGAATAAATAGTAAAATTTATCGGCCATGCATAGTGTAAAACCCCTAATTGCACAATATTATTAAAGCTGTTTTAGAGTGTAATAGATATGCTTTTCTTTTGTTTATAGACTACTACAATGAATGTTTTGAATGCTGTGGGTCAAGCATGTGGCTTAGAGACAAAGAAGCTCAGCGAATTGCCAACGCATATTCCTTTCCGCATTATCAAGATTCGGAAATTGAAAACAGCATATGGTGATCGTGTACTTTGTGTATGTGAAAACTTTGAGACATTTCTGCCTACACGGTTTAATGATATGTCGGAGAGTGTTTTTGATGAAGTCAATAATGCTGTACAACCTGTTGTTGTTGTTTGAGTCTTCAGTCTTTTGACTGGTTTGATGCAGCTCTCCATGCCTCCCTGTCCTGAGCTAATCGTTTCATCTCTACATATCTACCACACCCTACATCCAAGGCAATCTGTTTAACATATTCTAACCTTGGTCTACCCCTACAGTTCTTGTCCTCGACCCTTCCTTCCATAACTAAGCTTGCTATTCCTGGGTGTCTTAGTATGTGTCCTATCAACCTATCTCTTCTCTTCATTAACATTCGCCAGAAACATCTCTCCTCTCCCACTCGCCTTAATACCTCTTCGTTTGTAACCCTATCTACCCATCTGATCTTCATCATTCTCCTGTAACACCACATTTCAAATGCCTCAATTCTCCTCTTTTCTGCTGCACCAATAGTCCAAGTTTCACTTCCATAGAGAGCCACGCTCCAGACAAAGGCTTTCAAAATTGACTTCCTAACACCTAAATCTATATTCGATGTCAACAGATTCCTTTTTTGTAGAAAGGCTTTCCTTGCCTGAGCCAACCTACTTTTTATATCCTCTTTGCTTCGTCCATCACTGGTTATTCTGCTTTCTAAGTAACAGAAGTCTCCTACATCCTTCAGCTTTTCACCTGCCAATTTGATCTCCATAGAGGTTTCTGATTTATTTCGGCTGCATTCCAGTATTTTGGTTTACATTTATTAATTTTCATCATGAAGTCCTTCCGTAAGACGGAATCCATACCATTCAAAAACTCATTCAAATCCTCAGGCTTGTCGGCCAAGATGACGATGTCATCAGCAAATCTCAGAGTTGAAATTATTTCTCCTTGAATCTTCACTCCCACTTTAAAATTTTCTCCAATGTCCTTCATTGCTTGTTCAATGTAAAGATTGAAAAGTATGGGTGATAAGTTGCAGCCTTGCCTTACACCTTTCATAATACCAGCTTCTCTCTCATATCCTTCAGCTCGAATGACTGCTGTCTGTTTTCTGTATAGATTGTATATCACCCTCCTATTCCTGTACTTTATTCCAATAGATTTAAAAATGTGAAACAATTTAGTCCAATCAACGTTATCAAAAGCCTTTTCTAAGTCTACAAATGCCATGAGCGTTCTCTTATCTTTCCTTATTCTACCTTCCAAAATCAGCCTAAGACTTAGTACAGCTTCCCTTGTTCCTACATTTCTCCTGAAACCAAACTGTTCTTCACCCAACTCCGTTTCTATCTGGCTTTCAATCCTCTTGTAAATTATTCTAGACAGGATCTTTGAAGCATGAGTAATCAAGCTGATTGTACGGTAACCTTCACATCTGTCAGCTCCCACTTTCTTTGGTATAGGGATGATAACATTCTTCTTGAAATCAGGGGGTACCTCACCTGTCTCATAAATCCTACACACCAAGTGGAATAACCTGATCAGACCTTCATCTCCTATGCAGCGTAGCAACTCTATCGGTATATCATCTATGCCTGGTGCTTTGTTCCTGCCTAAGTCCTCTAATGCTCTGTCAAATTCTGATCTCAATATTAAATCTCCTTTTGCATCCTCATCAATTTCCTCCTCCCTTTCCATTACATGATTCTCAATCTCCTTTCCCTTATACAAGCACTCAATGTAAGCTTTCCATCTCTCAACCTTTTCTTCCCTATCTGTTAGAGGCTTTCCATTTGTGTCCCTAATATTACAGCACTTAGTCTTCTTTTCCCCAAAAGTATTCTTAATCCTTCGATAAGCTGTGTCTACTTTTCCAAATTTCAGACACTTTTCTATACCTGCACATTTCTCTTTCAACCATTCTTCTTTCGCTTCCTTGCACTTCTTGTTAACCTCATTTCTCAGACGTCTGTATTCTGCTTTCCCCTCTTCATCTCTTAGATTCTTGTGTCTCCGCCTTTCATCCATCAATTCTAGTATATCCTGTGTGATCCACGGTTTTCTACCTATTCTTTCTTTCCTACCAATGTTTTCTTCTGCGGATTTTGTTATTTCATTCTTCAAAAGTGCCCATTCGTCTGCAATTGAAGTTTGTTTAGGGGTTTTGATTAGTCCTTCCTTTATACTCTTCTTGAATCTTTCGTTTACATCTTTTACTTTCAGTCTGTCTATTGCCCACCTTTTTGGCTTTTCACTTTTCTTCAGTTTCTTCAACTTTAATCTGCATTTCATTACAACCAGATTGTGGTCAGAGTATATGTCAGCACCAGGATATGTTTTACAATCCAAAATCTGGTTTCGAAACCTCTGCTTGACCATTATGAAGTCGATTTGGTAACGCCCTGTATCTCCTGGTCTCATCCATGTGTATATTCTTCTATTGTGGTTATTGAATAAGGCGTTAGTTATGACCAACTCATGTTCGGTGCAGAATTCCATCAGCCTGCTTCCTCGATCATTCCTTTCACCTAATCCGAAATCTCCTACTATCTTCCCTTCTCTCCCTTTTCCTACCACAGCATTCCAATCTCCCATTACTATAACATTTTCATCACCTTTGATATACCTCAGAATGTCATCTATTTCTTCGTAGACCTTTTCAACATCCTCATCATCAGCTTGACTGGTAGGCATATAGACTTGTACCACTGTGGTGCACGTAGGTTTAGTATTGATTTTTGCTACAATAATCCGTTCACTGTATTGCTCATAATATTCCACCCGCTGTCCAAGTTTCCTACTCAATATGAGACCAACTCCTGCTTGGCCATTGTTTGATTTAGTGCTAATGACCCTATAGTCTCCTGACCAAAAGTCCTGTTCTTCCTGCCAGCGCATTTCACTAATCCCAACCAAATCCAACCTCAACCTATCCATTTCCCTTTCTAAGTTTTCTAACTTTCCACTTCCTAGCAGACTTCTAACATTCCACGCTCCGATCCGTAGAATGTCAGATTTCCTCTTTGTCACTTCTGTGATGTTAACCCCCTCTCGAGTAGTCCCCACCCGGAGATCCGAACGGGGGACTAGTTTACCTCCGGATTGAAATTTTACAAGGGAAGAGGCCATCATCACATGTAATTATGCATAGAGAGATGCATATCCTCGGGAATAGCATTACGGCTGTAGTTTCCCGTTGCTTTCAGCCATGCAGCAGAACGCAGTGTAGCCATTAGTAGGCTTATATTATCAATATCTTAACCGTCTATTAGACTAGTAAAGAATTGATTTATTCTGAAAGGCTGATACTCCCTTTCAGAATAAGTAAAGAGCAATTCTACTACAAAATACTAACCTTCTACTAACAATTAAATACCAAAATTCTACTAACGAAAAAAATACTAAAGTTTCACCAACAACAAATACTACCACTAAAACAGTCTGTCACCAGGCCCACTCACATGCACCCTCACCAGACACACTCACACACCACAGTCTAATAGAACAATGACATATATCTAATAAACAAATTATCTTCATACTTACAACTAAAACTAACTCCATACTTACTGTACTGTAATTTGAATAGACAATATTTACAAAATGTAAAATGATAATCCGGTAGCAAAACTATACTGGTACTAAACTATAGATTAGTTAAACTTGAAGTACTACAAAGGAGAATCATGAGGAAAATTTTAGGCCCAGTGAAAACAGCAGAAGTATGGAAATTAAGATCTAATGATGAAATATACAGGAACATAGAAAATATAACAGAAACTATAAGAAAAAGGAGATTGCATTTTTTTGACATATTTACAGAATGGATGATTCCAGATTAACAAAAAGGATATTCAAGTACCTTTGGGAGAAAAGGGCAACAACTAGCTGGATTCAAGAAGTAAAGAAAGATTTCGAAAGAAATAATATAAGAGAAGAAGAAACGGTGAACAGAGAGATCTTCAGAAAAAGGGTATTAAGTATGAAAGGATTCCAAGGAAGATTGCCAAAGAAACCTGGTGCGAAGTGGTCCGAGGACAGAAAGAAGCAGCATAGTGAACGGATGAAGGAGTACTGGAGGGAACGGAAGAGAAAACAACAAAGTGTGAAGAATTGAAATTGGCACGTGGTCCCTAGCAGGCCTCATCGGAAAGAAGACGGAGAAGAAGAAGAAGAAGAAGAAGAAGAAGAATAACCATAATAACAATAATAATAATAATAATGATAATAATGTTCAGAAAGATCTTAAAGAAATGGGGATACGAGCAAATGATGCACAAAACCGAAATCTTTATAGAGCAGCCATCACGACGTTTGGGAATTTCCGGGACGAAAAACGGACAACTGGTGCGAACTGGACAGAAGAACGTCGTGCTAAACACAGTGAGCTCATGAAGACAATGTGGATCAAGCGAAAAATGAACAAATGCCAGAACGTAAAATGAGGCTTATCGTGGTCCCTAGTTGGCCAATTACCGAAATTGAATGAATGAATGAATGAATGAATGAATGAATGAATAATGTTATTAGTTTTGCGTCCCTTTAAACTACTGCGGCTTTCAGAGACGGCAGGCTGCCGGAATTTTTCTCTGAAGGGGATCTGTAAGTTAATGTGCCAGTAAACACAGCTCTCTCGCATTTGCACACCATCAAATGCCAACTGAATGCGCCAGGATTGGAACCTGCAACCTTGGGCACAGCATGCAAAAACGTTACCGCTGAGCTTGTGGTCAGGTATCCCCGTGTACTTGGTTGTTTATTGAATCTGTATGATACCCTGTGTTCCAGTACAATGTATCATTTAAGTTACAGGTACTGCCTTTAAATAACTTACCTTGACATGGGTTTTTGACGTTTTATTGCTTCTTAGCATGTATTGTTTATATATTGTTTATATTCACATGAGTATTGCAACGACTTTAATATTGGTAACATTGGCTTGATAGACTAAATAAAACGTTAGAAGTTTTCCCACATTAAGAGCGGTCTTTCAGAACTGCAACTTGAACATTTCTTATGAAACTCACTCAGCAGGAGCTTCCTAACGATATATAAATTAAATCGATCCAATAGAACACTAGATATAAGATATAACGTATGAAAAATAATATTTTCCTAGAGCCAGTTGTATTTTCCCATGCATTATCGCTTGTTCGTCTGTAAAATGTAAAATATGGAAATCTGTAAAATTAAATCGATCATTTAAGAGCAGTAGGCCTACTGTAGTTTCTAACACAAGGTCATCGCGTGCAGTTATGTAAGCCTGCAGTACACCTAAATTGTAGGGTAGGGAGGGGTATTTCAATTACTTGGTAACCCTAAAATATTGAACTCTACCAATCGTTATGGCCAGGGGTGTATGATTGTATGCCAGGCTACCCTTGTCTTGTATTGCCGACTATAAAACACAGAACTTCCGTTATAAAGAGCAGATAGCATACGGCACGAGATATGAAAGGCCGGATACTGGAGAAAGTTCTGCCCTAAAACTTCCCCATACGGGAGAACGCGGAGTAGGTTTAAGCTTAACCAAAATAGCTACTGTTAAACAGCGAAAGACTGAAGCGGTGCGGTGCAATGGGCATGAAAGTACATCACCAGAAAACAAAAGTTTAGTTAACAAGATATAAATAATATTTATTGAGACAACAATTTTCTTTAAATAACATTAAAATGCACAATAAATGCACACAACTGGGATATGCAGAGAATAATTAGTGTTAAATCTTAACAAATGGAGAGGGTCTGGTGACAGTACCCTGATTAATGATGGAAAAACCAATGTTAAGGATTGCCTAGATTTGAGAGAAATTGGAATTGAAATATAATATGCATATTAATAAAAGAACCATAAAAAGATGAAATCTATGATGAGAGTAAGAGATTCAATTCTTTATCAAGTTTGAACTTATCTTCCAAATTGTTGAGCCAGCTCCATAAAAGTTCCAGTTAGCCTAAAACTGTTTTAAAAGTCCTCCACGGTTTCTTCGGGGGGGGGGGGGGGGGGGGGAGGCGCTCATGGCCTAAAGATGCATATTCCGAAAAGATGAATATTCAACTCTTCTTTTCCCTTCTGGTGACGGTTTGACACTGGTAGTGTCCAGGCGGTGACTGAGTATAAGTCGACATTGGGTGCGGCCAGGAAGACTGCTGCTTCCTCGAAGTTTAAAGTGGGATACACCATCTAAGGTGAAACTTGCAGTGTGCTGCGGCTGGCAAACATTCCTGTCCTCTTGAGCGATGTATCAGAGTAGAGGCCTCGTGACGTAGCAGCGAGGTGAAGCAGCGACTGGCAATAGTGCCATGAGGTGTGGCAGCGTTGATCTGAATGATGAGCTGATCTGAATGATGATTGATCAGAAGTGGTGGAGAACGCCAGCAGGTGGCGTCTTAAATAGTGATCATGGAACAATTTCGAAGGCTGGAGATTGCCCGATCAGACAAAGACCTGCCATTGGTCGAACGAAAGTCAGGGTGACGTCAGTCGACCCTGCTCAGCAGACAGCAGATGAGCCAGTAGATGCCGTGTATGCCGGGAGTGAGGAAGCTTGAGGTAGCGAGCGACTGGAACACTCAGGGTAAGAGCTATGATATCTATGAATAGGTGCTTGATAACAAGATTATGCATTGGTTTAAGCAATTAATACATTTACAAAGAAATAATTACCATTCGGGGATCTCGGTAACAAGAAACAAAATTTGACCGACAAATGGGCCAAGCTAAACCTTGAAAGCATCACGAAAGTGATCATGCTCCGAGAACTCCGAATGAAACCAAACAAAAGAATCAGTCAAAGCAAAACATGGATTACAGACGAGGAGAAACTAAGACTCGAAAGGCAAAACAGAGATAGCAGAGATGGGTCTAGTATAAAGACCTTTACCAGTTAAAACATCAACTACTCTGACGCGTTTATCACGGCCAAAGTGGCAGTGAATAACTCTGCCTAGGTTCCATACGAGAGGCGGAGATGGGTCTCGAAGAAGAACCATGTCCCCCACTCGTACATCTGGTTGAGGAAGCCGCCATTTCTCACGCCTATTTAGCAAGCTGAGATATTCTAACTTCCATCGGCGCCAAAAAGAAAAGCGCAAAGATTCTACTTTTCTCCAAAAGATAGGTAGGTTAGGATCACAGCGTCGAACCAGCAAAAGCGGAGTAGCAGCAAGCGAACAGCCAATCAGGAAGTGACTGGGTGTTAAAGGTAAAAGATCCTTAGGATCGTTTGAAAGAGGAGTCAGAGGTCTGGAATTTACAATACCTTCAACTTGAATAATTAAAGAGTTGAATTCCTCATAAGAAAGTATGTTAGGACCAAGAGTTTTCTTAAGCTGTCTTTTAGTAAGTTTGATGCAGGATTCCCATCGGCCCCCATGATGGGGAGCATAAGGCGGGGTGAAATGCCATTTGAAACCTTTAGAATAGGAAAAGTTGGAAATTTTTTCTTTAGCAGAAGGGGAACTTAACACTTTTTTCCAGAGATCAGAAGCGCTTACAAAAATTTTTGCATTATCTGAAAAGACTTCAGATGGGACACCCCTTCTAGCAGCAAATCTAGAAAAGGCGGCCAAAAAGTAGGATACCGAAGCGTTCGTAACCAACTCAAGGTGGATAGCTCCCGTCACCATACATACAAATAACGAGATGTAAAGTTTACCTAAAATTTTGCGCTTAGATGCAGAGGGATTGGTCTGATATACGTAAGGACCAGCGTAATCGATCCCAGTAAGAGCGAAGGGCTTACTAGGTTCTGAACGAAATGGACGTAAATTGCCCATAATCTGCGTGGCGGGCCGTGGTTTAACCTTAAAGCAAGGTATACACTTTTTGACAACAGAAGAAACCTCATGAACGCCATTGATTATCCAGTAGAGTTCACGAATTAGACAGAGCAAGGTGCGAGTGCCAGCATGAAGTTGTTTATAATGAAAATTTTTATTATAAGGGTGGTGATAGGATGCTTTGAAGGAAGGATGATGGGATGCTTTTTCCCATCCTCACAACTAGACATAGCTAATCTTCCACCCACACGTATTATGCCGTCCTGGTCAAGAAAAGGAGTAAGTGGTAAAAGCCTGCTAGACTTGGACAAATCTTTACCACTTATAAGAGCTTGCCTTTCAGGAGCAAATACTTCCTGCTGAACAAGTAACAAAATCTTGCAAGTAGCGAATTCTAACTCTACTCTGGTGAGAAAGGGTTGAGGCTTCAATGGTTGATCAATTACTAAATATCTCCATCGGAAGATATAAGACACTACACGAATCAATTTATCAAAGGAAGAGTATCTATGAAAATGACTAGTAGAAGTAGAAGTAAGATGCGACGTGACAGGATCATTACGGGCATCGGGTATTTCTTCTGCAAATTGATTAGCTAAGCGAGGCCAGCAAGATGATTCCTGACTTAGCCAAGGAGGACCATTCCAGTACAGGTCTGAGGAAATCAATTTTTTAGGCGTGCAACCACGTGATATTATATCCGCGGGGTTTTCACGGCTAGGAACATGTCTCCATTGTTCAGAATGAGAGACTTCATGAATCTTAGAAACGCGATTTGCCACAAAGGTATTCCAATGAGAAGAAGGCTTGGAAATCCAAGCTAATACAATAGAAGAATCGCTCCAAAAAAAATGTGCGGGAAAATTTTAACTTTAAACTGACATTTAGTTTAGTAGCTAATTCTGTTGCCATTAAAGCAGAGCATAATTCTAATCTCGGCAATGATACCTTTTTAAGTGGAGCAGCGCACACTAAATTAGAAAATCCAGGGAAAGTGGCTGAGGAACGTCCTACTATGTATGCACAACAGCCATAAGCCCGTTCTGAACTATCAGAAAATACATGCAGGTCATACTGCTGGTATAAGGGATTAGAAATTAAAAAGCGGGGTATAGAAACCTTGAAGAGATCCAGCAAACTGCTGCGATACTCTAACCATTCTTCTACAAGAGGAAGGGGGAGATTTTCATCCCAGTCTGATTTTAATGACCAAAGCTTTTGCAAGAACATTTTTGCAACAATAACTATAGGAGCAATATATTGCAAAGGATCAAAGATCTTTGCGATTTCTGACAGAACTTGTCTCTTAGTTACAGGGGGAGATTCTGAGAAATGTACCTGATAAGAGAAGGTATCAGAAGACGGACACCAAAAAACACCCAATGCTTTTACGGCTGCTTCATCAGTAGGAATAGCAACAAATTCATCAACTGGGACCTCTGATGAAAATTTTGATATAAATTCAGTAGAATTTGAAGTCCATTTATGGAGCGGAAAACCACCTCCTAGGAGCAGGGATTTCAAATCTTCGCACACAAGGAGTGCTTCAGAAATATTAGGGAAAGAGCACAAGAAATCGTCAACATAAAATGCCGTTTTTAATGACTCAGAGGCCAAAGGATGATACAGATGACCATCTTGCTCGGCTAACATGTGGAGAGACCGAATCGCAAGAAAGGCTGAAGGCTTCAGGCCATATGTCACAGTCTTCAATCTAAATATCTTTATGGGTTTGGAACTCTCATCGCGCCACAATATTCTTTGCAGATCTTGCTGCTCGGAATTTACGAGAATCTGCCGGTACATCTGCTTAATATCTGAGATTACAGCAATAGGAAACCGTCGAAAATTAAGCAAAACAGAGGTGAGATCTGTTTGAATCGCGGGACCACATTGCAAGGTATCATTTAAAGAGACTCCATTGGAATCTGATGACGAGCCATTGAAAACTACTCTTATATTGTCTTGTGTTAAGGAATTTTTCCATACCGGGTGATGATTTAGATAAACTATTTCATTTAAAGGATGGTCAATTTCTTCTGATTTAGGAATTACCTCCATGTGATTGGATGATTCGTATTCCTCCATAAAGGAAGCATACTGAGTTTTAACAGAAGCATCTTGTTTGAACCGATTTTCAATAGCAAATAGTGCCCTAAGTGCTCTGGAATGCGAGCCCGTAATGGCGGGAGGATTAGGAATACGTGGAAAAGTTACTATAAATCTGCCTTCAGCAGTACGGACAGTGGTTTCCTTGTATAACTTTTCACAAATTTCGTTAGAAGAAGAAGCAGTAGCCTGAACATTCTCAAGATCCCAGAACTTGGTTAGCTCTTGACTCAAATCGGTACCAACAAAATAACAATTCGATACAGTTTGAATAGGATTACGGTATATTTGGCCAGTAGCGATCCAACCAAAATCAGTTTCGCGGAAGAAAACATTAGGAGCAATTTTTACTTTATTGGAATGAAGACATTGCCAAAATACGCTTGAGCTGAAAAGAAGCTCTACGGGCGAAGCTCTGTTGAAATGAGGGTCAGCTAGCTGGACAAAATTCGGGATATTCCAACTTTGAATAGGATAAGAAGTGCCAGGAATATTGTTGCCTATAGACTTGATAATCAAACAATCTAATTGCAACTGCGTACCAAGATTATTAGAGTCCTTCAAATCCACTTTAGCAAAGCTTAAGGATTGCGATTTAGAGCAGTTTATTCCTGTGACCTCTATTGAGGTAGGATGTTTTGGGAGGCCTAACTTTTGTACCAAAGATTCATTAATAAAATTGTTGGTAGCGGCATTGTCTAATAATCCCCTGACAGATACCCATTTCCCGTGAGAATTTTTCAATAGAACCTGCACGGTAGATAATAAACCTGGACTTTGCCAAGCGAGGTAGAACTTTGAGCATACGACTGCGCACTATTTTGAGACGTCTCAGAATTAGACTTGGTATTGGAACTGCTTGGTCCTGATAACCGTGTTCTTTCATGTCTGTGCAAAAGGGAATGATGTCTAGCCTTACAATGAAAGCATAAACGTTGTGAACGGCAATTGTTTAACATATGCGTTCCTGACAAACAGTTGAAACAATGTTTTTGTTCGTAATGAACTTTCGTCTTTCATCTACTGATAAAGATTTAAATTCATCACAATTGTATAAATTATGCGATTGCTGACACAGACCGCACGTTTGCATTTGGTTAGGTGACCGAGCATCAACAGGAAGAGCCTGTGATCTTAAAATTCTTTGATTAGAACTGCTAACCTTATCTTTTGAGAAGGCTTTTGAATCTGAACTACTAGTTTTTTGATTAGCTATGGCGGAAAAGACTTGGCTTCTAGCCTTCAAAAAGTTGATAATCGCCTCATAAGTGCATTGCAAATTCTGGGAAAGTTCTGTTTCCCAGGCTTTTAATGTATTTGCATCCAATCTTGCAGAAATGAGGTGAACTAGAAATAAATCCCAGTGATTTACAGGTTGGTTTAAATTGGACAATGCTCTGACGTGTAGCTCTGCAGTATCAATCAGCTTACGAAGTGATAAACTGTTATCTGCTTGCACGTTAGGTAACTCGAATAAACTTTGTATATGGCGTTGAATAGATAAACGAATATTCCCATATCTATCCTTAAGAAGATTCAGAGCAACTTCATAATTATCACTGGTCAAAGAAAGTGCTTGAATCAGGTTAAGTGCGTTGCCTTGAACTGCCAGACGCAGGTAATGAAATTTTTGAATTACTGGTATAGAAGTATTCTCATGTACTAAAGAATTGAATAATTCAAAAAATGGCTCCCATTCTATGTCCTTACCAGTGAATTTGGGTAGTTCTAATTTGGGTAATATAATGCGTGAGGAAGATGTAGAAGATGCTGCAGAAGTTTGATCTTCTTGTTTTTCTTTTAAAGTTAAAGCCCTAATAAGCTGTTTAGCTTCAGCAAATCCCTGATAGTATAATTTTTCAACTTCCAACCTATCACTTTGCTGGTCCGGATGCTGAGTTTCTATACTGCATTGTATCTCATCATATTTCTCACAGGCTTGTTCATAATTCTTAAGCCTCTGCGAAATTATGTCAAGATTACGCTCTTGGGGTTCAAGCTCCGTTAAGAAAGTACGGAACCGTGTGAGCTAGCCCTTACAAGAGGCTCTGGCGTTGCTGAGTTTTTCATCAAGGTTAGGCATGTTAAAAGTTGTTTGTTACTCACGTCAATATTGTGACTTCGAGTACTGGAAGCCAGAGGATGACAGCTTGCTAGGTAGTAAGGTTTAGTCTTATGCGGAAGAAACCGGCTTAGCTCACGTTTCTCTCCTTCTCTGCTGAACATGCGCCGCAGGCTGAAACTTACAATGTGAATTAGTGTTGAAACACAATGAACAAAAATTATTAATGTGAAATTCAAGATATGAAACTTGTAATATTCCCAGGGTGCAACAGATATGTTTATCCCGGGTTTCGGCACCAAAAATATGGAGAAAGTTCTGCCCTAAAACTTCCCCATACGGGAGAACGCGGAGTAGGTTTAAGCTTAACCAAAATAGCTACTGTTAAACAGCGAAAAGACTGAAGCGGTGCGGTGCAATGGGCATGAAAGTACATCACCAGAAAACAAAAGTTTAATTAACAAGATATAAATAATATTTATTGAGACAACAATTTTCTTTAAATAACATTAAAATGCACAATAAATGCAAACAACTGGGATATGCAGAGAATAATACCAACGTTACGACTTAATGGAACTAAGGATTGGTGGTCAAATCTATGGCCAGAGCTTCCATGAACAGCCTGTCCTACAAAATGTCATTAAGAAATAACAGGGTTTTCCTGTTGATCAAAACCCGACAACAGAATGCATAGTCTAGAAAACAACAAAATGGGTGCTTCTCATTTGAACTGTTTCCTTTTCTGCAATACCGCATTAGTTGTGTGGTGACCAACTGTTGAAAGTGATAACCTGGGACATAACGGACATAACTGTATGGTTATCAACCCGGGCACATTATCATAGTCTGAGATACTTGGAAGATAATTATCATCGAACAAACCAAATTGAACTTTTCATACGCTCCGAACTCTTAGCGTGATGAAATTACATAAGTTAATGATTAAATTGACACCTAATTATTTTATATCCACATAGGCTACATGCAAATGTAGCTACAGCAGTTGAAACTATGATATTTGCATAATAAGAAATTCCAACCATGATCAGGTATTTTATCACGGATCACCTTAATTTGATGAAACCCTTCGGCTACAACGACAGCTGTCTAGTCAACTTGTTATTATAGTTATTGTTGCTTTAAAGGGCGGAACAGCGAGGTCATCTGCCCCACTAGTAAACTTGGTTCTTAATTTGAAAACGTTTTTTAACACAGTGATTGGTCTCAACTTTATTACCCGTGTATCTTCATATCCTTATGGGCTGTTGAGTATTCAGTTACTTCCAAAGAACCGGTATTTCGGAGGGGGGGAGTACAATTTGGAATTAGAAGTTCGTGTACAAGAAATCTCTGCGCATAAAAATTAATGTCAAAATCTAGACTCTTCTTTGCACAAAGAGTCCACAACTTAATATGAAAAGAAAAAGCAGGATATTATATCCTGAAACTCCAAATTCTGATATTGTAAAAAAAAACGAAACTTGTGATCACTCCACATAAGCGCGAAACACAATACAATATTTATCTCTTGTCTTCTTTGGAATCAGTAACAACTAACAAAAGCACGTTGGAAGCAATTAAAGTCAAGACAAACTTTAATAAAGTAACATGAGCATTAAACATTGACTCACCTTTCGCCCATCCAGTAGGTACGTTTCCCAGGTAAGCGACTTTGTAAGTACGATCATACTCCGTGATGGTGACAGATCTCCTCTTCCATAGTTTCCCAAGCGAAAGCTTCAAAGTTCGTTGTGTTCTTTCCCTGAAGTGCTTACCCGGCGGAGTCGCCCCGCTGCTGTCCGTAACGGTCTCCTGCATTGTTGCGTTTCCAAAATAATTTACTAATTCTTTCAATTAAAACGCATCGTGCACTACACAACAACACACGGTTTATATACTTATTGCACTAAAACTCACACACTTTTCCTTCTTTCCCAATTTAGGTTAAGAAATATCAAACAAATGAAGCACTTAAACACTTTTCTTTTTTCTCGAATATCCACAATATCAACCTGTACACTTAATTTATGAAGGTTTTAAAAACAATAGGTGCATGGTTCGTTTTAATTAAATTTTTAAAAATGTCAAATAATAATGGAAGATATAAGTCATGACAATGGACTGAAAGAAAAATATGTGTATAGATAATAATGTTTTAGTGTTTAGTATTGTCTTAAAAATATTATCATGAAACAAAACAAAATGTATATAACGTTTGTAAATAAATGAAAATAATGGTACAATGTTGTTTTATTTTCTATAGAAGTCAGAATATTTAACATTGCAGAGTATACATGATTATGACAATAAAAAGCACACTTAATACAAGTCTTTGCCTTTACGATAGTGTGTTATAGTTTTAAAAACAAAGCTTGTTGTAGATCTTTTTTCTGCCACGTTGAACAATAGGCATGAAAACGTTATTGTCTTGTTTTGGATCATTATCACTATCATAATCATAAGCAGCATGATCTATATCACTATTATTATAATCACTATAATTATCCTCAACATTACTAAAACCAGTTAAATATTCCTGTTCCTCTTCCTGTTCCTCTTCCTCTTCCTCTACAGTGTCCTCATGTAGAGTCTGCGTGGCTTTTGATAATGTTAAGGGTTTTTTGAACATTGAATTATTTTCAATACTAGTATTGTTTTGTAGCACTTGCTTTTCAACATTTTCATGATTTTCTGTTGACAGCAACAGTGTTTCATGCATGATACATTGATGATCACTGACACTTAAAACCTCACTATTTTTACTTTTTAGCTCACTGCGACATTGTTTTGAACAACGCCAAATAACAGTTCCATTTTTATTGGTTCGTTTCACAATATATGAATATCCTTTATAGAATGCATGAGGCTTACCATACCTAGTCACAGATACTTCCATATCAACTGTCAAGCATAGACTAAGCTCTAGTAAAGACAACTTGGTAATAAGAACAATAGTTTAATGTGCGAGCATATATGGGTGCAAATGTGGGAGCAAAAAGTGGGAGCAAAATTTGGGAGCAAAAAGTGGGAGCAAAAAGTGAGAGCAAAAATTGAGAGCAAAAAGTGGGAGCAAAAAAAGTGGGAGCATGTATGGGAGCAAATGTGAAAGCAAAAGTGGGAGCAAGTATGGGAGCATATGTGAAAGCAAAAGAGGGAGCAAAAAGTGTGAGAAAAAAAGCGGAAGCAAAAAGTGTAAGCAAAAGTGGGAGCACGTGTATTCTTGGAATACACGGTACGAGAGATTATAATTTTCAATGCTTTTGCATGTTCTTTCCTTCCTCTTTGTCAAACACCAACAGTGATCTTCTATTTTCTCTTAGGTGTTCAGGTCGCTTATATCTTTTATGAGTCTGTTCTAGATATAATCCTCTGTGACTCACCTAGCGTCATCTAGCAGCGAATCTCTGAAGCTCTTCAACTCTTCCTGGTGCAAGAGGACTTACTTATCCATTTGGCCACCAGATCCTGTTACCATCGTCAGCTATTTTCTCCTTGAGCAAGAGGACTCTGTCTACTTTTTTACTCACCATGCTGCGCTAGTATCGCCTGTTATCAACTCTTTGAAGACCAGCTCATCAAGAGAAAATAATTTTTTGTTATAAAGTTGGCAATGTTTATATGTTCTCCTTTTGTCTCCTATCCCCCACTCTTTTCCCCTTCCTTAGACCCTCCGTGCTCCGTTGAGCAAGTCTCACTTCTCAGTCGGCAGTTGACTCGGTCAGTTAAGGCTCCTCTCGAGCCAGCCTCCTCAAACCAAGAGGCATACTCTCTTCTACGCCATGTTGGCAAAGTAGTTATCGTCAAAAGGAACTTCAACGTCAACATGAAATCAAGATAAGTACCATCTTAAAGTTTTAACTTCATGGTTTTAACTTTCACGTGCTTTTAACGATACTTTTATAGACAGTGTGAGATTATTTATTTTGGGGCAAAAATCATTCTTCGTGGGATTTGCCATGTTGAGCTTTTGTTCGTACAAGCCAACCTTACTAAAAAAGAGCTTTTCTTAAGCTATTCAAATGAGAAATCCTCTCACTACGTGGGATATTATCTAATACCCGCTGTCTATAATTCACCAAGCTAGTTCCTCCGTTGGATTTTCTTAACCCCATTTTTCTACTAAGGTCGTTCTGGAACCTTCCAGATTCTGTATTTCATCTACAAGTCCTGCCGTTATGAAATTTTCACTTACTTGTGAGAATGCTATTTAAAATTGAAGAATCTCACTTCTGAATTAAAGCTCAATAGCGAAGTTTCTTCCACCGTTGGATGTTCTATGGCGCATTTAACTGTAATCCACCATTTTCTCCAGCAATAGACTTTCGTTCATCTAGTGTAACCAGTCATTTTTTTTTTCAAATTGAAATAACTTTCTTTGCCAAAAACTTTCGTGTTTCTATAGTGAACTTTTCATATATTTCAACGAACTATAGTGAAAACCAGTGCTTGTTCAACTTTCTACCGCGTCGCGATCGTCCGTTTACATATAAATAAGGCCATGAACATTTTCCCTCAATCCCTATTTCTCTTTCCTAAACCTCTTACTAACAATCTGTAATAAACTTTTAAATTTAGGTCTGTTTCAACGAGGTGTCAATCTATAGATGTGCCCTCCCATTTTTTCACATGTGTAATTAATTAATTTCTGTATAATTACGTGTCCAGCGCACGTTTCAAACTTACATTGTTTCTCACTTCTAATCAGGGAAAACAATTCTTTCAACTCTTGAGTGAGTTATTTCTAGGTCTCACGAAATGGAAACTGCCCCCATTTGGTTCGTGATTCCCATTTAAAACATAGAAGGTCGAAAACCTTCCTTTTGATTATCTCTTCAGGTTTCACAGTCAGTGACCTGCCCTTATTTGCATAATAACCAACATTAATTCTGTATAAATATAAGAAGTTGTAGGAACTTCTATCTTATTCTTCATGTTTTTCTTATTGTTATTTTCGAAGTTGTTACTCTCTCTAGAATATTCTCTCAGAAATTTCTTATAGTACACTCCTTGTACTCTTGTAAATGTCTAAACTTTAATCATTTCATTTGCCTTTTTAAAATCTTACAAAGATTTTAGTACCAGGTTTAAAACCTTAAGAATTGTTATTTGCCTGGAGCAATTTCTTAATGTTGTCGGAGGTCTGCGACCCCAAATTGTTAATAAGATTGAAACATATTTAATTGTTAAAGATATCAACTTCCTCTAATTTGTTAAATAAATTAAGAGTTTCTTTTCGCTGTTTCATTTTTCTAATACAACGGATAAGCAAGATCCTGTCCTCCTTGGCTCTCCCTACTCGATGCCATTAAATCTATTGATAGGGATTTCACCACTTGTTGCATTTGAGTAAGAACTCTCAGTGGCAACCTTGTTAAAGTTTCTCTTAGCTTTAATAGCTAATTCTAATTGGCCAGTAAGGCAAGTAAAGCTCGCTACGCCAGCTACCTGCTTGTGGAGATCCTCTCCGAAAACTTATGGTTAATTTTCCAAAAGATAAGTGTTTCTTCTTTGTCTAAGCTTTTAGCCGGCCTCTCGCTGAGTAAAGGCTTAGCCATTTCCAAATGCAACCATTGGTTCACTTACCAAAATTACTTTCCCAGGTATAATTTTTCGTCACTATCCTTCCTGGAAGCACTGGGTCGCTTTTTTCAGGAACTCCATAATTTCGAAAATTGGAAATACCAAAATTGATTTATATTATTGGCATTCTTCGAATTATTTCGCAAAACGAATTTCTTTGAAAAACCTTACAATAAATTTGTTACTCTTAGTTTTGCCAGACCATCACCTTTCCCCATAGTAGTTTTATACATGCTTGGGAGGAAATACACTAAAGCCTCTTTCTTGCAAATCGCCCAAGTCCTAGCTGCGGTTCCCGTTAGCTTCGACCAAGTTCGTACCTACTTTAGGTATCAGAGAGTTAATTTCCAGTGGCAACTGCCTCTAAAGGTATTTAAAGTTAAATTTACAACTTTTGTGGGACTCTCCTCCTATTTTTTATCCTTTTTCTCCAATCCAAAACCTACTTCCTTTTTCTTAATCATCTTCCCTTGGTGGGTGGGTTATTCCTTATCCAATAATCTACCCAGGAGCAAATATGAGAGCAAAAAAGTAGGAGCAAGTTTGGGAGCAAATGTGAAAGCAAAAGTGGGAGCAAAAAGTGAGAGAAAAAAGTGGGAGCAAAAAGTGTAAGCAAAAGTGTGACCAAATATGAGAGCAAAAAAAAGTGTGAACAAATATGGGAGCAAAAAGTGGAAGCAAAAAGAGGGAGTTAAAAGTGTAAGCAAAAGGGAGAGCAAAAATTGGGAGCAAAAAGTGGGAGCAAAAAGTGGGATAAAAAAAAAGTAGGAGCAAGTATGAGAGCAAATGTGAAAGCAAAAGTGGGAGCAAGTATGGTAGCAAATGTGAAAGCAAAAGTGGGAGCAAAAAAGTGAGAGAAAAAAAGTGAGAGCAAAAAGTGTAAGCAAACGTGGGAGCAAATATGAGAGCAAAAAAAGTAGGAGCAAGTATGGGAGCAAATGTGAAAGCAAAGTGGGAGCAAAAAGTGAGAGAGAAAAAGTGGGAGCAAAAAGTGTAAGCAAAAGTGGGAGCTAATACGAGAGCAAAAAAAGTGAGAGCAAATATGGGAGCAAAAAGTGGGAGCAAAAAGTGTAAGCAAAAGTGGGAGCAAACAAGTGAGAGCAAATATGGGAGCAGAAAGTGGGAGCAAATGTGAAAGCAAAAGTGGGAGCAAAAAGTGAGAGCAAAAGTGAGTGCACAAAGTGGGAGCAAAATGTGTGAGTAAAAAGTGGGGGCAAATGTGGTGTTTTACTAAAACAATCTCCCCTAACCTAACCTAACTTCACCTAAACTAACTTCACCTAACCTAACCTTCCAACTCTCAGATTAAAAATTAAATTCTGGCCATAGTCGAGTTGGAACCCAAAACCTCTGGGCTAACACCCAAGTATACTAGCCACTACACCGCGAGATGGGCAAATTATCATGCAACACAACACAAAAATAAAAGTTTCCTGTAGTGTAACTCATTGGCTGACAACCATAGTTGAGAATTCAAACCCAAGACCTCAGGACTTTTGTTTTGAACATTATCAGAAATATTAATCCATTTACATTTTGCTGTTGCTTATAGTTATAAGAGTTGGCATTAATATGGGAGCAAAAGTGAAAGCAAAAAGTGGGTGCAAGCATGGCTGGTTGTTGAGACTTTCATATCAACTAATACACATAAATTAAATTTTAGTAAAGTGACTTGGCTAATAATAATAATAATAATAATAACAGATTGAAAAAAATCACGGGGATTGATATTTTTCAGGGTGTAATTTCCAAAGTACTGTCAAGAATAATAATTACATGAACAGATGCCAAGAACGCTAGGGTGCTTTTAAGGTTAATGATTGGCTAGTTAACCTCAGCTCACTAAACCTAACCTTGTCACATGACATGTTCTACAAGTATAGACTTGCTTTGAGACTGGCTATGACGTCACAGATGAATGGCGGTGGGAGGCTGGACATGACTTTTTATTACGCAAAAACATTTTCCTTTTTGCTGGCCTCTAGAAACTAATTCAGGAATTTAACATGGTTCTGATACTGTATCATCAGTGTATCTTTTCCTCTGGAAGGGATTATACAAACGGCTTTGTGTTACGAACACAGAGTACTCCTTTGAGTTGAATGCTTTGTACTCCATATCACGGACTCTCAATGTAATGTAATTTAATAGTAAAAAAGATACGAGCCTTACAGTAGCCGCATATGATGTGTAACATGTTATCCTACTATGATATTGAAATGAAATGTATGTGAAGTCATCTGACATGTTATCCTACTCGTATACTACACAGTTTGGACATTCTTGAAATGTTAATTTACGCTCCGTTTTCATACTGGTTCTTTGATATATGTATAGATTGAATTGGAGATATGCTGCTGTCACACTTGTTTGAACAAACATCACATATTATATTGTAAATTAAGAGGAGGAATGAAACCATAGTATCTAGCCTATCTATAGTGTACTAGAAATAATGTTCAATACAATTAAATTTCCCAACTCCTGCTTGCTGCAAACTATTGTAATTAAAATAGATAGATCGTAATTTCATGTAGATTCTGTTAAAATGACGCATAATGTTATGATCGATATCGTTTAAATCGATAATCCGGCAGCAAAAATAATTGCCGGGGCTGGGGTTCGAACCTGAGATCTCATGATTCTCAGCCCAAGATGCTATCGACGCAGCCATTACAACCACAGAAATTTAGAGTACAAGACAGGTAGGCTTACTCATTTTCACGTGCCGGTAATAATATGGAAGTATATTTTTATGCTCCATTAATATTTTGCTTTTTTTTTCGATAATGTTCCTGCGTGGAATTGAGTTTTCAATTAGTTATGAATACGCCTACTTGACAGTAAAGGGAATTCCTATAGTGGTCTATGAAAGGCTAGCCCAATTCCCGTATAAAAATATCGATATATAATACATTGATCACTGCATTACCGCAGTGGATTAATATCTGAATAGCCATTGTGCAGAAACATAATACCGGCTTTGCCGACTAGTTACAATGTTTCATATTATTAGTGTGTGTTATCCGTTTTCAATTTAAGTGAGGACTGCAGACATTTAATTTCAAGTAGTTCCTACTTTTGCCGCCAAACGCCACCGTCGACGACTAATATTCGCTGCTGCTCACTTTGTATCCTCACGTGACGTGCACGCGTGCCCTCTAGCGACGGTCTGTACCCTTCCAGGCTCTGGTCGGAACCACACCTCTTTACACGCGCCACGATTAGCAGATGTCGACACCAGTCTGCGCATTCCAGCCTCCTGCTCGTTACTTTTTGAACGCACCTTATATTTGAGCAATCAACTTGGAATTTCGAATGGTGATAATGTAGGCACAAGAACAACATGGAGGCCATGTTAAGTAATTCTAACTACTGTAGTTGAAACCCGTCAAAACATGTCGGTCATTGGGAAAATATTTACTGAAGGATTCTCTTACATGCATTTTTTGTACGATTACTTTTTGACACTGTTGCAACTTAAAGGGCGTCGAAAGATCGACTTCGCAATATTTATAACTGGCTATGACTGAAACCTTGATGAGGCAAATAGAAACCTACACGTTCCATAGTTTCCCCTTGAGCTTTATTGATTGTGATAAGGTACGCCACGCGAATTGGAAATTGAAAAATGGAAGTGTTTTATCGGATGATGTTAAATCAAGTAGAAAGATTATAGCTCTCCGTCCAATATTATCTGCACTTACTATTTCCAAATCCAAGCAATTTTCGTACATATTTTTTACAATTAATCTGGTTCCATTTAGGAGCCCTTGGGAAACGTTCAAATTTCTAAGGAGCATAACTATGGCTCAAACGTTAAGAGTAAGAATTTGTGGAGGCAAATCACTTAGTTGGTTGGTTGGTTCCTTAGTTTAGGGGCTGTGACAACGCGGTCATTTAGCCCCGTGTACTTTGGGTCTGTGTAGAATCTGTCTAAAAACCGGTGTTAATTGTGATGACTGTATTAGTGTGTGTTATCTGTTTTCAATTCAAGTGAGGACTGCAGACATTTAATTTCAAGTAGTTCCTACTTTTGCCGCCAAACGCCACCGTCAACGACTAATATTCGGAACTTAGCTACCAGACGCCATCGCAGTCGGCTCTTGCCAACGAACTAGGGAACCTAAGAGCGTTGTTTACATTCTTAACCTATACAATTTAGCTTCACACAGGTGTAATTAGTGGAAGGTTCTTTAACATGCCATAAATCTATGACATGGGACCGCCGGCTTTATTTCCCCGCTGAAGGAAGGCATTCTGAGGGATTTTTAACGCTCTTCAAAAATCCGACGACTTCGGCCGGATTTGAACCCGAGATCTGGGGCATAGATGCTCAGCATGCTACCAACTACGCCACCGAAGCCGCCTGCAAATCACTTAATTCCAAGGAATTCAAGAATTCTGTAGGAAACTGAAGTAGCTGATTTCATCTTCAGTAATTAATCTGTTAACGTTGGTGTATATTTTAGCCTATTTTCATTTATGAAAAAAAATAGGCTTATGAGATCACCATTTGTCCGTGTGTCTGTCTGTGTGTGCGTGTGTGTGATTCGTATGTGTGTCCCCTCCTAATAAAATCTAAACGGCTGCAGCGATGTCAATGAAACTCGGTAATTTCATAACACTATTCCAGATGACCCCGATCGTGCCCTTCAAATTATGTTACGTCTCACCAATCCAACATGGCGGCTGTGCGAAATATTTCACCAGCATTCAATATCTCCGAAACTATTACCGATATCACCCTGGAATTTTGTACGGTAATAAAGGGAACTACTAGAAGTTCATCTATGTGACTTTTGAAAACCTGTTAACTACAAAACCAACATGGCGGCCAAGCGAAATTGCGACATTTAAATAGACGTTTCTTGCGATTATCCAACCAAACGCAATGAAACTAGGTACAGTATATGTTTATACACATTGTAATGCACCGACATCCAACTTCGTTCAATTGTTTACATAACCTCAAGTTGGTGGCTGTGCGAAATATTTCACCGGCATTTTATATCTCTGAAACTATTAGCGGTATCACCCTTAATATTTGTACGGAGATAAAGGGCACTATTGGAAGTTCATCTGTGAGACTTTCAGAAACCGGTTAACTACAAAACGAACATGGCGGCCATGCGAAGTTGAAAGTTTTAAATAGACATTTCTCGCTATTTAAAGATCCAAACGCAATGAAACTTGGTAGAGCAAATGTTTATACACATTGTAATGCACTGGTGTCTAATTTAGTTCGATTGTTTACATAACCTCAAGATGCCGGCTGAGCGAATTTTAGAATTAAGTTTTTATTTCTTGTGTAATAATCATGCGATCGAAGTGAAAGTCTGAATAATGAACCTACGCAATAATTTCCTTTAATGGTACATGACTCTATGGCCTATACATATAACAATCCAACATGGTGACCATCCGAAGTATTTAGACGGTTCTCAAAATCTACGAATCTATTACAGCAATCAAACTGAAATTTTGTATGTTCATAGGGGCTAGGAACACAAGTTCACCTATAGGATTTTCAACAACCTGGTGATCACAATTCCAACATGGCGGCGACGCGAAGTATAAATATTCACATGGACGTTTCTCGCAATTTAACCATCCGAGTGCAGTGAAACTTGCTACAGTAAATCTTTATACAAATGTTAATCCACTGGCATCTAATGTTTTCAATTGTTTCCATAACCACAAGATGGCAGCTGTGCGCAATTTTAAAATCTCGTTTTTACTTCTTGTATTCTAATTATGCGATTGAAGTTTGAATACTACACGTACTAAATAATATTCATGTAACAGTAGTCTACATAACTCTAAGACCTACATATATAAAAATCCAACATGGCACCATCCGAAATATTTAGTCGGTTCTCAATATCTACGAATGTATTACAGCAATCAAACTGAAATTTTCTATGTTAATAGTGGCAATTGACATAAGTAGGATATATGAAAATAGGCTTTAGTTCTTCACGGAACTACTAGATATCAGTTAAATGACTTTAAAATGAATTTCATTACAGTGTTCATATTTTGGTGTAAGAATGCAAACTTTCGATAAATTTATAGTAATTTCATAGTTGCATCTCTCCCCAAATTAACGTCGTATCCGATAACACTATAGTGTCCTGCATCAACAGAGCCGCGAAGTATTAAATTGCAAAAAAAATACTTCCATTGCCAAAATCAGCAGCGTGGTTAGAATGTACTCTAAACAAATAATCAATAAACAATTGGCTTATACTGTACAATGAAGTTCAACATGTACCAGTGTTTTCACCCTCCAGAGCCATTGATACTCAAGTTGGTTGCTGAGGAGGATGCCATGAGTTTTTGATACAGGAGGGACAACGCTGCATGTTTATCAGCTTATGTCATCGGCTGAAACCTCAATACTCTCACCTCTAGGCACCACCCAGGCTGATTAATATTATTCTTCTTCATCTTGCACAGTTTCCAGCCACTGGCCGGATCTGTTTGGAACACAAGCCTCTCCAACGTCTTCTGTCTTCCCACCATCTCACAGCCACCACCTTTGTCCAGTCTTCTCCTCTCTTCTTCACGCTTTCTTCCACCCCCTTCAGCCACCTGTCTCTTGGTCTCCCTCTCGGTCTCTTTCCTTCCCACTTCGTCTCGTGTATCCTCCTGGGTATCCTCTTCTCCTCCATTCGTTTTACATGTCCATACCATCTAAGTCTAGATTTCTCTATACCATCCTGTAATTGTTCCTCCTTCATTAATTCTCTGGTCCTCTCATTTCTTATTCTGCCCATCTTTGTAGCTCCAATACTGCTTCTCAAGAACCTCATCTCACTGGCCTGTATTTTGCTCTTCTCCCTTCCTTTCATAACCCAGGTCTCCGAGGCATAAGTTACGTCAGGATAGGGACATAGTACGTCCGATATATGATCTTTTTGCTGTTCTGAGGGACATCCTTGCTCCATAACATGCTTCTCACACTCCTCCGGAATGATTCTGCCTGTCTCCCCCGCTCATTTATTTCTCTATCGTTTCTTCCATTCTCTTGTATCAGGCTTCCCAGATACTTGAAACTCTCCACTTTCTTCAGCTGTTCCCCACCAATTGTTATTCCCGTTGTGGTTCTTTCCTCCTTCCTTGTTGTGATCACCATCTCACTCTTATTTAATATTAATGAATGCAAATTTTATTGCAGTAGGGCTACAATCATAATTAATACCGAAAAGGTTTGCAGTAGCTCGTGATATTATATTATCATTAGGTCTCTTTACTGTAATCGGTCACTGATTTAGTTCTTTTCTTGCACATCTCTATGTGATAACGCTCACATCTCTTAACACGTAGCGTGCACTCGCAGTCTTCTGTTGCTACGTGGTGACACGCCGTTGTGGTGGAACCCATGTACAGCCATTCTTGTTAATACATGTCGTAGCTCCTGGTTACATAATTTACATGCCGTACATAAAATTTCAAATATTTCGCCTGAGGGGAAGCTACCTTTATAAGGGGTAAAAGACAGATGAAGACAACAGTGCTTTTTCAGCTTAAAGCACAGCATATTTCATACTGTATTTGCAGTATTTTATGAGTGAATAAGGATACTGCAAAAGTAAACGATATTGATGTCATCAAACCAATATCACAAGAGATAAATAAAAGAGTATTAAACATTTCCCTTGTAAACTTCCTCGCTTATGTCATATGGTAAGGTATTTGCCGTACCCTTTGAAAAATGAATAATTGAGGAAACTGTATTTGATATTGAAGAGAGTGGCAGAGTATTTAATTACGTTCATTTTAATGCACCATTTTCCCAGCCAAGGTTGTTGGGATTCTCAGTCAGATGGGCACTAGACCTGCAGATGCGCTGGTGTGTAAACCTACTAACACTGATTGGTACGTGTGTAATGCCCAAATCCATGCCGACACTAATATGGAAACTATTGACGCCCACATTATGAAGCAGGCAGCCAAATTTCACTTCAGATCAAGTTCACTGTTATAAAACTGCCACTTTGGCCTCTTTCCTGTATTATTCACAGTGCCTTGAACACTAGATTACACCCTCAAACTAACGCTGTCTGGGCTCAAACCGCTATAGATAAAGCTCGTAAGGCCCTTAGGCTGAAAGGCTTTTCCTGCTTCACTGCATTGGGCTATGCTAGGCTGCCAGCCATTATGCCGTAACTACTGTAATGATGGTGAAACGTCCACAACGAAGGAACTTCAGACATGGCAAAACAACCCATGCACTACAGTTAAAAGAATTAGCTCCGGCCGTGAAAGTTAACGTAATTCAAATTGTATTTTGAGGAATCTGAGAAAAGTATAATGAGAATCATGTACCATAAAACTTTTTTACTGCAATTCACAAGTATACTTCACAAGTGCTCAGTTTGGTGGAGATTGTAGGTAATTAGGGATTATTTTGGGAGAAGGTAATTTTCATTGGGGAAAGCACATAGGGGAGAAGCCATACAAATCATTACACATGATTATGTTGGCGATTAAAGGAGATGGCAAGGAAATTAGGGATACCTCAGCTGGAATATGCTGCAGGTGTATGGAATCCATATCATTCATACTTGATACACAAGTTCAAAGGTGTACAAAGAGAGGCTGCCAGGGACCACAGATGGACAACTAATGTGAAATGTGAGTAAAATTATGCAGAATTTTGGTTAGAAAAAATTGGCTGATAAGATGTTCTAGAGCAAGATTGGGGACGATAGTTTCAGCTTATAAGGGAGAGAATGCATGCGAAGATATTCGTGGGAGGCTGGGAATGGTGGGGGGACATAGGAGCCAATTTGAACATTCTTATTAAGTCAGTGAAATAATATCTGGGGCAAATATTCCTTTTTGGGAAGAAGAGAAATAGAATGGAACCGTTTGCAGAACTAAACAAGAAGTTGTGGTTAGATTAGTGGGTAGCAGTGAGTTTATGTGTGTTGAAGGGAAAGGGGTGGGATTAGTACAATCTCATTTGAAGATTTTTGTAATTATTTGTTTCTGCAGAAAATTCTTACTTCTCATTATCTTTTTGGTAAATATTTTACATATCTAAGTGCCAGTTTTGTTGTAATTTGTAATTTTGCTACCAAGGACTATGTCCTTATTAGCCAAAAAAACAAATAAATCTTTAGAAAAGCAACCTATGTGAAGAAAGAACAACAGACGTGACCCAGGTCGTACACAACGAAAGTAGGTTATTCCACAGCTGCAAACATCTAGAATTGTGAACCATCACAAAACTGATGCATAAATAAAGTGATTGAACTGATTTATATTTTATTCATCTAAAATAAATATTTATTACACATATATACACGATATGCATACAAGTAATTAATATAAATAACACATGTTTGTTATTTTAGCAGTAGCAGGAGCTTTTACGCACCTTAGACATATTTAAAGAAGAATGGCACATGCCTGATTTTCAATCACCTCGCCAGATATGTTGACATTAATTTTACATTTAGGCGAAGATAGGTTATCATCGGAAAATAGGATTCATTTTGTTCCAAATTTAAATGTACACACTATGTTGTAAGCATTGTTGGTAAATAAACCAGTGGGAAAACAGGAAACCTTTTATGTGGATGAATTTCCTTTTTCGTAATGCTCCCACAGTTCAGCCAAAATCTATGAGGGCCTGACGAAAGTGATTTAATGGCAAAAGAATTCAGAAAATTAGGATTATTCTTCAGTGCACTACAATTCTTTCTTAATACTCTTTCCAGGTCATTTACCACAATGGTTGTAAGGAAGCAATGGATTGTAATAATAACACATAACTTAAACGAAAAAGTAACTTGGATAAATAGAACAAATAAAATGAAAAAGGCACAATCTCTAACCTGGACAACATAAAAAAAGGCCTATCAATAGCTACTAAGATCCAACATTATAAAACTGTAACTCTCCCAGAAGCCACTTATGCTTGTGAAACACTGTTACAAATTAAAAATGAACAAAGAACTGATCAGCTCCTCAAAATGGAAAGAAGAATCATTAGAACATGCATAAATAAAAAATATCAGGTTGAGGGAGTCTGGAGGATTCTCCCAAAAGAAACTGTCTATGAGATTGATCCAATCACCAGCACAATGAAGAAGAAAAGAATTTCATATTTTTTTCACATCTTACAGCTTCCAGAAAACAGAATTGTACGCCAACTGGTGATGCGAAATCTAGGAAAGAAAACTGGAGGAAAATGGATCAAAGAAATCCAACAAGATCTCAAAGCAGCTGGACTCAAGATAAAGGATGCCGAGGAGAAAAATAAAATTAACACCATTCTCATAAAACTCACAAATTTTCTGCAAAAATGACACATAGAAAGCCTATGGAGATTTCAGATGAGTTGAGAAAATCCCGATCTGAAAGAATGAAAAAGTACTGGAAAGAGTGCAAGAACCAAGCAGTACAACCTTCAAAGAAGAAGTGATTGTGGAATGACTCAAGTGGTCCAATGTAACCAATCAAGATTAATAATAATAATAATAATAAAATACCATACAAGTCACATGCCTATGAGTGGTGCTGAGTACTGGCCTTAAGGGCACAGCTAGTGCCTGTGTGTTCTATTCAAGGTTCTACTCATAGGGTCAGTGCTATTGTTCTGACTCAGTGAGGAAAGGAATGGCAAACTACCTCAATCCTCACCTTGCCTAGTATGCCTCATTGTAGTGCTGCTTTAGGTTTATGTGCGTATGTGCCAACCTAACCTGTGGTGGTACTTTTTGAGAATCCAACCAGACACTGGGCTGACTACCTAACAGATAGTCAGATGTACCAACTATTATTGTTTATCTTGCAGTACAATGTAGTGCACCCCATGGGCTCACAACTTGTGAGACAATTGTGTTAACCACCTTGGGGCCTTGCTTAGTCTACCATTGCTTCCATTTACTAGTACTGGACTTCTCTGAATTCTTTTCTCTCCACCTCCCTTGGTCAACTCAATATATTCTGACATCAATGGTATTACATAAAGAGGCCTAGGTAGTATATCATTTCCCCAACTTGCATAGCCCTTTTTTTTTCTTCTCACTAAAACCACAATTTTTGATAGGGAGCAACTCTTCATTTCTCCTTCTTTAAAGTGAATGCTAGAGGGGAAAAGTGTCTTCCACCCCTTAAAACAACAATCACCACCAGAGTGTAGGGCAATTTCACCTTGTTCTTATTGGATGCCAACATCTGATCTGAACAGAAGATTGAAAGCATAAGATTGTGGAACACCTAAAATTTCTTCAGGGAACACCCAAGGTTTCTTTCAGAAAATTAATGTTGGAGGAGGGAAAGAAGAATAAAAGTACCCTATTTTTCTCATTGACCTCTCTTTGGAATTTTATCAAGGAAACTGTTATTAAAAAAACATGAAAGTTACCAAAAAGGAAACATCAATGGAGACATCTCATTATCTCTCATATGATATGACTATGCCGCAAGTCTGGATATCCTCTAGTTCACTGATAACATATAAAGGTTTTCTGAATACCTAGTTCCAGTTTGAGAATTTTACGGTAAGCAATAGACTACTGAATGAAGGAGTACTGGTAAAATATAAAGACCCAGAAGCAGCTGAATTTAAATTAACATGGTCCACAGTCAGCATAAATGACAGAAGAAGAAGACTACTGAAAGTAATACCCTGCTGATTGAGTGCACCCAAGTTTTGGAAGGAGTAATTAGAAACATACTGACTTGTAAGGAGGAACAACAGGCTGTCTTTGGGGGAAACAATGGAGACAACTTATAATCTCTCATAAGATATTACTATGCTGCAAGTCCGGATACTCTCTAGATCAGGGCCATGCAGTCATTGCATTCCGGGAGCACGGCCGCGCTTGGGGAGCACTGGGCAGTCAGACTAGCGTTCCTTCCCCTACCACCACTACACTGTGGCAGCGAGGAGACGGACGATGTTCGGACCACACTGACTAGATACGTACGTACAGTCGTGCGGCCGACGGCTCTTGTGGGATTTTTGAAATATTAATAGGGCTGTTTTGCCATAACAAATATACCGCCTATACGAATCGAATGGTACTCCAATGTATGGAATGTGCAAGAAACGAACACAAGTGTTAAGTAAAGAATATTGTGATTTATTCCAAACTGAAATGTGAACAACAAATTGTGTTCTTTTTAACAGATTACATCTCTGTTGCACATTAAACATTTGGCATGCCCTTTATAAGCTGTACAGAAAAATGAAATTTCCCATTCTGCTTTTAAGACTGTTGCTTCACCACTCCTTTTTTTTGTATGCTGTTCAGTCATGACCTCTGCGAAACTGATTTACTTACACACTGTCAACAAAGCGCATTGGACTAGACTAGAGCCTGATGGATCGGCTGCACATTTCAGCGCGCTCAGCTAGCCAAGCTCCTCCCACCACTTCTGAAACTACCTTCCAACAAAGCGCTCCGAGCACTAGCTTAGAGAGGGGCCGGAGCGCTGTCTGGATGGCCCTGCTCTAGATGATCAGAGAATTCCAACAATTGGATATTAACGACTGGAATATATGGCAAATGAAGGCTTTCAGCTATTACATTGTGTATTGCATGAACTGAACGGTACAAGCCAATTAAATGGATGGTAGAGAATTAAAATTTCCACACCATGCAGAACATGAATCTGCTGTATGCTATTGCTCTACCAATATGTTGATGGGAAAGACATCTGAATTCTCATTGGAAAGGGGTGCATATATCAAGCCAGGACATACTAGTAAAATACATTGTGACAGTAGGCAGCTCTTGGGCATTTTTATCTTCCTACTATTTGTAAAATAGCTGGAAGCCTTCACTTGTCAAGATGGGAATTCTTTTTCAATATTGCATTGGACAGGAAACAATGAAGTACTAGATAGCCTGGATGCTAGACTGACGATCAAGATGTCCCAAGCCCTTAAAATGAAGTAAAAACAATCTCTGAATGATATCATGTCTATAATTAGGATACAAATATTTAACATTAACAACTGACTGCTATCTCAACGCATTGCATCACAGGATTGTGCCACTACACTTCCTAATATTTTAATTTGTAAGAAACAAGCTGTATGAAGTGTGATGCAAGTCATTGGATAGTAGGAGGCACATTGATGGTTCATCAAGCGAGGCAAGTAATAAACACCTCATTCAGACATATTTTGTTGCCAGGAATTAGTACAGACACACATGCTAAAACTCAACCCTAGAATATTATTCTACTTGATCTCATGTCAAAAAGAGTGTGTATACTACTTCTTTATCTGATATCACAAAGCGATTATTGACCTTTCTCCTAATACCTACTTATGTTCTTTAAACAGCTTATTCTGGCATTCTAGCACAAACTTGCACTTAGTTCTGAATATTAACAGAAATAGGCCCAGAATGAAACATGGATAATACATTGATTAGTAAATACTAATTTGGGGCAGACAACCTAAACATTCCACCCCTTAAAGCAACAATCACCACCACCTTACAGTATAATGGTTACATATGAGCTATCAGAAGATTAATATAAATTAAAGCCACGCACACCACTTCCCATTTTTAGCAGCTGAACGCCCAGATTTATGAACCCTATCTTCCCTTGTTAAGGGGAGACTTAAGCCAATTTTGGTTATTTGTAAATTTGGATGTTCCTTTACAAATAGAGAGCTTTGTTTTACCAAGTGGTTTAAATCTACATTTAAATGATCCATTGCATTCTATGCCACCCCCACCTTTGTTGCTTACAACAATGTTTTCCAGATTTTATCAAATAAAGTTGTGTGATGGGAATATTCTTATTCTTATGTTGGTTGCACATTTCTGTTCTTTGCTTTTCACATGTTTTCTCCATGCTGCTTGGGTTTACGGTACAGTATGTGGTTAGCACCTGGTCACAACATTCATTTATAATGGGTCGATTGCAGAGATTACCCAAGAAACGTAAGGCATCATGAATAATGCTGCCCTTTCAGATAAGTTGGATTCAATCCATTCTCCGGTTCTATTGTTTTCCTGGAAGGAAGAAAATTTCATCCGAGGACTATGTGGAAGGTGTAAATACTCCTGCTGCTGTCTATAGCAAATGTGAAGGAAATGTAAATAATTTAGGTTAGGTGACACTTAATAGTAACGAAAGTAAGTGCAGTGCATCAAGAAGAAACAGCTCCTGTTCATGCTTTTATGCAGTGTCAGTTTTGGAATGCATGTGACTGCATTATTTGTTATGAAGTTGGAACTAATTACTAAGGTGATGGAGATAGAAGTAGGAACAAGTGAAGCTGTACCAAGTCTTAGGCTGATTTTGGAAGGTAGAATAAGGAAAGATAACAGAACGTTCATGGCATTTGTAGACTTAGAAAAGGCTTTTGATAACGTTGATTGGACTAAATTGTTTGACATTTTGAAAACGATTGGAATAAAGTACAGAGATAGGAGGGTGATCTACAATTTACCATATTTAACACTGTCAACATACGGACTACCCTTAACCACCATTCGAACATATTTGCAGCTGTTAAGCACAGGAACGACATTGCTTTAGTTTGCCCAACACCTCTCTTTACCTCTGAAATATTTTTAAATGATGTACAAGCTGTCTTCAATTTTTACCTCTATGATTTCATGGCTCTTTTTTCTCAAATCGTCAACTTGGATCTACAATTGAAAATCTACTATAGTTAACAGAATCAATATTGTATAGAATGTATTATTAATAGTAGTTATTCTCTATTCTCACAAGAGTCAAGTACTATCTACAAGCATAGTATTAAACTACAACTCGGATTTGTAGTGGCCAAAAACAATGGAGTCACTCATCCAGCTAAGCTAGACGGTAGGCAATCAATATGACCGAGTGTTAACTCATTTTTAGTGAAACCTTTTTTGAGCTAGGCAATCACAGGACTCTTCTGAGCTAGACTGTCATTTCTTTCACATTCTGCTGTATTTTGGCATTCTTTTGTCATTCCTTTCAATCTCTGTAAGACAGGTCTCTTCAAGTGGGAACCAATTGCCACAGTGTGCATAGAGAAAGCTGTAAGCCATAATGCAAATTTCACCCTCATAGTCATATGAATAATGAATTTATCCCTCACAAGGCTGATTTTGAGGAACTGGTTGGAAGTGAATCAACACACAAGTGGTGGGCGCAGGAAAATATTTGTTTCAATTGAGGGTGTGTCTTAAGGTCACATATTGTATGCACCTTTGCCTTTCCTAATAATCTTTCTACTATACAAAATGTTATATGTTGCAAATAGAATTATATTATGCCATTGGAATATCACCTGTTTATACCATGAATAAGAAATGATCTGGTGGGTTTACAAAAAATGGTTGTGTTTGAATAATTACAAAAATTGGTTGTGTTTGAATAAAGGAGAAATAATGTTTTTAATTTTGTCTTCCTTTGTCTACTCCATCTCAATACAATTCATAGGTGATGAAAAAAAGGTTTACATAAAAGATGAAATGTGAGGCAATGTAAGTCAATCATGCCATTAGGCAATATTTTCAATGCTACATTACTTTTACAGAGTAACAAAGTGATGCTTAATTGAACTAGGATTAAACTAGAAATGTGAAAAAGCTTCAAATAATAAATCTATTGTCAACGTTCAAATAGTGTGACTCTTTCCATACCACAAAACGCAGGTATTTTGTAACATATGTTATTGAAAATCTCATTAAACAAAATTATTACTTTTTCCTAGTAATATGGTTGGTGAAACCCACCTACTATCTACCATAGAAGCATGAGCAACTACATTTTATCTGCAATTCCTTTCAAATCGTGATTCTGTCAACCATGGTTATTTCCAATTTTATATCCAAGTTAAAAAATTGAGAAAGAAAAAGAGCCATGTAATGGAGAAGGTAACGCTTACCATAGTTGGCCTACGACATGTTACATATGCCGGTAATGCACCAGACTCGGTGTAATCTCGGATAAAATTTTCACCCAATACATACAGAAATACTATTGTAGTAAAAACATGCATTTTAGTGCCTATCGACAACTAACGATTTGAAATTACTTTGCAAAGAATATTATGAGGGTCTACCTTGTCAATACAAACAGAAGTAAAGGAAGGAAGCTTGTAGTTTAACGTGACCGTTAATCTATAGATCATGAGCCACGGGACCTCCGTTTTATGTGGAGTCCGAACCACAGGAAATGGCATTTCACTTCGAAAATCTCACATGCATTGACCGGGAATCGAACCCGAACCGCCTTGGTGAGAGGTATACAGCTAGACCGCTGAGCCACCACGCCCCCCACAAACAGAAGTGAAAACTTGCAATTATCTATGAACCTTCGTTCTTGTCCTCTTCCAATCTCGACAGTATTAGAGCTTAGCAAACATTAGCTGGCATTTAGGGCTCTCCTCTTTCCTTAAACACATATCCTGATTCGACAATTAAACAGGAGTGCTTAGTTATAGTTAGTTAGTTAGTTGTTGTTTTAAGGGGTGGAACAGCATGATCATCTGCCCTTAACAGTAGTGTTTCTCTACTAGGTACAGGTTGCTGTCATCAATGTTTAGACCTTGAATATAAACTCCAAATCAGGGTTTATAACAAAGGAGGCAACCTTGGAAGATACATCTAGGACTTCAGGTTTTTCAGATGACGACGCACGTGTTGTCTCAAGTTGCTGCTGAAAACGAATTTCTTCTCGCATGTCGGACACTGATACCGTCGCTCCTTCTCGTGAGATAGAACATGCTGCTTTAAATGGCCAGCCTGTGTAAACTCTTTATTGCAGACTGTACATTTATGATTTTTTTGTCCTGCATGAATGAGTAAGTGAGTAGTCAAATGGTATTTCTTCCCGAAATCTTTGAGACAAATAGTACATACGTAGTTTTTAATTCCTGAATGGGACATTAAATGTTGCTTCAGGTTGGCTCGCTGGCTGAAGACCTTCGGACAGATTTCGCAGCTGAACATCTTCTCGCCCGTGTGAACCAATGTGTGTCTGCTCAAGTTGCCCTTACTACCAAACATCATATGGCATTCGGGACACTCGTGAGTTCGTACCCCCGTGTGTGACCGAAGATGATTGTCTACGTAGTGTTTCTTGGAAAACTCCAATCCACAGATGGGACACTTAAACGGCTTCTCTCCACTGTGTACCAACATATGCTGCTTAAGATTCCCTCTTAAAGCGAACTCTCGTAAGCAGATATGGCATTGGAACTCCTTCACGCCGGTGTGTGTCAGTAGATGGTTCATCATGTGTGCTTTCCTTACAAACCATTTGAAACATACTTCACACTGGTGTTTTCTCACCTTCGAGCCGGCAGCAGCCTCCACTGGTGTTTGGTTAAAATCAGCAGCATCATCATCTGGGTAGCTGTTCTCAGGTAGTATACTGTAAGGCAGGAAATTTTCAACTAACTAGTAGTTCAACGATGCTAGGAATACAGTATGATGATGATGATTATGATGGGCTTCACTTCAAAAAAACTTTATGACACATATAGCCGAGTGGGAGGATGAGATTTCAGGATGAAAACAAATGATGTCAAGTAAGTCTATGTGATGTGCGTTATTACAAATAAAACCTGGTTAGTGGGTGTGCTTCAGCTTTTGTTGTACTACACAGACTAATAATATTTCACATAAGCATCACAGTGTTTCTATGGCGAAATGTTGAAACAGGTAACATCTTTCAATTAACTACTGTACAATCTCAAATAATTTTAGAGGGATTGTAATTGATAAACACTATTGTTGTCAATGAGTGTTAAGAAATCTTGTACTTCTACACATTAGCATATAATTCTTCCATTCAGACTGTGGATTCAACAATCTGAGTATTTGCAAATATGAGGAATGCTTATTTCTCTCTTCAGGCTAGAGATATAAAACCTCAGCTACTGGTTATTTCCAACCCTTTAACACATAAATATACTTCTAAGAGAAAGAGTCAATTTTGATAGGATGAAGTCTTAATTCAGGTCATATGCAGCATTAGGCCTGTATTAGGCCTACAAATTCGGATGGTTTTTCTTAATTTTTCTTGCAGTTATACTGCTATTGGTTTTATTTCACTTGTTCTGAAATGAGCCTGTTATTTATACTATACTAAAAAATTGGCTTTCTTAAAACTAAGTTATTATGTATGCACAGTTGTAGATCTTCACATATATGCATTATACCCGAACTGGAAATCTTATCTTCTTCTTCTTCTTCATAGCGATATCCTGCTGGTGGAGGGTCACCATTTCGCATGATCTTGGGTATCTTGTGGTCTTAAGTGGAGATTTTTCAGATCAGCATTTACTGTGTCATGCCAGCGCTGCTTTGGTCGTCCACATGGACGTTGTCCATAATTCCAAAGGAGGAAGTGAAATAGGTAAAAGAACACTGTTGTGAATATGAAGAAAACTGCAAATAAATAATAATAATAATAATAATAATAATTGAATAAATAAACACACCAGAAAAGATACAGCTTTCTCTTAATAAACCAAACATTTTACACAAGAAAATATTAAATTATTGTTATCTCCATTTGTTAACAGTTTTAACAGCCTACTTATCAGTCACAATGCCTTTTGGATAGACTGTTATAAGAAATGGACATAAAAATAATTCAATATGAGAAATGAAAATCTAATCTTGAATCAAATACTTAGAACTGCCATTTATTAATCATTGCAAGAGCAGAAATCACCCTACAGGAATTTTCAATGGTAGTAAGACAGATGACTAGGGAAATCTCTAAAGCCCCAATATTTTACAGGGATATAAAACACATAATATTCTGTAAGGCATGCTCAAACACAGGCATTTTTCTTACTGTAGTTCTTCATATTCACAATAGTGTTCTTTTAATCTTCAAGATGATACTGCATCATGTGTATCATAAAAATTAGGAACATTCTTCACAATATTAGTGCAATGTTGCCCTCTGTGATAATGGTAATGAACACATTTTGAAATAATTTAGCCCGGGAATTTATTCGATTTTTCAGAAATTTACCACATTCAACTTCTGATTTCATGTCAAACAAGATTTTTGCAATGTGAATAACATACCACCTTATGCTCGAGGCATGAAGCGGTTACCTAGACATCAGAGTGATTTCTGGACACACAACAACTCTATGAATTTCATAATAACAAAAGGTGTGTTTTCTTGCCTTACTAAAATCTCTCGTCTCTATATAGTAGCCATGTAATACATTCCCAACCACATGAATGGAGCAAACAAATAAGTAAGAAACATTTAAGGTAACGGTGGTAATTCTGAGAGCTACCATACTCACTAACTGTCCTTGTTTGAATGATGAGGGAATATGTTGGTCACATCTCCATCCTTTACATCCTGAAATAATGAGAAAGCATTACATTAAAAATGAATGAGATTTGTCGGTCAAAATGAACTGATGAGACCAAGTACCAAGAGTGCAATAATAATTTGTAGTAAGGATGGTTACACTCCAATATGTTTCAGGGAATTGGAGCAGTACCTACAGGCTTGTTCCTTGTGTAACAAATGTAATTAATTTAGGATTTTGATATTCACATGACACAATGTTAGTAGACCACCTGTACAGTGCAACAAATAACACTACAGCAAAGGTTATGTGACTAATCGGCTATATGGTGACATGCAAAAGTGCAATTACTTATATAAATGGCTGGCTCTTCAGTCAGCCAATTTGTTACTTTGCCCAATTAAATTGAGTAAAATAAAATTGTATACTCAATCTTACTAAACTAAAAACAATTACATTATATACATTGTTGAAATGGGTGTTGGAAGAATATTTTGTTTGTCATGCCAACATCATCTTAATCTTATCACATAAGATGTTTTTAGGATTTAGGGATTATACACAGAATTTTTTAAAAAATATCATATCTAGAATTCTTACATGTGCCCCATGCTGGTTTAACTTTTGCAAGTAATTATTGGTTAATGGGATTAGGCATTCAGTTTATATTATTGAGACATGCAATACCATGACATTTACTTTAATACTAATGTAAATTGACCACTTTATGGTGTAAAGGCTAGCAGTCTTGGCTGTCACCCGTGTGGTCCTAGTTTGATTAGAAATTTAATTCTGTTCTGAGAGCTAGATACACTCAACTTTCTGAGAAAACACTGAAAAGAATAATAATAACAATGTCTCGAAGAAGGAAAAGCAACCGGTGTTGATGAAATTCCTGCAGAATTGTTGAAATGTAGGTAACAACATGAAAGATCAATTATTCAGAGTAATAAATGAATGCAGTGAAAGAGGAATCATGACAGAAGACTCCACACAATGCAGAACCATTACTATACCTAAAATAGGAAAGGCAGTTGACTGCACCAATTATCGAACACTATCAATGTTATCACATGCATCCAAAATACTCATTAATATAGTCAAGAACAGGATAAAAGGATAAGTATATTGGAGAAGACCAATTTGGGTTTAGAGAGGGTAGAGGAGCACGAGAAGCAATTTAAGCTTCGCGCATTCTATTGGAGAAAGGATGGATATGAATAGGAAGACTTATCTTACCATCATTGACTTAGAAAAAGCTTTTGACAATGTGAACTGAGAGCTACTCTTTAAAACTATTAAGAAAATAGGATTGGACTGGAAGGATAAAAGAATGATTTATCAACTATATCAGAATCAAACCACAAAAATAAACAACAATAAGGTAGAGGAAGAGGCCAAGATCAGAAGAGGAGTTAGACAAGGATGTCCCCTATCTCCGTATTTATTTAATTTGTTCATTGAAGAAGCCATTCAGATCCCGAAGGAGAAGACAAGAGGAATAAAAGCAATATCAGATTTGCTGATGACATCGTAATAGTTGCAGACTCCGTAAAAGAAATTAATAAAATGCTGCAAGTCCTATCAGACACACTTAAACTATGGAAATTAAAAGTGAACAAACGGAAAACGAAAGTAATAGTAGTTCGGATAAATATGGAAGATATTACAACCAATATAAAAATTAATGACTTGAGAATTGAACAAGTGAAACAAGTTTGTTATCTCGGTAGTATAATCACAGAAGACAATACATGCTTAATGGAAGTGAAGAGAAGTATTGCATTGGCAAAACAAGTATTTATCACTAAGAAAAACATTTTATCCAGCAAACATATGAATATAGATGTAAGAAAATCTTATGCAAAATCATTTCTATGGAGTACACTGCTCTATAGAAGTAAAAGTTGGACTCTGGGTATATTGGAAAAGAATCGACTTGAAGCTGCTGAAATGTGGGTATGGCGGAAAATGACAAGAACAAGCTGGATGGAAAGAAATCCAACCTGGAAGTCTTAAGGGAAGTCAAAGAAGAGAGAAGATTAATGAAGGAAATGGGAAAGAGAAAAATAAAATGTATTGGACATGTCATCAGACACAACGCTTTCATCATTAACATTCTTGAAAAGAAGGAAGAGGACGGCCTATAGAGCATCCAGCGTTTAGAAAAGACTGTGGGTCTTATGGGCTTTTACTTTTAACGGGAACCTCCCTCCACTGGTTTTGTTACCTCACCTTTTATCATGAAGGAACTCTGATCATCTATATTTTTCGTCATAATAGCTTCCTACAATTATCTGCCAAATGATTACCTTTGTAATTGCATACAAGTATCGTTTATATTACGTCTTAGTAATTTAGAAATTTTCGAGGTTAGCACGCTGGAAATAAGAGCCTCGTCCTGTGCTGCATGCTCGTCTGGAGTGGAGCACGTGCTCAGTTCCGCCGGCAACATAAGTTCTGAAGCACTATCCGTCATTGGTGTTATTGTTGTGTGTTTGTTTTCTTTTCTGTTCGATCGAATCAGGGCTGCCGACAGTTGGGTTTGAAACCACTATCTCCCGAATGCAAGCTCACAGCTGCGTGCCCCTAACCGCACGGCTAACTCACTACAATAATACAAATATTAATCAAAACAAAACAACATGAATAAAATTGAAAGAAACTAAATTATAGCCTAACTAATAAAAAAAGGGATGATCAACAGTATTGCTGACGTAAACATTGTTAACATCGTCAGCATACATCCGGGAAGGGAGGAAGGGTTGTGCTCTCGACATCTGTCAATCAGTAATGCATCATAACAGAATGAAATGAATGTCGTTATTGGTTCTCTTCGCTTACGGCATCCTTAATACTGGTGCAATCCGTTAACACCTGCAAAACTGCTCCTTCCTGCGCGTGTTCTATTTCAGGTAGCTGCTGGGGTTGTATTGTCTCGATAACTTATGAAAGCGAAGTACTCGAGCGGGTGAACATAACGTATGACGTCAGCGCTACCTCTGCCTAGAGTTAGCAACACTGTCGCCATAAGGCTCTACAGTCTTTTCTAAACGCTGGATGCTCTATAGGACGAAGTATTTGGAAGACATCAAGAATAGAATAGGATGTGACAATTACATGGAACTGAAACGAACCACCAACGACAGAAGAGTGTGGTTGCATCGACAAGGCATTAGCCTTTAGAACATGGATGAATAATATTATTGGTTTTACGACCCTTTTAACAACTGCGGCTTTTAGAGACGGCGGGGTGCCGGGATTTTGCCCCTTAGGGGATCTTTATCATGCCAGTAAATCTACTGACACGGCTCCCTTGCATTTGCGCACCCGCAAATGCCAGCTTACTGAGCCAGGATTCGATCCTGCAACCTTGGACACAGCAAGCGAGAATGTTATCGCGGAGCCACTCAGACAGCCACACTGAAAAGAGATGGGTTTGATTCCAACCTCTGCCATCCTAGAAGTGATATTCCCTGGTTTCCATTCCTAGGGTATACCTGGCAATGCCGAATGATTCCAACCTTAAGGTCACGGCGACCTCCTTCCGATCTGCACTTCAGTTACAAAATATACTTTCTACTACGGTCACCACGATACATTGAAGTTATGAGACCATTTCTAAACCCACACACATGTCCACGAGGCTGAATAGACTAATATGTCCAAGCACCTAAATGAAAACAACAACTAACATAAATAACATACCTAACTGATGAAATTTCCATCATGTCCATGTCACTCTAACACTCAACTTGGACTGACTCTGTCCTTGGCCATACAGAGCCTATGGCCACTAGAGAGTGACCTCATGTGCTGATCATCAGTGGGACATTTTAACTAATACTATGTCATGTGTAGATAATTTTACTAAAGAAACCTTTCCAGTCGGTCAACACAAATTGTGACTCATTAGGCGGGAAAACAAGTACAGTATTTATATGACCTTAGATGAAAAAGATAATACATAAGATATTTAACACAAAATAACATGCTTGTATGAACAAAAATAGGGGATGCTTACTTGGATGACATGCTTCGAATGTCAAGCATTCATATTCAGATCCTGTTCATTTAGGCTTAATTAGTGTACGATTTTGACGAATTACACTTATGTTGTTGTTTGAGTCTTCAGTCTTTCGACTAGTTTGATGCAGCACTCCATGCTTCCCTGTCCTGATCGTATCGTTTCATATCTCCATAGCTACCATATCCTACATCTGGGGCAATCTGTTTAACATATTCTAACCTTGGTATACCCCTACTGTTCTCATCATTGACCCTTCCTTCTATAACGAAGTTTGCTATTCCCGGGTATCTTAGTAAGTGTCCTACCAACCTATCTCTCATCATTAGCAGTTGCCAGAAACATCTCTCCTCTCCCACTCGTACTAATACCTCATCATTCGTAACGTTATCTACCTATCTGATCTTCATCATTCTCCTGTAACAGCACATTTCAAACGCTTCAATTCTCTTCTTCTCTGCTGCACCAATAGTCCAAGTTTCACTTTCATAGAGCACCACGCTCCAGACAAAGACTTTCAAAAATGACTTCCTAATACTGAAATCTATATTCGATGTCAACAGATTCCTTTTCTGTAGAAATGCTTTTCTTGTCAGTGCTAAACTAAGTTTTGCATCCACTTTGCTTCGTCCATCACTGGTTATTTTGCTTCCCAAGTAACAGAAGTCACCTACTTCCTTTAGCTGATCACCTGCCAATTCGACATTCATAGGGGTTGTTGATTTCTTTAGACTGCATTCCAAAATTTTTGTTTTACACTTATTAATTTTCATCGTGAATTCTTTCCTCAAGACAGAACCCATACCATTTAAAATTTCATTCAACTCCCCTGGTGTGTCGGCTAAGATGACGATGTCATCAGCAAATCTCAGAATTGAAATTATTTCTCCTTGAATCTTTACTCCTACTTCGAATTTTTCTCCAGTTTCTTTCATTGCTTGTTCAATGTATAGACTGAAAAGTATTGCTGATAAGTTGCAGCCTTGCCTTACACCTTTCTGAATACCAGCTTCTCTCTCATGTCCTTCGGCTCGAATAACTGCTGTCTGGTTTCTGAATGGATTGTAAAGAAACCATCCTATCCCTGTACTTTATCCAATTGTCATCAAAATGTCAAAACAACTTACTCCAATCAAGGTTTTCAAAAGCCAATTCTAATTCTATAAATGCCATGAACATTCTCTTATCCTTCCTTATTCTAGCTTCCAAAATTAGCCTAAGACTTAATATAGCCTCCCTTGTTCCTACATTTCTCCTGAAGCCAAACTGGTCTTCACCCAACTCTCTTTCTATCTATCCTCTTGTAAATTATTCTAGTCAGGATCTTTGAAGCATGAGTGATCAAGCTGATGGTATGGTAATCTTCACATCTGTCAGCTCCTGTTTTATTAGGTATAGGGATGATAATATTCTTCTTGAAATCAGAGGGCACCTCACCTGTCTCATAAATCCTACACACCAAGTGAAATAACCTTGTCAGACCTTCATCACCTATGCAGCTTAGCAACTCAATCGTTAAATCATCTATGCCTGGTGCTTTGTTCCTGCTTGAGTCTTCCAATGTTCTGTCAAATTCTGATCTCAATATTAAATCTCCTTTCTCATCCTCATCAACTCCCTCTTCCCTTTCCATTACATGATTCTCAATATCCTTTCCCTTATACAAACACTCTATGTAATCTTTCCATCTCACCACTTTTTCTTCCATTTCTGTTAGAGGTTTTCCATCTGAGTCCTTAATATTACACCACTTAGACTTCCTTTCCCCGAAGGTACTTATATTCCTTCGATAAGCTGTATCTACCTTTCCTAATTTTAGACAATTTTCTATACCTACACATTTCACTTTCGACCATTCATCTTCTGCTTCCTTGCACTTCTTGTTATCCTCATTTCTCCGACGTCTGTATTCTGCATTTCCACTTTCATCTCTTTCATTCTTGTGCTTCCGCTGTTCGTCCATTAATTCTAGTATATCCTGTGTGATCCAAGGTTTTCTACCTATTTGTTCTTTCCTACCAATGTTTTCTTCTGCGGATTTTGTTATTTCATTCTTCAGAAGTGCCCATTGCTCAGCAATTGTAGCTTGTTCAGTGTTTTTCATTAGTCCTTCCTCTAGACTCGTCTTGAATTGTTTGTTCACGTCCTTCTATGTCAGTCTGTCTATTGCCCACCTTCTTGGCTTTCGACTATTCTTCAATTTCTTCAACTTAAGTCTGCATATCATAACAACCAGATTATGGTCAGAGTTTATGTCAGCACCGGGATATGTTTTGCAATTCAAAATCTGGTTTCAAAATCTCTGCTTGACCATAATGAAGTAGATTTGGCACAAATAAATACACAATGTTAGATTACATAAGTTTCTAAAAACTTGTGTAATCCGTCGAACATCTTTACATTTACATCTTTCCATTTATGAACAAGTAGTTCCGTAAAGAACTATACAGCCTATTTTCATATATCCTGCTCATGTTAATTTCTTCTAACAACATACAAAATTTCAGTTTAATTGCTGTAACAGATTCGTAGATATTGAGAACCGTCTAAATATTTCAGATTGTCGCCAGGTTGGATTTTTATTTTTGTACTATTACATTAAGATTATTGTGTACGTGTGGTATTCAAACTTCAATCGCATGATTAGAACACAAGAAGTAAAAACGAGATTTTAAAATTACGCACAGCAGCCATCTTGTGATTATGCAAACAATTGAAATAAATTAGATGCCAGTGGATCAACATTTGTATAAGCATTTAACGTGCAACGTTTCACAGCACTCGGATAGTTAATTCGCGAGAATCGTCCATTTAAATATTTATACTTCGCGTCGCCGCCATGTTGGATTTGTGCTCACCAGGTTAATGAAAGTCCTATAGGTGAACATATGTTCATAGTCTCTATGAACATAAAAAAATCAGTTTGGTTGCTGTAAAAGATTCATAGATATTGAGAACCGTCTAAATATTTCGGAAGCTCGCCATTTAGGATTGTTATATGTATAGGCCATAGAATTATGTACCATTCAAGGACAATTATTGCCTAGGTTCATTATTCAAACTTTCACTTCGATCGCATGATTACGACGCAAGAAATAAAAACTTAATTTAAAAATTTCGCACAGCCGCCATATTGAGGTTATGTAAACAATTGATTTAAATTAGATGGCAGTGCATTACAATCTGCAAAATCATTTACTGTACCACATTTCACTGCGCTCAGAGAGTTAAATCACGAGAAAAGTCTATTAAAATATTTCAAATTCGCTTGGTCGCCATGTTCGTTTTTTACTTTACAAGTTTATGAAATATACATGGATAAACTTGTACCAGTACCCTTTATCACCGTACAAAATTGCAGGGTAATATCTGTAATAGTTTCGGAGATAGAGAATGTCAGTGAAATATTTCGCACAGCCGCCATTTTGAGGTAGTGCATTACAATGTGTATAAACATTTGCTGTACCAAGTTTCATTACGTGTGGATAGTTAAATCGCGAGAAAAGTCTATTTAAAAGTCTCAACTTCGCTTGACCGCCATGTTTGTTTTGTAGTCACCAGGTTTTTGAAAGTCTCATAGGTGTACTTCTAGTAGTACCCTTTATCACCGTACACAATTTCAGGGCGATATCGGTAATAGTTTCGGAGATATTGAATGCTAGTGAAATATTTCGCACAGCCGCCATTTTGCATTGGTGAGACGTAACAAAATTTGAAGGGCACGGTCGAGGTCGCCGGGAATAGTGCTATGAACATACCGAGTTTCATTGAAATCGCTCCAGCCGTTTAGATTTTATTAGGGGGGGACACACACACGAATCACACACACACACACACACACGCACACACACACGGACAAAAGGTGATCTCATAAGCCTATTTTTTCAAAATTGAAAATAGGCTAAAAAAATAGGCTTATGAGATCACCTTTTGTCCGTGTGTCTGTCTGTGGATGTGTGCATGTGAGTGTGATGGTGTGTGTCCCCCCTAATAACTTCTAAACGGCTGGAGCGATATCAATGAAACTCTGTAAGTTCATAGCACTATACCGGACGACCCCGACCGTGCCCTTCAAATTTTGTTACGTCTCACCAATCCAACATGGCGGCAGTGCGAAATATTTAACCAGCATTCAATATCTCCGAAACTATTACCGATATCACCCTGGAATATTTTACAGTGATAAAGGGAACTACGAGAAGTTCACCTATGTGACTTTTGAAAAGCTGGTAACTACAAAACCAACATGGCGGCCAAGCGAATTTGCGAATTTTAAATAGACTTTTCCCGCGATTTAACCAACCAAAAGCAATAAAACTTGGTACAGTATATGTTTATACACATTGTAATGCACCGACATCTAACTTCATTCAATTGTTTACATAACCTCAAGATGGCGGACGTGCGAAATATTTCAATGGCATTCTATATCTCTGAAACTATTAGCGGTATCACCCTGAAATTTTGTATGGAGATAGAGGGCACTACTGGAAGTTCATCTATAAGACTTTCAAAAACCGGTTAACTACAAAACGAATATGGCGATCAAGCGAAGTTGGAAATTTTAAATAGACCTTTCTCGCGATTTAATGATCCAAACGCAATTAAACTTGACAGTAAATGTTTATACACATTGTAATGTACTGGTATCTAATTTAGTTCAATTGTTTACATAACCTCAAGATGACGGCTGTGCGAATTTTAAAATTAAGTTTTTATTTCTTCTGTCGTAATCATGTGATCGAAGTGAAAGTTTGAATAATGAACCTATGCAATAATTTTCCTTTAATGGTACATGAATCTATGGCCTATACATACAACAATTCAACATTGCGACCATCCGAAATATTTAGATGGATCTCAATACCTATGAATCTATTACAGCAATCAAACTGAATTTTTTAATGTTCACAGGGGCTATGAACATAAGTTCACATATTGGACTTTCAATAACCTGGTGATCACAAATCCAACACGGCGGCGACGCGAAATATAAATATTCCCATGGTTGTTTCTTGCAATTTATTCATCCGAGTGCAGTTACACTTGGAACAGTAAATCCTTATACAAATGTTAATCCACTGGCATATAATTTTTTCAATTGTTTCCATAACCACAAGATGGCAGCTGTGCGAAATTTTAAAATCTCGTTTTTACTTCTTGTGTCCTAATCATGCGATTGAAGTTTGAATACTACACGTACATAATAATCTTCATGTTACAGTACATAACTCTAAGGCCTACATATATAAAAATCCAAGATGGCGACCATCCCCAATGTTTAGTCGGTTCTCAGTATCTACGAATCTATTACAGCAATCAAACTGAAATTTTTTATGTTGATAGAGGCAATTAACATAAATAGGATATATGAAAATAGGCTGTATAGTTCTTCACGGAACTACTTGTTTCTTTTTACTTGTGAATTGACCACTTAGGATCACGCTACAAATTCACTATTTCAGTTGTAATTTCCTCTGCCTCCAGTACTCCTTCATACGATCGTTGTGCTGCTGCCGTTGTTCGGCCGTACAAGCTCCTCCGGTCTTTGTAGCTCGTCTCTCATCATGAAACCCTTCCAAATTGTGTATACTGTTTCGAAACGTCTCCCTTTCCAACATTTGGATCCTGGGATGTTAGATCTTTCAAGGTCATTCCAAGTTTCTTTAATCCATGATGTAGTAGGTTTTTTTGTTCCCGAAGTAGTCAAATAACTGCTTGGTTAATCTGGATTTGTCCAATCTGTACATGTGCCCAAGAAATATTAGCCTCCATTTCCTCATGGGTTGTTGTATTATTAATATTATTATTAACAATGTAGTTTAAGTATGTTGCCTGTGATATATTGAATTATTATCTTCTTCTTCTTTTGAATAACCCATTTGGAGGGTACAATGAATCAACTTTGCCTATTGTCCATTGTATTCCATTGTTTCCAAATTTCCTTCATCCTTCTAGAGTGTCGATCTTTCTCCTCTTGAGTCCACTTTCTGAGAGTTGTTTGTTTCTTTGAATTATTATCTATTGTATATATAAAAATGAATGTTTGTTTGTTCCTATTTTTATGCGTTCATATACCATTCATCCGATTGCAATCAAATGTTGGTGAGTTGTTGTGCACATCCCCGGGATGGTTGTAGACATAGTAAATCCAAATTACAATAGATAGCGCGCGAGTAGTTTCAACAAATGAGTGTTGGAGCACGATTCATTACAACAAAGTCCGACATGCGTCCATATACCATTCATTCCATTGTGATCAAATTTTGGGGAATTGTTGTTCTTACTGCCGCGAAGGTTTCCAACATAGTAAATCCATTTTACAATAGGTAGCGCACGATTAGATTCAACAAATAAGTGACTGCGAGCGAATCGTTTGAACAAAATCCCGTATGGGTCCATATACTATTCATCCGATTGGGTTTAAAATTTTATAAGTTGTTGTATACACTCCCGTGAAGGCTTTGTAAAACCATTTCACAGTTCGTAGCGCACGAGTAGATTCAACAAATTAGTGACGGTGTGCGAATCGTTTTAACAAAATCCTGTATGCGTTCATATACCATTCTTCAGAATGCCATGAAACTTTGGTGAGTTGTTGTGTATACTCCTGCAAAGATTTCTTACTTAGTAAATCTATTTTACAATAAGTAGCGCACGAGTAGATTCAACAAATGAGTGACAGCGCGCAAATCGTTTCAACCAAGTCCCGTATGCAGTCATAAACCATTCATATGATTACGATGAAATTTTGGTGAGTTATTGTAAACACCCCTGCGAAGTGTTCTGACTTAAATGCATTTTGCAATGGGAAGCGCACGAGTAAATTCAACAAAAGAGATAAGGTGCGCGATTCGTTTTAAGTCCCGTATGCATTCATATACCATTCATACAATTGCGATGGAACTTTGGTTAGTTATTGCGTACACTCCTTCAAAGGTTTCTGGCTTAGTAAAACCATTTTACAATAGGTAACACACGAGTAGATTCAACAAATGAGTGACAGTGCATGAATCGTTTCAACAAAGTCCCGTATGAGTTCATAAACCATTCACACTGTACCGTGATTTTCACGTTACAATGCCTGATATTTCTACAACTTGCCCTTGTACATGAACTTAACCTAGAAATCCAACCTACTTCAATAAGATTCATCTTTCCATGTATTTCCCACAAATCCTTCTATATTATCAGCTGTGGCCAATGAGATCGCGATCCTGTCGAAAGGTGATTGGCTATTGCTGTGGATCCATCACAGGCCATTTTGCAAGTGCCGACAACTGTTAAGCAATAATAATTGTAACTTTCTAATAGTCAGGTTTTGGCCTAGTCTGAGGTTGTGTTGGCAGTTCCGAATCAACACTGAATTAAGGTCATCAATTTAAACAATAAAACATCGACACTCAATCTTGGAAGGGTTTGCAAGTCAGATGTAAAAATTTTCTAAGGATTTATCGGGGGCGAGTTTTACTCGTATCGGAACCCCGAAGAGTTTGTATTGTACTCATTACACTAAAGCGAAATTTATTTCTTATTATGTATTATAATCTGCAGCAAAGGTAATGTCTTATATGTTTAAAGAAACTTTGGTGAGTTGTTGTGTATACTCCTGCAAAGATTTCTTACTTAGTAAATCTATTTTACAATAAGTAGCGCACGAGTAGACCCAATATTTATTTCTTGGCTTGTGATCTGCACTAAGTTTTCCTGTTACTCAACTTGTATAATTGTAAATGGTACGGAACCTTGAGTTTTATTTTCTGTAGTACCTAATTTTGCCTTTTAATTTATTTGAGTATCTTTTGCTTTGGTTTCAGTGTCTGATCATTAATTATTTGTTTTATGTGTTGTATTTCCTTTTTGGATTAATTATTTGTTTGCCTTTTGCCACAGCCTGAGAGCGTTTTATGTCATTTTATTGAGATCGGACAAAATCTGCCAAACCCTTGTAAGCCTTACGAAGTACCAAACCTATGCCAAATCATATAACATAAAATTGTGCGATCCACAGCTCTCAAAATAATTTATTTTTCTTTTATTTCTTGGCCTTCTGATGGTAGTAATTCTCTTTTATAAAAATTTCTTTCGCTTTATTGCTCGTTTCCTGGCGACGGTTGCCATTATTTTTTTTTCTTGTATATTGTCATAAGATTGAGATGAAAGCTGTCAGTCGAGCTGTAATTTGATCAGCTTCATTACGTATTTGGTTTAATATTTTGAGCGGATAAACTTCTATTTGTCATTCGTGATTTGTTTTCGACCTTCCTTGCGAGGTTTACTAAAATGGAAGATTGTAGTTTTACGTGACCGTGAATCTCGCGATTATGAGCCACGGGACCTCCTTTTTACGTGGAATCCGAACCACAGGACATGGTTTACTATTTTTGAAACATAACATATCGGTAATTACTGCTTAAACTTTCCTTCGAGCTATAATCTAACTTTTGCCGAATCTTGGGCACTCTTTCAACCTCTTAAGAGGGGTTTGGTTTTGCGATTTTCTTCCCCTGTCCTTTCTCCTTTTAACTTGATTAATGAATTATATGATTATTTTTCAGGGTTTGTAATAAGCCTTACCTGTTGCAATTGATGTTGTTACCTTGTTCTTCCTTTGATGTATTTGGTGTTGTTTGGATGTAATTACTAACCAAACTAACTTATTAACTCTTCCTTGATCTGTTCTTTATTTGTAATTTGATTTTTGTTCTTACATTATATTTGTTTTGCAAAGACATTGTTCTTTATTTCCTAGTTAAGATAATGATCACAATAGCTTCTAACACGGTTCTGGGATTAGGGCTCCCTTTCACACTACGGTCTTCTTTGTACCGGTACACATACGATTGCGAAGATACTTGGGCGAGTTGTTGTGCACGCTTCCACAAATGTTTCTGAATTAGGAAATCCATTTTACAAAAGTTCAGAGGCAGTTAACGGAATGAGAAAAAATATATTGTGTATCCAAAAGCACTTCAACAAAAAAAGTTACAACGCCAACATTTTCTATGATTGGCATTGCAACGCATGCCGGGTATAGGTAGTTGTGAATAAATTCAGGAATGATGTTAATTATATTCTAAATTAACCGTTCCTATTTAAACTGGTGGCCTAATGTATGTGGTTGTACACAAAATATACTCTGCACTATAATGTAATAAGGTTATTTAAACATATCTGTTGTTCGAAATCCTAGGTCCTATGGCGTCCGCTCCTGCTCACCGCGGACTGAAGCCTGTGAAATCTGTTAGCTCCTACCTCACCGTGCTGCACTCTACATGTAGTTCTGTGAACTGTGTTACTAATCGCTATGCCTAAGTGTTGTCCATGCCATCTGTTGTTACTTCTTCATACCTTATTTGGTTAGCATGGCCGGCAATGAACTAACCTGTGATGATGTATGCCAATTGTAAATGACGATTTCAACTATTAACGACCAATCTCTTCCCCGCCTCGCATAAACTAATGAGTAGAGGTGTTAGTTTTTGTTAATTCGCGATAAAACGAAAAGTCATATTTAGAGGTTAGGATGTTTTATTTTCACGTATTTACATGTTTCGTGCCGCCCAGGAGTGAAATTAAATCGCGAAATAACGCGAATTTTGTGAATAACACCACAAATACCGCAATCTGCGGAATAAAAACAAATTTTCGTATGTTTTCCCCACACCAATCCAAACATTTTTGTCCACAAGCCGATTATCGAATTTGGTTGGTGTTCAATTCGAGAGAATGATCGATTGTATAGTTTCGCGAGGGGTAATACTACGATATACGTCATATTACGATATACTGTCGATATTCTCGTTACTCGTTGGATTTTAGCGCTGTGGTAAACAGCTGTTATATCGCGGCGTGAATAGTTTGGCCGACTACCTCCAAAAGGTTATGTGATAGTTGTTCATAATGTAAACTACGTTTGCCTCCTGTTACATCGGTAGCGAGTGTAAATTATAGTAGAGAATTCTATATAATTTAATAAAAAGTGCGCAAATTGTGCGTTATCATCGAAGCTAGTGTGTTATTTGCGTGAATCAGTTGGCGACCATGTGTTCGTCGTATTAGTTCCGAACTTAGCAGTACAGGAAGATGAGACGCGACGTAATTTAAATATTATGACACAAATTCAGAATTAAATTTTGCGTGTGGTTACGAATTTATACTGGCGTGTGACTACAGTCAACCGTGTGATAACAGTGTTTGTTACTGGGCATCGCTCAGTTGAGTTTAAAAATGCCGAAGGTAGCTGTTTCTGCCACAGACAGACTTAAAGAATATAAGAATGAAGGATTTATAATTTCCTGTGGCATTCTTATGTGCAAATATTGTGATTGTCGGTTAGATTATCGCAGGAAAGATGCATTAGACAAACATTGCAAATCGGAGAAGCATTCAAAACGCCGAGAAAATTCGCGTCTTGAAGTTAGTGTTCCTAGAGTGGCCACCTTGAAAGAAACATTATCAAATGCTAGTCGTGTGAAGGATATGAAAGAAGAGTTTATTTTGGACACTACTACTGCGTTTGTGAAAGCTAATATACCAGTAGAGAAACTAGACAATCCTGCTATCCGTACTTGGTTTAATAAGTACGTTCGCGGAAGTGGAGATTTACCATCAGCAAATCAGATTCGTCAGAAATACATCCCCATGATTGACGAAAGAAGGAGGGAAGAAATTAGGGAAGATATAAAAAACAAAGACGTGTTTCTGCTATGTGACGAAACAACTGACAAGAATGGTAGGTGTGTTTTCAACATTCTTTTTCGTCCATCAGTGACAGCGGAGAGGTGGTGGGAAGAAAGAACTAAGTGGCGAGGCTTATGTTCCAAACAGACCCAGCCTGGGGCTGGAAACTGTACAAGATGATGATGATGATGATGAGTACCATCAACTGAAATGAACACCCATCTGGCTGCCTCTGTTGTTCTAGATTCTGCCAATAGCGTAAATTGCTCCAATGCGATATTAGACACCTTGAATTCCTATGAAATTGAACGGGAGCGTGTAGTGGCAGTAGTTACGTACTCAGCACGCTACATGACAAAATGTGTAACTACTCTTCAAGGATTGATTGAAGAATTAAGTCATGTCCAGTGCTGGGCTCATAAAGTCAATCTTATCGGCTGCGTATTTGAAAACGAGCTGGACGAATTGAACATGTCTATAGTAAAGACAAAGAATGCCTTTTTAAATACGCGAAAAAGAAAAAGCAATTATGTTGCATTTCTAAGGGAGAAATATGAAAACACAGAAAAAGAGAATGCAATTCTAGCTTTCCCAATGCCTGTATGTACAAGATGGAATTCATGGTTTAAGGCTGCAATGTATATGGCCACGCATGTGGAAGATCTGGTAGAATTTTTCAAAACATTGGAAGATTCAAATTCTGGGGTCAAATTTTTCCAACAAGCATCGACTTCAACAATACAATTTATACAATTACAAGCATTGTATGTTTCTGTTGTTGGTGCCTCTCTTATGGACTTGCTTAATTTCTTTGAGGGATCTAAGTACCCAACAATTCACTTACTGGCTGGGAAGCTAGATGACCTTGAGGTAAAGCTCAAGCTATTAGGCGATGGTGGAATGTTCAATCATACGATCCTCCAGAACTTGGAACAGCTTCCTCAAAAGATGCAGATAAAGGTTAAGTCCAAGCTTACGTGTGTTGCCCAGTCAGCTCTAGTGAAAGTCAGGACTTTAAGGACCACGGATCCAGCCAGGAAGACTGTAGAAGCCATCGGGTCATTGTTTGATCCTCGGCATGCACCTAAGAACGTATCTCCCACAGAACTGCTCCAATTTAAGAAGAATGCCCCATTTCTTACAAAGATGGAGTCTCAACTGTTTTTAGAGGCTCACAGCATTTACCTGACTGCAATCAAGAACCAACTGCGTCATGAAGATAATGTGAATGTTCCAGAGATCCTCATGGGATTAAGGCCTGCTCACCGAGACTATGCAACAGCTGCATTAAAGTGTGTGTGGTATCCTTGTTCAAATGTGGATTCTGAAAGGTCATTTTCGAAATACAGTCTCATAGTAAGTGATAGGAGGCGAAAATTGACAGCTGCAAATGCTGAGACTTTAACCATGATCTACTTCCAGTGATTTCATCGCAGTATTTGGATAAAACTGAAAAAGGTATTCACTGAAATGTGTTTCGAGATGGTGAATGTAAAATAAAAATGTGACTTCCATATAAGTATTATCTCATTCTTCCATAGCCATGTTTAACGTTTTACCCTGCTGTTTTGTTTTTTACTTTGTTTTATTAATTGTTTATATTTTTAAATGCACTCATTGTACAAACCTTATCGCTTTCCAAATTTTAACATGTCATCCCCCGAAAAAATAATAAAAACACAAAACACCACCTTTTGAATTTTAAATCAACAAATCTTCAAAAAAATAACAACACTTTCTAACACCTCTACTAATGAGTCATATTTAAACGCTCCAGGTCTAATTGGGGTTTCTTGAATTAGTTAAAACTGCCAAATTTAGGCCTTGGTTTATTGACAATATGGTACAATGTACCTCCCTCCCGCTTAGCATGTTTCCCATGTTATCCCCCATTTTATTCATTGCCTGGCTTCTTTCGTTATGTCTTTACCATTTTGTTCAAGGGAGTGTTGCCTAATAGTGTGAATGGTGAACTCTCGAAGAATGTGTGTTCAGTCTAGTTTAGCTAAATGAATTTCTATGGCTTCTTTTATGCCTTTTGTTTCATAGTGTATAATTTTTAGATATGTTTCTATATTTGTGAAGCTACTATATGTCCAATATCATACATGTGTTCACTTACTGCAGAATGTTTCCTGTGTTTGATAGCATTTCTATACTCTTTATAGCGTTTGTCCATCCTCCTTCCTGTCTGCCCTACGTAATTTGCTCGACACCATTTCTCTTGGCATGAAAATAAGTACACCCCTGATTTTGAGTAGGGGTTATGTTTATTTTAATTGCTATTGTGAAGGTGCTTACTGAGTGTGTTATTTGTTCTGAATGCTACTTTGATTCCTTGTTTTTTTAACGATAAATAATTTTGGATGAGTTTGCATTCACGGAAATTGAAACAGGCGACCTTGTTTACATTACTTGTTGGTGTTTGTGATACACTATCTTTTGTCCGATGTCTTACTATTATTTGATCTATCTTATTGGGTAGGCTTCTATCACTTCAATGTGTAGATAACTTCCTGAATAGAACATGGAACGAGAACTATGAATTGCCTAATTTAATTTATGTATGTTAATGATTCCTGGACATTCCAATTTTATTATAGACCAATCTCAGTCATTCGTCACAACTTAGGGTTAGTTCCCATTCATGCTGCACCCAATATTAGAAAACGATTTTGGCATCTACATTACTACCTTCCTAAGGTCATGCTTTATGGAGATATATGGGACAACTAACGTTTCCCATTTTATAGGTTGTCCTCTCCGCATCTAATCCATAGCCTCACCTACATTGCTATGTTGTTTTCTGTAGTTTAGTATTTTCCAATATTCACAATCCTGTCATGCCACAAAATATCAGGCTTATAGCTGTAAGAGGCTTTGAGAAAAAGATATTAAATTATGAAAATCGCTCTACCACCATGTTGTTTTCATGCTTGTCACGGTTCTGAGTGTCACAAATATGTATTTTTCTTAAGGTTTTCTATCATGGTACACATTTTCAGCTGTAATACGTATGGAGAGGGGAGAACCGAATTTGGAAAACTCGGATAGCCACCATTTAAGTTTGATGCTTCTCAGTGTTTTGAATGCCATATCAATAAACATGTTTTATAGTCTCTGTCATGGAGAAAAATTTCAGGCTTGCAGCTGTAATATGTCCCAAGTAAAGGGAATTGGATTGTGAAAATTCGTGTGGCCGCCAAGAGAAAGGAATTGAATTTTGAAAGTATGCGGGGCATCATCTTAGTTTCGTGTTTGTCGGGCGTTTGTTCTTTTGAAACTTTTAAAAAAGAGGCCCGTGCCTCACAATACCTTTTTCAATTTAGTATCAAATATTGTAACAAATCTGCTTCATAGTTATGTTTACAAAAGTTATATCACAGTTTATTGTTTGACAAATACAGTACACTGGAATCAAGAATTTTCTAAAAATGCTCAACTATCTTTTCTTCAATGTGTGCACACAAAATTTGATCGCAATACACTTCCTTACAATGTGATATATATTTGTTGAGGATCCCCTCAAACATTTTGCTCATGGTGCTTCAGTTGTAAGTTATATAAGTGTAGCATATTGGTGAGAAATAATTTTGGCTATACGTCCTTTCTATTTTTTCCTTTAGAGATCCACCTCTAAATATTTAAATCAGAAATTGTATTTTAACTGTGTTACAAGGAGCAGATGATCTCACTGTTCTACCCTTTAAAACAACAATTATCATCACAATCATCAAAACTTACATAACTGTCATCCTCCACTGACTCCACACAAGATGGTCCAGGAACTGCATCATGCTTCTTCACAGCAGAAATCCCTGCCTCCGGTTCAGTCTTCACCCAAACATGAGTAACAGGATCACATTCCTGCTCTAGAATACACTCCGGTTCCTGGAACAACAAATGGTCATAAAATAATAAGAATTCAAGGATTAAGTTCAATCAAGCTTCCAGATACAAAACTCATTGTACTACTATTTATTTAAGAAACAAGTAGTTCCATGAAAAAATAAATAGCCAATTTTTATATATTCTACCGATCTTTCCATTTAAACCCTCCCCCACCTGAAAAAGGATTTTCCATGAGATGTACTAGACATAATTGTTGTTAATGTTTTAAGGGGCGGAAAAGCGAGGTCATCTGCCGCTGATGTACTAGACAGCAATGGTGCATGTCCAATTGCAATAAAGTATAGACCTACAATTTCAAAAACAAAACTCAATATCCAAGCATTGTACATTTCAGACAATAAGCATACAAAGATATATCTTAAGAAAGCAAAGAGATCTTACTATGGTACTAGTGCCTGCCCTGTCTTAAAATCACAGCCTTCATCATTACTCAAGAGGTGTGTCAAGATTCACTACTCTTGGATGATTAAATCACAACAAATGTAAATTTAAATATTTGAAATTTGTGTGGCCTCTGTGTTGTTTTTGTGTTTATCAGATTTTCAAAGTTATTTCTATGTACTGTACTTAGTTAATAGTCCTCTATCGCAGTTCAAATTTCAGTTGGATTGTTGTAATAGTTTCGGAGATATTGAGAACCAATGAAAAATTTCTCATGCGCTCCATCTTTCATTGTTTTACAAGTAGGCCATAGTATTATATATCATCAGATGAAGGTTATAATGGTGCTTCATTATACAAACTTTCATTTTAATCGCTAGAATAAGGTACTAGAATTTAAAAAACTTTGTTTTTTAAATTTTGCTTAGCCACCATTTTGAACTTCTCATTCCCCTGTTTCACTGCGCTCAGGGGAATAAATCGCGAGAGAAAGTCCAATTAAATATTTGAACTTTACTAGGTTGCCATGTTGGTTTTGTGCTTAGCAGGTTTTTGGAAATCACTTAAATTTATTACTCAGCAACTCTTTTAGGTTTGTGATGTGTGGTGCAGTTGCACTCTATATAAATGGAGGTAGCGCGCAGTTCGCTACTCCTGTAAGGGTCCGGGCGGGGACACCAAGAACCCGCTAATGAGCCAGCTTGGTGTCCTAGACGAAACCCCACACAAGACACGGCACAAACCTAGAAGAATTGCTGAGTTTTAATTCACTGGCCGTGAAAGCAAATATACCATCTTTATCATAGTACCCATGATCACCATATAAAATGTGCACCGCTGGGTGTCAGTGACAGTGGTGTCCGGTAGCCAAAGTCTGAACTACTTCAAATTGAACTTGTTGGGGAGCCTATGGGTGTTCAATTAAAATACCCTGCTATGGCCATTGGCTGCATTCAAATATAATAATAAGAGAGGAAGAAGCAAGAAGCAGAAAATCTGCTCCAAGTGGAGTACAATGGAAACAGACAGTCTATGTCACGTCCATGAGATAATACTTATATGGAAGTCACATTTTTATTTTACATTCACCATCTCGAAACACATTTCAGTGAATACCTTTTTCAGTTTTATCCAAATACTGCGATGAAATCACTGGAAGTAGATCATGGTTAAAGTCTCAGCATTTGCAGCTGTCAATTTTCGCCTCCTATCACTTACTATGAGACTGTATTTCGAAAATGACCTTTCAGAATCCACATTTGTGCTAGTGCAGGATATTAATTAATACTTTTATTGCAGCCAAATGCCAATCGATAATAAAGAATGAACATGTACACTAAAATTGCGCTCTGGGGATTTGAATTGCAGTCTTTGATTGATTGTTTTCTTTTACTACAGAGCTCGAAGTGGCAGCGTTCACATGCTTGTCCACATAGTTGGTATACACACGTCACTGTAGGGTCATGGAAAGATTTATTAATACAATTAAGGTGGTGAAAACCATGGGCAGCCAGACGTGTAAACACATGCCTCAACTCAAAGTTGGATGTTGCCCACGTCCGGTCGATCATGTCTCTACAAGCTCTTTGAAACCCTGATAGCAGCAAATGGGCAGGGCAAGTGCAGCATTTAACTTCTGATGGCAAATCATCTCATATTCGCAAAACTCTTTTGAATTTTAATTTTTTCTGTCAACTGAAACCTGTACATTTTAGCCTATTTTTATTTATGAAACAAGATGTTCAGTAAAGAACATATAGCCTACTTTCTCCTAAATGTATGAGTATAGTTATAACTCTTTGGCTTGATCAAAGAGTATAATACAATCATTTCTTGGTTGAAGACCTTGGAAACTATTTACCTCTACCAAACACCAGTACCTCGGAAAAACGACTACCATCATTGAAGAAAGAAAGAAAGAAAGAAAGAAAGAAAGAAAGAAAGAAAGAAAGAAAAGACATATCCCAAGAATTGGCATTTGGCTGCAATAAAAGTATTAATTAATATCCTGCACTAGCACCAACAGCTAGAGTGCAGGTACTATTTGAGATCGTTTCGTTCTTTATTTCAAATAACATTTTCAAATAACACACAATAGGCTGTTACAAACGCTTTAAAATAACAAAAATGTATTCTTCAAATTCGATGCGTATAGAATGCCAATGGTATGCTAACCAATGGAGTCCCACATAGACCAGTCGTGACACCTGGTGGAAAAGTTTCGGATAAGATAATCCTAATAGGGCAAGTGCATTCTAGCGGCCATAAGAAGAAACTTTTCAATTAAAGCTGAAGGTAATCTGTGGGCCGGTGCGCAGTTCGAAATCAGTTGGCCATGATATTTCACCTGGTTGCTGTTAGATGTCTCGTGCAGATCCGCTGGTAAATTTTGTTTTAATTAAATATATTTTTCCATTGTAATATGCACAGTATAACGCTTAATTTTAAAACGTCTGAGTAATTACAAAACGATAAATATAAAAAATCAAGCAAAAAAAAACTCCGATACGATTTGAACCCTAGTCATACGGGCAACCCGTGGCTTATGATCTCGTGATTAACGGTCACGTTAAACTACAATCTTCCTTCGGGCAAAAGGTCTAACGCTTTACCACACTGCCAAATATGTCAACGAAACTTCACCGATATCAATTGACTTACCGGTACATACAACGTCTTAGCAAATAATGATTTAGACCAAACGATTCCGTCAGTAGAGTATATTTATTATACCTAAGCAATTCATACAAATTTTATATTATTTCTATCAGTAGGCTATATTGCATACTCAAACTAGTAAAATACAAGCTGCCATTTTGTCTTGTAACTCAGCTTTTTAATGTCACTTCTGCACTATAATATTACAATACGGTATAAACTTTTAATTTCGAACGTGCCACGTCCTATATAACACTTTAAAGGATTCTCGGTCGATATTCGGAACTGGTGGGTCCCATGTTATGGATTATAAAATTTGCATAATTCACACGGCCGCCATCCTGAAATGGTACGGCTGATGACCTTGTAGTTTGGCACAAGCCGCATCCCATATGAAGGTATGATGGTACCAAATTTGGCAGATCGGATTAGTTAAGTCGATATTGGATTTTACATTTTGAACGTTTGAGTGGACGCCATTCAGTTTTGATAAAGATGACGGCAATATAAAACATGACATTGAGGTGCCCTTTGCTAGTGCTACCTTCGTACCTAATTTCGTTCAATTCGGTTTGAAAGGGGGAACAGACATACAGAGTACACACACAGACACACATATTTTGGCCCTGTGTAGATCCGATAAGTCAACTTTCTTTTTTTATTTTTATTTTTGCAAAAATCGAAAGTAGGCTAAAAATAGGCTTAAGAGATCATCATTTGTCCATGTGTGTATGAGTGTGCCCCCCACCCAGACTAATAACTTCTAAACGGCTGGAGCGATTTCAATGAAACTCGGTAAGGTCATAGTACTATTTTTTCCGACTCCGCCCGTGCCCTTCAAATTTTATTACGACTCACCAATCCAACATGGCGGCCATGCGAAATATTTCACCGACATTCCTTATTTCCGAAACTATTACTGATAACACCCTGAAATTTTGTACGGTGATAAAGCGCACTACTATATGTTCACCTATGAGACTTTCAAAAACCTGTTATACAAAAGAACATGGCGGCCAAGCGAATTTGAAACTTTTAAATAGACTTTTCTCGCGATTTAACCATCCAAAAGCAATGAAACTTGGTACAGCAAATGTTTATACACATTGTAATGCACTGGCATCTAATTTAGTTCAATTGTTTACATAACCTAAAGATGGCGGCTCTGCGAGATATTTCACCGGCATTCTATATCTCCAAAACTATTACTGATGTATCACCCTGAAATTTTGTACGGTGATAAAGGGTACTACTAGAAGTTCAGCTATGTGACTTCCATAAACCTGTAAAATACAAAACGAACATGGCGGCCAAGCAAAGGTGAAACATTATAATAGACTTTTCTCGCGATTAAACCATCTGAGCGCAGTGAAATATGATAAAGTAAATGTTTATACACATTGTAATGTACTGGCATCTAATTTAGTTCAATTGTTCACATAACTTCAACATGGCGGCTGTGCGCAATTTTAAAATTAAGGTTTTATTTCTTGAGTATTAATCATGTGATCAAAGTGATCGTTTGAATAATGAACCTACGCAAAAATCGTCATCTAATAATACATAACTCTTTGGCCTACACATATATAAAAATCAACATGGCGACCATCCAAAATATTTAGACGGTACTCAGTATCTATTAATCTATGATAGGAATCAAAATGAAATGTTGTATGTAGATAGAGGCTATGAACATAAGTTCACCTATGGGACTTTCAATAACCTGGTGAGCACAAATCCAACATGGCACAGACGCAAAATATGAATATTTAAATCGATGTTTCTCGTGATTTAACCATCCGAGCGCAATAAAACATGGTACAGTAAATGCTTATACAAATTTTAATCCCCTGGCATCTAATTTATTTCAATTGATTTCATAACCACAAGATGGCAGCTTTGTGAAATTTGAAAATCTGATTTTCATATCTTGTGTCCTAATCATGCGATTGAAGTTAGAATACTACACCTACAAAATAATCTTCAGGTAACAGTACATAACTAGACCTACATATATAAAAATCCAACACAGCACCCACCCAAAATATTTAGACGGTTCTCAATATCTATTAATCTATGACAACAATCAAACTGACATTTTGTATGTGTATAGAGCCTATAAACATAAGGAGGATATATGAAAATAGGCTATATAGTTCTTCACGGAATTACTTGTTTATTTATTAGATCTATTGTTAAAAGTAATTGTTAGGCCTTGAGGAAACTTGTTAGGCCTTGAGAAACCTAGCTAATTTAATTTATGTTCGACCCTCACTATTATATGTCTGGAAAATGTATCATAATGATGGTCATTATAGCACTATTTTTCATTATGAAACAGTTTCTCCCACCAATCACAGCTCAAGAAACAGTTGTTTGACCAATTAGATAAGGATACGTTCGCACATGCGCTCAAAATCCAACATGTCTATATAAATTACCGAACGTGCACCGTCCATATGTTCGCATAACTAAACTGGTGAATATGAGACAAGAAACAGCACTGTACCTTAATATCCTCAAATCCAATTTCTACACAGCGGGTTGATTTTAATCGACTTCAGTGACAGTTTTACTGAATACTGGTGCACAATCTGAACATATGGCATTGAAGCACACAGAGCGCATGCATCGGTCGACCGGAGAGCTTGGAAAACAGAGATAATACTACCAAGCGCAGCACCCGATCACAAAATTTTAGTGACTAAACAGATATTTATGAATATTTATGTTAAAACATATAATAAAGTTATAATTATCGTCGAACGTAAACAGTCGTATGCAACTCGCCTATAATGGTAATTAAGACACTCGTATGGAAATTATAAAACTCGCATACGCTCGTTTTATAAACATACTTGTGTCTTAATTATAGCCATTATAGGCTCGTTGCATAATGTACTATTATGCACTCATTCCTTGAATCCCACTGATGGAACTCCCTGCCAGATTTTTTAGACACACATCTGTTTCCCACTGCAAACCACTGTAAGGCTCTATCAGCCTGCCAAACGTTAGAATGCAAACCGGACATAAATTATTTCATCCAACATCCCGAAATGGTGGAACCAATACAATATGCAATATAAAACCGAATTCTGAATTGGTAGCTACTATTATTAAGGCTGGTTATCCAGTTCTTATCTAGTTATAATGTTAACAGATGAAAAAGTAAAATACACAAAAATTCAGTACCGTATCTCTCTGATATCAAAAAATGAAACTGTAGCCCATCAAAAATGGAACATTCATTTAAATATAATTTTATATGGCGAAGGGCAAGTAACAACATGTACCGAAGTAGAATTTTGATCCCTCTAGCCTCAGCGGTTAATTCAGGATTCCTCATTTATAGAAAGCAAGACATGCCTAGATCCATCTAAGACAAAAGATCTATGAACATCACGAACAAAATATATAAAAGTATATATTTTAACTAATTGACAACAATTTCTTGTCAAGTCCCTCCCTTATAAATTATTTAACACTTTAGCTAATTGATGCTACCCATTTCACACACTTTGACATAATAGTGTTTATAGTAAATAGACTGAAGTTCATCTAATAAAAAGACACCCCCTACCAAACCAAGCTGTAGCCAAATAAATCGGACGAAAGTGCAAATGTATTGTTTCCTGAAAGCAGCTAGCCCCAATAACCTAGCACCGGAAATACAAACAACTTAAAGGAGTGTGATACATACAAAAAAAAAAAAAAGAGTATATTGAAACACAGCTACTTGTAACAATCCACCCTCCAGGCATCTCTTATAATGCTGAAGGGCCTACCATCCAATATCACTTCACCACACTCCACTGAAACCATTGTAAGGAACTCAGGATTAAAACAAAACCATTAGTTGATACTGGGTTAGACCACTGACTGGAAGAAAACTGCTGTTTGCTGTACAAGTAAGGGGAGCTGGGCTCTGAACCTAATTCGCAACAATTCTTGCAATCTTTCGCCAAACTCAATATGCTGGCACTACTGAGTGAATGCAATAACACACCGCAATAAAATTTCCATCTCACTTGTCTCAGTGAGATTACCAATTCCTTTAGTAAACTTTGCCACTTTTCTTGGAGGCCACAGGCCAGCTACCTATGACCATAAGTTCCCTAGAGTTTAAGTGGTAAAACTTCAGAAAACAGTTCTTACTGTGCCTACCACTTTTCTCAGTTGTCCTCACGAGGTTCGGTGAAACCTGTGTCAAGGTTATTATTTATTTTAAGATTATTGTAGAAGAGTATTGTAAATTATATTGATTAACTTGCATGCACAAGAATTAATTATGCTAACTAATGAAAGGAACGGATGAAAAAAATTGATTAAAAAACTTATTAAATATTAAATATTCCAAACACGTATAGTCAGTTAATACGCCATAGTAGTTAGTATGCTTTAGGTGCCAATTCCTGGATTGTTTGTGGGTGTATTGAATGCTGTCAGACAAGATTAAATAAATAACTTAGGAATTGTATGCTGATCAGTTTTACTGGAGTAATATCAGTTTATTCAAGGTCCAAGTTTATTTCAAGAAAATTTACTTATTAGCAACCACGATATTTAATAAAGTTTTAAATATTTTCCTGCTATCCTCTACTCTTTATAAACATTCATTCATATCTAGTAATTATGAGCTTTTTGTCCATCGGTCTAAGTCCTGTTCACACCTATATCACTATGTCACTGTGACCTTACCATGAACAGTTCCTCATTATAACATCAAAGCAGTGAATATGTTCTGGGAGATGAGATGATAAACATTATCTGCATGTACTTAGACATAATATTATGTTTGGTCAAGTTTGTGCTACTTGAGTGATCAGGCTCCTTATACTAAATGCAATATTGTTTGTTAGATTATGGTGAGACCACAGATCACCAAATGTTTAAATGTGGCTAAGCTATGGAAAGAAAGAAAAAAACAAAGAAGAAATGTTCTTTATAATATTTAAAGTGATGTCTCACTCAGAAAATTAGCATGCTTCATTATTGGAATACATCACTGAACTTGCCACTTGATAAAGCAGCCCAGCTGAAAATTAGGCAAATGCATTAATCAACATATTGCTGTTGATATTATTACTTTTCTACAGCCTTTCCAAATGTTCTCCTCCTTTTTTCAGGGTACTTGAGCTTAATTTGAAAACAAGCTGGGTATTGTATTGTTACGTGCCACCCCCTAGTGGCACTTTTGTTAACTGGATTACGGTGGGGGTACAAAGCACAACACCAATTACTGCTTAAAGAAATAATTAACTTTATTGTGGCCAGAAAATTACACTAATCAGCAAATACAAGCAATTAGGAGCCTTCTCCAGTTTCCTCAAGTCTCTTCCTTATGCGCCCTTGGCCCCTTTCACTTGCAACAGACCACAGAAGTTAATCCGTCCTAATGAGTCCGGTGGCCTTGGCAGAAGCTACCTGCCCCTCTTCCTCAGGTACAACAAATACAGTTACTTACGAGCACTTGATGTTCGCTGTTCACAAGCTGGGAGAAACAATGTCACAGGATTTCGTAACTCGCACAGCACTTCGTCACCACACTTCTGTCGCACAAGATAATCGCTCGCACTAGCTCGTAAAACACAACACCTGCTTCACGGGTCACTCTTATATAGCCGGCCGGTGACTCAATAAATGCTTCTGGATCCATCCAGAGTCCACGGCTTCTCGAGGTTTCCAGCGCTGGTCCAGTCACGAATGTTCTGGACTATCCCTTTCACTTCGCAGTCCGTTGCGTAACGCGCATGCAATACACCGAGGGAGAGCAGTCCAGCCCTGGGGCAGTTTTGACTCATGCGGCGAGCGATGACACAAACTCACAGCCGTAACACCACCCCCTTCCTAAAAAGGCTGATCGTCCCGATCAATCATTGGCCTGTCTGTGTCCCTCCGTAGGCTGCCAGGCGATCTCGATGCACGATCTTCATCTTCGCCCTCGGGCTCCGCTGGATCCTGTAGACGACATCGTTGATTCGTTTCACGACTCGGTACGGGCCCTCCCAGGACTTCTGCAGTTTGGGTGACAGGCCTTTCTTCCGTAATGGGTTGAAGAGCCAGACCAGGTCGTTCTCGTGGAATCCTCCGGCATCCGTCTGCTGGTCGTATCGGGTCTTCATTCGGTCGGTCTCGATCCGCAGTTTCCTCCTCGCGAACGCGTGCACGTCCTCCTGTTGGTCGACCAGTTCTTGACAATACTGGCTTACCGGGATCGGATCATTCCCAGGTCGGCCGAAGGCAAGATCGACAGGTAGACGGAGCTCCCTCCCAAACATGGCCCGGGCTGGTGTGCACCCGGTGGCTTCATGCACGGCGGCGCGGTAGGCCAGGAGAAATAGTGGAAGATGCTTGTCCCAATCCCTCTGGTGCTCGCTGACGACTATTCGGAGATGGTTCTCGACGGTGCGATTGAATCGCTCTACCATCCCGTCGGACTGAGGGTGTAGCGGCGTTGTCCTTGTCTTCCGGATCCCCAGCAGCTGGCATAGGTTCTGGAACACCTGTGACTCGAAGTTCCTCCCTTGGTCGGAGTGCAGCTCCAGGGGTACTCCGTACCGGCTGACGAATTCCTTCACCAGGGTCTCTGCGATCGTCGCGGCTTCTTGGTTAGGGAGCGCATACGCCTCCGGCCATTTGGTAAAGTAGTCGCTGACGACTAATATGTAGCGGTTCCCTGCCTCGCTTAATGGGAATGGCCCAGCAACATCGATGGCCACTCTCTCCATGGGGCCGCCGACGTTGTAGGTCTTCAGTGGACCCCGCCGTCTTCGTCCTGGGCCCTTGCTGGCTGCGCAATCGTGGCACCTCGCGCAGTGGTTCTCCACGTCGGTTCGGCATCCGATCCAGTAGAACCGCTCTCTCAGCTTCTCCAGGGTCTTCTTTATCCCTAGGTGTCCACCAGATGATCCTCCATGGACTTCCTTCAGGACTTCCTCCGTCATAGCCTTTGGAACGACGACTTGTTCCCGAGATGTCTTCCCGTCGGTGCTCTCCCAGGCGCGGCAGATGAGGCCATCCCTTACAATCAGCGAGTCCCACTGCGCCCAGTAGGACTTAAACTTTGGGCTGCAGTCACTCACAATGTTCCACCCGGGTCTGGGGACACAGGCCCTCTTCCATTCGGCTATCAGTCCCAGGTCATCATCTTCTGCTTGTGCCCGCGTGAAAGATTCGCGGCTCCAGTTCCCCTGAAGTTCCACAGTAGTCCGTCGGCACTGTATCCCGGTGTTCTCCTCCCTTCGGGCACAGAAGGTGCAGTCTTCGGGGCACGGTCTTCGTGACAGGGCGTCGGCGTTAGAATGCAGTTGGCCTTTCCTGTGCTGAATCTCAAAGTTGTACTGCTGAAGCCTCTCTAACCACCGCGCGAGTTGACCCTCGGGCTGCTTAAAGTTCAGGAGCCACCGCAGGGATGCATGGTCGGTCCTGATGAGAAATTCTTGCCCGTACAGGTACTTGTGGAAGTGTTCAATGGTCTTCACGATGGCGAGCAGCTCCTTCCTGGTGACGCAGTAGTTCCTTTCTGGCTTTGACAAGGCCTTGCTGAAGTAGGCCACTACTCTCTCCTCGCCGTCCACTACTTGAGACATGATCCCCCCTATGCCAAAGTCGCTGGCATCGGTATCGACGATGAACCTTGTTCCAGGTCTGGGGTAGGCCAGAATAGGCGCGGTACACAGAGCCTGCTTGAGTTGCTCGAAGGCACTGTGGCATTCTGCTGTCCACGTGAAGAGTTGGTCCTTCTCAGTCAGTCGATGTAAAGGTTTGGCGATGTCGGCGAATCCTCTCACGAAGCGACGGTAATAAGTGCAGAGTCCCAGGAAGCTTCGTAGTTGGGACTTGTCCTTCGGAACTGGCCACTCCCTCACAGCTGCGGTCTTCTCTGGGTCGGTGCGCACCCCTTCCTCGGAGACGATATGCCCAAGGTACTGGACCCGCTTCTGGAAGAGCTGACACTTCTTGGGGCTCAACTTCAGCTGGGCAGATCGTAGCTTCAACAAGATCTCCTTCAGGTTGCTGTAGTGCTCCTCGAAGCTTCTCCCCAGAACGATGACGTCGTCTAGGTAGACCAGGCAGGTCTTCCAGTGTAGTCCCCTCAGAATGGACTCCATTAGCCTTTCGAAGGTCGCAGGGGCTTTGCACAGACCGAATGGCATGACGGTGAACTGCCAGAGCCCGCTGCCCACAGAGAACGCCGTTTTCTCGCGGTCCTTAGGGTGGACCTCCACCTGCCAGTAGCCACTCTTCAAATCCAAGGTGGAGAACCATCTTGACCCTGATATGGTGTCCAGCGTGTCGTCGATCCGGGGTAGAGGGTAGCTGTCCTTCTTCGTGACGTCGTTCACCCGCCTGTAGTCCACGCAGAACCTGGTGGAACCGTCCTTCTTCTTCACAAGCACGACCGGAGAACTCCAAGGACTATGTGATGGCTCGATCACCCCTTGATCCTTCATCTCTTCAACCATCCGGTCGACTTCGGCTTGCTTGGCGAGCGGGACACGTCGGAATGGGGCCCTAATCGGTGCGCTGTCCCCAACGTCGATTCTGTGCTGGACCAAGCTTGTCCTGCCGAAGTCTTTGCTTCCCACGGAGAAGACATCCTGGAATTCGTGTAGCAGGTCCCGAAGTTTGCGTGATTGTTCCTCGTCTAAATGGTCCTGGGATCCTTGGTACAGCTTCTGTAGTTCTTCTGGCAGTGTGCGTCTTCTTCGGTTGTCCATCTGCAGGTGTCCGTCTGTCGTATCTGTGATGCGGGCAATCCAGGTAACGGGCTCGCAGACTCCTAGGTTGGTGTCCCGATGAACCGTAATGTCGTAGTCGTTCAGGTTGGACAGGCGGACGTACGGCCGAGACGTCGTGTTGATGAGAGTCTTGGCAACTAGCAATCCTTTTGTCTGGATGTCCTCATATTTTGGCTCGATGACAGCCGCCACTCCCTCAGCAGCTCCGTCGACAATTACGGCAGCGCTGACCTCCGTCCTGGCGGGAACGATGACGTCTTCTCTCAGCCTTACTCGCCGTGCGGTGATGGACTCGTGCGCAGGTTGCAAAGCAAGTTCCTCACCTCCGAAGTGCAGAGTGTTGGTACTCAGATCCAAGATGATGTTGTTCTGGTCCAGGAAGTCCAGTCCGATGATCACTTCATTTGACACGTCAGCCACAAGCACTGGATGCTTTATCGCCCGTCGACCAATGACGAACTCCAGTGATGCTTCGCCATGTACCGGTGCGGTCTCTCCGGTCGCGGTTATTAGCTGGAGGTTCCTTTGTGTGGGTTGCACTCTCCACTTCGGGATCACGGTGGGACTGACGATGGTCCTCGATGCTCCCGTGTCGATTAGCATGGGCCAGCTCTCTCCGTTGACGACTCCGTCGACCATCAGGCTGCTATTATCCCTCCGTAACTGCGTCACACGAACTTGGTCTGCCGGGGCTTGACGACTGTCACAAGCCAACCTTTGCCCCCCAAGGCTGGCTAATACTCGTTTCCCTGGGTCGCGCGGTTTTCAGACGACTGATTTCCCGTCGGATACCCTCGGCGGCGGCGATCACCGCAGTCCTTGCTCAGGTGGCCTTTCTTACTGCAGGTCCAGCAGGTCGGTAGTCCTCTTCCGGGCCGCCTCTCCGGTTGCCTTCCGGCTGTGTCGTTGCTGGTGGTGCCGCGACTATCGAAGAAACGGCTTAGCGCCTCCATTAATTCGTCGGCCAGGGGCTTGGTCTCGTTGGTTTTTACTGGTTCGTCGACGTCCACTTGACGCACCCGCGCGTGCATTCTGGATGCCTGTTTTGCCGTCTAGAACTCAAGTGCTTGGCTCAGCGCATCTGCCAGGGTCTTATTGCGCGCGAGACGCAGCGCCTGTTGAGTGTCCGAGTCCCGTAGCCCGTCGGTGAAAGTCTGCGTCGCTATCTGCTCCAGAAAGTCGGCCGGCGCTGTTGGGTAGGCGAGCCTTACGAGGCGTGCGATGTCCATCTCGAACTCCTGCAGGGTTTCCGCGTTCTTCTGTACCCGGGTCCGGAGCTGCATCTGATAGGCCTGCTGAAGATGGCTATCTCCATATCGGGACTCCATATCGGCGATCAGGGAAGCGTAGTCCTGGGATCCAGTCGGGATGGCCTGAAGGACGTTAAGGGCGTCACCTCTCAGCGCTACAATGAGAGCTGTAGCCTATTCTGTGTTGTTCCAGTTATTTATGGAACAGGCCGCCTCGAACTGACGTAAGTAGGTGCTCCACGGGACCTTTCCGTCGAAGGTTGGGGGCGTCACTCTGCTCTGTCCCGTTCCTGATGTCCCCGGTGTACCTGTGGGCGGGCGTCGGCGCAGCTCGGCAACTTCCTCTTGAAGAGCGTTGAATTTCTCTTCCACCCCCGTGAGTGGGCGTTGGCGCAGTTCGGCAACTTCCTCTTGTAGGGCTTTGACTCTCTCGTCCACCCCGGTCGGCGGGCGTCGGCGCAGCTCGGCGACTTCCTCTTGTAGGGCTTTGAATCTATCTTCCATCCCTGTCGGCGGGAGTCGGCGCAGCTCAGCAAATTCCTTTTGTAGAGCGTTGAATCTCTCTTCCACCCCCATCAGCGGTCGTTGGCACAGCTCGGCAACTTCCACTTGCAAGGCGTTGAATTTCTCCTCCACCCCCATCAGCGGGCGTTGGCGCAGCTCGGCAACTTCCACTTGCAAGGTGTTGAACTTCTCCTCCACTGCTGCGACTTCCTCACGTAGGCCCTGTTCTAATTTCCTTTGGCTCTCCTCTAATTTCGTCAGCAGACACTCTTCCAGATTTTTCTGGCCATCCAGAAACTTGGCGGTTAGGTCCTCTGCTAACTTATTCTGGCCGTCCTTCAGGTCCTCTGCTAACTTCTTCTGGCCGTCCTCCATCTTCTTCTGGCCGTCTTCAATCTTCTTCAGGTCATCCTTCAGGTCCTTGGCTAATTTCTTCTGGCCGTCTTCCATCTTCTTCTGGCCGTCTTCCATCTTCTTCAGGTCATCCTTCAGGTCCTTGGCTAATTTCTTCTGGCCGTCTTCCATGCCAGTTAACTTTTCTAGCAATGCTGCCAATTTCTCCTCCATTTTAGTTGTTTGTCTTGTAAAGGGCATGCACTCACAGGAAAATTAGAGAAAATGACCTGCTCGGGTTTTGAAACCAGGACCGTCAGGTGTTGTGCTTGAGTTCGTAATCCGGCTTCTGACACCAGTTGTTACGTGCCACCCCCTAGTGGCACTTTTGTTAACTGGATTACGGTGGGGGTACAAAGCACAACACCAATTACTGCTTAAAGAAATAATTAACTTTATTGTGGCCAGAAAATTACACTAATCAGCAAATACAAGCAATTAGGAGCCTTCTCCAGTTTCCTCAAGTCTCTTCCTTATGCGCCCTTGGCCCCTTTCACTTGCAACAGACCACAGAAGTTAATCCGTCCTAATGAGTCCGGTGGCCTTGGCAGAAGCTACCTGCCCCTCTTCCTCAGGTACAACAAATACAGTTACTTACGAGCACTTGATGTTCGCTGTTCACAAGCTGGGAGAAACAATGTCACAGGATTTCGTAACTCGCACAGCACTTCGTCACCACACTTCTGTCGCACAAGATAATCGCTCGCACTAGCTCGTAAAACACAACACCTGCTTCACGGGTCACTCTTATATAGCCGGCCGGTGACTCAATAAATGCTTCTGGATCCATCCAGAGTCCACGGCTTCTCGAGGTTTCCAGCGCTGGTCCAGTCACGAATGTTCTGGACTATCCCTTTCACTTCGCAGTCCGTTGCGTAACGCGCATGCAATACACCGAGGGAGAGCAGTCCAGCCCTGGGGCAGTTTTGACTCATGCGGCGAGCGATGACACAAACTCACAGCCGTAACAGTATTGTCATTTCAGTTAAGCTTATCTCTTTAAAACTTGCACCACTTTGTATGTTTGTCTTCATACATAATCTTTAATACAGTCGCATCATGAAAATGCTTTGTACTAACTATTGAAGTATCATTTGGTAACCAATCCATCCTTGATATTCATTTCTATGAACTGCAGACATCAGCTGTTGAAATCACGCAATATAAACATTCGTTTTTAGAGAACTTACACAATTGCTTCTTCACCCTGTTAATACACACATCGAAGGCATGGACGATCCCATTAAAACATCAAAATTATATACATTGACACATAAAAAAAACTGAATACAATGCTGCATGCTGCAACGAACTGAGTTATATTTAAGGAGATGTGCCGTCAACTACCAAGCAACATGCATTTCATCTAGTGCGGCCTTGTCGACAGATGGCTATGACCGTACTCACCACAGAGAGAATTTCTTTTGTGTCTTCTGCTTCACTCTTGATTGACAAGCTGCTGTCCATGGTGTCCAGTGTTATAATTCAACTGCAATGAAAACACTGTTATTGAACAATTGAATACTTTTGCCCAATCAATGTAATATTGAAGTGAACATCACAATACCTAGCAATGGAATGGTATACAAGAGAAATCTTTAACCATCTTGAAGAAAGAGTAAAGATATGGCAGAATAGGTATGCACAGTAAATAATTGATCAATTATATTCTGATTTATCAATTAGGCCTATAATGTTTTTAATAGTGTGCATGATCACTATCTTGAAGTATATCTATGCACTAGTACCTTCCACAAGAAAAATTTCTTATACTGTACAGTACTAACTTAAAGCCAGGTTTCAAATTTCTAAGATTCTTACAAGATGAATAATCGATTTCACTATTTTGGTTATTCCAGATGGCAGATTGTGGAATAGCCTTCTGATTCATGCAACTGAGGTCTTTCATAAAAGATTTCTATCACATCACTTTTCATGATAATTCCTCATTATATTCAATTTATCAATGTTAATGTTTCAACAGCACACATAGCCGTCACAGCTATCCAGTTGTCTCTTTAGAAGATCAAATCACCCATAACATGGTACCGTTTTGGAGAGTTCCAAAATTTCATGTTTTTTTAAGATGATGAATATACAATTTTATAATTTTATATATTTAAGATGGGGGAAGCACATACTACTCAATATATCTGACTGAAATTTAGCAGGGATCTTATGATTCAGTTTGGAGCCAATTTAGGCAATGAAAAATCAGATGGCCATCACTTTGATTTCACTAAGATGGTAGCAATGCGTTTGAGGCACAGGAGGAGGGCTAATTCTGCGGTATATTCCAGATTAGTTCAGGCATTTCGGAATTGATACAGGGACATATACACACTTTTGGACATACAGACACACATACCAAATCTTGAGTGACATCATATGCCTATTTCATTTTTATGAAAGTAGGCAAAAAAAATATGGTAATTTATTGTCACCAATAAATTTGTACAACTCCTTTGCATATAAGTTAGAAATATTATTGGGATATAGTTTTGAAGGGCTGGGACAATTTTGTCATCAGCTCCATGCACTTGGGTGTGTAGGTCTATTTTGAAAATCTCAGTTTCTGTGATGACTGATGGTGTGTACTGTAACTGTAATTATTAGTGCAAAGTATTGGAAATATATAGAAAGGGGTTACTTGAAACACCTTCCAATTTAATTAGACTCTACACATACTGTGTAGAAACAACTTGAAGAATGGAGAAAGTTTGAAGTGAAAGAAGCCATTACCATATTACAAAATAACAGCCTTTTATGTGCCCCCATTTTGTACATAGAAGCATGTTATTTTGCAATATTTTATTTCTTTCAGGTTAGGGCATGTAATTACTTATCTTCCCACCTAATATAATTGGGCACAATTTGTGTTGACCATCTGGAAAGCTATCTTTAATAATGAATAAAAAGAAACAAATACCTACACAGGCCATGCAGAGGTGGAAGGTAACTTACAGGCTTTCTAATTTCATGGCATCGGCACTATTTTAGATGGGATGGAGATGTCAGCTTCACACCCGGTACTCTCAAATCCATTTGCACTTATGGAAATAGTAGTCTTGTTTCTAAAATCCTCTAGCAGGGTGGGAATTAAACCTACTCTCTCCCAGTTGGATGCACAATGCCTCTACAGACTGAGCTATTAGAAATAGGCTATGAAAAAGACCATACGCATACATTATTTTTACTTCCAACAAATGAAAGCAAGGTGGAAAGGATAATTGATTCCCTGAAAAATAAATCCTTTAGTGGAATGGATGGTATACCTAGCAGTATACTAAAATTATGTAAACACCACATCCTTGCACCTGTAACGCACATACTAAATAGCTCCTTCTCTCAAGGAGAATTCCCATTAGATCTAAAGAAATGTAAGGTTGTCCCAATACACAAATCAGGCTCAGCAAGTGATATATCTAACTACAGACCAATTACCATTCCTTCCGAGTTTTCAAAAATATTTGAAATTATTTATCTGGATAGACTAAAAGCATTCATAACAAAACACCATCTGCTATCACAAGCCTCGAAGGTAACAACAAAACACCATCTGCTATCACAAGCCTCGAAGGTAACAAGTACCAGAGTAGATGCCATTAAAAACAATGAAGAAATCGTAGCTATATTCCTAGACCTATCAAAAGAGTACCCATCAGATCTAAAGAAATGTAAGGTTGTCCCAATACACAAATCAGGCTCAGCAAGTGACATATCTAACTATAGACCAATTACCATTCCTTCAGAGTTTTCAAAAATATTTGAAATTATTTATCTGGATAGACTAAAAGCATTCATAACAAAACACCATCTGCTATTACAAGCCTTGAAGGTAACAAGTACCATAGTAGATGCCATTAAAAACAATGAAGAAATCGTAGCTATATTCCTAGACCTATCAAAAGAGTACAATGTCTAAATACTAAGTTGCTGCTAAAAGCCAAAGCCATCTCCGTACAGGCCATGGAGGCCCTGGGAGTAGTGGAAGTTAGAGGCTTCCACTTTTTGTGACATCGGCACTCGATGGGATGGAGTTGTCAGCTCCACGCCTGGCCGCCTTTGCTCCCAGGAATTACCCTGGTACTCATTTCTGGTGTGGCTGAGTGAACCCCAGGGCTATTTGCGTTTCCGAAAGTGGTAGGTTTGTATCTAAAATCCGCTACCTGGGTGGGGATCGAACCCACTCCCTTTCAGTTAGAAGCTCAGCGCCTCTACCGACTGCACCAAGCAGCCCCCTTGCTGCTAAAGAAACTGTACAATCATTGTCTAAGAGGTATACCAGCAAAATGGCTAGATTCATACTTAGCCAATCATAGTCAGTGTGTCCACATTCAACATGAAAATTCTAGTAATGTGAAAGTATCTCACTATTCAAAATTCACAACAATAAAACATGGCATACCACAGGGCTCTGTGTTAGGGCTATATCTCTTCATACTGTATGTCAATAGCTTAGTTAGTTAGTTAGTTATTGTTGTTTTAAGGGGCAGAACTAAGAGGTGTCAATAGCTTGCCTGACATTTTAGATAATGGATGTGTGAAGACTGTACTATATGCAGATGACATTACCATTTTAATTAGAGGTGAAAATTACAAAACCTTACAAAAAAATATTACATGTAATGCACAAACTAGAAACATACTTAGAAGCTCACTATCTAAAGCCAAATATTAAAAAGACTCATTATATTCATTTTAGGATGTATACTTCAAAACTTCCAGATATTAATCTAAGTATTGTACTCAACCAACAACAAATAGACAGCACCGATGAACAAACCTTTCTTGGTATGACAATGGAAACAGATCTTAGTTGGAAAAAACACATAATTAAACTACAATCTAAATTAAACAGTGCAATATTTGTATTAAAGCAGCTAAGACAGGAAGTTAACATTAATATCCTGTTATCAAGTTATTATGCTCTGTTTCACTCCCACCTGGCTTATGGTATAAATCTATATGGCAGAGCAACAAGAGAAGTTTTAAGCATAATTTTTATCCTGCAGAAGAGAGCAATCCGTGTTATGTTTGGTTTACAACCTCTAACAACCTGTAGGGACTATTTTAAAAAATTCCGAATAATGACATTACCACCATTGTACTTACTCAATTGTTCTATGTATATTAAGAGACAAATTCTAACTGAAAATGCTAATATTGTAAAAAATTCTGATTTACATTCGTACAACACTAGAAGCAGAATGAATGTTCACTGTCAATATTATAGAGGAGCTTTCAGAAGAAAAGATCCCTTTTATACTGCCTCCAAATAGTTAAACTTGTTGCCCCTAACTCTAAGAAATGTTAGCACCATTTCCACATTTAAATTAAAATTTAAAAAATGGCTCACAGACAAGGCAATATATTCCGTAGAAGAATTCGAGGCAATGTGCACAGAGATATGAGTGTTTGTTTTTGTATATTGATTATTGTATTTACCTGTACCCCTGTAATTATGTATATTATGTATAATTATGTATTTTATGATTTGACGACTCCCATATGGATATTAACATATTACCATGCAGAAATAAAGAAATGAAATCGTCAGGTCTTTTGATAAAATTGTTCCGTACTAACTTACAATAATTAAATTCAAAATATATGTATTTACTTTCCATCTAGTCAATACTTTCTAGTACAAGTTATAAAACTGTTTACAATTGTTTCAAGTTCAATTTCAAACTCTTCTTCAGCACAAACAAAATGTAAATCAAACACCAAATCGTGCTATCAAGAATGAGAACATTTAGTAACGGCTAAATAAAAAAAAATGGTGAAATGTCAACTGATGTGGGTAACTTTTGTTGAAATGAACTCTCTTCTTGCTGAATTTGCATCTTCTTGTATAGAAACATTGTCCTTATAAAACAACTTGTTCATTATACTATTGTTAAAACTTATTAAAAATCCTCTCAAACAGACGTGTATAAAATGTGGGTTATAGTAAAAAAAACGTCAATATGGAACTGATGAGACTAGTTGAATGAGACGTCCTATTGGCCCTGAAATGAAGAGAAACGCTTCCTTTAATTAGCAGCAAGTAACAGAAGAGACAATGAAATAAAAGCGATAAAAAGAACTTACATGAGTCGTAAGGGAAGTGTGAAGTACTAGGTCCTCTAGAATGCTCTTAAATCTGTGTAACATTCTTGATGAAGTGAATGTAAAAATAGTGAGACCCTGTAAAACAACGAGGTTGAATAAAAATCAGAGGATTGAGACCTAGTGTGTGTTATAGATCAAGGCGAGATAACTTACCCTAGTATGCAACATGTAGACGCGTGGTGAGAGAGGCTATTCAGCTGAGTGGCATGAAAACGAGAACAGGTGGGTCGGCAGGTAGGGGAGGAAGGGGAAGGCATTCTAAAGGAGGAGGGATTTGTAATGTTAACAATGTCCAGATCAGGGCAGTTTAATTGAAATGTGTTTTCTTATTGTGAAATTTATTAAAATGCTGAATAGAAGGCTATTCTCACTAACAATTTCGTTTGGGTTCTTTCCGGCATTTGATCAACATATAAAGGATATTCTTCAAAAATCCTTTGTTAACAGAATGTAAAATTTTAAGTCCTGATCGATGCTAGTGAACTGATGATTTTTATCAATCGTATGCTGACCCATCACCAGGTACATTCGATGTTTTACAGCATTTACGTGTTCTTTAAATCTTATGCGTATATCTACCTAATTGTCCCACATAAGAGCTTTTAAAAATGGCAAATTCTCGTCTATAAATGCCTGCTTTGTGATATTGATCTGTAACATTTACTTTCTGTGAATTGAAAATTATGTTAAGATTAGCATTCCTGGTTTTCAACGCTATTTTTAAAAAATCTGTTTCTTGAATAGGTTGGTGAGATTATATATATATTATCATTTAGACTTTCACGGCCCGTTATACTAGTCATAATGTTGAATTTAAGCCCAAAATTCAACATTATGAATTATATATATATATATTGTTGCTCAAAAGGTACACATTCTCGGTCTTTGATATTTAAGCTCCCGTAAACTACTTTGAGACGTGTTTTAGGGTTTTTCTGGATTTCTGAACAGTTTTAGCATATTAAACGAGTAAATGTAATTTATTTTGATATATTTATCCTTCCTCTTCCTAAATAGGATGCCAATTCTATTCTGTGCCAATTCCTTGCCAAGTGATTCCCCCTGATTTTGTCCCAATGTCACCCCATAGTTTGGGGTAACTTTGGGGCATATTATTTTCCAGGCTAAAACCAATGGAGAAAGAGAATTGTCCCAATGTTTGACTATTAACACTCTATTTGGACCAGTATTGACTCGTTTATAATGATAAAACAATAGCAACATACGAATTATGAAAAGAAAATTAAACGCATTGAAGAAATTGATGAATCCATCCGTCATCTCAAGTGGCTTCATATAAAACGAATAATCTGATATGAAGCCATGAAATAAACATCAACAGAACTTTATAAAAACTTATAAAAAAAAAGCAGCTGATAAATTTCAGTCTTGCCCATACAGTCCCAACTCCTTGACATAAAAAATGCCTCGGCGACCAAATTGTACGGGCGGGCTAATGGTTTGGACGACATCCTCTGTAGAGTATTCCAGAATATCCTCTTTCTAGGGCCACTTCCATTTGTTTATGGATTTTTCCATGGCTGAGACCATGAAGCCCTTCACTGTCGTCTTTTTGATCTATCCCGGATACAGTTCACCTTCATACCTAACAAGTACATAGCTCACCTCGCAAAAAATCTTTGTTTGGTCCTGGTAGGGTGTGACCAACCGGTTTGGTGAAGTATCATCATCAGACTCGTGAGATCCTTCGAACCTATCTTCGTCTTCGACGTCGATGGTTATACTGTCTTCTGATTCAGCATAAGATACAGGTGACGTGCTCTCATCAGTGCTGCTGTTCGAGTCCTCTGTGTTTTACATCATCTTCTTCGCCTGATAGGGAGCTGGCCGTACAGTCGCAGTGCTTTTGGAGGGGGTTGGCTTGTCCGACCTAGCAACATAAACGTCTTCCACAGTAATGCTCTTACCCGCAGGAACGTTAATCTTTTTACGCCTCACCATTTGACGCTTCTGTGTTGTTTCATTCCGCTTCTGCACTAGGTAATCCACGAAGGTGTCCCCGATGACTGCCTGGAGCTCTGGTTCCCGGGCCATCACGAATGATGGAAGCCCTTCCAGGACTATTTGGCAGCTCAAGGGGTGGATGCCGGTTTTCCGAAAGTCTGCTTTCAAGTTATGTCATCTTGAAGTCACACTTTCCCACAGCTCTTTAAGCAAGGTAGGGAATTGGTCCTTGGGCACAGAGCTGCCCCTGCTGTCTCTTTCCATACAATTTTTGTATGGCCTTGACCCCAGGGCTCGTTGACTGTATATTCCCGTACCATTCAACACTTTCAGGGTTACTAAAACAAAACAAAAGAGATAAATCTAATTAGATTAAGTGTTGTCTGGGATAACTTTAGGACAGTCCCAAAGTTGCCCCATGTAAGTCTCGTTATTGACAAACATAACCAAACCAGATAATGATTTAAAGTTATTTCCCTTCATATTCACAGAAATGAAAGCCAAAGCATGTACGATTGTCTGTAGTTACCTGTCTTTCATGGTCCAATTGTAGTTCCACCGTCATACGTGAAAGTTTGCAGCACACCCTATCACTTGTTAAAGCTGGCACAAAAGTAAACATGGCTGCCGTTTAGCACACATGCTGTGTGGGTATTTCGGAGACTGCTGATATGTGGCAGCACAGAACAAAGCTAGGACTGACCACAGACGCAACAAGTTGTCTAGCAATTTTCAACCGCGGGAGATTTAAAACTACATATTAGTGTCACTGTCCCAATGTTACCCCATCAGTCCCAAAGTAGCCCCAGTTCTAAAGTTGTTTCTGGCCTATCTTTTATTTTATTGGCTATTTTGTTTACATATTGTTTACTATAGTAATTCAATTCTGCTATAGTATGTATGATATCGCACCCTTAGAATAATAAGGCCATAACTCAAAAAATTCCTTTTAAAATATATATGTAAAATATTTCTAAGAATTCTCAAGAAAAATTGGTATTACCTTCACTGTGAATGAAGCAGGTAAAAAGGCAGTAGGCCTATAGATGGACATAAAAGTAACTGAAATTCGCAAAAGTGAACCAATCATTATTTTCTACATGACAATGCAGTAAAACAATTTAAAATTATAGGAAACACATGGAAACTTCGTCAGTGTGGACTCCCAAATTTGAGCAAATGTCTGCTAACTTAATTCCCCAGGCTGCTTTGGAAGCCAAAATGGTGGTATTTTTAGACTCGTGTAAATCCAACATAATTCCTATAATTAGTCATCCATTTTTCTTTGGTTTGAAACTGCAGAACCTGGATGAATCACATTCAGCACCTATGTGTGACGTTGATTAGGTAAAAAATGGCTGTTCATGACATTGTACAAGGCCGTTATAATGGTACAGCACTCAACAATTAAACATATAACTTTTCTTTTAGAGAAAATAGAGTGGAACATATCAAAAAAAATTAGAGCCTTGATTTGAAAACCTGGTTTAATATTGCGGTTTGAACTTAAAATTGTTCTGATGAAATATTGCTGCTTTTGAGTTACGGCCTTATTACTCTAGGTGTGCGATATCTAATTCTCTTTTATAATTTTCTGACTTGAGTGGAAAGCTCAAGGACCTGTATACCAAAATATAAAAGCCGCTCTTTTGTGGCCCTCAGGATGGTTAGGAAAATTATTTATGGTAATAGCCGTTTGAGTAGGTTTCCTATATACGGTACTTTGTAGTCCAGAGCCCCATTCTTTCTTGCAACAGTTACATCTATTAGTCTTGTCGTCAGCAAACCAGATAGGACTACGCACCCTGTACTTTGCATGTTCATTCATGAATCACATGCCAATATATAACATTTTAATTCCACAGCATTATGTTCAAAGTTGCCCCAGCTTGGAATACTTTCCCACGTCATTGGCATCAGTAAGAGGGGAGCTGAGAAAGATATCGCACATCTAGAGTAATAAGGCCGTAACTCAAAAGCAGCAATATTTCATCAGAACAATTTTAAGTTCAAACTGCAATATTAAACCAGGTTTTCAAATCGAGGCTCTAATTTTTTGAAATGTTCCACTCTATTTTCTCTAAAAAATATTATATGTTTAATTGTTGAGTGCTGTACCATTATAACAGCCTTGTAGAATGTGTCAAACAGTCATCTTTCACCTAATCAACGTCACGCATAGGTGCTGAATGTGCTTCATCCAGGTTCTGCAGCTTCAAAACAAAGAAAAATGGATGTTGGATTTACACGAGTCTAAAAATACCACCATTTTGGCTTCCAAAGCAGCCTGGGGAATTAAGCAAGCAGACATTTGCTCAAATTTGGGAGTCCACACTGACGAAGATTCCGTTTGTTTCCCATAAATTTAAATTGGTTTTCTACATAGTCTGTCCCGTAGAAAATAATGAATGGTTCACTTTTGCAAATTTCAATTACTTTTATGTCCGTTTTACCTGCTTCTTTCACAGTGAAGGTCTAGGGCTACCATTTTTCTAGAGAGAATTCTTAGAAATATTTTTTGAGTCATGGCCTTATTATTCTAGGGGTGCGATATGAACTACCGTAGCCAACCTATGGGGCTTGTCTAGGGCTCAGATATACAGCATAGTATTTAACAGTTTTATTACCACACTGTGGACGTCGAGAAAAAAATACATATTAACTGAAAGTAGGCTACATGTCTGTAAATTGATTGTATCGTCGACATTTAAGACAATAAAATTATAATAATCGCGATTCATCAGTAAGTAATTATGTGGATACAGCCATTTGAGTACAATAATGAATAACGGTTTCTGCCAGGCCTAGGCCTACATCATCTTGCTCTGTTAATAGTGCTACCTAGTGCCATTTTGACAAGATGCGGCGGGTCGTATTTGCCAATCGGACAGTTCGATACAAAACACTTGCACTTCTGCCTCGAAGTGACTCTTATAATATACTAATTGCAGATTGCAAAAACTTGCACGTGACAGGAAGAAAATGCCTCCATTCTTTACATATTACAATTTCAATCAAGTTTCCAGGACTAGAACAATATTTTCATTAACAATCGACTATATTACGATACAAGATTAGGAACTCCCCGTTTCTCGTTGCGGTTTTTTTTCCTGGCAGTATTGATAACACTCTACGCCGATATAAAAAAAAACTATTTTATTAAGAAAACATATAGTAAAACAGGAATTGGACACCGCAACCTTCCTCGTACTCACCCCGAGGCGACAGTGATGATTGAAATGCTCGTCAACTGTACGTTAAAAAAAAAATCCATCAAAGCTTTATGACTTCTTCCTCTTCGATGGTCTTTTGATGGGCTTAAGCAAAGCTCTTCACGCAATACTACCCATATTCTTAGCGTAGTACCCAAAAAGCTTTATGTCGTTTGACACATGTATAATAATACCACGATCACATCCATCAGCTTGTAAAAAGTAAACATCCTTATAGTTACATACTCCTTGGTAAACATGGTGCATGGAATGTTTATGAATGGACAAAGAACACTGCGATCAGGGCAAGATCAGGGAACAAGGAATGATTGGAGAGGCTTGAACCTTATATTCCATGATCCTTGCCTTGAATGACAAGTCATGGGGAAAATTACTTAGGAACCGTCCTATTTTGCCTGGATGTGTCCTCCTTTGTCTCTCTGAGTCTTCAGTCTTTCGACTGATTTGATGCAGCGCTCCATGCTTCCCTGTCCTGAGCTAATCGTTTCATCTCTACATAGCTACCACATCCTACATCCGAGGCAATCTGTCTAACATATTCTAACCTTGGTCTATCCCTACAGTTCCTATCCTCGATCCTTCCTTCTATAACTAAGTTTGCTATTTTGGGTGTCTTAGTATTTGTCCTACCAACCTGTCTCTTCTCTTCATTAGCAGTCGCCAGAAACATCTCTCCTCTCCCACTCGTCTTAATACCTCTTCATTCGTAACCCTATCAAGCCTACCCATCTGATCTTCATCATTCTCCTGTAACACCACATTTCAAACGCTTCAATTTTCCTCTTTTGTGCTGCTCCAACAGTCCAAGTTTCACTTCCATAGAGTTCCGCGCTCCAGACAAAAAGCCTTCAAAAATGACTTCCTAATATCTAAATCTATACGGTACGGCATTCGATATCAAGAGATACAGATTCCTTTTCTGTAGAAAAGCTTTCCTTGCCTGTGCTAACCCACCGTACTTTTTATATCCGCTTTGCTTCGTCCTTCACTGGTTATTTTACTTCCTAAGTAACAGAAGTCCCCTACTTCCTTTACGTTTTACAAAACAATGAGCATTTAGTATTGCTTTCTAAAAATTAAAAGAATATGACAACATTCAGATTCCAGAGTTTTGTATAAATTATATAGTTCTCAAAAAAAGTTGTGCATTCGACGATTACACATGAGTGATGGGACGATACTGCAAAACACGTTTATGTTCGACCCTGATTATTATATGTCAGAAAACTGTACTATGATGGTCATTATAACACTATTTTTCATTATGAAACAGTTTCTCCCACCAATCACAGCTCAAGAAACAGTTGGTTGACCAATTAGATAAGGATAGCATCGCACCTGCGCTCATTCCAAGGCCGTCTAATTTAAATTTCACTGCGTTGCCTAGTGTCATAGTGGGATAATCGAGGAGGCATGGTCAAATACAAGGCATTCTCTGCGTCCCATGCGCTCTGTTCAGTACATAAAACTGGCGAAATGTCGACAGATATTTATGTTCGAACATCTTTCTTTCTTTCTTCGGCTTTTCCCAATTAATTGGGGTCGCCGGAGCCATCCAGGCTCATTTTGGTTTTGGCCGGGGATTTAAGGCCGGATGCCCTTCCTGACGCCAAGTGATTTTTCAGGTGAAAATTCCACCCTAATGTCACCGGGATTCGAACCCCGGCCGTCCGGGTGAAAGACGAGTAGCTAAGCCACAACGCCATCACGCCCCCATTTATGTTCGAACATAAAATAGTTATAATAATTATCGTCGAAATAAACAGTCGTATGCAACTCGCCTATAATGGAAATTATAAAACTCGCATACGCTCGTTTTATAAACATACTCGTGTCTTAATTGTTGCCATTATAGGTTCGTTGCATAATGTACTATTACAGTACGCCCTGCGTGTCATGTTTAGAGCCACTTTAGAGCCACACAATGACTGTACGCCGTACGAATCATTGAATATAATGTCCGCCAGAAGGCATGTCTCGTGTCCGTCCGTTTAACATCACTTTGTACTGAACCCTTGCAAAGAAGCTTATGAGACTCAGTTTCGGGGGGTGTAACAGTCCATATCGTAAGTTGTTGTTAAAGCGCTTCATTAACATGCAGGGTAACATAGAACAAAATAACATGCAGGAAAAAGTGAAGCCAGGGTTAAAACAAATGAATTTAATAACAAATCACCTAACTATACAAAAGAATTTAACACAACAAACTCCCAAATGACTCCCACTTAATAAAATATAATGTGCCAAAACTAGGCCAACATCTCTGGAGAGATTAAATACACGGACAAAGTGTCCTTAAGAAAATCAACAATAGTGACAATGTATGCGCGTGTGCCGTTCTGCATGCTTCACGATGTGTACAATCGAATGCATGATTCGTCATCATCCAGAATAAACATTCAGACAACGAATCCACATTGCTTAGAGCTAGACAGACGCGGGGAACAACTATACAACACTTAAAACTAAACCGACACTTCCTATACTTAAAATATACAACACAATAATTTCCGCAATGAAATTGGAATCAAACTGCCGTAGCAAAAACATTACTGCCTAAAAACTTAGGACTTCTCACACAAATCAACACAAGTAAGTTAACACGTGACCAATAAAAGAAATACACATATGACCGCCGTCAAATTTACAAGTACACTACCACTACACCACACAGGTGTGACATCCTAAATATTACATGAATTGAGTCATAAACAAGATCACTAGGCTCAAAGCCAACATTTACATTATTAACACAAATATCTATCCATACAACATGCAATAATCCGTCACACACATGGCGAACTCCACAATTAATTATAGTTCAAAAATGACCATCACAATGAACAGGTTTGCTACATGAAAGCTTAAAGGGGCCAGTCGGAACAAGGACTGCCTATCAAAAATAAGTCACCAGGCGAGACGGATGATTTGTGGAAATCTGCATATCTGTCAACCCACGTGTGTATCGAAGAAGCGTGCCCCAAAGCACAATAATACGTGTGGGTGTGTCAGCGAAATATCCCGGCATTTCCACTAGGAAATCCAAGAATCAGCATTATGGACAAGGAACAGCGGTCTCCCTAGAGCACCCTGCCTTTCCATCAAAAATACAACAACAACAAAATATGAGGGCGGTAGGACCTCTACCCCTCTTCACGTAGAATCAACACACACACCTGACACAGTAACACACACAGAATCACACGTATGGGTTTGACAGACCCTGAAATAAAAAGACATAAATATTTTCCACTTGCTGGCGCCACCGTTCCCCGCCGTGACTAATTAACCTGAAAAGGACTCAAAAGAAAATCTATCAAATTAGAACTAAGGTGTTCTACAATTACATCTTAATTCGTTGCACTTGGCAACCCTAATATGAATAATAACCTGTTCAGCAAACATCTTACAGTAATTACCTCCCTTTCCTATCACAAATATGAACTTTAATAAAGCACCACTTATCGAATGTAACGGGTTTCGCATTTGCATGGATAAACATCACGTACACGCGCCGTGCACATTAAATATGACTCCAAGAACAATAAATATACAACAAACACTTTGGCCACGCGCCAACGTACATTTAAAACATTTAGTGCCGGTACAAAGAAAAACACTCTAAACAAGAAACGACAAATAAACTATATACAAAGGTTCCCACGCCAATCTAACTACATAATTGAATAATCAATTGTTGTACGTCACCGTCTCAGCTTGCAGAACATCATGACCTCCATCTCAGCCCATTTCCCCTATGGAAAAGTTAGCACTCCATATTCGTCTTCGTTGAAGCGCCGGACATCATCCCAACTGCTGACCACATGTTGGACATCTTGATGTAGTCTCCTTGGAAGAAAAGTTCAATGTTATTTTAATCTGACCTGGCTATAATCGCTTGTGGGTTACTAAATTCGCCCACAAATAGTCCTATGCGATTAATTACGAAGACTTTACCTAAATATCGCTCACACACGCGCAATACACACATGAAAAATACACTTAAAATATACATGAAATACACACTTCGAGTTCATCGTCACTGACTCGACAATACAAGTTTTAAAGCCTGACTGACTCACAGTCGCTATCTCGCTCGGTAATCCCTACTCTGCTCTGCATGACCTTCACTCGGGTGAGCGCTAATTAGACTGTTACAAGTCTTGCCCCTAAGAGCTGAAATAGTTGTCTTTAAGATAAAATTACAAGTTTCAAGTCACCACGCACACTGGCGTGAATTTAGCTCATCAGAGCTCACAAATAAAATAACTTCAAATATATCAGAGCGTTAAAATCGTTATGCAAACGGGCGTGAAGTTAGCCCACAGAGCTCACGAACAGAAAAGACATCGAACGGCGTCACGTCGAACAATTTATTAGAAACTGACAGGGTACGGAAGAGTGGGGAGGATTTAGAAAAATTTTCCAGAGTTTACATCTCACACAGACGGGACTAGTATCAATCTTCATCAAATAAATCAAACGACGCATCGCACTCGTGCGGAGATGATTCCGATCGGCGGTTCTTTAGATAATCAATTCCGCGCGCTTTTTACCACTGACGCCTTCCATCGCGTGATATTGGCGTGGTCTCTCCTGATTGGGTGATTCAATTGTAGGTCGGTTGTAAGTAACTCGTGACCATTCCTTTATGATTCCAATTCTGGTGCAAGTTGTTACACAATTTGGCCTTGAACTCAGCTTACCAGGCCGTTCTTCAAGAATAGCTACAAGCTCAACCTCTGTGGCAATAATTGCGACACGCTACCTTGCCTTTATTCTCGTCAACTTCCTCAAGTACTGTCTGGGCTGCAGTAATAATAATAATAATAAATTATGAATACTTATTTATCGTAGATCAATAAGGGTTCATTTATCCTCAGCAAGGTTTTGAAATTCGAAGCAAGTGATTGATTTGGATTTCAAAAACAATATCCACAGTAGTAACAACAACATCTCTTTAGTACCTCGCTCAGCTGCTCGAGTGTACAGTCCACTGACCCAATTAGTGTGCGCGCTCCCTCGCCGGAATGTCATTCATACTTCTTCACTAGACCTCCCCCTTCTCCTCACGTGATTGCCACTCCTGTCGTCTCAGCTGCTCGTAGTTTACAAAACAAAGCGCTCTCTCTCCTGCGCTCCACGTCCACGTACATTTGAGTGTTGGCTCTCAAAATAAAATTTTGCAATATGATTTTGCACACATCATCTTTCTTATTCATCAAATGGTTCCCTTCTGTAATACGGTTTTAAGTTGGCGCTATTAAAAACAGATTTAGCACCAGTGCTCACTTCTTCAAGCCTGTAAGCATTGTTACCCAGATTCTTAATGACACGGAACGGGCCAATAAATTTTGGACAGAATTTGGCAAAGACTTTGTTTTTGGGGTCAGATATCGGTGGTCTGCGAACCAGCACTAACTCTTGTTCTTGTAGTTCCCGGTGAAACTTCTTTCCTCTGTATCTTCTGAGTCTTCGGTCCGCTTGGTTCCTCATGTGCTCTCTCGTTCGCTAGATTCGCAACTCATGCGCTAATAGTGGATCCCTTGGACACGGAATAATCTTGTCCCAAGATCTTTCTGGCAACCTGTTGTGGTGTACAATTAGTGGGACTTGACCCGTCGACTCGTGCTTAGTGGTGTTCATGCACATCTCAATCTCTCCTACTTTGTCAACCCATTTGTTATGATCGTTAGGAATCATTACTCTATAGTATTTGGCAACACAGCGAATCGTTCTCTCGCTCGGATTCCCACAAGGATGACGAATGCTAGAAAATATGTGTTTTATTCCTAGGCTCTCCAGACCTTGTCTAAAAACATTGCTCGTGAAATAAGTACCATGGTCTGATAAAATGGATTCCGGCTTCCCAAGCATCGGAATAACTTTGTTCTGAATTCTACTGAGGACTTGTTTCGATGTCGTCTTTTGGATTGGACATAACACGACCATCTTTGAAAATACATCGACACGCACCAAAAGGTGTCGGCATCCACGCTTTCCTTTGACTAGAGGGCCAAAACAGTCAATAGCGAGCATCTCGCATGGTTTCTGAGGTAATAGTGGTCTTGGTGGTTGTTTCATAATGAAGTTGTTCGGTTTAGTGCGCTGGCATGCGTCACAAGTTCTTATCACTTCCACAATGATGAATCGTATCTTAGGCCAAGTAAAAGTCTCCCCTATCGTAGCTTCAGTTTAATCCGTGCCGATATGTGCTAAGCTCTCGTGGACATGCCACGTCAATCCTCTCTGTAGTGATGCTGGAACCAGGATTCGCAGTTTGGTATGATGCTCATCCACGTAATTATGCAACAAGTTATTTAAGTAGTGAAATCTCGCTTCTTCAGCACGGGCTTCTCGGTATTCAGGTGAATCTGGTTGAAATTCCTTCCTATAGAACTTGATCATCATCATCATCATCCATGGGTCTGCTTCTTGCTCCTTCCGAATTTCCTTTAATTTCTCCAAAAACTCACGAGCCTTAGGTGTTAGTGTTATAGTGTGAACTTCCACTGTTACTTCGTTCTCGTCTTCAGGATTCCTGCTCAAGGCATCTGGTATGACGTTCATCCTTCCAGGGCAATGCTCTATTGTAATGTCAAACTGCTGTATGTAGATGGACCAGCGCGTAACTCTCTCACTTGCCATCGTCGTCTTGAATAAAAATGTCAGTGCATGGTGGTCGGTTCTGACAATAATGGAATAGCCGTAGATCATCTTACGCCACTGTTGAAGAGAATATAAAATTGCTAGCAGCTCAAGCTCCGTCACAGTCTAGTTCCTCTCATGCTTCCTCAATTTACGACTCGTAAATGCCAAATACGATCTCTTCTTGTGTTCTTCAGCGTCCTCTTGGTACAGCACGGCACCGATTCCAATCAATGAAGCATCTGCTTGAATAATAAATCTCTTCTCAAAGTCCGGATATCCAAGCTTCACACTGTTTTCCAATAAATCTTTCGTGGTTCTAAAAGACCTGTCGCACTCCTCGTTCCATGACCATCGATTTGCCTTCTTTAACATCTCCTGCATAGGTGCTACTGTTTCTGTGTATCCAGGGCAATTTTCTTTGAAGAAGCCTGTCACTCCCAAAAATGCTCTTACATGCTTGACTTTAGTTGGTGTGGGAAATTTCTTGATAGAATCAATCTTGGCTGGATTAGGTCTCACGCCCTCAACATCAATTATATGCCCCAAATATAGAATCTCGCTCTGGCAAAAGTGTGATTTCTTTAGATTAATTTTGAAGTTCATGGTTCTCAAGTTATCCAGAAGTTTATTTAAGTTTATCAGGCGTTCCTCCATTGTTTCAGATGCAATTAATATGTCGTCAACATATCTCGTAGTGAAGCTCTTGGCCTCCTCAGTCAGATTCCTATCGAGTGCTCTTATCAGTGCGCATCCAACAGTTTTCACGCCAAAGGGCATTCGAGACCAGATATAACTTTGGTTATCGAATAAAAATCCCGTCAACAGTTGAGATTTTTCTTCAAGTTCAAGATGGTGGAAACTATTTGTCAAATCGACACTCTAATATATCTTCTTCCGACGGAAGCCTTTCAAAACATCTTTGATCCTAGGTGCTTGGTCATGCTCAACTAGCAGTTTACTGTTCAAAACTCGCGCGTCTAGGCATAGCCTAATTGATCCATTTGGCTTGGTCACAGCCAATATTGCGTTCAGGTACGGGGTTGCTGCTTTCCTTATCATGCCAGATTCTAATAAATTAGTAATAATGTCCTTCACCTGAGCAAAGTGTTTCTCTGGGATCGGGTACAATTTACTTTTAAATGGGGTCCAGTCTGTAACTTGCATGGCATATTGAAAATTTAAAACTTTTCCAGGTACGGTGTCAAAAGCTCCTTTATGTAATCTCAAAATTTCTTCCAGTTTCCTTCTATCAGGTTCCCCTACGATAGCCTCTTTAAGCTGCTCCTGAAGTAGAATTTCAAATTTGGTTCCGCTAATTTCTTCTTCCGCCAAATGTACCCAAAGTTCCTGCGACATATCTCGGCTGTCAATTTCCACCACTGCTGTCTGGCTTACTCGCTCCTCCGTCAAATTCTTATCTCCGGCCTCATTAGTGCATTCTTCAATGACCCAAGTATTCGCCTCTCTCTCTAGTGGACTCTCTTCCATGTTTAAACCCACGTGATTCAACCCCTCAACTTGTTTGAAACTTACAGTGTTGTTATGTAAGTCAATTACAGCATGAAAATCACACATGAAGTTGGCTCCCAAAATTATGTTATAGTTCATCTTCGGTATGACAATGAATGTTTGCGAAAAAGTGTGGTTCAATATTTCCAGGTCTAAATATGCTTGCTGTTTACAATTGATGGTTTTGTCAGGAATGACTCCTCTGACTTTCATTAGCGGTACATGCATAATTGGAACAGTTTGTTTTCTTCCGACTTCTTTTACCAAAACTTCAGTGACTAGGCTCACCTGGCTACCTGTGTCAATTAAACATCTCACCCTCATACCTCCAATATGTGCGTAAATAATTGGCAATTGTCTGATGATGTTTTCTCGGTCTTTCACCACTTCCTCCAGGCAATCGTCCGGGAATGCTACCCACTCTTCTATATTGGCCTCGATCATCTCTTCTCGCTCTCTGGCGTCCTCCGTTTTCAGACTATCATTTTTTAGTTCAATTGAAGTTTTTTTTTATCCCGGGGCCCATTTGTTGTGTTCCGCCGGTTGTCATCGCGCCTCTCCTGTTGCCTCAATAAACTTTCTGCCCCCTCTCCTTGATGATTGTCCGGGCTCTGTGTGTTTGCCATCGCGCGCCCCCACTTCTCTTTTTCCGTCTCTTCGGCATTTAATTGATCTAAGTATTTTTGTGACTCGACATACCGCTCGTCCCAATTGTTGCGATAGTCTCCCCTATTTTCCTGGCGATAGTTCCTCGCGTTGTTCCACCTGCCATCTCCATTTCTTTGGTAAGGTCGAACCTGCCTTTGGTTTCCCCTCCAATTGGTGTATTCCCGCTGGTACGTCCATTGATTGTGCTGGTTTTGGTTGTTTTGGTTATATCTGTCGCGGTTATTCTGAAAATTTCTATTGTTTTGGTTGAACTGGTTCCGGCCATCGAAATCTTGCCTTCTCGGTGTGAACTGTGTTCCTGTGGACTGAGTTTTCGTTTGGTTCCCCTGGCTGTGACTATTTTGGAGCCCCTGAACCACTTCTGCCGTGATGACACATTCCATATTTCTCCTTCCCGTCTGTGGACTGACCATACTCGTCTCGTCTAGGTGTCGGAGTAATTCTTCGGCCTGCACTGCGGTCTGAATATTTCCGGCTACTAACAGCTGTTGAATGTGCATGGGAAGTTGTTTCCCGATAGTTAGAACCATATTTTGCTCGCTAGGGGGGTCATCAAAGTCACGGAATTTTACCAGCTGTTGGCTAAAGAATTCCGAAAATCTGGTCGGATGCGTACTGTGGTATTTACGTGTATACAGGTCCATTCTTAACCCCTGCTGTAAAGAAGGGCTCCAAAACTTCTTTAAAAATGCTTCTCGGAATTGAGCCATGTCGGTGAAAGTATATTTAAAGCTTAAATACCAGGTTAAGCTTGGTCCCTCTAAAAATTTCTCCACGAGTCTCAATTGTTTTTCAGGGCCGATATGTTGATCATTGAAATAATCAGTTAACTGACGTAAAAAGGCTTTGGGAGTGGTTCCTGAGTGTTCCTTGAATTTATCGGGCTTGAAATCGTTTCCCCTAATGACTTGGATTACTTGGGCGGGTGCCAAGTTTGGTTGTGGTGTGGAAGTCTCTCCCCTGTACTCTTGGAATGCGTTGCTCGTTAATTTGGGACTTTAACCCCGGCTGTTATCCTCAGCCAACTTCAAGCCTACCGGACTTCCAATGCTTGCCTGCTTTTCTGGTATATTTTCAGCCGAAAATAATGTAGCATTCTCCAATTATCTAATTTCGATTTTAATTATTAAATCTGAGTGCTCTTGTAATTTAGATTTTACGCCTTCCTCCAAAGCCTGCATTCTCGAGTTGTATTCCCCTAAGCGCTTTAAAATTGTCAGCCTGTCTTCTTTATTTGCGTTTGCCTGCTGTTCCCAATCTCTACGGATCCTACTTTTCAAACTGTTAATTTTCTCTTCGTTCCTTTCCTGACTCTTCTCTAGCTGCTCCCCTATTTCTTGTATCTGCTGGTGTGTTTTGCCTAATTGTTCTCCAACCTCTTCTCTTATAACCTCTTGTGTTTTAATTAATTGGTCTTCCAGATTATCCCGATTTTTAATGAGCTGTTCTCCTACCTCTTCTCTTATGACCTCTTGTGTTTTAACCAATTGTTCTCCAACTTCTTGTATCTGCTGCTGTGTTTTACTTAATTGGTCCTCTACGTTTTCACGCAAGTGCCTACGCTCTGTTTCGGCCTTGACCTCAAGTTTATCCATTTCTTTTATTAATTCCAGTACGTTGCTGTCGACGGAATTAATTTGTAGCTGCAATATATCTTGTGTTTTCTTTATTCCCGCGGTGTTATTGACACATGCTGCCTCTATCTGCTGTAGTTTACCGGCCACCATTTCGTCAAATTGTACGAGTTTGTTATCAAATTTCACTTCCAACTTTTTAATTTCACCTAATTGTTTGACGTTATTCTCTGCGACCTCACCTGCCAGTTTCTCTACCTCCCTAACACTTTAATTGATGTCATTAGTGATCTTCTCTAATTGTTCCGTTTGTGTTACCGCCTGTTCTGTTAATTTGTGATTTAATTCGTGAAATTGTTTATCAGTGTCCAGTTTCTGGACCTCTAATTGGACCGAAATATTACCGCTCATGTCGTGTAACTGTGTTTCACTGTTCTTTAACTGTTGTTCAGTTTTGGCGGACATCTGCTCTAATTGTTTATCGTTATGTTCACGCTGAATTTCTAATTGTTTATTTAATTGTTTATTATTGCCCTCGCTCTGAATTTTCAACTGTTCTTCCGTTTTCGCGGACATTTGGATCGACATCTGTTCCAACAATGCCTTGATCTCCTCAACACTCGCCATTGCACAATACACAAATATAATCAGAGAAAACAGGGTCATGCACTAAGATTTCAGTCATCCACACGCATACATGTCATAACATTTAAATATTACTGATTCTAATTTAACAAAAATTTCAGTAACAAAATTTACTGAATAAATTACTCTTATTCCCAAACAACAAAATAACCCCTAGTGATCTGCTTTTAAATTCCTACCAACAGAATTTACGAAGAACACCAATTAACCGAAGTTAATTAAATGTCAAATATAAGGCAACACCTTCCTGTTTTGACTGAGTTCAAAAATATGCAAATTCTCTAATTTTAATGCCGGGCGCCAGAACAGGATTATAACAAATACAATATCAAATTCTAACCTTGTTCAATATCTCTAACTTTAGGAACTCAGTGATTTTACTAATGCACATGGCGGTACAATATCGCCTCAATTTACTGAATTTACTTTGCCCGCTTGACCTGGCATTATTTCTCAACGAAATAAATATGAGATCAGCGAAGCAACAACAACAACAGTCCCACTTGGGCAGCCATTTTTGTTTTATGAACCCTTGCAAAGAAGCTTATGAGACTCAGTTTCGGGGGGTGTAACAGTCCATATCGTAAGTTGTTGTTAAAGCGCTTCATTAACATGCAGGGTAACATAGAACAAAATAACATGCAGGAAAAAGTGAAGCCAGGGTTAAAACAAATGAATTTAATAACAAATCACCTAACTATACAAAAGAATTTAACACAACAAACTCCCAAATGACTCCCACTTAATAAAATATAATGTGCCAAAACTAGGCCAACATCTCTGGAGAGATTAAATACACGGACAAAGTGTCCTTAAGAAAATCAACAATAGTGACAATGTATACGCGTGTGCCGTTCTGCATGCTTCACGATGTGTACAATCGAATGCATGATTCGTCATCATCCAGAATAAACATTCAGACAACGAATCCACATTGCTTAGAGCTAGACAGACGCGGGGAACAACTATACAACACTTAAAACTAAACCGACACTTCCTATACTTAAAATATACAACACAATAATTTCCGCAATGAAATTGGAATCAAACTGCCGTAGCAAAAACATTACTGCCTAAAAACTTAGGACTTCTCACACAAATCAACACAAGTAAGTTAACACGTGACCAATAAAAGAAATACACATATGACCGCCGTCAAATTTACAAGTACACTACCACTACACCACACAGGTGTGACATCCTAAATATTACATGAATTGAGTCATAAACAAGATCACTAGGCTCAAAGCCAACATTTACATTATTAACACAAATATCTATCCATACAACATGCAATAATCCGTCACACACTTGGCGAACTCCACAATTAATTATGGTTCAAAAATGACCATCACAATGAACAGGTTTGCTACATGAAAGCTTAAAGGGGCCAGTCGGAACAAGGACTGCCTACCAAAAATAAGTCACCAGGCGAGACGGGCGATTTGTGGAAATCTGCATATCTGTCAACCCACGTGTGTATCGAAGAAGCGTGCCCCAAAGCACAATAATACGTGTGTGTGTGTCAGAACGAAATATCCCGGCATTTCCACTAGGAAATCCAAGAATCAGCATTATGGACAAGGAACAGCGGTCTCCCTAGAGCACCCTGCCTTTCCATCAAAAATACAACAACAACAAAATATGAGGGCGGTAGGACCTCTACCCCTCTTCACGTAGAATCAACACACACACCTGACACAGTAACACACACAGAATCACACGTATGGGTTTGACAGACCCTGAAATAAAAAGACATAAATATTTTCCACTTGCTGGCGCCACCGTTCCCCGTCGTGACTAATTAACCTGAAAAGGACTCAAAAGAAAATCTATCAAATTAGAACTAAGGTGTTCTACAATTACATCTTAATTCGTTGCACTTGGCAACCCTAATATGAATAATAACCTGTTCAGCAAACATCTTACAGTAATTACCTCCCTTTCCTATCACAAATATGAACTTTAATAAAGCACCACTTATCGAATGTAACGGGTTTCGCATTTGCATGGATAAACATCACGTACACGCGCCGTGCACATTAAATATGACTCCAAGAACAATAAATATACAACAAACACTTTGGCCACGCGCCAACGTACATTTAAAACATTTAGTGCCGGTACAAAGAAAAACACTCTAAACAAGAAAAGACAAATAAACTATATACAAAGGTTCCCACGCCAATCTAACTACATAATTGAATAATCAATTGTTGTACGTCACCGTCTCAGCTTGCAGAACATTATGACCTTCATCTCAGCCCATTTCCCCTATGGAAAAGTTAGCACTCCATATTCGTCTTCGTTGAAGCGCCGGACATCATCCCAACTGCTGACCACATGTTGGACATCTTGATGTAGTCTCCTTGGAAGAAAAGTTCAATGTTATTTTAATCTGACCTGGCTATAATCGCTTGTGGGTTACTAAATTCGCCCACAAATAGTCCTATGCGATTAATTACGAAGACTTTCCCTAAATATCGCTCACACACGCGCAATACACACATGAAAAATACACTTAAAATATACATGAAATACACACTTCGAGTTCATCGTCACTGACTCGACAATACAAGTTTTAAAGCCTGACTGACTCACAGTCGCTATCTCGCTCGGTAATCCCTACTCTGCTCTGCATGACCTTCACTCGGGTGAGCGCTAATTAGACTGTTACAAGTCTTGCACCTAAGAGCTGAAATAGTTGTCTTTAAGATAAAATTACAAGTTTCAAATCACCACGCACACTGGCGTGAATTTAGCTCATCAGAGCTCACAAATAAAATAACTTCAAATATATCAGAGCGTTAAAATCGTTATGCAAACGGGCGTGAAGTTAGCCCACAGAGCTCACGAACAGAAAAGACATCGAACGGCGTCACGTCGAACAATTTATTAGAAACTGACAGGGTACGGAAGAGTGGGGAGGATTTAGAAAAATTTTCCAGAGTTTTCATCTCACACAGACGGGACTAGTATCAATCTTCATCAAATAAATCAAACGTCTCATCGCACTCGTGCGGAGATGATTCCGATCGGCGGTTCTTTAGATAATCAATTCCGCGCGCTTTTTACCACTGACGCCTTCCACCGCGTGATATTGGCGTGGTCTCTCCTGATTGGGTGATTCAATTGTAGGTCGGTTGTAAGTAACTCGTAACCATTCCTTTATGATTCCAATTCTGGTGCAAGTTGTTACACAATTTGGCCTTGAACTCAGCTTACCAGGCCGTTCTTCAAGAATAGCTACAAGCTCAACCTCTGTGGCAATCATTGCGACACGCTACCTTGCCTTTATTCTCGTCAACTTCCTCAAGTACTGTCTGGGCTCCAGTAATAATAATAATAAATTATGAATACTTATTTATCATAGATCAAAAAGGGTTCAGTACAGACTGTTTCAAGAGCACCGGAAGACAAAGGTACTGCTCGGGTCCAAGCTCTGTGAACTTGCGTGGTGAGGGGAATGAGCAGGAAAGAGTCAGGCGAGAAGAGAAGGGTCTGTCAACAGCCCGCCGTGATATCTGGTATTCCTTTCTATTCCAATACTGCTAACATAGGTCCGTTGCTCAAACCACTGTGGTGTTACGAATGAGTGAGTGAGTGAGTGAGTGAGTGAGTCACCGACCAATGTATTTGGTTCTATACTATGCACGGACCGAGAAACCTCATCACTCGTCAACACCACTTCTCATAGTCCGCGATGCACATTCCTCTCAGGTTCACGCAGCTTAGACCCGAGCAGTACTGTACGGTAGCCTACTGTAAACATGGCATTCGTACAACTGACCGTATTGGAACATTGCTTCAGGAGGCATTCCGACAAGTGGATGTTGCTGCTCGTGTTGGAGTGAGTCAAAGTGATGTCTCGAGGGTGTGGAGCAACAGGGAGACTTGCTGATCGACCAAGAACTCAACGCCTCAGCGAAACCACTCGCAGGGAGGATCGGTAATGATGCTTTCAGCACGTCGTCGTAGGCCCACTGGTACTGCCGCGTCCTTCAGTCACGATCTTCGAAGGGCCACTGGAGTAAATGTGTCTGGTCAGACAGTGCGCAATCGGCTGCATGAAGCAGAGTGTCAAGGATGCCTACGCCAAAACCTACCCTGAAGCCACACCATAAGGTATTTCGTGTAAGGTGGGCAGCAACTCATCGGGCATGGCAACAAGAAGATTGGAAGCGTGGTACTCTCGTTAGTAGGAGCATTCTAGTGTGAGGACAAGTGGGTGAGAGATGTTACGAGCCCTTCATCCAGCAACGCCACCAACAGCAAGGAGGTTCTGTCATGTTTTAGGGTGGGATCATGTTTGGTCGACGTACCCCTCTAATTCCTATCCACGGTAACATGACAGGTCCGCTGTACAGAGACAACATCCTGAAACCTGCTGTTACAGGTTCCGCTGCCGCTGTGAGTGAGGGCTCTACACTAGTGGACGATAATGCCCGGTCCATCAAGATAGGGTGGTCAATCAGTTCATTTAGATGCATGACATACAGAGAATGGAGAGGCCTGCATATTCTGTGGACATGAACTGTAATGTATATGCATGGAAAGAGCTCAAGGGGGCAATTTCGCAATGTTCCAATCCTCCAACAAACAGCAACTGATTGAAGCTGCTGTCCAAGAGTGGGATAATCTGCCCAAACCAGGCTGGATCCGTTGGTGCTCAGTATGCCTCATCGTCAGCAAGGGGCTCGTGGTGGCCAAACACGGTATTGATATGCCCCAACATGAAAAAGACGTGTCCCTATATTGTGTATAACGAGATTACATGCGCATAGAACAAGTCACTCAATCGCAATACCGTATGCAAAACTTTTTTGAGCACTGTATATTATTTTCCTGTCTCAAATTATACTGATGATGATGATCAGGTGCCATCAAGACGGCGTCGACTCCTAGCGACTGCATGGATGGAATGTCTCCAAATGATTCGGTCTTCAGCCATATACTTCTGATCCCTCGGAAGATATTTATACCTTCAAGACAACTATAGTGAGGGCTTCCCGTATAGAACGGAAACTGGCAGGGTCGTATAACGGCCGCCCCACCTGTTGAGCAAGGCACTGACGCTAGCAGCAGCGTAGCGCCCAACTAGTTCAACACATTTACACTTTTTAATGTACCGGTATTTAATAACAAGTAGTTCCGTGAAGAACTATACAGCCTATTTTCATACATCCTACTCATGTTAATTGCCTCTATCAACATACAAAATTTCAGTTTGATTGTTGTGGTAGATTCGTAGATATTGAGAACCGTCTAAATATTTCAGATCGTCGCCAGGTTGGATTTTTATTTATGTACTATTACATGAAGATTATTGTGAACGCGTGGTATTCAAACCTCAATCGCATGTTTAGGACACAAGAAGTAAAAACGAGATTTTAAAATTTCGCACAGCTGCCATCTTTTGGTTATGAAAACAATTGAATTAAATTAGATGCCAGTGGATTAACATTTGTATAAGCATTTAACGTGCAAAGTTTCACTGCACTCGGATGGTTAAATCGCGAGAAACGTCCATTTAAATATTTATACTTCACGTCGCCGCCATGTTGGATTTGTGCTCATTAGGTTACTGAAAGTCCTATACGTGAACTTATATTCATAGCCTCTATGAACATAAAAAATATATCAGTTCGACTGCTGTAAAAGATTCGTAGATATTAAGAACCGTCAAAATATTTCGGATGCTCGCCATTTTGGATTGTTATATGTATAGGTCATAGAGTTATGTACCTTTAAAGGAAAATTATTGCGTAGCTTCATTATTCAAACTTTCACTCCGATCGCATGATTACGACACAAGAAATAAAAACTTCGCACAGCCTCCATCTTGAAGTTATGTAAACAATTGAACTAAATTAGATGCCAGTGCATTACAATATGTAGTCTACTGTATAATCATTTACTGCCTACCACATTTCACTGCGCTCAGATGGTTAAATCACGAGAAAAGTCTATTAAAATGTTTCTACTTCGCTTGGCCGCCATGTTCGTTTTGTACTTTACAGGTGTTTTGAAAGTTACATAGATAAACTTGTGGCAGTGCCCTTTATCCCGTACAAAATTTCACGGTGATATCTGTAATAGTTTCGGAGGTATAGAATGCCAATGAAATATTTCGCAAAGCCGCCATTTTGAGGTTATGTAAACAATTGAACTAAATTAGACGCCAGTTCATTACAATGTGTATAAACATTTGCTGTGCCAAGTTTCATTACGTTTGGATGGTTACATTGCGAGAAAAGTCAATTTAAAAGTCTCAAATTCGCTTGGCAGCCATGTTGGTTTTATAGTTATCAGGTTTTTGAAGTCTCATAGGTGAACTTCTAGTAGTGCCCTTTATTACCGTACAAAATTTCAGGGTGATATCGGTAATAGTTTCGGAGATACCGAATGCAGGTAAAATATTTCGCACAGCCGCCATGTTGGATTGGTGAGACACAATAAAATTTGAAGGGCACCGTCGGGGTCGGCGAGAATGGCTCTATGATCTTACCGAGTTTCATTGAAATCGCTCCAGCCGTTTAGAAGTTATTATGGGGGCACATCTACACACGAATCACACACACACACACACACAGAGACACGGACAAAAGGTGATCTCATAAGCCTATTTTTCATAAAATGAAAATAGGCTAAAAAATCATCATTACTTATTAGTTGCTGGAAATTCTGTCCTTTATTTTCTAGACACACGTTGCACCATGTTGGATTTGATGGAGTCGATGCTTCAAGAGACAAATCTGGATTGATTTTTTTGAATTATCCATATATTTTCCTTCTTGGCTGTCCAAGGAATACGCAGTACCCTTCATTCTTTCTCCAACACCAGAGCTCAAAAGCATCAGTATACTTCCTATCTCATTTCCTTATGGTCCAGCTTTCGCAACCATATGTAGCTATGGGAAAGACTAGTGCCTTAACCATTCTGATTTTTGTAGGCAAAGATACATCTGAACACTTGGAGATCTTATCCAGGCCTTTAAAAGCTGCTCTCCCTAAGGCAAGTCTTCGGCGAATCTCTGGACTGCATGAGCCAGTAGCGTAGCCAGGATTTTAGTTGGGGGGGGGGGGGGAGCATTAGGTCCTCATCTATTACGCAGAAGTTCATATATTTTTCTGATTATAAGTTAAATCAATGCAAGAGTGAACTGTTAGTGTAATCTTGGAACTGTTGTAGTATAAACTATGTGATTTTGGTTCAAATTTACTTTAAAAAAAGCGAAGCAAACTTGGTGTTTAAAGTGACTGCAGATCTTGTGATCATAAGTCATAAAACCTACAGTCAAAGAAAATAAAAATAAAAAATAACCCGTGGCACTACAGCTCTGAAGGGCCTAAGACTACCAAGCGACCGCTGCTCAGCCATTTGCTTGCAGATTATGGGGCAACGGAGTATGCGCGTCTGATCCCTCGGCCGTTTATCTTGATTTTCGTCACCGGGTCGCTGTCTCTTTGATCAGGCAGCTACTCAATTGCCCTCACGAGGCTGAGTGCACCCCTTCCAGTCCTCACGTCAGTTTCTAAAATCCCAGATGGAGCCGGGAATCGAACCCAGAGCCTCTGGGTGAGAGACAGCCGCGCTACCCCAACACCACCTACAGTTTTAACCCTTAAGTACTGACGTAAAACTTGACTGCATAGTTACTGACATGAGGTCCCATGGACCACTACCGTATTAATGGGTTAGAAAATGCTAGTCATAATGGTTATTTTCTTTAATCAATTATTGTAATTAACCACCCCTCATTGAATTGAAACACACAAAACATAAGCAAATAAAATCAAAATCTAAGCACAAAAATAATATTATTCTTAATATGGCACTTTGGATTGAGCAAAAATAGAGGTATCGAAAATGTTGACAGTCTTTGTAGTCTATGACACATACACATGAAATTGAATGATGGACGTATAGTTCACATAATGGACAACATAAAATAACACTTGAAATGTTAACCAGTACAAATAAAAAAATCCTGCAGCACTTTATATCAAGGTATCCCTCTGCGGTGCAGTTCAGACATACTGTACTCTTTTGGTGCATTATAAGCAGACCGGATGTTTGCACACATGACACAGTTAACATGTTTACTTTTTTCTTTGCTGGACAGAGGAAACAGGTCTTCCAGGATTCCCTTGGCAACTTCTCATCAGTGGTTTATCCATGTGCCTATGATTGGAACGAAGAGATGGTATTTTTACTTTGTTATGAGCGGGAACTCTTAACATTTCCTGTTGGCTCGGTTGAAGACCATTTGAAACGATCTCTTCCGTAATAATAGCTTGCAGACTTATCTTCGTCCTCGGGCTGGTCTTCCTCCATTTCAGCACCACTAGTCGGATATATTTGAATCAGTGTCATGATCACTGTAGATGTACTCAGTCATATTCCGAAGATGATAATTCCAACTCATCTTCCGAGATATTTCGTAACATACGAAACACTTTGTCCTCAAAACACGGGTCAGGTAGTCTAATCTGTGATGGTCCTGGTTTGTCACCAATATTTTAATTCAATAAGAACGTCTGTTCTTCATAAACGGATATTAGCACAACACAGAGACGTGAAGTCCCGGGGACCGTGCAACAACAATAACTAACTCCAGACAACACTGGCAGCTCCTAACACATTGGCAACACTCACCGGACAGAAAGTTAGGAAGCTAGACAAAGGAACAGGTTTCCAAGGCCTCTGACCCTTGCAAGGGGTGGTATGTTAGGAGGGGAGCGGTCCCGTGGACCGCACGTCAGTAGTTGAGGGTTAAGCAGGGCCGCAACTAGAGTGAGGGGGGAAAAGGGGTCAAGTGCCAGGGCGATGGGCCTGTGGGGCGCGCCTAAAGAAGGTGAGGAATGTTGGTAAGACAGTGGGGGCAGAAATGCTAATACCGAGATGTTTAACCCGAAATGGGTACAAAGAAGAAGTAAAAGCTGCTGTCGTTGCAAAAGCAATTGAAGCAAGGCGGCATCATTGTTGTCGGCATCGGCAACATTCTAATCTGGCCATGTCTCTCGGCGACGTGGTATGACAAAGTTGAAGGAACACGTGTCTCAATTGCGATTATTACTAAGTTCTTTAGGGCTCATTTTTAGCTTAGGCAAAACTCTACAGTCTATTCATGACTGTCTGAATTCCGCCCTTTGTTGCTTTCTGTTTTGAAGTAGCTCACAGCTGTATCAGTATTTACACATGTCTCTGTCGCTCAGATTTTCAATTATCAATTACCAGAATATTGCTATTGTGGCAAATTCACACGTTTCAGTTCAAAATGTTCTTTACATTAATACCGTAGCCTACTTTGTCTTGGTGTTACGCCATCAGGAGTAAATAACAGGTAGAATGCACGATAAAGAATTATGTCATCAATAGTTGCAGAACAGAGAATATACCCATAAAGAAGGTATGTTGCAACACTTTTAGGTCTATTATTGTTAGTCTAATTTAAACAGCGCTGTTTTAAGGTAAACCTAACGGTCGCTGTGGACCTCGTTCTTGTTTATTATTATTATTATTATTAGTATTAGTATTATTCAGAGGAAACTTTAATACACTTTATATGAAATGAAAATCCACAGCCTGCTTCCAGTCGACCCGCAGTCGACCGCCCGGGTCAGGGAATGAAATGAATGAAGCCCCCCCTCATCTAGCGGCGAGGATATGATCTGTGCCGACTGCCGAAGCCTGTCGCGCTACCCTGGAGCAATGATTAAATGAATGACAGATGAAATGAAATGATAGTGGAGAGTGTTGCTGGAATGGAATTGTGACCGGGAAAACCAGAGCACCCGGAGAAAAACCTGTCTGCCTCCGCTTTGTCCAGTACAAATCTCACATGGAGTGACCGGGATTTGAACCACGGACCCAGCGGTGAGAAGCCGGCCTGCTGCCGCCTAAGCCACGGAGGCCCTAATACACTTTAAATAATAATAATAATTTAATACGAACCTTTTAAAACAAATCGAATAACTTTACATTCTATCAGTGAGCGATGCGTCTTTCTCGTGCAGAGAAAATTATTTGTAAAAGCTGTACCCAGGGCTAGATTTGTGACGGACGCACCGGTACGCCGTACCGATACCTCTGATCGGGGGAAAAGTCGAATATATAACATGATTTTTAGAACTGTGGAACGTTAGTTGTAAGTCCAAGGTCAACTTGGTCTTTGACTGGATAATTATTTCAGAAAACTGCAAAGATAAAATTATAAAACAAGAAATAAAAGATTGTTGGTGAAATGTGTGTATTTTGAAGCCGAATGAATTTATTTTTTTAAATTACGTGAAAAAAATTAAAATAATGTACATTGTTTGAATGGTAGCCTAGTTGGCCTACATTAAAATTTAATACAGGCCAACGACTATGGTAAGAAAAATGTTGCTACAGCAGCCTCAATTTAATTTCAAATTGCAATCAAAATTAGATTGCTATGTTGTCCGCTGATTAATTTTAAAGGTGTTCAGGAAAGTGTGAAAATATCGTTTTTAGAACTCTATATTTCAATATTCTATAAAGACCCCCCCCCCCTAACACCCCCCACCCACCCTCATCCCCTCCCACCACCACCCGGTAGCCCACTGTACCGGAACCTCTTTCTTTACAAATCAAGCACTGGCTGTATCTATATAATGAAATGCGGGCCTCAGTTTGCTACACATAACAATAAAACTTGCATTAACTTACCAGAGATTTATCCAGTTTTGGTTTCATTATGACAAAGCGGTCCATTTTTAAACACTCGCTAATGTGACAAAAAGAAAAGAGCAACTATCAAAGAACTTGCGCCTCTTCCAACACTACCACTAACAGACTGTATATCGCCTCTCGCATAGACACAAAACCGCCGACAATGGCAACAATCAACCACGCAGCGTCAGTATTGTAGCCATTATTGAACACTGCTATTTCTAGGAAATGGTAATTAAGAGCTGACAAGAGAGTTTAAGCAGACAAGCTATAACTGGCCCCCTGCAGAGAGGTCTTTTGCTAATTGGCAATCCTAATCTCTTGGCAGACTTTTGTCTCAATCACCTGGTTGTATCCCCAATACTGAGGCCCGTACTGTAGGCCTATTTGGAAAATCCCCTCACGTCACAATCCTAATCGCTGTTATTTTAGCTCTTTTAAGCAGTGCAGGCACGGAAAATGATGTCTGGCCGGGCTGAGAGTGTTAGTACATTCTTTGCCATTGCATTTACTGTAGGGTTTTTAACATTTCGTTGTAGGTACTAAATTTGTTCGAGCCGTTGGAAAATATAAAGGCTCATGCCCACCCCGATTTATGGATTTTTTGGGGGGCGGTCCCTCCGCCCCCCCCCCCCGGCTACGCCACTGGCTACGCCACTGGCATGAGCCACTACTACTAATGGTTGATCCCAACAAACAGAAACTATTCACCTCTGTGATAAACTTATTATCTATCATAATGTTTGATGGTCAACCTGTTGTCATTAGTTTTGTGTTGTTGATATTCAAGTACCTACAAGCCCATGGTTTCACTCTGTTCTGATATCCTCGAGCTCTTCCTTACTTGCAGCAACCAAAGCGATGTCAAATTATACTATGGGAGTTATTGGGGCATTCGCTGTAGTTTACCGATTTGTTTGGGCATTATCAGATGTTCCAGAACTTTAAAATGGCATTCGTGCATAAAATGTACGGTCATTATCCTTAAAAACTACCGTTCTGGTACCGTACGGTACTTTCGAGACTGGTTATTCTGAAAGAAAAAGAAAGCGATATACCGTACGCAAGATTGTAGGACACGCCATGTAGCCCATGACAGAAGCATGAAAATGCGTGCGACCTCTTATGTATGCGCTTGTTGAATTCTGCTCAAAATGACAAAATTTACTTTCAGCCATTTTCCCTTACAAGGGAACTGTCCATATGGTCATATCGAAACCGACAATGATATTTCGTAGAGATGATGATGAATCCATAAATTGGCGATGTACAAAAAATTAGCTGCCATTTCGAACTGGAAGATATCGAAATCCGTGTGACAACGCTTGCATCATGCCAGGTCGTGCGGCGTACAGCGGAGGGGAGTTGCAGTTGTGCTGGAGAGAGCGAGAACGAACTGGCAGGCTAACACGCGCCAAGGACACTTCATTGTTAGGGAACGAATGTGGAACATGAATGAGGTTCGTTAATCGCATGATAAAAATAGAAATATTTTTGGCACCATGCACAACGAATATGCACGTCGAGGCCACATTGTTCTTCACAGTTTTCCTTACTTATTTGAAGGCATTATTTCGCAGGCACTTCGAACTCCGGAGGTCTCTGCGTTGTGTAATTGGTTGCGAACCACGAATATTTAACCATGTCCTTGGGGAAGAAAATTGAAAATGAATGAAGGATTGCATTTTCAGTACGCTGTTTCTCTGATATAGTCTACATCAAACTGAACGTCTTCACAAGCCGACACAATGTCTGTTAAACGGCGATACAGAGTTTTTCATTGCCGGAAGAAAAACTTATCCAAAGGCTGTATTTTCCCTGTAGCTCCGGGAGCAATCTGGAGAATTTCTATTCCGTTGCCTGAATATGTCTTCAAGACATATTTTATCACTATAAGTAGTCCAGGAATCGAACAGTAGCAAACACTTCTCTTCCGCTAACGGTAAAAAGGATTCTTTAAACCAATATTTTAATTCCTTTTCTCCCATTTTTCCTGATTATGTGACTGTTACAATTATATTTCTGGCATGAAACATTTCTTTGTAAACTCTCGGGCCGAAAGTTCCAGTTGCCTCCTGTAGTACAATGCATAATTTCGGGAAAAGTGTACCGGCCATACTAATTGTAAACATAATTGTGTACGAATGGGTGAGTGCATGAACTGATTGAGCAACTGTTTCTGTATGGTTCTCACCAACAAACGATAGCGTCCTTTTCGCTTTCTTTTCGCGCACGAAACCACTCTGCTCTGTATTGTATATTGAAGAGGGGGTGTAGGCTAGGCTAAAAATCGCTCTGTAGCTGCTTCTACAAACTTCCTTAGTCAGCTTCTTGCAGATACGTACGGGATACAAATTTCGTGATTTTTCTACTTTTTATTCTGCACTTCTTCTTAAAACGACTCAACCAACTAGTACATGCGCTGAAATTAGTTCGCACCATTGAAATCTCTCGTGAAATTTCCAAGGGCCACAGTCGCAGGTCTTTATCGCATACATTTCGCTTCAGCCTTCTTGCTTCTGCAAAGCGACCACAGAGCGCTCAAGGTTACGCGCACGCTTCAGCTGGTCACCAGGGCTGTCCACGTTGAGCTATATGCTAGCGCGTGAAATGTCCACGTTTCTTCCTACTCCCTGGCATCTCCGTGCCGATTTCAGGACCTTTCAGTTCGAAATGGCAGCTAATTTTTTGTACATCGCTAATTTATAGTTTCCTCATCGTCTCTACGAAATATCATTGTCGGTTTCGATATGACCGTATGGACAGTTCCCTTGTTAGTAGCAAAGCACGGGTATTAGACTCCAATCAATACCGATTCCTGATGGCACAAATCTGCACAAACCTGAGAGCGAAGAGGGGGGAAAGGAGGAGAAAGGTAGTGGAGGGGTTCACTGCTGATGTGCTCCTGGGAGATGCACTAACGTGCAATACAGTTTTAGTCAGAGCCGATGTAGTAACTAGCGAAGTGAACGTTTCTCACCTCTCAATCACGGTGCAGTATATGGACTCGTTCCATACGCATGTGCCATCATGTAATAATTGCGCTTTTTAGCTAGTAAGGTATTAAAGCTCAGCAACTTGAAGTGTAACCCTGCGTGAGCGCTAGCTCCGTCAGCCAGAGTGACAGAGAGTACAGCGGGCTTGTAGTTCGCATTTTTTCCGGGTTTCAGTTGGAGTTGTTGTTCTAGTAGCTAATACATTTATTGTGTAGAAGATGACAAGCTTCATAACGTTGTACAGATTTTGTTGTTGCGTTTTTATTTAGAGACTTGGACATTGTGATCATTTCAGCACTTGGGTGTGTGCGTGTGTGTGTATATATAGAAATTGTCTGATAACCTGTGTAAATGTGGTGTCTGTATTAGTGTACGGTATGTATTTATAATTGAGGTGGCCGTATATTTAAGTTACGAACCATCCCGGTAGTTACGGTACCGGTACCTGGGGTAGAAATGGGACACAACGGAAAACCACTTGTAAAATGGCTGCGGTGGGAATCAAACCCGTCTCTTCTCAGTTTTGTCTCACGAGGCCCGGTCCAGCCCTCAAACGAGAACTTAATTTCTTGGCTAAGCCGAGAATCGAACCCAGACATCCGGGACTTCAGCCAAGTATCCTAGCGGCTGCATCTCGAGGTGGTTGTACAAATTTTACAAAGCTTTCCAAGACCATCAGTCCTCCCGTTTGAAAAAAGAAATATCTGCGGCCGGTTGACAGTTCTATTTTATTTTGTAATGAGTGAGTTTTTAACTCTTGTTTGCTATGATTCCTGTTAAACCATAAATTAGAGTAATTAATCAACAAAAGAAATCTATTTACCGTACCTCTATAAAATTTACCGGTATACGGTATGTAATATTTGCGTTAGTTGATACACCGACTGAGTTGCGTTGCATATGTGATGAAGGCCTGACCAGGTCATTTCGCTTGGTAATAGATCTATGAGACAGGTGAGGTACGGTAACCTTTTGTTTTACGAAGACGGTTATCATCCCTATACCGAAGAAAGCAGGAGCTAACTTATATGAAAATTACCGTGCAATCAGCTTGATCACTCATGCTTGAAAGATCCTGACTAGAATCATTTACAAGAGGATGGAACGACAGAGAGAAACCGAGTTGGGTGAAGATCCATTTGGTTTCAGGAGAAACATAGGAACAAGGGAATCTTTACTAAGTCTCGGGCTTGACTTTGGAAGGCAGTATAAGGAAAAGTAAGAGAACATTCATGGCATTTATAGACTTAGAAAAGGATTTTGTGAACGTTGATTGGAGTAGGCCTAAGTTGTTTGGCATTTTGAAAAGGACTGGAATAAAGTACAGCGATAGGAGGGTGAGCTTCAATCTATACAGAAACTGGGCGGCAGTTATTCGAGCCGAAGGACATGAGAGAGAAGCTGATATTCAGGAAGGTATAAGGCAAGGCTCCAACTCATCACCCATATTTTTAATCTACGCATTAAGCCTTTATAGGGCAAAAGACTGGGGGTATAAGTATATTTATTTATTTCACATTTGCAATTGGGGGTGATGGATGAGTAGGAATATGCAACAATTTTATAGGTGTGGATTCTATTTTATGAAATATGGGGTGGGAAATTATTATCCCACTGCCCATACCCGACAGTATGTTTTCTTAAATGAGCAATGGGGTAATAATTTCCCACCTCCAAATTGTGATGATACTGTGTTTATCACACAATGATGGGGTTTATTTAACGGGGTATAGTATTTACAAAACACTCATCACGCTCTATAATTAAAATTTTAAAAACGCAACTCCCACGCAACACAAGGTCAATGACCTATAACACCTTTGCCGAAACTGCACAAAAAATGTAAAAGTGATTTTGGAATGTTAAAAGTTAGTGTATTCGAATATAATTCAGTAATTTCAAAATAGTATTTACTAAAAACACAGAATTTAATTTTTAAAATCTTCTATCCTATGGCAAACACCCTCAACAGGATAATTATTTCCTTTCTAGCTGAAATATGCTTACTCAAGTGCTTCCCACCAATGGTTTCTGATGACAGTATACATCAAATTAATAGGTTTTTAATATTTCTCTGCAGCTAGCTTGTAGATGCATGTGGAACTGCTTGAATTGAAAGGGGTTGGAAGATTCTCTCCCTAACACCGTTCTATAAATGCATGGTGGGAAGATATTATCCCAAGGACCTATAAAGGGTTCAAGCAATGAAGGAAATATGAGAGGAATTGAAAGTAGGAATCAAGATTCAAGGACAAATAATCTCAACTCTGAGATTTTCTGACGACATTGTCATCGTACCGATTCACCACAGGATTTGAATTGATTTATAAATGGTATGAACTCTGTCTTGAGGAAGGAATTTATGATGTAAATCAATAAATGTAAAACCAAAATAATGGAATGCAGCCTAAAGAAATCAGAAACACCTTTATTGACGTCCAATTGGCAGTTGGATAGCTAAAGGAAGTAGGAGACTTCTGCTACTTAGGAAGAAAAGTAACCAGTGACGGACGAAGCAAGTGGATATAAAGCGTAGGTTTGCTCAGGCAAGGAAAGAATTCCTACAGAACTGAAATCTAATGATATCAAATATAGATTTAGGTATTAGGAAGTCATGTTTGAAAGCCTTTGTCTGGAGCGTGGTACTTTATGGAAGTGAAACTTGGACTGTTGGCATAGCAGAAAAGAGAGAATAAAAGCATTAACCAGCTGGCATTTGAGGGTGCGGAAATGCGAGGGAGCCGTGTCAGTAGATTTACTGGGACGTTAAGGATCAACTTCGGGGCAAAATTCCCGCACCCCGGTGTCTCTAAAAGCCGCAGTGGTTAAAAGGGACGTAAAACCAGTAACATTATTATTATTATTATTATTATTATTGTTATTAGAAGCATTAGAAATGTCGTGTTACCGGAGAATGATGAAGATCAGATGGGTAGGTAGAGTAACAAATGAAGAGGTAATAAGAAGAGTGTGTGAGGAAAGATGCTTCTGGCGACTGCTAATGATGAGAAGAGATAGGTTGGTAGAATACATACTAAAACACCCAGGAATAGCAAACTTAGTAATGGACAGAAGGTTCGAGGATCAGAACTGTGAGGATAGACCAATATTAGAATACCGGTATGCAGGCGCGTGTATTCCATGGATGTAAGGTAAGCATTGCTTACCCAAGTAAAATAATGATGGGTACAATAATTATTTACTTTGGTTACAGTGATATTCCAGTCACTATGTCCTGTATTGTTTTAATGAACCCATTCACACTTCGTTGTTCATTGATGCCTACTGCGAGTTCCTTGCGCAGTCACTTGCAGCAGCACAATAGCGTGACATGCCCTCTTTTGGTAGTTCTTGGTACTGCAGGGTGAGTGAAAGCGAAAGCTAGGAAGCAATTCCTTAAGTTACATACCTTAGACCGAAAACAAGGAGCGGTCAGTTTTCAAAGATAGTGTGCTTACTCGCCCATTATAGTTTGAAAAAGCGTGTCAGTGTTTGTGTAAAACTGCTTTTTATATGCTGTGTTAAAACGTGTGATTGTTTTACAGTGGTAGGCCGTCATTTTATAGTTCAGTGATATAATGTTGTTTAATGCAATATAAGGGAGTAGGGTACGCAGTAGACATTTTTGTTTACATTAGTAGGCGTGAGAAATCTGTAAACATATGGCAACGGGAGTTGGGTCTAGAGATGACAGCGTGTGATGTACGGTAAATTTGAGAACAAAATATTAATTTTATTAGGTAGTCGTCCAACTCCTCAATTGAGTAGGCCTATTAAAACGAATTTGAAAGCTTGTATTCGCTATTATAACTAAACGTATAACATTTATCATTGATTTCAATTGAGATAGATTTACTTTGTAAGTTCAAAATATCCCAAACTTCTACAACTGGGTCTTCAATGATTTTGCGAAGAAAACCATTGCTTACCCTAACTAAAATTCCACCACACGCCACTGCCGGTATGTTAAATAGATTGCCTCGGATGTAGTATGTGTTAGCTATGTAGAGGTAAAACGAATAGTTCAGTACAGGGAGGCATGGCGTTCTGCATCAAACCAGTCAAAGACTGAAGACACAAACAACAACATTTGGTTTATAGGTACAAAACATTTTCATCTAGGTCTTCATCTTACATACCGTACCGTATGTTAATTCATTTTAGTCGCTAGGGGAATCTTAGCCATCAGACTCATGTATTTGTGTGTGTTAAATATATCTGATAACCTGTGTTTTTGTGATTACTGTAATTATTAGGCTGTTGGGTAGAGATACGAGTTCCGGGACTTGAAAAAAAAATAGCCATTCCGTATATGATTGGAGGTACCGTAGGAAAAACAAACTCAGAAAGACCGCTGTCAACGCTGGGATTTTAACCACCAATCCCTTTGACTTGCAGCAGCGCCCCATCGCAGTCGACGTGCGTGTTTTAAACGCACGGCTACGCCAGGTGTTCATCTTAAATACTTACTGATCTTGCAGTAAATGCCAGTTAGAAGTGTTACCAGTCTCATTATTAATAATGGTGACTTCGAACTAAGTATTCCCACTTTCAAACAATTTGCTTCGTCTCTGCATAATTGCAAAAAGCCTTCGTGGCTTAGGCGGCAGCACGTCAGCCTCTCACCGCTGGGTCCGTGGTTCAAATCCCGGCCACTCCATGTGAGATCTGTGTTGGACAAAACGGAAGCAGACAGGTTTTTCTCCAGGTACTCCGGTTTTCCCTGACAGCATTTCATTCCAGCAACACTCTCCACTATCATTTCATTTCATCTGTCATTCATTTAATCACTGCCCCAGAGGAGTGCGTCAGGCCTCAGCAGCCGGCACAGTTCATATCCTCGCCGCTAGATGGGGGCTTCATTCATTCCATTTCTGACCCGGTAGGAGACTGGAAGCAGGCTGTGGATTTTCATTTCTGCATAATTGCAATAGCGGTAGACTATGGGTATAGAGTGTAATGTAACTTTTAAAGGCAAGAACAATATCTTCACCCTGAGATCAATTTAATGATCGCGCAATTAATTCTGTATGGGAGTATAGCCAAAAAATAATTTCGTACCTCAAGAAAAGTGTTGACTCTCAGATGCCGACAGCCAATATATATCAACAATAAAATATAGAACACCACTCAATATCACTTGATAAGTGTGGAATGTGCGACATAACAAGGTTTCTATGGTTGTTCATCAATATGGTCCTAAAGAGTGCAGTGAATTCCATTACTGAGCATGGTAACAGTACCGTGCCATCGCTACCCAAATTCGACTGTCTTTCCTGCATCTCTCTCTCTCTCTCTCTCTATCTCTCTCTCTCTCTGTGTGGTTAACAGCCGTGAGGATGGTTGGCAGCAGCTCGCCATTCTTCCCGTATCTCCGTTTTCCTCTTTAGTTTACAATATGAGCCACAACCCATATCTTCCAGTATTTGACTCATGTATTCCAGTCTAGGTATTCCTCTATAATTCTTGCCGTCTACTGTTCCCTCGATTATAATCTTAAGTAGTCCATTGTGTTACAGTATGTGGCCCACGAGGTGATTCCGTCTTCTTTTTAAATATTTAAGGAAGCACCTTCTCTCTCCCACTCTTCTAAAGACTCCTCATTTGAGACCATTTATTTCCAGCTGATTTTCATAATCCTTCCAGAGCACCAGGTATCAAATGCTAGTAGTCTTTCTCTCTCTCTCTCTCTCTATCTCTCTCCTCTATTGTCCAAGATTCGCTGCCATATAGCGCGACGCTCCATACATACGTCTTCAACATTTGTTTCATCACATCAAGACTTATGTTCTTAGCAGTAAATAGGTTCTTCTTCTTATAGAAAGCGTTCTTGGCTTGGGCAATCCTACCTAATATTTCTCTCCCGCTTCTTCCATCATTTATTAATTTACTTCCCAGATAATTAAACTCATTCACTTCTTGTATCGTTTCATTTCTTAACTCTATTGCTGTCTGGTTTTCGCCATTTCTACTGCAGACCAAAATTTTTCTTTTGTTTATATGTATTCTCATATTAAATTCCTCCTCCATTATTTTGTCCATCTTACTCAGGATCTTTTGTAAGTCTTCTTCATTTTCTGCAATTAGCGCTATGTCATCAGCAAACCTTATCATGTCAACTTTATCTCCATGAATATTCACTCCTGTGACAAATTCTTCTCTTACTCGGTCGATCGCCTTTTTTACATATATATTGAATAGGTATGGGGATAAGGAACAACCCTGCCGTACACCCTTTGTGATGTGTGCTGTTTCTTCCTTACTACCACAACAAACTATTCCAGTTTCTTGCTTATAGATATTTCCTGAATATCAGATCAAAATTATGCAACTAAGGCATCGAAATATGAGGAAAGTACTGTCCCCGTTTACCCGGATAGTAGGCTGTCAGATATCCGCCCCCTCAATCGGATTGCCAAAAATCAACCGCACCGGCTCAGCTACACCAATGAAAATGGCACTGACAGATACTACCGAGGTTTGAGCACAGAAGTTAACAAGAAATTATTGTGGAACACACCAAAATAGACGGGGGTTCATACTTACCTCTACTTACCTCTTAAAAATAATCTCGGGGATTGGGTTGACAACAGGATCTCTAAAGTATGCTCCCACAATAACCTCCACCATGACATTTAAAAATGAACCAGAACGAAGACAAGAACTTTGAACTGTACAAAAGCTTTTATTTCAAATAAAGGGTATGATTTTAACAACTCAACAAAATAAATGTGGCTATCAGTAGCCCATGTCAATCTGACTATGTCCTCCTGTAGGACTTGCAAAGTTATCATACAACATGTTAGCTCCCACGAGCTCAAAATAACGTAACATTCATAGCACACTTGGACTGGAAAAGGAAGTCAGGACGAGACACATATATAGAGCATTTGTTTTCTTTTAATAAACATGACACTGATATATATAGGCACAAGGCCAGAATGTAGACGACCTTGCCCGCTGATAACCAGTTGTCTGGCCAGCTGCGGTCTACCCTTCAACATGTCGTACACCTGTCAAATGGACTCACTTGTCCTGCTATGTTGCGTAAGAGTCCAGTTCCCTCTCAAAAGCTTTAAATGTCCGCAAGACAACAAAAATATAGTTACGCAAATCTTTCAAATGCTTTACTCACACACCACTGGATTATTCTGACAATCCCTAAACTTGTTAAATTATCATCCAAATGTTTAATAAGCGTTGTTTAGAGTATAAAACAAACTCTTAAATGTTTATAACAAAAGCTCAAAAATAATTTATAACAATTATAAATTGTTTATAATATTTGTCAACGACAATAAAAAATTTAAACACGCCTCTAACATTACATTCGTTCCACATTATTGTCAAAGATATTTACATCATTATTTACAATATTAACATTTAAATTATTCAAATTATTAATTTAAGAAATACATTTAACCACATGTTCATCCGGTTGGTAATTTCATAATCGTGTCAATATAATCGACCAATGAAGGTTAGTTATACATATTTAATGTCACAATCTGGTTTAATAAAGGTTGTAATAATTATTATAGTTATTTGTGACGGTAATCTTCATTCAAAATCTTATCTCAAATTCTTCAATACTCTTGTTAATTATAACAGTAAATTCACTTGATTAATTTTCAAAGGACTACGACAATACACTCCATCGGAAAATACTTCGCTTACAAAATAATGCACAAAACTGCATTAAAATAGGCCCAAAATTCATCATATATTAATATATATGGCATCAAAATCTTCCACAGAACCTACAAAAACCTCCACTAACAAATTCTTCAACATCATTAATTACTGTGGGAACCTCCTTCATTAATTCAAGGGCATTATACATCAGCGACTTTCAACACGTCCGCTGCACTAGCGATTATACATTCATAGTTCCACTTCAAAAATTCTTATAATCATTAATTGTTTCAAAACTGTTATCTTAAACCTTCGTGGATTTCATTCATGAATCGAAATGAAGTAAAAATTTGCCAATCACAAACACATTTAATAGTGAATACGCTTATATACGCCTGTCTGGTCTATCAAAATTTAAGATTAACATCTTCAAAGAATTGTAGTATAAAAATACTATCATCAAACAAAGTGCGACTAAACTGCAAAATAGTCGAATAGAATCCAATTAGATTGTGGAATGCAAACATCATTATATAAATCTCTAGTTGAAAAAAAACTCCTAACAAAAGTTCATGACTTTAGTGCATTCAATAATTCATAATTAAAGTTCATCTTTCACAAAATTGTCTATGATGCAATGGTCGTTCATAACTGACGATAAATGTCTGTGTTGCAATCAATTCAAATAACGACTAGTATTTCCAAGATCGTCGACAACGTAATGGATTTTAACGCTCTAAAATCATTTAAATGTTCTTCCTTCTTGATGATGACAGAAAATTGGTCAAAGTAATTAAACTGGGGTAGAATTACTTTAATAAAGTGACACGCTGTCTGAATTTAAATCTGCCATAAAAATCATTAACTTACAGTCAAATCGTGACTACAAAAATAAGCAAATTACTGAAAAATCTAAATATCAGTCTAAACTGATCCAAAATCATTTAACTATGCCCATGACATAACCATGTCTTAATAAATCGTCGAAAAAGGCATAACTCATCAAGGTGTACTGAGTACAGGAATCTCAAACAAGAATATAGGGCAAAATACATGAGGACAGAAAATATGGGAAAATGGTTGCTCAGATATCGCTAAAAAACTCAAATAAAACAATAAACGTTCACGACTACCTTACCTGCCGATTGAAGTTCCAGAGGAAAATTCCCCAAAGAAGACTGCTGATGGATCCATTTCACCAACTTAAAGCTGAGCTCCATCCTCCAAACAGGAAACAGCACCCTCGGAGAATCGAACTGCTTCCTCCTCCGGAAATTGCACTGCTCCGTGTAGACGAAAGACATCCTTCCGGCAAAATTCTTCTTTGTGAGTCGGGACTACCCTGACCTCTCTTGAAAAATCCCTGAAGTTCCAGTAGAAAATCGCCATGAAGTTTTTGTAGTAATTTCCGAAGAAATATTCATATTTAGGAGTATGAAATCGTTTCCATTGCTGTTTGATAGTATTCAGCGTTGAACCACGAAACATGGGTGTAGATGGTTATTCACCACATGTTCGCTTGTGTGGAATGGCGATTAGCGAAGTTCCATGCTGCTATCTTACTCCAACGATATATGTCCCAATTGCATTAAAGTCCTTTAGCCTACCATTTTCTCTTCGGTTATGGTAATAGTAGAACAAACTGCCATATTAAACTGCTCCATAATACTGTAGCGTTGTGTCACAAAAGCAATCTGAAGTCTCCCTATTGCACTAGCAGTGTCAGCCGTGGCGTAGAATCTGACGATACAAAGTGCTTCTCAGGTGGCGAGAAAATCACTTTTGTCAGTCGTCTAAAATTGCCAATATCTTCCAAAATAACTTCACGAAATTGTTCAACTTTTCTACACTCCTTAATGTAGCACTGCACAATAGAATTAGCTTATAGGCGACCGCTAACTGTTCATAGCTAATCTTGTAGACGCGTTATAATGTGCGTTTTAACTTCACCTAGTTTTCACTCACTGTAAACTTGCACTGCTTGTCTGCTCGAATCTCGTTTAATGCGGTGGCTTCACCACGCGTTATAATGACGACTCTTTCTACTAATATCACTCGACGTCTCACCGAAATGACTATATAAGAAATGATACTGAAGATCTGAGCTTAGGTTCTGACGATTTGAGATCTGACGATTTGAGATCTGAGTTGAGATATGAGTTGAGATATCAGACTGCTCTCTTCTGCGCAAGGCCTTTTATAAACTTCATGAGGGGCGTATCCATCCCTTCCATAGCGTGATACTGCGTCATCGCTAGAAGTTCCAACTTCGTCTATACATGACGGATTTTCAAAATTCAAAAACTGAAAATAAATTTCACCAAAATTCCAGATCAATGCCTCTACTGCAAATGGAATTCCACAATTCTGCATTCCAAAAAGTAATACAAATACCATAGTTTCAGCAATCTCCGTCTTCCTTCAAACTATCGTTCATTGGTTCGAGCCTCCCCTCCAATAGCATAATTTCTTCCTCAGCAGAATTCCACGTTTCCTGCGACTGCGTCGTAAATCTCGGATCTTTCTCGAATAAATGCTGACGTCACTGAGAATCTCAGCTCAAGTAGCTTGCTGGCATAACGTCTGCGTCATCCGTGCTTACGTCATGACTACCCACGTCATAACTATGACAGCCATAACTTTCTTCATAATTTCCAAAATAGCCACCGTGGTCTCTATATAATTCAATTTACGGGGGCATTCTCCCCTCACCACGTTTTAAAAACAGTTGCAAATTGTTTTTAAACTCAGTGTTACAAGTACCTCAACTCTCTTGAACACGAAATTGAATTATTACTGGTTTACTCTAGGATAGTATCTTTTCAAATTTCCAGCATTGAACTTGCCGTAAACGACATTATTCTCATCATCGTAGAGTTCATAACAGTTGTTTCCATAAGCGTTCGTAATTCTAAACGGACCCATAAACACAATTCCAAACTTGGGATAGATTTTCTTGCTCATATCAGCCTTGACAGGTCTGCGTAGTAATACAAGATTTCCAACTTGTAAGGGTGCACCAAAACGTTTTCCAGCTACTCTTTTCAATCGTTTCTCTGCTGCTTTCTGGAGTTGTTCCTTCTCCTTGTCAATCCTCTGCTGCCTTCCTAGGTCGGGATCTCTAGGAACGTGGTTGAAAAGATTATCCCACGGCCTTTCTGGGTTTCTTCCTAGATGAAGTCGCATTGGCACTTCTCCTGTGCTCTCCTGCACTGTAGAATTCAGACATTCCTCAATAAGGGGCACAAATCTCACCCAACCAGAATGATCATTTGGACAGAAAATTTGACAGAATATCGAAAATTCAGCCATATATCTTTCTGAAGAATTCGACTCTGGGTAACGCACGCTTGAAAATAAGTGCTTAATGCCAAGCCTTTCCATATCCGCAGCAAATTCCAAGGATGTAAACTGCGTTCCATGATCAGACAGTAGATATTCTGGTTTACCAGCTTTAGGAAATACAGCATTTTCCAGTCTGCTTACAACGTTCCTCGTGTTAGCTTTCTGCATGGGACTCATTGTAACAAATTTTGAGAAAACATCCACGGTAACCAACAGGTACTGGTTGCCCTGATATCCCTTCGGACAGGGGCCAAATATATCCGTCGCCATGAGTTCGTTTGGTTTAGAAGGAATCATAGCCTTCGGTTTCCCTTTTAATAAAGCAGAAGCATACTTTGCTCTTTGACATTTGTCACATGATCGAATGACCTTGGCCATGCTGGAACGCATGTTAGTCCAAATAAATCTCTCTTTAAGAGTATTAAGAGTTTTATCTAAACCGGCATGTCCAGTTGCGTGATGAGCTACCCACACTAAATTGACAACAAGTTTAGGTGGCACGACTATTCGGAGTTTTGTATGCGCAGAGTCAGCATACTTGCATACGATGTCTCCACTCAAGACAAAGTGTCGTGAATTTCTCCGTGTAGCTGCATAGTCAACATCAGTATTGTCCATGTAACCCTTGAGGAACCTGTACATTTTCCTTATTGGAGCGTGTCTCTTCTGTGACACACCGATTCGGGCTAACCTCCTAACGGTTTCTTGATCTTCTTGCTCCAATTGTACATGGTGTATCTGCACATTTTTAATAGGGTTACGTGATAAAGCATCAGCCAGTAAGTTATCTTTCCCAGGCTGGTGGACGATAGTGGCGTTAAACTGTTGGGTGAACAAAGCCCAACGTGTCAGTCTATCACTCGACATGTCAGTTTGCAGCATAAACTGTAGTGCTTTATGGTCAGTAATAATGATGACCTTATGTCCCAGCAGGATTTTCTTCCACGCTTGCAAAGATGTCACAAAAGCTAACGCTTCAAGTTCTGTCGTGAAGTAGTTTTCCTCGTGTTTCTTCAACTTCCGACTAGTGAACGCAATGTAGTCCTTGTTGCCTGCCTCGTCTTTCTGGTATAAGACTGCACTAATGCCTATTCTTGATACATCAGACTCAATATAGAACACCTTCTCAAAATCTGGGTACTCCAGTTTCACGTTATTCCTGAGCATCTCTTTTGCTTTCTCGAAAGCCTCGTCTGCAGCGGTACTCCATTTCCATCTATTATTCTTCTTGAGTAAGTCATACAGAGGAGCCATAATTTCAGAGTATCTTGGACAGTGGCTGCTAATAAATTGGCATGCGCCTACAAATTCTCTGACTTGTTTCACCTTAGTTGGCTTTGGAAATCTCGTGATCGCATCTACTTTTTGCATGTTTGGATGATATCCATCTTTATCGATAGTATGCCCCAAGTAATTTATCTCCTTCTTCAAGAATTGACATTTTCCAAAATTGACCTTGATATTGGCCTCCCTTAAATTCTAGAACAACTTTCTCAAGTGCACTAAATGTTCTGCGGCGCTGGGTGAAGATACGATTAAATCGTCAATGTAGCAGATTACATTTTCTTTCACTTCGTCAGTGAGCTTGCTATCAAGTGCTCGAATAAGTGCTGGTCCACTGTTAACCATTCCAAAAGGCATTCTGACAAAGACCCATGACGTCTGGTCAAATAAGAATCCAGTGTACTGCATACTATCTTCTTCTAGTTGAACTTGATAAAATGAAGACGTCAAGTCAAGAACGCTGAAACATGCTCTCCCTTTGAATTTTCGAAGCAGATCTCTAATCTTGGGTGGTCGGTCATTTTCTGGAAGAATCTTCAAGTTGATGGTCCTGGCATCGAGACAAAGACGTATCTGACCATTACTTTTCTTCACTACTGTGATGGGGTTTATATAAGACGATGCCTGTTTTTTAATAATCCCGTCTACCTCCATTTTTCTGATTAACCCTCGTACTTCTTGATAGTATTTCTCAGGTATGGGGTATATTCTCTTCTGGTAAGGGGTTTCATCTGTCAGCCTTATCTTGTACTTATAATCCTTAATCAATCCAGGCTTTTCATCAAAAATATCTTGGAATTCCTTTATCAGATCCTCAAATTCCCCCTGAATTTCTTCAAATCCTTCAGTTTTTCTACTGGGTATTTCTGCTAAATTTTCCACTTCATTAATTATGGTATTCAAAATTTCTTCCCTAAGGTCTATTTCCAGACTGTTTTTCACGTCCTGTTTTTCGATCTCTTCTGTGATCATGTACCCATCATTAAAGCTAATACTTCTGTTCTTCATGTCAATAATAGCTCCAACCTTCGATATAAAATCGATTCCAAGCACCATATCAAAATTGATCTTGCTCACCACAATAAAGATCTGTTCATAATTCCTTCCATTGATCTCAAAGTTCAATAACACTTGAATCTTGCACTTCACTGCCTTATCTTGGAATATCCCTCTCACTTTGACGGTAGAAACAGGTAGAACTGTCATGTTCTCTCCTCTTAGCAGACTTTGATAACATTCCTCTGAAATGATGGAGATAATTGCACCAGTATCCATCAGGGCTTTGTACTGTTGGCCATCTATCAGTACAGAAATAATAGGTAAGGCACATGGTCTTTCCTCTTTAACGATACCCCTCTCTTCTAGCAAATCTTCATCAGTAACTTCATATATCTCATTAATTGTAATCAGGTGTGGTGTGGCAATGTATTTACAAGTTCTCACTGTCGTTGAGAAATCGGCGTTTTTTTTTTTTTTTTTGTGTGTTACCGACCTCAAAATTCTGCTGGCTCGTAGAAGGCCCAGGATCGATTACAACATCCTGCCTTTTCTTTTGGTTTTCGGCTTCTTTTTCCCGTAATTCATTCAGGTATTGCTGGCTTTCCCTCTCTCTTTCCTGATACTGATCGGGTGTCATAACCTGACCTTGAGGATCTTGATTTCTATTTTGGTTCTGGTTATTTCTATTATAATTTCTGTTATAACCATTATTGTTGTAGTATCTGCCTCTTCCATTGTTGTAATTTCCTCGATTATAGTTCCAGCCTCTTCTCTGTTGATACGGACGGTAACCTTGCGATCTGTTATTTCGAAACTGATTATTCCTGTGAGGACCTACATTGTCAGTTTTCTCTTCATCTGGCTTGTCAGTTTGTTGGAATTGGTCCATATATACAGTATTTATTTCTTTGAAGTCATGCCTTTGACCTTTCTGTACCACGTTAGGCATTGGACTTGTGTAGTCTAACCTCCTCAGTAATTCATCCATGCTGGTCAAATCCCTGATGTTTGACGAAATGATTAGTCTCCTCACCTCCACAGGCAGCATACGAGAAATCGCATCAATTAATTGCTCCGTTGACAATGGGGGTTGCAAAAATCTCAAGCGGGACAATTGACTCGTAAAGAAATCAGCGTACCGTGTTGGAAGAGTACCTGAATATTTTCTTGAATAAACCTCCGCTCTTAACGAATTCTGCGCTTCTATGGACCAAAATCGCTTGATTAATGCCTCTGCAAACTCGTCAAAGTTACTGAATGTGTATCTAAAAGCTCGAAACCATTCAAGGGGTCCTCCAATCAAAAATCTCTCCACAATCTTCATCTCTCTCTCTCTGGGAATGTGAGCTTCGATGAAATAATCTTTGAGGTTCCTTATATATTCTATAGGCGTCAAACTATCAGTGTTGCTGAATTTTTGCGGTTTGTCTTCAAAATTCCTGATGACCGTCACGTTCCTCGGATATGAATCCGGGTAGTTTTTCCCACTATCTCGATAGTTCCACTCAGGTTCCATATTCCTCTCGTCATCTTCCTCCCTGAATCTGGATATACGTTCCTCAGGAGTCACGTCTCTCTCTTCTGGAGCTAGGTTATATCTTCTGGCGTAATTCCTATTGATTTCGCAAGTCAAGCCTTCTGTATCCTTGTCAGTGATTTCCGTTAAGACTTTCTTGATTAACTCTTCTTTGTAGGTCTCCATCAAACTAGCTTCTCCTAGCTTCAAATTCTGCAGTTTGCTCGTCGTTTCATTAACATCAGAGACAACTTTATGAATCTGTTCCTCTAATGCAGATTTTAATGCTTGCACATCCTGACCTATTTGTGTTCTATCTTCAACTTGTCTTTCGGATAGCGAATCCATCCTGACGCTTAAATCTTTCCTAATCTGTACTACTTCATTGTTAATATCTATTTGAGTACTGGCAAGTTTTCTTTCAATACGTTCCTGAATTTGGGTTACATGTTCCCCACTTGACCTATTCCACTCGTCTTTCCATACTGCTACATTTGCCGTTAACATTTCTGCTATGTCTACTTCGATATCTTCTTTCAATAATCTATTATGGTCTAATACCTGGGTTCTCATGACCTCTACATCATACTTTAAACCTGCTAAAGACGCTGTCGTTCTAACTGACTCATCAACTAATCTAGTCGTTAATGCACTCATATTACGCGTACAAAGGGTTTTCGAATTGTCTATCTCTTCCCTGACTTTATTTACATCAGTTTGGACTTTAGCAATATCTACGAAAACTGTGTTGACTTCTACTTGAATCTTATTTATATCACTTTGCATCTCATTTACATCCGAATGAATGTTATTAATATCAACCTGAACATTGGACACATCAGTTCTAACATTTTGGATTTCTCTTTGGACTTCCTCAACCTTGTCTTGGACAGTCGCAACATCATTTTTAACAACAACTACTTCAGCCCTAGCACAAGAAATATCACCTCGGACATTAGCCACATCTAGATTCAACATTGTAAGATCTTTCTGTACCTTGGAAACATCAATTTTAACATCAGAAACATCCTTATGCATATTAGACAAATCTTTATGGACATTGGACACGTCTGTGCGCATGTCAGTTACAGTATTCTCGATTCCTTGGGTATTAATCTGTAAACGCGACATATTATCCTCTAAGTTAGCAGAACTGGTCTGGAGAACTTTCATATTCTCCTCCATTCGACTAGTATTCCTAGCTTCCATCTCCTTCATGCTTTCATTCAGCATCTGCTTCATACTGCTATTCATGTTAGCAGACATCTCCTCTAACATCATCCTCAGACTTTCATCTGCCATTACAATATTAATTCAAAGATAGACTGCTGTAGGGACATACATCAATAGAGCAAAATAACAACATCTGAGCAACACTTTTCACCATATAAAAATTTGATCAATTTTCTGTCTTAAATCTAACTTATAACTACCTTATAATTAACCTTCGAAGACCCTTCATGTTGAAACAAACTCAAGCACATGTCCAAATTTCCCTGGCTCATTTTAAAATATCCTAACACAAATAATTTACATTTACAATCCAAATAATTTAATTTTATCTTTAATATGACTAAAACATGTCATAAGCCGGTCAAATAAAATAAGATTCCAGATCATAGGCGATTTTTCTAAGTTTCCAGCCTATTTAACCTTTCTCAAGTTGTATAAGATCTGATCTTTTCTGAGTGTAATTTTCCTAATACAATACAACATTTAATTCCTATATAATCACACTCTTAAATACTACAATTGGCCAAGACATCTAACAAAGAATCAACCTCTTTATTTGAGTCTAATCGAGCCACACGTTTTAGGTTTGCCAATCCTACTGGCGTTCAACCTGGTGATCCACTTATGTTGAACAAGCCCCATACGTTGACTGCGCCAATCCTTCTGTCCCCGTTTACCCGGATAGTAGGCTGTCAGATATCCGCCCCCTCAATCGGATTGCCAAAAATCAACCGCACCGGCTCAGCTACACCAATGAAAATGGCACTGACAGATACTACCGAGGTTTGAGCACAGAAGTTAACAAGAAATTATTGTGGAACACACCAAAATAGACGGGGGTTCATACTTACCTCTACTTACCTCTTAAAAATAATCTCGGGGATTGGGTTGACAACAGGATCTCTAAAGTATGCTCCCACAATAACCTCCACCATGACATTTAAAAATGAACCAGAACGAAGACAAGAACTTTGAACTGTACAAAAGCTTTTATTTCAAATAAAGGGTATGATTTTAACAACTCAACAAAATAAATGTGGCTATCAGTAGCCCATGTCAATCTGACTATGTCCTCCTGTAGGACTTGCAAAGTTATCATACAACATGTTAGCTCCCACGAGCTCAAAATAACGTAACATTCATAGCACACTTGGACTGGAAAAGGAAGTCAGGACGAGACACATATATAGAGCATTTGTTTTATTTTAATAAACATGACACTGATATATATAGGCACAAGGCCAGAATGTAGACGACCTTGCCCGCTGATAACCAGTTGTCTGGCCAGCTGCGGTCTACCCTTCAACATGTCGTACACCTGTCAAATGGACTCACTTGTCCTGCTATGTTGCGTAAGAGTCCAGTTCCCTCTCAAAAGCTTTAAATGTCCGCAAGACAACACAAATATAGTTACGCAAATCTTTCAAATGCTTTACTCACACACCACTGGATTATTCTGGCAATCCCTAAACTTGTTAAATTATCATCCAAATGTTTAATAAGCGTTGTTTAGAGTATAAAACAAACTCTTAAATGTTTATAACAAAAGCTCAAAAATAATTTATAACAATTATAAATTGTTTATAATATTTGTCAACGACAATAAAAAATTTAAACACGCCTCTAACATTACATTCGTTCCACATTATTGTCAAAGATATTTACATCATTATTTACAATATTAACATTTAAATTATTCAAATTATTAATTTAAGAAATACATTTAACCACATGTTCATCCGGTTGGTAATTTCATAATCGTGTCAATATAATCGACCAATGAAGGTTAGTTATACATATTTAATGTCACAATCTAGTTTAATAAAGGTTGTAATAATTATTATAGTTATTTGTGACGGTAATCTTCATTCAAAATCTTATCTCAAATTCTTCAATACTCTTGTTAATTATAACAGTAAATTCACTTGATTAATTTTCAAAGGACTACGACAATACACTCCATCGGAAAATACTTCGCTTACAAAATAATGCACAAAACTGCATTAAAATAGGCCCAAAATTCATCATATATTAATATATATGGCATCAAAATCTTCCACAGAACCTACAAAAACCTCCACTAACAAATTCTTCAACATCATTAATTACTGTGGGAACCTCCTTCATTAATTCAAGGGCATTATACATCAGCGACTTTCAACACGTCCGCTGCACTAGCGATTATACATTCATAGTTCCACTTCAAAAATTCTTATAATCATTAATTGTTTCAAGACTGTTATCTTAAACCTTCGTGGATTTCATTCATGAATCGAAATGAAGTAAAAATTTGCCAATCACAAACACATTTAATAGTGAATACGCTTATATACGCCTGTCTGGTCTATCAAAATTTAAGATTAACATCTTCAAAGAATTGTAGTATAAAAATACTATCATCAAACAAAGTGCGACTAAACTGCAAAATAGTCGAATAGAATCCAATTAGATTGTGGAATGCAAACATCATTATATAAATCTCTAGTTGAAAAAAAAACTCCTAACAAAAGTTCATGACTTTAGTGCATTCAATAATTCATAATTAAAGTTCATCTTTCACAAAATTGTCTATGATGCAATGGTCGTTCATAACTGACGATAAATGTCTGTGTTGCAATCAATTCAAATAACGACTAGTATTTCCAAGATCGTCGACAACGTAATGGATTTTAACGCTCTAAAATCATTTAAATGTTCTTCCTTCTTGATGATGACAGAAAATTGGTCAAAGTAATTAAACTGGGGTAGAATTACTTTAATAAAGTGACACGCTGTCTGAATTTAAATCTGCCATAAAAATCATTAACTTACAGTCAAATCGTGACTACAAAAATAAGCAAATTACTGAAAAATCTAAATATCAGTCTAAACTGATCCAAAATCATTTAACTATGCCCATGACATAACCATGTCTTAATAAATCGTCGAAAAAGGCATAACTCATCAAGGTGTACTGAGTACAGGAATCTCAAACAAGAATATAGGGCAAAATACATGAGGACAGAAAATATGGGAAAATGGTTGCTCAGATATCGCTAAAAAACTCAAATAAAACAATAAACGTTCACGACTACCTTATCTGCCGATTGAAGTTCCAGAGGAAAATTCCCCAAAGAAGACTGCTGATGGATCCAGTTCACCAACTTAAAGCTGAGCTCCATCCTCCAAACAGGAAACAGCACCCTCGGAGAATCGAACTGCTTCCTCCTCCGGAAATTGCACTGCTCCGTGTAGACGAAAGACATCCTTCCGGCAAAATTCTTCTTTGTGAGTCGGGACTACCCTGACCTCTCTTGAAAAATCCCTGAAGTTCCAGTAGAAAATCGCCATGAAGTTTTTGTAGTAATTTCCGAAGAAATATTCATATTTAGGAGTATGAAATCGTTTCCATTGCTGTTTGATAGTATTCAGCGTTGAACCACGAAACATGGGTGTAGATGGTTATTCACCACATGTTCGCTTGTGTGGAATGGCGATTAGCGAAGTTCCATGCTGCTATCTTACTCCAACGATATATGTCCCAATTGCATTAAAGTCCTTTAGCCTATCATCTTCTCTTCGGTTATGGTAATAGTAGAACAAACTGCCATATTAAACTGCTCCATAATACTGTAGCGTTGTGTCACAAAAGCAATCTGAAGTCTCCCTATTGCACTAGCAGTGTCAGCCGTGGCGTAGAATCTGACGATACAAAGTGCTTCTCAGGTGGCGAGAAAATCACTTTTGTCAGTCGTCTAAAATTGCCAATATCTTCCAAAATAACTTCACGAAATTGTTCAACTTTTCTACACTCCTTAATGTAGCACTGCACAATAGAATTAGCTTATAGGCGACCGCTAACTGTTCATAGCTAATCTTGTAGACGCGTTATAATGTGCGTTTTAACTTCACCTAGTTTTCACTCACTGTAAACTTGCACTGCTTGTCTGCTCGAATCTCGTTTAATGCGGTGGCTTCACCACGCGTTATAATGACGACTCTTTCTACTAATATCACTCGACGTCTCACCGAAATGACTATATAAGAAATGATACTGAAGATCTGAGCTTAGGTTCTGACGATTTGAGATCTGACGATTTGAGATCTGAGTTGAGATATGAGTTGAGATATCAGACTGCTCTCTTCTGCGCAAGGCCTTTTATAAACTTCATGAGGGGCGTATCCATCCCTTCCATAGCGTGATACTGCGTCATCGCTAGAAGTTCCAACTTCGTCTATACATGACGGATTTTCAAAATTCAAAAACTGAAAATAAATTTCACCAAAATTCCAGATCAATGCCTCTACTGCAAATGGAATTCCACAATTCTGCATTCCAAAAAGTAATACAAATACCATAGTTTCAGCAATCTCCGTCTTCCTTCAAACTATCGTTCATTGGTTCGAGCCTCCCCTCCAATAGCATAATTTCTTCCTCAGCAGAATTCCACGTTTCCTGCGACTGCGTCGTAAATCTCGGATCTTTCTCGAATAAATGCTGACGTCACTGAGAATCTCAGCTCAAGTAGCTTGCTGGCATAACGTCTGCGTCATCCGTGCTTACGTCATGACTACCCACGTCATAACTATGACAGCCATAACTTTCTTCATAATTTCCAAAATAGCCACCGTGGTCTCTATATAATTCAATTTACGGGGGCATTCTCCCCTCACCACGTTTTAAAAACAGTTGCAAATTGTTTTTAAACTCAGTGTTACAAGTACCTCAACTCTCTTGAACACGAAATTGAATTATTACTGGTTTACTCTAGGATAGTATCTTTTCAAATTTCCAGCATTGAACTTGCCGTAAACGACATTATTCTCATCATCGTAGAGTTCATAACAGTTGTTTCCATAAGCGTTCGTAATTCTAAACGGACCCATAAACACAATTCCAAACTTGGGATAGATTTTCTTGCTCATATCAGCCTTGACAGGTCTGCGTAGTAATACAAGATTTCCAACTTGTAAGGGTGCACCAAAACGTTTTCCAGCTACTCTTTTCAATCGTTTCTCTGCTGCTTTCTGGAGTTGTTCCTTCTCCTTGTCAATCCTCTGCTGCCTTCCTAGGTCGGGATCTCTAGGAACGTGGTTGAAAAGATTATCCCACGGCCTTTCTGGGTTTCTTCCTAGATGAAGTCGCATTGGCACTTCTCCTGTGCTCTCCTGCACTGTAGAATTCAGACATTCCTCAATAAGGGGCACAAATCTCACCCAACCAGAATGATCATTTGGACAGAAAATTCGACAGAATTTCGAAAATTCAGCCATATATCTTTCTGAAGAATTCGACTCTGGGTAACGCACGATTGAAAATAAGTGCTTAATGCCAAGCCTTTCCATATCCGCAGCAAATTCCAAGGATGTAAACTGCGTTCCATGATCAGACAGTAGATATTCTGGTTTACCAGCTTTAGGAAATACAGCATTTTCCAGTCTGCTTACAACGTTCCTCGTGTTAGCTTTCTGCATGGGACTCATTGTAACAAATTTTGAGAAAACATCCACGGTAACCAACAGGTACTGGTTGCCCTGATATCCCTTCGGACAGGGGCCAAATATATCCGTCGCCATGAGTTCGTTTGGTTTAGAAGGAATCATAGCCTTCGGTTTTCCTTTTAATAAAGCAGAAGCATACTTTGCTCTTTGACATTTGTCACATGATCGAATGACCTTGGCCATGCTGGAACGCATGTTAGTCCAAATAAATCTCTCTTTAAGAGTATTAAGAGTTTTATCTAAACCGGCATGTCCAGTTGCGTGATGAGCTACCCACACTAAATTGACAACAAGTTTAGGTGGCACGACTATTCGGAGTTTTGTATGCGCAGAGTCAGCATACTTGCATACGATGTCTCCACTCAAGACAAAGTGTCGTGAATTTCTCCGTGTAGCTGCATAGTCAACATCAGTATTGTCCATGTAACCCTTGAGGAACCTGTACATTTTCCTTATTGGAGCGTGTCTCTTCTGTGACACACCGATTCGGGCTAACCTCCTAACGGTTTCTTGATCTTCTTGCTCCAATTGTACATGGTGTATCTGCACATTTTTAATAGGGTTACGTGATAAAGCATCAGCCAGTAAGTTATCTTTCCCAGGCTGGTGGACGATAGTGGCGTTAAACTGTTGGGTGAACAAAACCCAACGTGTCAGTCTATCACTCGACATGTCAGTTTGCAGCATAAACTGTAGTGCTTTATGGTCAGTAATAATGATGACCTTATGTCCCAGCAGGATTTTCTTCCACGCTTGCAAAGCTGTCACAAAAGCTAACGCTTCAAGTTCTGTCGTGAAGTAGTTTTCCTCGTGTTTCTTCAACTTCCGACTAGTGAACGCAATGTAGTGCTTGTTGCCTGCCTCGTCTTTCTGGTATAAGACTGCACTAATGCCTATTCTTGATGCATCAGACTCAATATAGAACACCTTCTCAAAATCTGGGTACTCCAGTTTCACGTTATTCCTGAGCATCTCTTTTGCTTTCTCGAAAGCCTCGTCTGCAGCGGTACTCCATTTCCATCTATTATTCTTCTTGAGTAAGTCATACAGAGGAGCCATAATTTCAGAGTATCTTGGACAGTGGCTGCTAATAAATTGGCATGCGCCTACAAATTCTCTGACTTGTTTCACCTTAGTTGGCTTTGGAAATCTCGTGATCGCATCTACTTTTTGCATGTTTGGATGATATCCATCTTTATCGATAGTATGCCCCAAGTAATTTATCTCCTTCTTCAAGAATTGACATTTTCCAAAATTGACCTTGATATTGGCCTCCCTTAAATTCTCGAACAACTTTCTCAAGTGCACTAAATGTTCTGCGGCGCTGGGTGAAGATACGATTAAATCGTCAATGTAGCAGATTACATTTTCTTTCACTTCGTCAGTGAGCTTGCTATCAAGTGCTCGAATAAGTGCTGGTCCACTGTTAACCATTCCAAAAGGTATTCTGACAAAGACCCATGACGTCTGGTCAAATAAGAATGCAGTGTACTGCATACTATCTTCTTCTAGTTGAACTTGATAAAATGAAGACGTCAAGTCAAGAACGCTGAAACATGCTCTCCCTTTGAATTTTCGAAGCAGATCTCTAATCTTGGGTGGTCGGTCATTTTCTGGAAGAATCTTCAAGTTGATGGTCCTGGCATCGAGACAAAGACGTATCTGACCATTACTTTTCTTCACTACTGTGATGGGGTTTATATAAGACGACGCCTGTTTTTTAATAATCCCGTCTACCTCCATTTTTCTGATTAACCCTCGTACTTCTTGATAGTATTTCTCAGGTATGGGGTATATTCTCTTCTGGTAAGGGGTTTCATCTGTCAGCCTTATCTTGTACTTATAATCCTTAATCAATCCAGGCTTTTCATCAAAAATATCTTGGAATTCCTTTATCAGATCCTCAAATTCCCCCTGAATTTCTTCAAATCCTTCAGTTTTTCTACTGGGTATTTCTGCTAAATTTTCCACTTCATTAATTATGGTATTCAAAATTTCTTCCCTAAGGTCTATTTCCAGACTGTTTTTCACGTCCTGTTTTTCGATCTCTTCTGTGATCATGTACCCATCATTAAAGCTAATACTTCTGTTCTTCATGTCAATAATAGCTCCAACCTTCGATATAAAATCGATTCCAAGCACCATATCAAAATTGATCTTGCTCACCACAATAAAGATCTGTTCATAATTCCTTCCATTGATCTCAAAGTTCAATAACACTTGAATCTTGCACTTCACTGCCTTATCTTGGAATATCCCTCTCACTTTGACGGTAGAAACAGGTAGAACTGTCATGTTCTCTCCTCTTAGCAGACTTTGATAACATTCCTCTGAAATGATGGAGATAATTGCACCAGTATCCATCAGGGCTTTGTACTGTTGGCCATCTATCAGTACAGAAATAATAGGTAAGGCACATGGTCTTTCCTCTTTAACGATACCCCTCTCTTCTAGCAAATCTTCATCAGTAACTTCATATATCTCATTAATTGTAATCAGGTGTGGTGTGGCAATGTATTTACAAGTTCTCACTGTCGTTGAGAAATCGGCGTTTTTTTTTTTTTTTTTGTGTGTTACCGACCTCAAAATTCTGCTGGCTCGTAGAAGGCCCAGGATCGATTACAACATCCTGCCTTTTCTTTTGGTTTTCGGCTTCTTTTTCCCGTAATTCATTCAGGTATTGCTGGCTTTCCCTCTCTCTTTCCTGATACTGATCGGGTGTCATAACCTGACCTTGAGGATCTTGATTTCTATTTTGGTTCTGGTTATTTCTATTATAATTTCTGTTATAACCATTATTGTTGTAGTATCTGCCTCTTCCATTGTTGTAATTTCCTCGATTATAGTTCCAGCCTCTTCTCTGTTGATACGGACGGTAACCTTGCGATCTGTTATTTCGAAACTGATTATTCCTGTGAGGACCTACATTGTCAGTTTTCTCTTCATCTGGCTTGTCAGTTTGTTGGACTTGGTCCATATATACAGTATTTATTTCTTTGAAGTCATGCCTTTGACCTTTCTGTACCACGTTAGGCATTGGACTTGTGTAGTCTAACCTCCTCAGTAATTCATCCATGCTGGTCAAATCCCTGATGTTTGACGAAATGATTAGTCTCCTCACATCCACAGGCAGCATACGAGAAATCGCATCAATTAATTGCTCCGTTGACAATGGGGGTTGCAAAAATCTCAAGCGGGACAATTGACTCGTAAAGAAATCAGCGTACCGTGTTGGAAGAGTACCTGAATATTTTCTTGAATAAACCTCCGCTCTTAACGAATTCTGCGCTTCTATGGACCAAAATCGCTTGATTAATGCCTCTGCAAACTCGTCAAAGTTACTGAATGTGTATCTAAAAGCTCGAAACCATTCAAGGGGTCCTCCAATCAAAAATCTCTCCACAATCTTCATCTCTCTCTCTCTGGGAATGTGAGCTTCGATGAAATAATCTTTGAGGTTCCTTATATATTCTATAGGCGTCAAACTATCAGTGTTGCTGAATTTTTGCGGTTTGTCTTCAAAATTCCTGATGACCGTCACGTTCCTCGGATATGAATCCGGGTAGTTTTTCCCACTATCTCGATAGTTCCACTCAGGTTCCATATTCCTCTCGTCATCTTCCTCCCTGAATCTGGATATACGTTCCTCAGGAGTCACGTCTCTCTCTTCTGGAGCTAGGTTATATCTTCTGGCGTAATTCCTATTGATTTCGCAAGTCAAGCCTTCTGTATCCTTGTCAGTGATTTCCGTTAAGACTTTCTTGATTAACTCTTCTTTATAGGTCTCCATCAAACTAGCTTCTCCTAGCTTCAAATTCTGCAGTTTGCTCGTCGTTTCATTAACATCAGAGACAACTTTATGAATCTGTTCCTCTAATGCAGATTTTAATGCTTGCACATCCTGACCTATTTGTGTTCTATCTTCAACTTGTCTTACGGATAGCGAATCCATCCTGACGCTTAAATCTTTCCTAATCTGTACTACTTCATTGTTAATATCTATTTGAATACTGGCAAGTTTTCTTTCAATACGTTCCTGAATTTGGGTTACATGTTCCCCACTTGACCTACTCCACTCGTCTTTCCATACTGCTACATTTGCCGTTAACATTTCTGCTATGTCTACTTCGATATCTTCTTTCAATAATCTATTATGGTCTAATACCTGGGTTCTCATGACCTCTACATCATACTTTAAACCTGCTAAAGACGCTGTCGTTCTAACTGACTCATCAACTAATCTAGTCGTTAATGCACTCATATTACGCGTACAAAGGGTTTTCGAATTTTCTATCTCTTCCCTGACTTTATTTACATCAGTTTGGACTTTAGCAATATCTACGAAAACTGTGTTGACTTCTACTTGAATCTTATTTATATCACTTTGCATCTCATTTACATCCGAATGAATGTTATTAATATCAACCTGAACATTGGACACATCAGTTCTAACATTTTGGATTTCTCTTTGGACTTCCTCAACCTCGTCTTGGACAGTCGCAACATCATTTTTAACAACAACTACTTCAGCCCTAGCACAAGAAATATCACCTCGGACATTAGCCACATCTAGATTCAACATTGTAAGATCTTTCTGTACCTTGGAAACATCAATTTTAACATCAGAAACATCCTTATGCATATTAGACAAATCTTTATGGACATTGGACACGTCTGTGCGCATGTCAGTTACATTATTCTCGATTCCTTGGGTATTAATCTGTAAACGCGACATATTATCCTCTAAGTTAGCAGAACTGGTCTGGAGAACTTTCATATTCTCCTCCATTCGACTAGTATTCCTAGCTTCCATCTCCTTCATGCTTTCATTCAGCATCTGCTTCATACTGCTATTCATGTTAGCAGACATCTCCTCTAACATCATCCTCAGACTTTCATCTGCCATTACAATATTAATTCAAAGATAGACTGCTGTAGGGACATACATCAATAGAGCAAAATAACAACATCTGAGCAACACTTTTCACCATATAAAAATTTGATCAATTTTCTGTCTTAAATCTAACTTATAACTACCTTATAATTAACCTTCGAAGACCCTTCATGTTGAAACAAACTCAAGCACATGTCCAAATTTCCCTGGCTCATTTTAAAATATCCTAACACAAATAATTTACATTTACAATCCAAATAATTTAATTTTATCTTTAATATGACTAAAACATGTCATAAGCCGGTCAAATAAAATAAGATTCCAGATCATAGGCGATTTTTCTAAGTTTCCAGCCTATTTAACCTTTCTCAAGTTGTATAAGATCTGATCTTTTCTGAGTGTAATTTTCCTAATACAATACAACATTTAATTCCTATATAATCACACTCTTAAATACTACAATTGGCCAAGACATCTAACAAAGAATCAACCTCTTTATTTGAGTCTAATCGAGCCACACGTTTTAGGTTTGCCAATCCTACTGGCGTTCAACCTGGTGATCCACTTATGTTGAACAAGCCCCATACGTTGACTGCGCCAATCCTTCTGTCCCCGTTTACCCGGATAGTAGGCTGTCAGATATCCGCCCCCTCAATCGGATTGCCAAAAATCAACCGCACCGGCTCAGCTACACCAATGAAAATGGCACTGACAGATACTACCGAGGTTTGAGCACAGAAGTTAACAAGAAATTATTGTGGAACACACCAAAATAGACGGGGGTTCATACTTACCTCTACTTACCTCTTAAAAATAATCTCGGGGATTGGGTTGACAACAGGATCTCTAAAGTATGCTCCCACAATAACCTCCACCATGACATTTAAAAATGAACCAGAACGAAGACAAGAACTTTGAACTGTACAAAAGCTTTTATTTCAAATAAAGGGTATGATTTTAACAACTCAACAAAATAAATGTGGCTATCAGTAGCCCATGTCAATCTGACTATGTCCTCCTGTAGGACTTGCAAAGTTATCATACAACATGTTAGCTCCCACGAGCTCAAAATAACGTAACATTCATAGCACACTTGGACTGGAAAAGGAAGTCAGGACGAGACACATATATAGAGCATTTGTTTTCTTTTAATAAACATGACACTGATATATATAGGCACAAGGCCAGAATGTAGACGACCTTGCCCGCTGATAACCAGTTGTCTGGCCAGCTGCGGTCTACCCTTCAACATGTCGTACACCTGTCAAATGGACTCACTTGTCCTGCTATGTTGCGTAAGAGTCCAGTTCCCTCTCAAAAGCTTTAAATGTCCGCAAGACAACACAAATATAGTTACGCAAATCTTTCAAATGCTTTACTCACACACCACTGGATTATTCTGACAATCCCTAAACTTGTTAAATTATCATCCAAATGTTTAATAAGCGTTGTTTAGAGTATAAAACAAACTCTTAAATGTTTATAACAAAAGCTCAAAAATAATTTATAACAATTATAAATTGTTTATAATATTTGTCAACGACAATAAAAAATTTAAACACGCCTCTAACATTACATTCGTTCCACATTATTGTCAAAGATATTTACATCATTATTTACAATATTAACATTTAAATTATTCAAATTATTAATTTAAGAAATACATTTAACCACATGTTCATCCGGTTGGTAATTTCATAATCGTGTCAATATAATCGACCAATGAAGGTTAGTTATACATATTTAATGTCACAATCTGGTTTAATAAAGGTTGTAATAATTATTATAATTATTTGTGACGGTAATCTTCATTCAAAATCTTATCTCAAATTCTTTCAATACTCTTGTTAATTATAACAGTAAATTCACTTGATTAATTTTCAAAGGACTACGACAATACACTCCATCGGAAAATACTTCGCTTACAAAATAATGCACAAAACTGCATTAAAATAGGCCCAAAATTCATCATATATTAATATATATGGCATCAAAATCTTCCACAGAACCTACAAAAACCTCCACTAACAAATTCTTCAACATCATTAATTACTGTGGGAACCTCCTTCATTAATTCAAGGGCATTATACATCAGCGACTTTCAACACATCCGCTGCACTAGCGATTATACATTCATAGTTCCACTTCAAAAATTCTTATAATCATTAATTGTTTCAAAACTGTTATCTTAAACCTTCGTGGATTTCATTCATGAATCGAAATGAAGTAAAAATTTGCCAATCACAAACACATTTAATAGTGAATACGCTTATATACGCCTGTCTGGTCTATCAAAATTTAAGATTAACATCTTCAAAGAATTGTAGTATAAAAATACTATCATCAAACAAAGTGCGACTAAACTGCAAAATAGTCGAATAGAATCCAATTAGATTGTGGAATGCAAACATCATTATATAAATCTCTAGTTGAAAAAAAACTCCTAACAAAAGTTCATGACTTTAGTGCATTCAATAATTCATAATTAAAGTTCATCTTTCACAAAATTGTCTATGATGCAATGGTCGTTCATAACTGACGATAAATGTCTGTGTTGCAATCAATTCAAATAACGACTAGTATTTCCAAGATCGTCGACAACGTAATGGATTTTAACGCTCTAAAATCATTTAAATGTTCTTTCTTCTTGATGATGACAGAAAATTGGTCAAAGTAATTAAACTGGGGTAGAATTACTTTAATAAAGTGACACGCTGTCTGAATTTAAATCTGCCATAAAAATCATTAACTTACAGTCAAATCGTGACTACAAAAATAAGCAAATTACTGAAAAATCTAAATATCAGTCTCAACTGATCCAAAATCATTTAACTATGCCCATGACATAACCATGTCTTAATAAATCGTCGAAAAAGGCATAACTCATCAAGGTGTACTGAGTACAGGAATCTCAAACAAGAATATAGGGCAAAATACATGAGGACAGAAAATATGGGAAAATGGTTGCTCAGATATCGCTAAAAAACTCAAATAAAACAATAAACGTTCACGACTACCTTATCTGCCGATTGAAGTTCCAGAGGAAAATTCCCCAAAGAAGACTGCTGATGGATCCATTTCACCAACTTAAAGCTGAGCTCCATCCTCCAAACAGGAAACAGCACCCTCGGAGAATCGAACTGCTTCCTCCTCCGGAAATTGCACTGCTCCGTGTAGACGAAAGACATCCTTCCGGCAAAATTCTTCTTTGTGAGTCGGGACTACCCTGACCTCTCTTGAAAAATCCCTGAAGTTCCAGTAGAAAATCGCCATGAAGTTTTTGTAGTAATTTCCGAAGAAATATTCATATTTAGGAGTATGAAATCGTTTCCATTGCTGTTTGATAGTATTCAGCGTTGAACCACGAAACATGGGTGTAGATGGTTATTCACCACATGTTCGCTTGTGTGGAATGGCGATTAGCGAAGTTCCATGCTGCTATCTTACTCCAACGATATATGTCCCAATTGCATTAAAGTCCTTTAGCCTTCCATCTTCTCTTCGGTTATGGTAATAGTAGAACAAACTGCCATATTAAACTGCTCCATAATACTGTAGCGTTGTGTCACAAAAGCAATCTGAAGTCTCCCTATTGCACTAGCAGTGTCAGCCGTGGCGTAGAATCTGACGATACAAAGTGCTTCTCAGGTGGCGAGAAAATCACTTTTGTCAGTCGTCTAAAATTGCCAATATTTTCCAAAATAACTTCACGAAATTGTTCAACTTTTCTACACTCCTTAATGTAGCACTGCACAATAGAATTAGCTTATAGGCGACCGCTAACTGTTCATAGCTAATCTTGTAGACGCGTTATAATGTGCGTTTTAACTTCACCTAGTTTTCACTCACTGTAAACTTGCACTGCTTGTCTGCTCGAATCTCGTTTAATGCGGTGGCTTCACCACGCGTTATAATGACGACTCTTTCTACTAATATCACTCGACGTCTCACCGAAATGACTATATAAGAAATGATACTGAAGATCTGAGCTTAGGTTCTGACGATTTGAGATCTGAGTTGAGATGAGTTGAGATATCAGACTGCTCTCTTCTGCGCAAGGCCTTTTATAAACTTCATGAGGGGCGTATCCATCCCTTCCATAGCGTGATACTGCGTCATCGCTAGAAGTTCCAACTTCGTCAATACATGACGGATTTTCAAAATTCAAAAACTGAAAATAAATTTCACCAAAATTCCAGATCAATGCCTCTACTGCAAACGGAATTCCACAATTCTGCATTCCAAAAAGTAATACAAATACCATAGTTTCAGCAATCTCCGTCTTCCTTCAAACTGTCGTTCATTGGTTCGAGCCTCCCCTCCAATAGCATAATTTCTTCCTCAGCAAAATTCCACGTTTCCTGCGACTGCGTCGTAAATCTCGGATCTTTCTCGAATAAATGCTGACGTCACTGAGAATCTCAGCTCAAGTAGCTTGCTGGCATAACGTCTGCGTCATCCGTGCTTACGTCATGACTACCCACGTCATAACTATGACAGCAATAACTTTCTTCATAATTTCCAAAGTAGCCACCGTGGTCTCTATATAATTCAATTTACGGGGGAAGTACCTAATGTGATGTGATTCTAAATCGATAGAGCACTCCGTGTTTCTTTAAGCAAATCTTCTCTGAAGAGGTTTTCGAGTGACAACATTTCCGGATTTGCATGTTAAATGCTTTACCGAACACTCGTAGAACCTAATTGTATATAGGATATTCTGAGCTACATTATGGTAAATGCAATTGGATTCTTTAAAACGGCGTTGTTGCTTCCTGTGTGGACAAAAATGGTAATTAAATCATCAGCCCCATATGCAGTATAGTTGTATGATGGCATCAATTGATGTGATGTCCGCATTAGTGTAGACAGTCATTATTAGTTTACATGGGATTAGATAAGGTACTCCAGGATGTGAAATAAGGCATCATTCCACAGTCATTATAAACAGTTATTCTCAAGATATTTATCATTTTATTAAGCAATCTAAGAAAAACAATTACAAAATTAAAATGGCACTCTCAATCAATTACGTGAGACTTGCTTAAACACAACTGAATAAGGGGAATCAAAACCCCACAAACTCCATTTCTAACCTATTGGAAAGCATGCACTCGAGGCGTGGAGCGAAGTTACGATTCCCAAGTATTATACTCGTAATGTAGCATCTTAATTGCCAAAACAGGCTATTCTCTATTTTCAATAAAATGAGAAAATCGAACAAGCCCAATTACTAAAGCAATTGTCTTTTAAATCTAGGTTTATTAACTACCGAAAATCAAAATTGCTACAGGATAATGCTAGTTCTCTAACTACAGCTTAAGTGGAAAGTTCCAGACAGGGAGTTTGCACCAAGCGAAATGTGAATTAACCTTGCTCTGATACACTATTTCGATGAAGCAAGTTTTATTAGGAGTTATTTGAGGACTGAAAACGCTTAAATTCATTAGATGCAGTTTAATTGCAGTATTCATTACAAAAAACATTTGAACGATTCGGGTGGAAACAATGCAAATGTGAGGTTGTCCCTAATTGAGAAAACAGATACTCCCCAAAAATATATGGGACATGAGAGATTTCAAAATACATCAGGGACACCATAAAATTAATAGAGAAGGGGAATTTATTATGTTCTATATGAATTTGCGACTTACCCTACCCAGTAATTTGGAGCAAATTATCTTAAAATCATCAGGCTGTACCCTGACAAATTTCTCCAACTCGCTCTTAAGTTCTTTTAACCTAATTTACATAACTGTAATTTTTCATAGATTTAATCTTTACTTTATAAGGGGTCTAATTTCTAAAATATTTTGTAGCAGGCTATGGCACTTCAAGTTTAGTTTTCAAGTTGGCATTGAGGAGAAGTAATTTCAATATTAAAAAATATCGACCACAAATAAACTGCACTTTGCCATTCAGAAGGAAATAATTAATGGAGAAATTCACAAGGGTGCATGAATTTCTATTTAGCCCTCACAATATCGACAAGAAGAAGAAGCGATTGTTTTAACTTCGCAGTACGTCGCTTACTTGCATTTGAGTTAGTAAAAGTAGTTATTGGAGTTTCAAGGGGCGGAACAGCGAGATTATCTGCCCTTCATAACTTGCATTTTAAATGGCATTGGGCTTTGATACAAAAATTGAAAACTCAAAATAAACAAACTTATTTTATCGAACTATGTGAGGCATCATTTTCATGCCTTAAACACCAGTTATGTAATAACTCTAGACACACCTGATGGGTACAGTATCTGCAAAAAGGTTTTGCACCAATTCCTACATCTATTTGTTACAAATATAAAGTGATAATTAGCAGTTCAGTTTATTTCGTTTATATGTTTCCGCAATGGAGCATCATTATGCCCATTGTTAGGAAGCAGTATAAAATATTTGCCCTTTATCTTGACTAGACTGGTCTGTGAAAGTCCAATCCCACTCGAGCCCATACCTCCCAAACTCCAGTCGGACACGTTCAAAAGCACAGCCAACTTCATGCAGTGCTTTCCCCTTCCTATCCAATTGATATTGTAACTTTCAGTCGGTCAACACAAAATAATTCCAATTACTCGAATATGCGAAAAAAAATAACCAGAAATCAGTAACAAGTGATTAAGATATATAGGCTATATACGAGTATATTGTTGGTGGCTTCGATGGCGTAGTTGGTAGCATGCTGAGATTCTATGCCCAAGATCACGGGTTCAAATCCGGCCGAAGTCGTCGGATTTTTAAGAGCGTTAAAAATCCCTCAGTATGCCTTCCTTCGGAGGGGAAGTAAAGCCGGCGGTCCCATGTCATAGATTTATGGCATGTTAAATAACCTTCCACTAATTACACCTGTGTGAGGCTAAATTGTATAGGTTAAGAATGTAAGCAACGCTCTTAGGTTCCTACGTTCATTGCCAAGAGCCGACTGCGGTGGCGTCTGGTGGCTAAGTTCTGAACTAGTAGTCGTTGATGGTGGCGTTTGGCGGCAAAAGTAGGAACTATTTGAAATTGAATTAAAAAACAGATAACACACACTAATACAGTAATCACAATTAACACCGGTTATCAGACAGATTCTGCACACACCCAAAGTACACGGGGCTACATGACCGCGTTGTCGCAGCCCCTAAACTTAAGAACCAACCGAGTATATTGTTATGGACGATTGGAGAAAACTAAAGTATATTCCAGTAATTGGAATTATTGTGAGTGACCGACTGAAATTACAATATCAATTGTCAATAAGGCAACACTGAAAAATGGCTTCAAAGCTATCTTTCCTTCCTATGCAGCGTAGGCCATTGCTTATCAATTTGCTGTAGTCACAAAAGTGACGGAAGCGTTCACACCGTACATACGGTAACATTATTTAATATATCTAGGTATAATAATACGGTAGTTATTAATATAAAAATACTCAACAGCGTAGTCGATGGCGGTAAGTCAAAAAGTTAACGTCTGCAATGAAGAAGTTAAAGTTCAGAGATCCAAGGTTAGAATCTAAACACTGATGCCCGAAGTTCCTCCATACTCATCCCAGGAAAATGACTGGATCATACCTTAATCAATTCTCGGGAAATCTACCCCCAACGAGTCACAATCATTACTAATTTAAGCAACAACATATAATAAGATTTAGGCGCGACTTTCGGTGACCAAAGTCATTACTTTCCTTATAATCATAAATCAGCAGAACTCGCCAATATTAAGGGAAAATTGTGATCTAGCCAATCACCACAAACATGATTAAGAAATTGTACAAGGCATGGATGGCCTACTAGAATAATAGGCCTGAAAATTCACCAACGGAAATCAAACTACTAGCCAAATACACAGCAAAGTAGAACATGATTTCTGGTTCCATTAATAGAACATGGACACCTTCAAAACACATAGTTGCCCAAATCTTATTATATAAAGGAACCTTGCGAACACAATTCCAACGAAGTGAAATGTCCACGTTTCTTCCTACTCCTTGGCATTCAGCCGAGTTCGTCATGTGAAATAATCATTAGTGATGTTATAGTTGTGTACCGTACCGTATCTTTGTATCATTAAATCTAGTGGAAATATTTTATTGTTGTGCAGGTTTATAAATGGATTTCATGCAATATCGTAAACAATATATGGCCAAATTGCCACAGTATCGAACGATACAAACCACAATGTCATAGAAATGTAGACAGGCAGCATATCGCAGTAAAATGAGGACGCTGACCCATTGCACTATACGGACTTCAAAGCTTCATACCTTACCGCGAAATAATGTAACAATTGAGGGAAAGGGACCATACAGACAAATCACACACGGGTTTCAGATATCTTGATCATTGGCAGCATGTATGGAGTTTAGTAACCTACTCCGATGACTTTAGAACAGTACAATTATTATGGTCTAGAAGGTAGGGTAGGTTCATCAGGACTTGAAACAAAGTAACTTTCCGATATTTGCCTCAGTATGAAAAAATCGAAAACAAACAGTACTGAGGTTGGCCACTGTCAGCATCGGAATTCCAACATCGGTTCTTTGAACATCAACCAGCTACCTAGTCAAGCCGTAAAACGTGTCATAGATTGCTCGCGGTTACGCTATGGACTGTGGCGCCCAGTAGTGAGGAGCAAAATAACTGTGCAATCAACGTAGAATGTGCGTTTATTTTTTTCACTCACCATTATATCTGTAAATATTGAAGGCTTATCTACATCTAAAGAAGTAATGTTATATCAGATTTGTCAAACACACGCTTGTGATATATTATGTCTTCATGAAACCCACAGAGATGAGCAACTACGGCGACCTAAAATTGCGGGGATAAGACTCGTGGCCGAAATTCCCCACAGACAGTATGGCAGCGCTGTATTTGTCAAACCAGATCTACAAATTCTGTCTGTTGCAGTCACCACCGAAGTCAAATCGAGATAATAACTGTGGAACTCAGTAACTGCACCGTCTCGGGTGTCTACAAACCACCAAATGTTAATTTCTCCCTCCAAATTCCTAACAACTACTACAAGCAAAAGACAAACTTTGTAGTTGGAGACTTCAACAGCCACAGTAGTGCATGGGAATGTCCAGAAGATGATAATAACGGAGAGGTTGTGTTAGACTGGGCTGGTGACCTCCAATTACAACTTATTCATGACCCCAAACTACCTCCATCCTTTAACAGCAGTAGATGGCGACGAGGCTTCAACCCAGACCTGATATTTGCAAGTGAGCATGTGGAACAGCAATGTATGAAATCAATGTGTAATCCCATTCCAAGTACCCAACACCGGCCCATAATGTGTCAACTCTTCTCAGCAATTCGACCAATAAAGGTTCCTTTTCGAAGGAAAAAAGCAGACTGGCAGAAGTTCAGCTCGACTCTTGATACAATCATATCAGATATCCGTCCAACACCAGAGGATTATGATCAGTTTGTTGAAGCTGCGAAGGAAGCTTCTCGCATCTCCATACCACAGGGATGTAGAGCTAATTATATACAAGGCCTAAATTCAGATACAGCTGCCCAAATGAACACATATATTTCATTATTTCAGGAAGATCCACTAAGTGAAGACACTGTCCCTGCTAGAAGGGAATTGCTTTCCTCAATTGCAGAGGCAAAGAAAGATGCTTGGATCAAACTCATGGAGGAAACAGACATGTCAAGGGACAGTAGAAAGGCTTGGAAGCTTCTTTAGCGACTTAACAACGATACAACCAAAGGACGAATCCATGCAAATGTTACGGCAAATCAAATTGCAAATCAGCTTGTCATAAATGGGAAAACCAATCACAAAACAAGGAAAATGGAACACAATACCCTGAAAAATGAAGAGATGAACTCCAGTAACCTGTCCCAGCCATTTGAAATAAAGGAATTACAGAAGGCAATTCAATGTGGCAAAATTGGAAAAGCGGCAGGATTAGATGACATCACAATAGAGCAAATAGAACACTTTAGCTCAACTACACAAGTATGGCTTCTGAACTTCTTCAACAATTGTTTTTCTTCTCTGAAAATTCCTAAAATGTGGAGAAAATCCAGGGTGATCGCATTTTTGAAACCTGGAGAGGAACCTTTGGATCCTATGAATTTCAGACCAATCTCCTTACTCTGCCACCTATACGAAATAATGGAAAGGATGATACTCAACCGCTTAATGGGAGTAGTAGACCAAGTACTAATCCCTCAGCAGTGTGGCTTCCGCCCAGGTAAGAGCTGCACAGCACAGGTTCTACATTTGACTCAGCACATTGAGGACGGTTTTGAGATGAAGAAGATCACTGTGTGGCATTTGTGGATCTATCCACTGCCTACGATACGGTTAATCATAGACTATTATTACACAAGTTCTATAGTATGATTAAAGACATCAAGGTAACTAAAAAGGAAGCTTGTAGTTTAACGTGACCGTTAATCTGTAGATCATGAGCCACGGGACCTCCTTTTTACGTGGAATCCGAATCACTGGATATGGCATATCACTTCGAAAATCTCACATGCATTGACCGGGAATCAACCCCGGACCGCCTTGGTGAGAGGCATACAGCTAGACCGCTGAGCCACCACGTCCCCGTCAAGGTAACCAAGATGATAGCTACTCTCATGGAAAATCGTCGCTTTTTTGTTGAATTTCAAGGACGCCGAAGTAGATGGAGAAATCAAAGGAATGGTCTCCCTCAAGGCAGTGTATTGGCTCCTATTCTTTTCAACATCCACACAAATGATCAGCCGTTACCAGAAGACACTAAAAGTTTTATCTATGCCGATGACTTTGCACTAACAAGTCGGACTGATACCTTTGATGAAGCTGAGATTTCTTTAACTGTAGCATTAGAAGAGCTAGGTATTTATTATGAGAAAAATCACCTGAAACCAAATCCAGCTAAGACCCAAATTTGCGCCTTCCATCTACGGCACGTACAGACTTTAAAAAGCTCAATGTATTCTGGAAAGGGAGTTCACTGGCACATTGCTTTACACCAAAGTACTTGGGAGTTATGCTGGATCGCACATTAACATACAAGAAACATTGCCAAAACTTAAAACATAAGCTATGTAGCTAAGTTATGTAGAGATGAAACGATTAGCTCAGGACAGGGAGACATGGAGAGCTGCATCAAACCAGTCAAAAGACTGAAGACTCAAACAACAACAACAACAAAACATAAGATAGCTGCTAGAAACAACATCCTATGCAAATTGTCAGGAACCAGTTGGGGAACACAACCACAAACAATCAGAACATCAGCTCTAGCTCTATGCTACTCTGCAGGCAAATATGCCTTCCCGGTTTGGTACAGATCAGCCCATGCGAAGCATATCGACATCGCTCTCACGAAAGTTGCAGGATCATTACAGGATGCTTAAAACCAACACCTATTGAGAAGATCCAACTTCTAGCTGGTATTGTTCCTGGTGAGATTCGTAGGGAGGTAGCAGCTAACAAACTGAGGCTCCAATCATCTACTTCAGAAGCACATCCTCTCTATGGATGCCACACGGAGGCTGAAATCTAGAAAGTGTTTTCTCCGCACAACAGTTAAGCTTCAAGGGGAAGCAGAGAATGCTTGGATCAAGATGTGGAAAGAAAGAACTAACCACCTTTCCAACTGGATGGAGCCGAAGGAAAGTCTTCCATGTTGACACCAGGAGAAGTGGACAACTTGGAAAGCACTTAACAGACTCCGTACAGGAGTCGTCAGAACCAGAGTAAATCTGCGGAAGTGGAGTTTCTCAAGCGACTCGTCACTCTGTGACTGTGGAGAGCTGCAGACAATCCAACATTTATGTCAGTGTGACTATGTCCTTCAAAGTGCACTATGAAAGATTTGATTGCAGCCTCCTCCAGCGCTATCGACGTCGCCCAATACTGGGCAAAAATCATCTAGCTCAAATTTGATGCTTCAATATTTGATTTGTTTTGTATAATAGACCTGTATATATGTATGGTAGAAATGTAGATATTCTGTATTCAATATTCCACATTCATATTGATACTTCTTACAAGAATAAAGAAAGACTCTGAAGATATCGCAATAGGCGAGATACTGGGTTCCAATTCAGGGGCAGATGAATGTTGATATGGAGGAACAGAAGCTAATTTCACTAATTGCACTGAAAACCTGGCTTGGCATTAAATAGACAGGAAGACACCTTTACATTTTAAGGTATTGTAAACCGATTATTTCATGCAAACTTAAGTCTTTATCAAGAGTCACAAAACACACTTCTAAATGAAGACCAACGTAATATTTATAGATTATCAACACATGTCACTGGGGAACTTGGGTATTGAATGAATAACTCGTGAAGGACTGACGTCATCTTTATGTAGAGTCTCAATACATATCTCCGGTGTCTTGCTGATTGAATGAACAGCTTGGAATGGTTTGTCGTCATCTTTAAGTACAGGTAGAGTCTCAACACATATCTCCGGAGACTTGCGGATTGAATGAACAACTTGGAAAGGTTTAGAGTCATCTTTAAGTGGAGTCTCAACGCACATCTCCAGAGACTTGCGGATTGCATGAACGACTTTGGGCGCACCAGTAAGGACTGTGTCGACACATTCCTCACGAGACTTGCTGTTTTCGTTAACGACTTGCGACACTATGCCGTTATTTTTTAAGAAAGACTCAATTACTGTTTCCGGAGCCTTGCGAATTGAATTAATAACTTGTGGCACAACGAACTCATCTGTATGAAGAGTCTCCTTCGGAAACGTGCAAATTGGAAGAGTGATTTGCGGGACACTAACATCATCTTTAACGAGAGTCTCAACACATAACTCCGGAGACTCGGGGATAGGACCTACGACTTCCTGGTCGCTGATATTACTTTCAAGCGATGCCTCAAAAGACGTATCCGGAGAAACACGAAATTCATCTTTAGACTCGAATTTGGGCATCTTAAACTCAGGTGTTAGTGAATGTCGCAACAAATGTCTCTGAAGACTTGCAGACTGAGTGAACAACTTTAAACAAATTGAGCACTGATGAGGCCGTTCTCCACTGTGCACAAGGAGGTGACGCTTCAAGTCGCAGCGCTGAAGGAAAGTCTTAGAGCACATTGTACATGAATGTGGGCGTTCACCAGAATGCATCATTAAGTGTAATTTGAGGTCAGGTTTTCGTGCGAAGGCTCTTCCACAGATAATGCAAGCAAACGGACGATGGCCCAAGTGAACGAGCATGTGGTTACGAAGATTGGTAGGACGAGCAAAGGCCTTTTTACAGACACCGCAGCTGAGTTTCTTCTCGCCTGTGTGAGTATACATATGTTCGCGGAGAGTAAATTTAGAACGACAAGCCTTGCCACAGCAGGAACAGCGGTGGGCATCCATTTCCGCTTGTTGACCCTTTATGTGCACGAACATGTGTTTACGAAGGTCAGACTTGCGCAGAAAGGCTTTTCCGCAGTGGTCACATGAGAAGCTCTTATCCTCAGTGTGTACTCGAGTGTGCTGATTCAAGTCTGACCTCCGCGCGAAGCACTTACCACACATTTCACAGTTGAAAGGACGTTCCCCAGTGTGTGTGGTTAAGTGCTCACGAACATTTGCAGGCGAGTTGCAAAGTCTGCCACACTGCGGACAAGCAAAGCGACCTATCTTTGAATCCAAAGACCGACCTCCTTCATGCAAATTCTTAACATGCTTCTTCAGATCAGCCCTTCTAACAAAAGTTTTTTTACATAGGCTACAACAGAATGGGCGTTCCCCGCTGTGCGCCTTGGCATGTTCCTTAACATGTGATCGCCGTGCAAATATTTTCCCACAGTCTCTGCAAGGGGCCTTGCCGTGCACTAACTCCACATGGTCCCAAACAACTTCCTGAGTCTCAAAGCTCTCGCCGCATTCAGGACACGGGCAGCACGGCTCGCTAAGCTTATTGTGTGTGATATCTACGTGTTCTCCAACAGCTTCCCAGCTATCAAAACTCTCATTGCATTCTGGGCAGGAATAGCTATTGTCATCCTGCCGTGTAACATCGCTTACTGGAGGTGAAGAGTTCAAAACACTGAAAAGAATAATATGAGGGCTAGAGAGTGAATATATAGACTTTCATCCAAAGTACATACAATTATATACTGTTAATAGTATTGACCGAAAGTACTTGGAATTGCATTATTATATAGAAATAAAAATCGTTGCACTTCCACTTATATTAAAATTCTTCATCCAACCAGTTTAGCCTTTCGTTATCGTCACGGGAAATGAGCATCATTTGGTGTGATTTGAAGTTAGGTTTATGACTGAAGGCCAACCGAAAGATAATACAGACAAGGGTCATGCCCTAAGTAAACGAATATGTGGTTACGAAGATTGTTATTAATTTAGCTTCTCTATGGCCATGGGAAGCAATAGCAAACTACCTCACTCCTCATCTTGCCTAGTACGCCTCAATATAGCGCTGCCTTGGGATTTTGTGGGTATCTCCCCAGATGACCTAACGGCGGTGCTTTTTGAGGATCCTACCAGCCTTCGGGCTGACTACCTAATAGACAGATGGCCATGTAGAAAGGCGAAACCAATTGGAAATAAAATTTAAAATATTGGCAGAAGTGAAAACTGTATTTATTTGTATACATGCTACATAAAATTACCCTATACTTCCAATAAATTAAAAAAACACATAAATCAAAGCTTTCTTACACAGTTATAAATAGCTACAAAATCATGATTGAAGTTCAAGCTATACAAGAGGTCATCAGCCCCAAACATTTATATAATGTACAAGTAGGTATAAGTGATAACAGAAGCAACAGTAAATGACTGACGAAAGCAAAATAATCCAGTTAGCCCACAACTCTCAACAGGTCAACATTTCTCCTTTAAGCATCGTAATGGGATGTGTGCTTTGGTCTAGGGTTCGCTAAGTTTGTAGTGATGCCTTTATTTTCCGGTCAATATTTTGATCGACACTCCCGAACAGCAAAGGTCCATGTAAACAATAAACATTATCAAATCTGCATAAAGTTAGTAAACATATTGCTATAGGGAGATACAGCATCTATGTATTCTTTTTGGTGCCTAATCAGATCCATTTTTCTTTGTGGAGGTAAATGTTATCCCTGGAAGAGATATAATGTGAAGTTTATGGGAACACAGATAATTCCGCCCGAGGGAAAAATTCCCCCCTCCCTTGTTAATTCGCACCCTGCTTTCTCTAAACCATTGAAAGTTACTGATATCGTTAGCACTACATTCATAATTCGCCTTTCCTCTTCCCAAACGATTCTAATAAGTTCTTAAAGGAAGGTTCTCTGGATAATTTTATTTTTCCTACATAATTTAATCAACATATTCCAGAAGACAAATATTCCTTCTGCGTTAATGTCTGACACGAAGACTCAAAAAAGAATTCCATTTTAAGAATTGCGTAGGTTACATGCAAGAAACTATGGAATTTAAAACTTAGAAGTAATTGGAGTATTTTTCTGAGACAGAGGAGTGTTTTCAAAATTTACAGTTAATATTTTCAAAAATCGTTGTATCAATTGTTGAAAACTGCAGCTAGTCTCTCTCTAAATTATCTCAAAGATTCCTTGTCAATTGTTCACCTTCATAATATTTCTAAATAAAGTTCCTCAATAGCAGCCATCCTCACCCAATTTGTCATAATTCGTCATACAAGATAACATTTTCTTTACCCTCTTTACTGTTCATTATTAACTGAATTAAATGATGGACTGCATCTTTATGCTAACCCTTGGAAAAGGACAGCTGTCATTCTTCTTCATTCATTCATTCATTCATTCATTCATTCATTTCGTATCGGATATCTATGGACCGCGCCATTCCAATTGTCTCATTCTTCAGGCACTGACGTTTGCCCAGTACGTCCACATTCGTTCTCTGTGAGTTTTCTTCCTTTCTTGGGTCGAAACCATTCCAGTTTTCAGCTTCAGTGTTTCTTGGAAAGCTTGGCATGCTTGAAGATTTCTCTTGAGTGGGATGGGCTCCTGAATGTCAGTTGATGTTAACCCCACTTCTTTAAGATTTCTATCCACTTTAATGAACCAGGCGCATTTGGTTTTCATGTCCTGAAAGTCAGTAATGATGTGGTTGGTCTGCCACACTGGGCTCATTCATTCCACATGTCCATAAAAGTTAATCCTTCTTTTCCGGAAGGTGTCGGTTATCTTCTCCACATAAGTATACAGTTCATGGTTATGCTATCTTCTATATTCCCCATTGTCTTTTACTGAACCTGAGATATTTCCCTTTATTTGGCCTCCAATTTTTCGACCAAGCCTCTTTTGTTCATCGTGAGGCATTCGGAAGCGTACAGGACCTCCGGACGGATTAATCTCTAGTAATGATTCATCATTGCGTTGAGAATATTGGCAGTTTGTTATGTACATTGTTGGTTAAATGGTAAGCCATTTCCATTTTGCTCATGCACGATGAGAAGGCTTCTTTTTCTGATACATTGGATGTTATCATTTCTCCCAAGTATTTAAACTTTGCTACTTACTTGATTTATAAATTATTAACTGTAAGCCATAGATTTAATCGCCAGTAGATAAAGATTACATTCATTAAGCGAAGTTTCACTTCTAACGCACAAACAGGTTACGAGAAATAAAAATGGTATAATATTACCCACACTGAAATTTTAAAACAATTGAACATTAAAGGAAAATACATTTAGCTCTTAACAAAGATTTACATGGCTAAGTTTTAATATGCTCCGATGATTAGATTGCCAGGAAAGACCATTTAAATACCGTATATGAATTTCTCGTGGCCACCATGATGTTACAGTGTTTATCAAGTTTTTGAAGTTACACACATTAACTAACTATAGTCTTATATCACCATATGCAATTTGAGTTTGAGCTGCAATAGTTGTGGAGATTTTGAGTACCAGTGAAATATTTAACACGCTGCCATTGATATTTGAAAGCCATGGTTGATGTGTTTGGAGTGAGATCTAACATACTACCAAATTTATTAATATCGGCTATGCCAATCAAACATTATTTGGGGTGACGTTCATTCTTTTGAGGGTCATGGGAAATCTTGGTCATCAGCCTCGTGTATTTGAGTGTGTGATGAACTTGTCTGACAACCAATATTCCTGTGATGACTGTATTAGTGTAAATAACTGTATTAGGGAAAGGGATAGGGTAGGTGCCCCGGGACTCGAGGTAAGGCACGATCCCCGCATTTGCCGGGAGGGAGTGTGGAAGAACCCGGAAAAGAACCACAATCAGGATAGCCGCTGTCATCACCAGGATTCAAATCTGTGATCTCCGGACCCGCTACAGCTGCCCTTGCGACGGTAGTGCACGATTTAACGAGCAGGGCTAAGCCGTGGAGTAAACACATATGCACATGAACAAAAATCAATCTCAAATGCCTCTATTTTATAAGATGAAGAGAGGCTAAAATATGCTTTAAAACTTTTGCACAGCCACCATCTTGATTTTTTTAAACATTTGATCAATATTAGTCTCAAATATGTTTAGCACTAAACAAAGATCAACTCATCCAAAGTTAAATCTGTTCAGAGGAATAGATCACCAGAAATGTCGATTTAAATATTTGAATTTCACGTGGCCGCCTTATTGTTAAGCGTTCAGATTTTTGAAAACCATATACCGTATATGAACTTTCTACATTATTCCTCTATAATCATACAGAAATTTTAATTTCATTGCTGCAATAGTTTCTGAGGTACGGAGTACTGGTGAAATATGTTGGATTCGTGATAGCAATAAAAATCAGAAAAGCGTGATTGTGGTGTCCGGAGACGGAGTTAACTTACTAGCAAATTTTATGAGCACCGGGCTAATCGATCAAAATTTATTGGGAGGGACCAACACACACAGACAACAGTCACTCTCATTAGCCTACTTCACATGAAGATAAGCGGCCAACAAACACTAGTAACAGAGACTTCATTGTATATCTATTCGCTGTTTATGATGTATCACAAGAAAGAATGTTGGGAAAGACCCAAGATCCTATGGTTGAATTATTGAACGATTAGGTGTGTACCTGCTACGCGTCTTGGTAGGCGTGCCTTTACCAACTGAAGAGCCCAATTGGCACGCTGGGGCGAAACGCTAGCAATTTGTTGACTTATGCTGGATAATTTAATGTAAATCTTTGTTAAGAGCTAAATGTATTTTCCTTTAATGTTCAATTGTTTTAAAATTTCAGTGTGGGTAATATTATACCATTTTTATTTCTCGTAACCTGTGTGTTGATTATAATGGCTCAAGGGAAAATATTCGTTTTATTCTCTTTCGAGAACATTTGATTATATTCAATGCCAAAGCAAGGTTATTGTTTTTGGAGTGGAGTTTTTGACTCCCGTGGTGCACTGGTATACTCGTGACGTGGCTGCATATGCAGCAAAGCGTCTTCTATAGCCTTCTCAGTGTATACCTGCTACGCGTCTTGGTAGGCGTGCCTTTACCAACTGAAGAGCCCAATTGGCACGCTGGGGCGAAACGCTAGCAATTTGTTGAGTTATGCTGAACATTTTTATCACTTTGTGTGTTAGGTCCCACTTGTCGATATCAGGGGAAATGGGAGTAGGAAAAACGTTGTTCCCAAATGTTGGAAGGGGTAGATGACCTCGTAGTTCTGCCCCTTAAAACAACAATAACTAACTACAGTAACTGGAAACTTGCCCTAATGACATGAACTAAATGTCTTCTAGTACTGCAATACCGGTATTGCTAGGATCTCACCTAAAATCAATGCATGTGATTGCAACATCCTCAACACAAATTGTAGGGGAGTGGAAAGGAATTGGAGAAGCCAAATTGCTCTATATCATCAGGAATGACACATCGAGATACTCACTGAATTCTGTCCCCAACATCAGTATCTTCCCTTGTCTCCTGGAACACAGAAATTAAGTAAGGAATAAGGGACCTTGCAAAGCATCAACAATAAATGAATAACTCTCAAAATTTACCAGGAATTAGGAAGAATTTATGATTTTGTTACCTACTGTATGTCCTCTCTCCAAAATGATTACACAAATTGTGAGATAGCTAATATATTAGCAGTTCCACCCAGATTTGCTAAGGTGACCTACTAATCTGATCTATATTAGAACCCCTTTCCCTAACAAACAGCTCAAAAAGCAATACATCAATATTCACAGACTCTAGTCTGAAAGACCTTTAAATCATACTGTAGCCCAAATATATGCCATCTAACTTGTAAGTCATTTTAATCCCTTGCTCTTGCTTCTCATTGTCACAAATAGGTTTCCAGTATTAAGAATCACAGACCATGTAAATCCACTCGTCTGGAAAATTTTAAAGTTTATCAGTGAACTTTTAAGTATTGGAAAACAAATTGGGGTTCCAAAATTTTTATAGGCCTGCCCCTGACTGAAAGATCATTCCAGCTATCCTTTATACAGTCTCTAATAGACCGTTAAATGTAATAATTCCATGCATATGAACGTAACACAAAATACACATAATAGAAGTCCACATAACACATCCTATCTAATGTGGATTGATATTACAATATTACTAAAGACTGACTCAGCTGTTTAGTTGCAATATCAGCATTTCTACATCTGATTGCATGCAGGTACAAATCATCTCATATTTCTTTAAGTACCGGTACCATTTAACTTAAATATCTTCAGAACCAAATGCATTAAATAGCTTAGTCTTTGGAGTTTCAGTACACAACCTAAAGAAATGCCGTTAGAGAACATATTATTAATACATGTACTGTTTCAAAACAATTTTATAGAATCATTTAAGATGAAGAAAACTTTTAATATGAGTGTGGTGCTATTATGAGAAAACTACATCAATATCTGTAGAATACATGTTTTTAATAAAGTGTGTCAAGCAGGTCAGTTCGTAACAATTAGAACATACTCATTTTCAAAGAATAATTACGGGAATATGATACATTTGATGAGTAGAATATTTTGCCAACAAAAAATGTTCTTAGGTTAGGTTAATAATTTCATAATCATCATTACTAGAGGTCACACAAAATTAATACTGAGGTGGTAACTAGAAATAAGAATATAACAAGAAGGTCTTCAAGGGAAGAAAGACTGAGTAATTATTAGTCTGAATGAAAAAGAACATGTTAAAAATTCAAAAGTTAGTCTACCATAAGGGAGTTAAAAAATTGATGATAATCATCCAGGTATGCAAGATGAGTTTGCTTGCCTTCCAAAGGCACACATATTATTAGCCACCTCTGACCAAGAAGTTACAACTCAAGTGACTCACCAAGTCCAGTTCTGGCTCGCACTTGATGAAGGTGAACTCCTCATCCTGTACCTACAAGAGAAATACTGTGATCAGCTATGTCTAACTGACTTCATCAGTCAGTAACACACTGAGTTTCATTGCTAGGGGTTTGTCACTAATTTTGCTATCCAGTTTATAACCATACAGCCAAATGTATGACAAAACATTCTCGAAAAGTTTCCAAGATAGAATTTATACATCTTACAGCTTCCAGAAAACAGAGTTGTACGCCAACTAGTGATGAGAAACCTAGGAAAGAAAACTGGAGGAAAATGGATCCAAGAAATCCAACAAGATCTCAAAGCAGTTGGACTCAAGATAGCCGATGCCGAGGAGAAAAATAAAATTAACACCAATCTTAAAACTTACAAATTTTCTGCAGAAATGACACATAGAAAGCCTATGGAGATTTCAGATAAGTTGAGAAAATCCCGATCTGAAAGAATGAAAAAGTACTGGAATGAGCGCAAGAACCAAGCAGTACTATCTTCAAAGAAGAAGTGATTGTGGAACGACTCAAGTGGTCCAATGTGACCAATCAAGATTAATAATACTAATAATAATAAAAAATCGGAGAAACTACTAAGCACTCAAAAACCTGAATGAAGGAAGGAAGCTTGTAGTTTAACGTGACCGTTAATCTCGCGATCATGAGCCACGGGGCCTCCTTTATCTACGTGGAATCCGAACAAGAGGATGTGATATTTCACTTCGAAAATCTCACATGCATTGATCTGGAGTCGAACCGAGTACGCCTTAGTGTGGCAAGCAGCTCGATTACTGCTCCACCATACCCCTAAAAACCTGGAAAATTAAGGAAGTTACCACTGTGATATTAATTTGAGGAGCAAATTTATATTCCGGCCTACTGTAATCCCAAGTGTGGTGGCAATTATTTTTAAATTGTCAGGTAGTTTACACGCTTGTTAGTAAGTTTTGGGGAATTGGTACATCTTGGTACCACGTACCAGCCTGCCTATGTACTTGGGAGTGTGTTCAATCAGTCTGACAACCTGTGTTTCTGTAATGACTAAGGTAGAGTCTGTAACTGTAAATATTAGTCAGGGATATGGTAGGTTCCCAGGAATTTGAAATGGTCACTGGACCCAAGCAAGTTCATTGACGTTTTGGCTTTAAGGTAGCATGCCCTTTCTGACTACAATTTTTCAGGTGAACACTTAGTCTTGCCTCCACCGACTATATGAGCATAATGAACATGATATTTGCAAATCCCTTAATGAAACAAAAAAAAATATTTGCAGTGGCACCTGATGAGAGGAGACCAGGTCTCTCTTGCTCTACTTCATGCTTATGTTATGTATCTGTTATACCCTGTACATACATGTAAGTATCCCTTGAAATGAAGCAATAGCTACAGCAATACCAGAAGGTGGAGGAACATGCATCAAGTCAAGTCACGGGAGGCCTGGCCTCCTTTCCTCTGATTTTTGTGAGCAAGGGTTGTCATTACCTTGTATTTATTTTCCAGGTGTTTTCAAACTGTATCTTATGAGGACAGGGAGAATTCAATCAGCTCATTTTGGAAGATTGGGGACAAGTTACTTCAAGGTGCACCTTTGTTGGTTACCGGTACGTGAAAAAGAAATGTTAGTTAGTGATTGGAGTTTTAAGTGGGGGAACTACGAGGTCATAAAGGAGAAAGAAAGAAAGATAAAGTAATGGTCTTGCAAGACTATGGATATATTTTTGTTCATCTATCCGTATTAAAAGTACTGCCTTCGACTTGTTACGGTGATTGCACACACTTCAACAAGTTGGACCTTATATGAGCTTGCACTCGTTGATAGTAAATAGGTGTCGAAAATTTGTTGACGCTACGCATGGGAACTTCAGTGGACTAGCACTTGTTGCCATGGTAATATGGTGTGTTCACACAAACATCCCAATGTTCAAAATGTCACATTCATGAACTCTTGAGTTGGGTCCAGAATTAGGAAAGATGAAAGGCACAGTAGGCCTAAAGATACTCCTTTAAGGGAGGCTGGGACTGAATTTATGAAAAATAGTAATTATTGATAGAATTGAATGAAATTTGGTTTGAGGTCTCCTCATGGCGAAATAATGCTATATACCAATTTGCAGGAAAATAGCAACAGAACTTTCTGAGAAATTAACACTTACAATTTAAAATTAAAAATCATCGATAAGCATAAAAAATGCTCCAGCTGAACAGTTACTTCAAATATCACATTGAAAACTGGTGTACAGGCACATCAAGGTATGGAAAGAATTTTAACAGAGAGAAAGTCTGCATATGGTAGTCCATGAATGTGAGGACAAAATATGATTTATGTGTTTGTGTTTTTCTCAAATTATGCTAAAAGAATACCCCTGTGAAGGCTACTATCTTTTTAAGTATCAACATTATAAAAAATTCCTTCTGTTGATATCAAGAAAATATAGGTGTTAACAACCCATGGAATTTGAATCCAAATTGGTTCATCTGGAACATTTTGAATAACTGATGATGTATACCGGTATATGAAAAGAAAAACACATATTAGAAAATAAAACATGGTTGAAGGCTAAACTAATAATACGTCAGTTAAATAAATAAAACTGAACACAGAAGAAATAGGTTACGCAATTGGAATTTCTATAGTTACCGTAGTATTGTTACCTCGTCAACTCACTAGATAGCAGCTCTGGGGGCAATTTGAAGATGGGCATTGTTGCGTTGAAGCTAGTGGATGGGACCGTTTCCCCAGCACTAAACCGGACATTTAAATGTCACGCTAGTACTTTAAAAATGGCCGAACCACCACCAAATGATCCGCAGGAGTCCGGCGTACAATAATATGCACAAATTGAAAAATCGATAATTTTTACTTTTTTCACCAAAAACTCAGTCCCAGCCTCCCTTAACGTCAGGGTAGAAGACAACAAAGGGAGGGTGGATTGAAGAGATGAATTATATGAAGTCAGGGTAGGTAAGGAGAAGCAACACCAAACTCAATTTGGGGCCCTTTGATCGACGACCTCCAAAGGTTATGTGACAAAGGTCGGCAATCCACAGGCATGTACACACAGTATATTTTAGTAGTAGAAAGGGAAACCACAGAAAACCTCATCTAGGAAGGTTCAATAAATAGGGCCCTACTATTAACTCTAGTTCAAGAGATATCAATCAATTAAAAAACTCACAGTAACAGGGACATCTTCTTCAGTAAAATTCACTTCACATTTTACGTTTTCTATTTCGTCCACTTCCACCGCAGTCTGCAATAAATCAGGAGACAGAACAATTTCACAACAAGCAATATTATGATCTATAGTGAAAATATTGGTAACAGGCTGCTCTATCTTCATGTACATTTGTGTCCAAATTAACATAGTAAAAATACATTATGTACCGTACTTAAATTAGGCAAGCTTTACGTGTTTGTTACAGTATGTGAATATGAGCAGTTTTTCGGCATTTTTCATGTGTATATATCATCTGATTTGGACAATTGTGGAGACGGTCAATCTTTTACACCCCTTTATAACTTCTCAATAACCTCTCAAGAATTTATCTTCAAATTTGTCAATGGCGCACATTGTAGATTATAGGTACGGGATAACAATCAACAGTTTTACATCAGTGATGACCTACAAAACTTGGCGAGTGTTTCATTCAGGCTGCATTGTCAAACACCCATTTAGCAATCAAAATTAACACTGACATATCCTATGCATTCATCTGTCAACTGCTGCATTATAGATAATTTCTACAAGTTTGATACTTCATTTTTTTTCTTTTCAAGAAAGTAATGTTCTCTTTTTATTAAACAATGACAAGCGGCCCTTTTCTTAGATGAGTCGGCTTACAATTGTCTCATCTTTTCCTATCAGTACTAAGCAATCAACAAATACAAAGCAAGACAATGCACTTAGACCATCTGGGATTGAAAATTCATGTGCTGATCCGAGGGCTCTTTTATTATACTGTCAATTGCCAGGTAAAAGAGAGAAATTGATAAAGGACTGCCAACTGCCTTGAGTGACTCCTCTCTTCGGCTGAGTAACATTTGTAGTATTAATACCTGCTTCGGTTTAAATGTGGTTGTGTAACAAGTAGTTTCATAAAGACCTTCATAATTACACACAAATGTCCACATGTGCCCATGGCGAATAAAATCAAACTCCTTGTTTATATCAGAAATGCTATGCTGCAGCTTCAATGATTTTGCAATTTTTGAGACAATCATTACTCAAAGCGATGAGACAAGACTTTGTGTGAGGTGCCTTTCTGTATCTAAGACATTCAAGTACTCTTTAAATGGAGAATACCCGACTATTACAGAGTTCTACATCGAATGTGTTTAAGTTTTCTTCTCATTTTCCCTTCCTTGCCTATACAAGGATTATAATTACAGCAGGAAATGAAATTTAATATTTATTCATAACCTCGTATTTTAAAAGGATGGTGACTGCCAGAGAGAGGGGAAAACAACCTTTTCCCTCTCTATCCGTCTGTATATGCACCTGTAGGTACCCGGCGTCCCGAGTTGAAATAATGAAACAAAAATTGGTTATTATATATATTATATATATGTGGGAATCGGAATATGTCGAACTGTTTTTGGGTTTCCCGCCAGTCTTGGCAACGCCCGGTGGCGCCGCGTAGAGGAGTCGAGGGGAAGTCGCGAGAAAGAAAGAAAGACGATCAGTGTTACAGTTTTGTGTCGAGAGAAGTCACGCTAAGTTCTGTGCAATCTTATCTGTTGTAATCTTATGTTTAAATACAGTTTTTATACTTAAAATTACTATAAGACGTGTTCGGTCATAAACCGTATGACTGCTTATTAGAAATGATCTCTAGAAAGTGCATGCAGGCTTATATATCCATCTTCCAGAAATGACCTCGATTTCTGGTTGTGATCACAATAGTAAGTAGCAAGATTCTTACGGCAATGACTGCTTATCAGTGGCTAGTTCTTGTGTGAGCCCAGTCTAAAATGGTATATTAAAGATGTCTTCCACACATAGATAAACATAACTCACCTCTTGCATTGTCTGCTCATGATCGTCTAGCCTTTCTGATCTGCTGTTACTGTTCAATGTTAGATCCATAGTCTTTGGATCACTACATTCTGAAACACAAAAAATATATTTTCATAGATTTGTTGGGAAAGTATAGTAGAACTCGATCTGTTTTGTGTCACCAGATTGAGACAGATTGCAGAACTGATATCATCACTTGTACTTTTTCAGAAAAGACCAGTTCTCTACTGCATATGTGTAGGCTATGTCAGTTTAGTCTGGTGCAGAGATTCATCTTCCGATATGCTTGCCACGGTGAGTGAGTGGTTAACATGTCGGATTACCAAGCCTAAGCTTGCAGGTTCGCTCCTGGCCGAGGTAAGTGATTTTTGAAAGGCGACAAAAATCACGACATGCATGTCACGCGTTGTTGGCATGCTAAAGAACCCATTTGAATTCAGTAGGCCGTGTTCATAATGGCAAAATTAATCTCGGGATTTTCCGCCTACACAAAGTTCATCCATTCTTTACTAGCAAGCGCTATAGTGTCAAGGAGCTTAGATATATATAACCTCCTTGACTTTCATAGCGTTCCAAGTAACGACGAAATTCGACAGGCAAGCTACCCTCTGGGTGTCAAATAACAAAGCTTGCACCCGACACCCGAATTAATTTCTCAGATAATGGCTTTAAAAACTGGTTTTCATGTGCTGAAGGTAAACAAGCTAGACAACCATTTAAGTCAAGTAAGAGTGAAACTGTATGTAAAAATAAGCTAGATCTTATTCATTCAGACTTATGTGGGCCTATGCCAGTTCCATCTAGGAGCAATGCTCGCTATTTCTTGACCTTCATTGATGATCATTCTGGAAAGGTTTTGTGTATTTCCTTGCTAAGAAAAGTGATGTTTTGGATTGCTTTATTGATTTCAAGGCACAGTTCGAGAATCTGTGTGAAAGATCTATCAAGGTCCTACGCACTGATAATGGTGGTGAATTTTGTGGCAATGCTTTTGAGAGCCTACTTAAATCAGAAGGCATTCAGCATCAAACTACAACTAGCTATTCCCCACAGCAGAATGGTGTAGCTGAACGCATGAATAGAACATTACTTGATAAATGTAGAGCCATGATGAGCGAGTCTAAAGTAGATAAACACATGTGGGCTGAAGCAATAAATACAGCAGCCTATCTTGTAAACAGGTCCCAACCAGAAAAATTCCAGGTCAAGTTCCAGAGGAGATCTGGACTGGTAACAAGGTCAATATGGAGCATGTAAGAATTTTTGGTTGTGAAGCACAAGTTTATGTCCCTGATCAAAGGAGAAACAAGTTGGATCCTAAAAGTGAAAAACACATTTTTTGTGGTTATTGTGAGGACAGTAAAGCCTATAGATTCATGCATCCTGTTACTCATCAACTTGTTAAGTCCAGGGATGCACAGTTCTTTGAAGATGTGTTCCAGGAGGTGTCTGATGTGTCTCCAGGTAATGTTGGCCCATCCTTGCAGATTAATGAACCTGCAATGTTGCATATCTCAGTTCCCACTGACAGTGAGGCAGAACCCGACAACTCAGAGGATGGGGCAGAGTGCATTTCGGAACTTGAAAGCGTATCACCCGTTAGCAGTGCTGGTGTGGCTGAGACTGTTGACTCAGCTGATTTAAGTTATATCCCTAGTGGAACAGATTCAGCCTGCAGTGATTGTGAGGGCACTGCCACCATCGTCAATGAACCAATGGAGGGGGATGCCGAAGGTAATCAAAGGTATCCTAGGCGCCAACAAAAGCCTGTAGACATGTTAGACTATGTGACATACTTGACTCTCACTGATGACTCTGAACCTAGTACAGTTAAGGAGGCACTGTCCATGCCTGATAGGGTTAAGTGGGAGCAGGCTATGAAAAGAGAAATGGAGATACTTCAGTTAAATGACACCTGGGATCTAGTTGATAAACTCCAGGGCAAGAATGTTGTCAGTAGTAAGTGGGTTTTCAAAGTAAAAAGAGACTCTAATAGTAACGTTCAAAGGTATAAAGCCAGACTTGTGGCCAGGGGCTTCACCCAAAGGTACGGAGTAGATTTTACAGAAACTTTCTCTCCTGTTGTTCGACACAGCACGTTAAGGATGCTGCTTGCCTTCGCTGTCCAAACAGATCTGAAGGTGGTACATTGGGATGCTGAATCTGCTTTCCTCAATGGAAAGTTTGATGAAGAGATCTACATGTATCAGCCAGAAAGTTTTGTCAAGAAACGTTCAGAGCACAAAGTTTGCAAGTTAAAAAATCTATTTATGGCTTAAAACAATCTTTTCATTTGTGGAATGAGAGAGCTCACTCTGTTCTTGTCAAATTGGGTTACAAAAATTATGCTGATGAACCCTGTGTGTACTTTAAGAAACAAGCCCAAGGTATGGTAATTATTGCATTATATGTGGATGATTTCATTGTGGCTTATAATGATGAGTATGAGATCAAGTCATATAAGACCTGTATTGTATTTTATGTTTTAAAGTAAGGCAAGATGAGAAGAATGGTACAATGTATCTTAGCCAAGAGCAGTACATCAGTGAGATTGCAAAGAAATATGGTATGCACGATGCATGTCGCATTGGTACTCCTTTGGAAACCAAACCAAATCTTGGTGTTTCTGATACAGAAACTAGTGTTCTTCCTTATAGAGAACTCAAAGGTTCACTCATGTATTTAAGTGTTTGCACACGTCCAGATATAATCTATGCGATATCATATTTCAGTCAATTTAATCATTGTTACAATGAATCTCACTGGTCTGCTGCAAAGTGAGTGCTGCGTTATTTAAATTGCACAAAAGACTTGTCACTTAAGTATGTCAGGAATGGAGGTCAATTCATGGGATTTGTTGAAGCTGACTGGGCTAATGATAGCACTGACCGAAAATCATACAGTGGTCTTGTGTTCAAAATGGCAGGTGGTGCTGTATCATGGGGGGCTCAAAACCAAAAATGCATTTCCTTATCATCTACTGAAGCAGAATATGTTGCACTGAGTGAAGCTGTAAGAGAAGCTGTTTGGTTGAAACGTGTTTTGTCTAACTTTATAGATCTCAAGTCACCCATCGTATTATTGAGTGATAGTCAATCAGCTCAAAAACTGACAAAAAATCCAGTCCACCATGATAGGACCAAACATATTGACACTAAATGTTAGAGATGCTTTGGATTCTAAAGTCATATACATCAAAAATGAAGAGACTTCAAAAATTACTGCAGACATCCTAACAAAGCCTCTTCCTAAGCCTACGCATATTTATTTTTGTAAAGACTTGGGTCTTGAATCATGTCTTCTACTCCCACAGATTTAAGGAGGTGTGTTGGAATATGTGACCATGGTTTGTGTTGGTCACACTGTTAATCAGTAAACCTGCTCCATAGAGATATGTTTCTCTTTTGTTTTTGTTTTGGTGTGTATAAAAGAATGTTGTATCACCTTGTTCGTTCAGTTCTGTTCTAGTAAATGTCAAGTACATTAAACGTGTGTTCCATTTCAATTGCCTGTGTGCCTCGTAATCCTACAGGAAGAACCGCGACACCCTGTCTAGCTAGCAGGTTCCTAACAGTTCGCGATGATAAATGAAGATCATCCGTTCGCGGGATTTTTAATATATATACTGTAGGTGGTTACCAAAAGAAAGGACTTAAAATATTAGATATAAAATAATTTCCCCCTGCACTACTGAGGGCAGAAAAGATAGAATGCACGCCACTAGGATACACAACTTGAGGCTCAGAATCATATTTGCTCCTGACGTAATATAAAACTGTCCGGAATTCAATATAAATCAAGTTTCTAGTCCAAGATGCTTTCTACAAATTATTACCTGATGACGTCCTGTGTGTTTCAAAGAAAGAAAAGTTTCGAAAGGCGTGATATTCAATTATTTACAATTATTATTCAATTGTTTTTAGGTGCACGAGTTTCGTAAGGGAACAAAATTTCACAACACGATAAACAACAATAAGTACCATACATCACACGATTAGGGGAGGGGACTAACTCTGGTTCGTATCCACAACGGAATTCCATCACAGCGCTGAACAAGACCTAATGTGAAGTTTCAAAGGCACACGGCCTGTGATAAGCGAAGGAGATAGGACGACCAACGTCCGTCGAGCTGAGGAAAAAAATCTTCAGGCTAATTTATACAGAAAGTTCGAAGATTGACGCAACGTGGCACTAAACGAAGAAGGGATTTCCCCACTTGGAAGCACCGAAATTCCGGACCAAAGGACTGTAATACGTTGAATGACACGGATCACGTACCATTCGCTCTCCATAACGCAGCCATACTGTACCCACTCCATAGCACAACTCGGCGCATAAGATTTACACCACAGACGCGAGAGAGAGAAAAAATGTGACGGGAAGAATATCACGTATCCAAGATACTTGTGCTGCTGACCTTGACTGCGCTAGCCTATGTTGATCGTAACAGCTGGATCCTTGCGGGACGAGCAGGGTGGCACAACGTTATTGGAATACAGTGTCCACATAAATCCAGCACTGCTAAGCGTAACAGGAGCACGGCGAGGAAAGCGATTAATGAGGCTACTGGAACGGAGTCATATCCTACCCACACAACGGTACCTATCAACACAGCGAACTGACAGCGTAACACCAGTAAACATAGAATACTTTCCAGTCTGGTCGCCGGAACTCGTATTTTAAACGGATGAGAATCTTCACAATACTTTGGAAATCTTTTGATATGAGAAACTCGCAATATACCGTATTGCAGTAGCAGCCTTTGAAGATTGCAACTTGTTAAATTTCAAGTTATTGGCCACAACTAAATGACAGAACACAGAAAGTAGAATCTGGTGTCTATTGATGTATCTCCGACAAAATACCTGTCCAACTTTTTATCCCCAAAATTCTGTAGTAGGTGCATATTTTACATTACATTGTACAGTATTTTGTACTAGCATCCAAACTAATTGAGGCCGATAACGTGATGACTTCGTTCTCAAGCCCGTGAATCTAAAACAAGTTCAGTACAGTTATTAAAGCATTATATTACAGCAAAACTCCAAGATTAACATCATGCAAATTGTTACTATTATTCATTACTGTACTTTTGAACTTATTAAAGACATTGTAGATCTTGCTTCTGGCACGCTAGCTCCTCAATTTGAAGGCGAATCCTTGTCAGCGTGAGCACCAAAACAATTTCTGAGCTCGGCAAACTCCTGTGCTTCGGTTATAGGGTAGTGAATTGTGCCATACCTGAATGTCGTTTTGATTTTTTTCCTCAATAATGGGGTAGTGCCTGAGGATTGGAAGGAGGCTCTGGTAATACCTATTTATGAAGGAAAGGAGAAGGAGAGTATTAAGATTTTGAAAGGAATTTTGGACACACTTTACATAAGACAGTGTTTAACAGGCATAGGGCGGTTAACATGCAAGCAGCATGGATTCAGAAAGATTTTTTGTGCAAATCTCAATTATCTGATTTTTATCAAGATATATTTGAGGCTTTAGATAACAGAGGATAGGTCAACTGAATAGTCATTGATCTTCGATAGGGTAAATCATAGGATATTATTAAAGAAGAGGGAGGGATTAGGTATGGACAAGAGAGGGAAGCAATAGGTGAGAGTTTTCTTGGTGGGTAGAAGTCTAAGAGTTCGCGTTGGAGGGTCACTATCTGAACAAGTTAGGGTGAGAAATAGCGCACCTCAGGGCAGTAAATTGGGACCTTTGTTGTTTCTGATGTATGTAAATGACATACGAGTACACTTATCATCTCAAATACGATTATTTGCTGATGACACTGTCATTTATGGAGAAATTAAGGTTAGGCGTATTAATAACAAGTTGTATTCCAGTCAAACGTCCAAGGAAAAGAAGTTACAATTATTCAAAAAATAAAACATATGGGAACATTTCCACTAAATGCATCTGAACTACTACTCTGAACAGATTTTAATTAAGGTTAACACAACAGCGGACTACAAAGTTTATTCCTTGCTGTATTGCATTAATGTCAGTACTCTGTTTGCCCAGCTGATAGGCGTATTAATAATTGTGACATATTGCAAAGGTTGGTTATGATCCAAAACTGGGCAGCTAGAAATGGCATGGAAATAAATGCAAATAAATGTCAAGTAGTTAGGGTTGAAAATAGAAGTATTCAAATTCCTTATGGTTATTCAGTACGAGGAACTAGTGTTCAGTTTGGTGGAAATTGTAGAAATTTAGGGATTCGTTTCGGATTAAGTATTTTTTGTTGGGGAAAGTACATAGGAGAGATAGTTAAGAAGATATACAAATCGCTGTACATGGTTATGCGGGTGTTAAAAGGTGCTGGTAAGGAGATGGCTTATCTGTCTCTAGTAAGACCTCAACTTGAATATTCTGCAGGTGTGTGGAATCCTAAGCATTCAGACTTGAAAAATGACTTAGAAGGTGTGCAAAGATTGGCTGTCAGTTATGTGAGAGTGAGATCCAAATGATTCAGAATTTGGGTTGGGAAAGTTTGGCTGATAGACGTTCTATAGCAAGATTGGGGGGAGGTGGGAATAGTTCTAGCTTGTAAGAGAGAGAATGGATAGGCATGTAAGGTTCAACAGGACAAATATCTCGCATTATGAAAATAAGAAAATATCACTGATTCGGGAGAAGTTCAAAATACTACAGGAATAATATGAGAGCCTTAAAATCAATATCCTTAATTTATTTAGGAGCAGACGAACACAAAAAGAAATAAATTTACACTCCTATCACTCAATAACGATTATTAGGTTGGGATTATACAAATCCATAATGTCCATCTATGTCACTGAGCTACCCTCTGGGAAGTACTCGCAAAAGAAATTATTAGAGTTCAAGTGTTCGATGATTAGCTGAATAATAATTATAAAAAATAAACTTCACTTTCACTTTCAGCTTCTAAAAGTAAAAAATAGAATTAAATTCACTATACATTTTTCCTTCCCATGAATATTAACTGCATTAATAAGTTACACAAATTTCACACATTTATAATATTTACAGACATACGATTGTCAATGATGACCGTCAATCATTTAATTTGACTAAATTAACTTATTATTATTATTATTAATTATTATCAAAATAATTTAAAGTTTCCTTATGGAAATTATATATCAGCTATAAATAACAATAACTTGTTATAGCCGCACAAAAACTGGCTTCAAATGGCATCCTAATCCCTCATATCATTCTCAAATCATTAGCTGAGTTTATCATATCCTTATGGGATCAATTTAATTATTCAGATTACGATAGTATAATTTTACCATATATTAAATTAGAATACAAATGATTCGCCTGTGATCAGCAGGAATTATTAATTTTAAATTGACCGGCTCATGTAACTCTGATAACATTTCTTATATTATGACGATTAATTGAACAGTAATGCAGTAACTGTCATTGCACTATTTTCCACCATTGGAAATTGTTAATATGATTACAAATATAAAGCACATTCTAATTCCATTAAGCCTAGGATTACATAAGCCCCTATACAACCTGGCATAATCAAAATCATCTACTGTATCCTCGAAGAAATTTATTAATTAATGTATTAATCGTATTAAGAAGTTGGAATGGTATTTCTCATGTCCAACAGTTGCCACCATAATACCACTATAAAGTGTCTACAACTTATAATTCATTGTGTTTATACTCGAAGTGCAGTTCCAAATCCATTTGACATGATGCCAAATAAATCCTCAAATTATTATACACTCTCTTAATCTGCATTCCTAAATTTGGTTAAAAATTTCCCTAATGTGAATGATCATCATAGGCTTTGTATTCTTGTGCAATCCGAATTAAATTACTGTAGTGTCTAGGATCATAGATCATGAGTCATAATTATTATTACAGTGCCGTAAATCAATCAATAGGCTTCAATCATTAGCGCTGCAAAAAGTCAAACGTTCCGTTCGCAATCGTCTTCATGGTAAAAATTCGCCATTAGGAAAAAAGAATTCTAAGTTTAGAAAGATTAAATATTATTTAAAAAAATAATTAAATATTGGAATTTATGAGCGTGAAATAATCTCAATGTCTTAAAGATAATTTACTCTCATAGTTAGGAAATTCATTCGAAATATATTTTAGCAACCTGGAAGAAGGAACATGGTTAATTCATGGTAATGGTTTGTCATTAGTGTTCAGAAGGGTGTGGTCTGAATTTATGCCAAGTTGACGATGAAAGTGTTTCCCTTATGTTCCCACGACGAATTAATCTTGATTCTGTTCTTTAATTTGCAAGATCGACGTTTAAGAGTAACTCCAACATCATCGTGATGCCTGGTCTACAGTGTATTCAGCCTCTCCGAATCCTGGATTCGTCCTCACCATCAAGTTACCCAATTAAATGCTTAAGCCATCATCTTGAAATATATGACAAGTTCCATCAATGTTCCCATGTTCTTAGTCTTGAGCGAAAGTATCATAGTTGATGACGTCATACACCCCCTAAGTAGAATTAGGTGTACGCCACTGTCGAAGAAATGTTCCATACATATCATTGATTTAGAATAGCTTGCCACAGTGGGTGAGTGGTTATAGTGTCGGACTACCAACCCCAAGATTGCAGGTTCGCCCCTGGCCATGTAAGTGATTTTTGAAGGTGACAAAAATCACGATACTCATGTCATACGTTGTTGGCATGTTAAAGAACCCATTTGAATTCAGCAGGCCGTGTTTAATGGCAAAATTAATCTCGGGATTTTCCGCCAACACCAAGTTCCTCCATTCTCTACTTGAAAGCGCTGTAGTGTCAAGGAGTATAGATATCTAACCTCCTTGACTTTCATAGCGTTCAAAGGAACGACGAAGTTCGACATGCAAGCTACCCTCTGGGTGTCAATTAACAAAGCTTGCACCAGGCACCCGAGGCCATACGATATTATTATTATTATTATTATTATTATTATTATTATTGATTTGGAATGTGTGGTGTTGTTTCGATATTGTTAATAATTTATTGATGCTCTTGCTAGCAATTCAGTTATTTGTTGAATGAGATGTAATTACTGTTGTAGAAATTGTTCAACATTGACTGACTGTATGGCAGGTTTCATAGCATGACAAAGTCTGCTGTAACATGTTGCATATCAATGTCTCCTATTACTGGCTTCCACGGTGTATTTGTCAAGTCCGAAGTGTTGCTGTGTTAATGTGTTCACTTGATAAATGTACAGTTTTTACTCACATCAGCCTCTAGCGGAAATCACTGATTCTAGCTTTACCTGTCACTCGTAAATAAGTTATCCTGTATAAAAGAAAATGGTGGAAGCCGTCAATAAATATGTATGTATGTATGTATGTATGTACCGGCATTTCACAAGCAAGTTGTAATACTAATTTCATGGTGTGAACACACGCTTCCCGAACGTAGAAAAAATCGTCTCCGTGGACACTTGTCAGACGGACACACAAAAAAAAAAAAAAAATGGTCTCTCCACGTGCTACACAGAGCGCACCGGCTGCCCTGGTCATCTGATCCTTAGGAGAGAGTGGGGCTGCTATCAACCGTTATTGGCTGCGTCAGGACACGGTCAAAGATATTAGTAGTGTCTTCCCCTCAAAGATATTAGACTCTCTTCTGCAATTTATATTAGATCAATTGTCAAATGATAATTTCTGTTATCTTTGCTCGACTAAATACGAAGAACACTACCAAATCTCGGTGTCTTTTACAATTCATGTTTGTTAGAATACATCTCAATATGCTGCTTACATCAAATGTTTTCAAGGTTTCTCTGAGGTAAATACTAGACTCCTGGCTCGCGAATCTCGGCAACTAAATCATCCACAATCGGCGTAACCGAGCAACATGGTGGATTTCGGTCACAGTACCGTCAAGGTTTTCAGAGCCGGATCCGTTCTTTTTTCATTTTTCCATCGACTTTGGGTGGACCGCTTCTCTTATTCTTTCCTATCTGCCATTCATGGATCTACAGTAGGCTACTTCTTTCCAAGTTCCCCAATTCTTTTTTTTTTTTTTTTTGAGAATCTAGCACGTTAATTTTCCCTCGCCTCTTTTATTTCTTCCAGTTTGTAAGTATGTGTAACCACGGAAAGTAGTGATAAGAGCAATATTAGTAACCATCTTCATATCATCCATATCGTAGACTGATGACCTCGATTTATGCCCGTTAAAATAACAATCACCATCACCACCCTTATAGGAAACAACTACTAGTAATACTATCGTATGGCCTCGGATGCCGGGTGCAAGCTTTGTTATCTGACACCCAGAAGGGCAGCTTGCATGTCGAATTTTGTTGTTCCTTGAAACACAATGAAAGTCAAGAAGGTTTGATGTCTAAGCTCCTTGACACTATAGCGCTTTCTAGTAGAGAAATGAGGAACTTTATGTTGACGGAAAATCCCGAGATTAATTTTGCCATTATGAACACGGCCTCCTGAATTCAAATGGGTTCTTTAACATGCCAACATCGTATGACATGCGAGTCGTGATTTTTGCCGCCTTTCAAAAATCACTTAAGAGCAAACCTACAAGCTTTGGGTTAGTAATCCGACACGATAACCATTCACCCACCGTGGCAAGCAACTACTTGTAATACTGCTGTGATTAAAATCTTCAAACCCTCAATTCCTATATAATCTCGATTTGTCGTCCTTTAATGTGAAGCTGATTTACAATTAGGAATAGAGCAATGAGGCATGCCTATGAATATGCATAAAACATGCCTGAATAAATATGAACTCTAGCGCTAAGTAAAATCATGATAGAAATAAAATAGAACCGTTCTTTTCCTATGCTAATGCAATGTACTGCCCCCGGAAATTGAATTATTTTGGGACAAAATGAGACTATTTTCCGTCCCCATGATAAAATTTAACCAGTTAATATAAATCCTGGAAGTGTGACACTAGTGAGTCGTGTTACAAGCTCGAGGCAGTGGGAGAGCCCGATCACGTGAACTGTTGCGCAACAGAAGTTTCTGGAAGGTTGAAATCGGCATAGCAACAGTGAATTAGCCATAAAATATAATAAATATTGTTATAAATTATGCTATTGGATACCATCCCAGAGCCAATGAGAAGAGGTCTTATTGAAGACGGGATTAACTTCAACTACATAATTTGATGAAATTATGCATTATGCCCTTAGAAGGAGATTTTCTTAATTGGTAATGATGAGAAAATTAAAAGAAAATATGTCTGATACTTTAAAAACCGCAGAACGGTTAATCTATGCAGTAATACGCATTGTTAATCTACGCTCTTAAATTATGGTGGGAAATTGCTATGGCCGCCAAAATTTCGACTTGGAGAGGGAGATCCAAGGATCGAGGTTCTTATTCCAGCAGACTTTGAAGAGAGAGGAAGTGTTTCTTGGATTAACGGAGATCCCAAAGCCTTAGTCCGAGTGAGGCGATTGACGACTCGTGGAGACGATACGTTAGCAGGGTGGAACAGTGGAGATTCCCGCGCTAGCATTATAGGCGAAGTTGAGAGGAGTATTGAAATTAGGATATCTCATTTAGATTTGAGAATAAACTTCAGCCAAGTGAATAAATAGATAGTACAGGTCGAATACTATATTCTATTAAAAGTCGAGCGCTTTAATTCAAATAACTTGACGAAATAAGCCTGTAAAGACAATTTTTCAAATGTGTTGGAAATAGAAGCTGAATAACACTTTTATTGCAACGTGAAGTTAGCGAACATAGTTCAAGTGAACAGCAGTGGAGAACTTTAACATTGGCGCAGCAAACAAACATTAATATAATGACTATTTATATTCTTCGATTAGTTTCATTCAACTTTATTAACATTGTTGAGATGATGGACTAAGTAGTTATGCGCCAGAGACATATTTGACGCAGAGTTAAGATACAACAATGGAGCTTCGATCGACAACGTATTGCAGAATACAGACGTAGTGTACGTTACACCTTGTATATTTTCGTCAGTCGTCGAACACTAATATAACAACGATTATCAATAGAAATAATTCATTCAACACCTACATGAATATTTCTATAAATTATTACTCAACGATGATTCTGATATATATTTGCGACGGAGAATGAAGATTCTACAGAAGAAGATGGTCAAGATGCTAGGGAATCCCAGCAAAAACAGAAGAATATGCCAGAAGGATGTCGTTCGATACCAGACGGAGGTTGGTGAATACCGGAGAGGGAACGTCTTCCCAAATCCGAGGTCGCTGTTCCGAGGTTCGAATGGAGGTCCATCTCAGTATATTGGACTGAGGAAACACCTAAAGTAATGTGTAAATACTTACCCTGATCTTCAAGTTATCGTCCAAATAAGGTAGCAGTGTCATTTACTTGTAGTATAGAGCTTGATTAGTGACATTCTGAGCCGACGTTCTTACTCCATATTTCATGTATTTCAGTGTTCTCATGTAATTTACACTTCAGATGTGTGTTAGGATTGTATGCTTCAAGATTACTAGAGATGATTGTCTTTCATCTATTTTTAAATTTTATTCTACGGATCAGTTGTTGAACTGACATTAAAATTTTGTTTGAGGAATCTGATTTCCTTATAGAAGACTAGTCGTTTTGACTATCGAATTTCAATTCTTATTTGAACCGAGGATTCAGACATTGTGTCATAGTTGCAAATTAAATTATTTTAGTAATTTAATTTGGGCACTTTAATGCATCAACTTCAAGAGCAGAAGAAACATCGAATGATATTGTCATATCATTATTGTATATAAACTTTACGGCGATCTAGCAAATACTAGTCGTTTGATAAGACTGAAGTCTTAAATACATAGACATTCTTCGTGTAGTATGGAAAGACATTACGAAATTGACAACCTTTTCATTATTTGTAAAGCTGAAAGCTTTATTCATTTAATTGTTAGAGGAAATATCTTTTGATAGAAGATTATTTAAATCTTTGGCTAGGAATTCAAAGCTAGTTTATCCTGATCAAGATTGAATTCTATCTGACACTATAAATAACATGTGGTTATTTATACACTATTTGTGTAATATCACGTCATAATGTAGACCTGATATTGCAACGACATGCAATCTAAGCTTGACAAGTAAGATGAAACAGAATTAATATTTTTATGACATGTATTTATGACAGACGAGTTAACAATTAATTATCTTATTGTGTAGTAAACTCTAGGAGGTCATTCACGACAGTCTAAAGTCGTTCGTTATTGTTGGAAGTTTTATTTGAAGAACTAAAGAATGTATAATAGTAGATCAGTAGTCGAGTGTGGCGACACTGATGGTCATGCCGTTAATTGCAGGAGGTTCCTACAGAAGAAATGTAAATAACAATTAATCCGTTTTTGGTTATTGTTTAACATAGTGGATGATAATTGTTTATGCCATATATAGTGTTATATAAGGTGATGTAGAGCTGTGTAGAGCTCCTGCGAAGGTGTTTCCAAATTTTGAAGGGAAGTCAACGAAGTATAGTTCTTTGATAAGAACAAGGCATAGATCATGAGACGAGTCGTTGTATATAAGAATTCCAGTTCATGTGAAGTAACTACTTAGCTTTGATGACAGGAGGGTTTGAGCGGAAGGCAATTAGAGAACGACTGTCTACTCATGTCATTTATACTATTATTAAACCTTATTAAACCCGGAGTTGTATAGAAACGTACAGTTGACCTTTGCCAGTTGATTGTATTGGATCGATAATGTAAAGAAACCTATCTAAGACGATGTGTGTGCAGTATATGAACGCTAATGAGTGTTAGCAAATCTTTGTGGTGAGAAACATTGTAAATAATTAATCTCAAGTTGTATAGTAAGAGAGAACTAAGATTCTCGGAGACAACGTGTTGACAACGTAAAATATCGTTTATTATAACGACCAGATTACTTGTAAATATTTTTCCGTAATGATTTAATTTCTTAAATAATTTTTATTAGGATTAATTAGTAGGATATTTTGAAATAGTGTATATTTTGTGAGCGAATGTTTTTAGAATGGATGATTGCCAGTTGTTAAGTTTGACTGAACAACCTAATTGGTTCTAGAACGATTAAGGAGTGTGAAAGGAAGGGTGTATTTAAATTTCAGTTAAATTGGTAAAGAATTACAGGAGTTAAAAGCAGCTTTATAATGACAGAATCTCTTTTCAAACGAGGTTACTAAATGCACGGCAGAAGTGTGTGTATGCAGCAAGCAAATGTTGGGAAGTGTATTTCCACTAGTCCGTTCAAGGCCAGATTATTAAATAACAAACGTGGTGTCCAGCCACAGCCTTGACAATGAAACAGTTTCGCGGCCGACGCAAATGTGTGTCAGTGTGTCAATGAACGCGTAGGGTCAGGTGTCATACAAGTAAGCGTGCCAGCTATTATGTAATGTTTCAAAGAATGTGGCGTGCGTGGTATTTGTCTTAAACGTTTTTAAATAGGTACAGTAGGCCTAGACAGTTCAGAATTTTTGTGCTTTTAACTTAAAGTCCATTAATTGCAGTAAAATATGTGTAGTGGAGGAGAAGGGTGTAAGAGTGTATGGATATTTTTTTATTAGTATAGTTTATTGTTATTTATTGTTTATGTTAGATTTAGTTTACATTATGTTAAATAAATTTACACAGTTCGTTGTTCTTGGTCGTTGACGAGTGATTCATTCTAAATATAAGGATCAAGGTATTGTGGATCCAAATGCAGGCGACGCTGAGTTCCCATACCCCGAGACAGGTAAGTAAAGGTAAGTGAGCCCCGTATATTTTGTTGTTATCCACAATATTCTTGTAACTGCTGTATGTAAATCCCTAAAGACATTGTTGGAGCGATTTCTGATTAAGTAATTAGGCCGGTGCTGTTAGAAATAGGCAATCCAGCTGGGGCAATGGATATTCCGACAGGCTACTTTCCGGATTTACGGGTACAGTAGCAGACACAAATTTTAGCGACAAGTTGAGACATCTGGCGGCAAAACTACAATCTAGTAAAGGGCAGTTCTTTTACCTGAAAAAAATAGCGTACATTTCCCAGTTGTTATACATCTCGTAGGCAACGGTTGGGTTAGCTGGAATAAGGAGGGGGTATGAATCCAAGATTGGAGTAGGTGCCGGTAGTAAATACCGCACGTAAGGGTGGGACATTTCAATTCTCTTCCATCAACACTAACCAACAGAATTAGTGCATCACACGACATACGGTAAGAGCTTCAAGCCTTCATCTGCGATCATTGCGGTCGTGAAAATCCAATTCTTGGAATCTACATCTATCAGTTAGAAATTAAGCAGGAGGGGGTGGAGTATATTATGTAAGAGTAGTATGTAAATTCTATTGAAAAGACGGAAATAATATAGTGAAAGTTGGTATATTATGTAGGTAACTAAACCCAGTGCCTCATGATGCCAATGCAACAGGAATGTGGTAACAAATCAAAAAATTGGGAGGGGGTTTTCTATGTTCGGCCCAACTTTCAATATTAATTGTTTAGAAGAGGTACTCTTCCGTTTTCACAACTTTTCAAGGCAGATTATTGTAAATGTATTACAGTATTTATGATTCACATAGCATTCTGAGAGTCACTAGAAGCTCATTTCAATTTGAATTGTCACTGCCGCACCGGAAATATTTCTTTTATTACGTAAATAAATCATTTTCCTTCTTGTTCATTTGACGACCGCCGTCATGACACATTGACATCGTACACTACACTATGCCATACCGGTTGCCAACATGTCCGATACAAAATACACCACACGACACGTGAATAATGAAATAAAACGCAAAACCATTGGCCTGGATAAAGATTATTCATGCGTGACCACCCCCACTGTGCGCGACAAAAACCATGGGTGTTTATATTAGCTAAAACGGACCGTAGGAGCATTATTGGTCCAGGCGAAAACCATTGGTCTGCCGGATGCGATAGACAGTACCGAATGCGTGGGGTTGGCAATACGGTAAATGATGCTTCAAATTGCTGAATCAGGTGGAATTTTGCCAGACGTTCCGTTTTGCCCGGAACAATTCAGTTTCTTCTTGTTTTGTTCCGCGTTCCGTTCTAATCTTTAACGGAACGCCAAATAGTCCGTTTTTTTGGTTAATTTGATAATATATTCAATTTCGCACCAATTTTCTAATGTCCCACTTCAGAATTGATTGTAATTATCCAAGCTTGCTTTCTGTTGATACAGGTGCAAGTTTGAAAGTGAAAATGATTTCTATGTTTGTGTCAGATAGATGGGTACATGTTAGAGCTTTATTAGGGGCAACACAATTAAGGAATATCTTAGTTCTTGTGAAGTTATACGGAGAGAGTTTTTTCTGTCATGAATATCAAATGAAAATGATAGAAACAGAAGCTCCATTAGTTTGATAAAAACAAGAATTGTTCATATATTACAATCATGACGAAAATTGTAGCGAATTTTATCAGAAGGTACTTACAGATTAAAACATCCTTGCAAAGGGTCGTTAAAATGAAAGGCATTTGTAAGTTGCTGGTGTCATAGGCCTATATATGCCAGCAATATCTAGTTTTAATTTTGTGTATATGATTATGTAATGCTTATTTAATACATATGTGTATTATTTATTACAATATTTAACAACCTTGATAAAAAAAATGCTTTGGGATGTGTGTTCCGTCTTTTATTATTGAAATCTGGCAACCCTATATATAAGTCGTGTTCATATTAGGGAAGGTCGGGCGGGACACAGACAGCCGAGGAATGAACATCTGTTACGACATCTCCAGTTATTTTCCCGACTATTAATTCAGGTACGGTAATTTGGTTAATTCCAATACTTGAAGAATTTTGGAGCTAAAAGTACTTCTTCTGAACTCTTACTCTTTCAATTACCTAGGAAAATTTGCGAATTCGTTTTAGAACTATACTGAAAATAATAGTTTAATGAAAACTAGGGGTGCAGTAAGTAAAAGCGCCTCAGAAAATAGATAAAACTATTATACCTACCGAGAACTCACACCTTCACTCTACAGCCGGCTTGTTTCACCGAACGCACACTTCAAACAAGACCTTCCTTGTAGGTTAAAATTAGCCTATCTTCTCTTGGAAAATACGACCTCTAATTATATAGATTAGTTCATAAATAAGTAAAATAAAGAGAATTTGATATAATATAGTGGTTGATAGCCTGAAAATCTCACTAAACCGCAATCCAATTTGCATTCAGTTGGTTTTGGCGTGCGTTGTCCGCGCACTCTAAAATGGATCATTAAATGTTCCACAATATAAGCCAATAATAACTTTCTACATGTCCGGAGGTCTCAAAATATTAGGAATTCTTAAGAATTAAACGAAATATTGCTTAACACATTCAAGTGAACTCACCAATATCTGAAATACTTGGAGGAACGAACGCCCTTCCGACTCCGATTATTTCATGGAACTAAGGAGCATTTGGAACAGAGTCTAATAGGCTACTAGATTTTCGGTTGTCCTTGAATTCAAATAAGATAATATTGCTCCCAAAATCGTACAGATTTTTGTACCATCGTTTTCAAGGAAAAACGAGGAGCAATAATTGCAATGCTTAATGTATGAGAATTACGGTTCCAAACTGCAGGCTAAATAGCTTCTCTGAAGATACGACAAATAAAAACTTAAAAACCTAAAATAAATATACCGCATTAGAAATTTTTTTTAAGTATCAAATTGAAGAAGGCTTGTTTTTAAATGCATACCGTGCCTGTAAGCATTACGAACGCCTCTCTTCTAACACTGAAAGTACGGTACGCCTACAAAAACATTGAGGAAGGTTCCAAAGCTAAATCCAGGTTTAGGGAATCTTTGAGGAAAATAAGAAAAATGACGTTGGCCGGTTTCACTGTCAGTTTGTATCTATTTTTATTCAGTAATTAGTATTTCTTCAACGAAAATAATTGCATATAATAGGCTAAGTTAGTACCAACAGGAGTAGGTTAAGAAATCCAGGGAGTAGCCTACAGTAGCGTACTTTTTTGAATGAATAGAACAGATGCAGGTATAAAGAAAATCCGGAAAAGGTTATTTGCAAGACGGTAGGGAGATTACGCCATTACGGTACCGTAATTGAAAATTATGTCGGTAGGGGATTGGCCTATTATTGCAAGGTGACGTCATAGCTGATGCTAAAACACTCGAAGTGCTCTAGGTGAGGCACAGGCACAGTCGTTAGCAAGAGCAATATTTTCATGATTCTTAGGTAGCAGCATTACTTGGCATGCTTCAAGCGTGGCTAGATTGGCTCTTTCTAACCTGACATCCCTATACAGTACCATACAAATGAAGGTTTCTTAACATTGACTGTCTGTCTGTCCCGTATGCGTTCATATACCATTCATCCGATTGCGATAAAACTTTGGTGAGGTATTCTGCACACTCCCGTGAAGGTTTCTGAATTAGTACATCAAGTTTACAATAGGTGGCGCACGAGTCGTTTCAACAAATGAGTGTGGGCGCGCAAATCGTTTCATCAATGAACTTTTGGTTAGTTGTCGTGTCCACGCTCGCGAAAGTTTCTTAATAAGTAAATCCATTTCACAATAGGTGGTGCGCGAGTCGTATGAACAAATGAACGTTGGTCAGCTGTTATGCAAGCTCGCGAAGGTTCCTGAATTAGTAACTCCATTTCACGATAGTTGGCTCTTAAGACGTTACCAAAAATGAGTGTATTTGATACAAAGTGGCAGTTTTTGTGTGTTTCCAAACGTTTGCAATTTCCGGTGAGACTCGCATTTGCGATGACCATCAATAAAGCGTAGGGGCAATCCCGACAAGTGTATGGACTAAATTTGGAAATTCCATGCTTCTCAAATGGCCAGCTGTGTCGTGTGGCCTGTTCATGCATCGGAAAACCGTCTGATTTATTCATGTACGCAGCAGACAAAAAAAAAAAAATGTTTGCATCCAGAAACATTTCAATAAACAAAATTACAACACAACCACTTTCTTTCTTTGATTGGCATTGCAACGCATGCCAGGTACAGCTAGTTAGATTATACAAAATCTTGAAGGCTTGTATTAAAATAGATATGTTTGTGGGCTGGGGGTAGGCTATTGGGATTAGCATGGATAATTTTGCGTCGAATTTTTTCCGACACGTAGATAACATGGCTATGAGAGCAAACGCACTTAGTTCCTACTTGTTGAAGCGTGCGTGATCACCATCAACAAGTCAAAGGCGGTACTTTTAGTAGACGAATGAAACATATCTATGATTCTATGTTTCAGTTCTGTTACTTCATAGCTTTATTTAACCTTAATTGTCTTATTCTACAGGGTCTTTCACTGAAAGTGGGGCCGGCCGCACGTTGGTGCAGCACTGCAGGTAGAAGGTCGAGCCAAAGGTCACACGAGCACATGGCAACACGGAGCTGAGACAGTTGCGACGCAGGATTTGACGAGTACAGTTGTTTTCGTAATTTCTTTTATAACCTATTTTAATTTAAGTTATGAGTGTTATAAGTTTATAACGCGTGTCCGTGGTTATTGTTTAATTGTTATTGGGTTTCAAAATTTATTGCTGTTAAAGCCTATTGCTTCAATTTTTATTTAGAGGGAAAATTGAAAAATAAGGATTATGCAATAAACCCTCACACTCTAGATGATTCAAACTAAATATCACGAGAGAAATTGAGGCTATCTCGGTAGATGAACTAATGCATCTGAATATAAACTTCCTTGGAAGATGCCAGAAATGTATAGATGCAGGGATAGGACATTTTCAACATCTTCTATGACAAGTTGAGTAATGATTTTACTTTGATTATGTGTTATTATGTGTGCTTGTTATTTACATACGATTCGTGCGGGCGCTCTCTCGACTCCAAACTCAGCGAGTGGCCATGTCCTCGTCCGACGCTCCACGCGACACGCGGTCGGCCTCACCAGTGCTGGATTACCCATTGGGCCCGACTAGGCCCAGGCCTAGGGCCCCCAATTATCTGGGGCCCCCAAGCAATTTCTAATTTAGTTCAATTTTATTCCGAAAATTTAGGAAAATTTTGTCCAGAACTGAGACAGTTCCAGCATTATATTAAATTACAATGTCCTTTAAAAACTGAGTTCACTCATTCTGAACTTTACGAAATTCTTATTCGAAACAAGCTTGAGTCTGCTTTTCTGAACGTTGAAATTGCTTTTCGTATTTTCCTGACCCTCTTGATAACGAATTGTTCTGCGGAGCGCTCGTTTTCAAAATTGAAACGGATCAAAAGTGCGCTAAGAAGTATCATGTTACAGGAACGATTCGACATGCTAAGTTTAATGTTTATCGAGTCAAATGTTCTGCGGGAAATTGATTTTGATGACATTGTAGAAGATTTCATTGACCAAAAAAACAGGGAAAAAAATTTTGATTACATTTTACAGAAGTAAAAAATAGTATGATTTGTTTAATTGTTCATCAAATCATCTGAAATGTTTTCAAATAACGATGATCGTTTCAATTGAAATGTATGTATATATATAGGCCTATGTATGATTTAATAAAAAAGTGTATTATTCATCTTGAGAAAAAGAACTCTTGTATATAGGCCTACTTTATTAAATGTACAGGTGTTAAAAAATAAAAAATATTAGAAAAAAATAAAGGGGTCCCAAAAATCTGAGGGATTTGGGCCTCATTTTACCTTAATCCGGCACTGGGCCTCACTATGAGTGAAAGGCCCTGTATTATTGCCGTCAATCATCGGGAGAAGAAAGCAAAGTTCATTGACCCAACTATTCCATTTGAAACGTCCATGAATCAACCAGAAGATCAGAAATACAGAATATATGAACCCCAGATTCCCTAATTTTTAAATACATCTCAGGTGAATAAAATATTAGTTACTGGCTTATTTTTCGACTATGGGGGTAGTATTTCAAAGTTGTTTAGTAACTGGAGAGGGATTTACAAAATTGAAAGAAAATTCAAGAAGAAATTGTTGTCACAATCCTCAAATCATCAGTAGCCATCCTAAGAAACCATTTGTATGGACCATTTCAAAACAACTAGCTTTGTAATAACTCTTGTTTTACAACACTGTATCTGTATTTATAAAATCATGTATTCTAGCGGACCGGTGCGAGAACTCTCGCATAATGGGTTGTATGCGCTCCATATGTACAGACTACCCGCCCGGCACTAGTGCTATGCGGGCAGTACGCGACACAGTTCTTCCAGGGGCTATCGTCATGTTTATTTGTTTAAAAGCACGTTATAAACAAATAAATATATTTCCGTTAACTTTTCAAGAAATGCAAGATTTGTCCTGCACTATTGAGACGATTTGGAAGATTTTGGTACAAACCACACCTTCTAACTCCCTCTGGTTTAGGAGCTTGAGTTTTGTGAAACATACACCTTAGCGTATTATATAATACGATTACTCTGTGTCGTTTGTCAAACACCCTAGGGGTCAGACAAGTAAATAACATAAATTAGGTTGACAAATAAGGTGCGCGCGACCTTCTTTCCCACCTTGCCAAAAATCCCTTCACTGGCCCTATCCTTACAGCACAGTCAATTTGAGCTTAGCATAAGTCTGGCCTTTCCTGGAGTAAGTATTGGGAACCCCTGATATAAAACCCCACGTAGAATGTTCATCCAGATTTGCTAAGGCTGAAATCGAATCACTTCGAAATAGCCGTCGGCAAATGAGAATTATTAATGTATTTCTTTGGTACAGTGAAATCCTGTAAACGACGGAACCTCGCAGAGGCCGTACAGTGGGTAGTCTCGATGAGTCACCGCCAGATAACATAGCATGCTCGGGTCCAAGCTCTGTGAACTTGCGGGGTGAGGTGAAGTGGCAGGCGGGAATAGGAGGGCCTGTCAACAGCCCGCTGTGTTATCTGGAATTCCTGTCTAATCCAATACTGCTAACATAGGGCCTTTGCTCAAATCTCTGAGGTATGGTGTTGCGAATGAGTGAGTGAGTCACCGACCAATTAGTACGGTCAAATTAGGCTTCGAGACGGAAAATATTAAATGACAACGAATTTATTCAAAAACATGTTCTATAGGACCCCCTGAACATCCCTAGAAAAATCGCAAAAAAAACGGCTTAGGGAACACCCCTGAATTTTCAAAAAACGTCCGCCATCTTGGATTTTTCAAAAAAAACTGTTATAACTTATGAACGAAAAGTAGAAATAAGGTGCGGTTTTCGCCAAAAGTTGTGTTTCGACTTTTAAATGTTAAACTTACTATGAAAACTCACAATCAAGTCGGGGACCGTCCTTAAATTTTTGGATAAAAAAATGCTATAGCTTACGAACAAAAAGTAAAAACTAAATGCGGTTTCTCCAAAAAGTTGTGTTTCTACTTTTAGATGTTGTACTTACTATTAACTCTTGATGTTGTACTTAATATTAACAGTCAAGTCGGGGACTGTCTTTAAATTTCAAAAAAAGACGCTTGATATCTTAGAATTTTGTAAAAAAAAAAAAATCGATGTAACTGTTGAAGGAAAAGTGAAAAAGGATGCTATTCTGTCTACAAGTTTAGATTAATTTTCACAACTTGTGAACATCAAATAACTGGATATATACGAGGGGAAACGTCCCTAAATTAGAAAAAAAACACATCATAATAAACTCTTCTATTGCATAAACAAAATCTAATGCTCATAGCAGAGCATTTACAGTTTTTGGGCAAGAACTTGTACAATGGATTTACGATGTTCAAAGGTTACAAAAAATCATTTTAGCTAAAACTGACATGACAAAATATTAGTATATTACTATAAACAACAATACACAAATTGCAGACATTTTACATTTAAGATAACATTTATCAGACACTGACACATATTAAGACAACATTCATTTGTTTACAACATGTATTTTCTTTGAGGTTTCTTTGGGGGCGATGCTAGACCTCTTTTGTACAGAGACGGCGGCATCATTGGTTTCATTTTCGATTTGCTCCGGGTCATCTTCTTCCTCGTCATCGAAGAAAGTGCGTTTGTTCAGGCATGCATCTCCTGCACATACGGCGCACATGGTGGTACATGGGAGGCCTTTGGGCGAACCGGTGATTTCTACTTTTCGTTCATAAATTATAGCAGTTGTTTGAAAAATCCAAGATGGCGGGCGTTTTTTGAAAATTTAGGGGTGTTCCCCAAGCCTGATTTTCGGCGATTTCTGGGGATGTTCAGGGGGTCTTATAGAACATATTTTTGAAGAAATTCGTTGTCATTTAATCTTTTCCGTATCCGGCCAAATGTTGCCCTAATATGACTGTACCAAATGTACTTGGTTCTGTTACTACGCACGGACCGGGAACCCTCATCACTTGTCACCACCACTCCTCATAGTCCGCGATCCACATTCCTCTCAGGTTCACGGAGCTTGGACCCGAGCAGTAAGTAAAATGGTGAGGCGGTGCGCAGATAACGCTCCCTCTCTCTCTCTCGTGCGGATGACGTCACGCAGGTACTACCCATTCAACATTTGATTGCCGCTGAGCGTGGCTGCGCCAGCGTTTGTTGTTTACTGTAGCATGAGCCCCGCGGAACGAAGCGGAGGACACAGCGATGACAGAGTGGAATCTGCACATAAGTCAAGCAGCATTGCGTCACAGGAGCTCATGTTACCACGGACAGTTAAACGATGACTGAGGCTACTGGAGCTGAGTCATATCCTACTCGCGCAACTGTACCTGTCAACGAAGCAGGCTGACGTGTGACACAAGTAAACTAAGAATAGTTTCGATCTCGACCGCCGGCAATCAATTCGTGAAAGGGTAATAGCAACTTCCTTGCGTTTGGTGACACAACGCTAATTATTTGAGATGGCTCTGGTCATAGTAATATACCAACTTGAAGGCATGATTTATGAAAATATATTTATTATAATACTGTATTGCAGGGGTCCACAAAGTGTGGGGAGGGAGAGGGTGGGGGATGGTGGGGGGGGGGGGGGCAGAGAGTGAAAAAGGAGGGTCCGATTGAAATATTTATATTTCATATTCTGTGAACAAATATTGCTATCCTCATATCCATGAACCTATCAAGGGCAGGAAGCTCCCAAGACCATTCAAGACTAAAAAAAAATTACAGTCATTCTGAAAGACTAGACGTTATATCATTTAAAATGACGCATGATACAAATGCTACACATGTTAGAAAGGCTCAGGAGGGCTCTTTCAACAGACTCCATTACCCATTAACTTAGGCTTCCCGCGTGGGCACCTCTTTAAGGGTCACCCTCTATTTGAATTTAATCTAACATACTGTACACCACGTTAAGTGTCACCCTGTATTTTGCTCTGACATCCTGCACACCTCTTTAGGAGGCACCCTGTATTCTTATCTGGTATCTTGTATATCTCTTTAGAAGTCACCCTGTATTCTTGTGTGACATCTTGTACACCTCTATAGGAGTCACCCTGTATTCTTGTCTGACATCTTGTGCACCTCTTTAGGAGTCACCCTGTATTCTTCTCTGCCATCTTGTACACCTCTTTAAGAGTCACCTTGTATTCTTATCTGGCATCTTGTATATCTCTTTCGGAGTCACCCTGTATTCTTATCTGGCATCTTGTACTGTATTTTGCTCTGATATCCTGCACACCTCTTTAGGAGGCACCCTGTATTCTTATATGGCATCTTGTATATCTCTTTAGAAGTCACCCTGTATTCTTGTGTGACATCTTGTACACCTCTTTAGGAGTCACCTTGTATTCTTGTCTGACATCTTGTGCACCTCTTTAGGAGTCACCCTGTATTCTTCTCTGCCATCTTGTACACCCCTTTAAGAGTCACCTTGTATTTTTATCTGGCGTCTTGTATATCTCTTTAGGAGTCACCCTGTATTCTTATCTGGCATCTTGTACACCTCTTTAGGAGTCACCCTGTATTCTCTTCGCTTCGTTCGAAGCCCCAGGTCGCGCGACGCCCCAGGACTATTTCAACAGACTCCATTACCCATTAACTTAGGCTTCCCGCATGGCTGCATGACGTCACGCACTCGCCGTCCATTACCCATTAACTTAGGCTTCCCGCGCGGCTGCATGACGTCACCGCCTCCGTCTCCGTAACACAACCGTCTCCGTAACGCATATCTTTAGACTCAAGCATAACGATGAAGTCGATAAGATCATTTGAAATGATAATAACTTTTGCTGTCTTGTATTTCACACGGACTGACCAGTAGATCCTGCCAGCAGGAATTCTGGGAAAAGGTGTAGAGTAACATTTCCCACACAGCACCCTTTCACCCGCCACCCACAGCGATATCTCCTTACCAAACACTTAACAACCACTAAAGGCAATTAGCCGTTTTGCAATGTAACCGCCACTTCCTTACAAGACTAGATTCTTCTATTTCCGTCATCGTCGACTCGAATTCAGTCAGGCCTTTGCAGTCAGTTCAAAGACAGTGACTGAACAGGTGAATTCTATTGCGTGTTCAGTGGAAGTGTTTAGCCCGATTTACAATAAACTGATATAAGTAACGCCATTACATTTTCTTTTCAAAAAATTGTTGAACTTTGATGTGCTCAGAATAGTAAATTGTGGGTTATTATTTATTTTAATTATTTTAACTGGTAGTTGCAGTAATTATATAGAGGCAAATAATGTAGATCTTGTGATCCTTTGTGTGTGTGTGTGTGTGTGTGTGTGTGAAGTAGCCTATGAGAAGTGCTAAGAAAGGAATAATAATAGTGGGGAGGGATATTTCATGATTCCGAAGGGGAGCACGACAGAAAACGTTTGAGAACCCTAGCTGTATTGTACATACTTGTTATTATATAGTACACTTATAACAGTGTAGGTAATTAAGAATACGCCGTATCTCTAAATAATATTAACATTCCGTTTACGAGATACACTATTTTCGTACATTGGTGAATGTAGACATTTTACTATCCAATTTTCTCTGTGAATTGCTTAAGCTTATTATTCTGTTTAAGTAACGCAACATTATACAGCAGTATATACTGTATGTTCTGATTTGAGCTAAACAGGGAATAACCTCATATGCAATATAATATGAGGCAATTTCCTCAATGTCTAGCTGGTTAATTCATTGAATATAAACTTATCATTTGAGAGCAATTTGCCAAGAAATTAATGAAACTCAGCGACCATTGATGTTGCAACTTCCGTGAGTATATTAGAGGGACATCAAACATTTCTCCCCTTGAAGAAAACTGGAGCTAATCTGGACCATCATTGCTGCGTTCAAGTTCTTGAAACACCTCGCGGTATATCGGCTATCCTTCTTGGTTGTCACCTCGGAGATCCGGCTTCGATTCCTGGCTCTGCCAAGAAATGTTTATTCTGTTGCGGGGGCTGGAACGAGGTACACTTAACCTCGTGAGGCAACATTGAGAAGAGGGTTCGATTCCCAAATTAAGAAAGTGCTGCTTTGGTAAGAGCATAAAATAATTGTAAATTTGGTTGTATCCTAATCTTAACTTATTGGCTAAGTTATAAACAATATTAAAATTGAAATTATACTAACTCGTGGTGTAGTGGGTAGCATTCTTCGCTGCCGCCCCGGAGATTCGAATTCGATACCCGGCTCTGCCAAGAAATTTTAATTCTAGTCTGAGGGCTGGAATGGGGTGCACTCAGACTTGTGAGGTAAAGCAGTGAATTCCACAGTATGTTTTTTTTAGAAATACATGTAAAAAAACTGTTTACCTTTCTGCTTAGTAAATTGACAAATATTTCGATATCTGCCATTCATACTCCATAGATCATAATAGGAAGTTCATTAAGTATAAAATTTTATTTGTGTGTTGTGTTGTATTTTACAACTTTTTTGTATTGCCAGTAATAATTGTAGGCTATATTGAACCCTTGTAAAAAGAAGCGTATCGAGACTCAATTTCGGGTAATGTTTCGGTCCATGATAGCCGTGCAGTTAAATTTTGATTCTCATAAATTACAAGGATACATAGGGCAAATACAATAATTAAAGAAAGGAGGTAAACCAGTATACTAAATAACAAGTTTAATAACCAAAAATAACAACAATAAAAAAACAACATCTCGAATTTACTCCCACACTTCTAAATAGATCACAACTGCAAATCATAAGTTGTGTCTGCATCAATCAAGTGGCATTCAAATATCCACAGTTTACCATTAAAATAAATATCTCAGGAGAGATTATTAATAAAAAAGACTTTTGAAATACTACGTCTACTTCAAATCTATACTTGTGCACGCGTGACGATGTTTTGACTATATGAAGGAAATAAGTACGGTTAGGTGATCCGTTACCATCTGGTTTCCCGTCAAGCAACGAATCGGTAATTCTGCGTAAATTAGATTAGCTTAGGGAACACACAACAAAGCACTTAAGAATTATCCGACAACCGCTACCCTTATATAATACAAAATAGATCTCCGAACGAGATCTTGACAACGTGCCAAAACACGTCTAATTGCCCAAACGGGTCTTGGTAAAATCAACACAAGCGTACGTGACTACAACAAAATACACGAGGACATGACCGAACGTCATTCTACTATCTACAATAACCACCACAATCCAAAATGGATTATATCAAAAATAACAAGAACAACACTATGCCCAGTGGCATTTAATTATAACACACAAATAAATATCAATTCAAGTTAATGCATGAAAATTATGTTTTGAGTATGGCAATCTCCCCTTTAAATCCAGATATAGAATACAGGCTCATCTCACTTTAAGAGAAGAGGACGCGGTACCCCGGCTCAAACCTAATTGGTGTTATCTTAAATCTGTCCGTCCCTATTGAATCCAAATGCCAAATGCCGGTGCGTTGCATAATAAGATCGGAAGCTTGCTCACGGCAGCTCTCGAACCTGGAAGTACCTTGTATTTCCTGAAAAACATGTGTGTATAAAATACTTATTTTTGTCCCAATAATTCTCTCAGGAATTAAGACACAACGACTCGGTCAGTAGCCTCCTCGGAGTCCATACCGCCGTTAATTATATATTGCTGCAGACAGGAATCGTGGGCTGATTACCACGATGTTCCCCGCGCATGTAGACACACATCATCACACATAACCAACATAACGCACACCTGGGTAATGACTTCATCTCTCATCTCGCCACCTGAAATACGTCCAGATTTAAGATCCCATGGAAAGACTTAAACCGCTTTCCCCAAGATCAAATAAAATCATTACTTCATTAGTTTTACATTTTTACTAAGAGAACTATGGCTCCCTGCAAATAAAATTGCGCTTGGCAAATCACAATAAAAACGCCTGTTTATCAAACACAAGGTTAAATGTTACCCCCCAAAATTCTAGTTTTATCGTTGATGTTTAAAATACACTGCACCATTTATCACTCAAACCATAAGTTCCGCTCAAGCGATATGAACAATACACAGTACACGCATTGTACAATTACAAGTTACATTACAATCATCTAAATCAGAACAATAAAATAGTCACGCACGACATTACGATCGAGTGTCGGTAAACTGAATAAGAATCAAATTACAATAAAGAAAAAAATACAAGAAAATATTTACATTTCCCCAGCCGATCAAATTACGACTAAAATTGAATAATCAATATGGTGTACGTATCCCTTCGCCAAAACACCTCAGCTCACATCGCCATAAATGACCCAGCAGTTTTTCTAGCCGGAAATCGCCATCGTCGATGGTGTGTCCACGTTCATCCTTCGAACTGTTGGCCTCGTTCCAGACATCTTGATCCTCTTAGGATATAAATGTTCAGTTATTTCACAGTACTACAATTGACTACTAAAATTTCTAAATGAGCTGATAATATCCACTCAATGTCCTGAGCAATTTATTTGAAGACAACTTTCCCTAAATATTTATAAGCCTGATAGCTTCTACTATTCACACGCAAATTATACACAAGTGTCACTCACGACACCACAAAATAAAGTCTACACAAGTGTCGCCCACGACACATCGAAATAAAGTCTACACAAGTGTCGCCCACGACACATCGAAATAAAGTCAGTTCAACCCTCAGCTCGGCTACATTTATACAGAACACAGCAAAGTGAGAGTAGTGGGGACGAATTTTAAAAATAATTCGGAGTTTTTAAGTTACAGACTTGCGACTAATTTCATTGAGCTTCTCTTATTGCACAGGTTAAGAATCTGTTCGGCGGAGTCATAAATGATCATGGGTTTTATTAATATTCTTTTTTGCGCCAAATTAAAGGTACGCTAGTTTCGCGGGCCTGAAGCGTGCCTTGATTCATTCGTTGATTCAAATTCATCTCGGAGAGTTTGACCTAGAGACTCCTCCCCAATTATGACGTACAAGCTTCTTCTTCCTGTCAGATCCTGGTTTCCCTACTCCTGCTCGCGAAAATCGGTAACAACAGTCTCATGGCCTGCTAACTGAAGCCTCGCATATTGGACGTTGACCTCATCAGTTCCAGGAATTATGGCACACTTTTCCTTGTCTCAAAAGCTTGGTTTAAATATACTTGTCTCATCGCCTAACTCCCAATAGTGGCAACATTTTTCCTCAACTCGAATCCACTGCTGCTTGTATGAATACCCTCTTTCAAATATCTTATATGTATATATGTATATATGTATGTTCTTTTATGCGTTCATAAACCATTCATCTGATTTCGATCAAACTTTGGTGAGTTGTTGTACACACTTTCGGGATGTTCATAGGCATAGTTAATCCATTTCACAATAGATAGCGCACGAGTAGTTTAAACAAATGCGTAATGGCGATGCGTTCATACACAAGTCAACCGATTGCGATCAAATTCTGGTGAGTTGTTGTGTACAGTCCCGGAAAAGTTATAGGCGTAATAAATCCAATTTACAATAGATGCCGCGCGAGTTGCTTCAACAAAATGGCATGCGTTTGTTTCAAGAAAGTCCCACATGTGTTCAAATACCATTCATCACATTGCGATGAAACTTGGGTGAGATGTTCTGTACATATCAGGGAAGGTTTATGGCTTAGTAAATCCACTTTACAATAGGTATCGCATAAGTAGATTCAACAAATGAGCGACGACGCGCGAAGCGTTTCAACAAAGTCCCGTATGTGTTCATATACTATTCGTCTGATAGCGATGAAACTTGGGTGAGATATTGCGTACACTTCAGGGAAGGTTTCTGGCTTAGTAAATCCACTGAACATTGGGTAGCGCACGAGTAGATTCAACAAATGAGCGACGACGGGCGAAGCGTTTCAACAAAGTCCTGTATGCGTTCACATACCATTCGTCCTATAGCGATGACACTTGGGTGATAGGTTGTGTACACTACAGGCAAGGTTTCTGGCTCAGTAAATCCATGTTATAATAGGTAGCGCACGAGTAGATTCAACAAATGAGCAACGACGCGCGAAGCGTTTCAACAAAGTCCCGTATGAGTGCATATACTATTCGTCTGATAGCGATGAAACTTGGGTGAGATATTGTGTACACTTCAGGGAAGGTTTCTGGCTTAGTAAATCCACTGAACATTAGGTAGCGCACGAGTAGATTCAACAAATGAGCGACGAGGCGCGAAGTGTTCCAAAAAAGTCCCGTATGAGTGCATATACTATTCGTCTGATAGCGATGAAACTTGGGTGAGATATTGTGTACACTTCAGGGAAGGTTTCTGGCTTAGTAAATCCACTGAACATTAGGTAGCGCACGAGTAGATTCAACAAATGAGCGACGACGGGCGAAGCGTTCAAAAAAGTCCTGTATGCTTTCACATACCATTCGTCCGATAGCGATGAAAGTTGGGTGAGAGGTTGTGAACACTACAGGCATGGTTTCTGGCTCAGTAAATCCATGTTATAATAGGTAGCGCACAAGTAGATTCAATAAATGAGCAACGACGCGACAAGCGTTTCAACATAGTCCCGTATCCGTTCATATACAATTCGTCTGAGAGCGATGAAACTTGTGTGAGATATTGTGTACACTTCAGGAAAGGTTTCTGGCTTAGTAAATCCACTTTACAATAGGTATCGCACAAGTAGATTCAACAAATGAGCGACGAGGCGCGAAGTGTTCCAAAAAAGTCCCGTATGTGTTCATATACTATTCGTCTGATAGCGATGAAACTTGGGTGAGATATTGTGTACACTTCAGGGAAGGTTTCTGGCTTAGTAAATCCACTGAACATTAGGTAGCGCACGAGTAGATTCAACAAATGAGCGACGACGGGCGAAGCGTTCAAAAAAGTCCTGTATGCTTTCACATACCATTCGTCCGATAGCGATGAAAGTTGGGTGAGAGGTTGTGTACACTACAGGCATGGTTTCTGGCTCAGTAAATCCGTGTTATAATAGGTAGCGCACGAGTAGATTCAATAAATGAGCAACGACGCGACAAGCGTTTCAACATAGTCCCGTATCCGTTCATATACAATTCGTCTGAGAGCGATGAAACTTGTGTGAGATATTGTGTACACTTCAGGAAAGGTTTCTGGCTTAGTAAATCCACTTTACAATAGGTATCGCACAAGTAGATTCAACAAATGAGCGACGAGGCGCGAAGTGTTCCAAAAAAGTCCCGTATGTGTGCATATACTATTCGTCTGATAGCGATGAAACTTGGGTGAGATATTGTGTACACTTCAGGGAAGGTTTCTGGCTTAGTAAATCCACTGAACATTAGGTAGCGCACGAGTAGATTCAACAAATGAGCGACGACGGGCGAAGCGTTCAAAAAAGTCCTGTATGCTTTCACATACCATTCGTCCGATAGCGATGAAAGTTGGGTGAGAGGTTGTGTACACTACAGGCATGGTTTCTGGCTCAGTAAATCCATGTTATAATAGGTAGCGCACGAGTAGATTCAATAAATGAGCAACGACGCGACAAGCGTTTCAACATAGTCCCGTATCCGTTCATATACAATTCGTCTGAGAGCGATGAAACTTGTGTGAGATATTGTGTACACTTCAGGAAAGGTTTCTGGCTTAGTAAATCCACTTTACAATAGGTATCGCACAAGTAGATTCAACAAATGAGCGACGAGGCGCGAAGTGTTCCAAAAAAGTCCCGTACGTGTTCATATACTATTCGCCTGATAGCGATGAAACTTGGGTGAGATGTTGTGTACACTTCAGGGAAGGTTTCTGGCTTAGTAAATCCACTGAACATTAGGTAGCGCACGAGTAGATTCAACAAATGCGCGACGACGGACGAAGCGTTCAAAGAAGTCCTGTATGCGTTCACATACCATTCGTCCGATAGCGATGAAAGTTGGGTGAGAGGATGTGTACACTACAGGCAAGGTTTCTGGCTCAGTAAATCCATGTTATAATAGGTAGCAGTAGTATACATTTTTACAATTTGGATATTGCGTATTCGCGAGGACATATTGCATCATCATGACGTCATCTGATAGCCATGCGGGTGTGAGCATGTGCAGCTGTGCGAGCGATCACGTGATATGACTGCAGTGTTCGCGTGAGTAACCGCTTGAAGCAGATAACCTTTGGCTCATTTATGCGGTGGTGATAAAAAAATAATGGGTGTTGACGTCGTGGGAGGTTGTTCATTAGGATGAAAACCGTCATCCGACACTAGAGCGAGCATGTGCACGTGCACATGTTAGCGTGGGAAGAGGTCGACCTTTAACCGCTTGAAGCAGATAACCTTTGGCTTATTTATGCGATGGAGATAAAAATTTATGGGTGTTGACGTCATCTGATACCCATGCAAGTGTGCAGCTGTGCGAGCGATCACGTGATATGTATGCAGTGTTCGCGTGAGACGTGGTTGACCTTTAACGTCATTGGGTAAGAATGTAATCTTTGACTTCTTTAAGTAATAGTGATAAAAAATAATGAGATGTTTTCGTCAGAAGCTTGTTTTGTAGCATTTGGTTTCTTGAGTGTAGGTGGGGGTGAAGGATATATAAATGCATGTGTGCGTGGGTGAGCTTAACTTCTACGTTTGCGCGAAGAGAGTGTGTGTGTGAAAGAAATAAACAAAGTCAACGACGAGGAACAAATTGTGTGTGTGATGGATGTTCTAACGAAGTTCAATAACTTAGCCACTTGCGTTGAGTATTCTAATAAGAAACTATCAGAACTAATAATTGATTTACCGTATGTGGTCCAAATTTTTCGGGCTGTGGAGACGAGATTTGGAAGAAAAATAGTGGTGGACATTATCATTGAAGATGAAATAACAAGTGTATTTCTACCAGCAGTATTTGCAAAACTAAGCGCATCAGAGATCGATGAACTAAACTTACTTAGAGGCAAACTGATGTTGGTGTATTTGGGGTTGAAGAACCGCTCACATCAAGTTGTTTTAAAACTGTAAATTTTTGGTGAGTATATATATGCAGATTATATATGTATTGATTGATATAACGAATGATATATATTTAGTTGCTTATTATTTCTTAATTTGTTTAATTTTTTCAGATTATCTAAAAACTAATAAAAGTAACAGCAAAATGAAGTGGAAAACTGTTAATTTTCTGAGTGGAACTGAACATCGATCGCACCCGGTAACAGAGTATCATCGTGTATGCTTTCATCAGTCTGAAGAAGAAGAAGAAGAAGAATAATAATAAGAAGAAGAAGAAGAAGGAGATGAAGATGATAATGAGGTGAGTTATAATGAGAAAGAAGCTTGTTTTTACAAATGGACATCGAGTGGAATTTCAATATTTTCAGTCTACGTTACTAATGTTAGCAAATCAGATGATAGTCAGCGAGAGGTGACAGAAACAGTTCTAAGATATTTGTTACAAGAATTATGTGAAGATGAACATTTTATTTGTTTCTTCGGATACAATACATTTGATGAGGTTTACAAAATTGAATTTTCCATCACTTGTCTTGAAGTAACAAAATTGAATGAGTATAGAAACAAATTGCTTGGTAAACTTCAGGACGAATTTCCCTTTGAAGCCATTCATTGTTCACTGGAGATTACAGGCAGTAATTTATCTCAATGGCTTGAATACACTTTAAAAGATTATAGGTTTATGGTGAGCCGATGTTACAGCAACTGCTGGTGGTGTATTAACAACAGTGCAAATTGGACAATTGCTTAGACAACAATGGCAACACCTCCTAGCAAACTAGAAAGGTTGATATTGTAATACATAATAATAACAGTGAAAATATAAGAAACCAATTGGACAATGCATTTGAAAGTGTTTCTAATTTTAGAAGTGAACTAAACGGTGCTATTTCAATATCATACCAAATCGGGGAATACACTCAAACAGACTTGATTGAGAACAGTGATGAGTTGATTGAATGTTGGAGAGTTATTAGCGACCACATATTGCAACAAGCTGTGAATTGTGAAGAAATTACACTTCAAATAAAGGATGAATCTTTCTTAAGCTGTGAGTTAATTGAAACGGCATTCAATTCTAGAGTGTACACACTTGCAGTTTCAAATGTAAAGAATGAGTTTTTGGATCCTCGCGAATTTTTAGCAAATGATAATATTTGGTTTACAAAGTATGTTAAGAAAGCGTTAACTGTGCAAGCTTTAAAGGTTAATTCAGTTTTGTGTGCACAGTATGTGCTTCGCGACATATCAGAAACAAAATATTTTGCTGCCAAAAATAAAGTAGTTTTCGAGTATTCGGATGTAAATGAATTTTATAATAATCATATCATTGAAGGTACTGTGCCCAACATAGTACTCCAGTTTTAGCACAGATTGGCAACCCTGCGTAAATCACGGCCCAAAACTCCTCATTTTATCTTCGCAGGCCCGACCACAAGGTTGAGTGACGTCACGCGTCTGACGTCACGCACATCTGTCTACTATCTCCGGCAGAGCGCACTGTCTTGGACCACGTGCTCAGCTCTGGTTTTCGGCAACTGGTCACATTGAGAGGCGCAGACACACGCGTTTTGAGCGCGGACTGGACAGTACTTTGTTGTGCGGCAAGAGCGATTTTTTAGATTCGATTTTGCTATACCACCACAGGTCTAAGTGTTGCTGTGTATCGGGTGTGATTTTATCGGAGTCCTGAGAGACGATATAATTACGAATCACCGCTGTTATGCCGGGCGCGATTGCTATATCAGACGGCCGTGTCCAGCGTGTATAATCCAGGTCGTGCAGGCCCATGCTTGGCTTGATAACGAGAGAACTAGCCCTTTGCGACTAGCTTTGGACGTGAGTTACAATACGGAATAGTTTATGCAGTGAACATTCGAGAATAGACGAGGCTCTTATCATCGATGGAGGACTTGTAGATGCAACTGAACAGCTGTAAATGCTATTGAATTACTGCTTACGTAAAGCCGGTGGCAATTTGCTGAGAGGGAGAATTGTGTCTACATTGTTCGAGGCGCAGGAACTTATGATTTCCAGAATGGAACGAGGACATTGTATAACCTGTGCTGTTGAAGTGTCAATGAAGAATTTTGAAATGGAACTAGTCAGTGAAAATATGTGCCACTAAGCTTATACGTGAGGGGACTGGACGGAGTGACATTTACATCAAGATGTTGCCATGACATAACCACACCGTGGGAGTCGGAGGACGCAGCCACCATGAAACGTGAAGGTCTCAGTTTCGATTCCTGGAGGAGGCGAGGAAGAAGATGGTGGAAGATGCAATCCTGCCGGTTCTGGAATGGGAAGGAGATGGTCCTGAATGAAGATTGGTTCCAGAGGTTCTGCATTCTATGAGCATGCTAGGCTTGTACCATATTTTCTTATTTCGGCCAGTTGGCAGGCGCGGATTCAAGGGGGGGGTCACGGGGGTCATGACCCCCCCCCCCCCAAACGGAGACCAAATTTTTTTGCAAACTCAAAAAACGAAAACACAATTACCAGACAAATAAAACTTAACGAATTTTAACTGAAAAACAGGTGGTTTTTTTTTCATTTTATTCAATAATGAATTATCTTTATTGGAATTATTATGTTCTGTTACAACTGTACATATTTACAACTTCTAACCTCTTGTATAAAAACTATTAGTTATACAACAAAATCAACTCGTCTATTTTGTTTAGCAAACCTTGTGATTACCTAATCGATGTTTATAGTGATGTCACGACGAATGTGCAGTAATGAACGGATAAGAAACTGGGGCTTTTTTCGCACCAAAAATTTTTGCCGACGTCCAAACTGCAAGCTTGGTTGGCAATTTAAGCTGTGACTTTCTCCCTTTGTCGGTACGAACTCGACTTGCCGAAACTGTTACGTACCTTGATCCTTTTCTCGAAGCTCGATGTAAAAGTCGCAAAACACGCCGTTGCAATTTGTACGAATATTTTTGGTGCGCTAAACGCATCAAATTTCTATCCATGAAGCTTGCAAAATAATTGGTCTGGTTTTGTACGTTTGGTTATTTTGTGATTGCGTTTTTAGTGATAGCATTTTTATTAACAATTTCGATTCTCTGACCCCCCCCCCCAAGCCAAACTCTAGATCGATTCTCTGACCCCCCCCCCAAAACCAAACTCTAGATCCGCGCCTGGCAGTTGGTGAGCTAAAACATTACTTCAATTTGTAGTTTTGACTAGTTTGTACTACTCAGTAGTACTAGATGCCATGGAGTTGAACTAATTATTATTTATTTGTTGATCAATCATTTTATTATTATTAATAATATTAATGGCCACATTTTTCCTTCGTCTATTAATTATATGAGGAAGTGATTCACATTGTAGGGTTGTCACACGTGGCAAGGAACTATCCACCATGCTTGGCACCATGATCCAGTTAATATTTTCTTTTGGGAATTTTTGTAAATCCGTCACTAGTTCGAATGATAAGATTTTTTCTACGATGATAAGATTGGAAATACGACGCGGATACTGAACTGAATCCATGATGGAATGAATGAAGGTGGTAGACTAGCTGTCGAGAGCTAGGGTGGAGTTCATGTTTTGAAATTATTTTCTTGTTTTCGATTTTGACTTCAGCGTTTGGTGAATCTAATTATGTGAACTCTGAAGGATTATAACTTTAAATATTCCCATTTTTTTTCTTCGTCCACATTCATTGATATAGAGAATTTAATTATTAAAAGCATGCTCGTCATTATGCTTCGACACCTACCCATTTGACATTGCTACAGGTCATGCCTGCATTAGATAATTTATGCACATTAGTTATGTGATGAAATGAAAGGTCATGATAATTAAAAGATAATGAGTTTATATACAAAAAAGATTGATTGGTGTAGTTGTTTATAAAAAAGAGGGGAGAATTGAATGGAATGTAATAAAATAAATTTAGGATGATAGTTCACATATTCTGTGAACGTCTTATGGCAAATTTTCTGAGAATTAATCATGAAGAATCCCTTTGTGAATAAAAAAAGTAATAATGTAATAATAATTAGTAGTGTAATATCTTTCCAAATAAGCATGACCATGCAAAATGCAGTCAGATGGTGGTGAATTAAGTATTCACAGGAGTAGGCAGGCGATAATCTAATCAGTATGTAATTGATGGAGTGAAATACATTGCAAGCATACCATCTAATTGGGAAAGATGGGAACGTTTAGTTGTGATATAATGATCAGCCATGACTTTGAACTTTGCATAAATGTAGGATAATGGGTGCACGTTTGCTTGTAATATTTTGAGTAATTAGACTCTGAAATAACGTTGTACGATAAATATAAATCCTGATTACAACTTTAATTGAGTGGTCAAGTAGGACCTATATTTTGCAGCAATTATTTTTAATTAATAATTAATTAATAATTAGTTAGAACGGAGATCAATACTATTATTTTTAGGCCAGCTATTTATTTAACTTTCATTATAAACTCAAGTGAGTGACAATATTACTAATCTAGGACACTACCTGACGGACATTTAGTGTGATTAGTTGATGTTGATAGTCAAATGTGACTGAATTTTTTTTTGTATATTTTATTTAATTTTCTTCGAATATCTCCTAATTTTATTTGTGTCTTACGGATAGGACCAAGGAGATTCGTTGACCCTTTAAAACTTAATTATGTTTATTTGGACTCTAAATATTTTTCTTTTTCTTCGGTCCACATCAAGCTTTCATTTAGATCGAATCTCCGAGGCAATATAGGCTTTTGGGGGGTTTCCTATATTTGTATTGGTCAATGAGTTGCCAATAAATGGATGCCTATTTTTATCTTTTTAATTGTGCTTATCTTCTGATTTCTGTTGTGCTATTGCTTTGATTTAGGTTTGGGAGTGGGTTAATTTAACAAGTTACACCTACATCCTGTTAACCACCCTTGAGACTACTTGAGTTCTCGTACCCACCGGCGTATATTTTTTTTTGATATTCGAACCCAGACCTCAATCATTTTTTTTGTTCTTTATCTGATATATGTCTTGTGTTATCGGCATGAATTGCGATGTTTTCGCCGGGTCATCCGATTCGATGCCGGTTAACGGGGACAGTACATTGACAAAAATGAGCGAATTTGAAGCAAATGGCTCTGGGTGGGCTTTAGAAAAAATTCATAGTTTGAGAATTAATATAAATACATATGTTGGATTTCAAGTAGGAAGGTCCAATACTAGTAGATCGCCTGATGTAATAGCCAATAAACATGCAGTGCTAAATTTGTATGATACAAAGGAAGCTTGTTTTGCGTGGAGTGTGGTTGCTGGTTTGTATCCAAAAACGCGAAACGTGAATCATCTTTCTTCCTATCCTAATTACAGAGATGTTTTAAATTTAGATGATATTCCAATTCCAATGCAAATGAAATATTTAAACAAGTTTGAAAATCAAAACAATATTTCTGTAAATGTGTATGGAGCACAATATGATGAAAACAATTGGGTGTGTATGGGAACAAACGAAGTAAAAGGAAAAAAACATTTACTATTCTACCTTTGTATGTATCAGATAAAGTATATGAAAGGAGTGTGGACTTATTGATGTTGCAGATTGGAAACAGTGAAAGTTATCACTTTTGTTTAATTAGAAATCTCGCTCGCCTTGTGCGTTCAAGCGTCACTAGCATTCGTAGACGGATTTATATATGTAGACGTTGTTTGTCATATTATTTTCTTGAGGATGAGTTAAATGTTCGCTTTGCAGACTGTAAACAGTTTCCTGTTGCAAAAAGCATATTGCCAACTGACGAACAAAGATTTGTTAATTTTACAGAATTTAAATTTAAAGATACAGTTCCATTTATAATTTATGCAGACACTGAATGCGTTTTGTCTCCTATTTCCTCTTCTTTTCCAAATAGTGACATTCTTAACTCTACATTAACCCATAAACATATTCCTTACAGCATTACTTTATATTTTCATTGTAATTTTGATAGTGATTTGTGCAGTTTTAAACTCTTTAGGGGAAATAATTGCATAGAATTGTTTGTAAAGGAACTTTATAGTATTGTAGATAAACTTCAAACATATTATTTATCAGCTAAACCCATGTTAAAGAAGACGGAAAATGAAGAAAGATTATTTTTGTTAAGTAAAATTTGTCATATTTGCGAGAAACCTATTGCAGATAATGAACTCAAAGTACGCGATCATTGTCACATAACTGGAAAATATAGGGGAAGCGCACACAATAGTTGTAATTTAAATTACGAAGTAACAAAGGTTCTGCCTATAGCATTTCATAATCTAACGGCCTATGATGGACATTTTATAATTAAAGAAATTTGTGAGAAACAAGATGGAGAGGTGTTACATAATCCTGGTCATATAAGTTTGTTAGCAATGAATATGGAACTTTATAAAGGGTTTACAAAGTATGTACGGGTTAAGAATGGATTCATTCAGTTAAGATTTATCGATACATATAATTTCTTGTCCTGTTCACTAGACCAATGTTCATCTTCGTTAAGTGAAGATTCAAAGCAAATAACTGGACGTTATTTTAATGATGATGCACAGTTTCGGCTTACTGCGAGAAAAGGCGTGTTTCCATATGAATACGTCACAAGTATGGAAGTACTTAACGAAACTAAATTACCTGAAATATCCAAGTTTTAGAGCAGTCTTTATAATCAAACAATATCGAACGAGGAGTACGAGTTTGCTCAATCGGTGTGGGAAACGTTTTCCTGTCTGACATTAGGAGAATACGCCGATTTGTATTTAAAAGTAGACACACTTCTTTTGGCGGATGTCTTTGAAAATTTTAGATCGAATGGCATGGAAACGTATGGCATTGATGCAGCTCATTTTTACACTGCTCCATCTATGTCTTGGTGTGCAATGAAAAAGATAACCAATGTTCAACTTGAATTGCTTCAAGATATTGATATGTTACACTTTTTTGAACGATCTATTCGAGGAGGTAATGTTCAGTGTATAACACGACATGCGATTGCTAATAATATGAAAACTTATGATGAGAAAAAAACAAGAGTCCTACATAATGTACTTTGATGTTAAAAATTTATATGGATATGCTATGATGGAATATCTTCCAACAGATGGCTTTAAATGGGTTGCAAATGTTGAAGGGTTTAATGTTTTAAATATTGATGATACTTCAGAAATCGGATATATCTTGGAAGTAGATTTGAGTTATCCTCAAGAGTTACATGACAAACATTCAGGTTACCCTCTATGTCCAGAAAAGTTGACAAAGCTAATGGCTAACCTAGATAATAAAGAACGTTTTGTTTTGCATTATAGAATGTTAAAGCAATGTATTCAACTAGGAATGAAATTAGAACGTATTCACAGAATAATCGAATTCAATCAGAGTCAATGGCTAAAACCATATATTGATGTGAACACAGAGAAACGAAAACAGGCAAAAAATGATTTTTTTTATTTTTATAAATTGATGAATAATGCAATTTTTGGTCGTTCGCTGATGAATGTGAGGAAGTTAAGGGACATCAAATGGGTTACCAAATGGCATGGAGCCTATGGTGCTAAGTCTTTAATAGCTAAGGCTAATTTTAAACATAGAATTATATTCGATGAACAATGTATGGTCATTGAGATGAGCAGACTAAAGATTTTTCACAATCAACCAGTATATGTTGGTGCATCTATATTTGATTTGTCTAAATGTAAAATGAATGACTTTCATTACAATGTTATTTTAGCAAATCCTGAATCAAATGTGAGGTTGTTATACACAGACACCGATAGTTTTATGTATATATTCTATTATGATATTTATGAGTTCAAAAACAGCATTCAAATTTGTTTGATACTGGAAACTATGAAACAAACAATCCTTTTGGCATTGTCAGACAAAATAAAGGTGAAATTGGTTTAATGAAAGATGAACATGCTGGAAGGATTGTTGAAGAATTTGTGGGGTTAAGACCCAAAATGTATGCAATAAAATTGTGTGATGAAATGAATAGCTTGTGTAAGGCTAAATGCATTAAGAAGAGCGTGAGTAAAACTATGAATATTGATGAGTATCGAAAGTGTCTTTATAACAGAGATCAAGCCAACAAAGTTCAAGTTTGTATAATTTCAAAATCTCATTCTGTATTTACTGTTCGGCAAAATAAGTTGGCAATTTCATCAAACGATGATAAAAGACACATAACTGAAAACGGAATTGTTACTTTACCGTTTGGTCATTTTTCTCTGAAAAATGATTAGAAACAAATTTGAGATTAAAGCACTTCATCTCTCTTACTTACTTACTTTATTTCTTTCACACACACACTTTTATTCTGTTAATAATACTAATTTTTGTGTGTTCCTTTGCTTATGAAAAAGAGAATAAATAATAACGCAAATTTTGAGTGTACTATTTACAACTCCTCCCCCCACCATTCCCATTTTCCTGAAATATATATAATTACATTATATTACTTATCATTTAGTAATGGTGCGTTGTAAGAGGAGCAACTCTGCCACTCAATATAAACGATCAGGAAGTGGATCATTAATTAGTCGTGTACTTAATAAAACTATTGATAATTTACCTGTGGAATTACACATCCCGGGATATGAATATTGTGGACCAGGAACAAAATTAGAAAAGCGATTGAGCCGTGGCGATCCAGGAATAAATATATTAGATAAAGCGTGCAAAGAGCACGACATTGCTTACGCAAACCATAAAGATTCAAACAAAAGAAGAGAGGCTGATGACATTTTAGCTCCAAAAGCTTGGTCTCGTGTAAAATCCCGTGACGCATCATTAGGAGAGAGAGCGACTGCACTAACAGTCAGTGGCATAATGAAAGCTAAGTCTAAGCTTGGTGGAGGTAAACGAAAATTAAATTTTAAAAAACAAGAAAAGATTAAATAAAAAAGAGCATCGAAAAAGCAAGGTGGTATTTTACCCCTACTTCCGATATTTGCAGCCTTGTCGGGCTTGGGGGGTCTACCAGGCGGAGCAGCCGGGATAGCGTCTGCTATAAACAAAGCGAAAGCTGCACAAGAAGAATTAAAAGAAATGAAAAGACACAATCGAATGATAGAAGCAATGCGAGGAAAAGCAGGTCAAGGCGTTTATTTAAATCCTCCTGCATACAAAAGATAATTAACCAAATACAAAATAATGCATTAAGTAATTTCGATTTAGCTAAATACGCACATCAATTAAAGATTCCAAATTTTAGAGGAGTCTTTATGCGAGATACGTTACCAATACATCCTCGAAAAAATGAAAACTGTATTGTTAACCTTGAACCGACGGGTAAATCTGGTTCACATTGGGTGGCTTTCAGTAAACGAGGTAAATACGTGCATTATTTTGATAGTATCGGTAATTTAAGACCGCCATTAGAAATTTTAACATATCTTAAAAATTGTTATCTACAATATAATTTTCATTCATATCAATCAATTACTTCTTCTATTTGTGGACATTTATGTTTAGTCTTCTTGTATTGTATAAATAAGGGAAAAACAGACTGTCTTTAAACATTTCAAAGATGGCTTTCGAAAGACGGATAACTCTTGAAGGTAAAGGCTCAAAGATTGATGTTACATTGGAGAACCCGATTCATCTTGTAGGAGCAGAGTTTTTTGAAATAGGACTTGCAGGATTGTATACATCTAATTCTATTCGAAATGTTACCAACCGAAATAATAAATTTCGCATTCATTTTACTAAATTTTTGTTATCAATTGATTTAGTGGTACCACCAGGTATTTATGAATTTGAAGATCTAGCCTCAACATTTGATGATTTACTTAGTTATCACTCATTGTCGAAACTTATAACAAGTCATATACAAAAAACAAATCTTTATTTGGAGAGGATATAAATGGAAAAGGACGCAACCGTCTTGTTTTGTCTTCTCCGTTTAATATTGATTTCAGTGTACCCAACAGTGTAGCAGAGGCTTTAGGTGAAAAGAAAGTGTACCCTAAAGAGAATAAAAAAGAAATTGAGATTGATTGAAATAGAATCGAAAGTGAAGTAAAAATTAACCAAAATAATAACGTTTTAGCCATAAAGATGAACGATGTGGATACAACAATTTTAATAATACCTGATGCTAGCTATACGTTTCAACAATTAAGTGCAAAGATTAATGAATTATTACTAGCACATTGATAAAGTGTTCTCTAATTGTAAACTATATTCGAAAAACTTTGCTATAGATTTTGGTGTTGCAGATTTGTTAGGATTTTCTCATAAAAAGTTCGAGGCAAACACAACTCATCATTCTGAATATATGATTAAAATTAACACTGTTAATAGTATTCGAGTATGTTGCAACCTTGTGCTTGGTACGAGTTCTTATTTGAACCATAAACCAACACACTCTTTATATAATTTTAAAGCTCATGTTCCTGCTGGTTATCCGATTGTTGTACAACCAACAACAATTAATTTTTTGCCTATGAACAGCAAGGTTATTCAGCATGTATCTGTGCAACTTGAAGATCATCTTCAACAGCTCATTGATTTGCAAGATGAAGATTTAACTGTAGAATTAATTATTCGTCCAGCACGATATCTTGCTATATAAAGCAATGAAATACTGTTATATTTTCATTCTACTTGAGTAAGCTTACTAGAAAACATTCACAAATATGGTTATACTATATAATACTCAAAGTTTGAAAAAAAAAAGAAGTCGACTCTGATTCGAAAAAGAAATATAAATCAATCAGCTAAAATTTCTAAAAAAGGAAAACAACGCCATCACACCTTAAAATCTAAGAAACAGTTATCGAGAAACAACAAACATTTCTTACAGTATTTAGGCTATCGCGTACTTTAATTTCAATATAAATAGATATGCAATTGTTAATCTTATTTTGTTTCTATCTATATTTGAAGCTGCTAACATGTTTAACATAACGGATAAAAGAGAGGTTGACAACAGAGTTGTGCGACGAGAAGAAAGAGTTTACCAACCTTATTCAGCTAATAAATTCGAAAATAATGATGAAATTCGAATACCAATTCAAAATGAAGAAAACATAGTTTTATTATCAGAAGGTGTTCTTCACTTAGAAGGACAAATTATTACTTCTAACGTAAATCCGGCTGCTTCTACTACAGCACATCCTGACCAAAAGTTTGGGGCTAATCTTATTAGAGAAATTCGCGTTACGTTAAATGGTAAAGAAATTGATCGTACACGCCATCTAGGTATAACAAGTTCTATAAAAACCTTTGCATCATATTCAAAAAACGAATATACAGCTTTACAAAATGCTGGTTATTTTCCCTCTTTAACAACACCAGCAAGTGAAGCAAATATTGTTGATAGTATCACAAAACGTTTCCATGTAATACTTCCTTTAAGCAACCTGTTAGGTTTAGCAGAGGATTATAGAAAGCCGATTCTAAACTGCAAGCATGAGCTAATACTTCTCCGATCGTCGAGTGACGCACGTGCGTTGCAATCTGCAACCGAAAATGATCTTTCTAAGGTCAAGTTATTTAAAGTTTATCTAAAAATTCCCGTTTTATTATTATCGGACGAAGAACAAATTAAAAGATTAAAACTAATGCAGAAAAATATTCCCATTCAGGTTGGTTTTCGATCATGGGATGTTCATCTCTTGCCATCTCTTCCTAGAACAACTAAATATAGTTGGACTGTAATGACAACTTCTGAAACTCAAAAACCACGGCAATTTTTTATTAGGTTTTCAAACTAAAAGAAATGTACTAAATACGTGCTCTTCCTATTTTGACCATTGTAACATTAATTCTATAAGAGTTTTTTTTAATTCAATTTTTTATCCCTATGAAATGCCAACTTCTGAAATTGCTATAAATGACTACAGCGAATTGTATGACATGTTTGTTAAATTTCGTAATGTATATTATCAGATCGATTATTTTCGTTCAGAGACTCTAGTTTCACGAGATGAATTTAAGTCTCATTGTCCGATTATTGTAATTAATTGCCTTGAGCAAGTGGAGGCAGTGAAGACATCTTCAGTTGATGTGCGAATTGAAATCGAGACAAGTGAGAATATACCTGAAGATACAACTCTTTATTGTGTTCTTATTCATGATCGTCAAGTATCTTACAGATCATTAACTAATGAAGTAATTATCTAAACCAATATTTGCTAAGTTATAAGCAAGCAAGTAAACAAGTATTCTCACTTTAGTTGCAATCATGGAATTGACAACAACAAACTCTCCTTCTACTGATGCTGGCACGTGGAATAAGAAACAGCCAATAGTTGCAGACATTCGCAAGCTACCAAACGGCAGTTTGGAATTTGCTTACTGTATGTTAAATAACAGCAATATACCTTCATTCAGTCCTGTGTTCACACGGGTCGCAGCGTATTGTAAAAAAAAACTCTTTCTTCTCTTTTTTGACTCTATTAAAAAAAAGTGAATATTTAGTTGTATATAATTTGCCACAAGAATTTTCTTTGTTTGCACTAAAAGCACTTTCCCCTGGGTCATTAATCGATCTAAATACGATTGATGGAATGTCAGATCTAATGTTGAAGCATAGCCAACGTTTACCTACAGATTGTCCAAAACATTTACCATCTCTTGCAATGGGAAGCAATAGTTGTGCTAAATTTAATGTCAATGCTGTTCAACATTGGTTAAATTCTTCTGATGGCATCATGAAAATCGTGTGTTCGATAATAAACAAGTTTCGAAACAATGGACTTCAAGGTTTTAATAAGTTTGATTGGAACTACTTTCCTATAAACATACTGACTATATATGAGCCACAACGAATTCGTCTGGAGTGGGAACATCTACCAGATCATCTGAAAAGAAAATTTCAACTGTTTCATCTTCGCTGCAAATGTGATAATTGTAATCGCTATCTATGAAAGGTAATTCATTAAATCTACTAGTGTTGTTGACACCTATACATATTTTGTTTTTGTTTGCTTTTTTAACACAGTGTATATTTTTTGTCTACAGAAAATAAACATCTGGATAACTAAAAGAACAAGATCATCTCAACACACACTCATCAGGACAACTAAAAGAATTATATTACTTCAACACTCATACAAGAGAAATAAAATTGTATTAATTGTAATTCTAAATGAATAAAGAAAAGGTCTTTGTACCACTTCATATTAAAGTTTTTTTTAATGATCAAACACCTCCTCACTCCACATGTATATAAAATAATATTGTCAGGTGAGGGATTCGAATCCTCGCTTTCAATTTCTGAAAATTAGATCTTAAGTCTAACGCCTTAGACCGCTCGGCCAACCCAACACACGCAAATCATGCATATTAGCCAGCGTGTTTTGTTGATTCATATCAGTTCACATTTAGCTTCGTGTGGTGAACATCTTTTTTTTTTGTGAAGTAAAGCATCATCATGAAGTATTTTAATTGTGTAAAGTATTCCAAGAAACAGTTAATGCAAGTGATATTGAGTCAAAAACGAATGAATTTAAAATCTGAAAGAGTTCGGCTAAAAACATTTAGGAACTGGTCTTCAGACAGTTTTACGAACACTGCATGGTTAGCAGCTGCAGGATTTTACTATTATGGATATAAGGATATGGTCAGGTGTGCTTTCTGTAATCTGCAACTTAGTTATTGGGAAGAAGATGATGATCCGTTTGAAGACCATAAGAAATGGGCATTTTCTTGCCCTTACGTAAACAATATTTCTCCTAGCATAGAATTAAAATCTGAATATGAAAGACTTAAAACTTTTCAAAATTGGCCTCTTCCCTGTCCAAACGAATTTTGTTTAGCATCAGCAGGATTTTACTATACCGGTCATGGTGGTAAGGTGAAATGTATATTCTGTAAGATTGAAATTGAAAATTGGAGAGAAAACGATATTCCTTTAAATTATCATAAAAATGGGCACCATATTGTCCATATTTAAGAGGGTTTTACGTCGGCAACGTTGAATTAAATCCTGAAAATCCTACTATTATTCCATATAATACAAGTAATGATATGTGTGGAAACAATATATGTTGATGTGAAGTGATTTTTTGTGCAGTGTGCATTCTCAGACGTAAACGTTGACATGCTGAAGTTTGTTAAGCAGTCAAACACTCTACCAGTAATTCCATTTACTAATGGTGAAAACCAGAGTAAAATTGAAAAAAGAAAGCATAGTGTTTTACTACCGAACACTATTCGATGTATCATTTGCGGTCCATCGAACTGTGGCAAAACAAACGTAATGATAAATTTATTATGTCATAAAAATGGAGTTCGTTTTGAAAACGTTTATATTTATTCTAAATCACTTGCTCAAAGTATGTTGAATTAAAAAGTTTTTGGACTATAAAAGAAATAAAAAGTGATTTTTTTCTGATAATGATGAAGTTATGTCTCCAGAAATGGCTAGAAAAAACTCTATATTTGTTTTTGATGATGTAGCCAGCAATAAACAACAACACATGAAAGATTATATCAGTAGAGGTCGTCATCATGATGTTGACGTATTTTATCTTTGTCAAACATATTCTTGTATAACTAAACATCTAATTAGAGATAACGCTAATTTTTTAATTCTTTTTAAACAAGACGGAACAAACTTGCGTCATGTATATAACGATCATGTAAATACAGATATGAGCTATGATCAGTTCTTCGATATTTGTTCTTATTGTTGGCAAAACTCTAAGTTTGGCTTTTTGGTTATCGATAATGATAGCAATTTACAAAATGGTCGATATCGCAATGGATTCGATGATTATTTTCAGTTATAAATAATAGTTCAAAAGAGCTAAATGCTCATTCGCGTTATACACTTTGTGTGGTTAACAACCTAACTATGACATCGTTTAACAAAATCAATAACGTGTCTATCAGACCACCAACTTCACGCCATGATATTGCAGCTAAATCGTATGTTGATGATAAGCTACTGCAATATGGAAATCAAGTAACAACAACAAGCGATGGGCATCTAAGTATTAACGGCAAACGGTTAAAAGATGTTGGAACGCCCATACATGTTGAAGATGCTTGCAACAAAGGTTATGTACTGAAGTTATTGAATGAGCTAAATAAAATTGAGTCTAAAGAAGACATACAACGAAACATTAACGACCTTAAATGTTTAATTTTTTCAATTTGTAAAATAGAGAAACAACAACTTGACTTTGAAAACAAACGTCTCGCAGGCTTAGCTTTACCATCATCTGCAAATGATGCAGTAAACCTTATTGCAATGCAGCAACATACATCGAATATTAAAAAATATCTGGAAAACCGAATAACCGAAGTGTTACAACGAGTAGAATTCATTCATGGTTTAGTGAGCGAATTTTCAGAAGATCACTTTCCGTTTGATGATGATAGTCTCGACTTGGGTAACAAAAGAATAAGAAATGTTAAAGATCCAATTCAAAATCAAGATGCGGTATCGTATTCTTTTCTTAAAACTCATGTAACAAAAGAACTCGATGAAATTTAAAAAACTCTTTTGAATATAAACAAAGATGATGAAACTGTAGATATGTTAAATAGAAGAATAACAAACATATCTCAACCATCGATTCGTTATATGCAATAAACAAATATTATTTAGAAAACTTTGCTTCTTCTCGAAAAGATCTAGAAGACTTAATCACTAAATTTAATAAACAAAACTTCTTAAACGTAGACGATGGTGGGACTTTAAATATGATGAGTAGGCGAATTACCCACGTAAACAATCCCATATACGATAACGATGTTGCAAATAAGACGTTTGATGAACAATATGCCGCTTCACGAGATGAATTTGAAAAAATGAAACAGACTGTAAACAATCTACAACATCAAAAACAAACAAATGTCGAGTTTCCTGCTAACGACCAAGATGTGACAAACAAACGGTTTGTAGGACACTATGCTGCTTCACGAACTGAAGTTAATCAACTAAAAGAAATTTTAAGCAATTTACAAACTCGTATTGAGGGTGTTGCTAATAATCTAAATATTGTTAAAAAGAACTTGAAAGTTACGCTGCTGCATCCAAAGATGAATATAACAAGTTAAAAACTGAACTAGAAAAAATTGAGCAATTGGTTGACAAAGAACCACTCGAAAGTTTTACCGCATCCAAAGAAGAATATGGTATATTACAAGATGAAGTAAAGAAAAAGAACTTATCGAAATTTATTCTGAAATTCTCCAACACACCATCAATCCATTCACCGGTATACACGCTTCATAATCATAATATACAGTACCAACTTCCCTATAAAGGTATATTAAAACCAATTTTTGTTTCACCAAGATCTCCAATTGTGTATGCAATTTTAAATATACGTCAAGAGATTGAACTGGTTGAAGAACAAGATGAAATACAGTTTCGACTTAGAGACCCTGAGAAACATAAAACCAATGATCTTCCTCTTCAAATTGATTTTGAATATACTATAAATAAGTAAAACAACTACAATTTTAGTTTAGTCATGGAGAAGAACTTGAAGATTAAAGCTTAAAGTCGAGTAAAGGATAAACTTTTTCGCTTAAAAAAAGATGTTAAGGCCAAGTATCTTTCACTTCAAAATGATGTTAGACGTCAAGAATTAGATATAGAGAGTAAGTTTAAACCAGTAATAAATTCATTAAATCAGCTTGTAGCTATTGCTAATACAACGTCAACTAAAAAAAGAAAATCAAAAAAGAAAAAAAATATGATGATTTTGAATCAACTGCTACTTCAGACGAAGAAGATGGAGATAGCATCAAAATAATTACACTACTTAACCGCTACTTTGATCCGTTCATTAAACAAAACGTGGATAGAACATTTGGTATAACGATAAGAAATGATAAACAATACTTGGGACGTGAACGAGTTTTCTTTGATAAAAAGTGGATAAAAGTTGGTGGTGAAAAATTTCCTATAACAGAAGGTCTACTTGAATTGATTCAAAGGAAAGTACCAGATCACTCTCTAATCGATAGGAGTGATTTAAGTTCTTATTTGAAATTATTAAATGTTTCAAACGTGCACAAAAGGAATTATGCAAGCAATGCAGCTCCGAGAGGAACACAATCTCATAAGTATAAAAATATAATCGAACCCCTTCTTACTGAAGGCATAGATGGAATTATAAAAACAACAGATGAGAATGAAGAAGCAAATACTACGATGCATACTGGATATGGCTAAAAGAAACACATCACACCACAAGCCATTTGGAAATTGAATTTGTCCATTGGAATGAACCAAACAAATTAGTATCAAGACTTAAAAAATTAATTGCATCGAAAGCTGCAGGTCACACAGGACTCGACAGCGAAATCTTTGCAATTGAAGAAGAACTAAGAAATGCAGGATATATTGAATAAAAATTCAAACATTTGTAAAACAATGCACAGTATGTTATAAATCTTTGTTTAGAAATTAACTAGGAACGAAATCAGACGAGAAATTGCAAAAGAACTTCATGCACCTCTTAGAAAAAGTTTAAAAGACGACATGTTATTAGCAAAGGAATCGATGACCACCATGAAGCTGATCTTGTGGACATGTCAAAACTTGCAAAATGGAATAATGGATTTAAATATTTATTAACCAATATTGACGTTTACTCAAAATATGCATGGGCAATTCCTCTTAAAACCAAAAAGGAAGTGAGATTGTAAAAAGTTTAAAATTTGTTTATTCTCAAAGTAAAAGATTGCCCAATTATTTTCACACTGATCGAGGAACGGAATTTTATAACAGTGAATTCAAAACATGGTCTCAGAAACAAAATCTAAAGCATTATTCCACTGGGAGCTCCATAAGAGCCAGTGTGGTAGAGAGATTTAATCGAACTCTTAAGGAATCGATGTGGAAAGAGTTCACAACACGTGGTTCATACCGATGGGTAAATATTTTGCCTGAGTTATTAGTAAAGTATAATCACAAAATACATCGCAGCATTGGCATGAAACCTATTGATGTAAAAAGAAACAATCAACCCCGCTTGCCAACACAATATAATGAAACTTTAAGAAAACCAAAATATAAAATTGGCGACATTGTAAGAATATCAAAAATCAAGAAACATTTCAGCAAGGGGTACGAAGCTAATTGGACTACGGAATTATTTACAATTTATAAAGTTCAAAATAATTATCCACGAACATATCTTTAAAAGATAATAAAAATTTTCCGATATTTGGGGCATTTTATGAAGCAGCGTTACAACGAACAAAACATCCGAATATTTACTTAGTTGACAAAGTACTACGTAGAAAAGGAACCCGAGCCTTCGTATCTTGGCTAGGATTCGATTCAACTCACAACTCTTGGATTTCGAACAAAAACATATTCTAATTAAAACAATGTAAGTTTTCTTAATTCATCGCAAAAAATATTATTATTATTATTATTATTATTAATGTGTCTCTATATATTTTCAGCTCACTAAAACCAACACTCAAGAAAGAAAAGAATGATTGTACTTACCTTCCACACAAGATCACCAGCATATTCAACTCTGCAGACAGCATCTTCAATTCTCAGCATCTTGGCGGAAAAAAAGAACTACTTACCACTTTAAGAACGAAGGTCATACCCTTTTGTTTTCACTATTTCGTATTATATAATTAATGTAAACCACAATGATTAAAATAAATATATTTAAAAAAATATATACATTTCAATATGAAACACCGTTCACTGTCCATTTAGTAAAGTATTTGCACTTCTTTTTCTTCTTTTCCTTCCTCTTCCATATGCTCTCCATCTTCTTCTCTTTCTTCTCTTTGTTGCACAAGATCTTCAAGCCTCACTTGGTCTTGGTATACTCCATTGGGAGGGGGAGTCGCCCTAAATGCTTCCTCTCTGGCTAGGATAACATCCAGAATGGTTAACGTTAGCCCGTTAAGCACAAATTCAGTGCGGTAGCGTTCGTCTCTTAGTATCCCAAGAATCTCTACGTCGAAGAGATCCCTCTCTAGCGCAGTGAACGATCTGACAATAATTTCCTCCTCCATTTTGGAAGAGGAAACCATAAAATTACAACCCAACATCCTGGCTTTCTCTGCTAGCGTCTTAACCTCTCTCAGATGTTGCATCTTCCCAATAAAAGAGTAGCAGAGAGACATGTTGAATGGTAACTACTGCATCATAATAATCTTGCTCTTATATACTATGATGTTAAAGAAACATAAACCTCATTAAACATATCACATGAATGAAACTTTGTGAACTGATATCCAAACTTGTTCTCTTATTAAAATAATTTCATAGTTCAATAATGATGGTTAAGAATATAAAACAAACAAGCCAATATTCATTTCATGCAGTCAATGATATATATTTGTCTTATAAAACAGTCTATGCAGAAAGAGACCTCAGAGCATGCAAGCACACAAAAAATGCTAACTAACAGCTGCACGTCCTATATGGATTAGCAAGCCGGACCCCCCACGTTCAGCTTGCTCGCGCTAGCCAAAGAACGATAACAGCCGCGAGCAAAGGTTATCTGCTTCAAGCAGTCAAAGGTCAATCTTTTCTTGCTGCTAACACATGCAGAGCAATAAGCAAACGCGTGTGAATAACCAACTGGCTCTCCACGAGGGCGTCGCACCCATACAGTATCATTCAATGTTAGTACACCTAAAACTTTTCTGCTAACAAGACCCCATTTGAACATTTTTTTTTCATTTTTGTCCTATAGACCTGAGAGTTGTTTTACTGGTAGAGGGGATAGAGAGCTTTCATTTATGATGAACAAACTTTTTTGTAGAATTCCTAGTTTCCAAAATAGTGAGCATTTTTCAAAATTCATTTTCTTTTGTCCTAGAGAGTTGAAACTTGGTATGGCGCTAGAGCAGATCAAGGCCATTCATTTATGTCAAACAAACATTTTTGTAACATTCCTAATTTTGGAAATATAGCCACGTGCTCACTCTAAGGGCCCATGACGTCACCATGATGATGCAATATATCCTCGCGATTACGCAATATCCAAATAGTAAAAATGTATACTACTGGTAGTGCACAAGTAGATTCAATAAATGAGCAACGACGCGCCAAGCGTTTCAACATAGTCCCGTATGCGTTCAAATACCAATCGTCCGATAGCGACTAAACTTGGGTGATTTGTTGTATACACTCCAGGGAAAGTTTCAGGCTTAGTAAATCCATTTTACAGTAGGTAGCGCACAAGTAGATTAAACAAATGAGGGAAGACGCGCGAAGCGTTTTAACAAAGTCCCGTAAGCGCTCATGTACCATTCGTCCGATAGCCATGAAACTTGGGTGAGATGTTGTGTACATTTCAGGGAAGGTTCCGGCTTAGTTAATCCACTTTATACTAGGTAATACACAAGTATATTCAACAAATGAGCGACGGCACGCGAATCGTTTAAACAAAGTTCCGTAGGCTTATACGGTCATATAGGCCTACCATTCATCCGATTGCTATGAAACTTTGGTAAATTGTTGTGTAAAATCCAGGAAAGGTTTCTGACGTAGTAAATCTTTTTTACAATAGGTAGCGCACGAGTAGATTCAACAAATGAGTAACGGCACGCGTATCGTTTAAGAACACTCCGTATGCGTTCATATACCATTAATGTGATTGCAAGGAAATTTGGTGAAATGTTGTTTCCTTTCCCGCGAAGATTTCTGATTTAGTAAATCCATTTTACAATTGGTAGCGCACGAGTAGATGCAACTAATGAGCGACAGCGCGTGAATCGTTTCAACCAAGTTCCGTATGCGTTCATATACCATTCATCCGATTGTGATAAAACTTTGGTGAGTTGTTTACAGTCCTGCGAAGGTGTATGAATTAGTAAATCCGTTTTTCATTGGGTGGCACACAAGTAGATTCAACAAAAGAGTGACAGCGCGAAACGTTTAAACAAAATCCCGTTCATATGCCAGTCATCCGATTGCGATGAAACTCTGATGAGTTGTTGTGTACACGCCAGGGAAGGTTTTCGAATTAGTGAATCCATTTTACAAGAGTATATTCAACAAATGTGTGACGGCGCTCGAATCGTTTCAACTAAGTCCCGTATGCATTCATATACCATTCATATCATTGCGATGAAACTTTGTTGAGTTGTTGAGCACGCTCCCATGAATTTTTTTTTGAGATAGTAAATCAATTTTACAATAGTTTAGAGGTGGTTAACGAAAAAATAAAAGCTATAAAAGTTACAACGCCAACACTTTCTCTGATTAGCATTGCAACGCATGCCGGATACAGCTAGTAATCTATATATATAAAAATCAATCTTACGTGATAGTTTGTCTGTGGGTGTGTGTGTATGTCTCCTATGCATTCATATACCACTCAACCGATTGCGATGAAACTTGGGTGAGATGTTGAGTACACTCCAAGGATGGTTTCTGACTTAGGAAATCCATTTTACAATAGGTAGCGCACGCGTAGATTCAACAAATGAGCGACGATGCGCGAAGCATTTCAACAAAGTCCCGTATGTGTTCATATACCATTCGTCCGATAGCGATGAAACTTGGGTGAGATGTTGAGTACACTCCAAGGAAGGTTTCTGACTTAGTAAATCCATTTTACAATAGGTAGCGCACGCGTAGATTCAACAAATGAGCGACGATGCGCGAAGCATTTCAACAAAGTCCCGTATGTGTTCATATACCATTCGTCCGATTGCGATGAAACTTGGGTGAGATGTTGAGTACACTCCAAGGATGGTTTCTGACTTAGTAAATCCATTTTACAATAGGTAGCGCACGCGTAGATTCAACAAATGAGCGACGATGCGCGAAGCATTTCAACAAAGTCCCGTATGTGTCCATATACCATTCGTCCGATAGCGATGAAACTTGGGTGAGATGTTGAGTACACTCCAAGGAAGGTTTCTGACTTAGTAAATCCATTTTACAATAGGTAGCGCACGCGTAGATTCAACAAATGAGCGACGATGCGCGAAGCATTTCAACAAAGTCCCGTATGTGTTCATATACCATTCGTCCGATAGCGATGAAACTTGGGTGAGATGTTGAGTACACTCCAAGGAAGGTTTCTGACTTAGTAAATCCATTTTACAATAGGTAGCGCACGCGTAGATTCAACAAATGAGCGACGATGCGCGAAGCATTTCCACAAAGTCCCGTATGTGTTCATATACCATTCGTCCGATTGCGATGAAACTTGGGTGAGATGTTGAGTACACTCCAAGGATGGTTTCTGACTTAGTAAATCCATTTTACAATAGGTATCGCACGCATAGATTCAACAAATGAGCGACGATGCGCGAAGCATTTCAACAAAGTCCCGTATGTGTTCATATACCATTCGTCCGATAGCGATGAAACTTGGGTGAGATGTTGAGTACACTCCAAGGAAGGTTTCTGACTTAGTAAATCCATTTTACAATAGGTAGCGCACGCGTAGATTCAACAAATGAGCGACGATGCGCGAAGCATTTCAACAAAGTCCCGTATGTGTTCATATACCATTCGTCCGATTGCGATGAAACTTGGGTGAGATGTTGAGTACACTCCAAGGAAGGTTTCTGACTTAGGAAATCCATTTTACAATAGGTAGCGCACGCGTAGATTCTACAAATGAGCGACGATGCGCGAAGCATGTCAACAAAGTCCCGTATGCATTCATATACCATTCGTCCGATAGCGATGAAACTTGGGTGAGATGTTGAGTACACTCCAAGGAAGGTGTCTGACTTAGGAAATCCATTTTACAATAGGTAGCGCACGCGTAGATTCAACAAATGAGCGACGATGCGCGAAGCATTTCAACAAAGTCCCGAATGCATTCATATACCATTCGTCCGATAGCTATGAAACTTGCGTAAAATGTTGTGTACACTGCAGGGAAATTTTCTGGCTTAGTACATCCACTTTACAATAGGCAGCGCACGATTAGATTCAACAAATGAGCTACGACGCGCGAAGCATTTCAACAAAGTCACGTTTGCGTTCATATACCATTCGTCCGATAGCGTTGAAACTGGGCTGAGATTTTGTATGCACTCCAGGGAAGGTTTCTAGCTTAGTAAATCCCTTTAAAAATAGGTAGAGCACGAGTAGAATCAACAAATGAGCAACGGCGCGCGAAGCGTTTCAACAAAGTCCCATTTAATTTCATATACCATTCATCCGATAGCGATGAAACTTGGGTGAGATGCTGTGTACACTCCAGGGAAGGTTTCTGGCTTAGTACATACATTTTACAATAGGTAGCGCACCAGTAGATTCAACAAATGAGCGATGACACGCGAAGCGTTTCAACAAAGTCCCGTATAAAGTCATATACCATTCGTCTGATAGTGATAAATGTTTGGTGAATTGTTGTGTACACTCCAGGGAAGGTTTCTGGCTAAGTAAATCCATTTTACAATACGAAGCGCACGTTTATGTTCAAGAAATGAGTGACTACGCGCGAAGCGTTTCGACAACGTCCCGTATACGTTCACATACCATTCATCCGATTGCGATGAAACTTGGGTGAGATGTTGTGTACACTCCAGGGAAGGTTTCTGGCTGAGTACATCCATATTACAATATGTAGCGCAAGAGTAGAATCAACAAATGAGCGACGACACGCGAAGCGTTTCAACCAAGTCCCGTATGCATACATTTACCATTCGTCCGTACCTATGAAACTTGGGTGAGATGTTGTGTACACGTCATGGAAAATTTCTGGCTTAGTAAATCCCCTATACAATATGCAGCGCACAAGTTGATTCAACAAATGAGGGACGACGCGCGAAGCGTTTCAACAAAGTCCCGTATAAGGTCATATACCATTCTGCCGTTAGCGGTGAAACTTGGGTGAAATATGGTTGACACTCCAAGGAAGGTTTCTGGCTTAGTAAATACATTTCACAGTAGGTAGCACACGAGTAGATTCGACAAATGAACGACGATAGCGATGAAACTTGGGTGAGATGTTGTGGACACTTACGTGACGGTTTCTAACTTAGTAAATACATTTTACAGTAGGTAGCGCACGAGTAGATTCAACAAATGAGTGACGGAGTGCGAATCGTTTAAACAAAATCAGGTATGCGTTCATATACTATTCATCCGATTGCGATGAAACATTGATCAGTTATTTTGTACCCGCCAGGGAAGGGGACTTAGTAAATCCATTTCACAATAAGTAGCGCAAGAGTAGATGCAACAAATGGGTGACGACGCGCGAAGCGTTTCAACAAAATTCCCTATTGCGTTCATATAACATTCTTCGATTGCGATGAAACCTTGATGAGTTATTGTGTACACGCCAGGGAAGGGCTTCGACTTAGTAATACATTTCTCAATAGGTAGCGCACGAGTAGATTCAACAAATGAGTGACAGCGCACGAATCGTTTAAGGGACACTAGGGCTGAGTTTTTAGGCAAAAATGACAAAATAACTGTTTTTTGTTTGTCCCATATATGTATCTTATGGACCCCTGCGGATCATTTCAGTAAAACCGTTTTCATGCACCGTCATTTTTAAAGACTCAGCGACATTTTAAAATCTCCCCTGCGTGAAAAGAAGATGGAAGGCAATTCATAGAAAGTAGGCTATACTTTTAAAACTAGAAATCCTAGAAAGTCGTAGGTTAACTCAAACGAAAGGTCTCCATGCTCTTTATCTCTACAACAAATCATTGTATTTTTCAATTTTTTTCCACAAAAGTTTCATTGGGTGTGCCGAACTGGTTAATATAGCATGCGATTTTATAAAAATGCTTTTATCTCCAAACAACGATTTTAGGTAATCAAAATGCTCCATGTGCATGAGGTATTCACCAATTTTACTACAAAAGTCACTGGATATTCAGAAACACATGTGTTGCAAGATAACATTGCAATATCTCAAGCCACTTTGTAAATTACAGACCAAAAAAATAAAAAAACGATGAAAAATTATCAAAATTCATAAAACATGACGACACATAAAGAAAAAATTAATCTGACAGCATACATGTATCACTTTCATGAAATGTCTCAATGTTATAATATTTAGAATAGTTTTATGTATATGTAATGAAAATATCAAGCGTTTTACACAATTGCTAATGCGCATGGAGCATTTTTATCACACGGTATATTTTAATAATATAATTAGTAAAAAATCAATTACATTTGATCCAATTGTTTTCAAATTTGGTATGTGCCTTAGTGTTAGTATTCTAAGTATGTAGTTTAAATTTCAACTCATTCTGATAAAAACTGTGGAAGTTGGAAAACTCAGCCCTAGTGTCCCTTAAACAAAAACCCCTATACGTGCATATACCATTCATCCGAATGCGATGAATCATTGATGAGTCATTGTGTACACGCCAGGGAAGGGTTTCGACTTAGTAAATCCATTTCACAATAGGTAGCGTACGATTAGATTCAACAAATGAGTGACAGCGATGAAACTTTTTGAAAGTTGTTGTGCACGCTCCCACGAATGGTTCTAAATTAGAAAATCCATTTTATGATAGCTTAGAGGAAGTTAACATGTTGTGTATCCAAAAGCACTTCAAGAAACAGAATTTCAACGCCAACACTTTCTTTGATTGGCGTTGCAACGCATGCCGGGTACAACTTGTAAATAAATAAAAATATGAATCATTATTATATCAGATGATATCATAAGGGTTCAATATAAACTTTGAATCTTATCTAAAATAATTACACAAAGTTATATGCTCTAAGGTATTGGTTGATATTTCTGGGTATTTTGCGGTGACAATCCCTTGAGAATACTCACAATTTTCCAGGATAGTCAGCACCCCCGACATTTTTATTCTATATACGCCCCTGGTGTAAGTATAAAGGTGAGGTGGATCTTTGTTTCAGTAGCGTTGATTACATACACACCTGGCAAGATACCTTAGTTGAGATAATTAAGACTTCTGGTGAAATACTGTAGTCTATCTCGTATCCCGTGAACATGCTTAGAAATACGGTACAACAAAACAACGAATTTTCTTGGTTGGTTCCTTAGTTTGGGGGCTGCGACAACGCGGTCGTGTAGCCCTGTGTACTTTGGATATGTGTAAAATTTGTCTGATAACCAGTGTTAATTGTGATGGCTGTATTGGTTAGTGTGTGTCATCTGTGATGCAGGTAGAAGGACTGCAGACTATTTTTTTTTTCAAGTAGTTCCTACTTTTGATACCAAATGCTACAATCCACGACACCTAGCTGTGGACGTGGCTACTAAATGCCATCGCAGTCAGCCCCTGGTGGCGAACATTGAAACTAATATAGCGTTATCAAACTAACCTACACATTTTAGCTTCCACAAGTGTAGTTAGTGGAAAGTTCTTTTTCATGCCATAAATCAATGACATGGAACCGCCGGCTTAACTTCCTCTCCGAAGGAAGGCATACTGAGGGATTTTTAACGCTCTTAAAAAATTTGACGACTTCGGCCGGATTTGAACCCGCGATCTTGGGCATAGAAGTTCAGCATGCTACAACGAATTTTCTTAGTGGAAACCTATCTTCTCATGAAGAAGTTGGTTGGTTGTTTCCTCACTTTAGGGGCTGCGACAACGCGGTCATGTAGCCCCGTGTACTTCGGGTGTCTGTAGAATCTGTCTGATAACCGGTGTTAATTGTGATGGCTGTATTAGTGTGTGTGTCTGTTTTTTAATTCAAGTAAGGACTGCAACTTTGAATTTTTCAAATAGTTCCTACTTTTGCCGCCAAACGCCACCGACAACGACTACTAGGCCTAGTTCAGAACTTAGCTACTAGATGCCACCGCAGTCGGCTCTTGGCAACAAACGTAGAAACCTAAGAGCGTTGTTTACATTCCTAACCTTTACAATTTAGCTTCACACAAGTGTAATTAGTGGAAGGTTCTTTAACATGCCATAAATCTATGGCATGGAACCGCCGGCTTTACTCCTCAAGTTTTACAGTAAATGTGTTAGTAAGTTTCATCGCCGTGTGATCTTTACTTATGGGAAACTTCAAACAGAAGGTAAGATATAGTACAGGATGAAAAGAACCGGAAAGAATTTAAATCATATTTAATGTTCAATCGAGGATGAGAAAATGCATGCGTTTCAACAAAACAAAGAAGAAGTAAAGAAAAGAAGAAAAAGGAATCAAAATCCAGAATGCAATAAAAAATACCGTTTGAAAAAGAAAAGTGAATTAATCCGAAAAAGCGAGCACGTGAAACTGGACGAGATATTCATCCAGATGAAGCTGTTCAGGCGCGGATTCAAGGGGGGGGGGGGGGGGGTCACGGGGGTCATGACCCCCCCCCCACCAAACGGAGACCAAATTGTTTTGCAAACTCAAAAAACGAAAACACAATCACCAGACAAATAAAACTTAACGAATTTTAACTGAAAAACAGTTTTGTTTCATTTTATTCAATACTGAATTATCTTTATTGGAATTATTATGTTCTGTTACAACTGTACATATTTACAACTTCAAACCTCTTGTATAAAAACTATTAGTTATACAACAAAATCAACTCGTCTATTTTGTTTAGCAAATCTTGTGATTACCGAATCGATGTTTATAGTGATGTCACGATGAATGTGCAGCAATGCACGGATAGGAAACTGGGGCTTTTTTCGCACCAAAAATTTTTGCCGACGTCCAAACTGCAAGCTTGGTCGGCAATTTAAGCTGTGACTTTCTCCCTTTGTCGGTATCAACTCGACTTGCCGAAACTGTAACGTACCTTGATCCTTTTCTCGAAGCTCGATGTAAGAGTCGCAAAACACGCCGTTGCAATTTGTACGAATATTTTTGGTGCGCTAAACGCATCCAATTTCTAACCATGAAGCTTGCAAAAAAATTGGTCTGGTTTTGTACGTTTGGTTATTTTGTGATTGCGTTTTTAGTGATACCATTTTTCTTAACAATTTTGATTCTCTGACACCCCCCGAAAGCCAAGCTCTAGATCGAATCTCTGACCCCCCCCCCCCCCCCCCAAAACCAAACTCTAGATCCGCGCCTGAAGCTGTTGAACCAGTACCGGTACGTAAACAATCTGAAATTATAGCGGGCAACGTTGAGGTTTTCAAATGATTTTACGAAAATCTATTCGGTGTGCGATCGAATTTCGTTTGAAAATTATTTACGCAATGCTCCCAATAAAGAAAGTGTACCGGTAACTCTTCTTGCGAACGAGTTTCCAGACGAGAAGATAACCGAATTCAAAGTTTGTCAAACGTGTTATACATCGTTTGCCGAAAAGAGATAACATTGTGTCTCAACGTTATAAAGAAACTGGTTTACAGACCTATCCTCATGTAAATTGCGAGTGTTGTTGCTCGCCTGTAATATAACACTGTTAGAGAGGATAACAGGTATTCATCATCTAGATCTGAAAAACATATCCTTGATTCGATGCTCCTCAGTGTAGCGGAGGAAATACTGTATAGTCATAACGAATAGAATATAAAGTGTGATCTCTTCTCCCTAAATAGCATGTAATGAATACGGATCGGGTTGGCACTCGCCGCTACGCAGCGCTACAGTCGATTTGAGATTGTTGATTTCCACTAATGTTTGTGTGTTTATGTGCGATATATTAAGTATTTAATTGGTCGGAGTGTTTTGGTGTTGTTCTGTGCAAACGTTTATTGATATACAAGTGCTTACACTATTACTTCATAGTATTAATACCTGAAATGCTATTGTAGGAAGCATTGACTGAAATGGAATTTAATTTCTTGTCGTGTGTTGACGTTATCTTCGTGTGTTAATTTTATTGTTATTTAATGTAAGTAAACAGCAGTTTAGCCCTTACATTTTCATGAGTGCTTAATGTGATTAGTGAAGATGCCTTGCTCTTTTGTACCAGGATGCAGATCTAGCTATGGGGACTGTAAAGAGGTCAGACGGTTTTTCAAACCTCCTAAAGATTAGGAACGTTTTATCAAGTGCAAAGGGGCCATATCAGGGAAGGATAGGGAACTTACTGAAAAGTCCTGCATCTGTGATGCTCACTTTTCATAAGATTTAATTGTTAAATTTGACAAATTTGTGATAGAAGGGAAGGAAGTATTACTTCTCCCAAGAACCAACTGGCGATTGAAAGACTATTCTGTTCCACATATAATCCTAATTTGCCTAAGTATCTGTCCAGTATGGTGTAAATAAAAATGGTCTTCATGCCATTAAAGACTACTTCTGTGAAGAAAGGGATTAGAATAAAAAGACAATGAGTTAAAAAACATATATGTACCGTAATGCTGAAGGAGGCGTGATCAGTTTTAGACAATAGCCTACTCTATGAAGGGGTCATGACTATGCCTTCTATGTCTGTTTAATGTTAAGTTCTTCTGAAATGATGGTAGTTTACTGATTTTGGTGTTTGTGGAGTGAAATTAATGGTTATTATTGAATTTTATAGTAATCTACGGTAAAGTTGAAAGTTGCGTTCGTACGGCTTTTTTTTTCTGTGTTGCAAGTCTGTTAAGGGAATGTAAAATGTGTAACAATGTGAAGAAATCCTTTCTGATTGCGAGGTTAATTGTTCCGTTCTTTTTTAAAATTTACCGATAGCTGGAAAAACTAATTGCATTTTGAACTTGATCTTTGTCTTCGCTTATTGTCGAAACTGGACTATTACAAGAGACGACTTACTAAATTATAATTGTGCACAGTAAAGTAAGTGGAGATGTCAAACTTATTAGCGCCTATGAGGATATCTTGCGGTGTTTTAACGTGTAAAACAGGTCGCAAGGTTTTAAGTCTCGTAAGCGCCAATGCTAACTTACATCACAGATCGGAGCCAGCGCTGCGCTGCGGCGGACCAGGCGTACTAGGCCAGTGTTATCACTTCTTATTCTATTCGTTATGGTATAGTCTTTTTTCATAGGCCTGCCCCGCCTACCCTACCCACATAAGAAGTCTGTTTTGCTTCTGTTCTCACTAGGATCTAAGGATGTCGAGTAGGACGAGTAAAACTCAAACCGATTTGCTCTTGCTCGTAATCTTTTATGCAATCTACCGGGAAAGATAGCACATGCTGCAATATTTGATATACAAAATCTTAAATCCTAATTAACTCCCTCTAATTTCGTACTCTGACGAGTTGTTGAAGGAGCGAGGTGCAACTCAGCCGATTACAGCCGAATGTTTCCGAGCGGAATCATAACCTCAGGATCCCGACAAAAGTGTAATCCCTAGTGAGCAGACAAAACAGCCGGTGATAATACGAGGATATGCTAGTGTGTAAGTTTCTCAAGTGTACTTCTAATAAGGAATGGCCGTGTTTACCGTTCCAATCATAGACAGTATCGTACTGTATGTTTTGAAATGTATAACCATAATATTCAATTGGGAAGCAATTTCAAATACCTGTTAGGCCTAGTCATAATATCAGTGACAATTGCAATATTTAATTGTCAAGAATATAAATGTGTAACTAGCGGAGTAAATATGGGGTTACAGCATAGTTAGTATTAGCCTATGAGCAGGATGCATAGTCGCTTCTTTCGTTCGCTTGTCTGGGAAATGAGTTTGCTTTCGAAGTGTAGTCTTGTAATAAGTCAGCTTGTGTTTACTGTTTACTGTTAAGTAACCAAATAACGTCATGCTTAACCTCCAAGAAACTTCTTTTATAAACAATGTCCACTGTTACAGTAACAGTTAACCTATTTGTAATTAATCAATTACTTCGTAGTTAATGCTCTTTCCGGCGCACCTTAATAAATAAGCACAATGCCCGCGCAATGATGCGAATCCTGGCGGGCTGGAAGTTTAAGTCTGGACAAATTTATCATTACGGTACATAGGCCTATATCAGTATGTCATTGGGTAGAATGAAGTACACATATAAATGCTCGCCTTTTACCACTATCAATTCTTTTCAGCTGCCAATTTCAACCAGTTCTTCCATGGAGTTAGATCCTTTAACATTTATCAACCTCGTGGAGTAGTGACAAGCATTCTTGACTGTCACCGCAAAGGTCTTGGTTGTATTTCCCAAGGGCGCACGCGGGGCTTGGGGCAAGGTAGGGCCGCGCTCCCCCTGGATTTCCGATAATGTTGATATTCGATTGCTCATTGTCACACCAGTTTATTTAACAAATGGAAGTTACTGATAGTCAACTGACAACACAACAGAATATTTCTTTAATGTTACGGACGTAATACCGTACGTATTTACATTCAAAACAAAATATGGTTCTATATAGTCATGGGTGCCTGCAGGATTTTTTCCGGGGGGGAGTAAAAAATTTCGTTTCATTACCTACTCCTCACTACGTGATTTTATTTATTTATCGTATGGCTTTTAGTGCCGGGAGTGTCCAATGACATATTCGGCTCGCCAGAGGCTGTAGCTGCTTCAAGCGGACACCCATAGGGTGAGCTACAAATTCCGTTCAATTTCAAGTAGTTCCAACTTTCGTTACCAGATGTCACTGATACCTAGTGGTGGACGTTGGAACTTTGATAGAGTGTTCCATCGAAATCTAAACTAGAAATTTAGCTTCACACAAGTTTAGTCTGTGGAAGGATCTTTTACATGCCATAACTCTATGGCATGGGACCACTGGCTTTACATCCCCTCCGAAGGAAGTCATACTGAGGGATTTTAATGCTCTTAAAAAATCCAACGACTTCGGCCGGGTTTGAACCCACTATCTTGGGCACAGCAGTTTGGCATGCTACCAACTACGCCACTACGTGATGATGAGACTGAGACTTTACTACTGTAGATGACGAACACTTGTTGCCATGCTACCACTGTGTCAGTTTAGTTAGTTATTGTTGCTTTAAGGGGTGGAACAGCGAGGTCATCTGACCCTGTGTCGGTTTTTTTTTTTTGTCCACGCTAATCATAGATCCCGCAGACCTAAAACATATACCGTATATTTCTTTTCTTCATCTTTCGCCCTCTTTGGGCTACGTTGAATTAATTGTTTCTCTGTGTGTTGTCTTTCCTTAGAGCCCAGTATCTCTTAATTCTTTCTGATATTTTCCTCTCTTCTTCCGAGATGATGGGTTTGGATTTTAGTGTAGACTAGCAACCCACCCCGGCTTCGCCCGGCAACAGTTATGAATATTAGAGATATTATACATTTCAGGTTCCGTATTGACAGTAATCATTAAAATTAAAACTTACATTTTTTTTTTGTTTTATAAAAAAAAGTATAGTATTGACTAGGCGGAAATTGTAAGTTTTAATTTTAATAACAGTTATGAATGCATTAAGTGATAAGCGCTTTTTTTTTTCGATGTCAATTAACTACGACCTATATCCGTGTTACGTCTCGGCATGATGGGTTAAAATCACTGACTGGACTATTAATTATATTATCATGGAGATGCATGTGCAACGAATTCTTGTCGGACGTAATTTGAGAATAGCCAGGTACATGAAACACAAATCCCCCTTCCGTCCAATCTAAAAACACTTATAGTGGGCGATGTATTGAAGATAGAGATACGCTCTCCGGGACTTTTTTGTAGAACCTTTCATGCTGAACTATTCTTACACTCATAGTATACCGGTATTGATATTTTTAACGGTTTGCCCAGCGTTTTTTCGACGTTTTCACTGAAATCGTTACAGCTTGGCTTCCTTTAATAATAAATAAATTATTTTCTGCAGAAACCTTCCTCGAGATATCCTTTACAGAATGGTGAAAACCTCATCAAAATCCAGCCAGTGGTTCTCGAGATTACCCGTGACATCCAAAGATCGGGGACTTTGTTTTATTCTAAGTAAAGATTTGTCTTGGAACCCGTATCGTAGCCAGGATTTTAGTTTGGAAGGGGCCCATTAGGTCCTCGTCTATTACTGCAGGAGTTCATATATTTTAGCCTATTTTCATTTATGAAAAAAAAGAAAAAACTAGGCTTATGAGATCACCTTTTGTCCATATATATATGTGTGTGTGTGTGTGTGTGAGCCCCTTCCACCTAATTAAATCTAAACGGCCGGAGCGATTTCAATGAAACTCGGTAAGCACCTCGTCCAACCTCGACCGTGCCTTTCAAACTTTGATACGTTTCACCAATTCCACATGCGGGCCATGCGAAATATTTCACTGGCATTCTATATCCCCGTAACGGTAACAGATATCACCCTGAAATTTTGTACCGTGATAAAGAGTGCTACTACAAGTTTACCTATGCAACTTTGTAAAACCTGTTAAGTACAAAACGAACATGGGGGCCAAGCAAAGTTTAAACATTTTAATAGATATTTCTCGCAATTTAACTGTCCGAGCGCAGTGAAACTTGAAACGGTAAATATTTATACAAATTCTAATCTACTGACATTGAATTTAGTTCAATTGTTTACATAACCTCAAGATGGCCGCTGTGCGAAATTTTAAAATTAAGTTTTTTATTTCTTGTATCTTAACCATGCGATCGAAGTGAAAGTTTGAATAATGAACCTACGCTATATTTGGTATATAATGGTAGATAACTGTATGGCCTACATGCAAGGTGCCCGGGTTAAAGGTATAATAATATAAAATTTAATAACTTGAGTAATAATGGAGATATTTATTGGCGGTTTGTTTCTAAGAGGTGTCCGAGAAGTCCCCGTACCCCTTCGTCAAAACATTATACTGTATAGTGGAGTGCTTACATATAAAAGCTATGTATCCAGGGGATCTGTAAGTGCACCATCATGCTTTACACAGAGTTCTATCCGTCTCCAAGTCCTCATTGACATCTTGCGGAGCATCTCAGGAGTTATGGTACGAAAGGCTTCCTCCACACTTTGGCGCAATTCTTCGTTAGTCGTGTACCGACGTTGAGTCACATGGGACTTGCTTATTCCCCATAATGTGTTGTCTGGCATATAAGGTCTGGGCTTCGCGGTGGCCATTTCAATGGAGATGTTGGTGACCCACGGCCAATCCAGCGGTCTTGAAATTGTTCATCAAGGAACCCGTGCACCTGAGTAGCAAAATTTGCTGCAACCCCATCCTGTTGTAACCAAACATGATCCATGATTCCCTTGTCTTGAAGCTGAGGTATTAACCAAGATTGTAACATATGCAAATAAGATTTTCCATTCACGTATCCATCAAAAACATATGGTCCGCACAAATGACGTGATGTCATCACGGCCCATACCATAACATGAGGCGGGTTCCTTTCCAACCCTTGCTTTATGAGGATTTTCCTTAGACCAGAAAACCACATTCCTCCTCTGTGAACTGCGATATATCGCACATTCATCAGAAAATAACACTTTTGAGGGAATCACAGCATTTGGAAATTGTGCCAACAAAGCACGGCAGGCTGCAACTCGTTGCTCCATGTCATTGTCAGATAATTCATTCACATGCATCGGTCTAAATCCTTTCATTTTCAAATCTCTTTTAATGTGGTCATGCATTGTTGACCGCGGTACTCGAAGTTCAGCTGCTCTTTTGCGAATGGATTTAATTGGAAACTGTGAGTATTTTGAGCGACGGCGGCACCCGTTTCTTCCCGCGTTTTCCTACGTCCACTACGCGGCCTGTCTTTGACACTGCCTGAAGCAAACGCACGATTCTCCCAATCAAGCAGAGTAGCTTTACGAGGTGGGGGCTTGCCAACGCGATCTCTAATTGTACTCATTATCACTGTCATTGTTTGCCCCATGTGTGCTCGTTCATGCACCCACACACACGCTACTAATCGCTCCTCAACAATGTAGCTGTATTCGCTCACGTCAGCCATGGCTTCACTACTAAAATGAGACTGACAACAACGCTTGACTCAGCATCTCTGATACGAACGGCAACCTCGAAAGAAAGGATTGCAATGATGATCGCAAATCTTCGACGCGGAGACGGCACATAAAAAAGAAGTCCTATATTTGTTTTCTGAATTGCAGGTTGATTGCTGCTATAGTTTTCGAGATATTGAATACGGGTAAAATATTTTGCGCAACCGCCATGTGGGATTGGAGACATTTTATCGAAACAAGAAAGGCACGGTCGGTGTTGGACAGGGTAGTGCTATGCTCCTGCCAAGTTTCATTTTAAACCCAGGAGCTTATCAAAAGTGATATTGGTGGATACAAACACATGCCATGCATAGGCCTACACTTACCCTAAAAGGTGATCTCATAAGCCTTTTACTCACATGGTGAAATTAGCTTTTAATAGTGCACATTAAAACAGCACTCAGCACAATAGTAGCGTATGGATTGTTGCTAACTTGTGCGAGCCAAAGGTGCAAGTGTGACAGTTTTCCAGGTCAGCCAAGAACAGCTGAAAGGCAGCGGAGTGATTGGATTATTTATTTCTAATGGTCATGGTCTTGCGTGCCTTTTTCTTTAGAATGGCATATAAAGGTTATTGTTTTTAAGAGATACATAAATGGGTATGTTCAAACGCGAGCTGCAAAACATTCAGACCCACAATCAAGACTGCTACAGTGCACTTTTGTTGCAAATTCTGGCACATTGCGTAGACTAATTTATTTTTTATCGTTGGTTGAGAAAATCACAGAACCACAAGCGTGATGATCTGATGATTTGTGGTAAAAGAATATCAGCTAGTAAAGGTTATAAACTTTTTATTGATATGAAACTATGTCTTCCTTACTCTATTGGAACGCAAGAAAGCTGATGGATTGGAATCCGGTCTAGCCATAGGAAACAACAACAACTATGTCTTCCTCGGCTCAACCAATGCTGATTGATTCAAAGAAAATTTTATTAAATAATGTTGTCTCTTAAACTACTTAAACAATTCAAATGAGATTTACGGGTATTAATCCTATACTTGTATGAGTAGTAGTTCCGTTGTGTTTAATATAGTATTGTGTAGTGTGGGAAGCATATCATTATCTAAACATTCTCTGTCATAAGAAACGCACGAGTTACAATCACCTATGGCACACGCAAGATTTTAAGGAATCAATTTATTATTTTCGTTTCACTGACAGTGAGGGAAGTATCTTGCTTTGTATTTCCTTTAAATACAACAACGTAATTACATTTCTGAACACACTATTTTAAATTCTTATTAGCGATATGTTTTACTGTATTTCATTACTTACTCCTTTGGTAGTTTTAATACAATTTTCTTCTGAAACACAAGGACTATCCATGATACCATGAACTAAAATCAATTTATTTGAATTATTGTGTGCATTTTTCAAATTTGATCTTTCTTATTTTTAGGTGCATTATTGCCTTCTAGATTGTTGGATTCATGGAGGAACCAACGTTCATCAAATGCGAACCAGCATGGTGTCCAGATTCAGAAGAATCATCCCATTCTGTAAGTGGACATTTAGTTCCTTTTGGTATCAGTGGCCTCTTTGATTTTCATGATTGCTGACTGAAGGTATGTTTTCCTAGAAGTGACTCCAGCTCAGCAACCATCGAGGAGGACTCTTCTCCCGAGTTTGTTGCATATCATTTTCCTACTTACGATGATAGCTCGAATCGCTAGCGTTGATTGCAAACAATTATTCCTAGCGCCGCCTCTAGGTACTTGAGTAATGAAATGAACATTGAAGTATTGAGTTTTCCTCCCACACTTAACTCAGTTTAGTGCTTATTGCAAAGCTGAACAATGTATTTGGAATATTAACAATAGTGTTATGCCCCGAACCCCCATAGGGCATAATCACCCCCTTCTCACGCCATAACCGTGAGGGAAGCAACAACAACAACAATCACACTAGCCTGGTGAACCACCTCATACATGTGAGGTAACATGTTGACACAAGACAAACACCGAGCCATCAACATTATCTAGGACACATCAACACCTACAACGCTGACTCAAGATTTCAACACGAACAGAATTACCATAAATAGCCCAGCTCCGAGGAGGAGGGATCTCTCTCTTGTGGGAACCTCTCGCCGCTACGCTGCTCAATGCTGTCTCCATGATCTACAATCTGGTGAGTGTTGCTCTAAGGTTACTCCCTTTGGACTTGTCCTTCCAACTTCACACCCCAATTACTTTGTTATCGCCTTTCATTTCATTTTATTTCATTTCGTTCCATCTTGTGTCACTGTCCTGCATTCCCCACTCTTGTGGAATAAAACCACTGCTACACATCCAGATTGTCTCCTTGTATTTTTAAACGCCCTCATCGAACTCCTGACCCGCGGCTCTCTACGAGTAGCCACTCTCTTACAGGCGCTCGCGCCCCGTCGACTTGCCTGCCCCCGGCCGCCGAGTCAGCACTCCTACATTCACTCACCGAGGCAAGGCCACCAGCCGACCTTCAGCTCCACATGCCATTCTTACAGCACAATTACACTTAAGTGTTGCCTTGAAACACGCCCACCTTACCCCTTGTACCAAGCAACGCCCTTACCAGAGATACACCCCCGGAGGCAGTACAATAGACCATGATTTGAACTAATACCATGAAATAGAATTTCATAGCAGAAATATGTTACCGGTACTTCTTTTAGATCCAGTAAGTTTAATAGATACTAAATATGCATTTATTTATATTATGGGCCTATACCTATCATAAACCTGGTACATTCTCAGAAAAAACATTGCAAGCCAAATATGCACTGAGATAAGTGGCGTCGTGTGGTTATTTGCATGTGCACACCCACAATTGTAAGGAACTTGAGTAAATTTCTTTAGTTTTGTATATTTATATAATCGTGAAGTAATTAAAAATCGTACGGTCGGCAATCAACTCTGTAGTCTAAGCTCGTGGCTCTCAGAAGGCACCTGCGTTCCAAATCTAGGATCTCTTTGCCCCACTGGCACTGGCTCGTACACATTTGTGAGAAGGTGATCGGCAGCAGGAATGCTTCCGTGCATGCCTGTTGGTGTTTTATAGACATGCTGCCTCCCTTTCTCTTATTCCTGGAAGAACATGTTCTGTCATCTATCACCTAAAATCCTAATTACTCAATGCTAACATAGTTTTCAACAACGTATGAGTTACTAGCATCGCTTATATAGCAATTTACCCACTAGATCTAACAACTTTTAAATACGCTACGGTAACAAAAAATCACAACATTTATTTAATGCTTTGTGTTACTTCATTTGAAGACTATAATTTTCTAAATTAATGATACGGGAATGTATCAACTTTTGTAAGGTATTTACCGATATTCGTATACCAGTAGCAAATTTTCCTTAGAAAGCCTCAGATCTCAGAGTTTTTGTATGAAACACCTGTTTGAACAGCTTGAAGGCCCATGATTTCAAGTTTAAGGGTAATATATTTTAGTGTGTGTTTTCAGGGAGTACTTATTCCAAGAGTTTGAATGCCTTATATTTCAGTTTGTATCTAAACGGTTGTTAAGGAATTTAAGGCATGACATTTTAATGCCTTAAGTGTATATGCCATGGGATTACATTTAAATGTAAAAAAACGAAGAGGATGGCTGTTGGTAGAAACAAAGATGAAATTCAGGGCATTCTTACACTTGGTAATGAAATAATTGAAAGGGTTTCATCATATAAATATTTAGGATGTAAAATCAATGATAACTGGGACTTAACTCAAGAAATTCGCTGTAGAACTGAGCAGCCAGAAGTTCTTTCATGAAAATGAGAAATGTTTTGACCAGCCGTGATATAAATCTGTCATTACGCACCCGACTGCTTCAATGCTACGTTTTTAGTGTCCTGCTCTGGAGTTGAATCATGGACACTTACCGAGGTTTTAAGTAAGAAACTGATAGCATTTGAAATGTGGAAGTATCGCAGGATTTTAAGGATATCATGGACAGCTAAAGTCACAAATGTGGAAGTACTGCAGCGTATGAACAAAGACTCGGAAATTCTCAGTACAGTAGAGTCTCGCAAACTCGGCCCTCGGTAACCCGGCACTCCGGATTTCTCAGCCACCCTGACAGGAGAAAGAAATCATGATTTTTGTTTGTCTTTGTGTCTCCAGACAGAGCGTTATTATGTTTTCCTTCGTCTTCTCCATCAATGGAATTATCAACAGTTATATACGACGCGAAACAAGTTGGCCTACAGTACATAGTAAGAAGAGTAACGACGACCTGATAAAAATAATTTGTAGGCCTAGTTTTTCTAAGTTTTCTTTCATAATTTACAGTAATTGTTTTCCTTGATTTTTATGCAGTACAGTAGTACAGGACTGAACTATATATTCAAGTACTGTAATTGTAGTGGCTTAATCATTTTAAAACTTGTGTTTCTGTTAAAAACAAATAAATGTAGTGCATTGCATTACTTTTAAACAAAAACCAACAGCTTATTTCTTTTTTTTAACCCATTTCCCGGAACCCGGCATTTTCGCGAACTCTGCCACCCTTCGGTCTACATTAGACCGAGTTTGCGAGACTCTACTGTAACATCAAAAGGAGAAAACTAGAATACTTTGGTCATTTCATGCGCAACAACAAATACCACCTCTTGCAATTAATTATCCAAGGGAAGATTGATGGCATTAGGGGTCCAGGACGCAGACGAATACCCTGGCTAAAGAACTTAAGCCAGTGGTTTGGACTTAATACAGTGTCACTGTTTAGAACAGCTATGGACAAATAACAGATCATGCTGCTGATCGCCAATGTTCTTGGAGGACGAGGCACTTGAAGAAGAAGAAGAAGAAGTTAATGGAAGGTTTCCTAAGTTTGTCAGATATATGACCGAAATAGCACGAAGTTCAAATGTTTAGGCATTGCTTTATCAACAAGGATGTACAACAGTTTCTGTTAGGAAATATGGAAAAGTGTATACTCAAAGTACAGTAAAACACTACCTGCCACCACTGATTCAGGTGTTTATAAACTTCATAATACTGTAATTCTACACTGATTAAGCAAATGTCATGGGATAGTGGAGCACTGATGTGTAGGTGTGTTGTCTGTGCACCACACACCCCCTGTGCCAGCAGCAGTTGTATAGGACACCTTGTGAGAAGTGGTTGTGCACGTGACAGGTGTAACATGCAACGTCGTCGTCAACTGACACTGATCGAACGGGGTATGGTGGTCGGTGCCCGACGGGAAGTGCGATTTCGGCAGTGGTGTGGGAAATCGGCTTCACAGGGTCAACAATGTTCCGGGTGTATCGTGAATGGTTGAATGTGAGTGTCACTGTCCACAACAGACAATCGACCGGTCGTCCAGCCACCCTCTATGACCGTGACCGGTGACATTTGAGATGGATTGTCAATAGTGACAGAAGGGCAACAGTGCAACAAATCACGGCTCAATTCAACACAGGCCATGCTAGACAAGTCTCTCAGTGGACAATCCGTAGGAACATGAGTGCCATGGGGTATGGGAGCCGACGTCGCACACGGGTGCCACTGTTAACCCAACATCATTGGACACAACGGCATGCATTTGTCGCCAATCTCCAGGGATGGACACTGGAACAATGGCGTAACGTGATATGGTCGGACAAATTATGATTTCAACTGCACCAAACCGATGGGAGGTACCGTGTGTACCGCAGACCACATGAATCGATGAATCCCGCCTGCCTCAAAGGTGTGGTCCAGGGCGGTGGTGTGTCTGTTATGGTCTCGGGTGCATGTTCCTGGTATGAAATGGGCCTCCTAGTTGTTCTGGAAGGAACTTTGAATGTTCCGCGGTATGTTGAGCTGCCAGAGGAGGCCCCACATGCTATTTGGTGACTATCCCATAACATTTGCTAAGTCATTGTACAACATGATGGGGAGCTGTGGTATTAATTAAACTGATAAAATTTAGCCTCTCTTTAAGCAAGGAAATGATGGTAGCTCTTAGGACTCAAATCCTTGCCTGGTCAATGCATGTGAGATTTTCGATGTGAAATGCCATGTCCTGTGGTTCGGATTCCACGTAAAACGGAGGTCCCGTGGCTTATGATCGTGAGATTAACGGTTACGTTAAACTACAAGCTTCCTTTTCAAATCCTTGCCATCCCAGTTTTAAGCCAGTTGAGATACGGTAGGCCCTTGTCAAGAATATATCAATTTCTTAGCTCCATGTGAACAGTTGGTTTATGTCGAAGAATCGTGCATATCGAATTTACTCAGAGCTGATGATCAAAATGTCACAAACCCCTAAAATTAATTAAGAACATCAAATTGTCATCAGTATGGTCGTGCACTTCTGGTGCCATTCAGCTCCTAAGACTCTCTCAAAACATTCCCCTCTACTCAAGATTACCACACTTCCTTCACTTGGAAAGCTAATAGCAGTTTCAGTTTACGTCATCATAATTACACAGATCTGCTGCAAACGGCAGCGCTAGAAATTGGCCAAACCATGCTGACTTAGCATTCAAGTCAAGTTTGTAAGAGCTCGAATTGGGATGTTTGTCAAAGCCTATTCTAGACAACATTTGTATCTGGCTCACAGTTTCTGTTTGAAGTACTGGTAAGTGATTTGCTAGGTTGGTCTGCTCCCTGATTAATAATATGTCAGTGATATTTATTATATTGTGAATATTTGTGTGTGTCGTTTCTCAGGAACAAGGAACTGTTAACTTGGAGGTGGTAAAAGCCGAGCCAATTGACGTACTTGGTGATGCAAATGCGAAGGAGAGCTGTGAAGAAGATGTCACAAAGGAACATGAAATTCAGGTAACAGTGTGTTAGGCTTTCTTTTCTTTCACTCATTTATTGTAGCATCTTTTGATCACATCTGTTGACTAGTTAAACATGTAATACTAGGTACCATAACTTTATTTTATTTAGCAGAATGCTGGTATCTATGATATCCCATTTTTGTAGCTGCCTGTGATTATGTTTTAATGAATTAGATGGATTAAGAGCAACTTCCAAAGAAAGAATTTATTCTTGTTGTTTCTGAAATATTCTTTATTCATCGTTTAGACTGTGATGAGCCATTGCGTATACCATAAGTAGGGTTAAGTGTATAGGTACTGTAAATTGGGTTAATATCGATCTGGCTACATATTAATGATCATTCCTGCCTCCTTTAGTATTTTTCAAAGATGCTGCAGAGAAATAATTTTTTGGATAAGGAGAATACTACTAAAAACATCTGGTGCACAGCCTCATGAACTGAGATGAGAAGTCTAACTGCCTCCATTATAATTCTGAACCAGTTGTGCTTAACAAGGGCAAGCGCATGAGCATCCTTGAAACATACCATACATCGTGCCCACAAGACAGGGCATATTCAGCTATAGCTGATTTGTCAGGTTGGTTTAGACAGATGTTTCTTTGATGCTCCTTGATGCGAGTTGCAATGGACCGTTTTGTTTGTCCAATGTAGACTTTTTATACACCCCAGGCTGTAGTATGGGGGACAATTTATCTAAACAAAGATCATGTTGGGTACCGTACAAATACATTTCCCCTTTTGTTTCGGTTTCCTTAAATCCCTCCCTCATCACCCACCCCCCGCCCTCCTCTCCTCCCCTCCGCCCTTTCCCCTTATTTGGACACCCTCATTCTTCGAGGAGTCTCAATTTTTTCCTGCCCCCTTTTCCGTCTTCTTCCTTACTACTCTTTCCGCCATTCTACTTAATTAGGTGCGTTTTTGTACCAAGGTCCCCCAGTAGCTTCTGGCTGCTATCTGGTGATGAACAGAGGAATTTCTCTGGTTGTTTTTGTAAGCTCATTGACACACATTCTTTGGCCACATTGTTTTAATTCTATTGAAAAAGGAGGAAACGTCTAGGAATTTTAATTTTTTAATTTCACATGGCAATATCCCAAAAGTATGAATAATTTTAACAGTATTCCGGGCCATGAAAGCCTTAATCTAGACATTATAAACTATATAAGACTAAAGTCTTGGCACAACCTTCACCAGGCACACCTTTTCCTCAGTTCAATATCTCCATCTCAAATTTGCCATTAGAACAGGTAGACCACTTCTCGTACCTGGGCAGTACCATTTCTGTGAGCTGTATCTGTGAGCAGGATGTGGACAAGAGAATTGGTGCAGCCCATGCAGCATATGGACGATTAGCGCACCGGGTCTTCATGAATAAAGATCTGTCCATGAGTACAAAGCTTATGGTGTACAAAGCAGTAGTCATTTCTACATTGTTGTATGGCTGTGAAACGTGGACCCTTTACCGACGTGATCTTAGAAAGCTTGAGCACTTCCACCTACAAAAACTCGATCAATCCTGAGGATTAAATGGGAAGACCGCATCACCAATATTGCTGTTCTTGAAAAGGCCCAAATCAACAGCATAGAATCATCCATAATAGGTCACCAATTTAGATGGATTGGTCATGTCCATCGGATGGATGATGTGAGATTACCTCGTCAGATGCTATATGGTGAGTTATGCTATGGCACCAGACCTCATGGTGGTCCTAAGAGGCGCTACAAGGACCAATTTAAGCAGACCTTGAAATTGACAGGTCTTGATCCTAAAACCTGGGACATGCTGACTGAAGACCGTTCAACTTGGCGCCGTACCATCTCGGATATTGTAAAAACGTTTGAAAGGGATCGACGCACACATGAAGAGGCCAAGCGTCAAGCTAGGAAACTTCGAGCAGCCCAACCTCATCCTCCTGCAGAAATACTAAGTGACTTGTGTGGACGCTTGTTCTATGCCAGGATTGGACTCTTTAGTCACTGTAAACACATTCTCAAACTGGACCGAAGGAAGAAGATTTATATTCGGATTTGAGTTCAAGCCGATGATGATGATGATGATGATGATGATATATATTCTCTCTCTTAAGTCAACAGCCCTGTGGCTGGTTTGCAGCAACTCGCCAATCTTCTCTATTCTCTGTCATCCTCTTCAATTCACGATATGATTTTGTGTTCGTGTTTGTCATTAACTGTCTGATGTATGCAAGTGGTGGTCTTCCTCTTGTGTTTATCCCTTCTAACATCCCTTCGATGACTCTTGCTAGCAGGCTATTATGTCTGAGAATATGGCCCAACATAGTTGCTCTTCTTGTTTTCAGGCTCTTCATAAAGCTTCTACTTTCTCCTGCTCTTCTGAATACCTCTTCATTTGTCATATGTTGTATCCAACTGATCTTAAGCATTCTTCTCCAGCACCAAGCCTCAAAAGCCATCAACTTCTGACTTCCCTATTGTCCAGGTCTCACTACCATACAAAGCCACACTCCACACGTATGTCTTCAACAGTCTTTTCCTTATTTTTAGGTCTATACTTCTGGTTGTGAAGAGATTCTTCTTTCTATAAAAGGCATTCTTTGCCTGACTAATTCTACTCCAAATTTCTCGTTTGCTGGTTCCATCATACGTTATGAAGCTTCCCAGATACTTATATTCCTTCACATGTTGTATTCTATCATTCTCGATATAAATTGCTGGTGCAATATTCTCAATGAAGGTTTAAGCTATTAGATTGTGTAATGCACAAATAGTGCAAGCCATGTGGATGGAAGTTAGAAAATTAAAATATCCAACTACAGCGGAACTCAAAAAACGTTGTCTCCAACTTTGTTGGCCTTTGCTATGACCACGAAGTTGTAGTGGGACACTCTAATTCTCACCTGGCAATGATACATCTATATCGTACTGTAAATTGTTGCCCACTGTGGGTAATCAATAAATTCCAAAAATTGTATTTTCATGACCATCATCATCATCATCATCATCATCATCATCATCAAATTCCAGCTCCAGTCGCCCGGATGCTGTTAACGAACCCTTGCCACCTTTTCCTGTCCATGAATAGTTGGTCTTCATGGGTCCTTCTCCAATCTAGCCCTTTGTCTTCAAGATCATCCTTGATTTGGTCCAACCATTTCTTCTTTGGTCCTCGTACTGGTCTTTTTCCTGGGATAATCCTGTTGAAATAAGCTTTTGGTGTCCTCTCATCTCCCATTCTTTGAAGCTGCCCATACCATCCTACCCGTTGCTTCAGCAAATATTTTATAGCTCTGATATTTATACCAGCCTCTGTCCTGTTTGTTTCGTTTCTTACTTTGTCTCTCCTTGTCCTTTGAAGCATTGGTCTTATAAACTTCATTTCGGGCGCTTGAATCCTACCGGTACTTTCTTCTCTTCTGGACAGGGCATGTTTCTAGTCCGTAAGTTAGAATTGGGATGTAGTATGTCTTAAACAGTATATGTTTACACTTCCTGGGCACCTTATTATCCCACAGTAGTGTGCATGACCATAATGATGAGAAATAACGGCATTAAGCTACAGTATTAGGTTGGGTAATGCACAAATAATACGGAGTATCTGCAAAGTCTCTCCTCAGCGGTGAGCTACGAAGGTCTCACCTTGTTAGGTTGGCAGTACATTCATGTCTCTGTATGCACAAAGTCTCACCGCAGTGGTTGGAATACACATGCACTTGTTCCGTGTTGACCTTTAACTGGAGTGATAGGGTGGGGAATACCAGTTCATTATGGCCGACAGTGAGTGCCTGTGCGTGACAGTCTTGACGCTGTAAGTTGTGTTCTTGTCAAGTTCTTGTGTAAGCCAAGTCTAGTGCGAATGCTTGCTACTGAAGAGCGTGTGTTTTTAGTGGAAGCGGTTTTCCGTGCTGGTGGAAACTTTAGGGAGCATAGTGTGATTGTGGTGAGTACCATATATATATGCATTATTTAATTTAACGCAAATTGTTTTCCTTGTAACAACCTGACATGAATGTACTACCAACCCAACACGTCCCACAAGACGAGGCACGCGCTGCGGAGAGACTTGACGGACACTCTGTACAAGCCACGCAGATTGTTAATGGGATGCACCATATATAGCGTTGTCATGGCAACTCTAATGAGCTTCACAAAGCAGCGAAGGTCACATCCCTGGGAGTTCTTCTTCTTCTTCATTTCCAGTTCCCTGGGTCGTGTTGAGAATCAAGGACCTCCACAGTTGTTTATCCCTCCACCATTCATTTCCTTCTTTCAATACTTCTTTTTCTTTTACTCCTCTCTTCTCTATGCTTTCCTTCACCATAGCTATCCACCTCTTTCTGCGCCTTCCTCGTGGTCTTCTTCCTGGTATTTTCTCCAAAAATATTCTTTTTGGTACTCTATATTCTTCCATTCTCATCATATGTCCGTACCATTTCAGCTTACTGGTCTCTATCTTGACTTGCAGTTTTGAGAACCCAGTTCTCTCCCTAATGTCCACATTTCTGATTTTATCCCTCCGTGTCTTCCCAATTAAATAGTTTATTCAGTTGAAACTTCCCGTCAGATCAATACAAAAAATATTTGCGCTATTATTGCGCTATTTGGTACATGTTTCGAACCTTGTATACCGGTCCTTCATCAGCCCTTCACAAACAACAAATGGCCACACATCAAATCAACACTGAACAATCCAAAATGCATGCACACTAATAATACATATTAAAACCATTGCATTAAAATTCTGTACAAAACATATTAAAAACACATGTTAAAAATTCTAAGAGTCCACTTCACTTGTTCATAAGCACATGTCTTTCTGGTAGGAATCTTGTCCTATTCTGTTGTCTGCTTCCTGTCATGTGGGGAACTAGAATATTAATCCTATTTGAATGGTCCAAATGCGAAGACTTTAGGTACTCCCTTTTGATAGGAGACTTGTCCTGTTCTGCCTCTTGTCATATGTGGAACGGAAATAGAATAGTATTCCCATTTGAATGGTCCAAATGCTAAAGACTTTAGGCGCTCCCAGACTAAACCTGTAGTCCTCTGTTAAAAGAAAATTAAATTGATTTAGTGAATGGACTGAAGTAATGAATCTAATATATGATCAACCAGAAAACGATTGCTATGAAATCCTTACCTCCCAGTGTGTGCAGTGAACCTGTGTGCTTTAAACAGCTGTTGCAACTCAAGTGCTGAGCCTAGGCGAGGCGAGGCAAGGCCACGTGAGACATGTAGGGGGGGAGAGTATCATTGGTGGAAGCAAAGAGCGGAGGGGCGGGGAGGCAACTTAGAGCGGGAGGGGAAGGAAGTTTGGGTGGTACTGCAAACCCAGGTCTAATATTATGGAGGTTTTTTATGTTTGTTACTGGTGACAAAATTTGTCAATGTTTCGTATAAAACATTGCTATCGAAATTGATTTCATTAAGATTGTGCGACGGGTTGTTTCTCAGGGCCTGGTCTATCTCTAGTTGCTCCAAAATATTAAGCATAATGCCTTTGCCGCAATAATGCAAAATTTCCAAGTCTTCCTCAATTTTCGAAAAGTTGTGGTTGCGTTCCTGCATATGATTATTAATGGCTGAGAATTTTTTGTGCCTAGCAGCGTTGAAATGCTCATTATATCTTATTTTGAAATTACGCCCCGTTTGACCTATGTAATCCGCATCACAATCCTTGCACTTTATTCTGTAAATACCGGATTTCTGGAATTTGTCTTGTTTGTTGACCGATTTGGAGTTAAATAAGTGTTTCATAGTGGTGTTATCCGTTCTGTATGCTATTCTAAGCTCCTGTTTCTTGAAAACGTTCGTGATGTTGTGCGTTAGTTGATTTGCGTATGTGAAAACTGCAACTGATTTCTTATTTTCAATTGGTTGCAAGCTTGTGACTGGTCTATTTTTAATTTTACTTAAAATGGAATCGACGTACATTTTGCTAAAACCATTAGCTATGGCTATCTGATATATGGTGGAAAGCTCTTTGCTCCAATCTTGTTCTGAGAGGGGTACGTTAATGGCTCTGTTAATATATGCCCTGAAAGCAGCTTTTTTATGGCTGGCCGGATGGTTTGAATCCTTCCTGATGGTGGTGTGCGTTTGGGTTGGCTTCCTGTATATTTTAAAACGTAGGCTCTTGGTGTCCCTAATGACAGTAAGATCCAGGTAGTTTATAGACTGATTTATTTCTGATGTTGTGGTGAATTTGATGCTATTATCAATTTGGTTTAGCTCTGTTGTAATGTGATTGATGCCACAGATTTCATTATCAACTATCAGAAAAACGTCATCGACATATCTTGTCCAAAAGCTGATTCCTTTTATTTTACTGATGCTGATGTTTTCCAAGTGGTCAATATAAATATTGGCCATTATGCCTGACAATGGGGAGCCCATGGCCAAACCTTCTGTCTGCTTGTAGATTTTTTGGTTGAACGTGAAGTAATTGTTTTGCACAGCAAATTTTAACAGACTGATGAACTCCTTGATTTCACCTTGTGACATCCTACTGTGCATTTTTAAGTTCTCCTCTATTATATGTATGGTGGGGCCTAATGGGATGTTCGTGTACATGTCGCTGATATCAGCGGTGTGTAAGGTTTCTGAGCTTTTTATATTCAAACCCTTAGTGCGTTCACAGAAGTCAATGGAATTTCTAATTGCATTATTGGTCGTAAATTTATAATGTTTTTTCAAAAATTTTTGGAGGAATTGCGTCAGCTTGTAAACAGGACTACCCCTGAAATTTACGATAGGTCTGATCGGTAGGTTATCCTTATGGGTTTTAGGCAATGCTCTAAGGGTTGGTATGCTTGGGTTCATATTGATTAATTTACTAATTTGATGTTCATCTAGAATCATGTCGGTGTTCTTTAATATTTGCTTGAGCTTCCGTTGTGTGGGCCCTGTGGGGTCCTTGCTGATGATGCTGAAATTTTTGTTACTCAAAAAGGATTCTGTTTTTTCGATGTATTCGTTCTTATTCAAAATAACGATACTATTACCTTTATCGGCCTTAGTTACTATTAAATTCTCTTGAGCGATTTTCTTTTTTAAGCTGGTGACATTTTCTGTATGGGGTTGTTTATTGTCCTGTTTATTATCAATATGAACCCAAGCATACCAACCCTTAGAGCATTGCCTAAAACCCATAAGGATAACCTACCGATCAGACCTATCGTAAATTTCAGGGGTAGTCCTGTTTACAAGCTGACGCAATTCCTCCAAAAATTTTTGAAAAAACATTATAAATTTACGACCAATAATGCAATTAGAAATTCCATTGACTTCTGTGAACGCACTAAGGGTTTGAATATAAAAAGCTCAGAAACCTTACACACCGCTGATATCAGCGACATGTACACGAACATCCCATTAGGCCCCACCATACATATAATAGAGGAGAACTTAAAAATGCACAGTAGGATGTCACAAGGTGAAATCAAGGAGTTCATCAGTCTGTTAAAATTTGCTGTGCAAAACAATTACTTCACGTTCAACCAAAAAATCTACAAGCAGACAGAAGGTTTGGCCATGGGCTCCCCATTGTCAGGCATAATGGCCAATATTTATATTGACCACTTGGAAAACATCAGCATCAGTAAAATAAAAGGAATCAGCTTTTGGACAAGATATGTCGATGACGTTTTTCTGATAGTTGATAATGAAATCTGTGGCATCAATCACATTACAACAGAGCTAAACCAAATTGATAATAGCATCAAATTCACCACAACATCAGAAATAAATCAGTCTATAAACTACCTGGATCTTACTGTCATTAGGGACACCAAGAGCCTACGTTTTAAAATATACAGGAAGCCAACCCAAACGCACACCACCATCAGGAAGGATTCAAACCATCCGGCCAGCCATAAAAAAGCTGCTTTCAGGGCATATATTAACAGAGCCATTAACGTACCCCTCTCAGAACAAGATTGGAGCAAAGAGCTTTCCACCATATATCAGATAGCCATAGCTAATGGTTTTAGCAAAATGTACGTCGATTCCATTTTAAGTAAAATTAAAAATAGACCAGTCACAAGCTTGCAACCAATTGAAAATAAGAAATCAGTTGCAGTTTTCACATACGCAAATCAACTAACGCACAACATCACGAACGTTTTCAAGAAACAGGAGCTTAGAATAGCATACAGAACGGATAACACCACTATGAAACACTTATTTAACTCCAAATCGGTCAACAAACAAGACAAATTCCAGAAATCCGGTATTTACAGAATAAAGTGCAAGGATTGTGATGCGGATTACATAGGTCAAACGGGGCGTAATTTCAAAATAAGATATAATGAGCATTTCAACGCTGCTAGGCACAAAAAATTCTCAGCCATTAATAATCATATGCAGGAACGCAACCACAACTTTTCGAAAATTGAGGAAGACTTGGAAATTTTGCATTATTGCGGCAAAGGCATTATGCTTAATATTTTGGAGCAACTAGAGATAGACCAGGCCCTGAGAAACAACCCGTCGCACAATCTTAATGAAATCAATTTCGATAGCAATGTTTTATACGAAACATTGACAAATTTTGTCACCAGTAACAAACATAAAAAACCTCCATAATATTAGACCTGGGTTTGCAGTACCACCCAAACTTCCTTCCCCTCCCGCTCTAAGTTGCCTCCCCGCCCCTCCGCTCTTTGCTTCCACCAATGATACTCTCCCCCCCTACATGTCTCACGTGGCCTTGCCTCGCCTCGCCTAGGCTCAGCACTTGAGTTGCAACAGCTGTTTAAAGCACACAGGTTCACTGCACACACTGGGAGGTAAGGATTTCATAGCAATCGTTTTCTGGTTGATCATATATTAGATTCATTACTTCAGTCCATTCACTAAATCAATTTAATTTTCTTTTAACAGAGGACTACAGGTTTAGTCTGGGAGCGCCTAAAGTCTTTAGCATTTGGACCATTCAAATGGGAATACTATTCTATTTCCGTTCCACATATGACAAGAGGCAGAACAGGACAAGTCTCCTATCAAAAGGGAGTACCTAAAGTCTTCGCATTTGGACCATTCAAATAGGATTAATATTCTAGTTCCCCACATGACAGGAAGCAGACAACAGAATAGGACAAGATTCCTACCAGAAAGACATGTGCTTATGAACAAGTGAAGTGGACTCTTAGAATTTTTAACATGTGTTTTTAATATGTTTTGTACAGAATTTTAATGCAATGGTTTTAATATGTATTATTAGTGTGCATGCATTTTGGATTGTTCAGTGTTGATTTGATGTGTGGCCATTTGTTGTTTGTGAAGGGCTGATGAAGGACCGGTATACAAGGTTCGAAACATGTACCAAATAGCGCAATAATAGCGCAAATATTTTTTGTATTGATCTGACGGGAAGTTTCAACTGAATAAACTATTCATATACGTCAATACGGACCAGAAATGGCAACTAGTATTCCCATCTTCCCAATTATTCCTCTAAGGAACTTCATCTCGACTGCTTGGATTAGGCTTTCATTGCGTTTTGTTGTGGTCCAAGTACCTGCTGCATACGTCAAAATTGGTGTGTAATACATCGAGAATAGAACTTTCTTGCATTTCTCTGGGACTTCCTGGCTCCATACCAAACCTCTCACACACTGGTAAAACACATTAGCTTGTTGGATTCTCTTTCCAATTTCTTCATTTATTGTACCATCTTCTGTGAGTATGCTCCCCAAATATTTAAAACTTTTCACCATTTCCAATGGATTTCCATTGACTTCAATATTCTGTTTTCCTTCTCTCTTGTTTCTTGACATCACCACAGTCTTACTCTTCTCGACACTTATTTTCATTCCCTGGGAGTTACAGAATTAAAATGTTTGACCCCAGCAGGACTCAAACCCATGACTAGCTGCGATGTACATGAATGGCTGCAAATGGTCACCAAGGAGAGTTTTATGGTTATCATTAATCTTTTGTGGGTACATGGACAACTAGACCCAATCCATTCCATGTAAACGCATCTCAAACCATTATGGAACCACCACCAGCCTGTACAGTGCCTTTTTTACAACCAGGATCCATGGCCTCATCTGGTATGCACTATACCCAAACCCTGCCATTAGCCCGAAATGGCTTGCATCTCCATTTTATTCGATTCCATATAGGAATCAGTTAGGTCCTTGTTGACAATTAAACTGTTATACCAAAGTTGAAAAAACTCTGCCAATCAACACAATGTATTTTAGAAAATCCCAGTTAATTAGGGTACATGTTTCAAGCCATTTTCTTGGCCCTTCTTCAGCCATGACTTATCAATAGCAATTAAACAATAAATCACTGTACATCATCATTCATCAATTAAAATGCATGGTAAAATAGACACTGAAAACAAACATATTAAAACACTATGAAATACATACTTTTTGTGTTCCAACTGCGATAAAAAATATTAAAATATAAATTAAAAGTTCCAAACCTACATGAACGAACGTAAAATGGAACGACGAAACTGATGATGTTATTGGATATTATGTAGGTCTGTTGGTTACTTCACAAACAACCGTCAAACTCGAGTGCACATAATATTTTGGTCGACAGTAGTATTCATCATCAAACCATTATCATCAGGAATCGTGTTGATGGACTGAAAAGCATTTAAATTGTATATACTAAGGGAACACTGATAAATGGCTTCCAACATGATAATAATCTTAACATTTTAATTGTATTTATGTTTCATATTTTCCTTAGGACTTGAAAGAAGAACCCCGGGATGATGGCAGTGAGGATCTTGCAGACGTAGATGAGTAAGTAATTGAGCAATTTTAATTACTGTAGTAGAATGGCTATCAAACACTTAGATTGTGCATCTCATCCAGAAAGAAGGATAAATGTTCAACCTATTGTCAGTGAGTTATACTGCCTCTCATTTGTAAATACTTGACTAGCTGCATGGCTCAGCGGTAACGTTCTCGCCTGCTGAGCACAGGATAGCGGAATCGAATCCCGGCACAGTCGGTTGGCATTTGAGGGTGCTGAAATGTGAGGGAGCAGTGTCAATAGATTTCCTGGCGCGATAAAGATCCCCTTCAGGAAAAAATTCCGACACCCCGGGATCTCTAAAAACCTAAGTAGTAATAATAATGATCGTGTGGCCTCCGGAGAGGCCGAGTGCAGGTCTTTCTAGTGGACGCCCGTGGGCGACCTGCGCTTCGTAATGAGGATGAAGTGATGATGAAGACAGCACATACACCAGGCCCCGAGCCATGGGAATTAATGCTAGGAGATTAAAATACCTGCAAAGAATTTTGAAGAAACTTCCATCTGGCCAGGTTGTCCTTCGTTCTTCAGACACCACTTTTAAGCCTGTTCAAGGCCTTCCATGTCGTTCATCCAGACTCCAGTCTGGTGGTAAAGTCTCTGATGGAATCCATTGCATACTATGGCCTGTCTAGGCTCTCCATAGGTTTCATCTGGCTGTATGTGGGGGCTCAGCTAAGACTTCCTAGGTGGTCAGAAAACTCTTTCGAGATTTCAAACTTCGTCTAGGTTGCTGGTATACAAAAAGGGGTGAGATTAGTTTAAACTGACTTGAGTTCTCTCCTAGTTGGCCGCCACTCCTCGTCGTATCTTAGGTGTAACAATACTAGCCAAACAGTATAGGTTTTCAGTAGGTGTTGCCTTGATACACCACTTAACTAGCCTGCATGTTTCATTGAGTGCCACACCCACCCATTTGTAATGTCACCACATTAATGACCAAGCAATTAAGGTTCAATGCTTGGTCGCCGTATGATTTTCAGTTTCTACCTTATATACGCTTATATTCAATATACTTAACATGGCTTTCTACCTAAAAGATTGGTCATGTTAACAGTGTTGTTCAATAACTGCACGGTACTAAAAATTCACAAACTAATTTAGGAATAAGTAAGAGGCTGTTTCTTTCAGAAGGAAATCCTTTATTAATACACACAGTCAAAGACAATTAGAAGAGTGCTCCATGGGAACATGTTCATTTGCACCAAAATCTGAATTTGGTTATTTAATATAACCTATTCACCCAAACATTTCTGTATTAAAGTTTTTCCGTAAAATGCTCAACTTTTACCTAACAAGTTGTGTCTGTGTTTAAAGAGTTCCTAAAAATGCGACATTTTGAGATTATATTGTGAATAACATTTTTCCAATTATTGCAAATAAGGTGATTATAAATTCTTCCTTGTGTGTTTCTCTTTGAGGTAACACTATTTGTGTATCAGAATATCCTTATATGTGACCAAAATCATTTAGTTTAAAGTCACCATCGAAAATGTCCATATTCTAACAAAAATGTACGATTCTCGTGGATGTATGTGTTATATTTTTTAGGGATTTATGAAACTGCTAAAATTATAGCAGCTCATAGTTGACATCAGAGTGTACAAAATCCAATTGCTGTATTGTTTATAATCGCTTTCTTCAGCGCTGTTCCACAACTACCTTGTTTGCATACTTTGATCCAAAGGACCTCAGGTTTGATTCTTGCCCAGGATACATGCATTTTTATCATTGTATTATCAATTCTCCTCGCTCGGAGACTAGATGTTTACGATTTCTCCATCGTTAGCTGTTGTCGTTGGCACTCTCTATGATGCGTTGGTCATCCACAGATCCCAAATACAAAGACCTTCATCAGGTCACCCCGAAGGCTGCATGTTATTATCATTGTTACTTTCTTCCATCCTGAGACTTCAAATAGCAGTAAATAAATAATTAGATACCCATTGTTGATAAAGAAGGACTTGCAGTATAAAGTTTTAGGGTTTTATTATATGGGACATTTTGTCCTGGTACTTATGTCCGAATGCTATTGACCATTACGATATATTTATCCTTCATTGCTTATGCTTGTTAATACTACTACCTGTGATGTTTATGCTTTTCAGTTGGTCAACATGATTGTACACAATTGTAATGGGTGTTTATTAATCTTATGTAACTTTTCTTCAGGTGTAGGGCATAACACCCATTACAATTGGGTACAGTCACGTTGTCCGACTGAAGAGCATAAATTTTGTTTACTATGGCAGCACTGAAAAATGCCTTTCAACACAATTACTACTACCTGCCTTTAAGACGTGTGTTTCATTAACAAACGTAAAAGTACCTGCTGATTAGGAACCTTATCAAGGTTGAAAAAAACAAGCCACTTAAGAGGGAGCCTTCACAAAAAAATGGTCAAACCTCAAAACTGGTTCGTAATGCTTAGGAGTATGGTACATTATGTTACATACAAACGAGGTACAATAAGGGAGAAAATCTCAAATGACTGTGGTTATAAAGAAGAAAATGTTTATATGACATCCAACTATGAAAATTTGTAGAAATCATTAAGAATATTGAAGTATTAACAAGACTGTTTTATCCTTCAAGATATCTACTCAATAATATTATGCCTATTATACAATTTTTCTTTTTATACAACAAAGAGGTACAAATAATTTTAAAATATTTTTCTCCCTCTCTTGTTCATGGCTTGTATTGTCTTCATCACACATTGTTGCATGCTTGTCACTTATGTATCAGATATCCTGAATCTACCCAGCTCTCATTTCCATACAGCAAGGTTGGTCGAAAGTTTTGTCGATACACTAAGTAAGATCTTTCTTGCAGGATACTGTACATCACAACTGAGAGCTCACTGTATAGGCTTTTCTACACCTCTAGTTCTTTCCTCATAACTTATTACCATCCCGAGAAAATATGGAACACAGTGTAAGTACATAAACTGCTCCACCTGCTAAGAGTTAATTCCTCATGTCGGGCATTCTATTTTCTTCCCTACCAACATCACTTTGAAATGCCTATTTTGGCTTGTAAGCTTTCAACTTTCGACAAAGTCTGTCTTTACAACCAAGTCAGCATAAGCCAGACTTCTTACCTGCTTTCCACCTAATTGAATCCCACCTGGCCAGTTTATGCCCTTCAATAAATGGTCCATATACAAAATAAACAGTTGTGGTGAAAGATTACAGCCTTGCCCCACTCCTGTAACAACTTTGAACCAACTCATCGTACCTTCAGCTCTCACTGCAGCCTGATTATTATCAACATAAATACTTTTGATGGATGTAGCAGCCTTCTCTAGATACCATAATCCTTCAAGATGCTCAGCATCTTTTCTTTTGATACTCCAACGTTGGCCTTCTTTAAATCTACAAAACTTAAGAATTTGATCCTGACATCCTCGTGGTTTAAAACCACTGTGGTTTTCATCCAGCTTACACTCGACCGGTCATCAAACTTTCCTTTCTACAAATAAATTTTATTTTTAAATGATTTATTTAAATATTGGGTCATAAATTAATTTACAGGAGAATGAAATTTAATAAAAAGAAATTTGACTGAGTACACTTTGCTTGGGACACTTATCAAAGAAAAGTCTCTATAGTTCTTGATACCTTTCCTCTTACCTTGCTTATGAATTGGCTGATTACTGCTTTTGTCCAGTCAGAGGGTACCATACCTTTTCTAAATTCCATGCCAATTCAATTATCCTATGCAACATTTCATCCCTGCCTTCCCACTACACTTCACCACATTTGGCCGAATTTCATCTACCCCTGCCGCTTTGTAACACTAGTTTATTTTCCACCCTTTCTGCTTCCTCAACCGTGATCATGTTCCCAACCTCATTCTCCTCCTGTATCTCAAAATCAGTCTCAAAAGTCTCCATTTACATTTAACAAGTTTTCAAAGTTTTCTTGCCTTCTTCTCAGTGCTTCCTTGGCATCTACAATGAGTTTCCGGTGTTGGGGTAGCGCACCTGCCTCTCACCCGGAGGCCCCGTGTTCGATCCCCGGCTCCGTCAGGGATTTTAAAACTGACGTGAGGGTTGGAACGGGGTGCACTCAGCCTCGTGAGGACAATTGAGTAGCTGTCTGACAGTGAGACAGCGCCCCGATCACGAATACCAAGATTAACAGCCGAGGGGACCCGACGCGCTGATCACGCGTCACCCCAATATCTGCAGGCCAAATGGCTGGGAAGCGGTCGCTTGGTCGGCCTTAGCCCGTCATGGGCTGTATAGTGCCAGGGGTTGACTTTTGATACAAAGCACTACTCATTTCTCTTTTTCCTCCACTTCTAAGATACTGGTACTGTATAACACTCCAAAAAGACTTTCCTACTGCTTGACCTAACATTTCTAATTTATCTCCAAATTCTTCCCCAATTTCCTTTGGCCTCTTTTATTATTATTATTATTATCCACTACATAAAGCTCCCTGACTGCTGGATTTCTTGTTTGGGGCCATTTTTATAACCCTTCATTTTACTTTTACAAGCCGACTTCACTATGTCATTCCACCAGAATGTGCGTTCTTTGTAGTCTCTACACACTGTTGTCCCAAGACATACCTTTGCAACTTCTATTACTGCATCCTGACCTCTCTTGCAATTATTTACCATCTACTCTTTGTAATTTCTCATCAGTCATGTCCATTCATTTCTGCCTAAGTCTCTTATCCTGGAAATTTTTAACCCTACTCCATCTGCAAACAACCCTCACTTTCTGCACTTTAGGTCTAACTATGCTTAATTCACAACAGATTAGTTTGTGGTCTGTTTCATCAAAAAGGTCCCTGAATACCCTATATCCTTATTAATTTACTAAATTCGAAGTCAGTAATGATATAGTCTATTATTGATTTGTTTCCTCTACCCTCCCATGTGTATCTGTGAATCTCCTTATTCTTTGAGAAAGAGTATGCAACAGATAACCCGATGCTAGCACAGAAGTCCAGTTAACATTTCCCACTGGTGATCACTACCCACTTACTCAATTCCTTCTCATACTCTCAGTCCTATTCCCTATTCTAGCAGAAGTTCCCCATCTGTACTACTCTATGTTTATTGTTAACTCGCCCTAAAAATCTGTCTACTTCATCTTGATCGATTCCGTAACATGGAGCGTACAATGAAACAACGCTGTCCCTATTCCTGACATTTTCAAATCCACCCACATTAATCATTCATTTACTTACATCACAGAAACTGTGTTACATTCTAAGGTTCTCTTGACATACAGCCCTACTCCCCTCTTTGCCCCGCCTCATTTTACACCTTACAGGTACACATTGTAATCTCCTACTTCCTTCTCTCTATCTCCCTTTATCTGAATTTCACGAATCCTAGAATATCCAATCCCATCCTACTTGCTGGCTCAGTTCTACCTTCTTCCTTTCATAACCTCCCTTGATATGTATAGCATCCCATCGGATACCCGTTCGATTAGCTGTTCCTTTCCATCTGTCAGTTGAGAATGGGTCTCCATCACTCTCACAGGTCTAAGGCTTACTGATGACATTGTTAGCAGGTTTAGGAAGTACAAGTAAAGCAAGTTGCTAGCCTTACTTGCACATGGCCCCATGAGTTTCTTCTCAGGGAGTAAACAAGTGAGTTGGCAGTTGACGCAATACAGTGTCGGCTAGGTGTACTCAAGGCTGCGCTACCACGCGAGGTTTCAGTCTTTGTTGAATGTTTGCGACAATAATGCGTGACAATGTATGTACTGTGTGGAGGCTGCGCTGCCGCGGGGGCTGGTTCCGCTTTATGTTGCTCACCCAGTAGTAGGTAATTTCTCCATATTAGTTTACAATTCTAGTTAGAGGCTTATTAATTAAGTGTATCACAGCAATAGTAGCTACACCTTCATAGATTCGTTGGTGGAAGGAGACTGTTTGTGGTTGGAATTGTACTTTTTCAATCTTGCAACATTCATCATCATCTTCATTTCCCGTTTCCAGCTTCCTGGGTCGGGTTGTGAATTAAGGACCTCCAACGTTTCCTGTCTCTCCACCACTCCTCTCCTGTTTTTAGTACTTCTTCAGGTTTTCCTCCTCTCTTCTCTACACTCCCACACTGTATCTGCCCATCTCTTTCGGGGCCTTCCTCGTGGTCTCTTCCCTGTCATCTTTTCACAGAAAGTTTTCTTTGGTACTCTCTCCTCTCCCATTCTCATCATATGTCCATACCACTTTAACTTTGTTGTTTCTATCCTGTCCTGCAGCTTCAAGATTCCTGTCCTTTTTCTAATCTCTTCGTTTCTAACTCTATCTCTTCTGGTCTTGCCCTCTATACCTCTTAGGAATTTCATCTCCGTGGCTTGTATTCTACTCTCCTCTCTTTTTGTAGTAGTCCACGCTCCAGCTGCATATGTTAGTATGGGTCTGTAGTAGGTTGAATATAATACATTTTTACATTTCTTTGGGACATCTCGGTTCCACAGAATACCCCTTATGCTCTGGTAAAAACTGTTTGCTTGTTGTATTCTCTTTCCAATTTCCTCAGTTATCCTTCCATCTTCTGTGATCACACTTCCCAAGTACTTGAAACTTGTAACCACTTCTAGAATTTTCCCATTCAATTCTATCTTTCCTCTTCCTTCCTTCCTTCCTTCCTTCCTTCCTCTTGACATTACCATTGTCTTGCTCTTCTCTGTGCTTACTTTCATCCCATATTTCTCTATTTCTTGATTCCATACATCTAGTTGTTTTTGTACTTCCTTTTCATCCTCGCCCCATATCACTATATCATCTGCAAACAGCATGGCCTTTGTTGCCTCTTGTCCCAATCTCTGTTTAACATTCTTGTGAATTTCATCCATGACTATGATGAATAGTAAGGGGGACAATACACTTTCCTGTCGGAGACCTGTTTCCACTTTAAACCATTCTGTTTCTCCTATACTGGTCTTCACGCTACTCACACAATATTTGTACATAGCTTTTAACATTTGGACATCAGCTCCGTTAACTCTCCTTTTCCTTAATACATTCCAAACCACCTGTCGAGGCACACTGTCGTACGCTTTCTCAATATCAATAAATGTCATCACCATGTCTTTTCCAAATTCCCATCTTTTCTCCATCATTTGCCTTAATGCAAAGATTAGGTCAAATGTTGATCTGTCTTTCCTAAAACCCTACTGTTCTTCTTCCATCTCTCCTTCTATCTTCCTCCTCAGTCTGCCTTCCAGAACTCTCTCAAAGATCTTAGCTACATGAGCGATAAGAGTGATCCCTCTGTAGTTATTGCATTCCTTTTTGTCACCTTTCTTAAAAATCGGGATAATTAATCCCTTTCCCCATTCTTCTGGAATCTCTTTCTTCTTCCAAATTATTCTAAATAATCTATACAACCACTGTACACCTATTGGTCCCGCTGCTTTTATCATTTCCGCGGACACCTCATCCTCTCCTGCTGCTTTACCGCTCTTCATCTTCTGTATGGCTTCCTCTATTTCTAGCATAGTGATCTCCTTTTCTTGTTCTTCTTCCATTGTTTCTTCTTGTTCTTTTTCATCTTCCAGTTCAATGTATTTAACATTCAGTAGCTTTGAAAAGTATTCTTCCCATCTTTTTAATATATCATCTCTTTGATACAATATCTGTCCTGCTTCAGTTTTTACCAATTTTGTGTTTTCCCTACCTTTTACACTGTTTTTCACCAATCCATATAGAACCTTTTTACTTCCTTGGATATCCTCCTTCAAAGTTTCCGTGAAACCTTCCCAACTTCTCCTTTTTTCTTCTTGTACAATTTTTTGGCATGCCTTCTTTGCTTCTCTATATTTTTGCCATTTCTCTGCATTCTTACTGCCTATCCACTTCCTCCATGCCATTTGTTTTTCTTTAACAGCTTCCTTTACCCTGTTGTTCCACCAAGGAGTCTCCCTTTCCTTTTTCTTCCCTGATAGACTTCCACAAGTGTTTACTGCACACTTTGCAAAACAATTTCTAAAACATGTCCATTCCTGTTCGACACTTTTTGCTTCGTCTTTGGGAATTTCCTTTTTCAAGTCTTCTCGGAACTTTTCCATTGCCTCTCTCTCTTTTAGCTTCCACACCTTTATTTTTCTTTCCCTTTTCTCCGCAAGCTTTGTGATTTTCCCAAGCCTTAATTTGGCTATCACCACTTTATGGTCTCCTTCAAAATCTCCTCTTGGCATAGCTGTCACATCTACCAGTTGTCTACGTTTATCCTTTTCCACTAGGATAAGATCGATCATTGTTTTTGTCTTTCTGTCTCCCCATCCATACCTAGTTATTTTTTGGGTGTTCTTTTTCCTAACCCATGTATTTCCAACAATTAATCCATTCCTTCTACAGAAATCTATTAACATTTCTCCTTCTTCATCCTGATTTCCATAGCTAAATGGGCCAATTATCTCTTCTTTTCCCTGCCTATCTGTTCCCACATGTGCATTCATATCACCCATTATTATAACCTCTTTGTCTTCTATACACTTTTCCAGTTCTTCTAAGAAATCCTCTAAACATTCATCTACCTTCCCTGTCTGGGGTGCGTAAAGCTGTATAAAATCCTTTGTTCCACTCTCAAGTCCTAGTCTAATTTTCATCATTCTGTCATTAATTTGGTCTACTTTCTCAACATACTGCACTAAGTCTTCTCTCAATATTATTGCAACACCATTCATTGCCTTATTTCCTCCACTCCAATATATTCTATATCCCTTCCCTTTCTTGACTTCTTTCTCACCTTTTCCCTTCCATTTCGCTTCACTGACTCCCATCATTGCTATTTCCTTCTTTTCCATATAGTCCACCAATTCTTCTGTCTTGCCATTTAGGCTCATCACGTTTATGAAGGCAATGTTTGTGGTGTCTGGTAGCCTACTTCTCACAGTTCCCCCAGACCCCTGGGAACTGCGCGTCGCCTGCAGGGGACGCCCTAGCACTTTCCGAGGCCTCAATTCACACTCACTCATTTTATAGGCTATTAGTACGATGAGTTCGCCACACTCAAAGGCATTTTATGACCTACTGCCAGGTATTGTTCTAGGCCGATCCACTGGATAACAGACGCCTTTTGTAGCCCCTCCTCTGGAGTACAGACGCTACAGAATTCCCTCTTCCGCCATCGACGCCGTATCGAAGTCCATCCTCTCCACCGCCGATACCGTTGGGGCTTCGCCCATAACCCTGGGCTTGGGCCCTCCATATTTATGACCCCTGGAGAGAGGGTGTCCCAGCATTTTAAAGCAACATTATAGATAAAAAATAAAGAGTTATTTTTTTGAGTACATGTTGCTTCAGTAGTTATCAGTAATAGTTGCCTCACTTTCTAAATTTTTGCCATGATTTTTGTTTTTATAGGGTAAAGACCGTTTGTGGGTGTAATTGTGGGTTTGGTAGTGTTTTGTAGAGCTATTTTGTCTTATATATATAAATCTGATGAAGCTCGCCTGAAGAGAAAAATATGTCATCCTATGGCTTTCTCCCTCTTCTGTAGTCCATAACAAATATATGTATATTTTAAATCACATGTAATATTTTTCAGGTTATGTCATGTCCCAGTAATTGGGATTATATTGTATTAACCGACTGAAAAGTTGCTACAGTATATCAATTGGACCGTCCTAGCCATCTGAGCGCAATGAGGGCCACGGCTCAGAGAATGTCCAAGATGCCCATTCCTATTCCATAGTAAATGGTACTCCAACTGTATTTTTTATAAAGATTAATATTTATTCGAAAGTGTTTCTATAATATTCACAATGCTGTAATCTGTTGATAAATGAAATTGGGGATTATTGTGTTTGCATTGACCTTAGATTAAAAATGTATTAAGCCAGGCTTATTCTGTCTTAATTTGGCGAGTTCTATATACTGTATATGTATGGGACCTTTCTTCTTATAAAGTTACAGCCAGTTATTAATTGCACGCACATTTAACACTTTTCTCATTGTTCTGTTACGAAGGTTAGTGTCCGGAGATAGACATTTAAGTGTGGGTTATGTCAATATGGCATTTGACACATCTGTGAAATATATATTGAAATATATTGATGAAATAGATCTACTGTAGACAGATCACGAATAATTCGTGAGATGAATCCGCTCTACATTGTGTCTTCTTGTGAGTGATTGCCACTACTAATACTATGAAGGAAATTTACCCTAGCTAGTTGTGTCATGTACATACACCTTACTGACAATGGTCACTGAACGAGTATCCAGTGTCAGCCTTCCCTGTTGGCAGCCAAGGGTAACCGTTCCAAACACCTGATTCTCTACCCTCCATCCTGCACTAGGATAAGTTTCGACCTGCATACATCAACTTGTGAATTGTGTTCAGTTGATGCTGTGCCTTTCCAAGGAACACAAAGAAGACACATACATTTTCGGTGTCTTTATATTTTTTTATACTCTCACTTCTCGTTCCAAATGCAAGTTTCATTTCCAATTAATTATAACTAATTATCCATTCATTATGTTAATCAAACAAAGATACGGTAATACTGTACTTGAATTTTTGTTGAATATGGTACTGGTTATTTTTCTATTTGATTTTTCAGTATGTTTGTTCAGTATAACAACCACTTTTTGTGTTTCTTAGGATTGAAGCCTCCTCAGTGGCAGAAAATAGTGATGAGAATGTATCCAACTCTCACTGTGAAACTTCATGCGAAAAGACATCTGAGATATCAAAAAGTCAACATCGTCCGAGGCATTACTGTCCTACATGTGGCAAGCGATTCGTAAACAAAAGCGTTTTAAGAAGACACTTGATACTCCACACAGGAGTTCGGCCATATTCCTGCTCGGCATGTGGCAAGACGTTCAGTGAGAGTGGGACCTTAAATACACACATGGCCATACATACGGGTGAGAGGCCGTATAGCTGCACAGTATGCAAGAAGAGGTTTACGAGAAGCGGTTCATTGAAGACTCATCTTCTTCTCCACACTGGTGAAATGCCACATGCTTGTTCTGTCTGTAATAAGGCATTCAGAAAGAGTGGTAATCTGAAAAAGCACATGTCTGTGCACTGTGATGAGAAGCCTCATTCTTGTTCTGTCTGTGGAAAGGCTTTCAGGCTGGTTGATCATTTGAAGCGACACGCTTTGGTTCACAGTGATGAGAGAGAGTTCTCTTGCAGTAAATGTGGAAAGACGTTCAAACATCATGGCAGTCTGAGGAAACATTTTAGGTTACATGAGGAACAGGACGTTTCACCTTAAAATTCAATATATTGATATTGCAGGCCAGTGTCTGAAATCCAGTATTATTTTCGGTTCATATAGAATAAAATCGCGTGTATCCGCGACTTGCTCGCAGAACATATTTCTCCGATTTTTATTATTACTTTCAGTGTGAGATTAAGAGCGTTCTGACGATTGTAGTGGCTTTATACGTCATAATTCCAAATACTCCTTTCCTGTGAGATTTTGATTTGCAGCCAATTTCAAAAACGTGTCTGTATTATGTAGGTTAGATTTAGGTTGTACAGTACATATCGTGGTAAAGAAGAGAGGGCCATAAGCCCTAACTTTGCCACTACTGAAGACATAAAATGAACAAATAGATGAATATGCATTTCCTTGTGACATGTTAGTTGATAACCATATCATCATCATCATCATCTTGCACAGTTTCCAGCCACTGGCCGGGTCTGTTTGGAACACAAGCCTCTCCAACGTCTTCTTTCTTCCCACCATCTCTCAGCCTCCACCCTTGTCCAGTCTTCTCCTCTCTTCTTCATGCTTTCTTCCACCCCCTTCAGCCACCTGTCTCTCGGTCTCTTTCCTTCCCACTTCGTCTCGTGTACTCTCCTGGGTATCCTCTTCTCCTCCATTCGTTTTACATGTCCATACCATCTTAAGTCTAGATTTCTCTATACCATCCTGTAATGGTTCCTCCTTCATTAATTCTCTGGTCCTCTCATTTCTTATTCTGTCCATCTTTGTAGCTCCAATACTGCTTCTCAAGAACCTCATCTCACTGGCCTGTATTCTGCTCTTCTCCCTTCCTTTCATAACCCAGGTCTCCGAGGCATACGTCAGGATAGGGACATAGTACGTCCGATATATGATCTTTTTGCTGTTCTGAGGGACATCCTTGCTCCATAACATGCTTCTCACACTCCTCCGAAATGCTTCTGCCTGCCTCCCCCGCTCATTTATTTCTCTATCGTTTCTTCCATTTTCTTGTATCAGGCTTCTCCACTTTCTTCAGCTGTTCCCCACCAATTGTTATTCCCGTTGTGGTTCTTTCCTTCTTCCTTGTTGTGATCACCATCTCACTCTTATTTATGCTAAATTTCATCCCATAACCTTGTATTATTCTTTCCCACACGTCCAACTGTTCCTGTACCTCCTCCTCCTTGTTTCCCCAAATCATCTGCAAACACCATTGCTTTCATCTTTCCTTCCCCAATTACTTGTGCCACTCGGGTCATTGTGTCATCCATCACCACAATGAAAAGTAACGGTGACAGTGCACTTCCTTGTTTCAGGCCGTTTCTCTGTTCCAACCAGTCTGATCTCTCTCCTCCCACTTTCACACAGCTCACGCTTCCCTTGTACATCTCCTTTATCCTCTTTATAGTCCATTTCTCTACTCCTCTATCCTCCAGGGACTTCCATACTTTGTTTCTGCATACACTGTCATATGCTTTCTCAATGTCCAGGAAGGCCATCAGTAGATCTGTTCCATACTCATAGTGCTGTTCTTGTAACTGCCTTACAGCAAAAATCAAATCCACTGTGGACCTTCCTGCTCTGAAGCCATGTTGTTCTTCCCTCATCCCTCCTTCTATCCTTGTCCTAATTCTCTTTTCCAAAACTTTCTCGAAGATCTTTGCACAATGACTCATCAGTGTTATTCCCCGATAGTTTCTGCAATCTGTTCTACTACCTGTCTTGAAGATCGGGACAATTATTCCTTTTTTCCAGTCCTCTGGGGTCTTCCTTTCCTTCCATGCTGTCCTCATCACTCAGTACAACCACTGTATCCCCACCTCTCCTGCTGCTCTCACCATCTCCACACTCAACTCATCCACACCCGGTGCCTTCCCTCCTTTCATCTTGTTCACTGCATCTTCCACTTCTTTCCATGTTAAGTCCTTTTCTGTTTGCCGTTCATCTTCCTCTTCCCCGATTTCTTCCTCCTTACCATCTTTTCCATTTGGGTTCAGAAGTTCTTCATAATATTCTTTCCACATTTTCTTCAGTTCTTCCCTATTTTCTATCTCTTGTCCCCTTTTGTTCACCATTCTAACATAATCCGTAGGATCCTTCCGCCTCTTATTTTTTACCATCCCATACAGGACCTTTTTTGTACCTTCACTATCCTCCTTCATCATCTTTGTCCACTCTTCCATCCACTTTCTTCTCTCCTCAGCCACTACTCTCTTCGCCTCCTTCTTTCTTTGCTGGTACTCTTCCCTTGTCTCTACCGTCCTATTTTGATACCACCTCCTAAAGGCTCTATTCTTTTCCCTTACTATATCTTTTGTCTTCTCATTCCACCATGGTGTTTCCTTCCACCTCTTCTTACTACTTGTCCTCCCACATACTGCTTCTGCTGCACCTACTAGTGTCTTTTTAAATCTAGCCCATTCCTCTTCCACCCCTCTTTCTTCATCTGTTGGAATTCCTTCCTTTACCATTTTGAGGTACTCGACCCTTCTATCCCCTTCTTTCAGTTTCCATATCCTTATACGTCTTTCCTGGTTCTCAGTCCCTTTCTTCTCCTTACTCCCTCTCAGGTTCATTACCGGCAATCGATGGTCGCTATCCAGGTTCTCCGATGGTATAACCTTGATGTCCGTGATGTTCTTATTTAGTTCTTTCTCATACAGTATATAGTCGACCACCGACTTCCATATCATACCTGCTTTATTTATATTATAATTGTTATTTATGTTATTATACAATAATTCTTAATAGTTCTAGATGTATAAAATTTGTATTGCCTATAAAATAGGAATAAAGTGATTTCAAGTGTTCCATGATACATACTTGCCAACATACACTTGGCCATAAAAATAATTCAAATGTTAACATCCTACATATTTTAAGAATCTTGAATTTAATTTTGATCATAGCAAATTATAGTAAACTGAGACCTCTTTGAGCAGTTGCATAGTTGAGTTCTAAGAAATGATTTTTTTCAATCATCCCAACATGTAGGACGAGTCTATTTAATCATCTTTGTCGGTTAGCATTAATATAATCTCCACAAAATAATGTTTACATTACCTGAAGAAAGTTCACTAATGAAATACAAACGGCCAGAAAGGTTATAATGTGGCCATCGAGCAGTTGTAACACTGTATACATTCTGTTTTAAAACTTTGTATGTAAACTTAACATTTGTACCACTTTAATTTTCAAAGGCCAATTACCAGAAGTTTCTATAATAGGTGGAAACTAATGTCAGTACTATCAATAAGGAAGAAACTTTACTCAAAATACTGAAATCCTTCTTTGAAATTATTCAGCAGAGTGTCGGGAACAATTTACCCAGAAGCAAGCAATTTAAAAGAAAACATTTTGTATGCAAGAAATAGCCCACAAAAAGCACATCAGTGATCAAGCAAGGAGTTCCAAAGATGGCCTCCCCAATGAATGGAAGGAAGCCATCATTCCTATACTGAAACCTGCTAAACCCGCACACCTAGTTGGTTCTTACTGGACTATAGTATCGACAACTATACTAGCAGCTAGGATTCGACTGGCAGACTACTTTGAAAATCAAAATCTGCTCATAGAACAAGTAGATTTGTGACAAAACAGATCTACGACATACTCACTGATAAAACTTACACAGGCAATAAAACCAGCTCTTAATCAACAAAACGTGTCCTAGCAGGCTTTGTTGATTTTTGCGGAAGCCATGATGTAGTGCTAGCTCATAATGAAGGTTAAAAAACTTGAACATTGAAGAGAAACTGCTGTAAAGAGCTTAGTATTTGATTTTTAAGAAATTGAATGCACACTCATTGATTTTTTTCTGTAGTCCAGACATTATATTTTTAAGGAATGAAGTCATGGGGAAGGAGGAGATTAATAATTGCAATCTACCAAAATGTGAATGCACAAAATACCTAGGTTGGTCTACCCAGAATACTGTATGGGTTCTGGTGTGTCCTATACAATGTTGTGTTTGAGGGTGTGTGGGTAAAATGATGTTAGGGGAGGTTTGGATTAATGTTGAGCGAGTGGTATAAGACTGAGCTGTCTAGGGGCGTAGACGTAGCTCTAGGGAGAGCTTCCAGCTATTCAGACTGATTGGATAGCTCGGGGGTGTGATGGCGGTGAAAGGGTTGTTTAACGAATAACAATTTAAAGTACTGTGGCGCTACTCAGCTTACTGATAGCGTGCACTGGCTAGCGAAGGCTGAAGCAAATACGCTGACCCGCGCTCTGTGGCGATGCGCCAAGTGACTGTTCAGCTGATTCCTCAAAACAATTAACACTAGTGGGTAAGGTCTAAGGGTAGGATCTTATTAAATAATCAAATGAGCTGAAAGACCAGTGAGGTAGAGACTGTTGGCTTTAATGGATACTTCTATGAAGAAGTATTACTAATTCTCAGATCAGCTTGAGTGCTGTTGATCCAGATGCGTCACAATACAAGTAACAATCAAGGGTTGGAAGTGTGGAAGTGTGTGTGTTGAGGATGAGACTCGCCGTGCACTCACCTAGATGGGCAGCCCAACGTGAAGACACCCTTCAAAGGTTTGGCACTACAAGGATAGATTAGATTATATTAGATCCCGAGCCATGGGTTCCTGACGGTTTTATAGTTTGTGGTCTGCAGCGTGTGCAGAATTGCACATTCCGATTGGGTCGGTACACCTAACGGGTCGTATGAGTTCATGTGCGAGGTTACTCAGGTTTGCTGAGGTTATAGGAGTTCAAATGAACATGTAGCTGTGACTGTAGTGGAATTGGGGCTTGAAATCATGTAGATGTATTTAGATGTTGATGTAAATAATGGGGCGAGGGTAGTGTATCCCCTACGGATACAACAATACTCTGGAAATCAACTCAAAACAATGCTATAAAATGAGTAATCAGTGGTGTGAAAACTACTTCCGTCTTTTTGCTCCAGTTTTATATAGGTCATTCACCAATTGTCTGTGAAATAAATCAACAAAATAATAAAATGTAAAGCCCATCCATATTCTACTTGGGAAACAGACTCCTTATCAACAGCACCTCTAGACTACCATTAAATACAGTCACAAATTATCTAAATCAAATGAAGATCTAAGTGGAACCCATCTCCCCAAGAACCACCCCGATAGAATATCAACCACTCCATACCTAACTTCCATTTCTGTCTGAAATAAAAAGCATGGTGCTAAAGCAACTAGCAAATTCAACCACCAATGAAAGATATCATCCAGAATAGTAATTACACAGATGAATCACTGTCAAATGCAGTTTGAAAAGCAGGAGCAGGAATATACTGATGTATTCAACCAATTAAATTTTTGTTGGAGATAATAAATCCACTTTTGATGGAGAAATGAAAGCAATTGTCATGCACTTCAAGTGCACTGGGTTCCAAAAAAAAAACTATCTTCCTCATGAATTCCAAATCTACTATTCAAACTATTACATCAAACAAACAAGCTACAACTCAGATGGTGAGAATGGCAAACTATCACAATAAACAAGGGGGTTCTCTCATATAAGGAAAACTATTATGAAATAGCTGACTTATTAGCAAATAAAGGAACTACACTCCAATAAAACTAATACAAACCAGCTTCGGGACAGTAAAAGAGAAGTTCCACTACCGGTACCTTATCTCTCAACAAACGCCGGCAAAACATTAAATCCACTTGAGATATCGACGAGACTTAAACTAAGGAAACGTGCAGTGTTAATACAGGTCGTGATCGTCTTGCTGTGCATCTCCATTGTTTCAAAACCTTCAGTTTCAATTACTGAACAATATGTAAATGGTTGAATACAAATGAATAAAGATCACCTCCTCGCGAGCCCAAAATAGGATTGTAATCCCAAGAGACCTGCTAATGCTGTATTTGTATGCCAGAATAAATCTGAAAGTCTGACATAAGACAACAATAACCCTTATAAATTATAATCTACACTACATCAGAGAATAATTAGGGGGATGTCCTGTTTTGTTTGCCATGTAAAAGTTTCACAAATGAGGTGTAGCAGGAAGTAGTTGCTGTCCCAGAAGGGGTCTAGACGGGGTGTACTGATTGTCTGCTGACAAGTCCAATCGGTTTATCTGGGCAAAACCCTCACTGATATAGCATAATATAGTCGTGACGGCAAACGGACACCCAGTCGCTAGCCTTACATCACCATAATCATGGCATTCAGTCCCACCCAACTAATTATGAGGGCCCACTGTTAGCTTCATTTCTCTTCACACCAGTTGCCCTGACCATTCCCTTATGGTTTAAAGATACCACGGCTGTTGCCAAAAGCATGGTTATCACTTCTTGCAGTGACTATTTAAACATGTTAGTATTCATTTTCAGGACGAAACATGAAAACAAATCAGGTATCACAGCATATAGTCGTCGTCGGCCAATACTCGTATCCGAGTGTATGTTTCTTTCCTGCATTACTAATTTGAATTCACTCGATGGTGATGTCGCTGGTGACTCAACACACCAATTCTGGCATAGATCATACGGCCGCACACGATGCAAATGATGGGAGGTGGGGGACGTGGCAATATCTGGCAGAGCTTTCTCCTCTGACGAGTTTCCATTTCCTGCCTTCGCCGTTCTTCTTCAAAATGTGAAACTGCAGCTGAGATGGCTGCACGCAAACACGCGATCTTCCGCAAGTGTATGCCAATTATCAGGATCGATGGCTACACTCCTCAAGGTTTGTTTAAGCTGGTCTTTGTAACGCTTCCAAGGTGCTCCTAGAGGTCTCTTGCCCGTGCTGAGCTCACTGTACAGGATTTTCCGTGGGAGTCTGTCGTCATTCATGCGTTGGACATGACCGATCCATCTAAGCCGGTGACTAATGATGATGGCCTCTATGCTCTTCATCTCTGCTCTCTCAAGAACCACAGCATTCGTTATATAGTCATCCCATTTGATGTGCATAATGGAACGGAGTTTCTGCAGGTGAAAGCGTTCCAGTTTTTTGATGGTCTGGCGGTATAGGGTCCAGGTCTCACATCCATAGAGCAACGTAGAAATGACTACAGCTTGGTATACCATTAGTTTTGTACCGATTCTTAGATCTTTGCTCTGGAATACACGAGTTGAGACACGTCCAAACGCTGCATGTGTGGCACGGATTCTGTTCTCCACTTCCTTTGCAATGGTACATTGCGTAGACAGAATACTCCCAAGGTATGAGAAGTGATCGACTTGGTAAAAGGTGTGCCAGAGATAGTAATATCAAAACCTGGGATAGAGATTCCAGGAACAGGTTGAGCTAATACTTTGGTCTTCTGAATGTTTATGGTAAGGCCAAAACGTTCATATGCACTCCTGAAACAGTTGACAGACTGTTGCAGCAGCTCTTCAGATGTATGGGCTGGTGAGGCATTGTTATTGGCATATTGCAATTCTGTAACCTGGTGAATATTAGTTATCTTTTGGATTGAAGTCTGGTCTGGTTGAATAGCCCTCCATCATACCAATATATAATTTCCACACCTGTGTTGTTTTCAGATGCCGTCTCATAGAGCATGGCTGTCAGGTATAGGGCAAAAAGAGTAGGTGCAAGAACACAGCCTTGCTTCAGTCCATTTGTGATCGGAAATTCTCCTGAGACATCATTCTGACATAGCACCTGCCCAACCATACCATCATGAAGAGCCCGAATCAATCCAAAGAAATGTTCCGGGCATCCAAAATGCCCCAAAACCAACCACATTGCATTTCTGTGAACAGTATCCAAGGCTTTTTCAAGATCGTAAAAGACTAAGAATAGAGGTGTCATTTGTTTTCTGCATTTCTCCTGCAGTTGTCTTATACAAAAGATCATGTCAACTGTTCCTCAGGAAGTACGGAATCCACACTGTGATTCAGGAAGTATTCTCTCTGAGATAGTTTGGAGTCGATTCAGTTGGATTCTGGCAAAAACTTTTCCTACCATGGAAAGGAGGGAAATACCTCGATAGTTTCCACAGATAATGCGATCGCCTTTCTTGAAGATAGTAACAAAGGTGGCGTTCTTCCAGTCAGCAGGTATTTTTTGGGTTTCCCAGATTAAGAGGATCAGCGGTAAGCCTCCATTTTGAATGAGTTCCAGAGGGATGTTGTCTGGACCTGGAGCCTTCCTTGGTTTCAGGCTATTGCAAGCTTTGTCAAATTCACGGAAAGTCGGAGGTATTGCCATCCAGGGTTTAAGAGGATGTTGAGGAACAAAACTTAGAAAATCCAACCGCCATAGAGGGACGATTTAAGAGTGAACTGAAGTGTTCTTTCCATCGTTCCAAGATGTCCTGGCTGTCGGTAAGTATGGTGGTGTTATCAGCATCTTTTAGAGTACCTGAAGAGGAGCGGATAGGTCCATACAGCTCTTTCAGTCCCGCATAAAAGTTGCTTAGGTCTCTAGCGTCGGAAGAATTCTGAAGTTATTTGGCTTTAGTTTGCCACCAGTTGTTTTTTATCTCACAAATGTTAGCTTGACGTGTCTGCGTTTGTTCCTGAAATTTCTTTTGCTTCTCTCTGGAGCATGGGGTTTGCAAAGGGGATAGACCAGCATCCCGTTTAGCACTAATGAGATTCAGAATTACCTCATTGTTGTCATCAAACCAGTCTTGGCACTTCCTCTTCTCAAAGCCGATAGCCTCCTCTGCTGATTCTGTAATGATTCTCTGAAGCGAGGTCCATTCACAGTCAACATCCTTTGTATTGAATGGATTGTTGGTCAGTTCTTCTTGAATAGTGTATCGGTATCCTTCAGCAGCATTTTCATTAAGGAGCCTCGAGGTGTTGAACTTTCTCCTGGACGGATTCATGAAGTGGGAACGTGGTCTTTTGTTGATAGCAATCCTGAATCGACTAATCAAGAGTCTGTGATGTGTCCAACAGTCATCGATGTTTTGTGCTGCCTTCGTGATTAGGACATCATTCTTGTCACGCTGTCGGGTGATGACATAATCTATCAGATGCCAATGTTTGGAACGTGGATGCATCCATGTAGTCTTGAAGCGGTCCGGGAGTCGGAAATGCATGTTGGTGATGTAGAGTTCATGCCCAGCACATTGGCCAAGGAGTAATAGGCCATTAGCATTACAGTTCCCTATACCATGATTTCGCATGACTCTTCCCTATAATTGACTGTCTCTCCCCACTCGGGCATTGAAGTCTCCTAGTAGTATGAGTTTGTAAGTGGAAGGCACTCTGGTGAGGACCGTGCTTAGCTGGTGGTAGAAATAGTTCTTGGAGTCCTCATCATCCATAAGAGTGGGGGCATATGAGGAAATGTGTGTAATGAACCTGCCTCTCGAAAGAGGTATACAGAGAGTCATGAGTCTTTCATTTATTGCAGAGGGAGCGAGTCGATGTTCTTGCACCAACTTAGTTTTCATTGCAAAACCTACACCATGAATGCAACGTTCCTCTTCCTTTTTTCCCTTCCAGAAGATGGTATGCCCTGTTGAGGTCTCGCTGATTTTACCTTCCCCCACAAGTCTGGTTTTACTCAGGGCAGCAACATCGACATCGAGTCTATCCAGTTCATGGGTGATGAGAGCAGTTCTTCTTTCTGGTCTGTTATTGTCATTAAGGTCAAGAAGCGTTGTGACGTTCCATGTGCCAATTATTATCGATTTGGTTTTGGATTTCTTTCGACCGCAAAAGGGGGCAACCCTCTGGGTGCGGTTTCCCAGACAGGATTGGAGAGTGACTTCCGATGTTAGCCCACATTTTCTAGGGCTTTCCCCATTCGGGGTGGGCAGCTGTGCTCCTAAATAGCCCTGCCCAGTCACAGATGCAGGATCATATCCCTGAGTAGTCACAGGGTCTCAGAGAAGCGACCATCACACATCTGCCGTCAACGTGCAAGGCCAGACTAGAAGCTTTCAGTTTACCCAAACCTGCTTCCGGCGCCCTTGTCCCATCATCGTTGCTTATAGTAAGCATATAAATACTAGTATGTTTTTGAAATTAGTGCTCTTCAGTTGGTCAACACGATTGTGCCCAATCCACTACACTGTGTGTAGGCAGTGGAAGTGGTAGCAGCTGCATGAGAACGGATCCCACATCATCAAGCTAAGTTCATATTACAGTAAATTCCCGATTATCCGCGGAATTGACTGGCGCGGATACCGCGGATAATCGAATTTCGCGGATAAGCCACAGAATTGCTGGTAATGGTTAAACAAAGGTCGAAGGCACTAAAAAACAACACACAAGTGCTTTAAATAAGTTTATTATACAATAAAAGTACGCACATGATAACAAAACTCAGTCGATGTTATGTGTGTTATTAAAAAGTCTTGTTTACTGTTTAACAAAAAAATCGGTCATTTGCTTTTGCTTTTTCGTAGTGAAACACTTTTTCTGTATTTGTGATTTGAGTTTTCTCAACACCATCTTGTCACAAAGTGATGCGTCGTCTTGTTCTTCAAGGTATTGAAGAATCCTGTCAATGTGTCTTAATGCTGCATCATGAGTAACAGTCCAGACGTACAGTGTGTATACCGATGCTGAACTGCAGTACACGTTTTGTACTGTACATTATTAAGTGTACTGTACTGTATTTGTGATTGTCGATTTTTATTACGTTTAAGTATTTAGTAACTTTGTTTCAATTTTTGAGAAATAATTTTCGGTTTCAAAACCTTCCATTTTTATAAAAATGTTCTCCTACAGGCACCGCGGATAATCCGCAAAGAGGATAAACCGCCCGCGGATAATCGAGAGTTTACTGTACATTCCAACCTGACCATTCACTAAATATCATTAAACAAGCAAACTTGAAGGTCAGTAACCACTAACAATATCTCAACAAGAAAATCACATATAACTAACAAATCCTGACAAGTTGCTCATGTTTATAATAACATCTGTAACTAAATAAATATATATTGTAAATACCCCACACACTTGTAGATGTAGATTGCACAGCATACGTGTAAAGGATCTGATGATCGCTTGACGATCGAAACTGGTCATCCAAGTGAATTTATTAATCTCGTGTAATTTTTTTCAGGTTTAGGGAAACACTCATTACAATTGGATTCAATCGTGTTCGTAGAGTGGTTGGAGGGGGGGGGGGGGGGAGAGAGGGATCTAAAGGAGATGAAATTGGAAAAGAGACTGACTGAAGAAATACATATGCTTAGGCCTACTAGGGCAACACTGAAAAATGGCTTCCAACACGATAATAACTAGTGTTTGTCCTTTTATCTCATGCATTACTAGTGCAGTGGCCTGAGTCCTCCGACGATTGATATGAAATCCAATTTATCCAGACTACCTCATGCACAAAAAGAATGATAAATGACTCATTGCTGAGTGTAGTGGAGTCTAGGCTACTGTATGTGGTTCTTGCCAAGATTTTAGTTGAGAGATGGATCAGCCTCACTTAAGGAAACTACACGGAGCTGCTGAAAGGCCAGCAGTGGATTAAAAATTGCAAGGTGCTTGGATATATGGTTGCCCAAAAAAGACTTGGAGAAGAACTGTTGAGGAAGAAGCTATTGGAAGCAGGTAAGAATTGAGATGACATCCACCGGATGAATTTGTCTCACGGTTCCAGGTGGTAGAAATTTCTCAATTTCAATATGACACACTTTCCAGGAGAAAATGGTTTCCTCAAACACAGTATGATTTTTATATGCAGACCAACAGTGAAGCAACAGAAAGTTATTTTCACAAACTATGGGCCAGAAGCAGTGTTTATATCATAAATGCAGTTCTGGTAAGCCTATTTTCCCACTTTTGCTCCCTGTGACAAAACATTTCCTGCTGCCATACATTCCTCAAACAATACAGTACAATTATTGTTTACAAATGCGTTAGGACATTGATGTTCATTGCTCATGATAGGCGGCTTCGGTGGCGTAGTCAGTAGCATGCTGAGCTTCTATGCCCAAGATAGCGGCCGAAGCCGTCGGATTTTTTAAGAGCTTTAAAAATCCCTCAGTATGCCTTCCTTCGGAGGGGAAGTAAAGCCGGTGGTCCCATGTCATAGATTTATGGCATGTTAAAGAACCTTCCACTAATTGCACCTGTGTGAAGCTAAATTGGATAGGTTAAGAATGTAAACAACGCTCTTAGGTTGCTATGTTCATTGCCAAGAGCTGACTGCGGTGGCATCTAGTAGCTAAGTTCTGACTAGTAGTCGTTGACGGTGGCGCTTGGCGGCAAAAATAGGAACTATTTGAAAAATTCTAAGTTGCAGTACTTAAATTAAAAAACAGATAACACACACTATTACAGTCATCACAATTAACACCGGTTATCAGACAGATTCTACACACACCCAAAGTACACGGGGCTACATGACCGCGTTGTCGCAGCCCCTAAACTCCAACCAACTCTCTTCGTACCACAAACTGCCAAAGTGCCATTTGTATACATTTTCTCTTCAAATCCCGATTGGTTGGTGTTGGAACCAAATTCCCTACCGACAGATGAGACAAGGTTGTTTACCTCGCCCACAAATGCTCAGGACAATTCTGCATTGTTTAGTTGCTGCTTTGTTTGAAATCTTGCTATTTTACATCTTTACATGTAGCTCCGTTTGAAATTGTGAATCCATCCATTACACCTTTAAAAATCACTGTAACCTATGTTCCATGCAATTTGATGCCCATAACATAGTAGGTCAGTATTGTGCACACTGTGTAACTTGTCTCGATCAACTTTGAATTGTGCAAAACAATCTGTTTTGACAGGTGTGCCGGGTCCTCCCTTGAATTGCCTTAGCTATTCTTATGCACCACACGGTAACATTGCTGCAGACTTATTCGAAATCTGTTAGTAATGGTTCTTTTAATACTATGTTTTAGATGGTTATTCATGTGCATAATTATGTCTTGTACGAGTACCCACTGCTGGACAACAATTGTTCTTAACTACACTTCACTAAAAACCGTGGTGGTAGCTCTGACATGGACAATGAATAAATGAATATCATTTCCAATTAATAAAGCCCTGCGCGGATAAACTGTGGATATCCGCAAAAATTTTCACCATGCGGATATCGTTTTCATGACTGCGGATAGGGGATATACTGCGGTCAATGTTTGGAGGAAATTTGTGGATCGTTTTTAGAATACAATCCGAACTTGTTGAATATCATTTCTAAGATTCGGATGTTTATAACATTATTTTTTCCGTGACAAATACAGTGAGATTCTTTAACTGGAGCGGGGCCAACGGCCGAGCGCGCACGTCTTCCGCCAGCCAAACTAGCTTAGGCCGCAAGATTGCGCGGGGGCGAGCTAAGCACTCCAGGGTCATTAAAGTCAGTTACTCAACTTTCATCAACGAGGGTGTGAAGTGACAGCGAAGTGTCACAGATAAGAAGGTAACATAACAGCTTCCTGCAAGATTTAATTCAAGAAGCACAGATATTCTTTTTATTTCTTGGGAATCTGGATGACTTCACGTCACCAAATAAAGGTTAGAACATACCATTTCACAGAAGATGCTGAAAATGTACTCTTTCAGCTGACAGAACAATTTTGGAAGTTAAATCGTTACATTATGTAGCTACACCGGTACCCCCCTGCGTGTTTACTGTAATTAATCGAAGTACGGACCTAAGCTCATTTGATGTTTAATTGTGGGGTAATTTAAAATTCAAAGTGTACAGATCATTTACCCGTACTCTAGGGGAACTGGAGAACAATATACGGCAGCAGATATCCCTCACAACAGAAGGGAATCACAACGTGTAAACGCTAATTTACTGTATTTACACGGTACAATGCCTCTCTGTCAGCTGAAGGAGGACACTATCAGCATCTTCTGTGGATAGGTAAGTTCTTTAATCATGATTTGCTGGTGAATTTACCATTAATTAACCGTAAACTGGGGCTACTTTGGGACGGGTTTTAGGGTTTTTCTGGATTTCTGACCAGTTTTAGCATATTAAACGGGTAAATGTAATTTATTTCGATAGATCTATCCTTCCTCTCATTAAATATGATGCCAATTTTATTCTGTGACCATTCTTTGCCGAGTGATCCCCCCCCCTGATTTTGTCCCAATTTTACCCCATAGTTTGGGGTAACTTTGGGACAATTTATTTTCCAGGCTAAAACCAATGGAGAAAGAGAATTGTCCCAATGTTTGACTAGCAACACTTTATTTGGACCATTATTGACTCGTTTACAATGATACAACAATAGCAACATACAAATTATGAAAAGAAAATTAAAAATTAAACGCATTGAAGAAATTGATGAATCCATCCGACATCTCAATAGTGGCTTCATATAAAACGAACAGTCTGATATGAAGTCATGAAACAAACGCCAACAAAACTTAAAAAAATAAAAAAACATGCATCTGATAAATTTCAGTCTTGCCTATACAGTCCCAACTCCTTGATATAAAAAAACACCTCGACGACCAACTCGTACGGGCGGGCTAATGGTTTGGACGACATCCTCTGTAGCGTATTCCAGAATATCCTCTTTCTCGGGCCACTTCCAATTTTTTATGGATTTCTCCATGGCGGAGACCATGAAGCCCTTCACTGTCGTCTTTTTGATCTGTCCCGGATACAGTTCACCTTCATACGCAACAAGTACATAGCTCCCCTCGCACATACTTTTTGTTTGCTCCTGGTAGGGTGTGACCAACCGGGTTGGTGATGTATCATCATCAGACTCGTGAGATCCTTCGAACCTATCTTCGTCTTCGACGTCGATGGTTATACTGTCATCTGATTCAGCATAAGATACAGGTGACGTGCTCTCATCAGTGCTGCTGTCCGAGTCCTCTGTGTTTTCCATCATCTTCTTCGCCCGATAGGGAACTGGCCATGCAGTTGTAGTGTTTTTGGAGGGGGTTGGCTTGGCCGACCTAGCACCATAAACGTCTTCCACAGTAATGCTCTTAACCGCAGGAACATTAATCTTTTTACGCCTCACCATTTGACGCTTCTGTGTTGCTTCATTCCGCTTCTGCACAAGTTGATCCATGAAGGTGTCCCCGATGACTGCTGTGAGCTCTGGTTCCCGGGCCATCACGAATGACGGAAGCCTTTCCAGGACTATTTGGCGGTTCAAGGGGTGGATGTCGGTTTTCCGAAAGCCTGCTTTCAAGTTATCTCCTCTTGAAGTCACACTTTCCCTCAGCTTTTTCAGCAAAGTAGGGAATTGGTCCTTGGGCACAGAGCTGCACCTGCTGCCCACTGCCGTCTCTTTCCAATCACCAAGTATCTTCCGCCACTGTACTTTCAACGGGCGAAAGTACGCAACATCAAGTGGTTGTAGAAGGTGGGTGGCATTCGGTGGCAAAGCAATGAATTTTATATTGTTCTCTTCACACAACCGGAGTACTTCAAGGTTGATATGCGAGCTGAGGTTGTCGCCTATAATGACCTTAACACCGTCTTGTCGTCTCAAGATAGGAAGAAGTAATTGGATAAACCAATCCTCAAAACACTCACTGTCGAACCACCCACTCTTGGTCCTGTTGTATCTGGCTCCCGGAGGTCCGTTTTCCGTCCATGTGTCCCACAATTTTTCGACTTTGTAATTTATGTAAAGAGGGGCTAGTGTACCAGCCGCATTACCACACACCATTAGGAAGGTGCATGCTTTCGAAGAGTTCCTTATTTGTTCGGGATACTTTGTTCCCCTTTTTGTAATAATTTTCGCTGATTCTGGTTCGTCGACTAAATTTGTTTCGTCATAGTTCACACGTTCTCGGGTGGAACACCTTCCAACTCATCCTCCAAATTTTCAAAGAAAGCATTCAAGGTTTCTTCGTCGTTTGCTGCTCTAGCACATGTAATGTTTTTTGCCGCCCTCTGCGTCAAAACAGCGTTGTGTCTCTGCATAAAATGCCTTGCCCAATCTATTCCTGGGAAATTGTTTTTAAATCTGGGTTCCTTCCTACCGCATATGTCAAGATATGCCTTCATAGTACATCGAAGGTCAATTGTCCGCATAGGGAAACAAACCGTTTCTCTTCTGCAGCTGTAAATACACACTGCCTGCCTACTGTTCCCTCATGCCTTTCCTTAACTTTTAGTAGAAGAGTGTTTTTTGGGATTCCATACTTTTGAGACGCCTTTCGGTATGTGAGGTATTTTGTCTTAATCGCGTTAATAGCCTCTTCCAGACTCTCTTGGGTATAATTTTTGTATGCCCTTGACCCCAGGGCTCGTTTATATTCCCGCACCATTTCTCACTTCCAGGGTTACTAAAACAAAACAAAAGTGATACATCTAATTAGATTAACTGTTGTGTGGGGTAACTTTAGGACATTCCCAAAGTTGCCCCTCGTAAGTCTCGTTATTGACAAATGATTTTAAGTTATTTCCCTTCATATTCACAGAAATTAAAGCCAAAACATGTACGATTGTATGTAGTTACCTGTATTTCGTGGTCCAATTGTAGTTCCGCCGTCATACGTGAAAGTTTGCAGCACACCCTATCACTTGTCAAAGCTGGCACAAAGTAAAAATGGCTGCCGATTAGCACACGTGCTGTGTGGAGATTTCGGAGACTGCCGATATGTGGCAGCACAGAACAAAGCAAGGAATGGCCACAGAAGCAACATGTTGTCTAGCAATTTTCAACCGCGGGAGATTTAAAACTACATATTAGTGTCACTGTCCCAATGTTACCACACCAGTCCCAAAGTAGCCCCAGTTTACGGAATGTACTTTGTTACGGTTTCCACCCAGGGGCAATCCGCGGACCGAATTCGCTTGCCTGGCAAAAGATGATGATTTAAGCTAATCTCATTCAAATTATGTCATTAAGCATCGTTAACACTCCAAACTGAAAAGGGTTGCAATTCTGGCTATATAACATTCATTTTATACATAGGCCCAGTCAGTGGCGTACGCAAGATTTCCTTCTTGGGGGGGGGGCATTAATATATTAGGGTAATTGAGTACATTACCGGTATTACAGGGACAGATGACCTTGCTGTTCCGCCCCTTAAAACGACAGTCATCATCATAATTAAAATGATACTTTTGATTAATATTCATAAAAAACAACAATTAAATAACCGCTCTCTTTGCATGAAAAATATTTTAGGTCTCATTTTTTCGACACAATAAAAAATGAAAAGAAATTCTAAAAAAATATGGACAACAGTAACTAAATATTGAGACTGATACGATGCAGTGGTATCATCACGACAATAGTGACGTGGTTGCTTAAAATATTGATATTATGTGAGAGGAAAATAATGTTTTGCTCTGCGTGTTTCTACTGAAATTGCTATTGGCTCTCAAAATTTGCCATCTTGATTATTTCATCTGTATCATTAATTGGAATAAATTGCAGATACTCCTCGTGTACTGAATTATCTTTAAGGAAACGGGCACACAGAATTAAAGCGACCCGAAGCGACGTGAAAAGAGTTACCGATCACACACTTCAACAGCAAAGCTGATCCATGGGTAGCTCAAACACTGCGAGTAGAGTGCAGGGCATTTATTAAGTGAGGAACGTGATCACACCTAAGGTATATGCGGGAGTTAAGACGCCTAACGACCGATGCCATAAAACAGGTGATAGATGGGACAATATATAGATTCAAGTAAAGGAAAATCTCGGGGGGGGGGGGGGGAATGTTTCAACCCTGAATCCCCCCCCCCCCCCCCGTCGGTACGCCATTGGGCCTAGTAGGCTACATGACACACATAGTCTACGGAAATTACTTTCTCCTCAAATGTCTAAATGTGTTGCTTTAATACTTTACACTTTATCTTATGAATTAAAAATATTATTAGTCCAACCCCTCCTCCACGTGGTGGGAGACGGGCAACGGCATGAAGTAGGGGATTGCCTGTAGGGGTGAAGTACAGTGGGGACTTCGTGTGCCCCGGGACCGCTACAGTAGCTGTGAAGGCTCTATGGGAACCCTGAAAAGTGACGGCTGATGGGGCTCTGGTGAAGCTACGATAGGCCTAGCAAGCCAGTAGTGGATATCATATTTGCTTTCAAACCAGGAACAGGCCTCGGAAAGGACGGATGCAAACGACGACGACCCGGATATGCTAATGGACTACGAGTTGGGACATTAAACATACAGACACTGACAGGAAAAGTGGAGGAGATTGAAGATGTGATGGAGAGAAGAAAACTGGATGCACTGGGCTTGGCAGAAACAAGATGGAAAGGAGAAGGTCGCAGAGAACTGAGGAAAGGGTACCGGTTGTACTGGAGTGGGAACAGTGAAGGAAGGAGCAGCGGAGTAGGAGTAGTTGTGAGAGATGGAATGAAGGAAGAGGTAAAGGGAATAAGTGACAGGATCATGAAAATCAGAGTAACTGTAAAGGGAAGAAGCCTGGAGATAGCCCAGGTATATGCCCCTCAAGTTGGATGTACAGCTCAAGAGAAGGAAGACTTTGAGGAGGAGCTACAACAGCAGTTGAATGGGCAGAGCATCATTGTCATGGGAGATTTGAATGCACATGTAGGAAGTGAAAGGCAAGGATATGAAAATGTATTGGGAGCAGAAGGATGGGGTAGCAGGAATGAAGAAGGGAGAAAGTTGCTGGATTTTTTCAAGAGAAACGGTTTAGTGGTAGGCAACTCCTGGTTCCGGAAGAAAGAAAGCCACAAGGTAACGTGGTACAGCAGTGATTTAACAAAGAAATCTTTGGTAGATTACATGCTGTACGACTGGGAAATGAAGAGAAGTGTCAAAAATATAAAGGTAATACCATCAGAGGCCTTAGATAGCGACCACAGAATACTTGTAATGAACCTGGGAGTTGTTAAAGATAGCAAGAGGACAGAGTACCAGGAAAGGAGAATCAAAGTATGGAAACTCAAGGAAAAGGAAGTCAAGGAAGAATTCCAGAAGATAATAAGGGAAAGGATGCCAACAGACAATCCTAAAACAGGGGAAGAGGAATGGAAGCAATTCAAAAACACAATGGTGGAAGCTGCAGCGGCAGTATGTGGAAGAACAAGCAACAGAAAGCAGTGTAAAGAGACACCATGGTGGAATGAGAGAGTAAAAGAAGCTGTGGGAGGGAAGAACAAGGCTTTCAGAGTGTGGTTCCAGGAAAGGACTGATCTGACAAGGGAAGATTATAAGATAAAGAAGAAAGAAGCAAATAAGATTGTTGCAGAGGAGAGGAAGAAGTGGATGGTAAAGTGGACAGAGATGATGGAGGAAGACAGCAGAGGAAATAAGAAAGTACTTTATGGGATGGTCAAAAGTAAGAGAAGAGGTCTGCGAGAGGATGTGGTAATGATGGACAAAAACGGAAATGAGGTACACAACAAAGAGACACTCAAGACAATGTGGAAAGAGTACTTTGAGGATTTGTTGAATCGAAATGGTCATAGGGAGGAAGACAATGTATTGGAAGATGGAGAAGATAACACAGGAATGGAAAAGGACCTGACTTGGAGAGAACTGGAAATGGCTATAGACAAGATGAAAGGAGGAAGGGCACCAGGTGTGGATGAAGTGAGTGTTGAAAAGGTGAAGGCAGCAGGGGAGGTTGGGAAACAGTGGCTATACCGTGTGATGAGGGTGATATGGAAGGAGAAAAAGACCCCAGAAGATTGGAAGAAAGGATTAATTGTCCCAATATTTAAGAAAGGAAGCAGAAAGGAGTGCAGAAATTACAGGGGAGTCACACTCATACCTCACTGTACCAAGATATATGAAAAGATATTAGAAAGTAGAATACGAGCCAAAGTGGAGAGAAAATTGAGAGAGGAGCAGTATGGATTCAGACCTGGGAGATCAACAGTGGATCTCATATTTTCAGTGAGACAGCTCCAGGAACACCACTACGAATTTGGAGAGGATCTGCTGATGGCCTTCCTGGACATCGAAAAGGCCTATGATAGTGTGTGTAGGGAGAAGGTTTGGAAAGCAATGGAAAACATGGGAGTGGAAAAAGAGACTGTAGGCAGAGTGAAGGAGATGTATTATGGAAGTGTGAGTTGTGTGAAAGTTGGAGGGGAAAGAACAGACTGGTTCAGACAAATGAGTGGTCTGAAACAGGGTAGTGCGTTGTCACCCCTTCTCTTTATTGTGATTATGGACGAGGTAATGACACAGATAGCAGGAAAGATAGGAGAAGATAAGATGAAAGCAATGGTGTTTGCAGATGATCTCATGGTCTGGGGAAACACGGAGGAGGAAATTCAGGAGCAGCTGAAGGCTTGGGAAGAAACCGTGGGAGAGTACGGATGGAAGTTCAACATCAGTAAATGTGAGATCCTGTTAACGACCAGGAAAAAGGACAGACCAATGAGTGGGATAACACTTGGAGGTGGACAGCTGAAGAAGGTGGAAAGTCTCAAGTACTTGGGATGTATAGTGGAGGAAAATGGGAGAAATGACCAAGAGATTACGGAACGTGGCAGACAGGCAGAAGCATTTCTGAGAAGCATTAGGAGCTTAGTGTGGAATAAAGATGTCCCACAAAAAAGCAAGGAAGTGATATACAGAAGCTACTATATCCCGATACTGACCTATGCTTCAGAAACTTGGACAATGAAGAAAAGAGACATAAGCAGTACAGGCAGGTGAAATGAAGTTCCTGCGAAGTAGGATCGGAGTAACAAGAAGAGACAGGGTGAGGAATGAGAAGGTCAGGGAAATGGTGAAAGAGGAGCCCTTGCAAGGTAGGATTGAGACATCAAGACTGAGGTGGTATGGACACTTAAAGAGAATGGATGAGAAGAAGATTCCCAAGAGGATACATGAGATGCAGATGCAGAAGAAACGACCAAGGGGAAGACCAAGAGATAGATGGCTGAAAGGAGTGGATGAATGTGTCAAGAAGAGAGGCGAGGACTGGACCAGAGTGACAGCGGAGAGGTGGTGGGAAGAAAGAACTAAGTGGCGGGGCTTATGTTCCAAACAGACCCAGCCTGGGGCTGGAAACTGTACAAGATGATGATGATGATTGTAATATCAGCGGATTCGGATAACAAACGTGGATGCGGATAACGTTCTGTTTATCCACACAGGGCTCTAACAATGAAAGACATGGCTGAACATCTACAGGGTCTCTGGACTCCCAGAGGCTCAAAACTCGTGGGACGTGGATTGGCGACCACGGGACCCCAGCTGAGTGTGGTGTTGCTTCCACTTACTTGTGCCAGGCTCCTTTCAGTTATCTTTCCTGAAACACTTGTTCTCTTCCAACCCCGACGGTATTAGTGTATCCAAGGCCTAGGGAGTCTTTCAATTTCCGGCCTTAATTGGCCCTCATCTACCTTTGTGTGTGGCGAACCCATCGGACAAATAGGCTAAATATGATAGTATGTGAGTCGAGGCCTCGGATGGAGGTCCTTGGTTCACACCCCGACCCAGATCACTGGAACTGCAAAATGAAGAAGATTAATAAATGGAGTTGGAAGTGTACAATTCACATAGGAATATCCTTTTTTCTTAAACATGAATTATGGAGGCATTTCCACGGACTCTAGAAACTTAAAACTTGGTATCTAAGAAGCTGATACTCCTCAGTTGCCTAGATAAAACAAAACTGCCCAAAAGAAATGTTCAGTTACTAATAATAGAGTGGGCCCAATGTTTGGGAAGCCAGGCTCTGCCTGTCACAAGTCATGACTAAGGCGAGTGATAGAGGAGTAACACCTCTTTAAAAAACCTTGGGCCAGCTGGCCCGGCTGGTAGTACCATGTGAGGGTCCCTTGCCAGGGTTACGGTGAAGACCTCAACGGCATAGACAGTGGAGTAGATGGACTATGGAACAGTGTCGATGGCGGAAGAGGCATCCCAGTGCTCGGGAGAATAAGAGTAAAAGGTATATGGCAACCATATATCAATTTAAGGGGACGACGGTTCCATATGTTAATGGCGGTACCCCGACAGCGTCTGTATCACATGTTAGTGGCGGCTGATTTTATAACACTCAGAAGTGGAACTCTGAGTTTAACTGACTGGTCAGTCAAAATTTCAAAACCTCAATTAAATCAACATGGACAGTGCACCTTCTAAAGCAAATATTTACCCCAGGGGTTTCAGTCCCCAAGTGGTCTATTCGGATTCTGGGGAGACCACTGATGAGTGCATGGAAGTAAGTCGGAGTACTTCAAATCCCCATAGAAACAAGGTTAAAGCAAGATCTCGGATTTGGCTCATGACATTTAATGTCAATTCTCTTTTGAAAGTGGGAAAACTTAAACATATCCTGAATAAATCTAAAGAACGCAACATTAAAATAATTGCATTCCAAGAATCACGCTATACTGATGAATACCCTTTTGATTCTGAAAACTAGAGGATATTCAAAGGAAAACCGGGTGAACGAGTTATGGATCACTGTCCGCAGTTTGGGACGGGCTTTATAGTGGATAAGTCAATACTTGGCTCAGTTGTGACATTCGAGTCTTATTCAGGACGTCTTTCAACCTTAACGATAAAATCGGGAAACAAAATTTATTCTCTAGTGAATGGTCATGCTCCAACTAACATTACGAATAAAGAAGCACCTGACAAAGCAGAGCAGTTCTGGAATCAGCTAGACAATGTTTTACAAAGAATTCCAAGTCATCATGTCAAAATCCTTATGGGCGACTTTATTGCCCAAATAGGAAAGGAGAAGAAATATCAATACTGGGTTGGGAAATGGTCCGGCCATGCACAAACCAATAAGAACGGCATACGACTCATTGAGTTATGCATCAGCCATGACTTGTTTTTTAAATCTACCTTTTTCAAGAAAAGCCCTTCTAAAACTAAGACTTGGGTCGCACCTAATCCCTTATTAGGTGAATTATCAACTGGATCATGTGCTGATTTCCCGCCTGCATACATCTGAAATCATGAAACTCAAAGTTCTGAAAGGACTGGATTTAGACTCTGATCATTATCCAACAACATTTTCCCTGGATATGATCCCTGAAAAGAGAAACTTTATGAAGCGAGCTCCACAACGAAAGTACGACACAGCAGGTATTAAAAGCAATGAAGACTTTAAGAAAGGTACAGAACAGTTAGATCCACAAAATTGGACACAAATTAAAACAGGACTCTTACACACAGCCGAAACTACAGCACCACTCAGAAGAACAAGAAAACACCCTTGGTGGACAGATGAATGCGACGAGTTAATACAACTTCGACAAAAAACTTGGCATAATTGGTCATGCAATAAAACTCCAGCCACTTTTCAAGAACTTCAAAATGTTAGAAAGGTTGTTACTAAATCAATAAGGAAAATTCGTAAACTGAGTGAGGATATGAAATTACAGTCTATAGAAGATGACTTTAAACAACATAATTCAAGGAACTATTATAGAACTTTCAAACAAAAGTTAACCAAATATTCTCCTCCATCACTCCATTTTGTCAATCATAAAGAAGAAATGGCTTATACCACTGATGCTAACTGCAAAATCCTCGCAGCATACTTTTCTAAATTACTTAATAGTGAAAGCCCTCTGGAAAAGTTTCAGTTCACTTCTAACCGAATTAATCAAGATTCAGCCCCACCAACAGTTCAGGAAATTAGAGAAACAATTCAATCACTAAAAAATAACAAGGCCACAGGAGAAGATCAAATAACTGCAGAACTTTGGAAAAATGCAGGGGAAAATTTCATCAAAAAACTTCACGACATTATGCTGGACATCTGGCAAACTGAAAAAAATACCAAAGGATTGGAAGATGGCAATAATACACCCCATACATAAAAAAGGAAGCAGGTCTGATCCAAAGAATTATAGAGGTGTTTCCCTTCTTCAAGTCACATATAAAATTCTCTCAAATATTCTACTCAACCGTGCAGAGAGTCAACTTGACCAAAGAATTGTTTTTTTTTTTTTTTAGCGTATGGCTTTTAGTGCCGGGAGTGTCCGAGGACATGTTCGGCTCGCCAGTTTTGTAGCTGCTTTGAGACGGACACCCAATGGGTGAGCTACAAGTACCGTTGGGGAGGAAAGTTGGAAGGGAAGGGCGAGGAGTTGGAAGGTAGCGGCTGTGGCCTATAGTGAGGGACCAACCCCGGCATTTGCCTGGAAGGAAGATGGGAAACCACAGAAGACCATCTTCAAGGTTGCCGGCGGGGGGTTTCGAACCTCCTCGCCTCCCGGATGTGAGCGACTGCTATTAGTCATGCCGTAACCACCACGGCTAACTCACCCGGTAAAGAATTGGTGAATACCAAGGTGGATTCAGAAAGGGGAGATCCTGTGCTGAGCAAATTCTGAACCTGAAGAATGCTATATCATATTTTCGGAACGCAACTAACAAAAATTATGTCATCACATTTGTCGATTTCAAAAAGGCCTATGATAGTATAGATCGCATGTCACTTGTTAATGTTTTAACAGAATTTGGACTTGATAACAAAACAAGAAATATTATTAAAGATACACTAACTGAAACGAAGGCTAAAGTTAAATTTATGGGTGGTTGTAGTGATGAGTTTGAAATAAACACAGGTGTCCGTCAAGGGGATGGGCTCTCCCCTTTACTTTTCAATTGTGCTCTTGAGAAAGTTGTCAGAGAATGGAGGAAAGCAGATGCACCATCTCACCGCCTGGGCCCAAAGATTAAGGGTATTGACTTAGATTGTCTAGCGTTTGCTGATGATTTAGCACTAATTGCCAAAAACGTCGCTGATGCACAGAAACAGCTTGTTATACTGGAGGAGCAAGCAGCCAAAATAGGACTAAAAATCTCCTATGAAAAAACTAAATTTATGACAAATATTAAGAATGGTCCACCTGAAATTGTCATTGGTATCAATAAGATTGCAAGAGTGAAAGAGTTTAAATACTTAGGTGAATGGATCACTGAAAATGGCAATGAAAATAAATCTGTAGCATCACGAATTCAGAAAATGGAAATTGCTTTTCAACACACAAAGAATGTTTATAACAAAAAAAGCTTGTCCTGGAACAACAAAATTCGTCATTACTGTACAGTGATTAAACCTGAAGCTCTATATGCTTCAGAAACGCTCAGTTTACATCGTAAGACCTTAAAGGAAAAATTAGAGATTAAAGAAAGGAAAATCATGAGGAAAATCTTAGGGCCCAGAATTGTAAATGGCATACACTACCCCAAACCCAACTCTGAAATTTATAAAAGAGTTTCTAAATTAACTGATACAATGATATTGCGACGAATTCAGTTTCTAAGCCATTTGGAAAGAATGAATCCTACCAGACTCACTTATCGAATCCACAAATTTCTGCAAATCAAATGCACAAGACCAAAATGGTATAAACAAGTAGAGAAAGACCTTAATGAATTGGGTTCACCAAATTTACAAGATAGAAATATGATCCGGAAAATTGTTCACACAAGAGGATTTGAGGAAGATGAGAAGAAACCACAGCGACGTACCTGGTCGGAGGAACAGAAATTACAGCAATCAGTGAAAATGAAGAACTATTGGGCAAGGAGGAAAGCTCAGAAAATGTTGATTCCGCGTGGTCCTAAGTGACCCCATTCGCGAAGAAGAAGAGTGGAAAAATAATGTTGTCTCTAGAGGAAACTGGAATATTTACATCCCGATTGAGAATATTATTAAGACTATCAATAACAGAGTTAGAGAAGGCCAATACAGGCCACACCTGGAGTTACAGTGAACACAAAAACTGCACGCAGCTCCAGCAAGGAAGACTACCAGATAAGTAATAGCCTGTAATATTACATAGTTGATTTTTACAACCATATAACCACTCCAAATTACAAACTCCGGATATCGATCACCATTTAGCATTTCACCTAACATCATATATACTGCATTTAGCATACACCGACAGTTGCAGTACCAATACTGCAACTAAATAATTGTACATATTGCAAATATTTTCACCTGTATGTTCAACATAGATTTTATAGCCTAAGTGTAATGGATCTGATGATCGCTTGACGATCGAAACTGGTCATCCTAGTGTATTTATTAATCTCATGTAATTTAATTCAGGATTAGGGCATAACCCAGCTCTTTTGGGTACATTCGTGTTGACCGACTGAAAAGCACTAAACTCTTGCCAATACAGGCAACAGTTCTTCGCTCTGTCAGCCCTTGGCTTAGGTGAGCGAGCATTGGACGCTCACGGCTACATTCCTATGTGCTATCTGGTGTATAAAGTCAACTGCCATTGCGCTCGAGAGAAATCGTCAGATGAGACCCACTAATGTGCATCACATACATATATACATACACACATACAGTAGACTCTCGGCTATCCGGCCTACTTGATACTGTACCATTACTTTTCCAAAGCTTTAACAAGCGGGCTCCTGCTAGAACCAATGTGGTATTCAAAATATTTTATGCATAACTTGTACTTCTGGGACATGTGGAGCCACAATTATAAGGTAGAGTACAATATTGTTATGTATTGAATACGTTATTGGAAAAAATTCTTTAACAAACGGGACACAGAAGCTCTCTTTCAGCACTCACAAACAACAATGAACGTACGTAGAGAGCAGCTCTGTTGGCAACTCTGTGTGCTATGTTCCGTCAGTTGCTTATCGGAAGTTCAAAGAGCGTACATCAGTAAATTATTGTTTTGTGCGCTCCGTTGTACAGTACAGTATTTTAATGAAAGATTGCAGAATGGGTGATAAACAAAAAAAAGTTGTTGTAACTATAGATAAGAAACACATGCTATAAAGAGACTAGATTCTGGGGTAACAGCCAAAACCATTGCTTTGGAGTAAGGGGTAGTGAACCGTTTTTATCAGATTCATTATTTTTTGTCATATTATTATTATTATTATTATTATCATCATTTCCTTCAGGTCGCATTATTGTGACATACGTTTCTCTGTCTCACCTACTGCGTTCAAACCTTGTAATTCTGCGTAAATGTTTCACCAGATGGTGAAACTTTTCACCCCTACTGACACAGTTTTACCATTGGTTGAAGCATAACTTGTTGCTAAGCTTTGCTTCTCCCATTGGCCCCCTTTATGTTCTGGAGAGGGGGTGTTCTACGACTTATTTTTCTCGAGCACGTTACTGCGTTCCTTTAGAAAAGGTTGGCCCCTTCCATTTCTGACCGTCATGTGAAACGGTCACAGCCGAGTGTCGGGCTTTCGCCCGTGCCCAACGCAACTAAGCGTAAGTACGATTCGATCACTTGATTTATCTGGCATGCTATCATTTTTGAATTTCAGTTGATCCATTTCTTTATTTTATTTTTATGTCTCCTTTGATTCACTTACAATTTCCCTTTCTTATGATGATGTGAATTCGATCCATGAACCCAAGTCCCTTCGCCTTGGTTTACGTTAGTTTAGCGAAGCCTCTGTGTTTATTTGTCATCCCTACCTTTCATGTAATCGGTTTTATTTTTACTCAAATCTCTCAGGTCTGAAATATATGCTATTTTTCTGTGAGGCTTTCTAGCGCTCTGTATTACGTCACAAATTGATGTGCACTCTTTCGAGGCACCTTTCATTTGATTGTCGTATCAGAGTTTGTTTTTTTGGGTCAAGGTATCATTGGAGCAACGGAGCCATGTCTCATTTCGCCTCCTAAATTGATCCTTCCCTCTGTTTTAGGAAAAGTGTGTGAGCGATGGTCTTTGTGTTAGTCACTGTCCATTCGCCATGCCGTAATTCCTTTGTTTCTTCGTATGTCGTTATATTTAGACATTACTACCTCTATGTAAGCCTATATTTATCCTACAAAGCATATTTCTTAGCTGATTGATTTTTCCTTTCATTTCCTGTCCCGGTAATGTCAATTAATTTAATGTAATGCTCATTTTCCTTTATTTTTATGTGTTAATTTTGTGTTGCTTCCTCTGGCTTCGTTATATTACGTACCTCCGTGTCATCCCCCCACCCACCCCCGTTTCCTACATACGCACTCCTCCCATCCCCACCACTTTCACCCCCTACCCCATGATTTCACAACATCATGAGCGTTTTAGTTCTGTTCTTGGCGCGGGGCATTCTAGTCCAGGTCATCCTCGTAAGTAGAGGTGTTCTCTTATTCGACTCGTCCATACTCTCTATCTTTTGTTTTTTTTTTATTTTAAATTTTGGTTATCGAGTCGCGCTTACGGTTTAGTTGCACATTGATTGTAAGTACATTTTAATTAATTTTGTTTCATCTTTGTTTGTGCTTAAGTTCATTTATACACTTTTCTCTTGATATTGTTTTTGTGTACCCCTTTCTTAGGTACCATCTTTAGTCATTAATTTTATTTTGTCTGTTATTAAGTGATTTTAATACCTCTTCAAGTTTCCCTTTCATTTTGTGTTTAGATTAATCCTTACTCTTATGCGCACCTGTTTTAGTTTACTTTAAATACATTAGTAAGTAGTTCACTTTGGTTTCGTCCTCTTTCATTTGTAATTTTAAGTTCCCTCATCTCTCGTTCGATTTCGTCGGTCTTGGCTTCATACTGTAACGCAGTCACGGCCTACACGCGTCTGGGTTCTTCGATCAATTAGATAAATTTAATTCCGCTTTTGATTTGTTTTAAACAATTCATTCGTTTCCTTTTTTGGAAAGTATCTTTCTTTCGATCCGGAATCTTGGGCCCAGCACGCATCGAAAGAGACATCCTTTCCCCGCTCCTTAGCGATCCTGTTTAAGTTGTTGTTTTCGCTTCCATTGTATTCCTCACGCTCTGCTACCACATTTGCACCACCTTGTGCTTTTAACGTTAAACAAAATAGCAGAGGCATGAGGAATACAGTGGAAGCGAAAACAACAACTTAAACAGGATCGCTAAGGAGCGGGGAAAGGATGTCTCTTTCGATGCGTGTTGGGCCCAAGATTCCGGATCGAAAGAAAGATACTTTCCAAAAAAGGAAACGAATGAATTGTTTAAAACAAATTAAAAGCGGAATTAAATGTATCTAATTGATCGAAGAACCCAGAAGCGTGTAGGCCGTGACTACGTTACAGTACGAAGCCAAGACCGACGAAATCGAACGAGAGATGAGGGAACTTAAAATTACAAATGAAAGAGGACGAAACCAAAGTGAACTACTTACTAATGTATTTAAAGTAAAGTAAAACAGGTGCGCATAAGAGTAAGGATTAATCTAAACACAAAATGAAAGGGAAACTTGAAGAGGTATTAAAATCACTTAATAACAGACAAAATAAAATTAATGACTAAAGATGGTACCTAAGAAAGGGGTACACAAAAACAATATCAAGAGAAAAGTGTATAAATGAACTTGAGCACAAACAAAGATGAAACAAAATTAATTAAAATGTACTTACAATCAATGTGCAACTAAACCGTAAGCGCGACTCGATAACCAAAATTTAAAATACAAAAAAACAAAAGATACAGAGTATGGACGAGTGGAATAAGAGAACACCTCTACTTACGAGGATGACCTGGACTAGAATGCCCCGCGCCAAGAACAGAACTAAAACGCTCATGATGTTGTGAAATCATGGGGTAGGGGGTGAAAGTGGTGGGGATGGGAGGAGTGCGTATGTAGGAAACGGGGGTGGGGATGACACGGAGTTACGTAATATAACGAAGCCAGAGGAAGCAACACAAAATTAACACATAAAAATAAAGGAAAATGAGCATTACATTAAATTAATTGACATTACCGGGACAGGAAATGAAAGGAAAAATCAATCAGCTAAGAAATACGCTTTGTAGGAAAAATATAGGCTTACATAGAGGTAGTAATGTCTAAATATAACGACATACGAAGAAACAAAGGAATTAAGGCATGGCGAATGAACAGTGACTAACACAAAGACCATCGCTCATACACTTTTCCTAAAACAGAGGGAAGGATCAACTTAGGAGGCGAAATGAGACATGGCTCCGTTACTCCAATGATACCTTGACCCAAAAAAACAAACTCTGATACGACAATCAAATAAAAGGTGCCTCGAAAGAGTGCACATCAATTTGTGACGTAATACAGAGCGCTAGAAAGCCTTGCAGAAAAATAGCATATATTTCAGACCTGAGAGATTTGAGTAAAAATAAAACCGATTACATGAAAGGTAGGGATGACAAATAAACACAGAGGCTTTGCTAAACTTACGTAAACAAAGGCGAAGGGACTTGGGTTCATGGATCGAATTCACATCATCATAAGAAAGGGAAATTGTAAGTGAATCAAAGGAGACATAAAAATAAAATAAAAAAATGGATAAACTGAAATTCAAAAATGATAGCATGCCAGATAAATCAAGTGATCGAATCGTACTTACGCTTAGTTGCGTTGGGCACGGGCGAAAGCCCGACACTCGGCTGTGACCGTTTCACATGACGGTCAGAAATGGAAGGGGCCAACCTTTTCTAAAGGAACGCAGTAACGCGCTCGAGAAAAATAAGTCGTAGAACACCCCCTCTCCAGAACATAAAGGGGGCCAATGGGAGAAGCAAAGCTTAGCAACAAGTTATGCTTCAACCAATAGTAAAACTGTGTCAGTAGGGGTGAAAAGTTTCACCATCTGGTGAAACATTTACGCAGAATTACAAGGTTTGAACGCAGTAGGTGAGACAGAGAAACGTATGTCACAATAATGCGACATGAAGGAAATGATGATGATAATAATAATAATAATAATAATATGACAAAAAATAATGAACCTGATAAAAACGGTTCAAAATGGTGCCGTGACCATTTGCACCGCCTTGTGCTTTAACGTTAAACAAAATAGCAGAGGCATGAGGAATACAGTGGAAGCGAAAACAACAACTTAAACAGGATCGCTAAGGAGCGGGGAAAGGATGTCTCTTTCGATGCGTGCTGGGCCCAAGATTCCGGATCGAAAGAAAGATACTTTCCAAAAAAGGAAACGAATGAATTGTTTAAAACAAATCAAAAGCGGAATTAAATTTATCTAATTGATCGAAGAACCCAGAAGCATGTAGGTCGTGACTGCGTTACAGTACGAAGCCAAGACCGACGAAATCGAACGAGAGATGAGGGAACTTAAAATTACAAATGAAAGAGGACGAAACCAAAGTGAACTACTTACTAATGTATTTAAAGTAAACTAAAACAGGTGCGCATAAGAGTAAGGATTAATCTAAACACGAAATGAAAGGTAAACTTGAAGAGGTATTAAAATCACTTAATAACAAACAAAATTAAATTAAAATTAAAGATGGTACCTAAGAAAGGGGTACACAAAAACAATATCAAGAGAAAAGTGTATAGATGAACTTAAGCACAAACAAAGATGAAACTAGATTAATTAAAATGTACTTACAATCAATGTGCAACTAAACCGTAAGCGCGACTCGATAACCAAAATTTAAAATACAAAAAAAAAAAAAAAAAAGATAGAGAGTATGGACGAGTCGAATAAGAGAACACCTCTACTTACGAGGATGACCTGGACTAGAAAGCCCCGCGCCAGAAACAGAACTAAGACGCTCATGATGTTGTGAAATCATGGGGTAGGGGGTGAAAGTGGTGGGGATTGGAGGAGTGCGTATGTAGGAAACGGGATGGGGGATGAAACGGAGTTACGTAATATAACGAAGCCAGAGGAAGCAACACAAAATTAACACATAAAAATAAAGGAAATGAGCATTACATTAAATTAATTGACATTACCGGGACAGGAAATGAAAGGAAAAATCAATCAGCTAAGAAATATGCTTTGTAGGAAAATATAGGCTTACATAGAGGTAGTAATGTCTAAATATAACGACATACAAGCGGTGCAAATGGTATATCAGAGCATTGGTTACGCGTGAAATCGTCCCCTTTAAATTACCAAACTTATATTATTTTTGCAATTATTACAATGTTGTCTTTCTGAGTTTAAGATACCTGTACTGAATTGTTCCCCCATCCTTGAAGAAAGTGTGGAGTGTGAAAGCATTTCTCGAGTGAACAAGACATCCAAAGAATCTAGTTCCGAGGTGAAGAGTGCAACAAGTTAGTGAGTACTTCGCAACGCTGGAATAGGACATATTACGAGGCTGGAGAGATTTGCAGTCTCGGGGTAACGTCCATCTTGAAGATTTCGACATCCGCATCATCATGAACTAGCAAGAACAATGATCACTATTTAATATATGAACTCACTGTATTTCTTTTTGAACGCAGTACTTTTGACGTTAGTGGCTAGTGTTGACGAGCAATGAAGGGGGTACCACCTTCATTTCACGGTCAGATTAGTCAACTGTTCATTTTTTTTTGGTATTCTCCTAGAGGTCTTTAGTACCCATTTTTTTTTAGTATTCAATTTTTTTTCCCCCTTTACGATTTTTTTTGCCTCTCCATTTGTACAAAAAAATAAATTTCCATGGCCAGGAAAATTCCTTTTTTTTGGGAGAGCAGGGGAATTTTGAACCGTTTTTATCAGGTTCATTATTTTTTGTCATATTATTATTATTATTATTATCATCATTTCCTTCATGTCGCATTATTGTGACATACGTTTCTCTGTCTCACCTACTGCGTTCAAACTTTGTAATTATGCGTAAATGTTTCGCCAGATGTTGAAACTTTTCACCCCTACTGACACAGTTTTACCATTGGTTGAAGCATAACTTGTTGCTAAGCTTTGCTTCTCCCATTGGCCCCCTTTATGTTCTGGAGAGGGGGTGTTCTACGACTTATTTTTCTCGAGCGCGTTACTGCGTTCCTTTAGAAAAGGTTGTCCCCTTCCATTTCTGACCGTCATGTGAAACGGTCACAGCCGTGTGTGTCGGGCTTTCGCCCGTGTTCAATGCAACTAAGCGTAAGTACGATTCGATCACTTGATTTATCTGGCATGCTATCATTTTTGAATTTCAGTTTATCCATTTTTTATTTTATTTCTGTGTCTCCTTTGATTCACTTACAATTTCCCTTTCTTATGATGATGTGAATTCGATCCATGAACCCAAGTCCCTTCGCCTTTGTTTACGTTAGTTTAGCGAAGCCTCTGTGTTTATTTGTCATCCCTACCTTTCATGTAATCGGTTTTATTTTTACTCAAATCTCTCAGGCCTGAAATATATGCTATTTTTCTACGAGGCTTAATTATGCTCTGTATTGCGTCACCACCTGGTTCGGCGTTCTTTTATGACGACCTCCGGTGGATTGTCGCATCAGAGCCTTGTTTTTATGGATGGAATCGGCGAAGTTACGGAGCTGAGTCTCACGTCTTCAGTCAGATCCTCCCTCTGTTTTATTGAAATGTATGTGAGATATGGTCATCGTGCTAATCACTGTCCATGCGCCGCATTACTTTCTTTGTTTCATCGTATGCCGTTGTGATTCGGCATTTCTACCTCTGTGTAAGCCTACATCTTCCTACGAAGCATATTTCTCAGCTGATTGATTTTTCTTTCTTTTATTTCCTGTCTCGGTAATGTCACGTAATTTAATGTAATTTTCATTTCCTTTATTTTTTGTGTTAATTTTGTGTTGCTTCCTCTGGCTTCGTTATATTACGTAACTCCGTGTCATCCCCCACCCCCGTTTCCTACATACGCACTCCTCCCATCCCCACCACTTTCACCCCCTACCCCATGATTTCACAACATCATGAGCGTTTTAGTTCTGTTCTTGGCACGGGGCATTCTAGTCCAGGTCATCCTCGTAAGTAGAGGTGTTCTCTTATTCGACCCGTTCATACTCTCTCTCTTTTTTTTTTTTTTTTTTTTTTTGTATTTAAAATTTTGGTTATTGAGTCGCGCTTACGGTTTAGTTGCACATTGATTGTAAGTACATTTTAATTAATCTTGTTTCATCTTTGTTTGTGCTTAAGTTCATTTATACACTTTTCTCTTGATATTATTTTTGTGTACCCCTTTCTTGGGTACCATCTTTAGTCAGTAATTTTATTTGTTATTAAGTGATTTTAATACCTCTTCAAGTTTACCTTTCATTTTGTGTTTAGATTAATCCTTACTCTTATGCGCACCTGTTTTAGTTTGTTTTAAATACATTAGTAAGTCCAACCCCTCCTCCACGTGGTGGGAGACGGGCAACGGCAGGAAGTAGGGGATTGCCTGTAGGGGTGAAGTACAGTGGGGACTTCGTGTGCCCCGGGACCGCTGCGGTAGCTGTGAAGGCTCTATGGGAACCCTGAAAAGTGACGGCTGACGGGGCTCTGGTGAAGCTACGATAGGCCTAGCAAGCCAGTAGTGGATATCATATTTGCTTTCAAAACAGGAACAGGCCTCGGAAAGGACGGATGCAAACGACGACGACCCGGATATGCTAATGGACTACGAGTTGGGACATTAAACATACAGACACTGACAGGAAAAGTGGAGGAGATTGAAGATGTGATGGAGAGAAGAAAACTGGATGCACTGGGCTTGGCAGAAACAAGATGGAAAGGAGAAGGTCGCAGAGAACTGAGGAAAGGGTACCGGTTGTACTGGAGTGGGAACAGTGAAGGAAGGAGCAGCGGAGTAGGAGTAGTTGTAGGAGATGGAATGAAGGAAGAGGTAAAGGGAATAAGTGACAGGATCATGAAGATCAGAGTAACTGTAAAGGGAAGAAGCCTGGAGATAGCCCAGGTATATGCCCCTCAAGTTGGATGTACAGCTCAAGAGAAGGAAGACTTTGAGGAGGAGCTACAACAGCAGTTGAATGGGCAGAGCATCATTGTCATGGGAGATTTGAATGCACATGTAGGAAGTGAAAGGCAAGGATATGAAAATGTATTGGGAGCAGAAGGATGGGGTAGCAGGAATGAAGAAGGGAGAAAGTTGCTCGATTTTTGCAAGAGAAACGGTTTAGTGGTAGGCAACTCCTGGTTCCGGAAGAAAGAAAGCCACAAGGTAACGTGGTACAGCAGTGATTTAACAAAGAAATCTTTGGTAGATTACATGCTGTATGACTGGGAAATGAAGAGAAGTGTCAGAGATATAAAGGTAATACCATCAGAGGCCTTAGATAGCGACCACAGAATACTTGTAATGAACCTGGGAGTTGTTAAGGATAGCAAGAGGACAGAGTACCAGGAAAGGAGAATCAAAGTATGGAAACTCAAGGAAAAGGAAGTCAAGGAAGAATTCCAGAAGATAATAAGGGAAAGGATGCCAACAGACAATCCTAAAACAGGGGAAGAGGAATGGAAGCAATTCAAAAACACAATGGTGGAAGCTGCAGTGGCAGTGTGTGGAAGAACAAGCAACAGAAAGCGGTGTAAAGAGACACCATGGTGGAATGAGAGAGTAAAAGAAGCTGTGGGAAGGAAGAACAAGGCTTTCAGAGTGTGGTTCCAGGAAAGAACTGATCTGGCAAGGGAAGATTATAAGATAAAGAAGAAAGAAGCAAACAAGATTGTCGCAGAGGAGAGGAAGAAGTGGATGGTAAAGTGGACAGAGATGATGGAGGAAGACAGTAGAGGAAATAAGAAAGTACTTTATGGGATGGTCAAAAGTAAGAGAAGAGGTCTGCGAGAGGATGTGGTAATGATGGACAAAAACGGAAATGAGGTACACAACAAAGAGACACTCAAGACAGTGTGGAAAGAGTACTTTGAGGATTTGCTGAATCCAAATGGTCATAGGGAGGAAGACAATGCATTGGAAGATGGAGAAGACAACACAGGAATGGAAAAGGACCTGACTTGGAGAGAACTGGAGATGGCTATAGACAAGATGAAAGGAGGAAGGGCACCGGGTGTGGATGAAGTGAGTGTTGAAATGGTGAAGGCAGCAGGGGAGGTTGGGAAACAGTGGCTGTACAGTGTGATGAGGGTGATATGGAAGGAGAAAAAGACCCCAGAAGATTGGAAGAAAGGATTAATTGTCCCAATATTTAAGAAAGGAAGCAGGAAGGAGTGCAGAAATTACAGGGGAGTCACACTCATATCTCACTGTGCCAAGATATATGAAAAGATATTAGAAAGTAGAATACTAGCCAAAGTGGAGAGAAAATTGAGAGAGGAGCAGTATGGATTCAGACCTGGGAGATCAACAGTGGATCTCATATTTTCAGTGAGACAGCTCCAGGAACACCACTATGAATTTGGAGAGGATCTGTTGATGGCCTTCCTGGACATCGAAAAGGCCTATGATAGTGTGTGTAGGGAGAACGTTTGGGAAGCAATGGAAAACATGGGAGTGGAAAAAGGGACTGTAGGCAGAGTGAAGGAGATGTATTGTGGAAGTGTGAGTTGTGTGAAAGTTGGAGGGGAAAGAACAGACTGGTTCAGACAAATGAGTGGCCTGAAACAGGGTAGTGCGCTGTCACCCCTTCTCTTTATTGTGGTTATGGACGAGGTAATGACACGGATAGCAGGAAAGATAGGAGAAGATAAGATGAAAGCAATGGTGTTTGCAGATGATCTCATGGTCTGGGGAAACAAGGAGGAGGAAATTCAGGAGCAACTGAAGGCTTGGGAAGAAACAGTGGGAGAGTACGGATGGAAGTTCAACATCAGTAAATGTGAGATCCTGTTAACGACCAGGAAAAAGGACAGACCAATGAGTGGGATAACACTTGGAGGTGGACAGCTGAAGAAGGTGGAAAGTCTCAAGTACTTGGGAAGCCTAGTGGAGGAAAATGGGAGAAATGACAAAGAGATTACGGAACGTGGCAGACAGGCAGAAGCATTTCTGAGAAGCATTAGGAGCTTAGTGTGGAATAAAGATGTCCCACAAAAAAGCAAGGAAGTGTTATACAGAAGCTACTATATCCCGATACTGACCTATGCTTCAGAAACGTGGACAATGAAGAAAAGAGACATAAGCAGAATACAGGCAGGTGAAATGAAGTTCCTGCGAAGTAGGATCGGAGTAACAAGAAGAGACAGGTTGAGGAATGAAAAGGTCAGGGAAATGGTGAAAGAGGAGCCCTTGCAAGGTAGGATTGAGACGTCAAGACTGAGGTGGTATGGACACTTAAAGAGAATGGATGAGAAGAGGATTCCCAAGAGGATACATGAGATGCAGATGCAGAAGAAACGACCAAGGGGAAGACCAAGAGATAGATGGCTGAAAGGAGTGGAGGAATGTGTCAAGAAGAGAGGCGAGGACTGGACCAGAGTGACAGCGGAGAGGTGGTGGGAAGAAAGGACTAAGTGGCGAGGCTTATGTTCCAAACAGACCCAGCCTGGGGCTGGAAACTGTACAAGATGATGATGATGATGAGTAAGTAGTTCACTTTGGTTTCGTCCTCTTTCATTTGTAATTTTAAGTTCCCTCATCTCTCGTTCGATTTCGTCGGTCTTGGCTTCGTACTGTAACGCAGTCACGACCTACACGCTTCTGGGTTCTTCGATCAATTAGATAAATTTAATTCCGCTTTTGATTTGTTTTATACAATTCATTCGTTTCCTTTTTTGGAAAGTATCTTTCTTTCGATCCAGAATCTTGGGCCCAGCACGCATCGAAAGAGACATCCTTTTCCCGCTCCTTAGCGATCCTGTTTAAGTTGTTGTTTTCGCTTCCACTGTATTCCTCATGCCTCTGCTATTTTGTTTAACGTAAAAGCACAAGATACCTGTACTGAATTGTTCCCCCATCCCCGAAGTAAGTGTGGAGTGTGAAAGCATTTCTCGAGTGAACAAGACATCCAAGGAATCCAGTTCCGAGGTGAACAGTGCAACAAGTTAGTGAGTACTTCGCAACGCTGGAATAGGACACATTACGGTATTGTGACCTTTATTTTACTAAGTTGAAGTGTTTTACTTTTCTCCTTGTCTATTGTCATGTCTAAGTCAGAATTCCCACCTGTCAAAAAGGAGTTAAATTTTAGGGGCCTTGAATCCTTAACAATGCCCACGCCACTATTGCAAGATACGACACAGGACCCATATGACCAGCAGTTGGGAGGTCATGGTTCAGGGCTAACATTCGCTCTCTCAGGGGTTGTGGTACGAGTATTAATCTCGTATCCTTGAATTGCTAATAGATTACTTGTTCTGGGATCACTTTATATCCCTTGCACAATTCATTTGCACCGCCTTGTGCTTTTAACGTTAAACAAAATAGCAGAGGAATGAGGAATACAGTGGAAGCGAAAACAACAACTTAAACAGGATCGCTAAGGAGCGGGGAAAGTATGTCTCTTTCGATGCGTGCTGGGCCCAAGATTCCGGATCGAAAGAAAGATACTTTCCAAAAAAGGAAACGAATGAATTGTTTAAAACAAATCAAAAGCGGAATTAAATTTATCTAATCGATCGAAGAACCCAGAAGCGTGTAGGCCGTGACTGCGTTACAGTACGAAGCCAAGACCGACGAAATCGAACGAGAGATGAGGGAACTTAAAATTACAAATGAAAGAGGACGAAACCAAAGTGAACTACTTACTAATGTATTTAAAGTAAAATAAAACAGGTGCGCATAAGAGTAAGGATTAATCTAAACACAAAATGAAAGGTAAACTTGAAGAGGTATTAAAATCACTTAATAACAAACAAAATTAAATTAAAATTAAAGATGGTACCTAAGAAAGGGGTACACAAAAACAATATCAAGAGAAAAGTGTATAAATGAACTTAAGCACAAACAAAGATGAAACAAAATTAATTAAAATGTACTTACAATCAATGTGCAACTAAACCGTAAGCGCGACTCGATAACCAAAATTTAAAATACAAAAACAACAAAAGATAGAGAGTATGGACGAGTCGAATAAGAGAACACCTCTACTTACGAGGATGACCTGGACTAGAATGCCCCGCGCCAAGAACAGAACTAAAACGCTCATGATGTTGTGAAATCATGGGGTAGGGGGTGAAAGTGGTGGGGATGGGAGGAGTGCATATGTAGGAAACGGGGGTGGGGATGACATGGAGTTACGTAATATAACGAAGCCAGAGGAAGCAACACAAAATTAACACATAAAAATAAAGGAAAATGAGCATTACATTAAATTAATTGACATTACCGGGACAGGAAATGAAAGGAAAAATCAATCAGCTAAGAAATATGCTTTGTAGGAAAAATATAGGCTTACATAGAGGTAGTAATGTCTAAATATAACGACATACGAAGAAACAAAGGAATTAAGGCATGGCGAATGGACAGTGACTAACACAAAGACCATCGCTCACACACTTTTCCTAAAACAGAGGGAAGGATCAACTTAGGAGGCGAAATGAGACATGGCTCCGTTACTCCAATGATACCTTGACCCAAAAAAACAAACTCTGATACGACAATCAAATGAAAGGTGCCTCGAAAGAGTGCATATCAATTTGTGACGTAATACAGAGCGCTAGAAAGCCTCGCAGAAAAATAGCGTATATTTCAGACCTGAGAGATTTGAGTAAAAATAAAACCGATTACATGAAAGGTAGGGATGACAAATAAACACAGAGGCTTCGCTAAACTTACGTAAACAAAGGCGAAGGGACTTGGGTTCATGGATCGAATTCACATCATCATAAGAAAGGGAAATTGTAAGTGAATCAAAGGAGACATAAAAATAAAATTAAAAAATGGATAAACTGAAATTCAAAAATGATAGCATGCCAGATAAATCAAGTGATCGAATCGTACTTATGCTTAGTTCAGTTGGGCACGGGCGAAAGCCCGACACACGGCTGTGACCGTTTCACATGACGGTCAGAAATGGAAGGGGCCAACCTTTTCTAAAGGAACGCAGTAACGCGCTCGAGAAAAATAATTCGTAGAACACCCCCTCTCCAGAACATAAAGGGGGCCAATGGGAGAAGCAAAGCTTAGCAACAAGTTATGCTTCAACCAATGGTAAAACTGTGTCAGTAGGGGTGAAAAGTTTCACCATCTGGTGAAACATTTACGCAGAATTACAAGGTTTGAACGCAGTAGGTGAGACAGAGAAACGTATGTCACAATAATGCGACATGAAGGAAATGATGATAATAATAATAATAATAATAATATGACAAAAAATAATGAACCTGATAAAAACGGTTCAATAGGAGAAAGTACAAATGGAGACTGGAAGAAGAATCAAGCAGAAATTGAAAAGTGCTGCCCGCCGCCCGCCGCTGTTGGCTATTGTAACAGATGGCGCCAAAGCTATGGTTGGCTCTCAGGTAGGCCTAGTTGGCTTACGGAGAAAGGCTGGAATCAACTGTCCAGCATTGCATTGTATTATACACCAGGAAGTCCTGTGCGGAAAAATTCTGGAGATGGAAGATACTATGAAAACTGTTATGAAATGTGTAAATATGATTAGAGGGGGGAAATCGGTCATTGACCCATAGAAAATTCATCGGTTTTTGTCAGAACTAGAGACAGAGTATGGTAATTTGACACTATTCACGGAAGTGCGCTGGTTAAGCAAGGGAAACTGCTTAAAACGATTCATTAATTTGAGAAAAGAGGTAACTGAGTTCCTCAATGTACATATCAAAACACCTAGCTCCTTGGAAATGCAAGAAAAGCTTCTCGATTAGCATTTTTTGTGCAGTATGGCCTTTATAACAGACATAAGTCACCACATGAATGAACTAAACTTGAAATTAGAGGGTCCAAATCAAACCATACCTCAGTTAGGTGGGCACTTATGCGGAGTTGTACGCCGACTTAAGATTTTCCAATCCAGCTTTAAACAAAGCCAATCTCGTACATTTTTCATCATGCAAAGTAATCTTGGAAGAAATCCCAACCAGTGATTTCAGTTTTTGCATACCTATTTTAGATAAGCTTCTGGAGTCGTTCAATGAATGGTTTTTGGATTTTAATGAAATGCGGCCGCATTTTTTCTTATTTAACAACCCCATGTCTTGTGATATTTCACAGCAAGATGACAACATTCAATTAGAGCTCTGCGACTTGCAAAGTGACCCATTTTTTTTCAGATAAGGTCAGAAACTGGTACTGCATTTTGGAGTCTATTGCCCGAGGAGAAATATTCCTAACTATGTGACTTCGGTAGGAAAATAGTTTCAATGTTTGGAAGCACATACCTTTGTGAGTGCTCCTTTTCAACAATGAAATTTATAAAATCAACTCACCGCAACAGACTCACAGACAACCATCTTCGAGATCTGCTGAAGGTTGCAACCACTTCAATTCAGATTGATTTTGATGAATTGTTGAACGATTGTGCCCACCCGCAGTGTTCCCATTAAGTGAAGTAGGTACATGAATTTAAATTTAAACAAATTAGATGGATGATTTTACATTTAAATAAATTAAGAGGTTTTTTTTTTCAAATACTGTGTTATGATAAGTGTAAACAACATGATTAAATAACAAACAAAAATTTTATATTATACTTGTTTTTGATCCTTTGATATGTACAGTTGAACCTGACTTACACGTATATCAAGGGGAAGAGAAAAGACTACTTGTAACTCAGAATTACTTAGAAATCAGACTTACACAACACATGACATATTTACTGAAAAACCAATGAAATAGACCTACATGTGTAAATTCTCGCAAATAATACATATATTAAGACAGAAAATACAGTATTGTGTTATTTTGAACTTGGTCCAGCCTTAAAGAAATCAGATAGTTTGGCTTGTTTCACTTTTCTTGCATTAAGTGTATAAACCTCCTGTTGCAAATGTAACGCCTACACACATTGATTGCACTTAACACTTCACTTAGTTCAGGTGTTTCAAGATTCAAGTAGTCATCTCCATCACTGTCACTATCGCTTGAAACTGGTCCGTCACCACCGCGATGTTGGCATACATCAGCAATAATCTCTTCATCCCGTTGTACCCCACATACAGCCAGATTATCATCGAAATGCACGAAAGTATTGAAATCTGCACCCTCCGGTAGCGTTAGCTCATTGCCAGACATAATTTCATCCCCATAATCATCATTAGAGGCAGCCTCTTCCAGTAAGACACCAGCTTTGCGGAAACAGTTGCTGATTGTGGAGGATTCCAGGTAGCCGAAATAAAGTCCATGGCTTCTAGTAAGTTAATGGAGAGAGTTTCATTTCCTGCATCAATCAGTGTTTTTAAATGTTAAACCAGCATTCTTTTATAATTCACTTTGAAATTTGCAATGATGCCCAAATCAAGCGGTTGTAGAACGCTGGTACAGTTAGGAGGGAAAAGTTCCACTCGGACATTCTCCAGAACGATTTTAGGTGGATGTGCTGCACATCTATCCATAATAAGAGGGATCTACCTCTGTTTCTTTTTCATTTTAATGTCCAGTCTTTTAACCACTGTTCCATTAGAAGCATAGTCATCCAAGAATTTCTGTTGGATTCATATTCCGTAGGTTTTGTTTTCGCACTCTAATAAAACACCTCAGATTCTTCAATTTTCCTATCACAAGTGGAGGAAGTTTGTCCGATCCATCTGCATTGGTGGCAAGTAGAATGGTCACTCGAATTTTACTTTTCTTCCCTCCATGGCAGGAGTCACCTCTTTCAGCTAATGTTTTATTAGGAAGGAGACTGAAGAATAAGCCGATCTCACAAACTTAGATGTTTGTAGGCTGGTAATTGTTTATGATACCCAGCAGAACCTCTTTCCAGTGTTCACCGTGAAGTCGTCCACAGCTTTTGAGTCGCCGTAGCCAACCAGACTCATTTTGGTTTTGGCCGGGGATTTAAGGCCGGATGCCCTTCCTGACGCCACTTGATTTTCCAAGGGAAAATTCTATCCTGCTGTCACTGGGATTCGAACTCAGCCGTCCGGGTGAAAGACGAGGAGCTAAGCCACCGCGCCATTACGCTCCTCTCTCCCTGTGATTCCATGACGATCTTTAAATCCTTGCAACCATCCTGACGAAGCCTTGAAATCAGCAGTGATACTCATCCTTTTAGCTAAATCTATCGCCTTTTCCTTCAGCATGTCGCCACTAATTGGTAGAGCTGCAGCCCGCTTTTGCTGGAACAATGTGAAAAGTGCTTTCTCCAAATCTACGTACCTCCCTTCTTTCTGACGGCTGCGCTTTGCTGATTTTGAACCCAGTTTTAAAAACGCATCCAAAATAACATTTTTTTACTGATGACTGTACATAGGGTGGAATAAACAATCCCTAAGTCTGAAGCAATTTCAGTTTTTGTTTTGTGTGGATTAGCGTCCACTTCTCGTACGAATTTTACTTTCTTGTGTAGTGCATAACTTTTCCTTTTTTTGTTCATGGTTAATCGAAAGCAACTGAATGATATAACTGCTGTTCAACAGTAAATACCAGATACTGGCACCGTGGACATTTTACTTGTCCATTGTTCCCACTAAAGAAATTCTCATATTCAATCAAAACACAGAGTTTTGCAGAGTGACATTGTTGACCCTTACTGGCGGCGTAACAAAGGCCAAACGACCGACCCTTCACTCTCTATGTCGCTCCTCCTCTAGCTGCATCGATTTTGACCTTCACAGTGTAACCTAACAATAGTAGGTTACAGAGTTTCTTTTAGGTATTTTAGTTTGTTTTATTTTGTTACCAGCCATGGCCACACATTGGCAGGCCACCACAGAGATCTTATGAGTTTCGCCTTGAGATTCTTTGCTGGAGGGTGGCCAAGTGGGTGGACCAGGTGGCCTTGGCTATTGCATATGATAGCTTCCTTGATCTAGGAGGTCAAGATGGCATGTGGATGTTGCCATGGTGATGAGTGGTTGATAAGTGATTGTGTGGCAAGATGGAGGCCAGTTTGTGAATATTTGTGTATGAAACATAGTTTTTGTTTGTTTTGATAAATGAAAGATTGAATAACTCTGAGTTTTGACATATGGAGTATGGACATGGGTTGTTTGCAGTGGAATTTGAGGCAAGATGGGAGCTGAAGTTTTTTTGGAAAATGTAATGTGAAATGGTGACAGTGTTGATTGGGTGTATGATGCCAAGGGATAGGTACTGGAAGCTTGCCTATATTAAATAAATTGTGTGTATTTCGTAAAGTTGGTGTCCTAGTGTTTGTGTGCATTCAAGCAAGAATATTGCCCCACAACCTGAGGTGGCTAACTGGTTGGTTATATTTATATTATTTCAATTGGCGCCCAACGTGGGGATGAAAGAAGATAGCCTGGTGGAAGTGTTATATATATTACAACAGTGCCGCTAAAGATTAAGTTACAAGCCGAGTCGGCGGTTTCAGCACGGAAACAAAAGAAAATAAATTTGTTTGAATATGAGAATTTTTTCATGTGAACAATCTAGAGCATGTCCCACATGAGACAGAAACTGTGAGTTCTCTACCTCCTTCTACGCCTACAAAGAGGAAACTGTTGTTAACTAATCTTCAAGTTTCAGTGGAAATAACGAGAGTTTGTTGACGAAATAGTAGATCGTATATTTACACGTCCATCACGCTACAAGGCACAAACAACACAAGGAATACTAAAATATAAAATCAATGCTGCCAACTTAAATTGTTAACTACCAACTCCAACAGAAACTACATAAATATAGTACAGTACTGTAGTTTCTTTTATAATACCAGGTGCTCGTTAAATTAAAATTACACAAAACTCAGATGTATTTCACTGACACTTCATACGTATAACAGCGTATTACGTAAAAATGGATTACGTATAAATAAGGTTAAATTAACACGTTTTCAAATTGCATTTTATGGGACCTAAAAGAAATTACGTACAAATATAAAATAAGCAGAACAAGAGTTACGTATATTTTATTATTTAGCGTATGATGCTTACAAGACAGAAAAGAATTACATACACTATTTACAATAAACACTATTCACAGCATTAGGACCATCTCTTCAAATTTGGACAGGAAGGTCTGTAATCCACGCAATTGCATCAGGAGTAGCTGAGTGGAGATCATCCAAGGTGCCGGGATATGAATGCAGAGGGCACTCCTGCACAATATGCTCGATAGTCTGCATTTCAAAACCACAGTCACATTGGGGGGATCCTATCCAACCCCACTGGTGTAGGGCTGCACCTGTTCGGCCAGTACCACATCGGATTCTGTTGTGCCTTGACCAAACTGCCCGAGGAAGATTAAAACCATAAAGTCTTGTGGTGGGGTCCTGATTTGAAGTAGGCCGCGAGGTGAGGAGTTTCGCCATTCATCTCTCCAGGCATTTCGGAGGTTGAACTCAGTGGACGAAAGAGCAATAGCTGTTTTGCATGCTGGCTTTCGGGATTTCAACCTCTTCGTAGAGAGCCGTATGACATCCTGATGAATAGGAAGCTCAGCATTTTCTTTGATCCTGTACCACAAGCAAACAAGAGCTTGCTGTCTCCTTAATATGGGGTGGAGCGATATTACAAAGTACAGGTAGCCACTGGGTAGGGGTGCAACGTAGAGTACCAGAGATGATGCGCATTGCCTGGCGGAGTTGTATATCTACGAGTTGGCAGTGAGAGCTGTTCAACCACACGCCTGCACAATATTCAGCTGAGTGTGCTGGCGTCAGCGCCCCAGGATGTTCCAGCTAACCAACTAAGTAGGTTATTGCAACTTTTTAGTTTTGCAGCAGTTTTTTCTGTATGTTGTTGATAAGTCAGTGTCCTGTCCAATGGTATGCCTAAGTACTTAGGACATCTGTTGTACTTTAGGTATTGATTCCTAAACTTTAACTCTAGGTTGTTAAGGTGGAATGTGGCAACTTCAGATTTTTGAGGCACTTGGCTGGAGGTGCCACTTCTTGAAGTACTCATCCATCTTCTGAAGATCTGCATTCATTATATCCTCTGCTTCATTAAAGGTGGTCTTTTGGACAGTAAGATTTATATTGTCTGCATAGATGAATTTTCGGGATAGAGTTTCGGGCAGATCATGGGTATACAAGTTGAATAGCAGAGGGGATAGAACTGATCCCTGTGGCAGACCATTATTAATAGTGTGGAACCTGCTTCTAACATTTTCAGTGTACACTTGGAATAGCCTGTTACTCAGCATATTGCCAATCAGGGTGACTATTTTAAGGCAAGGAACTGCCTTTATAAGTTTGAGGAGAAGTCCTTTCCTCCAGACAGTATCATAGGCTGCTGAGAGATCCAGGAAGACAGAAACACTTTTGAGCTTCTTCTCAAAACCAGCTTCTAGATAGGAAGATAGGGCAAGGACTTGATCGCAGCAGTCTCGTTTTGGGCGAAATCCAGCTTGTTCAACATAGATCAGTGACTCAATTGCAGGAGCAATCCTATTTAGTAAAAGCCTTTCAAGTAGTTTGTAGGTGACCCTAAGTAAGGAAATAGGTCTGTAGCTTTGAGGTAGCTTAGGATCCTTCCCTGGTTTCAATATTGCAATAATTTTGGTCTTCTTGAAAGATGGAGGCAGGTGTCCTGAATGCAGAATGGAGCTGAAGAAGGTGGTAAGCCATCGCTTGGTTGCTGGGCCACATTTCTTAAGGAACTCTGGGTACACACCATCAAATCCTGCTGCTTTGCCAGTCTGAAGACCATCTAAACCCTTTTGTATCTCTTCTAAAGAAAATGGGCGTGAGTACAACGGATGTGGTTGGACTTCTTGTTTTAACTGGTTGAATTCCAGTCGTGTCTTTCTACTGAACTTCTTCTGTCCTTCAGTCCTAGATGTAGAAACAAGGTGGTTAGCTATGGATTCTACATTGATACTTGATTGCTTTCTCGATGGTATAGACGTTGGGTCCAGTTTTCGTATGAGGGACCATGCTTTCCTACTTGAGTGGGTAAAATTCAAGTTTTCAACAGTCTTGGACCCTTTCTCTCTTCTAGCACTGTCCAAGGATTTCAGCACTTCAATTGTTTTCTCACGGCTGCTGTCTTTTTCAAATTCATAGCTTAGACGAGTTGTTTCTTCATTCCAACCAGGGATCTAGTCTTTTCGGACTCCTCTAGGAATGCTTCTTTTGGCAGCAGCCTTGATCAAGCCAACAAACCGGTCCTAGTTCTCAGGGGTTGGTTGCACCCATCGAACATTAGCATCAGTATATCTTGCATACATATCCCAGTCACCTTTTTGGAAGTTCCAGCGGGGTTGGGGTCCAGATCTTATTACAGGTATATGAATACCGATGTTACAGATGATGGGTCTGTGTTGGCTGCGCGGGAAGTCATTCAGAACTTGTCTACGGATTTGTGGTGTTGGAGTCCTTAGGCTTTGTGAAACAAAACATAGGTCTGGAAAGTAGTCCTGGTTCCAACGAGCTGAATGGAATGTGCCTCGGTCTTTAGCATCAAATATCAGTGCGAGGATTCAAACAACTTGTCCCCATTAGCATCATTTCTGTCATATCCCCAGGAAGTATGATGGCAGTTGAAATCACCAAGTATTACACTATCTTCATCAGGTACAAGTGCGACGGGATCTGGCCAGCAGACCAGTGAAGGTTTATAGATGTTCATGATGGTAACATTCTGTATCTTGATGGAAGCTGAGAATACATTCTGGCATATATCAGAAGGCGAGACTGTATAGTCTTCAATGCATACCTGCCAACCTTCGGAAGTCAATTATAGGAAGCTTTTTTTTTTTAAATTATAGATTACATCATGCGCAGTATACCATGGCGTGGGCGAAAGAGGATACACAAAAGACCTTCGTGTCTTTATTGGCAAAGTATGAATTCAGCATAAAATTCACAAAAATGTAAACAATCATCAATTACTATGTATGGCCAATATTTAAACGTAAGAGAACATAATTGTGTGTTTAAAGAAAATGCATACAATCATTCTGATGGATTACACTTTGCATTCGCTACCACATATTCACGTTTTGTCAGACTAAATTTAATTACCATGGACAACATTACTTACCTAATTATGATTAGGTGATGTATATACATGTGGATGGTAATCTTGAGACTGCTTACTGATTTAATGCAGATCTTGTAGCCGACTTTGCTCTCTTCAAAAATGCCCCGTCATACTGCTGCTCGTAGCAATTTCCACTTAGGCTTGATTTAACCACTAACAGCTTGTTGAGGTTTTCGTCATTCAGAGATGATCGGAATTGTGTCCTTGTCTTCTTCACCTGGCTAAACAATCTCTCACATTCAACGTTACTGTGTGGGATTATTAATATTGACAGCATTACTCTAGCTAGTCCGTCATATTTCAGACACCCATCTCCACCTCATATATCCCCTATTGCAAACCAAGAACAATTGCTCGTTTTCCTTCCACAATAGAAGATGGCAAATCCTCCATTTGGAGAGCACAAAACTGGCATTGTAATGCATCCATTGCTTGGTGCTCATCTTCACTGTCTTTATTTGTCAACATAATTGGAAACTTAGAGATATAATACTTCACGGCACTAAAGGAAGCAGTAGACAAAGACCTTATCTGTGCCACTTGAGCATTAACAGAAAACTCACTGTCCAAATTAAATTTATGAATAATATAATCAAAGGCTGCAGTGAAGTAGTTCCTGACGTGCAAATAAAAGACCTTCTTCTCCTCAGGAGCCAGATTTTCTACACAACTAGATGTTGTTGAACCAATTACCAAATCATCATCAGCTTTCTGATTCTCTCTTGTGTGATAGACCACTTCTAAAATCGTGCAATATTTATTTATGGTCACTGGCTTAACAAACCTACAGAGACTTTCTGTCAGCAAGTCAATCAGTATGGATCTTAGGACATGGATGTGAGGTGCTTGTGATTGAAGAACTTTGTTATACTTTTCAAATGTAGGAATGGTAAATGCCAGAAACAAGCAAAATACCTCATTTAACTTAGATGACAGAAAAAGAAATAGTCTCTCCTGTCTTGAAATACCAACAGTTTGACTTGGTTCCGTCACTTTTTTCCTTACAAACGGAGAAGAAGAACTGCTCTCCAACTTCCTTTTGCCAATGATAACACGTGCTTGATGTTGTACTCTGTTGTTCACACCAACACCAAATTCCACTTCAGCTGGCTTATCTCCATGTGCCTTTAATTTGGGAATTTGGAAATACTTGAGAGATGTGTTTGTGGACTGGTTCACCTCATCCTTAAAAAAAAAAAACTCAGCAGTGGCTTCCACTGTGAAATCAGTCTATCTAAGCATTTACCCAAGGACAACCAACGCGTTCACACATGCTTCAGTATTTTCCTAACATCAGTTTGGTAAAGAGCTTGATATAATTTCAGATGATCTTTCCTCTTGCAGCTTTTGTTTAAATAATAATAAATATCAATCATTATCTCATCAATTTTCACAGGAAGGGAATTAACACCTTTCTCAGCAGCCAGATGAATTAAATGGCATGGGCATCCTACAACGATGATGTTTTTGCACTGCTCTCTTAATTTCGCAGCAACACCATTTTTCCTCCCTATCGTAACAGGGGCATTGTCTGCACTGAAAGCTATACAGTTTGCCATTGGAATAGCATGACTTTCCAGAAGACGCAGAAGTAAATTATCAATGTTAGCACCAGTCGAGTCACCTTCCAAATTTTCCATGGATAGCAAAAGAATGTTTTTCAATCATCTTCGATTCTTTGTTGAAAAATGACACGACGACAGGATACAGCTTACTATCTCTATCATTGCTACCATCAGTGGAGATCGCGAAAGGCCCATATTTTAAAATATTAATAATTTTTGAATCGGCGTCACGTGCCATTTCATGAACAATGGCGGATGATTTTGTCCTCCCACAGGCATATTTCTTTGCAATTTCCGAATCCGGGAACATTTTTCTAAACAATTGTTCCACGTGATCGGATCATGATAAAGAGAGGTTATGTTCTACGATGAATGCCGTGAACAAACATTCTGCTCGATTGGCAGCATTGCCTTCATTCCCGTGATCAAAAAACTTACCTAATTTTTTGTTCTTCTGTAAACAACGGTGTTTTAGAGTGTTGCTGTGAGTTACAATGTCATTTTTTCCACCATGAGAAATATTTATATCGCAACGACACACGGAACAAAGAGCAAAATGGTTTCCTCTACTAGATTGTACAATGAATGGAAATTCAGTTTTCTAGCTTTCTTTGAACACTTGGAGATAACGTTTCTGAGGTTTTGTCACCATAACGTGACGAGAGAAACTAAAAACACACGACACGAAACAATCATCGACACAACTCGTTGAAATAATTATCTACCGACGCACTAAACGTGACGCTAGCCGAGTATAAACACGTGGCGTCAAACGCATCAAGTCACAATCGCCGCGCGTAGCATACAAGGTTCCAATCCCATACTACATAGTCACCTGGCTAGCCGCGACTAATCAGCGCAAGCTTGACACCTGTTTGTCCGTAAAATACCACCAATCAGTATGCGGTAGGCCGATCAGCTGACTCACCATTCTGAGATCACAGGCAGCTATGGAGCTCACTGCCAAGCGAGAAACTTACACAAAAATCCAAGGTTACGCAAATCACAAAAGCAATTACGACTTACGAGAGAATCTCCTTGAGAATGGAAATTATTTGCATTTCCTTTTTTTTTACAATATATCACTGGGGTCCGAAATTCGGAAGAAATAATAGTAATTAAGAAGATCGGAAGACGAGGTGAAAATTCGGAAAGTTTCCGAATAAATCGGAAGGGGTGGCAGGTATGTCAATGTCTTTCTTAATATAAATAGCAATACCATATTTTGGATGATGCAGCCCCGTCGCTATTTTGTATCCAGGAATTTTACCCCTATTAGACAACTGAATACCATCTTCGGTGTGAGTTTCTTCTAGTGCCAAGTAAACACCAGAATAACAGAGAGGGAGGACAACATTGAGTTTCACCAGCTTGCTATATTGCCAAGAGATCATCCTGTTGTGCAGAGACTTATTCATGACATGCACATTCGGCAGTGTCATGTAGGACCACAGACTCTGTTGGGTATTATTAGAGAGAAGTACTGGATCTTGAATGAAAGACGAGTTGTGAGATCATCTGTACAAAAATGTGTTGTTTGCAGAAGGTACGAGAAAGAGCGACTGAAAGCTTCTACCCCACCTCTGCTTAATGAACGTATGAGAGAGGCCAAGGTTTTCGAAGTTATTGGCATTGGCATTGACATAGCTGGTCCGCTGATTGTGAAAGGCAACCAGAAGAAGTGGGTTGGCTTGTTCACATGTGCTGTGTATCGAGCAGTGCATTTAGAACTTCTTGTCTCGTTATCTACCGACTCGTTTCTTCAAGGTCTACGAAGATTTATATCGCGCAGAGGAAGGCCTACGACGATTTATAGTGATAATGCGACACATTTTATAGGATCATTTAACATGATGTCTAAGCTCAACTGGAAGAAGATAGAGTCTTATTGTGGCATCCAAAGAATTGCATGGAAATTCAATCCTCCCACAGCATCATGGTGGGGTGGCTTTTGGGAGAGACTGATTGGACTTTTCATCAGATCTAACCAAATTTACGGATGCAGGACTTGCCACGGAGACACCTCGCTAGGTGTCTAGATCATACAGAGACCAACAGTCACTTCCATTTCATTACACGAGCTATCAAGTCTAATACCAACCACGTGGTGGCACGAGGCTGGTTGGCATCTCTCTGGTGGTATTGCGTATTGGGTACTGAAGAGAGCTCTATAGCTCAGATGATGCGGCATTTGACACACAATGGCAGCATATTCTGCAGTCTGGTGGTGGTGGCAACACCCTTCAGTGAGTAGGCTGGGAATCTGGTAGGTCCGGAAGGCATCGGTAGCCAGCCTAACAGCACTATGGGATTTCTGAGGTGAAATAGCCAAGTCTGGTGGCATGGATTCCACTTAACAGGAGGTTCCTTGGTTTAAGATCACGAGTTTAATGGTCAAGTAATACTACAAGCATTCTTCCTATTCCTTAAGATATTCCTAAAGTAGATTACTTAAACTATATCATTTCATTTCAATCCAGTGAATATAATTACTGAAAATCCATCGAATATTATTAAGGATTTAATCGTAGCATTCAGCTCCAGTCTAATAACACTGATATGTAACTAACAACTAAAAATGAGCTGAAAATAATTCCTAGCATTGGCCCAGAGGTGTCTTGTATAAGTGGCAGTACATACTTGAATGATGGTAATAAACTGGCACGCATTATGGAGAACTTACTTTTCACTTCCTAAAATATGTCTCTTTCTTCTTCTTTCTCTTTACATCATTCCAACTCCTATGTGGGGTCGATGTTTCTGACAGCTCTCTTCCATTTAACCCGGTCATGCACATCCTCTTCTGACAACTGTTTTCCTTTGAGGTCCTCCTGTACAAAATCCATCCATTTTCGTTTAGGTCTGCCTCGCGTTCTCACTCCCTGTATTTGCATGTCTAGCATTTTCCTCCCCACGTAGGATTCCTCCCTTCTTCTCAAATGCCCGTACCATTGAAGTCACTTTTCTTGTATCTTCTTAGATATTTCCATAACCTTCAATGTTCCTCTTATTTTGACATTTTCCACTCTATCACGCTTAGTCACTCCACTCATCCACCCGAGCATTTTCATTCCCGTGACGCCAACCCTATTTGTGTGCGTTTTGCGTGCAGGCCATGTTTCATAGCCATACAGCAATGCAAGTCTTACGTCAGTTTTACATATTTTCCCCTTGACCTTAGGCTTGATCCTGCATTCACAGAGCACTCCTGACATTTTCTCCAGTTCATCCATCCTACCTGAATCCTGTGTGACACTTCCACATCCCGATTTCCATTTCTAGACACCACCAAACCCAGGTATTTGAACTCATCCACTCTATTTAAGGTTTCCCCTTGCATTCTGATCTCACAGTCTTGATCTGTATTGAACCTCATATACTCAGTCTTCTTGCTGCTAATCCTGAGTCCCCTGTCTTCCAAGGCTGCCCTCCACTGTTCCAGTTTTTCTTCTATGACATCTTTGGTGGTACTACACAACACAATGTCGTCCACAAACATCATGCACCAGGGGGCTTGGTCTCTTAATCCACAAGACATTTCGTCCAGAATTAGGTCGAACAGATATGGACTTAAAGCCGAACCTTGGTGTAAACCTACTCGAACCAGAATCCAATTTGTAAGTCCAATGCTGCTTCTAACCTGTGTTCTTGCTTCTTTGTACATTTCATGAACCAACTGCACGTACTTCTCTGGGACTCCCTTCGCTCCTAAAAATCTCCAGACTTCTCCCCGGGACACCCGGTCATATGCTTTTTCTAGGTCCATGAATGCGAAGTGTAATCCTTTCTGTCTTTCATGATACTTTTCCATTACTTGTCTCAGGGCAAACACTGCGCCTGTGGTGCCTTTTCCTGGCATGAAGCCAAATTGTTCCTCGCCAATGCTAGTCTCATCCCGGATCCTTTTGCCTATCACTCTTTCCCAGATTTTCATGGTATGGGACATGAAATTAATGCCCCTGTATTTAGCAGTCCTGAATATCCCGCTTCTCTTTATATATAGGCACTAAACTACTTTCTCTCCATTCATCAGGTATTGTTTCCTGAGAGTACATTTTTTGCATTAAATCCAGCAATATGTCGATCCCATCTTTCTCCAGATACTTCCACACTTCAACTGGTATTTCATCAGGTCCTGTTGCCTTTCCGTTTTTCATTTTCCTAAGTGCTAATGTTACTTCTTCTCTTCTAATCCATTGTTAGACCCTGGTGTTCTCCTTCTCCTAAATATGCCCTTGGGTTCTCTTCATTGAGAAGTTTTCCTAAAACATGTTTCTAATGACAACTATCAAGTATCACCGGTAAGGTCAATGATACACTGTATACAAAGGAAAGGTCACCACATGGGTGTAAAGACATAACTCAATCTGGCAGGTGCCAAAACTTTCAAAGGAGGCAGGGTTGTCTTCAAGCCAGTTTCAGAATTCCTCTACAAAGAGATCATGTCATGGAAATGCACTAACGCTACATTTTTCTTTCAATGTATTGAATGTACAGTTGGTTGGTTGGTTCTTAACTTTAGGGGCTGCGACAACACGGTCATGTAACCCCGTGTACTTTGGGTGAGCGTAGAATCTGTCTGATAACAGGTGTTAATTGTGATGACTTGTATTAGTGTGTAACTGTTTTTTTAAAATTCAAGTAAGGACTGTAGACTTTTGAATTTTTCGAATAGTTCCTACTTTTGCTGCCAAACGCCACCGTCAACGACTACTAGTTCAGAACTTGGCTACCAGATGCCACTGCAGTTGACTCATGGCAACGAACGCAGGAACCTAAGAGCGTTGTTTACATTCTTAACCTATACAATTTAGCTTCACACAGGTGTAATTAGTGGAAGGTTCTTTAACATGCCATAAATCTATGACATGGGACCGCCGGCTTTACTTGCCCTCCGAAAGAAGGCATACTGAGGGATTTTTAACACTCTTAAGAAATCCGACGACTTTGGCCGGATTTGAACCTGCGATCTTGGGCATAGAAGCTCAGCATTCTACCAACTACGCCACCGAAGCCGCCTGAATGTACATACCGATTTCTCTCCTTACATATTCATTAAGGCTGCAATAGTGAGCGGAAAGTTCAGTACAGAATTTCAGTGACTAAATTTAGTGAGTGGGGACATTGCTGTCAATGTTCTTATACCCCTCCACCCCTAAATTTAACACCCTCAATGCTCCTCTTTCACTGCGATTGGTCACTGCCATCTCGCTGTCGCAGCTTCCTCTTGTTATACTTTTTACTGCTGAGTCTGCAGCGTTTACTTGGAGTCTTGTTGTTCGGGGCTTTAGGAAAGTACTCTGGCAAGTGACTAGCTTTGTTGTGACCGTAGGCTCATTAATTTCTCATAACCCCTCCGACATCTTACCTGGCTGAAAATCATAGGATGATGTTAAATACAAGGAAGACATGTGGCAACACAGTAGTGACAGGTTTTAAATGCATCTGAACGCTTTGCTGCCATGTGCTCCTACCAGTAGAAAAGTCTGTAGAACTGCTTCGTCGCGACATAAGCACCATTGTGACATATTGTATCAATGCGATGAGCTGCATGACTCAGCAGTAACATTCTCGCTTGCTGTCCCCAAGGTTACAGGATCGAATCCTGGCACAGTCTGTTGGCATTTGAGGGTGCGCAAATGCGAGGGAGCCGCGCCAGTAGATTCATTCGACACCCCGGTACCTCTAAAAGTCGCAGTAGTTAAAAGGGACGTAAAACCAATAACAATTACTATTGTTATTGTATCAATGAGAAGCCTCCGTGGCTTAGGCGGCAGCACGCCGGCCTCTCACCGCTGGGTCCGTGGTTCGAATCCCGGTCACTCCATGTGAGATCTGTGCTGGACAAAACGGAGGCAGACAGGTTTTTCTCCGGGTACTCCGGTTTTCCCTGTCAAAATTTCATTCCAGCAACACACTCCACTATCATTTCATTTCATCTGTCATTCATTTAATCATTGCCCCAGAGGAGTGCGTCAGGCTTCGGCAGCCGGCACATTTCATATCCTCGCCGCTAGATAGGGGCTTCATTCATTCCATTCCTGACCCGGTCGGAGACTGGAAGCAGGCTGTGGATTTTCATTTCATTGTATCAATGCTAACTGCTGTATAATCCAAGTGGGATTTAAGGATTTTAATAGAGGGGCATGTTACATGCCCTTATGATAAACCACCCCTTTTCAGCACTTGAATTTGAATCTGTGATCTCTGGACTTGCTGCAACTCCCCTAGGCAATCGTGGCAAGTGGCAAGTGATTTAACGTGCATGGTTATGCAGCAGGGTCTGATTTATAAGAGGCTGGTTATATGGCAAGATGGTTGGTTGATCTAACATGCATTCATTACATCTGTACTTTTTAGTTCAAGTAGAGGTGAGCCAAGCCTCTGAAAACTATGTCATAACTCGTAACACATTTGATCACAGCTTTTAGTGATGAAGACCAATAAAAGTGTAAAGAGAAACTCAGGGGAGAATGGTATATTTTGTATTAATAGCACTATCAAGCTTGTACCAAAACAAGACATGTCTTTATTACTCTGCTGTACAAAAATATCACAAAGTCAAACACATTCTTTTGGAAACTTCATTCCTATACACAAGGAACTTCTCAACAGCATACCATCATCATTACATCATACAGCAAACTTCACTTGTCCATCTGTATACAAAACATCAGGTTCAAATAATGGAATTTTCTCAAAACCATCATAAATATCAGCACATAAGTACAGGCCACTTGGTACAACTTCAATTTGGAAAATTGAGAGGGTCATGTTTAATCAAGTTGCATGCAGTCAAAATACACACAGATTTTAGTCTTTTCTGATTTTTTTTTTTTTTTTTTAGTTATTAAACGAAGTGGCCTGCACACCATTGTTAATTGCAGAATACAACTTGACAGTGCATGAACAAATAAATATATGGCACTGCTTAGACCAAGTGTTATAGAAACTGGTAGCAGTATAAAGTGATATACAAGTAGAGCGTAACGTATGCTACTGTTACAATAATTGTGCTCCAACTGAGGGCCATTAGAACCTTGTTAATCTCACAGAACTTTCGTCGATCTATCCCAAAATGCTATTTGTACATTCATTATTTTATGATCCTATTCAAATATCCTGCATATAACTAAATTACATTAAAAGGGAGATTGGCTTTAGAAAGAAACCACCAACTCCACTCCAGCCAAATGCCTTTGTTGTTCTAGGAAAGGGTATGTGGTTACAATTAGGAGGAGGTGGGGGAGACGTATTACTAACTATGAATTTAAAACTAGTTCTACATTATTATTTTTTTACCCAAACAAGGGAATTTTTAGCAGCCACCGGGTTGCAATTCTAAAAGCACTATAGTACCGGTATGTTAAACAGTGTTGCTACTTCAAGGCAAGTTTGAATTATGATTTTTTTTTTCTTCTTTTAAGTTTGCTGTACCTTTTTAAAGCCCGAATAAATTCTTAAAAGGTAGCCTGAAATTACATTCAAGTTTCCCTTCTCTTCTTTGCCTCAATGAAGTATTAGTTTCTGACAATGACAGTTCAGATTAGCAAGGCTCTGATGCATCCCCAAACAAAACTTACAAAAAAATAGCAGTAATTATGTTCCAAACAGACAGTTTGGTAATTACTTTCATAAAAGTATTACAACTATCAATACCTGACTAGCTTGAACAATGCTTCAAATGCTAACTAAGACCTAAAGCAGCTTTATAAACTCTGATGCATAGATATCATCATACAATGTCACAAAAAATTTATCAGATATACAGGATAGGGGAGAAAAAAATGTTTAAAGAACAGTGTTAATAACTTTGCAAGTGATTGAAAAACCACATTGCTCAGATATGTAGTTCTCTGTCAGAAACAGTACAGCAAGTTTATTGCTAATGAATAGTAGTGATACACCCAAGAAATTCGGATGTGTACATCTGATATTCGCTGACATAATCGTTGAACTTGCTGAAAAACACTGCAAGTTCAAACATCCTGTGCTAATCATTAATTAGATGCCAGCATCACATTTGTCACACTTCCAGTGACTAACTGAATAAACGTTAATAGTTCAAATTTCAAAATAAAATTATCAAAGAGAATGTGTGGAAACTTTAATATTTTAAAAATGTGTAATATATTGTACAACAAGATTGTTGTCAAGGTAAATAGCACAACTGACTGTAAATATGTGCGACCATTACAGTTTTAAAACTACAGTATTTATGGATAGGGATATTTACAAAGAACAATTATAAATTTCGATCTGAAGCTTTGTACATCATAAATAAAATCTCTTATAAAGAGATCTCTTTAAAATATCAACATGTCTGAGCAAACTCCTATAAAGTTGACACATTCTGTACATGGACATCCATACAATGATGCCCCCGGCTTAGAATTCTTTAACAAATATAAAAGGTCTTCTTGTAATCTTCTGAATGAGCACAAGAGCCAATTAAAACACTTTCCAATTAATATTCCAGCGACTAACTTCATTCCTCTACGAGAATACTTAAAGTCGCCATTATACCGATGCCGGACAAGAGTGACGCCAGCTGCATCAGAGACTCCTTGGGGTTCTCTTCTTTTAACAAGTCGGGCAAGACTGTCACCAGGGCGATGTGCAGGAAGCCTCCTGCAGTGAAGGGTAGAATCCAGGATGTTCGTGCTTCTGTGAAGACAAAAATTCTCTATTATTAAATAATTAATTGAAAAGCATATCATGATAAATATAGCTTTGAAGCTATTTTTCAATGTTTCACAATTAATATTGTAGCTTTTAGTATGTCAACACAAAATAATTCTAATTACTGGAATATGTGAAAAATAACCTGAAATAAATTACATGAGATTACGATTTATATATTGTTTTGGACTATAAACTTACAACTTGAGTGCTGTTTGGGTTGTTAGTTACTAGGAAAGTAAATGACAGAAAAAACAAAGACAAATGAAAGAAATAAGGAAAAATAAGATGTTCAGTAAAGAGCATATAGCCTGTTTTCTCTTAACCCTCTCAGTGTCACGCACCGATCAGATCGGCTCTCGCTGCTCGTGCTAAAAGTGCAAAAGCCGATTCAATTGGCGCGCTGTTTATCTTATATTTGTAGATTTCTGTAGGCATATGTCCGTAATTATTTCATACTGTTGGAGAGGCGAGATTAGGTTTCAAGCTTGCCTGTGCGGTGTTTACTTTTTTCCTTCGAAGTCCGTTAAACGATAGGTTTGAGTTTGTATTCACGCCCTCCCTTTGCACTCCCCCAATCACGCGCGTTCCCTCCAAAATTGCGGTGCAGTTAAAAAGGTTTCGATGCCGTATTTACTTTTATGAACATAATGTATGAAAGAATAAGGTGTTGGTTATAATGCAAAGCAAAAATAATGATTCTATCATTGGAAATGTGGTATTTATGATTTTTTGTTCGAATAGTCTGCATGACCATTGAAAATGGCTTGGCATTCTTGGCAAGTATTTCAGGAAATGGCTTAGCACTAATGGCCAGTTGTACAAACTCGGGTTATACCTCGGCTCAAGTTATCTCCGTAGTTAGCGCAGAATTGAGTTGTACGACATTGGCATAAGAGATAATCCGGGTATAAACGACGGCATAGCTAACCGGGCATGGAATGGCGAGCTATCTGCTTATACCGAGTATATATATATATATATATGGCGGACTGGAGAGACCGCTACAACATCCAAAGTTAAATCATCGCAAACTCTTAATTTCAGTGAGCTATTCATAAATGTACATGAGAACGTTAATTTTAATAGCAGCACAATAATTACATATACATTTTTACAGGCAAAATACCAAAGCAAGCCAGCGACATTACAATGTAAGCATCATATGCATTGTCTTCAACACTGAACGCCATGTCGCAGTGGTCCAATGGTCAGCGCGCCGGACTCACGACGAAAGAACGTAAATTTTGTGGATCGAACCCCACCAGTTCCAACTTTTTTTGTTTATTAGTTTTTGTTTCTATGTTATGCTTGGTGTTTCTGCATGATCTTTTATATGTAGCCTACCATTAATCACTTGGGGGTGATCCTAGGTTCAACAGGGGTTTTTTTTTTTTTTTTTTTTTTTTTAGCGTATGGCTTTTAGTGCCGGGAGTGTCCGAGGACATGTTCGGCTCGCCAGTTTTGTAGCTGCTTCGAGACGGACACCCAATGGGTGAGCTACAAGTACCGCTGGGGAGGGAAGGAGGGAAGTTGGAATGTAAGGACGAGGAGTTGGGAGGTAGCGGCTGTGGCCTATAGTTAGGGACCAACCCCGGCATTTGCCTGGAAGGAAGATGGGAAACCACAGAAGACCATCTTCAAGGTTGCCGGCGGGGGGATTCGAACCTCCTCGCCTCCCGGATGTGAGCGACTGCCATCAGTCATGCCGTAACCACCACGGCTAACTCACCCGGTTTCAACAGGGTAATTAATAATAACTCCGCGTCAGTCGAGAGCATCATGCTGGAGATGCCAGGAATTAATGTAGAAAGTGATGCAGAGACTTATTATAAAAATCCAAGTTAAATCATCGCAAACTCTTAATTCGAGTGAACTACCGTATTCATATATGTACATGAAAATGTATAATCTTAATAGCAGCACAGTAATTTCATACATATTATTACAGAAAATAACGAAAGCAGGTCACTGACATTACGTACGTAAGCATCATATGCGCAGTCTTCAGGAAATTACGTTAGGTAGCGGTGGTCCAGTGGCTAGCATGCTATTCGTCTGAGGATAAATTTACATTTTTTGCAGATCGAATCTCACCAGATCCAACATTTTTTGCTTATTATTTGTTTTGTTTTTATGTTATGCTTGGTGTTTCTGTATTATATATGTACCGGTAATCATTTGGGGGTGATCCTTGGTTCAACAGGGTATTAATAATAACTTTGCGTCAGCCAAGAGCCTAGGATACCGTACTCACAATTATTCAAGAGAGCATTCATGCTGATGCGGAGGATCCATTAATAGAAATAATATTTCTGCAAAGGAGAAAAGCAAAGAAGATCAGACAGAGGCCGGCTCATTTTCTGAACTGTGATGAAAATTAATTCTTTATACGGTTCAGACAGGAAAAATACACAGTTTTGAGGTTATTAGATCAAATTATCGATAGACTGGAACATATGACTGATAATAACATGTAGTAGCCTATGCTGCACCTACCGGTGCTATATTAATTTCCATTATATTTATGTATAGCCTACGATTTATACTATTATTTGTAACCAATGCATGGATTTATTACGGTATGTTTGTCCACGGCCGTGGTTTGTTATTCTCACGGCCTCTCATGGAGTATCGCAGTGGTCAATTCGATATTCATCTGTTTCCAAAGAAGTTCAAATTTCGTGTCAATATGTCCACAAAGTTAGCTACGTTTGTTACCAACTTAGCTAGTCTCTCAGACAAACATGGAACAGCGAGCCCCGGAATAAAATCTTGTCGTACAGCCCACCCTTGGAGATATACCAAGGAAGACGCTAGCCCAGGTATAGCTATTCCGATGGATAACCCTAGTTCGTACAACTGGGCCTAAGAGGGTTAAATGTATGGGTATAATTATAAATTTGTCTTTATCAAGGAGTATAATTATTCTTTGTGATAAACGTTAAGAGTTTTATCCTACACAAGACTTCCCGTTTACTAACTTTCGTTGTAATTCCTTTTGCACCCAGAGGAATTGTTCGAAACAATAGAAAAGTATGCCCATTCACCATCTTGAATGGTATGAAATCGTTTATCTTGCACCTTCTGCAGAGAAACCTTCTTTGTGAGACTACATATTAGCTGTGATTCAAGATTATAACTGTAATAAATAGTGCATTGTCGATATTAAAGTCAGATGTATTCAAGATGGCGGCTGCATGCTACAAGCAGAGTGATAGTCTTACGACTAAAGCAAGCGAGGCATCGACTGTTTGTCCCCTCTTGTGAAGTTTCGTGAATCGTGATAATTGTGCAATTGAAGTTTCAATTGTATTTTTAGCCAATATCTGGAATATATGATGGGGATGTTCTTTACTATGGCATACAAAGCCCATATAAGTTTCTACATTTATACAAGAAAACCAGTCAAAAAACTTAGTAATTGTGGTAATTATTATAAATAACAAGGCATTAAGCACTGAAAAAATAACTATTTATTTTAATGTTGCAGAACTTAGAAATCACTATCCCATCAACAAAAACAGTCTTCCTAACCCACAAGGAAAACACAGTAAGCCCTAAAAACTACAGTACCATATTGTAAACTAATATGCGGAAATGAACTATAAGTACACCCAGCCACCTTCTCGAATGGTTATGATTACGGCTAAACTTACAACTTGATTGCTTATTGGGTTGTTAGTTACTAGAAAAGTAAATGACAGGAAAAAACAAGATGTTCAGCAAAGAACATATAGCCTACTTTCTCCTAAGTGTATGGGTATCTTTATGACTCTTTGTCCTCATTCCTAACACAATCACCTCTACCACCATGTATTGTTTGTTTTCTTTTATATTGATAATTAGCCAGTAAGTGTCAAAATCAATATTATATACTTTATGATGATTGAATAACAAAACTACTAACTTATTGTAATGCATTCACGTCCGTTAATCTCTATATTAAGCCAGCCTGCAAAGTTAAGAATCTTCCGCGCCGATCACAGTAGGTTGGTGCTGCGATCTATCAGTGAATTAATCTTTATCTTGTACGCCTATGCACTGCCATCGTAATGTAATACGATGGCAGTGGCCTATGGGTGTTGAATGAGTAGGTAGTTTAAAGTAGCCAAGAGGGAGGCGATCCAGCTGGCAGTGTTTAAAGGTAATCGGAGCGCGATCGTGGCTAATACGCTGCCGAAGTCTACGTCACTTCCGCTCCGTTGCTAAGCAACTGGAGCAATACATCATGGCTCCCTTGTAGCTTGCTTCAGTCTTCGAGCCGTCATTATTTCCTATTTGTATCGTATAAAACTGTACATGCATGGATGTCCAGAGGCAAGAAAGCATAGAAAAGTATATTTTCCACAGTAATTTAACATAGTTGTCCAATAAAGTTGTAAAATATTGCGTACGAGATGCACATTAAGTCTTAGATCATAAGTCGTAGAGATGTAGCCTACGAAATTTACCTTAAATTAAGTGAAAACATGAAAATATAACATTTCTGGATATTGTGAATCACGTCCCGTATGAATGATCAATACTACGGAAAATAAAGTACCGTAGGCCCTACCAGTAAGCGATGAATAAAATGAACTTAAGGTCTATCAATGCATAAGGGAACAGTTTAACATATTTGGATGAGAGTTTAGGCCAAATCTCATCAACGGCTGTAGAAGGAACAAAGACTGCATTTCAATACAATTTGTGTGTTTACCACAACGCCGCATTTGATTGAAAACGAATCAAATTGACAAAGCCTAGCCTGTGTGCTCAATAACAGGTTAGAGAAGTCTACAATTAAGGTATATCGTCCTACCTCGTTCTAAATAATGGGACACTTTTCCTATCCTAGCTCTAAATATTAGGCCACTAAAACTGGCATGAAAATATCCGAGGCTCTCACCCAATAAGTAGGCCTACACCAAGCTGATGACCACATTATCACACTGATTAATGTTACACATTAGCTGGTGTGCCACAAAAGAGCTAAATAGAATTAGCTGGTATATAGAGATTTAGAACAACAACAACAACAAAAAAGCCACCCTGCATCTTCACGAGCAATCTTAGCAAACATTCACACAATATGTGATGGACAGTCAAAGTGGCACAAGTAGCCTACTTGGTATGAAGTGGGCCAAAGAGTTGATGTAGGGAAATGCTAGTCCCGGTACCATAACGATGATCCATGTGCTATGGTACTAGATGGCTCACACAGTTTCCAGTTACCAAATTGAATAGGACTTTCTACTTGCAACTTCAAACCTTTCCACAGACCACAAATTATGCTCAGTTCAAAAAATAAAATACAGTATTTAGGCAGAAATTTTCAGTCTAGGATAGGCCTAACTGTTATTTGGAAACAATTCACTGCTTAAATAAATTAAGTGAAAAATCACTACTCAGAAAAGTTGTAGGAGAACATTTATTTGAATCAGATGTAAGGTTATGTAGGTTGTCATTTATAATACTTATAGTACAAACCATATTTAATTACAACTACACTGCCCACATGAACCAAAACCCCCTTCATGTGACATATATGTCTTAAATATCTCTCTATATTAGATATACTGCATCCACTAAATGATGTTATAAATAAATATTTATAATTTGTAGAACGCGCCATGCAATTCTTGCCTCAGGAGTGAGTGGTCGACTTTATTCATATTATCTCGCAAAATTCTCATACTTTATCCATAAAAGTTCACTTCTATTTTGTAGCTCCAACATTGTGGATAATCTTCACGGGAGGCGTTTGCCTTATTTCACGCTTATTATGCCTTTTTATCAACAAAATTCAAGACACTGCGCAGCGTTAATGCAGCTTCCTATGTATAAAAAACCTAGCAACCAGTTGTTTGGGTCCAATGTGGCTGCGCCCATACGGTTGCTAGGCGCGTCACTTCGGCAGCGTATAGTTGAACTACCAGTATTACAAAATTGCCATACTTCAGGAGGCCAGGTATTTACACAGCGGTATGTTTGGAACAATATTACCCACATAACCCACCAGAGGACAGCACCGTACAGAGGCGTTAAGAAGGCTGTGGTTAATGACGTGTATCTAGTTCTACTATTCTCCTTTTCCTAATGTCTTCTGTTTATGTGCGATGCTGGGACTGTGATTTTATTAATAAACGAGTGTATACTTTAGCCTCTCCATTGAGCTAAATGACATTTTATTCAGTAGGCCTATCTGTGGAAAGAGCTCGTGCAAATCAATTGTAAAAGAATTCAAGAAAAAAAAAGTTAACTGTAGCAGTACTCGATCCCCAGTCAACTGCGTGTCAGACTAACACGCTAGCCCTGAGCTAACCCTACCCTTAACATCATGGTGTTCTTAACTGATATTAGATACAAACTGTTGGCAAATAATGACTTTAAATAAACGATTTCTTCACTGCAGTACATCTTCATTAAAGATCATTTCATACAAAGTTTATATTATTGTATCAGTAGGGTATATCACATACAACATACTAAAACTATTGAAATATAAGACAGGCACATGAGGACAGCTGCCATCTTGTCGTGTGACACAAACGGCTCAGCTCTTTTAAGCCACTCAGACAGAATAATATTATAATATTAAATTATAATAAATAACGGATCACGACCTTCAGGATAGCTTAAACCACCCTAGGCTCGATAATCGGAATTGGTGGGTCTTAAGCTATTGATTAAAATGGTTGCATAATTCACACGGCCGCCATCCTGAAATGGCATGGCCGATGACCTTGAATTTTGGGTGAAAGACACGTCCTATATAAAGGTATGTTGTCACCAAATTTGGTAGAGATCGGATGATTAGTTTAGCCGTAATTTGATTTTACGTTTTGAACGTTTGAGTGGCCGCCATTCTGTTTTGGTCAAGATGGCGGCGATATAAAGTATGACACTGAGGTGCCCTTTGCTAGTGCTACCTCTGTACCAAATTTCGTTCGATTCGGTTTCACCGTGTTCGAATTGATAGGGGGGGACAGACATTTAGAGTACACACACTCGCACACACACACACACAGACACACACACACACACACACAGACAGACACACAATTTTTCGCCCTGTGTTGATTTTTTGCAAAAATCGAAAGTAGGCTAAAAAAGACAAATAAAAGAAATAAGGAAAGACGAGATGTTCAGTAAAGAGCATATAGCCTTTTTTCTCTTAAATGTATGGGTATAATTATAACTTTATCCTTATCAAGGAGTATAATTTAATATTCTTGTGATAAACGTTAAGATTTTTATCCTATACAAGACTCCCTGTTTACGAACTTTCGTTGTAATTCCTCTTTTTGCACCCAGAGGAATTGATTGAAACATTAGAAAAGTATGCCCATTCACCATTGAAATGGTGTGAAATCTTTTTATGTTGCACCTTCTGCAGAGAAACCTTTGTGAGACTATACATTTGCTGTGTTTCAAGATTATAACTGTAATAAATAGTGCATAAAAAGTAATTAAAGAAGTACATAAATTATATCAGAAAGATGGACAATGGCGGATATTACCAAATGAAGTGGTATACAGAGAACTGGAGCCTATCACTGATACCATTCAGAAGAAACTGATTTCTTTTTTGGTCACATTATTAAGGATACCGGAATCCAGATTATCTAGAAAAATTGTTGAGAAACTTTGGAATATGAAACAAGTAGGATGGATTAAGGAAATTAGAGAAGATAAGAAAGAAATAGAAATAACCTTGGATGACTTGCAAAACAAAACAAAACAAACATTTAAAAAAAAAACTGAAAGACATGAAAATAAGATTTCAACCAAAAATAGATAAAACGTCGTACAGTAAAAAGGAAATTTAGAGATGAAGAACGCCTGAGAAGATCAGAGCGAATGAAAAGCTAGTGGGCAACTTGGAAAGAAAACTTACTGAAGAAATGATTGAAGTGGTCCAATGAGGCCGTAAAAGAAGAAGAAGAAAATAGTGCAGTGTCGATATAAATTTCAGATGTATTCAAGATGGCGGCTGCGTGCTATATGCAGAGTGATAGTCTTGTGACTAAGGCAAGCGAGGAATCGACTGTTTGTCCGCTCTTGATGAAGTTTCGTAATAATTGTGGAATTGGATCTTGAGTTATTGATTTCGAAGTTTCATTAGTATTTCTAGCCAGCATCTGGAATATAATTATGGTGGGGGATGTTCTTTTACCTATGGCATACAAAACCCATAGAAGTTTCTACATTTATGCTCTTTTGAGATATTATACCTCTGAAATAAATATAGAATTATTTGTTTGTATATTTTATAATTTCAAGATGGTTGCTGCGCACAATATTCAGCTATCTCTACCTAGTATAAAACTAAGTCCCTGATTCTTGGATGTAACAGGTAATCTCGAGAACCACTGGATGGATTTTGATGTGGTTTTCTCCATTCTGTAAAGGATTTCTCGAGGAAGGTTTCTGTAGAAAAACATTCATGACTATAGGAAGCCGAGCAGTAACGATTTCAGTGAATCTAAGAATAACCTGTCATTTGTGCACCTTTTAAGCTTACGCTGGGTAAACCGTTCAAAATATATATTTATACTGTGATTGTAAGAATTGTTCAGCATGAAAAGTTCTATAAAAAAGTCTGGGATAGCATATCTCTATCTTTAATACATCACCCACTAGGAGTGGTTTTAAGTTTTCATTTCTTCCAACAATCTCCATTCAATGGGAATTTAAATGACTAAGCTTCGGCCAGCATCAAACTGTCGAGTCGCATCGAGTTAAAGACTTCTGAGAAGAGTATGTGTGTTCAGGGTTTCACTGTTCACCTCTGCTGCCGTCCATGCGCCTTTTAAGCTTACGCTGAGTGAACCTTAAAGATACCGGGCTAGTATATGAATAATGGCAGCAAGGTCTTTTGTATGGTACTCCTCTCTGACTACATTTTGCATTAATTGTGCTAATACCATCATCATCATCATCATCATCATCATCATCTCCCCTTATCCAGCTCCTGCCGGGTCGGGGTATTTATGGCACTTCTCCACTTTCCTCTTTCCTTCCACCGTTCTTCTTCCACGATCTTGTCCCAGTCCAGATTTCTTTTTCTTACGCTGTTCTTCACTGAATCAATCCACCTTGTTCTAGGTCTTCCTCTTGCTCTCTTACCCTTGCACTTTGCCTCCAGCATCTGTCTTGGTATTCTATTCTCCTCCATCCTCTTTACATGTCCATACCACCTTAGTTTATTCTTCTCAATTCTCTCATTTAGTTTTCCCATCCCAACTTCCTTCCTAACATCTTCATTCCTCACTCTGTCTTTCCTTGTGTTTCCTATCATACTTCTTAGGAATTTCATTTCACTGGCTTGGATTCTACTCTCTTGCCTGCTTGTCAGGGTCCAAGTCTCAGCTGCATAAGTTAATATGGGAACATAGTACACTTTATACATTACCTCCTTGCTTTTCCTTGGTACTTCCTTATCCCAAACAAGTTTTCTTACACTTTGATAGAATGCATTGCTCTGCTGTACTCTCCTGCCAATCTCCATGTCCAACCTACCAGTTTGCATCAATTCACTTCCTAGGTATTTGAAAGTGTCCACAATTTCCAAACTCTTGACTTCCAATTTTCACAGTGCCCTTTCCTTGTCTTTCCCCTCTTGTCATCACCATGGTCTTGCTTTTCTCTATACTGATTTTCAGGCCGTACTTCTGAATATTTTCGTTCAGGGCATCTAGTTGTTTTTTGCACTTCTTCGGTGTTCCTTCCCCAGACCACAATATCATCTGCAAATAACAGTAACTTCATTTCTTTATGTCCATATGCTTCCTTTGTTTCCTTTACAATTTCATCCATCACCATTATGAACAAGAGAGGTGACAGCACACTCCCCTGTCTTAGTCCAGTCTTGTTCCTAAACCAATCTGTCTTTCCAACTGGGGTCAGTACCCTGCTAGCACAGTTGTTGTACATTGCTTGCACCATTTCCAACATTTCTCTTCCCAGTCTCTTCTTAACCATGGATTCCCATACCTTCTCTCTGGGGACACTATCATATGCCTTTTCTAGATCCATGAAAGTCATGATCAAATCCTCTCCATATTCCCAGTTCTTTTCCATCACCTGCCTCTAGCTAAAGATTGGTCCACTGTGGATCTTCCACTCCTGAAGCCATACAGTTCCTCTTGCAACTCTCCTTCCACCTTTCTTCTCATTCTTCTTTCTAATATCCTTTCCGGAATTTAACTATCTGTGATAAGAGGGTGATCCCTCTATAGTTATCACACACCTTCTTGTCCCCCTTCTTAAACACTGGTATTATTAGCCCTTTCTTCCAGTCTTCTGGTACACATTTCCGTTTCCACACACACTTTAGCAGTCGATACAACCATTGCATACCAACAGGTCCAGCAGCCTTTATCATTTCTACACTGATTTCATCCACCCCTGTTGCTTTTCCCATCTTCATTTTCTGTACTGCTAATTCCACCTCCAGCTTTGTTATATCATCTTCTGTTATAGGCAGCCCCTAAACTTAAGAACCAACCAACCAACCAACCTTCTGTTATAGAGTCGTCAGGTTGTGTCACTTCCACCTCACCAGTACAATTGCTCACATTCAATAGCTTATCGAAATACTCCTTCCATCGTCCCTTTATCTCTTCTGGGTGTGTTAACAACTCTCCATCTTCCTTTTTTACTAGCTTTGTAGTAACTCTTTCTTTCTTCTTACTTCTTAGAAGTCCATACAGCAACCTTTTACTGCCACTTACATCTGTTTCCATTCTTCGTGTGAATTCTTCCCAACTTTTCTTCTTTTCTTCTCCTACCACTTTCTTACACCTCCGTTTGCTGCCGTGATACTTCCTTTTGCCTTCTTCTGTTTGATCTCGGTTCCATTCTTTCCATGCAGACTTCTTTTCTTTCACTGATTTCCTCACTTCTTCATTCCACCACGGTGTCTCCTTCTCTTTCACTCTTGTCGACGTCCTACCACAAGCACTCTATGCTGCACCAACAAATGCCTTTTTAAAGTGGGACCATTCCTCTTCTATGTTTTCCCCTTCAGTAACTGGGATTTGTTGCTTCAATCTCTCCTGAAAATCTTCCTGTACAGTTTTGTCTTTCAATTTCCATACTTTTATTTTACTTTCTCTGATCTCCTTTAGGTTTTCCAATTTTTCCCATCTAAATTTTGCCACCACAGCTCTATGGTCCCCATCAAATGCTTCTCCTGGTAAAGCTGTCACATCTATCATCTTTCTGCGATTAGTCCTTTCCACCAGAAAGTAGTCAATTACTGATTTTGTTCTTCTATCGCCCCAACCATATCTCGTAATTTTCCTGCTGTTTTTCTTCCGAAACCATAAATTACCCACTATCAGTCCATTCCTTTCACAAAAGTTTACAAGTTCCTCTCCTTCCCGGTTCTTTTTCCCATATCCATATGGTCCAATGACTTCTTCCTTTCCTTGTCTCTCGTTTCCGACTTGTGCATTCATATCTCCCATGATCACCACTTCTACATCTGAAATTACTCTTTCTACATCCTCCAGGAATACTTCAATATCTTCGTCTCTGTTTCCAGTCTGTGGTGCATACACTTGTATGAAGTCCATCACGTCATTTTTCATCTTCATTCTAATTTTCATTATTCTGTCACTCACACACTCGACCACTTCAACATACTCCTCCAGTTGTTTCGAGGTTATCAGTCCCACGCCATTTTTTGCCTCTTGGCCACCACTCCAGTATAATGTATATCCTTTCCTCAATTTCTTCCTTCCTTTACCTTTCCATTTCACTTCACTCAGCCCCATCAATCCAACATTCTCCCTCTCCATGAAGTCTTCCACCTCCTCCACCTTGCCTGTCAGGGTCATGACATTTATGATTCCCACTTTCATTTCGGTTACTGGTCGCCCATTTCTCACAGTTCCCCCAGTACCAAAAGAACTGCGCGTCGCCTGCAGTGTACGCCCTAACCTTCTCCGAATCATTTGAGGTGCCATTTCCATTTTAGGCTATTATTACGATGGGGTCGCCACTCCCAAAGGCATTTTATGAAGCTACTGCCATCTATTATACAGGCCGCCCCTAACATGAGAAACAGACGCCCTTGCAGCCGCCCCTAACCTGGGAAACAGACGCTGCCAATTGATGCTGTATTCGTACTATTCCCTGAGTACTGGGTTGCCTCTTCCGCAATCTCCACCATTCCGAAGTCCATCTTCTCCGCTGCAGATTCTGTTGAGGTCTTCGCACGTAACCCTGTGCACGGGGCCTATGTTATACCCCATAGGACTGGGTCCTCACCAGAACTTAGCCGGTACTGTAGTTCCATGGTATATTACAGTACCGTTGCCCATCCCCGCGACGTGGACGCGCCTGGCAAGAATTATCCATGTAGCCAATTATAATTGCCTCATGGACCGGGATAAGGAGCTGTCTAAATCCAGCCTCCAGGGCTTAATTGTGCTAATATATCAGGAGTTAAATATATTCAGGGTTCGATTCCCAGCTCCGTCAGGGATTTTTAAAAACTGACGTGAGGGCTGGAACGGGGTGCACTCAGCCTCGTGAGGACAATTGAGTAGCTGCCCGATAGTGAGGCAGTGCCCCGATCACGAAAACCAAGATTAACGGCCGAGGGGTCCCGATGCGCTGATCACGTGTCACCCCCATATCTGCAGGCCAAATGGCTGGGCAGCGGTCGCTTGGTAGGCCTAGGCCCTTCATGGGCTGTAGTGCCAGGGTTTATTATTATTATAAATATATTCATGTCTTAAGAATACCCTCAGCCACCATTATGAATGTATGGAGTCACTGTTCCTTCGGCTTTGTCTAGATTCACAGTTTTATTGTAAGAATACATGCATTATCATAGTCTATATCAGGGGTTCCCATTAGGAATTTTTCTCGGACCCCCTAAAGTGATCGTTATGCAAGCACAGACCCCCCCACCCCCCTGCTCTAAAACTTTTAAGTCAAGACTTAAAATATTTGAATTCCTAATTGGAACCTCTGCCTTGGAGTACTGTGCTCAATTGTTTGTATGTTAATATTAACTTATTTAATCCTATTACTTCATATAATTCTTTTAAGTCGTAAAGTGCTACAGACCTAAAAATAACAATGCAGTGGTTGAGAAGGAACAATCCTATTTATTGTCATTTTGTTAACAGCACTAATGTGTAACAGGGGCCGGCGTTCAACAAGACAAACGTAACCTATTCTTTCCCGCAATTATTTCTCGAGGTCGGGTTGTAATTTCAGGCCTCATATCTAGTCTATTTCTATACCGGTATTTGCTTTTCATTACGCACATTGTGGAAAAAAGCTTGTTCACACAAGTAAGTTGTTGCGAACGGGGAAGAATAATTTTTACTGCCTTATCGCTGATTCCCATGTAGTCCTTTCGAACTGTCACCCAGAAGTCTGCTAGCTTATTTTTCATTAAAAGAATTCTTCATTTCATCACTTGAGGGTCAATTCCACCTCTAATAGTAGATGAATACTTTCAATTTTGAGATTGGTGCTGAATGGGTCTCCAATCCAGCAGTTATCGCAATCGGGCTCAGGAAAATATTTTCATTTCATTTCAGTTGCACGACTACGAGGATGTTCGGTTATATTTTCTTTACCTCGCAAGGCAAACCTTCGTTAGATAACTGCAGAAATGTTTTTAGTGTGGAGAGATTGGCATATGAGCCATTTTGTACCCTTGCTGCCCAAATACACTGAAGAAAATGGAAATTGCAACACCCAGAAGGAGTGGTGCTACATTGCTGCAATTGAACATGCAGGACGAGTGTTCGGTTGTGATTCGATGATTACACTTTCAGGTCCTTCTGACCGCAAGTTTGGACAACAATCAATACAGGATGTGCCGACCACAAGCTGCAATACATTGATGAATTCAGCGAGGCATGGAGTCAATAAGGCCTGGATCGCTTCCTGAGGAATTGTGGCCCATGCTTGCTGCACTGCATGGGTCAGTTGTTCCAGAGTTGTGGGTGGCTGAGGACAGTTGGCCAGTTGTCGACCCATCATGTCCCACACATGCTCAATAGGACTGAGGTCCGGGGATCTGGTGGGCCATTCTAAGGTTGTGATGTCGTGGAGAGCTTCACTGGATATGCGTGCAGTGTGAACCCGGGCATTGTCCTGTTGAAACATCCCATTAGCAATGTTCGCCATCATAGGGACAACCACTGGATTGAGTACCCTATCAACGTACTGTCGAGCAGTCATAGTGCCCTCAACAAGCACTAATTGTGATTTCACATTAAAGCCAAGAGCTCCCCAGAGACCATAATGCTTGGTGTTGGCCCTGTGTGCCTCTCGACAATAAGGTCTGGGCGGCCCCTCTCCCCGGTACGTCGGCGCACACGATTCCGGCGATCACTGCGGGCAAGACAGAAGCGCGATTAATCACTAAAGACGACCCTATGCCATTCGTCGACCCACCGGTCGTTCTCGACACCAGGCCAGCCTTACACGTCGCTGTTGTGGGGTCAATGGAACACCACCTGCAGGGACACGGGATCGTAAGCCAGCTGCACGCAGGCGATTACCAACTGTTTATTGTGTAACGTGGGGTGCCACAGCTGCTCAAATTTGCGCTGCTGTTGCATGGGGTTCCATCCGAATCATGCGGCGATCCTCTCTCACAGTTGTCTGTCGCGCTGGGCCTGTGCCAGGTCTACGAGTGTGGGTACCTTAATTTGACCACTGCTGCCATACACGTTGTACCGTAGATGCCTGTCGGCCAACACGTGCAGCGACAGTCCTTAGCAATAATCCAGCCTCACACAGCCCAAATATCCGAGCCCTCTCAAACGGCGACAGTTGTTGATAGCGTGCTCTTCTCTGTCGTCGAGGCATGTTTGACGGGGAACACTTCACTGCACAGACTGCAAGTCAACTATGCTACACCAGAGTCCGTATACTGGATGATGATGATGATGATAATTGTTGTTTTAAGGGGCCTAACATCGAGGTTATCGGCCCCTAATGATCTGGGTGATTGCGAAAATGATAATGAAATGGAAACCAGAACAAAATTATCGAAGACGGAAAATACGTACAAAAAGGAACTCACATGGAAACAACTCACAATATGGTCCTACAAAAGGGAATTTAGAACGAAAAGTTGCACAAAAAGAATAGATTGAAAAAGACCCACAAAACGTAGGCTAGATTCAAAATACGTACAAAATGCAAAGTAGCGCCGAAATACTTACAAAATGCAACTGAAATTCAAAATACTTACAAAATGCAAATGAGATCGAAATTACGTACAAAATGCAATTGAGGTTCAAAATACTTACAAAATGCAATTGAAATTGAAAACACACAATGCAATTCAGATTGAAATATCCCAGTTCCAATCCAAAGTATTCACAAAGTGCAATTGAAATTCAAAATCCTTACAAAATGCAATTGAAATTGAAAATGCTCACAAAATGGACGGTAGATTCAAACGACTCATGTGGATTGACAATACTTACAAAAAGCAATTTAGATCGAAAATACTTGACAAATGTAATTTAGATTCAAAATACCCACAAAATGCAATTGAGAATCAAAAGATGTGCAAAATGCCCACCAAACAAAATGCAATTTAGATTCAAAATTCGTGCGAAATGCGGTTTTGGTTGAAAATACTTACAAAATGCAATTGAAATTCGAAATACTCACTAAAAGGCCCCGCAACCTGCATTGAAAGACTTACTAAAAAGCAATTTAGATTGTCAATCTTTACAAAATGCAATTGAGGTTGAAAACAACCGCGAGATGTAATTTAGATCGAAAAAACTTACAAAATGCAACATAGATCAAAAATGCCTTAAAAAATCGCTAAAAGGGAATTTAGATACACGGTGATTCGAGTAACAAAAACAGTGCGGGAATCTTAAAGAGAAAAGAAAATAGAAGGAAAAGAGGAGAGGGGAGGGGAGAGAGGAGAAGGTCCGCCCCAAAGGGAAGGGACAAAAAGGGGAAAACGGACCCAGCTCAGGAATCCCTCGGGGTCGCCAACTCCCGAACTCACCAGCCGTGAGCCCCTGAGGGTGTAGCATTATCGAGGGTGCACCAGAAGTGGTGGGGCTACATACACCCTGCCACCTTAAGGGCCTAGAGCACAAGGCAGGAGGTAAAAGGAAGAGAAAAAGAAGGCTGACCCCTCGCAGAAGGAGGGAATCAGAAAAGATGAGACAAGGGCCAATTAAGGCGGGAAAGGAAGAGACTCCCTAGGCCTCGGATACCCTAATACCGTCGGGGTCAGAAGAGAACAAGAGTTGACCAAGTGAGGTCGACAGGAAAGAAGACAGAGAGGAGCCCGGCACAAGTAAGTGGAAGCAATGCCGGACTCAGCTGGGGCCCCGTGGTCGCCAACCCACATCCCACTAGATGTGAGCCCCTGGGGGGCCGTATACTGGAGTTGATTCCTCCGCGACCAATCACGTGGGGAGACCTGTAGCAGCAATCCAATGGGTCTGAAATTTTGAACGTTTACATACCTACATGGCATCGTTCCATATCTTGAAAATTAACACAAACGACCAATGCCTTCATGGTGTTGCAATTTCCATTTTCTTCAGTGTATTACTTTTTCACAATCGCACTGATCTTGTCGTCAACTCTGAAAAGATCAACGTAGTCACCTTGCAAACTCAAAACATTTAAGTGATCAAACACGTCAACCAAGTAAGCAGTTCTGCAAAGCCAAGAAATGTCATTGAGGAAATCCTCACGAAGAAATATCCATACCTCATCTTGCAGGTCGAGAAACCTGCCCCATTGAAAGCCATCGCACTTCAGTATGAATGAGAAGCTGCTCATGTTCGCTACCCATGTCTTTGCAGAGGAATGCAAATAACCTGCATTTAAAGGAGCTGGTTTTGACATTGTTTATTATTTTCACCACTTCATTAAGGGTGCTCTGCAACAGTTCAGGCAGTCTTTCGACTACTAATGCTTCCGGGTGAATAAAAGCAATGTGTACAGCAATTAAGTGAAAAAGATATCTCCAGATATGTGCCCACTTCATATCTGGAGCTACCTTTTTCACTTCAACTTGAAGGCTCTTCCAGCATCGGACAGAGCTTTCGCGCCATCTGTAGACAGACCCACACATTTCTTCCTGGCGATATCATGTTTATAACAATAATCATTCAGAGCTGCGAAAATATCGTCTGCTGTTGTGTGTACTAGTTCACAGGAAAAAAGAAAATCTTCATATATTTAGTCATGACTTAAAAAACGTTCAAAAACCAACATTATCGCCTTTCTTGATATGTTGGTACTCTCATCCAACTGCAGAGCAAACATGTCACACATGTTTCTTCAATATTGCTTGACATATCTCTGATTCGCATTTGCACAGTATTGTATAACAGTTGGACAGTACTTACAAGCTTGCAGCAACTTCGCCCAGCATTCTCTTGCACAAAATAATTGCTGAAGGTACAATGAGCTCTTCAGCAATTGTACGGTTTTTGGCAAGCTGAGGTTCTTCGTAGGATGCAAGCGTTGAATTTCCATTCACATTTGCACCAGAACTTTTGGTAATTACTTTCTGGCATGATTTCAGTTGAGATAACTTTATTTTGAAGAATTCAATGGATTTGCCTTTGTGCTTCGAGTGTTTGGTATCTAGATGCCTCCGGAGTTTTGCAGGTTTCATACTCTCGTTGGCAAGGGTTTGAGGCTCAGGACAATTTCAGGTCCACAATACGTAAAGCCAATTTCCAAATATTTGATGTCGTATTTCCTACTTTTCGCAGTACACTTACTCTTTGAATGGCTAGGCTCATGAGAGGCAGCAGGCGACCCATTCACCTCCATATTTATTACCACAGATTCCTTGTTGTCACTATCTGTAGCAGTGGGCCTACATCGTTTTAGAGATCCACTCTTCAACCAACGATCCATATTCAATTGACTTTTAACAAATAAAACAATTAAAAGTTACTTTCAAAACACATGTAAATATGTAAACACACAAAATGGCTGCGGAGTAGAACACAGAGAAACAGGAGCAGAATGCTCTCTAGCGGGAAACTTGAAAAACTCAAATTATGCTGCGCTACATATGAGTGCGCCACTTATGCTGTGGGTGACCACGCATAATTATTATTTTTAAGGAACTCTTTGTCCTTTCTCCGTTTTCCATTTTCATTATTGCGTTACTTCTTGACGACTCTTCGCGGACCCCCTGGCCTACAGTCGCGGACCACCTAATGGGAACCTCCGGTCTATATGTTCATGAATACCACCGAGTGTTGTATTCAGTGTGTTATACTTATCGCTGATGTCAGCAACGCCCCATGTATGGTACTTCTCCCTTACTACGTTTTGTTTTAACTGTGCAATTTAAGTCTTGAAGGATTCATAAATATATTTTAACATATTTTAAAAATTTTGCTTCGAGTATATGATACTCCTTATAGGTTTGTCTCTTTTTCGCTAATTTTCGTTATTGTAGTTATAAATCATAAAAAGCTATTTACTTTTAAATTATGATATTCCAGGATGGGTGCTGAACGCTATATTCAGTATGATAAATTTATCACTAACGCTACCAACACCTCTTATACAGTTCAACCTAAGACTCCTCTTCTCCAAGTTTTGCCTTAAGTTTGCAATAACAACCAGAATTACTAATTTGTATACTTGGCCGTGAAAACCAATACTATGCTTGAATACTATGCTTAGCTGCCATCTTGAATCTTTGGAGGCACTGTTCTTTTGCTTTGGGCATAAAAAGCAATATCATATTTTATTACTAAATTTTGTTATTATAGCTCGAGGATACCTTAAGTTATTAATTTATTTTGAAATTTAAAGATGGCCACTGTGCGCTAAATTCAGCGTGATAATCATTCGACTAACACAATTGAGAGCTCATATGATACTCTTCTCTTGTCTAGACTCTTCCTAATTATCCAATTTCATTCAGAGTTGTTAATTTTAAAGTTCTATTTTGTGCAACCACCATCATGGATGTATGGAGAAAGAGTTATTTTGCCTTGGCCATACATATATGGTCCTATCTTGTCACTAATTTTTGTTACTGTAGCTCTTGAAGTGTTGAGGGTTATTTATTTTTATATTTTATAATTTCAAGATGGTGGCTGCATGGAATATGCACTCTCATTTACTCTACAACATTGGTAACTGATCGTCTTCATATAGAACTATTCGATTACCAAATAATGTGAACATTGATTAAAACGTTATGGATTATACTGCTTCCATGAAACGCATGGCCAACATCTTTAAATTATTTGGCTGATGACTTTGTAGTTTGGGCACAAGACTCGTTGCACACTAAGGTATGTTTTTCTATAATTTCGTAGAGATCCGATTAGTTTACTCATAATTTGATTTATGGTATGAACATTTGGATGTCCGCCATTTAGTTTTGGTTAAGATGGCGGCGATATACAGGGTGCATCAAAATGAACATCGGCGTTTTAAGGCTTACTGTTAACTTACAATTATAAAATAATACATCAAATGAAAGAGCAACTCAAACTGTTTGTCCTACAAGTGTTCAATGTGAGCACCATTCTTCACACAGCACACATAGAGTCGACAGCAGAGTTCATCCCAAACCTTGAGCAGTGAATCTTGGATTTATTGTTGCAACAGCTGCTTCAATCCTGTTTCTTAAGTCGGTTAGGTCAGCTGGTGGCGGAGGTACGTACACGTAATCCTTTACGAACCCCCAAAAGTAAACATCGCATGGCATCAGATTGGGTGAATGTGGAGGCCATGCGAAACAAGCTCTTGTCACCCTGCCCCTTGCGGCCAATCCAGCGGTCTGGTACAACGTCGTTTAACCAATCACGTACCGAGGTATGCCAATGAGGCGGTGCACTATCTTGCTGCCAAATCAAGTACTCTGGTTCAGCTTCTTGTAATTGAGGAAAGAGCCATAGTTTTAGCACGTTACAGTTGCTTCAGCATAAATGGAAAGCCCATAAACTTTCCGCCGGGATATGGCACAATAAATATTTCATTTAGGGGAGTCTCTTTGCAACTGTACCATCTTGTGGGGATTTGCCGACCCCCAGATATGCAATTATGAGTGTTCACATGTCCACTTAGGTGAAATGTCGATTCATCACTGAAGACGACACGATCCAGAAAATTGCCATTCTCATGCAGCAACATATCGTTTGCAAAGTTGGCAAGTACACCTTAGTCTGTAGGCTTTAGAGCTCATAACAAATGCAAATGATAAGGACGTAGTTAGTTGTAAGCATCGCCATAAAACTCTCCACACCGACATCACTGGAACTGCTAATTCACAACTAGCCCTCCAAATTGATTTCTTGGGGCTACGCGTGAAAGATTCTCTCACTCGTTCAACACGTTCTTCAATCTTTGATGGTCGGCCGGTACTGTTCCCTTTAAAAAGATAGCCAGTGTCTTCAAACTGATGATACCATCTACGGATATTATCACTTCGAGGATTACAATGGAACTTAATACGGAATACACGTCACACTGTAACTACAGATTCAGTCCTTGCAAACTGTAAACAGATAAAGCTTTCTGCTCCCTAGCTGCCATCTTGGCTACTAGCGCTTCTAACGGAAGACTGAGGAACCAGTGCATGCGCACAGGTACAAACACTTGTAGGATAAACATGACACTGAAGTGTCCTTTGCTAGTGATATCTCGGTACCAAATTTGGTTCGATTCTTTTTTTTTTTTTTTTTTTTTTATGCACACACAACTCCAGAGGGTGTAGACCACATTGTGTCACCTGAAATGTACCATACATGGCGGTCCAAACACACCCTGCCATATAAGTTAACAGGGTTGGAAGAGAACAAGAGTTGGCACGAGAGGTTGATAAGAAAGACAAAAGAGAGGAGTCCAGTTCAAGTAAATGGAAGTAATGCCAAGGCAATAAAAAAAGCCTTCTGAAAGACTAAAATGTTGCTATTCCGTAGGGGGTTAATGCTATTTCAAGAGTAATTTTCTTTTGTGTCAAGGAGTTTACAGATTTGCCTTCAGTATATCATGATGTTGAGTACGTAAAATACCGGTAAAGTAGGCGCACATATGTAAATAGGGTATTATAAATTATGTTCCGCATTGTAAAAATGCCAAGTTTTAAATTTACAATAATGAGAAATATGCAGCATGCTTGTATATTAAAACTACCGTACATGTTCAACTATAATAGACAATTTCGAGCTCCAGTGTTGCCTTTGAGCCAAATTGTGCCAACTTTCGATGTTAAATTGGTGCATTTTTTATCATACTGGCTTCATTCTTATTAGTGTAAAGCTACCTGGGGAGATATCACAGTATTCAGATCTAACGCACTTACAATGTCGACTCATTATGACAAGTCATAACTTCAAAACCATTGTTCAGGCTTGATCTCAAGTTCTGGTTAATGATAGCATTTTACCAAGTTTAATGACAATTTTAAGACATTGTCAATAGATTATGACCAAATAGAACAGGAATTTTAAGCCGAACGAAAGAGATGCAGCGAGGATATGCTAGAGGAGTGAATGTGCATGTACAAGAGTGTGCTTTCATATTAGTGCTTTAAACTAGTGTGCACCTAACAGTCGGGACTCAATTTGGTCAGAAGAGAGTATGCATTACACTCAAGTAAATACACCAACTCTACCCTATAATTTTTTATTTATCGTATGGCTTTTAGTGCCAGGAGTGTCTGAGGACATTTTCGGCTCGCCTGAGTCTGTAGCTGCATCCAGCGTACACCCTTAGGGTGAGCTACAAGTTCCGTTCAATTTCAAGCAGTTCCAACTTTCGCTACCAGATATCAATGATACCTACTGGCGAACGTTGGAACTTTGATAGAGCGTTCCGACGAAATCTAACCTAACAATATAGCTTCACACAAGTTTAGTCTGTGGAAGGATCTTTTACATGTCAAATCTATGACATGGGACCGCCGGCTTTACTTCCCCTCCGAAGGAAGGCATACTGAAGGATTTTTTAACGCTCTTAAAATATCCGACGACTTTGGCCGGGTTTAGACCAGCACAGCAGTTCAGCATGCTACCAACTATGCCACCGATGCCTTGGATGCATACTTGATCATAATTGGAACAATGCTATCGAAATAAGATCCCACATTGAAAAGGCAAGAGCTGCATTCAGCTGGAATCAAGAAAATGAATGAACTATTGTGCAACGGGGACTTTAACATTGCTCTTTGTCTCTGTTTACTGTGGTGTTGCACTTGCTCTTTTCTGCTGTATGATGTTGAAGCCTGGACCCTCACAGAGAACACCAGCAAAAAAAACTTCCAAGCCTTTGAGATGTGGTGCTATCGATGCCTGCTAAGAATATCATAGATAGATAAGAGTAAGTAACACTGAAGTGCTCAAACCCCTGCACAAAGAATTGGAGGTCTTGCAAAACATCAAAAAGACGAAACTTAAAAACTTTATAGTAAGATAGCAGAGGCCGAGGCAGGAGGAGAACATCTTTGCTATAATAATAATAATAATATCGTATGGCCTCGGGTGCCTGGTGCAAGCTTTGCTATTCGACACCCAGAGGGTAGCTTGCATGTCGAATTTCGTAGTTCCTTGACTATGAAAGTCAAGGAGGTTAGATGTTAGATATCTAATCTCCTTGAACACAATAGCGCTTTCTAGTAGAGAAATGAGGAACTTTGTGCTGGCGGAAACTCCCGAGATTAATTTTGCCATTATGAACTCGGCCTACTGAATTCAAATGGGTTCTTTGACATGCCAACATCGTATGACATGCGTATCGTATTTTTGCCGCCTTTCAAAAATCACTTACCACGGTCAGGGGCGAACCTGCAATCTTGGGGTTAGTAGACCGACACGCTATCCACTCACCCACCGTGGCAAGCTATCTTTGCTATAGAATCTAGGTGAATGGTTTGGAATCAACACCCCTACACTGTTCCAAGTCACTAAAAATAAGCAAGAAATCAGAGTTGACTATTGGGTTACATTCTTTTTTTCTGAATTGTTTTGAACCATTTTTCCAATGTATGGTTGAAATTTCAACACTTCTCCCATGCTTTTTTAGCCTATTTTTCATTATCTGAAATATACCTAGGTAGGCTTATAGGTAAAGCTCTGCGCGGATGCAGATATCCACAACATTTTTCGCCATGCGAAGGCTGTGAGGATAATGTTTGGAGTAAATTTGCGGCTAGTTTTTAGAATCCAATCCAAACTTGTTGAATATCATTACTATGACCCGGGTGTTTGTGACATACCTGTAGCCTATCATATTTTACAGTTATATTTTTCTTTCATGACAAATGCACCTTCTGCAGAGAAACCTTGGTGAGGCGACACATTTGCTGTGTTTCAAGATTGTAACTGTAATAAATAGTGCATAAAAATTAATTTAAAAAAAGTACAAAAATTAATTAAAATATATCAGAAAGATGGACAATGGTGGATATTACAAGTGAGAAGAGATCTCTAGGTACCCCAGGAAAAGATAGCGTGAAAATTCAAATCTTTTGTGTAGACCGTAACAGTTCTTCTAGGACTAACACATGAAAGGAAGATGAAGATGATGATTACTTCCAAATTCCAGAAAAACACAATATCAACATGGTGGTCAAGTGAATTTCTAATATCTAAAATGACTTTTCTATCTAATCATCAGAGAGCAATGAAACTTAGCACAGTGAATCTTTATTCAGAGGCGACTATACAGACATCACACGTTCAAATATATTAAAAAACTAGCAGGTACCCGCGGCTTCGCTCGCGATCAAGTCAATGGGAACGATGCAATTGTACACCTGCTGTTAAGTGTGTGCGATTGCGCTTTGTTAATAGAAATTGCGAATATTGTTTGAAGAGGGAACTGCACTCTTGCACACTGGAATGGCAAATCTATCGGAATATGGGGAATCAAAAGTATTTTTCCTTACCTATAGTAAAATATCTCTGACCTTGGCCGTTGATGTACATTATGCACTCTCTTCCAGTGTTACATCCCAGGGATTGAAATTCTCCAACAACCCTTTTGCCTCACATGCCTCTCTAAGTAATTAAAATTCCCAACTGTTGTTGTTTGAGTCTTCAGTTTCTTGACTGGACTGATGCAGCCCTCCGTGACTCCCTCTCCTGAGCTAATCGTTTCATCTCTATATCGCTACCACACCCTACATCCGAGGCAATCTGTTTTACCCTGGTCTACCCTACAGTTCTTGTCCTTAACCCTCCCATCCATAACTAAGCTTGCTATTTCTGGGTGTCTTAATATGTGTCGTACCAACCTATATCTTCTCTTCAATAGCAGTCGCCAGAAACATCTCTCCACTCCCACTCGTCTTAATAGCTCTTTATTTGTTACCCCATCTACCCATCTGATCATCATCATTCTCCTGTAACACCACATTACAAACGCTTCAATTCTCCTCTTTTCTGCTGCACCATTAGACCAAGTTTCACTTCCTTATAGTGTCACGCTCCAGACAAAAGCTTTCAAAAATTACTTCCTAATATCTAAATGTATATTCGATGTCAACAGATTCCTTTTCTGTAGAAATGATGTCCTTGCCTGAGCCAACCTCTTTGCTTCGTCCATCACTGGCTATTTTTCTTCCTAAGTAACAGAAGTCTCCTACTTCCCGTAGCGTTTCACCTGCCAATTTGATGTGCATAGAGGTTTCTGATTTATTTTGGCTGCATTCCAATAATTTTGCTTTACATTTATTGATTTCCATCATGAATTATTTCCTCAAGACGGAGTCCATACCATTCAAAAACTCATTCAATTCCTCTGGCGTATCGGTCAAGATGACGATCTCATCAGCAAATCTCTAAGATGAAATTATTTCTCTTTGAATCTTCGCTCCCACTTAAAATTTTTCTCCAACTACCTGTTTATTTTGTTTTTAGAGATCTTTGAAATGCGTTGCCCTAGCACATGGTGTAGATGCATTGTCAAAAGAAAACATTCCATGTTACGAACATGGGCCGCATAACCTGCACCGAAAGCCTATTCTGAACAGCAGTTCCTTGAACTCAGATTTGCCAACATTTTATTGTATCTTTCCATGTGGTATATCTCTGTACCTCAACACACAGAAGAGTGCTTTAAAAATCATGTCTTGTGTAAATTTTGGAAAAGGTAGCGAGTGTGGTTTTTGCCGGAGTGGATACTCGCTCGTAGAAATTCTTTTCAGTAAAATAGACTGGTTCACAATTTTGTAAGTGCACATTGAGGTATGTGACGGCGGGATGCCTTAAGTGTTACGGACACGGCAATAGCCACCACAGAGCTTCGTTGCTACTGAAATAACGACCAGACTGTTATTTTTACTTAACTATACGGGATTTGTGAGCCCAGTGTTTATGAAATTGAACGTAGCTATATCGCTACCTTTATTTAGTAGCTGCTACTGTAAAACTTTCTTCAGCTATTCCCAATTAATTGGGGTCGCCGTAGCCAGCCAGGCTCATTTCGGTTTTGGCCGGGGATTTAAGGCCGGATGCTCTTCCTGACGCCACGTGATTTTCCAGGTGAAAATTCCACCCCGCTGTCACCGGGATTCGAACCCCGGCCGTCCTGGTGAAAGGCGAGAAGCTAAGCCACTGCGCCATCACGCTTCCCTAGAAGCCGCTACTGTAGTGTTTACAAATTAAAGGTGGTATTAGAAGGCGCTTTCCCTATTTTTTTTACCCCTGGCACTACAGACCATGAAGGGCCTAGGCCTATCATGCGACCGCTTCCCAGCCATTTGGCCTGCAGATATTGTGGTGACGCGTGGTCAGTGTACCGTGTCCCCTCGGCCGTTAGTCTTGTTCTTCGTGACCAGGGCGCTGCCTCGCTATCAGACAGCTACTCAATTGTCCTCACGAAGCTGAGTGCACTCCGTTGCAGTCCTCACGTCAGTGTCTAAAATCTCTGATGGAGCCAAGAATCGAACCCGGGACCTCCGGATGAGAGGCAGGCGCGTTACCCTGTTCTTATTGTGTTCATATATATCTTGAAAAAGATAACAAATTGATTGGCTTTGCCTCCTACAGGGATATGTATATAAAATCGGATGTCATACCGTGAGGTTCAGTTGCCATGGAAACGGACTTGCCATTATTTCATCAGTTTATCAGAGTAAAGATAGTTTTCTGCGAACATCTTTGAAACGGTTGGTTTTAGGGCCTTAAAATGTGGTTTTCGGTGTCCCGTAGGGACCTACCGAGTATTGTTCCTTGCATCGAGGGGCGTAAAATGAGCTTTGTCCGGTCTTTTTGCGACAACTTCGATATTTTGTCCCGGTTGATTATTTTTGGTGACTTTTCAGTTATGTTGCCTGTTCCACGGGATCAATGATTTATTTCCGGATGAAAGGATGCCTATATGTTATCCCAGGGTATGAGCTGTCTCCATTTCAAATTTCATCCAAATCCGTCCAGCCGTTTTAGTGTCAAGAGGTAACAAACTAACACACACACACACACAGACTTTCACAATTATAATATATATAGGGATTCAAGATTTCATCCGTTCGAAACTTGAAAACTTTTTTAAATTATCATATTCTCTTCGAGTGTATTAGTTGTATTTTTTCTTAAATTTAACATTTATTTATTCAAATTGAATGTAAAATCTGCAACAGACAAATTACAGAAAACTGACAGAAGAATTATTAGAACAATTATTAACAAAAAACACCAATTGATGGACATTGGAGATTGTTGCCTAACAACATCGTCTATCGTGAATGTGAATCAATAATCAATAATTTCCGAAACCGTTACTGATATCACCCTGAAATTTTGTGTAGTGATAGATATTACTAAGATAAGTTCACCTATGTGACTTTAAAAACGGTTAAGTACAAAACCATCATGGCGGTGATGCGAAACTTAAAATATTTAAATGGATCTTTCTGGCGACAATTATTCGAGAGTTGTGAAACTTGGCACATTATGTCTTCATCAAGGCCTAATATATTGGAATCTAATATAATGCAATTTTTAGGAGGACTAAAAATGGTGGCTATGCAAAATTTTTAAAATAAGGTTTTTATCATTTCTTGTGTCCAAATCAAGCGATAGAAATGTAGGTTGGTATAATGAACCACCATTATAATATTCATCTGCTGGTATATAATTCTATAGGCTATATAATCCAACATGGCGACCATGTGACATTTCACCACTACTATTTAAGCAATCAAATAGAAATTTTGTATGGTGATTATTATTTAGTACATATATGTGACTCATCACTAAGTGGGATCAAAAACGAAACACAGAAGTGCTGAATGGTCTTAATAGCAGACCTATATTGGAATACATCCATGAATACCAAAGAAATTGGCTAGGACACCTCAACAGGATGGACAGAAGCAGGATCCCCAAAGCAGTCGTCAACTACTCCTTTTTCTGTCACATATCAAGACTGCCAGAAACCAGGATATTTAAACAACTATTTGATTACTTTTTGAAAAATAAAATCAATAATAATTGGTTCAAAGAAGTTCAGGATGATTTGGAAGAATTGGGTATAACTCGGCAACAAATCAAAGACTGAGAAGAAGATTTTGAACAACAAAAGCACAAGTCTCAAACTAATAATAGTTGAACAGAAACAATATACTAATATCGGACACACAAAGGGCTTCCAGGTCGGAGAGGATGAGAAAGTTCTGGGAGGAGAAAAAGAAGAAATTTACTCAAATGTATTGATTTAAGTGCTCCAATATGGGCATAAAATATGTAAATATAACATAACATTTAATTTTACTGCGAGCTCACTTAAAACCTTAATATAGTGCAGTATGTATCTTGGTATCTCTCTCATAACATTTCTACTCATTAAACTTTGAATTATTCACCCCCCAGTTCCATATACACTGACGGAAATAAATATCCCAACACCATGAATAAGGAATGTAGAGTACAGAAATGTCGGCAATATATTTGGCGAGGTAACATATTTAATTGATTAAAGGTACAAGACAACAGGTTAATGTCCGTGCGAGAAAAGGCATTGCAAATTTGCCATGCTGGTCCATTAATAACCTGAATAATCGCCAGAATGTACGAATTGTGCTGTACAGGTGCTGAATGTCAGCTTGTGGGATGGAGTTTCATGCCTGTTGCACTTGGTTGGTCAATACAGGGACGGTTAATGCCGGTTGTGGATGATGCTGGATTTGTCGCCCAACGATGTCCCATATGTGCTCTATTGGGGACAGATCGGGGGATCGAGCAGGTCAAGGCAGCATGTCGACACACTGTAGAGCACGTTGGGTTACAACAGCAGCATGGGGGCGTGGGTTATCCTATTGGAAAACACCCCTGGTAATGCTGTTCATGAATGGCAGCACAACAGGTCAAATCACCCAACGTACATACACATCAACAGTCAGGGTGCGTGGGATAACGAGTGTGCTGCTGTCATAGGCAATTGCTCCACAGACCAGAACGCCCGGTGTAGGTCCCGTTTGTTGACGCCGCAGGCAGGTAGAATGCAGGCGCCCACCTGGCCGCCTTCTAACCAACACACAGCCATCACTGGTACCAAGGCAGAACAGACTCATCGGAAAGCACGACGGACCTCCACTCCATCCTCCAATGAGCTCTCGCTTGACGCCACTGAAGTCGCAGACGGCGGTAGTTTGGGGTAAGTAGAATGCACGCCACAGGGCGTCTTGCTTGGAGCTGTCCTTCAAGTAACAGATTTCGAACCGTGCGTTGCGTCAATTTGGTGCCAACCGCTTCTCAAATTGCTGCAGACTCTGTCCGATGCACCAAAGCCATACGCCGAATACAGCGGTCCCCCCCCTCTCGGTGGTGCCACGGGGACGTCCGGAGCCCAGTCTTCTTGCGACCGTACCATAAGTGACCACTGCTGCCAGCATGCATGCACAGTGAAGACATTCTTGCCAAGTCGTTCTACAATAGCGCAGAAGGAAAATCCCCCTTCACGTAGCCCTATTACACAGCCTCGTTGAAACGCAGTGAGCTGTTGATACTGGTCTCTTCTTCGTCGTAAAGGCATTCTTGACCCCCCCTCACAGTCACTCCGTCCAATCTCACAGGTAACTAACGCTCTCACACAGTACAGCCTGCATTTAAAGCAAACCTGATGTGCAACGTCATGGGGTCACTACAAGCGCCACGCTAATGCGATTTGCAGGAAATTTGAATCAACGTCAACTTTCAAATGTATTAACACGCCTACCAATGTTCGTTAATCAAGCAAAATCCCTTCTTAGTGTTGGGATATTTTTTCCGCCCGTGTATTTTATAGACTAATAAAATTGCTTCCAATTGTGCTGGCAAGGCTGTACGTACCGACTGCTCCAGATGCTCCACTCAATATGACTGATGTAAGAGCACCGACCATGCCTGCAGCTGCGGTGCACAGTTGAGCCCTGGCAGCATCCCACCGGTTGAAGCCAGAGCGCAGAAGGATGGCGAAGTCTCCCACTTCATGAGGAATCTCGTGGAGGAGAATGGCAAGAGTCGTAAGCACACCGTGTGGGAAGGAGACCAGGAAGCTGCCTCCGACAGCCAATCCATGAGTGAAGTTATCGAAAGAGTTGGCCATCAGGTTCAGATACCCACTCATCTGAAACAAGATTTATGATTATGAAGCCATCACCACCCAGAATATTTCTCGGTTCACAAACACTATTAGTCACCCAAGTTGCCCATTTCAATTTTTGATTCGTTGGTATGTCTTAAGCTGTTTTCACCAAGATGAATTATGATAAGCTCATAAAACCTGTATATTTATACAGGGTCTTTCATAGAAAGTAAGAACGGCATGCGGCAGTTTTGTTATTCGCTGCTGCGGTGGCCTTGGCCGAGCTTGTGGCGCGCCATGGCCCCCTGCTGTACTATTGAAAGCGCGCGCATAGTACAGACGAGGGCTGTTCCGACGGACTGTATAAAAATAACAGATTGACATACCAAACTGATTTTACTACTAAATGTTTGCTTGTTTTATTCGTATGTCTCAACATAATCGCCAAAAGAAATGAAACATTTGTCGTATCGGTTACACCAGCTATCCTATGCCCTCGGCAAAATATTCTCCCGTCTCTGATGGGGGGTACGTCTGGACAGTCGCCTTAAGTTTTTCCTTTTTGACGAGGCGTTGCCGCCCAACCGTACCTTCAATTCTCGAAAAAGGTGAAGTTCATTCAGTGTTGGTTTGGACTAAACGGCAGATGGTCCAAAACTTCACATTTGAATTCTTTGTAAAAGTCTATCTTAGCGTTGGTACAGTGTGGTCGTGAATGATTTTCACCTTTTTCGAGAATTGAAGGTATTATTGGGCAGCAACTCGCCAAAAAGGAAAAACTTCAGGAGGCTGTCCAGACGTACCCACTTCAGTGGTGGGAGAATATTTTGCCGAGGGCATTGTAAAGCTGGTGTAACTATATGACAAATGTTTCAATCGTTTTGGTGATTATGTTGAGACATAAGAATAAAACAAGCAAACATTTAGCAGTAAAATCAGTTTTGTATGTCAACCTGTTATTTTTATACAGTCCGTTGGAACAGCCCTCGTCTGTACTATGCGCGCGCTTGCAATAGTACAGCAGGGGGCCATGGCGCGCCACAAGCTCGGCCAAGGCCACCGCAGCAGCGAATAACAAAACTGCCACTTGCCGTTCTTACTTTATATGAAAGACCATGTATATAATACGTACCGAGATCATGGCATCACAAAATCAAACCACTAATTCATAAGCTTTTAAAACAGTTCTTTAGACATAAAAGAAGAACTTATTGAAACAATCCAACAGCACATATTGATTCAGTTCAAAATAGGGGAAATAAGAATCACGTAATGCGTAATGTGAAATGCATTGTGAGTTGCAGAACAGCAACTCTACTCCGACAGAAAGAAATGGCGAGCGCTTGGAAACCACACCCGGGAAACTGGAGCTGGAAAATGTTGATGATTATGATGATGATGATGATGATGATGATGATGATGGTGGTGGTGGTGATGATGATGAATCACTGACCTCATTCACAAATAGAGTATACAAGACCTGGAGCTGTTTTGAAAGTGTGCTGGTCTTTAAGAGTCAGATTTGAGGGATTCTACTGTGCTAGGAGAGGATGGTTCAGTAATACGGACATAGTATGAATCAATATGGTGGTACCAAATGTGCATCACACTTTCTAATGACACCACACTACAGTGCAGCTGCCGAGTCTCCAGCCCTGATGTTTGGCGATGGTGGGAGAAACAGAGAAAGAGACCACACTAACCAACCTACGGCAGTGAGAAGCTGTTAACAGATCCTTGAAACTTGCTACGATTGTAATTCTTCTCTAATGACTTAACTATGTACCGTGACAATCCCACAGTCCGTTTCCAGTTTCATGCAATATTTTGCAATTCTGACCGTTTGCAGCAACAAGACCTAAATTCTACGATCACTACAAAATTCCGCCAATGTTGCTGAAACTGGGCGAAACTCGTGCTCCTATGGAGAATGTTGTCACTTACTGCCAACAAGCACTTTTGCTGATGAGCAATTCATTGAATTTAGCATGTTGTTGCCAATTTGAAAATAAATTATTTTCCGCCCAATCAATACAAAAAAGTTTTAAAAATCAAACTTTAATTATGGACATGTTTCTGGATTGACCATCATTCCCTTCTTCAGCCTTATAAATACATACTGAACCTTATAAATATGATTTTCAATAATTATAAATAGAGTGTAAATAATGTCAACAAGATTATCATATAAGAACACTAGTTATAAATTAAAACATGCACGATTTGGTCCATTGTGTGAGTTTTCTTCTTCATCTGCGCGAATGGGTCTCCTAGGACCACGCGCAATCAACACTTATTGGCCGTGATGTTTGCCCAATAACTCTACATGCGCAAGGTTTGAGCGATTCTTCGTTGATGCGACCAGACGTGTCTGGTAGGTCTTCTATCTTTTGTTTCTCTCTTCCCCCTCAAAACCCTGTGTATGAGTAATTTTCCTAATTTCCTCTCTATCCTTGAGATTGGGAAAACCTAATTCAGCAAAGTCCTTTTCCGCCTGTTTGTACCAATTGGACCTTGTTGCCTTTTTCTGCAAAAATGTACAATATAGATTTTATGTGTTAACCTAGTTGGGTCTGGGGCAGATGACCTAGTAGTTCCACCCCTTAATCAAATGGACTTCAGCATTAGGTTTTGGAAGGTGAATTCCATGTTTGATTCTTGGTCCCAACATTTTTTGCATGATTTTGTGTTCCTTAACCTCATTTCTCAGTGTTTTATGTTGTAGACTAAGTGTGTCTGCTGCATAAAGGGCTGCAGGTAAGACTACTGTTTTATAATGTTGAATTTTATAATTCCAAGAGAAGCATCTTTTGTTATAAATTTGTTTTGTCAAATGGAAAGCAGTTTCCATTTGATGTAGTCTTGCTTCTATAGATTCTCTTTCGTTACCTGTTTCATTGATCCATTCACCTAAATACTCAAGTATTTCACTCGGGAGACCTTACAATTACCCACGCGAAGTGTATTCGGAGTAGTTTTAATATCAGTCATAAATTTAGTTTTGTCAAAAGAAATCCGTAAGCCGATGTTTGCTGCTTGTTCTTGAAGTAATTCAAGTTGTTTCTGGGCATGAGAAATGTTTGGAGCAATTAAGGCCATGTCGTCCGCAAATGCCAAACAGTCGAGTGTTATCCCTTGGAGTGTTGGTCCTTGTCTATGGGACGGTGCACCAGACAGTCTCCATTTTCAGACGACTTTTTCGAGCGCACAATTAAACAACAATGGAGATATTCCATCTCCTTGACGCACTCCTGTATCAACTGAAAATTCTGCACTCAGTCCTCCCATAAATTTAACCTTGATGTCCTCTTGCGATCTAATCCAAATTCTGTAAGTACAGCAACAAGGGATTCACGGTCAATGCTGTCATAGGCCTTTGCAAAGTCAACAAAAGTAATGACATTTGTTTGACATTTTACTGAAGCAAGACATTGAGTTTTTGAAATTGATAATTTGCTATGTACACGATCAGCCTTTCCGGAACCCACCTTGATATTCACCAATCTGCAGATCCAGTTGAAGGTAGGCACGGTCCAAAAGGGCTGTGGACAAAATTTTGTAAGTTACCGAGAGTAATGAGATCCTTCGGTAGTAAGTTTGGATTCGTTTTGCTACCGTTCTTGTATACTGGATGGATGATAGCCATCATCCAATCTGGAGGAATTTTTTCAGTTTGCCAGATTTCATCAATAATTTCTTTGAGTTTGTGTGTTTTATGAAATTGCTAATTGCCAAATACTTCAATCTAACCAGAAAATTTAAAATTATTAAAAATTTATAATACACACATTAAAAATCTCTTCATGCTTAAAACAATCTAAAAAATATTCAATTACAACTACAAATTAAAAGTTGTTTTAACCCTTTCGCTTTCTATCCATAGGTACCTACGGGTCCTGCGAAAACTGGCACGAAAACGATCCGTCGTAACCCATCTTTATTATTATTAATTCATTATTAATGCATCAGATAGCAGCATTATGTACGGAATAAGCAGTTTTATCTCACATTACACACCGCGGGAACTGATGCTAACCGTATTTATAGATACTCTTAAGAGTCTGAAACATGTGCTCACTGGAGTTTCGTGTCTTGTTTACATCGTGATTGGTTGCAAACTTGCGTTCATTTCTCTCCGTTTTCCTTCGTTATTATAAATGAAGCTGTATCGAAGGCAATTTACTTAGTTTACTTGTTAGTTCATTATTTAAATAGTTTTCTTAGGTAATTAGATGCTTAGTGATAGTGAAGTGATAGATATAGTTCACTTAGATTAGGCCTTGTTATTTATAGTGTGCGACATGGCAAAGTGAGTTCAATTAACTGACGATGATATCACTAAATTTCTTAACAATTATTCAAGTGATGATGTTCCTCTGTCCGATCGGAAAGTGCAGATGATGATGATGATGATAATGATAATTCAGCACCTCCAGACAGTGATGTTAGTGTGAATAGCAATGAGTGTTTTATACAAAAATAGCTGACATTTTTCACTGTTACATCACTTTTAAACATTTTGATCTATTCTTGGATCTAATGCACATAGAATCTTGATATTTAACCATGCTAGGAAACAATAATATATATCCTTCCTAATGACAAGAACAACAAACTTGGGCTGTGAATGCCATTTCCTAGAATTCTTTCCCAACTTCCAAAATCTGAAACTTTTAACTTTGTTGGCCCATTTCATTTTTTTTTACATTATACCCTTTGGTTTAGAGACATTACTTACTTGCATTGATAATACGTGATGTATACTCTATAAGTTTACCAAATTTCATGTTGATAACTTCATTGGTGTGCCTTCCATGTAATTTTAAAAGAAGTGTATGCATAGTGTGGTAAATATGGTTGACAGTTTTCAGACATCCATCAGCTGAGAGCTTGAAAGTAAAAGGGTTAACAGACACTGAAACTGCTATTAAATGCAGTAATAATAGAGTCCCATAGCACCACTGTCTCATTTTACACTGGAACGGGGTCTGATCTTAATGTTTACTTAACTGTTCTAGTTACTTTTCTTGATTTCATTTCATTTCCGTGTCCGATCATTTCCAGAATGTAGCAACTCCGATGGCCTTGTTGTTTGCCTCGATCAGGTCCTGGGTAGTGCAGGGTTGTTCTAGTAGTGGACAAATGAGCAGGTGGGCTGGCTCTTGTGTTGCTCCACACTCGCAGGACGTGTCTCCATCAGCTGGAAGGATACCCCATTTCTGCATGTTGGTCTTGCAACGAGGGACGCCCACCCTGAGACGATTAAGTGATTTCCAAACAGGGTAAGGCAGGTCATTTCCTGGGGCTAGCTCTTCCTTAACAGGGATATCCGGCGGCAGCTTGCTCTTCCACCTGGAGATGCGGTTAGATTCCGATGTTCCCTCCAGTGGTTGAGTCCTGGCGATGAAACTCTTTCTTGATTTCAGTCGACGGACAACAGCCTGATGATTATGCAGTGGATGACGGGGATCATTAATCTGCTTCGCCCTCTCTGCATCAGCAGCAACAGCCCTTCTGATAGTTGGGGGAGCTATCCCAACAATCGGGTAAAGTTTGTCGACTGGAGTAGGCTTCATACATCCCGACAAGATTCGTATGGTCTCGTTGATGGCAATGTCAATCTGCTTGGTGTGACTGGATGCACTCCACACAGGTGAAGCGTACTCTGCAGCAGACATGCACAAAGCAAGAGCAGAAGTTCTTAGGACGTGAGGACTTGTCCCCCAGGTGGTGGCTGTGAGCTTCCTCAAAATATTGTTCCGTGAACTAACTTTCAGCCTGGTCTTATGGCAATGTTTCTTGAAGGACAGTGTTCGGTCAAGAGTAACACCTAGATACACGGGTGTTGGACAATGTTGGAGTTGTTTGCCTTGCCATGTAACATCCAGTTCCCGCCGAGCTTCTCTATTCCTTAAGTGAAATGCACATACTTGAGTCTTGTTGGGATTTGGCTTAAGATGATTGGCTTCATAGTAAGATCCAAGGGTATCTAGTGCAGAAGTCAACTTTCCCTCCACCTCTTCAAATGTTTTTCCTTGGGCAGCCACTGCAGTATCATCAGCATAGATGAAGAGCCTAGAATGTTCTGGTATGGGCTGATCGTTAGTGTAAATATTAAATAGCACAGGAGCGAGTACACTGCCTTGAGGTAAGCCGTTCTTTTGTATGCGCCATCTGCTCTTTTTACCATGGAGAAAGACTTGGAACCTTCTATTCTGCAGGAGAGTGCCAATAAGGGATGTTAGTTGGTAGTCGTTGGAGGTCTGGTACACTTTCCTCAGCAACTTTCTGTGGTTGATAGTGTCGTAAGCAGCTGTTAGATCGACAAAGGCAACTCCAGTTATCTCACCTTGTTCATACCCATCCTCGATGTGTTGAGTGAGGTTCAGTATCTGACTGCAACATGACTTTCCAGATCGAAACCCAGCTTGTTGGGGAATGAACTTATCTTCAAGGATGCCGCTAATTCGGTTGAGGATAAGGCGCTCGAAGATCTTGAAACAGTGACATAATAAGGATATTGGGCGAAAGTTTTTAGGATCGTTTGGCTCCTTACCAGGCTTAAGCAGTGCAACCACTCGGGCTTTCCTCCAGAGCCTGGGGATATAAAGCTTAGATACACACTCATTAATCATCGTAAGCAGCCATTGTAGGGTGGTCTGGCCGAACTTTTTGATCTGTTCTACTCTGATGTCATCGATGCCAGCAGCTTTATTCAATTTCAACGTGGAGATGGCAGATTCTAGTTCATTCAAGGTGAAAGGTTCTCGTAGGTTATGGTTCTCATGTCCTGAGGTTCGTTCCAGTTGCTTGATTGTTAGCCATGAAGAAAACCCTTGAGTTTGATGGACCTGTATGGACATCTCTTCAATTAATAACAAGTCACCGGAGTAAACTTAAAGCCTTATACAACTCAACACTGTCTAGCAGAAAAAACTATAACTGAGAAAACAAATATTGTGAGAAAAGAATCCATTAGCAGAAAAACCTTGAAAATAGTTATAACAGCATGGATTACAAGGCAAGAAAACTTACGTGTCGTAGGCAAATAAATCTAAGGTGTGCAGGACAACCGGCATTTATTATGAAAAGTTCCACCCTTGAAAATAATGAATAATAATACTCCCACTGTTGTTGCCAAGTTGTTTCTATAGTCCAGTTGCTCTTTGTGTAAGTGCAGGTCATGTTTTGTGTGTGCATTATTAACGGTTAATTGTGTGAGACGTATTTGCCTGTTAAATATGTGAAATATTTTATGTAATCCGTGTCTTTTACATTTCACAGTTCTGAACCGGAAACACTGTCTCTCTCCCTCAAGAGAAATATGAAGAGCCAGAGACTTGGTGGCTGGACTGTAGATCTGGTGGCATGAAGCATGAACTACTGAGTCAAGAGATGTTAGTGATGTCCACATTTAAAGAGTAAAGATGTACTTAAAGGACAGGGCCCAAAGTAATTTGCAGGGAAATATTAGGATGATGACTGTACAAACCATAGCAATCCTGGGGTGGGAGGAATTTTTCAAAGAGGGTGGCATGAATCTCTCTGTCATGTTCTGGACGACCAATAACACAACGGTGTTAGAGGAAAACAAGGAATATCCAACGAATGCATGTTTGAGAAATAATACATTTAAGATTTACAAGTCTGCCGTTTTCTCCCAATGGGCCGATTTTAAAACCTCTATAATCGCGCGAGCTCCCTCGTTTTCAACCTGAACTAATAGACCACTGTGAAGTACATAAAGATTGCTACCAGATAGCATCATAACCTTCAATATCAATTCTGTGACATTCCTTGTTCCCCCCTCGCCCCCATTCAACTACTGTAAACAGCTGTTTTGGGATAAGTAAGTCATTCTGCTAGAAGAGGGTCGTCCGAGTGGGACCACCGAGTGTCGATAACTACATAGTTGAGATTTGCCCTTCGTGACAAACACCCTCACAGGAAAGCTGGAAATGTCCCAGCTAGTCTAACGATTCTCGCCCTTATGTTGCCACTTCCGTTAGCAAAAAACTTTTGTAATTTGACTGGAAGGAGCTGTAACACCAAGTACAAATGTCCGACCTTTCAACTTTCATCTCTTAGGACTGATTACGGAATTCCTTGGTCAATGCTACTATTAAGATGAAGAGTTCACATCGGTTGAGCGCACTACCTGGAAGATGAATTCTCTGAATGATTTGTATTGAAACCTATGTCACAATGAGAGAATGTCTTCAGGAATTTGGATCTTATGTTGAACATGACTCATATGTAGCTTCATTGAGTTATAATTTATTATTCCCAGACTCGTTAAATCTTTTAATGCATTACATTTTGATCCACTCTCGTCCAACCCGGTTCTAAGCATTAATTTACTTGTGCAACCCAATAGCTCTTCACTAAAATCTGACATAAGCGGAGAGGCAACCTCGTATGTTTAAGGGAGGACTTGGTAGGCAATGATCGATACGTTACGTTGTAGCTGTATTGTATCAAATACATATAAATTACTAGGAACAGCTATCAAAGTATTATCCATACTCATCATCATCATCATCATCATCATCTTGTACAGTTTCCAGCCCCAGGCTGGGTCTGTTTGGAACATAAGCCTCACCACTTAGTCCTTTCTTCCCACCACCTCTCCGCTGTCACTCTGGTCCAGTCCTCGCCTCTCTTCTTGACCCACTCCTCCACTCCTTTCAGCCATCTATCTCTTGGTCTTCCCCTTGGTCGTTTCTTCGGCATCTGCATCTCATGTATCCTCTTGGGAATCCTCTTCTCATCCATTCTCTTTAAGTGTCCATACCACCTCAGTCTTGACGTCTCAATCCTACCTTGCAAGGGCTCCTCTTTCACCATTTCCCTGACCTTTTTATTCCTCAACCTGTCTCTTCTTGTTACTCCGATCCTACTTCGCAGGAACTTCATTTCACCTGCCTGTATTCTGCTTGTGTCTCTTTTCTTCATTGTCCACGTTTCTGAAGCATAGGTCAGTATCGGGATATAGTAGCTTCTGTATAACACTTCCTTGCTTTTTTGTGGGACATCTTTATTCCACACTAAGCTCCTAATGCTTCTCAGAAATGCTTCTGCCTGTCTGCCACGTTCCGTAATCTCTTTGTCATTTCTCCCATTTTCCTCCACTAGACTTCCCAAGTACTTGAGACTTTCCACCTTCTTCAGCTGTCCACCTCCAAGTGTTATCCCACTCATTGGTCTGTCCTTTTTCCTGGTCGTTAACAGGATCTCACATTTACTGATGTTGAACTTCCATCCGTACTCTCCCACTGTTTCTTCCCAAGCCTTCAGTTGCTCCTGAATTTCCTCCTCCTTGTTTCCCCAGACCATGAGATCATCTGCAAACACCATTGCTTTCATCTTATCTTCTCCTATATTTCCTGCTATCCGTGTCATTACCTCGTCCATAACCACAATAAAGAGAAGGGGTGACAGCGCACTACCCTGTTTCAGGCCACTCATTTGTCTGAACCAGTCTGTTCTTTCCCCTCCAACTTTCACACAACTCACACTTCCACAATACATCTCCTTCACTCTGCCTACAGTCCCTTTTTCCACTCCCATGTTTTCCATTGCTTCCCAAACCTTCTCCCTACACACACTATCATAGGCCTTTTCGATGTCCAGGAAGGCCATCAACAGATCCTCTCCAAATTCATAGTGGTGTTCCTGGAGCTGTCTCACTGAAAATATGAGATCCACTGTTGATCTCCCAGGTCTGAATCCATACTGCTCTTCTCTCAATTTTCTCTCCACTTTGGCTCGTATTCTACTTTCTAATATCTTTTCATATATCTTGGCACAGTGAGATATGAGTGTGACTCCCCTGTAATTTCTGCACTCCTTTCTGCTTCCTTTCTTAAATATTGGGACAATTAATCCTTTCTTCTAATCTTCTGGGGTCTTTTTCTCCTTCCATATCACCCTCATCACACGGTACAGCCACTGTTTCCCAACCTCCCCTGCTGCCTTCACCATTTCAACACTCACTTCATCCACACCCGGGGCCCTTCCTCCTTTCATCTTGTCTATAGCCATCTCCAGTTCTCTCCAAGTCAGGTCCTTTTCCCTTCCATCTTCTAATGAATTGTCTTCCTCCCTATGACCATTTGGATTCAGCAAATCCTCAAAGTACTCTTTCCACACTGTCTTGAGTGTCTCTTTGTTGTGTACCTCATTTCAGTTTTTGTCCATCATTACCACATCCTCTCGCAGACCTCTTCTCTTACTTTTGACCATCCCATAAAGTACTTTCTTATTTCCTCTACTGTCTTCCTCCATCATCTCTGTCCACTTTACCATCCACTTCTTCCTCTCCTCTGCGACAATCTTGTTTGCTTCTTTCTTCTTTATCTTATAATCTTCCCTTGCCAGATCAGTTCTTTCCTGGAACCACACTCTGAAAGCCTTGTTCTTCCTTCCCACAGCTTCTTTTACTCTCTCATTCCACCATGGTGTCTCTTTACACCGCTTTCTGTTGCTTGTTCTTCCACACACTGCCACTGCAGCTTCCACCATTGTGTTTTTGAATTGCTTCCATTCCTCTTCCCCTGTTTTAGGATTGTCTGTTGGCATCCTTTCCCTTATTATCTTCTGGAATTCTTCCTTGACTTCCTTTTCCTTGAGTTTCCATACTTTGATTCTCCTTTCCTGGTACTCTGTCCTCTTGCTATCCTTAACAACTCCCAGGTTCATTACAAGTATTCTGTGGTCGCTATCTAAGGCCTCTGATGGTATTACCTTTATGTCTCTGACACTTCTCTTCATTTCCCAGTCGTACAGCATGTAATCTACGAAAGATTTCTTTGTTAAATCACTGCTGTACCATGTTACCTTGTGGCTTTCTTTCTTTCGGAACCAGGAGTTGCCTACCACTAAACTGTTTCTCTTGCAAAAATCCAGCAACTTTCTCCCTTCTTCATTCCTGCTACCCCATCCTTCTGCTCCCAATACATTTTCATATCCTTGCCTTTCACTTCCTACATGTGCATTCAAATCTCCCATGACAATGATGCTCTGACCATTCAACTGCTGTTGTAGCTCCTCCTCAAAGTCTTCCTTCTCTTGAGCTGTACATCCAACTTGAGGGGCATATACCTGGGCTATCTCCAGGCTTCTTCCCTTTACAGTTACTCTGATCTTCATGATCCTGTCACTTATTCCCTTTACCTCTTCCTTCATTCCATCTCTCACAACTACTCCTACTCCGCTGCTCCTTCCTTCACTGTTCCCACTCCAGTACAACCGGTACCCTTTCCTCAGTTCTCTGCGACCTTCTCCTTTCCATCTTGTTTCTGCCAAGCCCAGTACATCCAGTTTTCTTCTCTCCATCACATCTACAATCTCCTCCACCTTTCCTGTCAGTGTCTGTATGTTTAATGTCCCAACTCGTAGTCCATTAGCATATCCGGGTCGTCGTCGTTTGCATCCGTCCTTTCCGAGGCCTGTTCCTGTTTTGAAAGCAAATATGATATCCACTACTGGCTTGCTAGGCCTATCGTAGCTTCACCAGAGCCCCGTCAGCCGTCACTTTTCAGGGTTCCCATAGAGCCTTCACAGCTACCGCAGCGGTCCCGGGGCACACGAAGTCCCCACTGTACTTCACCCCTACAGGCAATCCCCTACTTCATGCCGTTGCCCGTCTCCCACCACGTGGAGGAGGGGTTGGACTTGTGGGAGACATTATCCATACTAATATATAAAAATGAGATGGTGTGTGTCTGGTTACTCAATCACGCAAGAAAACCACTGGTCCGATTTGAATGAAATTTTGCATGGACGTAGCCGATTTACCAGGTTAACATACAGGCGACTTTTTATTTCAATATTTCGCACTAATTAAAAATGGCGACCATTTTAGTGACGTCACTGCACCCTTCTGTTTCAAAATTTCATATTTCCATTTCAAATAAAAAGAGAATGCTAAGAAACTTTTGACGGCATATATGAGGTTTAAAATTTAATTTTCTCTCTGAAAGGTCCTTATCACTTTTCGTGTATCTCCAACGGTTAGCGAGTAAAACCTAAATTTGTGCTATAAAACACTTGTCAACGTCGAGCGATGTTAGTCTATGTTAGTCCCAACATGAAATGTTTTATTTTATAGAGGTGGTTTGTGGGGTCTGAAACGAGGAGTGATTTTGAGTTTAATTTTATACTCTTCGTGCCGGTTATTGTATTTGAGTATTTGGATCTTTACTCTTGTTTTACATTGTTATAGTGCTTTCTACTTTGCACGGTATGCTTCCTTACTTTTTATAGATTTATTTTTTGTTAACTGAATATTTCTGTTGGCCAATATTTATCTGCTTTTTGTCGTTTTTTTTTTTACCATGATCAAAGCAAGCTTGTAGTTTAACGTGACCGTTAATCGCGAGATCATGAGCCACGGGACCTCCTTTTTACGTGGAATCCGAACCACAGGACATGGCATTTCACTTCGAAAATCTCACATGCATTGACCGGGAATCGAACCCGGACCGCCTTGGTGAGAGGCATACAGCTAGACATTACCATGATCAGAAACCCAAATTCACAGACGAATGTGTCGAAGTCCACCGACTGTCACATTAGTTTATTTAGTTTTCATAATTAATCTTACTGCAGAACTGGGCAAACTTATTTCAATAAAGTTGGTATTTTGCCTGTAACAGCCAATGAAACCCCGCACAAAACAAGGCGTAATCCTAGAAAAGTTGCCGAGTTTTAATTGCTTGGCCCTAAAATTCAATATACCATCATTTTGGAAGCTTTTATAGGGAGGTGAAAGACTGTTTTAGCATTTAGCTCTCGCAGTAAAGTACCGGAGGTGTTCTATATAAGAATTGAGATACCGCGCGGTTTGCTACTCCTTTGGTGGTCCTCAAATGGACCACAAGAGCTCGCTGATGAACCATCTCTGAGTTACTAGGCGAAATCTCGCACAAGACACGGCATAAACTTAGAAAATTTGCTGTGATTAAAACTGATTTTATTATTATTACTTGGGATGATTAAAGTTTGTTGTTACCGTTACTCTTTATGATATGATACGTAGTTTCTGCAATATTACTTACTGCGGATATGACAATTGCTACCAAGTTTGATGTATCTTTAGCATACTGTTTATATGTTTAAATATAGTAGGAAGACTTTAAACGATAGGTGTTCAATATTTAAGAAAGGTTATTTAACCTTTACTACATAGAAGCTGATATTTATTTCCAATATATAAACGCGCTTTCCTACCTACAAAGCAGAGGCAGACAGGTTTTTCTCCGGGTACTCCGGTCGTCCCTGTCACAATTTCATTCCAGCAATTATCTCCACTATCATTTCATTTCATCTGTCATTCATTTAATCATTGCCCCAAGGGAGTGTGACAGGCTTCGGCAGCCGGCACAGTTCATATCCTCGCTGCTAGATTCATTCCATTCCCTGACTTGGTCGGTCGACTGAAAGCAGGCTGTGGATTTTCACTTTCCTACCACTGATTAATACCGTAATTGGGTGAGTGAAAATGCATGTAGTCTACACATGTAGTTGGTAACATGGAAATAACATTACTACATTACAAATGTGTAATTATATTAATGATTTAGGCCAGCAAGTACTAAAAGCCGTTCGAAGAACGGGCACTTCAGCTAGTGTGTATATAAAATGGTAAGGCTTTATGCATGAACACTTGCTTATGGAGTTCTACTGGACCTACCTGAATAATTCTTGTAATTCGTTTACTAAGAAAAAAACACCTGTAAAGTGGAAAACACCAGTTTTCCAGAACACAGTAGTTACTGGTTATCCAGAACATGAGATGTAACAGTAGTTATGTCATCCTTTTTGAAAAATCCTGCACCACCTAGAGGTTTGCTATGGTTTATACAGACATACCGATACACTAGATATGAAAGTTGAAGGGTGGGTCATTTGTGCTGCATGGTGGGTGTTGGAGCTCCTTCCAGTCAAATTACACGCACTTTAAACAAGGTCAAGAACCGTTTTGAAGTAGTCTTGACATTTCCATCATCCCTGTAAGGGTGTTTGTCACAAAGGGCAATACTCTTAATACTGCAGCGCTTATTTCTAAATTTCTGCTGGGGATACTTGAATCATTTTTATGCCATTCTTATGCCGAGGTAATTTCATTAACAAAGGCATGAAGTGGCAGTTTACTCTGAAAACCCCCAGAAATGTGGGGAAAAATACCAACCCATTATATACCATTAATATTTTTTTGTTACTTGAAAGTTCATGTTGAGTATTTTAGGAATTATTCCATAATAAATGATCCTTCTGTATAAACAGTGCATGCTAAGAGACCACATAACTTGGGGGGAAAAAATCCATACATACAAATGTCAATCATTACGAAAAATACTAACAGAATGGAAAGAGTTCAAAAGGAGATCGATAAATCCTTCAGTATGAGAAAACCTGTACCATTTGTGCATAATGTAATATTAGGAATTGCCCACACATTTTTTTCCTTGAGCATTTTTTATTTTCTTGTGCAATGGACTTGATTGCTTGTTTTATAGTAGTCAACTAACCAGATTCCAGCTAAGTGCTGGGGGATGAAGGATTACACGTTATACCTCATCCAGTGACAAGATGGAAACATGCCAGTTTGAATGACCTGTTAGTATGAGAAACTAGTGGAGCACTACAGCACGTGTTAATTGACTGTTTCACTAGGGCATATGAACGGTTTGGCTGACCAACATTCCTAAAACAAAGGTACTCTCTCAGCCAGCCCCTAGAAATGTATTTTCAGATTTCAGTATATCTATATTTGGTATGCCTCTGGAACAAGTAGATCACTTCCCTTATCTTGGAAGCACAGTATTCTCTCCAGTAACTGCTTATCAGAGAAGGACGTTGAGAACAGGATACGTGCTGCCCATATAGCATTCGGACATCTCACACATCGGGTCTTCCTGAATTAAGATCTGATGAGTATATACACCAAATTGATGGTATATATAGCAGTTGTCATTTCCACCCTGCTCTATGGATGTGAACCTGGACTCTACTGTATATCGCCATGAAATAAGAGCGCTTCCGCTAACAGAAGCTCAGATACATTATGAACATCAAATGGGATGACTTAAGTTCCAAACACAACAGTTCTTGAGAGGGAAAAGATTAACAGTATAGAAGCCACCATTGTTGGTCACCAACTCTGATGGCATGTTCAGCGCATGAGTGATAACCAACTTCCCCAACGGATCCTGTCTAGTGCAATTAGTACAGATAAGAGGCCTCGTGCCCCTCTGAAGCACTATGAGGACCAGCTTAAGAAGACTTTGAGGAGTACAGACATTGAACCATGTACTTGGAGTACAATTGCGGAGGATCGTCCTCGCTCGCACTATACTATGGCAGCTGCTGTCTAAAGGAATGTTAAGCCCATAAAGTAGTAGATCATCATCATCATCATCATCATCATCATCATCATCACCCTCCAATAGTTTTAATACATACCAGTAACATAACCATGGAATGTCAAACAGGACTGGGAAGTTCTTTGCCCTACCATGGGAAATAGCATATGGAAAGTTAAAGTATATTATATGTAATACCAAAAAATAATCAAATCCAATTTTTGCAAAAACTAGCTGAAGGCTTAAACTAGCATGACGATGACCATTAAAAACATTGATTAATAAATAACAAAGAAATCTTCAAAGTTCATTTTCCTGATAGAAAGGCTTTTTTTTGGCTGTGTTTCTCATTTGGAAGCGAACGATATGAATTTTGTGAAACAGTCGTCAACTCCCTAGTATTTTGTCTATAAAATATCATGAGAGTTGAAAGCACAGTTCCTTATAACCAGTGGCCATCCACTACTACTTTGGACTTAACATACCATTAGACCATCTTGTGGTGTAGTGGATAGGATTACGATGACATGAAGTTAAATTTCAGTATTTGTAAAAAAATTGCATTCCATGGAGATATGATTTAAGAAAATTAGTATTATTTGCTACATTATTTTACATGAAATGACCTTGGGTAACATGCCGAGCTTCTTACTCTATGTAGGCACTTCCAGTGATGGTCAACAGGTGCCACGAGATAACCTGGAGAGGTTTTTGTAAGTCTAGTGCACAAAAATAACAGGTGTACTCACACGAATGGATGTGGTTCGCTGCCTTGGAGGACGTACAACTGCAGTCATCTCTTCGTGGCTTTTGCAGTGACCATTAGCATAATTCAGCTTGCCGTTTGCTACTTCCTTCACATTATTATTGAGAGCTTCTCTATAACCATTTGTAAGTTTTGTACTGTGAGTCAGAGTCCCATTATAGCTCATCTGGACTGGTTTGGATTCGGGAATATCGCTGTCCAAATCTCCCTGCATAAAGGCAAACATCTTCTCCAACACAATGAATATCAGCAACCCGGCTAATATCCATATTCCCTTCGTCATGGGAGGGTGTGATGAACTTTCTGGAAAGTAAAAAAATTATGTGAACACACTGTTGCAAGATCAGGGTTGCCCTATTACTACATTTTCCTGTTCCTACCCATTCCAGGAATTACATTTAATAAACCACATTCCAGGAGTAGACACAATTTCACACATTTTACTTTCACCCAATTATACTTTTAAGTATAACCCAATTTGGTTGGTTCCTCAGTTTAGGGGCTGCAACAACGCGGTCATGTAGCCCTGTGTACTTTGGGTGTGTGTAGCATCTGTCTGATAACCGGTGTTAATTGTGATGACTGTATTAGTGTGCGTTTCTGTTTCATAATTCAAGTAAGGACTGCAGACTCTGAATTTTCAAGTAGTTCCTACTTTTGCTGCCAAACTCCACCGTCAACAACTACTAGTTCAGAACTTGGCTACTAGACGCCACCGTAGTCGGCTCCTGGCGACGAACGTAGGAACCTGAGCGTTGTTTACATTTTCAACCTAATTTAGCTTCACACAGGTATAATTAGTGGAAGGTTCTTTTACATGCCATAAATCTATGACATGGGACCGCCGGCTTTACTTCCCCTCCAAAGGAAGGCATACCGAGAGATTTTTAACGCTCTTAAAAAAATCCGACGACTTCGGCCGGGTTTGAACTCTCAATCTTAGGCAGAGAAGCTCAGCATGCTACCAACTACGCCACCGAAGCCGCTTATAACCCAATTTATTTAGTAGTTTGAACAGATGACCTCAATATTCCACCCCTTAAAACAGGGGTACACAGGATACACTGTGCTGAGTAGTGCATAAGCACCATCTCTCTCCTGCACCCACCCGGTTATCTTCACTGGGAGCAGTAAGCTACAAGTGATTGAGCACAGTGAAAACAAACTTATTGTACAGTGAGAGCCTTCCCTATAGAATGGAGCCTTGCTTGGGCCGTTGACGGATGGAGAGCAATTAGTCAGCGCCAGTTGACTAGCATCTACCGTTACACAACAGCGGGTCGGGAATTACCGCATGTGGGTATAGCTTGATTACATTCCCAGCTGGCAAGATACCTTAGTTCAGAGAGTTAAGACTTGTGGTGAAGTACTGCAGCCTATTTCGTATAGGTATTGAACAAAACATTGAATTCTCCTGGTGAAAACTTATATTCTCAAGAAGAAGTCTTCCAGTAAATGTGTTAGTAAGTCAGCACCGTCCGATGTTTACTTGTGGGGGAACCTCAAACAATCTGCATATTCTGAAGGCTCTTGAGAACAAAATAACTGCACCAATACGAAATATCAGTGAGAATGAATTACATCAAGTGTACCAAACTTCCTACTTTGGTGCAATATGTGTTTAGAAAATGAAGGAAGGCATTTCCAGGAACTACTATGAAATTCATGAAAGTAATGATGAATATTAAATACTGTACGTTAAAAAGTGTAAATACGGTATATTTAACTAGTTGGGCGCTACGCAGCTGCAAGCTCCAGTGCCTTGCTCAACGGGTGGCTAGCCACAGTGCCCTGGCCATCACACGGCGCATGCGAGGGTCCGTTCTATAGGGAGGGCTCTCCTCTCACTGTAGTAGAAAGAATGATCTAAGGATGCACTGTAAGTGTTTGTTGTCTATAATATTGCACAGATCATTATTTTCTCAAACTCCAATAACTTAGTTACAGAAAGTTATTTGAAATTTCTCTTCAGTTGTTATGCTTTATTTACAGTATATTGCTTGCCACGGTGGGTGAGTGGTTCTAGTGTCCGATTACCAACCCCAAGCTTGCAGGTGCGCTGCTGGCCGTGGCTAGTGATTTTTGGAAGGCGACAAAAATCTCTGCACACATGTGGTACGTTGTTGGCATGTTAAAGAATCCTTTTGAATTCAGTAGGCCGTGTTCATAATGGCAAAATTAATCTCGGGATTTTCCACCAACACAAAGTTCCTCGTTTCTCTACTAGAAAGTGCTATTGTTTCAAGGAGCTTAGATATCTAACCTCCTTGCCTTTCATAGAGCTCCAAAGAACGACTAAAATTCGACCTGCAAGCTGCCCTCTGGGCCTAAGGCTATACGATATTATTATATGCAGTGTATTTTTCTTAGTTTATATAGTTTGCATTTCTCTTACACAACATTTATTTCCTTCTTTAATATGATTTTCAATGATTTGCTAAACCTCCCTGAATATCAGATTAGTGTTCTCCCAATTAAACATGTTTCACTATAAAAAATATTCCAATTCAACTTCAAATGTTAAGTCCCCGATCATCACTCATTTTCGGAGTTGAATGATGCATTCTGCACCTGACTATTTAACCACACCATGTCACGCCGACACCAAGCAGTCTGCATGGCGTCCTGGTTGCACCGTACATTGCACAATTACATGGGGTTTTACACATGTGTAAGTTCGAGAGTTTGTAAAACCTTGACTTAAAATCACCACCATCACACGAAGTCAGTGTATACATTGTTTCCCAACCAGTGTGCAGTTGCACGCTAGGGTGCCACAAAGTTGAAAGGCGGTGTCGCGAAATTTTGTTAAGAAACTGATTTTAAATCATTCTTGGACATAATACCAAGTGTTTGATTTGTGCAGTTAAATAGTGATCAAATTTACACTTTAATTGGAGTAATTCTCTGCTGTGAATATGGGACATGGTTCACTTCAAAACCTTTAGTTTCAAAATGTAATGTTTCCGGTTGGTCAATACGATTGTACCAATTGTAATGGATGTTTCCGCTAATCCTGAAAAAGATTTACACGAGATTAATAAATACACTTTGATATACACACTTGAATAAGTGTATATGATGATGATGATGATGATGATGATGATGATGAAGTGTTGTTTTAAGGGGCCTAACATCTAGGTTAAAGGCCCCTAAATCTTTTAAATCACTGCTTGTGTGTGTTGAAAGACTATATGTTCAATTTTCACAAAGAAATCTAAATAAAGATGTGATACCTATATGGATTGTTGAATATATAAGACAACTGAGTATACGCAGCACATAATCATAATATAGAAGAGAGAGACCCAGCAAATATTCAGTTCTGTGTCTGTCCTATCAAAGTGTTTCCCATGAAATTAATTTTTTGCTTCGTCTCCGGTGTTGCATGATGCACACACGCTTAGTCTCCTGTTACCATAAGCAAAAACCGTCAACTTAAGACATGGTTCTATGCTCACAGCCATATTTCAACTTTCATTTTTCAAAATCTGACAACATTATGTGCCATGTATGATAAAGCCGTGGTCGCCTGCTTAAGCCTCATGGAACATGTCACCTGTTAGAGCTCTTCTTTTCATATCTATTCAAGCTACCTTGTATTAAATATGAACTCTACAATACAGATATTATAGTTATTATCAATATCACTATTATCGACAGAGTAATGATACTCAAGGTTTTGAAAGATATTTGTTGCATAGCCTACCAAGTAGGCCGACAGTATCTGTCCTCAGCCGGAGTTTATTTGAAGTCGTGTGGCCAGTTACTTTCCATTGGCAAATGACCATGTAATTAATAGCTACCTGGTCACTTATCTAATGTTTCAACATATGATGATTGTTGTTTTAAGGGGGCTAATATCTGGGTTATTGGCCCCTAATGGTCTGGGTGATAGCAAACATGACAATGAGATAGAAACCAGAACTAAAAATAATGGAGTTTGAAAATACTGACAAAAGATTGAAAAGACACACAAAATGTAATTTAGAGTGGAAAACCCTGGAAAAAAAAGAAGAATTTAGATGGAAAATACTCTCAAACGTAATTTAGATTGAAAATACTCACACAATGCAGGTTAGAGTAAAAAAATTGACCAAGTGCAATTTAGATGAAAAATACTCACAAAATGCAATTTAGATTCAAAATACTCACAAAATGCAATTTAGATTCAAAATACTTACAAAATGAAATTTGGATTGACAATACCGGTACTTACAAAATGCAAATGAGATTCAAAATACTTACAAAATGTAATTGAGATTCAAAATACAGTACTTTCAAAATGCTCAACCTACAAAATGCAATTTAGATTGAAAATACTTGCAATATGCAGTTCAAGTTGAAAATACTTATGCAATTTAAATTCAAAATACTCACAAAAATGCTGCTCCCACATTCAAAGACTTACAAAAATCAATTTAGGTTGTCAATCCTTACAAAATACAATTGAGGTTGAAAATACTCGCAAAATGCAATTTAGATTGAAAATACTTGCAAAATGCAAATTAGATTGAAAATACAAAATATAGTGTAGATTCAAAAAATTCACAAAATGTAAATTAGATACACAGAGAGCCAATTCACAAAAGCTTAGAGAGAAAAGGAAATATAACTAAAAGGAAAAGATGGCTGATCCCTAGAAGAATGAGGGATCAGGAAAGATGAGAGAAGGGCCAATTAAGGAGAGAAAGGAAGAGATTCCCTAGGCCTCGGATACCCTGATACCGTCAGGGACAGAATAGAACAAGAGTTGACCAAGAGAAGTTGACAGGAAAGAAGACAGAGAGGAGCCTGGCAGAAGTAAGTAGAAGCAATGCCGGACTCAGCTGGGGTCTTGTGGTCGCCAACCCATGTCCCACAAGTTGTGAACCCCTGGGGGAATGTTTTAACATAAGTAAAGCATGACTGTACTAAATATGGTAACTGCTGTGTTTCATTACAGGATGCAACAAGCTATGGTTAGCAGATATCTAGCTACTAGAATGTCAGTCTCGTTCTCCAATACTCAATGAGCACTATGAAAGCGAGTGTGTATTGATCTATTTAGTGAACTTCTACCTTATGAGCAACCAAGGAAAGACAGTTTTAAAATAGGACAGTCTCAAGCCTAACAGAACTTATGGCCATACTAAGGGGACAGCAAGAACAACGTAATACTTCCAGGTACTTCTAATTGTAAACATAAAGAATCTCTTTCTGGTCAATAGGGGTTTTGAGGACAGTCTAAAATCTCTACCCTTATTGGGAATGAAACTCTGGTTTATTCAGTTGGGAAACAAAACACTTCACTAGTTGTGCTAAAGGAGCTGTTACGGTTTTTTATCGTTCACTTTCTCGTAGTAACCCAAAATGGATGGCAAAGCACTTAAGCTTATCCACCTCTTACTTCAGAACACAAATAATTCCAGTGTTGGAAACTTTATACATTACAAGGCATAACTAGTGATTTCAGGCTCACAGGTGGAGCTTTTTCCAGAAAATTTCTTTAAATATGTGCATCTTCCATAATGGTATTTACAATCTGAGTAATAATAATACTAACAACAGCAATATTATTAGTAATATATTAGTATAAATAATAAACATTTTGTAATTTTTTCTCAGTCTATCAAGCCGCCTCAATTGTTGGAATGGTTAAATATTTTTGAGATAGTAGAAACAAGATAGGCGGCGCTACAGCTTCTCATTCTTCCCAGTGTAAGAGCAAAGAGTGCATGGTTTAGCAAGCTACATTGCTTTCCATTGTAGCAGCCAAAGCTCAATATGTCAGAACCTAAACATGCCTTACAACCAACCTCCCCCCCCCCCCTCCCCTCCCCCCCCCCCCCCTCCTCCCTCCTAGATTTCTTATTTAGTTACATGCATTTGATGCTATTCAAGAAGACAAACCATTCCCTTGAAGTTTTCTCTACTTCCTCTGTTACCTTTTTATGAACTATTGATGGAAATGGTACCTGAATTACTGAAGATAAAGAAGCGATTGATTGTTTACTGAAATGGTATCCCTGAAAGAGAAGTTGAACATATTTCCATCACAGAACACCATTGTATGGCAGCAGTACTGGTGCGATCTTCCATTCAACATTTGAACTTTCATATATCTGTGTACACATTTCAGTCTAAATAGTCAGTATGGAATTTGATCTAGTTACGCTGTCCAAGGCAAATGCTAATTTATAAGGTACATTTGTGGTAAAAATATGACGTTGTTACAGTATTTGGCTTGTATCGTGGGTAAAAAATTGGACCTTTTTCTTTTGTCACCTAACGGTCTATTTCTGTAACTTTGCCCCTCCTTCCCCCTGAAACTTGCTTTCTCCTAGAAAATATTCTACTGACACCCGCGTCCATGGTATTTGTGTAACTTTGGTTGGTTTCCACCTACTGTACTAACAAAAACAACATCAGAAGTAGGCTGTTATATATTGGAATGTTTACAAGAGTTTAGTGCTTTTCAGTCGGTCAATGTCGGTGAATGTACCCAAAAGAGCTGGATTATGCCCTAATCCTGGAATAAATTACATGATATTAATAAATACACTGGGATGACCAGTTTCGATCGTCAAGCGATCATCATCAGATCCATTCCACTGAGATTTTATAGCCTATGTTTGAAAATACAGGTGAAATTATTTACAATATGTACAATTATTTAGTTATAGTATTGGTACTGCAACTGTCGGTGTATGTTAAATGCAGTATATATGATGTTAGACGACATGCTAAATGGTGATGGATATCCGGAGTTTGTATATTTGGAGTGATTATATGGTTGTAAACAAGATGTTCAGCAAAGAACATATAGCCTACTTTCTCCTAAATGTATGGGTATATTTATGACTCTTTGTCCTCATCCCTAACACAATCACCTCTACCACAATGTATTGTTTGTTTTCTTTTATATTGATAATTAGCCTAGTCTGGCTGCGTGGCTCAGGGGTAACGTTCTCGCTTGCTGAGCCCAAGGTTGCAGGTTCGAAACCTGGCGCAGTCAGCTGGCATTTGAGGGTGCGCAAATGCGAGGGAGCCGTGTCAGTACATTTACTGGCACGTTAAAGATCCCCTTCGGGGCAAAATTCCGGCACCCCGGCGTCTCTAAAAGTCAGGGTAGTTAAAAGGGACGTGAAACCAATAACATTATTATTGATAATTAGCCAGTAAGTGTCAAATTGTATACTTTATGATGACTGAATAACAAAACTACTAACTTATTGTAATGCATTCACGTCCGTTAATCTCTATATTAAGCCAGCCCGCTAAGTTAAGAATCTTCCGTTTTGGGTATCTTCCCCTTTAAAAATCACAGTAGGTTGGTGCTGCGACCTATCAGTGAATTAATCTTTATGTTGTACGCCTATGCACTGCCATCGTAATGTACTACGATGGCAGTGGCCTAAGGGTGTTGAATGAGTAGACAGTTTAAAGTAGCCAAGAGGGAGGCGATCCAGCTGGCAGTGTTTAAAGGTAATCGGAGCGCGATCGTGGCTAATAGTTGAACTACCAGTATTACAAAATTGCCATACTTCAGGAGGCCAGGTATTTACACAGCGGTAAGTTTGGAACAATATTACCCACATAACCCACAAGAGGACAGCACCGTACAGAGGCATTAAGAAGGCTGTGGTTAATGACAATGTGTATCTAGTTGTTCTATTCTCCTTTTCCTAATGTCTTCTGTTTATTTGCGATGCTGGGGCTGTGATTTTATTAATAAACGAGTGTATACATTAGCCTCTCCTTTGAGCTAAATGACATCTTATTCAGTATCTGTGGAAAGAGCTCGTGCACATCATTTGTAAAAGAATTCAAGAAAAAAAAAAGTTAACTGCAGCAGTACTCGATCCCCAGTCGACTGCGTGGCAGACTAACACGCTAGCCCAGAGCTAATCCTATCCTTAACATCATGGTGTTCTTAACTGACATTAGATACAACCTGTTGGCAAATAATGACTTTAAATAAACGATTTCTTCACAGCAGTACATCTTCATTAAAGATAATTTCATACAAAGTTTATATTATTGTATCAGTAGGGTATATCACATACAACATACTAAAACTATTGAAATATAAGACAGGCACATGAGGACAGCTGCCATCTTGTCGTGTGACACAGACAGCTCAGCTCTTTTAAGCCACTCATACAGTATAATATTAGAATATTAAATTATAATAAATAACGGATCACGACCTTCAGGATAGCTTAAACCACCCTAGGCTCGATAATCGGAATTGGTGGGTCTTAAGCCATTGATTAAAATGGTTGAATAATTCACACGGCCGCCATCCTGAAATAGTACGGCCGATGACCTTGAATGTTGGATGAAAGACGCGTCCTATATAAAGGTATGTTGTCACCAAATTTGGTAGAGATCGGATGATTAGTTTAGCCGTAATTTGATTTTACGTTTTGAACGTTTGAGTGGCCGCCATTCTGTTTTGGTAAAGATGGCGGCGATATAAAGTATGACACTGAAGTGCCCTTTGCCAATGCTACCTCTGTACCAAATTTCGTTCAATTCGGTTTCACCGTGTTCGAATTGATAGGGGGGGGGACAGACATTCAGAGTACACACACACTTTTTTTCGCCCTGTAGTGATCTCATAAGTCTACTTTCATTTTTTGCAAAAAGCGAAAGTAGGCTAAATATCAACTAGGGTCGATTACACCTGGAGTAACAGTGAACACGAAACTGCGCGTAGCTCCAGCAAGGAAGACAACCAGATAAGTAGTAGCCTGTAATATTACAGTTTAACCATAGTCTACTTTTTTACAACCATATAATCACTCCAAATATACAAACTACGGATATCTTATCATCATTTAGCATTTCACCTAACATCATATATACTGCATTTAGCATACACCGACAGTTGCAGTACCAATACTGCAAATAAATAATTGTACATATTGTAAATAATTTCACCTGTATTTTCAAACATAGATTTTATAGCCTAAGTGTAGTAATGGATCTGATGATGAGCACTTGACGATCGCAACTGGTCATCCCAGTGTATTTATTAATCTCATGTAATTTATTCCAGGATTAGGGTATAATCCAGCTCTTTTGGGTACATTCGTGTTCACCAACTGAAAAGCACTGAACTCTTGTTTACTACCTATGCAACACTGAAAAAATGGCTTCAAATCCTACAATGTTGGAATGTTTATTTGTGAATTAATTGTTTGAATGTATGAGTGACTGAAGTAATGTAATCTTATGTTTATATTGTACAAGCTGTACCCGGCATGCGTTGCAATGCCAATCAAAGAAAGTGTTGCCATTGTAATTTGGTTTTCTAAAGTGCTTTTGGATACACAATTTTTTCTTCAATTTCCGTTAACTGCCTCTAAGCTATCGTAAAATGGATTTACTAATTTTGAAACATTTGTGGGAGCGTGCGCAACAACTCACCAAAGTTTCATCGCAATCGGATGAATGGTATATGAACGCAGAAGGAACTTTGCTGAAACACTTCACGCGTCATCACTCATTTGTTGCATCTACTCGTGCGCTACCTATTGTAAAATGGATTTGCTAAGTCGAAAACCTTCCCTGGCGTATGCACAGCAAATCATCAAAGTTTCATCGCAATCGGATGAATGGCATATGAACGCATACGGGATTTTGTTTAAACGATTCGCGCGCCGTCACTCATTTGTTGAATCAACTCGCGCGCTACCTATCGTATAATGGATTTACTAAGTCAGAAACCTTCCCTGGAGTGTGCACAACAACTCACCCTAGTTACATCACAATCGGATGAATGGTATATGAACGCAGATGGAACTTTGTTGAAACGGTTTGTGCGCCGTCACTCATTTGTTGAATCTACTCGTGCGCTACCTATTGTAAAGTATATTTGCTAAGCCAGAATCCTTCCCTAGAGTGTACTCAATATCTCACCCAAGTTTCATGGCTATCGGACGAATGGTATATGACATTATACGGGACTTTGTTGAAACGATTCACGTGCCGTCACTCACTTGTGTAATCTACTCGTGCGCTGCCTATTGTAAAGTAGATTTACTAGGCAAACATCCTCCATGGAGTGTACAAAACATCTCACCCTAGTTTCATCGCTATCGGACGAACGGTATATGAATGCATACGGGACTTTCTTGAAACGCTTTGCGTGTCGTCACTCATTAGTTGAAGCTACTCGTGCGCTATCTACTGTGAAATGTATTTACTAATTCAGAAACCTTCACGTAAGTGTACACAATATCGCACCCAAGTTTCATTGCTATCGTACGAACGGTATATGAACACATACGGGACTTGGTTGAAATGCTTTGCGTGTCGTCGCTCATTTGTTGCATCTACTCGTGCGCTACCTATTGTAAAGTGGATATACTAAGCCAGAATCCTTCCTTAGAATGTACTGAATATCTCACCCAAGTTTCATCGCTATCGGATGAAAGGTTTACGAACAAATACGGGACTGCGTTGAAATGCTTCGCGCGTCGTCGCTCATTTGTTGAATCTACTTGTGCGCTGCCTATTGTAAAATGGATTTACTAAGCCAGAAACCTTCCTTGGAGAGTAATCAACAATTCACCCAAGTTTCAGCGCAATCGGATGGGTGGTGTATGAATGCATAGGAGACATACACACCCACATACATACTATCACGTAACATTGATTTTTATATATAGAGATTTTGAATGTTGTTCTTCCCCCCTCCCCTCTTTTTGTACGACCTAACAGTATCTGTTTACTACATCCTCGGATGCCACTTTTGTCTTATATTTTTCCAGTTACTGAACTTATCTTCTTCCTGTCATTCCATTTGTGTATTTGCCTATTTTGTATGTTTTTGTGCCTCCAGTTCTTCGTTTGGATAGTTGTGAACTTTTGTAAATAAAATCATAATGTTTCTTGAACATTTGGGATTGTACGAATGAAAACCTAAAGGTAATTTTCTTTGCAGGATGTTTGAGTGCATGTCTGTATGGTTGTGGTTGTTGATAGATAATAGTGTGTATTTGTGTTCATGGCTTTATTTTTGTTCCTTTTATCCTTTTAAATTTTATGGTGAATTATTGACCTCTTATTGTCACATGTGGATAGTTATCTGTCTGACAATAAAGAATACATATACTGGTATACAATCCAAAGGCCCCAACTACTAATATGGCAAGTGCTCTCAACTCTCTCCAATGCCAAAATCACGAGCAATGACTGCACAAATGCCAAATGCTCTCTGCATAAGAACTTTTTTAGCTAATATTTACCATCAAGTAGTAAGTCATTACTCCACACTTCTGGCAGCAAGTGGAGAAATACATCACCAAGCAGACAGCCGACAGCAAAACTGAGTAGCACCTTCAACGTGCGAGTCCCAGTACCTGAAAAGATCAACACAGTAATTAGATTTACACAGGAATTATGAAACTGCACATGGAAGAACTGATGTAAGGCATGCAAAGTGTGGAACAAATTAAGTATGAAAGCGTCTTGAAACATGTGATTTCCACCATCATGTGAAGAGACTTCAGCACGATAATTAATGCTTCTACAAAAAAATCTCCCGTTTACAAACTACAACGTGCTTCTTGGTTAATTTTGGAAATTTATTTTGTGGGACAAATGATAAAGAAGAAGAAAGAAGAAGATTATTATTATTATTATATTATTATTATAGCTGGGGTGATACCCACTTACATCCTGGCCAAGGAAAGGTGCCGTATATACTTGCGCAAAGAAGAGCATTTTAAGATACGCGTGAAGAGGGAGGAAAGAGACAGATCTCTCCTGGAATGGCACGAAGAATGGGAACGTGAACATCGTGGCAGGTGGATCGCTAGGCTCATAAAGCGGCTGAAGGCATGGTTGTCGAGGGAACATGGTGAGGTTAATTATTACACTACCATGTTTCTCTCTGGCCATGGTTATTATAAAGCATACCTCCATCCAATGGGAATATCACCCGAGTTCACGGTGTCGTTATTGTGATGATCAATGGGATGATGTTCAGCACACGTTCGTTGCATGCTTGAGGTGGAGAAATCTTCGATGGCTTCTGGAGACAAAAGTTGGAGTCATAACACCAGACAATGTGGTGGATAAAATGCCCAGCAGCAGAGAGAGTTGGGCACAGATTGCTTTCTACAACTCTGTGCTGTTAAAAACAAAAAAAGAAGAGGAACCGAGAAGATTGGTTGCTGAAGACAGTGAGGAGGATGATGGGTAATTTCATTGTCACAAGTTAAATGAAACTGACAAAAACCTCTGGTCGTAACAGTGGCTCCACCCTGAAGTAAGGATGAACAGGCAGTTCCGGGGTGGCTTTAAGCCAAATATAGGGTTTGTGGGGTTTTAGTAGGTAAGAATCCTGCAAAGTGTCAAGTCCGGAAGCTTGCAAACTGTCTTTTGAAGATTTCCCCAAGTTTCCCTCGAAAAATTAAAATTATTATTATTATTATTATTATTATTAGTAAGCCTCCGTGGCTTGGGCGGCAGCACGCCGGCCTCTCACCGCTGGGTCCGTGGTTCAAATCCCGGTCACTCCATGTGGGATCTGTGCTGGACAAAACGGAGGCAGACAGGTTTTTCTCCGGGTACTCCGGTTTTCCCTGTCAAAATTTCATTCCAGCAACACTCTCCACTTTCATTTCATTTCATCTGTCATTCATTTAATCATTGCCCCAGAGGAGTGCGTCAGGCCTCGGCAGCCGGCACAGTTCATATCCTCGCCGCTAGATGGGGGCTTCATTCATTCCATTCCTGACCCGGTCGGAGAATGGAAGCAGGCTGTGGATTTTCATTTTCATTATTATTATTATTATTATTATTATTATTATTATGGGACCTACATCTACATTATCAGCTCCTTTAAGACAAAAATTGCATTTTACACTGATTGTATGATACTTCCTAGAGCTATCATTCACTTTTGCTTCCTCTAGAATATATTTTCTTTCAAGGTGCTTGTAACAGCCCTAACCTGCTTTGCGAAAAATAATGCCTCCGAATATTTAATATATCAACATGTTTGTGGATGACTCATCTGAGTTACTCATAGACAGGACTTTAAAAAAGTAAGCTCTTAGTTTTATGTGACCATCAATCTCTCAATCATGAACCGGACAAAACCTTTTTCATGTGGAATCCGAATCACTGTGTCATTCCACTTTTGAAAATCTCGTACACACTGACTGGGAATGAAACCCAGTCTACCTTGGTGAGTGGCAAGCAGCTTGACCACTGTGCCATCATGCCACAAGGAGGACTTTATGGGACCATTTCAGAACTTCAGCCTGTGTTATCAATCAGTAGGGTTCAAACGTTTCAGACCTAAAAAAAGTACAAAATATGCAAGCAAATATGCCCTAAAAACTAGCTGAAATGACCTCGTTTACCAATTGCTCCGAGCTAAATTTGTCTTGTGGGGTGGCATTTTACAAGATGAGACATCAGTACAGAAGCTTCTTCTCGGGAACAGGTCTTCTAAACCTGCTGCCTGTTCCGGGAATACGGTGAAAAATATATCTACGGTACCATTTGCAAATCCCGTGTTTGAAACTCCACTCCGATAACATGTGCCTAGTCAAAACTTGAACAGAAATGCTCAAAATAAGTTATCACAGCAGTATTTGATATCAAACCAAGCAGAACATATTGGTGTAAGCCTTGTGAATGCAGCTCCAAGGAACATTGCCAACAAATTCTTGCAGAAGCTTAATTTAACTAGTGCCATTTACCCAATTATGCATGTAATGCCATTATCCCTGCTACAATGAACATAACTCACATAGCAGAGAATGTGTCAAGCATAAAACTGTTTACTACCTCACTACAAAGGCACTTGAACTATTTAAATGTGTGTGCACACAAGAGGCAGACTGGCAATGTTATACTGTCTTGACAGTATTATTTTAGCCATTCAAACTGATCACATCTTCTTCCCAACACTTGTGTCTGAAAACATACGACAGAAACCTGTCTGTACAAAGGAAATAGTTATTATTTAATTAATTAATTAATTAATTAATTAATTAATTAGAGTGTTGATAACTATTTTACCAAGAAAATTTTAGCAAATATTGAAATCCAGACTAGAATGTTTACTTAAATGTTTAAATAAATGAAACTGACATATCTAGTAGTTTGAGAGAACAAAAAATTACTGGTACTGTTCATGTCGTGTTTTGTTCTATATTAAGAGGTAGATAGTGATATATGGTAAATATTAGTTTGTAAACCATGCCATTGATAACTGGAACTCGATACCTGCCGCAGTCTTAGAGACTTGCGCCAAAAATATACACTCCTCAACAAAAGTTTGGAATACCGGTATATACAGTATATTTTACTGCAGTGACTACTTATAGTAAACCCATTGAGGTTTATACAATAACTTATTAACAAACTCAACATCAGTCCTTCTGAAAACAATAATCATGGTTAGATAACAATGAAACAGTACAAAAACAAAGCAAACTTGCTTGTAAGTGTCCCTTAAAAAAAAAAAAAAACATTAAAAATCTGTTTCTCATGATGATCAGTGTCAGTCCTTAGTAATCCTCCCCGCACACGGAGGAGGCATGCTCTGAATGAGATCAAGTTTATCTTGGGGTAAGAGGTCCCACTACTCTATGGCAGCGTCAGCATACAATTGCACACGCCAGGAATGTTGACACCGCTCTCAACAAGACAGGCCGCAATATGACAGGTTGTCTACGACCAACTCCGGTTGACAAAATCTACCATCTTGTAGGCATAGTATCTCCGGATATTAGAAGAAGAACAGCGGCAGAGGTTGAGAAGAAAAAACAGGAAAATGATCCTAGGCATCCCATGTTTGGAAGTGAAGCATCACGTCCCAGGTTGAAGTCAAGAAAGAGCTTTCTTCGAACAACTGAAGCAATTGCAACAACATCTTCCGCTCGCCGTATAGAGCTATGGCGAAACAAGACACCTGCAAGTAATGGCCAAAACCGAAAGGAAGAGCCGGCTGCTGGTTTTCAACTACCTTACCAGACGTGGAAGACGTTGAACAGACTGAACTGGAGTGACGCGATGCAAACAAAATTTTAAGCGGTGAGGCTACATTACTGAAGATGCAACCTGCGAATGAGGAGATATTCAAGATGTTGAACACCTCTTGGTCTGCCCGAACTTGCCTGAAGCCTGCACGCTGGATGACCTGGTTTCAGCAAATGCTCGTGCAATCAAGGCTGCCGAGTTCTGGGCCTCAAAATCGATTTGATGTGTTCACAATTTGTGTATGTATTGTAAATATGTTTTGAATTGTAAATAGCTGTATTGTACTGTCCTGGATATGAAAATATAATATATATAGCATACAATTGATGGACGTAGTCCAAATTTTTGTTGAACAGTGTAGGTGTGTTTAAGGAAAGACTGACAATTTACGTAAATACTCCAGTTTAATTGTTTTGAATAATTTACTTGTTATGTATGCCCAATTCGCCACCGGGGAACACACCCCCAATTGCAAATGAATGAGCTCTCGTGAACAAGCATGTCAGAAGTGATTCGAGTGGCAATACTGTGCACTAATTCAGACTTTGTACATCTGAAACTTAGATTGGAAACAGTATATACCAGTAGTCAATGTCCAATGATTATAATGTATCAGTTAAATGCTACCTGAAGACCTGAAACAGATACATAGATAGGCAACATGAAAGTAGAACATAAGCCAGTCATACTTTATTAGAACTGGGAATTTTTGGTGAAGAAGCTGCCTCACTGCACTAATTACCCCAAAACGATTTAGAGTGCCCTCTTCACTAATGGGTAAAATCTTTGACTCCCAAAACATCTTAAACAATTCAGACATAGTTTATATTATCTCTTGAGTTGCTGAAACACAAAATAATCCATTTGAAACATTTTGTGTGTGTGAATGATGAAGGTACCTCCCGCTTAAAGCAGGCATAATTTGAAGCATAAGGTTTTCAAGTCTCAGACAGTCTAGTTTTCAACTCTTATGCTTCAAAGCAAACTAACCAAGTTTTTTTTTTTGTCTCTTTATGTATGTTTATGTATCCTCATGGACTGCACATTAAAACCCTGTTACAAGAATCCAATTTTGCCATGTCACTTTCTTGGAGTGAGGAGTGTGCGAAGGTATAAGCATCAGTCTACCCATCTTGCCCAAAATAATTGGAAACCAAATCAAACTATTATCTAGGACAAAATGTGCAACAGCTGGCCCTCGGGCCGTTCTCTGTCTGCTCAACTCTTTCATCCGGCCCGCCTGATCAGTTATTGAAACTGTATTTCTTCAAACTGAAGTAAAATTTTTCCCACTCTTCGACAATGCAATGCGAAAATTCTCTTTGGGCTTGGCAATTCTGTTAAGACAAGCCCTGGCACCACCCAATCTCCCACTCGACCTTGTACTGTAAATCGCGCCAGAAAATTGGTAAGCATGCCGCTAAGTTTCTCATTAATATGGGAAGTAAATATATATGTATTTTCTGATTTTCTTTAGTAAATAAAATTTTTGGTTGTGATGCTAATTTCTGATGAACGAGTTTCTTCATTTAATGTGGCTACTAAGTCCTCGTGAAAATAATATACATTAATAAATAGGGCCCAAGACACCTGTAAGTCCTTTGTGGTTAGCCCACCTTGTGTTCCAAGTTGCACATGCCTGATCTAGGACTATATTACCCCTATTCTTCCCATTGCACCACAACCTCCATTAATCTTGTGCCATGCATGCAGTAGGATTTTGAGCTATCAATCTATCTATCTATCTCTCTCATACTATGAAGTATTCCAAATCGTATGCACAGGGGAAGTTTTCTCCTTGCAATAATGAATTTACTCACACAGCAATAAGATTGTAGAGCCGTCAAGAGAAGAGCAACAAAGCACAGCCTTGAAATAGACAAAATAGCTGTCAAAGGGCAGCTGGTCGGCAATCTAACCAGTTGTGGTCCAGTTGGCTCAGTGGCAAGTGGTGCATCCAGTGCAGTGTCTAGTATTATATAGAGGTACACCACCTTCCCAACATTGGGAGAAAATTAGATTTACAAGATTGCAACAAAACATAGGCTATAATGTGACAGTCTGACTAACAGCATAGCACAGTGCCAAGTGTTCACGTGTTCTGCCCATTGTTTGAACCATCAAAATTCCATACAAATTAAGTGCACTTTCTGTAATGTCTCCAGCTTCACTTACAGTGTCGAGACCCATTCTCATACGCATCAGTGATATACAAAGTCAACACTAAATGTCACAAGTGAAGACAACTTGTAATTCCACTGGCAACAGTTCTCTTGCCCATCTCATGAATGACCCAGTTGATGAATTGATCTATTGATGACATGACCATGTGAAGTGTTTTGAATGTCAAATCAAAGTAGAGTCTTTATTATTTACAGTCACTATATTCAATGGAAAGTATAAAGCAGGAAGTATCAAGTATACAATAGATTTATTAGCTTGTTGCTATTGCCAAATGTGGAATTATTCGTCTGCTTCATTCCCTTTGCTCTAGCTGGCTAACAGCTCTTTGCAATGTAGGATATACTGTCTCGCTGTGCACATAGCACAGCTTTGTGGAATAATATTTTCCTTTACCCACGAGTACTGCAAAAATGATTCTCGCAGAAAACTGTGCCCCTCGCATATCGTAATATTATTCCCATTCATGTCGACGTGCTGATGACTGTAGGGCAGAACATAGGTTGTTCTACTGTCAACAATATCATTCAGTTCTCTGAATGCCATTTACTACCCACAAAATTAAGAAGACAGTAGGCTACACAAAAACCTGAGTTAGGGGCCGATAACCTCGATGTTAGGCCCCTTAAACAACAATCATCATCATCATCATCATCATCATAAAAACCTGAGTGTTAAAAGTTGTCCCCTCACTTGGTCAAACATAGGGCAGTTAATTACATTCAAACAAGCTGGAGGGAACAAAGCACTGATAGCTGGCATTTACATAAGGTTATGGTTGTGGGGTTTGAAGCCATTTTTTCAGTGTTGCTTTAGTAAACAAGAGTTTAGTGCTTTTCAGTCGGTCAACACGAATGTACCCAAAAGAGCTGGGTTATACCCTAATCCTGCAATAAATTACATTATTTATTAATCTCATGTAATTTATTTCAGGATTAGGGCATAACCCAGCTCTTATAAGGTTATGGCATGGGGTATTATTCTTTAACTTAAAAATTAGTGATTTTTGCATTTACAAGTCTGTAATTTTGCATATAGAATTTAGTGTTTTTTAACATCCAAGATTTTCAGATTTTACATTTTGTAGCGAATATATTGCGAATGAAAATGAAAATCCACAGCCTGCTTCCAGTCTCCGACCGGGTCAGGAATGGAATGAATGAAGCCCCTATCTAGCGGCGAGGATATGAACTGTGCCGGCTGCCGAGGCCTGACGCACTCCTCTCTGGCAATGATTAAATGAATGACAGATGAAATGAAATGATAGTGGAGAGTGTTGCTGGAATGAAATTTTGACAGGGAAAACCGGAGTACCCGGAGAAAAACCTGTCTGCCTCCGTTTTGTCCAGCACAGATCTCACATGGAGTGACCGGGATTTGAACCACGGACCCAGCGGTGAGAGGCCGGCGTGCTGCCGCCTAAGCCACGGAGGCTTCCCGAATGAAACTGTCAAATATTATATATAATTATATAAAAGTTGTTTCAATCATATAATAATGCTCATCGTAACGTTTACAACCTACTATGACAAACACAGAAGAATGTAACAATTATCAAGTCCCTAAAATATGACAATTTACAACAAGCTTTTACCAACTTGCAAGCATTCAAATTTTTTTTTTTGGGGGGGGGGGCGCGTAAGGACATAATTAATTGTATTTTATGAAGGAACCGGTACACCATACACTAGAATTTTACTTACTACAGTGTTTATTTACTTAGCACCACACCAAAAATATCACATTATTTAGCAAAAAGAAAAAGAAAAAAAAACACATTTTGAGCCAATTTTGCATTTTATTGCTGACTCGAAGCTGCAAAAGTTTGCATGATGAGGTCACAAAACATGAAATACCTACACTATAGAGTTTTGTACAAATTTAGCATCCATCACAAAGCCACGAACTCTATGCTGGTAGCATATTTGAAATCAGATTAATGTACTTTTTGGAGCTACAACTGCAAATCAAATTGCATGAAGTAACTGACAGAAATTTGAATCAAGTGCTAGGAATTAGGGATATCAATATCAACCCTGTGTATCGCGACCATGCTTCTTCGTATCTGAAACTGGAGTTAAAAGTGGAAAGGAGACACGCTCCATGGCTCAAGCAGTTAGACGTTCATTTTTCACCACTGCATCCTGGCTTCAAATTTTGGTTGGTGCTTGTGGAATTTGTACTGGACAAAGCAGAGACGGGACTGTTTTATTCCGGGTCCCCCCCCAAGAGAAATGTGATAGGTCTCGCTAGCCAGCACACTTCAATTCGTAGATACTAGATAGGGCATTGCCAGCACTTGGCTGGAATTAAGTTAATAGATACGGTAATATTTGTATTAAATCACCAACACCACCATCATTGAAAGGAAGCAATTTTGACCAAAGTTATATATTATCGCTGCATTTGCTATGAAAACCACAGGAAGGGAAAACCTCTGCTAGATTCATCCTTTGCATTTGAGTGCCTAAGCCCCTGAAAAGAAAGAAAAAAAAAAGACAGGGGCCCTTGGGCCAGAAGCCTCAATAGTATACAGGCAGGGTTTTTGACACAGATGAAGTGTATGCAGAGTATGTAAATTCGTTTTAACAAATTAAATAATTATGAATACCGGTAGCCTACAATATTTTAGTGTCTAGTCTGCTTTGAGTAGAGCTTTGTGCATTCCAATCACATAAGGAGTTATCTCCTTCCCTCAAATGGGATTTGTCCCTAGGACATTGGGCTATGAACAACATTTCCATCCAACAGAATTTACAACCACAATAATGATTCATAAATACACAAAAAGCAACTTAACAGTAAATGTTAACAAAAAGACTATCACAGTGATTTTCACACACAAACAATAAAAGAGCATTTCTTCATGGACAACTCACCCCTAACCACACTGTTAATGTTCATTAGGCTACAACAGTCCAAGGTGAAAATGACAGCAAACGAGGAAGGTGCCAACGCTTTTAATCTCTGTGGTTTGAAGTCCGTTTTCCAATCTCGTAAGAGCTTCATCCTCGGTCAACAAGATGCAACTTCATTGCGAGATATTTCTTCCCCTCGAAGGCCTGGTGGAAGACAACCCCTCCCGCCAGCATTTGTAAGTACTGTGTGTGTTGCATTAAAGCATGCTGTTACAAAATGTGTCGTAACTAGTCTTTTCTCAATGGAGATTCATGAAAATTTGTAAGGTCATTGATTTCAAATGGTACATCAACATTTGAAAATACAGGATCTCAGATTCAATATAAAACTTGGTATCTGGAAGGATAGTGCTTAAAGTTGTTGCATCTGATTTGAATGTCAACAATCTAATACATTGGAATCATGAGTAACCTGTGTTAAGAGACATAATGTAGCCTTCTATTCAAACTTTAAAATGCTAAACGTACTATAATGTGAGCACTAGACTATTGTACTAATGATCCCAATCGCCACCTGCTAAGAAATTGAAAGAGTTACAAATTTGAGCCACTTTACTGTATGGTAAAAGGTGTTCAAACCCTGACACACAAGCAAAGGATTTACTTCCAGCAGTTACCGCCAGTCTGAACTAAAGACACTGCACCGTGTGATAAGGTTAATTTTTGTCACTATCTGAATCTAAAAACCTGGTGGCTGCTAGGTACATTGAAAATATCTGTACCCATGACTAGCATGCCTGATGTTAATTCAAGAGTGTTTCACGAGGCCATTTACAGGGATTTGGGCAACCTGGAAAGTTGTTCCGAGGTTAAAATGTGCACTGAATAATTCTCTAAACATTCAAAGTCTGGTTAAAGCAAAAATGATACACAAACGTATCATCATCATCATCAAGTTGGCGCCATTAAGGCGATTACTTTCTAATTTAGATTGTTTGAAAAGCTATCAAGCAGCGAAATTGGGGGTCCTTTGAGCGACCTGCGATTGAAAATTAATTAATTAGCCAAATTTTGAATAAAATGATGAGATCAAAATTAGTGGTTATTTGTGTGCCCATCTGTCTGATATTTTGAACACTTGCAGAGAATTCCCTAAAAAACTAACTCTTCATACTTTCAAGTGAACCATTGTTGCCAACAGCAAAGAAACTGTCATTTTGTATTTTGACACTGTATTTTGACACTAGACTCCATAGTTCCGAAATCATTTACCGCAATGGTACAAACTTTAATACTGTACATAGATAGGCATATAAGACAAAAAAGTAGTTTTGCAAAACTGCAGGCGACTTACATCATTTTTTATATCATACGTATCCGCCATCTTTAGTTTAAAAACCATTACAATCAATCCTTCACCATCTAAACAAAAGTTGGAATTTCGAAATTAGGCGAGAAGGTAGTAATCATGAGAGAGAGAGAGAGAGCTTAACTCTGCTAAAAGAATGTGCTTACTTATTTACTTATTTGTTAATGTAAGTACACAGGTCATAAACCCAATTCAGTACCTTCTTGACAAATACCATGTAGATAACTCTAAATACAAATAATAATTTTAGGAAAAGACAAGAAAAATAAATTAAAACTACAAAATAATAGAACTTCAAAACATAATTAAGTCACCCATACAGCTAAAGTTCAGTTATGAAAAAAAAAAACAGAACATTATCATGAACACCTTGACGAAGCATGGACATTGTCTAAAAGAGGAACAGCTTATAATTTTTACACAAAGACACTTAGTTTTGTTATTGAACACAATGTCTGATTCAATAAATATTTTTAGGACTGTAGTCAACTTATTGTAGTTTGTTACTATTTTCATGAATGGTGAATTTAAGTGGTGGGAAGTGCCTTTGAATGTGAAATAATTTATAGTTTCGAGATCTAACCTGTGGAAGGTCAAGGGAGTTTCACATTTAACATGGTTGACTGCGTAGGCCTGCCTTCAAATCGTTATTATGATTATCGTTTTATTTTAAGGACTGGGACATTGTGGTCATATAGCCCCGTGTATGTTTGGGTGTGTGTAGATTTGCGTGATAACCTGAGTCATTGCGATGGCTGTATTAGTGTGCGTATTTGTAAATTGGGGATATGATTGGGAAGGAGGCGGTCGTGGCCTTAAGTTAGGAACCATCCCAGCATTTGCTTGGAGTAGAAGAATGGTGGGTTGTCACGGAAAACCACTCCCAGGATGGCTGAGGTGAGAATCTAACTCTCCTCTTCCCAGTTTTCCCTCACGAGGCAGAATATACCCCGTTCCAACCCTCACGCCAGAATTAAAATTTCTAACCGCTACACCACAAGTTGGTCCTTGAAATCTTTAAAATCCATCAGGATGTAACTGAGCAATTGTCATTAAACTTAGTAGAAGAGAAATCGTGTGTAGGAGATATCGCTTGCACGAGACTATATGACTGTATATTACACACAACCATCATCTTGAATATATAAAATACTAACAGACAGCAGAAGTACCCGTTCTTCGAACGGTCTTCGGTATTAATAGACAGATGTTATCAATTGAGCTACTGTTTCAATGGTTGTCATTCCTTCATCAGTTTATCACAGCGAATTTACTTTCCTGGGAATATCACTGTTCAATTTAGGGCCTTAAAATGTGGTTTTCGGAACCCCCTATAGACTCCAGAGCTTTGTGTCTCCCATTGAGGGGATCAAAATAAGATTTGGTCATCCATCTAGGATAATTCTTACATTTCGTCTATTAGAGCATGTAGTTTGAATATTTTATGAAAAGTACGGTGAAGAGTTACATCATTGATGCATGTGATGGATATCTGTACCAAATTTTACGTGGATCCACCCAGCCGTTCTCGAGTTAAAGGTGTACGAACTTGTTCACAGACAGACTCCACATTTTGCTTGCATCAGTCAAGAATCTGTCTGAAACGCGTAAAAAGGAAAACAAAATTTAATACTGAATAAACAAACATTCATATATTTATAGATGTAGCCTACTGTATATAATATTACTGTCGACCAAAGTATTATGTGCACTCGAGTTTGAAGGTTGTTTGTGAAGTAACCAATAGACTTACATAAAATCCAATAACATCATAATTTTCGTCGTACTATTTTAAGTTAGTTCATGTATTTTTGGAATTTTAAAATTATATTTTTTAATTTTTTATCGCAGTTGGAACACAAAAAGTGCACGTTTTTAAGCGTGTTTCAACCATGCGTCACATTTAAGAATTATTATCTCAAAAACCCGTCATCAGATCGAATCCAAATTTTAACACAATAGGCTATGCATTGGAATACTGTACAGCATTGCTGACATGGAGCCCTTCGCTTCCGAGCGAGGCGCGCCATGACGCGTGATGGAGCCCATCTTAGCAACGCTGTACAGCTTTCACCGGAGCGGCTAACTGGTGAACCATGTCTTATTTTCCCCTACAAATACAAACCGATATAAAATAAGTGAATTAATTTACGTATTTCACAGCCATACAGCATAACTTTTCGATGTATAAGGATTACAACGCGACCAAGAACTACATTTTCCAACCACCCCGAGCCGAGAAAAAGTTACCTTACAAAAATGATAACTTTGTTTCTTGGACACACAAAATTTTGAAATTAATAAACCAGTTATACAACATTACAATGTTTATTGTGTTAAAATTTGGATTCGATCTGATGACAGGTTTTTGAGATGAAAAATCTTAAATGTGACTCATGGTTAAAACACGCTTAAAAACGTGCACTTTTTGCGTTCCTACTGCGATAAAAAATATTAAAATATAAATTAAAAATTCCAAACATACATGAACTAACGTAAACTAGAACGATGAAAATTATGATGTTATTGGATTTTATGTAGGTCTATTGGTTACTTCACAAACAACCTTCAAACTCTAGTGCACATAATATTTTGGTCGACAGTAGGTTGGTGCACAAGTCCGTAGCGTTTTTGTTTTGCTTGTTGGTATTCCGAGTCCTATGGTTTTAATTATCGACTGTCATTGTTGCTTTGTAGTTGAATGTTTGTTCTTGAGTTTACATATTGAAGTTCTGTCATTTGCAGATAGTGAGAGAGCCCTGATGCTAGAAAATGGAAGTGCCAAGTGGAGAAATTGGAACATTTACCGACAAATTATCCCTGTCTTTGAAATCAATAGAGGGACGAAAGCAGTGGAGGCGGCCAGAAACATTTGCATCGTGTATGGGGACAATGCTATTGGAGAGATCACAGCAAGAAAGTGGTTTTCTCGTTTTGACCCCAGTGACTCCCCACGTTCAGGAAGGCCGACGGAATTTGATAAAGATCGTTCAAACGCATTAATTCCACAATGATCCACGTCAGTGTGCATGACAAATGGCAAATGTGATGAACTGTGATCATTCCACCATTGTGCGACATTTGCATTCAATGGGTAAGGTTCAAAAATCCAGTGTATGGGTACCGCATGCTCTATGGCAAAATCACAAAAATCAGCAGGTGGCCATACGTGCATCCGTGCATCTCTGCTTGCTCGTTATCGATTGGTTGGTGAACAACATCGACCATTCCTATCCTGTATCGTTACTGATGACGAGAAATTGTGTCTTTACGCTAACATAAGGAGAAGAAAGAAATGGTTACGCCCAAACAAACAAGCAACACCCCGTACAAAGACCTGCGCGCATCCACAAAAGATATGGTTATGCATCTGGTGGAACACCGACGGTGTGCTGTACCACGAATTGCTTCTCCGAGATGTAACCATCACTGCTGACATTATTTTATTGCCAACAACTGAGACGTCTTGCAGATTCAATCCACGCGCACCTTGTTCGCCCGATCTTGTGCCCTCAGATTTTCACCTTTTCCACTTTCTATCGAACAACCTACAAGGAACTTCCTTTCCGGATGAAGATGCGCTCCGAACATGCTTGACGAATACTCAAAACCACGTGATTTCTACAGGCGCGGAATCGAAAAATTAACACAGCGTTGGCAAGACTGTTGAAGAAAGCGAAGAAGATTATGTTACTGAAGATTAACTTCTTTGTTATGTGTTGTATCTGATGTGCATAAACTTGTGGAAAACGCTACGGATTTATGCAAGAGGAAAGAAACCTAGTGGCCACAAGGCAAACTAACTCTATTGACTCACGGCCGGAGAGCGCAGCTCGCATTCAGTCGGCCGTGATTGACTACACTATATCACCCGGATGGCCAAATATGGATATGTTAACCACGAGTATCAAACAGCAACTTCCTGATGAAGCCGTTTGACTACAAAAATAAGTAGTAGTAATGCTAAATTTAATTCTTAACGAGAAGAGAAAAAAAATGAACTCCTAGAAGAAACGCAATTTACGTCATGTAAAAACTGACCCTCACCATTGCGCGAAGTCCCCATCCCCATGAAGACCCCTTTAATACATTTCTAAGGCTTGTGGGGCATGAACATTGAGGTTTTCTTTAGCCTTCAATGGCCACAATTCCTAAAAGCTGCAAAAAATGGAATTAAAACTACAGGAGAGGAGACCGAGCCGTCGTAACATTCAACAAGGTATATTACTGAAAATATAGTATTTATGATTGACAAACCTTTCTCGGAGATGTTGGGAGTCGTTTTACTTTCTCAATTACCACTGCTGCACCGGAATAATTCCTTTTAATTGATTATTTACGAAAATAATGATTTTAGCATCGTCTTCATTTCACTATGGACGCCATCTTGGACTCTACGTCATACGTCATGTGACACACGAGAAACGAACATCTGAGTACGTTACCAACATGTCAAATACAAAATTCACCATATGACACGTAAAGTTTGAAATTGTTACAAATTTCCACTAAGTTAAGCACTGTCTTGCGGAAAATTACTGCTAGTACCACAAGCAAGGGGGTCTGGGGCGTAAGCCCCAGGTTAGGTTTGTTTTTGTATGTAAAACATTAATAAGATAGAATTTATGTCCGCTACTAGGTTAGGTACTGCCTGGTCGAAAATTACTGCTAGTACCACAAGCAAGGGGGTCTGGGGCGTAAGCCCCAGGTTAGGTCTGTTTTTGTATGTAAAACATCATAAATACATAATTTTTCATTACATTACTTCATCGATGCTCTTTTGTTTACTCGTTCTATACCCGATGTGAAATGGTACCAAATGCGTGGGGTTGGCATTCCGGAATTAGTGAGCAACATGGCGCCGAAAGGCTTCATTTCTGCTATATAAGTCGTGTATCTATTTGGGAAGGCCGGGTGGGTTTATGGCAGCGGACGAGTCAACATCTATTATATTAACGTCTCCGGATACCATTACTAAAGGTACTTTGGCAAATTTCATTTCCTAAAATTTTTTATACCTTTGGTCTCCTCTCCTGTAGCGCTACCAAAATGGATTACTATTTCAATTCCAGAATTGTTGAGAATATGTTGCAGTTTTGAGATATAATAGACCTTCCGTAAGACATAGGCTACCACACGTGTAAATTGCGTGAACAAGTTCTAGGGCAACCCTTGACCCTATTAAGCGCATTAAACGCATTGATGAATTTTACAGCCCAAGTTGGTACCATGATAACCTTATACCCATTAGCAAACATTCACAGAAATATAATAAATGGAGTGGCATTGGCCTCTTACCGAATAATTGGAAAGTTGGACGTCACCTCTTGAAATACTGTACTGCTGTCATGGTTACCGGCTTGCATTCCTTCATTAGTTAGTTAGTTATTGTTGTTTTAAAGGGGCGTAACTACGAGGTCATCTGCCCATTTCCTTCATTAGTGTATTAACTTAAATGAAATTATTTTTCTGGGAATATCTCAGAAACTGTTGATTTTAGAGCCTTAAAATGTAGGTCCCGAGTTTTGTTTCAGACACCGGTGGACTGAAAATGAGCTTTGTCTCGTCCTTGTACCTTTATTTCAGCATGTATTTTAAGAGGGTAGCCCCCCCCCCCCCCTTTCATGAGAGGTATGGAGGAGAGTTAAATAAATGATTGGTGTCGTGACTGATGGATATCATTACCAAATTTCACGTTGATCTATCCAGCCGTTCTCGAGTGATGCGCGTACAAAATTGTACACAGACAGTCACATTTTTTTTTTCGCGCAACCATCATAAAACAGTCCAAAACGCGTTAATAACTCAAATTTCCGTGGAAATTCAGAAACAAAAACAGACTAACTTTCATTATATATATAGGGATAGGGATTAAGATCAACAACGCGTGATGCAATTGTCTACCTCGTTGCGTAGAGGCTAGCAATCTTGGCTGTAACTGCAGAAGCCTGAGTTCGATTTCCGGCTTTGCCAAGAAATGTGAGGAACTCTCTAGATCGCGCAATGTTATCTTTTATAGTTTCGTTTATTTGAACTTGCAGCATCGCATTAGCAGCGTATGGTACGTCTCACCTGTAAGTCTTGACTCGCACTTGCAATAAAAAGTTTACAAATTACAACACATGCGAGATAGCTTCATCCTAACGAATGAGACAAGGCGGAAAGGTCAAAACAGACACACACTGCCTCGTCATTTCCTGCTTTCCAAACAAATTCCGCGGAATAACAAGAGCGGTTTATCCAGATGTACAGTAAATCCCAGCTATCAGCACTGCAGCTGGAGGAACTTCCGCTATTATGGAGTGCTCGTGCAACGCGGAACAAGTGTTGTGATGTTAACTTACAATGAGATTTCAATTTTTTAACAATGTTTCCTTTTCTACTTTAATTATTGAAGTAGAAAGGGAACATAGAACATCTCCTTACTTAATGAAACGCGGGGTTCCACTCGCCAACACTGTTTTTAAATCGATTTTTACATACAGTCACAAAAATACCGTATGGAAGGATTATAGTTTAAAGTAAACTGAGATGAAAACCAATGTTTAATTCAGTGCTGAGGCATGGGACAATCATCCACCGAGTCAACACTACTCTGTAGCGTAGCCAAGATGCCTGCTAAATCGAGACATCGCGAACGAAACTCTTTGTCGTGATACTGTATATCGATTTGAATAGCTGCCTGTGATTGGCTGGTTAAAGTGATTTCACTTCTGACCGCTAAATAGCTCTAGCATAGCACTGAAACTGCTAGTCGAAAGCAAGGAGCATATAATAACAGAGTAGGGACTCTCTGGTAAATCCGCGGTTCGTTAAATTCTGTGCGATTGCGTCATTGTTTGGGCTCCAACTCAAAAGCACATGGTCGCCACGTGGCGAATTCCATCGCCCCTGAGATGCAATAACTGGCCGTATATTATGCAAGAAATATAAGTGACCGAAAGATCTAGGTTGCTTTCGCCGAGTATGTTAGCCAACTTACGAAATGAGAGAAAATCGAATCGAGATTGATTAATCTGGATATACATCGTTATTAATGCTATAAAGCAACTCCGTTTTGTTTTTGAACGACAATATATTACGTAGATTGGATATTAAGAGGCAACGGACACCCGAAAATTAAATTTTGTACATGCATTCTATTCTATAACGTTGGTATGAATTTTAGAAAAAAATGGACTGTCGTTTATTTATATCCTACTTTTTAGCTGTTTAGCCCTTTTATTACGTGTCAAGTGCAAGCGATTGGCCTTTTTGAAGTTCTAACGTTAAAAAGAAATACATTATGAAGTTTCATGCAAGTTTGCAATATTATGGTACCATAACCTCAAAAAGACCGTACCCATATTCCGACCCAGTACGCCACTATGACTGATGTCAGATATACCTCCTTCCCTAAATAAATTGAATATGCCCAAGAAATGTCATTTCATTGCAATTTACTTGCCCTCAACGGTTAAATGATTTTCAACTGCATCTACAGAAAAACTATAGGCAGGGTAGAGGATTGTCGAGGAAATGAGAAAGCTGATTTTCCAGGCAGTTTCAATTGTTTTATTAATGTATGTTCAATCATGGTACACATTGTACATTCTTTCACACGTGAGTCATAACTTCTGATGTGTGAACGTCAATGGCTTAGTCGACTGGAGACAGGATTGAAGAAGACCATGCCGCGCTGCACTCAGATGATCGGCTACGCTGCAGGAAGGTGGAGAACAACTGATCACCCACAGCCAAGTACACTCCAACGCAGTAAAACCTCTTGGCTAGCTCCGATCAATCCTCAGGCTGAAGAAGCTGTAAACTCAAAGAGGATTATTTTTGGTGAACATGAATTTTCAGCCTGTAAAGCAACACAATTCCAGTTAACGCCCCGGCCTAGGGGCGCACCATGCTGAGGGTCGCAAAATTAATCTGCAATTTTTTTTGTCAGAAAATTTCCATAAAATGTTATAGACTACAATACACGGATTCCGTATAATTTGATTACTTAAATTAAACTTTCCAAATTTTGACACTTTTCCAATTTATATTGTGGCCATCATTTCCCAACGAATGGGTTGTAACAGCAGATTGTTCGACTTCAGCTTTAGAATAGGAATCTTTAATGATTTATTAGGGGAAAATTTAAGTCTTGAATATTAATATCAGTTTAATTTGAATAATTAATTAGCCTATGCATAGTTGTAAGTTGTATGATGTAGGCCTAGTGTATATGTATATCCATATCTGTTAGTGTATAATGAGCCTTAAAAGGTTTAAACTTATTTTAATATCTCGTTGGGCCATTTATTTATAGTTGATATATACAAATTAAGAAACAGTTGATTCTCTCATCATTGTAATTTATTTAATTGATTTTACTTCCCGATACATTAGAATAAAATAAAAATTACCTTCACAAAGACCTTTCCGAGGTCCAAATTCTCCCTTCATTATGATGGTATGAAGAGGGGGCGGCAATAACCCACGGGCCTAGGAGCGCATAAAATCTAAATCCGGCCCTGGACATTTGGAAGATGTGGTTGAACGTAATGGTGCAACACATTACCAATTACATTCAATACCCCCACCTCAGTTTAATGGCAATTAAAACCTCCTGTTTCGGGCATGATAAAAGGACCCCTGCAGGCCAAATGTACGGAGCCACATCATATTACTGTGAAATACACAGAAAAAAATCTGCATCAGAGGAATATTGTATATTTAATAGTGTATTAAAAGAGAGAAGGGAAAGAGTGTGTCCTACAGACAAGTTGTCAATATTCTTGAAAATATTCTATGCCCTTTAAATATAAATTTACAATTGGTCTTTAACCTCACCCATTATCTCGCAACATGTGTGTTTTGAAATGTGCACATTAAATGCTAAAATCTATCGTTTTAAAGTTAGGCAAAGATGACATTGTTGCTTTGTTGAAGAAGGACTGGAGAAGTTCAAAACAAGTGCATGTATACCTACCCCGTCATATTTTGGTCGTGTGGCCTCCTAATAGGCCGAGTCAAGACCGACTACAATAAATCAGACCATAATGCCACTATCGAAATCGTAGAAAATGGCGGTAATCGTAGGGGATTGTTTACATTTGGTCAACCAACATTGAAGTGGGTCTGCTGCGAGAATTTCGTTCAAATGTCGCATATTTCAAGTGATTTCGAGCTGTTATATATTGTAATAGTGTACCTTAAGTAGTGAAGTGCACTGTGAATAATTATAAATGCCGAAGATACGTAATGTGAGAAGCATTGGCTGTTTATTGTCATTACTGTGTACCTGCCTGTAAATTTAATACTGCTGAAGATACTTCAACTTTTAAATTTCCTAAAGACAAATCTTTGAAAGAGAAGTGGATGAGAAATATTCACCGGGATCATTTTCGAAGTTAAAACAGTTGTATTTGTTAACTTAAACATTTCGAACCTAAATTTGTGGTTATGAAAATTGCCATACTAACCCCTGATACCATTTCGACAATTTTCTCAAATCAACCGTCCTACACAACTCCTGTTTGTTAAAGTAGATGATGGTAGTTTTAATGACATACCAGCAGTGTCAGTGTCTTCTAAAGTGTCAAGTTCTTTAAGTGTAAATATATTCTATAAGAATCATGAATCAATAATCTTTGTGTGCTTGTGGAAAAAATTCAAGTGGGTACTGTAATCTGATGGAAGCAGTGATTTTAAATGCAACAGGTATGTAAATAGAATTATGCTCCTGTTAGTATCATAAGCTAGGGGGCCTGGGGAGTTATCCCCAAATTAGGTTTGTTTTTGTATATACATTTATGTCTGTTACTAGGTTAGGTAGGCCTACTGCCTGGCCGAAAATTACTGTTAGTAGGCTACCACAAGCAAGGGGGACTGGGGCGTTAGTTGCTGGTTAGGTTTGTTTTTGTATTAAAAACATTAATAAGATAGAATGTATGTCCGTTGGAATTCTATACACATCGAATTTGAAGAATGACAAGTTCATAATACAGTAAATTTTCATTTTAAAGAGTTTGTAACATCAATTGTGTGTTATTGGCAAATGCTATTTGAAATAAAGTACTAATGAGAGTACTTATGCGCCATCTGTTGGAGTTAGTTCAGGATGTCCCGATACAGATAGAAGCGAGTGCGATCTCACAGCTCTCTACGCTCAAAACAAACAACCTACGGCCGTGTTTACCTATACATAGGGTTGGCAATATCTTATTTGTCAAATAAGCCACGCCCACTGGCCGACACAACTGAAATTTCACTATATAGCCCTAAGTCGTGTTATAAATTGGGATGGTGGGTGGGTTATAGACAGCGGAGGAGACTACATCTATTAGCAGATCACTGTTGTTAAAAAAAAGGCAGTCATCGGAACGCGTTAGGCTATAACCATTGTCAAAAACCATTGTTCTGGAAGCGTTAAGCTGTAACCATTGTAAAAAAACCATTGGATTGGACAAATCGAAGGCTGCGGCTTTGATTGTGCGCAGCTATCGGGGCAGATTGATACAAAACCATTGATCTGGACGTGTTAGGCTGTAACCATTGGATTGGACAAAACTTAGGTTAGAATGGTCGAGTGTTGGTGCGGCTAGTACCGTAATGGTGAGGTTGGCAGTACTGTTCTGACGATGGTTGATGTGAATAATGGCATCCACAGCTGGAAATTCACCTATAGCCTATAATAATAAGGGGTTTATTGCAGCCAATGCCCATGCATATAATGAATAAAATCTAAAATCATACAGTAAACTAATTGTTATTCCCTAGGAATATCAAAGATTCATGTCTTAATGTGCAGAATATGGCATGGTATCTTCGGTTGAACTATACCTTCCGATACACCGGCATCTGGGGAATATTTAGGGAGATCAGTGACGTCACCGTGATCTCACGTTTGACGTATACGAACAAAAGGATGACGTACATATGTACGACGAGATACAAGTAAAAGAGGTACTTTTGAACATTTAGGCGAATGGTAAACTAAACTGAACTTACGCCGAAATACATATTTCAAAATATCATAGTAATTTGATACTTAAAATGGCTAGGAATATATGCCAACATTAAATATTATATTGCAGCCTGATTGTTCATCATTTTATCCTTCGATCAAAGGCAGCATACACAATAACTAAGTTATAGGCCTACTGGCAAAAAATACAAGTCGTACATACATTAAAATAAAATAAAAATAAGGTTAGGCTGGTAATGACTAACAATAAAGAAGAAAAAGTATGTTAATTGGTATTCAACATTCATATGTGTGTGAATATGCATAAGCCTATAACTAAACAATTAAATAGATGCTTGGTGAACAAAAATACATAGCCTGCTTTATTTATACAAAACAACCACATGTTCAATATTCTTCAAAGCAATGGGGCATGGTGGCGCAGTGGTCAAGCTATTCACCTCTCACCAAGGTGGACCAGGTTTGATTCACGGTCATTGCAAGTGAGATTTTGGAAGTGAAATGCCATGTCCTGTGGTTCGGATTCCACGTAAAATGGAGGTCCCTTGGCTCATGATCACAAGATTAACGGTCACGTAAAAATTACAAGCTTCTTTTTCTTCAAAGCAGGTCGAAACTTCGACCTCACATAAGTCATACAGCAAACGAACAGGTCCTGCAGGGAAGATCCCTTAAGCCGAATTATTTTTATCGTCTCCAAGACTGACATCATAAAAGTATACTGGAAAATGTGAAATTTTATGCCTATGCTGATGAAGAAAGTAACAGTAAATATTAGGCTACTTGTCGTTCAATAACTCTCGGTCTTTTCTTGGGTGGCTGAAGCCGATGCTGTGGGAAATTGCAATTTGCAGGTACCGCATCATCTTTAAGCAGTGGTTTGTTTCTATTTGAATGAAACAAGTAGCATGTTTATAAAAGTTTTCACAGCTATAACCCATTTCTTTAATAGGCCTACATCTGGGCGTTTCCATGGAAATCTGTAATATAAGCTAGACGTAGGTTATAATTCTGTGACTAACTTAATAACTTATAACCTACAATAGGGCCTACGTGTATTTGTCATACGTGCTATTTAGGCCTATGTCAAAATTTGATGTAAGACATATCCATAAACGCAGAATAGGCTACTTCGAAATAAAGTAGACCGTAAACCTACCGTATTATTGGAAAATACCATACATATAACGTTGCACAGAGGTACGTACGTTCAAATATATGAAAAGAATCACGACATATCAGCTGACATGCAACCTAGAGTTAAATGGTATGACAGTTTTTGGTGCGACTAGTTACGCCTGGCAGTGCACCAGGAAGCAGTTTTCAGCGAGGGTTACCATGGGAGGAGTTGTTCCAATAGTACCGACAGTTCAATGGTCTCAGCTCGCCCCCCCCCCTCTTCCAATCGTCAAAAATCATAGTGTCCGTGGCGCAAAAATCCTACCAATGTTCTTTGGCTCTAGTGTGTCCATGAGTTTTACATATCCTGGAGTAGAAGGTAGCAGCATTTGAAGTCTGAGTTCTTCTACATTATAAACCTCGCGAGTCACCTCTTACACCGGTCTTGAAGGTGTATACTTTGATAAACCCAAGGCCTTCTTTATGTAAGTCGCCTTCATTTTCTCCATATTGTTCCAAATACTTCATATTTAAATGTGTCCAAATGCTCTCCAGTCCATAAGTCACAATACGGGTAACATTTAACCCCAAAAGTTTTAAGGCTGTTTTTATAGATAGCTTAGTCAAATGTTTTATGTCGTTGAAGGCTTTGGTAGTGACGCTGGGTCTATCCTTGATTTGCAGTGTGAAAACATTGTCAGTTGACTAATGTAGGACCTAAGTAGGACGACTTGTAATGTGGTACACCCTCAAGCGGTTTTCCTGCAATGTGGAAAATTGCTGGCTTTCCCCCTTTCCTAAAGGTCATAGATTTAGTCTCGTTTCTGTTTAACCTAAGGTCATTGTGTAACACCCATAATTCAAAGGGGTCGAGAGCAGATTGCAATTCGACCTGTGAACTTGAAGCGAGCACCATGTCATCTGCGTATATAAATGAGATTACCCGCTCTGATAATATATCTGTGATATTATCTGCCATAGCAGTGATAAATAACACGATGGCTTAATGGGTCTCCTTGTAGCAGCATGCCTGTAGTCTGCTCAATTGGGCTTGATGTTGTAATGCCATCGTTAATGACTATATTGTTAGAGCCTAAAATACTTTTGACAAGATGTTTAGTGTAGCTGTTACCTCTCAATAGTCTGTCTAGTTTTTCCAATATTTTCTTCCTGCTAATCGAGTCAAAAGCTTTAGAGAAGTCAATGAATATGGATTGTAACTTTCCCTTCGGTACTGACAGGGTAGACGCAATCTCAGTTTGAAGACTTCGAATTGCCTGGATTGTGCATCTTTCTCTCCTAAAGCCAAATTGTGAGTCACAATGCTATTTGGGATGGCTGGGTGGGTCACATACAGCGGAGGAGGAAGCATCTTTTAAAACATCATTCCCTGATTTATTTCTCGTTGTTTGATAAGGTATTTTGGCTAATTAATGTACTATAGAGAATATTATCGCTCGTTCTACTTTCGTTCAGTGGTACCATTCTGTTTTAGACCACCTCGTTGTGTAGTGCCTAGCATTCTTGGCTGTCGTCCCGGAGGTCCGGGTTTGATTCTCCGGCTCTGCCAAGAAATTTAATTCTCATGTGAGGGCTGGGATGGGGTGCACTCAGCCTCATGAAGCAACTTAGTAGAGGAGGGTTCAATTCCCACCTCAGTCTTTCTGGAAGTGGTTTTCCATGGTTTCCCCACTTCTAATCCAGGCGAATGCCAGGATGGTTCCTAACTTAAGGCCATGGCCGCTTCCTTCCCACTACAATACCCAATTTACAAACACACTAGTTCAGCCATAACAATAACACAGGTTATCACACAAATTCCACACACAAATACATGGGGCTACAAGACCACGATGTCGTAGCCCCTAATATAAGCAACAACCATTTATATTTGCATTTTATATTTGCCTAGGCCCTTCATGGGCTGTATAGTGTCAGGGGTTGACTTGTTGTTGGTTGACTATTCTTGTAGTTCCATTTAGAAATATTTGCATTTTTTAACATAATGTCTTACCTCTGCTTTATTTATGTCTGTATTTTTAGCTACTGTCTGTTCTCGTTGCTTGTAGCGAAATACGTCAGGGTTTCATATTGAATTTGTGCCTTATTACATAAAACCTGTAATTTCTGGCGGAATTTAATCAAATATGCGAATGTTTGTCTTCGAATTTGCCGCTATTTCGATGGCGCCATGCCCGCCAGTTGCTACAGCTGTTCCCCTACGATTTCCGCCATCTTGGTTTTGATGTTACGGTCTGAGATATTGTAGTCGGTCTTGGCCGAGTACAGGTCTTTCTAGTTAACGCCCGTGGGCAACCTGCGCACCGGAATGAGAGATGAATTAATGAAACTGGGCAAGGATATGGCAGGAAACAGCCGTGGCCTGTCAGAAGGTACCGTCCCAGCATTTGCCTTGAGTTGAACATGGGAAACCATGGAAAACCATTTCAAGGATGGCAGACGGTGGGGTTCGAACCCATGTCCACCGAGTCAGCAGAGAGCTTGAGCTTGGGCCCAAGCCGAACGCTGCGCTTTAGCTGCCGGCATACCTACACCTATTTTTTTTTTTTTTTCAGAGGGATCGGAGATGAGATACAATGTATTGCTATAAAAATTGAAACAAGATTTCAATGAACCGCCATCCAATACAATACCACCATTGAAATATTGCATTAATTTAAGTCGATGCAGTTCCACCTAGCCAATGTGTACAGCCGGATGTCGTAACCAATGGCAACATCACAAGGAGCTGATAAAAGGATGAAATAAATGAATATGACCAAGCAGTTGGAATGAAGCGAGGTACCGGCCAGGCCATTGGGGGATGTTGAAAACGGTAAACATGACCCAAAAAATTCCAAAACCAGTCACCAGAAAGATTGGCCCCATGGCCTAACACTGCACGTACATGATTGCAGCTACCAAATATGTAAAAACTTTAAACTATATACAGTACACACACATGTACTGACAAAGTGCAATGTAAAGAAAAATGTATCTCCTTTGGAAATTACTACAACTTAAACATACTGTTACACCAGATTATATGTATTTCCAGAATACTTTCACAGCAAAGGAGCAGATGACCTCATAGTTCTGCCCCTTAAAACAACAATAACTAACTATTTTTCACAGCACGTGTGCCAACCGTCCAACTCTGCCTGTGGGTGTATTCCATCCCTCCCACCCTTGGGAGGGGGGCACAATTCATAAGACAAGTAGGAAGCCTCAAAGAATAGCCAAGGTTGCTCCTTTTAGTCTCCTCGTACGATAGGCAGAGGATACCATGGGTGTAGTCTGAACCCCCACCCACTGGGGGCTGCAGTGTTGAAGCCACACAAAGAAATTATATTGTGTTGTTGATTCATTTCGGGGCGTTGCGACATTGTGGTCATGTGGCCCCGTGTACTTAGGTGTGTGTGGAATTTGTCTGGTAACTGGTGTTATTGTGAAGGCTGTATTAGTGTGTGTAGTTTTAACTCAGATGAGGATTAGGAAGGAGGCAGCTGTGGTCTTAATTAAGCATTCGCCTGGAATAGAAGTGAGGAAACCACAGAAAGCCACTTCCAGGATGGCTGAGATGGGATTGGAACTAGCCTCTTCTCAGTTTTTGCCCAACCCTCAGACCAGAATTAAACTTCTTGGCAGAGCTGGGAATCAAACCCGGGCCTCCGCAGTGACAGCCACTACACAATGAGGCACAAAAGAAGTTATGTATATGGTCAGTCACTGTGCATAGTTGATGTGCGACAAGTGGCAGTATACCTCATCTGGCAATTGGTACCCAGGTTACAATAGCAATGGCATCCACATTCACAGTTGTTCCAATTAAGGCATTTCGTAATATTAGCAAGTCTATGAATTCATCGCTACAAGTCCAGATATTACAACCCACCAAACAGCAAGGCATTTGGGAGGAGGGAGTTAAGTACACCATTATCCGGGCCCTGCTTATAACTTATCATACTCCAAACAGTCACAAGCCTAATTTTTTGGCTCTATGTTAACCGTGGAAACTTGCAATTACATGTATAATTCTTCCAAGGTGTCAACATAGACATAATGATCATGATTTGTCAAACTGGAAACAAAACTTCCTCATGGAAAACATCTGGGTGAAGCTTACGCTATCTACTGATAGGGGCAGATGACCTCGTAGTTCTGCCCCTTAAAACCTCAATAACTAATTACCTAACTGACTAATAGCCTAACTACAGGAATGAACAGACACAAATCTACATCACAGATAAAGGTGACTAAAATGGAAAATACTGTACCTGGTTTATACAAAAGATTTGTATAAAACTACTACCATACGATAATCCAAGGGAAATCTACACAGGTGCCTATGCTGGTTAGATATCGCCATCACAATTCAGAGCAGTACACGACCTTGCCAACACGGTAATTCTGCAATAAAGTGACAGACTATTCATCATGAACAACAAGTGAAACAAAGGTTTGAGAAATGATGAGAATGTAGGCTACATGTAGAGAATAAAGAGGATGTTCATCCTTCTCCTAAATATAATGTACAGCATTAATCCCAATAGAAAAAGTCTACTGGTATGTGTTAACACATTTTCAATATAATATAATAATTTCTCATTCATACGCGGGCAGATTTTCTAAACTTCTAGCCGATGACTGGATTACGGGCAACACACACCACATCTATCATTACTTCTCAAATATTGAAGACCTTAAGATCAGTTAACCTATACAGGATCTCATTAAGTCTCTATTATTATAAACTTAGCACGACCAAATACAGAACTTAATTCACACTCAATCAACCAACAATATACTGCCATTTAATTCACTGAAACTACCATTACCTTTCTGTAAATCACCAAATGTCGAGACGTAATAATTACTTTGATTTGCGAACTCCACATCACATGTATCCATCACCGTCCATGATTACGTTGCCATGGCAATATATAATAATTTTCCCAATGACCAACAAAATAAACGGAAAGCCCCTAAAATCTAGTGACAACCAACTTTAGAAACATAAGTTACCGAGTTCGGGCCCAAACAAAAGAATAATTATTTAACGGACGGAGAAAGTAGTATGGACTTTCTTAGGCCTGGTCGAAAGTAACTATGGATTCACTATACCAGAGTGGTCCAACCCGCGGCCCTCCCCGAAAAATTCGCCAGTAATCAGAATTTTTTTCCACGAATACGTACGGCACGAGGCGACAACTGGTTGGCTGCCAGTGATTGGCTGCCGATAAGTTCGCGATCGTTCGTATGCGGGATGTAAGCTCATTAATAAATCTGCCCTTAAACATCAACACAGGCAGTTGCAGCTTACACAGAAGCGCCAACTCATCCCATCACTTCTCACTTTACTTATCTCCCCTCCAAGCGCTCCACAACTCCAAAATAGAGCCTTTACTAGCATACTCCATATTCTCCAGCAACTAGCCACCAATTCCCTTTAATCAGCCCTCATATACTCCGACAGCTAATCAAGAATAGTCTCGTCATCCCCTCCTTGCCCTGCGGTGGCGCTAAGCACCTGCTCGGGTGGTTAGCCACGGCCGAGCTACTCGGGATGGTGCCCAGCGGGCCGCGGGTTCGATCTTATCGCCAAGCCAAACCCTCACTACGCCGTATGCCTCTCCTGGCTCTATGTACACCTCATATTTAACTCCTTCTTTTATTTCTTTTCTTCTTCAATAATTACTAGCCCTCTCGCTACTTCTGATTTCACTCTTTCGTGCTATATGCATCAGGTCATATTCTGACCAGTTCTGATGCATAGGAATAGACCAAACCCTCTTAAACAAATGCTGCTATTTCCTTATACCGTTCCTACACAGCTCTCATGGCCATTATGGGCTGAAAGGCTTTCAAAAAAGCTTCGCTGACTTTACATCGCAGGTCTTCTGTCTGTCTGTCTTCGAAGAGGTCATATAACTAAAGCCCTGCGCGGATGCGGATACCCGCGGATATCCGCAATATTTTTCGCCGTGCGGATATAGTTTGCATGGCGGTGCGGATAGCGGATAAGCTGCGGATAATATTAAGAGTAAATTTGCGGATAATGAACAGGATTTTTTCTTAATAGTTTTAGATTTGCTAAGATCTGCGTCTTTCACGTTTCTTGTTATTTCCCTATTTACTTTCGCTTGGATCGTATAAGAATAGTAGAGAAGTGAGAGGAGCCAAATCATGAAAATACCCTCAATTAGTGTTGACTTTTGCCGAAAAAATAGTCCTTGATACCTGCGTGGGTATAACCGACGACTAAGTAGACACCCGGTGTATCACATAGCGTTACTTAGAGGGACAAAACTCAGCCATCATTGTCTTGCGATTCACACATAGCCTAGGGGGACAAATTTCTCTTCAAATGTCTAAATGTTCTGCTTTAATAATTTATCTAATAAATGGAAAATATAATTGTAATGTCCGCGAATTTTAATAACAAACGTGCGGATACGGATAACAGTCGTGCGGATGCGGGGCGGATAACAGTCATGCGGATGCGGGGCGGATGCGGATAACGTTTTGTTCATCCGCGCAGGGCTCTACATATAACAGACAGAGATCGAGGCCGAGACTATTATAGCTTCCGAGCAAGCCACACGCTATCACTTCGAGCTCCGTGAATTTATGATCTGCCTGTCCATTAGCTGCTAATTCTTCGTTATCGTCAAGCCTGCCATAGCCAATAATCCTCTCCTCCCAAGTTAAAACCAACAATACCCTATCCTACCATTACCCATTGTTAAGCAACAAACCCACCTTCTAACCTTCCACGTTGCGAGAGCGGTACCCAATATGGCGGAACTTAATAAACGGCGTGTTGAAGATGAGAAACGACAATTTCAGTCAATGTGGCAGGAAAGTTACTTTTTTGTTGAACATAATGGAAAACCACAGTGTGTTATCTGTTCTCAAGTCTTAGGTGTTTCGAAGGAGTATAACGTGAATAGACACTATACCAGCTTGCATAAATCAAAATACGACCAATACCAGGGAAGTGCCAGAAGTTGTGTGTTTAATGATATGAAGCAGAAATTAACAAGACAGAAGAATATATTTCAGCAACCATCAAGCACTGCCGGTTTAAAGGCATGTTTAGAGCTAGCTAAAAGTAAAAAGTCTTTTAGGGATGGTGAGCTCATTAAGAGATGGGCTGTAAAAATGGCATCTTCATTTGGAGATAATAGTATGGCTAAAAATTTTGAAACAGTTTCCTTGTCTCGTCAGACAGTTAGTAGAAGAATTAATGATATGGCTGTTGAAGTTTCAGGGTCTCTAAAGAGCATTTTGGAAAAATGTAAATTTTACTCTCTAGCTTTAGATGAGAGCACAGATATAGCTGACATCGGCCAGCTCCTTATCTTTGTCAGAACAATAAACGAAGAATGTGAAATTCATGAAGAGCTGTTGGAATTAAGATCATTAGAAACCAGCAAGAAAGGTATTAACATATTCAACGCACTGGATGATGTCGTTTCTAAATATGGAGGTTTTGTGAAGTGCTCTGGCATTGCAACAGATGGAGCTAAAGCAATGGTTGGTCGTAACATTGGTTTAGTAGGGTTGTGTAAAGAAAAAGGATTGAATTTTTTGTTTTTCCACTGCATTATCCACCAGGAGGCTCTCTGTGGAAAAATTATAAGGCTCAGTGAGACAATGAAAACTATTGTAAATACTGTACATTTAATAAGGGGAGGCAATGAAGCCTGTAGACACAGAGCATTTATTGCATTCCTGGACAATTTGGAAGCTGAGTATGGTGACATTTCATTGTACTGTGAAAAGCGTCGGCTAAGTGCTGGAAATTGCTTGCAACAGTTTTTTGGGTTGAGGAATGAAATTCTTGCTTTTCTCAAAATTGAAAATATTGGGCATGAGTATCAAGAAAAACTGGAAGAAATCCAGTTTTTAAATAATCTTGCATTTCTGACAGATTTAACGTCCCATCTAAATGCTTTAAACCTGAAACTACAAGGCAGAAAACGAAATATCTCCCAGCTTTATGGACATATTGAGGGTTTCCGCAAAAAACTGGATGTACTACAAATTTCATTGAAGGCAAATAATATGGCACACTTTCCATCTTGTCAGCAGTTGAAATAAGAAAAAAGTGACATAAATTTTAGTATGTTTCATGAAATAATAATTTATATCAAGAAAGAGTTCCAGAACAGATTCCAGGATTTTGACTCCCTAAAACCAAAACTTGCACTGTTCAACAACCCCATGGATATTGAAGTGAGTGAGGTGCCCTGCGACCTTCAAATGGACATTTGTGATCTTCAGGCAGACCCATTCTACCAGACTAAAAAGTGTGATGTCCCTGAAAATTTATGGAAACTGATTTCTAAAGAACGTTTTCCTAAACTGCTTAAATTCTCTCTGCAAGTGTTATCGCTGTTTGGCAGTACGTATGTGTGCGAAAGTTCTTTTTCTGCTCTCAAACAAATTAAATCAAAAACTAGAAATCTAATTGAAAGTGCTTCGCTGGAATCGAGCCTGAGACTTTGCCTTACTGAACTTACAGTTGACATTGATACACTTGTATCAGGAAAGCAGTGCCAACCATCACATTGAATTCTCAACTGTAAAATAAAGTGGTATATTAAACTAGTAATATTAAACTTCTTTTAATAAAAAATTGTATACATGTTTTTGAGTAAAATATGTAATACTGAATACGTTTTCTTTCTGGAATGTCTCTGGCCCTTTCATTCCTATACTAACGTTTGATTGGCCCACGGATAACTAAAGGTTGGACCACCCTGCACTATACAGTCTCGATCATCCGAACTTGATGGAACCAAAAGTCGTTCGGATAACCCGGAAACATTCTATTTCCAAGATAAGACGAGCGTACTGCACCTACGCGCGCCTTAAATTACTCGTAGATTGTGACTCATTTACCGTCTGTAAATAAATCTTAATATAAAGGATTTGAAACGGTAAGTATCTCATAATATTGTGTTCATGTACAGAAAGTAAGATTTTTCGTTTTTGATTCGGTTAATAGAGTTTCGAATAATCCGAGTCTTTAGTAGGCTATGACAGTGATTTTCGCTGGTGTGATTCGAATGATACTGTGTTGTGCCACAACTGGTACTGCTTAGAACTGTGAAATCAAAGCATAATAAGAAAGCGAAATCTGGAGTGTTGTCGGTCAACAGGAAGGGTTATTTTAGCATGATATAGAACAAGTTATTATCGTCTCAAGAAACTTCCAGGGATAAAATTTGAGGCGAAGGCTCAAAGATTCTTTTAGAACAAATCCCAAGTTCATAACCGTAAACAGTTTGTGAAAATATAATGTGCTTTGAGGCGTTGCGCCGGTATTATTAATTGTTATCGAGAGAATTATCCAGTACGAGGACAATCAAGACATCGGCGAAATCTTATGGTAGATACCGAAAGGAGAATGAACACAAAACGACGATTTCGCGTACAGCCCGCATAGCACTAAAGCCAGGCGGGTAGTCTGTACACATGGGGCGCACACAACCCATTATGCGCGAGTTCTCGCACGGGTCCGCTAGTATATAATAAATAATCATAATAACCGCTGATTTGATAAATGTTTTAGCGAAGGCTAGTACGCCTATTTCCTTTTCCCAGAAGTAGTGACGTAGTACAGTGGCCGAGTCATAGCACGAGTACAGTACACACTGAAACCAGTTTATACTGGTTATAGTAGGCCTACTATTTTGTACAACACTCGACCTAAACAACTGAAAATCTCCATTTCCAGGAGGTAATATCCCCCAGACGTTTAGTTTCCACGTTTCCAATACAGTGGGATGTGAGCTTATGATTAACATTATTCGAACAAGTCTAATTCTAACTACAGTACATCAGCATAACCTAATATACCTAAAAGTATTGTTCGTTCACTGTACAACTTACTGAATAAACAGCAACTATGAGTGGATTCTTTCCTTCCATAGTAACCAATGCTTACAAATTAAATGCTGCATAAGGCATCTAAAAGAAACTGAAGGCTATCCTAAATTCGGCTAATATAAAAAATTACACTATTAATAAATTTAAATACTCCTGAACCACCGTTGTTAAATAGGACGTTTAACCAATCACTTAACATTATTATCTAGGCAATTTTTTACTCAAGTATGAAAATGTATATAATAATAATAATAATAATAATAATAATAATAATAATAATAACAGACCTAATAATAATAATAATAATAACCGCTGATTCGATAAATGTTTTTGCGGAGGCTAGTACAGTCAATCTTCATTTCCAGGAAGTAGTGACGTGACGCAGTGGCAGTATCACCGACTGTCAATGTCACACACATTATTAACCATGCGAGCACGCGTTACAATAAAAGAAACTTAATTCAAATAAATATCCTGTAGATCTACTACCCCCAAGAAACATCCAAGAAATAATCCTATAAAATTCAACGATTGGAAATGTAAACTCCTGTTCCTATTATAATCTAACATCATAGATTTAGCGGCTCACTCCGCCCCCTAACTGGCAACACTGGCAGCATCTACTACAGTATTTGCAGCCAAAGTGCGATGTTTTTAAGACCTTACGCCATGCTGTCATCAAACACAGACCCGCACATAGATTCGTCCCTTCACTTTCCTCTCATAGTTAGCCCAAATCGGAAAGTGTAATTTACAGTAGGCGGCTTCGGTGGCGTAGTTGGTAGCATGCTGAGCTTCTATGACCAAGATAGCGGGTTCAAACCCGGCCGAAGCCGTCGGATTTTTTAAGAGTGTTAAAAATACCTCAGTATGCCTTCCTTCGGAGGGGAAGTAAAGCCGGCGGTCCCATGTCATAGATTTATGGCATGTTAAAGAACCTTCCACTAATTACACCTGTGTGAAGCTAAATTGGATAGGTTAAGAATGTAAACAACGCTCTTAGGTTTCTACGCTGAACTAAGCCTAGTAGTCGTTGACGGTGGCGTTTGGCGGCAAAAGTAGGAACTATTTGAAAAATTTAAGTTGCAGTCTGTACTTAAATTAAAAAACAGATACACACACTAATACAGGCATCACAATTAACACCGGTTATCAGACAGATTCTACACAGACCCAAAGTATACGGTGCTACATGACCGCGTTGTCGCAGCCCCTAAACTGAGGAACCAACCAACCAACCTAATTTACAGTAGTGTTATTACGGTGAAAGCAAGATTTGGATATAATCCACCTTTTCATTGAAATGCATGATACAAGCTTCTTGACTTCTCAGTAGGCTACACAAAGCAAAATAATTCCACTGCATGTTGTACCTTGAAAAACTAGAAGCTAGGGACAAATTTTATCTGCAGTTACTTGTACAGTATTTGTGTAAGGAATTGTCCATGACAAGTCGTGACTCTAGTGTGCCATTATAATTGCCTATTACGGAAACCCCGAATTTGAAATGAAGTACCATCCTAGCATTTAACTTGGTCAAGCATGGGAATTCACAGGGAAAACCAAATTCAGAATGGCCTATCTGAGTTAGTATTAGAACCACAGTTTTCGCACTTGCAGATTGGAAACTTGACACGCAAGGAACTGTCCGTAATAATGCTCCGTATGGATGCGATGAATTTCTGTTACGAGGTGGTTTTTAACGCCGGATGTCCTTACTGCCGCTACACTCATGAGGAGTTTAAGGCGATTACGTTAATTTACAAATTATATTTGAATTGCAGCCAATGCCCATAGCGGGGTATTTTAATTGAACAGCCGTTGGCTCCCCAACAAGTTCAGTTTCAAATAGTTCCAACTTTGGCTACCAGAGATGCCACTGTCACTGACAGCTAGCGGCGAACGTTGGAACTTGATAGAGCGTTTCTAACCAAATAAGCTACAAATTTAGCTTCACACTACCAATTGTAGTGGTATTGTAGCGTTTTCTCCACGTTGGGATGACAAGTGTAACGTTAATTAGTTAGTGGCCCATGTTGGTAGCGACAAGTGTAACGGTTTGACTGCCCCTAACTGTTGGGTGATAAATGTAACTGTTTACCTTTGCCTAAGCTATGTTGTTTTAATGGGCGCCAAGACCTCAACGCAATGCTGAAATCTAAATTTGTATTTAACAACGTCTAGCTCTGGTAGAACACCTTCAAGAATCTATTCACTCAGATCGTGTTTTGATTTGATCATTAACCCAACAAACAATTGTATCAGGAGAAGGAATTTGTCTATATCTAATGCTACCTACTGAAAGCAAAGATTGCATTGTAAAAGAATTGAATTTATTATATAAAACAAGTATAGCAAAATTAATAATAATAATAATAAGTTTAAAATTTAAATTGGAGCGTTGCGATTTTAATATTACCGATAGAAAATTACGTGAAAACGGAGTCTGATAAATTATTGATTTTACTCTTATTTCCAAGCTATGAAGTTACTGAAATATGAAATATAAAACAAAGAGAAATGAGAGATTGCGTATTTCTGCGTCACTCGCGCTTACCACTGGAAATTGCCAAAGCATTTCCCTCGTACTGGATGATGCTGTGTGCTTCCCACAGTCTCCTGGACGTCGTCATCTCCGTCGATATTTGATGATATACTTGTAGATTTTGTGACTTTATGGTCCTAACAACGGAGCCATACCCTCGTACAACCAAACTGGTTAAGTTTTAAACAGATAGTCCTCCACTCCACGGAACATTGGAGCGACACACACTTGCAACCGAACTAGTCAAGTCTTTCACAGATTGTCCCCCACTCCACGGAACATCGGAGCGACTCCCGCGTGCAAACATACTCGGCAAGTTCTACACAGATTGTCCTCGTTCCACGGCGCGCCGAACGATATATGCACACGTTGGCTCCCCACCTCGGGACCGACTTCCAGCTTACGTGGTCTCCACTGATTGGCTGCTCCCTACGCGCTAGTTCCCCTTCTCTGGCTCATTACACACGGCGCGCGGATGATGAAGTCGATTTCCGTTCCAACTATCCGCCTTTTCTTGACGCTGCAACCCCGCTTGCGTAATACTTCTTGACAAGAATCAGCCCGTATCTGAATTTCCAGTGAGTCATGTCTCTCTTAATATCCTAACTGACGAAACTCCGTAAAATTCCGTAATCACATAATTTTCTATGATATTGTCGTTCGTAAGAATTTGCTTGATAGCGTTTTCTAAGACATAGAAAACCTATCTGTATGCTTATAATTTTTATAAAATGCTCCGAAAATACCTTAATAATAATTATAATAAATTAATAATAATAATAAATTAACATGAAAACTTCTCTTGGCTGAACAATTTGCCGCGTAAATAAATATAGAATGGTTTCCTACTGACTTATGCCAGTGGCATAAAAAAAACTCGAAAAACACGTTACATATTCGCCTCGGGTCATCGGATGATTTACCGTGACGACGGTCCATTATCCGATTATCCCAGACACGTTAATAAACCCCATCCAAAATACATATTACATAAATGAAATCACCCTAAATTACAGATATATACACTCATAATTTTTCTTCACGCACTTTGCGTCAAAGTTTGTTGTCACTATGGATTGCACTTTGCAACCAGTCCAATGTTTTACATATAGAATAGTGTTCCACGGATATTTCCGCCTCTCAAATTTCTCTATGTTGGAGAAATAGACATGATTAATGTGTGAGCACTATGTATTTATGATGTCATATCACACGCATTGAAGGTGTTCTGATATATTTATATCACCATAGAACTTCCTAATTTCACTGGAGGTCCCTTCCTTCTGGTGAAATTTAATCTCACTTATCACTGAGCACACGATCACACTATTGTGGCACCGCCTCGTGACCATAATACTTGAAAATATGAAATTAATATTGGCCTCTTAAAAAAAAACAGTAAATGCGCATTACATATAACACCAAATATTTCTGTGCCGTAATCGCCCTGTCTTGTTAAGTTCCCGTAGACCATATTCTACTTAATACTAGTTCTCAACACAGACCAGTTCTCCTCACACAAATGAAACCACTGTACAAATTACCTTAAATTACTCACTTAAAAATCTTACATGGCGAGGCCGTAAACAGAAATCACGTGTGCCGTTATGTATGAGTTTGATGAAGGACTGTCTCGCATTCTGATGGCCCATCTTTTGTCCCGTGGACGCCTTAAGCAAAAATACCCTGTCCAAGCGCTCACCCATCTCTTGGGGACAAATGGGAATTCACCAGCGCTACCAAATTCTGGCCTTGGTGTATCGAGACATTTTAGTGCTCAAGAGCATCCGACAATCCCGTCATATTTCCCTGTACCTTAAAAACTCTCATTTACTTACATACTACCCCCCTGTGTGACTTCTGATACGCCTGCCTGAAAGACCATCTCCTCCCACGCACCAAATACCACACTTACTCATTTGATAGGCTGGCTCGCCAGCTAAACATCCTCACTTTATGACACATACTTTCGGAGACTATGTATATTATACGTCCCGTATAATCTGTTTCCCTCACTATTCTCCAGCACATATGCTGTTTTCCCAATACGTTTGGAAACTATGGGCCCTCGTAGAGATAAAAAGAACTTGGACATGACTTTCTCTAGCTTATTTGACTGTTTCGGCACTCTAAGTAAGAGACTGTCTCCCGGCTCGAATAGGTCAAATTTAGTTTCTTTTTGTTGGCGAATTCTCTTTTGTGCTGACTTAGATCAATTCTGTTTCGCCAACTGGACAATGTAATCCATCCCCGGTTGCTTACCCTCATTTAATCCCAACACCCTCGCTAGTTCATTTTGTGGTCTTTTTCCGAAGTGAACTTCGTATGGCGTCAATTTCGTGCTCTCATGCTGGACAGAATTCAGCCAAGTCTCGACCTTGGGAAGATGTCCAACCCAGGCCGCATGCTTGTCATGCACTCGAGTCCGAAAAAGACGAGCCACTTTCCTTAATGGACGCTCTGCAGAATTACCCTGAGGGTACCTTACAGAGGAATGAAAGTGTGTTATACCAGCTTCCTGCATACTGGTTCTCCATTTCTTTGCAGTAAACTGTGGTCCACTGTCAGATAGTATCCTGAGAGGAATGCCAAACTCAGGTACATACTTATTAATGATCAGACGGCTACACGCTAGTCCCGTGGCTTTCCTTAGCGGATATAGCTTGACATACTTACTAAAAGCGTCAATAACTATAAAAATGTACTCGTAGTCGTACTGTCCTTTAACGATCGGGCCAAATAAATCCACACACAGTAGTTCGCCGGGACTACTGGTGAGAACTGCAGATCTCTCCCCCACTAAATATTTAACTGGATATTTACTCCTTTGACAGGTGTCACACTTAGCTAAAATCCTCCTAACATCCCTTCCCATTTTACTCCAAATGAAGTCACGACCAATTTCATAGAAGACCTTGGCAGCACCAAAGTGTCCTGCATAATTATGATAAGGCTGTGATCTCCTGCTTTGGACTTGGTGCAATATTTGAACACTAGGGGGAGCATACCACCCACGAGAGCTCTCGTTAACTTTTTTAAGTTCCTTTGTTTTTGCATCCACTACACGCGAAGAATTCCCGCTGTCACATAGTACTGTACAATGATCGATAGCCACTTCCCTGAGAAAATTGCTATAATAATAATGTTATTGGATTTACGTCCCTTTTAACTACTGCGGCGTTTAGAGACGCTGGGGTGCCGGAATTATGCCTGAATGGGGATATCTAAAGTGCAGGTAAATCTACTGACACGGCTCCCTCGCATTTGCGCACCCTCAAATGCCAGCTGATTGCGCCAGGATTCGATCCTGCAACCTTGGAAACAGGAGGCGAGAACGTTACCGCTGAGCCACGCAGCCAGTCGAGAAAATTGAAATGGGAAGGTGTACTGCATTTTGGAAAGTGGCAGTCATGGTAGAGCAGATGTCATTGACAGAAAGAACAGGAGGTTTGATCCTGAATACCGCGGTGTAGGTTGTAGTGGACGTTCAGTAAGCGGTACGAGTCAACGATGTTAACGAGTTAACCATGCATGCCGCACCCGAGTGAGAGATATAATCTGACTGAAAATGCATGGAAAATGAAAGGCCTCCTTTACGGATCTCGGGGACAGCTTTCAAGTCGGTCGTGAACATCCCTAAAGAACTTTGAGTCACTGAAAATGGAATGGAAAAAAATGCCTTACCATATTGGGAGCCTCAATCCATATGCTAAATAACCATTTCTATTTGTTGTTAAATCATTTGAGAGGCTTGGGGAAATCTTGGTCATCAGTCCCGTATAGTTGGGTGTGTGTGTTAACCTTTCTGAAAACCTGCATTTCTGTGATGACTGTAGTAGTGTGTAGGCGACCCGGGGAGTGAAGTTGGGTATTATCCCGGCAATTGCCAGAAGGGAGAGTGGAAAAAAAACGGCAAAAAATCACTCAGGATAGCTGATGTCAGCATCGCGATTCGAACCTGCGATCTCCGACTTGCTGCAGCTGCCATCGCTGCCGTGGTGCACGATTTAACTAGCATGGCAACGATGCGGAACTAATCATTCATATGATTCATCAAAGTAGAGGCAGAATTGCATATCATTCTGGATATTTATGGTCTCCTGGAATACCGGGCAGATGTTCTGGAAATAACTTCCAATATTAGAGGCCTATATTTCGTAAGTTAATATTTTTTATAACACACCATCGATTCCGCAGCAACTGGAGCAAGGACGAGTCTGTAAGCCGGAGATAGTGAACTTCCACTTCACCCATCACAGGATTTACAATCAACACTCCCGAGAAGTAACAAGTAGCATCATACTTCGCAATATCGCCTGGAGGATGCTCGTCGTTACCGTAACGACAGGCCTCAAAGATCAAGTTTTGGTTTTGGTTAGGGGCTGGGAGAGGGTGTCATTTAATCATAAATCCTGTAATACTTGTATATTAATGTATATTTATGGTATTTGTCTGATAACCAATGTTATTGTAGCGACTGTGGTAGTATGTGCAGGTGTAATAATTATCATTGTCTACGACTAGGTTAGTCCCCTGAACTTGGAATGAAGTACCATGGCGGTATCTTCTTGGGGTGGATACGGAAAATCCGGGATTTGCAATTTTTCACGAAAACAATAACAAATGTTATATATCATTTTCAAGGATGCCAAAGTGTTATAATACTACATTTTTCACGATTAGCTTATAAGAATAGTATTAGGAAAAAAGCAGTTAAAACAGATCACAAAACTTCTGGCGGAAGCAGAGCGCGAAGTGCAGTACCTCCGAGTGTTATCACTTACCTGATACCAAGTTCTGGTTTTTAATAAAACTATTTCAGACAGCTATGAACATTTACACTCGCTCGATCACTAACGTGCAGTCAATAACAACAAAATCTCTCTACCGAATATTTCTGTGTTACCATTCGACAACTTTCAATTCCTTTTTTTTTTTTGTATAGTCTATAGCTTATTTTATGTAGAATTTTATTTTATTTTTATGTAGAATGTATTGCCCATGGAAAGACTATTTTCTTCTGTATCAACGTCAGATAATCCGAAAGCAATTTTTAATGTGTTTTGATAGTTGGTTTTTGATGCACTGCGCCAAAGTCTTTTTATCTGCAAAAATACAGATTCGCCTCAATATAAGTTACTATAACTCACGATTGTGAAATTCATAACATGTAGGCCTACGTATAATAATATGTTCTACTGCATTTTCAGGGTATTTATGGAATTTTTCCGATAACCATTGTTATGAAAACCCAGTTTGTGGGGGAAAAAAGTGTGGCGGAAAGATGTTATGACGTTATGACTTGATTTAAGACCACCTCGTAGTGTAGCGGCTAGCATTCTTGGCTGTCACCACGGATGTCCGGTATCGATTTCCGGTTTGCCAAGAAATGTAATTCTGGTCGGAGGGTTGGAACGGGGTACACACAGTCATGTAAGACAAAACTGAGAAGTGGTGGGTTTTATTCCCACCTCAGCCATCTAGGAAGTGGTTATACGTAGTTCCCCATTTCTACTCCAGGCAAATGCCTGGGTAGCTCCTAACTTAAAGCCACGGCCGACTCCTCATAAATTACTTTGTGAAATGTATGTGCAAACTAGAAAGACAGGAAATCTGAAAAAATTATTCAGATCTCGTGCTTTGCTTTTGGAACATTCAGACCCTAAATCTGAACAAACGTTCATAATAATATTATTAGTAATAATAATAATAATAATAATAATAATAATAATAATAACAACAATAACGTTATTGGTGTACGTCCCTTTCAACTACTGCGGCTTTTCGAGATGCCGGGGTGCCGGAATTTTGCCCCGAAGGGGATCATTAACGTGCCAGTAAGTCTACTGACACGGCTCCCTCGCATTTGCGCAGCCTCAAATGCCAGTTGACTGCGCCAGGATTCGATCCTGCAACCTTGGGAACAACAGGAGAGAACGTTACCGCTGAGTCACGCAGCCAGCCGAACAAACGTTCAAAACTTGTTCAGTGTGAGTTAGGTCTCATGATAACTCCTGAAAATATTTCACACTGTAAGCGTGATTCATTTTGAAGTTGACAATATTCGATTGTTTTTCTTAAATATGGAAATGGTAAAGAAAAAACTTTATGAGCCTTACAGTAGTCGCATATGATGTGTAACATCTGACATAGAAGAAACCTCACGTGAAATTGTTGATTCACCGGTATTTTATAATATTATTGGCACAAATATTAATCTATTGTAAAAGGGAGTGTTTTACAGATATTGTAGTTTATAATACGGAACTCATTTTTATTAGATGATTTGTAGCTTCCACCAGCTCTAGCCTAAATAAAGAATACGATATGGATCAACTAGATTAATAGACGCGACACCGCTCATGACCTTAAATTCCTTATAAATAAGCCAACTTGCGAGTAAATGCAATGTGCACAGCAGTAGATCATGAAAGGCTTGCCCAGTTCCCAGACCTCTTGATTCACAGACCAACATGTAATTTCATATGGATTCTGTTAAAATGAGTCATATTGATATGATAAATATCGTTTAAAACGATAATCTGCTAGCAAAAATATCTATCCCGTCCGGGATTCGAACCGAAGATCTCTAGATTCACAGTCAAAGACGCTAACATCACGGCTATTTCGACCACGCAAATATTGAGCACAAGATGGTGACATATTTTCACGTACCAATAACACTGCATTACGGAATTAAGTTTCATTTATAATTTGCTTGTTTCGATAATGTTCCTGCTTAAAATTGAGTTTAAAATGCCTTACGAATAAGCCCTCTTGTGAGTAAAGAGAATGTGGTCAGCAATAGTTCATGAAGGCTTGCCTAGTTCCCGTATAAACACAACGATATATATTATATTGATGACTGCATTACCGTTATGTGGGTTAATATTCGAATAGCTATTGTGCAGAAACATAATACTGGCATTGCCGACTACTTACAATGTTTCATATTAAAGCATATCATCATTTAAATACTGATACGAAGACTTCGACCCTGTGCCATGTGCTTTGTGTTTCAATCAGTTGACACCAGAGTTCGCATGAGCGTTTACTGTCAGAATGACAGTGTTTAGCAAAGTTACTCGGGGAGTGGATGCCGATCACTTCTATCCAGAGATTGAAAAACAGACTCTTAATAAATCATAATTGTTTTCAGCAAATATGATGGATATTTTTACACCAAAGAACAACAACTTGAAGATGATTTATTGTAGGAATATTTGTAATGGCGCCTCCAAACCTTGAAGTAATCCGTTGGAGATAGACATTCCACAGCAGCCAGAAGGGATACGATCCAGCTGGCATTGCGTATTACACACTTCCGTCCGATCCACTTCCGTCCCATTTTTCAAAATCACTCCCACAAAAATATCCAGCAACCGAGTATATAATAATAATATCGTATGGCCTCGGGTGCCTGGTGCAAGCTTTGCTATTTGACACCCAGAGGGTAGCTTGCATGTCGAATTTCGTAGTTCCTCGACTATGAAAGTCAAGGAGGTTGGATGTTAGATATCTAATCTCCTTGAACACAATAGCGCTTTCTAGTAGAGAAATGAGGAACTTTGTGCTGGCGGAAACTCCCGAGATTAATTTTGCCATTATGAACTCGGCCTACTGAATTCAAATGGGTTCTTTGACATGCCAACATCGTATGACATGCGTATCGTATTTTTGCCGCCTTTCAAAAATCACTTACCACGGTCAGGGGCGAACCTGCAATCTTGGGGTTAGTAGACCGACACGCTATCCTCTCACCCACCGTGGCAAGCTAGCAACCGAGTGGAAAGATGTTACACATCAATAAAATACACACTATTCTGTTTGGGTACATTTGCAGTCCACTTGGTAATTTGTTGTGTTCTTAATCTTGGTATTAAGAATGTTAAAGTAGAGACGCACTAAAGGCTATAGCACAGTGAGGAAAGCAATGGCGAATGCCTTGGCTAGAATACGCTTGTTGGTTGGTTCCTCAGTTTAGGGGCTGCGACAACGCGGTCATGTAGCCCCGTGTACTTTGGGTGTGTGTAGAATCTGTCTGATAACCCGTGTTAATTGTGATGGCTGTATTAGTGTGTGAATCTGTTTTTTAATTCAAGTAAGGACTGCAACTTTGAATTTTTCAAAAAGTTCCTACTTTTGCCGCCAAACGCCACCGTCAACAACTACTAGGCCTAGTTCAAAACTTGGCTACTAGACGCCACCGCAGTCTGCTCTTGGCAACGAACGTAGAAACCTAAGAGCGTTATTTACATTCCTATCCTATACAATTTAGCTCCACACAGGTGTAATTAGTGGAAGGTTCTTTAACATGCCATAAATCCATGACATGGGACCACCGGCTTTACTTCCCCTCCGAATGAAGGCATACTGAGGGATTTGTACGCTCTTAAAAAATCCGACGGCTTCGGCCGGGTTTGAACCCGCTATCTTGAGCATAGAAGCTCAGCATGCTACCAACTACGCCACCGAAGCCGCCCTAGAATACGCTACCGGGAATATTAGGGGTTCTACGCATATCACCAACACCGATGTTTTGAGGATTCAGCCAACCTCCGGGCTGATAACATAACAGACAGACATGACATACTTGCTATAATTTCCAACATCTTACAATAGTTTGAACTAATTCGTCAAATAGCGACCCAAATCGCAAGAAATGTATGAATTAAAAGTGCACACAAACCAAGTAACTTACAGTGTTTCCAGACGCGACATTCTACCCCAAAAAAGCTATTTAGTTAACACGTATCAGGAGCTGGAAAGAGAAAGGCCGAATAGTGAATGTAATCTTATTGCTGATTCACCCTTTCTCCTCCCAGCTGAAAGGGCGAATATTGTACGTAATCTTATTGCAGATTCGCCATTTCTCCTCCCAGCTTCTGATATGTACAATATTTACAAAATAACCAACTTACAAACTGAATACAACTTTAGTTCTTGTTGTTGCTTACTTACCAGGGTTCTACATCAAAGCCATGTAGCCCTGTGTACTTGGGAGAGTGTGGAATATTTACGATAATTTGTGTTATTGTGATGGCAGTACCAGTGTGTCTATTTGTAAATTGGAGATAGGATTGGGAATGCCACGGAAAAAAGCGGAAAACCACTTCCAGGATGGCTAAGGTGGGAATCGAACTCTCCTCTTCTTAGCTTTGCCTCACGAGGCTGAGTGTTCTCCGTTCCAGGCCTCACAAAAGAACTAAAATTTCTTGGCAGAGCCGGGAATCTAACCCCACCTCCAGGCCAACAACCAATGAGGCTATTAAAAGTACAGTGACATGGAAAAGGTTTAATTCATGACAGCTTAAAATTTGATTTAAGTTAATATATTATTTCTCTCTCCAATGTGTTGTTTCAAAATTGTTGGGACTTTTCCTTAGTTATTTTTGTGGTATTGATTTCCTCATTTTTAATATTGTTTAATTTTTGTTTGCTCTTCCAGGTGTTTTGTGAAGAACTTTGTGCTCGATACTTTACTTTTCCTTTCAGTTAGAGCGGTTATTTGTTGTTACTTCATTGAGTGTCTTGGGAAATTTTGGTATCAGCCCCATATACAAAACTGTTGTTCGTTAGCCGCATTCTGTGATCTCGGGATGCATATCGAGTCCAAAGTCCCGGCACTGCCAAGAAATTTAATTCTGGTCTGAGTGCTGGAAGGGTTAGACAGTCTCGTGAAGCAAAATTGTCAGGGAAATATCAGGTAAGACGTGTCGAAACCTATCTTGAACAAACTGCAAAGCTCCGAAATAGTACCCGACATCCTGGTACGCAGGCATGACGGCTGGCGGAGCTAGACATCCCTCTTCTCTCGTTATTGTTGTTGCTTGTTATTGCTGGATGCAGTACAACACGCCCCCAGCTTTAGTAGAGCGTGCAGCCACTTCTCACCGGACTTGAGTGCCTGGGCCGTCAGGGCTGCCCCAACATGTACGGTACTCGCACTTCCCAGAGATTTATATGACAGATTCGCCACATGATTTCGGAGCTTTGCAGTTCAATTTGGAGGCTGATTTTACGCACGCAGTCCTCATAGTACAACGATTGCGTCCACAAAGTTTCAAGATACGTTTCGACCTGTCTTACCTGATACTTCTCTTGTGAGAAGAGATGGGTTCGACTCACATTTCAGTTGTCCTAGAAGTGGTTTCCAACTTCCACTACAGACAAATACCGAGATGGTTGCTTACTTGAGGCCACCTCCTTTCAAACCTCAGCCTCAATGAGAAATGAATACACGCGATAATAAAGCAACCGACAGCGGTATCTTCGCTCGCTAACGCGCAGCGCTAGGCCATGGGGCCAAACTCTCTGCCGACACGGTAGACATGGGTTCGATCCCCACCGTCGGCCGTCCTTGAAAAGGTTTTCCGAGGTTTTCCCATTTTAAACTCGAGGCAAATGCTGGGACAGTACCTTCTAATAAGCCACGACCGCCTCCTTCCATATCATTGCCCAGTTTCATTCATCTTCATTCATTTCATCTCTCATGAGGTTGTCGTCAGGAAGGGCATCCGGCCATAAAAACCATCAGCCACATAGAATTCCATCGCATCTCATCCCCGACCCCGTTGGAAACAGGAATAATAAGGGGTAGACAATTATACATACGCGACTAAAGCAATCGCACAGATCAGACAGATTTCACACACATTCAACAACTGTTGTTCGTTAGTTGGACATTTTGTAAATAAATAAATAAAGAAAGAAAGAAAGGAAGAAACGCATGCGGGCTTTTTCCATGACCATAAAGTTTGCAATCATACGCCATGGGACCTCCTAACGCGGAGTCTGAAAACCAGACCTAATATTTCACCTCTAAAAAGTTGAAAAGTTGAAGAGGATGAATTTTGATTATCCATTCAATTTAAAAAAAATACAACTGAGAACACTGAATTTTTACGGAAAACTTATTTTCATCAACGGGTGACAAGAATCCTAGATCAAAGTGGTTTGCGAGCTGAATTGTGGTGAGGTGTTAACTATCAATTTGTCCAATAATATTAACACATTTAACGTATATACCAATCTACCTCGACGCTAGTAGCTTTCGAGATGTGTCTTCTTAGGAAAGAACATCTTCAGTTCTCATGAAGGTAACCTGGAAAATGGCATTAAACTTACCACTCGTCGAAATCATCAACAGATATGGCGTCAACTACCGGTACTAAGTTATATGTATATTTTGAAATGGGGTCATTTAAGCGACCTTATCTCCAATTTCGACGTGCCGTTTGCACAGCTATCTAGCAAACAAACAAACCGGAAATCTGTAGAGTGTCTGAAGCTAATATTTAATTTATTTATTTTGTCTTTTAGCCTCGTACTATTCTATGTAGTTATCAGAACAATCACGGACGAGAAAACACCGGGAGGAGGAGGATCCGCAATACTTTAAGCAACGCCAAAACCTTCCACCATGAAAAGGAATTACAACCATCCATCAATGATGAGCTTCACTCAAAATACTGGCGTCGTTTTACTAGCCTGAAACACTTGACACTAGAAGGTCCGTGAAGAGCAGAAAACCCCACCGTCTGCAGAACACGCTCATCGGCAGACGGCAGCAATTCCTGTTATTGTGACGTCGTTTGTTTACTAAATGACCTTCGACTCGCTCGTTGCATGGGAGCTGTTGGGTCTGCGCCAGCGTCAAGCCATAGTGGGCATCAGAAAAAGTGCGAACCTTCGTTACTCCTGCAAACCAAAACAATGTCCACCATATACGAGTGAAACTTTGTTTCTAATCTGCAAGATTTCAGTTTATCCCTTTAAGATAGTTAATTTCATATAATACATAATTCAAAAGCTATCGTGTAGCAATAATATAAAATTTGAAAATGCATTATTCGAGCCACATTCTTTTCAGTGTGTTCAAGCCAGATTCTCAGCAAATGTTTGCTTCTCTGTCTCAACACGTGACGGGAGCGATTTCTATTATTGAAACTGAATAACCGAATGGAAGAAGTTTAAAACTACACCACAAAGCGCAGTGCAAATCTAATCCTTGTTAACCACCTAACTCAGGAATTCTTAGCCTCTTACTGCCATGACCCAAAATCAACAAGGCGACCAACGTGCGCAACCCATGGGTTAGATTCCCGTGAGGACTGGTACGGTGTACACTCAGCATCGTGAGGCAAAACTGAGCCAGCTAGGAATTAGTTTTTCGTGGTTTACCACTTCTACTCATGGCAAATGCTAGGTTGGTTGGTTCTTAACTTATGGCTACGAACGCCTCCTTCCCAATCCTATCCAGGAATTTACATATACATTCACTCACACTAGCACAGCGAACACAATAACACAGGTTATCCTGAGAGAACACACAGACCAAGGACTCGAAATGGCCTACCTGCTCCAAATTTAGTCCTTCTACCTGGCACTTATGTATTTGTCAAGTCGACTTCGTCGGGGAAGATGACAAAACTAATGTTCAAGTCATTAAAAAAACACTCCTTCCCTATTAAAATGCACGATACTTACTACTTCTGGGCTTTTACGGTGTCCATAATGACACAGAAAATGTATCACAAATTCCCGAGGACGAACATTACGAACCCGAAAAACTAATACTTACAGTAAGATAATACCTGCCAACAGTACGTATGAAATAGGGATGTAGATATCATTCGAATATTCGATTACTTCAAATCATTCGAACCTTCGAAATTCGAATAAATTCGGTCGATTGGGCACACATTACCGAGTCAATAACGATCTATCAAGGATACAAAATGCCCATGTGCAACCCAACTGCACACTAACCAAATAGACTTCATCGTAGAGGATATACTGTAAGAGCTGGAAGACTGACACATTCACCCGTATCAAGTGGTTAGGGTAGGCCCAAGGTCGCAACGCGTCAGGCTTTGTCTGCCCTCGCGGATATCACCAATTTTATTCCCGTACGACCGACCGTACGTCACTCCTGAACGAGACAAAAGATCAAAGAACATCTCTCCAGGTTACTTCTTCACACGAGAATATTTATTCCAGTATTCAAACCAACACGAGCAAAATTTGGTAGCAGTATTATCAGCTCGACTTCCTCTTCCCACGCACTGCAATGTAGCCTACTTCCAACCAATCCAGTCAATATAACCACACTAACTGGAGATGAAAAATGTAAGCACTTTAAATTGCCCGAAGCATGTTCTAATATGACATAATACGCACTAGATTGTCTTTGGCAAAGTACTAAAAATCAAAACCTTACGAACTTTTAAAGTATGCTAACCTATTTCGAGAGAATAAATTACTGTAATTTTTACACATTACTTTTTTTCAAGATCTAATTAAAAATTGACACAGTGGAAATAGATTTTATTAAATTAGCTTTAAAAGAAAATATTACGTTTAAGTTGTATTTTCTGGATGGAGTTTATAAATGCCGGCCTCGTAGTGTTGTGGTAGCGCGCCTGCCTCTCACCCGGAGGCCCCGGTTTCGATTCCCAGCTCAGTCAGGGATTTTAGAAACTGACGTGAGGGATGGATCTGGGTACACTCAGCCTCGTGAGGACAATTGAGTAGCTTGACGGTGAGGCAGCACCCCGGTCACGAAAACCAAGATTAACAGCCGAGGGGACCCGACGCGCTGACCACGCGTCACTCCAATATCTGCAGGCCAAATGGCTGGGCAGCGGTCGTTTGGTAGGCCTACTCCCTTCATAGGCTGTAGTTCCAGGTGTTATTTTATAGTTAATAAATAGGTTTCAACCCTAAAAAAAGAACTATAAATTGAATGAAATTTTACTATCAATTTACTCATCGAGTTAATACAGGCTATAATGTTACCGACATTATTTAAACATACAAAGAATTGTAAACACAATGTTTTACTTCACATACTGTATTTTTTAGAAGAAGAAAAAAACATCATGGTAACAAAAACTGTCCTTGCCTAATTCCGAAATTGTGTTTTGAAATGAGAAGCCCTAGATCTAAGATCTTAAGACAATTTAAATACACTGGAAATAACAACCGCAGCCGATAACAAATTCACTCAACACGTGGATGTTTGCACTGAGACTGTCCCGCTACCCTCGCTTTCAACTCCCGGATTAGTTGCAAGCGCAGGTGTGTTTCTGGAATATGGATATTTCCAAGATGGACTGAACAATGAAACTTTAATCTTCAGATCGACAATGAGTTGTGAAGATTCTCTCGTCTCCGTATTCATCCTCAGTTCCAATAATATTCAATGTCATACACAAAAATGCATGAAAATCCTTGAAAATATGACAAAATGACTAAGTATAACATAACCAAATGATATACTTTTAGAAAATCACATAAAAATGAAAAAGTTTAAAAATGACCTAATAACGACTTAATGTATTAACATTTCTACAGTGTGCTAACTATGATCAGGAAATTTGTATAAATTAGCAAAGTTTATGCAGAACCAATTGCAAGATTACATGTCAACATCTGGGCCCTGTTCTCAAGAGTAGCAAATGTGTACCCAGCGGCGTAACCGTGAGCGTTATTTCGCGCACCACGATTGCGATTGGCAACTGCAGCTAGTCCGAAGGTTCGAATCCCGAAGCTGACAGCGATCAGCTTTAATGGATTATTCACCTGGCATTCTCTGTACTGGCAAATGCCAGAATGGTACGTTTTTCTTTCTTTTGAAGTCCTTCCCAATTCCCAAACCACACGCACTGCAATAGTCACCACAATAAAAATAGGTTATCAGTCAAATTCAACACACATCCAAGTACGCGAGACCGATGATTAAATGTCTAAAAGACTCTAAAATGAACCATAGACGTCATCGTCACAGCCAAGCGAAAGAGGAAATAGTCTGTAGGTTATTGAGAAGCGTGCAAACACAATACAGTAAAGCTGCATTTTTTTTATTTACCTTTCTCTAGAGAGCTCTAGAGAGCAAACTCGAAGCGCAGTCAGCTGGCATTTGAGGATACTTAAAAAAAGCGAGGAAATCATGTCAGAAAATTTAATGGCACGTTTATTTATTTTCCGTGTCCAAATCAAATTAGATTTTGCCAGTAAGTAGCAACAGTTATAGCATTAACATTTGCAGCCAAAAGATCGTCTTTTGAACATATGTCCTCCATCAAGGGGCAGATCAGCAGGTGTTCTGGGTCTTGTAAAATGCTGCAGTCACAGAACTCATCATTGTTGACGAGCACGTTAAAGATGGCTATATGTCAAAATTCCGATACCCGGGAGTCTGAAAGCCCATTGTTCTTTGAGAATACTTAAATCGGTTGATATTGCAACTTTTCAGTCGGACAACGCAAAAGGAATCCTAATTATTACTAAATGTGAATAAACAAAATAAAAAAAAAAATACATGTGATTAAAAACAATATTTTAATCACATGCAAATCTTTTACAGGCTATTTTTCACATTTCTCCAAATTGAGATTTTTTCGTGTTGACAGACTGAAAAGTTGCAATATCAATTGTATATCCTGGCAACACTGCAAAATGGCTTCAAAGCTCTCTATACGTGAATCGACGTAGCCGTGGCTTTAGCATACAGTATTATGTTGGCTGCGGTTTTAGTGCCATGTGTAGTCTCTGCAGGAGTCGATACTGCAGCTTATCAAGATTATATTGTGATTGCTTAGTTAATCTACAATTACCTTTCCTATCTACTGATAAGTATACTTAAAAGATATTTAGACCTATTATCTTAGATTGCAAAAGCAAAAGTAGAACAGAATACCCTCTGTACCGAATTTCGAATAGACACGAGATTGGGAAGAGAGTCTTGTTTGTTGCAACCATCACTAAGTTGTTACAGACCCTTCCGGGGTTGTGGGACTGCACGAGTGTTAAATGTACAAGAATCGGTTAGCAGGGAATGGACGACGACTTGCATGTTGAACACTTGGTGCCACCGTCAAGTACTTACCCGGGAAATGACAATTATGTTACAGTCTTGCCAAAATGAACGTACTTTTGCATCGTGATGTGTAGATTAATTTAATCAAGAATACACAATAAAATAACTAATTCAATTCCATATTTAAATATTAGGATCAATATTTAGAGAATGTCTACACGCACATTACAGATTATATTTTATTATACCCTTAAAACAAAAGTAGACCAAGTAGACCACGGAGTTGAATTTCTAGCAAATAAGTGTATATTAGTTGCTCTGTAATGAGATCTAACTTTAAAGGATACAGTGTGCGAATTACACGTCTTACAGACTACATGCGAGTTTGTTGTAATGATATTCTTTGTTCGTTAACATCAACTGTTTTCAATTCACTTGTGCAATTTTTAGCCTATTTTCAATTTTGAAAAATTTTAGCCTATTTTCAATTTTGAAAAATAGGCTTATGAGATCACCTTTTGTCCGTGTGAGTGTGTGTGTGTGTGTGTGTGTGAGAGAGGTGTGTGTGTGTCCCCCCTAATAACTTTTGAACGGCTGGAGCGATTTCAATGAAACTCGGTAAGAACATAGCCCCGTTCTGGCCGACCCCGACCTTCAAATGTTATTGTGTCTCACCAATCCAACATGGCGGCTGTGCGAAATATTTCACCAGCATTCAGTATCTCCGAAACTATTACTGATATCACCCTGAAATTGTGTACGGTGATAAAGGGTACTACCAGAAGTTCACCTATGAGACATTCAAAAATCTGGTAACTACAAAAGCAACATGGCGGCCAAGCGAACTTGAGACTTTTAAATAGACTTTTCTCGCGATTTAACCATCCAAACGTAATGAAACTTGCTACAGCAAATGTTTATACACATTGTAATGCTCTGGCATCTAATTTAGTTCAATTGTTTACATAACCTCAAAATGGTGGCTGTGGGAAATATTTCACCGGCATTCTATATCTCCTGAACTATTACAGATATCACCCTGAAATTTAGTACGGTGATAAAGGGCACTGCTATAAGTTTATCTATGTAACTTTCATAAACCTGTAAAGTACAGAACGAACATGGCGGCCAAGCGAATTTGAAACATTTTAATAGACTTTTCTCGTGATTTAACTCTCTCAGCGCAGTGAAATGTGGTACAGTAAATGATTATACATATTGTAATGCACTGGCATCTAATTCAGTTCAATTGTTTACATAACCTCAAGATGGTGGCTGTGCGAAATTTTAAAATTAAGTTTTTATTTCTTGTGTCGTAATCATGCGTTCGAAGTGAAAGTTTGAATAATGAACCTACGCAATAATTTTCCTTTAATGGTACATAACTCTATGGCCTATACATATAACAATCCAAAACGGCGAGCATCCGAAATATTTAGACTGTTCTTAATATCTACGAATCTTTTACAGCAATCAAACTGAAGTTGTTTATGTTCATAGAGGCTATGAACATAAGTTCACCTATAGGACTTTCAGTAACCTGGCGAGCACAAATCCAACATGGTGGCGACGCGAACTATACATATTTAAATGAACGTTTCTCGCGATTTAACCATCCGAGTGCAGTGAAACATTGCACGTTAAATACTTATACAAATGTTAATCCACTGGCATCTAATTTATTTCAATTGTTTTCATAACCACAAGATGGCAGCTGTGCGAAATTTTAAAATCTCGTTTTTACTTCTTGTGTTCTAATCATGCGATTGAACTTTGAATACCACACGTACACAAAAATCTTCATGTAATAGCACATAAAAATCCAACCTGCGAACCACCTGAAATATTTAGACGGTTCTCAATATCTACGAATCTATCACAACATTCAAACTGAAATATTGTATGTTGATAGAGGCAATAAACACGAGTAGGACATATGCAAATAGGCTATTTAGTTATTCACGGAACTACTTGTTTTAGTTGAGTTTCAATTATGTTCAGTAATGGCAGTGTCATGAATGACTTATTAAGTTCATAGTGATCTGCCAGCGTGTGGATAGATATTAAAGTTAGGCATGTACAGCATAGTAAGAAATGGTATTTATGTGGGTTGGAAAGTTTTGTCTTATAGCTGGAGCAACTGCAATTACCACCACGCACTAATGGAAATCTAGCCTAAATGTGACAAAAAAATAAATCATTAAATTTACACAAAATTTGCACTCAAATATAGGAGGTTCTAGTAACTACCAACAAACAAAAACATCGTCACACATAGAACACTCCTAAAATAAATTTTCTCCAGCAGTCTTTCGTTCATCGATTCGATGCTTGAGTTCACCCACAAATTTCGATGAAAGAAGAATGAGAAGTATACCTCCAATCAACGAAGTTTTGTTTCTTACATTGCAACATATATCCATGGGGATCGTTCAGGTTGTACGCCCTGCAATTTAAATCGGATATCCTGCTACAGTCGTGACATCAATAATGGCTGTATGATGTAAGCAGATATCCGCCTGGTGCAATGCGGTGTGTACCGCCCCCCGGTTATCGCTTGTACTCAATATCATAGGATTGGGCATACTTCCACGAGTATCGTCAAGCTCGACCCTACATAGACTTAAAATAGTTTGTAAATTAATTAATTCGTTCGTTCGAGGCCGTTTTGCCTTTCGGCGACCAGTCTAGTCTGCATGCCTCTTTGCACGAACGAGTCGCCTACATGATCTAATAACACTTAACATTGCGACCTCTTCTGCTTCTATACGCACACCTTAAAATCCTCCAAACACTGAATATAACCATCATCTAATGGGTCTACCTCTGCTTCTCTTACCCTCTATAGCCCAGTGATTTAACCCCCTAGGTAATCTCTCCTCGCCAATTCTCAACATATAACCCCACCATCCAATCGGCTCTTACAAACAGCCTCATGTAACTTGTTCATGTGTTTGTCATCTTGTTGTTTCATTTGAGGGGCTTGGGCATCTTGGTCATTCAGCCCCGTGTACTTGGGTGCGAGTAGACTGTCTGATATCCTATGTCTGTAGTAGTGAGTGTATTTGAAATTCAGGTAAGGATTGCGAAGGATGTGGCCATGGTCTTAAGTTAGGTACCATGCCAGCCTTAGCCAGGACTAGAAGTGGTAAACCACGAAAAACCACTTTCAGGATGGCTGAGGTGGGAATCTAAAACTCTTCTCAGTTTTGCCTCACGAGGCTGAGTGTACCTCGTTCCACCCCTCAGACTAGAATTAAATTTCTTCGCAGAGCTGTCAATCGATCCCAGACCTCCAGGGCGACAGCAAAAAATGCTGCTACACCAGGAGGTGGACATTGTGTGTGCATGTCCAACTTAGCATTTCATCTCTTCGTTATAAGTACCCTCCTGCCATTCCTCCCATCTATTTATCCCAACAATCATTCATGCTACCCTCGTATCAGTTTCCTCCAGCTATGTATGAGATATCCTGAATCCACCCAACTCTCACGCTCTGTCTAAATACTGAACGATGTCGAGTTTTGTCGCTCTACTAACTTCATTCTTGCAGAATACAATGCATCGCAAGTGAGAACTCACTGCATGGGTCTTTCTGTACCTCGACTATTATTTTACTATACTACAATTGAGAGAATACGCAGTGCAAATACTTAAAAATGATCCATCTATTCAAATTTAGTTTCCTTTGTCTGGCATTCTTTTGTCACGCATTTCTTCCCTACAGACATCACTTTTTTTAAATGCTCATTTTCATACAATATTTCCTACATTTCTGTTCACTTTCTAACATGTTAGCTTGTAAGCTTTCGACTGTGTCAGTCATTACAACCGGGTGCCACGGTGGGTGAGTGGTCAACGTGTCGATCTACTAACCCCAAGCTTGCAGGTTCGCTCCTGGCCGTGGTAAGCGATTTTTGAAAGACGGCAAAAATTACGACACCATGTCATACGATGTTGGCATGTCAAAGAACCCATTTGAATTCAGTAGGCCGTGTTCATAATGGCAAAATTAATCTCGGGATTTTCCGCCAACACAAAGTTCCTCATTTTTCTACTAGAAAGCGTTATAGTGTTCAAGGAGCTTAGATATCTAACCTCCTTGACTTTCATAGCGCTTCAAGGAACAACGAAATTCGACGTGCAAGCTACCCTTGGGGTGTCAAATAACAACGCTTGCACCCGGCACCCGAGGCCATACGATATTATTATTATTATTATTATTATTATTATTATTATTATTATTGCAACCGGGTCATTGGCTTAAGCCTAACTGCTTACCAGGTTGTCACCTGACTGAATCCCACCCAGCAAGATTATACCCTTCAGAAAGGGTTTTCATATAAAATAAACAATAACTGAAATAACTGGCTTGTCTTATTTCTCTAAAAGCTTTAAACCAAGAACTCATCCTAGCATTAACTCACACTGAAACGTCATCAACGAATATTTTTGATTGCTCGTAACAGCCATCCCTCGATACTATAATCCTCAGAATGCTTAGAATCATTTCCCTCGAGACTTTATATTGTACGCCTTCTAGAGATCAACAAAATGTGGTGATAAATTCCCCTGGGTACCATCCTAGCAAGACCAACTACAATACTCTAATGCAGCGGGTGAAATAACGACATCTCAGAATGAACTCTTCCAAAATGTCACCGTGACCAGGGGCCAACACATTCCATTTTGCCCCCTAGTTGTCTCACGCGACTTCGAGGAAGGATTGTCAGCAGCAACTCATTTGGGACATTACTCAATGTCCTCGAAAACTACTGTATATCATGTCGTACTTTACAAATTACTAGCAATAAATACACGAATTAGCCATGATAATGTATTCATGGCGATGTCATAAAACAATTTATCGTTAAAGTTTATGGATGTACGGCGAAATCACCGTTACAGGACATGCCGTACTTAACCTAGCCTTTAATGAACTCAGCTGTGCAATGCAGTAAAAAATATGACGAAAGGTAATGGCTTTGCAACAACAAAGTCATCCAGATCCCTTCTAACAAAGAAAATGATGTGTTAGAACGCCGAAGTCCATGGGGCCAGGTTACCTTCCCATTCGGGAGACGTGTGGGTTCAAATACCCCCAGTACCTTTCGTTACCCACGGCCACTTCCGACTGCGAGCAATTCCATTATTTAGGGGCAGATGACCTCGATATCCCGCCCCCTTAAAAGGGACGTTCATCCTTTCGAGAACCTAGTTCCTCCCTTAAATTGAGAGTGCGGCTCACAGTAATTCAAATGCCAAATAATAATGTTGCCCCTTCTTCGGACCCAAAGAGACTTATTTAAGTTGTTGAAAATATAGGCGAAAATTATTGCTTTAAGGTTAATGAATGGAAGGTGCAGGTAGTATTGTTTTCTTTCAGATGAAATGAGAAGGAACTTGATTATTACCTTCTTTCTGAAAATAATGGACACATGAAGGATGAATCCAAATAAGAGACTCTTCTAAAATTTACAATGTATAGTAAGCAAGTAAAGCATCAAATTCAACAAGTAGTAGTCGAAAATATCAGGAGCTGGGAGGAGAAAGGGCGGATCTGCAATAAAATTACAGACAATATTCGCCCTTGAGCTGATATGTTAGTGCTCAAATACTAATGAAAAGTTCAAATTAAGAATAAAACAACACTGTTCAGTACCTGATAGGTAAACAACTATTTGAATGTTTTGAATCTAAAGGGGCACATGGGTCTTCATAACCACCGCTCATGTGCACAGCGGTGGCAAACTAGACCACATTTCTCCTCTGGTATCCTAAATCATGTCCAGAGCAGAATAATCACTCAGCATCGGCTTCATCGTCACGATCATCGGAGTCTGTGGAATCAACTGTGTGAATTTCAACGTCTGGTTTCTCTTTGCTTGATGAGTTCATTTTCCATTTTCTAGGTCGCGATTTCACTGTTCTTGCGTAGTTTGCACTCTTCAGAAACATTGCTCCATTCGTGGAACAATCTTTTCTTTTTTGACCCTGACTACACTTTCCTTCAGAGTTTGGCGGTAGGGGGCTGTTTTTCCATTCCTGCCTTTCCACTTGGCAGATTCTACGCTGGTAGAATGCTGTTGGTCTTCTGTCCTCTGTAGTTGAGGCAGAGATATTGAAATTATATAGAAGATTTTACCATGTGGTATGTTAGAATACGATTCCTAATATGAGACAGGGAGGGGGGGGGGATATTGTTCCTTTGGTCATTAAATATGATGGCTCCATCTGTGAGAAATTAGTGTCAACTCATCTTGCACAGTTTCCAGCCATTGGCCGGGTCTGTTTGGAACACAAGCGACTCCAACGTCTTCTGTCTTCCCACCATCTCTCAGCCTCCACCCTTGTCCAGTCTTCTCCTCTCTTCTTCACGCTTTCTTCCACCCCCTTCAGCCACCTGTCTCTCGGTCTTCCTCTTGTTCTCTTTCCTTCCCAAATCATCTCGTGTATCCTCCTGGGTATGCTTTCAAGAATGGAACGACTGTCAACTAAATAGGATTAATCTCAAATGATCCAGTAGTGTGTGCTGCATCTCGTACTTATGTCCATAATAGGACCTCACGGTATCGTCCATTACGGAGCAGTAATATCTGAAATTGCATGTCCCCTTAAATTGCTGTTTTTAATTCAGCTTATGATATTTTTCGTCCAATCGGCTAAACTATAATATAAATAAAATTCGTTTGGGTACTTTCCTTCTCACCTAATTGAGTCCTTGATGAAGTCACTTCAAGAAATGAAAAGTTTCACAAAACAAAAACACCTTCTCAGTTGTACGCTTCACTCTCGCTACTGGCACCAGGCAAAGGGCAGGGTAGGGTAGGGTAGGGTAATCTGTGGCAGGATGCCTTAAGCACAAAACACAAGTTCAAGCTATTTACAGTAGAGGGCAGCAAATAATGAAGCAAATAACTACACATCCCCTGTTAGGAGACTTATTTGGGAACCGTAAATCACCTTTGAAAGCTTCCGTGGCTTAGGCGGCAGCACGCCGGCCTCTCACCGCTGGGTCCGTGGTTCAAATCCCAGTCACTCCATGTGAGATCTGTGCTGGACAAAACGGAGGCAGACAGGTTTTTCTCCGGGTACTCCGGTTTTCCCTGTCAAAATTCCATTCCAGCAACACTCCACTACCATTTCATTTCATCTGTCATTCATTTAATCATTGCCCCCAGAGGAGTGCGTCAGGCCTCGGCAGCCGGCACAGTTCATATCCTCGCCGCTAGATTGGGAGCTTCATTCATTCCATTCCTGACCCGGTCGGAGACTGGAAGCAGGCTGTGGATTTTCATTTTCAAATCACCTTTATAATAATGGCTCCTCCTTCAGACGTTTATACAGTGATGGCCCTCTCTATAGAACGAAGCCTCGCAGCGGCCGTGCGGCGGACGAGTCACAATGAGTCACCGCCAGATTTATAGCATGTACCGATTACAACAGCGGGTCGGGAAGCCCCAGATGCTGTCATGGCATTTATTGCATACACAACTGGCTAGATACTTACAAGGGAAGTATCAGGTGAGACAGGTCGAAACCCATCTTCAAACTTTGTGGACGCAATCGTTGTACTATAAGAGGACAACGTGCGGAAAAACAGCTGCCAGATTGAACTGCAAGGCTCTCCGAAATCATGTAGCAAATCTCTCATATAAATCAATGGGAGGTAGCGAGTACCGTACATGTTGGGATGGACAGCCCTGACCACGCAAACACTCAAGGCCGGTGGGAAGGAGCCGCACGCTCCAGTCAGCATATACGCCCCGAGTGTCAGAGGGATGTCCAGCTCCTCCAGTCGTCATGCCAGCGTACCAGGTTGCCTGGAGCGATTTCGGAGATGATGATGATGAAGATAATTATTTTTGTTTTAAGGGGCCTAACATCGAGGTTATCGGCCCCTGATTTATGAAGATAAAAACAGCTCACTGCTATGGATGAAACGAAAATGGTTTAGATAAAATAGACAGTGAGCCCCAACAACTAAGCCTTACGTAGCAGGAAAAATACTTACAAAAAGGAACTCAGATTGAAACTACTCACCAAATGGAGAGCGGTAATACGTACATAAGGGAATTTCGAACGAAAATACTCACAAAAGGAATAGATTGAAAAATACGCACAATATGTAGGTTAAGTCCAAAATACGTACAAAATGCAACGTACAGTCAAAATACCTACAAAATGCAAGTGAAATCAAAATACTTACAAAATGCAAACGAGATTGAAAATACGCACAAAATGTAATGGAGATTCAAAATACCCACAAAATTGCAATTGAGACTTAACTACTTGAACAAAGCGGGGTAGGTTGAAAATACAAAATGCAATTGAAATTCAAAAAACTCACAAAAGCACGGCCCGGATATTGAAAGACTTACTAAAAAGCAATTCAGATTGTCAATCCTTACAAAATGCAATTGAGATTGAAAAAACACTCACAAAATGCAATCTAGATCGAAAAGACTTACAAAATGCAACATAGATTAAAAATAACTTAAAAAAATCGCTAAAAAGGGAATTTAGATACACGGGGAACCAAGTAACAAAAACAGTGCGGGAATCTGAAAGAGAAAAGGAAATATAAGGAAAAGAGGAGAGGATTGGAGAGGAGAGGGGAGGAGAGGGGAGGGGAGAAAGGAGAGGGTCCGCCCCCAAAGGGAAGGGACAAAAGGGGGAAAACGGACCCAGCTCAGGAATCCCTCGGGGTCGCCAACTTCCGAACTCACCAGCCATGAGCCCCTGAGGGTGTAGCATTATCTAGGGTGCACCAGAAGTGGTGGCGCTACATACACCCTGCCTCCTTAAGGGCCTTGAGCACAAGGCAGGAGGTAAAAGGAAAAGAAAAAGAAGGCTGACCCCTCACAGAAGGAGGGTGTCAGGAAAGATGAGACAAGGGCCAATTAAGGCGGGAAAGGAAGAGACTCCCTAGGCCTCGGATACCCTAATACCGTCGGGGTCGGAAGAGAAGAGTTGACCAAGTGAGGTCGACAGGAAAGAAGACGGAGAGGAGCCCGGCGCAAGTAAGTGGAAGCAATGCCGGACTCAGCTGGGGCCCCGTGGTCGCCAACCCACGCCCACTAGAAGTGAGCCCCTGGGGGGCGATTTCGGAGACTTGCAGTTCAATCTGGCAGCTGATTGTCCTCTTTTAGTACAACGATTGCGTCCACAAAGTTTCCCTGATACTTCCCTTGTTAGTTGAGATAATTAAGACCTGTGGTGAAGTACTGCACTGATAAGAAATATTAGCGAGGATGGATTACAGCGAGTGTACCAAAACATCCTACGTCGGTGCAATGTGTGTCGAGAAGCAGCATTTCCAGCAACTACTCTGAAATTAATGTGAGCAATTATGATTATTAAATACGTGTAAATGTGTTAAAACTAGTTGGCCGCTGCACTGCTGCTAGCGCCTTGCTCGACACGGTGCAACACACAGTACCCCTCTCCCCCCCCCCCCCCTCCGCCGTCACACGGCGCCTGCGAGGCTCCGTTCTATAGGGAAGGCTCTCTCTGTATAATAGTCGGGAAGGGAGGTGTATGTATGTATGTATGTATGTATGTATGTATGTATGTATGTATGTAGAGTCAGGAATAGTCAAGAGGCTCGTAATTTTACGTGACCGTAACCTCACGGTCGTAAGTAACTGTACCAAACTACAGGACGTGACATTTCGCGTTTGAAAATCTCGCATTAACTAGAAATTAACCCATTCCGCTTTGGTGAGAAGCGAACAGCTGGACCGTTGCACCATCACGTCCACTAGCAGAGGACTCAATAATATGAATAATATGAAATGTTTACTAACTTTTGGGGCCGTGTTCCTCTCCCCTCCCCTACTCCATGTCAGATAGTCACGTATAAATAAGTGACAATGGAAAACGAAACTAGTTCATGCTAATCTGTGCACTCGTGAGAATGTTTATCATTAAAAATACCTATACAGAAGTACTATCATAAACATGTTACCAAGGCCACATGCAAATTATATTACTCATCGCCATTCTGAGGAAGTTCATGCGAATGGTTATTTCTATGGACTGCGCATACTTATATAAAACTCATGAAAACAGGGAAGGAAGAATTCGCGTCAGTTCGCAATCCTTTTCAGAAGCAGTTGGTCAAATCACACCAAAAAGAATCTGCGAGCTAGAGGCAGATGAGCCGCTTACAACTCACAGACCTGTGTTTTCAACGCAATAATAATAATAATAATAATAATAATAATAATAATAATAATAATATCTCTCTATATACAGGGTGTTACAAAAAGGTACGGCCAAACTTTCAGGAAACATTCCTCACACACAAAGAAAGAAAATATGATATGTGGAAATGTGTCCGGAAACGCTTAATTTCCATGTTAGAGCTCATTTTATTACTTCTCTTCAAATCACATTAATCATGGAATGGAAACACACAGCAACAGAACGTACCAGCGTGACTTCAAACACTTTGTTACAGGAAATGTTCAAAATGTCCTCCGTTAGCGAGGATACATGCATCCACCCTCCGTCGCATAGAATCCCTGATGCGCTGATGCAGCCCTGGAGAATGGCGTATTGTATCACAGCCGTCCACAATACGAGCACGAAGAGTCTCTACATTTGGTACCGGGGTTGCGTAGACAAGAGCTTTCAAATGTCCCCATAAATGAAAGTCAAGAGGGTTGAGGTCAGGAGAGCGTGGAGGCCATGGAATTGGTCCGCCTCTACCAATCCATCGGTCACCGAATCTGTTGATGAGAAGCGTACGAACACTTCGACTGAAATGTGCAGGAGCTCCATCGTGCATGAACCACATGTTGTGTCGTACTTGTAAAGGCACATGTTCTAGCAGCACAGGTAGAGTATCCCGTATGAAATCATGATAACGTGCTCCATTGAGCGTAGGTGGAAGAACATGGGGCCCAATCAAGACATCACCAACAATTCCTGCCCAAACGTTCACAGAAAATCTGTGTTGATGACGTGATTGCACAATTGCGAGCGGATTCTCGTCAGCCCACACATGTTGATTGTGAAAATTTACAATTTGATCACGTTGGAATGACGCCTCATCCGTAAAGAGAACATTTGCACTGAAATGAGGATTGACACATTGTTGGATGAACCATTCGCAGAAGTGTACCCGTGGAGGCCAATCAGCTGCTGATAGTGCCTGCACACGCTGTACATGGTACGGGAACAACAGGTTCTCCCGTAGCACTCTCCATACAGTGACGTGGTCAACGTTACCTTGTACAGCAGCAACTTCTCTGACGCTGACATGAGGGTTATCGTCAACTGCACGAAGAATTGCCTCGTCCATTGCAGGTGTCCTCGTCGTTCTAGGTCTTCCCCAGTCGCGAGTCATAGGCTGGAATATTCCGTGCTCCCTAAGACGCCGATCAATTGCTTCGAACGTCTTCCTGTCGGGACACCTTCGTTCTGGAAATCTGTCTCGATACAAACGTACCGCTCCACGGCTATTGCCTCGTGCTAATCTATACATCAAATGGGCATCTGTCAACTCCGCATTTGTAAACATTGCACTGACTGCAAAACCACGTTCGTGATGAACACTAACCAGTTGATGCTACGTACTTGTGTGCTTGATGCTCGTACTGTAGAGCAATGAGTCGCATGTCAACACAGGCACTGACGTCAACATTACCTTCCTTCAAATGAGCCAACTGGCGGTGAATCGAGGAAGTACAGTTCATACTAACGAAACTAAAATGAGCTCTATCATTACGTCAACATTACCTTCCTTCAAATGGGCCAACTGGCGGTAAATCGAGGAAGTACAGTACATACTAACGAAACTAAAATGAGCTCTAACATTACGTCAACATTACCTTCCTTCAAATGGGCCAACTGGCGGTGAATTGAGGAAGTACAGTACATACTAACGAAACTAAAATGAGCTCTAACATTACGTCAACATTACCTTCCTTCAAATGGGCCAACTGGCGGTGAATCGAGGAAGTACAGTACATACTAACGAAACTAAAATGAGCTCTAACATGGAAATTAGGCGTTTCCGGACACATGTCCACATAACATATTTTATTTCTTTGTGTGTGAGGAATGTTTCCTGAAAGTTTGGCCGTACCTTTTTGTAACACCCTGTATATAAAGCACAAAGTTTGTCTGTTTGTCTGTCTGTTATGTATACAAATTTACACCGTTTCACCGATCTGAACCAAAATTTGTATATTTACCCTTTGGAACATTGCGACTAACAAACAATGTCTGCTTGAAATTGCGGAGAGGCTACTCCATCCCCTGCATTTAGGCTCTTTGTCACAAATCTACACTGTTTCACCGATCTGAACTAAAATGTGTATACTTACCCTTTGGAACCCGACGAGTAACCCTGTCCACTTAAAATTTCGGACAGACCACCCCATTCCCTGCATTTAGGCCCTTTCGTCCAAATCTACGCCGTTTCACCGATCAGAACCAAAATTCGTATTCATACCCTTTGGTACCCTGCGAGTAACACTGTCCACTTGAAATTTTGGACAGACCACGCCATTACCTGCATTTAGGCAGTTTGGGTTTTACCACATCCCACTCAGGAACAGAGACACGTTCACGTACGGCATTTACTACAAGAATTGAGAAAAATCTACACCGTTTTCGGCAGTATGACGAAAATTGGTCAACGTTTAGAATTAAACAAAGATAAATTGTCCCCAATACTACAACCTGGGGTGTATGAAGTCCCTTGTACTTGCGGAAAAGTCTACATTGGACAAACAAAACGGTCCATTGCAACTCGCATCAAAGAGCATCAAAGGAACATCCGTCTAACTCTAAACCAACCTGACAAATCAGCTATAGCTGAACATGCCCTGTCTTCAGGGCACGATGTATGTTTCAAGGATGTTCATGCACTTGCCTTTGTTAACAATAAACAAGAAAGGATCTCCAAGAATTTGGAATTAATTCAAAAGATACACTAAACATAACAGAGTTTCCAGGGAAGGTTGATAAAATCACAGGGTTTCAGGAAAAACATAGCTCAAAAACCAAGGCCATCTGGTCTAAAGACAGAAGGAGAAAACTTAGCGACTGTATAAATAATTTCTGGGAGGAGAAAAAGAGATGGCAAATCAGCCGATTGTTCACCGCGGTCCAGAGTAGGCCAAAATAGGCATAATAATAATAATAATAAATTAATAACAACAACAAAGGCTGTAAAAAACTGCTCGTCGTTGATGCAGTGGTATGTGGTCAAGTGTACAAAAGCTACAGTATAGCTCTTGTTTACAACATACGGAGTGTCTCACCTCACTCTGCGGCATCATATTTTCGAAATGAAACAAGACGTAAACATAATCTACTTGCGCAGGCGTGTCCCCATGTCAGGGGCTCGCACAATGGGAAGAGTAGGTAAAAAAAAACTTTCTACTCAAAGCTACTCTTTTTAATGGAACATAGTTTTTTTTTTTCACATAGAACTGAAAACTAGGGGAGGTACCAGAATTGGTCTAACTTTTCCAAACCTCATACCTTCTGAAATAACCTAACTTTAAGGGGTGGCAACGGATACACTGTTTGCGACGTTTTGTAAAGAGTGCAGTATTGTGCACATTGTAAGGATTACGTTCTGCTAAAAGTTTGCACTAAACCACTCTAGCTAGACCTACTCAACCGGCTGGCTGAACCCGGGCAGGTGCAGGGCCATTTCCTTCTCGCTCTGCATGACTGAATTCGAGTTGGCAAAACTGACTCTGTAAGGGAAAAAGAGTGGAAATGCAATCACTTTCGACTGCGGTTAATTGAAGTTAAATACTTGAGTTTATCTTTTAAATCTTTGTTAAGATCAGTGAGAGATGCGATTACTGTTCAGTCTACTATGAAGTTGTAATTGTCGTATATCACAAATTATCGTGTGGTTGGCTGAGCTGCTCCCGCTCACAGGATATCACGCATTATTGTGCATGATGATACGTCAAAGCTACAATGGTTCTCAGGGACTTCACCAATGTTTTCGAAGTACGAACCATTTCAATTGTCAGTGACGACCAGTACGTTAATTTTGCTTATTCCGTAGCAAATTAGCAGGAATATACCACCAGTGCCCGGACTGGAGGCAGCAACTGATCAATAAACCACCCCTATGACACGCGAGGCACAGGCAAATAGAGATTTTGATCCAGCAAGAAGCAATGCGATGGCAGCGGCGAGAAGAAAATACATCAGCCAACTAGGGGTCCTCCATGACGTCGAAACTTAGGTAGCAAACAAACTCTTGACTCTAAATACCAACTCTTGACGTCAATGCTATTGATGTGTCTAGGCAAATATGGACAATGCCCCGCAACGATAAATGCAACAGCGATAGCTACGTAATGAAAGAGAATGAGAAGCTTGAAACTGACTCACCGGATTATTTTCGATACATTTCTCCGGATGTTAACTTAATAATTCATCATCATATATATTATTTCAGTAGTATAGATCCCTCCTGCGGAGCTCACAAGCGACCGATCGTGAAAAATGAGCATTCAAATGAAAGAGAATATACATTACCAGTGACGCATTGCACTCTAATTTCATATATATCTATAATTTCTTTAAAATTACTTTTAAAAAACCGTACGAAGTTTGCGATTTGCAGATACTGCTACTGAAGGAAGATACGCTCCATAATTGCTGTCCACTTCACATTTTAGCCGCTGTGACGCCTGTTTCATGCCATTTTAACATTCTGAGGTCTTTCCTTTATAATTTTGCATGGATTTCAGAAACAGTAATTTAAAGGAATGAGTACGGTACCCAAATCGTATTTCATAAATATCGAATAACCGGCGAGTGTTACGGCTAAGCTGTCAATCAATGGACTCAGCACACAAATGACATTAGCAGTGACGAATTGCATTCTAATTTCATAAATATCAATTTTTGTAAGAAGTGTGCGATTTGCAAATACTGTTGCTATAGGAAAATACGCGGCATCATTGCTGTTAAGTTCGCATTTTGGCTGCAGGGATGCCTGAAACGGAAATAGTGTTCTATAATCACTATACCTTTCTCCTTAAGTCTCTTATTTTTAACCTATTGGGGAGAGTGTGGCTTATAAACATGCGAGATTTCTCGCACTGGTCCGCTAGTTGTAATAATATTAGTGCATAACTTTAGCTACCTAGTAGACGATCCACTCTCCAGTAACTTCGACGTTCGCCATGCACTGCCATCTACTGTAGCCTAAGTGTAACAGCGACATCAGAACTCCACTGAACAGCCAGTGGCTGAAATTGTCTTGCAGTCACCAAATCTATATATATAAAAATCAATGTTACGAATAGTTTGTCTGTATGTATGTCTCCTATGCGTTCATATACCATTCGTCCGATTGCGATGAAACTTGGGTGAGATGTTGAGTACACTCCAAGGAAGGTTTCTGACTTAGTAAATCCATTTTACAATAGGTAGCGCACGCGTAGATTCAACAAATGAGCGACGATGCGCGAAGCGTTTCAACAAAGTCCCGTATGCATTCATATACCATTCGTCCGATAGCTATGAAACTTGCGTAAAATGTTGTGTACACTGCAGGAAAATTTTCTGGCTTAGTACATCCACTTTACAATAGGCAGCGCACGAGTAGATTCAACAAATGAGCTACGACGCGCGAAGCATTTCAACAAAGTCACGTTTGCGTTCATATACCATTCGTCCGATAGCGATGAAACTAGGCTGAGATTTTGTGTGCACTCCAGGGAAGGTTTCTAGCTTAGTAAATCCCTTTAAAAATAGGTAGAGCACGAGTAGAATCAACAAATGAGCGACGACGCGCGAAGCGTTTCAATAAAGTCCCAAATAATTTCATATACCATTCATCCGATAGCGATGAAACTTGGGTGAGATGTGTACACTCCAGGGAAGGTTTCTGGCTTAGTACATACCTTTTACAATAGGTAGCGCACCAGTAGATTCAACTAATGAGCGATGACACGCGAAGCGTTTCAACAAAGTCCCGTATAAAGTCATATACCATTCGTCTGATAGTGATAAATGTTTGGTGAATTGTTGTGTACACTCCAGGAAAGGTTTCTGGCTAAGTAAATCCATTTTACAATACGAAGCGCACGTTTATGTTCAACAAATGAGTGACTACGCGCGAAGCGTTTCGACGACGTCCCGTATACGTTCACATACCATTCATCCGATTGCGATGAAACTTGGGTGAGATGTTGTGTACACTCCAGGGAAGGTTTCTGGCTGAGTACATCCATATTACAATATGTAGCGCAAGAGTAGAATCAACAAATGAGCGACGACACGCGAAGCGTTTCAACCAAGTCCCATATGCATACATGTACCATTCGTCCGTAGCTATGAAACTTGGGTGAGATGTTGTGTACACGTCATGGAAAATTTCTGGCTTAGTAAATCCCCTATAAAATATGCAGCGCACAAGTTGATTCAACAAATGAGGGACGACGCGCGAAGCGTTTCAACAAAGTCCCGTATAAGGTCATATACCATTCTGCCGTTAGCGGTGAAACTTGGGTGAAATATGGTGGACACTCCAAGGAAGGTTTCTGGCTTAGTAAATACATTTCACAGTAGGTAGCACACGAGTAGATTCGGCAAATGAACGACGACACGCGGAGCGTTTCAATACAGTCCCCAATGTCTTCATATCCCATTAGTCCGATAGCGATGAAACTTGGGTGAGATGTTGTGGACACTTACTTGACGGTTTCTAACTTAGTAAATACATTTTACAGTAGGTAGCGTACGAGCAGATTCAACAAATGAGTGACGGAGCGCGAATCGTTTAAACAAAATCAGGTATGCGTTCATATACTATTCATCCGATTGCGATGAAACATTGATCAGATATTGTGTACCCGCCAGGGAAGGGGACTTAGTAAATCCATTTCACAATAAGTAGCGCAAGAGTAGATGCAACAAATGGGTGACGACGCGCGAAGCGTTTCAACAAAATCCCCTATTGCGTTCATATAACATTCTTCGATTGCGATGAAACCTTGATGAGTTATTGTGTACACGCCAGGGAAGGGCTTCGACTTAGTAATACATTTCTCAATAGGTAGCGCACGAGTAGATTCAACAAATGAGTGACAGCGCACGAATCGTTTAAACAAAAACCCCTATACGTGCATATACCATTCATCCGATTGCGATGAATCATTGATGAGTTATTGTGTACACGCCAGGGAAGGGTTTCGACTTAGTAAATCCATTTCACAATAGGTAGCGTACGAGTAGATTCAACAAATGAGTGACAGCGATGAAACTTTTGAAAGTTGTTGTGCACGCTCCCACGAATGGTTCTAAATTAGAAAATCCATTTTACGATAGCTTAGAGGCAGTTAACATGTTGTGTATCCAAAAGCACTTCAAGAAACAGAATTTCAACGCCAACACTTTCTTTGATTGGCATTGCAACGCATGCCGGGTACAGCTTGTTTGATATAAGAGACCTTTTAAGACATCGTACGAGTAAGAATGCCCTTGATTTTTCCCGCCCTACAAAATCCAGACTTCTTCGGTCGGGGATCTTAGGATCAGAAGGCGCACATACTACTCTACTTCTCATCCACCGAGGAAACGTCGTCGTCGTCGTCACCAGCACGTGCTTATCACCCGTTCAAAATACATGCACCAGGCCTCTCCAGAGACAACACATGTTTATATTAATAGTAAAAATACAGTGTGCGCTTTGATCAAATACTTTTGTATTTCAGCGTACAAGCAGTGGTGCCTGAGAAATGTCCGTTTTTTCAATACACTACTCTTCCCGCACCGTTCGATGGGTACAGTTGTTACTAGACTGTTTTACTATTTCAACTTCTGAATCAACAATCTATAGCTCGGCAAGTTCAACTGAAGCCCTGAATGAGGGCGCTGCCGGCGCAAGCGAGCGAAGGAGCGAGGAGGGAAAGCACGTGGTGAGGCAAGAGTGGCACCATTGGTAAATCATTCTCACGTGAGCGCTACCCAGCGCCAGTTGGTGTCAGTGCAAGTCACGCCTTTCCGCGGCAGCAAATAGCAGTAGATCAAGCAACATTATGACTATACCAAACCCAAAACAACTGTGAACATGGGCAAGGCCAGTAGCGTGCGTCCAGCTGAGCACTGTTGCCACAGCGGAGATGACACAGCTCTACGCTCGCAGTATACGCACGACCTGTTCCGTGAACACAAGGCGCTCCGAATGTAAGAACATGTACGAGCTGGGGGGCCTAATCCTACGAATATCTATGCTCACAACGGAGTGCGCACAATGTGATATGAGGCAGATATAAGATATCACACAAACGTTATTTGTGCACGTGTCCACCTCCTAGTGTAGCAACCAGCATTCTTGGCAGTGGCCCAGGAGGTCCAGGTTCGATTCCCAGCTCTGCCAAGCATTTAAATTCTAGTCTGAGGGCTGGAACGGGGTACACTCAGCTTCGTGAAGCAAAACTGGGAAGATGTGAGTTGGATTCCTAACTAAACCATCCTGGAAGTGGCTTTTCTGTGGATTCGCACTTCTAATCCAGGCAAATGCCGGGATGGTACCTAACGTGCCACGGCCGCTTCCTACCCAAATCCTACCTGAATTACAAATACACACACTAGTACAGACATCACAGTGACACAGGTTATCAGACAAATTCCACACTCACACACACACAAATACACGGGGCTACATGACCACGATGTCGCAAAGCCCCTAAAACAATCATCAACAACAACCCGTGAGGTCCGGATTCGATTCACGGCTCAATCATGACATTTAGTTCTGGTCTCAAGGTTAGAACTGGCTACACTGTGCCTCGTGAGGTAAAACTGTGAAGAGGTGAGTTTTGTTCGACTCAATTACAAATAAAAATAGAATTGCTGATACCACAATAACACAAGTTATCAGATTTTGTGTTTTCACGTACTTCTGTATTCGAAAGCTTCTTTTAAAGGCGATATACCTTGAAAATTATATTTCTTGCCTGGCTGTGTAAAACTGTTCAGTTGCCACTGGGCTTGCTAAGGGACATTGTTATGAGTTCAAAACTTCAGCTCACAGCACTTGTTAAAGCTCCACTACTGAATTGATACAGCAATACCGTCACTCTTTGTTATCTACCTAGTGAACCTAAATAATTCAACACCTAAATCATTCCTTCTCTAATTATGCCTTCAGTTCAAGGGCAGATGTTTTCTCCCGAATGGCTGGTCGTATCGCCACGGGGTTTGGACAGTCAGTTTCAAAATTTTTAGCTCTGTAACATAGGGTCATCAAAATAATTGAATAATTAATTATTTTCGTGCGCGGAGAGAAATAACGATTTCGTACGGCGCAGCGAGTCCAGCTAGTTGAGTTAACTGGGCAACGCCGCGCTATGCTATTGGCTGGCGCGAGTGAGTGACTGAATCTGGCTCCTCCCTCATGTTCACAGTTGTTTTGGGTCTGGTATAGAGGGGTAAGGGGAAGGCTAGTAGTTCGCATATATTCTGGGGATTCAGATTAACTTGTCACGCTGTACTTTTTCACTTTCTCACTAGCCACTTATCCATTCTGACATCTCTTGTGTGTTAAATAAGACTCGAAGCTAGCTATATTTACCCGAGAGATCAATTCAGTCCAAACAATCCCGACTGATAGAAATTTACCTCTCAATTACGATGCAGAATTGGCCTGAATATTCAAACTTCAGGGCTGTGTAATCTTGGCAGATGAATCCGGCAATACTGGTTGCTGAACTACCCAGGCGGGTTACACAGTACATACGTTGGACGACTCGACTACGCTGATTGGTATGTTGTGTATTTAGTACAAATGGAGAGCAAATAACCACGACATCATGATATTTGTCGTTTTAAGAGACCTAACATCTAGGTTATCGGCCCACCGATGATTGACATAAGCAAAATGCAGGGAGCGGATTACCTTATCTGAGTCTCTATTTTTCTTTGGCAAATGTAGTACTACTGATATAGTGCAACTTACTCAGGACCTTTCATATTGTTCTAGAAGTTGCAGGACAACCTACCTGAAATAAAAGAATGCTACATGTTAGAATTATGTTTTCAACATTAAACATACCACAAAGAAAATGGTTTGAATTTTTGCAACAAATTGTAAATAGCCTAGATGATAATTTTCTACAACTGAAGGGAAAGGGCACGGGAGAGAGAGAAGAGATAATATGGCAGTACGTCGTGCTGAGCCGTGCGGCACGAAGTGTAGAGGTTCCCTAAGTAGTGTCGTCGACCCCGTGTTAAACGAAACTAAAATATAACGCCAATTTCTCCGATGTATATGCTCCGCTTTTCTTAACCTCCCAACTTGGTCAATTTTAAATCATGAAACTTCGCTATAGCGTGAAATCCCGCGATTGGGCTTACAAGGGGACCCTACGGCAATCGGATTTTTGTAATTTTTCCCGCTTCGGGTATGTAAAGTTCAGACCTCGAACAATAATTTCCCAAAGCCGTTCGATGCCATATTCATAAATTCTCGAGAAAATCGACTTCGAAGTTTTCCGAGTTTGATCAGGACGCGTGGCTCACCCGGTAAGGTTCGGGCCCAGTAATCGCTGGGACGCTAGTTCGAGTCTCGCTTGGGGTGCTATATTGTTTTTCTTTCTTTCTTTCTTTCTTTCTTTCTTTCTTTCTTTCAATTCATATACTACTAATGTGATAGAAATATAAAAATCATCAAGTCTGTAATAATTCACAGATATGTAATTATAATTTCCAATGAAAAAACGCACGTCTCATTTCTAATTATATCCTATTTGAAATTGCGAATAAGCGACAAAAATAATATCCAGCAATACTATTCACACCTTGTAGATTAATAAAAATATAAATATAAGAATAAATTAATGTAAACAATGGAATGAGTAAAATAGAATGTGATGAAATATTTTAATATGGCGGTTTCTTCGAGATCAGTCATTATTTCGAATAACAATTCTGCGTGTATCGTTTGCCTTTGTCACGTTTTTCTACCTGCGACGAGGGCACAGCTGCTCTAGCACAAAGGATTTGTGGGTATTCCAGGACTGGTGGAAGGGATACATACCACGTCATTTGCAAGGGATGCCTGTTCGAAGTAGCATTTGACCGTTGGTTTCCAGAGAAGCAGATAGTGTTTCTTGGCGTGGAGGACGACAATCCGCCTGATGATGATCTTTATATTTCAATCACATTAGTAGTATATGAATTGAAAGAAGAAAAAATAGCACCCGAAGTGAGACTCGAACTTGTGTCCCGGTGATTACTGGGCCCGAACGTTACCGGGTGAGCCACGCGTCCTGCTCGAACTTGGTAACATCTTTACTGGATATGAAGCACTCGGAAAACTTCGAAGTCGATTTTCTCGAGAATTTATGAATATGGCATCGAACGGCTTAGGGAAATTATTGTTCGAGGTCTGAACTTTACGTACCCGAAGCAGGAAAATATACAAAAATCCGATTGCCATAGGGTCCCCTTGTTAGAGAACTACGCTCATCCAAAGACGATTGCTACACAGCTCAGAGCCTACGGATTATGGGGTACGCGTGGCCGACGCGACGACACCCTCATCAGCATTGCCTTGGTTTTAGGCTATGCGGGGCTCCTCCAACACTTACCAAGAAGCTACTCTGTCCTCACGAGGCTGAGTGCACCCCGTTCCAACCCTCTTATCAGATTTCAAATTTCTGACGGGGTCGAGCATTGAGCCAAAGACCTCCTACAGTAGGTAAGAGGCAAGCGTGCTACCCCTAAACAACACAACCGGCATAGGTTTAATTTAATTAGCCTAACTACAAAATTTCAAATCATGTCTTGTAGCAAACCTGTTAGGTCAGCCAAAGCCAAGATTAACGACACTGGAAATATCATTAATATTACAATTTTGCAAGTTGCAGGATAACATTTAATGTATTTTAATGTAAATATAAGAGTCGCTAACATATTTCCTCTTGTCTTTAAATTTCAAAACTCGGACGGGATTCGCAAAATTTGCATTCACCCCCCTCCCCCAAGGGGCCCGTGAACTGAAATGTTTGAGAACCATTGCTCCAGTGTTTAATTAACTCTACAGGTGTAAAACACTGGAAGAGTTATTCTTTCGGGAGTTCACAATGTCAATGTGCTTCATGAATCAGTGAATCTACTGACATAAGAATATCACTTAATATCACTAATCATAGCTGCCTGCAATCACAGTTTTATCGTATTACGAGCAGCTTTATCACTTTCATTTTATCGCACCTATTGTGTGGGTTCATCAGAATAGCGCACTGAAACATCTTTATAGTTTATTTGGCCTTGTCAGGAGTCCTGAAGTGACCTGATCTCTTCAAAACACATGCGCGAGCAGTTAAATGAGGTTATTGGATAACCTAACTGAAGGCACCTAATATTCGCTGTTGGTAGACCACTGGTCTAAACCAATAGTTTCAGTGACTACCGGAAAGTGGAGGATTGTGTGCCCAAATACTAGGGAATCAGTAGAGCCAGCATAGGACAGAACCAATCTTCTAAGCCGTGCAAGCACTTACTAAATAATAATAATAATAATAATAATAATAATAATAATAATAATAATAACAACAACAACAACAACAGGCTACCGTAATAATGATGAATGAACAAACTTTGGTAGCCCGGTTTGGCATATTAATTCAAGTGTCTAAATTCAAATACGTAGGAGAAATGATCAAACCTTCAGGCTTGAATCGTGATGCAAACAAAGGGAACACACCTACAGAATCACATGGAAAATTTAAAAAACTCCCATAAAGCACAATTACAACATGGTGATCCAAGCCGAGGGACCATTTGCCTCAAACAATGATCATTGGGGGAAGATCACTAAAGATAAAGCTTGCCACGGTGGGTGAGTGGTTATAGTGTCGGACTACCAACCCCCAAGATTGCAGGTTCGCCCCTGGCCATGGTAAGTGATTTTTGAAGGCGACAAAAATCACGATACTCATGTCATACGTTGTTGGCATGTTAAAGAACCCATTTGAATTCAGTAGGCCGTGTTCAATGGCAAAATTAATCTCGGGATTTTCCGCCAACACAAAGTTCCTCCATTCTCTACTTGAAAGCGCTGTAGTGTCAAGGAGTTTAGATATCTAACCTCCTTTGTCAAGGAGTTTAGATATCTAACCTCCTTGACTTTCATAGCGTTCAAAGGAACGACGAAATTCGACATGCAAGCTACCCTCTGGGTGTCAATTAACAAAGCTTGCACCAGGCACCCGAGGCCATACGATATTATTATTACTAAAGATAAACAAGGACGAAAAATCTTCATTTTTTTGGCCCAGTTTGTTCAACAATCGCCCCTCTTCCGTCACCTCACACTGTATACTAGACTGAAGTCACTGTTGGCATGACAGCAGACACCTGGCAAGGGGCCCTGCATCAACCTGGCCTCCAAATGGAATTTTCTGAGTGGTTATTTTTATGTATTTATTTATTTAGCCTATTTATCGTATGGCTTTTAGTGCCGGGAGTGTCCGAGGACATGTTCGGCTCGCCAGAGGCTGTAGCTGCATCAAGCGGACACCCATAGGGTAAGCTACAAGTTCCGTTCAATATCAAGTACAGTAGTTCCAACTTTCGCTACCAGATTTCACTGATACCTGGTGGTAAACGTTGGAACTTTGATAGAGCGTTCCAACGAAATCTAACCTAGAAATTTAGCTTCACACAAGTTTAGTCTGTGGAAGGATCTTTTAGATGCCATAAATCTATGACATGGACCGCCGGCCTTACTTCCCCTCCGAAGGAAGGCATACTGAAGGATTTTAACGCTCTTAAAAAATCCAACGACTTCGGCCGGGTTTGAACCTGCTATCTTGGGCACAGCAGTTCAGCATGCTACCAACTACACCACAGAAAGAACAATGCTATCAAATCGTGCCTCTCTGAATACATATAGTGATCACATCCGTGTTTGTTGTGACAATAGCAGTGGCGGCAGAGAATAAAGATGAACTACTAGAATACTATACTTCACGTCCCTGGGGAGACCTACCTTATCCTTTTCCCTAATACAGTTATACACACTACTACAGGCTAATGCTGAGATAATACCTTACTTCACGTTCCGGGGGGGGGGGGCTTACATCATCCCTATCCCTATACAGTTACACACACTAATTTAAGTGAGTACTGTGACCATTTTGATACACCGCGCCCAATCTCGTTCCGCACAATATCGCGCCTGACAGAAGGTTAACTTAGGTACCAACACTGCATATGCCTGGAGTAGAAGTGGAAAACCACGGGGAAAAACATTTCTAAGCTGCTGAGGTGGGAACCGAACCAACCACTTCTCAGTTCTGCCACACGAGGCTCTTGTGTACCCCATTCCAGCCCTCATCTACAATTAAATTTCTTGGCAAAGTCGGAAATCCAACCCGGATCTCCACGATGACAGCCAAGAGGCAGATTTGTATAATTATTCGCGTTACTATTTAATTTTGCAGGTTTCTTTATAAATAAAGTAAACCTTGTCAGACCATTTCGAATTTTCGACCGACAGTTGCAACCAAGCCAGGTGAACGGACGTGTAGTGAAGTGTGCGAAAACAATGGGAATCGTTATTCAGCAGTACCAGGCGGTCAACGGCCGCCGCCGGCAAGCTCGAGTGAAGTGCGATATCGGTGCCGGGAAAGTGATAGTGGGTAATGCCAATGAGCAGATAGGGTTTATGATGATTGTGTTTGAGCGACACTGTTCATAATTGGGAGAGTGAAGTCAAACCTAGGGCACGGCCAGGATGGCAAGAAATTGAAAACTAAGTAAATTTTACAGGAATTGTCCCAAACCGTTTAGATCCGTGACATTCTACGTGAACAATGAAATGAAATTAAGTAGATTAAGACATGTGTAAAGGAAGGGATAAGAATTGTGACAAAAAACTGGCTCAAAACAGTGAAGAGGTAAAGAACGAAATAGAAAAAGCGAAGCTATTGGAGGAAGTAAATGAATTAAGATGGCAGAGCCAGAGCAGCAAGCAGGATGAGAGAGAAAACTAGTAATTTCCGTGAAGAATTAATTAGCCTATTTTCATATATCCCACTGGTCTTTTACGAGATACATCTATATAAATATTTAATATTCCATCGCCGCCATGTTGGATTTTGTTCATCAGGTTATTGAAAAGGCCATAGGTGAACTTATGTTAACAGCATCTCTCGACATATAAAATTTCAGTTTGATTGCTGTAATAGATTCGGGGATCTTGAGAACAGTCTAAATATTTCGGATGAACGCCATGTTGGATTGCTCTATATGTAGGCCATAGAGTTATATACCATTAGATGAATATTACATAGGTTTATTATTCAAACGTTCACTTCAATTGCTTGTTTAGGAAACAAAAAATAATTTTAAAACTTCGCGCAGCCGCCATCTTATGATAAAAATAGAATTCAAGCAGATGCCAGTAGATTAAATCTTCTATATACATTTATCGTACTAAGTTTCACTGCGCTTGGTTGATTAAATCTCGAGAAAATGCCATTTTTACATTTTAACTTCGCTTGGCCGCCATGTTGGTTTTGTACTTACCATGTTTTTAAACATCACTTAGCTGAATTTAACTGAATATTCTCTATCACCGTACACAATTTCAGGGTGATATCAGTAATAGTTTCGGAGATAGGCTATAGAATGCTGGTGAAATACTTCGCACAGCCGCCATGTTGAATTGGCGAGTCGTATTAAAATTTGAAGGGCACGGTCGATGTCGGACAAAGTAGTACTACGTCCTTGCCGAATTTCATTGAAATCGCTCCAGCCGTTTCGACTTTATTAGAGACACACACACACGGACATGAGGTGATCTCCTGAGCCTATTTTTTAATAAATGAAAATGGCTCAAGAAGGTTTCATTTACGGAATAAAGGAAGATTTAAAAATTCTACTGTCCAAAGTTCTCTTAGTGACTGTTTGAAAATTAACTTGGGGGATCGATGTGGACAATGTTATCAGGATACGTCGATTTAAGGGCAAGAGGCCCGTAAAAGTGGGATTGGTTGCCACACTGATGACGCACAAAATTCTGGCGAACAACAGGAATTTGAAAAGCGAGAGGATATGGGTAAGATGGAACATGGATAAAGAAAATTTACGTGAACAGAGGATCTTGCAGTTTCATTTGTTGAAGGCAAGGAACTCGGGTCTAATGACGTACATCAAGGGGAATAGACTGTCTGTTAGTAACAACTGGGCTCGTATCTAGACAGTGACACAGCTACAGGATATGGCGACGCAGCAATCTGCGACAGCGACATGGAGCCAACAGGAGGAGGGAAGACCCGACAAATCAGCGAATTTTCGGCTGAGTGTATAATGTCCTAATATATCCTCAGTTTAATAGGACTGGCCTGAAAACTCCTGAAGCGAATGTCATGAAAATTCGTATTTGAGTAGATAGAATCTCTGCAATAAAAATTAACCTACGAACTAGTTATGCAATACAAAAGGGTGATGGTTTAAGAGGATGCCTCAAAATCCGGCAGTCAGGTAAGCAATTTATTCATATCCACGCATATAAGGAGTCCCAAGATATGAATCAGTCACTTCGTACGAATCGTGGAGTGAGTCAGACTATGCAAACTTCCGAAACTCTATCTTCTGCCAGAAGTAGCTATTTATGTTTTTTGCCATTTCACTTTAACTTCACTGTTTTTTTTTCTTGACAAAGGATGTGCTAACTTTGATTTTTTGCTAGAAATTCCAATGTCAGTAAGTAGGCTACTTTAGTCTTCACGGGGGCCAATTTTCAAGCTGCTTGCCTATCACCAAGGCGGGTCAGGTTTGATTCCCGGTCAATGCAACAGAGCTTTTCGAAGTGAAATAACGCACCCCGTTGGGATTTTACGTAGATATGAAGGTAGATTGCGAGATTAACCGTCACGTAAAACTCCTTCTCTTCCCTTCTTCACGGGCCATCTTTTTAGTTCAATTTACTCCACTGCAAGTGATTAGAGGGCAAGTCTGCCCCCCCCCCCTCCCCCCCCCCCCCCCCCCTCCCGTTGTTCCGTCATATGAAGTTTCTTCGGTGACGGGGATATAACCTAAACGTTGTCAAACTGTCTTCCTTTACTCTATGAACCCGTCAACTTCGTGTATGATAGCTAGTTTACTCAATAATCAAAATACAATAAATCTGGAGCTTTCGTTGTGCTACGGACAAATGTATCAGCGGATTGACACACTATAAAAAACTTCAACAGATTATACAGACATGATTACATCCAACGGGAAAACCCGAACATTAATGATAAATAATGTATTGCATGCTACACGGAAAATACAACTGGAGAAAACAAGATAACCTCAGATAAAAGAGATCGTTGGCAATTGAGAACAGGCATAACAGGGTCATAGCAACACTGATAATACGGCACTGTAGGAACCGAGCACCCTTCAGCATTGCTCTCAGAAATGGCAAGGAAGTACAACTACGATCTAATCGGAATAACAGTTCATGCTAGTCCAAAGAAATACGTTTGGGAGAAACCAGTGTTTAATACGAACAGGATATTAACAATATCTTGCTTATCAGTGCTATATTAATACAAGTGGCTATCTAATATGAATTAGGCCTACCGTCTTTTCACGATATGCGACAACATGTGGAGAGAAATAACCTTGGGAGATATCAGCAAATAGGCGATCAGGCATTATTTCTTTATCTTAACAATACAGCAGCTCGTGGCGACTACCTTATTGAATCAGTGAACAATCTGATTTCAGAATATCAGGAATTTCAACCAGTCTCAATTTTATAGTTTTAAATGTTATCGTACCTACTGCCCAAGTCCAAGCTCTGAACCTGAGAGGAATGTGGATCGCGGACGATGATGAGAGATGTGGGGGGTTCCCGGTTCGTGCGTAGTAACAGAACCCAATACATGGTCGGTCACTCACTCATTTGCAACAACACACTGGTTTAGGCAACGGCCCTATGTTAGCAATATTGGAATAGACAGGAATTCCAGATAACACGGGGAGGGTTGTTGACAGGCCCTTCTCTTCCCGCCTCTCGCGTCACCTCACCCTGCAAGTTCAAGGAACTTTGAGTCGAGCAGTAAGTGCCCAGTTCACGCCACCGGTTTGTACCGGTGGCCCTAGATGCGCATTGGATTACCACAGCCTGCGAGCCTCAAATTCTGGAGCATGCACGTTGATACGTAATATTGTCAAGTCACGCAGAGAGCCTGGCCTCGTCATAATCATGGGTAAACCACGGGGTTTGGTTTATGCTCCGCGGTTGGCCAACAGGGCTTACTGTGGACAGTTACTGGACCATTAGACTCTTCAATGGTCGAGCTCCAATCAATGGCGTAACTAAAATTTGCTTCTGGGGAGGGGGAAGGAAATGACCGGAGTTAAATTACATTGGGGGTGAGGACTTAGTTAGGCAAAATGAGACATCAATAGAATTAATAAAATAAAATCTGCACAAAACAAGCAACATTCTAATACCTATTATCTACGAAACGTATAAGGACTTTGTATATACACACATATACAGGCCAGCCGAGAGGGAGGGGAAAACAGGGCTGTAGCCCTGGGGCCCGGTTTTGCTGAGGGGCCCGCGAAGGTAGAAAACCCCCGAGTAGCCCACACACACACACACACACAGGGTTACAATTCCCCGTGCATTGCCTTACTGCCTTAGATTATTATTATTATTATTATTATGGTATTTTATTTGAGGGGCTTGGACGTGGTCATTCAGCCCCTTGTTCTTGGTAGTCTAGTGTGTAGAATTTGTCTGATAACCTGTGTTTGTAGTATAGTGTGTATTTGTAATTCAAGTGAGGATTGGGAAGGAGGTGGCCGAGACCTGAAGTTAGGAACCATCACGGCATTTCTGGAGTAGAAGTGGGGAAACCACGAAAACCCCACTTCCAGTATAGTTGAGATGGGAATCGAACCCACCTCTTCTCAGTTTTGCCTTGAGGGTGATTGTCCGGTCCAGCCCTCAGATCAGAATTTATTTTGGCTGAGCCGGGAATCTAACCCGGACCTCCGGGACGACTGTCAAGAATACTATCCGCTAAACCACGAAGTGGTCTATAACGTGATTGGTAGGCTTTAGGATGTGGCCACCTGGAACAAAGCGCCTCGTAGTCTGAATGAAGCTCAGCGATATCTTGTATTCCCTAAAGGAAGGAAGTTTGTAGTTTTACGTGACCGTTAATCTCGCGGGACCCCCTTTGTACGTGGAATCCGAACCACAGGACATGGGATTTCACTTTGAAAATCTCACATGCATTGACCGGGAATCGAACCCAGTCCACCTTGGTCAGAGGCAAACCGCTTGACCACTGCGCCACCATGCCCCAAACATGGTCATCCTTTTAACCATTCCTTGTGTAATCTGTGGAAAAAAATAATGTATCACACGTAGATTTTCTCCAGGTGGAATCGCCTGAATTTGTGTTAACCGACTGAGTTACCATTCATTCAATTGTTAATATAAAAACACAGAAAAAGCTTGCTATACTAATTTGTGGCTACATTATGGATTAATAGTTTATTTTAATATTATATTTAAAATCAACATGTTATTGATAGTGGAAAACGAAGATGCTTTCCAGTCAAACTGGACATCACACGACGCGAGGCCACCTGTCGTGCCGGTGGCCCATGACATTTATTTAGGCAAACGCATTTAACAATTAACTTCAGAAATTGTTTAACCACAGTGATGGCAAAATAAAAACACCTTTGCAACAAGAATTTACTATGTTGAGACTCCTTTCTGGCTCTATATAATGGGTTAATTCTTAAAAGCAGTGCCCACTCCACTGATTGTAGGTCACTAACACAGCCCATAATGTAAAGTATTATACCTGCTACTTGCCATCACCAGCTCAATGAAACTGGAACACGTGCTTTGTTAGTCATCCCTCAGTTTCTGCTATCATGCATGACGCAGCAAATCAGTCACGCGCCAACAAAACCAATGATGCTACAGTTTCCGGGTAAAATTGTGGAGCCGATAAAAGAAGAGTTGTTTTGTCACTTTGTTCACTACCGGCCATCCGCCTAGTTGCTGCTCCCTCCACAGTACGGAGCTTTCCATCATACAGTGGCTATATTAATAAAGCCACTGTATTCAATCATTGCCTTCCCTGCCCTCTACCAGTGTCCCAAGCAAATGCGATGTTCCAACGCAATTCTTTGGGGGTGTTTATTTTTCATTTTCCACTAGTGACTATTGAAAAGCGAAGTTTTAGCGTCGCAAATATTATTCCGTTTATTTATTTATTCGTATCAGAAGCAATACATCATGTAAAATTAGCATAGATAACTTTTTTAAAATAAAAAACACACTAAAGGTACTTTCAAAATAACAATTAAATTACATCGCACCAAAATTTGGCAAGATCTCGTCCATTTGGTGTGGCCTGAACTACATCCTGCATAGTGCAAATGAGAGGGCAGGAGTTGCAATGGAGAAGGTGCACCATGGTTTGTTCTTCTCCGCAGGCACAAAAGGTTGACTCATCGGAAAGGCCCCACTTCTTCATATTGGTCTTAGATCGACCGACCCCAGACCGCAGCCTGTTCAGACTCTTCCATGTAGGCCACGACTCTTCATAACCGGCAGGAAGAGTTTCAGATGGAACCATCCATCCGTTGAGATTATGGTTTCTGGATCTCCAGGAAGTTAGCCTTGATGATTGAGGTGAATCCGACAGGCACTCAGTAGAGTGTAAGAAACTTCGCCTAGATTTCAATCGTCGTTGAGCAGGTTGATAATTATGTAGAGGATGTGTCTGGGAAACTTCTACTTTAGATTTTTCATGTTTGGCAGCTACTTCAGGTCTAATATCTGGGGGAGCAATGCCAGCCAAGCAATATAACTTGTCACAAGGTGTAGATCTTAGGCAACCAGTTATAAGCCGACAAGTTTCATTTAAAGCAATATCTACCTGTTTGGCATGACATGATCTACACCAAACAGGGCATGCATATTCTGCTGCAGAGTAGCTCAGTGCTAAAGCAGTAGTTCTCATTGTTTGAGCTTGCATTCCCCAGTTGGTACCACATAACTTGCGAAGAATGGAATTTCGCGTAGATACTTTGTGCTTCGTGTTAACACAATGTTGTTCATACGTGAGTGCACGATCCATAGTTACCCCTAGATATTTAGGTGTAGAGCAATGATCCAAAAGAGCACCCTCCCAGAAAATCTTCAGTTTTCTTCTTGCCTGCATATTCTTTAAGTGAAAAGCGCAAACTTGCGTCTTAGAGGTGTTAGGCTTTAGAAGGTTTTCTCTGTAGTATGGACTCAGTTCATCTAAGGCTGCCATTCAACTCCGTTCAACACTCTCAAACTGATCACCCTGGGTGAGAATAGCTCGATCATTTACAATTCCGTTTACAATAGATGTTTGAATATGCCCCAGAAAAATGTTCAAAAATTTTCTCTCCGACTAACGGTTGACATAGCATCAAGAACGAGGGGCCAAGAGAGGGACTTTAACTTGGATTTCTAACTGCATATTATTCATGTCAACATTAGCAGCCAGATGCTCGCACATTAACAATCATTTACAGTATTTCTGTTTTTATTAGGAATATTAACCTATGTGGCAATATATTGCAACTTGAGGTAACTGGAAACTCTTTCCGCCTCCAGGAGGAGATCTTGACGTGATGCACTTGGCGTTTGATTGTCAGATTTGAGAATTTGAAAGAAGAAAATAATAATAATAATAATAATAATAATACGGAAGTTGAGAAAGATCTACGTGAAATTGAAATTTCCCCTAAAGATATCCAGGAGCGTGTTCCACTTCAGGAGAAACTACGTACGCACAAAGGTTTCCAGGAAAAGCCGAAGCTGAAGACAGAGAAAAGAACAACACCGAAGACGAATGCGGGAACACTGGGCGGTAGTTAGAGCTCGGAAGAAGAGACAGTTGAAGTGACGTGGTCCCTAGTTGGCCGAATCGAAGAAAGAAGAAGATCAACAACAAACACTCAACAACCACACACGGTTTGTTGGAAGAGGCTATATAGGCAAGAAAGATTAATTATGAAGAATAAATTTAAGGTACACTTCAGATCGTGCAGAAGTCTTATGATCGATTTACCTCGATTCCTACACTTAATAACGTGGTAGCGTTCACATGTTTTGTCGCACTGCTCACATACATACGTGAGATGGTTCATGATAGGATTTAGCCGTTAACAGCCATCGAGTTCACGAAATTTTGAAGGTCCTGATTCGAGTCTGTCCATTTTGTGTTAGTCGTGGCCTCAGTCGAGTAGAACTCAATCCAGACATCCTTAGCCCTTTCAGACATCCTTGGCCCTTGATGTTCTTTTATCTAGAATTGTCCCAGTTGGTTTTAGAGGGTAGTACGAACTTAGACCACCATTAACAATGGTTCCCTGGCAAGTTCATAGAATAGTCTGGAGCGCGTGTATCCAGATACTCCTAGGGCAGCATGTAAGTATCGTGCTTTGATTTTTTCAAGCATTACAAGCTTAATGTATGCCAGACGATGTCTAACCCAGACGTGAGGACCGGAACAATATTGGCATCAAATAATAATATCAAGGCGGATGCCAGTTGAAGTCGAGATATATTTCTAATGTTTGGAATATAGCTTCAGAGGCCTCTGCCACCAGTTGTTTTGTGTGAATCCTGAAGGATTGCGTACTGGTTTGTAAAGTCAAGCCGAGATAAGTGAAGCTATATACAATTTGTAGGAGAGTTTGTTTCAAAACTATACTATGGTCCTTGGACGCTCGTCAGTCTTTTCTAAAGGTCATGTATTTCGTCTTCTCGACGTTAACCTGTAATTCGTTGGTATCCGCCCATACCTCCATAGAAGAGATAGCTGATTGTAGCTCACTGATGTCATGAGAGCCTAAATCCGTATTATCCGCATAAATGTATAGTTTTGTTTCCGTCAAACCATCTCCAATAGCCCGAACGACATCGTGGGTTGCGACGTTAAAAAGGAGGGGGACTCAAGGACTCTCCCTGAAGTACGCTGAGAAAGATCACGAGTAGTCAAGAGATTAGAAGACTCTTAGATAAGTGCACTACTATTTTAACGCCCTTCTGAACTGTTGTGGGTTAAAGAGCCGAAATTTTGCCTGGAAGAGAATTTTTAACGCACGATTACATTCGGACTGCAGTTTCCTGTAATCACACCCTCTTAAAAGATAATAATAATAAAAAAAACAGTGCCCGAATTCGAAAACGCAGTCTTGTGCACAGTAGTAGAACAATATTTTCATTTTCTTGTCTTTATTTTCAAGATTCATGTTATGATTTAATAAAACTACTTGATCAAAGACTTTACTCTTCTATGTAGCGTTCTGATCAACTGAAGAGTCTGTTGTTATTGTTAATTATTTTATGAACTTGGGCTTAACTTGTCTGATAACCTGTACTGTATTACTGTGATTGATGTAATAGTGTAACTGCATTAGGGACTTGCCCGGCATTTGCCTGCAGTGAATGTGGAAAAAAGCGGGGAACACCCAGGATAGGCGCTGTCAGCACCTGGATTTGAACCTGCCATGTCCGGACTTTCTGCAGGTGCCCTCGCGGCCATGGTGCACGATTTAACGAGAACGACTACGCCACGGGACACCAACTGAAGAAATTGTCCGACTCAGTTGTGGACAAGGAAGAGGTGGTGTGGAGTCGTGAACTTTCTCTCACGAAACTGTGTACTCTCTCATTGTGATATCGAGAACGACTGGTTCATTATCAGTGGTTTGTGTTACGAACCATCTCACTAGCTGTGAGTCTCTACAGAAAGGGGCTGGGGGTAAAATAAAACTCTTGAACGGATGGAGAAATTAAAAAGGTCCGATCAACATTTAGGAAGCTGCAAAAATTAATTTAGTGGAGTGAGTGCCGGCCCCGTGGTGTTGGGATAGCGCGCCTGCCTCGCACTAGAGGCCCCAGGTTAGATTCCCGGCTCCGTCAGGGATTTTATAAACTGACGTGAGGGCTGGAACGGGGTGTACTCAGCCTCGTAAGGACAATTGAGTAGCTGTCTGACTGAGGCAGCACCCCAGTCACGAAGATTAACGGCCGAGGGGACCCAACGCGCTTACCACGCTGGGCAGCGGTCACTTGGTAGGTCTAGGCCCTTCATGGGGTGTAGCGCCACGGGGTTTGATTAGGAGTATAATGAAAGAGAGGAGTTGATTTATTTAGGGGCTCGGCGACATCGTGGTCATGTAATCGCGCATACTTTATGTGTGTATATAAATGTCTAGAGAATATGTCTGAAAACCTGTGTTACTGTAATAGCTGTATTACAGAGTATTATTAATTGGGGCTAGGGTTGTGCAGGAGGCAGCCGTGGCCTTAATTTAGGTACCATTCCGGCATTTGCCTGGAGTGGAAGTGGGGAAAACTCTTCTAAGATGGCTGAGGTGGGAATCGAATCAACTTCTTCACAGTTCTGCCTCACGAGGTCAAGTGTATCCCGTTCCAGCCCACGGACCAGAATTAAATTTCTTGGCAAAGGCCGGGAATCGAACCCGGGCCTCTGGGGTGACAAGATTGTTAGCCACTGCGCCACGCGATGGTCTAATGAAAGAGCCGAGGTGTAACCGATCTATTGAGTTAACAGTTCATATTTACTATAGTTAGTGCTGAAACTGAACTCTTCTTCATCGTTCAACCTGGTTCAACAATCATTTCAACTTTTTGTTCGTGAGCGAAAGCTGGGTGAACGCCGGTTTACTTATTCATAAGCTGAACGTAACAGATTATGTTTTTGTTGTTGATTCTTTAGGGGCTTTGTGACATCGAGATCATGTAGCTCCGTCTACTTCCGTGTGTGTAGAATTTGTCTGATAACCTGTGATGTCTGCAGTGGTGTGTGCATTTTGTAATTGAGGTAGGATTTGGAAAGGAAGCAGCCATGGCCTTCAGTTAGACACCATCCCGGCATTTGCCTGGAGTAGAAGTGGGGAAACCACGGAAAACCACTTCCAGGATGGCTGAGGTAGGAATCGAACCGGCCTCTTCTCACTTTTGCACACGAGGCCGAGTATACCCCGTTCCAGCCCTCAGATCAGAATTAAATTTCTAACAGAGCCGGGAATCGAAACCGGGCCTCCGCGGTGATTCAAGAATGCTAGACCAGATTATGAAGACAGCGCACTAATAATTATAGGTGGGTTGCGTGACGTAATCTGTAGAGACTAAGCTTCTAACCGAAAGGGAGTGGGTTCGATTCCCACTTAGGTAGTGGATTTTAGTAACAGAACTACCACTTTCGGAAACGCAACTAGTCCTGGGTTTCAACCAGAAATGAGTACCAGGATAATTCCTGGGAGCAAAGACGTGCGGGCAAGGAGCTGACAACTCCATCCCATCTAGCGCCGATGTCACAAAAGGTGGAAGCCTCTACCTTCCACTACTCCCAGGGTCTCCATGGCCTGTACGGAGTTGGCTTGGCTTTGCTTTACTAATAATTATAGCCTACTACCATGACGAATGAAAGAGAAAGTGCGAGGACTCCTCAAGTTCAAGCGCGCCCCGCCCGGTAGCGCAAGTGTGGGCAAGTTCCACGCTGCCGGTCAGCTGGTCTTAGGGATAATGCCAAGGGAAACGAATTACCGTACTTTGTAACTGATGCTCTTTTAAAACGTAATTAGCGATTACAATTAAAATAACACGGCAGGGCACAATGGAAAATATAATTCACGGAAATAAGTACTACGGTCTCCATTACATGTTACGGAAAGCACATATTCCTGGAGTAGGCTATACAGACTGTTACTTTTGTTGTTTCTTGTTCTGGCAATTTAGTTTCCTCAGATTGAGAGACTAAAAAAGGTGAATTTTTGGTCTGAATCTAATTAATGAAAATGGGGGAATGGCAGAGCGGCTCTTGAAAACACTAGTGACAGAGTTGAGATGGCAATTCTCAGAGGGAGTGATGCCTATGTGGTGATTACCTAATTCCTCAATGAGGGAAATAAATTGGGCTATGGGATTGAGCGCGTTAATTACTGTTTCTGACTGATTTACAAAGGCTAATACCAATAGATGGGTGGATAAGGACCATCGTGGTCTGAAGGTTACTGCCATTGGGTGAAGCGTACCACAGCTCTTTCTCGAAATCAAATGTCGGGAATGAGACGTGGCCCGGTGAGGGAGGAGGTGAGCTAGAGAGTGAGGAATCTGATTTTGGTGAAGCTGGTTTAAGTGGAACGAATGTACCATCTCTTTTGTGGGTAGGCCCACTCGGAATTAGTGTTTTTGGATTAACAGGGGTATAATTTGGGCTTTTAGGGTCATCAGGGTCCTGAGTTATCAGGAATGTTATGCCCTGGTACGTTAATGTGCGAGGTTTAGTGTCAGTGCGCGACATGTTTGTGTTCGTGAGTGTAGACTATGAGTGCGTGTAATGAGTAAGAGGTGATGAGAGATAGTGGTCAAATACCTTGGTCGACCAGAGAATAAGGAATGAGAAAAACAAATTTACCAGTCACTCAAAGTTATCCAGTTTAAATACAGTTGGAGCTATGACGTTGAGTGCGCTGATGAAATTTGAAGTTACTTGAAATAATTAATTAAATAATTAATTATTGGCTGCTTGGTAGGGAGAGGGGATGAGCTAAACTTGTATTAAAACTCGAGGGAGACAGGAGTTGCTTGACTAGGATGGTTACAGGGTGGGTATGGTGTTGGATATTTGAATGGTAGAGGAGGGACTTAATCTGCACTGTTACCAAGGGAGATGCAAATTAAGCCCATACGAACGTAGTGGAATGGCTTGAAATATCGAAGTCGAGGCGATAGCGAGGCCTAGGCTTGGTAGAAAGGCTGGCAAATCATCGATTTCATCAATTGGCGTTAGAAGACGAAGCTTGGAGCAGTGGCGTGCAGTTGCTTGGATGCTGGACTCGGAATGAGATAATCAAGCTTGTAGGCATGAGTGCATTGCCTAATAGAATGGGAACCTGGTGCTCTCAATGAGCTCCTTACGCCCCTTTATATAGAGAAATTTTTGATTTTAATGAATTGTTTTAGGTGAAATTTGTTGTTTTACGTGATTTTACACCGTACCGATTTGATAGGTCGGCAGTGGGTGCAATGATTGATTGGATATATTTGTTTGAAATGATATATATAATTTAATTAATTATAATATACGGTATATATGAATAAGATTATCTCTCAACAGTAATTCGCCATGGCTTTGCCTCTCAGTTCCAGGGCATATGAGTCAAGGTAGACCGTCCGTTCGCTGAGGGACAAGCACTAAACAGTAATATTAACAAAGAAATAGCCTATGTATGAAGTAGGCCTACACAAAACATAGAACACTGATGTACACAAGACACAATGAACTGAATTTAAGAACTGAAAGCAAAGAAAATTCAATTTAATTCACACAAATATCTCACACAGTAGCTTCCCCCGCACTTTTCTAAGACCCGGTTCGACGGAACAACAGGACACGTGTTGGACATAATCGCTTGCAGTGCCAATAGCGGCGGGACCACGAACTACCGTTCTATAATGGCGGAGTCCTCACACTAGTTCCTTCTATTCGTCATGCTACTACTATAAAATCTAAAAAAACGTATTCGGCAGTAATCAACGGGAACAATGAGAGGCGGGTACTCGCAATAAATGCTGTTGGTGTCGATTAATTTTAGAGGCTAGGGACATCTTGGTCATCAGCCCCGTATAGTTGGTCTAATAACTGGTTTTGTGGCGATTGTGGTAGAGTGCATCATTATTAGGATTGGGGTAGATGACCCAGGACTTAAAATACTGTAAGGTTAAGTGTTGGAAGATCTCAGCAACAACACAGGCCACTTATACATTATTCTGGCTCTCACAGCCGATTTGATATAGCACTATCAGTATTTAGAAAAATGCCAGAGTTATTAATTACCGGTAGACCACTTAAAATGAGAATTTTTTATTTTAATTTTTTATTAATGTCAAGTTGTGTGCTTCACGCTACATTTAAACTTTCTATCTTGTCCCGAAATTCATCCTCAGCTGCAGTGACCGTGGCTGCGCATAGAAGAACTAACTTCATACTGTAAGCACCTCCAACGTGAGACACAAAGAAATTGTTATAAATATTTATATTGGGGGCATTTAAGTCTAGGATGAAGAGGGTACTACAGAGTGACCCACACGGTATCGTGATCTGGCGGAGGCCGTCGCAGTGCAAGGGATTACGCACCAGGCCAGGATGTGGGAGATTCGGGTCCGAATCTCGACTGATCTCATTTTTAAAGTCTTGCTGAACACTTGCAACTGCTCCAAGTGGAGTTATGTCTGTAATTCTAAACAAATTAATAATAATGTTATTGGTTTTACGTTCCTTTTAACTACTGCGGCTTTTCGAGACGCTGGGGTGCCGGAATTTTGTCCCGAAGGGGATCTTTAACATGCCAGTAAATCTAATGACACGACTCCCTCGCATCTGCGCTCCCTCAATGCCAACTAGCTGGGCCAGGATTCGATCCTGCAACCTTGGGTACAGCAGGCAAGAACGTTACCCCTGAGCAACACAGCCAGTCCTAAATAAATTCAACATTTTTTTAAAATCCAATCCGATTCCGACGTAGACACGAAGGAAGCTCGAGACCAATGGTATATCAGTTAGAAAATATGTTAAATTTTCAGATACGAAACTCCTTCCGGTACGCTATTTGTTAGGCTACACCTTAAGATACACCCACGTGGGGCCAGATTTGCAGGGCGAGGGTTTATATTGGTGGTTTTGATGCCAAAATTAGCCTATGTGACATTTTATAATGCATTACAGGATTAGATTGTTATTTCTGTATGGGCCTACCCTCTTTTAAAAGTGGACTGAGAGTCTCAAGAAGACTGGGACAAGAGCGGGAAGTACAAACAGTTTAAGTTGCAACACTGTAAGACTGCTTCCTTCCGTATCGCCCACGCGCTAATGACATCAAGGCAATGTTAATGCAACAAAACAGCCCGGCAGCTCCAGAGAGGAAGCACTCACAATGGACTGTAATGTAGGAGGTAGCGGCAATATGTAACAACAGAGTAACTTATGTACAATAATTACAGGTTGGGACTGCCCAGCAGCACTGCCTAATCGAATTCTGTCATGTCCCAGAGAAAACTTGAAGTCCCCACAAATGTGGAAGATTAAAAAATGAAACAAAAACTAATTTGGTTATTTTTGTTACAAGGGGCAGAACAGCAAGATCATCTGCACAATATTAACACCCAACACTAATGCTATCTTAATAAATTATAAGTCATGTATTAAAGCAAAACATGCTTAAATATGCCGACAATAATTTCTTAACACTATAGATTCTCATTTAGAGGCATTGGACTTCATGGTTAAAGACATGCAGTATAAGAAGACAAGCGTATCTTAAAAACAAGACAGTGTGCTCTATTACTTGACAATAATCTTATATCTACTATATAAAGCTCCAATACCACTGACTCATTCATTCATCACGAAATCTCTGAAACCACCAAACGGATTGGAATGAAATTTGGTATCCAGCTTCCTCAAGGGCCGCAAACGCCCACTAAGAAAGGATTTTTGGATATTCAGGTTCTAAAGGGGTGTTAAGGGGGTAGACCTGCATTTCATTGAATAGCAATTTCCCGATTGGTTTCATTGGGGGATGTGATACTCGGCATATACTGTATACTCAGCACAAAAAATAAGAAGACATGTGTCTGAGGGTTTTTCGATGTGGTGTATATTATGAGGTGAAAGGGGTGAAAAGAGGGGGGTTGAAGGATTCCTAACGGAGCGGGTATCTCTTAAACGACATAGGCGAGGAGTTTGGAACTCAGCCGAGAAAAATCAGCATAAAAAATAACTTAACAGGTGTTTGAACGTTTTTTCATAAATCCGATTTAAGGGGCCCATGGGGAGGGGTGAAATTATGGGGGAGGGGGGGGGGGAAACTTAATATGTCTGAGTGTAAAATTATACATGGCCTATGTTGTAGACAATAACACATTACATCTTTTTTGTCTCTTGCTATTTCATCATACGACGAATACTTACGGAGTTATTAATGATTTTGTACTTTTTGGCCGGAATTTTCAAAGTCCCAGGAATGACGTAAAAATTGATTCGAATGAAATTTCAAAAAATTGTTTTTTTTAATACTTTTATTATATTTTTCACGTCTTTTAGGGTCCGAAACCAACATGATATTTTGATTTTTTTTTTCGTCCCATGCAATTTTGGTTTCAGGTGATAGAATTATTTTCCACTAGGACCCATGCTTATCTATCTATATAACTAATGTTATAACGGGATTCCAAATGTTATTGCGGGCGAAGCCGCGGGTTACAGCTAGTATATATATAAAACAAAGTGTCCTGACTGACTGACTAACTGACTGACTCATCATCGCCCAGCCAAAACTATTAAAGTTAGAAACATGAAATGTTGGGGATATGTTCGTTGTAAGTCGAAACCGCCAACTAAGAAAGGATTTTTGGATATTCAGGTTCTAAAGGGGTCTTAAGGGGGTAAACCTGCATTTCATTGAATAGCAATATCTCCGGCTTGGTTTCATTGTGGGATGTGATACTCGGCATATAAATTTATCATTAAAAATAAGAAGACATGTGTCAGAGGGTTTTTCGATGTGGTGTATATTATGAGGTGAAAGGGGTGAAAAGTGGGGGTTGAAGGATTCCTAACGGAGCGTGTATATCTTAAACAACATAGGCGAGGAGTTTGAAACTCAGCAGAAAAACATCACCTTAAAAGGTAAGTAAATAGGTGTTGACCGTTATTTTTTTCATAAATCCAATTTACGGGGCCCATGGGGAGGGGTTGAAATTGGGGGGGGGGGGGCAGGAAAGAAAGTGTCCTAACTGATTGACTGACTCACTCACTCTTCAATCTCAGGGAGTGAAAACTGTTTAAAAATAAGTAAATAAGTGTTCGACAGTTTTATTTTTCATAAATCAAATTTAAGGGGTTCATGGGGAGGGGTGAAATTCTGGAAAAACAAATAATGAAAGAAAATGTCCTGACTCACTCAGTCACTCACTCACTCATCATCGCCCAGCCAAAATTATTGAAGTTAGAAACATGATATTTTGGGGATATGTTCGTTGTATGTCAAAACCGTACGCTACACTAAGGGAGGATTTTCGGATATTCAGGCTCTAGAGGGGTCTTAAGGGGGTTAAACCTCCATTTTATTGAATAACAATATCTCACGAGTGGTTTCATTTGTGGATGTGATACTCGGCATATAAACTAATCATTAAAAATAAGCAGACATGTGTCTAAGGGTCTGTCGATGTGGTGTATATTATAAGGTGAACGGGGCGAAAAGTGGGGGTTGAAGGATTCCTAACGGAGCGTGTATCTCTTAAACGACATAGGCGAGGAGTTTGAAACTCAGCGGGAAAAAATCAGCATAAATAATAAGAAAATCGGTGTTCGAACGTTTTTTCATAAATTAATTTAAGGGTCCAATGGGGTGGGGTGGGGTGAAATTCTGGGGGGAAAATGAGAAAAAGTGTCCTAACTGACTGAATAACTAACTCACTCATCAAACTCAGGGGAAAAAGACAGCTTAAAAAATAAGTTACTAGGTGTTGGAGCGTTTCTTCATCAATTCAATTTAAGGGGCCCATGGGGAGGGGTAAAATTCTGGTAAAAATAATTGAAAGAAAATGACCTGATTTACTCACTCATCATCGCCCAGCGAAAACTATTGAAGTTGGAAACATGAAATTTTGGGAATATGTTCGCTGTATGTCGAAAACGTCAACCAAGGAATGATTTTTGTTTATTCGGGTTCTGAAGAGGTGTTAAGGGGGTAAACGTGCATTTCATTGAATAACGATATCTCACGAGTTGTTTCTTTGGTTATGTGATATTCGGCATATAAGCTAATCATTAAAAATAAACAGACATATGTCGAAGGTTTGTCGATGTGGTGTATATTATGAGGTGAAAGGGGTGAAAACTGGGGGTTGAAGGATTCTTAACGGAGCGTGTATCTCTGAAACGACATAGGCGAAAAGTTTGAAATTCAGCGGATAAAGCAGCTTAAAATATCAGTAAATAGGTGTTCGACAGTTTTTTCATCAATCCAATTTAAGGGGCCCTTTGGCAGGGATGAATTTTTTTAGAAAGAAAAACAGGAAAGAAAGTCTTCTAACTGATTAACTCATTCACTCATCAAACTCGGGGGGGGGGGGGGGGGGAACAACTTAAAAATAAGTAAATGGGTGTTCGACCGGTTTATTTTCTTAAATCCAATTTAAGGGGTTCATGAGAGGAGTGAAATTCTGAAAAATAAATGAAAGAAAATGTCCTGACTTACTTACTCACTCATCATCGCCCAGCCAAAATTATTGAAGTTAGAAACCTGAAAGTTTGGGTTTATGTTCATTGTGTGTCGAAAACGTCCTCTAAGGAAGGATTTTTGTATATTCAGGTTCTAAATGGGTGTTAAGGGGGTAGACCTGCATTTAATTGAATAACAATATCTCCCGATTGGTTTCCTTGGGGGATGCGATACTCAGCATGTAAACTCATCATTAAGGATAAGAAGACACATGTCAGGGGTTTTCAATGTAGTGTATATTATGAGGTGTATGTGTGAAAAGTGGGGTTGTAGGATTCCTAACGAAGCAAGCATCTCTTAAAAGACAGAGGCATAAAGTATGAAACTCAGGGGGAAAAATAGGCTTGAAAAATAAGTAAATAGGTGGTCGACCGTTTCTTTATAAATCCCAATTTAACGGACCCATGGGGAGGGGTGAAATTCTGGGGAAAGAAGTCCCCTAAGGAAGGATTTTTGAATATTCACCCATCATCCCCCAGCCAAACCTATTGCAGTTAGAAACTTTGACATTTTGGGGATATGTTCGTTGTATGTCGAAAACGTCTTCTAAGGTTGGATGTTTGGATATTCATGTTCTGAAGGGGGTGTTAAGGGGGTTAAACTTGCATTTCATTGACTAACGATATCTCACGTGTTGTTTCATTTGGGGATGTGATATTGGGCATTAAATTAATCAATAAAAATAAGCAAACATATGTCTAAGGGTTTATCGATATGGTGTATATTATGAGGTGAAAGGGGTGAAAATTGTGGGTTGAAGGATTCTTAACGAAGCGTGTATCTCATAAACGACATTAGCGAGAAGTTGGAAATTAAGCGGATAAAAAAATCAGCTTAAAAATAAATAAAAAGGTGTTCGACCGTTTTTTTTTTCATAAATCCCATTTAAGGGGTTCATGGGGAGGGGTGAAATTATCAAACATAAATGAAAGAAAATGTCCTGACTGACTCACTCACTCATCATCGTCCAGCCAAAATTATTGAAGTTAGAAACAAGACATTTTGGGGATATGTTTGTTGTATGTCGGAAACGTCCACTAAGGAAAGATTTTTGGATATTCAGGTTCTAAAGGGGTGTTAAGGGGGTAAACTTGCATTTCATTGAATAACAATATCTCACGAGTGGTTTCCTTTGGGGATGTGATACTTGGCATAAAACTTATCATTAAAAATAAGCTGACACATGTCTAATGGGTTTTCGAAGTGGTGTATATTATGAGTGAAAGGGGTGAAAAGTGGGGGTTGAAGGATTCCTAACGTAACGTGCATCTCTTGAACGACAAAGGCGAGGAGTTTGAAACTCAGAGGAAAACAATCAGCTTAATAATAAATAAATAATTAAATAAATAGGTGTTCGACCGTTTTTTCATAAATCCAATTTATGGGGCCCATGGGGAGGGGTGAAATTCTGAAAGAAAAACGTCCACTAAGGAAGGATTTTTGGATATTCACTCTCATCGACAACCAAAACTATTTAAGTTAGAAGAATGATATTTTGTCGAAAACGTCTACTAAGGAGGGAGTTTTGGATATTCAGGATCTAAAGCGATGTTAACGGGGTTAAACCTGCATTTCATTGAATAACAATTTGACACGACTATGACGGGAGCGAAGCCGCGGGTACCTACTAGTATATATATAAAAAGGAATGTCTGTGTGTTCGTCTTTTATGCGTTCATAAACCATTCATCCGATTGCGATCAAATTTTGGTGAGGAGTTGCAAACACTTCCGGGATGATCATAGGCATAGTTAAACCATTTCACAATAGATAGCGCGCGAGTAGTTTAAACAAATGCGTAATGGCGATTTGTTCATATACAATTCGTCCGATTGCGATCAAATTTTGGTGAGTTGTTGTGCACAGTCCCGGAAAAGTAATAGGCGTAGTAAATCCAATTTACAATAGATGGCGCGCGAGTAGCTTCAACAAAATGGCGTGCGTTTGTTTCAAGAAAGTCCCACATGTGTTCATATACCATTCATCCCTTTGCGTTGAAACTTGGGTGAGATGATATGTACACTACAGGCAAGGTTTCTGGCTTAGTAAATCCATGTTATAATAGGTAGCGCACGAGTAGATTCAACAAATGAGCGACGACGCGCGAAGCGTTTCAACGAAGTCCCGTATGCGTTCATATACCATTCGTCCGATAGCGACTAAACTTGGGCGAGTTGTTGTGTACACTCCAGGGAAAGTTTTAGGCTTAGTAAATCCATTTTTCAATAGGTAGCGCACAAGTAGATTCAACAAATGAGCGAAGTCGCGCGAAGCGTTTCAAGAAAGTCCCGTATACGTTCATATACCATTCATCCGATTGCTCTGAAACTTTGGTGAGTTGTTGGGAACACGTCCGAAATCATTATAGGCATAGTCAATCCAATTTACAATGGACAGCGCGCGAGTATTTCAAACAAATGAGTGTTGGCGATGCGTTCATATAGCCTACAATTCATCAGATTGCGACCAAATTTTGGTGGGTTGTTTGGCACACTTCAGGGATGGTTATAGGCATAGTTAATCCAATTAACAGTAGATAGCGCACCAGTAGTTTAAACAAATGATTGTTGGTGATGCGTTCATATACAATTCATCCGATTGCAATCAAATTTCGGTGAGTTGTTGTGCATAAGCCAGGAAAAGTTATAGGCATAGTAGATCCAATTAACAACAGATGGCGCGCGAGTAACTTCAACAAAATGGCGTGCGTTTCTTTCAACAAAGTCCCACATGCGTTCATATACCTTTCACCCCAATGCGATGAAACTTGTGCGAGATGTTGTATACACTCGGGGAAGGTTTCTGGCTTAGTAGATCCACTTAACAATAGGTAGCGCACGAGTAGATTCAACAAATGAGCGACAACGCGCGAAGTGTTTCAACGATGTCCCGTATGCGTTCATATACCATTTGTCCGATAGCGATGAAACGTACGTGAGATGTTGTGTACACTGCAGGGAAGATATCTAGCTTAGTAAATCCAGGTTACAATATGTAGCGCACGAATGGATTCAACAAATGAGCGACGACTCGCGAAGTGTTTCGACAAAGACCCGAATGCGTTCATATACAATCGTCCGATAGAGATGAAACTTTGGTGAGTTGTTGTGTACACTCCAGGGAAGGTTTTACTGATTTAGTAAATCCATTTTACAATTGTTAGCAAACGGGTAGATTTAACTAATAAGCGACAGCGCGTGAATCGTTTCAATAAAAGTCCCGTATGCGATCATATACCATTCATCCGAGTGTGATAAAACTTTGGAGAGCTGAGTACAGTCCTGCGAAGGTTCATGAATTAGTAAGTCCGTTCTTCAATGGGTGGCGCACAAGAAGATTCAACAAATGAGTGACGGCGCGAATCGTTTAAACAAAATCCCGTATGCGTTCATACGCCATTCATCCGATTGCGATGAAACTTTGATGAGTTGTTGTGTACACGCCAGGAAAGGTTTTCGAGTTAGTAAATCCATTTTACAATAGGTAGCTTACGAGCATATTCAACAAATGGGTGACGGCGCTCTAATCGTTTCAGAAGTCCCGTATGCGTTCATATACCATTCATTTCATTGCGATGTAACTTCCGTGAGTTGTTGATCACGGTCCCGTGAATGTTTCTGAGATAGTAAATTATTTTTATAATAGTTTAGAGGTGGTTAACGGAAAAAGAAGAAAATATTGGGAATCCAAAAGCACTGCAACTAACAAAGTCAAAACCCCAACACTTTCTTTGATTGGCAGGACAACGTCTGCCGGGTCAGCTAGTATACGATAAAACAGTTATTCATTAAAATGGTGGGGAGGAGGGAGGAGGGAGGAAGGAGGGAAATTTCGTTCGATCAAGCAGGCATCTTCAGACTAATATTTTGCGACTCCATTAAGTGTGTCCTAATCCCATTATATTTGCAGGATTTTTTAAATTATTATTTTGCGTATGACTTTCAGTGCCGGGAGTGGCCGAACATGTTCGGCTCGCCAGAGAATATTTGCAGTAAAATGTGCATAACACTTGTGCTTTTCACGGCGTTTATTTTCCGCGGTATGTGATTCCGATCCAACACGGTCTTAAATCATTGTGCAGTCCGTTGTTTTTGTTTCTCGAGTCTCCAGTCGTTTGACTGGTTTGATGCAGCCCTCAATGCTTCCCTGTCCTGAGCTAATCGTTTCATCTCTACATAGCTACCACACCCTACATCCGAGGCAATCTGTTTAACATAATTTAACCTTTGTCTAACCCTACAGTTCTTATCCTCGACCCTTCCTTCCATAACTATGCTATTCCTGGGTGTCTTAGTATGTGTCCTACCAACCTATCTCTTCTCTTCGGCAGTCGCTAGAAACATCTCTTCTCTCCTCTCGCTATAGTCTTAATACCTCTGCAGTCCGATTGGAAAACAATCTCGCAAGTTAACCAAAATAAAATTGTTAAGTAACGATAAGATGGGGGGGAGAAGTACCGCAGTAATAACAAGTGGATGACATTGATTCTTACTCCCTAACGCCGGTGCGAGATGAATATTGAACTCGTGATGAAAGAATTTCGAAACTTCACTTCTTAAAACAATGAGCGTAGGTATGTTTAAGAGGATGTGTGTTGTCAAATAGGAGAAACCAAAGAAAGAGATAAGAAGGATGGAACAAAGACAGTGTAACGGGAACATCACCGCTACCAAGTCATAATTAATACCCGACATAAGGAAGTAAGAAAGCTATGATCAAGATAACGTGAGGACAAAGTGTAATATGACAGGGTAACAAACCATGCCACAAGCCGAATATAAAAACGCTGATGAGCTTCACATAATTAAGGATAGACGAGGAATACGAGCCCCCTAATCAATGGAGTACAAGATTTAGCTCAAAGGCTGAGCCCCCTAATCAATGGAGTACAAGATTTAGCTCAAAGGCTCGCCTGTCAGCTCAGACCCTAGAGGATTTTCCACCAGAAGAAATATTTCACGACCACGAAGAGAGAGCCAAGCGGTCTTTTTTAGCTCGTCATTACTCGCCAAACTAAAATATATTTTAAAGTAACCGCAACTTAAAATAGGCTTAAGCAGGTTTCTTTAAAGCAGATGATGGATGGCATGACAAACCAACTTTTTCCCGACACAGAAGAATTAGTAAGGTGGAGTCAGCATCTTGTAATGTCCGAGTATCCAATACTGTGTGTGTTATTTTAGTGTTCGAGATTGCACAAGAGAATATATTCTAATCTTGGGCTGCAGTCTTCAATTTCATTTAAGAGGCAAAGTAGCAGTTAACTGACAACGTTGATTATGTACGCTATTGGTGGTCGGTAGTCACTGTAAGTAACTAAGTTTGTAACTTCGAGATTTTTAGTAGCTAGGGTCCCTAGCGGAGAGAGCAGTAGTAGTATCTTTTATAGGCTGTAATTCTAAGGAAGTTACTGAGGTATGGATGGTGCTGAACAATGGCATTCGGGGTACCTAACTCTGTGAGGAAAGCAATGTCAAACGACCTCACTCGTTACCTTACCTAACCTAGTATATTTCATTATATATAGCATTGTCTTGAGTTAAGCCCCCGGGCTAGTAACTTAAAAGACAACTTGGAATAACTTTCTGCGCGGATGCGTATTGAAGTTACATTATAATCAAGTTTGTTTCGAGATCTTCTGAATATAACATCACCATAATAGCATAACATTCTCAATACTAGATTTTTGTTGTGGAAACCCTTTATGACACATAGCAAGGCCACCAGGTTTAACATGACTTTAGTATCTCCGGATGAATAGTAGCCGCCAGTTGCACTTATACCTGATTGTGTAATGCCATCGATGAATGTGATCGCGAAGGAATTTTTATAACATAGTAAGGAGAAAATATTATTCTCTATTGAACGCCTTTGTGAATTTCGCAGCACACTGCACATGCAATTCCTAAATTAAAGTGTTCCTCAACTGAAGTTTACCATTATACCCGTATTGATATACTCGTATAATAATAAGCAATTTCAAATAATGGAGTTCCATCTTATCAATACAATATCAAAACTAAATTTGCTATATTAGAGTATTGATAAGGTGGAACCCCATTGTTTGAAATTGTTCATTAAATAAAGTTACATAATTTCTAGACCATCTCGCGGTATAGAGGCTAGTGTCGGCCCCGAGGTCCGGGTCAGATTCCGGGCTCTGCCAATAAATGTTGATTCTGGTGTGGTGGTTGTAACGGGGTACACTCAGCCTCGTGAGGCAAAACTGAGAAGAAGAGGGTTAGATTCCCACCTTAACCACTCTGTCCGTGGGTTCCCACTTCCACTCCAAGCAAATGCCGGGATGGTTCCTAACTTAAGGCCACGGCCGCCTCGTTCCCAATCCTCATCTGAATTACAAATAGCCTACACACTACTACATAATTATACAACAATAACACAGGCTATCAGACAAAATTCTATTCGCACCTAACATGGGGCTAAATAAATGACCACGATGCCCGATGAAACAAGTGTAGCAGTGCGGGCAAGCTACCGGCACAACACCTCAATGATTTTTTCATCCATCCTTTTACGCTTCTTTTTGTTCGTCCGTGCTCCAATCCAGAGTTGGGTCTTCATACCTCACTTCGTAAGTGGATTTTGATCCAGATAACCGTCACCAACTTTTGTGAGTGCTTTGGTAAGTTAATGCAGTACCTAGTCGAAGACATTCTGTTTCCAATATAAGATTTTTGAGTACGTAAACCAGCTTATTTGCCGACGGTATACCTTATTTTTCACGTCGAAGTTTTTAAATATTTTAATATCTATTTCCTAAATTTTAAATAAATTAGGTTTTAGTGGCTTAAATGGCATGACGAGCTGAGAACATGATGCGAGATGCAACTCCAATGGGATACCAATCCCTACCATGAGAAGCCCCACAAACACGGTGGTGATGCGGAAGTTCTCGAGGTCTTCCAAACTAGAGCACAGCGCTCGTGAACTTGCCTTGCACGAGGTTGAGTCACAGAGAAAGGTCGCTTCGCTGACCTCGTGGATAAGGCCAGTTCATTATCCTCGAATGGGTGAGTTGAAAAAGGTACACATTCCTAAAATATCACAAACTAAACTGAGATAGCCATTCTCTTCTTTGGACGTATCTACATCCATTGAGCATAAAAAAGTATATAATCCTCTACTTTAAATGAGCTTGCCAAAGATATTTAGATACGATTCAGTTGAAGAAGGAACATATTCCAGGAATATGTCCCTTCTTCAACTCAAAGCCACGCTAGTTCCGTGAAGTCCGGCGACATGATCGTGTCTACTCACCTGAAGAGTACAACTCAATGATTGGTAGTGCTAAGAAAACACAGCCTACTTTCCAAGTGAACACTGTGCAATGTGATTTATTTTTAGAATTCAAGAACTGGTGGCCACAGTACTTTGTGAAACAGCCTAGAAGTTTAGAAAACAGAGCAGTTACTTTCAAAATAAGCACATACAGACACTTCATCTTCAAACGTGATACAAAAGGATTAGTTGAAACATCTGCCTTTATTGACAACCCTGTAAAATCGACCTTCAAGCTTAAGAAAACCAACACTGTTGAACTTCCTGACACCAAGGCATATCCAACGGGAAAGGTTCCAATAAAGAAAGAGAAACTGCAGGATCTCCAGAAAGTTATACACTACATCCCTGATGAGCGTCGACCTTTTTTTGAAGAAAGACTCTCTTGGCCAACCATAACTACAAGAGATGTATATGAAGACTACGTTGATGACTAACTGATCCACCTACAAGGTAAGAGTAATAAAACATATTTTAAAATAACATAATGTATTTTATATGTTTTAAATGAGTTAAAAATATTGTAACTTAACCTGAACTTATCTATCCTAACTATAGTCTGAATATAACACAACACTTCATAATATAATATAACCTAACCTAACCTAAGTATTTCTATCTTTATTACAGGCAAGTTTTATAGTATGTTATGACATTGGACACTATTGTATGTAACAAAGAAAGAAAGATTTGCAATAGCAAAGTAAAATAATCGTTGTAATACTATTATCCCAGGATTTTTTGCAGCTCAGTGTGTTTCAGGCACATAAAAATATTACTAATGATGGTAAAAAATAAAAAAAGAATGTGTTTTTATAATGTTTTCAATCAGGGCTTTGTTTTTCAGCTGCTGATCCACTACATCAAGATGCCACGATTGTCTACTATGAAGAATCCAACAATGAAAAATGTTTTATCAGAAAAAAATTGTTACTTTTGTAAATATGTGTAGGTAACAGTCCTGAAATACATTTGTTTACCTTTATACAAAGATTGGATAGTTTTACTCACCTATTTCTGAAACCTGTTTAACATAATACACTAAATTGTTATAAAGTGTTGTGCATTAAAAACATTGAGTTGAAAAAGGAACATATTCCTGAACATATTTACACAATTATATGGTATATAAAAAATATTTATATATAGGTACCATGTGCAATAGATTCTCTACACGTAAAGGTACAAGTTCACAATAGTAAATTTTTTTGTAGAAAAATTAGTTTTCTCACAAAACAGTTTTTTTTAGTTTTCCGAAAGTTTATGTTTTTGGAATGTGTACCTTTTTCAACTCACCCATTATCTCCACAATGGTATCCATCTATGCATTCGAATATTACGCCGGTGTTACTTGATAAATTACTGTACTTCAAAGCGAAAGTAAAGCCATGAATTGTGCCCCTCATTCATAGGTTACGACAGTTCTTCCTCAGCTTCCCATTAAAAACCAATAAACAAACGAACAAACAAGCTGAATAGCTGATTAGCAAAAGCAAAGGCTTTGGTCAAAGCGTATGCGGAGCTGGGCTAAGCAGTATGCATCCACGCACAAACCTCCTACAATCAAGGACGATACATTGGTTTGGAAATGCAACTGTCACCTATATCACGTCGCAGAACAAAACCACTATAGTATTTCATTCTTTGTTGTGCTTGCCACGGTGGGTGAGTGGATAGCGGGTCGATCTACTAACCCCAAGATTGCAGGTTCGCTCTTGGCCGTGGTAAGTGATTTTTGAAAGGCGGCAAAAATACGACACGCATATCATACGATGTTGGCATGTCAAAGAACCCATTTGAATTCAGTAGGCCGTGTTCATAATGGCAAAATTAATCTCGGGAGTTTCCGCCAACACAAAGTTTCTCATTTCTCTACTAGAAAGCGCTATAGTGTTCAAGGAGCTAAGACATCTAAACTCCTTGACTTTCATAGTGATTCAAGGAACAACGAAATTCGACATGCAAGCTATCCTCTGGGTGTCAAATTACAAAGCTTGCACCCGGCACCCAAGGCCATACGATATTATTATTATTCTTCCTTGTTGTACAGCGAGGGCCTTCTCTATAGAACGGAACCTCGCAGGGACCGTGTGGCAGCCGGTGGCACTGAATTGCATCGTGTCGAGTAAGGCATTGGCGCTAGCAGCGGTAATGTGTCAATTTAATTATCATCATTAGGCCTACTTACATGATTTTAAGAGTAGTTGCTGGAAATTCGGTCCATTTTCTAAACACACGTTGCACCGACGTAGGAAGTTTTGGTACACACTGTGTAATTCATCCTCACTGATATTTCGCATCTATGCAGTTATTTCGTTCTCGAGAGCCTCCAGAGTACGCGGATTGTTTCTGCATACCGTTTGTTTGAGGTTCCCCCCCCCACAAGTAAAAATCGCACGGCGCTGAAACCTACGAACACATTTACTGGAAGACTTCTTCTTGAGAGGATAAGTTTCCACTAGGAAAATTTGATGCTTTGTTCTACAACTTATCATGTTCACGGGATACGAGATGGGCGACATTCACAATTAGTCTTAATGCACAACTAAGGTATCTTGTATGACATTCAGAGCTTCCCGACCCGCTGTTGTAATGTTTTAAATTTATTTTTATTTATTGAGCTTAGACGGCTAGAAGTCTGCCCTTCGCCACTACATCCCCGTGCTTGTGCGATTTTTCCCCCCGTAATTTTTTGTACATTTTTACTGTTTACTCTATTTCAGCCTTTTAGGTAGATTTCATTAGAAAGCTAACTATTGCAATGGGTACCATGTTTCGACTTCCGGAAAAATTCGACATATCTTCGCGTTTCACATCCCCCAGACCCCAAAACCACCGTCAGTTCAAAAGTTTATATATAATTTATGTATGTATGTATATGTAGATATATGAGTTTCTTGTGGACACGATAACTGCCTTAATTTTGTACCAATCACTTTGAATTTTTTACCGAATATGTATACCTATAAAATCTCGGTCAGAGTTCGTTACTGGGCTAAATCGGTCGAAGGGGGTGAAAATAGGGGGCTTCTTTCGAAAAAGTGAAATATTGCTATAACTCTCTTAATATGTGAAATATCGAATCCGTTCAACGTTCATACTATGTGTCGGATAAAGCCCAAAAATTTATGTTTGAAGAGTTTTTTTTATAGCACCAACCATTGACCAAAGGGGAAAAGTGGGTTTTTCGGGAAACATTAATCATATCTCTCTTAATAGGCACAATATCAAAACCGTACGAAATGGACAATACTCCCCTAATAATTACCTAAAACTTTTGTCTGAAAGAATTTTTGATATGACCCACCATTACGCCAAGGGATGAGAAAAATGATTTCGGAATTATAAGAAAATGCCAAGAGCTATCAGAGGTTGCCATGGCAACACCACTAAATTGATGACTGATGAGCCATCGGACGTTGCCATGACAACGCACTTGCTCGATATCAGATTCAGATTTCCATCTGACTAAGTGTGAAGCGTCTTCGGTGACGTAACTGGTAGCATGCTGAACATCTACGCCCAAGGTCGCGGGTTCAAAGCCGGCCGAAGTCGTCGGATTTTCTAAGAGCGCTAAAAATCCCTCAGTATGCTTTCCGTTGGAGGGGAAGTTCGAACGTTCGTTGCGAGTTGCTGGTTGCGGTGGCATCTAGTAACCAAGTTCACAGCTAGGTGTCGTTGATGGTAGTATCTGGTAGCAACATTAGGAACTACTGCTTGAAATTGACCGTCTGCAGTCCTTACCTGCGGGAAATATAATTTTGCGTGAAGAAGTAACAGACCGTTACATAGTTACACATCAGTGTCGAAACCTTGCATAAGGACAGTGTGACCACAAGTATAAAAATGGACCCCAAATGACAAGAAGGTTACCGTCCCCATAAGACAATAAAATGTTTAAAATATGCATAAAATGACGAAAAACAAAGTTAATTAAGCTCGAATTATAAAAAACTTTCTCGCAATAAATGAGGTCTGAACCTTCTACGAAAACCTGCATATTCTCCCTTTTTTTTTGCCTATCCCCAAGTTTGTCCGGTGAAATCTACCTCCGCCTTCCGGCGTGCCGAGAGGACTTTTTTTTAGACTACGTTCGATTTTTGCAAAAAAAATGAAAGTAGACTTATGAGATCCACACAGGGTCAAAAATTGTTTGTCTGTCTGTGTGTGTACTCTGAATGTCTGCCCCCCTCTCCAACCCCCCCTCCTATCAATTCGAACACGGTGAAACCGAATTTGCACTAGTAAAGGGCACCTTAGTGTCATGTTTTATATAGCCGCCATCTTGACGGAAACGTAATGGCGGCCACCCAAATGTGCAAAGCTTAAATCAAATTACAACCAACCTAATCATCTGGTCTCTACCAAATTTTGCAACATTATACCTTTATGTATGAAGAATTTTTTGACCAAACTATGAGATCATTAGCTCAATAATTTACGGATGGCGGCCATGTATTTGTGCAAACCGATTCCCCATATCAATTCAAACACTGTGAAACCGAATTGAATGAAATGTTGTACAGAGGTAGCACTAGCAAAAGGCACCTCATATTCATGTTTAATATCCGTATAGCACGTTGTATTTCGACAAGCTACTACAACCAACATTCAATTATACTCCTTGAAAAGGACAAAGTTATAACAATACCCATGCATTTAGGAGAAAGTAGGCTATATGTTCTTTATTGAACATCTTGTTTTTTACATGAAGACCCCAAGCCAGAGGAATTAATCACAGGAAATTAAATTTGCCATGGCACTGCCGGGAATCGAACCCGGGACCAAGTGCAGGTGGGACAGATTTTCTTCGAGATCTCCGATTTTTGTTGTCAATTTAATTGCAGTTACGTTCCACAACCTATCATGCCATCGCCCTGGAGAAGTACGACAGCCCTCCCCAGCCGACACGCTTCCATTCCTCAACGCTAGATGATGAAACACTTACTGGAATCAAATTATGTTATTCTTGTTCGCAGTAAAATACTCGGTGCAAAATTTAACATGAAATACGTATTGGCTTAGTGATATAAGTTAATCAAGAACATTTTGTAGATTTTTTTTGTTTTTTTTTTTTGTCGAGTGGCCTCCTGAGATACTGAGTGCAGGTCTTTCTAGTCGACGCCCGCGGGTGACCTGCGCGTCCGGATGAGAGATGGAATGGATGAAGATGAATGAAACTGGGCAAGGATGCTGAAGGAAGCGGCCGTGGCCTGTCAGAAGGTACCGTCCCGGCATTTGCGTGGTGTTGAAAATGGGAAACCACGGAAAACATTTCAATGATAGCCAACGGTGGGGCTCAAACCCGCGCGTCTACCGAGTCAGCAGAGAGCTTGGCCCCCCATGGCCACTGCTGTCGGTATTTTGCAGACTACCTAGTTATCTTGTGCAAGCCCGCTAATGAGTAATGTAGGCTACAACATGCTCGGAAGGTCAATTGATACAGCGTAAGAGAAGCGGCTCCAGTGATTCGCACGCTGAGACGAGAAATGTTGAGTAACTGGGAGGGGAAAGTGAGTCTATAAGATATCGCTCACTCATCTACTGCTACTTCACGTCGTCGTGCGACACGCAGAATGAGCACATCTCCAAGTACAACGCCTACTGCTGGAGCATCAACAACCTTCAGAGAGAAACATTAGATGGGCTACACACTCCTTTCTTCAGCAAGTAGTAGTAGTTTTATTTCAACGCCATTGGTCCGGGCGGCCAGGACTCAATGATAGCCAATCCAACTAGAAAAGTGATAGTGAACATTTTGATGATATTCGAAACTACAATGATTCAATAAAAGTTTGTAATCTTTGAATAGGTGTTATGCGTATTAATGTCACAGATTTTGAGCTTAAATACCTTCGCTCTGTTTGCTAAAACTTAGCCTTGTTTGAAACAGATGCAATACCAACCTTCGAAGCAACCGCTTTCAGATTTCTAGTTAGTCATCCATCCATTGGCAGAGATCTTGAAACATTCACAATATATCAATGAGCTCTTAATTTATAGCGCTAATTACTACCCACTACCACCATTCAAGCACATTAGATTCGATGTCCTTTCTTAAAAGAGCTGCACACAGTAAAATTACATTTGATACGTGGTAGTGATAGTTTCATATTAAGGAACAGAACATCTTTCCCTAGCTACAAGCAATATTTTTGAAGAAGGAAAAGGGTAGTATTTCATCTCATTGAAGTCATATGTCGGGAAAACGAAAGTGAAGTAGGCTTTAAGGAAAGTGCCATGAAAGATGTGAAGGATCAACTGATAAAAAAGAAGTATGTTCGATTTCATCATTTTGGCACGAGGTGATTAGGGGCAGATGACCTCGCTGTTCCGCCCTTTAAAACCTCAATAACTAACACCAGATGCCACCCTAATCGTGTCGTTGGTTCGCCATCTCCGGTACCGTAATGTAAGAACTGACAAAGCTACAGTAGTAAACATAATTTACTTGAATGACATTGACGAAAGTAATGTGACAGAAATTGTGCATTGAATTCTGTGTATGAAGGTACGTAGCCATGGCGGATAAATTTTAGTCCCACAATCGGCGCAACGATTTCTCAAGAATCAATTCATGTAGATGAATCCAAATAAAAGTGTTAGTAAAGTATGAATTGTTACATTGTACGCATGTCCAATATTGATGGGGAGAGTGAAAGGCGTTGTTAATCACAAATTTAGTTATGTCTACCCCTAATTATTCCAGTTTCTACAAGAGTTTGAAGGGAGCGGCCGTGACCTTTTAGAAGTTACTGTTTCGGCATTTGCCTCGAGTTTGAAATGGAAAACCACAGAAAATCAATTCAAGAACGGACGAAGGTGGGGTTCGACCCACTCGTTTTGAGTCCAGAGCAGCATGGCTCAAAACAACTACGGATTTCACGAAGTACACATGCTCTGCGACCTTGCATTTTATCTTCTCACCGACGCACGTAGTTTTTTAGTTAAGACCAGGATGGTCATAGCCCTCTACAGGTAAGGAATAGAAATCTTATTACCGGGGAAAGTATTTCTGTGTAAATAGCCTACATATCTATTTTAGAAGCTAAACTTACTTAGGCTATTTGTTGTATTATGTTGACGAATCATGACGTTTGGAGTTGAAAAATTGAGTATTTATTTTCCATATTTAAGAGTTTAGCACATGTATATTCCATATTCTTAGTCATTAAAATCAATATAGTCCATATTTCGGCTGAAAAGTATTAAATTCTATTAAGTTGGCAGTCCTGTCAATAATGGAGAAACAAATTAAACATCTATATTTAAAAATGTAATAATTTAGCTGGTGTGCAGCTCACCATCATGCTTGTCCACGCCTGCGTTGATAATATATGGTAGGAGAAAGCAAGAGGCCTGAGCACGGACGAGGTGAGATCCCAAGAACACTCAAAAAGGCTTCAAAACTATCTCTCACTTTCTGAAAGTTAAACGATGCTGAACAAAACTGTGGAACAACTAAATCATAGTACAAGTAAACTTTCAGATGTTGCAAAAAATGAAAATGGACACTGTACTTTCAAAGAACCTTGCATATGAAGGAATGGGAAAGGTTGCTGCAATTTTGTGCGGAGATTTAAGTGTAAAGTCAACGTTGGATTAACACCAGCAAACATTGTGAAGTCTAAATATGCCCCCGTTACCTCTTCTGATGTTGAACGAAGTTTCTCAATATAAATCTATCCTTAGAGACAACAGGAGAAGATTCACTTTCCAAAACTTAAAAAATCATCTTGTAATCCATTGATGTTTTGGTAACAGAGAGTAAAAGATTGAGTGTTCTTCAAATATCATATTGACATTAAAATGGGAAGTACAACATTATGTTTCATGTAGATCTATTTTGTTTAGCTTCTTTGAACTTTGTTATTAAATAGAAATTGTAGTTTTGTTTGTAATTTTAAGTCCATATAATTCCATATCCCTCCCTGGTTATTACGCCGCACCTCACTTGTTTCAACTCCACTGTGTTTGCAACATTATTAAGCTTTCGCAATGTGTCTACTGCAGGCGACTGACAAGTTCCGGAACGCTGAACAGCTACTGCAACTTTCCACAGATTGTAACTCCAACAAAAAGCATATACTGTAATTTGTTGCTAGAAAATGGGTATCTTTAACAATCCTCCACAGGTTGTTATAATATCGCTGGATATCTGAAGTTTAGTCCTTTCGTGACCGGGTGAGTTAGCCGTGGTCGTTACGGCATGACTGCTGGCAGTCGCTCACATCCGGGAGGCGAGGAGGTTCGAATCCCCCCGCCGGCAACCTTGAAGATGGTCTTCTGTGGTTTCCCATCTTCCTTCCAGGCAAATGCCGGGGTTGGTCCCTAACTATAGGCCACAGCCGCTACCTTCCAACTCCTCGTCCTTACATTCCAACTTCCCTCCCCAACGGTACATGTAGCTCACCCATTGGGTGTCCGTCTCGAAGCAGCTACAAAATTGGCGAGCCGAACAGTCCTCGGACACTCCCGGCACTAAAAGCCATACACTAAAAAAAGTCATTTCGTAAGTAGCCTAGTTCTTTTCAGAACCACACACCATGGGGAACACACGCACTGATAGTGCAGAGGGACGCAAATTTCACACACAGGTAGTCTACATAAGTACATAGGGCGGCCACGATGTCAAAACCCCTAAATGAATCATTAACTAAGATAGTCATAACATCAAATCATCCCCTTTTTGTTGTTGTTGTTGTTGTTGTTGTTGGAGCTCAATCTGAGGACCACCTCGTGGTGTAGCAGCTAGCTTTCATGGCTCTCGTCAGTTCGAGCTGTCAAGAAATTTAATTCTGGTCTGAGGACTAGAACGGGGTACACTCAACCTCGGGAAATGGTTTTAGGGTCCCCCCCCCTTCTACTCCAGGAAAATTTCGGAATGGTTCCTAACTTGACCGCGGCCGCCTCCTTCCCTATCCTCACCTGAATTACAAATTCACACACTACAACAGACACCTTCTACTAACACCCAAGTACACGGGGCTATATGACCACGATACCCAAGTCCCTCAAATAAAACAACAACAGTTGAATCTGAGGAAAGTTGTAGTGTCCGTTCACGTTTCGGAACTTCAGTCGCCAGCAGTAGCCACATTGCGAAAGACACAGGTGAGCATCATACCTTTATTTATTGAAGTATTTAGGTAAACCGTGTATTCTCCAAATTACTCTGACTTTGAATGTATCTTAGGTCTTCCAACGTACAGTGGGGGAAGGGGCACTATGCAATAACCAATCAACATATCCTTACACTGCATGTCACCTATTTATAACATTGACCCAACTTAGTAAACAGAAGGAATAGAACACCTTGAAAGTCCCCGACGATTGACCGTTGTCTTTGAAGGTACTTAGCCGCCCCCTTATCAGCGTAATTTAATTTGTAATTTATTATTTGAGAATTAACAATTTAAAGAATTGTTTTTTCACAATATGAACCTAATAACATTTTTAGTCAGTCAATACGGTTAATGTGTTAAACTGAACAGAGAGTAATACTTCTCCATTGACACCTAACCTGGAAAAAAATACCGGGATTAATTAAGCCTTTGCACTTTTGGAAAGAGGGCTATTGGATGACATGTTCATCCGGCGAATATCACCAGATTCTGCACACTTAAGACGGTTATAGGGTTGACTAAGATGTATATCGCTTATGAAAAACTTATGTTTACAGCTATTGAAACTTTTTTATAACGTGCCCAAGTTTTTACTTGTGTTCTGTTAGTGTAATACGACTCCTGTAAACTGTACGTTAAAGTTGTTAGTAATATTGATCAGACCTGCAAACACCTTGCTATTATACAACGTGTCCGGCTTGGATGTGTAATAAACCAAAATTAATATCTTGAAAACTAACAGATCATTATTGGCGGATTGTTTCTACAACGAATAAAGTTTGTTCTATTTTGCTCGGGTCTAAGCTGCGTGAACCTGAGAGGAATGTGCATCGCGGACTATGAGAAGTGGTGGTGACAAGTGATGAGGTTTCTCGGTCCTTGCGTAGTAACAGAAGCAAATATATTAGTCTGTGACTCACTCACTCATTCATTCGCAATGCCACACTGGTTTCAGAAAAGACCCTATGTTAGAAGTATTGGAATAGACGAAAATGTCAGGTAACACGGCGGGTTGTAAACAGGCTTCTCAATTCTCGCCTGCTCCTTCCCTGCCTCTGCCCTTCATCCCGCAAGTTCACAGAGCTTAGACCCGAGCAGTACATACCACGCAGCTTCGTCAGAAACTGAAACATGAGCTATAAGTCACGACGGAATGCATGTTGGAAGCAGTTCCAGCGAAAATTGACGAAAAATAGGCATTTCTTGATATGCTCCGATTTTCTGACGAAGCTACATTTCACATTTCCGGGGAAGTGAACAGACAACTGCCACATAGGGGGAACTGAAACCCCCACAGCGTGGTAGAGCAGGAACGTGACTGTCCGCAAGTGAAGTGTGGTGTGATTTGTTGAAGAGCAGCGTTATAGACTTTTTTTTTTCACGGATAGCATCGTTAATTTACAAATGTACTTATACAAGTTGGAGTTGTACGCTTTATCACAATTTTCTCGTGGTGTGATCTTCCAACAATATGGTGCGCCATGTCATAATGCGGATATTTTGAGAAATTTCTTGGACCTGAACTTTCCAGGACGCTGGATTGTGAGAGATAGTCCTCCGATTTCTTGCCCCCACCCCCTCTAGAAGCCCAGACCTTACGCCACTGTATTTCCTCCTGAGAGGTTTTGGCAAGAATCAATTGTACTAAACACCAATTCGTGATCTACCAGATCTTCGCCATCGCATTCGATCAACTATCGCAAATTTTACACCTTCAGTGCTACAAAACACATGGAGAAAGGTGGAATACAAGACTAGACATCTGTCTCGCCACTAATGATGCGCATATCAGGGTGTATTAGGCATGTAAAAAGGCATTTTGAGTTTCTCCACTTGTAGAAACAAACCGCCAATAATTATCTATATTTGTTTTCAATATATTAGTTTTTGTTTTATTAAACATACAAGCCGGACACATTGTAGGACTGTATTACTAAACTAAACCACGCGTCTGATTTCGGTAAAGTCCCAGTTGTCGATACCCATGAGGCCATAACACACCACCGCCCGCCGCTAGCACTCAACTATTGTGGTTATATTAATGTTTGTTATAAGACAAGCAAACACTAGCGCGATGAAGTGTTAATGAAAGTTTATTTTCGGAAAGACTGAAAGACAAACATTGTGTGTTTCTTTTAATTTTTAATTCTAACTTTGCTCCTTAAACAATTACAAACAATTATAATGCTACTTACACAATTCTAATCATTTGTAATCGTTTATGAAGAACCAGGAACTGCCAAAGTCTATTCATCGAAAACAAGACCCAGAGCTGTAGGGGTCTACATTTTCATTCAGTTATACAAAACTGTTGCAGCGAATTTTGCATTACGGTAAATGAGAAGTCAATGGCCAATTACGATTTACATGTGTTCAGTTTACATTATGTTATTTCCAAATTGCCTGTATTTTACAGAATACAGAAAAGTAGAATCACACAAGTGAAACAGTATCGTAACTTAACTCAGCTTTAATGAGCTATATCGATATTAAGAACGGCGTCTGCATCAGAGAACTAATTATATCTGCATTCCGAGCTTCCAAGGACTACAAGCTGTGACGGAAGACATGGAACGAAGTTCAGCTATTGAAAGGTAACCTTAACACACTTGAGAATGTGAAAGTGAGCATCACATCAAGTGCGAATCTCGAACAATAAGAATGAGAAAGTCTTAATTCAATTAGTACGAAGTTGTTAATTCGCGGGGAACATCCAGACAAAAGCTGTAACAGGACGGTATCCAGTTACTGTACTTACAATCTGGCTTAAAACGAGTGCGTATCCATAACTAGCAACCTTCCCCGGCTTCGCCCGGTATTTTGAACGATTTACCAAGCGTAAAAGGCGCACGGAGGGCAGGTCCCAGACGCAATTCAGAAAAGCCGACATGAACAGCGAAACTCCAAAACACATAATACTCTTCTCTGAAGCCTTAACTCGACAAGACTCGACAGTTTGATGCTGGCCGAAGCTGGGGTGATAAGCTGGCTCACTCGATCCGAAACTAGTAATTTAAATTTCCACTGAATGTACTATTTTGGAAGAAATGGAAAACATAAAAACACATAGTGAGCGATGTATTAAAGATAGAGATATGCTGTCAGGACGTTTTTGTAGAACTTTTCATGCTGACCAATTCTTACACTCATATAGGCCTATATAGATATTTTAACGGATTACCCAGCGTAAGCTTAAAAGGCGCACGGACGGCAAGTTCTTCTTCGACTTGACTAGATTCACTGAAATAGTAACTGCTCGGCCACCTTCAGTCATAAATGAATATTTTTCTACAGAAACCTTCCTCGAGAAATCCTTTACAGAAGGTGAAAGCCGCATCAAAATCGATCCAGTGATTCTTGAAATTACCCGTTACATCCAAGAATCGGGATCTGTACTATACTGTGTAGAGATGGTTGAGAACAGGGGAGTTTTAAATCTTTCGGAGTTTCCTGAGAGGGGAATCATATTTCACCGGCTGCTTAGTAGTATCCCACTAGCCCTATATATTTTAAATAAGATAATTTGGCCCTCGTATGTAATTATCCAAAATGGATTCCAAAATCTTGCATATAATAGGTTGAGATTTGTACAGATTATCAGAAATCACCTGTGCAGTAAGTTACTCAGTAATACTGTAGGGAAGCTTATAAAAAAGCTCCACGAAGCCTTTCACTGCTTTTCGTGTATCTTAACATGCATATTATGCTGATATACTTCGCAAGGTTTAATAAACAAACATATAAAACAACCCCCATTTCCCATAATAAATCTCATTGTGTGAACGAGAATTTTGGGATACCCTGTATTCATGGTGTCGTCGATGTACCGATCAACTTTTATACTAAAATAGATTTGCAATTAAGGCATTCATTCATATCCTTATTTTTTATACAATAATAATGTCGTCAGCAAATCTTCCTTGAGGTAAGTTTGCCCCTGTATCATTAAAAACAAAAAACAAAAAGGACTATTTGTTGTCCTGAGATAAGCCCCTTCCCACCATAACTTCATTAGATAACGGCTCGATAAGCTTCCTCCACGAAAGCTCTCGCCCATCGCACTCCTCTCTTGACCAGACCTAAACCCGTCATCTTATTTAATAAGGTTCAACGATTTACCCTGTCAAACGCCATACATAGAGTATCTAGCAATGGCTATGAAGTCGATCTGCCCTATCATCCAAAGCTTTAGATATATCTTGCTGAAAATCAGCGAATTGAGAGAAACAAGAACAAGTAGTTCCGTGACGAACTATAGAGCCTACTTTTCTTAAAATTTAAGATTCTTGCCAATGAATGAATGCATCTAGAATAATGACTTAATTAAGTTGGTAATACCGACATTTTAATTAGTTCGAAATATACGGTACCTGAAATAGTGTAGCCTAAGAGAGCACTACAGTTGGCAGTTCTAGTGACAATATATTCCTAGTTCCAGTGACAATATATTCCTAGTTCCATCTCTTAGGGTACAGAATGCACAAACAAAATTTGGTTGAAGTCCAATGGATACCATGGACGTTACATGTAGTTACACATTGGATCGAACAGCGAGCGTAAAATCATGTTGGCAACAATGTCTAGTAACTTATGTGTTGCTCAGAAATAATCTGAAATATTATGATCTATTATTGTGCCAATTTTGGATGAAAACAAATCCATGTTTTAGTATAGGAGTTACATGTATTAAAGAATTGGACCTATCACTAGGCTTAGAATCGTGTTGACAGCACTGACGTATATTAGTTTCTCCAAATTACTCCAGAATGTCAAGTACTATATGTGTGCTAAGTTTCGAGCTGTTGGCTTTCCTACTTTCTGATTCATTGATATTAGGATTTAAAAAAATAGAGAGAGCATTTATTAACAGTTGGCTGGCCTGGTGGCTCTTAAGAATAGGCATAGTGGTATTTGTTATGGTATACACACTACATACGAAATTTGGTTGAAATCCAATGTATAGTATGGAAGTTACATTCTTTTAACTATATGACCATTAGCAGCCGTCAAATCATGTTGGCAACACTGTCATGCATGGTCTCCTGGAAATTAAACTGAAACGTATTTTCTACAGTACATGTGTGCCAATTTTGAAATAGCTCCCACGTATACCTTCTGAGATATCCAACATGGAGCTCAAATCTCAACTACGATTTCTCAGCAGTTGGTAGCCCTGACGTCATTTTCAAATATGGCCATGATATATGCAGGTATACATCTTTTCTCATACCAAATTTGGTTTTGATAGCCGTTTAGGAGTTGACTGGGACACACACACACCCACCCACCCACCCACCCACAGACAGACAGACAGACAGAAGGACCGACGCACATTTGGCCGGATCGATCTCATAAATCTACTTTTTCCTCATTTTTACAAAATGTGAAAAGTAGGCTAAAAATCCTCTGAATCCATGCTGCTTACATGTTAATCACCGCGAGTACGTTTCAGAATCTCCTATGTAAGTTAATTATCCAAAATTCATTCCAAAATCTCGCATATACAGGTTAAACCGGCAGGCCAGTAACAACCACTATCCTCCCTCTACCCCTAACTGAATACAAACGGAGTGCGGCAGGTTTGTTTGGAAAGATCAATAATGACACGTCTTCCAGGATGGTAAAGATTTACTTTATCCAAACAAACAAGCCACTATCATAATGCACATGGAAACAGAAGTTACAAATAGCCTATTCTCTCTCTTTCCTCGACTTTGGATATTGACAATTTTCCTCCAAACATTCCCATTCCCACAATCAATACGACTGTTTATAAAATAATCAAGTCGAATTACGCACAACGAGAACTTAACACATTCTGTGTTTGGCCACTAACTTTCAGGACATTTTCATAGATCCCCGAAAAGCTTTATTCATGTTCCCAAGATATTCCAGTATCTGCCAAGCTGACTGCGTACAGGGGAATACCAGAAGCTTTTGAGAGTGTGTAACCTCCACCGGGGTAATTGCACTGAAGAAAATGGAAATTGCAACACCATGAAGGCATTGGTCGTTTGTGTTAATTTTCAATATATGGAACGATGTCATGTATGTATGTATGTATGTATGTATGTATGTATGTAAACGATCTAAGTTTCAGACCCATTGGATTGTTGCTACAGGTCTCCCCACGTGATTGGTCGCGGAGGAATCAACTCCAGTATACGGACTCTGGTGTAGCGTAGTTGACTTGCAGTCTGTGCAGTGAAGTGTTCCCCGTCAAACATGCCTCGACGACAGAGATGAGCACGCTATCAACAACTGTCGCCGTTTGAGAGGGCTCGGATAATTGGGCTGTGTAAAGCTGGATTACCGCCAAGGACAGTCACTGCACGTGTTGGCCGACAGGCATCTACGGCACGTGTATGGCAGCAGTGGTCAAACGAAGGTACCCACACTCGTAGACCTGGCACAGGCCCAGCGCGACAGACAACTGTGAGAGAGGATCGCCGCATCATTCGGATGCCCCGGAAGGAACCCCATGCAACAGCAGCGCAAATTCGAGCAGCTGTGACACCCCACGTTACACAACAAACAGTTGGTAATCGCCTGCGTGCAGCTGGCTAACGATCCCGTGTCCCTGCAGAAGGTGTTCCATTGACCCCACAACAGCGACGTGTAAGGCTGGCCTGGTGTCGAGAAGGATCGACGTGGGTCGACGAATGGCATAGGGTCGTCTTTAGTGATGAATCGCGCTTCTGTCTTGCCCGCAGTGATCGCCGGAATCGTGTGCGCCGACGTACCGGGGAGAGGGGCCGCCCAGACCTTATTGTCGAGAGGCACACAGGGCCAACACCAAGCATTATGGTCTGGGGAGCTCTTGGCTTTAATGTGAAATCACAATTAGTGCTTGTTGAGGGCACTATGACTGCTCGACAGTACGCTGATAGGGTACTCAATCCAGTGGTTGTCCGTATGATGGCGAACATTGCTAATGGGATGTTTCAGTAGGACAATGCCCGGGGTCACACTGCACGCATCTCCAGAGAAGCTCTCCACGACATCACAACCTTAGAATGGCCCGCCAGATCCCCGGACCTCAGTCCTACCGAGTATGTGTGGGACATGATGGGTCGACAACTGGCCAACCGTCCTCAGCCACCCTCAACTCTGGATCAACTGACCCGTGCAGTGCAGCAAGCATGGGCCACAATACCTCAGGAAGTGATCCAGGACCTTATTGACTCCATGCCTCGCAGATTTCATCATTGTATTGCAGCTCGTGGTGGGCACATCCTGTATTGATTGTTGTCCAAACTTGCGGTCAGAGGGACCTGAAAGTGTAGATCATCGAATCACAACCGAACACTCGTCCTGCATGTTCAATTGCAGCAATGTAGCAACCACTCCCTTCTGGGTGTTGCAATTTCCATTTTCTTCAGTGTAATTTCAAGCACATAGAATAACTAAAAGACAATTTATTTTGTTTTATAAGTTTTATAAGTTACTGCTACAGCCACCTGGTGTCATTTCATTTTTTTCTTCTATGCCCCACTAAGCTACATCCTTTTAATTTATTTCTGGTGCCAAAAGTTGAAGTCAGCGGACATTGACAAAATATTTGCTTGGTGTTTTCATCTCTTATTAGACATTTCCAACACCTCGAGGAATGTTGAATCAGAAAACAACTGTTTCTACTAAAAAGTTGGAGTAATATAGTGTGCTGATTCGGTGGAGAGGTGTCTGAAAGAAATAATGACTACGTATCCCTAGGACTCATAGATCCAACATGACAGTTCTAACCAATGTGCCATTTGTACATCATCACAGCATGCAAGCACTAAACTAGTTCTGCATTATCGACGAGAAAAATGCACAGCAATAAGGAAGCACAAATCGGCAATAAATTCATGAGAACACAAAGAAGAAAAGAGACCTTGGAACTTGTTTGTAACGCACAATGACCTAGTTTCTAGAAAGACGTCACGTAACCATTCATTAGCCTTGCAAGCACAAACAGGAAAATATGCACGGCACCCAAGAATATTATTGAAGATGAACAGTAACACACAAAATATTGGAAATCCAAAGACATCCAAATAATAATAATTTATAAACGTTTGATATCCTAGTTCCGATCCTACATTGACTGGTGGAAGTCTGAAAGGACCTTTCAAGTATTGAATTTAAGAACTAAGATATTTAACCCGAACATCACAGAAATAAAAAAAAGCTCACCACGAAGAAGTCGATCGAAGCGGGTTCAATCAGATGAATGGAAAAAATCTCACTCCGAAAGGATAAAAGCGTTGTTTGCTACGACAAAGCAGATTGTTATCTCGCGGTCCTTAGAGGTAAACTACTAGTGTAATGACCATGAATATCAAAATAAAAAGAAGAATCGTATGATTACAGTACAAATTAGATCTCCAATTGGTTCTCCAATTTCACCGTTCAAACAGCGAGTAAAAACGGTATTGGACTGAGTGTATGGAGTGTGCGAAAACTACAGTAGGTCTCCTGAAGCCATCGTGACCATGTACCAAAAAAAAAAAAAGCTCACCTTCAACCTATGGTGCGTAGCGTAAAGCGCATAAGAATGAAAAAAAAATTAACGACCTGAGACCAAATGGAAATACACTCTTACAGAATGCCATCTGTGAAAGAAAAACGAAAAAAAAACCAACACGCACAGCCCTGTCATGGCCAAAAGTAATAATATAAAGAATGACTGTTCCTTCTCGAACAGTTATTACTGTTCCTTCTCGAACAGTTATTAGAAGATGCGAGAGTGACTATCAGGGACGTCCCAACTCCATTGACTCTCACCAAAATAAAAAGTTACTAAGTAGCACTAGGCATAATGGTTACCACTTATTGACTATCCCGAAAGCTAGTTGTATCTTAAAAAAATGCACTGCCGTAAGTTACGTGGGTGGGAATCCCTAAAATCAAAGGCAATGCTATAATTAGGCCTACTAAACAAAGAAGGAGTGACGTAGTTTGCTATTTCTTTCTTTACCGAACCAGTGCAGTAGCACTAGCGAATAGCACCATTCGCAATATCCGCAGGTAGCCAACTAGCTGTGTCCCAAATGCCAAACTAAGCACATAACTTCTTAGGAGATTCATATAATCACGGCAATAATTCAAAAAAGCTCTAAAAGAATACAAAAAGACGAATTTTCATCCGGGCTGTGGGAACAGATAAATGAAGACACTATATTACAATGTGTTTGCGTTGATTCGCTCATTTTAGCACTGAACACACCGAACATAACGCAATCCTCTTAACATTTCTTCGGCTTTTCCCAATTAATTGGGGTCACCGGAGCCAACCAGGCTCATTTTGGTTTTGGTCGGGGATTTAAGGCCGGATGTCCTTCCTGATGCCACGTGATTTTTCAGGTGAAAATTCCACCCCGCTGTCACCAATCATCCATAAAACAAATAAATCCACCGGGCGAAGCCGGGCACTACTGCTGGTTATTACTATTATTAACCTCCACCGTGTATACCTTGAAAGGTTGCTTGTTCTTGAAACATTTAGTGCTGCAAGTGAAAAATAGTGACAAGCTATAGACTACATAGTCACTATTAAGCACTTTGCCGTCATAAAGGTAGAATACGATGTATGTCGACAGCTGCAAATCAACTTCACCGCGCTGAAAAGCCAAGTCCAGTTCCAGCAGTAGAAGAAGCATGGACACATCCTTTTAGTTTTTTTTTGTAGTACCGGAGCCAGCGTACGGTATTGTGCCAAAACGTTCATACGATAATGAAGGCCAGGGTTAGTAGCTGAACAGCACATGGAATTGCAAGTACAACCTTTAGATTATAACACAGTGCCTCATTCGTATAAACCCCATTGAGAAGAAAAATATCACTGACCTAGGCCACTATCTAGTGTTACAAAACAGACGAGGCACGTGCCAACTGGAGAGCACTGATAGCACGTAATTATTTCACCGCAATCACGTTAAGTAACTGATAAGAATCTAAACATCCCAAGGGTCCTGTAACTACGGCGAAGAGTAGAAACGAGCCAATTCTTCCAAGATTGTTTTCTGCATAATTTAAGAATATAGGTTACGAACTTAGCCTACTTAGTTTCATGTTGCAGATACGCAAAATTCGTATAACTCAGCGATTCCTAAAACATGCATAACATTTAAATACTTAGATCTGATCTAAAGCAGCCAAATCAAACTTGCCGTTTCAAAGAGAGAGAGAAAAAAATACACTTTCGATAGAGAAATCTGAATATGGCTCTATGATCGACATACAGTCACCTTGCCTTAAATTACTAGCGGACCCGTGCGAGAACCCTCGCATGTGTAGGGCCTATAAACCACCCGCCTGGCTTGACTGTTATGCGGGCTTATAAATATGTTAATATGTTTGTTTGTTTGTTTGTTTGTTTGTTTAAACGCACTTTTTAAACAACTTGTCGATATTTATGAAATCAGAGTAATTCATCACTGCTGTTGGTTGCACAATGGGTTGTGTGAGCCCCATGTGTACAGACTACCCACCTGGCTCTAGTGTTATGCGGCTGTACGCGACACAGTTCAGCCAGGAGCTATCGTCCTGTTTATTTGTTTAAAACCACTTTATAAACAAATGAATATACTTCCGTTGACTTTTCAAGAAATGCAAGATTTTTCCTGTACTATTGAGACGATTTGGAAGAATTTGATACAAAACACACCTTCTAACTCCCTCTGGTTTAGGAGCTTTACTTTTGTATTATAGGAGCTTAAGGAACGCGCAGAACAGTAATATGTATAACAAATAACAGAATAAACTAGATGAAATATTTAGCCGGGGCCATGATTTCGTATCTTACCACAATTCCAGGAACAGAGCAATGCCATACCATGCAACTTCCTCTGCCTCAGGGCTCCATAGGAGTCACGATTAATCCAAAATTTGACAAGCAAACATTCGGAGTTAATGAACAACCAATCCATTGCATTCCTTGCGCTCAAAATGGAAAAAGAAACTATTTCACTGATTTCAAGCTCGGATACTGTGGCTTCAAAATCTTCTTAATCACGAGCGTATCAAGAGGACGGGACTGCAGCCTCCTCCGAAATACCTCCAACATAACGGCATAAACATGTTTATTAACAGCAGTAATCTTTATTGTTACCGGTATTTAAATATGTTTTCTGCATACTAAAACTTTTCAGAGATAATATCTGGCGTACACGATAATATATAGGCATGTTTTTACCAGCAGCGTACCGCAGACATTATAGGCATCGTGCACGAACCTTGAAATCGTACTAGTGGCGCCGCACTGCGCTAGGTTGCGAAACAAGGAATGTGAGGCCACGGCCGACTGGATGCGAGCTGCGCTCTCCACTACGTAAGGCAAGTGTAAGTCAAGCCACGTCAGTAGTTTAAAAGCCATGTGCGAGAGTCAATTTAATTGCGGCTTTTTAGCGATTAGACACCCGAATTTTGGCGAATCAACTCTTGGAATCTCTACATAAGTGGGCATGTTAATAAAGTGGGGGAATTGAAGCGACAAGATGAGTGCTATCTGAAAGCAGAAGTGATTAGGCAAACGTCTGTTTCGCTTCCGTCTTACCAAGTATCATTAAATTATGCTGTGTCCCCATTCATTGTTGAATGTTACATATCTTACAATACTTTTATTAAATTACTTACGCATTATATCTACTATTATATTTCACAGAATGACGCTAAGTGAAATGTTGTCGCCGCGCTTTGCCCTTGTCCAGCTGGTCGTGGAAATACTTGTGAGCATATTGCTGCGATTATTTATTATTATTATTATTATTATGTTTCTAAAACTGATGTGCCCCAAGCCAGGGGACACCCCAGTTCAGTAAGTGCTGCGAAAGAAAAATATTCCAAGAGGGAAGCGCATTAAAGAATTATATCCTTGAAAAAAATCACAAAACTCCTTAGCAAAAATATCTTGTCCTTTATTACGGAGAATATTTCAGGCAGAAAGCAAATCATAAGTCTAATGCACTTGTAGGAGTAGGCCTACTGTATTTTTTTTTTGTAGTATATTCTGCTGAGAATTTCATTTCGAAAGAGGAGTGTGATAAAGTTTCTTTGGAATTGCTCGAGAATCATTGTGACATACGTGGAGAAATACTTTTCAGACCTTGACTGAGAGGGAACAGTGGGAATTTGGAAACAATGTTAACAGTGACAGAGCACTTCACAACTCCGTGACAACTCGGGAACAGGGCGAGTCCCCACAATGGTGCCGGTACCAAGAAAGAAAATGTAGAATATTGGCGCATCAAACCAGGAGGGAAAACTTTGAAACTTTAACTTCTTCTATGATAACTGACTAACCTCAGGGGCGTTCACAGCACGATGTTACATATGGAGAAAGTCGTTCCATCAGGTAATGATTAATGTGAAAGTAGTTTGTTGTGGTTTTATTGTCCATAAATTGAAACCATGGCTTTGTGGAAGCCCAGACAGAATCGTTGTGAAAGACTGTAGGACACAGACTGTTGGAAGTGAAATGTCCGACCTATTGCAAGGATAGGGGAATAGTGGAAGACACAAGATAAGTAAAATTTACGTTAGACGAAACGAATATTGAATAGATTTTAAAAACCCATACCGGTATGTAGTTAACTCAATGCCAGATAAATACTAATGCACTTTTTATTTCTCGTGTCGGAAACATACAGATGTACAGTTGCTATACATATAAGGAAAAAACTGTCTAATTATATAACACGTGCCCAATACTGAGCAACATCCAAGGCGCTAGGGAGTGGCTAACAGGAGATATTCCTCTGCACAAGATGAAGGGCACAGAGGGCAATGAAGCATGTGTCTTGTGGTTTGTTCTTGTCCACATTCGCAAGACGTGTCACATGTATTGAGGCCCCACCTCCACAGATTGTCTCGGGATCTCCCAACTCCTGATTGTAACCTGTTTGGGGATTTTCACACCAACCAGCTTTCGTTGTGTCGGGGCGGTAGTTCTTCAGCTACTGGCATCCAACCGCAGGGGAGAGGGGTCGACTTCTTCCATATATCCAGCCTTGCCTTCTCCGGTGAGACGGTAAGCATCTCGGATGTCCTCAGAAAGCGCTTTCGGGACCTCAGCCGTTGCTGAGGAGGATTATATCCATGCAGTGGGTGGGCGCTGTTCTCTTCCACTCTCAGTCTCTCCCTGTTGGCAGCCACTTCTCTGCGTACACAGGGTGGTGCTATTCCAGCCAGGTCATCATCATCATCATCTTGTACAGTTTCCAGCCCCAGGCTGGGTCTGTCTGGAACATAAGCCTCGCCACTTAGTCCTTTCTTCCCACCACCTCTCCGCTGTCACTCTGGTCCAGTCCTCGCCTCTCTTCTTGACACATTCCTCCACTCCTTTCAGCCATCTATCTCTTGGTCTTCCCCTTGGTCGTTTCTTCTGCATCTGCATCTCATGTATCCTCTTGGGAATCCTCTTCTCATCCATTCTCTTTAAGTGTCCATACCACCTCAGTCTTGACGTCTCAATCCTACCTTGCAAGGGCTCCTCTTTCACAATTTCCCTGACCTTCTCATTCCTCAACCTGTCTCTTCTTGTTACTCCGATCCTACTTCGCAGGAACTTCATTTCACCTGCCTTTTTTCTGCTTATGTCTCTTTTCTTCATTGTCCACGTTTCTGAAGCATAGGTCAGTATCGGGATATAGTAGCTTCTGTATAACACTTCCTTGCTTTTTTGTGGGACATCTTTATTCCACACTAAGCTCCTAATGCTTCTCAGAAATGCTTCTGCCTGTCTGCCACGTTCCGTAATCTCTTTGTCATTTCTCCCATTTTCCTCCACTAGACTTCCCAAGTACTTGAGACTTTCCACCTTCTTCAGCTGTCCACCTCCAAGTGTTATCCCACTCAATGGTCTGTCCTTTTTCCTGGTCGTTAACAGGATCTCACATTTACTGATGTTGAACTTCCATCCGTACTCTCCCACTGTTTCTTCCCAAGCCTTCAGTTGCTCCTGAATTTCCTCCTCCTTGTTTCCCCAGACCATGAGATCATCTGCAAACACCATTGCTTTCATCTTATCTTCTCCTATCTTTCCTGCAATCCGTGTCATTACCTCGTCCATAACCACAATAAAGAGAAGGGGTGACAGCGCACTACCCTGTTTCAGGCCACTCATTTGTCTGAACCAGTCTGTTCTTTCCCCTCCAACTTTCACACAACTCACACTTCCACAATACATCTCCTTCACTCTGCCTACAGTCCCTTTTTCCACTCCCATGCTTTCCATTGCTTCCCAAACCTTCTCCCTACACACACTATCATAGGCCTTTTCGATGTCCAGGAAGGCCATCAACAGATCCTCTCCAAATTCGTAGTGGTGTTCCTGGAGCTGTCTCACTGAAAATATGAGATCCACTGTTGATCTCCCAGGTCTGAATCCATACTGCTCCTCTCTCAATTTTCTCTCCACTTTGGCTCGTATTCTACTTTCTAATATATTTTCATATATCTTGGCACAGTGAGATATGAGTGTGACTCCCCTGTAATTTCTGCACTCCTTTCTGCTTCCTTTCTTAAATATTGGGACAATTAATCCTTTCTTCCAATCTTCTGGGGTCTTTTTCTCCTTCCATATCACCCTCATCACACGGTACAGCCACTGTTTCCCAACCTCCCCTGCTGCCTTCACCTTTTCAACACTCACTTCATCCACACCCGGTGCCCTTCCTCCTTTCATCTTGTCTATAGCCATCTCCAGTTCTCTCCAAGTCAGGTCCTTTTCCATTCCTGTGTTGTCTTCTCCATCTTCCAATGCATTGTCTTCCTCCCTATGACCATTTGGATTCAGCAAATCCTCAAAGTACTCTTTCCACACTGTCTTGAGTGTCTCTTTGTTGTGTACCTCATTTCCGTTTTTGTCCATCATTACCACATCCTCTCGCAGACCTCTTCTCTTACTTTTGACCATCCCATAAAGTACTTTCTTATTTCCTCTACTGTCTTCCTCCATCTTCTCTGTCCACTTTACCATCCACTTCTTCCTCTCCTCTGCGACAATCTTGTTTGCTTCTTTCTTCTTTATCTTATAATCTTCCCTTGCCAGATCAGTTCTTTCCTTGAACCACACTCTGAAAGCCTTGTTCTTCCTTCCCACAGCTTCTTTTACTCTCTCATTCCACCATGGTGTCTCTTTACACCGCTTTCTGTTGCTTGTTCTTCCACACACTGCCACTGCAGCTTCCACCATTGTGTTTTTGAATTGCTTCCATTCCTCTTCCCCTGTTTTAGGATTGTCTGTTGGCATCCTCTCCCTTATTATCTTCTGGAATTCTTCCTTGGCTTCCTTTTCCTTGAGTTTCCATACTTTGATTCTCCTTTCCTGGTACTCTGTCCTCTTGCTATCCTTCACAACTCCCAGGTTCATTACAAGTATTCTGTGGTCGCTATCTAAGGCCTCTGATGGTATTACCTTTATATCTCTGACACTTCTCTTCATTTCCCAGTCGTACAGCATGTAATCTACCAAAGATTTCTTTGTTAAATCACTGCTGTACCACGTTACCTTGTGGCTTTCTTTCTTCCGGAACCAGGAGTTGCCTACTACTAAACTGTTCCTCTTGCAAAAATCCAGCAACTTTCTCCCTTCTTCATTCCTGCTACCCCATCCTTCTGCTCCCAATACATTTTCATATCCTTGCCTTTCACTTCCTACATGTGCATTCAAATCTCCCATGACAATGATGCTCTGACCATTCAACTGCTGTTGTAGCTCCTCCTCAAAGTCTTCCTTCTCTTGAGCTGTACATCCAACTTGAGGGGCATATACCTGGGCTATCTCCAGGCTTCTTCCCTTTACAGTTACTCTGATCTTCATGATCCTGTCGCTTATTCCCTTTACCTCTTCCTTCATTCCATCTCTCACAACTACTCCTACTCCGCTGCTCTTTCCTTCACTGTTCCCACTCCAGTACAACCGGTGCCCTTTCCTCAGTTCTCTGCGACCTTCTCCTTTCCATCTTGTTTCTGCCAAGCCCAGTACATCCAGTTTTCTTCTCTCCATCACATCTACAATCTCCTCCACCTTTCCTGTCAGTGTCTGTATGTTTAATGTCCCAACTCGTAGTCCATTAGCATATCCGGGTCGTCGTCGTTTGCATCCGTCCTTTCCGAGGCCTGTTCCTGTTTTGAAAGCAAATATAATATCCACTACTGGCTTGCTAGGCCTATCGTAGCTTCACAAGAGCCCCGTCAGCCGTCACTTTTCAGGGTTCCCATAGAGCCTTCACAGCTACCGCAGCGGTCCCGGGGCACACGAAGTCCCCACTGTACTTCACCCCTACAGGCAATCCCCTACTTCATGCCGTTGCCCGTCTCCCACCACGTGGAGGAGGGGTTGGACTTGTGCTATTCCAGCCAGGTAATAGAGCTTATCTGTTGGGGTAGGTTTAAGCAACCTGTTATCACCTACAGGTTTCGTTCAGAGCTGTATCTACCTGTCTGGCATGATGACCTGTACCAAACTGGGGAAGCAAATTCAGCAGTAGAAAAGCACAATGCTATTGCAGAAGTGCGAATAGTATCTGGATGAAGGCCCCATTGTGTCCCTACTAGCAGGTTGTTGTGTGGAGATTCTCATTTTGTTATTCGTACAGTGGGTTTTGAATGTAAGAGCTCCATCAAGGGTTACTCCCAAGTATTTAGGGGTGTGACAATGCTGCACTCGGATACCTGACCATTCTATGCGTAACTCACGATGAGCTTCCCTGTTCCTTAAGTGGAAGGCGCATAATTGTCTCTTAAGATGGATTTGGTCTGAGTTGGTTCCAACTGTAATAACTTGATAGATTTCTCAGGGCAGATGTCAGATCTCTTTCCACTGATTCAAAACTTGCGCTCTGCGCAGCATACAAGAAGCTTCTTGTGTCTGGGGACAGTGGCTGATCGTAGGTATAGATGTTTAAGAGAATTGGAGCCAGGACACTTCCCTGAGGTAGGCCATTTTTCTGTCCTCTCCAACGACTGCGTTGCCCCTGGAAGTCCACAAAAAAAAACTACGGTTTTGAAGGAGAGTGCTGATAAGTCTAACTAGATGGAAATCCTTGGTCATACTGTACAACTTGGCACGGAGTAACCTATGATGGATATTGTCGTACGCTGCTGAAAGATCCACAAATACCACGCTTGTCACCCAACGAGTTTCAAACCCATCCTCTATAAACTGAGTAAGGTTTAAAAGTTACCCTGTACAGCTTTTATTTGGTCGAAATCCTGCTTGTTCAGATATGAGAAGAGGGTCAATTACACGTAGAATTCTATTCAAAATCATACGTTTAAATAGTTTAGAGGTGACTCAGAAGACTAATTGGCTAATTGCTTCCTTACCAGGTTTGAGAAGGGCTATCACCCTGCTCTTTCGCCAGATCTTTGGAATTTGGCACTTGCTCAGGCAATTATTGAAAAGCTGCAGGATCCACTTTCTTGTCGCTGGACCGAAATTCTTAATTTGTCCCATACGGATGTCATCTAAAGCGGGTGCTTTACCAGATTTGCTCTCCTTGATAGCCTTGTTTAGTTTTGATATCTTGAATGGGAGTGTAAGATCACACCTTTGCGCCTGGACAAATAGTAAAGCGACAATGGCCTCTTACAAAGTCTGTTACGTTTTAGCTAAAAGAATGAAACCTTTCAGTGACGGAGAAGTAGTTAAAGAAGCTATGGTCAGTGCCGCGGAATCTATGTTAGATGCTCACAAAGATAAATCTTCAGTGATGTCTTCCTTAAATCTTCAAGAAGATATACCGTACCTCTGAAATCATGTTATTCAACTTCAACCAATTTCTGGTCTCTGGGGGACAGGAATAAGTATCCCATAGTCCGTCGTGTTGTTTTGAAACTGTATTCTTGTTTTGGTTCGACATATCTTTGCGAGGTCACATTTCCATCTATGAACATCAAGAATAAATACCGATCCAGTCTGACAGACACACATCTAGATGAGGCATTAAGAGCAGTTTGTTCCAGCTACGCACTAGAATTTTCTGAACTAGCAGCGAACATGCAGTGTCAAACTTCATACTAATTATGCAAGCTATAAATCTAAGTCATTTTAATCGTAATTACTTTGTAGTATTTTTGGTGTATTAAATTACATATTTTAGTGATAATAATGCCGAAATATTAATAATGATAATAAATGTAGTAGCCTAAGTGTAGTCAAATACTGGCTGTGATGACAGTGGTGGTGCACACACCTCTTTGGGCATTAGTTAAATGTGCCCCAGCACTCCAGAAAGTTGGACAGCACTGCTCTAAGATATTGGTTGATATTGCTGGGTATGTTGCGGTGACAATCCCCTGAGAATACTCAACAATTTTCCAGGATAGTCAGGTCCCCCCCCCCCCGAAAAAAATGTATATACACCCCTGGTCAGCAAATATCTTTAACTCAGGACTGATAATACGCACAATGTTGACAGGTTCGAGTGTTATATAGCAAGCCGAGTCATCACAGTCTGACCTTGAAACTCTTTTCTCACGAGCAGTGGCAATACAAAGAAGACCTTCGCCATGCGTGTAATATGTTACGAGTCCGTAAACAATATATGAAGCCAATAGCAGTCACTTCATGCCTCTCAGCGTCTTACGTTCTAAAAATAGCCTACGTGAGTATTTAGTAGAGCGGGTTGATGAACTAGCAATACCGTCGAATACCAACTACACAATAGTCAACACTAGGCATCGGAATTTAGCTTTTAAACGGCTTCATAAAGTTCAGTGCGTTCAGAAGGGATGATTTTACCGGAACAAATATATCTTTAAAACTGAAATTGCCAATTTAATTTCATCAAAACTTTTTGGGTCTAGCTATAAAACATCTCAAGATATATGGCTTCGCTTCTTTCGAAATTACACAAGATTCGAGATTAGAATTAACTTTTCTTTTTCTTGGCTGTCATCGCGCAGGCCCGGATTAGATTCCTAGACCTACCAAGAAATTTAATTTTAGTCTGAGGCCTGGAACGGTGTACACTCAGCATCCTAAGGCAAAACTGAGAAGAGGCGGGTTCGATTCACACCTCAGTAATCCTGGAAGTGGTTTTCCGTGTTTCCCCACTTTCACTCCAGGCAAAAGCCGGGATGGTATCTAACTTAGGGCCACGGCCGCATCCTACCCTACACACTAGTACAGACATCACAGTGCCAAAGGTTATCAAATTCTACACACACCCAAGTACAAGGGGATACACGACCACGATGTCGCAAAGCCCATAAAGAAGGTTTCCTGCTTAGCCTACATACGTTCGCGAGACCCTTAAAAGTTGTGGACATTTCTTTCATGTTTAGTTTTTTGCCTATTGTCATTTATAAAAAAATACGCTTATTTTTTATTTTATTTTTATTAATGCAGCCAATGGCCATGTACTTTTCTTTTCAGGACGGGTCAGGGAAGGGATATTGGAAGGAAATCGGCCGTGGACCTATTGAAAGGAACCGTCCCGGCATTTACCTGGTGGTGAAAATGGGAAACCACGAAAACCATTTTCAGGACGGCCGAGGTGGGAATCGAACCCACGCTCTCCCGATGCCAGCGAGGCACGAGGTAGCGCGGTAGCGCTCTCTGCCACCGCGGCCGGTGAAAATACGCTTATGAGAACACCTTTTGTCCGCGTGTGTGTGTGTGCCACCCCTCTCCCCCTTAATAAAATCTAAACGGCTGGAGCGATTCCAATGAAACTGAGTAAGGACATAGTACTATCTTGTCCGACCCCGACCGTGCCCTTCAAATTGTAATACGTCTCACCAATCCAACATGGCGGCTGTGCGAAATATTTCACCGGCATTCTGTATCTCGGAAACTACTACTGATATCACCCTGACATTGTGTACGATAATACAGGACACTACTAGAAGACTCCCATAAGCGAGTTAAGTAAATAACAAATATGGCGGCCAAGCGAATTTGAAACATTTAAATAGACTTTTCTCGCGATTTAAACCCGAGCGCAGTGAAACTTGGTACAGCAAATGTTTGTATACATTGTAATGCACTGACATTTAATTTAGTTAAATTGTTTACATACCCCTAAGACGGCGGCTGTGAGAAATTTTAAAATTGAGTTTTCATTTCTCGTTTTCTAATCCTGCGATCGAAGTCAACGTTTGAATAATGAACCTACGCAATAATTGTCGTCAAACCGGAATTCATGTTTGTTGAAGTAATTGTTGGGCAACAAAAGACTCTGGTAGCTGTTGTATATAAGCCGCCAAGAATAACAAACACGAGTGAATTTGAAAACCGCTTGCTCGACTTACTTCCAAGCTACGAACACGTAATAGCCGTGGGTGACTACAATACCAATTTACTGACACAGACGTACGAGACCAAGCAATTACAAAACCTGTTCTCTTCCTGCGACATGACGATTCTTCCCCTAGAACCTACAAATCACATTTACTCTGATAAATACGAATCACATACACTCATTGACCATCTTGTGACAAGCAATCTCGACTGAGTTGAAACCTTCGGGCAAATACCCCTACCATCTATCTCCACCCATGACCTAATTTACCTATCGTACTCCCTTCGTGTGCCTAAGTACACACCTAAATATATTATCACTAGGAACATGAAAAATATTAATATGGACGACTTAAAACATGACGCATACAACCTTCCCTGGAATGACATATTACTCTTAGATAACATTGACGCAAAAGTAAACAAGTTAAATTCTCTTATTATTAGTCTGTATGACAAACATGCCCCTAAACATTCGATCAAAGTTACTCGCCCAGCTTGCCCATGGTTAAATGAAAACATTAAAAGTATGATGGCACAGCGTGATGCACTGTTCCGGCGTTTTAAACGTACCCGTGACGAAACTGATTTTGAAAATTATCGTGTGCTCAGAAATCGTATTAAGCAGCTCGTAAGAAACGCCAAATTCTCCTACATACAAAACGTGACAAAGAAGATGAATACAAGGAATGCCTGGAATAATATGCGTTCTCTAGGTGTAGGCAAACAGCAGCAATAGACACATGTACCAGACATACCGCTTGATGAGTTAAATGAATATTTCACTGAAGAGAGAGTACCAACTAATTCAACACCCCATGATCATTTTCACCCACTACCTGACCACCCGCTCTTTACTTCCCATCCGGTTACGGCAGACAAAGTAAAAAAGGTACTATATTCGATAAAATCAAAAGCGAGAGGAGTTGATGATATGCCCATATCCTTCATACATAATATCATCGGTGCCGTTCTACCAATTATTACTCACATATTCAACCATAGTCTTACAACTAACACCTTTCCCTCCCTATGGAAACAAGCCAATGTCATCCCTATTCCTAAGAAAACCGAACCTTTATTTCCATCTGACTATCGGCCAATATCCATTCTACCTGCACTTTCAAAAGCCCTCGAGCGTCTGGTTCATGAGCAAGTACTTGAATATTTGAATTGCCGTTCTCTTTTAGACCCTCTGCAATCAGGTTTCAAGAAGGGACATAGCACTGCAACAGCATTACTCAAAGTGACTGACGACATGAGACACGCAATGGACCAAAAACTGGTGACAATCCTCACCCTTCTCGACTTCAGCAGTGCTTTTGACACCATAAATACTCAGACACTATTGAAAAAGATGGAATTTTATTACTTCGACCAGCAGACAATTTACTTTTTCGCATCATACCTGAATAATCGCCAGCAACGTGTTGTAACCCAGGATAAAACTTCTCAGTGGCTAAGCAGAAAGTCAGGCGCCCCACAGGGTAGTGTACTAGGACCCTTGCTTTTTTACTATATATCAACTACGTCTCATCTAATTTGAAAAATTGCAAATATCACCTATATACAGATGATTTGCAAATATACTTCCACTGCAAGACAAATGACATCCCATTGACAATTGAAACTATCAACGCTGACCTTCAACGACTTGGAAAATATTCTCAGGAAAATTCCCTTCTTCTGAATCCATCCAAAACACAAGTTATCATAATTGGCTCTCAAAATCTATGAGAGAACCTCTCCTATAACATTTGTTATACAGCGAGGAGCCGAGGAACCTCGCAATTGAATGGAGCTTCGCAATGGCCGTGTGGCTGACAGGTCGCAATACGTCACCGTCAGATTTATAGCATGTACCCATTACAACAGCGGGTCGCGAAGCCCCGGATGCTGCCATGGCATTTATTACATACGCATCTGCCAAGCTACCTTAGTTGTGATAATTAAGACTTGATGTGAAGTACTGTAACCTACCTACCTTGTATTCCGTGAACATGGTTAGGTATAGAACACAACATTCCTAGTGAAGTCTTATCATCTCAAGAAGAAAGTCTTCCGGTAAATGTGTTCGTACAAAAAAAAAAGGCCGGACGTTTGTTTTAGAAGAGTGAAAAATCTTAATGGAAGCCTGGAGGCGAGTTACTACAGTACCTGTGTTGTTATCAGCTGCCCCAAGCGGTCCGATGATTGACACTACTGATGAAGTACAGTCATTGACAAATATAATTACGTTCTGTTCGTAACTACGTTATAGCGTGTACTGCTCGGTTCCAAGCTCTGTGAACTTGCGGGATGAAGAGCAGAGGCAGGGTAGGAGCAGGCGAGAATTGAGAAGCCTGTTGACAGCCCGCCGTGTTACCTGACATTCTCGTCTATTCCAATACTGCTAACATGGGTCTTTCTGAAACCAGTGTGGCGTTGGGATTGAGTGACTGAGTCACCGACTAATGTATTTGCTTCTGTTACTACGCAAGGACCGAGAAACCGCATCACTCGTCACCACCACTACTAATAGTCTGCGATGCACATTCCTCTCAGGTCCACGCAGCTTAGACTCGAGCAGTACTTCCGCGTCACATAATGCTTCGACGTGGACTGTACTGTCTTCTAAAGTCTGGAATTCCATTACATCAGACAAGTGTGAAGCGATAGGGTGAGAGAGTGACTGTGTGCAGGCTTCAAGGTCAAGGGCAATCGTCTAAAACAAACGTCCGGCCTGTACGATTCAGCGCGGTGCGATTTTTACTTTGGAGGACCCTCAAAACAAAAGATATTCAGAAACAACGCGTACTCTATGGTTAGCATAGTTCACAACCAACCCAGAGTTCCGAGTTCGATTCCCAGCATTGCCAAGAAAACCCATTCTTGTTTGAGATATGGACTGGGACTATCATCAACATGTAGTCATACAAGTAGTGTCAATTTCGATTACTTGCACAAGGTTCCTCGATCTCATAAACATATTTTTCCACACAGCTACCAAAACAGTAATAGATATATATAGTCATTTTAGTTCCATTTTTCTCCAAATATATGAGGATTTAATTAACATTAAGAAGCATAAAAAATGTTATTATCTAACCTCTCTCCATAAAATTGACCATTTCTGAAATCTCTTACAAATTCCAAATGTACAATTGTTGTTGGCAAGTCCCACAGCTTGATTGGCATTACAAAGTGAATGTGAGTGACATATTTCACTCAATGGCCAAAGGTGAGAAATGGACTATCATAAATAGTCAAATACTGAAGTTTCATAAATTAACTCCATTAACAAGGAAAAAGGGAATAATTGTCCCAATCTTCAAGAAAAGTAGTAGAACAGAATGCAGAAACTATCGGGGAATAACACTGATGAGTCATTGTGCAAAGATGTTCGAGAAAGTTTTGGAAAGGAGAATTAGGACAAGGATAGAAGGAGGGATGAGGAAGCCTCCGTGGCTTAGGCGGCAGCATGCCGGCCTCTCACCGCTGGGTCCGTGGTTCAAATCCCGGTCACTCCATGTGAGATCTGTGCTGGACAAAACGGAGGCAGACAGGTTTTTCTCCGGGTACTCCGGTTTTTCCTGTCAAAATTTCATTCCAGCAACACTCCACTATCATTTCATTTCATCTGTCATTAATTTAATCATTGCCCCAGAGGAGTGCGTCAGGCCTCGGCAGCCGGCACAGTCCATATCCTCGCCGCTAGATGGGGGCTTCATTCACTCCATTCCTGACCCGGTCGGAGACTGGAAGCAGGCTGTGGATTTTCATTTCATAGAAGGAGGGATGAGGGAAGAACAACATGGCTTCAGAGCAGGAAGGTCCACAGTGGATTTGATTTTTGCTGTAAGGTAGTTACAAGAACAGCACTATGGAGTATGGAACAGATCTACTGATGGCCTTCTTGGACATTGAGAAAGCATATGACAGTGTATACGGAAACAAAGAATGGAAGTCTTTGGAGGATAGAGTAGAAAAATGGACTATACGAAGGATAAAGGAGATGTACAAGGGAAGCGTGAGGTGTGTGAAAGTGGGAGGAGAGAGATCAGACTGGTTGGAACAGAGAAACGGCCTGAAACAAGGAAGTGCACTGTCAAAGTTACTTTTCATTGTGGTGATGGATGACATAATGACCCGAGTGGCACAAGTAATTGGGGAAGGAAAGATGAAAGCAATGGTGTTTGCAGATGATTTGATGATTTGGGGAAACGAGGAGGAGGTACCGGAACAGTTGGACGTGTGGGAAGGAATAATACAAGGATATGGGATGAAATTTAGCATAAATAAGAGTGAGATGGTGATCACAACAAGGAAGAAGGAAAGAATCACAACGGGAATAACAAATGGTGGGGAACAGCTGAAGAAAGTGGAGAGTTTCAAGTATCTGGGAAGCCTGATACAAGATAATGGAAGAAACGATAGAGAAATAAATGAGCGGGGGAGACAGGCAGAAGCATTCCGGAGGAGTATGAGAAGCACGATATGGAGCAAGGATGTCCCTCAGAACAGCAAAAAGATCATATATCGGACGTACTATGTCCCTATCCTGACGTATGCCTCGGAGACCTGGGTTATGAAAGGAAGGGGGGAGAGCAGAATACAGGCAGGTGAGATGAGGTTCTTGAGAAGCAGTATTGGAGCTACAAAGATGGATAGAATAAGAAATGAGAGGACCAGAGAATTAATGAAGGAGGAACCATTACAGGATGGTATTAGAGAAATCTAGACTTAGATGGTATGGACATGTAAAATGAATGGAGGAGAAGAGGATCCACAAGACGAAGTGGGAAGGAAAGACACCGAGAGACAGGTGGCTGAAGGGGGTGGAAGAGAGGAGAAGACTGGACAAGGGTGGAGGCTGAGAGATGGTGGGAAGACAGAAGACGTTGGAAAGGCTTGTGTTCCAAACAGACCCGGCCAGTGGCTGGAAACTGTGCAAGACGATGAAGATGAACAAGTAAGTTACAACTGCTTCAGGAATACAAAGAAAACAAGATGTTCAGTAAAGAACATATAGCCTACTTTCTCCTAAATGTATGAGTATAGTTATAACTCGTTATTATCAAAGAGTATAATAGAACTATTCTTTGTTGAAGACCTTAGAAACGATTTACCTCTACCAAACGCCACAACCTAGATAAAAACTGCTACCATCATTGAAGAAAGAAAGATAAGAAGTATCTAAAGAATGTTATGGATCTGGAGACATAATCGACCGGACTGGCGGCGTGGCTCAGCGGTAACGTTCTCGCTTGCTGGACCGTATGTTTCAGGTTCGTATCCTGGCGCAGTCAGCTGGCATTTGAGGGTGCACAAATGCGAGGGAGCCGTGTTAGTAGATTTACTGGCACGTTAAAGATCCCCTTCGGGACAAAATTCTGGCACCCCGGCGTCTCTAAAAGCAACAGTAGTTAAAAGGGACGTAAAACCAATAACATTATTATTATTATTATTATTATTACATAATCGGCCTGACGCGGGCAACATCCAACTTTGAGTTGAGGCATGTCTTTACACGTCTGGCTGCGTATGACTTTCACAACCCTAATTGAATTAACAAATCTTTCCATGACCCTACCGAGACGTGTGTGTACCAACTATGTGGATATTTTCGATTGCTATTTGGCTGAAATAGAAGTATTAATTAATATCCTGAACTAGCACCAACGGTAGAGTTCAGATACTATGTGAAATCGTTTTGTTCTTTACTTCAATTAACATTTTCAAATAACGCACAATACTGTAGGCTGTTACAAACCCTTTAAAATAGAAAGTAAAAATGTATCGTAGTATCATCTTGTCATTCTTCAAATTCGATGCGCATAGAATGCAAATGGTATAGTAATCAATGGAGCCCCACGTAGACTAGTCGTGATATCTAGTGGTGAAATATCTAACAATATAATCCTAACAGAGCGAGTGCATTCTAGCGGCCAGAAGAAGAAACTTTTCAATAAAATCTGGTCGGCGTGCAGTTACCTTTTTGGCAGCTAGATGTCTCGAGTAAATCTGCTGGCGAATTATGTTTTAATTAAATATATATTTTACACCATAATATGCACAATATAACGCTTAATTTTAAAACATCTGAGTCATTACAAAACAATAAACATATAAAATTTCAAGCAAAAAAACTAGCTCTGATCGGGTTTGAACCATAGGCATTTGAGCGATAGGCTAACTCTCTACCACTGAGCTAATTGTGTCAATGAATATCGTTCTATATAAAATGACTTACATAAAACTTGTTAGCAAATAGTGATTTATACTAAACGATTTCATCACCGGAGTATATTATTTATATATAAAGCATTTCATACAAAGTTTATTTATTTTATATCAGTACGCTATATTGCATGCAATACTCAAATTAGTGAAATATAAGTCAGGCACAAGATATCCGCTGCCATCTTGTCTTATTAGTGAATCGGGTCAGCTTTTTAAAATCACGTCTGCACTATAGTATTACAAAATAAACTTTTAATTTCGAACGTGCCTCTTCCTTTAGAACAGTTAAAACGATTCTCTGCTCGATAATCGGAACTGGTGGGTCCCATGATATGGATTATAAAGTTTGCATAATTCGCACGGCCGCCATCCTGAAATGGTATGGCGGACGACCTTGTAGTTTGGTCACAAGACGCATCCTATACGAAGGTATGTTGTTACCAAATTTGGTAGAGATCGGATGATTTGGTTAGTCGTTATTTGATTTTACGTTTTGAACGTTTGAGTGGCCGCCATTCAGTTTTAGTAAAGATGGCGGCGATATAAAACATGACACTGAGGTGTCCTTTGCTAGTGCTACCTTTGTACCAAATTTCGTTCAATTCGCATTCACTGTGTTCGAATTGATAGGGGGGGACAGACATTCAGAGTACACACACTCACACACACACAGACACACACACACACACACACACACATACACACACACTTTTTTCGCCCTGTGTTGATCTCATAAGTCTACTTTCATTTTTTGCAAAAATCGAAAGTAGGCTAAAAATATACAAGACAGATTTTGTACAGTGCTCGGGCTATTAAAAAAAAACTGCCAGTGTTAAGTCACTACTTCTGGGAAAGCTATATAGACTGTATTATCCTCCGTAAAAACATTTCTCTAAATTGGCCATTATTATTATTATTTACAGCCACATTTTGAGTTCAATTATTCTCCTTACCTATGTTTGTAATTTCACCGACCTCGGTGGCGTAGTCTGCAGCATGCTGAACTGCTATGCCAAGATCGCGGGTTCGAACCAGGCTGAAGTCGTCGGATTTTTAAGAGCATGCCTTCCTTCGGAGGGGAAATGGAACTGGCGGGCACATATAGATTTATGGCATGATAAAGAGCCTACCACTGCAATTGATAGAGTATAACTAAATTTGTACTGTAGGATATTTGGTTAGAAATGCTCTATAAGTTCCAACGTACACCACTGGGTGTCAGTGACAGTGGCGTCTGGTAGCCAAAGTTGAAACTACTTGAAATTGAACTTTCTCAGTTTCATTCATCTTCAATCATTTTATCTTATTACCTCCTCTCATGAGGTTGGTGTCAGGAAAGGCATCCGACTGTAAAAACCATCCACCACATAGAATTTCATTGCATCTCATCCCCAACCCCGTTGGAAACAGGATTAATAAGGGGTAGACATACATGTCTGTTATACTGGACAATTCTCGAGAGACCCCCAAATATTCCTAAGGAGCAGCACAACTCCTAATTTCACATGAACTCTAGTGGTGGTATAAACTTTGGATTCAATCTACAAGAAACTTAGAACCTTAGTATTAAACGTTACCACTGGAAGTTAGGGTATTCTATCATGCTGAAATAACCCTTGCCAGATTTTTTTAAATCACATCAACGAAAATATCACTGATTTGTCCATAATTATCCTAGCTGTGACAGAGTCCGTTCGGCAGGGGACTATAGGAATGTTTGGAGACTCTTGTGGGAAAATTGTCCATATATATTTTAATTTAATGATTAGGCACATAATTAATTCAATATACTAATTCCTGAATCACACTGCACACTGGTGACATCGTTTAATTTTAAAACTGTAACTTTATTATGGTGTTTGAAGCAATTTTTCAGTCTTGCCTTAGCAAAGAAAAGTTTGATGCTTTTACATAATTACAAGTACAGTGAGTCCGGGAATGTTCTCCGCAGCGCCTACATGCGTCTGCGAGAGCTAGCTACAGAAGTTATGTTGGCAGCACGGCTGCCGCTTGCATCATATTAGCCTTTCACGAAATGATTGCCGTGGTCGAGATGGGAACTATTCTTTGTGTCACATGTCAGCCTGCTTCGTTGACAGGTACAGTTGCGCGAGTAGGATATGACTCAGCTCGAGTAACCTATATCTTCGCTTAACTGTCCGTGGTGACATGAGCTCCTATGACGCACCAATGCTGCTTGACTTATGTGCAGAATGCATTCTGTCATCGCTGTGTTCCCTACTAACAAGCAAACAGTATACTTTGTACTCACCACAGCCATTCATAACAGATGCTGGAAGTGCTGAAGACACATACGCTCGCTAATTTCAATACACACTGACGATTTCGACAAGCTACAGCCCACACGTGTGAGATTCACCCTATCAAGGACACTGTGCTACCAACTAAACCAATGTGGCAACCACTCACAGCTGCACGTAACCACTGCAGAGAACATTCTCGGGCGCCCTGTACTAGAAAAAGTAACTTCTAAAGTAGGCCTACTGCATACACTGAAATTGGCGGGGAAAGCACTACTTTACCTCAACTTGGGTCAATTTTCTTTAGTGATGCCCTGGTCTGCAATGTGTGTGTCTACCGAGTACTAACCTAGCAAGTTACTTATGTTTAACATTGCTGTATGTAGTTTAAGTTAAATCAGTGTAGTACGGGGAGGAGGGTAAATTCATGGACCTGTGGATTGAAACATGGCCTGCATTATCCACGCAAAACACAGGCACTGTTATTGTTTGTTGTAGGTTGTATACTAATCTCATATGGTACATGAAAAATAACTGCATATTTGTAATGTTGAAAAGAGGGCGTGTTTCTCATTCGTATAGAGTTAGTTAAAATAAACTACCCTATGCGATTTAATCATTTACAGACATTCTACAGTGAGGCCCTACCCTATCGAACGGAGAGGCACGGTCGCCGCGGGCGGGCGGAGAGTGATTAAACACCGCCACTTTACTAGCATTTACCGATAACACAAGAGTAGGACGGGAATTTCCCAATGCTGGCATTGCATTTATGAGATACGGAGCTGGCAAGATACCTTAGTTGAGATAATTAAGACATGTGGTGAAGTAGCCTAATGTAGGCTGTCTCATATCTTGTGATTAATACCCTCCGTTAAAAGTGCAAATGTTTTAAGCTAGTTGGGTGCTAAGCTGCTGCTAGCGCCAGTGCCTTGCTCGACATGCGGCTAGACCCAGTGTCTCAAAGCACCCACCGCGACTCTCCGTTTGATAGGGAAGGGCCTCACTGTTAAGTAATAAATGTGTGAAAATATGCCACAGAAATGCCACCCTGTTTTCAAGATGTGTGAATATAATTAGGACATATAATTAGGACCCGTCTCATTCATATGGGGTGTTTACATGTTGCACTCCCGGTGGAAGACTGCCACAAGTCAAAAAACATGAATTTTGAATAATGTGGTACTTATAAATGCCTAAGATCAAGTCAGTGTCCTGTAAAACTGCCATAATTCAGATCCTATAAATAGCAATTCTACGGCACTGAATAGAAAACTGCCATAACTAAAAATTGTTAATATTTTTTAAAAAGGTCAGGGAAATAGTGAAAGAGGAGCCCTTGCAAGGTAGGATTGAGACATCAAGACTGAGGTGGTATGGACACTTAAATAGAATGGAAGAGAAGAAGATTCCCAAGAGGATACATGAGATGCAGATGAAACGACCTAGGGGAAGACCAAGAGATAGATGGCTGAAAGGAGTGGAGGAATGTGTCAAGAAGAGAGGCGAGGACTGGACCAGAGTGACAGCGGAGAGGTGGTGGGAAGAAAGGAGTAAGTGGCGAGGCTTATGTTCTAAACAGATCCAGCCTGGGGCTGGAAACCGTACAAGATGATGATGATTAATTATAATCCATGAAATAACTTTGCATGTTATTGTATAGTACTAGACAATGTTAGAAGTTAGTAATATGTTACTTTCACTTTAGTTAGGCAAATATTTATACTTTTCCTATTAGCTCAAAATCTTTAAATGCTTCTCCTGAAAAAGTGTCCTTTTTGACTTGTGGCAGTCTTCCACCGGGGGTGCGATGTAACAATGTGTGTAATGGACATTTTGAGTAACACGAGTATGAAAGACGTAGGGATGTGGCAGCCCCATCGCCCAGTGGAAAACCACTGCAATCAGCCACCCCAGTATTGGAGGGAGAACCATACCTAAATGGGTAAGGAGGAAATGCCTGCCCAAATCCTAACAACCTGGGACAACCTGTCTCCAGGGGATGAATATGGAGGATGGGAATGTAACCCAACAAACCACTCTACGTTGGGCTAATCACCCATGTGGAGGTAAAGTGATTCAGAGAACTACAAGTAGCCTCGGATTGACGGATATAAACGACTACGACTGGAGTTGAAACGAAACACGAGATTCGGAGCTTGAATGAAGAGAATGTGCAGAAATAGAGTGGAATGGCAGATATGGCTCAAACGAGGCTACCCCGACGTTTGAAGGCAAAGGGAATCGAAGATATTTTATTTATCCATTTGTTCAATTATGAGATATGAACGAGTATGAAAGAATTTAGTACAAATGGAATCCTGTTTTTTTTCTAGTAGGCTATGTACTAAGTTTTGGCAAAAAAAAAAAAAACAGTTTTATTTTCTATTGACTTACCGTATCAGAATATCAACCTCTGCAATCTGTCTATGAAAAGCAATACCAAGGTCAATGTCAAGTAGTAACTATTAGGATGGTGAATCATTGCTGGCTTCTAAATTCAAAGAAAATTTCTGCACCCCTGGGCTATGATAAGGATGTCTATGAGGCATTTCCATGGATAAATATCTGTGCAGAAGGTAAATTACTATCTTCATGGGTTCAGCATTCCTTTTAACTGGTGTGACTTTAGATATAGGACAGGTTCGGCTCGCCAGAGTTTGTAGCTGTTCCTAAGCAGACACCCATGGGGTGAGCAACAATTACCATCGCGTGTGGTGTGTTGTCTGGGGAAGAAAGTATGAATGTAAGGACGAGGAATTGGAAGGTAGCGGCTGTGGCCTATAGTTAGGGACCAATCCCGGCATTTGCCTGGAAGGAAGATGCGAAACCAAAGAAGACCATCAAGGATGCCGACGAGGGGATTCGAACCTCCTCGCCTCCCAGATATGAGCAACTGCCTGCAGCCACGCCGTAACGACCACTGTAAACTCACCCGGTACTTTAGATATAATGAGATGCTGCAATATTGCTCTGGAACACACCATCAAATGCCAAACAACAGTGACTGGATTCAATCCTGCAACATTGGACACAATAGTCTAAAATCTACCACTTCACCACTCTGCTGCTAAGAGCAATTGCCAAGAAGGAGAAGTAGGCTACTATAAATCCTGAGTTTAAGTTTATTTTTCATGCGATTTGAAAGTAACTTATTGATGTTGAAGCCGGTAGTCGAGAATTTCATCTTCGACTGCCATGTACCCGACTGCAGCAATGTAGCCTAATAGCCAATCAGCGCAGATCAGAAATTGGAGTCGCGTTGTTGTTGTGTCTCATGTGCAAAGAGGATGTAAGGGAAGTACCTTCGAAACCCGTACCTTTGTAACCTTAAATACTCTGTACCAGTTACTAAGTTAATGACCGAAATAATCCGTACATCTCCAAATCATCCACATTGCAAGTTTCGAGGTTATCCACAACACCTCTGTGCACAAGAAATAAAAGAATATCACTGTATTATTTGCTCCTAGCAGTCTTTTAAGACTGCACATTGTGAATGGCTAGGTTGTCAACTACCAATTTATGACTGCAGCTACCAACTGTGCATTGTGGGATCAACCTTTACACTGTGCATGGTCTTTGAACATCTGCTTTATTCATGTATGCTAGGTCTAATGCAAGTTGTGATCTCAAATGGGATAAGAGCATAATTCCTTGCCCAAAGAATTCGTCCCTTGTGGTGTTTTTATTTAACTTGGGTACTTAACTTACACCTTTTAAATCGTTTAACCTTTACTTCAAATTCTAACTAAGGAATTGTGGACATTAATGGACAAGTTTACCTCCTATGGTCAGGTACAGTACGGTCCCTACTTAACACTCCAGTGGTCGCGCAGATCACATTAGTGATCCAGTTAAGTTTTGGTCGCTCCAGCCTATTGGTATTGGTAGCCAGGTAAATTTTACTAATGGCTGTCAAGCAATTTATTCTTGTGTGATCCATGCAACCACTGTCGTGACTTTTTCTTGACTTAGTTTTATTATTAACTTACAGTGTCTAATCTCATTTCCTGTGCATATCTACTCAGTTTTATGAGTTTTTATTAATTATAGGTATATAAGTGCGAAATGGATGACTATGAGAATATAAATCTATCACTGAATGAACCAGACAGCGAGCAAGATTAAGTGCTTGGTGTTCAGGGTGGGAAGAAGAGGTTGAAGAACACCACGTAGAAGTGCATCCAGATGTGTACAGTGATGCTGATAGTGGTGATGACAATGTTTCTAGTGGTGATTTATGTGGCGACCTATATGTGACACTTGCCGTGATAAAGATAATGGATTGTAAAAACTTCCCTGAACACAGACTGCGAGTGAAGCATAACATTTCCTCTGAATTTATTGCACCATTATAATTTCATATTTGATGCAATACAATGATCACACCATTTGCTGCATAGTCTCTTGGTGAATGAACACTTCAGACTACAGTATATCAATTTAGACATATAATAGACTGTACCACCAAAAAACATTATGGAGGGGAGTGTATTAGGTAAATATTAGACAAATCACGATCTCCGGTAATTATTCAGGAATTTCTTGTAAATGCATGAATATTAAATTATTTTGTACAGATATAAACTTCTCTTCACAATATAAAATCATATTCATTGAATTAATACCATATAATAGCCTCAAACCACAAATAAAGTATGGATCACGATTGTGATCCGCGCGACCACTGGCCTGTTAAAAAGGAAGGGGGCAGCAAGTTACAATGTACTGTATTCAGTACCATCCTGTTATCACAACACTCCCGCAGCGTTAAGACCCTGTAAGTCATACGATAACCTCAGACATGTCTCCATTTAATGCACAGCAATGAGATAAGGCATATCGCCTATACACACATGAACTTGGGAAGTACGAAGACAGAAGACTCCTTTGTCTGAAAGAGTCCGACCCAGCTTCGTGCAACTCGTATCACACATACGGATTCCATTCCAATCTAGTATAAACTATTGGCCATCGACATTTCCGAGTATAACTTAATTGCTCCCCCTAATACGAAATTTGCGAATAGCGAAAGATCCTTATTTAAGTGCCCAATTCAAGAGTGGGCAAATGTGAACGGACCAATCCTAACTAGAAGTCATGTATTTGTGTGAACGAAATAACTGCACAATGCAAAATCCCCTCTTTAAACAAAGGCCTCATTAACTAGTTATGCTTAAATATATTTTTCTCCCACCGTAGTAGGCACTAAATTGTTCAAATAAGTTGTCCTGTCAATTCAATTCATGACATTTGTCAGTTTTGAGGTTAGGTAATTTCCGACCAACAACAATGCCAACGAAATAAAGTAAACATAACAGTATTGCAGATGAACTATCGAAACCTACCTCCAGAATTCAGAGTAGCACCTTCTTCAATAGGAATGACTAGAAGGGGAAACACTCCACTCAGTCCAATTACGGATGCTCCTATCATAGAGCAAATCCACGGATGATATTCCATATTTGGCAACATTGATACCGCCATAACAAACAACGGCTCTGGAATGAACATACTGAACATAGTCTTGTAGACATGCCAAATAGTCCCATCTGACGTTTCGTTGAATTGACAACCGGTTAGGTCGGCCCCAGCATCACTTACTGAACACATTTTGTGTGTTAATGCTATTGTCAATAGCGCAAAAAATATAAAACAAGCAAATGTACTTTGATAGGAGTCGTCGCTTTGCAACGTGCGAGAATATTCACAGTACTATCCAGTGATCGATCCACTTGTCCCTTGTACTCACGATATCTCTGAAGTATCTTATATCTAACTCAAGATGTAAACGAACATGAAAAAAATCTATCAGTAATCTTCACTCGCGAAATGACACAAACCACTTACACGCACTGGTGCACAGCAGTTTGAGACTGTCGAACAAGTTGACACAACTCGCCGTAATAAATACTGCGAACATGCATGCTTCGCAAACATGCCGCTAGATAGTGCTCATAACAGAAAGACTAGGCTGAGTATCTTGAACTCGTCATTTGTCGTGCCACCAAATGAAATTGTAGAAGACATATTCCCGTCCATTAGTCTCTGAGTCTTCGCTTAATGCAATGAAGCGGTGCAGCGCAGCGCTTGGTGAAGCAAACCAACACGGAGACGGATTGGCTTGGATTATTATTTTGATATATAATTCAATGAATTCGCGTTCGCTTGGTTAAAAGCGGTAGCGTGAAGTTTAAAATCGTATGAAAATATATTTTGACTTTGTGGCTGTAGTTTTATATGTGTACATGTGATTTTATGTTGAACGGAAAAATTATAAGTTTTTACCAGGATATTCAGCAGAGTTATGTGTGAAATTTTGATGAGGTTATGGTATTACATGGGCGGATATTTACACGACATTTTAAATAGATGCAATTTTTCTGTGTATGTACTTCGATGTTTACTTGTTTGAATTATAAAATCACTGTCTTGTCATGAGTTATTAATAATTATAAATTATAATATGAGTCTGATTGTGAAAATTTGTTATATTTTGCCCCTTTTTGAATAAAGGTACGACGTTAGACCAGTGATTTCCTACGTTTTTGAGTTTTCTATTGCGGGATTTTAGGCTACATTAAACTATTTAGAGCATGCAGTAGGCCGCTCGAGGTAGCACATTTATTAAATGAAGTGAAAATCCACGGCCTGCATCCAGGCGACCGACCGGGTCAGGGAATGGAATTTATGAAGCCCCCATTTATAAATTCCGTACCCAATTGTGTTGTCAAGTATGTATTTCAATATGCAATAGCACAAGGAAACTAGTTGTGCAAGCTTTTGCGTGTTACATATTATATGCAACGGAAGATTGTTAAAAATGTCGTGTAAATATCCGCCCATGTAATACCATAACCTCATCAAAATTTCACACATAACTCTGCTGAATATCCTGGTAAAAACTTATAATTTTTCCGTTCAACATAAAATCACATGTACACATATAAAACTACAGCCACAAAGTCAAAATATATTTTCATACGATTTTAAACTTCACGCTACCGCTTTTAACCAAGCGAACGCGAATTCATTGAATTATATATCAAAATAATAATCCAAGCCAATCCGTCTCCGTGTTGGTTTGCTTCACCAAGCGCTGCGCTGCACCGCTTCGTTGCATTAAGCGAAGAGTAGGTAATCTGTGGAAGAGACCAGAAGAATCTCTACAAGTAGTTATTTCACTGACCGAAAGAGGTCTCTGATGCTGGTGGCTCTGCTCTCCCATTAGCTGCAAGTAGTAGATTATCCCTATAATTTGCCATATTATTCATATCTTGTGCCGTGATTGACTGACGGGAACGTACGAGGAAGTAGATATTGTTAACTCTGCCCATAATTGACTTTATACTGCAAGGTAGGCCTATGAACTTAAGGGAAACGAGAAATTATCCCTTAAAATGTATTAATCAATTACCTAACGCAGAATCCAACTTAACATCTTGAAGTGCTATCAATTTATACTTTTCAGTCGACCAACACGCTATTTGTCCAATGTGATAGGGTGCAATTTAGGATTACGCGTTTCAACCTTCAGGCGGTCATCATCAGATCCTAATCACTAATGTTGAATTTTAGATTTATATACAACATTTAGAATAGTGGTTTTATTATACTTATGTATTACTTGTCTTGTTAATGTCAGTATTTATGATTCGCGGTGAATCTCGTTATTTAAAGAAGGTTGTTTAATGTTTTATTATAGGTTTGCGTCCTCATATGAATATTGTGCACTTGTAAATAATTAAGTGACACAACATATAATACATTGATACATGATTAAGGCTGCAGCAATGTCATGCACACGGATTTCTACCATGGTTATGGCTACTTATCCCCACTGGTCCAGTTCACAGCACTGTCGTTGTGTAAAGGTGTTCACTTGTTGCTCGCTTCCACTGCCTCGTTATGAGTACGTCATCTGGCTTGCCTTGCGTGTGGAACTGGTATCTGTTGACGGAATTCGTAACTACTCCTACTTAAATTTGAGAATGTGGAAAAGACTGAGGCTGAAATGAATTGCAAAGTGATGTAAGATCGCTTCTGGAACTTTCACATTCCTACTGTACACCATTTAATTCTCCTGCCACAGTTTAGACAAAGGGTGGACATATGCTTGTAACCAGTCTTAAAGGAGAGATAGGTCCCTAAAGAAACTGCCTGACAGAGGCCTTGGTTTGTTGAGTATAAACACTGGATAATAATAATAATAATAATAATAATATCGTTTGGCCTCGGGTGCAGGGTGCAAGCTTTGTTATTTGACACCCAAAGGGTAGCTTGCATATCGAATTTCGTTGTTCCTTGAAGCACTATAAAAGTCAAAGAGGTTAGATATCTATGCTCCTTGAACGCTATAGCGCTTTCTAGCAGAGAAATGAGAAACTTTGTGTTGGCGGAAACTCCCGAGATTAATTTTGCCACTATAAACACGGCCTACTGAATTCAAATGGATTCTTTGACATGCCAACATCGTATGACATGGTGTCGTAATTTTTGCCGCCTTTCAAAAAAATCACTTACCACGGCCAGGAGCGAACCTGCAAGCTTGGGGTTAGTAGACCGACACGTTGACCACTCATCCACACTGGATGCGTCCTCCTCAATAACATGTATCCCTAATTATTCCTTCCCAGAAGCATTTATAGCCACATTTAATAGCTAAGGGTGTGAACTTACTTTGTTTAGATGGTTCTGCAATAGCTGAACAAGCTGACGTCACGAGACACGCCATCGAATTTGATACGGCCGAAACTGTTGCTAAAATTCCCGAATATCAAAACAAGTTAATTAGAGAGGCAATAGAGGTCGCGAAGCATCCCAATAATTTCAATCGCGAAGATGGTTTCAAACTTAGCAACACTTGGAAAGTTCTCCTAACGCGACTGCGAGGGGCGCGGACATAAAGGCAGCAGCGTGATGTCAATCCAGGGCAAGCAAGCACCTCTGGCTGGCAATAACCGTCAGTTTGAGTATGGACACCAACTCGTACCTACTCATGATTAAGGCTGCAGCAATGTCAGCCGAAACCTCGGGAAACAATCACCGATATACAACGCGGCTCCATCCTGTAAGCCTAGATGATAAACTAGACACCGGCCGCGAAAGCCTACGATCTAAATAGATTTTTAATTAGGGTTTTAACACACATTTTCGTAATTTATACGACATTGGGAAAAGCATCGCATGTTTCTTTACGTACCGTAAGGAAGCAAAGGTAAGGATGTTGTTGTTGTTTGAGTCTTCAGTTTTTGACTGGTTTGATGCAGCTCTCCATGCCTCCCTGTCCTGAGCTAATCGTTTCATCTCTACATAACTACCACACCCTACATCTGAGGCAATCTGTTTAACATATTCTAACCTTGGTCTACCCCTACAGTTCTTGTCCTCGACCCTTCCTTCCATAACTAAGCTTGCTATTCCTGGGTGTCTTAGTATGTGTCCTACCAACCTATCTCTTCTCTTCATTAGCAGTCGCCAGAAACATCTCTCCTCTCCCACTCGTCTTAATACCTCTATGTTTGTAACCCTATCTACCCATCTGATCTTCATCATTCTCCTGTAACACCACATTTCAAATGCTTCTATTCTCCTCTTTTCTGCTGCACCAATAGTCCAAGTTTCACTTCCATAGAGCGCCACGCTCCAGACAAAGGCTTTCAAAAATGACTTCCTAATACCTAAATCTATATTCGATGTCAGCAGATTCCTTTTTTGTAGAAAAGCTTTCTTTGCCTGAGCCAACCTACTTTTTATATCCTCTTTGCTTCGTCCATCACTGGTTATTCTACTTCCTAAGTAACAGAAGTCTTCTACTTCCTTCAGCTTTTCACCTGTCAATTTGATCTCCATAGAGGTTTCTGATTTATTTCGGGTGCATTCCAGTATTTTTGTTTTACATTTATTAATTTTCATCATGAATTCTTTCTGTAAGACGGAGTCCATACCATTCAAAAACTCATTCAAATCCTCAGGCTTGTCGGCCAAGATGACGATGTCATCAGCAAATCTCAGAGTTGAAATTATTTCTCCTTGAATCTTCACTCCCACTTTAAATTTTTCTCTAATTTCCTTCATTGCTTGTTCAATGTAAAGATTGAAAAGTATGGGTGATAAGTTGCAACCTTGCCTTACACCTTTCTGAATACCAGCTTCTCTCTCATGTCCTTCAACTCGAATGACTGCTGTCTGGTTTCTGTATAGATTGTATATCACCCTCCTATCTCTGTACTTTATTCCAATCGATTTCAAAATGTCAAACAATTTAGTCCAATCAACGTTATCAAAAGCCTTTTCTAAGTCTACAAAAGCCATGAACGTTCTCTTATCTTTCCTTATTCTACCTTCCAAAATCAGCCTAAGACTTAGTACAGCTTCCCTTGTTCCTACATTTCTCCTGAAACCAAACTGGTCTTCACCCAACTCCGTTTCTATCTGGCTTTCAATCCTCTTGTAAATTATCCTAGACAGGATCTTTGAAGCATGAGTAATCAAGCTGATTGTACGGTAATCTTCACATCTGACAGCTCCCACTTTCTTTGGTATAGGGATGATTACATTCTTCTTGAAATCAGGGGGTACCTCACCTGTCTCATAAATCCTACACACCAAGTAAGGATGTACGGTAACATATTTGGTGTTAAAAGTGGCTGTCGTGTTCCGTGATACTCATACATCCATGAGACCCTCTTGTAAATAATTAATAACAAATCGAACTCTGAATTAGACCTCTGATTTTTGAACAGATTTACTTTTGTGTAGAAGCTTCGTACCCTCACACTATAGAATTCCTCGGTGCGAAGTCGTGCCTCGTGGTTGAACCTCACTTTGAAGTACCGGTACTCAACCAGAACAGCTTGCTTGAGCTGTTGGATGTGATTTTGCACGGGCGGATAATTTTTCACAAGCTCCGAAAGTTCCTCAAACACCTCTCCTTTAACATTATTGAGAACTGCAGTCAAGAGCTTGTCAAAAGGGTCCATTAATTTTGTGACATTGTCGTAGAAATATTGCAAGGCCTTTTCACCCTCTGTACATTAATAAACTGCATCGTGTGATGGAATTAAAAGGCCACCTCTGTTCAGAAGCATCAAGAACTGCTTTACAAGGATCACATTTGATCACCTTTTTCAAACTTCTCACAACAAGATTGGTGCAGAAAACATGTCTAGTTTTGCTTGTAAGACAAGATGGTTATTGAATCTTTTGTAACAATAATAGAGAAAACAATGAAACTTATAAAACAGATACAATGAGATAATAATTATTCCACTGTCATAGGAAGTGCTGCCACAGTACTCCTCTTCCAATGCAGTGGTAACGTTTCCACATTCGGAAAATGTAATGTACACGCCGGCCAGATATTGTTGTTTGTGACTGTGCCTGCGATGAGTTGTTTCCATTTTCATTAACCAGTAAATAGGCCGGCTTAAGCCGATCAATGCTTATTGTTGTTGGCATTCCTTCAATTGTGAGGACAGCAATTTTCTTGTCGTTTAAGTAAATGATAAGGACCATCATAAGGTGCTTATAATGGGGCTATGATGCCGTCGTGACGTACAAAAACGGGGGTGCATATTGTCAGATCTCTGTGGATGAAAACTTAATGTGGGCCATGTTGAGATGTGTGTACAGGTCGTAGATTGTGCATGGAGTGCTGCAGTTTTTGTACAAATGATGTCTGGAATTTCTGGGATAGTTGATTTGATAAGTTCAAAAACTCTCCCGGCAAACGCAAAGGTTGACCGTAAACTAATTCTGCTGAACGTAGCCCTAAAAGTACAGTAGGTAGCACCTCTACCCATGAATTAGTTCAGTGACACTTTAAGGCTGTTTTGGAAGTACTATGCCAGCGAATCACCATTCCATTAGCTGCTTGGTGATACGCTGTTGTGTGGAAGCGGTGTGCTCCCAACAACCGTGTGAGTTCTCTGAATAATTCGCATTCGAATTGCCGTCCTTGGTCTGTGGTCAATTGAGAGGGTACACCAAATCGTCAAATCCAACCTATGAAGATGGCTCGCGCTGTCATGTCTGATATTGGTACAGCTTATGGCCATCTTGTGAATCGATCAATGATAGTACGGTAACACAATATCTGTAACCTTCAGATGATGGTAGAGGTCCAACTATATTCACATGAATGTGTCTGAATCTCTCGTTTGGGACAATGAAATCTGCAATAGGTGCTTGTGTGTGTTGCTGGATTTTTGATCGTTGATATGCCAAACAAGTCTTTGTCCATGTCCTAATATCGTTCTGCATGAAAGGCCATACAAACCTAGCTCTTGGCATTTTCTTTGTTGCGCGAATACCGGGGTGTGATAAACCATGGATCAGATCAAACACTGCCTTTCTACACGAGGCTGGGACATATGCTCGGATTGTACCTGCGAATACGTCACAATAAAGTGTATCACCAAGCGTAGGTAAGCCACTTTTTGAAGTTTCAGGGATGTGGATGTAGATTTTAACAATAATTCTTTCAACTCGGCATCGCTTACTTGTTCTTGGGCCATGAGCATGAAATCTAGATTTTCGTTTGAAGTAATACAGTCTATTCGCGAGAGACCATCTGCAACTATATTACTGAAACCTGATACATGTTTGATTACTGTGGTGAATTGACCAATGAAATACAGAAGTAGTATTCTCTGGTTTCTGGTGGAATGCGTATGTGAGTGGTTTGTGGTCTGGATACAATGTGAACTGTTGACCCTCCAGTAGATGCCTGAAATGTTTGATATTGAGGTATACTGCTAGAAGCTCCCTATCATAAGCGCTATATTTACATCAATGCTGTAGTACAACTCAGTTGTAGTTCCCACCTTACTTTACGAATCTGAATCCTTGACATGCTACAGACGTCATTTTAAAAATCTGGAGCAATATCACCAGCGATGTTTGAGGAGAATTCTTCGTGTGACATGGCAAGACAAACGCACAAACACCAGCATTCTCGAAGAAACACAGACTACCAGTGTTGAAGCCATGCTTTTCAACGTCAGCTGCGATGGACAGGACACGTAATCCGCATGCCCAATAATCGCATTCCCTAGCTGGTGCTTTGCTCTGAACTAACTGTGGGCAAGCGCTGTGTGGGAGGTCCGAGGAAGCGATTCAAAGACATACTAAAGGCTAATATGCAAATATCAACAACTGGGAGACTGCTGATCCTGGAGCTCACTTGTTCATCGTGGTGCGATACTTTTTGAAGAAAACCGCCGACGTATGGTAGAAGGTCGGAGGCAGCGCACAAAGAACAGAATGTTCATTAGAAGACAGGGAATGAATGCGGATGTCTCATCTGGACCTGATACTACCTGTCATCACTGCGGAAAACTGTGTGTCTCCCGCATTGGGCTTTATAGTCACTTCCGGACTCATCGATGAAGAGTCATTCGGCATTGGAAGGCCAACCTACTCGAGACGAGTGTTTGCTATCATCACCATCATTATTTACATTACGCTGAATCTAGTTTACGTGAGAAAAATCCCAGAGGTCGCCATTCCTTTCCTTGAAGTTGCTGCACTACTCCCCCTACGCGTACGCCAGAGGCGTCGACATGAGAGCGAGAGGACCGTCAGCCGATGGGTGAGCGAGAAGTGTCGCCGTCCTTAGTTCCATCTTCACTTTCTCGAATGCAGCTGAATCTTCGGTTGACCAATTTAACTTCCTTTTGTCATTCTTTCCTGCACCTGTTAGATGTTTCGTGAGAAGTGCTTGACTTTGAGCTGCACCAGGTAGGAATCATCTGTAGAAATTTTCGATCCCTAAGAATTGCCTAAGTTCTTGGACTGTTGTTGGTTGTTTGAGCGATTTGATTGAGTCAACCTTGTCAGGAAGAGGTGTGATTCCACACTTTGTAACCTCATAGCCTATGAAGTTCACTTTATCCTTTCCGAACTTGCATGTATGTATGCTGTATGTATTACTAACCCATGATCCTCAAGTCTTTAGATGCATCTGGTGTTCGTTGTGGTTATTGGAAGCTACTAATAAGTCATCCAGATAAGAAAAACAGAAATCAAGTCCCCTTGTGACTTCTTGCATAAACCGTTGAAATGTCTGTGCTACGTTGCAGAACCCAAAGGGCATGTTCATATTCTCAAATTCATAAAGCCCAAACGGAGTTATCACGGCTGTTTTCGGAATGTCGCTTGGTTCTACAGCTATGTTGTTATATGCACGAACCAGGTCTATAGTTGAGAATACAGACTTGCCATATAGCGAGTGTGTGAAGTCTTGTATATGAGAAATGGGGTAGCGGTCGGGAGTCGTGATACTGTTAAGTTGGCGATAGTCACCACAAGGTCGCCAATCTCCGTTCTTCTTGATTGTCATATGAAGAGGGCTAGCCCAGCTACTGGCAGAAGGTCTGCAAATGCCGAGTTTCATCATGTATTCCAATTCTTATTCATAATGTAGAATTTTGGGCTTATGCCATGTTTTATTTAATTAAACTCGACGCTTTTCGAAATAAAACGTGTCTTTCTTCATCAGGAATGAATGGAAACAAGTAGTTCCGTGAAGAACTATACAGCCTATTTTCATATATCCTACTTATGTTAATTGCCACTATCAACATACACAATTTCTGTTTGATTGCTGTAATAGATTAGTAGATATTGAGAACCGACTAAATATTTCGGATGGTCGCCATGTTGGATTTTATATATGTAGGTCCTAGAGTTATGTACTGTTACATGCAGATTATTGTGAACGTGTAGTATTCAAACTTCAATCGCATAATTAGGACACAAGAAAAAACAAGGAGATTTTAAAATTTTTCACAGCTGCCATCTTGAGGTTATGGAAACAATTGAAATAAATTAGATGCCAGTGGATTAACATTCGTATAAGGATTTACTGTACCAAGTTTCACTGCACGCGGATGGTTAAATTGCGAGAAACGTCCATGTAAATATTTATAATTCGCGTCACCGCCATGTTGGATTTGTGATCACCAGGTTATTTAAAGTCCTATAGGTGAACTTAAGTTTATAACCCCTATGAACATAAAATAATGCAGTTTGATTGCTAAAATAGATTCGTAGATATTCAGTATCGTCTAAATATTTCGGATGGTCGCCATGTTGGATTGTTAAATGTATAGGCCATAGAGTCATGTACCATTAAAGGAAAATTATTGCGTAGGTTCATTATTCAAACTTTCACTTCGATCGCATGACTACATCACAATAAATAAAATCTTAATTTTAAAATTCGCACTGCCGCCATCTTGAGGTTATGTAAACAATTGAACTAAATTAGATACCAGTGGATTACAACGTGTATAAATATTTCCTGTGCCAGGTTTCAGTGCGCTTGGAACATTAAATCGCGAGAAAGGTCTATTTAAAATTTTCAAATTCGCTTGGCCGCCATGTTCGTTTTGTAGTTAACCGGTTTTTGAAAGTCTTATAGATGGACTTCCAGTAGTGCCCTTTATCTCCGTACAAGATTTCAGGGTTTTACCGCTAATAGTTTCAGAGATATAGAATGCCGGTGAAATAATTCGCACATCCGCCATCTTGTGATTATGTAAACAATTGAACGAAGTTAGATGTCGGTGCATTAAAATGTATATAAACATATACTGTACCAAGTTTCATTGCGTTTGGTTGGTCAAATCGCGAGAAACGTCTATTTAAAAGTCGCAAATTCGCTTGGCCGCCATGTTGGTTTTGTAGTTACCAGGTTTTCAAAAGTCACATAAGTGAACTTATAGTAGTTCCCTCTATCACCTTAGAAAATGTCAGGGTAATATCGGTAATAGTTTCGGAGATATTGAATGCTGGTGAAATATTTCGCACAGCCGCCATGTTGGATTGGTGAGTCGTAACAAAATTTGAAGGGCACGGTCGAGGTCGCCGGGAATAGTGCTATGAACTTACCGAGTTTCATTGAAATCGCTCCTGCCGTTTAGATTTTATTAGGGGGGGGCACAGACACGAATCACACACACACACCCACACGCACACACACACGGACAAAAGGTGATCTCATAAGCCTATTTTTTTCAAAATTGAAAATAGGCTAAAAACGACCAAATTGTTGCTAAGAGAAAGAAACTAAAATAGGTGCCCTAAGATGGACGCCATTTTAGCCCCATGTTCGGGACAACGAAAAGCAGTAGTGTATTACTTTCATTCCTGGTGAAGAAAGACATGGTTTCTTTCGAAACGCGTCGAGTTTAATCAAATAAATCACGGCATAAGCCCAAAATTCTACATTATGAATAGTAACACGGGTTGTGAAAGTATAAATGATAATATTCCAATTCTTGTTTTGTTGCTACCAGTTTATCTGGTAGGAGTCTTCTGGCCTTGCCAAAGACTAGAGGGCCGGTTGTGGTGATGTGATGTGTAACTGAGTGCTTGATAACTGTGTCAGTTGGGAACGGCTTTGTGATTTCAGAAAACTTTGAAAAGGAACCATACACAGAGTTACCTATGGCAACCGTGTGTATACTCGAAGGAGGGCCATTGAAGATAGTGCCTTTTGAGGTTGTAGAAGTACTTTGGTCTACTAGACGACGATTTTTTAGATCCACTAGTAAGCCGAACTTGCGGAGGAAGTCGGCTCCTGAAATAGGTCATGTGGCGCGAGCAGCAATGAAAGGCCACTTAAAGGAACGCCGTAAACCAAGGTCCAGGTTCAATATTCTCTTACCATATGTGTTGATGATAGAGCCATTGGCTGCAAATAATTGATACTTATCTGGAGGGCTATGGATTTCTTTCACACTCCGGGGCACTACTGAAACGTTAGCTCCAGTATCATCCAGGAAGGTTAAACCAGACAATTGATCTTCGATCAATAAGCGGCATGGAGGCGAACCAGAGGTGACAGCTGCGCTTCCCAACCGGTATCCTAGTTTTTCGACTGCTGAGCATATCGGCAAGGGGAAGTGCATTTTCTCGGTTTTCACCGAACGTTGTGTGGTACCAGCAAAGGCTCCGGGTGCGGGAACGTGAGCATAGTCTGCTACGATTCTGCCAAGTTGGTTTCTTGTTATGTGATCTTCCCAATGCTTCGACCTGTTCTGTCAACTTAGCTATCTGAAGTTTCAGTTGAGAAATACGAGGCACGGCCAGAAAGTAAGTTCCGTTTGGTAATAAAATTGAATTGTGTACAGATACAGAAAAAATATTTATTGCACAACATTCTACACCTCTTAAACTACGTTTCCACATAACTGCCGACCTTTTGCAGGCATTTGTCATAGCGTGGCACAAGTTTTTGGATACCTTCTTCATAGAAGTTTGCCGCCGACCCGTAAACGAGAGTGAAGACTCCCCTGTAAGATATCCTACCATTTGGCCACCACTGTTAGGCAAATTGCGTATGTGGTCAGGAGAACTCCTAAACATACGCAGTTCTCCTGGTAAGCACGCAATTTGCCTAACAGTGGTGGCCAAAGGGTAGGATATCTTACAGGGGAGTCTTCACTCTCGTTTACGGTCGGCGGCAAACTTCTATGAAGAAGGTATCCAAAAACTTGTGCCACGCTATGACAAATGCCTGCAAAAGTTCGGCAGTTATGTGGAAAAGTAGGTTAAGAGGTGTAGAATGTTGTGCAATAAATAATTTTTCTGTATCTGTACACAATTTAATTTTATTACCAAACGGAACTTACTTTCTGGACGTGCCTCGTATTTTTGTTTGAATCCTCCGATGTTGCTGATGCCAGTGAGTGCGTTTTCGAAGTTAATTATACCTGTTGGATTTTGTCTGCCGTAGTGGCCAGCTGGCATAAATCGTCCCCACCCGTCGACAATATTGCTTGCATTTGTGATGGCAAGCGTTACATCTACAGCGATCGTAACATCGCATCATCGAGCCTTCCAAGAGCTAATCCTTTCATATCGCGAAGTAAGTGAGATGGGCGTTTGTCACCCAGGTCCATTCCAGTAAGTTGTTTCTTCAATCGTTGCTCTTCAGTGTCAGAAAATTCCTTTAACAACCGATGTTTTAATTTAGTATACATACCAGATCTTGGTGGGTTTAAAATCACGTCACTGATTGCACCGAGTAGGCCTACATCGCTTTCAATTACGCCGACAACAAAATTATATTTTGTAGAATCAGCTGTGATTCTAGCAGTTATAAATTGTGACTCTATTTGTGCGAACCATAAAGTTGGGGTTGCTTTCCGAAAGGTGGAATTTTAACAATCACCCTGGCAATTTCTTGATCTTGGCGCTGATTTTCCGTTTGTGACATGCTGAATAATTACGTACTGGGAAAGAATTCGGTATTGTTCTGATCACGTCGGGTCACCACTTTAGTTTTGCTTGTAAGACAAGATGTTTATTGACTCTTTTATAACAATAATAGAGAAAACAATGAAACTTATAAAACAGATACAATGAGATAATAATAATAATTCTACTCTAAGCTGTTTGACGTGCGTGTTCTTTCTTCATTGGAAGTGCTGCCACAAATGAAAATCAACAAGTTCAATCTAATACTACATCATTTCCTAATTTATTTTTCATCGTTAGAAAATGTATTTTGGCTAATTTCAGTACTTAAGAAAATTGTATCGTACGATGAGTTCTCATTCAGCGTTACCTTCCACTTAAGTATTTTTATGAAATTGAACAACACAACATGTCCAAATGCAAATAAGGAAGTCTATTGTTTCAGTAAGCGTTACTTTCTAACAACTATGCATTACATTTGCTATACAAAGGAAAACATAATCAATGAACTGTTTCCTTTTAAATTCAATTTTCCATGAAACATAGAAACCTTCGCAAAAATAACCTAGAACTTAGAAATTCTACAAAGGACTAAATAGGCCTGGACTAATTTAGGGATGCAATGTATCCTAGAAGAATCTCAAAATTTCCTCAACCAAATGCACTGTCCATACGTTTAATAAGATGACAAATATCACCTCAGCGTATTTATTTTCGAAGACTACACCGTCACATCTGTAGCATAACCTGCAATTTGACACAGAACATGATTGACGACTGCATTGCGTAGTCCACACTACATTAAATCTAGCATAGGGACATAACGCATTTTTATGTTCGGAGATGCATTTACTGGCAGTCTCAACAAAACACGAAGAAAAAAGTCTATGGACATTTAAATACTTGATACCTTCGAGAATAAATACATGCCTGTTCAGTGGAGTAAGGGATAGGGTAAATTATAATAATGTATAATACATGTTTAATTATTTTTCTTTCATGTTTCGTAGTTAAGAGGAAACGTAAAGAAATGCAAGTACCGGTAAGTTAGTTAAGTCAAGAATTTTAGGGTTATTTTACAATGAATTAACTTACCCAATGGAAAGAAATGCCCGATACTTTTTTAAACATCGCCTTACATCCATACACGACATAGTAATATACCATTCTGGCTTAGTAATGAATAAAACTCACTTTAAAAAGCCCAATTCTATCATCACGTGACGTATTTCAGATGTTGCTCTCAACAATGTGACGTCATCAGCCATCTATAGGATTTATGATCGAAGGTCCGTGTACTAAAGTGTGTGTTTTTTTTTTCGCGACCAATGACGTGGGAAGACCTGTATAAACAATTCAATGGACCTGAAAATGTTATTATTTACTGGTACATACTTACTTGGTGTCGTTCCATATCTTGAAGATCACCACAAACTACCATTTCCTTCAAGATGTTGTAATTTCCATTCTCATAAGAGTACCTGCATTTAATCCCTAAATATCATGTGTCCGATAACTTTATACAGAAATATTTTTTGATGTTTGTGAAATTTGAGGGCAAATCTTATTCCTCCTATCTTATACCCAGAAACTGAGTTGGAGACTGGGGGTGGGTTTTGGGAGGCCAACTTGATCTTAATTGGTGCTTATACGGCTGTTCTGATCACAACGATTTTTTTAGGGTGGAGGGGTGGGGGGGGGGGGGGTATATTAATACTATATTGTTATGTAACTCAATATGCTCTCCGGGTCAAAAATAAAATGGCATATTTCGTGCCCATTCTGATGAGGTATGAGATCGTAGTGGATATTTGACTGTTTCTTCGCTAATATTTGAGTGACCGATATACATAATAACTTATTATAGTAAACCCATTGACAGTGCCGGATTAAGGCAAAATGAGGCCCAAGTCCCTCAGATTGTTGGGGCCCCTTGATTTTTTCAAATAGTTTTTATTCTTTAGCACCTGCACATTTAATAAGTATATACAAGAGCTTTTTCTCAAGATGAATAATACACTTTTTATTAAATCATATATACATATATATATATATATATATATATACATTTCAATTGAAATGATCATCGTTATTTGAAAACATTTCAGACGATTTGATGAACAATTTAACAAATCATACTAATTTTTACTTCTGTAAAATGTAATCAATTTTTTTCTGTTTCTCCGGTCAATGAAATCTTCTACAATGCCATCAAAATCAATTTCCCGCAGAACATCTGACTCGATATACATTAAACTTAGCATGTCTAATCGTTCTTGTGACATGATACTTCTTTGCGCAGTTTTGATCCGTTTCAATTTTGAAAACAAGCGCTCCGCAGAACAATTCGTTATCATGAGGGTCAGGAAAATGCGAAAAGCAATTTCAACGTTCGGAAAAACAGACTCAAGCTTGTCTCGAATAAGAATTTCAAGTTCAGAATGAGTGAACTCAGTTTTCTTTTGGGGGGGGGGGCAGATAATTGGGGGCCCTAGGCCTGGGCCTAGTCGGGCCTAATGGGCGATCCAGCACTGCCCATTGATGTTTATACAATAACTTATTAACAAACTAAACATCAGTCCTTCTGAAAACAAATGCATTGAAAATCTGTATCTCATGATGATCAGTGTCAGTCTTTAGTAGTCCTCCCTGCACACGGAGGAGGCATGCTCTGAATGAGATCAAGTTTATCTTGGGGTAAGAGCAGGGCCGTATTTCTAAATAGGCTAAGTAGGCTGCAGCCTAGAGCGGCAAATTTTCAGGGCGGTAGTTTAGCAATTTATTCAAAAGTTAAAATGAAGTATTTCAGATGTTAATAATATTTTCCGTACGAATTTAAGAATAACTGTTACTTAAAAATATGTTTTATTCCTTCAACATAGCCTACTTTCTAAAACTATAACATAATACAAATTCACAGCACGTAATCTTGTATTATAACTTTCTTGTAGTGCAATGTAATTTGGTTTGACAACACTGGCACAAGCGCAGCGATTCGATCTGACAACACTGTAGCCGATCTGGCAAAACTGTTGGTGGAAGGCCCAGTGGCTCCGCTGTCAGTCTAGCCTGTCTGAGTGTGAAGCTGTCCTTCGTGTCTAATTAAATTATAAAAATATGTGTAAAATAGTGATCACTTATCTCCAAGAACAAATTAATTAAGTTCGAATCCCATTTCATTTTTTAACGAATCATAAAAAAATGTAAGTAAAAAAAAAGTTAGTTAGTTACCGGTATTGTTGTTTTAAGGGGCGAACCTACGAGGTCCGTCATTTGTAAATACTGTATTCTGATTTTGCCCCCATCCCCCCTAAAAATAAGTAGATGACTAATTTCATTACATGATTTATAATGTAAACCATTAAAATTGTAGTTTTATCTAAACTAAGTTAAATGAACTTTATGTTAAAAAAAGGATGAAAACGCCAATGAACTCGATCCTCTTTTGTTGTATAAAACAAATGTATTAAGCAAATATGAACTATAGTGGGGGCGGCAAATGGACTTTAGCCTATAGGCGGTATACTCTTAAATCCGGCCCTGGGTGAGAGGTCCCACTCCTCTATGGCAGCGTCAGCATACAGTTGACGGTAGTCTAAACTTTAGTTGAGCAGTGTATAGGCCTATCTTCAACGGAAGGTTGAAGGTGCAATGGATTGGGTATGTTCTGTAACCAGGCGCGGATCTAGAGTTTGGCTTTGGGGGGGGGGGGGGGGTCAGAGAATCGAAAATGTTAAGAAAAATGGTATAACTAAGAACGCAATCACAAAATACCAAAGGTACAAAACCAGACCATTTTTTTTGCAAGCTATATGGATAGAAATTTGATACGTTTAGCGCACCAAAAACATTCGTACAAATTGCAACGGTGTGTTTTGCGACTTTTACATCGAGCTTCGAGAAAAGTATCAAGGTACGTTACAGTTTCGGCAAGTCGAGTTGGTTCCGACAAAGGGAAAAGTCACAGTTTAAATTGCCAACCAAGCTTGCAGTTTGGATTTCGGCAAAATTTTTCGGTGCGAAAAAAGTCCCAAATTCCTATCCGTACATTGCTGCACATTCATCGTGACATCACTATAAACATAGATTCGGTAATCACAAGGTTTGCTAAACAAAATAGACGAGTTGATTTTGTTATATAAATAATCATTTTTATATAACAGTTATGAAGTTGTAAATATGTACAATTGTAACAGAACATAATAATTGCAATAAAGATATTTTCAGTATTGAATAAAATGAAAAAAACTTCTTTTCAGTTAAAATTCGTTAAGTTTAATTTGTCTGGTTATTGTGTTTTCGTTTCTTGAGTTTGCAAAAAAATTTGGTTTTCGGTTGGAGGGGGATCATGACCCCGTGACCCCCCCCCTTGAATCCGCGCCTGCCTGTAACACGGTACCTCTCCTTATTTACATTCCTAATTCGGGCAATTCTGGGGTGAAATGCTAGTCTTGGTATTATAAGATTTTGTTGAATACTACTGTATGAGTTTCTCAAGGAACGAAGTACCGTACTGTAAGTGCAGAGAGCCACCGGCTTCAAGTTTCCAATCAAAGAGGAAAAACAACCCACCAGTCGTAAATTTAAAGCTGGGGGAATAAGGTGAAGACTTTAGAGGCATAAATATATACCAATAAGAACAATTGTAAGTAAGCCTCCGTGGCTTAGGCGGCAGCACGCCGGCCTCTCACCGCTGGGTCCGTGGTTCAAATCCCGTTCACTCCATGTGAGATCTGTGCTGGACAAAACGGAGGCAGACAGGTTTTTCTCCTGGTACTCCGGTTTCCCCTGTCCAAATTTCATTCCAGAAACACTCTCCACTATCATTTCATTTCATCTGTCATTCATTCAATCATTGCCCCAGAGGAGTGCGACAGGCCTCGGCAGTCGGCACAGTTCATATCCTCGCCGCTAGATCGGGCCTTCATTCATTCCATTCCTGACCCGTTCGGAGACTGGAAGCAGGCTGTGGATTTGCATTTTCAAGCACAATTGTAAGCCTTTTCCGTCATTTGTACAGTAAATACTGTATTCTGATTTTGCCCTTGCCATGAAAACTGGATGTTATGCATGGGCGTGTTGGTGTTAAGACCTCAAGGACAACGTTGCAATTCAAATCAATCATCATCTTAATCATCTTAATACACCGCAGGCCTACACTCAGAACTCCTCCATGAAGCATTAACCCATTCTTGGTACTTTGGTGCGTTATCAGACACGAACATGGGCGAAGTTCAAGCGTAAGACTGAAACAATTGCGATTTTATTTAATATCGCTGAAGATAGGTTTGGTTCATTGGTACCGGTATGAGTACGTGAAACATAAGCAACGGTTGAGTGGTCTAGTCACTATAGAATAGCAGTGGCAGAGTTGCTATAAAAAGGTGAAAATCCCGGTCACTTTATTTTAGTCTTAAAACTGTGAAAAATAAATAAATAAATATTATTTTAATTAATTAATTACCTTTAATTATTTAAAAATACCACATTATTGAGATGTTCCGTGTTCGGATGTAGGCGTATTTGATCGTAACATGGTTTCGTTGAACTATTATTCTCTTGTTTTCTTTAAATATCTTCAGGTGAGCTTGTACAGACGATAAATCGAAAAAATAGGTCTTAAATATCACACGTGCACCAACAGTGCAAATGTTTAGCTTGTTTCTTTCGCATGTCCATAACAATTTATAATCGGAAACAAAAAAATAATAAACCACTCCATGGAGGCATTGGTTTCGGGAGAGTAAATGCAAATTCAATTAAAGACGAAAATACTAAAACATCGACTCCTTCCTCCTGACATCTTGTGAACATTTGTGCCCACATCTTCTCAGGCGAATACTGAGTGTCTTCTTGTGTTCAGGGAACCAGGACTGCACCATTTATCGGTTAATCCCCGAACCGCTGGAAATAAAACTCATGGGTGTCTGTGTAAGGAAGGCTAACAACCTTCCGAAAAAGCATACTATAACATTACCTTGAACAAACCTTAACTTTTGGGAGTTACACTTCCTTCTGATAGAATCAGGGACTCCTTCAAAACGAGCAAACAATTGAACTGGTAGTCAGTGTTGCCAACCTTTGGGACATGTCGTACGGGTTAGGACTTTTGGCTGACCGACGGACGAATTCACGAATACAACTTAAACCCCACGTTCCGCTCCGTCTAGTAAGAAATGCTTGTGGTTCGTTCCGGTTCGTTTTAATTTAGTGTTAATTAAATATACGCTGTTGTTGTTGTTGCGTATTTTAGGGGCTGTGACATCGTGGTATTATACCCCGTGTATTGTGGTGTGTGTGTGTAATTTGTGTGATAACCTGTGTTATTGTGATGGCTGTACTAGTCGCTAGCGCGCTGCCAGCAGATTTCAAGCCGATTGCGGGTGGGTAGGCAACCCATTTTACAGTTCCGTGTTGAATCGGAACAGGCTGTACACGCAGGGGCGCCCAGATCGGTTTCCATTTTCCACACTCTGCCTTTCTTCACTAAATATTGAACAGAGGCAGATGACCTCGCTGTTTCTCCCCTTAAAATAATAATAATAATAATAACAAATATTGAACACCAGCGCCCATCTATTTGATGGGACATGACGCTGTCTCCATAAGTTTTCTTTTTTTGGAGACTAAGAACTTAAGTCGGTAAGAATAAATACTTGGGCGTAATTTTTCAAACCCAAGGTTACGTAATCACCCTCCATCAATTGGAACGCCTAAATACCGCCATGAAAGCAATGTCCGACATTAAGCAACGGGGAGACTTCTCTTTAGCAACAGCCATAAAACTATTCCAACTAAAAGTCAGCCCCATAACAAAATATGGCCTTGAAAACATTTGGAAACACATGAGTCTGAGGCAACTAGAAAGAATCGAGAAGTTGAAGGTAACCTACTTGAAACGAGATCATTGACTATTATATAAACCATTCTTGTTGGTGCTGCCTTTCCCACTCTTAATGCATTTTTGAAGAAGCGGACTTTGATCCTTCCTTTTTTTCAAAGTCCCTGAGTTTTAGATGCTCCCATATCAGTTCTAATACATTACTATAGGAGATACGGTAGTGTGAAAAAGTCTCATTGCTGTAGCTGGTAATTAGGGTCAGATGACCTCGCTGTCCCGCCGGGTTTGAACTCGCGATCTTGGGCATAGAATCTCAGAATGCTACCAACTACGCCACCGAAGCTGCCAGAAGGAAATTGTGTATTCGTTCTTGCTGTCCTAAAGAAAGTTATTATCTAGAACTAGATGACCCGACAGACGTCGTTCTGTCCAAATAACAATAACTAATTAACTACTGTCGACCAAAGTATTATGTGCACTCGAGTTTGAAGGTTGTTTCTGAAGTAACCAATAGACCTACATAAAATCCAATAACATCATCATTTTCGTCGTTCTATTTTACGTTAGTTCATGTAGGTTTGGAATTTTTAATTTATATTTTAATATTTTTTTAATCGCAGTTGGAACACAAAAAGTGCCATTTTTTAAGCGTGTTTCAACCATGCGTCACATTATTATCTCACAAACCCGTCATCAGATCTAATCCAAATTTTATCACAATATACATGGGAATATTGTATAACTGGTTTATTAATTTCGAAATTCTGTGTGCCCAAGAAAGAAAGTTGTTATCATTTTTGTAAGGTAACTTTTTCTCGGCTCAGGGTCGTTGGAAAATATAGTTCTTGGTTGCGTTATAATCCTTATACATCAAAACGTTATGCTGTATGACTGTGAAACACGTAAATTAATTCAATTATTTTATAGCGGTTTGTATTTGTACGGGGAAATGAGACATGGTTCACTAGCTACCCGTTCCGGGGAAAGCTGTACAGCGTTGCCAAGATGGAGCCCAATACGCGTCATGGCGCACCTCGCTCGGAAGTGATGGGCTCCATCTCAGCAAAGCTGTACAGCATTTCCCAGAGTGGCTAGCTGGTGAACCATGACTTATTTCCCCGCTCAAATACAAACCGATATCAAAAAAGTGAATTAATTTACGTATTTCACAGTCACACAGCATACCTTTTTGATGTATAAGGATTACAACTCGACCAAGAACTACATTTTCCAACGACACCGAGCCGAGAACAGTTACCTTACAAAAATTATAACAACTTTGTTTCTTGGACACACAAAATTTTGAAATTAATAAACCAGTTATACAACATTCCAATGTATATTGTGATAAAATTTGGATTCGATCTGATGACGGGTTTGTGAGATAATAATTCTTAAATGTGACGCATGGTTGAAACACGCTTAAAAACGGGCACTTATTGTGTTCTAACTGCGATAAAAAATATTAAAATATAAATTAAACGTTCTAAACCTACATGAACTAACGTAAAATAGAACGACGAAAATGCTGATGTTACTGTATTTTATGTAGGTCTATTGGTTACTTCACAAACAACCTTCAAACTCGAGTGCACATAATATTTTGGTCGACAGTTGTCTAGAAATTTCGAAAGCAGCGGGCGTCATTGTGGTGTGTATGTGGGACTCATTGAACTATAGGTATTACCAACTTGGTGCGATAACATGGCCTCCTTTTGCCAGGGCCAGACATCAAGTGGCAGTACAGGTCTTCTATGGCTCCCTAGAGAGTTTAGACTTTAATCCCCATGAGGTCAGACAACTATACTAACGAGATAAAAGAAATTGTTGGTTGGTTGGTTGGTTTCAAGGCTACTAAACTAGCCTTGGGTTGGTTCCTCTGTTTAGGGGCTGCGACTACGTGGTCATTTAGACCCGTGTACTTTGGGTGTGTGTAGAATCTGTCTAATAACCGATATTAATTGTGATGGCTGTAATAGTGTGTGTTATCTGTAATTCAGGTAAGGACTGCAGACGATCAATTTCAAGTAGTTCCTACTTTTGTTACCAAATGCTACCATTAATGACACCCAGCCATGAACTTAGCTACTAGATGCCATCGCGACCGGCATCTGGCGGCGAACGTTGGAATTAATAGAGCATTAATCAAATCTAACCTAGAAATTTTGCTTCACACAATTGTAGTTAGTTAAAAGTTCATTTGCATGCCATAAATTTATGACATGGGCCCGCCGGCTTTACTTCCCCTCCCAAGGAAGGCAGACTGAGGGATTTTTAACACTCTTAAACATCTGACGACTTCGGCCGGGTTTGAACCCGCGACCTTGGGCATAGAAGCTGAGCATGCTGCCAACTACGCCACCCAAGCCACTAGAAAGAAATTGTGTATTCGTTCTTGCTGTCCTAAAGAAAGTTATTATCTACTAGATGACCCGACAGACGTCGATCTGTCAAAATAAATGACAATGTATTGAACTCCAATAATGCACGCAAACATCAGAATAATGCAAATCACTACATCATCAACATGAAATGAGTGAATTTTCTATTGCTACCAAAAGTTACTAAGAAACGATGTGTTTTCAGTAGCTGCAATATTAATATCTTCATAGTGACTAAGGAAATGCTTGAAAAGATATCAGCATATCACTACCCAGAAATAATTCTGACTGACTGTTGCGTAGATAATGAAATACTTATTGCACATGTAACAATACTGTCCAGTTCCAATGAAAATTCTTCTGTTAAATGATATTTTCATTGTAATGCTTTATGGTAGACGATATTTTTGTTTGATTACCTGTTGCGTAAACAAACAAAGTTGATGGTTTTCCAACACGGGAACAGACAACATACAATTGCTATGCGAGAATCATGGGTTTTCAAGATTAATGCCGCAAACACTCAAGGACTGCCCCAAGGATTTATGTATGGTCATAGCGAGCGCAAGCCGCACTGGAAACTGCAATCGTTTAAATTCAAATGATATGTCAGTGGGAATCATTGGGATGCGTGGTATCAAAACGTCTTCTCCTTAGTACTTTCCCTTTAGAATGGTTGCTTCGATCACGTTGTTCATTCAATTTTTCACCGCTAGCCGTGTGCCGTTACAAAGACGCGGGTGGTTGATATTTCGCAAGATCATGACTGCATCCAGCGAGTTGAAACATTCGGGTGGATATTTAACGACATCATCTTGGTTAGTAGCGGAATCAGCTGATTTGTACGTCCTCAAATCACCGCAAATTTCATTTTGAATTTTGAAATTTATTAATTTACTACCATGTTTTTGGCAGCCAAAATAGCTCGTTCGCCCAAACAATTATGATCTCTGTAATTTTGAGCGACGTTTGTGAACACCTTTTGAGTGAGTTCGTTTTTTGAATCAGTAAACTGACAATCGACACGATATTTTTGCTTAAATTTAGTATCTTGGTCTGTTTCAACAAAATGGAGGTCTTTTAACATGCATTGAGTTCATCAGCTGGCGTTGATCGTGGAATGTTTGACGAAAATCTCCTGCTAACAAAATCATCGCACCACCAAATCGGTTTTGTTGTTCCGCAGATCTTGCATGGTCCGGTTTAATGCCTCCAAAGATTTTTATGTGCCATAGTGCATTCATCCCACACTATCAATTTACATTGCTGCAAAAACTTTTGCCATTGCTGAGTTCTTCGAAATGTTGAAGGTCGGAGTTTGGTTGCTTTACATATTCAATGGCAATTTCAGCGTTGAATGGGCTGTTCGACTGCCTTCCAACAATGTAGCTATTTGCAATTCCTGATGTTGCATAACTATGGATTACACATATAAAAATTCAACATGGCGATCATCCGAAATATTTAGATGGCTTAGATGGTTCTCAATATCTATTAATTTATGACAGCAATTAAACTGAAATATTGTATGTTGATAGAAGCTATGGACATAAGTTCACCTATGGGCCTTTCAATAAACTGGTGATCACAAATCCAACATGGCACGACGCGAAATGTAAATAGTTAAATGGACGTTTCTCGCAATTTATCCATCCAAGCGCAGTGAAAGTTGGTACGGTAAATGCTTATACAAATTGTAATCCACTGGCATCTAATTCATTTCAATTGTATTCATAACCACAAGATGGTGGATGTGAGAAATTTTAAGATCTTGCTTTTATTTCTTTTGTCCTATTCATGCGATTGAAGTTTAAATAATACACCTACAGGATAATCTTTATGTACTGTAATAGTACATGATCCTAAGGCCTACGTATATATAAATCCATCATGGCGACCATCTGAAATATTTAGACGGTTCTCAATATCTACGAATCTACGAAGGCAATCTAAGTGAAATTTTGTATGTTGATAGAGGCAATTACCATAAGTAGTATATATGAAAATGGGCTATATAGTTCTTCACGGAACTAGTGTACTTGTTATTATATCGTTGATTGGTTTTTATCTGAACAAAGTCGCTGTAAAGGAAATACGAGGTGGTTAAGTAATTTGCTACTCGAGAACAACCCCATAAGAGTATCTGGGACTACATCGCCCAGTACTTAATCAACCTGTCCGGATTTCAAACGGACATATATTCAGGTGTTGGATTACTACACTATTTAAATAGTGTCTGCAAATCGAAAAGGTTAAAGACAAGTGTGACTGTCATAATGGTAGAACGACGGATTGCAGTCCCAAATCTATCCAATTGAATGACACTGTCATCGTTAATTGGTAACCAGCAAGCCCATGTGTGTAAAACATTACGGTATTTAATAAATTAGCTTTATTTTATATTTCCTTCCGTAATTCTTCGGGAGTGATGAATCAGGAACCTACACTTGCACTTACTGTAGCTAATAAATGTCATTTGTATACCTTACTAGCTGTAGTACCCGTGCTTCGCTACGCGTCATAAATAAATTAAAATGTGAAGGTGACAGTTAAAACAGGGGATAGGCGAGGTGCTGCGCAGAGGGAGATTAAGGATGGAACATTTTGTCCAACTACACCGCTCGGCGTTGACCGTGTTTTATAGCACAAATTTAGGTTTTACTCGCTAACCGTTGGAGATACCTTTCGGATAGAAAATGTAATTTTAAACCTCGTATATGCCATCAAAAGTTTGCTATTTCTTAGCGTTCTCTTTTTATTTGAAATGGAAATATGAAAGTTTGAAACCAAAGGGTGTAGTGACGTCACTAAAATGGTCGCCATCTTTAAATAGTGCAAAGTATTGAAATCAAAAGTAACCTATATGCTAACCAGGTAAATCAGCTACTACCATGTAACATTCATGTAAATCGGACCAGTGGTACTTGCGTGATTGAGTAATACAGACACACACCATCTCATTTCTAGCCTCGCTTCGCTCGCGTCATAGTCGTGTCATATTGTTATTCAATTAAATGCAGGTTTAACCCCGTTAACACCCCTTTAGAACCTGAATATCCAAAAATCCCTCCTTAGTAGACGTTTTCGACAAACAACAAACATATCCCCAAAATATCATTCTTCTAACTTTAATAGTTTTGGTTGGTCGATGGGAGTGAACATCCAAAAATCCTTCCTTAGTGGACGTTTTTCTTCCAGAATTTCACCCCTCCCCATAGGCCCCTTAAATTGGATTTATGAAACAACGGTCGAACATCTATTTTTTTAATTTATTTATTTATTTATTTATTTATTTTGAAGCTGATTGATTTCCTCCGAGTTTCAAACTCCTCGCCTATGTCGTTTAAGAGATACACGCTCCGTTAGGAATCTTTCAACCCCCACTTTTCATCCCTTTCACCTCATAATATACACCACATCGAAAAACCATTAGACATGTGTCAGCTTATTTTTAATGATTAGTATATATGCCAAATATCACATCCCCAAATGAAACCACTCGTGAGATATTGTTATTCAATGAAATGCACGTTTACCCCCTTAACACCTCTTTAGAACCTGAATATCCAAAACTCTATCACTAGTGGACGTTTTCGACATACTAAGAACATATCCCCAAAATTTCATGTTTCTAACTTCAACAATTTTGGCTGGGCGATGATGAGTGGGTGAGTCAGTCAGGACATTTTCTTTCATTTATTTTTGATAATTTCACCCCTCCCCATGAACCCCTCAAATTGGATTTATGAAACAAACGGTCTAACACCTATTTACTTATTTAAAGTTGTTTTCCCCCTGAGTTTGATGAGCGAGTAAGTGAGTCAATCAGTTAGGACACTTTCTTTCCGGTTTTTTCCCCCCAGAATTTCACCCCCCCTCCAAGGGCCCCTTAAATTGGATTTATGAAAAAACGGTCGAACACCTATTTACTTGTATTTTAAGCTGTTTTTCCCGCCGAATTTCAAACTTCTCACCTATGTCGTTTCAGAGATACACGCTCCGTTAAGAATCCATCAACCCCCAATTTTCATCCCTTTCACGTCATAATATACACCACATCGATTAACCCTTAGACATATGTCTGATTATTTTTAATGATTAGTTTATATACCGAATGTCACATCCCCAAAGAAACAACTCATGTGATATCGTTATTCAATGAAATGCACGTTTTCCCCCTTAACACCTCTTTAAAACCCGAATAAACAAAAATCATTCCTTAGTTGACGTTTTCGACATACAGCGAACATATTCCCAAAATTTCATGTTTCCAACTTTAACAGTTTTCGCTGGGCGTGATGAGTGAGTGAGTCAGACAGGACATTTTCTTTCAATTATTTTGACCAGAATTTCACCCCTCCCCATGGGCCCCTTAAATTGGATTGATGAAAAAAGGCTTGAACACCTATTAACTTATTTTTAAGCTGTCTTTTTCCCCCGAGTTTGATGAGTGAGTGAGATAGTCAGTCAGTTAGGACACTCCTCTCCTTTTATCCCCCAGAATTTCACCCCACCCCATTGGCCCCTTAAATTAATTCATGAAAAAACGGTCGAACACCGATTTACTTACTTTTTAGGCTGATCCTTTTCGCTGAGTTCCAAATTTCTCGCCTATGTTGTTTAAGAGATAGGCCTACACGCTCCGTTAGGAATCCTTCAGCCCCCACTTTTCACCCCTTTCACCTCATAATAATACACCACACCGAAATACCCTTAGACACATGTCTACTTATTTTTAATGATTAGTTTATATGCCGAGTATCACATCCACAAATGAAACCACTCGTGAGATATTGTTATTCAATGAAATGCAGGTTTAACCCCCTTAAGACCCCTTTAGAACCTGAATGTCCAAAAATCCTCCATTAGTGTACGGTTTCGACATACAACGAACATATCCCCGAAATGCCATGTTTCCAAATACAATATTTTTGGCTGGGCGATGATGAGTGAGTGAGTGAGTCAGGACATTTTCTTTCAATTTTTTTCCCTTCAGAATTTCACCCCTCCCGATGAACCCCTTCAATTTGATTGATCAAAAAAACTGTCGTAAAGCTATTTACTTACTTTAAAGCAGTTTTCCCCCTGAGTTTGACGAGTGAGTCAGTCAGTCAATCAGTTAGGACACTTTCTTTCCTGTCCCCCCCCCCCCCAGAACCCCCCCCCCCTTGGGCCCCTTAATTTGGATTTATGAAAAAACGGTCAAACACATATTTACTTCTTTTTAATGCTGATTTTTTTTCGCTGAGTTTCAAACTCCTCGCCTATGTCGTTTAAGAGATACACGCTCCATTAGGAATTTTCAATCCCCACTTTTCAACCCTTTCACCTCATAATATACACCACATCGAAAAACCCTCAGACATGTGTCTTCTTATTTTTAATGATGAGTTTATATGCCGAGTATCACATCCCCCAATGAAACCAATCGGGAGATATTGCTATTCAATGAAATGCAGGTATACCCCCTTAACACCCCTTCAGAACCTGGATATCCAAAAATCCTCTCTTAGTGGGCATTTGCGGCCCTTGAGGAAGCTGCATACCAAATTTAATTCCAATCCGTTCGGTGGTTTCTGAGATTTCGTGATGAATGAATGAGTGAGTGAGTGAGTGAGTGGTATTTGACAAATATATAGTAGATAGTGTCAAATCTTTGTTATGCTAAACTCGGTTGACAGTGCTGTGTGAGCAGTTGAGTAACTAACGGGATTTCAAGTAAAGATCCTCATTTTCTATACGGTAGTGCAGAGCGCAACTGGCATCCAGTCGGCCGTGTCTAGACTTGAGCTATGTTGCCATGGAAACTATCAGCCTTGCCATTCCTTCATGAGTATATTTTATGATTTGATTAGCCTGTGCTTGAGTGCAAAAGGGCCGAAATCAGAAGAATGAGAAAGACTATCGAAAATTCATGTAGCCAGAGGTTCCTTCTGGGTCCTAAACTATGTGTATGCAAAATTTGGTTGAGATTGGTGGAACGGTGTAGATTTGTATACGGAACAGACCCACCCACCCACCCACATACATACATACAGACTTTCACTTTTATATATAACTAGCTGAAGTACCCGTGCTTCGCTACGCGTCATAAATAAATTAAAATGTGAAGGTGACAGTTAAAACAGGGGATAGGCGAGGTGCTGCGCAGAGGGAGATTAAGGATGGAACATTTTTTCCAACTACACCGCTTGGCGTTGACCGTGTTTTATAGCATCAATTTAGGTTTTACTCGCTAACCGTTGGAGATACCTTTCGGATAGAAAATGTAATTTTAAACCTCGTATATGCCATCAAAAGTATGCTATTTCTTAGTATTCTCTTTTTATTTGAAATTGAAATATGAAAGTTTGAAACCAAAGGGTGTAGTGACGTCACTAAAATGGTCGCCATCTTTAAATAGTGCAAAGTATTGAAATTAAAAGTAGCCTATATGTTAACCAGGTAAAATTCATGTAAATCGGACCAGTGGTACTTGCGTGATTGAGTAATACACAGACACACACCATCTCATTTTTAGCCTCGCTTCGCTCGCGTCATAGTCGTGTCATATTGTTATTCAATGAAATGCAGGTTTAACCCCGTTAACACCCCTTTAAAAGCTGAATATCCAAAAATCCCTCCTTAGTAGACGTTTTCGACAAACAACAAACATATCCCCAAAATATCATTCTTCTAACTTTAGTAGTTTTGGTTGGTCGATGAGAGTGAACATCCAAAAATCCTCCCTTAGTGGATGTTTTCCTTCCAGAATTTCACCCCTCCTCATAGGCCCCTTAAATTGGATTTATGAAACAACGGTCGAACATCTATTTTATTTATTTATTTATTTATTTATTTATTTATTTATTTATTTATTTATTTATTTATTTATTTATTTTTAAGCTGATTGATTACCTCCGAGTTTCAAACTCCTCGCCTATGTCGTTTAAGAGATACACGCTCCGTTAGGAATCTTTCAATCCCCACTTTTCATCCCCTTCACCTCATAATATACACTACATCGAAAAACCATTAGACATGTGTCAGCTTATTTTTAATGAATAGTATTGTTACGTGCCACCCCCTAGTGGCACCTTTGTTAACTGGATTACGGTGGGTATAAAGCACAACACCAATTACTGCTTAAAGAAATAATTAATTATATTGCAGCCAGAAAAATACACTACTCAACAGCAATTATTACCTTACTCCAGTTTCCTCACGTCGAGAATACTTTCCCTTTCACTTGTCAACAGACCACAGTTAATCCTCTTCGCTAATGAGTCCGGTCCCGTACGCTAGCTGGAAATAGCTGCACTAGGTCTGTCACTGTACTATACACTGTTTCACAAGCACCACAATCACTTCCTCGGTGTCAAGAGAATCAGCTTCACTAGGGATTTCGCAAGTCACCACACTTCTGTCGCCCAGGATAAACACTCGCACTAGCTCATAAAACACAACAAACAACAACTGCTTGACAGGTCGCACTTATATAGCAGGCCGGTGACTCAATAAATGCTTCTAGATCCATCCAGGGTTCACGGCTTCTCGAGGTTTCCATCGCTGGTCCAGTCACGAATATTCTGGACTATCCCTTTGTCCTAGTAGCCCTGTTGCATAAGGCGCACGCAATACAGGAGGCAGGGCACAGCCCAGCCCTGGGGCAGTTGTGACTCATGCGGCGAGTGATGACACAAACTCACTGCCGTAACACCATCCCCTTCCTAAAAAGGCTGATCGTCCCGATCAATCATTGGTCCGTCTGTGTCCCTCCGTAGGCTGCCAGGCGATCTCGATGCACGATCTTCATCTTCGCCCTCGGGCTCCGCTGGATCCTGTAGACGACATCGTTGATCCGTTTCACGACTCGGTACGGGCCCTCCCAGGATTTCTGCAGTTTGGGTGACAGGCCTTTCTTCCGTAATGGGTTGAAGAGCCAGACCAGGTCGTCCTCGTGGAATCCTCCGGCATCCGTCTGCTGGTCGTATCGGGTCTTCATTCGGTCGGTCTCGATCCGCAGTTTCCTCCTCGCGAACGCGTGCACGTCCTCCAGTTGGTCGACCAGTTCTTGACAATACTGGCTTACCGGGATCGGATCATTCCCAGGTCGGCCGAAGGCAAGATCGACAGGTAGACGGAGCTCCCTCCCAAACATGGCCCGGGCTGGTGTGCACCCAGTGGCTTCATGCACGGCGGCGCGGTAGGCCAGGAGAAATAGTGGAAGATGCTTGTCCCAATCCCTCTGGTGCTCGCTGACAACTATTCGGAGATGGTTCTCGATGGTGCGATTGAATCGCTCTACCATCCCGTCGGACTGAGGGTGTAGCGGCGTTGTCCTTGTCTTCCGGATTCCCAGCAGCTGGCATAGGTTCTGGAACACCTGCGACTCGAAGTTCCTCCCTTGGTCGGAGTGCAGCTCCAGGGGTACTCCGTACCGGCGGACGAATTCCTTCACCAGGGTCTCTGCGATCGTCGCGGCTTCTTGGTTAGGGAGCGCATACGCCTCCGGCCATTTGGTAAAGTAGACGCTGACGACTAATGTGTAGCGGTTCCCTGCCTCGCTTAACGGGAATGGCCCAGCAACATCGATGGCCACTCTCTCCATGGGGCCGCCCACGTTGTAGGTCTTCGGTGGACCCCGTCGTTTTCGTCCTGGGCCCTTGCTGGCTGCGCAATCGTGGCACCTCGCGCAGTGGTTCTCCACGTCTGTTCGGCATCCGATCCAGTAGAACCGCTCTCTCAGCTTCTCCAGGGTCTTCTTTATCCCTAGGTGTCCACCAGATGATCCTCCATGAACTTCCTTCAGGACTTCCTCCGTCATAGCCTTTGGAACGACGACTTGTTCCCGATATGTCTTCCCGTCGGTGCTCTCCCAGGCGCGGCAGATGAGGCCATCCCTTACAATCAGCGAGTCCCACTGCGCCCAGTAGGACTTAAAATTTGGGCTGCAGTCACTCACAATGTTCCACCCGGGTCTGGGGACACAGGCCCCCTTCCATTCGGCTATCAGTCCCAGGTCATCATCTTCTGCTTGTGCCCGCGTGAAAGATTCGCGGCTCCAGCTCCCTTGAAGTTCCACGGTAGTCCTTCGGCACTGTATCCCGGTGTTCTCCTCCCTTCGGGCACAGAAGGTGCAGTCTTCGAGGCAAGGTCTTCGTGACAGGGCGTCGGCGTTAGAATGCAGCTGGCCTTTCCTGTGCTGAATCTCAAAGTTGTACTGTTGAAGCCTCTCTAACCACCGCGCGAGTTGACCCTCGGGCTGCTTGAAGTTCAGGAGCCACCGCAGGGATGCATGGTCGGTCCACATGAGAAATTCTTGCCCATACAGGTACTTCTGGAAGTGTTCAATGGTCTTCACGATGGCGAGCAGCTCCTTCCTGGTGACGCAGTAGTTCCTTTCTGGCTTTGACAAGGCCTTGCTGAAGTAGGCCACTACTCTCTCCTCGCCGTCCACTACTTGCGACAGGATCCCCCCTATGCCAAAGTCGCTGGGATCGGTATCGACGATGAACCTTGTTCCAGGTCTGGGGTAGGCCAGAATAGGTGCGGTGCACAGAGCCTGCTTGAGTTGTTCGAAGGCACTGTGGCATTCTGCTGTCCACGTGAAGAGTTGGTCCTTCTCAGTCAGTCGATGTAAAGGTTTGGCGATGTCGGCGAATCCTCTCACGAAGCGACGGTAATAAGTGCAGAGTCCCAGGAAGCTTCGTAGTTGGGACTTGTCCTTCGGAACTGGCCACTCCCTCACAGCTGCGGTCTTCTCTGGGTCAGTGCGCACCCCTTCCTCGGAGACGATATGCCCAAGGTACTGGTCCCGCTTCTGGAAGAGCTGACACTTCTTGGGGCTCAACTTCAGCTGGGCAGCCCGTAGCTTCAACAAGATCTCCTTCAGGTTGCTGTAGTGCTCCTCGAAGCTCCTCCCCAGAACGATGACGTCGTCTAGGTATACCAGGCAGGTCTTCCAGTGTAGTCCCCTCAGAATGGACTCCATTAGCCTTTCGAAGGTCGCAGGGGCGTTGCACAGACCGAATGGCATGACGGTGAACTGCCAGAGCCCACTGCCCACAGAGAACGCCGTTTTCTCGCGGTCCTTAGGGTGGACCTCCACCTGCCAGTAGCCACTCTTCAAATCCAAGGTGGAGAACCATCTTGACCCTGATATGGTGTCCAGCGTGTCGTCGATCCGGGGTAGAGGGTAGCTGTCCTTCTTCGTGACGTCGTTCACCCGCCTGTAGTCCACGCAGAACCTGGTGGAACCGTCCTTCTTCTTCACAAGCACGACCGGAGAACTCCAAGGACTATGTGATGGCTCGATCACCCCTTGCTCTTTCATCTCTTCTACCATCCGGTCGACTTCGGCTTGCTTGGCGAGCGGGACACGTCGGAATGGGGCCCTAATCGGTGCGCTGTCCCCAACGTCGATTCTGTGCTGGACCAAGCTTGTCCTGCCGAAGTATTTGCTCCCCACGGAGAAGACATCCTGGAATTCGCGTAGCAGGACCTGAAGTTGGCGTGATTGCTCTTCGTCTAAATGGTCCTGGGATCCTTGGTACAGCTTCTGTAGTTCTTCTGGCAGGGCGCGTCTTCTTCGGTTGTCCGTCTGCAGGTGTCCGTCCGTCGTTTCTGTGATGCGGGCAATCCAGGTAACGGGCTCGCAGACTCCTCGGTTGGTGTCCCGGTGAACCGTAATATCGTAGTCATTCAGGTTGGACAGGCGGACGTACGGTCGAGGCGTCGTGTTGATGAGGGTCTTGGCAACTAGCAATCCTTTTGTCTGGATGTCCTCATATTTTGGCTCGATGACAGCCGCCACTCCCTCAGCAGTTCCGTCGACAATTGCGGCGGCGCTGACCTCCGTCCTGGCAGGAACGATGACGTCCTCTCTCAGCCTTACTCGTCGTGCGGTGACGGCCTCGTGTGCTGGTTGCAAAGCAAGTTCCTCACCTCCGAAGTGCAGAGTGTTGGTACTCAAGTCCAAGATGATGTTGTTCTGGTAAAGGAAGTCCAGTCCGATGATCACTTCGTTTGATACGTCAGCCACAAGCACTGGATGCTTCACCACCCGTCGACCAATGACGAGCTCCAGTGATGCTTTGCCATGTACCGGTGCGGTCTCTCCGGTCGCGGTTATTAGCTGGAGGTTCCTTTGTGTGGGTTGCACTCTCCACTTTGGGATCACGGTGGGATTAACGATGGTCCTCGACGCTCCCGTGTCGATCAGCATGGGCCAGCTCACTCCGTTGACGACTCCGTCGACCATCAGGCTGCTATTGTCCCTCCGTAACTTCGTCACACGCACTTGGACTGCTGGGGCTTGACGACTGTCACAAGCCAACCTTTGCCCCCTAAGGCTGGCTAATACTCGTTTCCCTGGGCCGCGCGGTTTTCAGACGACTGATTTCCCGTCGGATACCCTCGGCGGCGGCGATCACCGCAGTCCTTGCTCAGGTGGCCTTTCTTACCGCAGGCCCAGCAGGTCGGTAGTCCTCTTCCGGGCCGCCTCTCCGGTTGTCTTCCGGCTGTGTCGTTGCTGGTGGTACCGCGACTATCGAAGAAACGGCTTAGCGCCTCCATTAATTCGTCAGCCAGGGGCTTGGTCTCGTTGGTTTTTACTGGTTTGTCGACGTCCACTTGACGCACCCGCGCGTGCATTCTGGATGCCTGTTTTGCCGTCTCGAACTCAAGTGCGTGGCTCAGCGCATCTGCCAGGGTCTTATTGCGCGCGAGACGCAGCGCCTGTTGAGTGTCCGAGTCCCGTAGCCCGTCGGTGAAAGTCTGCGTCGCTATCTGCTCCAGAAAGTCGGCCGGCGCTGTTGGGTAGGCGAGCCTTACGAGGCGTGCGATGTCCATCTCGAATTCCTGCAGGGTTTCCGCGTTCTTCTGTACCCGGGTCCGGAGCTGCATCTGATAGGCCTGCTGAAGATGGCTATCTCCATATCGGGACTCCATATGGGCGATCAGGGAATCGTAGTCCTGGGATCCAGTCGGGATGGCCTGAAGGACGTTAAGGGCGTCACCTCTCAGCGCTACAATGAGAGCTGTAGCCTTTTCTGTGTTGTTCCAGTTATTTATGGAACAGGCCGCCTCGAACTGACGTAAGTAGGTGCCCCACGGTACCTTTCCGTCGAAGGTTGGGGGCGTCACTCTGCTATGTCCCGTTCCTGATATTTCCGGTGTAACGGTGGGCGGGCGTTGGCGCAGCTCGGCAACTTCCTCTCGTAGAGCGTTGAATTTCTCCTCCACCCCCGTCAGTGGGCGTTGGCGCAGCTCGGCAACTTCCTTTTGTAAGGCGTTGAATTTCTCCTCCACCCCCATCAGCGGGCGTTGGCACAGCTTGGCAACTTCCACTTGTAAGGCGTTGAATTTCTCCTCCACCCCCATCAGCGGTCGTTGGCACAGCTCGGCAACTTCCACTTGCAAGGCGTTGAATTTCTCCTCCACCCCCGTCAGTGGGCGTTGGCGCAGCTCGGCAACTTTCTTTTGTAAGACGTTGAATTTCTCTTCCACCCCCATCAGCGGGCGTTGGCGCAGCTCGGCAACTTCCACTTGTAGGGCGTCGAACTTCTTTTCCACTGCCGTGACTTCCTCACGCAGACCCAGTTCTAATTTCTTCAGGTCCTGTGTCAACTTATTCTGACCGTCTTCCATCTTCTTCTGGCCGTCCTCTATCCTCTTCAGGTCCTCCGCTAGCTTATTTTGACCGTCTTCCATCTTCTTCTGGCCGTCTTCTAGTTTGGCAATTAGGTCCTCGGCTAACTTCTTTTGGCCGTCCTCCATCTTCTTCTGGCCGTCCTCCATCTTGGCTCCATGCCATTCAACTTTTCTAGCAATGCTGCCAATTTCTCCTCCATTTTAGTTGTTTGTCTTGTAAAGGGCATGCACTCACAGGAAAATTAGAGAAAATGACCTGCTCGGGTTTTGAAACCAGGACCGTCAGGTGTTGTGCTTGAGTTCGTAATCCGGCTTCTGACACCAGTTGTTACGTGCCATCCCCTAGTGGCACCTTTGTTAACTGGATTACGGTGGGTATAAAGCACAACACCAATTACTGCTTAAAGAAAAAATTAATTTTATAGCAGCCAGAAAAATACACTACTCAACAGCAATTATTACCTTACTCCAGTTTCCTCACGTCGAGAATACTTTCCCTTTCACTTGTCAACAGACCACAGTTAATCCTCTTCGCTAATGAGTCCGGTCCCGTACGCTAGCTGGAAATAGCTGCACTAGGTCTGTCACTGTACTATACACTGTTTCACAAGCACCACAATCACTTCCTCGGTGTCAAGAGAATCAGCTTCACTAGGGATTTCGCAAGTCACCACACTTCTGTCGCCCAGGATAAACACTCGCACTACCTCATAAAACACAACAACAATAACTGCTTGACAGGTCGCACTTATATAGCAGGCCGGTGACTCAATAAATGCTTCTAGATCCATCCAGGGTTCACGGCTTCTCGAGGTTTCCATCGCTGGTCCAGTCACGAATATTCTGGACTGTCCCTTTGTCCTAGTAGCCCTGTTGCATAAGGCGCACGCAATACAGGAGGCAGGGCACAGCCCAGCCCTGGGGCAGTTGTGACTCATGCGGCGAGTGATGACACAAACTCACAGCCGTAACAGTATATATGCCAAGTATCACATCCCCAAATGAAACCACTCGTGAGATATTGTTATTCAATGAAATGCACGTTTACCCCTTAACACCTCTTTAGAACCTGAATATCCAAAACGCTTTCCTTAGTGGACGTTTTCGACATACAACGAACATATCCCCAAAATTTCAAGTATCTAACTTCAATAAGTTTGGCTGGGCGATGATGAGTGAGTGAATCAGTCAGGACATTTTCTTTCATTTATTTTTGATAATTTCACCCTTCCCCATGAACCCCTTAAATTGGATTTAAGAAACAAACGGTCGAACACCTATTTACTTATTTAAAGCTGTTTTCCCCCTGAGTTTGATGAGCGAGTAAGTGAGTCAGTCAGTTAGGACACTTTCTTTCTTTTTTTTCCCCCATAAATTCACCCCTCTCCAACGGCCCCTTAAATTGAATTTATGTAAAAACGTTCCAACACCTATTTACTTGTATTTTAAGCTGTTTTTCCCGCCGAATTTCAAACTTCTCGCCTATGTCGTTTCAGAGATACACGCTCCGTTAAGAATCCCTCAACCCCCAATTTTCACCCCTTTCACCTCATAATATACACCACATCGATAAACCCTTAGACATATGTCTGATTATTTTTAATGATTAGTTTATATACCGAATATCACATCCCCAAAGAGACAACTCACGAGATATCGTTATTCAATGAAATGCACGTTTACCCCCTTAACACCTCTTTAAAACCCAAATAAACAAAAATCATTCCTTAGTTGAAGTTTTCGACATACAGGGAACATATTCCCAAAATTTCATGTTTCCAACCTTAATAGTTTTCGCTGGGCGTGATGAGTGAGTGAGTCAGACAGGGCATTTTCTTTCAATTATTTTGACCAGAATTTCACCCCTCCCCATCGGCCCCTTAGATTGGATTGATGAAAAAACGCTTGAATACCTATTAACTTATTTTTTAAGCTTCCTTTTCCCCCTGAGTTTGATGAGTGAGTGAGATAGTCAGTCAGTTAGGACACTTTCTCTCCTTTTCCCCCCCAGTATTTCACCCCATCCCATTGGTCCCTTAAATTAATTTATGAGAAAACGGTCGGACACTGATTTATTTACTTTTTAAGCTGTTTAATTTTTCTTTGAGTTTCAAATTTCTCGCCTATGTCGTTTAAGAGATAGGCCTACACGCTCCGTTAGGAATCCTTCAACCCTAACTTTTCACCCCTTTCACCTCATAATAATACACCACATCGAAAAACCCTTAGACACAATAGAAGCTTATTTCCAAAAGATACCAAATCCAAAAAATTCGAAATTGAGATTATAATGGAAAACGTACGTTGGTACGAAGCTCCATCATATGAAAGAAAAAGAAATTGCCAAAACGACCTAAATCCATAACAAACAGGGCATTGAAAATCTCGTTTGATGCCAATAAGTACCAAATCCTGTGGCCTGAATGTGCCAATACGTACCGTATCCATGCAGCCAATGAGAGCCATTTCTTTTAGTACTGGATAATATTTTCCGTTGTCCAGTTCACAAGTTATTTACCATATTCAAGTTCTTTAGACACAAACTACAATCATAATTCCAAAAGTTCAGCACTGGTAAGTTATATTATTTAAATAATCCATGCCTTCACTGTAAATACCTTAAATCTAATTATTGCGTAACTAAATACAATCAGTTTTCTTGAAGATTCTGATGACTGCTGTGATATTTATGTCTTTCCGTTGCAAGTATTTAGAGTTTCAGTGCCAAAAAGTACCAAATCCATAATTTTCTTTGAATATTTCCTAAACTGCAAAAGCCTAAACAGAAATACTTGGTATAACAATGCATTTATTCTATTTGAACATATTAAAAGTGCTCAAATGGATTTTCAGTTGAAATTTTACACTCTGAGCGTTCTTCCTCTCTCCTGTAAAATATTACTTTTTGGATTTGGTACCTTTTGGAAATAAGCTTAGACACATGTCTGCTTATTTTTAATGATTAGTTTATATGCCTAGTATCACATCCACAAATGAAACCACTCGTGAGATATTGTTATACAATGAAATGCAGGTTTACCCCCTTAAGACCCCTTTAGAACCTGAATATCCAAAAATCCTCCCTTAGTGTACGGTTTTGACATACAACGAACATATCCCCGAAACGCCATGTTTCCAACTTCAATATTTTTGGCTGGGCGATGATGAGTGAGTGAATGAGTCAGGACATTTTCTTTCAATTATTTTTTTCTTCAGAATTTCACGCCTCCCGATGAACCCCTTCAATTTGATTGATCAAAATAACTGTCGAAAAGCTATTTACTTACTTTAAAGCAGTTTTTCCCCCTGAGTTTGATGAGCGAGTCAGTCAGTCAATAGTTAGGACACTTTCTTTCCTATCCCCCCCCCCCCCCAGAATTTTATGAAAAAACGGTCAAACACATATTCATTTATTTTTTATGCTGAATTTTTTCCGCTGAGTTTCAAACTCCTCGCCTATGTCTTTTAAGAGATACACGCTCCGTTAGGAATCTTTCAATCCCCACTTTTCACCCCTTTCACCTCATAATATACACCACATCGAAAAACCCTCAGACACGTGTCTTCTTACTTTTTAATGATGAGTTTATATGCCGTGTATCACATCCCCCAATGAAACCAATCGGGAAATATTGTTATTCAATGAAATGCATGTTTAACCCCCTTAAGACCCCTTTAGAACCTGAATATCCGAAAATCCTCCCTTAGTAGACGGTTTGGACATACAATGAACATATCCCCAAACTGTCATGTTTCTAACTTCAATACTTTTGGCTGGGCGACGATGAGCGAGTGAGTGAGTGAGTCAGGATATTTTCTTTCAATTTTCTTTTTTCAGAATTTCACCCCTCTCCATGAACCCCTTAAATTTGATTTATGAAAAAAAAACTGTCGAACAGCTATTTCCTTACTTTAAAGCAGTTTTTCCCCCCTGAGTTTGATGAGTGAGACAGTCAGTCAATCAGTTAGGACACTTTCTTTCCTGTTTTATTCCCCCCCCCCCCCTGAATTTCACCCCTCCCCATGGGGCCCTTAAATAAGATTAATAAAAATCGGTCAAACACATATTTACTTCTTTTTATGTTGATTTTTTTTCGCTGAGTTTCAAACTCCTCGCCTATGTCGTTTAAGAGATACACGCTTCGTTAGGAATCTTTCAATCCCCACTTTTCACCCCATTCACCTCATAATATACACCACATCGTAAAACCCTCAGACACGTGTCTTCTTATTTTTAACGATGAGTTTATATGCCGAGTATCACATCCCCCAATGAAACCAATCGGGAGATATTGCTATTCAATGAAATGCAGGTCTATCCCCTTAACACCCCTTTAGAACCTGAATATCCAAAAATCCTCTCTTAGTGTGCATTTGCGACCCTTGTGGAAGCTGCATACCAAATTTCATTCCAATGCGTTCGGTGGTTTCTGAGATTTCGTGATGAATGTGTGAGTGAGTGAGTGAGTGAGTGGTATTTGACAAATATATAGTACATAGTGTCAAGTCTTTTTATGCTAAACTCGGTTGACAGTGCTGTGTGAGCAGTTGAGTAACTAACGGGATTTCAAGTAAAGATCCTCATTTTCTATACCGGTAGTGCAGAGCACAACTGGCATCCAGTCGGCCGTGTCTCGACTTGAGCTATGTTGCCAAGGAAACTATCTGCCTTGCCATTCCTTCATGAGTATATTTTATGATTTGATTAGCCTGTGCTTGAGTGCAAAAGGGCCGAAATCAGAAGAATGAGAAAGACTATCGTAAATTCATGTAGCCAGCGGTTCCTTCTGGGTCCTAAACTATGTGTATGCAAAATTTGGTTGAGATTGGTGGAACGGTGTGGATTTGTATACGGAACAGACCCACCCACCCACCCACCCACCCATCCACATACATATATACAGACTTTCACTTTTATATATAAGACATAAGATTTGATATCCCTGGAGTCATTACCAATTGCAATTACTGTCCGTTATCACTACTGCACAGGAAATATGAGCTAAATTACGTAAATATATTACATTAATCGTTATTTATTGCTCATTAGCAACCCGAGCCGGCTTCGCCCGGGAACAGTTATGAATGCATTACGTGATAAGCGCTTTTTTTTTCCAATGTCAATGAACAACAACCTATATCCGTTTTACGTCTCGGCATGATGGGTTAAAATCACTGACTGGACTATTAATTATATTATCATGGAGATGCATGTGCAACAAATTCTTGTCAGACGTAATTTAAGAATGGCGAGGTGCATGGAACACAAATCCCCCTTCCGTCCAATCTTAACTTGACTGTGAATTTTGCGGAACGAAAAGTTCACAGGCGAAATGAAGAAATCCGAGTTGCACTTCCAGGGAAACTTCAAACACAACCACTCTTCTCTGCGGTCTTAACTCAACACGACTCGACAGTTTGCTGCTGGCTGTATCTGGGGCAATAAGCTCGTCCGCTAGCTAAGCTGTAACTGGGGTGATAGACTCGCCCCTAGCTAGCTCGTAAACTGTCGCCTCAGTAACTTAATGGAGATTGTTGGAAGAAATGAAAACGTAAAAACACTTATAGTAGGTGATGTATTGAAGATAGAGATATGTTCTCTCGGGCTTTTTTTGTAGAACTTTGCATGCTGAACAATTCTTACACTCATAGTATATAGATATGTTTAACGGTTTGCCCAGCGTAAGCTTAAAAAGCACACAGATGCCAGTTTTTTCCGACCTTTTCACGGAAATCGTTAGTGCTTGACTTCCTTTGGTCAAAAATAAATTATTTTCTAAAGAAACCTTCCTCGAGATATCCTTTATAGAATGGTGAAAACCGCATCAAAATCCATTCAGTGGTTCTCGAGATTACCCGTGACATCCAAGAATCGGGGACTTGGTTTTATACTAAGAAGAGATTATACGCCAATCAGTATAATTTAATATAATATAATCCCCCTTCTGTCCAATCTTAAATTGACTGTGAATTTTTCACTTCCAGGGAATGGCGAGGTGAATGAAACTCAAATCCCCCTTCCGTCCAATCTTAACTTGACTGTGTTTCACAGGCGAAATCGGGCGAAATGAAGAAAACCCGAGTTGCACTTCCAGGGAAATTCCAAACACAACCACCCTTCTCAGAAGTCTTAACTCAACACGACTGGACGGGTTGCTGCTGGCTGTATCTGGGGCAATAGGTTCACCCGCTAGCTAGGCTGTAACAGGGATGCTAGACTCGCCCTTAGCTAGCTCGTAAACTGTCGCCTCGCGTCAGTAGTTGAATAGACATGGTTTGAAGAAATTAAAACGTAAACACACTTATAGTGGGCGATGTGTTGAAGATTGACATATGCTCTCGTGGACGTTTTTGTAGAACTTTTCATGCTGAACAATTCTTACACTCATAGTATTTAGATATTTTTAACGGTTTGCCCAGCGTAAGCTTAAAAAGTGCTCGGACGCCAGTTTCTTTTTCGACTTTTCCACTGAAATCGTTACTGCTCGGCTTTGTTTGATCATAAATAAATTATTTTCTACAGAAATCATCCTCGAGATATTCTTTACAGAATGGTGAAAACCGCATCAAAATCCATCCAGTGGTTCTCGAGTTTACCCGTAACATCCAAGAATCGGGGACTTTGTTTTATACCAAGTAGAGAAGATAGAGATTCAAGTATGGTAACTGTCATGGCTTGTCGTTGCTCAACTGCTACTTAAAGAGGCGCATTGGGCGTGTTCATCTGTTATCGAAACGTCATTTCATTTCCAGTTGTGTCGGCCATTGTACGCGAGAATGATGTGACAAATAGAATATTTCCAACCCCGCACATACGGTACTACTCATCAATAAACTTTATCTATACCAATGGCGTTTGTCTAGACCAGTAATTGCTAGGTAGCGTGGGCCCAGCTAATATACTGTGTGTACCCTTTTTTTCACGCACAGTGGGAGTACTCACGCATTTTTAGCCTACTTTTAACATTTTGCAAAAATGAGGAAAACGTAGACTTAAGAGATCGATCCGGGAAAATGTGTGTCTGTCTGTCTGTCTGTCCTTCTGTCTGTCTGGCTGGCTGGCTGTGTGTGTGTGTGTGTCCCCCCCCCCCCCCTATCAACTCCTAAACGGCTGTAGCAATCAAAACCAAATTTAGTATGAGTAAAGACGTGCACCGGAATATCTCACGTCCATATTTGAAAATGATGTCAGTGCTACCAACTGCTGAAAAAACGCACTAGAAATTTGAGCTCCATGTTGAATATCTTGCAAGGTATGCATGGGAGCTATTCCAAAATTGGCACACATGTAGATAAGACTATTACAGTTTAATTTCCAGGAGGCCAACCATGACAGTGTTGCCAAAATAATTTTAAGCCTTCTGATAGGTCCAATGTTTAAATGCATATAACTTCTACACTATCAATTGGATTTCAACCAAATTTTGTATGTAATATCTGTACATAAACAGATATGACTGAGCGTATTCTTAATAGCCACCAGGGCTGCCAACTGTTAATAATTGCTCTCTCTATTTTTTTTTATCCAAATACCAATATATCAGAAAGTATGCAAGCCGACAGCTTTAAACTATGCACACGTATAGTACCTGACATTTTATATTAATTTGGAGTAACTTATCTACGTCACTGCTACCAACATGATTCTAAGCCTGCTGAGAAGTCCAACTTTAAATACATGTAACTTCTATACTATCAATTGGATTTCAACCAAATTTCGTATGTGCTATATACCATAACAAATATGACTATGCGTATTCTTAAGAGCAATCAAGGCTGCCAACTATTAATAAATGCAGTTTCTATTCTTGTTACCCTAATATCAATAAATCAGAAAGTATGCAAGCAAATAGCTCTAAACTTTCCACACCTATAGTACCTGGCATTCTAGATTAATTTGGAGTAACTAATATACGTCAGTGCTGCCAACATGATTCTAAGCCTGCTGATAGGTCCAATTTTAAAATATATGTCACTTCTAAACTAACTAATGGATTTAATTCAAAATTGGCACAACAATAGATCATATTATTTCAGATTATTTCTGATCAATACATGCATGACATTGTTGCCAACATGATTTTACGCGCGCTGTTAGATCCAATGTTTAACTGCATGTAACGTCCATGCTATCCATTGGTCTTGAACCAAATTTTGTATTCTGTACCTTAAGAGATGGAACTAAGAATATATTCAGTCACCAGGGCTGCCAACTGTAGTGCTCTATTAGGCTACATTATACCAGGTATATTTTGTACTAATTAGATATTTCGATATTACCAACTTAATTTCGTCATTATTCTAGATAGGTTCATATTCTGTAGAATAATCACTGGCATGAAAAGTAGGCTGTATAGTTCTTCACGAAACTTCTTGTTACTATTCGTTTTGCCAATTAATGATTATTCACATAGTAGGGATATCGTGAACTAGCACCAGTAGATATTGAAAAAGAATCTAACTTATGTGGGATCAGTTTTTTTTTCTTAACTTCAAATAACACACAATAAGCTGTTATAAACGCTTTAGAATGAAAATTTATCCTATTGTCAACTTGCAATTCTTCAAATTCGATGCGTAGCCTGTAGAATATCAACGGAAGGCAAATCAATGGAATCCCTCATAGAATAATCATGGTCATGACATGGGACGGATAAGTTCGGGTAAGATAACCCTATTACGAGGCGTATTTTGTATCCCACATGTTGGTAACAGTAATGTGATGTCAATGTGTACGCATCAGTAACAGTTGAAGGGACCTCATGCGCGTGACAAACATGGCAATTGCCATTGAATAAGCAAAAAACAAGTACAACTGTAGAATCTAGGATCAGCACTCCACTACAATTATCCTACAAATTGGTGGCTCTAACAAATGTGAAATTGGTCAGGTGATAGTGTGAATTGTATTCAATAGAACCTTCTTTTGGTTCACTTAACTACGGCTCTTCCGCCTCGACAGTTAAAATCCGCGTCAGATATTTAAATCATGATTTACAGCGTTCATTTAACGTTCCACAATAACAGATCTCAAGGCATAATCTACTAATTCGATTGTATTTCATCTATAAATTAGTTACAATTCAACGTACTCTTCACAGGAATAAGTTGAATCGTGAGTGAAGGAATAAATATGATGTACAATATAATAGTGACCTGGTAGGTATAGCTTAATATTGTGTCCCCACTAAAATGGAGCACGATCCGTCGTTCAAAGAACTATGCCTACTGCTGGATTCGAAGTACTATACTATCGATTCTCTCACACCAGGTCTGATCGAACCTTAAACATCACGTCAGTTTCTAAAATCCCTGGCGGAGCCGGGAACCGAGCCCGAGGCCTCCAGGGTACTCTCAGACTCGTGAGACAAAACTGAGAAGAGGCAGGTTCGATTCTCACCTCGGCCATCCTAGAAGTGGATTTCCGTGGTTCTCCACCTCTACTCCAGCCAAATGCTGGTATGGTTCCTAACATAAGGCCACGGTCACCTTCATCCCAATCCTAGCCTCAATTACAATTACATACTACTACAGACATCACAGTAACGCAAGTTATCAGAGAGGAGAGGGGCATGGTGGCGCAGCGGTCAAGCTGTTCACCTCTCACCAAGGTGGACCGGGTTCGATTCCCGGTCAATGCATGTGAGATTTTCGAAGTGAAATGCCATCCATGTCCTGTGGTTCAGATTCCACGTAAAGAGGAGGTCCCGTGGCTCATGATCGCATGATTAACGGTCACGTAAAACTAAAAGCTTCCTTCTTTCAAGATATCAGACAAATTCTACACACACTCAAGTAGCCTATACGAGGCAGAAATGAACACGATGTTCAATTCTTGGCTGTCTCGGCAGAGGTCCGGGTTCGATTCCCGGCTCTGCCAAGAAATTTAATTCTGGTCTGAGGGCTAGAACGTAAGCCTCCGTGGCTTAGGCGGCAGCACGCCGGCCTCTCACCGCTGGGTCCGTGGTTCAAATCCCGGTCACCCCATGTGAGATCTGTGCTGGACAAAACGGAGGCTGGCAGGTTTTTCTCCGGGTACTCCGGTTTTCCCTGTCAAAATTTCATTCCAGCAACACTCTCCACTATCATTTCATTTCATCTGTCATTCATTTAATCATTGCCCCAGAGGAGTGCGTCAGGCCTCGGCAGCCGGCACAGTCCATATCCTCGCCGCTAGATGGGGGCTTCATTCATTCCATTCCCGACCCGGTCGGAGACTGGAAGCAGGCTGTGGATTTTCATTTTTTTTTCTGAGGGCTAGAACGTGGTACACTCAGCCTCGTGAGGCAAAACTGAGCCGGATTCAATTCCTACCTCAGCCATCCAGGAAGTGGTTTTTACGTGGTTTCCCACTTCTACTCCAGGCAAATGACAGGATGGTTTCTAACTTAAGGCCACGGCCGCCTCCTTCTAATCTTCATGTGAATTAAAAATACATACACTAATACAGCCATCACAATAACACGAGTTAACAGGCAAATTCCACACACCCAAGTACGTGGGTTTACATGACCACTATGTCAAAAAGCCCTTTGAAAAATTAACAACAAAAACAACAGCCTCCGTATAACGCTGATTTAAGGCTAAGATCATGAACTGGCGACAGCAGCAGGGAACGACGTGCCAGTCTCATGTCAAGCTATTTTTAGCGGTTTCCTCCCAACTCTACGCAACACCGGGACAGGGCTACTGGCAGCTCACTCCGTGGGACGTCCAACACTTCACAACGACGCCCTGCAAGTTCACCGACGTCAACATTTGTGTATTAGCCAAGAAAACCTGTCCGTGGTGCGGTTTGTTCTAGTGCCAAGAGAGAAAATGTGGGGCTGCTGGCTTTGTGTTGACCATTAAGAAGTTCAAGGACACACCAGAGGTCTGTAGAAAGAAACATAGTGTACTCTTCTCTAACTTGCGAATATTATTCAACCGCACGCATGCATCACATTTCATTTGCCAAGAGCTATTTTAGTCAATGCATGGACAAAAATAAGAGGCAGAGAGGAACTGACAGATCCTTCATGACCGAGTCATGTCGGGAGATTCATTAACACACTAATCATCTGTCGTTTTTTAAAAATCAACTTCAGATTGCGATCCCAGTTATTAATTTCAGACGTCATTCGTTGTACTGGGTAAGTCTACCAGTTAAGGGGAAATGTCAATCTAAATACAGTGCTTCACAAAAACTCACATAAATCAGTCAGTTTAAACCCTAGTGCTATGAAACTTTGTAATAATAAACTCTATTGTTTCAGAAGTATATAGACTCATTTTGAAAAAAGAAATGGATGAATTTTGGAAAACATTTGGTCACATACATTTTTGAAAATTTATTTTTCATATATGTACCTTTTCTTGAAAATTACTAGGTATATTTTAATGAAATTCTCTATGCTATTGTGTTATATATACAAGCTAAATTTCATGTAAGGAATTTTGTCTAGGTTGCTTTGTTCAGCAGTTATTCTTTTTCAAAAAAGGTGTTAATAAATTTTCTCATGGTTGTGAGTTAACAACAGCAAAAATTGAACATTTTTCTAATTATTGAAATTTGCTCCGGAATGCTGAAAATCTACAATACATTCAAAATTTCTACGTCATATTAAGCTACGCACCCCTTAGCTTCCTAAAGTTACATTTATTTTCGTCATGGCTCATTTTAAAGGTTATTTTCCTTATGCTTTCCCATAACCGTGCGTCCTATAAGTTAAAAAAAACACATTCACTAATACAGCCATCACAATAACACAGGTTATTCACAAATGACAGACACAAACACCTGAGTACACGGAGCTACATGACCACGATGTCACAAAGCCCCCAAATGGATCAACAACGACTTATAAGTAAACCCACAATGTAGATTTTTAACCTACTTTCCATTTTTGCAAAAAATGAAAGTAGACTTATGAGATCTACTCGGGCCAAAAGTTGTCAGTCTGTGTGTGTGTCGGTGTGTATATTCTGTCTTCCCCGCTATCATTTCTTGCGTGAAAGAAATTTCAAAAATATTGAAGCTTTGGAAGCTGGTCTCACCGAAATCTTCGCAGAAAACCCAGAGACTGCTACCGTCGTGGGATAAGAAACCTCGCTGAAAGATGGCTCAAGACTATAGAATCTGATGATCTCTACTTTGAAAAATAGTTTAATTTCTTGTCAGTATACTTTCCAAATAAACTTTTCTTAAAAAACGGCATTATTTAGGAGGTATCCCCTGCATTTTATATTACAAATATCAAATTGATTTCAATTAATTGTAAGTTATTGTACTTTCTTGATCATAGGTTTGCTGAAGATGGTCTCACCGTAGACCGAAACATGTACAACAACATTTATTGAATAGATGATTCATAATTTGTATTGATAGGCGTAGTATTATTAAGACTTATCTATTAATCAATACGGTAAATATCATACATTTTCCTAGCATGGCAAATGTATTGCATTTTATAACAAGTAGTTTCGAGAATAACTAAATAGCCTATTTTCATTATCCTGCTTATGTTAATTGCCTCTATCAACACATAAATTTTCAGTTTGATTGCTGTAATAGATTCGTAGATAATGAGAACCATCTAAATATTTTGGATAGTCGCCATATTGGATTTTTATATATGTAGGCCATAGAGTTATGAACTATTACATGAAGATTATTACGTAGGCGTATTATTCAAACTTCAATCGCACGATTGGGATACAAGAAATAAAAACGAGTTTTAAAAATATCGCACAGCCGCCATTTTGTGGTTATGAAAACAATTGAAATAAATTATATGTCAGTGGATAGTGTATAAGCATTTCAGTACCAAGTTTTACTGCGCTCGAATGGTTAAATCGCGAGAAACGTCCATTTAAATATTTACATTTCGCGTCGCCACCATGTTGGAATTGTGCTCACCAGGTTGTTGAAAGTCCCATAGGTGAACTTATATATATAGCTTCTATCAATATACAATATTTCAGTTTGATTGCTGTCATAGATTAATAGATATTGAGAACCGTCTAAATATTTTGGATGGTCGCCACGTTGGATTTTTCATAATTATGTAGGCCATAGAGTTATGTAGTATTAGATGAGGGTTATTGCGTAGGTTCATTATTCAAACGTTGACCTCGATCGTATGATTCAGACACAAGAAATAAAAACTTAATTTTAAAATTTTGCACAGCCGCCATCTTGAGGTTATGAAAACAATTGTACTAAATTAAATTTCAGCGCATTACAATGTGTATACACATTTTCTGTAGCAAGTTTCACTGCACTCGGATGGTTAAATCGTGAGAAAAGTCTATTTAAATGTTTCGACTGCGCTCGGCCGCCATGTTCGTTTTGTACTCAACAAGTTTTTGAAAATCGCATAGGTGAACTTCTAGTAGGGCCTTTTATCACCGTGCAAAATTTTAGGGTGACATTAGTAATAGTTTCGGAGATATAGAATGCCGGGGAAATATTTCGCACAGCCGCCATGTTGGATTGGTGCAAGGTCATAGAATTTGAAGGGCATGGACGGGGTCGGAAAAAATAGTACTATGTTCCTGCACAGTCTCATTGAAATCGCTCCAGCCGTTTAGATTGTATTAGGGACACACATATACACATACTGAACACTGACAAAAGGTGATCTCATAAGCCTTTTTTTTTCTTTCGTAAATTGAGAAGGTTAAAATTGAGAATAGGGGAACATCAGTTGAGCTAGGGGCCTGGGATGTAGGAATTCATGGTCTCTCATAGGAAATTCCTGAACAGATATCTTATTTTCTTATGTTCGGAATCGGATTGCGTAATTATTCAAGTATTCAAGTTTTTTTTTTTGGGGTCGAGCTGCGTTGATTGAACAGAAAGTTGTTCTTTAGTATCTTCACTTGTTCTCTCAGAGACGAATTCAATCCTACTCGTTGGCAAGTTTTCCTTTTCCCCAGTTTCTTGTAATTCCTTAGCATTGCACTTCTAGCTCTAGTTCAGAAACGTACTCAATCCTACTCATGGCAAGATTTACATTTTCCCAGTTTCTTGGAGTTTCTTAGCATTGCATTAGTTTTTAAATTTCCCCATCTTCTTGTAATCCCTTAGCATTGCATATATAGCTCAAGTTCAATAATTTTCTTTGTTCTTCACAGTTCACAGTCACTTTTCGGGTAAAATATACACGTTTTAAGTTGTTATGTTGTAGCTTCGTAATTATACCTATATGGAAGACTTATTAGGGGCGTGGTGGCGCAGCGATCAAGCTGTTGGCCTAAGGGTTGCCAGACGTTTCGTTTTACCCGGAACAATTCCGTTTTTTCTTGTTTTTTTTTCGCGTTCCGTTTTAATATTTAACGGAAAGCCAAATATTCCGGTTTTTTTTGAGGGGGGGGGTTAATTTGATAACATATTCAATTTCTCTCGAATTTCCAAATGTCTCGCTTCAGAATTGATTGTAATATCTAGCTTGTTTTCTGGTGATACAGGTGCAAGTTTGAAAGAGAAAATGTTTTCTATGTCTGTGTCAAATAGATGGGTACATGTTATAGATTTATTAGGGGCAACAAAATTAAGGAATATCTTAGTCCTTGTGAAGTTAATACTCAGCATTTTCCCCTCCAATGCTTTTACGGAGAGAGTTTTTTCTGCCATGAATATCAAATGGAGAGATAATAGAAACAGAAGCTCCGTTAGTTTGATAAAACAAGAATTGTTCACAAATTACAATTATAACGAAAATTGTAGTGAGTTTTATCAGAAGGTACTTACAAATAAAGAATCCTTGCAATGAGTCGTTCAAATGAAAAGCAATTGTAAGTTGCTGGTGTCATGGGCCTAGACTATATGATATGTCAGCAATATCTACTTTTAATTTTGTGTTGATTATGTAATGTTAATTTAATACATATGTGTGTTATTTATTACAACATTTAACAACCTTGATTAAAAACAAACAATGTTTTGGGACGTGTGTTCCTTTTTTCCATTCTTGAAATCTGGCAACCCTAGTTGGCCTCTCTCAACGGCGGATTCGATTCCCGGTCAATGCATGTGAGATTTTCAAATTGAAATGGCATAATGTGGGCGAAACAAGTACGATTTGCTGTAATTAATTAATTTGCAGTAATTTAAATATTATTGATTAAGGTGGAAATAAATTGATTAAATCTAAATGGACACCAATTGGTATTTAATACAATTATTACATTTTAGTCAATAATAAATAAATTAATAACGATGATCTATACCTAAAGCAAGAACCTCTAATGGACACAATCATCAAGAGACGCCTCCAATTCTACGGACTCCTTGAGAGAACGAACGAATGAAGATTGACCAGTGTAATCCACAGAGCAAGAAAAACAACATCACTGTGGTACCAGCGAGTTAAACAAGATCTGCAAAGAATCCGTTTTACAAGACAGACACGCTTTCCGGAAAATGTTAAAAGAAGACCCACAGATGAAACTTAAGAAAGGGCAGAGACCAAAGAGGTCAGAAGCAGCTAAACAACTACAAAGTCAGAAAATGAAGGGGCTAGGAAGAAGGCTCTTAAGAATGTGAAACCAATCCTAACACATCAAGCTGAAAACCATTTTGGTTAACATAACCTACGTAGTCCCTAGTTGGCTCATTCGAAGAAAGAAGAAGAAATTAATTAATATACAGTGGAACCTCGTTTACCCGGATCAACTGGGACCAGGGCCAATCAGAGTTAACGAAAATCCGGGTTATGCAGAGAATGTCGGATAAACAATAAAAACATGTAGGCCTACATCACCGAAATATAAAGGAGTTTAGAAATTATTATCGGCACATTTCCACCTAAAAACACATACTCTGTATGAACTGTAATAGTCAATGTATTTGCACTATACAAAATATAGCAACAAACTAGTCGGTAGTAAAAAGGCAGTCAGCTTCTGCTGTCTCAGTTTAATGTATCGCTTACGAGCAGCGCGATCTCGCATCCGATTTAACAGTAGAAGTTCATTGGGCAAAGTTTCGGCTTGACTCTCGAAATAAACACTGCATTATGCAATAATTTCTTCCTCTGTAATGGGTTTATAACCTCAGTCATTGTCGATTAGCAACCAATTGTCAATTATTTTTTTCAAAACTGGTCCGGACGTCCGGGTTAAAGAGGTCCGGGTTAACGAGATTTTATTGTACCAGTTTCGGCCATATTATGGCTTTCTTCAGCGGTGTTGCTATTAAGGAACTTAGGTAATTGCGAGCAAAGCTTTACTGCTAATATTTCGCTTGCGGTGGCACCTAGTAGCCAGTTCACAGCTAGGTGTCGTTAATGGTAGCATTTGGTAGCAATAGTAGGAACTACTTGAAATTGATTGTCTGCAGTCCTTACCTTAATTATCAGATAACACACACTAATACAGCCATTACAATTAACACCGGTTACCAGACAGATTCTACACACACCCAAAGAACATGACCGCATTGTCGCATCCCCTAAACTGAGAAGCCAACCAACCAGTGTAGCTGTCACATAATAACAATTTCAACAGTCGTCATTATAATGGGATGTATCTCTGACCTTAAATATTTTCCACGTTTATTCTATTTCCTCAGGTTATGGTATTATTATTATTATTATTAATTATTATTATTATTATTATTATTATTATTATTATTATTATTATTATTATTATTATTATTATTATTATTATTATATGAATTGCAGCCAATGGCCATAGCTGGTTATTTTTGATTGAACGCCCTAGGGCTCCCAACAACTTCAATTTCAAGTAGTTCCAATTTTAGATACCAAATGCTACTATGACTATCACCTAGCGGCGAACGTTGGAAATTGATAGAGCGTTTCTAACTAGCCATACATAACCCACAAAATGTTGCTACACACTACGTATTGCAGTGGTAGGTTCTTTTACGTGCCATAAATCTATGACATGGGCCCGCCGGCTTTACTTCCCCACCGAAGGAAGGATTTTACCGCTCTTAAAAATCCGACGACTTCGGCCGGGTTTGAACTTGCGACCTTGGGCATGGCAGTTCAGCATGCTACCGACTACGCCACCGAAACACGTATTATTTATTTAATCGATTGTTCCCCTTTAGGAGAGCGATTGAACTTTAATACATGATTAATTCATCTTCTGACGTTTTCCCGCTTCTCTTTCCAAAATCTATTCATCCTCTCAGAATGCTCCTTCTTCAGCTCAGCTGTCCATTTTCTCTGGTCTATGCTCAGACTTAACATTTTTTATTTTATTCCGGCACTCGGTGCGGTCCTCGAGATATTGTATGTTGACCTGTAGTATGTCCCCTGGACCTCTGTCAGCCACTCCGCGCCACACTTACTCTGTGTTATAACGTTGATCAATTTCTTCGCCGTTCTGAAGTTTTCCATCCTGTAAATATGTGTATAAAATTGTGCTGGGCGTTTTCTGATTACGTCCGTTATCGTGTGGATCTTTTGGTAGAGTTCGTTTGGAGGTCTCTTCATCCAAATACTGTTATTATTAACTGCCCCGTAAATCTTTCTGAGAATTTTTATTATTATTACACTCTTGGTTCAATGTGGCACTAAAGTACACGGCTGAGAATATTCCACCAATCACATTTTCACAATGTCATGGACGGTAGATGAGTTTTGCGCTTCTACGGGATGACTTTTCAACTTTTTCTCTATACCTCTTCATGTTCAACCTTTCTGTGCAGAAGATTTTCAAGAGTGTGTGTTTTTCCTTGTGAAGGCGAGGCACCATGGAGCGTCGCATGTCCAACTGGAATCAGCTGACGGTGGAGGCCGCCATGTTCCATTCAGCAGGGCATGGTTCTTCCTACATGCGGCGGGGAAAGCGTGCTTCTGTGGTGCGTATTAGGCTATATAAAATGTCCGGATCAGTCGTTTATTCTGTAAGCACAATCTAAATCAGTCTATACAGCAAATTTTAGGATTGTATCAGGTTGGAATAGGATCGAGTTGTTTTAAATGCGTATGGAATCGAAACAGTTTATTTATTTATTTATTTATTTATTTATTTATTTATTTATCGTATGGCTTTTAGTGCCGGGAGTGTCCGAGGACATATTCGGCTCGCCTGAGTCTGTAGCTGCTTCCAGCGGACACCCTAAATGGTGAGCTACAAGTTCCGTTCAATTTCAAGTAGTTCCAACTTTCGTCACCAGATATCAATGATACCTAGTGGCGAACGTTGGAACTTTGATAGAGCGTTCTGACGAAATCTAACCTAACAAATTTTGCTTTACACAAGTTTAGTCTGTGAAAGGATCTTTTGCATGCCATAAATCTATGACATGGGACCGCCGGCTTTACTTCCCCTCCGAAGGAAGGCATACTGAAGGATTTTTAACGCTCTTAAAAAATCCGACGACTTCGGTCGGGTTTGAACCCGCTATCTTGGACATAGAAGCTCGGCATGCTACCGACTACGCCACCGAAGCCGCTATCGAAACAGTAATACAAGTTCTTAGATCGTCATTTGACTAATGTATTATTTTCTTCATTTATCTTTTTTAGTTCCCATTTATTTATCCACCAGATCAAACTAAGGTGTTAATCGAGCATAACAATCATGTTTTGGTTAGATCCTGGTGCTCGAGGGCTGTTTGATAATGCGAGGAACGATTTACAGGAACTGAATGCAGATGGATGGTGGATGATAAACCCTTGTACCACTACGGCAAATTTAGCAATATTTTGTCAAAGATTTAAAAAAATAAGTGAAAATTCCCCTTAAGATAGTTCACTTGCAAAAGGGATATTGGAATATATGACTGTGATTTTCCTCTATTTCAGTCAATGACATTTCTTTCCAACATGGTTTTGAGAGAAAATTATTTGCACCCTTGCTGTACGATATTTTATTATCCTTTGGGCATATAACCTAGCAATCAGTCCCCTTAAAGTAGCAATGCCATAATCCTAATCTCTTCAAATTAAACTGTAATATAAGTGCACCAGGAAAGACTGATCCGGAACATGTATCGAAGTGTAATTCCATAAGTTGTTTGTTTTCACGTAGGCTATGTACACTTCTGTTTGATTAACCTGTTCTGTTATGTAAATATCTGGTGTATATATTAAACAAGCTTGATAGCACGGCAATACTGTAACAGTCTTCAGCCATCTGTCTTTTGTGTAATGATGTACAGCTGTAGTTGTGATTAGTACAAATAAATTGTATGTTTCACTCTCTTCTTGACTTGTTCTTTCTTTCTCACTAATACCAAATACTATAGAACATCAATGCCGGATCGATTCTACACCCAGTCGTGTGGTCACATGCTGCAGATGCCTTAATACAAGCAGCGGTTACGGATATCGTTCTCATTTTTAAACGTTTTTTTTTTAATGATAAAATGGCTCCATGTAACAAAATTAATTGATGGAATATTAACTTTCACGAAGAGTCTGTTGATGAGCTTAAATTGGTACACCTGGGTGCGACGGTAAAAATTTAAGGATTTGCTAGTATCTGACCGACAGCAGTAGCTACGCTCGATAACGTGCAGCGCAAGCCACGGGACCAAGCTCTCTGTGGACTTGGTAGACGTGGATTCGAGCCCCACCGCCGGCCATCCTTGAAATGGTTTTAATTGGTTTCCCATTTTCAACTCTAGGCAAATGCAGGGACGGTACCTTCTGACAGGCCACGGCCGCTTCCTTCCACATCCTTGCCCAGTTTCATTCACCATCATTCATTTTGACCTCTCAATACCAACACAAGATTGGCGTCAGGAAGTGCACCCGGCCGTAAAAACCATCCACCACAAAGACTTTCATCGCATCTCATCCCCAACCCCGTTGAGAAACGGGAATAATAAGGGGTAGACATACATTTGCTAATGTCAAAAATAGCTACATGACCGCGTTGTCGCAGCCCCTAAACTAAGAAAACTAATGTCTAAAATAGAGTTTTACGGCAATACTACTGGACAATGTAGGCTTGGTTTCTCAGAACCGACGAATGCGAGTTGCGAGGTGCGAGACCGACGTTGTGTACTTTTGTCGCAATGACGCTGCGAGGTCTCACTGCGAAGTTGCGCAGACTGCGCACCGCGCAGCGTGAGAAACCACTGCCATAAGCTTGTGTAGTCTGGGTATGTTCGAGGCCTCGCACCTCGTATGCGTCGTTTCTGAGAAACCAAGCCTTTTAAAGCTCATAATTTGTGGGGTATAAGTCAGTAAAATTGACCACCGCTATTTTTTTTATAGCTGAAAACAGTTCTCAATATCTTCCGCACTCTTCACGTATTTGGATCAGACCCTGGCGTTTCGGGCGCAGTAAAATACCTATTTTTGTGTCTGGTGTTGGTGTTCTATAGCACTTGTTAATACTCCTACAACTGTCCGGCTCTCATTCTATCTGAAAGTCTCGTGCGTCTATGCTTGCAAAGTAATTCTTAGTTTGTGTATAAGTAATTAAAGAGTGTATTGAACCCTTTAGTATTGCAGTGTTTATATGTAAGAAATCTTAATCAAGGGGTCGCGCTCAGTTCATAGTGTGATGTTTACGTTCGCCAAACAACATGCTCTACTGAGGTAAGGGTCATAGGATTAAAACTATAATTAAGAAAGAAGTTACAAGACGTAAAATAATAACATAATTTAATGACTATTTGTGCAAAATTGAAATGAACATAAACAATAACAATAATAAAATTCCTCCCTGAATCTTCCCATGACAAAAACATCTATTAATGTTGAGGAGTCAGACGGATCTCCCCCTTATAAAAATGTGGATCCAAGTTCCACTAACTTGCATTGGATTTTATGTATGCGTAATGACTAACTACGAGGAATGAGTACTTTGGATGACTGTTCGTTTACATCGGATAACAGTCACGATGCTTACGATCAATCATCTCGTAAACCAACGTTTACGGATATGGGACACAACACTAATAAAAACCCTTAAAAATTAATGCTGACACACAATCTAAAATCTACTATTTACAGGAATCTCCCTCGAGACCCTCCTTCAATGCGGTGACGCATCTGATAAATGAGCTGCCAACCCGGCCAATTGCTCAATACACAAACAAGGAAAGACAGCATCGCACGTGACTACACGGGTCACAAATATGAAACATAAACATGGACTTAAACCAACAACAACAAAAACCTCAACGGCTGAGATTATCTTATATGAACAAACATGCACGTTAAGCTAACGCTTCGGAGATTATAGTGATTTGTAGGCAACTCCCATTTATTTAAACAATTTTTACCATTGATCAGTTCTTATTCTGTATTTCAAGTAACTTTACGGAGCCAAAGCACTCCCTAATGACCTTGCTGCAATCCTTTCAGCCCGCCTTGTGAAACCATCTTCCCCCTACCACAACACCTGTCATCGTCCAGCCCAGTGTGTAAAAATAACCAGACCAACTGTCCCGTTATCTCGTAGAATCAACAGCAACAAATCTCAACCACATAAACATATGGTAAGACATTAATCGAAATAGCAACATATGTCCTCGCAAGGTAACCATATGGACCTGGCACCAAGCTGACAGAAATCAGTCTACGCTGAAATTCCCGCTTGTAATGACCAATAAATACACACACACACACTGCTGGAAATGACATAACACTTTTCACACAGGTCGGTTGAATAAGATTCTCACAAACAAATTTAAAAAAATATTAAAACCTACGAGAGAGCTGACTGCTCCTCGCCACAAATCACATTGCTCCAACGGCAATAAAATCACTGAATCTGATCAATAATAAACATTACAAAGATTAATTTATCCTCCAATCTACTGCATGATTATACTAATTCAGTCCTACTTCTGAAACACAACATATCTCCGAGAGACGTTTCTCAACCGCATTACGTAAACATATGCGAACACGGTCGTCCACATAGTCACGTTAGTTAATAAAAAAACAAACAAGAAACTCTAACTAAACAAAATTGTGCGAGCTGTTTCCATGCAAACGGTGTGTCAGACCAAAACTAAATACACAATGTTAATCACCACAAGCAAGATATTTACAAAAACTATTTGTCCCATATACCATAAGTTAATTTATCAGATAATAAGAATATTATTCAGTACTCTTCCTCAGCCAATCACCGTCAACGGACATCTGCAGCCATTTCCCAACTTAATGCTGTTTAGCTCGTCTCAAACATTTCGACGGAGTGTTGTTGGTTCCAAACTTCTTCCATGGTCAGTGATGTCATCTCTCGTGCTGATGTAAAAAAGTTATAAATTATTATACACTCGGTATCTGACTACTAAATTCGCCGTTCTAGGTACTTAGTTCCCCAGAAAAGTCTGTTGGCGAATTGTCGAAGATACTGTCCCTACAAAAATAGTACAGTGACCATCTATCACACTGATTTTAACACACTTTAGTCTTAATAAAAATCTGTGTCCTCATGACACGCAAAGTACAAGTGCCTACGTCCTTGGACGCGCAAAATGTAGTATAACCTGTGTCTTCCGACACACAATGTATAATCTGTCGAAGTAATCTACGTGCTTAGACGCACAAAATATAGTCAATAGTGGTCCAGTCTTGGCTCTTCACGCCACTTATAAATGAATTGGCCCTAGGTATCGATGGGGGGGGGGGGGGGAATTATATAAAAATTTCTCAAAATAATGGTGGTACAGGAATGAAACAAATATCACTGAACTCGTAAAATTGCGCAGGTGAAGAATATGCCCATTAATTCAAGAATCGATCGTAGAGATGTTGTCTAGCCGATCTCCCGCGTTAATGCTAGATATCGCGTGCCCAAGCTAGCCTTGACGCGCTCGTAAGCATTCATCTCCCATTGGTTCCACATTTTCTGTTAACTTCGCGGTTTTATCAGACCTCAGCCTCGTAGGAGTGTCCAGTGGTACCATCAACCACTCACGTTACTGCATTATATTTTTTCTAGGCGCGAATAGTACAATGCACATGCCATAAGCATGTCTCACCACGCGTCCCTTCTATATTGAGGTGGCCACCACCTGTCCTTCTGAATCATTGCTATGCTATTTCTTTTCACAATCCTTAAGTATCTAGCCTTTTGTCAAACTGCTGCAGGTATGTCCCAACTGTCTCCAACAAATGCTTGAAATTTCCTCATCTTCGTCTGGATATTTTATGACGCTGGTGGAAATATTAATTAATTGAAGAAATAAAACATCGAATCATTTATCCATCAGAGGATAAAGGGTTCAGTATAAAACATGTTATTTTGTCTCAATTGTCCTTCCCTTAGATAAATATTGTAGAAAAGTACCGTACAGCATATAACAACAAGAAGTTCCGTGACGAACTAAAGAGCCTACTTTTCTTAAAATTTAAGATTCATGCCAATGATTAATCTATATGGATCTATCTAGAATAATGACGAAATTAAGTTGGTAATATCGAAATTTCTAATTAGTTCGAAATACTGTATACCTGGCATAATGTAGCCTAATAGAGAACTACAGTTGGCAGCCCTGGTGACTGAATATATTCTTAGTTCCATCTCTTAAGGTACAGAAAACAAAATTTGGTTGAACTCCAATGGATAGCATGGACGTTACATGCAGTTAAACATTGGATCAAACAGCAAGCGTAAAATCATGTTGGCAACAATGACAGAAATGTATTGGTCAGAACTAATCTGAAATAATATGATCTATTGTTGTGTCAATTTTGAATGAAATCCATTAGTTATTATAGAAGATACAAGCATTTTAAAATTGGACCTATCAGCAGGCTTAGAATCATGTTGGCAGCACTGACGTAGGCCTATATTAGTTACTCCAAATTAATCTAGAATGCCAGGTACTATACGTGTGCAAAGTTTAGAGCTATTGGCTTGCATACTTTCTGATATATTGATATTAGGCTAACAAAAATAGAGACAGAATTTGTTAACAGTTGGCAGCCCTGGTTACTCTTAAGAATCGGCATAGTCATATCTGTTATGGTACGCATAGCGCACACGAAATTTGGTTGAAATCCAAATGATAGTATAGAAGTTACATGTATTTAAATTTGGACCTCTCAGCAGGCTTAGAATCATGTTGGTAGCACTGACGTATATAAACTCCAAATTAATATAGAATATCAGGTACTATACGTGTGCATAGTTTAAAGCTGTCGGCTTGCATACTGATATATGGGTATTTGGATTTAAAAAATTGAGAGCATTTATTAACAGTTGGCAGCCCTGGTGGCTTTAAGAATACGCTCAGTCATATCTGTTTATGTGCATATAGCACATACGAAATTTGGTTGAATTCCAATTGCTAGTGTAGAAGTTATATGCATTTAAAAATTGAACCTATCAGCAGGCTTATAATCATTTTGGCAACACTGCCATGCATGGCCTCCTGGAAATTAAACTGCAATATTATTATCTATACGTGTGCCAATTTTGAAATAGCTCCCATTCATACCTTCCAAGATATCCCACATGGAGCTCAAATTTCAATTGCGATTTTTCAGCAGTTGGTAGCACTGACATCATTTTCAAATATGGCCGTGAGATATTCAGGTATAGATCTTTACTCCTACCAAATTTTGTATCGATTGCTGCAGCCGTTTAGGAGTTGATAGGGGGGGGGGGCATACACACAGCCAGCCAGACAGACAGGCAGACAGAAGGACTGACAGACGGTTAGACAGACAGACAGACACACATTTGCCCGATCTCATAAGTCTACTTTTTCCTCATTTTTGCAAAATGTGTAAAGTAGGCTAAAAATAATGAAGGGCGTGAAGCGATGTGCTGATCGTGCCGAATACTTCCCGGTGACTGAGAACATTGACGCGTGCGACAGTAGGTTCTCAGACGCAGGCGGGAATATAATGTTCAGTTTCGTCCTTAAATTCAACGGTAAGGAAATGGCACGCAACACAGCAATAGATAATTTCTAACTTACAATTTACGACTCGGAAAATGATGGTATGTTGCATTCTTCTTCTAACTGAGTGTCAAGTCAAGTCACGCCAGTGAGACAGGAAGCTTTGTTGTTGTTATTAAATTATTTCGCTTGGAACATCTTGGTCATCAGCCCCATGCACTTCGGTATGTGTTCAATATGTGTTCCTGTGGTGACTGTAATAGTGTGAGTAGATTACCTGAAATAAGGGGCGGCTTCGGTGGCGTAGTTGGTAGCATGCTGAGCTTCTATGCCCAATATCGCGGGTTCAAACCCGGCCGAAGTCGTCGCATTATTTGTGCTGACTGCGATGGCACATAGTAGCCACGTCCGCAACTAGATGTCGTGGACGGTAGCATTTGGTAGCAAAAGTAGGAACTACTTGAAAAAATTAATCGTTTGCAGTCCTTCTAACTGAATCACAGATAACTCACACTAATACAGCCATCAAATTAACACCGGTTATCTGACAAATTCTATACACACTCACAATACAAGGGGCTACATGACCGCGTTGTCGCAGCCCCAAAACTATGGAACCAAACAACCAACCTGAAATAAGGTACTTCTTGGCATTTGCCTGGAAGGAAAGAGGAAAAAACGAGGAATACCACACTCATGATAGCCGCTGTCAGCGTCGGGGTTCGAACCTCTGACCTAAGGACTTGCTGCAGCACCCCATCGCAGACATGGTGAGGGAAGAACGCGCACGCCTACGCAACAGGGTCGTGAATGAAGCAGGAGTTCGCACAACATGTTAAGAAGTTCTGTACATATCTTTAGTAATTAGTATGTTTTGGGGCTGGGGATCTTTATGGCATTAGCGTGGACAGTTTTGCGTAGGCTGATGACCAAAGAAGCCCCAAGCCTGTAAAACGAATTACCCTCCCCCATGGCAACACAGGCTGAGTACACCCCTTTCCAGCCTTCATGTCAGTTTCTAAAATCCATGACGTATCCGGGAAAAGGAATCTGTTGACATCGAATATAGATTTAGGTATTAGGAAGTCATTTCTGGAAGCCTTTGTTTAGAGCGTGGTGAAACTTGGACCATTGGTGCAGCAGAAAAGAAGGGAATTGAAGCGTTTGAAATGTGGTGTTACAGTAGAATGATGAAGATCGGATGGGTAGATACGGTTACGAATGAGGAGGTATTAAGACGAGTGGGAGAGGAGAGATGTTTCTGGCAACTGCTAATGAAGAGAAGAGATAGGTTGGTAGGACACATACTAAGACACCCAGGAATAGCAAACTTAGTTATAGAAGGAAGGGTCGAGGATAAGAACAGTTAGGGTAGACCAAGGTTAGAATACGTTAAACAGATTGCCTTGGATGTAGGGTGAGGTAGCTATGTAGAGATGAAACGATTAGCTCAGGACATGGAAGCATAGAGAGCTGCATCAAACCAGTCGAAAGACTGAAAACTCAAACAACAATCCGGGAGGCGAATCTGGGGCCTCCAGGTAATAGACAGGCGCGCAGTTGCCAATTCCAACACCTAGTTACCATGGCAACAGTGTGAGCGGACTTAGTGTCCACACGTTGAACCTGGTTGCGTCGCCAATTCCAACACCTAGTTACCATGGCAACAAGTCCGAGCGTCTCAATGTCCACACGTTGAAGCTTGTTGCGTCGCCAATTCCAACACCTAGTTACCATGGTAACAAGTGCGAGCGGACATAGTGTCCACACGTTGAACCTGGTTGCGTCGCCAATTCCAACACCTAGTTACCATGGCAACAAGTACGAGCGGTCTCAGTATCCACACGTTGAAGCTTGTTGCGTCGCCAATTCCAACACCTAGTTACCATGGCAACAAGAGTGAGCGGTCTCAGTATCCACACGTTGAAGTTTGTTGCGTCGCCAATTCCAACACCTAGTTACCATGGCAACAAGTACGAGCGGTCTCAGTGTCCACACGTTGATGCTTGTTGCGTCACCAATTCCAACACCTAGTTACCATGGCAACAAGTGCGAGCGGACTTAGTGTCCACACGTTGAACCTGGTTGCGTCACCAATTCCAACACCTAGTTACCATGGCAACAAGTGCGAGTGGACTTAGTGTCCACACGTAGATGCTTGTTGCGTTACCAATTCCAACACCTAGTTACCATGGCAACAAGTACGAGTGGTCTCAGTGTCCACACGTTGATGTTTGTTGCGTCACCAATTCCAACACCTAGTTACCATGACAACAAGTGCGAGCGGACTTTTTGTCCACACGTTGATGCTTGTTGCGTCACCAATTCCAACACCTAGTTACCATGGCAACAAGTGCGAGCGGACTTAGTGTCCACACGTTGATGCTTGTTGCGTCGCCAATTCCAACACCTAATTGCCATGGCAACAAGTACGAGCGGTCTCAGTGTCCACACGTTGATGCTTGTTGCGTCACCAATTCCAACACCTAGTTACCATGGCAACAAGTGCGAGCGGACTCAGTGTCCACACGTTGATGCTTGTTGCGTCACCAATTCCAACACCTAGTTACCATGGCAACAAGTGCGAGCGGACTCAGTGTCCACACGTTGATGCTTGTCGCGTCACCAATTCCAACACCTAGTTGCCATGGCAACAAGTACGAGCGGTCTCAGTGTCCACACGTTGATGCTTGTCGCGTCACCAATTCCAACACCTAGTTACCATGGCAACAAGTGCGAGCGGTCTCAGTGTCCACACGTTGATGCTTGTTGCGTCACCAATTCCAACACCTAGTTGCCATGGCAACAAGTGCGAGCGGTCTCAGTGTCCACACGTTGATGCTTGTTGCGTCGCCAATTCCAACACCTAGTTGCCATGGCAACAAGTACCAGCGGTCTCAGTGTCCACACGTTGATGCTTGTCGCGTCACCAATTCCAACACCTAGTTACCATGGCAACAAGTGCGAGCGGTCTCAGTGTCCACACGTTGATGCTTGTCGCGTCACCAATTCCAACACCTAGTTACCATGGCAACAAGTGCGACCGGTCTCAGTGTCCACACGTTGATGCTTGTTGCGTCGCCAATTCCAACACCTAGTTATCATGGCAACAAGTGCGAGCGGACTTTTTGTCCACACGTTGATGCTTGTTGCGTCACCAATTCCAACACCTAGTTACCATGGCAACAAGTGCGAGCGGTCTCAGTGTCCACACGTTGATGCTTGTTGCGTCGCCAATTCCAACACCTAGTTACCATGGCAACAAGTGCGAGCGGTCTCAGTGTCACCACGTTGATGCTTGTTGCGTCACCAATTCCAACACCTAGTTACCATGGCATCAAGTGCGAGCGGACTTAGTGTCCACACGTTGATGCTTGTTGCGTCACCAATTCCAACACCTAGTTACCATGGCAACAAGTGCGAGCGGACTTAGTGTCCACACGCTGAACCTGGTTGCGTCGCCAATTCCAACACCTAGTTACCATGGTAACAAGTGTGAATGAATTGAGTTTTCACCCGAGGAAGCTTCTGTGATCACCATTCACATGTGGATGTGGCTCTCAATGATACGTACACAATAATAACTGGGTGTCTGAAATCCACTCCAATTGAATGGCTTTACCACCTCGCCGGGATAGCACCGCCTTCTGTTCAAAGAGAAATAACAGCGAACAAGGAAAGGAAGAAGGTGGAGCATGAAGGAACTCATCCGTTATATGGATACGAATTACACACACCAAGACTGAAATCTAGAAAGAGTTTCCTAAAAACATCAAAGGAACTCAGAACCACCGAGAAAAATACTAGACTACAATCTTGGAAAGCTGAAGGTCTTCTTCCTGGTGAATGTACAACACCATCTGAAACTTTACCACCGGGTCATAACGAGGCATGGATGACATGGAAATCCCTAAAGAGGTTGAGATCAGTAATCGGAAAATCTAGGTCTAATATAGTAATATGGAACTACGCTACAGACGGAAACGTCAAGTGAGATCAGACTGTCAACCATATGCTCCTATATCGTATGTGCCCAACCACCTGCACAACGGAGGATCTACACCTAGCCTCAGAGAATGCATACAAGTCGCCAAGTTCTGGTCTAATTGTAGCCTATTTAATGAAATGTTTTGTGATTGTGTAACATGTTTCTGATACGAGAATAATATAATGTAATACGAATAGACGGCCTCCGTGGCTTAGGCGGCAGCACGCCGGCCTCTCACCGCTGGGTCCGTGGTTCAAATCCCGGTCACTCCATGTGAGATCTGTGCTGGACAAAACGGAGGCCGACAGGTTTTTCTCCGGTTACTCCGGTTTTCCGTGTCAAAAACTTCATTCCAGCAACACTCTCCACTATCATTTCATTTCATCTGTCAGTCATTTAATCATTGCCCCAGAGGAGTGCGTCAGGACTCGGCAGCCGGCACAGTTCATATCCTCGCCGCTAGATGGGGGCTTCATTCATTCCATTCCTGACCCGGTCGGAGACTGGAAGCAGGCTGTTGATTTTCATTTCAATACGAATAGACGAATAAAAACATAAGATTCCGTAGTTTTGAAGCCATGTTTCAGCGTTGCCTTATTAAGAATTTATATTTTATCTTTCAGAGGGTCAATAAAACTAATTGCAATTACTGGAATACGGTATTTAAAAAATATCTTGTTCTTCTTCTTCGTCTTCAATAGTCCGTAACAATATAGGCTTCATAAATCTTAATCACATGTAATTTATTTTGATATTTTTCACATATTCCAGTAATTGGAATTATTTTGTGTTGACTGACTTAAAGCTACAATATTAATTGATAAAAAAATATCCGTGATTCTCTGTTTTAGTCCTGCAACACAATAACTAATTTTTGTTTAATTGAATCGTCTTCCCCAAAAATTCTCTTTCATCTCTCATGCAACGCCTTTTAGGATACAAAAATCATGGAATTTCACTTTTTTATTCCTTAGCAACAGAAAGTACTGAAGAATTGTAATTTGGTCTGCCAATCACACTATGCTTTACCGATATGTTCGTGTATTTACAAGTCATACGGCGAATGCTTTTCAGGAAATTAGGCATTCAAAATGGCGGCTGCATATTGTGTACTGTTTCCCTAATATTATACACAAATATCATTGTTTTAAAAAAATCTCTTTTCATTGTATTTACTAATGCAGTAGCTAGAGATTGGCCTAAAATAATTGGAATCTATAAAGAAAAATATTTTTAAGCTTATATTAAAGTGTAACTTTTTGCAAGTTTTTTCATTGAATATTTACACACACAAAAAAGAAACTATGACATGTGCAGCAACAGTTCTAGGTCATATTGTTCTCCCCTATAAGATGCACATGTATACTGAATTTCACTTCATTATCTTGAAAGCTCTGGCAGTTACTAAGGAAACGGATTTGAAAATCCATAGTTACGGAAAATAAGCAACAAAGTTACCAATGTGTAGGAAAACATCTAAAACTCCCCGGCACGTTTTTGGTCATAACTTCAAAAGTATTATACATATCAAAGAAATTGTTGCAGTGATTTGAAGAGGAAGGATAAATAAATATAGACAATAAATTTGAAAACTGACAAATTTTGATCCTTAAATTTTTTGTCTATATTTATTTATCCCGCCTTAGTTATTTGTATTGATCCCTGTTTGGGTTCTGCTTAGAATGAAGATAATACTGCATTTCCATCCGGGCTATGCCGGGTACCTCTGCTAGTAGAGCGCGATGGTGCAGTGTTCAAGCTGCTTGCCTCTCACCAAGGCAGTTCGGGTTCGATTTCCGGTCATTGCATGGGAGATTATCGAAATGAAATGTCGCGCCCTGTGGTTCGGATTCCATGTGAAAATGGACAGCCAGTGGTTCACGATCAAGAGATTAACAGTCACGTAAAACTACAAGTTTACTTTTGTTTTATTTGACATAGTAATAATAATAATAATAACGACAATGGGAGAAGAGATTAATAAAGATGAATAAAACTAGGCAAGGCGTTGGAAGGAGGCGACCGTGACCTATTAGAAGTTACTAACTCGTCTTCCGATTTCGTTAATAATCATCATCAGCTTCTACAGGCTAAAAGCCTTGTCGTTGCAGCCATTTTCTTACGGTCTTCAGCAGTTCTCTTCATATGGGCCTTCGAGTCACGTTCCATCTCCTTGACAATGTTCTTGAGATACGATTGTCTTGGTCGTCACTTTGGTTTTCTCCCCCAAATTTATCCTTCAAAAATTACCTGAAGAAGAGTGCCATGTCTGAGTATGTGTCCCATGAATTTTGCATTCCTTTTCTTGATGATGTTCAACAGGCATCGATTCTCCTGAATTTGGTTCAGAACACGCTCATTTGTCTTCCTTTCCATCCAGCTCAGGGGGATGACAGTTCATAGGGAGCGCGTGGGTCGGGGTAAGGCCCTGTACTGTTTGTTCTGCCAACCAATGAAGAATTAATTTTAGCACTAAGGTTCCGTAGTTGGCACTCATGAACGTTCACATCAAACCGAATGGCGGAAGCGGGAATAGTCTGTTTTGATTGATTTTCCATGGCTAGTAAACTACAGAGGTTGCCTCAATATGGAGCTCTTAGGCAAGGGGATCGCGGAGGGAAGGGAAAGGACGTGACGTCACACGTTTCCTCGTAGCGCGCGAGGCGCGAGATATGCAAGGAAATTCAACTTTCCCACACATTATATTGTATGGATTGCAGTGGTTTAAACACGTGTTTTAAGCCATTTTTTTATAATCATGCCAAGCCAAAGATGTGCTGTGGCAGTTTGTTACAGTTATTATAAAGTTGGAAATGACGTGTCGTTTTTCACGATGCCAAAAGACTCATGCCTTCGCAATCAGTGGATTGCTGCATGTAAGCGAAAAGGTCATTGCAACCCTCAAACAAGTAGGATATGTTCCCTCCACTTTAAGAGTGAAGACTTCGAATTAGACTACAGGGCCGAATTGCTTAATATAAGGCCAAGATTTCCAAGGAATCTAAAACCAAATGGTAAGTGAGCCTAGCTGGCCTACTCTTAAGTTTTGATGACCTGCTAGGATGATTTTAAAGCTGTTAATATTTTTGACATATTTCGTACATGGTATCAGGGGCATATATACAATTTTTTCGATGGGGGGGGGGGGGGGGGGGAGGGGCTGACTATCGTGGAAAATTGTGAGTACTTAATGAATTTTCTATTATAGCCAATGGAGTATGAATGGAAAATATCTAAATGGGCTACTTGTCAATTTATTAAGCAGAAAGGTAAACACTCATTTTCTTCTTCAAATTGATAATTATTTCCTAAAAGTAGACTACTGTGAAATACATTGTATGTTGTACCCAAGTTGGCTTTTTTCGGGGGGATCTGGAGCCCCCTCAGCCCCCCCCCCTTATATACGCCCATGCATGGTATTTTGATTTTGGACAAGATGGAAAATTTCAGGAGTAATTCTCTTTGCATTGGTAAAAGTTCTTTGCAATTATTCCAGAAAGCAGTCATCATTTCAATAAAATCCCTTCGACTTCTGTACCAAGATATGACCCGTAGGCATAATACAAAGTACATTCTCACACATAGGCTAAATGAAGATGTACCGGTATTGGAAAAACCTCTTTTCACAATTGCGAACTCGTGGTGGCTTTTACGATCATCCTTCTCCCCTTGACTGCATTTACAGACTGATGGGGATGATTATTTTAGGAAAAAAATCCAGGAGTTGTTCAAAATCAAACAAACACTGCTGATCCAGATTCAGATGATTATGTAGTTGCTAAAGCACTAAACAAAGCTGGCATAGTGTCTGAATCAAGTAACGTGCTTCCAGAACCAACCTTAGGGAGCAATGTGCAACCAGAGTCCTTCATTGCCAATATCATGGAACAAAGTGAGGAAGATGGCAAGGCTTATGTTGCAGGTTATGTAGCCCACAAGTTCCAAGATAAATTTCCATAACTTGGGAACTTAATCTATGGAATGCAAACTCAACACTATTATGCATTACCAACCAGGATTAAACACTTGTCATACGGTGGTATGACCGGTCCCTCACAAACTTGGCTTAACCAGTTCCGGCACATTTCAGCAAAATTCGTCACATTTCACGGAAAATACGGATTTCAACTAGGCAAGAACGTTCTAAGACGAACGACAGATTTTGTGTCTAGAGAAGTTCATGACGTACCGTCTGGTGGGGTTGAGGCAGCTGTGATAACAATTTTCTTCATCAGATTGAAACATTCCAATTCTATCTTGCATAAGAAGTGGTTATTGGAAGTCACTAACACCCACGATATTGCTACCGAGTCTAGGCGAATTTCCAAGAAATTCAAGAAGATCACAACATAAAATGTAAGTAGGCTACATTCAGTTATTTTATCACCCATTTACCAATAATTTCATGAGAATAAACTGTTCTTTGCGTACTCAACAGCTGATGTTGACAGTTTCGTTACGTTCCCCACATGGCGCGTTTGGAATCTTGTGACGTCATCCGCCTTGTGAGCGCTGATTGGTGAGTGAAAATTGAGGCAACCTCTGTAGTTTATAAGCCTTGTTGATTTTCCTCGTGGTGTTGTTGGTTGTATTGATTTGTTCAGTATTTTCATTGTTTATTTGAATTGAATTGAGAGTCAATCATGCCACTGCAAGGGAGGAAAAATTGCCAAGCACCGGGATGTAAGAATTATAATGATAGTAAGAACAATACGGCAATTTTCATCTTCCTGGTGTTGACCATGTGAAAAACTAGTGGACAATATTGTTACGGCTGTGAGTTTGTGTCATCGCTCGCCGCTTGAGTCACAACTGCCCCAGGGGCTGGGCTGTGGCTTGCCTCCTGTATTGCGCGCGCCTTATGCAACAGGGCTACTACAGACAAAGGGATAGTCCAGAAGATTCGTGACTGGACCAGCGGTGGAAACCTCGAGAAGCCGTGGACTCTGGATGGATCTAGAACCATTTATTGAGTCACCGGCCTGCTATATAAGAGTGACCCGTGAAGCAGTTGTCGTTGTGTTTTACGAGCTAGTGCGAGCGATTATCTTGTGCGACAGAAGTGTGGTGACGAAGTGCTGTGCGAGTTACGAAATCCTGTGACATTGTTTCTCCCAGCTTGTGGACAGCGAAATAGCCTGCAGCAAGTGATCGTAAGTAATTGTGGTCGGAGAACATAAATGAGAGGAACAGGTAGTTTCTGTCAAGGCCACCGTACTCATTAGGACGGATTAACTTCTGTGGTCTGTTGCAAGTGAAAGGGGCCAAGAGCGCATAAGGAAGAGTTTTGAGGAAACTGGAGAAGGCTCCTAATTGCTTGTATTTGCTGAATAGTGTAATTTTCTGGCCACAATAAAGTTAATTATTTCTTTAAGCAGTAATTGGTGTTGTGCTTTGTACCCCACCGTAATCCAGTTAACAAAAGTGCCACTAGGGGGGTGGCACGTAACAACTGGTGTCAGAAGCCGGATTACGAACTCAAGCACAACACCTGACGGTCCTGGTTTCAAAACCCGACCAGGTCAATTTTTTAAAAAATTTCCTGTGAGTGCATGCCCTTTACACGGCAAACAACTAAAATGGAGGCGCAATTGGCAGCATTGCTAGAAAAGTTAAATGGCATAGAAGACGGCCAGAAGAATTTAACCAAGGAGCTAACTTGCAAATTAGAAGACGGCCAGAAGAAGATGGAAGACGGTCAAAATAAGTTAGCGGAGGACCTGAAGAAGATGGAGGACGGCCAGAAGAAGATGGAGGACGGCCAGAAGAAGTTAGCCGAGGACCTAACTGCTAAATTAGAAGATGGCCAGAAGAATTTAACCAAGGAGCTAACTTGCAAATTAGAAGACGGCCAGAAGAAGATGGAAGACGGTCAAAATAAGTTAGCGGAGGACCTGAAGAAGATGGAGGACGGCCAGAAGAAGATGGAGGACGGCCAGAAGAAGTTAGCCGAGGACCTAACTGCTAAATTAGAAGATGGCCAGAAGAATTTAACCAAGAAGATAGAGGACGGCCAGAAGAAGATGGAAGACGGGCAGAATAAGTTAGCACAGGACTTGAAGAAATTAGAACTGGGTCTGCGTGAGGAAGTCACGGCAGTGGAAAAGAAGTTCGACGCCTTAAAAGAAGAAGTTACTGAGCTACGCCGACGCCCGCTGACGGGGGTGGAAGAGAGATTTAACGCTCTACAAAAGGAATTTGCTGAGCTGCGCCGACACCCGCCGACAGGGATGGAAGATAGATTCAAAGCCCTACAAGTGGAAGTCGCCGAGCTGCGCCGACGCCCGCCGACCGGGGTGGATGAGAGAGTCAAAGCCCTACAAGAGGAAGTAGCCGAACTGCGCCAACGCCCACTCACGGGGGTGGAAGAGAAAGTCAACGCTCTTCAAGAGGAAGTTGCCGAGCTGCGCCGACGCCCGCCCACAGGTACACCGGGGACACCAGGAACGGGACAGAGCAGAGTGACGCCCCCAACCTTCGACGGAAAGGTCCCGTGGAGCACCTATTTACGTCAGTTCGAGGCAGCCTGTTCCATAAACAACTGGAACAGCACGGAAAAGGCTACAGCTCTCATTGTAGCGCTGAGAGGGGATGCCCTTAACGTCCTTCAGGCCATCCCGACCGGATCCCAGGACTACGCTTCACTGATCGCACATATGGAGTCCAGATATGGGGATAGCCATCTTCAGCAGACCTACCAGATGCAGCTCCGGACCCGGGTACAAAAGAACACGGAAACCCTGCAGGAGTTCGAGATGGACATCGCACGCCTCGTAAGGCTAGCCTACCCAACAGCGCCGGCCGACTTTCTGGAGCAGATTGCGACGCAAACCTTCACCGACGGACTACGGGACTCGGACACTCAACAGGCGCTGCGACTCGCGCGCAATAAGACCCTGGCAGATGCGCTGAGCCACGCACTTGAGTTTGAGACGGCGAAACAGGCATCTAGAATGCACGCGCGGGTGCGTCAAGTGGACGTTGACGAACCAGCAAAACCCAACGAGACCAAGCCCCTGGCCGACGAATTGATGGAGGCGCTAAGCCGTTTCTTCGATAGTCGCGGCACTACCAGCAACGACACAGCCGGAAGACAACCGGAGAGGCGGCCCGGAAGAGGACTACCGACCTGCTGGACCTGCGGTAAGAAAGGCCACCTGAGCAAGGACTGCGGTGATCGCCGCCGCCGAGGGTATCCGACGGGAAGTCAGTCGTCTGAAAACCGCGCGGCCCAGGGAAACGAGTATTAGCCAGCCTTGGGGGGCAAAGGTTGGCTTGTGACAGTCGTCAAGCCCCGACAGTCCAAGTCCGTGTGACGAAGTTACGGAGGGACAATAGCAGCCTGATGGTCGACGGAGTTATCAACGGAGTGAGCTGGCCCATGCTAATCGACACGGGAGCATCGAGGACCATCGTCAGCCCCACCGTGATCCCGAAGTGGAGAGTGCAACCCACACAAAGGAACCTCCAGCTAATAACCGCGACCGGAGAGACCGCACCGGTACATGGCGAAGCATCACTGGAGTTCGTCATTGGTCGACGGGCGATAAAGCATCCAGTACTTGTGGCTGACGTATCAAATGAAGTGATCATCGGACTGGACTTCCTGGACCAGAACAACATCATCTTGGATCTGAGTACCAACACTCTGCACTTCGGAAGTGAGGAACTTGCTTTGCAACCAGCACACGAGGCCGTCGCCGCACGACGAGTAAGGCTGAGAGAGGACGTCATCGTTCCCGCCAGGACGGAAGTCAGCGCTGCCGTAATTGTCGACGGAACTGCTGAGGGTGTGGCGGCTGTCATCGAGCCAAAATATGAGGACATCCAGACAAAAGGATTGCTAGTTGCCAAGACTCTCATCAACACGACGTCTCGGCCGTACGTCCGCCTGTCCAACCTGAACGACTACGACATTACGGTTCACCGGGACACCAACCTAGGAGTCTGCGAGCCCGTTACCTGGATTGCCCGCATCACAGATACGACGGACGGACACCTGCAGACGGACAACCGAAGAAGACGCGCCCTGCCAGAAGAACTCCAGAAGCTGTACCAAGGATCCCAGGACCATCTAGACGAAGAGCAATCACGCCAACTTCAGGACCTGCTACGCGAATTCCAGGATGTCTTCTCCTTGGGGAGCAAAGACTTCGGCAGGACAAGCTTGGTCCAGCACAGAATCGACGTTGGGGACAGCGCACCGATTAGGGCCCCATTCCGACGTGTCCCGCTCGCCAAGCAAGCCGAAGTCGACCGGATGGTAGAAGAGATGAAGGAGCAAGGGGTGATCGAGCCATCACATAGTCCTTGGAGTTCTCCGGTCGTGCTAGTGAAGAAGAAGGACGGTTCCACCAGGTTCTGCGTGGACTACAGGCGGGTGAACGACGTCACGAAAAAGGACAGCTACCCTCTACCCCGGATCGACGACACGCTGGACACCATATCAGGATCAAGATGGTTCTCCACCTTGGATTTGAAGAGTGGCTACTGGCAGGTGGAGGTCCACCCTAAGGACCGCGAGAAAACGGCGTTCTCTGTGGGCAGCGGGCTCTGGCATTTCACCGTCATGCCATTCGGTCTGTGCAACGCCCCTGCAACCTTCGAAAGGCTAATGGAGTCCATTCTGAGGGGTCTACACTGGAAGACCTGCCTGGTATACCTAGACGACGTCATCGTTCTGGGGAGGAGCTTCGAGGAGCACTACAGCAACCTGAAGGAGATCTTGTTGAAGCTACGGGCTGCCCAGCTGAAGTTGAGCCCCAAGAAGTGTCAGCTCTTCCAGAAGCGGGTCCAGTACCTTGGGCATATCGTCTCCGAAGAAGGGGTGCGCACCGACCCAGAGAAGACCGCAGCTGTGAGGGAGTGGCCAGTTCCGAAGGACAAGTCGCAACTACGAAGCTTCCTGGGACTCTGCACTTATTATCGTCGCTTCGTGAGAGGATTCGCCGACATCGCCAAACCTTTACATCGACTGACTGAGAAGGACCAACTCTTCACGTGGACAGCAGAATGCCACAGTGCCTTCGAACAACTCAAGCAGGCTCTGTGCACCGCGCCTATTCTGGCCTACCCCAGACCTGGAACAAGGTTCATCGTCGATACCGATGCCAGCGACTTTGGCATAGGGGGGATCCTGTCGCAAGTAGTGTACGGCGAGGAGAGAGTAGTGGCCTACTTCAGCAAGGCCTTGTCAAAGCCAGAAAGGAACTACTGCGTCACCAGGAAGGAGCTGCTCGCCATCGTGAAGACCATTGAACACTTCCACAAGTACCTGTACGGGCAAGAATTTCTCATCAGGACCGACCATGCATCCCTGCGGTGGCTCCTGAACTTCAAGCAGCCCGAGGGTCAACTCGCGCGGTGGTTAGAGAGACTTCAACAGTACAACTTTGAGATTCAGCACAGGAAAGGCCAACTGCATTCTAACGCCGACGCCCTGTCACGAAGACCGTGCCCCGAAGACTGCACCTTCTGTGCCCGAAGGGAGGAGAACACCGGGATACTGTGCCGACGGACTACTGTGGAACTTCAAGGGAACTGGAGCCGCGAATCTTTCACGCGGGCACAAGCAGAGGATGATGACCTGGGACTGATAGCCGAATGGAAGAGGGCCTGTGTCCCCAGACCCGGGTGGAACATTGTGAGTGACTGCAGCCCAAAGTTTAAGTCCTACTGGGCACAGTGGGACTCGCTGATTGTAAGGGATGGCCTCATCTGCCGTACCTGGGAGAGCACCGACGGGAAGACATCTCGGGAACAAGTCGTCGTTCCAAAGGCTATGACGGAGGAAGTCCTGAAGGAAGTTCATGGAGGATCATCTGGTGGACACCTAGGGATAAAGAAGACCCTGGAGAAGCTGAGAGAGCGGTTCTACTGGATCGGATGCCGAACAGACGTGGAGAACCACTGCGCGAGGTGCCACGATTGCGCAGCCAGCAAGGGCCCAGGACGAAGACGACGGGGTCCACTGAAGACCTACAACGTGGGCGGCCCCATGGAGAGAGTGGCCATCGATGTTGCTGGGCCATTCCCGTTAAGCGAGGCAGGGAACCGCTACATATTAGTCGTCAGCGACTACTTTACCAAATGGCCGGAGGCGTATGCGCTCCCTAACCAAGAAGCCGCGACGATTGCAGAGACCCTGGTGAAGGAATTCGTCAGCCGGTACGGAGTACCCCTGGAGCTGCACTCCGACCAAGGGAGGAACTTCGAGTCGCAGGTGTTCCAGAACCTATGCCAGCTGCTGGGAATCCGGAAGACAAGGACAACGCCACTACACCCTCAGTCCGACGGGATGGTAGAGCGATTCAATCGCACCATCGAGAACCATCTTCGAATAGTCGTCAGCGAGCACCAGAGGGATTGGGACAAACATCTTCCACTATTTCTCCTGGCCTACCGCGCCGCCGTGCATGAAGCCACCGGGTGCACACCAGCCCGGGCCATGTTTGGGAGGGAGCTCCGTCTACCTGTCGATCTTGCCTTTGGCCGACCTGGGAATGATCCGATCCCGGTAAGCCAGTATTGTCAAGAACTGGTCGACCAACTGGAGGACGTGCACGCGTTCGCGAGGAGGAAACTGCGGATCGAGACCGACAGAATGAAGACCCGATACGACCAGCAGACGGATGCCGGCGGATTCCACGAGGACGACCTGGTCTGGCTCTTCAACCCATTACGGAAGAAAGGCCTGTCACCCAAACTGCAGAAGTCCTGGGAGGGCCCGTACCGAGTCGTGAAACGGATCAACGATGTCGTCTACAGGATCCAGCGGAGCCCGAGGGCGAAGATGAAGATCGTGCATCGAGATCGCCTGGCAGCCTACGGAGGGACACAGACGGACCAATGATTGATCGGGACGATCAGCCTTTTTAGGAAGGGGGTGGTGTTACGGCTGTGAGTTTGTGTCATCGCTCGCCGCTTGAGTCACAACTGCCCCAGGGGCTGGGCTGTGGCTTGCCTCCTGTATTGCGCGCGCCTTATGCAACAGGGCTACTACAGACAAAGGGATAGTCCAGAAGATTCGTGACTGGACCAGCGGTGGAAACCTCGAGAAGCCGTGGACTCTGGATGGATCTAGAACCATTTATTGAGTCACCGGCCTGCTATATAAGAGTGACCCGTGAAGCAGTTGTCGTTGTGTTTTACGAGCTAGTGCGAGCGATTATCTTGTGCGACAGAAGTGTGGTGACGAAGTGCTGTGCGAGTTACGAAATCCTGTGACATTGTTTCTCCCAGCTTGTGGACAGCGAAATAGCCTGCAGCAAGTGATCGTAAGTAATTGTGGTCGGAGAACATAAATGAGAGGAACAGGTAGTTTCTGTCAAGGCCACCGTACTCATTAGGACGGATTAACTTCTGTGGTCTGTTGCAAGTGAAAGGGGCCAAGAGCGCATAAGGAAGAGTTTTGAGGAAACTGGAGAAGGCTCCTAATTGCTTGTATTTGCTGAATAGTGTAATTTTCTGGCCACAATAAAGTTAATTATTTCTTTAAGCAGTAATTGGTGTTGTGCTTTGTACCCCACCGTAATCCAGTTAACAAAAGTGCCACTAGGGGGGTGGCACGTAACAATATGGACTACTCGCGAATAAAAATATATAGAGAATAAATGTGTGCATTTCATCTCTTGTTTGTTTCCTTACCCATTCTCCTTTGCATTGCAATAACATTTGTGGTTTAGGGCTACGGGGAGGGGTGGGTGGTTGCGGGCATGCTAGGCAAAAAGTGAGGTTATGGCAATGTAGTGTGTGCATTTGGACGATTTTCTTTATATTCATCGAATATCCCAACTATTCTGTAGAGTATGAGAGCATTTTTTAATTAGCCTAGAGGTGAATTAAGCTCTAGAACGGCATAACTGTGTCTTTCGTGACAAATCCATTGCCAACATTGATATATATATCAAAATGTATTCTTTTCCTATCTGGACGTATATTTCAGCACCTAGCGAAAGGCGCAGTTACGTTTGAGTTATATTCATCAATAATCAATAACTCGTCGCAGAACATACTGTTCATTTACGTGTAATAAAGGCTACATTCATATGGCTTTTTACTTTTTATGTTGCCAGACTTGGCAGTACAATCCATAGCCTCAGGCGGTGTTCTCTCTCGGAAATTCTATAACCAAAAGTGACGAATCTCTTATACTTACATGATCCTTGATCCAGCTTGTTCCGGTCATTCGTCTCTAAAATCTCAAGTTTTGTTTCTTCTCTTTTCCCAAGTGTCCATGTTTCACAACCGTAGGTCAACACACTCCAAACAAAGGTCTTGAGAAACGACTTCCTTATCTTCAAGTTTAGGTGCTCATTGAGCAGCAAATTCTTCTTATTTTGAAGGCTTTCTTCGCCAACACTATTGTATTCTTAATTTCTGAGATGCTGTTCAGCTCTTATCGGACATTTATTTTAGTTCCCTGTTTGACCACTAGATGTATGTATTCTCTTGGTGAACTAGTCTTGTTTCTTGACTTGTTTTTGTATTCTATGGAGTCGACAATGTGCATCCATCAGGCAGTGTAGTGTTGTGTTATTTTGGTTTGTTTTTGCTGTTATCTAATATGAATGAATATATTAAGTGAAAAAGCTGCCTTCCGTATCCTTTTTTAACGCCTATACAGTCCACTGAAAGTACACCTTCATACCACAACATTTTTTGGTCCATCACGGGCACGGATGGCAGTGATTTCAACAAGCAAGAAGCAACTATAATAACAGGTCAGATCAACTCCTTACTTTGTGTACTTAGACTAAACAGCATTATAATGGATCAAAATCAAATAAGCAAATATATTAGAGAACGAGGAAGCTTAAAGAGTAGAATCACAAGAATTAAACATTACGTTGAACAACTCAATCAAGATACCAACGTTAATTTGCATGAATTGAGGGTTAGGTACGATGCAATTCTTGGACTGGAATCAAAGTACGACACAGTTCAAACACAACTTGAAATAGAAGATATTAATTCAGATCATTCTGCAGATAGGGCAGAAGTGGAAACAACCTTGTATTCACTAAAGGCAAAAATCCAAGGCTTTCTATTTCCCGATCAAGGCAGTGCCAGTAGTTCATTGACTACAAAGTCCAGTAGTGTAAATGAAGTCACGAATATAAAACTACCAACGATTAAACTTCCTACATTCAGTGGGAATTATGAACATTGGATCCCATTTGCTGATAATTACAAATTGCTTGTACACAACAATGACAGTTTGGGAACAATACAAAAGTTTCACTATCTCCTTAGTTCAGTTCAAGGCAGTGCCAAATTATTAATACAACATCTCCCAACTACTGAAGGCAATTACAATGTAGCCTGGGAATTGCTTTGCAGTAGATTTGAAAATAAGAAAGCTATAACTTCAAAGTACATCAGGGAAATCTTGAATATTAGGCCTGTGCAAAATGAATCGGTCAGTGATCTTAGGGAATTCATCAATACATTCAATAGCAACCTACAAGCTCTCAAGGCACTATCATTAGACCATCCCTTAGAGGAAATAATTTTAACACAGCATGTACTTGATCGTATTGATGTAAATACCAGGAAAAGTTGGGAATTAGCCACAAGTCCAACAGAAATTCCTTCTCTTCAACAGTTATTTAAGTTTCTAGAACAACAATGCTTGTCACTTGAAAACATTCAAAACAGCATTAACGTTCCAACCAAATCACAAGCTAGTAAACCCAGTACAGTCAGGAATAAAGCACCAGCCTATTCTCATGTAACAGGTGTTGAAAACCAGTGTTTATTCTGCCATCAAGAGCATAAGGCAGGACTGTTTGCATGCCCTAAATTTTTAGAACTAAGCCCTCGACAGAGATCTCAGTGTGTACGTGAAAAGGGTCTTTGTTTCAATTGTCTGAAACAAGGACACTCAACAAAGCAATGCACTTCAAGTAATTGTCGAAAATGTGATAGAAAACACAATTCATTATTGCATGAGGACACTAGCAGTGATAGACATGTCAATCAACCTACTTCAGATAGAGTAACCATTGCGAGTGTACATACAGACAGAAGTCCATACAATCACACCGTCAATAAGCCTTATATCCTACTCACAACCGCTGTTGTGAAGGTACGAGATAATAATGGCACATTACACAAGGTTAGAGCTCTTCTTGATTGTGGCAGTCAAGCACACTTAATCACAGAAGATGTGGCTAAAAAACTCAAGTTAAAATGCAATGAGGAAACCACAACAATTTTAGGAATTAACAATGCTTCATCCACCATGAAACAAAGTGTAGAGATTGAAATTCATTCAATGGCAACTCCATTCAAGGCCAAATTGAAATGTTTCACTGTTCCTAAAATAACGGGTCAAATGCCTTCAATCCAACTAGATTATAAATTGTGGGATATTCCAAGCAACATTACATTGGCAGATCCACATTTCTACCAGCCAGGAAATGTCGATTTAATAATTGGTGCAGAATTGTTCTACAACATCCTGAAGGCAGATCGTAAACAACGCGAAGGTGATTATCCAGTACTAAAAAACACTCAATTGGGATGGGTAGTCTCTGGAAAATGTTGTCAGGAGAAGTATGTCAGTAACAACACAGTAAATACATTCTTTATCGAAACAGAAGAAACACTCGATCATCAATTACGCAAATTTTGGGAAATTGAGGAATTAGACACTAAACCAAGAACAGCAGAGGAACAAAAGTGCATGCAACATTTCAAAAACACTACCACAAGGGACAGTGATGGCAGATTCAGAGTAAGCCTTCCATTCAAGAAAAACCATCAACAGTTGGGAAATTCATATGAACAAGCTAGACAAAGGTTTCAACTATTAGTGCAGAAATTTCAGAAACAGCCTGAATTATATAGAGAATATACACCATTTATGACAGAATACAAAGATTTAGGTCATATGACGGAAGTTACTACCACAGTCACCAACAACACAGGGTGTTATTATCTTCCACATCATGCAGTATTCAAACCAGATAGCACTACGACCGCCACAAGAGTTGTTTTTGATGGTTCAGCAAAATCTTCCACCGGGGTCTCATTGAATAGCATACTCATGGTAGGACCAACTGTGCAACAAGATCTATACTCGATCACACTTCGCTTCAGAACCCATCAAATTGCATTTACAGCTGACATCACAAAGATGTATAGACAGATCAGAATTCACAAGGATGACACAAAATTGCAATGAATAATATGGAGAAATTCTCATGAGGAATCATTGAAATCCTACGAATTACAGACAGTAACTAATGGTACAGCATCAGCTCCATTTTCAGCAACCCAATGTTTGAATCAGCTGGCAGAAGAAGACGGTATTTGCTACCCAGCAGCAGCCCAAGTTCTTCAGAGAGATTTTTATGTAGACGATGTCCTTAGTGGTTCTTCAAGTGTCACCGAAGCGTTACAAATTCAGAAGGAATTGATCGCACTACTCAAGAAAGGGGGATTCCCACTCAAGAAATGGTGCTCCAATCATCCAGATCTTCTTGAAGCACTTCCAGATTCAGATAGACACATGGCATTACCTTTCCAATTTGATGGCAAGAGCACTGTAAAAACGTTAGGATTATCATGGCACCCCACCGCTGATAAACTGATCATAGCAACAAAAATCAGACATATTAAGACCAACCAAATTACAAAGCGTACTACAACATCAGTTGTAGCATCCATATTCGACCCCTTAGGCCTCATCAGTCCTTTGGTAATTCAATACAAGATGTTTCTTCAGAAATTGTGGTTAAAACACATAGATTGGGATTCGTTATTGACAGATAATTTAAGATTGGAGTGGATCAAGTTAGAAAATCAGCTGACATATATCAATAGCATTCAAGTTGATCGTTTAGTAACAATTAAGGGTAAACTCACAAACATTCAAATTCACGGTTTCAGTGATGCTTCAGAACGAGCCTATGGTGCATGCATTTCCATTCGATCGGTAAATCAACATGGTGAAACTCAGATTCGATTGCTTTGCTCTAAATCCAGAGTCGCCCCAGTAAAGAAGCTAACACTCCCTCGATTAGAACTTCTTGGCGCAACCTTACTGGCCCAGTTATTGAAGAAAACTATGACAGCGCTAAACTTAGACATTAATGAAACTTACCTCTGGACAGACTCAAACATAGTACTCTCATGGTTAGCGGCAACAGTGTCTCAATGGAAAACGTTTGTAGCCAACAGAGTAGCTCAGATTCAAAAACTAACAGAGATTGAAAATTGGCACCACGTTCAGTCACAACACAACCCAGCTGACTTAATAACCCGAGGTGTTAGTGCACATAATTTAAAAACATCGACACTTTGGTGGGAAGGACCACTGTGGTTATCAGCACCGTCATCTGAGTGGCCTCAATCAAGGCATGTTAAAGAGACTTCACCATCAGTATTAGAGCAGCGACAAGTAAAAACAGTTCTTGTAATCAATCACTCTGATAGTATTATTCTCAAATTCTCATCATTAATAAGGCTTCAAAGAGTTATTTCATACTGTTACAGATTCGTTCACAATGCCAAAAACCCTAAAGACAAAATTATAGGAACACTTACAGTTCAAGAACTACAAAGATCACTAGAAACTTGCATTCGATTGTCGCAGAATGAAGCCTTCAGTGAGGACATTGCCAAACTGAGATCTACTGGAGTTGTCTCAAAGAAAAGTCAGATGAGAACTCTGTGTCCGTTTTTACACAATGACATAATTAGAGTTGGAGGTAGATTAGCGAATGCATCACTTCCATTCTCCACCAAACATCAGATCATACTACCACCCAAGCATCATATTACAAAACTCATCATTCGACATGCACATCTACAGAATGCTCACGCAAGACCTGAATTGTTACTTTCCACGCTTCGTGAGAATTACTGGATTCCTAATGGCAGAAACGTGATTAAACAGCTGATACATAAGTGTGTGAGGTGTTACAGATTAAAGGGAATTACAATGAGGCAAATCATGGCCGATTATCCTAAACCTAGAGTTCAACCAGCACCACCTTTCAACATTTGTGGCATTGATTACGGAGGACCAATTCTTTTGCGTCCTATCAACAAAAGAAGTAACGTGAGAATTAAGGCATATATAGCACTTTTTGTTTGCTTCACTACAAAGGCAATCCACATTGAATTAGTTAGTGACCTCACAACTGAATCATTCTTAGCTGCATTACGTCGTTTTATTGCAAGAAGAGGAAAGCCAGCAGACATCTACAGTGACAATGCAACTACCTTTGTAGGAGCTGATAAGGAACTTCAAAGGTTTCAGAATTTCATGACAACCAACAAGGTTCAAGAAGATATCACCAATGATATGGCCAACAAAGGAATCAAGTGGCACTTCATACCACCACAATCTCCTCACTTTGGTGGCATATGGGAGGCTGGAATTAAGTCAGTCAAGTATCATCTTCGGCGAGTTATTGGTAATTGCGCGCTGACATATGAAGAATTGTATACCGTACTAACTCAAATTGAAGCCTGCTTAAATTCCAGACCAATTACAACTCTTTCGTCAGATCCGTCTGATCCTACAGCATTAACTCCAAGTCATTTTCTGGTCGGCAAGAGTTTAACTGCAATCCCGGATCCCGACCTGACCACAATGCCTTCTAATAGGTTGAACCTGTGGAAAAGAACTCAACAACTAGTTCAGCATTTCTGGAATAGATGGCATAAGGATTATCTCACTCAACTTCAACACAGGCCCAAATGGAGAGACAACCTGATCAATCTTAAAATTGGAATTGTAGTCGCCATCAAGGACGACAATTTACCACCGTTAAAATGGAGGTTAGCAGTCGTGTCAGAACTTCATCCAGGAGCAGACGGAATGGTTCGTGTGGCAACTGTAAGGACTATCAATGGAGAACTCAAGAGATCCATAGTAAAACTTTGCCCACTTCCAGTGGAGTAATATTCGTGAACTCTAACTCCATTATATTGTTCTTTGCTTTATGCTTTATTTCAGCTCCAATTATTTTGATTGATATTCAATCAACAGGTGGGAGAATGTTCAGCTCTCATCGGACATTTATTTTAGTTCCCTGTTTGACCACTAGATGTATGTATTCTCTTGGTGAACTAGTCTTGTTTCTTGACTTGTTTTTGTATTCTATGGAGTCGACAATGTGCATCCATCAGGCAGTGTAGTGTTGTGTTATTTTGTTTTGTTTTTGCTGTTATCTAATATGAATGAATATATTAAGTGAAAAAGCTGCCTTCCGTATCCTTTTTTAACGCCTATACAGTCCACTGAAAGTACACCTTCATACCACAACAGATGCTAATATTAATAATAAAAAATGTGTGGCCTCCCGAGAGGCCGAGTGCAGAACTTTCTAGTTGACGCCCGTGGGCGACCTGCGCGTCGTAATGAGGATGAAGTGATGATGAATACGTCACACACACCCAGTCCCCGAGCCATTGGAATTAACCCCAGGAGATTAAAATCCCTGAAGGCCCGGCCGGGAATCGAACCCGAGGCAATTTGGGTCAAAGCCTAGCGCGCTATCCATTTAGCCACGGAGCCAGACATTATTAATGAAATAAAAATCCACAGCCTGCTTCCAGTCTCCGACCGGGTCAGGAATGGAATGAATGAAGCCCCCATCTAGCGGCGAGGATATGAACTGTGCCGGCTGCCGAGGCCTGACGCACTCCTCTGGGGCAATGATTAAATGAATGACAAATGAAATGATAGTGTAGAGTGTTGCTGGAATGAAATTTTGACAGGGAAAACCGGAGTACCCGGAGAAAAACCTGTCTGCCTCCGTTTTGTCCAGCACAGATCTCACATGGAGTGACCGGGATTTGAACCACGGACTCAGCGGTGAGAGGCCGGCGTGCTGCCGCCTAAGCCACGGAGGCTGTCCGGTCATTATTAATAATAATAATAATTTGCAAAGTAAGATAATGCAAGGTTTGTCACCTATCCAGTACCCTTACCGCGCCGGTATGCATTGTGATCCTACACCATGTGGTCAGCTGTCAAGATAGCGGGAATGCATTAACTTGCTCTGCCAACCTGCATACTTCCTCATAATTTATAATATCCTTGTCTCTCTTTTTCTTCAACGATGCTAACAATAGACCTCCGCACTCTGGCATGTTAGGTTTTGTTTCGCTGTCACGTCACCAGAGCGCATCCCGAACGTCCACGATTCCCAGGGATTCATGCTTACCGTTTTAGCTCGAACCACAAGTCTGCTTTGTTCTGCCTCAATTTGTGTTTGTCAGTCTGTCTAAACTGTGAGTGAACATGGATTCTTGGGGAATGCTTTCCGTAGAGACTGCGGCATCTGCAGTTGCCGCAAGAGATGGTGGGAGCTTCAGACGTGCAGCGAAAACGGTACCGCATGACCGACTTTTAGAGTGAAGTGTGTTGCAATACCCCCACCAACACCCCCTCCTCCTACACTAACCTCTTATCGCACCAACTAGCATGGCCTCCTGGAATAACCGAGAATTTATTCCAAGTGCCACTGACCTCAAGGAACAACAAATACTTCACTTTTAAGTGACATGAATAACACTGAGTAATCGGAAATTCATTCCAAGTGACACTGGCCACGTGGTGTAATCGCTACGTGTAGCAATCATTATACTGACTAATCGGGGTTTCATTCCAAGTGGCACAGGCCATGAGAAGCAATCGATACTTCACTTTAAGTGACAATGATCTCGTTGAGTCGGCATAAATTAATTCCAAGAGGCATTGGTTATGTGAAACAAACGATATGCCACTATTTATTGGTAGTGATTATGTTGACAAATCGGAATCTGGCCACTTGGAACAATCGATAATTCACTTCCAGTAACAATGCTCACGTTGAGTAAACAGGATTACATTCCAAGTGCAATTGACTATGTGAAACAACTGAATGATTTCGTTGGAGAGGACTGCATTCCACTATGGCATTGGACAAGTAGGACAACCGACGTGTCATTCTAAGTGGGAATGATCACGTTGAGTTATGAAGACTTTATTCCAAGTGGCATTGGTCACGTGGAACAACCGGTACGTCACTCTAAGTGGCGATGATCACGTTGGGTAATTCGGACTTCATTCCAAGTGCCACTGGCCACGTGGGACAACCTCAATGTCACTCAAAGTGGCGATGATCACGTAGGGTAATGAGGACTTCATTCCAAATGGGATTGGTCACGTGGGACAACCAGTATGTCACTCTAAGTGGCAATGTTCACGTTGTTATCAAGACTTAACTCTAAGTGGCATTCGTCAGGTGGAACAATCGATACGTCACTCTAAGTGGCAATGGTCACGTTGCTTAATTAGGACCGAAGTGGCATTGGTTACGTGGAAAAACCTACGTCTAAATGACAATGATCACGTTGCGAAATTAGTACTTCATTCCAAGTGGCATTGGCCACGTGGAAAAACCTGCCTGTCACTCTAAGTGGCAATGATCATGTTGCGTAATTATAACTTCATTCCAAGTGGCATTGGAACAACTGATACCTTACTTTAATTGACAATTATCACGTTAGTTATTGTTGTCTTAAGGGGTGGAACAGCGAGGTTATCTGCCCCTAATTATTACGTTGAAATATCGAGATTTCGTTCCAACTGTCAATGGAATCTTGGAGCCTTATTATATAGCCGTGTTATTCTAGAAAAAATACATTATACGAGCCATACAGTAGTCGCATATGATGTGTAACATGTGACATGTTACCCTACTTTGTGTGTCCCGGGAGCGCAAATCCCTTGTTGACAGTGAACTCTGTTGGTCATTGAAATAACTACTTGTAAAACTCCATTGCCAAATCCTGACCGTAATGAATCATAATTATTATTTGCCGTGGCGGGAGCAATCCACTGCCTACTTGATGCAAGCTGCGCTCTATACCGGCCAGTTAGTGAACCCATGCCAGCGATGTTATTGAAAATGGCCTAGTTTTGCCGATCAGCGCACTGCCAAGTATAGGAGCGATTAAAAATTAGGTGTGCGGAAGGTATATTAAATTAGTTTCTTCCAGTGATATGTTTAGACCAACGAAGTTTCAATTATTGTTAGTAGTCGGCGTTAATATACTGAATTCCTACGTTGTTTGGAGTGTTTGTTGATGTGATATAGATTCCACATAGCCACATGGCCGACAGTACATCGAGTGCTTACATTAAATAAGAATACAGCAAAAGTATGACGATTTAATAAATTGTAATTGTTTTCAGCAAATATGATAAAATGAATATTTTCACACCAAAGAACGACAATTTGTACATGATTTACTGTAGAAATTCAGTATATTAACGCCGACTACTAACAATAATTGAAACTTCGTTGGTCTAAACATATCACTGGAAGAAACACTTAATATACCTTCCGCACACCTAATTTTTAATCGCGCCTATACTTGGCAGTGCGCTGATCGGCAAAACTAGGCAATTTTCAATAACATCGCTGGCATGGGTTCACTAACTGGCCGGTATAGAGCGCAGCTCGCATCAAGTAGGCAGTGGATTGCTTCCGCCACGGCAAATAATTATTATGATTCATTACGGTCAGGATATGGCAATGGAGTTTTACAAGTAGTTATTTCAATGACCAGCAGAGTTCACTGTCAACAAGGGATTTGCGCTCCCGGGACACACATAGTAGGATAACATGTCACATGTTACACATCATATGCGACTACTGTATGTAGGAATATCTTAAATGGGGTCTCCAAACCTTGAACTAAACTGTATGCAATATACATTCTCCATAGCCGCATGGCCTACAGTACGTCGTTGTAGCGATCTCCGCCATCACGCGCGCTCATTGTTTCCGTCCCATGCACTTCTGTCCCATCCATTTCCGTCCCATCCACTTCCGTCCCTTTTCCAAAATCCCTCCCACAAAACTATCCAGCAACCGAGCGGAAAGATGTTACACATCAAAAAAGTTAATTGTTAAATTCTCCACAAAGCCATTATTCTTGCTTCATGGAAAGAAAGTCGTGTGTCGTACGTATGTGCTTAATACCTGCCTGTAGCTATGGTTATGTCCTTGCGGCGAACACGTCCACACCAACATAAATGTATGTGCGTGCACACAAATTTGCGCCGAGTGCCAAATACAACGTAAATTTATATGGGTGTGCACGTGCCTTGAGAAACAGTAGCAATATGCCGCACAAGATGTCAGTCAGAAACTGTCAGGCAACTGGTAACAATATTCCAAAGTCATTTCTTCGGGTCAATAACCCAGATGTTAGGCCCTTTAAAACTACAATTATCATAATTTTTTATTATTTCTTCTTAGGCCTACTCTCTTTTTTTTAAATCATGATTCGATGCGATCACTGCAGCAACTACATGTTGGTTATGGACCCGGAAGTGGTTAATAGAAACATGTTTTTGGTAATTCCTGATGCTCCTTAGTGACTCCTACACCAGTTTTGGAACCAGAAGTGGCGACTCAATTTCTATTATCCTAAATGAAAAGTAAATTTCCTTTCTGATCACTATATTCTTTTAACTTGACTTTCCTCAGGCCTGACCAATCCTCTTAGAAGGTATTTTAATGAATTCATTTGAATCACTCATGATTTGGAAAAGAGAAAAAATACGTAATAACTACGGTTAGGAAGTGTATGGTCTAAAAAGTGAGAAATATGCATGCTCTGCCATGAAATTTAATTTAATTATGGTCTGAGGGCTGGAACGGGGTCTTCTCAGCCTCGTGAAGTAAAAGTGAGAATCTGTGGGTTCGATTCCTCCTCTACTCCAGGCAAATTCCTGGATTGTTGCCAATTTAAGGCCACGGCCGCCTCCTTCCCAATCCTCAGACTACAGACATCACAAAACACAGGTTATCAGACAAATTCTATATACAGGGTGATTCATAATTCCTATTACAAACTTTTGGGGGTTGTAGAAGGGACTAGATAGATCACAGTTAGAATAGGAACCCTTGTCCGGATATTTATCGTTTCCATACCAAATCGGTTTTAATATCACTTTCATTTTACATCGGCCGCTGCATGGAACGCAAATAACATTGGCTGAGGGCAACCTCTGCAGTCCCCTGATGGCATACAGTAGGCTACGTATGTCTTCTGTTTACAAACCGTAGTGACAGTTAGTCCGCTTTGACAGCTGTTGTGATCCAGTCATTCAGCAGTACAGGATGGCGGCATACACCTTTGAAGAGCACACCGAGATGTTACATGTACGGCGAACATAATGGTCCAGCATGTATCATGAACGTTTTCCGCATCGCTCCACCCCATCACATACCATTTTTGAGAGACTACAACAAAGCCTGCGAAAAACTGGTACATTCCAACTGAGGAGGGCTGATTGTGGTGCTCCACAGTCGCGTCGTACTGTCGACTTTGAAGAAGACGTCCTTCATCACGTAGAAGAGGACCCATCGACGAGTAGGCCTACGTGAAACATTGCCGATACCGTGAATGGGTCCCAATCGAGCGTCTGGCGTGTTTTGCGCGACCAGCATCTGCACCCTTTCCACCCACAGAAAGATCAAGCAATGGACCCGGCAGATTTCGCGCCACGTGCCAACATCTGTGCTTGGTTTCTAGACCAGTGCATTAACACACCCCACTTTCCGCCTCACGTTCTTTTCATCGATGGAGCTCAATTCACCAGAGAAACTGTTTTTAACTGTCAAAACAGTCACATTTGGGCTGAAAAAAAAATCCACGTAAATTTCAGCAACAGTGTGGCATCAATGTATGGGCTGATATCCTTGATGGTCATCTGATTGGGCCGAACCTTCTTCCGTACCGCCTGATGGGTCCCAGGTACTTGATTTTCCTGCAGGAGGTACTGGTAGAGTTCTGTGAAGATTTGCCATTGGCACTACTTCAGCAAATGTAGTGCTAACATGATGGTGCACCAGCGCACTTTGCACGTGCAGTCCGCGATCATCTCGACCAAACATTCGGGGAAAGGTGGATAGGTGAGGTGGTCCAATTTCGTGGCCACCACGATTGCCAGATTTAACTCCCCTCGACTTTTTCCTGTGGGCCCACATGAAGAACCTTGTTTATGAGACTCCTGTCTAGTCGAAAGAAGACCTTATTGCGTTCTGGCGGCAGCGCACATTATTGAACACACGCCAGGTCTCGAGGGACGTGTATATGACAACATCCTGCGCAGGTACACATTGTGTAATGAACAGCAGGGTCGCCACGTGGAACAACTCTTGTAGTGCATACGTGTCTGTAGTGAAGGTGGGGATGTGCAATCGAGTCAAACTGATTTGGTATCGAAACGATACACGGATACAAGTCCGGTCATGGGTTCCTAATCAAAATGTGATCTACTTAGTCCTCTCTACAACCCTAATAAGTGTGTATTAGGAATTATGAATCACCCTGTATTCACCGAAGTATGATCGGCTTGATCACGATGTCGCAAAGCTCCTAAATGAATTAACAACAACTCAAAAGCGAGCCAGTCTTCCTTCACTATCTTACTTCTCATCATTTCCCCTTCTAAGCATGCTGAGCTTCTATGCCCAAGATCGCGGGTTCAAACCCGACCGAAGTCGTCGGATTTTTTAAGAACGTTAAAAATCCCTCAGAATGCCTTCCTTCGGAAGTAAAGCCAGCGGTCCCATGTCATAGATTTATGGCTTGTTAAGGAACCTTCCACTAATTACACCTGTGTGAAGCTAAATTATATATAGGTTAGACATTTGACTAACGTTCTTAGGTTCCTACGTTCGTCAAGAACTGACTGCGGTGGCATCTGGTAACTAAGTTCCAAACTAGTTGGTCGTTGACGGTGGCGTTTGGCGGCAAAAGTAGGAACTACTTGGAAAAATTGAATGTCTGCAGTCTTTACTTGAATTACAACAGATATACACACTAATACAGTCATCACAATTAAGACCGGTTATCAGACAGATTCTACTCACACCTAAGTACACGGGCCAACATGACCACGTTGTCGCAGCCCCTAAACTAAGGAACCAACCAACCAACCCCTTCTAAGCACTTCTCTTTTACTCGTTTCTGTTTATTGGTTCCAGCGTTTGTTTTCTTTGTACATGAAGACGTCACAAACACCCAGAGGACTTAACCACAGGAGATTAAGTTCCCTATGGTCCGGCTGGGAATTGATCGCGGGACCCTTCAGGCCAAAGCCTAGCACGCTAACAAGGGGAGGATACGATGCATGGGTCACCGATTCGAACCATCTTTAGTACACGTGTACACCTGGCGTATATCAGGTGGAAGTAGTAAGGTGCGCTTCTCAGCCGTTTCCGAGAAATTAATTCATTGCAATTACAGTACGGTTTCTATGTGCGTTGTATGCCAGCAAGAAGTTGACGAGCGCGTGGTGCAGCGGTAAGAGCCCTGCTTCGTAAGCGCGGGTTCGCTGTATCGAATCCCACCGTTGAGCTTTTGCAGTGTGTGTAGTGTTTCTTTTTTTCTTTCTTTTGTAAACAATGGCAATTCGTACAACTGTAGGTGTCGTGAATAATGTTTATTTTGCAGTCAATTGTAATAAAGTGTTGTGTGAGCGGGAAAAGAGATTCTGAAATCATCGTATGGGGGTCAACGTTTGTGACATTACATAATGTACAGTATTGGCATTGCAAATATACACGGTCAGGTGTATTATATTATATGTATATGCTTTGGAGATTGGATGGAAATTGCCAATGGTAATTTTAAAAAAATTCAACACAACACACTGATCACCGGTGGGATTCGATCCAGCGATCCTGTGTTTACGAAGCAGGGCCCTTACCGCTGCACCAAGCGCTCATTGAATTTTTACTAGTGTACAACGCACATAGACACCACACTGTAATTGCGATTAATTAATTAATTTCTCGGAAACGGCTGAGAAGCGCATCTTACTACTTGCACCTGGTATACGCCTGGTCATGCCCTACACGTGTACTAACAAGAAGTTCCGTGACGAACTAAATAGCCTACTTTTCGTAAAATTTAAGATTCATGTCAATGATTAATCTATATGGATCTATCTAGAATAATGACGAAATTAAGTTGGTAATATCGAAATTTCTAATTAGTTCGAAAATATACTGTACACCTGGCATAATATAGCCTAATAGAGAACTACAGTTGGCAGCCCTGGTGACTGAATATATTCTTAGTTCCATCTCTTAAGGTGCAGAATACAAAACTTTGGTTGAAGTCCAATGGATAGCATGGACGTTACATGCAGTTAAACATTGGATCTAACAGCGCGCGTAAAATCATGTTGGCAACAATGACATTCATGTATTGGTCAGAAATAATCTGAAATAATATGATCTATTGTTGTGTCAATTTTGAATGAAATCCATTAGTTAGTATAGAAGTTACATGCATTTTAAAATTGGACCTATCAGCAGTCTTAGAATCATGTTGGCAGCACTGACGTTTATAAGTTACTCCACATTAATCTAGAATGTCAGGTACTATACGCGTGCAAAGTTTAGAGCTGTTGGCTTGCATACTTTCTGATATATTGATATTAAGAAAAACGAATAGAGACAGCATTTATTAACAGTTGGCAGCCCTGGTTGCTCCTAAGAATGCGCATAGTAATATCTGTTATGGTACACATTGCACATAAGAAATTTGATTGAAATCCAATTGATAGTACAGAAGTTACATGTATTTAAAGTCGGACCTCTCAGCAGGCTTAGAATCATGTTGGTAGCACTGATGTATATAAGTTACTCCAAATTATTATAGAATGTCAGGTACTATACGTGTGCATAGTTTAAAGCTGTCGGCTTGCATACTTTGTGATATATGGGTATTTAGATTTAAAAAATGAGAGCATTTATTAACAGTTGGCAGCCCTGGTGGCTCTTAAGAATACACTCAGTCATATCTGTTTATGTACACATAGCACATACAAAATTTGGTTGAAATCTAGTTGAAAGTGTAGAAGTTATATGCATTTAAGATTTGGACCTATCAGCAGGCTTATAATCATTTTGGCAACACTGCCATGTATGGTCTCGTGGAAATTAAACTGCAATATTATTATCTATACGTGTGCCAATTTTGAAATAGCTCCCATTCATACCTTCCAAGATATCCAACATGGAGCTCAAATTTCAATTGTGATTTTTCAGCAGTTGGTAGCACTGACATCATTTTCAAATATGGCCGTGAGATATTCAGGTATAGATCTTTACTCCTACCAAATTTTGTTTAGATTGCTGCCGCCCTTTTAAGAGTTGATAGGGGGGGACACACACACAGCCAGACAGACAGACACACATTTGCCCGATCTCATAAGACTACTTTTTCCTCATTTTTGCAAAATGTGAAAAGTAGGCTAAAAATGGTTCGAATCGGTGACCCATGAATCGTATCCTCCCCCTGTAAGCCACGGAGCCGAACTTACTCAGGGTTTTTTCTTTAGCGTATGGCTTTTAATGCCGGGAGTGTCCGAGGACATGTTCGGCTCGCCAGTTTTGTAGCTGCTTCGAGACGGACACCCAATGGGTGAGCTACAAGTACCGTTGGGAAGGGAAGTGACGAGGATTTGGAAGGTAGCGGCCGTGGCCTATAGTTAGGGACCAACCCCGGCATTTGCCTGGAAGGAAGATGGGAAGCCACAGAAGACCATCTTCAAGATTGCCGGCGGGGGGATTCGAACCTCCTCGCCTCCCGAATGTGAACGACTGCCAGCAGTCATGCCGTAACGACCACGGCTAACTCACCCGGTACTCACTCAGGTTCGCGCAGGTTTGCGTCATCGGGATCGCTCTCTGCGTTGCGACGAGTGCCCGGCTCAAGATCCTCAGTTTACTCAAATCTTATTACACCAGGCCACGGCCGCTTCCTTCCACATCCTTGCCCAGTTTCATTCACCATCATTCATTTCATCTCTCATTAACTCCTCTCATGAGGTTGGCGTCAGGAAGGGCATCCGGCCGTAAAAACCACCACCACAAAGGCTTCCATCGCATCTCATCCCCGACGGGAATAATAAGGGGTAGACATACAACTCAAATCTTATTACACACAATTTTAGCCTATCTTAAAGATTTTCTTTCCTTTTAGTTTTGTTTCCAGTCGTACATTATCGCACATCTACAGAAGCTGTTGCGCCATCTGATAATATATCTTGAGTGTTTCCAACAACTCTTAACTGATGAGTTGTTATCTGTCTGGCTTTCAAACCATCGAACTTCGTAAGTGTTTTCAATAGCTCTGATTTCCAATATTAACTTCAGCACATATTCTAAGTGTACTAAGTCAGGCTCATCAGTAGGCTTTTAGAACATCCTTCTTGGACACCTCTGGGATAGTGAAACTCACAACGTTCCATTTATGAAGCACATCGTACACCTTTGGTGGGTGAACTAAGAGCTTCCTTTCTATGAATAAAGCCCTGCGCGGATGTGGATATCAGCAAAATTTTCCACCATGTGGATATCGTTCGCATGGCTGCGAGGATAGCGGATAAGCTACGGATAATGTTTAGAGTAAATTTTCGGATAGTTTTTAGAATACAATGTTGAACTGGGTTCTTTTTAAAACTATAATCGTTTTTGCTAAGATCTGCGTCTTTCAATTTTCTTGCTATTTCCCTATTTGCTTTCGCTTGGATTGCATGACAATAGAGAAGTGAGAGAAGCCAGTCATGGAAATATCCTCAATTAGTGTTGACTTCTGTAAAAAAGAAGATACGAGCCTTACAGTAGTCGCATATGATGTGTAACATCTGACATGTTATCCTACTCGTATACTACACAGCTTGGACATTCTTAAAACGTTAATTTACACTCCATTTTCATACTGGTACTATGATGAATGTATAGATTGAATTGGAGATATGCTACTGTCACATTTGTGGCGCAGCGGTCAAGCTGTTAGTCTCTCTCCAAAGTAGACCGGGTTTGATTCCCAGTCAATACATGTCAGATTTTCGAATTGAAATGCCATGTCCTGTGGTTCGCATTCCACGTAAAAGGGAGATACCGTGGATCATGATCGTGAGATTAACGGACACGCAAAACTACAGGCTTCCTTCCTTCCTTTTACATTAATAATTCATAATAACAAAGTGACACACAACGTCGACAGTACTCGAATACTGTGAGCACATTCCTCAGTAACTATAACATTCATTATTCTCAAGGCTCTCATACAGTTCGTCGTAAACAATCAAAACATGGCTTCCTACAATCATGAAATTACCTAGTCTCACGGATGATGAAAATGCAGCTTTTATTCCACTCATATAACAACGTTCTGTTACGCATTTAATATTTGACTACTCACCCAAAGCTTGACAATAATGCCGCTTACTTAAATGTAATACGTCGTCTTTGTCCTACCCCATGTGATATTCAACCTTGAACGTGAAGCTTCATAAACTGCTCAATGACAAATGCAAGTCGGTGAAACATTTGCCACTGTGCTCGTCAAACCAGTGCCTGCTAAATGCACTGCATACTGTATTGCCTTAACATTCTCGCGCTACAGAGCACACACTGCCTTGTTTCCAATACACACATTTTCAATTGTACATCCAGCTGGCAGTGCGTCTTCACTTCCGTCCGATCCACTTCCGTTCGATCCACTTTCGCCCGATTAACTTCCGTCCCATTTTACTGGCAGTGCGTCTTCACTTCCGTCCGATCCACTTCCGTCCCCAATTTTCAAAATCACTCCCACAAAACTATCCAGCAACCGAGCGGAAAGATGTTACACATAAAAAAAAGTCCTTTATACCTGGGTTTGCCTGAATGGGTAAATCCGACGACTTAGTACGAGAGTGCTATAATTAGCCACCCGCTGTTTCACATGCTGTTACTCAGAGGGACAAAACTCAGTCAACATTGTCTTGTGGTTCACACATAGCCTAGGGCAGGCTGTTCCATATCCACGGGTTTGAGTATGCGTACGCGTGAGTACACAGCAGTGATGCTCGGAGTACGGTTGGAGAGGCACTGGGGGTGATAGCCAATACGTCACTGGGCGAAGGTCATAACACAAGTCCATGTGCTTCCTGCCAGTCTTGATGTATCCACCGTACAATGACGGCACCCCCCACAGCAGAGCTATATTTCATGTTGCAAGTTTACTCACGCAAGGCGACGAGTACTCCACTGCTCACTGGCGAGCAGCTCGGCTGGAACAGCCTGGCCTAGGGGAACAAATTTCTTCTCAAATGTCTAAATGTGTTGCTATAGTACGTAATGGTTTATCTAATAGGTTAAACTTTAAAATATTATTGCAATGTCAGCAGATTCGGATATAAACTGTGCGGATGCTGATAAAAGTCGTGCGGATGAGGGTCGGATGCGGATAACGTTTTGTTTATCCGCGTAGGGCTCTATCTATAGAGGTACCAGAAGATGGAATGCTGGCTTATTATACTCCAGCATAATTTTGGTACCTAAGTAAGAAGGAAAAGGAAGCTTGTAGTTTAACGTGACCGTTAATCTTGAGATCATGAGCCACGGGACCTCCTTTTTACGTGGAATCCGAACCACAGGACATGGCATTTCACTTCGAAAATCTCACATGCATTGACCGGGAAACGAACCCTAAGTAAGAAGACGATATGGTTGGTTCCTCAGTTTAAGGCCTATGACAACGCGGTCATGTAACCCCATGTAGCCTACTTTAGGTGTGTGTAGAATCTGTATGATAACCGGTGTTAATTGTGATGGCTATATTACTGTGTGTTATCTATCTGTAATTCAGGTAAGGACTGCAGACGATCAATGTCAAGTAGTTCCTACTTTTGCTACAAAATGCTACCGTCAACGACACCTAGCTGTGACCTTGGCTACCTTGCCACCGCAACCGGTACCTAGTGGCGAACGTTGGAACTTAATAGAGCGTTAATCAAATCTAACCTACAAATTTGGTTTCACTCAATTGTAGTTAGTGGAAGGTTCTTTAACATGCCATAAATCTATGACATGGGCCCGCCAGCTTTTCTTGCCCTCCGAAGGAAGTCATACTGAGGGATTTTTAACGCTCTTAAAAATCCGATGACTTTGGCCGGGAAGAAGGAGATAGTGTTAGTGTTTGTTATTTTCGTTGTTGCTTATTTAGGATTGGGATATCGTGATCATATAGCCCCGTGTATTTGGGTGTATGTGTGTATGTGGGGGGGGGGGGAATTTGTCTAATGACCTGTGATATTGTGATGGCCTTAATGCCTACTAGTGTGTGTATTTATAAAATGGGGATAGAATTTGGAAAGGGGTGGTCGTGGCCTTAAGTTAGGAACCATACCAGCATTTGCCTATAGTAGAAGTGGGGAAATTATGGAAAACTACTTCCTGGATGACGAGCTGGGAATCGAACTCTCCTCTTCTCAGTTTTACCTCACGAGGCCGAGAGTACTCCACTCCAGCCCTCACACCAAAATTACAATTTCTTTGTAGAGTCGGGAATCGAACCCTCACCTCTGAGGTGACAGCCAAGAGTGCTAGCCACTTCACCATGAGGTGGTGAGATGGTGTTGAGGGATTTCTTAATTCTTCCAGCAAAGAATTGCGCTGTGCTTCACATAGCCTATGGGTCGAAGTGCAAAGTCCAACGGGTCCGCGAGTGTGTGAGTGGACCTTATATTGATGCGAGATGAAGAGTCAAATGAAGGAATACATGAACAAAGCGACCAGCGAATTAAGCGACCATTACGGAATATGCGAACTAAGCGGCCAAGCTACCCTGACTCGTGGAATACCTGAACAAGCGACCAGCGAATTAAACGACCAGCACGGAATATGCGAACTAAGCGGCCAAGCTACCCTGACTCGTGGAATACCTGAACAAGCGACCATCGAATTAAACGGCCATCACGGAATATGCGAACTAAGCGGCCAAGCTACCCTGACTCGTGGAATACCTGAACAAGCGACCATCGAATTAAACGACCAGCACGGAATACGTGAACTAAGCGGCCAAGCCACCCTGACTCGTGGAATACCTGAACAAGCGACCATCGAATTAAACGACCAGCACGGAATATGCGAACTAAGCGGCCAAGCTACCCTGACTCGTGGAATACCTGAACAAGCGACCAGCGAATTAAGCGACCATCACGGAATACGTGAACTAAGCGGCCAAGCTACCCTGACTCATGGAATACCTGAACAAGCGACCATCGAATTAAACGACCAGCACGGAATACGTGAACTAAGCGGCCAAGCTACCCTGACGCGTGGAAAACCTGAACAAGCGACCATCGAATTAAACGACCAGCACAAAATACGTGAACTAAGCGGTCAAGCCACCCTGACTCATGCCCATCACATCGCCCGAAGTCATTCAACCGGGTTATTCCCAACCGGTTTATAGGTAGACTCAGCATGCATGTAAATGAAATTACAACTGAATCTGGAAGGAAAGCGAAGAAAACTCAAATACAGAAAAATGGATGCGGGTATTGAAAAAACAATGAAGAAGTATGAAGAAACGGGTGACGTAATGGCATGTCTCCAAACCCTCTCCTAGCTTCAAAAGTTGGATTAAGTTCACGATCATGAAAACACTCTGTAAATGTATGTTTATATATCTGTAAATATTGTTTTTTAAAACATTACAAAAAATGTACTGACGACGCTGTTTTAAAGCTGATTTTAAACACGCCTAAATAATAGAAACGTATTTCTATCATTTAGCCAGTCCAAAGCGTGGATAAAGTGTGATGGAAATCAGTGTTTAAAAAATGTACTGTTGACGCTATTTTAAAGCTGATTTTAAACACACCTAAATAATAGAATAATAATAATAATAATAATAATAATAATGTTTTTGGCTTTACGTCCCACTAACTACTAAAATTCCGTGGTGGTCGCTTAGTTCGCTGGTCGCTAAATTCACAGAAGTGTTGACCTTCGAGGAGCAGGTAAAATTTCGTGATGGTCGCTTAGTTCGCTGGTCGCTAAATTCGCTGGTCGCTAAATTCGCTGGTCGCTTTTTTCGCGACACCAAATGAAGAGTTGTCTAGCACGACGAGAGGGACTGGGAAGCAGTTTCCTCTCTTTTGCCTGTCTGTCACTCAGCGATGATCTTTCCTAAAAGTATTCGACAGAATTCGTGACGAATCCTTTTATTATTATTATTATTATTATTATTATTATTATTATTATTACTATTATTATCATTGTTATACACATATTATTTCAATCTGGTTTACTGTTATATTATTTTACTTCACCTTTGTTTGCCACGGTGGGTGAGTGGTCAACGTGTCGGTCTACTAACCCCAAGCTTGCAGGTTCTCTCCTGGCCGTGATAAGTGATTTTTGAAAGGCGGCAAAAATTATGACACCATGTCATACGTTTCGGTATGTTAAAAAACCCATTTGAATTCAGTAGGCCGTGTTGATAATGGCAAAATTAATCTCGGGAGTTTCCGCCAACACAAAGTTCCTCATTTCTCTACTAGAAAGCACCATAGTGTTCAAGGAGCTTAGATATCTTATCTCCTTGACTTTCATAGTGCTTCAAGGAACAACGAAATTTGACATGCAAGCTGCCCTCTGGGTGTCAAAAAACAATGCTTGCATTCGGCACCCGAGGCCATAGCCTACGATATTATTATTATTATTATTGTTATTATTATTATTATTAATATTATACTTCACCTTTACTTAAAAAATGATTTTTTCAGTCGGTCAACACAATTGTACCCAAATGAGATGGGTTCCCTAATCCTGAAAAAAAAAAAAAAAATACACGAGATTAATAAATACATCGGCATGTATTTTTTCAGGATTAGGGAATAACCCATCTCATTTGGGTACAATCATGTTGACCGACTGAAAAGCGTCAAACATTTGTTTACTAAGGACACACTGAAAATGGCTTCAAACACCATAGCAACCTTTACTTTATTTAGTCGTTAGAGCTTGTGACTGGTAGAAAGAGTACACTGGTATACTTTTATTTTGCTATAACTGTAGAAGTTATATTGATTTTTTGCAACTAAAACAAGTAGTTCCGTGAAGAACTATACAGCCTATTTTCATATATCCTACTTATGTTAATTGCCACTATCAACATACACAATTTCAGTTTGATTGCTGTAATAGATTCGTAGATATTGAGAACCGACTAAATATTTCGGATGGTCGCCATGTTGGATTTTATATATGTAGGTCCTAGAGTTTACTATTACATGCAGATTATTGTGAACGTGTAGCATTCAAACTTCAATCGCATAATTAAGACACAAGAAAAAAACAAGGAGATTTAAATTTTTTTCACAGCTACCATCTTGAGGTTATGGAAACAATTGAAATAAATTAGATGCCAGTGGATTAACATTCGGATAAAGATTTACTGTACCAAGTTTCACTGCACGCGGATGGTTAAATTGCGAGAAACGTCCATGTGAATATTTATAATTCGCGTCACCGCCATGTTGGATTTGTGATCACCAGGTTATTTAAAGTCCTATAGGTGAACTTAAGTTCATAGCCCCTATGAACATTAAAAAATGCAGTTTGATTGCTAAAATAGATTCGTAGATATTCAGTATCGTCTAAATATTTCGGATGGTCGCCATGTTGGATTGTTAAATGTATAGGCCATAGAGTCATGTACCATTAAAGGAAAATTATTGCGTAGGTTCATTATTCAAACTTTCACTTCGATCGCATGACTACATCACAAGAAATAAAAACTTAATTTTAAAATTCGCACTGCCGCCATCTTGAGGTTATGTAAACAATTGAACTAAATTAGATACCAGTGGATTACAATGTGTATAAATATTCCCTGTACCAGGTTTCAGTGCGCTTGGAACATTAAATCGCGAGAACGGTCTATTTAAAATGTTCAAATTCGCTTGGCCGCCATGTTCGTTTTGTAGTTAACCGGTTTTTGAAAATCTTATAGATGGAATTCCAGTAGTGCCCTTTATCTCCGTACAAAATTTTAGGGAGATACCGCTAATAGTTTCAGAGATATAGAATGCCGGTGAAATATTTCGCACATCCGCCATCTTGTGATTATGTAAACAATTGAACGAAGTTAGATGTCGGTGCATTACAATGTATATAAACATATACTGTACCAAGTTTCATTGCGTTTGGTTGGTCAAATCGCGAGGAACGTATATTTAAATGTCGCAAATTCGCTTGGCCGCCATGTTGGTTTTGTAGTTACCAGGTTTTCAAAAGTCACATAAGTGAACTTATAGTAGTTTCCTCTATCACCATAGAAAATGTCAGGGTAATATCGGTAATAGTTTCGGAGATATTGAATGCTGGTGAAATATTTCGCACAGCCGCCATGTTGGATTGGTGAGTCGTAACAAAATTTGAAGGGCACGGTCGAGGTCGCCGGGAATAGTGCTATGAACTTTCCGAGTTTCATTGAAATCGCTCCTGCCGTTTAGATTTTATTAGGGGGGGGGGGGGGGACACACACACACGAATCACACACACACACACACACGCACACACACACGGACAAAAGGTGATCTCATATGCCTATTTTTTCAAAATTGAAAATAGGCTAAAAATGGACCCCAAATGACAAGAAGGTTACCGTTCCCATAAGACAATAAAATGTTTAAAATAAGCATAAAATGACGAAAAACAAAGTTAATTAAGCTCCAATTATAAAATACCTTCTCGCAATAAATGAGGTCTGATCCTTCTACGAAAATTTGCATATTCTGCCTATTATAGCCTATCCCCAAGTTTGTCCGGTGAAATCTACCTCCGCCTTCCGGCGTGCCGAGAGGACTATTTTTCTTTGATATCTCTTTCATTTAATTCACGAGGAAACTATTTTTCTGCACTACGGTATTCTTTAACAAGTAGTTCCGTGAAGAACTATACAGCTTATTTTCATATATCCTGTTCATGTTAATTGCCTCTATCAACATACAAAATTTCAGTTTAATTGCTGTAACAGATTCGTAGATATTGAGAACCGTCTAAATATTTCAGATGGTCGCCAGGTTGGATTTTTATTTTTGTACTATTACATTAAGATTATTGTGTACGTGTGGTATTCAAACTTCAATTGCATGATTAGAACACAAGAAGTCAAAACGAGATTTTAAAATTACACTCAGCAGCCATCTTGTGATTATGCAAACAATCGAAATAAATTAGATGCCAGTGGATCAACATTTGTATAAGCATTTAACGTGCAACGTTTCACGGCACTCGGATAGTTAATTCGCGAGAAACGCCCATTTAAAAATTTAAACTTCGCGTCGCCGCCATGTTGGATTTGTGCTCACCAGGTTACTGAAAGTCCTATAGGTGAACATATGTTCATAGTCTCTATGAACATTAAAAAAATCAGTTTGTTTGCTGTAAAAGATTCATAGATATTGAGAACCGTCTAAATATTTCGGAACCTCGCCAATTAGGATTGTTATATGTATAGGCCATAGAGTTATGTACCATTCAAGGACAATTATTGCCTAGGTTCATTATTCAAACTTTCACTTCGATCGCATGATTACGACACAAGAAATAAAAACTTAATTTTAAAATTTCGCACTGCCGGCATCTTGAGGTTATGTAAACAATTGAATTAAATTAGATGGCAGTGCATTACAATCTGCAAAATCATTTACTGTACCACATTTCACAGCGCTCAGAGAGTTAACTCACGAGAAAAGTCTATTAAAATATTTCAAATTCGCTTGGTCGCCATGTTCGTTTTGTACTTGACAGGTTTATGAAATATACATAGGTGAACTTGTATCAGTACCCTTTATCACCGTACAAAATTGCAGGGTGATATCTGTAATGGTTTCGGAGATATAGAATGTCAGTGAAATATTTCGCACAGCCGCCATTTTGAGGTTGTGTAAACAATTGAACTAAATTAGACTCCAGTGCATTGCAATGTGTATAAATATTTGCTGTACCAAGTTTCATTACGTTTGGATATTTAAATCGCGAGAAGTGTCTATTTAAAAGTCTCAACTTCGCTTTGCCGTCATGTTGGTTTTGTAGTCACCAGGTTTTTGAAAGTCTCATAGGTGAACTTCTAGTAGTGCCCTTTATCACCGTACACAATTTCAGGGCGATATCGGTAATAGTTTCGGAGATATTGAATGCTAGTAAAATATTTCGCACAGCCGCAATGTTGGATTGGTGAGACGTAACAAGATTTGAAGGGCACGGTCGAGGTCACCGGGAATAGTGCTATGAACTTACCGAGTTTCACTGAAATCGCTCCAGCCGTTTAGATTTTATTAGGGGACACACACACACACCTCTCACACACACACACGCACACACACACACACGCGCACACACGGACAAAAGGTGATCTCATAAGCCTATTTTTTCAAAATTGAAAATAGGCTAACAAATCAATCAATGATCCGATCGGGTACCGGGACTCGACCTTGCAACCTTCAGCATGCGCTCCTTGAATAACGACTTCTTCTTCTTCTTCTTCTTCTTCTTCTTCTTCTTCTTCTTCTTATTATTATTATTATTATTATTATTATTATTATTATTATTACAACTTTTTTATTTCAACTGCATTGAATGTCTTGTTATTGCTATTATGGACAGAGCTACCGTTATTAATATTATTACGGTATATAAATAGGCCCTGCAGTATTTCTTAGATTTCAAACGCAGTAAGATAAAAGATGGTGATCTTTAGGCAGGTCTGTCAGCTGATGATCTCCATCTGGCCGAGTTACGAATACATCTTTTCTCTCTCATATGGCAGGTAAAAAGCTAAAGGAAGTAGGAGACTTCTGTTACTTAGGAAGCAAAATAACCAGTGATGGACGAAGCAAAGAGGATATAGAAAGTAGGTTGGCTCAGGCAAGAAAAGCATTTCTACAAAAAAAGGAATCTGTTAACATCGAATATTGATTTTGGTATTAGAAAGTCATTTTTGAAAGCCTTTGTCTGGAGCGTGGCAGTCTATGGAAGTGAAACTTTGACTATTGGTGCGGCAGAAAAGAGGAGAATTGAAGCGTTTGAAATGTGGTGTTACAGGAGAATGATGAAGATCAGGTGGGTAGATAGGGTTACAAACGAAGAGGTATTAAGACGAGTGGGAGATGAGAGATGTTTCTCGCGACTGCTAATGAAGGACACATACTAACATACTAGAAATAAAAGACACCCAGGAATAGGAAACTTAGATATGGAAGGAAGGGTCGAGGACAAGAATTGTAGGGGTAGACCAAGGTTAGAATATGTTAAACAGATTGCCTCGGATGTAGGGTGTGGTAGCTATGTAGAGATGAAACGATTAGCTCAGGACAGGGAGGCTTGGAGATCGGCATCGAACTAGTCAAAAGACTGAAGACTCAAACAACAACAACAATATGTCAGCGTGTGACTGAGATGGACAACGTTTTCAAAGGCGCAGGTACATACTAAAGCTTGCGGTCGGAAGCGAGGGGAAGGGGAGAGAGGCACGTTTTGGTCACATTCCTCACGTAAAGCTTCTCTCTGGCTCCCATCAATACCTGGCTTCCGGCCTCACTCCCAGTTTGCGAGACCACTAATTGGTTGAAGCTAAAATACCGCCAACAGTTAGGCTACGTACAGCAGAACTTACTCGCTCTGCAAATTGCATCCACCAGATCTCCAGTGTACCTTTCAACAAATTTCAATGAAATGACTTCTGTCTATCAACGAAACAACACATTTACTGACACTCTTATGCAAATACCCAAATATCGAACGTATATGTCTCAATCATTATTTACCGTTTGTGTCAGTCGGTTGAGGAATGTAAAATCTTAGAACCACTGCTTCAGAAATTTGTTATAAGTTACGCAGAAAGTTTTTCTTCCTCGTCACGTAATATGGAACTGGGATTTTTCAGACCCATTCAAGTTGTCATTGTATGTTGTTTTTATTTGTGGATTTATGAGCAGCGTATGACACTGTCAATCATCAGATATTATTAACTAAGCTGTACAATCTGACGAAGGACCCTAGCCTAACCAACTTCATTTCCACTATCTTGCAGAATCGCAGGTTCTTTGTTGAGTTTCAAGGACAACGTAGCAGCTGGAGACCACAGAAGAATGGTCTCCCACAAGGAAGTGCGTTGGCTCCAATATTATTTAACATTTATACAAATGATCAACCTATTGCACCAAACTGCACGAGCTTTGTGTATGCTGATGATCTTGCTTTGGCTACACAGTGCAGAGGCTTTGTATCAGTGGAGAGCAATCTCAATAATGCCCTTGAAACCCTCTCAAGATACTATACTACAAATCTCAAACCTAATCCATCAAAAACACAAGTATGTGCTTTTCATCTGAGAAATAGGGAAGCCGAACGTAAGTTAAATGTTGTATGGTCAGGGGTTACATTGGAAAACTGTTACACTCCAAAATACTTAGGAGTAACACTCGACAGGTCTCTCACATACAAGAAACATTGTATGAACACTAAGCAGAAAGTTTCCACAAGGAACAATCTCCTCAGAAGATTGGCCGGATCGCAGTGGGGCAGGCAAGCAGCAACCATCAAATCTTCTGCAATGGCATTATGTTATTCCACCGCAGAGTAAGCATGTCCTGTTTGGTATAATAACTCAGCTCATGCCAAACAGGTGGATGTGGCTCTCAATGATACGTGCAGAATAATAACTGGGTGTCTCAAATCCACTCCAATTAAATGGCTTTACCACCTTGCCGGGATAGCACCACCTTCTGTTCGAAGAGAAATATCAGCGAACAAGGAAAGGAAGAAGGTGGAGCATGAAGGAACTCGTCCGTTATATGGGTACGAATTACAAACACCAAGACTGAAATCTAGGAAGAGTTTCCTAAAAACATCAAAGGAACTCACAACCACCGAGAAAAATGCTAGACTACAATCTTGGAAAGCTAAAGGTCTTCTTCCTGGTGGCTGTACAACACCATCTGAAACTTTACCACCGGGTCATAACGAGACATGGATGACATGGAAATCGCTAAATAGGTTGAGATCAGGAGTCGGCAAATCAAGAGCTAATATGGTAAGATGGAACTACGCTAAAGACGGAAACATCAAGTGTGATTGCTGAGAAGATCAGACTGTCGACCACATGATTCAATGTCGTATGTGCCCAACCACTTGCACAACGGAGGATCTACACCTAGCCTCAGAGAATGCACTACAAGTCGCCAAGTTCTGGTCTAATTGTATTCAGTGAAATGTTTTGTATTGTGTAACATGTTTCTGATACGAGAATAATAATTTGTATTATTTTATCTGTTATGTTATCCATGTCGCCTCCGTAGCGTAGCGGTCAGCATGGTTAGCTGCCGCCCCGGAGGTCCTGGGTTCGATTCCCGGCTCTACCACGAAATTTGAAAAGTGGTACGAGGACTGGAACGGGGTCTACTCAGCCTCGGGTGGCCCAAATGAGTAGAGGGGGTTCGATTCACCCTCAGCCATCCTCGAAGAGGTTTTCCGTGGTTTCCCACTTCGTCTTCGGGCAAATGCCGGGATGGTCCCTTCTTCAAGGCCACGGCCGCCTCCTTCCCACTTCCTTGCCTATCCATCCTAACCATCCCTTACCTTCCCTCATGAGGCCCCTGTTCGCTTTGCAGGTGAGGCCGCCTGGGCGAGGTGCCAATCCCACCTCACCAGTTGTATCCCTTCCGATTCGATGTTCCCCGCTCTAGGACACTGCCCGTGGAGGCGGTAGTGGTGAGTTCCCTCGCTGAGTCCGTGGGTTCCACCAACCTGGAGGGTAAACGACAAAAAAAAAAAAAAAGTTATCCATGCTCTATATTGATCTGCCAACTGTAACTTATATAAATGCAGGGAGCTATTGTAAAAAGCTTAGAAGCCTTAATGTAGCCGAGTAAAATAAATTCAATTCAGTTCTTGTTTGCAGAACTACTAGTCTCCCCTACAGTCCAGACGATTCACACGTGTTTAACTCACTGTTTCAAAATCTTGTAATTACCTCATTAATATTTGTGAAAGTATTGCTCTCCAATCAAGAATGTACTTTCAAGAATGTGGACATCTTCGGAAACAAACCTGAGCTATATCTAACAGTGCATTGCAAATGATCTCTAACCGAGCACCAGTTCATTGCCCGCCAGTGTTAGCTTACATGATCGAGTAGTAGTGGTCAGCGAAGTTTGGGGATAATATTGCCTAAGAATTCCTAATGACAGAAAGTAAGGAAAGATAAGAATTTGTCATTGCTTCTTTTAGTGGCTGGGGACTTATTGGCCATCAGCTCTGTGTACTTGTGTGTGTCACGCAATACAGTAGATTGTAATGGACTATTTAAGCAACGGGGTTTAACTTACTAAAGCATGGGCACCCGCAGAAGGGGGCAAAGTGGGGGCCGTGGCCCCCTTCTGGAATCCCAAGAATATTTTGACTGTTCATTGTCACACCAGTTTATTTAATACATTGAAGTTACTGATAACTGATTTAGATGTAGGGATAATTCCACAGTTTTATTTTACTTAATAATTTGAGATTAAGTCGCCTCCGTAGCGTAGCAGTCAGCATGGTTAGCTGCCGCCCCGGAGGTCCTGGGTTCGATTCCCAGCTCTGCCACGAAATTTGAAAAGTGGTACGAGGACTGGAACGGGGTCTACTCAGCCTCGGGTGGCCCAAATGAGTAGAGGGGGTTCGATTCCCCCTCAGCCATCCTCGAAGTGGTTTTCCGTGGTTTCCCACTTCGTCTTCGGGAAAATGCCGGGATGGTCCCTTCTTCAAGGCCACGGCCGCCTCCTTCCTACTTCCTTGCCTATCCATCCTAACCATCCCTTACCTTCCCTCATGAGGCCCCTGTTCGCTTTGCAGGTGAGGCCGCCTGGGCGAGGTGCCAATCCCACCTCACCAGTTGTATCCCTTCCGATTCGATGTTCCCCGCTCTAGGACACTGCCCGTAGAGGCGGTAGTGGTGAGTTCCCTCGCTGAGTCCGTGGGTTCCACCAACCTGGAGGGTAAACGACTAAAAAAAAAAAATGTTATCCATGCTCTATATTGATCTGCCAACTGTAACTTATATAAAGGCAGGGAGCTATTGTAAAAAGCTTAGAAGCCTTATTGTAGCCGAGTAAAATAAATTCAATTCAGTTCTTGTTTGCAGAACTACTAGCCTCCCCTACAGCCCAGACGATTCACACGTGTTTAGCTCACTGTTTCAAAATCTTGTAATTACCTCATTAATATTTGTGAAAGTATTGCTCTCCAATCAAGAATGTACTTTCAAGAATGTGGACATCTTCGGAAACAAACCTGAGCTATATCTAACAGTGCATTGCAAATGATCTCTAACCGAGCACCAGTTCATTGCCCGCCAGTGTTAGCTTACTTGATCGAGTAGTAGTGGTCAGCGAAGTTTGGGGATAATATTGCCTAAGAATTCCTAATGACAGAAAGTAAGGAAAGATAAGAATTTGTCATTGCTTCTTTTAGTCGCTGGGGACTTATTGGCCATCAGCTCTGTGTACTTGTGTGTGTCACGCAATACAGTAGATTGTAATGGACTATTTAAGCAACGGGGTTTAACTTACTAAAGCATGGGCACCCGCAGAAGGGGGCAAAGTGGGGGCCGTGGCCCCCTTCTGGAATCCCAAGAATATTTTGACTGTTCATTGTCACACCAGTTTATTTAATACATTGAAGTTACTGATAACTGATTTAGATGTAGGGATAATTCCACAGTTTTATTTTACTTAATAATTTGAGATTAAGTCGCCTCCGTAGCGTAGCAGTCAGCATGGTTAGCTGCCGCCCCGGAGGTCCTGGGTTCGATTCCCAGCTCTGCCACGAAATTTGAAAAGTGGTACGAGGACTGGAACGGGGTCTACTCAGCCTCGGGTGGCCCAAATGAGTAGAGGGGGTTCGATTCCCCCTCAGCCATCCTCGAAGTGGTTTTCCGTGGTTTCCCACTTCGTCTTCGGGCAAATGCCGGGATGGTCCCTACCGTAAGGCCACGGCCGCCTCCTTCCCTCTTCCTTGCCTATCCATCCCAATCTTCCCCTCCCTTCCCTCATGAGACCCCTGTTCGCTTTGCAGGTGAGGCCGCCTGGGCGAGGTGCTAATCCCACCTCACCAGTTGTATCCCTTCCGATTAGATGTTCCCAGCTCTAGGACACTGCCTGGATAGGCGGTAGGGGTGAGTTCCCTCGCTGAGTCCCTGGGAGCCACCACCCTGGAGGGTAAACACGATAAAAAAAATTGAGATTATTTGAAAATATGTCCAGTTGTTTAGAAAATCAGCGAACTGGGTTAATATTACCATTTTAATGAACTGAATGATTTTTGTCGATACATGGCGATACAACTACCTTTGACCAGTTTTAAAAAAATGAACGTTATTACAATGATTCACAAAGGAAAGCGAACTTCTATGAACAAAAACTCTGAACTAAAAAAAAACTATTCCTCCCATTCATGCCATAAGGATAATGTACATAACGGTTTCAGAGCAGCCAAATAATGAATATCACAAAGCAAGTAAGAAATGAAACGAAAATTGCGGGGGACGGGGGTAACGTCTCATCATCACCTAGTGACAGGTAAGTAATGAAATGAAAAATATTACTTGCCCCCCCCCCCCGGCCCCCGGAGAAAATCCTGCGGGCGCCCATGTACTACAGTAACACAAAACAAGTACTTTACTTCCGTGAGGACCTAAATAGCCATCTGCTGATCTTTTTCACCTATTAAATGTATTTTCCTTGCGATATACTAAATAGCTTTTGGTAAATGACCTAGCTTACATTGTGATAAAATCAAAATTCAATATCCTAACTCTGTTGTCATTTCAGACAAAACATACCGGTACCGTATTTTTTAGCCTACTTTTGTCATTTTGCAAAAGTGGGGAAAAAGTAGACTTATGAGATCTATCCGAGGAAATGTGTGTCTGTCTGTCTGTCTGTCTGTCTGTGTGTGTGTCCCCCTCTATCAACTCCTAAACGGCTGCAACTATCGAAACCAAATTTGGTAAGAGTAAAGATCTATACCTGAATATCTCATAGCCATGTTTGAAATTGACGTCAGTGCTACTAACTGCTGAAAAATAGCAATTGAAATTTGAGCTCTATGTTGGATATCTCAGAAGTTATGCATGCGAACTATTCCAACATTGGCACACATATAGACAATAACATTTCAGATTAAATTTCAGATGTCTATACATGCCAGTGTTGCCAACATGATTCTAAGCCTGCCGATATGTCCTATTTCTAAATGCATGCAACTTCTATTCTATCGATTGGATTTCAACCAAATTTCGTATGTACTATGTGTACTACAACCGATATAACTGTACGTATTCTAAAGAGCCACGAGGGCTGCCAACTGTTAATAAATGCTCTCTCCAAGTTTTAACCCCAATATCAATATATCAGAAAGTTTACAAGCCAACAGCTCTAAACTTTGCACACCTATAGTACCTGACTTTCTACCTTAGTTTGGTGTAGGCCTAACTAATATACATCAGTGATGCCAACACGATTCTAAGCCTGTTGATAGGTCCAGTTTTTTTAAATGCATATAACTCCTATACTAACGAATGGATTTCAACCAAATTTCGATGTGCTTGGTATACCATATCAGTTATGAATATGCGTATTCGTAAGAACCAGAAGGTCTGCCAACTGTTAATAAATGCTCTGTATATTTGTTTAATCCTAATATCAATATATAAGAAAGTATGCAAGGCATCAGCTCCAAACGTTTCACACTTATAGTACCTGACATTCTAGATAAATTTGGAAAAACTAATTTACTTCAGTGCTGCCAACTTGATTCTAAGCTTTCTGATAATTTCAATTTTTAATTACATGTAACTTCTATACTAACAAATGGATTTTATCCAAAATCCGCACTATAATAGATCGTAATATTTCAGATTAATTCTGAGCATCACATACATGACATTGTTCCCAACATGTTTTTACGCGCACTGATAAATCCAATATCAAACAGCATGTAACGTCCATACTGTCCATTAGAATTCAAACAAATTTTGTATGTGAATTCTATACCTTAAGAGATGGAACTAAGAATTTATCCAGAGTCACCAGGGCTGCCAACTGTAGTAAGTTACTCTATTACTCTATACTATTTCAGGTGTATTTCAAACTGCAGTACTTAGAAAGGTTAGTATTACCAACTTGATTTCGTCATTTTCCTAGATAGGTCTACATAGATTGGCATGGATCTTAAATTTTAAGAAAAGTAGGCTCTTTAGTTCGTCACGGAACTACTTGTTAAAATATATATTTAAAAAAAATGACCGTCCTACCACGGCCGCAAGGGCAGCTCCAGCAAGTCCGCAGACCACAGGTTCGAATCCCGGTGCTAACAGCGGCAATCCTGAGTGTGGTTTCCCCCCGTTTTTTCACACTCCCTCAAGGCCTTACTTCAAGGCCCAGAGCTACTACCTCAACCCTGTCTCTAATACAGTTAGACACACTGCTACAGTTATCACATAAATGTAGGTTATCAGACAAGTTCAACACACACTGGTCTGATGACCAAGATGTCCTAACCCCTAAAATGCATTAAGAACAACAAGAAAATTGATCTTCCTATGGTATTAGTATTTTCCCTGTGTTATTTCAAAGCTTTCATAATTTTTACTGAAGATGACTCACATCAAACACCGCCAGCACTGGAAAATACTGCCCAAAGCCGTACGATAAGGCTTATCTACAATAACTTACATCAATACAACATAAAGGAATTGTGTATCATCATGGTAGGCCTACAACTTGCCGAGAGATCGGTTTAATAGAGCATCAGTAAAATATATTTTCCAATTCAGAAAGGAACACGCTTATAATAATGATCTGTATAATCGATGAGGCTGGCTGCGTGACTCAGCAGTAACGTTCTCGCTTGCTTACCCCAAGGTTGCAGGATCGAATCCTGACGCAAACAGTTGGCATTTGAGGGTGCGCAAATGCGAGGGAGCCGCAACAGTAGATTTACTGGCACGTTAAAGATCTCCTTCGGGGCACCCCGGCGTCTCTAAAAGCCACAGTAGTTAAAAGGGACGTAACACCAATAGCACTATTATTATTATTATAATCGACGATATTTAGAATAGGAAATTGGTGCACAAGATACCGGTGTTCCAACCCTTAAAACAATCAGTCGGATGCTAGATTACGGTATATAACTTTCAGTATCGGTTAATATGAACAATATCAGAAGCCTAAATACTTAACTCCTGATAAAGGATTCCTGTGACAAATTTCATGGTTAGATCACCATAAAATTCAATTTAATTTTTTGAGGTTTGCGTGGCCGCCATGTTGTTTTTGTGCTCAATTTATTGAAAGTGTAATTGGTGAATATACTATAATAGACTATATCACCACACAAAATTTCAGTTTGACTTCTGTAATAGATTCGTAGGTATTGAAATCCGATGAAATATAGCTCATAGCCGCCATGTTGGATTGTTATGTGCCATTAGAAGAAGATTATTACGGTGGTTCCTTATACAAACTTTCACTTCGATCGCTTGGTTAGGACACAAAAAGGAAAAAAAAAATGATATTTTGCACTTGAATTTCTCAAAACAATTAAGTTACATTAGATGATAATAAATTAAGGCTTTTGTAATGATCTACCGAGCCAAGTTTCATTGCGCTCGAGGACGATTTCATTGCGAGAACATTCTTTTTTAATATTTGAAATTTGCATGGCCAACATGTTGGTTTAGAGTTCATAAGATTTTTGAAAGTCATATAGGTGAACTTATCTCAGTATCTTCTAACATCATACATCATTTCAAGTTGACAGCAGTAATAGTTTTGGAGATGTTGAATGTTAAATATTTCGCGCGGCCTCCTTGTTGGATTCATGACACTCATCCAAATTTTAAAGGCATGGTCGAGGTCAGATGATGTAACAATAAATCATAACTAAGTTTCATTCAAGTCACTCCTGCCATTTTGATTTTATTAGGGGGAAACCAGTGTTAATTGTGATGGCTGTATTAGTGTGTGTTATCTGTAATTCAGGTAAGGACTACAGACGATCAACCTCAAGTAATTCCTACTTTTACTACCAAATGCTACCGTCAACAACACCTAGCTGTGAACTTGGCAACTAGATGCCATCGCAACCGGCACTTGTTGGTGAACGTTGGAACATAATAGAGCGTTAATCAAATTTAGCTTCACACAATGTAGTTAATGGAAGGTTCTCTTGCATGCCATAAATCTTTACTTCCCCTCCGAAGGAAGGCATACTGGGGGCTTTTTAACGCTCTTGAAAAATCTGATGACTTCGCCGGGTTTGAACTCGTGATCTGGGGCATAGAAGCTCAGCATGCTATAATACCAACTACGCCAAGGAAACTGCCAGTGAACGTCTATAAGTATGGCTAGCTTTAAATTTCATTTCAAGCCCCTGATACCACCAAGTTAATAGTAATGCACGAAAAGAAGGAAAAGCCCGGATATTAATATGCTTAGTTTTTGTTGTGATACATGATTTGTTTTGATATTTCGTCATGAGAATGAATGCCCACTTTTAAATATAAGGACGGAAGAAGTGACAGCTATACTATTATGATTAGCCACAGTACCTTTAAGCCGCGGGGAAACGGTCAAGGTGTCTGGTGTATAAAGAAAGGAAGCCAACACGGAACCCTCAAAATTACTTGTGTAGGACTGCCGCGGGAATCAAAGGATTACGACAGGGGATGCGTTAGCCGTCCGTCGTGACTAATACCAACTAATACACACCACTGTGGCTCTCTCCAGCACCCTTCCTCTAGCCTGGCTCGGAGCTGAAACGTTATCTTCTTTTGAAACGCCAAAACAGATTCGTAAAGTTTGTCCCCGAAAATTGCCTATTCCTTAATCTAAATGTCTTCGTGTTCACAGGTTAGACGGGCCACAGTGGCTGAGCTCGCTGGCATCGGGAGAGCGTGGGTTCGAATCTCACCTCGACCGTTCTGAAAATGGTTTTCGTGAATTCCCATTTTCACGGCCGACTTCGTCGACTCCCTTCCAAAATTCCTTACCTGATCCTTCCTTAATTAGACCAACGTTAGCGGCCGCCTGGGTGATTGGCTCGTCACCATCCCCAGTTGTATCTGCAACAATGTGTATTTAGCTTCCAGACACCGTCCTTGCCACGGTAGGGGAATTATCTATCGCAGAGGCCGTGGGTAAAGCCATGCTTGGAGGATAATCGATAAAAAGAAATCACAGGTTAATAATAATAATAATAATAACAATAGTAATAATAATAATAACGATAATCGTACGGCGTCAGCTTGAGTTCTTATCACTTACTCGCACACCTCTAATAAATATTGATTTTTAAAATACCTTAGAATTTTCCTCACTATAAACTATAAAAGTCGCTGGTCGGAAATTCGAAATGTTAGTCCCACAGTGGTTTTTGCGACTTCTCCCCCTAAAATTCACAATACCACCCTCAAATTGAAACTGCGAGATATCTTGTACAGTAGTGTACTCTCTTGTGTTGTGTAGAAACTGCGTTTGTTGCTACAAATTGCTAGCGTGCCTCGTAGAGGGCAGGGCAGTCGCAAGCGAAAGCTACCTATATTCCAGAGTAGCTCGACAATCGTTTAAGGTCCGGCGTCCGGCCGTAGTCATGCCAAGGAGCATCGCCATCTTACAATTCTCAAGTCGTGTCATAAGGTTTGGCAACACCGCCCATGTGTCATCTGGGAGGCCTAGTGCAAGCACATGGTAGGCTAATTGCTAACACTGCGTAAACACATAGATTTTGACGCAAAATGTTACCGAAAATACAACAGAACATAATGTACGCTGAATCTACACACAAATATCACAAATAAAGGATACATTATCATGCTATGTACTATCGATTCCCGATAAGGTAATAATGAAAGGCTGTACTGTACCTCAATGTCCCAATGTCTGAAGGTTTCTTTTCGTGCTGCTATGCTCACTGCCGTCATTGACGCGCTTAGAAAATATATTTAAGACTATTCTTACTAACTTACTACTTGATAGTGAATCCTTTACTTTTTGTCCACAGATAGGTCATAGTCACAATAGGCCTCCCAGCTTAATGTTGACAGTCTAACAATAATGTTCCACTGGTCACTTAATTTAAAAATACCGACAGTAGTGGCTACGCGGGCTAAAGCGCTGCATTAGGTCAAGGGGCCAAGCTCTCTGCTGACTCCGTAGACGCGTGGGTTCGAGCCCCACCGTCAGCTGTCCTTGAAATGGTTTTCCGTGGTTTCCCATTTTCAACAGCAGGCAAATGCTGGGACAGTACCTTCTGACAGGCCACGGACGCTTCCTTCCACATCCTTGCCCAGTTTCATTCATCTTCATCCATTCCATCTCTCATCCCGACGCGCAGGTCGCCCACGGGCGTCGACTAGAAAGACCTGCACTCGGCCTCTCAGGAGGCTACACGACAAAAAAATAAAATTAAAAATAAAAAGCACTTGCCAACTGAGTACAGTTCATAATGTACTGGGAAATAGAGGGCACGTGAAGATATATACCAAAACTTAATTAGGCCTACTAGATATAGAAAGTCCACCTAGCTGTAGTGATCAAAACGTTGTAATATAACCAGTTATTTTAATAGTGCTGCCATAATTTGACTTACAGCCAGGTACACAACACTTCCTAGGTATCTGAAATAGTTTAATGAAATATTAGTGAAGAATTTGTTGGTTGAATTCATTACAAGGCATCGGTTACACAGACAACTTAATACGGGAAATACTCACTTCTACAACTTACAGTACGTCTGATTTACCACGAGGAATTTCACGGGTGTTGAAATAGTAAGAATTGCTTTCGGATGCTGTCGTATCAAAATAAACGATATTTATGAATACAACTTAGCATGTGGTCTTACGTGTTTATAGAATTTACGGACTCGCCTAAACGTTGCCAATTCTACCAACAGCACAGCTTGATAATTATAGACGGCGATGCAAGGAGTCATACAGGATCATATTATCTGCGCCTAATTACTTCTAGTGGAGATCAAAAGAAATGATTACGATTTTAATACTACTACTACTACTACTACTACTAATAATAATAATAATAATGATAGATGTAATGTGAGGTTCCTGTACATTGTAATTTGAATAGGCTACATTGTATTTTAGTACTGATGGTTCCATGCTAAGGCTGAGCCAGGCTGTAACTTAAAATGTATCCGGGCTATGCCGTGATAATGACGAGAAAAAAAATAATATATTTTTTGAATCACTTATCCTTCCAGATCGGCTTCACTCACGGAATCTACGAGGGGTCATTCCTCTACCGTCGCAAGGACGGTGTCTGGGAGCTGATCACACTTTGTCAGCAGATAAAATTGGGGATGGTGACAGGCTGATCGCCCAGACAGCCGCTAACTTGGGTCTAATCAAGGATGGGTCAGGAAGGGATTTTGAACCTGTGTCTCGCTGGTATCGGGAGAGCGTGGGTTCGAATCACACCTCGGCCGTCCTGAAAATGGTTTTCCATGGTTTCCCATTTTCACCCCCAGGCAAATGACGGAACTGTTCCTTTCAACAGGTCCACGGCCGACTTTCTCCCCACTCCCTTCTTTGACCATTCCTTCATTAAACACAAGTTAACGGTCGCCTGAGCGATCGGTTTGTCATCATCCCCAGTTGTATCTGCTGGCAAAGTGTGTCCAGCTCCAAGACACCATCCTTGCGACGGTAGAGGAATGATCCCTCGCAGAGTCCGTGGGTGAAACCGAGCTAGGACGATAAGTGATTTAAAAAATGAAACCTAGCCTACTTACAACTCAAGGGAAGAACAAAATCTCAAACTTACATCCCGTAAAGTGGTGGAGCGATCGAGTGGTGTTGTTTTAAGGGGAGGAACAGCGAGATTATCTGCCTCAGTGATAGAGTGTAATAGGAAGTGTTATCATATTAAGAAACAACATATTAAGCATCAGTCCAATAGCAAGGGGATGGAAACGAAAGTGTTGTTTCATTTGTGGGGCTTGGGCATCGTGGTCATTTACTTGTACTTGTGTGATTGTAGAATTTATCTGATCACATGTTTCATTGTGATGTCTGTCATAGTGTATTTGTAATTCAGGTGAGGAAGTTAGGAACCATCCCAGCAGTTGCCTGCAATAAAAGTGGGGAAACCACGGAAAACCACTTTCAGGATGATCAAGGTGGGAATCAAACCCACCTCTTCCAAACTTTGCCTCACGAGGCTGAGTGTACCCCGTTCCCGCCCTCAGACTAAAATTAAATTTCTTTACAGTCGGAATCGGCCGGCCTCGTGGTGTTGGGGTTGCGCACCTGCCTCTCACCCGGAGGCCCCGGGTTCGATTCCTGGCTCCATCAGGGATTTTAGAAAGTGACGTGAGGGCTGGAACGGGGTGCACTCAGCCCCGTGAGGACAATTGGGTAGCTGTCTGACAGTGAGGCAGCGTCCCGATCACGGAAACCAAGATTAACGGCCGAGAGGACCCGATGCGTTGATCTCGCGTCACCCCAATACCTGCAGGCCAAATGGCTCGGCAGCAGTCGCTTGGTAGGCCTAGGCCCTTCACGGGCTGTAGTGCCAGGGGTTATTACAGTCACAATCGAACCCGGTCCCCAGGGGTGACAGCCAAGAATGCTAGCCACTGCACCACGAGGTAGAAATGAAAGTGAGATCTGTCAACGTGCTTGCCATGCGGTGTGTGGTAGCCTACTGTCTCAGGTCCAGTAAAATAATTGACTTTTAGTCAGACAACACGTTAATTTGCCCAATCGAATTGCGCAGAGAATAACACTTATCTGTCGCCTCCGCAGCGTAGCAGTCAGCACGGTTAGTTGCCGCCCCGGAGGTCCTGGGTTCGATTCCCGGCTTCACCACGAAATTTAATACGTAGCATGAGGACTGGAATCGGAGGCCCCGGGTTCGATCCCCGGCTCCGTCAGGGATTTTAAAACTGCCGTGAGGGTTGGAACGGGGTGCACTCTGCCTCGTGAGGACAATTGAGTAGCTGTCTGACAGTGAGACAGCGCCCCGATCACGAAAACCAAGATTAACGGCCGAGGGGACCCGAAGCGCTGATCACGCGTCACCCCAATATCTGCAGGCCGAATGGCTGGGCAGCGGTCGCTTGGTCGGCCTTAGCCCGTCATGGGCTGCATAGTGCCAGGGGCTGCATTTTTTTCATAATTTTTTATGAGGACTGGAACGGGGTCTATTCAGCCTCGGGTGGTCCAAATGAGTAGAGGGAGTTCTATTCCCGCCTCAGCCATCCTCGAAGTGGTTTTCCGTGGTTTTCCACTTCGTCTTCGGGCAAATGCCAGGATGGTACCTACTGTAAGGCCACGGCCGCCTCCTTCCCGCTTCCTTGCCTTTCCATCCCAATCTTCCCCTCCCTTCCCATCCCTCATAAGGCCCCTGTTCGCTTTGCAGGTGAGGCCGCCTGGGCGAGGTGCTGATCACACCTCCTCAGTTGTATCCACTCCGACCAGATGTTCCCAGCTCTAGGACACTGTCCGTAGAGGCGGTAGTGGTGAGTTCCCTCGCTGAGTCCGCAGGTTCCACCAACCTGGAGTGTTAACTCGATTAAAAAATAAATAATAATAACACTTATCTACTCACACCTGCCAACTTTAAAAAATACATGGATTAACTATAAATCGTTCTCGCAATTTTGGTTCCTTAGTTTAGGGGCTGCGATAACGTGGTCATGTAGCCCCGTGTACTTTGGGTGTGTGTGTAGAAACTGTCTGGTTTTTTTTAGCGTATGGCTTTTAGTGCCGGGAGTGTCCGAGGACATGTTCGGCTCGCCAGTTTTGTAGCTGCTTCGAGACGGACACCCAATGGGTGAGCTACAAGTACCGTTGGGGAGGAATGTTGGATGGGAGGGTCGAGGAGTTGGAAGGTAGCGGCTGTGGCCTATAGTTAGGGACCAACCCCGGCATTTGCCTGGAAGGAAGATGGGAAACCACAGAAGACCATCTTCAAGGTTGCCGGCGGGGGGATTCGAACCTCCTCGCCTCCCGGATGTGAGCGACTGCCAACAGTCATGCCGCAACGACCTCGGCTAACTCACCCTGTTAACTGTCTGATAACCGGTGTTAATTGTGATGACTGTATTAGTGTGTGTTATCTGTTTTTAATTCAAGTACGGACGGCAGACGATAATTTCAAGTGGTTCCTACTTTCGCTACCAAATGTTACCGTCCACGACACCTAGCTGTGAACTTGGCTTAGATGCCATCACAACCAGCGCCTGATGACGAACGTTGGAACTTAAGAGCATTAATCAGACCTAACCTACTAATTTTGCTTCACACAAGTTTAGTTAGTGGAAGGTTCTTTTACATGCCATAAATATATTACATGTGCCCACCGGCTTTACTTCCCCTCCCAAGGAAGGCATACTGAGGGATTTTTAACGCTCTTAAAAATCCGACGACTTCGGCCAGGTTTGAACCCGCGAACTTGGGCATAGAAGCACAGCATGCTACCAACTACGCCACAGACGATTTATTCTGCGAATAAATCGATATAGTTGGTAGCATTGCTCTTGACAAGATGTGGACTATAAACAATAGCATGCCAACAGGATGATGAACGAGAGACGCGCAGTGTGCAATTTGCAGTGATGCTTAGACTCTATGATGCCAAGACCCAAATAGACTCGCCTCGGCCATGCGGTCGGCTGAGCGCCAAGATTCCATACTACTGCCCTCGTTGAGAGTACGGTACTTCTTATTAAATGGCGCTTGATTAATGAAATGTTGTTTAAACACTTGCTAGCATGATGCAACACGCAAGGATTCTTTGGGCATGGTTTTTCATATGGCATGTGGGGCATAAGAAGCCATAAGCATGGTCTATAACGAGTTCAAATGTTTTCTTTTATGCGAATTTATCCGAAGTTTCACTTTTTTAAAACGTATTTTAGACTGATTGGTTGAGAATGCGCTGAGAAAAATCTTTTCCTCTGACTATATTAAAAATGTGTATAATGTAGGCTAATCTGTGTTAAGAGGTCCGCCCCTTAAAACAACAATAACTAACTATAACTAACTAACTAAATAATAATAATATCGTATGGCCTCGGGTGCCTGGTGCAAGCTTTGTTAATTGACACCCAGAGGGTAGCTTGCATGTCGATTTTCGTCGTTCCTTTGAACGCTATGAAAGTCAAGGAGGTTAGATATCTAAACTCCTTGACACTACAGCGCTTTCAAGTAGAGAATGGAGGAACTTTGTGTTGGCGGAAAATCCCGAGATTAATTTTGCCATTGAACACGGCCTACTGAATTCAAATGGGTTCTTTAACATGCCAACAACGTATGACATGAGTATCGTGATTTTTGTCGCCTTCAAAAATCACTTACCATGGCCAGGGGCGAACCTGCAATCTTGGGGTTGGTAGTCCGACACTATAACCACTCACCCTCCGTGGCAAGCTACTAACTAACTAAGAGTTGACAACGTCACTCAAATTCATTCCTAAACTATTTTGGATTTCTCTTTTCGTAAGACTAGGTTCAATGTGTGTTTGGTTCCTCAGTTTAGGTGCTGCGACAACGCGGTCATGCAGCTCCGTGTACTTTGGATTTGTGTAGAATCTGTCTGAAAAACCGGTGTTAATTATTGTGATGGCTGTATTAGTGCGTGTTATCTGTGATTCAGGTAAGGACTGCAGACGATCAATTTTAAGTAGTTCCTACTTTTGCTACCAAATGCTACCGTCAACTACACCTAGCCGCGAACTTGGCTACTAGATGCCACCGCAACCGGCTCCTGGCGACGCTGGGTGAGTGGGCGACGCTGGGTGAGTGGTTTGCTCCTGGCCATGGTAAGTGATTTTTGAAAGGTGGCAAAAATCACGATACGTATGTCATACGATGCTGGCATGTTAAAGAACCCAGTTGAATTCAGTAGGCCGTGTTCATAATGGCAAAATTGATCCTGGGAATTTCCGCCAACACAAAGTTTCTCATTTCTCTACTAGAAAGCGCTATAGTGTCAAGGAGCTTAGATATCTAACCTCCTTGACTCTCATAATGCTTAAAGGAACAACAAAATTCGACATGCAAGCTGCCCTCTGGGTGTCAAATAACAAAGCTTGCACCCGGCATCCGAGGCCATACTATATTATTATTTATTAACTGATGACTGCGTTTGTGTGTGTAGCTGTCCTAGGGACAGGGATGGGGTTAGTACTATCCCGGCATTTGCCTGGAAGGAGTGTGGACAAACCACACTGAAGATAGCGCTTTCAACGTTGGGATTCAACCTCTGGAATTACGGCAGCTACCCATCGCGCAAGCCAAAGGGACATAATGGACTTGTCCAACGGTCAACAGTTGTTCGCTGATGGCTCTAGTAGCCTAGCAGATCTCTGTCGTCAGGGATATGAAGCAGTGATAGAACGTTCATATCATTGTTTACAAAGACTGAGTGACTAGACACTACAGTAGACTACTCTATGTGTGTGGTATCTTTGTCACTTTGCACTGCATTGCGTCACTCAGTAAATGTCAATTGAGCTGCCATGATCTTGAGTAACTTACTTTTGAAATATCCCTCTTAATGACCAACTCGTATTGACCCATGTAGTTCTGAGATTTAATAACACAAGTGGAATATACACACATTAGCCTTTCAAGATACGACTGCCGCTGAACTTGGCTGCACCAGAATTACAATTCCTTGGTAGAGCCGGGAATCGATCCCAGACCTCCGGGCTGACAGCCAAGAATGCTATCCGCTACACGGCGAGGTGGTCAAGAGTATAAACAAGACGTGTATAGTAAATACATGTAATGTTTTCTAGGTTATCAGGTTTGAGTAAATAAGTATATTTCCACGCCCAATTTAGTGCTGTTATTGTTTAGTGATTTAAGGGGGCTTTGCAACTTCGCGGTCATGTAACCCGGTGTACTTGGGTTGGGTATGTGCGTGGATTTTGGCTGATAACATGCGTTATTGTGATGGCTGTATCAGTGTGTGTATTTGTAATTCAGATTAGGATTGGGAAGGAGACGACCGTGGCGTTAGGTTAGGAATCCCTGCATTTCCTGGAGTAGAAGTGGGGAACCACGGAAAACCATTTCCAAGATTGCTCTGATGGGAATCGAACCCTCCTCTTCTTAGTTTTGCCTCACGAGGCTGAATGTACCCCGTTCCAGCCCTCAGACAAGAATTCCAATTTCTTGGCACAGATATCGAGTCAAGACCTCCGGGGCGACAGCCAAGAATGCTCGCCGCTACACCACCTGTTGGTCGCCCAATTTTATTAGGCACATAAACGTGTTAGGTTAGGAACCATCCCGGGATTTGCCTGGAGTAGAAGTGGGAAACCACGGAAAAAACCTTTCAGGATGAACGAGGTGGGAATCGAACCCTCCTCTTCACAGTTTTGCCTCCCGAGGCTGAATGTACCCCGTTCCAGTCCTCAGAAAAGAATTACAATTTCTTGGCAGAGGCGGAAATCGAGTCCGGACCTCCGGGGTACAGCCAAGATGGCTCGCCGCTACACCACCAGGAAGTCGCCCAATTTTATTAGGCACATAAACGTGTTGATCAACTGAAAAGCATTTATTTGACTAGAGTCCAAACGGCTGTAGAATGATAGAATTTTCAGTTTCTGTCAGTGATTTTGATGCCGAACAAATATATTCAGATTAAGCTGCTGAAATTTCAAACACATTTCAGGAAAAACTGCAGAGTTGCCAACTAACAATATCTCCAATTCTACAGAGTTCTACAGAGCTAACTAACAAATAGGACTCCTCTGTCTTGTTCGAAGTTGTTGATTTTACCATTTATAGAAACGACTAATAGGATTCAACAGGATTCTTTCCAAGGTTGGATGATTTTATCCTTTTAAAATGTTATGCGTTGTTCCATATCATTATACCTGGCTGGAAGCAACATCCCATGCACTCAGCAGCGACTTCCGATTCACTATTAACTTTAATCTTGTTCCTTTTATGTATCTTCTAAAACATTTTGGGACCTTTCATTTTAAATTCTAATGTTTTTGTAAGGATATCCATTTTCTCTTTGGTATTTGTTAAACTAGTTTTTTTTATTATTTAATCTACGCTGACGAGGGTATCATTGTATACCATGGGCGCCCGCAAAGGGGTGCAAGGAGGGGCCGTGGCCCCCCTCTGGAATCCCAAGAATATTTTGATTGTTCATTGTCACACCAGTTTATTTCATAAATTGAAGTTACTGATAGTTAACTGATTTAGATGGAGGGATAATTACACAGTTTTATTTAACTTGGTAATTTGGGATTATTTGAAAAAATGTCCAGTTATTTAGAAAATCGACGAACTGAGTTAACATTACCATTTTAATGAACTGAATGATTTTTGTCGATACATGGTGATACAACTAGCATTGACCTGTTTAAAAAAAAAAATGAACATTATGACAATGATTCGCAAAGGAAAGCGAACTTCTATCAACAAATCTCTGAACTAAAAAAAAAAAAAAAAAAAAACATCCTCCTATTCATGCCATGCCCAACGGTTTCAGAGCAGCCAAATAATGAATATCACGAAGCAAGTAAGAAATGAAACGAAAATTGCGGGGGAGGGGGGAACGTCTCATCATCATCATCATCTAGTGACATGTAGGTAATGAAATGATAAATATTACTCCCCCCCCCCCCCTGGAGGAAATCCTGCGGGTGCCCATGTTGTATACCGAAACATGTACGTTTTTAATGAAATTTATTTAAGTATTAAATATCTTAGTTTTCGACAAGGCGGATTTTAATATCAGTCAACACGGATAATATTTAATACCATATTCATAATGGCTAATGTCTATGCATTATAACTAACAATATTCTACGCCTCTCGGAGAAACCACAAGTTAATATTGGCTGTCACCGCGAAGGCCCGGGTTCGATTCCCGGCTCTGCCAATAAATTTAATTCTGGTCTGAGGGATGGAACGGGGTACTGTGCCCGTCAGAGAAGATTGCCGGGGTACCATCAACCGTAAATAGCATTCCAGACAACCCCATCCATCGAACACACAACCTGAGAGGATCGGATGCACTTCTTTTAGGCTAGCGCTGGCACGAGATCTATCATCCCAAGGGATCGGGCTGTTACACGGAGTAATGTCATAGACGCCGAAAGAAGTACACCCTCAACAGACAAGCTAGCAAATAACACGATCGAGGCTTAAGTAAAATTCATAACACATTTATTCAGTAAAATCAAACCTCTATCCTACTTCGGAGGTTTTGAAATCGGCTAGTCCGCAAAGCTAATAAAATAAAAAAATAAAGGAATCAAGTCCTAACTGAAGCTAAGTTGGCCCAGCCTCTCGAAAGTCCTTCTTACAGAAAACAAAGCAACAACAACAAAGCTTGGAACGTGGTACGTAAAAAAACCTACTCAAATACAGAAGCAGATGATGAATCAAAAACTGAATTAACATATGACAGTACAGTCAAATAATCAGCAAGTTCTAAGATATATTGGTACCACTTCCGCATTTACTCATTTAAATATACATTATCTAGCTAAATTCTGAAGTTACAACAAATTACGGCGAGAAGCGTCCGTAAGCAAACAATTAACACAAGTCTAGGATAGCAACCAATCCTAACTGATAAATAAATCAATAACAATAACAGTAACAATACAATAAATATACAACATGGTACAGGACAATCAGGTAAATCACACAAATTAATAAATAACACACACATCTTATTATTTACACAACCTGCATACGGGAATAAAGAAGCTCTTTGCTCTTAATCGTCATCTCAAGCATGTAATTAGGTTGGCGATAGCGCGGTAATAAGTGCGACTGACGTCACATAGAATCACAGCGGCCCACCAGTTACGAACTATTGGCGCCAGTAATTCTCGTCGGTCAAATAGTGAGAGCTGTTGTAAAGTTATTCCCGTCAGGAAATGTTCTGCTCAATGCGTCGGTTAGCAAGCAAAAAGTAGGTCTAAATTTAGTTGATAATTTATTAATCAGTCATATTAAGGATGCTGGTTTAAGTAATGCGCGTTTAATTCGTCGGTTTAGTTCCCTAGTTGTTTATTATGTAGAATCGTAGATGACCATCATGACACAGGCTGAATAATAACTGTAAGTCTCTACCATAGAGATGCTTACAAAGCACGTGACTCTAGTAGTCACCATAACACCATGCACTAACAATACGCTCCAATAATAACAAACACTTGGCGGCTCTCCAAGCACGTGAAAAATTCACCTCGGTTCTGTCTGGCAACAAGGTTCAATACTGCCGGAATAACAAATGGTTGAGGGTATTCATCCACCCTTCAACGTGTCTCTACAGACACAACAATAACATGAATAACTAGCCGTATACAGTGGATGATTGGTCAATAAATAAACTGGGATAAACCTCTCATCAAGTTATGTAAACCATGACATTTTCATTGAAAACAGTCGCTTGCAAATAGCAGACTTCTAAACGTGACTTCACTGTCACCCTATCAAAGACAGCTAATCAATCGTTGACTTTCATATTGTAGCCTTCATTTGACATTGCTCAAAGCATTCCACAAGGAAATGTGACGTCTGAAATCGTCAATAGTAGTCAAGTCTCGCAAGTTATGAGAACACTGTCATTCTGGGTAACTGTAAGTTCTGGGGTTAGCTTGAGCTTGAGTGAGTCTCTCTCGACTGCATTCAGCGTTCTCCACATGGCACGTGAAAACCTCTTGCCATCAACAAGTTAAAATACATGTCCTACACAATGCTGTGTTCTCATGTTAAGTCCTGAATGTGACCCTTTCAATACAAGTATCTAAGGTACGTGTCCAACACACTGATCTGTACCATGAATTGTACAGCATAAAAATATAACTTGTTCTCAAAACCATTGAGTCCTACATGACAGAGATTTCACTCTCGTCCTAACTGCTTTGCTCTTCAAATACATTCCTACACCACTTCTCATATGTACAAGTTCTTGGGGAAAATGATCGTGTCGCCTCCTGACACAACAAAAATGTAAATTGACAGCACTTGCACTCTCGTGCTGTATGAAATGATACGCCGGTGTACCTGGGTTCGTAACAGGATCAAATATCCACTGTCACTTCACTCGTTGATTATTCCTACTCGGAATCAGTGGCGTCAGAGTTCCACATAAAAAAAATGAAATAAAGCCTTCCTAAAGGCAGTGGTTGTAATCCACATCCCACCAAATGATACGCCCATAAATGTGGTGTAAATTAATCAAGAACTAAACAGGGTGCCTATAAAGTTATCACCGGGATGTTAATCATCCTCCAAAATCATGATCAGTGCATACTGAATGGCAAACAGAACTCAGAGCTAAGACAAATTAAAGGGTACATTTTCAGTATTGGTATTCAAGTTGGCATGGATGCACCGGCGTCTTAACCGCCACAGGGTGTCTCACAAGTAAATTGACCAGTTTGCAGAACTGAATGGAAGGAAAACATATCAGAAAATACTCGGTTACATAAATCTACCTAGGTGGTTGCTATCAGAGTACGGTTTCTATACTACTCTACCGGACATGACCTTTACAATAAACAAAGTACAGGACTCACTGTGGAATTCGTATTTCACCTCATTTTACCATGGATATGAGGGGTTAGTTATCTCCTATAGATGGGAGGCTTTCTCATTATCCATCCTGGGTTTAAATCCTGCCTTTTTTCCTTTTCCTCTTCATAGTGTGGCTATTCCTCGGACATCCCCCTCATGGGATAATTTAAGCCATCATGGACATCTTTAGACTGTTCGGAACATGTGGTCCACGTGGGCTGGGATAAGATCCATGTTGAGTAGAAAAATATCGATGCTTTCACTGAACTTACAGGTTTTCATCTGGTTTAATTTCAACACCGATTTTACACTCAAGTGCAGACTAATGCTAAAATGGCCCTTGGCGTGTGCCACAGATTCTAGAGATACAGCAGATGGTATCCTTCACACTCAATCTAATACTTACAACACTATCACTCAATACCGTAGGAATCGTGTTTTTAAAAATCACGGCACAAAATTGGCACTGATGAATTATACAAAATTGCGTGTTTTACGCTAGATGCTGTACGCAACTTAGATGAAGTAATAGTAATAAACATATACTTACGTACGCAGCAGACGTCAGTGGAAACGTAGCTGAAGCTCTTCCCCTATCCCCGAAGAAATATAAAATAAAATAAAATAGAAGAAAGAAGAACGGGGAGATCGCAGTCTTGTTTGGCTTTCGCTGGGCCCAAATTTGAAAAGGCAAACCAGAAAGCAATCCCAAAAAGGAAGGGGGAAAGCTAAATAAAATTAAACTACAGTAAAATCCAAAGATGAACAAATTTAAATCAGAGGCCGTGTAGGTCGTATTAACGTCACAAGTACGCTAATAAGACCGACAAACCGAAATATAGCAAAAACCAGACAAAACTCGAAGAAGGTTACTAAAATTAAAATAAGGCGTGACGCAAAAGCAGAGATAATTAGGCAAAGATAAAATGTATTAAAATAACAACTACAATGCACAACGATCCCAGAGATATTAAAAGCAAGAAGAGAAATGACCAACAAATTAACCACAAAATTAGATTACCGCAAGAAAAATACAAATTAGGAAAAAAATCGAAAATATACTAAATTAAATTATATTAAAATGAAATAAAATAAGATAAGTTAAGGTAACGTGTTCAAGGCAAGATGAAATGATGACTAAATGTAAGTATGTCGTAATTAGATTAAAAAAAAGACAAGACACAGAAACGACTACACTCAACGAAGTCAAGATACGTTCTAAAATTTAGACAAAGCGTGTCAAAAGGGATGAACAAAATAGGAGGGGGTACAATGGTTCAGAACGGGGTGGAGAGGGGTGAGAGGGAGGGGAGGAGTGAGGAAGAAAGACGCGGAGGGACATGCAAGATCAAGTGAGTTACGAGAAAAAATAGGAAATTAGACAAAAAGAAAAATGACATTAAATTATCGGCAACACTAAAAATATACTTTAAAAATTGAAAGTATGCGTAGGAGATAAGGGCACACAAAGACGACGAAAATATGTGATGCGCAAAATATGGGCATTCACAGACACAAGAATATCACAGGTTAGGTCACCAGCAAAATAGCACTGGCGAGACCTCCTTTTGTGAACTCTTTAACATAAAGAACAAAGCATTACGGGAAGCAAGAAAAATAATCTCCAATCCCGTTATGTTGTTCTACGATAAGATACACTCTGGATGACAGACCCAAAGGTGCCCCCTACAAGGTAGGCAAACCCACCGTCACGCACACCAGAGTAAAACGAAGACAGCCCACATAGCCTACATAACTTTCAACCCTTAAAGTACAAAAACTACGTTATCAAAATAAATGAAAATAACACTACCATACAAAACAAAACTCACCAGCAATTACACGCACACAAAGGGCGGAGGGAAAATATCGGGAGGGGGCAAGTACACGCGACCAAAAGAAAATAACACAGAAAAAGAGTTTTAAATTACCGAAATATGAAACTGAACTACAGTAAAGCAATTACTGATTACGACATACAGACACCTCGCCATGGTTTCACCTTGAACGCGGGCACTTTCCCTAGAATATGGGAATACGTCTAGCCTACTTGGCTGCAAGAAAGAAATGCCTCGAAACAAAGCAAATGACGACGCAACACAAAGGTAACTGCGTGGTAAAATTTGATTGGTCACGACCCCTTCCAATATATGAATCACTGGCCAATAAGGGGACAAGATGCAGATATGTCCATATATGGTATTAAGACATCAGAGGGCTATTAATAGCTTCACAGACCAAAGTGTCACGCACCACAAAGGCGTGCATTGATCACATCATATAAAATGGCACCAAGGAGTAACTTATATATCTCATAAAAATGGCTCAATGCACAGTACTTCCAAGTTTCTATTATCATGTTTCCACACCTCGTGGATCGAAGATGTCTGCAACGTGGTGTCGCGATAATGGACCACGTGTAAGACAGAAAATAGATATTTCACGAATCTGATATGGATTCGACACTGGTTTTTACTTTCATAATATAATTTATTGCAGCCAAATGCCATACAGTAAGTAGGATCATGTTACACAATATAGCAACCGTTCAGTCATTTGCATAGTGGGACAGAGGTGATGTTCTCTGTGTGCACTCAATCAGGTGATACCGTGGGCAGTGTAGACCGCAGATTACACACACACACAGTCTATGGATGGTTCATGAAAGCCCTTCTTGTTACAGATTCGGTGATGAAACCCATGTATTGCGACTCTCGTGTAGATGAGGCGTAGCTCGAAGTTTGCTTTTTTCCATTCTTAGTTGATCATAGCTGGGGTTTGATAGAACTCCGAGTTTATTTCTTATGTTTTCAGGAGTTGTTCCTCAAGGAATTTTGTGGAGGCTGGGGTTGATGCCAGGTTGTGGGTAATCATTACATCTTCAATTAAAGATCTAGTACCTGCTAGCTGGTACGCAAGTCGGGTTGGCGCGAATTTGGAAATGCAGAGCGCTCGTTTTACGTATCTGGCCTTGGCTCTGTCGAGAGACTGTAGGTTTTTGTGGCTTAGGTGTGGCCATATCATCTCGATGGCATATGGCACCAATGGGGCGACTTTTAGCTTAAGAAGTGCCATTGCGGTTCTAAGGGAGAAGGTTTTCAAGTTTCGGACCTCCATTGTGGCCTTTATCGCGGCGACGGTTTTGTCCTCTATGTGTCTCGTGAAAGTCAGTCCGGAGACCTGTAGAGTCACTCTTAGGTATTTGAACGAGTTTACTATTTCCAACGTTTGATTTCCACAGGTGAAGATGACCTTGGACGATAGTTTCCCTCCCTTGAGGAACTTCATAATCTTGCTTTTGTCCTGGTTTATGTGCATGTCGTTGTCTTGTGACCACTTCTCTAGTTTTATGAGTGCTTCTTGTAGTGATGCCTTGTTGTTGCTTAGTAAGACCATGTCATCTGCATAGAAGATCAACTTCACGTCTGGTGTTGTTACCATTTGGGTGACGTCGTGCGTGAACATATTGAACAATATCGGGCTCATGTGGTCGCCTTGCAATACGCCGTTCGTTTGGATGATATCTGTTGATTCCAGAAGACCATCGCTGAACCTTATTACATTCATTTCCATGATGTTGGCTCAACAAGGCGTTTCACTGGTTTTCATGCACCTTAAAGTGTTTATTCGGTATGATGATCGCATATTTGCAATCACTTCAATATAATCGGGGACTCTCCCCACAAAGACGACTGGACTCGACGGTCCTAAAACTTAGGGTGTCTTCTCTCGGAACAGCGTTCCGGCTTCAAAGGAACTTCCAAAGTCGTGCAGCGACTACTTAAATCCGCTTCGCATATCTGCGAGGAAAATACTTTTACCAATGATTTAAAATCATTTGAAAAGCCACTGTAGCGTGGTAAATTATGCAGCATGACAAATAATAAATTCCTGAGATGTGCAGAATGAAGATTTGAATATATACATCCAGGAATAACATTAGAATAACTCTACAAAGTCAAAAGAGTATCTGAAGCTCCAGCTGGCTTCCGGAGTGCGTTCTACGCATGATCGGTGTAATGAACATGCTTCCTAAGAAACTATCACCAGCATGAGCGCATACGGGCTTAGTACACTCATCCTCGTGAGGCAAAACTGAGAAGAGGGGGGTTCGATTCCTACCCCAGCCATCCTCGGAGTGGTTTTCCGTTGTTTCCCCATTTCTAGTCTAGGCAGATGATGGGATGGTACCCAACTTAATAGCACGGCCGCTTCCTACCAAATCCAACCTCAATTACAAAATTCACACATGAGTACAGACATCACTGTGTTACAGGTCATCAGGCAAATTCTACACACACCCAAGTACACGGGGCTTCATGACCACAATGTCACAAAACTGGGTAGATTATTGGCTGAGGAATAACCTAACCACCAAGGGAAGATGATAAAGAAAAGGAGATGGGTTTCGGACTGGAGAAAAAGGATAGAAAAATAGGAGGAGAGTCCCACAAAAGTTATAAATTTAACTTTAAATGCACTCAGAGGCGGTTGCCACTGCAAATCCGTTCTCTGATACCTAAAGTGGGTAAGGACCTGGTCGAAGCTAACGGTAACCACAGCTAAGACTTGGGCGGTTTGCCAGAGAATGGCTTTAGTGTATTCCCTCTCAAGCATGCATATACCTACTATGGGGAAGGGTGATGGTCTGACAAGACAAATAGTAACAGATTTATTGCGTATTAACGAGGGCATGAACCTGGGAAGAGTTAGGAAAGCCAGGATCTTGCCTAACCGTTGTACTAGAAAAATGAAAAAGCGAAAAGAAACGCTTAATTTATTTAACAATTCTAAAGAAGTTGATAACTTTAACAAATATATATTTTCAATTTGGTTAACAATTTTGGGGTCACAGACCTCAGAAAACATTTGACGTTTGCTCCAGGCAATTAATAATTCTTTAGGTTTCAAACCTTTATGTGTACTAAAATCTTTGTAAGATTTAAAAAAGACAAATGAAGTGATTAAAGTTTAGACATTAAATCGAGTACAAGGTGTGTACTTTCAAAAATTTCCGAGTACCTATCTTAAAGAAAGTTACAACTTCGAAAATAACAAAAAAGAAAGCAGGTAGAATGAAAGAGAAGTTCATATAACTTCTTGTATTGAAGCAGCATTACTTTTAGTAGTTACACAAATAGGGCAGGTCACTTACTGTGAAACCTGAAGAGAAAGTCAAAAAGAAGGTTCTAGACCTCCTATGTTTAAATAGGAATCACGAGACAAATGGGGCAAGTTTCCCTTTTCGTGAAACCTAGAAATAACTCACTTATAAGTTGAAAAAATTGTATCCCCTAAATTAGAAGGGAGAAACAAGATAATTTGAACCGTGTACAAGACACGTAGTTATGCAGAAGTTAATTCATTACACATAAGAAAAAATGGGAGGGCACATCTTTAGATTGACACATCGTTGAAACAGACCTAAATTTAACAATTTATTATGGGTTGTTAGTAAGAGGTTTAGGAAAGAGAAATTGGGATGAAAGGTAAATGTCCATGGCCTTGTTTATAATAATCGGACGAGCGCGACGCGGAATAAATACTGAGAGAACACTGTTTATCACTATAGTTCATTGAAATGGATGAAAAGTTCACTGTAGTAGCGCAAAAGTTTATGGCAAAGAAAGTTATTGCAATTGTGAAAAATGACTGGTTGCACTAGATAAGCAAAAGTCTATTACTTGAGAAAGTTGTGGATTACAATTAAATGCGCCAGAAAAGATCCCGACGATGGAAGAAAATTTAGCTATTGAGCATTAATTTATAAGGTAGATTCCTTAGTTTGAAATGGCATTCCCACAAGTGAGTGAAAGATACATGACGGCTTGACTTGTAGATAAAGTGCAGATTCTAGAAGGTTCCAAACGATCCTAAAGGAAGAATAGGGCCAAAGTTACTCCAGCGGTGGAACAAGCTTAATATTTATAGACAGTGGGTATTCTATGATATCCCCCGTTGTGAGATGCTCTCTCATTTAATAAGCATAAGAAATGCTGCTTTTCACAAAGATTTGCTTAATTGGACAGAAGCCCAACATGGAAAATCCCACGAAGGATGATTATTGCCACAAATAAATATCTCACACTGCCTATAAAATAATAGTTAAAAGCATGAAGATAGTAAAACCGATGAAGATGAGGTTAAAACCTGAAGTATGTACTTATCTTTGTTGCATGGCGAAGGTGAAGTTCCCTTTGACGGATACTTAATGTGCCAACATGGCGTAGAATGTAGAGAGTGTCTCTTGGTTTGAGGAGACTGGCTCTAGTTGAGCCTTGACTGACTGAGTCAACTGCCGACGTGCAAGTGAGACCCACTCAGCGAAGCGCGGAGGGTCCAGGGAAGGAAAAGAGTGGGGGTAGGAGACAAAAGGAATACATATCAGAATAGACTACTTATCAAAAATAAATGTTCTTCTTGATGAATGGTCTTCAAAGAGTTGATAGTAGGCGATACTAGCGAAGCATGGTGATTGAAAAAGTAGACGAAGTTCTCTTGATCAAGGAGATGATAGCTGGCGATGGCGATGAGATCTGGTGGCCAAGTTGATAAGTAAGTCCTCTTGTACAGGGAAAAATTGAGGAACTTCTGAGATTCGCTGCTAGATGACGCTAGGTGGGTCATGGAAGATATATATCTAGAACAGACTCACAATGACATAAGAGACATGACCACCAAAGAGAAACTAGAAGATCGCTGTTGGTGTTTGTTAAAAAGGAAAAAATGAACATGCAAAGAGCATTAAAAATTATATTCTCTCTTACCGTGTATTCCAAGAATACACCATACTGGGAGGGCAAACACTAACAGAGAACAAAATAAACAGTTAAACATTTAAAGGTAATGGAGAAATTAAAGACAGTGGTCTTGTGATATGACCATTAGTGGTCAAGATTTTGGCCACCCTGACTCTCCCATCCTTTCCAGGATAACACTCGGTCACTCTACCAGAAATCCTGACCAGGGGAGGAGAGACTTCCCTAACCAAGACCAAGTCCCCCACTTTAATGCCGGGACTGGAAAGAAACCACTTCTGTCTCCGTTGCAAGGAAGTTAAATATTCCAAGTTCCACCTCTTCCAAAAAGAATTGCGGAGGGCTTCAAGTTTACGCCAAACAATAGGTAAATTAGAATCCCTGTAAGAGCTGGAAAGGGGAGGAGGAGCGGAAAGAGAAGTGCCTATAAGGAAGTGACCAGGTGTGAGTGGAAGCAGGTCATCAGGGTCATTGGAAAGCGGAGTTAAAGGACGAGAATTAACAACACCTTCAATCACAAAGTAGCTAGAAGCTGCGGAAAATAAAGCACTAGTAAAGATTGCGATAAGACGCAAAAGGAGAATTAACCGGTTTAAACAAAGCGTATAGAAACAAGTACATCTATTAAGGATAAGAATATACCAAATAAACGAAGGAACTATGCGAGTGGTAGGCAAGAACGCCATAGGTAACAACAATCTAGTAGCCATAAACAATGACCTTAAGTTATAATAAGTATCAAAGGGGTTAATCAGAAAAATACTTGAGTCAGCGAGAAACGTGACATGACAAGCATAAATACAAAAACACATTGAATGTAACGACGCGAAAAACAAGTTTGTTCATCAATGAACAATAAGATTGCAAAATATGTAAGCAAGGAGCAATACATGAGCGCGTAAAAAATACGCAACGATGTTATGAAACAAGAATCGAAGAAGTTGTAGGATACGAGCGTAAGGAAGTGGGAGAGACAGGCAAACACGGCCTTGACACACATAGTACAGCGAGATAAGGAATATAAATAGCTGAAAGTGTCCTTGACCGGAACAAGTTTATTTTGGTAATGAGGTGAGCAGCTTCTGAACTTACGGAAGCAACTCGCAGCACAATGGTTGGCAGTCAGCCAGAGTAGAGATAAGGGAATCTTGCTCTGACCTTTGGCAAGCATACAGGAAATAAACGACAGCTTGGCGTTATCCGAGCTTGTATACAAACAAGATTGAAAAACAAGCAGTTCGAAATAAACCAACAACACAAGTGAAATCAGCTGAGACTTAAAGCGGATATTCAGGTTAGACGGCATGCAGTCATTCGTGGCTTGGACGTGAAAAACCAATTTAGAGACATATGAGATAAAGTAGGAAATCAATTTCGCATAATTTTGAGGATCACGGAATCCGACAATTTTCAACAGAAAAAAGCTTGATTCTTCCGAAAAAAAGAAGAGAAGCTGGGACATTGAGAATGAGTTTATGCGTAAGAATAGTTATTCTAGATGCTAGAGAATTCAGATTTTCAAGCGGTTTCAAAAGCGGCTTCCAATTGTGAGGAAGGGGGAAGGAGCCGGCCGTGGCCATACTACTAAATAGCGAAAGAAGTGAAACATAGCTTACAGCGAAGTGATGGAGACTGATATCCATGGTTTTACACAAGGGGAAGATAGTTTTCGATAGAGAGTTTAAGCAATTACCTGCTATAAAAAATGACATGAGAAAGTAAACTAAGTAACACAAGGTGAGGCAAACTGGAATTGCCATTTTATGCGGGAAGAAGGAAAAATCATTTAAACAACTTACAAAGGTGGCGTAGTTGTTTACGATAAGACATCGTTTCGGCAAGTGTTTTTCAAATATATCGAGATCGAAAACATGAGCGTTCTCTTTTTCAGAAATGGGATTTATGTCAGCTGTAACAAAATGACATTGCGATTTGGTTTGAAGACTGGGTTGTTGGATTTCACCAGTAATAACCCAACCAAAATCGGTGTCTCTGGCGACCACGTTTGAAGATAGCCTACGTGTTTGTTTGCGGAGGCAATTCCAGAAAACATTGGCACTGAAAAGTACATCAATGGGACCTTGAGCATTAAACTGAGGATCAGCTAACCTTAAGTGCGAAGGAATCTTTAAACCGGAAGTATTAATAGAGCTGCTAGGAGTGTCCTTGCCAATACTGGTAGAATGAGACAGTTTAAGTTAAGATTGGTATTTCTTTGACAAATGTCTCTGATTTTCAATTTTGAAGACTGCAAGGCTTGAGTTTTCAAATTGTCAATGCCGGATACATTGATGGGAGTAGGCGATGACGAAAGACCTAGTTTTTAATTAACGATTGCGAAACAAAGTTGTGAGTTGAAGCGGAATCGAGAAGACCGCGGGTTCGAAACCAATTTCCAAATTTATCTTGGATTTCGAATTGTACAGTGGACAAAAGGGCTTGCGCACTGTGAGAAGTTTCGGCATTAGAAATGCAGGAAGAAGCATTAGCTTGTTCGGAGCTGCTCTGCATTGAGTTTGAAGAAGCGGGTACTGGTGACCTCGATTTATCATGAACGTGCAATAAAGAATGGTGCGGTTTTTTGCAATGGAAACAGAGGTTGGAAGACGTACAGTTTGAAGATGAATGCTTAGGTGACAAGCAGTTGAAGCAATGTTTACTATTGAAGACAAACTTCCTTCGGTCTTCGACAGACAATTCTTTAAAGGATTTGCACAAGTACAAAGTGTGCAACTTTTTGCAGAGCATGCATTTAAAAAATTTGTTGAGCGGCCTGATATGTTCTCTTGGATGGTTGAAAGAAGCAGAACGAGTTTGCTTGTTCTCGACAGATGGGGGCTGATGACCATTTGAAGAGACAATTTTTTTCTAAAAAATGTGACACTTATGACTCGTTTCGACATTTTCGCACTGAAATGAGAGTGCTGTAAGGACTTGGCACCGGCTGTTGAGAAACGAGATGAGGTGTTCAAACGAATGTTCCTCGTTGCGAGTGAGTTCGATCTCCCAAGCCTTTAATGTCGAAAAATCGAATCTTGATGTAGCTAGATGAATAAGAATAGTGTCCCAAGTTTGGACTGGTTGCTTGAGTTGATATAACGCTCTCACGTGCAATTGAATAGAGTCTAACAGGTCTCTTAAAGAGGTGACGTCATTAGGTTTGACGACTGGCAGGTTGAACAGACAGCGGATGTGGCGAGCCACACACAAACGTAAATTGCCATATCTCTCTTTAAGGAGATTAAAGGCAATGCGGTAGTTATCTGCGCTTAAAGGCAGTGACTCGACCAAGGCCAAGGCCTGACCTTCCAAGGACATACGCAGGAAGTAGAATTTATGAATGTCGGGAATGGCATCATTTTCATGAATGAGGGAGCAGTAGAGTTCATAAAAGGAATACCATTCACCTTCCTGGCCTGAGAAGTGAGGTAGGCTTATCTTTGGAAGTAACGGTTTCGGTTTATCCTTGTGAACGGAAGCGGGTACGAACTGGGCCGGATTGATGACCCTAGTGTCCGGTTCTGAGATACTGCGGATCAGTTGGTGGGCCTTGGCAATCCCTTCAAAGTACAAGGGTTCGACCTCGTCCCGATCCGATTGAAGTTCCGGGCAAGCGGATTCAATCTCGGTTTGAATTTGATCGTAATAATCATAGGACCGTTCGTACAACTTAAGGCGTTGTGTCAAGATGTCTAAATCACACTCGGCGGGATTTATTTTGTTGATGAAATTTCTAAATCTGGTAAGTTGCCCTTTGTAGGAAGAACGTCTAGCAATGAGAGTTTCATCCTTTTCAGTAGGAGCCATGACAAGTTAAATAGATTAAAGTGCAACTTACGAAACTGTGGAACCTCGGAAATGCTGTCAGGCTGGCAGCAGCAAATAAGTTGAAAGAAAGGAACACACCACGGGAGACAGGAGCGGCCTCTTTCCCCTTCACAGGCTTTGCATGATGTAGTTATAGCTGAAAGATTCAAAGCAGATATTAATAATTTGCAAAGTATTGCCAAATGATCTTTTAAAAAGAATAGGAATAGAAAATGGACTCTCCCGGGTTTCGGCACCAAATTCTGGGTAGATTATTGGCTGAGGAATAACCTAACCACCAAGGGAAGATGATAAAGAAAAGGAGGTGGGTTTCGGACTGGAGAAAAAGGATAGAAAAATAGGAGGAGAGTCCCACAAAAGTTATAAATTTAACTTTAAATGCACTCAGAGGCAGTTGCCACAGCAAATCCGTTCTCTGATACCTAAAGTGGGTAAGGACCTGGTCGAAGCTAACGGGAACCGCAGCTAAGACTTGGGCGGTTTGCCAGAGAATGGCTTTAGTGTATTCCCTCTCAAGCATGCATATGCCTACTATGGGGAAGGGTGATGGTCTGACAAGACAAATAGTAACAGATTTATTGCGTATTAACGAGGGCATGAACCTGGGAAGAGTTAGGAAAGCCAGGATCTTGCCTAACCGTTGTACTAGAAAAATGAAAAAGCGAAAAGAAACGCTTAATTTATTTAACAATTCTAAAGAAGTTGATAACTTTAACAAATATATATTTACAATTTGGTTAACAATTTTGGGGTCACAGACCTCAGAAAACATTTGACGTTTGCTCCAGGCAATTAACAATTCTTTGGGTTTCAAACCTTTATATGTACTAAAATCTTTGTAAGATTTAAAAAAGACAAATGAAGTGATTAAAGTTTAGACATTAAATCGAGTACAAGGTGTGTACTTTCAAAAATTTCCAAGTACTGTCCCCGATAATCCGGATAGTAGGCTGTCAGATATCCGCCCCCTCAATCGGATTGCCAATAATCAATCGCACCGGCACAGCTACATCAATGAAAATGGCACTGACAGATACTACCGAGATTAGAGCACAGTAGTTAACAAGAAATTATTGTGGAACAGACCAAAACATACGGGGGTTCATACTTACCTTTTACTTACCTATTCAAATTAATCTCGGGTCTGGGTTGCCAACTGGATCACTTAAAAGTATGCCCTCTCAATAACCTCCACCATGATATTTAAAATGAACCAAAACGGAAACAAGAAACTTTAAACTGTACAATAATTTATTTCACATAAAGGAATTAATTTAACAAAAATATAACAACAAAATATACGTGGCGATCAGAAGCCATTGTCAATATAACCATGTCCTCCTGTAGGACTTGTAGACTTTACATACAAATTTTCAGCTTTCTAGCTCAAAAGAACGTAATAATAATAATACACTTGGAATGGATAAGGGAGTTGGGACGAGACATGTAGCAATTGTTTTCCTTTTTCATAAACATCACATTTTATTTATAACCGCAAGGCTGCTATGTAAGTGACCTTGGCCTCTATCATTCAGTTGTCTGGCCACCTGCACTATGTCGCATGCTTGCATCGTCAAATGGACCCACCTGTCCAGCCAACGTTAGCATATGCTAGTTACCTCAGAGCCTAGCTCCTTTTCAAAACACTTTAAATGTCCACAACTCAACTCAAATCTTATCACGCAAATCTTTTAAATGCTCCATTCAAATATCAATGGATTACTCTAATAATCCCAAAACTTGTTTAATTGTATAATACAATTGTTGAACTAGCGTTGTTTAGAGTATAATAACAAAACAATTAATGTTTATAACAAAATGTTCATTAAATATTTATAACATTTTAAATTGTTTATAACATTGTCAAACGACAATTGAAAAATTTATACACGCCTCTATTAATCCCGTTCGTTTCCAATTATTATTAAAGATATTTACATAGTTATTTACAATATTTATATTATTAATATTAGAAATACATTAAACCACACGTTTATCCGGTTGATAATTACTCAAATCGTGTTGATATAATCGACCAATGAAGGTTAGTTATATTTAAATTTTAGATTCTGGTTTAATAAGGTTTAATAATTATTATTATTATTTGTGACGGTAACCTCCATTCAAAATCGTTATCTCAAATTATTTAAACACTCTTGTTAATTTTAACAGTAACTTCACATGATTAATTTTCAAAGGACCTGGACAATACACTCAGCGGAAAAATACCTCGCTCAAAACGCACAAAATTGCACAAAAATAGGCCCAGAATTCATCATATATCTCAATATATATGGCATCAAAATCTTCCACAATACATACAAAAAACCTCCACTTATAAATTCATCAACTTCATTAATATTACTGTGGGAGCCTCCTTCACTTATTCAAGGGCATTATTCATCAGCGACTTTTACACGTCCACTGAACTAACGATTATACATCCATAGTTCCTCTTTAAAAATTCTTATATTCATTAATTGTATCAAAACTGTTATTATATTTAACCTTCGTGGGGTTCATTCATGAATCGATATGAAGTAAAAATTTGCCAATCACAAATAAATTTAATAGCAAATACGATTAGACACGCCTCCCTGGTCTATCAAAATTGAGATTAATATCTTCAAATTATCGCAGTATAAAAATACTATCTTCAATCAAAGTTCATCTAAACTGCATAAATAATCGAATAGAATACAATTAGACTGTGGAATGCAAACATTATTGTTCCAATCTAGAATTGAGAAAAACTCCTATCAAATGTTCATTACTATAGTGTACTCAATAAATCGTAATCAAAGTTCATATTTCATAAAATTGTCTATAATGCAATGGTATTTCAGAACTGACGATAAATGTCTATGTTGCAATCATGTCCATAAAACGACTAGTATTTCCAAGATCGTCGACAAAGTAATAGATTTTAACGCTCTAAAATCTTTTAATTATTCTTCTTTCTTGAGGATGACAGAAAATTGGTCAAAGTAATTTACTGAATAGAATTACTTTAATAAAATGACACGCTGTCTGAATTCAAATTTGCCATAGAAAATCGTTAACTTTACAGTCAAATCGTGACTACAAAAATATGCAAATTACTGAAAGAATATATAATATCAGTCTCAACTGATCCAAAATTATTTAAATATGCCAATGACATAACAATGTCTCAATAAATCGTAGAAAAGGCATAAATCATCAAAGTGTACTGAGTACAGAAATATCAAGCAAGAATATGGGGCAAAATATATGGGACAGAAAATATGGGAAAAATGGTTTGCTCAGATATCGCTAAATGGCTCAAATAAAACAAGAAACGTTCACGACTACCTTATATGTTGATTGAAGTTCTAGAGGAAAATTTCCAAAGAAGACTGCTGATAGTTCCATTTCACCACCGTAAAGATGTGCTCCGACCTCGAACCTGGAACCTGCGCCCTCGGAGAATAGAACTGCTTCCTCCTCCGGAAATTTCACTGCTCCGTGTAGACGATAGACATCCTTCTGGCAAAACTCTTCTTTGTGAGCCGGGTCTACCCTGGCCTCTCTTGATAGTTCCCTGAAGTTCTGGTAGAAATTCGCCATGAAGTTTATTGCAATTATTTCCACAGAAATATTCATAATTGTAGAGTATGAAAATATTTCCACTGCCATTTGATATAATTCAGCGTTGGACTACGATGCATGAGTGTAGTTGGATATTCACTACATGCTCGCTTTTGTAGAAAGACGATTAGCGAAGTTCCATGCTGCTATTTCACTCCATTGATATATGTCCCAATTGCATTAAAGATTTTAGTCTTCCATCTCCACTTCCGTTATAATAATAGTTGAAAGTACTGCCAGATTATATTGTTGCATTGTAGAATGTAGCGTTGTATCACCAAACGTAATCTTCTGTATCACGGTTGCAATACACGTGTCAGCCGTAGTGTAGAATGTGGTGTTATAAAAGTGCTTCTCAGGTGGCGAGAAAATCACTTTTGTCTGCAGTCTTAAAATGCGAATATCTTCCAGAGTATAATCGTGAATATGTTCAACTTTCCTACACACTTCAATACTGTAATGCACAATTGAATTAGCATAAAAGCATTAGTCAACTCTTGATAGATAATCTTGTAGACTCTTTTATGTGTGCGTTTCAACTTCGCCTAGTTTCAATAACCGTAAAATGCACGCTCCGTGCTTGTTCAATGCGGTGTGCTCTACCACACGTGCTAATGACGACTTGCTTCACTGAATCACTCGAATTCTGACAATATGAGAATCAGCAAAACGACTATGAGACATGAGACACATTAGAGCTCCTCTCTGCTGTGCAAGGCCTTTTATCAACTTCTTAAGGGGCGTATCCATCCCTACCATAGCTTGTTCCTCCGTCATTGCTAGAAGTTCTAACTTTGGCTATACTTGACGGATTTTCAAATTTCAAAAACTCAAAATTAATTTCTTCAAAATTCCAAATCAATGCCATAACTGAAAATAGATTTCCACAATTCTGCATTCCAAAAGTAATTAAATATGGTAATTTCAGTAATCTCCGTCTCCCTCCAAACTATCATTCATTGGTTCGAGCCTCTCCTCCAATAGCGTAACTTCTTCCTTAGCACAATTCCTTGTTTCCCTGCGACTGCGTCGTAAATCTCAGATCTTTCTCGAACAAAATCATGACGTCACCAAGAATCTCAGCTCAACCAGCCTACTTGCATAAAGTCTGCGTCATCCGTGCCTACGTCATGAATATCCACGTCACAACTATGACAGCCATAACTTTATTCACATATGCCAATACAACCACCGTGGTCTCAATATAATTCAATTTACGGGGGCAGTACCTATCTTAAAGAAAGTTACAACTTCGAAAATAACAAAAAAGAAAGCAGGTAGAATGAAAGAGAAGTTCATATAACTTCTTGTATTGAAGCAGCATTACTTTTAGTAGTTACACAAATAGGGCAGGTCACTTACTGTGAAACCTGAAGAGAAAGTCAAAAAGAAGGTTCTAGACCTCCTATGTTTAAATAGGAATCACGAGACAAATGGGGCAAGTTTCCCTTTCGTGAAACCTAGAAATAACTCACTTATAAGTTGAAAAAATTGTATCCCCTAAATTAGAAGGGAGAAACAAGATAATTTGAACCGTGTACAAGACACGTAGTTATGCAGAAGTTAATTCATTACACATAAGAAAAAATGGGAGGGCACATCTTTAGATTGACACCTCGTTGAAACAGACCTAAATTTAACAATTTATTATGGGTTGTTAGTAAGAGGTTTATGAAAGAGAAATTGGGATGAAAGGTAAATGTTCATGGCCTTGTTTATAATAATCGGACGAGCGCGACGCGGAAGAAATACTGAGAGAACACTGTTTATCACTATAGTTCATTGAAATGGATGAAAAGTTCAATGTAGTAGCGCAAAAAATTATGGCAAAGAAAGTTATTGCAATTGTGAAAAATGACTGGTTGCACTAGATAAGCAAAAGTCTATTACTTGAGAAAGTTGTGGATTACAATTAAATGCGCCAGAAAAGATCCCAACGGTGGAAGAAAATTTAGCTATTGAGCATTAATTTATAAGGTAGATTCCTTAGTTTGAAATGGCATTCCCACAAGTGAGTGAAAGATACATGACGGCTTGGCTTGTAGATAAAGTGCAGATTCTGGAAGGTTCCAGAACGATTCTAATGGAAGAATAGGGCCAAAGTTACTCCAGCGGTGGAACAAGCTTAATATTTATAGACAGTGGGTATTCTATGATATCCCCCGTTGTGAGACGCTCTCTCATTTAATAAGCATAAGAAATGCTGCTTTTCACAAAGATTTGCTTAATTGGACAGAAGCCCAACATGGAAAATCCCACGAAGGATGATTATTGCCACAAATAAATATCTCACACTGCCTATAAAATAATAGTTAAAATCATGAAGATAGTAAAACCGATGAAGATGAGGTTAAAACCTGAAGTATGTACTTATCATTGTTGCATGGCGAAGGTGAAGTTCCCCTTGACGGATACTTAATGTGCCAACATGGCGTAGAATGTAGAGAGTGTCTCTTGGTTTGAGGAGACTGGCTCTAGTTGAGCCTTGACTGACTGAGTCAACTGCCGACGTACAAGTGAGACCCACTCAGCGAAGCGCGGAGGGTCCAGGGAAGGAAAAGAGTGGGGGTAGGAGACAAAAGGAATACATATCAGAATAGACAACTTATCAAAAATAAATGTTCTTCTTGATGAATGGTCTTCAAAGAGTTGATAGTAGGCGATACTAGTGCAGCATGGTGAGTGAAAAAGTAGACGAAGTTCTCTTGATCAAGGAGATGATAGCTGGCGATGGCGACGAGATCTGGTGGCCAAGTTGATAAGTAAGTCCTCTTGTACAGGGAAAAATTGAGGAACTTCTGAGATTCGCTGCTAGATGACGCTAGGTGGGTCATGGAAGATATATATCTAGAACAGACTCACAATGACATAAGAGACATGACCAGCAAAGAGAAACTAGAAGATCGCTGTTGGTGTTTGATAAAAAGGAAAAAATGAACATGCTAAGAGCATTAAAAATTATATTCTCTCTTACCGTGTATTCCAAGTATACACCAAAAGCCCCTAAACCATTAAAAACAACAAGAACATGTTAATAGGCGACGTGGGCAACTTAAGTAACGGAAGAAATTGGTGTGTGTTCCACAATGATGGAAGTAAATGTAGACATATTCATTGTGTACCACAGAGGTGGCGATTAAACAAATAGAACTGTCTTCTATAATCAATGAAGCATATAAGAAGGTGCCATTAGAAAGGTGTGGTGCGATAAGTACACATGTAGCTAAACTTGTTACGTAGCGCAGTATTTACTAATGACCGTAGTACAAAATAAAGAATGCAAAATCAAATAAGACTCCACCTATAATAAATTAATATTTTTATTGCACTGTTTCGAATATTGTGTCCTTGTAAACAAACGTATAACAAGACTCTTGTTCGGGGTCATGTTCAGTCCTTGCTTGTGGTTGGTTGGAGTAATATGTTGCTTCTTAAAATTACAAGGTTACATATAGGTAGTTATATTAGGAAGAAAAGTGAACCAGAATAAATATAAAACAAGTTTAATAACTGATCAACAACTTCAAAAACCAAAAGAAAACACACCTCCCTTCAGTTTACACCCTCTGAATCAATATGCAAATAAACAGATATAAAGTTTCAGCCAGAGAAATGCTGAAATAAGAACATGAAATTAGTCCTGAAATCACTTCAATAACTATTATATGCATATGTGTAGATGTAGATGCATGCTGGAAAGGTATGAGTACTGTAATATGGCGATTCGCTCCCATTTGGAACAACCAGCAAGTTGCGAATCCGAATTTGATGCGTATTTAGACTTGGCGTCTGGGAAAACGGTAATTTACTGGCATTACAATAAATAAACCAATACCGACACTCCTACCCTTCAATTATTATTATACCAGATTTCCGCCCTGAAATCTTTAACACATTGCAATGGGCACAGAAACAATTGCCTCAAATCAGGTCTTATTAAAACCTTTAGCAATACTTGTGACTACACTAAACATGACACAATAGGTTGACCGTTCGTCACCTTGAAAAAATGCTCAAAACAAGAGTATGCAAATCACAACACTAAAGAAAATAAGAAATGTAAATGCCAACCGGCCATATTTACAACAACAAAATTTCATATCTGCATGATACGTGAATATACAGGTTCGGCGTGGATAACGTTCCCCTTAAATAAAACTTCATTTAACCATACAGCCTTATCTACTTTAAACATCTTGGGTCGCAGTCCAAATTGGCCTCGTAGTTCCACCCCTTAAAACAACAATAACTAACTAACTAACTCCTAATTACGAAGTTTTATCTCCAATCTGCGCGTATACTTGTGGAACAACGCGTCGCTTGCATGTCATTAACCCGGTGTGTTTACCAAAATCTCGACACAGCTCAACAGCTGCTCAAGAACGCAGAACACCTCGTCTCACTCACCTAAATATATAAAAACACAAGTGTGTCACAAAAATATACCAATTGTAGTCTACATAATTCTCACTGGAATTATAAGACTCGACGAGATTCAAACAGCGCCTCCGCAGAGCACGTCTGTCGATCACAATATTGACTATGCTGCATACAGGTTTTGGACACCAAAGCCAATAATCCCAGCGCACTTATACACATGGACACAAATACACAACCCGAGCATGACAAATATTTCCACAGTCCACACCAAACTTGACGCGGCAGATTGAAGATTTCATCAACATAGTGTTCAAACACCTTCCTATAATTTGTAATCATTAACTTCCTTACTCAAAGAACAGATGGTTCTCCGCAATAAAATTTGCAACAAGGCAAAATCAAACGTCCTGTTTAATTAAATTTGCAAAATACAAAATCTATCCTTTCCCCCCAATATCTATCATTACATTTGACATTATCAAAGCCCCGCTTGTTACCGAAGCCGTATCTCATGCTCTCGTGGAATGAAACATCGCTCAATACAACTGTACTCGATAGTACACGAATTCCATATTACTTGATTAAAATACTAACGCAAAATATCTACATAGTAGTCACGATGCATTACCGAAAATTAAAATGAATGTCGGAAACAATTAAAATTAACACAAGAATAACAAAAAACACACAAAATATATACACACTGTTCCCATAAACTAAGCTATCTACGACTAATTGAATTAATTCAAAATTGTACTCATCCTTCTGAAAACATCTTTCAGATGACGTCACAGTGCATGGCCCAACTGATAGTTTATTCCATCTCCGACATCTTTCTACAGGAAACCACCATGGTCATCCCTCCTTCCGTATGGCTGGTTCCAATAATCTTGATGCTTTCTTCTGGGTGGGATAAAATTGTTCAAATATTATTATTATTATCACACGCACTATTTCCTAACTAAATTGCTGTTGAGTTACTTAATTCGCTGAAAGTCCTAATCAATTCTTACGTCGACTTTGCCCTAATTTACAGCATATTAACCTCTACAACCACACTCACAAACTTAGCGATGTTCAACTTGACAATTAAAATTAGCCTACATTGCAGGCAGCAAAATGTTTAAGTGTTCTTGTAAAATGTCCAAAGACAAGCCAACATTTTAAAATAGGTTATGAACATTCCGGAATGAGAATATGATGTTAATTTCCGTTTGATCAGATAAATTATCAATTAATATGATACAATTGGTCCGGCCAGATCAAACATTGATGCCAGCGTTTCGCCCCAGTGTGCCGTTGGGCTCGTCAGTTGGTACAGACACACCTCACCAATACGCATGGCTAGCACATACTGAGAAGGCCATCACAAGACACAAAATACAGGTGGTATTGACGTCACGAGCGATGCCAATGTGCTACGGAAGTCATAAAATAAAAACCTTACCTTGGCAATCCAAATAGGTTATGAACATTCCCGAATGGGAATATGATGTTAATTTCCGTTTGATAAGATAAATTATTCCATCTCCGACATCTTTCTACTGTGCTAGCCATGGGTATTGGTGAGGTGTGTCTGTACCAACTGACGAGCCCAACGGCACACTGGGGCGAAACGTTGGCATTTTATGTTTGATCTGGCCGGACCAATTTTATCATATTAATTGATAACATTTTAAAAGTCACAGCGACATCCAATTGAAATTTACTAGTTCAAATACCTGCCCTTGGCCATGCCGAACTGATAACAGTATAATAGTCTTCTCTGGGACAGAGAAAGAATACGTAGCAATAGAAATAGAAATAGAAGTCTCTTAGCTAACTTCAGTGGCAGCATTTATATGAAACTGAGCAGATTCTGCTGGAGGGGACACTCTCCACTACTAAAATCGAAGTAATTGGGTTACAGACTTGGGAGTTATTACAAAATACTCGTATTACAGCATAGTTCAAGGCTCTGTTCTTCGGAACTAAAATCGATCTTACGTTAATCCGTAATCTTCTTCCCTCCAAATCAGCAATCAATTTCCTTTCGCGGGCTTCCTAATGCAGGAAATACATTTCACAATCTTCTTTTCTTCCCTGTGAATCAGGTAGCCACACAAATAATAAACAACGTTATCGCCTGCTCTCTCAGAACTGTCATCATTAACTGACAGGTTTATGGGATCCAGTTCGGGTTCAGTGTCTGTCAGTGAAATAGTTTCTTTCATCTGCTGACAAATGTTATCCTTCACCTCTCTGCTTTTACCCGTTTTATTTCTCGCCATTGACCGTATTCATCAAAGGAAAAAACTTATTTTCAATAACGTCCTTACAATTAGCTTGAGAAGAAAGGACTCATTTCACTGTTATGTAGGCTACTGTATATGAACTGAAGCAAATGGAGGTTGAAAAGGCCGGTAGAAGTAGGATGATCGTCTCTGCTTAAACCTCGTACACGTCCAAAATGCATCGCAGCAGGGTTTTGATATAATTTTGCAGTTAAAGCGTACTTGTATTGTAAGTACAATTTGCGCGCGGTAATGTATCACTGTTCGACTGCCGACATCTGCTGAGACCATACGCTCGGCGCCATCTAAGAAGTGTTTTTTGAGGTGTCTTCACCTCTACTCCAGGCAAATGCCGGGATGGTTCCTAACTTAATGCCACGGTCGACTCCTTCCCAATCCTCCGTGGCGACCGCCAAGAATGCTAGCCGCTACATCAGGAGGTGGACCAAATCAGAGCTCTGCGCAGCCTAGTCCATCAGTGGGACGCCACTGTGTAGGTCTACAGCTTAAATACACAATGGTCATCTCCGAATTGGTCTTGGGTTATAGGGAACAGCCTTACAACATAACTATGCTTCTTTACGAATACCGCATGGTTCAGTCATCAGCTCAGCCTATCATCTCGCTGTTGAAGGCCAGAGACACCGTGGGAGACCTAAGTTAAGATGGCTAGACACTATAAACTCAGATCTAAGATCAGGAAGCCTAAACCCAATTTACGTACACTCGTTACATCTCTCGATAGAGGATTATTTATTTGAGTAGCTTCAGATAGTGGTGTAGTGCGAATATTCTTTAGTAAAAATACACGGTAGTGCGTTACAGACCATAACATACAGGTCAACTATTTTCCTAAAAACATCGTATTGTAATAATTCGCTGTCAATTTTAAAGATAGACGAACTTGTGGTTAACAAAATAAAAGGGCGTGTTTTGTCAACAGTTCAATGGGGTGTAACTTGTAAGTTACATAATCTATTTCTGTATACAAAGTTACGAAGCCTCGTGAAGTTTCTTTCCCAAATCTTGTGTGGCTTCCTCTTCTCATTTGGCAGATATCCCGGCTTTGAGGTACTCAATCTTGGAGTCTGTTTCCTTGTCGTGACTCACTAAGCTAAGTATATCTACTCATTTTGTGTACCATACCGACGTTTGTAAGCAAGACGCTATTAACTTCGAAGTTCAGAGCAAACGAAATAACATATTCTTCACTGTTTGTTGATGTTTATTAGAGGCTTGGAGATCGTAATCGTCTAGTAAGTTGTTTTGTTCTGGCGTTCGTTGGTAGTGGCGTCGGTATGATTGATGTAACCCGGGTTTGTGTCCCCAAGATAGTGTTTCAAGAAAAGAGTTGTTGCTGTTGCTCATTTTAGGGGCTGCGGTATTGCGGTCTTATAGCCCCGTCTATGTGTGTGTGTGTGTGTGTGTGTGTGTGTAATTTGTGTGATTACCTTGTGTTATTTTTATGGCTGTACTAATGTGTGTATTTGTAAATTGGGGATACTATTGGGAAGTAGGCGGCCGTGGCCTTAAGTTATGAAGCATCCCGGCATTTACCAGGAGTAGAAGTGGGAAACCGCAGAAAACCACTTCCAAGATGACTGAGGTGGGAATCGAACCCTCCTCTTCTCCGTTTTGCCTGAGAGTACCCCGTTCCAGCCCTCACACCAGAATTAAAATTACTGGGCAGAGCCGGGATTCCAACTCGGACCTCCAGGGTGACAGTCAAGAACGTTAGCTGCTACACCGCGAGGTGGTCTTTCAAGATAACAAAAGGAAAATATAGGAATATTAAATTTATAGTTTGATCGTTCTCAACGAAACGTTATGTTACTTGTAGGGTTGGATACGTTATTTCTTAAAAGGAACTACGTTACAGTTATTCTACCGTTATTTACTAAAAAATAATAACGAAGTTACCGTTGTCCTGTATATCCCTTTATCTTTTTTAACCCTCCATAGGGAGCACCTAATCTGTGAGATTAAGAGGAAATACTTTTTCTCTCCCAGACTTGGGTTTTTCAATGAACGATGCACGTGTCACATAAACTTCCGCTCTCCCCGTCAGTTGCGTGAGGATGAGCTTGTCCTTGGTTTAGTGCCCTTCTCTACTCCACGGAGAGCCGATTCATCCAGGAGATTAAGTGCGCCCGATTGCGTAAGTATTAGTAAGTTATGCTTTTGTTTACGAATGGGTATCTATTTATTTTTCTAATATCGATGAAAACATTATTTTATTTTAGTTAATTCAATCTGCGACTTGCTTAAATCTCAGTAAAGAAGCTTGAATGTAACATGATTGCAGAATTTGAGTCTGTTCATTTCAGTACATGTAATTAGTTTTTTGATTTTAGTAAAAATTTATAATTTTTATAATTTTATTTATTTATTTATTTATTTATTTATTTATTTATCGTATGGCTTTTAGTGCCGGGAATGTCCGAGGACATGTTCGGCTCGCCAGAGTCTGTAGCTGGTTCCAGCGGACACCCTAAAGAGTGAGCTACAAGTACCGTTCAATTTCAAGTAGTTCCAACTTTCGCCACCCGATATCAATGATTCCTAGTGGTGAACGTTGGAACTTTGATAGAGCGTTCTGGCAAAATCTAACCAAACAATTTTGCTTTACACAAGTTTAGTCCATAATGTCGATTATTCAGGTCCGTATTGACGTAACTATAACTTTGAAAGAATAATGGATTTTCCGCCTTCAATACTGTTTATTACTATTACTTACAGGGACTAGTTTCGGGGGGTAAATACTCCCCCTTCCTCAGCCTGTCCAACAAAACTACACAATGGAAGTTTAGTCTGTGAAAGGATCTTTTATATGCCATAAATCTATGACATGGGACCGCCGGCTTTACTTCCCCTCCGAAGGAAGGCATACTGAAGGATTTTTAACACTCTTAAAAATCCGATGACTTCGGCCGGGTTTGAACCCGCTATCTTGGGCTCAGCAGTTCAGCATGCTACCAACTACGCCACCGAAGCCGCTAATTTTTATAATTTCAACTGGATAAGAATACAACAATTAAATGAGATTGCAAATTCTTGTGGGCGACTGTTTCTAGGCGATATAATGTAAATAAACATATTTAAATGGTTAACCAGACAGATTAGTTGCGCCCGACGGTGTTATTTAGGTTGCGGCTGACGGAGGATAAATACTGTATTTGAAAACAAAGTGATTCATACGGGCAGTTTTGACCTGATATTTGCTTTATTTGTTCTTAAGGCGATAATACCTAAGAGAGGAACTAGTGTAATTTTTTAAATCGGCTGAAAGTGTATTTAACATATTCTCTGCAAATATGACACAACTGACTCGTGGACGATGGGTACAACAGCTAGTCTCTACTTGGTATAAAACAAAGATACCGATTCTTGGATGTTACGGGTAATCTCGACAACCACTGGATGGATTTTGATGCAGTTTTCACCATTCTGTAAAGAATATCTCTAAGAAGGTTTCTGTAGAAAATCATTTATTTATGATCAAAGGAAGCCAAGCAGTAACGATTTCAGTGAAAAAGTCGAAAAAAAAGCTTACGCTGGGCAAACCGTTAAAAATATCAATTTACTATGAGTGTAAGAATTGTTCAGCATGAAAAGTTCTACAAAAACGTCCGCGAGAGCATATCTCAATCTTCAATACACCACCCACTCACTATAAGTGTTTTTAGATTGGGCTGAAGGGGGATCTGTGTTTCATGCACCTCGCCATTCTTAAATTACGACTGACAAGAATTCGTTCCATGTGCATCTCCATGATAATATAATTAATAGTCCAGTCAGTGATTTTAACCCATCATGCTGAGACGTAAAACGGATATAGTTCGTAGTTCATTGACATCGAAAAAGAAGCGATTATCACGTAAAGCATTCATAACTGTTCCCGGGCGAAGCCGGGGCGGGTTGTTAGTCATTGATAAATCACAAGCTGTGTGCTCCACTATTGGCCAGCAGCGCCTCACGTGGGCTGTTACTAAACTTCAATGCGTTAACCAGGACCTTCTATACTACCGGACCTGACACTGCAATCCAAGATGGCCGCCGTAGTTGGTTGTCGGACATCAAACGCATGACGTGTGTCAGAATCCAACACAACACAAAATAACATCATGACGTGATTTTGTCTGCTGTTAATTCATTTTATGGGCTTTGGACATCTTGGTCATCAGCCCCGTGCATTTGTGTGTGTGTTGAATTCCTCCGATTACGTGATGACTGTAGTGGTGTGTGTAGCTGTGTAAGGGACAGGCATGGGGAGGTGCCCCGAGAGTTAAAATAAGGTACTACCGGAGTTCCATCAGGAAAGGAATAAAATAATGTTGAGGCCCACAGGAAAGATCTGCAGAATATTTTGGCTGAGTGAACAGGGAAAGTTGTAAATGTTCCTGTAGGAATTTCAATCTCTTTTTAGTAAGTTACATATTATTCGGGGCCTGTTTGTCATCTCTTGATGAATGCAGTACATTTGCATTTTTCTGTTGGCACAGGCTAGAGTAAAATGAGGCTTTTCACCGATGTCTCAGTCTCTACTGAGGTATGGGTGTTGCTTAGTAATGACATTCAGGGCACAGTAAGTGCCTGTGGATGCTGTGAAAGGTTCTACTCATAGGGCTAGTAGGCCTACTGCTGTACTGACTCAGTGAGGAAAGCAATGACAAACTACCTCATTCCTCTTCTTGCCTAGTACGACTCAATATAGCGCTGCCATGGGTTTTTGTGGGTATCTACCCACATAACCTAACGGCAGTGCCTTTTGAGGATCCAACCAGCCTTCGGGCTGACTACCTAACAGAGAGACATATTATTCTTAAAAGTAAATGTGACCAACCAGGTGGTGTAGTTCTTGGTTGTCACTTCTGGGGTCCAAGTTTGATTCCTGACTGTCAAAAATCTTAATTCTAGTCTGAGGGTAAGAACGGGGTGTACACAGCCTAGTGAAGTAAACCGGGAAATGTTGGGTTCGATTCTCCGCTTAGCCACCCAGCAAGTGGTTTACCATGGGTTCCCACACATACTGAAGATAAATGCCTAAGTAATTCCTATCATAAGGTCACGACTGCCTCCTGTAAATCCGTCAACAAGTAGGCTAGTGGTATTCATTCATTCCTATTCATGAGATTAAATGGCACTCTGTCAAACGCATGATGTGTGTCAGAATCCAACCCAACACAAAACAACATCATGACGTGAATTTGTCTGCTGTTAATTCATTTTATGGGCTTGGGACTTCTTGGTCATCAACCCCGTGAAGTTGGGTGTGGGTTGAATTCCCCTGATGGGAAATTAGAAAATAGGTACCAATGGCTTATCTTTATAATAATTGGATTTGCATCCAGTCACACAACAGTTTCAAGGCATATCATCAAAATTTTACCATAGCCTTTACAAGAGTAAGCCTACTGGTAGTTTATTAAAACGGGATCCACACCTTACTTATACGTGATAAGATTGATATCCTTGAACTAGCAGGCGTATAATTGGATGAGAGAACACTGCAGACAATTTAAAAAGTAGGTTATGTTTCTACGTACGGTATTCAATTTTCAGATCTTCTTAGACCTTAAATTGGAATACGTTAATTATTACTATGCTTGCTCATAATGAATTACCATTACTAATAATTTATAAACCCTAGACAGAATAATAAATAGACCAAACTTACCCACTGATTGGCAATAGTATTGATGGCATCACAAGCGTAACAGAAGTCACCTGTATCTCGTATTTATGAAGCACTAATGCAGACATTTACTTACACGAACGTGTAATATCATTATGCAATAATCAATAAGCACAGATAATCAAGGGAGACGATTGCTAACCGAAATTCACACCACTATCACATCGTAAACAAAACGACTCAACTTATAAACAAAGCATGTAATCACCAACAGCGACAGCCATCTTTACTCTGTCCCGCCGCTAGTGTCAGGTCCGGTATTATAGAAGGTCCTGCGTTAACCCCCATGGGCATCGGCAGAAATCGGTGGCATGAACTGTAAAGCCATAATGACTTACTTGACTTATTTCCTTTATCTTCAAAGTGGAGCATAAGGTTAGTTAGTTAGTTAGTTAGTTAGTTATTGAGGTTTCAATGGGAGGAACTACGAGGTCATCTGCCCCTTGGAGCATAGGGCATCGTTGAATTTCCGCCATCGGACTCTGTTCTGCGCCATCCTCCTAATCTCGTTCCAGGTATTCCCACCTTTCTCCATTCCTTCTGTTATTATACTCCTCCTCCAGGTGTTCCTTGGTCTACCTCTTCGCCTACTACCTTGTGGATTCCATTCCAGGGCTTGTCTTGCTATGTTGTCTCCATCTCGTCGTAATGTATGCCCAATCCATTTCCATTTCCTACGACGCATCTCGATATAAATGGGTGTTTGCTGTGTTCTTCTCCATAGCTCTTCATTGGAGATAACTTGGGGCCACCAAATCCTCAGGATATTCCTCAAGCATCTATTCACTGAACCTTCTACTGATTAACAGACTCCAAATATTTGTGAATAGATGTAAAGCCATAATGGAGCAAAGTAATTGTCAGCAGAGTAAACTGGTGCTAGGCAAGATGTTGTTTGTTAAAGTTGTTGAATCTTTAGGGATTTTTTCTACATGGTGGTCATGCAGCTCAGTGTCCGTGGGTGTGTGTAGAAGTTGTCGAATAACCTGTGTCACTGTGATGTCTGTATTGGCGTGTACACTAGTAATCGAGGTAGAATTTTGGTAGAAAGGGGCGGTAGCCTTAAGTTAGATACCATCTCAGCCGTTGCTTGTAGTAGAAGGGGGAAATCACAGAAACTCCTTCTATGATGGCTAAAGCGGGAATTGACCCCAACTCTTCTCAGTCCTGCGTCATAAAAAACACCTCGTGGTGTTGCGCCTGGCATTCTTCGTTGTCGTCCCGGAGGTCTGGTTTCGATTCCTGTCTCTGCCAAGAAAGTTTAATTCTGGTGTGAGGGCTTTTACTCATATGAGGAAAATCCTGTTGAATAGAAACCCAGAAGCTGTCTAATTCTAACTCTCGGTACTTAAGATTTAAAGTCTGGTTGTTTTTAAGTTCAGCCAGTTCCTCCTCTTCGATAAGTTGAAGTTTACTAGAGCTGGAGGGTGCTAAATGATTTCTTATCCAGTCATATTGGTTTACATTTAGTGTTGGAAAATATCTATCCAGCCTCGATTTCAGTTGCATTAAATGATTATCAACCAGTGGTTGTATTTTGTCACTGATTGGATATTTAGATGTCAATGGAATTTATAAGTTTGGCGAATCTGACGTCACCCTTGATGGTAAGCAGTTGACACCCTGTTTGGAAAGCACTGCTCCAAAGCATCGTTAAAGTGGAGGAAAACAGCTGAACTCCACCCCGCACATCTTGCAATGGCGGAAAGAATTAGTTTGTTTCCGAGCTTCACACGAATTTTCATCCATAACCCCCTCAACCCCTGGCACTATACAGCCCATGACGGGCTAAGGCCGACCAAGCGACCACTGCCCAGCCATTTGGCCTGCAGATATTGGGGTGACGCGTGATCAGCGCGTCGGGTCCCCTCGGCCGTTAATCTTGGTTTTCGTGATCGGGGCGCTGTCTCACTGTCAGACAGCTACTAAATTGTCCTCACGAGGCTGAGTGCACCCCGTTACAACCCTCACGTCAGTTTTAAAATCCCTGACGGAGCCGGGGATCGAATCGGGTGAGAGGCAGGTGCGCTACCCCAACACCACGGGGCCGGCATTTTAATCCATATGCATATAAAATATGTTAATGATAATGACATTATAAAGATTATACAGGATCATTATGTGTGTGCGCGCCAATAAACACACTGCTCTAAAGCATCGTTAAAGTGGAGGAAAACAGCTGAACCCTACCCCGTATATCTTGCAATAGCGGCAAAATTGGTTTGTTTCCGAGTTTCAAACGAATTTTCATCCACATGCATATAAAATATGATTTTGATAATGACATTATGAAGATCATACAGGGTCATTATGTGTGTGCGCGCCAGAAAACACGGCAAGCTAAGCCGGCTGTGACTAGCGCAGATCGCGGCCGCGCGGACCCGATTCTGCCGGCGGTCGGCACGCCCTATCACACTTTTACCAAACATGTTCAATAATGTGTACTTACAGAGCGCATAAGCGATGCTGAAAATGTCCTCCCTCTCTTGTAACACACACCTGACATGTTTTGATGAAAGCATGTCTGTCAACTCTTTTATTATTTACGGAGCCTGTTTCCTTAAATCGTTTAGCGAGCCTTCTAATTGTACTGGCATTAGGCACTGGTCTTCCTGGAAACTTGATTCGAAATTTTCGTCTCGTTTCAGAACAAGATTTTCTGCTTTTCATGTGCAAATTATGGTTATACGCACGTTCACGCAATGTGAATTGGTGTCTATGCATGACCAACAATCACAACACTCACTAAACGTGCAGCACTAACATCTAAGCTTTGCAAATACACGCCCATATGAATGACAAAACACGTGTGAACTAACGATATGAGTCAGCGGAACACGCCAACCGCCGGAAGAACCGGGGCGCGCGGCCGCAATCTGCACTAGTCACAGCCGGCTTAGCTTGCCGTGTTTACTGGCACGCACACACATAATGACCCTGTACATGTTACTAGTACCAAGAAAGAAGAATACGGAAATGTAAAAAACACATATCCGAATGGGGTTCTAACTCCTTCCAGCTCTACATAATGAACTCAAGAGTCTGAAACGCAACCGCTTACGCTACGAAGACAACGGGTACGTATCGTATTTAACTAAGTAAACGAGGTATACACACAACTGTCAGTGATCTCCTAAATACTTTATTTATATCATTTAAAGCTTTTGCCAAGAATAAGGTCTTCTGTATCCATAATAATAACGTATGTTCCAGAAAATCTCAAGGAACCATCGCAAACAACGATCAGTGCAACACGCTTCTTAATCTGACCGCCATGTTTCTCTTGGGTGAAACCGAGTCTACTCATTCGCGAGATTCATATATAAGTACACAAGAACCTCGTTTATCCTGCCCTCATTAATCCGGATCTCTGGTTTATCCAGATCAAAAATAATAAAAGATTATTTTTACTGGATACAGATTTCTTTTACGGGGTCGACTCTTCTTGAATGTCTTCTCCACCAAGGATAGTTAAGGGCAGGAATTGGAAGTAATTCGGCCACGGTCTATCAAAGGTACGTCCCAGCATTCGCCTCGAATTGAGAACTGATGTTAGTAAAACATCTTCGTGATCGTGCTGCACGCAAACGCTATGTAAAACAGAAAAAACTCACACATTAGTGCATAAAACAGTCGTAAATGTAAGAAAAGTGTTCTTCTATTTTTGTACCTTGAAAGAAGTATTACAATTTATGTTGATAGATTAAATAACATGTATTTTTTCCGGATTATCCGGATTTTCGATAATCCGGATCAGTCCCGGTCCCACTGAATCCGGATAAACGAGAAGCTTGTGTAATTAGGTACCCGAATGGCCTCGACGATAAGCATGCATTAACTCCGGTATTTAAGTTGAATCGGTATTAACTAACTAGTCGTTAGAAAAGACTTAGTGAAAACGGCCCTTTATCTAGTACCCTTTAACTGGAAAGTAGTCCAACAGTTCGCTATAACTCAGAAACTGACAGTATCTGATATCGACCACCGCCTGATTCTTTCCGATCTTTCCTTACTTCTTTTGTGGAATTTAGATATTACGCCCCCGTGGCGTAGCCGTGCTCGCTAAATCGCGCACCACGTGAGGGCAGCTTCAGCAAGTCCGGAGATCGGACATTCTAATCCCGGCACTGACAGTGGTTATCCTGAGTGTGTTTTTCCCCCGGGTTTTCCAACATTCCCTCCAAGCAAATATCGGGATAGTACCTGAATTTAAGTCCCGGGACACAATACTACAGCTACACACGCTACTACTGGCATCACAAGAATAAAGGTTTTCAGACATGCTCAACACACGGGGCTGATGACCAAGATGACCGCGCCCCTTAAATGAATTAACAACAATTGATATTACAATGGGAACAATTAATTTCAGTTTGATCTTTATAGAAACTTCACCTATAATGCCAAGAATGCTGACAGAATTTTTGTGCTTTTTTCAATACATTCTTGTTGTGCTGCCAAGGCTAGATCGTCTACCAAATTTCATAGACAGTGTTCGAGGAAGATCAGATAAGGATACTGTAAGTTAAATAAAGAACTGAGCCAAAACTAAACCTTGTGGCTGGCCATTCTTTAGTTTCTATTGTCTGCTCGCTTGGTTGCCCGGGACCAATCGTTCCAAGAGCAGGTTTACTAGCTTAAGGATAGTTCGATATGGAATGGGGGAGGGAGAGGGGGGGGGGGATGGGGGGATTTATTGATTACCTTAAGAGGTGTGGTTCAGCTTACCTTGCTAAAATTTCAGCAACTTTGAACTCTTTTTTCTTTGAAACCACAATACTTTCAATAATGAGATTCTGTGCATATGAAACAATGGTATTGTTTTACATAGAAACAGCATTACCATTGACTTAACTTTTTACGTTCTTTTTGTCTTATTTTATTGATAATATTCCCTTCTACAAATTCATTCAATTTCAGTAACATTATCTGAAAAAATAGTATTTTTCAAAATGTTGTATTGAATAGAAAAAAATTGTATAATATTTTTAACACATTTTTTTACGAAGACACTATCTAAGCGAGAGACATACATTTACATCATGTTGTGTGTCAATCATCAGTGTATGTCAATTAGTTTTTGAGTTATCACTAAAACAGATGTTAAAACAAGTAGTTCCGTGAAGAGCTAAACCCTATTTTCATATAACCTACTTATGTTAATTGCCACTATCAACAAACAAAATTTCAGTTTGATTGCTGTAATAGATTCGTAGATATTGAGAAACGACTATATATTTCGGATGGACGCCATGTTGGATTTTTATATATGTAGGTCTTAGAGTTACAGTATGTACTGTTACATGAAGATTATTGTATTCAAACTTCAATCGCATGATTAGGATACAAGAAGTAAAAACGAGATTTTAAAATTTCGCACAGCTGCCATCTTGTAGTTATGGAAACAATTGAAATAAATTAGATGCTAGTGGATTAACTTTTGTATAAGGATTTACTGTACCAAGTTTCACTGCACTCGGATGGTTAAATTGCGAGAAACGTTCATGTGAATGGTATATTGGCTTTCACGGCCGGTATACCATGTTTTTGGAAGCTTTCATAGGGACGTTCAGGCTGCTTTAGCTTTTAGTTCTCGCAGTCAAGTAGTGCAGTTGCACTCAATATAAAGGGAGGTAGCGAGCAGTTCGTTACTCCTGTGGGGGTACGAGCGGGGACACCAAGAGCCCGCCGATGAGCCAGCTTGGTGTCCTAGGCGAACCCCACACAAGACACGGCACAAACCTAGAAGAATTGCTGAGTTCATGTGAATATTTTTTATACTTCGCGTCACCGCCATGTTGGATTTGTGATCACCAGGTTATTGAAAGTCCTATAGGTGAACTTATGTTCATAGCCCCTATGAACATAAAGTCATTCAGTTGGATTGCTGTAATAGATTCGTAGATATTGAGATCCGTCTAAATATTTTGGATGGTCGCCATGTTCGATTGTTATATGTATAGACCATAGAGTCATGTACCATTAAAGGAAAATTATTGCGTAGGTTCATTTACTGCTAAATTTGTTAAATGCTTATTTAAAATATACCCTGTCTCAGATTCAAGTTGTGTATTTTGAGTGACCACCTCGTGGTGTAGTGGATAGCATGCTTGGCTGTCGCCCCGAAGGTCTAGGTTTGATTCCCGGCTCTGCCAAGAACTTTAATTCTGGTGTAAGGACTGGAGCTGGGTACACTGTGCCTTGTGAGGCAAAACTTAGAAGTGGTGTGTTCGATTCACAACTCAGCCATCTTGGAAGTGGTTTTCCGTGCTTTCCCCACTTCTACTCCAGGCAAATGCCGTGTTGGCACCTAATTTAAGGCCACGGTCGCCTCCTTCCCATTCTTCACATAAATGACTGTACAAAAGTACACCCACTAATACAGCCATCATAATAACTCAGGTTATCAGACAAGATTGTACACACACCCAACAACACAAACAGTCTGTTAGATGAATCGGTTCACCAAGGATGACCTCACCCACACACAGATGGCGGGGTGAGTGGAACCTATCACGACGCACGCAGCGTTTATGCAAAAACATAAATCTGGGAGGTAAAATCTCACAGATTATGTGCGCACGTAGGCCTATAGAAAACTTTGAAACCATTCTCAATGTTGCGTAATTAACAACTAATTGTTGCTTTTCAGTCGACCAACGCGAATTTATGCCCAATTACTTCGGTGGGGGAAATATAAGACTCTAGATGAAAATAATCAAATGTGACTAATTATTATTTGCATAGATTACAAGAATGGCATGTTTCGTTCTCAAGCAAGCATCATCAGATCCAAGTTGATCAAATCAATCATCTATACAAGACGACAAACTAGTACTATCAAGCACAACAAAATCCCACAATGCCACTCACAAATGGTTACGACCCTTCATCTCTAATCCCCGAAGGTACAACTACTACCTAAGCTTGAGCGATAAGCCTCGAAATACAATTATAGACTCTAGTATTTATAGTTCTATTTGGTTTTATTTCGGGGTGATATCACTAAAGCTTATCACAGCAGTAGTGCACTACTTTCACGTTGTCGATAAAATCGAAAAATCATATTCTGGTGCCCTAAGATTGTTTCAGTGTGCTCGAAGTAATGAGATAAGTGGATTGTTGCTGGAGGGAAGATTGATTAGGATAATGCAATAATTGGTGGAGATGAACATCCCCCACCCCATGATTTCGCACACTGGTGTGAAACATCTCTATGAGTATAAGTCGCTGTTAATTTGTTAATGTATGGGCTAAAAATGAAAAAAAAATCACTGCTTCAAAGATCGGGGTGAGTTTCTGAACCCCGGTTTCTCACTCTCTGTAGACGGGGCTGGGTGTCTTGGGTTGTCACTTTCAGACACTAAACCCCGGTTTCTCACTCTCTGTAGACGGGACTGGATGTCTTAAGTTGTCACTCTCAGACACTAAACCCCAGTTTCTCGCTCTCTGTAGACGGGACTGGGTGTCTTGGGTTGTCACTTTCAGACACTAAACCCCGGTTTCTCACTCTCTGTAGACGGGACTGGATGTCTTAAGTTGTCACTCTCAGACACTAAACCCCAGTTTCTCACTCTCTGTAGACGGGACTGGGTGTCTTGGGTTGTCACTCTCAGACACTGAACCCCGGTTTCTCACTCTCTGTAGACGGGACTGGATGTCTTAAGTTGTCACTCTCAGACACTAAACCCCAGTTTCTCACTCTCTGTAGACGGGACTGGGTGTCTTGGGTTGTCACTCTCAGACACTGAACCCCGGTTTCTCACTCTCTGTAGATGGGACTGAGTGTCTTAAGTTGTCACTCTCAGACACTAAACCCCGGTTTCTCACTCTCTATAGACGGGACTGAGTGTCTTAAGTTGTCACCCTCAGACACTAAACCCCGGTTTCTCACTCTCTGTAGACGGGACTGGGTGTCTTGGGTTGTCACCCTCAGACACTAAACCCCGGTTTCTCACTCTCTGTAGATGGGACTGGGTGTCTTGGGTTGTCACCCTCAGACACTAAACTCCGGTTTCTCACTCTCTGTAGACGGGACTCACTCTCTGTAGACGGGACTGTGTGTCTTGGGTTGTCACCCTCAGACACTAAACCCCGGTTTCTCACTCTCTGTAGATGGAACTGGGTGTCTTGGGTTGTCACCCTCAGACACTAAACTTCGGTTTCTCACTCTCTGTAGACGGGACTCACTCTCTGTAGACGGGACTGTGTGTTTTGGGTTGTCACCCTCAGACACTAAACCCCGGTTTCTCACTCTCTGTAGATGGAACTGGGTGTCTTGGGTTGTCACCCTCAGACACTAAACTCCGGTTTCTCACTCTCTGTAGACGGGACTCACTCTCTGTAGACGGGACTGGGTGTCTTGGGTTGTCACCCTCAGACACTAAACCCCGGTTTCTCACTCTCTGTAGACGGGACTGGGTGTCTTGGGTTGTCACCCTCAGACACTAAACTCCGGTTTCTCACTCTCTGTAGACGGGACTGTGTGTCTTGGGTTGTCACCCTCAGACACTAAACCCCGGTTTCTCACTCTCTGTAGATGGAAGTGGGTGTCTTGGGTTGTCACCCTCAGACACTAAACTCCGGTTTCTCACTCTCTGTAGGTGGAACTGGGTGTCTTGGGTTGTCACCCTCAGACACTAAACCCCGGTTTCTCACTCTCTGTAGATGGAACTGGGTGTCTTGGGTTGTCACCCTCAGACACTAAACTCCGGTTTCTCACTCTCTGTAGACGGGACTGGGTGTCTTGGGTTGTCACCCTCAGACACTAAACTCCGGTTTCTCACTCTCTGTAGATGGGACTGGGTGTCTTGGGTTGTCACCCTCAGACACTAAACTCCGGTTTCTCACTCTCTGTAGATGGGACTGGGTGTCTTGGGTTGTCACCCTCAGACACTAAACTCCGGTTTCTCACTCTCTGTAGACGGGACTCACTCTCTGTAGACGGGACTGTGTGTCTTAAGTTGTCACCCTCAGACACTAAACTCCGGTTTCTCACTCTCTGTAGATGGGACTGGGTGTCTTGGGTTGTCACTCTCTGACACCAAACCTTGGTTCTCCGCGCACAGTAGATGGGACTGGGTGTCTTGGGTTGTCACCCTCAGACACTAAACTCCGGTTTCTCACTCTCTGTAGATGGAACTGAGTGTCTTGGGTTGTCACCCTCAGACACTAAACTCCGGTTTCACACTCTCTGTAGATGGAACTGAGTGTCTTGAGTCATTACTCACAGACACCAAACCCCGGTTTCTCGCTCCCTGCAGACAGGACTGGGTGTCTCAAGTTGTCATTTTCAGACACCAATCTCCGGTCTTTCACTCGCTCTAAACGGGAATGTGTGTCTTGTTTTGTCGCACTCAGACACCAAATCCCGGCTATTCGTTCGCTGTAAAAGGGGATTGTGTATCTTGAGTTGTCACTCTGTTACCAAACCCAGATCTCTCACTCGCTACTGATGGGACTGGGTGTCTTGAGATATCACTCCCAAATACCAAACCCTGATCTCGCTGGCTCTACACGAGCCTGTGTGCCTTAATTTGTCACTCCTAGGTACTAAACCCCGGTATCTCGCTCGCATAGACGGGACTGGGTGTCTTGAGATGTCACTCTCAAATGCCAAACTCCGATCTCTCGCTCGCTGTACACGAGAATTTGTGCCGTCTCTCGCTCGCTGTTCACGAGCGGGGGGCGCCGGCTTTGATTGAAATATTTATATTTCATATTCTGTAACAAATATTACTAATCTCATATTCATGAACCTATCATGGGCAGGTAGCTCCCAAGACCATTCAAGAATAATAAACTCGTACCTTTGCTGACTTATTTCACAAGAACTGACCAGTAGATCCCGCCAGCAGGAATTCTGATAAAAGGTGGCGAGTAACATTTCCCAAACAGATCCCTTTCACTCGTCACCCGCAGTGACATCTCCTTGCCGAACACTTAATGACAATAAGCCGCTCGACAATGTGACCGCCACTACCTTTCAAGAATGGATTCCAAGAATGGATTCTTCTATTTCTTCCGTTGCCGATTCGAATTCAGCTAGGCCTTTCCAGTCAGTTCAAAGACAGTGAAAAGGTGAATTCTAGTGCGTGGTTAGCCAACTTTACAATAAACTGATACGAGTGACGCCATTGCCCATGGATAAGTGGCTTATTAGCAGTGGTAAAAAGAGATCCCATGAGAGTGCTAGTGCTTGCCCTCCTTCGGAAAAAGAACAAGGTTCGAATTTAAACAAAGTCCATTGTTCTTCCGCGTTTACTTCTGCTCCCGTCAGGATTATTAATTCTACACACAAAGTGAAAGTGCGTAAATATCAAGACGATTATCTGACATTAGGCTTTACCAGTATTCTTTCGAATAATAATCAGAAACAACCTCAATGCGTTCTTTGTTTGGAGATTTTAGAAAACGACAGTTTGAAGCCTGTGAAACTTAAGAAACACTTGCAGACTAAACATCCAGACTGTGTAAGTAAACCTTTATCATTTTTTTAAGCGCCACGAGCAACAACTAAAAGGAAATGTTAGATTCCTAGAAAAGCACGCAACAGTTCCTAAGAAAGCGCTAAGAGCATCCTTGGAGGTATCCTATTTAATTGGAAAATCCAAATCACCATATATTATTGGTGAGAAATTACTTCTTCCTGCAGCCGTGAAAATGTGTGCAATCATGCATGGAGAAAAGTTCGACGAGTGTTTGAAGTCGATACAGCTCTCAAATGATACAATAACTCGTAGTATTGATGTAATAGCCTCTGACATAAAAAATCCATTGCTACCATGTCTTCATGATAGCCCAAAATTTGCCCGCAACTTGATGACAGTACTGATATCGTAAACAGTGCCCAGCTTCTTGTTTTTGTACGCTACTGTCATGAAAATGAAATGCACGAGGATTTTCTATTTTGTAAAGCTCTGGAAGGGTGGACTACAGGCGAAGATATTTTTCCTCTTGTGAATTCCCTTTTTATTGACAACAATCTCTCATGGACAAATTGTGTTGGTATATGTACTGTACTGATGGGACGTCGGCATTTACTGGAACTAAAAAGCGTTTCAGAGCAAGAGTGAGAGCTGTTACTAATTCTGTAAAATTCACACATTGCATGATTCACAGGGAGGCATTGGCTTCAAAAGTGCTACAACCGGAAGTCAATAAAGTGCTGAACGATGTAATTAGTGTTGTAAAGTTTGTGAAAGCAAGAGCTTTAAACAGTCGGCTATTTTCCATTCTTTGCGAGGAAATGGGATCAACACATGATTCGCTTCTATTGCACACGGAGGTACGTTGGTTGTCTCGTGGTCGAGTCCTTCGTCGCGTTGTGGAGTTGAAGAATGAATTTCGTATTTTCCTACTGGACAGCAGTCCTACACTCGCAACTCTTTTTCTGGATGAGAAATGGCTTCTAATACTGTGCTACTTGGCTGACGTATTTGAAAAACTGAATGGACTTAACGTGTCATTTCACGGACGAAATAGTAATATTTTCATTCTAAGCGACAAAGTGCTTGCTCTTAAGAGAAAACTTGAACTTTGGAAAGCCCAGATGGACGAAGGTAACTGTGAGATGTTTCATTGTCTGAATGAATTCCTGGAAGAAAATGAGTTAGATATTTGTCAAATTAATGGAATTGTCGTAGAACACCTCCAAAACCTTCGTCAAAAATTCGAGGGTATATTTCCACAACCTTCAACTGAGAATGACTGGATTCGCAGTCCGTTTGAAACGAACGTAACAGCCCACCTGTCAACGGCAGAACAGGAGGAACTAATAGAAATCTCAAGTGACAGAGTACTTCGAAATGAATTTAAGTCGAAGTCTCTTGAAAATATTTGGGTGCAGATTTGGAATGAATATCCCATTTTATCAAGAAAAGCAGTGGACCTGTTATTACCCTTCGTTTCAACTTACTTGAGTGAGTCAACATTTTCCGCAATGGCATCCGTCAAGACGAAGCATCGGTCTCGGCTGCAGCTGGAAGGGGATCTGCGGGTTGCTGTTTCAAACATCCAACCAAGACTGGATTTACTTTCATCTCAAATTCAAGCTCACACATCACACTAACTCCGAAGTGTCTGAGAATTACCGAATTGTGATCCATGTACACTTTTATTCTCCTGTTTTACCTTTTTATGGGTGAAGAGTTTTAACATAACATTTTTCAAATTCACAGTGAAATGTTGAAAATTGTATATATTAGGCCTATTTCTATTGTTATTTATAAGTCACGAGCTTTCAAATATGAAAAGCATTACTAAACACAGGTGTCACAGCTAAAGAGCTAATTAGTGAAACAAACAAAATTTGCTCAATTCCAATAACTGCACGTGCAGCAGTTGTTTTTATTTTTATAAGCAAAAGTAATACATATGCATGACATTCTTTTTACAAAACATTGTTGGACTTTGATGTGCTCTAAGAATAATGAATTGTGTGTTATTATTATTATTATTATTATTATTATTATTAATGTAACTGGTAGTTGAAATCCTAATTAGGCAGTAGCATACACAGTAGATCTTGTGTGATATTTCTTTTTGTGGGAAGTAGCCTATGAGAAGTGCTAAGAAAGGAAATGAGAATAGGAGTGGGGGAGGGGCTAATATTTCATGTTTCAGAAGGGGGGGGGGGGCGACAGGATAAGTTTGAGAACCCCTGGTCCAGAGGTGTCACTATCAGCTGTCGAACTCCAATCCTTACGCTCATCGTAGGCGTGACTAATTCGCGGCAGTGCGACAGGTGTTGGCGTGCTACAGGTGTCGCAAGTAATTCTCGTTAAAAATCGCACACATTTCTTCTCCTTTTTTCCCTGCCGACGTCACAAAACTCCGAGAGGGGGTTATTTTTAGTATCTTCCTGATCAGCATCGCCGTCGACCAAGCGCGAGTTCAGTTCATAAGTATCAGTGGTGTGTGAGTGTCTCTGTAGCAGTGATGGATGCCGACGTCAGTACATCATTTCGTGTTACTACGGCAAACTGTTCCTCATTGCAACATTCAACTCAGGGCTGTCGCATCTTCAAAACATTTTTTTTTACAAATTTAAGCGGATTAAGTAGGCTATACTTCGCGTTTTTAGGTAAACTTCTATTAAATTCTATGCAGGGATTTGCTCATTATTTTTGTTAGACCTATTCTTCAAGCTGTTTTGTGCCCGTTCGCTCAAAACAAATTAATCTTTTACGCTCTAAAATGTGTAGACGTTGACGTTAAAATTCCTTAAAAACTGTTATTTGATGTTGTTAATACATTTTAGGGGTTAGGGGTATCTTGGTCATCAGTACCGTGTACTTGGTTATGTGTTAAAATTATCTTATAACCTATGTTTGTTTGGAGTCTGTAACAGTGTTACTGTAATTATTATGGTCAGATAATTAGGCAGGTGCCCAGGAATAAGAAATATGGAACCAGCCCGACACTTACCTGGAGGGAATGTGGGAAAAAATTGAGGAAAAACCTCACTCAGGATGGCCGCTGTGAGTGCTAGGATTCAAAACACCGATCTCTAGACTTGCTGCAACTTCCTATCGTATTCGTAGCGCGTGATTTAATGAACACGTCTACACTGTGTTGTGCTAAAGAAGACTGGCAACGTGTTGCCTTAAGCGTCATAAAAGCTCAATATTAGTCCGTTAAACAGCTTGTTGTTTCTTGTAGCTGGTTTATTTTAAAGGCTTGTAACATCTTGGTCATCAGCCCTGTTTACTTGGATGTGTGTTGAATTTGTCTGATAAACTGTGTTCCTGTGGTGACTGTAGTAGTGTGCGAAGCTGTAATTTTTAGATGAGGTAAGTGCCTCAGGACTTATACCAAGGTACTATCCCGGCATTTGATTGAAGGGAGTGTGAGAAGACCCGGGGAAAAACACACTCAGTATAGCCGCTACCAGCACCGGGATTCGAATCTCCGTTCTCTGGACTTGCTGCAGCTCCCCATCACGGTCGGTCGTGGCTCATGATACAACGCGGGGTTCTCAAGTACCATTAATGATGTTATGTGTAGATTATAAAATAAAGTAAAATAACCAATTAAATAAAATGAAATAATATAAAATAAAATAAAATAAAAATAAAATATAAGTAAAGAGGAGGTGGTGATTGTTGATTTCAGGGGCGAAAAATCGAAGTCATTTGCCCTTTTAATAAAAAGTTAATGTTTCTCAGTCAGTTAATACGATTGTACCCAATTGTAATAGGTGGTTCCTTCGTCCTGAAAATAAAATACATTAGATTAATAAATACACTTGGATGACCAGTTTCGATCGTCAAGCGATCATCATCACTTAGGCTATTAAATCCATGTCTACAAGTCAGTCAATTTACCCTCTAGGTTGGTGGTTCCCACGGAGTCAGCGAGGGAACTCACCACTACAGCCTCTATGGGCAGTGTCCAGGAGCCTGGAACATCTGGTCGGGAGGGATACAACTGGGGAGGCGGCCCAGGCGGCCTCACCTGCAAAGCGAACAGGGGCCTCATGAGGGATGGGAAGGGATGGAAGATTGGGATGGATAGGCGAGGAGGAGGGGAGGAGGCGGCCATGGCCTTACAGTAGGCACCATCCCGGCATTTGCCCGGAGACGAAGTGGGAAATCACGGAAAACCACTTCGAGGATGGCTGAGGTGGGAATCGAACCCCCTCTACTCATTTGGACCACCCGAGGCTGAGTAGACCCCGTTCCAGTCCTCATACCACTTTTCAAATTTCGTGGCAGAGCCGGGAATCGAACCCAGGACCTCCGGGACGGCAGCTAACTATGCTGACCGCTACGCTACGGAGGCGACATGTCTACAAGTACCTTTACAATATTAAACTAGCGCAACTAGTCAATATGTCTGATTCTTTTACATGGTCGTCCAATTGTATTAATTAATCTCATGTAATTTGTTTCCAGGATTAGGGAACCACCAATCATAATCGGGTACAATCGTGTTGACCGACTGAAAACATTGAATTTTGATAACTAAGGCAACACCGAAAATTGGCTTCCATCACGATAACCTTAAATAATATTTGTAATAATGAAATAATAATAATAGTATAATAATTAGCAAATAAAACTCAAGTACTGAGGGAAAATCGTCTCTTGGATATTATTTTCTGATTGCACAATCAAACACCGAAGCAATAATTTTAGGCCCTTTTTCAAGTTTAATAGCCAGGCACAGGGGTGCTCTTGTCATAATATGTCAGTTTCAAAATTAGGTGTAGAACATTCGAGAATGGTCATATTACGATTATATTTTCAATACGACCTGTGCCTATTACGAGGAGGTGAAGATGAGAAATTTAAAGCATAATAGCAGCGGATTAACTTCCCTGTATCCTATATCCAGAATTACAATATTTCATAGTTTCAATCAAGAGGTCAGAATGTTATCGGTCATACTTCTGGTAGTCAAAAGTTTAGGCACACTTATATGCACGTCCAAAATTGTCGTGAAATTTGCACATGATTCTGTATTTTTAGATTCACCTCAAGGCAGAAAAAGCCTTAGAAATTCGAAGATGAAACGTTTGTGTTTGATTGGAAAACTTCAGAGCCAACATTGAATGTATTTATTGATTGCCAAATGAGTTTAAAGAAAAGCGGTTTAAAATAGCATTAGTTAAATACTTACTGGCCTTAAGGCTTGTATGAAGAAAGACAGCAATATCAAAACGCACGCTGCTTCTTCTCGGAGAAATGTACGAATCAGCCATAATTCATGGTATTTGCTATAATTGATTCATTTGGGGGCTTGCGATACGACATCGTGGCCATGTATCCAGTATACGTGGGTCTGTGTGTGGAATCAGTCTGATAATGTGTATCATTGTAATGGAAGTACGGTACTGGTGTGTGTTTTTTTTTTGTAACTGGGGCTAGTATTTGGGTAGGAGTCAGTCATGGCCTTAATTTTAGGTATAATCCCAACATTTTCCTGGAGTAGAAGTGCCGAAAACTATGAAAAACCTCTTCTAGGATGGCTGAGGTTAGAATCGAACTTACCTATTGTGAGTTATGCATCACAATTCTGAGTGAAACACGTTCCGGCCCTCAAAACAGAATTAAATTTCTTGACAGGGCCGGGAATCAAAACCAGACCTAAGGGTGACAGCCAAGTATTCTAGTCACAACGTCACGATTTGGGCTATGTCATGGTAAACCCTCAAATAGGAAATGTGCGTAGAAAAAGCATGTTGCAAAATGAACAGTTTAAAAGTGTATTGAAGTTCATTTTTTGGGGGTGGGGGGTTGGCGGAGGTATTTGCCCTTAATGCGTATAAATTGCTCTATCGACGTTTCACCCCCTTCTATTCAGGGCATTTACAAGGAAGAAATCACAAGCTGATGATGTTAAACAGCTTTAAAATCAGATACTGATGTGAGTTTCGCCAAGAAACACGTCAATTTTAAATTGTAAATCGTAGACTTTAGGAAATGGCCTTTATATTCCACCCATTAAATTATGAAAAAAAACATGCTTTCATTTCTTACAATTCAGGATTTTTTAATATAAAGATCTATAGTAATAATAATAATACTAGCAGGAATGGACAACTCTCGATTGATCAAGAGAATCTTCCTCATATTCAACGGAACCCGACAAACCAGAGCAGCCACTAACAACAACATGAACTGCACATAGACAGAAAATAAACTCATATAAGTTTCCACCCAAGTTTTCTCCGGCCAGGAATTGAAACTCAAAGATGTATGGACACAAACCGAAAGGATGAGAAAGGTTTGGGAAGATAAGGAGAACAAGCAGACCAATGCTAAGTAATGGTTCTACGTGCTCCTTAGAGGGTCAAACGCATTATATAATAGTAATAATAATAATAATAATAATAATAGTAATAATAATAATAATAATAATAATAATAATAATGTTAAAGACCAGGCACAAGGAAAAGGAAAAAGGTCAGTTGAAATAGCGTGGTCCATACATGGCTGAAAAGACAGCAATAATATAATAATCATAATAATCATAACAGTCTAATATTAATAATAATAATAATAATGCTCAAGGAAAAGGACAGTTGAAAGACCATGGTCTGTAGGTGGCATAATTTATAGGATTCGTTCTTGGGTTGTTGAAAAGAAAGGGATAAACCTTGTTTCCACCTTCCAACATGGAGGATCAGAGGGATGAGAGTATCCATGTTAAAAACTACGCCGACAGATTCTGTAAATATTGAGAGCAACGCACACAAAGACAAACGACTCCTCACATTAGTCATCTGTCCTATTTCTTGTTTGAGGCAGGGAGTGAGTGACGTCTGTCATGTCATTCTTAATTTACCGCCTACGATAGCTCGGTGTGGCCAAGGACAACTCGGAGGGGAGTTATTGCTGTTGCTTTATTCAGGAATTAAGATCATCTTAATCTCCTATTTGAATCCCAGCGTTGTCCATAGCTAACCGGAATATAGTTTTCACCGTTTTTTTTTTGCACACTTCCTCCAGGCACTTGAACATAGTCTACACCCAAATACACGGGGCTGATGGCCAAGAAGTCCTATGTCCCCAAAAAGTGTCTTATTTAAATCCTGAGGCACCTACCTCATCCTTGACCCTAATAATAATATAATTACACACACACACACACACACTGTCTAATAACCTGTGTTTTTGTGGTGGCTGTAGTAGTGAGTGTAACTACAGACATCAAAAAAAGTTTTGCATCACCTCGGTTCCAAGAGTTCCGGAACCGTTAAATACAAAGGGAATAGAGATCAACACAAACAACATTTCAGCTCGTTTTATTGCTCATGAGACCCACACATTGCATGTTGTACCATCATACAGCTAGACTTTCAGCATTTGTGGTCCAGATTGCAGTACACACCACTACCTCTAATACCCAGTAGCACGTCCTCTTGCATTGATGCATGCCTGTATTCGCCGTGGCATACTATCCACAAGTTCATCAAGACACTGTTGGTCCAAATTGTCCCACTCCTCAACGACAATTCGGCGTAAATCTCTCAGAGTGGTTGGTGGGTCAAGACGTCCATAAACAGCCCTTTTCAACATATCCCAGGCATGTTCGATAGGGTTCATGTCTGGCGAACATGCTGGCCACTGTAGTCGAGCGATGTCGTTATCTTGAAGGAACGCATTCACAAGATGTGCACGATGAGGTCGAGAATTGTCGTCCATGAAGACAAATGCCTCTCCAATATTCTGCCGATATGGTTGCACTATGGTTCGGAGGATGTCATTCAGGTATCGTAAAGCCGTTTCGGAGCCTTCCATGACCACCAGTGGCGTACGTCGGCCCCACATAATGCCACCCCAAAACATCAGGGAACCACCACCTTGCTGCACTCGCTGGACAGTGTGTCTAAGGCGTTCAGCCTGACCAGGGTGCCTCCAAACACGTCTCCGACGATTGTCTGGTTGAAGGCATATGCGACACTCATCGGTGAAGAGAACGTGATGCCAATTCCGTGGGGTCCATTCAGCATGTTGTTGGGCCCATCTGTACCGCGCTGCATGGTGTCGGGGTTGCAAAGCTGGACCTCGCCATGGACGTCGGGAGTGAAGTTGCGCATCATGCAGCCTATTGCGCACAGTTTGAGTTGAAACACGACGTCCTGTGGCTGAACGAAACGCATTATTCAACATGGTGGCATTGCTGTCAGGGTTCCTCCGAGCGGCAATCCGTAAGTAGCGGTCATCCACTACAGTAGTAGCCCTTGGGCGGCCTGAGCGAGGCCTGTCATCGACAGTTCCTGTATCTCTGTACCTCCTCCATGTCCGAACAACATCGCTTTGGTTCACTCTGAGACGCCTGGAAACTTCCCTTGTTGAGAGCCCTTCTTGACACAAAGTAACAATGCGGACGCGATCGAACTGCGGTATTGACCTTCTAGGCATGGTAGAACTACCGACAACATGAGCAGCGTACCTTCGTCCTGGTGGAATGACTGGAACTGATCGGCTGTCGTACCCCCTCCGTCTAATAGGCCCTGCTCATGCATGGTTGTTTACATCTTTGAGCAGTTTTAGTGACATCTATGAACAGTCAAAGGGACTGTATCTTGGATACAATATACACAGTCAACGTCTATATGCCGGAGATCTGGGAACCGAGGTGATGCAAAACTTTTTTTGATGTGTGTATAATTATTAGGATCAGGAAAAGGGTAAGTGCCTCGGGACTTGAAATAGGTAGCCTACTATCCCGGCAATTTCACGGAGGGATTGTGGTAAAACCCGGGGTTAACTACACTCAGGATATCCGCTGTCAGCGTTAGGATTCGAACCTCTGATCTTCGGAATTGCTACAGCTTCCCGTCGTGGTCGTGATGAGCGGTTTAGAGCGTATGGCTACACCGTGGACTCAGACAAATTTAACACACATCCAAGTACACGGGGCTGATGACAAAGACGTCCCAAGTCCCCAAAAAAGAATGCTTATTCAGCACCCTTGAGTTGCTACGCATAATAACGAATCAATTTAATGATCCTGAGATTAAACTGAAGCACTCTGTAATGATTAATTCTATGATTATAAAAGTAAAAAAATACAGACCTACTTACTGTGCGTTGGAAAGGGTTTTAAAATAAAAGATGAAATCGTTAAAACTTTGGAAATATAGTAGAAAAACTTTATTTCCCTCATTTATAATTTCTAGTTAGAACTGGACGCAACAAAAATTTCGGAAGGTCTCACTAGAAATCCTGAATTTCTCCCATTGCATGTAAAATTCGGAAGAATTACGAAACCTGGGAGATATGGCAACAATGCTTGGGACAAGTTGTAGATTCAAATCCCACCATTGGTCATTCTTGGTTTTCCGTTCCTATAACGCCAGAGAATCTGTCATGGTACATTTCTGAAGCTTACCACATTTACAAGTGTTTGAATTTAAAGAATTAACAAATTTTGGTAGTTTTTGATGTCATTAGATACATAACTGTATATTACTTTGTTGTTGTTAATTCATTTTAGGGGCTTGGGGCATTCTGGACATCAGCTCCGTATGATTGGGTGTGTGTTGAACGTGCCTGATAACTTGTATTTATGTGGTGACTGTAGTAGTGTGAGGGATGGGGGAGGTGTCCCAGGACATGAAGCAAGGTACTATTCCGGCATTTGCCAGGTGAGAGTGTGAAAAACCCTAGGGAAAAACCACACTCAGTATAGCCGTTGTCAGCCCCGGAATTCGAACCTGCGATCTCCGGTCCTACTGCAACTTTTCCTTCGGGTTATACGATTTAACAAGAACTGCTACGATAAACTCTATGTTTTCACTCATAAAACATAAATATTCATTACTACCAACAATCCCACTCTAGGCCAAGGCCGCTGGTTCTCCCGTAAGCCCTCCCATTTATCCTCAATACTACATTATTATCAAACATAATATTTTCGAAAAAATATAATAAATGTAATGGGTGAATGGAAATTGCAGTGCTTTCAAAGGGGTGGGGGAAACGCCAGTGGAAAAGGAACCACTATCGTAGAGAACTCCACTTAATACTGTGTAGCGGCTAGCATTCTTGGCTGCAAAGAAATTTTAATTCTGCTATGAGGGCTGGATCATTGTACACTCAGCCTCGGGAGGCAAAACTGATAAGAGGAGGGTTCGATTCCCACCTCAACCATCCTGGAAGTGGGTTTTGCATGGTTTCCCACTTCTACTCCAGGCAAATGCTGGGAATTAAGGAATTAAGTTCACGGCCGTCCTTTTACAATCCCATCCCCAATTTACAAATTCACTCACTGGAACAGCCATTAAAATAACACAGGTTATCACACAATTCCACACACGCATTCACCTAAAAATACACAGTGCTACATAACCGCGATGTCACAGCCCCTAAAATAAGCCAAAAGAACAGTTATTGCAATTTAGAAATGGATTTAGCTTAGGATATAGCTCACCTTGGAGCGTTTACATCTGCTGAGTGAGACTGGAAAATGTGACCACAGTCGGGATTCGAACCCGGATCTTCTGCTGTCCGGGCAGGTTTGTTTAGCCGTTTACACCAATGTGGCCGCGCTCCGACCACAGCAGACAGACACTTACTATGTATTAGTACTGGGTACTTGATGTTGGGGTAGCACGTCTGCCTCTTGTCCGGAGGCCCGGAGTTCGATTCTCGGTTCCGTCAGGGATTTTATAAACTGACGCGAGGGATGAAACAAGGTGCACTCAGCCTCGTGAGGACAATTGAGTAGCTCTCTGACAGTGAGGCAGAGTCCCTGTCACAGAAACCAAGTTTAACGGCCGAGGGGTTTGGTTCCCACCTCAGCCATCCTGGAAGTGCTTTCCCGTGGTTTCCCACTTCTACTCCAGGCGAATGCCAGGATAGTTCCTAACTTAAGGCTACAGCTGCCTCCTTCCTAATCTTCACCTTAATAACACTCATACAGCCATCACAATAACACAGGTTATCAGAAAAATTCCACTCTCACCCAAGTTTATGGGGATAAATGACCCCAATGCCCAAGCCTCTCAAATGAAACAACAATAGTTAAACAGCCACAGTATCTTTAAATCACGGGCTGGCTGCGTGGCTCAGCAGTAACGTTTTCGCTTGCTGTTCCCAAAGTTGCAGAATCGAATCCTGGCGCAGCCAGTTGGCAGTTGAGGGTGAGCAAATGCGAGGGAGCTGTGTCAGTAGATTTACTGGCACGTTAAAGATCCCCTTCGGGGGCAATATTCCGGTACCCCGGCGTCTCTAAAAGCCGCAGATGTTAAAAGGGGCGTATAACAATATTATCATTATTAGCCTATATTTAAATCACGAGAGAAGTCAGTACATGTTGAGAGGAAGGAAGCCGACATTGAACCCTCATTACTAGTTGGGTAGCTTGCCACGGTGGGTGAGAGGTCAACGTGTCGGTTTACTAACTCCAAGCTTGCAGGTTCGCTCCTGGCGGTGGTAAGAGATTTTTTTTGAAAGGCGGCAAAAATAACCACACCATGTCATACGATGTTGGCATGTCAAAGAACCCATTTGAATTCAGTAGGCCATGTTCATAATGACAAAATTAATGTCGGGAGTTTCCGCCAACACAAAGTTCCTCATTTGTCTACTAGAAAGCGCTATAGTGTTCAAGAAGCTCAGATATCTAACCTCATTGACTTTTATAGTGCTTCAAGGAACAACGAAATTCAACATGCAAGCTACCCTTTGTGTGTCAAATAACAAAGCTTGCACCCGGCACCTGAGGCCATACGATATTATTATTATTATTATTATTATTATTATTATTAGTTGGGTGGGTCTGAGCGGCAAGATTTTGACGATGAAAGGCTTTTAGGTGGGTATGTGTCTGGTAACCTGTGTTATTTGGAAGGAGGCGACCGTGGGCTTAAGTAAGGAGTAGAAATGGAGAACCAAGTTAAACCCATCTGTTCACAGTTTTGCCTCACGAGGCTCAGCGTACTCCGTTTCAACCCTCGGTTCAGGATTAAATTCTTGCTGGAGCTGGGTATCGAAACCAAGTCCTCTGGGTTCGGAGTCTCTTTACGTACACAAAGATCACAGAAGTGGGCATACCTGAGTGAACTCTGGTATTTGTTTAATCTGAGTAGGCCAAGCTAAAAGCAATGTAACAAATGAGATGTATTCTGCGCTGTGAAAACAAAGTACGAGACGAACGCAGCAGCGCCGCCAAACGAAGGGAAGATATATTGTTAATAATTCTTTGGCTGAGTTTATTCTGAGCAGAACAGAGCGTTTATTGTCTACCTTCATTTTATTTTTAAATCACTGCCCAGCGGCTTTCTACAACTTAGACCAAGTTCTGAAACATTTAGGGGCCAGGGACACAGTCCTGTGTCTCTACCGATAGGATGTCTCATTCGCCTAATTTGTTAACTGTGACGATTGTCAATCGTTTCGGATATGCGCTGTTTTAATTTGTCCTTAACCCTACAATACTAACATACGTAAAATTTACGTGTATGAATAATTTAACTGCTTAGAATTCCCTCTATATCTGTCTCCACCCTACCATCTTCCAGCAGTGCTTCTACTGGTCTATGGTGGTGATGTCAATGCTTTTGTTATTAATGCATAATCATGGGGCAAATAATTGCCTGGGAACTATTCTTGAATTTAATAACATATTGGTTTCTCCATGGCAATAACAAAGAGGTGGGGAATTTGATGTCGATATGTCACATCACTTCAGAGGGATTATAAAAACAACCTCATAAAAACAGAGACAGTATAAGAGGCTGGAGAGATTACGTACTGCTATTTACGTCAAAGTAAACGACTTCTGTATTTGTTAGCCTATTTTCATTTATGAAAGAAATAGGCTTATGAGATCACCTTTTGTCCGTGTGTCTGTGAGTGGGTGTGTGATGGTGTGTGTGATGGTGTGGGTTCACCCCAAATAACTTCTAAACGGCTAAAGCGATTTCAATGAAACTCGGTAAGTTAATAGCACTATTCAGGATGACCCCGACCGTGCCCTTCAAATTTTGTTACGTCTTACCAATCCAACATGGCGGCTGTGTGAAATATTTCACCAGCATTCAATATCTCCGAAACTATTACCAATATCACCCTGAAATTTTGTACAATGATTATGGTAACTACTGGAAGTTCATCTATGTGCCTTTCGAAAACCTGGTAACTAAAAAACCAACATGGCGGCCAAGCGAATTTGCGACTTTGAAATAGACGTTTCTCGCGATTTAACCAACCAAACGCAATAAAACTTCGTACAGTATATGTCTATAATCATTGTAATGCACCGACATCTAACGTACACACATCAAAAAAAGTTTTGCATCACCTCGGTTCCCAGATCTCCGGCATATAGACGTTGACTGTGTATATTGTATCCAAGATACAGTCCCTTTGACTGTTCATAGATGTCACTAAAACTGCTCAAAGATGTAAACAACCATGCATGAGCAGGGCCTATTAGACGGAGGGGGTACGACAGCCGATCAGTTCCAGTCATTCCACCAGGACGAAGGTACGCTGCTCATGTTGTCTGTAGTTCTACCATGCCTAGAAGGTCAATACCGCAGTTCGATCGCGTCCGCATTGTTACTTTGTGTCAAGAAGGGCTCTCAACAAGGGAAGTTTCCAGGCGTCTCAGAGTGAACCAAAGCGATGTTGTTCGGACATGGAGGAGGTACAGAGATACAGGAACTGTCGATGACAGGCCTCGCTCAGGCCGCCCAAGGGCTACTACTGTAGTGGATGACCGCTACTTACGGATTGCCGCTCGGAGGAACCCTGACAGCAATGCCACCATGTTGAATAATGCGTTTCGTTCAGCCACAGGACGTCGTGTTTCAACTCAAACTGTGCGCAATAGGCTGCATGATGCGCAACTTCACTCCCGACGTCCATGGCGAGGTCCAGCTTTGCAACCCCGACACCATGCAGCGCGGTACAGATGGGCCCAACAACATGCTGAATGGACCCCACGGAATTGGCATCACGTTCTCTTCACCGATGAGTGTCGCATATGCCTTCAACCAGACAATCGTCGGAGACGTGTTTGGAGGCACCCTGGTCAGGCTGAACGTCTTAGACACACTGTCCAGCGAGTGCAGCAAGGTGGTGGTTCCCTGATGTTTTGGGGTGGCATTATGTGGGGCCGACGTACGCCACTGGTGGTCATGGAAGGCTCCGAAACGGCTTTACGATACCTGAATGATATCCTCCGACCCATAGTGCAACCATATCGGCAGAATATTGGAGAGGCATTTGTCTTCATGGACGACAATTCTCGACCTCATCGTGCACATCTTGTGAATGCGTTCCTTCAAGATAACGACATCGCTCGACTACAGTGGCCAGCATGTTCGCCAGACATGAACCCTATCGAACATGCCTGGGATATGTTGAAAAGGGCTGTTTATGGACGTCTTGACCCACCAACCACTCTGAGAGATTTACGCCGAATTGTCGTTGAGGAGTGGGACAATTTGGACCAACAGTGTCTTGATGAACTTGTGGATAGTATGCCACGGCGAATACAGGCATGCATCAATGCAAGAGGACGTGCTACTGGGTATTAGAGGTAGTGGTGTGTACTGCAATCTGGACCGCAAATGCTGAAAGTCTAGCTGTATGATGGTACAACATGCAATGTGTGGGTCTCATGAGCAATAAAACGAGCTGAAATGTTGTTTGTGTTGATCTCTATTCCCTTTGTATTTAACGGTTCCGGAACTCTTGGAACCGAGGTGATGCAAAACTTTTTTTGATGTGTGTAGTTCAATTGTTTACATAACCTCAAGACGGCGGCTAAGCGAATTATTTCACCGGCATTCTATATCTCTGAAACTATTATCGGTATAATCCTGAAATTTCGTACGGAGATAAAGGGCACTACTGCAAGTCATCTGTAAGACTTTCAAAAACCGGTTAACTACAAAACGAATATGGCGGCCAAGAGAATTTAAAAAATTTAAATAGACCTTTCTCGTGATTTAATGATCCAAACGCAATGAAACTTGGTACAGGAAATGTTTATGCACATGGTAATGCACTGGTATCTAATTTAGTTCAATTGTTTACATAACCTAAGATGGTGGCTGTGCAAATTTTAAAATTAAGTTTTTATTTCTTGTGTCGTTATCATGCGATCGAAGTGAAAGTTTGAATAATGAACCTACGCGATAATGTTCCTTTATTGGTACATGACTCTATGGCCTATTCATATAACAATCCAACATGGCGACCATCCGAAATATTTAAATGGATCTCAATATCTACGAATCTATTACAGCAATCAAACTGAAATGCAGTGTGTTGATAGAGGCAATTAATATCAGTAGGACATAATGAAAATAGGCCGTATAGCTCTTCACGGAACTACTTGTTGTAATTGAGATGGAGCTTAGCGTATTAAACTTCAAAGACCACAGAGGATTCAGTGTATCTAAATAGTGTTCCATATATTAATTTATACCGTGTCGGCCACTGATTTCTTCACGCGCTTGACCATAAAGATTAGAAATACTGTACGTTTTCAAAAGTAATTTTGCTTGCCACGGTGGTTGAGTGGTCAACGAGTCGGTCTACTAACTCCAAGCTTGCAGGTTCGCTCCTGGCCGTGATAAGGGATTTTTGAAAGGCGGCAAAGATTACGACACCGTGTTATACGATGTTGGCTTGTCAAAGAACCCATTTGAATTCAGTAGGCTGTGTTCATAATGGCAAAATTAATCTCGGGAGTTTCCGCCAATACCAAGTTCCTCATTTCTCTACTAGAAAGCGCTATAGTGTTCAAGGAGCTTAGAATCGTACCTCCTTGACTTTCATAGTGCTTCAAGGAACAACGAAATTCGACATGCAAGCTACCCTTTGGGTGTCAAATAATAAAGCTTGCACCCGGCACCCGAGGCCATAAGATATTATTATTATTATTATTATTATTATTATTATTTTTATTATTATTATTATTATTTCAACCAGTTAACTAATTGGTGCCTTAGCACAAAGTTCGTAATGTACGTAAAGTTAACGTATTATTAGTATTAAACATCAATTCAATAATGTTGGTATTCTAGGGTTAAAAGCTTCGAGCATAAATACAATAGAGTGCGCATTGCCACACTGCGCCTGTACTGTGACGTGAAACCAACATCTCGATCAGCTGACTAAAGGGAAAACAGAGGAACTCGTAATGGAAGGTGATAGGGGTCGGTGGGGAAATGATTTTTAATGAGGGTTTAAACACACATTTTCGTAATTTATACGACATTGGGAAAAGCATCGCATGTTTCTTTACGTACCGAAAGGTAGCAAAGGTTAAGAATGTAACATATTTGGTGTTAAAAGTGGCTGTCGTGTTCCGTAATACTCATACATACAGAATCCCCTCTTGTAAATAATTAATAACAAATCCAATTCTGAATTAGGCCTACTGATTTTTGAACAGAATTGTGTTAGTGTAAAAAGTGGCTGTCGTGTTCCGTAATATTCATACATCCTCTTATAAATACTTAATAACAAATCCAACTCTGAATTAGGCCTACTGATTTTTGAACAGAATTGTGTTTGTGAAAATTTGGCTGCCGTGTTCTATAATATTCATACATCCAGGATCCCCTCTTGTAAATCATTAATAACAAATCCAACTCTGAATTAGGCCTACTGATTTTTGAAGAGAATTGTGTTTGTGTAAAAAGTGGCTGTCGTGTTCCGTAATACTCATACATCGAGGATCCCCTCTTATAAATACTTAGCCTAATGACAAATCCAACTCTGAATTAGGCCTAATGATTTTTGAACAGAATTGTGTTTGTGTAAAAAGTGGCTGCCGTGTTCCATAATATTCATACATCCAGGATCCCCTCTTCTAAATAATGAATAACAAATCCAACTCTGAATTAGAGCTACTGATTTTTGAACAAAATTGTGTTTGTGTAAAAATTGGCTGCCGTGTTCTATAATATTCATACATCCAAGATCCCCTCTTGTAAATCATTAATAACAAATCCAACTCTGAATTAGGCCTACTGATTTTTGAACAGAATTGTGTTTGTATAAAAAGTGGCTGCCGTGTTCCGTAATACTCATACATCCAGGATCCCCTCTTGTAAATAATTAATAACAAATCCAATTCTGAATTAGGCCTAGTGATTTTTGAAGAGAATTGTGTTTGTGTAGCTGGTCATTTTAATTGTACGCCCGAGAGTCCAAACAAGTTCAATCTATTACTACATCATTTCCTAATTTATTTGTCATCATTAGAAAATGTATTTTGGCTAATTTCAGTACCGGTGCATTACTTTACAAAATTTTATCCTACGATTAGCTCTTATTCAGCGTTACTTTCCACTTCAGTATTTTATGAAGGTGAACAAAACATAGGCAAATGGAAATAAGGGAGTCTATTGATTTAGTAAGCGTTGCTCTTTAACAACTATGCATTACATTTGCTACAACGGAAATCATTACAAGCAATGAACTGTTTCCTTTTAAATTCCATTTTCCACGAATCATAGAAACCTTCGCAGTAATAATCCAGAACTTTGAATTCCTACGAATTGACTAATTTAGGGCTGCAATGTATCCTAGAAGGATCTGAAATTTTCGTCAAGCAAACGCACTGTCCATACGTTTAATAAGATGACAAATATTACCTCAGCGTATTAGTATCGAAGACTACATCGTCACATCAGTAGCATAACCCGCAATTTGACACTGAACATGATTGAAAAGGAAGGCTATTTGATGTTGTGATGGTCCTAATTTTGCTTCATTGGCCTGTTCAGTGGAGTAAGGGATAGAGTAAATTTTAATAATTTGTAATAAATTTACAGATTAAATTATTTTTCTTTCATGTCTCGGAGTTAGGAGGAGACGTAAAGAAATGCAAGTAGTGAAGTCAAGAATTTTAGGGTTATTTTACAATGAATTAATTTAGGACTACTTATGGAAAGAAATGCCCGATCTTTTCCTAAACGTCTCCTTACATCCATACGCTGCACAGTAATACACCATTCTGGCTTAGTACGGTAAAGAATAGAACAGAATAGCCCAATTCTATCATCGCGTGTAGTATTTCAGTGCTCCAAACTATCCGCAGTTCCCTTTAGTCAGATGATTGAGATGTTGGTTTCACAAATGTGACGTCATCAGCCATCTATTGTACACACATCAAAAAAAGTTTTGCATCACCTCGGTTCCAAGAGTTCCGGAACCGTTAAATACAAAGGGAATAGAGATCAACACAAACAACATTTCAGCTCGTTTTATTGCTCATGAGACCCACACATTGCATGTTGTACCATCATACAGCTAGACTTTCAGCATTTGTGGTCCAGATTGCAGTACACACCACTACCTCTAATACCCAGTAGCACGTCCTCTTGCATTGATGCATGCCTGTATTCGCCGTGGCATACTATCCACAAGTTCATCAAGACACTGTTGGTCAAAATTGTCCCACTCCTCAACGACAATTCGGCGTAAATCTCTCAGAGTGGTTGGTGGGTCAATACGTCCATAAACAGCCCTTTTCAACATATCCCAGGCATGTTCGATAGGGTTCATGTCTGGCGAACATGCTGGCCACTGTAGTCGAGCGATGTCATTATCTTGAAGGAACGCATTCACAAGATGTGCACGATGAGGTCGAGAATTGTCGTCCATGAAGACAAATGCCTCTCCAATATTCTGCCGATATGGTTGCACTATGGGTCGGAGGATGCCATTCAGGTATCGTAAAGCCGTTTCGGAGCCTTCCATGACCACCAGTGGCGTACGTCGGCCCCACATAATGCCACCCCAAAACATCAGGGAACCACCACCTTGCTGCACTCGCTGGACAGTGTGTCTAAGACGTTCAGCCTGACCAGGGTGCCTCCAAACACGTCTCCGACGATTGTCTGGTTGAAGGCATATGCGACACTCATCGGTGAAGAGAACGTGATGCCAATTCCGTGGGGACCATTCAGCATGTTGTTGGGCCCATCTGTACCGCGCTGCATGGTGTCGGGGTTGCAAAGCTGGACCTCGCCATGGACGTCGGGAGTGAAGTTGCGCATCATGCAGCCTATTGCGCACAGTTTGAGTTGAAACACGACGTCCTGTGGCTGAACGAAACGCATTATTCAACATGGTGGCATTGCTGTCAGGGTTCCTCCGAGCGGCAATCCGTAAGTAGCGGTCATCCACTACAGTAGTAGCCCTTGGGCGGCCTGAGCGAGGCCTGTCATCGACAGTTCCTGTATCTCTGTACCTCCTCCATGTCCGAACAACATCGCTTTGGTTTACTCTGAGACGCCTGGAAACTTCCCTTGTTGAGAGCCCTTCTTGACACAAAGTAACAATGCGGACGCGATCGAACTGCGGTATTGACCTTCTAGGCATGGTAGAACTACAGACAACATGAGCAGCGTACCTTCGTCCTGGTGGAATGACTGGAACTGATCGGCTGTCGTACCCCCTCCGTCTAATAGGCCCTGCTCATGCATGGTTGTTTACATCTTTGAGCAGTTTTAGTGACATCTATGAACAGTCAAAGGGACTGTATCTTGGATACAATATACACAGTCAACGTCTATATGCCGGAGATCTGGGAACCGAGGTGATGCAAAACTTTTTTTGATGTGTGTATTTATGATCTAAGGTTAAAAGTTTACGCTGTTCGTGCTTGTGGCTCATAAGACTGGCTCACAAGAGCTGTGTCACAAATGTGTCAAGCTGGTTGCCTCACACCAAGGCGGACTGGATTTTGTTCCAGGTTACAGTTCACGCCACGAATTTTGGCCGGTGAGGCCCGATTGCGCAATCGTACAGAGAACAGGTGGCAAACCTCACCTCACGCATGTGCAATTGATATATGAGTTGCTTTCCTCGCAACTGAAAACTCACGTATCAATTCTATGCCCAAGATAGCTGGTTCAAATCCGGCCGAAGCCGTCGGATTTTTTAAGAGCGTTAAAATCCTTCAGTATGCCTTCCTTCGGAGGGGAAGTAAATCCGGCGGTCCCATATCATAGATTTATGGCATGTTAAAGAACTTTCCACTAATTACACCTGTGTGAAACTAAATTGTATAGGTTAAGAATGTAAACAACGCTCGTAGGTTGCTACGTTCGTTGCCAAGAGCCGACTGCGGTGGCGTCTAGTAGCTAAGTTCTGAACTAGGCCTAGTAGTCGTTGACGGTAGCGTTTGGCGGCAAAAGTAGGAACTATTTGAAAAATTCAAAGTCTGCAGTCCATACTTGAATAAAAAAAACAGATACACACACACTAATACAGTCATCACAATTAACACCGGTTATCAGACAGATTCTACACACACCCAAAGTACACGGGGCTACATGGCCGCGTTGTCGCAGCCCCTAAACTAAGGAACCAACTAACCAACTTACATATGCATGAGCTCTCAGACTAGGAGCAGATGACCTCGTAGTTCCTCCCCTTAAAACAACATTAACTAACTGGGCTCTCAGACTGTCCTCTGTACGACTGCGAAACCTGGTTGGTTGGTTCCTCAGTTTAGGGGCTGCGACAACACGGTTATGTAGCCCCGTGTACTTTGCGTGTGTGTAGAATCTGTCTGATAACTGGTGTTAATTGTGATGGCTGTATTAGTGTGTGTGTGTGTCTGTTTTAATTCAAGTAAGGACTGCAGACATTGAATTTTCAAGTAGTTCCTACTTTTGCTACCAAACGCCACCGTCAATGACCAACTAGTTCTGAACTTGGTTACTAGATGCCACGGCACTCGGCTCCTGGCGACGAACGTTGGAACCTAAGAGCGTTAGTCAAATTCAACCTATAATTTAGCTTCACACAGGTGTAATTAGTGGAAGTTTCTTTATCATGGCATGAGACTGACCGGTCAGAAACCGTGGCGTGAACTGTAATTGTTACCCCTTATTCCTCCCGTCTTCCAACGGGGTTGGGGATGAGATGCAATGAAAGTCTTTGTAGCGGATGGTTTTTACGGCTGGAAGCTCTTCCTGAGGCCAGTCTCATGAGAGGAGTTAGTGAGAGATGAAATGAATGATTTTCTTTTGCTGCATTTTAGTCGGTCAACACGGTTGTGTCCAATGAATTGGGCGGGGTACAAATTATAAATATGTAGACACACTCCTGGAAAAAATTATATTTATTAGTTAGTTATCACACTTAAATGGGCAATGAATGATTGTGAATGAAACTGGGCAAAGATGTGGAAGGAAGCGGCTGTGGCCTGTCAGAAGGTACCATCCTAGAATTTGCCAGGAGTTGAAAATGGGAAACCACGGAAAACCATTTCGAGTGCGCTGACGGTGGGTCTCGAACCCATGTCTACCAAGTCCGCAGAGAGCTTGACCCCCATGGCCTAACGCTGCGCGTTAGCAAGCGTAGCTACTCTGTTCCTGGTTAATGCTTGTGCGATTTTAGATTTGAAATGCACGTCTGGTGGTTTGGATCCCACGTAAAAATAGGAGGTCCCGTGGTTTAAGATCGCTTAACTGACGGTAAAACTACAATCTACTGATCTTATTTTTATCTCAAATGTTTTGATGGCGATGGTAATGATAAAAGGAATTGTGTATTATGTATTTATTCGTTAATTCCCCATAAGGAGAGCGTTACAACACAGTCAATTTTCATGTTTTATTCTGTCCCTTTCTTCTTTTTCCCCCAAAAACCTCTCATATACACACTATGATGCCTCTTTCTCTCCTCCGTCCACTTCCTTCCCGGTTGTCTCTCTTTGGGAGTTTGCTCAAACTTCTGTTGTCTAAGTTTTTCTCTGTATGTGCTCCTGTCTGCCAAGTCTTCTGTAGAGATGATTAGTTTCTTGAGGTCTTCCACGGTTTCCTTTACCCAGTTGATTTTTAGTGCACTATTCGTAACTAAATTAATTTTTTTCTTGGTCAATCTGTTTTCGGCCATCCTATGTATATGCCCATAAAATTTTGCCCTCCTTTTCCTTATGTTGTTTGTAATCGTCTCTGTCTGTTTGTACAGTTCTATTGTGTATTATTATTATTATTATTATTATTATTATTATATACATAAAGGCTTTTCAGGTTGTTAGACCATGTCGTACACTTCAAGATATCTGACGTTTCGCCAGAAAATGTGGCTGACCTTTTCAAAGATTGTCTGAACGATCTTTGAAAATTCCAACCGTACATTTCCGGTAGTAGCAGTAGTCTAGTAGAGGAAATATTTATGAAAACACCGTTCTAAATATTTCAAAATATTAGTTCCTCGTAGGTTGACGGAATTCTTCTTGTGTTTTACGTCCAGAAAATATGAAATTAAACGATGTTGTATTGTTTTTTACGTTCGACCCTCACTATTATGTGTCAGAAAACTGTATCATAATGATGGTCATTATAACACACTTTTTCATTATGATACAGTTTCTCCAGCCAATCAGAGCTCTTTCTCACCAAGGCGGACCGGGTTCGATTCCCGGTCAATGCATGTGAGATTTTCGATGTGAAATGCCATGTCCTGTGGTTCGGATTCCACGTAAAACGGAGGTCCCGTGGCTTATGATCGCGAGATTAATGGTCACGTTAAACTACAAGCTTCCTTCCTTCCAATCAGAGCTCGTTCATTGACCAATTAGGTAACGATACCTACACGCGTGCGCTCAAAATCCAACATGTCGGACATAAACACAACATTGAACTATAATAAATTACCGACATGGAATACGCACCGTCCATATGTTCTCGTAAATAAACTGGCGAATATGAGACAACAAATAGCACTGTACCTTAATATAATTTCTACACAGCGCATTGTCTTGAAACAACTCCAGTGACAATATTACTGAGGGGCGGCAGATGTAAACATATGGCCTGCATATGGAATTGCAAGCACACAGAGCGCATGCGTCGGTCGTCCAGAGATCTTGAAAGAGATATAACACCCAACGCTCGCTCTGCGATCACAAAATTCAAGTAGCTGACTCTCAACAGATATTTATGAATATTTATGTTAAAACATATAATAAAGTTATAATTATCGTCGAACATAAACAGTCGTATGCAACTCGCCTATAATGGTAATTAAGACACTCGTATGGAAATTATAAAACTCGCATACGCTCGTTTTATAAAAATACTCGTGTCTTAATTATAGCCATTATAGGCTCGTTGCATAATGTACTATTAGCAATCGATTGGTTTAATAAAAAGTACTAGAATATCCTCCTTACAACCTAGTTTTCTTTAGTGTATAAGAGAGTTAAAAGTAGTCGTTGAAAGATGTGACACCTGAGTTAATGTTTTCTGAAAGATCCATCCGTAGCACTTTTGTGCATGTCAGTAAATATGAGAAACAGTTGGCTGTGCTGAAAATGAAATTTATAGCTCAAATATACTACACTGCTGTCGAGTTATGCTTTTCGTCCTCAAAGCGTATGTTGAGTAGGGGAAGATGGTAATAATGACGACAACGATGATGGTGATGATGATGGTGGAGGTGGAGGAGAAAGAAGATGTATTTCTTAGCGTATAGGCATGTTTACACCTAAAGTGAAATTTACTTGTGGTAAAGAGGTGGCGAGTTTAAAAATTGTGAACACCTTTAAGTTATTCCCGCTGCCACACTTAACAATGTTTGCATCATTGAATTATGAGACAGATAATTGCACCTACATTGGAGATTAATGACAAATATCCTTATCCTTAGCTGTCTCCGTACTGGCCATGGAGGCCCATGGAGCTGTGGAAGTTAGGGGCTTCTACTTGTTTGAGACATCAAGGATAGATGGAACGGTCTTGTAAGCTCTACGCCCAGCTGTCTTTGCCCTAGAAATTACCTTGGTACTCATTTCTGGTTTAGACAGACTTAACCTCAACACCATTAATGATCCTGAAATTAACTTAGTAGTTTTGTTTCTACCTGGGTGGAAATCGAACCTATTTCCTTCTCTACTGCCTTAGCTACGCAGCCCCGAATGTGAAACAGAAAGCTAATTTTAATCTACTAAACAATAAAGATAAAATATTTCCCAGAAGCAAAACATTTGTTTGTCTACCCCTTATTATTCCCATTTCCAACGGGGTCGGGGATGTGGTGCGATGAAATTCTATACGGCGGATGGTTTTTACGACCGAATGGCTTTCCTGACGCCCACCCCTTCAGAGGAGTTAACTAGAGATGAAATTAATGAAAATGGGGAATGATGTGGAAGGAAGCGGCCGTGGCCTGTCAGAAGGTACCGTCCCAGCATTTTCCTGGAGTTGAAAATGGGAAACTACGGAAAACCATTTCAAGGATGGCCGACGGTGGGGCTCGAACCCACGCGTACCAAGTCAGCAGAGAGTACACGGGGCTACATGACCGCGTTGTCGCAGCCCCCAAACTGAGGAACCAACCATGTACGTGAACAAAGCATAGTAAAAGATCCTGTGATATGTTAAAAACAAGATGTTCAGTAAAGAACATATAGCCTACTTTCTCCTAAATGTGTGAGTATAGTTATAACTCGTTGTTATTATCAAAGAGTATAATAGAACTATTCTTTGTTGAAGACCTTAGAAACGATTTACCTCTACCAAACGCCACAACCTAGATAAAAACTGCTACCATCATTGAAGAAAGAAAGATAAGAAGTATATCAAGAATGTTATTGATCTGGAGACATAATCGACCGGACTGGCTGCGTGGCTCAGCGGTAACGTTCTCGCTTGCTGGGCCCTAGGTTGCAGGTTCGTATCCTGGCGCAGTCAGCTGGCATTTGAGGGTGCACAAATGCGAGGGAGCCGTGTCAGTACATTTACTGGCACGTTAAAGATCCCCTTCGGGCCAAAATTCCGGCACCCCGGTGTCTCTAAAAGCAGCAGTAGTTAAAAGGGATGTAAAACCAATAACATTATTATTATTATTATTATTATTATTATTATTATTACATAAAGCCTCCGTGGCTTAGGCGGCAGCACGCCGGCCTCTCACCGCTGGGTCCGTGGTTCAAATCCCGGTCACTCCATGTGAGATCTGTGCTGGACAAAACGGAGGCCGACAGGTTTTTCTCCGGGTACTCCGGTTTTCCCTGTCAAAAATTTCATTCCAGCAACACTCTCCACTATCATTTCATTTCATCTGCCATTCATTTAATCATTGCCCCAGAGGAGTGCGTCAGGCCTCGGCAGCCGGCACAGTCCATATCCTCGCCGCTAGATAGGGGCTTCATTCATTCCATTCCTGACCCGGTCGGAGACTGGAAGCAGGCTGTGGATTTTCATTTCATTATTATTACATAAACGACCTGTCGTGGGCAACATCCAACTTTGAGTTGAGGCATGTCTTTACACGTCTGGTTGTGCATGGCTTTCACAACCCTAATTGAATTGACAAATCTTTCCATGACCCTACAGAGACGTGTGTATACAAACTATGTGGATATTTTCGATTGCTATTTGCCTGAAATAAAAGTAGTAATTAATAACCTGAACTAACACCAACGGCTTGAATTCAGTTACTATGTGAAATCGTTTTGTTCTTTACTTCAAATAACATTTTCAAGTAACGCAAAATAGGCTGTTACAAACCCTTTAAAATAAAAAGTAAAAATGTATCGTAGTATCATCTTGTCATTCTTCAAATTCGATGCGCATAGAATGCCAATGGTATAGTAATCAATGGAGCCCCACGTAGACCAGTCGTGACATCTAGTGGTGAAATATCGAACAATATAATCCTGACAGAGCGAGTGCATTCTAGCAGCCAGAAGAAGAAACTTTTCAATAAAATCTGGAAGTTAATAAGTAGGTCGTCGTGCAGTTACCTTTTTGGCAGCTAGATGTCTCGAGTAAATCTGCTGGCGAATTATGTTTTAATTAAATATATATTTTACACCATAATATGCACAATATAACGCTTAATTTTAAAACATCTGAGTCATTACAAAACAATAAACATATAACATTTCAAGCAAAAAACCTAGCTCTGATCGGGTTTGAACCATAGGCATTTGAGCGATAGGCTAACGCTCTACCACTGAGCTAATTGTGTCAACGCATATCTTTCTATATAAAATGACTTACATAGAACTTGTTAGCAAATAATTATTTATACTAAACGATTTCATCACTGGAGTATATTATTTATATATAAAGCATTTCATACAAAGTTTATTTATTTTGTATCAGTACGCTATATTGCATGCAATACTCAAATTAGTGAAATATAAGTCAGGCACAAGATATCCGCTGCCATCTTGTCTTATTACTGAATCGGCTCAGCTTTTTAAAATCACGTCTGCACTATAGTATTACAAAATAAACTTTTAATTTCGAACGTGCCTCTTCCTTTAGAACAGTTAAAACGATTCTCGGCTCGATAATCGGAACTGGTGGGTCCCATGATATGGATTATAAAGTTTGCATAATTCGCACGGCCGCCATCCTGAAATGGTATGGCGGACGACCGTGTAGTTTGGTCACAAGACGCATCCTATACGAAGGTATGTTGTTACCAAATTTGGTAGAGATCGGATGATTTGGTTAGACGTTATTTGATTTTACGTTTTGAACGTTTGAGTGGCCGCCATTCAGTTTTAGTAAAGATGGCGGCGATATAAAACATGACACTGAGGTGTCCTTTGCTATTGCTACCTTTGTACCAAATTTCGTTCAATTCGCATTCACCGTGTTCGAATTGATAGGGGGGGGGGACAGATATTCAGAGTACACACACTCACAAACACACAGACACACACACACACACACACACACAGAGACAGAGACTCACACACACACATACACACACACAGACAGAGACTCACACACACACATACACACACACAGACAGACACACTTTTTTCGCCCTGTGTTGATCTCATAAGTCTACTTTCATTTTTTGCAAAAATCGAAAGTAGGCTAATATATTATTTGAAAATAAATCCATGGCACGGATGCTTTCAAAATGAATACAGTACAAATAGTTTTAGGGTGTCTACATATCCATTTACCTCGCGGCATAGCCATGCGTGTTAAATTGTTCATCACGACCGCGATGGGGAGCTTCAGCACTGGGGATCAGATGTTTGAATTCCTGTGCTGACAGCGGATATCCTGATTGTGGTTTTTCCCGTTTATTTTCCACACTCCCTCCAGGTAAATGCCGCGATAGTAACTTGTTTCAAGTCTCGAGACACCAGCCTCATTCCCGACCCTAATAATTACTGCTGCATACACTACTGCAGTCACCACAAAAACACAGGTTGTCAGATAAATTCCACACACGCCCAAGCACATGGGGATGACATGAATACGATGTTCAAGCCCGTAAATGAAACAACAGAAACACTTGGTACTCGAAATTTTGCCAAACATTAATGGAGACATATAAACTAATAAGAAGAGTACGATTTTGGTGTCACCTCCATTGTGTAGTGGTCAGCGTGCTTAGCTGCCACTCCGGAGGTCCAATGTTCGATTCTCGGCTCTGTCACAAAATTTGAAAACCGGTAGGCCTATGAGGACTGGAACGGGGTGTATTCAGCCTCGGGTGGTCCAAATGAGTAGGGGGGCTTCGATTCCCTCTTCAGCCATTTCCGAAGTGGTTTTCCTTGGTTTTCCACTTCGTCTCCGGGCAAATACCGGGATGCCACCTCCCGCAAGGCCACGGCCGCCCCCTTCCCTCTTCCTTGCCTATCCCTTCCAATCCTCCCCTCCCTTCCCTCAATAGGCCCCTGTTCGCTTTGCAGGTGGGGTGCTCGACCCAGCTCCCCAGTTGTTTCCCCCTACCAGGTGTTTCAAGCTCCGGGACACTGCCCTGGTGGTGCTAATGGTGGGATCCCTCGCTGAGTCCGAGGGAGAAGCCAACGTTGAGGGGGGGGGGGGGTAAACCGACAAAAAAAGATTTTGGTAAGTTACAATTTAAATAATAGGAAACATTACACGTTCGAAAAATAGGTTGACTGTCAAAGGTTTGCCCGTGAGAAAACTACTCTCTACTACTGTACCATCAGCACCCCCTATCAATCCAAACATGACTGACCAAATTGAACCAAATTTGGTACAGAGGTAGCACTAGCAAAGGGCACCTCAGTGTCATGTTTTAAATCGTCGCCATCTTGACATAAACGGAACGGCGACCACCCAAATGTTCAAAGCTTAAATCAAATCACGACTAACCTAATCATCTGATCTCTACCAAATTGTGCAACAATATACCTTCATGTCGGACGCGTCTTTTGCCCAAACTACAATGCCATCATCCAAATAGTTTGAAGATGGCGGCCGTGAATGTGTGCAAATCGATCCTCCTTATCAATTCGAATACGATGAAACCAAATCGAACCAACTTTGGTACAGAGGTAGCACCAGCAAAGCACAACTCAGTGTCTTGTATATTGCCTCCATCGTAACGCAAAAGGATTGTCGCCTACCCAATTGTTCTGAGCTAAATCAAATTAAAGTCGCCTCCGTAGCGTAGCGGTCAGCACGGTTAGCTGCCGCCCCGGAGGTCCTGGGTTCGATTCCCGGCTCTGCCACGAAATTTGAAAAGTGGTATGAGGACTGGAACGGGGTCTACTCAGCCTCGGGTGTTCCAAATGAGTAGAGGGGGTTCGATCCCCACCTCAGCCATCCTCGAAGTGGTTTTCCGTGGTTTCCCACTTCGTCTTCGGGCCACGGCCGCCTCCTTCCCTCTTCCTTGCCTATCCATCCTGACCTTCCATTACCTTCCCTCATGAGGCCCCTGTTCGCTTTGCAGGTGAGGCCGCCTGGGCGAGGTGCCAATCACACCTCACCAGTTGTATCCCTTCCGATTAGATGTTCCCAGCTCTAGGACACTGCCCGTAGAGGCGGTAGTGGTGAGTTCCTCGTTGAGTCCGTGGGTTCCTCCAACCTGGAGGGTAAACGACTAAGAAAAGAAAAAATAAATCAAATTACGACTAACCTAATCATCCGATCCCTGCTGAATTTTTCAACAATATACCATAATGTGGGAAACGTATTTTGCCCAAACTACAAGGTAATAAGCCAAATAGTTTCAGGATGGTGGATGTATGAATCATGCAAGAGTTATAGCCTAAACGTGTAGCGTAGTGGTAGAGTTCTAGACTCATAGTCTAGAGGTCCGTGGATCAAATCCAATCAGGTTCAAATTATTTCACTTGATTCTTTAGTATTTATTGATTTATAGCTACTCACACGTTATAATGTTAAGCATAAAACATAAAATAGTGTGTATTTACAATCGAATATATTATATATATATACTGTACTTATAACACCACATATTTCAATATTCGACTAAAGCGATTAAAATTCATTGTCCTTGATCCGCGGTACTTGGGTGTGTGTAGAAGTTGTCTGATAACCTGTGTCACTGAGCTGTCTGTAGGCTTACTAGTGTGTGTACTTTTATACGAGGAAGGATTTGGATAGGAAGCTGTTGTTGTTTCATTTGAGATGCATGAATATCAATGTCATTTAGCCCCGTGTACTTGGGAGAGTGTTGAATTTTGTCTGATAACCTGTGTTATTGTGATGGCTGTATTAGTGTGTGTGTATATATATAATTCAGGTGAGGATTCAATCAATAAACGTATAATATCCGTATAGCACGCTGTATTTCAACAAGCTACTACAACCAACATTCAATTATACTCCTTGAAAACGACAAAGAGTTATAACTATGCTCATGCATTTAGGAGAAAATAGGCTATATGTTCTTTACTGAACATCTTGTTTCTCTTGTGAAATCTAAAACACAATAGAGTGATGGAACTTAGAGACTTACAGTAGATGAGGAATAGAAAAGGTGAATAGCTATTGAATAATAATTGTAATTTTGAGTTATTTCATTTAATATAAGCCTCCGTGGCTTAGGCGGCAGCACGTCGGCCTCTCACCGCTGGGTCCGTGGTTCAAATCCCGGTCACTCCATGTGAGATCTGTGCTGGACAGACCGGAGGCAGACAGGTTTTTCTCCGGGTACTCCGGTTTTCCCTGTCAAAATTTCATTCCAGCAACACTCTCCACTATCATTTCATTTCATCTGTCATTCATTTAATCATTGCCCCAGAGGAGTGCGTCAGGCCTCGGCAGCCGGCACAGTTCATATCCTCGCCGCTAGATGGGGGCTTCATTCATTCCATTCCTGACCCGGTCGGAGACTGGAAGCAGGCAGTGGATTTTCATTTTCAGTTATTTCATTTAATCCACTATTACTTTACAGTTAATTAAGAACAAGAACACTACAGGCTTGAAGGGAAATGTAATAAATGGAAATGAAAAGCATAACTCGATCAACAGCAGTGTATGTCATGAAGAAGATAAGTTCGGTACTCACGTCAGCAGATGTTGGTAGGTGTGGGGCCAATTGGCTGTGGAGCGTTCTCAAGTTTACCTCGGGGATGGTGTGTATAAGAGTCCCTTCGCCAACACGGTAAGTACATTGATGATTTCAGTAAACCATCTCCCGAGATGACTGCAAACCACCTCTGACATAGATGTAATAATGTTGAATTCTTCGTAAAAGGAAGGTCCTTTGCTTATGTGTTGTTGGGGGTTATTGTTATTGTAAGATGTGGAACATGCTTCCTTGTGTGCATGTGGTTGGTACTATTCATTCGACAAATATTATAATGTAAAGTTTTGAACCCGTTCTTTCAGTGTTGCCCATACAAACTGTTATTTGTAACTCTTCAGTCGGTCTACAAGAATTTGCCCAATGACTGGGCGGGGTTCAATGTAAGATCGATAATAACATAATAATATCGTATGGCCTCGGGTACCGGGTGCAAGCTTTGTTATTTGACGCCCAGAGGGCAGCTCACCGGTTGAATTTTGTTGTTCCTTGGAACGCTATGAAATATCAAGAAATTATAAAAATGGTCCGGTTAGCTCAAACAATGCCAGCGTTTCGCCCCAGTGTGCCGTTGGTCTCGTCAGTTGGTACAGACACACCTATCAATACGCGTGGCTAGCACATACTGAGAAGGCCATGCAAGACATAAAATACAACAGTATTGACGTCATGAGCATGCCAATGTGCTACGGGAGTCAAACTCCCTTTCATAAAAAACAAAAGCCTCACCGTAGCACATTGGCATGCTCGTAACGTCAATACTGCTTGTATTTTGTGTCTTGCATGGCGTTCTCAGTATGTGCTAGCCACGCGTATTGGTAGCTGTGTCTGTACCAACTGACGAGACCAACGGCACTGTTTGAGCTAACCGGACCATTTTTATCATTTATTGATAATTCATCCGCTCAAATGGAGACTCCCCCCAGGGGCTCACATCTTGTGGGCGTGGGTTGGCGACCACGGGGCCCCAGCTGAGTCCGGCATTGTTTCCACTTACTTGTGCCGGGCTCCTCTCTGTCTTCTTTCCTGTCGACCTCACTTGGACAACTCTTGTTCTCTTCTGACCCCGACGGTATTAGGGTATCCGAGGCCTAGGGAGTCTCTTCCTTTCCCGCCTTAATTGGCCCTTGTCTCATCTTTCCTGACACCCTCCTTCTGCGAGGGGTCAGCCTTCTTTTTCTCTTCCTTTTACCTCCTGCCTTGTGCTCTAGGCCCTTAAGGAGGCAGGGTGTATGTAGCCCCACCACTTCTGTTGCACCCTAGATAATGCTACACCCTCAGGGGCTCACGGCTGGTGAGTTCGGGAGTTGGCGACCCCGAGGGATTCCTGAGCTGGGTCCGTTTTCCCCTTTTGTCCCTTACCTTTGGGGTGGACCCTCTCCTCTTTCGCTTTCCTATATGCCTTTCATGGCTCTCCTTCCTTCCAAGTCCCTCAATCCGCCTTCTCCAAGGGTTGAGGGCATTTCTTTTCCTTTTGTCCTTTTATTTGCCTTATTCTCCTTTAATTTTCCATTTCTTCTTCTAGTATGTAGGTTAGTAGTTAGTTTTAGTTTTATGTTCGCTTTTCATTTTCATCTTCACGATCACCCAAACCATCAGGGGCCGATAACCTAGATGTTAGGCCCCTTAAAACAAAAATTATCATCATCATCATAAATGGAAACTACATCATATTCCCTTCGGGAATATTCAAAACCTTATTAACGCTATGCAAGTCAAGGAGGTTAGATATTTAAGCTCCTTGACACTATAGCGCTTTCTAGTAGGGAAAGGAGGAACTTTTTGTGTTGGCGAAAAATCCCGAGTTTAATTTTGCCATTCTGAACACGCCCTACCGAATTCAAATGGGTTCATTAACATGACAACAACGTAAATGACATGCGTGCCGTGATTTTTGTCGCCTTTCAAAAATCACTAACCACGGCCTGGAGCGGATCTGCAAGCTTTGGGTTGGAAGTCCGACACGATAACCACTCACCCACCGTGACAAGCTGATCGATAATTCTCTGCTTGCATCCCATATGCACTGCAAGCATATCCTGCAAACGGTACTGAACCCTATTATTTTTCCCTCGATGTGACTACAGACGAATGAATGAAAATCCACAGCCTGCTTCCGGTCTCCGACCGGGTCAGGAATGGAATGAAGGAAGCCCCCATCTAGCGGCGAGGATCTGAACTGTGCCGGCTGCCGAGGCCTGACGCACTCCTCTGGGGCAATGATTAAATGAATGACAGATGAAATGAAATGATAGTGGAGAGTGTTGCTGGAATGAAATTTTTGACAGGGAAAACCGGAGTACCCGGAGAAAAACCTGTCTGCCTCCGCTTTGTCCAGCACAGATCTCACATGGAGTGACCGGGATTTGAACCACGGATCCAGCGGTGAGAGGCCGGCGTGCTGCCGCCTAAGCCACGGAGGCTTCGACTACAGACGAATACGAGAGGAAAATAATAGTGTTCAGTATCGTTTGTGGGATATGTTTGCAGTGCATTCCCGTAAGGACCTTATTTTTTGGTGAAATAAAACCGTTGATTTCGGTGTTAAAACTGACGCTATTTCGGTGGGTATTTCGCGAAATAAATTGTCACCATGATCGATGTTTCTTCTGAAATCTTCCTTATATTATGGGATAAATCTAACATATTATGTGTTAAGGGGGTTTTTAAACTTCTTTGCGATATGTAGAGTATCGCCGAATGTTATTTGCCGCTTAGAATTATGTTCATTTCCTTCTTTCTTCCTCGTTTTGTGCGTTTCTGAATCCCTGCAGTGTTTATCGCACGTGTCTTTTCGTTCCCACTGAATACGAACATTGGAGTATTTACACATTAGAATCTTTCCTGCAGCGTCAAATACATAGAACCCCTCACTGTTGTATTCCTCGGCCATCGAGAAAACCATTGTGACTGTAGTTTTTGGCAATTTTAAACTTAGCTAGATGTTTGCCGATAGATTTATCAGTCGCGAACACGCACTGCTATTTCTACGACCACAACCCCATTTGATGTAATCGATAGCAGATATCGATTTTTATCGATAGCCTTAGAGATCGCGGAACTGAATACACATACTTCCGGCTTTGTAGGCAGTTGTGTAGAGGCACTATCAATCAAACGAGAAGGAAACCACGATGGTCAATTCTTCAGAAGCATTTAAACGTGTATTGGAGAGCTTTTTCGATAATATTTAGCATTTTCGTACCAAGTGGAATATATTTCGTGATTATTTGTGCAATTCGCGCAATAAATCAGATTTTGAGGTATTTCGCGAGTTCATTTTGCTAAAATACGCTACTTAAAGTACCTACAAGGTCCTATATAGGCAAGAAAGGAGATATGAAAAAAATTCGCGCTTATCGCTATTACCAAAAAATACGGCCCCTATTAGTAACACACAGGATGAAGGCTGAGATATATCGACCTTCTCCGCAACACGCGTTAGTTGGGTTGCAGCAAACGTTATTGGAAGGGGCTGCTTATCACATGTAATTTATTTCGGGTTATTTCTTCACACATTCCAGTAATTGCAATTATTATTAATTGACCGACTGAAAGTTACAATATCAATCGACAAATTTTCTTCAAAGCATAAGTAACTTTGTTTTAGTGTTTTAAAAAAAAATATATATATATATATATAAAAAAAAGTGTTTAAGGTAAGATGACTTCTTCCATATTAACTGTTTCTGAACTACTAGTAGTTGCCTAACTTGCCGATGTGTGTTTGTTGTCAGACCATCGAGAAGCTTCCTGACAAGGTTCTGCTCAACATCTTCTCGTACCTCACCCACAGAGAAATATGTCGCATGGCCCGCATCTGCAAGAAATGGCGGATGATCGCTTACGACTCGCGACTCTGGAAGTCCGTGTCTCTCCGGCCCGAGATCTCTGGCCTGCATGTGGGCTCATTGGAGTCGCTATTGGCTCTCATCAGGTGGGTACCATTATGATGATTGATGACATAGAACACGTACAAAACTCTACCGATGAATTTCTCTATTTTCGGGGGGAGCTTTGAAGTATACGGTACTTGGTTGTTGCTCCTGTTCAGAGGCGTAACTAGGATTTACTTCTAGAGGGGGATGAACTAAGTCAAAATTGCATTGGAGGGCGCGGACTCGGACATAATGAGACTTAATTAATGAAAGCAAAGATACGATCCTGAAGTTTTAAAACGTCCTATCTAGCCTATAGTTTTTCCGTGTTAGATCCATTAGCAATTACGTTGTATTTTCTCAAGTCTGTCTGTTGGGTAGTCATCCCGGAGACTGGTCGGATCCTCAAAAAGTACCACCGTAGGCTTTGTGGGTGGAAACTCACAAAAACCCAAGGAAGCGCTATATTGAGGCGTACTAAGCAAGGTGGGGAGTGAGGTAATTTGATTGGTTCCTCAGTTTAGGAGCTGCGACAACGCGGTCATGTAGCCCCGAGTTAGGTAGTTTGCCCTTGATTTTATTTCTCTTATTAATGTGCAAATGCTCGAAAATTAACTCCGTGTTTATATTAAATTAAAACTGTTGATATTACACCCTCTGTCTGAAAATTTCGGTGAATGGGTCTATATTACGAACGGATTGTTGGCTTACCTGAAACAGCCGTTATTATCCTTTATGCACTTCTTAATACGGCTGCACAAGTCCTGGCATAGTCTTCCTGAGGGATAGCCTTCAGTTGGGTCGTCGCATTACGTTGGATGTCTGAAATGTCCGAAAACCTCTGGCACTTCAGGGCTTTTCAGCGACCCTGGACCCCGATACTCCATACTTTGACGCTTGCCTTCGAGGTCGTATCTCAGGCACCAGGTCTCGTCACCCGTGACGATGGTTTTCAGGACCATTCCACGGAACATTCACCCTTCTCACTGCCACCCGTCTATCAGGTGTGCAAGGCAGGTTGCACAAATTCACGCTTCTCTCTTGCATTCAATTTAGCGTTTTGACGACCCAAACTGAAGGCTATTCTTAAAGAAGACTATGCCAGGATTTTCCAGGACTTGTTCAGTCGTCCTCACAAGTGCATAACCATCCACGGAGATTACTTCGAAGGACAGTAACAGCTGTTTCATGTAAGCTAACAATCCGTTCGTATTATAGACCCATTCACCGAACTTTTCAGACAGAGGGTGTACATACGGCGAATGTATTCATAAGAACATATTTCCTTATTTGGTGGTATGTTACACTCCTTAGATGACTGCTGCCCACATTTTTGACCCTTGGCAATTCCAATAATTTGCTTCTATATTTCGTGAATGCACCCTTCACTGTATTGTAGTAGTATTTCTCATTAGAGCCTCCTATAGTCCTTACCTTGACAGGAAATTTTACTTAAAATTACAGTGGTCTGCGAAACTTGTGAGTGGTGTTGACATAGTGCTATGAAAGTTTTTGAAGTGACCTTTTCTTCTGCTCATTAGAATGCAATTCCAAAACATGATTTCGTATCGCGCATTTGCAGTATGTATTGTAGGATTCAGAAACTGAGGCAATCCCCGGCCCATTAAGCGGGAACATTTGTACTGTCGACAAGATTATGGATTATTCAAGCAACTGGACGTTTCAACTATATTTCGAGTAACTGGGGGTCATAAATGTGATACAAACTTAATCACATATTTTCCACCTTTACGCACATACATAAATAGATATTTCTGAAAAGTTAAGCACATAATTATCGGGGCCCTGATGATGTCATAGCACACGTAGAAAAGCCTACCGATGAATTTCACTATTTTCGGGGGAGCTTAAAAAATACGGTACTTGTTTTTTGTTCCTGTTCAGAGGCGTAGCTACGATTTACTTATAGAGGGGGATGAGCTAAGTCAAAATTGCATTGGAGGGTGATGTCTCGGACATAATGAGACTTAATTAATGAAAGCAAAGATACGATCCCGAAGTTTTAAAACCTCCTATCTAGCCTATAGTTTTTCCGTGTTAGATCCATTAGCATTTAATAAGTTGTATTTTCACTTGTCTGTCTGTTGGGTAGTCAGCCCGGAGGCTGGTCGGATCCTCAAAAAGTACCACCGTAGGTTTTGTGGGTAGAAACTCTCAAAAACCCAAGCAATCAATATTGAGGCGTACTAGGCAAGGCGAGGAGTGAGGTAGTTTGATTGGTTCCTCAGTTTAGGCCAGGGGTGCACAACCTCTTTATAAGTGGAGGCCAAGTTTACCTTTACATAATAATTGGCGGGCCCTACTGTCCCCGATAACTCGGATAGTAGGCTGTCAGATATCCGCCCCCTCAATCGGATTGCCAAAAATCAAACGCACCGGCACAGCTACATCAATGAAAATGGCACTGACAGATACTACCGAGATTAGAGCACAGCAGTTAACAAGAAAATTATTGTGGAACACACCAAAATATACGGGGGTTCATACTTACCTTTACTTACCTCTTCAAATTAATCTCGGGTATGGGTTGCCAACTGGATCACTTAAAGTATGCCCTCACAATAACCTCCACCATGATATTTAAAATGAACCAAAACGGAAACAAGAAACTTTAAACTATACAATAATTTATTTCACATAAAGGGAATGATTCTAACAAAATTCAACAAAATACACGTGGCAATCAGAAGCCATTGTCAAAATAATCATGTCCTCCTGTAGGACTTGTAGACTTTGCATACAAAATCTCAGCTTTACTAGCTTATAAAGAACGTAATAATAGTAATACACTTGGAATGGATGAGGGAATTGGGACGAGACATGTAGCAATTGTTTTCCTCTTTCATAAACATCACACTTTATTTATAACTGCAAGCCTGCTATGTAGTCGACCTTGGCCTCTAACATACAGTTGTCAGGCCAGCTGCGCCATGTCGCATGCCTACGTCGTCAAGTGGACCCACCGGTCCGGCCAACGTTAGCATATGCTCGTTACCTCAGAGCCTAGCTCCTTTTCAAACACTTTAAATGTCCTCAACTCAAATCAAATATTATCACGCAAATCTTTTAAATGCTCTAATCACATGTTACTGGATTACTCTAATAATCCCAAAACTTGTTTAATGGTATAATCCAAATGTTTAATTAGCGTTGTTTAGAATATATTAACTAAACTCTTAATGTTTATAACAAATGCTCATTAATTGTTTATAACAATTATAAATTGTTTATAATATTGTCAAATGACAATTGAAAAATTTATACAGGCCTCTCTAATCCCTTTCATTTCACATTATTGTTAGAGATATTTACACAATTATTTACAATATTAATATTATTTATTTTAGAAATACATTAAACCACACGTTTATCCAGTTGATAATTACTCAAATCAGGTTAATATAATCGACCAATGAAGGTTAGTTATATTTAAGCTTATATTCAGGTTTAATAAGTTTTAATAATTATTATTATTATTATATGTGACGGTAACCTCCATTCAAAATCGCTATCTCAAATTATTTAAACACTCTTGTTAATTTTAACAGTAATTTCACATGATTAATTTTCAAAGGACCTGGACAATAAACTCAGCGGAAAAATACTTCGCTCAAATGCACAAAATTGCACAAAATAGGCCCAGAATTCATCATATATTTCAATATATATGGCATAAAAATCTTCCACAATGCATACAAAAACCTCCACTTACAAATTCATTAACTTCATTAATATTACTGTGGGAACCTCCTTCAATTATTCAAGGGCATTATTCATCAGCGACTTTTACACGTCCACTGAACTAACGATTATACATCCATAATTCCTCTTCAAAAATTCTTATATTCATTAATTGTTTCAAAACTGTTATTATTTAACCTTCGTGGGTTTCATTCATGAATCGATATGAAGTAAAAATTTTCCAATCACAAATAAATTTAATAGCAAATACGATTATACACGCCTCCCTGGTCTATCAAAATTGAGATTAATATCTCCTAAGTAATGTAGTATAAAAATACTATCTTCAATCAAAGTTCATCTAAACTGCATAAATAGTTGAATAGAATACAATTAGACTTTGGAATGCAAACATTATTGTTCCAATCTAGAATTGAGAAAAAACTCCTATCAAATGTTCATTACTATAGTGTATTCAATAAATCGTAATCAAAGTTCATATTTCATAAAATTGTCTATAATGCAATGGTATTTCAGAACTGACGATAAATGTCTATGTTGCAATCATGTTCATAAAACGACTAGTATTTCCAAGATCGTCGATACAGAAATAGATTTTAACGCTCTAAAATCTTTTAATTATTCTTCTTTCTTGAGGATGACAGAAAATTGGTCAAAGTAATTTACTGAATAGAATTACTTTAATAAAGTGACACGCTGTCTGAATTCAAATCTGCCATAGAAAATCGTTAACTTTACAGTCAAATCGTGACTACAAAAATATGCAAATTACTGAAAGAATATAGAATATCAGTCTCAACTGATCCAAAATTATTTAAATATGCCAAAGACATAACAATGTCTTAATAAATCGTAGAAAAAGGCATAACTCATCGAAGTGTACTGAGGACAGAAATATCAAGCAAGAATATGGGGCAAAATAAAGGACAGAACATATGGGAAAAATGGTTGCTCAGATATCGCTAAATGACTCAAATAAAACAAGAAACGTTCACGACTACCTTATCTGTTGATTGAAGTTCTAGAGGAAAATCTTCCAAAGAAGACTGGTGATGGTTCCATTTCACCAAAAAGATGTGCTCCGACCTCGAACCTGGAACCAGCGCCCTCGGAGAATAGAACTGCTTCCTCCTCCGGAAATTGCACTGCTCCGTGTATACGATAGACATCCTTCTGGCAAAACTCTTCTTTGTGAGCCGGGTCTACCCTGGCCTCTCTTGAAAGTTCCCTGAAGTTCTGGCAGAAATTCGCCATGAAGTTTATTGCAGTTATTTCCGTAGAAATATTCATAATTGTAGCGTATGAAAATATTTCCACTGCCATTTGATATTATTTAGCGATGGATTACGACGCATGAGTGTAGTTGGATGTTCACTACATGCTCGCTTTTGTAGAAAGGCGATTAGCGAAGTTCCATGCTGCTATTTCACTCCATTTATGTATGTCCCAATTGCATTAAAGTCCTTAGCCTTCCATCTCCATTTCCGTTATAATAGTTGAAAGAACTGCCATATTATAATGTTCCATATTAGACTGTAGCGTTGTATCGCCAAATGCAATCTTAAGTGTCACGGTTGTAATACACGTGTCAGCCGTAGCGTAGAATGTGATGTTATGAAAGTGCTTCTCAGGTGGCGAGAAAATCACTTTTGTCTTCCGTCTTAAAATGCCAATATCTTTCAAATTATGATCTTGAAAATGTTCAACCTTTCTACACACTTTAATATAGTACTGCACAATCGAATTAGCTTAAAGGCATTAGTCAACTCTGGATATATTATCTTGTAGACTCGTTAATATGTGCGTTTCAACTTCGCCTAGTTTCAAACACCGTAAAATGGAACTGCGGCACGCTCGAAGCTCGTTCGATGCGGTGGGCTATACCACACGCTAAAGACGACTTGCTTCACTTATTCACTCGAAAACGACTATATGACATCAGAAATATATATGCGGTATGAGAGCTCCTCTCTGCTGTGCAAGACCTTTTATCAACTTCTTAAGGGGCGTATCCATCCCTTCCATAGCTTGTTTCTCCGTCATTGCTAGAATTTCTAACTTTGGCTATACTTGACAGATTTTCAAATTTCAAAAACTCAAAAATAATTTCTTCAAAATTCCAAATCAATGCCATAACTGAAAATAGTTTTCCACAATTCTGCATTCCAAAAGTAATGAAATATGATAGTTTCAGTAATCTCCGTCTCCCTCCAAACTATCGTTCATTGGTTCGAGTCTTTCCTCCAATCGCGTAACTTCTTCCTCAGCACAATTCCATGTTTCCCTGCGACTGCGTCGTAAATCTCAGATCTTTCTCGAACAAAATCATGACGTCACCAAGAATCTCAGCTCAATCAGCCTACTTGCATAAAGTCTGCGTCATCCGTGCTTACGTCATGAATATCCACGTCACAACTATGACAGCCATAACTTAATTCATATTTGCCAATACAGCCACCGTGGTCTCAATATAATTCAATTTACGGGGGCATTCTCCCTTCACCACGTTTTAAAAACAGTTGCAAATTGTTTTTAAACTCTGTGTTATAAATATCAGAATATACTTGAACACGAAATTGAATTATTATTGGCTTACTCTTGGATAATATTTCTTCAAGTTTCCAGCATTGAACTTGCCATATACGACATTATTCTCATCATCGTAGAGTTCATAACAGTTGTTTCCATAAGCATTCGTAATTCTGAACGGACCCATAAATACTATTCCAAACTTGGGATAGATTTTCTTACTCACATCAGCCTTGACAGGTCTGCGTAGTAATACTAGATTTCCAATTTCTAAGGGAGCACCAAAACGTTTTCCAGCAACTCTTTTCAATCGTTTTTCTGCTGCTTTCTGGAGTTGTTCCTTCGCGTTGTCTATTTTCTGCTGCCTTCCTAGGTCGGGATCTCTAGGAACGTGGTTGAAAGGATTATCCCACGGCCTTTCTGGGTTTCTTCCTAGATGAAGTCTCATTGGCACTTCATTTCCATCTATTATTCTTCTTGAGTAAGTCATACAGAGGAGCCATAATTTCAGAGTATCTCGGACAGTGACTGCTGATAAATTGGCATGCGCCTACAAATTCTCTGACTTGTTTCACCTTAGTTGGCTTTGGGAACCTTGTGATCGCATCTACTTTCTGCATGTTTGGATGATATCCATCCTTATCAATCGTATGCCCCAAGTAGTTGATCTCCTTCTTCAAGAATTGACATTTTCCAAAATTGACCTTGATATAGGCCTCCCTTAAATTTTCAAACAACTTTCTCAAATGCACTAAATGTTCTGCGGCATTGGGTGAAGATACAATTAAATCGTCAATGTAGCAGATTACATTTTCCTTTACTTCGTCTGTGAGCTTGCTATCAAGTGCTCGAATAAGTGCTGGTCCACTGTTGACCATTCCAAAAGGCATTCTCACAAAGACCCATGACGTCTGATCAAATAAGAATTCAGTGTACTGCATACTTTCTTCTTCCAGTTGAACTTGGTAAAACGAAGATGTCAAGTCAAGAACACTGAAACATGCTCTCCCTTTGAACTTTCGAAGCAGATCTCTAATCTTAGGTGGTCGGTCATTTTCTGGAAGAATCTTCAAGTTGATGGTCCGAGCATCGAGACAAAGACGTATCTGACCATTACTTTTCTTTACTACAGTGATGGGGTTTATGTAAGACGACGCCTGTTTTCTAATAATCCCGTCTAACTCCATTTTTCTGATCAACCCTCGTACTTCTTGATAGTATTTCTCAGGTATGGGGTATATTCTCTTTTGGTAAGGGGTTTCATCGGTCAGCCTTATCTTGTACTTATAGTCTTTAATCAATCCAGGCTTTTCATCAAAAATATCTTGGAATTCCTTTATCAAATCCTCAAATTCCCCCTGAATTTCTTCAAATCCTTCAGTTTTTCTACTGGGTATTTCTGTTAGATTTTCCACTTCATTGATAATAGTATTTAAAATCTCTTCCCTAAGGTCTATCTCCAGACTGTTTTTCACGTCCTGTTCTTCGATCTCTTCTGTGATCATGTACCCATCATTAAAGCTAATACTCCTATTCTTCATATCAATAATGGCTCCAACTTTCGATATAAAATCGATTCCTAGCACAATATCGAAATGGATCTTGCATTTCACTGCCTTGTCTTGGAAAATTCCTCTCACTTTGACGGTAGAAACAGGTAAAACTGTCATGTTTTCTCCTTTTAACAGACTTTGATAGCATTCATCAGAAATGATAGAAATAATTGCGCCGGTATCCATAAGAGCTTTGTACTGTTGGCCATCTATCAGTACAGAAATAATGGGTAAGGCACATGGTCTTTCCTCTTTGACGATTCCCCTCTCTTCTAATAAATCCTCATCAGTTACTTCATAAATTTCATTAATGGTAATTAGGTGTGGTGTGGCAATGTATGCATGGTTTCTCACTGTCGTTGAGAAATCGGCGTTTTTTTTGGTGTTACCAATCTCGAAGTTCTGCTGGCTTGTAGAAGGACCAGGATCGATCACTACATCCTGTCTTTTCTTTTGGTTTTCAGCTTCCTTCTCTCGTAATTCCTTAAGATACTGCTGACTTTCTTTCTCTCTCTCTTGATACTTGTCGGGTGTCATAACCTGACCTTGAGAATTCTGATTTCGATTCTGGTAATTTCTATTGTAGTTTCTATTGTAACCCTGGTTATTGTAGTATCTACCTCTTCCATTGTTATAATTTCCTCTATTATTATTCCAGCCTCTTCTTTGCTGATATGGACGGTAACCTTGCGATCTGTGGTTGCGAAAATGATTATTCCTGTGAGGACCTACATTTTCAGTTTTCTCTTCATTGGGCTCGTCAGTTTGCTGAACTTGATCCATATAGACTGTATTGATGTCTTTGAATTCGTGCCTCTGACCTTTTTGTACCACATTTGGCATTGGACTCGTGTAGTCAAGCCTTCTCAATAATTCGTCCATACTGGTCAAATCCCTGATGTTTGACGATATGATGAGTCTTCTCACCTCCACAGGCAGCATACGAGAAATCGCATCTATCAACTGCTCTGTCGACAATGGGGGTTGCAAAAATCTCAAGCGTGATAACTGGCTCGTGAAGAAATCAGCGTACCGTGTTGGAAGAGTACCTGAATACTTCCTTGAGTATACCTCAGCTCTTAGTGAATTCTGTGCTTCTATGGACCAGAATCGTTTTATCAGTGCCTCTGCAAATTCGTCAAAATTACTGAAAGTGTAGCGAAATGCTCTGAACCATTCAAGGGGTCCTCCAGCTAGAAATCTCTCCACAATTCTCATCTCTCTTTCTCTGGGAATGTGAGCTTCAATGAAATAGTCTTTCAGGTTCCTGATATATTCCATCGGTGTTAGACTATCAGTATTACTGAATTTTTGAGGTTTGTCCTCGAAGTTCCGGATGACTGTCACATTTCTCGGATATGAATCCATGTAATTCTTCCCACTATCACGACATTTCCATTCAGGTTCAATATTCCTATCCTCATCTTCTTCCCGGAATCTGGATATACGTTCCTCAGGACTAATATCTCTCTCTTCTGTAGCGAGGTTACATCGTCTGACGTAATTCCTATCGTCTTCACCAGTCAAGCCTTCTGGATCCTTATCCGTGATTTCCGTGATGACTTTCCTAATTAACTCTTCTTTATAGGTTTCCATCATGCTGGCTTCTCCTAGTTTCAAATTCTGAAGTTTGCTCGTAGTTTCATTAACATCAGAGACAACCTTATGAATTTGTTCCTCTAACGCGGATTTTAATGCTTGCACGTCCTGACCTATTTGAGTTCTATCCTCTACCTGCTTTTCGGATAGCGAGTCCATCCTTATACTCAAGTCCTTCCTAATTTTCACTACTTCATTATTAATGTCTACTTGTGTACTGGCAAGTTTTCTTTCAATTCGTTCCTGAATCTGAGTGACATGTTCCCCACTTGACCTGTTCCATTCATCTTTCCACACCGTTACATTTGCAGTTAACATTTCCGCAATATCTACTTCAATTATGAGTACTACTTCAACGATTATGATCTAAGACTTGGGTTCTCATGACCTCTACATCATACTTTAAACCTGCTAAAGACGCTGTTGTCCTAACAGACTCGTCAACCAATCGAGTTGTTAATGCACTAATGTTACGAGTACAAAGTGTTTTTGAAGTTTCAATTTCTTCTCTTACTTTATTAACATCAGTTTGAACTTTAGCAATATCTACAAAAACAGTGTTAACTTCTACTTGTATCTTATTTATATCGCTTTGCATCTCATTTACATCGGAATGAATATTATTAATGTCTACTTGAACATTTGACACATCGGTTCGAACATTTTTAATTTCTCTTTGAACCTCTTCTACTTTGTCTTGTACAGTAGCAACATCGTTCCTAACAACAATTACTTCAGCTCTAGCACAGGAAATATCACCCCGGACATTAGCAACATCAAGATTCAACATAGTAAGATCTTTCTGTACCTTAGAAACATCAGTCTTAACATCAGAAACATCTTTATGCACATTGGACAAATCTACTTTAACCTCTGAGACATCTTTATGGACATTGGACACGTCTGTGCGCATGTCAGTTACAGCATTCTCGATTCCCTGGATATTGATCTGTAAACGCGACATATTATTTTCTAAGTTTGCAGAACTGGTCTGAAGAACTTTCAAATTTTCATCCAGCATCTGCTTTGTTCGACTAGCATTCCTAGCTTCCATCTCCTTCATACTGTTATCCATGCTAGCTTTCAACTCCTTCGCACTTTCATTCATGCTAGCTTTCAACTCCTCTAACATCATCCTCATACTCTCATCTGCCATTTCAATATTATTTCAAGAATAGACTGCTTTAGGGACATACATCAAACAGAGCAAAATAACAACATCTGAGCAACATTTTTCACCATATATAAATTTGAGCAATTTTCTGTCTTAAATCTAACTTATAATTAACTTTCGTAGACACTTCATGTTGAAATAAACTCAAGCGCATGTTCAAATTCCTTTGGTTCATTTTAAAATATCCTAACACAAATAATTTACATTTACAATTCCAATAATTTAATTTTATCTTTAATATGACTAAACATGTCATAAGCCGGTCAAATAAAATAAGACTCCAGATCATAGGCGATTTTTCTAAGTTTCCAGCCTATTTAACCTCTCTCAAGTTGTATAAGATCTGATCTTTTCTGAGTGTAATTTTCCTAATACAACACAACATTTAATCCCTATATAATCACACTCTCAAATTCTACAATTGGCCAAGACATCTAACAAAGAATCAACCTCTTTATTTGAGTCTTCACAATCCCATTGACATCGATAACTTGGTAATCCAATGTTATTCGAACACTCCACAAAATTGCGGTGCCAATTCTACTCCAATAACTTGGTAATCCAATGTTATTCAAGCATTCCGAACTTCGATTGTGCCAATTCTACTGGCGTTCAACCTGGTAATCCAGTGTTGTCAATCGAGCCCCACCGAATTGAGGCGCCAATCCTACTGTCCCCGATAACTCGGATAGTAGACTGTCAGATATCCGCCCCCTCAATCGGATTGCCAAAAATCAAACGCACCGGCACAGCTACATCAATGAAAATGGCACTGACAGATACTACCGAGATTAGAGCACAGCAGTTAACAAGAAAATTATTGTGGAACACACCAAAATATACGGGGGTTCATACTTACCTTTACTTACCTCTTCAAATTAATCTCGGGTATGGGTTGCCAACTGGATCACTTAAAGTATGCCCTCACAATAACCTCCACCATGATATTTAAAATGAACCAAAACGGAAACAAGAAACTTTAAACTATACAATAATTTATTTCACATAAAGGGAATGATTCTAACAAAATTCAACAAAATACACGTGGCAATCAGAAGCCATTGTCAAAATAATCATGTCCTCCTGTAGGACTTGTAGACTTTGCATACAAAATCTCAGCTTTACTAGCTTATAAAGAACGTAATAATAGTAATACACTTGGAATGGATGAGGGAATTGGGACGAGACATGTAGCAATTGTTTTCCTCTTTCATAAACATCACACTTTATTTATAACTGCAAGCCTGCTATTTAGTCGACCTTGGCCTCTAACATACAGTTGTCAGGCCAGCTGCGCCATGTCGCATGCCTACGTCATCAAGTGGACCCACCGGTCCGGCCAACGTTAGCATATGCTCGTTACCTCAGAGCCTAGCTCCTTTTCAAACACTTTAAATGTCCTCAACTCAACTCAAATATTATCACGCAAATCTTTTAAATGCTCTAATCACATGTTACTGGATTACTCTAATAATCCCAAAACTTGTTTAATGGTATAATCCAAATGTTTAATTAGCGTTGTTTAGAATATATTAACTAAACTCTTAATGTTTATAACAAATGCTCATTAATTGTTTATAACAATTATAAATTGTTTATAATATTGTCAAATGACAATTGAAAAATTTATACAGGCCTCTCTTAATCCCTTTCATTTCACATTATTGTTAGAGATATTTACACAATTATTTACAATATTAATATTATTTATTTTAGAAATACATTAAACCACACGTTTATCCGGTTGATAATTACTCAAATCAGGTTAATATAATCGACCAATGAAGGTTAGTTATATTTAAGCTTATATTCAGGTTTAATAAGTTTTAATAATAATTATTATTATTATATGTGACGGTAACCTCCATTCAAAATCGCTATCTCAAATTATTTAAACACTCTTGTTAATTTTAACAGTAATTTCACATGATTAATTTTCAAAGGACCTGGACAATAAACTCAGCGGAAAAATACTTCGCTCAAATGCACAAAATTGCACAAAATAGGCCCAGAATTCATCATATATTTCAATATATATGGCATAAAAATCTTCCACAATGCATACAAAAACCTCCACTTACAAATTCATTAACTTCATTAATATTACTGTGGGAACCTCCTTCAATTATTCAAGGGCATTATTCATCAGCGACTTTTACACGTCCACTGAACTAACGATTATACATCCATAATTCCTCTTCAAAAATTCTTATATTCATTAATTGTTTCAAAACTGTTATTATTTAACCTTCGTGGGTTTCATTCATGAATCGATATGAAGTAAAAATTTTCCAATCACAAATAAATTTAATAGCAAATACGATTATACACGCCTCCCTGGTCTATCAAAATTGAGATTAATATCTCCTAAGTAATGTAGTATAAAAATACTATCTTCAATCAAAGTTCATCTAAACTGCATAAATAGTTGAATAGAATACAATTAGACATTGGAATGCAAACATTATTGTTCCAATCTAGAATTGAGAAAAAACTCCTATCAAATGTTCATTACTATAGTGTATTCAATAAATCGTAATCAAAGTTCATATTTCATAAAATTGTCTATAATGCAATGGTATTTCAGAACTGACGATAAATGTCTATGTTGCAATCATGTTCATAAAACGACTAGTATTTCCAAGATCGTCGATACAGAAATAGATTTTAACGCTCTAAAATCTTTTAATTATTCTTCTTTCTTGAGGATGACAGAAAATTGGTCAAAGTAATTTACTGAATAGAATTACTTTAATAAAGTGACATGCTGTCTGAATTCAAATCTGCCATAGAAAATCGTTAACTTTACAGTCAAATCGTGACTACAAAAATATGCAAATTACTGAAAGAATATAGAATATCAGTCTCAACTGATCCAAAATTATTTAAATATGCCAAAGACATAACAATGTCTTAATAAATCGTAGAAAAAGGCATAACTCATCGAAGTGTACTGAGGACAGAAATATCAAGCAAGAATATGGGGCAAAATAAAGGACAGAACATATGGGAAAAATGGTTGCTCAGATATCGCTAAATGACTCAAATAAAACAAGAAACGTTCACGACTACCTTATCTGTTGATTGAAGTTCTAGAGGAAAATCTTCCAAAGAAGACTGGTGATGGTTCCATTTCACCAAAAAGATGTGCTCCGACCTCGAACCTGGAACCAGCGCCCTCGGAGAATAGAACTGCTTCCTCCTCCGGAAATTGCACTGCTCCGTGTATACGATAGACATCCTTCTGGCAAAACTCTTCTTTGTGAGCCGGGTCTACCCTGGCCTCTCTTGAAAGTTCCCTGAAGTTCTGGCAGAAATTCGCCATGAAGTTTATTGCAGTTATTTCCGTAGAAATATTCATAATTGTAGCGTATGAAAATATTTCCACTGCCATTTGATATTATTTAGCGATGGATTACGACGCATGAGTGTAGTTGGATGTTCACTACATGCTCGCTTTTGTAGAAAGACGATTAGCGAAGTTCCATGCTGCTATTTCACTCCATTTATGTATGTCCCAATTGCATTAAAGTCCTTAGCCTTCCATCTCCATTTCCGTTATAATAGTTGAAAGAACTGCCATATTATAATGTTCCATATTAGACTGTAGCGTTGTATCGCCAAATGCAATCTTAAGTGTCACGGTTGTAATACACGTGTCAGCCGTAGCGTAGAATGTGATGTTATGAAAGTGCTTCTCAGGTGGCGAGAAAATCACTTTTGTCTTCCGTCTTAAAATGCCAATATCTTTCAAATTATGGTCTTGAAAATGTTCAACCTTTCTACACACTTTAATATAGTACTGCACAATCGAATTAGCTTAAAGGCATTAGTCAACTCTGGATATATTATCTTGTAGACTCGTTAATATGTGCGTTTCAACTTCGCCTAGTTTCAAACACCGTAAAATGGAACTGCGGCACGCTCGAAGCTCGTTCGATGCGGTGGGCTATACCACACGCTAAAGACGACTTGCTTCACTTATTCACTCGAAAACGACTATATGACATCAGAAATATATATGCGGTATGAGAGCTCCTCTCTGCTGTGCAAGACCTTTTATCAACTTCTTAAGGGGCGTATCCATCCCTTCCATAGCTTGTTTCTCCGTCATTGCTAGAATTTCTAACTTTGGCTATACTTGACAGATTTTCAAATTTCAAAAACTCAAAAAATAATTTCTTCAAAATTCCAAATCAATGCCATAACTGAAAATAGTTTTCCACAATTCTGCATTCCAAAAGTAATGAAATATGATAGTTTCAGTAATCTCCGTCTCCCTCCCAACTATCGTTCATTGGTTCGAGTCTTTCCTCCAATCGCGTAACTTCTTCCTCAGCACAATTCCATGTTTCCCTGCGACTGCGTCGTAAATCTCAGATCTTTCTCGAACAAAATCATGACGTCACCAAGAATCTCAGCTCAATCAGCCTACTTGCATAAAGTCTGCGTCATCCGTGCTTACGTCATGAATATCCACGTCACAACTATGACAGCCATAACTTAATTCATATTTGCCAATACAGCCACCGTGGTCTCAATATAATTCAATTTACGGGGGCAGTACCACATAGGCACTTGCCAAACCCTACCGCTAAAGCTAATTTTACTATTATCTGAATAAGCTATTTTACCAGCAGACAAAAAATGTGTTTCAATACTATTTTTGTGTCCTCTAAATGGTTTAAATCCATTTTTGAAGTTTTTGGGAAATTGCGTTATTAAGTTATCCAATTGGTACTGATTTAGAATCAACTTACTCCTAATTCGGAAAGGTTTATGGGAATATAAAGTAAAATTATACAATCAAAAGGTTGTAAAATTATTCTTTTTACAACAACAAAAAACAGATTTCTTAACATCAAAGTATATAAAAAACAAGTAGTTCCGTGAAGAACTATACAGCCTATTTTCATATATCCTGCTAATATTAGTTGCCTATATCAACATACAAATTGTCAGTTTGATTTCTGTGATAGATTCCTAGATATTGAGAACCGTCTAAATATTTTAGATGGTCACCATGATGGATTTTCATATTATAGACCATAGATTTATGTACTATTACATGAAGATTATTGTGTAGGTGTTTTATTCAAACTTCAATCGCATGATTAGGACACAAGAAATAAAAGCTGGATTTTAAAATTTCGCTCAGCCGCCATCTTGTGGTTATGAAAATAATGTAAACTAGCATTACCCGTCGCAGCTTCGCCCGCGAATATTCTAGTTGTAAAGAGTACACTTAGTAAAATCTCAATCATGAATGCTATGACGGATTTATCCTTGGTATGAATAATCAGACTTTATCAATTCAGCTACTGGTGCAGTGGTTAGGGGTTTGTCATTCCTTCATAGGTAGACTCTATGAGAGCGAAGTTAGTTTTCTGGGAATATCACTGTTAATTTAAGGGTCTTTAAATGTGGTTTTCGGAGACCCTTTATAGTCGGGTGAAAAATACCTTTCGTAACACAATCACACGTGAAAATTGCGTGAAAAAAATCTAGAGTGTCCCTTGAACCCCTTAAGCGCATTATACTGTATGTATTGATGAATTTTATAGCTTAATTTGGTTCAGTGATAACCTTATAACCGTCTGGAAACTTTCACAGTAATGTAATAATGGAAATTGCATTGCGTCTTAGAGAAATAGATGGACCTGTGAGATTCTGTTACCATGGTTACCGTGTTGCATTCTTTCATTATTTCTTTGTAAATATACATGTTTTAAGGTATTCATTTAATTCTTAGGCATTTAAAGAGTAAGTGAGTGCGTTCCGCTTACGCATTGGGTTATGCTGAACCTGTAGGTACCCCATATGTGTAGGTTGGTGTTAATGGGGTCTTATTTTCGGTACAAAACTGGAATGGGACCTTAGCAGAATAATGTAGGGAGGGATGAATTAGATGCCAGTCGATTAAAATTTATATAAGCATTTACCGTATCAAGTTTCACTGCGCTCGGATGGTTAAAACGCAAGAAACGCCCATTTGAATATTTAAATTTCGCGTCGCCGCCATGTTGGATTTGAGCTCGCCAGGTTATTGAACGTCCCATAGGTGAACTTATGCTTATAGCCTCTATACACTTACAAAATTTCACTTTGATTGCTGTAGTAGATTAATAGATATTGAGAACCGTCTAAATATTTCGGATAGTCGCCATGTTGGATTTCAATATACGTAGGCCATAGAGTTATGTAATATTAGATGATGATTGTTGTGTACGTTCATTATGCAAATGTTGATTTCGATCGCTTGATTAGAACACAGGAAATAAAAACTTAATTTTCGAAATTCGCACAGCCGCCATATTGAGGTTACGTATACAATTGAATTAAATTAGATACCAGTGCATTAAAATGTGTATAAACATTTGCTGTACGAAGTTTCATTGCGTTTGAATGATTGCATCGCGAGAAAAGTCTATTTAAAAATTTCAACTTCACTTGGCCGCCATGTTCGTTTTGTAGTTAACAGGTTTTTAAAAGTCTCATAGATGAACTTCCAGTAGTGCCCTTTATCTCCGTACAAAATTTCATGGTGATACCGGTAATAGTTTCAGAGATATAGAATGCCGTTGAAATATTTCTCACTGCCGCCATCTTGAGGTTATGTAAACAATTGAACGAAGATAGATGGCGGTGCATTACAATGGGTATAAACATATACTGTACCAAGTTTCATTGCGTTTGGTTGGTTAAATCGCGAGAAATGTCTATTTATATGTCGCAACTTCGCTTGACGTCCATGTTGGTTTTGTAGTTACCAGGTTTTGAAAAGTGACATAGATGAACTTCTAGTAGTTCCCTTTACCACCGTACAAAATTCCAGGGTGATATCGGTAATAGTTTCGGAGATATTGAATGCTGGTGAAATATTTCGCACAGCCGCCATGTTGGATTGGTGAGACGTAACAAAATTTGAAGGACATGGTCGGGGTCGCCCGGGATAATGCTATGAACTTACCGAGTTCCATTGAAATAGCTCCAGCCGTTTAGAAGTTATTAGGGGGCACACACAAAAATCCATCACACACACATCATCACACACGCACACACATACAGACACACGGACAAAAGGTGATCTCATAAGCCTATTTTTAGCCTACTTTCGATTTTTGCAAAAAATGAAAGTAGATTTATGAGATCACTACAGGGCGAAAAAAAAGTGTGTCTGTCTATGTGTGTGTGTGTGTGTGTACTCTGAATGATTGTCCCCCCCCCCCCCTATCAATTCGAACACGGTGAGCGCAAATTGAACGAAATTTGGTACAAAGGTAGCACTAGCAAAGGACACCTCAGTGTCATGTTTTATATCGCCGCCATCTTGACGGAAACGTAATGGCGGCCACACAAATGTTCAAAGCTTAAATCAAATTACGACTAACCTAATCATCCGATCTCTACCAAATTTTGCAACAACATACCTTTATGCAGGGAGCATCCTTTGACAAATCTAATAGGTCATTAGCCTAATAGTTTGCGAATGGCGGCCATCTTTGTATCAAAATCAATTACCCCTATTAATTCGAACACGGTGAAACCGAATGGAATGAAATTCGGTACAGAGGTAGCACTAGCAAAGGGCACCTCAGTGTCATGCTTTATATCACCGCCATCTTGACGGACACGTAAAGGCGGCCACACAAATATTCAAAGCTTAAATCAAATTACGACTAACCTAATCATCCGATCTCTACCAAATTTTGCAACAACATACCTTTATGCAGGGAGCATCCTTTGACAAATCTAATAGGTCATTAGCCTAATAGTTTGCGGATGGCGGCCATCTTTGTGTCAAAATCGATTACCCCTATTAATTCGAACACGGTGAAACCGAATGGAATGAAATTCGGTACAGAGGTAGCACTAGCAAAGGGCACCTCAGTGGCATGCTTTATATCACCGCCATCTTGATGGACACGTAATGGCGGCCACCCAAATGTTCAAAGCTTAAATCAAATTACGACTAACCTAACCATCCGATCTCTACCAAATTTTGCAACAACATACCTTTATGGAGGAAGCATCCTTTGACAAATCTAATAGGTCATTAGCCTAATAGTTTGCGGATGGCGGCCATCTTTGTGTCAAAATCGATTACCCCTATTAATTCGAACACGGTGAAACCAAATGGAATGAAATTCGGTACAGAGGTAGCACTAGCAAAGGGCACCTCAGTGTCATGTTTTATATCGCCGCCATCTTGACGGAAACGTAATGACGGCCACACAAATATTCAAAGCTTAAATCAAATTACGACTAACCTAATCATCCGATCTCTACCAAATTTTGCAACAACATACCTTTATGAAGGGAGCATCTTTTGACAAATCTAATAGGTCATTAGCCTAATAGTTTGCGGATGGTGGCCATCTTTGTGTCAAAATCTATTACCCCCATTAATTCGAACACGGTGAAACCGAATGGAATGAAATTAGGTACAGAGGTAGCACTAGCAAAGAGAACCTCAGTGTCATGTTTTATATCACCGCCATCTTGACGGACACGAAATGGCGGCCACCCAAATGTTCAAAGCTTAAATCAAATTACGACTAACCTAATCATCCGATCTCTACCAAATTTTGCAACAACATACCTTTATGGAGGAAGCATCCTTTGACAAATTTAATAGGTCATTAGCCTAATAGTTTGCGGATGGCGGCCATCTTTGTGTCAAAATCGATTACCCCTATTAATTCGAACACGGTGAAACCGAATGGAATGAAATTTGGTACAGAGGTAGCACTAGCAAAGGGCACCTCAGTGTCATGTTTTATATCGCCGCCATCTTGACGGAAACGTAATGGCGGCCACACAAATATTCAAAGCTTAAATCAAATTACGATTAACCTAATCATCCGATCTCTACCAAATTTTGCATCAACATGCCATTATGGAGGAAGCATCCTTTGACCAAACTAATAGGTCATTAGCCTAATATTTTGCGGATGGCGGCCATCTTTGTGTGAAAATCGATTCCCCCTATTAATTCGAACATGGTGAAACGGAATGGAACGAAATTTGGTACAGAGGTAGCACTAGAAAAGGCCACCGCAGTGTCATGTTTTATATCACCGCCATCTTGACGGAAACGTAATCGCGGCCACCCAAATGTTAAAGGCTAAAATGTAATTACGACCAACCTAATAATCTAGTCTCTACCAAATTTTGCAACAACAAATCTTTATGTTGGAAGCATATTCTGACCAAACTGCTAGATCATCAGCCCAATAGTTTGCAGATGGTGGCTAAGTATGTGTGCAAATCGATTCCCCCTATCAATTCAAACACGGTGAAACCGAATTGAACGAAATTTGGTACAGAGGTAGCACTAGCAAAAGGCACCTCAGTGTCATGTTTTATATCGCCGCCATCTTGACGGAAACGGAATGACGGCCACCCAAATGTTAAAAGCTTAAATCAAATTTCGACCATCCTAATAATTTGATCTCTACCGGATTTTGCAACAACATGCCTTTTTGTGGAAAGCATCTTATGACTTACTACAAGGTCATCAGCCCAATAGTTTGCAAATAGCGGCCATGTATGTGTGCAAATCCATTCCCCAGATCAATTCAAACACGGTGAAACCGAATTGAATGATTTTTTTTACAGAGGTAGCACTAGCAAAGAGCACCTCATATTCATGTTTAATATCCCTATAGCACGTTGTATTTCAACAAGCTACTACAACCAACTTTCAATTTCCTTGAAAAGGACAAAGATTTATAACAATACCCATGCATTTAGGAGAAAGTAGGCTATATGTTCTTTACTGAACATTTTGTTTCATAAATAAAAATAGGCTAATGATAATCAATATTTCGTCAAACTGACCATCAAATCAAGTAGTAGCTTGGCATTGTTTATTTTTCAATAATCTGTCAATTTCAACTAGGGCCGCCTCTCACCAAGGCAGTCCAGGTTCGATTCTCGGTCAATGCATGTGATATTTTCGAAGTGAAATGCCATATCCTGTGGTTCAGATTCCACGTAAAAAGGAGGTCCCGTGCCTAGAGATTAACGGTCACGTTAAACTACAAGCTTCCTTCCTTTTTCAACGAGGGCCTACAATAATGGGAAAAATCTCATCATTCACAATATAGGCTATAACGTATATATTTTTCAGTGTTGCCTAGTTCTATTAAAGACAGCTTATGGAAAGAGTATGGAGTGAACAGTGAACAGGAGCGGACGTCATAGGACTCTGTCTGTTAGGTAGTCAGCCTGAAGCCTGGTTGGATCCTCAAAAAGTACCGCCGTTAGGTTATGTGGGTAGATACCCACAAAAACCCAAGGAAGACCTATATTGAGGCGTACTACGCAAGATGAGGAGTGAGGTAGTTTGCCATTGCTTTCCTCACCGAGTCAGAACAGCAGTACTAACCCTATGAGTAGAACCTTTCACAGCATCCACAGGCACTGACTGTGCCCTGAATGTCATTCATTTCTCACCACCACCCATACCTCAGTAGCTTCCATACAATCACAGCCATGAGTGAGACAGAGACATCGGTGTAAAGCCACAGTTTACTCTAGCCTGTGCCAACAGACAAATGCAAATGTACTGCATTCATCAAGAGATGGTAAACAACAGATAAGTTTAAATAACCTTATTCCAGACTGGTGCAATGTATATTTTGTGCATTATAACTACACACAATAGACCAATTGATTTAGAATATAATTTAAAAACTTTAGTGTGGACATCATTCATGGATATGGTCACAATAATAATTCAATAGAACACAGGTTAACATACTTAAAATACATTAAGAATAACGCAACAACCAAAGAAGTGAACAATAACATCTGTAAATAAGATTAACGCGTTTCACAAGTTTTTACGAACTTATACCCCACCAAGTTTCACTGCGCTCGCATGGTTAAATCGCGAGAAACGTCCATTTGAATATTTAAATTTCGCGATCCGCATGTTGGATTTGTGCTTAACAGGTCATTGAACGCCCTATAGGTGATCTTATGTTTATAGCCTCTATACACATACAAACTTTCAGTTTCATTGCTGTCATAGATTAATACAGGGTCTTTGTTTTTGCTTGGCAAGGACATTCTCGCTCACGCGCTCCGCCAGTGACGGCTCAGTTCCCGTCTGCCGGGCACGCATATGTACGACAGAATACCGTGCTTAAAATCAGTACCGGTATCATGTATTTTTACTCACTATGTTTACGGCAGATGCTGAAAATGTTCCCCATCCGCTGCCAAACATAACCGGCATCTCCTTATGAAGTTTCTGGGTACTCCGGTTAATTTAGCTTCAGTAAGGTAATAACGACATTTACGTCTATTTTTATTGTTTACTGAACCTGTACATTTGAATCTCTTAGCCAGTTGATTTATTGTCCGATTTATAGGAATGGATCTCCCTGGAAATGTCATTCGAAACTTTTGTCTTGTTCTAGCTCACGTTTTATACGGCACGTACGTATTGTGCAGACCTTCGCTCGACCTTGGCGGCACGTCTCGGCCAATAGCCGGCTGTTTCAGGTTGGCGCGCGGTCTCCAGTCGTATTCTTCGGTTATTCCCTCACTCTTATGTACTTACTGTCGACCAAATTATTATGTGCACTCGAGTTTGAAGGTTGCTTGTAAAGTAACCAATATACCTACATAAAATCCAATAACATCATCATTTTCGTCGTTCTATTTTACGTTAGGTCATGTAGGTTTGGAATTTTTAATTTATATTTTAATATTTGTTATCGCAGTTGGAACACAAAAAGTGCACGTTTTTAAGCGTGTTTCAACCATGCGCCACATTTAAGAATTATTATCTCAAAAACCCGTCATCAGATCAAATCCAAATTTTAACACAATATACATTGAAATGTTGTATAACTGGTTTATTAATTTCAAAATCGTGTGTGTCCAAGAAACAAAGTTGTTATCATTTTTGTAAGGTAACGTTTTCTCGGCTCGGGGTGGTCGGAAAATGTAGTTCTTGGTTGCGTTGTAATCGTTATACATCACAAAGTTATGCTGTATGACTGTGAAATACGTAAATTAATTCACTTATTTTATATCGGTTTGTATTTGTACGAGGAAATAACACACGGTTCACTAGCTAGCCGCTCCTGGGAAAGCTGTACAGCGTTGCTGAGATGAAGCCCATCACTTCCGAGCGAGACGCGCCATGATGCGTGTGGGCACCATTTCGGCAACGCTGTACAGCTTTCCCAGGAGCGGCTAGCTAGTGAACCGTGTGTTATTTCCTCGTACAAATACAAACCGATATAAAATAAGTGAATTAATTTACGTATTTCACAGCCATACAGCATAACTTTGTGATGAATAACGATTACAACGCAACCAAGAACTACATTTTCCAACCACCCCGAGCCAAGAAAAAGTTACCTTACAACAATGATAACAACTTTGTTTCTTGGATACACAAAATTATGAAATTAATAAACCAGTTATACAACATTCCAATGTATATTGTGTTAAAATTTGGATTCGATCTGACGACGGGTTTTTGAGATAATAATTCTTAAATGTGACGCATGGTTGAAACACGCTTAAAAACGTGCACCTTTTGTGTTCCAACTGCGATAAAAAAATATTAAAATATAAATTAAAAAATCCAAACCTACATGAACTAACGTAAAATAGAACGACGAAAATGTTGATGGTATTGGATTTTATGTAGGTCTATTGGTTACTCAACAAACAACCTTCAAACTCGAGTACACATAATACTTTGGTCGACAGTAGTAGACGTGTGAACTCCGAGCTACTGCAATTGGGTGTTTCCCCTATATTCTTTGTTTCAGTCTTTCAGTGTATTATAAAGCTACTGTGTACCGGTACTGTACATCGTATTGTGTAGTGTTTTGTTGTGATTGTGTATAGTGCTGTAATGCCTTATGTGAAATATTCGTTACGTGAACGTGTATATCTGCACAGTACGTACATAAAGTGCAGGAAACCGTGCGCTAGAACAAGACAAAAGTTTCTAGTGAAATTTCCAGGGAGACCCATTCCTATAAATCGAACATTAAAACAACTGGCTAAGAGATTCAAACGTACAGGCTCAATAAACAATAAAAATAGACGTAAAGGTCGTTATTTCCTTACTGAAGCTAAATTAGATGACATTGGCGAACGATTGGAACACACGCCACAAAAATCACTGAAGCGTTTGTCACAGGAAACTCATCCTTCTGCCTGGAAGGCAACAAAATTATTAAAATTTAAGCCTTATAAGATAAGCGGAGTTCAAAAATTACAACCGCTAGATCCCGCTAAGAGAGTGAATTTTTGCAATTGGGTTATAGGGAAAGTACACTCAGGAGAAATTGACCCCAAGTTATTTTTTTTCTTCTAATGAGGCTAATTTCCATTTGCATGGCCATGTAAGCTCGCAAAATAATAGATACTACAGTGATACAAAACCAGATTTCGTGTATGAGCAACCACTTTATGATGAGAAAATCGGGGTCTGGGTCGCTTTGAACGGGCATAGAATTATAGGCCCAATTTCTTATGAGGGCACAATTAACAATGTGCGTTATAGAACTGAAATTCTTGACACATTTTTTGATGAACTGACATACGCAGAACGATTTTCGGCATATTTTCAGCAGGATTCTGCCATAGCTCACACAGCTGATGCATTCATTGCTGATTACGCCGCGTGTTTGGTACAAGGATCATAAGTAAAAATCTGTGGCCCCCTCGTAGCCCAGATTTAACGGCATGTGATTTTTATTTGTGGGGAATGTTAAAAAAACAGAGTTAATGGGAACAACCCTCACACACTAGATGAACTTAAAGAGCTGCAATTGCATCCATCAGTGCTGAAGACCTTGGTCGAGTAACCGGAAACTTCATAAGGAGATGCCGATTATGTTTGGCAGCGGACGGGGAACATTTTCAGCATCTACTGTAAACATGGTGAGTAAAAATGCATGATACTGATTTTAAGCACGGTATTCTGTCGTACATAGTCTACGCGCGCCCGGCAGACGGGAACTGAGCCGTCACTAGCGGAGCGCTTGAGCGAGAATGTCCTTGCCAAGCAAAAATAAAGATCCTGTAGATATTGAGAACCGTCTAAATATTTTGGATGGTCGCCATGTTGGATTTTAATATATGTATGCCATAGACCTATGTACTATTAAATGAGGATTATTATGTACGTTCATTATTCAAACATTGATTTTGATCGCATGATTAGGACACAAGAAATAAAAACTTAATTTTAACATTTCACACAGTCACCATCTTGAGGTACTGTAACAATTGAACTAAATTAGATGTCAGTGCATTGCAATTTTTATATTCATTTGCTGTACCAAGTTTCACTGCGTTCGGTTGGTTAAATCGCGAGAAAAGTCTATTTAAATGAATCAAATTCGCTTGGCCGCCAAGTTCGTTTTGTAGTTAACATGTTTTTGGAAGGTACATAGGTGAACGTCTAGAAGTGCCCTTTATCACCGTACAAAATTTCAGGCTGATATGAGTACCGTAATAGTTTCGGAGATATAGAATGCCGGTGAAACATTTCGCACAGCCGCCATGTTGGATTGGTGAGACGTAATAATAGTACTATGACCTTACCGAGTTTCATTGAAATCGCTCCAGCCGATTAGAAGTTATTAGGGGGGACACATGCACACACGGACAAAAGGTGATCTCATAAAGACTTTTTTTTTTCATAAATGAAAATAGGCTAAAAACTGAATCAAGAATGATAAAGCTATAAGTGTGCTTATGTTATGTTCCAGTATTCGGTTTGGTCCTTCTCTGCGTTACATCGAGCTCCCGATTGAGCTGATCACACACACAGTGCTCCATGAGCTGGCCAACAAATGTCCTAACCTCACGCACATGCTACTGGACTTCTCCACTGCCATGCAGCTTCATGACTTCAGTGAGATGCAGGTCAGTCTGATAATTAAGGTTAAGGTTCACATATTTTTCCAGAGGTTATTTTCCCCGAAATTCGAAAAATAAATGCGAATGAAACAATTTGAAACAATTTTTTGCCTATAAATGTATAGGCTGGCCACTTTTATGTTCTTTGTCACATTTTGCTCATATTTTTAGTGTTACAGAGTCATATTTGGTAATATTTTGAGCACTTTTGTTTAAATTATGACAATATACGAAACGAGGAGGTAAGAAGAAGAACTGCCATGAAAGATGCCGTGACAACAGCTGACAGGCTAAAATGGAAGCGGGGAGGCCACGTGGCCAGAATGAAAGACCATCGATGGACGCACAAACTAATGGTATGGGACCCCAGGACAGGAAGAAGGAACGTGGGTAGACAGAGGACCCGCAGGGATGACTCAATCGTAAGGAAGACAGGCAAACACTGGACGAGGATAGCAAGGGAGAAACAAGAATGGAGACGTATGGAACTATAAGAAGGGAAGGGAAGGAGAGCTTCAACAACGAAAGATGCTGGTAGACGGCACACCTATGACATGAAAGATACACTTCTGCAACCTGTAACAAGCCAAACAACGCACGTAAAGCGAAGTGAAATGTAGTGTTAGTGAAGTGAACTACAGTGAAGTGTAGCAAGTGGAGTAAAACCTTGTACACAACTCCTTAGTGTACCACCTTCAGATCTGTTTGGACAGCCAAGGCAAGCAGCATCCTTAACGTGCTGTGTCGAACAACAGGAGAGAAAGTTTCTGTAAAATCTACTCCGTACCTTTGGGTGAAGCCCCTGGCCACAAGTCTGGCTTTATACCTTTGAATGTTACCTTTAGAGTCTCTTTTTACTTTGAAAACCCACTTACTACTGACAACATTCTTGCCCTGGGGTTTATCAACTAGATCCCATGTGTCATTTAACTGAAGTATCTCCATTTCTCTTTTCATAGCCTGCTCCCACTTAACCCTATCAGGCATGGACAGTGCCTCCTTAACTGTGCTAGGTTCAGAGTCACCAGTGAGAGTCAAGTATGTCACATAGTCTGACATGTCTACAGGCTTTTGTTGGCGCCTAGGATACCTTTGATTACCTTCGGCATCCCCCTCCATTGGCTCATTGACGATGGTGGCAGAGCCCACAGAATCACTGCAGTCTGAATCTGTTCCACTAGGGACATAGCTTAAATCAGCTGAGTCAACAGTCTCAGCCACACCAGCACTGCTAATGGGCGATACGCTTTCAAGTTCCGAAATGCACTCTGCCCCATCCCCTGAGTTGTCGGGTTCTGCCTCACTGTCAGTGGGAACTGAGATCTGCAACATTGCAGGTTCATTAATCTGCAAGGATGGACCAACATTACCTGGAGACACATCAGACACCTCCTGGAACACATCTTCAAAGAACTGTGCATCCCTGGACTTAACAAGTTGATGAGTAACAGGATGCATGAATCTATAGGCTTTACTGTCCTCACAATAACCACAGAAAATGTGTTTTTCACTTTTAGGATCCAACTTGTTTCTCCTTTGATCAGGGACATGAACTTGTGCTACACAACCAAAAATTCTTAGATGCTCCATATTGACCTTGTTACCAGTCCAGATCTCCTCTGGAACTTTACCTGGAATTTTTCTGGTTGGGGACCTGTTTACAAGATAGGCTGCTGTATTTATTGCTTCAGCCCACATGCGTTTATCTACTTTAGACTCGCTCATCATGGCTCTACATTTATCAAGCAATGTTCTATTCATGCGTTCAGCTACACCATTCTGCTGTGGAGAATAGCTAGTTGTAGTTTGATGCTGAATACCTTCTGATTTAAGTAGCCTCTCAAAAGCTTTGCTACAAAATTCACCACCATTATCAGTGCGTAGGACCTTAATAGATCTTTCACACTGATTCTCAACCTGTGCCTTGAAATCAATAAAGCAATCCAAAACATCACTTTTCTTAGCAAGGAAATACACAAAAACCTTTCTAGAATGATCATCAATGAAGGTCAAGAAATAGCGAGCATTGCTCCAAGATGGAACTGGCATAGGCCCACATAAGTCTGAATGAATAAGATCTAGCTTATTTTTACATACAGTTTTACTCTTACTTGACTTAAATGGTTGTCTAGCTTGTTTACCTTCAGCACATGAAAAACAGTTTTTAAAACCATTATCTGAGAAATTAATTCCATGAGTGAGACTATCTCTTAACAACTTCATACTGTGGTTGTTAAGATGGCCTAGTCGTTTATGCCATAAATATTCTGAGTCCTCTGAACAAATATTAGCTTGACCACTGAGAGCATTGACTTGGTAAACACCCCCCACATTACTCGCAGTCAGTGCTACATTACCTGTAGCAACAAAGTTTTCACTATCATACACTTCACAAGTATTGTCGGTGAATACCACAGCATAACCCTTTTGAGTAGCAGCAGACACAGATAAAAGATTAGCAGTGAGACCAGGAACATATTCTACATTGGACAAGGTTTGTGAAATACCATTTTCTAATTGAACAGTTACATTACCAGATCCTTGGCCATACAATTTTTGATTGTTTGCTGTACTGATCTCCAGATTAGGACCAGCAGTGAAGTTCACCATCGCAGACTTGCTTGAACTCATATGCTTAGTAGCACCAGAGTCAACGAACCAGGCCCCTGTAGAGGCCCTTGCACTTAATGCCTGTCCATCGGTTGCCAGCATCATCTTGTCTTTCTTCGACTTCTGTTGAGTTGAGCTCTGCATCTCCTCTTTCCTGCAATCCCGCTTCCAGTGTCCTGGCTTCTTGCATTTCCAGCAGAAAGGTTTCTTCTTAGTCTTGTCTTCTCGTGAAAACAGAACAGAATCCTTGGATGGCTTGGAAGTACTTTTCCCACTCCAAGTAGTATCTTGTAGCAACTTGGTTCGGACTGTGTCTGCAGTAAGGTCTGTTCCGGAACTTTCCAGAGCCATAATCATAGGCTGAAACTCATCTGGTAGACCTTTCAGCATAAGAGCTGCAACAAACTCGTCGTCCAGTGCCTTATTCATAGACGCAAGTTGCTGAGCAAGTCCCATAACCTCACTAACATACTCTTCCATCGTCTTGTAGTGCTTTAATTTAACTTTGCACAATTTCTTCAAGATGACGATCCGCCGATTCACTCCTTTATCGGAGTAGGCCTTTTCAAGAGCTTCCCAGACTTCCTTCGCGGTCTTACAAGGCATGACGATTGGGAAAATTGATTTATCCACCATGAGGTTAAGTCTGGCCCTAGCCCGACTTTCGTCTTTTGCTTTCTTCGCAGATGTTGTAGTATCTCCATCCGGGTAGCCAACTATACAGCTCCACAGATCTTCGAGTCTTAGGACGTTTTCCATCTCGAATCGCCAATCCACGTAATTTAGACTACCTCGCAGCTTATCTATAGCCGGTAACGAGGTGCTGGTTGCAGACATGTTGAATTTCGCTACGTAGCCGAATTCACAGTTCATAAAACAATCAGTCTATCATACGCACTTTATATTCGCGCAGTGGATTCGTGGCTGGGCCCATAACCTGTAGGATTACGAGGCACACAGGCAATTGAAATGGAACACACGTTTAATGTACTTGACATTTACTACAACAGAACTGAACGAACAAGGTGATACAACATTCCTTTTATACACACCATTACATTAAACCAAAAGAGAAACATATCTCTATGGAGCAGGTTTATAATTAACAGTGTGACCAACACAAACCATGGTCACATATTTCAACACTTAGGACTTGCACGCCTAACGAGTTTAAACCAGAGCACGTCCCTGTTCGCAGGAGGCCTTTGCCCTTATGGGATTATCTAGGCTATATTTATTATATTATTATTATTACAACATGGGCCATCAGTCTGTATTGCACAAAATTTGTTTAATTGATGTCTTTAAAAATATTTTTATGTTAGAACATACCGGTATAATAAAGTTATAATTATCGTCGAACATAAACAGTCGTATGCAACTCGCTTATAATTGTAATTAAGACACTCGTGTGTAGGGTTGCCAGATTTTAAGAATGGAAAAACGGAACGCACGTCCCAAACATTGCTTCTTTTTAATCAAGGTTGTTAAATGTTGTGATATGAGATAATAGCTTACCCATATGTTTTAAAAAAGCATTACCTGTACATAATCAAATACACAAAATTAAGGCTAGATATTGCTGACACATCATATAGGCCTATGACACCAGTCACTTACAAATGCTTTTCATTTGAACTACCCTTTTTAAGGATTTTTTATTTTATTTTATCTGATAAAATTCACTACAATTTTCGTCAAAATTGTAATATGTGAACAATTCTTGTTTTATCAAATTAATGGAGCTTCTGTTTCTATTATCTCTCCATTTGTTATTCATGACAGAAAAAGTTCTCTTCGTAAAAGCATTGTAGGGGAAAATACTGAGTATTAACTTTACAAGGACTAAAATATTCCTTAATTTTTTTGCCCCTAAAAAATATATAACATGTAGCCTACCCTTCTATCTGACACAGACATAGAAATCATTTTCTCTTGCAAACTTGCACCTGTATCACCAGAAAACAAGCTAGATATTACAATCAATTCTGAAGCGGGACATTTGAAAATTGGTGCGAAATTGAATATATTATCAAATTAACCAAAAACACGGAATATTTGGCATTCCGTTAAAGATTAAAATGGAACGTGGAACAAAACAATTAAAAAAAAGAATTGTTCCGGGTAAAACTGAACGTCTGGCAACCCTACTCGTATGGAAATTACAAAACTCGCTTCACTCATTTTATAAACATACTCATGTCTTAATTATTGGCATTATAGGCTCGTTGCATAATGTTCTATTATTAATGCTCAGGTAGTCAGAGCCTAGACATGGTTTGCCAACCTTGACAGGATTTCCAGCTTAGTAATTCAAATATGTTTAAGAAAGCTGGAATCCCACTCATGAAGCATTCTCTTGTCCCTCTTTCACTCTCAATATGTTACCAGAAACACTGTGAGGAGATTAAGAGGTTATGTGTTTTTCAATAATCAATTGGCATGCTCTAAAGGGAAATTAAAAGTAGCCTACTCCCATCAGATAGCACCACTGCGTGAATGTTGTAGGCACTAAGGGTTCTTCTGATCAAAATTGTAACTAGCTTCATATTCATAATTAATTTGCATTCACATATAAGTCATGACGGTCCATATGGAATTCATTCTAGTGCTACTGTCACTGGTGAATGTTAATTTATGAAATGCAATTTGTGGTAAATATCTGTCTACAAGGCAATGAATTTGTTAGTAGGCTGAATTCCCACCATGTTAGTAAATTGGACCAAATGATCCAGAAGGCTGTGTGAAGGTGACACAAATATATGCTAGAGGGCTGTTAATGTGCAGGATTTTTTGGAATTCAATTTGAGAGAAATTTTCGAAAGTTTGTTGAAAAATTATACTGTGAAATAAAGCAGAGTTTGTTTTGTAGAATTTGGTAAATACTAATTTCGGATAGAATTTATGTCCCTCAACAAAACATAATTTACGGTAGTTAGTTATTGTTGTTTTAAAGGGCAGAACCATGAGGTCATCTGCCCCTAAAACATCATTTACCTTAATGTGCTGAGCTAATATTGGTTACCACTTAAATACAAAAATTGTTGTACCATCTCAAGGCCCCTGATGTTAATAAGTAATGTGCTCATTAAAAACCTTCCCAAATTTTAAAGGCATGAACTGGGACTGCTCCTTCTGTTTGTATTTTCACTGCCATCCCTGCCTTCTTGTACTGTATTCACTCTCGTCTACAAGTGTAGCTGGTCTAGTCTCTTGCAGTTTCAAATTGTATACAAGAAAACAATTAATACTGTACCATTCAACAAAACACAATACATGTTGTAGATCAATCAACTGACCTTATAGAGAATAGTAAGATGTTGGTTGTTCCTGTTGCAGGCGTTCCCAACTAAGCTACGCTACATGTGTGTCTGTCTGTCTGAAGTGATCTTCATGGAGGGCTTCATGAGGAAAATCTACAACTTCATTAATGGGCTAGAGATCCTGCATCTCATAGGTGAGTAGGGGTTTCTCTTAAGTTGACAGTAATATTGGCCACATGGGAATAACAGTTGTGAATCTTTGATCACTGTTACCCACCCCCATCTGCCATAACCTATGTCACTAATTCAATGTTGCTTCAAGATCAGCTACAGTGAGTTCCTCTCATAACTCGTCCGGCCAGCGCATCGAGCTTATCTGCCTCGCGTTGACTGATCACTTCCTGTTACACAGCGCGCACTTCCCAGTTCTGGTCCGTGCTTATAACGTGTATTAAGTTAGTGTTGATCTGTCGCTCCAACTGTTCTCGAGTTGTGAAGTGTTACTTGGGGTATAATTCTCATAAATTCCTCCACACGGTAGAAGAAAGGGTATTTATGAACGATAATTATGTAAAAACAGAGTCTTGCAGGGAAGTCGTTGGACGTTTCATAACACATTTTCCAGGTGTACGCTCTCCACATAGAGATACCGTGCGGAATCTCGTAAACAAATTGAGAGGAACTGGTTCTTTACTCGATAAGAAGCGAAGTGTTAAAAAACGTGTACTTAATGAGGAAAAAGTAAATGAAATCTCAGAAAGATTAGAACATCTCCTGTCATAAGGTACAACCTTAGTTTATTAATTCTTCATTTTAATCGTTATCTCATGTCATGCAAGGATAAAGTGAGCCAAGTTCTGTTCTTATTGCTATGCATGCCGAGCGGGAAGTGCTGAGTCAACGGGAGATAAGCTCGGTGCGCTGACCGGACGAGTCATGAGAGGAACTCACTGTAGATGAAGAAGGTTTGTTTTACAAGATCTTCTTTTCTTTTCTGAGGAATATTCTACAATACAGTAATTTTTCTTCAACCCAAAAATATTCTTCTCCTCCACAAATTTCGGTCTTCAGCATCTTCTTCGGTTAAGTCTCTGGTAGCCATGCTTCTCTTCACACCATCCATCCATTGTCCTCTTGGATTACCCTGTTTCCGTCTGCCTTCAATTTGCCAATATAACATTAAATTTGGAATTCTAGTATTCTGCATCCTTTTCAGATGTCCAAACCATTGTAATCTTCCTTTTTCAACCACTTCTAGTACATTTAGTTTTACCTTCCCATTTTCTCTGAATTTTCGTGTTTCTAATTTTATCCAATCTTGATTTTCTCGCCGCCCTTCTCCAATAATCCACCTCTGTTACTAATTGTTTGCTTGCTGTTTAACCTTCCAAGTTTCTGCTCCATATAACAAAATACTTTGTACCAATGAACTGTAAATAAGTTTCTGGCAATTATAATTTGAGCTAACCGGACCATTTTATAATATTATTTGATATTCCCTACAGGACCCACACTCCATTACTTTCCCAGCCTCCCCACAGGCCAGGCCTGGCTCCAGCAGGCTATTTTTGTTTCCTCGTTTAAAAAGAGAAATGAAAAGGAAACATTGAGACACGATTGAAAACATCAAGGCTCATGCTACATTGGCTCTAAAGGACATCCTGGAGGAGGTCTTCCAGGCCTGGAAACACGGCCTCCGGAGGTGTATAGACTCAGCAGGTTGCTATTTCGGAAAGTTTTGACTCATTGTACGAATATGTTCACTACATGATTTTGTATGAATTTGGTCGCATTATTTATGGAACGGACCTTGTATGTTCTGTATTGCTGTAATTGTATCCTTGTTTTGTAATTCTGGACCTCCATGGTCACCTTATGTATAAAGCAAGTGCCAATTTCGGAAAAATAATAATTAAAAAATTCCAGCACTCATTATAAATTTAATTGTTTGCATTGGCAAATTTACTGTAAATTTTCTCACAATCAATGTGTTTGAACCTCAGAGATAGAAAAGGTACCATTACTGCATGCTGCTGCATGCCTCAAAAGTGGAATCTGCTCACTGTGGATTGATCCATATCCAGACAAAAAATATGATGTGAGAATTACTCTGAACACATTCATAATTTATTCTCCTTCACTCAGAGAAGTACAGTCCAAAAGAAAATCATCTGACGAAGTAAACCATTTTCTTCCCTTGGGTCTGTCCATTTGTTTCATGCGATTGTTGTTATCTAACCATTGAGATGTAAATCTGTGTGCCAAGTTATCATCATCATCATCATCGCAGTCCCACTCCAGTCACCCGGGTGTGGTTTACAAGCCTCCTCCTCTTCTTTCTGTACTTCCATTTTTCCTGTTCCATCACTTCTGCCACATCCAATACAGCTTCTCCAATGTCCTTCAAAATTTGGTCCAACCACCTTCTTCTCGGTCTTCCAACTGGTCTCTTTCCTTTGACTTCTCTTTCTAATTCCCTTCTTGCTACTCTTTCCTTACCCATTCTTTTTACATGTCCGAACCAACGTAACCTTGCTTTCTCTATTTTCTGATTTAACGGTTACATATTTAACTCTTCTCTGATTTTAATATTTTGAATTCTATCCCTTCTTGTCTTTTTAACTGAACTTCTTCAAAATTTCATTTCTATTGCTTGTATCTTACTATTTTGCCTTTTATTCTTTATCAGTGTAATGATAATATAAACAATGATAAATAATTTATTTCACAATAATGGTTGCATTTGTGCTGTGTGTAGGAACATACGAGAAGGTGGAAGAAGAGGAAGAAGAAATCTATGAGGTTATCAACGTACACAAGCTGAAGTCTGCCACTCCCAACCTGCGTGTCATCAACCTGTACGGGATCAATTTTGTTGACGACAGTCACATTGAGGCCTTCAGCTCCAACTGTATCCAGGTTAGTTGAAGAAGGAAGGAAGTTTGTAGTTTTATGTGACCGTTAATCTCGCCATCATGAGCCACGGGACCTCCTTTTTACGTGGAATCCGAACCACAGGACATGGCATTTCACTTCGAAAATCTCACATGCATTGACCGGGTATCGAGCTCGGTCTGCCGTGGTGCGAGACCAACAGCTTAACCGCTGCGCCACCATACCCCCCTACCAGCTTAGTTGATACTGTATATTACAGACACATAGAAATCTTCAGTTCCAACTTTAGGCTGGTTTGTCGGCACTAGCTTTGCTTCTCACTCTTTTACGTGGCCACTAAACTTATATATTGTAAGTGATGTTATGTGAGCTAAATTACTTCCCCCCTCCCTTGCTTGTTAGTAATTTGAGTGGTGTAGATAGGGTTATCAACCATCTGGCTTTTGCCGGACATGTCCTGCTTTTCATTCATTTTGGTTATGTCTGGCCGGCATTTCTAATTTATCGAAAATGTCTGGCATTTCTCGTTACAAGATTGGTCATTTAGGTTTTACCCTTAAAGTCAAACAGATGTTAAATACCATGTATTCAATATTTACAGTCAAAGGGTGTAGAAATAGATGATTCAAAATTATTCGACCAGTTCTGCAACGTAAGGGCTTATTCTAAAAGTTCAACTTTGGATAAAGACAGAACACTAGACCAACAATGGTCTGTTTTCTTGAATAAGTACCAGAACATTGAGGTTTTTTTTTCTGAACCTTTGAACATTTGCCAGTTTGCCATACAAGGCAGTAATACCTACACTAAACGTGTGTTTACATCCATATATGCTCAATGCAGGGGCGTATATAAGGGGGGAGCTCTGGAGCCTCCAGCCCCCCTCCCTAGACCCACCCCCGAAAAAAAAAACACAATAAAAATTAAGAAAGTGTTGTTTTGGTAAAAGCATAAAATAATTGTACAGTTGGTTGTGCCCTAATCTTAACTTATTGGCTAAGTTATAAACAATATTAAGATTGAAATTAGACTACCTCATGGTGTAGTGGCTAGCATTATTGGCTGTCGTCCCAGAGGTCCGAATTCGATTCCCGGCTCTGCCAAGAAATTTTAATTCTGGTCTGAGGGCTGGAACGGGATACACTCAGCATTGTGAGGAAGAACTGAGAATTCCACAGTATGGTACTTTTGAGAAATAAATTATTAATTTGTAAAAGAAAAAAAAAAGAAACTGTTTACCTTTCTGCTTAATAAATTGACAAATAACTTATTTAGATACTTGCCATTTATACTCCATAGGTCATAATAGAAAATTCATTAAGTATAACATTTTATTTTGTGTTGTGTTGTATTTTACTACTTTTTTTGTATTGCCACTAATTGTAGGCTATATAAACTTAGAATTTTACAATTAACTCTTATCTAAAATAAATACACAAAGTTATATACTCTAAGATTTTGGCTGATATTAGCGGTGACAATCCCCTGAGAATACTCACAATTTTCCAGGATAGTCAGTCCCCCCGAAAAAGAATTGTATATACGACCCTGGCTCAATGCACAAAAAAAAGGAACTGTTTGTTGGTAGAATCAGTGAAAGGAATGTTACTTGTGAGGCTCAATTTCAAAGACATGTCATGTGAAGAATATTATAAATGTGTGCTTCCAGAAAATGATTCATGTCTTCTTTCAAAAGTAGGTTCTGTTGAAAAATACAGCTTCAAGGAAAAGAACTGCAGCAAGGACTGATCATTACATAAGGTATTTCTTTTTGTAATTTTTAAAAAATGTAATATACATATTATGTATAATTTTGTTATCGATAGAACTTGTCAGGCATTTTTCTCAAATGTCCTGCTTTTTGCTGAGCAATGTCCTGCATTTGGAAATTTTCAATTGGTAACCCTAGAGAGCATCATCATCATCATCATTTTCCATCTCCAGTTTCCCGGGTGTGGCAAACAAGCGCTCTCCATCTTGCCCGATCTTGGTACACCATTTGTTCTTGGACATCGTCCCAGTTAAAACCATTCTTCTCCACCTCTGATCGAACTATCTCTATTCATCGTCTCCTTGGTCTTCCTCTTGATCTCTTCCCTCTGACATCCAGGTTGAAGTACTTCTTAGCCGTTCTAGAGCTATCCTTCCTCATTACATGGCCATACCACTGGAGTCTGCATTTCCCCAGAAAGTTGGTAACAGGGACCCTGATGCCAGCTGTTCCTCTGTGTACCTAATTTCTGATCTTGTATTTCGTGTATGAAAAATCCTTGTGGCTACGGGTGAACGGAACTTCTACAATGGGGTCCTGTGTTTGAATTGGGATTTCAACGACGAAGAGCCTATGACTAAAGCCCTGCGCGGATGCGGATATCCGCAAATATTTTCGCTATGCGGATATAGTTCACATTGCTGTGCGGATAGCAGATACACTGCGGATAATGTTTCGAGTACATTTGCGGATAGTCTTTAGAATACAAACTTACGTTAATATTACATATTTGATATGCCAATCTACAGCTTCATGCTTAAAAGAGGAATACTCCTATAGCCTATTGCGTACGAAATATTCAGGCACGTATTGCACTTATACACGAGAAGATCATTTTACTCATATGCTTTCAACTACATTTTATTAAGTACCGTATGTTTGTAGTAGATGGTCTTGACATCTTATCATCATCATCAATTCTCACTGCCATTATTACTATACGTTCGAGATATAATGCTGTCAATAAGCTTGTTAGTTCATCGTGGTGACATCATTAACAATCCTCATGTCAGCTACTTCGCCATCTAAGCTATCCTGGAGATCGGGATCCAGGTTTATCTGTAGATTTATTTCCAACTTGTCACTGAAGCACGTTGGCTGTGATATTGCAACATCAACTATGACATCATCTATGCGAACATGGATGGGTCCAGAAGCAGAAGGATGATGACTGACTTGGAATTTCCGGCCAAATGTCAATCCCTTCCTCCAAGCGTAAAGAGAAGTTCACGTAGTGAATGTTACCGCGACCGTGAGTATGAAAATCATTTCACCAACATGGATAAACTATATATTAAAATAAAACAAGGTTAATATTCAATAGCGCGTGAAACAAAGCTCTTCAATGATATGGCTGACATTTGGTTACGTTTTCAATGGAAACGAAAAGGTGAACGATATAGTGATGATGTTTTACCTGTAAAAAAGTGTATTCATACTCAGGACACAAATCGGGCACATCAAACTTCCTGAGGCACAAGTGCGAAAGTAGCCAAAAAAGTATAGCCAAATTTTTGTCTTAAGGAGGTCAAGGAACCAGAAGTGTCATCCACGTTGAAGTCCCTTGGAATGCCAACTTGAAGTTCCTTGCAATGAAGCAAATTGTCAGGAACGACTTTCTCCTCAAATGTCTAAATGTGTTCGTTTAACACGTTATGCTTGATCTAATAAATTAAACATAATATTGAAATATCAGCGGATTTGGATAAAAGTCATGTGGATATAGGGTGGATGCGAATAAAAGCCATGCGGATGCGGGGCGGATGCGGATAACAGTCATGCGGATGTGGGGCGGATGCGGATAACAGTCATGCGGATGCGGGGCGGATGCGGATAACCGTCGTGCGGATGCGGGGCGGATGCGGATGCGGATAACGTTTTGTTTATCCGCGCAGGGCTCTAGCTATGACCTGTACATAGTCGAATTCTTTAAGCATTTTATGTCCATTTTTAAATACCATAACTTTGACGATTGTAAAAAGTTTTTTTTTTTTTAAGTTTCTTAACAAGATCAACACATAGACAGTCATATGAGAATCATTAATATGTTTGACTGAAGAAGGCTCACAGAGCCGAAACATGTATCAAAGAGTGTAAGGACATCGTATAAAAACATTTTTGTATTGTAAAGTGGATATTAGGGTAATATATCATAATCAATATGGGAAAATCTAGAATAATGACAAAAGTCATAGATATTCATAGAAAAATATGAACGTAAAATCCTCCGACATGTTATTGGACCAGTGAATAAAGAGGGAGTATGGATTAAGAGACCATCATCAGGCTGTGTTTGTCCTCAATTTTATTTTGTGTTTTTATACCCACTTGTCAGTTTGTCCAGTTAACATAGATAACTTTTTGACTGGGGGTCTATCTGTGATTAGCGTGGACAGTTTTAAGTCAACAAATTTCCAACATCTAGTTACCCTGGCAACAAGTGTAAGTGGACTTAGTTTCCACTCGTTGAAGTGTGTGAGATCACATACACAAGTTCAAGGCAGTACTTAGGATAATCTCTAGTTAGTTATTACTGTTTTAAGGGGCGGAACTACGAGGTCATCTGCCCCTATGATAATCTCTTCATAGTATAAAACAAAGTCCCAGATTCTTGGATGTAACAGGTAATCTCAAGAACCACTGGATGGATTTTGATGTGGTTTTCACCATTCTGTAAAGGATTTCTCGAGGATGGTTTCTGTAAAAAAGACATTCATTTATGGCCAAAGGAAGCCGAGCAGTAATGATTTCAGTGAATCAAGACGAAGAAAAACTTGCCGCCCATGCGTCTTTTAAACTTATGCTGGGTAAACCATTAAAATTATCTATACTTATCCTATGAGTGTAAGAATTGTTCAGCATGAGAAGTTCTACAAAATAGTCCGCGACAGCATACCTTATCTCTATCTTTAATTCATCACCCACTGTAAGTGCTTTTACGTTTTTATTTCTTCCAACAATCTCCATTCAGTGGAAATTTAAATTACAAGCTTTGGATCGAGTTTACGAACTAGTGAGCGAGCCTATCACCCTAGCTTCGGCCAGCATCAAACTGTCGAGTCGTGTCAAGTTAAGACTTCAGAGAAGAGTATATGTGTCTGAAGTTTCGCTGTTCACCTCGACTTTTCTGAATTGCGTCTGGGACCTGCCGCCTGTGCGCCTTTTAAGCTTATGCTGGGTAAACCGTTAAATATACCGAGTTGCCAGTAGACTAATAAAAGCATATCTATGATTCTATGTTTTAATTCTGCTACACCATAACTTCTTTCCATATTTTTTCTGTACAATCAAAACTAATGCTACAGTATTACGTCGGTCAACACGGTTGTACCCAATTGGATGAGTGTTTCCCAGAAACCTGAAAAAATAATTACATGAGATTATTTTTATTTTTTCTTTCAGGTTGAGGGGAACTCCCATTACAATTGGGCACAATCGTGTTGACTGACTGAAAAGCATTAATTTTTATTACTAAGGCAACACTGAAAAATGGCTTCAAACTTGATAATAATTCTTCTGTCCAAGTGAGTTTGAATTTTCCCCATGTAGATTTTGTAATTAATTGTATTTTTATTTTGAATGAGTTAAACATATTTGTTTTTGGCCTATCTTATAATATTGTAATATCCTGAAAACAATTTATTTCTAGTAATATTCTCATAACCCTTTATCTTCAATAAAATGGACGAAATCACTTTGCAGCTCCACCCATATTCTGTACTGAATTCCTATCCTCCCTCTCTCCCACCCCTCAAATATCTATCTGTCTGCAAGGGAATTGAGATGAAGGGGCAACAGAAAGCACAAGTCTGGCCAGTCATGGTACAGTATAAAGTATCAATTTATGCAAACATTTAAATTGTCCACTTGTGGTCTTCACTTATAACAGGGGCTGTGTGCATGTTTCAGTTGGAGTGCGTGGCAGTGAACTTCTGCACCAAGGTGACTGGCTCGTGTCTCAAGACCTTACTCCAGAGAAGCAAACGTCTCCGTACACTCCTCATGAACCAAACAAGTGAGTGTGCTCAGCTCTCGAGAATGTTTGCTTATCAAATAATATGATAAAATGGTCCAGCTAACTCAAATATAAATTGCCAGCATTTTCTCCCCAGTGTACCATTGGACTCGTCAGTTGGTATGGTACACCTCACCAAGACGCGTGGCTAGCACATACTGAGAAGGCCATTGCAAGACACAAAATACATGTAGTATTGACATCAAGAGCAATGCCAATGGGCTACGGGAGTCAAACTCCCTTACAAAAGCAATATAACCTTACCTTGGTTATCCACACTTAAACTCCCTTACAAAAGCAATATAACTTTACCTTGGTAATCCAGCTTGGTTTCGAATATTTCCAAAGGAAATATGATGTTAGTTTCCATTTGAGCAGATGTGTTATCAAATCTTATATATATATAAAAGGATGTTCGTCTGTTCGTCTTTTATACGTTCATAAACCATTCATCCCATTGCGATCAAATTTTGGTGAGTTGTTGTGAACACTTTCGGGATGGTTATAGGCATAGTTAATCCAATTTACAATAGAGAGCGCGCAAGTAGTTTAAACAAATGAGTGTTGGCGATGAGTTCATATAGCCTACAATTCATCCGATTGTGACCAAATTTTGGTGGGTTGTTTAGCACACTTCCGGGATGGTTATAGGCATAGTTAATCCAATTTACAATAGATCGTGCGGGAGTAGTTTAAACAAATGAGTGTTGGCTATGCGTTCATATACAATTCATCTGATTGCAATCAAATTTTGGTGAGTTGTTGTGCACACTTCCGGGAAAGTTATAGGCATAGTAAATCCAATTTACAATAGATGGCGCACGAGTAGATTCAACAAAATGGCGTGCGATTCGTTTCAACAAAAACCACATGCGTTCATATACCATTCATCCCATTGTGATTAAACTTGGGTGAGATGTTGTCTACACTTCAGGGAAGGTTTCTGACTTAGTAAATCCATTTCACAATAGGTGGCAAACGAGTAGATTCAACAAATGAGCGACGACGTGCGAAGCGTTTCAATAAAGTACCGTATGCATTCATATACCATTCGTCCGATAGCGATGAAACTTGGGTGAGATGTTGTGTATACATCAGGGAAGGTTTCTGGCTTAGATCATCAACTTTTCAATAGGTAGCGCACGAGTAGATTCAACAAATGAGCGACAACGTGCGAAGCGTTTCAACTAAGTCCCATATGCGTTCATATACCATTCATGCGAAAGCGATGAAACTTGGGTGAGTTTTTGTGTACACTCCAGGGAAGGTTTCTGGCTTAGTACATGCATTTTACAATAGGTAGCGCACGAGTTTATTCAACAAATGAGCAACGGCATGTGAATCGTTTCAATCAAGTACCGTATGCATTCATATACCAATCATTCGATTGCGATGAAACTTTAGTGAATTGTTATGTGCACTCCAGGAAAGTTTTCTGGCTTAGTAAATCCATTTTACAATAGGTAGCGCACGAGTAGATTCAACAAATGAGCGACGGCTGGCGAATCGTTTCAAAAGAGTCCCATATGCGTTCATATACTATTCATCCGATTGCGATGAGACTTTGGTGATTTGTTGTGCACATTCCCACGAATGTTTCTAAATTAGTTAATCCATTTTACGATAGTTTAGAGGCAGTTAACGGAAATTGAAAAAAGATTGTTTCCAAAAGCACGTCAAGAAACAAAATTAAAACGCCAACATTTTCTTTCATTGGCATTGCAACGCATGCCGGGTACAGCTAGTATTATGATGAAATGGTCCAGCTAGCTCAAATATAAATTGCCAGCATTTCACCCCAGTGTACCATTAGGAGTTTGTATGGGAGTTTGAGTTTGAATAACCAAGATAAGGTTATATTGCTTTTGTAAGGGAGTTTGACTCCCGTAGCCCATTGGCATTGCTCGTGATGTCAATACTACATGTATTTTGTGTCTTGCAATGGCCTTCTCCGTATGTGCTAGCCACGCGTCTTGGTGAGGTTTACCATACCAACTGACAAGCCCAATGGTACACTGGGACGAAATGCTGGCAATTTATATTCGAGCTAGCTGGACCATTTTATCATAATATTTGATAATACATCTGCTCAAATGGAAACTAACATCATATTTCCTTTGGGAATATTCGAAACCAAAAATGTTTGTTTACACGTTTACATTATTTATATGCAGTGGCTCCAGTTTGGGGAAGGATCTCAATAACCTTATGACCTTTTAGAAGTTAGACATTGGAATGGTAGCACTTTTTATATGTCAGTGGTTACGCACCATATTATCCCAGTACGTTAAAGTAAATGGTGCCTTTCTCAAAAGCCACAGTCATGGGTGCCTGCTGAGTTTTTTCTAGGAGTAGGCAATTTTTTGAGGGGATAAAATTCCAGAAACATACCTCTGGCTGACACGAAATGTGATCCAAATGGGCCCAATATTTTAACCTACTAACAAAATTCATTATCTTGCAGACATACAGTTCATTGTACCTCATAAATCAACATTTACCACGGACAACTCTACAACAAATTCTACAAGGAGCGCAAATACTTATATTTTAATTGTATTTTTGTTTTTATTGAGTTAAAATATGCTTTTGGCCGAACTTATAATATTGCAGTATCGGTCGATTCACAAATTTCAGATATCTCGGTGAAGTCATCCAGCAGAATGGATTAGAAGAGGAAGCAATTAATGTTAGGATGAGGAAGTTAGAGCAGGCATACCAAATGACAAATAATATCTATAACAAAAGTCTATGAGTAAGTTCCGACACTATACCATAGTTGTAAAACCTGAGAGATTATATGCTTCTGAAACTTTGACCATGAATAGTAAAGGTCAAGTTGGTCAACTGGAAAAAAGAGAGAGCTGGATATTAAGAAAAATCTTAGGTAATAGATGGGTTGATGGACAGTGGCAAATGAGAGCAAATGAGGACTTGAACAACAAAATAGACCCAATCACAGCATCAATTAAGAAGAGACGGCTACTATTTTATGGTCATCTCTTGAGGATGACTGATGATCGATTAATGAAAAGAATATGGAGTTTCATTAAGTCTAATATTTGTTGGCAGTTCCAAACATATTGACTGTCGCAACTTGATAGACAAAGACATAGACATAGACATCTTAACAATACATATTGATCTCTCTGTAGATGCTCCAAATCTCACAATTCACAGCTGTTTATGTGTACACATGGAGATTGGCAGGAGGGTACAGCAGAGCAATGCATTCTATCAAAGTGTAAGAAAACTTGTTTGAGAAAGGAAGTACCAAGGAAAAGCAAAGAGGTAATGTATAAAGTGTACTATGTACCCATATTGACCTATGCAGCTGAGACTTGGACCTTGACAAGCAGGCAAGAGAGTATAATTCAAGCCAGTGAAATGAAATTCCTAAGAAGTATGATAGGAAAGACAAGGAAAGACAGAGTGAGAAATGAAGATGTTAGGAAGGAAGTTGGGATGGGAAAACTAAATGAGAGAATTGAGAAGAATAAACTAAGGTGGTTTGGACATGTAAAGAGGATGGAGGAAAATAGAATACCAAAGTGCAAGGGGAAGACCTAGAACAAGGTGGATTGATTCAGTGAAGAACAGCGTAAGAAAAAGAAATCTGGACTGGGACAAGATCGTGGAAGAAGAATGGTGGAAGGAAAGAGGAAAGTGGAGAAGTGCCATAAATACCCCGACCCGGCAGGAGCTGGATAAGGGGGAATGATGATGATGATGATGATAGGGCAGTAATATTGTGACAGGATGGAAACCTACCGGTAACTCAGCTGTGTTTGTATTTAGTGTACAGTACGGCTCCCAGCTCATGATCCCTGGCGGGAGGAGAAGGTTGGTGGAGGGAAAGTAGAGTGGAGTGAGTGTGTGAGGGAGAGCGCTGCTGAGTGCGAGACAAGGAAATGTTTCCAAATGCTGTTATAATAATAATAATAATATCGTATGGCCTGGGGTGCCGGGTGCAAGCTTTGTTATTTGACACCCAGAGGGTAGCTTGCATGTCAAATTTCGTTGTTCCTTGACTATGAGAGTCAAGGAGGTTAGATGTTAGATATCTAAGCTCCTTGAACACTATAGCGCCTTCTAGTAGAGAAATGAGGAACTTTGTGTTGGCGGAAACTCCCAAGATTAATTTTGCCATTATGAACTCAGCCTATGAATTCAAATGGGTTCTTTAACATGCCAACAACGTATGACATGCGTATCATTCAAAAATCACTTACCACGGCCAGGAGCGAACCTGCAATCTTGGGGTTAGTAGACCGACACGATATCCACTCACCCACCGTGGCAATCAATGCTGTTATGAAAGCATTGGGCGCGCAGCTGACATTGTACCAATATACACCGGCAGTGATTCGAGTGAAGTGATGTTTCTGGTTCTTCTGACAACACGGTTTCCAGTGAAGCTGAATCTGGATGTGAGTCTGAACTGGCAACTCCACTGTGAACATTTTCATCTGGTAAGTAAATGTTTCCTGTACCGTTAGTAGTAGTAGTAGCCCCTATCAGGCTGTCCGCTGATGTGACGCAGGTGGTGCGGCACATTCCATGCAGGGATCACGAGCTCAGAGCTGTACTGAATTTTATGTTCCATCTCTCTTAAGCCTCCAGTACACGCGCTGCATGTGTTTTGTGCTACTGTCCAGTGAATAGTTGCTTGATGGGCATCCCCTGTCACCTTATCCTAGTTTGGGCCTCCAGCATTCGGCTTATTACAACAGTCACCTGTCAGTTCGCTATCTGTTATCTCTGTGGGATGATGAGTTATCTCGCGGTGCTTTCCACTGCTGGCGTGTAGTGTTGTGCTATACCATACTGAGCTGTGTGATAAGTTTTCATTCTCGCTCCAATTTACGTATCGCAATGCTATGAAATGAATCCATAAGAAGTAAAAAAGGATAAATTATTAGCTTGATAGTGTTGATAAGGAAGAAAGACAGAATGTCGTCTTATTGAGAGAGCAATGTGCTGTCATGAAGAAACTTTTTCACGAAGACAACGAATATGGGATTGAATTGTCTTCTTCAGAAGAGGAAATTTCAATGACACAGACGAGAGTAACCATGACTCGGACACGGAAGTTTCGGCTAATAGTGAAGAGGGCGATGGAACTGAGGATTGTGCCAGACTTGAGGTGCCCTCCTCAGTATACAGCTTTACTGTGCATATCTACTTTTAGATTTCTGAGCTTTTTATAATTTTACCATTTTAGGTTTATTGTAGTTTTTAGTATTTAACAAGTAGTTCCGTGAAGAACTATACAGCCTATTTTCATATATCCTACTTATGCTAATTGCCACTATCCACATACACAATTTCTGTTTGATTGCTGTAATAGATTCGTAGATATTAAGAACCGACTAAATATTTCGGATGGTCGCCATGTTGGATTTTATATATGTAGGTCCTAGAGTTATGTACTGTTACATGCAGATTATTGTGAACGTGTAGTATTCAAACTTCAATCGCATAATTAGGACACAAGAAAAAACAAGGAGATTTTAAAATTTTTCACAGCTGCCATCTTGAGGTTATGGAAACAATTGAAATAAATTAGATGCCAGTGGATTAACATTCGTATAAGGATTTACTGTACCAAGTTTCACTGCACTCGGATGGTTAAATTGCGAGAAACGTCCATGTGAATATTTATAATTCGCGTCACCGCCATGTTGGATTTGTGATCACCAGTCCTATAGGTGAACTTAAGTTCATAGCCCCTATGAACATTAAAAAATGCATTTTGATTGCTAAAATAGATTCGTAGATATTCAGTATCGTCTAAATATTTCGGATGGTCGCCATGTTGGATTGTTAAATGTATAGGCCATAGAGTCATGTACCATTAAAGGAAAATTATTGCGTAGGTTCATTATTCAAACTTTCACTTCGATCGCATGACTACATCACAAGAAATAAAAACTTAATTTTAAAATTCGCACTGCCGCCATCTTGAGGTTATGTTAACAATTGAACTAAATTAGATACCAGTGGATTACAATGTGTATAAATATTTCCTGTACCAGGTTTCAGTGAGCTTGGAACATTAAATCGCGAGAAAGGTCTATTTAAAATTTTCTAATTCGCTTGGCCGCCATGTTCGTTTTGTAGTTAACCGGTTTTTGAAAGTCTTATAGATGGACTTCCAGTAGTGCCCTTTATCTCCGTACAAAATTTTAGGGAGATACCGCTAATAGTTTCAGAGATATAGAATGCCGGTGAAATATTTCGCACATCCGCCATCTTGTGATTATGTAAACAATTGAACGAAGTTAGATGTCGGTGCATTACAATGTATATAAGCATATACTGTACCAAGTTTCATTGCGTTTGGTTGGTCAAATCGCGAGAAACGTCTATTTAAAAGTCGCAAATTCGCTTGGCCTCCATGTTGGTTTTGTAGTCACCAGGTTTTCAAAAGTCACATAAGTGAACTTATAGTAGTTCCCTCTATCACCATAGAAAATGTCAGGGTAATATCGGCAATAGTTTCGGAGATATTGAATGCTGGTGCAATATATTTCGCACAGCCGCCATGTTGGATTGGTGAGTCGTAACAAAATTTGAAGGGCACGGTCGAGGTCGCCGGGAATAGTGCTATGAACTTTCCGAGTTTCATTGAAATCGCTCCTGCCGTTTAGATTTTATTAGGGGGACACACACACACGAATCACACACACACAGGCACACACGGACAAAAGGTGATCTCATAAGCCTATTTTTTCAAAATTGAAAATAGGCTAAAAATGTGTGTATGATTTTAAACGCCGAAGCAGCATTTTTTGTAACATTGGTATTCTATTTGTGAACTTGGGTTAAATAAAGAGCTAAGTGCCTTAATTCCATGAAAAATAAATGAAACAACAACAAAAAAGAATGTTAATACCATTAAAATAAGACACTAAGACTGTATAAAGTAAATTGCAGCCTTTTCCACCATGCGCGTGTTCTCGCATAACAGTACTCCATGCGTGTTCTGGAGGGTTAAGTGGCTCCATCAATTATTTTATAAATTTAGTTGTTGTAAATTGATAACACAGAAATTTGACTTACAAGGGGATGGTACCAGTTTGGTTGAAACTTTACAATGAAATACCCATGAAAATAAAGAACCATACATTGAAAATAATAGAGTGCATTTGTCCCAGCTTTCGTTTATGGTTGCAGTAGTGAGGTAACTTTCTGGTCGGTTACCAGCACAAACCACTGCAGACACCGCGATTGAATCGGCACATGCTAAAAGGTCCTCAGTCCATGCAACCTTGTTTTGACAAAAACAAAAAGAACTGTGTCTAAGCAACGGACTGAGAACCTTTTAGCGTACGTTAGCCAATGGCTAATATTATGTAACCTGCGCATGTGACTCAATCCCTTTTAACATAGATGGTTGAGGCTATCCTATATCATGTGATTTTCACGCTTAACTCAGTTTGCCATTTCTTGTGACTGAAGTCCTTTTAGCATGTGCCGATTCAATTAGTTTGAAACATTGGCACATGTGCTAGGAAACTGTACCAATCGTGAGATGCTGTGCAACAAGCGACACACGATTTTCCGTTCTATGATTTCCACCTCGCTGGGCAAAAGCGTTAGAAATCCACGAGGAGGTACTGTAGATCATTTAGAGATTAATGGTAGAAATATTGTTTCCAAATTCGGAATGCAAATCTCAACACAATACCAAAGTAATGGCATTCTTGGGCAATGAACCAATTCAGTGCAAAATCTTTTGCAGTGACTGAAGTCCTTTTAGCATGTGCCGATTCAATTAGTTTGAAACATTGGCACATGTGCTGGGAAACTGTACCAATCGTGAGATGCTGTGCAACAAGCGACACACGATTTTCCGTTCTATGATTTCCACCTCGCTGGGCAAGAGAGTTAGAAATCCACGAGGAGGTACTGTAGATCATTTAGAGACTAATGGTAGAAAAATCAAGGCTGCTTGAACTCTTAGCTCCTCCCACGAGATGGCATCTTTTTGTAACAAGTCACGGGAGTTTATTTTAAGAAATTTCTAATCACGTAGTGATGCTAGTGTCAGTATTGCACAACCCAGCTAGAAGAAGGTAGTGCACAGTTCGCTACTCCTGTGGGGGTCCAGGGACGGACACCAAGAGTCCGCTGATGAGCCAGCTTTGTGTTTCTTATCGAAACTCCACTAAAGACACAGCATAAACCTAGAAAAATTGCTAAGTTTTAATTCCTTGGCCGTCAAAGCCAATATACCAACTTTTTGGAAAATAATATTGATTAGTGTTGCAAGGAAAATGTTCTGTATCAAAATATAGGTTTGACTGCCATGTTTCAGGCCTGAAGAGTGAACATGTGATGGCAGTGGAGTGGGAAAAGACAGCCATCTTAGAGCTTGACATCACCGCTACAGACCTGTCGACAGAGTGCCTCATTGACATGCTCACTCGAATACCAGGCCTGCGGTTCCTCTCTGCAGGACAGCTGAACGGCTTCAATGACTCTGTGAGTGCCTAACTTATCTTACATCACTATTATTATGGTGATGGTCCCCTCCCCATTTTTACAATTTCTGCTGTTTGATGAATGAGCAATGAGCAAGAAGGAATTGGAATTATAAATACCCTCCAAAGAATTGTATCCAATGTCAGGTTTGGTTACAGTGCTGTATTATTAAGAAAGTTTAATATAACATCAAGATTTCTAATTTGATAGAATCTTTTTAATGTTATATCAAGTATTACAGTTAAAACAACAAAATTATGCATACGAGCTTATCATAGTAAACACTATACTGGCATGATAGTGCGTGCAACCGAATCCCAAAGATTAAACAGGACAGTGAATAATTAATCTTTAATTTCAACCTCATTTAACTTGATTTTCTGATTACATACACACTCCAGATCACTGAAAAATAATATTATAACATAATCTCTACTTAGTATAAAAGAAAGTCCCCAATTCTTGGATGTCACGGGTAATCGCGAGAACCACTGGATGGATTTTGATGCAGGTTTCACCATTCTGTAAAGGATATCTCGAGGAAGGTTTTTGTATAAATAATTTATTTATGATCAAAGGAAGCCTAGCAGGAATGATTTCGGTGAAAAGGTCGAAAAGAAAACTTGGCGTCCATGGGCATTATAAGCTTATGCTGGACAAACCGTTAAAAATATCTTTATACTATGAGGGTAAGAATTGTTCAGCATGAAAAGTTCTACAAAAACGTTTGCGAGAGCATATCTCTATCTTCAATACATCGCCCACTATAATTGTTTTTAAGTTTTCATTTCTTCCGACAATCTCCATTCAATATCTGAAGCGACAGTTTTATGTTCACTGCTGGAGGGAAAACAACTAATGTCGTATACAAAGAAATCTTATAAGACCTCGGTTAAAAGTAGCCTATCACCTTGCATTCATAACTGTTCCCGGGGAAAGCCGGGGCGGGTTGCTAGTTATTAATATTATACTAAAAAATATGGAATCAACAGTGAAAAAGTGAGATTAAGGAAAGATTAATGGTATATTAAACCATTATACATTAGAGGTATAATTGGAAAGACCCGCAGAGACAAAATCAGAAACAAGGGAATTAGGGAGAAAACCGGATTCCCAAAGTTACAAGACAAAATCGAGATAAATAAGCTAAAATGGTATGGACATATGATGCGAATGGGAGAAGGCCGAGTCCCGAAGCGATTATATACTGAGAAAGTCACGGGAAGGCGTCAAAGGGGAAGGCCGAGGATGAGGTGGATGGATGCAGTAAGGGAGAGCGTAGAGAAAAGAGGAGTGAAAGTGGAGGATGTACTGGAAGAGGGAGAAAAGAGGAGTGAAAGTGGAGGATGTACTGGAAGAGGGACGAGAGTGGTTTTTAGCGTATGGCTTTTAGTGCCGGGAGTGTCCGAGGACATGTTCGGCTCGCCAGTTTTTTGTAGCTGCTTCGAGACGGACACCCAATGGGTGAGTTACAAGTACCGTTGGGGAGGAAAGTTGGAATGTAAGGACGAGGAATTGGAAGGTAGCGGCTGTGGCCTATAGTGAGGGACCAACCCCGGCATTTGCCTGGAAGGAATATGGGAAACCACAGAAGACCATCTTCAAGTTTGCCAGCGGGGGGATTCGAACCTCCTCGCCTCTCAGATGTGAGAGACTGCCAGCAGTCATGCCGTAACGACCACGGCTAACTCACCCGGTACGAGAGGGGTGAAGAGACAGAAAAGTATGGAGGTCCTTGATTCACACCCCGACCCAGATCACTGGAACCGGGAAATGAAGAAGAAGATTCATTATTAGTACTAACACACTGAAGAACACTGTAAATGAATAGTTTTACAAATGTTTGACTCTGTAGAAATACATTGCATAACAAAAGCAAGTAGTGAATAATATTCAAACATTTTTGTAAGGTAAAACGATTGATTTAATCTTCCTTCTGCTATTTCAAGGACTTGTCCCTAATGCAAAATGAAGAACACTGTCGAGCAATATTTGTCACAAATGTTAACATTATGGGAACAATGCTGTTTTTTTAATTTTTTATTATTGAATTTTCTAGTATTACTACTGTGCAGCAGCACGCCACACAATCTCTCACTTTCTAGACATTACTAGAACGTGGCATCAAGCGGTTATAAAATTCAGAGGGCATGGACAAAAGTCAAATATGGCAGCAGATGGAGTGGGATTGCCATTTGACTCAAGTCGAACGCGGTAGCATAGGACTTAACAAAATATTGAATACAGTATTATGATCATGAGAAAAAAAAGGTACAGAAAATATTTGTATGACTCAAACAACTTAGTTTGATTTAAGAGTTATGCTCTAGAACTCACTCAATGGGTAGAAGATAACTTTCATGCACAGGGTGGTGCACCAGTTCCTTAAATTGAAGTTTTATATACCCATAGGCTATATAGACACACTGCAAACATCAGTCCCCAGTCTGTTCAGGTGTAATACACCATTATGATGGGGTTAAGTTTGGGACAAAAGTGGAAATCGGTAACACCCGGTGTAATGCAATGGTGGAAACATGAATGAGTGAGGAAAACATCCAAACATGTGAGGAACATGTATGAGGGACATTATGAATATGTTTCATAATTTTATTTCACAAGGAAGATTTATTACAAAGTAATAATAATAATATAGTATGGCGTCGGGTGCCGGGTGCAAGCTTTGTTATTTGATGCCCAGAAGGCAGCTTGCATGTTGAAATTTGTTGTTCCTTGGAACACTATGAAAGTCAAGGAGGTTAGATATCCAAGCTCCTTGACACTATAACGCTTTCTAGTAGAGAAAGGAGGAACTTTTTGTGTTGGCGGAAAATCCCGAGATTAATTTTGACATTATGAACACTGCCTACTGAATTCAAATGGGTTCTTTAACAAGCCAACAACGTATGACATGTGTGTCGTGATTTTTGTCGCCTTTCAAAAATCACTTACCACAGCCAGGAACGAACCTGCAAGTTTGGGGTTGGTAGTCCGGCACGATAACCACTCACACTGTCCATCGAGAATAATTCAGGTAAGATTGCTTTCTGTCATGGCATTGTGTTTCTGATTTTGTGATACAGCTTCCTTGTAAAATAAAATGATGAAACACATATGGAACGTCCTTATTTGTTACATCCAGAAGCGTTTATGCTATGGTAGATGTAATAAACTGGAGATTATGTATAGAATAATTGCTGGTTGTTATATACACTCACCACTAAATCTGGTATAGGCTATGAGATTAATTATTGAATATTTAAGAAATTAACCAGCGAGTTTATATAATTTCCAACTCATACTGACGGATGTGAATAATTGAATTGAAAGGTTGCATCTCACTCCTCTGAATCATGGTGAGACAAAGGCATTGGTCGCTACTAGGTTAGACCTCTATCTGGACGAAAATTACTACTTGTGCTACAAGCAAGGGGTTCTGGAGCATGAGCCTCAGATTAGGTTTGTCTATGTGTGTAAACGTTATTAACACATAAAATTTGACATTCCAAACTGGTTTTGATCACATTCGCCATTAAGAGTTGGGAATGTTGGTGAGATTCGGCACCCGCCGGTATCGACCTCCATCCTGATCGATAGGCGCAACTAGCGCCCTCAACTAACTTTTAAACAGTTCGTTTTATGATCTGTTCACGGCACAACGCATTTAAACAGTTCATGTATTTTGTGTTAAATAAATCAGTTGAGTTACATTTAAACGAGCATTACATTTCATTGCCGCTTTAAAACCTCTAATAGGGAATAATGGGATTCAAATCTATGATCCCCTGTTCAGCTTGGCCATCTTTTAACACCATACCAATTCAGCTGAGTAGCCAATATGCAGTATGCTTTTCAGAGACATACTTGGGTGTGTGCTCTACCATCTCAACACGTAATAACCAGTGTGTAGCACTGATACATGGTTTTTTAACAAAATTTGATGAAACGGTCTGGCTTGCTCAAAACAGTTGCCAGCGTTTCGCCCCAGTGCACCATTGGACTCGTCAGTTGGTATGGTACACCTCACCAAGACGCGTCGCTAGTGCATACTGAGACGGTCACTGCAAGGCTCAAAATGAAGCCACTAGCAGTGCCAATGTACTGCGAGAGACAAGCTTGCTTTCCAAAATAATATAACCCTGCCTTAGTTAGTTATTGTTGTTTTAAGGGGCGGAACTAAACCTTACCTTTTCAATCCAAGTATTTATTTAACATTCCACCATAATAGATCTCTTGGCTCAGGCTATAGCCTCCATTGTATTAGAGGCATATATTCTTTGAAGCAGAATAGATATGTAGCAAAATAACTGTGCCACGTGAGAGATTAAGTAGCCTATACACTAACCGCACGGTAGTTATTTGGCTACATCTCTACAAGAATATCATGTTTGTCAAATGGTAGAATGCTAGAGTTGCATAATGCCTGTATTTCTTTCAAGGACTCCACTTTAAGCACTGTCCATAATAAAACAATCGGCAAGATTTCTACTACAGTTCTTATCTAAATATTTTCAACTTTTTGTGTGATTTTCAGGTTCTGAAGGCCTTCATGGAAATGGGTAATCCCCGCAACTTGATTGCCCTGGATCTGGACAGCTCAGACAGTCTGACAGATGATGGTCTACATAAGTTCCTCTCACGGTTCGGTCATCAATTGTTGGGACTCTCACTGTCGGGAATGCCCCACATCACCGACCAGCTGTGGCAGTCTGTACTGCCCATCCTCAACAACTCCAAGTGAGTGGGAATGACAGCTCTATGCAGCCTGGCTTACAAGGGGGAAGGCATAACAGCCCTTCTTTGTAAGGATTACACACCATAAAACAAAATGACCAACACTCTTCTACTCTCCCCACTGTACCTGTCTGGCTAACATTTATTTTGTACTTGCAGTACCCGACTCATATTTAAATGCCAATCAAAGAAAGAAAGAAAGCAAGAAAGAAAGTGCTAGTGTTGTAATTTTGTTAAATTATGTGCTTTTGGGTACACAATATTTTTTTGTTTATCTGTCTGGTGCGTACATGAATAAATCAGAAGGCTTTCCGCCGCGTGAGCAGGCCACATTTGTTGAAACGATTCGTGTGCCAGCTATTGTAGAATGGATTTTAATTCAGAAACCTTTGTGGAAGTGTGCACAACAACTCACAAAAGTTTCATTGCAATCGGATGAATGGTATACGAACGCATATGAGACTTTGTTGAAGTGATTTGCGCACCTGCCAGTTGGTTGTAAGTAAACAGCACATCAAGGAAGGTCAAACCAAGGATATAATAGTTTGGCAAAAAGGGAAGAATGTGTTTGAGCATGTTCATGAACACATGACAGAGTTGTCCGATTATTTAGTACAATATATCAATATGGACTGTAAAATATGTCTACAAGGAATGATTTATCACGTGTGTATGAATAAAACATGGCATCAGAATTCATCATAACACAAAGGGACTGGAGATTAGAAACACATACAAATTCTTCCTTCAAACTGGAATTTGTTGGTAGTCTTTCCCAACATCTTTTAGATAGATGACACAGCCAGTAACATGTGATACGTGGCTCGGGTGACAAGTTCTCAACTCCTGTTCACCACTCTGTGTTAGACCAAGGCCATAGAGAGCGATCATGGGTCTTAGGACGAAAACTTCCAGGTATCTCCACTTTTGTTTAACTTGATATTATTTTTGGAAGTATTAAACTCTGTGGAATTTAACATGTCTACGGTAATTAAATATCGGTTTAATTGGTTTTTAATTATTCAGTTCTTCTTCTTTATTATTATTTTCGTTTCGGTCCTCTAGGGACCACAAGTCAAATTCAATGCTTACGTCCTTTACTGTTTCCTTCTTCTTCCTCCACTATGCTCCCTCTTCCTTTCTTCGGACCATTTTGAGCCGGTTTTCTTTCCCTTCCTCCCTTGGAATCCTTCCATTTTTAGCACTTTTTCCCGAAAAATATCTCTCTGTGGTGTATCTTCTTCTCTGATATTGTTTCTTTCCAAATCCTTTTTGACTTCTTGTACCCAGGTTATTGCCTACTTCTTCTTTATTAGTTGTTCATTTACTTCTTGATTTTGATAATTATGCATTCAGCATTTTATTTGTGCTGTACGTGACCATGTTCAGGCACCACCTTTTAGAAATGTATGAAGTAAACAGTTGAATTTTACAGAGATTACAATTAGATCCTTTCCGCCCTACACAGATCTCTTGAGCTTGTTATGCTGCAAATTAAATGGACAATTCCAACAGCTTTTCCAGTTCCCTTACAGAGAAACAAAACAACAATTATTATTATTATTCATTTAAGCGAAAAATTCCCCTACAGGAGAGCGATTGAACTTGATATCATGATGTCATTTGGAGACGTGCCTCCTCCGCTCCTCCCAAAATCTCTTCATTCTCGCGGAATGCTCTCTCTTCCTCTCATCCGTCCACTTTTTCCCAGGTTGTCGTAATAATCTTGGTTCAAACTTAACATTCACGATTTTCGTCTGGCGCTCAGTTCGGTCTTCGAAATGTTCTATATTGATTACTTAAGTCTCTCTGTACCTTTTTAAATCATTCTGTGCCGCATTTACTCTGTGTTATGATACCAAGTAGTTTCTTTGGCAATCTGGAGGTAGCCATCCTGTGTATGTGAATGTAAAATTTGGCTCTGCGTTTAAGCTTTATTAGCTGATTATACTGATAGTAAAGAGACCCTTTCATTTGGAGAAGTGAAGTCGATGATCGAGTCGAGCACAGAATTGTGTACGGCGAATCCTGTCCCCAGGAGAGGTAAGCTGTCATTAATTTTGATGGCAGGTTCTCCCTTGTAGATTCGGAAATTCTCTGTGTTGAAGAGTTCTTTGTCCGTGAAACATGTCTCCTGGATCGCAGTGATTTTTAATTCAAATTTTTCCAAGGTGTTGAGAAGTTGCTTTAGCTTACCCGTCTTAGTGAGGGTGTTCACGTTAAGCGTGCCAACAAAATGTTTACGTCTGGTCTTGAGAGTATAAAGAGTTCTTGAGAAGCTCCGATTCCTCTCCGCATGGTGTCCCTGATCCCCCAGAATCTGATGATCAGGTGGGTCCAGTCCCTCGACTGGTGCCTGGGGTAGTGATTCTATGATCGTCTCTTCCATTATGCACTCAAGTTGAGATTTGATTTTTTGTGAGACCCCAAGTATACGACTCAATTTTTGAGTTCGAGAAGATTTAAGTACAGCCGCCTCAACTAGAGGAACAGACGCTGACCATTGGCCGTCGGATGCCAAACGCCAGTGGGTTTGCTATTTTACGGCTTTGAGCCAACCCTCCTCCTTTCTTTGGGCTTGGGACCGGCAACAAAAACTACTGAGCTACTCAATCCACCCAGTAGTTACTATAGGCGGAGTTAAAACAACAATTATTATTTATAAAATTAATTATGTCTTCTTTGTAATGTTTTAGACAGTACTCATTGGTTGTACCCGTATTTACATCGAACATTGGTCATATCAGAAAATTTAAAGTTCATTTAGAAATGAACTTGCGTGAAATTGTCTACTCTAAGCACTTTTCTTGGATAGATCACATCTCTAATGAACAGGTAATGCAGAGAGCAAACTCTAAGCGGGAGCTGATGATTACCATCAAATGTAGGAAAATTGCATACGTGGGTCATGTGTTACGTGCTGCAAAATGTGCAATATTACACCTCATTTTTAAGGGCAAAATTGACGGACATCGAAGAGAGGGCAAGAAAAGGACGTCTTCTCTTAGAAATCTTCAAGACTGGACTGGCACAAGAACTATTGTTCACTATACCGTGTTGCTGAAGATAGACGAACACTATCCATATTGATCGCCAACATCGGGGATACTGGACAGGGCATATAGAAGTACTGTAGAAGAAGAACTTTTACTGCTTGAGTCCCGTTTCCCCTCCCTCTCGTCGGGCCTGCGTGAGGTCCATTGATTATTATCGTGTTGGAAGCCATTATTGAGTGTTGCCTTAGTAAACAAAATTTTTAATGCTTTTCAGTTGGTCAACAGATTGTACCCAATTGTAATGGGTATTATTCCCTAAACCTGAAAACAGTCAGCTATCTCACGTTTTGAAAGCAGCCTATGCCACTGCTCTCCATGCTCGTTGATCAGCTGATGAATGGAGTTGCCAACAACTGTCCCAACTTGGAGGGCCCGAGAGGGCCAAAAAGCCATTACATTCTTCATGGGAAGTGCCTGAAGCTTCACTGCCTTGTGCTCAGGTATATGTGTTCTTGGCGGCTGACTGAAGATTTCAAGCTCTTCGATAAATTTATTAATCTCATGTAGGTTTCTTCAGCCTTAGGGAAATACACCCATTACAATAGGGTACAAGCATGTTGACCGACTGAAAAGACCCATTGATCTTGACAAAAGTCACCCTGTATAATCTACACACACACATTCTGAGCTGCAAGACCCATTTATATTAGATCAGTGGTTCCCAACCTGTGGCAGTTTTGCTTAGGCTGGGATGACAAGTGAAACGGTATTTACTTTGCTCCACGTTAAGCGTACAAATGTAGCAGCTTTGCTAGCCCACACTTTGAGCGACAAGTGTATCGGTTTGACTGCCCCTAACTGTTGGTAGATAAATGTAACTGTTTACCTTTGCCTAAGCTATGTTGTTTTAATGGGCGCCAAGACCTCAATGCAATGTTGAAATCTAAATTTGTATTTAACAACGTCTAGCTCAGGCAGAACACCTTCAAGACTCTATACACTCAGATCGTGGTATGATTTGATCATTAACCCAACAAACAATTGTATCAGGAGAAGGAATTGGTCTATATCTAATGCTACCTACTGAAAGCAAAGATTGCATTGTAAAAGAAAAGAATTTATTATATAAAACAAGTATAGCAAAATTAATAATAATAATAAGTATAAAATTTAAATTGGAGCGTTGTGATTTGAATATTACCGATAGAGAATTACGTGAAAACGGAGTCTGATAAATTATTGATTTTACTCTTATTCCCAAGCTATGAAGTTACTGAAATATGAAATATGAAACAAAGAAAAATGAGAGATTGCGTATTTCTGCGTCATTTGCGCTTACCACTGGAAATTGCTAAAGCATTTCCCTCGTACTGGATGATGCTGTGTGCTTCCCACAGTCTCCTGGACGTCGCCATCTTCTTCGTTATTTGATGATATTCTGGTAGATTAGATAATTCTATGATCCGTACATCGGACCCAAACACACGTACAACCACACTGGTTAAGTTTTACAAAAGTTAGTCCTCCAATCCACGGAACATCGGAGCGACTCCCGCGTGAACCATACTCGGGAAGTTCTATACAGATAGTCCCCGTTCCACGGCGCGTCGAACGATATATGCACCTGTCGGCTCCCCCACTCTTCAGTCCCAACTAGCTTACGTCGTCTCCACTGATTGGCTGCACCCCACGCGCTATACTCCCCTCCTCTGCCTCATTACACTCGGCGGTAAGGGGAAGTCGTATTCCGTTCCATATATTCGCCTTTTCTTGACGATGCGACCCAAGATTGCGTCATGCTTCCCGACAGGATTAAGCTTGTATTTGAATTCCCGGTGAGTCACGTCTCTCGATATACCCTAACTGACGAAACTCCGTAAATTTCCGTAATCATATAATTTTCTATGATATTGTCGTTCGTAATAATTTGCTTGATAGCGTTTTCTAAGACATAGAAAACCTATCTGTATGCTTATAATTTTTATAAAATGCTCCGAAAATATCTTAATAATAATTATAATAAATTAATAATAATAATAAATTAACATGAAAAATTCTCTTGGCTGAACAATTTGCCGCGTAAATAAATATAGAATGGCTTCCTACTGACTTATGCCAGTTGCATAAAAAACCCTCGAAAAACACGTTACATATTCGCCTCGGATCATCGGATGATTTACCGTGACGACGGTCCATTATCCGATTATCCCAGACACGTTAATCAACCCATCCAAAATACATATTACATAAATGAGTTCACCCTAAATTACAGATATATACACTCATAATTTTTCTTCACGCACTTTGCGTCAAAGTTTGTTGTCACTATGGATTGCACTTTGCAACCAGTCCAATGTTTTACATATAGAATAGTGTTCCACGGATATTTCCGCCTCTCAAATTTCTCTATGTTGGAGAAATAGACATAATTAATGTGTGAGCACTATGTATTTATGATGTCATATCACACGCATTGAAGGTGTTCTGATATATTTATATCACCATAGAACTTCCTAATTTCACTGGAGGTCCCCTCCTTATGGTGACATTTAATCTCACTTATCACTGAGCACACGATCACACTATTGTGGCAGCGCCTCGTGACCATAATACTTAATCTCTCTTTAAAGTAGATTAAATTAATATTGACTTCTGAAAAAAAAAACAGTAAATGCGCATTACATATAACACCAAATATTTCTGTGCCGTAATCGCCCTGTCTTGTTAAGTTCCCGTAGACCATATTCTACTTAATACTAGTTCTCAACACAGACCATTTCTCCTCACACAAATAATATCATTGTACAAATTATCTTAAATTACACACTTACAAATCTTACATGGCGAGGCCGTAAACAGAAATCACGTGTGCTGATATGTATGAGTTTCATGAAGGACTGTCTCGCATTCTGATGGCCCATCTTTTATCTCGTGGACGCCTTAAGCTAACAAGCCCTATACAAGAGCTCCCCCATCTCTTGGAGATAAATGGGAACCCATCAGCGCTGCCAAATTGGCCTTGGTGCATCGAGACAATTTAGTGCTCAACAGCATCCGACAATCCCGTCATATTTCCCTGTACTTTAAAAACTCTCATTTACTTACATACTACCCGCCTGTGTGACTTCTGATACGCCTGCCTGGAAGGCCATCTCCTCCCACGCACCAAATACCACACTTACTCATTTGATAGGCTGGCTCGCCAGCTAAACATCCTCACTTTATGACACATACTTTCGGAGACTATGTATATTATACGTCCCGTATAATCTGTTTCCCTCACTATTCTCCAGCACATATGCTGTTTTCCCAATACGTTTGGAAACTATAAATGGGCCCTCGTAGAGATAAAAGAACTTGGACATGACTTTCTCTAGCTTATTTGACTGTTTCGGCACTCTAAGTAAGACTCTGTCTCCCGGCTCGAATAGGTCAAATTTAGTTTCTTTTTGTTGGCGAATTCTCTTTTGTGCTGACTTAGATAAATTCTGTTTCGCCAACTGGACAATGTAATCCATCCCCGGTTGCTTACCCTCATTTAATCCCAACACCCTCGCTAGTTCATTTTGTGGTCTTTTTCCGAAGTGAACTTCGTATGGCGTCAATTTCGTGCTCTCATGCTGGACAGAATTCAGCCAAGTCTCAACCTTGGGAAGATGTCCAACCCAGGCCGCATGCTTGTCATGCACTAGAGTCCGAAAAAGACGAGCCACTTCCCTTAATGGACGCTCTGCAGAATTACCCTGAGGGTACCTTACAGAGGAATGAACGTGTGTTATACCAGCTTCCTGCATACTGGTTCTCCATTTCTTTGCAGTAAACTGTGGTCCACTGTCAGATAGTATCCTGAGAGGAATGCCAAACTCAGGTACATACTTATTAATGATCAGACGGCTACACGCTAGTCCCGTGGCTTTCCTTAGTGGATATAGCTTGACACACTTACTAAAAGCGTCAATAACTATAAAAATGTACTCGTAGCCTTACTGTCCTTTAACGATCGGGCCAAATAAATCCACACACAGTAGTTCGCCGGGACTACTGGTGAGAACTGCAGATCTCTCCCCCACTAAATATTTAACTGGATATTTACTCCTTTGACAGGTGTCACACTTAGCTAAAATTCTCCTAACGTCCCTTCCCATTTTACTCCAAATGAAGTCACGACCAATTTCATAGAAGACCTTGGCAGCACCAAAGTGTCCTAATTCCCTATGAATGAACCAAATTAGCTCCTCCCGCAAAGTGGCAGGAACACATATTGCCCACCGATTATTCCTACATTTCCTTGCAAGAAGCCCATCCTGCATCTTGTACGTGAACCGTCCTACTTTCACATACTCTTCTTCACCTATTTCCAACCTAGCCAGTGGCTCCTTTAACTTAACGTCATCACGTTGCTCCACTAGCATATTTCTCAGTGTCTGTAACGATGCCCTGTTGCTACTGTCCACACATGCACATATTAAAATACCGTCCTCTGCTTTAACCACAGGATAATCCCTACATAAATTAGTGTCCCTCGATAGCATGTCTGCAAGAATGTTATCTTTACCTTTAATATATTTTACTGTGAATTCGTATTCCTGCAGAGCAAGAATCCACCTACTAACTCTGTTAGAACTGAGTTTACAAGTCCTCATATACAGTAATGCATGGTGATCTGTGTGGATCTCAAATTTCCCCCCTACTAAATACATTCTAAATTTCCCTAAACTGAAAACAATACCTAAAAGCTCTAACTCAGTAATCGTGTATCTTTTCTCTGCTGCTGTCAGTCCTCGCGAGGCTAAAGATACAATGCACAGATTACCCTCATCATCTTTCTGACATAATACTCCAGCAATGCCTATATGTGAAGCATCTGTCATAACCACATATTCCTTATCTTTTAACGGATATTTCAGCACTACAGCTTTCTCAAAACCTTCCTTCAGTGCTCTAAAAGCCTGATCATGCTTAGACTCCCATCTCCACCGAGTCCCACTTTTAAGCAATTCCCTGAATGGTTCTACCAACCCTGAGTATTTAAGAACGAACCTCCTGAAAAAGTTGCAAATTCCCAGGTAAGTTTTTAACTGTTTAACATTCTGTGGCACCTCTGCGTTAAGTATCTTATTAACCCTACTTTCTTCTGGTGTTACACCTCTACTCGACACTCTATGACCTAAAAATGTCACTTCTGACTGACAGAATGACGACTTAGACAGCTTCAAAGTGAACCCTGCCTGATCTAACTTCTGAAAAACTATATCTAAATGACGTAGATGCTCCTCAAAACTGCGTGAACTAATTACCATATCATCTATGTAAATGGTTACAAACTCTCCTGTGTCATCCCCTAATGCGATGTTTAAAGCCCTAATTAAAGCTGCTGAACTACTCTTTAACCCATAAGGTGTTCTACAAAATTGATAAAGGTTATATTTATGACTAAAAGCTGTAAATGGTCTATCTTCGTACATAAGTGGCACTTGCCAAAAACTGGAACTCAAATCTACACAAGTGAAATACTTCTTCCCCTCAAATGTTTGCATTAATTCCTCTATTGACATAGATTTCAGCTGATCTGAACTAATTCTACTGTTAACCAAACGAGCGTCTAAACAAATACGAACTGTGCAGTCGGTTTTGGGTACCGTGATCAAAGAATTAACATATGGACTGTTAGAGTGCTCAATAATCCCATCTTCAAGCATCTGATTAATTTGTGCCTCAACTGCACTCTGATAAGCGAAAGGTACAGGATGTCTATGTCCTGTGAATACTGACCTATCAATAACGTTCAATGAATGTGTATAGCAATTGGCCATACCAATGCGATCCTCAAAAACTCTCCTATTACACCATAACACATCATAGAGCCGAACACACTGTTCATCCTCTATATTTCCTTGAAATGCAGCCTCACGTAACGAGTCCTCTAGACTTCCGTTCGTAATCACACTGCCCACAAAACATGGAGAACCCCGCTCTACGGCTGGCGATATCTCATTTAAAGTACAAATCACACCTACAATACTACTCATCTGAATATGGTCATTGAACGCTACTTCTACTTCAGAATCTCCCCATTTAAATTTCAAACTCCCTACATCATAACATAAGTTACCAGACACTCTACTTAGCCACTCTGAACCCAAGATAACACTGAATACTAAATTTGGAATTACAAGGCAAATCTGCTTCTCTACATGATTATTAATTTTAATGTCTACTAAAACTTGCTTAGAAATTACTTTAGACCTCTTCCCAACAGCTGTGATAACAAAAGTGCTTTTAATTGGCATGTCCTCAAAATTTACTCCAGTTCCTTTCATTTTATCATAAAATGCACTACTTATGCAACTCTTCATACAACCACTATCAATTAAAACATCTGTGTACGCCTCGGACACGTTAAATTTAACTATGGGGCTCTTACTAACCACTTCCTGAATAATACCTCATCATTTAGTTCATGTAATAATTCATTTCTTACATTTAGGTCATAGGGTTCCTGTATAATTGTATGGACAGGGCATGCTACAGACTGAGATTCTGACCTTACTTCGCAGCCTGGTTCGCGTTTAAAGAACCGCTACAGCTGGCCGTAGTACTACTAACTACTGAATTGGTCTGGTTGTTCTGGGCTGTGTTGTCATTGTTTGGCTGTATATTATTACCACTAGGCTGTCCTCTTCCTTGACCCCTATTCTGGTTGTAATTATTGTCATTATAATTTCTCCCTTGATTTCCCCTGAAATCATTGTTTCTCCCTTGATTTCCCCTGTAATCATTGTTCCTCCCTTGATTTCCCCTGAAATCATTGTTCCTCCCTTGATACTGATTACCATAGCCATTTCCTCTGTTCTGATTTAGCTGATTATTATTATTTCTATTTTGAGCGTTGGCTCCTTCGCCACCGTTCCCTTGAACTTCTTGATGCCTGGCTTCATTAGGTCTATTATTATTATTACCCTGGTTCCGATTGAAATTGTCCTCATAACCCCCTCTCCCTAGTGCATCAAATGTGCTTAACAAATTTTCTACTTGTGATATTGTCTTTACATTCTGGATACAAGCAGCCTCCTTGATCCTATAGGGAAAGTGCCTAAGTAGCAACCTCACCACATCACTTTCCTCCTTCAACCCATCCAGATATTTACACACTAATACCTGCCCTAAAAAGTATTCGGTCATGGTGGAGCTTCCTTTAGGGTTATATTTCCCACACACTACTCCCTCACGATGCTGCGACTGAATAACCTCATTCCAGAACTTTTCACAGAATTTCATTTTAAAATCATTGATATCAGTAAACTTGTCTCTGTAGACAGCAAACCAATTCCTCGTTTCCCCCACAAACACTTGTTCTAAAATTTCAACTACCTGGCACCACTCAATACTACCATTTTCCAACCTCTCCCCGAATTTATTTTCTATAGTGTTCATGAACTCCATTGGGCACCCCTGTCGATTGCTGAACTTACCCAGTTCTACCTCCCTGTGTGTGCTATTCACAAAAACTGGCCTATTCTGACTATTTTCTTGCCTGATCCTAGCTTTTAATTTTAATTCTAATTCTGCGATTTTCTCCTCAGCCTTCCTCTCAATACTGTTTACTGTTAATTTAATGTTTCCTTCTGATTCTTCTACTTTATCATATAGCTTTGCTTGTTTCTCCTCAATCTTGCTAATGCTCTCTCTATTACTCTCTCTTAAATCATTTACTTCTGCAACTATTTGTGAGTGGACTTTCTCAATTCTACCCCCCAGCTGTTCCTTAACCTCTTTAGTAGCTACCTGAATTTTGTCAATTTCTCCCCCCAATTGCTTTTTGAACTGCTGTGTTTCCAGTTGCACTAGTTCTTTTAAATTTTCAGCCTGTGTACTGATTCTAATTTCCAACTCCTCCTGTACTTTTCCTAATTTTCTGTCTACATCTGCAATAATTTCTTTAGCCTTTTCTTCCATCACCCCCCTGATCTCACCTCTAATCAGTTCGAATTTGTCACTCATTTCCCTACTGTTTTGTTCTAATTTAGCATTTAAAGTTTCAGTACTCTCTCTATTTTCCTTACTGTTTTGTTCTAATCTGGCGTTGTTTTGTTCCAGTTTAGCATTTAAAGTTTCAGTACTCTCTCTATTTTCCTTACTGTTTTGTTCTAATCTGGCGTTTAAAGTTTCATTACTCTCTCTATTTTCCCTACTGTTTTGTTCTAATTTAGCGTTGTTTTGTTCCAGTTTAGCATTTAAAGTGTCTGTACTTTCTTTATTTTCCCTACTGTTTTGTTCTAATTTTGCATTATTCTGTTCTAATTTTGCATTTAAGGCATCACTACTAACTTTGTTCTGATACATGAACTCGAGAAGTAAAGTTTTTAATTCTGGTTGGCCGCCTACACTCCCTGTTTCAGTATCGGGATTTACCTCCGCTACCCCGGTACTACCATCACTCGACATACTGCTCGTATCATCACTCTCCCGTTGATGACCACTACGTAACCTCATCTGTCTTTCTTTCTCATCCCCCATAATGATATACACTGATACAGACAAATAACCCCCAAAATACAGGCACAGAAATATATACCCTTCTCCTTCCACAAATGTTATTGGGTTTCCAGCCCCAAGTTGTCGGCGACAATGTGGCAGTTTTGCTTAGGCTGGGATGACAAGTGAAACGGTATTTACTTTGCTCCACGAAATGTAGCAGCTTTGCTAGCCCACACTTTGAGCGACAAGTGTATCGGTTTGACTGCCCCTAACTGTTGGTAGATAAATGTAACTGTTTACCTTTGCCTAAGCTATGTTGTTTTAATGGGCGCCAAGACCTCAATGCAATGTTGAAATCTAAATTTGTATTTAACAACGTCTAGCTCAGGCAGAACACCTTCAAGACTCTATACACTCAGATCGTGGTATGATTTGATCATTAACCCAACAAACAATTGTATCAGGAGAAGGAATTGGTCTATATCTAATGCTACCTACTGAAAGCAAAGATTGCATTGTAAAAGAAAAGAATTTATTATATAAAACAAGTATAGCAAAATTAATAATAATAATAAGTATAAAATTTAAATTGGAGCGTTGTGATTTGAATATTACCGATAGAAAATTACGTGAAAACGGAGTCTGATAAATTATTGATTTTACTCTTATTCCCAAGCTATGAAGTTACTGAAATATGAAATATGAAACAAAGAAAAATGAGAGATTGCGTATTTCTGCGTCATTTGCGCTTACCACTGGAAATTGCTAAAGCATTTCCCTCGTACTGGATGATGCTGTGTGCTTCCCACAGTCTCCTGGACGTCGCCATCTTCTTCGTTATTTGATGATATTCTGGTAGATTAGATAATTCTATGATCCGTACATCGGACCCAAACACACGTACAACCACACTGGTTAAGTTTTACAAAAGTTAGTCCTCCAATCCACGGAACATCGGAGCGACTCCCGCGTGAACCATACTCGGGAAGTTCTATACAGATAGTCCCCGTTCCACGGCGCGTCGAACGATATATGCACCTGTCGGCTCCCCCACTCTTCAGTCCCAACTAGCTTACGTCGTCTCCACTCATTGGCCGCACCCCGCGCGCTATACTCCCCTCCTCTGCCTCATTACACTCGGCGGTAAGGGAAAGTCGTATTCCGTTCCATATATTCGCCTTTTCTTGACGATGCGACCCAAGATTGCGTCATGCTTCCCGACAGGATTAAGCTTGTATTTGAATTCCCAGTGTGTCACGTCTCTCGATATACCCTAACTGACGAAACTCCGTAAATTTCCGTAATCATATAATTTTCTATGATATTGTCGTTCGTAATAATTTGCTTGATAGCGTTTTCTAAGACATAGAAAACCTATCTGTATGCTTATAATTTTTATAAAATTCTCCGAAAATATCTTAATAATAATTATAATAAATTAATAATAATAATAAATTAACATGAAAAATTCTCTTGGCTGAACAATTTGCCGCGTAAATAAATATAGAATGGCTTCCTACTGACTTATGCCAGTTGCATAAAAAAACCTCGAAAAACACGTTACAAACCTGGGGGCGATTGCCCCCAAGTGGGCGATATGAGGTATCAGGGGGGCAATAAATAATTGAGGGGGGGGGGGGGCGATGAGTATTCAAAAGGGGAAAAATTAAAATAGTACTGTACCTAGAAGTTGCCAGGTAGTACACGGAAAATGTGACAGGAGCGCCTCCCGTTGGCGGTTACGAGTTAGCCCGGATGAAGCTTATGGACACTTATCCACAACTGTGAGGAAAAACTTTTCACCTCTCATCTTATTCGCGTCAACATATTTAGCTGAAAAAGGATTTAGTTCTGTTGTCCAGCTCCTCACAAAACAAACAAATAAGTTGCACATTTCCCTCAAAGGAGACTTGCGCCTGAACTTAACGAACATAAAGCCAGATATTCAGGCTTTAACTGAAATCTACCAAGCACAAGGGAGCCATTGAAAAGGTAAAATAAAACAATAACAAAGTTTTCAAACTTTCAGCTATTTTTTCAAATTTTAACTGTCAACTGTCTTAATTTTTCCATATTCCAATTTAAAAATGAAATCATGTACTCCTGGTTTTTAAATGTATGTCACTGATCATAGTTAATTATTTCACTTTTTTGTTATTAAAAATCTGTAAAAAAATGTACATTTTAATTTTTTAGTCTATTTTATTTAAGAGTGACCGGATTTAGCTGCTTCAGTTGTTTTTATACATGGTAATAAAATTGTTTAAAATAATAAAACTGCTTTATTATTTACACTTTACTTCAAATTAAAAATAGGCATACAATGAAAATGAAAAGGGGGGCGATAGGTGTTGGTCAACCTCCAGAAATTAGAGATGGGCCACAAAAGGTTGGGAACCACTGGATTAGATGATGCATACACAGTGTTCTTCAATTCATTTCCTCATTGAGATATTATGCTACATTCTTCCCGAGACTGAGCTCGCACGACTACAGTCTTTCCAACACGGGCACCCACAGAATTTTTCCAGGTGGGCGCTAAGTGATAATTTTCATTTCATTACCTTCGTTTAATTTCTTACTTGCTTCGTGATATTCATTATTTGGCTGCTCTGAAACCGTTGGGTACATTATCTTTATGACATAAATGGGAGGAATAGGTTTTTTTAGTTCAGAGTTTTTTTTCCATAGAAGTTCGCTTTTTTTATGAATCATCGTCATAATGTTCATTTCTTAAAAGCAAGTAAAAAGTAGTTGTATCACCAATTTAGATGGATTGGTCATGTCCAACGGATGGATGATGTGAGATTACTTCGTCAAGTGCTATATGGTGAGTTATGCTATGGCACCAGACCTCATGGTGGTCCTAAGAGGTGCTACAAAGACCAATTTAAGCAGACCCTGAAATTGACAGGTCTTGATTCACAAACCTGGGACATGCTGGCTGCAGACCACTCAACTTGGCACCGTACCATCTCATATTCTGTAAAAACGTTTGAAAGGGATCGACTCACACATGAAGAGGCCAAGTGTCAAGCTAGGAAACTTCGAGCAGCCCAACCACGTCCTCCTCCAGCAATACTATGTGACTTGCCAGGATTGGACTCTTTAGTCACCATAAACACATCCCCAAACTGGACTGAAGGAAGAAGATTTATACTCGGATTCGAGTTATAGCCGATGATGACGATGATGATCGACAGAAATAAAAATCAAGCAGTTCATTAAAATGCTAATCCAGTTCGCCGATTTTCTAAATAACTGGAGATATTTTCAAATAATCCCAAATTACTAATTTAAATAAAACTGTGGAATTATCCCTACATCAAATTCAGTGAACTATCAGTAACTTCAAATTATGGAATAAACTGGTGTGACAATCAACAATCAAAATATTCTCGGGATTCCAGGGGGGCACCCATGCTTTCCATCCTGACAACCCATCCCTCATTACATGTCTGATTTTATGCGCTGTAAAAGTATCTTGATGTGTTTGTGTTTCAGGATCCTCGTTATGGGAACCCAGGAGCGTTTGGGAGTGAACATCCACGTTGATCAGCTGATGGATGGAATTGCCAACAACTGTCCCAACTTGGAGCGCTTGGAGTTACGCTGGGACCCCGAGAACCTGCGTTTCTCTGACAAGAGCCAAAAGGCTATTGACATTCTTCGTGTTAAGTGCCTGAAGCTTCGCTGCCTTGTGCTCAGGTATGTGTGTTCTTATATAAGTAGACCTGACAAAGAATTTGTTTCTTTTTGTTTTTAATTTGAATTGACTTAGAATAACTTAGTTTATTCACAAAGAATAATCACTGATATTTGAAAAATGAAAAATATTGTATTGTCGAGGGAACTGCTGTGTTAAACTGAAAATTATTATGTTGACAAGGACAGACACATATCAGTGAATAAACTAAGTTATGTGTGTTCTTGGCTGCTAACTGAGGTACTGATCCGTGAGTTAACAAAAATATCAGTGAACGTAGCTCTATCAATTCAGGAAGACATACTTCATAAATTTGGTCGTTTGAAATCACATTCTCCAACTGTGCTAAAAGCCCAAGAGTTGGTTAGGAGAGGTTGGTTGTTGGTTGGTTCCTTAGACAACGCGGTCATGTAGCCCCGTTTACTTTGGGTGTGTATAGAATCTGTCTGATAACCGGTGTTAATTGTGATAGATGTATTAGTGTATGTATCTGTTTTTTAATTCAAGGAAGGACTGCAACTTTGAATTTATCAAATAGTTCCTACTTTTGTCGCCAAACACCACCGTCAAAGACTACTAGGCCTAGTTCAGAACTTAGCTACTAGACGCCACCGCAGTCGGCTCTTGGCAACGAACGTAGGGACCTAAGAGCTTTGTTTACATTCTTAACCTATACAATGTAGCTTCACACAGGTGTAATTAGTGGAAGGTTCTTTAACATGCCATAAATCTATGACATGGGACCGCCGGTTTTACTTTAACGCTCTTAAAATATCCGATGGCTTCGGCCGGGTTTGAACCCGCTATCTTGGACATAGAAGCTCAGCATGCTACCAACTACGCCACCGAAGCCGCTTTGGTTAGGAGAGGTTTTAACATTGCAGCAGAATAGCAACAGAAGTGGAACAATGCAGCTCTGAAGTAATGGCAGTCACTGCTTTGTATCCAACGCCCACCAGCAGGTTTTGATCTGCCATGTTAAACGTGGGTTGCCCTTATCAAGGTTCGATCCAACCATAGATGGTTTGGCTTGTTGCTGTTTAAGTAGGACATGAAAACATCACCCAACTGCGACTGTGGTGCGCCGATACAGACCATCCGTCATATTGTTACCGAGTGTTGTTACAGGGTGTACTTGGGATTGCTGGAGGACTTTGTGCAAGCGTCTGTAACAATGGTCATAGAGTGGCTGGACAATCTAGATTTAAAACTTTATTTTTATCAGGTGCGCAGTTGATTGTTCTTTATATTTGGATGGTTTGTAATTATGTTATATTATATTGCGTACTTTGCCTTAGGCTTAATAATAGCCTAATAACCTCAGAAGTTTGGTGCTTTTCAGTCGGTCAACACGAATGTACCCAAAAGAGCTGGGTTATGCCCTAATCTTGAAAAAAATTATATGAGATTAATAAATACACTAGGATGACCAGTTTCGATCGTCAAGCGATCATCATCAGATCCATTACACTTAGGCTATAAAATCTATGTTTGAAGATACGGGTGAAATTATTTACAATATGTACACTTATTTAGTTGTAGTATTGGTATTGCAACTTGTCGGTATATGTTAGTTGTAATCTATATGGTGTTTGGTGAAATGCTAAAAGTTGTGATAGAACTCCGGAATTTGTCTGGTCATCCTAGTGTATTTATTAATCTCATTTAATTTTTTTCAGGATTAGGGAATAAACCAACCCTTTTGGGTACAATCGTGTTGACCGACTGAAAAGCACCAAACATTTGTTTACTAAGGCAACACTGAAAAATGGCTTCAAACTTCATAATAATAACCTCTCCAAGAAATGTGAAACTCGGCCAAAATTGATGGAAATAACTGGGCAATTTCAATTTCTTTGTAACCAGAATTGACGTTGATCACCTCAGTAGGAGTACAAAACCCCTTAAGTTTCTTTGCAAACATAGACCATCTGCTTGAATCTGCTGGGAAGGCAGTTTTTTTTTTTTTAAAGAGAGCTATGCGCCTCATAGTCCAGCACATTGGCACTGCTTATGGTTCATAAGAGCCTTGGAGTGGCCTTCACAACATGTACTAGCCAGCATCTTGGTGACAGGGGTGGATCTAGGGGAGGGCGAGGAGGGCGACCGCCCAGGGCCCTGCGATCAGGGGGCCCCGCGCTATGTATTTTTTAAAATTTAATTAATTAATTAATTATACTTTTCAAACTAATTTATAATTCATATTCCTTTATCAGTGCAGCTATGACCTCCCGTGACCGTTGAGCAAGTTTAGATTTCAGTGAAACAATAGAAGACATCAGCCGGGAAAAAGTCGCAAAGTAATATTTTAATATTTCATAGTTTACAAAAATAGGACAGATTACCTCGATATTCCTCCCCTTAAAAGTATATATTGTCTGTGGCATTCAAGTGATAGAGCATACCAACTCAAACCGAGAGCATGTGTTCACTTCCTACTGCTCTTTGTGAGCACCGCTCACACAGGCATATGCTGGATTTTCTCACATTTCATGTTAGATACAAGCCGGACGTTTGTTTTAGACGATTGCCCTTGACCTTGAAGCTTGAGGGTGAGCCTGTAAATAGTCACTCTCTAGCCCTCTCGCTTCACATTTGTGACCACCGGTCTAATGGAATGGAATTCCAGACTCGAGCGCGTGACAACACCACTGTGCAGAACAGTACAGTCCACGTCGAAGTATTGTGTGACGCGGAAGTACACGTTACATAGTTACGAACAGAACGCCATTATGCCAATGATTGTACTTCAGGGTAGTGTGAGATGGTTTTGTCCATCATCTGACCGCATGGGGCAGCTGACAAGAACACAAGTCCTGTAGTAACTCATCTCCAGGCTTCCATTAAGATTTCTCACTAGTCTAAAACAAACGTCCGGCCTTTACAGTATATGGCACATAATACTAATTTGGGCTGATAATTCACTCCAGTAATGTACATTATCAGCCGGCCCCGTGGTGTTGGGATAGCGCGCCTGCCTCTCACCCGGAGGCCCCGGGTTCAATTCCTGGTTCCGTCAGGGATTTTAGAAACTGACGTGAGGGCTGGAATGGGGTGCACTCAGCCTCGTGAGGACAATTGAGTAGCTGTCTGATAGTGCGGCAGTGCCCCGATCATGAAAACCAAGATTAACGGCCGAGGGGACCTGATGCGCTGATCACGCGTCACCCCAATATCTGCAGGCCAAATGGCTGGGCAGTGGTCGCATGGTAGGCCATTATGGAGTCGAATAAAGCTGAGATGGTAGGCCTAGGCCAGTGCTGGATTAACCATAAGGCACAATAGGCAATTGCCTGGAGTCCCCGGCTCAAAAGGGCCCCCAAAAATAAAAAAAATCCCACCCAAAAAAAAATGGAAATAAAATTTAAAAAAAAAGTCAAATAAATTTGGTAACAAAAAAAAATGTGAAACTTGGAATTACAGTTCTAATTTTACAGTTTAAGTGCTGTTCGTAAACTCTCTCTGCCCGGGGTTTTCCCATAAACTTTATCTTCTTATTATACTTCCAATTCATAAATAACTTAACTATTGTATGGTATATTGGCTTTCACGGCCGGTGAATTAAAACTCAGCAATTCTTCTAGGTTTGTGCCGTGTCTTGTGTGGGGTTTCGCCTAGGACACCAAGCTGGCTCATCGGCGGGCAGTTGCACTCTATATAAAGGGAGGTATCGCGCAGTTCGATACTCCTGTGGGGGTCTGGGCGGGGAAACCAAGAGCCCGCCGATGAGCCAGCTTGGTGTCCTAGGCGAAACCCCACACAAGACACGGCACAAACCTAGAAGAATTGCTGAGTTTTAACTTAACTATTGTTTGACACATTCCAAGTCATTCGAAATTTCAGCTTTCTGTTCGCTCTATTGTTTAAGGATTGGAAGCAATTAACTGATACTCCCACGGTCGGGTCCCAAAATGCCATGACTATTTGAGTTAACTGATAAGTCCCCCCCACCATCCCCTCCACTTTATTAGTCATAGATAAGCTCGGAAAGAGTTTTTCCAAATTATGGCATTCTGGTCTGTAGAGTAATTTCGGAAACAAGCAACATGGTCCCGCTTGAGTTCAGACTTCAAATCGACTGTTTTGTGATCGACAATTTTAATTCGTTAGTGTACGATGAACAGTTTCATCTGTGTATCGGGTTGAATTAAAACCCCAACTCAAAAATGTCTTCGCGTACATATTTGAGTGGTGCACAAAAAAGAATACTTGCCAAAGACAAAAATACCGAGAAAGAGTGGTGTTAGAGAAAGTGCCAAAACTGACAAAAAAAAATCTTCGGAATGAAATCTCTTCAAATTCATCGGAAAATCAAGTCTTCACTACATAGAATCAGACATATTAAGGAAAATCAACTTCGATTACTTTATTGAAACTTTCTGCGAAACAAAATGCAGAAAAAAGTTCTTCTGAAACTGTCCAAAATTGTATTCATTATTCATTGAAAATTTGTAAATAAAATCTCTTTCAAAGTTATGATTGACTTTTTTATGAAGAGGGGGGGGGGGGTTGAATAAAAAGGGGCCTCAAATTAACAATTGACTAGGGCCACTGTGAGTCTTAATCCGGCACTGGCCTAGGCCCTTCATGGGCTGTAGTGCCATGGGTTATTATAATGTACATTATCTCAACTACCCTTTTCTGAGTTTCATCACGATCTGAACATAGTACTCCAATAAGTTGCCTTTCAGAAGTTTGTAAAAAACTTTAAATCAAGGAACATTATAAGGGGGTTTCACGCAGCTCAAAGTCAAGTTTAAAGTTATAATAATATCCAGGTAATGGTTTCCTTTTTTCTTTTTTCAGTGATGGTCGCTATTTTGAAGTAGTGAAAGCCAACTTTGAGCGTGCTGACCGTACAACCGTGGTTCGGACGACCACCAGTTGCCGAGTATCCAACTACTACCTCTTGGCTAACTATAAGGATCTAATCTTCAACTGAGTAATGAAGATCTTTTTCATTTACCTAATTAGGGGTGCAACTGAAAACAATTTTATTTAATGTCATGGATTACTGTAATGAGTGTTTATTGAAGTTAATGACTGATTGTACTGTAGAGAATGCACACTGTATCCTTAATTTTAGTAATGAATATTGACTCATACAAAATGAGGATAATCTCTGCCTTCTTTAATCCCAATGTCAAAGCTTGGATACTAAGTGTACAGGAAGTCAGAGCAGTGTGTAATGGATGGCAAAGTGAAATTTTTACATTAATTTATTTGAATATGGCACTGTTCTGTTTTATCAACAATGATACTTGCCTTTCTAATGCTGGTTATGCTGGAAATTCAATTGGCTGCCAGATGTGGCATGTAAATTAAATTAGACAAAAATCTGTTCGTTTCAAGTTATGGTATTGTAACTTAATAAATTGCAAGCTGTTGCAATCCCCAAAATATTGCTAAGAATTTAAAATTTGATTGAATTATTTCTCTAGGATTTTAAACTGAAAAATCGTAACTTAAACTCATTTGTACATAGAGTTTTATGAGCCAGAGAGAAAATAACTATTGAGGGTAAAATGAAATACTATTTCACTTTGCCCCAAGGAGGTAACGTATGTATATTCCAATATAATCCCTCGGGAGAATGCTTCATTTTGGCCAAACTGGTCCGTAATTGGAATGTGGGGTCAATGATTACCACAAAGAAAACTGTGAATCAAGAAGAGTTATCAATAATATTGCAGCGATACAACATCAAGTGTTTTTCTCTATTCTCTGTAGAAGACCAAATTTGTTTCAAAGATGCTACCTAGACTTTAAGCACCAGAAGAACCGTTTGCTACCTGCCCTCCTGAACAGGCCTGCGGTTGGAGGTATAGCATTGAAGAGCTATTGATGAATTCCGACCTTTGAAAACAGTGGTGTGTCAAGTTATGAAGATTGTATCTGTTTGTTTTGTGAGCTTTTCTCTTTTATCTCTTCCTCTGCCTGTTCCTGCCTGTCATTGTGTTTGTCCCTTCTTCATGTTCCCCTCCTCCTTTCCATCAGTCATAGGCCTACAGTTTCATTTAGAATGTTATGCCTTTCAGCATTCAGTTTGTAAGTCCTTGATAATAAACTAAGCACGGTTCATATTGCATCCTCTTGTGCATTATTATCTCGCACATCACAATTATTAAAAATCCATTTTCTACGTCAATCCCAACTTCTCTTGCCCTCAAAGCTAAACCCATTAGCATTCTTGGAATCTCTCTTCATCCATTCACATCACATGATCAATGTAAACAACAACAATACTTACTTAGCCGATCATCTTACAACAACAAAAATAATAACAATAATTAATAATAAACCATAATAATGAACATCAACAAGTCTGAAAATGGAGTCAGATTGGGCTACAAAAAACAGAACCTGATAATTGACTGCATAGCATTTGCAGATGACCTTGCAATTTTTTCAGATTCCTTCGATGCTGCCGCAGTGCAAATTAATGAACTCCAGATTCAAGCAGCAAAAACGGGCCTTAAGATCTCCTTTGAAAAAACAGAATTCATCACTATTATCAAGCTAGCGCCAAAAGAGCTGGATGAAGGACAGGGGAAAATCAAGCAAACGAAAGCGTTCAAATATTTGGGTGAGTGGATAGACCCCAATCTCTCCGAGAAGGCAGCTTTCGAGTCACGAATCAGGAAAATGGAAATGGCATATAATCTAACAAAGGCCATTTACAACAAGAAATCTATATCAACAAATGCCAAGTTAAGACACTACCAAACAGTCATCCCTCAAGAAGCTTTGTATGCTGCAGAATGCCTTGCAATGCATCACAAGGGACTAACAGAGAATCTGGAAGTGAAAGAAAGAAAAATTCTAAGAAAAATCTTCGGCCCAGTAAAAGAAAATGGGGAATATAGGAGAAGGCACAACCACGAACTTTACACCCACGTGGAAAAAATAACTGATACCATGAGGAAACGGAGAATTGCCTTTTACAGACATATAACAAGAATGAACCCAGCACGATTGATAAATAGAATTTTCACCTACTTCCTCAAAAAGAAAACCAAGGGAGCTTGGTTCACTGAGGTGGACAAAGATTTACAAGAAGTGGGAATTACAGGCAACGATATTTGGGAACAAGCCACCCTTAAACAAAAACTAACAGCACACCAATGTTTCCAAGAAAAGCCAAAGCTTCCAACTGGCAAGAAGTGGACTGCAGAAAGGAAACAACAGCATAGAGAACTAATGCGAAAGTACTGGGAGGATGTTAAAGCTCGATGCAGCAAGAAGCAGTTGAAATGACATGGTCCTTAGATAGCCGAATCGAAAGAAGAAGAAACCTTAATAATAAAGTTGCAATTTAGAAATTGACTTAACTGTGCTGAAAGCACAACTTTACACATTCAATATGGTGTTTATGGAAGGGGAATGTTAAATAAGAGACTTTACTCATACGAGTCTATTAGTAACCAAATATTGGACTGAGTATCATGCACAATCAGCACCTTGAATATTATAGATTATTAAAATCAATAATTCAGCATACCTAGTGTAATAAACTTTCAGTTTTGACAATTGGCAAGAAGGTACAGTAGTACCATGCAGGAGCTTCACCCTATCGAAGGCCTAACTCCATCAACTTAACAAAACTTCAAAACTTAAAATTGATCAATCTGTATCTCAATCCTACTTTTATATAATATTTTCATACTGTAATGTTAAAAGCAGGTTGATAATTGGAAATTAACAGGTTGCCAATCCATGAGGACATCATTGATCCACTAATCAATAGACTCAAGTCTCAACATCCACCTGTTAAGACAGCAAGACATTTAGTTGACTTTAAAATATGGTACTACACAATTTGGCTCAAAAATGGATGTCCAATTCTTCCATTGAACAATGCAGCCTGCCCTATATTGCAGTACAACCAAATGGATTTGATGTGGTCAACTCTTAACAGGACATACCATGGATGTCACATGGAAACTGGTCTGCCACACGAATGGGGAAAATTACTCCCCCTCCCGCAGAATGCAACTGTTGTGTCACAAAATCACACAGTGAAGTTCCATACATTGTTGAGGAATGTGCTCTGATGCATGTGTGAGAAATGCAATACCAGTCGACTTTCTAGATTCAAAGCCATCAGCAGCAATTAATCATTTTGACCATGTTTATTGTTATAAAATTATAACATTCATCAATATTATGATCCACTTAGAATACGTTTGGGGTTTCGGTGTTATGGTTCACTGATCGACAGAGATGGAGGGGGCTCGCCTACCACACCCGGGAAACTGGAGTTGGTCAACGATGATGATGATGATGATGATGATGATGGTATTGGTATACTCTTTCATCAGCCCATTAATGTGCCTTTAAAGAAACATACATCAAACAGCACCTAACAAGAACAACTTGAACAAAACTCAAATCAGTTACTAATCATTTAGTACCCCTGAAGACATTGAAATTATTTGGATGCAAATCAATTACCGAAGTTAAATTTGAAGACTCAAGAATATAATTAAGTTGTGCGCCAACATACAGGGTCATCGAAAAATAATGCCAACATTTCAAAAAATTATAGCACCGAAACCCTTTATGTTAAACGTGTAATTCTTTCACTGAACGCCAGCTGGTTAAAGTAAGTTTTGTTTTGGAGGGGACATGACCTTGCTATGCGCACACTAGATGCGCAGTAGCCAAGGTCTGCCGGGGGCGCGCGCGCCAATGAAGTCCCGACCTCACCCCTTTGGATTTTTTTTCTGGGGGTACATTAAAAACATTGTGTATGCAGAAAAAATTCGGGATTTGGAGCACCTGCGGGAGGGAATTTCTGCCGCCATCTTGACAGTTACTCCTGAAATGATTTCACATACCAATCCAGCCATTGGGAAAGCGTGCGTTCAATGTTGATGTTGGTGGTCGGCCTGGCCTAGATTTTTTTCTCTACAGTCCCTGTTTCCTTAAACTGATTAAACCATCGAATGACAGCTTTGTAATCAGGTGCAGTTTGTCGGGCGGTGCAGTCATTGGCGCGTGCGCCCCCGGCCGACCTTGGCTACTGCGCATCTAGTGTGTGCATAGCAAGGTCACGTCCCTTCCAAAAACAAAACTTACTTTAACCAGCTGGCGTTCAGTGAAAGAATTACACGATTAACATAAAAGGTTTCGGTTCTATAATTTTTTGAAATGTTGACATTATTTTTCGATGACTCTGTATTATACCGTAAGTGCTCCAATACTGTATCTTCAAAATATTATGGTACCAGATAAGGTACCTAATTTTTTACAAGTGACTTATTGCTTTGAGGTTTGTTCATGTTGTTCTTGATAAGTAGGCTACAGTTTACAATGTTTTCTTTTAAATAGGCTACTGTATACATTGACAGAATGATGAATATGTGTACCATAACCCAAAGCAAGTACGTGTAAGTTAAATTTAATATTGACGAGGTTGATTTTGATGTTAGTTAAGTTTTTATTTTATAACAAGCCATCAGTAATCACGTACCGGCACCTATATCCAAAAATGGTTATCAGACTGTACATAATGAACTATAATATACAGTGCCGGGGTATGCAAACTTTGAATGTACCGTACGAATCTGTCTTTGTCAATAATCGTTTATATATTGTGATATGTTGTTCTCCGTATGCTAAACAAAAAATAATAAGTTGTACTGTATACTAAATAAACAAAACACAATAGAGGTTAAATTCAGGTCAAGATATATTTTCAGTAGTACTAAATAACATTTTATTGTCTTATTTCTCCTAAACATAATATAAATTGTTGAAAAGAAGGTAAAATACATACAAAGTCATGTATGATAAACATCTTCATATTTAAAATATATTTTATTCATTACTCTTTGCATAGTGCTTACAAACACTTTTACTGTCCTTTCACTGGCAGTACACTCACTGGTATTCACTAGTTCATCACCTCCACATAACCAAAATAACAACTAAACAAGTGTAGTGCATGTGCATGTACAAACTAACAATATAACAATAGTAGACTATACAAAGTCTTTAGAACAAGTAGAAACAAAAGACTTTTCTGGGCTGTATGAGCCTGAGTCATTTGCACAATATTTACAACACAATTAAGAGCTACGGTATAGTAAATAGCTCAAGTGAAACTTAATAACCAGAGACATACTTAATCATGGCATGTCAACTGGTTCACAGCTAGGAAGAAAATCATTTGCAAGTCAGACTTGAACCAATTTTGTCCACTTAACGGTATGTTTCGAAGAAATTAATGCATTTTTGCTTCTAGGGTTCTGAAAATCTTGTGTTTCTAATCTTAAAGGGGTAGCATCAGGTGTTTTTCCTTATACTAAATAAACATTAGAAGAAAGTACGTCGAAATTAGGCAGCCACGTGTCCTGGCTTTCTTCCATACAGCACTATTAGTTGTGGTATATCAAACTAAACTTTTCCAAAGAGCCAACTCGACTTGATAAATTGAAGTCCAAGGAAATGAAAATTTAAATTAGCAGTTTTTCTTCTAAAATTAAAACATCTATCCATAATTACAATTACATATTATCAATACGATAGTAGAAATAATCAAGTGAGAGAGTTTGGAGGTGGGTGATGTGATCTTTGTACTCGAGAAGTAAATACAGGTAGAAAGTGATGTGAGACTAAGGACATCCTGACAGGGGTGTGTAATGTTTTCTTTTAGCACATTAACCTCTTAATACAATCGTTTTATCTTCACAAACTTTGCATTATAAGATAGACTGCATAATGTAGTATAAATAAGCCAGTAGTGTATGAGGAAGGGCATGGAACTTGAAGGCTCTATTAAAGTAGCTTTATGCCAAATAGTTTATTACTGGTATGAAAAATCAGTAAGGTAATACATTATTGCTATAGTTTTTATTAATCTTGGATTAATCTGGGCTTGCAAATAGTGAGTAATGCTTAGCTGACTGTTCTGGCTAGAGGATCAAATATCAGCTGCTTGTTCTTGTTTAAGCTTCTCCATACAAACATCATTTTAATGGATGAGATGGGTCATTTCAAATGAAATGCAGTCTTAGTTCTTGATCTGGAATATTTAGACTTAAACAAAAGTTGCTGAATTTGGTATGGTAGTTATATACCAAACAAAAATTGTTTGGGATTATTTTTTAATTAAATAATTTGAAAATTTTCAAAAATATTTAACTTGGTTTTTAAGTTTGTCTAGTGAGAAATGGGCTTGTGGTTTATTATTTATTTATTTATGCCCACATTGGAGCACTAAAATCAAACCTTATAGGCCTACAATAAAGTCTTCAGAATACAAATAAATTCGACTTTTAACACTTGACAACTTCTTTCTTTCCCAAAACTTCTTCATCCTGGATGATCGTGCAGCCCGTTCTTCAGCAGATATAATTAATGCGCTGTGAAATTTTGTGTTTTAATTTTGTGAATCTGTTATTCAGAATTCGTTTCTCTTCTCTGTGTTCAATTTGATGCTTAGTAATTTTCAATTCATCTAAATCCATTTGTATTTCTTTAAACCATGTGTTTTTTGTTTTGTTTTACTGTTCCAAAATAAATCAAAAAGTTGTTTGGTTAATTTAAAATGCTTTTTTTTAAGTTAAAATGTGGGAGCATTTTTATAGATCTTGCCATTTGAGCATTCTGCCCGAATTGCAGATAAGTAATTAGCCTCAATAAATAAAGCAAACTCTTAAGCCAGAAATATGTTGTGGAATTTTTAAATTTTTGATCTAGAGGATGTAAGCTCTTTAAGTACAATATTTTATAAGGCTCTTTTCTTATGGGCTGACAGAAAATTAGTTTTCCAATCAATTGTTATTTTACAAGAAATATTTTAATGCAATTATTTATACACTTTAGGGGGCTGTATTTAAGTTTGTTATGGCAGCCTGCGGAGACATCTGCCTTAGACCAAGCACAAGTATTTATCCTGCATTGAGTAGCAACATTTTAAATTACCATACTGGAATTGGTCAGAGTCAGATTATGGAAGAAAGCCATACAGTACTTTCGACGCACTTTCTTCTCGTGTATGTTTCATTGCAATGTGAAACATCGATTTGCTGCCTCTCCCTGTTAGTTTTGTTCCTTGCAACCCAGGTATATGATAAACACAATATGCTATTGCGCTACATACAACAGTCTACAGTCTATCCATTGACAAATTTTTATTAGCAACAATTTGTATTGTTCCACAAATGTTTAACTTATTAATCCAAGTTTTTAAATATCTCTCAAAAATAACTTCGTATACCAAGGACATCACACATGTGAGGTCAATAGTCCCTACTGTAGATCATTTAGTCTGTAAAATGTCTTACTACTGAAATGGTATTCTCAGGATATTCTATTTCTTCACTGCCATTGCTCATTCTAAGCACTGCGATTAAAATACAGTATTTCATACAGTACTTCTATACATAAACTCGCAGCAGAAAGACAACTGATACGTGGAATCCGAACTACAGGACGTGATATTTCATATGCATTGACCAGGAATCGAACCCGGTCCGCCTTGGTGAGAGGCAAGCAGCTTTGCCATTTAGTCTCTTTGTATCTACATTTGCCCAGACCTCCTACAATCAAGAATACGGTAATACTAAAATGTAATTCCAAGCCTAAAGTAATGGCAGTCCCTCCCCTTGCAAGTTAATAACTCCACACTAAAAGGGTAAAAATTGAGAAATTCTTTGAAGTATATGTGGAAGGTCATTTGACACATTATAATAAAGTAGATATATAACACCTGCAAAAAGAAGTTAAATATGCAGCCATTTACAAGCAATGTAAATCTCATTTTCCATTACAACCAAGTATCTGCATGGTGGGCTTATCTCTTATTTCAAAGATGAAGTGTGTTTCTAAAATCTCTCCAACTAACATAACCTGATTGTAAGCTGAGAACCTTATCACAGCATCCATCCTAAACTTTCCTTCATAAGAACATGAAAATGAAAGTATGACGCTTGTGAAGTCAGGAAACACTAACACACATCCAATACATTCTATATAGGTGACATTTAGCCTATGGGAGTGGTCTGCAAGGAGAAAATCCATGGAAGAGCTTCCTTACATCGCCGTTTTATATGTAAATAAATACTATACAACTAAAGTAAGAAGCATTGTTCAAAAATATTGTCTGTTTCTGAAAAGGAAGAGGACATTGTTTATCTTTAGTGCTGAACCGCGGTCAGTTTCAGCATACGGCATCTTTCTATCAGATAAGTTATCTAGGAAGGTCCAAGCATTGACTCATCCTTCAGTCTCTTCATGCCTTCTCGATGTGATAATGAAATCCTTACAGACTGGCTATCACCCGCGGATCACGAATGTCATAAGTAACATTTTTGGAATATTTGAGATTTGGGTCCTAATCTGTTTCTTCAAAAAGCACTGTCAGTACCAGGAGTAGAAGGGAGGCTGGTGGTGGTGTGCCCGTGGCTGGGCAGTGGACACGAAGCCTGCCGAGGAAGCGTGGTGCCCGAAGGAGCTGACTCCTGGCGACAAGGAGTGAGGGATACTGCCGTGGTTAACTGGCGGAGAGCCCATATTGCGCACGGGCTGTGGTTGAACGGATCCTGGAGGCAATGTGGCCCAACTGGTGGCGTGCGGACTGGCGCTCAACGTGGCCATGTCTGAACTCACTGGCGTCACACCGTCTGTTCGGCCATTATTCTCTCCTGAAACAAGCAGAGCATTTTTATTAATAAATAGATTGTCCCAGATCCGACAATAGGGAGGGCTTCAGCCCTGGGGCCCGAACAAGACGATATTGTTTAAACAAGATGTTCAGTAAAGAACATATAGCCTTTTTCCTAAATGTATGAGTATACTTATAACTTAAGGAGTATAATTGAATGTTCTTGTGATGAACGGGAAGTATTGTACTCTACATAAGACTCCTTGTTTACTAAGTTTTGTTGTAATTCCACTTTTTCATCCAAAAGAATTGATTGAAACATTAGAAAAGTATGCCCATCCGCCATCTTGAATGTATGAAATCATTTATCTTGTGCCTTCTGCAGAGAAAGCCTTTTATGTTACACTACATATTTGCTGCATTTTGTCATTATAACTAATAAATTATTGTGTATTGTCGATACTCATGACATTAATATTCAAGATGGCAGCTAAATGCAATGTGATAATCTTATGACTAATGCATGCGAGGTAGCTATCTGTTTCTGCTCTCTTACAGAGCTTCGTGTTAATTGTGCAATTGGATCCCGAATTATTTATTTTGAAGTTTTATTAGTACCGTATGCTCAGCCACCATCTGGTTTATATGGTATGGATGTTCTTTTGCCTTTGACATACAAAACCCATATACATTTCTACATTAATGCTAATTAGAGATATTGTATTGTGATGATCCCAAATTGTGACCATTAATTTAGTGTCTTGATTTGTTATTATTATTAATTTTATATTTCAAATTTTATTCTAATTTAATTAATTTTTCGGATGCTTGACTAATTTATATGTAAGTCAACATATGCAATACATGCATATATATCTAAATATTACATTATCGTTGTTTTTAGTGAATTAGGCTGAATATTGGAGTAGTACTTTGCATTTGGAAATAAGATAGGGACGAGGAACTCAAGGTATTGCTAAAAATGTTTATTGACTTTCCACAACACATGGCATGTGGTCTTCAGAATTAGACAGTGGCCAGCCCCATGTCGCAACGATTCCGAGAATTGGTGCCCGAGCACTAGGAAGAGGAAAAACACACTACATATAGACAGTCACCTAGGCCATCTAGCCTTCACCCAGGCGCTCAAGAATGAAGATTAATTACAATCGCAAGTCACTAGCCTTTCACCCAGGCGCGCTCGGAAGCTGAAGAATAAGAAGAAGTTGTCACATGAGGTCATTAGCCAATCACAGGCGTAGAAGAGAGAAGAGAGCAGGGAGGAGTTTGTAACTATAGCAATGTTGATTCTATTGTTGAAGAAGAATATTGGTGGAGGGAGGATGGAAGAAAGCATTTAAGCTTCTTCACAGCTGTGGAGTGAGGACTTTTGACTTTGATTTTGTCACTTGAATTTTGATTTTGACTCTTGAATTTTATTGTGGTCTACTGACACACATGTAATTTGGTCTACGGACTTGTTCAGAAATACTATTCTGTTTTTTGAACTTTCCGCAGCTCCTCTCAATATATTTAAGGGTATGGACTTAGGTTCTACCAAACATTGAATTTCAGTCGGTGGATTTATACATCTTGTACAGTTGACTAGTGGCATAGTCATGTATCTGGCTATGCTCACTTAAGTGATTTTCAGAATTAGATTCCATCATTCCAGAATTCAACTTCACAGATAACTTCATCAACTTCAACAATTTCTATGAACACAAGATCTTCAACGAAGATGAACCAACATCAACCGACGACTCAAGACCTGGGGTCAAATACTTCTAGAAATCTTCACGGTAAGTGAACGAACATGCAATACTTGAGTTATCTCTGATTTTTCGCTAAGGTAACTTAAAATTCAAGCTTTTTTGATAACATAATTTATTAATACTCCTCCAATTTCATCTTCAGCCACTTAAATGTAAATTCAGCAAACTCAATTGATTAACATAACTTCTTTCTTTATTTGTTTTTGATTAATAAATTCTATTTTTGACTCATGATAGGTTTGCATTCTTTAGTAGTTACACATTACTATAAAGGCATCCCTTACTCCCATACCATCCAGTATACTGATTGGTTAGTCGACATAGTCAGAAGAGATTTCTGCTCTACAACCTGGTTATTTTATATGTTATAAATTTGGTTCACAACTGTTAGTTGTGACCTGGCGCCCAACACATTATTATTGGTATTATTCTAGTCAAAGCATTACATTTGTCGCCCAACTTTGGAGCTGTACCAACTTATCACAGTATCTATAAAATATATAGATTTATTTGTTTGTGTGTTGTATAATTTTAAGATGGCTGCTTCGTGCTATATTCAGTGTGATATTACTATGAATAATAGTATCAAAGTCGTTTGTATGGTACTCCTCTCCCACTAAATTTTGCGTTAATTGTGCTATTATATCGGGAGTTAACGATATTGAAGTCTTAAGAATATGCCCAGCCGCCATCAAGAACGTATGGAGTCGCTGCTCTTTTGACTTATTGTTCGCCATAGAGAGACACTTACAAAGTTTTACATTGCTGCTAATTTTCATTGTGTTATCTTTAATGTACCTTCAGTTATTCATTATCATATTCTATATTTTTAAGATGGCCGTCATGCGTTGTATTCAATGTGTTATGGCTTATTTCAGCAAGGTCCCTTTTATGGTACTTCTTCCTTACTAAGTTCCGTTTCAATCTGAATGATTCAATATTAGTTTTCAATATTACGCCCAGGCGCCATCTTGAAAATGTAAAGTCGTTGTTTCTTTCTTTAGGGCATACGATACTTCTTATCACTAATTTTCTTTATTGTAGTTATGAAATATACCTATAGAAAGTTATTTATTTTTAAATTATGAATTTTCAGGATGGTTGTCAGGCACTGTATTCAGTGTGATTAATTTATCACACATGCTACTGACGCCTTTTATATAATACTCCTCTTTTGCCAAATTGCGTTACAATTGAGCAGTAACATCCTGAGTTACTAATGTATATTGAGTGCTTTAGTAGTACGCCTAGCCGTCATCTTGAATCTACCGAGTTTTTGTTGTTTTGCTCTGGGCTTATAAGGTTCTATTATTTTACTAAGTTCCGTTATTGTAGCTCTGGGATACCGCAAGCTATTAATATATTAGTATAAACAAGTTAAAGGTTCCGTCTGATCAATAAAAGTGTTTATACTAATTAGTTTATCAATACGGGACTAGAATGAACCTTTTAAGTTCTAAAATCTATTAATTTGTTTTAAAATTTCAAGATGGCCACTGTGCTCTGTATTCAGTGCGATAATCTTCTGACTAAAGCAAGTGAGAGCTCTTATGATGCTCACCTCTTGGCAAGATTTGTTTTAATTGTCAAATTTGAATCGAAGTTGTCGATTTTAATGTTCTAATAGTTCGCACAACCACCACCTTGAATGTATGGAGAGAATGTTCTTTTGCCCTGGCTATACAAAGTGACATATACAGTCCTGTCTTGTCATTCATTTTCATTACAGTAGCTCTTAAGTGGTGAGAGTCATTTATTTTTATGTTTTATAGTTTCAAGATGGCGGCTGCACGTAATATAGACTCTCGTGTAGTTATCATGTTGACGACAGAGGGTGCTTATATAAAACTATCTGAATGCCATCTGAATAAAGTGGACATTGATTCATTGGATTACCTATAGGCTAAGTTATAAATTATAATGCTGACTGTCTTCCTCTTTCACGAAAAAACTATTCAACCGAGTTCAACAGTATCTGAAATTTTGCATAAACATAGTTTAAATAAGCCTACAAGAGAAAAACATAGGTCTATTGCTGTTTCAAAATGCTTCACAGTTTCAATATGGTGGCAAAAGTGACATTTCATTTGAGTAGCAGGTGCGGCCGCGTATTCTGCCATACATATGCGTGCGTGGCAGCCGGCAACTGACCCGTCACTGGCAAAGCGCGTGAGCGAGAATGTCCTTGCCAAGCAAATATAAAGACCCTGTTGTTTCTTTTAAAAAGCAATTACTGAGGAGAGGCATAATGTGGCCAAAACTACAGTAGTATAATCAATTAATGTATATTAATTCAATTTATTGACATAAGGTGTAATAAAATTAATTACCCATGGAATTTAATTTAGTTTAATGTACATGTCTACATACAGGACTGTTACAGGTCAGGGATGTCAGGGAAGTCAGGAAAAAAAAAAAACGGGTCAGGGAAGTCGGGGAAATGTCAGGGAAATTTTCTGCAAGGTCAGGGAACTTTTTAATTTTTAATTTCTTTCTTACCTTAGCAATAATTTTGAAAGAATCCGAGCCATGCACGTTACTTACCCATTGTATTATTTGACTATTAGGCCATAGTTTTTAAGTCATTAGTTATAACAACTGCAATAACTATTTGAATGTAAGAAGTTTCATTGTGAACTGAGTGTATTGACAAAGAAAGAAGTTAAAAATAAAGTTCCTTGAATCAATTTATTTATTTATTTATTTGTTATTTCCCGTGTTTTTTTAGCATAACTGATGAATTTATTAAAAAAGCCAGTTTTTTCATGCCTTCTGAAGTGCTCACGGCATCTGAAACTGGACTAATTCTTAAAAAACGAAGAAAGGTTAGCATGGACGTATTTAAAAAAAATCAGCGTATATCGTGCGATTCGGAAGATGTAAATCAGTAACTATCGTTTGTTCAATTCGACGGGTTTTATTTTTAAAATATGTTCATACGGTGATCAGAATAAAGTATTGGTGGTCAGGGAAAATGGGACCTTAAGTCAGGGAAAAGTCAGGGAAAATGCAAATTTTGGTCTTGTAACAACCCTGATCATACAATAGATAAAGATTGGTACAAAATAGTTGTCATATTGAAAATTATTTTGTCTTACCTGGCCCGACGAGCGTCAGACTGCTTGGCGACACTTGGTGATGCGTGGCCGTTGGAGCCGGGTAGTTGGCAGTCATGTTAGGCGACACAGCCTGACCAAGCTGGTGCGGGGTCCCGCCGGAAGGACCACTCATACAGGACATCTGCAACAAGAGCCACAATATTGTACACTATAATCAATATGCTCTTGGCGACAACACAACACTTTGTTTTAAAAAATATCCAATATTTTAGGTGGTGATAACCGCTGGCACAACAGCCCGAGAAGGGCCTGGGCTTACCAAGTGACTGCTGCCCAGCCATTTGGCCTGCATTTGGTGACGCGTGATCAGCGCATCGGGTCCCTTCGGTCGTTAATCTAAGTTTTCGTGATCGGGGCGCTGCCTCACTGTCAGACAGCTACTCAATTGTCTTCACGAGGCTGAGTGCAACCCGTTTTTAGGTGGTGATAGTAAGCACAAAAACAAATAAACATGGGTCCTATGGCGCATACATTACTTTCTGAGAGAAAACATACTGCACTGTGTTGCCCGACCGAGGCGAGTGGATACCTGGAAAGAATATGAGAATAGAGTGGTGATGTGAAAGAGGATCATGTAACTATTAGATCGGTCGCTCTTGTATAGAAACGTACCAAGGGATAAGGCCACCTCAGGCTATGTCGCATTCTGGCAGTTCTGCCAACACAAATAGGTCTACCATATGAATGTTGACTATCTTGTACACAAACCAACCGTATTACTTGCGAAAATGGAAAGTATTTTGTTAAATGTGATATGCAGGGGAAGGTGGTCCACAGTGAGACATGGGCCACAGTGAGACAAGCTCATTAAATCTATTTTTTGAAAGAGGGATTTTTTTAAAATATTTCTGAGAGGTTGGCTCTCCTGGTAGCAGACATTTTGATCCTGTTTACTCTTTGAAAGAAGCATGTTATGTAGGAGATATACAACATCATCATTTTTGAGGTAAGAAAATTAAAATTTTCTTCCTTGTTGTTTGTTTTTTTATAGTTATGTGTATCATTGTACATTAATAAATATGATAAGGTCAAAATGCATACATATTACTAAATAATTATTGGAATTGTCAGCTTGTTCAGTATTGAAGGTGAGATAGTTAACATAATTGCTTTTAAGTTACATGTCACAAGTGGGTCACAGTGATACATAGTAGGGTGGGCTACAGTGAGACAGTGAGAAAGATATACGGAGCTACCTCAAGGCTCAGGAGAGGGCAGAGTCTACTTCTAGGAGACAAGAGTGGAAATCTTTCATTCCAACTGACACCCCAGAAAAAAAAACAAAAAAAAACTTGCCCTTAAGTCCACAAATAAAAAGAGCTGCAAGAAAAGTTTGTTCAGCCAAAGGAACTTGAAATTCAAGAAGGCAGCCTTTGCTACAGACATTTCCATGGATGATGTTGTTGATGATTCTTCTAATTCAGACAGCTCATCAGATAATGAAGAAATCGAGCTCCTAACATTTCATCAACTTGCTCGCAAACCTAAGGAAGGTGACTTCGTTCTGGTTGAGTTTTCAGGGAAAGACTCAAGATTTTACATCGGGGAAGTGAAACGAGATTTAGATGATGAAAATTATGAAGTAAAATTCTTAAGGTAAAGTGCAAAAAATGATAGGCAGTTCTTTTTTTACCCAGAGGTTGCAGATATTGCTTCAGTCCCCACGAAAGACAACAGATCACTGTTGCCGGTTCCCTGTGCATATGGCAAAACAAAACGGCAACAGTCATATCTCAAATTTTCAGTAAATTTAGTGAATCTGAATGTGCTGTAGTTTTTTCTGGCATTCTTTATTTTAGTGTTTATCTATGTATTTAACCAGTTAAAATAAATTCTTTTCATTGTGTATCAGTGTGGACCATCATCTGTCTCAGTGGGTCGGCTGCAACATGTTAACAATTTATTATTTTTACAGAAAAGTGTGGATGTTTTGGATATTCTAAGGGTGTTACTAATGTGTTACTATGTGTTACTAATAAAATACAGTACCATACATAGGCCTACTTGGTGGTTAAAAAGCATGACAATCAATTACGACATTACCATATGTCAATGTTGGTAGCCTACAGTAGGCCTAATATATTTGTTAAAATTAGTTCTCTCGCGATTCCAGCACCTTAATTTAGCCTTATATAAATTAAATATTGATCGATTACTTTGTATAAAAGCTGCGAAATTCATATGTTAACATCAAAATGCATACCCGTACCGGTAGGCTATTGCTTTCATTATGAGATTTCCATAACCTTACTTATCCACCAAGATCATCTACCTCTCTCACTCTCTCTCATTAGGTTACTATCTATGGCTAGGCAATAATCTCTCATTGAAATAGATTCGAATGGACAAAGGGGTAATTCAAACATTTGCATTTCTTTTAACTACGGCTGCTTTTAAAGACGCCGGGGTGCCAGAATTTTGCCCCAAAGGGGATATTTAACGTGCCAGTAAATCTAATGACATGGCTCTCTCGCATTTGAGCACCCTCAAGTGACAACTGACTGCGCCAGGATTCGATCCTGCAACCTTGGGCATAGCAGGCGAGACCGTTGCCGCTGCGCCACGTAGCCAGTCACAAACAACAATAAATGACTTCTTTCGAAAGTGAAAGATTTAGTAGGTCTTTGGTGCATAGCGCACCATTTCTATGATATAGGCCTACTGCAATATATGTACAGTATTTAAATCAAATCCTAATGGTTGATTCCTTAGTTTATGGGCTGTGACAACGCGGTCATGTAGCCCCTTGTACTTTGGGTGTGTGTAGAATTTGTCTGATAACCGGTGTTAATTGTGAAGGCTGTGTTAGTGTGTGTTATCTATGATTCAGGTAAGGACTGCAGATGATCAGTTTCAAGTAGTTCGTACTTTTGCTACCAATGCTACCGTCAACAACACCTAGCTGTGAACTTGGCTACTAGGTGCCATCGCAAACAGTACCTGGTGGCAAACGTTGGAACTTTAAGCGTTAATCAAATCGAACCTACAAATTTTAGCTTCACACAATTTTAGTTAGTGTAAGGTTCTTTTACATGCCATAAATATATATATGACATGGGCTCACCGGCTTTACTTCCCCTCCGTACCAACTAAGCCACCGAAACCGCTTCAAATGCTAATTCATAGCCTATGTGGAAAGCCCTGTAGACTTCATTATGGTTCATTAATAATCAGTAGCGGCTATTCAGGTGAAGAGAGTGAAGAGCCTCTTCACATGCCATCTCTTAAATAAAATTAACATTATTTTTTCTTATTTAAATAAAAATGTTGTCATTGTCTTGGGCTACTTTTTCACTTAGTGTACTGTTATTTCTACACTCCGTCGCTAGATGGTGCGCAAGCAAGGCGGCATGACGTCCTTGTAGCAGTTGTACTCCCTGTCGCTAGATTGTACTGCCGTAACTTGGAAGGAAGCAGGAGACGAAGTGTCTTGTTTATGTCAGCTACATCGTCTCGTTGCCATGGTAACCTGACGTCAGTTGTGACGTCATTACCTGCCGTTAGACAGACGAGTGAAGATGTTCCTGTGTCGGCAAGGCAATATCGTCTAGTTCAGTTGATGAAAGTTTACATTGCAACAGGCTTCTTTTTCTTTTATATTGAGGCTTTTATTTACTTTCCCAATGAATAGTATGTATTTATAACGTTATCTACCCTGTTGTTGATGAAGGTTGATGGCTTTTAGTGTATAATGTTTGCAGTGAAAGACACGTTACTAATTTTATTAGAAATTCCCTTCAGTAGGTGGAAAGATGAAGACAAAAAGGGATTTATTAATCAATTTATTAATTTGTGGGCGGCCAAAGAAATTAATAGAACTGTGCACTAAAGAAATAAAACCGGAAAGTCCTATAGCCTTCATCGCAAGGGATCTTGGTTCGAACAGTTCACATAGTTGTGCAGTAGTTATAGAACTGTTCTGTTGGCCTTGCTTACTATACAGTAACAGTAACAAATTTCCAAAACATTACGCGCGGGTTGGACAAACACAAAGACAGTGAGCAACATTTAAAGAACCAGTTACCACTTAGAACACGCACACAAGCACGATATCTGGCACTTTACGGGAAAATGCAAGACTAAGTGCACTTAAATGTAATGTGAATGTGACTTTAAATAGGCAGATCCTGGGACTTGTGATTAGAGTTGTTCTATACTTAAGTTTACAGGAACTCTCTTCTAGAGAGGAGGGCCGATAACCTAGATGTTAGGCCTCTTAAAGCAACAATTATCATCATCATCATCGTCTTCTAGAGGACATGACAAGACCTCTTTAAACCGTGTGCGCTTTAAGGAATTATTGAAGATACTGACATCTAAAAAGTCCTTAGAACCTCAAAATTATTAAAATAAAATTCAAAGTGTGTTCTCTGGAAATAACTGATGCAACATCAGAGTACATCAGAGATCATATTAAGGACCGACTTAATAATGTTAGAGCCTCCGTGGCTTAGGCGGCAGCACGCCGGCCTCTCACCGCTGGGTCCGTGGTTCAAATCCCGGTCACTCCATGTGAGATCTGTGCTGGACAAAACGGAGGCAGACAGGTTTTTCTCCGGGTACTCCGGTTTTCCCTGTCAAAAATTTAATTCCAGCAACACTCTCCACTATCATTTCATTTCATCTGTCATTCATTTCATCATTGCCCCAGAGGAGTGCGTCAGGCCTCGGCAGCCGGCACAGTTCATATCCTCGCTGCTAGATGGGGGGGGGGGCTTCATTCATTCCATTCCTGACCCAATCGGAGACTAGAAGCAGGCTGTGAATTTTCATTTTTTTTTCTTAATAATGTTCCGCTTTTTTCTATGCTAACGCATGGCTGTGATAAATTACAATTCTTAAATAAGTCTTATAGATTCCGACAAATTTGAGCTGTATAACAAACATAATCAACAATAGGCCTACCCCACATTTAAGAAATGAACTGTCACTCTTTTATACTCATGAATCCTACAACGTAAAAATAGTCGGGAGAAATGCATCAAGAACTCCGTGAATAGAAGAGACTTACAAACTTTTGCTTAAGGACACGACGTACTCTTGCATGATGAAAATATCGATTTTTTGATTTTGGCGCCATAAAATTCTTCATTCTTTTCTGAATCCAAATATATATAGTTTGTGTTTTTTTTTATGTCTACAACTAGCTTAAATTCGTTTTTTTTTAATTAGCGTCCCATGCTCTGAATAATTCACTTTTAACTTTGCCAGCTGTTTTCCGTTAATACTCATTTTCCATGTTTAGGTACCAATAACAAGGAAACCATTTAAGATAGAGGGCTAATTTTTTTACATTAACTTACCTAATGGAGTACTTGAATATTAACCTATTTGCACTTCCAAAACATAGTAGGCATGGATTGGGAAGAGAAAAATTAATACATGTTTTTGAATAAATTTAAAAAGAAAGAGTTCGGATTCTTTTTTCTTGCATTCTGTCCCAATAATAATGAAACAAAGTGGTTACCGGTACTCATCTGCCATAATCCATTCCAAGTGTGTGAACAGAATTTGAGAATATTTGATTGAAAAACAACTGAGAAATGTGTACCTGAAGCAAATTATACAACATTTTTTTGAAAACGTATCTGTCCAAATTTGTATTCATTTCACACATCCTATAAAAGCAAAGTAGCACTACATGGTCATAAACAGCTCAGAATATACCGCTTCTTATATGTGACAAGAATCATAGCTGTACCTTTAGCATAAATCCAGAAAATACTTAGTAAAGTGATGCCACAAAAATAGACTTTTTCATCGTGTAAGAGTACGTGGCGACCTTAATTGGGTACTGGCAATACCTTCTACAAGTGCATCAGTACAACGCAGTTTCTCTTGTTTGAAAAGATTCAATACTTTTGCATGTAACACAATATCTGACTCCAGAATTACATCATTGGCTATCTCCATAAATCGTGAATTGTAGTTGAAATTGATTGAAGACCTTCTATGAGGACATCATAGATAAGATTGCCAACCTTAGAGAACGGAGGATTCATTTAAGCTATACAAATAAGCGAGTTTGACTTTTTAGTGCGATAACTTATGTTTGGTTTGGTTTTAAGTACTAGGCTCTTAGTAGATATTTTAGCATTAAAATAGGAAAAGGATGTCAATATTCACAAACGCAAACATCATGCACTGATGAAATTAGGAGTTTGGCTCTTCACCTGATATTTGATCTACGAGCCGCCACTGTTAATAATTCTTCCCATCTAATTCAAGATTCCGTTTAATACGCCCTTTTCATGTTGTCCCTTGATGAGTGTCCTAAATACGTTTCACTGTTCCTTGTAATATGACGAATAGATGGAATATCGTTTTTCTCGGTCGATTCCGTCTTTTCTTTTCGTCTATAGAAAGGAATAATGCTGAGAAAACTAGCAACTCCTTTAGCCAAGAGGCACTATAATAAGCTGTCTTTAATAACTATAATGTGCTTCAAAATGGGTTGTAGTACAAAGTTTACTATCCCAGTGAGGTCCAGACAAGGTGTACCTAAGGTCTGCTGATGAGTCCAATTTGGTACACCTGGACGAAACCCTGCAACATACACGATAAAAACCTGGTAGATTTTCTGGTCCACCTCCCGCAACTTTAAAGAAGTGCGCGCCCCAGCGTGAATCATCCGATAATTTAACCCGCACTCCCATAGCATCGATGTGGAAGAATTTTAATTTATTTTTACTAGCAGTAGTGCTCGGCTTCGCCCGGTGGATTTATTTGTTTTATGGATGATAATGAATAATACTACAGAACTGGCAAATAATACTTTAACTAACTTAACAGAAAATATATTTTAAAATAAATTCGGTGCAATTAGATGAAACGGTGTTGATTCAGAAAATATATTTTAAAATAAATTCGGTGCAATTAGATGAAACGGTGTTGATTCGTGCTAAAGGGCCTAAATGCAGGGAATGGAGTGATCTGTCCGAAATTTCAAGTGGGCATTGTTACCCACAGGGTATCAAAGAGTAAGTATACAAATTTTGGTTCAGATCGGTGAAAGGGTGTAGATTTGTGCCAAAGGGCCTAAATGCAGGGAATGGAGTGGTCTGTCCGAAATTTCAAATGGACAGTGTTACCAACTGGGCATCAACGGGTAAGTATACAAATTTTGGTTCAGATCGGTCAAACGGTGTAGATTTGTGCCAAAGGACCTAAATGCAGGGAATGGAGTGATCTGTCCGAAATTTCAAGTGGGCATTGTTATCCACAGGGTATCAAAGATTAAGTATAGAAATTTTGGTTCAGATCGGTGAAACGGTGTAGATTTGTGCCAAAGGGCCTAAATGCAGGGAATGGAGTGGTCTGTCCGAAATTTCAAATGGACAGTGTTACCCGCAGGGTTCCAAAGGGTAAGTAGCCTAGCCTATACAAATTTTGGTTCAGATCGGTGAAACGGTGTAGATTTGTGCCAAAGGGCCTAAATGCAGGGAATGGAGTGGTCTGTCCAAAATTTCAAGTTGACAGCGTTACCCGCAGGGTTCCAAAGGGTAAGTATACGAATTTTGGTTCAGATCGGTGAAACGGTGTAGATTTGTGCCAAAGGGCCTAAATGCAGGGAATGGAGTGGTCTGTCCAAAATTTCAAGTTGACAGCGTTACCCGCAGGGTTCCAAAGGGTAAGTATACGAATTTTGGTTCTGATCGGTGAAATGGTGTAGATTTGTGCCAAAAGGCCTAAATGCAGGGAATGGAGTGGTCTGTCCGAAATTTCAAGTGGACAGTGTTACCCGCAGGGTTCCAAAGGGAAAGTACCATATACAAATTTTGGTTCATATCGGTGAAACGGTGTAGATTTGTGCCAAAGGGCCTAAATGCAGGGAATGGAGTAGTCTGTCCGAAATTTCATGTAGACAGTGTTACCCGCAGGGTTCCAAAGGGTAAGTATACAAATTTTGGTTCAGATCGGTGAAAGGTGTAGATTTGTATAAATAACGACAAACAGACAACTAGACAAACCAACATTGAGCTTTATATATATATATAGATTTTAATTGTTAACATTCTTACCTGTGACGGCAGTGCTGTGGAATATGAGGGTCCTCCACCCATGGAAGGCAGCATGGCGGCGGTCGCCTGGTGGTGGTGTGTAGAGTACAGAGCCGCTGAGTGGTGGTCGGACACAGCTGAAACAGGACCAATCCATACAGAACACATGGCATGGATAATATCACTTACATCCAGTCAGCACCAGATTAAGCCTACAGCAACTGATGGAGGATGGAAACGTTATTCCAATCAGAGGTCGCCAGCCAAATGACAAAGTATTTAAAACATAGACTATAGGCTAGGTTAATATCACATTGAAAATAAAATACGTATAGGAAGTCCTAATAAGACAGTATTCTGAAGGTGATTCCACATTATGGCTATTGAATCTTTCATTGTGGTGGTAACTAACTTATATTAGGCTGTAAATTGTGATGGACTTTTTACAATAATAATAATAACAATAATAGTAGCCTAATATTGGTTTTGCGTCCTTTTAACTAATGCTACTTTTAGAGATGCCGGGGTGTCGGAATTTTGCCCCCAATGAGATTTTCAACGTGCCAATAAAACTACTAACACGGCTCCCTCGCATTTGCGCACCCTCAAATGCCAACTGCCTGCATCGATCCCGCTATCTTGGACTCAGCAGGCGAGACCGTTACCGCTGAGCCACGCAGCCAGTCAGACTTCTTACAATTTAAATGCCTCCACTAATAATATTGGAATGTGTCTATCGCAGCTATCAACAAAGAAACAAGAGCCTGACAGAACTTGAACAATAACATAAAACTAATACTTATAAGAAAATTGTAACACATGTAACAACGTCGAGTATGTAAGTGAAACCCCTTCCCACCCCGTTACCAGACAAGAGACAGGGTCCCATCCGTTATCGTGTTTGAGCATCTGGGCACATATTTTTAGCCTATTTTCAATTTTGAAAAAATAGGCTTATGAGATCACCTTTTGTCCGTGTGTGTGTGTGTGTCCCTAATAAAATCTAAACGGCTGGAGCGATCTCAATGAAACTCTGTAAGTTTATAGCACTATTCCCGGCGACCTCGACCGTGCCCTTCAAATTTTGTTACGTCTCACCAATCCAACATGGCGGCTGTGCGAAATATTTCACTAGCATTCAATATCTCCGAAACTATTACCGATATCGCCCTGAAATTGTGTACGGTGATAAAGGGCACTACTAGAAGTTCACCTATGAGACTTTCAAAAACCTGGTGACTACAAAACCAACATGGCGGCCAAGCGAAGTTGAGACTTTTAAATAGACTTTTCTCGCGATTTAACTATCCAAACGTAATGAACCTTGGTACAGAAAATGTTTATACACATTGTAATGCACTGGAGTTTAATTTAGTTCAATTGTTTACATAACCTCAAAATGGCGGCTGTGCGAAATATTTAAACTGACATTCTATATCTCCGAAACTATTACAGATATCACCCTGCAATTTTGTACGGTGATAAAGGGTACTGATACAAGTTTATCTATGTATATTGCATACACCTGTAAAGTACAAAACTAACATGGCGACCAAGCGAATTTGAAATATTTTAATAGACTTTTCTCGTGATTTAACTCTCTGAGCGCAGTGAAATGTGGTACAGTAAATGATTTTGCACATTGTAATGCACTGCCATCTAATTTAATTCAATTGTTTACATAACTTCAAGATGGCGGCTGTGCGAAATTTTTAAATTAAGTTTTTATTTCTTGTGTCGCAATCATGCGATCGAAGTGAAAGTTTGAATAATGAACCTAGGCAATAATTATCCTTGAATGGTTCATAACTATACATATAACAATCCTAAATGGCGAGCTTCCGAAATATTTAGATAGTTCTCAATATCTATGAATCTTTTACAGCAACCAAACTGAATTTTTTAATGTTCATAGAGACTATGAACATATGTTCACCTATAGGACTTTCAGTAACCTGGTGAGCACAAATCCAACATGGCGGCGACGCGAAGTATAAATATTTAAATGGACGTTTCTCGCGAATTAAATATCCGAGTGCCGTGAAACGTTGCACGTTAAATGCTTATACAAATGTTGTTCCACTGGCATCTAATTTATTTCAATTGTTTGCATAATTACAAGATGGCTGCTGTGCGTAATTTTAAAATCTTATTTTTACTTCTTGTGTTCTAATCATGCGATTGAAATTTGAATACCACACGTACACAATAATCTTAATGTAATGGTACAAAAATAAAAATCCAACCTGGCGACCATCTGAAATATTTAGACGGTCCTCATTATCTACGAATCTGTTACAGCAATTAAACTGAAATTTTGTATGTTGATAGAGGCAAATAACATGAGCAGGATATATGAAAATAGGCTGTATAGTTCTTGACGGAACTACTTGTTAAAAGTTTGTATTCTTTCTCAGAAAAGGAATGAGCGACTACGTTCGATTCTACGTCTTAAAATCAAGAACTTCCAGTCACAGGGAGGAATTTGCCACTAGGCCACCTTAGCCTATATCCTAGGGTCACACCCGAAACCGGGGCCCGAAATGTACTAAGACCACAACTGAGTATATTTTACGAAATGTCTGCTAGAGGAATGACGACCCAGAGTTGCTTAGCTACTAAACAGCTCACATTCATATACCGTAACTAAATAATTATTGGATTTTTAGCCTATTTTCAATTTTGAAAAAATAGACTTATGAGATCACCTTTTGTCCGTGTGTGTGTGCGTGTGTGTGTGATTCGTGTGTGTGTGTGTGTGTGTGTCCCTAATAAAATCTAAACGGCTGGAGCGATTTCAATGAAACACGGTAAGGTCATAGCACTATTCCGGGCGACCCCAACCGTGCCCTTCAAATTTTGTTTCGACTCACCAATCCAACATGGCGGCTGTGCGAAATATTTCACCAGCATTCAATATCTCCGAAACTATTAGCGACATTACCCTGACATTTTGTGTGGTGATAAAGGGAACTACTATAAGTTCACTTATGTGATCTTTGAAAACCTGGTAACTACAAAACCAACATGGCGGCCAAGCGAAGTTGCGACTTTTAAATAGACGTTTCTCGCGATTTAACCAACCAAACGCAATGAAACATGGTACAGTATATGTTTATATAAATTGTAATGCACTGACATCTAACTTCGTTCAATTGTTTACATAACCACAAGATGGCGGATGTGCAAAATATTTCACCGGCATTCTATATCTCTGAAACTATTACCGGTATCTCCCTGAAATTTTGTACGGAGATAAAGGGCACTACTGGAAGTCCATCTATAAGACTTTCAAAAACCGGTTAACTACAAAACAAACATGGCGGCCAAGCGAATTTGAAAATTTTAAATAGTCCTTTCTCGCGATTTAATGTTCCAAACGCAATGAAATCTGGTACAGGAAATATTTATACACATTGTAATGCACTGGTATCTAATTTAGTTCAATTGTTTACATAACCTCAAGATGGCGGCTGTGCGAATTTTAAAATTAAGTGTTTATTTATTGTGATGTAGTCATGCGATCGAAGTGAAACTTTGAATAATGAACCTACGCAATAATTTTCCTTTAATAGTACATGACTCTATGGCCTATACATTTAACAATCCAACATGGCGACCATCCGAAATATTTAGACGGCTCAGAATATCTACGAGTCTATTATAGCAATCATACTGAATGTTTTAATGTTCATAGGGGCTATGAACTTAAGTTCACCTATAAGACTTTAAATAACCTGATGATCACAAATCCAACATGGTGGCGACGCGAAGTATAAATATTCACATGGACGTTTCTCGCAATTTAACCATCCGAGTGCAGTGAAACTAGGTACAGTAAATCCTTATACGAATGGTAATCCACTGGCATCTAATTTATTTCAATTGTTTCCATAACCTCAAGATGGCAGCTGTGCAAAATTTTAAAATCTTCTTGTTACTTATTGTGTCCTAATTATGCGATTGAAGTTTGAATACTACACGTACACAATAATCTGCATGTAACAGTACATAACTCTAGGACCTACATATGTAAAATCCAACATGGCGACCATCCGAAATATTTAGTTGGTTCTCAATATCTGCGAATCAATTACAGCAATCATACTGAAATTGTGTATGTTGATAGTGGCAATTAACATAAGTAGGATATATGAAAATAGGCTGTATAGTTCTTCACGGAACTACTTGTTACCTCGTCCATTTTAATTTTGAACTTGCTATAATTGTACTCAATTATTAATAGATCATTTCAAAAAAAATTAAAGTATTTAAAATTCCCTCTATTTGATTCAACTATTATGATCTATTATAGGCTGCTAACGAATCTACCTGTATCCTATGTACCAGCTTTATTTTTTATAGTTCAAGCAACATATTGGCGCGCCACCGTCTACGGTTAGGAAAGGTTGAGAAATCGAATGTAGGCCTATAACACGTGGAGAAGATTGTCACTATTTTCGGGGAGGCCAGCGGTCCCGTTATCAGCCATAGCCGCGAAGTTACGATAGTTATTGCTCCTTTGCCATTGCTGAAGAATTTGGACGTTCTCATGGCTCATATAAAAAGCAATTTCTTCTACCAGTTGACGTGCAGGTGAAATATGGCGAATGGGTCAAGGAGAGATCCCATAACCTCACCGCAACAGTCATTTCATTCAGTAGCTGGTCCAGGAGACAGACTGCATCTATTTGATGTATATTGCCCACCTTTACCATGTTTGCAACATAATTATAAATAAACAGATCAATAAATATAAATAAATATGCTAAATGTATGTCTACCCCGTATTATTCCCATTTCCAACGGAGTCGGGGATGAGGTGAGTCCGAAGTCTACATCGCGGATGGTTTTTAAGGCCAGATGCCCTTCCTGACGCCAACCTCAATAGAGGAGTTAATGAGAGATGAAATGAATGAAGATAAAACTGGGATAGGATGTGGAAGGAGGTGGCCGTAGCCTGTCAGAAGGTACCGTCTCAACATTTGCCTGGAGTTGAAAATGGGAAACCACGGAAAACCATTTCAGGGACGGCCGACGGTGCGGCTCAAACTCACGTCTACCAAATTCGCAGAGAGCTTGGCCCCATTAATAAAACACGAAATTAATTTTTTTCAGTCGGTCAACACGATTGTACCCAATTGTAATGGGGTTTCTAGGAGAAACATTAAATTTCGAACACTGAAAAATGGCTTCCAACACGACAATGAATGAATGAATGAATGACTGAATGAATGAATGAATAAATAAATAAATAAATAAATAAATAAATAAACAAACGAAATTTAATGTTTTTCAGTCAGTCAACACGATTGTACCCAATTGTAATGGATGTTTCCCTAATCCTGAAAAAAATTACATGAGATTAATAACCAGTTTCGATCGTAAATTAAGGCCAGAGTGATTTGAATCTTTTGGCTTCACAATTTGCCTGACAATCCGTGAACATTATCGTGTTGGAAGACATTTTTCTGTTGCCTTCGTGGCCAAAATTAAATAATGTTTGTGTGTGTGTGTCTGTCTGTCTCTCTCGAATTTGGTCTGACAACCTGTGCTATTGTGATAACTGTATTAGTATGTGCAGTCTATTTGTAATTCAGGTGAGGAATGGGAAGGAGGCACCCTCTTCTGAGTTTTGCCTCACGAGGCTGTGTACCCCGTCCCAGCTCTCATACCAGAATTAAATTTCTTGGCAGAGCCGGGAGTCGAACCCAAAACTCAGGGATAGGCCTAACTAAGAGCTTGCATTCTTATACAGTGAGAGCCCTCCATAAGTTATATAACGGAGCCTCGGATGCGCCGCGTGATGGCCGGGCCACTCTAGCTAGCCACCTGTCGAGTAAGGCACTGGCGTTAGCAGCAGCGTAGCGCCCAACTAGTTCAACACATTTACATTTTTAACATATTTAATAATCATCATTACTTGCACACATTTCAGAGTAGTTGCGGGAAATGCTGTCCTTCATTTTCTAAACACACATTGCACAAACATAGGAAGTTTTGTCTCGCTGTAATCAGGGCCGTATTTCTAAATAGGCTAAGTAGGCTGCAGCCTAGAGCGGCAAATTTTCAGGGGCGGCAGTTTGGCAATTTATTCAAAAGTTGAAATGAAGTATTTCAGACGTTACTAATATTTTCCGTAAGAATTTAAGATTAGGCCTATGTTAATTAAAAATATGTTTTAGTCCTTCAACATAGCCTACTTTCTAAAACTATAACATAATACAAATTCTCAAATACAACAAAAACACTTTCATGTGAAGACATAATTAACGAGTTTGTAAGAAATCTCGTAAGAAAGTTATGTAAATTTGAACATCAAGATTACGTGGGTTGAGTTGTTTTAGAGAAGTTTGTATATTTCTCAACAAATAAACCAGTAATTAACTACATTTTGTGTAATTTCATTTCATTTCATTCAAATTGAACACAATTCTTCAATTACGCAAAAGATAGTCATTAGCTTTAAAATATAAGAATTTGTGTAAAATAGTGATCACTGATCTCCAAGAACAAATTAATTAATGAAGTTGGAAACCCATTTCTTTTTTAATTAATCATAAAAGAAGTAAGTTAAAAAGAACAAGTAGATAACTAATTTCATTATAGCCTATGCTTGCCACGGTGGGTGAGTGGTTATAGTGTCGGACTACCAACCCCAAGATTGCAGGTTCGCCCCTGACCATGGTAAGTGATTTTAGAAGGCGACAAAAATCATGATACTCATGTCATACGTTGTTGGCATGTTAAAGAACCCATTTGAATTCAGTAGGCCGTGTTCAATGGCAAAATTAATCTCGGGATTTTTCGCCAACACAAAGTTCCTCCATTCTCTACTTGAAAGCGCTGTAGTGTCAAGGAGTCTAGATGTCTAACCTCCTTGACTTTCATAGCGTTCAAAGGAACGACGAAATTCGACATGCAAGCTACCCTCTGGGTGTCAATTAACAAAGCTTGCACCGGGCACCCGAGGCCATACGATATTATTATTATTATAGCCTTTTTTTTAGCAGCGTATGGCTTTTAGTGCCGGGAGTGTCCGAGGACATGTTCGGCTCGCCAGTTTTGTAGCTGCTTCGAGACGGACACCCAATGGGTGAGCTACAAGTACCGTTGGGGAGGGAAGGAGGGAAGTTGGAATGTAAGGACGAGGAGTTGGAAGGTAGCGGCTGTGGCCTATAGTTAGGGACCAACCCCGGCATTTGCCTGGAAGGAAGATGGGAAACCACAGAAGACCATCTTCAAGGTTGCCGGCGGGGGGATTCGAACCTCCTCGCCTCCCGGATGTGAGCGACTGCCATCAGTCATGCCGTAACCACCACGGCTAACTCACCCGGTATTATAGCCTATAATTTACTATGTAAAGCATTAAAATAATTGTAGTTTTATCTAAACTAAATGAACTTTATGTTTAAAAAAGTTGAATACGCCAATGAACTCTATCCCTTTGTTGTAGGCCTATACAAGAAATGTATTGAGCAAATAATTATGAACTATAGCGGGGGTGGCATACTCTTAAATCAGGCCCTGGCTGTAATTCAACCTCACTGATACAGTATTTCGTATCGGTACAGTTATTTCGTTCTCGAGAGCTTCCAGAGTGCGCGGATTGTTTCTGTATAGGCTACCTATGGTTTAGCGGCTTCGGTGGCGTAGTTGGTAGCATGCTGAGCTGCTGTGCCGAAGATAGCGGGTTCAAACCCGGCCGAAATCGTCGCATTTTTTAAGAGAGTTAAAAATCCTTCAGTATGCCTTTCTTCGGGGGGGAAGGAAAAGCCGGGGGTCCCATGTCATAGATTTATAGCATGTAAAAGATCCTTTCACAGACTAAACTTGTATAAAGCAAAATTGTTAGGTTAGATTTCGTCGGAACGCTCTATCAAAGTTCCAACGTTCACCACTAGGTAGCCTATCATTGATATCTGGTGGCGAAAGTTGGAACTACTTGAAACTGAACGGAACTTGTATCTCACCCTAATAAGCGTGTCCGCTGGAAGCGGGAGATATGGAACTGCGCCCATAATCAGTGGTATTTGCAGATCCTTTTAATTAGACCGAGTCGGCCGTTAGCCCAAGTTTGGTTTAAGGGGAAGTGACGGACTGTCTCCCACCACTAGCTTCTGCACTGCTGAGAATAAGAGGTAGTCCCCCGTCCCGATAAGTAGCTGTACTACGGGCCTCCGGGGGTGGCAGCTAATCACACTAACCACTACACCACAGAGGCGAATAATAATAATAATAATAATCCACAGCCTTTTTCCAGTCATTGGACCGGGTCAGGGTTGGAATGAATGAAGCCCCCATCTAGCGGTGAGGATAGGCATTGTGCCGGCTTCCGAAGCCTGTCGCACTCCTCTGGGACAATGATTAATGAATGACAGATGAAATGAAATGATATTGGAGAGTGTTGCTGGAAAGAAAGATGACAGGGAAAACCGGAGTACCCGGAGAAAAACCTGTCCCGCCTCCGCTTTGCCCAGCACAAATCTCTCGTGGAGTGACAAGGATTTGAAGCACGGAACCCAGCGGTGAGAGGCCGGCGCGCTGCTGCCTAAGCCACGGAGGCTACACTGATAATAATAATAATAATAATAATACAACTCTCTCTAATCCACCATAAATAACTACCCCTCTAGTTTTGTTATACAATAAAAAATATAATAATCTTCTAAATGGTAAGATTACCTCAAACTAGATTATTAAACATTTGCAATAAAACTATTTTTAAAATATGGTTAGGTTGTCGAAAACATCCCAATGAACCAGTTAATGCTGATATTGCTAGAACAAAAATTAAAATAATATTAGTCTGTTTTGAAAACTCCTACCTGTTTTATGTATCCCAGGCCAACACTAATCTCTTGTCCGCAATCTGGACAGGGTATATTTAGTTGTTCGTAATCTGGGCGGGTTTTTGACTTGTTCGCAATCAAGACACAACCGATTTGAAATTAGTCACTTCAAATTCACACCACTCGACACAGCATAATTCGGTAGAGGGGTGGAGGGAGGGAAGCTGCCTGACCGCTCTCAATGGGCGCAGTTCCACTGCCACTTTTGAGAGGTTTATGCTAATGACCAGGGTCATTAGTGAAGCTTGGGCGCAGTTCCATACCACCCCTGAAAGCAGCTACAGCCTCAGGCGAGCCGAACATGTCCTCGGACACTCCCGGCACTAAAAGCCATAGATAAATAAATAAACCTATTGTCTGATGGTTCCCCCACAAATAAAAATCGCACTGCGATGAAACGTACTGCCCCCGTAAATTGAATTATATAGAGACCACGGTGGCTATTTTGGAAAATTATAAAGAAAGTTATGGCTGTCATAGTTATGACGTGGGTAGTCATGACGTAAGCACGGATGATGCAGACGTTATGCCAGCAGGCTACTTGAGCTGAGATTCTCAGTGACGTCAGCATTTATTCGAGAAAGATCCGAGATCTACGACGCAGTCGCAGGAAACGTGGAAATTATGCTGAGGAAGAAATTATGCTATTGGAGGGGAGGCTCGAACCAATGAACGATAGTTTGAAGAAAGACGGAGATTGCTGAAACTATGGTATTTTTACTATCTTTTGGAATGCAGAATTGTGGAAATCCATTTGCAGTAGAGGCATTGATCTGGAATTTTGGTGAAATTTATTTTCAGTTTTTGAATTTTGAAAATCCGTCATGTATTGACGAAGTTGGAACTTCTAGCGATGACGCAGTAACACGCTATGGAAGGGATGGATACGCCCCTTATGAAGTTTATAAAAGGCCTTGCGCAGAAGAGAGGAGTCTCATATCATCGAAGCTCATATCATCGAAGCTCATTTCTTATATAGTCATTTCGGTGAGACGTCGAGTGAAATTAGTAGAAAGAGTCGTCATTATAACGCGTGGTGAAGTCACCGCAGTGAACGAGATTCGAGCAGACAAGCAGTGCAAGTTTACAGTGAGTAAATCTAGGTGAAGTTAAAACGCACATTATAACGCGTCTACAAGATTAGCTATGAACAGTTAGCGGTCGCCTATAAGCTAATTCTATTGTGCAGTGCTACATTAAGGAATGTAGAAAAGTTGAACAATTTCGAGGAGTTATTTTGGAAGATATTGGCAATTTTAGACGACTGACAAAAGTGATTTTCTCGCCATCTGAGAAGCACTTTGTATCGTCTGATTCTACGCCACGGCTGACACTGCTAGTGAAATAGGGAGACTTCAGATTGCTTTTGTGACACAACGCTACAGTATTATGGAGCAGTTTAATATGGCAGTTTGTTCTTCTATTACCATAACCGAAGAGAAGATGGAAGGCTAAAGGACTTTAATGCAATTGGGACATATATCTACGGAGTAAGATAGCAGCATGGAACTTCGCTAATTGCCATTCCACACAAGCGAACATGTGGTGAATAACCATCTACACCCATGTTTCGTGGTTCAACGCTGAATACTATCAAACAGCAATGGAAACGATTTCATACTCACTGAATATGAATATTTCTTCGGAAATTACTACAAAAACTTCATGGCGATTTTCTACTGGAACTTCAGGGATTTTTCAAGAGAGGTCAGGGTAGTCCCGACTCACAAAGAAGAATTTTGCCGGAAGGATGTCTTTCGTCTACACGGAGCAGTACAATTTCCGGAGGAGGAAGCAGTTCGATTCTCCGAGGGTGCTGTTTCCTGTTTGGAGGATGGAGCTCATCTTCAAGTTGGTGAAATGGATCCATCAGCAGTCTTCTTTGGGGGAATTTTCCTCTGGAACTTCAATCAGCAGATAAGGTAGTCGTGAACGTTTATTGTATTTGAGTTTTGTAGCGATATTTGAGCAACCATTTTCCCACATTTTCTGTCCTCATGTATTTTGCCATATATTCTTGTTTGAGATTCCTATTATCAGTACACCTTGATGAGTTATGCCTTTTTCGACGATTTATTAAGACATTGTTATGTCATGGGCATAGTTAAACGATTTTGGATCAGTTGAGACTGATATTTAGATTTTTCAGTAATTTGCTTATTTTTGTAGTCACGATTTGACTGTAAGTTAATGATTTTTATGGCAGATTTAAATTCAGACAGCGTGTCACTTTATTAAAGTAATTCTACCCCAGTTTAATTACTTTGACCAATTTTCTGTCATCATCAAGAAGGAAGAACATTTAAATGATTTTAAGCGTTAAAATCCATTACGTTGTCGACGATCTTGGAAATACTAGTCGTTATTTGAATTGATTGCAACACAGACATTTATCGTCAGTTATGAACGACCATTGCATCATAGACAATTTTGTGAAAGATGAACTTTAATTATGAATTATTGAATGCATTAAAGTCATGAACTTTTGTTAGGAGTTTTTTCTCAATTAGAGATTTATATAATGATGTTTGCATTCCCCAGTCTAATTGGATTCTATTCGACTATTGTGCAGTTTAGTCGCACTTTATTTGATGATAGTATTTTTATACTACAATTCTTTTAAGATGTTAATCTTAAATTGTGATAGACCAGACAGGCGTATATAAGCGTATTCACTATTAAATTTGTTTGTGATTGGCAAATTTTTACTTCATTTCGATTCATGAATGAAATCCACGAAGGTTAAATGACAACAGTTTTGAAACAATTAATGATTATAAGAATTTTTGAAGTGGAACTATGAATGTATAATCGCTAGTGCAGCGGACGTGTTGAAAGTCGCTGATGTATAATGCCCTTGAATAAATGAAGGAGGTTCCCACAGTAATTAATGATGTTAAAGAATTTGTTAGTGGAGGTTTTTGTAAGTTCTGTGGAAGTTTTTGATGCCATATATATTAATATATGATGAATTTTGGGCCTATATTAATGCAGTTTTGTGCATTATTTTGTAAGCGAAGTATTTTCCGATGGAGTGTATTGTCTTAGTCCTTTGAAAATTAATCAAGTGAATTTACTGTTATAATTAACAAGAGTATTGAAAGAATTCGAGATAAGATTTTGAATGAAGATTACCGTCACAAATAATTATAATAATTATTACAACCTTTATTAAACCAGATTGTGACATTAAACGTATAACTAACCTTCATTGGTCGATTATATTGACACGATTATGAAATTACCAACCGGATGAACATGTGGTTAAATGTATTTCTTAAATTAATAATTTGAATAAGTTAAATGTTGATATTGTAAATAATGATGTAAATATCTTTGACAATAATGTGGAACGAAAGTAATGTTAGAGGCGTGTTTAAAATTTTTGTAATTATCTTCAACAATATTATAAACAATTTCTAATTGTTATAAATCATTTATGAGTTTTTGTTATAAACATTTAAGAGCTTGTTTTATACTCTAAACAATGCTTATTAAACATTTGGATGATAATTTAACAAGCTTAGGGATTGTCAGAATAATCCAGTGGTATGTGAGTAAAGCATTTGAAAGATTTGCGTAACTATATTTGTGTTGTCTTGCGGACATTTAAAGCGTTTGAGAGAGAACTGGATTCTTACGCAATGTGGCATGACAAGTGAGCCCATTTGACAGGTGTGCGTCAGGTTGAAGGGTAGACCGCAGCTGGCCAGACAACTGGTTATCAGCGGGCAAGGTCGTCTACATTGAGGCCTTGTGCCTATAAATACAAGTGTCATGTTTATTAAAAGAAACCAAATGCTCTGTATATGTGTCTCGTCCTGACTTCCTTTTCCAGTCCAAATGTGTTTTGAATGTTACGTTATTTTGAGCTCGTGGGAGCTAACATGTTGTATGATAACTTTGCAAGTCCTTCAGGAGGACGTAGTCAGATTGATATGGGCTACTGATAGCCACATTTATTTTGTTGAGTTGTTAAAATCATACCCTTTATTTGAAATAAAAGCTTTTGTACGGTTCAAAGTTCTTGTCTTCGTTCTGGTTCATTTTTAAATGTCATGGTGGAGGTTATTGTGGGAGCATACTTTAGAGATCCTGTTGTCAACCCAATCCCCGAGATAATTTTTAAGAGGTAAGTAAAGGTAAGTATGAAGTCTATGGTGTGTTCCACAATGATTTCCTGTTAACTTCTGTGCTCAAATCTCGGTAGTTTCTGTCAGTGCCATTTTCATTGGTGTAGCTGAGCCGGTGCGGTTGATTATTGGCAATCCGATTGAGGGGGGCGGATATCTGACAGCCTACTATCCGGGTAAACGGGGACAGAAAGATTGGCGCAGTCAACGTATGGGGCTTGTTCAACATAAGTGGATCACCAGGTTGAACGCCAGTAGGATTGGCAAACCTAAAACGTGTGGCTCGATTAGACTCAAATAAAGAGGTTGATTCTTTGTTAGATGTCTTGGCCAATTGTAGAATTTAAGAGTGTGATTATATAGGAATTAAATGTTGTATTGTATTAGGAAAATTACACTCAGAAAAGATCAGATCTTATACAACTTGAGAAAGGTTAAATAGGCTGGAAACTTAGGAAAATCGCCTATGATCTGGAATCTTATTTTATTTGACCGGCTTATGACATTTTAGTCATATTTAAGATAAAATTAAATTATTTGGATTGTAAATGTAAATTATTTGTGTTACGATATTTTAAAATGAGCCAGGGAAATTTGAACATGTGCTGGAGTTTGTTTCAACATGAAGGGTCTTCGAAGGTTAATTATAAGGTAGTTATAAGTTAGATTTAAGACAGAAAATTGATCAAATTTACATATGTTGAAAAGTGTTGCTCAGATGTTGTTATTTTGCTCTATTGATGTATGTCCCTACAGCAGTCTATTTTTGAATAATATTGTAATGGCAGATGAAAGTCTTAGAATGATGTTAGAGGAGATGTCTGCTAATTTGAAAGCAAGCATGAATAGCAGTATGAAGCAGATGATGGAGGAGAATGCTAGTCGAATGGAGGAGAATATGAAAGCTCTTCAGACCAGTTCTGCTAACTTAGAGGATAATATGTCGCGTTTACAGATTAATACCCAAGGAATCGAGAATACTGTAACTGACATCCGCACAGATGAGTCTAATGTGCATAAAAATGTTGCCGATGTTAAAATTGATGTTTCTAAGGTACAGAAAGATCTTACAATGTTGAATCTAGATGTGGCTAATGTCCGAGGTGATATTTCTTGTGCTAGGGCTGAAGTAGTTGTTGTTAAAAATGATGTTGCGACTGTCCAAGACAAGGTTGAGGAAGTCCAAAGAGAAATCCAAAATGTTAGAACTGATGTGTCCAATGTTCAGGTTGATATTAATAACATTCATTCGGATATAAATGAGATGCAAAGTGATATAAATAAGATTCAAGTAGAAGTCAACACAGTTTTCGTAGATATTGCTAAAGTCCAAACTGATGTAAATAAAGTCAGGGAAGAAATAGAAAATTCGAAAACACTTTGTACGCGTAATATGAGTGCATTAACGACTAGATTAGTTGATGAGTCAGTTAGAACGACAACGTCTTTAGCAGGTTTAAAGTATGATGTAGAGGTCATGAGAACCCAGGTATTAGACCATAATAGATTATCGAAAGAAGATATCGAAGTAGACATAGCAGAAATGTTAACGACAAATGTAGCAGTATGGAAAGACGAGTGGAATAGGTCAAGTGGGGAACATGTAACCCAAATTCAGGAACGTATTGAAAGAAAACTTGCCAGTACTCAAATAGATATTAACAATGAAGTAGTACAGATTAGGAAAGATTTAAGCGTCAGGATGGATTCGCTATCCGAGAGACAAGTAGAAGATAGAACACAAATAGGTCAGGATGTGCAAGCATTAAAATCTGCATTAGAGGATCAGATTCATAAAGTTGTCTCTGATGTGAATGAAACGACGAGCAAACTGCAGAATTTGAAGCTGGGAGAGGCTAGTTTGATGGAGACCTACAAAGAAGAGTTAATCAAGAAAGTCTTAACGGAAATCACTGACAAGGATACAGAAGGCTTGGCTTGCGAAATCAATAGGAATTATGCCAGAAGATATAACCTAGATCCAGAAGAGAGAGACGTGACTCCTGAAGAACGTATATCCAGATTCAGGGAGGAAGATGACGAGAGGAATATGGAACCTGAGTGGAACTATCGAGATAGTGGGAAAAACTACCCGGATTCATATCCGAGGAACGTGACGGTCATCAGGAATTTTGAAGACAAACCGCAAAAATTCAGCAACACTGATAGTTTGACGCCTATAGAATATATAAGGAACCTCAAAGATTATTTCATCGAAGCTCACATTCCCAGAGAGAGAGAGATGAAGATCGTGGAAAGATTTTTGATTGGAGGACCCCTCGAATGGTTTTGCGCTTTTAGATACACATTCAGTAACTTTGACGAGTTTGCAGAGGCATTAATCAAACGATTTTGGTCCATAGAAGCGCAGAATTCGTTAAGAGCGGAGGTGTATTCAAGAAAATACTCAGGTACTCTTCCAACACGGTACGCTGATTTCTTTACGAGTCAATTGTCCCGCTTGAGATTTTTGCAACCCCCATTGTCAACGGAGCAATTAATTGATGCGATTTCTCGTATGCTGCCTGTGGAGGTGAGGAGACTAATCATTTCGTCAAACATCAAGGATTTGACCAGCATGGATGAATTACTGAGGAGGTTAGACTACACAAGTCCAATGCCTAACGTGGTACAGAAAGGTCAAAGGCAGGACTTCAAAGAAATAAATACTGTATATATGGACCAAGTCCAACAAACGGACAAGCCAGATGAAGAGAAAACTGACAATGTAGGTCCTCACAGGAATAATCAGTTTCGAAATAACAGATCGCAAGGTTACCGTCCGTATCAACAGAGAAGAGGCTGGAACTATAATCGAGGAAATTACAACAATGGAAGAGGCAGATATTACAACAATAATGGTTATAACAGAAATTATAATAGAAATAACCAGAACCAAAACAGAAATCAGAATCCTCAAGGTCAGGTTATGACACCCGATCAGTATCAGGAAAGAGAGAGGGAAAGCCAGCAATACCTGAAAGAATTACGGGAAAAAGAAGTCGAAAACCAAAAGAAAAGGCAGGATGTTGTAATCGATCCTGGGCCTTCTACGAGCCAGCAGAATTTTGAGGTCGGTAACACAAAAAAAAACACGCCGATTTCTCAACGACAGTGAGAACTTGTAAATACATTGCCACACCACACCTGATTACAATTAATGAGATATATGAAGTTACTGATGAAGATTTGCTAGAGGAGAGGGGTATCGTTAAAGAGGAAAGACCATGTGCCTTACCTATTATTTCTGTACGGATAGATGGCCAACAGTACAAAGCCCTGATGGATACTGGTGCAATTATCTCCATCATTTCAGAGGAATGTTATCAAAGTCTGCTAAGAGGAGAGAACATGACAGTTCTACCTGTTTCTACCGTCAAAGTGAGAGGGATATTCCAAGAGTAAGCCAGTAATAATTCAATTTCGTGTTCAAGAGAGTTGAGGTACTTGTAACACTGAGTTTAAAAACAATTTGCAACTGTTTTTAAAACGTGGTGAGGGGAGAATGCCCCCGTAAATTGAATTATATAGAGACCACGGTGGCTATTTTGGAAAATTATAAAGAAAGTTATGGCTGTCATAGTTATGACGTGGGTAGTCATGACGTAAGCACGGATGACGCAGACGTTATGCCAGCAGGCTACTTGAGCTGAGATTCTCAGTGACGTCAGCATTTATTCGAGAAAGATCCGAGATCTACGACGCAGTCGCAGGAAACGTGGAAATTATGCTGAGGAAGAAATTATGCTATTGGAGGGGAGGCTCGAACCAATGAACGATAGTTTGAAGAAAGACGGAGATTGCTGAAACTATGGTATTTTTACTATCTTTTGGAATGCAGAATTGTGGAAATCCATTTGCAGTAGAGGCATTGATCTGGAATTTTGGTGAAATTTATTTTCAGTTTTTGAATTTTGAATATCCGTCATGTATTGACGAAGTTGGAACTTCTAGCGATGACGCAGTAACACGCTATGGAAGGGATGGATACGCCCCTTATGAAGTTTATAAAAGGCCTTGCGCAGAAGAGAGGAGTCTCATATCATCGAAGCTCATATCATCGAAGCTCATATCATCGAAGCTGATATCATCGAAGCTGATATCATCGAAGCTCATATCATCGAAGCTCATTTCTTATATAGTCATTTCGGTGAGACGTCGAGTGAAATTAGTAGAAAGAGTCGTCATTATAACGCGTGGTGAAGTCACCGCAGTGAACGAGATTCGAGCAGACAAGCAGTGCAAGTTTACAGTGAGTAAATCTAGGTGAAGTTAAAACGCACATTATAACGCGTCTACAAGATTAGCTATGAACAGTTAGCGGTCGCCTATAAGCTAATTCTATTGTGCAGTGCTACATTAAGGAATGTAGAAAAGTTGAACAATTTCGAGGAGTTATTTTGGAAGATATTGGCAATTTTAGACGACTGACAAAAGTGATTTTCTCGCCATCTGAGAAGCACTTTGTATCGTCTGATTCTACGCCACGGCTGACACTGCTAGTGAAATAGGGAGACTTCAGATTGCTTTTGTGACACAACGCTACAGTATTATGGAGCAGTTTAATATGGCAGTTTGTTCTTCTATTACCATAACCGAAGAGAAGATGGAAGGCTAAAGGACTTTAATGCAATTGGGACATATATCTACGGAGTAAGATAGCAGCATGGAACTTCGCTAATTGCCATTCCACACAAGCGAACATGTGGTGAATAACCATCTACACCCATGTTTCGTGGTTCAACGCTGAATACTATCAAACAGCAATGGAAACGATTTCATACTCACTGAATATGAATATTTCTTCGGAAATTACTACAAAAACTTCATGGCGATTTTCTACTGGAACTTCAGGGATTTTTCAAGAGAGGTCAGGGTAGTCCCGACTCACAAAGAAGAATTTTGCCGGAAGGATGTCTTTCGTCTACACGGAGCAGTGCAAGTTCCGGAGGAGGAAGCAGTTCGATTCTCCGAGGGTGCTGTTTCCTGTTTGGAGGATGGAGCTCATCTTCAAGTTGGTGAAATGGATCCATCAGCAGTCTTCTTTGGGGAATTTTCCTCTGGAACTTCAATCAGCAGATAAGGTAGTCGTGAACGTTTATTGTATTTGAGTTTTGTAGCGATATTTGAGCAACCATTTTCCCATATTTTCTGTCCTCATGTATTTTGCCCTATATTCTTGTTTGAGATTCCTATTATCAGTACACCTTGATGAGTTATGCCTTTTTCGACGATTTATTAAGACATTGTTATGTCATGGGCATAGTTAAACGATTTTGGATCAGTTGAGACTGATATTTAGATTTTTCAGTAATTTGCTTACTTTTGTAGTCACGATTTGACTGTAAGTTAATGATTTTTATGGCAGATTTAAATTCAGACAGCGTGTCACTTTATTAAAGTAATTCTACCCCAGTTTAATTACTTTGACCAATTTTCTGTCATCATCAAGAAGGAAGAACATTTAAATGATTTTAGAGCGTTAAAATCCATTACGTTGTCGACGATCTTGGAAATACTAGTCGTTATTTGAATTGATTGCAACACAGACATTTATCGTCAGTTATGAACGACCATTGCATCATAGACAATTTTGTGAAAGATGAACTTTAATTATGAATTATTGAATGCATTAAAGTCATGAACTTTTGTTAGGAGTTTTTTCTCAATTAGAGATTTATATAATGATGTTTGCATTCCCCAGTCTAATTGGATTCTATTCGACTATTGTGCAGTTTAGTCGCACTTTATTTGATGATAGTATTTTTATACTACAATTCTTTTAAGATGTTAATCTTAAATTGTGATAGACCAGACAGGCGTATATAAGCGTATTCACTATTAAATTTGTTTGTGATTGGCAAATTTTTACTTCATTTCGATTCATGAATGAAATCCACGAAGGTTAAATGACAACAGTTTTGAAACAATTAATGGTTATAAGAATTTTTGAAGTGGAACTATGAATGTATAATCGCTAGTGCAGCGGACGTGTTGAAAGTCGCTGATGTATAATGCCCTTGAATAAATGAAGGAGGTTCCCACAGTAATTAATGATGTTAAAGAATTTGTTAGTGGAGGTTTTTGTAAGTTCTGTGGAAGTTTTTGATGCCATATATATTAATATATGATGAATTTTGGGCCTATTTTAATGCAGTTTTGTGCATTATTTTGTAAGCGAAGTATTTTCCGATGGAGTGTATTGTCTTAGTCCTTTGAAAATTAATCAAGTGAATTTACTGTTATAATTAACAAGAGTATTGAAAGAATTCGAGATAAGATTTTGAATGAAGATTACCGTCACAAATAATTATAATAATTATTACAACCTTTATTAAACCAGATTGTGACATTAAATGTATAACTAACCTTCATTGGTCGATTATATTGACACGATTATGAAATTACCAACCGGATGAACATGTGGTTAAATGTATTTCTTAAATTAATAATTTGAATAAGTTAAATATTGATATTGTAAATAATGATGTAAATATCTTTGACAATAATGTGGAACGAAAGTAATGTTAGAGGCGTGTTTAAAATTTTTGTAATTATCTTCGACAATATTATAAACAATTTCTAATTGTTATAAATCATTTATGAGTTTTTGTTATAAACATTTAAGAGTTTGTTTTATACTCTAAACAATGCTTATTAAACATTTGGATGATAATTTAACAAGCTTAGGGATTGTCAGAATAATCCAGTGGTATGTGAGTAAAGCATTTGAAAGATTTGCGTAACTATATTTGTGTTGTCTTGCGGACATTTAAAGCGTTTGAGAGAGAACTGGATTCTTACGCAATGTGGCATGACAAGTGAGCCCATTTGACAGGTGTGCGTCAGGTTGAAGGGTAGACCGCAGCTGGCCAGACAACTGGTTATCAGCGGGCAAGGTCGTCTACATTGAGGCCTTGTGCCTATAAATACAAGTGTCATGTTTATTAAAAGAAACCAAATGCTCTGTATATGTGTCTCGTCCTGACTTCCTTTTCCAGTCCAAATGTGTTTTGAATGTTACGTTATTTTGAGCTCGTGGGAGCTAACATGTTGTATGATAACTTTGCAAGTCCTTCAGGAGGACGTAGTCAGATTGACATGGGCTACTGATAGCCACATTTATTTTGTTGAGTTGTTAAAATCATACCCTTTATTTGAAATAAAAGCTTTTGTACGGTTCAAAGTTCTTGTCTTCGTTCTGGTTCATTTTTAAATGTCATGGTGGAGGTTATTGTGGGAGCATACTTTAGAGATCCTGTTGTCAACCCAATCCCCGAGATAATTTTTAAGAGGTAAGTAAAGGTAAGTATGGTGTGTTCCACAATGATTTCCTGTTAACTTCTGTGCTCAAATCTCGGTAGTTTCTGTCAGTGCCATTTTCATTGGTGTAGCTGAGCCGGTGCGGTTGATTATTGGCAATCCGATTGAGGGGGGCGGATATCTGACAGCCTACTATCCGGGTAAACGGGGACAGTACGAACACATTTACTGTAAGACTTCTTCTTGAGAAGATGCGTTTTCACTAGGAAAATTCGATGTTTTGTTCCATACCTGGCCATGTTCACTGGATACAATACTTCATAAGTCTTAACTCTCTCAACTAAGGTATCTTGCCAGCTGGGAATGTAAACAAGCTATGACCCCACGCGGGGCTTCACGACGCGCTATTGTGTAACGGTAGATGCTAGTCAACTGGCGCTGACTCAACGCGTTTCTCCTGTCACACGGCACACGTGACGCTCCGTTCTATAGAGAAGGCTCTCACTGTAGCATTGTATTGGCCTAGATGACACTACTGACGTAGTGTGCATACATGACGAAAAGTGCATAGAATCATAGATGAACAAACAATACGTAACTAAGCCACGTAACCAATAGCTTGCGTTCTTTTAGTATTATATAGAAGACGCTGCTGACCTAGTATACATAGATGACGTACACTGGTTGCCATGGTTAGCACGGTGTCGGGATATTGATGACGCTGGTTGGTTGGTTCCTCAGTTTAGGGGCTGCGACAACGCGGTCATGTAGCCCCGTGTAGGCTACTTTGGGTGTGTGCAGAATCTGTCTGATAACCGGTGTTAATTGTGATGGCTGTATTAGTGTATGTTAGGCCTATCTGTAAATCAGGTAAGGACTGCAGACGATCAATTTCAAGTAGCTCCTACTTATGGTACAAAATGTTACAGTCAACGACACCTAGCTGTGAACTTGGCTACTAGATGCCACCGCAACTGGCACCTGACGACGTTGGAACTTAATAGAGCGTTATTCAAATCTAACCTACACATTTAGCTCAACACAATATTGTAGATAGTGGAAGGTTATTTAACATGCCATAAATCCATGACATGGGCCCGCCGGCTTTCCTTCCCCTCCGAAGGAAGGCATACTGAGGGATTTTAACGCTCTTAAAAATCCAACGACTTCGGCCGGGTTTGAACCCGCGATCTTGGGCATAGAAGCTCAGAATGCTACCAACTGCGCCACCGAAGCCGCATTGATGACGCTAATTCTAGATAGACCTCCAGCACAAAAATATATCCTTGTTAACGTGTTGAAACTTTCTTGTTAATAGTTAACAAGAAGTTCCGTGACGAACTAAAAACCTACTTTTCTTAAAACTTAAGATTCATGCCAATGATTAATCTATATGTATCTATCTAGAATAATGATGAAATTAAGTTGGTAATATCAACATTTCTTATTACTTTGAAATACTGTAGACCTGGCATAATGTAGCCTAATAGAGCATTACAGTTGGCAGCCCTGATAATTGAATATATTCTTAGTTCCATCTCTTAGGGAACACAATACAACATTTGGTTGAAGTCCAGTGGATAGCATGGACGTTACATGCAGTTAAACATTGGATTTAACAGCGCGCATAAAATCATGTTGGCAACAATGTCATGCATGTATTGGTCAGATATAATCTGAAATTATATGATCTATTGTTGTGCCAATTTTGAATGAAATCCATTAGTTAGTATATAAGTTACATGCATTTTAAAATTGGACCTATCAGCAGGCTTATACTCATGTTGGCAGCACTGACGTATATTAGTTACTCCAAATTAATCTAGAATGCCAGGTACTATACGTGTGCAAAGTTTAAAGCTGTTGACTTGCATGCTTTCTAATATATTGATATTAGGATTAAACAAATAGAGAGAGCATTTATTAACAGTTGGCAGCCCTAGTGGCTCTTAAGAATACGCTCAGTCATATCTGTTTATGTACACATAGCACATACGAAATTTCGTTGAATTCTAATTGATAGTGTAGAAGTTATATGCATTTAAAAATTGGACCTATCAGCAGGCTTATAATCATTTTGGCAACACTGCCATGAAAGTCCTCCTGGAAATTAAACTGAAATATTATTATCTATACGTGTGCCAATTTTGAAACAGCTCCCATTCATTCCTTCCAAGATATCCAACATGGAGCTCAAAATTCAATTGCGATTTTTCAGCAGTTGGTAGCACTGACATCATTTTCAAATACGGCATTGAGATATTCAGGTATAGATCTTTACTCATACCAAATTTTGTTTCGATTGCTTCAGCCATTTAGGAGTTGAAATGGGGGGACACACACACAGCCAGACAGACAGAAGGACAGACAGACACACATTTGCCTGGATCGATCTCATAAGTCTAATTTCTCCTCATTTTTGCAAAATGTGAAAAGTAGGCTAAAAATTGCAAAATGCACATATATCGTGTCATGGAGCGTTCCTAGGACTTTCCGAATTCGTATTTTGATGCTATCATGAAGAATATTACGTGATCAATCATGGAAAGATGTGAGTTGAGGTTTGTTGACGGGTGCCCAAGGCCACTTTAAACGTGGGTTCGATACTCTTGCAAGTCATCTTACTTCAATCCGCTCTATAACTCTCTGAGAGTTCAGGGCTACAAGCACACGTCTCGTAACAGCTTCCACCCTAGGATATAAAGAGGCTAATGTTGATGGATTATGATAATGTCTCAGAAAGTATATGTCAGTGCTATTCACACGTGAGTATTTTCAATTTAAAACACAGTCTGCACTTTTCTTGAAATTAATACAAAGGTAATAATTATTCATTATTCCCTGTCGGTAAATGATCATCAACTCAGAACAAGCCCGAGAACAACGTCAAGGATTTGTCCACAAAACAATAAGGGAGAGAGTGTGTGCACTTTGGAAAATCCTACCTCATCTGCTGGTTCACAAGCTCTTTCTACGAGCTCTTTTGACAGCAAGGCCTTGCCTGTTAGTATTAGCGAGTTCTTTGGACAGCACGTCCTAGCCTGTTGATTTGTGTTAGCTCGTTGGACTGCCCTGCCTGTTGGTTTATATGAGGGCTTTGGACACCCCTGCTTCACCTGTTGGTTTATAAGAGTTCTTTGGGCAATCTTAGTTAATTATTGTTGTTTTAAGGAGCGGAACAGCGTGGTCATTTGCCCCTCGGGCAACCTTGTAAGTTATCGTTTGTCGGTTTATTCGAGCTCTTTGGACAGCTCCACATCGACTGTTGGTTTATATGAGCTCTTTGGCCAGCCCCGCCTTGTTTGCTTGTTGGTTTACACGAGATCTTTGGACTGTCTTACCCCACTTGTTGGTTTATATGAGCTCATTGGACTGACCTACCTTGCCTGTTTGTTTATGTGAGCTCTTTTGACTTCCCTGCCTGTTGGTTTATACGAGCTCTTTTGGACTGCCCTTCTTGTTGGTTTACACGAGCTCTTTGAGCTGCCCTGCCTTGCCTGTTGGTTTACACGAGCTCTTTGGACTGCAGTGCCTTGCCTGTTGGCTTACACGAGCTCTTTGGACTGCCCTGGCCCGCATGTTGGTTTATACGAGCTCTTTGGACTGCCCTGTCTATTGAATTACACGAGCTCTTTGGACTGCCCTGTCTATTGAATTACACGAGCTCTTTGGACATCCATGGCCCGCCTGTTGGTTTATACGAGCTCCTTGGACTGCCCTGTCTATTGATTAACACGAGCTCTTTGGACTGCCCTGGCCCACCTGTAGGTTTATACGAGCTCTTTGGACTGTCCTGTCTATTGATTTACACGAGCTCTTTGGACTGCCCTTGCCCGCCTGTTGGTTTATCCGCGTTTTTTGGACTACCCTGCCTATTGGTATTCACGAGCTCTTTGGACTGCCCTGCCCCGCCTGTTGGTTTATATGAGCTCTTTGGACAGCCCCACCTCGTCTGTTGGTTTATAGCAGGCAATTTAGCAAGTTTCAGGCAGGCCAATAAGACGAGGGTACATCATTTGTCATAATATCATAGTGAAGTCGTGGAATTGTATCAACAGGTGTTGGAGGAGTACTCCTACCTGGTCATTATGTCCCAAGGACTCGCAACTGACGAGGCTGTTGGAGACCACAGGGCTCCGAGCGGAATAGGGAGCTTTTCTAGCCCAGCGCTAGAATGAGGGAACCAATTACCAGACTTCTTTGGAATTCTCGAGATATATACCGTACTGTATTGAGACGCTAGTCCTGGGTTTAATTCCCAGCTCTGCCAAGAAATCTAATTCTGTTCTGAGGGCAGGAACGTGATACACTCACCCTCATAATGCAGAATTTTAAAGAGACGAGCTTGATTCCCACCTCATCCATTCTAGGAGTGCTTTTCCACTTCACAAAATTATAAATGGCTGCACAAAATGTAACAAGCTACTTACCTACTTCCCGAATATATGAATGATCGAATCAATTATTTGAAATTATTTGAACAATTCGAATAAATCTATGTTGGAATTTGTACAGCCCTAACTTGAATGACTCTTGGGGATGCAATTCCATTTTAAGGGTTGAAATTGCAGGATTATTTCAATAATTGTAGTTAAGACTCGGGATCGAAGTGATGCAGACCATTTTGCAGGGATTATACAGTATAATAAATAATAGACCCTAATGCTATTGGTTTTACGTCCCTTTTAACAACTGCGGCTTTTAGAGACGCCAGGGTGCCTGAATTTCGCCCCGAGGGGGGGATCTTTAACGTGCCTGTAATTCTACTGATAGAATACGGGTCCCACACATTTGCGCACCTTCAAATACCAATTGGTTGTGCCAGGATTCGATCCTGCAACCTTCGGCACAGTTGCAGGGATTAACTTTAGTCAACACCTATGCATGCATGTTTGTTGAACATTCGCATGTTATCTAGTCTATTTTAGTCATGATTATCACAAGACGCTGCGTGTAGTCACGCGGCAGCCCGCTAGAGCGCACACAGGTAGCTGGGAAACTCATTTACTTTTTTATTGTGCTGCCTGACTAAAAAAGAAGCCCGGCTGCGTTTTTCATTGAAAGGTGTCTGGGTAATGAATGATGCGGAGGCTACCTCTCACTACTACCTGAATCGAAAACATTTTATCTCACAGTAGAACTCTTCCAAGAACGAACTCCCCATTAATAAAATAGTGAATTAGTCTACTTAAGTGACCGCAGTACCTGCATTCTGCAACCAGGCATACAGTGCAAATCAGCTAACATAGTAGGAGACAAGGTTTTTCAATATACTGTGCTAAGAGGGAGACGAGTAGGTCCGAACCCAATCGTGCGCCGTCTTTGAAGTGGGTTTCCATGGTTTTCCATGTTCAACTCCAAAGCAAATGCCTGGAATAGCTTCCGATAGGTCACAACCATTTCATACCAACTTCTCTGCCTGTTTCAGAATTCGATTTCTCATAGACCACCTCGTGGTGTGGCGTTTAACGTCCATAGATGTCCGGGTTCGATTCCCACCTCAGCCATTCTGCCCCCCCCCCCCCCCCCCCCACCACTTCGACTACAGGTTCCTAAATTAAGGCCACGGTGACCTTCTTCCCAATCATATTCCCAATTTACAAAATAATACACACATTAGTACAGGCATCACAATAACACAGGTTATCACACAAATTCCACACACACTCACAAAATACACGGGGCTGTATGACCACGATGTCGCAGCCCCTAAACTGAGCAGTAGCACCATCTACAACAGATCTCGCATTAACTCCTCTGGCGAGTATGGGGCCAAGAAGGGCTTCCGACTGTAGGCTAAATATATTTATTTAGCGTATGGCTTTCATGCCGGGAGTGCACGAGGACATGTTCGGCTCGCCAGAGGCTGTAGCTGCTTCAAGTGGACACCCATGGGGTGAGCTACAAGTTCCGTTCAATTTCAAGTAGTTCCAACTATCGCCACCAGATGTCACTGGCATCTAGTGGTGAACGTTGCAACTTTGACAGAGCGTTTCAACGAAATCTAACCTAGAAATTTAACTTCACACAAGTTTAGTTAGTGGAAAGATCTTTTACATGCCATAAATCTATGACATGGGACCGCTGGCTTTACTTCCCCTCCGAAGGAAGGCATACTGAAGGATTTTAACGCTCTTAAAAATCCGACAACTTCGGCCGGGTTTGAACACAGCACGCTAACAAGTACGCCACTCCGACTGTAAAAACCATCCGTCTCACAGAAATGTAGGCCTGTCTCACCTATTCCCCGACTCCGTTGAAACGGGAATAATAAGGGGTATAGTGAATTAGTCTACTTAGTACCGTATCATTGTTGCCACAGTAACATTTCACGTTCAGCGCCGTGGTTTTCAAAATGGAATTAAAACTTACAGTAGGACTATGAAGGATGGTGAATTAGTCTACCTTGTACATTACGTCACTTGTTAGAAGACGGTTCAACCACCGAAGCTTTTCAAGCCATTTACATAGGATTGGTGTCCTGAATTCTCCATTCTGTTGTGGTGATGGACAGTCAATAGATGACTTGAACTGAATCTTCTTCGGCCTGTCTTCACAATTGAACTCACCAAGCGACTCTTTTGAAGACTCTGCTACAACTAAAAGTGTAATTTCCCTTAAATATTCGAAGTCTGCTGGCTTCCTGAGGAAAGTTTGTATTATTTGTTTAACAATGTATTTATTTTTATTTAATTAATTAATTACTTTATTTATTTATTTATTTATGTATTTATTTATTTATTTATTTATGTCTCTGAAGTGAGGAAGTCAATAGTCAATTTTTACGTAACACTGAGTTACAAATATGGGGTTTGAGTTGTTCTGAATCTTCGTTTATATTAATGCAAGATTTCATGTGAAAGTGTTTTATTTACTTCCTTAATTATTATTATTTATCGTTATTTCTCCTGTGTTCTTTTCTTGTGAGTGTGTTGCAGCATCTGAATGCTTGTAGAAGAAGAATACATATCAAAGCACCACAATTGTAGGATACTTCTCTCGTGATTAAATTACGTGGGTGTTCAAATGAAAAGGTACGAAACGATATTATGGGTGGAATTGATACGTTATTCAAAAGTAAACACCACAGGCCTGTGCACAGGTGTCCCATTGCTTCACTAGCCGCAGGATTCCCTGTTCCCAGAAGTCTTGTGACTGTGACAGGAGCCAATCCTGTATGGTGCCCTTTAGTTCGTAGTCCGATTGGAAACGTTTTCCCTTGAAATGTTTCTTTAACGGACCAAACAGAGGAAGTCGCAGGGTGACAAGTCCGGGTTGTAGGGCAGAATATCAAGTTGTTCTCACTTGAACGTGGCCAATACACCTTGTGTGACGTTAGAGACGTGTGGGCGAGCGTTATCATGGAGCCGAATCACTCCCTTCGTGAGCAGTCCAGCCGGTTTGTTCTTGATGGACTTGCGCAAGCTACGGAGTATCGCACAATAAGCCTACACGTCACTGTTAACGGTTCGTCTCAAGGGAAAACGTTTCCAATGGGACGACGAACTAAAGGACACCGCACAGGATTGGTTCCTGTCACCACCACAAGGCTTATGGGAACAGTGATTCCTGCGGATAGTGAAGCAATGGGACACCTGTGCACAGGCCTGTGGTGATTACTTTTGAATAACGAATAAATTGTACCCACAGTATCGTTTCGTATCTTTTCATCTGATCAACCCTCATATTACAGTATTTTGGCAGAAAACGTCATTTTGATCACTCCTCAGTTTCTATGGTTTAATTTTCAAGTTATAGTTATTTTTAGTCTATTTCCAATTTTGAAAAAATAGGCTTATGAGATCACCTTTTGTCCGTGTGTGTGTGCGCGAAGTGTGTGTGTGTGTGTGTCCCTAATAACTTCTAAACTGCTGGAGCGATTTCAATGAAACTCGGTAAATTCATAGCACTATTCCGGACGACCACGACTGTGCCCTTCAAATTAAGTTACGTCTCACCAATCCAACATGGCGGCTGTGCGAAATATTTCACCAGCATTCAATATCTCCGAAAGTATTCCCGATATCACCCTGGAATATTTTACGGTGATAAAGGGAACTACTAGAAGTTCAACTAGCCTATGTGACTTTTGAAAAACTGGTAACTAAAAACCAACATGGCGGCCACGCGAATTTGCGACTTTTAAATGGACATTTCTCGCGATTTAACCAAGCAATCGCAATAAAACTTTGTGCAGTATATATTTATACACATTGTAATGCACCGACACCTAACTTCGTTCAATTGTTTGCATAACCACAAGATAGCGGATGTGCGAAATATTTCATCGGTATTCTATATCTCTGAAACTATTAGCGGTATCACCCTGACATTTTGTACGGAGATAAAGGGCACTACTGGAAGTTCATGTATAAGACTTTCAAAATCCGGTTAAATAAGAAACGAACATGGCGGCCAAGCGAATTTGAAAATTTTAATAGACCTTTCTCGCGATTTATGTTCCAAACGCAATGCAATCGGGTACAGGAAATGTTTATACACATTGTAATGCAATGGTATCTAATTTAGTTCAATTGTTTACATAACCTCAAGATGGCGGCTGTGCGAATTTAAAATTAAGTTTTTATTTCTTGTGTCGTAATCATGCGATCGAAGTGAAAGTTTGAATAATGAACTTACGCAATAATTTTCCTTTAATGGTACATGACTCTATGGCCTATACATTTAACAATCCAACATGGCGACCATCCGAAATATTTAGACGGTTCTGAATATCTACGAATCTACAGTATTATAGCAATCAAACTGATTTTTTAATGTTCATAGGGGCTATGAACTTAAGTTCACCTATAGGACTTTAAATAACCTGGTGATCACAAATCCAACATGGCGGCGACGCGAAGTATAAATATTCACATGGACGTTTCTTGCAATTTAACCATCCGAGTGCAGTGAAACTTGGCACAGTAAATCCTTATACGAATGTTAATCCACTGGCATCTAATTTATTTCAATTGTTTCCATAACCACAAGATGGCAGCTGTGCGAAATTTTAAAATCTCGTTTTTATTTCTTGTGTCCTAATCATGCGATTGAAGTTTGAATGCTACACGTACACAATAATCTTCTTGTAACAGTACATAACTGTAGGACCTGCATATATAATATCCAACATGGCGACCATCCGAAATATTTAGTCGGTTCTCAATATCTACGAATCTATTACAGCAATCAAACTGAAATTTTGTATGTTGATAGTGGCAATTGACATATGTAGGATATATGAAAATAGGCTGTATAGTTCTTCACGGAACTAGTTGTTGTTTATTCATTTTAGGAGCTTGGGATATCATCAGCTCTGTGTAGCTGGGTGTGTGTTGAACTTGTATGATGACTGTAGTAATGTGTTTAATTGTATTAGGGACAGGGATGGGGAGGTAGCCTACTCCGGGACTTGAAGTAAGGTACTATTCTGCCATTTTCTTGGAGGTTGTGTGGGGAAAAAAGAAACAAACAAGGTGGATACATTCCGATACCTAGGTTCTCGATTGTATTGCGATGGTTATGTGAATGAAGATGTGAGAGCAAAAACTAAAGCGACTCAGAGATGGTTGGTTGGTTCCTTAGTTTAGGGGCTGCGACAACGCAACAAAGTCACGTGTACTTTGTGTGTGTGTAGAATTTGTCTGATAACCTGTGTTAATTGTGATGGCTGTATTAGTGTGTGTTATCTGTGAATTAGGTAGAAGGACTGCAGACGATTATTTTTTTCAAGTAGTTCCTACTTTTGCTATCAAATGCTATCATCCACGACACCTAGCTGCGGGCGTGGCTACTAAATGCCATCGCAGTCAGCACTGGTGGCGAACGTTGGAATTAATATAGTGTTATCAAACTAACCTACAAATTTTAGCTTCCACAAGTGTAGTTAGCGGAAGGTTCTTCTTCATGCCATAAATCTATGACATGGGACCGACGGCTTTACTTCCCCTCCCGAGGAAGGCATACTGAGGGATTTTTAACGCTCTTAAAAATCCGACGACTTCGGCCGGGTTTGATCCCGTGATCTTGGGCATAGAAGCTCAGCATGTTACCAATTACGCCACCGAAGCCGCTCGACTCAGAGATGTCACCAGTGTTCTTTGTGATAAGAAAATGCCTATCCGCCTAAAATCAAAGATAGGCCTATACCGCATTTGGTGAGACCAGTTGCATTATGTGGCACCGAGTGTTGGCCAGCACCTGAGCACTCACTACATGTCATGGAAATGCGGATGCTGAGAAGATCGTTAGCTATTTATCTGCTCGACCATATTCACAACACAACGATCCGACAACTAAAATAGCTGGCGTGGCTCCAATCATTGAGAAAATGCAGGAATGGAGACTCCGTCGGTATGGACACATCGTCCGAGCACCACGAAGTTCAGTCATCGGCTCGGCCTGCCATCTAACAGTCGACGGCCAGAGACAATGCGGAAGACCAAAATTACAGTGGATGTACACTATAAACGCTGATCTACGATCTACGATCAAGAAACTTCCACCCAAAGGAAGCATTAGTTCGCAAGAAATGGCGTACATTGATCCAGAAAGCGGACCCCGTTCCAACGGGAAAACGTTAGGAAGAAGAAGAGTGTGGAAAAAAACGGAGATAACCCTCACTCAGGATAGCCACTGTCAGCGCCAGGATTCGAACCTGCGATCTCCGGACTTGCCGCAGCTGCCCTCGCAGTCATGGAGCATGATTTAACGAGCAAAGTACCATAATTGTGCTTCTTACTTTCGTGAATACAGTCGAGTCTCGATTAACCGAGTCAATGTGGACCGCAGCAACCTCAGATAGGCAAATACTCAGTTAACAGGGATATACAATTACAGAATGAGAAGAAACAATCAAATTACAACAGCAGCAGTAGGCTATCACTGCATTGATATGTTACATACAACGGGGCTACAATATTTACAAAGTAAAAATACCAACAGTACATACCTTATTTAATCGAAATGTTCTCGAAAGAAAACATGTAGCCTATTGTCCGTTGAGCCAATATAATTTAACACAAAATGAGATAAGATGGTCCGGCTGACTCTACAATTTGCTGGCGTTTCGCCCCAGTGTACCAATTGGGCTCTTCAGTTGGTAAAGGTACACCTACCAAGACGCGTAGCTAGTACACTCTGAGAAGGCCATTGCAAGACGTTTTCGATACATGTGTAACTACGTCACGAGCAATGCCAGTGCACTACGGGAGTCAAAGCTCCACTCCAAAGCAATAAAAAAAACTTACCTTGGCATTGAATAGGCCTATATAATCGAAATGTTCTCGAAAGAAAACATGTATTGTCCGTTGAGCCAATATAATCTAGCGCAACCGGGTGAGTTAGCCGTGGTCGTTACGGCATGACTGCTGGCAGCCGGGAGGCGAGGAGGTTCGAATACCCCCGCCGGCAACCTTGAAGATGGTCTTCTGTGGTTTCCCATCTTCCTTCCAGGCAAATGCCGGGGTTGGTCCCTAACTATAGGCCACAGCCGCTACCTTCCAACTCCTCGTCCTTACATCCAAACTTTCCTCCCCAACGGTACTTGTAGCTCACCCATTGGGTGTCCGTCTCGAAGCAGCTACAAAACTGGCAAGCCGAACATGTCCTCGGACACTCCCGGCACTAAAAGCCATACGCAAAATTTAACATATTTTGTGTTAAAGTAGGCTACATATCTTTGAAACACTAAAAAATTAAACACCTCAACAATTTCTGAAAAATTCCTGTTTCTTCGCCACAACAACAGATATTAGCTGGTAACTTGTCTTTTTGTTCTACGTAGAGCAGTGCCTTCTCGATATCACTCAATCCACCAGTGTGACTGATTCTCGATTCCAGTCCTACGCGTCGGGTGACGTAATAAGGCCTCTCGTCCATTGGGAGCGGAAAGCTGCGAACAGCGAAGCTACGAATTCGGGCGAACACTGTTCGTACGAAATCGTGTGAATGCCTATCGTCCATTGTCTCAGTATTCGTCCGGATTCATAGAAGAGATGGCACTCTGGAACGGTTTTCCTGATGATTTTGATGAAGAATTTTTCGGTTTGGAATTATCACCTTTGATTCGACGTATCACGCACAGGCGATATCGACGAAGACGGGAAATGTGGGTGAATCACACTTATGCAAAAAGAAAGGAGATCATGGAATTTTCTCATTTGTGACATGATCTTCAAGCCGAAGAAGACCACCACTTTTCCTATATTCGAATGAGAAAGTACACATTTTGCTACTTTCTTGGCTACATTTCATCTAAGCTCAAGAAATTCAGTAATTTTAGATATTTCCTCTCCTGAACAAGCAAAATTAACATTTCACAATCCATTTATCAGTGCGCTCTTCGCACTCGTTCGCAACTAAAATCCCAACATAACGGGATCGGTTCGCACTTCGCAGCTGTTCGGAGAAAAACTGACGAACGATACGGGCTCTGTGGACGCGGTCCCCCACCAAGCCACGACTTTGGATCGTTCGTGCGGTTTCGTGCGACTTCGGACGAATTCGATTTCGCACCTTTTCGGAGCTTTCCGCTCCCAATGGACGAGAGGCGTAATTATTCATCGCGTTTTGCGATCTTCAGCGAATCCTTAATTTGTTTTTCCCTTAGTTTAGACTCGGTTGATCGAAGCTCGGTTAATTTAGACTCGATTGTATTTTATTTCTTTGGTAGAAAATGTCATTTTGAACAATCCTCAGTTTCTGTGGTTTAATTTTCAAGTTAAAATTAGTATCAGTATGGTACGTTGCTGGCATAAAGGCATAAAGTTGTCTGTGCACTGGTCAAGTGGAGGTGAGCAATAAAAATGGAAGATAGAATCCTACCACAAGTAGTTGGAAGCAATGCAAGCCTCTTCTTGTGGTTGTGTGGTTGGCACACACACCTCATTAATTGTCAGCCGGTGCGGCTGGCGGCTTTAGTGAAGTTACTTTTAGATTGAAAGTGTTCATAAATTGCGTATTGAAAGTGTTCATAAATTAATAAATACAATTTATACTTCCATAAAATATTTAGAATTTGACCCTGACCAATTTCGCCATGGAACAAGAAGTTCCGTGACGAACTAAACAGCCTTCTTTTCATGCCATGATTATTCTACACTATATGAACCTATCTAGAATAATGACGAAATTAAGTTGGTAATATCGAAATGTCCAATTAGTTCGAAATATTCCTGGTATAATGTAGCCTAATAGAGCACTACAGTTGGCAGCCCTGGTGACTGAATATATTCTTAGTTCCATCTCTTAAGGTACAGGATACAAAATTTTGTTGAAGTCCAATGGACGTTACATGCACTTGGACATTGGATCTATCAGCACGCGTAAAAGCATGTTGGCAACAATGTCATGCGTGTGCTGGTTAGAAATAATCGGTAATATTATGATATCTTATTGTGCCAATTTTGGATGAAATCCATTTGTTAGTATAGAAGTTACATGTATTTTAAAATTTGACCTATAAGCAAGCACAGAATCACATTGGCAGCACTGACTTATATTAATTACTCCATATTAATCTAGAGTGTCAGCTGCTATACGTGTGCAAAGTATAGAGCTGTTGGCTTGCATACTTTCTGATATATTGATATTAGGGTAAAAAAATATATAGACAGCATTTATTAACAGTTGGCAGCCCTGATTGCTCTTAAGAATACTTATAGTCATATCTGTTATGTTACACATAGCACATACGAAATTTGGTTGAAATCCAACTGAAAGTATAGGAGTGAACGTATTTAAAAATTGGTCCTATCAGCAGGCTTAGAATCATGTTGGTAGAACTGAAGTATATAAGTTGCTCCAAATTAATCTAAAATGTCAGGTACTATACGTGTGCATAGTTTAAAGCTGTCGGCTAGCATACATTCAGATATATTGGTATTTGGATTAAGAAAATAGAGAGAGCAATTATTATCAGTTGGCAGCCCTGGTGGCTCATTAGAATACACTCAGTCATACCTGTTTATGTACACATATTACATACAAAATTTGGTTGAAATCTAATTAATAGTGTAGAAGTTATATGCATTTAAAAATCGGACTTATCAGAAGGTTTAACATTATTTTGGCAACACTGTCATGTATGGCCTCCTGGATATTAAACTGAAATAGTATTATCTACATGCGTGCCAATTTTGGAATAGCTCCGTGCATACCTTCCAAGATATCCAACATGGAGCTCGAATTTCTATAGCGTTTTTTCAGCACTTGGTAGCACTGACATCATTTTCAAATATGTGCTTGAGATATACCGGTATACATCTTTACTCATACTAAATTTGGTTTCAATTGCTGCAGCCGTTTAGGAGTTGATAAGGGGGGGGGGGGGCACACACAACACGCGCAGCCAGACAGACAGAAGGACAGACAGACAGACAGACAGAAGGTCAGACAGAAGGACAGACAGACACACATTTTCCCGGATCGATCTCATAAGTCTACTTTTTCCTCATTTTTGCAAAATGTGAAAAGTAGGCTAAAAAATGTGAAACTGACATAACGAAGGTAAAAGTATACACCGGATGCTTTACCTACCGGTACTCTAAGAGACATCATTTTATGAATACATTTTCAATTGAGTTTTATAATGTGTTGTTAATTCATTTCATGGAATCAGAACATATTGGTCACTAGTCCCAGGTACTTGGATGTGTGTTTAATTTGTCTGATAACCTGTGTTACTGTGTTGACTCTAGCAGTGTGTGTAGCATTAATTATTAGGGTCGAGGATGGGGTAGGTGCTCCGGGACTTGAAATAAGGTACTACCCAGCATTTCCTTGGGAGGGGGGTGAAGAAACGGGGAAAACCGCACTCAGGATAGCCACTGTTAATGTAAAGATTCGAACCTCCGATCTGCGGACTTAGTACAGCTTCCCATCCCGGACGCGGTGCGCAATTCAACGCGCATGGATACACCGTGAAGTATTAAATGTAACTTATCGAATCAGCCCAAAATAAAGACGTCTGCTCGTGGTGTAGCAGTTAGCAAACTTGGCTATCATCTCTGAAGTCCGGGTTAGATTCCCGTCTTTGCCAAAGCATTCAATTTTGATCTGAGGTTTCTAACGGGGTACGCACAGCCTCGTGAGGTAGAACTAGGAAGAGATGGGTTCGATTTCCACCTTAGAAGTGGTTTGCCGTGGTTTCCCACTTCTAATCCAGACAAATGCCGGGATGACTCCTAACTAAAAGTCCAAGGCACTTCCTTCCCAACCCCACCCTCAGTTACAAATACATACATTATTAAGGCCATCACGATGTCACAGGTTATCAGACAGATTTCATACTCAACCACCACAACTTTGCAAAATCTCTAAATTTAATCAGCAACATCAGCTACATACGTGACGTCAAATTTAAACAGATAACAGCTTTGGTCAGCCATTTTAAACAAATCTTGTTTTAAAGTTCCATTTTATTTGAACAATTCATTGAGCGGCCTCAGATGAGTCTAATACGATATTAATTCAAGTATATTTAGGCCTATTGGCGGTGAGGGGCAGATGATTTCGCTGTTCCACCCCTTAAAACAACAACAATCATTATCATCGTCATCATTAACATCATCATCGACACGATTATCAACTTGCTCAGCAGCGTTTGAGGTCTAGGCTAATATAAGCTTTCTACATACGACTGAATACCAGTACCTATCCTTTTAAGTGCTGAGTTACCCAGATTTTTGCTGAGTTTTTTTCATTCGCATTTAATAGTACATTAGGCAACGAGCCTATAACGCCAATAATTAAGACACGAGTATGTTTATAAAACGAGTGTCTTAATTACCATTTTAGGCGAGTTGCATACGACTGTTTATGTTCGACGATAATTATTATAACTATTTTATGTTCGAACATAAATATTCATTAAATAACTCAAAATTTCGTCAATTTTATGTACTGAACAGAGTGCATGGGACGCAGAGAATACCTTGTATTTGACCATGGCCTCCTCGATTACCCCACTATGACACTAGGCCAAGCAGTGAAATTTAAATTAGAAGGCCTTGGAGGTCAGCGCAGGTGCTATGCTATCCTTACCTAATTGGTCAAACAGCTGTTTCTTGAGCTCTGATTGGTGGGAGCCTCATTAGTAGTTTTCTTTTATGTTCGACGATGTCGAAATGTAAATATTATATGTCAGAAAACTGTTTCATAATGGGGGCCATTAAAGTAAGTTACTGCTTTTCATTATAACGCAGTTTTTCCAACCAATCAGAGCTCATATTTTCATTCATTGACCAATTAGGTAAGGATAGCTTCTGACATGCACTCAAAACCCAACATGTCGGACATGAATTACATGATTTGAAAGTTGACAATGAAGCCTATATTGGATCAACCATTGTACTTACAATGCATAAATAAACTGGGCAATATTTAAAAAGAAATAGCACTGTACCTTAATATCCGCAACTCCAATTTCTACACATTCGTAAGTTTTCGCCGACAATTTTAGTGAACGCCGTTGTTGACATAAATACACCATAACGTTATGGACGAAACAGGCGTATGACGTTAGTTCCACGGAAATTATAATCCAGCTCCCTGTTCATTAAATGGATTTCTTACGCAAAACTTTTCCGCCAGATGTCATAACTGTTCTATTTGGGACTCAATTGATTTGCATTCCGTTGATTCTATTCTATACGCATCGAATTTGAAGAATAACTAGTTGATAAGCGTTTGTAACAGCCTATTTTCTGTTATTTGACCAAAATAACAAAATGATCCAACTTAGTACCTGTGCTGTATCTGTTGGTGCTACTTCAGGATAAACAATGTTTCAAGGTTTTGGGATTCGTTATTGGGCAGAAATCAAATGCTGAGCCCATACGATTCCCAAGAAGAGGAATTCAACCGACAAAATATCGACAGATGTTTATGAATATTTATGTTAGAACATATAATAAAGTTATAATTATCGTCGAACATCGTCGTATGGAAATTATAAAACTCGCTTCACATACTCGTGTCTTAATTATTGCCATCATAAGCTCGTTGCATAATGTACTAGTACGTCATAATTCTTAACTTATCAGGAGGGCTTAAAATGTCTATAAGTTTTGGGTCTTTATTAAACTAAAGTTAGCCCATGCTTGCATCATCTCCATGCAAGGTATAAAAGAAAATAATGATTTCCTAAAATCAGAAGGCAAGTAATACTTGATCCTCCGTACTAGCACAAACATTGCTATTCTTTGATCCGAGATCACAACGCGGCGTGAAGAATTCGCTTCTTAGTCCGCCATGTTTGTTTACATCACAGATGAACTCCAGCTGAAGAAGACAGACTGCTACAAAATGCTCTGTTAGTTACTTGAGGAAGCAAAAATCCAAAGTCAAGCAGTCGTTTGGTAGAGGAAGTGGTCAGCAGCACCTAGTGTCCGTCCTCTTGCCACAAGTAGTGGCCTACCCAGGAGCGTGTCGGAGCATGCCACCTAAAGCTTCACCGCAGAAACGGAAAACTTTGACATCCAAGCCAGGCACGACTCCGCGACCAGCTCAGGCAAGTGTAGTACAACACTTCAAGGAGAACAAGACAAGTACATCCGCCAAGAAAGGAACTCCCAGCACCAAGACGCAGCAAACTCACCGTTCCAGGACACCGTCGCCTGCTAAGCAACCAGCACCCACCATAGAGTGTCCATCAGCATCCACTTCTACAGATACCATCTCAGTGTCTACGGAAAACCAGATGACATCAACCAACGACCAGATCTTACAGGCTATCCAACAAATCAACACCAGGCTGGATTTTTTAGAGGTACAACAGCAAGCAGAGCCACCCGACGAGCAACAAGACGACGAGGAGGACGAGGAACTGGACGACCGTCAACAGAGACCTCACGCTTACCCTTGGAGAACATTGGCACCAGCAGACTATCCCAAGGGCCTTCCGGTTCCCACAGAACAGAGGGTATGGAACTTGGCGGCAGCCCTCAAGCAGCAGCTTCTCTTTGTCCCCACTGGCAGGGACCACCACGACGCTCAGACGACACTCTACCTATTGTCCAACTGGCGTCTCCAGGATCGGGGGCAGAGGAAGTATGCTTTCAATCGAGCGAATCTCCTCTACGCAGCGCTCACCAAAGGGTGGGCTTACGCCATTCAACTAGACGGCGCCGGGGGAGACGAGATACTGGAGCTCCCTCCGAATTTCACCTTCCAACAGTCCGTCCGCCAGCCCGCGGTCACCCGCGGAGGGTTCCAGCGAGGGACCGGCCGAGGACGCGGACCACGCGGGGGCGGGCGAGGGGCAGCGGCAGCCAAATGAGCCTGCGAGATCGGCCCTCCCGGCGGGTCGCAGTCTCCAGGAATTCATCCTCTCGTGTGACTAGTCCTGTTTGTCCTGTTCTCCCGAGGACGGGGTCCTGGCGCTCACTTCTGGATTACGAACTAGCCCTGGCAATTCACAGGAACTCTCACCAGGAGGCCGAGCGATGGGTCCAACTTCCTTGGGACCATGAAGACAGTTAAACGGGACTAAAGGAAATAATTTTCTATAGTTACTTAATTTTGTGAGTGTGCAACGTGTATTTCTATTTCCCCGTGAGGGAAAACTAAACTCAGTGTGTTAGGGGTATATATATATATATATATATATATATATTGAACCCTTGCAAAGAAGCATATGAGACTCAGATTCGGGGCGTAACAGGTCATATTCGTAAGTTGCTGTCAGGGCGCTTCATTAACTTGCAGGGTAACATATAACAAAATAACATGCAGGAAAGAGTGAAGCCAGGGTTAAAAACAACTGAATTTAATAACAAATCACCATATTTACACATAAACAATTAACAACAAAACTCCCAACTGACTCCCGCTTAATAAAAATGCCAAACAAAAATTGGGCGGTATCTCTGGAGAGATTAATTACCTGGACCAAGTGTCCTTAAATAAAGATACGAAAGTGACCATATAAGTGCGTATGCCGTTCTACATGCACCACGATGTGTACTTTGAATGCGTGATTCGTTATCATCCAGAATGACCCTTCAGACAACGAATCCGCATTTCCTAGAGCTAGACCGACACGAGGGAACACAACTACAATACTTTAAATTAAACCGACACTTCCTAAATCTACTATAAACAAACACAAAATTTCCGTGTGAAATTGGACTTGAATTGCCGTAGCAACATTTACTGCCTAAAAACTTAGGACTTCTCACACAAATCAACACAAGTACATTAACACGTGACCAATAGAAAAATACTCAAATGACCGCTGTCACAATTTACAAATACTCTACCACTACACCAAACGGGTGCGACAAACAAAATTACATGAAATCGAGTCATCAACAAAGCAATAGGCAAACAGCCAACATTTACGTTAATCACAATATTCTTATCCATACAAGGTACAACAATCCGTTACACACATGGCGAACTCCCCAATTAATTATGGCTTAAAATTAGCCATCACAATGAACAGGTTTGCTGCATGAAAGCTTACAGGGTTCAGTCGGACAAATAGGACTGCCTATCAAAATAAGTCACAGGCAAAACGGGCGGTTTGTGGAACTCTGCATGTCTGTCAACCCACGTGTCAATAACCTCGACCTCCCAGAGCCTGGGGTCGAACCTCGAAGAAATGTGCCCCAAAGCACAATAATACGTGTGTGTCAGAAAAACATATGGACAAGAATCAGCAGTCTCCCAAGAGCACTCTGTCTTTCCATCTAAAATACAACAGCAGCAAAAATATATAAGGGCGGTAGGACAACTACCCCCTCCTCACGTAGAATCAACACACACTAAATCACACGTATGGGTTTTGACAGACCCTGAAATAAATGACACAAATAATATCCACATGCTGGCGCCATCGTTCTATGCCGTGACTAGTCACCTGAAAAGGACTCAAGAAAATCTATCAAAATTAGAACGAAGGTGTTCTACAATTACTTTTAAGTTGGTGCACTCGGCTACCCTAACATGAATAATAACCTGTTCAGCAAAATGTTTTACAATCATTTCCTCCCATTCCTATTTCAAATATTAACGTTAATAAAGCACCATTTATCGAATGTAACGGGTTCCGCAATTGCAAGGATAAAAGTCACGCACGCACGCCGCGTACCTTACACATGACTCAAGAAAAAAAATCAAAAATATCAACAAACACATTGGCCACGCGCCAACGGACATTTAAACATATAGTGTCGGTACAAGAAAAACAACAGCTAAAAAAAACAAGAAAGGAAAACATGACTATTTACAAAGTTCCCCGGCCAAATCTAACTACATAATTGAAATAATCCAATTTTAGTACATCACCGCTTCTGCATGTAGGACTAAGGACATCCTCCTCAACCCATGGCCCTATGGACAATTTAGCACTCCATAGTAGTCGTCTGCGTTGATTTCTTGAAGCTCATCCCAACTTCAAACCACGTGCTGATCATCTTGGTCTCGACTCCTTGGCAGAAAAGTTCAATGTTAAATATTTGCCTATCTATAATCGCTTGCAGGCTACTCAGTTCACCCACAATTGTCCTACTGCGATTAATAGCGAAGACTGGCCCTAATTATATCGCACATACGCACTATAAAAACACATACAATACACACAATTTATACATAAAATATACATCTCGAGTCCGCGCCACTGGCTCGTTAACAAGTTCAAAATCCTGGCTGCACTCGCAGTCGCTATCTCGTCCGGTATTTCCGTCCCGTCTTGGACTTCGGTTCTGGTAAGCGCTAATTAGGGTGATACGATACTTCCCCCTTAAAGTTGAACTCGTCGTCTTTAAAAGAATGTTACAGTTTATCACGCGCTGGCGTGAAATATTTAGATCACACAATTCAGTTGATTTTAGAACAAAATGTATTATAGCTTTTAAAATTCGATACTGCAAACGCTGGGACTTTAGCTCCCCAGAGCTCAGAAAATAAATTAGCTTCACTGATTTTAGAGCGTAAAAATCATATTTCGAACTGGCGTGGAGTATACCTCTGAAGGCTCCACAAGTTAAGTACTCCGATAAATTCGAGCGTCAAAATCACACTTCAAACTGGCGTGGAGTATGCCTCTGAAGGCTCCACAAGAATAGACTTAGATTAAATTCGAGCGTCAAAATCACACTTCAAACTGGCGTGGAGTATGCCTCTGAAGGCTCCACACAATAAGTACTCAGATTGGCGTCAGGCCAGACTATTTATGAGAAACTGACAAGGGCGGCGGAGTGGGGCGGAGTCGGATAAAAACTTCCAGAGTTTTTGTCTCACAAAGATGGGGCTAGTGTCATTCTTCTCCAAATAAATCCAACGTCTCAAATTACTCGAGCGGAGATTAATCCGTTCGGCGGTTCCTTAGATACACACTTCCGCGCGCTTTTTACTACTGACGCCGTCCACCTCGTGGTTACGGCTTGGTCTCTTGCGATTGGCTGATTCAATCGTATGTTCGTTGAGAGGACCTCGTGATTCTTCCTTTATGTCTCCAATTTTGGTACAGTAGTTGCACAATTTGGCCTTGAACTCGACTAATTCTGGCCGTCCCCCAGGAATAGCTACCAACTCAGCTTCTGTTGCAACCATTACGAAATGCTGGCCTCCCTAATATCCAAGTCGACTTCCTTATGTGCTGCCTGGGCCGTAGTAATAATAATAATAAATATGAATACTTATTTATCGAAGATCAATAAGGGTTCATTTATCCTCAGCAAGGTTTTGAAATTCGAAACAATTTATTGGTTTGGATTTCAAAAACAAAATCCACTGTAGTAACAACACATCTCTTTAAATCTCACTCAGCTGCTCGAGTGTATGCCCCTCTGACTCAATTAGTGTGCTCCCTTCTCGCTGGAATGTCATTCATATTTTCTCTAGGTCTCCCCCTTCTCCTCACGTAGTTGCCACTCCCGTCGTCTCAGCTGCTCGTTGTTTACAAACAAAGTGCGTACTCACGCGCTCCCCGTGGATTTGAGTGTTTGCTTTCAAAAAAAAAAAAATTTTTGGCAATACATATTCTGCACATATCATCTTTCCTAATCATCAAATGGTTCCCTTCTGTAGTACGGTTTCAAATTGGCGCTATTAAAAACAGATTTTGCACCAGTGCTCACTTCTTCTAATCTGTATGCATTGTTACCCAGATTCTTAATTACCCGGAACGGGCCAATGAATTTTGGACAGAACTTGGCGAAGACTTTGTTCTTAGGGTCGGAGATTGGTGGTCTACGAACCAGCACTAATTCTTGTTCTTGTAACTCTCGGTGAAACTTCTTTCCTCGGTACCGTCTCAGCCTTCGGTCCGCTTGGTTCCTCATGTGCTCTCTCGTTCGCTGGATTCGCAAATCATGCGCTAATAATGGATCCCTTGGGCAAGGAATGATCTTGTCCCAAGTTCTTTCCGGCAATCTGTTGTGGTGTACAATCAGTGGGACTTGACCCGTCGACTCGTGCTTAGTAGTGTTCATGCACATCTCAATTTCCCCTACTTTGTCTACCCATTTATTGTGTTCGTTAGGAATCATTACTCTGTAGTATTTAGCGACACAGCGAATTGTTCTTTCGCTCGGATTTCCACAAGGATGACGAATACTTGAAAATATGTGTTTTATTCCTAGGCTCTCCAAACCTTGCCTAAAAACATTGCTTGTGAAATAGGTACCGTGATCTGATAGAATGGATTCCGGCTTCCCAAGCATCGGAATGACTTTGTTCTTAATCCGACTAAGGACTTGTCTTGATGTCGTCTTCTGAATAGGACATAGCACGACCATCTTCGAAAATACATCGACACATACCAAGAGGTGTCGGCATCCACGCTTTCCTTTTACTAAAGGACCAAAGCAATCAATCGCGAGCATCTCGCATGGTTTCTGCGGTAATAGTGGTCTTGGAGGTTGTTTCAGAATAAAGTTGTTCGGCTTTGTGCGCTGACAAGCGTCACACGTTCTAATTACTTCAACAATGGTGAATCTCATCTTGGGCCAAGTAAAGGTCTCCCCTATCGTAGCTTCAGTCTTATCCGTGCCGATATGTGCTAGGCTCTCGTGAACATGCCAAGTTAACCCCTCTGTAGTGATGCTGGAACTAAGATCCGCAGTTTAGTATGATGCTCATCCACGTACTTATGTAACAAGTTATTCAAGTAGTGAAATCTCGCTTGTTTAGCACTGGCTTCCCGGTACTCCGGTGAATTTGGTTGTAACTCCTTCCTATAGAATTTTATCATCATCATCATCCATGGGTCAGCTTCTTGCTCCTTCCGAATATCCTTCAATCTTGCCAAAAACTCACGAGCCTTAGGTGTCAAGGTAATATTGTGAACTTCCGCTGTTACTTCGTTTCCGTCCTCAGGGTTTCTACTCAAGGCATCTGGTATGACGTTCAATTTCCCAGGACAATGTTCTATTGTAATGTCAAACTGCTGTATGTAGATGGACCAGCGCGTAACTCTCTCACTTGCTATTGTTGTCTTAAATAAAAATGTCAGTGCATGGTGGTCGGTTCTAACAATGATGGAATAACCATAGATCATCTTGCGCCACTGTTGGAGAGAATATAGAATTGCTAGTAGCTCAAGTTCCGTAACTGTGTAGTTCCTCTCATGTTTCCGTAATTTACGACTCGTAAATGCCAAATAGGATTTCTTCTTGGGTTCTTCAGCGTCCTCTTGGTACAGCATAGCACCAATCCCAATTAACGAAGCATCTGCTTGAATGATAAATTGTTTCTCAAAATCCGGATATCCAAGTTTCACACAGTTTTCCAATAAATCCTTCGTTGCTTTAAAAGACCTGTCGCACTCCTCGTTCCACGACCATCGATTCGCTTTCTTCAACATCTCCTGCATAGGCGCTACTGTTTCTGTGTAACCAGGGCAATTTTCTTTGAAGAAACCTGTCACTCCCAAAAATGCTCTAACATGTTTGACTTTGGTAGGTGTGGGAAATTTCTTAATAGCATCAATCTTGGCTGGATTAGGCCGCACGCCCTCAACATCAATGATATGTCCCAAATATAAAATTTCGCTCTGGCAAATATGTGACTTTTTTATGTTGATCTTGAAGTTCATGGTTCTCAGGTTGTCCAGCAGTTTATTTAAATTTTTCAAGTGTTCTTCCATTGTCTCAGAAGCGATTAATATGTCATCAACATATCTCGTGGTGAAGTTCTTGACCTCCTCAGTCAGATTTCTATCGAGTGCTCTAATGAGTGCACATCCCGCAGTTTTCACGCCAAAGGGCATTCGACACCAGATATAACTTTGATTATCGAATAAAAATCCCGTCAACAGTTGGGATTTTTCTTCAAGTTCAAGATGGTGGAAACTATTCGTCAAATCAACACTTGAGTATATCTTCTTCCCGCGGAAGCCTTTCAAAACATCTTTGATCCTCGGTGCTTGGTCGTGCTCAACTAGCAGTTTGCTATTTAAAACTCGCGCGTCTAGGCATAGCCTAATTGATCCGTTTGGCTTGGTCACAGCCAATATTGCGTTCAGATAAGGAGTTGCAGCTTTCCTTATCATGCCAGAATCTAATAAGTTAGTAATAATGTCCTTCACCTGAGAAAAATGCTTCTCTGGGATCGGGTACAATTTACTTTTGAATGGGGTCCAATCTGTTACCTTCATCGCATATTGAAAATTTAAAACTTTCCCAGGTACGGTGTCAAAAGCTCCTTTATGTAATCTTAAAATTTCTTCCAATCTTCTTCTATCAGATTCCCCTACGATGGCTTCCTTAAGTCGCTCCTGAAGTAGAATTTCGAATTTGGTTCCGCCCATTTCTTCTTCCGCCAAATGCACCCAAAGTTCCTGCGAAATATCTCGGCTGTCCATTTCTAGCACTGCTGTCTGGTTAACTTGCTCTCCCCTCAAGATCTTATCTCCGGCCTCATTAGTGCATTCCTCAACAACCCAAGTATTGGCCTCTCTCTCCAGCGGATTCTCTTCCATATTTAAACCCACATGATCCAATCCTTCTACTTGTTTGAAGCTTACAGCGTTGTTATGTAAATCAATTACAGCATGAAAATCGCAGATGAAGTTGGCTCCTAAAATTATATTGTAGTTCATCTTTGGAATAACAATGAATGTTTGTGAAAAAGTATGGTTCAATATTTCCAGATCTAGAAATGCTTGCTGTTTACAATTCATAGTTTTGTTAGGAATGACACCTCTGACTTTCATTAGCGGTACCGGCATAATAGGAACAGTCTGTTTTCTTGCTATTTCTTTAATCAAAATTTCAGTGACTAAGCTCACCTGGCTACCTGTATCAATCAAACATCTCACCCTCATACCTCCAATATGCGCGTAAATAATTGGTAGCTGTCTGATAACATTTTCACGGTTCTTCACCACTTCCTCCAGGCAGTCGTCTGGGAATGCTACCCACTCTTCTATATTGGCCACTATCATCTCTTCTTGCTCCCTGGCGATCTCCGTTTTTAGACTGTCTCCTTTCAGTTCATTTGGTTTTTTTTTTATCCCGGGCCCCATTAGATGTGTTTCGCCGGTTATCATTCTGTCGCTCCTGTTGCCTCAGTAAACTCTCTGCCCCCTCTCCTTGATGGTTGTCTGGGCTCTGTCTGTTCGCCATGGCACGCCCCCACTTCTCCTTCTCCGCTTCTTCATTACTTAATTGATCCAAGTATTTACGGGATTCAATATATCGTTCGTCCCAGTTATTCCTATAATCTCCTCTGTTTTCTTGGCGATAGTCCCTGCCGTTACTCCATCTACCATCTCCATTTCTTTGGTAAGGTCTACCTTGTCTCTGGTTTCCCCTCCAATTCGTGTATTCCCGCTGGTACGTCCACTGATTATTTTGATTTTGGTTATTCTGATGATATCTCCCGCGGTTATTCTGATAATTCTGATTGTTGTTATGGAACTGGTTTCGGCCGTCAAAATCTTGTCTTCTTGGCGTGAACTGTGTCCCTGTGGACTGTGTCTTACTTTGGTTCCCCTGGCCGTGGTTATTTTGGAGTCCCTGAACTACCTCTGCCGTGTTGACACATTCCAAATTCCTTCTTCCTGTCTGTGGGCTTACCATACTCGTCTCATCTAAGTGTCTGAGTAATTCTTCGGCTTGGACTGCGGTCTGAATATTTCCTGCGACTAATAATTGTTGGATATGCATTGGGAGTTGTTTTCCGATGGTTAGAACCATATTCGGCTCGCTAGGCGGGTCATCAAAATCCCTGAATTTTACCAATTGCTGACTGAAGAATTCTGAAAAACGGGTTGGATGTGTACTATGGTATTTGCGCGTGTACAGGTCCATTCTTAACCCCTGCTGTAACGAAGGACTCCAAAACTTCTTCAAAAACGCCTCGCGGAATTGATTCATGTCTGTAAACGTGTACTTGAAACTTAAAAACCAGGTCAGGCTAGGTCCTTCTAAAAATTTCTCCACCAGTCTTAATTGTTTCTCCGGGCCGATGTGTTGGTCATTAAAGTAGTCAGTTAATTGCCGTAGAAATGCTTTTGGAGTGGTTCCTGAATGTTCTTTAAACTTATCGGGCTTAAAATCATTACCCCGAATGACTTGGATGACTTGGGCTGGTGCCAAGTTCGGTTGCGGAGTTGAAGTCTCCCCCCTGTACTGCTGGAATGCATTAGTCGTTAGTCTGGGACTTTGACCCCGACTCGTGTCCTCAGCCAACTTCGAACCTGCCGGACTTCCAATACTTGTTTGCCTTTCCGGAATATTATCGTTTGAAAATAATGTCGCATTCTCTAACGATCTAATCTCGTTTTTTATGATTAATTCTGAGTGTTCCTGTAATTTCGACTTCATATTTTCCTCCAGTGCCTGCATTCGCTTTAAAACTGCCAGCCTGTCTTCCTTATTCGCATGAGCCTGCTGGTCCCAATCTCGCCGGATCCTACTTTTTAAGCTATTTATTTTCTCCTCGTTCCTCTCCTGATTTTTCTCTAGCTCTTCACGTATCCGTTCCTGCGTTTTTACTAGTTGTTCCCCCACCTCTTCTCTTATAACCTCTTGCGTTTTTATTAGCTGACCTTCCAAATTATCCTGAGTTTTGACGAGCTGCTCCCCTACTTCTTGTCTTATGACCTCTTGCGTGTTTATTAGCTGGCCTTCCATCTCTTTTCTTATGATCTCTTGTGTTCTGCCTAATTGCTCCTCTAAATTTTCCCGCAAGTGTATCCGCTCGGTTTCAGCCTTAACTTCGACTTTATCTATTTCCTTTATTAATTCCAGCACGTTGTTATCTACCGAATTAATTTGCTGCTGTAGTTTCTCTTGGGTTTTCTTCACTCCCGCGGTGTTACTGACACATGCTGCCTCTATCTGCTTGAGTTTATCTGCCACCATCTCGTCAAATTGTACTAATTTGTTATCAAATTTCGCCTCCAATTTCTTCATTTCGCCTAACTGTTTGATGTTGTTTTCCGCAACCTCGCCTGCCAGTTTCTCTACTTTTTGAACGCTCTGATTAATATCATTTGTGATTTTTCCTAACTGTTCGGTTTGTGTTACCGCCTGTTGTGACAATTTGTGGTTTAGTTCATTGAATTGTTTGTCAGTGTCTAATTTCTGGACTTCTAACTGGACCGAAATGTTACCGCTCATATCAAGTAATTGTTTTTCACTATGCTCACGCTGAGCTTCTAATTGTTCTTTTAATTGTTCGTCCGTCTTTACGGACATCTGCACTAATTGTTCTTCCGTTTTCGCGGACATTTGTTCTAATTGTTTTTCACTATGCTCACGCTTAGCTTCTAATTGTTCTTTTAATTGTTCTTCCGTCTTTACGGACATCTGCACTAATTGTTCTTCCGTTTTCGCGGACATTTGGATCGACATCTGTTCTAACAATGCCTTTATCTCATCAACACTCGCCATATCACACACAAAATATATTCAGAGAAAAACAGGGTTATGGGCTAAGGTTTCAGCCCTATACGCACATACATGTCACACATTTAAATATTACTGGCTATAATTTAATGAAAATTTCAGTAACAAAATTTACTGAATACAATGACACTTATTCCCAAACAACAAAATAACCCCTAGTGATCTGCTTTTAAATTCCTAACCGACAGAATTTACGAAACACCAATTAACCGAAGTCAATTAAATGTCAGATATAAGGCAACATCTTCCTGCTTTGACTGAGTTCATTAATAATGCAAATTTCTAATTTTAATGTGGGCGCCAGAACAAGTTTATAACAAATACCAAATCAAATTCTAACCTTGTTCAATATTTCTAACTTTAGGAACTCAGTGATTTTACTAATGCACATGGCGGTACAACATCGCCTCCATTTACTGAATTTACATGTCCGCTTGACCTGGCATCATTTATCAACGAAATAAATATGAGATCAGCGAAGCAACAACAACAACAATCCCCACTTGGGCAGCCATTTTTGTTTTATGAACCCTTGCAAAGAAGCATATGAGACTCAGATTCGGGGCGTAACAGGTCATATTCGTAAGTTGCTGTCAGGGCGCTTCATTAACTTGCAGGGTAACATATAACAAAATAACATGCAGGAAAGAGTGAAGCCAGGGTTAAAAACAACTGAATTTAATAACAAATCACCATATTTACACATAAACAATTAACAACAAAACTCCCAACTGACTCCCGCTTAATAAAAATGCCAAACAAAAATTGGGCGGTATCTCTGGAGAGATTAATTACCTGGACCAAGTGTCCTTAAATAAAGATACGAAAGTGACCATATAAGTGCGTATGCCGTTCTACATGCACCACGATGTGTACTTTGAATGCGTGATTCGTTATCATCCAGAATGACCCTTCAGACAACGAATCCGCATTTCCTAGAGCTAGACCGACACGAGGGAACACAACTACAATACTTTAAATTAAACCGACACTTCCTAAATCTACTATAAACAAACACAAAATTTCCGTGTGAAATTGGACTTGAATTGCCGTAGCAACATTTACTGCCTAAAAACTTAGGACTTCTCACACAAATCAACACAAGTACATTAACACGTGACCAATAGAAAAATACTCAAATGACCGCTGTCACAATTTACAAATACTCTACCACTACACCAAACGGGTGTGACAAACAAAATTACATGAAATCGAGTCATCAACAAAGCAATAGGCAAACAGCCAACATTTACGTTAATCACAATATTCTTATCCATACAAGGTACAACAATCCGTTACACACATGGCGAACTCCCCAATTAATTATGGCTTAAAATTAGCCATCACAATGAACAGGTTTGCTGCATGAAAGCTTACAGGGTTCAGTCGGACAAATAGGACTGCCTATCAAAATAAGTCACAGGCAAAACGGGCGGTTTGTGGAACTCTGCATGTCTGTCAACCCACGTGTCAATAACCTCGACCTCCCAGAGCCTGGGGTCGAACCTTGAAGAAATGTGCCCCAAAGCACAATAATACGTGTGTGTCAGAAAAACATATGGACAAGAATCAGCAGTCTCCCAAGAGCACTCTGTCTTTCCATCTAAAATACAACAGCAGCAAAAATATATAAGGGCGGTAGGACAACTACCCCCTCCTCACGTAGAATCAACACACACTAAATCACACGTATGGGTTTTGACAGACCCTGAAATAAATGACACAAATAATATCCACATGCTGGCGCCATCGTTCTATGCCGTGACTAGTCACCTGAAAAGGACTCAAGAAAATCTATCAAAATTAGAACGAAGGTGTTCTACAATTACTTTTAAGTTGGTGCACTCGGCTACCCTAACATGAATAATAACCTGTTCAGCAAAATGTTTTACAATCATTTCCTCCCATTCCTATTTCAAATATTAACGTTAATAAAGCACCATTTATCGAATGTAACGGGTTCCGCAATTGCAAGGATAAAAGTCACGCACGCACGCCGCGTACCTTACACATGACTCAAGAAAAAAAATCAAAAATATCAACAAACACATTGGCCACGCGCCAACGGACATTTAAACATATAGTGTCGGTACAAGAAAAACAACAGCTAAAAAAAACAAGAAAGGAAAACATGACTATTTACAAAGTTCCCCGGCCAAATCTAACTACATAATTGAAATAATCCAATTTTAGTACATCACCGCTTCTGCATGTAGGACTAAGGACATCCTCCTCAACCCATGGCCCTATGGACAATTTAGCACTCCATAGTAGTCGTCTGCGTTGATTTCTTGAAGCTCATCCCAACTTCAAACCACGTGCTGATCATCTTGGTCTCGACTCCTTGGCAGAAAAGTTCAATGTTAAATATTTGCCTATCTATAATCGCTTGCAGGCTACTCAGTTCACCCACAATTGTCCTACTGCGATTAATAGCGAAGACTGGCCCTAATTATATCGCACATACGCACTATAAAAACACATACAATACACACAATTTATACATAAAATATACATCTCGAGTCCGCGCCACTGGCTCGTTAACAAGTTCAAAATCCTGGCTGCACTCGCAGTCGCTATCTCGTCCGGTATTTCCGTCCCGTCTTGGACTTCGGTTCTGGTAAGCGCTAATTAGGGTGATACGATACTTCCCCCTTAAAGTTGAACTCGTCGTCTTTAAAAGAATGTTACAGTTTATCACGCGCTGGCGTGAAATATTTAGATCACACAATTCAGTTGATTTTAGAACAAAATGTATTATAGCTTTTAAAATTCGATACTGCAAACGCTGGGACTTTAGCTCCCCAGAGCTCAGAAAATAAATTAGCTTCACTGATTTTAGAGCGTAAAAATCATATTTCGAACTGGCGTGGAGTATACCTCTGAAGGCTCCACAAGTTAAGTACTCCGATAAATTCGAGCGTCAAAATCACACTTCAAACTGGCGTGGAGTATGCCTCTGAAGGCTCCACAAGAATAGACTTAGATTAAATTCGAGCGTCAAAATCACACTTCAAACTGGCGTGGAGTATGCCTCTGAAGGCTCCACACAATAAGTACTCAGATTGGCGTCAGGCCAGACTATTTATGAGAAACTGACAAGGGCGGCGGAGTGGGGCGGAGTCGGATAAAAACTTCCAGAGTTTTTGTCTCACAAAGATGGGGCTAGTGTCATTCTTCTCCAAATAAATCCAACGTCTCAAATTACTCGAGCGGAGATTAATCCGTTCGGCGGTTCCTTAGATACACACTTCCGCGCGCTTTTTACTACTGACGCCGTCCACCTCGTGGTTACGGCTTGGTCTCTTGCGATTGGCTGATTCAATCGTATGTTCGTTGAGAGGACCTCGTGATTCTTCCTTTATGTCTCCAATTTTGGTACAGTAGTTGCACAATTTGGCCTTGAACTCGACTAATTCTGGCCGTCCCCCAGGAATAGCTACCAACTCAGCTTCTGTTGCAACCATTACGAAATGCTGGCCTCCCTAATATCCAAGTCGACTTCCTTATGTGCTGCCTGGGCCGTAGTAATAATAATAATAAATATGAATACTTATTTATCGAAGATCAATAAGGGTTCAATATATATATATATGTTATCTGTGCTATGTTTAGGTTAAGTAATTGCGCATTCACTGTATTTCCCTGTTGTTGTATTAATGTAAAGGCTGCATATTTTTTTTAAAATAAAGTACAGGGCCCTCAGCCCGACCGCTCCTCGCCAGGCGGCTGCGCCCGTGCAGCCCGGCTTCGCCATTAGTACACGCCTGCCCAGGCAAAGTATATAAGGAGTGGGGTCGGGCTGTTCAGGAGCAGTCGTTTGGTAGAGGAAGTGGTCATAGATGGCAGAACATACCAGATATCGACTCGGCACCCGAAAGCGAATGGTGATTATGAAAAGAAAATAGTTCTTTTGCAACGTTTATAGACGGGCGAAGCACTCAACGGGTTAAAGATCTACCTCAATCATGAAGGGTTACCATATATACCAATTCAGAAGACACCTTAGATACAAAATTATTCCTTCCTAACACAGTATACCACTCAGACTTTCCTCATCTCTCTGGCCCAACTTCATAACCACCCAGTTTATTACAAATCATGTTCGCTTCAAATCCCATGTTCATAAAAAGAACATTATTGATTCACCAATTTGCAGCTGCCAGGAAAAATCTCCACAGACGGCTCGTCACCTGTTGACAGAATGCCCGGGTACTCGGGAGAACGACCAGCTGTACTACGATCATTACCCCTGCATATTATTATGAAACGCCACTGGAATTCTGTCGAAATAACAGAATTTATAAAAAAAAATCTTCCACTCACTTCGATAATTCATGTTAATGTTTGCATTTAGAACTGTAAATAACCCGTGATAATATCTGTAGGTGAAACACGGGTTGTAACTATATTAAATTAAAGAAAAGGGGGTAACGACCTGGTAATCTAGAAGCCCTCATCTTGACGGCTGGATGGAACCATCTGAAGATCTTCCAACAGGCCATGGAGAAAAACAAATTATTGCTAATGCAGTCTTCATTATTGACACATTTTATTCCATCGAGCTTTTAATTGGACCAATCATTGTAATGTTGAAATAAATAAAAAGAACACACACGCACTTCAATTGGCTGACTCAATTGCATTCTAATCTCATAAATCCTAACGATTAATCGAATTAGTAACAAAATATGAACATGACAACGAACGCAGCACATAGCCTACAGGCTACAATTAAACATTATTATTCAAGAATGTAACAGAGTAAATGCAGGAAGTCGTCGGTAGTACTAGCAACATAGTCCATGTTACCATAGCAACAGCAAATTCTCGAACAGCAATAATCGACTGTTTAGAGAGGTTGGTTGGTTCCTCAATTATTTGGTTGGTTGGTTCTTAAGTTTAGGGGCTGCGACAACGCGGTCATGTAGCCCCGTGTACTTGGGGTGTGTGTAGAATCTGTCTGATAACCGGTGTTAAATATGATGACTGTATTAGTGTGTGTTATCTGTTTTTAATTTAAGTACTGCAACTTAGAATTTTTTCAAATAGTTCCTACTTTTTCCGCCAAGCGCCACCGTCAACGATTACTAGGCCAAGTTCATAACTTAGATACTAGACACCACCGCAGTCGGCTCTTGGCAACGAACATAGAAACCTAAGAGCGTTGTTTACATTCTAAACCTATCCAATTTAGCTTCACACAGGTGCAATTAGTGGAAGGTTCTTTAACATGCCATAAATCTATGACATGGGACCGCCGGCTTTACTTCCCCTCCGAAGGAAGGCATACTGAGGGATTTTAACGCTCTTAAAAAATCCGACGGCTTCGGGCGGGTCAGTTAAGGGGCTGCGACAACGCGGTTATGTAGCCCCATGTACTTTGGGTGTGTGTAGAATCTGTCTGATTACCGGCGTTAATTGTGATGACTGTATTAGTGTGTGTTATCTGTAATTCAGGTAAGGACTGCAGACATTCAATTTTCAAGTAGTTCCTACTTTTGCTACCAAATGCTAGAGTCAACGACAACTATTTGTGATCTTGGTTTCTAGATGCCACCGTAGTCGGCTCCTGGTGATAAATGTTGTAACTTAAGAGCGTTAGTCAAATCTAAACTATAATTTAGCTTCATACAATTGAAATTAGTGGAAGGTTCCTTAACATGCCATAAATCTATGACATGGGCCCACCGGCTTTACTTCCCCTCCGAAGGAAGGCATACTGTGGGATTTTTAACGCTCTTAAAAAATCCGATGACTTCGGCCGGATTTGAACCCGCAACCTTAGGCATAGAAACTCAGCATGGTACTGTTTAGAGGCATTGGTGCTCCGTTTCATGGGAATCTCTACATAGCATAAATCCAAGTCCCCGATTCTTGGATGTAACGGGTAATCTCGAGAACCACTGGACGGATTTTGATACGCTTCTCATCATTCTGTAAAGGATTTTTCGAGGAAGGTTTCTGTTGAAAAAACATTCATTTATGACCAAAGCAAGCTGAGCTGTAACGATTTCAGTGAATCAAGTCGAAGAAAACTTGCCGTCAGTGCATCTTTTAAGCTTAGGCTACGCTGAGTAAACCGTTAAATATATCTAGTAGACCTATATTTACTACGAGTGTAAGAATTGTTCAGCATGAAAAGTTCTGCAAAGAAGTCCAGAACAGCATATTTCTTTCTTTAATACAGTACATCGCACACTATAAGTGTTTTTACGTTTTCATTTCTTCCAACAACCTCCATTCAGTGGTAATTTAAATTACTAGCTCCGGAGCGTGTTTAAGAGCTAGCATCAGCATCAAACTGTCGAGTCGTGTCGAGTTAAGACTTCAGAGAAGAGTAGGCCTATATGTGTTTGGTGTTTCGCTGTTCACCTCGGCTTTTCTGAATTGGGTCTGGGACTTGCCGTCCTTGCGCCTTTTAAGTTTACGCCTAGTAAACCGTTAAATATACCGAGTGAAGCCGGGGCGGGTTGCTAGTAATTAAATAAACGGCTGAAGGCTGCTCGTCGACAGCAAGGCGTGGTGCAGTGCTTCCAAACCACAGGTCGCTCTAACACCGCAAGAACCGTTAACCTTTGGCCATTGGTCACCAAGTGCCGGATATTGCGCTCATCGCTCTGAGAAGGAAACATCGCATACGAGTGCTACGCTCTAAAGCTTTACAGTACTCCTAGTTGTGTATGGCTTACAAATACATTAGAAGGAATTATTTTGTACCAGATAATCTACTGGAAATTTAATTTTATAAATTTACGGTTGCGTTAGCTCAATTGGCAGCCAAGTAAAAACATTTCCTTAGTTGAAGTGACTGATTCCTATTTATTGTGAACCATCAAAACTGCTATGGGGCCGTCCACTTTAAGTAATCACTTTTGGGTCAAAATTTTGCCCCCTTCACCCCCTACCCCGTGTAATACGTAATCACAAAACAATAACCAACATTTCTGGTTTCGTCACGATGTATCCGTTTAAATACATGAAACAAGGAACACAATGTCAGACACTCAAGGACATAATTTAACTTACTGTAAACAAGTAGTTCCGTGAAGAACTGAAAATGAAAATCCACAGCTTGCTTCCAGTCTCCGACCGGGTCAGGAATGGAATGAATGAAGCCCCCATCTAGCGGCGAGGATATGAACTGTGCCGGCTGCCGAGGCCTGACGCACTCCTCTAGGGCAATGATAAAATGAATGACAGATGAAATGAAATGATAGTGGAGAGTGTTGCTGGAATGAAATTTTGACAGGGAAAACCGGAGTACCCGGAGAAAAACCTGTCTGCCTCCGTTTTGTCCAGCACAGATCTCACATGGAGTGACCGGGATTTGAACCACGCTCCCAGCGGTGAGAGGCCAGCGTGCTGCCGCCTAAGCCACGGAGGCTCCCCGTGAAGAACTAAATAGACTATTTTAATATACCCTACAGTACTTATATTAATAGCCTCTATCAACATACACAATTTCAGTTTGATTGCTGTCATAGATTAGTAGGCTATATATTGAGAACTGTCTAAATATTTCGGATGATCGCCATGTTGGATTTTTATATAGGCTATGTAGGCCGTGATCGCCTCTATCAATGTACAAAATTTCAGGTTGATTGCTTTAATAGATTCGTAGATATTGAGAACCGTCTAAATATTTCGGATGGTCTCCATATTGAATTTTTAGCCTACTTTTCACATTTTGCAAAAATGAGGAAAAAGTAGACTTATGAGATCGGGCAAATGTGTGTGTGTCTGTCTGTCTGGCCGTGTGTGTGTGTCCCCTATCAACTCCTAAACGGCTGCATCAATCGAAACAAAATTTGGTAGGAGTAAAGATCTATACCTGAAAATCTCACGGCCATATTTGAAAATGATGTCAGTGCTACCAACTGCTAAAAAATCGCAATTGAAATTTGAGCTCCATGTTGGATATCTTGGAAGGTATGAATGGGAGCTATTTCAAACCCGGCACACGTATAGACAATAACATTGCAGTTTAATTTCCAGGAGGCCATACATGGCAGTGTAAGCAAAATGATTATAAGCCTGATGATAGGTCCAAATTTTAAATGCATATAACTTCTACACTTTCAATTGGATTTCAACCAAATTTCGTATGTCCTATGTGTACTTAAATAGATATGACTGAGTGTATTATTAAGAGCGACCAGGGCTGCCAACTGTTAATAAATGCTCTCAATTTTTTAAATCCAAATACCCATATATCAGAACGTATGCAAGCCGACAGCATTAAACTATGCACACGTATAGTACCTGACATTCTATATTAATTTGGAGTCAGGGCTACCAACATGATTCTAAGCCTGCTGAGAGGTCCAACTTTAAATACATGTAACTTCTATACCATCATTTGGATTTCAACCAAATTTCGTGTGTGCTTTGTGTGCCATAACAGATATGACTATGCCGATTCTTAAAAGTAACCAGGGCTGCCAACTGTTAATAAATACTGTCTCTATTTTTGTTACCCTAATATCAATATATCAGAAAGTACGCAAGCCAATAGCTCTAAACATTGCGTTCGTATAGTACCTGGCATTCAAAATTAATTTGGAGTAACTAATATACGTCAGTGCTGCCAACATGATTCTATGCCTGCTGATAGGTCCAATTTTAAAATGCATGTAACTGTCTATACTAACCAATAGATATCATTCAAAATTGGCACAACAATAGATCATATTATTTCAGATTATTTCTGACCAATACATGTATGTCATTGTTGCCAACATGATTTTACGCGCGCTGTTAGATCCAATGTTTAGCTGCATGTAACGTCCATGCTATCCATTGGACTTCAACCAAATTTTGTATTCTGTACCTTAAGAGATGGAACTAAGAATATATTCAGTCACCAGAGCTTCCAACTGTAGTTCACTATTGCCAGGTATACAGTATTTCGAACTAATTAGAAATTTCGATATTAACAACTTAATTTCGTCATTATTCTAGTCAGATCCATATAGATTAATCATTGACATGAATCTTAAATTTTAAGAAAAGTAGGCGCTTTATTTAGTCACGGAACTACTTGTTATAGACTATATGTAGGCCATGGAGTTATGTACTATTAGATGACGATTTTTGCGTAGGTTCATTATTCAAACATTCACTTCGATCCCATGATAAATACACAATAGTCTAAATAAAAACTTAATTTTAACATTGCGCACAGCCGCCATCTTGAGTTTATGTGAACAATTGAACTAAATTTGATGCCAGTGCATTACAATGTGTAAGCTTATATTCATTTACTGTACCATATTTCACTGCGCTCAGATGGTTAAATCGCGAGACAAGTCTATTAAAATGTTTCACATTCGCTTGGCCGCCATGTTCGTTTTGTATTTTACAGGTTTTTAGAAGTCTCATAGCTGAATTTTTAGTAGTGCCCTATATCATCCTACACATTTTCAGGGTGATATCAGTAATAGTTTCGGAGATATAGAATGCCGGTGAAATATTTCGCATAGCCGCCATGTTGGATTGGTGAGACGTAATACAATTTGAAAGGCACGGTCGGGATTGGTAAAAATAGTACAATGACCTTACCGAGTTTCATTGAAATCGCTCCAGCCGTTTAGAAGTTATTAGGGACCCACACACAGACAGACACACAGCCACACATACGCACACACATACACACACACGGACAAAAGGTGATCTCATAAGCCTTTTTTTTTATATAAAATGACAATAGGCTAAAAATCAAATATCAGAAAAATAAGCGTATTTTACTTTCTAAGCAGAATGACGTATTCTTTTTACACATGTTTATGTGACGGGAACGTTTGGTGAAGTTATTTATAGAACGGACTGAGTTATGACTGTAGATCTTTCATACTGTGTATTTTCGCAGACATCCCCTCTTAATATGAGTTCCGAAAAGTCTGCAATTATTTGTGAAATAATCTCTAGTAGGGTCACGGGTAATCTCGAGAACCACTGGATCGATTTTGCTGCGGTTTTCACCACTCTGTAAACTTGTAAAGGATATCTCGAGGACGGTTTCTGTAGAAAATAATTTATTTCTGATCAAAGGAAGTCAAGCAGTAACGATTTCAGTGAGAAAGTCGAAAAAGAAAACCTGGCGTCCGTGCGCTTTTGAAGTTCACGCTGGGAAAACCATTAAAAATATCAATATTCTATGAGTGTAAGAATTGTTCAGCGTGAAAAGTTCTACGAAGACGTCCGTGAGAACATATCTCTATCTTCAATACATCTCCCACTATAAGTGATTTTACGTTTTCATTTCTCCGACAATCTCCATTCAATTACTGAGGCGACAGTTTACGAGCTAGCAGTGGCGGTTTCTGGGTATTCGCCCTGGAGCCAGTGCACACCCATTTTTGAAAAATTGCCGTTCACATTTCAATTTTACGAATATAAAAATTAATATAAGATTTTAATTTATGGTAGTATAAAGTGTCAACAAATGTCCAGGATACAGCTTTTTTACATTTAAATGTACCGCGTTCGTTGCGCCTCACTGTACGTTGCTTGTGTGGTGGCTCGGGTATCATGAAATATCGCCGTTCGCCACTTGCAGCTTTGTAGCCAGCGTTAGGCTTTTTGGCCGAAGAGGGTGGCAAGAGGGGAGAGGGGATGTATGTTTACTATAACAGAATCGGAGCCAAATCCTTGCCTGGCGAATTGTACTGCCCATGCTCCGTTTTATTTTCCATCTCCTGTCGCATCTGATTGACAGACGAAGAAGCGATGACCGCTAGCGTGCAGGAGCTACCGCACTATCTGTTGGTGAATTGTAGTACCAAGTAGAGTTTCATGCGCAGTTTGAAATGTTTTGAAAGGTTGTGTCTTTACGCAGCTTGTATAATAGCGCCACTGCCATTTGATTTTCAATGTGCATTTAAAAACCACAATCATACAGCCAACTGTATGATATTATATAGTCCATAGTTGTAACAGTGAATTCAGTTTCATAACATTTCTTTATAATTTACAGATTTTTAAGGTCCAGTAATTTGAAGGATTAACGCAGTCTATAATATCTTGTTGATCTTGGCCGTGGCAAGTATTGGTCACAAGTGTGTTTCTAAAGTGTGGAATATTTGAGTGCGTGTGCATTATTAAGTATTTGATAGCTTATCCTCCCAGCTTGGCTTCACCCACTGACATAGCTAGGATCATTCCTCTACCGTCGGAAGGATGGTGTCTGGGAGGCAAACACACTTTGTCAGCAAATGCAACTGGGGATGGTGACAGGTGACCGCAAACTTGAGTCTAATTCAGGGTCAAAGAAGAGATTTTGACCGTTGGCCTGAAAAGAACCGTCCCGGTATTTGCCTAGTGATAAAAATGGAAAACCACGAAAATCATTTTCAGGATGGCCGAGGTGGGATTCGGGATTATTATGGCTACTGTTCAGGATTTTAAAACTATTACATCGTCCCAACTTACATACGGTACTCTGCAAGAAAAGGTGGCCATATAATAAGAAATCGGAAGACCTATTCCAAACCTGAATTTAATTCAAACATCCCTGTGCAAAGAGAAGGTTAGGAATCGCTTATTCCATGATGAAGTTATAGCAAGTTAGTATGAGTGGGCTTGTGGTTGTGAACTAACCAACAGGATGTATTGTTTTCCGTGCTTGAAGTCGTGCTACGTGCACAAAAAAAGAAAATCCCTCTTTGCACGCCGGAAGCGGAGGTAGATTTCACCGGGCAAAGAAAAATGCTTCGAATTCACTAAATTTGTCAACTGTTGTACAGTATACCTACGAAAGTTCCACATGTTTAGCATACAGCATCTTCTTATAATACCTGAAACATTTTGCTCATCCCTTGGTGCAAGGGTGGGTCATATCAAATATTCTTTCAGACAAAAAATGTTGTTACATTTTAGAGGGGTATTGGCCATTTTAAACTGTTTTGATTTTGTGCCTATTAAGGGAGGTATGATTTCTTTTCTCTAAAAACTCCATTTTCCCCACCCCTTTGGTCAAACTTACGAAGATATGCCCTTGGCCCTTATTCGAAAATTAGTACGAACTTTGAATGGATTCAGTTTTTAACATACTATGAAAGTTATAGCAATATTTCACTTTCCCCCCATTTCCAACTCCTTGGTCCGATTTTGCCCGTTAGCGAACTCGACCGAGATTTTGAATGGTTATATTTTATGTAGACCTATACATATACATTAGGCTATATATTAACTTTTGAACTGACGGTGGTTTTGGGATCTGTGGGATATGAAACGCGAAGATAGGCTATGTCAACTTTTTCCGGATGTCGCAATGGTACCCTTTGCAATAGGTAGCTTTCTAATGAAATCTAACTAAAATCGACAAATGTGAACAATCAAAAGCCTACATGAATGCAGAATTGGAATTACAAGTACTAGGAAAGTAACAAATCAGACAACAGCTTCATTGTGCATTCAGGAGGGAACATAGAACAGCAAAATATCGAGGTGTCCAAAACCAACTCCAAGTGCCACTAGATACATATCTAAGCATACAAAATAGAGTAACATTGTGATGAGACAGTTATTTTGAATGCTTAGATATGCGTCAAATTTAGATGTTTTATTTTAAAGAGTGCACACCCACATTTTTTCTTCACCAGCCGCTACTGCGAGCTAGCTAGGGCGAGCCTATCACCCCAGTTGCAGCCTAGCTAGCGGGCGAGCCTATAACCCAGATACAGCCAGCAGCAAACTGTCGAGTTATGTTGAGTTAAGACTTCAGAGAAGAGTGGTTGTGTTTGGTGTTTCCCTGGAAGTGCCACTCGGCTTGCCTTCATTTCGCCTGTGAACGTTTCGTTCCGCAAAATACACAGTCAAATGAAGATTGGATGGAAGGGGGATTGTGTTTCATGCACCTCGCCATTCTTGAATTACGTCTGACAAGAATTCGTTGCACATGCATCTCTATGATAATATACCGTAATTAATAGTCTAGTCAGTGATTTTAACGCATCATGCCGAGACGTAAAACGGAGATAGGTCGTAGTTCATTGACATCGATATAAAAGCACTTATCACGTAGTCTAATGCATTCATAACTATTCCCGGGTGAAGCCGGGGCGGGTTGCTAGTACAGTATATTGGAGATGACTCCAAGAGCTAGTGTGACGTCACATAGTACTCACCCCGCGCGGTCGATGTGGAGGCGAAAGAGTCCGGCAGACTCTGTGGCAGCATGTAGGAGGTTGCGGGATAGCCTGGGGGAGCTAATGATGTCACATAGTACTCACCCTGAGCAGCCGATGTAGAGGCGAAAGAGTCCGGCAGACTCTGCGGCAGCATGTAGGAGGGTGCTGGGTAGGAACCAGGGAGGGCCATAGAACCATAACTACCGGCACTACTTGACAGCTGCTTGCGGAGTCTGGCGCGCCGATTGCTGAACCACACCTGGAGAACACACGTTCAGTCATTGTAAGCATAGCTTCATCATTAGACATAGGATGTTTAGGCAATTGCCAACTTGAGGCTGCACTGTCGAATGAGCACATAAAACCACTCTTAAGCAACATTTTGTTTGCAGTGAAAACCAAATAGACGTCTTTCTTTGACACTGGACGTTGCATGGCCCACCTGATAAGCAGACTTTGTTTGGGCTGGCTCCTCCTATAGATTTAAAAATATTAATTGTCGACTGTCTGAAGAGGTATCGATCATTAAGGGAGTTCACCAAGGTTGCATTCTTTCTCCACTCCTCTTCAACATCTATTCTGAAAAGATTTTCCAAGATGTTCTTGATGGCAAATCTCAAGGAGTTGTGGTAAATGGAGTTATCATTAATACAACCGTTATGCTGATGACACTGTCATCCTTGCAACAAGTAGCCTAGTCTACGGATGATATATAAGAACTAATGGATTCTATTACTACTGAAGAGCGTAATGCTATGGGATTACATTTAAATGACAAGAAATCCATGTGTACGGTTATTAGTAGAAGAAAAGATGAAATTCAGGGCATTCCTGCACTTGGTAATGAAATGATTGAATGGGTTTCATCACATAAATATTTAGGATGTCAAATTAATGATAATTGGGACGTAAGTCAAGAAATTCGTTGCAGAATTGAGCAGGTCAGAGTACTTTCATGAAAATGACGGAAGTTTAGACTAGCCGTGAATTAAGTCTCGCATTACGCACCTGCTCTTTGGAGTTACAAGCGGACATTTACCGAGGTATTAAGTAAGAAACTGATGGCTTGAAATGTGGACGTATCGCAGAATATTAAGGATACCGTGGACAGCTAAACTCACAAATGTGGAAGTACTGCGTCGTATGAACAAAGATTCAGAATTGTCAATGTTATTAAAAGGAGAAAACATATTTTGGTCATTTCAATCGTAACAACAAATACAAGCGATTAATTATTCAGGGGAAGATTGATGGCATTAGGGGTCCAGAACGTAGAAGAACATACTGGCTAAAGAAAGTAAGCCAGTGGTTTGGACAGAATGCAGTGTCACTGTTCAGAAAAGCTTTGGACAAACAAAAGATCATGCTACAGATCGCCAATGTTCTTGGAGGATGAGACACTTGAAGAAGAAGAAGAAGAAGAAGAAGAAGAAGAAGAATATGATGATGATGATGATGATGATGATGATGATTTGAGCTCCTACGCTACACTGAGAAACATCGTATCATGGATAGTCTACGTTATTATTATTATTATTATTATTATTGGTTGGTTCCTCAGTTTAAGGGCTGCGACAACGTGGTCATGTAGTCCCGTGCAGTTTGGGTGTGTGTAGAATCTGTCTGATAACCGGCATTAATTGTAGATAAGTTACGATATTATTATTAAACATATGGAAATATTTTTTAAATCATTGTTACGCTCAGGAATGAGAAACATCTATGCTAATATTTGAAGTAGTGTAGGCCTATTCGATGTTTGGTTAAAATAGACTATCGGTATTTTCCTACATAGCCTACCTCTTCTACAGTATATCAGTAGCCCACTTAATTATTCCAAATAAATATATTATTGGTATATTGGCTTTCACGGCCCGTGAATTAAAACTCAGCAATTATTTTTAGGTTTATGCCTTGTCTTCTGTGGGGTTTCGCCTTGGAACACCAAGCTGGCTCATCAGACAGTCTCCTGCCGTAAACACCGCAGGCACCAAAGCATCAAAGTCAATAGAACGTTTACCTCTTGCCATTGGTGAAATATATTTTAAACGTTTAAAATTATACGCTAAATCAATACATAAACAAATATATATTTTATATATTGGTACATGTTTCGACCTACATTGGGGTCATCCTCAGCATAAAAAGAAAATCAATTAAGAATTGAAAACTAAAATAGCATATATGACTTAAATCTAAATTTTTTAAAGCTTAACATTTTTACACTCACCGTTAATAGTTCTTATTTTCTAACTACTTTTTTTTTTAAATTATTGTTAAAAGACCAATCTTATATTTATTTAATTAATACTACATTTGTAAGGATATCCATTTTTATTACTATATTTTATTTATTACAATTATTATCATTAATTTTTCATTTGGTTTAAGTCACATATGCTATTTTAGTTTTCAATTCTTAATTGATTTTCTTTTTAGGCTGAGGATGACCCCAATGTAGGTCGAAACATGTACCAATATATAAAATATATATTTGTTTATGTATTGATTTGGCGTATAATTTAAACGTTCAATTCTAACATCAATATGGATATTTAAAACATTTGTTTTCAATGGCAAATGTGTTTGCATTCTAGAAATATATTTTTCATTTACAATAAAACGATGGATCGGCTGAACTGCGCTAGAGAAAAAGGCAATGGAATCTAGGAGAAATAAAGTTGAATTGGCCTTCCAATTTACGAAGGACAGTCCTCCTGGAATACCAAGATAAAACATTATAACACGGTAATGAAACCAGAAGCCTTATATGCAGCCGAAACATTGTCTCTCACCACCCAGGGACCGCTTGAAAGGCTGGAGGTCAAGGAAAGGAAGATAATACGCAAAATCTTAGGCCCCAAATTTCATAACAACAAATTAATCCATGTCAGGAATGAAACTCTTTACCGAAAAAACTGAAAAACTCTCGGACACAATAAGAAAACGGAGATTTGATTTTTATAGGCACATCCTCCGGATGAATTCAAATAGATTAACTAAAAAGATCTTCGACCACTTCCGTAATTTAAAAAAACAAAACCTCTTTGGTTTAAGGAAACCGAGAAAGACCTCGTGGAACTCCAAATTACAGACACCATGCTCATGGACAAAACAGCCAAAACCGTCACCAAGGATAAGAAACAACGGTTCCAAGTGAAACTCAAACAAAAGCGTACGATCCACATCTCTGCCTAAGAAAGGGAAGCAAGATCTCTAAGGATGAGGCAATCCTGGGCCAAAAGGAAAGCTCAAAACAATAAAAAGGGATTGATTTCATGTACCCCAAAGTTGGGTGAAACAAATAAAGAAAGAAAAAACGATAATTTATTCTACGTTATAGTGAAGGGAAATAACAAATTTGTGTTGCATTTTTTATTGGGGCTGATAAGTCATTATTTCATCTCTTTCCACAACTTTAGGGTAGACTATTATGCAATACCTTGATGAAATTTTATATAATTTTAATGCATTATAATTCTTACGTACGCAGTTAAACATGTTAAATATAATTTATAGTCAAGTGCACTGACGTGAATAAAGGGCGTGGTGGCGCAGCGGTCAAGCTGTTGTCCTCTCACCAAGGCGGACCGGGTTCGATTCCCGGTCAATGCATGTGAGATTTTCGAAGTGAAATGCCATGTCCTGTGGTTCGGATTCCACGTAAAAAGGAGGTCCCGTGGCTCATGATCGCGAGATTAACGGTCACGTTAAAACTACAAGCTTGACGTGAATAAAGAAAGGGTTGAGGCTTGATTTGTTTTGTAGATTGTTTGACATAAACATTCGACGAATAATGTATAGTGATTAAAATAGGAGTTTAAAATAAAATGTGTTGATGCGAATTAAATTACCGAAATTACATATAACTAGTAGCCCATATTAAGTTATTTGTCTTTATCTTCTCCCTTTGGTTCTGAATGCAATTACGGTACCGAACAAAATGGGGCTATTTATTTATTTATTTATTTATTTATTTATACCTTTAACAGAGCTTAGGCTCCAATTACAGAAGGCGTACATTACACTGTATTGAATTGTTACAGATTTAACAAACGAAAAATATACATAATTGGTCTATATTACATACATAAAAGGAAGAAAAATATTTGACAATGATACCTAAGTCACACTATAGCTCAGATATAACATAAGTACTATGCATATTTACACATACAGACAAAATTACAGATTACATTCCATACCGGTAGTTGCTAACATTTACAATTTATTCATTGACAATGTAAGAATTGTAGCTCTTCAAACCTTAATAATTTATATACTGGTAATGCAGAGCTGAAGTCTAAACTATTGTTGATTTTGGCAAGTTTATTGTACATCAAACACATTCTTACTAATGGTGAATTTTTATAATATACTGTTTTTGGTATTTTGCAAACTAAGAGATCTCGATTTCGCAAAAATTTCCTGCTCTGGCATTGAAATGAATCTGCTGCAAGAAGCCACTATTGTCCAACATTCCATTAACTGTTTTATACAAAAACACCTGCTGTAAGTTTTCGCGCCTTGCTGCCAAGCTAATGCAGTTGAATTCATCCAGTAGTTGAGTATGTGATTTATTTGCTTTACACGCAGATATATTGTTGTCTTTGTAATATAAGTACCTTAGAAAACATTTCTGAACTTTTTCGAGGCGCCCTTCCAGCGATTTATAATACGGGTGCCAAATAAATGAAGCATATTCTAACTTGCTACGGACAAGATTTTGAATAGATGATCGATGGATATTGTTGTTTTAAGGGGCGGAACTACGAGGTCATCTGCCCCTAATGGGGCTACTTAGAACCCTTTTCATTTCTGATATGACTTAAATCTTTCGTAGACAAAACCGAGTTAATTATTCATTTACATTAGTAATAATTAAAGCCCGGTTTCTTATATTTAAACTATTTTGTTTGTTGTTAGCAATCTTCATTATTTTGACATAATTAATCCCCCCAAACCCCTTGGTTCCATAACCCATGAAGGGCCCTGGCGTAACAATCGACCGCTCCCTAGCCATTCGGTCCCCTCGGCCGTTAATCTTGGTTTTCGGGACTGGGCGCTGCCTCACTGTTTTAGACAGCTACCCAATTGTCCTCACGAGCCTGTGTGCACTCCGTTTCGGCCCTCACTTTATTTTCTAAAAGCCTTGATGGGGCCGGAAATCGAACTTGGTGCCTCCGGGTGAGAGGCAGGCGCGCTCTCAACACCATGGTTCGGCTAATGACATAATTAACCGTTTTCTTCTTCTTTTTTCGAATAACCCATTTGGAGGGTGTGATGAATCAACGTTGGCTATTGTCCATTGCATTCAATTTCCGTTGTTTCCAAATTTCTTTCATCCTTCTGGAGTGACGATCTTTCTCCTCTTGAGTCCACTTTCTGCCAGTTGTTTGTTTCTTCCTTTCTTGAAATTTTACCTTTTGAATAGCTTCTCTGAAGAGCGATCTGTTTGCTATTGTGTCTGTCTGAATTTTGGCGTTTGTCAAATCTTTGTCAATTTCAATGAACCATGTGGGTTTGGATTTGTTACTAGTCAGTAAGTTGAAGATCTGTTTAGTTAGTCTACTATTTTCCATTCTATAGATGTGCCCAAAAAACTCTAATCTTCTCTTTCTCATTACATCAGTTAATTTTTCACATTTCAAATATAACTCTCTATTTGGTCGTAACCAATATTCTGCATTATTATTTCGTTTAGCTCCCAGTATTTTTCTCAGAATTCGTCTTTCAGTCTTCTCTAATTTGTCTAAATCACAACATCTTGTTAATTTAAGTGTTTCTGCTGCATACAGAGTTTCAGGTCTGACCACTGTTTGATAATGCCTTAATTTAGTGTTCCAGGATAAGTTTTTTAAAATTATATATAGGGTAAGGTGGTACAATTTCGATATAGGTACAATTCCGATCAAACTAAGGTTTAGCGGATATTTACCACTTCGGAGTGTTGGTAGTACTTGACTGTGTATGCCATTACAGTGCGGAGGACTTCTCGAGTTGTGTGTGATTGCATCACGAATACAGCGGCTTGTGCTTCAGATATACTGATTATTTTTTGTAGCTAGGTGAGTTCAATTATGTAGTTTTGTACTCTGTTATAAAATTTCCTAGTTTTTAAACGCTGGCAAACAATGATATTATGAGGTTAGAACCATGCTGTTGATTTCCGCTTGTGCTCGCACTACCTGAGTGACCTTCTGCTTGACATGTGCTGCCGTCTCTCGTCATAGTGGGGTACTACTTGACGATATATACAGTGATGTCAATAGTACATTTTCGATCAGCAGAGAGACACAACTTCGATGCACTAGTACAATTTCGATCGGAATTGATTCAACCAGTTATTTGTGTTGGAATATAAATCTTATTACGAAGCAAAAATGAATTATGAGTATTTCAAAAGATTTCAGCATCTAACGTTTTTATAGGCTAAATTCAGAGAAAATAATGGTACACTGTTCTTAAGTTTCCAATATCTGAGAAATAAACAATATGGTTCCTAACTCAAATTCATATTTATGGTTCATGGTATTCAGAAGCAAACACTTCCTTTATCATTATTAGGTCAAACAATGTTAATAATGTTATTGCTTATCATTGGGGGGTTTGAAGCCATTTTTCAGTGTTGCCTAAGTAAACAAAAGTTTGGTGTGTTTCAGTCGGTCAACACGAATATACCCCCCCCCCCCAAAAAAAAAGAGCTGGGTTATGCCCTAATCCTGAAAACGCAAACATCAGTTCGACTCTCTTCCAACGAAAATCTGGAAAAACTCCGAAGCAAGGGACGTCTTTTTCAACAGGCACAGAAGAAAGTAAGAGGTCGCCAGCAAACGACGATGAGTGTGGATTTTGTTTGATGAACTATTATAGTGAACAATCAATGAAAAAAGTGACTGGATTCGTTGCCAGAAATGTAATGTGTGGTATCATGAATTGTGTGTTAGTTCAGTTTGAAAAGAACACTTCGTATGTGGAAGATGCCACTGATCGAAATTGTACCAACAGGTGATCATGATTGTACCAGACGAGGTACATTTCTGATCAATTACACAAAATTATGTTTTTTATTCTTATGTCTAAAGTAACAACTGTAATTTTGTAATATATATAAAATACATCCACTATAGTTCAAGGAACGTGTACCACTATTGAAATTCATTGTAGCTTCTGCACGCCGCCTGTGGTAGTATGATTTTTCTTAACTGATCGAAATTGTACCACCTTACCCTAGCCTATCTTTGTCATATGAAAACACCTTTGTAATTTATGCATACGCGTTTCTATAATTAACCGTTTTATAGTAAGGGTGGGTAGGCTATAAGTGAGCAGCCGGGAACATGCGATTCTCCTGTTAAGGAAGTGACAAAAGCCTTGAAAAATGCATGGTAGTATGCGCGTAGTTTAGCGGGAAAATATGTTTTTGTCACAGTATTTAAACATGTCTAGCAGGCAAGGCAATTCGTTCTATAAACTTTGTGTTTGCACTAGCCATAAAAAAACAACAAAGAAATATGACCCAGGGAGGGGATCTGCATACGGCGAATGGTTCACCCCAAAATCCATGTTAATGTAATAGCTGTGACACATTCAACGGTCTCCCACCAAGCTCAAACTGCCGATCATAACTTCAAATTTTGGAGGAAAAATTAATTCCATAAAGAAATGACACAGTTACGGTATTACACTTTGTTTCGAGTTCAAGTAACCTAGTTGTCGGTATGGTAATTAAAATAACTAGCGGATTCGTGCGAGAACTCTCGCATAGGTCTAATGGGCTGTGTGCGCCCCCAAGTGTACAGACTATCCGCCCGGTTATAGCTAAAGCCCTGCGCGGATGCAGATATCCACGGATATCCGCATTTTTTCGCCTTGAGGATATAGTTTGCATGGTTATGCGGGTAGCGGATAAGCTGCGGATAATGTTTGGAGAAAATTTGCGGATAGATTTTAGAATACAATCTGAACTTGTTGAATATCATTATTAGACCCGGATGTTAATGACATATCATATTTTACGTTGTTTTTTCATGACAAATAAAAGATGATTATTTAAGCTAATCTCATTCAAATTATGTCATTAAGCATAATTAACACTCCAAAAAAGAAAGGGTTGCATTTCTGCCTGAATAGCATTCATTTTAAACATACAGTAGCACATGACATACAAAGCCTAAGGGAACGACTCTTTCTTCAGATGTCTAAATATGTTGCTTTAGTAATTTATGTTTTATCTAATTTAAAATATTATTGTATTGCCAGTAGATTCGGATAACAAACGTGCGAATGCGGAAGAATCTCGTGGGGATGCGGGGCGGATGTGGATAACGCCTTGTTTATCCGCGCAGGGCTGTAGCTATAGTGCTATGCGGGCTATACGTGGCACAGTTCTGGCAGGGGCTATCGTTTGCTTATTTCTTTAAACACACTTTATAAACATATAAATATATTTCCTTTGACTTTTCAAGAAATGCACGATTTTTCCTGTACTATTTAGACGATTTGGAAGATTTTGGTATAAACCGCACCTTATAACTCCCTCTGTTTTAGGAGCTTCAGTTTTGTGAAACATACACCGTAGCGGTTAGCGTATTATATAATAAGATATTTCAAACATGTTTCCATATAACTTAGGTTAAGTAGTACCCTATGTTCATTTGAGTTAATTAACTTCTTTCAAAAGTGGAAGTAATTTCGTGAAGAATAGACCAAGAAATTACTTTAAATAAGTTACATAAAACCTCTATAATACAGAATATCTCAGTTTTTTTAATGAATCAAGTATTTTTCATAAAATTGGGGGCATTTTTTATTTTTTCAGTTTTTTTTATTTTATTTTTATTTTTAGGTCATACTATTGATATTAAAGATGTGACGCACCTGTATCCTGGCTTCAGTTAATTTGGTCCTCTGCGCCAGCTCTTCTCGCGTATAGATGTCGGGGTACTGGGTGCGTTCGAACGCTTTCTCCAGCTCGTCGAGCTGTTGTGCCGTGAAGGTGGTGCGACTGCGTCTCTGCTTCCGTTTGAGGGGAATTCCCGGCTCCGATTCGCAGTCCGATCCTTCGCTGGTCTTTCCTGTAACACACAACCATAAGAATATCCATTATTTCTAAATATTCTAGTTTTGTATTACTAGTTTTTGTAGTCAGTATTTTTTTTGTTATTATTTTATTGTTATTAATAGATCTAATATTATATTTTTGTTTTATTAATATTGGGATTTTTTTCTTATTTAGGCATCCACCTCAAGATTTGTTAAAACATGTATTTTAACTCTGTTCGGAAAGGCAGATAAGCCTTCTGTTCCGCCCTTTGAATCAACAATCTTGAACAACAAACTTTCCCCAGAAGGCGCACCCCATTACCCGAAAGTGGGTGGATGATGATGATGATGATGATAATTCTTGTTTTAAGGGGTCTAACATCTAGGTTATCGGCCCTAATGGTTTGGGTGTTAGTGAAAGATGAGATGAGAATTAAAACTATAACTAATACTAACTACAAACTTACATACTATAAGAAGAAATGGTAAACAAATAAAGGAGAAAGCAGATAAAGGACAGGAAGAAAAGAGATGCCCTCAACCCTCGAAGAATGAGGATTGAGGGAAGGAAGGAGAGCCATGAAAGGGAGATAGGAAAGGGAAAGAGGAGAGGGCCCGCCCCAACGTCAGAGGAAAAAGGGGACTAAACGGACCCAGCTCAGGTATCCCTTGGGGTCGCCAACTCCCAAACTCACAAGCCGTGAGCCCTTGAGGGTGTAGCACTAATCAGGGTGCACCAGAAGTGGTGGGGCTACATACACCCTGCCTTCTTGAGAGCCTTGTGCAGAAGGCAGGAGATAACATGAAAAGAAAAAGGCTGACCCCACGAAAAATGAGGGTATCAGAAAAGATGAGACAAGGGCCAACTAAGGCGGGAAAGTGAAAGACTCCCTAGGCCTCGGATACCCTAATACCGTCGGGGTCGGAAAAGAACAAGAGTTGACCAAGGGAGGTCGCCAGGAAAGAAGACTGAGAGGAGCCCGTCACAAGTAAGTGGAAGCAATGCCGGACTCAGCTGGGGTCCCGTGGTCGCCAACCCACGTCCCACTATATGTGAGCCCCTGGGGGGGAGTGGGTGGAGGTGCACTTGATATTTTGTCTCTCTTCCAATACAACAGGGGACAGCGTAGGCCAGTCGGTAGAAGCACTGCTCTTCTAACTGAAAGGGAGTGGGCTCGATTCCACCCCAGGTAGTGGATATTAGAAACAAAACTACCACTTTCAGAAACAGGTTCGCACCAGAAATGCGTATCAGGTTAATTCCTGGGAACAAAGGCGACCGGGCATGGAGCTGACAACTCCGTCACATCTAGTGCCAATGTCACAAAGGGTGGATGGATGCTTCTTGGAACCTTGGACTGTTACGGAGCTGGCTTCTATTTCCGTGTACAACTGTTAACTACGATATAAATTTTTACATAGTACAGTACCTACTGTAAAGTAGATATCATAGAACCAGACAAAGCATCGGGACGATATCTGATATGCTCGATTGTAGGTTATGGTAAAAAAGTCATGCTTGCTGGTAAATTTCGCTATCATATTTATAGGTCACGTCAAATATGGCCGTGGTATTGGGGTAGCACGCCTGACTCACACCCGGAGGTCCCGGGCTCAATTCATTCCCGGCACCGTCAGGGATTTTAGAGACTGATGTGAGGTCTGGAACGGGGTGCACTCAGCCTCGTGAGGACAATTGAGTAGCTGATTGACAGCGAGGGTGCGCCGGTCACGGAAATCATGATTAAAGGTCGATGGGATCCGACGCACGGACTACGCATCAACCCATAATCTGCTGGCAAAAATGGATGTGCAGTGGTTGTTTGGTAGCCCTTCACGGGCTGTAGTGCCACGGTTGTTTGGTAGCCCTTCACGGGCTGTAGTGCCACGGTTGTTTGGTAGCCCTTCACGGGCTGTAGTGCCACGGTTGTTTTCTTTTTTAATTCCAAATATGGAAGTTTCTCTTAAGGGTACCCATGAGTGAAATTTTGAACTTAAAAAGCCAAGTCTTTTAAATTTATACCACAAAGACAGTCACCTAATTTTACTGCTGTAGCTTTAATTCTTTGGATGGTACAGCTAAATCAACAAGGTACAATTTTCTTATATCTTCGATAAAGAAAAGACCCTTGCGTTGAAAATTTAATCTTTCTGGTCTCAAAATTCGTCAGTATGATCTTCTCATCCTACAGTTTCCTAAATTACCATGGGTTTTAATGCGGCTCTGATAGACTATTTAAGTCTCTATATTTTTTTTAAATCAGACGATAAGCTTCATACATCAACGTACTGGTTTCTTAGTTTTATAAGATTTAAATAATTACTATAATTTGAGATAGGGCTCAACTATATAGATCCTAAATTCTTAGGAGACACTAAAGATGTATTATCTGTACAATTGGTCACATGAAATGGACTTGATGATATCGTGGTCATGTAGCTCCGTGTACTTGGGTGTGTGTGGAATGTCTGATAACCTGTGCCACTGTGATGTCTGTACTAGTGTGCGTATTTGTAATTGAGGTAGGATTTGGGTAGGAAGCGGCCGTGGCCTTGGGTTAGGTACCGTCCTGGCATATACCTGGAGTATAAGTAGGAAACCACGGAAAACCACTTCCAGGATGGCTGTGGCAGGAATCGAACCCACCTCGTCTCATTTTTACCTCACGAGGTTGAGTGTAATCCGTTCCAGACCTTTGATCAAAATTAAATTTCTTGGCAGAGCCGGGAAGTGAATTCGGGCCTCCGTGGCGACAGCCAAGTATCCCTAAATAATTGGTATGAGCCGAAGAAAGTAGGGATACTTCTTCTTTAACGGGGCTGCGGCGAGATATGAGAATGTCGCGCGCGGTGACTGACAGGAGCGGGCTTGAGCAAGGGGGCGGCACATGTGACTCGTGTCACGCTACATGACATGTAACATCATGTCACCGAGGCAAGTTCCTGCCTTTGTGACTTGTTTTTAGCTTCTTCACGTCGTGTCGTGTCGACATTCTTGCTTGTATTAATGAAATAGCCTCGTGCGTTGAGTGCTAGGACCAAGATTCTCTTTCGACAGAAGAGTTACAGCATGCTTTAATTTTAATATAATAATATTATCACCGGGGCGGTCCCTTAATTAGCTCAAAGGAGACCTCCTGCATGTTCTGGTTCCCGAAAAGGATGGACAGTATTTAACACGTAGCTAGGTAACATACGAGTTCATTGAACTCCCAAACAAGCATAGTAACTGCTTTTCAGGGTGATAATGATGATAATAATAATACTCATAATATTAATTATAACCCACACAAACACAGAGAGATACTCCAACAACCAGACAAATTAACGCAAACGACGACTGAGACTATACAGCCACATCATGAGATTGAATGACGACCGATTAACAAAGAGAATTCTGACAACTTTTTTTAGATTAATACGTTTACATAGATAAAGAGAAGAAATAGGGTTAACCTACTGTATGATGAAGAATGTACATAGGCCTATTTAATTAACGGTATTTCCGGCGATCAAGCAAACAAGTAGCCTAGGCCTACAATATTGAACAGTGTTGTAATGTAAAGTGCAATGCCTAAGTCATACGCTATGTGCTTGAACAATGTACCAATATGTCTTAATACTTAAAAATCTATGAATGTATTTTTTGTATTGCTGGATGTAGGCCTAATATTACTTATTCTAATAATAATAATAATAATAATAATAATAATAATAATAAATTCAAATTCTGGAACTTGAAAATTCAGACAGTTTCAAACAGTAGCCCGACCCTACATTTTATCTGGTGCATAAATGCTTAAATTGACAAGAGTTGGATATCAAGAATAATTAGATAAAGTGAAAGAAGAATTTTGAAACATATACTGGGATCTAAAAGTTATAATAGTGTAGAATAGCCTATACAGTAGACGGAGATCCAACAGAGAGCTATATTTGAAAGTTGAAAGGCTATCTCATGTAATGAGGAAAACAGGACTACATTTTTGGACACATTTTCCAAGTGAATGATAATACACTTACCAAACAAATCTTCAACTGATTAAACTGTAACCAATTCAAACCAACATTTAAATTAAAATGATATGAAAAATGCTAGGATTAAAACAGACTAGCGGACCCGTGCGAGAAATCTCGAATGTTCAAATGCCACTCTTTCCCCCAACAGGTCTATAATAAGTGACTTAAGGATAAAGATGGTATATTGGCTTTCACGGCCAGTGAATTAAAACTCAGCAATTCGTCTAGGTTTGTGCCGTGTCTTGTGTGGGGTTTCACCTAGGACACCAAGCTGGCTCATCGGCGGGCTCTTGGTGTCCCTGCCCGGGCCCCCACAGGAGTGACGAACTGCGCGCTACCTCCCTTTATATTAGGTGCAACTGCACTACTTGACTGCGAGAACTAAAAGCTCCAGCAGCCTGAACCTCCCTATGAAGGCTTCCAAAAAGATGGTATATTGGCTTTCACGGCCAGTGAGTTAAAACTTAGCAATTCTTCTAGGTTAGTGCCGTGTCTTGTGTGGGGTTTTGCCTAGGACACCAAGCTGGCTCATCGGCGGGCTCATGGTGTCCCCGCCCGGACCCCCACAGGAGTAATGAACTGCGCGCTACCTCCCTTTACATAGAGTGCAACTGCACTCCTTGACTGCGAGAACTAAAAGCTCAAGCAGCCTGAACCTCCCTATGAAGGCTTCCAAAAAGATGCAGTTGCACTCTATATAAAGAGAGGTAGCGCGCAGTTCGTTACTCCTGTGGGGGTCCGGCGGGGACACCAAGAGCCCGCCGATGAGCCAGCTTGGTGTCCTAGGCGAAACCCCACACAAGACACGGCACAAACCTAGAAGAATTGCTGAGTTTTAAGGATAAAGGTTGTTATGTTTTTATTTGAACCTAATGATTTACGTTTCAGGCGTCCCTACGGCCAAAATGCGAACTGAACAGTAATGATGTCGCGTATTTTCCTACAGCAACTGTAGTCGCAAATCACACACTTATAACAAAAATTGATATTTATGAAAATAGAATGCTATTCGTCACTGCTAATGTCATTTGTGTGCCGAGTACATTGATTGACAGCTTAGCCGTAGGCTAACGCTCACCGGTTATTCGATATTTATGAAATTATACGATTTGAGTACTCATTCCTTTGAATAACTGTTTCTGAAATCCGTGCAAAATGATAAAGGAAAGACCTCAGAATGTTATAATGACATGAAACAGGCGTCACAGAGGCCAACATGTGAAGTGGACAGCAATTATGGAGCGTATCTTCCTTCAGCAACAGTATCTGCAAATCGCACACTTCGTACGGTTTTTTAAAAGTCTTTTTTTTTAAGAAATTATAGACTAGATATTTATGAAATTAGAGTGCAATGTGTCACTGGTAATGTATATTCTCTTTCATTTGAATGCTCATTCTTCACGATCAGTCGCTTGTGAGCGCCACAGGAGGGATCTATACTACTGAAATAATATATACAGTATGATGCAATAAAAAAACAGAACACCTCTGGGAGTAGTAACTCAAAATGCAGAATTTCAGAAGAAAAAGAAACTAACGACTAGTAAAAAAAGAACGCCAACTCTCGAAAAATGAAGGACATTTGGAAACAAAGAAAATTAATTGCAAAGAAGAGCAGCCAAAGTTGATTTGCCGTACTTTCCAAATGGGTTATTCTAAATAAACTAATAATAGACTAGTAATAATAGACTAGTAATAATAATAATAATAATAACTGAAACTTTGATGATTGGGGGTAAATCACAAACTAAATACAGAGAAATAAGAGAGAAAAGTCCTCAGAAAAATCCTAGGACAAAATTTGAAAACGGTGTTTGGATAAAAATAGAGACACGTGATATCTATAAATGTGTTGAAAAAATCACAGGTTCCATGAGATTTTATGGTCACATATACAGAATAGATGAAAATGGGTTAAGAAAGAAAAACATAGGTGCTACGAAACGCTAAATCTGATAGCCTATTCATAGATTCTACAAAACGCTAGATTTGTAAATCATAGCCTAGATGTTACAAAACGCTTATTCAGAATTATGAATGCAAAATTTTGGATATTTAAATGCTTAAATCCTCAAACTCCATTCATAATCTGTTGGCCATATCTTGATGAATGCAGTACATTTGCATTTGTCTGTTGGCACAGGCTAGAGTAAAATGTGGCTTTTCACCAATGTCTCAGTCTCACTCATGGCTGTGATTATATGGAAGCTACTGAGGTGTGGGTGGTGCTTAGTAATGACATTCAGGGCACAGTCAGTGCCTGTGGATGCTACGAAAGGTTCTACCATGGCTTCCTATAAGCAGGCCTTGTCCATAGCGGAGCGGCAACGCCGCACTCTCGTCTATGTGTGGCGAGCAGTAAGCATGGTGATGATTGGTGCTGAACGTGCCAGTCCACATAAAATTGGATATATTCTTTTATCGCTCGCAGTTCTTTCAATTGTGTTTAAGGTAGACCCGAGAGCGAAGGCTAATCATCTGGGAAACGTAAGTACAGCTTTTAAAACAACGTCGTTATTCTATAATATTAAATGATAGTAAGCTCTCGAATTCTATCGCACGTGGTTGCTCTTCTGTATTGTTTCGAAGCTTCATGCATTTTGATTTTTAAGCTTCATACACTTGTAAAAATTTAAATGTGTTGAAATAACAATCATACGTTGATAGTAGCAGAGTCTTTATTCTCGTCAATAATCAGTAGGTCTACTTTCGATCGACCATGCCCTACGATAGCTATTTTTCTCATGTCTGCGTTGGCATTTAAGCAATGTAAGTTAAACAGATACACATACATCACTGATATTGTAACGGTACTGTTGGTTGTGTATGTAAATTTGGAACAATATATAAGATCAAAACCTGCCAGATTATTAATTTCTGTATCCATTTTTTTTTTACCTGACTTACCATTTGATATGACCCATCAGTGGTCACCGGATCTGAAGTTATATGTAAGAGTGTTGGGCGCCAAGGGTTCGATCTGAGAGCGATAACCCAATACATCATAAATAATTTTACGTCCTAGCTCAGGTAGAACATTCACCAGACTCCATCGACTCAAGTCGTGGTATGACTTAGACATTAACCTGAATAACATTTGCTTCGGGGAAAAGAGGATGGCTTATATCTATTTCTATCATCTAGAAAGGAGACAGACTGCATTTACTTTAAATATAAATTTAATGGCATCAAAAACAAACAAGTTAGGAAAATGCATTAATTAATGACTTAACGTAGAAAGTAAACAAAAGAATTTAAGACAGGCAAAAGTTGCAAGAAAACGGAGGCGTTATGAATTTAATTTAATCTAGATCTGAATTTAATACTTTAGGTTGATTTATTCAAGAGTGAAGAAAGAGAGCTTGTGCATAAAGTCAATGAGCTTACCAAACGATGAATCCGCTTTATTGAAGAGTCTCTCCCCAAGAGAAAGCTGCTGTTGTAGGTGGTAGAAGTCCATCTTCATACGAGGAATTTATCTTAAATAACTGGCTACTATTAATTCTGAGGTATGTAGGCTACTCAGAATGAATAATGGTGGTGGATTGTAAGTCCCTAAACCACTCTTATGATGTTGGCGAATGACACTGCCAACACCATAATGTATCGGACTGGCCTAAGTCTTGAATACCACTCCTGCAATACTGTTCTACCTGCGACTGTCTTCCACCAAGTCTCGTTGAGTTGTCCTCTTCACATAAAGGAGTCTCGTCCCAAGTCGTACCACGACCGTCTGTATTGTTCAGCTCACCTCTTTCCACTCATCTACCCTCGTCCTTGGCCGCACCCTTACTCATTACCGTGGGCTCGGCACGCGGCTATTGTTGTTGAGTAGGTACGCAGGTAAGTTATTCCTTCACATCGTGGTGTTCTGGGAGAAGACGTAAGCTCAAGAAATGACCCATAGTGCTCAAGCGCTAGCTAATTACAAAAACAGCCTCTGACTTCTGTCAACTTAATACCGTAACAAAACCTAATCATGATAATACATTATATGGACTAAACCTACACTTAATTACTTGTGGCTAATTAACTGCCGAAATAACACATGATATAAATAACGAATGTCAAAATTTTGACATAACGTCAGTGGCGTAATCGTACCCTTCAAAATAAGGTTACATTCGTCCCGGAAAATCACGCAGACTATCGTTTACTATATTCCGCGTGATCTTCCCAAGACACGTGTAAATTAACATAGAACCCTAATATAACATAATACACATAATAAATTACCCTTATAGACATTTATATATACAATCAACATTTCTTCTTTTGGTTTAACACCAATGTTTTTTGCTCAGGCTATTATGTCTCAATCGCATATAGCTTATTGTTTTCTTTTTATTGTCTTGCGGTCATTACCGCTCATTGTTTATTTTACCTATATGTGTAAGAAAAAAAGACATATATGTGTTCTCTTATTTCCCCTTTGTCACATTTTCTTATTTCAAATCACACGAGTTCACTTTGTGATCTGCAGTTTGATTTCCCAAACCACCTTGTATTGCAAGTTCGTTGATTTTGGAATTCCATTTTGAGTGCTTTGAGTAAGGTCAATCACACACACAATCACTAGTAATTTGGTTGTGCTATATGACTCTATCACCCAAACTCTCTCTCATATGTCATTACGTGTATATCACTGAAAAAAAAAGAACAACACTAGAAATACATACAATCCATCATATTTCTGTCCTGTTTGTCCCTTTAGATATAACTCCCTTTAAGTACCAAACTCCATACCAGTTCTCCCTTCATCTAGATTCCCTCTCCTCTTTAACAGTTCATCTCACACAGATCAATGATACTGACCACATCTGATACCTTATTAATACCTAGGTATTTACCATTTTGATTTACCTGCTCAACAGCATAATGTTTGCAATATTGCCTGTTTCTGGGTCACTTAAGATATATACTTCCGAAGGCTATTTATGTTGTACGTGACGTATAATCGAGTTGACGTATCGTCTTCTAGTACATAGGCAGTATTGCCTATACGTTTGGTAACCGTGTAAGGGCCTTCATATAAAAAAAAGAACTTGCTCATCACTTTCTCTAATTTATTCGACTGCTTCGGTACTCTTAACAGGACTCTGTCTCCCGGATTGAATAGGTCGAATTTCGTTTGCTTTTGTTGGCGAATTCTTTTTGCAGCTGACTTTGATAAATTATGTTTCGCCAACTGGACAATGTAATCCATCCCTGGTAGTTTCCCCTCATTTAAGCCCAATACTCTAGCTAGTTCATTCTGAGGTCTTTTACCGAAGTGAACTTCGTACGGTGTCATCTTCGTGCTCTCGTGCTGGACAGAATTCAGCCAAGTCTCGACTTTGGGAAGATGTCCAACCCAAGCCGAATGTTTGTCATTCACCAGAGTGCGAAAAAGACGAGCCACTTCCCTTAACGGTCTCTCCGCAGAATTTCCTTGGGGGTATCTTACAGAGGAATGAACCTGTGTGATACCAGCTTCCTGCATACTGGTTCTCCATTTCTTTGCAGTGAACTGTGGTCCACTGTCAGATAATATCCTGAGCGGAACGCCAAACTCGGATATATACTTGTTAATGATCAGTCGGCTACATGCGAGTCCCGTGGCTTTCCTTAGCGCATACAGTTTGATGTATTTACTGAATGCATCAATAACTATGAATATATATTCGTAGCCGTACTGACCTCGAATGACTGGGCCAAATAGGTCCACACACAGTAGTTCGCCGGGACTACTTGTGAGAACTGCCTGTCTTTCCCCAACTAGATATCTTACTGGATACTTGCTCCTCTGACAGGTGTCACACTTAGCTATGGTTTTTCTAATGTCCCTTCCCATTTTCTCCCAGATAAAGTCATGAGCAATTTCATAAAGTACTTTGCTGGCTCCAAAGTGTCCCAGCTCCTTATGCATAAACCATATTAATTCCTCCCTCAAAGTGCCCGGTACACATATTGCCCAGCGATCCTTCCAACATCTTCTTGCGAGAAGGCCGTCCTGCATTTTATATGCGAACCTTCCCACTTTCACTATGTCTGAGTTGCCCCCTTCCAACCTAGCGAGTGCCTCACCCAAGATTACATCATCACGCTGTTCCACTAGCATGTCTTTCAGTTTCTGTAACGATGCCTTATTGCCTTGATCTACACAAGCGCACAATAAAATCCCTTCTTCTTCTTTAATAATAGAATTATCCCTGCTTAGACTGGAGTCACGTGATAACATGTCGGCTAGGATATTATCTTTACCCTTAATGTGCATAACTGTGAAGTCATATTCTTGTAATGCTAGAATCCAACGGCTTACTCTATTTGAACTTAATTTGCATGTTTTCGTGTACAACAATGCGTAGTGATCTGTGTGGATCTCAAATTTACTTCCGAGTAGATACATACGGAATTTCCCTAAACTAAATACTATCCCAAGTAGCTCTAATTCTGTGATGGTGTAGCGTTTCTCAGCGGCAGAAAGTCCACGCGAGGCTAAGGATACAATCCGTAAATTTCCCTCCGTATCTCTCTGGCACAAGACTCCTGCTATACCTATATGTGAGGCATCTGTCATCACCACATATTCCTGGTCTCTTATTGGATATTTTAAAACAACTGCTTGTTCAAAACCTCGTTTCAGAGCTTGAAATGCCTCGTCATGAGTCACATCCCATCTCCATCTGCTTCCTTGCTTTAAGAGGTCCCTGAATGGTTCTACTAACTTAGAATATTTTAACACAAAACGTCTAAAAAAAAATTACAGATTCCTAAATACGTCTTCAGCTTTTTAACATTTTGTGGCACACTTGCATCGAGGATTTTGTTAATCCGGCTTTCTTCTGGAGTTACCCCTGAACGTGACACACTATGACCCAGGAAAGTTACTTGTGACTTACAAAACGTAGATTTTGACAATTTCAGGGTGAACCCTGCTTTATCTAGTCTCTTAAAACCGTGTCCAAGTGAACCAAATGCTCTTCAAAAGTACGCGAACTAATTACAAGATCATCAATATATATAGTTACATAATCTCCCGTGTTATCGCCTAAAACTATGTTCAGTGCTCTTATCAGCGCTGCTGAACTGCTCTTTAATCCATAGGGTACCCTGCAAAATTGGTACAGATTGTACTGATGACTAAAAGCGGTAAAGGCTCTATCTTCAACTTTAAGAGGAACTTGCCAGAAACTAGAACTTAAATCAACACACGTAAAAAATTGTTTTCCCTCAAAAGTTTGCATTAGCTCCTCTATAGACATAGATTTTAATTGGTCTGATGAAATGTGTGCATTAACTAAACGCGCGTCTAAACATATCCTGACTTTTCCATCTGCCTTAGGTACTGTAATAAGTGAATTTACATAGGGACTGTTAGAATACTCAATTATACCGTCCTTAAGCATCTGATTGATCTGACTTTCTACGGCTTTCTGATAGACAAAAGGCACAGGATAGCGGTGACCGGTAAATACCGAATTGTCAACAACGTTCAAAGAGTGGACATAACAATTGGCTCTACCAATTCGATCTTCAAATATCCTACTATTATTTGACAAAACATCGTAGAGAAGCATACACTTATCTTCCTCTGCATCTCCAAGAAACGCAGCTTCACGTAACGAGTCATCGAGACTGTCGTTCGTAACCACACTGCCTACAAAAGTTACTGACTCTTGCTCTATAGCTTGAGACATCTCATTTAACGTACACATCACTCCTACTACGCTACTCCTATATTGTTCATTGAACGGTATCACCACTTCCGCACCACCAAATTTAAATGTAATACAGCACTCTACATAACATATGTTTCCTGACACCCTAGTCAGCCAATCAGAACCCAAAATAACGTCGTACACTAGATTTGGAATTACAAGGCACACTTGCTTCTCTACGTAACTGTTTATATTTATTTCTATTAACACCTGCTTTGATATAATTTTAGACTTCCTACCCACGGCTGTGATTACAAAAGTACTCTTAATTGGCAATTCTTCGAAGTTAACCCCAGTTCCCTTTAATTTATCATAATAAGCATTGCTTATGCAACTCCTTACACAGCCACTGTCTATTAACACATTCGTACACGTCCCGGACACGTGTAGCTTAATGATCGGACTTATATTACCCGCCACTGGTAGTATTGCTTCGTCACATAGTTCACTTAACAAATCATTCCTTACGTTTAGGTCATAGTGTTCCTGTATCAGGGTTAAAACAGGGCACGTTGCAGACTGAGATCCTGACCTTATGATGCAGTCTGGCTCGCGTTTAAATTACTATTATTGTCTCTACCTTCACTAGTGGTCGCAACGCTCGTCTGGCTATTACTATTCACATTCTGTTGGTTACTATTTTCATTATTACCTACGGGATTACCTCTCCCATATCCTCGGTTCTGATTAACATTAGGGTTATTACCGTAGTTACCCTGTCCGTGTCCGTTGCGCCCATCATTACCCCTACCTTGATTTCCTCGCGAATCATAATTCCTGCCTTGCGAGTAATTATTCCTGTTTTGATAGGTCGTCACAAAATTATTACCCCGGTTTTGGTAATTGTTTCCACTCTGACCCCTATTTTGATAATTGCCTCCTTCGCCACTGTTTCCCTGCGTTCCTTGATTTCTTGCATCCTGAGACTGATTGTTATAATTGCCCTGGTTTCTAGTGACTGTTTCTTCACTTGAACCTTTCCCTAGCGCATCAAAGGTACCTAGTAGGCTCTCTACTTGCGTGACAGTTTTTACATTTTGTATGCATGCCGCCTCTTTGATTCGGTAAGGGAAATGCCTTAACAGGAGCCTTACGACATCTTTTTCCTCTCTCAGTCCATCCAAGTATTTACAAACCAACACTTGCCCCAGGAAATACTCCGTCATATTGAGATTACCCCTTGCGTTGTATTTTCCACACACGATTCCCTCTCGATACCGTGATTGTATGCTCTCACTCCAAAACTTATCACAAAATTTATGTCTGAAGTCTGTGATATCTTCAAAACCGTCCCTATAAACTGCAAACCAGTTTTTGGTTTCCCCTACGAAGGCCTGTTCTAATATTTCAACAACATTACACCATTCGATGTTTCCGTCCTCCAATCTTTCTTTAAACCTCACTTCAATAGTATTTAGAAACTCCATGGGGCATCCTTGCCGATTGCTAAATTTCCCTAACTCTATTTCTTTATGAGTGCTATTCATATATGTCGTTCGACTCTGACCTGCTTCTTGTCTTATTCTAGACTTTAATTTATTTTCAAGCTCGGCAATTTTCTCCTCTGCTCGTTTCTCTATACTACTAACTTTTGCGTATATGCTCCCATCTGTTGCTTCAACTTTATCATTCAGCCTATTCTGTGTTTCTTGAATTTTACTTATACTTTCCTTACTCTGTTTCTTCAAATTTTCAACTTCTTTACTAATTTCTGCTTGAACCTTATCGATTTTGCCGCCCAGCTGTTCTTTAATTTCCGTTGTTACTCCCTGAATTTTTTTAATTTCTCCCCCCAGCTGTTCTTTAACCTCCATAGTTGTACTCTGAACTTTTTCAATTTCTCCTCCCAATTGTTTCTTAATTTGCTTCGTCTCTAACTGTATTAACTCTTTAGATTCCTCTGCTCGCTTACTTATTTTATTCTCAAGTTCATCTTGCACCCTCCTCAATCTACTCTCCATGTCAGCTAGGATTTCTTTCGTCTTCTCTTCCATCACACCCCTGATTTCACCCTTAATTTGCTCCAATCTCTTATCCATCTCCTTACTGTTTTGATCCAATTTACTATTAAGTTCTTTATTACTATCGTTTAGTTTACTACTAATTTCTTTACTGTTTTCCTCCAATTTATCGTTTAGTTTACTACTAATTTCTTTACTGTTTTGATCAAATTTCGTATTTAATACCTGTATAAGACTCGCAAACATGCTCTTCATATCTCCCGGACTTTCTTTCTCACCATCATTACTGGGATTTACCTCCGACATCATCCCTGTGCTGCTTTCACCTTCCTCTACTAACTTACTACGTGCTTCATCCTCTTTCTCCTTCGTCATCTTACTCCCTAGCTGTTTTTGACTACGTAGTAACATATCGTCTTCTGAATCACTCATTCTGACTCACGTTGATATATAAAATCCCCCAAAATGCAGGTACAGAAATATGTCACTTTTCCCTCCACAAATGTTATCAGGTTTTCGTCCCACGTTTATGGCGACAATGTAACGGTACTGTTGGTTGTGTATGTAAATTTGGAACAATATATAAGATCAAAACCTGCCAGATTATTAATTTCTGTATCCATTTTTTTTTACCTGACTTACCATTTGATATGACCCATCAGTGGTCACCGGATCTGAAGTTATATGTAAGAGTGTTGGGCGCCAAGGGTTCGATCTGAGAGCGATAACCCAATAAATCATAAATAATTTTACGTCCTAGCTCAGGTAGAACATTCACCAGACTCCATCGACTCAAGTCGTGGTATGACTTAGACATTAACCTGAATAACATTTGCTTCGGGGAAAAGAGGATGGCTTATATCTATTTCTATCATCTAGAAAGGAGACAGACTGCATTTACTTTAAATATAAATTTAATGCCATCAAAAACAAACAAGTTAGGAAAATGCATTAATTAATGACTTAACGTAGAAAGTAAACAAAAGAATTTAAGACAGGCAAAAGTTGCAAGAAAACGGAGGCGTTATGAATTTAATTTAATCTAGATCTGAATTTAATACTTTAGGTTGATTTATTCAAGAGTGAAGAAAGAGAGCTTGTGCATAAAGTCAATGAGCTTACCAAACGATGAATCCGCTTTATTGAAGAGTCTCTCCCCAAGAGAAAGCTGCTGTTGTAGGTGGTAGAAGTCCATCTTCATACGAGTAATTTATCTTAAATAACTGGCTACTATTAATTCTGAGGTATGTAGGCTACTCAGAATGAATAATGGTGGTGGATTGTAAGTCCCTAAACCACTCTTATGATGTTGGCGAATGACACTGCCAACACCATAATGTATCGGACTGGCCTAAGTCTTGAATACCACTCCTGCAATACTGTTCTACCTGCGACTGTCTTCCACCAAGTCTCGTTGAGTTGTCCTCTTCACATAAAGGAGTCTCGTCCCAAGTCGTACCACGACCGTCTGTATTGTTCAGCTCACCTCTTTCCACTCATCTACCCTCGTCCTTGGCCGCACCCTTACTCATTACCGTGGGCTCGGCACGCGGCTATTGTTGTTGAGTAGGTACGCAGGTAAGTTATTCCTTCACATCGTGGTGTTCTGGGAGAAGACGTAAGCTCAAGAAATGACCCATAGTGCTCAAGCGCTAGCTAATTACAAAAACAGCCTCTGACTTCTGTCAACTTAATACCGTAACAAAACCTAATCATGATAATACATTATATGGACTAAACCTACACTTAATTACTTGTGGCTAATTAACTGCCAAAATAACACATGATATAAATAACGAATGTCAAAATTTTGACATAACGTCAGTGGCGTAATCGTACCCTTCAAAATAAGGTTACAATATGGGCTTACTAATTAGTTACTAAAACAGAGATAACGATTTATTGCATGAGGAAGTCACCTTCGTCTATTTCTGTTTCGTATGATGTCAGAATAAGAATGCCTGCTGGAAATGACAGACATGACTGACAAAGAGGCTGTCTACCGAACTACATACGGTAGGCCTACTGTAATTTACTAGCTGAGGCAAGATATGTCTCAGAAGTCTAATGGTGCTTGATCATCATTATTATTATTATTATCTCCAACCCATATTATTGCCGTTTCTACGGGGTTGGTGTTGAACTAAGATATTTTTTAATGTGGTGAATGGTTTTTACGGCCGGGTGCCCTTCCTGATGCTGGCCTCACCAGAATAGTTAATGAGAGATACAATGACTGAAACTGGGAAAAGAATTGGATGGAAGCGTCAGTGGCAGGCATTTTCCTGGAGCTAAAAATTTGAAACCACGGATCACCATTTCAAGAAGGTTGACGATGAGATTCGAACCCGCTGCTCTTCCGATTCCAGGGATAGTCGGGTCCCAGGGCCTCGCGGCTCTACGTGAGTAGCTACCCCGGTTGATAAGCCTATTATTATTATTATTATTATTATTATTATTATTATTATTATAATTATTATTATTATTATTATTATTATTATAGACAGAGTATACTCACTTCGATTTTCTCAGTCTCCACTGCGGCTTTCTAGGATAATTTGTTTTCCAGCAACGTACCGGCATCAATATAAACATTCAATGACGTATTTAAATGTGCACTCCTACTCCCTGGCAAGTTCCAGACTGATAATTTGGAATTTCGATTTTGCTGTTACAGACAAATGGCTGGGGGATACTACAATATAAGTGTCAAACAGGTATTTGAGGCCGAACAAAAAATAAGAGCAAAAAGTGTCTTGGGTTTGCATTCAGCAAGGTATGGCAAAATTAAAATGTACGCAAATGTTTATGATCATAAATATGTAGCATGCAACAGTGAGAATTGTATTAAATAAAATGTTTTCGTGAATTTTTTTGGTATTATAACAGAATATTCTTTAGAATGTACCGCAATTGATAAGTCCGGACTGTACTGTATCTGCGGTTACATTTCGTTCCAAATAAGTAAACGAGTCAACTGTCAGGATTGTATCAGCCTGGTAGCAAACGATCAGAAACAACAAAGAGAAGACAAATATTTCCAACTAATAAATCGAGGTGGATTATCAGTTCCCACAGATTTTGTTATTGAAATAACAAGCAATGTAATTGCGATTATGCAGTCGCTAATATCAGAGAGATATGAACAAGTCTTCTTATCATTCAGTGACAAACACAAGGATGTTTTGTGCTTACTAAGTGATAAAATAGTGTTTTCTGACACAGTAATGCGTCACGTCATTGAAGATATTATACGTGTATCTGTGGCTGAGAAACTGCTGATACTGTTAAGCTAATAATTGCATCGAACATTCTTCTGAACAATTACTCCAAAATGATGACAGACGCATCGAGTAGGCCTACTTCAAGTGAAAGTAAGAAAAGAAAATTGTTAACACTTATGTCAAGTGATTCTTGACATGTTTTAGTATAAGTTAAATGTATGTGAAGTAATTTTATAATTTTTATCGTTTAATTGACTAATTATTAAATAACTTCCATCAGAATCTACAGTACATCTACAGTATACGCACCTTCCCCCGTCCATACATATTAGTGAACTTCTTTCCAATAACCCGATTTCAAATTAATATATTGACAGACAGCAATGTCTTCTCTGCCTAGGCGCACGGCTGGACCCGGACGTATGACGTCAGCGAAGCTGTGTTGCAATTCGGTGTGGCCAAGGCCTGCCTAAAGGAAGCCATGGTTCTACTCATAGGTTTAGTACTGCAGTTCTGACTCAGTGAGGAAAGCAATAGCAAACTACCTCACTCCTCATATTGCCAAGTATGCCTCAATATAGTGCTGCCTTGGGTTTTTGTGGGTATCTACCCACATAACCTAACGGCGGTGTTTTTTGAGGATCCAACCAGCCTTCGGGCTGACTACCTAACAGACAGACATAAGTTATTCAATTTGCATATTTCTTAATGGATTTGAAGACCGGACTTGAATAATAAGCATGACTTGTCCAAAGAGACTTTCTATATCGATGACATAAAGGCAAGGTTCTTACTACCATCCACTCAAAATAGTGCCAAGGTTCTTGAAGAGAGAAGACAAAAAGGGAGGATATTTGGCTTGAATTTTATTGTACAGACACCATGTGGGACTGACACTGGAAGGAGGCAAATCCAGAATTAAGGCATGTCATCACAAGTTTAGCGGTTCATGGATATCGCCACAAACTATGTGCGACTGCACATTTCCATGAAGTAGGAAAGGAGTGCGTGTGTGTACTTTGTGCGGTGAAGGATGTGAACGCTATCACATCAACCGATGCAAAAATAGGACAAAATCAGTTTTAGAGTATAGCAAAGATCTATAGACTAACCAACGTGAATTGTATTTTGGCCATTCGGCTGCAATTACATTTTATTAATAATAAGCAAACCACAAGCAAGCAGGGTTTGGTGGTAAGCAGTCAAAGTCGCCATATTTCACTGAATTCTTGGGAGTCCTCAGCGTATCCGCCATGATGACAAGCAAATCCGGGTTGCGCAAGCGATTGCCACAATAGTGTTTTGTTCAACACCGCCGACCCATGAACTGCTGTGGCTGTGGTAGGAAGTCTGTGCAAGAATGTCATGCCACGCCCACCATGGAAATTGCTACACCGCACCGGCGACTTTCTCACGAAGATGACTGCGACTGGTCAAACACACATCCTGATAAGTTGCGCAGATTTCTAGCAAGAACCGCGCTCGATCAGTCTATAGCCATGGAGACAGAGTCTTCCACGTTTTTTTATTGGTGAAACCCCACACAAGACACGGCACAACCTTAGAAAAATTGCTGAGTTTTAAATAAATAGTAATTAGAGACTAATAATAATAAATAATTTCAACTCTGAGATTTGCCGATGACATAGTCATCTTGGCCGACACGCTTGAGGATTTGAATGCGTTTTTGAATGGTATGGACTCCGTCTTGAGGAAAACATTCATGATGAAAATGAATAAATGTAAAACAATAATATTGGAATGCAGCCGAAATAAATCAGAAACCTCTATGGACATCAAATTGTCAGGTGAAAAACTAAAGGAAGTTTGAGACTTCTGTTACTTAGGAAGCAAAATAACCAGTGATGGACGAAGCAAAGAGGATATAAAAAGTAGGTTAGCTCAGGCAAGGAAAGCATTTCTACAGAAAAGGAATCTGTTGACATCGAATATAGATTTAGGTGTTAGGAAGTCATTTTTGAAGGCCTTTGTCTGGAGCGTGGCTCTATGGAAGTGAAACTTGGACTATTGGTGCAGCAGAAAAGAGGAGAATTGAAGCGTTTGAAATGTGGTGTTACGGGAGAATGATGAAGATCAGATGGGTGGATAGGGTTACAAACGAAGAGGTATTAAGACTAGTGGGAGAGGAGAGATGTTTCTGGCGACTGCTAATGAAGAGAAGAGATAGGTTGGCAGGACACATACTAAGACACCCAGGAATAGCAAGCTTAGTTATGGAAGGAAGGGTCAAGGACAAGAACTGTAGGGGTAGACTAAGGTTAGAATATGTTAAACAGATTGCCTCGGATGTAGGGTGTGATAGCTATGTAGAGATGAAACGATTAGCTCAGGACAGGGAGGCATGGAGCGCTGGATCAAACCAGCCAAAAGACTGAAGACTCAAACAACAAACAACAACACAATAATAAAATAAATAACAGAATAATAATAATAATAATAATAATAATAATAATAATAATAATAATAATAATAACTCCTTTTCCCGCTTACATCGCACGTCAAGGGTTCGTAGAGTTCACGTATTTATTCACATACCCCGGTGTTAAAATAATTTATGCAATAACTAATTATATATTATGCTTCTAAATATGTTGTTTTATTTCGCGTTCATTATCTCCGGGAGCTTATTGCGATCCAATGCGGGACGGGACATGTCACGTTGCGCTATACATTTCTTACATAAACTCAATTAGATATAATTTAAATCACTTGATGATAAGTCGTACGGCTGTTAGCAAACACTAATATACCCTTTAAACATTAATAGCTACATCAAACTCGTGGCGGCCTTAATTCGAACGTGACTGGAAATGTGAAATTCATGCCTTCTGTTAAATTGTAAATCATCACCTACGTTCCTTTGGCGGAAGGCTATTAGGAAAAGCGTACTGTAAACACATGGCAGGTAATAGCCCCACAGGGCTAATGGCTGCCTTCCCTGCACCACCGCGGGGCACCGAGACTAACAATAGCAGGTTCCAAACCAAAATTATCGTGCGCAAATGTTTAATTTGAAGTCAGAGCGACTCTAATACTCCTAGCTTCCGAGTTTCAAGAAAATATAGTAGTATCTTTTTGCTTCTGTTTTATTGGGCATATTTAAGAATCAATTCTGCTGTTGCTGCTGGAGTTAAGAAGTAGTCAGTTTTTATTTAGCCTCTCGTCTTTAAGTAGTGGGTTTGTTTAAAATAGAATTAAAGGACGCTATGAGGGCGGTGAGTTGTGCTGTGGTCCGTCATCCGTAGCTGAGTTGTTATCAAACCCTTCGCTTCCGTCCCGCGTGAGTTCTAGAGTCCTAACACCTAGGTCATCAGCTTGTCGGACTTGGCGACATCAAGACCATGTAATTCCGTGTATTTCTGCGTGTGTGTAATCTGTTTGATAACGTGTGTTATTGTGGTGACTGTGCAAGTGAGTATATTGTTGTTATCACACCTCTTGCTTCCGTCTCGCGTGGGTTTTAGAGCCTTAACACCTTGGTCATCAGCTTTGACGGACTTTGTGACATCACGATCATGTATTTCCGTGTAGGCTACCTTTGTGTATGTGGAATCTGTCCGATAACGTGTGTCATTGCGGTGACTGTACAATTGAGTAGATTGTTGGTATCACACTCCTTTTGACGTGCTTGTCTAAAACGTCCTTCTTTTGCCATTCCAAGCGGTGATTAGTCAATGTATAGGCCTAAATTGAAAATCCACAGCCTGCTTCCAGTCTCCGACCGGGTCAGGAATGGAATGAATGAAGACCCAATCTAGCGGCGAGGATATGGACTGTGCCGGCTGCCGAGTCCTGACGCACTCCTCTGGGGCAATGATTAAATGAATGACAGATGAAATGAAATGATAGTGGAGAGTGTTGCTGGAATGAAATGTTGACAGGGAAAACCGGAGTACCCGGAGAAAAACCTGTCTGCCTGCGTTTTGTCCAGCACAGATCTCACATGGAGTGACCGGGATTTGAACCACGGACCCAGTGGTGAGGGGCCGGCGTGCTTCCGCCTAAGCCACGGAGGCTGTATAGGCCTAAATTAGAATGTCCAAATCACTGATGTAAATTTTCCTGTTTCTCCCACAATTTTATAAATATTTTCGATTACGACATCTCAGTATTTGTTAACTTGACCTAATAATAATACATTTATTGCAGCCGAATGGTCAGGAAAGGTTTAAAATATCAGGTTACAGGTTTACATAAAATCACAGTTGCACTGTTCATTTACTTGCATTTATAAGGTCATTACGAGACTCTGTCCTGCTTTTGCATTTCTTGATGTTATACAGTTCACACCTGTCGCCACACATTTTACACACGCATTGGTCATCTGCTTGGCGATATTTAGTAATTACACGTAATTTATGGTGGAAACCATGAATCGCGAGCCCTAACTTAACTTGACAAGCGAAAGGAATGAAAGCGACGAGCGAGCAACGAGTTACAGGACCTATTATTTTCTGCATTCCAAACCGGCGGTGAATCAGTCATAAAACATTTCAAGGGTGTACAAACTCACCACTTGTAGTTAAGTTTATTATATAAATAAATAAATAAATAATAAATATAAAATAAATACATTAAACATTAATTAATTAATAGGCTATATAAATAAATACAGAGACTACACAATATAGCATCAAAGGCAGGCCTCCAGATATCGTACGAAAAAACCAAGAACATGGAAAATCTACATCAAAATAGCAAAAGAACTACGCTAGAATTGGAAAACGGCACAATTTCACAGGTTTCCTCCTTCAAATATCTTGGAGAAATCATACTACCATCAGGACTAGACAGCAGTGCCAATGTAGAAAGAACCACCAAACTCCATAAGGCGTACAGACTGACATGGAATTGCTACAACATAAGAGTCATATCGCGTAATGCAAAATTACGACACTACAAGACAGTTGTATTGCCGGAAGCTTTATATGCCTCAGAAACCATATGCCTGGGTGGCCACTCTAAAGTTGCAGACATTGAAAAACATGAACGGAAAATTCTCCGGAAAATGTATGGTCCCACGAGAGAACATGGAATGTGGATTAAGAGGAGAACAGCTCCTTCTCTGACAGGTTCACTGATGGCGTACGGAAGCGACGCCTGAATTTCTATGGCCATATCCACAGAATGAACAGCGACAGACTAACTAAGAGATTATTCAAGGTAATCAACTCAACGAAGGTCAAGATAAAATGTCTAGAAGAAACTAAGGCGGACCTCCAAGAAATGAATATCTCATACGACATCATAGACAATCGTGGAGCTTTTAGGACAAAGGTAGCCAACCATAAATTTAGGGAGAAACCCATAAAGAAAACTGGTAGGAAGTGGTAGACAGAACGCAACATGCAACACAGTGCATTCATGAAGAGATTTTGGGAGGATAAGAAGGCGAAAACCATCAGGCCAACTAACAAGTTCAAACGCGCTCTTTGAATGGGCATAACGACGAAATTAAATAAATAAATAAATAAATAAATAAATAAGTTTCATTTGAACGAATCGTGCATTTTGCATTTGTATGGTATTTTTAAGTATATTTTTTGCATTATGAGTCAATTTCGCAATTTGTCGCTTTTTTATAGCACATTAAAAATAGGTTTAGGCTTCAGGTCATGAAAAATGAAAATACCAGAGAAATGCGCGTTTTATCGCATTTGCAAACTATCTCCACCACTAATCAGTATCCATTTTTAAGGACATATTTATCCATGTGGAGGGTCTTAGGGCTAATGTCCCACATTGTCCTCATAATATGACCACGCATGTATACAGAAGGAGGGGGAGGAAATGTAGACAATGCATGGTGAGAAACGGCCGACTATTAGTGGCAGAGAAATTATTCACCTCTCATCTGAGGCTGTCCACATCCTGTGCATGTCCCACGATAACATCTTGTTTTATTGTCCTCTTGTCAGTAAATCGTTTGTTTCTTCTCCCAAGTAAACGATCTTTAAATTGCCTGACTTATCTCGATTGTTCCGCTGTCGACTCCACTTTTGCCATGGCTTTCCACTGACTTGGCAAGCGAATCGCCATGACGCAATCTCTGTTCTTCATCAGGCTCGTTACAGAAACTCTCTGTCTTGATGGACGTGGACGTTTTCTGTGTAGGCCTACTTATTGTCTGTAGTTTAGAAAATACAATAGTTTATTAACCATTGCTTCGATAAGTTGTATCTTTAGATACATTCTGAGGTTTGTTCTGTAATGCAAGTGAGAAAATTGGTTTCCTCAAAAAATTACTGAGGAGCGTTAAAAATCCCTTCCTTCGGAGGGTAAATAAAGCCAGCGGGCCCATGTCACAGATTTAAGGCATGTAAAAGAAGCTTCTACTAACTCAATTAGGCTATGTGAAGCTAACTTTGTAGGTTAGATTTGATTAACGCTCTATCAAGTTCCAACGTTCGTCATCAGGCGTCGGTTGCGGTGGCATCTAGTAGCCAAGTCTTCGGATTGGTGTTGTTGACGGTAGCATTTCGTAGCAAAAGTACGAACTACTTGAAATTAATCGTCTGCAGTTCTTACCTGAATTACAGATAACACACACTAATACAGCCAACACTGGTTATCTGACGGATTCTACACACACCCAAAGTACACGGGGCTACGTGACCGCGTTGTCGCAGCCCCTCTAATGCGGAAGCAACCAACCAACCAACCAACCAACCAACCAACCAGAATTTCGAAAAATATTTGTAGGTGTAATTTATCAAATTGTTTTCAGAGCTTAGAGCTCTAGCTATCGGCGGATGTTACGTATCTCGTGGACCGAAACTATGAGGAATACTGAGGTGATGGGAAGATTAAACAAGAAGACGGAAGTGCTCCTTTTCATCAAGAGCGGAAACTAGAATATTTTGGATACGTGAAGCGTAATGAAAACTACAGGATCCTACAGTTGGTGATTCAGGGGAAGATCTCAGATCAGCGGAGACCTGGCCGAAGGAGAATCTCCTGGCTGTAGAACCTTAGGGACTGGTATGAGATGAGCACAACGACCCTTTTCCGTTTACAGACTCGAAGACTAGAATAGCCACGATCAACGCCAACCTTTGGATAGAAGACGGCACGGCAAGAAGCAGAAGAGCTCTAGTACAGTTCTAAACCAGTATTATTAATTGTCTTCAGGCAACTTATAGAAGGAGAAAGATACCGTAGTAGGCCTAATATACACCGCGGACAGGCCACGCAAATATCACTTCTTTACAGGTCTAGTTTCCTTCTTTCTCTTCCAGAAGTCTTTCATCCTGGTCGACTGCGCAGCTCTCCTTTCAGCAGTCCATTCTCCTCTGTTGAGATTCTTCTTCTCCCCGACAAGAATTTTGAGGCCAAATTTCTTTTTCTGTACTCTATTCGATTTAGACAATCTTCTTCAGTAATTTTGAATTTTTGAAGTTCTTCTTTCATTTGTTTTACATAGCCTCCTTGCCCTTTATAGTTCCAGATTTTATCAAAATTTGTTTGTTTAACCTTGAGCAATCCATGCGCACCATATGTCCGTAGAACTGATGTCGCCGTTTTCTGATCATCACTTCAAGGTTGTCGATTTTACTATAACTTTCTGCATTGGATCTCAGTCTATAACCTTCCTGTGTTTTCCTAGGACCATAAATCCTTCTTAAAATTATTCTTTCTAACTTGAGCAAATTCTCCATTCCGGTTATATTTGTAGTTTCCATGCCGTACAAGATGACTGGTCTAACAACTGTATTAAAATGTCGCAATTTTGCATTGATATACAGGCTCTTTTTGTGTATACAGTGTGGTCCAGCCGCCCCTTATTATTTAGTTTTATGAAACCCAACTAACACTGCATTTCCCCCGATGGTCGATATTGCTCTGCCCTCTGACTGTGTGACAGCAATGTAATTGGGTCATGGGTCTAGCAAAGAAAAACCGACCTTAAACTTTTCCCCGCCAAATAGTATGGCCCATTCTACTAACATACGACTTATTGCTCCTTGAAATAACACGCATACACGTAATACGATCGAATTAGTAGCTTACGCCACGTGATCTGTAATAGTAGAAAGTTAAATCAACACCATAAACCGTGATTGAAGACTTTGAGATGGATTTAAACGTTTGAGGTGGACGGCTACAGTAACAACTGCAAGTGCAGCGCGCTCCTTCTACTATGCACTGGTGGCCGATGCGGTTAAAGCACGGCCGTAGACGGCGGGCGAAAATGGCTAGGATAGTGCACCGAATCCAGTGGTAGGCATACTTTTTTTTAATGAAAGCCCACGCTCCATTTTAGTTGGGATGTAACTACATTGCCACATTCATTCCCTTACATGTATTTTTGTGAAGAGTGGGTTGAATTTTCCTGATTTATAAAGAGAATACGACCGAATTGATAGCTTTTGCCACGTGACCTGTAATGGCAGAAAATTAAAAAAACTGTCATGGATATTAACATAACATATCGACGTGTCGCTCTGGAGGTCCAGGTTCGATTCCCAGTTCTGCCAAGAAATCCAATACTGGTCTGAGGGCTGAAATTGGATACACTCAGCTTCGTGAAGCAAATCTGAGAAGAGGTGGGTTCGATTCCCACCTCAGAACCCTGGAAGTGGTTCTCTGTGGTTTCCCACTTCTGCTCCAGGCTATTGCCGGGACGGTTTCTAACTTAAGGCCCCGGCCGCCTCCTTCCCCATCCTCACCTTAATTGCTAATACATACATTATACAGACACCGCTATAGACAGGTTATCAGAGGAATTCTACACACACACCCAAGTACACGGGGCTAAATGACCGCGATGTTCTAGCCCCTCTAATGAAACAAGATTCTGATCGCCGGTATACGTATTCTTTAAAATTTTCCGTGGTATTATTTTGTTCGTCGCCTCCGTAGCGTAGCGGTCAGCATGGTTAGCTGCCACCCCGGAGGTCCTGGGTTCGATTCCCGGCTCTGCCACGAAATTTGAAAAAGTGGTATGGGGACTGAAACGGGGTCTACTCAGCCTCGGGTGGTCCAAATGAGTAGAGGGGGTTCGATTCCCCCTCAGCCATCCTCGAAGTGGTTTTGCGTAGTTTCCCACTTCGTCTTCGGGAAAATGCCGGGATGGTACCTTCTTCAAGGCCACGGCCGCTTCCTTCCCTCTTCCTTGCCTATCCATCCTCACCATCCCTTACCTTCCCTCATGAGGCCCCTGTTCGCTTTGCAGGTGAGACCGCCTGGGCGAGGTGCCAATCCCACCTCACCAGTTGTATCCCTTCCGATTCGATGTTCCCAGCTCCAGGACACTGCCCGTAGAGGCGGTAGTGGTGAGTTCCCTCGCTGAGTCCGTGGGTCCACCAACCTGGGGGGTAAACGACTAAAAAGAAAAGAAAACAAAAATATTTTGTTCGGGGTCTACTCAGCCACGGGTTATCCAATTGAGCATAGAGGTTTCGATTTCCCCTTCAGTCATCCTCGAAGTGGTTTTCCGTGGTTTCCCACTTCGTCTCCAGGCAAATGCCTTGATGCTACCTAACGTAAGGCCATGGCCGCCTCCTTCCCTCCTCCTTGTCTATCCCTCCCAATCTCCCCATCCCTCGTAAGGCCCCTGTTCGCTTTGCAGGTGAGGCGGCCTGGTCGAGGTGTTCGTCCCACCTCCCCAGTAGTATTCCCGTCCTACGTTTCAAGCTCCAGGACTCTGCCCAGGAGGCGGTAAAGGTGCGATCCCTCAGTGAGTCCGAGGGAAAAGCTAACCCTGGAGGGTAAACAGACTAAAAAAATATATTTTGTCATTAAATTCTAGCAAGAAGAAGAAAACTCTATTTGACGTGTACATATTAAGATGTTTCGTGTAATACCGAATTCGGAAACAACGTACCGTTCATGGAATCCAACCTGAAAATACATCTGCTCGCTATATTACTAGTGCCCCATCCTCAATAATTAACTGTGACCTCTTGTATCATTTCTGTCGTAAGACATTGGTAAAGTTGTCGACACAGACGATAAAACGTACCGAAAACAAATTATAAATCTTCCCCCTCTACCAAGTATCGAACCCCGAATCCTTCAATCCGCAGTCCAACGCGTTACCCTTTCAGCCACGGTTGCTTACACTACATGTGGAGCAGAATACACCAGAAGGATAGAAAGTGAGAAGTGGGATGCCACGGGAAACCACTTCCTAGATGATTTAGGTTGGCCTCGAATAGATTATAAAGATTTGATAATCAGTTCCACAAGCATGCCAACACACGTTATTTTGTTTGCACGAAAATAATCCTACCCGAGAGTTAATTCAGCAGGAAATTAAATATTCATAAATAACAGTCGAGTTTCGTTTACTGAATATTGCGCATTGGACGCTTGTATTCTTTCATGGCCTCCTCGAATACGCCACTATGACACTTCCCAGGCAGTGACATTTAAAATAGGAGGCCTTGGAAGTCAGTGCATGTGCGATGCGATCCTTACCTAATTGATTAAACAGCTGTGTCGTAATGAAAATCTTGAGCTCTGATTTTTGGAGAACCTCTATCATAATGAAACTCGAACTATAATGAGCCTCTTTAAGATGCAGTTTTCTAGCATATCATATTTATATTTCGGCATGGTCGAACATAATAGTGCATTATGCAACGAGCCTATAATGGCAATAATTAAGACACGAGTATGTTTATAAAACGAGCGTATGCGAGTTTTATAATTTCCATACGAGTGTCTTAATTACCATTATAGACGAGTTGCAAACGACGGTTTATGTTCGCCGATAATTATTATAAGTATTTTATGTTCGAGGTCGCCTCCGTAGCGTAGCGGTCAGCCTGGCTAGCTGCCGCCCCGGAGGTCCTGGGTTCGATTCCCGGCTCTGCCACGAAATTTAAAAGTGGTACGAGGACTGGAACGGGGTCTACTCAGCCTCGGGTGGCCCAAATGAGTAGAGGGGGTTCGATTCCCCCTCAGCCATCCTCGAAGTGGTTTTCCGTGGTTTCCCCACTTCGTCTTCGGGCAAATGCCGGGATGGTACCTTCTTCAAGGCCACGGCCGCTTCCTTCCCTCTTCCTTGCCTATCCATCCTCACCATCCCTTACCTTCCCTCATGAGGCCCCTGTTCGCATTGCAAGTGAGGCCGCCTGGGCGAGGTGCCAATCCCACCTCACCAGTTGTATCCCTTCCGATTCGATGTTCCCAGCTTAAGGACACTGCCCATAGAGGCGGTAGTGGTGAGTTCCCTCGCTGAGTCCGTGGGTTCCACCAACCTGGAGGGTAAACGACTAAAAATAAATAAAAAAAATATGTTCGAACATAAATATTCATACATATCTGTCGAGATTTCGGAAGTTTTATGTACTGTGCCACTGCGCGAGCGATTGCGAATGTGGTGGCAACAGGATGGGGCCCCACCTCACGGATCATTAGTCGTCAGGAACGATCTTCATGATACATATCCAAATAAATGGATAGGAAGAGGAGGACCCTTTCACTGGCCTGCCAGATCACCCGATCTTACGCTACTTGACTTCTTCCTGTGGGGTCACTTAAAGCAGGTAGTATATGCACATGAGCCTGAAGATCCTGACCACCTTCGGCAACTAATCACCGAGGCATGCCAAGCTGTTACACCTCAGATGTTACAGCGTGCAAGACTGTCTGTAATACGTCGTGCTGAAATCTGCATCAACCAAGGTGGTCAACATTTCGAACACTTGCTACACTGAATATGCAGAGTACCTTGCCTTATTCTTACAGGGGGGTGTGGTGGCGCAGCGGTCAAGCTCTTTGCCTCTCACCAACGCCATGTCCTGTGGTTCGAATTCACGTAAAATGGAGATCCCGTGGCTTATGACCGCGAGATTAACGGTCACGCTAAACTACAAGCTTTCTTCCTACATACCATTATGTCATCGTCTAACCTGCCTACGTAGAATCGAATAAAAACGGACCTTTTCAGGACCAAATAAAAATTCGTTCATTGGAACAGGTAGATGTGTGTCCGTAGTGCAGCTACTGTAAACGGCATTAAGCAAAAAAAAACTTACTTGCCCTGGGATCGAACCTGCTACATTGCAGCATGGCTGACGTTACGGCAGATGAGCACGATTTAACCATCTTAGCTACCGAGAGCCGTGGTGGGATAGTCTCACGTATTGAGTCTATTTGTAGTCCTCATAGACACTTCATGTCCTTCGTAAGGCAGTGTTGTTCGGATCTGTCGATTTACACATTCGTTATAAATGATGGCATTGAGATAACACTGCTGCCAATAATTTCGACTTTATTCGGGAGCATGAACTCAACCGTAAAGCTGTACTAGGCCAAGTACGAATGTTTTTAGGACGACTATGATATACGCGTTAGTTGGGTTGCCTTCCTCCAAAAATAATAAGGGGCTGGTGGACCACACTGTATATTGAAATTAAAAATAAATACTCATCATTAGGGCTCGGATCGATATGCTCGATAAAATCTCCAGATATGCTCGAAAACCATGTGTTTTATGCTCGATAGATATGCTCGAAAAAACATATGCTCGATAGATATGCTCGAAAAACACATTATATGATCGATAGATATGCTCGAAAAAACATTATATGCGGTTAAATATGCAGAATATGCTCGAAAAACACCGTTAAAAACTATAGAAAGGAAAGTGGAACGAAAAACATACATACCGTACCTTTATATACGAGCTTTATTTCCTAATTGTATGTATGATACACTGCAATATACTCGCATTGAAGTTTTTCAAGTATATATCAGAGAAGTTTTCTTATAAAAGTTACAGTTTAAAAGTTCATTTACAAAATGTTCAGAATTAGGAGAGTCAATGAAGTACGTCTGCATTGGTCTGTACAACAAGAATGTTTTCTATGTTTTCAGTTTTGAATGATTTTCTTAAATCAGTCAATAAAAGTTTCAATGACGAGAACGACCTCGCTAAAGGTTAAAATCCTGCGGTTCTATTATTCGCACCAGATAGGCTTTTCAATAATTCACCGGCCGTGAACCCCAATATACCATCTTTTTGGCAGCCTTCATAGGGAGGTTAAGGCTGCTTAAGCTTTTAGTTCTCGCAGTCAAGTGGTGCAGTTGCACCTAATATAAAGGGAGGTGGCACGCAGTTCGTCACTCCTCTGGGGGCCCGGGCGGGGAAAACAAGAGCCCGCCGATGAGCCAGATTGGTGTCCTAGGCGAAACCCCACACAAGACACGGCACAAACCTAGAAGAATTGCTGAGTTTTAATTCACCGGCCGTAAAAGCCAATATACCATCTTTTTAGAAGCCTTCATAGAGAGGTTAAGCCTGCTTGAGCTTTTAGTTCTCGCAGTCAAGTGGTGCAGTTGCACCTAATATAAAGGGAGGTGGCGCGCAGTTCGTCACTCCTCTGGGGGCCGGGCGGGAACACCAAGAGCCCGCCGATGAGCCAGCTTGGTGTCCTAGGCGAAACCCCACACAAGACACGGCACAAACCTAGAAGAATTGCTGAGTTTTCAATAATTATTTCTGTTTTCGAACCTTAAGGATGGTCAGGGCCCGAATTCGGGTTTTTTTCGAAGAAAAACTAACTATTTAAACGAAAACCACAAGAGTATGCATTTATATGCTTCTATTCTGAAAATCACGGGTTTATGCATTTATATGCTCGATAAATTTCAATTCTGTTGGTCCCAGAGAGGCGAAAATACCACCGAAAGGCTTCTTTCAATGTGTACTATTCAGGGAAAAAATGTGCAAATATGCTCGAATCCGAGCCCTACTCATCATCATCATAGCAAACACTCGTATCGAGTAGGTTGGCCTTGTAATGTCTCTTCATCGGTGAGTCGTAGGTGACTATACAAACCAAATCGGGAGTCACAAAATTTGCCGCAGTGATCACAGGTGGTTCCAGGTAGGGCATCTGCGTTCCTTACATTTCCTCTAATGGGCTCTCTGTCCTTTCGGCGCTGCCTGTTATCTTCTACAGTTCGTGGGCGGTTTCCTTCAAAATGTACTGTATTGCACCATGAAGAACAAGTGATCTCCAGGAAGAGCTAAGGTCTCAAGGGCAAACTTCTCCCAGTCAGTGCTGGATCACCCATTAGGCCCGACTAGGCTCAGGCCTAGGGCTCCCAATTATCTGGGGCCCCCAAGCAATTTCTAATTTAGTTCAATTTTATTCCGAAGATTTAGAAAAATTGTATCCGGAACTGAGACAGTTCCAGCATTATATTATATTATATTACAATGTCCTTTAAAAACTCATTCTGAACTTTACCCAAATTCTTATTCGAGACAAGCTTGAGTCTGTTTTTCCGAACGTTGAAATTGCTTTTCGCATTTTCCTGACCCTCATGATAACGAATCGTTCTGCGGAGCGCTCATTTTCAAAATTGAAACGGATCAAAAGTGCGCTTAAAGTATCATGTCACAGGAACGATTAGACAAGCTAAGTTTAATGTATATCGAGTCAGATGTTCTGCGGGAAATTGATTTTGATGACATTGTAGAAGATTTCATTGACCGAAAAGAAAAACAGAAAAAAATAATTTGATGACATTTCACAGAAGTAAAAAATAGTATGATTTGTAAAATTGTTCATTAAATCATATGCAATGTTTTCAAATAACTATGATCGTTTCAATTGAAATGTATGTATATATGTAGGCCTATGTATGATTTAATAAAAAGTGTATTATTTATCTTGAGAAAAATAACTCTTGTATATACTTTATTAAATGTACAGGTGCTAAAAAATAAAAATTATTTGAAAAATAAATAAATAAAGCGGCCCCAAAAATCTGAGGGACTTGGGCCTCATTTTACCTTAATCCGGCACTGCTCCCAGTTATTAATATCAATGTGGCACAGTTTTATATTAGCTTTTAGTACGTCTTTGAATCGCTTCCACACAGCGTTTACCCTCTGTTAATTCAGAGCAAAACCCCTGTTTGGAAATGCGATTATTGGGCATGCGAATTACGTGTCCTGTCCATGTCAGCTGACGTTTTATAATCATGGCTTCAATATTAGTAGTAAAAAGAATTAAAAAACTAATTTTAATATGAGTTTAGGCTACTATAAATTTGTTATGTGATTTATAATTTCATCAAGCCATTATTCTGTAAATTTATGAACGCTGCTGATTTATATACAGCCCTCTCCGAAAGCAAATTTTGATTAGTCTAAGCGCCTGATACTTGTTTCAAGCAAATGTCGTCTTTGAGTGAAAAGCTAGTAAGAACGTTGTTGGTGTGAGTGATTCCCTAACGACCTTCTCATTTTACTGTTTCCAGGCTACATAGGCTAAGTGAGTGTTACTACAGGATGATGATAGGGTAGGGCTGCACGTGGGAGTCGCCGGGGGACTATCGATTGGACGGGGTACGCTGCGCTATAAGTGATTCCTTGCATATTTATGACAGGTTGGGTGGTATGTTAATGACATCCTTCATCCGTCCGGTAAGTGAGTGGTTTCCAAGAGGCAAGGATCTATTCAGCCTTCTTCAGAGCCCATAAGCAGAGAAGCTTCAGTGACCGTAGCGTAAACCTAGAAGTGGGGACCTCACATCATCTCAGTTACTCACACGAGACTGAGTGTACTCCTTATATTTCTTGACTGAGGCGGGAATTAAAACCAGGACTTTTGGGACAGGAATTTCAATGCCCTGTAAATCGCACCCAGCACGCTCTCTACCTGGAATATTTGTGGCTGATATGGATGAAACCATTGCTCGCTACTTGGTTAGACGACTGTCTGGATGAAACCATTGGTCTGGACGAAACCATTGCTTGCTACTTGGTTAGACGACTGTCTGGATGAAACCATTGGTCTGGACGAAAACATTGCTTGCTACTTGGTTAGACGACTGTCTGGATGAAACCATTGGTCGCTATTTGGTTAGACGACTGTCTGGACGAAACCATTGGTCGCTATTTGTTTAGACGACTGTCTGGACGAAACCATTGGTCTGGACCAAACCATTTGTCGCTACTTGGTTAGACCACTGTCTGGACGAAACCATTGGTCGCTATTTGGTTAGACGACTGTCTGAACTAAACCACTGGTCTGAACGAAACCATTGGTCGCTATTTGGTTAGACGACTGTCTGGACGAAACCATTGGTCTGAACGAAACCATTGCTCGCTATTTGGTTAGACGACTGTCTGGACGAAACCATTGGTCTGGACGAAACCATTGCTCGCTATTTGGTTAGACGACTGTCTGGACGAAACCACTGGTCTGGACGAAACCATTGGTCGCTATTTGGTTAGACGACTGTCTGGACGAAACCACTGGTCTGAACGAAACCATTGGTCGCTATTTGGTTAGACGACTGTCTGGACGAAACCACTGGTCTGAACGAAACCATTGGTCGCTATTTGGTTAGACGACTGTCTGGACGAAACCATTGGTCTGGACGAAATCATTGGTCGCTACTTGCTTAGATGACTGTCTGAACAAAAATTACTGATTGCACTACAAGCAAGGGGCTCTGGGATGTAAGCCCCAGATTAGGTTTGTTTTGTATGTACCTGTAGAACAGTATTGTCACGAGGGCAATTTCTAGACTGGGCGCGATTTTCGTACAACCGTTTCAATACGCAACTTAACTATATATCACACAAAATGGCGTACAATGTGTGGAAATAAAACAAGGACACTTAACTACTGCGTCAATATTTATGAGTACTTTCATTGGAGTTTCAAAATAGTGGAACACACAGAATAGCTATTTCGTCCCTGATCTTGTACCAAAGCGTATCTGACAATGCTCTTATTTTCCAATAGTTCACCTCGTTGCGTAGTGACTAACATTCTTGGCTGTCACCGGGGAGGCTTGGGTTTGAATCCCAGCTCTGCCAATAAATTTTATTTTGGTCTGAAGGCTGGAACCGGGTATACTCAGCCTTGTGAGGCAAAACTGAGGAAGGCCTATTGTTGTTTTCAGTTAGTGGCTAGGCTATCGTGGCCATTTCAACCCCGTGTACTTGGGTGTGAGTAGAATTTATCTTATAACCGGTGTTATTGTTGTATGTGTATTTGTAACTGAAGCGGGGGTTGAGATGGTGGAGGCCAATGGCTTATGAGATTTGTTTGCAGTTTGTTTTTGATTTATGAAGAACAAGATCATTTTAATTGGTACTAGCTCGATTGTTAAGAACCATTTAATAAAAGTTTATGTGATAATGATAATAATAATAATAATAATAATAATAATAATGATAATAATAATAATAATAATATTGTATGGCCTCGGGTGCCGGATGCAAGCTTTGTTAATTGACGCCCAGAGGGCAACTTGCATGTCGAATTTTACCGCTCATTGAAGCGCTATGAAAGTCAAGGAGGTTAGATAGCTAAGCTCCTTGACACAATAGCGCTTTCTAGTAGAGAAATGAGGAACTTTGTGTTGGCGGAAAATCCCGAGATTAATTTTGCCATTATGAACACGGCTTACTGAATTCAAATGGGTTCTTTAACATGCCAACATCGTATGACATGCGTTTCGTGGTTTTTGTCGCCTTTCAAAAATCACTTACCACGGCCAGGAGCGAACCTGCAAGCTTGGGGTTGGCAGTCTGACACGATAACCACTCACCCACCGTGGCAAGCTAGTTTCTGAGATGAAATGTAAGTATAAAGCCTATTAATAATACACACATATATTGCTCTTAGTCGGACTTGAACCTATAGCAGGCAATATTACGAAGTTTCTCGGCCACACACTCTGACCCTAAGCTACGCTAGACGACATGCTGTAATTTGAAGACGAGAACTGCCTTTTGAGGTACACATCTCTAGGAAGATAGTCGGATACATTTTGTTCCATAAGACTCGTTCTTATTTCGACAAATCACACACCAAGTTATTGATATATTTAACCTACAGTATATAGTCTAGTATTGTATTTATCATCGTGAAAACAGTGTTTTGAGTCATTCCGGTATTGTTAATTCTCAGAGCACTGATTGTCAATTATATAAAACTAACAGACCCATGCGAGAACTCGTGCATAATGGATTGTGTGCGCCCCATGTGTACAGACTACCCGCCTGGCGCTAGTGCTATGCTGGCTTTACGCGAAACAGTTCTGCCAGGGGCTATCATCTTGTTTATTTGTTTAAAAGCAGTTTATAAACAAATACATATATTTCCATTGACTTTTCAAGAAATGCAAGATTTTTCCTGTACTATTGAGACGATTTGGAAGATTTTGGTACAAACCACACCTTCTAACTCCCTCTGGTTTAGGAGCTTGAGTTTTGTGAAACATACACCTTAGCGTATTATATAATAAGATAATAAGATGGCAAATATTTGATATGAAGGTAATACTGTTAGAAAGGTGAGATAAAGGACAGGTCAAGGAGAGCATCAGGAGAGAAAGGCTCGCGAGACCTGGGTCATTCAGTTCAAGGCCTCCTAATAGCCTATGCTTCTGCTAACGAATGTTTGGATTGAGAGTGCGCGTTCAACACTCACGCTTGCTCAGGTCGGGTGTAAGAAGCTTGTAGTTTTATGCGACCATTAAATTCACTAGTGTGGCTTCAGTGGCGTAGTTGGTAGCATGCTGAGCTTCTATGCCCAAGATCGCGGGTTCAAACCCGGACGAAGTTGTCGGATTTTTTAAGAGCGTTAAAAATCCCTCAGTATGGCTTTCTTTGGAGGGGAAGTAAAGCCGGTAGGCCCATGTCATAGGTTTATGGCATGTGAAAGAACCTTCCACTAACTACAATTGTGTGAAGCTAAATTTGTAGGTTGGATTTGATTAATGCTCTATTAAGTTCCAGCATTCGCCACCAGGTGCGAAGTTCGCAGCTAGGTGTCGTTGACGGTAGCATTTGGTAGCAAAAGTAGGAACTACTTGAAATTGATTGTCTGCAGTCCTTACCTGAATTACAGATAGCACACACTAATACAGCATCACAATTAATACCGGTTATCAGACAGATTCTACACAAACCCAAAGTAAGATGGGGCTACATGACCGCATTTTCGCAGCGAAACAACCAACCAACCAAATTCGCGATCATGAGCTACGGGGCCTCCATGTTTACGTAGAATTCGAACCACAGTACGTGATATTTCATTTCAGGAATCTCATGTGCATTGACCGGGAATCGTGCCCGATCAGCCTTGGTTTAGTGAGAGGTTAGCAGTTTGACGACTGCACCATCACTCGTCCCGCCATGTTGGGTGTTTCTGAAGATATCCTTAATTTCGTCCTTTTTAATTGTAGGTATATTCAGCCAACGTAGGTAAGGAGTGTATAACAAGTACGCCATGCACGTTTAATTTAAACAGAAATCGCGTTCGTGTTAAAAATTCACTTTTATTTAAAAAAGATGACAGAACTGCCTCAAGTTAGTTTTTGTTTCACTTAGGTATTTGCGATATAATGATAATTCAGGTCCGTGTACTTGGGTGTGTGTAGAATATGTCTGGTAGCCTGTGTTATTGAGGTATTTCTAGTAGTGTGGGTATTTGTAATTAAAACTGGGAAGGAGGTGGTCGTGGCCTTAAGATTGGAACCATACCGGCATTTTCCTGGAGTAGAAGTAGGGAAACCTCAGAAAACCATTAATGATTCCTACCTCGGTCATCCTGGAAGTGGTTTTCCGTGGATTCCCCACTTTTACTCCAGGCATGTCGGGATGGTACCTACTGTAAGTTAAGGCCACGGCCACACCCTACCTCAATTACAAATAGGCTACACACACTAGTACAGACATCACAATGACACAGGTTATCAGGACAAATTCTACACATACCCAAGTACCCGGGGCTATATGACCACAATGCTCTTAGTTTAATGTCAATGTAATTTGATCTTAGCGGACCCGTGCGAGAAATCTCGCATGTTCATTAACCACACTTTCCCCACAGCATGTTAGAACATCAGTATTTGCAAATCGCACACTTCTTACAAAAATCGATATTTATGAAATTAGAATGCAATTCGTCACTGCTAATGTCATTTGTGTGCTGAGTCCATTGATTAACAGCTTAGCTGTAACACTCACCGGTTATTCGATATTTATGAAATTATAGGATTTGAGTAGACTACTCATTCCTTTGATTTACTGTTTTTGAAATCCATGCAAAATGATAAAGTATAGACCTCAGAATTTTAAAATGACATGAAACAGGCGTCACAGCGGCCAAAATGTGAAGTGGACAACAATTAAGGAGCGTATCTTCCTACAGCTACAGTATGTGCAAATCGTACACTTCGTACATTTTTAACGTCATTTTTTAAAGAAATTATACCTATATATTTATGAAATTAGAGTGCGATTCGTCACTGCTAATGTCTATTCTCTTTCATTTGAATGCTCATTTGTCACAATCGGTCGCTTGTAAGCGCCGCAGGAGGGATCTATACTACTGAAATAATATATATGATGATTACACATTAACCGAAGCTAGTAGGCCTACTATATGCGTTATTTAGTTTCTACATAGGCCTAGTATTGGCTTAGGTGGAATAAAACTAATTTAACACCTACAGTACTGCTCGGTTCCAAGCTCTGTGAACTTGCAGAGTGAGGTGACGCGAGAGGCGGGAAGAGAAGGACCTGGGAACAGCCCGACGTGTTACCTGGAATTCCTGTCTATTCCAATACTGCTAACATAGGGTCGATGCCTAAACCACTGTGGTGTTGCGAATGAGTGAGTGAGCCATCGATATATGTATTTGATTCTGTTACGACGCTCGGACCGAGAACCCCTCCCATATCACTCCTCATCGTCCGCGATCCACATTCCTCTTAGGTTTATGGAGCTTGGAGACGATCAGTATGTATTTCGTATAGCCAGTCCTAAGTCTGGTAAAGTTAGAAGGAAAATGTTTGAGTTGTCTCCGTGTGGGAGCTTATTACACAGTCTCTGTGAGGGGGTTCACGTTGCCTGAATGTGGCTTTTACTTGACCATGCCGGAGCTTACCGTCCCTCCAATCTCTACCAGTCATAAAATATCCCTATGTGACCGTTAAATTCACGATTGCGGCTTCGGTGTCGTAGTTGGTAGCATGCTGAGCCACTATGCCCAAGATTGCGGGTTCAAACCCGGCCGAAGTCGTCGGATTTTTTAAGAAGGTTAAAAGTCCCTCAGTATGCCTTCCTTTGGAGGGGAAGTAAAGCCGGTGGGCCCATGTCATAGATTTATGGCAATGTAAAAGAACCTTCCATTAACTACAATTGTGTGAAGCTAAATTTGTGTGTTAGATTTGATTAACGCTCTATTAAGTTCCAACGTTCGACACCAGGTTGCGGTGGCATCTAGTAGCCAAGTTCACAGCTAAGGTGTCGTTGACGGTAGCATTTGGTAGCAAAAGGGATTTCCCCTACATCTAGCAACACTAGTAACGATCAAAATAGTATTTTAGCGGCCCAAGCAACATGAGAAGTCGTTAAGTTGATGGAGACACGCTGCAAGTCAGTGACACAGTCTAACTCAGTAGAAGACTGTGGACCCTGAGGAAGTCCTCCTTGTCTAGTGACGTAACCGAGACATATATTTCCAGGCTATAACACAGCGGTTGACCTTGTATCGCATGACCAGTAGCTCTTCCGCGAGGCTTGCTTTTTGTTTCTCCGCGGGGCCAGATCAAAGCCACCATAATTACAAGTGTTCTGATAAGTTAAACGAATGATCATTGCACGGCGAAATGATTTAAGGCAGACTTACCTCAGGTAATTGCATGGCAAGCACACTGGCACGGTCAATTAAATCAGACTTTCTTTTCTCTCCTAAAAACAACTTCCCAGCCCGATTCCAGGCTAACGACCTCTCATGTCCTATATCAAGCTATATAGTTCATCACACAGATGCTGCAGGTGTGGGGATAGCATACTTATTAAAACTCGCGTAGCAAATGCACGGAAAATTCGGCATAATTGCTAGCTTCAAATCTAATTGTATGGCCTGCACTCTTATATTCGTGTTTGAACGATCGCTATCGAACACAGCTGCGATATACTGTAATAATAATAATAATAATAATAATAATAATAATAATATCAGTCCTTTAAGCAAGCGAAATTCAGACACTAAACAATAAACATGAACACGAAGAAATCAAAAAAGTAGTGAGGAAGATCGTTAGGAAGATATACCCAAGATGGATACAGGCTACAATCAATCAAAACAACAGAACAGTAGGTCTATTCAAACATCGACATTGATATTAAGAAAACACGAATGAAATTCTTTGAGCGGCTTCGGTGACGTAGTTGGTAGCAGGCTGAGCTTCCATGCCCAAGATCGCGGGTTCAAACTCGGCCGAAGTCGTTGGATTTTTTATGAGCGTTAAAAATCCCTCAGTATGCCTTCCTTCGGAGGGGAAGTAAAGCCGGCGGTCCCATGTCATAGATTTATGGCATGTTAAAGAACCTTGTACTAATTTCACCTGTGTGAGGCTAAATTAAAGGTTAAAAATTTGAACAACGCTCTTAGGTTCCAACGTTAGTCGCCAGGAGCCGACAAGGTGGCGTCTGGAAACCAAGTTCTGAACTAGTAATCGTTGACGGTGGCGTTTGGCGGCAAAAGTACTAACTACTTGAAATTCAATGTCTGCAGTCCATACTTGAATTAAAACCAGATATCACACACTAATACAGCCATCACAATTAACAACGGTTATCAGACAGATTCTACAAACACCCAATGTACACGGGGCTACATGACCGCGTTGTCGCAGCCCCTAAACTGTGGAACCAACCAACCGAAATTCTTTGGTCATCTCACAAGACTACCAGAAAATCGATTGACGAAAAGAACCTTACTCAAGAACTCAACATCTTGGCTAGAAGAACTCTGGAAAGACCTCAAAATCGCAAACATAAGCTCAACAGACATTTCAGAAAGGGACACCTTCAGACACAAAGTAAACAAATGGGAAGTTACATCAGAGCAACCACAACAAAAACAGTACAGACCCAAGTGGTCAGAAGAACGTAAACAAGTCTTCTCGGGAAGAATGAACGACTATTGGAACAACAAGAGGAACCAGAAAAGAAAGTTGATGAGTTGTTCGCGTAATGTCTTCCATTTTTGGGGGAATTCACTTAAAATAAATAAATAAATAATAATAATTACAACAGATATACTGCAGGCCTAATAAAAAATCAATATCCAGAAATGCAAAATTACGACATTACAACGCTGTAATCAAGCCTGAAGTACTATATGCTTCTGAAACGCTGATTATTGGGGGCAAATCATTAATTATAGATGTGGAAAAGCAAGAAAGGAAAATTCTAAGAAGCATTTTTGTACCAGTCTGTACAGGGGGAATCTGGGTGAAAAGAAAATCCCAAGACTTATACCAGCACTTGGAGAAAATCTCAGATACATTTAGGAAAAGACGATTGTAATTTTACAGGCATATCCTCAGGATGGGCAATGGGAGACTGACCAAAAGGATTCTTCACCTTGCCCTGTCAATGAAAGTTAAAAACACCTGGCTGCTTTAAGTTGGAAAAGATCTTCAGTAAATTGGCATCACAGAGTACCTAGTACTAGACAGAGCTAAGTTCAGAGAATTAGTCGATAATCACCGCTTTGCAGACCATCCAAGCACTAGCACCAACAAAATCTGGTCAGAAGATCGCGAGAAGATGAAGAGATTTTGGGAGAAGAGAAAGGCAATGCCATCAACTAAATAAGTTCACTCAAAGAAGAATTACAACACCATAAGACAGTTGTTTTTCCGAAAGCTTTGTACATCTCAGAAACAAAATCCCTTGGTCGTCAGTCTAAACATACAGAAATTGAAAAGCAAGAACGGAAAATTCTCTGGAAAATGTATGGTCCCTCGTGTTGATTAAGAAGACAGCGTAGGCCTACATCTACTCCTTAACTGACAGGTTCACTGACGCCGTGCACAAGGGACACTTGAAATTCGAAGGCGTTATCTTTTAAATGGACAGCGTTATAGACTCAACAAAATAATCAAGTCAATGAAGGTCAAAAATAAAGTGGCTAGAAGAAACTAAGGCGGACCTCCAATAAATAAATATCACAGACGACATTATAGAAAATCGTGAAGCCTTCAGTACAATGGTATCCAAGCACAAATTCTTGAAGAAACCTGAATAGAGTTAGTTAGTTATTGTTGTTTTAAGCGGCGGAACTACGAGATCATCTGCCCCTAACCTGAATAGAACACTGGTAGGAAGTGGTCCACAGAACGCAACATTCAACACAGTGCATTCATGAAGAGATTTTGGGAGGAGAACACCATCAGGTCAACTAACAAGTTCAAACGTCCTCTATGAATGGGCATAACGAATAATAATAGTGTAATAAAACAAGAATGAACCCAGCACGTTTGACAAATAGAATTTTCACCTACTTCCTCAAAAAGAAAACCCAGGAAGCATGGTTCACTGAGGTGGACCAAGATTTACAAGAAGTGGGAATTACAGTCAACGATATTTGGGAACGTGCCACCCTTAAACAGAAACTAACAGCACACCGGTGTTTCCAAGAAAAGCCAAAGCTTCCAACTGGCAAGAAGTGGACTGCAGAAAGGAAACAACAGCATCGAGAACTAATGCGAAAGTACTGGGAGGATGTTGAAGCTCGATGCAGCAAGAAGCAGTTGAAATGACGGGGTCCTTAGATGGCCGAATCGAAAGAAGAAGAAGAAGAAGAAGAAGAAGAAGAAGAAAACAAATAGAAACACTCCAAGAATGCGCCGAAAAAGTAGGACTTCAAATATCCTTCGAGAAAACTCGAGTGCTAAGTCACAAAGGCGACAACATGCAAACAAAATACGGAACGATCAAAAGAGTCCCACATTTCAAATATCTGGAAGAATTTATCGAACCAACTTGATCCGAAAATATCTCACAACAAAACCATCTCCAGAAAACCAGGAGAGCACTCGGACTTATCCAAAACCTCTATAACAAAAAATGCATGTCAAGACAAACCAAACTTCGACATTACAACACTGTCATCAAACCGGCAAGTCTCTACGAAGCGAAACACTTACACTCAATAAGAAATATGAACTTGAAGACATCAAGAAAGAAGAAAAAAATCATTCGGAAAATACTAGGAGCAAGACTCACTCCTGACGGGTACCGACTAGAGTCAATCAAGACAACTGAAAAATACTCAAACATCGAAGTCGACAGCAGAAAAAGACGATTGAAATTCTTCGGGCACATAAGTAGACTGCTGAATACCCAACTAACCAAAAGAATACTAGATTATATATCATCAATCACTTAAAAGTACAACACCATGGATGAAAGAAGTACAAAAAGACATGCGAAATGTTAACATAACCGACACATCAGACAGAGACTCTTTCCGTAACAAAGTGAACAACTGGGAAGTCCAACCAGAGCAAGCAAAACCTATACCTTAAAGACCTCAATGGTCTGACAAAAGAAAAGTGGCATTCTCCAACAGAATGAAAAAATACTGGCAAAATAAGAAGAACATCAAGAATTGAGTAAAATTGCTTAACGCTTTCCAATATTGGGAAAATACGCTGTAAATAAATAAATAAATAAATAAATAAATAAATAAATAGGCTAATAATAGAATGGCTCTACTAGGACACCCTAGCCAACTAGTAACTTCCTTTCTCGGGAGCGTGTCTGACACATTACCTATTGGTTTCAGCGGCCAAAACAAGAGTTTGTGGCTCGACTACAGCGTGCTCCAGCGTATTTTCATTATCTGCCCTATATCTAACCTAGGCTATATTGCTTGTGCTTAATTCACACTACATGATCTAACTTAATGATTGTTTTGTTGTTGTTGCTTCCCGTAGGAAAATGAACGTTTCTTAGTGGTGTGATAAAGTGAAAGCGTTCTATTAGACCTATCAGTTTATAGCTGTTACTTCTAAATCTTGGTCTGTTCCACTGAAAATCTTTGTTCTCGCCCTCTCGAGTTCGTGAGTGAGTTCCATTAATCATTGCAGCCCGGCCGGAGGAAGCTTTGTTTGTGCTAATTATGTTTTCTGCTACCTGTGGAACTCGGGTTAACATTTAAATCTTACCTTTGAAGATTTGCGGCACAGGTGTTTACAACCCTGCCGAGGTGCTCAGCAATATCATAAACATACAAGATTATTAATAGATGATCATATTTGGGAATTATCTAGTTAGAAATTGCAATAAAAAGTCGAAGCCGTAGAGATAAAGCAAATGAACGTCTTTTGTTGATTCCTGTAGCAAGTGTCTGCTTTGTCGGCTTCGGTGGCGTAGTCGGTAGCATGCTGAACTGCTGTGTCCAAGATAGTGGGTTCAAACCCAGCCAGCTTGGGGCCGATAACCTAGATGTTAGGCCCCTTAAAACAACAATTATCATCTTCATTATCATCAAACCCAGCCGAAGTCGTCGGATTTTATAAGAGCGTTAAAATCCTTCAGTATGCCTTCCTTCGGAGGGGAAGTAAAGCCGGCGGTCTCATGTCATAGATTTATGGCATGTAAAAGATCCTTCCACAGACTAAACTTGTGTGAAGCTAAATTTGTTAGGTTAGATTTCGTCAGGACGCTCTATGTAAGTTCCAACGTTCACCACTAGGTATCATTGATATCTGGTAGCGAAAGTTGGAACTACTTGAAATTGAACGGAACTTGTAGCTCATCCTAAAAGATGTCCGCTGAAAGGAGCTACAAACTCAGGCGAGCCGAACATGTCCTCGGACATATAAATAAATAAATAAATAAATAAATAAATACCGTAAATAAATAAATAAATAAATAAATAAATGTCTGCTTTGTAGGCCTAACTCGTTTTTGATAATTCCCTTAGCCAGTGTCTGCTTTCTGAAAACATTTACTTAATTCCTATAGATAGCTAAAGCCCTGCGCGGATGCGAATATCCGCAACATTTTTCGCCATGAGGTTACTATTTGCATGGCTCTGCGGATAGCGGATACGCTGCGGATAATGTTTGGAATAAATTTGCGGATAGTTTTTAGAATACAATCTGAACTTGGTATAGGCTATTGGCTTTCACGGCCAGTGAATTAAAACTCAGCAATTCTTTTAGATTTGTGCCGTGTCTTGTGTGGGATTTCGCCTAGGACACCAAGTTGGCTCATCAGCGGGCTCTTGAACCAGCTTCGTGTCCTAGGCGAAACCCCACACAAGACACGGCACAAACCTAAGAGAATTGCTGAGTTTTAATTCACTGGCCGTGAAAGCCAATATACCATCTTTTTGGAAGCCTTCATAGGGAGGTTAAGGCTGAACGTTTAGTTCTCGCAGTTAAGTGGAACATAGGCACTTCATATAAAGGGAGGTAGCGCGCAGTTTGCTACTCTTTGGGGGGTCCGGGTGGGGACACCGAGATCCCGCTGATGAGCCAGCTTGGTGTCCTAGGCGAAACCCCCACAAGACACGGCACTAACCTAAAAGATTTGCTGAGTTACAATCTGAACTTGTTAAATATCATTACTAGGACCCGGATGTTTATGACATGTTTTTTCCGTTATGTTTTTTTTTTCATGACAAATGTAAGATGATGATTCAAGCTAATCTCATTCAAATTATGCCATTAAGCATAATTAACACTCCAAAATGAAAAGGGTTGCAATTCTGGCTGCATAACATTCATTTTAAACATAGCACATGCAATGTATTATTGTATGTAGCCTATTATTGTACTTTAATCAGAAACGTGGATAATGAAGAAAAGAGACATAGCCTAAGCAGAATACAGGCAAGTGAAATGAAGTTCCTGCGAAGTAGGATCGGAGCAACAAGAAGAGACAGGGTGAGGAATGAAAAGGTCAGAGAAATAATGAAAGAGGAGCCCTTGCAAGGTAGTATTGAGACATCAAGACTGAGGTGGTATGGCCACTTAAAGAGAATGGTAGAGAACAAGATTCCCGAGAGGATACATGAGATGCAGATGCAGAAGAAACGACCAAAATGGAAGACCAAGAGATAGCTGGCTGAAAGGAGTGGAGGAATGTGTCAAGAAGAGAGGCGAGGACTGGACCAGAGTGACAACGGAGAGGTGGTGAGAAAAAAGGACTAAGTGGCGAGACTTATGTTCCAAACAGACCCAGCCTGGGGCTGGAAACTGTACAAGATGATGATGATGATTGTAATGTCAGCGGATTCGGATAACAAACGTCGGATAAAAGTCGTGCTGATGCGGGGTGGATGCGGGGTGGATGCAGGGCGGATGCGGGGCGGATGCGGGGCGGATGCGGGGTGGATGCGGGGTGGATGTGGGGCGGATGTGGGTTGGATGCGAGGCGGATGCGGGGCGGATGCGGATAAGTGTCGTGTGGTTGTGGGCCGGATGCGTATAACGGTTTGTTTATCCGCGTAGGGCTCTATCTATAGCCAGTGTCTGCTTTGTGAAAATCTTTCCCAATTCCTGTAGCAGGTACCTGCTCTGATTTCAAAAAAACTGAACTTGCTCACCAAGGGCCTCATTTTGTTCTCGTGATTTTGTATTTTAGTGCCAATTTGCATTAAGTTTGGAACGCTACAGAAAGACTTAAGGTTTTCCTCAGGCAGTCTATATTTTTTTCAGGAAATTCGAGACGTATGTTGCAGCACCAGCTGAAAGACGCAATGTTTTATTAAATATTTTCAAAATAGTACTTCTTCATAATTATACATCCCCCCGGTGGCGTAGCCGTGCGCGTTAAATCGCTCACCACGACCGAGATGTGAAGCTGCAGCGAGTCCAGAGATCGGAGGTTTGAATCCCGGCGCTGACAGCTGCTATCCTGTGTATGGTTTTTGGTCCTCTGTGTAACAACCAAACCTTGGTCCTTGTAGGGTTAAAGCATTAAGCACCCGAAAACGAACTATTTATGGCCTATTTTGAAGGAAGCTTGTAGTTTAACGTGACCGTTAATCTCGCGATCATGAGCCATGAGACCTCCTCTTTACGTGGAATCTGAACCACAGGATATATAATTTCACTTCGAAAATCTCAGATGCATTGACCGGGAATCGAAGCCGGTTTACCTTGGTGAGAGGCTGCACCACCACGCCCCACACTAATTATTTTAATACCTACAATGTTGCAAAACTGAGAAATTACGATCCTATCCACAAGCTCTCTATATTGCTGTTCGGCCGTTAGATGGAAGGTTCTTTACCAATCCAATTGAATTTATTGCCGTAGCATTCCTTAATGATTAATGCAAACTGCTCCGTGAGAGTTTCTTGCAGAGAAGTTAAGATCAGTGCCAAACCTCATTTTCAGACTAATGTAACGTAGCTTATTATCATTGCAGTCCGTAAGTTAAGTGCCTAAGTAATATTATATTCAAGACTTCTGCAAGTTTCTGTTCTCATACAGGCTATAGCCTATTACAGTAATGGTGGAAGATAATATACCATGACTATATCTCATATTACAACTCCTAAAGAGTACCAGTCACTCTTAGTAGGCCTAAAGGATTGGTGAACAGATTTAGAAATTCAAAACAAAGATTCTTCCCCTGATTTTAGCGATATAAAGTGCTCTTTATTCGTCTATCCTTATGAGTACCAAGCACGCTTCATCGAGTGGGTACTATATGCGTTTGCATTTGTTGTCATGGTAACTAGGCGTCGGAAATTTGTCGCTGCAGCAAGCTTTGATGGAAGCTAAGAGCGTTGCACTTGTTGTCATGGTAACTAGGCGTCGGAAAAATTGTCGCTGCAGCAAGCTTCGATGGAAACTAAGAGCGTTGCAATTGTTGTCATGGTAACTAGATGTCGGAAATTTGTCGCCACAGCAAGCTTCGATGGAAACTAAGAGCGTTGCACTTGTTGTCATGGTAACTAGATGTCGGAAATGTGTCGCCACAGCAAGCTTCGATGGAAACTAAGAGCGTTGCAATTGTTGTCATGGTAACTAGATGTCGGAAATTTGTCGCCGCAGGTAGCTTCGATGGAAACTAAGAGTGATGCACTTGTTGTCATGGTAACTAGGTGTGGCAAATTTGTCGCCGCAGCAAGCTTCGATGGAAACTAAGAGCGTTGCACTTGTTGCCATGGTAACTAGGTGTAGGAAATGTGTCGCTGCAGCAAGCTTCGATGGAAACTAAGAGCGTTGCACTTGTTGTCATGGTAACTAGGTGTAGGAAATGTGTCGCTGCAGCAAGCTTCGATGGAAACTAAGAGCGTTGCAATTGTTGTCATGGGAACAAGATGTCGGAAATTTGTCGCCGCAGGTAGCTTCGATGGAAACTAAGAGTGATGCACTTGTTGTCATGGTAACTAGGTGTGGCAAATTTGTCGCCGCAGCAAGCTTCGATGGAAACTAAGAGCGTTGCACTTGTTGCCATGGTAACTAGGCGTGGCAAATTTGTCGCCGCAGCAAGCTTCGATGGAAACTAAGAGCGTTGCACTTGTTGCCATGGTAACTAGGCGTGGCAAATTTGTCGCCGCAGCAAGCTTCGATGGAAACTAAGAGCGTTGCACTTGTTGTCATGGTAATTAGATATCGGAGATTTGTCCAGGCTAATTCCAGACAGACGCTCAGTCCAGAATCATATCAATGTTAAATATAGGCAGAGAAAGCTACCAACTACAAAAACCTAACCTCGGTTTTGAAACGGGTCAACGACGTAAGTTTTTACTTTCAGCAGAGGAAGAGTTATGAGCCGGGATTATTACTGCTGTACTACAGTGGACTTATAGTCTAATAATTTTATTAATGTAACCAATGGCTATTTAATCTTTTCAGGACGGGTCGGGGAAGGGATTTTGGAAGGAAATTGGCCGTGGACCTATTGAAAGGAACTGTCCTGGCATTTGGCCAGTGATGAAAATGGGAAACCATGAAAACCATTTTTTAGGACGGCTAAGGTGGTATGCGAATCTACGCTCTCCTAATGCCGGCGAGGCACGAGTTAGCGCGTTAGCGCTCTCGGACTTTAGTCCGCAAATTGTTAGGCTAGAGTAAAGATTGACATTAACACAATCCCTCCCTATATTATTCTGCTAAAGTTCCATTGCAGTTTTGTACCGAAAATAAGGTCCCATTAACACCAGTCTACACATATGGGGTACCTACAGGTTCAGCACAACCCAGTGCGGAAGCGAAACGCACTCACCTACTCTTTAAATGCCTCACAATTAAATAAATACCTTAAAACATGTATTTTTACAATGAAATAATGAAAGGATGCAACACGGTAACCATGGTAACAGAATCTCAGAGGTCCATCTATTTCTGTAAGACGCAATGCAATTCCAATTATTACATTTCTGTGAAAGTTTCCAGGCGGTTATAAGGTTATCACCGAACCAAATTAAGCTGTAAAATTCATCAATACATACAGTATAATGCGCTTAAGGGGGTCAAGGGGCACTCAAGATTTTTTTCACGCAATTTCCTTGTGTGAGTGTGGTACGAAAGGTCTTTTTCACCCGACTATTAGGAGTCTCCGAAAACCACATTTAAAGGCCCTTAAATTAACAGTGTCTGTGATATTCCCAGAAAACTGACTTCGCTCTGATATACCTATGAAGGAATGACACACCCCTAACCACTGCACCAGTAGCTGAATTGATAAAGTCTGATTATTCATACCAAGGATAAATCAGTCATAGTATTCATGATTGAGATTTTGCTAAGTGTACTCTTTACAACTAGAATATTCGCGGGCGAAGCCGCGACGGGTAATGCTAGATAAATAATTTTATTAATGCAGCCAATGGCCATGTAGGCTACTTTCTTTTCAGGACGGGCCAGGGAAGGAATTCGGCCGTGGACCTATTGAAAGAACCGTCCCGTCATTTGCCTGGTGCAATTCAGAGCAGAATGACGTCCTTTTTCTGTGCCAATGTAGGAGGTTAGTGCTTACGTTTGCCTGGAGTGGAATATCTGACAAGCAGACAGGGCACATTCCTGGCACGATACACAGGTGAAACTGGATCCGCCAACACCTTGTCACACGTGCTGCCAACTTATCCAGCCCTCTTTAAATAAACTAAAGGTTTACCTGCGAACATGCAGATACCTACCTACAAAGTGAATAGCCTATCCAACAAGAGAAAACTTACATTACTTATTCAGTGCTTGATCGCTCAAAATTGATTGGTACTATCCTTCTCTACCTTTAGTTTGAAAAACTCGCCCGAAGAGGGTCGGCGATTGCCAACAGATGACATGCCTGCGTAACACTGGAAGAATAGTGCTGAGTAACCCTGGCAGGTGTGTGGGTGAATTTTTGGACAAAGCGAAAAACATGGAAGCAAATAGGCCTATGTTTATCATGGGCAACGATGGACAGTGTGGTTTCTACTTAAGAAAGGAGAGGTTAGTGCGGATATCCATTATAGGTTGTGGAAACGTGCCAACAAATGCTGCAGCTGTATAGCGCAAAGCCGGCAAAAAGTCTTCGCACATCTGGTCACAGGTTACGAGCCATGGTTCTGGCACGAGACGTTGAAAAAGGAACGACATTCACGGAATGGAGCACACTGGATGGGAGCCCTCGTCAACAGAAGCTACAATCGGGATTGCTCGTTAACCCTTTATGGGATAGTCATCTCATTATTAACCACCTGTCCTAAGGACAGTTAATGCTTTCAAAGATGCTGATAGTTGAATCTTTAAGCCAAATTGCGGAAAATTTCCCTGCCGAAGTGCTAGCATTTTCTAAAAATGAAATAATATATAGGCTACGTATCTAAAAACGTAATGTGTTGGATAAAATTTTAAACAATTTGAAACTAAAACCATTTACAAGTAAAGTGTAAAAATGAAATATAAATCTAGAAATGAAATCATCATAATAATAATAATAATAATAATGTTATTGGTTTTACGTCCCTTTTAACAACTGCGGCTTTTAGAGACGGCGGGGTGCCGGAATTTTGCCCCGAATGGGACCTTTAAGAATAAAATTACAATAATAGAAGAAATATATAAATTTGAATAATAAACATAACTATAAACAAGAAGTTCCGTGACGAACTAAAGAGTCTTCTTTAAATTAAGATTCATGCCACGCCCTAATCTACAGTAGACTATACGAACCTATCTAGAATAATGACTAAATTAAGTTGGTAATATCGAAATTTCTAATTAGTTCAAAATATACCTGGTATAATCTAGCCTAATAGAGCACTACAGTTGGCAGCCCTGGTGACTGAATATATTCTTAGTTCCATCTCTTAAGGTACAGAATACAAAATTTGGTTGAAGTCCAATGGACGTTACATGCAGTTAGACATTGGATCTATCAGCACGCTTAAAAGCATGTTGGCAACAATGTCATGCGTGAGCTGGTCAGAATAATCTGAAATATTATGATATCTTGTCGTGCCAATTTTGGATGAAATCCATTTGTTAGTATAGACGTTACATGTATTTTAAAATTGGACCTATCAGAAGGCATAGAATCATGTTGGCAGCACTGACTTATATTAATTACTCCAAATTAATCTAGAATGCCAGGTGCTATACGTGTGCAAAGTATAGAGCTGTTGACTTGCATACTTTCTGATATATTGATATTAGGGTAACAGTTATTAACAGTTGGCAGCCCTGGTTGATCTTAAGAATATTTATAGTCATATCTGTTAGGTTACACATAGCACATACGAAATTTGGTTGAAATCCAACTGATAGTATAGAAGTTACATGTATTTAAAAATTGGTCCTATCAGCAGGCTTAGAATCATGTTGTAGAACTGACGTATATAAGTTACTCCAAATTAATCTAAAATGTCAGTTACTAAACGTGTGCATAGTTTAAAGCTGTCGGCTTGCATACTTTCAGATATATTGGTATTTGGATAAAAGAAATAGAGAGAGGAATTATTAACAGTTGGCAGCCCTGGTGGCTCTTAAGAATACGCTCAGTCATAACTGTTTACGTACACATATTACAAACAAAATTTGGTTGAAATCCAATTGATAGTGTGGTAGTTATATGCATTTAAATATTGGATCTATCAGAAGGCTTAAAATTATTTTGGCAACACTGTCATGTATGACCTCCTGGAAATTAAACTGAAATATCATTATCAATACGTGTGCCAATTTTGGAATTGCTCCCATACATACCATCCAAGATATCCAACATGGAGCTCAAATTTCAATTGCGTTTTTTCAGCAGTTGGCAGCACAGACATCATTTTCAAATATGGGCTTGAGATATTCCGGTATACATCTTTACTCATACTAAATTTGGTTCGATTGCTGCAGCCGTTTAGGAGTTATTGGGGGGGGGGGACACACACAGCCAGACAGACAGAAGGACAGACAGACAGACACACATTTTCCCGGATCGATCTCATAAGTCTATAAGTAGGCTAAAAAAATATGAAAATAATTGTAAAAATCAATTTGAAATTAGTTAATTAAATAGGCTAATTCAATATATATATATATATACTAGCAGAAGTACCCATTCTTCGAACGGTCGTCGGTATTAATAACCAAACGTAATCAATTGAGCTACTGTTGCAATGGTTAGGGGCTTGGAACCTGTTTGTCGACAAAGATAAATGATTAGTTGAAATATGCTCTGAAACTAATTTACCTAACGTGTACTTCCTGACGTGAAAATAAAATTGAAAACCTCGTATACGAAATGCAATTCACGTCACATAAAAACTGACCCACACTGTTGTGTCAAGTGCACATCCAGAGGAAGACCTCTTCAATAAATTATAAAGGCTTTTGGTGCATGAAAATTCAGGTTTTTTAGCCTCCAATGGCCCAAATTCCTAAAAGCAAAAAAATAAAATAAAAAATAAACCATTTCAATTCAGGAATTTTTGAAAATAATGTTGCTGTTTGAAGATATAATAGACCTTCTGTACGACACATCGCACGTTTAAGTCTTGTGAAAAAATCCAGGGTACCACTTGACCCCCTTAAGCGCATTGATGAATTTTACAGATTTTGTTGGTTCCGTGATAATCTTATAGCCATTTGCAAACTTTCACAGAAATTTAATAAATGGAGTGGCATTACTTCTTGCAGAAATACGTGGAAAGTTGGATGTACCTTTTTGAGACACTGTTGTCATGGTTACTGGCTTGCATTCCTACATTAATTTATTAAATGAAATTTGTTTTCTGGGAATATCTCAGAAACTCTTGGTTTTAGAGCATTAAAATGTAGTTTCCGGGGACCCTTTACGACTGTTTAGGGGCCCCGGTTTTTTTTTTTCTGACACCAAGGGGCTGAAAATGAGCTTTGTCTCGTCGTTGTAGGCCGTAGTATCATCATCATCATCCTCTTGCACAGTTTCCAGCCGTTGGCCGGGTCTGTTTGGAACACAGGCCACTCCAACGTCTTCTGTCTTCCCACCATCTCTCAGCTTCCACCACTGTCCAGTCTTCTCCTCTCTTCTTCACGCTTTCTTCCATCCCTTTCAGCCACCTGTCTCTCGGTCTTCCTGTCGGTCTTCCTCTCGGTCTCTTTCCTTCCCACTTCGTCTCGTGTATCCTCCTGGGTATCCTCTTATCCTCCATTCGTTTTACATGTCCATGCCATCTAAGTCTAGATTTCTCTATACTATCCCGTAATGGTTCCTCCTTTATTAATTCTCTGGTCCTCTCATTTCTTATTCTGTCCATCATTGTAACTCCAATACTGCTTCTCAAGAAGCTCATCTTACTGGCCTGTATTTTGCTCTTCTCCCTTCCTTTCATAGCCCAGGTCTCCGAGGCATACGTCAGGATAGGGGGATAGTACGTCCGATATATGATCTTTTTTCTGTTCTGAGGGACAACCTTGCTCCATAACATGCTTCTCACACACCTCCGGAATGCTTCTGCCTGTCTCCCCCGCTCATTTTTTCTCTATAGTTTCTTCCATTATCTTGTATCAGGCTTCCCAGATACTTGGCACTCTCCACTTTCTTCAGCTGTTCCCCACCAATTGTTATTCCCGTTGTGGTTCTTTCCTTCTTCCTTGTTGTGATCACCATCTCACTCTTATTTATGCTAAATGTCATCCCATTTCCTTGTATTATTCCTTCCTACACGTCCAACTGCTCCTGTACCTCCTCCTCCTTGTTCCCCCAAATCATCAAATCATCCGCTAACACCATTGCTTTCATCTTTCCTTCCCCAATTACTTGTGCCACTCGGGTCATTATGTCATCCATCACCACAATGAAAAGTAACGGTGCCAGTGCACTTCCTTGTTTCAGGCCGTTTCTCTGTTCCACCCTGTCCGATCTCTCTCCTCCCACTTTCACTCAGCTCACGCTTCCCTTGTACATCTCCTTTATCCTCCTTATAGTCCATTTTTCTCCTCCTCTATCCTCCAGGAACTTCCATACTTTGTTTCTGCATACACTGTCATATGCTTTCTCAATGTCCAGGAAGGCCATCAGTAGATCTGTTCCATACTCACAGTGCTGTTCTTGTAACTGCCTTACAGCTAAAATCAAATCCACTGTGGACCTTCCTGCTCTGAAGCCATGTTGTTCTTCCCTCATCCCTCCTTCTATCCTTGTCCTAATTCTCCTTTCCAAAACTTTCTCAAACATTTTTGCACAATGACTCATCAGTTTTATTCCCCGATAGTTTCTGCATTCTGTTCTACTACCTTTCTTGAAGATCGGGACAATTATTCCCTTTTTCCAGTCCTCTGGGGTCTTCCTTTCCGTAGTGTAATAATAATATTAATTATAATAATAATATAACAATATAGGGATAGGGATATAATAGACCTTCCGTAGCACACCAGCACGTGTAAATCGCGTGAAAAAAATTCTAGAGTACCCCTTGACCCCCTTAAGCGCATTATATGCATTGATGAATTTTACAGCTTAGTTTGGTTCCGTTATAACCTTCTAGCCGTTTGCAAACTATCTCAGTAATGTAATAAATGGAATTGTATTGCGTCTTATATTACAGCAATAGATGGACCTGTGAATTTCTGTTGCCATGGTTACCGGCTAGCTTCCTTTCATTATTGTATTAAATGAAATTAATTTTCTGGGAATATCTCAAAAACTATTGGTTTTAGGGCCTTAAAATGTGGTTCGAGTTTCGTTTCTCACATTGAGGGGCTGAAAATGAGCTTTGTCTCGCCCTTCTACGCCTATTTCAGCATGTATTTTAAGGGGGTAGGCCCCCTTTTATGAGAGGTACAGAGAAGAGTTACATCAATGATTGGTGTCTTGCCTCTGAAGGATATCTGTACCAAATTTTACGTTGATCCACTCAGCCGTTCTCGAGTTATAAGGACACAAAAAATTGTCCACAGACAAACAAACAAACAAACAAACAAACAGACAGACAGACAGACAGACAAAAATTTCATTTTCGCGCGCATCCGTCATAAAACAGTCTAAAACACGTAAATAACGCAAATTTCCGTAGAAATTCAGAAAAAACAGACAAACTTTCATTCTTATATATATAGAGATAGCAAAATTAAATCTATAAGAATATAAATTGAAAATTAAAAATAAATACATAAACATTGAAATTAATGTAACAAAAATAATAATATTATTAATTATAATAATTAAAATAAATTAACATATAAAAAACGCATAAAAGTAAAAAAAAAGTTTTGGCCTATAGTTTAAAGGGTTAAGAAGCAATAAGTTATATTATGTCCCTCGGCATAGTCTTGGTCGTTATATCATGCACCACGGCCACGAGGTCAGTTGCAGCAAGTCATGAGATCGCAGGTTCAATCCCGGCGCTGACTGTGGCTATCCTGAGTGTGGATTTCCCCCGGTTTTGCATATAACTGAATGAGTGATTGTTAAAAGAGACCTGAGTCACCAAATTGGTCGTTTTTGAGTTAGTGGCAGATTCCAATTGGCTGAGGGTAGCTAGTCTACACATGAGTGTCAAAACGGTCGTAATGTCGGCCTTCTATCATGGTGTACCACTCGATATGTTTTTAGATTTGATTGCAACAAGGGACCTCAGTCATTGACTCACGTCCCTTTTAATTTTCTTCTTTAGTGTCGTACAGTACAGTTTCTTGGTTTGTAAAAGAGACAATATATTTTGTTCGGCAATACAATAAAAAGCAGCGATTTATTCTGGCAGAGAAGTAAAAAATTACTCCAGGTTCAATTATTTGGGTGTGGTGTTGAAACACCACAGTGACTTAACAGAGAAGTTAATGGATTTACGTAAACATGAATTAATCAATGTGAAGAGTAGTAGGCTACAGATCGCGATACCACTGACAACACCTCAAAATTCCCCAAGGCACAAATTGCAGGTATCAATAACGTCATGGACGACACTAATTTTTTAAACGATCCATGTTATATGTTAAATTTTACACCTACGTTATGTGTTAACTTAATAGGCTAAGGCTTTAGGCTACATACAAACACAAACCTAACCAGGGGCTTAGTCCTATGCCCCATAACCCCTTGCTTGTACCACAAGCAGTGATTTGCGTTTAGACAGTCGTCTAACCTATGGTTTCGTCCAGACAGTCGTCTAACCTTGTAGCGGTTAATGGTTTCGCCCAGACAGTCGTCTAACCTAGTAGCGGCCAATGGTTTTGCCCAGACAGTAGACTAACCAACTAGCGGCCAATGGTTACGCCCAGACCGTCGTCTAACCAAGTAGTGGCTAATAGTTTTGCCCAGACTGTCGACTGATCAAGTAGCAGCCAATGGTTTCGCCCAGATAGTCGACTAACCAAGTAGCGAACAATGGTTTCGTCGAGACAGTCATCTAACCTAGTAGCGACCAATGGATTCGCCCAGACAGTCGTCTAACCAAGTAGCAGCCAATGGTTTCGTCGAGACAGTTATCTAACCTAGTAGCGACCAATGGATTCGCCCAGACAGTCGTCTAACCAAGTAGCAGCCAATGGTTTCGTCGAGACAGTCGTCTAACCTAGTAGCGACCAATGGATTCGCCCAGACAGTCGTCTAACCTAGTAGCGGACAATGGTTTCGTCGAGACAGTCATCTAACCTAGTAGCGACCAATGGATTCGCCCAGACAGTCGTCTAACCATGTAGCAGCCAATGGTTTCGTCGAGACAGTCGTCTAACCAAGTAGCAGCCAATGGTTTCGTCGAGACAGTCGTCTAACCTAGTAGCAGCCAATGGTTTCGTCGAGACAGTCGTCTAACCTAGTAGCAGCCAATGGTTTCGTCGAGACAGTCGTCTAACCTAGTAGCGACCAATGGTTTCGTCGAGACAGTCGTCTAACCAAGTAGCAGCCAATGGTTTCGTCGAGACAGTCGTCTAACCTAGTAGCGACCAATGGATTCGCCCAGACAGTCGTCTAACCAAATAGCGGCCAATGGTTTCGTCGAGACAGTCATCTAACCTAGTAGCGACCAATGGATTCGCCCAGACAGTCGTCTAACCATGTAGCAGCCAATGGTTTCGTCGAGACAGTTGTCTAACCCAGTAGCAGCCAATGGTTTCGTCGAGACAGTCGTCTAACCTAGTAGCGGCCAATGGTTTCACCCAGATCGTCGTCTAACCTAGTAGCGGACAATGGTTTCGCCAAGACCGTCGTCTAACCTAGTAGCGGGCAATGGTTTTGTCTCACCATGACTTCAGAAGAGTAGGCCTACAGTGCAACTTTTCAATTAAATTGAACTAAAAGTAATTTAGTCATAAGTTATGTGTTGAGTTACGAAAGTTCATAAATTACGCGTCTCTTTTCTTTCCTATCTATCTCGTCCACTTAAGTAATGAAATAGCTACTTTAGGTATTCACCACACACCAGGCATGCTGCAACTGCTTACATGACTCATGCAGATAAGATGCATTTACGTGTGGACAGTCGAGTCGAATAGGCTAAGCATAGTCTAGCCTATTTCTTGTAACTCATAAAAAAGGGATGTCCAATTATTTTTACTGTGCATTAATAATAGAGCAGCCTCCGTGGATTAGGCGGCAGCACGCCGGCCTCTCACCGCTGGGTCCGTGGTTCAAATCCCGGTCACTCCATGTGGGATTTTTGCTGGACAAAGCGCAGGCAGACAGGTATTCTCCGGGTACTCCGGTTTTGCCTGTCAATATTTCATTCAAGCAACACTCTCCATTTTAATTTCATATCATCTGTCATTCATTTAATCATTGTCCCAGAGGAGTGCGACAGGCATCGGCAGCCGGCACAGTTATATCCTCGCCGCTAGATGGGGGCTTCATTGATTCCGTTCCTGCCCAGTCGGTTGACCGGATCAGGCTGTGGATTTTCATATTTTCATTAATAATAGACTACTATTTTACAAAATTATACAATTTCTGTCTGTCAAAACTTGCAATGAAAACACTAGACTATTATTCTGGTTCGTGCAACATAATTTGAATTTAAGAATGGGTTTCAGGGGAGATTGTGCTCGCGAGCACATCTTGACTCGTATGACGAGAGCACCAAATTTCATTTGAAGAGAACTGTGGTGCTCGCGAGTACAAGGTTAATAACGCCTTCACTACACACTAGTACATACATCACAGTGACACAGGTCATCAGATTAATTCTTCACTCAAGTACACGGGGTTATATGGCCATGATATCACAAAGCCCCTAAATGAATTAACAACAACAAAACAACAATGCAACTTATCACCCATACTTTTCGATCTTTACATTGAACAAGCAATGAAGGAACTTGGAAAAATATTTAAAGTGGGAGTGAAGATTCAAGGAGAAATAATTTCAACTCTGCGATTTGCCGATGACATCGTCATCTTGGCCAACACTCCTGAGGATTTGAATGAGTTTTTGAATGGTAGACTATGAACTCCGTCTTGAGGAAATAATTCATGATGCAAATTAATAAATGAAAAACCAAAATATTGGAATGCAGCCGAAATAAATCAGAAACCTATATGGACATCAATTTGGCAGGTGAAAAACTAAAGGAAGTAGGAGACTTCTGTTACTTAAGAAGCAAAATAACCAGTGATGGACGAAGCAAAGAGGATATAAAAGTAGGTTAGCTCAAGCAAGGAAAGCATTTCTACAGAACAGGAATCTGTTGACATCGAATATAGATTTATGTACTAGGAAGTCATTTTTGAAGGCCTTTGTCTGGAGCGTGGTGCTCTATGGAAGTGAAACTTGGAGTATTGGTGCAGCAGAAAAGAGGAGAATTGAAGCGTTTGAAATGTGGTGTTACCGGAGAACGATGAAGATCAAATGGGTAGATAGGGTTACAAACGAAGAGGTACTAAGACTAGTGGGAGAGGAGAGATGTTTCTGGCGACTGCTAATGAAGAGAAGAGATAGGTTGGTAAGACACATAAGTTACTAAGACACCCAGGAATAGCAAGCTTTGTTATGGAAGGACGGGTCGAGGACAAGAACTGTAGGGTTAGACCAAGGTAACAATATGTTACAGATTGCTTCGGATGTAGGGTGTGGTAGCTATGTAGAGATGAAACGATTAGCTCAGGACAGGGAGGCATGGATAGCTTCATCAAACCAGTCAAAAGACTGAAGACTCAAACAACAACAAACAACAATGAGCCTTTAAAATTAACATTGCTACTTTGTACAAAACAAGGAGCTGTTGCCCGCAATGGTAAAATAACACGTTACTTCCAGTATATTATTCACTTGTGTCTGGGGCGTGTTGGTTGTGATCGACGAGTCGTGACGCCTAAAGCGCCCGCATGGTGTCCATGGCCCCCTATTGGCCAGCCTGGACTCAGTCCCGCCCGCTAAGCCATTGTCCAGCGTCCATCTAGCGTGACTCGACCGCCATGTTCCATTGGCTATCAATATTAATTGGTTCCACTTGTGTAAGGCCTGCCTCGCATGACTCACACTTTCATGGCCTGCCTCTAATAATAATAGTAACGACTTTAAATGGATGACCGTAAAAGATAAGGCCAATGTGTCTGATCGACTATGAAATAACAGTGGCATTAGCATTTATCGCCTCACAGCTGGAGGGGAATTAATGTTCTATTTTGAAATTTAAATTTGCGGGAGGCTCTTTAGTTTGTAATAGATCTGTCCGCCAACATAATAGCCCATCCACTGTTATTAAAACATGGACACTTCCTTTGCTACAGTAGTTTATCGGTTGAAAGGATTTCCGAGTAACTGAATGCTTTCTAAGTTGTCAATGGAGTGTTTTGAAGCTACGATGTTCAGTGTAGTCAGGGCCAGATTTAGATTTTATGTGCTCCTAGGCCCGTGGGTTGTTGCCGCCCCCTCTTCATATCATCGAGAAGGAGGGAGAATTTAGACCTCAGAAAGGAAGGTACCGGTAACCTAATTTTTATTTTATTAATGTGTAACATCATTCCACTCGGTTGCTGATTATTTTTGTGCGGGGGTGATTTTGTAAAAACGGGACGGAAGTGGGACGGAAATGCAACGGAAACAATGAGCGCGCGCGGTGGCGGAGATTGGTACAACGACATACAGTCGGCCATGTGGCTATGTGGAATGTAAATCGCATACGGTTTACTTCAAGATTTGGATGCCCCATTACAGATATTCCTACAATAAATCATCTTGGAACTGTCGTTATTTGGTGTGAAAATATTCATTAAATCATTGTATTTGCTGAATACAATTAGTCTATGATTTAGGCTATTAAATCTTACTATTTTTGCTGTGTTCTTATTTAATGTAAGCACTCGAGGTACTGTCGGCCAAAATACAGCACTTAATGTATATAGCATACAGTTTAATTCAAGGTTTGGAGGCCCCACTAAAGAAATTCCTACAATAAATCATCTTCAAGTAGGCCTAGTCGTTCTTTGGTGTGAAAATATTCATTATATCATATTTGCTGAAAGGATTTATCACTGGAGTTTTACAAGTAGGCCTAGTTATTGCAGAAATAATAGTAATGAGAACTTACGATGCGATGGTAGACTAATAACACGAAGGAATCCTTCATGTTTGCTGGCACAAGGTAGCACTATGAGTTCATTCTTTAAAGAAAGCGAGTAAGTAATCTGGAATTATTCGAATAACATGTCATATGCTGCTACAGTAAGGCTCGTAATTTCTTTTATTCTAATGTATTGTGAAGTAAAATCAATTAAATAAATTAAATTAATGAGAGAATAATAATAATGTTATTGGTGTTACGTCCCTTTTAACTACCCTGGCTTTTAGAGACGCCGGGGTGCCGGAATTTTGCCCCGAAGGGGATCTTTAACGTGCCCGTAAATGTACTGACACGGCTCCCTCGCATTTGCGCACCCTCAAATGCCAGCTGACTGCGCCAGGTTTCGAACCTGCAACCTTGGGCTCAGCAAGCGAGAACGTTACCCCTGAGCCACGCAGCCAGACTAATGAGAGAATCAACTGATTCTAAATTTGTAAATATAAACTATAAATAAATAGGCCAACGAGATATTAAAATAAGCTTAAACCATTTTACACTCATTAAGACCATTATTTTAAGACTACAGATATACAGATATAGGCTACATAAAGGCTACACTACATCATACAACCTGCAACTATGCATAATGAATTATTCAAATTAAACTGATATTAATATTCAATAATTAAATGTTCTTCTAATAAATCATAAGACATTCCTGTTCTAAAGCTGAAGTCAAAACATCAGCTGTTGCAAAACATTTGTTGGAAAATGATGGCCACAATATAAATTGGAAAAGTGTAAAAACTTTGAAAAGTTTAATTTAAATCATAAAATTATACGAAATTGGAAAAAAAATCATAAGTAGTAAAAGTCTATACGAGGCAGGCGAACGGGACTTCGATTCGTGGAGAGCATGTAGGCTCTAGGCCTAGATGTAGACGTGTATTGTAGTCTAACTTTTATGGAAAATTTCTGACAAAAAATGTGGGGACATTATGGGATTTGAAATTGGCGGATTAATTTTGCGCCCCTCAGCATGGTGCGCCCGTAGGCCGGAGCCTATGGGGCCTATTGGTAAATCCAGCCCTGAGTGTAGTAGTCTACTTCTTAACCTTTCTTTGACCTGACCCATAAACAACCAGGCGACTAACGTCCGCGTTAAAGTGTGTTAATTTAAGAATGCCTTTATGAATAGGCCTATGTATAGACATTATTATTGTTACGTCAGAAGCCTCCGTGGCTTAGGCGGCAGCACGCCGGCCTCTCACCACTGGGTCCGTGGTTCAAATCCCAGTCACTCCATGTGAGATCTGTGCTGGACAAAACGGAGGCAGACAGGTTTTTCTCCGGGTAGCCTACTCCGGGTTTCCCTGTCAAAATTTCATTCCAGCAACACTATCATTTCATTTCATCTGTCATTCATTTAATCATTGCCCCAGGCCTCGGCAGCCGGCACAGTTCATATCCTCGCCGCTAGATAGGGGCTTCATTCATTCCATTCCTAACCCGGTCGAAGACTGGAAGCAGGCTGTGGATTTTCATTTCATTGTTACGTCGCGTCGTTACGCCCATCTGTGGAGCCTGATAGAACTTATTACCTGACGATGTTTCTTTTCTCCCAAAATCTTTTCATCTGGGCAATAAAAATTTTCCTCCGTTCTTCAGTCTATGATTTATTGGTCTTGGTAGTCATTTTAACCACGCAATTTTCTCAATCAAGGACCATCCACACCATATCTACTTAGTATAAAACTAAGTCCTCGATTCCTGGATATAACGGGTATTCTTGAGAACCACTGCACTGGTTGGATTTTTATGCAGTTTTCACTATTCTGTAAAGGATATCTCGAAGAAGGTTTCTATAGAAAATAATTTATTTATGATCAAAGGAAGCCATGCAGCAGCGATTTCAGTGAAGAAGTCGAAAAAAATAGAGACAGTCAGTCTGAAAGACTGGACTTTAGGGTGGATGTACCATTAATCGGCACTGTCCGAGTGATCGGCACTTTTGCGATTAAATGCCTATATCAAGGCTTTAACTGAATAGGTTTGCCATCTGCTGGGATTTTCACAAACCTTAGGTACACATGATTCATTCAAACTCCACTAGAAGCGCTTGTGTCGAAGGTGTTTTGCCACGTTGCCAGTTGAAGTGAAGTCGGGTGATGTCACTGTCGTTGCCTAACGTGATTGTTAAGGAGTAGGACTTCAGTGTTTGTAACATCGGTGTGTTTTGCAATGTAAGTACTGTTGAACTTTGAATTATTATGTTGCGAAACTTTGTTTTGCATGACTCAGAACACATAGAACATGATTTTAACTATTTATATTATATTTTCGGTCAGTGCCGAATACTAGTTCAAAGAAAATCACAGCCGTACCGGTTATCGGCAGGTGTGCCGATAACTAGTGCAACTGAGGCTTCCAGGAAGTATACCTTTTCTTAATATATAACTACCACATCATAACCTTCCGTTTGAAGCATCAAATAGAAATGCATTGAGAACAGTTGAACTAGTAATCGACATATACATTCTTCACTCAGTTTCTATTTATAGCTTGATAAAAGAAATGCCGAACACTAGTACATTTGTGTGCCGATCATTCGATGGTATTTAGAAAATCACGATTTCAGTGAATTTGATGGAGTCCTAACTAACACTCCAAATTAGATTTCCCATCCAAGTGAGTGTGTGAATACTTCATACTCATGAGGGACCATTGAAGAATTATCTGGACACATATCCGATTTAGATAGGGGACTGTTTGAACAATCGGATAACATCAACAGAGATTTAACACTTCGAATGTCAAAGAAGTGCTTGCTTCCAGAGTTTAACTCTGTTAAAGGATGCATCGATCCCTCTGTAACAAATCGTGAAGAATCCAAGTGTCAAGCATCCACGTCAGAAAGTAGATTTATCCCTCTTTCTCGTATTTTTAATTATAGTAATGGGATAGTTTCAGAATCTGCAACCAGTGCAACTCAAGTTTCTGGAGATACATTGAATCATAATTCTCAAGCGGACAATATGATAGACGATAGACCTACATGCTCAAATCAGGAGACAGCGTCGGATCAAACACTCGACAAGTGCAACACCAGGAATTTCAATGAGTTGGGTTCTAAACACCTGTCTACTCCACCTTCCACGTCTCAGGTAGTTATGTCTCCTTTTAAAAGCATACTTTTCTGGCCAAGAGATCAGCCAGTTCTAAAGAAGAGAAAGGAGAAGATACCAGCAGTAGCAACATCTGTACAATGTATGAGATACTTTCAAATGAAGATAATAATAATGTTATTGGTTTTACGTCCCTTTTAACTACACTGGCTTTTAGAGACGTCGGGGTGCCAGAATTTGGCCCGAAGGGGATCTTTAACGTGCCAGTAAATCTACTGACACGGCTCCCTCGCATTTGCGCACCCTCAAATGCCAGCTGACTGCGCCAGTATCAAAAGAAGGAAGATGAAAAAATTAAAAAAACAAACTGAACTAGAGGAACGTAGAAAGAAAAGGGAGCAAGCAAAATCTAAAAAGGAAGAACAAGGAGAGGAAAAGAAAACTTTGCCTAAAACAGCCACTCGTAATAAAAAGATTCAGGAAGCAAACGATAAGGAAGCTGTACATCAAAATACGTTCAGAAGAGAAGGATTAGGGAAAAACCTTTGGATGTTGCAGAGGATTCATGGTATTGCGAAATATGTGAAGAAGACAAAAAATTACCTATGATACAGTGCGTACAGTGCAAAACATGGTTTCATGAAGAGTGCTGCAGTATGAATAAAAAAAAGGGCTCCCATGACATTCACATGCCACAGTTGTGTAAATGAATAAACCATTCAGTGTCAGTGATTCTTATGGACGAAATGTACGCATAATTATAATATTATGAGAAAGGTGAACATTGTTTTGATAAGTTTACTGTGCTTAAGACCACAAATCTGTGTTGTAATGAAATGTGTCCTTGTGCGTGTTATTTAATGGTGCTTCAATAGTAACATACTGTTTCAATTTTTAGGGTGACATTTTGTATTATTAAGGTAGAAATAAAATCTGTCTTGACTTAACAGCATTTTAGTTGCCACTGCCGATTAATGGTATACTTGAGTGTCGATAACCAGGCCTCAGCTTTTCTTGCGCTGCCGATCATTAGTACACAGGGTGCACCTCGTAAATTAAATTACTTTGAAATTAACGGATTGTACTTGCAAGCACTTGAATATATCCTTTCGAACACAAAGATATTTATGTGCCATATCAACGTAAGTTGCAACCAGTATTGTAGATATTAAAGACTGTATACATGATGATGTAACGCGGTTGGTCTTAAGGTGCCGATTAATGGTACACTTACCCATATCATTTTAAATGCTACAAATGCTGAAAAATGCTAGAAAGGCTGGAGGCTTCTCGCTTCGCTCGAAGCCAAAGACTTCTTGACAAGTTAGCTGATCAAGAAACAATCAGAACGCTAGAAAGTTACAAGTCATGAGGGAGCTGGAGCGCGCGGTGAAAGGAGGGAGCTGGCTGGATGATGTCACGCTCGCCGTGTCGTTGCCATCTCGTAACGCCAGAGCTCACCAGCGAACTCAGTACACATGCACCAAGCGGTACTATGACGTCACACACCTCAGTGCATTCTCGGTACATTTCGTGACGTCGCTGTAACGTAACGACGAAGTCGACTAGATCATTTAAAATGATAAAAAATCTGGCGTCTGTGCGCTTTTTTAGCTTAGGCTACGTAGGGAAAACCGTTAAAAATATCAATATAACGTAGGGTAAAGGATTGATCAGCATGAAAAGTTCTACAAAAAAGTCCGCGAGAGCATATTTCTATCTTCAATACATCGCCCACTATAATTGTTTTTACATTTTCATTTCTTCCAACAATCTCCATTCAATTGCTGAGGCGACAGTTTATGAGCTAGCTAGGTGCGAGCCTATCACCCCAGTTACAGCCTAGCTAGCGGATGAGCCTATTACCCCAGATACAGCCAGCAGCAAACTATCGAGTCGTGTTGAGTTAAGACTTCAGAGAAGAGTGGTTGTGTTTGGAGTTTCCTCGGAAGAGCAACTCAGCTTTTCTTCATTTTGCCTGTGAAATTTTCGTTCCCCAAAATACACAGTCAAGTTAAGATTGGACGGAAGGGGGATTTGTGTTTGATGCACCTCGTCACAATGTGACGGAAAGTGGTACGGTTTCAATGTAGCCTACTAAATATTGGCTTTAGGTAATAAATAGTTTATTATAATCCTTGATAAGTTATGACCAACTCCTACGGCAAAAGCAAAATGGTTTCGGAATTATAAGAAGATGGGGCTCCTCGTATGTTAAACATGCAGACCGTTTGTAGGTTACCTATACAACAACTGGCAAATTTAGTGAATTTTCTTTGCCCGCTGAAATCTACCTCCACCTTCCGGCGTGCCGAGAAGGATTTTTAAAATAACACTGCAAGGAGTCCTTGCTCTGAGACAAGACAACGTTTCTTCGCTAAAGAGAGATAGGGTAAGGATGAATATTACAATCGTAACGACTCGTCATGTTGACAACTTGGAATAGACCTCACAGGGCACCTGTAGCATTGTTTACGAGTCACGCCTCTTGGAGCAGCTGCGACGAATTTCACAGCTCTGTTGTAATTAATGAAGCACCGTTACAGGCTTTTCAGGAAAATAAATAAATTCAGTGTTGAAATATCACCTCTGAATAAAATACGGCAGCTGTCCAGTCTGAGTGTGTAGACTTAAATGTGAAGAAATTAGGACAGTCAATTTCATGTAGTCTAGCTACGTGAAAAATGAAAATCCACAGCCTGCTTCCAGTCTCCGACCGGGTCAGGAATGGAATGAATGAAGCCCCCATCTAGCGGCGAGGATATGAACTGTGCCGGCTGCCGAGGCCTGACGCACTCCTCTGGGGCAATGATTAAATGAATGACAGATGAAATGATAGTGGAGAGTGTTGCTGGAATGAAATTTTTGACAGGGAAAACCGGAGTACCCGGAGAAAAACCTGTCTGCCTCCGTTTTGTCCAGCACAGATCTCACATGGAGTGACCGGGATTTGAACCACGGATCCAGCGGTGAGAGGCCGGCGTGCTGCCGCCTAAGCCACGGAGGCTTGTAGTCTAGCTACGTAATACGAAGAATTATGACAATGTAGGCCAGGGCTGCCCAACGTTCTTTTCTAAGGTCTTCGTTGTAAATAGTTGGGGGAGTTAGTTATTGTTTTAAGGGGCGGAACTACGCGGTCATCTGCCCCTAGTTGGGGGAGTTGTGGGTCAATAATACTTCGGGAGGTATGGAATTATTTTAAGAATATATGTGCAATATGGTGCGTTTTGTGGCTGTCTGAGCTTAGTTGTCTTAAGTATTGTTTCCGTTTTCTCTATTTATTTGTAGTAGATAAAAAATAAAACACTAAAATTAAATTTACATATTTTTAATAAATCCCTTTAAAATAGAAGTACGATGATATTCATTACACTCATACGGCATGAATGACAAAGAGTGAATATTTATGTTCATTTGACACACAATATTAATCAAATTATGAAATAAAATTCATGATAGTTTAGTGTGACGTGTGGAACTGCTTTGGGTAGGGATGCGCGAGCACTGTTTTGTCCAGTTGGCTTTAGCTGTTTCAAAGTTTTGTCGACAGGGTGCGGGCCGGACAAAATAGTCTCGCGGGCCATATGTGGTCCGCGGGCCGTAGGTTGGGTCGTCCTGATGTAGGCTATTCTTTAGGTGTAGGACGATGTTGATCGCATGAAGCGCAGCATTTTAACGAGAATATTTATTTATCCGAGTCCAAAACACATACAAATATACATATAGGCGGCTTCGGTGGCGTAGTCGGTAGCATGCTGAGCTTCTATGCCCAAGATCGTGGGTTCAAATCCAGCCGAAGTCGTCGGATTTTTTAAGAGCATTAAAAATCCCTCAGTATGCCTTCCTTCGGAGGGGAAATAAAGCCGGCGCGGCGGTCTCTTGTCATAGATTTATGGCATGTTAAGGAACCTTTCACTAATTACACCTGCGTGAAGCTAAATTGTATAGGTTAAGAATGTAAGCAACGCTCTTAGATTCCTATGTACGTTCGTTGCCAAGAGCCGACTGCGGTGACGTCTGGTAGCTAAGTTTTGAACTAGTATTCGTCGACCGTGGCGTTTGGCGGCAAAAGTAGGAACTACTTGAAAATTGATCGTCTTCAGTGCTTACTTGAATTAAAACAGATAAACAAACTAATACAGACATCACAATATTAACACCGGTTATCAGACAGATTCTACACACACCCAAAGTACACGGGCCTACATGACCGCGTTGTCGCAGCCCCTAAACTTAAGAACCTTCTTCTTCTTCTTCTTCTTCTTCTTCTTCTTCTACCTTATCCGATACGGACGTTGGCTACCACCATGGCTAACACCTTCTTATCCTGTGCAATCCTGAAGAGTTCCGTGGAAGACAGCCCAAACCACGTTCTTAAATTATCCATCCAAGTTATTCGTCTCCTTCCCGGTCCACGCTGACCTTCAATTTTACCCTGAAGTATAACTTGAAGCAGACGGCATTTTGGACTCCTCATAATGTGTCCCAAGTATTCCAATTTCCTCTTCTTAATTGTGTTTAACAGCTCAGGTTGGCTGCTCACACGCTGAAGAACCTCGGCATTACTCACATGCTCTGTCCACGAAATTTTAAGAATCCGCCGGTATATCCACATTTCAAAAGTTCGAATCTTCTTTTCTGTAGCTACGACTTAAGAACCAACCAACCAAATATAGGCCTACATATAAATTGCACTAAATTTCATTTCTCCAGTGTTCAACTGTTAGAATGGCACAGTCATTAACTTCTATCAAATCCTGCATAGCACATGGTCTTGATAACATGCTGCAATTCAGAAGGTGCTCAGGGTCTTGTCTTTCACCACATCTACAAAGTTCTTCAGTACTGTATCCCCACTTCATTAAATTGCTTTTGCAAAACACTACTATAATGTTTTATAACTAGAATAAAGACATGGAATATAGACCACAAATATTAACTTACGGTATTCAAAGTTGGTGAAACTTTAGCCAGAACATCAATCTACGCTAACACAAATAGGCAACTGAAATTTAAAACCACCCACACATCCTACATAGGCTACATTCTCATTTATGACTGTTTTGCCTTTCAGCGTCCAGTCTGCAAGCCTATGTTTGCGAACAAGTCGCCTCTTCGGCTTCAACACCTCTCACTTTGAAATCGTTCAAAACTGAAGCTAACCATCGTCTCCTTGGTCTACCTCTTCTTTTCATACCCCCTACAGCCCATTAACCTGTTAGGTAATCTCTCTTCACCCATTCTCTTCACATGAGCCCAACATCTGAGTAGGCTCATACGAACAGCTTCATCTAGAGCAGAGGGTCTCCAAACGGTTTAGCCTAAGGGCACACTGACTCCTTGATTAAGTCCCAAGAGACGAGACCTAACTAGCTCATAAACCTTGCAAATTGTAAATCATGAATTATTACCACTGTGTCATTCTACCTAGTCAACCTTGTATTATAGCAGTATTATACTGTTTTAATTTCACAACTAGTTATTTTAATGTTCACCTCTACTTTTATTTAGTTAGGCCTACTGTTTAGTTTAAGTTAGCTCTGTTCCTTATTGACGAAGTGGAGCGACTTCGGTGGCGTAGTTGGTAGCATGCTCAACTGCTGTGCCCAAGATAGCGGGTTCAAACCCGGCCGAAGTCGTCGGATTTTTTAAGAGCGTTAAAAATCCTTCAGTATGCCTTCCTTCAGAGGAGAAGTAAAGCCGGCGGTCACATGTCATAGATTAATGGCATGTAAAAGATCCTTCCACAGACCAAACTTGTGTGATGCTAAATTGTTAGATTAGATTTCGTTGGAACGCTCTATCGAAGTTCCAACGTTCACCATTAGGTATCATTGATATCTGGTAGCGAAAGTTGGAACTACTTGAAATTGAACGGAACTTGTAGCACACCCTAAGGGTGACGCTGGAAACAGCTACAACCTCGTGCGAACCGAACATGTCCTCGAACACTCCCGGCATAAAATCCATACGATAAATATAAATAAATAAATACATAATTGACGAAGTAGCCTATACTAAGTTCTGAAGATTAAAAACCTAAATCAATATTAATTTGTACTTTTTATTGTAGACTAACGGTTTCAGCCACATTGTGGTCTTAGCGCAAATAATACTTATAACATGAATAGAAATGCAAGACTTACAGTAGGGTACATTAAAAAAAATACCATAAAAGAAGGTTGTTATCAAAACTATTTCTAAAAAATTAATCGTCTAAAATCTAAAAAACATATACACTAAAATTCAAAAAACCAGATCTGTTACAAGAATATGTTAAACACGAAAGAAAGAAATCTTGATATAAAACCAGCTTGAAGAAGGAGCAGTGATGTGGATGTTATGTAGACAAAGATATTTTAGGTGTCAGAATGGATATAATCATGTAAAATTGTGAAGAAGCTGTTGAATGATATCGTTGAAATAATTATTCCAAGATGGTTAGTTAGTTATTGATGTTTTAAGGGGCGAAACTACGAGGTCATCTGCCCCTATTCCAAGCTGTAGATAGGGAAAATTAATATTGACTTAAGGTTTTCAATCTTCAGAACTTATATGTTACAAGATAACATGCTGTGTAATCTTTATGCCACTGTAATGGGGATGAAAATCCTGTTGTGCGCCAATAAATAAATAAATAAATAAATAAATATATAAATAAATGAAAATCCACAGCCTGCTTCCAGTCTCCGACCGGGTCAGGAATGGAATGAATGAAGCCCCCATCTAGCGGCGAGGATATGAACTGTGCCGGCTGCCGAGGCCTGACGCACTCCTCTGGGGCAATGATTAAATGAATGACAGATGAAGTGAAATGATAGTGGAGAGTGTTGCTGGAATGCAATATTGACAGGGAAAACCGGAGTACCCGGAGAAAAACCTGTCTGCCTCCGTTTCGTCCAGCACAGATCTCACATGGAGTGACCGGGATTTGAACCACGGACCCAGCGGTGAGAGGCCGGCATGCTGCCGCCTAAGCCACGGAGGCTCTAAATAAATAAATAAATAAATACATAAATAAATAAATAAATAAATTAATTAATTAATTAACACCATCATAATGAAAATGAAAATCCACAGCCTGCTTCCAGTCTCCGACCGGGTCAGGAATGGAATGAATGAAGCCCCCATCTAGCGGCGAGGATATGAACTGTGCCGGCTGCCGAGGCCTGACGCACTCCTCTGGGGGCAATGATTAAATGAATGACAGATGAAATGAAATGATAGTGGAGAGTGTTGCTGGAATGAAATGTTGACAGGGAAAACCGGAGTACCCGGAGAAAAACCTGTCTGCCTTCGTTCTGTCCAGCACAGATCTCACTTGGAGTGACCGGGATTTGAACCACGGACCCAGCGGTGAGAGGCCGGCGTGCTGCCGCCTAAGCCACGGAGGCTCTAAATAAATAAATAAATAAATAAATAAATAAGTAAATAAATAAGTAAATACATAAATAAATTAATTAATTAATTAATTAATTAACACCATCATAATGAAAATGAAAATCCACAGCCTGCTTCCAGTCTCCGACCGGGTCAGGAATGGAATGAATGAAGCCCCCATCTAGCGGCGAGGATATGAACTGTGCCGGCTGCCGAGGCCTGACGCACTCCTCTGGGGGCAATGATTAAATGAATGACAGATGAAATGAAATGATAGTGGAGAGTGTTGCTGGAATGAAATGTTGACAGGGAAAACCGGAGTACCCGGAGAAAAACCTGTCTGCCTCCGTTCTGTCCAGCACAGATCTCACTTGGAGTGACCGGGATTTGAACCACGGACCCAGCGGTGAGAGGCCGGCGTGCTGCCGCCTAAGCCACGGAGGCTCTAAATAAATAAATAAATAAATAAATAAATAAATAAATAAATAAATAAATAAATTAATTAATTAATTAACACCATCATAATGTAGGTTTGAATTATGCGGAAAGTTTCATTTCAGAACTAGTCGTTGAGTGAGATATCTGTGGCGCAGTGCGTGGAGATATTTGCAGTGAAGTGAAATTTTAAGAAAACATATTAAAGTCATCATTGCTGGAATTCTAAGAGAGTCTTCCACTCACACAGTTGCATGAATGTGCTCGTGGCTTATTTTGCAGCTTTCGGCACTACTTATCTATGTGAAATATTCTCCAAAACCTATATTTTAAGAGAGGGCTGGCAAAGAAAAAGTAGAGGTGGGTTCGATACCTACCTTAGCCACCCTTCAAGTAGTTTTCCGTGGTTTCCCACTTCTACTCCTGGAAAATGTCGGGATGGCACCCAAATCCTACCTTAATTACAAATACACACACTACATCACAATGACACAGGCTTTCAGACAAGTTCTACACACACACACACACACACACACACACACACACACACACACACAGACCCAAGTATATGGGGCTACATGGCCACGATGTCAGAAAGCCCCTTAAACAATCAACAGCAACAACAACAACGTAACTTATGAGCATTTGAAGTTGTTGCTGATAATTTTCAGTAGTACACCTGATCCACAACTGCAAGCAATAGCCAGTAGATAGGCCTAGTCACAACTACCGTGCATAAATCTCATTAATTATATTATTATTATTATTACTATCCTCGCCGCTAGATGGGGGCTTCATTCATTCCATTCCTGACCCGGTCGGAGACTGGAAGCAGGCTGTGGATTTTCATTTCATTTCATTATTATTATTATTATTAATTTTATTATGTTAGAATAATTACCTATGTAGGCCTATGTGACTTAATTTAAGTTGTTGGAAAAATCTCAAATCATTAACTGCAGTTAAAATGTTCAATTTCGTCGCTTCCGTGGTGTATTGATCAGCATGCTTAGCTGCCACCCCGGAGGTCCGAGGTTCGATTCCCGGCTCTGCCACGAAATTTGAAAAGTGGTGTGAGGACTGGAACGGGGTCTACTCAACCTCGGGTGGTCCAAATGAGTAGAGGGGATTCGATTCCGACTTAAGGCCACGGCCGCCTCCTACCCTCTTCCTTGTATATTCCTCCCACTCTTCCCAATACCCCCCATCAGGTCCCTGTTCGCTTTACAGGTGACGCCGCCTGGGTGAAGTGCTAGTCATACTCCCCAGTTGTAACTTTTCCCCCAAATCAGAGTCTCAAGCTCTAGGACACTGCCCTCAATGGCGGTACAGGTGGGATCCCTCGCTTAGTCCGTGGGAAAAGCCAACCCTGGAGGGTTAACAGTAAACGAAAATAAACAAATAAATATTAATTTCATTATGGATGTCGCTCAATCCTGTAAGCCTAGATGATAAACTAGACACCAGCCGCGAAAGTCTACGATCTAAATTGCTGTAACTGTTTGTCTTGGAGAGTAAAAACGCCCGTTAAATCCCATTACGCTCATAAAAACCACTCCCCTGCAGGGCAAGAAACACTTGTAAGGGGCTGAAGGTCAATCGCATGCCGCGTTGGCCGTCGCGACTCTAGGCTTACCTGAAGCGATGCCCTCAGTCTTAACCAGTGCCCCGGATGGTGGCTAATTACGAAATTAATTGTTATTCTTAGTGTGGATGGAGGAATGGCAGGAGGGTAGGCTAGTCGGTCGAACATCAATTCCCCTCGATTTTCCTTAATTCCACTCAGTCCTCCAAGGTACCCAAAAATGAGTTAACTCCACTCAGGCGTTGGCAAGGGGTCGGCAAAGGGTTTATCCCCAATGACGTAAACAAATGTTATAACCCTCCTGCACTCATACCAAGGGCCGGGTCAAACACCTTCTGCAGCGCATGAGCGAATTCTTGAATGCAGCTGATTTTTCCGTTCTAGGCTGGTAAACAGTATTTTTAGCATCCGCAGCTGATATCGAAAGTAATTTTTTAGGTACAAATTATAGCCTACACCTATTATTATCTAAATTTAATTTTATAATGTCTGACTACGTTAAAATACATACAAAATTTAATTATGCACATGTTAAAAACAATGCATAAAATTTGTAGAAAAAATAGAAAACTTGGCAAACTTATTTAACCTCTTAACTGGGAGTGACGTATATATCCGTTCATTTAACATATAATTTAATGAAAAATACCCAGTTAAGAGGTTAAAAGAATATTATGATTAATTTTAAATCACTTGCATTTTCTGCCATATAAGTTAGACTATAATGTGCCATAATGCGAGCAAGAGGGTTATGACATTCGTTTACGTCATTGGGGATAACCCCTTTGCCGGCCCCTTGCCAAAGCCTGAGCGGAGTTGAGGAACCCATTGTTGGGTCCCTTGGAGGACCGAGTGGAATTAAGGAAAATCGAGGGGAATTGATGTTCGACCGAGTGGAATTGATGCCCGCCCGGCTGGTCTACTCGTAATGAAGAGATACAGTAAGCTTAAAGGGTAGACTAAGTTCGAATTGAACGCGTGACCAATAAGCTCTTATAAAAGACAGAGGGAATACATCCATATACGGCGACGTGACCAATCACAGGGAAAATATTGGAAAAGAAATGCAGTGTGGGATACGAGGTATTGCACATTAAGGGACGATGTCTTACGTTTCTTCTATTGAACCGGTCGGCCTTTCAGAAATTTTACACGTATTTTCCTGTGCTGGGTGTGTGTTGATGTGAGTTATCTTGAGCAACGATGAAAGCTTTGACTTTGGCTTAAGAATGGACAAGTAGACTACTAGTCCTACAATAGTACGACTATGTTGTCTAAAATTATTGGTCTACAATATTAGGATATTGAGTTTTGAGTATGGGTTATTGTTATCCTATACTTTAGGTCATTTAGCAAAATCTATTTAGTCCATCACATGGAATAGCCTATCTATTTAATTGGCGGGAGAGTTTCTAAAGGGAAATTAGCAGTAGGATATAGCCTATGAAAACATACCATTTAGTTCTTCACGGAACTATTTTATTGATGTGTATTTTTTGTTACCACTACTGCTTGGCTATGGTTAACTTTTGCACAGCGTGTATGTGAAATTTATTTAGTAACTAAGAGACCAATGAGGAGCACTTACCATCGTGGATCTTCTGGTCGTCACTGCCGTCCCGACCTCTCAGAAGCCGCGAGATGGCGCTCACTGAAGGTGCGTTACTGCGATCACAAAGACCATCCTTGATTAGTCTGCAGGAGGAAACAAATGATAATGATATAGTTCATCAAGCAATATTATGGTTACTCTCGATATAATTAAAGGATTTATATTGAGGCTGATTTTTGGTGCCGAAACATTACAAGAAGTAGGCTATGGTGTTTAAGTTGTTGTTTGGTGTTTCATTTGAGGGCCTTGGACATCGTGGCCATTTATCCCCATGTGCTTTGGGTGTATATAATTAATAACATAATTTTGAAAAAGAAAGTCCGATAGGCCCTAGCCTGTGTTATTGTGGTGACTGTACTGGTGTGGTAATTGTATTTCAGGTAAAGATTGGGATGTAAGCAGTCATGGCCTTAAGTTAGGAACCATCGCGGCATTCACCTGGAATCGAAGTGGGAAATAACGGAAAACCACTTCCAGGATGGTTGAGGTGAGAATTGAACCCATCACTTCTCAGTTTTGGGTCACGAGACTGAATGAATCCCGTTCCAGCCCTCAGGCCAGAATTAAATGTCTTGGTAAAGCCGGGAATCAATTATACCTTTTCCAGATAGTATACTCTCGATTATCCATGCGTGGATTATCAGGTTTGCGAATTGGGCACGTTTTCGCCTAATTAAAATATTGATTGTGAACACAGTATAGCCTAGCCTACAGCAAAAAGAAAAAAAAAATACACTGTAAGCCTACTGTGAATTGATTACGTTTTAATTTATTTTTAGCCTACTTTTCACATTTTGCAAAAATGAGGAAAAAGTAGACTTATGAGATCGGGAAAATGTGTGTCTGTCTGTCTGTCTGTCTGGCTGTGTATGTGTGTCCCCCTATCAACTCCTAAATGGCTGCAGCAATCGAAACAAAATTTGGTAGGAGTAAAGATCTATACCTGAATATCTCACGGCCATATTTGAAAATGATGTCAGTGCTACCAACTGCTGAAAAATCACAATTGAAATTTGAGCTCCATGTTGGATATCTTGGAAGGTATGTATGGGAGCTATTTCAAAATTGGCACACGTATAGATAATAATATTGAAGTTTAATTTCCAGGAGGCCATACATGGCAGTGTTGCCAAAATGATTATAAGCCTGCTGATAGATCCAAATTTTAAATGCATATAACTTCTACACTATCAATTGGATTTCAACCAAATTTCGTATGTGCTATGCGTACATAAACAGATATGACTGAGTGTATTCTTAAGAGCCATCAGGGCTGACAAATGTTAATAAATGCTCTCAATTTTTTAAATCCAAATACCCATATATCAGAAAGTATGCAAGCCGACAGCTTTAAACTATGCACACGTATAGAACCTGACATTCTATATTAATTTGGAGTAACTTATATACATCAGTGCTACCAACATGATTCTAAGCCTGCTGAGAGGTCCGACTTTAAATGCATGTAACTTCTATACTATCAATTAGATTTCAATCAAATTTCTTATGTGCAATGTGTACCATAACAGATATTACTATGCACATTCTTAGGAGCAACCAGGGCTGCCAACTTTTAATAAATGCTGTCTCTATTCGTTTTTCTTAATATCAATATATCAGAAAGTATGCAAGCCAACAGCTCTAAACTTTGCACACGTATAGTACCTGGCATTCTAGATTAATTTGGAGTAACTTATAAACGTCAGTGCTGCCAACATGATTCTAAGCCTGCTGATAGGTCCAATTTTAAAATGCATGTAACTTCTATACTAACTAATGGATTTCATTCAAAATTGACACAACAATAGATCATATTATTTCAGATTATTTCTGACCAATACATGTATGTCATTGTTGCCAACATGATTGTACGCGCGCTGTTAGATCCAATGTTTAACTGCATCTAACATCCATGCTATCCATTGGACTTCAACCAAATTTTGTGTTCTGTACCTTAAGAGATGGATCTAAGAATATATTCAGTCACCAGGGCTGCCAACTGTACTTCTCTATTAGACTACATTATGCCAGGTATACAGTATTTCGAACTACTGTAATTCGAAATTTCGATATTACCAACTTAATTTCGTCATTATTCTAGATAGATCCATATAGATTAATCATTGGCATGGAACTTTAATTTTAAGAAAAGTAGGCTCTATAGTTCGTCACGGAACTTCTTGTTCTTACATATTTTTGCAGTGTAGTCCAGGTGGGAGCAAGTTATTTTTAATACGGTACTTTGTGACAGGTCGACGACTTCTTGCTTTGTCCAGTCTTGTTTTGTAAAAGCGAAGTGTAAGTTCCGTAAGAAGCCGGGAGTAGGCTAATTTCAAAGTTACTGAAAAGCATTCCATTGAGGGATCCGCTTAAATAGTCAACAGCTATTGAGCAGATAAACAACCAAAAGCAGGGAATCATTAAAGACTTTTCAGAGCATGGTAATGTGGGTGAGTTATCTATATAAATGTAGCCTATTATAACCTACTTTGGGCTATATGGTACAGTTAAAAAAATAGAAGGCATTCGTCTTGCAATAAACCCATGCTTTTGGATTAACCGTGTTTCCCGATTATCCGCGCTATTCACCCCGGTCATTAGACCGCATAATCGAGAGTATAGGCTACTGTATACTGATCTACTTCCTCAGCATATTTGTTCAGTCTCCGACCTCTAGTTTTGCACGCTGGTGGACTGACCACTGAGTTAGAGGGGTGCACTTTGATTCTCACATTGCAATGATACATCTATGAGGCCTATCTCACTGTAAATTGTTGCCCACTGTGATATAATTCTCTAGCTTCCACTATTTGTGCATTGCACGATCTAATAGCTTAAAGCCGGCATTTCTCATCATTGTGGTCGTGAAAATTGACTTCTTGAAATTTTCACTTTTCATTTTCAAACAGCTGTTCGCCCCGTGGTGTTGGGGTAGAGCGCCTGCCTCTCAACCGGAGGCCCCGGGTTCGATTCCCGGCTCCGCCAGGGATTTTAAAACTGACGTGAGGGTTGGAACGGGGTGCACTCAGCCTCGGGAGGACAATTGAGTAGCTGTCTAACAGTGAGACAGCGCCCCGATCACGAAAACCAAGATTAACGGCCGAGGGGACCCGATGCGCTGATCACGCGTCACCCCAATATCTGCAGGCCAAATGGCTGGGCAGTGGTCGCTTGGTCGGCCTAGGCCCTTCATGGGCTGTATAGTACCAGGGGTTGACTTGTTCAACCGGCACTGCTAGGCATCGATGTTAGTATGGAAGAAATCTGCGTCCAGCCCCTGAAGCCACGTTGAAGAAGCACCTGGGTGGTATCAGTGTTACAGTAACTGGTAGCTTTCACTGCAACTCCTCTGGTGAGGAAATTAACCAGGAGGACGCTCTGGTGGTCCCAGGAAACTATCACCTTTTCTTAGAGGATGAAGATGTTAGGACTTTGTTGTCAGTTGGGAACGAGGGTGCTACAATGACTTGGATGCTTTTCATGGGCGCCCGCAAATTCCACAGTAAAAAAAAATTAACGTACGGTAGTAATTTGGGATTATTTGAAAATACCTCCAGTTATTTAGAAAATCGGTGAAGTGGATTAACATTACCATTTTAATGAACTGCTTGATACAGTACATGGTGGTACCACTACTTTTTACCTGATTTTAAGAACTTAACAATATGCCGATGATTCACAAAGAAAACGAACTTTTATGGACAAAACTGTGAACTAAAAAAAACTATTCTACTCTCCTGATGCCAGCGAAGCACGAGTTGTCGACCACCGTGGCCGGTACTAATTCGACTTACAAAGCAATATTGTCGTGTAGTTACCCAGATGTTATAATGTTGTTTTCCAAAGCATTGAGGTCATATTTTATTGCATGGTGAGCTCGTACAGTGCCTACATATCAGTGAAAAATAGTGTACTATCTCACAACACACACACACACTATCGCTGTTAATGAAGGCCGTGTCCTTGTTTAGCCCAAAACGCTGTGGTGTGGCCGTTTGCGTAACATGCGATAGGTAGCTGCAGCAAGTCCAGAGAAGCAAGGTTCGAATTCCGTAGCTGACAGTGGACATACTAAGTGTTGTTTGTCCTCGTTTTTATTTCACTCTCCTTTCAGGCAAATTTCGGGATGGTACATTATTCCATGTCTCGAGGCGCCTACCCCAATCCTAGGCCTTAGTAATTACAAAATGCACACATACATAGCTGTACGCTGGATTGAAAATCTGGATAGGCCTATTCAGTTGTGAAGCACAAATTATTTCTCTTCTGTAAATATGTATATATAGCCTATATTTTACTGATAATGTCTGTATGAGCCATACGCTAAATAATCCAAAAATAAAAATATAAAATAAACACTCTCCCTAGTGCTAATACAGAAGAGTCCAAAACTATGTAGCCTACTCACTATTTGTTAACAAGAGGCTATCTCGGGAACCAAAGGACAGACTTTCCATTTTTTACGTCATAGTGTACTGTAGTTAAATTATTTCTCAAGAGATGCACATGAGTTATTGTATACTCACTATTTGATGATAATATCTCAGGAACCAGATGACTTTACATTCTCGCGCCACCGTGGTCTCCAGACCTGAAACCCCGGGTCGTCTACCTATGGGGTACAGTGAAGAATGAAGTTTAAAGGCAAACGCTGGAAATGCTACGTGAAACCATCAAAGCATCGTGCGCAGGCATCACACTGACATCGGTAGTTCGCTCAGCAGCTCATCGCAAAAGACGTTGTAGTGTAGTTACTTTGAACACCTTCAATGGTTACAATGCTTATGTGATCATTACCATCTGTTCAGAAAGCATTAGACTACACTACATTACGTCGCAATTTGATGGCTGCCCACGCTGATTTGATGGAGTCACGTGACATTTCCAGTGTAGCTTACTTTAGCCTATAGCTTAAACTCCATTCTTCACGGTCCCCCATAGATAGAAACCCAGGGGTGTCAGGTCTGGAGACCGCGGTGGCTTGAGAATGGAAATTCATTGTGCAGTATGTGTCATTTGGTTCCCGAGTAATTGATTAGTAAATAGGGATTACACAGTTTTGTATCCCTCTGTATGCCCCTAGCCATTAACATGAAACAACAACAACAACATCATGTTTAGCCAAAAAAAAAAAAAAAAAAAAACTGGAACAGTAAATAATAAATTGTTCTCTAGCAGAATTAACAATTTTTGATCCTTTATTTTATTTTATGTTGCTTTTACCCTTGGGTCAACGTGTGCCCACGCGAGTTATAGCCTACTTACAGTAGTGTTCATGTCTAGGATTCCCCGAGACTTGAGCGGCTTCGGTGGCGTAGTTGGTAGCATGCTGAGCTTCTATTCCCAAGATCGCGGGTTCAAACCCGGTCGAAGTCGTTGGATTTTTTAAGAACGTTAAAAATCCCTCAGTATGCCTTCCTTCAGAGGGGAAGTAAAGCCGGCGGTCCCATGTCATAGATTTATGGCATGTTAAAGAACCTTCCACTAATTACACCTGTGTGAAGCTAAATTATATATAGGTTAAACATTCGATTAACGTACTTTGGTTCCTACGTTCGTCAAGAGCCGACTGCGATGGCATCTGGTAACTAAGTTCTGAACTGGTTGGTCGTTGACGGTGGCGTTGGGCGGTAAAACTAGGAACTACGTGAAAAATTAAATGTCTGCAGTCCTTACTTGAATTAAAACAGATACACACACTAATACAGGCATCACAATTAACACCGGTTATCAGACAGATTCTACACACACCCAAAGTACACGGGGCTACATGACTGCGTTGTCGCAGCCCCTAAACTGAGGAACCAACCACCAACCAACCCGAGACTGGAAATAGAATACGATCCCAGCAGATGCTTGTTGGGAGTGTGGTTAACCCCCCCCTACCGTTAGATGGGCATGTGACGACCGGTCCTCCCATTCCCAGTACTTGGAACTGTTCCATACTTGTTACATAATTGCGTATACGTCTTTAATTTACCCCACAAATAGCCTACCATTTATATACTGCAGGCTATTTATTTATTGGTTTATTTTACATCATTATTATCATTATACGAGGGGTATTTTTTCTTCAAAGAATGTCCATTTTGCTATAAAATCGAAATTGCCAAATAAATATTGACAAGTTACGTTAAAAAAATCAGATTCTAGATGCATATTTTCTATTTTTCCAGGTAGTTTCCATGATTATTTCAGCATTTATCGCAGTGTACTGCGAGCTTTTAACAGGTTAGGCCTATCATCCTTTTATTTCAAAATTCCCGGACATTTAGGCCTACCATTTTCCTCCAAATAGCCAGGGGTATGACAGATTCATACAACTCAGTCAATTGTATTGCCTACAGCTTAGCGTATTCTATACGCTATGCCTACAGTAACAGTAGCTGCGCAAAAGCAGATGGAATCTAAACCCCTTATCTGTCGACAACTTCTCTACATTAGTTGTGTAGCGAGACGATGTACTCTACAGGCGAAAGCTGCAGATTCAGCCACTCGAAGCTTTCAACTTTATAGACTCTATTGTCCCGCAACACATACAAAGCAATGCTGCCAATATATCAGGGGTTTAGACGGTGCTTCTTTGCTTATATTCTTCGAAGATCCCTTTGCTGCAGCTACAGCCTGTACCCCAAGTGGAAAAAAATAGGCCTACATATTCTATTTTGAAAAAATAAACGCGTTAATTTGCTGACGACTGTCTATCTAATGCTCTCTTCGGTACTCCGGTGTAATATTGTGAAACAGTTTTGATGTTATACATCTTGCAATATACTTGAGTTAGATGATCATAGTCATGTAGGCTATTCAATCTTGCCACTGGTTTGTACCTTCAACGACTCTTCTCCAGAAGATTTTATCTTGAGATGTTCTTTTGGATTCTTCATAGTTCTTAGGCCGGCACCACCGAAGAACGCCTTCATAAATTTGTTTCTTGATCTCCCACGAGGGATCTTTCCTCGTATTTTGCCCTTAAGTATGTCAATGATTAAGTCATCATATAGCAATCTGTCATGTTGATGTTCTCTTTTCGATCTGAATGATTACCCTACCTTGTTCAGTAACTCGGTCAAGTTCGCCCGCTTTGATCATTTTCTCCATTCACCTTAGATTTTGTAGGTAGTATGCAGGATTTTTCGAAATTATATTTGTATTGCTCATATTAATAGACTACATTATGCAAACGCTACGCTCGTTTTATAAACATACTCGTGTCTTAATTACCATTATAGGCGAGTTGCATACGACTATTTATGTTCGACGATAATTATATGTTTTAACATAAATATCTGTGGGATTGAGTAACTTCAGTTAGTGAACAGAGCGCATGCGTGGGCCAAAGAATTTCGAAGGCAGAGACCATTTACTTTGCTTGGCAATGCTATTGTTTACAGCCTGCATGATGTCTAGTGCCGATCAGAACTAGCATTCACTAATATTGTCACCGAAGTCGTTTGAAAGCAATGCGCTGTGTAGAAATTGGCGTTGGGGATATTAAGGTACGGTGCTATTTCTTGTCTCATATTTGCCAGTTTATTTACGCGAACATATGGGACGGCGCACTTTCCATGTCGGTAATTTATATAGAAGGATGCTGCGTTGCTAACTTCTGGACGTAGATTTATAAATTTCTTGCATATGTCATAGTATTTTCTTGTTACCATAAAGGTTCGTGCTGATTTTGTCTTTGTGTTTGGGATTGTTACTACAATGGTTGATCCGATATCCAATTTGAACTTTCAAATCATGTAATTCATGTCCGACATGTTGGATTTTGAGCGCATGCGCGAAGCTATCCTTACCTAATTGGTCATTGAATGAGCTCTGATTGGTTGGAGAAACTGTTTCATAATGAAGAATAGTACAATAAAGACCCTCATTATGATACAGTTTTCTGACATATAATATTTACATTTCGATATCGTCGAACATAAACATATTTAACAACCCCCTCCAAAACTTCACCTTATTAGTGTGCACCATGTTGTTTTTCTAGATAAAACAAAAATGGTGCCGTTGGGGATGTGATTGAAGGCGCTGTATTTTTTGTATCGGTGCTAGATTAATCCTGTAGTTGTCAGGGGCGGTCGCAGCCAGAACTTTGGGGGGGGGGGCTAAGCCTATAAGGAGGGGGGGGGGAATCCGTCCTATTTTTATACATATTTAATTTTTACTGGTAGCATATCGCATAATATCATAAGAACTGAAATTCGTATAATAACCTATTAGTTTTATAAAAATCGAGGAGAGGGTCGAATAGACTCTAGAAAGAGAACACACACAATAAAATTTAAATCTCTTTATTGTAGGTATCTGATCAAAGAACAAAATCCAATCGCCTTGTCTTTATTTTGGCAAACCGATCAATTACTTTCTCCACACTGACTTTCGTTGACCGATGGCAATGTAACAGAGCCAGTCCGGTTAGCCTTTCTTCCGACATTCGGGACCGTAGCCAGTCCTTCAGCCGTGGCAATGTCGGCGTGGCGTTACTCACCGGCAACGTCGCCAAAATCTGCAGGAGAGTTTTGACTGTAGGTGTCAAGCTTTGAGAAGCAGCTACCACTGACTCAATTGCAGTTGATAGCAATTTCTTCCCTGCCGACTTCAATCTCAACCATCGCTGTCTCCAAACAGCATACTCTCCCTGCAAGTGGCGCCCTTTGGAAATTAGCAAAGGCTGATACTTGATACGAAGAGCCTCCAAACTTTGCACCTCTGTTGGGTCTTCAGCCGGTTTGTCCACGCAGATTGCAGGCATCAACAAATTTAAGTCGAATGCGGCCAAAGATTCATTTGGAAATTGTTCCTTGAGATCCTGCACCACATGCTCGATCAGCGGAATGAAGACAGTTCGGCGGTAGAATCTTTCGGGTGCGTCAGTGTCAGCTGGAACGTTGGACCGCATCCTCCTGCCTGCTCTTCGGGGCAACGCCACCTCAAACTCCAGTTCTTCGGCAAAATATTATCTCGAAGTACGGTTCAGCATTCTCACGTGCAATCGAAAGCGCCTCGATGGTGTCCATGACACCCGCGGAAGCCACCACCGAGTCCAATGAGTCGTCCTGAAGAAGAAGGCTCAAAGGCCGGGTTTTACCTAGGACGTCGCACAGACACAACATTGAAACCACAAATTGCGTATCACATAATGATTGAATGAGGGATTCGGCTGCACTCGATGTGTCGCTGTCCTCCCATTCTGCTATGATTTCTAAAGCTCGAATTATCTTAACTAAGAGTCTCTGGAACTGTAAATGGCCATCATGTTTTTCACTCCACCTCGTTTCACACAGTTTGCCAAAGTCTTCGCCCACAACTGACAAAAAACTTTGTATCTTTTAGGAGATGATCTAGCAAAGTTAATTGTATTTTTCATCAATGCTGTACCATTACGAGTGGGCACTACTTTTGAAGTTTTCGCTAAACTGCTGTTAAGGGCGTGATTGTAGCATGGACACCTAGAACCACAAGGTGCCACTTTCAAAAGTTCCTGTACTGCACCTTTCGTTTCCGATGACATCACCGAACAGTTATCCGTGCCTACCCCAACACAAAGCTTAAGATCGAGTGAGAGCTTTGTAGTGAGATCTTGTACAACGTGACCAAGAGCAAAGCCTGACAATTTTGGTTCCCCGCCATGAATATCGTCCTCCCTAATAGACTCGTAGGCGTCCGCAAAGGTCAAAAAATCTTCGTGCACCTTCTCTTCGTGGACGTAGCGAAGTGGCAATGCAAGCTGTTCTTTTAGGGAAATGTCTGATGTCTCATCGGACATGACGGAAAACATGCCTGCTACTTTCACCTTCCGAACAATGTCTTCTTGGATTTCCTCACGACAGCACTTAATCAGTTCATTTTGTGTTCTATTACTAATATACGTAGCCCGTGCTGATGCATTTTCAAGGTGGCTACGAAGAGTTTCGTCGCCGCTTTCGACTCGAAACCGAAGGAGTTCACGGAAGTTTCCTTCATTTTCTAAGGGGTCTGGAGGGCTGGTCTCACTCTCACAGGCAGGTCCTGTGATGTCAAAATTGGAACTGTCAAGTCAAACCTTTGCTCTCTTCCCTCTCTCTCTTCTGCCTTTCTCTTTCTCATTTTCTTTCTCATTTTCATTTTTTTTTCTATTTTGGAGGACCGTTGGGGGGGGGGGGGGGGGCATGGCCCCGCTGCCTCCCTTCCCCCGTGGGACCGTCCCTGGTAGTTGTAATATGCCAATAGAAGGCGAATTTACAGATATGGGTCCCCCTAGTTCAGACTCCTGACACATTTCTTTATTACTGTACTGTCCGGAGTAATCTCGGACGAGTTATAACCCTAACCATAGAAGTATGTTGCCTGCAAGGAAAATCCACTTGATGAGCAGGCTGTATCTGCTGCTAAACGATGTCAAGCTAGGGACAGTGGAAAGAGCAGGCCAAGTTGTTTGCTAAGAGCCTGGTCCTCTTGCACTGTACACGACCCGTCAAACTTTATGACGCCTTCGCGTGCCGTAAATCAACTTCATGGAGTGGGAGCCTCTCTATACCTGTTCGTTCCCGTGCGACAAGTCAGGAACCGTCCGTAATCGAAGAGAGATAGTAATAATAATAATAATTTATTTATTTATTTATTAAAAACTATTGATATTTCATTAATATGATATGTCTCACGAATCTGACGGCAAATCCAGTAGGCTACAGATTATCTGTGAGACATATTTTATTATTATTTACAACATATACCAATATACGGATTGTATTTCAATACAAGAGTGCATGCAAAAGATATGCTAGTTATATTAATAAGTTTATGTTATACGTTAATGTTTATTTAGGTAACAGTTTTAATGCGATGTATAGCCAGTTGTTTGCTGGTCATGTTGGACAATCCAGGTGGTAGTTCATTAATGACAGTCTAATAATAATAATAATAATAATAATAATAATAATAATAATAATAATAATAATAATAATAATAATAATAATAATAATAATAATAATAATAATAATAATAACAAGCAATATGTGTGCAGTAAAAAATCTTCAAATAGGCGTACAGGGAGTTGGCAGAAGAAATAAAGAAGATGTGGCATCAAGAAAAGATGACTGTGTGTTGAATTTGTATCATAACCTGTATTTGACTTACTGTATGTGATGTCTGTAGTAGTGTGTGTAATGGTAGTAGACTAATAATAATAGACTAATAATGTTATTGATTTTACGACCCTTTTAACTACTGTACTGTGGCTTTTAGAGATACCAGAGTGCCGTAATTTCGCCCTGAAGTGGATCTTTAACGTAAACCTACTGACACGTCTCCCTCGCATTTGAGCACTCACAAATGCCAACTGACTGTGTCAGGTTCGATCCTGCAACCACTGCGCCACCCTACCAGTCATCGACAGGGATGTGGGTATGTGCCACGGGACTTGAAGTAAGATAGGCCTACCACCCCGGCATTCGCCTGGAGGGAGTGTTGAAAAACCTAGGGATAAACCACACTCATGATAGCCGCTGACAGCGCCGGGATTAGAACCTGCGATCTCTGGACTTGCTGCAGCTGCCCTCACGGCAGTGTTGCACATTAAAAAACACGGCTACGCCGCGGGGTTCAACAATAAACTGTAACGGCAACGTCATTATTACTTTGATTTATTTATTTATTTAGTTATTTATTTATTTATTTATTTATTTATTTATTTATCGTATGGCTTTTAGTGCCGGGTGTGTCCGAGGACATACTCGGCTCGCCAGAGGCTATAGCTGCTTCAAGCGGACACCACTAGGGTGAGCTATCCGTTCAATTTCAAGTAGTTCCAACTTTCGCTACCAGATTTCAATGATACCTAGCGGTGAACGTTGGAACTTTGATAGAGCGTTAATACGAAATCTAACCTAGAAATTTAGCTCCACACAAGTTTAGTCTGTGGGAGGATCTTTTACATGCCATAACTCTATGACATGAGACCGCCGGCTTTACTTCCCCTCCGAAGGAAGGCATACTGAGGATTTTACTCCTCATAAAAGAATCCGACGACTTCGGCCGGGTTTGAACCCGCTATCTTGGGCACAGCAGTTTAACGTGCTACCAACTACGCCACCGAAGCCGCTATTATGTTGATAAGTAACGGTAAGTGTAATGTAGTTCTTTTTAAGAAATAACTTAGCCAACCCGTCCTACCCCCATATCTTCCGCAAAGAAGAACGCTGGTTGTTGGTGAAACCACACTTCCAAATCTTCATGAACGGCTTGATCAGTGGTGAAACTCTTACCTTTCAGGGATTTCTTCAGTGGAGGGAGCGAAAAGTCGCTTTATCAGCAACTAACGTCCTTCTCGGCGAAGAGTACAGGGAAACTTCAATAAAAGACCACCTCGTAGTGTAGTCTAGCGACTAGCATTCGTGTACCCTCAGCCACGTGAGACAAAACAGAAAAGAAGAGGGTTTGATTCCCACATCGGTGTTCCCATTTCTACTTCAGTTAAATATCGCGAGGGTTCCTAAGTTAAGACCACGGCCACCTCCTTCCCAATCCTCATCTGAATTACAAATGCCCACACACTGCTACTAATACCACTAACGACATGACAATAATACAGGTTAACAGAAAATTCTACACGCACCCAAGTACACGAGGATAAATTACCACGATGTCCAAGCCCGTCAAATGAAACAACAACAAATCCAATCGAGCAGAATTAAAAAGTCGAAGTTAAAGTTCCATAACCAGGCCATGAATCGAAACCAAGGCCCTTTAAACCAAAGCCAAGTGGCTTCCTGACTTAGCCACGAAGCCGGACTATTTCATACTTGAGTCGTCCAGTTGTAAAACTCGTTTAATCCACTTGTGATGTGAATAAGAATTGTTTTCATGAGAAACGTTTCTCTGGACTTTGCCTCTTATATCTTTTGTGTTTGTTGTTTTCTACTTTTTTTTCTTTTTGCTTTGTTTTTGTTTTGTTTTTTGGTTTTGTGTTTGCTTTGTGCTTTTGCATTTTACTTTTTGATTTTCTAGGTTTTGTGTTTGTTTTCTGCTTTTGCTGATTTTTGAATTTTGCTTTTTGCTTTGTGCTTCTTGTTTTGTTTTGTTTTCTGCTTTTGTTTTTGAATTTTGCTTTTTAATTCCTGTTTTCTGTTTTTGGTTTTGTGTTTGTTTTCTGGAAAATCAAAATAAAATAAAACAAAACAAAATAAAATACGGTAAAACAAAACAAAATAAGAACAAAAACAAAATAAAACAAAACAAAATAAAAACAAAAACAAAATAAAACAAACAAAACAAAATAAAACAAAATCAAAATAAAATAAAATAAAACAAAATTAAATTAAATTAAATTAAGCAAAACAAATAATACAAAATAACATAAAATAAAGTAAAATAAAATAAAATAAAATAATTAAATAAATAATTTTACGACATGATCCTTATTCACAAGTGGATTAAACGAGTTTTGCAACTGGACAACTCATTTAGTAAAAGCTTAGAGGAATATTGCAACTACTGTTTCCTCGTACTAGCAGGTTACTAAGTAATTGTTAGAATTATTACTGTGCAGGAAATGTTGTATCACTCGCGCATTTCTCAAGCCAAGTAAGTACTCTGTAGTCTTGAAGAGGCTATCATCCATTCCTTCTTTTTTCTCCCCGAGGGAGCCGGATATACATTTCCAGGAGCTGTTACCAGTTAAGGTGCTACTTTATTTTCCCAAGCTTCTAGTGTGGAATTAACTGACGAAACAGCTTCAGGTGAAGACATTATTAAGAGTGTGGTAACACCGCATATCAATATCGTCCCTTCCGGAGATCATGAGCTCACCTTCGTTGCTCAAGACTCACCTCGAACATGTGCAACGGCAAAATGGGTGGAGGCAGTTTTCGTTTCAAGAGAAGAAACATCGAGGTCATCTGCCACTAAGGACATAAGTTATTACAAAAGTTCGTAACTTAAAATTTAACGGATAGTTTAATAATAATAATAATAATAATAATAATAATAATAATAATAATAAATAATAATAAAATAGTTTAATCTATGCCCTGTATTGTGTGTTTATTACTCCATTTACTCAAGTAGTCCAATTGGGCCCCTATAACAGATATTCATTGTGTAATGTCGTTTATCTCATTAGAAACGGAGGTTACGATCGAGTGAATTGATATCAGTTGGATCACATATGTACAAAGAACCTCGGTCGATCAGTCAAACTAACACACTGGCATTCACAGGAATGTTGTAAACCTTGCCATAAGGCGATACCCAGTGTCTTACGACAATGGTGAATTCTGAATTAATTAAACGCCCGCTACCGGAGGATCGTCCGGGCACGTCTAGTTCTGGCGCAGGACGTGACAGTTTACAAGCCACCAGTAATGGCAGGTTGTGGATGCAGCGGACAACTGCCATTTCATCTGAAGAAACCCCCGCTGCCAACGAAAATTCTGCTGATACCCAACATCAACAGATCAGCACCGCCGAAAGTTCTTTGCAGAATTCATTTGCAACCACCAAGGCTGGCCGCAGTAGACAACACATGCAATGGACACGTGAAATGAATACAGACGTCATGCGTTTCTACTTCCTAGCTACAGACATGGAAAGAAATCTGACTGGATATAGAACTTCTCTGCATTCTAAGTTTATAAGTAAATACTCCCATTTGAATATCACAGAACAGCGAGTACGTGATCAGCGTAGAACCATAATAAGGAACAGTCTCCTAAGCGAATTTGAAATTCAACAGATTAAAGATGGGGTTCTCTCAGAACTACAACCCATGCAGGAGACCAATAATGAAGATCATCCTGCCGTTAACATAGACACCATACCACGTCAAGGTACTGCAGAAAGTAATAAATATTCCGTAGTCGAAATTGAAGGCAATAGTAACACACTGGAGGATCGTAGAAATGTGATGATTATTTTACAGACAGAATTAATGAAATGGGAAGATAGTGATCCAAATTCAAGGAGTATTATTCCCAAGCTAAGATTTAAAAATAATAGCAGACAAATAATTGAGGATGTAAACAATTGCTTGGCAGCTTTCTTAGAAACAGTAGATAATCTTACGGACTTCCATTTGCTCATATACTGCGCAGCTGTTACTGTGTTATCACTCCATAACCAGGTGCCCAGCAACCAAAACTTCAGTCCTCGTACAGAAAGAATACCTCCATGGGAACGACGAATCAATAATAAAATAATGTCGTTGCGTAATGTAATAGGTCTGCTCACACAATATGCTTCAGATAATAGAACTCGAAAGATCACTTCAAAAATCATGAGGATAGTTCCGAACATAAAAAACAAAGGGAAGCAAGAAATCCTGAATATCATGGACGACTACAAGCAAAAACTGGCAGTACAAGCAGCAAAACTCAAGAGATACAAAGAAAGTTATCAGAGAAGAACACAAAATTATCTCTTCAGAGCTAATGAGAAAACTTTCTACGCGAATCTTGATGGCAGCCGTAAACCAACAATCTCTAAAACACCGAATGAGGAGGAAATACGCAACTTTTGGCGTAATGTGTGGTCAAACCCGGTGCAGCATAAAGAAGATGCAGAATGGATCCATAAAATCAACGAGAAGCACTCACGCATTAATCAAACGCAAGAGTTAGTCATTAATGAACAGGACATCCAAATAGCCATCAGCAAAACACACAGCTGGAAATCTCCGGGTCCAGACAAAATTCAGAACTATTGGTACAAAATATTTACCAGCACACACAGAAAATTAGCTGATCTTGTAACTCAGGTAATCTATGATCCCGAAGAGTTCCCACACTTTCTCACAGAGGGACGAACCTACATATTGCCTAAGAGTGCTGACACAGCTAATCCAGCAAACTACAGACCAATAACCTGTTTGCCGACGCTCTACAAGATCATCACATCGGTCATCACAAATGTAATTTATGGTCACATGTACCAGCATAGCATCTTGACAGAGGAGCAAAAGGGTTGTAAGAGAGGCGGCCAAGGCTGTAAGGAACAGCTCACCATTGACAGTGTGATTATACACCAAGCGCAGAAGCAACAACGTAACCTCTTCTTGGCTTATATCGACTATAGAAAAGCATTCGATACGGTGCCCCACAGCTGGCTCATCCATACCCTTGAGATATACCGAGTAAACAAGACACTCATCAACTTCCTTGCTATCATTATGCAATTTTGGCGTACCAAAATCATCTTGAAATCTAACATCACTACCACTGAAACAGAGGTCATACCCATCAAACGTGGTATATTTCAAGGTGATGCCTTAAGTGCACTGTGGTTTTGATTATGTCTCAACCCTTTATCAGAGAATCTAAAGATGAACAACTACGGATACCAAATAAAAGAAAATAAACAAAATCTTCTCAAAGTAAATCACCTCTTTTATATGGATGACTTAAAATTGTATGCAGCAAATAGGAACCAACTGACATCACTCATCAATATAACAGATAACATTTCGAAGGACATTTGCATGGAGTTTGGGACTGGCAAATGCAAAATCAACAGCATCAAAAAAGGACAGTGGTGTAGAACAGAAGGAATAAGCATAACATCTGATGAGCGAATAGACAGCATGGGGAAAGATGAAACATATAAATATCTAGGATTTGAGCAAGTAGTTGGAATCGACAGTAAATCTGAGAAGGAGAAACTCTACCAGAAATTTAATCATAGACTTCGACTTCTGCTGAAAACCAAGCTTAGTGCTCATAACCTAACAAAAGCTATCAATTCATATGCTATATCTGTGCTGATGTATTCGTTTGGTGTTTTAAAATGGTCTCAAACAGACCTAGAGAACATTAACCGCACAATAAGAACCATGCTTACGAAACACAGAATGTTGCATCCCAATGCTTGTATAGAGAGATTAACAACACCCAGAAGTGAAGGAGGCAGAGGTATTCTTGATGCTATAGCTCTGCACAATCAACAAGTTATACATCTAAGGAATTACTTTCATTCTCGGAAAGATACCAGTGTTTTACATCGAGCGGTAGCACAAGCTGACTTCAACCACACTCCTTTGAATCTCCATGAAGGAAATTTCGTCATGAAAGACAAGAACACACTGAACAAAGAGAAGGTGCAGAGATGGGCTGGAAAAGAACTTCATGGCAGATTCTACAACCAGTGCAATGACAAGAATATTGACAAACAGCTTTCGAACACATGGTTGTCAAGGGGAGAGCTGTTTCCAGAAACTGAGGGATTTAACCAGGCGATACAAGACAAAGTTATCACCACAAAAAGTTATAGGAAACACATCCTGAAAGATCAGACTGTTATAGATGACGAATGCAGGAAGTGCAATACCGGTCCAGAAACCATAGAGCATATTACCAGCAGCTGCAGAATTCTAGCGCCAACATCTTACACTGAGAGGCATAACGATGTTGCCAAAGTCATTCATCAAGAACTCGCCCTAACCCGATCTCTCATACACGACAGGACGCCTTATTACAAATACTCTCCAGAAAGTGTGCTGGAAAACGAAGATTACAAGCTGTATTGGGATCGCACTATTCAAACAGACAAAACAACTCCTCATAATAGACCAGACATAACTTTAACTGATAAGAAGAACCATCACACGTACTTGATTGACATATCTGTTCCGAATGACCATAATATCCACCATAAATACAGATAAAAGATTGAAAAATATACTCCTCTAGCTATGGAGGTTGCTAGAATCTGGAGACAAAACAAGTAGTTCCGTGAAGAACTATACAGCCTATTTTCACATATCCTGCTCATGTTAATTGCCTCTATCATCATACAACATTTCAGTTAAATTGCTGTAACAGATTCGTAGATATTGAGAACCGTCTAAATATTTCAGATGGTCGCCAGGTTGGATTTTTATTTTTGTACTATTACATTAATATTATTGTGTACGTGTGGCATTAAAACTTCAATCGCATGATTAGAACACAAGAAGTAAAAACGAGATTTTAAAATTACGCACAGCAGCCATCTTGTGATTATGCAAACAATTGAAATACATTAGATGCCAGTGGATCAATGTTTGTATAAGCATTTAACGTGCAACGTTTCACGGCACTCGGATAGTTAATTCGCGAGAAACGTCCATTTAAATATTTATACTTCGCGTCGCTGCCATGTTGGATTTGTGCTCACCAGGTTACTGAAAGTCCTATAGGTGAACATATGTTCATAGTCTCTATGAACATTTAAAAAAATCAGTTTGGTTGCTGTGAAAGATTCATAGATACTGAGAACCGTCTAAATATTTCGGAAGCTCGCCATTTAGGATTGTTATATGTATAGGCCATAGAGTTATGTGCCATTCAAGGACAATTATTGCCTAGGTTCATTATTCAAACTTTCACTTCGATCGCATGATTACGACACAAGAAATAAAAACTTAATTTTAACATTTCGCACAGCCGCCATCTTGAAGATATGTAAACAATTGAATTAAATTAGATGGCAGTGCATTACAATCTGCAAAATCATTTACTGTACCACATTTCACTGCGCTCAGAGAGTTAAATCACGAGAAAAGTCTATTAAAATATTTCAAATTCGCTTGGTCGCCATGTTCGTTTTGTACTTTACAGGTTTATGAAATATACATAGGTAAACTTGTATCAGTACCCTTTATCACCGTACAAAATTGCAGGGTGATATCTGTAATAGTTTCGGAGATATAGAATGTCAGTGAAATATTTCGCACAGCCGCCATTTTGTGGTTATGTAAACAATTGAACTAAATTAGACTCCAGTGCATTACAATGTGTATAAACAATTGCTGTACCAAATTTCATTACGTTTGGATAGTTAAATCGTGAGAAAAGTGTATTTAAAAGTCTCAAATTCGCTTGGCCGCCATGTTGGTTTTGTAGTCACCAGGTTTTTGAAAGTCTCATAGGTGAACTTCTAGTAGTGCCCTTTATCACCATGTGCAATTTCAGGGCGATATCGCTAATAGTTTCGGAGATAATGAATGCTAGTGAAATATTTCGCACAGCCGCCATGTTGGATTGGTGAGACGTAACAAAATTTGAAGGGCACGGTCGAGGTCGCCGGGAATAGCGCTATGAACTCACTGAGTTTCATTGAAATCGCTCCAGCCGTTTAGATTTTATTAGGGGGAGACACACACACGAATCACACACACACGGACAAAAGGTGATCTCACAAGCCTATTTTTTCAAAATTGAAAATAGGCTAAAAATGTGACGATTCTTCCTTTCCTCCTTTCTCCCACTGGCCTGACACCTAAATCCTTTTCAGTAAATCTAGCTACACTAAATCTTCCCATATTCACCCATACTATTGCACAAAAGGCTGCAATTCTGAAAACCTGCAGCATCGTTAGAGGGTTTTTGAATACACATTAGGATTTTTCTTTGGACCCTCTTGTGAAAAAGAGACGTGGAAGATACGAAGAGAAGACAAAATTAACTGTCAAACATCTATGCTATTCGAAAATGTATGCTAGGCTTAAGTGTTACTTGACTCATTTTCTTGTACGTAATGTACCGATATGCGTCATGGTACCGACTGTAAGTTGAGTAAATAAAGAGATAATAATAATAATAATAATAATAATAATAATAATAATAATAAATAATAATAGGGTAATGAAGTTTTTTCGTTTTTTTAACCAGGGAAATGGAAAAAATCTTACATAAGGCTTTGAAAAGGGTCCGCACTCCTCAAGTGTGTGGGATTCTTACCCACTAAACACCACACCCTATCCTTTTGACAAAACCCATCCCGGGACCACTTTCGTATTACTTCAGGTTGGAGCCATTTTCTTTGCTTCACAAGACCCTTCTTACTTCTCAATTAATTCATAGTCCGCGGATCGCAGACTTAATCAACTAAATCGTGCAAGTCCCCATCCGACTTCTTATGACGAAGGACCACCTCAACGAAGAAAACGACCGTACAGGCCGGACGGTTGTTTTAGACGATTGCCCTTGACCTTGAAGCCTGCGGGTGAGCCTGCACACACTCACTCTCTCACCCTATCGCTTCACACTTGTCACCACCAATCTGATGTAATGGAATTCCAGACTTGAGCAGACAGTACAGTCCACATCGAAGTATTGTGTGTCGCGGAAGTACAGGTTACATAGTTACGAACAGAATGTCATTATATTTGCCAATGACTGTACTCCTAGCAGAAGTGTGAAACATCTTTGTCAATCATCGGACCGCTTGGGGCAGCTGATAACAACACAGGTACTGTAGTAACTCGCCTCCAGGCTTCCATTATGAGTTTTCACTCGTCTAAAACAAACGTCCGGCCTGTATTACAGCTGAGCTCGTTCCTCAGCATAATCCCAACTATATTGTCCGGAATTATTGGACCAACCTCAGCTTCAAGTCGTTGTTTTTCCGCTGACCACCGAGCGCAGACGAAGAACGTATAAATGTATAACGAAGAATGTATAATATACGTCATCTCGTTCGTTCTCGCAGTAAATACATACTGGACTCCTTACTTTGGCCATACGATGAAGGTAACACCGAAAGTAGCCATGACCTGTCAACATCTGAGTCAGAAAATAATTAGTTTCCCCATGTTTTCCACTCAGCCGGCCCCGTGGTGTTGGGGTAGCGCGCCTGCCTCTCACCCGGAGGCCCCGGGTTCGATCCCCGGCTCTGTCAGGGATTTTAAAACTGACGTGAGGGTTGGAACGGGGTGCACTCAGCCTCGTGAGGACAATTGAGTAGCTGTCTGACAGTGAGACAGCGCCCCGATCACGAATACCAAGATTAACGGCCGAGGGGACCCGACGCGCTGATCACGCGTCACCCCAATATCTGCAGGCCAAATGGCTGGGCAGCGGTCGCTTGGTCGGCCTTAGCCCGTCATGGGCTGGATAGTGCCAGGGGTTGACTTTTTTTTTTTTGATGTTTTCCACTCAACCAGATTCGGTATCAGCCGAGCTGTCCATCTTCCTCCGAGATCGTCATTCCACCTCTGCTGCCAAAGTTCCATCTTGCCTGCCACGGCTTCCTTCCGGGCTAATAATAATAATAATATTCGAAAGACTTGTAATTATAGAACACTAAAAGAACATTTTAATAGGAAAATACAATATTGAGATAAAATTAACAATTTATACATTTTATCTTCATTTTTACTCTCTGCCGTAAAGAGGATAGCGAGATAGGCAGTTATTTCGTCATCGTCATGTTAGATTGAACGTTCCTAGAGGATTAAGGTTCTGTAGCTTAAGTTCCACACACTTGGTTGAAATATAGACCCTTGGTGAATACAGTTGCAAACAAGAAATGTCTGCTCTTTTCATCGAGCACAGATCACCTCGTGGTGTAGTGACTAGCATTCTTGGCTGTCAAACTCAGAGGTCTGAGTTCAGTTCCCATCTCTGCAAAGAAATTTAATTCTGGAGACGACCATGACCTTAAGTGGGTACCATTCCTGAAGTAGATGTGGGGAAACCACGTGAAACCGCTTCCAAGATGGTTGAGATGGGATTCGAACCCTACTCTTCTTAGTTTTACCTCACAAGGCTGAGTGTACCACGTTACAGCCCTCAGACCAGAATTCAAATTTCTTGGCAGAAACGGGAATCGAACCCGGACCTCCGGGGTGGTTGTCAAGAATGCTAGCCACTACACCACGAGGAGTGGCGTATTTAGGATGTGCCTGTGGAGGAGGATGAGCGGAGTCAAATCTCAACTAATTGCGTTTTTGATTTTGTGTTTGTTGTTTCCTACTTTTTTCTTTTTGCTTTTGTTTTTCAATTTTGTGTTTGTATTCTGCTTTTGCCTTTTTTTTTTAATTTTGCGTTTTGCTTTGTGTTTCGTTTTCTGGTTTTGCTCTTTTTAAAGTTTGCCTTTTGCTTTCTGTTTCGTTCGTGTGTATGTTGTTTTCTGCTTTTGTATTTTAATTTTGCTTTGTGTTTGTTTTCAGCTTTTGCCTTTGTTTTTTAATTTAGCTCTTTGCTTTCTATTTTGGTCATGTTTTTGTTTTGGCTTTGTGTGGGGGGAAAAATAAGATAAAACCAATGAAAGCATTTGAAGACCTCACGGAAAGAACGGGGTAAGTATTTTTTTTTTTTCAGAAATGAGTTTAGACCTATGGCGCATTCTGGTGGCCAGCCATCGTCACTACAGATCAGTTGAAATTAATTTCAAATAAAGCCGAATGTCTTAGAGATACAGAGTTTTTTTTTTTTTTGGTGGAAACGGAAAGAATGTCCTATATCCTCTCACTTTTTTCGCAATTTAATTTTAGTTGATGTTTGTTTTTACATGTAGCCTACTTCCTTTATCTATATATATAAAGCACAAAGTTTGTCTGTCTGTCTGTCTGTCTGTCTGTCTGTCTGTCTGTTATGTATACAAATCTACACCGTTTCACCGATCTGAACCAAAATTTGTAAACTTACCCTTTGGAACCCTGCGGGTAACCCTGTCAACATTAAATATCGGACAGACCACCCCATGCCCTGCATTTAGGCCCTTTTGCACAAATCTACACCGTTTCACCGTTCTGAACCAAAAGTTGTATATTTAACCTTTGGAACCCTGCGAGTAACACTGTCCACTTGAAATTTCGGACAGACCACCCCATTCCCTGCATTTAGGCCCTTTGGTCCAAATCCACACCGTTTCACCGATCTCAACCAAAATTTGTATATTTACCCTTTGGAACCCTGCGAGTGACACTGACCACTTAAAATTTCGGACAGACCACCCCATTCCCTGCATTTAGGCCCTTTGGTCCAAATCTACACCGTTTCACCAATCAGAACCAAAATTCGTATTCTTACCCTTTGGTGCCCTGCAAGTAACACTGTCTGCTTGAAATTGCGGACAGACCACTCCATTCCCTGCATTTAGGCCCTTTGGCCCAAATCTACACCGTTTCACCGATCTCAACCAAAATTTGTATATTTACCCTTTGGAACACTGCGACTAACACTGTCTGCTTGAAATTGCGGAGAGGCTACTCCATCCCCTGCATTTAGGCCCTTTGGCACAAATCTACACCGTTTCACCGATCTGAACCAAACTTTGTATACTTACCCTTTGGAACCCTGCGAGTAACACTGTCCACTTAAAATTTCGGACAGACCACCCCATTCCCTGCATTTAGGCACTTTGGCACAAATCTACACAGTTTCACCGATCAGAACCAATATTCGGAAACTTACCCTTTGTTACCCAGCGAGTAACACTGTCTGCTTGAAATTGCGGACAGACCACTCCATTCCCTGCATTTAAGCCCTTTGTCCCAAATCCACACCGTTTCACCGATCTCAACCAAAATTTGTATATTTACCCTTTGGAACACTGCGACTAACACTGTCTGCTTGAAATTGCGGCGAGGCCACTCCATCCCTTGCTTCAATTTAAATTTCGGACAGACCACTCCATTCCCTGCATTTTGGCCCTTTGGCAGAAAACTACACCGTTTCACCGATCTCAACCAGATTTTACATAATTACCGTTTGGAACTCGAAGAGTAACACTGTCCACTCGAAATTTCGGACAGACCACTCCATTTCCCGCATTAAGGCCCTTTGGTACAAATCTACATCGTTCACCGATCGAAAACAAAGTGTGTATACTTACCCTTTGGAACCCGATGCGTAACACTGTCCACTTGAAATTTCTGACATACCACTCCATTCCCTGCATGTAGCTCAGGAATTCCTCGGGGTTGCCAGCTTCCTAACTCACCAGTCATGAGCCCTTGAGGGTGTACCAGAAGTGGTGGGTCTACACACACCCTGCCTCTTTGAGGGCCTTGAGCAGAAGACAGGAGATATTATGAAAAGGAAAAGAAGGCAGACCTCTCGAAGAATGAGGGTATCAGGAAAGATGAGACAAAGCCAATTAAGGCGGGAAATTGAAAGACTCCCTAGCCCTCGGATACCCTAATACAGTCTGGGTCGGAAGAGAACAAGAGTTGACCAAGGGAGGCCGACAGGAAAGAGAACTGAAATGAGCCCGGCACCAGGAAGTAGAAGCGATGCCAGACTCAGCTGGGGTTCCGTGGTCGCCAACCCACGTCCCACAAGTTGTGAGACCCTGGGGAGGGGGGTCAGTTGTGAGAATAGCTTGCTGATTCATCGCGAGGTGACTTGAGAGTACTTTCCAAAGCCCGCCGTGTTATCTCCTGCTGTCTATGCTGATGCCAGCACAGGGCCGTTGCGAAACAGTGAGTGATTCCCAGTCAATCTGTATAGGACGGGGAACCCCGAACGTGTGTCATCATTTTTCGTCATAATCTGCGATCATCTCAGGTTCGTGCAGCTTGGACCTATATTCTTTGTCTTTGCCGAGCAGTACGCTCTTTCACTAGACGCATCCACTACAGGCCTAAGCCAGAAAATAAGGTTGAGACTTTGGAAGAAAAAGTTACCTTACAAAAATGATAGCAACTTTCGTTCTTGAACACACAAAATTTTGAAATTAATAAACCTGTTATACATCATTCCAATGTATATTGTGTTAATATTTGGATTCGATCTGATGACGAGTTTGTGAGATAATAATTCTTAAATGTGACGCATGGTTGAAACACGCTTAAAAACGGGCACTTTGTGTGTTCCAACTGCGATAAAAGATATTAAAATATAAATCAAAAATTCCAAACCTACATGAACTAACGTAAAATAGAACGATGAAAATGATGATGTTATTGGATTTTATGTAGGTCTATTGGTTACTTCACAAACAACCTTCAAACTCGAGTAAACATAACATTTTGGTCGACAGTAGGCCTAAACCTCATTTTATATTTGGTATTAGTTTATCGGAAGACCCCCGGTGTAAATTATTGAATTAAAATCCGTACGACTAGAAAAAAGTGGGTGTTACACCACGGGTAAAAATGACCCGGTGCGAGTCCTCGTGTTATATTTTTCACGCCAGTTCTCAAGGATTAAGGTGTCCACTGTTCGATTGCCGTCTCTTGCAAATAGGATTTAAATCCTGATATAGAATGGCCTGCATTCAACCTAGTTAGGACAACTCAGAGCAGATCTGGGTTGCAATCATTTGTTGTTTTTATTTGAAGGGGCTTTGACATCGTAGTCATTTAGCTCCATGTAGGCTAGTTGTGTGCGTGTAGAATTTGGTCTGATAACCTGTGATATTGTGATGAATGTATTATTGTGTGTATTTGTAATTTAGTTTTTTTATTTCTCGAGTCGGAAACATACAAATGTAGCCTACAGTTGCTTTACATATAAGGGTAAAACCACAGAACAGGGTAAAACTGTCTAATTATATAACACGTGCCCAATACTGACAAGTGAGTAACATCCAGGGCGCTCGGAGTGGCTAACAGGCGATCTTCCTCGGCACAGAGGGCAATGAAGCATGAGTCTTGTGGTTTGTTCTTGTCCACATTCGCAAGACCTGTCACATGTATTGAGGCCCCACCTCCTCAGATTGTCTCGGGATCTTCCAACTCCTGATCGTAACCTGTTTTGGGATTTCCACACCAACCAGCTTTCGTTGTGTCCAGGCGGTAGTTCTTCAGGTGTCGCGAAAAAAGCGCACTGCGAAAAAAGCGCACTGCGAAGAAAGCGCACAGTCAACCCTTTTGGAGTTACAAAAGGAATCCCGCCCCTATCTTCTTAGAAATAAGGAGTGTTACGCACACAGAAAATAAAAGTTGAGTTCATTAGTTTCTGATTCCCATCACACTTTATCCAGGCTGTGGGCTGGCTAAATGATTAATTACTAAATATTTTTAATCATTTAAGCGTGTTTAAAATCAGCTTGAGTATAGCTTCGTCAATGTTAACTTTTTAAATATATTTACAGTTTTAAAGTATACTTAGGCTTGTTTTAAATCAGCATGAATGTAGCTTCGTCAATATTACTATTTACATTCTTTTCGGGTCTTGCTTTTCTTCTTGAAAGAAGGTCTAGCCAAGTTTTTGTAGATATGAAACTGTCTTTAATCACGCTTTGATGTCACCATTTTCTTCATACTTCTTCACTGTTCTTTCCAGTTTCTTATCCAACTCGATGTAAGTTTTCTTCCTCTTTTTCCCAGCTAAATTCAGTTCTATCCTCATGTACATACAAGAAGATTCCTCCGCTTCACTCTTCAAACTAAGTATGACATCTCTGATTTTGGGGTTGGGCCGTCCAAGAAGATTGTTGATTTTGTTGTGCCAACCTTCCACCGCGTTCGTAGTCCTGTGTCGCCTAGCATAGCAATTCCACAATTCAATAGGAATTTCTTCATTATGCAGCCACTGTTCGACGAAGTAGTCGAAGAAGCGAGTTAATTTCGGGTTTTCAAGAGCCTGTGAGTGAATTTCGACCCAGCCATCTTGGACATCTTCAGTTTTCAAGAAGGCTAATGCAGCACACATTTGAGTGGACAGTCGGATTTCTTCATTTTCTCTATATTCACATGTCAGTCCAATTTCTTGTATTTTTCTCCACAGATATTTTTTCAAATGAAAGTAGCACCCATGGATTTCAACTGATGGCAGAACTTCTCTAATTGCAGCCGCCTCGAAATCAACGTGGATGTGTCTTGGATTCCATTCTGGGACTGCTTGCAGTACATGACGAAAAAAACGAACGAATGTAGTTTTCTTCTTGTTTGGAAGTAGGCCAAACACAACTGGATATAAACGTTAGTTTCTGTGTCGGAACTTCCATAATCAGCATGGATGGTGTAAATTTGACCGAACTGTTTACTACAACTTTTAAACGTTCCATCCATGAAAAAGCCTTGTAGGTTCCTCAAGCACTCTTTTCCTTTTTCTGAACAAAAAATGATCATCCGTTCCTCTGAGCCTTCGTCCACTAACATAAATTTTGATCTGTCGTTCATCTGAAGCAATTCTTCGTCTAAAATTACTTCTTCTCTAGTCTTAAGCTCCTCTTGGGTTCCACGTGCACTGTTTCTCTGTATGTGCATACTTCTTTTTGTGGTGAGTTGTTGCGGCATTTCTGTTACAAAATTGTAGCCCTTGTTGTGGAGTTCTCCCAGTTCTTCTCTGTAGATCTTTGAAATGGACGTGTCTTCTTCACGGGCTCTCTTCTTTGCAATGTTGATGCTCTTCATAACTTCCAATCTGGCTGTGTCCGGTGCTGCACATGAGTGATCAGTAACTTCTAAAACTTCGCCATTTTTACTTTTTACTTTTTAACATTCCACGGCACCTGCTTGACCTTTCCTTCTGACATCGCCAAACTATTAACTCATCTATATTCTTCCTAAACTCCCTATATGCGTATCCGTTATAATGTGCTGCAGGCTCACCCATGTTAGTAGTTAAGACTTCCATAATATAACTAAACCATGTATAAATACTAAAAAGAAGTAAACGTTCAAAACACTAGGTATACTAGTAAAAATAACTTTAACACTAGTAAGTTTAAAACACTAAAACAGATTATTGCTGCTTACGAAGTGACTTGAAGGACCTCCTGAACAGGAATGACAAAGAAGGGGTCGGTAAGGTGGGGCGGCTGCTCGGGAGGAATGAACCTGAGCTATTGTATTGCGTGTTGACTCACCTCCAACCAGCTCCAAGTAATCATTTCCTGGTAACGTAACCCCTACCCTAAATTGTCTCATTGGCCCTTGTGGCTTTCTTCGCAAATATCTGTATGTGCGCTTTATTCGCTGTGCGCTACTCACACAGATTCGTTCTTCATCTACTGGCATCCAACCGTAGGGGTGAGGGGTCGACTTCTTCCATATATCCAGCCTTGCGTTCTCCGGTACACGGTAAGCATCTCAGATGTCCTCAGGAAGCTCTTTCGGGACCTCAGCCGTTGCTGAGAGGATTATATCCATGCAGTGGGTGGGCGCTGTTCTCTTCCACTCTCAGCCTCTCCCTGTTGGCAGCCACCTCTCTGCGTACACAAGGTGGTGCAATTCCAGCCAGGTAGTAGAGCTTATCTGTTGGGATGTAATTTAGATGAGAATTGGGAAGGAGGCGGCCGTGGTATAAAATTAGCAACCATCCCGGCATTTGCTGGAGTAGAAGTTGGAAACAACGGAAAACCACTTCCAGGATAGCTGAGGTGGGAACCCGCCTCTTCTCCGAGTTGCCTAACGTTCCAGTTCACAGACCGGAATTAAATTGTTTGGTTGAGTCGGGAATCAAACCCAAACCTTCAGGGCGACAGCCAAGTATGCTAGCCGCCACACAAAGGTGTTTCTATTGGATGAATGCTGCATTCTTTTAATAATTAGGCTGGCTGCGTGCCTCGGGGTAACGTTTTCGCTTGCTGTTCCCAAGGTTGCGGCATCGAATCGAAGCCAGTTGGGTGCGCAAATGCGAGGGAGCCGTGACAGTAGATTTACTTGTACGTTAAAGATCCCTTTTGGGGCAAAATTTCGGCACCCCGGCGTCTCTAAAAGCCGCAGTTGTCAAAAGGGACGTAAAACCAATAACATTATTATTATTTTAATAATTAGGTATTGTTATTAAACCGGCGAGTGGTTACTGTGTAATTACCTGGAAAAGTAAAGAGCTTGAGCTCGTAAATCCATCTCTGACCTAGGCCTAGCTGGACCCCCCCCCCCCCCGTGTTAGTGAAAAGACGGAACAAAGGTTTAGAAAGAGAATCCACTCGATGTGTCGGTAATTATCACCAGAAGTAATCCCTCATAAAACTATCACTTTGGGTGGCTGGTGTCAGGTACAGGCAGACATTTATGAGAATACAAGCAACCCGAATTCGCCCGGGTAGAGTTATGAATACATTACGTGCTAGCTCGTAAACTGTCTCCTCAGTAATTGAATAACGCTTATAGTGGGCGATGTATTGAAGATAGAGATATGCTCTCCCGGACTTTTTTGTAGAACTTTTCATGCTGAACAATTCTTACACTCATAGTATACTGTATTGATATTTTTAACGGTTTGCCCAGCACAAGCTTAAAAAGCGCACAAACGCCAGGTTTTCTTTTTGACCTTTTCACTGAAATCGTTACTTCTTGGTTTCCTTTGATCATAAATAAATTATTTTCTACAGAAACCTTCCTCGAGATATCCTTTACAAAATGGTGAAAACCGAATCAAAATCCATCCAGTGGTTCTCGAGATTACCCCTGACATCCAAGAATCGGGGGCATAGTCTTATTTGTAAGTAGAGATGCGACTGGAGAGGAAAGGAGCTAGTGCGCATGCCCTGCCTGGCAGGAGCTCTGCGACCCACCTCAGTTCTTCACTGTTCCTCGTGGCTGGTATTCGCTATGTAGCTTACTGTCCGTGAAATATTGAACTACAGAAATTAATTTCCGAAGCATAATGAGTTATATCAGTTTTAAATCTAAATATAGTATAAAATAAAGTCCTTGAGTATGTCTGTCTGTCTGTCTGTCTGTTTGTCTTGGCTAATCTCGAGAGTTACTGGGCGGATTTTGATGCGATTTTCACCATTCTATAACGCATTTTTGGACTAAGAATATTCATTTATCACCAAAGAAATCCGAGAAAATCGATTTAAGTGAAGCAAATTGAAGAAAAAATCCACAGTCCTTCAGGCAAGCAACTCAATTATGAAAACATCCTTTAATGCCAAAGACCCAAGTTTATTTTTACATAATAATTGGCGGGCCGTACCACCTAGGCACTTGCCAAACCCTACCGCTAAAGCTAATTTTACTATTATCTGAATAAGCTATTTTACCAGCAGACAAAAAATGTGTTTCAATACCATTTTGTGTCCTCTAAATGGTTTAAATCCATTTTTGAAGTTTCTTTTTGGCAAATTGCGTTATTTAGTTATCCAATTACTGATTTACAATCAACTTACTCCTAATTCGAAAAGATTTTTGGGTATATAAAATAAAATACTGGTAATACTATCTCAAGGTTATAAAATGTTTATTTTTACAAAAAATCAGAACTCTTAACATCAAAGTAAATAAAAATGAAAATCAATATATCGTCAAACTGGCCATCAAATCAAGTAGTAGCCTAATGCTCCTAATGTTAATTTTCGTTGTTTTCTCCACTTTTCCAAACGTAAAGGACAGTTTCTTACGAGGTGATGACAAGCGGTAGACTGTTGATTGTTCACCGGAAACTCAACCATATCCGGTAGATTAGATTAGCAGTTTGCCTTTCTACCACTACAAGCACTAGTGTGAGTCGATGAATCTCAACCATATCCGATCGATTAAATTAGCAGTTTGCTTTTTCTACCACTACAAGCACTAGTGTGAGTCAATGTAGAGTTTCCCTTAAGGCCTTATAACTACTTCCGGTGTGAAGTTTTTTTTTCTTAAAAAAAAAATCAAAAAACACATGCAGATCTTCAACCAAGGAAAACATTAAAGAAATAATTAAGTAAATAACTTAATTTGGCTAGGATTTGAATAAAAAAGAAAATGAGTTGAGAAACAAGTGGTTTTAGGTATACACCCGCAGATATCCGCGGATATATAGTTTGCATGGCTGTGCGGAGAGCGGATAAGCTGCGGATAATGTTTGGAGTAAATTTGCGGATAATTTTTAGAATACAATCCAAACTTGTTGAATATCATTACTAGGACCCGGATGTTTATGACATATTATATTTTTTTCATGACAAATATAAGATGATGATTTATATGCTAATCGCAAATTATGTCATTAAGCATAATTAACAGTACGAACTGAAAAGGGTTGAAATTCTGGCTGCATAACATTCATTTTAAACACAGCACATGACACACATTGCCTAGGGGAACGACTTTATCCTCAAATGTCTAAATGTATTGCTTTAATACTTTATCTAATAAATTTAAATTATTATTGTAATGCCAGTGAATTCGGATAAAGGTCGTGCGGATGCGGGGCGGATGCGAATAAGGTTTTGTTTATCGGCGCAGGGCTCTAGCTATAACTTCCTACTCGTTTTACTGAGTGCGCAAAGGGCCGATATACAGGGAGTTTCAGGAGGAATGGTAAATATTTTAGGAGGTGGTAGTTGGCTATACATGAATTGCAATAAAAAATTCAATATAATAATGTGTCCCATTTGTATTGCATACCGAGATACAGATGTTGGTATGTAACCAGGGCAGTTGTCGTTTCGTGTGTTGGCACACCGGTAGTTATGGGCACGTTTCTTGGCCACCAAGGTCCCCGGACCTTACCCCTTTGGATATTTGCCTGTGGGGATGGTTGAAAGGCGAAGTCTACAAGGAGAATGTTAACACAAGAGTCGAGTTGGTCGTTCGGATTATGCTTTGTGCAGACCTCGTTAAAGAATGCCAAGACGCCCTCCGAAGAGCTACACGGGGTGTTATCAAGAAAAGTGCAAAATTCATTGAAGTTGGTGGAGGAATATTTGAAAATCAACTTTGAGCGTCCTCATTTGTCTTCACTTCACATTTATCTGGGTTAAATACTACCAGCTGTATCTTTGTATGCAATACAAATGGGACACACGTTAGATGGAACTTTTTATTGCAATATTTACTATTCCTCCTGAAACAGCCTGTATTCTGCGGAGTAGTAAGCAAGTTGCCATGGCAACGAAAGGAAAGATCTGTCTAGGGATGCCACTCGCCCTCGATCCCCGTCTCATCCCGCACTCACAAGCAAGTCAGCTCTCAAAGTACGTCTCTTGAACGGTATAAAGGACACTGTAAAATACTCTAATAGAGTGACTCACCTGTCACGGATCTCCCAGCTGAAGATACCAGGGTTCTCCTTGCGGTAGTCCTCAATACGTCCTTCCACCTCAGGCGTCGCGACGCGCGGCTTGCTGCCCCCTATGACGCCCGGCCTGATGCTCCCTGTCTCCTGGTAACGGTTCAGAATCTTGGAAACACAGCCGTGAGACACTCGTAGCTGGCGTGAGATAACGCAGGGTCGAACCCCGGCGGCAGCCATCTCCACGATCTTGAGCCGAATGTGGTTTGGTAGAGGTCGGCCGTTGATAAAGACTCCGCCCAGCTGGTTCACACGGCCCTGACCTGCACAAACACGACGTGGTTAGAAGTTAGCCACTACTAACAAATAGCCTATAAGGGCTCAAATCTCCCCCTTGTAAGGCGCGTATCCAGGATTTTGTTTCCATAAAAATAAATCAGCTGCATTCGTATGCGAAACAAGGAAGGACACATTGCATATTTTGGTAGAAAATTACTTTTATAGATTTCTATAGGTAGGCTACATCATTCCCAAAATAACCGTAACTTAAATTAAGCGATGACCTCCCATTTTAACTTCTTTTCTTATATCGTGTCTACGTTTCCTCAAATTAGTCGATGGGTCGATTTAACGGTCAGTCGTTTAATCAATTTATCGTTTTAAATTAATTTCAAATTATTCGTTTATAAATCAACTAACGGACCCGTGCGAGAAATCTCGCATGTTCATAAACTACACTTTCCCCAATAGGTTTATAATGAAAGACTTAAGGAGAAAGGATCTTACGTTTTTATTTCAACCAAATGATTATAGAACACTATTTAGCCTACATTTCAGTTAGAATTCCAAGTTCTACGTTCCCTAACTTAAGAAGGCAATCACTGAAAATTGGATCATCATAACACTCACCGGTTATTCTTTTGATTTACTGTTTCTGAAATCCATGCAAAATGATAAAGGAAAGACCTCAGAATGTTAAAATGACATGAAAGAGGTGTCACAGCGGCCAAAATGTGAAGTGGAAAGCAATTATTGAGCGTATTTTCCAACAGCATCAGTATCAGTATCTGCAAATCGCACACTTCGTACATTTTTTAAAGTAATTTTTTAAAGAAATTATAGATACAGTGAAACCCCTGAAATCCGAATTAATTGGGGCTGTAGCCTGTTCGGATGTCAGTTTGTTCGAATTAGCCGAAAATATCCATAGCATAATAACCAGCCCTCGTTACGGTATAGGACTGTAAGTTGAGCTAGCGACAGTGAGGAAGTAGAAAATTCAACAGACAATGTGACTTATACTGAAGCTGCATCTGCTCTCGGCATCGCATTGCGCTTCGTAGAACAACACGCTGTAGTCACGACAAGCGATGTCATGTCCATGAGACGCTGGCACACGATTGCCACAGCGGAAAAGTTTTCGTCGCTTCGACAATTGAAGATAACTGATTTCAAGTGAAAGATTAAGTGATATTTTGTGTTTTTCTATTGTTATTTCATTTGTTTTTGCAAAGTGATTAACCTAAGGATTTACAATAACCAACTTTTCCGTTTTTCAATCCTGACTGAGAGAAGTATGTAGCTTAGGCACATTTACACTTTGTTAGGTAGCCTATGCTAACTGTAACTTACTTCTTTGCTAATTTTTAAACTAATTATATAAAATAACCTTATATTGTAGAATATATAATTGTTTTATGACTAAAATAAGTACCTTTTTTTTTTCAAACTTGAAATTGTTCGGAATACCCGGTATTTCGGATTTGAGGGGTTTTACTGTATTTGTGAAATTAGAGTGCATTCGTCACTGCTAATGTCTATTCTATTTCATTTGAATGCTCATTTTCACGATCGGTCGCTTGTGAGCGCCGCAGGAGGGATCTATACTACTGAAATAATATATATGATTATGATGATGATGATGATGATTAACCAAACATTGCTTATTACCTGCTTTCCCGAAATGTTTGACAGTTGTCTATTGAGCGCGTGAGTTTGGCACCCCTGTATCACCCCTGCCGGTATGTTTCACCCACCAGGAGATTTACAAGCAGCTTATGACAAAACTGTCACGGGCTACATTTCGCCGTTAACTTTCCAAAGGTCTTTATGATAGTTGTTAATTGCCTCTTTGAGGGCAAGGGACGCTTTATGGGCCCACTGCGCGCCACTGACACCAGGAGGCCTTGAGTGCAGGGTTTATTACGGGGGAAGAAAGTGAAGCGTTTTCGAGGTAGTTTACCCCAAACCCTCATTCAACATAGCAACTGTACAGGCTTCAAGGTTGTAGTATTTGCTCTTCACGGGCTATACATACGGTGACCATACGTCCATCTTGAGGAAAGAATTCATAATATAAAACAAAAATATTGGAATGCAGCCGAAATAAATCAGAAACGTCTATGGACATCAAATTGGCAGGTGAAAAACTAATAAAGGAAATAGGAGACTTCTGTTACTTAGGAAGCAAAATAACCAGTGATGGACGAAGCAAAGAGGATATAAAAAGTAGGTTAGCTCAGGCAAGGAAAGCATTTCTACAGAAAAGGAATCTGTTGACATCGAATATAGATTTAGGTATTAAGAAGTCATTTTTGAAGGCCTTTGTCTGGAGCGTGGCGCTCTATGGAAGTGAAACATGGACTATTGGTGCAGCAGAAAAGAGGAGAATTGAAGCGTTTGAAATGTGGTGTTACAGGAGAATGATGAAGATCAGATGGGTAGATAGGGTTACAAACGAAGAGGTATTAAGACTAGTGGGAGAGGAGAGATGTTTCTGGCGACCGCTAATGAAGAGAAGAGATAGGTTGGTTGGATACATACTAAGACACCCAGGAATAGCAAGCTTAGTTATGGAAGGAAGGGTCGAGGACAAGAACTGTAGGGTTAGACCAAGGTTAGAATATGTTAAGCAGATTGCCTGGGATGTAGAGTGTTGTAGCTATGTAGAGACGAAACGATTGGCTCAGGACAGGGAGGCATGGAAAGCTGCAACAAACCAATCAAAAGACTGAAGACTCAAACAACAACACAGGTCCTGAAAAAATTGGGACAGTCCCGATTTAAATGAGCATGTCCCGGCATCCCGAATATTAATAAAATTGTCCCGAGTTTTAAGTTTGAGAAAATTAAAAATAACTCTCTGAAAAATATGCGTAATTAAACGAAAAATACGTTTTGTTTTGAAATATCCACGACCCTATCCTAGTTCGTCAAGACTTCAGGCGCTTGTAAAAACTCGGTAAGAATTGTTTGTTATTGTAATCATAAGATGGTGAAGGTTATATAGCTGAGATAGCAATATAATTATGCCTGCCAAAGACATTATACTAATTTTCGCGCCATGGTCACCAGTTTTTGCCTTTGGTCATGACCCGCTTCATGTAATACTAAATAGCTTGCTGTATCAAACATCATCGCAGTGAAAGAAACTTCAGTTTTATGGGTTCCTTCTGTAATACACTTTACTCTATATGCAGGAGCTTTATTCTTTGTTGTCGCAATGAATTGCCACCCTATAGACGAGCCCATTTGCCTCATCTCTAGCAATATGATCAGACGTTGGCCTACTTTTGCGTTCTATCAAGCAGCTTCATACAGCTCATTTCACTTAATCTTTAATCGATATTTCTAGTATTTTAAGCATCAAAATTGCGCTGATGTGCACTACAAACTGTCTTGAACTTCAGTCTGTTTTGATCTTCTTTTCTCTGTTATAGGCTATAATTCCTACTTCAATTAGGACTATTTCCAAGTAATAATATTGTAAGGAAAGTACAAGGAAATCAAGGATGGAAGTACTCTATTATAATATAGTTTGTAAATATCACTCCACCGGTAGATGTCTGCCACATGACATGACAAACAGATTGCATTTTTAGTTATTTGGTGTATATAACTCTCCCTTAATTGAAGTCTGTGTCCTGGAAGACTGCTAGAACTCAAATAAAAAAAAGACAGCGATTCTTAAAATAGAGAAAATTAAATTAAAAATTAAATGAAAAGAACAAGCAAACAAACAAACCTAGGCACTACAGCCCATTAAGGGCCCAGGCCTACCAAGCCACCGCTGCCCAGCCATTATTAGTCTATGGATTGACGCGTGGTGAGCGCATTGGACCCCTTTGGCCGTTAATCTTGGTCTCCATGATTGGGGCGCAGTCTCACTGTCAGACAGCTACTCAATTGTCCGGACGAGGCTGAGTACACCTAGTTCCAGCCCTCATGTCAGTTTTTAAAATCCCTAATGGAGCCGGGTATCGAACCCGAGGCCTCCTGGGTGCAAGACAGACGCACTACCCCAACACCACGGGGTCGGCCAGACAGCGATTCCACTGGACTTAATTCAGTTCTCTTCTCACATTATCTGTACAATTCAAGTACCGGTATCGTAGTAGAAATCTGTCTCATCTTAGTTGTGGCAGTTTTTTTTTCTCAATTTCTTTCCGTGTAAGTTATGCAAGATTACTTATTCAAAATAATAAATAACTTAAATAAACAAATAGCGGTCAGCATGGTTAGCTGCCGCCCCGGAGGTCCTGGGTTCGATTCCCGGCTCTGCCACGAAATTTGAAAAGTGGTACGAGGACTGGAACGGGGTCTACTCAGTCTCGGGTGGCCCAAATGAGTAGAGGGGGTTCGATTCCCCTTCAGCCATCCTCGAAGTGGTTTACCGTGGTTTCCCACTTCGTCTTCGGGCAAATGCCGGGATGGTACCTTCTTCAAGGCCACGGCCGCCTCCTTCCCTCTTCCTTGCCTATCCATCCTAACCATCCCTTCCCTCCCCTCATGAGGCCCCTGTTCGCTTTGCAGGTGAGGCCGCCTGGGTGAGGTGCCAATCCCACCTCACCAGTTGTATCCCTTCCGATTCGATGTTCCCAGCTCTAGGACACTGTCCGTAGAGGCGGTCGTGGTGAGTTCCCTGCTGAGTCCGTGGGTTCCACCAACCTGGAGGGTAAACGACAAAAAAACAAAACAAAAAAACAAATAAATAAAAGTCTCCAAATTAGTGAAAAATTTAGTTAACTCTTCCTGCCAATGCTAATGAAGCGAAGATATAGGTTGGTAGGACACATACTAAGGCACCCAGGAATAGTAAGCTTACAAGGAGAGGTCGCCAAGTGGTTGACTAGAAAAGTGTTCAAATTTGGAGGGTTTGCTCTTCATAAGAAAATATTTTGGCCGTGTTCGAGCGTTTTTGCCAATGGGCCTTAGTGTGCTTAGAATTGAACGTTTAAAATCAATCCTCAAACTTTTGTTGTCCTACTCGCATACGTTCCCGGCTCGTTTCCGTGGCGCAGTCGCTAGCGCATTGGCGTGGGGCGGCTATTGCGTTTCCCTAACACTTAAGGCATCCCGCCGTCACATACCTCAATGTGCACTTAAAAATTGTGAACTACACTCACTACCTTTTGCAAAATATACACAAGACGTGATTTTGAAAGCACTCTTTTGTATGTTGAGGTACAGAGATATACCACATGGAAAGATACGATAAAATGTTGGCAAATCTGAGTTTAAGGAACTGCTGTTCAGCATAGGCCTTGTGTTAAACCTGCAGAAGCTTTCGGTACAGGTTATGCGGCGCATGTTCGTAACATAGAATGTTTTCCTTTGACAATGCATCTACACCATGTGCGAGGGCAACTCATTTCAAAGATCTCTAAAAACACAATAATCAGGAAATTGGAGAAAATTTAAAGTGGGAGAGAAGATTCAAGGAGAAATCACTTCGACTCTGAGATTTGTGCCGATTCGCCAGAGGATTTGAATGAGTTTTTGAATGGTATGGAATCCGTCTTGAGGAAAGAATTCATGATGAAAATCAATAAATGTAAAACAAAAATATTGGAATGCAGCCAAAAATATCAGAAACCTCTATTGACATCAAATTGGCAGGTGAAACGCTACGGTAAGTAGGAGACTTCTGTTACTTAGGAAGCAAAATAACCAGTGAAGGACGAAGCAAAGAGGATATCAAAAGTAGGTTGGCTCAGGCAAGGACAGCATTTCTACAGAAAAGGAATCTGTTGACATAGAATATATTGTAGATTTAGGTATTCGGAAGTCATTTTTGAAAGGTTTGTCTGTAGCGTGACACTATAAGGAAGTGAAACTTGGACTATTGGTGCAGCAGAAAAGAGGAGAATTGAAGCGTTTGAAACGCGGTGTTACAGGATAATGATGAAGATAGATGGGTAGATAGGGTAACAAATGAAGCAGTATTATGACGAGTGGGAGAGGAGCGATGTTTTTGGCGACTGCTTATGCAGAGAAGAGATAGGTTGGTAGGACACATATTAAGACACTCAGGAATAGCAAGTTTAGTTATGGATGGGAGGGTCGAGGCCAAGAACTGTAGGGGTAGACCAAGGTTAAACAGATTGCCTCGGATGTAGGGTGTGGTAGCGATGTAGAGATGAAACGATTAGCTCAGGAGAGGGAGGCATGGAGGTCTGTATCAAACCAGTCAAAAGACAGAAGACTCAAACAACAACAATCAGGAATTTTAATTACCCAGAGATGCATGTGAGGCAAAAGGGTTGTTGGAGAATTTCAATCCCTGGGATGTAACACTGGAAGAGACTGCATAATGTACTCCAGCGGCCAAGGTGAGAGATATTTTACTATAGGTCTATTAATAGCGACATGTTGACGTTCAAACCATCAATAATCGTGGCAAAATTACACCCTGAATAGCTGAGGAAAAATACTTTTAATTCCCCATATTCCGATAGATTTGCCATTCCAGAGTGCAAGAGTGCAGTTCCCTTTTCAAACAATACTCGCAATTTCTATTAACAAAGCGCAATGACACACACTTAACAGCAGCAGGTGTACATTTAGACAAAACCATTTTCTCCCATGGGCAACTGTATGAGGCGAGCTCGCGAGAATCCGGACAACAAAATCGTTATGTCTCAGCAGAAAATGGCAAAACCAAAAACAAAATTTTCTAATTTGTTAACATATTGTAACATCGTACCCTGCAGACTTTCACAACTCTATAAAATTCCCACTTTGCTGCTCATATCAATATACTGTAGGCCTATGTATCAGATTCTTCTGAATTAGAATGGACCCACATGTAGCCGCGATTGCTGTAATAGAATAATGCATCTTCCCCATTGTCTTGATCGCGAGCGAAGCCGCGGGTAACAGCTAGTTTTAAATAAATAAACGAATAAATAAATAAATGAAATGAAAATCCACAGCCTGCTTCCAGTCGCCGACCGGGTCAGGAATAGAATGAATGAAGCCCCCTTCTAGTGGCGAGGATATGAACTGTGCCGGCTGCCGAGGCTTGACGCACTCCTCAAATAAATAAATAAATGATCATAATACACAAGTGTTTGCATTTAACTTAATTGCATTAGTCTATAATGAATAATGTTAGAAGTTCATAAAACATAAATTCCACTTTCCGTAAGTAATAGTCTATCTACCATTTTTCATAATGGCTCAAAATTCTTAAATGATTCTGCTGAATAAAACTGCACATTTTGACTTGAGGCAGTCCTCCACTGATAGAACGAAAGCACTTTTGAATTTAAAGTAATTAAAACTATATTTACAATTTTTGTCGCGGCTGTTAACCAGAGAGAGAGAGAGAGAGTCTACTGAATTATTTGCCCCGAGGGAATCTGAAATTCTGTTTATGAACATTATTCACTGTTCTTCATAAAATGTTCATATTGATTATTGTATTGTTATTAAACGTATGGAACTTATGTTTAGAAAATTAAACGCATTAAACCGGCTAATACTGTAATAGCGGTATGTGGACTTCGGAGAAGCCTGCTGCAAGTCTTTCATCCATGAGTGACCTGCATGTCGTGATGAGGATTAAATGAATGATGATGGTGACATAGCACCCAGTCTCAGAGTCAGGAGAAATGGCAGTACAAATTTACAACCCACGACCATCGAATCAAAGGAAATCAACCCATCAATTTAACCACGAAGCCGGACAAGTGCGAAGGTCATAATATGTAAAGTAATGCATGTTATGCTTTGAATATCCCATAAAATTCATCCAACATGCTGAAGTGAGATAACTTAGGATATCTAAATTTAATTATTGGACACCAACAACGTTTGGGTAGAAAAGCTAGAAAACTGTAATACGTAGTAGATAGAATATTTAGCGTAGTGGCTAGCATTCCTGGCTGTCACCGTGGAGGCCCAGGTTAGATCTCCGGCTCTGCCATAAATTCAATTCTAGTCTGAGGGCTGGAACAGTCAACCTCGTATGGCAAACTGAGAAGATGCGGATCCGGTTCCTACCTCAGCCATCCTGGAAGTGGTTTTCCGTGATTTCCCACTTTCACTCCAATGAATACCGGGATGATTTCTAAAGTAAAGCCATGGCTACCTCCTTCCCTATCCTATCCCCAATTATAGTCTGCACACACTAATACAACCATCACAATAACACAGGTAATCAGACGAATTCTACACACAAGTACACGGGGATACATGGCCACGATGTCACAAGCAATCAGGTTGGTTGGTTGGTTGGTTCCTCAGTTTAGGGGCTGCGACAACGTGGTCATGTAGCCACTTATACTTTGGATGTGTGTAGAATCTGTCTGAAAACCGGTGTTATTTGTGATGGCTGCATTAGTGTGTGTTATCTGTAATTCAGGTACGGACTGCAGACAACAATTTTAACTAGTTCCTACATTTGCTACCAAATGCTACCGTCAACGACACCTAGCTGTGAACTTGGCTACTAGACGCCACCGCAACCAGCACCTGGAGGAACTTAATAGAGCGTTAATCAAATCTAACCTACAAATTTAGCTTCACACAATTGCAGTTAGTGGAAGGTTCTTTTACATGTCATAAATCTATGACATGGGCCCACCGGCTTTACTTCCTCTCCGAAGGAAGGCATACTGAGGGATTTTAACGCTCTTAAAAATTCCAATGACTTCGGCTGAGTTTGAACCCGCGATCTTGGGCATAGAAGCTCAGCATGCTACCAACTACGCCACCGAAGCCGCGGAAGATTTGGAGCTACCCTAAGACACTCATGTGATCACAAGACATTAGATGTTGACAGTATTCCTACTGACCATATTAAGAACTGTGCTGAAATGATGTCTTCAAGCTGATTACATTAATCTAAGAGCACACAGAGGAGTTAATGACGGATGAAATGAACTAAGGTGAATGGAACTGGGCAAAGACTTGGGTGGCCTGTTGGACGGTACCGTCCCTGCCTTTCCTTGGAGTTAAATAGGGGAACCTAGGAAGACTAACTGGGGTTCAGAACCCTCTCATCTACAAGTTCGGAGACGGCTCGCCATGGAAATTAACAAGCACAACTATACAGGGTGTAACAAAAAGGTACGGCAAATTGCAGGACACATTCCTCAAACGTAGACGAAGAAATTATGTTATATGAACATGGGTCCGGAAACGCCTTGTTTCCATGTTATACCTCATTGTCTCCAACTCATTTACCATGGGAAACACACAAGAACAGAACGTATCAGGATACCACATGCAACTCTTTCTCACAGGAAATGTTCAATATACCTTACGTGCGCATTGATACATTCATCAACCACCGCCTTAGTGAATCTCGGACGCGCTGATGTATCTGTGGAGTACTGCGTATAATACGGGCATGAAGACTCTGAACATCTTGTACTGGGGTTCCATACACAAGCTTTCAAATGCCCTCACAAATAAAGTTCAGTGATTTTAGGTCCGGAGAGCGTGGAGGCCGGGCAATTGGTTCACCTCTATCTATCCATTTGTCACCAAATCTGTTATTTAGAAGTTGATGGACATTAACACTAAAATGAGGAGGTGCTCCATCGTTCATAAAGTACATGTTTTGTCGCACAGCTAAAGGCACATCTGCTAAGTCGCATGGCAACGGAGCCTTGTAAAACAAACCACTGGCGGTGCACCTACGATAATGACAACGTAACCAGTCGTAACCAAGAGTGCATGTTCGCCATGATTCTAACGTTCTGTTCTTGTGTGTTCCCATGCTTAATGAGTTGGAGACAATGAGGTGTAACGTGGAAACAAAGCGTTTCCGGACCCAAGTACATATAACATAATTTCTTCGTCTACGTGTGAGGAATGTGTCCAGTATTTTGCGCCGTTCCGTTTTGTTACACCCTGTATACTACGGTTAGTCATCCAAAAGTAATAAAATCATTAGGCCAACTGTATCTATTGCAGTATCGCAGGTAAAAGGTACATTTCTTGGATGGCTTGTATTATAACTTACAGTAAAAGTTTGTTGCGTCCTCTGACAGAGCAGACAAGGGGAGCTGAAGTGTTGTCGGAAAAGAGAAAGGCGCGATATTTGTGGTAGTTATCTCCTGTGGTGAGGGTGGACTGCAGACAACCAAACTGCGGGGGTGTTCTTTGACGAACGCCGCCTCGCTACGTCATCAGACCTTGCACTTTTTGGCTTCTCATGCTGTTGCTGCTCCCGCTGATCTCTATAATGTTCCCGAGGTTTTTCCGGAGGCTCTCATTGATCAGTAATTGATACACTTTGAGACCGCGATACTGGCTGCATGGCGCAGTGGTAACGTTCTTTTCTGCTGTGTCTAAGTTTGTGGGATCGAATCCCAGTGAAGTCAGATGGTATTCAAGGGTGCTTAAATACGAGGAAACTGAGTCAGTAAATGTACTGGCACGTTATAGATCCCCTTCGGGGCAAAATTCCGGCACTCCGGTATCTATAAAAGCCGCAGTATTTGAAAGGGATGTAGGCTAAAACCAATAGCATTATTATTGTTATTATTATTGTCTTTATTTTCACAACTTATTAGAGTTGATGCCTCAAGCACCGTGGTCCACAGATGGCCCAAACTACAAAATAAGAAAATAAAATCACAATTAGGGTTTAAATGAAAATTTAAATAAATAGAAATAAAATAATAAAAATATGAAAATAACAAGCACTTCCGTGAAGAACTAAAGCCTATTTCCATATACAGTGAACCCCCTGAAATCCGAACCCCGGAAATCTGAAATCCTGGGTAATCCGAACGAGTTTTTGTTGTTGACAATTTTAAGTTTGAAAAACACACACAAAAAGAGAACTTATTTATTTAGTCATAACACAATTATATATTCTACATTATAACCATATTTTACATAATTAGTTGAAAAATTAACAAAGAAGTACAGTTAGCGTACCTAACAAAGTGAAAATGTGCCTACATACTATCTCATCCAGGATTGAAAAACGGAAAAGTTAGTTATTGTAATTCCTTAGGTTACTCACTTTGCAAAAACTGAAATAACAATAGAAACACACAAAATATCACTTCATCTTTCACTTGAAATCAGTTATCTTCAATTGTCGAAGTGACGAAAACCTTCCCCCGGACGCGATAGCGCGCCAGCGTCTCATGAACATTACATCGTTTGGTGTGTAGTTCTACGAAGCGTAATGCAATGTCAAGAGCAGATGCAGCTTCAGTATAAGTCACATTGTCGAAGTTTCTTCTTCTTCACTGTCACTAGCTACATTGCCGTCGTGCTGACTTTGGACCAGACTCGCTAATTTATGTTCTCTGTTCGCGCCAAATCAGACTGCCTCGCTCAGTGTACAGTCCTATGCCGTAACGAGGGCTGGTTATTATGTTATGGATTTTTTTCGGCAAATCCGAACAAATTGAAATCCGAACAGGCTACAGGCCCAATTAGTTCGGATTTGAGGGGTTTCACTGTATCCTACTTACGTTAATTGCCACTATCAACATACAAAATTTCAGTTTGATTGCTGTAATTGATTCATAGATATTGAGAACCGCCTAAATATTTCGGATGGTCACCATGTTGGATTTTTATATATGTAGGCCTTAGAGTTATGTACTATTACATGAAGATTGATGTGTAGGTGTATTATTTAAACTTCAATCGCATGATTAGAACACAAGAAAAAAAACGAGATTTTAAAAATTTTGCACAGCCGCCATCTTGTAGTTATGAAAACAATTAAGCATATACCGCACCAAGTTTCACTGCGCTCGGATGGTTAAATCGCGAGAAACCTCCATTTAAATATTTAAATTTCACGTCGCCGCCATGTTGAATTTGTACTCACCAGGTTTAAATTTTATTAGGGACACACACACGCACAACAGGTGATCTCATAAACCTATTTTTTCATAAATTAAAATAAGCAAAAACAAACTTAATTTGGTAATGTGCCCAAATCATTGTTGTAATTCCTCTTCTGATACGTTTTTAAATGGTTCGTTATTAATTTATGTTCCCTGCACTTTCTTATGAAATCAATATCCTTAATTAAAATGGATAACTTGATTCTTAGATCTTTGTATCGATATCTTTTAAATGAAGTGTGTTTATTAAAATGTATTTTGTGAAATATTTTTGTATAATTTTAATATGTTCTATTGTATTCCAACATCAATGTCTGTCAACTATGTGTTATTGGGAAACTTATGGTGAGTAGCGAACTGCACAAACCTAGAAATATTGCTGAGTTTTAATTCACTGGCCGTGAAATCCAATATACCAATTAATGAATTATTAATTAATTTCACGTAGGAAATGACACCCATTGCAATTTAGGAAAACCGTGTTAACCGACTGAAAATAATTTAAATTTAATTTTCTAAGGCAGCACTGAAAAATGGCTTCCAACAAGATAACATTGTACGCTTAAACGTAACAAGAATTTGTTCTTTTCGAATTAAAGTGCAATACACTTTATCCTTCTGATTAAGAAAGATGGCAATTTTGAATTATGTGGGCCATTATTCTAAACGTTCCACACGCCAAGTTCTCGTTCCTTTAGGTTCTACTTCGTATTTTGTGTTACCCGTTCGATGTATGAGGTTGTTCTTATGTAACTGATAATTGTAATACGTTATTTACCTGTGTGCAAGAAACTTAATTACTGCAAATGGTAAAACAAATGAAGATTACGCAATACGGAAGTCAAACCCTTAAAATTAATGAATTCGAGACGATATCATTACATAATTCTTCATCTTACGGTTGATACGTGCTGTAAATTCACCATACCACGCAAAATTGGTCATTACATTTCCCTGTTTGAGAAGTATCTCAAAACGTGACTTTGGTTCACGACTCGGAGGGAATTTCAGATGTGAGTTATCTTCTGTCACGATCTTTGGCGAAACTAAAATGCGATTTCAATCAATTGAAAATCAATGGACAACCGGATATGTGAATTCATTTGAGGAGTTCAGAATTTATAGAACCTGGTGGCTCGTTTTCTTCGATAGCCATCTGACCTTTTTCTGTCTAACTTTCAGAAAAACTAAAACATGAATTTCGCAAATGGTTAATATACACGGCCAGATATTTAAATATTCCATCTCAAGTAGGCCTACTGTATCTTCTGATTTTATTAAGATGTGATATAGGAATATAGGGAAGACAATTTTAACTTCCCAATTTTCTGTTGCTGATGTTGGGAAGATATGAACCAAATGATCGGTGAACTATGTGAACGTAAATTACAAACTATCTCCTACATATTACATGTGGTCTTCTTCCTCTTTTTTCAAATATAGGCTACCAAATATTTTACTAGTGCCTGAAATACATATAAGACGAACTGAAACAATTATTTTGAAATTCTGAATAATTCTCTAGATATTATACACAAAGAAAAATTCCATTCAACAGTTTGCATTCCCCCCCCCCCCCCATCCATATTTTACGCCCTCAGCAATACAAAAACAATTTAGTCTAAGAACGGTATTTGGAGATTAGCGATTCAGCTTCAGCTTCTTCTGCACCAAAAATTTATTCCTTCTATCTGACCTGTTTGCCCTTTGTTCATCTGTGATGATGTAGTTTTCCGCTCAAATGTTGTTAATGTGAATTGTAAGTATTTATTCCTTAAACTATTCTTCTCTTCTCTATTTTTAATTTGGAGCATCGTTAATTTAATTCATCTAAATCATGCTGGATCTCTTTGAACCAGTTGTTCTGTATTTTACTCTTCCAGAAGTAACTAAAGAGCTGTTTTATTAGTCTGGTTTGTGGTAGGCGTGAGATATGGCAGAAAAAAGAGCTTCTCCTTTTCCGCCTTGTAGGCTACCTATTATTGGTTCACTCTCTCGAAAAAACCACTTCATTCAGCAATAATCTCCATTGGCCATTGTAAATATTTTCACCCATACTTTCAGACATAGATTTTATAGCCTATGTGTAATGAATCTGATGATGATCGCTGACGTTCGAAACAGGTCATCCAAGTGTATTTATTAATCTCATGTAATGTTTTAGGGATTAGGGGACAACCCGTCTCATTTGGGTACAATCGTGTTGACCGACTGAAAAGCATTAACCTTTTTGTTCTGAGTAGGCCTATATGAATATATTTCCTAATTTAAATTGTAAGGACGTTCATTTCATAAATTATGTTAATTTATATTGTAACTAGCAGAAGTACCCGCTCTTCGAACGGTCTTCGGTATTAATAACCAGACGCTATCAATTCAGCTACTGTTGCAATGGTTAGGGGCTTGTCATTCCTTCATAAGTTTATCAGAAGGAAGTTAGTTTTCTGGGTATATCGCAGACACTTTATAGACTCCCTAGTTTTGTGTCACACATTGAGAAGCGCAACATACGCTTTGGTCGTCCATAATTTGTATTTTTCACCTATTTTAGCATGTATTTTGAAAAGTTGTTCCTTATACCCACCATGCTATGAGAAGTACGTTGAAGAGTATCATAAATGACTGGTGAATTGACTCATGGTTACAATGCCTAATTTTACGATGCTCCAAGCACCCGAACATGAATTATAGGCGTAGGCCTACATAAACACAGTATCAAACAAAATCATCTTTACGATGAACCCGTTTGTCGACAAAAATATGATTACTTAAAATGTGCTCTCAAACTAAATTCACCTAGCGTGTACTTCCTGACGTGAAAATAATATTGAAAAACTCGTAGACGAAATGCAATATATGTCAAATTAAAACTGACCCTCACCGTTATGCAAAGTCCCCATCCCCATGAAGACCCCCCTTAATAATTTATAAAGGCTTGTGGTGCATGAAAATTCGGGATTTTTAGCCTCCAATGGCCCAAATTCCCAAAAGCTGCAAAAAACACTATTCCAATCCAGGAATTTTTGAAAATAATGTTGCTGTTTGGAGAAATAATAGACCTTCTGTACAACATATCGCATATCGCACGTGTAAATCATGAGTAAAAATTCTAGGGTACCCCTTGACCCCCTTAATCGCATTGTTGAATTTTACAGTCTATGTTTGATTCCACGATAACCTTATAGCCATTTGCAAACTTTCACAGAAATGTAATAAATTGAGTGGCACTGCTTCTTACAGAAATAGATGGAAAGTTGGATGTCACCTCTTGTGATACTCTTGTCATGGTTACGGCTTACATTACTTCATTAGTTTCTTCTTGTTCTTCTTTCGGATGGGCCAGCTAAGGACCACGACGTTCAACTTTTCAGCTTGGCGAGGGACTTGATGTTTGCCCGATATTCACGCATTCTCTGGCTATGTTTCTCCTTCTCTCTTTTGTCCAGATGATGCCGGTTTTCTTGCAGGGTGGTCTGTCCTGAAAACTCTTCTGTTTAAGTATCTTTCTGAGATGTGATCGGCTCCTAATATCACTTTTCATTATCTTCAGTTCTTGGATATCCTTGTTAACTACTGTTAGCGACGGTGTCAAGCTCTTTATATTCCCCCTGTAATTGAGAAGCCGGTTGGTTAGTCTTGTTGGGTTCATCCGTGAGACATGTCTCTTCCTGGCCACATCTGTGATTTTCTCAGTATATCTACTGTATATAGCTCCTGATTTGGTGTTCTTCTGTACTCGTCATCTATTTATTAGTTTATTAAATGAAATTAGTTTTCTGGGAATATCTCAGAAACGTGGTTTTAGAGCCTTAAAACGTAGTAGCCTCCGAGCCACCGAGGGGCTGAAAATGAGTTTTGTCTCGTCCGTGTACGTCATATTATAATAATAATCACAATAATAATTTAATAATATAGGGATAGCGATATAATATACCTTTAGTACCACACCCGCCCGTGTAAATCACGTGAAAAAATTCAAGAGTACCCCTTGACCCCCTTAAGCGCATTATATAATGAATTGATCAATTTTACAGCTTAAGTTGGTTCCGCGATAACCTTATAGCCGTTTGCGAACGTTCACAGTAATATAATTGCGTCTTACAGAAATAGATGGACTTCAGAGATTGTGTTGCCATGGTTACCGTCTTGCATTCTTTCAATAGCTTAATAAATGAAATTAGTTTTCTGGGTATATCTCAAAAACTGTTGGTTTTAGGACCTTAAAATGTGGTTTTCGGGGCCCGTATGGCTCCCGAGTTTTGTTTTGACTCGTCTTTCTACGCCCATTTCAGCATGCATTTTTAGGGGTAGGCCCTCTTTTATGAGAGGTATGGAAAAGAGTTACATCAATGATTACTTTCGTGCCTCTGATGGACATCTGTACCAAATTTTACGTTGATCCACTCAGCCGTTCTCGAGTGATGCGCGTGCAAAGTTGTACACAGACAGACAGACAGACAGACAGACAGACAAAATTTTTTTTTTTTGCGCGCAACGTCATAAACCAGTCTGAAACGCGTTAATAACTCAAACTTCCGCGAAAATTCAGAAAAAAAAAACAGACAAACTTTCATTTATATATAGAGAGAGATTCTCACTAAACACTTAATGTAGTGTTAATTAACAAGCTGAAGAGGCCCCACTGATGGGCCGAAAACATGTTTCATTAAATTATTATTATTATTATGGAAACGTGCACAAGTTGTGCATTAAGCATACAAATACATCTACACTACATTCACGTTGTTTCAGTCTTATGGTTCTAAGCAGGTCTCGATTATTGACTTTGATAGTTTTTTGCATGTTGTAATGTGGAATCGATCACAAGGGCGTTCACAAAGATCACATACACATGTCTCGTTCGGCTCGTGATGATTCTTCACTTTGCACACTCTGTGGTGGTATCCGTGCGTTGCCAAAGAGTTCACGAAATGGCGCAGGTCTTGGTTGGCTTCCATCCATGATCTATTCACCGTGGCCTCCGTTGCATAGAAGTCAGGCCATATCTCTTTTGTCTTCTTAATTCCACTTGTTTTTCCCAGTTTTTAGTAAAAGGTAGATTATATTTGGTCCGGAGATCTTCATTAAAGAAGTAAATATATTAAGTATTAACAGTCGTTCGAGAGAATTTAACTAGATCATCATTCGCCATCAGAAGGCACTGACCGTGAAAGTGTACAAGGATTGAGTTTTAAGGAATCAAATCATAAAGCCTGTGAGTAGTGACATATTCCATTCGTGCAAATGATATGTAAATCACCGGGGAATGTTCGATCCATTAGCCATGCTACTTGTTTTAGTACAGACCTTGGATTGCTCTCTGATTCCATTTAGATCAAATGTTATGGAGAACGATTCGCTTTCGGCACTTAAATCCGGCACGAGGATCTCATAAGTGCATTATGAAGTTAGTAAAAGGGAGATAGTTCAGGTCGATACCAGATTTACTGAATTTGGCCACTGAAGGCCTATAGTTGGTGTTGTTTCATTTGAGAAGTTTGGACATCGCGGTCATATAGTCCCGTGTCTGCGGAATTTGTTTGATAGCCTGTGTTATTGTGATGTCTGTATTAGTGTGTATTTGTAATTCAGGTGAGGATTGGGAAGGAAGTGACCATGGCCTTAAGTTAAGAACCATTCCGGCATTTGCCTGGATTAGAAGAGGGAAACCACGGAAAACCACTTACAGAATGGCTGAGATATGATTCGAAGCCACCTCTTTGCAGTTTAGCCTCACGAGGCTGAGTGTACCCCGTTCCAGTCCTCAGACCAGAGTTAAATTTCTTGGCAGAGCTGGGAATCGAACCTGGACCTCCGGGGAATGCTAGCCACTACACCATGAGGTGATGCTAGGAGGTAGCCGTAGCCTTAATCTAGGTACCATCTCGACATTCACATGAGGTAGAAGTGGGAAACCACGGAAAACCTCTTCCAGGATGGCTGAGTGAACCCAGTTCCATCCTTCAAACCAGAATTAAATTTCGTGACCCGTGTCTCCGCGGTGACATCCAAATATGCTAGTCACTATGCCACGAGGTGGAATGGCGGTTTGTTACTTGGCCATGAAAGTCTATAATATTCCATATTTTGTTATAAGTTTATAGCCTCTTCATCTTAAAAAAATCTGAGCCTAAGTCGTCGGATATTTTAAAAATGGTTAAAAATCCCTCAGTATGCCTTCCTTTGGAGACGAAATAAAGCCGTCGCGTCGGGTCAATGTCATAGATTGATGGCATGTAGAAAAACCTTCCACTAACTACAATTGTGTGAATCTAAATTTGTAGGTTAGATTTCATTAACGCTCTGTTATGTTCCAACGTTCACCGCCCGGTGCCAGTTGCTGTGGCATCTAGTAGCCAAGTTCACAGCTAGGTGTCGTTGACGGTAGCATTTGATAGCTAATGTAGGAACTACTTGAAATTGATCGTCTGCAGTCTTACCTGAATTACAGATAACACACACTAATACAGCCAACACAAATAACACCGGTTATCAGACAGATTCTACACACACCCAAAGTACACGGGCCTACACGACCACGTTGTCGCAATCCCTAAACTGAGGAACCAACCTACCAACAGAATAATCTGAGAGAGATTATAAAATCTTCTCCTTGCTTTGAGGGGGAGCGGGTAAATTTAGCGCCCCCCGAGCCCACCCATAGTGCATCTAAGGTGTTCACCCTACCCTTTATAAATTTATTTATTGTAATTTAATTTTTGTTATTTTATTTTATTTCATATGCTATGATTTTAATTTATTTCAATTCATTTCAGTTTATTTATTATTTATTTATATATTTACCGACAGCAGTAGCTACGCAGCGCTAGCCCATGGGACCAAGCTCTCTGCGGACTCGGTAGACGTGGGTTCGAGCCGCACCGTCGGCCGTCCTTGAAATGGTTTACCGTGGTTTCCTCCATTTTCAACTCCAGGCAAATGCTGGGACGGTACCTGCTGACAGGCCACGGTCGCTTCCTTCCACATTCTTGCCCAGTTTCGTTCATTTTTAGCCTACTTTCGATTTTTGCAAAAAATGAAAGTAGACTTGTGAGATCACTACAGGGCGAAAAAAAGTGTGTCTGTCTGTGTGTGTGTGTGTATGTGTGTGAGTCTGTGTGTGTGTGTGTGTGAGTGTGTGGACTCTGAATGTCTGTCCCCCCCTATCAATTCGAACACGGTGAGCGCAAATTGAACGAAATTTGGTACAAAGGTAGCACTAGCAAAGGACACCTCAGTGTCATGTTTTATATCGCCGCCATCTTGACGGAAACGTAATGGCGGCCACACAAATGTTCAAAGCTTAAATCAAATTACGACTAACCTAATCATCCGATCTCTACCAAATTTTGCAACAACATACCTTTATGGGGGGAGCATCCTTTGACCAAACTAATAGGTCATCAGCCTAATAGTTTGCGGATGGCGGCCATCTTTGTGTGAAAATCGATTGCCCCTATTAATTCGAACACGGTGAAACCGAATGGAACGAAATTTCGTACAGAGGTAGTACTAGCAAAGGACACCCCAGTGTCATGTTTTATATCGCCGCCATCTTGGCGGAAACGTAATGGCGGCCACACAAATGTTCAAAGCTTAAATCAAATTACGACTAACCTAATCATCCGATCTCTACCAAATTTTGCAACAACATACCTTTATGGAGGGAGCATTCTTTGACAAATCTAATAGGTCATTAGCCTAATAGTTTGCGGATGGCGGCCATCTTTGTGTCAAAATCGATTACCCCTATTAATTCGAACACGGTGAAACCGAATGGAATTAAATTTGGTGCAGAGGTAGCACTAGCAAAGGGCACCCCAGTGTCATGTTTTATATCGCCGCCATCTTGACGGAAACGTAATGGCGGCCACACAAATGTTCAAAGCTTAAATCAAATTACGACTAACCTAATCTTCCGATCTCTACCAAATTTTGCAACAGCATATCTTTATGGAGGAAGCATCCTTTGACAAATCTAATAGGTCATTTGCCTAATAGTTTGCGGATGGCGGCCATCTTTGTGTCAAAATCGATTACCCCTATTAATTCGAACACGGTGAAACCGAATGGAATGAAATTTGGTACAGAGGTAGCACTAGCAAAGGGCACCTCAGTTTCATGTTTTATATCGCCGCCATCTTGACGGAAACGTAATGGCGGCCACACAAATATTCAAAGCTTAAATCAAATTACGATTAACCTAATCATCCGATCTCTACCAAATTTTGCATCAACATACCATTATGGAGGGAGCATCCTTTGACCAAACTAATAGGTCATTAGCCTAATATTTTGCGGATGGCGGCCATCTTTGTGTGAAAATCGATTCCCCCTATTTATTCGAACACGGTGAAACCGAATGGAACGAAATTTGGTACAGAGGTAGCACTAGAAAAGGCCACCTCAATGTCATGTTTTATATCACCGCCATCTTGACGGAAACGTAATCGCGGCCACCCAAATGTTAGAAGCTAAAATGCAATTACGACCAACCTAATAATCTAGTCTTTACCAAATTTTGCAACAACATATCTTTATGTGGGAAGCATATTCTGACCAAACTGCAAGATCATCAGCCCAATAGTTTGCAGATGGTGGCCAAGTATGTGTGCAAATCCATTCCCCATATCAATTCAAACACGGTGAAACCGAATTGAATCTGCAATTTTTTACAGAGGTAGCACTAGCAAAGGGCACCTCAGTGTCATGTTTTATATCACCGCCATCTTGACGGAAACGGAATGACGCCCACCCAAATGTTAAAAGCTTAAATCAAATTTCGACCATCCTAATAATTTGATCTCTACCGGATTTTGCAACAACATGCCTTTTTGTGGAAAGCATCTTATGACTGACTACAAGGTCATCAGCCCAATAGTTTGCAAATAGCGGCCATGTATGTGTGCAAATCCATTCCCCAGATCAATTCAAACACGGTGAAACCGAATTGAATGAATTTTTTTACAGAGGTAGCACTAGCAAAGGGCACCTCATATTCATGTTTAATATCCCTATAGCACGTTGTATTTCAACAAGCTACTACAACCAACATTCAATTATACTCCTTGAAAAGGACAAAGAGTTATAACAATACCCATGCATTTAGGAGAAAGTAGGCTATATGTTCTTTACTGAACATCTTGTTAATATTTTCATCACTCATTAACTCCTCTCATGAGGTTGGTGTCAGGAAGGACATCCGGCCATATAAGCCATTCGCATCTCATCCCCGACCCCGCTAAAAACGGAAATAATATGGGGTAGACATAGCCTCCATACAGACATTTATTTATTTGCGGAATTTATTTCTTCTTCTTCTTTGTTTGATTTTGGCCTACTTAGGACCACGGGAAACGATTGACTTGCTGATTAGTCCTTTTTTTCTGCTCCCAGAAACTCTTCATCCTTTCACTGTGGATTCTCTTCCTTTCTTCCGACCAGATGTTCTTGGCTCTTCTCCTTTGCTTTTCCTGGAACCCCTTGAATGCATCAATCGTACCTCGAAACACCTCTCTATTCCAGATCTCATTTGGACTGACCCCAACTTCCTCCATATCCTTTCTTATTTCATCTACCCATTTTGTAGTCGCTTTTATCTTGGTGATGTAATTAAAGATCTTCGTTAGTCGATTATCGCTCATTCTCGTAAGGTGTCCATAGAACAGTATTTTTTTAAATTTATGTATTTATTTATTTATTTATTGCAGACTTTACTAGTGGCGAAGTTATGGCTGATGCTCCTCTTTTACAGTACACCTAACCAACGTGAGTTAGGCCTACGTGAAAATTACATAAATTTCATGATAAAATAATAACATGAAGTAACACAATTTAAATAAAATAATAATAATAACAATAATAATAATAATAATAATAATAACAACTCTCTTTCAAACATTTCTTAAATAACCAAGTATTACGTAACCCTAACGCAATCAGCCATCCGTCACCAGTCTCACAAGGCAGTCAGCAGTATTCAGCAGGGCCTCTCGGCATGCAGCCCGGAATTTCTATACAATTTCAGCTTTTTTTTTTCCTGAAGTATCAGGAGTGTAATTCAATTGTCGGGACCCAATAACGGATACGTGAGACAGATGTAGCCTTTTGTAGCCTTGCAGTGCGCAAGAAGAATCCTTCCAGTCTTAAGTTCAGAAGTGTCTTCTTGTAAAGAAACTCACAGACTGAAGAACAAAGTTGGCACTGACTCATCTGATAGTCTTGTGTGTGTGTGAGTTTGTGGTGTGGCGCTGTTCTCAAAGCCGGCGTGGTCAGGCAGGCTCATTTAGAGGGCCATGACTTTCAGTTCCCAGCCTGATGAAGTCATGCCCAAGTGCGCCTCCAGAAATAGACCAATAGAATGCTCCCGTATAGATTTATAAATTGAAAATGAAGCCAGAGAGCCATTCACTGCTGCAACAGGTGTCTACCCAGGAGGATCGTTCTTTTGTTGTGACATTCTCTTCACCGATAATAGCGAATTAACATACAGGCGGTGTTGGTGTTGGCTGCACAATTCCCCACAGCCTTTGCATTAACTTTTCTTTAAGTTGGTTATAATTAGGGCCCGGATTCTTAGGTTTTAACCTAGACTATTATTTTCCTTGCCATTTAATAAACCAATTTCAGGATGTTTCACACTCCCTGGGGCTATGTACTGTAGTCTATATGAGTTGTAGGACAAATAAATGCCTACATAAAGGCTAGATTTGTTCAATGATATCCATTATTCACTGGTTTATCTTCAAATCCTATTTTTTTTTAGGCTTATGGCTTTTAGTGCCGGGAGTGTCCGAGGACATGTTCGGCTCGCCAGTTTTGTAGCTGCTTCGAGACGGACACCCAATGGGTGAGCTACAAGTACCGTTGGGGAGGAAAGTGGGAATGTAAGGACGAGGAGTTAGAAGGTAGTGGCTGTGGCCTATAGTTAGGGGCCAACCCCGGCATTTGCCTGGAAGGAAGATGGGAAACCACAGAAGACCATCTTCAAGGTTGCCGGCGGGGGGATTCGAACCACCTCGCCTCCCGGATGTGAGCGACTGCCAGAAGTCATGCCGTAACGACCACGGCTAACTCACCCGGTTTCAAATCCTATAAACAGCTGTTTTCATTTCTTCATGATAAATACGTATTTACCCGAATACAAGACAAGCTTTTTCTTTGGACATGCAGGGTAGTTATCTACTGCAATAATAATAATAATAATAATAATAATAATAATAATAATAATAATAATAATAATAACTCCTGGCACTACAGTCCAGGAAGGGCCTAGGCCTACCAAGCGACCGCTGCCCAGCCTTTTGGCCTGCTGATATTGGGGTGACGCGTGATCAGCGCATCGGGTCCCCTCAGCCGTTAATCTTGGTTTTCGTGATCGGGGCGCTGCCTCACTGTCACACAGCTACTCAATTGCCCTCACGTGGCTGAGTGCACCCAGTTCCAGCCCTCACGTCAGTTTCTAAAATCCCTGACGGAGCCGTGAATCAAACCCGAGTGAGAGACAGGCGCGCTACCCCAACACCACGGGGCCGGCTTTGTCTACTGCAATACAATTTATAAACAAGAGAAATAGTGAAATCTATTCGGAGAATGTTTTCTTGGGTGTAGTTTTTGATAGGGCATTCTCTTACTATTTGGACAAGCTTTTAGTTATCGTCAAAATTTTCGAGTTTTCATATGGACTATTACGTCATATTAAGCATCGAACCCTTAGTTTTCTAACGGTACATTTATTTTCTTCATGGTTCATATCTAAGACAAGCCTACTTTCCTGATACTTTCCCAAAACCATGCGAACTATTAGTAAATCCACAAAAGTAAATTCTGATTTTCCCCTCTATGTTTCAATAGATTTCACTCTAGATTCTTATTTTCTCTCTCTATTTATTGCGTTTCCAAAACATAGAAGAACCCTATATTGCCTAGCACATTAGGGTTATAGTTCGACTATTACAAAATATTTACAACAGTAGGCCACGTGTATCTCTACTTACGTTAGTATAAAACAAAGTCCCCGATGTCACGAGTAAACTCGAGAACGACTGGATGGATTTTGATGCGGTTTCCACCACTCTGTAAAGGATATCTCGAGGAAGGTTTCTGTAGAAAATAATTTATTTATGATCGAAGGAAGCCAAGCAGTACTTAACTTATGGAAGATATGATGGATGAATGTAAGGAAATGAGCATAACAACATGATATTTTAAATAGCATGTAGGATGCAGAGGTTTTGTCAGTTCATTATTGCAGAATCTCAGGTGACATTTTATAATGTCTTTCTCATTCGAAAGCAGGGCAATCCAAAAGCAGGTGATTTACAGTTTGAGAGGATTCACAAAAGCAGGTATAGTAATTTAAAATAGTGTTATGAAATTGTCCGAAGTATGACGATAATTTCCCATGTACAGATACAAATTGAGTAAGCACAAAGCTCGGAACTAGTATTTTACTTTGAAGTCGATGATACATCTCAGGAAAAAATGTTTCTCTCGTAACAGACTATATACATAAACAGATAAGATAACAAAACCAGCGTTGTAGTGTCAGAGCGTAACTCATCCTAAAACCAAAACTGTCACTGTTTCTTCAGCTTGCATAAAAACATTGATTCCAGTTTCTTGCTAATATGCATTCTTTAATCAAAATTCAATTTTTTCCCGGTACTTTTCAACATACAAAGATAACATTTTTTGAAATAATTCCTCCTATTTTTTCTTAGGCTACTTCTAAGTAGAAAAATACTTTAATAGTCTACTTTTCCGAATCACACTCAAATGAGCCATATTCATGAATTCTGTAGTACAAAGAAAAAACAAGAAGTTCCGTGACGAACTAAAGAGCCTACTTTTCTTAAAATTTAAGATGCATGCCAATGATTCTTCTATATGGATCTATCTAGAATAATGACGAAATTAAGTTGGTAATATCGAAATTTCTAATTAGTTCGAAATACTGTAGCCTATACCTGGCATAATGTAGCCTAATAGAGTACTACAGTTGGCAGCCCTGGTGACTGAATATATTCTTAGTTCCATCTCTTAAGGTACAGAATACAAAATTTGGTTGAAGTCCAATGGATAGCATGGACGTTACATGCAGTTAAACATTAGTTCTAACAGCGTGCGTAAAATCGTCTTGGCAACAATGTCATGCATGTATTGGTCAGAAATAATCTGAAATAATACGATCTAATGTTGTGCCAATTTTGAATGAAATCCATTAGTTAGAATAGAAGTTACATGCATTTTAAAATTGGACCTATCAATAGGCTTAGAATCACGTTGGCAGTACTGAGGTATATTAGTTACTCCAAGTTAATATATAATGCCAGGTACTATACGTGTGAAAAGTTTAGAGCTATTGGCTTGCATACTTGCTGATATATTGATATTAGGGTAAGAAAAATAGATATAGCATTTATTAACAGTTGGCAGCCCTGGTTGTTCTTAAGAATATGCACAGTCATATCTGTTATGGTACACAAAGCACATACGAAATTTGGTTGAGATCCAATTTTTTTTTGTCGTGTAGCCTCCTGAGAGGCCGAGTGCAGGTCTTTCTAATCGACGCCCGTGGGCGACCTGCGCGTCGGGATGAGAGATGGAATGGATGAAGAGGAATGGAACTGGGCAAGGATGTGGAAGGAAGCGGTGGCCGTGGCCTGTCAGAAGGTACTGTCCCAGCATTTGCCTGGTGTTGAAAATGGGAAACCACGGAAAACCAAAGGACAGCCGACGGTGGGGCTCGAACCCACGCGTCTACCGAGTCAGCAGAGACCTTGGCCCCTTGACCTAACGCAGCGCTTTAGCCCGCGTAGCCACTACTGTCGGTGAGATCCAAATGATAGGATAGAAGTTACATGTATTTAAAGTTGGACCTCTCAGCAGACTTAGAATCATGTTGGTAGCACTGACGTACATAAGTTACTCCAAATTAATATAGAACGTCAGGTACTATACGTGTGCATAGTTTAAAGCTGTCGGCTTGCATACTTTCTGATATATTGGTATTTGGATAAAAGAAATTGAGAGCATTTATTGACAGTTGACAGCCCTAATGGATCTTAAGAATACGCTGCCATATATCTCTTTATGTACAAATAACACATACAAACTTTGGTTGAATTCCAATTGATAGTGTAGTTGTTATATGCATTTAAACATTGGACCTATCAGCAGGCTTATAATTATTTTGGCAACACTGCCATGTATGGCCTCCTGTAAATTAAACTGAAATAGTATTTTCTATACGTGTGCCAATTTTGAAATAGCTTCCATTCATACCTTCCAAGATATCCAACGTGGAGCTCAAATTTCAATTGCGATTTTTCACAGGTTGGTAGCACTGACATAATTTTCAAGTATGGGCTTGAGATATTCAGGTATAGATATTTACTCGTATTCAATTTGGATTCGATTGCTGCAGCCGTTTAAGAGTTGATAGGGGGGGGGGGGGGGCGACACACACACAGCCAGACAGACAGAAGGACAGACTGACAGACAGACACACATTTGCCCGGATCTATCTCATAAGTCTACTTTTTCCTCATTTTTGGAAAATGTGAAAAGTAGGCTAAAAACTTAATGATATGCGAGAACCTAAAAATACCTAATTGCAGTTTTGTTCCATTTATTGTAGTATATTTGCATTTTCAGTTCGTAATTTGTAAAAGTAAACCACAAGGCAGTGTCGATTCCTAGCTGTAGTTGATTGAGAGAAATCCTACCAGCCAGAAAGTATAAATACTTTCAGCACATTTCAAATTAGGCCTATATCTTATTGTTAGGTTATTTACTGTCAGGGAAGTGGGGATAAATCTCTTCTAGTTTCCAAGGTCCCTATATTCTTAATAAACAAAGTTAAATAAATGGGCTAGTGTGTGAAAATGACCTCTGACATGCTTGGTTTTATTGAATTTGGATAATTAACATATTTAAGGAGAGCAAATATTGCCTAAAAGTGTAAAATTCTCGGTGATGAATTTGATAAAAGACGTATCATTATGTAAAATATTTACACCCTCGTTTCAGATTTTCTACTGACAATTATGCATTCATTTTAAGCTCTACGCAGTTTTTGCCTACTTTTGCTACACTTTGAACATAAAAACATATTAAAACCAAAAGAAAAAATATTTTATCTTTTTAAAAACCAAAAATGACAATTTAAAAAATCCGGTCCCTTGTTATGTTTTTATGTTTTATACAGCCGTTTTTCAAAAATGGTTTTAGATTTATTTTGCCAGTTAGAAATGATCATGTAATTTCAGTTAAAACTACATCAAACATTCTTTTAAAAATACATGAATAATCAAAAAAAAAAGACTTATTTTCAAAAAACAAGTACGGTACTAAAATAAGAAGAGAGGAACAAGGAACATCAATACATTCCTGATAATAGTTTCTGAGGAAATGATAAATGGAAAGTTGAAAATTAACATGGGCAAATTAACAAATAAGAGAAGGTCAGCAGGTATTGGACAAGTTAGGTTTTTCACTTAGGCTTATAACCTAACTTTTTATGGAACAGAAAGAAAATTATGTGATTCACTTTATAGATAGGATATCTTTATTATTATACTAACGTACTTGCTTGAATATATTAAATAATAATTAAAAACATGAACAGTATTTGAAAATTGAGCGTCTGAAAAATAGAGGGTGGTATCGGATAGTCTTTGCTTTTTGCAAAATGTAGGTGTTTCTACATTCTACGTTCCCTTCAAATACAGTATTTAGACATTCAGAAAATATCACACATATAAAATGAAGCTTCCCCCTCAAGATTTGCACAGTTATAATGAGCCCAACCTCTACACACACTACACTGAAACCAATCGACATTGAAGTTCTCTCCACAATGATGCACTTTGTCATCCCCTCAATTCCTATTGCATTTTCTCTTCTCTTGATCACACAAACGAGCTCGATTTTCCTCCACTTGTTGTTTGTATGCTGTAATGTATCTTAGATATCCGATACCGAACGCAAATATTGTATACGATACCGCCCGATGCCCGAATGACGCACTTTTGTAAGACGGGAACTCAACCGAGAACCTTCGAAAATAAAAGAGATTCTAAACCCCTTAGATTACAGAGTAAGGAATACGGAGGCCAGCAGGATCTAAAAATCTGGGTCCGATGCAGTCCTCAGACCAGCAGCATTATTATCCTATTAGAACCGGGAATCGAACCCGGGCCATAGGGGGTGAAAGCCAACAATGCTACCATTTCATCACGAGTCGGTCGGTTTGTATACACCTAGCTACGCCGGGCGGTGTGAGGGTGGAACACAATGGCATGTAAACTCTGCTACCGGTTTGTAATTGAGTAGCTAAATTAGCAGCCAGCTGTGAGACAGTCGCTCTAATTTATCATTCCCACTTGCTAATTAATCAAAATGTCGAGCACGTGTGGCCTGCACATCCTGCAGTTACTGTCAAACCTCTGCAGCAAATGGATCCAAGAGGCCATGGTTATTTCTGTGTTAACCGCAATATTCGGTCAATGGTCTGGCGACTGGGACGCTTCTCGGTGTGATTATGTTCGGTTCAGTTGTGAAGTGTCATCACAGGAAAAATGCCGATACTCTTTCAAGCAGCAGTGGTGGATGATTACTCGCATGTACACACCGACTTAAATGTAAAGATTTGACTGATTCCTTTATACTGTCACCGTGGAGGCTCGGGTTCGATAACCCGGCTCTGCCAAGAAATGTAATTCTGGTCTGAGGGCTGGAACGGGGTACACTCGGCCTCGTGAGGCAAAACTGAGAAGGGACTGGTTCGATTCGTACCTCAGCCATCCTGGAAGTGGTTTTCCGTGGTTTCTCTACTCGTAGCCTACTCCAGGAAAATGCTGGAAAGGTTCTTAACTTAAGGCCACGGCCACCTCCTTTCCAATTCTATCTCCAACTTACAAACACAAACACTAATGCAGCCATCACAGTAACACAGGTTATATTACAAATTCCACACACACCCAAAATACAAGGGGCAATATGAGAACGATGTCGCAGCCGCTAAATTAGGCAACAAAAATAACTTCTAGGTGTCTGGACGCAGGTGACCTCTGACCGGTTCTCTTTAGCTTAAGGTCAGACGAAATTTTGAGAAAGAAGTCATCGCGGGTCACCGGGAAAGTCAGGGTATAGGCCTAAACATTTTTAAATTTTATCCCTAAGGAATTCATTTACGATTCGTTAATATAGGCTACAGAGATGAGACTGTCGAAATAATTAATTATTAAATATATTTATGTGTGCAAAGAGAATGCAACCAGCGATTTTTCTTGTTCGACAACGCATTATTGTATTTACGACCTCACTGTTGCGGCGTTTTTCTCCCTATTTCAACGTTCCCGAGCATTAACTCCAGAACATGTATTACGGTACTTCCCATAAGACAAACATTCGACTCAAATATGGCCTTGATTGCTATAATTAATTAGATAAGTTTACCCTAGACTCATTAGCTCCCACATTAATGTCCTTTCTTCAAATGAACAAATTACTGTTTTCCTTGTTGGTCTATCATTTCAGCGATGGTATCTCAGTTGTGGGTGGAGAAAGTCCAACTAATGGTATGCTTTACTAACAAGTAGCTGAAGCGACTGGAATACGTCATTGTATCTGGCTAATGGAATACAGTGTTAGGTGGAAAATCCAGATTATACCAGAGCAGATTTAACATTTCACATGACAGTTCTTTTAATGTAATGTTGGTCATTTTGTGTTAGCGAGTGTTGCGAGGCTTAAAAGTCTCAAACCCTCTTCCAACCAATCCACGAAGGTTGGCTATTACTTGCAGCCTTGTTGATATTGATATTTTTGCCATTTTAGGGTGTCAAACACTTAAGTTTTTCCACAACAGCATTAGCCTCCCCGAGTTAAGTTTCTAGGCTAACGTGCATACTTAGCTCGTTTTGTTTGTTAAGCTAAGGTCCTTACGGAACCTTTACGCGCTGAATAGTATCGTATTCAATAGAATGAAGAATTCCAACTTGTTGAAACACTTGATATATTTATTTAGTTAGAACATATTTAAAGAGTAGTTACAGAAGCCGAGTGGCTTGTTACTTCATCGTAACACGACAATAGATCATTGAATATAGAGAGAGCCCTGAGCTCACTCGAGCTAGACCTTACATATAATACATTTAATATTATCTTATGGGCGGTTTGACCTCAATATGACAGAGGGAGACACCCGTAGTTTAACCAATCATATTCCAGTATTCTCTGGAAGAAAACAAATGCTCTTAAGTAAAGCAGTAGTGGGTTTTTGAAATATTATTGATGTTCTGTAAAAGGTTTGCTCTTGTTAACAAGGTTAGTCTGTTCCTGGTTATTCTGAGAAACCTCTAATGACATTACATTTGTCTTCACTTAAACTACATGGGGTCTTTTCCAGTTGATCAGAAATGACGACATCGATTCTACCTGGCTGTTCTGAGAAGGGCTTGGCAAGCTCTTCTACACTTACAAGGTGTTTTACTTAAAGTTGATAACCAATACATGGATCTCTAAAGAGTGATTGTATTCCTAGAGTGTTACGCATGGCTTGTGGTGAATTTTCACATTGCCTTCATTTCAACAGTAGCAAAGAATAATAATAATAAAAATAAAGGGTTTCACAAGTTGAATCTCTAGGGAAACATATAGTCCCTGGTTTGATACCGGGCAAGGTGTAGACTATAACTCCCGTACTTTATTGGTATTCAGTCGCTCCTATGAGGGATATTTCTTTTGTCGTATGGCCTCCTGAGAGGCCGAGTGCAGGTATTTCTAGTCGATGCCCGTGGGCGACCTTCGTGTCGGGATGAGAGATGGAATGGATGAAGGTGAATGAAACTGGGCAAGGATGTGGAAGGAAGCGGACGTGGCATGTCAGAAGGTACCGTCCCAGCATTTGCCTGGTGTTAGAAATGGGAAACCATGGACAACCATTTCAAGGGCGGTCGACGGTGGGGCTCGAACCCACGCGTCTACCGAGTCAGCAGAGAGCTTGGCCCCATGACCAAACGCTGCGCTTTAGCGAGCGATGTTTGGGGACCGTACCGTTCAAAGTTGATATTGAGGGCTTTGGTAGTGTAGAGCTAACTTATCTTTAAAATTTGACTTTAAGATCTGACGATGCTCACTTGACGAGCGAAACATGTCATCTTTTCAATCCAGTGACTTAACTACGGGGGATGATCAGGGGGAACAACCCCCCACTCCCGGAGCAAAATAATGGAAATATGAAATTTGATGAAGTTTAGTTAGTTAGTTAGTTATTGAGGTTTTAATGGGAGGAACTACGAGGTTATCTGCCCCTAATTGATGAATTTTTATGAAGTTTCTAATTTAGAATAAAACCAATCTATGGATTGATGACAAATTATTCGGTTGTGTTTGAAAGTATTTCTTTTCATTCGTGTAACATTCTTAGTGTTATCCTAGCTTAACACTTAGTACAAAATGGTCAGCTGTTCAGTTAGACAGAGGGGTGGCAGTGAGATGGGTGTGGAACTGTCTTTTCCTTATCCCTTTCCAAAAATACAGTACACAACTTGTTAATTGCCATCGTGTTAGTATCCGCATGTGGGTGTCATTTTGGAAAGTTAATAATATTGTGATAAGTTGTATTGTTGTAATAAGAAAAACTTTAACTGTAAACAGTAGTTTATTAATATTTACACAATATCGGGGAATAGAAAGGGCCAGATTATAGGGCGAAGAAAAATTTGGGCTTACGGTAATAATTTAATATCAACAAAATTGTTAATTTACGAGCATTTGCATATTGATAAGTAAAATTACAACATATCAAATGCTAATGAAATAAAACACGCCAAAAAATAGATAGGAGGTATTTTTCGGGACTGTGCCTAATTTATTATGTCTTATCATTATGTCCGAGCCCTCCCCATGGTACTTTGGACTCAGCTCAACCCCCTCGAGAAGCAAACACTGGTAACGCCACTGTTTTAATCCTCATCTTCTTGTAATCCGTGGCATAACTTTTAATCACATGGATTTTCTTTTTCAGATTGTATCACATTTCCCAATAATTGGGATTGTACTACGTCGATCGACTGAAATATACAACAACTTATTGTAAATACGGGAACACTGAAAACTAACTCCAAAGCTTTCTATAATTGCCGTACACTACTGGTCAAAAGTTTAGGACCACATAAGGAAATCATGATGTGTCACCTAAAACCTAAACTTGTGGCCCTAGAGCTCTACGAATATTTTTACGAAGCTCTTACATCTGATAGAATATAGGCCTATATTTCCTGATTTCGTTCAATTGGGCCAAGTATTGTAGAAGTTAGGATTTATATTTTAATGTTGGAAGGTCACACCAAAATATCACCACTTTCAGAGATATATTGTATTGTATATTCTTACTGGTTGGAAGTATTGCCACCAATTATTTTGTAGACTTAGCAATAGTTGGGGATCATTGCGGTATAAATATAGAAATTCCGAAAAAATTGCAGGACCTTCTAATTTGGCGGGATTATGCATACGGCTTCCTTGATACCTACGTGCTTCTAACTTGTCTCGTCTAGTAGTTTCACTTTCATTCAACAGATGGCATATAAGTACACATTTCTGGCTTGTGGAATATTTATTCCTACGGCAAGTGTGACAAGAACAAGGAATATTTGACCATGTTAGCGCTGGCTTGAAAAAGCTATTTGAATTTCGATATTTATGCCACAATGATCCCCAACTATTGCTAAGACTACAAAAAAGGATTGGTGGCAATACTTGCAACCAATTGTAATAAGCAATATATCTCTGAAAATGGTGATTGTTTTCGTGTGACCTTCCAACATTAAACATATCATAACTTCTACAATACCAGGCACAATTGAACGAAATCAGGAAATATAGGCCTATATTCTATCAGATGTAAGAGCTTCGTAAAAATATTCGTAGAGCTCTAGGGCCACAAGTTTAGGTTTTAGGTGATGCATCATGATTTCCTTATGTGGTCCTAAACTTTTGACCGGTAGTCTACTGTATGTTCTGAGTGCTTGTATTTCTTTTTCTTTCAAATAAGTAGCACATTACCAACTTGCTCGTGTAACTGGTGGCAACATAGGCATTAATACTGTAACTCTGACCCCGGACACAAAGGATTAGCCTACCACTCCGCGCGAGATGTCCTCCCATTTGCGATCACTCTTATCATTGTGATCACTCTCAATGTGCTAGAATGCAATCTTTTTCCTTTAGGCATGAAACAATGCTAAATATTGCTTGCATAAGGCAATGTTACTAGGTTAGAACCGGGTGAGTTAGCCGTGGTGGTTACGGCATGACTGATGGCAGTCGCTCACATCCGGGAGGCGAGGAGGTTCGAATCCCCCCGCCGGCAACCTTGAAGATGGTCTTCTGTGGTTTCCCATCTTCCTTCCAGGCAAATGCCGGGGTTGGTCCCTAACTATAGGCCACAGCCGCTACCTTCCAACTCCTCGTCCTTACATTCCAACTTCCCTCCTTCCCTCCCCAACGGTACTTGTAGCTCACCCATTGGGTGTCCGTCTCGAAGCAGCTACAAAAACTGGCGAGCCGAACATGTCCTCGGACACTCCCGGCACTAAAAGCCATACGCTAAAAAAAAACAAAAAAAAACAACTAGGTTAGAGCACTGTCTGGCTGAAACCATTGATATTAGACAGTTGTTTTGCATGAAACCATTGGTTGTTACTGAGGAAAGGTGCCTGTACACTGGAGAGTGATTTTCATAGAGCAAGTCTAGCTAGACCGCTCTAGTTAAACTGTGTGCGTGTACATTGCAGAGTAATTTTCCCTAGGTATAGCATTCGTAGAGCGGAGATAGACAAATCTACCTAGGGCACTCTCTGAACCTGTGTACACTGTAAATCGTAAATGCATTAGGTAGAGCAGCGCTAAAACATTCAGAGAGCAGTGTGAGTCTAGGTTTTTTGCACTTTGTTGTGAGTTAAAATGTCTTCAAGAGAGCTTTTAGCATCTGTGGTGGTTGGGTGTGCCTTGTTAAAAAAGAAAACCATGAAGACGAAAAGAAGGTTGTGGGTGAGGAATTAGATATCAAAAAGAGAATACGAGGGAAAGCACGCTAAATTATTGCACGAGTTATGTTCAGAAGATTCTGAAGCGTACAAGAACTTTTTAAGAAAGAACAAAAATGGCTGTGATTATATTTTGGCCAAAATTACCCCCAGGATCAGCAAAAGGGATCACCCGAAACGACTGGGCCTTCAAATTTCTGTCTCAGTATTCTTTCCGAGTACAGTTCAAAGTTTCTGGATGGGCTTCAATATTTTCAATTAATGTTATTGTTTTTTCGCGACTCCACACAAATTCAGCCATATTCAAACACTATAGTTAACAACAAACAAATAACCCCAGCAATCCACCACTGACTCTACACAGAGCACTTTCCAATATTCAATCGAACGAATAGAGCTAGACTGGTCTAGCTAGGGCACCCAAATACTGGTTACACCGTAGAGTCAGCCGGCCCTAGCTAGAGCTTAGAGCGGTCTCCGCTAGGGTTCTCTACCACCTGTGTACACTGGAGAGGAGCTTAGAGTGCCCTAGCTAGAGCTACTCTACGATCTAGCTAGGGCAAAAGCTCTCCAGTGTACAAGCACCTTTACACCACTGTCTGGGCCAAACCACTGGTCGCTACTGGATTAGACCACTGTTTGGGTGAAACCCTTGGTCGCTACAGTGTTAAACTACTGTCTGGGCGAAACTTTTGGTTGCTACTGGTTTAGACCACTGTCTGGGTGAAACCATTGGTATTACACTATTGTTCGGCATGAAACCATTGGTTGTTACTGAGTTACACCACTGCCTGGGCCAAACCACTGGTCGCTACTGGATTAGACCACTGTTTGGGCGAAACCCTTGGTCGCTACTGTGTTAAACCACTGTATGGGCGAAACTTTTGGTTGTTACTGAATTACACCTCTGTCTGGGCCAAACCACTGGTCGCTACTGGATTAGACCACTGTTTGGGCAAAGCCCTTGGTCACTACTGTGTTAAAGCACTGTCTGGGCGAAACTTTTGGTTGCTACTGGGTTAGACCACTGTCTGGGTGAAACCATTGGTATTAGACTATTGTTTTGCATGAAACCATTGGTTGTTACTGAGTTACACCACTGTCTCGGCCAAACCACTGGTCGCTACTGGATTAGACCACTGTCTGGGCGAAACCCTTGGTCGCTACTGTGTTAAACCACTGTCCGGGCGAAACTTTTGGTTGCTACTGGGTTAGACTATCGTCTGGACGAAACCATTGTTCACTACTAGGTTAGACTAATGAAAATATTATAAATGCTTTTGTTTGAGATATAGACACAGCAGATTAGACTAATATCACCTTAATCCCACACTGTCAATAACAAAATAATATCTCTCCTACTGAAGCGGTATTACAATTGGAGCAAGGTACGCCCTAATTAGCGTTCTCCTGCTGCATGAACGATCACAGTCATTTAGCGCATGTACCTGAGTGTGTGTAGAGTTTGTCTGATAATCTCTATTATTGTGGTAACTGTAGTAGTGTGGGTAGCCTATTTGTAATTCCGGTAAGGATTGGGAAGGAGGCGGCCGTGGCCTTAAATAAGGAATCATCCTGACATTCGCCTGGAGTAGTAGACTACTAGAATAGTGGAAAACCACGCTTCCAGGATGGCGGAGATGGGAATCAAACCCACCTCTTCTCAGTTTTGCCTCACGAGGCTGAGTGTACCCCGTTCCAACCCTCAGACCAGAATTACATTTCTTTGCAGAGCCGGGAATCGTACCCGGGCTTCCGTGGTGACAGTCATGAATGCTAGCCTCGAATAAACGAGGCGGAGACAATAATGTGGTCGAGACTAGTACATTAAACGAGTTGTTGTTTCATTTGAGGGGCTTGGACATCGAGGTCATTTAGGCTTCTTGGGTGTGTGTATAGAGTTTGTCCGATAACCTGTGTTACTGTGATAGTTGTAATTCAGGTAAGGATTGGGAAGGAGGCGACTGTGGCGTTGAGTTAGGATCCATCGTGACATTCGCCTGAATTAGAAGTGGAAAACCACGGAAAACCACTTCCAGGATGACTGAGGTGGGAATTGAATCCGGACCTCCGTGGAGACAGCAAGGAATGCTACCCATTACACAACGAGGTGGAGTCTGGATTATTATACAATCGATTAAAGACGTGCGTAGCTTACGCTTATTTTATCTTGGAACTCCGATTATCAGCCACAGAGAATTTAATAAATAGATCATTACTTGAGATAAGTGTCTGAGGTCAATATAATAAGAACAACTTGGTTAATATATCCAGAAAAAGCGTAGGGTTTTCTTTCTCTGTATAATATATCTGTTTAAAAACGGTCGTCCACAATACTCGGCTGCCAGTGTTACCAGGGAGATTATATCACAGCTGATAAGAGAGTCTGGTTTCGTGATGATCGGTCGGCTTCTGTGTAAGGTACAATACGTATAATCAGGACCGTCGTTTATCAACGTATAAACATGCATTAGGCCGGAACATTGTGATTCACTGGCCGCTGATGGGATGCAAATGTATACCTGTGCAGGCACCGACTATCTGTTTTATCAAACGTCGTTACCACAATCACGGACGTGGCTACACGCTTGCCTGCACTGAGGTAATATCCCCGCTTTCATAACACCAAGTTTCCCCAAGGTGCAATATGAACGGATCATTTGTTCGAGCACTGTGTTGTGCTGTTGTGTTGCAATGCCCAGCGTGAGAAGACTGGTTTTTGTAGTCTGCCTGCGCGCCCAGACGTAGCGGCACACTCTTCCCTCGCAGCGTCTGGAGGTAGGCTAGAGCCTGGCGCGGATCAGAATAATCGGCAAAATCAGTCACCTGGTTGAATAAGAACTGTTGTTTATTGTTGTTGTTGTTGATTATTTAGCGGTTTTGCGACATCGTGGTCATGTAGCCCCGAGTACATGGGTGGGCATAGATTTTGTCTGATAACCTGTGTCACTTTGGTGGCTTCGGTGGCGTAGTCGGTAGCATGCTGAGCTTCTATGCCCAAGATCGCGGGTTCAAATCCGACCGAAGTCATCGGATTTTTAAGAGCGTTAAAAATCCCTCCGTATGCCTTCCTTCGGAGGGGAAGTAAATCCGGCGGTCCAATGTCATAGATTTATGCCATGTTAATCTTCCTCAAATTACACCTGTGTGAAGCTAAATTGTATAGGTTAAGAATGTAAACAACGCTCTTAGGTTCCTACGTTCGTTGCCAAGAGCCGACTGCGGTGGCGTCTGGTAGCTAAGTTCTGAACTACCGTAATAGTCGTTGACGGTGGCGTTTGGCAACAAAAGTAGGAACTATTTGAAAAATTCAAAAGTCTGCAGTCCTTACTAGAATTAAAAAAACAGACAACACACACTAATACAGTCATCACAATTAGGCCTCTCACCAAGGCGGACCGGGTTCGATTCCTGGTCAATGCATGTGAGATTTTCGATGTGAAATGCCATGTCCTGTGGTTCGGATTCCAAGTAAAAAGGAGGTCCCGTGGCTCATGATCGCGAGATTAACGGTCACGTTAAACTACAAGCTTCCATCACAATTAACACCTGTTATCAGACAGATTCTATACACACCCAAAGTACACGGCGCTACATGACCGCGTTGTCGCAGCCCCTAAACTTAAGAACCAACCAACCTGTGTCACTGGCGGCTTCGGTGTCGTAGTTGGTAGCATGCTGAACTTCTATGCCCAAGATCGCGGGTTCAAACTCGGCTGAAGTCGTCCGATTTTTAAGAGCGTTAGAAATCCCTCAGTATGCCTTCCTTCGGAGGAGAAGAAAGCCGGCGGTCCCATGCCATAGATTTATGGCATATTAAAGGACCTTCCATTAATTACACCTGTGTGAAGCTAAATTAGGTTAGGTTAAACATTTGACAAACGCTCGTAGGTTCTGACGTTCGTCGCCAGGAGCCGACTGCGGTGGCATCTGGTAATCAAGTTCTGAACTAGTAGTCGTTGACGGTGGCGTTTGACGGCAAAAGTAGGAACTACTTGAAAAAATGTCTGCAGTCCTTACTTGAATTGAAAACAGATAACACACACTAATACAGCCATCACAATTAACACCGGTTATAAGACAGATTCTACACACACCCAAAGTACACGGGGCTACATGACCGCGTTGTCGCAGCCCCAGCCAACCAACCAACCTGTGTCACTGTGATGTATGTAGGTTTGTACTAGTGTGTGTCTTTGTAATTGCGGTAGGATTTGGGTAGGACGCGGCTGTGGCCTTAAGTTAGGTGCCATCCTGGCATTTCCTGGTTTTGGAAGCAGGAAACCACGGAAAACCACTTCCAGGATGGCTGAGGTAGGAATCGAACCCACCTCTTCTCATTTCTGTCTCACGAGGCTGAGTGTGCCCCGTTTGATAGGAACTATTTGGCAGAGTACAGAGCCGGTAAGATTGCTTGTGGCAATTTGGCGTAGTGACAACAATACAGTGTGTGCCCACCAATAATTGAAGCTTATTTACAATTTTGTTTAAAAAATTACCAAATATTATAGAAGTAGTTCTGTAGTTAGATATCCCACCTGTACCAAAATATTGTGATATGACTTTCAGATTTGAGTTTCAATTTTTAATACAATAAAATTGGAGTATCGGAGAATAACCCTTTACTAACCACAGATTATTTTGTGGGCACTAAACCAATGGGGTTATCTCATTAATTTTATTTTTTTCAAGTTTTGCCGAAGGTATACAAATATTTTGGTTCATAAAAAATATCCCCAAATACTTCTTGCCATTTGCCTGTGATTTTTGTACTCCTCGTAAATTTTAACAAATTGAAGCTAAGACTGATGAGCGCAAACCGAACTTTCACCAGTCTGTAGCATAGCATTTTGCCAAAACTAATTTACAAAAAGTTAAAAAAAACTCGGCAAACGGCAAGAAAGGGTTTGGGATTTTTTCATGTGCCAAAAATGTGCCCTCTACATAAGTCGAAGCAAAACAATTAATAGTCTAAGATAACCCCTTTGGTTCAGTGTTAACAAATTACTCTTTGGTTAGGAATAGGATTTTTCTGTAAAGTTACGAAGTCATTCTTTCAGTTTTGCCTTAGTAAACAAAAGTTTGTTGCTTTTCAGTCGGTTAACATGATTATACCCAAATGAGAAGGGTTATTCCCTAATCCTGAAAAAAGTTACATGAGAGTAATAAATAGGTCTACGCTTGGATGACCAGTTTCGATCGTCAAGCGATCATCGTGGGCCTGCCGGCTTTACTCCCCCTCCAAAGGAAGGCATACGGAAGCATTATTAACAATCTTAAAAAATCCGACGACTTCGGCCGTGTTTGGACCCGCGATCTTGGGCATAGAAGCTCAGCATGCTAACAACTACGCCACCGAAGCCGCCTCTTGGTAACCGTATAGGCGTAGATCACTAGGGCACTTAAAATGAAATGTTCATATCATTTTTAATTTATTAACTTTTTAGGGATTTTTTGTTGACGCTAAAATTTTATGTTGGTAGCACTGATTTTAGAATTTAAAATGACACTCGGAGAGGCTAGGATGAAAGAGTTGGAATTTTGAATGACTTAATAACTTTAGGGACTTTTAGTCCAACACTATGAGTTTGAACTATCGCGCGATTTGGAGCAGACGACTTCGTAGTTCCGCCCCTTAAAACAACAATATCTCTTTCTCGCGATTGATAGGCGTATTAACCCATTAGTTCCCAGAATTTTTTTTCTTAAAAAAACTGCTGTAATGCTTCATGTTTTGTTGCAAAAACGCATCACCGGGAACTATGGGTTAACTTTCAATAATAATAAGTAAGATGTTCGTATAGCAACATAGGCCTATATGCTTAGATGTCTCTACTGAACTAAAATTAATTGACTTGAATGACGAACTCTTGTTGCCATGGAAACCACCGCGTCAGATGTTTGTCCACGCTAATCACAGATATCCCCAAACACATCCAAGTTAAAAAGGGAAAAGTAAATCCAATGTAATTTGGGTGACAGGTCATCAAACTACGAGGTACATGGGCTAAAGGTTTTATGATCCTTGTCGCATGGTAGGACACACAAGGATACCGCATCGATAATTGCTTGTTTTTACGTGTGTCATGTGCACACTACTGTAGCATAGCAAATATCTCTTATTGGATGGCGTGTTTGACTGCCTGTTCGGCGAGAGAAGCACGTGTATTAGTTCCTTAAGAGCAGTGACTCTCAAAAGTTTTCAACCTGCGAATTCATTTCACAAAGATCTGAGTTACCCAAACCCCTGAGGCGTAGCAACCGGATTCTTAGGTTTTTAACCTTTTAAGTGCTGAGTTTCTTCGTTTGCATTTAAAAAGAATTGTTTTGGGTGTTAATTAATTTAAATATAGGCCTACATTCAAAATTCTACGCTTATAATTTTTCAATTTGAGACAAAACATTTTTTTTTTTTTGTGCGGGCGACATTCCCAAACCAGGTAGGCTAATGGGCCCAAAATAATAGTATTACCTAAAATAATAAGTAAATAATAAATGTTGTTCCTGACTAGCACAAATATTGATATTTATTCATTCCATAATCTCAACGTGTTGTGAAGAATTTGCTTGTTATTCCACCATGCTTGTTTACATCTCAGATGAACCTCAACTGTAGAGGACAGATGTCTACAAAATGGTCTGTTAGTTACTTCCGGAAGAGAAATAACAAACTCAAGTAGTACTACATAATGCCCAACAGATGGCAGAATATCCTAGGGATTGACTCGGTACTCGAAAGCGAATGGGGAATAAAACATAATTAAAAGAAAACTTGAGCAACGTTTATAGACGGGCGAAGCACTCAACGGGTTAATATTGTCATTTTAGGTTTTCAAAAACATAAAATAGTTTCTTTTAGGTTTTTAATTGGTAGAATAAGTTTAAAAGTTAAAAGTTGACATATACTGCGCAAAGCTTAAAATTATTGCCTCATGTAAATTAATCTCATGCATTTTTTTTCAGGATTAGGGAATAACCCATCTCATTTGGGTACAAACGTTTTGACCGACTAAAAAGCATCAATTTTTCGTTTACTAAGGCAACACTGAAAATGGCTTCAAACGTCATAATGCCTAATTATTAGTAGAAAATCTAATTGTAACGAGAGTGTAAATATTTTACACAATGACATATCTTTTATCAAATTATCATCGAGAACTTCACACTTTTAAGCAATATTTGCTCTCCTTAAATGTATTGAAAATGAAAATCCACAGCCTGCTTCCAGTCTCCGACCGGGTCAGGAATGGAATGAGTGAAGACCCCATCTAGCGGCGAGGATATGGACTGTGCCGGCTGCCGAGGCCTGACGCACTCCTCCGGGGCAATGATTAAATGAATGACAGATGAAATGAAATGATAGTGGAGAGTGTTGCTGGAATGAAATTTTGACAGGGAAAACCGGAGTACCCGGAGAAAAACCTGTCTGCCTCCGTTTTGTCCAGCACAGATCTCACATGGAGTGACCGGGATTTAAACCACGGACCCAGCGGTGAGAGGCCAGCGTGCTGCCGCCTAAGCCACGGAGGCTTTCCTTAAATGTATTAATTATTAAAATTCAATATGACCAAGGATGCCAGAGGTGATTTTCACATTCTAGTCCGATTAATTAACTTTGTTTAGTTTTGAAACTTTGAATCAATAAGAGTTTTATCCCCACTTTCCTGACAGTAAATAACCAACCAATAAGATATAAGTTGAAAATATTTGAATTTTCTAGCAGGTAGGATTTCTCTCAATCAACTAGAGCTAAGAATAAACACTGTCTCGTGGTTACTTTAGAAAATTACGGACAAAAAATTCAAATAAACTGAACAAAAAATGGAACAAAACTGCAATTAGGTATATTTAGGTACTCACATATCATTTAGGGTATTAGGTACTACAGAATTCATGAATTTTGAGTGTAATTTTGAAAAGTAATAAAATATTTAATAATAATAAATAACAATAGGTAAAAAACTACGGGGGGCTGCGTAGCCCAGTCGGTAGAGGCGCTGAGCTTCTAACTGAAAGGGAGTGGGTTCGATCCCCACCCAGGTAGTGGATTTTGAGAAACAAAACTACCACTTTCGGAAACGCAGATAAGTTAGCCCTGGGGTTCACTCAGCCTACACCAGAAATGAGTACCAGGGTAATTCCCGGGAGCAAGGCCGGCCGGGCAAGGATCTAACAACTCCATCCCATCACAAAATGTGGAAGCCTCTACCTTCCACTACTCCCAGGGCCTCCATGGCCTGTACGGAGTTGGCTTTGCTTTGCTAAAAACGTAAGAATCCGGTCCCTACTTATAAATAGGCTATAGCCTACATGCAATAGAAATGCATACAATTTAATTCTAAAGGAACGATAAGCCTAATAACACTAAATTAACTGGATAATGATGATAATAATAATAATAATAATAATAATAATAATAAAACTAGTGGACCCATGAAAATGTTAATAAACTACCTGCTCGGCTATATTGGTAACTTATGTGGGCTCGACGCGACACAGTTTTAGCAGATCTAACGTCTTATTTATTCGTTTCAAAAGACTTTTTAAATAAATTGTTGATATTTTTGAAATCAGTGTGCAATTTATCATTGTTGCGGGTAATTCTCCTTCATTTGAATGCTCATTTATTACGACTGGTTGTTTGTAAAACTTGCTGCGTGGTGCAGCAGTAACGTTCTCGCCTGCTATTTCCAAGATTGCAGGTTTGATTTCTGGCGTAGTCAGTTCGCATTTCAGGGTGCGCAAATGGAGGGGAAGCCGTGTCAGTATATTTACTGGCAAGTTAAAGATCCCTTTCGAGGCAAAATTCAGACACCCCGGCGTCTCTAAAAGCCACATTAGTTGAAAGGAAGGTAAAACCAAAAACTATCATTATTATAGGTTAGCCTACTTGTGGGTGCCCATGTATTTTTACCACCCGCCTGGCTTTACTGCTATGCGGGCTGGGTGCGACACAGTTCTACCAGGGGCTATCGTCTTTTTTGTTTATTTAAACTCTCTCTGTAAACAAATAAACATATTTCCGTTGACTTTACATGACATGCGAGATTTTTCCTGTAGACCTACTATTGAGACGATTTGGAAGATTTTGGTACAAACCGTGCCTTCAAACTCCCTCTGGTTTAAGATCCTGAGTTTTGTGCAACATAGGCCTACACCTTAGCGTTTTATATCTATGATGTTAATAATCATAATAATAATAATAATAATTACCGTATTATCCTCGAATGCCAAAATAACACACTGCAACACCGTGGTGAAAACAGAATATCGGTATGCCAGTGAATGCCTGCCCATGAACTACAAGCTGGAGAAGTTGGTTGGTTCTTTAGTTTACGGGCTGCCCCGTGTACTTTGGGTGTGTGTAGAATCTGTCTGATAACCGGTGTTAATTGTGATGGCAGAATTAGTGTGTGTTATCTGTTTGTTTTTTTAAATTCAAGTAAGGACTGCAGACAATAATTTCAAGTAGTTCCTACTTTTGCTACCAAATGCTACCGTCCACGACACCTAGCTTGCGGGCTTGGCTACTAGATGGCATCGCAGTCAGCACCACGCAGGGAACGTTGGAACTAATAAAGAGTTATTAATTCTAATCTACAAATTTTGGCTTCACTCAAGTGTAGTTAGTGGAAGGTTCTTTTTCATTCCATAAATCTATGACATGGGACCGCCGGCTTTACTTCCCCTCCGAAGGAAGGCATACTGAGGGATTTTAACGCTCTTAAAAAAACGATGACTTCGGCCGGGTTTGAACCCGCGACTTTGGGCATAGAAAATCAGCATCCTACCAACTTCGTCACCGAAGCCGCCTGAGCTGGAGAAGCTAGAGGTCTTGGGAAGAAGAATCCTCTGAAATATTATGGGAGCTGTTCTCACTGAAAACGGATGGAAACTTCGGAGCAACAAAGAAGTTTACTAGAAGGTGGAAAGAATCTCGGAATCGTAAGGAAGAGGAGGCTTATCACACCGATGTAGGCTGTGAATGAATATCGTAATAGGCTACAGTTGATATGACTTTATTCAGTAACGCTGGGAACCCTTTCTTCAAACATAACCGAAAACCAATTAATTACAAAAATTCATTGGGGGTACGTAGGCTACTGAGACTCCGGATCCGTAGGTTCTGGGTTAGATTCCCGACTCAGACAAGAAATTTAATTTAATTTAATTCTGAGGGTTTGGAACGGTGTGCACTCAGCCTCGAGAGTTAAAACTGAGAAAGAGGTGGGTTTGATTTTCACCTCAGCAGTATTAAAAGTTGTTTTCCATGGTTTCCCCACTTCTATTCCAGGAAAATGCCAGGATTGTACCTATTTTAAGGCCACGGCTGCTTCCACCCAATCCTGGTCTCAGTTACAAATACACACACTACTACAGGCATCACAATGATACTGTCTATCATATAGGTTCCACACATACCTAAGTACATGGACATACATGATCATAATGTCGTAAAGCAGGGGTTTTCCGTCGTTTCCCCACTTCTTTTCCAGACAAATGCCAGGATGGTTCCTAATTTAGGGCACGGCCACTTCCGTCTCAATCCTAGTCTCAGTAACAAAAAAAAAAGCCACTACACCACGAGATGAAAAAAGGAGATAGAAAGAAGCCACGTAACATCGAACAACTCAGGAAGCAGATACCACCAGATGACACAAATGGGGGCAGAGAGGAAGAAGACATTTAGTAAGAATTGAAGAATTGATTTAACGTGTTCTGTAAAAGTGCTAATTGATTAAATAAATAAAAATAAAAAGTAAACTCTCACTCCAAAATGCACCTCATACAGTACATGCTAACCTTTCAAACTGAATAAGTCGAGAGATTTTGAAGACGATCGATGTCAAATGATATTTTTTCGCCACAGTCTATTACCGAGGAACCGAGAAAATCATTCAGATCAAAAAATCTCAATAGCCAACCGACATATTAATGCCAAGATCTAGTTGTACACAAATTATTACACGCGTTAACTGATACAATATTCCGCAGCTTACAAATACCTCTCACCCTCAGGCTATTATGAAAACTTCTAGGAACAAACGCTGAATTAACCATCGACTATTTCAAACAAAGTGATATTCAAATCCAACTAAAAAATAAACTCTCACTCCAAAATGCACCTCATACAGTACATGCTAACCTTTCAAACTGAATAAGTCGAGAGATTTTGAAGACGATCGATGTCAAGCGTACCGCTTAGTTATGGAGAATTATCTCTAAATTAACGATACGAAGTTAAACAGTGGTAGTGAAACACACTACAACACACGTAATATCAACCTGTTCGATGGATGACTGAAGTTTGTCTTCTCGCACTTTTAGACCGAAATTAAGCGCGAGTATTTTTGAAAAATCGGGAGATTTAATTTGTTAAGCGGGAGAGCGGGAGAAATGCTGTAAAATCGGGAGTCTCCCCCCTAACTCTGGAGAGTTGGCACGTATGTGCACGTGAAACAATAACAACAACAACAACAACAAAATAAGTTAGAATGTTCCTCTCTGGTGTCAGACAGCATAGAGACCAGATTTGCCAACCTCTCAACCCTGAAAATCCCAACTTCCCACTCATAATGTCCTTTTTCACTAGAAAAAATCCAACTTAAAAATTTATTTTGTTCAAAACAAATGTATAGGCTAATTAATAAAAAGTTCTACGGGCACCTTACGAGAATGAGTGATAGTCGACTAACGAAGAAGATCTATAATTACATCACCAAGATAAAAGCGACTACAAAATGGGTGGATGAAATAAGAAAGGATATGGTGGAAGTTGGGGTCAGTCCAAATGAGATCTGGAATAGAGAGATGTTTCGAGGTACGATTGATGCATTCAAGGGGTTCCAGGAAAAGCAAAGGAGAAGAGCCAAGAACATCTGGTCGGAAGAAAGGAAGAGAATCCATAGTGAAAGGATGAAGAGTTTCTGGGAGCAGAAAAAAGGACTAATCAGCAAGTCAATTGTTTCCCGTGGTCCAAAGTAGGCCAAAATCGAACAAAGAAGAAGAAAAAGAATGTGCTCTAGAGTCTCAAAAATGTGTTGCTTATTGCAGTACCGTACCATATGCGCTAAAATTGATTTTAACGAAACACAAAACTGTCTTGTAAACTATCTTTATCATACAATTAAACATTTACTTAATACACCATTTATTAATTTACAGATTGAGGTGTTTATCTTTCCCTGTAGCCTACAAGTCTTTGAATTATTAAAAAATGAAGATTCCACAAAAACACAAAACATAAGTTTTAATCTCCAAAAACACACAAAACTGTCTGTTATCGCTCAAGCGGTAGTTGGCGATTGTAATGTAATACTCAACTTCCGTGAAAGGTTTATTCTTATTCTATCGGCATGTATGAATCGTACCTATTGTGCACGTTTGCTGAGCAAACGAAGTTTTTATGTAGTCTAGTAATGGCAGCTCAGTTGGTGATATATGACATCGGCCAAATACCCCAAATTTACCTCACTTTTTTGCAAAAGAAATCCCTTTGTCCCTTTCCTAAAAATATTTGTCTAAATCTCCCTCAATTTGGGACAAATCCCACGGGTTGGCATCACTGTTTAGAGACTGCAGCAAGTTGTTAGTGAACAGAACAGGAATGCACTGGATCGCAAGTCGCAAGTCAGCACATTACAGAGCAACACTAGGGTCTCGTATTTCACGTAATAGCTCTTCATCACAATAACAAACAGAGTCATGTGATTCCAGACTCTAACATACTACACAGTCACAAAGGAAAATAACCTCTTACCCACAACGAATTAACATCGACACAGGAGCGTCACCACCGGATACGCTTGGGTGGGCACTAGTCACCCTAGATTATTTGAGAATCTTCATTCATTTTAATTTTATATGCTTCCTCGACTTACAAGGCTGCTGACAAAGCTTAACTCACGAGGATTGGCGCATGGGTATTTTAGACCCGCTTAAATAATGCTGTATATTTTCGTTTTGGCGAGCCCTCATTCCCTGCGAACTTCCTTCCTAGCCTTGAACTTTACCCTGCAAAAGAAACATGTCCATAGCTTTTTGAACACTCAAGTTATTTCTATATTATTTACGGTCGGGTCAGATTTACCCATGGCGCCAGTCCTCGCGTGACAATTTTCGGCGTATGTTAGTCGAGACAATCTGTAAGAAAATAAGGGAGAAAATCCAAATATTTTGGTGCAGAACAATCATATATAGAACAAGTAGTTCCGTGAAGAACTATACAGCCTATTTTCATATATCCTACTTATGTTAATTGCCTCTATCAACATACACAATTTCAGTTTGATTGCTGTAATAGATTCGTAGATATTGAGAACCGACTAAATATTTCGGATTGTCGCCATGTTGGATTTTATATATGTAGGTCCTAGAGTTATGTACTGTTACATGCAGATTATTGTGAAAGTGTAGTATTCAAACTTCAATCGCATAATTAGGACACAAGAAAAAACAAGGAGTTTTAAAATTTTTTCACAGCTGCCATCTTGAGGTTATGGAAACAATTGAAATAAATTAGATGCCAGTGGATTAACATTCGGATAAAGATTTACTGTACCAAGTTTCACTGTACGCGGATGGTTAAATTGCGAGAAACGTCAATGTTAATATTTATAATTCGCGTCACCGCCATGTTGGATTTGTGATCACCAGGTTATTTAAAGTCCTAAAGGTGAACTTAAGTTCATAGCCCCTATGAACATTAAAAAATGCAGTTTGATTGTTAAAATAGATTCGTAGATATTCAGTATCGTCTAAATATTTCGGATGGTCGCCATGTTGGATTGTTAAATGTATAGGCCATAGAGTCATGTACCAATAAAGGAAAATTATTGCGTAGGTTCATTATTCAAACTTTCACTTCGATCGCATGACTACATCACAAGAAATAAAAACTTAATTTTAAAATTCGCCCTGCCGCCATTTTGAGGTTATGTAAACAATTGAACTAAATTAGATAGGCCTACCAGTGGATTACAATGTGTATAAATATTTCCTGTACCAGGTTTCAGTGCGCTTGGAACATTAAATCGCGAGAAAGGTCTATTTAAAATGATCAAATTCGCTTGGCCACCATGTTCGTTTTGTAGTTAACCGGTTTTTGAAAATCTTATAGATGGACTTCCAGTAGTGCCCTTTATCTCCGTACAAAATTTTAGGGAGATACCGCTAATAGTTTCAGAGATATAGACTAGAATGCCGGTGAAATATTTCGCACATCCGCCATCTTGTGATTATGTAAACAATTGAACGAAGTTAGATGTCGGTGCATTACAATGTATATAAACATATACTGCACCAAGTGTCATTGCGTTTGGTTGGTCAAATCGCGAGAAACGTCTATTTAAAAGTCGCAAATTCGCTTGGCCTCCATGTTGGTTTTGTAGTTATCAGGTTCTCAAAAGTCACATAAGTGAAATTATAGTAGTTCCCTCTATCACCATAGAAAATGTCAGGGTAATATCTGTAATAGTTTCGGAGATATTGAATGCTGTTGAAATATTTCGCACAGCCGCCATGTTGGATTGGTGAGTCGTAACAAAATTTGAAGGGAACGGTCGAGGTCGCCGGGAATAGTGCTATGAACTTTCCGAGTTTCATTGAAATCGCTCCTGCCGTTTAGATTTAATTAGGGGGGGACACACACACACGAATCACACACACACACGGACAAAAGGTGATCTCATAAGCCTATTTTTTCAAAATTGAAAATAGGCTAAAAATAGCTTACGTTCTTGTTGATCCATGTTTAGGGTCTAGGGTCACCTTGGTCATCAACTCCTTTGTTTAAAAGAATCGAGATGACTGCTTTATTACCACTATCAAGGTCAATTATATTGTCATTTCTCTGCATGTTATTTGAACAAGTAGTTCCGTGAAGAACTATACAGCCTATTTTCATATATCCTACTTATGTTAATTGCCACTATCAACATACACAATTACTGTTTGATTGCTGTAATAGATTCGTAGATATTAAGAACCGACTAAATATTTCGGATGGTCGCCATGTTGGATTTTATATATGTAGGTCCTAGAGTTATGTACTGTTACATGCAGATTATTGTGAACGTGTAGTATTCAAACTTCAATCGCATAATTAGGACACAAGAAAAAACAAGGAGATTTTAAAAATTTTCACAGCTGCCATCTTGAGGTTATGGAAACAATTGAAGTAAATTAGATGCCAGTGGATTAACATTCGTATAAGGATTTACTGTACCAAGTTTCACTGCTCGCGGATGGTTAAATTGCGAGAAACGTCCATGTGAATATATATAATTCGCGTCACCGCCATGTTGGATTTGTGATCACCAGGTTATTTAAAGTCCTATAGGTGAATTTAAGTTCATAGCCCCTACAAACATTAAAAAAATGCAGTTTGATTGCTAAAATAGATTCGTAGATATTCAGTATCGTCTAAATATTTCGGATGGTCGCCATGTTGGATTGTTAAATGTATAGGCCATAGAGTCATGTACCATTAAAGGAAAATGATTGCGTAGGTTCATTATTCAAACTTTCACTTCGATCGCATGACTACATCACAAGAAATAAAAACTTAATTTTAAAATTCGCACTGCCGCCATCTTGAGGTTATGTAAACAATTGAACTAAATTAGATACCAGTGGATTACAATGCGTATAAATATTTCCTGTACCAGGTTTCAGTGCGCTTGGAACATTAAATCGCGAGAAAGGTCTATTTAAAATTTTCAAATTCGCTTGGCCGCCATGTTCGTTTTGTAGTTAACCGGTTTTTGAAAGTCTTATAGGTGGACTTCCAGTAGTGCCCTTTATCTCCGTACAAAATTTTAGGGAGATACCGCTAATAGTTTCAGAGATATAGAATGCCGGTGAAATATTTCGCACATCCGCCATCTTGTGATTATGTAAACAATTGAACGAAGTTAGAAGTCGGTGCATTACAATGTATATAAACATATACTGTGCCAAGTTTCATTGCGTTTGGTTGGTCAAATCGCGAGAAACGTCTATTTAAAAGTCGCAAATTCGCTTGGCCTCCATGTTGGTTTTGTAGTTACCAGGTTTTCAAAAGTCACATAAGTGAACTTATAGTAGTTCCCTCTATCACCATAGAAAATGTCAGGGTAATATCGGTAATAGTTTCGGAGATATTGAATGCTGGTGAAATATTTCGCACAGCCGCCATGTTGGATTGGTGAGTCGTAACAAAATTTGAAGGGAACGTTCGAGGTCGCCGGGAATTGTGCTATGAACTTTCCGAGTTTCATTGAAATCGCTCCTGCCGTTTAGATTTTATTAGGGGGGGGGGGGCACACACACACACGAATCACACACACACACGCACACGCACACACACACGGACAAAAGGTGATCTAATAAGCCTATTTTTTCAAAATTGAAAATAGGCTAAAAATATAAATAAATCTTATTTTATATTGGGAATAGTTCATAGGAAGACACCAGGTGTAAAATTACTTCATTAAACCCGTACGGCTACGACAAAAAGGGAGTGATACATAATGGGCGCCAGTCCTCAAGGGTTAAGGTAGCGCCAACTTAGGTTGTGGTAATATTTTGAGTTTTCAACATATTGAATTATCACAGGAAGTTTGTTTGGAACAAAAATGTTAATGTATTTCCGAGATATGGGATTTTGAAGTTTTTCAATTTTGGCAAACTTCTACCAATTACTTTTGCAGGCATTTATTTCACAGTCATTTTCCACCGCTTCCATTTTTATCCAAATTAGGTACATTATCTCAGAGTGTACTGCACCGATCTACTTGAAAGATTCATAGTATTTTTATATGCGTATAGAATAACAGCTCCAGTATTTACAGTAGGCTATGTAACTTAAGAGAAAATATTTTGCTTAGAGAACATAGTTTATTTTTAAACTTTTCAAAGAAAACTTTTCAAATAATAAGTTTGAAGAACTAGAACCATGATTCTAGGTTGGATTGCAAGTCTTTAACTCTCTTTTAAGTGTATTTAGTTTCAAATCTTCAACTTTAATAATTAACCTAAGTAATAAGTGTACCTTTTGCTTAATATTTTATGTTTTGTTTTGTAGACTGTCCGGCTTTTGCTGACGATATATCACTGATTGCTGACTCTATGGATACAGCATCAATCCAGATAAATTGCCTCCGGAGACAGGCTGCCAAAGTAGGTTTTCAAGTGTTACTGGAGAAGACAGAGTTCTTCACTAGCATAAAAGAAGCTAGCAGTGAGATGCTCTTGGAGCAGGGAGAGCTCAAGAGGACTGAAAAATTTAATTATCTCGGAGAATGCATTGATTCTACCTTATGTGAAAGGGCCAGGCGTGGATTCAAGAGGGGGGAGGGGTCACCGGGGTCATGACCCCCCCCCCCAAAAAAAAAACGGAGACCAATTTTTTTTTGCAAACTCTAAAAACGAAAACACAATAATTTTGCCAACGTCCAAACTGCAAGCTTGGTTGGCAATTTAACCTGTGACTTTCTCCCTTTGTCGGTACCAACTCGACTTGCCGGAACTGTAACGTACCTTGATACTTTTCTCGAAGTTCGATGTAAAAGTCGCAAAACACGCCGTTGCAATTTGTACGAATATTTTTGGTGCACTAATCGCATCAAATTTCTATCAATGTAGCTTGCAAAATAATTGGTCTGGTTTTGTACGTTTGGTTATTTTGTGAGTGCGTTTATAGTGACACCATTTTTCTTAACAATTTCGATTCTCTGACCCCCCAAAACCAAACTCTAGATCCGCGCCTGGAAAGGGCAGCTATCCATGAGAGTCAATAAATTAGAAATGGCCTATCGGTTGACGAAGAGCACTTACAACGAGAAGTGCTTATCTCGTAACTTGAAATTGGAACATTATAAGTCAGTCATAAGGCCAGAAGCCTTATAATACCATGGAGTGTCTTTCTTTAAACTGAAGGGGTCTGATAGAGAAGATGGGAATTAGAGAGAGGAGAATTCTCTGGAAGATCCTCGGTCCTATAAAGGTAGATGAGGAATTTCGTAGGCGACATAACTCCGAGCTCTGCGAACATATAAAGAAACTATCTGATTGTGCGAGAAAAAAGAGAATATCCATTTATGGCCATATCGCAAGATTACCTTCCACAAGATTCACCAATCGTTTGCTCAGTTTCTGGCACAATAAGAAGGTTCGTACCACGTGGTTAACGGAAATTGAGAAGAATATTAACGAACTGGAAATATCATATCTGCATGACAGAACAGTATGAGATGCGTGCTTTGATACGTCTCAACATAGTTCTAACACAGTGTCTCAATCAAGAAATTGTAAGAATTCGTCAGATAGCCTATCTTTTACCGGACCGTGGAGTGAGTCAATACGCACGCTACCTTAAACTCTTTCTCCGGCTAGGAGTAGAGAAGATTGATTCTCTTCAGGACTATTTTATGTTTATTGCTGTCGACCCCAGTTGCATTTCTCGACAAAAGATGTGCTAACAATGATTTATTGCTGTAGATTCCAATGTTTCTAAGTATTTTATCCTTTGCGGAACATTGAGTTAGTATAATTTTTAATGAAAAATAGGTTACAGAGAAAATTGAAGTGATAGAAGCCATTTTTCAGTGTCGCCTAGTTCTATTACAGAAAGCTTTTCAGTCGGTCAACACAAATGGTGCCCAGTTATATTATTCGGGAAAACAAGTAGGCTATTTACCCTAACATGAAAGAAATTCTAATTAAGTACCCCCCTCCCATTTTTGTATATAAAAGCGTGGTATTTTGTGATAAATACCGTATCTTACGTAATATTTCTTTCAGTTTAGGGTATATAAATACTTAATTTTCCGTCTAATGTAATTAGGCACTATGTGTGTTGACAGACTGAAAAGATTTCTTTAATACAGAGAAAATGGCAAAAAAAACAAGATGTTCAGTAAAGAACATATAGCCTAATTTCTCCTAAATGTATGAGTATAGTTATAACTCGTTGTTATTATCAAATAGTATAATAGAATCATTTCTTGGTTGAAGATCTTAAAAACTATTTACCTCTACCAAACGCCACAACCTAGAAAAAAAAACTACTACCATCATTGAAGAAAGATAGATAAGAAGTATCTCGAGAATGTTATGGATCTGGAGACATAATCGACCGGACTGGCTGCGTGGCTCAGCGGTAACGTTCTCGCTTGCTGGGCCCTAGGTTGAAGGTTCGTATCCTGGCGCAGTCAGCTGGCATTTGAGGGTGCACAAATGAGAGGGAGCCGTGTCAGTAGATTTACTGGCACGTTAACGATCCCCTTCGGGCCAAAATTCCGGCACCCCGGCGTATCTAAAAGCAGCAGTAGTTAAAAGGGTCGTAAAACAAATAACATTATTATTATTGTTATTATTACATAATCGACCAGCCGTGGGCAACATCCAACTTTGAGTTGAGGCATGTCTTTACACGTCTGGTTGTGCATGGCTTTCACAACCCTAATTGAATTAACAAATCTTTCCATGACCCTACAGAGACGTATGTATACAAACGATGTGGATATTTTCGATTGCTATTTGCCTGAAATAAAAGTATTAATTAACAACCTGAACTAACACCAACGGCTAGAATTCAGTTTTTTTTCTTAGTCGTTTACCCTCCAGCTTGGTGGAACCCACGGACTCAGCGAGGGAACTCACCACTACCGCCTCTATGGGCAGTGTCCTAGAGCTGGGAACATCTAATCAGAGTGGATAGCCTACAACTGGTGAGGTGTGATTGGCCTTGAAGAAGGCACCATCCCGGCATTTGCCCGAAGACGAAGTGGGAAACCACGGAAAACCACTTCGAGGATGGCTGAGGTGGGAATCGAACCCCCTCTACTCATTTGGAACACCCGAGGCTGAGTAGACCCCGTTCCAGTCCTCGTACCACTTTTCAAATTTCGTGGCAGAGCCGGGAATCGAACCCAGGACCTCCGGGGCGGCAGCTAACCATGCTGACCGCTACGCTACGGAGGCGACCTAGAATTCAGTTACTATGTGAAATCGTTTTGTTCTTTACTTCAAGTAACATTTTCAAATAACGCACAATAGGCTGTTACAAACCCTTTAAAATAAAAAGTAATTTTTTTTCGTAGTATCATCTTGCCATTCTTCAAGTTAGATGCGCATAGAATGCCAATGGTATACGGTACTATCCAATGGAGTCCCACGTAGACCAGTCGTGACATCTAGTGGAGAGTATCGAACAATATAACCCTAACAGGGCGAGTGCATTCTAGTGGCCATAAGAAGAAACTTTTCAATAAAATCGTGAAGTTAATAAGTAGGCCGGCGTGCAGTTACCTTTTTGGGTGCTAGATGTCTCGAGCAAATCTGCTGGTGAATTATGTTTTAATTAATTATATATTTTATATGCACCATATAACGCTTAATTTTAAAACGTCTGAATCATTACAAAACAATAAATATATAAAATTTCAAGCAAAAAAAAAACAAACTCCGATGGGGTTTGAACCATGGGCATAAGAGTGATAGGCCAACGCTTTACCACGGAGCCATTTGTGCCAACGAACCGCTGCCATCTTGTCTTCTTACCGAGACGGCTCAGCTTTTTAAAATCACTTCTGCACTATAGTATTACAAAATAAACTTTTAATTTCGAACGTGCCTCTTCCTTTAGAACAGTTAAATCGATTCTCGGCTCGATAATCGGAACTGGTGGGTCCCATGATATGGATTATAAAGTTTGCATAATTCGCACGGCCGCCATCCTGAAATGGTACGGCGGATGTCCTTGTAGTTTGGTCACAAGACGCGTCCTATATGAAGGTATGTTATTACCAAATTTGGTAGAGATCGGATAATTTGGTTAGTCGCTATTTTATTTTACGTTTTGAACGTTTGAGTGGCCGCCATTCCGTTTTGGTAAAGATAGCGGCGATATAAAACATGACATTGAGGTGCCCTTTGCTTGTTCTACCTCTGTACCAAATTTCGTTCAATTCGGTTTCACCGTGTTCGAATTAATAGGAGAGGACAGACATTCAGAGTACACACTCTCTCTCTCTCTCACACACACACACACACACACACACACACACACACACACACACACACACACAGACTCTCTCGCACACACACACACACACACAGACAGACACACAATTTTTGGCCCTGTAGTGATCTCATAAGTCTACTTTCATTTTTTGCAAAAATCGAAAGTAGGCTAAAAATTACGAGCCTTACAGTAGTCACATATGATGTGTAACGTGTGACATGTTATCTCTTGTTAACAGAGAACTCTGTTGGTCATTGAAATAACTACTTGTAAAACTGCAGTGCCAAATCAAGACCAGTTTTCAGCAGATATGATATAATGAATATTTTCACAACGACAACTTGAAGATAATTTACTGTAGGAAGAATATCTTTAATGGGGCCTCCAAACCTTGAAGTAATTTTGTATGCGATATAGATTCCACATAGCCACATGGCCGACAGTACCTCCAGTGCTTACATTAAATAAGAATACAGCAAAAGTATGAAGATTTAATATATCATAATTGTTTTCAGCAAATATGATATAATGAATATCTTCACACCAAAGAACTACAACTTGAAGATGATTTAGTGTAGGAATATCTTAAATAGGGCCTCCAAGCCTTGAACTAAACCGTATGCGATGTACATTCCACATAGCCACATGGCCGAATACGTGTCTGCCGTGAGATCAGTGAACTCTGTTGGCCATTGAAATAACTAACTTAGCCTACTTGTAAAACTGCAGTGCCAAATCTTGACCGGTTTCAGCAAATATGATATAGCCTAATGAATATTTTCACACCAAACAACGACAACTTGAAGATGATTTATTGAAGGAAGAATATCTTTAATGGTGCCTCCACACCTTTAAGTAATTTTGTATGCGATATAGATTCCACATAGCCACATGGCCGACAGTACCTCGAGTGCTTACATTAAATAAGAATACAGCAAAAGTATGAAGATTTAATAAATCATAGTTGTTTTCAGCAAATATGATATAATGAATATTTTCAGACCAAAGAACTACAACTTGAAGATGATTTAGTGTAGGAATATCTTAAATGGGGCCTCCAAACCTTGAACAAAACCGTATGCGATGTACATTCCACATAGCCACATGGCCGACTACGTGTCTGCCGGGAAATCAGTGAACTCTGTTGGTCATTGAAATAACTACTTTTAAAACTGCAGTGCCAAATCTTGACCGGTTTCAGCAAATATGATATAATGAATATTTTCACACCAAAGAACGACAATTTGAGAATGATTTGTTGTAGGAAGAATATCTTTAATGGTGCCTCCAAACCTTGAAGTAATTTTGTATGCGATATAGATTCCACATAGCCACATGGCCGACAGTACCTCGAGTGCTTACATTAAATAAGAATACAGCAAAAGTATGAAGATTTAATAAATCATAGTTGTTTTCAGCAAATATGATATAATGAATATTTTCACACCAAAGAACTACAACTTGGAGATGATTTAGTGTAGGAATATCTTAAATGGGGCCTCCAAACATTGAACTAAACCGTATGCGATGTACATTTCACATAGCCACATGGCCGAATACGTGTCTGCCGTGAGATCAGTGAACTCTGTTGGCCATTGAAATAACTAACTTAGCCTACTCGTAAAACTGCAGTGCCCCAAATCTTGACCGGTTTCAGCAAATATGATATAATGAATATTTTCACACCAAACAACGACAACTTGAAGATGATTTATTGAAGGAAGAATATCTTTAATGGTGCCTCCAAACCTTGAAGTAATTTTGTATGCGATATAGATTCCACATAGGCACATGGCCGACAGTACCTCGAGTGCTTAGATTAAATAAGAATACAGCAAAAGTATGAATATTTAATACATCATAATTGTTTTCAGCAAATATGATATAATGAATATTATCACACCAAAGAACGACTATTTGAGGATGATTTATTGTAGGAATATCTTTAATGGGGCCTCCAAACCTTGAAGTAAACCGTATGCGATATACATTCCACATAGCCATATGGTCGAGAGTAGGTCGAGGTATCAATCTCCGCCACCACGCGCGCTCATTGTTTCTGTCCCATCCATGTCCGTTTCATTTTTCCTTCCCATCCACTTCCGTTTCATTTTTCAAAATCACCCACAACAGATATATAGATACCGAGTGGAAAGATGTTACACATCAAAAATTACTTTGAATGGAAAATTATGATCAATTGTATGAGGACGGCTACTATAGGAGAACTTAAAAAGTATTCAGCACGGGGATGAAGCTACGATACGAGTAATTGACAACACGGGGTAATTCAGCGCCACCCCACTACGAGCGCTGCTAGGCAAAAGGTTGCCTCGTGATTGGTTGATTTGCCTTGTTATATTTGGTGTTCTGTGCATATTCTTTGGTTCTGTGTTGTTGATAACATGGCGGCCCCACATGCTTGAGACACGTTACGGTGACTGTTCATTATCATGATTTTGACAGATTTATAAGTCCCTTACACGTCGTTCAAACTACTCGCAATGGCAAATCTTGTTTCTGGGTAACACGATATTCTCGTATTTCTGCAGCTTATAATCGCGCTCTATACTTTTCATTCGTAAGCCGTATTTGTCAAATGCGGGTGTTGCTCATGCCAAAGAATATGCGTCATACGACATCAGCGTGAACAGTTCAGAATATAACCATCCAGTCCGAAGTCTCATGTTGGTGCGATTTTTTAAAATGGAAATGTGTCCTTAAATAAAATACGGATTGGAGTTACCCAGTTAAATAAAATAAAAACATAAAATGAAAACATATTTGGGAGCTAATATTTCCATATTGGTAGTTGGCTGCCACACCACTAGGCGTGCTGCAGTAGTTTAGTTAGTTAGTTAGTTACTTATTGTTGTTTTAAGGGGCGGAACTACGAGGTCATCTGCCCCCTGCAGTAGTTTCTTGTTTCCATGCTTTACCATGCGTCATTCACTTCTATTATATTTGGTGTTCTGTGGTATTCGGTCGTATAATGCGCATGGTTTCAAAAATGCATATTTTGCCATAGGTTAATATTGCCGAAGAATGACAGTCATAATATTGAAACTAATGTTAACGTTTAATGTGCCCGATCCTAATAATTTTAAAAACATTCCAAGTTCCAACAACAACAAACTGACGTAATAATGAAAATTGATGAACGGGCTTGCTTCAGCTTATGACTAGCACTTATCCTAAGTGCAATGAACATCGACACGCACCATGGTGTATACTGGCACGCAAGCTTTGCATACTCGACTAGTTATTTTTGAACAGATTATGCTAATAATGCTGGAAATGCAAACTTGAGGCAGTCATGAGTAACGGGAACTGAGACCTTGATCAGACTGTAAAGAAGAACGCGATGCCCATCATGGAAAAACGATGATAAAGTCCCGTGATTCTACGGCGATTAGGACCATTAAATCGTCCCGTTACTGTGACATCATGGATATTTAACGATTGTTAGGGATTTTAATTCAAGCCAAATGTACCTTACAGTGAGACCTCGCGTTCCTAGCTAAGACAGAGGTTAGCCTATAAAGAGCCTGAAAGTTGACTGGTTTCTTTTTCTTAGAGGAAAGGAGAAGAACTATCCTGATGTGTGACAACAGAAGGACAGAATGCACATAGGCATGCACAACTGCTGTTCTGACTCAGTGAGGAAAGCAATGGCGACTACCTCACTCCTCAGCTTGCCTAGTACGCCTCAATATAGCGCTGCCTTGGGTTTTTGAGGGTATTTACACTCATAACCTAACGGAGGGTCTTTTTGAGGATCCAACCAGCCTTCGGGCTGACTACCTAACAGACAGACTGTAACATTGGTACCGCTAACAAATAGGCTACAGAGTTGTGGCGATCTGGCACCTGATATTTATCTACCTCTGTCCTATTGTATGAAGGTCGATGAGTAGCTGAGTTCCACAGTATTATCCTACATCGAAAGAGTATTGTGATGAATCCAGAGAGAAGCGGAGGGGCACACGCGGGCTCTCACCACCTGTTGGCTAATAATTGTGGGTGTTTAATTCAAAGGTGCCATATTAATGACAGCGACCTGTAATTATGTAAATAGAAACTTCCTGAGGCGGCACGCAACCTCCTCTGCTTCTTGATCATATAAACATAGAGCTTACAATTTTCCAGCACAAAACACGCACTCCTGCCACCCTGACTACAGACAGTAGACCAATACTGGGCACTCCACCTCATCATTCAGTACCAGGGCTGCCATTCTGACTACAGACATCAGATCAATACTGGGCACTCCACCTCATCTTCAGTACCAGGGCTGCCACCATGACTACAGACAGTAGACCAATACTGGACACTCCACCTCATCATTCAGTACAAGGGCTGCCATTCTGAGCAGACTGGACCAAGGATTGTTTCAATATTTTCCTTTCTTGTTTCTCCACGTCTTTAATAAGAGATCTCCCTCCAATGATCAAGATTTTCAAGGCATAATATTATTACTAATATTAATCTATTAATAGTCTATTAATAAATTTAATGAATGAAATATTTATTGCAGCTAATAGCCAAGGAAATACAATATAAGCAGGAAATCCTATTAAAGGTATTCACTGCACAGTTTTATTAATGATATTTTTCTCTTTATACACATATTGACATGATATCGGGGACAATGTTCCTTGCACAGTTCGCATACACATTCCTCATTTAGGAATGAAATCTTTTGGTGATGCATAACTTGTAGTGGAAGCCATGCACAGAAAATCGCGTGATGGCGTACCTCAGTTTATAATTGGCCTGTATCCAGTCATCTGTTAGTAAGTTATTGATCTGTTGCATAGAACTGATTTCCGATGTCGTTCATTTTCTCAAGCAAAATTGTACAGGTTTTCTCATATGTCATTGTATTCAGTAGGTGCAGTTGTAACCTCATATCTTCTGTAAATAAGTTTTCTTTTCTTGGTTAACTCTTCCCGAGTTAAAACACTAACTTGGCCGCGAATGCCAATATGCCTTCTTTTGGTAGGCTACATCTGTGGAGAGGACACAAGCTCATGGAACTCTCGGTTCTCGCAGCAAAGTAGCACAATGATGTGCTTCAAGATTAGTAGGCCTATAGGTAGAGCCCTGCGCGGATAAACAAAACGTTATCCGCATCCGCCCCGCATCCGCACTCCTGTTATCCGCATCCGCACGCCTGTTATCCGCATCCGCTGATATTTCAATATTTTGTTTAATTTATTAGATAAAGCATAACGTGTTAAACCAACACATTTAGACATTTGAGGAAAAAGTCGTTCCTGACAATTTGCTTCATTGCAAGGAACTTCAAGTTGGCATTCCAAGGGACTTCAACATGGATGACACTTCTGGTTCCTTGACCTCCGCTTTAGACAAAAAATTGGCTATAATTTTTTGGCTACTTTCGAACTTGTACCCTAGGAAGTATGATGTGCCCGATTTGTGTCCTGAGTATGAATACACATTTTTACAGGTAAAACATCACTATATCGTTCACCTTTTCGTTTCCATTGAAAACTTAACCAAATGTCTGCAATTCGTTGATTTAAGCTTTGTTTCACGCGCTATTGAATATTCAACTTGTTTTATTTTAATATATAGTTTATCCATGTTGGTGAAATGATTTTCATACCTACGGTCGCGGTAACATTCACTACGTGAACACCTCTTTACGCTTGGAGAAAGGGATTGACATTTGGCCGGAAATTCCAAGTCAGTCATCATCCTTCTGCTTCTGGACCCATGTTCGCATAGATGATGCTATAGTTGATGTTGCAATATCACAGCCAACGTGCTTCAGTGACAAGTTGGAAATAAATCTACAGATAAACCTGGATCCCGATCTTCCAGGATAGCTTAGATGGCGAAGTAGCCGACATGAGGAATGTTAATGATGTCACCACGATGAACTAACAAGCTTATTGACAGCATTATATCTCGTACGTATAGTAAAAAAGGCAGCGAGAATTGATGATGATGAGATGTCAAGACCATCTACTACAAACATACGGTACTTAATAAAATGTAGTTGAAAGCATATGAGTAAAATGCTTCTCGTGTATAAGTGCAATACGTGCCTGAATATTTCGTACGCAATAGGCTATAGGAGTATTCCTCTTTTAAGCATGAAGCTATAGATTGGCTTATCAAATATGTAATATTAACGTAAGTTTGTATTCTAAAAACTATCCGCAAATTTACTCGAAACATTATCCGCAGCGTATCCGCTATCCGCACAGCAATGCAAACTATATCCGCGTAGCGAAAATATTTGCGGATATCCGCGGGTTTATCCGCGGATATCCGCATCCGCGCAGGGCTTTACCTATAGGACGTAGTGCAAGATGTGCAACCCTAGCGGTGGTCTGGGCAGGGTGTACCAAGAGCCCGCTGATGACTCTGACTCGGTGCACGAAACCCTGAAACACACACGGTAAGAACCTAAAAGAATTGCTGGAGTTTATAACTTACTGTAGTTTAAGTTAAATTGGTGGAGCCGGCCCCGTGTGTTGGGCTAACGCTCCTGACTCTCTCCCGGAGGCTCAGGGTTTGATTCGCGGCTCCGAGAGGGCTGGATCGTGGTTCACTCTTGTCAGCTGGCTGACAGCGAGGCAGCCCCCCCCCCCCCCCCCCCGCCCGGTCGTGCCTTCATGGGCTGTGGTGACACGCGTTTTTTTTAGCTGATGGATCGTTTTCTAGAAAATAATGTAGTTGCTGTGCCTACGAAATCCACCAGTGAAAATGTTGGTCTTTGCCACAATTCACGGAAGGTTATTTTCTTATAGCCTATGCTATAACTTATTACAGTGAGGGCCGTCCCTATAGAGACCGTGCCGCAGACAGGTGGCGATGACTCACCACTAGATTTATAGCTGTAGCTCTACCGATTAAGCTACAACAACGGGTCAAGAAGCCCTGGATGCTATCATAGCATTTATTACATGCGTAGCTGGCAAGCTACATTAGTTGTGATAAATAAGACTTGCTGAAAAGTACTGTAGCCTTCATCTTATCTCGTGAACATTGTTAGGTATAGAACAAACCGTCAAATTTTCATAATGGAAACTTATCTTCTCAAGAAATCCTACAGTAAATGTGTTGGTAAATTTCAGTACTGTGCGATTTTTACGTGTGGGAGAGCCTCAAACAAAAGGTAGGCCTGTACTGAAACATCCGCGAGAACGAAATAACTGCATAGAAGCAAAATATCAGTGAGGATGAATTACCGTGAGTGTATAACCAAAACTTCCTACATCGGTGCAACGTGTGTTTAGAAATTAAAGGACAGCATTTACAGCAACTAATCTGAAGTTCAAGTAATTATGATAGCCTATTAAATACGTTAAAAAGTGTAAATGTGTTCAAACTAGTTTGGCGCTACGCTGCTGCTAGCGCCAATGCCTTTCTCGACATGCTGCAAAACACAGTGCCACACGGCCTCTGCGAAGCTCCATTCTATAGAGAGGGCCCTCACTGTAGAACATAGTTAAATGAACCTTACGGAAATCTTAAAGGAAATACTGGCAAATAACATCATTGTCACATAGATTGTAGATTTTTCAGGCACAGTGACGATATAAATAGGCTATGTCTTTGGCAAGGAGCTGACTTTAGAAATGAACTCGCGGAAAGTTGTGGCCAAAATATAGCCTATGCCCTTTTTTTTTCTCTAAATAGGTTTGGGCCTATAGCACCAGCAGGTCGGTTGTAGATTTTACGTCATGAATCTCTTTCTTTGATTCAGGTTCATTGATAATAATCAATAGGAGGCCTACTATTATCATCTTATTCATGCAGGAGTCAGCTGTTAAGAGATGCGATCACCAATACGCGAGCATAGCGTGATCGAAAGTAGGGGGCGGGATCAGGGTAATTTGTGTAAAGACAGACCAGTCATCCGCTTGAAGGCATTATTCTCAATGATTTCTAAGTTAATGGAAACATGCCGGAGTTCTTACCACTACTGAACTGAGCAAACTGCTACACATACGCGAATAAAACACGTTCGCGCCCGTCGTTGACAAGTTGATTTATGGGACTTCTACTTTTAAGGCCAGTCCATGATCTGTCACCAATGACCGTTGAGGAAAGGAGGAGAGTCCACGTTTATTAGACTACATTTTATCCGAGCAAGCAAGCAAGCAAGCAAGCAAGAAAGCAAGCTGTGAAACTTGTAAACAGCCACCTCTGTAGACTACCTTTAGAGTTATCAAGAATGAACCATTTTAATTATTATAGGCTATTTGAATTGCAGCCAATGACCATAGCGGAGTATTTTAATTGAACGCCTGTAGGCTCCCCAACAAGATCAATTTCAAGTACAATAGAGCGTTTCTAACCAAATAACCTACAAATGCAGCTACACACTACCAATTGTAGTGGGAGGTTCCTTTACATGCCATAAATCTATGACATGGGACCGCCGGCTTTACTTCCCCTCCGAAGGAAGGAATAGCCTACTGAAGGACTTCAACGCTCTTAAAAATCCGACGACTTCGGACGGGTTTGAACCCGCATAGCAGTTCTGCATGCTACCGACTACGCCACAGAAGCCTTTTAAAATGTAAAGACAAAGTGTGTTCCGCTCCCAGACACCGTCCTTGCGACAGTAGAGGAATGATCCCTCGCAGAATCCGTGGACGAAGCCAAGCTGAGAGGATGATCGATTTAAACAAGTAGGCAAATAGGCCACTCTCATCCTTAATTATGACCAAATCGATCGTCTAGAACAGGCATTCTCAAGCTTATTGAGACTGTAAGCACCACCTTTATACAGTACCATGAGTGCCCGAGCACCATTACATCGAAAATAATAATAATAATAATAATAATAATAATAATAATAATAATAATAATAATAATAATAATAATAATAATAATAGGCCTTTCTTTCCTTTTCATACTGTATCTCTCTGTCTCTCTGAAGGGTTGAAATAGCTAGGAAAAATAATTGTAGAAGCCGCAATTTTTGACATATCAGGGAGATGATAGGCTTAAAATGTCTTTAGGTTTTGGTACCTCTTAAAATCAATAGCGTATGCAAATTAACTTATTTTTATTTTCCGACAATTCTTAAAATTTCTGTGCCCACATTTTCATAATTTCCATGAGTGGTAAATGCCCCAAAACATATTTAATACATGTTGCTCCTTACTAGTGGTTAACAGTCGCGAAGCTGGAGGGGAATCTTTGAGCCTTAGAATACCCATTTCATTCTCAAGGAATATGCATATCCAAATTTTCCTATTTTTCATTGGCATAGGCAAATGAAATCTCTAAGTTTTCAGTAGTAGCCTAGTCTCTGTAGCCGCGCTGGGATTGGCGTTAACTTCTCAGCGTGGGACTGAGCAGCCAGTGAGTCTCCTTTGAAACAGGCTCTAGTCTCGGTGTGTAGAGAAGGCAATTGCGCATGCGCCAAGCTAAAGGTCGATGTCTGACTGCGTCAGCAGAGAGCCTAGGCTCCAAGCAGTGCATTTGTGAGGCGGGCGGTATTTCAGTGCATGCATGTTCGTTTGTGTGTTTTAAAACATGGATCAGTGTAGTGATTTATTAGTGTATTTAAAATCAACACCATTTTCTTCGTTGTCCTATGTCGTATGTTTGTTACTGAAATATTTTTTTAATAACGACCTAGAAAAAATGTATCAAGAAACAGTGCGCCTCATAAGACTGATTCTTACCTTTCCTGTTTCTACTGCTTCGAGTGAACGAAGTATGAGTGCATTGAAGAGAGTTAAGACATTTTTAAGGAACTCCAAGTCCGATTCTAGACTAAGCAATTTAAGTAGCCTACTCTGGCTATTGAGAAGAGTTTGGTGAACTATCTTTCCAGGGATAACATCTTTAAAGAACGCAACATTGATATCTTTGCTGAGCGAAAAACATGACGACTACAAAAAACTATAAGATATGAGCTTAGGAATACCCAGTTGCATGAATGTAGCTTCACCACTGGTGGTTAATAACTGAAGGATTCTTTGAACTGAAATCTCAACGCGGCGAGAAGAAATTGCTTGTGCTTCCGCCATACTTGTCTGCATCAATGATTACTCCAGCTGTAGAGGATAGGCGTCTAGTTACTTCTGGAAGCAAAATCCCAAACTCAAGTAGTACTACATAATGCCCAACAGATGGCAGAACATGCCAGAGATCAACTCGGCACTCGCGAGCAAATTGGGAATTAAAAAGATAAACAGTTCTCATGCACCATCTATAGACAGGCGTAGCACTCATCGGGTTAAAATAGTGGCATCTTCCTCAAGCATCGGGGTGAGATGCCTACTAGACTTAATATCCATTAGATGTTCGAACAAATGTGGTGGTCACCGACAACGTGCACTTCAAATCATCCTTTATTATTATATTATATTCGTTCAGCCCCCTATGGAGCACGTGGAACCATTAAATAGCACTGGAATTCTTCATCTTTTTGAACTTCTTATTCGCCCAAAATTTCTTCATTCTTTCACTCTGGGCCTGCTGTCTTTCTTGTGTCCATAAGTTTTGGAGTTTCAAGCTTCTCTCGGATGGATTCTTGGGTACAAATTTGTGGATGTAGATATTTCGTCTGTATATAGTCCTTGTTGTAGCCATTGGATCAATGTCGACTTCAGAAAGGTCCATTTGTGTATCTACTAGCCAGCGATTTTTTACACGATAAACTAACTGATTACCAGAAGTTTTAACACAGCGTAGGCTACAAATAGGCCTACATTTAATAAACGATTGAAACATTACTTTTGAGCACTTATCTGAGAGTTTTTAAATTTCGTAAACGAACAATAACATACATGCACGCTAGCCAATTCTACCCGCACAACGCACTGGCGCGAAGAACACCACAGATAAGCGAGTGGTGCGATCTCTTGACAGCTTCCGAAACTACAACAAAATAGGCGACTTCCCCCGATTACCATCTCCCCCCGATCAACTCTATTCAAGTTATACATTTTGTTACAATGTGGCCCGCAACCAATCACCTAAGGTAATTAGTGGCCCCCTGTAGCCTATGTGTTAAAGTTTGGACGGCCCTGTTCTAGACTATCGAAATATAACCTACCCTCAGTTTAATTTTTGTTGTTTATTGTCTGTTACAGTAGCCTAAGTGTTGGGGACAAAACTATTGGAGCGAATGGCATGTCAATTTATATTTTAGTAGAAGGTATCCTTAAAACAAAACTGGCTAACTGCGTGGCTCAGCGGTTTCTCGCTTGCTGTGGCTAAGGTTGGAGGATCGAATCCCGACTCAGTCAGTTGGCATTTGAGGGTGTTTAAATGTTAGGGAGCCGTGTGGGAATATTTACTGGAACGTTAAAGATCCCCTTCGGGGCAAAATTCCGGCATCACAGCAGTTAAAAAAGACTTAAAACCAATAACATTATTATTAGTGTTATTATGAAATAAATTCAGAAATATCTACAGCGAAGTAAGACAATCTGCCTTCACTTGCTGTCCTCAGAGATGGACTGGTTTGGATGCCATCATGACTTATGCCGTCCATCTGCATATAGGCTACGATGACATGAAGGTAGGAGATCAGTCGTATCCCATTCAAGTTTCGTACGGTACTTTTATTCCTCGGCCGGTTGGCGTGGCGCAATGGTTTAAGGCTTTGGTCTACCAATCATCACATCCTATCAATTAAAATGAAGCTGGCTGAATGGCTTAAAAAAGCCTGAAAGCTAAAATTTAGGCTGCATAGGCCTATAAACTTCCTATCTATATAACTTGCAGACAAACAGATCAGAAATTTTGATATCAATCACTTCGCACGCTCCTGAAACTCTGTTTTCAGAACTATTTCATTTTATGTTCACCAAACTTTCACTGGTTTAGACCTATTTTCCACAAAGAAAGTGCTAAAAAATTATTGATTTCTTGATACAATAAGAAGCCCACTTTATTCTTCACGAGAACTTGAGTTAGTGTAATTTACCCCATTATCGGCGATTTAGAAAGCGGAGAGCGTGAAGGGGCAGTGGCTTAGCTGCTCGTCCTTCACCCGGACGGCCGGTGTTCGAATCCCGGTGACAGCAGGGTGGAATTTTCACCTGAACAATTACATGGCGTCGGGAAGGGCATCCGACCTCAAAACCCCAGCCAAAACCAAAATGAGCCTGGTTGGCTCCGGCGATCCTAATTATTTGGGAAAAGCCGAAGAAAGTATTTTTTATCGGCGATTTAGAGAGCGAGGCAATCCTCCACTTTCTTTTGGTCATAGGACTTTTCTTTCTAGTAGCCTATTAGAGGCTTTTCAGTCGGTCAACACAAGTTTGAACGATTAGATTGGGCGGGGAAATACAATTAACTTAATTTTCTAGTAGACTACCGGTACCTGAAATAAATTACATACATTATTAGCCTACTTTCGATTTTTGCAAAAAATGAAAGTAGACTTATGAGATCAACACAGGGCGAAAAAAGTGTGTCTGTCTGTGTGTGTGTATGTGTGTGTGTGAGTCTGTGTGTGTGTCTGTGTGTGTGTGTGAGTGTGTGTACTCTGAATGTCTGCCCCCCCCCCCCCTATCAATTCGAACACGGTGAATGCGAATTGAACGAAATTTGGTACAAAGGTAGCACTAGCAAAGGACACCTCAGTGTCATGTTTTATATCGCCGCCATCTTGACGGAAACGTAATGGCGGCCACACAAATGTTCAAAGCTTAAATCAAATTACGACTAACCTAATCATCCGATCTCTACCAAATTTTGCAACAACATACCTTTATGGGGGGAGCATCCTTTGACCAAACTAATAAGTCATCAGCGTAATAGTTTGCGGATGGCGGCCATCTTTGTGTGAAAATCGATTCCCCCTATTAATTCGAACACGGTGCAACCGAATGGAACGAAATTTGGTACAGAGGTAGTACTAACAAAAGGCACCTCAGTGCCATGTTTTATATCGCCGCCATCTCGACAGAAACGTAATGGCGGCCACACGAATGTTCAAAGCTTAAATCAAATTACGATTAACCTAATCATCCGATCTCTACCAAATTTTGCAACTACATACCTTTATGGAGGGAGCATCCTTTGACCAATCTAATAGGTTATTAACCTAATAGTTTGCGGGTGGCGGCCATCTTTATGTCAAAATTGATTCCCCCTATTAATTCGAACACGGTGGAACCGAATGGAACGAAATTTGGTACAGAGGTAGCACTAGCAAAGGGCACCTCAGTGTCATGTTTTATATCGCCACCATCTTGACTGAAACGTAATGGCGGCCACATGAATGTTCAAAGCTTAAATCAAATTACGATTAACCTAATCATCCGATCTCTACCAAATTTTGCAACTACATTCCTTTATGGAGGGAGCATCCTTTGACCAATCTAATAGGTCATTCGCCTAATAGTTTGCGGATGGCGGCCATCTTTGTGTCAAAATCGATTCTCCCTATTAATTCAAACACGGTGAAACCGAATGGAACGAAATTTGGTACAGAGATAGCACTAGCAAAGGGTATCTCAGTGTCATGATTTATATCGCCGCCATATTGACAGAAACGTAATGGCGGTCACACAAATGTTCAAAGCTTAAATCAAATTACGATTAGCCTAATCATCCGATCTCTAGCAAATTTAGCAACAACATACCTTTATGGAGGGAGCATCCTTTGACCAAACTAATAGGTCATCAGCCTAATATTTTGCGGATGGCGACCATCTTTGTGTGAAAATCGATTCCCCTTATCAATTCGAACACGGTGAAACCGAATGGAACGAAATTTGGTACAGAGGTAGCACTAGCAAAGGGCACCTCAGTGTCATGTTTTATATCACCGCTATCTTGACGGAAACGTAATCGCGGCCACCCAAATGTTAAAAGCTAAAATGTAATTATGACCAACCTAATAATCTAGTCTCTACCAAATTTTGCAACACCATATCTTTATGTGGGAAACATATTCAGACCAAACTGCAAGAACATCAGCCCAATAGTTTGCAGATGGTGGCCAAGTATGTGTGCAAATCGATTCCCCCTATCAATTCAAACACGGTGAAACCGAATTGAAGAAATTTGGTACAGAGGTAGCACTAGCAAAGGGCACCTCATATTCATGTTTAATATCCCTATAGCACGTTGTATTTCAACAAGCTACTACAACCAACATTCAATCATACTCCTTGAAAAGGACAAAGAGTTATAACAATACCCATGCATTTAGGAGAAAGTAGGCTATATGTTCTTTACTGAACATCTTGTTTTTAACTTACACTTAATAACACACTTCTCTCGCACAAATGTGGGAGGGGGAAAATCTAGTCTAAAAATAATTCATGTAGCCTAATTTATTTAATAAAACACTTCTCACACAAGCCCCCCATTTGTGCGAGAGATGTGTGTTATTAAGTGTATAAATAATTCATGTACTTCATTTAATAAAACCCTTTTCACACAAGCCCCCCATTTGTGCGAGAGAAGTGTGTTATTAAGTGTAGGCTATTAATAATTCACGTAATTTATTTAATAAAACATTTTTCACACGAGGGGTCCCCATTTGTGCGAGAGAAGTTTGTTATTAGGCTTTTAATAATTCACCTAATTTATTTACGGTAATAAAACATTTTTCACATAAACTTAAGCCTCCCCATTTGTGCGAGATAAGTGTGTTATTTAGTCTAGGCTATTAATAATTCACGTAATTTATTTAATAAAACATTTTTCACACAAGGGGTCCCCATTTGTGCGAGAGAAGTGTGTTATTAAGTGTAGACTATTAATAATTCACGTAATTTATTTAATAAAACATTTTTCACACAAGAGGTCTCCATTTGTGCGAGAGAAGTGTGTTATTAAGTGTAGACTATAGACTAAATAATTCACCTAATTTATTTACGGTAATAAAACATTTTTCACATAAGCCTCCCCATTTGTGCGAGATAAGTGTGTTATTTAGTCTAGGCTATTAATAATTAACGTAATTTATTTAATAAAACATTTTCCACACAAGACCCCCATTTGTGCGAGAGAAATGTTTTATGAAGTGTGTAAATATTTCATGAGACTAGGAAATTAACTGCAATTCCCCGCTCAATCTAATTGGGCACACTTGTGTTGACCGACTGAAAAGCTTCTACTAATGGTAACTTAACACTGAACAATAGGTTCCAATATTTTAATATTGAAGTATTTTTCTTCCTTCCTTCCTTCTTTCTTGCCGGAGATGTGACCACATAAATTGCCTTTCTATAACTTACTCTAATCCTGTGATAGACGGGAAATCAAAACTCTGTAGCCTAAGTGTACCGTATCTTATTTTATTTGTGCAGAAATAATTGAATTACCCAGTAAGTATTGACGGACGGAAGAACATTTAGTTCTACGTGGTATTTACTTGGGAATAGACCTGCCCATCAAAGCACCCAGGCTATTTTAATAGAAACTGTGAGCCAGGGTTAAACACGTTGTCTAAAACATAACTTAGCCATTATGTGCAGCATAAGACTTAAATGTTAACCACTGTGCGAATCAATTTCATATAGGCCTAATTTACTTGTCCCACCGATAGTAATTTGCTGTGTATCGGGCGCTGAAAGAGTTTAATTTTCAACACACGAACTCTCTATTATAGGATATGAGAAAAGATACGACTTTCAAACTGATTAATGTCCAATATTTCTTGTTTTTTTGTTATTGTATTTGTATATGAATGTACCATCTCACAGGCATTGTCCTCATAGAGAACTCCACTGCCACTAGGCTACGCGAGAGCGCGGCTAATACTGTAACCTGCTCTTTGTGGGAGTCAACATTGTGGATTACATTTCAAACAAACTCACAATAAAAAGTATCGTTTTACACTGTAAACTGTGATATTACTTAGGTACCACAAGAACTTCCCATACATTAGCTGCCATTTCACAAAGTAGGCTACAGTAGCCTGAGTTATAGGCTACGTTTAATGTTCTTTGGAATTTAATAGCCTTTTTAAAATTAACCGTATGAGTTGTGAAGACAGCGGGGCTGTAGTGGAGGGTAGGACTATGTGCCATATGTTCTCATATTCAGTGTAGGTCTATATTGTAATCCCTGCTTTACGATAGAAGTTTCTTCTTGATTATTCTTGAGTATATTACGGTACTTTTTCAAGTCTTAATTATCGTGATATTTGTTCTAAATACCACAGTTAAAACTTCCATTGTCTTTCATATGAGATTAGACTATACTGTGACTATTTTCAGAATTCTCATAGGCTAAAGCCTATCTCTACGCTGTGAATGAATTGTTTTCGGTTTTCTTATTACTGATAAGTAGAACAATATAAAACTTGCCACCATAGGCTAATAAATATTTGATGTTACGTGAGCTACCCTATCTTATTATTCCAACCACAGTTATGTCGGCTACACACAGAAACAGAGTGAAAATGTATTTATGTATTTTACGAAGAGTAGGCCTATGTAAAAAGACATAATTTTCCAACAGGCATCACCTCCCAATGTGTTTCATCGGAGAGGTTCGTAGGCCTACATGTCAAGCGGCATATCAAAGCTCCAAGTTGGACGCTTTGTGGAGAGACAGGCCTTTTGCGATGACAGAAAAGATCGAATTTTAAAAGGGCTATTTGGTAGCCTTTTTATAGAAATTTAGATACCGTAGACCTATGCATTTATAATTATGGCACCATTAACTAAGCCCAGGGGTGAACTGGGTGATTATCCAGGGATGTTCTATGAAAGAAGATTAATTCGAGCACTAGAAGCAGCCCTTTGAAATCACATTTTGTTAGGATTCACCCTTGTCTTCAAGGCCATCTTCTTCCGAACGAAAATAGGAGGAAGGATGATTTACCCAGGTTACCATCGATCATAAATACAGGCCTAAAACCAACTCATGATCCGATAGGCTACTTCAAACAAAATGCCAATTTTTCAATCGAAGCAGTCTGTTAACCTTTGACATGTTCTTCACGCCAATCTTTCTCTTTTTATATCAAGTAGTAAAAACTATGCCATAATACAGTTCAGATAACCAAATTATAATCCGGGGAATTCCCTTTCTACCTGAGCGAGTATGAGTCTATTTTAAGGGGTGGATCACCAAAGTCATCTGCCTCTGTTCTTGTAGTGGCTATCTCCGGTGTGTGCTGATTTAATGAGTCTATTGGTATAAACAATATTTACTCCCCTCCCCACAGGGGCTCACAACTGGTGGCAGGCCTGCATGGGTTAGAGACCACGAGACCTCAAATGAGCCCAGCATCGCCCGCCAGTAACTTACCGGGCTCCTTTCGTTAAGTTTTCCTGTCGTGCTCCCTTGATACAATCTTTTTCTCTTGCTACCTCAGCGACATTAGGGTATCCGAGGCCTAGAGAACCTTCCATTAGCCATTTTCTATTAGGCCTACTTTCAATTTATTATAGGATATTTTGATTTTTATATTTTGAAGGGTCAAACTGGCTGCGTGGCTCAGCGGTAACGTTCTCGCCTGTTGTTCCCCAGGTAGCAGGATCGAATCCTGGCGCAGTCAGCCGGCATTTGAGAGTGTGAAAATGCGAGGGAGCCGAGTCAGTAGATTTACTGACACGTTAAAGATCCCCTTCGGAGCAAAATTCCAGCACCCCGGCGTCTCTAAAAGCCAGAGTAATTAAAAGGGACGTAAAACCAATAACATTATTATTATTATTATTACTAGGTATTCAAGGGTCAGACCTCTTCTTGTCTTTCATGTTATCTACTACCTACTGTAAGAGGTCCCAAAGGAGGCAAAGCATGCGTGACACCATCACGCATGGTGTAATATAGATAGCGCTACAACCTTAAAATGCTTACCCCGATGAATTCTTGTGCTTGATCCGTTTTCCCCCCATCATCCATTGACTTTGGGGATTGCTCTTTCCTATTTCCCCTTGCTTTTCATGACTTCATTCTTTGAGGGTTGAGGGCAGTAGTTTTAGATGTTTTCATTTCATAAACCAACAATCACCAACTCAACCAATATTTAGCCTACTTCGTCTATGTGTGTAACCTAAGACTGGCTGCGTGGCTTAGCGGTATCCTTCTCGCCTGCTGGGGCCAAGGTTGCAGGATCGAGTCCTGGTGCAGTCAGCTGGCATTTGAGGTTGCACAAATGTCAGTAGATTTACTGGCACGTTAAAGATCCCCTTTGGGGCAAAGTTCCGGCACCCCGGCGTCTCTAAAAGCCGCAGTAGTTAGCCTACTGCTCGGGTCTATGCTGCGTGAACCTGAGAGGAATGTGCATCGCGGACTATGAGAAGTGGTGTTGACGAGTGATGAGGTTCCTCGGTCCATGCATAGTACAGAACCAAATACATTGGTCGGTGACTCACCCACTCATTCATAACACCACAGTGGTTTGAGCAACGGCCCTATGTTAGCAGTATTGGAATATAAAGGAATACCAGATATCACGGCGGGCTGTTGACAGACCCTTCTCTTATCGCCTGACCCTTTCCTGCTCTTTCCTCTCACCCCGCAAGTTCACAGAGCTTGGACCCGAGCAGTAAAAGGGACGTAAAATAAATATTATTGTGTAGCCTAAACTGCTCAAATATTACACTGACCAAGCATCAGATTATATTGCTGCCCTGAATATTTGCACAACTTAGGCCCTACTGGTAGCCTAAATTCAATATCAATTTGCATTAAAGCCAACGTGTAGTTATTAGGCTATAACCCGCTCAAGATAAAAAGGTTCAGGCTTACCTTGGAAGGGATATCCGGCGAAACAAGGACGCATAGTACCGAAGTTGGTAACTGTCATCGCAGTCTTGGTTCTTGTCACTCACTCGACAGGTTTTTCTGAGTGCACACGATAATCGTTCTTCACTCCACTGTCCACTCACTCACTCCGGCCTGACACTACCTTCTGCTGACTTCGCTGTCTCCCAACTGATGCTTCCCACCAATATGCTTTCTACAACCAGCCTTGCCCGCTTCAGCTTTCTAACCGATCCTCCAGGGGGGGCAGGACTTGATCCTTAGCCACGCCCCCTACTGGTCGAGCGTCGCCCAATGAACAGTCGCGCTCCATCATTGGACGTGTGCACTAATTGTTGAGCCAATAACAGAGTGATAGGCGTGTTGAGGTGAGTAAATTACATATTCCAAGTTAATAGTGTGTTGTGATGATAATGGTGGACGATATCTCTAACACTCGCACTGAATTTAACTCTATCAAGTTATTCCGTTGAGAGAAAAATTTGCATAGTTTTATAACCTCCAAGTCCGCTTGTTAATTTTTTGCCAACATTTTTTTGTTTGGTAGAGTTATTAGGATGAAACTATTTTAGACGTGGTGAGGTCATCTACATATCACAACATAATAATGCGAATTTAAATCAGCGAGAAGGAATTAGTTACTAACAAAAAAGTAAGTTAGCTTGTAATAAGCCGTTGACACCACCGTGCAGAGGACACCTGTTTGAATATTCTACTGATGATAAATATCTACAGACGTCCTGGATTTTACGGGACAGTCCCGTACTCCTGTTAAATGTTCCGCGTCCCGGACAGTTCTTAACCGGGACGGTTATTGTCCCGTATTTTCGAGCGTTTTGAAACTCGAAAGAAATGCGTCTGTGTTTAGTCTACACCTCTGGTAAACTTTTTCCTCTAAAAGTTCTCTTTGGCTTTTTCAGTCAGCAGTTTTCATTGCAAGGAGTAGGCTACTTAAGCTACTCTGGTATAATTTATTCGTTCGAAAAGAGTGAAGACACTCTTTTATTTATTGTTTTATTTTGTTTTATGCATAAACTTTTATGAAGTTGTTAAGAAAGACAATTACCGGTAACTATTAATATCTGTTCCGAGTAACGAAACATGACTTACTTGTTAGTATCGCCAAGGAAAGAAAATTTAGTTTCAGTAGGCTATAGACTTAAGTTATGTAGGCTTAGACCTATTAACTTACTGGTCAATATATTAATTATTTATTAATAAACTGCCCTGTGATGTTCATTCTACTTTTCCAACTTTTCAATACAATCCTATTTCTCTTCTACTACTTTACATTAAAGATACCGTAGTCTACATGTTTCGGGAATTAGGCATATTTGCCTTCTTCAATCTTGTCCAATTACTTTGATAAGAACTACTTTCTCTATTTAAAACATCCTTTTTCTTTTCTTAAAAGAGGATTATGAAACCAAAAGTTGACGAAGGATTGCTGTCCGGATTTTACCCTGTGCTTTGTTCACTTTAATAATTTTATTTCTACAGATTCATTTGACACATTGTCTCACACAGTTTTACCAGTAAAAAAAAAAGAAGAGATGTTTAGGCCTATAGGTAGGCTTGCCATACGTCCCGGTTTGACCGGGACAGTCCCGGTATTTTGCTCTTGTCCCGGTGTCCCGCCCGGTTTCATCAATGTCCCGGAAAACGGCTGTAAAATGTAAAAAGTAATGAATTTATGTGTTTATGAATCGGTTACTTTTCAACAATCAACATCGTTGACTATCGCGCACAGCAAAAAGAGGTCAAGCTTAAGAAAGACATTTTGAAAAATGTACATTCAAGTCAAAAATATGAGTGGTTTGAAAGTAAAGATTAACATTGTTAACTCATTAATTAATTGTTTTTTTTAGTTTGACAAAAAAGTTCTTTTGTAATTGTTTTTGTAGTTAGACAAAAAGTTGTAGATTTTCAAAAAATAATAAGACTTAGTAATTGTCCAATTAAACAATTTTATGAAGTATTTTAAATTGTATTTTATTAACACTTCTTTCTTGATGGTAGACCAGAAACAATTATCATTAAAAAGGAAAAATTATATATTTTTATGTAGCAAAAATTCCTTTTTTATTTTTAAAAGGTGTGTAGAACTAACATTTTAGGCTGCCAGACTCCCCCCTCCCATTATTTGCGATGCTTAAAAAAAGGCTTAAAACTCACTATTTTGCCTCTAATTTAAAAAAAAAAATCCCGACGAGCCTCCCTTCCCCCCCCCCCCGCTCTACTGGGGGGTATTCCATTTTATGAAGTAAAATCATGCGGCGAACTTATATTATCTGTGTGAAGATGTAACTCAGTGGAAGAGAGTATGAAAATTCCCCTGATTTCCTTAATCCCCCGAGTCACTTACTTGGTCATCTGTCCGAGATTTCTGAAAAGGTCATGAAACATGACACATTGGTGTACCGGCAGGGTAGCCGATCGGTCTAGTCCCCCAGATCCCCGGTAAGGGCATCCCACATTAATGTGTCCCGGTTTCACTCACCAAAAATATGGCAAGCCTACCTATAGGCTAATAGAGTTTTTTTTTTTTTTAAGTATGTTGTTTCTTAGGATATTTGGTCAAGACTGAAGAAGGCAAATATAGGCTACCCCGAAACTTGTTTCTTTAATATAAAGTAGGCTAGTAGGAGTGAAATATTGTATTGCAAAGTTGGAAAAGTAGAATTAAGGATCTTGAATTCAATACGAGAAAAAATGATCATGACTTAAGTCATTGATATAAATAATAGATATCACCTGTAAAATCATTCTTAAAGAAAGTTCACTAGTTGTCGATTATGTCACGCACCGATTTCCTCGCCAACACAGCTGTCCCTTATTTTGTTTTCAGGAATCTGGCAACCCTGCTACAAGTAGTGTTGCATTCATGTCAAGGAAAGTAATTGGATATAGACACGAGGGGTTGAAACTTTTCTCATTGACTAGTTAGGCCTACTAGTCTATTACTCTAAATAAAATTACCCTAGAACTTTTGTCGAGCAAAATGTTGCAGCCAGATGGATCGAGAGGGTGCGACCAAGGTAGAGGGTGTCGTCCCTCCCCCTCCCCCCTCCCCGCCTCCACCCATCCCCTGCCCGGTTTATGGTAATAACGTGTTGTTATTCGTATTGACTTGTATTAACCCTTTATAGACCAATGGTCTGTAGCTATATTTACCACCTACTAAAAGGACAATTAATTTATATTGTCTAAGATGCCAATGGTTGAATCTTTCAGCTATAGCCTATAGGTCTATCAACGATTTTTTTTGGACGTGTTAATATTTCTGAATCCAAATACAGTATTAACCTAAGGTGCTTGATAATTTAAAAAAAATCATTAAAATTATAGAGTGTAAAAAATTTATTTATTTATTTAATCGTATGGTGATACAATACAGAATACAAATAAGACAAAATTAAACTTTAAAGTCCTTCCTTTTCAACCATTCGGTTAGACTAGGTGTGAGATCAAACAAGTCGTCAGGAATTCCAGGGTATGAATGAAGAGGACAGCGTAGGACCAGGTGTTCAATCGTCTGTTCTTCTAAGTTACATTCACACATTGGTGAACTGATCCAGCCCCACTTGTACCTAAAGTAATTACAACACCCATGTCCAGTCCTCAACCTGTTGATACGGCACCAGAGGTTCCTTGGTAGGTCAAAACCATTTGGCTTCTTTGTGGGATCAAGATGGTGGACACTTGTTCCCAATGTTTTTGTTGACCACTCATGCTTCCAGCTTTCCTTTATGTCAAATCCATCCGCGATGAGTTGCCTTGCAGTGACACTTGCCGGTCTTCTGGATTGCAATCGTTGTTGTGACGGATGGCAGAATTCCTGATGCAGTGGCAAAGAGGGTGATGCAAAGATTTTCTTAGCCTCCCTCAGTAGAGCTTGCTTCCGCCTTAAGTGAGGTGGAGAGTGTAAAAAATAAAATATTATGATAAAGATTAGATTTAGAAAAAATAAGCTTGTAAAAAATGAAATAATATTATAATAATTTTATAACCTTAATTTTGAGATTATAAAAATAATTTAAAAATAAACATTATCCAAATAAATATGAACATTAAAACGCTAAGGAAAACAAAAATAATAGACTAATGTAGTCTACTAATAATTCCGTAGTGCCGGGGAAAAGTGGCATAAGTCAATATTCCCTAGTTAACGTAGTTAGTTAGTTAATTCTAGTGGGCATTTGTAAACTTGAGAAGAGAGGCACAAGTGATTTGGCAATTACAGTAGGCCATAAAGGAGAAAAGTAGCACACGTCGAAAAATTAAATTTTACGAGAGAGAGTGAAAAATCTGCCCTAAGGAATAAATTATTTACTTTAATTTTTCGACTTGTGCCACTTTCCCCAGCACTACAGAGTTACAATTAGGCTAAGGTAATTTAAATGAAATTAAAATAAATACTAACAAAATACCTGAAGCCTCCGTGGCTTAGGCGGCAGCACGCCGGCCTCTCACCGCTGGGTCCGTGGTTCAAATGCCGGTCACTCCATGTGAGATCTGTGCTGGACAAAACGGAGGCAGACAGGTTTTTCTCCGGGTACTCCGGTTTTCCCTGTCAAAATTTCATTCCAGCAACACTCTCCACTATCATTTCATTTCATCTGTCATTCATTTAATCATTGCCCCAGAGGAGTGCGTCAGGCCTCGGCAGCCGGCACAGTTCATATACTCGCCGCTAGATGGGGGCTTCATTCATTCCATTCCTGACCCGGTCGGAGACTGGAAGCAGGCTGTGGATTTTCATTTTCACTAACAAAATACCTATCATCAATAATATTTTGCTCTATAAATGGTGAAGAGGGGTGCATTCACCAGGGGAGGGAGGAGGGCGAAGGGCTCCAGTGTAGTGGCGTAACTACGAGGGATGATCAGGGGGATCTATAGCCTACCCCTCTCCCAGAGCCAAATAAGTTTAGCCTAATAAAAACATAAAAGTTTTTAATTTCGAGTAAAACTAATCATCGGATTGATGCCAAATGGTCGGATTAGACTATGTAAGTTTATATTTACTAATTTGAAAACATTTATTTTTTACACTCATGTAAAATTTCTAGCGTTACCCTAACGTAATACTTTGGCTATTGAGTAAGCAAAATGTTCAGCTCTTCAGTTAGCCAGAGCCTTTTCAAAAATACACCACTAACTTGTCAGTTGCCATTCTGTTAGTATCCGAGTGTGTGTGTCATTGTGGAAAGTGAATAGGCTAATACTTCGTTGTTTTATTGCTGTTTTAAGTTACGCTTTATTTGAAAACTGTAATTTATTAATATCTATACAATGTCGGGGAATAGAAAGGGTCAGATGATTTCGCGAAGAAAACTATACTTTATAATTCAATATCAACAAAATCGTTGTTAATTTTCGAGTGTTTGCACATTGATAAGTGCAAATACAACGTATCAAATATTAATACAAACTAACACACTAAAACTGTGGATAGTAGCCCACTTATTCTAGTTGCTTTTGGCGTACAAGATTTTCCGCACATGTTGCTATGTTTCCATAGTCTAAGCTGGCTAGATTACTTTTCAGAATTTCATGTGGTCTATAAAAAGCTATGAATACATTTTTTATTTTCACGTTAATTTTTTTACCAACTTTGCTTGTCATGTGATGCATTTGTGTGTAAATATGGTAAATCCGGGAGTGTTGCCACTCTTTTTATAACTTGTAGGCTATACCTCAGTAGAATTACTTTTAAAATTGTTGCAAATCGATAGACTAGAACAGGGGTGCACAACCTTATTATAAGTGGGGGCCAAATTTATTTTTACATAGCCTAATAAGTGGCGGGCCGCAAGTTTCCTTTCCACATAGGCACTTGCCAAACCCTACCGCTAAAGCTACTTTTACTATTATCTGAATAGTCTAACCTATTTTACCAGCAGACAAAAAATGTGTTTCAATACCATTTTTGTGTCCTCTAAGTGGTTTAAATCCATTTTCAAGTTTTTTTGGGGGCAAATTGCGTTATTAAGTTATCCAATTACTGATTTATAATCAACTTACTCCTAATTCGAAAAGGTTTCGAGCACTAGTTCTTAACCGGTGGTCCGCGGACCAAAGATAGTCCGCGAGAGCCTCGGGAGTGATCCGCGGGAGAAAACTGTCCACCAGCACGCATAAAAAGTGGCCAATAAACGGAGATTTCTAAAATGATGTGCGTTGAACAAGAATCGTCCGAATGTATCCGCGGCGATGACCAACAAGTTTTGAATTGAAATATCTGTAAAATAAGTGTTATTAGAATATGATACAAAATATTTTTTATAACTTAGGCCTATGTTTAACCGTGGCAAATAAACTTTCACCAACATTAAACAACCAGAAAGTCACAGGGAAAAATTAAAATTAGGCTATTATGGTTATTATTATTTTGCCATGTCCTTTTAAAACAAAATTGTTGCTTGAACATAAATTTGTAATTGCGATTTTTCATATTATGAGGCTATATACAGTATTATCAAAAAGTTATTTTGTTCTATTAAATAATTTGTAATTTAGTTGTACTGTAGCCTACACTAATTAATAGTAGGCTAATAATAAATAATGTGTTCTAAAATCTGTTTTGCTTAATCTTCTTTGAATATTTTATGACGAACGCACTGCGGAAGGGTTACAACTGATAGGGTGTATAGGGGGGGGGGGGGGGGGGGTTCCGTACATGATTCAATTTCAGGCTGAGCGGTCCGCAGACTTCTACGGGTTCAGAACCACTGGTTTAGAGTTAGTCTATATAAAATAATATAATACCCCTGGACTAGAGCATAATTTGAAAATGTTTGCAATATATCACATATGAGTAAAGCATTAGTAATTGAAAATAAATCGGCGAAATAAAGGTACGAAGTAGGCTAATTGAAGCGTATGCGGGAACAAACGTCTATGTTGCATTTTGTGTAATTTGAGATATTCACGGAACACCCGTATTTGCAAGTAGTTCGATCATAGCCTATATCAAAAGATGGCTGTAGTATTCCCGAAATTGTGAAGCGAAATGTAGGCTACTTTAAAATAATAATGGAACAAAAGTCTGTTACATCGCTTCCCGCTCGAACGCGGCAATCTATAGCCTACTAAGTTAATATAATAGAGCTGAAGAGTTTGTTTGTTTGTTTGTTTGTTTGTTTGTTTATTTCTGTGTTTAAACGCACTAGCCTAATCTCTGGAACTAACAGTCGGAGCGGAATTATTATTTTTGTATAACTTATGATAGCCAAATTCAAGAGGAATAGTTTAGGCTATGCAGCATTACCTCTCAGGTAACCATAAAGATTGATTTTTGTTCAGTAAGTCGGAAGAACAAGCGCTCCTGAACAGTTTCAATAATACCTAAGTCTATTGTTGCCAGACAATGCGGACTGCAACACGTCGCCCCTACCAGTGTTCTGGTGCAGAATTGCGAGCTGCTTATAAATTGCAGTCATGGGGAGTAATTAGTGCAAAAAGATTTCTCAGGCCCCTTAAAAAGTTATCATCATTACAATACAGTAGTATTGTTGTTGTTTTAAGGGGCCTAACATCTAGGTTATCGGCCAATACAGTAGTATGCCTCTGTATAAGGGCGATGGTGTTGGTGCAGTGTACTGAGGGTATCATCTGCAATAAGCGTTGGTGCTTTCCGATCCTTATCCTTGAGCGCTCCAGTAATGTAGTAGTATTCATTATCAACCATAAAACAAATAAATCCACCGGGCGAAGCCGGGCACTACTGCTAGTAATGTAATAAAGTGAATGGATATAATGAACACATTCTCGTCAAGAGCCTATTCTGGTGATATCAGCTAGGTATAACTAAGCTTATTAGGACCTAGTGCAAACTAGCAGACCCGTGCGAGAACTCGCATAATGGGTTGTGTGCGACCCATGTGTACAAACTACCCGCCCGGCGCTAGTGCTATGTGGGCTGGACGCTACACAGTTCTGCCGGGTCCTATCGTCTTGTTTATTTGTTTAAAAACACTTTATGAACAGATATATTTCCGTTGACTTTTCAAGAAATGTACTATCGAGACGATTTGGAAGATTTTGGTACAAACCACATCTTCTAACTCCCTCTGGGTTAGGAGCTTGAGTTTTGTGAAACATACACCTAGGGTTGCCAGATTTCAAGAATGGAAAAACGGAACAATCAATGCTCTAAATGTTGTGAAAAATAATGCACATTTTGTATTAAATAAGCATAATCAAATACACAAAATTAAAACTAGATATTGCTGACATCATATAGGCCTATGACACCAGGAACTTACAAATGCTTTTCATTTGAACGACCCTTTGCAAGGATTTTTTATTTATAACTCAAGTACCTTCTGATAAAATTCACTACAGTTTTCGTCATAATTGTAATATGGGAACAATTCTTGTTTTATCAAACTAATGGAGCTTCTGTTTCTATCATCTCTCCATTTGATATTCATGACAGTAAAACCTCTCTCTGTAAAAGCATTGGGTGGGAAAATGATGAGTATTAACTTCACATTAAATTTGTTGCCCCTAATAAATCTATAACATGTACCCACCTATTTGACACAGACATAGAAATCATTTTCTATTTCAAACTAGCACCTGTATCACCAGAAAACATTTGAAAATTGGTGTGAAATAGAATATATTATCAAATTAACCAAAAATGGAATCTTTGGCGCTCCGTTAAAGATTGAAACGGAACGCGGAACAAAACAAGAGAAAACGGAATTGTTCCGGGTAATGCAGAACGTCTGGCAACCCTACTTACACCTTAGTGTATTATATATAAGTTAGGCCTATAGATTGTTATGTTGAAAGTTGAAAGCAAAAGGAAATGCACCATAGTTGTATTTTGAAACTGTAGTGTATCGGTTTAGCCGGCCCCGTGGTGTTGGGGTAGCGTGCCTGCCTCTCACCCGGAGGCCTCGGGTTCGATCCCCGGCTCCGTCAGGGATTTTAAAACTGACGTGAAGGTTGGAACGGGGTGCACTCAGCCTCGTGAGGACAATTGAGTAGCTGTCTGACAGTGAGACAGTGCCCTGATCACGAATACCAAGATTAACGGCTGAGGGGACCCGACGCGCTGATCACGCGTCACCCCAATATCTGCAGGCCAAACGGCTGGGCAGCGGTCGCTTGATCGGCCTTAGCCCGTCATGGGCTGTATAGTGCCAGGGGTTGACTTGAGTGTATCGGTTTGCGGATCAAAAGTCTATGTTACTGTAGTCTATGTCTATGTCTTTCCGTGTAGCCCTGTCCTACGGATAACAGTCACCTTTATAGCTGTTTTTCTCAATAAGTAAGAAACGTAACATAGGCGTTTGTTCCCGCAAACGCTTCAATTGTTGCATCCGCGGCGTCTCTCTGGTATCCGGTATAGCCAACAAAGATGCGCAAATTATTAGAAAAGACGCCAGTTTCCCAAAATAACATTTATACTTTTCACGGCTTATGTTGTTGTTTGAGTCTTCAGTCTTTTGACTGGTTTGATGCAGCTCTCCATGCCTCCCTGTCCTGAGCTAATCCTTTCATCTCTACATAGCTACCGCACCCTACTCCCGAGGCAATCTGTTTAACATATTCTAACCTTGGTCTACTCCCACAGTTCTTGTCCTCGACCCTTCCTTCCATAACTAAGCATGCTATTCCTGGGTGTCTTAGTATGTGTCCTACCAACCAATCTCTTCACTTCATTAGCAGTCGCCAGAAACATCTCTCCTCTCCCACTAGTCTTAATACCTCCTCGTTTGTAACCCTATCCACCCATCTGATCTTCATCATTCTCCTGTAACACCACATTTCAAACGCTTCAATTCTCCTCTTTTCTGCTGCACCAATAGTCCAAGTTTCACTTCCATAGAGCTCCACGCTCCAGACAAAAACCTTCAAAAATGACTTCCTAATACCTAAATCTATATTCGATGTCAACAGATTCCTTTTCTGTAGAAATGCTTTCCTTGCCAGAGCTAACCTACTTTTTATATTCTCCTTGCTTCGTCCATCACTGGTTATTTTGCTTCCTAAGTAACAGAAGCCTCCTTCTTCCTTTAGTTTTTCACCTGCCAATTTGATGTCCATAGAGGATTCTGATTTAATTCGTCTGCACGGCTTAATGCACTAAATATGTTTGCACGGCGGTGAAATTACTTGAAATGTTTAACCAAGAGTCTTAATTAGGCTATATTTTCTTTTGAGAAACTCAAAGTTAAATGATTTTTTAGAATTTCCACTAACAGAGGAGCTTTGCTACTGCAAAATGCCACACGTTTGTTTTGATTACTTCACTCTACTTTTCGTGCGAAATGAAATTAGAGCAGAGGGTTTTGGAGTGATTTTTACTGATGATCCGCTCTTGATCTATTCAAAGATTCATGAACTATGGATTGAAATCCCCTGACTTGGAGGTTATATTCCAAAGTCAATGAAAAAAATAGAAAACCGTCCAAGCTCAGGTATCCCTCGGAATACCCAATTCTGAAAGTTTCCAGACACAATTCCTTATGGGAATAGGTGTAAGGCGATAAGGGAGAAAATATTACTAAATAGGGTTATTGTGGGGTTTGAAGCCATTTTTCAGTGTTGCCTAGGCCGGTATGCGCGGCAGTATTAAAGGTGCCGGGACGTCTTCAATAGACCGGGCAGCGCTTAGTTCGAATGGCTTTTTAGTCCACGCGTGGCGAAGACAGTTCCACGGTCTTTAATAGTTGTAGATCTTCTTGTATTCAATAACATACATTCTTATCTAGATTTGGCAAAGTCACACAAATAAACATTGCACTGACCTCAGAGAGCACATAGGAACAAAGGGGAGAGAAAGGAAAAACCAGTTTCGTCCAGTTAACACCCGGGTTTAGTTGCCCACAACTGGTACTAGAGTGAACACGAAACTGCTTGAAGTTCCATCCAGGAAGACAACCGGGTAAGTATCAGCCTGTATTATTAGCCTACAGTATAATCATAGTTGATTTTTTTTACAACCATATAGCATAATCACCCCAAACAGACAAACTCCGGATTTCTATCACCATTTTAGCATTTCATCTAACATTAGATATACTAGGCTACATTTAGCATACACCGACAGTTGCTTTACCAATACTGCAACTAAATAATTGTAGTCTACATATTGTAAATATTTTTCACCTGAATTCTCAAACATAGATGTAATAGCCTAAGTGTAGGCTAATAGATCGGATGATGATCGCTTGACGATCGAAACGGTTCATCCTAGTGTATTTATTAATCTCATGTAATTTATTTCAGGATTAGGGCATAACCCAGCTCTTTTTGGGTACATTCGTGTTGACCGACAGAAAAGCACCAAACCTTTGTTTAAGTAGGGTTACAAAAGATGCTAGCAGATGGTCAATAAAATGATTTTGAATGAAAACTTGTGACTGAAATTCTTTATTTGATTCTAATAATTTTCACACCTCTGTAGATGCCGACTTTGCTCCTGAGAGATGCCGCAAGGGAAATAATTAATAAAAAAAATCAAATGTATAAAACTTTCTTCAACTCTAATAGGCTACAATTGAGTGTTAGAACATAGGCCTACTACAAAACAATTATATTTTGAAAAATGGAATTTATCTTTTGAAAATACTCCCCCTAGTCAATTCAAACTACAGTAGGCTTACGTTTTGTTCTAATTCACCTTATAAATGTTACTGTATATGTGGTTAAACAGAACTATTTTAACAAACACATATGGATAGCCTACATTGTGCCTTATCCAGATTTCCGGAATCCATTCTTCGTTTTAGTGTTTGTACCTGGATTCCATTGCACCTTTTTGCCTTCCTGAATAGTACGTCCTTTGTTTTCAGCCATTTTACAACTTCTCTTAAATTTTCCTCTCCCACTGACCTCTATTGACTGTGCCCTTACTTTTGTACTGAATAGTCATGACATAAATTTATATTTCTGAAAGGAATATACCGTAATTGTAGGTATAAGTTAGTAACAATGATGTTAACAATGAAACCAATGAAATAGGCTAAATTAGGTATTTTAAGAATCATTAGATGATAAAATACTCGAATAGAATACCGGTACACTCTGAATAGTTTAAATGTTTCCAGAACGCTTTTAAAATATGACATCAGTGAGACATCTCTAGTGGATTGCAGTGCGGCAACTCTCCCAAATGTCAGGTAGAGACTTCGCACCCTCTTGTTGTTGTACCTCAAGGCTAACATGGCCGAAAATAAGTTTACAATCTACTACAGTAATGGTTAAGGCTTATTCTGAAATAAAATCGGCTGATTTAGCGTTTGAAACCAACTTAATATACAATAAATGAGCACAAGGAAAAACTTTGTCGGGAGGAAACATGCACTCGCCTCACGTTATCAACTACAATTTGGGTAATATGCGAGCAACTTGTACCATACCCACAGATAAAGGTTATTGTTTAGATACCGAAATAGCTTGCACACTGCCATCTGGCTGCAACGATGGGAACTTAAGGCTATTAAGGCGTCTGTACCGCTGCGGTAGCCTCTCCGTACCAGATTTACCTTATAGTTTTTAGTGGTATTTGAAACAATAGGCAAAGTAATTCAGTGCGAATTTGATATATTACATTCTGTTGTGTATAAACCTCGGTTGAGCGGCAAAAGAGCACCCGAGTAATTTGATTTTATTGTGAATGAGGCTCAAAGGTTGACAACACTGTTACGATTTCACAAAGTTCAACATGGCTTCCTCAAGTAGACAACGTGTTCAAGCTGCAGCTATAAATTTTGAATCAGGTGGCTTCGGTGGCGTAATTGGTAGCATACTGAGCTTCTAAGTCCAAGATCGCTGGTTCAAATCCGGCTAAAGTTGTTGGATTTTTTATGAGCGTTAAAATTCTTCAGCATGCCTTCCTTCAAAGGGGAAGTAAAGCCGGCGGGCACATGTCATAGATTTATGGCATGAAGAAGCACCTTCTACTAACTACAGAGCGCCAAGAAATGTTCTCCGCAGTGCCTACATGAGTCTGCGAGAGCTAGCATCAGTAACGTTGGCAGCGCTACTGTCGCTTGTATCAAAACAAACAGTAGACTTTGTACTCACCACATAACTGATGCTGGAAGGCTGATGACACATACGCTCTCTTATTGCAATACACACTGACGATTTAGACAGCCTACAGCCCACACATGTGGGATTCATCCTGTCAAGGACACCGTGCTGCCAACTAAACTGCTGGCAGAAGCCGACAGTCACTGCGGAGAACATTTCCTGGCGCCCTGTACAATTGTGTGAAGCTAAAATTGTAGGTTGGATTTGCTTAACGCTCTGCAAGTTTCAACGTTCACCGCCAGGTACCGATTGTGGTGGCATCTAGTAGCCAAGTTCACAGATAGGTGTCGTTGACGGTAGCATTTGGTAGCGAAAGTAGGTACTACTATTGATCGTCTGCAGTCCTTACCTGAAGATGAGGAGTGAGGTAGTTTGCCATTGCTTCCTCACCTAGTCATAACGATAACAATGACCCTATGAATAAAACCTTTCTCAACATCAACAACCACTAGTTGTGCCCTGAGGGCATTACTCAGCACCACCCATACCACAATAGCTTTCATTTAATCACAGCAATGAATGAGACTCAGACATCGGTGGAAAGCCACATTATTATTTTTTAAATCGTTATGCCCAACTACGGAGCGCGTTTGAACTTATTTTGCACAATGTTCCTTCTTCTTTTCTTCCCAATATCTCTTCATTCGTTCACTGTGTTCCTATCTGCCTGCTTCTGTCCAGCCTGTATTTTTCCGTTTAGGTTTCTCTGTAAATTTATGTTTGTTTACTAGGCTTCTAAATTTTACTCTATCTGGAATGCTTTTCTCAGCAATACCCATTTCTTGTAGATCTTCATGTATTTCTGTTAACCAATTGTTGCGGATTTTCAGGATTAGCGCTAGATTTAGAATTCTCTTTGTCAGCCTGTCGTTAGGCTATCAATTCTGTGAAGGTATCCGTAGAATTTTAATCGCCGTTTTCTGATAGTATCTGTGATTTTTTCTGCGGATTGACAAATTTAATGTGGTTTCTTTTTCAGCCAAATTCCATTTTCGAACTATCTAGAATGGATTTTCTGGGAATTTTCCTCTCTTGTTTCTCGATGCATTTCATTTGTGACCTGCTCCCAATTATCAGTGTTTCGGATGCATACAGTGCCTCTGGTTTGATGACTGTGTTGTAGTGTCGTAATTTTGCATTCTTTGAGAAACATCTTTTGTTGTATCTGTTCCACGTGATTTTGTAAGCCCTTTGCAATATTACTCTATTCTTCTTCTTCTTTTTGCGTTTTGCCCATTATAGAGCGCGCTTGAACTTGTTTTTCGGCTTGATGATATTCGCCTTCCTATCTTCCCAAAATCTCTTCATGAAGTCACTGTGCTCCTTCCGTTCTTCTGTCCACTTGGTTCCAGTCCTGCCACTAGTTTTCACCCTAAACTTGTGCTTTGTTACTGCGGTCCTGAAGACTTTGCGGTTTCTCAGAATATTTTCTCCGATGTTCAACTCTTGCAGGTCCTCTCTTGATTCATCCAGCCAGGCTATCCTTGACTTCTGAGAATTTATTACATTGAATAACCTTTTTGTAAGTCTATAATCGTCCGTCCTGAAGAGGTGTCCATAAAATGTTAAACGTCGTCTTCGTACAGTGTTGCTGAAACTATCTGTGTGACGGTATAGATCTGAATTTCGTCTTTTAATCCAAATTCCGTTTTCTTGTATGGGGCCGAATATTTTTCTAAGAATTTTACGTTCTTGCTTTTCTATATTTGAAATTTTAGAATGACCTCCTAATGCTATGGTTTCTGAAGCATATAGAGCTTCCGGTAGTACAACTGTTTTGTAGTGTTTCAGTTTTGCATTATGTGACATTACTCTTTGATTATAGTGATCCCATGTTAGTCTGAATGCTCTATGAAGTTTTGAGGCTCTTTCTGTGTTAGCCAAACTGTCCAATCCTGAAGGAAGAATTATTTCTCCAAGGTATTTAAAAAATTCTACTTGGGATATTGCTCCATACGCTGTTTCTATTTTTAGCCTATTTTCAATTTTGAAAAAATAGGCTTATGAGATCACCTTTTGTCCGTGTGTGTGTGCATGTGTGTGTGATTCGTGTGTGTGTCTCCCCCTAATAAAATCTAAACGGCTGGAGCGATTTCAATGAAACTCGGTAAGTTCATAGCACTATTTCCGGCGACCCCGAACGTGTCCTTCAAATTTTGTTACGACTCACCAATCCAACATGGCGGCTGTGCGAAATATTTCACCAGCATTCAATATTTCCGAAACTATTACCGATATTACCCTGACATTTTGTATGGTGATAAAGGGAACTACTATAAGTTCACTTATGTGACCTTTGAAAACCTGGTGACTACAAAACCAACATGGCGGCCAAGCAAAGTTGCGACTTTAAATAGACGTTTCTCGTGATTTAACCAACCAAACGCAATGAAACTTGGTACAGTATATGTTTATATGCATTGTAATGCACCGACATCTAACTTCGTTCAATTGTTTACATAACCACAAGATGGCGTGTGTGCGAAATATTTAACTGGCATTCTATATCTCTGTAACTATTAGCGGTATCTCCCTGAAATTTGGTACGGAGATAAAGGGCACTACTGGAAGTCCATCTATAAGACTTTCAAAAACCGGTTAACTACTAAACGAACATGGCAGCCAAGCGAATTTGAAAATTTTAAATAGACCTTTCTCGCGATTTAATGTTCCAAACGCACTGAAACCTGGTACAAGAAATATTTATACACATTGTAATGCACTGGTATCTAATTTCGTTCAATTGTTTACATAACCTCAAGATGGTGGCTGTGCGAATTTTAAAATTAAGTTTTTATTTCTTGCGATGTAGTCATGCGATCGAAGTGAAAGTTTGAATAATGAACCTACGCAATAATTTTCCTTTAATGGTACATGCCTCTATGGCCTATACATTTAAAAATCCAACATGGCGACCATCCGATATATTTAGACGGCTCTGAATATCTACGAATCTATTATAGCAATCAAACTGTATTTTTTTAATGTTCATAGGGGCCATGAACTTAAGTTCACCTATAGGACTTTAAATAACCTGGTGATCACAAATCCAACATGGCGTCGACGCAAATTATAAATATTCACATGGACGTTTCTCGCAATTTAACCATCCGAGTGCAGTGAAACTTGGTACAGTAAATCCTTATACGAATGGTAATCCACTGGCATCTAATTTATTTCAATTGATTCCATAACCTCAAGATGGCAGCTGTGCGAAATTTTAAAATCTCCTTGTTACTTCTTGTGTCCTAATTATTCGAATACTACACGTACTCAATAATCTTCATGTAACAGTACATAACTCTAGGACCTACATATATAAAATCCAACATGGCGATCATCCGAAATATTTAGTGGTTCTCAATATCTACGAATCTATTACAGCAATCAAACTGAAATTGGGTATGTTGATAGTGGCAATTAACATAAGTAGGATATATGAAAATAGGCTGTATAGTTCTTCACGGAACTACTTGTTTCTTTCTTGTTCTTTTGCTGACAATTCTGCATGTAGTCTACTTGTTTTTTTCAAATGATATTTGAAGGCCTGCTTGTGATGCTATTCTGTATAATGTCTCAATAGCATGCTTATTATTGTTAAGGGGCGTGGTGGCGCAGTGGTCAAGCTGTATGCCTCTCACCAAGGTGGACCGGGTTCGATTCCCGGTCAATGCATGTGAGATTTTCGAATTGAATTGCCATGCCCTGTGGTTCGGATTCCACGTAAAAAGGAGGTCCCGTGGCTCATGATCTCGAGATTAACGATCACGTTAAACTACAAGCTTCCTTCCTTTTTATTATTGTTATTATTATTATTACTGAAAAAATCTAGTCGTTATGCAACTGTTGCTAGGTCAGGACTGTCTCACTCGTTCAACGCCGTTACTCACATCGTAAATGCCCGTAAAACGTGCAGTGTTCCATATTTGTGAACTTAGGCTACATTGCGATGCTGACTACAAGCTCACCTCAGCCTTATCAGATCATTATTTACGGCCGTGAAATCTGTCAGTATAGCCTACTTGCGACGTTAAATGAATCTACGAGTATATTCCCATCACACATCCCGTCATAAGTTATTCCTAATTTTCATGTCCATTTTTAGTCTCCTGTATCACCCTCAGGGGCTCAAAATTACTGGGACGCGGGTTGGCGATCACCCGGGACCCTAGCTGAGCGTGGCTATGCTTCACTTACTGTAGCCTACTTGGGCTGGGCTCCTTTCATGCTCCTTTGGTCAACCCTAGTTCTCTTCCTACTCAGCCAGTAGGCTATTAGTGTATCCAAAGCCTAGGGTGGCTTTCATTTTCATATATTAATTAGCCCAGCCTATTATTCCCTGATACCATAATTTTTCGAGGGGGAGACCTCTTATTTTCCACGAAATGCCTGACAGGCCCTAAAGGAGTTGGGGTATATGTAGCCTCGCTATTATTGTTGCATCCTGGAAAATGCGTCACACTCACGGCTGGTGAGGTCGGGAGTTGGCTACTGCGAGGAATTCCTGAGCTGGGTCCGTTTTCCCCTTTTTCCAATGACTTTGATGTGGATAATCCCCTCTTTCTCTTTCCTATCTGCCTTTCATGACTCCAGTTTTTCCAAGTCCAACAGTCCTCATTCTCTGAGGGCTGAGGGTAGGCCTTTTTCCTTTCTCTGTCTTGTATTTACTTTATTCCTTAAAAAATAACAGGAATAGCCTATGTTTTTGGGTTGGAGGTCAAGCCAAACTTGACGTGATACACAAGTAAGTGCGACGGTCCACCACGCACCCTGCCCCTAACCAGTCCGCGCAGATACTACCCGCATCTCATCATATCTATACTAATATATTATATTATATTATATTATATTATATTATAATAAAGCTGAAGAGTTTGTGTGTTTATGTGTTTAAACGCGCTAATCTCTGGAACTACCAGTCCGATTCGAAAAATTCTTTTTTTATATGATAGCCAGATTCAAGAGGAATGAATAGTTTAGGCTATGTAGTATTAGGCTAGACCTCTTAGATAACCTAAACGATGCATTTTTGTTCAGTAAGTCGGTATAACAAGCGCTCCCGAACAGCTCTATCCGCATGCGCTGGCGTTATGGTTAGTGATACGTACACCGTTTCACCGATCTGAACCAAAATTTGTATACTTAGCCTTTGGAACCCCGCGAGCAACACTGTCTACGTGAAATTTATGACAGACCAGTCCATTCTCTGCATTTAGGCCCTTTGGCACAAATCTGCACCTTTTCACCGATCTGAACCAAAATTTGTATACTTACCATTTGGAACCCTGCGAGTAACACTGTTTACATGAAATTTCGGACAGACCCCTCCATTCCCTGCATTTAGGCCCTTTGGTACAAATCTACACCGTTTCACCGATCTGAACCCTAATTTGTATACATACCCTTTGGAACCCTGCGAGTAACACAGTCTGCATGAAATTTATGACAGACCAGTCCATTCGTTGCATTTAGGCCCTTTGCCACAAATCTACACCGTTTCACCGATCTGAACCAAAATTTGTATACTTAGCCTTTGGAACCCCGCGAGTAACACTGTCTACGTGAAATTTATGACAGACCAGTCCATTCTCTGCATTTAGGCCCTTTGGCACAAATCTACATCATTTCACCGATCTGAACCAAAATTTGCATACTTACCTTTTGGAACCCTGCGAGTAACACTGTCCGTATGAAATTTTGGACAGACCACTCCATTCCCTGTATTTAGGCCCTTTGGCATAAATATACACCGTTTGGCACAAATATACACCGTTTCACCGATCTGAACCACATTTTGTGTGCTTACCCTTTGGAACCCTGCGGGTGACACTGTCCACTTTAAAATTAGGACAGACCACTCCATGCCCTGCATTTAGGCCCTTTATTACAAATCTACACCGTTTCTCCTAATTGAACCAAATTTTACATACACTTTGAAACCCTGCTGGTAACACTATCCACTTGATATTTTGGACAACGCTCCCCATTCCCTTCATTTAGAATAACAGACAAAATAAACTTGAAAACCACGTATTAAGGCCCTAGAACCATTCATGTCCGTAGTAGTGTAACTGTAAGAGTATTTTAATAAGTCTATTGTGGACGGGCAGTTCGGGCTGCATCACGTCTCCCCTACCAGTATTCTGGTGCAGAATTGCGAAAATAGTTGCATCTTGCGCTGTTTATAATTTGCAGTCATGGGGAGCGATTAGTGCAAAAAGATCTCTTGGGCACCTTAAAACAGTTATCATCAAGAAAATATTATGCCTCGGTATAAGTGCAATGGTGTTGGTGCATTGCATTGAGCTTACCAGCTGCAATAAGTGTTGGTGCTTTCAAATCTACCTTCAATTATTCCGAACCTTATCGTTGAGCGCTATGTGGCGATAAATGATACTATTGCTACCTCAGTAGCTCGGGACAGCCGAAGTTTTCTAAAGTGTTCTGATTATTTTCCTACGACGCTATGCGACAAAAGACGACACTATTGGTCTCTACATTTCTAACAGCCAATGAGGGCCTAGGCATTTTTTTTTTCACTTATTCCTCTTTCTGATCATTTTTTTTTAAATTTGTTTGTAAATAACATGTGTCAGTGCTGTAGTTAGAAAATAGCCGTTTCTCTATTCATTATTATCATTATTATCATTACGGGAAAATGACCTGAATGTTACGTCCATTATACTGTACTACTTATCACCACCGCTACCACCACCACCACCACCACCACCACCACCACCACCACAAAATGTTATATTTTTAAAATATTTTTTCTGAATATTTATATAAGACACATTCATTTTAAAAGGTTACATGCATTATTTATGATGTAGGTTATGCCTTTTAAATATGTCCTCATAAAAGGAAATAAGCTTGTGCATATTTTTACATTAATTTGACATTTGTTTCTCAAGAAAGTACACTTTGTTAACGTTCAGGCCAAGTTTCTGAGAAATATGTAGGCCTACCGTATTAGGCCTACTTAAATAGACTACCATCTATGTGAACCAAAATTTGTATACTTACCATTTGGAACCCTGAGAGTAATACTGTTTACATGAAATTTCGGACAGACCCCTCCATTCCCTTCTTGAGTTTAGAACAGGTTAATATAATTTTGATAATCTTCTACAACCGTCCCAAGAAATTATTAATAATATTTTTCATTCATCTCTTCCATCAATAATCAATGACGTGAGCATCCTGTGTGCTTCCTCTTCAGGCAAGCTTGAAAACTCTACTCTCCAACAATATGAAATACTGAAGTGACATCTATTAGCAGGAAATAATAGGCTAAACCTAACAAAACCATCGCGTTCCTTTCGTGCGAGGAACAGTGGCATAAGATGGTTAAGAGGCTGATTGTGATAGATCCAGTGGCGTAGCTAGGATTTACTTCTCGATGGGGCCAAGTGGAGCCAACTCTGAACTAGTAAGCTAGTTAGTTATTGTTGTCTAGTTTTAAGGGGAGGAACAACGAGGTCATCTGCCTCAACTAATAAGCTATGAAGAGCGTTTTACGAGGTCTACTGTATGTTCATTATAGGACAGAACATTTTTTTCAAATGCTTTTTTTTCTTTTCCTTTGTTTTAAGTTTAGGGTTTGTGTCTAATTTTTTGATGCGTTTTGATTTTGATTTTTTTTGTTATTGGTTTGTGCTTTTAGTTTTGCTTTCGTTTTTATATTTTGTTTTTGCTTTGTATTCTTTGTTTATGGTTTGTTGTTCACTGCTTTAGCTTTTGTTCTTTGATTCCTGCTCTATGCTCTGTGTTGTTGTGTTTGTTTTTTCTTTCGTTTTTTGGTTTTATATTTTGGCTTCGTGTTTTTTTTCTGCTTTGGATTTCGTTTCTGATTTGTGTTTTTGGTTTTGAATTTGATTTTTCTTCCATTTTTCATTTTGTTTGTTTGTGCTTTATGGGGCGGGGGAGGCTTGTACAAATTGAACAAAACTGAACGTTTTCGTGTTTGATCTCGATAGCATTTCATACGTTATATATGCGACTGTCAATGTGCACGAAAAAGAACAGTTTTACCTAAGCAAGCGTTAAGTTTACGTAGCACTAAAATGGTTACACGAGCAAACAAAAATGTTCTGGAATTAGTAAGTATAAACGTACATAATTTAGTCGTTTGTAATCAATCCCAAGATTGTTTTTATTCAAAATAAGCATTTCATCGATTGATCCCCCTGATCACTCCCCGTAGGTAAGCCACTGGATAGATCACGTGAACGAACATCAGAAGTTGTTCAAGCGATAGAAACATCGAACGAGTAGGTGGCTACACTGTGCTCTAATTGGACCATGTTATGCATAAAGGAACCAACCACCATTAAGATAGTACTGAGGTATTGAGGCTCAAAGTTGGTTGGTTGGTTGGTTGGTTCCTTAGTTTAGGGGCTGCGACAACGCGGTCATGTAGCCCCGTGTACTTTGGGTGTGTGTAGAATCTGTCTGATAACCAGTGTTAATTGTGATGACTGAATTAGTGTGTGTTATCTGTTTTTAATTCAAGTAAGGACTGCAGACAGTAATTTCAAGTAGTTCCTACTTTTGCTACCAAATGCTACCGTCCTCGACACCTAGATTGCAAACTTGCCTACCAGATGGCATTGCAGTCAGCACCTGGCGGCGAATGTTGGAACTAATAGAGCGTTATCAATTCTAACCTACACATTTAGCTTCACACAAGTGTAGTTAGTGGAAAGGTTCTTTTACATGCCATACATCTATGAAGGAAGGCATACTGAGGGATTTTTAACGCTCTTAAAAATCCAACGACTTCGGTCGGGTTTGAACCCACGATCTTGGGCATAGAAGCTCAGCATGCTACCAACTACGCTACCGAACCTGCCTGGACTCAAAGTCAACCTTTGATATTTAATTCCTATTCCACATGTGAAATCTGAAAATAACATATTTACGTAGAGGAGGATATATTTTTACTTATTCCTATAGAGGCCTACTACGCTCTTCTGAGCGGAATCTGTTGCTAACCAAGTGGAAAATGGGATCTGTATCTTTCAGGGTATTCTTTTTTTTTTAATCAATGTTTGCCTACCCCTCTTAATTTTTTTTCTTTTAGTCGCTTATTTTTACAATCTTTTCCTTTTCTATATAAAACGCTATTTCAAAAAAACTTACTAATTTGCAGAACAGCTAAAATCCAATTAGACTAGATCAAACAAATTACTACAACACATCAGCGTCAAAGCAGTTGGTTCTTTTATAAGTTTTCTCCAATCAGCGATACAGAGGAAGCAAATTTTTCACTTATAAAATTTAAAATAAATATTGCATGACTGAAGTTCATATTATTGTTGGTCAGATAGTCCAATATTTCTTCCACAAGATGGTCGTTATAACCAAATTTCAGTAAAACTGGCGCTTGGTTCCTTTATGCATAATATGATCCAATTAAGGCTTTGTCAATATGACGTCATACCCCAAGTTTGGTTGGATATAGTCTAATATAGCTTAGTGTCGACTTGAGAGAGTGATCGATAGCTTCCTGAAACAGGAATGAAGGCACGACCTTCTCTCCAGAATATGGCACTCGCGATGAGGAGAGTATGAACTAGTCCTATACCGGTATGAATGGAGTTGGTGGAGATGTATTTTTGATCGTGGCTTATGTCACGTGGCTGATATAACGCCTGACATTTGGCACACTTGTATTCAGGAAACATCATGAATCTCTTGTGAATTTTAATTTCACACTTGATAGTTAATTAAAGTATCTTCTGATTGTGGCCGTTGATGTTGTTTTACTGCGTAGCCTACCATCTTCTTGTAATAATAATAATAATAATAATAATAATAATAATAATAATAATAATAATAATAATAATAACAAACAACAAGAATCTCCAGTCAAAACACATAGAAAAGATCAGCAAATATAGCGAGTTGGTCGGCCCTATCATTCTTTGTCCCAAGTACGGGCGTGATCCCAAGCACCTCGCTCCAAGGCCTTAAAGAACTGGATCTGGATACGCAACTGTACAAACTAATGCAGAAGGCAGTAGTTCTATCAACAACCTGAATCCTTCGGAAGTTCATGGGCAGCGACATTCCAGCTAAGAAGTGGCTGTTCCAGTAACTATACTTTGGGTCCCTGAAGCCCGTAAAGACTAGTTACTGTCGTCTATGTAGTGCTGTACCAGCAATGTGTTATATGTACTGTATAAAACAATAATAATAATAATAATAATAATAATAATAATAATAATAATCTAGGCTGTCACCCCTGAGGTCCGAATTCGATTCCTGGCTCTGCCGAGAACATTAATTCTGATCTGAGGGCTGAAACGGGGTTCACTCAGCCTCGTGAGGCAGAACGCAGAAGAGGTGAGTTCGATTGTGACCTCAGACCTCAGTCTTTCTAGAAGTGGTTTTCTGTGGTTTCCCACTTCTACTCCAAGCAAATGTCAGAATGGCTCCTAACTTGACACTCTGACCCAATTAACTTATATCACCAATTTACAAATACACATACTAGTACAGCCATCACAACTACACAGGTCATACATAAATTCCACACACCCACACACAAATACACGGGGCTACATGACCACGATGTCACAGCTCCTAAAAGAATCAACAACAATAACAACATACATGTTGTTTTTTAAATAATTTTTAGGTTCTTGGGACATCTTGTTCATCAATCCCGTGCAGTGTGTCTGATTTAAATTCTTTGCACGATTGTCATAGCCGTGAGGCCTTCTAGGGCAGTACGGCAGCATCTTGGAAGCAAGAATGGGCCAGATTATAACCACATCAATGACCCAACAGCAAAACCTCCTGGGTTCAACCTCCCACGCACCATCTGGACCAGACTAAACAGGATACTCTGCGGCGTCGGAAGAACTGCTTCTGCACTACACCAATTGGGGTGGTTGGAGTCTCCTTCCTGCAAATGTGGTGCTGAAGGGAAAACCATCAGCCACATCGTGAAAGAATGTCCTCTTCGAGCATTCACTGGGCCTATGGAGGAGCTACATCAAGTAACCCCTGCGGCACTCACTTGGTTGGAAGGACTAGACATTAGCTTGTGATGAAATCTCAGAATCTGCAGCTGTGTGTGTGTGTATGAGTGCCTCCTAGTTAGTCTCTAATACTTTATATCCATGTATATAAATATGTATATATATAGCCTATTTTTTTCAAATAACAATTATAATATGTAAAATACATTTCAAACGATTGTGAAATGAAGCATCATACGCTAAATAAATAAGTGTGGCTGATAACCTGTGTTTATGTGATGACTGTAGTAGTGTGTGTAACTGTATTAGGGACTGGTATGAGGTAGGTGTCCTGGGATTTGAAGCAGGGTACTCATCATCATCAATTTCAGTTTTCCAGCTCGGGACGGTTCGGAGCAAATATGACACCCCTCCACTTAACTCTGTCTGTCCACCATCCTTCCTCAACCACTGAACTCCACTCCAGGTTCCATTCCTTCACACTGTCCTTCACCAAATCCATCCAGCGTACTCTAGGTCTTCCTCGTCCTCTCTTTCCAGTCATCCGTGACTCCATCACTTGTTTCGGCATTCTTTCATCATTCATCCTTTTCACATGTCCATACCATCTCAATCTGTTCAGCTCCAGTTTATCATTCAGCTTCTGTACATTCAGGGGCTGCGTAGTGCAGTCGGTAGAGGCGCTGAGCTTCTAACCGAAAGGGAGTGGGTTCGATCCCCACCCAGGTAGTGGATTTTAGAAACAAAACTACCACTTTCGAAAACACAAATAGCCCCGGGGTTCACTCAGCCTACACCAGAAATGAGTAAGTTACCAGGGAAATTCCTGGGAGCAAAGACGGCCGGGCCTGGAGCTGACAACTCCATTCCATTTGTACGGAGAATTAAGACATGGTTCACCAGTTAGCCGCTCCGGTAAATCCTGTACAGCGTTGCTGATATGGAGCCATCACTTCCGAGCGAGGCGCTATGACGCGTGATGGAGCCCATCTTGGCAACGTTGTACAGCTTTCACCGGAGCGGCTAACTGGTGAACCATGTCTTAATTCCCCATACAAATACAAACTGATATAAAATAAGTGAATTAATTTACGTATTTCACAATCATACAGCATACCTTTTTGATGTAGACTATAAGGATTACAACGCAACCAAGAACTACATTTTCAAACCACCCCGAGCCGAGAAAACGTTACCTTACGAAAATGGTAACAACTTTGTTTCTTGGACACACAAAATTTTAAAATTAATAAACCAGGTATACAACATTCCAATGTATATTGTGTTAAAATTTGGATTCGATCTGATGACGGGTTTGTGAGATAATAATTCTTAAATGTGACGCATGGTTGAAACACGCTTAAAAACGGGCACTTTTTGTGTTCCAACTGCGATAAAAAATATTAAAATATAAATTAAAAATTCCAAACCTACATGAACTAACGTAAAATAGAACGACGAAAATGATGATGTTATTGATTTTATGTAGGTCTATTAGTTACTTCACAAACCTTTACCTTCAACTACTCCCAGGGCCTCCATGGCATGTACGGAGTTGGCTTTGCTTTGTTTCTGTACATTCACATCCTTTCTAATGTCTTCATTTATCACTCCATCTCTCCTAGTCTTCCGTGCCATACTCCTCTGGAATTTCATTTCGGCTGCCTGTATTCTACTTTCATCTCTCCTCGCCATTGGCAAAGTTTCTGCTCCATACGTAATTATTGGTAAGTACCGAACATCACTTCTATAGCCTTCAGTGGTATATATTTATCACAAATTAAACCCCGAACCTGATAATAGAAAACACTCCAACATTTTATTCTCTTGTTTATTAATTATTTATTATTTATTATTTATTATCGTATGGCTTTTATTGCCGGGAGTGTCCGAGGACATGTTCGGCTCGCCTGAGTCAGTACCATTTCCAGCGGACGTCCTTAGGGTGAGCTACAAGTTCCGTTCAATTTCAAGTAGTTCCAACTTTCGCTACCAGATATCAATGATACCTAGTGATGAACGTTGGACCTTTCATAGAGCGTTCCGACGAAATCTAACCTAACAAATTTAGCTTCACACATGTTTAGTCTGTGGAAGGATCTTTTATATGCCATAAATCCATGACATGGGACCGCTGGCTTTACTTCCCCTCCAAAGGAAAGCATACTGAAGGATTTTAACGCTCTTAAAAATCCGACGACTTCGGCCGGGTTTGAACCCGCTATCTTGGGCACAGCAGTTCAGCATGCTTCCAACTACGCCACCGAAGCCATTCTCTTGTTGATAGTAGGGTACTATCCCGGTATTAACTGGAGGAAATGTGGAAAAGCCGTGGGAAAACCACACTCACTCAAGACAGCCACTATCAGCGCCGTCGGGATTCGAACCTTGCTGCACCTGCCCCAGCGGCCGTGGAGCACTATTTAACGAGCAAGTTAGTCTCCACCGCGGGGTGACGTGAATACAGGAAGCCGAATGTGTCAAACAACTTCTTGAGCATATCTCCTCCCACTATTATTGACAGGACGCTAAGCTGTAAAGCATGCTAAAGCAGGTCTCTTTAATGTTTTTACAGCCCGATGTGTCTCAGAATGTCCAGCTGCAACGGGATCTCTACCTGCGTTTGTTTTGTATGAAGACGAGCCTATTAAGACATTAACTGTCACGTGTTATGACGCCATAAAGGGGCACAAAGCTGTGCTACTGTACTCTGAAGACCCTCGCAGCCTTACTGGTGTCTGTCCCGCCATAAAGCAATAAGTCAGAGCTGGTGACAGCCTGTACGCCAATAAACACCCTCATTGAACTGAAGGCACGCTGTGTTAGACATGGGTTGGACATTCTCCCGTCACTGTTCACAGCAGGACAACACTCTGGAGGGAAACCTTGTCTGTAGTAGAAGATAATTTCTTCTGAACATTGTGAAGGGGTCGGGGGGAGGCATGGACAGAAGTGAATTCAATTTTGGAATTGGGTTTTAACAACGGTATTATTATTATTGCTGTTATTAGGAAGGAAGCTTGTAGTTTAACGTGACCGTTAATCTTGCTATCATGAGCCACGGGACCTCATTTTTACGTGGAATCCGAACCACACGACATGGCATTTCGCTTCAAAAATCTTGCATACATTGATCGGGAATCGAGCCCGGTCCACCTTGGTGAGAGACAGACAGCTTCACCGCTGAGCCACCACGCCCCGATTGCTGTTATTTTTTTTTTCTTTCTTCGGCCTTTCCCAATTATTGGGGTCGCTGGAGCCAACCAGGCTCATTTTGGATTTGGCCAGGGATTTAAGGCCGGATGCCCTTCCTGACGCCACGTGATTTTTCAGGTGAAAATTCCACCCCGCTGTCACCGGGATTCGAAGCCCGGTCGTTCGGTTGAAAGACGAGCAGCTAGGCCACTGTGCCCTCACGCTCCCCTATTAATATTATCATCATATTTGGACTGTTTGTCATCTCTTGATGAATGCAGTACGTTTGCATTTGTCTGTTGGCACAACTGGAGTAAAATGTGGCTTTTCACCGAGGTCTCAGTCTCACTCATGGCTGTGATTATATGGAAGCTACTGAGGTATGGGTGGTGCTTAGTAATGACATTCAGGCCACAATCAGTGCCTGTGGATGCTGTGAAAGCTTCTACTCATAGGGTTAGTACTGCTGTTCTGACCCAGTGAGGAAAGCAATGGCAAACTATCTCACTATTATTTACCATGATCTAGGAGAGGTACACAATTCAAAATTGCAAAGAATGCAAAATGCTTGCTTGCGGGTTGTTCTCAATGTACCAAGAGAGTCTCATTTAACTCCATTGTACGTCCAGATTGGATGGCTAAAATTAAAAGAACGAAGACAGTATGCCATGGCTCTGGCTGTGATAAAAATTCTAAAATTCAAAATTCCGTCTTATATTTACTGCTTACTAACTGCCATGTAGTCGGTGCATAACCGTGCGAATAGACACACTGCACAAATGCTCCAGATACTTCATCACAGAACCGGAAAATGCAAAGGTTCATTCCACATTTCAGCTAGGAATAAACATAAATTGCACCAGTATTCACGACTCCCCATCAGAACGATTAAACACTCCCTTCATGGTAATCTATCAGCTATAGACTACAATTATCATGGCCAAGGTGAACAGATGTAATAACCAGATCTTCTATTATCAACTGAATGTTTAGGTTAAGTTTCTTTTTCTTTCTTCATTTATTTTATTGTATTCAACCGCCCTCTGAATGAAGAGAGCTGCATAAAGAGGCTTTGTAGCCTCAGTGGCCTGTATAAGAGAAATACTTACTTCGTTGGCCACACGAACCGAAGTCGATTCATTGCCTCACTCTTTAGCCTCTTCCATTGGTCTCTGTTGCTAGCCATGTTCTCGTTGGCTCCCAGTGTCTCCAGGTCTTTCTTGACTCCATCCATCCACCTCAGTTTTGGTCTACCCAGGGGTCACGTACCTTGTGGCTTCCCTTCTAGCACTGTCTTCACCATTTTGTCTTCTCTTCTCAGGACATGTCCCAGCCATTCAATTCTTCTGCTCTTTATTACAGCTGTCACATCGGGTTCATTAAACAGCGTGTGGATTTCAATATTTTTTCTTCTTCTAAAGATTCCATTTTCAGACACTGGCCCAAAAACTTTTCTTAACACCTTGTTTTTCAAAATTTATAATTTTTCTCTCCATTTTCTTGCTCAGTGTCCATGTTTCCGCCCCATACATTAATACTGGTCGCACGATTGTCTTGTAAATGCGGAGTTTTGTTGTTTTCGTTAATAGCGAAATAAGAGAAATAATAAATTCAAATTCAAAATTCCTTTTCTTGCCTAGTACGCCTCAATATAGTGCTGCCTTGGGTTTTTGTGGGTCTCTACCCACATAACCAAAGGGCGGTACTTTTTGAGGATCCAACCAGCCTTTGGGCTGACTACCTAACAGACAGACATCATCATATATAGACTATAAAACGCTACTGTGTAGCTTATGTTCCACAAAACTCAAGCTCTTAAACCAGGGGAAGTTAGAAGGTGCGGTTGGTGCCAAAATCTTCCAAATCGTCTCAATAGTAGGCCTACATGACAATCTATTGATTTGTTTATATAGAGCGTTTAAACAAATAAACAAGACGATAGCCCTAGCTAGAATTGTGTCTCGTCGAGTTCACATAACAGTAAAGCACTATAGTTACAGTGATTCCCTAATAACCTAGTACAAAATATCTGCTCAGTAAGATTAATATGAACATGAATTTATAAAATAAGTCACAGAACCTACAAATAATTTACATATTTTAAATGTTATAAACAATTGTAACACTAATAATGGCTATTAATTATGTACTACGGTACCTTAATGTTATTCTGAACTGCTATGCCCACATAGCAAAGTCGTCGGGTGTTTAAGAGCGTTAAAATCCTTCAGTGACATAGGCCTATGCCTTCCTTCGGAGGGGAAGTAAAGCCAGCGGGCCCATGAAATAGATTTATGGCATGGAAAAGAACCTACCACTACAATTGGTAGTGTGTAGCTAAATTTGTAGGTTATTTGGTTAAAAACACTCTATCAAGTTACAACGTTCACCGCTAGGTGTCAGTGACAGTGGCATCTCTGGTAGCCAAAGATGGAATATTGAAATTGAACTAGATGGGAAGCCTACGGGCGTTCTAAAAAAAACAAAAAAAAACCTCTTCGCTTTGGACATTGGCTGCGTTTCAGATATAATTAATATTATTCTAATTGATATATAGAGACTATCCTAGACTTTAACTAAGTTTTATAGTTTAGGATAACGTCTCCTGTACCCATATACTGTGAGGGCCCTGCCTACAAAACGGAGCCTGATAATGGCCGTGTCGCGGACAATCGCTATGACTCACCGCGGGATTTATAGCATGTACCGATTACGACAACCGGTCGGGAAGCCCTGGATGCTGTCATAGATTACATACGCTGCTGGCAAGATACCTTAATTGTAATAAAAATACTTGCTGAAAAGTACTGTAGCCTACCTCGTAGTCTATCCCGTGAACTTGGTTATGTATAGAAGAAAACCTCTCACCCGGAGGCCCCGGGTTCGATTCCAGGCTCTGTCAGGGATTTTAGAAACTGACGTGAGGACAGGAACCGGGTGCACTCAGCCTCGTGAGGACAATTGAGTAGGTGACTGACGGTGAGGCAGCGCCCCGATCACGAAAACCAAGATTAACGGCTGTAGTGCCATGGATTATTGTTATTAGACTATTATTATAGAAGAAAGCATCGAATTTTCCTAGTTGAAAAGAAGTAGACTAGTTTGCAGTAAATTTGTTCGTAAGTTTCAACGCCGTGCGATTTTTACTTGTGGAGGAACTGCAAACAAAAGGTAAAGAGAAACAATCCGCGTACTCTAGAGGCTCTCGAGAACGAAATAACTGCACTGATACGAAATATCACTGAGGACGAATTACAGTGAGTGTACCAAAACTTCCTACGTTGGTGCAACGTGTGTTTAGAAATTGAAGGACAGCATTTCCAGCAACTACTCTGATATTCATATAAGTAATTAAGATTATTAAATACTTTAGAAAGTGTAAATGTGTTAAACTAGTAGGACGCTATGCTGCTGCTAGCGCTATACCTCTAATCACCTCAAGACCTAAGCGGCCCCTTTGATGTTCTGGTCTGTGAAGACGCCAACGCGCCAGGAAAGTTCCCAATTTTTGTGCTTGTTTTTGACGCACAGGATTTTCCAGCGCGTGTTACTATGTTTCCATAAGCTGACTACTTTTCAGAATTTCCTTTGTAAAAATATACGAATACATTTTTCATTTTTACGTTAATTGGGAACTTTACCAACGTTGCTTTTTATGAATTGTGTGTTTTAATATACTTTTTAGCGGTGTTTGTAACTATAGGCAGAGTAATTCAGTACGAATTAGATATTATATTACCTTTTGTTTTGTACAAACCTTGTTTGAGCGGCAAAAAAGCACCCGAGTAATTCGATTTTTTGGCGAATCAGGCTCAAAGATTTTTAACACTGTTACGAATGCACAAAGTTCAACATGGTTTCCTCTAGTAGACAACGTGTTCAAACTGGATATGTAAAGCTTGAATCACCAATAAAATACTTCAACGGCAATAAAAGTGGAGAGAAGTTGAGTAAAAGCAGGAAAAAAAATGAATTTATATGTACTCTAGGATATAGTAGGCTGAGGGATGATAATCGAGTTTCCATGCCGGAAACACAAGAAAGGACAGAGAGAGGACATGCGCGGAGGGATATTTTCCTCAGGTATAGTTGCTTGCTCGACAGGCAGCTAGCCACAGGGCCCCGGTCCGCCACACGGCCTTTGCGAGACTCCGTCCTATAGGGAAGGCCCTCACTGTATTTGTATCACATGCATTTTTGTTGTGTTTCTCATCTGTCGCTTTCCTATCCCACATTCCCCTGATCACATTGACAAGTTTTCTTAATTTATGTGGCTTGCTCCATTCCATATTGAATAACTTTACTCAAGATGATATTCATGATGATGGTGGTGATGATAATTATTATTTTAAGGGGCGCTCGTAGTGATAGATTTAGGCCAAAAAGGATGTGATCTAACTGTTGGTGTGCATGACTTGTCAGTTCAAACGGAAGTAGGTTATATATTTCGATTCTGTTTTGACTATGATTGTATGGGTGTAGTGTGTGTCACCATGCCACCAACACGTAGGTTAAGAGGCGTTTGGTTAATACACTAAATATTCAAACATGGAATAATAACATTAAAAAGCAGAAAATAGTAAGAATCAGCGACGAACCAGGAGCGAGTCGGCATCAACATGAAGACATTGCAATCATTGAACGACCAACAACTTCTGTACAAGTGAAATTACTTCAAAGAAACTCCAACCTCGCAGAAAGAAGACGAAGACAGACGATACTCGTATGGTTTCGTACAAACAATACATGGACACCAAGCGTTAGAGCTTGCCACGGTGGGTGAGTGGTAATCGTGTCGGACTACCAACCCCAAGCTTGCAGATTCGCTCCTGGCCGTGATAAGTGATTTTTGAAAGGCGACAAAAATCACGGCATCCATGTCATACGTTTTGGCATGTTAAAGAACCCATTTGAATTCAGTAGGCCGTGTTCATAATGGCAAAATTAATCTCGGGTAGAAGCTGTACAGATCAAGTCCTTAGTCTTACAACTTTTATTGAGGCAGGCTTTCAAGAAGGTATGAAAACGTCTGTAGTATTTGTTGATTTGACAGCAGCCTATGATACAGTATGGAGAGAGGGACTCCTTTCAAAATTCTTAAGAGTGATCCCCTGCAGAATACTAGCCCAGTTATTAAACAATATGTTATGTGATAGATATTTCAAAGTTATCCTGGGCAAGGAAATCAGCAATCGAAGAACTCTAAAAAACGGTCTTCCACAGGGCTCTGTGCTCACACCAATCCTTTTCAATCCATACATTGCAGACATTACTCATAGTGAAAGTAGGAAATTTGCTTATGCAGATGATCTAGCCATTGGCGTCAATAGAAAGTGCACAGAGGAAACTGAAAGGATATTGACAGATGATCTTTCAATCCTGTGGCAGTATTACCATAAGTGGCGACTCACACCTAGCCCAAGTAAAACAGAATCTTCTTGCTCTCATCTTCACAACAGACAGGCTAACCGTCAACTGAAAATCTGTTTTAATGGGAACTTTGTTAAATACAATCCTACACCGAAGTATTTGGGTGTCACACTCGACAGATCCTTAACCTACCGAAAACATCTGTCCAATACTACAGCCAAGGTAGGCCTACGTACCACGAACAACAATCTTCAAAAGCTGTGTGGTACTACGTGGGGATCAACAGCTAGAACAAAAAGGAAGCTTGTAGTTTAACGTGACCGTTAATCTTGAGATAATGAGCCACGGGACCTCCTTTTTACGTGGAATCCGAACCACAGGACATGGCATTTCACTTCGAAAATCTCACATGCATTGACCGCGAATCGAACCCGGGCCGCCTTGGTGAGAGGCATACAGCTAGACCGCTGAGCCACCACGCCCACTAACAGCTACAACACTTCGCTGCTCTGCACTGGGACTATAGTGCGTCTCTACCTTAAAAGACAGTATGGAATGGAATGTAGTATTTGCCTCTCACTCGCACTCCTATGTCCTGCAATTAGCTTCGTCCTCTTCTACCCCGGCGATGTTGCCATTTCCCAATAATTGAAAGGGACAAATAAATCTAAGAAAATGTTTGTGTGGTATTATAGAGAATTTGCCGCTCTTTATGATGGTGTAACAAGTAGTTCCGTGAAGAACTATACAGCCTATTTTCATATATCCTACTTATGTTAATTGCCACTATTTAACATACACAATTTCAGTTTGATTGCTGTAATAGATTCGTAGATATTGAGAACCGACTAAATATTTCGGATGGTCGCCATGTTGGATTTTATATAAGTAGGTCCTAGAGTTATGTACTGTTACATGCAGATTATTGTGAACGTGTAGTATTCAAACTTCAATCACATAATTAGGACACAAGAAAAAACAAGGAGATTTAAAAATTTTTCACAGCTGCCATCTTGAGGTTATGGAAACAATTGAAATAAATTAGATGCCAGTGGATTAACATTCGGATAAAGATTTACTGTACCAAGTTTCACTGCACGCGGATGGTTAAATTGCGAGAAACGTCCATGTGAATATTTATAATTCGCGTCACCGCCATGTTGGATTTGTGATCACCAGGTTATTTAAAGTCCTATAGGTGAACTTAAGTTCATAGCCCCTATGGACATTAAAAAATGCAGTTTGATTGCTAAAATAGATTCGTAGATATTCAGTATCGTCTAAATATTTCGGATGGTCGCCATGTTGGATTGTTAAATGTATAGGCCATAGAGTCATGTACCATTAAAGGAAAATTATTGCGTAGGTTCATTATTCAAACTTTCACTTCGATCGCATGACTACATCACAAGAAATAAAAACTTAATTTTAAAATTCGCACTGCCGCCATCTTGAGGTTATGTAACAATTGAACTAAATTAGATACCAGTGGATTACAATGTATATAAATATTTCCTGTACCAGGTTTCAGTGCGCTTGGAACATTAAATCGCGAGAAAGGTCGATTTAAAATGTTCAAATTCGCTTGGCCGCCATGTTCGTTTTGTAGTTAACCGGTTTTTGAAAATCTTATAGATGGACTTCCAGTAGTGCCCTTTATCTCAGTACAAAATTTTAGGGAGATACCGCTAATAGTTTCAGAGATATAGAATGCCGGTGAAATATTTCGCACATCCGCCATCTTGTGATTATGTAAACAATTGAACGAAGTTAGATGTCGGTGCATTACAATTTATATAAACATATACTGTACCAAGTTTCATTGCGTTTGGTTGGTCAAATCGCGAGAAACGTCTATTTAAAAGTCGCAAATTCGCTTGGCCACCATGTTCGTTTTGTAGTTACCAGGTTTTCAAAAGTCACATAAGTGAACTTATAGTAGTTCCCTCTATCACCATAGAAAATGTCAGGGTAATATCGGTAATAGTTTCGGAGATATTGAATGCTGGTGAAATATTTCGTACAGCCGCTATGTTGGATTGGTGAGTCGTAACAAAATTTGAAGGGCACGGTCGAGGTCGCCGGGAATAGTGCTATGAACTTTCCGAGTTTCATTGAAATCGCTCCTGCCGTTTAGATTTTATTAGGGGGGGACACACACACGAATCACACACACACACACACACACACACACACACACGCGCACACACACACGGACAAAAGGTGATCTCATAAGCCTATGTTTTCAAAATTGAAAATAGGCTAAAAATAAAAGCCATAAATAATTAATACATGGCCCAATTTTCACAATTACGATATTTTAGCGCGAATCTATATTTTTGCATTTATAAAACTTATCACGCCATAGATAATGAACTAATGATCGCAACAGATCAAGAATTTATTTTTAGATTGCCTGATGTTGGTAGAAGATACCCTACTTCTCAGGGCAATAATTATTTTCATAATAAGAAAGTTATGATTTTTTTCTTAAATGTTACTTGAAAAATCTGGGATGGTGTCACATAAAAGTTAGCTAGCGAGAAAGTTTTTTGCTGTTGACTTTACGTTGATGACTAAGCGAGAAGAAATGTTCATTAATGTCCGAAATAGTTTTTAAAACAAACCAGAGCTCAATATTAGGTAGCATTCATAAGTTATAGCACTTCGCTTAGTCCTCCCGCTCAGCGCTGACGCACCGGAACTTTGTTTACTAGTGTGGCCTGCAGGCTATCTCCCCCGACTACGTTTGAAGGAGGGTAGGTGATGATGTGAAGTATAACTATGAAATGAAGTGGATTTTGTGTTCTTTATAAATTGTCCGCCTCGTTGCGTTCTTGGCTGTCACTGTGCTGTCACCGTGGAGGCCCGGGTTTGAATCCCGGCTCTGCCAAGAAATGTAATTCAGGTCTGAGGGCTGGAACGGGGTGTACTCAACTCCATGAGACAAAACTGAGAAGAGGCGGGTTCGATTCCTACCTCAGCCATCCTCGAAGTGGTTTCCGTAGTTTGCCTTTGTTCGTCCCGGGAATTAACAAGGGTTCGTTAATGGTGTAGAGTTAACGTTTCTGTGCCAAAAAGAACACGGTAGACACACACGACAAAATGACAGGTGAAGTATATGAAAAGTGGTTCGCCGAGCAATATTGTTGCTCAATGTTCCCGAAGGATCTAGCCTAGTAATAGACAATGTAGGCTATCACAGCAGAGAAATATGTTCTTGCTTGTCACCTTACCACACCACCATACCTCAGTGAACTTAATCCTATCGAAATGGTACGGGCGCAAGTGAAGAACTATATAAAATTGAACAACGTCTCGTTCAAGAAACAAGAAATGAATAATTTAATTTCGGCTGCATACCCCCACTTGACCTCACAAAATTGGGTAAATTACGTGGACCACAATATATTATTATTATTATTATTATTATTATGTCATATTATAATTTATTATAACCTATGATATTCGAGAAAAATGCCTTATCATATTCATGAATAATTGAATAATTGAAAATTATAAATTATAGCTGAAATACCCGTGCTTCGCTACGCGTCATAAATAAATTAAAATGTGAAGGTGACAGTTAAACCAGGGGATAGGCGAGGTACTGCGCAGAGGGAGATTAAGGATGGAATATTTTGTCCAACTACACCGTTCGGCGTTGACCGTGTTTTATAGCACAAATTTAGGTTTTATTCGCTAACCGTTGGAGACACCTTTCGGATAGAAAATGTAATTTTAAACCTCGTATATGCCATCAAAATTTTGCTATTTCTTAGCGTTCACTTTTTATTTGAAATGGAAATATGAAAATTTGAAACCAAAGGGTGTAGTGACGTCACTAAAATGGTCGCCATCTTTAAATAGTGCAAAGTATTGAAATCAAAAGTAGCCTATATGTTAACCAGGTAAATCAGCTACTTCCATATAAAATTCATGTAAATCGGACCAGTGGTTCTTGCGTGATTGAGTAATACACAGACTCACACCATCTCATTTTTAGCCTCGCTTCGCTCGCGTCATAGTCGTGTCATATTGTTATTCAATGAAATGCATGTTTAACCCCGTTAACACCCCTTTAGAACCTGAATATCCAAAAATCCCTCCTTAGTAGAATTTTTCGACACACAACAAACATATCCCCTTCTTCTAACTTTAATAGTTTTGGTTGGTCGATGAGAGTGAACATCCAAAAATCCTTCCTTAGTGGACGTTTTTCTTCCAGAATTTCACCCCTCCCCATAGGCACCTTAAATTGGATTTATGAAAAAAAAAAAAAACCGGTCGAACACCTACTTATTTTAATTAACTTATTTATTCGTTTATTTATATTTAAGCTGATTGAAACTCGGAGAAAATCAAACTCCTCGCCTATGTCGTTTAAGAGATACACGCTCCGTTTGGAATCTTTCAACCCCCACTTTTCATCCCTTTCACCTCATAATATACACCAAATCGAAAAACCATTAGACATGTGTCAGCTTATTCTTAATGATTAGAATATATGCCAAGTATCACATCCCCAAATGAAACCACTCGTGAGATATTGTTATTCAATGAAATGCACGTTTACCCCCTTAACACCTCTTTAGAACCTGAATATCCAAAACTCTTTCCTTAGTGGACGTTTTCGACATACCACGAACATATCCCCAAAATTTCATGTTTCTAACTTCAATAATTTTGGCTGGGCGATGATGAATGAGTGAGTCAGTCAGGACATTTTCTTTCATTTATTTTTCAGAATTTCACCCCTCCCCATGAACCCCTTAAATTGGATTTATGAAAAAAACAAAACGGTCGAACACCTATTTACTTATATAAAGCTGTTTTCCCCCTGAGTTTGATGAGTGAGTAAGCGAGTCAATCAGTTAGGACACTTTCTTTCCTGTTTTCCCCCCGATTTTCACCCCTCCCCATGGGCCCCTTAAATTGGATTTATGAAGAAATGGTCGAACACCTATTTACTTATTTTTTAAGCTGCTTTTTTCCGCTGAATTTCAAAATTATCGCCTATGTTGAATAAGAGATACAGTACATGCTCCGTTAATAATCCTTCAACCCCCAATTTTCTCCCCTTTCACCTCATAATACACACCATATCGATAAACCCTTAGGCGCGTGTCTGCTGATTTTGAATGATTAGTTTATATGCCGAATATCACATCCCCAAATGAAACAACTCGTGAGATATTTTTATTCAACAAAATGCAAGTTTATCCCCTTAACACCCCTTCAGAACATGAATATCCAAAAATCCATCCTTAATGGACTTTTTCGATATACAACGAACATATCCCCAAAATCTCAAGTTTCTAACTGCTATAGGTTTGCTGGGGGATGATGAGTGAATATCAAAAAATCCTTCCTTTGTGGACTTCTTTCCCCAGAATTTCTCCCCTCCCCATGAGCCCCTTAAATTGGATTTATGAAAATACAATCGAACACCTATTTACTACTTTTTCAAGCTGATTTTTCTCCCTGAGATTCATACTTTTTGCCTCTGTCTTTTAAGAGATAATTGCTCCGTAAAGAATCCTTCAACACTCACTTTTCACACATACACCTCATAATATACACCACATCGAAAAATCCTCAGACATGTGCCTTCTTATTCTTAATGATGAGTTTATATGCCGAGTATCCCATCCCAAAGGAAACCAATCGGGAGATATTGTTATTCAATTAAATGAAAGTCTACCACCTTAACACCCATTTAGAACCTGAATATCCAAAATTCCTTCCTTAGTGGACGTTTTCGATATACAACGAACATATCCCCAAAATGTCATGTTTCTAACTTCAATAATTTTGGCTGGGCGATGATGAGTGAGTCAGACAGGACATTTTCTTTCAATTATTTTTCAGAATTTCACCCCTCTCATGAATCCCTTAAATTGGATTTATGAAAAAAAAAAACCGGTCGAACACCTATTTACTTATTTTTGAGCTGTTCTTCCCCCCTGAGTTTGATGAGTGAGTGAGTTAGGACACTTTCTTTCCTGTTTTCTCCCCCAGAATTTCACCCCTCTCCAGGGGCCCCTTAAATTGGATTTACGAAAAAACGGTCGAACACCTATTTACTTATATTTTAAGCTGTTTTTCCCGCCGAATTTCAAACTTCTCGCCTATGTCGTTTAAGAGATACACGCTCCATTAAGAATCCCTCAACCCCCAATTTTCACCCCTTTCACCTCATAATATACACCACATCGATAAACCCTTAGACATATGTCTGATTATTTTAATGATTAGTTTATATACCGAATATCACATACCCAAAGAAACAACTCAGGAGATATCGTTATTCAATGAAATGCACGTTTACCCCCTTAACACCTCTTTAAAACCCGAATATACAAATATCATTCCTTAGTTGAAGTTTTCGACATACAGCGAACATATTCCCAAAATTTCATGTTTCGACCTTTAATAGTTTTCGCTGGGCGTGATGAGTGAGTGAGTCAGACAGGACATTTTCTTTCAATTATTTTTACCAGAATTTCACCCCTTCCCATGGGCCCCTTAAATTGGATTGATGAAAAAAAAACTTGAACACCTATTAACTTATTTTTAAGCTGTCTTTTCCCCCTGAGGTTGATGAGTGAGTGAGTTAGTCAGTCAGGACACTTTCTCTCCTTTTTCCCCCCAGAATTTCACCCCACCCCATTGGCCCCTTAAATTAATTTACGAAAAAACGGTGGAACGCCGATTTACTTAATTTTTAAACTCATTTTTTTCGCTGAGTTTCAAATTTCTCGCCTATGTCGTTTAAGAGATAGGCCTACACGCTTCGTTAGGAATCCTTCAACCCCCTCTTTTCACCCCTTTCACGTCATAATAATACACCACATCGAAAAACCCTTAGACATATGTCTGCTATTTTTAACGATTAGTTTATATCCCGAGTATCACATCCACAAAGGAAACCACACGTGAGATATTGTTATTCAATGAAATGCAGGTTTAACCCCCTTAAGACCCCTTTAAAACTTGAATATTCAAAAATCCTCCCTTTGTGTATGGTTTTGACATACAACGAACATATCCCGAAAATGCCATGTTTCCAACCTCAATATTTTTGGCTGGACGATGATGAGTGTGTGAGTGAGTCAGGACATTTTCTTTCAATTTTTTTTTCTTCAGAATTTCACCCCTCCCGATGAACCCCTTGATTTATCAAAAAAACTGTCGAACGCACATTTACTTATTTTTAAGCAGTTTTTCCCCCTGAGTTTGAAGAGCGAGTGATCAATCGGTTAGGACACTTTCTTTCCTGTTCTTTTCCCCCAGAATTTCACCCCTCCCCATGGGCCCCTTAAATTGGATTTATGAAAAAACGGTCAAACACCTAATTACTTATTTTTATGCTGATTTTATTCCGCTGAGTTTCAAACTCCTCGCCTCTGTCGTTTAAGAGATACAGGCTCCGTTAGGAATCTTTCAACCCCCACTTTTCACCCCTTTCACCTCATAATATACACCACATCGAAAAACCCTCAGACATATGTCTTCTTATTTTTAATGATGAGTTTATATGCCGAGTATCACATTCCCCAATGAAACCAATCGGGAGATATTGCTATTCAATGAAATGCAGGTCTACCCCCTTAACTCCCCTTTAGAACCTGAATATCCAAAAATCCTTTCTTAGTGGGCGTTTGCGGCCCTTGAGGAAGCTGCATACCAAATTTCATTCCAATCCGTTGGATGGTTTCTGAGATTTCGTGATGAATGTGTGAGTGAGTGAGTGAGTGAGTGAGTGGTATTTGACAAATATCTAGTAGATAGTGTCAAGTCTTTGTTATGCTATACGCGGTTGACAGTGCTGTGTGATCAGTTGAGTAACTAACGGGATTTCAAGTAAAGCTCCTCATTTTCTATACCGGTAGTGCAGAGCGCAATTGGCATCCAGACGGCCGTATCTCGACTTGAGCTACGTTGCCATGGCAACTATCTGCCTTGCCATTCCTTCATGAGTGTATTTTATGAATTTATTAGCCTTTGCTCGAGTGCAAAAGGGCCTAAATCAGAAGAATGAGAAAGACTATCAAAAATTCATGTAGCCAGCGGTTCTTTCTGGGTCCTAAACTATGTGTATGCAAAATTTGGTTGAGATTGGTGGAACGGTGTAGATTTGTATACGGAACCAACCCACCCACATACATACAGACTTTCACTTTTATTATAAGATTATAATGTGTGCATTAAAATCGCGCTCTGAGCTTCGGTGTATCATAATCTAAATATTGTACCGTCTTTCGCTTCAAGGCATGACGTACAATTATATACAACAAACAACTATTTTGGAAATTTCATGAGTTTTGCGTAAAAGTACGCCTGTATACGAGTTATATTACATCATGTGCCCGGCCTTGCAGAATTTTGTATATGCAGCAGATCTGGCATCAGCGCGCTCCATTTAATGCGTACTGTCTTTTAAGGTAGAGACGCACTATAGTCTATAGCACAGCAGAATATTGCGCTCCTGTGTGGCTAAATAGCAATCATACCAACAAACTCGACACCCAACTCAATACAACTATGCGCACGATCACAGGATGTCTAAAAACAACTCCTACATTTTGGCTCCCAAGTTTAAGTCACATTCAACCACCTGAACTCAGTAGACAGGATGCTTTGGTACGTGAATATAAGAAAATGTTGGACTACCCTGACCTTCCCATTCATGACTTCATCCCAAGTGCAATATCTGACAGGTTAAAATCCAGACAACCAGCAATAAAATCTGCTATGGAACTTTTTAACAAGGGATTTGATATAAGCGATAGATGGGAACAAAAATGGATCCAGCATGCACCAGCAGAAGTAATAATCAGTATACATACTCACAAAAAACCAGAAGGATTCGATCTGCCTCGACGTACGTGGAAGACTGCCAACAGGATTCGCACAAGCCATGGAGTGTGTAAGGACTTACTCTACAAGTGGAACAAAATTCCCGATCCTGCATGTGTTTGTGGAGCGACACCCCAGACCATACAACACATTGTGCAGCAGTGTAGTATTACGTCATACTCAGGGCATTTAAAGGATTTTCTCGTGTTGACTCCAGATGCTGTTAGTGGATAGGCAATTTCAATTTTACATTATAAGTGCCAATTGTGACTGTAGGTTACACTAACATTCTCTGTTTTGCTTTTATTGTAATAATGTCCTAGAATGTTTGCTAGTAACTTATGTATTCTGAATATTGTTGTGTTTTACAATGTGTTGCCATACGCTATATAAATAATAATCTCGGGTTTTCCGCCAACACAAAGTTCCTCTTTTCTCTAATAGAAAGCGCCATAGTGTCAAGGAGTTTAGATATCTAACCTCCTTTCATAGCGTTACAAGGAACGACTAAATTCGACGTGCAAGCTGCCCTCTGGGTGTCCAATAACAAAGCTTCCATCCTGCACCTGAGACCATATGATATTATTATTATTATTATTGCCGAGCATTAGGCCACATTCTTTGTCGGATGTAGTTCACTAAATCCCTACGAGCGCTAGTGTTGACCCATGCATGGTCAAATCAATATCGAAACATCTACTTCTGTTTTGACTGACAAGTCATGCACATCAACAGTTATGCCACATCCTTTGCCGTATGAAGTTCACAAAATTGATGTAAAGTTTATTTCCTTCATTTTTTGTTATCCTAAAAGCCTAATTCCTAAGTCTCGTGATTTCACCCAGGGTCCACAAATCTCTGAATAGTTCAAGAGCGAAGATCTTGAATCCCTCTGCTCTAAATTCGTACGAAAACTACAGGGCGCCAGGAAATGTTCTCCGCAGTGCCTACACGAGTCTGCGAGAGCTAGCATCAGTAGTTACGTTGGCAGCACTACTGTCGCTTGTATCAAAACAAACAAACAAACAGTAAACTTTGTACTCACCACAGCCATTCATAACAGATGCTAGAAGTGCTGATGACACATACGCTCGCTTATTGCAATACACACTGACGATTTCGACAGCCTACAGCCCACACGTGTGGGATTCACCCTGTCAAGGACACCGTGCTGCCAACTAAACTGCTGATGCTAGCTCTGGCAGAAGCTGGCAGTCACTGCGGAGAACATTTCGTGGCGCCCTGTAGAATAATGCATTCAAAACAAAACGTGTGACATTTTGCAATAACAAGACTTCTCTTTTAGTAAAAATTCTACATGTAATTTTACTGTCAGTCTCATGAAAGGAAATGTAATTAATTAAGACTGTTGGTTAAACATCTGAAATAATTTCAGCGTCTGGCAGAACATTTTCACTGCATTAAGTCAGGAAAAGTCTAAATGAAATGAAATCTTGCAAACCTGGCATAGGATCTAATAATTTTCACACCTCTGTAGTATTTAATAATTAATATTTTATAGATTTTTATGCCAGCCCCGTGGTGTTGCGGTAGCGCACCTGCCTCTCACCTGGAGGCCCCGGGTTCGATTCCCGGCTCCGTCAGGGATTTTAGACACTGACGTGAGGGCTGGAACGGGGTGCACTCAGCCTTGTGAGGAGAAGTAAGTATCTGTTTGACAGTGAGGCAGCGCCCCGGTCACGAAAACCAAGATTAACGGCCGAGGGAACCTGATGCGCTGATCACGCGTCACCCCAATATATGTTGGTTGGTTCCTCAGTTTAGGGGCTGCAACGACGCGGTCATGTAGCCCCGTGTACTTTGGGTGTGTGTGGAATCTGTCTGATAACCGGTGTTAATTGTGGTGGCTGTATTAGTGTGTGTTTCTGTTTTCAATTCAAGTAAGGACTGCACACATTGATTTTTTCAAGTAGTTCCTACTTTTGCCGCCAAAACGCCACCTCTGTAGTATTTAATAGTTAATATTTAATATATTTTTATGCCGGTCCCGTGGTGTTGTGGTAGCGCGCCTTCCTCTCACCTGGAGGCCCCGGGTTCGATTCCCGGCTCGTCAGGGATTTTAGAAACTGACGTGAGGGCTGGAACGGGGTGCACTCAGCCTCGTGAGGACAATTGAGTTGCTGTCTGACAGTGAGGCAGTGCCCCAATTACGAAAACCAAGATTAACGGCCGAGGGGACCCGATGCGCTGACCACTCGTCAGCCCATTATATGCATGCCAAATGGCTGGGCAGCGGTCGCTTGGTATTTCTAGGCCCTTCCTGGGCTGTAGTACCAGGGGTTATTATTATTATTACTAGCGTCTATTATTTAATAGATTATAACTTGAAAAAAAATTCTATTTATTTGTCCATGTTTGTTATTTAAGGAGGTGAACGAACGTGTAGGGGAGCTTTTCATCTTTGTTTGACACATAACTCCTCATCGCAGATCTTCACGAATGGCTACATTCATAGACCCGAGAATATGAGGGTACACGACGCGAACACACCTGACTCACTCAGACGGTGTCCAATTATGCAACCTCTACTTAATCGTGGAACCATTTTGCGTGGCGTAAATTTCCACGAAGATCCAGACAAAAGGATATGACGCCCCAGGGAGCCTGGATAGGTATAACCTACACTGAATGTTTTACCCCTTCAACTGGCCGATATATGAGCACTTGTTGATTTTTTTCTTTTGTCGAGGGGAAGTGGTGTCTCTTAATGCGATCAACTCGTACTCAATTATAGTCATTTAACTGACCGGCCTGCATTTTATATGGGCTGCATTATAATTTGCGTGCACCGCCTTTGAGGTAAAACACGGAGATGTTTATGTTAAGTCTCGGTCAATGACCAGGTTATCATGTTCTTCTGTAAGTCTGAGATGGGGAAGCAAAGAGAAAAAAGAGCCGCGTTCTGTGGTCTGGGGATTTCAAAAGTCTTGGGTTCGATTCCCAGCTCTACCAAGAAATTTAATTCTGGTTTGAGGTCTGGAGAGGGTTTTTTCAGCCTTGAGAGGACAACTGGAAAGAAGTCGGGGGTGTGGGGACGAATAATTGATTCGCTCCTATGGCCACTTGTACTGTACAACTACAGGTGTTTCCTAAACTAAGCCACCATCAGCGAGTTTGCCAGTAGGCCCATAAAGTTGTGGAGTTGAGTGGTGTACCTGCTGCCGGTTCGAATCCTGCCTCGGGGGGCATGTTATCTCAAACTCTGTGCACATTGCTTGTACTTACCGTCATCACTTGGAGATTGAGGGGCTTAGAAGCCAAGTGATGAGCATGGGAATACCATCCTTATTGACATATATTTTAAGGAGTATTTTCACACGTTTATGAGATATCACTTGTCTCTTTTGGCTTCTAAGCCCCTCAATTGATCAAGAGGTTTTATAACAATGTGATAGAAATAAGTAACAAGTAGTTCCGTAAAGAACTAAGTAGCCTATTTTCATATATCCTACTAATATTAATTGCCTCTATCAACATACAAATTGTCAGTTTGATTGCTGTAGTAGATTCGTAGATATTGAGAACCGTCTAAATATTTTGGATGGTCACCATGTTGGATTTTTATATTATAGGCCTTTGATTTATGTACTATTCAAGGGCGGCTGGTGATATTGTTGCAGCGTTGCACAACTCCCAATAATTTTACAACTAATTCGTCGTTTTTTTCCTTTAATGTTTTAGTTTTATAGATCTAATGCACTCAAAAATGTGTTTAAATCATCGATATTTTGTTATTATTTATCGTAATGCTTCACACTGTACCTATAAAAGCTGCCGCCTTCAAATCAAACTCCAGGGGGTTAGCTCTCTTGTTGCGACTCCCAAGTAGACAGCGCGGCCGGCAGGAACGAGGCCAAGCTTGTACATAGCTTGCTGGCCAGCATGGGCTGTAGGGAGTTGCAGACGAGCTGCCAGCCCCCTGGCAACACTCAGTTCCAAATGGCACCGTTAGACTACACCACTCTTTGGAAATGACAACACCCTCGATTTCTCTTACCCCGCGAAGGGTAGTTTAGTTAGTTAGTTAGTTACTGTTGTTTTAAGGGGCGGAACTACGAGGTCATCCGCCCCTGAAGGGTAGTTTCTTTCCCACACCACTAGGGAATGCTTCGCGCCACTTTCCGATATAGCACCCAGATGTATCATCTGTGCATCTTGTAAGTTAGTATTTTATTTAAACGGAATGTTTAGTTTGAAACATTAATTGCATTGTGGAGTGTAAGTGAAAATTAATAGAGCAAGTAATTTACTAGTTAGACAGCTTTCCCAGCTCCCTGATGACGATAAACTCACAGTAAAAACACTCGGTTGACCATTACCAGATAAGTATTGTCCAAAATATAAGTATAGGCTACGAGGGCGTTTAAAGGATATATTTAAGGCAATAATAATTGGTTATGTGAATGCGACATTAAAAACGCTTTATTCTGTTTTCCATGTTTGTTGGTGGAGAATCCGCGTGGACCTAAATAGGAGTTACGGAAATTAATCCCTAAAATAAAGAAACATGAATCTTCAGCTGAGTGGCTTTGGTGCCGTAGTTGGTAGCATGCTGAGCCTCTATGTCCAAGATCGCGGGTTCAAACCCGGCCGAAGTCGTCGGATTTTTAAGAGCGTTAAAAATCCCTCAGTATGCATTCCTTCGGAGGGGAAGTAAAGCTGGTGGTCCCATGTCATAGATTTATGGCATGTTAAAGAATCTTCCACTAATTACACCTGTGTGAAGCTAAATTATAGGTTAAAAATTTGAACAACGCTCTTAGGTTCCAACGTTCGTCGCCAGGAGCCGACTGCGGTGGCGTGTAGTAACCAAGTTCTGAACTAGTAGTCGTTTACGGTGGCCTTTGGCGCCAAGAGTAGAAACTGCTTGAAATTCAATGTCTGCAGTCCTCACTTGAATTAAAAACAGATGACACTCAGTAATACAGCCATCACAATTAACACCGGTTATCAGACAGATTCTCCACACATCCAAAGTACAGGATATGACCGCGTTGTCGCAGCTCCTAAACTGAGGAACCAACCAATCTTCAGCTGTTTGAAATTGACACTTTTTGGAACTGTTAACGAAGCTGCACAATTGGACAGTGTCTATAGAAGGTAAATTGCGGAATATAACGAAGAAGTTAGGCACAATATGTATGTGTTAAATATTGTAATAAACTGTATTCGTTTCTGTGGCTCTTTCGAACTGGCCTTGCGTGATCATGATGAAAGTGTAACATCAACAAATCCAGGTGTTTTGAGAGAACTAATTAAATTTAGCGTTGAGTTGGATGCTGTGTTAAAGGTCATTTTAGTAAGGGCAACTGTTTTCAAAGGAACGTCCAAAACAATTGAAAATTAAATTTTACAGATTATGTTGGTGGTTTGCCAAGAAGAAGTATCAAAGCAAATAAAGGAATCGGAAATTTTAGCCATTATAGCAGATGAAACTAGTGATATTTCAAACATATTTCAGATGGCTGTTGTGTACCGATAAGTTACGTAGTAAGAGGCAAACAAAACATGATGCACACACATTAGGAGCGTGTTTACTGGATTAATTAAAGAAGCAGAAATTGAATGAAACTCCGCAAAAATGAATTGCGCAGACGTATGACAGAGCGCACTTCATGGCTGGTTCCTCTGATGGGGTTCAACCTATAGTAAAAAAATCCTATCCTTATGCAGAATATGTGCCCATCTTTGTTAGTAATATCATTTTCCGTAACGTACAAACTTTTCGGTTGCCATGTTTTTATGTTGAGAATGTTTATTATCCTGGAGATAGAGACCCAACCTTAGACAACCTGCTGTGTTTTAAATTCTTCCAATTAACTCAGACATAGGGCGTAAATACATACATATGATTTTTTATGAATTCTTATAGGAAGAAGCCCAAAAGAGCCATTAAAATTTGTCTATTTGTCGAACGTTCAGTTAGTTTGGAAAACCCATGTATTTCAGTTTTTTATAGAAATGTAGTTTATCTAACGTTAATTAATTTTTGTTACATGTGTAAACTTCCCATATAAAATTGCGACATCAGAAATGTTGGTGCAACACCCAGCTTTACAAGCCACCGGCCGCCACTGGTACATGAAGATGATTGTGTAGGTGTTTTATTAAATTTCAATCGCATTATTAGGACACAAGAAATAAAAGCGGGATTTTAAAATTTCGCTCAGCCGCCATCTTGTGGTTATGAAAATAATTTAAATGAATTAGGTGCCAGTCGCTTAAAATTTGTATAAGCATACTCCGCATCAAGATTCACTGCGCTAGAATGGTTAAAACGCAAGAGACGTCCATTTGAATATTTAAATTTCACGTCGCCGCCATGGTGGATTTGTGTTCGCCAGGTTATTGAACGTCCCATAGGTAAACTTATGCTTATAGCCTCTATATACATACAAAATTTCAGGTTGATTGCTGTAGTAGAACCGTCTAAATATTTCGGATGGTCCCCATGTTGGTTTTTATGTAGGCCATAGGGTTATGTAATATTATATGATGATTATTGTGTACGTTCATTATGCAAATGTTGATTTCGATCGCATGATTAGAACACAAGAAATAAAAACGTAATTTTCGAAATTCGCACAGCCACCATCTTGAGGTTACGTAAACAATCGAACTAAATTAGATACCAGTGCATTACAATGTGTATACACATTTGCTGTACGAAGTTTCATTGCATTTGGATCATTAAACGTCTATTTAAAACTTTGAACTTCACTTGGCCACCATGTTCGTTTTATAGTTAACCGTGTTTTGAAAGTCTCATAGATGAACTTCCAGTAGTGCCCTATATCTCCGTACAAAATGCCATGGTGATACCGGTAATAATTTCAGAGATATAGAATGCCGGTGATATATTTCGCACAGCCGCCATCTTGAGGTTATGTAAACAATTGAACGAAGTTAGATATCGCTGCATTACAATGTATATACACATATACTATACCGAGTTTCATTGCGTTTGGTTGGTTAAATCGCGAGAAACGTCTATTTAAAAGTCGCAACTTCGCTTGGCCGCCATGCTGGTTTTGTAGTTACCAGTTTTTCAAATGGCACATAGGTGAACTTCTAGTAGTTCCCTCTATCACCGTACAAAATTCCAGGATGATATCGGTAATAGTTTCGGAGATATAGAATGTAGGTGAAATATTTCGCACAAGCGCCATGTTGGATTGGTGAGACGTAACAAAATTTGAAGGGCACGGTCAGTGTCGCCCGGGATAGTGCTATGAACTTACCCAGTTTCATTGAAATCGCTCTAGCCGTTTAGAAGTTATTAGGGGGGTCACACACACAAATCCTCACACACACACGCGCGCGCGCACACGCACACACAGACACACGGACAAAAGGTGATCTCATAAGCCATTTTTTCATAAATGAAAATAGGCTAAAATGATTTTAATGAGTGAACAAAGTGAAGCTGACTCAATGGCCTGGTGGCACAGCGGTTAAGCTGTATGCCTCTCTCACCAAGGTAGACTGGGTTCAATTCCCGGTCAATAGGCTGCATGTGAGATTTTCGAAGTGAAATGCCATCTCCTCTGGTTCGTATTCCACGTAAAAAGGAGGTCCCGTGGCTCATGATCGCGAGATTAACGGTCACGTAAAACTACAAACTTCTTCTCTTTTTTTAAAATACTGAAAGTTGTGTTTTCCTTTTGGAGCTTTTCGACATCGTATTCATGTAGCCTCATGAAATTACCTGGGTGTGTGTATATAATTTTTTTGATAACTCGTGTTATTGTGGTGTGTGTATTTGTAATTGGGACTAGCATTTCGGTAGGCGGTGCGGTAGTTGTAACCTAATTTGGGAACCATCCCAGTATACGCCTGAAGCGGAAGTGCAAATACATTGAAAACTACTCTAAGATGACTGAGGCAAGGATGGAACTCACTTCCTCACAGTTCTGCCTCACTAGGCTGACTGAACTCGTTTACAATCCTCAGACCAGAAATAAAATTTTCTGGCAGTGACGAGAATCGAACCCTGACCCCCAGGGTGACAGAAAAGTCAAATATTAAAAAGCAGAAGATGGGGTTTCTGATTTATAGGAAGGTCTGAAACTCTGAGAAGTTGCTCCTGAGCTGACGTTTACTTGCGGTAGGGTGACTAATTCACTATCTGTGATGTCAACAGATTTATTTTCTGTAGAAATGCTTTTCTTGCCTGAGTCAGCCTACTTTTTATATCCTCTTTGCATCGTCCAACACTGGATATTTTGCTTCCTAAGCAGCAGAAGTCTCATTTCCTTTAGATTTTCACCTGACAATTTGAAGTCAACAGGGATTTTTGAATGATTTCGGCTGCATTCAATTAGTTTTGTTTTACATTTTATCGATTATCATCATGAATTCTTCAAGACGGAGTCCATACCATTCAAAAACTCATTCAAAACCTCTGATGATCGTAACAAACACTCAGCCCCCAAGCCAAGGGAATTGAACTCAGGAGAATAAGATCCCCATAGTAGGGCGTGAATTGTACACAGGAACCTTCGGGTTAAAGCCAAGTGTGTTGGCCACTTAGCCACGGGGACGGACTTCTGTCTACTGATCAAGGTGTTTTTTTTATCATTTCAAATGATCTTGTCGACTTCGTCGTTATGCTTTGGGTCTAAAGTTACGCGGGACGGAGACGGTTGCGTTACGGAGACGGAGACTGTGACGTCAAGCAGCCGCGCGGGAAGCCTAAGTTAATGGGTAAAGGACGGCAAGTGCGTGACGTCATACAGCCACGCGGGAAGCGTAACTTATTGGTTAATGGAGTCTGTTGAAAGAGTCCTGGGGCGTCGAGCGACCTGGGGCTTCGAGCGAAGCAAAAAGAATACAGGGTGACTCCTAAAGAGGTGTACAAGATGCCAGATAAGAATACAGGGTGACTCCTAAAGAGATATACAAGACGCCAGATAAGAATACAAGGTGACTCTTAAAGAGGCGTACAAGATGGCAGAGAAGAATACAGGGTGTCTCCTAAAGAGGTGCACAAGATGTCAGACAAGAATACAGGGTGACTCATAAAGAGGTGTACAAGATGTCACACAAGAATAGCCTACAGGGTGACCTCTAAAGAGATATACAAGATGCCAGATAAGAATATAGGGTGCCTCCTAAAGAGGTGTGCAGGATATCAGAGCAAAATTCAGGGTGACACTTAACGAGGTGTACAGTATGTTAGATTCAATCAAATAAAAGGTGACCCTTAAAGAGGTTTGCAAGATATCAGATTCAAATAATGGGTGACCCTTAAAGAGTTGTAAAAGATGTCAGACTCAAATGCAGGGTGACCCTTAAAGAGGTGCCCGCGCGGGAAGCCTAAGTCAATGGGTAATGGAGTCTGTTGAAAGAGTCCTGAGCCTTTCTAACATGTGTACCATTTGTAGCATGCGTCATTTGAAATGATATAACGTCTAGTCTTTCAGACTGATTGTAATTTTTTTTCACAAGCTCGAGTTAAGCACGTTACACAAACACATTTCTCAAAATACTGATCAGAAGAATTTTATTTCACTACAATTGAATCAGTCGGAGCTGAGAAGCATGAAGTAAAAAATGATCATTTTTTTAAACAATTACTTTTCTGAAGTATTGAATCAAGGGCCTTGGAACGGCACAGGAAGGAATTAAGTCAGCCTTCTGTTTAAGCCAGAAACCACTGCTACATCTATTGCGATCAGAGGAGAAAAGCATTAAGTCAATGACATTCAGCGCCGCACTCCAAGATTCCCGCGTGTTACAGTCCTTTGTAAATTATATATATACAGGGTTAATGTGGTTTTTAAGTTACAAATCGATTTTTAAATAAAATATCCAGTGAAATATCCACTGTGGATGGCTTTATGCCGCACTAAACTGACCACGGAGCTGAAAGGCATTAAGTCACGTTTCCAAAATGTATTTGAAAAATATGTTTATTAAATAAAAATTGATATTTCACTATTACAAATTGAACCCTTATTGATCTTCGATAAATAAGTATTCATATTTATTATTATTATTACTACGGCCTAGGCAGCACATAAGGAAGTCGACTTGGATATTAGGGAGGCCAGCATTTCGTAATGATTGCAACAGAAGCTGAGTTGGTAGCTATTCCTGGGGGACGGCCAGAATTAGTCGAGTTCAAGGCCAAATTGTGCAACTACTGTACCAAAATTGGAGACATAAAGGGAGAATCACGAGGTCCTCTCAACGAACATACGATTGAATCAGCCAATCGCAAGAGACCAAGCCGTGACCACGAGGTGGACGGCGTCAGTAGTAAAAAGCCCGCGGAAGTATGTATCTAAGGAACCGCCGAACGGATTAATCTCCGCTCGAGTAATTTGAGACGTTGGATTCATTTGGAGAAGAATGACACTAGCCCCATCTTTGTGAGACATAAACTCTGGAAGTTTTTATCCGACTCCGCCCCACTCCACCGCCCTTGTCAGTTTCTCATAAATAGTCTGGCCTGACGCCTATCTAAGTACTTATTGTGTGGAGCCTTCAGAGGCATACTCCACGCCAGTTTGAAGTGTGATTTTGACGCTCGAATTTATCGAAGTACTAATCTTGTGGAGCCTTCAGAGGCATACTCCACGCCAGTTTGAAGTGTGATTTTTGACGCCAATCTAAGTACTTATCTTGTGGAGCCTTCAGAGGCATACTCCACGCCAGTTTGAAGTGTGATTTTGACGCTCGAATTTATCTAAGTCTTATTGTGTGGAGCCTTCAGAGGTATACTCCACGCCAGTTTAAAATGTGATTTTTACGCTCTAAAATCAGTGAAGCTAATTTTATTTTCTGAGCTCTGGGGAGCTAAAGTCGCAGCGTTGGCAGTACCGAATTTTATAAGCTATAATACATTTTGTTCTAAAATCAACTAAGTTGTGTGATCTAAATATTTCACGCCAGCGCGTGATAAACTGTAACATTCTTTTAAAGACGACGAGATCAACTTTAAGGGGGAAGTATCGTATCACCCTAATTAGCGCTTACCAGAACCGAAGTCCATAAGACGGGACGGAAATACCGGACGAGATAGCGACTGCGAGTGCAGCCAGGATTTTGAACTTGTTAACGAGCCAGTGGCGCGGACTCGAGATGTATATTTTATGTATAAATTGTGTGTATTGTATTTGTTTTTATAGTGCGTATGTGCGATATAATTAGGGCCAGTCTTCGCTATTAATCGCACTAGGACAATTGTGGGTGAACTGAGTAGCCTGCAAGCGATTATAGATAGGCAAATATTTAACATTGAACTTTCTGCCAAGGAGTCGAGACCAAGATGATCAGCACGTGGTTTGAAGTTGGGATGAGCTTCAAGAAATCAACGCAGACGACTACTATGGAGTGCTAAATTGTCCATAGGGCAATGGGTTGAGGAGGATGTCCTTAGTCCTACATGCAGAAGCGGTGATGTACTAAAATTGGATTATTTCAATTATGTAGTTAGATTTGGCCGGGGAACTTTGTAAATAGTCATGTTTTTCTTTCTTGTTTTTAGCTGTTTTTCTTGTACCGACACTATATGTTTAAATGTCCGTTGGCGCGTGGCCAAAGTGTTTGTTGATATTTTTTTTTTTTTTCTTGAGTCATATGTAATGTACGCGGCGTGCGTGCGTGATTTTTATCCTTGCAATTGCGGAACCCGTTACATTCGATAAATGGTGCTTTATTAACGTTAATATTTTTAAAATAGGAATGGGAGGAAATGATTGTAAAACTTTTTGCTGAACAGGTTATTATTCATGTTAGGGTAGCCGAGTGCACCAACTTAAAAGTAATTATAGAACACCTTCGTTCTAATTTTGATAGATTTTTCTTGAGTCCTTTTCAGGTGACTAGTCACGGCATAGAACGATGGCGCCAGCATGTGGATATTATTTGTGTCTTTTATTTCAGGGTCTGTCAAAACCCATACGTGTGATTCAGTGTGTGTTGATGTGTCTAGTGTGTGTTGATTCTACGTGAGGAGGGGGTAGTTGTCCTACCGCCCTTATATATTTTTGCTGCTGTTGTATTTTAGATGGAAAGACAGAGTGCTCTTGGGAGACTGCTGATTCTTGTCCATATGTTTTTCTGACACACACGTATTATTGTGCTTTGGGGCACATTTCTTCGAGGTTCGACCCCATGTTCTGGGAGGTCGAGGTTATTGACACGTGGGTTGACAGACATGCAGAGTTCCACAAACCGCCCGTTTTGCCTGTGACTTATTTTGATAGGCAGTCCTATTTGTCCGACTGAACCCTGTAAGCTTTCATGTAGCAAACCTGTTCGTTGTGATGGCTAATTTTTAAGCCATAATTAATTGGGGAGTTCGCCATGTGTGTAACGGATTGTTGTACCTTGTATGGATAAGAATATTGTGATTAACGTAAATGTTGGCTGTTTGCCTATTGCTTTGTTGATGACTCGATTTCATGTAATTTTGTTTGTCACACCCGTGTGGTGTAGTGTATTTGTAAATTTTGACAGCGGTCATTTGAGTATTTTTTCTATTGGTCACGTGTTAATGTACTTGTGTTGATTTGTGTGTGACGTCCTAAGTTTTTAGGCAGTAAATGTTGCTACGGCAATTTAAGTCCAATTTCACACGGAAATTTTGTGTTTGTTTATAGTAGATTTTAGGAAGTGTCGATTTAACTTAAGTATTGTAGTTGTGTTCCCTTGTGTCGGTCTAGCTCTAGGAAATGCGGATTCGTTGTTTGAAGGGTCATTCTGGATGATAACGAATCACGCATTCAAAGTACACATCGTGGTGCATGTAGAACGGCGTACGCACGTATATGGTCACTTTTGGTATCGTTTTATTTAAGGACACTTGGTCCAGGTAATTAATCTCTCCAGAGATATCGCCTAAGTTTTTGGCATTTTTATTAAGCGGGAGTCAATTGGGAGTTTTTGTTGTTAATTGTTTATGTGTAAATATGGTGATTTGTTATTAAATTCAGTTGTTTTAACCCTGGCTTCACTCTTTCCTGCATGTTATTTTGTTATATGTTACCCTGCAAGTTAATGAAGCGCCCTGACAGCAACTTACGAATATGACCTGTTACGCCCCGAATCTGAGTCTCATATGCTTCTTTGCAAGGGTTCAAAATATAACCTGAATAAGTTAGTTGCTTCTCAATATACATGACTAATATAGTGAGTTTATTGAGTACAGTTCTGTCAATGACGTTTTATCTGTCTCCTGAAAAAGTAGTGAAAACTGACGGTGGGTGTGTGGATAGCGTGTCTGTCTACTAACCACAAAGATTGCAGGTTCGCTCCTGGCCGTGGTAAGTGATTTTTGAAAGGCGGCAAAAATACGACACGCATGTCATACGATGTTGGCATGACAAAGAATCCATTTGAATTCAGTAGGCCGTGTTCATAATGGCAAAATTAATCTCGAGAGTTTCTGCCAACACAAAGTTCCTCATTTCTCTACTAGAATGCACTATAGTGTTCAAGGAGTTTAGATATCTAACCTCCTTGACATTCGTAGTGCTCAAAGGAACAAGGAAATTCGATATGCAAGCTACCCTCTGGGTGTCAAATTACAATGCTTGCACTCGGCACCCGAGGCCATACGATATTATTATTATTATTATTATTATAGCTACGGCCGATTCAATTGAGCCCAACTGTGCCGCAATTTTTTAAAAGCATTATTCGCCATGCTCCGTGTCGTCGAACCTCCAAATATTCCCGGTCACTAACTGGATAATGTTTTAAGGCAACTGTTGAACGTTTGTTCCCCTGTTATTGTCTAGGCTACCAACTTTCTCGACCCCCGCTGTTGGGATCGTCCGCTAGGTTTATTGCCCCCTGCTGTAAATCATACCCTCCCCCACCACTCTAGCTGTTCGATCCCGACAAAACTAAGGGCAATAAATCTTAAAAGGGCAAAGGGGTGCAATTCTCTTGTTCATTGATGGACCAACGGAAGGTCCCTGTGGACTTTAAAGGCGAACAATCCTTTTAGGCTCAACTTATATTTTGGAGATCTAAAACTGTTATCAACAACTTTAACGAGGTATTGTGCATTAATCATACCAGTACAGACACCACAATCACAGAGGTTATCCGCGGAGACTATATTATTAGATTACACAAGTCAACACGAATTTTGAGTCTGGGTTATGTATGTCTGATTTTGATTTGCCATGCCTAACTGAAATGAAAATCCACAGCCTGCTTCCAGTCTCCGACCGGGTCAGGAATGGAATGAATGAAGCCCCCATCTAGCGGCGAGGATATGAACTGTGCCGGCTGCCGAGGCCTGACGCACTCCTCTGGGGCAATGATTAAATGAATGACAGATGATAGTGGAGTGTTGCTGGAATGAAATTTGGACAGGGAAAACCGGAGTACCCGGAGAAAAACCTGTCTGCCTCCGTTTTATCCAGCACAGATCTCACATGGAGTGACCGGGATTTGAACCACGGACCCAGCGGTGAGAGGCCGGCGTGCTGCCGCCTAAGCCACGGAGGCTTTTGCCATGCCTAACTAATGAAAGAAAAAAAAATAGTTTTACCTAATAAAGTTTGCTTTTGTAGCCGACACACCAGAGGAGTTGAATGAGTTCTTTATGGTATGGATTCTGTCTTGAGGAAAGAATTCATGAAGAGAATTAATAAATGTAAACAAAAATATTGGGAAATGCAGTCGAAAGAAATCAGAAACCCCTATGGATGTCGAATTGGCAGGTGAACAGCTAAAGGAAGTAGGTGACTTCTGTTACTTGGGAAGCAAAATAACCAGTGATGGACGAAGCAAAGAGGATATAAAAAGCAGGGTTGCACAAGCAAGGAAAGTATTTATACAGAAAAGAAATCTGTTGACATCGAATTTAGGTATTAGGAAGTCATTTTTGAAAGCCTTTGTCCGGAGCGTGGTGCTCTATGGAAGTGAAACTTGGACTATTGGTGCAGCAGAAAAGAAGAGAATTAAAGCGTTTGAAATGTGGTGTTACAGGTGAATGATGAATATCAGATGGGTAGATAGGGTTACGAATGAAGAGGTATTAAGACGAGTGGGAGAGAAGAGATGTTTCTGGCAACTGCTAATGAAGAGAAGAGATAAGCTGGTAGGACACCCATGAATAGCAAGCTTAGTTACGGAAGGAAGGGTCGAGGATGAGAACAGTAGGGGTAGACCAAGGTTAGAATATGCTAAACAGATTGCCTCGGATGTAGGGTGTGGTAGCTATGTAGAGATGAAACGATTAGCTCAGGACAGGGAAGCGTGGAGAGTTGCATCAGGCAAGTCGAAAGACTGAAGACTCAAACAACAACAACAACAACAACAACAAACGAAATCAAATGTTAATTTATATATTTACATCACGTTTATTTACAAAACATAGCAAGTTAACATTAGGCTAATTGTACAAATCAAAATAACAATACAAACAAGCTTTAAATATGAAAATGTTTGGTAGCATACTTCTTCTGTGTGGGTACGAACTTTCTCGTATTCGTCCCCAAATGTAATCACTAGAGACGAGAATTATAGGCACTAAAAACAGTTAAAATAGGCAGGCATATAGGCTCTTAAAATAGCCCAAATAGGCATGTAAATAGGCACTAACGTGTAAAATAGGCATGAAAAAATTCTTATTATTTAATAACATATTTAACTTAATTACTTTAAAAAGAATTAACAACAAGCAACTTTTCAATGTTTTCTGGTACAGTAATAAGTTTGTTCTCCTGTCATGAAGAATGTTTTTATATTGAGAGAAAGATCTCTCAACATCACATGAAGTGATTGGGTAAATCTTTAACGATGCCACTGCATCTGGTTTTAGGTCAATTGCTTCATCTACCTCACCTCGTAGCACACTAGCTACCTTTACCATTGCTTCCCATCCAGGATTCCTCTGCAGGACCCTATCAAACTTATCCCTGACAGCGGCTATCTTCCCAGAGGTTCCTTCCAAACATCTCCTGACTACTTCAACAATCCAACATGACTCCGCCAGGGGTATTCCACTCTTATCTAACTCTGTGATTGCTCCCGGCAGCTTGTTGAAATTTGCAGAAGACTACTCTTCCATAGGTAGTGAAATTGGTATCCCCTGTGATCCACTGATTTAGCCAGTAAGACTTCGATAATTTACCTTACGGCATTGCCACGGATACACTTCTTCTTCACAATAAACCACACAAGGTTCTGAATCTGAAGTGAAGATAAAGCGTACTCTTACACAGTTCGCATCGAGAGGGAGGTGGGGGATACGGGTTGTGCAACATAATTCGACGTTGATTGGTTCTCGCATGTGCCTTGCGAGGTCGGAGGGGTTGAAGGCTTCAAGGTCAATTTGTTCCTTGTTTCTTCTGATGGAAATTTCCCAAGCGCAATTTCTGGCGACATCCGGGAATTCCCATTCTTGTTCGTGGGGTAAACACATAGGCCTATTGAGAAATAAGAATATAATTCTGTCGAGAACACCAGCAGCAATATAATGCACTTTAAAATACAGTCAAAAGGCATCAAATAGGCAATTATACTCCAAATAGGTACAAACCCTTGAAATAGGCATTTATAGGCACAATAAAACCAACGAAATCTAGCCCAAAAGAACCTAAAACGGATTTATATCTCGAAAGCCTACGTTTCTAAACACAGGAATAAAATAGGCAAATAGGCAAATTCCCGTCTCTAGAATCACCCATCATGTTCTCATTATATTGTCTTGGATAACGTTGCTTGTTAGCCTACTTTTCACATTTTGCAAAAATGAGGATAAAGTAGACTTATGAGATCGATCCGGGAGAAATGTGTGTCTGTCTAGCTGTCCTTCTGTCTGTCTGTCTGTATGTCCTTCTGTCTGTCTGTCTAGCTGTGTATGTGTGTGTGTGTCCCTATCAACTCCTAAACGGCTGCAGCAATCGAAACCAAATTTAGTATGAGTAAAGATGTATACCGGAATATCTCAAGCCCATATTTGAAAATGATGTCAGTGCTACCAACTGCTAAAAAACGCACTAGAAATTTGAGCTCTATGTTGGATATCTTGGAAGGTATGCATGGGAGCTATTCCAAAATTGGCACACATGTAGATAACACTATTTCAGTTCACTTTCCAGGAGGACATACATGACAGTGTTGCTAAAATAATTTTAAGACTTCTGACATGTCCAATTTTTAAATGCATATAACTTCGACACTAACAATTGGATTTCAACCAAAGTTTGTATGTAATATGTGTACATAAACAGATATGACTGAGCGTATTCTTAAGAGCCACCAGGGCTGCCAATTGTTGATAATTGCTCTCTCTCTCTTTTAAATCCAAATACCAATATATCAGAAAGTATGCAAGCAAACAGCTATAAACTATGCACACGTATAGTAGGCCTACCTGACATTTTAGATTAATTTGGAGTAACTTATATACTTATATACGTCAGTTCTACCAACATGGTTCTAAGCCTGCTGATAGAACCAATTTTTAAATACATGTAACTTCTATACTATCAGTTGGATTTCATCCAAATTTCGTATGTGCTATGTGTTACATAACATATATGACTATATGTAGTCTATTCTTAAGAGCAAACAGGGCTGACAACTGATAATAAATGATGTCTATATTTTTTCCCCTAATATTCTAGATGGGTTCATATACTGTAGATTAAACATTGGCATGAATCTTAATTTTAAGAAAAGTAGGCTCTTTCGTTCGTCGCGGAACTTCTTGTTTTTCATGGGTGTTCAATAATTGTGGAAATTCTTCACTGGCCATTAGTTTCTTTATTTGAGGACCTACGAAAACACCAGCTTTAATTTTAGCTTCTGACAATTTTGGAAAAAGTCTTTAAATTTTAAAAAGCTTCACAATCTTGTGACCCAACCAGTGAAGGAAATGTCGAGAAGCCGTGTGCCCTGGAGGATTCTAGAATTCATTGAGTCACCAGCCTGCTATATAAGCGGCTTCAACAGTGAGGGGACCGAGTTTTCTGTGGGTGTGTGTTTCTGAGCTAGTGCGTTTTCCTGAGCGACAGAAGTGTGATGACGAAATGCCGTGTGAGTTACGAAATCCAGTGGCATTGTTTCCCAGCTTGTGAACAGCGTGCAGCAAGTGATCGTAAGTAACTGTAATTGGTGTAAATAAGGGAGAGGAGCAGGTAGTTTCTGTCAAGGCCACCGTACTCATTAAGTCGGTTTAACTTCTGTGGTTTGTTGACATGTGAAAGGGCCAAGAGCGCTCAAGGAAGAGACTTGAGGAAACTGGAGTAAGGTTCCAATTGCTTGTATTTGCTGATGAGTAGTGTACCTCTTCCTGCAAGCAATAAAGCTAACTTCTCTTTAAAGCAGTAATTGGTGTTGTGTTTTCTACCCTCCGTAATCCAGTTAACTAAAGTGCCACTAGGGGTGGCACGTAACAACTGGTGTCAGAAGCCGGATTACGAACTCAAGCACAAGCACAACACCTGACGGTCCTGGTTTCAAAACCCGAGCAAGTCATTTTTTTAATTCTCCTGTGAGCGCATGCCACTTACAAGACAAACATCTAAAATGGAAGAGCAATTCGCAGCATTGCTAGAAAAGTTAAGTGGCATGGAAACCAAGATGGAGGACGGCCAGAAGAATTTAACAAGGACCTAACTGCCAAACTAGAAGACGGTCAAAAGAAGATGGAAGACGGGCAGAATAAATTAGCACAGGACCTGAAGAAATTAGAACTGGGTCTGCGTGAGGAAGTCACGGCAGTGGAAAAGAAGTTCGACGCCTTAAAAGAAGAAGTTGCCGAGCTACGCCGAAACCCGCTGACGGGGGTGGAAGAGAGATTCAACGCTCTTCAAGAGGAAGTTGCCGAGCTGCGCCGACGCCCGCCGGCCGGGGTGGATGAGAGAGTCAAAGCCCTACAAGGGGAAGTTGCCGAACTGCGCCAACGCCCACTCACGGGGGTGGAAGAGAAATTCAACCCTCTTCAAGAGGAAGTTGCCGAGCTGCGCCGACGCCCGCCCACAGGTACACCAGGGACCTCAGGAACGGGACAGAGCAGAGTGACGCCCCCAACCTTCGACGGAAAGGTCCCGTGGAGCACCTATTTACGTCAGTTCGAGGCAGCCTGTTCCATAAACAACTGGAACAGCACGGAAAAGGCTACAACTCTCATTGTAGCGCTGAGAGGGGTCGCCCTTAACGTCCTTCAGGCCATCCCGACTGGATCCCAGGACTACGCTTCACTGATCGCCCATATGGAGTCCCGATATGGGGATAGCCATCTTCAGCAGGCCTACCAGATGCAGCTCCGGACCCGGGTACAAAAGAACGCGGAAACCCTGCAGTAGTTCGAGATGGACATCCCACGCCTCGTAAGGCTCGCCTACCCAACAGCGCCGGACGACTTTCTGGAACAGATTGCGACGCAGACCTTCACCGACGGGCTACGGGACTTGGACACTCAACAGGCGCTGCGACTCGCGCGCAATAAGACCCTGGCAGATACGCTGAGCCACGCACTTGAGTTCGAGACGGCGAAACAGGCATCTAGAATGCACGCGCGGGTGCGTCAAGTGGACGTCGACGAACCAGCAAAAACCAACGAGACCAAGCCCCTGGCCGACGAATTGATGGAGGCGCTAAGCCGTTTCTTCTATAGTCGCGGCACTACCAGCAACGACACAGCCGGAAGACAACCGGAGAGGCGGCCCGGAAGAGGACTACCGACCTGCTGGACCTGCGGTAAGAAAGGCCACCTGAGCAAGGACTGCGGTGATCGCCGCCGCCGAGGGTATCCGACGGGAAGTCAGTCGTCTGAAAACCGCGCGGCCCAGGGAAACGAGTATTAGCCAGCCTTGGGGGGCAAAGGTTGGCTTGTGACAGTCATCAAGCCCCGGCAGTCCAGTCCGTGTGACGAAGTTACGGAGGGACAATAGCAGCCTGATGGTCGACGGAGTCATCAACGGAGTGAGCTGGCCCATGCTAATCGACACGGGAGCATCGAGGACCATCGACAGCCCCACCGTGATCCCGAAGTGGAGAGTGCAACCCACACAAAGGAACCTCCAGCTAATAACCGCGACCGGAGAGACCGCACCGGTACATGGCGAAGCATCACTGGAGTTCGTCATTGGTCGACGGGCGATAAAGCATCCAGTGCTTGTGGCTAACGTATCAAATGAAGTGATCATCGGACTGGACTTCCTGGACCAGAACAACATCATCTTGGATCTGAGTACCAACACTCTGCACTTCGGAAGGGAGGAACTTGCTTTGCGACCAGCACACGAGGCCGTCGCCGCACGACAAGTAAGGCTGAGAGAGGACGTCATCGTTCCCGCCAGGACGGAAGTCAGCGCTGCCGTAATTGTCGACGGAACAGCTGAGGGAGTGGTGGCTGTCATCGAGCCAAAATATGAGGACATCCAGACAAAAGGATTGCTAGTTGCCAAGACTCTCATCAACACGACGTCTCGGCCGTACGTCCGCCTGTCCAACCTGAACGACTACGATATTACGGTTCACCGGGACACCAACCTAGGAGTCTGCGAGCCCGTTACCTGGATTGCCCGCATCACAGACACGACGGACGGACACCTGCAGACGTACAACCGAAGAAGACGCGCCCTGCCAGAAGAACTACAGAAGCTGTACCAAGGATCCCAGGACCATTTAGACGAGGAGCAATCACGCCAACTTCAGGACCTGCTACGCGAATTCCAGGATGTCTTCTCCGTGGGGAGCAAAGACTTCGGTAGGACACGCTTGGTCCAGCACAGAATCAACGGTGGGGACAGCACACCGATTAGGGCCCCATTCCGACGTGTCCCGCTCGCCAAGCAAGCCGAAGTCGACCGGATGGTAGAAGAGATGAAGGAGCAGGGGGTGATCGAGGCATCACATTGTCCTTGGAGTTCTCCGGTCGTGCTAGTGAAGAAGAAGGACGGTTCCACCAGGTTCTGCGTGGACTACAGGCGGGTGAACGACGTCACGAAGAAGGACAGCTACCCTCTACCCCGGATCGACGACACGCTGACACCATATCAGGATCAAGATGGTTCTCCACCTTGGATTTGAAGAGTGGCTACTGGCAGGTGGAGGTCCACCCTAAGGACCTCGAGAAAACGGCGTTCTCTGTGGGCAGCGGGCTCTGGCAGTTCACCGTCATGCCATTCGGTCTGTGCAACGCCCCTGCGACCTTCGAAAGGCTAATGGAGTCCATTCTGAGGGGACTACACTGGAAGACCTGCCTGGTCTACCTAGACGACGTCATCGTTCTGGGAAAAAGCTTCGAGGAGCACTACAGCAACCTGGAGGAGATCTTGATGAAGCTACGGGCTGCCCAGCTGAAGTTGAGCCCCAAGAAGTGTCAGCTCTTCCAGAAGCAGGTCCAGTACCTTGGGCATATTGTCTCCGAGGAAGGGGTGCGCACCGACCCAGAAAAGACCGCAGCTGTGAGGGAGTGGCCAGTTCCGGACAAGTCCCAACTACGAAGCTTCCTGGGACTCTGCACTTATTACCGTCGCTCTGTGAAAGGATTCGCCGACATCGCCAAACCTTTACATCGACTGACTGAGAAGGACCAACTCTTCACGTGGACAGCAGAATGCCACAGTGCCTTCGAACAACTCAAGCAGGCTCTGTGCACCGCGCCTATTCTGGCCTACCCCAGACCTGGAACAAGGTTCATCGTCGATACCGATGCCAGCGACTTTGGCATAGGGGGAATCCTGTCGCAAGTAGTGGACGGCGAGGAGAGAGTAGTGGCCTACTTCAGCAAGGCCTTGTCAAAGCCAGAAATGAACTACTGCGTCACCAGGAAGGAGCTGCTCGCCATCGTGAAGACCATTGAACACTTCCACAAATACTTGTACGGGCAAGAATTTCTCTTCAGGACCGACCATGCATCCCTGGGGTGGCTCCTGAACTTCAAGCAGCCCGAGGGTCAACTCGCGCGGTGGTTAGAGAGGCTTCAACAGTACAACTTGGTGATCCAGCACAGGAAAGGCCAACTGCATTCTAACGCCGATGCCCTGTCACGAAGACCGTGCCCCGAAGACTGCACCTTCTGTACCAGAAGGGAGGAGAACACCGGGATACAGTGCCGAAGGACTACCGTGGAACTTCAAAGGAGCTGGAGCCGCGAATATTTCACGCGGGCGCAAGCGGAAGATGATGACCTGGGACTGATAGCCGAATGGAAGAGGGCCTGTGTCCCCAGACCTGGGTGGAACATTGTGAGTGACTGCAGCCCAAAGTTTAAGTCCTACTGGGCGCAGTGGGACTCGCTGGTTGTTAGGGATGGCCTCATCTGCCGTACTTGGGAGAGCACCGACGGGAAGACATCTCGGGAACAAGTCGTCGTTCCAAAGGCTATGACGGAGGAAGTCCTGAAGGAAGTCCATGGAGGATCATCTGGTGGACACCTAGGGATAAAGAAGACCCTGGAGAAGCTGAGAGAGCGGTTCTACTGGATCGGATGCCGAACTGACGTGGAGAACCACTGCGCGAGGTGCCACGATTGCGCAGCCAGCAAGGGCCCAGGACGAAGACGACGGGGTCCACTGAAGACCTACAACGTGGGCGGCCCCATGGAGAGAGTGACCATAGATGTTGCTGGGCCATTCCCGTTAAGCGAGGCAGGGAACCGCTACATATTGGTCGTCAGCGACTACTTTACCAAATGGCCGGAGGCGTATGCGCTCCCTAACCAAGAAGCCGCGACGATTGCAGAGACCCTGGTGAAGGAATTCGTCAGCCGGTACGGAGTACCCCTGGAGCTGCACTCGGACCAAGGGAGGAACTTCGAGTCGCAGGTATTCCAGAACCTATGCCAGCTGCTGGGAATCCGAAAGACAAGGACAACGCCGCTACGCCCTCAGTCCGACGGGATGGTAGAGCGATTCAATCGCACCATCGAGAACCATCTCCGAATAGTCGTCAGCGAGCACCAGAGGGATTGGGACAAACATCTTCCACTATTTCTCCTGGTCTACCGCGCCGCCGTGCATGAAGCCACCGGGTGCACACCAGCCCGGGCCATATTTGGGAGGGAGCTCCGTCTACCTGTCGATCTTGCCTTCGGCCGACCTGGGAATGATCCGGTCCCAGTAAGCCAGTATTGTCAAGAACTGGTCGACCAACTGGAGGACGTGCACGCGTTCGCGAGGAGCAAAATGCGGATCGAGACCGACCGAATGAAGACCCGATACGACCAACAGACGGATGCTGGCGGATACCACGAGGACGACCTGGTCTGGCTCTTCAACCCATTACGGAAGAAAGGCCTGTTACCCAAACTGCAGAAGTCCTGGGAGGGCCCGTACCGAGTCGTGAAACGGATCAACGATGTCGTCTACAGGATCCAGCGGAGCCCGAGGGCGAAGATGAATATCGTGCATCGAGATCGCCTGGCAGCCTACGGAGGGACACAGACGGACCAATGATTGATCGCGACGATCAGCCTTTTAGGAAGGGGGTGGTGTTACGGCTGTGAGTTTGTTTTGTCGCTCGCCACATGAGTCACAGCTCCCCCGGGCTGTGTGTGCTCTGCCTCAGTGTATTACGTGCGCGTTACGGAACGGGCTGTGAAGTGAAAGGGATGGTCCAGAATATTCGTGACCCAACCAGTGAAGGAAATGTCGAGAAGCCGTGTGCCCTGGACGATTCTAGAACTCATTGAGTCACCAGCCTGCTATATAAGCGGCTTCAACAGTGAGGGGACCGAGTTTTCTGTGGATGTGTGTTTCTGAGCTAGTGCGTGTTTTCCTGAGCGACAGAAGTGTGGTGACGAAGTGCCGTGTGAGTTACGAAATCCAGTGACATTGTTTCCCAGCTTGTGAACAGCGTGCAGCAAGTGATCGTAAGTAACTGTAATTGGTGTTCACAAGGGAGAGGAGCAGGTAGTTCCTGTCAAGGCCACCGTACTCATTAAGACGGTTTAACTTCTGTGGTTTGTTGACAAGTGAAAGGGCCAAGAGCGCTCAAGGAAGAGACTTGAGGAAACTGGAGTAAGGTTCCAATTGCTTGTATTTGCTGATGAGTAGTGTACCTTTTCCCGCAAGCAATAAAGCTAACTTCTCTTTAAAGCAGTAATTGGTGTTGTGTTTTCCACCCTCCGTAAACCAGTTAACAAAAGTGCCGCTAGGGGGTGGCACGTAACAGTATGATAACCTCATAAAGTACTGTCCGTCCACCAGCTTAAGGTCCGTGGCAGGAATGCAACGAGTCAGCTGGAGACAGCTGGCCTCTGCGCGAACGACAATAGTGCCAACCTATTACTGACCCGTACGATTTCACAATTGAAACTAAACGAAAGTAGCAGTGAGTAACCATCATAGCGTGAATAACATTGGTGCCGAGTTGGCAATACCTGCAGCGGCACGTCCACTCAATCAACGCAGCTGGAATGTCTCTCCTCTCCCCTTCAGTCCCCTAAGACCATGAGCTGGTGGACGGACAGTAATAAGTCAAACTCTCGCTACCTGCCATATGAATTCATTAATATACGTAGCCTATTGCTTGTACTGTATAAACCGACAGCGGTAGCTACGCTCGCTAACGCGCAGCGCTAGGCCATGGGGATAAGCTATCTGCTTACTCGGTAGACGTGGGTTCGAGCCCTACCATCAGCCGTCCCTGAAGAGGTTTTCCGCGGTTTCCTATTTTCAACTCCAGGCAAATGTTGGGCAAATGATAGGCCACGGCCGCTTCCATTCACATCCTTGTCCAGTTTCATTCATCTTCATTCATTTCATGTCTCATTAACTCCTCTCATGCGGGTTGGCGTCAGGAAGGATATCCGGCCTAAAAGCCACGCACCACAGACTATCCTCGTATCTCATTCCTGACCCCGTTGAAACGAGAATATTTTGGATACACATACATTCCTTGTACCGTATGGTTGGTTGGTTGGTTGGTTGGTTGGTTGGTTCTTAAGTTTAGGGGCTGCGACAACGCGGTCATGTAGCCCCGTGTACTTTGGGTGTGTGTAGAATCTGTCTGATAACCCTTGTACCGTATATGGTGTTTGCTTTTTCAGGCTGTTACTTGGTCCGTATGCACTCTTTTATATGTACTGCTCGAGTCTAAGCTGCGTGGACCTGAGAGGAATGTACATCGCAGACTATTAGTAGTGGTGGTGACGAGTGATGCGGTTTCTCGGTCCTTGCGTAGTAACAGAAGCAAATACATTAGTCGGTGACTCAGTCACTCATTCCCAACGCCACACTGGTTTCAGAAAAGACCCATGTTAGCAGTATTAGAATAGACGAGAATGTCAGGTAACACGGCGGGCTGTCAACATGCTTCTCAATTCTCGCCTGCTCCTACCCTGCCTCTGCTCTTCATCCCGCAAGTTCACAGAGCTTGGAACCGAGCAGTAGCCTAATGCACGCCTATCTACTGTATTATGTAATTGCGACTATTATAGTTATTATTGATACAAGGATTTACCGTGCCAAGTTTCGCTTCACTCGGATGGTTTAGTCGCTAGAAATGCCCATTTAAATATTTGAAATTCGCGTGGCCGCCATGCATCTTGTTAGGTTTTTAGGAAGTTACATGCATGATTTTACATTTGTCTTCTATGACCATACAACATTTCAGTTTGATTGCAGCAATATTTTTGAATCTATTCTAAAAAGATTTTCCAAGATGCTCTTGATGGAAAGTCTCAAGGAGTAGTGGTAAATGGATCTATCATTAATAACATCCAATATGCTGATGACACTGTCATCCTTGCAACAAGTATGGATGATCTACAAACACTACTGGATTCTATTTCTGAAGAGAGTAATGCCATGGGATTTCATTTATATGTAATAAAAACAAAGTGGATGGTTGTTAGTAGAAACAAAGATGAATTTCGGGGCATTCTTACACTTGGTAATGAAAGAATTGAAAGGGTGTTATCATATAAATATTTAGGATGTGAATTCAATGATAACTGGGACTTAAGTCAAGAAATTCGCTGTAGAACTGAGCAGGCCAGAAGTTATTTCATGAAAATGAGAAAAGTTTTGACCAGCCGTGATTTAAGTCTGTCATTACGCACCCGACTGCTGCGATGCTACGTTTTTAGTGACCTGCTCCATGGAGTTGAATCATGGTTACTTACCGACGTTTTAAGTAAGAAACTGACAGCATTTGAAATGTGGACGTATCGCAGGATTCTAAGGATATCATGGACAGCTAAAGTCACAAATGTGGAAGTACTGTGGCGTATGAACAAAGAAATGGAAATTCCCAGCATCATCAAAAGGAGAAAACTAGAATACTTTGGTCATATCATGCGCAACAACCAATACCACCTCTTGCAATTAATTATCCAAGGGAAGACTGATGCATTAGGGGTCCGGGACGCAGACGAATATCCTGGCTAAAGAACTTAAGCCAGTGGTTTGGACTTAATGCAGTGTCACTGTTTAGAACAGCTATGGACAAACAGCAGATCATGCTACTGATCGCCAATGTTCTTGGAGGACGAGGCACTTGAAGTAGAAGAAGAAGAATAGTTTTGAATATAATGAATGCTAAGATGATAAAAAATTATTACAATTTGAAAGGCACGGTTGGGGTAAGATTTTTTTTAGTAGAAGTCCTTGCCATGTGTCATTGAAATCACTCCAGCCAATCAAAATATCTATTTTGTTATAGGCCTACGGATGAAATTGCGGGAAGAGACTCGCAGACAGACACATCCCCACACACGGACGAAAGTTGACCTAATAAGTCTACAGTATGTTGCATAAGATGAAAAAGGACTAAACGTAAAACGAAAATTAACCTGATAGTATCTAGGAAGTTACAAAGGAAAGGTAAGCGACGAATGATTTCATAACACATTTCATTGAGCCCAAGAGACTTGAAGCTGGTGTAGGCGAGATTACATCATCTACCAGAAGGTGGTCACACTGTTTAGGATCTTTGCATATCATATTTACTTCTAATACCCGTTCAGTTACAGCACATTATCACTTAATTCATTATACATTCTGTATGAGATGTTCAATGTATTCCGGTAGTTGACTCTTGTAGACTATCTCACTTAGCATTCTTCCAGAAAAGAAATGGGAGCACTATTCAGGTCCATGCACCGATGGTCTCTAGAGGTGATGAAGTAGACTAATAGAATCAATCTACGAGGGCGAATCGAAAAGTAAGTTACACTTACCCAGTTATGGCCCTTTATTAAACCACATACACATAGGCACCACGGCTATGGAAACATTCAATGTATGAGGTGCGTTCAAAAAGTAACGAGCCGGAGGCTGTAATGCGCAAACCGGTGACGACATCGGCTAATCGTGGCGTGTGTAACGAGGTGTGGTTCCAACCAGAGCGTCGGAGGTCACAGGCCGTCACTAGAGGGCACGCGTGCACGTCACGCGACGATACAAAGCGAGCAGCAGCATGCAATAATCGTCCAACGCTGCAAGTCGCATTGCAAACAGTGACATGGAGGCGTCAACTGACGAGCAAAGAGGTGTTGTTCGGTTTCTGACAGCGGAAGGAGTAGGGGGAACAGACATTCATCGCCGAATATCACAAGTGTACGGCGAACACTGCATGTCCCTTGCAAGGGTCAAGGCGTGGCACAAGCACTTCAGGGAAGGACGGGTGACGTTAGCCGATGATGCCCGGTCTGGGGCACCCCCCTGCATTACCGATGACAACGTCCAGCTTGTTGATGCACTCATTACCCAGGACCGCCGAGTGACAGTGAACGCCATAGCCTCCGTGGTTGCTCCACGACAATGCAAGACCTCATACGGCCAACACAGTCGCTGCACTCCTGCAGAAATTCAAATGAGAGGTTCTCGGCCACCCTCCATACAGTCCAGACCTCTCTCCCTGTGATTACGCCATGTTTGGTCCCCTGAAAAGGGCTTTGCGGGGCCAACGATTCACCTCGGACGCCGACGTCCGGCTGTACGTGCGGAACTGGTTCACATCGCAGCACAGTGGGTCAAAATCGAAATCTAGGGGGACAAAATTAATTTTACGTTTTAATCATGAATTTAGAGTGAAAGCAACGTATGTAATTTGTTTACTTCATAATAAACATCAGTTAAGACCTCATTTAGCTCAATGATAGCGGGTAGGTCTGTATGCACACTACAATAGATATCTCGGTGTAGGTCGAATCTCCTCTCGGATAGGGTTTCGCATTTGCCATTGTAGATCAGTTAATCAACATACCCGAATGCTTTCTTTCGAAAGAGCACATTGTTTGCTGACACTCATCCACTGGAAAGGAGTACGTTCTTGCTTCCCTCTGTTGACACATCCAGTTGCAGAGATTACTCAAGTTCGAAGTATGAATTCTACGCCAGTACACACCAATCTTGACTGTGCGAAGAGTGAGCAATAATAAGTAATTAGGCTATGTAACTAATTAAAATGATTACTTTCCCTCCCTACATCAATCATAACGACCTCCACGTCACAAGATTAAAAAGTCCACCTAGTGGTGTAGTAGCTAACATTCATGGCTCTCTCTCCTGAGGTCCGGGTTCGATCATTGGCTCTGCCGATAAATTTCATTCTGGTCTGAAGTCAGGAACGGGTTACATTCAGCCTTGTGAGGCCAAACTGAGAGGCGGATTCGATTTCCACCTCAGCTGTCCTAGAATGGTTTTCGTATTTTCCCACTTCTGCGCCAGACAAATGCCGGGTTGATTTCTTAGATAGTTCAGACGACTAAAGCTCTTCATATTACCTCTCTTGTACATAGAAAGGTTTAGCTAGCTCCGGTGTTTACAGATGCTTGTTGCGTGAATCCTTATTTCACAACTGTCGGTTTGATAAAATGTCAGTTCGCCTGGTAGTGTAGTGGTAGCGTTATTGACCAATCCCTGAAGATCAAAATCCCAGTTATGCCAAGAAATGTTAATTCTGGTCTGAGGACTATGACAGGGTGTACCCAACAACTGAATAGGCCACCTATTAAATGTATTAGGTCAGAGGTTAATGAACAAGCAGTTTCCAGTTGCCTGTGGTTGATTTTTTCTTATGACCGCACATTTTGCATATACAGTATTGTTCAATATTATAGCTTTTGTACGTTAATGTCACCTAAAGAGTTATTCGCTTGGGAGCGGAGCGTTATTGGGATCTCCTATGCTGATGAGTATTAACGAATTTTGAGAACTTTCTCAACCTTATTTTAGGGGTGTTAAGTTACCAGTAAATGAATCGTATACTTTTTAATTAGCTGATTTAAGATAAAAAATTATGTGCATGGATTTTTCAAAAAAAAAGTTTCATTAAAAAAAAAAAACTAGTAGAAAGCACTTCAAGTCGACAGAGAACTCCACATCTCCAATACACTCTTTAGGAATGGCAACTAGTGGCTCAATAAAATACCATTGAGAATGGCAGGGTGATAAAGAGTATTGGCCATAGCGGCGACCATATGTGTGATATTTAAGTCTTCTTTGTGTCAAGAAATGCATAAATAAAATTATTCTTCCTATGTGTCAATTTTATTGAAACGACATACAGACACGCCAATCCAAGTCGGTGGAGTTATTCGGGTAAATACATAAATGAATAAGGAGACCTGGGTTATGAAAGGAAGGGAGAACAGCAAAATACAGGCCAGTGAGATGAGGTTCTTGAGAAGCAGTATTGGAGCTACAAAGATGGACAGAATAAGAAATGAGAGGCCAGAGAATTAATGAAAGATGAACCATTACAGGATGGTATAGAGAAATCTAGACTTAGATGATATGGACATGTAAAACGAATGGAGGAGAAGAGGATACCCAGGAGAGTACACGAGACGAAGTGGGAAGGAAAGAGACCGAGAGGAAGACGAGAGACAGGTGGCTGAAGGGGGTGGAAGAAAGCGTGAAGAAGAGAGGAGAAGACTGGACAAGGGTGGAGGCTGAGAGATGGTGGGAAGACAGAAGACGTTGGAGAGGCTTGTGTTCCAAACAGACCCGGCCAGTGGCTGGAAACTGCAAGATGATGATGATGACATACATGAATAAGGGTAGATTTGTGTGTGTACACATATCGTGGCAAAAAATGTGGGCACTTAATAAAGGTTTGTTTCTGGTTCATTTAGACATTTATAGGTGTTGTGGTTCATTTGGGTGTTTTAGATCTTATAGAATTTCATTAGACTGGTACCGTGAACATTATACACTAAGCTGTGTGGAAACGGGAAATGAAGATGATGATGATGGTGGAGCTCACACTAAAATATCTGCTATTGTGCCCAACCTTATTACATTGCAATATAGTTCATGTCTATACATAGTAATCAGGAACTGTGCAGTGTGTGTAAGAAAAACCACAGACAATGGCTCACAGCACTTGAAAGACATTAAGATAATTAATCAATCCTTCGATAAATGCCAATATTGTGTAGGGTGGGTATTTTGTAAGTATTTTTATTCTCAATTGCATTTTGTGACTGTTTTGAATCTAAATTACATTTTGTAAGTATTTTCTAACTAAATTGCATTTTGTAAATATTGTCAATTCAAATAACAGTACAGTAAGTATGTAGTTAGTTTTAGTTGTAAGTAGGTAGTTAGTTTGTCTATTAGATATATGTCATTGTTCTATTAGACTGTGGTGTGTGAGTGTGTCTGGTAGCAGTTGCATTGTTTATTAGTTATAGTTCATTGTTTCAGTAGACTGTGATGTGTGAGGGTGCATGTGAGTGTGCCTGGTGACAGACTGTTTTAGTGGTAGTATTTGTTGTTGGTGGAACTTTAGTATTTTTTTCGTTAGTAGAATTTTGGTATTTAATTGTTAGTACGGTAGACGGTTAGTATTTTTGTTAGTAGAATTGCTCTTTACTTATTCTGAAAGGGAGTAGCAGCCTTTCAGAATAAATCAATTCTTTACTAGTCTTATTGACGGTTAAGATATTGATAATATAAGCCAAATAATGGCTACACTGCGTCCTGCTGCACGGCTGAAAGCAACGGGAAACTACAGCCGTATGCTATTCCCGAGGATATGCACCTCTCTATGCATAATTACATGTGATGATGGCCTCCTCCCTTGTAAAATTTCAATCCGGAGGTAAACTAGTCCCCCGTTCGGATCTCCGGGTGGGGACTACTCGAGAGGGGGTTAACATCACAGAAGTGACAAAGAGGAAATCTGACATTCTACGGATCGGAGCGTGGAATGTTAGAAGTCTGCTAGGAAGTGGAAGGTTAGAAAACTTAGAAAGGGAAATGGATAGGTTGAGGTTGGATTTGGTTGGGATTAGTGAAATGCGCTGGCAGGAAGAACAGGACTTTTGGTCAGGAGACTATAGGGTCATTAGCACTAAATCAAACAATGGCCAAGCAGGGGTTGGCCTCATATTGAGTAGGAAACTTGGACAGCGGGTGGAATATTATGAGCAATATAGTGAACGGATTATTGTAGCAAAAATCAATACTAAACCTACCTGCACCACAGTGGTACAAGTCTATATGCCTACCAGTCAAGCTGATGATGAGGATGTTGAAAAGGTCTACGAAGAAATAGACGAAATTCTGAGGTATATCAAGGGTGATGAGAATGTTATAGTAATGGGAGATTGGAATGCTGTGGTAGGAAAAGGGAGAGAAGGGAAGATAGTAGGAGGTTTCGGATTAGGTGAAAGGAATGATCGAGGAAGCAGGCTGGTAGAATTCTGCACCGAGCATGAGTTGGTCATAGCTAACACCTTATTCAATAACCACAATAGAAGAATATACACATGGATGAGACCAGGAGATACAGGGCGTTACCAAATCGACTTCATTATGGTCAAGCAGAGGTTTCGAAACCAGATTTTGGATTGTAAAACATATCCTGGTGCTGACATAAACTCTGACCACAATCTGGTTGTAATGAAATGCAGATTAAAGTTGAAGAAACTGAAGAAAAGTCAAAAGCCAAAAAGGTGGGCAATAGACAGACTGAAAGAGAAGGATGTAAACGAAAGATTCAAGAAGAGTATAAAGGAAGGACTAATGAAAAACCCTAAACAAACTTCAATTGCAGACGAATGGGCACTTTTGAAGAATGAAATAACAAAATCCGCAGAAGAAAACATTGGTAGGAAAGAAAGAATAGGTAGAAAACCGTGGATCACTCAGGATATACTAGAATTGATGGATGAAAGGCGGAAACACAAGAATGTAAGAGATGAAAAGGGGAAAGCAGAATACAGACGTCTGAGAAATGAGGTTAACAAGAAGTGCAAGGAAGCAAAAGAAGAATGGTTGAAAGAGAAATGTGCAGGTATAGAAAATTGTCTGAAATTAGGAAAAGTAGACACAGCTTATCGAAGGATTAAGAATACTTTTGGGGAAAAGAAGACTAAGTGCTGTAATATTAAGGACAAAAATGGAAAGCCTCTAACAGATAGGGAAGAAAAGGTTGAGAGATGGAAAGCTTACATAGAGAGTTTGTATAAGGGAAAGGAGATTGAGAATCATGTAATGGAAAGGGAGGAGGAACTTGATGAGGATGCGAAAGGAGATTTAATATTGAGATCAGAATTTGATAGAGCTTTGGAAGACTTAAGCAGGAACAAAGCACCAGGCATAGATGATATACCGATTGAGTTGCTACGCTGCATAGGAGATGAAGGTCTGATCAGGTTATTTCACTTGGTGTGTAGGATTTATGAGACAGGTGAGGTACCCCCTGATTTCAAGAAGAATGTAATCATCCCTATACCAAAGAAAGTGGGAGCTGACAGATGTGAAGATTACCGTACAATCAGCTTGATTACTCATGCTTCAAAGATCCTGTCTAGAATAATTTACAAGAGGATTGAAAGCCAGATAGAAACGGAGTTGGGTGAAGACCAATTTGGTTTCAGGAGAAATGTAGGAACAAGGGAAGCTGTACTAAGTCTTAGGCTGATTTTGGAAGGTAGAATAAGGAAAGATAAGAGAACGTTCATGGCTTTTGTAGACTTAGAAAAGGCTTTTGATAACGTTGATTGGACTAAATTGTTTGACATTTTGAAATCCATTGGAATAAAGTACAGGGATAGGAGGGTGATATACAATCTATACAGAAACCAGACAGCAGTCATTCGAGTTGAAGGACATGAGAGAGAAGCTGGTATTCAGAAAGGTGTAAGGCAAGGCTGCAACTTATCACCCATACTTTTCAATCTTTACATTGAACAAGCAATGAAGGAAATTAGAGAAAAATGTAAAGTGGGAGTGAAGATTCAAGGAGAAATAATTTCAACTCTGAGATTTGCTGATGACATCGTCATCTTGGCCGACAAGCCTGAGGATTTGAATGAGTTTTTGAATGGTATGGACTCAGTCTTACGGAAAGAATTCATGATGAAAATTAATAAATGTAAAACAAAAATACTGGAATGCAGCCGAAATAAATCAGAAACCTCTATGGAGATCAAATTGGCAGGTGAAAAGCTGAAGGAAGTAGGAGACTTCTGTTACTTAGGAAGCAGAATAACCAGTGATGGACGAAGCAAAGAGGATATAAAAAGTAGGTTGGCTCAGGCAAAGAAAGCATTTCTACAAAAAAGGAATCTGCTGACATCGAATATAGATTTAGGTATTAGGAAGTCATTTTTGAAAGCCTTTGTCTGGAGTGTGGCGCTCTATGGAAGTGAAACTTGGACTATTGGTGCAGCAGAAAAGAGGAGAATTGAAGCATTTGAAATGTGGTGTTACAGGAGAATGATGAAGATCAGATGGGTAGATAGGGTTACAAACGAAGAGGTATTAAGACGAGTGGGAGAGGAGAGATGTTTCTGGCGACTGCTAATGAAGAGAAGAGATAGGTTGGTAGGACACATACTAAGACATCCAGGAATAGCAAGCTTAGTTATGGAAGGAAGGGTCGAGGACAAGAACTGTAGGGGTAGACCAAGGTTAGAATATGTTAAACAGATTGCCTTGGATGTAGGGTGTGGTAGCTATGTAGAGATGAAACGTTTAGCTCAGGACAGGGAGGCATGGAGAGCTGCATCAAACCAGTCAAAAGGCTGAAGACTCAAACAAGACCTTTTTAAGCTACGTCTTCACATGCAAGAAATTGTCTATGACTCGGAGTTGGATAGAGCATTCAGTTATCTCTTCAGAACAATTTTCTACCCCTAATTTACTTTTAACAAAATCACTAAGTTCCACTTTTGACATAATCGTCGAACCCAGTGCTTCAAACAGTTGTAAACGTGTGAGAACTGGTTGCGCGGCATCTTCTAAAACGTAAAATAACTAAGTAGGTTGCAAAAAGATGCAAAATATCTTATAACAGGCGTAAACTAAAAGACTTTATCTACATTTTAACATTAAGTAGAAAGTGACGCAGAGTGACGCGACATACTAAAAATCTAAGTGAAAATATTATTTTTAAAATAATAGTTAAATATTATATAATGCAAATATAGCTAAAATTACGTAACAATTACGCCCATTAATAACTGAAACACGTTACAAAGATCAAACCTTCAGCTACATGTTCCATCTTAAAGCATCACACTAACCACAAAGACAACCAAACCACAGCCACTTACATTCACCCTCCAATTCAGACTGCTCGAACAGTGGTGACAGATTTACACTAAGATGCGTTTATATCCCAGAATAGAGAGCGGGAATTATATGAGAATGCTGTTGAAGTAATTAATTTTGATTTTTTAATTATGAAAATAAATAATTTTGTCCTCCTATATTTCGATTTTGACCCACTGTGCGCAGCCCAGGGAATTTTATGAGACAGCCATTCACCGCTTCTTGTCACAGTGGGACGAGTGCCTCAACAGCCAGGACCAATACTTCTAATATACAGGTACTGGTTTCTGTAATTATGCCTCCGGCTCGTTACTTTTTGAACGCACCTTATAAGTTCACTTTTCCACATAGGCCCCAAGAGACTGTAAGCATTTCTCGGAACGGGCAACCAACCTTTTGACTCCAGATGCATAGAAATCACCTCCAGCGCTATGTAACCCCCACCTAGATGCAGCTGCTTTCACCTCTTCATCGTGTTGGAATCGTCGCCCACCGAGATACTTGTTCATCTTACCGAACACATGTTAATCGCATGGCGCTAAGTCTGGACTGTATGGAGGATGTTACCATACCTCCCACTTGAATCATTGGATCAGTTCTGACCTACGGGCCATGTGAGGTGTTTCGTTATCGTGCGTTATCACGATGAATGTCTGTGCAATTGAGCCGTTTAGCCCATAGAAATCTGATCGTTGCACGAACCTCCAATTTGGAGTGAACATCCAGTTGTCCAGCCATTTAGCCTAGCCCGCTCTGCACACACACCCCGACGGGATACCTCTCTACCCTTCCTATCGGACGTGTACATCAGTTACTGTAGCTTGCTACGCATTGGCCACGATCACGGCACACAGCGTGCTCACGCGGCGCGCAAGTGTAACTTGCTTTTTGATTCGCCATCGTATGCCACCTTAGAAGTGGCAATGAAACTCGCCAAGAAGGGAGATATAACAATAGTCATACGTGATTTTGACTCAAACTTCGGAGCTAGTATTGAAGGTAATACCGTAGGGGGCCGTTCCACATATTACGTGATCACTTCACGGTCGACTTCTTGGAAGTAGTGGCCTATAAATCGCGATACATTATATTGCACAATTCCCCTAGACATGAAATGGCGCCATCCATTACGTTGTGGTTGACATTAAAGCTTTAAACGATGCATATACAGGCTTCGGTAGCGTAGTTGGTAGTATGCTGAACTCCTGTGCCCAAGATCGCGGGTTCAAACCCGGCCAAAGTCATCGGTTTTTTAAGAGCGTTAAAATCATTCAATATGCCTTCCTTCAGAGGGGAAGTAAAGCCGGTGGTCCCATGTCATAGATTTCTGGCATGTAAATAATCCTTCTACTAACTAAATTTGTGTGAAGCTAAATTTCTAGGTTAGATTTCTTTTTAACGCTCTATCGAAGTTCCAATGTTCACCACTAGGTGTCAGTGATATCTGGTAGCGAATTGGAACTACTTGAAATTGAACGGAACTTGTAGCTCACCCTATGGGTGTCCGCTTGAAGAGGCTACAGCCTCTAGCGAGCCGAACATGTCCTCGGACACTCCCGGCACTCAAAGCCATACGCTAAATAATAATACCGGATGTAATTGATATACATGTAGGCCTACTCCATTTAACTGGCGACAGTAGGCCTAGATGATTTTCTAAGCACACGTCTTCGTGAAAATTAGTCGTATCTTAGTTAGTGTAGGTCAAATTAAATCACAAAAACGGTCAATGTTTTGGAAAAGCAAATAGGCTGAATTCAGCACGCAACATAGCTGCTTCTTCCACACTGGCCTCCCCTCCAACGCTGTGGCATGGAGGTATACAAGAGTCTGAAGGTGAATGACCTCCTCCCTGTCTTCCACTCCTCACGGGGAGTGGCCTTCAAGGCTAGGGGTGGTAGATCTGTTTAGGATTCAGTCAGTCTTACGGCTGATGACACAACGTAGAGAACTTATTGGTCTACGCACGGTATTGTGCATAACCTGCAAAAGGAAATTCAAATCCTGAAGATATGGTAAATTAATTAAAGAAACCTTTATGGTCTGACTTTCTGCCAATACAGTGCATCAACTGTACAGTAAATGATAGAAGGTTTTTAGACACACTATTTTTATGTTTTTCGGGGATGTCGAGTTGCCGGAATTTTGTATTCACAGAATTTCATTTACGTGCCAATAAATCCATCGGCATAAGGCTGTTGTATTTGTTCACCTTCATTTATTACATGACTAAGCCTAGATCGAACCCTCGAGAAGGATAGCACTCTACTACTTGAACTACCCAGCCTGGCTATCATTAATTTCTTCTTCTTCTTCTTCTTCTTCTTCTTTCGAATAACACATTTGGAGGGTACGATAAATCAACATTAGCTATTGTCCATTGTATTCAATTTCCGTTGTTTCCAAATTTCTTTCATCCTCCTAGATTGACAATCTTTCTCCTCCTGAGTCCACTTTCTGCCAGTTGTTTGTTTCTTCCTTTCTCGAAATTTTGCCTTTTGAATAGCTTCTCTGAAGGAGTGAACTGTTATTTATTATTATTATTATTATTATTATGCTATTATTATTATTATTATTACTGCTATGTGCATGTGGCATACTTTAATAAGGCCACGGCTGCTTTCTTTCCTACACCTCGATCGCAGCAAGTCCAGAGATTGGAGGTCCGAATCCCGGCACTGACAACGGTTTAACCTGGGATTACCACACTCTCTCCAAGCATACGAGTATGCGGGGATAGTACCTTACTTCTAGTCTCGGGGCACCTGCCCCATTTCCGACTCGAATAATCCAACACATAGTACTATAGAAACACATGTTATCAGAGAAATTCTACACACACTCAACTACATGGTGCTAAATGACCACAATGGCCAAGCCTCTCAAATATAACAACATCAAATACTTTATGTCCGTCTTAAATGCTAGTTCTGAACAGACGACGGGATGTTGGAATTTTGTACCACAGTATTTCTTAATGACACTCTTTAAAGGCCACTGACCTAAGCCAGATTTGAACCCCTGAACGTGGACTCAGTAAGACAACGACTAACTGTTTGGACCACTAAGGCCTGCAGTCAGGTTGATGGACCAAATAATCCTGTACTAAATAAAAACCCAGAATACCCCTTATGGTTTCCGCTGTAAACTCCGAATAACGCAACACCAACGGCTCTGATCTTCCCCTTAATTATAGACTACCAGCTGCTGTAAATATGACTTCAGTTCGTCGCACTCCTTTAGGGCGTTGATAAATGATTGATAATGAAGTATTGTCGGAATCAAATAGACAAGGGAGACCAGAGATCGCTCTGTCCTGCCTTTCATTATGCATCGATCAAGATTTGAACTGGGGTGCCGCATTGGACGACCGATGTCTAAACTTCAGCTCAGTGCGGTTATTTCATCCCTTAACCCTCCTCATAGTGATGAGCATAGTTTTTCCCTAGCTATTCGTAATAGATCCCTGTGTTCAAATCTTTGTAGGATCAAGTGACATGTTTGAAGGACAGAGCTTGATAGACAACGCATTCACACACGATTTCAAACATCCTTCTACACCATAGCTGATTATTGCAATTAGGTTTTCCTTTAGAATAAAATCAATCAATCAATTTATCAATGATCACTAAATTTACAACAATAATAACAACAGCAACAACAATAACAACAACAACAACAACAACAAACACAATTTCGTTACGTACGGGTTTTACAAGACGAACACAGCTATCCGCATTTAACAGCTGGCACCCTCCCCTCCTCAACACGTAACGTCATACTTCGATTACGCAACTACTTCCCTATCTTCTTTGCCCCGCCCCGATCCACACTGGCTAAAATAGATTTCGTTTGAACATTCTGCCTGAAGAGTTATACTTAAAACCAACAAATATTGACTCTTTAATGCTTAGTTTTCAATTTAAAAATAGATGATTGGTATTTTATCTAGCGAACTTAGAATATTATCTTCTATCACCAGTGTATGTTCAAGTCTATGTGTTAATAAAGATTTACATACAAGCACAAACACAGACCCCGTTGCTTGTCTTACAGGCAGTAATATTTGTATAGATAGTTGTTTAGTCTAGTAGCGACCAATGGTTTCGTCCAGACAGTCGTCTAGCCAAGTAGCATCCAATGGCTTTGTCTCACCATGACTCTAGAAGAGTACAGTGCAATAGGCTATTTAGTTCTTCGCAGAACTACAGTAGCCTACTTGTTTCATAGAAAGTGGCTGTCCTTCTATGCTAACGAAGTCCTAATTTTATATTTTCTATGATATTCTTTAACACGTCCAGTACATATCACGCGCCCAGCGCGTGACGCTAGTTTATAAGTAGGTGCGGAGGACGCGCTTGGCGTGTCATGGGATGAGTGTTAGAAAATGGGAATCTCAGTCTTCCCGCACGGTAAGAAGGGCTCTCCTCGTGATCTCGTACATCGTATAAGTCCAATCTACCAGCAGGCGCAGCAAGACTTGCGGAAAGTGTTTGGTTTCCCGCGTATTTACTCACCTAGATTTTCGTCATACGTTATCATTCATTTTTGGGATCTCTGAGGAGCAAGACAACTTCTGTGTGAGGTAAGAAGCAGCATCTTCTGGTCATTATTATTACAGGAAAATTACGAATGATAATGCTTCTATAATAAAGAAATTCCAGTTAATAATTTCATCAAAGAACTAAACTTATAATTACGTTTTTTGATAAGTGATCATTTTCAACAAAAGTAGGCTATTGATTCAGGCGGAAACCTAGCCCATTAAAATTCGTAATTAGTATACAATACGGAACCAAAATGAATGTTTTATAACTTAAAAACTTGTAATTGTCATTTATTCCTGCATCATATTCACGAGTAGCATGTAATAACTTGAAGTGATCATTTTTGGCTGCTTTATGACGTTCGTTATCATTTTATTTATATTTTGTATTCAGATGCCCGACAATGCAGATCGGTCAACAATACGAGGTCCAGTAGGCCTATTAACTCTTGGTTTCAACCACCACTTACCAGGTGCGTGAGTAGAATATGCTCGGTACAACGAGTGGCGTAACAACGACAGAGCCAAATAGGCTACTTAAAGATGACATTTTTATATAAAAAAAAGCCAATTTTCGGATTGATGACAAATGATGTACGTTTATGATTTGAGAACATTTATCTTTACTTGTGTAGAATATTTAATATTAGGCCTACCAAAACTGTTCATTTTCGCACACTGAGAGGTGCAAATGCTCTCATTGACTGTTTTATTTCTCCCTCCGCACAAACCAAAAACTAACACATGTCCAAAATAGAAAGCTAAAAGCAAAATTCAAAAATAAAACCAAAAAACACAAAACAAAAAGGAAACTTCAAAACCAAAGCAAAGCAGAAAACAAACACAACACAAAAAAAGCAAAATTCAAAAACAAATGCAAAAGCTGAAAACAAACAAAGTCAAAAACAAAAAAGCAAAATTCGAGAAACAAATGCAAAAGCAGAAAACAAAGATAAAATCAAATAAAAAAGAAATAAAAAATTCAAACACAAATGCAAAAGCAGAAAATAAACATAAAATCAAACAAAAAAAGCAAAATTCAAAAACAAATGCAAAAGAAGAGAACAAATATAAAAAAATAAAAAATAGAGCAAAATTCAAAAACAAAAGCAAAAACACAATGCTAAAAGAAAAAGAGAAGAAAACAACAAACACAAAATAATAATACTACCGTATGGCCTCGGGTGCCGGGTGCAAGCATTCTTATGTGACACCCAGAGGGTAGCTTACATGTCGAATTTAGTTGTTCCTTGAAGCACTATGAAAGTCAAGGAGGTTAGATATCTAAGCTCTTTGAACACTATATCGCTCTCCATTAGAGAAATGAGGAACTTTGTGTTGGCGGAAACTCCCGAGATTAATTTTGCCATTATGAACCAGCCCCGTGTACTTGGGTATGCTTTGAATTCTTTTGATAACCTTTCTTATTTGGTAACTGTAATGTGTTTAACATTAATTATTAGAGTAATGGATTTGACTAACAAGGGGACCCTACGGCAATCGGATTTTTGTAATTTTTCCCGCTTCGGGTAGTGAGACTCGAACTAGCGCCCCAGTGATTACTGGGCCCGAACCTTACCGGGTGAGCCACGCGTCCTGCTCGAAGTCGGTAACATCTTCACTGGATATGAAGCGCTCGGAAAACTTCGTAGTCGATTTTCTCGAGAATTTATGAATATGGCATCGAACGGCTTTGGGAAATTATTGTTCGAGATCCGAACTTTACGTACCCGAAGCGGCAAAAATTACAAAAATCCGATTGCCGTAGGGTCCCCTTGTAAGTGCCGCTTGAAACAAGGTGGAGGCGTGATGGTGCAGTGGTAAAGCTGCTTGCCTCTCACCAAGGTGGACCGAGTTCGATTCCCGGTCAATACATCTGAGATTTACGAAGTGGAATATCATCACCTGTGGTTCAGATTTCACGTCAAAATGGAGGTCCCGTGGCTCATGATCGCGAGATAAACGGTCAGGTAAAACTACAAGCTTCCTTTTTTAAAATAAAGTATCATCCTGTCATTCGCCTGGAGGAAAACATTCAGGATGGTCATCTTACTGTACTGGGAGATGTTTACGTAGTTAAGTAGGCCCTACTTGGTTCAAATTCTGTCCAGTTACACGAATGTAATTTTTTACTTTACATTTCTTGTTCATGGAGCATTTACAATTTGGATATGGTGATCTAGTTGCCACCACATCATGGTGTAGTCGCTAGCATTCTTGGCTGTCATCTCTGAGGTCCAGGTTCGACATCCGGCTCAACCAAGAAATATTAATTCTGGTCTGAGGATTGGAATGGGAGTACACTCAACCTTGTAAAGAACAAGTAGTTCCGTGAAGAACTATACAGCCTATTTTCATATATCCTGCTCATGCTAATTGCCTCTATCAACATACAACATTTCAGTTTAATTGCTGTAACAGATTCGTAGATATTGAGAACCGTCTAAATATTTCAGATGGTCGCCAGGTTGGATTTTTATTTTTGTACTATTACATTAAGATTATTGTGTACGTGTGGTATTCAAACTTCAATCGCATGATTAGAACACAAGAAGTAAAAACGGGATTTTAAAATTACGTACAGCAGCCATCTTGTGATTATGCAAACAATTGAAATAAATTAGATGCCAGTGGATCAACATTTGTATAAGCATTTAACGTGCAACGTTTCACGGCACTCGGATAGTTAATTCGCGAGAAACTGTAACAGTCCGAATACTTCCCCTTAATTTATATGTTTTATAAGCAGCAAAATTAATTATTATTATTATTATTAGTATTATTATTATTATTATTATGTATATTTTAATTATCATATCGATTCTAGATTTAGTCCATAATTTCTTTATATATATATGGAAGGGGTTTAATTATTGTTTGGCGGAAGTTATAAAATGGAGATTTTAGTTAGATTCGTTATAGGTTATATTTTGTACAAGACTTGATTGGGAAATATGTCGTTCAACGTGTCGTCAGTTTCGCCACGGGTAGTCCGCCAAAAATAGACTTGACTTTCGAGATATATGTACAAACATTCCGGGGACGCGAGGGTCCAAGACAAAGCAAGTTGGTCAGTTAGCGCTGACGTCACGAATTCTCGGAAGAACATCGCATCAGGACGCTGATTTAAAATTACTTCAGAAGCAACCCCACGTGGTTAACCCAACTAATGAAGAGGCATGATCAGAACTTAGGGATCTGGAGTGGGGAGCTACGTCATCAGGATACCTAATTGATTGGTCGAGAAATACTGCAGAGTGGGGAAGTTCTTCTTCCATAAAAAACCAATGGTCATCTACTCTCAACCCCCAATCTTCTCAGATTTTCTGAATCTTCACGTCTATCAGACATCTTCGCTGCGAGATCGCAACTTATCAGTTCAAGAAGTTTTAAAATTAATACTACTGACGTGAATATGATCGTGTCCTTGATCATATTCACAAAAGTGAATTTTGGAGCAAAGCCATTCACATATGTCAGTCGGGAGACGGGACAAATTGGTTCCCTGCCCGTATCAAGATAAGGATCTATACAATATTGAGGCAGAACCAAACAACATCCGCCAGCAAGATCAGAGGGAAAACCAGACTACCACTATGAAGAAGACGGCCGTGAGTTCCTTTACTAAATCCAATCAAGTCTCTGTAATTCTGTTTATGGCAAATTAGAATCCAGCTTTTGTTTAAATTTAATTCATATTCCATTTTGTAACTCTCGCCAATTTAATATAACTTCCAGATTTTTTTAAAATTCATTTGTTTCTCTTTTTACGTCTTTTGCTGCTTTAAATTTTGATCAATTAAATTTTGTTCTTAAGTAATGGTAGGACTTTCATTTCCAGTAGCTAGCTTTAGACATAATGCATACCTTCTCCCAGTAGCGATAAGACAATTGGTTAATGGCTCAGCTATACCACGGCTTGAGAGAAAGACATTTCGAGTGCTCTATCACTATTTTAATTAAATACTTTGGCACATCTAAAGTAAATGTTAGGTGTCCTGGCGCCCACACGAGCTGATTATAATCATTGCTAATGAACAGGTAAGAGGTAAGTATGCTATTGGTGGTGTGAGTAAAGCGGTGCTTGTTCTTGTTGCGATTCTTCTACTGTACTCCAGGAGAACGCAATATTGGAGCCCCGCCAGGAACGTAACCTTTGGTCACTTAGAAGGACCGGGAACGTTACATTTGACGCCCAACTGTGGAGATTTTGATATATGTATGTTTACCTGCAAGGTTGGTAACGAAACGTTACATTTGTGCGCTCAACGTGGAGCGAAAACGTTACATTTGGCGCCACAAGCGTAGGCCCGAAAACCAATTGTTTGTCGTGAAGGGAAAAGGATATATTTCAGTGCAAGTATTTTTGGGGGTGATAATAAGTTTTTTTTGTGTGTGTCGGTATGGCGGATAAAGATAAGATGAAGCTGCGAAGTGGTATAGAGGTGACGGGAGATGGTGAAGAGAATGGTAGTAGCGTGAATCTGGAGATGGAGTTAGACGAAGCTAGGAATTTAGCGGAGGTAAATTCTAATGCGACTAGTGTAGAGGGTAGTTCATCGGAGATGTCAGCACAGGATAGCATTTTGAGTATATTAGTTCAAATGAGACAGGAAAATAATAATAAATTTGAGCAACTAAATAAAGAATTAAAACATGAAATGGAAAGTAATAATCAAAAATTAAATAAAGAATTAAAACAGATGGAAAATAATAGTCAGAAGTTAAATAAAGAATTAAAACAGGAGATGACGAAATTAAATCAGGGACTAAAGCATAATAGTCAGAAAGTAAATAAGGTCGTCAAAGAGACAGAGAGGTTAGGTAAGATGTATGAGCAGCTTGAAGTAGATATTACAACATTTAAAGAAACAGTGAAGGAAGACATTCAGAGGTACATGAAGGTGGAAGCAGGTCAAATAATGGTAGAAATTGAACAAAAGTTACAGGTGGTAGGAAATGAAATTAGGGAGCTTAACCAGCAGATAGGGGAGAAAGTTAAGGAAGTAACGGTTGAGATAAAAGAGCATAGTAAGAGAGAGGAGAAGAGAATTAATGAAAAGATAAGAGTAGAAATAACGAGGATAAGGAAAGTAGTAAATACTCAGGAGATGAAAATGCAGAAAGCCATTGATGAAGAAAATAGACGGATGAAAGAAGAATTCAATGTTAGCATAAAGGAATCACAGCAGGGGATGAGGAAGAGCTTTCAGAGAATGGTAGATGAAAGAATGAACATTAAATTAGCTGGGATGGAGAAACGTATGTTGGATCGAATGCAACAAGGGGTCTCAGACAAGCACGAAAAACAGAAGGTGGAAGGGGGGAAGGCCAGGAAGGGAAGGAAGGAGAAAAAGCAGAATATTACTGTAGAGAAGACATTAGTTGAAAATAGAATAGATGTTGAGGAGGGGCAGGAAATAGATGAGAGTAGAGAAAAAGAGCAGCAGTTAACGAAGACGTTAGAAAAAAATCGTGTAGAGGATGAAGAAATGCTGGATGTAGGAAAGAGGAGTTTAGAGGTAAGTAACGAGCAGATTATCGAAGTTAGAAGTCCTAGGAGTAGAAAGGAAGTAGAGAAACAGATTACGATGCTAGAAGAAATGGAAGGAAGATTGAAAGAAAGAGATAAAGAATATAGAATGCAATGGCTTACAGTAGTGGCTACGGTAGGTGAAACTAGGGGAGAGGGGAAGTGTAGTTTTGTGGTTGATAAGAGTAGTACTGAGGAGGGAGAAACTATCGTTCTTAGAAGAGAAGAAATAATTACAGTGAAACGAGAGAAAGAAAAAGAGGAGGATGATAAAAAGTTAGGAAGGCACGGTAGGGCATTCATGTAATGCGAGGTCAGATTTCCAGTCGTTGATATTCCCAGCCAATACTCTATTTAGTGGTTATGACCTAAATGTAAGAGATGATCTCTTGTGCGATTATGATGAAAAGGTGACAAAACCTAGTGATATTGAAAATTTAAATTCCGTCATTAGCATAAATGTGTTGAGGGCGCGTATATATACGCTTATAGATACAGGGTGTGTCAAGAGTTGCATTAGCTTGTCATTTTATAATAGGATGAGAGACGAAGGTGTAATATTTCAAGAAATCCCTATCAAATCAACTTTTGTAATAACAGCTGTAGGTAAAAAGTCTCATGTCATTTCTAAGCAGGTTCTGGTGGAAATTTGTATTAATAATGTAATAGGTATGCAGGTATGTTTGGTGATCCCAAACCTTGTGTTTTCCTTGAGATTGGGTACTGATTGGTTGTCTGCTAATCAGGTTCAGGTGTGTTACGATGAGAGGTGTATTAGAATGAAATGGGGGAAGAAAGCTGTGATTATTGCATTTAATGAGCCAGGTAAGAGTGATTATTCTCAAAGAGTGTGCGTTATTAAAGTGATTTTGTCAGGTGACAATAAGGTGGGAAGTAGTGACGATGGTTTTAATTTTATTGGCAGTTTGCTGACTAATGACAATCTAGAGGATGCATTATGTCAGGCTGTGGAAGAAAGTTCTTTAGGCATTGATCAGAGGGATCAATTATTGGATGTTTTAGTAAGGAATAGTAGAGTTTTTGAGAATCGGATTGGCGAGGCCAATTGCTACACACACTCATTAAATGTAATTGATCGCAAAGTCTTTGTAGGTAATAGATACCCTATCCCATTTAAATACCAAGAGGCAGTACAACAGTAGATTGACGACATGTTAAGAGATAAGATCATTGAACCATCCTTAAGCCCATATGCTAACTCCTTAAGTACCGTACCTAAAGATGAGTACACCCTTTAAGAAAATACGTGGAATGAGTCAGGTAAGGACTCGTGTGTAACGGAACAACATGTGTCAATGCCCTGGTATACAATGAGTAGTTTTAAAGAGATAGGTAACTAAGTTTACAAGAGGTATATCCGACTGTTGACACATATACTGGAATGAGTGAGTTATCTGAATCAGATAAGCGAAGGGTGACCTAGTACCTTATATTTTGGAATTAATGGGGTAACTTGCACTCAAATATTATGCCTATGTATAAAACTATGCTTTCTTGTTTTATGTGATATAGGTAAAATTTTGAAAATTCATTACAGAGTACTTGCGAGGAATCAAGTATGCAGGATTATCACATGCGTGTGATGTGTCGTGTGATGAATTAGTGAAGGCAATATTTATTATAATTATTCTGGAGACAAGAAAAATAACGATTTGAATTAAAACGATACAAGTCTCTCAGAATATCAGCCTAACAAACGAGTGTTAGTATGAATGAAATCATACATATCAGGAAGAAAGAAATGAACATTGACGCTTTAAAGCAACAACAAAGTATTCATTGTTGTAAATATTGAAGGGTATATATGTATATTTTTAATGTTGAAGGGTATAATTTTGTATGATGCTGTTAATTGTTAGGTTAAATGTGTATATAATTTGTTCGCCCAAATCTAAGATTGGACAAAAAAATTCTAAGGGCGATGTAACAGTCCGAATACTTCCCCTTAATTTATATGTTTTATAAGCAGCAAAATTAATTATTATTATTATTATTAGTATTATTATTATTATTATTATGTATATTTTAATTATCATATCGATTCTAGATTTAGTCCATAATTTCTTTATATATATATGGAAGGGGTTTAATTATTGTTTGGCGGAAGTTATAAAATGGAGATTTTAGTTAGATTCGTTATAGGTTATATTTTGTACAAGACTTGATTGGGAAATATGTCGTTCAACGTGTCGTCAGTTTCGCCACGGGTAGTCCGCCAAAAATAGACTTGACTTTCGAGATATATGTACAAACATTCCGGGGACGCGAGGGTCCAAGACAAAGCAAGTTGGTCAGTTAGCGCTGACGTCACGAATTCTCGGAAGAACATCGCATCAGGACGCTGATTTAAAATTACTTCAGAAGCAACCCCACGTGGTTAACCCAACTAATGAAGAGGCATGATCAGAACTTAGGGATCTGGAGTGGGGAGCTACGTCATCAGGATACCTAATTGATTGGTCGAGAAATACTGCAGAGTGGGGAAGTTCTTCTTCCATAAAAAACCAATGGTCATCTACTCTCAACCCCCAATCTTCTCAGATTTTCTGAATCTTCACGTCTATCAGACATCTTCGCTGCGAGATCGCAACTTATCAGTTCAAGAAGTTTTAAAATTAATACTACTGACGTGAATATGATCGTGTCCTTGATCATATTCACAAAAGTGAATTTTGGAGCAAAGCCATTCACATATGTCAGTCGGGAGACGGGACAAATTGGTTCCCTGCCCGTATCAAGATAAGGATCTATACAATATTGAGGCAGAACCAAACAACATCCGCCAGCAAGATCAGAGGGAAAACCAGACTACCACTATGAAGAAGACGGCCGTGAGTTCCTTTACTAAATCCAATCAAGTCTCTGTAATTCTGTTTATGGCAAATTAGAATCCAGCTTTTGTTTAAATTTAATTCATATTCCATTTTGTAACTCTCGCCAATTTAATATAACTTCCAGATTTTTTTTAAATTCATTTGTTTCTCTTTTTACGTCTTTTGCTGCTTTAAATTTTGATCAATTAAATTTTGTTCTTAAGTAATGGTAGGACTTTCATTTCCAGTAGCTAGCTTTAGACATAATGCATACCTTCTCCCAGTAGCGATAAGACAATTGGTTAATGGCTCAGCTATACCACGGCTTGAGAGAAAGACATTTCGAGTGCTCTATCACTATTTTAATTAAATACTTTGGCACATCTAAAGTAAATGTTAGGTGTCCTGGCGCCCACACGAGCTGATTATAATCATTGCTAATGAACAGGTAAGAGGTAAGTATGCTATTGGTGGTGTGAGTAAAGCGGTGCTTGTTCTTGTTGCGATTCTTCTACTGTACTCCAGGAGAACGCAATATTGGAGCCCCGCCAGGAACGTAACCTTTGGTCACTTAGAAGGACCGGGAACGTTACATTTGACGCCCAACTGTGGAGATTTTGATATATGTATGTTTACCTGCAAGGTTGGTAACGAAACGTTACATTTGTGCGCTCAACGTGGAGCGAAAACGTTACAAAACGTCCATTTAAATATTTTTACTACGCGTCGCCGCCATGTTGGATTTGTGCTCACCAGGTTACTCAAAGTCCTATAGGTGAACATATGTTCATAGTCTCTATGAACATTAAAAAAATCTGTTTGGTTGCTGTAAAAGATTCATAGATATTGAGAACCGTCTAAATATTTCGGAAGCTCGCCATTTAGGATTGTTATATGTATAGGCCATAGAGTTATGTACCATTCAAGGACAATTATTGCCTAGGTTCATTATTCAAACTTTCACTTCGATCGCATGATTACGACACAAGAAATAAAAGCATAATTTTAAAATTTAGCACAGCCGCCATTTTGAGGTTATGTAAACAATTGAATTAAATTAGATGGCAGTGCATTACAATCTGCAAAATCATTTACTGTACCACATTTCACTGCACTCAGAGAGTTAAATCACGAGAAAAGTCTATTAAAATATTTCGAATTCGCTTGGTCGCCATGTTCGTTTTTTACTTTACAGGTTTATGAAATATACATAGGTAAACTTGTATCAGTACTCTTTATCACCGTACAAAATTGCAGGGTGATATCTGTAATAGTTTCGGAGATATAGAATGTCAGTGAAATATTTCGCACAGCCGCCATTTTGAGGTTATGTAAACAATTGAACTAAATTAGACTCCAGTGCTTTACAATGTGTATAAACAATTGCTGTACCCAGTTGCATTACGTTTGGGTAGTTAAATCGCGAGAAAAGTCTATTTAAAAGTCTCAACTTCGCTTGGCCGCCATGTTGGTTATGTAGTCACCATGTTTTTGAAAGTCTCTTAGGTGAACTTCTAGTAGTGCCCTTTATCACCGTACACAATTTCAGGGCGATATCGGTTATAGTTTCGGAGATATTGAATGCTAGTGAAATATTTCGCACAGCCGCCATGTTGGATTGGTGAGACATAACAAAATTTGAAGGGCACGGTCGAGGTTGCCGGGAATAGCGCCTAGAACTTACGGAGTTTCATTGAAATCGCTCCAGCCGTTTAGATTTTATTAGGGACACACACACACACACCTCACACACACACACACACGCACACGCACACACACACGGACAAAAGGTGATCTCATAAGCCTATTTTTTTCAAAATTGAAAATAGGCTAAAAACTGATATGGGTGGGTTCTATTCCCACCTCAGTCATCCTGGAAGTAGTTTTCTGCTGTTTTCCACTTCTAATCCAGGCAAATGCCGGAATGGTCCTTTCTAATCTTCGCCTGAATTAAAAATACACACACTATTACATACACCATAATAACGCAAGTTATGAGACAAATTCTACACACACACACACATACCCAGGTACACGGGGCTAAATGATAACGATATCTAAGCCCCTCAAATGAAACAATAACTCTTTCATTCAAAAGTTTGGTGCTTTTCAGTCGGTCAACACGAATGTACCCAAAAGAGCTATGTTATGCCCTAATCCTGAAAAAAATTACATGAGATTAATAAATACACTAGGATGACCAGTTTCGATCGTCAAGCGATCATCATCAGATCCATTACACTTAGGCTGTAGAATCTATGTTTGAAAATGCTGGTGAAATTATGTACAATATGTACAATTATTTAGTTGCAGTATTGGTAATGCAACTTGTCAGTGTATGCTAGTTGTAGTATACATGATGTTAGGTGAAATGCTAGAATGGTGATAGAAATCCGGAATTTGTCTGTTTGGAGTGACTATATGGTTGTAAAAGTCAACTATGGTTGTACTGTATAGTGTAAGCTATTACTTATCTGGTTGGATGTCTTCCGTTCTGTAGCTGCGAGTAGTATCAACTTCCCTCTTGGAGCAGTGACGATCGACTGGTCATCCTAGTGTATTTATTAATCTAATGTAATTTTTTTCAGGATTAGGGCATAATTCAGCTCTTTTGGGTACATTCGTGTTGACCGACTGAAAAGCACCAAACTTTTGTTTACTAAGGCAACACAGAAAAATGGCTTCAAACCCCACAAAACACGTTCTTTCTTTCATTCTTTCTTTCTGTCATTCTTTCTTGTGTCGAGGTATGGAGTAGGGTCGAAGAGAGCTGTAACTCATGTGGTTCCTTGTTTTTCATTTAAGGACTTGTATCGCTTTTGCACTGAGCCCTTCATTTGTAACCGTGCCCCCACTCGCTTAGAAAGTTCATTAATGTAGCTACTATTATAATGTATTCATTACCAGCCACGGTAACGTTAGAAAGGTTCATATCTTGGTATTAATATCATTTGGACTTTCACAACTGCCTGGGATTGAAACTTATGAGTTTAGCAATGGTTGATCTTAATAGTAGTCAAGAGTATGCGTCGAGTGCGTGCTTCCTTCTGCAAGATATGGGTGGGTGGGTGGCTGGAATGTGCTCTGAGACAGAGAGCAGGCCCGACATGAGGGAGGGGCAATCGGGGCTGTAACCCCGGGACCCGGAATTGCTGAGGACCCCGAGACAGTGAAAGGGCTTAAGAATGGACAACTTTATTTAAATTAATGTCTAAATAGAAGTTAGGGGGAACAAACTCATCTGAAATTGAGAAAAGAGAAAATGAGGCTAGGAGAACAAATGGAGCATTAAATTCCGTTTTATGGAGCAGACATATTTTAAATAAAAATAAGAAACTTATTTAGAGTCATTGGTTCAAAGTATTTTGTTATATGGAGCAGAAACTTGCACGTTAAAGAGACAGCAAGCATATAATTATTAGTAACAGAGATGGATTATTGGAGGAGGGCGGCAAGAAAATAAGGAATTGATAAAATTAGAAATACAAGAATCATATACATTAAGCACATTAAGATTTTGATGGTTTGGACATGTGGATAGGATGCAGAATAGTAGAATTCCAAATTTTATATTATATTGGTCAGCTGAAGGCAAACGAAAACGGGGTAAACCAAGAGAACAATGGATGGATGGTGTGAAGAGAAACATGGCTACCAGAGGCTTAACCAAGTGGAGGAGTAGAATATTATTGGGTTGAAGGAAAGCTACTGTATTGTAGAATATTCCTAATAAAGAAGAAGATATCTAAACTATTGTGACATTCTCTGCTATGACTCTGCACGATGTAAATACAGCCAGTGAATTGTAACCAAAACATTGCAAAGAGAACATTATAATTAATCTTGTAAATAACCACCGTGTTTTTGGTTTTTATTCCGGGGTAATGGTTAAGTTGCCAGACCAGCCCATTTATTTCATAGCGTGCTAAAATTCAAGATATCTTTACGTTTCTAATTCAATATCAGAAAAAGTCACTCTTTACTTCTTCCAGTTCTGAAGGGAGAATGGATTATTGTTGTGGAGCCTCAACACGTTCAGATGCAACGAAAATGGAATTTTTAATGCACAGTGATCAAAATCTTGATGTAAAGGATCAACAAGAGAGAGATAAAACGGAGAGTAGCCTATTTGAATAACTAAACAAAAGTAAATTAATTTACGCCGAGACTCTGTATCCAATACGAATCAGAGAAGATGTTTCGCCCCTTATAACAGCAACCAACATCACCATCTGAGCACGCTTGAGACCCTGTATCCAAGACGAATCAGGTAGCTGTTTTGCCCCTTATAACTGCAACCAACATCACCATCATAGCACGCTTGTGCCCCTATGTCCAAGACGAATCAGGTAGGTGGTTTGTCCTTTAAAACAGAAACCATCATCACCATGTAAGCACGCCAAGACTCTGTGACCAAGACGAATACCGTAAGGTAGATGTTTTGCCCCTTAATACAGCAACCATCATCACCATCTGAGCACGCTGAGACCCTGTGTCCAGGACGAATCAGGTAGATGTTTTGCCCCTTTAAGGTAAGAAGGAACTGGCTATCTCGCCTATGTTAAATCTTCCAAACTTTGGTGCACTTAACTCAAAATTTGTTTGTGTTAGCCAATTGAAATTTGCAGGGATTACTGTTTGGATCACTATCTGCAATAATAAGAAGGATTATTGGCAAAAACGAAATACTTTTGCCAATATAATATTTTTAAGTTTCGATGTTTTAATCCAAGATAATGTCGAAAAATATTTATATTTCATTTTGTATATTATTTGAAGAGATATCCGTTCTTATTACTGTTCATTAGGATGATGTTGATACGTCAAAAAGATTTAATGGACCCAAATTTATTAGTTTTCTTACAAATGGTACCAAAGTACGGTAGTGAAAAATGTTAAACTGAGGAAAATGAGGTTGAAGTTTTTCATTATATTTTGTTACCTCTGACAATTCTTAGAAAATTCCTGTCCCATAACTTGTATCCTTTCATCCATCACTAGTTATGTTGCTTCCAACGTTTCCTATTTCCTTTAGCTTTTAATTAAATAAATAAATAAGTAAATAAATAAATAAATAAATAAATAAATAATAAAAAAAATAGGCCTATAAATAAATGCGTATTTCAACTTATCTTTTTGCAAATAAGTGAACTTGTTTCCCTATTCATATTCACCGATTCAATTATTAATACTTGGATCAGATAACCTCGCTGTTCCGCCCCTTAAAACAACATTTCGTCAATAGGTCATTGCAAAATCACAGTGATTATAATATTTTGACGATGTTCAGTAACCATTCATAACATAAACAATGCAGGAAGTAGTCATTGTTACCAAAAGAAAGTCTGCGCTCAACAGAGCAGACAAGAAGTGAGTTCAGAAATCTATCTACTGTATACGGTAATAGTTCAGAAGTTATACGCAGAAACGTAAATCTCTGTAAAAGTGGGCGTTGTCTTTCATGGTGCAGCATAGTCATTTATACCTTAAAATGACCATTTTTCATATTTTTCGACTTTTTTGGACAAATTCCTGTTCTCTACATTGTAAATAACTAAAAACACCAAATATAATGTTTCATGTTTTCGCCCTTAGAAGGGTCTTTCTTACAACAGCAACCAACATCACCATATGAGCACTCCAAGACTCTGTGTCCAAGACGAATCAGGTAGATGTTTTGTCCCTTAAAACTGGAACCAGCATCACCACCTGAGTACGCCAAGATTCTGTGTCCATGACGAATCAGGTACGGTAGATGTTTTGTCCCTTAAAACAGCAACCAACATCACCATATGAGCATGCCGAGACTTTGTGTCCGAGACGAATCAGGAGCCAAAAGACGCTAATATTTGTTAATCCCAGTCAGTTGACAATGTATTGTAAATATTATCGTTTTACTACTTCACAGCCGTGAAATTCAGAAAAGTCGTGTTAATGGAATACGCTCAGACAGATAACAAATGGAGCGGCAATAAATATAGGAGCACTTGACGGGTTTACGGGAGGTGCTTGCTACTGGAAACAGGCGTTACGAAGGCTGACTGATGGCTTTACAACTTCTTGACAACACGTTCTCACGTTTTCTCACAGCGACTCGTGGTGTTGTTCGAGAAGTAACAAGAACCCCCTGTGGTACAACTGTACTCACTTTTGTCAAATCTTCTATTCTTATTTATATGTTTCAGCTAAAATAAAACCATACAAGTGGTCTTTAGTTTCCATGACTGTTTATTCCATCACCTCGGCACACAGCGGGATATATTTCAACCAAGCATCACTTTCAGAATATGTGGACTGGCGGACGCGTGCGAGAAATCTCGCGTGTTCATAAACCACACTTTCCGCAATAGGTTTATAATGAGACACTTAAGGAGATAAGTTTTTATGGTTTTATTTAAACCAAATTATTATAGAACACTATTTACATTTCAGTTAGAAGTCCAAGTTCTAAGTTCCCTAACTTAAGAAGACAATCACTGAAAATTGGATCATCATAACACTGACCGGTTTTCGATATTTATGAAATTATACAATTTGAGTACTCATTCCTTTGATTCAGGCCTACTGTTTCTGAAATCTATGCAAACTGATAAAGGAAATGACATGAAACAGGCGTCACAGTGGCTAAAATGTGAAATGGACAGCAATTATGGAGTGTATTTTCCTACAGCAACAATATCTGCAAATCACACACTTCGTACATTTTTAAAGTCATTTTTTAAAGAAATTATAGATATTTTTGAAAATAGAGTGCAATTCCTCACTGCTAATGCCTATTCTCTTTCATTTGAATACTTATTTGTCACGATCGGTTGCTTGTGAGCGCCGCAGGAGGGATCTATAGGCCTACTACTGAAATATATACTAGCGGACCCGTGCGAGATATCTTGCATGTTCAAAAATCACACTTTCCCCAGTAGGTTTTGCAAATCGAACACCTCTTACAAAAGTTGATATTTAAGAAATTAGAATGCGATTTGTCACTGATAATGTCATTTGTGTGCTGAGTGTGCTGTAACACTCACCGGTTATGCGATATTTATGAAATTATACGATTTCAGTACTCAATCCTTTGTTTTACTGTTTCTGAAATTCCATGCAAAATGATAAAGGAAAGACCTCATAATGTTGAAATGACATAAAACGGGCGTCACAGCGGCCAAAATGTGAAGTGGACAGAAATTATGGAGCGTATTTTCATACATCAACAGTATCTGCAAATCACACACTTCGGACATTTTTAAAGTCGTTTTTTAAAGAAATTATTGATATTTATGGAATTAGAGTGCAATTCGTCACTGCTAATGTCTATTCTCTTTCATTTGAATGCTCATTTTCACGATCGGTCGCTTGTGAGTGTCGCAGGAGGGATCTATTCTACTGAAATAATATATATGATGTTAAGATGACAAGAAAAAGTTATTGTTGTTGATTCATTTAGTGGCTTCGCGACATCATGGTCATGTAACCCCGTGTATTTGGGTGTGTGTGTGTGTGTGGAATTTGTCTGATAACCTTTGTTATTGTGATGGCTGTATTTGTGTGTGTATTTCAGATGGGGATTGGGAAGGAGGCGATCGTGGCCTTAATTTTGGAACCATCCCGGTATTCGCCTGGAGTGGAAGTGGGAAACTACGGAAGACCGCATTCAAGAAGGCTGAGGTGGGAATCAAACTCACCTCCTCTCAGTTTTGCCTCACGAGGCTGAGTGTACCTCGAACTACGTAAAATTCGGACTACGGTACACGAAAAAATGGACTAAAGGAAGAATAATAATAAACAATTGTTGTTGTTGATTCTTTAAGGGCTTTTGCTACATAGTGCTACTCGTGTACTTGGGTGTATGCGTACAATGTGTCTGATAACCTGTGTTACTGCGATGTCTGCACTATTGTGCGTATTTGTAACGAGGTAGAATTAGGGTAAGAAGCAGTCGTGGCCTTAAGTTAGGTATTATCCCGGAATTTGCCTGGAGTAGAAGAGGGAAAACACGGAAAACCACTTCCAAGATGGCTGAGATGGGAATCAAACCCGACTCTTCTCAGTTTTTCCACACGAGGCTGAGTGTAGCCCGTTAACAAGGAAAAGGTTTAGGTTACAGTAGAGTTCCGATAATTCGAGTTAATTGCGGCTAACTGCACCCCGAACAATGAAAAAATGGACTAAATGAAGAATAATAATTTTGAAAATGTTGCAATTTACAATAAACAATTATTGTTATTGTAGATGATTCTTTTAGGGGCTTTGCGACATCACAGTCATTTAGCCCCGTGTACTTGAGTGTGTGTAGAATGTGTCACTGTGATGTCTGCTCTAGGGTTAGGGAGGATACCACTATCTAGAGTTAGCTTCTATTTATTCACCTCAAAATTAGTTGATGCTTAACCTAGGCACTAGATTCTACCTTTTATTCATACCACTCACTGTACGAGTTGTATTTTAAATTGTACCTGGCTGACTGTTTTAAAAGGAACAAAAGCAATAAAAAATAGATATTCTCAGAATCCCCATGTCTATTGGAAAGGCAATTCTCATTGGCACTCATTTATTCATTTTGTACTTTCCCCTGATACCAGTTGGGTTTAATTCGCGATGCAAGTTTCACGTTCATTAGTTGTTACACGATTGAACTCTCTCCCCGACCGTGGTGCCTCCATCCTACTGTACAGTATTATAGAGAGCATTTTACTCGCATTCATCTCAAAGTTCCTATGCCACTATGAGGAAAGGTGTGGCTTGGAATTTGGGAAGGAAACACCTAGCTTTCCGGGCCTCAAGTTGAAGAACAAACTTGGGTCACACTGTGCGGAAAATGACTACATTTTCCGCTAGAACACGTCGGTGGTCTATAATAATAATAATAATAATAATAATAATAATAATAATAATAATAATAATAATAATAATAATAATAATAATAATAATATTTTGACTGATCAATCGGTATCACACAACAGGCCGGATCTGGTGGTTGTAAACAAGAAAACCAAACAAACTACATTGATTGATGTTGCGATTCCTAACAACAGGAATCTCCAGTCAAAACACATTGAAAAGATCAGCAAATACAGCGAGTTGGTCGACCCAATCAAAAGACAATGGCATGTAGAGCGAGTGAAGACCACACCTATCATTGTCTCGAGTACGGGTGTGATCCCAAGTACCTTGCTCCTAGGCCATAAAGAACTGGATCTGGATACTCGGCTGTACAAACTAATGCAGAAGGCAGTAGTTCTATCTACAACCAGAATCGTTCGGAAGTTCATGGGTAGCGAAATTCTAGCTTAGAAGTTGCTGTTTCCGTAGCTATACTTTGGTTCACTGAAGCCCGTATACTGTAGTTACGTTGTAATATACCAGAAATGTGTTATATGTACTGTATAGACCGATAATAATAATAATAATAATAATAATAATAATAATAATAATAATAATAATAATAATAAAATAAATACTATCGTATGGCCTCGGGTGCCGGGTGCAAGCTTTGATAATTGACACCCAGAGGGCAGCTTGCATGCCGAATTTCGTCGTTCCTTTGAACACTATGAAAGCCAAGGAGGTTAGAAATCCAAGCTCCTTGACACTACAGCGCTTTCTAGTAGAGAATGGAGGAACTTTTGTGTTGGCGGAAAATCCCGAGATTAATTTTGCCATTATGAACACAGCCTACTGAATTCAAATGGGTTCTTTAATAGCTAACATCGTATGACATGCGTATCGTGATTTTTGTCGCCATAAAAAAACCACTTACCACGGCCAGGAGCGAACCTGCAAGCTTGCGGGTTGGTAGTCCGACTCATAAACCACTCACCCACCGTAGCAAGCATAATAATAATAATAATAATAATAATAATAATAATAATAATAACAAAATAACGAAAAATGTATGGTTCCACGAGAGAAAATGGAATGTGTATTAAGGAGCATTGAAGAGCACTAACCCACATAAGGACAACCGAAAAGATCTCTCGAATTGATCCCTCAACCATTATAGAAGTGGGTTTTTCTAATTCTATTCCATTCCCTAACTGCCAGGTTCACTGATGCCGTACGCAAGAGACATCTGAAATTCTATGGCTATATCTATACAATGGACAGTGATAGACTAACCAAAAAGCGGCTTCGGTGGCGTAGTTGGTAGCATGCTGAGCTTCTATGCCCAAGATCTATAGATAGATAGATAGATAGATAGATAGCCATTGGACCCTCTCTTCCATCTAACCAGATTTTACAATTAATACATTATTATATTTGCAGAACTTAACAATGGTACTTAAATCTGACAGGAATACATTTCAGATCCGATCACAATACATATAATGGCAGGTAAGCATGGCGTAGGAAAAATTATTGTAGCCTAATTAGTTAATTATTGCTAAAGTAAGGAAATAACAGGAAAACACAAACACTAATAAAACAGAACCTAATGATGATGTGATGATGTTGATGATGGTGATAAACATCATGGATGAGTTATTACTATAGCCTAATATTGATTTTGCAATGCGCATTTAAAAGGATGTAAGAAAACATTTAGGTAGCTAAACAGAAAATAAATAAAACGTAAATTAGAAACACGAATATAACTTAGAATAAGGATTCAAATATTTGACGTGTTGAGTTAGCATTCATTTCTTTTGTGATATGTACAGCTGGCATTGCTGCCTGAAGCTAGACGGGGTTCAAACCCGGCCGAAGTCGTCGGATTTTTTAAAGAACGTTAACAATCCCTCAGTATGCCTTCCTTCGGAGGGGAAGTAAAGGCGGCGGTCCCATGTCATAGATTTATGGCATGTTAAAGAACCTTTCACTAATTACACCAGAGTGAAGCTAAATTATATAGGTTAAACATTTGACTAACGTTCTTAGGTTCCTACGTTCGTCGTCAAGAGCTGACTGCGGTGGCATCTGGTAACTAAGTTCTGAACTTGTTGGTCGTTGACGGTGGCGTTTGGTGGCAAACGTAGGAACTACTTGAAAACAATTCAATGTCTGCAGTCCTTACTTGAATTATAAACAGATAACACACTAATACAGCCATCACAATTAACACCGGTTATCAGACAGATTATACACACACCTAAAGTACACGGGGCTACATGGCCGCGTTGTCGTAGCCCCTAAACTGAGGAACCAACCAACCACACTAACCAAAAGTTTATTTAAAGTAATCAACACAAAGAAAGTCAAAATAAACAGGATAGAAGAAACTAAGGTCAACCTCCAAGAAATAAATATCACAAACGGCATCATAGAAAATCGTGGAACCGTTAGTGCAATAGTACGGAAGCACAAATTCGTGGAGAAGCCTCAGAAAACAAGATGTTCAGTAAAGAACATATAGCCTACTTTCTCCTAACTGCATGGGTATTGTTATAACTCTTTGTCCTTTTCAAGGAGTATAATTGAATGTTGGTTGTAGTAGCTTGTTGAAATACAACGTGCTATAGGGATATTAAACATGAATATGAGGTGCCCTTTGCTAGTGCTACCTCTGTAAAAAATTGCAGATTCAATTCGGTTTCACCGTGTTTGAATTGATATGGGGAATGGATTTGTACACATACATGGCCGCTATTTGCAAACTATTGGGCTGATGACCTTGTAGTCAGTCATAAGATGCTTTCCACAAAAAGGCATGTTGTTGCAAAATCTGGTAGAGATCAAATTATTAGAATAGACGTAATTTGATTTAAGCTTTTAACGTTTGGGTGGCCGTCATTCCGTTTCCGTCAAGATGGCGGTGATATAAAACATGACACTGAGGTGCCCTTTGCTAGTGCTACCTCTGTAAAAAATTGCAGATTCAATTCGGTTTCACCGTGTTTGAATTGATATGGGGAATGGATTTGCACACATACTTGGCCACCATCTGCAAACTATTGGGCTGATGATCTTGCAGTTTGGTCAGAATATGCTTCCCACATAAAGATATGTTGTTGCAAAATTTGGTAAAGACTAGATTATTAGGTTGGTCGTAATTGCATTTTAGCTTCTAACATTTGGGTGGCCGCGATTACGTTTCCGTCAAGATGGCGGTGATATAAAACATGACACTGAGGTGCCCTTTGCTAGTGCTACCTCTGTACAAAATATCGTTCTATTCGGTTTCACCGTGTTCGAATTAATAGGGGGAATCGATTTTGACACAAAGATGGCCGCCATCCGCAAACTATTAGGCTAATGACCTATTAATTTGGTCAAAGGATGCTTTCTCCATAAAGGTATGTTGTTGCATAATTTGGTAGAGATCGGATGATTAGGTTAGTCGTAATTTGATTTAAGCTTTGAACATTTGTGTGGCCGCCATTACGTTACCGTTAAGAAGGCGGAGATATAAAACATGACACTGAGGTGTCCTTTGCTAGTACTAACTCTGTACCAAATTTCGTTCCATTCGGTTTCACCGTGTTCGAATTAATAGGGGGAATCGATTTTGACACAAAGATGGCAGCCATCCGCAAACTATTAGGATAATAACCTATTAGATTGGTCAAAGGATGCTCCCTCCATAAAGGTATGTTGTTGCAAAATTTGGTAGAGATCGGATGATTAGGTTAGTCGTAATTTGATTTAAGCTTTGAACATTTGTGTGGCCGCCATTACGTTTCCGTTAAGATGGCGGCAAAACATGACACTGAGGTGTCCTTTGCTAGTGCTACCTCTGTACCAAATTTCGTTCCATTCGGTTTCACCGTGTTCGAATTAATAGGGGGAATCGATTTTGACACAAAGATGGCAGCCATCCGCAGACTATTAAGATAATGACCCATTAGATTGGTCAAAGGATGCTCCCTCGATAAAGGAATGTTGTTGGAAAAATTGGTAGAGATCGGATGATTTTGTTAGTCGTAATTTGATTTAAGCTTTGAACATTTGTGTGGCCGCCATTACGTTTCTGTCAAGATGGCGGCAATATAAAACATGACACTGAGGTGCCCTTTGCTAGTGCTACCTCTGTACCAAATTTCGTTCCATTCGGTTTCACCGTGTTTGAATTAATAGGGGGAATCGATTTTCATACAAAGATGGCCGCCATCCGCAAACTATTAGGCTGATGACCTATTAGTTTGGTCAAAGGATGCTCCCCCCCATAAAGGTATGTTGTTGCAAAATTTGGTAGAGATCGGATGATTAGGTTAGTCGTAATTTGATTTAAGCTTTGAACATTTGTGTGGCCGCCATTACGTTTCCGTCAAGATGGCGGCGATATAAAACATGACACTGAGGTGTCCTTTGCTAGTGCTACCTTTGTACCAAATTTCGTTCAATTCGCGTTCACCGTGTTCGAATTGATAGCGGGGGACAGACATTCAGAGTACACACACTCACACACACACACACACACACACACAGACTCACACACATACACACACTCAGACAGAGACACTTTTTTTTCGCCCTGTGTTGATCTCATAAGTCTACTTTCATTTTTTTTTGCAAAAATCGAAAGTAGGCTAAAAAACCTGATAGGAAGTGGTCCACTGAGCGCAAGATGCAACAAAGTGCATTCATGAAGAGATTCTGGGAGGATAAGAAGGCGAAAACCATCAGGCCAACCATACAATTGACGATATTCAGAAACAAATTCCCCTTAAGATGAAACTCAAAGATCACCGGAATTTCCAGGAAGGGTCTATGCTTACAACTGGCAAGATATTAGTTAGTTACAGTAGCCTACCTAGTTATTGTCGGGATAGTACTGTATCTTATTTTAAGTCCAGGGGCACCTATCTCATCTCTGTCTCTAATGCAGCTACTCACACTCCTACAGACACCACAAAATCACAGGTTAAAAGACAAATTCAACACACACCCAAGTACACGGTGCTGAAGACCAAAGATGTCCCAAGCCCCTAATGCGAATTAACAAGAACTATGTTGACACGCGAGTAATAGATGAACATAGTCTACGTAACCTAACAGTTAAAAGAGAAAATTATAGTAGACTAAGCCTGCCTAATACTGAAAATGAACTACAGTAGAATGTTTAATATCATGGAGTTAGATGAGTTAAGACCACCTCATGGTGTAGTGGCTAGCATTCTTGGCTGTCAACACGAAGGTCCCTCAAGAAGTTTCAATTCTGCTGTGAGGGCTGGGACGGGTTACGCTCTGCCTCGTGAGGCAAAACCAAGGAGTGGAAGGCTCTATACCCACCTTCCCCCTCCCCCCCTCTAGTTCAGACAAGTGCTGGGATGGTTCCTTAATTGAGGCCACGGCCGCCTCATTCCGAATTCTATCCCCAATATTCTAATACAAACACTAGTACAGCCATCACAATAACAGGTTATCACATACATTTCACAGGCACCCAAATACACGGGGCTATATGACTACAGTGTATCGTCCCCTAAAATATGCAACAACAACAGATGATAGCCTATATTGGCTTTCACGGCCAGTGAATTAAAACTCTGCAATTCTTCTAGGTTTGAGCTGCTTGAGCTTTTAGTTCTCGCAGTAAAGAGGGGCAGGTGCGCTTCATAAAAAGGGAGGTAGCGCGCAGTTCGCAACTCCTGTGGGGGTCCGGGCGGGGACACCAAGAGCCCACTGATGAGCCAGCTTGGTGTCCTAGGCGAAACCCCACACAAGTCACGGCACAAACCTAGAAGAATTGCTGAGTTTTAACAGCAGATGAGTTTACCATACCTTTAGGCCACAGAAAGTGGCGCGCCTTGGTTAATTTAAGGACTGCGAGAGAGCGATACTCTATGGAGAGGTGACGGGACGTGTCCAGTCAACAGTTCCACGAATCGCTGCTCATCACAGGTTCCCACGCTTCCTCTGAGCAAATAGAGCACATTTCATGACATGGGGAATTGAAAGTGTCAATTGGTCGCGGTGAGCTGTCAGTACCGCTATACGACAACATTCCCAGGAGTTAAATACCGTTTGACATGAACGTAATAATGACCACCTCGTGGTGTAGTGGCTAGCATGCTTGGCTGTCGCCCTGCAGATCTGGGTTCGCTTCCCGACCCTGCTAAGAAATTTAATTCAGGTCTCGTGGTACACTCAGCTTCGTGAGGTGAGGCACAACTGAGAAATAAAAAGCACGACAAAAGTGTGTCAACTGTTAAGTATACTGATAAATAATAAAGCAATAAGCACCCGAAAAAAGAGCCATTTATTTTAATATCTACAACGTTGCAAGAATTCGAATGGTTGAGCAATTGTGAATGTCCGAATCGAAGAAACATTGAATAGTTGGTTATGAAAACAAATCTAACAGTTCAAATATTTGATTATTCGAAGTCTAACAACCCGCTCCAGCTTCGCCCGGTATCTTTAACGGTTTACTCAGCGTAAGCTTAAAAGGTGCACGAACGGCTGGTTTCAAACGCAATTCAGAAAAGCCGAGGTGAACAGTGAAACTCTAAACACATATTATACTCTTCTTTGAAGTCTTAACTGGATACAACCCGACAGTTTGATGCTGGACGAAGCTGGGGTGATAGGCTCACTCGATAGCTCGTAAACTCACTCTGAAGCCAGTAATTTAAATTTCCACTGAATGGAGATTGTTGGAAGAAATTAATACGTAAAAACACTTATAGTGAGCGATGTACTTAAGATCGAGATATGCTGTCACGGACTATTTAGTAGAACGTTTCATGCTGAACAATTCTTACACTCCTAGTAGACTATATATTGTACATATTTTTAACGGTTTACCCGGCGTAAGCTTAAAAGGCGCACGAACGGCAGATTTTTCTTCGACTCAATGCACTGAAATTGTTAATGCTTGTCTTCCCTTGGACATAAATGAATATTTCTCTACAGAAACCTTCCTCGAGACATCCTTTACAGAATGGAGTAAACCACAACAAAATCCATCCACTGGTTCTCGAGATTACCCGTTACATCCAAGAATCGGGGACTTTGTTTGGTACTATGTAGAGATTTTATAGACTTAGGTGGTGATGCTGGTAGTGTTTTATCATGCATAGTTTTTTTGTGGCTTGGGGTGACCACCTCGTGGTGTAGTGGCTAACGTTCGATTCCCAGCTCTGCCAAGAAATTTAATTCTGGTTTGAGGTACACGGGCTAGAACGGGGTGTACTCTGCCTTGTGAGGCAAAACTGAGAAGAGGCGGGTTTGATTCCCACCTCAGCAATTTTGGAAGTGGTTTCCCTTGGTTTCCCACTTCTACTCCAGGTAAATACGCTCTTTATCATGGCTAACAAGTGTTATGCAAAACTTTTTAAATGTGTAGCCTATAGTTGCATGCCACATGCTACATGCCAAGCATGTGTATTATACTGCAATTTTGGGACAACATTCAAAAAGTGATCTTCTCGAAGGAACAAGAAAGACAACGAAAGCAGCCATGTAACATTGAACAGTTCCGCAAGCAGAGATCAGATAAGCAAATGTGGGCAGAGAGAAAGAAGACATGTGGCAAGATTTGAAGTATTGGTTTTACGAGCTCTGTAATAGTGCTATTCGATTAAATAAATAATAATACATACTACTGCAATTAATACTCAAGATAACAGATGCCGAGGAGAAAAATAAAATTAACACCATTCTTAAAACTCACAAATTTTCTGCAGAAATTACACATAGAAAGCCTATGGAGATTTCAGATGAGTTGAGAAAATCCCGATCTGAAAGAATGAAAAAGTACTGGAAAGAGCGCAAGAACCAAGCAGTACTACCTTCAAAGAAGAAGTGATTGTGGAACGACTCAAGTGGTCTAATGTGACCAATCAAGATTAATAATAATAATAATACCTGATGGCGCAAAATCTCAGCTGCGCACACAGCGAATCTCGTATGTGGGGGAATCCATGTGCTTCAATTTGATAGGGGAGGAACGTTCACTTCGCTCCTTGATACGGAAGGTTGGCGTCAGCTCTTGGTATAACTTACGTGGGCCGTTCTTTCTTGACCGGTACATATTACGTGCACAGTGGTATCACCACGCACAGTGGGTTTTCATACTTTTGTGACCAATACAAATAAAGTGCGCAATGTATCCTCGCCACCGCAAGTTCACATTCAGTGGTCTCAATGGTCTACTCGGGCTTTAAGGAGAATTCTCATGCACTTACGACCGGCCACGAATGACCGGCCCATCTATATCTGTAATTGGATTGCCAGTTAATAAGATCTCAAGTGACGAAACGTCACTCTCTAAACTTGGTGGGGCGACAGCTGGTGACAAGAGCTTTTGTTTGATCCCAGTAGCACAATAGCAGTGACACCCCTCCACTACCTATCTTCTCCTACCTTCCCCTCCAAGCCCTTGAGTTCGCGCAGGTATGTACCATCAGGTATTAATTCCTGTCTAATATTGTTTAAATGGGACAATTTTATAGTTAGGCCTATCTGCTCGCGCCTCGTGGTTCCTATCTCCCACCGGGCATGTGTCTGAAGCGGTAATGCTCGAATCCAAGCTGCGTGAACCTGAGAGGAATGTGGATCGTGGACGACGATTAGAGACGTGGGGAATTCTCGGTCCGTGCGTAGTAACAGAATCAAATACATTGATCAATGACTCACTCACTCATTCGCAACACCACAGTGGTTTAGGCAACGGCCCTATATTAGCAGTATTGGAATAGACAGGAATGTCAGATAACACGGCGGGCTGTTGACAGGTCCTTGTCTTCCCGCCTCTCGCGTCACCTCATCCCGCAAGTTCACAGAGCTTGGACTCTTGCAGTAGTTGACGCGTCATAAAGGGCAGTTCAGTAGGCCTACAGTTTGTGGTCTAATAGAGTACTAACCTGGACAATGAATGCTGGGATGTAGATGGAATAATTTTTAGCCTATTTTCATTTATGAAAAAAATAGGCTTATGAGATCACCTTTTGTCCGTGTGTCTGTCTGTGCGTGCGTGTGTGATTCGTGTGTGTGTGTCCCTCCCCCCCTAATAAAATCTAAACGGCTGGAGCGATTTCAGTGAAACTCGGTAAATTCATAGCACTATTCCGGACGACCCCGATAGTGCCCTTCAAATTTTGTTACGTCTCACCAATCCAACATGGCGGTTGTGCGAAATATTTCTCCTGCATTCAATATCTCCGAAACAATTACCGATATCACCCTGGAATTTTGTACGGTGATAAAGGGAACTACTAGAAGTTCACCTATGTGACTTACTTTCGAAAACCTGGTAACTACAAAACCAACATGGCAGTCAAGTGAATTTGCGAATTTTAAATAGACGTTTCTCGCGATTTAACCAACCAAACGCAAAGAAACTTGGTACAGTATATGTTTATACACATTGTAATGTACCGACATCTAACTTCGTTCAATTGTTTACATAACCTCAAGATGGCGGCTGTGCGTAATTTAAAATTAAGTTCTTATTTCTTGTGTCGTAATCATGCAATGGAAGTGAAAGTTTGAATAATGAACCAACGCAATAATTTTCCTTTAATGGTACATGACTCTATGGCCTATACATAGGCTATAACAATCCAACATGGCAACCATCCGAAATATTTTGATGGTTCTCAATATCTACGAATCTATTACAGCAATCAAACTGAAATTTTGTATGTTGATAGAGGCAATTAACATAAGTAGGATATATGAAAATAGGCTTTAGTTCTTCACGGAACCACTTGTTTGTATTATGAAACTGCGATTCTACTTTTACAAATAATTCATCGAATGATTTTGGGCTCATCCTAAAATAATTGAAAGATTTGTTTCGTTTTCTCGTACAGTAGGTCGGCGTAGAGGGTTTCGAAAGCTCTTATCACATCTCTTTAAATGTTCACAGGATGAACACTAAAACACCTTTTTTGTTCTTTATTCTCATAAAATGCATGTAGTCTATGTTAGTTTGATAAAGGTTGATCCGTATTGACTATTGGTGATTATTTGCATTATTTAATCCACCTCAGGCCTATAGTATTGACAAGACGGATTAAATAATACAAGTAATTGATTAATCTTGCCATTATCTCGTAGAGGTATGCAGCAGCGAACACTTCAGCTGTAAATTTTGCCATAGTAGGTACATGCTTGACTGATACGAAACTACAGAGTCTTTAAATTTGCTTGGCAAGGACATTCTCGCTCACGTGCTCCGCCAGTGACGGCTCAGTTGCCGCCAACCGCGCGCGCATATGTACGGTAGAATATGGTGCTTACAATCAGTATCATGCATTTTTACTCACCATGTTTACAGTAGATGCTGAAAATGTTCCCCATCCGCTGCCAAACATAACCGGCATCTCCTTATGAAGTTTCCGGTTACTCCAATTAATTCAGCTTCAGTAAGGAAATGACGCCTATTTTTATTGTTTACTGAACCTGTACGTTTGAATCTCTTCGCCAGTTGGTTTATTTTCCGATTTATAGGAATGGGTCTCCCTGGAAATTTCACTCGAAACTTTAGTCATGTTCTAGTGCACGATTTCCTGCACTTTATGCACGTATTGTGCAGATATACACGTTCACGTAACGAATATTTCACTTAAGGCATTACAGCACTATATACTATACAATACGATACACAGTGCACAGTGGCTTTATAAAACAACCAATTAGCTCGGAGCTCACATCGCAGCAAGAAGCGTGGGAATACGGCCGGAGACCGCGCGCGCCAACGGAGGACCGCCGGCCCAGGTCGAGCGGAATCGCCTTGCCAAGCAAAAATGAAGACCCTGTATTAGGTTGTCGTTTTTTAAAGTTTGGTGTTTTCTTCTTCTTCTTCTTTTGAGACCACAAAGGATCACTTTACCCAACCATTAGTTCGTCGACTTGTAGGAACTGTACGAGCCTTGCGGTCCTCCCAGTACTTCTTCATGTGTATTGATCGTCTTGCCCGTTCTTCGGCGGAAAATATTCTTGTAGGAATTTTCTTCTTTGTGAGTGGAAAATGAAACGTCATATTTTAAAGTGCTGTAGTTAAACTTTTCTTACTTGCAGCATCTTCTGTTGTTAGGCCAATTTATTTTAAGTCCTCTCTGATTTCTTTTAACCATCGGCATCCAGTTGTTGTGTTTTTTTGAAGCAAGATTGTACTGCACTAGTTGTTTTAGAAGACGTGAATCTGGCATTCTCATGATGTGCCCAAAGAATCCTAGTCTTTTCTTTCGCATGGTATCAGTAATGGGTTCTAGGTTGTTATAGACCATATTGTTAGGTATTATTCGCCATTGCCCATTTTTTTATATCCTTTATTGATACAAGTTGGTGTTTTATAAGATAAAATTTAGTCTCTTCGCCAATGTTATTTACAGAAGCCCATGCCTAGCATTGCGTAGCCTATATTGCGAGAATGTATCATCAAAATATAGGTCTACCATACATCACCAATAAGAAACTTGGAAAATCAAACAGAAGCTGTAGATCTGTACCTCATGAATTGAACCCTAAACAGACTCAATGTAGAGTGAATATCTGTCGTCAGTTTATCGGTAACTCCCCAAAGTGATGTTGTATGTCTGGCGGAATTTTGAAGGAGTGATTCACTGGGAGTTTGTTTGAAACGGGCGTGCAGTCAACGCTGACCTTTATTCTCAACAACTGGAACAAGTTCATGGAAATTAAGAGACGGAGATTCCCAGCATTAGTTAGATGAAATAAAGTTCTCTTGCAGCAGGATAATGCGAGACCTCATACTGCACGAACAACCATGGCAAAAATTTAGGATTTGGGATTAGTCGAACTACTACCACATCCAGCATACACCTCTGATCTTGTGCCTTCTGGTTATAAACTATTTTGATCCATGGTATATCTTGTGTGGAAGAAATTCCGAAAATATTGAAGCAGTGGAAGTGGTCTCACCGAATTCTTCGCATCAAAACCCAGAGACTGAAACCTCGCTAGAAGATGACTCAAGACCATAGAATCCGATGGTCTCTACTTTGACGAATCGTTTAATTTCTTATCAGTAAACTATTCAATAAAATTATCTCTAACAACTTACAGTACTTATGAGACATCCCCTGTATAAATGGGTCCTTTCCGAAGGCGCACGCCATATACCTAGCTTTAAGCATGTGGTATGTAACTATAAAAAAGTCATAATATTCCGATATATAGACAATAAATCACCCTATATAGGGTTCGCCCAAGTGAATTGGGGGATAAAATATAATTAGGCCTACAGATGCTTTCCATGCGACCTGACCAATATGTATGTGAAGTTTCAGAGAGATTCGGAGATTGACGTTCGCGATGTTCCCATGTAAGAAACCAAGCATAATGGTAGGGCTTCTTGAATTGTCTAGAGTTTTCTTGAAATAGTTAATTACAAGAAGAGAAGATCTAAAATCAAAGGTATGATAATGCTTAATACGTGGTATTGGTAGTGGTACGATCCCTGTGGAAATATCAAACAGACATGGTCTAGAATGAGAGGTACGATCGTGTCTAGCACGTGGTGTTGGTATTAGTGGGATCCCTGTAGAAATGTCAAACAGACGCGGTCTAGAATGAGTCGAGACGACCAGGAAACAGCCACCGACATTCTAATTACCGATCAGACACAGCAGCCGTAACTAACGGCCTTCAATCTCTTCGTCATCTAGCTGTAAGGTCACCGTCGTGCGCGCGTGCGGTCTTGTTTATTTCAGGACACGGGATCCGAGGCTTGAGGTTTGATCCCCGGTTCAGTCCATTACCCTCCAGGTTATTCCTGGTGAACTGTGCTCAGCTAATGCAGTGAGTATCGCAAGGATTTCTTCAATGGTGAATTCTCACCTCTGGAGAGGGGTTTGTGTGACCGAAACGCGTGCTGACCAACGCTGGAGTTCAGACGGGCATTGGATCCCCACCCTTCATATTCTCTGTTGGTCACGAAGGGGTTCCTGTTTACCATTTAGTTCCAACTCATCTGAGTCTCCCAGAACGCTTCACTAGAAGTTTGTATTGTCTAAAGCACCGAGCACGCTAATTGGTCATCTTATACGCCTATGACAGTCTTACCATAACCATTACTAACTGCTATATCTTAGCCTATGTAGCCCACTGATTGAGGCCTACAACGGGGTACACCAAGCACCATGACGCAAAACTGAGAAGAAGAGGGTTTAATTCCGAGGTCAGGCATCCTGGAACTGGTCTTCCGTGGTTTTCCACTTCTACTCTAGGCATATTTTGGGATAGTTCCTAACTTAAGGCCACGGCCGCCTCCTTCCCCTATCTTATCCCAAGTTTATAAATACACACTCTACTACAGCCATCACAATAACACCGATTGTCGCACAAATTCCACACACATCCAAATACACGGGGCTACATGACCACGACGACACAGCCCATAAAATAAGCAACAACAATAACAACTGATATAATTACCTATGAATCACTATTATTCGTTTGTTGCAATGAAAGAAATAATAGTACATTATGCAACGAGCATATAATAATGGCAATAATTAATTACCACTAGAAGACCCGTGCTGCTCCGCAGCGTTCACTTCAACAATCCTACAGCACTTCTGTCCATATAACATTTGCATGTCTTTATGCTAGTGACCTGAACAGACATTAACGGTACCGTCGCTTTTGGGTAAATGAAGAAGTAGACTTATGAGATCAAAAGTGTGGGTGTCTGCCTGTCCTCTGTGTGTGTGTCCCACTATTTACCCTGCGTAACATTAAAAGGCACACGGACGTCAGACCGAGGTGAACAGCTAACTCCAAACACATAAGCTATACTCTTCTCTGAAGAATTAACTCGACACGACTCGGCAGTTTGATGCTTGCTGAAGCTAGGGTGATAGGTCACTCGCTAGCTCGTAAACTCACTCTGAAGCTAGTAATTTAAATTTCCACTGAATGGAGATTGCTGGAAGAAACGAAAACGTAAAAACACTTACAGTGGTCGATGTGGGAGCTGTCGCGGACTTTCTTGCAGAACTTTTCATGCTGACCAATTCTCAGAGAATATCGATATTTTTAACGGTTTACCCAGTGTAGGCTTAAAAGACACATGGATGTTAGGTTTTTCTTCAACTCAATTCACTGAAATCGTAAATGCTCGGCTTCTTTTGGTCATAAATACACACATCAAAAAAGTTTTGCATCACCTCGGTTCCCAGATCTCCGGCATATAGACGTTGACTGTGTATATTGTATCCAAGATACAGTCCCTTTGACTGTTCATAGATGTCACTAAAACTGCTCAAAGATGTAAACAACCATGCATGAGCAGGGCCTATTAGACGGAGGGGGTACGACAGCCGATCAGTTCCAGTCATTCCACCAGGACGAAGGTACGCTGCTCATGTTGTCTGTAGTTCTACCATGCCTAGAAGGTCAATACCGCAGTTCGATCGCGTCCGCATTGTTACTTTGTGTCAAGAAGGGCTCTCAACAAGGGAAGTTTCCAGGCGTCTCAGAGTGAACCAAAGCGATGTTGTTCGGACATGGAGGAGGTACAGAGATACAGGAACTGTCGATGACAGGCCTCGCTCAGGCCGCCCAAGGGCTACTACTGTAGTGGATGACCGCTACTTACGGATTGCCGCTCGGAGGAACCCTGACAGCAATGCCACCATGTTGAATAATGCGTTTCGTTCAGCCACAGGACGTCGTGTTTCAACTCAAACTGTGCGCAATAGGCTGCATGATGCGCAACTTCACTCCCGACGTCCATGGCGAGGTCCAGCTTTGCAACCCCGACACCATGCAGCGCGGTACAGATGGGCCCAACAACATGCTGAATGGACCCCACGGAATTGGCATCACGTTCTCTTCACCGATGAGTGTCGCATATGCCTTCAACCAGACAATCGTCGGAGACGTGTTTGGAGGCACCCTGGTCAGGCTGAACGTCTTAGACACACTGTCCAGCGAGTGCAGCAAGGTGGTGGTTCCCTGATGTTTTGGGGTGGCATTATGTGGGGCCGACGTACGCCACTGGTGGTCATGGAAGGCTCCGAAACGGCTTTACGATACCTGAATGACATCCTCCGACCCATAGTGCAACCATATCGGCAGAATATTGGAGAGGCATTTGTCTTCATGGACGACAATTCTCGACCTCATCGTGCACATCTTGTGAATGCGTTCCTTCAAGATAACGACATCGCTCGACTACAGTGGCCAGCATGTTCGCCAGACATGAACCCTATCGAACATGCCTGGGATATGTTGAAAAGGGCTGTTTATGGACGTATTGACCCACCAACCACTCTGAGAGATTTACGCCGAATTGTCGTTGAGGAGTGGGACAATTTGGACCAACAGTGTCTTGATGAACTTGTGGATAGTATGCCACGACGAATACAGGCATGCATCAATGCAAGAGGACGTGCTACTGGGTATTAGAGGTAGTGGTGTGTACTGCAATCTGGACCACAAATGCTGAAAGTCTAGCTGTATGATGGTACAACATGCAATGTGTGGGTCTCATGAGCAATAAAACGAGCTGAAATGTTGTTTGTGTTGATCTCTATTCCCTTTGTATTTAAAGGTTCCGGAACTCTTGGAACCGAGGTGATGCAAAACTTTTTTTGATGTGTGTAAATGTTTTTCTACCTAATCCTTCATCGAGAAATCCTTTACAGAATGAAGAAAACCGCATCAAAATCCATCAAGTTGCTCTCGAGATTACCCGTTACATTCAAGAATTGGGAACTTCGTTTTATAGTGAACCCTTTATCCTCTGATGGATAAATGATTCGATGTTTTATTTCTACAATTAATTAATATTTCCACCAGCGTCATGAAATAGCCAGACGAAGATGAGGAAACTTCAAGCATTTGTTGGAGACAGTGGGGACATACCTGCAGCAGTTTGACAAAAGGCTAAATACTTAAGGATTGTGAAAAGAAAGAGCCTAGCAATGTTTCGAAGGACAGGTGGTGGCAACCTCAAAATAGAAGGGACGCGTGGTGAGACACGCTTATGGTATGTTCATTGTACTATTCGCGCCTAGAAAAAATATAATGCAGTAACGTGAGTGGCTGATGGTACTACTGGACACTCCTACGAGGCCGAGCTCTGATAAAAACCGCGAAGTTATTGAAAAAGTGGAACCAATGAGAGATGAATGCTTACGAACGCGCCAAGTCTAGCTTGGGCACGCGCTAGCTAGCATTAACGCGGGAGATCGGCTAGACAACATCTCTACGATCGATTCTAGGATAAATGGGCATATTCTTGACCTGCGCAATTTTACGAGTTCAGTGATATTTGTTTCATTCCTGTACCTCTATTATTTTGAGAAATTTTTATATAATTTCCCCCTCTATCGATACCTAGGGCCAGTTCATTTATAAGTGGCGTGAAGAGCCAAGGTTTATTATTACAATTTGTGCGTCTGAGGACGTAAGTTATTACTACATTTTGTGCGTCTGAGGACGTAGGCACTTGTACTTTGCGTGTCATGAGGACACAGATTTTTATTAATACAAATGTGTTAAATTCAGTGTGATAGTGACAGTACTATTTTGTAGGGACAGTATCATTGACAATTCGCCAACAGACTGTTTGGGGAAATAAGTACCTAAAAGGTGAATTTAGTAGACAGATATCGCGTGTGTAATAATCTATAACTTTTTGCATCAGCACGAGAGATGACATCGCTTATCCTGGAAGAAGTTTGGAACTGTCAACACTCCGTCGAGATGTTTGAGATGAGCTAAGCAGCATTAAGTAGGGAGATGGCTGCAGATGTTCGTTGACGGTGACTGGCCGAGGATGAGTACTGAATAATATTCTTATTATCTGACAAATTAACTTATGGTATATGGGACATATTTTGTTTGTAAATATCTTGCTTGTGTTGATTAACGTAGTGTATTTAGTTTTGGTCTGACACACCTTTGCATGGAAACAGCTCGCACAAATGTTAATAGTCGTAAGTTCTTGTTTGTTTGTTTTAATTAACGTGGCTATGTGGACGACCGTGTTCGCATATGTTTACGTAGTGCGATTAAGAAGCGTCTCTCGGAGATATATTGTGTTTCAGAAGTAGGACTGAATTAGTATAATCATGCAGTAGATTGGAGGGTAAATTAATCTTGTAACGTTTATTATTGATCAGATTCAGTGAGTTTATTGCCGTTGAAGCAATGTGAGTTGTGGCGAAGGGCAGTCAGCTCTCTCGTAGGTTTTAATATTTTTTTAAAATTGTTTGTGAGCATCTGATTCAACCGACCTATGTGAAAATGTTATGTCATTCCCATCAGTGTGTGTGTGTGTATTTTATTGGTCATTACAAGCGGGAATTTCAGCGTAGACTGATTTCTGTCAGCTTGGTGCCGAGTCCATATGGCTACCTTGCGAGGACATATGTGGCTATATCGATTAATGTCTTACCATACGTTTATGTGGTTGAGATTTGTTGCTGTTGATTCTACGAGATAACGGTCAGTTGGTCAAGTTATTTTTACACACTGGAGCTGGACGATGACGAGTTGAGGAAGGGGGAAGCTGTTTCACAAGGCGGGCTGAAAGGATTGCATCGAGGAAATTAGTGGAGTGCTTGTTGGCTCCGTAATATTACTTGAAATACAGAATAAGAACTGATCGATGATAAAAATTGTTTAAATAAATGGGAGTTGCCTACGAATCACTATAATCTCCGAAGCGTTAGCTTAACGTGCATTTTTGTTCATATAAGGTAATCTCAGCCGGTGAGGCTTTTGTTGTTGTTGGTTTCATTCCATGTTTATGTTCCGTATTAGTGACCCGTGCAGTCACGTGCGATGCTGTCTTTTCCTTGTTTGTGTATTGAGCAATTGGCCGTGTTGGCAGCTCATTTGTCAGATGCGTCATCGCATTGAAGGAGGGTCTCGAGGTAGATTCCTGTAAATATTAGATTTTAGACTGTGTGTCAGCATTTATTGTTTAAGGTTTTTTATTAGTGTTGTGTCCTATATCCGTAAACGTTGATTTACGAGATGATTGTTCGTAAGCATCGTGGCTGTTACCCGATGTAAACGAACAGTCATCCAAGTACTCATTCCTCGTAGTTAGTCATTACGCGTACATGAAATCCCAATGCAAGTTAGTGGAACTTGGATCCACATTTTTTTTATAAGGGGGAGATCCGTCTGACTCCTCAACGTTTGATAAATATTTCTGTCATGGGAAGATTCAGGGAGGAATTTTATTATTGTTGTTGTCTATATTCATTTTATTTGCACTAATAGTCATTAAATTATGTTATTATTTTACGCCTTGTCACTTCTTTTCTTAATTATAGTTTTAATCCTATGACCCTTCCATCAGTAGAGCATGTTGTTTGGCGAACGTAAACATCACACTATGAACTGAGCGCGACCCCTTGATCAAGATTCTTGCATATAAACACTGCAATACTAAAGGGTTCATAGGAGGTAAACTGGCGCGGCCAAGCGTGGGGAGGTTCACTGTGGTGTAACGGCAAAGAAATTGCACATGTCAGTGTAAGCGTAGTTGGGTTTACAAACTGACGCAACAATGAAGGTGTATTTTTGTTGCTGGTTCGCTGCTGGAACACATTTAGTTGGCGCATTTGAGTAAAACTGACATGCCACAAGTGGAGGCAGATATGACAGTATTTTAATCACCGGAAAGTGGTATTTTATTAAAAGTAATTGAGGCGAAGAGGATACCGCCAACTGTGTGAAATATAAATTAAAATCAGGAGTTTGCAATGTAAAATACGGTTCACGTTTTTGTCTATTGAATTAAAATAAAAGTAATATACGTGATACCGGGCGCCCAATGATTAAAGTTAAAACTAGATTTGTTTAGAAAGTCAAACTCACGAAAATGTTAGGAGGCTGGTAGCCTTAAATGACAATTAATACTTTGTTAATTAGTCAGTGTTAATATCAGATCAGGATAACAATTTAATGACTGAATATGTGTTTGGGTTTAAATTAAATTGAGTAAAATTAGAACCACTCAGAGATGCAATCGACTAGTAGGATTAAATGTAAAAATAAATGAACTGAGTAGGGTAAAGAAATTAAATGTGCATTGGATTTTATGTGTGTGTCAAAGGGCATTGCTTTATGCCATTTCCCTAATGTCTCATATAAAGTGTATAACATGGCAACAGTAGAACAGATTCAAGAAATCATTGAGAGTGCTGCTAGGAGGACACAGAAATTGTTGGACACCAAATTGGCGGAACAGAGTGAATCATTAAAAACTAAACTATCAGAACAGAGCGAATCATTAAACGCGAAATTATCTGAACAAATAAACAATAGTATGTTAGAACAAAGTGAAGCATTAAACGCGAAATTATCGGAACAAATAAACAATAGTATGTTAGAACAAAGTGAATCATTAAACACTAAACTATCTGAACAGAGTGAATCATTAAACACTAAGCTATCAGAACAGAGCGAATCACTAAACACAAAACTATCTGAACAAAGTGAGTCTATAAACAAATTGTCTGAGCAGAGTGAATCACTAAAAACTAAACTATCCGAACAAAGTGAATCACTAAACACAAAACTATCTGAACAAAGTGAATCATTGCGGACACAATTAAATAACAGTAGGATTGAACAAAATGAATATCAGGCGGAACAAGCTAGATTATTAAAAAGCGAAATCAATGACACTATAAATTCGCAGTTAGAGGCGCAGAATGTTAAAAACACGAACCAATTAGCTTCGTTAACCGCAGAGATGAAGGATCACACTAATCAACAGATGGTATTGCTGGCCCTAGATGTTAGTAAAAACAATGAAAAACAATTAGATCAGATTAAGAAAATGGAAATTATATTTGATCAAAAACTTAGCATTCTGGATGAAACGGTGTTAGGTAAATTAGAGCAAATTGAACTAGCATGCACTATGAGTACGAGCGAGGTCAAGATAGCTCAGGATAAGTTGGAAGGACGATTTAAGGAAATGGAAAAAAGCGGCAAGGTCATTCAACAACAATTATCAGCGGTAGATGAAAATATATCCGGCATAATTAAAGATATGGACCGTCTCGAAATAAAATCAGCGGAGCAATGGAAAAGCCTAGAAGCGGATCAGGATCAATTAAAGAATACCATCGACGAAAGGTTGAGCCAGATAGAAAGCAATCAGGATGACACTAAAAGCCAGATTGACGAGAAAGTAAGCACGATTAAGGAGCAAATAAGAAAAGATTGGCGAAAAATGAATATCGATTCGAAAGAGGAAAGATCAACCATCCTTAAGACAGTAGGCGAAAAATCATACACGTATTCAAGCATTAGAGCAAGAAATTAAGAGTAAACTTAAAGAACAAACAGACAGGATCATTAAAGCTGAACTGAGGTCGATAGAAAAATCCTCGATATTTAAAACGGGAACAATGAAAGATAAGCAGGACGACTCAAATAGCCCGGACGGGACGAGCACAGCAGGAAGTCAGACTCAGACAGAGAGCACATTAACGACAAACACGGAGTGGTTTCGCAAGAATATTGAAAGGAGTTCCACGCCACAGGACGGTCATCAGCCCACACAACTTATCCAAGTAATTCGGTCGAACGATTATAAACCGCAGAAGTACACGGAGAATTCAGGGGTGACACCTAAAGCCTTTATTAAAGAAATTGAAGATCATTACAATGACACTGGGGTACCTGAAGCACGTAGGTTAAGGATGATGGAGAGATTTTTATCAGAAAATGTCCTTACATGGTTTTTAAGCGTCAAATATACATTTGGAACTATGGCCGATTTTAAAATCGCGTTTCTGCGCAAGTACTGGTCTCCGGCATTACAACAGAGTTAAAGAATGGAGCTTTACTCTAGGAAATACCAAACTACCCAGCAAACCAAATACTCAGATTTCTTTAACATGCAAATGCTAAAATTTCGCGACCTTGATTACCCTTTAAATGAAGCGGATCTGCTGATGACAATAGCGCGGCAATTACCAGTCAACGTGCAACAAGTACTAGTCGCAGCAAACGTTAGTACGGCCTTACATGCAGAACAGATATTACGCCAGATAGATGAGACTACATCTCATAATCATTATAGAGGAGGAAGACAACTGGAGTTAGTAAATACGACAGAGGTCATAAAACCAAATCAGGCGAACACTAAAACGCAGGGTACAAATACAAGCACATCCACACCTAGGCGAAACCAGGAAGAGGTAGAGAACAGACCGTACCAGCCTAACGAGATTAACTATAACAATAGGTCATATCAAGGCAACAATAGATATCAACAGAGAGGGTATCAGCAATGGCGTGAAAATCGAAGAAATGAGAGGCCTTATGGAAGATGCGGTGATTACAATGGGAATCAAAGATGGAAAGGAAGGAGAGATCAAAATCAAGGAGAGGCACGTGATAATCGAAATGACTGGGATGATAGGCACGCTCAATCACAAAATTACCTAGAGGAGTTACACGCTAGTCAAGTTGGAGAGCAAGGACGATGGGAAAAAGCCATTGGGAACATGAAGAATCCAGACACACATACTGAGGAAGCTGGAAGTCTACTGAGACAAGAGGAATGTCAGGGGCGTGGGCGACGAAATGATGATGGGAGTCGCAGCGGAGCTAAAAAAAATTCTAAATTTGGATAAAGGAGACAGTCTACAAACGCAACAGTCGGAAGTTGAAGATGGATGGATAGTAGCGAACATACACGAATGGATTGCTTTGCCAGAAGATTGCCTGGAGGAGACGGTGAAACCACGGAACGATGAAATTAGGCAGTTACCCATTATTTGCGCGAGGATTGGTGGAATTAATATAAGGTGTTTATTGGATACGGGGTCGCAGATCAGTCTGGTACCGGAGGCCTTGGTTCGAGAGTTGGGACGGAGTCAGAATATTCCTGTGTTTCCCGTACCACAACTCAAAGTGAGGGGTGTTATTCCTGAACGCACCGTCACTTGTAAACATCAGGCATACTTAGAGCTGAACATATTGGAACACACTTTTGGGCAAACGTTCATTATCATGGCAAAGATGAATCTCAATATAATTCTTGGTGCAAATTTCATTTGTGACTATCAAGCAGTGATAGGTTTGCACAAGAACACAGTCAGTTTTAGAGAGTATGATCAACTGAAGAACGTGGGATTGCATATGGATGAAATTACTACCGGAAGAGATGTAAATTCTTGGGCATTGGAAGCAATATCGGAAGAGACGGAAGAGGAGATACGAAAGGCAGAAGATAACATCATAGAAGGAGCTGTTGTGGAACTAGATGAGGAGAGTGAATCCCAGGAGATATGGTCTTTATTAACAGAAGGAGATGACAGTGATGCACAATTTGAAGAGTTACTACAGGAGCGGCTCAATGACATTCAACTTGGGGGTGAACATAGAAAACAATTGGAAGAGATTTTAAGGAAGCACAAAGCAGTATTTGATACAGTACCTGGGAAAATATTAAATTTCAAATATTCAATGCAAGTCGAGGATTGGTCACCTTTCAAAAGTAGATTGTACCCAATTCCGGAAAAATATCTTGGTCAAGTCAAGGTCATCATAGATGAGATGTTACAAGCTGGAGTGATAAGGAAGACACCTACACCTTATCTAAATGCGATTTTGGCAGTCACAAAACCAAATGGATCAATTAGACTTTGTTAGATGCCAGAAATCTCAACATGAGACTCATTTTTCCTGAGTATGACGGAGCGCCAATTATCAGAGACGTACTAAAAGGCTTTAAGAACAAGAGCATTTATTCATCAGTAGACTTGACGTCCAGTTTCCACCATATTGAATTGGATGAGAAGTCACAGCTTCTAACTGGCTTCTTATTCGATAACCAAACGTTCTGCTTCGTTCGAATGCCCTTCGGAGTCAAAACAGCGGGATGGATCGGAATCTAACTGAGGAAGTTAAGGAGATGACGGTGCGCTACATTGATGACATTCCGCTGGCATCCGACAACATTGAAATTCACATGGAAAATTTAGATAAAGTATTAGGCAACCTTAATGCATCAAATTTCAAAGTAAACCTGAAGAAATCGCATTTCTTCAAGAGCGAGATCTTATATTTGGGTCACATCATTGACAAGGAGGGAGTGAAGCCAAACCCAGCTAAGATCGAAGCGATAAAGAATTTCCCTACACCAACGAGAGTCAAGCACATTCGGGCTTTCTTAGACGTAACGGGATTCTTTAAAGATAACTGTCCAGGTTACACGGAGACTGTAGCTCCAATGCAGGAAATGCTAAAAAAGAATAATAAATGGTTGTGGAATGCGGAATGTGAGAAGGCGTTCCAAGCAACAAAACAGCTACTGGAAAACTGCATTAAGTTAGGATATCCAGATTTCATGCACAAATTTATAATCCAAGCGGATGCTTCACTAATTGGTATAGGTGCCATGCTCTACCAAGAAGATCCAGCTAACCTGCAACATAAAACATATTTGGCATTTGTCAGCCGAAAATTGCGTAAGCACGAGCGCAATTATACTGTAACGGAACTAGAGCTGTTGGCCATCCTTCATGCGCTACAACAATGGAAATGAATAATTTATGGCTACCCCATTGTTGTCAGGACTGATCACAAGGCACTAACATTCTTGTTTAAGACGTCGATGGCAAGCTGACGTGTGACACGTTGGTCTATATTTATTCAGCAGTTTAGCATTGAGATTGAACATTGTCCAGGGAAGATGAACGTGATTCTGGATGCACTCAACAGGAACCCAGAGCCTGATGATGAATAAACAGCGATGGTACAACACTTGGAGTTAACACCGAAGGACCGGGAATTCTTGGAGGAGTTACGTGAGATACAGCGAGAACAGGAAGCGGAACCATGGATGATGCTATTAATTCAATACTTCAGAAAGCAGCTACCTACAGGAACACCTGCATTTCGTGAAGCGAAAGCAAAAGAAGGAAGATATGTTTATGTCAACAATTTGCTGCACAAATGGGTAGATAATGATCACACCAAGTTACGCATACTAGTACCTGCATCTTTACAGCGAGGATTGACATGGCCTACTCACGAAAGTTACGGACACGTCGGAGTAGACAAGTGCGAAGCGACAATAGGAGAGACATTTACATGGCCACGTATGAGAACAACTATATGTGACGTCATTACGACTTGTGATCCTTGTCAGAGGACAAAGCCCAATAACTATTTAATGAGGCAGTATTCTAGACCATTGCTACCTCAGAAACCCTGCGAGCTAGTGGCCCTGGTCTGTTTCGGTCAAATCCCGAAAGGTAGACGAGGTTGCCGTCACTTGCTAGTGTGCATTGATGTGTTTTCTAAGTTTGTCGTATTATGCCCCATTCAGAAAACTACATCGAAACAAGTACTCAGTCGTATTCGAAATAGAGTTATTCCAATCCTTGGAAAACCAGAATTTATATTGTCAGACCATGGCAGCTATTTTACAAGCGCCGAATTCAAGAAAGGTATGGAGGACATGGGTATAAAACACGTTTTAAGCAGTATCCGACATGCCCAAGCTAATCCAAGTGAGCGAGCAATAAAATGTGTAACATCATACTTGAGAATCTTCCTTCCCAAAGAACATCATAAGTGGGTGGATAAAATTAAGGATGTAGAGACATGTATGAATTCTACCAGACACGAGTCAACAGGACAGATCCCTATGGTCTTACACAAAAACGAGTATCCAGTGAGAACGTGGAAAAGCATCATTAACTGCCCACAAGATCCCATGATAGCACCTGACCTGCGGATAGAGATAACGAGAGCCTACATGAGAAAACAAGCAGATCGCAGATTACGGCGATTGAGAAATAAGAGATTTCACCGTGATCTAGAAATCAACCAGCTCGTTTTGGTGAAACGACCCGCTACATCTGATCCAGACAAGAAGATCTTCAGCAATTTCTGTGAAAAGTTCATAGGACCCTATTCTATTGTAAGAAACCTAGGAAATAATGCATACAGAGTGAAAGAGTTAAGCACAGTAACAATGTCGGTCTACAATGCAGCCAATTTAAAAACGTATCGAAGAAGTGAACCATGGGAGCGCCGAAATAATGATGCAGTTTGAATATATGGACGTCCTATATCAACCAAGTGGACGGGGGCAGTTGAGTACGGCACGTGAAGGAAGAAGTGGAGATGGTGTTGACAAACATTAACGAGACGGGCAGAGTGTTGCCTAAGGCATCAGCGCGTCACGCAAGCAGCTGAAAGGGTGAGGTCCAAGCAGGAAATAAAACGAGTAAATGCCATTCAAGACAGGAGCGGCTAGACCAAGTAATAGAAAAGGGGTGATTCTGAAATAAAACAAATTGGCCTACGGAAGTCTTTAAAAAATTATCGACTTTATCCTAAGTTCGAAATTTTGTGAGTGGAGGAGTTGTGAACCCTTTATCCTCTGATGGATAAATGATTCGATGTTTTATTTCTACAATTAATTAATATTTCCACCAGCGTCATGAAATAGCCAGACGAAGATGAGGAAACTTCAAGCATTTGTTGGAGACAGTGGATACATACCTGCAGCAGTTTGACAAAAGGCTAAATACTTAAGGATTGTGAAAAGAAAGAGCCTAGCAATGTTTCGAAGGACAGGTGGTGGCTACCTCAAAATAAAAGGGATGCGTGGTGAGACACGCTTATGGTATGTTCATTGTACTATTCGCGCCTAGAAAAAATATAATGCAGTAACGTGAGTGGCTGATGGTACTACTGGACACTCCTACGAGGCCGAGGTCTGATAAAAACCGCGAAGTTATTGAAAAAGTGGAACCAATGAGAGATGAATGCTTACGAACGCGCCAAGTCTAGCTTGGGCACGCGCTAGCTAGCATTAACGCGGGAGATCGGCTAGACAACATCTCTACGATCGATTCTAGGATTAATGGGCATATTCTTGACCTGCGCAATTTTACGAGTTCAGTGATATTTGTTTCATTCCTGTACCTCTATTATTTTGAGAAATTTTTATATAATTTCCCCCTCTATCGATACCTAAGGCCAGTTCATTTATAAGTGGCGTGAAGAGCCAAGGTTTATTATTACAATTTGTGCGTCTGAGGACGTAAGTTATTACTACATTTTGTGCGTCTGAGGACGTAGGCACTTGTACATTGCGTGTCATGAGGACACAGATTTTTATTAATACAAATGTGTTAAATTCAGTGTGATAGATAGTGACAGTGCTATTTTGTAGGGACAGTATCATTGACAATTCGCCAACAGACTCTTTGGGGAAATAAGTACCTAAAAGGTGAATTTAGTAGACAGATATCGAGTGTGTAATAATCTATAACTTTTTGCATCAGCACGAGAGATGACATCGCTTATCCTGGAAGAAGTTTGGAACTGTCAACACTCCGTCGAGATGTATGAGATGAGCTAAGCAGCATTAAGTAGGGAGATGGCTGCAGATGTTCGTTGACGGTGACTGGCCGAGGATGAGTACTGAATAATATTCTTATTATCTGACAAATTAACTTATGGTATATGGGACATATTTTGTTTGTAAATATCTTGCTTGTGTTGATTAACGTAGTGTATTTAGTTTTGGTCTGACACACCTTTGCATGGAAACAGCTCGCACAAATATTAATAGTCGTAAGTTCTTGTTTGTTTGTTTTAACTAACGTGGCTATGTGAACGACCGTGTTCGCATATGTTTACGTAGAGCGATTAAGAAGCGTCTCTCGGAGATATATTGTGTTTCAGAAGTAGGACTGAATTAGTATAATCATGCAGTAGATTGGAGGGTAAATTAATCTTGTAATGTTTATTATTGATCAGATTCAGTGAGTTTATTGCCGTTGAAGCAATGTGAGTTGTGGCGAAGGGCAGTCAGCTCTCTCGTAGTTTTTTTTTAATAGTTTGTGAGCATCTGATTCAACCGACCTGTGTGAAAAATGTTATGTTATTCCCAGCAGTGGGTGTGTGTGTGTATTTGATTGGTCATTACAAGCGGGAATTTCAGCGTAGACTGATTTCTGTCAGCTTGGTGCCGAGTCCATATGGCTACCTTGCGAGGACATATGTGGCTATAGCGATTAATGTCTTACCATATGTTTAGGTGGTTGAGATTTGTTGCTGTTGATTCTACGAGATAACGGTCAGTTGGTCAAGTTATTTTTACACACTGGAGCTGGACGATGACGAGTTGAGGAAGGGGGAAGCTGTTTCACAAGGCGGGCTAAAAGGATTGCATCGAGGTCATTAGTGGAGTGCTTGTTGGCTCCGTAATATTACTTGAAATACAGAATAAGAACTGATCGATGATAAAAATTGTTTAAATAAATGGGAGTTGCCTACGAATCACTATAATCTCCGAAGCGTTAGCTTAACGTGCATTTTTGTTCATATAAGGTAATCTCAGCCGGTGAGGCTTTTGTTGTTGTTGGTTTCATTCCATGTTTATGTTCCGTATTAGTGACCCGTGCAGTCACGTGCGATGCTGTCTTTTCCTTGTTTGTGTATTGAGCAATTGGCCGTGTAGGCAGTTCATTTGTCAGATGCGTCATCGCATTGAAGGAGGGTCTCGAGGTAGATTCCTGTAAATATTAGATTTTAGATTGTGTGTCAGCATTAATTGTTTAAGGGTTTTTATTAGTGTTGTGTCCTATATCCCTAAACGTTGATTTACGAGATGATTGTTCGTAAGCATCGTGGCTGTTACCCTATGTAAACGAACAGTCATCCAAGTACTCATTCCTCGTAGTTAGTCATTACGCGTACATGAAATCCCAATGCAAGTTAGTGGAACTTGGATCCACATTTTTTTTATAAGGGGGAGATCCGTCTGACTCCTCAACGTTTGATAAATATTTCTGTCATGGGAAGATTCAGGGAGGAATTTTATTATTGTTGTTGTCTATATTCATTTTATTTGCACTAATAGTCATTAAATTATGTTATTATTTTACGCCTTGTCACTTCTTTTCTTAATTATAGTTTTAATCCTATGGCCCTTCCATCAGTAGAGCATTTTGTTTAGCGAACGTTAACATCACACTATGAACTGAGCGCGACCCCTTGATCAAGATTCTTGCATATAAACACTGCAATACTAAAGGGTTCAATACTAAGTAGATAGAGATATCCACACAATTTAAGGCTACAGCGGTACAATTTGGTGTTTTGTCTATTTATGAACAATGGTATAAATTTAAAATAATAGATGGGTCTCTTATATTTGAATTTAGAGATGTAACTCTTGGTTAACATATAGAGGTGTGCAAATTAATGGGATTAAATAAATAATTTTAATTAGTCATAATTACTTTTATGCAAAATCATTTTATTGACCAACTTCTTTTGTTGTCCTACTTAGTAGTGTTTCCTCTCCCGTGGAATTACACCTTTTCCCATAAGGAATTGCGTCTGGAAACTTTCAGACTATTGAATTCCGAGGGATATCTGAGCTGGGCCCATTTTCAATTTTTCATTGACTTTAGAATTCAAGTCAAGTGATTTCAATGCATAGTTCATGAATCTTTGAATAGTTCAATAGCGTTCATCAGTTAAAAGACCCAAAATCCCTCCGCTCTAAATTCACACGTAAAGTAGAGTGAAGTAATAAAAACGAAACGTGTGGCATTTTGCATTTGCAAGGCTCCTCTGTTAGTGGAAATTCTAAAAAATCACTTTAATTGGAATTTCTTAAATGAAAATATAATTAGGAGTCTTGGTTAAACATTTGAAGTAATTTCATCGCCTTGTAAACATACTTAATGCATTAAACCGTGAAAAGTAAAAATGCAATTTTGGAAAACTGACATCGAATCTAATAATTTTCACATCTCTGTAAAGACAGCTATCGCCTCCACCCCTACAGATAGAATAGTAAGTAAAGGCGATTGATGAGAAATGAAAAGATAACTCACACAGAAGGAATTGATATTTACTAAGCTGTAAATTTGATTGAGTATATCTTTGTTATAGAACTGAGGGAATGAAATAACAGGATGTAGGATAGTAATCACCGATGTTGGACAATAGTTTTTTTTACCATTACCATAGGACAGTTATCGTATTAGGGATGCGGACGTCCTTGTATAATTGTTATTTAATCTGTGCCCCGTTTGCTGAGGTCTGTGCTCCTCCGCAACATTCGTTTCAAAATTCTAATAGTACTTCCTTCCATTGGACATTTGCTGTTCGCTTGCCTTTTGGTTCTATTTGAACTTTGACGTCATGAAAGGATTTTGCTCGCGATAGTGCGGCATACAGTAAAGTTGTCCGTGGCTAAACACCGGTTGAGGTAAATAAATGCCTACTTGATCTACTGTTTGACCTTGAGCTTTATTGATAGTTATACAAAAAGCCAAATGTACTGGAAACTGCCTTCTTTAGAAGGAAAATGGTATAGAAGTATCTGATGGCGTAAGGTTAAGGCGAGGGATTAGGACATTGTTTCCAACATTTACGCCAGTAATAATTTCCAGGTGTAAGCAATTGTCATGCATCTTCCAAACCAACAGTCTAGTACCGTTCAACAGACCTTGGGTAACATAAATATTTCTCAACAAAATCACAATTGAGCCTTCTTTTAGTCGAAGGATATGAGGTGGCAATCCACTTAGGCCTATGCTGTCTAAAAATTATATTGGGAATTGTAGAAGTTCACTCTCATCTTCAGTAATCAAATTATTCACACTGATGAGTTCTCGATGATCCTGGGATTAGGTCTAAAACTTTGTCATTGATTTCTTTACAATGTTCATTTTTAGGTGCTAAAATCGCTATTTTTGAAAAGCGTGAAATATTTTTCAGCGTGGGACTAATTCTGAATTTTCTCCATTGACGTGAGGGTACTCACCGTTACCAATTTGTATCAAGAAGTTTGCAAAGTCACGTTGATCTGTATCCGCTCGCATATTTTTATTGAGTTTAAAAATTTTGAATAATCGTCACAAAGGAGAGAACCTTACTGACATTTGGACTGATGCTGCTTTAGACGCGTGAGGCACAACAGGCAATACCTGCCTAAAATCTCCACCTAAGATGATAATTCTTCCTCCGAAAGGCACGTCGTTACTCATGATGTCCTTGAGCAACCGATTTACACTCATCAACGCGTGCTTATTAGCCATAGGGGCTTCATCCCAGATGATAAGTTTTGCTGATCGAATATTAAAAGCTTCATTGCTGTAAACTTTTATTCCTGATACAGAACTTTCATGTAAATGTAGAGGTAACTTGAACTGGCTGTGTACAGTGCGCCCCTGAGGTAGTAACATTGCTGCAATACCAGCCCATGCAACAGAAACTACATTTAACCCAAATTTGTGCAACTGTGAATCAAGCATTGGTAAAGAAATGTTTTCCCGGTGCCCCCTGGACCGTCAATGAAATATGCATTACTCATCCTTTCATTGCTGTTTTGTACTAACCCCAAAAATTTCTGTAATTATAGCCGTTTGGTTTCCATTTGATTGGGTTATCATCCGACTTAATTGATCCTCATTAAGTTTTGGATAATTCATTGGTCAATTTATCTGAGGGAAGTTATCAATTATAGCTAGCAATTCGAGAGAAGTAATGGGAAGACCATGGAGCTTTAATGTATTAGAAATATGTATAAGGGTGAACTGATATGCAATGTTAGGTTCGTGAACCTGCAGATAATCGTCTGATAATGAATTCTTGAAAATGTCCCATAACTATCTTACATTTGAAGGGGTCTGAAAGATACATATGTAAGAAAACAGTTGTCGTAACTGAGAAGGCATCTGAAATTGTGACGCTTCTGCCAAACAACGCTGCCATTCAGAATCGTCAATCAGCAAACCTCGCTCCTTAGCTGTTTCTTTAAAAGTAGAATAGACAACTGCATTGTATGTTCGTAGATCCTGGAAGCTGGTGGCACCTATTACGTGAAGCAATAACAGGCGTAAATAATACCTTTTTGTTTCTGTAGGCGAAACATTATACAATCTGCCTATAGCTTTTGAAACATGCTTTCTTTTTTGGCACTGGCAGTTGCTCTTATTCCAGACGTAATGTACTGGTGTTTCAGGATATATATACGGACTTCTGGCTTCCGAATCTTGATTTAACTTGAACCATGCTTGTAATTCCGTGTTGCGCAACTGTAAAATATCAGGAGCGTTATCATTTTAAAATAGATATTTTGCATTTTGGCAAGTGAACTGGTAATCGCACGATATAATGTGACTGTTCATGCATGTGAAATGAAAATATCCTGAATGCGGCTTCTGTTGGACCAACATATCTAGCATTTAGGAAAGAAGTAATTTCATCGTAGTTCACCGTTTCGCCGTACATGCAAGGCGTCTGCTAAACGTAATTCGTAACTTCGTTTGTTGATGACGTATATATTTTAACCGGTCACCTTCCACACGACAGTAGTAATCCACTAAGAAAGTTTTTGCAAACTTGAGCAGCGACAACTAACTCAACATGACCTCCATGAACACCATTCATAGACACATACATTTTGTAATCATCGCTCGTATTGATAGCAATTTCGTACATATCGCTGTCGCCAACAATAAAGGAAGAATAATTATTCCACTTGTCGGTAACATGTTTTACAATTCTCTTTCTAACCTGTGTAAATAAACTCCGATTGTTGTACTCACAATATGACAATGACCTGAGCAGACAATTACCGTCACCTTTAATGTTTATAACATTTGTAATTGAGTGTCGCCTCTCATTCATCATAATATGATTCATTGTATTGATTGAGCACACAACCTATAAGGACGAATGGTGAAACGAAGAAAAGACAGTTTGTAGCTGGTGAGACCAAAGACTATATAACAGAAAGATCGGATACACAATACAAAATGGCGGTTCCAACATTCGACTGTAGCGGCATCTTCGTGAAATTAGTTGTCTTTCGTATACAGTATTTGTTGTCTTTCAAAGAGATGTTGACATGACAGTGTCATTAGCAAAATGAATGCTGATTGTGCATGAGCATTTCAGTCTCAAAGTAATCCGTTCTTTGAGAAGTTTTAATTAAATTATGTGCACAGAATCTCCTTCTACATATTGTATGGATACATGCGACATTAGCGCCCGAGTGGAACAGGTAGAAGTTAACGATATCATGTATGGATACACGCGACATTAGCGCCCGAGTGGAGCAGGTAGAAGTTAACGATATCATGACGTAATTAGGGAACTCTCTGTTAATATCAAGTTAGATTTATTATTGGGGCGGCGTTGAATATCAACAGTGTTAGTCGTTGTCGCCTAGCGACAATATGTCCGTCAAGTCATTCGATTCTATTTTCGTGAGACCTTGAAGGAAGTAATATTCGCAATTATTTTAATACACGAATGATATAATCAAGTAAGGTGGGTAGGCTATCAATCGACGGTGCTTGACAGGCATTACATGTTAAGACAACAAACGTCGTCGTAGCGCAAATACTTCCCGAGATATTTCAATTTTAGTAAAGGGTGAAATGTTTTGAAAACTATTTTAATATATAAGATTATAGGCGAGTTGCATACGACTGTTTATGTTCGACGATAATTATTATAACCTAACTATTTTATGTTCGAACTTAAATATTCATAAATATCTGTCGAGATTTCGCCAGTTTTATGTACTGAACAGAGCGCATGGGACGCACAGAATACCTTATATTTGACCATGGCCTCCTCAATTGCCCCACTATGACACTAGGCCAGGCAGTGAAATTTAAATTAGAAGGCCTTGGAACTTAGCGCAGATGCGTTGCTATCCTCACCTAATTGGTCAAACAACTGTTTCTTGAGCTGTGATTGGTGGGAGAAACTGTTTCATAATGAAAAATAGTGTTATAATGACCATCATTATGATACAGTTTTCTGACATATAATAGTCAGGGTCGAACATAAAACTTATTAAGCCACTGTTGGTAGCCTATTGCCTAATTTATAAAGAAGGCGAGCATTTTCAGTTATTTTTATTTATTATTTTCTGGACAACTGCTATACTAATTTACATGAAGATTGCTTTGGTGTAACATTCAAACTTTCATATCCAACATCTCAAGCGGCAAGTTTCTTCAGAAGCTAAAATTCCATAATTTTTCAGCATATCTCTGTGGATGTGAAAAAAAAATTGTACAAAAAATCCTTCTGTTCAGATCATGAAAAGGTTGAAAATACTATATAGATTGTTTACATAACCTCAAGATGGCGGCAGTGCGAAATTTAAAAAGTAAGCTTTAATTTCTTGTGTCCTAATTATGCGATCGAAGTCAACATTTTAATGATGAACCTACGCAATAATTGTCATCTAACAGTACATAACGCTATGTCCTACATAATATAAAAATCCAACATTGCGACCATCCGAAATATTTAGAGGTTCGCAGTATTTATTAATCTATGACAGCAATCAAACTGAAATTCTGAAAGTTGATAAAAGCTATTAACATTAGTTCACATATGGGGCTTTCAATACTCTGATGAGCACAAATCCAACATGGCGGCGCTGCGAAATGTAAATATTTAAACGGACGTTTCTCGCGATTTAACCTTCCGACGGCAATGAAACTTGGTACGGTAAATGCTAATACAAATTTTAATCCACTGACATCTAATTTATTTCAGTTGTTTTCATAACCTCACGATGGCGGCTGTGTGTAACTTTAAAATCTCCTCTTTAGCCTACATTTCACATTTTGCAAAAATGAGGAAAAAGTAGACTTATGAGATAGGGCAAATGTGTGTCTGTCTGTCTGTCTGGCTGGCTGTGTGTGTGTGTGTGTCCCTATCAACTCCTAAACGACTGCAGCAAACGAAACAAAATTTGGTAGGAGTAAAGATCTATACCTGAATATCTCACGGCCATATTTGAAAATGATAGTGCTACCAACTGCTGAAAATCGCAATTGAAATTTGAGCTCCATGCTGGATATCTTGGAAGGTATGAATGGGAGCTATTTCAAAATTGGCACACGTATAGATAATAATATTGCAGTTTAATTTCCAGGAGGCCATACATGGCAGTGTTGCCAAAATGATTAAAAGCCTGCTGATAGGTCCAAATTTTAAATGCATATAACTTCTACACTATCAATTGGATTTCAACAAAATTTCGTATGTGGTATATGTACACAAACAGATATGACTGAGCGTATTCTTAAGAGCCACTAGGGCTACCAACTGTTAATAAATGCTCTCAATTTGTTTTTATCCAAATACCCATATATCAGAAAGTATGCAAGCCGACAGCTTTAAACTATGCACACGAATAGTACCTGACATTCTATATTAATTTGGAGTACCTTATATACGTCAGTGCTACCAACATGATTCTAAGCCTGCTGAGAAGTCCAACTTTAAATACATGTAACTTCATTTCTATCATTTGGATTTCAACCAAATTTCGTGTGTACTATGTGTACCATAACAGATATGACTATGCCGATTCTTAAGAGTAACCAGGGCTGCCAACTGTTAATAAATACGGTCTCTATTTTTGTTACCCTAATATCAATATATCAGAAAGTAAGCAAGCCAATAGCTCTAAAGTTTGTACACGTATAGTACCTGACATTCTAGATTAATTTGGAGTAACTAATATAGGCCTACGCCACTGCTGCCAACATGATTCTAAGCCTGCTGATAGGTCCAATTTTAAATTGCATGTAACTTCTATACTAACTAATGGATTTCATTCAAAATTGACACAACAATAGATCAGATTATTTCAGATTATTTCTGACCAATACAAGTAATGTCATAGTTGCCAACATGATTTTACTCGCGCTGTTAGATCCAATGTTTACCTGCATGTAACGTCCATGCTATCCATTGGACTTCAACCAAATTTTGTATTCTGTACCTTAAGAGATGGAACTAAGAATATATTCCGTCACCAGGGCTGCCAACTGTAGTTCTCTATTAGGCTACATTATGCCAGATATACAGTATTTCGAACTAATTCGAAATTTTGATTTTACCAACTTAATTTCGTCATTATTCTAGATAGATCCATATAGATTAATCATTGGCATTAATCTTAAATTTTAAGAAAAGTAGGCTCTTTAGTTCGTCACGGAACTTCTTGTTTTATTTATTGTGTCCTAATTATGCGATTGAAGTTCGAATAATAAACCTACGCAATAATCTTCATCTAATAGAGTAATACATAACTCTATGGCCTACATATATAAAAATCCAATATGGAGACCATGCGAAATATTTAGACGGTCCTCAATAGCTACAAATCTATTACAGCAATCAAACTGAAAATTTGTATGTTCATAGTGGCAATTAACATACATAGGATATATGAAAACTGGCTATTTAGTTCTTCACGAAACTACTTGTTTTTGCAGTAATTGATGTAGCCTAATTGTGTGTCTGACATTGTGTTTCTTGTTCCATTTATTTATATGGATAAATCGTGATGAAATCCGAAGTATTAGGTATTGCTTTGTGATTAGGGTTACGTAATAATCTACGGAGGAGTTTGGTGTCAATGCGAAGACTAGGCCTACGCGTGATTAGGCCTAGGCTACTTGGGGCAGGGAGAGGCCAAAATATTATATAATTCTCATACATTAGAAGATATTTTCCCCTGTCTATATCTTTGTTATTAGAAAATAATATTTAAATGCATTTGTAACGGATCATTTCATTTATTAAGTATATTTATTAAGTTTGAAAGTTAATTAACATTTTAGTTTTATATTGAGTTTTTCTTAATTTTATAATCTTCAATTGATTTCTTCTCATAATATACAGTAGCGCCTATAGTTGGAATAGACTACTGGCTAACAATACGAATATTAAATACAATTTATATAATACTCGCAATTCAGTAATATATTTTCTTCTTCTTAGTAATAGCCTACTTATTTAAGACCGAAACTATTACATAAATGTAGCATTTGAAGTCACTAATTTATCGACTGTTGGAGGATCATTTACTAGTCTACGAATTGGTACTACTACCTTTTTAATTATTATTATTATTATTATTATTATTATTATTATTATTATTATTATTTGTTTACCAAAATTTGTGCCTACAATTTATGGACGGCAGATAGAGAAAGTGCAAGCCCCACATATACAGCAGTGTATTTTGCCTGAAGGCAGGTCCGTGCCTCCGAAGAAGCTATCCTCATCCGGAATTTACGTTCGGTGGGGTGGCCAGGGCCTTTCCGCTCCTCCTTACTCGCCAACAGCGCGTGTTCCCCAGAACCGGCATTCCATCCAAGTTGTGACCACACCCAATGCTGCTTAACTGCTGAGTTCTCATGGGATCCGGTGTTTCAACATGGCCAGGATCGTATAATAGATTATTTGTTGATACGGACCTTTTTCAATCGTAAATTTCATATCAATAAGCCTCGGTGGCTTAGGCGGCAGCACACCGGCCTCTCACCGCTGGATCCGTGGTTCAAATCCCGGTCACACCATGTGAGATTTGTACTGGAGAAATCGGAGGCAGACAGGTTTTTCTCCGGGTACTCCGGTTTTCCCTGTCACAAATTTCATTTCAGCAAAACTCTCCACTATCTTTTCATTTCATCTGTCATTCATTTAATCATTGCCACAGGGGAGTGCGACAGGCTTCGGCAGCCGGCACTGTTCATATCCTCGCCGCTAGATGGGGGCTTCATTCATTCCATTCCCTAACCCGGTCGGTCGGCTGGAAGCAGGCTGTAGATTTTCATTTTTCAAATTTCATTGTTAAATTGTTAAATAATCAACAAACAAATGAACCTGATAATAAAATAAAACGAATTTTATTTTATACTATGAAATAATCACTTGCCAATTAAGATCTTTTGTCCTAGCCCGCTATCTTCCACGAAAGGTTTGAAATGAACGTACAATTACCTGCGAAACCTGGCTTGACCAGCAAGCTAGTTATAACTATCAAGAAAGTGACTAATGCAGATGTAATGAGCCCCTTTATCGGGTGCCAGTACTAAACTGCAGATATAATCCCTATAAGGCTAATTAGATACTGTGGAGGTATTAGTCCTTGTATGGCGCACGACACCTGGCTCACTTAACAGAGCATTGACTGCTCCAGACTCATCTGCCAGACCATGGATTTCTTTGTTGAACCTCGGATATATTATATTAAATTGTACGCCAATCAATACTTAGACAAATATTTCTATTATATAATGCACATGTTTCGACCTGACATTGAGGTCTTCTTCTGCTCAATAAGATGGTAATCAATTAAGAATACACTAAAATAGATGTACTTAAGTCTAATTAATGTACAGTATTTTGATGTGAAAAATGTTTATGAGACCAATTGTAATTAAAAGAATGAAACAAAATAATAATAAAAAAAATCCTCTCGGCACGCCAAAAGGCGGAGGTAGATTTCACTGCGCAAACTAAAGGATAGGCTATAATAGGCAAAATATGTACAGTAGGTTTTCGTAGAAGGGTCAGGCTCATTTATTGCGAGAAAGTATTTTACAATGTAATTGGTGCTAAATGAACTTTTTTTTACGTCTTTCTATGCATATTTTTAACATTTTATTGTCTTATGGGGACCTTCTTGTCATTTGGGGACCATTTTTGCCTATTTTCAATTTTGAAAAAATAGGCTTATGAGATCACCTTTTGTCCGTGTGTGTGTGCGTGTGTGTGTGAGGTGTGTGTGTGTGCGTCCCTAATAAAATCTAAACGGCTGGAGCGATTTCAATGAAACTCGGTAAGTTCATAGCACTATTCCCGGCGACCTCGACCGTGCCCTTCAAATTTTGTTACGTCTCACCGATCCAACATGGCGGCTGTGCGAAACATTTCACTAGTATTCAATATCTCCGAAACTATTACCGATATCGCCCTGAAATTGTGTACAGTGATAAACGGCACTACTAGAAGTTCACCTATGAGACTTTCAAAAACCTGGTGACTACAAAACCAACATGGCGGCCAAGCGAAGTTGAGACTTTTAAATAGACTTTTCTCGCGATTTAACTATCCAAATGTAATGAAACTTGGTGCAGCAAATGTTTGTACACATTGTAATGTACTGGAGTCTAATTTAGTTCAATTGTTTACATAACCGCAAAATGGCGGCTGTGCGAAATATTTCACTGATATTCTATATCTCCGAAACTATTACAGATATCACCCTGCAATTTTGTACGGTGATAAAGGGTACTGATACAAGTTTACCTATGTATATTTCATAAACCTGTAAAGTACAAAACGAACATGGCGACCAAGCGAATTTAACATATTTGAATAGACTTTTCTCGTGAGTTAACTCTCTGAGCGCAGTGAAATGTGGTACAGTAAATGATTTTGCAGATTGTAATGCACTGCCATCTAATTTAATTCAATTGTTTACATAACCTCAAGATGGCGGCTGTGCGAAATTTTAAAATTAAGTTTTAATTTCTTGTGTCGTAATCATGCGATCGAAGTGAAAGTTTGAATAATGAACCTAGGCAATAATTGTCCTTGAATGGTACATAACTCTATAGCCTATAGCCTACATATAACAATCCTAAATGGCGAGCTTCCGAAATATTTAGACGGTTCTCAATATCTATGAATCTTTTACAGCAACCAAACTGATTTTTTTAAATGTTCATAGAGACTATGAACATATGTTCACCTATAGGACTTTCAGTAACCTGGAGAGCACAAATCCAACATGGCGGCGGCGCGAAGTATAAATATTTAAATGGACGTTTCTCGCGAATTAACTATCCGAGTGCCGTGAAACGTTGCACGTTAAATGCTTTTACAAATGTTGATCCACTGGCATCTAATTTATTTCAATTGTCTGCATAATCACAAGATGGCTGCTGTGCGTTATTTTAAAATCTCGTTTTTAGCCTACTTTTCACATTTTGCAAAAATGAGGAAAATGCAGACTTATGAGATCGGGCAAATGTGTGTCTGTCTGTCGGTCTGTCTGTCTGTCTGTCTGTCCTTCTGTCAGTCTGTCTGGCTGTGTGTGTGTCCCCCCCCCTATCAACTCCTAAACGGCTGCAGCAATCGAAACAAAATTTGATAGGAGTAAAGATCTATACCTGAATATCTCACGGCCATATTTGAAAATGGTGTCAGTGCTACCAACTGCTGAAAAATCGCAATTGAAATTTGAGCTCTATGTTGGATATCTCGGAAGGTATGAATGGTAGCTATTTGAAAATTGGCACACGTATAGATAATAATATTGCAGGTTAATTTCCAGGAGGCCATACATGGCAGTGTTGCCAAAATGATTAAAAGCCTGCTGATAGGTCCAATATTTAAATGCATATAACTTCTACACTATCAATTGGAATTCAACCAAATTTCGTATGTGCAATGTGTTCATAAACAGATATAGCTGAGCGTATTCCTAAGATCCACCAGGGCTGCCAACTGTTGATAAATGCTCTCAATTTATTTTTTCCAAATACCAATTTATCAGAAAGTATGCAAGCCGAAAACTTTAAACTATGCACACGTATAGTACCTGACATTCTGTATTAATTTGGAGTAACTTATATTCGTCAGTGCTACCAACATGATTCTAAGCCTGCTGAGAGGTCCAACTTTAAATGCATGTAGCTTCTATACTATCATTTGGATTTCAACCAAAATTTGTATGTGCTATGTGCACCATAACAGATACGACTATGCGTATTCTTAAGATCAACCAGTGTTGCCAACTGTTAAAAAATGGTGTCTCTATTTCTGTTTCCCTAATATCGATATATCATAAAATATGCAAGCCAATAGCTCTAAAATTTGCACACTTATAGTACCTGACATTCTAGATTAATTTGGAGTAATTAATATACGTCAGTGCTGCCAATATGATTCTAAGCCTGCTGATAAGTCCAATTTTAAAATGCCTGTAACTTCTATACTAACAAATGGATTTCATTCAAAATTAACACAACAAGAGATCATATTATTGCAGATTATTTCTGACCAATACATGTATGTCATTGTTGCCAACATGATTTTAAGCGCGCTGTTAGATCCAATGTTTAACTGCATGTAACGTCCATGCTATCTATTGGACTTCAACCAAATTTTGTATTCTGTACCTTAAGAGATGGAAACAAGAATATATTCAGACACCAGGGCTGCCAACTGTAGTTCTCTCTTAGGCTACATTATGCCAGGTATACAGTATTTCGAACTAATTAGAAATTTCTATATTACCAATTTAATTTTGTCATTATTCTAGATAGATCCATATAGATTAATCAATGGCATGAATTATAAATTTTAAGAAAAGTAGGCTCTTTAGTTCGTCACGGAACTTCTTGTTACTTCTTGTGTTCTAATCATGCGATTGAAGTTTGAATACCACACATACACAATAATCTTAATGTAATAGTACAAAAATAAAAATCCAACCTGGCGACCATCTAAAATATTTAGACGGTTCTCAATATCTACGAATCTGTTACAGCAATTAAACTGAAATTTTGTATGTAGATAGAGGCAATTAACATTAGCAGGATATATGAAAATAGGCTGTATATTTCTTCACGGAACTACTTGTTATACTTGTTGTCACACCGTCCTTATGCTAGGTTTCGACACTGATGTGTAACTATCTAACAGTCTGTTACTTCTTCACGCAAAATTTTATCACCCACATAGATGTTAGTTGGTTCCTTAGTTTAGGGGCTGAGACAACGCGGTCATGTAACCCCGTGTACTTTGGGTGTGTGTAGAATCTGTCTGATAAACGGTGTTAATTGTGATGACTGTATTAGTCAATAATTCAGGTAAGGACTGCAGACGGTCAATTTTAAGTAATAGTTCCTAATTTTGGTACCAAATACTACCGTCAATGACACCTAGCTGTGACCTTGGCAACTGGATGCCACCGCAACCAGCTACTTGAAACGAACTTTGGACTTCCCCTCCGAAGGAAAGCATACTGAGGGATTTTTAGTGCTCTCAGAAAATTCGATGACTTCGGCCGGCTTTGAACCCGTGACCTTGGGCATTGAAATTCAGCTTGCTACCAGTTACGTCATCGAAGCCGCTTCCCACAGAGTCAGATGGAAAACGGAATGTGTTCTCATGCAATGGCGTTGTCATGGCAACCTCTGGTAGCTCATCCCTCGTCAATTTAGAAGCGTTGTCATGGTAACCTCTGATGGCACTTGGCATTTTCTTATAATTCCGAAATCATTTTTCTCATCCCTTGGCGTAATAGTGGGTCATATAAATTTTTTTCAGCCAAAAGTTTTAGGTAATTATTAGGGGAATATTGTCCATTTTGTACGGTTTTGATATTGTGCCTATTAAGAGAGATATGATTAATGTTTCCCGAAAAACCCACTTTTTTCCACCCCGTTGGTCAATGGTTGGTGCTATCAAAAACTTTTTTAACTTAAATTTTTGACACTTATCCGATACATAATTTGAAATTGGAATGGATTCGATATTTCACATAGTATTAAGAGAGTTATAGTGATATTTCACTTTTTCGAAAAAAAAACCCACCCCATTTTCACCATCTTCGACCGATTTTGCCCATTAACGAACTCGACCGAGAATTTCTAGGGATACATACTATGTAAAACATTCAAAGTCATTGGTGCAAAATTACGGCAGTTATCGTGTCCACAAGAAACTGATATGTATATACTGTAGGCCTACATAAATTATAAATAAGCTTTTGAACTGACGGTGGTTTTGGGGTCTGGGGGATGTGAAACGCGAAGATATGTGGAAATTTTCCGGAAGTCGAAACATGGTACCCATTGCAATAGTTAGCTTTCTAATGAAATCTGCCTAAAATGGATATTCTTACAATGTAATTTAAATGTATCTAGATAAAATATTATATATTGGGCTTTACATTGAATTTTGAAAATATATTTAGAAAAATAAGAAATTTTGTAAAAGTAAGTGTAAATAAAATATAGAAAATTAAATAATTTAGAAAAACAAGTGCCGAATATCAACAAATACCCAGTTGCACTTATTAGATACTAGCAACCCGGCCCGGCTTCGCCCGGGAACAGTTGTAAATGCATTACGTTATAAGCGCTTCTTTACGATGTCAATGAACTACGATCTATATTCGTTTTACGTCTCGGCATGATGGATTAAAATTACTGACTGGACTATTAACTATATTATCATGGAGATGCATGTACAACAAATTCTTGTCAGACGTAATTTAAGAATGGCGAGGTAAATGAAACACGAATCCCCTTTCCGTCCAATCTAAAAAAATAAAATAATAAAAATAGTGGACGATATATTGAATATGGAGATGTGCTCTCTCGTACGTTTTTGTAGAACTTTTCATGCTGAACAATTCCTACACTCATTATATATTAATATTTTTATCGGTTTGCCCAGCGTAAGCTTAAAAAACGCACGGACGCCAAAATTTGATTTCGACTTTTTCTCTGAAATCGTTACTGCTTGGCTTCCTTTGAAAACAAATACATCATTTTCTACAGAAACCTTTCTTGAGGTATCCTTTCCTGAATAGTGAAAACTGCATCAAAATCCATGCAGTGGTTCTCGAGATTACCCGTGACATCCAAAAATCAGGGACGTTGTTTTATACTAAGTGGAGATTATACGGCAATCAGTATAATTTAATATAATATAATCCCCCTTCCGTCCTATCTTAAATTGACAGTGAATTTTGCCGACCAAACGCTCACAGACTAATTGAGAGTTGCATTTCCAGGGAATGGCGAGGTGAATGAAACTCAAATCCCCCTTCCGTTCAATCTTAACTTGACTGTGTTTCACAGGCGAAATGAAGAAAACCCGAGTTGCACTTCCAGGGAAACTCCAAACACAACCACACTTCTCAGAAGTCTTAACTCAACACGACTCAACGGTTTGCTCATGGCTGTATCTGGGGCAATAGGTTCGCCCACTAGCTAGGCTGTAACAGGGATAATAGACTCGCCCCTATTTAGCTCGTAAACTGTCGCCTCAGTAGTTGAATGGACATAGTTGGAAGAAATTAAAAAGAAAAACACTTATAGAGGGCGATGTATTGAAGATAGACATATGCTCTCGCGGACTTTTTTTGTAGAACTTTTCATGCTGAACAATTCTTACACTAATAGTATTTAGATATTTTTAACGGTTTGCCCAGCGTAAACTTACCAGGCACTCGGACGCCAATTTTATTTTCCGTCTTTTGCACTGAAATCGTTACTGCTCGGCTTCCTATAATCATAAATAAATAATTTTCTACAGAAATCATCCTCGAGATATTTTTACAGAATGGTGAAAACCGTATCAAAATCCATCCAGAGGCTTTCGAGATTACCCGTGACATCCAAGATTGGGGGACTTTGTTTTATTCTAAGTAGAGATAGACTACCGTATTTCGAGAATGAAATGAAGTGCTCCCAATAGATCATTCCAACTACAGTAGGGCTGTACATACCATACGAATATTCGATTAATTCGACTACCTCGATTATTCACTAATTTGAAATCTGAATAAATTATTCGAATGTTTGAAGAATTCGAAAGTTGGAACAATGTGGATGTCACAATACTTCGATCATTCGAAGTTATCGAGTATTTCTAATAGCCAATCATTAAAATTCAAGGAGAAATAATTTCAACTCTGAGATTTGCTGATGATATCGTCATCTTGGCCGACACGCCTCAGGATTTGAATGAGTGTTTGAATGGTATGGACTCCGTCTTGAGGAAAGAATACATGAAAAAATGAAAATCCACAGCCTGCTTCCAGTCTCCGACAGGGTCAGGAATGGAATGAATGAAGCCCCCAATCTAGCGGCGAGGATATGAACTGTGCCGGCTGCCGAGGCCTGACGCACTCCTCTGGGGCAATGATTACATGAATGACAGATGAAATGAAATGATAGTGGAGAGTGTTGCTGGAATGAAATTGACAGGGAAAACCGGAGTACCTGGAGAAAAACCTGTCTGCCTCCGTTTTGTCCAGCACAAATCTCACATGGAGTGACCGGGATTTGAACCACGGGCCCAGCGGTGAGAGGCCGGCGTGCTGCCACCTGAGCCACGGAGGCTTCGAGGAAAGAATACATGACGAATATTAATTAATGTAAAACAACAAAATTGGAATGCAGCCGAAATAAATCTGAAAACTCTTTCATTCGTATTCTAAAGGCTTGTCGATGCAACCACACTCTTCTGTCGTTGGCGGTTCGTTTCAGTTCCATGTAATTGTCACATCCCATTCTATCCTTGATGTCTTCCAAATACTGCGTCCTAGGCCGTCCTCTTCTTTCTTTTCAAGAATGTTAATGATGAAAGTGTTGTGTCTGATGACATGTCCAATAAATTTTATTTTTCTCTTTCCCATTTCCTTCATTCATCTTCTCTCTTCTTTGACTTCCCTTAAGACTTCCAGGTTGGGTTTTCTTTCCATCCAGCTCGTTCTTGCCATTTTCCGTCATACCCACATTTCAGCAGCTTCAAGTCGATTCTTTTCCAATTTATCCAGAGTCCAACTTTCATTTCCTTAGAGCAGTGTACTCCATACAAATTATTTTGCAAAGGATTTTGTTACATTTATTTTTGCATGTTTTCTGGATTAAATGTCTTTCTTGCTCATAAATGCCTGTTTTGCAAATGCAATTCTTCTCTCCCATTAAGCATCTATTGTCTTCTGTGATTATACTACCGAGATAACAAAATTGTTTCACTTGTTCAATTCTCAAGTCATCAAATTTTTATATTGGTTTTAATTTCTTCCATATTTTTTTGAACTACCATTACTTTCGTTTTCCGTCTGTTCACTTTTAATGTCCATCGTTTAAGTGTGCCTGATAGGACTTGCAGCATTTTATTAATTTCTTTTACGGAGTCTGCAACTATTACGATGTCATCAGCAAATCTGATACAATGTATCCTTTCCCCATTTGCTTTTATTCCCTTTGCCTTCTCTTTCATGATCTGAATAGCTCCTTCAATGAACAAATTAAATAAATACTGAGATAGGGGACATCCTTGTCTAACTCATTTTCTGAGCCAGGCCTCTTCCTCAAACCTATTTGATGTTTATTTTTGTGGTTTGATTCTGATATAGTTGATTAATCATTCTTCTATGGACATGACATTGGCAGGTGAAATGCTAAAGGAAGTAAGAGACTTCTTTTACTTAGGAAACAAAATAACCAGTGATGGACGAAGCAAAGAGGATATAAAAAGTAGGTTGGCTCAGGCAAGGAAAGCATTTCTACAAAAAAGGAATCTGTTGACATAGATTTAGGTATTAGGATATCATTTCTTAAGGCCTTTGTCTGGAGCGTGGCACTCTATGGAAGTGAAACTTGGACTATTGGTGCAGCAGAAAAGAGGAGAATTGAAGGGTTTGAAATGTGGCCTTACAGGAGAATAACAAAGATCGGATGGCTAGATAGGGTTACAAAGGAAGAGGTATTAAGACGAGTGGGAGAGGAGAGATGTTTCTGGTGACTGCTAATGAAGAGAAGAGATAGGTTGTTAGGACACATACTAGACACCCAGGAATAGCAAGCTTAGTTATAGAAGGAAGGGTCGAGGACAACAACTGTAGGGGTAGACCAAGATTACTATTTATTTCTTATGCTTATTCGACTTACAAGGCTGCTAATATACAAAGCTTAACAATCATAATGAGGTGAAAGAAAAAAATTAGAAGGTTAACAAAATACCACTAATGAACTATGAAATGTATGACACACATATAAATTAGAATAAAAGACCTGAAGAGTGGGCAAGAATAAATAAAGAATTAAAATAGCTATTCAGCCTTAAAATACACATCATGTACAAATATAAGTGATTTCTTAAAATACTAATGGATCCTTTAAGGGCTGTTACTGCTATGTTAAAACAGATGGTTGGTTGGTTCTTAAGTTTAGGGGCTGCGACAACGCGGTCATGTAGCCACGTGTACTTTGGGTGTGTGTAGAATCTGTCTGATAACCGATGTTAATTGTGATGACTGTATTAGTGTGTGTTATCTGTTTTTTAATACAAGTAAGGTCTGCAGACTTTTGAATTTTTCAAATAGTTCCTGCTTTTGCCACCAAACGCCACCGCCAACGACTACTAGTTCAGAACTTAGCTACTAGACGCCACCGCAGTCGGCTTTTGGCAACGAACGTAGGAACCTAAGAGCGTTCTTTACATTCTTAACCTTTACAATTTAGCTTCACACAGGTTTAATTAGTGGAAGGTTCTTTAACATGCCATAAATCTATGACATGGGACCGCCGGCTTTACTTCCCCTCCGAAGGAAGGCATACTGAGGGAATTTTAACGCTCTTAAAAATCCGACGACTTCGGCTGGATTTGAACCCGCGATCTAGGGTATAGAAGCTCAGCATGCTACCAACTACGCCACCGAAGCCGCCTATGTTAAACAGATTGCCTCGGATGTAGTCTAGGATGTGGTAGCTATGCAGAGATGAAACGATTAGCCCAGGACAGGGAGCAATGGAGAGCTGCATCAAACCGGCCAAAATACTGAAGACTTAAACAACAACAAAATAAATCGAACAGTTCAAATATTTGATAAGTGCCCGAAAAGTAAGTTACAGCAATTGTTGTAAAGAAATAGCCTATGCCTAGTGGGGAGTTAGTTCCAAGCAAGGGTGCATCCAAAGGGTTGCATTGGGGGGGTAACTCCTTCCCCATTCAGCCTGTTATTAGCTTGCCACGGTGGGTGAGTGGTTATCGTGTCGGACTGCCAAACCCAAGCTTACAGGATCGCTCCTGGTCGTGGTAAGGGATTTTTGAAAGGCGGAAAAAATACGACACGCATGTCATACGATGTTGGAATGCCAAAGAACCCATTTTAATTCAGTAGGCCGTGCTCATAATTGCAAAATTAATCTCGGGATTTTCCGCCAACACTACTAGAAAGCGGTATAGAGTCAAGGAGCTTAGATATCTAACCTCCTTGACTCTCATAGTGCTTCAAGGTACAAACGAACTTCGACATGCAAGCTACGCTCTGGGTGTCAAATAACAAAGCTTGCACCCTGCACCCGAGGCCATACGATATTATTATTATTTGTTAATTTTTTTCTTCTTTCTCTCCTTCTTATTTTCTTTTCTCTTTGCTTCTATGTTTATTATATTCTTCAAACATTTGAATGATTTTTCTTGTTCATTGAATCGTTCGATTATTGACTGAATAGACGGGTTATTTCACTAATGCAAAAGTTTCAAAATCGATTGTTTGAATAAACTTAGGTTAAAAATTCGAATATTTGAATGTTCGAATACTTAGAATCAAATATTCGTATTCGAAATTATTGGGTGTGTGAGGAATCTGTCTCATAGCACAGATTTACACAATTTTTCCTTACTTGGTTTTAACTCTTATTTTACATGTACATTGTTCATTTGTAATCAGAAGTGCCATTACTTTTGTCCTATCACATACCAATTTTTTTGCCTATTTCCATTTATGAATGAATAAGCTTATGAAATCACATTTTGTCCGTGTGTGTGTGTGTGGGTCCGTAGGTGTGTTTCCCCCTAATAACTTCTAAACGGCTGGAGCGATTTCAATGAAACTTGGGAAAGTCATAGTACTATTTTGGTCGATCCCGACCGTGCCCTTCAAATTTTATTACGTCTCGCCAATCCAACATGGCGACTGTGCGAAGTATTTCACCGGCACTCTATATTTCCGAAACTGTTACTCATATCACCCTGATATTTTGTACGGCGATGACAGGCACAACTGGACGATCACCTGTATGACTTTCAAAAACCTGTTAACCACAAAAAGAAGATGGCGGCCAAGGGAAGTTGAAACATTTAAATAGAAATTTCTCGCGATGTAACCAACGGGACGCAGTGAAACTTGGTACAGTAAATGACTATACAAATTGCAGTGCACTGTCATCTAATTTAGTTCAATCGTTTACATGGCGGCTGTGCGAAATTTTAAAATTAAGTTTTTATTTCTTTTGTTCTAATCATGCGATCGAAATCAATGTTTGAATAATGAACGTACGCAATAATCCTCAACTAATAGTTCATAACTCCATGGCCTACATATATTAAAATCCAACATGGTGACCATCCGAAGTATTTAGACGGTTCTCAATATCTAGGAATCTATTACGGCAATCAAACTGAAAATTTGTATGCTGATTGAGGCAATTATTATAAGTAGGATATATGAAAATAGGCTACTTATTTCTTCACGGAACTATAATTGAAGTAATTTTGATTAGCAAGATATTGCAAAATTTCACAATATCTCGATGTTGGCTGATAAAACGAGATGATCCTACAAGAGTGAACAAGAGAAAAAGCAGTATGAGAAGCTTTGCATCCAAGCGTCAACGGTTCCATTGACTTAACCATAAAAGTAACACAAACTGTTTTTAGACTATTTTCATTTTTGAAAAAAAAAAAAAAAAAAAAAGGCTTATGAGATCACCTTTTGTCCGTGTGTCTGTGTGTGCGTGTGTGTGTATGTGAGGGTGTGTGTGTCCCTAATAACATCTAAACGGCTGGAGCGATTTCAATGAAACTCGGTAAGATCAAAGCACCATTCTGGCCGACCTCGACCGCGCCCTTAAAATTTGATTGTGGCTCACCAATCCAACATGGTGGCTATGCGAAATATCTCACCAGCATTCAGTATCTCCGAAACTATTACCGATATCACCCTGAAATTGTGTACGGTGATAAAGGGCACTACTAGAAGTTCACCTATGAGTCTTTCAAAAACCTGGTAACTACAAAACCAACATGGCGGCCAAACGAAGTTGAGAATTTTAAATAGACTTTTCTCATGATTTAACCATCCAAACGTAATTAAACTTGGTACAGCAAATGTTTATACACATTGTAATGCACTGGCGTCTAAATTTGTGTGAAATTTTTTAATATCTATTTTACTTCTTGTGTTCTAATCATGCGATTGAAGTTTGAATACCACACGTACACACTAATCTTCATGTAATAGTACATAAATAAAAATCCAACCTGGCGACCATCCGAAATATTTAGACGGTTCTCAATATCTACGAATCTCTCACAACCTTCAAACTGAAATTTTGTATGTTGATAGAGGTAATTAACATGAGTAGGATAAATGAAAATAGGCTGTATAGTTCTTGTTTTCTTTGATATGTATTTGTTACAATATGTCTTAGGCCTAAGTTAATGTTCATTATCTTCATATACTAAACTCTGCCTGCTATAAAGAAACAATACAATGCAGATTTTCAAGTCCACGCATCTTGTAATGATTTCTTTAATATGTAGTTTCTTAAAAACGTGATGTGATACGGGAACATGAATATTCATTTCCGTAATTCAGACACTTTCAATATATACAAAATTTAAATCAGTTATTGAATCCAAAAAAGGTCTACAAAAATTCTATTTTGTAGACCTGTGTAACTATTATTATAGGACATTTTGGATAGATCAGTTTGTTTTCTGTAAATGTTATTTTATTGTTTTTACCTGAAAAGTCTACAACGTTTGTATAATCGGTTTTGAGTTTGTTGTTGCTCAATATTTTATCACAATGTAGGTCGTGTACTAAACGCTATTTAGTACATCACATGGATATTCCTTTTAATTAGTGACAGATTTTAAATGGTTGTTGTTTGTTGTTGATTCCTTCAAGGTTATGTAGCCCCGTGTACTTGAGTGTATGTTTACAATTTGTCTGTGGCTTCGGTGGCGTAGTTGGTAGCATACTGAACTTCTATGCCTAAGATCGCGGGTTCAAACCTGGCTGAAGTCGTCGGAATTTTTAAGAGCGTTAAACATCGCACAGTATACCTTACTTCGGAGGGGAAGTAAAGCAGGCGGGCCCATGTCATAGAACCTTCCATTATGAGCCCTTGGGAAACGTTCACATTTATAAGGAGCATAACTATGGCTCAAAAGATTAGAGTAAGAATATATGAAGGCAAATCACTTAATTCCTAGGAATTCAAGAATTCTCTAGGAAACTGAAGTAGCTGATTTCATCTTCAGTAGCCTATTTAATCTGTTAACGCTGGTGTATATTTTTCAACTACTGGATATCAGTTTAAAATTAATTTCATTACAGAGTTCTTCTTTCCAGCAGCCTCCATGGATCAGGCTGCAGCACGCTGGCCTCTCACCGCTGGGTCCGTGGTTCAAATCCCGGTCACTCCATGTGAGATCTGTGCTGGACAAAACGGAGGCAGACAGGTTTTCTCCGGGTACTCCGGTTTTCCCTGTAAAAATTTCATTCCAGCAACACTCTCCACTATCATTCCATTTCATCTGTCATTCATGTAATCATTGCCCCAGAGGAGTGCGACAGGCTTCGGCAGCCGGCACAGTTCATATCCTCGCCGCTAGATGGGGGCTTCATTCATTCCATTCCTGACCCGGTCGGAGACTGTAAGCAGGCTGTGGATTTTCATTTCACAGAGTTCTTCTTTCGATGAATTTATTATATCTTTCGCAGAAGTGAATGTTTCGCCGTAAATATCAGTCACGACACCATCATGAGTTGGAAGTCTGGTTGGTAATTCAGTAACATTTGATTCCTTACCGTCCACAGAGGGTACTTGTACCAACAAATCAGAAAATTCCATTTTATCTTGTTTCGATCGCCTGTTTTTATGTCAGCGGCGTATATTGGAGAAGGGCCATAGAGAATAGTATTTACTACAATATTGTGAATAACTGTTTGGCGAGAAGGCCCAAGAGGCTAAACCTACCTGAAGTCTCCCCCAAGAACAATAACTATCCCACGACAAAGAATAATGTCGTTATGTATAATATCGTTTAGAAGTCGATTCACACATATTATTGAATTTATTTTGCCATTGTGTCTTCACCCCATATTATTATGAGCCATGATAATCAAATATCGTCAGCTGGATTGCAATTTAATTTTATATAGACACTGAACTCTCAATTAAGTTGAGAGGTATTTTGAATGCTGAATGTAGGGCTTATGCCCTTGTAAAATATTTTCGAAATCGTGAAGTGTGCCCTCCCTGATGCAAGAATTCATTTGATTTACAGATACGACTAGATTAGCTTCTGAGTAGTCTAATATAGGCTATATGCAACTGCCGTTAGAACCGTCGCTTATATTTTTGGAATATAAGGAAGAAATGCAATGCTGTGATATTCCAGAAATTTTAAAGCAATATGGACCGTATTCATGTGGCACGATAACAATTGCACCAAAAGAAACAAAGGACATAGCATTGTTGAACTGCCGAATATTCTATCTAAAATTCCTTGATATATCATCTCCAGAGAATAAATGTTTCAGACTGTCAGGAATTTTATATTCCGGCAGATCAATTTTACCATTACAACAGCAAAGGCCAAAGTAACCAATCGTTGACTTCTCGCAAGAGAAATACAATGCAGAACAATGTTTACATTAGTTCGTCAAGGACCCTACACCGTACGGTATAATATCTGGAATTGTTTCTGAAATGGCATATCTATATTAGATTTTAAAAGTGGCTTCGTGTTTCCTCCGATTTCTCACATTTTTGCGTCTATTTGTAGTTGACCGGCCAATGCTCTTTTTCGTCAAACAGGATTTTTATAGTAGCATGTCTCCCAAAATTTACGTCGTATTCGATAACACTATAGTGTCCTGCATCAACGGAGCCACTATGTATTAAATGGCAAATAATACTTCCATTGCCAAAACCAACAGCGTGGTTAAAATGTACTCTAAACAAATAATCAATAAACAATTGGCTTATACTGTACAAAGAAGTTCAACATGACCAGTGTATTCACCGTCCAGAAACTTTCATACTCAAGTTGGTTGCTGAGTAGTATGCGATGAGTCTGATCGCCAATAATAAAATCCTTATAATTATCCCTGCCAGAAACAATTTTTGCAATAGTTTGCAAACGCAGCTCACGATGACGTTCTTCATTTTGATATAAACAGTACGGAACTGCTCTAAATAAGCAATTTCCATCACCTGTAATAGGTACAATCCTTTGGGTTTCCATGACAGTAAATTATGCAGGGGAGCCTAGAATCACTTCGCCAACTACTGGAATGAGCATAGACTCACTTCGCTAGCCGCCTTAATAGAGACAGTTTTAGAATTCTAAGTACCGTACATGACAAACATCGTATTAACACGGGTTCAATTCCCTGCTCTGCCAAAAAAATTAATTTTGGCCATAGGGCTGGAACGGGGCACACTCAGTCTCAAGAGGTAAAACTGAGGGGAGGTGGGATCGATTCCAACCTCAACCATCTTGTATGTGCTTTTTGTGGTTTCCCACTTCAACACCAGGCAAATACTGGGATGGTTCCTCCTTCCTTCTTCCCTATACGCACCTTAGCTACAGATATACACATAATTAGAGCCATCACAATTACACAGGTTATAAGAGAGAATATTACACGCGCATCAAAGTACACGGGGCTGAGTGATCACGATGTCAAAGCCCCTCAAATAAATTATGTTCGCTCTCATGGCGAAAGCGATTGTGTGCGCGAGCGAGTCCCTGGAATAGTACATTTTTCTTTAAAAGTATATGGCAACGTATATCGTGCAGAATTCGTTACTTTACGGGAATGATGTTGTTGTTGTTGTTGTTTGAGTCTTCAGTCTTTTGACTGGTTTGATGCAGACCTCCATGCTTCCCTGTCCTGAAACAAGCTGTTTAGTTCTTCACCGAACTACCTGTTTTTGGAATGCTGATAATAACCCATGTTTTAGAGACTTGATTTTGCTGAGTTCTTAGATAGTAGTAATACGTAGTAGTGGTAGTTGTTGTTGTCGATTTATTTTGAGGCTTTATGACATAGTGGTCATGGAGCCCGATGTACTTGGGCGTGTGAGCAACCTCTTTGATAACTTGTATAATTGTGATAGCTGTACTAGTGTAGGGGAGACTCAGCAAACATCACATCATACGATGTTGGCATGTTAAAGAACCCATTTGAATTCAGTAGGCCGTGTTCATAATGGCAAAATTAATCTCGGGATTTCCCGCCAACACCAAGTTCCTCATTTCTCTACTAGAAAGCGCTATAGTGTCAAGGAGCTTAAATATCTAACCTCCTTGACTTTCATAGTGCTTCAAGGAACAACAAAATTCTACATGCAACCTGCCCTCTGAGTGTCAAATAACAAAGTTTGCACCCGGCACCCGAGGCCGTACGATATTATTATTATTATTATTGTGCAACTGGCGACATCATCGGTTACGACTGGGTGCACCCTGTATGTTTGAGGAATGGGTGATAGCTGTGACATGGACTGGTACACATTGCTTGCTTTAAGGACAGGAAGTGTAACCTGTGTACACGATGCGTTGACGAGAGAGGCCGATGACTGCACAGACGCAATGTTTGGTTCTGTCAGAATCAATTACTGTGGAACATGTTATTAGGAGCAGGAGTCGTGATGTGCGATTATTGCAAGAGTGCTCTCCTGTTCCAATCAAGTTGCTCATCGGCAAGTTCTAATGACATCTCAGAGCAAGGCGGGACTTGGGAGGTTACCAGCAGCCATTTTTCTTTCAACAGAGGTTTTCTTGCCACCCCACGTCGTAAAATTTTCATGTGATCTATCTACGAAAGGAACAGTGTTAAGATAAATCTCAGCAATTTTTCTAGTTTTATGCCGTAAATTGTGTGGGTTTTCACCTATGAACACCAAACTGGCTCATCAGCGGTCTCTTGGTGCCTGTACCTGGACCCCCACAGGTAGCGTTGCCAGATTTCAAGAATGGAAAAACGGAACACACGTACCAAACATTGTTAAAAAAAAAATCAAAGTAGTTAAATGTTGTGCCGGTAATGAATGTTACACAGATGTATTAAATATATAATTATTAATCGCAGCCAATGACCATACTAAGCATTACATAATCAAATACACAAAATTAAAACTAGATATTGCTGACATATCATATAGTACTATGACACCAGCAACTTACAAATTATTTTCATTTGAACGATCCTTTGCAAGGATTTTTATTTGTAACTTAAGTACCTTCTGATAAAATTCACTACAATTTTCGGCATAATTGTATTATGTGAACAATTCTTGTTTTATTAAACTAATGGAGCTTCTGTTTCTATCATCTCTCCATTTGATATTCATGATAGAAAAGCTCTCTCCGTAAAATCATTGGAGGGGAAAATGCTTAGTATTAACTTCACAAGGACTAAGATATTTTCATATTGAGTAGGAAACTTGGACAGCGGGTGGAATATTATGAGCAATATAGTGAACGGATTATTGTTGCAAAAATCAATACAAAACCAACGTGCACCACGGTGGTACAAGTCTATATGCCTACCAGTCAAGCTGATGATGAAGATGTTGAAAAGGTCTACGAAGAAACAGATGAAAGGTATATCAAGGGTGATGAAAATGTTACAGTAATGGGAGATTGGAATGCTGTGGTAGGAAAAGGAAGAGAAGGGAAGATAGTAGGAGATTTTGGATTAGGTGAAAGGAATGATCGAGGAAGCAGGTTGATGGAATTCTGTACCGAGCATGCGTTGGTCATAGCCAATACCTTATTCAATAACCACAATAGAAGAATATACACATGGATGAGACCAGGAGATACAGGACGTTACCAAATCGATTTCATTATGGCCAAGCAGACGTTTCAAAACCAGATTTTAGATTGTAAAACATATCCCGGTGCTGACATAAACTCTGACCACAATCCGATTGTTATGAAATGCAGATTAAAGTTGAAGAAACTGAAGAAAAGTCAAAAGCCAAAAGGGTGGGCAATAGACAGACTGAAAGAGAAGGATGTAAACGAAATATTCAAGAAGAGTATAAAGGAAGGACTAATGAAAGACCCAAAACAAACTTCAATTGCAGACGAATGGGCACTTTTGAAGAATGAAATAACAAAATCTGCAGAAGAAAACATTGGTAGGAAAGAAAGAATAGGTAGAAAACCATGGATCACCCAGGATATACTAGAATTGATGGATGAAAGGCGGAAACACAAAAATGTAAGAGAGGAAAAGGGGAAAGCAGAATACAGACGTCTGAGAAATGAGGTTAACAAGAAGTGCAAGGAAGCGAAAGAAGAATGGCTGAAAGAGAAATGTGCAGGTATAGAGAATTGTATGAAATCAGGAAAAGTAGATACAGCTTATCGAAGGATAAAGAATACTTTTGGGGAAAAGAAGACTAAGTGCTGTAATATTAAGGACACAAATGGAAAGCCTCTAACATAGGGCAGAAAAGGTTGAGAGATGGAAAGCTTATATAGAGTATTTGTGTAAGGGAAAGGAGATTGAGAATCATGTAACGAAAGGGAGGGGGAAATTGATGAGGATGCAAAAGGAGATTTAATATTGAGATCAGAATTTGACAGAGCATTGGAAGACTTAAGCAGGAACAAAGCACCAGGCATAGAGGATATACCGATTGAGTTGCTACGCTGCATAGGAGATGAAGGTCTGATCAGGTTATTTCACTTGGTGTGTAGGATTTATGAGACAGGTGACGTACCCTCTGATTTCAAGAAAAATGTTATCATCCCTATACCGAAGAAAGTGGGAGCTGACAGATGTGAAGATTACCGTACAACCAGCTTGATTACTCATGCTTCAAAGATCCTGTCAAGAATAATTTACAAGAGGATGGAAAGCCAGATAGAAAGGGAGTTGGGTGAAGACCAGTTTGGTTTCAGGAGAAATATAGGAACGAGGGAAGCTGTACTAAGCCTTAGGCTGATTTTGGAAGGTAGAATAAGGAAAGACAAGAGAACGTTCATGGCATTTGTAGACTTAGAAAAAGCTTTTGATAACGTTGATTGGACTAAATTGTTTGACATTTTGAAAACGATCGGAATAAAGTACAGGGATAGGAGGGTGATCTACAATCTACACAGAAACCAGACAGCAGTCATTCGAGCTGAATGACATAAGAGAGAAGCTGATATTCAGAAAGGTGTAAGGCAAGGCTGCAACTTATCACCCATACTTTTCAATCTTTACATTGAACAAGCAATGAAGACAATTGGAGAAAATTTTAAAGTGGGAGTGAAGATTCAAGGAGAAATAATTTCAACTCTGAGATTTGCCGATGACATCGTCATCTTGGTCGATACGCCTGAGGATTTGAAAGAGTATTTGAATGGCATGGACACCGTGTTGAGGAAAGAATTCATGATGAAAATTAATAAATGTAAAACAAAAATATTGGAATGCAGCCGAAAGAAATATGAAACCTCTATGGACATCAAATTGTCAGGTGAAAAGCTGAAGGAAGTAGGAGACTTCTGTTACTTAGGAAGCAGAATAACCAGTGATGCACGAAGCAAGGAGGATATAAAAAGTAGTTTGGCTCAGGCAAGGAAAACATTTCTACAGAAAAGGAATCTGTGGACATCGAATATAGATTTAGGTATTAGGAAGTCATTTTTGAAAGCCTTTGTCTGGAGCGTGGCACTCTATGGAAGTGAAACTTGGACTATTGGTGCAGCAGAAAAGAAGAAAATTGAGGCGTTTGAAATGTGGTGTTACAGGAGAATGATGAAGATCAGATGTCTAGATAGGGTGACAAACGAAGAGGTATTAATACGACTGGGAGAGGAGAGATGTTTCTGGCGAATGCTAATGAAGATAAGAGATGGGTTGGTAGGACGCATACTAAGACACCCAGGAATAGCAAGGTTAGTTATGGAAGGAAGGGTCGAGGACAAGAACTGTAGGGGTAGACCAAGGTTAGAATATGTTAAACAGATTGCCTCGGATGTAGGGTGTGGTAACCATGTAGAGATGAAACAATTTGCTCAGGACAGGGAGGCATGGAGAGCTGCATTAAACCATTCAAAAGACTGAAGACTCAAACAAAAATATCTCTGTAACAAGTACCCATCTATCGGACACAGACATAGAAATCATTTTCTCTTTCAAACTTGCACCTGTATCACCAGAAAACAAGCTAGATATTACAATCAATTCTGAAGCGGGGCGTTTGAAAATTGGTGCGAAATTGAATATGTTATCAATTTAACAAAAAAATGGAATCTTTGGCGCTCCGTTAAGGATTGAAACGGAACGCGGAACAAAACAAGAGAGAACGGAATTGTTCCGGGTAATACGGAACGTCTGGCAACCCTAGCCACAGGAGCAGCAAACTGTCATCGGCTGGACTAGCAGCCCTTAGGCCAAAGGATGGAGAGAAACATTTGGGGGAAAAATTGCAGAGAAAGTGTGATAATCCACACGTAAATGGATAAATTACTGATTGATGGCGCAGAGGTCACCCCGACCAACAGGACAGCCCCCCCCCCCCCCGCCCCCTCCCCCTACCATAGCCAACTGTGCACTACCTCCCTTCTCATGAAGTGCAACTGCTCCATGGCCAGTGAATTAAAACTCAGCAAATTTTTCTAGTTTTATGGCTCCATCCGCTTTAACAGAAATTTACAGCTGGACGCAATATTATTTGCAGACGACTTAGTGCTGGTTGCCACCCCAGAATATGATTTACAGCGTTCAATATATAACCTGAAACTAGTCTCAGAAAACTACTCAAAGGAATTATCTCTAGAGAAAACTAAGATAATATGGCATTCTGTGACACGGAACCAGTAAGAAGTAAGATCTGCTTGGATAATAACATTTTGGAAAGAGTAAACGATTTTAAATACCTTGGTTAGAAACTGTCTTTCCTTGAAGAAATGGACATACCCGAGAAAATATTTAAATTCAACAGATGTTTAGGAATCTTCAATAAAGTTTTTAGACCATCATTAATTCAAAAACACACCCGAGCCTTAGCAAGATCAGTACTTGGCTATGGTAGCGAAGCTTGGACCCTGAGGAAATGCGATGAGAGGCGAATAACTACCGCCGAAATGAAATATATGCGACGAACAGCTGGAGTCACTAAGTGGGATCACAAACGAAACACAGAAGTGCTGAATGGTCTAACAGCAGACCTATATTGGAATACATCCATGAATACCAAAGAAATTGGCTAAGACACCTCTACAGGATGGACAGAAGCAGGATCCCTAAAGCAGTCGTCAACTACTGTCACGGTGGGAAGAGATCTCTAGGTCGCCCCAGGTAAAGATGGCGTGAAAATTGAAATATTTTGTGTAGACCGTAACAGTTCTTCTAGGACTAACACATGAAAGGATGATGATGATGCCGTGTCCTGTGTGGGGTTTCGCCTAGGGACACCAAGCTGGCTCATCAGCGGTTAAGATAGCCTAGGACCTTCTTAAAGCAAGACCACCTCATGGCGCAATGGATAGCATTCTTGGCTGTCACCCCTGAGTTCAGGTTTGATTCCCGGTTGTGACAAGAAATTAAATTCTGATCTCAGGGCTGGAACGTAGTGCTCTCAACCTCGTGAGGCAAACTGAGAAGAGGTGGGTTCGATTCTCACAGGTTACAAGACACATTCTACATAGGCTACATCAAAAATAATGACTACTATGTTGGATCCTAACTATTGGGTTCCTTAGCCTATACACCTTGGAAAAATAATAATAAAATGGCCACGAAATATTACATCTCAGTAACATCCTATTGATGGCGTACCTTAAACTGACATGCCAATCAAAAGTTCCTTTATCGAGCCTAAGAATAACAAAAGTACTTGTCACAGCCTGAAATCAAACCCGCAACCTGAAGTTCACTATTGAATTACTGTGGAAAATGAGTTCGCAAGGGTGAACAAGCGGCATCTATAAACAGACGTCACAGAAATTTGGATTGGACATGCACCGAACTTTTTGTTGTCGGGAACTTGTTTTGAGAACTCTTCCGCGTTCTTCACATCACAGTTAGTGGAAAATTAAACGTTAATAAACTCGTCGTGACCCACGCTGACACTGTTACCTCGCCGTTTCATCGCATCAACCCACACCGCACTTCGCGACACTACAGCGTCCTTCAGCTATCAGGTCGTGTTGTGTACATTGAGTACAATCCATGTGCAGAGGTGTGCGAATTATTATATTAAACGTTACATTGGGTAGTTTTCGCGACTTACGGTACTGTATAGCCTATAAGGCGGAGATAACCAACATAGAGCTCAAATTTTTATTCTGACCTTCAAGCAGTTGGTAGCACTGACGTCATTTTCAAATATGATCGTGAGATGTCCCGGGACAGATCTTTACGCATACGAAATTTGGTTTCGATAGCTGCAGCCGATTAGGAATTCGTAAGGGGGACACGCAGAAGGACAGACACACACACACACACACACACATCTGCCCGGGTGGCTTAAGTCTACATTTCATCATTTTCTCAAAGTGTGAAAAGTATGCTAAAAATATAACTTATATTTCTAAAATTTCAAATTGCCAACTTCTTAAATTTTTGAAAACAAGTGAACAAAAATAGGGGCCAATATACACACATCAAAAAACGATTTGCATATACATAACGTCATCACGCCAGGAGATGGCAGCTCAACACGCTGTGACGGGGCAAGGGGGTTTTTGCAGTACGCATGCGCAGCCCGCCTATTCTAAACTTAAATACATCGGCTGGCAGTCAGTTGCTGCATATTCCTGCATGATAATTTGTTATCGGACTTGACGTGTGTGTGTTTGTTACTTTCCTTCCTACTGTCGATATTCTTACAAACCTTTGTGTATTCTTTTAACAGAGTGGCAGTATCAGGTACAGTAATGGAAACACTCACCAATTTAATGTTTTTAGCCTACTTTCAATTTTTACAAAAAGTGAAAGTAGACTTATGAGATCTACACAGGGCCAAAAATTGTGTGTCTGTCTGTGTTTGAGTGTACTCTGAATGTCTGTCCCCCCCCCCCTATCAATTCGAACACGGTCAAACCGAATTGAACAAAATTTGGTACAGAGGTAGCACTAGCAAAGGGCACCTCAGTGTCATGTTTTATATAGCCACCATCTTGACAAAAACGTAATGGCGGCCACCCAAATGATAAAAGCTTCAATCCAATTACGACCTACAAAATAATCTGATCTCTACCAAATTTTGCAACAACATACCTTTTTGTGAGAAGCATCTTTTGACTGAACTACAAGGCCATCAGGCCTATAGTTTGCAGATAGCGGACATGTATGTGTGCAAATCGATTCCCCACATCAATTCAAACACTGTGAAACCGAATTGAATGAATTTTTTTTACATAGGTAACACTAGCAAAGGGCACCTCATATTCATGTTTAATATCCGTATAGCACATTCTATTTCAACAAGCTACTACAAACAACATTCAATTATACCCCTTGAAAATAATAATAATAATAATGATGATGATAATTTTTGTTTTAAGGGGCCTAACAAGTCCTTGAAATGGACAAAGAGTTATGACAACACCCATGCATTTAGGAGATAGTAGGCTATATGTTCTTTACCGAACATCTTGTTTGGAATGTGCGATACGCAGTGAGCGGGAAGACTACTGCAGTTCAAACCCGACTTCCGTCTCCTGGCGAGATATCAGTACCACATCGAGTGGTGGTGGTGCAAAACTTCCTCCAGGAGTCCGCCATTGCACGACTGGAATGGCCTGCGATGTCACCGAACATGAACGGTATCGAACTTGTCTGGGATATGTTTAAGCGTCCTATTGCTCAGCGTCCACGTCCTCCCATAACCCGCCAAGAGATCACAGAGGCCGCTCTCAAAGAATGGGATCACCTGCCTCAAGAGGACCTGGACAATTTGATCTGTGGTATGCCACGTCGAGTAAGAGCCCTGCTGGACGTCCGTGGTGGCCATGTTCCTCATTGAAACGTCACAGGATGGCAAGATTACAACACACACCAGTCCCCGTTTAACAGGCTAAATGTCTTCTTGTACGTATAGTTTGTAATTTTCTTTTCACACATGAATAAAGTCTGCAGGATATTTGTCAGATTGCCGCCTCTTTTGTAATAACATAGCCCAGTATCCCACATAGCCTACACTCTGCTTCATGGCAAACAAGTGTTAGGCTATGCAAAACGTTTTTTGATGTGTGCATTTAGCTTTCTTGATGAAGGCAGTGCATTTGCATTTGTCTGTTGGCACAAGCTAGAGTAAACTATGGCTTTTCGTCAATGTCTCAGTCTCATTAATGGCTGTGATCATTGGAAGAGACTAATGCAGGGGTTCTCAACCTGGGGTACGCGAAACATTTCAGGGGGTACGCGGCAGGCCATCCGTCTACTCGATTCACATGCGGAGTGAGCTTTGTGCCGAGCCTACTGTGTGAGTTATTTACGGCGCGTGTATTTGAACTCCACAAAGAATTGCATCTTTTCTATACCGAGCAAAATCTAATTTATCATCAGTAATCAATGACTTTGGTTGGCTTTTAAAATTGGCCTATTTAAGTGATATTTTTGAAAAACTGAACATTTGGAATAAGTGTATGCAAGGTAGGTTTCTGATATGTTCTATGTTGAAATGAAAACTAACGCAATGATCGCAAAAATCACCCTTTGGGAAAAGGAACTGAAAAACAACTATATTTTGTTTTATTAAAATATCTTTCCTTATAAAATTACAAAGGTTAAACCATACTAACTAAATACCTTTTAACTTTTTAATAACCATTATTGGCCGGCCCCGTGGTATTGGGGTAGCGCGCCTGCCTCTCACCCGGAGGCCCCGGGTTCGATCTCCGGCTCCGTCAGGGATTTTAAAACTGACGTGAGGGTTGGAACGGGCTGCACTCAGCCTCGTGAGGCCAATTGAGTAGCTGTCTGGCAGTGAGACAGCGCCCCGATCACGAAAACAAAGATTAACGGCCGAGGGGACCCGACGCGCTGATCACGCGTCACCCCAATATCTGCAGGCCGAATGGCTGGGCAGCGGTCGCTTGGTCGGCCTTAGCCCGTCATGGGCTGTATAGTGCCAGGGGTTGACTTTTTGTTGATAACCATTATTACTACCTAAGAAAGGTTGGTAGGGGATTCGCAGGATGTTTAATTTTTGTAAAGGGGTACGATGGTTGAAAAATGTTGAGAACCCCTGTACTAAGGTATGAGTGGTGCTGCGTAATGGCTTTTGGGTAACAGCTAGTGCCTGTGGAGGCTGTGAAAGGTTCTGCTGTACCGACTCAGTGAGAAAAGCAATGTACTAAGGTATGAGTGGTACGGAGTAATGGCTTTTGGAGAACAGCTAGTGCCTGTAGAGGCTGTGAAAGGTTCTGCTGTACCGACTCAGTGAGAAAAGCAATGTACTAAGGTATGAGTGGTGCTGAGTAATGGCTTTTGGGGAACAGCTAGTGCCTGTGGAAGCTGTGGAAGGTTCTGCTGTACCGACTCAGTGAGAAAAGCAATGTACTAAGGTATGAGTGGTGCTGAGTAATGGCTTTTGGGGAACAGCTAGTGCCTGTGGAGGCTGTGAAAGGTACTGCTGTACCGACTCAGTGAGAAAAGCAATGTACTAAGGTATGAGTGGTACGGAGTAATGGCTTTTGGGGAACAGCTAGTGCCTGTGGAAGCTGTGGAAGGTTCTGCTGTACCGACTCAGTGAGAAAAGCAATGTACTAAGGTATGAGTGGTACGGAGTAATGGCTTTTGGGGAACAGCTAGTGCCTGTGGAAGCTGTGAAAGGTTCTGCTGTACCGACTCAGTGAGAAAAGCAATGTACTAAGGTATGAGTGGTGCTGAGTAATGGCTTTTGGGGAACAGCTAGTGCCTGTGGAGGCTGTGGAAGGTTCTGCTGTACCGACTCAGTGAGAAAAGCAATGTACTATGGTATGAGTGGTACGGAGTAGTGGCTTTTGGAGAACAGCTAGTGCCTGTGGAAGCTGTGAAAGGTTCTGCTGTACCGACTCAGTGAGAAAAGCAATGTACTAAGGTATGAGTGGTGCTGAGTAATGGCTTTTGGGGAACAGCTAGTGCCTGTGGAGGCTGTGGAAGGTTCTGCTGTACCGACTCAGTGAGAAAAGCAATGTACTAAGGTATGAGTGGTGTTGAGTAATGGCTTTTGGGGAACAGCTAGTGCCTGTGGAAGCTGTGAAAGGTTCTGCTGTACCGACTCAGTGAGGAAAGCAATGTACTAAGGTATGAGTGGTACGGAGTAATGGCTTTTGGGGAACAGCTAGTGCCTGTGGAGGCTGTGAAAGGTTCTGCTGTACCGACTCAGTGAGAAAAGCAATGTACTAAGGTATGAGTGGTACGGAGTAATGGCTTTTGGGGAACAGCTAGTGCCTGTGGAAGCTGTGAAAGGTACTGCTGTACCGACTCAGTGAGAAAAGCAATGTACTAAGGTATGAGTGGTACGGAGTAATGGCTTTTGGGGAACAGCTAGTGCCTGTGGAAGCTGTGAAAGGTACTGCTGTACCGACTCAGTGAGAAAAGCAATGTACTAAGGTATGAGTGGTACGGAGTAATGGCTTTTGGGGAACAGCTAGTGCCTGTGGAAGCTGTGAAAGCTTCTGCTGTACCGACTCAGTGAGAAAAGCAATGTACTAAGGTATGAGTGGTACGGAGTAATGGCTTTTGGGGAACAGCTAGTGCCTGTGGAGGCTGTGAAAGGTTCTGCTGTACCGACTCAGTGAGAAAAGCAATGTACTAAGGTATGAGTGGTACGGAGTAATGGCTTTTGGGGAACAGCTAGTGCCTGTGGAAGCTGTGAAAGGTACTGCTGTACCGACTCAGTGAGGAAAGCAATGTACTAAGGTATGAGTGGTACGGAGTAATGGCTTTTGGGGAACAGCTAGTGCCTGTGGAAGCTGAGAAAGGTACTGCTGTACCGACTCAGTGAGAAAAGCAATGTACTAAGGTATGAGTGGTACGGAGTAATGGCTTTTGGGGAACAGCTAGTGCCTGTGGAAGCTGTGAAAGGTACTGCTGTACCGACTCAGTGAGAAAAGCAATGTACTAAGGTATGAGTGGTACGGAGTAATGGCTTTTGGGGAACAGCTAGTGCCTGTGGAAGCTGTGGAAGGTTCTGCTGTACCGACTCAGTGAGAAAAGCAATGTACTAAGGTATGAGTGGTACGGAGTAATGGCTTTTGGGGAACAGCTAGTGCCTGTGGAAGCTGTGAAAGGTACTGCTGTACCGACTCAGTGAGAAAAGCAATGTACTAAGGTATGAGTGGTACGGAGTAATGGCTTTTGGGGAACAGCTAGTGCCTGTGGAGGCTGTGAAAGGTTCTGCTGTACCGACTCAGTGAGAAAAGCAATGTACTAAGGTATGAGTGGTACGGAGTAATGGCTTTTGGGGAACAGCTAGTGCCTGTGGAAGCTGTGAAAGGTTCTGCTGTACCGACTCAGTGAGAAAAGCAATGTACTAAGGTATGAGTGGTGCTGAGTAATGGCTTTTGGGGAACAGCTAGTGCCTGTGGAGGCTGTGAAAGGTTCTGCTGTACCGACTCAGTGAGAAAAGCAATGTACTAAGGTATGAGTGGTACGGAGTAATGGCCTTTGGGGAACAGCTAGTGCCTGTGGAAGCTGTGAAAGGTTCTGCTGTACCGACTCAGTGAGAAAAGCAATGTACTAAGGTATGAGTGGTACGGAGTAATGGCTTTTGGGGAACAGCTAGTGCCTGTGGAGGCTGTGAAAGGTTCTGCTGTACCGACTCAGTGAGAAAAGCAATGTACTAAGGTATGAGTGGTACGGAGTAATGGCTTTTGGGGAACAGCTAGTGCCTGTGGAAGCTGTGAAAGGTTCTGCTGTACCGACTCAGTGAGAAAAGCAATGTACTAAGGTATGAGTGGTACGGAGTAGTGGCTTTTGGGGAACAGCTACTGCCTCTGTAGAGGCACAATGTAGTTCTTAAACAGATCCATTGTATCTTCTTCTTGGGCAGTCCAATAACAACGTGCTGGATGGTCTGGGGCACATTATCACAGTTTCAGAATGGGTCTTCAGATATTCCCCACTTCTGAAGCCAGAATTTACACCTGCCATGATTTGTCCTGATTCTGTTTAGAGATGTCCATTTCCTTCTCGGTAAGTTGAAGCCAGGAGGAGCTCTACAAGGCTGATGGATTAAATCCAGGTGGTCAGGATTTGAAGAGGTCCATTCTCCATGCCAGATCTCATCAGTATTAAAATGTGTTTCCAGGAGCTTCTCACCTACCTTCCATGATGGGTTTCTGAACTTTAATCTCTTCAGTTTCTGAAGGTTGCAGTCCTGATGTAAGGGCAACTGAGGGTGGCTGCGACACCTCTGCCATTCTCTTACAAGAGCCAGTTTTCTACGTATGCGAGGGGGATGGATCTTGGATAAAACGGGTAGCCATTTTAGGAACACCCATTACAATTGGGTACAATAGCGTTGACCGACTGAAAGACATTGAATTTCGATTGGGTACTAAGATAACACTGAAAAATACCTTCCAACACGATAATGCTCACGGCTAGTGAGTTAAAGGGGTTAAGGTGAGTTATTCTTTCTGATGCCTGAGATAAAAGCTAGATTTGTATAAACGGAAATTTAAAAAAAAGTATTTAAATACACCAGCCACGGTGGCTGAGAGCGCTAACGCGTTACCTCGTGCCACGCTGGTATCGGTAGAGTGTGGGTTCGAATCCCGCCCCAATCATCCTGAAAATGGTTTTCCTTGGTTACCCATTTTCACCCCCAGGTAAATACCGGGATGGATCATTTCAACAGGTCCACAACCGACTTCCTTCCCAAACCCTTCCATAATTGGACCCAAGTTAGCGGTCACCTGGGTGATCGACCTGTCACCATTCCCAGTTGTATATGCTGTGAAAGTGTATTTATCTCCCAGACACCATCTCTGCGACGGTAGTGGAATGATCCCTCGCAGAGTGTATGGGTGAAGAACCAAAGAAACTTAAATATTGTGGTTGTAAAACTCCCTCGGTGAAACACTAATACAATTTATTTTTTATTTTTTTACTAGCAACCCGCCCCGGCTTCGCCCGGGAAGAGTTATGAATGCATTACGTGATAAGCGCTTTTTTTTCGATGTCAATGAACTATAACCCATATCCGTTTTATGTCTCGTCATGATGGGTTAAAATCACTGACTGGACTATTAATTATATTATCATGGAGATGCATGTGCAACGAATTCTTGTCAAACGTAATTTGAGATGGCGAGGTGCATGAAATACAAATCCCCCTTCCGTCCAATCTTAACTTGACTGTGAATTTTGCGGAACGAAAAGTTCACAGGCGAAATGAAGAAAAGCCGAGTTGCACTTCCAGGGAAACTCCAAACACAACCACCCTTATCTGAAGTCTTAACTCAACACGACTCGACAGTTTGCTGCTGGCTGTAGCCTATCTGGGGGTAATAGGCTTGCCCGCTAGCTGGCCTGTAACTGGGGTAATAGGCTCGCACCTAGCTAGCTCGTATACTGTCGCTTCAGTATTGAATGGAGATTGTTGGAAGAAATGAAAACGTAAATACACTTATAGTGGGCGATGTACTGAAGATAGATATATGCTCTCACCGACGTTTTTTTTTGTAGAACTTTTCATGCTGAACAATTCTTACATTCATAGTATTTAGATATTCTTAACGGTTTACCCAGCGTAAGCTTAAGGAGCGCTCGGACGCAGGTTTATTTTCGACCGTTTCACTGAAATCGTTACTGCTTGCAACGCTGAAAAACAAATGGCTTCTATCACTTCAATATTTCTTTTCCTTGTACTTTGATTCCTTTATTCTTTAATTGCTTTTCCATTTCTTTATAATGGGAAGCAAATTATATCTTTACTCATACAGTTGAGTAGAAATAAACTCATGTTATGACCCGCGGTGTCTATCTTTGGCCAGTATTTAGGAGGTCACGGAGCAATCTAATGGCCTCCTTGTGCTTCCGTCATACATAATTGGTGGTTGGCCTACTCATCGGCTTCTACCCTGAGGAACAGCGAGTTAATTAGTTTTCCATCAGAACCCGCTGAACGCACTACCTAACTTCTCAGAGTAAGGACTGCTTGTATTTATAATATTAATAAAGATCTGAAAGAAGTGGGGATTAAACCAACAGACATTGAGGAGCGCGCCCCACTCAAAAGGAAACTTCAAGCTTGTAAAGGTTTCCAAGAAAAACCGAAGCTGAAAACGGGAAAGATTTGGACCCAGGAAAGGAAGGAAGTCCACCGAGAACGGATGCGGGCGTACTGGGCAAACATCAAAGCCCGTAGGAGACAGTTGGAATGACGCGGTCCATAGATGGCCTACTGTATACGAAATGAATGAATGAATTAATGTTTTCATTGCAATTCCCTAAACAACGTGTGCTTGCCCAATGCCTTAAGTTGGGAACCATCCCGGTATTCGCCTGGAGTAGAAGTAGGAAACCACGGAAAACCACCTCCAAGATGTCTGAGGTGGGAATCGAACTTGCCTCTTCTCATTTTTGCCTAGGGAGATATGGAACTGCACCCATAATCAGTGGTATTTCCAGATCCTTTTAATTAGGCCGATTGAACTGCGCCCATAGTCAAGTCGGCTGTTAGCCCAAGTTCGGTTTAAGGGGAAGTGACGGACTGTCTCCCACCACTAGCTTCTGCACTGCTGAGAATAAGAGGTAGTCCCCCGTCCCAATAAGCAGCTGTACTACGGGCCTCCGTGGGTGGCAGCTAATCACACTAACCACTACACCACAGAGGCGAATAATAATAATAATAATAATAATAATAATATTGAAAATCCACAGCCTTTTTCCAGTCATTGGACCGGATCAGGGTTGGAATGAATGAAGCCTCCATCTAGCGGCGAGGATAGGCATTGTGCCGGCTTCCGAAGCCTGTCGCACTCCTCTGGGAGAATGATTAATGAATGACAGATGAAATGAAATGATATTGGAGAGTGCTGCTGGAATGAAAGATGACAGGGAAAGCCGGAGTATCCGGAGAAAAACTTGTCCCGCCTCCGCTTTGCCCAGCACAAATCTCACATGGAGTGATAAGGATTTGAAGCACGGAACCCAGCGGTGAGAGGCCGGCGCGCTGCTGCCTAAGCCACGGAGACTACACTAATAATAATAATAATACAACTCTCTTTAATCCACCATAAATAACTACCCCTCTAGTTTTGTTATACAATAAAATAAAAAAAATCTTCTACATGGTAAAATTACCTCAAACTAGATAGCTAAAGATTTGCAATAACAAAACTATTTTTAAAATATGGTTAGGTTGTCGAAAACATCCCAATGTACCAGTTAATGCTAATATTGCTAGAACAAAAATTAAATATTAGTCTGTTTTGAAAACTGCACCTGTTTTATGTATCCCAGGCCAACACTAATAATCTCTTGTCCGCAATCTGGACAGGGTATATTTAGTTGTTCGCAATCTGGACGGTTTTTGACTTGTTAGCAATCAAGACACAACCGATTTGAAATGATTCACTTCAATTTTACACCACTTGACACAACATAATTTGGTAGAGGGGTGGAGGGAGGGAACCTACCTGACCGCTCTCAATGGGCGCAGTTCCATTGCCACTTTTGAAAGGTTTATGCTAATGACCAGGGTATTAGTGAAGCTTGGGCGCAGTTCCATACAACCCGTAGCCTATATCTTGTTCCGGCCCTCAGACCAGAATTAAATTTCTTGGCAGAGCCGGGAATCAAACCCGAGCCTCCGTGATGAGAGCCAAGAATACTACCGAACGTCGATATGACCTAAAGTAACCCGACACAAGGAAGTGGGAATAATGCAGTGTTTAGCTGGGGAGTCCCGTAGCTGCCCACTGTCTGGTACGGGATCTCCCAGCCTCGGAATGCTAAATGGGAACCTGCCGGATACTGTGGCAGGAGGAGGAGGAGGAGGAGTGAAAAGGAATTGGCCACACTACCGCACGCAAACTCTGGCTCAGTGCGCCCTGTTAGTGATCTCTTGATACAGTCAGGGGCTCTAATCGGATCGCCTACAGCCCTCGTGGATATGCCACATCTCTAATATAAAACAAAGTCCCGGATTCTTTGATGTCACGGATAATCTAGAGAACCACGGGATGGATAGTGATGCGGTTTTCACCATTCTGTAAAGGATATCTCGAGGAAGGTTTCTATAGAAATCAATGACCGACTAGAAAGCTTTCTTTAATAGGAACGAAATACCCTTAATCCTCAAAGGATGAGGAGTGAAGGAATTGGAAAGAAATAGACTTTTTCCAGTGACTCAGGGATGGACCCTTCCCTGGTTTCCTGCATTTCTGCCTTCCCTTTTGTTCCCATTTGTCAGAAGAAATCGGAGTAAGTTCTCAATTAATGCATCTTGAGCTACGCCAGATTTTCTGAAATGATGAGCAATCACACAGCATATCACGTGAAAGGTGATGTAGGGAAACACCCCGTGGTGTTGGAAAAGCGTGCCTGCCTCTCACCCGGAGGCCCCAGGTTAGATTCCCGGTTCCATCAGGGATTTTAGAAACTGACGTGAGGGTTCGAACGGGATGCACTCTGTCTCACTGTCTGACAGTGAGGCAGCGCCTCGGTCACGAAAACCAAGATAAACGGCTGAGGGGATCCGATGAGGCGACCACACGTCACCCCAATATCTGCAGGCCAAATGGCTGGGCAGCGGTCGCTTGGTAGGCCTAGGCTCTTCATGGGCTATAGTGCCAGGGGTTATTATTTATCACGTGAAATACGACAGCAAGAGGATGAAATGAAAATCCACAGCCTGATCCAGTCGACCGACCGGGTCAGGGATGGAATGAATGAGGCCCCCATCTAGCGGCGAGGATATGAACTGTACCGGCTGCCGAAGCTCTCGTACTCCTCGGAGGCAATAATTAAATGTATGACAGATGAAATGAAATAATAGTGGAGTGTGTTTCTGGAATGACATTTTGACTGGGAAAACCGGAGTACCCGGAGAATAACCTGTCAGCCTCCGCTTTTGTCCACCACAAATCTCTTATGGAGTGACCGGGATTTAAACCACGTAGCCAGTGGTGAGAAATCCCAGCAGATGTAACATGGCAGAGGATGTATATAAGTCAGACCGGTCACTATGGCCGAGAGCTGTGACGCTCTACCTCGTGTGTCGCTGGCATCGTGAGGGCGTGGGCTCGAATCCAACCTCAGCTCCTGAAAATGAGTTTCGTTGTTTTCCATTTTTACCACCAGGCGAATGTCGGAGCGGTTCCCATCCACGGAACCACGGTCTTCTTCCTATAAAAATCCCTTCCCTGACCTCGGTGGCTTCAGTGGCGTAGTTGATAGCATATTGAGCTTCTATGCCCAAGGTTGCGGCTTCAATCCCGGCCGAAGTCGTCGGATTATTTTAAGAGCGTTAAAAATCCCTCAGTATGCCTTCCTCCGGAGGGGAAGTAAAGCTGGTGGTCCCATGTTATAGATTTATGGCATGATAAAGAACCTTCCACTAACTACAATTGTGTGAAGCTAAAATTTGTAGGTTAGAATTCATAACGCTATATTAGTTCGACGTTCGCCACCACGTTATGGCTGTGGTGGCATCTAATAGCCAAGTTCACTGCTAGGTGTCATGGACGGTAGCATTTTGTGGCAAAAGTTGGAACTACTTGAAAATTGAACGTCTGCAGTCTTTACCTGAATCACAGATAACACACACTAATACAGCCATCACAATTAACACCGATTATCAGACAAATTCTACACACACCCAAAGTACACGGGGCTACATGACCGTGTTGTCGAAGCCCCAAAACTGAGGAACCAACCAACCAACCTTCCCTGACCCTTCCTTAATTAGAACCAAGTTAGTGCTCTCCTGGGCGTTCGACCAGTCAACATCCCCAGTTGTATCTGATGACAAAAAGTGTTCATCTCGCGGACACCGTCCTTGTGACGGTAGAGGAATGATACCTCCCAGAGTCAGTGGGTAAAGCCGAGCTGGAAGGATAAGCGATTAAGAAAACTGTTATGAAATTTAAAAAAAGGCCAAGAAGTACGTTACGTTGTTATACGTTGCCCTGGTATCGAGGCAATCGCAGTTCGCACGGTAGTTGCTCTGAGTCAAGGCGAAGGAGAGTACTCCCTTTTGAGATCGTTGCCTGTTGTTTACGCGGTAGAGTGTTTGATTAGAAAAATGAAATGATTAAAAATTTCTCCACTTCTTAGATTAGATCTGTCATTCTGTCATACAAAATGTCAGTATGATATTTGATTAGTTTCGGAAATATTGAACACCAGTGAAATGTATCGTATGGACGCCATGTTGGATTGTTTTCTTCTTCTTCTTCTTCTTCTTCTTCTTCTTCTTCGCGAATGTGTCGCGAATTTTCTGACAGCGTATGAATATTATAATCATGGCTCATTATACAAAACCTACATTTCAATCACTTGTTTAGGACACGAGAATCTATCTATATAAGTTATGTGATTTTGAAAATTCCGCACAGCCGCCATGTTTAAGTTCTCATAGAAATTGAATTTAAATAGATCCAATATATTGAGTCTTACATGAAGATTTACTGTGCTAGGTTTCACTGCGAGAGACAAATCCATATAAAAATTTAGATTTCGCGTTGCCGCCATGTTAGATTTCTGTTCATCAGGTTATTGAAAGTCCCAATGATAAAATTATGTTTATAGCCTCTTTCAACATACAAAATTTCAGTTTGATTGCTGCCACAGATTCGCAGATATTGAGAACCTTCCAAATAATTCGGACGGATGCCATGTTAGATTGTTCTACTGTATATGTGGGCCATTTAGTTATGCACCATTAGATAAAGATTATTGCGTAGGTTCATTATTCAAACGTTCATTTCTATCGTGTGATTAGGACACAAAAAATAAAAAGGAACATAATTCTTATATTTTCCGCTACTCAATTGTCCTCATGAGCCTGAGTACACCCCATTCCAGCTCAGGGCCTCCGGATGAGAGGCAGGCAACCTACCCCGACACCACGGGGCCGTCTCACATACAGTCAACGCACACACACCGATCAAAGGTGATCTCATAAGCCTATTTTTATAAGATCAAAATAGGCTAAAAATCCAGAGTTTTGCTTATTACGCTGTGTTGTCACATACCTGTCGTTTGGACATTGATGTGTTTGCATGTGTTCACCTTAAAAAGCATTATGCCCCGTAGTGTGTTTTGAAAATTGTTGTTTCATCTCTGTTCAATGCAGAACGTGTGCCTATGTAAATCAAACATACGTTTCTTTGTTCATAACTTCTAAACACGTTTTGCACGCAATCTAGTTCTGGTTTCCACTTTTCAATTGTTATAATATCCAAGTATATGGATTCCTCAGACAGAGGCACCTCTAGACTATGAAGGATTGGACATTACAGTGATCAGAGTTTCAGAGAGAGATCATCCTAAGACGGAGTCTATGAAGCCTCCCCCTGTGGGTACAGATGGAACACTGCAGTGATCTGAGTTGCAGAGAGAGATCATCCTAAGGCGGAGTCTATGCAACCTCCCCCTGTGGGTACAGATGAGAATACGAGCACTTTTTCACTTGTCTCCATTCTGTTCGCGTTGGTCAAGCAGCTATTGTCTAGAATTGAGTGCGGTGAGCTACTGATGCATGACAATACATTTACTGTGGGAGCTTCTGGACGTCTTCAGGCCAGTGAAAGTATTGTCACAGCCCAACTGCCAAAGATGCGCTCTCTTCACTTCCCTTCCGCACAGCTTCTCGCTCCACTACATCCTGCGACAGGACGTTCCCTCACTTTGGCTAATGACCTAGATATGATACCTTTCAATCATAAAATCAATCAAGCAATCTATTTATCGGTATCTAAATTATACTGTAGGTTAAGAATCTTATCAGCTGATGTAATAATATTTGATTTTTTTATATTTTAAATCAGTGTTTACTAGCCTGTAGTTTCTGTTTGAAATTAATTGAAACAAAATGCAAATATCTATGTATACATGCTAGATGAAGACATTTTACAATCCGTTGTGCAATACTTTATAAATCCTTAACGTTTTTTTGTCTTGTTGTATTTTATTTCTGTAAGAACATAATTTAAATTGCAAATTTTTATTTAGAAGTTGATTTATTTTATTTTATTTTTGTATACATTCGTTTAGATATTATATTTGTTATCAATCGCAGTCAAGCACATCAGTGCTTTGTGAATGTTACATGTGGCACAGCATAAATATGTAAACGTTTATTTTTGTTCGTACAGTGATTTTTATGGCAATAAGTAAATAAACGAATTTGGAATCTGAAGACAATCTTGCAAAAACGGTCTTATATAACAGCGTGGTTAACTTCGTTGATTTCAAAGAGGCCTACGACTCCGTCGACAGACCAACTCTCTTCAGCATTCTGGAAGAGTTCAATGTTGATAAGAAAACCAGGGTAATAATTCAACAAATTCTCATTGTACTACATCAAACGTTAAGTTTGGTGAATAAATTTCTCAACCTTTTGAAAAACACACTAGTGTTTGCCAAGGATATGGACTTTCACCCATCCTTTTAGGTAGATTTCATTAGAAAGCTAACTATTGTAATGGGTACCATGTTTTGACTTCCGGAAAATTTCGACATATCTTCGCGTTTCACATCCCCCAGACCCCAAAACCACCGTCAGTTCAAAAGTTTATATATATAATTTATGTATGTATATTGAACCCTTATTGATCTTCGATAAATAAGTATTCAAATTTATTATTATTATTACTACGGCCCAGGTAGTACTTGAGGAAGTCGACATGGATATAAAGGAGGCTAGCATTTCGTAATATTGCAACAGAAGCTGAGCTGGTAGCTATTCTTGGGGGACGGCTAGAATTAGTCGGGTTCAAGGCCAAATTGAGCAACTACTGTAACAAAATTGGAAGCATAAAGGAAGGATCACGAGGCATTTGCAACGAACATACGATTGAATCAGCCAATCACAAGAGACCAAGCCATGACCACGCGGTGGACAGCGTCAGTAGTAAAAAGCCCGCGGAAATGGATATCTAGAGAACCGCCGAACGGATTAATTTCCGCACGAGTAATTTGAGACGATTGATTTATTTGAAGATGAATGACACTAGTCCCATCTTTGTGAGACAAAAACTCTGGAAGTTTTTGTCCGACTCCACCCCACTCCTCCGCCCTGTCAGTTTTCTAATAAATAGTTTGGCCTGACGCCACTCGAAGTCAATCGTTTTGGAGCCGTGAGAGGCTTACTTCACGCCAGTTTGTATCGTGATTTTAACGCTCAAAATTTGGTTAAGTCATTTTATTTGGGAGCTCTGAGGAGCTAAAGTCACAGCGATTGCATTATCGAATTTTAAAGCTCGAATACATTTTTTTAAAATTCTGGAATCAACTTTATTTTGTGAGCTAAATATTTCACGCCAGTGCGTGATAACTTGTAACAGTTATTTAGAGACGACGATTTCAGCTCTAAGGGGGAAGTATTGTAACACCCTAATTAGCGCTCACCGGAGCAAAGGTCCATAGTACAGGACGGAAATACCGAGCAAGATAGCGACTGTTAGTGCAGCCAAGATCTTAAACTTGTTAACGAGCCAGTGACGTGGTCTCGAGGTGTATATTTATGTACATATTGCTGTGTATTTTATATGTGTTTTATTGTGCGTGTGTGCGAGATATTTAGGGCCAGTCTTCGCTATTAATCGCATTAGGACAATTGTGGGTGAACTGAGTAACCTGCAAGCGATTATAGATAGGAAAAATAATTAACATTGAACTTTGCTGCCAAGGAGTCGATACCAAGATGATCAGCACGTGGTTTGGAGTTGGGATGAACTTCAACAGATCAACGCAGACGACTACTATGGAGTGCTAATTTGTCCATAGGGGCAATGGGTTGAGGAGGATGTCCTTAGTTCTACAAGCAGAGCGGTGATGTACTAAAATTGGATTATTTCAATTATGTAGTTAGATTTGGCCGGGGAACTTTGTAAATAATCATGTTTCTTTTCTTGTTGTGTAGAGTTTTTTCTTGCACCGACGCTCAATGTTTTAAATGTCCGTTGGCGCGTGGCCAAAGTGTTTGTTAGATATTTGTTTTTCCTTGAGTCATATGTAATGCGCGCGGCGTGCGTGCGTGATTTTTATCCTTGCAAATGCGGAACCCGTTACATTCGATAAATGGTGCTTTATTAACGTTAATATTTGAAATAGGAATGGGAGGAAATTACTGTAAGATATTTGCTGAACAGGTTATTATTCATATTAGGGTTGCCAAGCGCACCAACTTAAAAGTAATTTGTAGAACACCTTCGTTCTAATTTTGATAGATTTTTGAGTCCTTTTCAGGTTGACTAGTCACGGCATAGAACGGTGGCGCCAGCATGTGGATATTATTTGTGTCTTTTTATTTCAGGGTCTGTCAAAACCCATACGTGTGATTATGTGTGTTACTGTGTCAAGTGTGTGTTGATTCTACGTGAGGAGGGGGTAGAGGTTCTACCGCTCTCATATTTTTTTGCTGCTGTTGTATTTTTGGTGGAAAGACAGGGTGCTCTTGGGAGACCGCTGTTCTTGTCCATATTTTTCTGACACACACACGTATTATTGTGCTTTGGGGCACACTTCTTCGAGATTCGACCCCATGTCCTGGGAGGTCGAGGATATTTGACACGTTGGTTGACAGACATGCAGAGTTCCACAAACCGCCCGTTTTGCCTGTGACTTATTTTTGATAGGCAGTCTTGTTTGTCCGACTGACCCCTGTAAGCTTTCATGTAGCAAACCTGTTCATTGTGATGGTGATTTTTAAGCCATAATTAATTGGGAGTTCGCCATGTGTGTAACGGCTTGTTGTACGTTGTATGGGTAAAATATTGTATTATTAACGTAAATGTTGGCTGCGTGCCTATTGCTTTGTTGATGACTCGATTCATGTAATTTTGTATGTCACACCTGTGCGGTGTAGTGGTAGAGTATTTGTAATTTTTGACAGCGGTCATTTGTGTATTTTTATTTGGTCACGTGTTAATGTACTTGTGTTGATTTGTGTGAGAAGTCCTAAGTTTTTAGGCAGTAAATGTTGCTACGGCAATTTGATTCCAATTTCACTCGGAAATTTTGTGTTTGTTTATATTAGATTTAGGAAGTGTCGGTTTAGTTTTAAGTATTGTAGTTGTGTTCCCCCGTGTCGGTCTAGCTCTAGAAATGTGGATTCGTTGTCTGAAGGATCATTCTGGATGATAACGAATCACGCATTCATTGTACACATCGTGATGCATGTAGAACGGCATACACACATATATGGTCACTTTTGTATTTTTATCTTAGGGACACTTGGTCCAGGTAATTAATCTCTCCAGAGATTTTGCCTAGTTTTGGCATTTTTATTAAGTGGGAGTCAGATGGGAGTTTTTGTTGTTTATTGTTAAGTGTAAATATGGTGATTTGTTATTAAATTCATTTGTTTTAACCCTGGCTTCACTCTTTCCTGCATGTTATTTTGTTATATGTTACCCTGCAAGTTAATGAAGCGCCCTGACAACAACTTACGATATGAACCGTTACACCCCCCGAAACTGAGTCTCATATGCTTCTTTGCAAGGGTTCATAAAACAAAAATGGCTGCCCAAGTGGGGTTGTTGTTGTTGTTGCTTCGCTGACCTCATATGTATTTCGTTGAGAAATGATGCCAGGTCAAGCGGACACGTAAATTCAGTAAATTGAGGCGATGTTGTACCGCCATGTGCATTAGTAAAATCACTGAGTTCCTAAAGTTAGAGATATTGAACATGGTTAGAATTTGATATTGTATTTGTTATAAACTTGTTCTGGCGCCCGGCATTAAAATTAGAAATTTGCATTATTAATGAACTCAGTCAAAGCAGGAAGATGTTGCCTCATATTTGACATTTAATTGACTTCGGTTAATTGGTGTTTCGTAAATTCTGTTGGTTAGGAATTTAAAAGCAGATCACCAGGGGTTATCTTGTTGTTTGGGAATAAGTGTCATTGTATTCAGTAAATTTTGTTACTGAAATTTTCATTAAATTAGAGCCAGTAATATTTAAATGTGTGACATGTATGTGTGTATATGGCTGAAACCTTGACCCATAACCCTGTTTTCTCTGAATATATTTTTGTGTGTGATATGGCGAGTTTTTATGAGATTAAGGCATTGTTAGAACAGATGTCGATTCAAATGTCCGCGAAAAGTGAAAAACAATTAGAACAGATGTCCGCGAAAACGGAAGAACAATTAGAACAGATGTCCGTAAAGACGGAAGAACAATTAAATAAACAATTGAAAGAACAATTAGGAGCTCAGCGGGAGCATAACGATAAACAATTAAATGACATTACGGTCCAGTTACAAGCGCAGAAGATAGACAGTGAAAAACAATTAAATGACATTACGGTCCAGTTACAAGCGCAGAAGGTAGACAGTGAAAAACAATTACACGACATGAGCGGTAATATTTCGGTCCAGTTAGAAGTCCAGAAATTAGACACGGACAAACAATTAAATGAACTAAATCACAAATTGTCGGAACAGGCGGTAACACAAACGGCACAAACCGAACAATTAGGAAAAATCACTAATGACATTAATCAGAGCGTTAAAAAAGTAGAGAAACTGGCAGGCGAGGTCGCCGAGAACAACGTCAAACAGTTAGGCGAAATTAAGAAATCGGAGGCAAAATTTGATAACAAATTAGTACAATTTGACGAGATGGTGGCAGATAAACTCAAACAGATAGAGGCGGCATGTGTCAGTAACACCGCGGGAATGAAGAAAACCCAAGAGAAGCTACAGCAGCAAATTAATTCGGTAGACAGCAACGTGCTGGAATTAATAAAGGAAATTGATAAAGTCGAGGTTAAGGCTGAAACTGAACGGATACACTTGCGGGAGAATTTAGAGGAGCAATTAGGCAAAACACAAGAAATCATAAGAAAAGAGATGGAAGGCCAGCTAATAAACACACAAGAGGTTATAAGAGAAGAGGTCGGGGGACAGCTAGTAAAAACGCAAGAACAGATACGTGAAGAGCTAGAGAAAAATCAGGAAAGGAACGAGGAGAAAATTAATAGCTTAAAAAGTAGGATCCGGCGAGATTGGGACCAGCAGGCTCACGCAAATAAGGAAGACCGGCTGACAGTTTTAAAGAGAATGCAGGCATTGGAGGAAAATGTAAAGTCAAAATTACAGGAACACTCAGAGTTAATCATCAAAAACGAGATTAGATCTTTAGAGAATGCGACATTATTTTCGGCTGAAAATATACCGGAGAAGCAAACAAGTATTGGAAGTCCTGCAGGTTTGAAGTTGGCTGAGGATACGAGCCGGGGTCAAAGTCCCAGACTAACGAGTAATGCATTCCAGCAATACAGTGGGGAGACTTCAACACCGCAACCGAACTTGGCACCAGCCCAAGTCATCCAAGTCATTCGGGGTAATGATTTTAAGCCCGATAAGTTTAAGGAACATTCAGGAACTACTCCCAAAGAATTTCTACGACAATTAACTGATTACTTTAATGACCAGCACATCGGCCCTGAGAAACAATTAAGACTAGTGGAGAAATTTTTAGAAGGACCTAGCCTAACCTGGTTTTTAAGCTTCAAGTACACGTTCACAGACATGGCTCAATTACGCGAGGCATTTTTGAAGAAGTTTTGGAGTCCTTCGTTACAGCAGGGGTTGAGAATGGACCTGTACACGTGCAAATATCATAGTACGCATCCAACCCGTTTTTCAGAATTCTTCAGTCAGCAATTGGTAAAATTCAGAGATTTTGACGACCCGCCTAGCGAGCCAAATATGGTTCTAACCATCGGGAAACAACTCCCAATGCACATCCAACAACTATTAGTCGCAGGGAACATTCAAACCGCAGTCCAAGCCGAAGAATTACTCAGACACTTAGACGAAACGAGTATGGTAAGCCCACAGATCGGAAGAAGGAATCTGGAATGTGTCAACACGGCAGAGGTAGTTCAGGGACTCCAAGGTAACCACAGCCAGGGGAACCAAACTAAGACACAGTCCACAGGGACACAATTCACGCCAAGAAGACAAGATTTTGACGGCCGAAACCAGTTCCACAATAACAATCAGAATTATCAGAATAACCGCGGGAGATACAATCAGAACAATCAAAATCATAACAATCAGTGGACGTACCAGCGGGAGTACACAAATTGGAGGGGAAACCAGAGACACGGTAGACCTTACCGAAGAAATGGAGATGGTAGATGGAATAACGGCAGGGACTATCGCCAAGACAATAGGGGAGATTATCGGAACACCTGGGACGAGCGATATATTGAATCACGTAAATACTTGGATCAGTTAAGTACTGAAGAAGCGGAGAAAGAGAAGTGGGGGCGTGCCATGGCAAACCGACAGAGCCCAGACCATCACCATGAAGAAGAGAAGAGACCAGCCGACAAACTAAAACAGAAAAATAATAGAGGAAATTCGCGGGACGAAGTTTCGGGCAAGGGCCTGGAAATATGGTAGCAGGAGAAGAAGAAGACGGGAGGAGAAGAAGATGGGAGAAGAAGAAGATGGGAGAAGAAGAAGAAGAGAAACATTTGATGACTAGGAAAGATGATGTGTGCAGAATCAGTATTGCAAAAATTTTATTTTGAAAGCCAACACCCGAATCTACGTGGAGCGCCAGAGTACGCACTTTGTTTGTAAACAACGAGTAGCTGAGACGACAGGAGTGGCAACTACTTGAGGAGAAGGGGGGTCCTAGCGAGGAAGTATGAATGACATTCCAGCGAGAAAGGGAGCACACTAATTGAGTCAGAGGGGCATACACTTGAGCAGCTGAGTGAGATTTAAAGAGATGTGTTGTTACTACAGTGGATTTTATTTTTGAAATCCAAACCAATAAATTGTTTCGAAGTTCAAAACCTTGCTGAGGATAAATGAACCCTTATTGATCTTCGATAAATAAGTATTCATATTTATTATTATTATTACTACGGCCCAGGCAGTACTTGAGGAAGTCGACATGGATATAAAGGAGGCTAGCATTTCGTAATATTGCAACAGAAGCTGAGCTGGTAGCTATTCTTGGGGGACGGCTAGAATTAGTCGGGTTCAAGGCCAAATTGAGCAACTACTGTAACAAAATTGGTAGCATAAAGGAAGGATCACGAGGCATTTGCAACGAACATACGATTGAATCAGCCAATCACAAGAGACCAAGCCATGACCACGCGGTGGACAGCGTCAGTAGTAAAAAGCCCGCGGAAATGGATATCTAGAGAACCGCCGAACGGATTAATTTCCGCACGAGTAATTTGAGACGATTGATTTATTTGAAGATGAATGACACTAGTCCCATCTTTGTGAGACAAAAACTCTGGAAGTTTTTGTCCGACTCCACCCCACTCCTCCGCCCTGTCAGTTTTCTAATAAATAGTTTGGCCTGACGCCACTCGAAGTCAATCGTTTTGGAGCCGTGAGAGGCTTACTTCACGCCAGTTTGTATCGTGATTTTAACGCTCAAAATTTGGTTAAGTCATTTTATTTGGGAGCTCTGAGGAGCTAAAGTCACAGCGATGGCATTATCGAATTTTAAAGCTCGAATACATTTTTTTAAAAAATTCTGGAATCAACTTTATTTTGTGAGCTAAATATTTCACGCCAGTGCGTGATAACTTGTAACAGTTACTTAGAAACGACGATTTCAGCTCTAAGGGGGAAGTATTGTAACACCCTAATTAGCGCTCACCGGAGCAAAGGTCCATAGTACAGGACGGAAATACCGAGCAAGATAGCGACTGTTAGTGCAGCCAAGATCTTAAACTTGTTAACGAGCCAGTGACGTGGTCTCGAGGTGTATATTTATGTACATATTGCTGTGTATTTTATATGTGTTTTATTGTGCGTGTGTGCGAGATATTTAGGGCCAGTCTTCGCTATTAATCGCATTAGGACAATTGTGGGTGAACTGAGTAACCTGCAAGCGATTATAGATAGGAAAAATAATTAACATTGAACTTTTCTGCCAAGGAGTCGATACCAAGATGATCAGCACGTGGTTTGGAGTTGGGATGAACTTCAACAGATCAACGCAGACGACTACTATGGAGTGCTAATTTGTCCATAGGGGCAATGGGTTGAGGAGGATGTCCTTAGTTCTACAAGCAGAGCGGTGATGTACTAAAATTGGATTATTTCAATTATGTAGTTAGATTTGGCCGGGGAACTTTGTAAATAATCATGTTTCTTTTCTTGTTGTTTAGAGTATTTCTTGCACCGACGCTCAATGTTTTAAATGTCCGTTGGCGCGTGGCCAAAATGTTTGTTAGATATTTGTTTTTCCTTGAGTCATATGTAATGCGCGCGGCGTGCGTGCGTGATTTTTATCCTTGCAAATGCGGAACCCGTTACATTCGATAAATGGTGCTTTATTAACGTTAATATTTGAAATAGGAATGGGAGGAAATTACTGTAAGATATTTGCTGAACAGGTTATTATTCATATTAGGGTTGCCAAGCGCACCAACTTAAAAGTAATTTGTAGAACACCTTCGTTCTAATTTTGATAGATTTTTGAGTCCTTTTCAGGTTGACTAGTCACGGCATAGAACGGTGGCACCAGCATGTGGATATTATTTGTGTCTTTTTATTTCAGGGTCTGTCAAAACCCATACGTGTGATTATGTGTGTTACTGTGTCAAGTGTGTGTTGATTCTACGTGAGGAGGGGGTAGAGGTTCTACCGCTCTCATATTTTTTTGCTGCTGTTGTATTTTTGGTGGAAAGACAGGGTGCTCTTGGGAGACCGCTGTTCTTGTCCATATTTTTCTGACACACACACGTATTATTGTGCTTTGGGGCACACTTCTTCGAGATTCGACCCCATGTCCTGGGAGGTCGAGGATATTTGACACGTTGGTTGACAGACATGCAGAGTTCCACAAACCGCCCGTTTTGCCTGTGACTTATTTTTGATAGGCAGTCCTGTTTGTCCGACTGACCCCTGTAAGCTTTCATGTAGCAAACCTGTTCATTGTGATGGTGATTTTTAAGCCATAATTAATTGGGAGTTCGCCATGTGTGTAACGGATTGTTGTACGTTGTATGGGTAAAATATTGTATTATTAACGTAAATGTTGGCTGCGTGCCTATTGCTTTGTTGATGACTCGATTCATGTAATTTTGTATGTCACACCTGTGCGGTGTAGTGGTAGAGTATTTGTAAATTTTGACAGCGGTCATTTGTGTATTTTTATTTGGTCACGTGTTAATGTACTTGTGTTGATTTGTGTGAGAAGTCCTAAGTTTTTAGGCAGTAAATGTTGCTACGGCAATTTGATTCCAATTTCACTCGGAAATTTTGTGTTTGTTTATATTAGATTTAGGAAGTGTCGGTTTAGTTTTAAGTATTGTAGTTGTGTTACCCCGTGTCGGTCTAGCTCTAGAAATGTGGATTCGTTGTCTGAAGGATCATTCTGGATGATAACGAATCACGCATTCATTGTACACATCGTGATGCATGTAGAACGGCATACACACATATATGGTCACTTTTGTATTTTTATCTTAGGGACACTTGGTCCAGGTAATTAATCTCTCCAGAGATTTTGCCTAGTTTTGGCATTTTTATTAAGTGGGAGTCAGATGGGAGTTTTTGTTGTTTATTGTTAAGTGTAAATATGGTGATTTGTTATTAAATTCATTTGTTTTAACCCTGGCTTCACTCTTTCCTGCATGTTATTTTGTTATATGTTACCCTGCAAGTTAATGAAGCGCCCTGACAACAACTTACGATATGAACCGTTACACCCCCCGAAACTGAGTCTCATATGCTTCTTTGCAAGGGTTCAATATATATGCATATCAGTTTCTTGTGGACACGATAACTGCCGTAATTTTGCACCGATCACTTTGAATTTTTTTACCGAATATGTACACCTATAAAATCTCGGTCGAGTTCGTTACTGGGCTAAATCGGTCGAAGGGGGTGAAAATGGGGGTCTTTTTTCGAAAAAGTGAAATATTGCTATAACACGCTTAATATGTAAAATATCGAATCCGTTCAAAGTTCATACCATGTGTCGGAAAAAGCCCAAAAATTTATGTTTGAAGAGTTTTTTTTATAGCACCAACCATTGACCAAAGGGGTGGGAAAAAGTGGGTTTTTCGGGAAACATTAATCATATCTCTCTTAATAGGCACAATATGAAAACCGTACACAATGGACAATATTCCCCTAATAATTACCTAACACTTTTATCTGAAAGAATTTTTGATATGACCCACCATTACGCCAAGGGATGAGAAAAATGATTTCGGAATTATAAGACAAGTAGTTCCGTGAAGAACTATACAGCCTATTTTCATATATCCTACTTATGTTAATTGCCACTATCAACATACACAATTTCTGTTGGATTGCTGTAATAGATTCGTAGATATTAAGAACCGACTAAATATTTCGGATGGTCGCCATGTTGGATTTTATATATGTAGGTCCTAGAGTTATGTACTGTTACATGCAGATTATTGTGAATGTGTTGTATTCAAACTTCAATTGCATAATTAGGACACAAGAAAAAACAAGGAGATTTTAAAATTTTTCACAGCTGCCATCTTGAGGTTATGGAAACAATTGAAATAAATTAGATGCCAGTGGATTAACATTCGTATAAGGATTTACTGTACCAAGTTTCACTGCACTCGGATGGTTAAATTGCGAGAAACGTCCATGTGAATATTTATAATTCGCGTCACCGCCATTTTGGATTTGTGATCACCAGGTTATTTAAAGTCCTATAGGTGAAGTTAAGTTCATAGCCCCTATGAACATTAAAAGATGCAGTTTGATTGCTAAAATAGATTCGTAGATATTCAGTATCGTCTAAATATTTCGGATGGTCGCCATGTTGGATTGTTAAATGTATAGGCCATAGAGTCATGTACCATTAAAGGAAAATTATTGCGTAGGTTCATTATTCAAACTTTCACTTCGATCGCATGACTACATCACAAGAAATAAAAACTTAATTTTAAAATTCGCACTGCCGCCAACCTGAGGTTATGTAAACAATTGAACTAAATTAGATACCAGTGGATTACAATGTGTATAAATATTTCCTGTACCAGGTTTCAGTGCGCTTGGAACATTAAATCGCGAGAAAGGTCTATTTAAAATTTTCAAATTCGCTTGGCCGCCATGTTCGTTTTGTAGTTAACCGGTTTTTGAAAGTCTTATAGATGGACTTCCAGTAGTGCCCTTTATCACCGTACAAAATTTTAGGGAGATACCGCAAATAGTTTCAGAGATATAGAATGCCGGTGAAATATTTCGCACATCCGCCATCTTGTGATTATGTAAACAATTGAACGAAGTTAGATGTCGGTGCATTACAATGTATATAAACATATACTGTACCAAGTTTCATTGCGTTTGGTTGGTCAAATCACGAGAAACGTCTATTTAAATGTCGCAAATTCGCTTGCCCTCCATGTTGGTTTTGAAGTTACCAGGTTTTCAAAAGTCACATAAGTGAACTTATAGTAGTTCCCTCTATCACCATAGAAAATGTCAGGGTAATATCGGTAATAGTTTCGGAGATATTGAATGCTGGTGAAATATTTCGCACAGCCGCCATTTGGATCGGTGAGTCGTAACAAAATTTGAAGGGCACGGTCGAGGTCGCCGGGAATAGTGCTATGAACTTTCCGAGTTTCATTGAAATCGCTCCTGTCGTTTAGATTTTATTAGGGGGACACACACACACGAATCACACACACACACACGCACACACACACGGACAAAAGGTGATCTCATAAGCCTATTTTTTCAAAATTGAAAATAGGCTAAAAATGCCAAGAGCTCTCAGAGGTTGCCATGGCAACACTACTAGATTGATGAGGGATGAGCCATCAGACGTTGCCATGACAACGCACTTGTACGAGATCAGATTCAGATTTCCATCTGACTAAGTGTGAAGCGGCTTCGGTGACGTAACTGGTAGCATGCTGAACTTCTACGCCCAAGGTCGCGGGTCCAAAGCCAGCCAAAGTCGTCGGATGTTCTAAGAGCGCTAAAAATCCCTCACTATGCTTTCCTTTGGAGGGGAAGTTCCAACGTTCGTTGCGAGTTGCTGGTTGCGGTGGCATCAAGTAGCCAAGTTCACAGCTAGGTGTCGTTGACGGTAGTACCTGGTAGCAACATTAGGAACTACTGCTTGAAATTGACCGTCAGCAGTCCTTACCTGAATTACGGACTAATACAGCCATCACAATTCACACCGTTTATCAGACAGATTCTACACTCACCCAAAGTACACGGGGTTACATGACCGCGTTGTCGCTGCCCCTAAACTGAGGAATCAACCAAAATCTCTGCGGGAAATATAATTTTGCGTGAAGAAGTAACAGACCGTTACATAGTTACACATCAGTGTCGAAACCTTGCATAAGGACAGTGTGACCACAAGTATAACAAGTAGTTCCGTGAAGAACTATACAGTCTATTTTCATATATCCTGCTCATGTTAATTGTCTCTATCAACATACAAAATTTCAGTTTAATTGCTGTAACAGATTCGTAGATATTGAGAACCGTCTAAATATTTCATATGGTCGCCAGGGTGGATTTTTATTTTTGTACTAATACATTAATATTATTGAGAACGTGTGGTATTCAAACTTCAATCGCATGATTAGAACACAAGAAGTAAAAACGAGATTTTAAAAGTACGTACACCAGCCATCTTGTGATTATGCAAACAATTGAAATAAATTACATGCCAGTGGATCAACATTTGTATACGCATTTAACGTGCAACGTTTCACGGCACTCGGATAGTTAATTCGCGAGAAACGTCCATTTAAATATTTATACTTCGCCTCGCCGCCATGTTGGATTTGTGCTCACCAGGTTACTGAAAGTCCTATAGGTGAACATATGTTCATAGTCTCTATGAACATAAAAAAATTCAGTTTGGTTGCTGTAAAAGATTCATAGATATTGAGAACCGTCTAAATATTTTGGAAGCTCGCCATTTAGGATTGTTATATGTATAGGCCATATAGTTATGTACCATTCAAGGACAATTATTGCCTAGCTTCATTATTCAAACTTTCACTTCGATCGCATGATTACGACACAAGAATAAAAACTTAATTTTAAAATTTCGCACAGCCGCCATCTTGAGGTTAAGTAAATACTTGAATTAAATTATATGGCAGTGCATTACAATCTGCAAAATCATTTACTGTAGGCCTACCACATTTCACTGCGCTCAGAGAGTTAAATCACGTGAAAAGTCTATTAAAATATTTCAAATTCGGTTGGTCGCCATGTTCGTTTTGTACTTTACAGGTTTATGAAATATACATAGGTAAACTTGTATCAGTACCCTTTATCACCGTACGAAATTGCATGATGATATCTGTAATAGTTTCGGAGATATAGAATGTCATTGAAATATTTCGCACAGCCGCCATTTTGAGGTTATGTAAACAATTGAACTAAATTAGACTCCAGTGCATTACAATGTGTATAACATTTTCTGTACCAAGTTTCATTACGTTTGGATAGTTAAATCGCGAGAAATGTCTATTTAAAAGTCTCAATTTCGCTTGGCCGCTATGTTGGTTTTGTAGTCACCAGGTTTTTGAAAGTCTCATAGGTAAATTTCTAGTAGTGCCCTTTATCATCGTACACAATTTCAGGGCGATATCGGTAATAGTTTCGGAGATATTGAATGCTAGTGAAATATTTCGCACAGCCGCCATGTTGGATTGGTGAGATGTTACAAAATTTGAAGGGCACGGTCGAGGTCGCCGGGAATAGTGCTATGAACTTACCGAGTTTCATTGAAATCGCTCCAGCCGTTTAGATTTTATTAGGGACACACACCTCACACACACACACACACACACATACACACACACACACGGACAAAAGGTGATCTCATAAGCCTATTTTTTCAAAATTGAAAATAGGCTAAAAATGGACCCCAAATTACAAGAAGGTTACTGTCCCCATAAGACAATAAAATGTTTAAAATATGCATAAAATGACGAAAAACAAAGTTAATTAAGCTCCAATTATAAAATACTTTCTCGCAATAAATGAGGTCTGATCCTTCTACGAAAACCTGCATATTCTGCCTATTTTCGCCTATCCCCAAGTTTGTCCGGTGAAATCTACCTCCGCCTTCCGGCGTGCCGAGAAGACTTTTTAATATGGTCCTGGAAAGACTAAACAGAACTTGGGAAAGAGAGGTTAAGGGAATACACATTGGTAAAAGAGGAGAGTATAGAGCTAATATGAAATGTTTGGCATTTGCTGATGGCCTTGCCATTTTAACGAATACCAGACAAGAAGAAAAGCATGCAATTGAAAAATTACACGAAGTTTCACAAAAGGCTGGTCTTCTGATATCTTATGAAAATCTCAGTAGGCCTACATAGAACGATCCCCGTCCGACAATCTACCCATGAAGACGCGATATGGTTCTATATCAAGAGTTTCCCATTTTAAATATTTAGGAGAAATCATCCGACCTTCAGGCTTAAACATGAAAAATCAAGAACGAGTGAGAAAATTACAGAGAGCGTGCGGACTTACCTGGAATCATTACAACAAAAAATCAGCGGCTTCGGTGGCGTAGTTGGTAGCATGCTGAACTGCTGCGCCCAAGATAGCGGGTTCAAACCCGGCCGAAGTCGTCGGATTTTTTTAAGAGCGTTAAAATAATCCTTCAGCATGCCTTCCTTCGGAGGGGAAGTAAAGCCAGCTGTCCCATGCCATAGATTTATGGCATGTAAAAGATCCTTCCACAGAATAAACTTGTGTGAAGCTAAATTGTTAGGTTAGATTTCGTCGGAACGCTCTATCAAAGTTCCCACGTTCACCAGTAGGTATCATTGATATCTGGTAGCGAAAGTTGGAACTACTTGAAATTGAACCGAACTTGTAGCTCACCCTAAGGGTGTCCGCTGGAAGCAGCTACAGACTCAGGCGAGCCGAACATGTCCTCGGACACTCCCGGCAGTAAAAGCCATACGATAATTAATTAACAAAAAAATGGATGTCAGTTAATGCAAAACTAAGACACTACAAAACAGCAGTTCTTCCTGAAGCACTTGATCGTCACTCAAAAATTAAAGAAACAGAAAAACGAGAACGTAAAATCCTCAGAAAAGTTTTTGGACCAGTGAATAAAGAGGGAGTATGGATTAAGGGACCACCATCAGAAACTTATAAATCCATTGAAACTATCACCGACACTTTCAGAAAGAGACGAGCTAAATGGTTTGGTCACATATACAGAATGGACCTGCACGGAATTACAAAACAAATATTCAATATCACTCTCAACAGTAAAAGCAAGTCCAAATGGATACAGGAAACTGAAGAAGGCCTTAAACAGCTAAACATCACGATGCACGACATGAAGGATCGGGTTAAATTTAGGAAAACCATAATGAAACATAAATTTGATAAAGAACTGCCACCAAAGATGCCAGAAAAAATGTGGACGGACGAACGGAAGAAAGAACAAAGTGCACGAATGAAGAGGATTTGGGAGGAACGTCGCCGTAAGACTCGGTTGTCATGAAAATTGTTCAAGTTCAAAAAACTCTCTTAAAAGGGAATGTATGATAGTAATAAATAAATAAATAAATTAATTAATAAATAAATAAGTAAATAAATAAATATCCATAGCATTTTCCATTAACTCAAAACTTATGGGACATACGCATGTTTTACGCTACTTTGTTGGGTGATGAATCTGAATGTTATTTCGCGTTTAATGAAATAGAATGTTTTAGCGATGGTTTAGGCCTATTTATTTATAGTGCATTATGCAACGAGCCTATAATGGCAATAATTAAGACACGAGTATGGTTATAAAACGAGCGTATGCGAGTTTTATAATTTCCATACGAGTGTCTTAATTACCATTGTAGGGAGTTGCATACGACTTTTTATGTTCGACGATAATTATAACTTTATTATATGTTTTAACATAAATATTCATAAATATCTGTGGGATTCAGTAAATTCAGTTAGTGAACAGGGCGCGCTGGCTTTGCTGACTGAACAGAGCGCATGCGTGCTGCATGCGTGGGTCAAGGCACTCCGAAAGCAGAGACCATTCACTTTGCTTGCCAACACAGAACACTTATTGTTTACAGCCTGTCGTCCAGTTCTATAGCATTTACTAATATTGTCACCGAAGTCGTTTGAAAGCAATGCGCTGTGTAGAAATTGGATTTGGGGATATTAAAGTACAGTGCTATTTCTTGTCTCATATTCGCCAGTTTATTTACGCGAACATATGAACCACTTTCCATGTCGGAAATTTATATAGACATGTTGGATTTTGAGCGCATGCGCAAAGGCATCCTTACCTAATTGGTCACACAACTGTTTCTTGAGCTCTGATTGGTGGGGGAAACTGTTTCATAATGAAAAATAGTGTTATAATGAGCCTCATTATGATACAGTTTTCTGACACATAATGTTTACATTTCGACTTCGTCGAACATAAAGGTAATTATCGACACTAGGGAATTTCATTGCAAGTCATAGTTTTCTAGGTTTATCGAAAATACAAATGAGAGGGATAATTTCGTAGTTAATAGGGGTGTATAAGAGCAAAGCATTGAGGGAATTAGTAAAGGAGAATCATTGCCACTCATGTGGGAAGGTTATGGGTGCAACACATCTGCTCAGAGAATGCAATGAAATCAAAATAATAAGAGCAATGCATGTAGATAAGGGATACAGGCCTACATAAACAGATTAGAAGGTGAAAATGAATGTAACACATTTGTGAAACTATTTAATGTTATTCGGGGAATATGGGCTAGGAAATAGACATATCAGAAACACAATAAGGATGCATGTGAGATAAATATAAGGGTGTAGAAGATGGTATCCTATACAATAAAACTTAGTTAAAGTTTAGGAAAGCCTCTCTGTAAGAATCGGATACAATGAGAATAAGGAAGAATAAGAATACAATATAATAAGAATAGGAAAGAAAAAATAGAATAAGAATAAGATAGAATAAGAATATAGGCTAGTAGAATAAGAATAGAATAGAATAAGAATAGAATAGAATAAGAATATGATAGAATAAGAATATAGGCTAGTAGAATAAGAATAGAATAGAATAAGAATATGATAGAATAAGAATATAGGCTAGTAGAATAAGAATAGAATAGAATAAGAATAGAATAGAATAAGAATAGAATAGAATAAGAATATAGGCTAGTAGAATAAGAATAGAATAGAATAAGAATATAGGCTAGTAGAATAAGAATAGAATAGAATAAGAATATGATAGAATAAGAATATAGGCTAGTAGAATAAGAATAGAATAGAATAAGAATATGATAGAATAAGAATATAGGCTAGTAGAATATGAATAGAATAGAATAAGAGTATGATAGAATAAGAATATAGGCTAGTAGAATAAGAATAGAATAGAATAAGAATATAGGCTAGTAGAATAAGAATAGAATAGAATAGAATAAGAATATGATAGAATAAGAATATAGGCTAGTAGAATAAGAATAGAATAGAATAAGAATATGATAGAATAAGAATATAGGCTAGTAGAATAAGAATAGAATAGAATAAGAATATGATAGAATAAGAATATAGGCTAGTAGAATAAGAATAGAATAAGAATATAGGCTAGTAGAATAAGAATAGAATAGAATAAGAATATGATAGAATAAGAATATAGGCTAGTAGAATAAGAATAGAATAGAATAAGAATAGAATAGAATAAGAATATGATAGAATAAAACAAGTAGTTCCACGAAGAATTATACAGACTATTTTCATATATCCTACTCATGTTAATTGCCTCTATCTACATACAAAATTTCAGTTTGAAGGTTGTGATAGATTCGTAGTATTGAGAACCGTCTAAATATTTCGGATGGTCGCCATGTTGGATTGTTATATGTATAGGCCATAGTGTTATGTACCATTAAAAGAAAATTATTGCGTAGGTTCATAATTCAAACTTTCACTTCGATCGCATGATTACGACACAATAAATAAACATTTATTTTTAACCTGGTAACTACAAAACCAACATGGCGGCCAAGCGAAGTTGAGACTTTTAAATAGACTTTTCTCGCGAATTAACCATCCAAACGTACTGGAACTTGGTACAGCAAATGTTTATACACATTGTATTGCACTGGCGTCTAATTTAGTTCAATTGTTTACATAACCTCAAAATGGCGGTTGTGCAAAATATTTCACCGGCATTCTATATCTTCGAAACTATTACAGATATCACCCTGAAATTTTGTACGGTTATAAAGGGCACTGGTACAAATTTATCTATGTTACTTTCATAAACCTCTAAAGTACAAAACGAACATGGCGGCCAAGCGAAGTTGAAACATTTTAATAGACTTTTCTCGTGATTTAACTCTCTGAACGCAGTGAAATGTGGTACAGTAAATGATTATACATATTGTAATGCTCTGCCATCGAATTTAGTTCAATTGTTTACGTAACCTCAAGATGGCGGCTGTGAAAAAATTTAAAATTAAATCCGATCTCTACCAAATTTTGCAATAACATATATTCTTATGACGAGTGTCTTTTGACTAAACTACAAGGTCATCAGCCCAATAGTTTGCAGATGGTGGCCATGTATGTGTGCTAATCGATTCCCCTTATCAATTCAAACATGGTGAAACCGAATTGAACGAAATTTGGTACAGAGGTAGCGCTTGCAAATGGCACTCCAGTGTGATGTCTTATATCGCCGCCATCTTGACAAAACGTAATGGCGGCCACCCAAATGTTAATAGCTTGAATCAAATTACGACCAACATAATCCTCTGATCTCCAACAAATTTGGCAATATTATACCTTTATGTATAAAGAATCTTTTGACCAAACTACAAGGTCATCAGTCCAATAACTTGCGGATGGCGGCCATGTATGTGTGCAAATCGATTCCCCCTATCTTTTCAAACACGGTGAAACCGAATTGAACGAAATTTGGTACAGAGGTAGCACTAGCAAAATGCACCTCAGTGTCATGTTTTATATCGCCGCCATATTGCCGGAAACGTAATGGTGGCCCCTCAAATGTAAAAAGCTTAAAACAAATTACGAAAAACCTAATCATTTGATCTCAACAAATTTTTCAACAACATACCTTTATGTGAGGAGACTTCTTTGACCAAGCTACAAGGTCATCAGTCCAATAGTTTGCATATGGCGGGCATGTACTCTATGTGTGCAAATCCGATTCCCCTATCAATTCAAACACGGTAAAACCGAATTGATCGAAATTTGGTACAGAGGTAGCACTAGCAAACGGCACCTCAGTGTCATGTTTTATATCGCTGCCATCTTGACAGAAACGGAATGGCGGCCACCCAAATGTTAAAAGCTTAAATCACATTACGACCAACCTAATCATTTGGTCTCTCCCAAATTTGGCAACAACATACCTCTTTGTGGGAAGCATCTTTTGACTGAACTACAAGGTCATCAGCCCAATAGTTTGCAGATAGCGGCCATGTATGTGTGCAAATCGATTCCCCATATCAATTCAAACACGGTGAAACTGAATTGAATGAAATTGTTTACAGAGGTAGCACTATCAAAGGGCACCTCATATTCATGTTTAATATCCGTATAGCACGTTGTATTTCAACAAGCTACTACAACCAACATTCAATTTTACTCCAAAAAAAGGACAAAGAGTTATAACAATACCCATGCATTTAGGAGAAAGTAGGCTATATGTTCTTTACTGAACATCTTGTTTGGTAATAGCGATACGCGCGAACTTTCTTCATATCCTCTTTCTTGCCTACATATTGTGACCTTTATGCATCTCTGATAGCATAAAGTCTACATATAATTCCAACAAAATTTAATTCATGTCTCAAAGCCGATGTGAGAATAGAAGTTGCTTGTGAAACTAGAAGGACAAAAGGATGGTTCGTACGTGACTTGAAGAAGCTTTCTCCCAGCGCGGACAAAGGTAGCAGGAAAGAGAAAATCCACATCTGGACACCAAATGCGCCAGACAACGCGCGGAGGTCGTTACACTACGCGGGTAAATGCAGAAACCTCAACGATCACCTACCAAATAAACCCCGCCCATTTGAAAGGAATTAGAGCAGTAATTGGAATACTGAAACAGGAATTATACCATCGTATAGGGGATTATCCCAGCCTCTCAGAAATATCGTCAAAATTTAAATTGGATTATTCTGTGATTTTTGCTAGAATTAAAATGAAATCGGGGGGGGGGGGTGGATTTGAAACGACCAATGGCAGTGAGAGACGCTAGACGCGATCAAATCCCGCCGAAATTAAGGGACAATGAAGCAAATTACGGAGCTCATTATATAAGGATCCAACGATCGGATTTTGAATAAAAAGGAGTCATTGAGACATTGGAAATGAGGACGTTCTAAGGAGCTAGTTCGCATATTCATGTGAGTGTTATTTTGGAAATAAATTCTGAGAACCCCCTACTCCACGTCCCTTTAAGAGAAATCGTATAAATAATGGATTGAAACACAGCGAAGTTAGTCTACTTTGGGGCAACGTCAGAGGCGGAAGCCCGTGCCTCGAGCCTTCAGAAAGTACGGTGATTTTTACAAGTTCTATAAGTCTACTTTGGGGCAACGTCAGAGGCGGAAGCCCGTGCCTCGAGCCTTCAGAAAGTACGGTGATTTTTACAAGTCTACTTTTACAAGTCTACTTTGGGGCATCACGGGAGGCGGAAGCCCGTGCCTCGAGCCTTCAGAAAGTACGGTGATTTTTACAAGTTCTATAAGTCTACTTTGGGGCATCACGGGAGGCGGAAGCCTTGGCCCTGAGCGTTCAGAAATTAACGTGATTTTTACAAGTTTTATAAGTTCTTAATACGCGCTGTAGAGGCGAGAGCCTGCGTTTGAGGCATAAGAATAATTAACATTGTCACAAGTTTATAAGTAGGAGCAAGTATACCTCCAAAATTTGAACATCGCTAAGTATTCGCGAGTGCGAAGTAGAACAGTGCATATCATAACAGTATGACGCAGTTGTAATGATAGGTATAGCCGCCCGAGCTATTAACAGCTAGACCAGTATTCTAGGAAGCTATGAACTGTCGGCCGAACTAAATAAGTTGATGATAGCTATATGAGATAGGAGCTTCATGTGCGAGAACCGTGCATTGTGTTAATGGTAATAATTCACAGTGGACCTTTGTTTTGGTGAAATTTTGAGAAAAACCGTGTGTAAATTATCCTCCTATCATGATGAACCAACTAATGAAGAAGACTGATATCAAGGACCAGAACCGCATCAGGAAATATGAGAGATAAGTAAATATTGTATGGGGCATGTGGGTCATAATGTTTCCCATTATTGGGGTCGGATAAGTTTATCTCGATCATAAGCAGTTATGATAAAAATAGATATTTTAGGCGTACCGGGCATGTTTGTGTAGATTTGTGTGTTTATCAGTAATGAGTATTTTTTGTGTGTTTTATAATGTAATAAGTATATGAGCATCAAAGTGTTATTTTAAATATGGTTTTGTTTGGAATGTCATTAATCTTGTTGAATGCACAGTCAAGGGAATATTTGTTTGATAGTGCTTATGCACAATGTGATTGTAAAAGCTAAATGGGGAAGACCGCTCGATATTGTGACAAGACCAGTAAGTGACACTGAAATTATGAGAGTAATAAGTATGGTAAGTGATTATCATGCGAAGGTAAAAAGTGGTAAGACAAGAATGGCTGGAGGGTATTGTGAGATATATTCAGGTAAGGCTAAGAGTCGATCCTGGGTCGAGCAGAATTAAAGCGGAGGTGATTTTCCCGCGTTCTTCGATGATATAATGGTGAGTGAAAATAATAGCGGAGGTGATATTCCCGCATTCTTCGACGATATATAAATGGTAAGTAAAATGATTGAATTCATTATCTGATGAGAGTCCACTTTAGCTCCGTCGGAAAGGTGTTGCATTGCTCGAGCCCAAGGCAGGTAAAAGGGAGTCTTTAAGAAACAGGTAGAAATATGGTTAGCCGTCTGAATTCTCAAAGCAGCCAGGAAGGTTGTGCCGGCCTGCTGGTTAGCACGGTGAAAGTGTGTCTGTCACAAGGTCGAGTTTGACATTGTATTCTATGAAGGGAGGTAGTCCAACTCCCCGGGGTTTCTTTTGTGTACCGCTTCAGGAAGCGATGTATTCTATTTGTCATTATTTTTGGAGTGCATTCATTATGTTGTTGTTTATTAATAGTCACGGCGCACCGGCCGCCGAAGTATTTATTTGTTGCTTCATGTATGTTGACTTGTTTATTTTACCATAATTAACGGAGTTATAGCTCTGAGTGAAATAATTGTTTTAAAGTTATAAAAACACACATGCCCGTAACCTAGAATAAATCTATTGCCTTCATTATCTGACTCTTGTGAGGAAAGATGATGATTGTACGAGTAGACATGTCCGATTTCCCAAATAACAAGTTTTGCAAGTTATAAAAATGAGTGCGCAATATTTATTGTGATAGAATGGCTGGTTTATTTAAGCCATAGTTATTTGAATTAAGTCTGTTGACAATAAATCTTGGACTTGAAGCAGTGGACTGCAGTAAAATAGACTATTTTCTATTCCTGGTTTCAGCCAGTGTGAAACATTATTTTGCATTTTTTTGATATTGTTGATTTCAGTAATTTAAGGGAGTTGATTTTGTTTTTATTTGTCTATGGTTGGGAGAAAAGAGAGATGATGTTTTTGTGAAATAAATTATTTTATATTAGGAGTTCTCTGACCTACTGATTTTAAGATAAGCCTCCTGTGATCCTGTGACTATATTCCTAGGATGTTTAGAATAAGTTAGAGCCACCCCGAACAGAGCACTACCCGAGTAAGAGTCGGCATCCTAGAAGAACGCGGAAGGGTACAATATGACCTTGTAGGTAAACCCTACTTAAAGTAGCATATTTTAGCAAAATGAACTCGCGAAATATCACAAAATGTGATTTATTGCGCGAATTGCACAAATAATCACGAAATATACTCCACTTTGTACGAAAATGCTAAATATTATCGAAAAAGCTCTCCAATACATGTTTAAATGCTTCTGAGGAATTGACCGTCGTGGTTTCCTTCTCGTTTAATTGATAGTGCTGCGCCGGAATTATATGTATTCTGTTCCGCGATCTTCAAGGCTATCGATGAAAATCGATATCTGCTATCGATTACATCAAATGGCGTTATGGTCTTAGATACAGCAGTGCGAGTTCGCGACTGATAAATCTATCGGCAAACATCCAGTATTTAAGTATAAAAATGCCGAAAACTAAAGTCACAACAGTTTTCTCGAAGGCCGAGGAATACAACAGTGAGGGGTTCTATGTATTTGACGCTGCGAGAAAGATTCTAATGTGTAAATACTCCAATGTTCGTATTCAGTGGGAACGAAAAGAAACGTGCGATAAACACTGCGGGGATTTAGAAACGCATACAAAAGAGGAATGAACATAATTCTACGCGGCAAATAACATTCGGCGATACTCGACACATCGCAAAAAAGTTGAAAAACCTCCTTATCACACAATTTGGTAGATTTTCCCCATAGTATGAGGAAGATTTCAGAAGAAACATCCATCATTGTGACAATTTATTTCGCGAAATATGCACCGAAATAGCGTCAGTTTTAACACCGAAATCAACAGTTTTATTTCACCAAAAAATAAGGCCCTTACATTCGTTTCATTCCTTATCTTGTCAATTTTTGTTCGTCTTTGCATGGATCGAACAAACTTCATTTCAGCAGCTTGAATTTGTTAAATAGTTAATTTTGCCTTTTGGGGTACCCAAGTACAGAGGGATAAATAAAACAACATCAATAATGATCATCAACTAAAGGCTAGACCTTGTCGCTCCAACCACATTTGTCTCTCATTTGCTGAACATTTTAAGTCAGCATACTGTTTAAATAGAAGTCCATGCAACACAGAATCCAGATGAGCCTTCCACGGTCTTCCTCTTCCTTTCTTCCCCAGAACTTTTCCTTCCAGTATGGTGGTCATACATTCATTCATTCATTTATTTCCGTGTCCGGACAACATTTCTAAAAAACTGCAGCTGCGATGGCCTTGTTACTTCCTCTAAAATCATCTTCCATTGTGCATGGGTTGTCCAGGAGGAGGCAGGTAAGTAGGTGGCTTGAGTCTTGTTCAGCTCCACATTCACAAGAGGTGTCTGCGTCTGCTGGAAGGATCCCCCATTTTTGCAGGTTGATCTTGCATCGAGGGACACCCACTCTTAAGCGGTAGAGGGACCTCCACACAGGATAAGGTAGGTCGGCGCCAGGAGCCAGTTCTTCCTTTGGTGACATGTCTGTGGGCAGTGAGCTCCTCCATCTATTGAGACGAGTTGTCTCTGGTGTTCTCTCCAGCGGCAGAGTCCTAGCAAGGAAACTCTTGCGGGATCTGAGGGAGACCTTGCTGCCTGGTGTCCATATAGTGGATGTAGATGGTCATTCACCTGCTTTGTTCTCTTGGCGTCCGCAGCAGTGGCCCTCCGGATGTTGGGTGGGGCTATTCTAACAATATGGTATAGTTTGTGCACTGGTGTTGGTTTAAGGTATCCCGTGCAGTGTCGTTGACAGCAGTACCAACGTGCTTAGCATGTGCTGAAGCGTTCCACACAGGAGTGGCAGACACACACAGTGCAAGTCCAGAAGTCCTCAGGATGCGCGGGCTGGCTCCCCAGGTGCTGCCGATCAGCTTCTTGAGTATGCCATTGCGAGCACTGACCTTTTGTTTCGTGTTCAGGAACTCATTATGACGTAGGTGTGGCCAACGAATTTTGCTTTCGTCTTTTCTATAATAGTGATAAATTTTCTTGTTTCGTCCACTTCCTTGAGGACCCAGTCGTTGGTCATTTTCTCCGTCCAGCTTAATTTCAGCTTCCTTCTCCACATCCACATTTCCGCTGCTTCCAGGCGCTACAAAATTAAATGTGAGAAAATGCCACTTGAAGTTGATGTTCTCATGGTCTCATTGCAGAGGAGTAAAATATTATTCCTTTAGTCTAAGAATACAAAATCAATTAACAACAACGCTAAATTATTAAGATTATAATATTATTAATGCAGCCAATGGTCATTTATTTTGTTTTCGGGGTGGATCAGGAAAGGGATTTTGGAAGGAAATCGGCCGTTTTCTTTTGTTCTTTTTCTGTTAGTAAATGTGTAATGGTTTTTCTTTTAATTTGTGTTTTTCACTTTGTGTTCTGTTTTGTCAACTGCATCTTTCCCAAACCATTTACGTGGAATATGGGGACAGTGTGCAGTATTTTTTGGCCGGCATAACCCAGGATCCCCTGAGACCTTTCCTCATGCTCACACAATTCTCATGTTGCCTCGCATGGGATCGCCTGTCCATCCCAGGCGGACAGACGGGCACATAAGGAGATAAAGGATAAATTGCAGCCCAATCTTATGGGAGTCGAGCTAGTTGGTTTGTTTAAACGGATTTCAATCCATAGCTCGCATTAGAGTGTTTTTTTGAATTTTTTTATTGCCTGGTGGTGAAAATGGGAAACAACGAAAACCATTTTCCGGACGGCTGAAGAGGGATTTGAACCCAAGCTCTCCCGATGCCAGCAAGGCACGAGGTAGCGCGTCGTTGTTGTTTGAGTCTTCAGTCCTTTGACTGGTTTGATGCAGCTCTCCATGCCTCCCTGTCCTAAGCTAATCGTTTGATCTCTACATAGCTACCACACCCTACGTCCGAGGCAATCTGTTTAACATATTCTAACCTTGGTCTACCCCTACAGTTCTTGTCCTCGACTCTTCCTTCCATAACTAAGCTTGCTATTCCTGGGTGTCTTAGTATGTGTCCTACCAACCGATGACTTCTCTTCATAAGCAGTCGCCAGAAACATCTCTCGTCTCCCACTCGTCTTAATACCTCTTTGTTTGTAACCCTATCTACCCATCTGATCTTCATCATTCACCTGTAACAAACACTTCAATTCTTCTCTTTTCGGATGCACTAGTAGTCCAAGTTTCACTTGCATAGAGCGCCACGCTCCAGACAAAGGTCTTCAAAAATGACTTCCTAACACCTAAATCTATATTCGATGTCAACAGATTCCTTTTCTGTAGAAATGCTTTCCTTCCCTGAGCTAACCTACTTTTTATATCCTCTTTGCTTCGTCCATCACTGGTAGCGCGGCAGCAATCTTTTATTTACTTTTTCTGTTTATTAGTTTCCAGTGTTTGGTTTCTTTGTACATGAAGACGTCACAAACACCCAGTTCCCGAGCCCGAGGAATTAACCACAGGAGATTAAATTCCCCATGGCCCGGTCGGGAATCGAACGCGGGACCTTTCGGGCCAAAGCCTAGCACGCTAACCATTTAGCCACGGAGCTGGACAACGCTCTTGGTCACCGTGGCCGGTAATTATGAAGATTATGAATAATAGTTCTCCCATTCACCCCCGTCTCTCACACCATCGCTTCAGGGTGTGATACGCCACTGTGAAGGACATAACAGGACTCCTACGCACGACCTGATGCACACAGACGAGACTATTGTATTGGCACACCTTGCTATTAACTGTCAATGATCGATTCATTCTGCGCTTTCTACGTCTATCTCTCCGCAGTCTTGGAGTGCATTTACGGATTTTACTTGGAATCGGACCACGTGAATGAACATTACATGGCTGTTGGTGTCAAATTGTGCAGAGAAATCAATTCGTGATCACTGTTAGAACACGCCATTGTGAAGGTCAATAGCAAGTGATTCGATTGGTATGGTAGGAAGTTCAGATTCTGGAGCACAATATTCCGTCTAGACCAGTGGTCGCTACTTTCTATAGTCTGTTGATATTTTCTTTAAAGTAGTTTTTCTCTCTTAATCGAGGTGAATACTGGGATGGTACTTAAATTATGGTCACTGTCGTCTCCTGCCTAGTCCTAGCTCTAGACACCAGCATAACATTGGTCATCTGCTCGGTTATGTAACACACTGCCAGGAGATAAAAGTCATCACAATAACACAGGTTAACACACAAACACTCTTAAATACACGGGGCTGTATGACCATGATGTCGCAGCCCTTAAAATAAGCAACAACAACTCTTCTGCGAGTTCGTAGGTTAGTTGTAGGTCAGTAGTTATTCCTAGTTTTTATTTCATCCTCACTTTTCATTGTCACCTAAACCATTAGGAGCCGATAACCTAGATGTTTGATCTCTTAAAAATAAATTTGTCTTTGTTATAGTCTTCAGTCTTTTGACTGGTTTGTTGCAGCCGTCCAAGCTTCCCTGTCCTGAGTTAATCGATTCATCTCTAGGTCTGCATAACTACCACACCTTACATCTGAGGCAATCTGTTAAACATATTCTAACCTTGGTCTACCCCTACAGTTCTTATCCTCAACCCTTCCTTCCATAACTAACTTTGCTATTCCTGGGTGTCTTAGTATATGTCAACCAACCTATCTCCTCTCTTCATTAACAGTGGCCAGAAACATCTCTCCTCTCCCAATCGGCTTAATGCCTTTTCATTTGTAACCCTATCTACCCATCTGTTCTTCATCACACCACATTTCAAAAGCTTCAATTCTTCTCTATTTTGCTGCTCCAACAGTCCAAGTTTCACTTCCATAGAGTGCCACGATCCAGACAAAGACTTTCAAAGATGACTTCCTAATACCCAAATCTATATAAGTTAGAAATGCTTTCCTCGCCTGTGCTAGCCTACTTTTTAGATCCACTCTGGTTCGTCCATCACTGGTTATTTTGCTTTCTAAGTAACAGAAGTCTCTTACTTCCTTTAGCTTTTCACCTCACCTGCCAATTCGACGTCCATGGGGGTTTCTGATTTCATTCGACTGCATTCCAATATTTCCAATATTTTTGTGTCACATTTATTAACTTTCATCGTGAATTCTTTCTTCAAGACAGAATCCACACAATTTAAAAACTCATTCAAACCCTCTGGTGTATCGGCTAAGATGACGATGTTAATTGAGACACCCAGAGGGCAGCTTACATGTCGAATTTTGTTGTTCCTTGAAGCACTACGAACGTCAAGGAGGTTAGATATCTAAGCTCCTTAGCACTACAGCGCTTTCTAGTAGAGAACTTACGAACTTTGTGTTGGCGGAAAATCCCCGAGATTAATTTTGCGATTATGAACACGGCCTACTGAATTCAAATAGGTTCTTTAACATGCCAACATCGTATGACATGCGTATCGTGATTTTTGCCGCCTTTCAAAAAAAAAAACACTTACCACGGCCAGGAGCGAACCTGCATGCTTGGGGTTAGTTTATTTATCGTATGGCTTTTAGTACCGGGATTGTCCGAGGACATGTTCGGCTTGCCAGAGGCTGTAGCTGCTTCAAGCGGACACCCCTAGGGTGAGCTATAAGTTCTGTTCAATTTCAAGCAGTTCCAACTTTCGCTACCAGAAGTCAATGATACCTATTGGTGAACGTAGGAACTTTGATAGAGCGTTACAACGAAATCTAACCTAGACATTTAGCTCCACACAAGTTTAGTCTGTGTAAGGATCTTTTACACGCCATAAATGTATGACATGGAACCGCCGCGCCGGCTTTACTTCCCCTCCGAAGGAAGGCATACTGAAGGATTTTAACGCTCTTAAAAAATCCGACGACTTCGGCCGGGTTTGAACCCGCTATCTTGGGTACAGTAGTTCAGCATGCTACCAACTACGCCACCGACACGATAACCTCTCACCCACCGTGGCAAGCGACAGTACAGTATCACGGGTAGGATATGACTCAGTTCCAGTAGCTTAGTCTCTCCACGGTGATATGTGCTCCTGCTATGGTTAGCAGTGCTGGACTCCTGTGGACACTGTACCCCATCACCGTTCTGTCCCCGCCTTCTCGTCCCACGTGGCTCAATTTGCTGGCGCAACCGAGATCAGCGGTACTCGTTTCTCAAACATTTAACAGTTTCTAGCGTTTGTGAGACCCTGTCGCAGCGTTCGGCCATGAGAACTGAGAGTTTCTCCGGCTGTCAGTGATCCAATGGATCGGATCGGAAAGCGAGCAGGTGTGTCAGCTGATGTCCGCCCGCTACGCGGTCCACTGGCTACGTTACACAACACCGGAACTGGTGCCTGTGCCTGTCACAAATATTAGGCGTTGCGTTCCCTGCCTGCTCTTCATCACTCTCTTAATGAATCCACTAGACCTAAAGAACAAGTTGCTCGAAATACAGGGTGTTTTGTAAATATGGTAACACTTCCCTACGGCATTTCCCCCCTCAGGGTGTCACAACTTGTGCGATGTGGTGTGGCCCCCGCTGAGACTGGCGTTGTTTCCACTTAACCCTTTATGAGATAGTGGTCTCTATATAAGGACAGTTTATGCTTGTAAAGATGCTGTTGGTTGAATTTTTCAGCCAAATTTCGGAGAATTTTCATGACGAAGTGCTAGTACAGTATTTCTAAATACAGTATCAAATATTATATACGTATCTACTTGGCGTAATGTGTTTGAAAAAAATAAAAAAAATAAAAAAAACATTAACAATTAGACTAAAGTTTAGCGGCTTCGGTGGCGTAGTTGGTATCATGCTGAGTTTCTATGCCCAAGATCGTGGGTTCAAATCCGGCCGAAGTCGTCGGATTTGTTAAGAGCGTTAAAAATCCCTCAGTATGCCTTCCTTCGGAGGGGAAGTAAAGCCGGCGGTCCCATGTCATAGATTTATGGCATGCTAAAGAACCCTCCACTAATTACACCTGTATGAAGCTAAATTGTATAGGTTATGAATGTAAACAACGCTCTTAGGATCCTACGTTCGTTGCGAAGAGCCGACTGCGGTGACGTCTGGTGGCTAAGTTCTGAACTAGTAGTCGTTGACGGTGGTGTTTGGCGGCAAAAGTAGGAACTCTGCACACACCCAAAGTACACGGGGCTACATGACCGCGTTGTCGCAGCCCCTAAACTTAAGAACCAACCAACAATTAAAGTGTAAAAATAAAATATAGGTCGCCCCCGTAGCGTAGCGGTCAGCATGGTTAGCTGCCGCCCCAGAGGTCCTGGGTTCGATTCCCGGCTCTGCCACGAAATTTGGAAAGTGGTATGAGGACTGGAACGGGGTCTACTCAGCCTCGGGTGGTCCAAATGAGTAGAGGGGGTTCGATTCCCACCTCAGTCATCCTTGAAGTGGTTTTCCGTGGTTCCCCACTTCGTCTTCGGGCAAATGTCAGGATGGAACCTACCGTAAGGCCACGGCCGCCTCCTTCCCGCTTCCTTGCCTAACCGTCCCACTCTTCCCATCCCTTCATCAGGCCCCCTGATCGCTTTGCAGGTGAGTCCACCTGGGCGTAGTGCTGGTCACATACCCCAGTTGTATCCCAGACTCAGAGTTCCAAGCTCCAGGACACTGCCCTCAGTGGCGGTAGAGGTGGGATCCCTCGCTTAGTCCGTGGGAAAAGCCGACCCTGGAGGGTTAAACGATAGCGAAAAAAAAATAAAAATAAAAAATAAATATAGAAATAAAAATCATAAAAAATAATAATAAACATAACTATAAAAAATATTAAAATAATAAACATAACTATAAAAATATTAAAATAATAAACATAACTATAAAAATATTAAAATAATAAACATAACTATAAAAAAATATTAAAATAATAAACATAACTATAAAAATATTAAAATAATAAACATAACTATACAAATATTAAAATAATAAACATAACTATAAAAAATATTAAAATAATAAACATAACTATAAAAATATTAAAATAATAAACATAACTATAAAAATATTAAAATAATAAACATAACTATAAAAATATTAAAATAATAAACATAACTATAAAAAATATTAAAATAATAAACATAACTATAAAAATATTAAAATAATAAACATAACTATAAAAATATTAAAATAATAAACATAACTATAAAAAATATTAAAATAATAAACATAACTATAAAAAATATTAAAATAATAAACATAACTATAAAAAATATTAAAATAATAAACATAACTATAAAAAAATAAACATAACTATAAAAAAATATTAAAATAATAAACATAACTATAAAAAATATTAAAATAATAAACATAACTATAAAAAATATTAAAATAATAAACATAACTATAAAAATATTAAAATAATAAACATAACTATAAAAAATATTAAAATAATAAACATAACTATAAAATAATATTAAAATAATAAACATAACTATAAAAAATATTAAAATAATAAACATAACTATAAAAATATTAAAATAATAAACATAACTATAAAAATATTAAAATAATAAACATAACTAAAAATATTAAAATAATTGTAAAAATTAATTCGAAGTTAGTTAGTTAATTAATTAATTCAATAAAATTGTAAAAGAACATAAATTGAAAATTAAAAATAAATATATAAATATTGAAGTTAGTGAAACAAAAAACACATTATTTATAATTATAATAATTAAAATAAATTAAAATGTAGAAACACATAAAACTAAAAATAGTTTTGCCCTACAAAGGGTTAAGGGACTCCAGAATGTCCTATATTACTCATCCTAATTTCCAACGTTTTATTTACCATTTCCTCAGAAACTATTAACAGGAAGGAAGAAGGAAGAAGAGTCACGGGACCTCCTTTTTACGTGGAATCCGAACCTCAGGACATGGCATTTCACTTCGAAAATCTCACATGCATTGACCGGGAATCGAACCCGGTCCACCTTGGTGAGAGCCCAGAAGCTTGACCGCTGCGCCACCACGCTTCTCCCCCTATTAACAGGAACTAATCTAGTTTTTGAGAGATGTTCTTCTAGAATCTGTCCTCACATTGACACAGATTTTCTGAAAATATGTTTATTTTGGAATTTTTATCAAACTTTTAAATTTGCATAAAATGCTGAAAATGTTTTCCATCCGCTGCCAAACATAATCGGCATCTACTTATGAAGTTTCCGGTTACTCCGGTTACAGCCGTGTGGATGCGGAGGGATTGCGGATAACAGTCGTGAGGATGCGGTGTGGATGCGGATAACTGTCATGTGGATGTGGACAGAATGCGGAAAACAGCCATGCGGATGCGGGGCGGATGCGGATAACAGTCGTGTGGATGTGGACAGAATGCGGAAAACAGCCATGCGGATGCGGGGCGGATGCGGATAACAGTCGTGTGGATGGGGGTGAATGCGGATAACAGTCGTGAGGATGCGGGACGAATGGGGATAACAGTCGTGTGGATGCGGGGCGAATGCGGATAACAGTCGTGTGGATGGGGGGCGAATGCGGATAACAGTCGTGAAAATGCGGGACGAATGGGGATAACAGTCGTGTGGATGCGGGGCGAATGCGGATAACAGTCGTGTGGATGGGGGGTGAATGCAGATAACAGTCGTGAGGATGCGGGACGAATGGGGATAACAGTCGTGTGGATGCGGGGCGAATGCGGATAACAGTCGTGTGGATGGGGGGTGAATGCAGATAACAGTCGTGAGGATGCGGGAAGAATGGGGATAACAGTCGTGTGGATGCGGGGTGAATGCGGATAACAGTCGTGTGGATCGGGTGGGGGGTGGATGCACATAATAGCCATACGGATGCGGGGCGGATGCGGATAACATTTTTTCTTCCGTGCGGGGATCTTGTCATAGATATAACGTATTAGGGAATTGCTCCTCTGGAGCGGAAATACCCTATCTGAGAGTAAAACTTCAAAATTATACCGGAATGGGGGATTCAAACTCGATACTCCTACTGTTCTACTAGGGATGCTTAGCCACTTACTCCATTATTAACTTAATAATAATAATAATAATAATAATAATAATAATATCACACAATACCGTGAATGAACTAACAGCAACACCAACTTTCAGTCCTGAGAGCTTGAGCCCAGTATTTCCGGAAGCGAGTTTCACTCCGCGGAAACAGTTCACGCGCTCCACTGACTGCTCGACTTTATTATTGAGAGCCTGCAGTTTGCTAGTTGACCGCAAGAGTGCATTGTCACGGAACACTGAGTTTTACGCTACAGAAGTGCAATGCATACAGAAAAACTTTTGGTTACTAATTGTTAAAGTGTAAAACTACAGTGTCATTGAGTATTTCTCAGAGTCTTCTTGATTTGATAAAATATAATCTAACATTACTGTAGACTACCATTAGCTAAGGAGGAGCATTAGGTAGCTCAATGTCTTGCTACAGGAGTGCTGTGTGTCGTGTGAATATCATTGCAGTTTGACAGACAACATGGGATGCGATGCAGTTTTTGACCCGTCTGTATGGTTTGAAGATGATTCCAAATAGCCAGGTAGAGTGGATTTAGAAAAGAAAGGCTTCTGCGAGTCAACAGAAAAGTACTGTATACCATTGTACTTATTGAGGTTGTAAGGTTAATAATAGGCGCAAGGTGCACTTTCCTTAGCCTATTAGTAATCTCTGTTCTTATGATTATTGATATACAGTATCTACTACTTTATATTAACGGTGAAATTTACCTGTAGGTTTTTAAATAGAGTGTGTCCGTAAAGTCTCTCCGCTGTGCGTGTCTCGCCTTGCGGGACGTGTTGGGTTGGCAGTACATTGATGTTATGTTGTTAGAAGGAAAACAATCATACGGTATATATTATTTCAGTAGTATAGATCCCTCCCGCGGTGCCCACAAGCGACCGATCGTGACAAATGAGCATTTAAATGAAAGAGAATAGGCATTAGCAGTGTCGAATTGCACTCTAATTTCATAAATATCTATAATTTCTTTAAGAAAATTACTTTTAAAAGAATGTACGAAGTGTGCGATTTGCAGATACAGTTGCTCCAGGAAGATACACTCCATAATTGCTGTCCACTTCACATTTTGGCCGCAGTGACGCCTGTTTCGTGTCATTTTAACATTCTGAGGTCTTTCCTTTATAATTTTGCATGGATTTCAGAAACAGTAATTTAAAAGAAGGAATGAGTACTCAAATCGTATAATTTCATAAATATCGAATAACCGGCGAATGTTACGGCTAAGCTGTCAATCAATGGACTCAGCACACAAATGACATTAGCAGTGACGAATTGCATTCTCATTTCATAAATATCAATTTTTGTAAGAAGTGTGCGATTTGCAGATACAGTTGCTGTGGAAATACGCGACATCATTGCTGCTCAGTTCACATTTTGGCCGTAGGGACGCCTGAAACGTAAATAGCGTTCTATAATCATTTGGTTCAAATAAAAGAAGATACGAGCCTTACAGTAGTCGCATATGATGTGTAACATCTGACATGTTATCCTACTGGTATACTACACAGCTTGGACATTCTTAAAATGTTAATTTACCATCCATTTTCAGACTGGTACTATGATGAATGTATAGATTGAATTGGAGATATGCTACTGTCACATTTGTGGCGCAGCGGTCAAGCTGTTAGTCTCTCACCAAGGTAGACCGGGTTTGATTCCCGGTCAATACATGTGAGATTTTTGAATTGAAATGCCATGTCCTGTGGTTCGCATTCCACGTAAAAGGGAGGTACCGTGGATCATGATTGTGAGATTAACGGTCACGCAAAACTACAAGCTTCCTTCATTCCTTAATAATTCATAATAACAAAGTGACACACAACGTAGACTCTACTCTCAAATACTGTGAACACATTCCTCAGTAACTATACCATTCATTATTCTCAAGGCTCTCATACAGTTCGTCGTAAACAATCAAAACATGGCTTCCTACAATCATGAAATGACCTAGTCTCACAAATGATGAAAATACAGCTTTTATTCCACTCATATAACAACATTCTGTTATGCATTTAATATTTGACTAGCCTACTCAACCACAGCTTGACAATAATGCCGCTTACTTAAATGTCATTTGTCGTCTTTGTCCTACCCCATATGATATTCAACCTTGAACGTGAAGCTTCATAAACTGCTCAATGACAAATGAAAGTCGGTGAAACATTTGCCACTGTGCTCGTCAAACCAGTGCCTGCTAAATGCACTGCCTACTGTATTACCATAACATTCTCGCGCTACAGAGCACACACTGCCTTGTTTCCAATACACACATTTTCAATTGTTATTGTAAAAGGGAGTATTTTACAGATTGTAGTTTATAATACGTAACTCATTTTATTAGATGATTTGTAGCTTCCACCAGCACTAGCCTAAATAAAGAATACGATATGGATCAACTAGATTAATAGACGCGACACCGCTCATAACCTTCAATTCCTTATAAACAGGTCCTCTTCATTCACAGACCAACACGTAATTTCATATGGATTCTGTTAAAATGAGTTATATTGATATGATAAATATCGTTTAAAATGAAAATCTGCTAGCTGGATCGATCGATCGAGCGGGCAGTGCATACATCCGTTTTCCACCACTGCCAGCTAGTACACTTCCGTCTGATTGATCGAGCGGGCAGTGCATACTTCCGTTGTCCACCACTGCCAGCTAGTACACTTCCGTTTGATCGATCGAGTGGGCAGTGCATACTTCCGTTGTCCACCACTGCCAGCTAGAACACTTCCGTTGGATGCACCACTGCAGCTCGATCGTTCTGATCCACTTCCGTCCCCAATTTTCAAAATCATGCTCACAAAACTATCCAGCAACCGAGCGGAAAGATGTTACACATCAAAACATAGCAACCTTTATACTAAGTCTCTGATTATAAACCTATATGGGAAAGTGTGGGTTATGAACATGCGAGATTTTTCACACGGGTCGCTAGTTACATTTAATTAAGTAAAGCATTACGGTACTCACCACTATCACACTATGCTCCGATAAGTTTCCACCAGCACAGTAAACCTCTTCCACTAAAACACACGCTCCTCAGTAGTAAGCATTCCCACTAGACACAGCTTACACAAGAACTTGGCAAGAATACAACTTACAGCGTCAACACTGTCGGCCATAATGAACCGGTATTCTCCACCTTATCACTCCAGTTGAAGGTCAACACGGAACAAGTGCTTGCTTATGTCAACCGGTGCGGTGAAACTTTGCGTACGGTATACAGCGACATGAATGTGCTGGCAACCTAACACGTCCCGCAAGGCGTGACCCGCGTAGCTCGCCGCTGCAGAGAGACTTTGCGGACGCTCTGTAGTTTAAGTTAGGATGTGATATCATACTCCGCCACTTGGGAGGAAGTTCAATCAAGATCCTCCTCCTCCTCACAAGGCTATGCGGATAAGATCTAGGACCTCACAGCTAGAGGGATGTGGGTTGACAAGCACGGGACGCCGGTTGAACATGATCTTGAAACCTACTGTACTGGTAGAGAGTACGTCCTTTCAACTCCTCACCCAGTTTCATTCATCTCTGCTTACAAGGTTGGCGTCAGGAAGGGCATCTGGCTTTAAGAACCATCCGCCACATATAAATTAATCGCACACCATCCCCAATCCCGTAGAAATAGGAGCAATAAGGGGTAGACAAACATGCCCCTGAAAATATTAAAAAAGTAAAATAGACCCAAGAAGACCTTGGTTGGTTGGTTCTTAGGTTTAGGGGCTGCGACAACGCGGTCATGTAGCCCCGTGTACTTTGTGTTTGTGTAGAATCTGTCTGATAACCGGTGTTAATTGTGATGACTGTATTAGTGTGTGTATCTGTCTTAATTCAAGTAAGGACTGCAGACAATCCATATTCGAGTAGTTCCTACTTATGCCACCAAACGCCACAGTCAACAACTCTAGTTCAGAACTTAGCTACCAGACGTCACCGCAGTCGGCTCTTGGCAACGAACGTAGGCACCTAAGAGCGTTGTTTACATTCTTAACCTATACAATTTAGCTTCACACAGGTGTAATTAGTGGAAGTTTCTTTAACATGCCATAAATCTATGACATGGGACCGCCTGCTTTACTTCCCCTCCGAAGGGAGGCATACTGAGGGATTTTTAACGCTCTTAAAAAATCCGACGACTTCGGCCGGATTTGAACCCGCGATCTTGGGCATAGAAGCTCAGCATGCTACCGACTACGTCACCGAAGCCGCGAAGAAGACCTTCAAATGCATATAAAATGCAATAAATTCCGCTACGATTTGAAAAATGCATAAAAATACAATAAAAACTCCTATCTGACAAAATTAGAGAAAAGTGCAAAATAATGCTCTAACCAATATGCTCTTACTCTGAAACACATTTATGTACAACTCATTAATAAATTGGGCGGCTTCGGTGGCGTAGTTGGTAGCATGCTGAGCTTCTATGCCCAAGATCGCGGGTTCAAACCCGGCCGAAGCCGTCGGATTCTTTAAGAGTGTTAAAAATCCCTCAGTATGCCTTCCTTCGGAGGGCAAGTAAAGCCGGCGGGCCCATGTCATAGTTTTATCGCATGTTAAAGAACTTTCCACTAATTACACCTGTGTGAAACTAAATTGTATAGGTTAAGAATGTATACAACGCTCTTAGGTTGCTACGTTTGTTTCCGTGAGCCGACTGTGGTGGCGTCTAGTAGCTAAGTTCCGAACTAGGCCTAGTAGTCGTTCCCGGTGGCGTTTGGCGGCAAAAGGAGGAACTATTTGAAAAATTCAAAGTTGCAGTCCTTACTTGAATTTAAATAAAAACAGATACACACACTAATACAGTCATCACAATTAACACCGGTTATCAAACAGATTCTACACACACCCAAAGTACACGGGGCTACATGGCCGCGTTGTCGCAGCCCCTAAACTAAGGAACCAACCAACCAACCATTAATAAATTGGGCTTATAAAAAAATCGAAAGGCTAAGCCTACTTATAAACCTGTAAACACCCTTCCCCCCTCCCTCACTGCTGGGTGAGAAACACTTGTATGATTTTAAGCTAAGGAACACTCCCATGCCGATTCGTTTGAAACCGCCTGGGGCTCTATTGCCCGTCGCGACTATGTGTGAAACATGAAATCATCACTCATGAGTCATGAGTATATTCCAATATATCCTTGTTCTGTCCACTTTCAGTTTTTTTTCGTTGCTCATTCATTTCACACTACAATTATCACCCAATTTCGCAAGGCTCATTTACAATCTTTAGCGATGTTCATGGATTTGTAGCGCCGATACACTTTCATATGTTTCATGAGATGGTCTCTATGGAACCCAAGCAGCAATGCCCGCGGCAATGTAATTTACTGACAAATTGAAATGGCGCAAGGTAATACAGGGCGAGCCAGGTAGCCGAACCGGCCGGGTCGCAGGAATGCGAGGGGAGACAGCTGGGCAGGGGATAATGAATAAGTCAATTAAGCAATGTTATTAGGTACGGGGTGTTAGATGCCGGCTACTGGAGTTACCTGTACAGTCTGTGTAAACAGCTACTCGAAAATAAAAGTGATCTGATAAAAACCGTACTTCGACATACAGATCCCTTCAATTTATTACACTCAAAATTTCTTCATTTAGAACTGTCTTTGATATTGGTTGGTTGGTTCTTAAGTTTAGGGGCTGCGGCAACGTGGTCGTGTAACCCCGTGTACTTTGGGTGTGTGTAGAATCTGTCTGATAACCGGTGTTAATTTTTCAAATAGTTCCTACTTTTGCCGCCAAGCGCCACCGTCAACGACTACTAGGCCAAGATCAGAACTTAGCTACTAGACGCCACCACAGTCGGCTCTTGGCAACGAACGTAGAAACCTAAGAGCGTTGTTTACATTCTTAACCTATCCAATTTAGCTTCACACAGGTGCAATTAGTGGAAGGTTCTTTAACATGCCATAAATCTATGACATGGGACCGCCGGCTTTACTTCCCCTCCGAAGGAAGGCATACTGAGGGATTTTTAACGCTCTTAAAAAATCCGACGGCTTCGGCCGGGTCTGAACCAGCTATCTTGGGCATAGAAGCTCAGCATGCTACCTACTACGCCACCGAAGCCGCTGTCTTTGATATTCCTCATTATCCAAACACAGTCCAATTTTATTGTGTACGGCGGTAAATGATGGAAGGAATGAACGATTTAATTATATTGAATAATAGCACTTCGAAATTAGCGGTGAGAAATAGCTACACTTATGGGCAGATGACCTCGCTCTTCCGTCCCTTAAAACAACAATAACTACCTAACAAGCTACACTTCCCTAGAAACACCCAATTAACAATATATTGCTCCAACAATGACCATAACCTGAACTTTTCATTGTTGTCTTAAGCTGTTACTTCGGTCACAGTGCAGCGAGTAACTCAAAACAGCTGAAGGTCAAAGCTCAGTTGCCAACATCTTGGATGAATCCAATAATCGAGTTGGAACTGCGAATTAGACTAACAATCTGACAAGAAAATTCCCTTTCAAAAACAGCTCTGTTGAAATATATTTTAAACAAGTAGTTCCGTGAAGAACTATACGGCGTATTTTCATATATCCTACTTATGTTAACTGCCACTATCAACATACAAAATTTCAGTTTGATTGCTGTAATAGATTCGTAGATATTGAGAACCGACTAAATATTTCGGATGGTCGCCATGTTGGATTTTAAATATGTAGGTCCTAGAGTTATGTACTGTTACATGAAGATTATTGTGTAAGTGTAGCGTTAAAACTTCAATCGCATGATTAGGACGCAAAAAGTAGCAAGGAGATTTTAAAATTTCGCACAGCTGCCATCTTGTGGTTATGGAAACAATTGAAATAAATTAGATGCCAGTGGTTTGACACTCGTATAAGGATTTACTGTACCACGTTTCACTGCACTCGGATGGTTAAATTGCGAGAAACGTCCATGGGAATATTTATACTTCGCGTCGCCGCCATGTTGGATTTGTGATCACCAGGTTATTTAAAGTCCTATAGGTGAACTTAAGTTCATAGCCACTATGAACATAAAAAAATCAGTTTGATTGCTATAATAGATTCGTAGATATTCAGAGCCGTCTAAATATTTCGGATGGTCACCATGTTGGATTGTTAAATGTATAGGCCATAGAGTCATATACCAATAAAAGAAAATTATTGCGTATGTTCATTATTCAAACTTTCACTTCGATTGCATGATTACGACACAAGAAATAAGAACTTAATTTTAAAATTCGCACAGCCGCCATCTTGAGGTTATGTAAACAATTGAACTAAATTTGATACCAGTGCATTACAATGTGTATAAACATTTCCTGTACCAGATTTCATTGCGTTTGGAACATTAAATCGCGAGAAAGGTCTACTTAAAATTTTCAAATTCGCTTGGCCGCCATGTTCGTTTTGTAGTTAACCGCTTTTTAAGTCTTATAGATGAGCTTCCAGTAGTGCCCTTTATCTCCGTACAAAATTTCAGGGTGATACCGCTAATAGTTTCAGAGATATAGAATTGCGGTGAAATATTTCGCACAGCCGCCATCTTGCGGTTATGTAAGCAATTGAACGAAGTTAGATGTCAGTGCATTACAATGTGTATAAACATATGCTGTACCAAGTTTAATTGCGTTTGGTTGGTTGAATCGCGAGAAACGTCTATTTAAATGTCGCATATTCGCGTGGCCGCCAAGTTGGTTTTGTACACACATCAAAAAAAGTTTGCATCACCTCGGTTCCAAGAGTTCCGGAACCTTTAAATACAAAGGGAATAGAGATCAACACAAACAACATTTCAGCTCGTTTTATTGCTCATGAGACCCACACATTGCATGTTGTACCATCATACAGCTAGACTTTCAGCATTTGTGGTCCAGATTGCAGTACACACCACTACCTCTAATACCCAGTAGCACGTCCTCTTGCATTGATGCATGCCTGTATTCGTCGTGGCATACTATCCACAAGTTCATCAAGACACTGTTGGTCCAAATTGTCCCACTCCTCAACGACAATTCGGCGTAAATCTCTCAGAGTGGTTGGTGGGTCAAGACGTCCATAAACAGCCCTTTTCAACATATCCCAGGCATGTTCGATAGGGTTCATGTCTGGCGAACATGCTGGCCACTGTAGTCGAGCGATGTCGTTATCTTGAAGGAACGCATTCACAAGATGTGCACGATGAGGTCGAGAATTGTCGTCCATGAAGACAAATGCCTCTCCAATATTCTGCCGATATGGGTGCACTATGGGTCGGAGGATGTCATTCAGGTATCGTAAAGCCGTTTCGGAGCCTTCCATGACCACCAGTGGCGTACGTCGGCCCCACATAATGCCACCCCAAAACATCAGGGAACCACCACCTTGCTGCACTCGCTGGACAGTGTGTCTAAGACGTTCAGCCTGACCAGGGTGCCTCCAAACACGTCTCCGACGATTGTCTGGTTGAAGGCATATGCGACACTCATCGGTGAAGAGAACGTGATGCCAATTCTGTGGGGTCCATTCAGCATGTTGTTGGGCCCATCTGTACCGCGCTGCATGGTGTCGGGGTTGCAAAGCTGGACCTCGCCATGGACGTCGGGAGTGAAGTTGCGCATCATGCAGCCTATTGCGCACAGTTTGAGTTGAAACACGACGTCCTGTGGCTGAACGAAACGCATTATTCAACATGGTGGCATTGCTGTCAGGGTTCCTCCGAGCGGCAATCCGTAAGTAGCGGTCATCCACTACAGTAGTAGCCCTTGGGCGGCCTGAGCGAGGCCTGTCATCGACAGTTCCTGTATCTCTGTACCTCCTCCATGTCCGAACAACATCGCTTTGGTTCACTCTGAGACGCCTGGAAACTTCCCTTGTTGAGAGCCCTTCTTGACACAAAGTAACAATGCGGACGCGATCGAACTGCGGTATTGACCTTCTAGGCATGGTAGAACTACAGACAACATGAGCAGCGTACCTTCGTCCTGGTGGAATGACTGGAACTGATCGGCTGTCGTACCCCCTCCGTCTAATAGGCCCTGCTCATGCATGGTTGTTTACATCTTTGAGCAGTTTTAGTGACATCTATGAACAGTCAAAGGGACTGTATCTTTGATACAATATACACAGTCAACGTCTATATGCCGGAGATCTGGGAACCGAGGTGATGCAAAACTTTTTTTGATGTGTGTAGTTACCAGTTTTTCAAATGTCACATAGGTGAACTTCTAGTAGTTCCCTTTATCACCGTAAAGAATTCCATGGTGATATCGGGAATAGTTTCGGAGATATTGCAAGCTGGTGAAATATTTCGCACAGCCGCCATGTTTGATTGGTGAGACGTATCAAAATTTGAAGGGCACGGTCGGGGTCGTCCGGGATTGCGCTATGAACTTACCGAGATTCATTGAAATCGCTCCAGCCGTTTAGAATTTATTAGGGGACACACACACACACACACACACACACACCTCACACACGCACACACACACGCACACACACACGGACAAAAGGTGATCTCATAAGCCTAATTTTTCAAATTTGAAAATAGGCTAAAAATGGTGGACATTTGAGTGTCGAGTCTAATAATTTGAACAGATCTGTAAGTACACACACCAAAATTTTGGGTCTAATTCAGGCTAGGGGTGCCTTTCACTCCGATTTCTATATTACAGTAGAGCGTCAATAAACCGAACGTCAAAAATCCGAACGCCCGCTTTAAACATGTGAACTGTATTTTGCACAGCGCTGTGAGAGAACAATGACCTTAGGAGTGTTTGTTTTGAACCATCCACTCCCCTTCCCCCAGTGCTTTCGTACAGTTGTGTTTATTTTGTGTATACATACGTACAGTACATTCATATGTAAATTTGTAAATATGTAGTGAATTGTATTTTTTGTGTGTAAATAATGAGTGCATTTTTTGGATTTAAAGATACAAATAAATCAAAGTTCAATATGTATTGTTACGGCTGTGAGTTTGTTTCATCGCCCGCTGCATGAGTCACAACTGCCCCAGGGCTGGGCTGCTCTGCCTCAGTGTATTGCGTGCGCCTTATGCAACTGGACTACTAGGACAAAGGGATGGTCCAGAATATTCGTGACTCAGCCAGTGAAGGGAACCTCGAGAAGCCGTGAACCCTGGATGGGTCTAGAAGCATTTATTGAGTCACCGGCCTGCTATATAAGAGCGACCAGTCAAGCAGTTGTTGTTGTGTTTTTCGAGCTAGTGCGAGCGTTTATCCTGAGCGACAGAAGTGTGGTGACTTGCGAAACCCCTAGTGAAGCCGATTCTCTTGACAGCGAGGGAGTGAGAAGCATACAGGGGACTGCCTGTGTTTTGAGCGAGTGTGATTTCACTGAGCGACAGACGTATTGTGGCGAAGTGCCGTGCGAGTTACGAAATCCAGTGACATTGTTTCCCAGCTTGTGAACAGCGAAGCAGCGTGTAGCAAGTTATCGTAAGTATCTGTAGTTTGTGTACATGAGGAAGAGGTGCAGGTAGTTTCTGTCAAGGCCACCTGACTCATTAGGACGGATTAACTTCTGTGGTTTGTTGACAAGTGAAAGGGGACAAGAGCTCTCCATAAGGAAGAGACTTGAGGAAACTGGAGTAAGGCTCTAATTGCTTGTATTTGCTGTTGAGTGGTGTATCTTTCTGGCCGCAATAAAGTTACTGTAATTATTTCATTTAAAGGAACAATCTGTGTTGTGCTTCAACCCACCGTAATCCAGATAACAAAAGTGCCACTAGGGGGGGGGGGGGGGGGGGGGGGCACGAAACAGTATGTACTTATGTAAGTATATAAAGTGTTTATTTTTACTATCTTAACAATTTTAGTGTAACTAGGAATTTCTAGGTTATGTTCGAAAATCCACACAAATCAGAAATCCGCCCCCCTCCAGTCCCAATTAGTACGGATTTTCGACGCTCTGCTGTATAATAATAATTAGTTCTTTAATTGAAAGTATGAGGTTCTGTCTGTTAGGTAAACAGCCCAGTAACTGGTTAGATCCTCAACACGTACCACCATAGGTTAGATCGGCAGATGCCCACAAAACCTCAAAGCAGCACTATAATGAGGCGTACTATGTAAGATGAGGGGTGAGATAGTTTGCCATTACTTTCTTCGCTGAATCAGAACAAAAGCACTGACCCTGTGAGTAGAACCTTTCACAGTAAGCATACACACATGCACTAGTTGTGCCCTGAAGCCATTACTCAGCGCCAGCCATTCCTCAATAGCTTCCACAATAATCATAGCCGTGAATGAGACTGAGGCATCGGTGGAAAGCCAAGGTTAAACTAAGCAAAATGTAGCTTTCCTCAATATCGGATTAACGGCTTAACTTCTCCTGATCAAATTTTTTTAAATACAGATATATATCACCATTCAATAGGAGTCTATTGTCCGGGTTTTAGTGACCACCATGGACAAATACTTAGTTTTGAAGTAACCGAAACAATGAATAATAATGATAATGGAGTAAAATCAAAGTGCAGGTCATTCACTGAAACAAATTTACATATTTCAATGACTTATTAAATAAGGAAACATGGTCAGAAATGTATAAACTAGAAAATGTAAATGATAAATTCAATGCATTTAACAGTACCCTAAAGCACTATTTTGTAACAGCATTCCCCTTTAGACAAAGAACTGTTCAAAATAACAAAACTAGCAATTGGATAACAACAGGGATTATAAATCCATGTCAAAGAAAGGAATTTCTACACAAAATATATAAACAATACCGCACAACACCTGAATTCAATTTATACTACAAAAAATATACTAGCATATTAAATAAGGTAATAAGACTAGCAAAGAAAATGCATAATGATAATTTTATTTCCCAATCATCTAATAAAAACAGGGCTATGTGTTCCGTGATAAAGAAAGAAACTGGAAAATCTGCTAAAATACAAAGGGACATTACACTGACCAGAAATAATAAAGTGATTAATGATCCAGAGGAAATAGCAAACACTTTAAATGACTATTTTCTGGAAATTCCACAAAAATTATTAAATAAATCACAGGTAAATACACTAATCTCTAATAATAAAATAAATATATGTAGTGATTCTTTATTTATAAATCATGTCACAAGTGAAGAGGTAAGAATAGTAATAAAAGAGCTAAAAATAAATTCTGTTCTGGCATTGATGGCATCCCTGATGCAATTTTAAAGAAATGTGCAGAAAATATAATAAATCCACTTACACACTTAATAAACAGTTCAATTCTCTCGTTAACTTATCCGGATAATTTGAAGTTATCAAAAGTAATTCCAGTGCACAAAAATGGTCCAAAAGATGAATTAGATAACTATCGTCCTATTACCTTACCAACTGGTATTGCAAAAATTGTGGAAAAAATCATGTATAAGAGACTGATAAGTTTTATAGAAAAAAATAAAATATTATCAAACTCACAACATGGATTCAGAACGGAAAAATCTACACAGACAGCAATTTTTGAATGTATTCATAGTATACTGAAATTAATTGACAATAAGGAACATGTAACTGACCTATTCTTGGATTTATCGAAAGCATTTGATGTTGTCGACCATAAAATCCTCCTTACAAAACTAAATCAATATGGTATTAGAGGTCTAGCTAATAAATGGATAGAGTCTTACCTAACAAGGCGTAAACAAATAGTAAACTTGAGACACAAGGATGATGGAACCAAATTACTTAATGAAACATTGTCCAATGAGGGAATTATTAAATTTGGAGTACCCCAGGTATCGTTTTTGGGCCCACTACTATTTCTTCTATATATCAATGATATAACACAGAACGTTCATTGACATAAGGAAATTCTGTTTGCGGACGATACAACACTCGTAATAAAAGGTGAAACTAAACAGACTAACTGACTCCGTTACAGGGGAGTTAACCAAATGGTCACAAGATAATCGCCTCATAATAAACTATAAAAAACAGTATGTCTAAATTTCCACACTATACAGAATAGGTATCCTGCGAAGCCCAATATAACATTAAATGGTCATCAAATAGAAAATAAATCAGAAACAAAGTTTTTAGGACTATGGATACAACATGACTTGAAATGGAATAAACATATACAATATCTGAATACTAAACTGAACTAGATGTGCTTGCGTTACGTATTTTGAAAACCTGCACTAGCATGCACACATTAAGAAATACTTATTTTGCTTATTTCCATTCATACTTAAGATATGGGATCATATTTTGGGGTATGTCGCCAGATGTACTAAGCACGTTTAGGATACAAAAGATTGCGATTAGAATTATGGCAAATGTAAACACTAGAGAATCATGTAGACCTCTGTTTAAAGATTTAAACATTCTCCCACTGCCCTGCATATATATCTTTGAATGTATTATGTTTTTTAAAAATATTTTAATGAATAAGGATGTTTTTCTTAAAACAAACAATGATGTTCATAGGCATAACACAAGACAAAATCAAAACATTCATATTTCACACACACACACACACAAGCATATATCAAAAAGGAACTTTTCACACAGGAGTTAAATTATACAATAAACTACCCCAGTATATAAAACTTGCCACAAAAATAAAAACCTTTGATGGAATGTTGAAAGCTTATCTGCAGTGCCATTGTTTTTACTCTGTAGTTGAATATCTTAGTGTATAGGAGCGATGAAATCTATAATTATATTTCACTTTTCTATTTTAATTGTAATACCTAGCTGTAAGTTGGTGTATTTATTGAATTAAGTTTTCATATTATGATAATAGAGTAAGGTGTAAATAGTTGTCCAATAAGATTGTATCTCTTAAGATCTGTAATTATAATAAGTTAAAAATGTTTATAGTATTAGTATTATATACTTATTAGTACTTTTATTTTATAGATGTAAATTCTGACGTGTCCTATATCAAAAATGTATTGTATACATGTATTTGATCAAATGGAATTAATAAAATCTCTCTATCTATCCATCTATCTTCAGTTCTTTTCAGGTTTCTACACTTAACTTTATACCAAAGAAAACGCGTAATTTCTTACGTCATATTTTTTCTATATTTCAGCCAAATATCTGGTCATCATCATTATTAGTCGTTCTGCTCATTATTGAGCGTCGTGACCTCATTTCTTCACTACACTAGTAACTACATCCTTGACGAGACGTTTCCATCCTTAGCGATCTTCAGCCCTGCGTAAGATACTAAGCCTAATTGTATGTTAGTTGTTTTTGTGCATATGACTGGTATAATAATGATAATAATAATAAAATAATATACTAATAATATACAAAGAGAGAATTTCAAAATGACAGAAAACCTACAGAATTACCTGGAACAGGTATAACAAAAAATCACTGCCAGGAAACACAAAATTAAGTGCTGAGTTTTAATTCACCGGCCGTGAAAGCCAATATACCATCTTTTTGGAAGCCTTCATAGGGAGGTTAAGGCTACTTGAGCTTTTAGTTCTCGTAGTCAAGTGGTGCAGTTGCACCTTATATAAAGGGAGGTGGCGCGCAGTTCGTCACTCCTGTGGGGGTCCGGGCAGGGACACCAAGAGCCCGCCGATGAGCCTAGCTTGGTGTCCTAGGCGAAACCCCACACAAGACACGGCACAAACCTAGAAGAATTGCTGAGTTTTAATTCACCAGCCGTGAAAGCCAATATACCACAAAATTAAGACATTATACTATCGTACTGTAATCAAACCTGAATCACTATAGGCCTACGCCTCGGAAAACACGGTCATTGGAAGCATATCTCTTATTACATACGTCGAGAAACAAGGAAGGAAAATATTAAGGAAAATCTTAGGTCCAGTTTGCTTAGAAGGAATCTCGATGAAACGGAAGTCACTGGAGATTTATCAGCATGCTGAAAAGATCACTGACACCCTCAAGTAAAGGCGATTGAAGTTCTACTGCCACATTCTCAGATTGAACCATGACAGGCTCACCAAAAGGATTCTCAACCTTGCTCTCTTAATACAAGTCAAGAACAACGAGCTTAGCGAGATAGAGAAAGACCTTCAAGACAATTGCAATACAGAGGAAATTATACAAAATTGACTCCATTTCAGAAAAGTAATTAACAACCATCATTCTAGCCAACATAGACCGTGTGTTGACAAAATGTTGTACTACATGCTGGTGAAGGTTAGGTCTGCGCTAGCTCAACCCTCACAAAACTATTCATCTATTAATACTTATCACTGATATATTCAACTTTTTAAAATTTACAAAAAGTACAAAAATTGCTACCAAATGGAAAGAATATGTTTAACCATTATTTTCCCACAAACCAAAACATTTGTATGCCTTCTACATAACTTGAAAAACGATATATAATAAGATAGCCCTGCAGAAGATTGACAGAAGGATACTCAGAATAATCATTAATAAAGTACACCAGGTGGATGGACAATGGAGATTGTTGCCTAATGCAGTTGTCAATCGGGAAAGTGATTCAATAATCTACACAATAAGAAACAGGATAATTGTTTTTCTTCTGTCATTTATCGAGATTGCATGAAAATGGATTATTAATACAACCATTTAACTACTTTTGGAGAAATAAAACGAAAAAATAATTCATAATGTTGAATTTTGGGCTTATGCCGTGTTTATTATATTAAAACTCGACGCGTTTCGAAAGAAACCATGCCTTTCTTCGTCTGGAATAATCTGGAATACGACAATGATTGCTAAGAGAAAGCAACAAAGAACATATAGAAGGTGCCCAAAGATGGACGCCATTATAACCCCATGTTAGGGACAACGGAAAGCAGCAGTGAATTACTTTCTCAGGGTTCTGATAATAGGTAGCCAGGATTCACTGAGATTGTAGCCGGTGTCGCGGTTGAAATTATCTGGGTGTTTACGTATTTCAACCGCCTCCCTGATGATTCTGGGACGATATTGCTTTATACGGGCAAGAACATCCACTCCTTGGAACATGACATAATGGCCAGGTGTTAATGCATGATCGGCAACAGCTGATTTATCAGGTTGAATGAGCCTGATACATCTATTATGTTCCTTAATGCGAGTGCATATTGTTCTCGAAGTCTGCCCGATGTAAACCTTGCCACAAGTACAGGGAACTCTGTAGATACCCGGTTGTTGCAATTTAGGCAAACTGTCCTTAGTTGGTCGCAGGAGTTGCCTAATCTTAACAGAAGTTCCAAATACAGTCCGTATGTTGTACCGACGTAGGATTTTAGCAATACGATCCGTCGTGTTATGTATGTAAGGTAGGTAAGCAGTTCCTCTTACATCTCTTTTCTCAACTGACGTCCTATTATTGTTTGTTGGTTTCAGAACCGTAGAGATCAAAGCCTTGCTATAACCGTTGCTCTCAAAGGTGGTTCGCAAGGTATTAATTTCTTCTTGTAAAGAAGACACTTCACAAATCCTCCTAGCCCGGGTAGTTAGAGTTGTAAGGATACCATGTTTCTGGGCAGGGTGATGGTGAGAACTTGCGTGGAGATATCTATTGGTGTGTGTTGGCTTACGAAAAACGCTGTGTCCTAAAGATCCATCCTCTTTCTTGGTGACGAGAACATCTAAAAACGGTATTTTGCCGTCAGATTCCTTTTCCATGGTGAAACAAATAGAAGGGTGCTGGAGATTAAGGTGATCCGGGAAATGGCTAAGATTTTCCTGACCTTCCGTCCAAACAACGAACGTGTCATCCACATAACGCCACCAGATCTTCGGTTTGAAAGGAGCCGACGACAAAGCTTTCTCTTCAAAGTTCTCCATGAAGAAATTAGCCACAACAGGAGAGAGAGGACTACCCATGGCCACACCATCAGTCTGTTCATAAAAATTCCCATTCCATAGAAAGTAGGAGGAGGTCATGCAGTGATAAAAAGAGCCTTGTGATGTCTTCAGGAAAAAAAGCCATTAATGAGAGACATAACACCATCAATAGGTACTCTCGTAAACAGAGACACCACGTCGAGACTCACTAGGATATCACCCGGCTGAAGTGTTATAGCTTTCAACTTTTCCACGAAGTGTGTGGAATCCTTAATGTACGAAGGCGTGTTAGCATTGTATGAATATATAGTTGCTTATTTTAGTTATTATACTTCTTGGCATCGACCCGGAGGACCGGGTTTCTGGTGTGAGTGCTGGAACAAGGTACACTCAGCCTTGTGAGCAAAAACGAGAAGACGAAGTTTCGATTCGCACCTCAGCCACACGTGGTTCCCCACCACTTCTACTCCAGGCAAATGCTAGGATGGTTCCTAACTTAAGGGACCGCTAACTGAATAGTTGAAAAACAGTTCTGTTACTTAATATAGACCAACCGAACAAACTACTGAATCAATGTAATGACAATTTATCAAAATTTACCTTCTTAAAATAAAATAGTTAAGTTACTGAAAAGGTATTATCATTCACTGTTACCAACATTACAACTATTGCTTTTTTGAAACACAAAATATTTATCAAACGGTACATTGATGACCTAACTATTGCAGTTAAAGGGTTGAAACTTAATACATTTGAAGATGATTTCATGGCTTGCAATCCAAAAGAGAATCATGATTCTAGTGCCTCAAATGCTCTTATTTGTAATTTCTTCTTTGATAAGATTAAAAAGGTTTGAAGCAATGCATTTTCTCTCAAGTTAATTATTTTTCTCTTTTCAATTTTACCCTCCAGGTTGGTGTTTTCCACGGACTCAGCGAGGGATCCCACCATTACCGCCTCTACGGGCATTGTCCTGGAGCTTGGAACATCTGGTCGGAGGGAATACAACTGATGAAATGGGATCAGCACCTCGCCCAGTCGGCCTCACCTGCAAAGTGAACAGGGGTCTCATGAAGGATGGGAAGGGAGAGGAAGATTGGGGGGGATAGGCAAGAAAGAGGGAAGGAGGTGGCCGTAGCCATAAGGTAGGTACCATCCCGGAATTTGCCCGAAGACGAAGTGGGTAACCACAAGTTACATAGTCTAAATACTGCAGCCATTACTCTAGGTCAGATTAATGCACGTTATGTGCCCGTTAGAGGAGCTATCAGGGTTGCCAACAGCCGAAACGACATCCCTAACACGTCACCTGCCGGACCCATGTGCCATGAGGATCAGGTGAATTTCTTATAGGCCATAGCGGCACGAGAATCCATGATCTAGGGGATCCGTGATAACATAGTTGCTAAAAAGGTCATAGACAGCCCATGAAAATACACCTCCTGAAGCTAGACTGAGAAATAAACTTCCAGGCTAAGTAAAACATGTAGAAATATTTATTCAAAATATTCAGACACCTAGCCTAGTTCGGAGGGTTTCTATCGGCTAATCCACCAACTAATAAATAAACAAAAATAAAAGGTCAGTACCCTACCTGTAAACTACTGTAAACCCTCGCGAAAGATCTATCTGACAAAGTAAAGCAACAACAGCAACGCTGGGAAAATGGTACGGCAATAATCTTTAATTCAGGTTACAACATAAGCTAATAACGACATTTACATTTAACAGGGTAGCAATAGCTAGTCTAAGTTAGGATATCATTTCCTCATTTACATTTATTTTTAAATAATCTAGCTAATTCCTAACAATTAATACAAAATTTACGGCGATGACGTCCGTAAAGCAAAACAGTTAGTACAAATCTACATGACAAGCCGTAAAAAAAACCAACATTAAATGCCCTCTTACAATCTATAAAAGGTTAAACATGGGGTTATCATACACTTGAATAAATAATAACAAGACCATAAACAATATTATTCCTGCCTTCGCCCTGGGTTACTCTTTGTAAACCAGTGTCATCTACGTGCATGTTAATTACGGTGGCGATTGCGTAGTAAAAACTACGTCTAACGTCGCATGAGGCTCACGCTCCGCCAGCTACTGACTAAAGGTTGAGCAAGCACTCCGTCGATAAGAAATAGTGTCATCTGTCCTAGATTACTTCCACAAAAGAAGTGTGCACAAAGCAAGTGTCAGCCAGCAGGTCCAAAATGCAAGAAAATTATGGTTAAATGCTATAAATAGTTAATTATCATCAGTTTATAGTAATGGCGTTTTTGATTATTAGAATCGTTGGTTTAGATTATCGTTGGTTTATGACGAATAGGCTGACAATCCTGAATATCTTGGGCTCAGCAGTAGCAGTCTCGTGCGAGATCAATCTCTGCTATAAAACACCGTCAACGAGCTCTCCCGCTCGGACATAACAATAACACAGGTTATTAGTGGCTCTCGGCTCACTTAATTTACCTCCGGGTAAGGCCTGGCATGAACATCAGTTACCTCCCTACAATAACACAGTCAACAGAATCGAAGTCTGGACACACATAAATATAGTCTCTATACAGGTGCCTCATCTAGCCTCTTAATTTCAAGAAATAGACCTTAACATAACGTGTAATCATTCTCAGATGGAGAAGAAAGATAGTTGCTTCAATAGCGATGCAAACATATGGCTCTTGCCATTCATCTCAAAGGAGCAAAACATCTGATTATTACAAAATGGTGGCCTGGACATTGGCCTACATATGAGACACATCATTTAAATGTTAGTAATGCTATAAGCATTGTCAAAGAGTCTGAAAAAGTATGTCTCACTGAGTGAGTGGTGCTCTAGTACATTGCATGCTGGGAACTATTACCACCTGTCCATGATTCGAGCTAGCCTCGCTACTCACAATCATTCACACGGACAGTTTAGAAAATGAACAACACTGAAACAGGCAGCTTTCTCGCAGAAAGTCCTATCAGAAAACTGGCCTTGTTATCATGTCCCAGATATAATACAAAATTACATAAGCATTAGGCTTAAAATCACGCCTCAAAACTATGCACACAGACGTGGCATGTTTGTAAAAGTCAAAGAAATGAAAAATACAGATATTCCACTTAGTCTGAACCACTTTGAAATGTGCAGATATGTCAGTTCATAACTGCTCTGTCTAATCATAACCAAAAATAATAACTGTGTCGAAACACTTGACATGAAGTAAACATCATAAAGGCGCAAATCTTACGATTGCTAAGTTTGCCAATGATACGGCATTCATTGCAGGGTTCGATGCTAGATTGCATACAAAATGTAACACCCTGAATGTGTTCATAACTTGAACTGGATGGCTTCATAGCACATCAAAATGAAAATGACATTGAATTACAAAACTGATAGCTTCAGTCGGCTATCTAATGATACGGACTGTTCTGACTAATCAGTGGAGTACCAACATTTACTAGAAAGGGGTGTTATAAAACTAACACAGGCCATGGCGTCTGATCGTCATCCCAAATAACTGTACACAAAATCACCCACCTAGGGTTGAACAAAACGTAGTAACAAAGACTACAGTCACGCTTAGCAGGGGTAGAAATAACATCTTACCGATGTCCATCAGAATGCACCGTGATCGAAAAGAAATTCAATCACAATGGGTGACTAACAAATCACTGAAAGTGAACTACAAGGATTAATTCTAACAGTACAAAACCTACCTACGGCTTGTCAAGGAGTTCGGCTGATTCTACAATAAACTACAGTAAGCTACACCACAAAAGAACCTCACAAAGAATGAATTATTCGGACTCACAAGAAAGGATGTCTACATCTCAGTCGCCCCAACGACCTGAGGGATACAATAAGGATTTGGTCTCCGGACAAGGGTTGTCCAATCTGGGCCTCCACATAGTCTCTATCCATCTCCACGGCCTTTATTTGTCCTCGTCGTTGTCGTGATGATATGACCTGACTCCTCCCTTAAGTCGTCATTTTCCTTGGCTTAGCGGATGCTAAAGTCATGGTTCTCCCGTCATCGGCTGTAGTTCTCCGGTCCTCTCCTTCACGTGATGAAGCATTACAGCCCATCTCCACAGGTGATGCGTAACAAAGATCGTCGTTCACGTGGTTATCAAGAAGTGACATTTTGAAGTACGAATTTACCACTTGAAAATACGAAAATTGAGCGTAGCACAGTTGCACTGAAGCTAGCTTTAATGTGGTACTAAATTCACTGCTGCTAGACGGCGCAGATGGTTTATAAATTGGCCATGCATTCTTATCTGCTTCACTAATACAGATTTTACTTGCCCACAAATCACGTGGCATCGACGTTGTGTTTCACAGAAAAGGATCGCTCTTGCGATTAAAGCAATATATATAATTATGAGTGTTGAAATGATTCACTCGGTTAATGAGAATCTCACAGTGAATGATATATGTTATCGCCACTTGACGATGTCGAAATACGATGTTCGAACACGTGGTTGAAAATATGGTGTTCCACAATTATAATCACTTTTCCAAAAATTCACAGTATTCGTAGCACAAGCCTTCTCCGGCTGTAATATTCACTAATATTATGTACTGTTCGTAGTTAAATAATGTGCGATGCACTGAGATTGCTTTCCTCGCCTCCAGGCGGACTATTACATCGAGTTTTAGACGGACCTGACAAGAACAACATCCAACTTGGATGGTAAACCAATCACATGTGATAAGGACACAGTCCTGCGCTGCGTGAACTTGTGAATACACTAGTCGTGCAGCGACTGTCTGGTTCCGGTTCGCGTATCTGCGATGTCAATACCTTACCAAAAGCAGAAATAACATTCTAAAGAATGTTTCGGTGATACAGAATGACAACATGAGAATATCTGAGCTTCGTAGAAAATAGAAGTGTCATAATTTAGCCTAAGATTATTTAATAATGGTTTCCTCCATAGTCAAACAAGATGTTCAGTAAAGAACATATAGCCTACTTTCTCCTAAATGCATGGGTATTGTTATAACTCTTTGTCCTTTTCAAGGAGTATAATTGAATGTTGGTTGTAGTAGCTTGTTGAAATACAAGCTGCTATAGGGATATTAAACTTGAATATGACGTGCCCTTTGCTAGTGCTACCTCTGTAAAAAAAATATTCAATTCGGTTTCACCGTGTTTGAATTGATCTGGGGAATGGATTTGCACACATACATGGCCGCTATTTGCAAACTATTGTGCTGATGACCTTGTAGTCAGTCATAAGATGCTTTCCACAAAAAGGCATGTTGTTGCAAAATCCGGTAGAGATCAAATTATTAGGATGGTCGAAATTTGATTTAAGCTTTTAATATTTGGGTGGCCGTCATTCCGTTTCCGTCAAGATGGCGGCGATATAAAACATGACACTGAGGTGCCTTTTGCTATTGCTACCTCTGTACCAAATTTCGTTCAATTCGGTTTCACCGTGTTTGAATTGATAGGGGGAATCGATTTGCACACATACTTGGCCACCATCTGCAAACTATTGGGCTGATGATCTAGCAGTTAGGTCAGAATATGCTTCCCACATAAAGATTTGTTGTTGCAAAATTTGGTAGAGACTAGATTATTAGGTTGGTCGTAATTACATTTTAGCCCTTAACATTTGGGTGGCCGCGATTACGTTTCCGTCAAGAAGGCGGTGATATAAAACATGACACTGAGGTGGCCTTTTCTAGTGCTACCTCTGTACCAAATTTCGTTCCATTAGGTTTCACCGTGTTCGAATTAATAGGGGAATCTATTTTCACACAAAGATGGCCGCCATCCGCAAAATATTAGGCTAATGACCTATTAGTTTGGTCAAAGGATGCTCCCTCCATAATGGTATGTTGATGCAAAATTTGGTAGAGATCGGATGATTAGGTTAATCGTAATTTGATTTAAGCTTTGAATATTTGTGTGGCCGCCATTACGTTTCCGTCAAGATGGCGGCGATATAAAACATGACACTGAGGTGCCCTTTGCTAGTGCTACCTCTGTACCAAATTTCATTCCATTCGGTTTCACCGTGTTCGAATTAATAGGGGTAATCGATTTTGACACAAAGATGGACGCCATCCGCAAACTATTAGGCTAATGACCTATTAGATTTGTCAAAGCATGCTTCCTCCATAAAGGTATGTTGTTGCAAAACTTGGTGGAGATCGGATGATTAGGTTAGTCGTAATATGATTTAAGCTTTGAACATTTGTGTGGCCGCCATTACGTTTCCGTCAAGATGGCGGTGATATAAAACATGACACTGAGGTGCCCTTTGCTAGTGCTACTTCTGTACCAAATTTCATTCCATTCGGTTTCACCGTGTTCGAATTAATAGGGGTAATCGATTTTGACACAAAGATGGCCGCCATCCGCAATCTATTAGGCTAATGACCTATTAGATTTGTCAAAGGATGCTCCCTTCATAAAGGTATGGTGTTGCAAAATTTGGTAGAGATCGGATGATTAGGTTAGTCATAATTTGATTTAAGCTTTGAACATTTGGGTGGCCGCCATTACGTTTCCGTCAAGATGGCGGTGAAATAAAACATGACACTGGGGTCCCCTTTGCTATTCCTACCTCTGTACCAAATTTCGTTCCATTCGGTTTCACCGTGTTCGAATTAATAGGGGGAATCGATTTTCACACAAAGATGGCCGCCATCCGCAAACTATTAGGCTAATGACCTATTAGATTTGTCAAAGGATGCTCCCTCCATAATGGTATGTTGTTGCAAAATTTGGAAGAGATCGGATGATTAGGTTAGTCGTAATTTGATTTAAGCTTTGAACATTTGTGTGGCCGCCATTACGTTTCCGTCAAGATGGCGGCGATATAAAGCATGACACTGAGGTGTCCTTTGCTAGTGCTACCTTTGTACCAAATTTCGTTCAATTTGCGCTCACCATGTTCGAATTGATAGGAGGGGACCGACATTCAGAGTACTCACACACACACACACACACACACACAGACTCACACACACATATACACACACACAGACAGACACACTTTTTTTTTCGCCCTGTAGTGATCTCATAAGTCTACTTTCATTTTTTGCAAAAATCGAAAGTAGACTAAAAATCAACCATTTATAACTCCAAATAATTTTAGCATGTGGCGACAGCATGGACCGTCAGTGGGTACGTTCTAAAGTGATGCATCAAAAATGCGTTGCGATGAAAAATATCACATGGACCAGTGCTTAGCGGGTTCATCTGCCTCTCCGTCGTTTCAAATAAAAATGATGGAATGCATTTTTATTTGTCTCCAATTCAAGCTCAATCTTGGTGATATTTTTTCAGATTAGCTGCGTTGAAGGTTCCAATGCGCTCTCCAGTTTGAAGATCTTCAATCACATAACTTCCATTGTTCAGGGGTTCTTGAACATGATTAGGTCCATAATATAACGATAGGAATTTCCCGTATACTCGGGCTATAGGAATTGATATTCCGGGTCTCCTTATAAGAGCAAGGTCCCCAGCGACCAATGATTCTCTGAATTTCTGGCGTCTCGTTCTTCTCAAACGTTTCGCAGCTTGTCTGTCCAAAGTTTCTCTCGCAGCTTGAAGTCTGCCTGCGCGTGAGGGTTGTAAACACGGTGGTGTTACAATCACTCGGTTCCATATTTTCATTGGCGTCTGGTTCAAATGCAAGACCATGGGTATTTGACCAGTACTTTCATGGACAGTTGAATTTATACAGTTCACCATTATCACAAGGACTTCAGTCCAACGCCAGTGTTCCTCCTGACAGTATAAACGACAAAATTTTGCAATAGTTGACATAACGCATTCCGCCGGATTGCTCTCAGGGTGGCGAATTGATGATAGTAGGTGTCCTATTTCCAAATCAATCATAGCGTTAGCAAATTCAGCGGAGGTAAACTGTGATCCTTGATCAGTCAACAGGAATTGTGGCTTTCCTGCCTCCGGTATCACTTGTCGTCTTATCATTTGTATAATTTGGTGTGCAGTGGCTTTCTGTACAGGGTGGAGCATCGTGTATTTGGTAAACACGTCAATAGTTACGACGATGAAGCGGTTCCCTCAGCGAGCCTTTGGGATCGGTCCATAAAGATCCTGCGCGTATAGTTCCCTCGGTTGAGTTGGGAGTATGGGTGTAGGTGGTTCTTTCAACAAGTGTGACGTGTACTTGCGTCGCAAGCACGTAAGCACTGTCTAACTGAGGTTCCTAACCCTTTCCTAGTGAAGGACTCTTTAATCGTCGCAATGGTCTCATCAGTCCCTCCGTGTCCAATAGATAGATGTACCAAAAGAATAACAGTTTTCTGGTATCTTCGTGGAATTGCTGCACGCAATTGAGTGTGGTCCTCATCGACAAATTTATATAAAACACGATGGTAGATCAAATAATCATCGGCGATAGCAGCTGTCTGAGAATAATTGACATCCTGGGCGTCCATTCGGTTTTCCAAAAAACGAATGATATTCCTCAGTTCCTCCTCACGTCGTTATCCTTCAGGTAAATGACGAATTCGGATAAGGTGTTCTTCGCATTCTCCCTCGACGTCAATGGCATTCACAGTGACTTCAGTATTCCGGCTGAGAATGTCGGCCAACACATTCTCTCTGCCAGGACGGTAAACAATCTCTAGATCAAACTGTTGAAGAAACAGTGTCCAACGTGTAATCCTGTCGCTTGCCAGTCTTGTTCGTAATATGAAAGTCAGCGCATGATGGTCGGTCCTCACTATGATCTTCTGGCCTAACAGAAGTTTCTGCCAGTACTCCTATGCATAGACAATTGCAAGTGCCTCGATATCCGTGGTAAAATAGTGAGTTTCATGGGCTCTCAAACGTCTGCTTAAGAAATCGATGTAGTGACGTTTCTTCTTATCGTCTTCCTGCAATAAGATTGCTCCGATTCCCACGGCAGATGAGTCAGTTTCCAAGATGAAATTCCGGGAGTAGTCTGGATATTCCAACTGGATTGCGTTCACAAGCATCTGTTTAGCCTTCTGAAAAGCTGTCTCACACTTCTCGTCCCATGCCCATCGGCAATTCTTCTTAAGTAGACCTTGAAGTGGTGCGACGGTTTAGGAATACCTCTCACAATGAGCAGCAAAAAATTGGAGAATCCCCAAAAACTGCCTCACATGTTTGACACGGGTCGGTGTCGGAAATGCTGCGATGGTTCTGATCTTCGCCGGATTCGGCCTATATCCATCACCGTTAATTATGTGTCCCACGAATTTAACTTATTTCTGGAAGAATCGATACTTGTCGAACTTCACCTTGAAATTAGCCTGTCGAAGATTATCAAATACAAGGCATGAGGTGGCTAAATGTTCCTCTTCCGTCTCTGAAGCTATTATGATGTCATCCACGTAGCATATGACCTTCCTCTTCACTTCAGGAGTCAACTTCGCATCAAGTGCTCTAATTAATTCAGCTCCTGCATCTTCAAACCAAAAGGTAGTTTTCGGAAATCATATGTGGTCTGGTCAAACAAAAAACCCGTATACTTCCGAGTATGCTCGGACAATCTATTATGATAGTAGGATTGCACCAAGTCTAACGATGAAAATACTCGTTTTCCCTTAAATTTTCGTAGAAGATCTCTGATCTTCGGTGGTCTGTCATGCTCTGGAGCTAAGCGTTCATTCAAAGCCCTGGCATCTAAACAAAGCCTTAGATTGCCATCCACCTTAACTACAGGCGATATAGGATTCGCATATGAAGTCGGTGCTTTCTTGATAATACCGGCTGCTTCCATCTCATGGATCTTCCTAGCAGCTTCCTGTCGGTGTTTCTCCGCGATAGGGTAAACCTTCTTCTGAAATGGAGAATTGTCTAGTACAATCAGATCGTATTCATAATCAAGTGTCTCACCAGGCGTGGTATCAAAAATATCCTTAAATTCAGTCAGAAGTGCCTCTAATTTCCTTTGTACGGGTGCTGATAATTGCTCTGCCTCTTCCTCGGCGTTTTGTGTCTTACCATTTCGCTTGCCATTCAACTCTTCAACTATGTTGACTTCGGATTTAATTTCCGGATCATCCTCCACTAAATTCATCTGAATGGGCTCGTTCGGCTTAAATTCCACAGTATTACGTCCCATAAAAATGATTCCATCGTATTTGCGTATGAAGTCTGCGCCTAAAATGGCGTCATGATGCAGTCCCTTCATGACTAAAAATTGGTGCAAGTTCATGTGGCACGAAATTTTTAAAGTACACAAAATCTGGATTCTGCACGTTACAACACGGTCAGGTATAACTCCTCTGACTCTTACCGCAGAAACTGGCAGCTCGGTCACCTCAGAATTTGTTTTCAATCGGGCATGGCAATCAACAGAAATGACACTTATCATAGCCCCTGTATCAATGAGAATAGTCACTGGACATTCGTTCAAAGTAGCCGTTATTTTCGGTAGACGTGTTAATTCGTAGTCGTGGTTCGTCGATCGTCTTTCGTCCAAAAGATCTTCCTGGACTGGTTCCCAGAGTAAGATAGTGGCTGTTACTCTGTGAACAATCAGGTCAGAATCTATTTCTTTTTCGGTGTTTCTTTTTCTCCTGGGAAGTACTGGGCTGGTCATGCTCAATATCTTCCTCTGGAATTTCGCGTGCATCCCTCGGTGTACGATTCTGATCTACTTCTCCTTGTTGATTGTGGAGTTGTCGGATGTATTCTCGACTCTCCTGTGCACGTCCTCGCCAGTCTCGATCGGCCCTCCACCTAGGATCTCGATCGCGTCGATAGCCTCCGCTGTAGTGATAGTCTCGACGAATACTTCCTCTTCCTCGCTGATTCTCTCCTGTCCCACTACGGTCGATGTCGTGACGACGGTTGTCGCTCGTCCCTTGGTTGAAACGTCGGTTCCAATATCCCCTATTGTCACCTTGTTGTCTCCCTCTCGCATATGGAGTATTATTCCAGTTACTTTGATTGGGATTGTTACTTCCTCTATTCTCATTCTGAGTCTGAGTTTGCTGTGGCGTCTGACTAACTTTATCCACAGTAGTCAAGTTCACGTGGCGTGTCTCTCCTTTGGTTGGATGGTGGCTTGCAAATTGTTCAGTATTTGCGACCAAATCGCCTCAGAATTTGGTCACATTGCTGGAAGGTTGTTGCTCCCGCAGCAATTAATACTCGTTGAACATTGGCTGGATATTGCCATATAATAGTGTTCACTAAATCCTGCTCTGATAGTGGGGGTTGAAGACATCTGAGTTTCGTCAGCTGGGTTGCAAAGTAATTTGCATAACGTATAGGCGTATTTGAGCTGTATCGGCGAGTGTACATCTCCGCTCTGATACTCTGCTGTATGTCGCTCGACCAATAAGTACGTAACAAAGCTTCTCTAAAGTCATGGTAGCAAGTAAAATAGTATTTAAAGGCCCTGAACCAAATGCTAGCTTGACCTTCAAGAAGACGCATTATGATCCTGAGCTCTCTTTCCGGTGTCACCATAGTGTCACGTAGATAACTCTCTACATTTGCCAAAAATTCGACTGGTGAAATGCCGCTACCAGTACCTGAGAATCGAGCTGGTTGCTCTTCTCTTGATCGTATGATCATCACATTACCTTGATTGTGCTGAGTTTGTGCTGGTCTAAATGAATTTAACGTGTAATTCAGCGTTGATTGAGTATTTACGTTAGCGTTATCACCGAAGTATGACTACGTGAATGGTGATGTTTCATCGTGCATGGTATCTGCAAATCTGAATGGTTGTGTTTCGGGTGGTGCGCTCAGTTGAATACAGGACGATGTCGATTGTACGAATTGTGGTCCTGGTGTATTCTGCATTTCAGCTGACAGTGTGGAAGTTCGAGTCTCTCTCGGTTGAGCTTCCAACTTATCTAAACGTCTCTCAATAATTTCGAGGCCTGGAATAGTCTTTGCCTCAATTTCACTTCCAAGATCGTTTAATTGCAATTCGACCCTTTCGATTTTCCCTTTGAGGTTTGTGTCGACCTCTCGAATCGCTGTCCTGAGGTTGTGGCTAAGTTGAAGACGCTCTGTCAGTGCAACTTCTTCTAACCTTTTCTTCATGGATTCTACTTCCGTTTCGAATTTGGATACGTCCTCTTTGACCTGGTAATCGTCCTCCTTAACCTCTGTGACGTACCCTCGAAGTTCCCTTACTTCGTCTCGAACACGAGCTACTTGAGCTTCTACAACATGTTTGTGTTCATTAAAATCTCCTCTTAATAATGAGATATCAACTCTCGTTTCTTCTCTATGAGTGTGTACGGTTTCGCGTAACTCTTCCACGGTGTCCGTTAACTGAGTAACGTTCTTCGTATTCGTCGCTAGTGTTTCTCTGAATTCAACTATGTCGTCGGCGATAGCTTTCACATTAGCGTTTACGGCGTATGCTGCTCCTCTCATCATGGTTAATCCTACATTGACTGCAGCGATATCCCTTTTGACATTGTCTATAAATCCCTCGACGTTTGTGAGTCGATTACCCAACTCTTCTCTAGTGTGATCCAAATCAGCCCTCATATCGATCTGAACTCTATTTATGGTCGCCTTAATCTGAGTGGTGTGTTCGCCTAACCTTGTCTGAACATCTTCCCTTGCTCCGTTCATTTGATCGGTTAAATGATCTATCCTATCATTTGCATTCTGCTGGTGTCGCAAGACATCAAATCTAACTGTGGCTAAATCTGCTGTAGGGTTATTCCTAGCCTCTTCCCTATGAGCATCTATGTCAGCCCTGACGTGAGTTAGATCAGCCCTAACATCATTGATATCAGCCCTAACATTATTTACAGTTTGTGTGATGGCTTCGAGATCAGTCCTAACATTATTGATAGTTTGAGTATTCACACCCAAGTCACCCCGGACTTGTTCAAAATTTCCACTTACAGTTCCTAAGTCACCTCGGACTTGTTCAACATATCCACTTACAGTTCCTAAGTCACCTCAGACTTGTTAAACATTTCCACTTACAATTCCTAAATCAGTCCTAATCTGTTGGAGGTTGGTGTTAACAACATCCAACATCTCCTCCATCACACGACGAATCGTCTCCTCATCCATGACACAAGAATATATATGAGAGAACAGAAGGAGCATTCCAGAAAACTTACAGCTATGACTAGTTACTTTTGCGGTGTAGAACAGCCTGCTTTCTCTTGAATAAATATTACAAGTACTGCTGGAGTATGCGAACTATGTGCTTCTACATTTACATTAACAACAACAAGCAAAGCAAAGTCTTTCATTTACTTAGGATGAGGCATCATCAAAGATAAACCTATCCTCCAACTATCTATACTACAAAGCCTCAACCCATGGACTTAAATCACGCACGAATGCCATGCGGTTAATTGATCTGCAGTACGACTTCTTAAGTTCGTCCCAGTCCAGTCAATTTACCTTTCCTCACAATAAAATCCTCAAAAAAGAGCATGGAGCAGAAGGTCACCATGTCAACATCGGCACAACCAGTTGGGCGCTAAAGAAAGAAGAGTGGTAGTTATGAGCCCTTCAGAGGAGCTATCAGGATTGCCAACAGCCGAAACGACATCCCTAACACCTCACCTGCCGGACCCATGTGCCATGAAGATCAGGTGAATTTCTTATAGGCCATAGCGGCACGAGAATCTATTATCCAGGGGATCCCTGGTAACATGGTTGCTAAAAAGGTCATAGACAGCCAAGAAAATACACCTCCTAAAGCTAGACTGAGAAATAAACTTCCAGGCTTAAGTAAAACATGTAGAAATATTTATTCAAAATATTCAGACACTTAGCCTAGTTCGGAAGGTTTCTATCGGCTAATCCGCCAACTAATAAATAAACAAAAATAAAAGGTCAGTACCCTACCTGTAAACTACTGTAAACCCTCGCGAAAGATCTATCAGACAAAGTAAAGCAACAACAGCAACGCTGGGAAAATGGTACGGCAGTAATCTTTAAGTCAGGTTACAAAATAAGCTAATAACGGAATTTACATTTAACAGGGTAGCAATAGCAAGTCTAAGTTAGGATATCATTTCCTCATTTACATTTATTTTTAAATAATCTAGCTAATTCCTAACAATTAATACAAAATTAACGGCGATGACGTCCGTAAAGCAAAACAGTTAGTACAAATCTACACGACAAGCCGTAAAAAAACATTAAATGCCCTCTTACAATCTAAAGAAAGGTAAACATTGGGGTTATGATACACCTGAATAAATAATAACAAGACCATAAACAATATTATTCCTGCCTTCGCCCTGGGGTTACTCTTTGTAAACCAGTGTCATCTACGTGCATGTTAATTACGGTGGCGATTGCGTAGTAAAAACTACTTCCAACGTCGCTTGAGGCTCACGCTCCACCAGCTACTGACTAAAGGTTGAGCAAGCACTCCGTCGATAAAAATTAGTGTCATCTGTTCTAGATTACTTCCACAAAAGAAGTGTGCACAAAGCAAGTTTCAGCCAGCAGGTCCAAAATGCAAGAAAATTATCTGAAAGTAGGTTGGTTGGTTGGTTGGATCCTTAGTTTAGGGGCTGCGACAACGCGGTCATGTAGCCCCGTGTACTTTGGGTGTGTGTAGAATCTGTCTGATAACCGGTGTTAATTGTGATGACTGTATTAGTGTGTGTATCTGTTTTTTAATTCAAGTAGAGACTGCAACTTTGAATTTTCAAATAGTTCCTACTTTTGCCGCCAAACGCCACCGTCAACGACTACTAGGCCTAGTTCAGAACTAGCTACTAGACGCCACCGCAGTCGGCTCTTGGCAACGAACGTAGCAACCTAAGAGCGTTGTTTACATTCTTAACCTATCCAATTTAGTTTCACACAGGTGTAATTAGTGGATAGATCTTTAACATGCCATAAATCTATGACATGGGACCGCCGGCTTTACTTCCCCTCCGAAGGAAGGCATACTGAGGGATTTTTAACGCTCTTAAAAAATCCGACGGCTTCGGCCGGGTTTGAACCCGCTATCTTGGGCATAGAAGCTCAGCATGCTACCAACTACGCCACCGAAGCCGCCTATCTGAAAGTAGCAAAACATCTGATTATTACAAAATGGTGGCCTGGACATTGATCTACATATGAGACACATCATTTAAATGTTAGTAATGCTATAAGCATTGTCAAAGAGTCTGAAAAAGTGTGTCTCACTGAGTGAGTGGTGCTCTAGTACATTGCATGCTGGGAACTGTTACCACCTGTCCATGATTCGAGCTAGCCTCGCTACTCACAATCATCCACACGGACAGTTTAGAAAATGAACAACACTGAAAGCAGGCAGCTTTTTCGCAGAAAGTGATATCAGAAAACAGGCCTTGTTATCATGTCCCAGATATAATACAAAATCACATAAGCATTAGGCTTAAAATCACGCCTCAAAACTATGCACACAGACGTGGCATGTTTGTAAAAGTCAAAGAAATGAAAAATACAGATATTCCACTTAGTCTGAACCTCTTTGAAATGTGCAGATATGTCAGTTCATAACTGCTCTGTCTAATCATAACCAAAAATAATAACTGTGTCGAAACACTGGACACGAAATAAACATCATAAAGGCGCAAATCTTACGATTGCTAAGTTTGCCAATGATACGGCATTCATTGCAGGGTTCGATGCTAGATTGCATACAAAATGTAACACCCTGAATGTGTTCATAACTTGAACTGGATGGCTTCATAGCACATCAAAATGGAAATGACATTGCATTACAAAACTCATAACTTCAGTCGGCTATCTAATGATACGGACCGTTCTGACTAATCAGTGGCGTGACAACATTTACTAGAAAGGGGTGTTATAAAACTAACACTGGCCATGACGTCTGATCGTCATCCCAAATAACTGTACACAAAATCACCCACCTAGGGTTGAACAAAACGTACTAACAAAGACTACAGTCACGCTTAGCAGGGGTAGAAATAACATCTTAGCGATGTCCATCAATATGCACCGTGATCGAAAAGAAATTCCATCACAACGGGTGACTAACAAATCACTGAAAGTGAACTACAACAGTGAATTCTAACAGTACAAAACCTACCTATGGCTTGTCAAGGAGTTCGTCTGATTCTACAATAAACTACACCAAGCTACACCACAAAAGAACCTCACAAGAAATGAATTATTCGGACTCACAAGAAAGGATGTCTACATCTCAGTCTTCCCAACGACCTGAGGGATACAATAAGGTTTTGGTCTCCGGACAAGGGTTGTCCAATCTGGGCCTCCACATAGGCTCTATCCATCTCCACGGCCTTTATTCGTCCTCGTCGTTTTCGTGATGATATGACCAGACTCCTCCCTTAAGTCGTAATTTTCCTTGGCTTAGTGGATGCTAAAGTCATGGTTCTCCCGTCATCGGCTGTAGTTCTCCGGTCCTCTCCTTCGCATGATGAAGCTTAACAGCTCATCTCCACAGGTGATGCGTAACAAAGATCGTCGTTCACGTGGTTATCAAGAAGTGACATTTTGAAGTACGAATTTACCACTTGAAAATACGAAAATTGAGCGTAGCACAGTTGCACTGAAGCTAGCTTTAATGTGGTACTAAATTCACTGCTGCTAGACGGCGCAGATGGTTTATAAATTGGCCATGCACTCTTATCTGCTTCACTAATACAGATTTTACTTGCCCACAAATCACGTGGCATCGACGTTGTGTTTCACAGAAAAGGATCGCTCTTGCGATTAAAGCAATATATATAGTTATGAGTGTTGAAATGATTCACTCGGTTAATGAGAATCTCACAGTGAATGATATATGTTATCGCCACTTGACGATGTCGAAATACGATGTTCGAACACGTGGTTGAAAATATGGTGTTCCACAATTATAATCACTTTTCCAAAAATTCACAGTATTCGTAGCACAAGCCTTCTCCGGCTGTAATATTCACTAATATTATGTACTGATCGTAGTTAAATAATGTGCGATGCACTGAGATTGCTTTCCTCGCCTCCAGGCGGACTATTACATCGAGTTTTAGACGGACCTGACAAGAACAACATCCAACTTGGATGGTAAACCAAACATATGTGATAAGAGCTCAGTCCTGCGCCGCGTGAACTTGTGAATACACTGGTCGTGCAGCGACTGTCTGGTTCCGGTTCGCGTATCTGCGATATTAATACCTTACCAAAAGCAGAAATAACTTTCTAAAAATGTTTCGGTGATACAGAATGACAACATGAGAATATCTGAGCTTCGTAGAAAATAGAAATGTCATAATTTAGCCTAAGATTATTTAATAATGGTTTCCTCCATAGTCAAAAGATCAACCATTTATAACTCCAAAGAATGTTAGCATGTGGCGACAGCATGGTCGGTCAGTGGGTACGTTCTAAAGTGATGCATTACAAATGCGTTGCGATGAAAAATATCACATGAACCAGTGCTTAGCGGGTTCAATATGCACATAGAGATACTGTGAAAATTTCAAGTAGATCGGTGGTGTAATTTCTTAGATATTGTACCTTATTTGTATAAGAATATAAGTTATAAGAAATGGCTGTCAAAGAAATGGCTGCAAAGAAATTGCTGCAAAGGTAGATGAATAAAGATTTAGTAGTATTTGCCAATGTTGGCAAACTTTAAAATCCCTTATCCCGGAAACAGATTAACATTTTTGCTCCAAACTAACTTCCTATGATATTTCAATATGCTGAAAGCTCAAAACATCAGAGAAAAATACATTTCTCAACCGAAATCTATTTTAGCGCCACCTTAAGGCCACGGCCACTTCCTTCCCAATCCTATCCCCAATCTACAAATGCACACACTATCCACACACACACGCACTCACCCAAAAATACACGAGGCTATATGACTACGATGTCTCACTTGTAAAGGGACTTCTGCTATTCAGTATTCTGACACAACGTGAAATTTCAGTCAGTTCAGGCCTATCTCAGATTTCCACCTCGTGGTGTTACGGCTAGCTCTCTTTACTGTCGTCTCGGAGGTCCAGGTTCTATTCCTACCTCAGTCATCCTGGAGTGTTTCCCCCCCATTCCTTCTCCAGGCAAATGTTGGGACGTTTCCTAGGTTTCGTTTCCCGGCTCCACCTCCTTCCCAATCTTATCCCTGATTCACAAATACACACTAATGCAGCCATCACAATATCCCCGGTGATCACACAGATTCCACACACACACAAAATCACCCCAATATACACGGGGCTATATGACCACGATGTGGCAGCCCCAAAAATAAACAACAACAGCATCAGCCAGGTACTGTAATTCCAAGTTTTGTGTAATTGTAAAATTTTTGAATTAAGTGTACTCTCCCAGAAGAAGCCACAACGAGGCCATTTCCTGTATCTTGTCCAGGAATGCGATTCGTGTCCGGGTTCGATTCCCGGCTCCGCCAAGAGATTTTAATTCTGGTGTGAGGACTGGAACGGCGTACACTCATCCTCGTGAGGCACAACAGAGAAGAGGAGGGTTCGATTCCCAACTTAGCCATCCAGAAAGTGGTTATCCATGGTAACACCCCAATCCTACTCTAGGGTAATTCTGGGATGATTCCTAAATTAAGGCCACGATCGCCTTCTTCCCAATGCTAACCACAATTTCAAATACACACACTAGTACAGCCATCACAGAAACACAGGTTATCACATACATTCCACACACACGCCTCAGGATTTGAATGAGTTTTTGAATGGTATGGACTCCGTCTTGAGGAAAGAATTCATGATGAAAATGAATAAATGTAAAACAAATATATTGAAATGCAGCCGAAATAAATCAGAAACCTCTATGGACATGAAATTGGCAGGTGAAAAGCTAAAGGAAGTAGGAGACTTCTGTTACTTAGGAAGCAAAATAACCAGTGATGGACGAAGCAAAGAGGATATAAAAAGTAGGTTGGCTCAGGCAAGGAAAGCATTTATACACAAGAGGAATCTGTTGACATCGAATATAGATTTATGTATTAGGAAGTCATTTTTAAAGCCTTTGTCTGGAACGTGGCACTCAATGGAAGTGAAACTTGGACTGTTGATGCTGCAGAAAAGAAGAGAATTGAAAGGTTTGAAATGTGGTGTTACAGGAGAATGATGAAGATCAGATGGGTTGATAGGGTTACAAATGATGGGGTATTAATACGAGTGGGATGGGAGAGATGTTTATGGCGACTGCTAATGAAGAGAAGAGAAAGGTTGGTAGGACACAGACTAAGACACCCAGGAATAGCAAGCTTAGTTATGGAAGGAAGGGTCGAGGACAAGAACTGTAGGGGTAGACCAAGATTAGAATATGTTAAACAGATTGTCTTGGATGTATGGTGTGGTAATTATGTAGAGATGAATCGATTAGCTCAGGACAGGGAGGCATGGAGATCTGCATCAAACCATTCAAAAGACTGAAGATTAAAACAGCAACAACACCCAAATAGACGGGGCTGTACGACCAAAATGTCGCAGTCCCTAAAATAAACAACAACAGCCAGGTACTGCAGTTCCAAGATTTCTGCAATTGTAAAATTTGTGGAATAAGAGTATCGCAGCAACTCTCCCAGAACAAGCCAGAAGGAGGCCATTTCCTGTCTCTTGTCCAGGATCGCAATTCGTGTGTATTATCGCTCGAACAGGTGCTGCGATGTTCAATTGTCGTTGGAAGGAGACCTGGATACGGTACATCCGGTCAGACATCCTCTGAAACTTTCTTTAGTAAAACGTGTGTTTTTTCTTCAGCCAATCAGCACGTTTCGGTAGCCCAATTGTCTCGAGCTGTCAATTGTAGCAGTTCTGCCGGAAATACACAAACAGCCTTGATATAATACAAGCCTTTATAAACATACTGTTTAATGGAACAAAAGAACCAAAAACATACATTGTGTTCTTTAAGAAAAATAAAAAAACACTCGGCACGCCGGAAGGCGGAGGTAGATTTCACCGGGCAAAAAAAATGCAGTGAATTCACTAAATTTGCCAATATTGTTGTTTACCTACAAAAGTTCTACATGTTCTTCCGAAATAAAAAAAAAATGCTCATTGCTTGGCGTAAGAGTGGGTTATATCAATACTTCTTTCTGACAAAAGTTTCAGGTAATTATTTGAGGAATTAAACTCAGCATTTTTCTAGGTTTATGCCGTGTCTTGTGCGGGGTTTCACTTAGGAACACCACGATAGCCTCATCAGAGGGCTCTTGGTTTCTGTGCCCGGACCCCACAGGAGTAGCGAACTGCGCGCTACCTCCCTTTTAGAGAGTACGTGTGTGTTTGGTGAAGGAAGGAAGGAAGGAAGGAAGGAAGAAGGATGGATGGATGGATGGAAGGAAGGATGGAAGGAATGAAGGAAGGAGGGAAGGACGGAAGGAAGGGAGGAAGGAGGGAAGGAGGGAAGGAAGGATGGAAGGAAGGAAGGATGGAAGGATGGAAGGAAGGAAGGAAGGATGGAAGGAAGGAGGGAAGGACGGAAGGAAGGGAGGAAGGAGAAAAGGAGAGAAGGAAGGATGGAAGGATGCAATGAAGGAAGGAAGGAAGGATGGATGGAAGGAAGGAAGGATGGAAGGATGGAATGGAGGATGGAAGGAAGGAGGGAAGGACGGAAGGAAGGGAGGAAGGAGGGAAGGAAGGATGGAAGGAAGGATGGAAGGAAGGAAGGATGGAAGGACGGAAGAAAGGGAGAAAGGAGGGAAGGAAGGATGGAAGGAAAGAAGGATGCAATGAAGGAAGGAAGGAAGGAAGGAAGGAAGGATGGAAGAAATGAGGGAAGGACGGAAGGAAGGGAGGAAGGAGGGAAGGAAGGAAGGAGGGAAGGAAGGATGGAAGGAAAGAAGGAAGGAAGGAATGAAGGAAGGATGGAAGGAAGGAAGGATGGAAGGAAGGATGGAATGAAGGAAGGAAGGATGGAAGGAAGGAAGGAATGAATGAAGGAAGGATGGAAGGATGGAAGGAAGGAGGGAAGGACGGAAGGAAGGAAGGATGGAAGGAAGGAGGGAAGGAGGGAAGGAAGGATGAAAGGAAGGAAGGATGGAAGGAAGGAGGGAAGGAAGGATGCAATGATGGAAGGAAGGATGGAAGGAAGGAGGGAAGGAGGGAAGGAAGGAAGGAAGGAAGGGAGGAAGGAGGGAAGGAAGGAAGGAGGGAAGGAAGGATGGAAGGAAGGAAGGAATGAAGGAAGGAAGGAAGGAAGGAAGGAAGGATGGAAGGAAGGAAGGATGGAATGAAGGAAGGAAGGAAGGAAGGATGGAAGGAAGGAAGGATGGAGGGAAGCTTGTAGTTTTATGTGACTGTTAATCTCTCAATCATGATCCACAGGACTTCCATATTTACGTGGAATCTGAACCACAGGACGTGATATTTCTCTTAGAAAATCTTACATGCATTGACCTGAAATTGAACCCGGTCCACTTCAGTGGGAGGCAAGCAGCTTTGCCACTGCTCCCCCACGCCCCTTGTGTTTGGCAAGAAGCAACCCTTGCGAGTGTAGTTGTTGTAGCCGCAAGGAACATCTCCTCACAGCTAATTTCTAGCTTTCAGGAGTGTTTGGTTCCATAATAAGCCGGATGAACCTGGACTTAATGGCGCGAGTGATGTACACAATATTGTGAGTTTGAAGAACCGCCTTTGAGGCTCACCGCAGGTGTCGGGTGACTGAGACACGGGTCAGCGCAGTGGCAAATAGCACGCCGGTCTGCCCACCGGGGCCACCCACACTGGTCCACTGCCGTGTCACCTAGAGACTTGGACAACACTTGATTCCACTGACTGAACATACAGTATGAGGTGTCTAGATGAAAAAGCCGCTAAGTCCAATTTTTGACATTATAAGGGACATGGTACGGAGTTTCTAAACTTCCTTACTTCCTAGCAAAGATAGCTTTTAAGTCATTTTTCAGTGTTGCCTTTAAAAAAATTAATAGCCTATTTTAGGTTTCAGTTGGTCAACACAAATATCATTCCAATTACTGGAAAATGTGAAATATAACCTGAAATAAATTAATGTGGTTAAGATTTATATAATACAGTGGAACTTGGATAATTCGAACCTCAAGGGACAAGTAAAACAATTTCGAATTATCCAAAATTCGAATTAAGAAAGTTCTTTGAAAAGGGTAGAGAAAATATATTGCATTACGTTTACATTTAATTGTTTTCAGCAAATATGTTATAATGCATATTTTCACACCAAAGAACGACAACTTGAAGATGATTTATTATAGGAAGAATATTTTTAATGGGGCCTCCAAACCTTGAAGTAAACCGTATGCGATATACATTCCACATAGCCACATGGCCGACATGCGCGAACCGGGTGGGTTGCTAGTATAATCATAAATCATTGATTGCAGAGACTTCTCATTAGTCTGTGGGCCGATAACCCAGATGTTAGGCCCCTTAAATCAACAATTATCATCATCATCATCACCATCATTAGTCTGTCTGTTAGGTAGTCAGCCCAGACGCTGGTTGGATAAACTAAAGCATGATAAAGTATCCTGTATCGCCGTACAACATTTCAGAGTGATATCTGTAGGCCTAACAGTTTCGGAGATATAGACTAGAATGCTAGTGAAATATTTCGTGCAGCCACCAAATTGGATTGGTAAAACGTATTAATATAATATTTTGAAAAGCACAGTCGAGGTCTGATGAAGTAACATTAGCTTTTAGAGAAGCCGGAGTGCCATAATTTTTCCCCGAAGAGGATCTACTGACAAAGCTCCCTTACATTTAAACACCCTCAAATATCAACTGACTGCGCCGGGTTTCGATGCCGCTATCTTGGAATCAGCAGGCGAGAACGTTACCGTTGAGCCACGCCGCCAATCTGATGCAAATGGGCTAAAAATGTATAGGCCTATGGAAATTGCCAAAACAAAAAGAAAAATAATTTGGATTGTTCAAATCGGGTAGTAACAGAAACACTGACAAATGTAGGCATTTCTTCGTCATGCACTTTTAAAGATCTCTCCCCTCACCCCGTTCGAGGGAAAGTACTTTATGGATGAACCCTATGTGATATTACGACGGTTATCGTACTAAAGTAAATAGCACTAGGCCTTTACCCCTATCTGTGTTTGTTAGCTTTCTCTCAGATGACAAATCTTCCAAGGATAAAAAAATAAACAAGTAGTTCCGTGAAGAACTATACAGCCTATTTTCATATATCCTACTTATGTTAACTGCCACTATCATCATAAAAGTTTCAGTTTGATTGCTGTAATAGATTCGTAGATATTGAGAACCGACTAAATATTGCGGATGGTCGCCATATTGGATTTTATATATGTAGGTCCTAGAGTTATGTACTGTTACATGAAGATTATTGTGTACGTGTAGCATTCAAACTTCAATCGCATGATTAGGACACAAGAAGTAACAAGGAGATTTTAAAATTTCGCTCAGCTGCCATCTTGTGGTTATGGAAACAATGGAAATAAATTAGATGCCAGTGGATTGACATTCGTATAAGGATTTACTGTACCAAGTTTCACTGCACTCGGATGGTTAAATTGCGTGAAACTTCCATGTGAATATTTATAATTCGCGTCGCCGCCATGTTGCATTTGTGATCACCAGGTTATTCAAAGTCCTACAGGTGAACTTAAGTTCATAGCCCCTATGAGCATACAAAAATTCAGTTTGATTGCTATAATAGATTCGTAGATATTCAGAGCCGTCTAAATATTTCGGATGGTCGCCATGTTGGATTGTTAAATGTATAGGCCATAGAGTCATGTACCATTAAAGGAAAAATATTGCGTAGGTTCATTATTCAAACTTTCACTTCGAACGCTTGGTTACGACAGAAGAAATAAAAACTAAATTTTAAAATTCGCACCGCCGCCATCTTGAGTTTATGAAAAAAATTGAACTAAATTAGACACCAGTGCATTACAATGTCTATAAATATTCCCTGTACCATATTTCATTGCGTTTGGAACATTAAATCGCGAGAAAGTTCTATTTAAAATTTTCAAAATCGCTTGGCCACCATGTTCGTTTTGTACTTAACCGGTTTTTGAAAGTCTCATAGATGAACCTCCAGTAGTGCCCTTTATCTCCGTACAAAATTTCAGGGTGATACCGCTAATAGTTTCAGAGATATAGAATGCCGGTGAAATATTTCGGACATCCGCCATCTTGTGGTTATGTAAACAATTGAACGAAGTTAGATGTCGGTGCATTACAATGTGTATAAACATATATTGTACCAAGTTTCATTGCGTTTGGTTGGTTAAATCGCGAGAAACGTCTATTTAAAAGTCGCAAATTCGAGTGGCCGCCATCTTGGTTTTGTAGTTATCAGGTTTTCAAAGGTCACATAAGTGAATTTCTAGTAGTTCCCTTTATCACAATAAAATATTCCAGGATGATATCGGTAATAGTTTCGGAGATATTGAATGCTGGTGAAATATTTCGCACAGCCGCCATGTTGGATTGGTGAGACGTATCAAAATTTGAAGGGCACGGTCGGGGTCGCCCGGAATAGTGCTATGAACTTACTGAGTTTCATTGAAATTGCTCCAGCCGTTTAGAATTTATTAGGGGGGGGGGGGACACACACCTTACACACACACACACACACACGGACAAAAGGTGATCTCATAAGCATATTTTTTCAAAATTGAAAATAGGCTAAAAATGGTTAAAGTAAAATTACTTTTACCGGCCCCGTGGTATTGGGGTAGCGCGCCTGACTCTCACCCGGAGGCCCCGGGGTCGATTCACGGCTCCGTCAGGGATTTAAGAAATTGACGCGAGGGCTGGAACGGGGTGCACTCAGCCTCGTGAGGACAATTGAGTAGCTGTCTGACTGTGAGGCAGCTCTCCGATCACGAAAACCAAGATTAACGGCCGAGGGGACCTGATGCGCTAATCACGCGTCACCTCATTATCTGCAGGCCAAATGATTGGGCAGCGGTCGCTTGGTAGGCCTAGGCCCTTCACGGGATGTAGTGCCAGGGGTTATGTTATGTTATGTTATGTTATGTTATTATGTAAAATGACTTATGACGTCATCGGTCAGGTTCTAAAGTGCTCGGAGGTACATAAACACGAAGTTGCAAAGCTCCTAAATGAGTCAACAACAACTAGAATGAATGAATGAATGAAACAGGAGAAATAGGGATTTTAGTTCGTTACGAAACTACTTACTGGTTTTCTAGAAGGGAGCAGTGATCCTTTGAGTCGTCCAGTTGCAAAACTCGTTGAATCCCCTTGTGAATAAGGATCATGTCGTAAAATTATTTATTTAATTATTTTTTATTTATTATTTATTATTTTTTATTTTTTATTTTGGTTTGTTGATTTTGTTTTGTTTTATTTTATATCGTTTTATTTTGTTTTGAAATGTTTTGTTTAATCTTTTGTTTTTTGTTTTGTTTTATTTTATATTTTTATTTTTTGTTCTTTAAATTTTATGTTGTTTTGTTTTATTTTGATTTTGTTTTGTTTATTTTATTTTATTTTGTTTTGTTTTATTTTTATTTTCCAGAAAACAAACTCAGAAACAAAAACCAAAAACACGAAGCAAAAAGCAAAATTAAAAAACAAATGCAAAAGCAGAAAACAAAAGCAAGAAACACAAAGCAAAAAGCAAAATTCAAAGAAAAGCAAAGCCAGAAAACAAACACAAAACCAAGAAAGAAAAGCAAAAAGTAAAATTCAAAAGCAAAAGCACAAAGCAAACACAAGACCAAAAACCAAAAACACAAAGGAAAAAGTAGAAAACAACAAACACAAAAGATACGTGAGGCAAAGTCCAGAGAAACGTTTCTCATGAAAATGATGAAAGTGGATTAAACGAGTTTTGCAACTGGACGACTCTGTATCGAACTTACTCATTTCGCCATTGCTCGGGCCACAGTAACTCGTGGTATGCAGCCTATACAAATGTAAGAGAAAACAATTTTCTGCTATGTGCCGACACAGAATTATATATGGCCTATAAGGTTGAGAGGTGATAAAAAGTTGAAAGAGCGCCGCGACCATTAAAAGGAACACGACGACCTAACCGCAAGCGATTGTTGGCAGGGGAGACCGAAAAGGAAGACCTGAGTGAACTGAAATGCTGTGTCATACAGCACACCAGCACACCAGCACAGCCTAGTGGCGGGGAGTGTATATACATCTACCCTGTGGCGTAACCGTGCTCGTTAAATCGTGCTCCATGGTCGTATGGGCAGTTGCAGCAAGTCTGGAGATCCCAGGATCGAAACTCGGTACTCACAGTGGCTATCCTGACTGGTTTTCCCAAGCTTCTTCCACAGTCCCTCCAGGCATATGCCGGATTAGTGCCTTACTTCAGTCATCACTGGAATACAGGTTGGTTGGTTGGTTCCTCAGTTTAGGGGTGCGACAACGCGGTCATGTAGCCCCGTGTACTTCGGGTGTGTGAAGAACCTGTCTGATAACCGGTGTTAATTGTGATGGCTGTATTAGTGTGTTGTCTGTTAGGTAGTCAGCCTAAAGGCTGGTTGGATCCTCAAAAAGTACTGCCGTTAGGTTATGTGAGTATATACCCACAAAAGCCCAAGGCAGCGTTATCTTGAGGCGTACTAGGCAAGATGAGGAGTGAGGTAGTTTGCCATATATGTTTATAATTCAAGTAAGGACTGCAAACATTCAATTTTCAAGTAGTTCCAACTTTTATTTCCAAACGCCACCGTCAACAACAACTAGTTCTGAACTTGGTTACTAGATGCCACCGCAGTCACCTCCTGGCGACAAACGTTGGGACCTAAGAGCATTAGTCAAATAATAACCTATAATTTAGCTTCACACAGGTGTAATTAGTGGAAGGTACTTTAACAAGCCATAATTCTATGACATGGGACCACCGGCTTTACTTCCCCTCCGAAGGAAGGCATACCGAGGGATTTTTAACGCTCTAAAGTTCCGACGACTTCGGCGAGGTTTGAACCCACGATCTTGGGCATAGAAGCTCAGCATGCTACTGACTACGCCACCGAAGCTGCTGGAATACGGGTTATCAGACAGGTTTAACACACACAGAACTACACGGGACTGATGATGAAGATGTCCTAAATCCCTCAAATGAAATAATAACAACACTATATTTACATCTGTGGCCTGTTTGCCAGCTCTTGATGAATGCAGTACATTTGCATTTGTATGTTGGCACATGCTAGACTATAGTAAAATGTGGCTTTTCATCGATGTCTCAGTCTCACTCATGGCTGTACCGGGTAAGTTAGCCGAGGGGAGCGTGATGGCGCAGTGGCTTAGCTTCTCGCCTTTCATCCGGACGGCCGGGGTTCGAATCCCGGTGACAGCGGGGTGGAATTTTCACCTGGAAAATCACGTGGTGTCAGGAAGGGCATCCGGCCTTAAATCCCCGGCCAAAACCAAAATGAGCCTGGTTGGCTCCGGCGACCCCAATTAATTGGGAAAAGCCGAAGGGGAAGAAGATGAATTTCGAAACGACAAGTGCTACCACCTAGTGGTAAAATAGTGAAAACTATTGTTATATTCTTGTGAAATATTTATAAAATGTAGCCTAATGTATTTCGGTGATGCCGTGGTGGTAATAATGTAGCATATTATTAGACTCGTCGCCTCCTTGGCGTAGCGGTCAGCATGGTTAGCTGCCGCCTCGGAGGTCCTGGGTTCGATTCCCGGCTCTGCCACGAAATTTGAACAGTGGTACGAGGACTGGAACGGGGTCAACTCAGCCTCGGGTGGCCCAAATGAGTAGAGGGGGTTCGATTCCCTCTCAGCCATCCTCGAAGTGGTTTTCCGTGGTTTCCCACTTCGTCTTCGGGCAAATGCCGGGATGGCATGAGGCCTCATGAGGCCCCTGTTCGCTTTGCAGGTGAGGCCGCCTGGGCGAGGTGCCAATCCCACCTCACCAGTTGTATCCCTTCCGATTCGATGTTCCCCGCTCTAGGACACTGCCCGTAGAGGCAGTAGTGGTGAGTTCCCTCGCTGAGTCCGTGGGTTCCACCAACCTGGAGGGTAAACGACAAAAAAAAAGTTATTAGACTAAGTGGCGTGCTGCGACCCTCGAGACTAATGAAGCACTGTATTAAAGCGAATGGTAACTAATTGGATACCTACTAGAATAATAATAATAATAATAATAATAATAAAAATTACGAGCCTTACAGTAGTCGCACATGACGTGTAACATCTGACATAGAAGAAACCTCACCTGAAATTGTTGATACACCGGTATTTTATAGTATTATTGGCACAAATATTAATCTATTGTAAAAGGGAGTGTTTTACAGATATTGTAGTTTATAATACAGAACTGATTTTATTAGATGATTTGTAGCTTCCACCAGCACCAGCCTAAATAAAGAATACGATATGGATCAACTAGATTAATAGACGAGACCGCTCATAACCTTAAATTCCTTATAAACAGGTCCTCTTGATTCACAGACCAACACGTAATTTCATATGGATTCTGTTAAAATGAGTCATATTGATATGATAAATATCGTTTAAAATAATAATCTGGTAGCAAAAATATCTACCCCGCCCACGATACGAACCCAAGATCTCTAGATTCACAGTCATACGCAATAACCCCACGGCTATTTCGACTACGCAAATACTGTGCACAAGATGGTGACTTATTTCCACGTTCCAATAATACTGCACTACGGAATTAAGTTTCATTTATATTTTGCTTGTTTCGATAATGTTCCTGAGTGACATTGAGTTTAAAATGCCTTATGCCAATGCATTGCCGACTACTTACAATGTTTGATATTAAGGCATTTTACCATTTAAATACTGATACTGAACCCATGTGCCATAGGGTCCAATGAGGGCGAATCCATGTATTTGGGGAAAAAAATGAAAGAAACGTATAGTTTCTAACGTAACTTAAAGAAAGATCCAGCTAAGATGCTAGCCTAATATGGTGCAAGAGGCGAGGACCAGGTGTTCGTGAGATGAGATCATCCCTCTTGACATTCAGAAGGGAGCGAGTCATGAGTATTAATAACCGAGTGGAAATTTCCCAAGATTAAACAAGGAAGCCTGACTCGGAAATCGACCTTACGTTGCTGGAAATTGACAACACCGCTTATGCGCCAGAAGAGGAATAATTAAATTTAACCCGTTTACGAGTATAATAATGAGTAAACAAGTACAGTACAGTGAATCATTTCGAATGAGAGATTTTTTAGTAAAGAGAAACCATTTAATAATTGCGCAGGAGAAAACTGCAAACGCAAGACGACGTCATCGGGGAATTACCAAGGCCTGTGTGGAGGGGAGAAAGCAAAAGAAATGCAACACCCACACAATTGAGGACGAGAAATTAATTAATATCTCCGAATTGCACGATCGATTCTTAGGTGCAATGAGATTATTTGACATTGAGAAGACGAGCTTTCGGAAGGTATAATTGTTATAATTGTGCCTCCATTATTTTAGAAATTGGCCACAGAAAGGACTAGAGTCTTATCTTTTTGTAGCGAAAAGGTATAAAACTCCTGGCCTCACCAAGCCAATCATGCAGTTTCAAACGGCCTGAGGGCACGTCACTGTGCTACATCAAACACCGAATGCAGTCATTCCGACAGTCCGTGAGGGGCGTAAGACTACATCACAGCACATCAGTATCCAGACAGCCGTGTGGGGCGTAACTCTGCGTCACATCGAAGACAGTTACTAGTACTCCTTGAGGGGAGAAACGCTGTGTTACACCGCAGAAGTAATATCCGATAGCCATAGGCGTCGCAGTATTAACAACTTGCTTGCCTCCATAAGGAGTGGTAAAGAAGAAATTTAAAGTATCGCCGTATTGAAATATTAGGAAAATCCTAGTTACAGGATTTAGGCCCGACTGTATACAAGTTATAGTGAAAGTTCGTAAGATATAATCAGAGCAGGCTGCGAACGTCGGACTTAAAGGCGATAGGTCGTTAAATAGACGAACGAATATATCATAACGTACGGAAGTACCGTAACAGAAGATAAACTGTTATCTAAATTAAAGAACCCAAAAAGGGAAGAACAGAATAAGGTTCGGAACGTATTTCAGAAACGTAGGAGTGCTAGAACCGATTAAATAAGGAAGCACGGAGACTATAAACATTATCTCCAGAAAGCAGGCGAACTATTCAAAAAGTACTAGACTCGAGAAGTACTAGCTGTTATAAACTAAATCCATAGGTCATCGAGAGGTTATTGAGGAGACCTCGATCCGAATAGACTTTCGCTAGGATCGATAAGCCAGATCTACAAAGAAGCCGTTCAAGCTAGATAAATAGCCGGTCATCCAGGATAGGAGTAGAAGAATTTGGATTCCAGGGAACAGTAGATGTTTCGAGACTTTCGTATTCTGCAGGATAGGAAGCCGACATTGAATAAATTTCACCCTTGGAAACGGGAAATTAAGAGGTCAAGTGTGATAGGCTCAGAAATACGGCCTAGTGATCAAGAATTGTGAAGTGTAAATTTATCAAGATTGTGTGTTAAAGTAATATTTTAGTGTTTATTATGTGTTCTAAAGGGACACATCAGTGTATAAAAATGTCGTCAATGTTAAGTGTCTTAAATATGTGTCAAGAAGTGTTTGTACATAAGATGAATTCCTTTAATATGGAGTAAAAGTTCAAAGTGGGCCCAAAATGAAACACCGCACAAGAATAAAGATCATGGGACGATCTTAAAAACATGTGAGTACTGAATTTCATTCTATTTTGGTGTCAGGAAATGGTTGTGTACAAATCCACCGGAGTTTTTGAGTAAAAGGGATGTGTTTTAAGAAATAAATACTGAATAAACAAGAACGCGGTCTGAACAATAATAAAAATTTGAGAAATTATAAATGATTATGTAAAGAATAAATCCCGTAGAGGAAATATGTGAATAAAATGTTAATGTATTTAACAAATGTCATAAGAGCAAGCGAAATATCAGTAATTATCATGAAAGATATTTAAATAAAGTAAAGTTGAGATATGAAAGAAATAGCTTTTGAGCTTGTGTAAAGAATAAAGATAATACTAATAACTAAGTTCGACATGCAAGCTACCCTCTGGGTGTCAAATAGCAAAGCTTGCACCAGGCACCCGAGGCCATACGATATTATTATTATAATAACTAAGTATGGAAATATTAAATAAAGATCAAATAAATTGATGTGAACATAAGAGCGTTAAAGCCTTAATGTATGTGTAAGATATGATGTTCAAGGGAATGTATTAAAAGGGAGCGATTTATCGGCAACGGAAAAGATTAATATAAGAATTAAAAATAATACGAATTGTTACTAATGAGATTTATCAGTTCTTGGGAAGACATTTCGGCTTAAAATAATGCATAGCGCAAAGGAGCGCAAATAATATTAAAATGTCACGCTAGGAAAGCGTAGAAGTTAAAATACTTGGTAAATTACTTATGGAGGGTAGTTGATTGTAGTGAATTGATAATTGTATAAGTCCTCTATTTGTGACGTAGTATCACGAGGCATTGTGTATGTATTAAAAGGGAGCTAATGTATGGTATTATTGAGCGTATGTCATGTAGGCCACGGCCGACTTTAAATCGCGTCTTGTATAAGTCCTCTATAAGGGAATGGTTCCCGAGGCATGTGAAGAGATTCGAACTCAGAATCCTCTTCTGGTAAAAGCCCCTTAATTCTTCGTCGTCGAATGTGTATTAATCTTCCCAATCAATGAGGACCCTCTCATAATTAATAAATGCCAAGGTTACGAAAGTGGTCTATGAACCAAAGAATATTTGTTTGAATGGATACAGTACAGTAAAAGCCCGGTCTCTCCCCAGGACTGAGTATAATGTGAAGGTTTGTTTTGAAAGCCTTGGAAAGGAGCTGCTAACGTGGGTTAGACAGAGAGTCGCCCGTCACCCTCCGTGTCATAAATCGCGCCCGAGTTAATGGCCTGGCTCTCTTAGAGTAAGGGTGGGCCGAAACCGTCTCGTAAGATGTAGTGAGTGTTTAAAGTTGTTAAAGACCCGGGCGTTGAACCGAGGTCCTTGTAGATTGATATTTTCGTTTGCCTGTTCAGATCGTAGTTTCTTATATGATAATGGTCTTATAAGACATAAGAGATAAATAACAATCCCTATTGTAATGATGTATGGAAGTAGGATTCCACGAGTTAATTGAAGGCAACTAAGTTTCGGGAGTAACTATAGTTTTTTGACTGTGTCAAGTATCTTCACGCTCTGGAGTACACAAGTGATTTCCTGATTACCTTAATATATTTGTGAAAATAAAGAGAGATGATAATAGCTGAATGTGTGAACATGCCCAAAATATTGAGTTAGATAATTAACATAAAATTTTAAATGTAATTATACATTTTTTTTTGAGAATTAAGAATATATAAAAAGTAGACTTTGAGGTGTACAAGAATGACACCATTATTATGTAAAGCATGGAGCCAAAAAGAGCTCGGAGTTATATAAAACTTACAGTTGATGCTTTATGGAAGTAAGACTAAGTAGGAATTGTTGGTTTATGTGGAAACCATATGTTTAAATACAATATTTGTTTTATTATATTTGTGATTCCTTGTTCATTTGGAACAAGTAGATGATTATGGGTCAGTAATTAAATTGTTAAAGTGTTTGTAGCGCCATTAATTTTATTAATTAAATGTGTTAAAAATAGGAGTTGATTTTGTTGTTATTGTTGCAAGTGTATCCTCTAATTAATCCAAAATATGTGAGTCACAGAGTGGGGGAACTTACCGCTGCCCCGAAAATTCCGAATTGAGCTACGCTGGTATACTGTGATTGGCATATTTCTTGCTAAAAGGGCACATGGGGGCATATAAGTAATGTGCTGGATTAATAACTAGAGGAACACTTAAGACGGTCATATCATGTAAAGTAAAGTAATGATAGGAGTAGCTACAACATAAAATATTAACTGACCGCATGGGTCCCTGGAAACTCATACCGAGCAGCCCTGAATTATATTATCAACCCCCCTAGCAAAAGCAATCATTTCATGGCGCCCAGTACGCAGGGCTGAGTTTTCCTAGGGAAAACCCGAGTTTTCTCGAAAAATCAAAACTTTCATTTTTTGAAAAAAAAATGGTTTTTCGAAATTTTGAATTTTAAATACTTCTATAAAGGTTTATGAAATTGAATAAATGTATCAAAAGGGTACGGTGTAGTAAATACCCGTACCAAAGTAAATTTTTGAAGAAATTGGGACACACTGATTCAGAGTATCATCTCTCAAGCATGTACTAGTGTGGTGGCATTAGTGGCCCACTGTATTCTAATATGATGTTGTTAAGTGAAGAGAGGCGGAGGCTCTCTGAAAATGTAAGGGCCGAGAGTCCAGATAAAGGTAAAATTACAGGTGATAAAGGGTACCCAAGTAAAGAAATTGTAAAGGTTTCTGTAGAAAGCATGCGTGCACCTGGAGACATAGTTACACGAAGAGAAGGTAACATGTCTGCAGACAAAAGGGTAAATGTTGAGCCTTTAGAGCTCCAAATGGAAAAAGAAAATTGTACACCGATTCCAAGGGAAAATGTAATTAATACCGAGGATGATAAGAGTAAAGGTAATTCAAAGTCTCACGTAGGAATGCAGGTTCAGGTAGACTTGGAAAGTACAGGGGAAAAGAACGATAGTCTTTGCGTTCAGGATCAGGAAAAAGTAGAAATGACGACCTGGAAGGAAGTAGAAGGGTTCTTGGATATAATTAAAGAAATACGAAGAGAGCACATGGTAATGAAGGATGAATTATGGAAATTAAAAGATTTCAATTCAAGAAAGAAGGAAGGCATTGAGGAACAGAGAGAAAGGATGTCCAAGGAAATTGAGAAGACATTCGAACTTCATGATAGGGTAAATAGAAATTGGGGTGAGATACCCAAACAGGAATTTGAGGAAGCGTACAAGGAAATCCCTAAGCTTAAAGAGTCATTAAGAGAAACAAAGAAGAAATTTGCGGAACGTATGGTGAAAGAAGGAAAAATGGAATTAGCTCCGTGGGAACAGAAAAGAAAGATACATGATGAAGTAAATGAAATAGAGGATAAACTATGGAAAATAAGAGACGCATGGGATAAGATTTGGTGGAAGACCGATTATAAAGAGCACGAAAGGAAGAAATATGTTCGGGAACAGAAAGATTATATAGCAAAAAAAAAAAGAGTAAGATGCATCAGTTTATAATGAGCATATATGAAGACCAGGATATAATAACTGTTCAGGAGTTAGCTGAATTGAGAAAGGTTAAGATTTCGGAATACGAAGAAATATTAGAGACCGTTCAGAAGAGGTATAATGAATACATATTAGCAGAGGACCTCAAAGCAAAAGAAATGGCTATCCCAGTCATAAATGAAACAGCTGTCCAGACGGAAGTTGAAAAACAAGCTGAAATTGAAGAAGAAAAAGAAGTCACGGTGCCAGAAAAGCCCGAAATTGATATTAAAGAAGAGAAACAAGAAGTAGAAATTACAATGACTCCAGTGGAAACTGAAGAAAACTTTGAGATCCTTCCAGAGAAACAAATGGAAATTCAGGAAGAAATCGTAACTCCAGAACAGGAGGACAGCCAAAATGAGATCGAGCTGCAAACTGAAGAGACTCATTTTGATGGAAAGGTTGAGCTGGAAGAGCAAGATATAATCTCGGAACAGGAGATAACAAAGGAATTGATAGTTGAAGAAACGGAAATGATAATTCCTGAAGAAACAGAGAAATTAGATGAAACAAAAAAAGAAAATATCAACGAAGCACCAATGGAAACAGAGGTTCAAGATTTCATAGAAAGTGAAAAAGAAACCTCAAAGGAAATGCAGGACAAGGAAAATAGAAGGGCATTAAAAGAAGAAGAGGAAAAATTGAAAGCCCAGATCCTCGAATTAATGATCAAATGTCAAAATTGCCAAAGAAAGACTAGAGAAATGGAGAAAGATGCTAATAAGAGCCAAGAAACCCTAAAAGAAAAAGATGAGATTGTTGGGAACAATGAAAAAATGAGAGGAGAAGTCTCTGAAGAAAATCAAGAAAGAGGAAGACCGAAATTGGTAGTTGGTGTACCAGGAAATGGATACCCCATGGGAACAATGAAAGGAGGTGGAATAACATATGATGCCTTGGAGGAAGAGGATGCCCAGGCATATTTCAGCTGGAAGCTCCGTAAAAAGAAAGGGAGCGATATAAAGAAGAGAAAGAAAGGAGATCTGAAAGACCTAAAGAATTGGAAGAGTCGAAAAAAGAAATACTCTTTGGAAATGCCATCTCGATACGAGGTGAAGGAAAAGGATTATTCCATCATAAGCCGACGGGTTATGCCATTTGCAACCGTCGAAGAATAAAGGGAATAATAATATGTGTTTGAAATACCATCTCAAAGAGAGATGAGGAAGGGGGAAGAAAACCAGAAAGAGTCAGGTGAGGTCAGACTGAGCTCTTAAAGAAATCAAATGAGGTGTAACAGACTTGAAGTCTGAGATCTGTAATGAATTAAGTTACGGGTAATGCTAATTGCACCCGCAAAGTAATTAACATATGGTCATTAGGTTGACAATATAAAATGAATAGAGAACAGACCGACAAGAAGTCCGTCTTGAGAAAAGAAGAAAGGAAGCCAACTGTTTGACTCGAGTTTGGAGAAGCATGCACCAGACGAGGGTAGATGTTGTAAACACCGAACGTGACAAGAAATTTATGATCCTGAGTGTAGTCGACCACTAGGGGAATGAATGAATGAATGGGACCTTTTGAAGACCCAACCTAAACACAGACCAGAGAGGAAAGGAACTTTAAAGAAGTAATTGATTTTTTTGAAAAAGAAAATTTCAATGTAATAAAGGAGAAAGAAAGGGTAGAGACAGAGCATACCCAACCTACACAATTAGTGGAAGGAACTTTAAGGAAATAAAGCAACAGTAGATACGGACGACGTTATGATGGATTCGATGAATAAAGAAAGATAAAATTAATTAAAATAAATTTCCTCAAAAATTTTTCGAAAATTTATTATCCTAAGGAAGGGTGAGATGAACCCATGTGCCATAGGGTCCAATGAGGGCGAATCCATGTATTTGGGAAAAAAATGAAAGAAACGTATAGTTTCTAATGTAACTTAAAGAAAGATCCAGCTAAGATGCTAGCCTAATATGGTGCAAGAGGCGAGGACCAGGTGTTCGTGAGATGAGATCATCCCTCTTGACATTCAGAAGGGAGCGAGTCATGAGTATTAATAACCGAGTGGAAATTTCCCAAGATTAAACAAGGAAGCCTGACTCGGAAATCGACCTTACGTTGCTGGAAATTGACAACACCGCTTATGCGCCAGAAGAGGAATAATTAAATTTAACCCGTTTACGAGTATAATAATGAGTAAACAAGTACAGTACAGTGAATCATTTCGAATGAGAGATTTTTTAGTAAAGAGAAACCATTTAATAATTGCGCAGGAGAAAACTGCAAACGCAAGACGACGTCATCGGGGAATTACCAAGGCCTGTGTGGAGGGGAGAAAGCAAAAGAAATGCAACACCCACACAATTGAGGACGAGAAATTAATTAATATCTCCGAATTGCACGATCGATTCTTAGGTGCAATGAGATTATTTGACATTGAGAAGACGAGCTTTCGGAAGGTATAATTGTTATAATTGTGCCTCCATTATTTTAGAAATTGGCCACAGAAAGGACTAGAGTCTTATCTTTTTGTAGCGAAAAGGTATAAAACTCCTGGCCTCACCAAGCCAATCATGCAGTTTCAAACGGCCTGAGGGCACGTCACTGTGCTACATCAAACACCGAATGCAGTCATTCCGACAGTCCGTGAGGGGCGTAAGACTACATCACAGCACATCAGTATCTAGACAGCCGTGTGGGGCGTAACTCTGCGTCACATCGAAGACAGTTACTAGTACTCCTTGAGGGGAGAAACGCTGTGTTACACCGCAGAAGTAATATCCGATAGCCATAGGCGTCGCAGTATTAACAACTTGCTTGCCTCCATAAGGAGTGGTAAAGACGAAATTTAAAGTATCGCCGTATTGAAATATTAGGAAAATCCTAGTTACAGGATTTAGGCCCGACTGTATACAAGTTATAGTGAAAGTTCGTAAGATATAGTCAGAGCAGGCTGCGAACGTCGGACTTAAAGGCGATAGGTCGTTAAATAGACGAACGAATATATCATAACGTACGGAAGTACCGTAACAGAAGATAAACTGTTATCTAAATTAAAGAACCCAAAAAGGGAAGAACAGAATAAGGTTCGGAACGTATTTCAGAAACGTAGGAGTGCTAGAACCGATTAAATAAGGAAGCACGGAGACTATAAACATTATCTCCAGAAAGCAGGCGAACTATTCAAAAAGTACTAGACTCGAGAAGTACTAGCTGTTATAAACTAAATCCATAGGTCATCGAGAGGTTATTGAGGAGACCTCGATCCGAATAGACTTTCGCTAGGATCGATAAGCCAGATCTACAAAGAAGCCGTTCAAGCTAGATAAATAGCCGGTCATCCAGGATAGGAGTAGAAGAATTTGGATTCCAGGGAACAGTAGATGTTTCGAGACTTTCGTATTCTGCAGGATAGGAAGCTGACATTGAATAAATTTCACACTTGGAAACGGGAAATTAAGAGGTCACGTGTGATAGGCTCAGAAATACGGCCTAGTGATCAAGAATTGTGAAGTGTAAATTTATCAAGATTGTGTGTTAACGTAATATTTTAGTGTTTATTATGTGTTCTAAAGGGACACATCAGTGTATAAAAATGTCGTCAATGTTAAGTGTCTTAAATATGTGTCAAGAAGTGTTAGTACATAAGATGAATTCCTTTAATATGGAGTAAAAGTTCAAAGTGGGCCCAAAATGAAACACCGCACAAGAATAAAGATCATGGGACGATCTTAAAAACATGTGAGTACTGAATTTCATTCTATTTTGGTGTCAGGAAATGGTTGTGTACAAATCCACCGGAGTTTTTGAGTAAAAGGGATGTGTTTTAAGAAATAAATACTGAATAAACAAGAACGCGGTCTGAACAATAATAAAAATTTGAGAAATTATAAATGATTATGTAAAGAATAAATCCCGTAGAGGAAATATGTGAATAAAATGTTAATGTATTTAACAAATGTCATAAGAGCAAGCGAAATATCAGTAATTATCATGAAAGATATTTAAATAAAGTAAAGTTGAGATATGAAAGAAATAGCTTTTGAGCTTGTGTAAAGAATAAAGATAATACTAATAACTAAGTATGGAAATATTAAATAAAGATCAAATAAATTGATGTGAACATAAGAGCGTTAAAGCCTTAATGTATGTGTAAGATATGATGTTCAAGGGAATGTATTAAAAGGGAGCGATTTATCGGCAACGGAAAAGATTAATATAAGAATTAAAAATAATATGAATTGTTACTAATGAGATTTATCAGTTCTTGGGAAGACATTTCGGCTTAAAATAATGCATAGCGCAAAGGAGCGCAAATAATATTAAAATGTCACGCTAGGAAAGCGTAGAAGTTAAAATACTTGGTAAATTACTTATGGAGGGTAGTTGATTGTAGTGAATTGATAATTGTATAAGTCCTCTATTTGTGACGTAGTATCACGAGGCATTGTGTATGTATTAAAACGGAGCTAATGTATGGTATTATTGAGCGTATGTCATGTAAGCCACGGCCGACTTTAAATCGCGTCTTGTATAAGTCCTCTATAAAGGAATGGTTCCCGAGGCATGTGAAGAGATTCGAACTCAGAATCCTCTTCTGGTAAAAGCCCCTTAATTCTTCGTCGTCGAATGTGTATTAATCTTCCCAATCAATGAGGACCCTCTCATAATTAATAAATGCCAAGGTTACGAAAGTGGTCTATGAACCAAAGAATATTTGTTTGAATGGATACAGTACAGTAAAAGCCCGGTCTCTCCCCAGGACTGAGTATAATGTGAAGGTTTGTTTTGAAAGCCTTGGAAAGGAGCTGCTAACGTGGGTTAGACAGAGAGTCGCCCGTCACCCTCCGTGTCATAAATAGCGCCCGAGTTAATGGCCTGGCTCTCTTAGAGTAAGGGTGGGCCGAAACCGTCTCGTAAGATGTAGTGAGTGTTTAAAGTTGTTAACGACCCGGGCGTTGAACCGAGGTCCTTGTAGATTGATATTTTCGTTTGCCTGTTCAGATCGTAGTTTCTTATATGATAATGGTCTTATAAGACATAAGAGATAAATAACAATCCCTATTGTAATGATGTATGGAAGTAGGATTCCACGAGTTAATTGAAGGCAACTAAGTTTCGGGAGTAACTATAGTTTTTTGACTGTGTCAAGTATCTTCACGCTCTGGAGTACACAAGTGATTTCCTGATTACCTTAATATATTTGTGAAAATAAAGAGAGATGATAATAGCTGAATGTGTGAACATGCCCAAAATATTGAGTTAGATAATTAACATAAAATTTTAAATGTAATTATACATTTTTTTGAGAATTAAGAATATATAAAAAGTAGACTTTGAGGTGTACAAGAATGACACCATTATTATGCAAAGCATGGAGCCAAAAAGAGCTCGGAGTTATATAAAACTTACAGTTGATGCTTTATGGAAGTAAGACTAAGTAGGAATTGTTGGTTTATGTGGAAACCATATGTTTAAATACAATATTTGTTTTATTATATTTGTGATTCCTTGTTCATTTGGAACAAGTAGATGATTATGGGTCAGTAATTAAATTGTTAAAGTGTTTGTAGCGCCATTAATTTTATTAATTAAATGTGTTAAAAATAGGAGTTGATTTTGTTGTTATTGTTGCAAGTGTATCCTCTAATTAATCCAAAATATGTGAGTCTCAGAGTGGGGGAACTTACCGCTGCCCCGAAAATTCCGAATTGAGCTACGCTGGTATACTGTGATTGGCATATTTCTTGCTAAAAGGGCACAATACGAAGACTTCGAACATGTACCATGTCATTTGTTTAAATCACTTGACACCAGAGTTCGCTTGAGCGTTTTCCGTTCAGTATGTCATATACATTCCACATGGCCGAGAGTGCGTCATGGTATCAATTTTCGACACCGCGCGCTGATTGTTTCTCTTACCAGTGTCAGCTGGATCGATCGATCGACTTGGCAGTGCGTCTTATACTTCCGTTCGATCCACCACTGCCAGCTAGGGCACACTTCCATTCGATCGATCGAGCGGGCAGTGCATACTTCCGTTGTCCACCGCTGCCAGCTAGTACACTTCCGTTTGATCGATCGAGCGGGCAGTGCATACTTCCGTGTGATCCACCACTGCCAGCTCGATCGTTCCGATCCACTTCCGTCCCCAATTTTCAAAATCACTCCCACAAAACTATCCAGCAACCGAACGGAAAGATGTTACACATCAATACAGATTTTTAAGTCATCTTCATACAGTACAATTCAGTACTGCACATACAGTAGGCTATTAGCACATTATACAACGAGCCTATAATGGCAATAATTAAGGCACGAGTATGTTTATAAAACGAGCTTATAATTTCCATACGAGTGTCTTAATTACCATTAAAGGCGAGTTGCATACGACTGTTTATGTTCGACGATAATATTATAACTAGTTTATGTTCGAACATAAATATTCATAAATATATGTCGAGATTTCCCCAGTTTTATGTACTGAACAGTGCCCATGAGACGCAGAGAATACCTCGTATTTGACCATGGCCTCCTCAAATACCCCACTATGACACTAGCCACGCAGTGAAATTTAAAATAGAAGGCCGTGGAAGTCAGGGCAGGTGCGATGCTATCCTTACTAAATTGGTCACACAACTGTTTCTTGAACTCTGATTGGTGGGAGAAACTGTTTCATAATGAAATATAGTGTTATAATGACCCTCATTATGATACAGTTTTCTGACATATAATATTTACATTTCGACATCGTCGAACATAAAATAATTATTATAATAGTCTAACAATTATAGTCATTTTCTTAATACAATTAAATTAAAATTTTTGAAGATACGTCCATACAGTGAAATGCCACAATCTTAGGATGTAGCCTATCTGTTAAAAAATGTGATGATAGAATAAGTTTAAACATTAACTACCTACTATATATACGGGGCCAATAACACTATTTTCATATGAATTTATATTTTACCGTACATCTATTTCATAAAACTCTTCCAACTGAGATGGCCCTTGCACTGACAGGAGGTGACTGTATGTGGGTGTGGAATATACTATGTCCTGTTGATATCCAATATATAGATGGCATTTTATCTCAATATGTTCACCTCAAATGATGTCCGGGGTGACCGATTCGTGGGGTTCGAAGTGAAATTTTCCGTTCTCACTCTGGGTGATGCATGCATCAGATCGATGTACTGGAAATCTGGAATACAAGGCAGTGCTTTGCGGGTGTGGGACTTGTAGGAGTACCTTCTCTGTGTAACGTACTGTACACACAAAATCCAGGACACATTCCTCATACGTAGACCAAGAAATTATGTTATATGAACATGGGTTTGGAAACGCTTTGTTTCCATGTTTTTATGTGCCCGTTTAGACCGGAGTCCGCACGACCACATATGCATTTTACCAATAATCAGTCAGCACGAGAGTCAAAATATCCCGGAGCGCCAGATGGGTTAAAGCTAATCGCAAAAACGACATCAAATTAAAAAAAATGCTTTACTGATTTTTGGCTCAATGCAACAATAAGGATAGAAGGAGATTTAATTGGGAGTAACACATCCTGTAAAATTATCTCAGTTTATTTTGAAGTTAAAATCTGACTGCAAAGATGCTCAAAGCAGCATCATCCACGTGTGGCGATCCACACTCTTATTTACACACAATATACAGAAATTTTCCAAACACATTTGACAATCTTTTTGGAAACACAAGTCCGATTAATAGTCCTGTGGACTGTGTTCCAAAATTATTTATAATTAATTCCAGTTCAAAGTTAATTGTCTATACTGGAAATATCGTAGATCACTGTTTGAATATTTACATGATATTAACACTCGTAGAATAAATGTTCATAGAATTTTTAAACTTTCACTTATTTTTCCAATTTCAAAAATACATCGTCGAAAAATATTATTATCATTGAAGCAACATAAATTATTTACACATATTAATAACATCTGAAAAGTATTTGACCTTGAGCATAGCATCGAAGAACTGTGCGAAGCACAACAACAATTAATTGTTCTTCTGACATTAAACATTCGAGAAGTGACTCGATTATGAACTTCAAGTTCCTAAAAAAAAAATACATGATTTCTGAATCATCAACTTGATCACTAAATTGTTGAACCATTCAACTATTCAATTTCCCACTTGGAATCATTATTATAAAAATATTTATATTCATGGCCATTTTTAGCAACTTTCACAACTTGCAATTCTTCGACAGAATGCGGAAATTAGAATTGTAGTTTCATAATGAATTCATTTAGTTCATGGCACTAGGATTGAAAATATCCTTCAAATTACTCGTGGTTAAAGAATTATTTTTAATTGGCAGTGGCCCATTCTATTATTTGTGTAAGAACACAATATTACAACAACAACGGCAAAGGTCTTCCTCTGAAGAAGAATAAACTACTATCATGACAAATCCGGGTTCTAGCAAAATCAAAGTCTAAATGGAATTCGTAAACAAGGTTGAAATAAGAACTGATGGTTTCAAGAAATAACCTTCGGGCCATTCATCCAACGAAATGTGTAGTTCCAATACTCCTACTATAAACCTGAGCCATTGAACCTGCTATTTGATTGATGCTCGAAAAAACCTCTTCATTCCTGCGACTTAAACATGCGCACCTGGGAATGGCATTTCAACTACTCCACACATATAAATTTTCTTCCCAAAATTTATACAACATCTGCCTCTGCTTGTTATCAACACTGGAAGATTAATAAACTTACAAGTTTATTTTATTTTACCATTCAGTTCAACCCGTGAATTTACCATACATATGAAAATCTTTATTTCACTTTCGAGTGTATTTACGTCATGATTTTATATAAATACAAAAATATCCTATTTGATACAAATATCAATTGCTTCCCGTTTCATGCCTCTCCGTGTTATCTGAAAAATATACTTTGCTCAATGCAAATATCAACTGTTCAACCAGAACTGACATGTTGGTTGAATGCAGGCTTGCGCTAACCACTCTCCTTCGGAAAATCTCCTGTTCCAAACTAGAAATGATTAAACTACTTCATAGGCTCTCTCTCAATACATATGATTATTATAAAATATAATATCCAAGAATTATTTAGAAAAATTATGAAAATTATTATTATTATTAGTGGATTATTATTATTATTATTATTTATATCATTTTAAATATGTTTAATTATCATCTCATTATGTGAGAATCCACATGTTCGAACCTTCGAATATGGAAAAAATATCCATTCCTCAACAAAAATAAATTATTAACTTTTACAGTTACATCGGCTGATTACCGTGATTTCCCAAAAATATGAAATATTCAAATAAATCTTCGAAATGCTCGGTCATCGATCCTAAACTGTTCTGAGTGCTGAAAATACTCAGAATAACTCTAACAAGTCTTGCGTAAATCATTGCAAGATTTAAATACGACGAAAAATAAAATGTGTTGGTCATCTGCAGAAAAAAAAAATAGTTTGTTCCAATTAGCTAGGCATAATATAATTCAAATGTGGCTTACATTTCTTGATGGTCTTGAAGTGTAGTAAACCTGGTCTGTACCAGATTTATCCATAGACATGCCCTATCGGACAAGCATGTATAATCCTTGTATCCGCCGCCATCATATACCCACAATCCGTCTAGTCAGACATAGTGGTAGTATCTTTTGACGTTTGAATAAACTGTGGTTCCATTTTAATATGGGCTTCTATCAAAGCCATAACAGTTTGTTTAAATAGGGTCAGATCTAAGTGATCTCTTCTTAGATATGTCAGTTGTAACATAACTCACGGTAATCTTATCAGTACAAGAAAAACACTGACAGTCTAAGCAATTAACGGCTGTTCTGAAGATCGTTCCCTGGGCATGGTTTATTATATCACCATCTACCATGCGCTAAGCAACTTGTAGTTTCCCTTGCGTAGACTAATGAACGCCACCGTTAAGGCGGCTCCACACGCAACGGTAAGTCCGGAGGCCGGCCTCGAGGCGCCCGGCCTCAAGGCGAACCTAGATATAGGGGGGTCTCCACACACTACGGTTAATCCGAAGGCTTACCTTCAGGCGAGTCTCCAGCCCACTACTGTCAAATTCAGTTGTGGAGTTGTTCGTGAAATGGCGCCATCAGATGACGACGATGCTCTTGCTGTTGTTGGTTTGTTGTTAGCTATTAAGAATAGTGAAAATAAAGTGAGGCGAAAATTGTGGACTAAAAACTGGTTGAAAAAAAGAAAAGTGTTTTCTCATGTAAATTTATTAAAGGAACTAAGATTTAGCCCGAATGATTGGCATAACTATTTGCGGATGGATGAGGACACATACCTTCGGCTTCTATCATTGGTGACGCCGATCATTCAGAAAAAGGATACCATAATGAGGACCGCAATTTCACCTCATGAAAGATTGAGTGCCACATTACGATTTCTGGCTACAGGAAGGTGCTACGAAGATTTGAAATTTTCTACTGCAATATCACCCCAGGCTCTCAGTTTGATTATACCAGAAACGTGTAAAGCTATTTACAAAGTTCTTTGTAAGGATTATATGAAGGTAAGTTAAACTGTGGTATTATTTAAACAAATTTACTTTCAATTAAAGTACAAAGAAATAGTCTGTAGGAGGGCAAAAACAAAAAGGTAGATACATTATATTAAGTAAAACTATACTTAACCATCAGGGTTGTATGATCTCACAAAGTTGGATACAGTTATCCCGTCATCAGAATCAGGCAAAGGTGAGATTTGAGTGGGTGCGCTACTAGTAGTCGTTTGGTTAAGCTGCTGGTACAAGCGGGGTGCGGATGGTTGATAGGGTGGTCTGGGAGATTGGGTGAAATGGGGCTCGGGGGTTTGCTGAGATTGTGGCATTTGGATAGGATTGTAGTAGTGTGAATTAGAAGAAAAATAGGGAGGGTTAGAGGAAGCACTTTGAATGGAAGCTGGAGGGACTTGGTGTTGTGGTAATAAGAGCTGTGGGACTTTAGTTAACTCATGGGAACTTGTTAAAGTACCCATTTGAGCATGGAACAACACATCGCTTATAAATTTTTCGGCCAAAATTCGTTGTGGCGTCAAAACGTCACGTAACACATTTGCAACATTTTTACCAAACGTGTCAAATCTATCTTCCGAAGGTCGAGGACGCTTGAAATGTTCGTTTACGGACTGTAGCACTTCACTTGTAAGTGCTGATTGCTGCAAATTTGTCATCCTTTTAGGAGGTCTTGGGCGTGGTAGAGATGTAGAACCCAAGGACTCATGTTGGGAACTACCTGCTGATGTCGGAGATAGACCTTCCTCTGCATCAATAGCGACGTTGTTCTGCTCATTAAGATCGGGATTGGATACATTATCCTCCTAGGAATGAAAATGACACCCCGTTATAATTTGTCAATTATTATTAATAGAGCAATTAATTTTTTTTGTCAACCTTTACATTGAAACTTGTTTGAGCCGAGAAGTTTTAACAACATATTTACAGATACATCAAACCAGTATACGATCATTTATTTATAACATACTGTAACTTTATTTTTCATCAGTAAAACCAAACTCACTACGTCTATGCTAAGTGTACCCCTTTCCCAACACATAAACCTATCCCTACACCTACAGCAGTGTATATAACCTACAATCTCCGTGAAATTTTACATACGTTTACCAAGTTTCATAGCAGTTACATTTTTTACGTAATGTACGATTAAAATTCTTTATCTGTTTTCAGTTTCCAAATACCTCTGAGGATTGGGAAAATATAGCGCAAGAATTTGAGGACAAATGGAATTTTCCACATTGTCTCGGAAGTATCGATGGCAAACACGTCACTATAATACCTCCAAATGGAAGCGGCTCTCGGCATTATAACTATAAAGGTCGGCACAGTTTGGTTTTAATGGCAATAGTTGATGCCAATTATCAATTCATTATATGTGATTTTGGAACCAATGGTAGGATTTCGGATGGAGGCGTGCTTCGAAATACAAGTTTCTATGACAAACTTGAAAGGAATGAATTGCATATTCCGGCTGAAAATAAAGTCCGTAACACTTCTACAGTTTTGCCTTATGTGTTCGTTGCCGATGATGCATTTCCTCTGAGACAAGATATGTTGAAGCCCTTTCGACTAGCAGATGCATCATCCGAGGAGAGGAAGATATTTAACTATCGCACCTCACGAGCAAGGCGTATAGTTGAGAACGCATTTGGGATTTTGGCATCCCGGTTTCGTATATTTCATACTGCAATAAATTTGGAACTGCAAAACATTGATTCGGTAGTCATGGCGTGTTGCTGTTTACATAATTTTCTAATAAAATGTGTCCCGAATCGGTATGTCCCTCCTGAATGTTTTGATCGAGAAAATAGTGATGAAGGAACTGTGACAACGGGGTTTCAGACAGTTGGTTGTATGGAAAGCTTGGAACGTACAAATATAGGAAATACAACGCGATCTGCTAAAGAAGTCAGAGAAGCTTTTATGACTTACTTCGTTAACGAAGGTGCAGTTCCGTGGCAAATAAACTATATCAACGGTAGATAATTCATGTTCAGTTCATGATAGTAAACTGTTTGTATGTCTGGGTAATAAATAAACATATAATAAAAACTTTATAATGTTTGTTTAAAAATTAATTTCATTTGTATTAATTTTATAACAAATAATACGGTTAAATGTAATCTATGATAATAATTTTCAGTTTATGTATCTAAAGAATAACATTATAAATTAAAATAATAAGTGTGATTTGTGTTTTTTTTACTTACCTCATTCTCAGATCCTTGAGTGTTTAGATTAGAGGTAGAGCGACGAGGTGTTTCTTGGTCGGTTAAGAACATTAAACTGTCATAATTCCATAACTTTGGTTGATAAACTTCGTCCGAACCACTACCAGTTTTCATTGAGTCCTTGACTTTCTTTAATTCTTTCCGAAAACTGCTTCGCATGTTATTAATTTTCTTAATCACACAATCCTTGTTCGCATCAGGTTCCACTTCTCTAAGTTTTTCCAGTAATATTTTGTAGGCGGCATCCCTTTTTAACCGGTCATGGTAGTCCTTTGACGAAGTTTGCCACAAGCATGGTGAATCTCTGAACAGAGCTATAAAGTCCTCTTGATTTTGTTTTGCACGGGCCATGATGATATTATAAGAACAAACACAACACACTATAGAAAGAACCTAACAACAACACGCCTACATAAATTTTCACAAGAACACTGAAAACAAATACGTGGTATATATAAATAAACTAGTAAAAGTTGAGACTTGAGATTCACACCACACCTGTCTAGCTGTCTCCTGAACAACACACTGTCTCGAGGCCTACCATGCTCCCCCTCCACACGTTGCGATCGGCCTTGAGACGCGACGGCGCGGAGGCAAACCAAACTAGATTTTGTTTCTGATTTTCCACCCTCCACGCGTCTGAGTCGCGGGCATGCCTCCACAGAATTCACCATACACACGTTGGGATTTACCTCGAGGCCGGGCGCCTCGAGGCCGGCCTCCGGACTTACCGTTGCGTGTGGAGCCGCCTTTATAGACTAGTCTTCAGTGTACTGACAGATCGAAGTGGTTAACTAGTTACAAAAAATGAAAACTAACTGGAATGGATTTAAACATCCAAGTATTAAGTTATTACTGGACTGTGACAAAATACTATTTTCTAGACAAAGTCTAGCATATGTCCTTGTAGAAATATAAATATTTCCACCAATGTCTGTAGAAAAATCAATCACCTCAGTGATTCTCCTCGCCAGAAATTACTAAGTTCCAACTCGTAGCGCAGCACTTTTCGTGACTATCACGACTTTGAAAAGAACTTCTGCGTAGATCCGGCAACCATGTGCCTTGGCTCAGCGTCGTAGCAACTTGCTAAGCAACTGCTTGTGTTAGAATGAGCTGAAGTTGCTTCGGCCAGCTGGCTTTTATTCAAAACTGCCAGGGTCACGCGTCATCACGTTGTAATCTAGAAATCCTCATATCTCTGGTATCCCTGGTCCGATTTACTTGATACTAATTGCATTCTCTTTCATTTGGTAGTGCCAGTAATCTGATCCCAGTCTCAAGTCTCTACTCCATAGTTAACTATTTAATCAATAAATAGCCTCCACCTCTGCTATTACTCGCTACGTCACTTGACATCCAACTATCGGTAAATTCCTTCCAAATGCTTCGAGAAGCAATGTAGCGCGATATTCAAATATCTGAACTTTCAAAAGCGGCTACAGCCTTTCCCTTGATATCTAGGTGTCTGAATCTTGGAATACCCATTCCTAGAGTTGGGCACAATACCTCGTTGTTTCCAACTCATTTATCATGGGAAACACACAAGAACAGAACGTACCAGCATACCACATGCAACTATTTCTCTCCGTGCGCATTGATACATTCAACAACCCGCCGTCGCAGTGAATCTCGGATGCGCTGATGTGTCCCTGGAGTACTGCGTATGGTTTCGCAGCCTTCCATAATACGGGCACGGAGACTTTTAACATCTTGTACTGGGGTTCGATACACAAGAGCTTTCAAATGCCCTCACAAATAAAAGTCCAGTGATATTATGCCTGGAGAGCGTGGAGGCCGGGCAATTGGTCCACCTCTATCTATCCATTTGTCTCCAAATCTGTTATTTAGAAGCCGATGGACATTATCACTAAAATGAGGAGGTGCTCCATCGTGCATGAAGTACATGTTTTGTCTCACAGCTAAAGGCACATCTGCTAAGTCGCATGGCAACGGGGCCTTGTAAAACAAAACACTGGTGGTGCACCTACGATAATGACAACGTAACCAGTCGTAACCAAGAGTGCATGTTCCCCACGATTCTAACGTTCTGTTCTTGTGTGTTTCCCATGCTTAATGAGTTGGAGACAATGAAGTGTAATATGGAAACAAAGAGTTTCCCGACCCATGTTCGTATAACATAATTTCTTCGTCTACGTGTGAGGAATGTGTCCAGCATTTTATGCCGTACATTTTTGTTACACTCTGTATAGCGCTACGGAAGCTGCGTTTCATCTCGCAGACACCGACAGTAGTGGCTACGCGGGCTAAAGCGCTGCGTTAGGTCAAGGGGCCAAGCTCTCTGCTGACTCGGTAGACGCGTGGGTTCGAGCCCCACCGTCGGCTGTCCTTGAAATGGTTTTCCGTGGTTTCCCATTTTCAACACCAGGCAAATGCTGGGACAGTACCTTCTGACAGGCCACGGCCGCTTCCTTCCACATCCTTGCCCAGTTTCATTCATCTTCGTCCATTCCATCTCTCATCCCGACGCGCAGGTCGCCCACGGGCGTCGACTAGAACGACCTGCACTCGGCCTCTCAGGAGGCTCCACGACAAAAAAAATATCTCGCAGACGAGAGGAAAACTGAGCGGTCAAACAAGAGAAAGTATGTTAATAATAACTAATAGAAAATGAACCAATTTCAGGTGAATTTCAGGCACTGAAGCAGTGCTTCACTTGCTTCATCCCATTGCACGCCACTGATTAGACTTATCATATTGTAGATTTAGATAACGTACTGCGGATTTAGCCTTAGTACAACTACAAGCCACCAAAAATCCCTAAAAAGTCACTAAATTCAATTGTATTCGAGGGTGTCATTTAAGTAGGCTATTAGATAATTTAGACAATACATGCCTCGTGAAGTTTTAAGAACTAAATTTATGTTATGAATATGTAGGTCTAGTCCTTTAATTTCTTTGTTAATTTTTTGAAATTTTCCATTACCCTATGCCCGTTCTTATTTTTCTTGTAGTCTATTGATCACAGAAATACTAGGTTTGAGGCAAAAGTCATGACAACTACACACATCAAAAAAAGTTTTGCATCACCTCGGTTCCCAGATCTCCGGCATATAGACGTTGACTGTGTATATTGTATCCAAGATACAGTCCCTTTGACTGTTCATAGATGTCACTAAAACTGCTCAAAGATGTAAACAACCATGCATGAGCAGGGCCTATTAGACGGAGGGGGTACGACAGCCGATCAGTTCCAGTCATTCCACCAGGACGAAGGTACGCTGCTCATGTTGTCTGTAGTTCTACCATGCCTAGAAGGTCAATACCGCAGTTCGATCGCGTCCGCATTGTTACTTTGTGTCAAGAAGGGCTCTCAACAAGGGAAGTTTCCAGGCGTCTCAGAGTGAACCAAAGCGATGTTGTTCGGACATGGAGGAGGTACAGAGATACAGGAACTGTCGATGACAGGCCTCGCTCAGGCCGCCCAAGGGCTACTACTGTAGTGGATGACCGCTACTTACGGATTGCCGCTCGGAGGAACCCTGACAGCAATGCCACCATGTTGAATAATGCGTTTCGTTCAGCCACAGGACGTCGTGTTTCAACTCAAACTGTGCGCAATAGGCTGCATGATGCGCAACTTCACTCCCGACGTCCATGGCGAGGTCCAGCTTTGCAACCCCGACACCATGCAGCGTGGTACAGATGGGCCCAACAACATGCTGAATGGACCCCACGGAATTGGCATCACGTTCTCTTCACCGATGAGTGTCGCATATGCCTTCAACCAGACAATCGTCGGAGACGTGTTTGGAGGCACCCTGGTCAGGCTGAACGTCTTAGACACACTGTCCAGCGAGTGCAGCAAGGTGGTGGTTCCCTGATGTTTTGGGGTGGCATTATGTGGGGCCGACGTACGCCACTGGTGGTCATGGAAGGCTCCGAAACGGCTTTACGATACCTGAATGACATCCTCCGACCCATAGTGCAACCATATCGGCAGAATATTGGAGAGGCATTTGTCTTCATGGACGACAATTCTCGACCTCATCGTGCACATCTTGTGAATGCGTTCCTTCAAGATAACGACATCGCTCGACTACAGTGGCCAGCATGTTCGCCAGACATGAACCCTATCGAACATGCCTGGGATATGTTGAAAAGGGCTGTTTATGGACGTCTTGACCCACCAACCACTCTGAGAGATTTACGCCGAATTGTCGTTGAGGAGTGGGACAATTTGGACCAACAGTGTCTTGATGAACTTGTGGATAGTATGCCACGGCGAATACAGGCATGCATCAATGCAAGAGGACGTGCTACTGGGTATTAGAGGTAGTGGTGTGTACTGCAATCTGGACCACAAATGCTGAAAGTCTAGCTGTATGATGGTACAACATGCAATGTGTGGGTCTCATGAGCAATAAAACGAGCTGAAATGTTGTTTGTGTTGATCTCTATTCCCTTTGTATTTAACGGTTCCGGAACTCTTGGAACCGAGGTGATGCAAAACTTTTTTTGATGTGTGTATTTTTCTCGCACGAATGCGGGATCTATCAGCGTTGCCAACAACGCGGGTGAGGTTGAATACCAGTCGCCTCGCTATAAGTGAATCATACTATGTCATGTTTCACAGCGTCGGTAATGTCCTCTGGTAGCCCAAACCACCTTCCACGAAATTATTATTCCACACCAGGTATGAGGTGAAAATCACATCTCCAGACACTAACAGGTCTTCCGGACCGTGGTATAGGGCGCCAAGGAATGTTCTCCGCAGTGCCTACACGCTGCTGCGAGAGATAGTGTCACCAGTTACGTTGGCAGCACCGCTGTCGCTTGTATCATAACAGACAAACAGTAAACTTTATACTCACCACAGCCATTCATAACATTCTGTTGCACTCTTCCAATAATCTACCTATACACACTGAGGTGTTTCGATCCTTAAGCTGTTATATTTATAGTAATTATTCATGTATTATTATTATTAATTTATTACGTCGTGATTGGTGGTTGTTTTATCTCATATAGTTGTAAGCGGTTTCTTTTATTATTATTATTATTCAGTCAGATATATTATAAATTTCGATTCTCTATCTTAAATAGAAATCTGGCGCTCAACATTTATTATATTGAACTATTAAAGGTAAGTGCACACCACAGTGAAGTACATTTATTCTTATTCTTGTCTTATAGGAACTATTACATTTGTTACCTCATCGTAATGCTTGTTAAACCGACCCATTACATTTTGTCAATCAACATAATGGCCAACTGGTTATTAGACCCATTACAACACTGGCGATATTGACAGCCCACAGCCCACACATGTGGCCTTTACCCTATCAAGGGCACCATGCTACCAACTAAACTGATGACGCTACCTCTCGTAGCTGCACTTAGCCGCTGCGGAGAACATTCCCTGGCACCCTGTGCGTCGCTGCTTGCTTCGCGTCCGTGTTGTAGCCTAATATTGCTGCCCATCACGCATAGGTTCGTAGCAGAGGGGCATTATTTCCCAAAGCTTCTACAAACTCTATGGCATGCCTTTGCATTGTGAGTCCAGGAACGACCAGTTTGATGTATGCACTGTGTTTCTACTTTGTCACACGAGTGACTAATCGCTGAAGTCCCATCACCCTGTGCGCTCACCTCGTGGTGTGTCTACGTGCTGATGTGAGCTCACTTGTTTACGAGTGCGGGGTGAGGTGCAGAAAGAGGGAAAGGGACTTCCTTACATAGATCCTTCCTTTCGCAACCATGACAACCTGCTTTGGCTACTACTCAGCAGAATATAGCGGCCCGTTCTGCACTCAGTAGGATGAGTAGGACCTTATGGCGCAATGTGCTGGGATGGCAGATATTGCTGGCTCTCAGCCAAAGAGGCGCCGCGAGCATTCAAGTGGGCTCCCAGCAGTACTACTGGTGCCATGCTTTCCAGGGCATATGGCCAGTGCATGTCAGCGCCGTGCAAATGTGAGGAAAAAATAGTCGTATTTCAATTTTCTTTATCCAGGAACCACAAACTTGAACAAGCAATAGAAGGCCGTGCTAAGACCTAGGTTGCAATGTGGTGCCGCGGATTTGCCTTTTGATGGTAGGCTATTTCGTATCGTTTTTTAGGGATCATCGCATGTTTTCAAGGATTGTTGGTGTTTGTTCCTGTGATAGTGAATGTTATCTTGCGGATTGGTGTTATTTTGTTGGGGGTGATTGAATCAATTTGTATTTGTGTTTCGATATCCCAAATAGCAGCCATGTTGTTTGATATTGATGGATATTTCGTAGTTCTTAGCGTCAATGATCGTGAAATTGCACAGCCACCTTGATATCTAAGACTCCTGGCGTCTAGTACCCGCGCGCATCTATATGTTGGTTGATCTTTCCTGAAGAGAATCAATGGACAAATATATAAGGTTATGGTTATGGCTGCGATTTCTAGGTTAAACAATTAGGCTATTGAATGCTGATTAAGGTGCTATTTACCGATATTTGATCCATATGGACTTTGCCTTTTTCTGTATAAATATACGCAGGGAACGGAAAACTGATGATTGAAGATTATATTATCGTTTCATTACGGTTGGAATATCCTACGAGAAAAATTATAACTAGAAGTTCTCAGATATAATAGCACGCGTGGGAGGAAAACGTATCATTCGTAATCATTTACCATTCATTTTCACGGCTGCAGACTTGATTTTATAAGTATTTTATGAACATTCTAGTAATTTCAATGTTGCAAGCGCTTCGTTTTCACCAAGTAATAATACTGGAGCAAGTATGGTTATTAAAAGGACAGATGGTGAGTAGGCCTCTCTTGCCTGGGCAGTTGTTATATTTCTATTGTTTATGGGCTTCTGGTTCAGTTCCATTCCTGGAGTCATAAAGATTTCATAATTTATGGTATGCATCCTGGATAACATCAGATATTGCTTTTGTGGAAAATTGGGCTCAAATGAGGACCCCATGATTCAATGTGATGGTTGTCAAAAATGGTTTCATGCCTCTTGTGTCCACCTCTCAAGTCTGCAAATCGAAATGTTAGGCTCAAATAATGACTCTTGGCATTGCTGTGACTGCATCCTTCAAGGGTCAACGCAACAAAATCAGCCCAACACTCTATCATCGACTAATTGGATTTCCTGCCCGAGATGTACCAATCAGAACCCCGAAAAACTATACAAAGGCATTAGTGGGCTTAAAATTCATTACTCTCGAAAGCATAAAGAATATATCTCCGAAGTTCATCCCCCAACAACAGCTGTCGATAATGTGAAGGAATTTTCGCAGCAATTAGCAAGGATGAAAAGGGACATTAGGGTTTTGAAACGCATTCCAAAAGCAGCTCGTATGGTGGTAGCATTCCGTCTTTCCCACCTTATGGACGAATGCCAAAGGAAGAATTCATTTGATTCTTGGAAGGATCTACTGACATTTTGCTACGTAGCTTTACAAGTCTCTGAAAAGAAATCAAAGAATCTAGTCCAATTTATCAAGAAAAATGTTTCTCATCCTCCGATCGACTTTTCTCAGCGTAGTCCTCAAAGAAAAACTCAAAAGCCTCAAACTTCTTTATCACGGAGAGTGGAATCTAAAATGGCAGAAGGAGACATACGTGGAGCCGTGAAACTCCTTTCATCCTCAGATAAGCTTGCACCTGGAAACGAGGATATATTTTTACAACTAAAGGATAAACATCCTGAACCAAGTAGAGCACTTATTTTTCCCGATCCTCCTAACGAAGAAAACAAGTTCACAGTATCAGAAGATGATGTGGTGGTAATTCTCAGCAAATTCCGAAATGGGTCTGCCGGTGGTATTGATGGTTTACGCCCACAACACCTCAAAGACCTAACTGCAAAGGGTAATGGTGTGGCCGGAAAAAAATTACTAACTTCTTTAACATCCCTCTGCAATTTTAAGCTATCGGGTCAGGTGAATTCGAATATCCTTCCAATCCTATATGGGGCGAGTCTGTGTGGACTGAACAAGGAGGGTGGTGGGCTCCGCCCTATTACAATTGGTTGCACTCTAAGAAAGTTAACAGCAAGTCTAGCATGTAATTATGTTCGTGAAGAATTGGCAGAATACTTCAACCCTATCCAACTTGGCTTTGGCACGAAGGGTTCCTGTGAAGCTGCAATCCATTCTGCTCGAGCTTTTGTGAACAAAAATGTCGGAACCGACAAGATTGTACTTAAGATTGACTTCAGAAATGCGTTTAATAGTGTTGATCGAGATGTTCTGCTGACACGCTTCAAAGATAAAGCCCCTTCACTTTACAACTTCTTCTGGCAATGCTATCGAGAACCATCTTATCTAGTTAGCCTACTGTCGATTTTTGCAAAAAATGAAAGTAGACTTATGAGATCACTACAGGGCGAAAAAAAGTGTGTCTGGCTGTGTGTGTGTATGTGTGTGAGTCTGTGTGTGTGTGTGTGTGTGAGTGTGTGTACTCTGAATGTCTGCCCCCCCCCTATCAATTCGAAACGGTGAGTGCAAATTGAACGAAATTTGGTACAAAGGTAGCACTAGCAAAGGACACCTCAGTGTCATGTTTTATATCGCCGCCATCTTGACGGAAACGTAATGGCGGCCACACAAATGTTCAAAGCTTAAATCAAATTACGACTAACCTAATCATCCGATCTCTACCAAATTTTGCAACAACATACCTTTATGGGGGCAGCATCCTTTGACCAAACTAATAGGTCATCAGCCTAATAGTTTGCGGATGGCGGCCATCTTTGTGTGAAAATCGATTGCCCCTATTAATTCGAACACGGTGAAACCGAATGGAACGAAATTTGGTACAGAGGTAGTACTAGCAAAGGGCACCCCAGTGTCATGTTTTATATCGCCGCCATCTTGACGGAAACGTAATGGCGGCCACACAAACGTTCAAAGCTTAAATCAAATTACGACTAACCTAATCATCCGATCTCTACCAAATTTTGCTACAACATACCTTTATGGAGGGAGCATCCTTTGACAAATCTAATAGGTCATTAGACTAATAGTTTGCGGATGGCGGCCTTCTTTGTGTCAAAATAGATTACCCCTATTAATTCGAACACGGTGAAACCGAAGGGAATGAAATTTGGTACAGAGGTAGCACTAGCAAAGGGCACCCCAGTGTCATGTTATATATCGCCGCTATCTTGACGGAAACGTAATGGCGGCCACCCAAATGTTCAAAGCTTAAATCAAATTACGACTAACCTAATCATCCGATCTCTACCAAATTTTGCAACAACATACCTTTATGAAGGGAGCATCCTTTGACAAATCTAATAGGTCACTAGCCTAATAGTTTGCGGATGGCGGCCATCTTTGTGTCAAAATCGATTACCCCTATTAATTCGAACACGGTAAAACCGAATGGAATGAAATTTGGTACAGAGGTAGCACTAGGAAAGGGCACCTCAGTGTCATGTTTTATATCACCGCCATCTTGACGGAAACGTAATGGCGGCCACACAAATGTTCAAAGTTTAAATCAAATTACGACTAACCTAATCATCCGATCTCCACAAAATTTTGCAACATCATACCTTTATGAAGGAAGCATCCTTTGACAAATCTAATAGGTCATTAGCCTAATAGTTTGCGGATGGCGGCCATCTTTGTGTCAAAATCGATTACCCCTATTAATTCGAACACGGTGAAACCGAATGGAATGAAATTTGGTACAGAGGTAGCACTAGCAAAGGGCACCTCAGTGTCATGTTTTATATCACCGCCATCTTGACGGAAACGTAATGGCGGCCACACAAATATTCAAAGCTTAAATCAAATTACGATTAACCTAATCATCCGATCTCTACCAAATTTTGCATCAACATACCATTATGGAGGGAGCATCCTTTGACCACACTAATAGGTCATTAGCCTAATATTTGGCGGATGGCGGCCATCTTTGTGTGAAAATCGATTCCCCCTATTAATTCGAACACGGTGAAACCGAATGGAACGTAATTTGGTACAGAGGTAGCACTAGAAAAGGCCACCTCAGTGTCATGTTTTATATCACCGCCATCTTGACGGAAACGTAATCGCGGCCACCCAAATGTTAAAGGCTAAAATGTAATTACGACCAACCTAATAATCTAGTCTCTACCAAATTTTGCAACAACAAATCCTTATGTGGGAAGCATATTCTGACCTAACTGCTAGATCATCAGCCCAATAGTTTGCAGATGGTGGCCAAGTATGTGTGCAAATCGATTCCCCCTATCAATTCAAACACGGTGAAACCGAATTGAACGAGATTTGGTACAGAGGTAGCACTAGCAAAAGACACCTCAGTGTCATGTTTTATATCGCCGCCATCTTGACGGAAACGGAATGACGGCCACCCAAATGTTAAAAGCTTAAATCAAATTTCGACCATCCTAATAATTTGATCTCCACCGGATTTTGCAACAACATGCCTTTTTGTGGAAAGCATCTTATGACTGACTACAAGGTCATCAGCCCAATAGTTTGCAAATAGCGGCCATGTATGTGTGCAAATCCATTCCCCAGATCAATTCAAACACGGTGAAACCGAATTGAATGATTTTTTTTTACAGAGGTAGCACTAGCAAAGGGCACCTCATATTCATGTTTAATATCCCTATAGCACGTTGTATTTCAACAAGCTACTACAACCAACATTCAATTATACTCCTTGAAAAGGACAAAGAGTTATAACAATACCCATGCATTTAGGAGAAAGTAGGCTATATGTTCTTTACTGAACATCTTGTTTGGAGACAAGATTATCCTTTCTCAATCTGGTCTCCAACAAGGTGACCCTGGAGGGCCCTTAGGCTTTTGCCTGGTCATTCAGCCAATTTTGGAGAAGCTTTAATCTGAACTGAACATTTGGTATTTGGATAATGGCTCGCTGCTAGGGGATCCGACTGTCGTTCTAGATGATTTTTCCTCGATTATTGCGGAATGTAAATCACTTGGTCTTGACATCAACCCCAGCAAATGTGAGTTGTTCTTCTGCGGTGACAATAAAGATGAGATTTTTTCTCGTTTCAACGAGTTATTTCCAGGCATTGAAGTGGTTCCGTCTCTAACTTTGCTGAAGGCTCCAGTCACTGAAGGCGCCATTCCCCCTTATCCAGAAAATTTGACGAGTTAACTCTTCTGCTTGGGCGTCTGAACGATTTGAAGTTTCACATTGCCTACTTTCTCCTAAAAAACGGTTTCCTTGTTCCTAAGCTCATATATTTGCTTAGAAGTACTCCTCTATAGAAGATTAGACCGTCGATACAGAGAATGGATGATTTTGAGAAATACACACTAGAGTCAACTCTCAATACAAATTTAAATGATAGATCTTGGACAATAGCCTCACTCCCTGTTCGTTACGGTGGAATCGGAATAAGGAAAATTGAAGATTTAATGCTTCCAGCTTTCATGTCATCGGTGAATAGTGTTTTCTCTCTCGTCCAGTCAATGTTACCAGTTATTTCGGACATTGAGGAAATCACTTTTTACGCTGAGGCCTTGGAGTTATGGAACTACCAATTTAACGATCCATCTATCCCTTCAGCTCCTGCGATCCAACGTAATTGGGACGGTCTCGTTTGCAAAAAAAATTATGGTCAACCTGGAATTTCACTCAGATGAGGAAAAGGCTATTCATTTGGCTAGTTTGAAGAAAGAATCGAATTCATGGTTAAATGCCATCCCATCGAGAACAATAGGGACATTACTGGACAACAATAGTTTTAGGATTTCGATGTCTCTCCGCCTTGGATCAACGCTTTGTAAACCTCATACTTGTGTATGTGGTGAGGTCGTTTCCGCACGTGGTACACACGGTCTCTCTTGTAAAAGGAGTGCTGGCCGACATTCTCGTCATTTCTCTATAAATGAAACGCTTCGGAGGGCTTTCGCTACTGCAAAATTCCCGTCAATTCTTGAACCGTCTGGAATTTGCAGAGATGACGGTCGCCGCCCTGATGGGATGACCATAATTCCGTGGTCGAATGGCTAATGCCTAGTCTGGGATGCAACGTGCTCAGATACGTTGGCTCCTTCATATATTTCATCATCGTCAAAGGAATCAGGATCTGTAGCTGAGATCGCCGTCACTCCGAAGAAAACCAAATATAGGAAGATCATGGAGGACTATATTTTCGTGGCCTTTGCTGTGGAGACAATGGGTCCTTGGAGTGAGGACGCAATAAATCTTGTACACAAGCTAGGAAGAGTAATAGGAGGAGTCTCTGGTGATCCTCGTTCCAAGACCTATTTGATGCAGAGAATCGGCATAGCGATTCAAAAGGGAAACGAAGCCTGTGTAATGGGGACTATTCCACATGACACTTCTATGGACGAAATATTTTATTTGTTATAGGGTAGTTAATTTAATACGGATGTTTTATTTCAAGATTGTATTGATTAATGTAAAATGTGCCTGTTTGTGTAGCTGTAGAAATAAAATTTTGCATAAGCAATGAAAACTTAAAATGCACATACGTTATAGCTTAACCTCACATTAACTATTCAAAATATAGTTCTATTGAATACACCAATATGCTTGACCTAAAGGAAGTCACGGGAACAATACTGCTTGCCGTAGAGCAGTACAGCGCCGTTCCCACGCGATGGGAGTCGTGCGCGACCTGACAGGTTCTATGGGGACATGCAGCAATTCACTCTCCTCTTCTACACGACAGTCATGACCAGACTAGTGTTTCTTTCACGATCGTTCTTCTGGAGGCGTATTTTGAATCTTGAGGGGTGGGGGTGGAGGGGAGATCAAGAGCTAAGTATTATATGTGGGTTCATAATAATAATAACAATAATAATAATAATAATAATAATATCCCGCTTGAAAGACTGGAGATCAAAGAAAGAAAGAAAAAAGAAAGATATTACGAAAAATTTTAGGCCCCAAATTCTGTAACAACAAATTAATCCACATCAGAAAAGAAACCCTTTACCAAAGTACAGAAAAAATCTCAGATACAATAAAAAAAGAAGAATTGATTTTATATGGTCACATCCACAGAATAATAATAATATCGTATTTTAAGTCTTAAATTTCAATTATCAATTTTTAATTTTCAATTTTTATTTTGTATTTTAATGTAGGCCTATTTTCATGTTTTATCTGTGTGTAAACAATTGTTTAATTGTTTGCTACTGTAATTGGGGCACTGCCCTGTTGTGGCAATAAATAAATAAATAAATAAATAAATAAACAAGAGTGCATCATTACGATAATGAGAAAGAAAATGTGTTAAAACTCTAATTTTAAATTGCTGCAAGAGTCCACTTGTTACAAATCCAGGTTATTTATTTATTCATTTGTATATTTCTTTGGCCGTTTGCGCCGCCTATGGACCACGGTGCTTGTGCTTAGCTGTTGTCTGCCACTTCTGGTGATTTTGGTGGATTGGTTGTCGGCTGCTTTTGTACTGAAATCTTGAGCCTTTCTATTGGACCCGTAATCTTTCATTTTCTTGCTGAACTCTCTCTTACGTTCCTCGGACCATTTCCTGGACGCGTTGTGGTGAACTTCTGTAATAATAATAATAATAATAATAATAATAATAATAATAATAATAATAATAATAATAATAATAATAATAATAATATCGTAAGGCATCGGATGCCGAGTGCAAGCTTTGTTATTTGACATCCAGAGGGCAGTTTGCATGTCGTATTTCGTCGTTCCTTGTGGAGATGGAGGAACTTTGTGTTGTTGGAAAAGCCCGAGATTAATTTTGCCATTATCAACACGGCCTACTGAATTCAAATGGGTTCTTTATCATGCCAACAACGTGTAACATGCATGTCGTGACTTTTGTCGCCTTTCAAAAATCACTTACCACGGCCAGGAGCGAACCTGCAAGCTCGGGGTTGGTAGTCCGACACGTTAACCACTCACCCACCGTGGCAAGCTACTTCTGTAATGCAAGTGAGGAAAGACCTGGTTTTTAGGCCGATAACCGAGATGTTAGGCCCCTTAAAACAACAATTATCAACATTAAACAAAGACCTGCTTTCAACTGTCAGAGTTTGGCTGGCTGCGTGGCTCAGCGGTAACGTTCTCGCTTGCTGGGCCCAAGGTTGCAGGTTCGTATCCAGGCGCAGTCAGCTGTCATTTGAGGGTGCGCAAATGCGAGGGAGCCGTGTCCGTGGATTTACTGGAACGTTAAAGATCCCCTTCGGGGCAAAATTCCGGCACCCCGGCGTCTCTAAAAGCCAGAGTAGTTAAAAGGGACGTAAAACCAATAACATTATTGTTATTATTCAAATGTCAGACGGTAGCGACTCCTGTCATTTATTGTGTATTGCTGAATATTAGGTTCAGCAAGATCCTTCTCAATTTGTTTGATCCACAAGGACCCAATGGCTTCACCCTTCTTGGCTACCTTGAAGATCTTATAAGAGCCTGTGGTGGTCCATTCTGTACAGGTGGCTGTAGAAAGACAGGCGTCTCCTTCTGATTGCATCAGTGAGGGTTTCCTGGTGTTTGTAGAGTTCACAATTTATTTGGTTTGTACCATCGTCTTCCATCTGGCAGGATCCTTGGTCCCACTATTTTCCGCAATAATATCCTTTCCTGTATCTCGAGGGCCCTTAGTTAGAAACAGGCACTCAGCTGCGTAGAGGATTGATGGTCTGACTAGTGCTTTATAGTTTAATTTATTTGTTTCTTTCTTTCTTTCTTTCTTTCTTTCTTTCTTTCTTTCTTTCATTCTTCTTCTTTCTTTCTTTCTTTCTTCCTTTCTTACTTCGTTTTGCCCACTTAGGGAGCGCGCTTGAACTTGTTGACTCGGGTTGATGGAGCTTTCCTCTTCTTCTCCTCCCAAAATCTCCTCATGAACTCACTATTCCCCTTCTTACGTTCCTCCATCCATTTTTTTCCAGTGGTCTTTTTAGCTTTTTCGATGAAAGAGCGATTTGGAACTAGAGTTCCGAAAGTCTTGTGATTCATGATGATATCTTCTGTAATGTTTATTTTCTTTAAGTCCTGTTTGATTTCTTCTAACCAATTGATTTTGACCTTCTATGAATTAATTATATTAATCAGTTTTTTTTGCATAGGCTATCTGGTGTTGCCCATTCTGCAGATGTGACCATTTATTTATTTATTTATTTATTTACCTAGCTTCTAACAGGTTACAATCTAATTATGAGAGACATATATCAAAATAATATATGGAACATTTAATAACTCAATTATGATAAAATAATAAATAAAATTAAATAATTAAATGAATAGTCTATAATAAAATACTGGGAGCTAAACGAAATAATAACGCAGAATATAGATTATGACCAAATAGACAGTTATATTTGAAATGTGAAAAATTAACTGATATAATGAGAAAGAGAAGATTACAATTTTTTGGGCACATTTATAGAATGGATAATAACTAACTAAACAGAACTTCAACTTACTGAATAGTTTCAAATCCAAACCAACATGGTTCATTGAAATTGACAAAGATTTGACAAACGCCAGAATTCAGACAGACACAATAGCAAATAGATCACTCTTCAGAGAAGCTATACAAGAGGCAGAATTTCACATAAGGAAGAAACAAACAACTCGCAGAAAATGGACTCAAGAGGAGAAAGATCGTCACTCCAGAAGGATGAAAGAAATTTGGAAACAAAGGAAATTGAATACGATGGACAATAGCCAACGTTGATTCATCGTACCCTCCAAATGGGTTACTCTAAATAAGAAGAAGAAGAAGGAGGAGGAAATAATTTTACGACAATTAAATAAAATATTATTCTCGTAGTACAAAGTTACTTATATTACAAAATCAATACTAAATAGAGTATGATATTAATTGAATACTGTACATGAAGAAGCAGAAGAACGAAGGTACTGTCACATATATTCAAGTTGAAATGCGTACATAATTTGTTACAGATTGAACCCTTATCATTGTGTCCAATAATAATGTTTCATATTATTAAAATTGCTGGAAATACTAAATACATGATATGCTGGATATTTGAGTAAAATTGATGTAGCAAGCAAACTGGACTTGGCGAGATGGGCTACGTGCTGGGTGGAAGCTATCGACAGTTTCACAACCAATGCTATTCTTATTCTTCTGAGAAAATCAGGTATGACGCTGAGGCGTACGTGACTCACGACAGGCCACGATGCTTGGTCCACGGCAAGGAGTGAGAGAGAGGAGAAGTGTCGTGACGTCAAAATAAGGGCGGGATTTGTAAGGTCAGTACCCCGACGCCAACTTAACTGACGAATGAGAAAACAGGACGCCAGAACATAGCATCAGTGTGTTTTGCGCGCCAATCGATTATAAAAAGGTCTAACGATCGGTTTGCGTGTTCGGCGGCAGATTCGCGACCTGTGAGAAATTACAAGATTTTTGAGAGGTCACACATAATTATAGGCCAATTATTAAAAATGTTGAGGAGATATTTCTCCCTCTATGGGAACTTTTAGGTTTTCTGTATATAAACAAATGTCTGAGATGAACCAGGGCACTCCTAATTATTCTTCGACAGTCAATCTAAGATGTCCGTATGACGGTCTATGTTTTTAAATTCTAGTTGTGTGTCGACAACTAAGTTATAAATGTCATACATTGTGAGATGGCAATTAGCCATAAATAGGGAAAGTCTACGATTCTGCATAGGACTGTATGAGGAAATAAAATACTCATAAAGCAGATAGAACAGTTTTAAAACTTTAATTAAATTGTGTTTTAACAGCGGCAAGATGACGACCATGGAAAGAAGGCAACAAGTTTCATCCTCCATCACCATGAGTGTTATGGACTAAAGGCCTAATGGTGGGAGATGACGAGGCGGGAGGCCTCTGGAAAGCGGTTTAAGTGATGAGTATTAAAAAATTGATTTATTGATTTTGGACGAGGGGAATCGCGAGAGATGTGTGGAACTTTGTACAGATTTTATTTGTGTGGTTTAATTTAAATTTAGGGTTTGATTTCTTAACTGGCATGCGTGTAGTAATTTTGGCATTGCGTGACAATTATGTTGTACAGTAATTTTGTAACTAAAATGTTGTCCTTATGTATACGTAATTTTTAAAGCGATATGGCCGCATATGATTAACGTATCAATCGAAAGTGTAGCCATGAATGAGAACCTAGGAACGACAATGATAAATGGACTGGATTCATGATAATGTAAAACAAAACTAGACGTGGGGGGGAAAAATTAGTGTTTTAGTTGCTTTTTATAACTCGGGCAAATTCTGTTTCCAGTAATTAATTCTTTATTGTCATTTGGACAAGTTGTGTGTCATTTATCTGAAGGGTGTGCTGGTTCATATGCTGCGACGAGATCTTCGAGAGTGTGCCACGTATTCTTGGGTGTAAGTGTGATGGCGAGGAAAGGTAAAGCCTGTCCTTGACTGTAATAATCATTCCGGCAAATTAGTTACCTATGGGGCTAAGTTTGACCTGGAGATGTGTTCTTGAAAATCCCTGAGAGGATGTTTTGAGATAATGTGATATTTTGTATTTACGCGTTTAACAGGTGACGCTGGCTATGGACCAGAATCTATATTTAGCGTGGCACTCATTTCTACGATGGGGGAAGGAATCAGCCACTTACTCAGATATGCGATAACAGACCCGGCTGTCTCCAGCTCTGTTATGACACGTAAATGTTTGCTTTAAAGCCTGATGAGTTAAGGTTATTTTATTTGGTTTAATTTGGGGAGTTGCCATGTTGTGGATCCGAGGGTTTTTATCATGACTACGACTTAGTTGTTCATTGTTTAAACGCCAAATTTTTCCGGCGTGAATTTAAAATTTGTATTTGTTGTTGTTGGCTCTTATTTCAAGGCCATTGTATTCATTATAAATATAATTTGGCAATCGGCCAAACTTGTTCATGTCACGTTGTGCTTTCCTAGTGTTTGAAGTATAAGACGGTTATTCCGCAGCCCTTATTTTAAATAATACACACGTGTATTTGGTTGTGGTAATCTAAGGTTAGAGCATGTCAGTAGTGTATTTAAATATGTAATTGTTGTTCCCACATTTCCGTAATTCGTTTTCGCAGTACGGAGTTCGTTCCCGAACCGACTGTTTTGGTCGGAATCGAGCGCCCGTCAAAGTGCTCATTACTTGAACTAGTCTTAAAACGCGTGTCGCTCATAAATATTAAATTATTGTACTATTTTTATTTGTTGTTATTTTTGGATCCTGTGATCCGTTTTCCTTTGTTACCTTGAATTAAGTGACATTGCAGTCACAACGCTTGTTTGACAAATGTCATGCCGTGTTATCATGGTACGTCAGACTAGTCAGTGTCAGATCTGTTCACGTGCGAGTGAACTAATTTAAGGGTGGTTTATTGTTAAGTGTTTTATGCTTGATTCAGTTATTAAATTTCATTTGTTAGTAGATCCTGTTGTTTTCTTGGATTTGTAATAATTAGTTAACCTTATGGACCCTGGAAGTTATTTTGATAGCATAAAATCTCTAAATCACATTCACAAGAATCCATTACGACCCCGAAACCTCGAATCTTGTATACATGCTATTATCCAAGGATATAAGATATTGAATGTCTTCATTAGAGGCGAATGTTTATGCTGCTCTTGGACAGTGGAATGTAATACGTTTTGGTCTCATTAACAGCGAAGGAACACATAAGTTAAATTCAGGTAACAAATTAGGACTATTAATGATGTTATTAAATATTTTAAAAGTAAATAACAGACTACTAACCTAAAAACCAATAACATTTACCATGCTGGGAGAATGTATGATATATATTGGCTATCACGGCCAAGAAATTATAATCAGCTTTATTTCTAGGTTGTTCTTAAGTTGTATTGTTTGGCGGAATTTTTAAGAATTAGACTACTAACCTGTCTTCATGTCACTAATCTATATATATAAAAATCAATGTAACGTGATAGTTTGTCTGTGGGTGTGTATGTCTCCTATGCGTTCATATACCATTCGTCCGATTGCGATGAAACTTGGGTGAGATGTTGAGTACACTCCAAGGAAGGTTTCTGATTTAGTAAATCCATTTTACAATAGGTAGCGCACGCGTAGATTCAACAAATGAGCGACGATGCGCGAAGCATTTCAACAAAGTCCCGTATGTGTTCATATACCATTCGTCCGATAGCGATGAAACTTGGGTGAGATGTTGTGTACACTTACGTGAAGGTTTCAAAATTAGTGAATACATTTCACAGTAGATAGCGCACAAGTAGATTCAACAAATGAGCGACGACACGCAATGCGTTTCAACAAAGTCCCGTATGCATTCATATACCATTCGTCCGATAGCTATGAAACTTGCGTAAAATGTTGTGTACACTGCAGGGAAATTTTCTGGCTTAGTATATCCACTTTACAATAGGCAGCGTACGAGTAGATTCAACAAATGAGCTACGACGCGCGAAGCATTTCAACAAAGTCACGTTTGCGTTCATATACCATTCGTCCGATAAGGATGAAACTAGGCTGAGATTTTTTGTGCACTCCAGGGAAGGTTTCTAGCTTAGTAAATCCCTTTAAAAATAGGTAGAGCACGAGTAGAATCAACAAATGAGCAACGGCGCGCGAAGCGTTTCAACAAAGTCCCATATAATTTCATATACCATTCATCCGATAGCGATGAAACTTGGGTGAGATGTTGTGTACACTCCAGGGAAGGATCTGGCTTAGTACATACATTTTACAATAGGTATCGCACCAGTAGATTCAACAAATGAGCGATGACACGCGAAGCGTTTCAACAAAGTCCCGTATAAAGTCATATACCAGTCGTCTGATAGTGATAAATGTTTGGTGAATTGTTGTGTACACTCCAGGAAAGGTTTCTGGCTAAGTAAATCCATTTTACAATACGAAGCGCACGTTTATATTCAACAAATGAGTGACTACGCGCGAAGCGTTTCGACAACGTCCCGTATACGTTCACATACCATTCATCCGATTGCGATGAAACTTGGGTGAGATGTTGTGTACACTCCAGGGAAGGTTTCTGGCTGAGTACATCCATATTACAATATGTAGCGCAAGAGTAGAATCAACAAATGAGCGACGACACGCGAAGCGTTTCAACCAAGTCCCGTATGCATTCATGTACCATTCGTCCGTAGCTATGAAACTTGGGTGAGATGTTGTGTACACGTCATGGAAAATTTCTGGCTTAGTAAATCCACTATACAATATGCAGCGCACAAGTTGATTCAACAAATGAGGGACGACGCGCGAAGCGTTTCAACAAAGTCCCGTATAAGGTCATATACTATTCTGCCGTTAGAGGTGAAACTTGGGTGAAATATGGTGGACACTCCAAGGAAGGTTTCTGGCTTAGTAAATACATTTCACAGTAGGTAGCACACGAGTAGATTCGACAAATGAACGACGACATGCGGAGCGTTTCAATACAGTCCCCTATGTCTTCATATCCCATTAGTCCGATAGCGATGAAACTTGGGTGAGATGTTGTGGACACTTACGTGACAGTTTCTAACTTAGTAAATACATTTTACAGTAGGTAGCGCACGAGTAGATTCAACAAATGAGTGACGGAGCGCGAATCGTTTATACAAAATCAGGTATGCGTTCATATACTATTCATCCGATTACGATTAAACATTGATTAGTTATTGTGTACCCGCCAGGGAAGGGGACTTAGTAAATCCATTTCACAATAAGTAGCGCAAGAGTAGATGCAACAAATGGGTGACGACGCGCGAAGCGTTTCAACAAAATCCCCTATTGCGTTCATATAACATTCTTCGATTGCGATGAAACCTTGATAATTATTGTGTACACGCCAGGGAAGGGCTTCGGCTTAGTAATACATTTCTCACTAGGTAGCGCACGAGTAGATTCAACAAATGAGTGACAGCGCACGAATCGTTTAAACAAAACCCCGTATACGTGCATATACAATTCATCCGATTGCGATGAATCATTGATGAGTTATTGTGTACACGCCAGGGAAGGGTTTCGACTTAGTAAATCCATTTCACAACAGGTAGCGTACGAGTAGATTCAACAAATGAGTGACAGCGATGAAACTTTTGAAAGTTGTTGTGCACGCTTCCACGAATGGTTCTAAATTAGAAAATCCATTTTACGATACCTTAGAGGCAGTCAACATGTTGTGTATCCAAAAGCACTTCAAGAAACAGAATTTCAACGCCAACACTTTCTTTGATTGGCATTGCAACGCATGCCGGGTACAGCTTGTGTCTTATAAAAGAATTTTGCCAGTAAGAAATTATACCTTGCATATTTAGGATATAAATTTGTCTTTCTTTATTCCAGGTGTCTAGGAAATTTATTTTGTATCATTTCAATTTTATCGTTGGCATTCGCATATCTTGGGCTTCAAACTATTAAGCCATTTTCAAGTCTACTTCTTAAGAAAACATTATACATATTTAGCCTATTTTAATTTATGACAAAATAAGCTTATTATTAAATAATGAAAGCGCACAGTGTGCATATTGACATATAACTTATTCTTGTCTTAGACTAATTATTGAGATTGTCCTTCATTTTTTCATATTTAGCCTACTTTTTATATTTTGCAAAAATGAGGAAAAAGTAGACTTATGAGATCGATCCGGGAAAATGTGTGTCTGTCTAGCTGTGTGTGTGTCCCCCCCTATCAACTCCTAAACGGCTGCAGCTATCGAAACCAAATTTAGTATCAGTAAAGATGTATACCGGAATATCTAACGTCCATATTTGAAAGTGGTGTCAGTGCTACCAACTGCTGAAAAAACGCACTAGAAATTTGAGCTCCATGTTGGATATCTTGGAAGGTATGCATGGGAGCTATTCTAAAATTGGCACACATGTAGATAATACCATTTCAGTTTAATTTCCAGGAGGCCATACATTACAGTGTTGCCAAAATAATGTTAAGCCATCTGATATGTCAAATTTTTAAATGCATATAACTTCTACACTATCAATTGGATTTTAACCAAATTTTGTATGTAATATGTGCACTTAAACAGATATGACTGAGAGTATTCTTAAGAGCCACCAGGGCTGCCAACTGTTAATAATTGCTCTCTCTATTTATTTATTTATTTATTTTATCCAAATACCAATATATCAGAAAGTATGCAAGCCGACAGCTTTTAAATTATGCACACGTTTAGTACCTGACATTTTAGATTAATTTGGAGTAACTTATATACTTCAGTTCTACCAACTTGATTCTGAGCCTGTTGATAGGACCTATTTTTAAATACATGTAACTTCTATACTATCATTTGGATTTCATGCAAATTTCGTATGTGCTATGTGTAACGTAACAGATATAACTATAAGTATTCTTAAGATCAATCAGGGCTGCCAACTATTAATAAATGCTGTCTATATTTTTTTTAACCTAATATCAATATATCAGAAAGTATGCAAGCCAACAGCTCTATATTTTGCACACGTATAGCAGCTGACACTCTAGATTAATTTGGAGTAATTAATATAAGTCAGTGCTGCAAACATGATTCTATGCTTGCTGATAGGTCCAATTTTAAAATACATGTAACTTCTATACTAACAAATGGATTTCATCCAAAATTGGCACAACAAGATATCTTAATATTTCCGATTATTTCTAACCAGCACACGCATGGCATTGTTGCCAACATGCTTTTACGCGGCTAACTGCATGTAACGTCCATTAGACTTCAACCAAATTTTGTATTCTGTACCTTAAAAGATGGAACTAAGAATATATTCAGTCACCAGGGCTGCCAAATTTAGTGCTCTACTAGGCTACATTATACCAGGAATATTTCGAACTAATTGGACATTTCGGTATTACCAACTTAATTTCGTCATTATTCTAAGTAGTGGTTTTGTGAGAGTTCTAATGCCACCTCCACCTCCCCACCTCACAAGATGGCGGCAGCCCGATATCTCTCTAACGCATGGTCGGATTTTGACAAATGAGGTGTCATTGAACTCGGGCTAACACCCTCTTTCCAATGGACAACATATTTCAACCCCAAAAGTAAAACCTACCCCTACTAGGGGGTGAAATTGTAATTTATTTAGAGAATCTCTCTTTCCAATTGCAACATGTGAGAGTTTGAATGCTAATATGGAATGAAACGTTGTTCTACATAAAGTGCATGTGTTCGGTGGAAAGCCAATATGAATTAACATGCTAGTTTTTTGTTTTTACACATGTCCAATCATAGGTTTGGTAAGAGGGCGGCCTTTTTAAAAGATGGTGGCTGTAGTGTAACCTAACCCAACCCAACGGGTCCTTGTGGACAGGTCATTGTTGCCGGGTCCCTTTGGACTTATCCCTTTAGACCGGTCCCTTTGGACTGGTCCCTATGGACTGGCCCATGGTCTCTAATGCTATGATGAAATTAAACGTTGTTCCACATGAAACGCATGTGAAGAGCCGATTGCTACTATGAATTAACATGTTTGTGTTTTGTTTTTTACGCATGCGCACTTGAGGTTTTTGTAAGCGGGCGGGGTTTTTGAATAATGATTTATAGATGAGTTATATTTAAAAAAAATACCAAAAGATCCAAAACTAATAGGTCATTAGCTTTCTAATATCTCATGAATCAATAAGGCTAGGGACCTGTATGAGAGGTCGTTGGACTTGAGGTGACATTCTGTTTTTGAATATATTATTTATTTTTGTCAAAAGGGCCTAACTGCACTTTTGTTAATATCTTGCTAACTAATAATCAGAGAGGGTCAAGTGAGGTGTCATAGGACTCAGGATGGTCAACCCTTTTCCATGACCAACGAATTCACCCAAAAGATCTAAGGTCATTAGCTTTTTAATATCTCATGAATCAATAAATCTAGGGACCTGTATGAGAGGTCGTTGGACTTGAGGTGACATTCTGTTTTTGAATATATTATTTATTTATGTCAAAAGGGCCTAACTGCACTTTTGTTGATATCTCGCTAACTAATAATCAGAGAGGGTCAAGTGAGGTGTCATAGGACTCAGGATGGTCAACCCTTTTCCATGACCAACGAATTTACCCAAAAGATCTAAAACAGCAAGGTCATTGACCTATGATTTTATGAACTAATAATCAGAGAGGCTCAAGTGAGGTGTCATGGGACTCAGGATGGTCAACCCTTTTCCATGACCAACGAATTTACACAAAAGATTCAAAACAGCAAGGTCATTGACCTAATGTTTTATAAACTAATAATCGAATATCAACATGTGAGGTGTCATAGGACTTAGAATGGTCAACCCTTTCCTATGGCCAATGAATTTACCCAAAATACCCAATGCATCAAGGTCATCGACCTGAGATTTTATAAACTAATAATCGCACACGAACATGTGTGATGTTTACCATGTGTGATGAAACATAGCTAGGTAGAGAAAGAATTAGTGTAGGCTATATGTATGGTGACTGACAAGTCTTTTACCATTGAAACTTGTTATTCAGATCAAACTGCTGTATAGAGAGAGTATAGGTTGCAGGTATGGGGTAATAAATGACGAACGGTGTACACAAACTCTGATTTATCGATTCAAGAATTAAGAGTAGACTATCTTTAATTGATTGGTTAAAGAGGATAGCTAAAACACAAAAAAAAAAGCTCAGTGGTTACCGGGACAAGATGGTCGCTACACACAACAAGCTTTAAATACTTGAGGCTAATAATCCATACACACACACTCGCTTGTTCTAAGCTAAACTGTGTTGCTGTCAGTGCTCAGACAGTAGGCTGATGACAAAATGCATTGCTAACAGAAATATAATCATTTCCGGTTGTATAATGTTACCAGCTGTCCATTTTGTGTTGTAGTGTTAAGCACTTTTAGCTCTTGTACTGGTGGTCTTAACTCGATTTCCAGGTCTGAGGCCTAGAACGAGTCAAACTAAGAAACAAGGGCATGGTGGTGTAGTGGTTAAGCTGTTAGCCTTTTCACCAGGGTTCGATTTCAGGTTAATATGCATGTCATAAACATATTAAACAAAACAAAACAGAGATAACGTTTAAAACTGATTACATTTGTGTCTTTTCAAATTATTACTTGGATTACAAATACAAAAGTGAACTGGGTTTGATATACAGTTAATGCTGTCTATCACACACTAGACTGTAAGAAAGCCAAATAGCAAAAGGCGTAGGTAGAGCAGTGGTAAAATTGCTATATGTAAAGAACTACCTAGCGGTTTTATGAACTGGCAAAGCTATATCGCATAAACAGTGCAGAAAACAATCCAGCAATCAAATTTGTATCTTGTGGAACAGAGAAAATGTACTTTTATCTTGATGGATAGCAAATGAGTGCAGATGAATGACCTATGCATTAGCCTACCATAGGGTTATAACCACGAGGTGGAGGTGTGACTTCTATATTTTATTGTTTAGAGACATGGCTTTTTTTTTGTAACCAGTAGATTTAGTATTTTGTAAATATTCATTTTTGTAATTGTAAATAGTGGAAACATTTTTTTGTAATCGTAAATGTTAAATGTATAACTAAAAGTTATTTGGGATAAGTGTGCATGTCAAGGATAAATAGCGTGGTTGTATTTGTTTTCAAAGACAGGTATGGTTGTGTGAATGTATGACTATAGATAGAATGATAGAGAGAGAGAGAAAGCTTGTGTGTGTGTGTGTGTGTGTGTGTGTAGCATTGATTTTTTAACCAAAGCAAACACGGCAAGGTAGGATGGTGGGGTAATTAATGTATATAGCAAATGGTAAATTGTATACTGTATTTTTTTAACACTTGTGGTTTTTTTAATGCAGCAGTAGATAGGTGTTATTTTGTAAAACAGTCTTACCTACAGTAGTAGTAGTAGTAGTAGTAGGCCTATATGTTTTTGGAAACAAACAGAAAGAGAATGCACTATTGCCATGGCCAAGCACTTCCATTGAGGTGATTTCAAGAAAATTTAAATCAGCAAATGTGTGTTTTACAAAACTAATCTTTCAGCATGGACTAAATCATAAACGTGTCGTCTGTGATATGGAAAACAATAGGAAATCCATGTTTCCATATCAACACAATTTAAAAACTTAAAACTGACATTTAAAAATGTAAATGGGAAATTGACAAATGTGTAAACAACAAAATGGAAAATTCTTGTTTCCATATCATGAAATCCAAGAACTTTGAACTGACATTTTCAAATCGTGTACATGGAAAATTGACAAATGGCAATGTGTGAAATGTGAAAATGAAAAAAAATGATCAAGTGGCTATCATTATTTAAAAAAAATAGAAAGCCGTCGTGTTCTATCGTTAAAGTGTGAATCAAACCACGTCTACTTATTTGGATCACCCGAGACTGAGTAGACCTGTTTGAGTCCTAATAATACTTTTAAAATTTTATGTTAAAGCTCAAATTGAACTCAAGAGCTTTAGAGTGCCAGCTAACTATTATAACCGTTACGTCACAAAGACAACTTTACACTACTCTTAATGAACAATAATAAGAAAAAGAATAATAATAATAAATGTTTAATTTTTTTAAAGGATGAACATGGTGACACTGTTTCTGTTGCACAGTCTGCTAGCTACTAGCCAGCAGCTGGGGTCGTAGAAAACGATACAGTTGACATTTTGTAATGAGATGTGACATGTTTCAAAGTACAGTATTATGGGTTGCTGTTGAGTAAAAACTAATCCTGTACAAGGAAGCAAGGGTTCGAACCCCTTACCTAACATTACTATTGCCTGAACATGGCTTGACGACACTGTATTATTATTATGATACTCGGTACACAAACCATAGATAGAGTGTATTGTTTAAGATCACTTTCTTTCTGAACATAGGTGGAGACTGTTGATTGTTAGCAATGGCATTAATATAGTAGGACGTGGGTATAGCAATTAAGAAAAAACAGACAATACCCACACAATATTTTTATTTATTTAATATAAGTACTTGTACAATAGTTACATTCAAAATACATTTCTTTTTTCTCTATTACTATTTAGTCCTTTTTGATTCTCTTGCATATGAAGGGTCTGTGATGTTGACGACTCTTGAGATGTGGAAGATGGATTAAACATAACTTTTACAGCAGGGGTTAAATGTTGCTCAATAAACACTGCACTATTTTGAGTAGCAACATTTTTTTTCTTGTACTAGCTTTTTAGCATTGTCATGATTATTTGTTGACACCAACAGTGTTTCATCTGGAACACCACATTGATGATCACTCACACTTAAAACCTTACCATTTCTACTTTTTAGATTGCCTCGACATCTTTTTGACCTCTCTTTTGAGCATCGCCAAAATATTATTCCTTTTACATTTTGACGATTATATTTATAAGAGTAGCCTTTATAGAGTACACGTTGTTTACCTTTGTTAGTTGTAGTAAGTTCCATAGTAGCAACTAACCTGTTAGTATGATTTGCTCACTACAAAGGTTATAACTGTTCTGATAATAAAATCATTTAGCGTTGGCTTTTATATTTAATATGTACAGTTTGAAGTGATAGCAAAAGTGAGAGCAAAATGGTAGCAGAGTGGTAGAAAATATAACATGTATTGTTAAGAAATAGTTTAAGCGGTTATGAGGATCCATTACATAATAATTTTAGCACGATGAAGCTCATTTTCTATATCCAATAGTGTGTCTGTGTCTGTACAATAGCCTGTGTGTGTTGTCCCCTTCTCCATCTTCCTTCCATTCCTTTGGAGCTCTTCTGTTGGGGAACGTCATCTGGAGGTGATTTTGTTGTTGTGGACCCGTCCACAGGGATCCGTCCACAATGACCCGTCAGCAGGGGCCCGCCATAAATGACTCCCTTCAAAAAGGACCCGTCCAGAGGGACTAGTCAACGGGGACCAGTTCAAAGGGGCAAATCAACAGGGATCAATCGAAAGGGGTTATCGCCTCAAGCTCTGTCATACCCCCTTTGATTATTGGTTTGCTTATCGACAAGCGTCGCTCGGAATACGTTTTAATTACCCCTTGTGGGTCAGCCGCCATCTTAAAAAGGTCGTGGGAACATAGGTGTTTACCAGTAGTCTTCGGCAAAAAGTCCAACAATACCTCATACAATGCCGTAGTCTTATTGGTTCGCGAGATATTAACAAAAGTGCACTTAGACCCTTTGTCAAAATTTCAAAAATAGATTCAGTGTTATGCAATCAATAATAGCTACCTCTTTAACTACAGTATATAGTTGTTTTTGTTGACCAAGAAGCCTTGAGTATCCATCATCACTGTATGAGACATGTTTACGCTTGCATAAATCAAAACCAACTGACTACTCACTACTTGGGTTTAGAAATTACATTTACTCAAATCACATTCTAGTAAAAATGGTGCCTTCTATAAACTGCACCCACTTTTGCACCCACTTTTACATTCACTTTTGAACTCACTTTTGCACCCACTTTTGCACCGACTTTTACACCCACTTTTACACTCACTTTTGCACCCACTTTTGCACCCACCTTCACACCCACTTTAAACTATTATTTCCATTATGGAGCGAAATTTATTGGAGATTATTTCATGCTTGAAAATTGATATGGAAGTATCAACGAATAGGTATGGTAAGCCATATGCATACTATAAAGGTTATACGTATATTGTAAAACGAACCAATAAAAATGGAACTGTTATTTGGCGTTGTTCAAAACATCGTTCAAAACAGTGTCAAAATGAGTTAAAAAGTAAAAATAGTGAGGTCTTAAGTGTGAGTGATCATCAATGTAGTGTGACTGATAAGACATCGTTGCTGTTTAAAAAAAACTCTTCAAATGTTAAAACACTAGTCCGAAAAAAAGATATGGTAACCCGAGTGTTGTGCAATCAATGATTTAAATATATACTGTACTTGTTTTCATTGACCTTAAAGCCTTGAGTATCCATCACCAGTGTATGTAACATGTTTACGCTTGCATAGATCAAAACCAAATGACTATTCACTACTGGGGTTTAGAAATTATTTATATTATCGAGTGAACTTTGCTAGAGATTAGTTCATGCTTGACAATTGACATGGAAGTATCAACAAATAGCAATGGTATGCCATACGCATTCTATAAAGGATATAAATATATTGTAAAACGAACCAATAAAAATGGAACTGTTATTTGGCGTTGTTCAATACATCGTTCAAAACAGTGTCGAGGTGAGCTGAAAAGTAAAAATAGTAATGTCTTAAGTGTGAGTGATCATCAATGTAGTGTACCAGATAAAACATCGTTGCTGTTTAAAAAAACTCTTCAAAATGCTAAAACACTTGTCCCAGAAAAAGATATTGCAGCTCAAGATAGTGCATTGTTTGTTAAGAAGCATGTATCATCTCCTCAGAAAGTCGTGTTAGGACAGTTGTCAATATCTGAAAAACTTCCAACATTATCAAAGGCAACACAGACTGTGCATAATGTGATATTGCTAAAGGATCAAAAAGGACTATATAGTAATAGTGATGAGGATTATAATGATCATGATGATGATGATAATGATGATGATGATAATGATAATGGTTATGATGATGATGATGTTGATGATGAAGATAATAATGGTAATGGTAATGCTTTGTTTACACCTAAAAAAACATTTGTTAAATTTGTCTACTGGAACAATCCAAGTAAGCTAATCCGGCGGCTTCAGCAACTGCATGTCTATAAACAGGCTGGTTATACTGAATATGAGGAAGAACTATTGGATATAGAAAATGAGCTTCGTCGTGCTAAAATTATTATGTAATGGATCCTCATAACCGCTTAAACTATTTCTTAACAATACATGTTATATTTTCTACCACTCTGCTACCATTTTGCTCTCACTTTTGCTATCACTTCAAACTGTACATATTAAATATAAAAGCCAACGCTAAATGATTTTATTATCAGAACAGTTATAACCTTTGTAGTGAGCAAATCATACTAACAGGTTAGTTGCTACTATGGAACTTACTACAACTAACAAAGGTAAACAACGTGTACTCTATAAAGGCTACTCTTATAACTATAATCGTCAAAATGTAAAAGGAATAATATTTTGGCGATGCTCAAAAGAGAGGTCAAAAAGATGTCGAGGCAATCTAAAAAGTAGAAATGGTAAGGTTTTAAGTGTGAGTGATCATCAATGTGGTGTACCAGATGAAACACTGTTGGTGTCAACAAATAATCATGACAATGCTAAAAAGCTAGTACAAGAAAAAAATGTTGCTACTCAAAATAGTGCAGTGTTTATTGAGCAACATTTAACCCCTGCTGTAAAGGTTATGTTTAATCCATCTTCCACATCTCAAGAGTCGTCAACATCACAGACCCTTCATATGCAAGAGAATCAAAAAGGACTAAATAGTAATAGAGAAAAAAGAAATGTATTTTGAATGTAACTATTGTACAAGTACTTATATTAAATAAATAAAAATATTGTAAGGGTATTGTCTGTTTTTTCTTAATTGCTATACCCACGTCCTACTATATTAATGCCATTGCTAACAATCAACAGTCTCCACCTATGTTCAGAAAGAAAGTGATCTTAAACAATACACTCTATCTATGGTTTGTGTACCGAGTATCATAATAATAATACAGTGTCGTCAAGCCATGTTCAGGCAATAGTAATGTTAGGTAAGGGGTTCGAACCCTTGCTTCCTTGTACAGGATTAGTTTTTACTCAACAGCAACCCATAATACTGTACTTTGAAACATGTCACATCTCATTACAAAATGTCAACTGTATCGTTTTCTACGACCCCAGCTGCTGGCTAGTAGCTAGCAGACTGTGCAACAGAAACAGTGTCACCATGTTCATCCTTTAAAAAAAATTCAACATTTATTATTATTCTTTTTCTTTTTATTGTTCATTAAGAGTAGTGTAAAGTTGTCTTTGTGACGTAATGGTTATAATAGTTAGCTGGCACTCTAAAGCTCTTGAGTTCAATTTGAGCTTTAACATAAAATTTTAAAAGTATATTAGGACTCAAACAGGTCTACTCAGTCTCGGGTGATCCAAATAAGTAGATGTGGTTTGATTCACAATTTAACGATAGAACACGACGGTTTTTTATTTTTTTAAAATAATGATAGCCAATTGTTCATTTTTCTTTCATTTTCACATTTCACACATTGCCATTTGTCAATTTTCCATGTACACAATTTGAAAATGTCAGTTCAAAGTTCTTGGATTTCATGATATGGAAACAAGAATTTTCCATTTTGTTGTTTACACATTTGTCAATTTCCCATTTACATTTTTTAAATGTCAGTTTTAAGTTTTTAAATTGTGTTGATATGGAAACATGAATTTCCTATTTTTTTCCATATCACAGACGACACGTTTATGATTTAGTCCATGCTGAAAGTTTAGTTTTGTAAAACACACATTTGCTGATTTAAATTTTCTTGAAATCACCTCAATGGAAGTGCTTGGCCATGGCAATAGTGCATTCTCTTTCTGTTTGTTTCCAAAAACATATAGGCCTACTACTACTACTACTACTACTACTACTGTAGGTAAGACTGTTTTACAAAATAACACCTATCTACTGCTGCATAAAAAAAACACAAGTGTTAAAAAAATACAGTATACTATTTACCATTTGCTATATACATTAATTACCCCACCATCCTACCTTGCCGTGTTTGCTTTGGTTAAAAAATCAATGCTACACACACACACACACACACACACACACACACACACACAAGCTTTCTCTCTCTCTCTATCATTCTATCTATAGTCATACATTCACACAACCATACCTGTCTTTGAAAACAAATACAACCACGCTATTTATCCTTGACATGCACACTTATCCCAAATAACTTTTAGTTATACATTTAACATTTACTATTACAAAAAAATGTTTCCACTATTTACAATTACAAAAATGAATATTTACAAAATACTAAATCTACTGGTTACAAAAAAAAGCCATGTCTCTAAACAATAAAATATAGAAGTCAAACCTCCACCTCGTGGTTATAACCCTATGGTAGGCTAATGCATAGGTCATTCATCTGCACTCATTTGCTATCCATCAAGGTAAATGTACATTTTCTCTGTTCCACAAGATACAAATTTGTTTGCTGGATTGTTTCCTGCACTGTTTATGCGATATAGCTTTGCCAGTTCATAAAACCGCTAGGTAGTTCTCTACATATAGCTATTTTACCACTGCTCTACCTACGCCTTTTGCTATTTGGCTTTCTTACAGTCTAGTGTGTGATAGACAGCATTAACTGTATATCAAACCCAGTTCACTTTTGTATTTGTAATCCAAGTAATAATTTGAAAAGACACAAATGTAATCAGTTTTAAACGTTATCTCTGTTTTGTTTTGTTTAATATGTTTATGACATGCATATTAACCTGAAATCGAACCCTGGTGAAAAGGCTGACAGCTTAACCACTACACCACCATGCCCTTGTTTCTTAGTTTGACTCGTTCTAGGCCTCAGACCTGGAAATCGAGTTAAGACCACCAGTACAAGAGCTAAAAGTGCTTAACACTACAACACAAAATGGATAGCTGGTAACATTATACAACCGGAAATGATTATATTTCTGTTAGCAATGCATTTTGTCATCAGCCTACTGTCTGAGCACTGACAGCAACACAGTTTAGTTTAGAACAAGCGAGTGTGTGTGAATAGATTATTAGCCTCAAGTATTTAAAGCTTGTTGTGTGTAGCGACCATCTTGTCCCGGTAACCACTGAGCATTTTTTTTTTGTGTTTTAGCTATCCTCTTTAACCAATCAATTAAAGATAGTCTACTCTATTCTTGAATCGATAAATCAGAGTTTGTGTACACCGTTCGTCATTTATTAACACATACCTGCAACCTATACTCTCTCTATACAGCATTTTGATCTGAAAAACAAGTTTCAATGGTAAAAGACTTGTCAGTCACCATACATATAGCCTACACTAATTCTTTCTCTACCTAGCTATGTTTCATCACACATGGTAAACATCACACATGTTCGTATGCGATTATTAGTTTATAAAATCTCAGGTCGATGACCTTGATGCATTGGGTATTTTGGGTAAATTCATTGGCCATAGGAAAGGGTTGACCATTCTAAGTCCTATGACACCTCACATGTTGATATTCGATTATTAGTTTATAAAATATTAGGTCAATGACCTTGCTGTTTTGAATCTTTTGTGTAAATTCGTTGGTCATGGAAAAGGGTTGACCATCCTGAGTCCCATGGCACCTCACTTGAGCCTCTCTGATTATTAGTTTATAAAATCATAGGTCAATGACCTTGCTGTTTTAGATATTTTGGGTAAATTCGTTGGTCATGGAAAAGGGTTGACCATCTTGAGTCCTATGACACCTCACTTGACCCTCTCTGATTATTAGTTAGCGAGATATTAACATAAGTGCAGTTAGGCCCTTTTGACATAAATAAATAATATATTCAAAAACAGAATGTCACCTCAAGTCCAACGACCTCTCATACAGGTCCCTAGCCTTATTGATTCATGAGATATTAAAAAGCTAATGACCTTAGATCTTTTGGGTAAATTCGTTGGTCATGGAAAAGGGTTGACCATCCTGAGCCCTATGACACCTCACTTGACCCTCTCTGATTATTTGTTAGCGAGATATCAACAAAAGTGCAGTTAGGCCCTTTTGACATAAATAAATAATATATTCAAAAACAGAATGTCACCTCAAGTCCAACGACCTCTCATACAGGTCCCTAGCTTTATTGATTCATGAGATATTAAAAAGCTAATGACCTTAGATCTTTTGGGTGAATTCGTTGGTTATGGAAAAGGGTTGACCATCCTGAGTCCAATGACACATCACTTGACCCTCTCTGATTATTAGTTAGCACGATATTAACAAAAGTGCAGTTAGGCCCTTTTGACAAAAATAAATAATATATTCAAAAACAGAATGTCACCTCAAGTCCAACGACCTCTCATACAGGTCCCTAGCCTTATTGATTCATGAGATATTAAAAAGCTAATGACCTATTAGTTTTGGATCATTTGGTAATTTTTTAAAATATAACTCATCTATAAATCATTATTCAAAAACCCCGCCCGCTTACAAAAACCTCAAGTGCGCATGCGTAAAAAACAAAACACAAACATGTTAATTCATAGTAGCAATCTTCTCTTCACATGCGTTTCATGTGGAACAACGTTTAATTTCATCATAGCATTAGAGACCATGGGCCAGTCCATAGGGACCAGTCCAAAGGGACCGGTCTAAAGGGATAAGTCCAAAGGGACTCATCAACAAGGACTTATCCACAAGGACTCGTCCACAAGGACCTGTCAACAAGGACCTGTCCACAAGGACCTGTCAACAAGGACTTGTCCACAAGGACTCGTCCACAAGGACCCGGCAACAATGACCTGTCCACAAGGACCCGTTGGGTTGGGTTAGGTTACACTACAGCCACCATCTTTAAAAAGGCCGCCCTCTTACCAAACCTATGAGTGGACATGTGTAAAAACAAAAAACTAGCATGTTAATTCATATTGGATTTCCACCGAACACATGCACTTTATGTAGAACAACGTTTCATTCCATATTAGCATTCAAACTCTCACATGTTGAATTGGAAAGAGCGATTCTCTAAAAAAATTACAATTTCACCCCCCAGTAGGGGTAGGTTTTACTTTTGGGGTTGAAATATGTTGTCCATTGGAAAGGGGGTGTTAGCCCGAGTTCAATGACACCTCATTTGTCAAAATCCGACCATGCGTTAGAGAGATATCGGGCTGCCGCCATCTTGTGAGGTGGGGAGGTGGAGGTGGCATTAGAACTCTCACAAAACCACTACTATTCTAGATAGGTTCATATACTGTAGAATAATCAATGGCATGAAAAGTAGGCTCTTTAGTTCGTCACGGATCTTCTTCTTTTTTTTTTTTTCTTCTTCAATTTTGAGCATGATATCTCTCACAGTGTTTGTCGCACAGTTTGCACACGTAGTCTTCTTCTGGTTGATAGAATCTTTGGTTACGGCATAATGTATGGTGAAACCCATGTGTTGCATATCTTGTCATTATATGTCGGAGTTGGTAATTTGGCTGCTTCCATTCTGATGTTGTAATAGCATCTGTTGTGGCTTCTTTCTTCTCCTTTAGTAGGTGGCGAGTCTTCTCCTAAGCCTCTGTATTTGGTAGCCAGAATTGTGCTTTTTAATGTCCTCAATGAAGAATGTTTCTTTTGTTAGTACATATGTTAACCTTGAGAGTGCTATCATCCCAACTCAAAGAAACTGCTTTAGGTAGCGGGCTTTTACTTTTTCAATTGTTGACAGGTTGGTGACCGTAAGTTTGTCCCAGAGAATATTGATCCCTTAAGTTGCAATTGGTGCTATGGCCGTTTAAAACCGTGTTATTGCGGTGATAAGTGAAATTTGTTGCGGCTGTTGAATGATATTGTTGCAGTTGCTCTCTCTGTAAAGTAATTCCAAGGTATTTGAACTTAGGGACTACTTCTAAAGGTTCGTTGCGAAGTGTCATTGTGTTTCTTGAGGCATGTTTTCCTCCTCTTCTAAAGGTCATTTGTTTGGTTTTACATTGGTTTATTTTTAGTTCATTTTGCTTATGAGATCACCCTTTGTCCGTGCGTGTGTGTTAGTATGTGTGTGGGTATCCCCGTAATAAAATCTAAACGGCTGGAGCGATTTCAATGAAACTCTGTAAGGACATAGCACTATTTTGTCCAACCTTGACCGTGCCCTTGAAAATTTATTACGTCTCACCAGTCCAACATGGTGCCTGTGCGAAATATCTCACTGGCATTCTATATCTCCGAAACTATTACTATTACTCAAATTTTTTACGGTGTTAGAAGGCACTATTAGAACTTCACCTATGTGACTTTCAAAAGCCTGTACGAAACAAACTTGACGGCCAAGCGAAGCTGAAACATTTAAATAGACTTTCTTCGCGATTTAACCATCCAAGCGCAGTGAAACATGGTACAGCAAATGTTTATAAACATTGTAATGCACTGACATCTAATTTCGTTCAATTGTTTACATAACCTCAAGATGGCGGCTGTGCAAAATTTCAAAATTAAGTTTTTATTTTAGTGTCCTAAGCATGCGATTTAAGTGAACGTTTGAACAATGAACCTACGCAATAATCGTCATTTAATAGTGCATAACTCTATGGCCTACATATATAACAAGAAGTTCCGTCACGAACTAAAGAGCCTACTTTTCTTAAAATTTAAGATCCATGCCAATGATTAATCTATGTGGATCTATCTAGAATAATGACGATATTAAATTGGTAATATCGAAATTTCTAATTAGTTCGAAATACTGTATTCCTGGCATAATGTAGCCTAATAGAGAACTACAGTTGGCAGCCCTGGTGACTGAATATATTCTTAGTTCCAGTTCCTAAGGTACAGAATACAAAATTTGGTTGAAGTCCAATGGATAGCATGAACGTTACATGCAGTTAAACATTGGATCTAAAAGCGCGCATAAAATCAAGTTGGCAAAAATGGCATACATGTCATGTCATTGGTCAGAAATAATCTGAAATAATATGATCTATTGTTGTGTCAATTTTGAATGAAATCCATTAGTTAGTATAGAAGTTACATGCATTTTAAAATTGGACCTATCAGCAGGCGTAGAATCATGTTGGCAGCAGTGACGTATATTAGTTACTCCAAATTCATCTAGAATGCCAGGTACTATACGTGTGCAAAGTTTAGAGCTATTGGCTTGCATACTTTCTGATATATTGATATTAGGGTAACAAAAATGGTGACAGTATTTATTAACTGTTGGCAGCCCTGGTTACGCTTAAGAATAGGCATAGTCGTCTCTGTTATGGTACACATAGCACACACGAAATTTGGTTGAAATCCAAATTATAGTATAGAAGTTACATGTATTTAAAGTTGGACCTCTCAGCAGGCTTAGAATCATGTTGGTAGCACTGACGTATTTAAGTTACCCCAAACTAATATAGAATGTCAGGTACTATACGTGTGCATAGTTTAAAGCTGTCGGCTTGCATACTTTCTGATATATGGGTATTTGGATTTAAAAATTGAGAGCATTTATTAGCAGTTGGCAGCCCTGGTGGATCCTAGGAATACGCTCAGTCATATCTGTTTATGTACCCATAGCACATGCGAAATTTGGTTGAAATCCAATTGATAGTGTAGAAGTTATATGCATTTAAATTTTGGACTTATCAGCAGGCTGATAATCATTTTGGCAACACTGCCATGTATGGCCTCCTGGAAATTAAACTGCAATATTATTAACTATACGTGTGCCAATTTTGAAATAGCTCCCATTCATACCTTCCACGATATCCAACATGGAGCTCAAATTTCAATTGCGATTTTTCAGCAGTTGGTAGCACTGACATCATTTTCAAGTATGGCCGTGAGATATTCAGGTATAGATGTTTACTCCTACCAAATTTTGTTTCGATTGCTGCTGCCGTTTAGGAGTTGATAGAGGGGGACACACACACAGCTAGACAGACAGACAGACAGACAGACAGACAGACAGAAGGTTAGACAGACAGACAGACAGACAGACAGAAGGACAGACAGACAGACAGACACACATGTGCCCGATCTCATAAGTCTACTTTTTTCTCATTTTTGCAAAATGTGAAAAGTAGGCTAAAATACATCATGTCGCATTGGGAGGAAGCGTCTCCACCCAACAAACTGAGACGCATCAAGGAGACAACGAAGGTGTGGAAATCTTCCTTCCGATCTCTACGGAAGGAAGCTGTGGTACTCTGTCGACTCCGGATCGGCCATGGGCTACGCACACCCACTTGCTAAAGAGAGAAGATCCCCCTGTGTGTACTTGCGGCGCCCACCTTACCGTCGCACACATTCTCTTGGAGTTTGTGGACCTGGCCGATCTGCGAGGGACTCTTAAACTGCCTAACACCCTCTCCCATATTCTACGGTTCATGAGGGACAGTGGTTACTCTTTTATGTTTTAATGTAAGTTAAGACTTTTAATTCAGGTTAAGTCTGTTTTATCTTTTTTATTGCGTTCATCTATTTTATTGTTCACTATGCCTTATTTGTTTTATTGTTTTTCCATCCGCCTTTTATTCTTTTTATTCAAATAAGGCATAATAGTTGTGGCTCACTGTCTGTTTTATATAAACCATTTTCGTTTCATCCATGGTAGAGAGCTTTTTTTATCTTCATCCTTTCATTTCAAGCCATTTCATTTCATTAGGGGCCGATAACCTCGATGTTAGGCCCCTTCAAACAACAATTATCATCATCATCATCAGCAATAGTAGCTACAACTTCATAGATTAGTTGGTGGAGGGAGACTGTTTGTTGATGAGATCGTCATTTCTCAGTCTTGCAACCTTGTATTAAAATAATAATTCTCTTTTGGGTGCTTGATGCTTTAGTATTCATCAGTAATAGTTGCTACAAGTTTTTGCCATGATTTTTGTTTTTGGAAGCCAGAGGTCGGAAGTGGGTGTCATTGTGGGTTTGGTATTGTTTTCTTGTGCTATTTTGTCTGGTATAATTGTATCTGATTTTTTCTCTTTTTTTACGTGTCCAGGAAAAATTAAAAAATAAAGGGAACGACACAAACAAACTTACAGACTATAATAACAAATTAAATCAAATCAAATGGAATGCAAAGACCAGAATTTGGCAGTCATGATGGCCCTGTCGTTTGCTCTCCAAAGATCGTCGGTGGTGCAAGTCTCAAGTAGGTTTCTGCATACCAGAAGATGTTGTTAGTCCTGCCGTTCCCCACATTCACAAAGTCCGTCTTCAGTGTTGCCCCTTGTCTTGAGACTAGCTCTGATGATACTTGATTGACGAGCGATACATGTCTTCATAAACAAATAGATAGTTATTTAGTGTTTCTTATTCGAGTCAGAGGTACAAAAATATACAAACAAGAAATTGAACATGAACCAAGTAGTTCCGTGAAGAACTATACAGCCCCTTTTTAATATTATCCTACTTATGTTAATTGCCTCTATCAACATACAAAGTTTCAGTTTGATTGCTGTAATAGATTCGTAGATATTGAGAACCGACTAAATATTGCGGATGGTCGCCATGTTGGATTTTTATATATGTAGGTCTTAGAGTTATGTAATGTTACATGAAGATTATTGTGTACGTGTAGCATTCACACTTCAATCGCATGATTAGGACACAAGAAGTATATTTTAAAATTTCGCACGGCTGCCATCTTGTGGTTATGGAAACAATTGAAAAAAATTGACGCCAGTGGATTAACATTTGTATAAGGATTTACTGTACCAAGTGTCACTGCACTCGGATGGTTAAATTGCGAGAAACGAACATGTGAATATTTATACTTCGCGTCACCGCCATGTTGGATTTGTGATCACCAGGTTATTGAAAGTCCTATAGATGAACTTATGTTCATAGCCCCTATGAACATTAAAAAAAATGCAGTTTGGTTGCTATAATAGATTCGTAGATATTGAGATCCATCTAAATATTTCGGATGGTCGCCATGTTGGATTGTTATATGTATAGGCCATAGAGTCATGTACCATTAAAGGAAAATTATTGCGTAGGTTGATTATTCAAACTTTCACTTCGATCGCATGATTACGACACAATAAATAAAAACTTAATTTTAAAATTCGCACAGCCGCCATCTTGAGGTTATGTAAACAATTGAACTAAATTGGATACCAGTGCATTACAATGTGTATACACATTTCCTGTACCAAGTTTCATTGCGTTTGGATCATTAAATCGCGAGAAAGGTCTATTTAAAACGTTCAACTTCGCTTGGCCGCCATATTCGTTTTGTAGTCAACCGGTTTTTGAAAGTTTCATAGATGAATTTCCAGTAGTGCCCTTTATCTCCGTACAAAATTTCAGGGTGATACCGCTAATAGTTTCAGAGATATAGAATGCCGGTGAAATATTTCGCACAGCCGCCATCTTGAGGTTATGTAAACAATTGAACGAAGTTAGATGTCGTGCATTACAATGTGCATAAACATAAACTGTACCAAGTTTTATTGCGTTTGGTTGTTTAAATCGCGAGAAACTTCTATTTAAAAGTCACAACTTCGCTTGGCCGCCATGTTGGTTTTGTAGTTACAGGTTTTCAAAAGTCACATAGGTGAATTTCTAGTAGTTCCCTTTATCACCGTAAAATATTCCAGGGTGATATCGGTAATAGTTTCGGAGATATTGAATGCTGGTGAAATATTTCGCACAGCCGCCATGTTGGATTGGTGAGACGTAATGAAATTTGAAGGGCACGGACGGGGTCGTCCAGAATAGTTCTATGAACTTACCATGTTTCATTGAAATGGCTCCAGCCGTTTATAAGTTATTAGTGGGGGACATACACCATCACACACACCATCATACACGCACACACAGACAGACACACGGACAAAATGTAATCTTATAAGCCTATTTTTTCATAAACGAAAATAGGCTAAAAAAATAACTAATCACATAATGAAGCACTTGCATATAATATATAACACAGGAGCAAGAGAAATGAAACAGGAGAAATCACCTATTACATGATAATATATACAATATTTACACGAGTTGTGACCAGTATTTGGCTACAATGACAGAATTGTTACCAGCCAATGCTAGTTCCAACCTGTGCATGAGTCTGGGCATAGACGACTGTTCAAGAAATGCCTAGAAGTTTGTTCTTCTCCGCACTCACACAGTGTGTCCCCGTCATGCACGATTCCCCAATTCATGAGATTGTCCTTAGATCTTGCTCCACCGGTGCGCAGTCTGTTTAAGGACTTCCAGGTACACCATCCGTCTTCGTGACCACGGGGTAATTTTTCTTCAATTTCAACAAGTTCCGGATGATCAGGATACCTTTGATTCCATACCTTAACCCTGGCCTTTTTTGGATTAGAATCAAGTGGAGTAGAAGACTGTAGACAACTGTTCCTGTTCTTCAGTCGAGCTGAAGGTGGCTGATGACCATGAAGGGGATGGATGGGCTAAATTGTTGCAAACCTTATGTCTCTCGATATTAGCGGCCACCTCACGTCTAATATCAGATGGGGCTATGCCTGCAATTGAATACAAATAGTTTTTTTTTTTTTGTCGTGTAGCCTCCTGAGAGGCCGAGTGCAGGTCTTTCTAGTCGACGCCCGTGGGCGACCTGCGCGTCGGGATGAGAGATGGAATGGATGAAGATGAATGAAACTGGGCAAGGATGTGGAAGGAAGCGGCCGTGGCCTGTTAGAAGGTACTGTCCCAGCATTTGCCTGGTGTTGAAAATGGGAAACCACGGAAAACCATTTCAAGGACAGCCGACGGTGGGGCTCGAACCCACGCGTCTACCGAGTCAGCAGAGAGCTTGGCCCCTTGACCTAACGCAGCGCTTTAGCCCGCGCAGCCACTACTGTCGGTAATACAAATAGATGACTCTGACTATTGAGTCTTTGTCGTCCGCCACCATGTATGGAAAGGAACTTGACAAATTTGGTGGAATGCTAGATCAGTCCCTGGCCCAGTAAAATATTCTCCAGCTGCCAAAGGGCATACAATGATATGGTCAATACATTCACTAATAAAGTTATTCTCTGTAAACACACGTTGGAGTCATTATTTCAGGTCAAAATCGTGTGAACTTTGTTCCTTCACGTTGCGTGTGGAGTTAGACAATGGCCGGCTAATATGCTACCCGAGCATGGTAAAAGTACGTTTATAGTTCGTGTTTCTAAAAATAGTAATAACGCCTTGTTTTTGTCCAAACATGTGGATTTTAATTCTGCATAATAATGACGATACATGGGCATGATGAAGGAAGCGTGATAATTTGAAATAACAGAGCTCATCCACATGTGTGCGGTAGTTCCATGCCTGAATGGTATACACTTGAAGAGAGCTGATAGGGTCATCTCGTGGAGTTCCACACACGCAAGATTATGTCATAAATTACTACTTGACAAGGAGGGTCCTGTCTGGTCAGAGTAATTCAATGCGTAGTTTCTAAAGCTTACAAATCCCTGCAGTTTGTAATGAGGGTATTGAATGGAATTAGTAGGCCTACCTCTGCTAAATAATTAGGATATTTGTCACTTGTAAGACCTATTCTGGAATACACCTCGGCGGTTTGGGATCCATATCAAGTAGGGCTCATAAATGAGTTGGAAATGGTACAAAGTAAGGCCGCTAGATTTGTGCTCAGTGAATTTAATCCCAGGAGCAGTGTGAGCCATATGTTTAAGAAACTTGGGTGGGAATCACTTGAGGCTAGGAGGATGAAATCTAGACTCTGCGCTATGTGCAACACGTATACAAATCAACCAGCATGGGGTGAACTTAGCAAACGTATGGGAAAGCCCACTTACATGAGTAGGAGTGATCATCCTTTCAAAGTTAGGGCCCGACCACAGCGAACAAATTTTGGTAAATATTCTTTCGTAAACCGTGCCATTGATAACTGGAACTCTCTACCTGCCACAGTCTTAGAGCCTTTTCCCAAACATATGGGTGTGTTTAAGAAAAGACTGACTATTTGTGTAAATACTCCAGTTTAATTGTTATTGAATTGTTATGTATAAATATTTATTTGTTATGTATATCCTATTTGCCACCGGGGGACCCCCCCCCCCCAAATGCAAATAAATGAATGAATGAATGTGTGGTGCACGTTCCTCCAAGGTGTACAGTTATTTATTTAGCTTTTTGAAACACATTGCACAAAGATAATTATAGTCTATATACATATTTACATAATAATCTATACACTGAGTCACAAACAAATATCCAGATTTGTGATGTATTCAATAGTCTTATTTGTTGCGAAGAGGAACTCCTGCGGGTCACCATGGAATGCTAGTCAGGGGCACGCTTGGGCAATGTGCTGAACCGTTTGACGTTCAACACCACAATCACAGCGCGAGGAATAGGCTATATCATCCCCTATTTATGTAGGGAATCGGCGCATCTACCACAATTAGTTCGTATTCTATTCAGAGTGGTCCAAATCTTCCTGTGTTTATCAAATCCTAGTGGCCTGGTTTTGATACTTTGTAGCACTGGTTTGCCATAATTTAGTCCATCGATCACTTATAAATAGTAATAACGCCTTGCTTTGTTCAAACAAGTGGACAACATTTTAACTCTGCAAGGAATCGCTTCCTGCATTTATGTACTTTTTTCAAAATTAACATTTTCCTTTTAACAAAAGTTTGGTGCTTTTCAGTCGCAACACGAGTGTACCCAAGTTGTCGTTCTTTGGTGTGAAAATATTCATTTTATCATATTTGCTGAAAACAATTACGATTTATTAAATCTTCATACTTTTGCTGTATTCTTATTTAATGTAAGCACTCGATGTACTGTCGGCCATGTGGCTATGTGGAATCTATATCGCATCAACAAACACTCCAAACAACGTAGGAATTCAGTATATTAACGCCGACTACTAACAATAATTGAAACTTCGTTGGTCTAAACATATCACTGGGAGAAACACATTTAATATACCTTCCGCACACCTAATTTTTAATTGCGCCTATACTTGGCAGTGCGCTGATCGTCAAAACGAGGCCATTTTCAATAACATCGCAGGCATGGGTTCACTAACTGGCCGGTATAGAGCGCAGCTCGCATCAAGTAGGCAGTGGATTGCTTCCGCCACGGCAAATAACAATTATGATTCATTACGGTCAGGATTTGGCACTGGAGTTTTACAAGTAGTTATTTCAATGACCAACAGAGTTCACTGTCAACAAGGGATTTGCGCTCCCGGGACACACATAGTAGGATAACATGTCACATATTACACATCGTATGCGACTACTGTAAGGCTCGTATATTTTTGTTTTGTTTTTCACACTTAACCCGGAGATCTGACCGTGATAGAAAACTGAAATTTATACTGCATCTAGTCTAGAGTTCGTCCTATTCACAAACAGTAACATTTCTATTTAGAAACTGACATGAAGTAAATTAATTGGAATTTTACAAAAAGATAGACCTTTCTGAATGTCAAATTTCAGGAAAGTGTATTTTATAATTTTTTTACTGAGAAACGGATACATAGTATTAGAGAATTGCTATTACAAATTGATAATTGAACTAAAGAAAACAATCCTCATTGTTCTTTTCTCATTGTTTTACACAAGGAGTGCAAGTAAATGCATTTGTAATTTTATCGTTGCACTTTTCATGGCTCCAAACGAAGCACTTAGTGCACCGAAACCATTTCTGACCCTTCTTGTCTTCCGAGTAGAACTTGTGACAGATGGGACACCTGGCATCTTCTTCATCACTTTCCTCATCATCCTCAGCGTTATTCCTCTCTTCCGTTGAAACATATTCCTTCCTATAGGGTTCTAATCCCAGCTTGGCAGTCCTGAAAATGGTTTTCGTGGTTTTCCACAAGGCAAAAGTCGGAACAGTTCCCTTCAACAGGTCCACGGGCGACTTCCTTACAAAATCCCTTCTCAGATCTTCTTTAATTAGACCCAAGTTTGCGGTCGCCTGAGCGATCAGCCAGTCACCATCCCCAGTTGTATATGCTGACAAAATGTGTTCAGCTCCCAGACACTGTCCGTGCGACGGTAGAAGAATGATCCCTCGGAGAGTCAGTGGGTGAAGCCGATCTGGGACGATAAGCGAACACATAAAACTATTTATATTAGGCTATTATTATTAATTACCAAGAAACAAGTTCTCGACTATTTATCGATCATTGAGCAATAATTCATCGCCTATTCTGTTATGTTTCCGTAATTTCCGGTATATTTCATCATTATTTATTTATTTATTTATATATTTACAGAATTCCGTAGTTCTAAGCTCAACGAGTAGATTATATTCTGTATAACGTTTTTTTTCCTACTATTTCTAATTTATCTAGCTTGTAATTCAGTACTAGACAATCATTCCGAGGTTCGAATTCCACGTAAAAACGAAGTTCCATGGCTCATTGTCGCAATATTAACGGTCATGTAAAACTAAAAGCTTCCGCCCTTTCTATTTTACAGTGGTTGGCTTACTTGACTGTCACTCCGAAGGTCCAAGTTCGATTCCTGGCTTTGCCAAGAAATTTAATTCAGTTTTGAGATCTGGAACGTGGTACACTCAGAACACTTATTGAGTAAGTGTTGTTATTTCATTTGAGGGGCTTGGACATCGTGGTCATTAGCCCCATGTATTTGCTTGCTTGGGCCTAGAATTTGTCTGACAACCTGTGATATTGCGGTGTCTGCAGTAGTGTGTAAATTTGTAATTGAATGCTATGCTTGGGAAGGGAGTGGCCTTGGATTTATTTATCTCACGAGTCTAAGTGCACCCCGTTCCAGTACTTAAACCAGAATTAAATACTGTACCTTGGCAGAGCCGGGAATCGGACCCAGACCTCCGGGGCAACACCCAAGAATCTTAGCCGCTACAACAGAAAGTGGACTATTGATAACTGGCTTGAGCTTGTAAAATTAATAAATTAAATTAAAGAAAATGGTGCAATCTTCTCAACTTACTCAAAAATGTCTTTAATTTCAACAAAAAAGATAACATGGGTCTCATTTTCTGTAAATACATGATATCCTCAATTATAAACTTTCACGAGGCAAACATAAGGAGAGGTGGGCTCGATTCCCATGTCAGCTAACCTGGAAGTTGTTTTCCGTGGTTTCCCCACTTTTACTCCAGGCGAATGCTGGGATAGCTCCTAACTTCAAGTCACGGCTACCTTCTTCCCAACGTTCACGTGAATAGCAAATAAACACACTACTACACATACATTAACCCTACAATACTAACATTATTCAGTTGATGCTTAATACTAACTAGAAGACCCGTGCTGCTCCGCAGCATTCATTTCAACAATCCTACAGCACTTCTTTCCACATAACATTTACATGTCTTCATGCTAGTGACCTGAACAGACATTTACGGTACCGTCGCTTTTGGGTAAATGATGAAGTAGACTTATGAGATCAAATGTGTGGGTGTCTGCCTGTCCTGTGTGTGTGTGTGTCCCACTATTTACCCAGCGTAAGCTTAAAAGGCGCACGAATGTCTGGTCCCAGACGCAATTCTGAAAAGCCGAGGTGAACAGCGTGAAACAGGGTGAAATTTCTTCAAAACTATTTTTTTTTAAATTAATGCAGCCATGTACAGTACTTTCTTTTCAGGACGGGTCAGGGAAGGGATATTGGAAGGAAATCGGCCGTGGACCTATTGAAAGGAACCGTCCCGGCATTTGCCTGTTAGTGAAAATGGGAAACCACGAAAACCATTTTCAGGACGGCCGAGGTGGGATTCAAACCCACGCTCTCCCGATGCCAGCGAGGCACGATATAGGGCGTTGGCGCTCTCGGTCGCTGCGGCCGATAATACGTTAATTTTTACGTACATTACGAATTTTGTGCTAAGGCACCAATTAGTAAAATGGTTGACATTAATACTTATTTCGTATTTATATAGGCTACACTGAATCCTCTGTGGTCTTTGAAGTTCAATACGCTAAGTTCCATCATAAATACAACAAATACCGAAGTCGTTTACTTTGACGTAAATAGCAGTAGGCTACGTAATCTCTCCTGTCTCTTATACTGTTTAGTTTTTATGAGGTTGTTTTTATAATTCCTCTGAAGTGATGTAACATATCTTCATCAAATTCTCCACTTCTTTGTTATTGCAATGGAGAAACCAATATGTTGTTAAATTCAAGGATAGTTTCGAGGCAATTCTTTGCCCCATTATTATGCCTCTAGAACTGATTGGCAAAATAACAAAAGCATTGACATCACAACCATAGACCAGTAGAAGCACTGCTGGAAGATGGTGGGGTGGGGATAGGTGTAGAGGCATTTCTAAGCAGTTTAATAGTTCATACACGTTCATTTTACGTATGTTAATATTGTATGGTTAATAATAAAACAGTTTAGCAGACAAATTAGAGCCTCCGTGGCTTAGGCGGCAGCACGCCGGCCTCTCACCGCTGGATCCGTGGTTCAAATCCCGGTCACTCCATGTGAGATCTGTGCTGGACAAAACGGAGGCAGATAGGTTTTTCTCCGGGTACTCCGGTTTTTACTGTCAAAATTTCATTCCAGCAACACTCTCCGCTATCATTTCATTTCATCTGTCATTCATTTCATCATTGCCCCAGAGGAGTGCGTCAGGCCTCGGCAGCCGGCACAGTTCATATCCTCGCCGCTCGATGGGGGCTTCATTCATTCCATTCCTGACCCGGTCGGAGACTGGAAGCAGGCTGAGGTTTTTCATTTCAGCAGACAAATTATACACACTCTCACGTACACGGGGCTAAATGACCACGATGTCCAAGTACCTAAAGTGAAACAACAGTAACAACTATTAAAAAGTAACTCACCTAATATGCGAAGGATATAGGATTAAAAAAGTAAGGATGTAAACTGTCGATTCAAAACTCGCAATGAGAATCCGGAAATAGAAGTTGGAACTCGAAACACTCAACATTGAAACGCAGCAATTTTTCTAGGTTTGTGCCGTGTCTTGTGTGGGGTTGCGCCTAGGACACTAAGCTGGCTCATCGGCGGGCTCTTGGAGTACCCGCCCGAACCTCCACAGCTAATATACCATCTTTTTGGAAGTCTTCATAGGGAGATTATGACTGCTTGAGCTTTAAGTTCTCGCAGTGAAGAGGCGCACGTGAGTTCGCTACTCCTGTGGGGATACGGGCGGGGACACAAAAAGCCCGCTGATGAGACCGCGAAACCCCACACAAGACAAGGCACAAACCTAGAAAAATTTCTGAGTTTTAATTCACTGGCCGTGGAAGCCAATATACCATCATTTTGGAAGCCTTCATAGGGAGGTTATGGCAGCTTGAGCTTTTAGTTCTCGCAGTCAAGAGGCGCAGGTGCGCTTCATAAATAGGGAGGTAGTGCGCAGTTCGCTACTAGGCGAAACCTCACGTAAGACACGGCACAAATCTAGAAAAAATGCTGAGTTTAAGTTCACTGGCAGTGAAAGCCAATATACTCAACATTGACTTTTCGTTGAACGTGGCTTAGTACACACGCCAGAGGTGGTAGCAGTGTCTGTTATCAACGTTGAGCAAGAACCTTCGATATTCTTAGAACACACAATGGTTGTTAATGGAGTTAAAAAGTGTTCGCTGATAACGATGTCTCCACGAAAAACAGTCAGTATATTATTCATTAAAGCAAGGGTTGTACACTGATAAAAAAAAAAAAGACAGTTTACAAGTGCCCATAATTTCAGTTCTAAAGACAGTGTAGTATTTTGTAGGTCTTTCTTTGTCTTGAAGTATAGAGCCCTGCACGGATAAACAAACTGTTATCCGCATTCGCACGTTTGTTATCTGAATCCACTGGCATTACAATACTATTTTAATTAGATAAAGCATAAATTACTAAAGCAACATATTTAGATATTTGAGGAAGACAATGTTCCCTTAGGCTATATATAAGGTGCGTTCAAAAAGTAACGAGCCGGAGGCTGTAATACGCAAACCGGTGACGACATCGGCTAATCATGGCGTGTGTAACGAGGTGTGGTTCCAACCAGACCATTGAAGGTCACAGATCGTCGCTAAAGGGCACGCGTGCACGTCACGTGACGATACAAAGCGAGCAGCAGCATGCATCAATCGTCCAGCGCTGCCAGTCGCATTGCAAACACTGACATGGAGGCGTCAACCGAACAGCAAAGAGGTGTTATTCGGTTTCTGACAGCGGAAGGAGTAGGGGGAACGGACATTCATCGCTGAATGTCACAAGTGTACGGCGAACACTGCATGTTCCTTGCACGGTTTAAGGCGTGGCACAAGCGCTTCAGGGAAGGACGAGTGTCGTTAGCCGATGATGCCCGGTCTGGGACACCCCCTGCATTACCGATGACATCGTCCAGCTGGTTGATGCACTCATTACCCAGGACCGCCGAGTGACAGTGAACGCCATAGCCTCCGTGGTCGCTCCACGACAATGCACGACCTCATACGGCCAACACAGTCATGGCACTCCTGCAGACATTCAAATGGGAGGTTCTCGGCTACCCTCCATACAGTCCAGACCCCTCTCCCTGTGATTACGCCATGTTTGGTCCCCTGAAAAGGGCTCTGCGGGGCCAACGATTCACCTCGGACGCCGACGTCCAGCTGTACGTGCGGAACTGGTTCACATCGCAGCCCAGGGAATTTTATGAGACAGTCATTCACCGCCTCGTGTCACAGTGGGACAAGTGCCTCAACAGCCAGGGCCAATACTTCTAACATACAGGTACTGGTTTCTGTAATTATGCCTCCAGCTCGTTACTTTTTGAACGCACCTTATATGTCATGTGCTATGTTTAAAATGAATGTTATATAGCGAGAATTGCAAACCTTTCCTGTTCGGAGTGTTAATTAAGCTTAATGACGTAATTTGAATGAGATTATTCTAAATCATCTTACATTTGTCACGAAAAAAAAAAACATAATGGAAAAATATGACATGACAAAAAAATCCGGGTCTTAGTAATGATAGACTAACTTATTCAACAAGTTCGGATTGTATTCTAAAAAACTATCCACAAATTTACTCCAAACATTATCCGCAGCTTTTCCGCTACCCGCACAGCCATGCAAACTATATCCGCGTGGCGGTTAAATCCGTTGATATCCGCATCCACGCAGGACTTTACTTGTAGATTTGTTATTTCAAGATCTGATGATGCTCACTCGACGAGCGAAATATGTCATTCTCTTAACCCTCCCCCCACCCTTGTAATCTATGCAATTATTATTTAATCAGGTGATAACACATTATCCCAATTTAATAGGGCATTTGTGAGTTAGCCGTGGTCGTTACGGCATGACTGCTGACAGTCGCTCACATCCGGAAGGCGAGGAGGTTCGAATCCCCCCGCCGGCAACCTTGAAGATGGTCTTCTGTGGTTTCCCATCTTCCTGCCAGGCAAATGCCGGGGTTGGTCCCTAACTATAGGCCACAGCCGCTACCTTCCAACTCCTCGTCCTTACATTCAAACTTTCCTCCTCAGACAACACTCCACAGGCGACGGTACTTGTAGCTGACACATTGGGTGTTCGCCTCGAAGCAGCAACAAAACTGGCGAGCCGAACATGTCCTCGGACACTCCCGGCACTAAAATCCATATGAAAAAAAAAAAAAAAAAACAACGACCTAAAGCCACCACACGATTGAAGGGCTTGTTGAAAGAATCAGGGGTTAGGCGGCTTCGGTGGCGTAGTTGGTAGCATCTATGCAGGTTCAAATCTGGCCAAAGTGGTTGGATTTTTAAGAGCGTTAAAAATCCCTCAGTATGCCTTCCTTCGGAGGGGAAGTAAAGCCGGCGGTCTCAAGTCATAGATTTGTGGCCTGAAAAAGAACCTTCCACTAACTACACTTGTGGAAGCTAAAATTTGTAGGTTAGTATGATAACGCTATATTAGTTCCAACGTTCGTCGCCAGATGCTGGCTGCGATGGCATGTAGTAGTTAAGTCCACAGCTAGGTGTCGTGGACGGTAGCATTTGGTAGCAAAAGTAGGAACTACTTGACAAATTGATCGTCTGCAGTCCATCTACCTGAATCACAGAAAACACACACTAATACAGCCATCACAACGAACACTGGTTATCAGACAAATTCTACACACACCTAAAGTACACGGGGCTACATGACCACGTTGTCGCAGCCCCTAAACTAAGGAACGAACCAACTTTTGGGTTAAAATGAGTTACAAATTAGTTCTGACAGGAAAGTAAATCTTTCTTTGTTTGTTGTAAGGACCAGACCATTCCACAGAGCAGAACAAACATCTGGAGGGTTAATTAAACCACAGTACCTGCAGTGGCGGATCCAGGCCTTGCGGGGCCTGGGCGATTTGATAAGGTGGGGCCCACGACAATAGGAAATTTTAAAAATCAAATCAAATGGAAAATAGTTTTGTAATAATAATAAAATAAAGAATAGTTACAATATTTTGAATACACTACAGTACATTTTTTTAATAATATGAAAGAAACCTTTAAGTCCCCTTGAAGAAGATTATGTACTGTAAACTATTAATATTAAAATATTACTTTGCGACTTTTTTCCCGGCTGAAGTCTTCTATCATTTCATTGAAATCTAAACTTGCTACACGGGCACGGGAGGTCATAGCTGCACTGAAAAATTATAAATTAGTTTGAAAAGTTTGAAAAGTATAATTAATTAATCAATTAAATTTAAAACAATCCATGGCACGGTGCCCCCTGACCGCGGGGCCCTGGGCGGTCGCCCTCCTCGCCCTCCCCTAGATCCGCCCCTGAGTACCTCTGTCATGTATTTGTCAGAAGAAAGTGTATGGAAGTGAAATGCTTCAAAATATAGACTTACATGCTATGATTATAAGAATATTAAACTGAAGATTTTGCATTGAAGAATTCATCATTGTGGATGATTTTAGCCTATTTTCAATTTTGAAAAAAATAGGCTTATGAGATCACCTTTTGTCCGTGTGTGTGTGTGTGTGTGTGTGTGTGTCCCTAATAAATTCTAAACGGCGGGTGCGATTTCAATGAAACTCGGTAAGTTCATTGCACTATTCCGGGCGACCCCGACCGTGCCCTTCAAATTTTGTTACATCTCACCAATCCAACATGGCGGCTGAGCGAAATATTACACCAGCATTCAATATCTCCGAAACCATTACCGATATCACCCTGGAATATTTTACGGTGATAAAGGGTACTACTAGAATTTCACCTATGTGACTCTTGAAATACTGGTAACTACAAAACCAACATGGCGGCCAAGCGAATTTGCGACGTTTAAATAGACGTTTCTCGCTATTTAACCAACCAAACGCAATAAAACTGGGTACAGTATATGTTTATACACATTGTAATGCACCGACATCTAACTTGGTTCAATTGTTTACATAACCACAAGATGGCGGATATGCGAAATATTTCAACGGCATTCTATATCTCTGAAACTATTAGCGGTATCGCCCTGAAATTTTGTACGGAGATAAAGGGCACTACTGCAAGTTCATCTATAAGATTTTCAAAAACCGGTTAACTACAAAACGAACATGGCGGCCAAGCGAATTTGAAAATTTAAATAGACCTTTCTCGCGATTTAATGTTCCAAACGCAATGAAACTTGGTTCAGGAAATGTTTATACACATTGTAATGCACTGGTATCTAATTTATTTCAATTGTTTACATAACCTCAATATGGCGGCTGTGCGAATTTTTAAATTACGTTTTCATTTCTTGTGTCGTAATCATGCGATCGAAGTGAAAGTTTGAATAATGAACCTACGCAATAATTTTCCTTCAATGGTAAACGACTCTAGGGCCTATACATTTAACAATCCAAATATGGCGACCATACGAAATATTTAGACGGCTCTGAATATCTACGAATCTATTATAGCAATCAACCTGAATATTTTTATGTTCATAGGGGCTATGAACATAAGTTCACATATAGGAATTTCAATAACCTGGTGATCACAAATCCAACATGGCGGCGACGCGAAGTATAAATATTCACATGGACGTTTCTCGCAATTTAACCATCTGAGTGCATTGAAACTTGGTACAGTAAATCCTTATACGAATGTTAATCCACTGGTATCTAATTTATTTCAATTGTTTCCATAACCACAAGATGGCAGCTGTGCGAAATTTTAAATTCTCGTTGTTACTTCTTGTGTCCTAATCATGCGATTGAGGTTTGAATGCTACACGCACAAAATAATCTTCATGTAACAGTACATAACTCGAGGACCTATATATATATAAAAATCGAACATGGCGACCATCCGCAATATTTAGTCGGTTCTCAATATCTACGAATCTATTACAGCAATCAAACTGAAATGTTGTATTTTGATAGTGGCAATTAACATAAGTAGGATATATGAAAATAGGCTGTATAGTTCTTCACGGAACTACTTGTTTAAAATCTTCCCTTTTATTTAATTATGACAGTTCGGCAGACATGTATGATCAAGCACCAGAGATTCTCGAAATAATTGCAGTGTTTTAAATTGAAATGTAATATTATTATGTTTCTTGGCAAAATAATCAAATAGCTTCAATGACTAAAATATTCTGGTAAGTTACATGTAGGCTAGGCCTAATTTTAGTGTGATATTTTACATTTGGTGCAGGAATGAAAGCACACTCCATTTCTGTCAATGTTTACAGGGCCGGATTTAAGGGTATGCCGCCTATAGGCTAAAGTCCATTTGCCGCCCCTCCATAGTTCATATTTACTTAATACATTTGTTTTATACAACAAAAGGATAGATTTCATTGTGATTTTCATCTTTTTCGAACATAAAGTTCATTTAGTTTAGATAAAACTACAATTTTAATGGTTTACATAATAAATTATATAATGAAATTAGTTATCTACTTGTTTTTAAACTACTTACTAATTTTAAGATTCGTTAAAAAATGAAATGTGTTTCGAACTTAATTAATTAATATGTTCTTGGAGATCAGTGATCACTAATTCATACATACTTTTATGTTTTAATGCTAATGACTATCTTTTGCGTAATTGAAGAACTGTGTTCGATTTGAAGTATGTTAATCTTCACTGTGAAATGAAATTACACAAAATTTAGTTAATTACTGGTTTATTTGTTGAGAAATATACAAAATTCTCTAAAACAACTCACCCCACGTAATTTTGATATTCAAATTTACATAGCTTTCTTACGAGATTTCTTAATGGCAAACTCGTTAATAATGTCCTCATATGATAGTGTTTTTGTTGTATTTACCTCAATAAAAAGTAATGAAAGTTAGTTTAACCGTATTTCAGAAATACTAGTTCGCAGATAGTTCTTAACTCTTCTAAGGCGGGAAAAAATTTAGAAGGACTAAAACATATTTTTAAGTAGGCTAACATGTGTATTCGTACGGAAAATATTATCGTCTGAAATACTTCGTATTAACTTTTGAATAAATTGCCAAACTTCAGCCCCTGAAAATATGCCGCTCGAGGCTGCAGCCTACTTAGCCTATTTAGAAATACGGCCCTGCATGTTTATACGCCTCGTTGCGTAGTGACCAGCATTCTTTGCTGTCTGATTAATGGTCACGTAAAACTAAAAGCTTCCTTTCCTTTTCTTTGCTGTCATTGCTGAGGCGCAGGAGTGATTCCTGGCTCTGCCAAGAAATTTAATTCTGGTCTGAGGGCTGGAACGGGGTACACTCATCCTTGTGAGACAAAACTGAGAAGAGGTGGGTTCGAATCTTACCGCAGTCACCCTGAAAGTGGTTTTCAGTGGTTTCCCATCGCTACTCCAGGAAAATGCGGCGATGGTACCTAACTTAAGGCCACGGCCGCTTCATACCCCAATCCTGCCTTAATTATAAATACACACACTAGGTGGGACCGGAGGTAATACGGAAGATCGAAAATCTTGATATTCCGGAAACAAACTATTATATGAATATAAGCTACTAATCTGCACAAAGGTCACAAACCTATAGTCTATTTTGACAAACTCAATACGGCACCTCACTTACTGTATTTATTTCTATTTACTGAAATAGTGTGAAAGTTTGGCGGCTTCGGTGGCGAAGTCGGTAGAATGCTGAGCTTCTATGCCCAAGATCGCGGGTTCAATTCCGGCCGCAGTCGTCGGATTCTTTCAGACCGTTAAATATCCCTCAGTATGCCTTCCTTCGGAGGGGAAGTAAAGCCGGCGGTCCCATGTCATAGATTTACTTACTTACTTACTCTATGGCGCTACAACCCGGGGTGGGTTTTGGCCTCTTGGACAACTGCTCTCCATGTTGGTCTATCCATCGCCTTGCTCCTCCATCCTCTCACTCCCATTGCGACGAGGTCTGCAGTCACACCATCCAACCATCTCTTCTTAGGACGTCCTTTCCTCCTCCTGGAGAATAGCCTCCCTTTCAACATTCTCTTGGGCATCTGGCTCTCCGGCATCCTCTCTATATGTCCCAACCATTGGATTCTCTGTGCCTTAATAAACTTTACGATATCTTGTTTTCCAATCAATTCGTTTAGTTCATGGTTATATCGTATTCTCCATCCATCTTCCTCTCTAACAGGGCCATATATCCTTCGCAGTATTTTCCTTTCAAAACACTTCACAGTATTCTCATCATCCATAGTTAATGTCCAAGCTTCAGAGCCATAGGTCACTACTGGTCTTATCATTGTCTTATATATATTCATTTTAGTTGTTCGCGATATAAGTTGATTCCTGAGCATCTTGATGTTTGCATAGTATGCTCTGTTTACAGCATGTAATCGATCTTTAATACAGTTTGTCATATCACACTGGTTGTTAATAAGTACTCCTAGATACTTAAATTGTGTCACACCCTCAAATGTCTTATCGCCTATTTTAATATCATGCGGGGCTCTTCTTGTGTTAGATGTGGACATTACCATGCTCTTAGTTTTACTCTCATTCACTAATAACCCAATATTTGTAGCCTCTTTCTCTAATTCTAAATATACTCTTTTCAGTGTACGCTTCTCTCTTGCTGTGATCACTACATCATCTGCATAAGCACAGATCTGACTTGATTTGTTAAAAATAGTGTCTCCCTGGTCCACTTTACTGATTGCTTTATGTAGTGCAAGGTTAAAGAGTACTGCAGACAATCCATCTCCTTGTTTTACACCCATATTAATTGTAAAGGGTTTACTCAGCTAATGTCATAAATTTATGGCACGTTAAAGAACCTTCCACTAATTACACCTGTGTGAAGCTAAATTGTATAGGTTAAGAATGTAAACAACGCTGTTAGGTTCCTGCGATCGTTGCCAAGAGCCGACTGCGGTGGCGTCTAGTAGCTAAGTTCTGAACTAGGCCTAGTAGTCGTTACCGGTGGCGTTTGGCGGCAAAAGTAGGAACTATTTGAAAAATTCAAAGTTGCAGTCATTACTTGAATTTAAAGAAACAGATACACACACTAATACAGCCATCAAAATTAACACCGGTTATCAGACAGATTCTACACACACCCAAAGTACACGGGGCTACATGACCGCGTTGTCGCAGCCCCTAAACTTAAGAACCGACCAACCAACCAACCAACCTATCAGTGTGATAGTTACTTTTGTTTCAAATTGGAGATATAAATATTGAAACCAGGAAAAGCTTCCAACCTGTGTAGGTACCTTCCTTATAGGAATGTTGATGGTTAAGCGTACAGTATTATTCCAACGGTGCGTATATTTTGTGATGAAAAAATAATAATACAGTAAATTTAAAATATCAATCCGGATAAACTGGAAATCCAGTTGAGTGAGAGCCGGATAAAGTGGTTTTTGTGTACTGATTCTAGAAGATTTAATGTAAACTAGCATTACCCGTCGCGGTTTCGCCCGTGAATATTCTAGTTGTAAAGAGTACACTTAGCAAAATCTCAATCATGAATGCTATGACTGATTTATCCTTGGTATGAATAATCAGACTGGTGCAGTGGTTAGGGTTTTGTCATTCCTTCATAGGTATATCAGAGCGAAGTTAGATTTCTGGGAATATCACAGACACTGTTAATTTAAGGGCCTTTAAATGTGGTTTTCGGAAACCCTTTATAGTCGGGTGAAAAAGACCTTTTGTACCACACTCACACGTGAAAATTGCGTGAAAAAAATCCAGCGTGCCCCTTGACTCCCTTAAGCGCATTATACTGTATGTATTGATGAATTTTACAGCTTAATTTGGTTCAGTGATAACCTTACAGTATAACCGTCTGGAAACTTTCACAGTAATGTAATAATTGGAATTGCATTGCGTCTTACAGAAATAAATGGACCTGTGAGATTCTGTTATCATGGTTACCGTGTTGCATTCTTTCATTATTTCATTGTAAATATTTTAAGGTATTTATTTAATTGTGAGGCATTTAAAGAGTAAGTGAGTGCGTTTCACTTACGCATTGGGTTATGCTGTACCTGTAGGTACCTCATATGTGTAGGTTGGTGTTAATGGGACCTTATTTTTGGTACATAACTGGAATTGGACCTTAACAGAATAATATAGGGAGGGATAAACATATATTTCAATGGTTAATCTGACAGATGAGTTACGCCCGACGGTGATATTATTTAGGTTGCGCCTAACGGAGGGCTAGAGGATCGTCAACCACCTCGTGGTGTAACGGATTGTGGTTTTGGCTGTCACCTCGGATGTTCGGATTCGATTCCCAGTCTGAAGCAAGGGCTGGAACGGGGTACACTCAACCTCGTGAAGCAAAACTGAGACGAGATGGGTTGGATTTTCACCTCAGCCAGCGTGGAAGTGGTTTTCCCCACTTGTACTCCAGACAAAAGCTGAGATGGTTACTACATTAAGGCCACGGTCGCCTCCTTCCCAAACTCATCCCCAATTTACAAATACACGCACTGGTACAGCCATCACAATAGCACACGAATTCCACACACATTGAAATATACAAGCGACCGATCGTGACAAATGAGCATTCAAATGAAAGAGAATAGACATTAACAGTGACGAATCGCACTCTCAATTCATAAATATTAATAATTTATTTAAAAAATTAATTTAAAAAATGTACGAAGTGTGAGATTTGCCGATACTGTTGCTGTAGGAAGATATGCTCCATAATTGCTGTCCACTTCACATTTTGTCCGCTGTGACACCTGTTTCATGTCATTTTAACATTTTGAGGTCTTTCCTTTATCATTTTGCATGGATTTCAGAAACAGTAAATCAAAGGAATGAGTACTCAAATCGTATAATTTCATAAATATCGAATAACGGGTGAGTGTTACAGCAACCTTTCACCTTAAGTCTCTCATTTTAAACCTAATGGGGGAAAAAGTGGATTATGAACATGCGAGATTTCTCGCATGGATTAGCTAGTCTTAATCTTATTTTAATTGATACAGAAAAGCTGTCCTAAACTTTAACTAAGTTTTATAGTTTAGGATACCATCTCCTGTACCTGTATGCTTGTTTCACATGCATCTTTGTAACAACAACAATAAGAACGTTTATACTACTAAATATCTAAATGAACCTTGGGGGGGGGGGGGGGGGGGGTAAACGGGGTGTAAACACCCCATCTAATCACTTACGTAACTACAAACCACCTAACTGCTTTAGAGCTAAGGACAGCTGCTTTCATCCTCCCGTGAACTATATTTGGTCAGAGGTTATTGACTCTGGATGTCACCGTGCGTGGGAAAGTGCTGTCAATACATTGGTCGTGGTGTGGCCCGATGCCATAAGGTACAGCACATTGAATTATCAAGACTTCACTCCCCTTCACAAGAGCCGACAGCAAATTGTTCAGAGAACTGTTTGAATTTTCTGATCAAGATTTCATTTCGGTTAAATTGGCGATTAAACGCATTAATCGGCCGTTACCAGCAGCGTGACTGCACCAAAAAGTTTTTTTTTCAAACTTCTTACTTTTTGTAATGACTCGCTAGTACTGAAGAGCAGTTCTCACAGGACAGTGTGATCCAACAGACCGAAGGTTCGAGTATAACTGCACCAATACAGTAGCCTATATTGACGTTCTCCTTATCCCTCATAATGCAAAAAGAGACAATACAACTTGTTACAAGACACACTTCTACCTTCCTGAGCATTACTACAGGCATAACAAAAACACAGGTTATCAGACAAAATCTACGTACACCCTATAGTAACAGTAACGCCGCTATTTTCATGGTAACGAAAAATTTCGCAAATTTTTCAAGATGGAGCCATCAATGTAACTGGGCCATAAGCGAAACTTGTCATTCCTTCTTCTTCTCCTTATTCTTCTCCGACTGGCTGCGTGGCACAGCGGTAACGTTCTCGCTTGGTTGGCCCAATGTTGCAGGTTCGTACCCTGGCGCAGTCAGCTGGCATTTGAGAGTACGCAAATGCGAGAGAGCCGTGTCAATAGATTTACTGGCATGCTAAAGATCCCCTTCGGGGCAACATTTCCGCACCCCGGCGTCTATAAAAGGGACGTAAAACCAATAGCAATATTATTGCAGTAATATCTTCTTCTTCTTCAATAGTCCGTAACAATATAACGTATAAATCCTAATCACATGTAATTTGTTTCAGGTTATTTTTCACATATTCCAGTAATTGGATTAATTTTATGTTGACCGATTGAGGCGACACTGAAAAATGGCTTCGAAGCTATCCTTACTTTAATTGTAACTGTGACGTTGTTAATATGTTTACAAGTTACTGTAACTTCGTTACTACTCTCGGCAAGTAACGGTAATGGTAACTTCGTTACTACTTTTAACAAGTAACGGTAACTTCTTTACTATTTTGGCAAGTAACGGTAAAGGTAACTTCGTTACTAATACTAACAAGTAACGGTAACTTCGTTACTAATTTTGACAAGTAACGGTAAGGAACTTATTTTCGAAAAGTAACTTAACCATCCACGAGAATAATACATCTTATCTCATTAACTGGCTGTGTCTTGGGAGTGAACTTGTGATTCTAGATCACCAGGACCAAGGTGGCCACTGACGGGTTCTCATTAGGATAAGGTTAGACAAGGTTTGCAGAAAGCAGTGATCGTGGACCACTGGGATATCCAGTATTTTAAAATATAGAATTTTTCCCCGTAAAATGTTCATTTACGAGTACCAAATCCTACAGAGATGACACTGTCACACTAATAATTCAATATTGAATATGATTTACATACCGTATTGCCATTACATTTTGTTTGTCCATATTACTAGAATCCATTATTCAGTTCAAATCAAACAAATTACAGGAACGAGGAAAGTATTATTAACCCGTTGAATGATTCGCCCGTCTATAAACGATGCTCAGAATTATTTTATTTTGTTTTATTCCCCTTCACTTTCGAGTACCGAGTCAATCCCTAGTATGTTCTGCCATCTATTAGGCATTATGTGGTACTACTGGAGTTTGGAATTTTGCTTTCGGAAGTAACTAACAGACCATTTTGTACACATCTGTTCTCTACAGCTGGAATTCATCTGAGATGTCAACAAGCATGGCGGAAAAACAAGCAAATTCTTCACTCCGCGTTGTGATTTTGAATTTCTGAATATCAATTGTTGCACTAGTGAGGAGCAACAAGTATTAGTTGTCTATTGATTTTAGGTAGACTAATAATTTTGTTTCTGGTTCATTACCTGGTTTTCGTCTCAAATTGAAGAATTATATAAACGTAGGATTTTGAATTCACATTTAGATTAATTAAGACCCAAAACCTATAGACATAGGTTAATTGTGATAACAAGTCTTCTAAATTAACAACAAGTAGTTCCGTGAAGAACTAAATAGCCTATTTTCATACATCCTACTAATATCAATTGCCTCTATCAACATACAAATTGTCAGTTTGATTGCTGTAATAGATTCGTAGATATTGAGAACCGTCTAAATATTTTGGATGGTCACCATGTTGGATTTTTATATTATAGGCCTTAGATTTATGTACTATTACATGAAGATTATTGTGTAGGTGTTTTATTCAAACTTCAATCGCATGATAAGGACACAAGAAATAAAAGCGGGATTTTGAAATTTAGCTCAGCCGCCATCTTGTGGTATTGAAAATAATTTAAATGAATTAGTTGCCAGACGATTAAAATTTGTATAAACATATACCGTATCAAGTTTCACTGCGCTCGGATGGTTAAAACGCAAGAAACGTCCATTTGAATATTTAAATTTCACGTCACCGCCATGTTGGATTTGTAGTCGCCAGGTTATTGAACGTCCCATAGGTGAACTTATGCTTATAGCTTCTATACACTTACAAATTTTCAGTTTGAGTGCTGTAGTAGATTAATAGATATTGAGAACCGTCTAAATATTTCGGATGGTCGCTACGTTGGATTTTAATAGACTATATGTAGGGCATAGAGTTATGTACTTAGATGATCATTATTGTGTACGTTCATTATGCAAATGTTGATTTCGATCGCATGATTAGAACACTAGAAATAAAAACTTAACTTTCGAAATTCGTACAGCCGCCATCTTGAGGTTATATAAACTATTGAACTAAATTGGATACCAACGCATTACAATGTGTATAAACATTTGCTGTACGAAGTTTCATTGCGTTTGGATCGTTAAATCGCGAGAAAAGTCTATTTAAAACTTTCAACTTCGCTTGGCGCCATGCTCGTTTTATAGTTAACCGGTTTTCGAAAGTCTCATAGATGAACTTCCAGTAGTGCCTTTTATCTCCGTACAAAATTTCATGGTGATACCGGTAATAGTTTCAGAGATATAGAATGCCGGTGAAATATTTCGCACAGCCACCATCTTGAGGTTATGTAAATAATTGAACAAAGTTAGATGTCGGTGCATTACAATGTGTATAAACATATACTGTACCAAGTTTCATTGATTTTGGTTGGTTATATCGCGAAAAACGTCTATTTAAAAGTCGCAACTTCGCTTGGCCGCCATGTTGGCTTTGTAGTTACCAGGTTTTCAAAAGTCACATAGGTGAACTTCTAATAGTTCCCTTTATCACCGTACAAAATTCCAGGGTGATATCGGTAATAGTTTCGTAGATATTGAATGCTGGTGAAATATTTCGCACAACCGCCATGTTGGATTGGTGAGACGTAACAAGATTTGAAGGACACGGTCGGGGTCGCCCAGAACAGTGCTATGAACTTTCCGAGTTTCATTGAAATCGCTCCAGCCGTTTAGAAGTTATTAGGGGGGACACTCAAAAATCCATCACACACCATCACACACGCACACACAGACAGACACACGGACAAAAGTTGATCTCATAAGCCTTTTTTTTTTCATAAATGAAAATAGGCTAAAAATGCGAATGAAGAAACTTAGCACAACATTAGCAAATGGCTAACTGGGTAATCAGCACTTAAAAGGTTAAGGAACTATTGTATCCAAAACTAACGATGAAGTAAAAATGAGTTACATTGACAATTATACGAGGCGCATCCAGAAAGTAAGTTTCCGTTGTTTTTTCCCTTTTTTCCCCCTTCTTTTCTTAAAATAAAACATAGTTATATGCAAAACTTTATTGGGAACATCGGTAGCGTAGCCAGGATTTTAGTTTGGAGGGGGCCCTTTAGGTCCTCATCTATTACTGCAGGAGTTCATATATTTTAGCCTATTTTCATTTATGTAAAAATAAATACGCCTATGATATTACCTTTTGCCCATGCGTGTGCGTGTGCCCCCCCCCCCTCCCTAATAAAATCTAAACGGCCGGAGCGATTTCAATGTAAATCGGTAAGCACATACTACTACCTCGACCGTCCCTTTCAAATTTTGATACATTTCACCGATTCCACATGCGAGCCACGCGAAATATTTCACTGGCATTCTATATCTCCGCAACGGTAACAGACATCACCCTGAAAGTTCGTACAGTTATAAATGGTACTTCTACAAGTTTACCTATACGACTTTATAAAATCTGTTAAGTAAAAAACGATTATAGCGGCCTAGTGAAGTTGAAACATTTCAATGGATATTTCACAAGATTTAACCATCCGAGCGCAGTGAAACTTGAAGCGGTAAATGTTTATACAATTTCTAATCTACTGACATCTGTTTTTGTTTGAGTCTTCAGTCTTTCGACTGGTTTGATGCAGCGATCCTTTCCTCCCTGTCCTGAGCTAATCGTTTCATCTCTACATAGCTACCACATCCTACATCTAATTTAGTTGAATTGTTTACATAACTCAAGATGGGGGCTGTGCGAAATTTTAAAATTAAGTTTTAATTTCTTGTGTCCTGATCATGCGAACGATGTGTAAGTTTGAATAACGAACCTACGACATAATCTTCATCTAATGGTGCATAACTCTATGGCCTACATACAGAACAATCCAACATGGCAATCCTTTTTATAAACGGGCGAATTTTTTAATAAAAAAGACTAATAGGATATATGAAAGTAGGCTATATACTGTACCCTTGAGAACAATAAATATGCAAATCATAGCCTGCCAGCTCACTCAGGTATTCGGGGCATAGAGCGTTCTCCCACTAATATGATTTACACATTCAGGATCAAGCATGGAATAAGCACTTCAAAATGAATATCAAAATTCAAAATCTAATAATTATTTAATGAATCAAAAATTAGGTGCTACAACAATTACATTGACAAATAATGTTCACACTTGTCTAAAACTAGACAAGGAATCAATAACATAAAACCACAAATCAAATATAAAAGGTTTCAAATGAACCTGACAAAAGGTCAACAAACTGTTCACTTCCATAAAGCAAGTTATATACACTTCAAATACAAGCGTCTCGTGTCTCTAAGATTATTCTTACATAGTTATTCATTGAAAATAAAGCACTTTTAATCCCCATTTTTTTTACCAAAGTTGTGCTAATTTGTTTATAACAAATATATTTTTCTAAAGTTTCCCGTGAGTTTCAAAATTCCATCCCTCTCAAAACAATTCTACAAATCAGTGTTGTTGGAGGACAGAACTCGTGCATATCCTGAGTACTGGAAATTACAGAATGAATCAAGTTAAAAGAGACTCCCCAGACTCTTTTAATATTTCCATTATTACTCTGGAACAACATTTACACAGTTATTAATAATACGGGATTTTATATTAGTCTTAGACTATTTATTTAAGCTGATACGGTTCTCTGAACGATTTCTGGCAAGAAATAATAACTCTAGATCTCGGTACTAGTGACCGGCATGTCTCACAACATTTAACTTTCTTACACAAGGCTTGTTGAGTACGGACCTGCCCCAAAGCAATCTGTGGTCCGATTAGTGCTGTCAAAGCGCTTCACATTAAATTTACGAGGCCGAGGGTCGCTCAGCTCCCAGTCCATACAGACTCATTGTCTCTCCCTCTGGTCGACAGGCTCCTTTAAAAATCACTTCTTTAACTCAATAGAACACACATTAGATCCCTTCCTCATTACATACTATGCGGCCATATTTATCCGCTAATATTTGCACAGGCGAACTTATTGATTGATAGGTATTATCATTGGAGGGTTTTTAATTCATTATGACGGGGCTTTCGACGTAGATGAACCTTGGTTCATACCAAATAATGAGTCTGCCTCATGGACGTAATTCCATACTTGGAGGTCTTACCAACTAGACATAGGATTGTGACCATTTAACACCAAATCCTTCTAAAATATCGAATATCTGAGCAGCATACCAGCACTGTCCTCATGCAATCACACGAAATATATAGCACCCGTAGTCAACTTTTGCCTTACTGCAAATACTTTACCTTCGTAGAACCTTGACCAACTCCACCTGACAATCAACTTTAATCCTGGCATAAAATCACAGCACTAACTAGCGTGAAAAGACAAATAAGCTATTCTAGCTTTGTGTTACAACAATAATATTTGTGTGAAATATCGAATAAGATATTTACTGCTTATACTTCAATTTAGCTCTGTCTTATTACATTATTAGCCCTTTCCAACTTTATCTGGCATGAATATTAATTCGCCTTTGACATCACTTTCATTTGAACACCCTTGTTCAACAAATTTTATCATTATTATTATTATTATTCATAAAACCTTCACATCATTACATTTATTCTTATCTTTTAACAATTCTTTTTATATGTATTTCTTGCCTTTAAAACATATGTTACTTCACATTATGTCACTTTATGACGTGACTTCAAAAAGACTATACTCCAATGAGTAGTTATATTAACCATTATTTCAATAATTAGTTCATGATTATATTATCGTTCAGAAAAGATCGTTCGCTTCAATTTACACACATTTCGTTTCATTATCCCTGTTATTTTGAGAACATCTTCTCAGATATTTGTATGCACGAGTCCCTCCCGTCCAAAATCAACACTTAATTAAATCATTGTACTCACATGATTCTTTTGAGCAGCATAGCTCCAGGCTCCCAACAAATCAACCTCATATCCCACTTCTAGGATTTTAAGCTTCCATAATACACTGCACTAAACTGACGGTGTATATTAATTCTTCCTTTACATTACACATTTTTAAAGCACTATTTTCCTCTCTTAGAGGTATAAAAATCATATTTTCCTATACACTTATACGCAAACAAACACTGAAAAATTACACTTAACACTTGATCAAATAATATATACAAAAATACACTAAATACACTGTGGTTACACTTAATTTCTCACACGTGGGTGACACTTTTATTTTCCCTAATCCAAGAGCTGCAGATACTAGCTGTGTTTCCCTAGTTCTTGCTCCTACCTGGATCAATTGGAAGTCTCTGTCTCAGCACGCGCTGGATCGGTATGGATACTCCTATCCTACTCCGGCTCTCCTATAGTAATCGGCACTTAACAGTTTATAGCTAGATACTATGCATGTTCAAATTGCAAGTTCAGATCTTGCATAAAATCTGAATTGATACGGTCCTAAAGTCGATATTATTAGTTATAATGTGCTCTGTCGAATGTTTTTCTCTCGTCCACGTTTGGACCTGATTTCCTGAATACTACTGTATCCCGTTCGTGGCACGATTTGTGAACTGTTTCACATCTCTTCCTGCAGTTACTGTCCTGCTGATAGTGTTTCTGACCTGACGTCACTTCAGCGCTAAATCCCTATGCACAGGTAAATTTAGGCTAATATCCTACGTTAAACCCTATTATGGTTCTTTAACGCACTGGATAAAGTTCGGTTTTCACTACTTTGAAAATTCTCGCTTACTGTTGAGATAATTCGATGTTTCTTCGTGACTGATACTGTTCATGAGGCCTAGCACGCCCCTGTCGACTGAAGTTATTTTCTTGGCCTATAATAATATACTTTGCCAATGTTCAAATTTGATTCTTACTGTTCGCAGCACGACCATAGTTTACTTTAACAAAACGTTGACGATTCGTTGTACAGTGACTACTGTATGACCACTTTTGATCTAGCGTAGACTGTCTATTTACAACTTTGTGAAGCAGCGCTTCAGCTCACTGATAATTGACGTAGTACCTCCCTCAAGGAGTACTCGTAGATCTGTTGTACACGATGCGGCGTCTCCTCTCAAGGAGTCTTGAAAACTGCATGGTTTCCTTTGCGTTCAGAGGGTTTATATCTGATTTGGCTACAAATAAACTAGTTTCCTTCCTCCTAAAAATTATTTTCCAAAATAAGCGTCGCACGATCTCGAAAAAATTACCTACTTGGAGCTTACGTCTTGAACGTCTCAGCTATACTAAAACTTTTGAAAATCGATCGTAGCAAATTCGATTAAAAATTAAAATAACTCCTTAATTGAGTGGGCGTATAGTTTCTTGTTTTCCCCTCCCCAGACTACTGGCTCGGTGAATTCCCAACTACGTAATGATTACAAAGCACTTCTAAACTATACAATTATTATTAACTTTTACAACACTCAAAATTCTGTTTTCCCAAATGATCAACATAGGCGGAAAGATTTCCTAAGATTTTTGCACGTTACTGGCTAAAATCAATGATTCTGCCAATCTCTTGGCCACACCTTCTACACAGCGTTGTCAAAATACAGCTGACTAAGGAGTTTCCAGTGAGATCTTCTGTCTCTCTCGTGTGTGGAAGATTTCGTTGGTCTATTTTTATCCCGTGCGCAAGCCTCAATCTGATGAGTCGGCGGTGACCTAACGCCCATCTGCAGGCTATGGCTCAATTCTTGCGCCAACCTACATGTGTCATACAGATGTGGTTTCAACTTAACCCTTCTGCTTGCTTAAAACCAGTACAAAAATCCTGTCATGTTTTCTAGCTTTTCAAACTAAATGATCAAGAATTCGAATCTTGTGCACTCCACATGGGCACAATACAGTAGTTCGTCACGAAACTACTTGTTCTGATTATAAGCACTTTATGGTTAATTTTTTGCTTAGGACTAAAATCTTCAGTCTCTTCATGTCTGTCTGAATTCCACCCTTCGTTCCTTTGTTTTGAGGCAGCTCACAGCTGTTTCAGTGTCTATATTTGTCTCTGTAGCTCAGATTTTCAACTATCAGTTATCAGAATACTACTATTATGGCATATTCACATGTTGCAGTACAGAATGTTCTTTACATTAATACCGCACTATGTCTTGGAGTTTTTTAAATAACTTCGTTTATTTACCAGAAATGTTTTTCGTCAATTGAATGAATATGTCCAAAAAAAGCCATTAGGAGTAGATAACAGGAAGAAGGGACACTCATAAAGGCATCAAACAAAGAAGGTACGTTGCAGAACAGTTAGGTCCATTATTGTTAGTATAATTTTTACAGTGCTGTTTTAAGGTAAGCCTAACGGTCGCCGTTGACCTCATTCTTTATTATTATTATTATTATTATTATTATTATTATTATTATTATTATTATTATTATTATTCAGAGGAAACTGTAACACCCTTTAAATAATAATAAATACGAACCTTTTAAAAAAATCGAATTTTTATTTTATCGTATGATGTTAACACAACACAATCACCTACATAAATACAGATTCATATAACACAGCAATAATACTGACAAATTATATAAATTATAAAGCAGATAAAAAAAATTATAAATCAACGTCCAACTCGTTGATCCATTTGACAGCCTCAGTTGTAGCAGAATGCAGGTCCTCCAGACTTCCTGGAAAAACTCGGAGAGGACATTCCAGTACTAAGTGCTCCATTGTCTGTGGAATGTCAGCGCAATCGCAATTCGGTGAGTCTTTCCAACCCCATTTGTGGAGAACAGAAGCACATCTTCCCAAGCCACATCTAATACGATTGAGTCTAGTCCAGGTATGTCTGGGCAGATTGAAGCCAGCAAGTTTTATGTGAGGATCCTCAACGTTCACGATGCCTGGTGGTGTAGATGTTGTCCACTCAACCCGCCAATTTTCATTAGGTTTAAAATTTCTGCTTGTTAAATCCAAGGCAGTTTTCCATGCAGGTTTACGGGATTTCAATCTAGATGGGCCAAGATGTTTCATGTCTTCATGTATTGGGAGGGCCTTGTTATTTTGCACTCTCGACCAATGATGAACCAGATTTTTCTGCCTTCTGATATGAGGAGGTGCGATATTACTCAGCACTGGTAACCACTGGACTGGAGTAGGAAGTAGTGTTCCAGATACAATACGCATGCTCTGTCGGAGCTGAACATCCACCCGTTGAGTGTGGCAGCTATTAAGCCATACCCCAGAGAAAAACTCGGCTGAAGAATAGATTAGCGCAAGAGCAGTTGTTCTCAGAGTGTTGGCATCCGCTCCCCATGATGTTCCAGCCAGGCGCTGAAGGAGGTTATTGCGGCTCTTCAATTTCGCAGCAGATTTACACAGATGGGTTTTGTAGGTCAGAGATCTATCCAAAGTCATTCCCAGATATTTAGGGGTGCTATTATACTGTAATTCTTTACCTCTAAAATTGACTCTAGGATGGTAATTTGCATGCCTGTTGTCCAGATGGAAAGCAGTTATCTCACTTTTCTGAGGATTTGGTTGTAAGCGCCATTTTGTGAAAAAGTCATCCAGGACTTTGAGGTCTTGGGTGAGAACGGCCTCAGCTTCTGCGAAATTAGCATGTTGAACAGTGAGGTTGATATCGTCCGCATACATGAACTTGCGGGCTACTGTTTTCGGAAGATCATGGGTGTACAGATTAAAAAGAATGGGTGAGAGAACAGAACCTTGCGGCAGGCCATTATTCAGTTTACGGAATCGGCTTTTGTTCTGCTCAGAGTAGACTTGGAACAATCTGTTACTTAGCATGTTGTCTAACAAGTTCATAATCTTTAAACAAGGAACAGCCTTGATCAATTTCAATAGCAATCCCTCCTTCCAAACAGTATCATATGCTGCTGTGAGATCCAGAAAGGCTGATACGCTCTTCAGTTTCTTCTCAAACCCAGCTTCCACAAAGGTGGTCAGGGAAAGAACTTGGTCACTGCAATCACGGCCAGGTCGGAATCCTGCTTGTTCAATTGGGATCAGTGCCTCAATCGCTGGCGCTATTCTATTCAGGATCAATCTTTCCAGGAGCTTGAATGTCACAGATAGCAATGCTATTGGACGGTAACTTTGAGGTAAGTTCGGGTCTTTCCCTGGTTTTACATTATATCAGTTAGCAATGCGTCTTGCTCGTTCAGAAAAAAATATTTGTAAAGGGTGTGCCTATATATCTAAATGGGGGCCTCCATTTTCTACACCTACAAAAAAAACTTTCATAACTAACCGAAGATGTATCTAGTTTTGGCTTTATGACAAATCTGTCGATCTTCTAAACACTCGCTAATGTGACAAAAAGAAGAAAGAGAAGAGCAACTATCAAACAACTCTCGACTCTTCCCCAATACTACCCCTTACAAACTGTATCTCTCCTCTCCCACACACACACAACTTCAGTAAATCCCGACAGTGGCGACAATTAACCACCCTGCGCTTGTATTGTCGTCTAGGATATGTTAACACTGCTATTTCCAAGGAATGGAAATGAAAAGCTGACAAGAGAGTGTAAGCTGACAAGCTATAACTGGACGCCTCCAGAGAGGTCTCTTGTATTGACAATCTCTTTTTTCTTGGTAGACTTTTGATTTCATCACCTGGTTGTATCCCCAGTACTGAGGCACCTACTCTTCTTGAAAAATCCCCCCCACGTCACAATCCTAATTGCTACCCTGTTATTTCAGCTCCCCCAAGCAGTGCAGACACGGAAATGATGACTGGCCGTGCAGAGATTGTTAGTACATTCTTTGTCAACGAATTTACTGTATTTAACATTTCGTTGTAGGTTCTAAATTTGATCGAGCCGTAAGAAAATATGAAGGCTTATGCCCACCTCAATTTCTGGATATAAGTTTTTCTTTGTGGGTGGTGGCCTCTCCCCCCCTCTGGATACGCCACTGGGGAACAGGTATAGCAAAGTGTCAGCTATTTTTCGACATAGTCACCAAACGAATTGAAACACTTGTCATAGCGTTGTATCAACTTTTGTATGCCTGTGTCATAGAAGTCTTTCGTCTGCGAATGGAACCACCGTGGGATATTCGTCTTCAGCTCCTCGTCGGTGAGAAAATGCTGGCTGGAGAACAGACATTTCCTGAGGTGCAAGACAACATAGAATTCGCTGGGAGCAAGATCAAGACAGCAATTGTTCTGCAGAATGTTGTCTGGGAACTGTTTGATCATACACCGTACAGTCCTCATCTTGCTCCCAGCGATTTCCACATTTTCTTGTACCCCAAGAAATTTCTGTTCTCCAGTCAGCATTTTCACACCGATGAGGAGCTGAAGACGAATATCCCACGGTGGTTCCATTCGCTGGCAGCAGACTTCTATGACACAGGAATACAAAAGTTGAGATCACGCTATAACAAGTGTCTCAATTCGTTTGGCGCCTATGTCGAAAAACAAATAGTTCCGTGAAGAACTAAACAGCCTCTTTTCATATATCCTACTAATGTTAATTGCCACTATCAACATACAAAATTTCAGTTTGATTGTTGTAATAGATTCGTAGTTATTAAAAACCGTCTATATATTTCGGTTGGTCGCCATGTTAGATATTAATATATGTAGGCCATAGAGCTATGCACTATTAGATGACGATTTTTGCGTAGGTTCATTATTCAAACGTTCACTTCGATCGCATGATCAATACACAATAAATAAAAACTTAATTTTAACATTACGCACAGCGCCATCTTGATGTTATGTGAACAATTGAACTAAATTAGATTCCAGTGCGTTACAATGTGTATAAACATTTCTGTACCACATTTCACAGCACTCAGATGGTTAAATCGCGAGAAAAGTCTATTGAAATGTATCACCTTCGCTCGGCCACCATGTTCGTTTTGTATTTTACAGGTTATTGAAACTCTCATAGGTGAATTTCTAGTAATGACCTTTATCACAGTACAAAATTTCAGGGTGATATCGGCAATAGTTTCGGAGAAATGTTCGGTGAAGTATTTCGCACAGCCGCCATGTTAGATTGGTAAGATGTAATCAAATTTGAAGGGCACGGTCTGGGTTGGCCGTAATAGTGCTATGACCTTATCAAATTTCATTGAGATCGCTCCAGCCGTTTAGAAGTTATTAAAGGGGGACACACGCACATACGCACACACACACACACACACACACACACACACACACGGTCAAAAGGTGACCTCATAAGGCTGGATTCACCTCGTAAATTGATAGTTTGCACAGACAAAACTTCAGAAATGTCTTCAAAACTTCAAATAAAAGTCATATCCATTAAAATTGTGAATTTTAAGAAAAGAACGAGGAATTAAATGTGGATGAACAGAGTACGGAACGTGTTATCGATTCTCACATATAAGGGAGTTAGGTTTAGACATGCGATCTCAAGTAGTGAACGAATCAGGTTTGAGCTCTTCAATAAATTGAAGGAAATGGATAGGCTATTATTATAGCCCGTACTGGACCACTAGACGTGCAATGCGAATCTAAAGTGTTCTCACGTTTCACTGCAATGAGAAATGTTATGACATTTAACTCCCTACAAACACCACAGTTATCTGACTGGTTCTACAACATTTGCAGAAATTCTGATATTTATATAATTATATAAATTTAAAAAAAAACAAGTTGATTATAGCGTTTCTAATAACATCAAATAAGCGAAACTTAATTAAAAATGGCTTCTCATAAGATGGAATATTTCAAATAGAAAAGATGTGTACACTTTTAGAATTGAAGCCAATGCGGGAACAAACGTCTGTGTTACATTTCTTTCTTATTGAGAAGAAGATGTTCAGTAAAGAACATATAGCCTACTTTCTCCTAAAAGCATGGGTATTGTTATAAACAGGGCTCGGATTTTTAGGTAAATAAATATTTTTTATGTAAGTACATATTTTAAGCATTTTTTCTATAAAGACATAAATTACTGTTTTTCACTTATTAGCACATAAAAATGCATACGGTAATACATTTTTAAAATCAGTATCTTTCAATTTATTGCATTTTCTTATGTGTTATTTCAACCTGTGAGCTATCTAATCTTCATGCAGAGCGTATGTCAGCTTGTAACTGTATTATTCTTAACTTGTCGCCCCGTGTCACTCGCTGTGGAAGCCGGGGATTTCCTTGTCCATAGCCATATTTCACCACGTGCTAGACCTACACCCCCAGCTACCTAGAACAAGTGTACTCAAACGCAGTTCAATTCTGGCACTGTGAAGTGTGTAAGGCAGTTCTACGATGCATAAAGTATAAGCAACTACATGTTATCGTCTGCAGCAGTATGTTGCAGAATTTTACTTCTGACGGGGACGTTCTGTTCTGCCAACCATGTGGGAAAGCAATCAAGGCTGAACAGCGGTCTCAAGTTACACAACACATCAAGGGCAAGAAACATATTGCCACAGTTTCGCACCTTCAGAAGAAGTGTTTCGCGGTAATCGTCGGTTATTTGTGATGGACAACCTGAAGATGTATCTCGTTGTGTATTGTAATTCTTCAGTAGTCAGTGAGGCATAGCATACATTGCATTCGTGAGTAGTCTACTGCATATTGTATATATTGACATTAATAAACTAAATTATAATTAAATATTTTTACTTTTATCCCCACTTATTTCAGGTAGTTTTAATACATAAAAAAATAAATATTTTCCTGATTTTTAGCACCTAAAAATCCGAGCCCTAGTATAATTGAATGTTGGTTGTAGTAGCTTGTTGAAATACAACGTGATATACGGATATTAAACATGAATATGAGGTGCCCTTTGCTAGTGCTACCTCTGTACAAAATTTCATTCAATTCGGTATCACCGAGTTTGAATTGATATGGTGAATCGATTTGCACACATACATGGCCGCTATCTAAAAACTGTTGGGCTGATGACCTTGTAGTTTAGTCAAAAGATGCTTCCCAACAAAAAGGAATGTTGTTGAAAAATTTGGTAGAGATCAAATGATTAGGTTTGTCGTAATTTGATTTAAGCTTTTAACATTTGGGTGGCCACCATACCGTTTCCGTCAAGATGACGGCAATATAAAACATGACACCGTGGTGTCCTTTGCTACGGCTACCTCTGTACCAAATTTCGTTCAATTCCGTTTTACCGTGTTTGAATTGATAGGGAGAATCGATTTGCACACATACATGGCCACCATATGCAAACTATTGGACTGATGACCTTGTAGCTTAGTCAGAGAACGCTTCTCACATAAAGGAATGTTGTTGAAAAATTTGGTAGCGATCAGATGATTAGGTTGGTCGTAATTTGATTTAAGCTTTTAACATTTGGTTGGCCGCCATTACGTTTTCGTCAAGATGGCAACAATATAAAACATGACACTGAGTCGTCTTCTGGTAGTGCTACCTCTGTACCAAATTTGGTTCAATTCGGTTTCACCGTGTTTGAATTGATAGGGGGAATCGATTTGCACACATACATGACCGCCATCTGCAAACTATTGGGCTGATGACCTTAAGTCAAAAGACACTCGCCATATCGCTAACTGCAGAAAGGCAACAAGCCCACAAAATTTACAAAGTCGCTTTTCAGCAGAAAACAGTTCTAAATGGGTAGACACACCGTTTACTGCTAAAACGGAATATCTGGCATCATTTTTGTAGGTAGGCCTATGGCAACAGTTTGAATTTTGCCTTTACTGCAGAGTGCAGATAGGTAACACGTCCGGGACTTGTTCCTCTTCTGCAGTAAACATGATGATGATGATGATTGTTGATTTAAGGGGCCTAACATCTAGGTTATCGGCCCCTAATGGTTTGGGTGATCGCGAACATGAAAATGAAATGTAAACTATAACTATAACTAACTACTAACTTATATACTTGAAGAAACGGAAAACAAAAGGAGAATAAGGCAAATAAAGGTCTGGAGGAAATGATGATGATGATGATAGTTGTTGTTTTAAGGGGCCTAGCATCTTGGTTATCGGCCCCTAATGATCTGGGTGATAGCGAAAATGAGAATAAAATGGAAACCAGAACGAAAATTATGTGAGACGGAAAATACGTACAAAGAGAAACTCAGATGGAAACAACTCACAACATGGTCTTACAAAAGGGAATTTAGAAGGAAAGTATTCACAAAAAGAATAGATTGAAAAAGACCCACAAAACGTAGGCTAGATTCATAATACGTACAAAATGCAATGTTACGTCGAAATACTTACAAAATGCAACTGAAATTCAAAATACTTACAAAATGCAAATGAGATCGAAAATACGTACAAAATGCAATTGAGGTTCAAAATACTTACAAAATGCAATTGAAATTAAAAATAAACAATGCAATTCAGATTGAAATAGGCCCTATCCCAGTTCAAATCCAAATTATTCACAAAGTGCAATTGAAATTCAAAATACTTACAAAATGCAATTGAAATTGAAAATGCTTACAAAATGTACGGTAGATTCAAACGACTCATATGGATTGACAATACTTACAAAATGCAATTCAGATTGAAAATACTTGACAAAATGTAATTTAGATTCAAAATACCCACAAAATGCAATTGAGAATCAAAAAATGTGCAAAATGCCCACTAAACAAAATGCAATTTAGATTCAAAATTCGTGCGAAATGCGGTTTTGATTGAAAATACTTACAAAATGCAATTGAAATTCAAAATACCGCTAAAAGGCCCGGGCACAAGCATTGAAAGACTTACTAAAAAGCAATTTAGATTGTCAATCTTTACAAAATGCAATTGAGGTTGTAATCGCGAGATGTAATTTAGATCGAAAAAACTTACAAAATGCAACGTAGATCAAAAATGCCTTAAAAACCGCTAAAAGGGAATTTAGATACACGGTGAACCAAGTAACAAAAACAGTGCGGGATTCTTGAAGAGAAAAGGAAATATAAGGAAAAGAGGAGAGGAGAGGAGAGGGGAGGAGAGGAGAGGGGAGAGAGGAGAGGGTCCACCCCAAAGGTAAGGGACAAAAGTGGATAACGGATCCTGCTCAGGAATCCCTCGGGGTCGCCAACTCCCGAACTCACCAGCCTTGAGCCCCTGAGGGTGTAGCATTATCTAGGGTGCACCAGAAGTGGTAGGGCTACATACACCCTGCCTCCTTAAGGGCCTAAGCACAAGGCTCGAGGTAAAAGGAAAAGAAAAAGAAGGCTGACCCCTCACAGAAGGAGGGTATCAGCAAAGATGAGACAAGGGCCAATTAAGGCGGGAAAGTGAAAGACTCCCTAGGCCTTGGATAACCTAATACCGTCGGGGTCGGAAGAGAACAAGAGTTGACCAAGGGAGGTCGACAGGAAAGAAGACAGAGAGGAGCCCGGCACAAGTAAGTGGAAGCAATGCCGGACTCAGCTGGGGTCCCGTGGTCGCCAACCCACGTCCCACTAGATGTGAGCCCCTGAGGGGTGCAGTAAACAATAGTGTTCTAAAGCATTGTTTACTGTTCTAAACACCATTGGCGCTAGTGGCAACTACTCTCAGCTGATAAATGATTCCATTCCCTCGCAATATTTCTGCCAAGCTAAAATAGAAACATTGTGGTAGTGACTAACGAATAGTTTATCAATATTGAACAATATCCAACAGAAAATGAACACTATACTGGAAGAGATAAATAATACTTACCAGCTAATTTGGACGTAAAAACCATGTATGAGATGTTTATAAACAGAAGTGAGAAGAGGCTGTCATATCATTTCTTTTGGCAATATTTCAAAGAAAATTACTCATTAGATTTTGGTCAACCTGCAAAAGACGCATGTGTGACCTGTGAGGAGCTCAAGTTGAAAATAAAAAGCCCTTTTGTTAATGACAATGCGAAAAGAGCCGCAATAGCAGACCTTATGGTCCACAATCGGAGGGCTAAAAAGTTTTACAACAAAGTAGAAGATGCCACTGAGGAATGCAAAAAAGACCCTAAACAAGTTGGATTATGTGTAGATTACATGGCTAATGAGGCATTACCGTGCATACCAGTACAAGAAACGTATTTCAGGCAACTTACAGTGAACGTCTTTGAAATTCACGATATTGCTTCCCGAAAAATGACTGTTTTTATTTATCATGAAGGGGAAGGCGGTAAAGGTTCAAATGAAGTATGCTCTATGCTCATGTGGTACGTACAAAACGAACTTTCAGATGAAGTTAAAACTTTGCACCTTTTTGCTGACAACTGTGCTGGTTAAAACAAGAACCACACCCTTGTTAGACTCTTTGTGAAACTAAGAGATTTGAAAAAATAAATTTGGTGTTTCCTATTAGGGGACATTCGTTTTTGCCTAATGACCGAGACTTTGGAATTATAAGGAGAAAACTAAGAAAGATAGAGAGATATTATGAAACTGATGATGTAATTGATCTGATTAACACTTCCTCGAAAATTCCTGGAACGTTTACTGTGAAGAAAATGTCATTTGAAGATTTCATTGACTATGGGGCTTGGTGGCCGAAGTTTTACAAGAGAACATGCTTAAGCAATGACTCTTCTGGGGAAAATGTAGTAAAACCTAACAAAATAACGTTTTCAATCTCAAAATACCGTGAAATGTCAGTGTCTTCTGATGAACCAGGGGAGATTGAATGCAGTATGTATATTGCTGGATTGACATGTGACAGTTTTCGCTTACGAAACACTATGGGGGACTTAAAACTACCAACAAATAAAGCCTATTCAGCTGTAGTACCCATCAACCATTCAAAAAAATGTAATATAAAGAAAACTTTGGTTTATATTTCGGATGAAAATCTCCCATTTTGGAATGAAATCACGTCATGGCCTGTAACTACTGTGTCCATTCGCGAAGATCAACCAACTGAATAAATGAAGCTCTTAAGTAGTACTGTGCATCAGTTATAATGATATTAAAATAACAAAATTTTCCAAACATTTAGCAAGTCTTTTAAACTTTTGAACCTCATTAACCGCTAAAAGGGATCATGTCCATGTTTTAAAAAAAATTCTACACCATTATAAACAATTGCATAAACATTTTGTATAACTCTTTTAGACCCATACAAACCGTTCAATAACTAGAAAAAAAAAATTGGAAAACCTGAGTTTGAAAATAAAGTGACAAAACAGTATTTTGTCATTCCTGTAAAATTGGGATTTGTGGACTAGTTGCCTTTCTGCAGTTAGCGATTCATATATATGTTGTTGCAAAATTTGAACTACTTGTTTTTAAAGTGTATTTCGCTTCAGAAATTCCGGAATACTAAAGCCATCACTTGATATATGCTCGAACTTCTCGCAAATACGTATTCAGAATACATCGTAGATGTTTTTCCGTGAATACTTCAAATTGCACACAATGTAACATAGACGTTTGTACCTGCAAACGCTTCAATTCAAAAACGACTCTTCCAGCGTTGAATAATTTCAACAAAGCAACATACGCACTGACGGACGATCGAGGAGTTGAGGCAAAGACAATACGGGCATATTTGCGGTATATTGCGGAGGCATAACATGTAAGAATAATGATGAACTACTACCTACAGTATATCCTTTTTCCGTCTCGGCATGATGGGTTAAAATCACTGACTGGACCATTAATTATATTATCATGGAGATGCGTGTGCAACGAATTCTTGTCAGACGTAATTTAAGAATGGCGAGGTGCATGAAACACAAATCCCCCTTCCATCCAATCTAAACTTGACTGTGTATTCTGCGGAACAAAGGCTGAAACTGTGGTGATAGGCTCTCTCGCTAGCTAGCTCGTAAACTGTGTCCGTAGCTAGTAATTGAATGGAGATTGTTGAAGGAAATGAAAACGTAAAAACACTTATAGTGGGCGATGTATTGAAGATAGAAATATGCTGTCCGGGACTTATTGGTAGAACTTTACATACTGAACAATTCCTACACTCATAGTATACAGTATAGATATGTTTAATGATTTACCCAACGTAAACTTAAAAGGCGCACGGATGGTGGTGTTTTTTTCGACTCGATTCACTGAAATCGTTACTGCTTGGCTTCCTTTGGTCATAAATAAATCATTTTCTACAGAAACCTTCCTCGAGAAATCCTTTACAGAATGGTGAAAACCACATCAAGGTCCATCAAGTGGTTCTCGAGATTACCCGTAACATCCAAGAATCGGGGTCCTTGTTTTTTACTAAGTAGAGATCAATAGAACAATCTTCCATGTTATTACCGTAATATATTTCTTGATAATTTAAGAATTGTTAACATACGACCTGATATTCCAACAGATATGAAACCTATGCAGAATAAGACATGAACTATGTCACGTGAGAAGGATGTACACTTCATAATTTAGGGGCTTTACGACGTTGTGGTCATGTAGCCTCGTGTACTTGGGAGTGTATAGAAGTTGTCTCATAACCTGTGTCAATGTGATGTCTGTTCCAGTGTATTTGTAATCGAGGTAGGGTTTCGGTAGGAATCGGCCGTGGCCTTAAGTTAGTTTCCATCCTAGCATTTGCCTGGAGTAGAAATGGAAACCCACTTTCAGGATGGCTGAGGCAGTAATCGAACCTGCCTGTTTTGCCTCACGAGGCTGTTTAGTTTTCAGTTTAAAATTGTGCTCTTTACTTTATCAGAATGCAAGTCGTGTATCAAATGATATTTAGTACATCACATTGAAAATCCTCCGATCTACGGACTTGCTGCTGCTTCCCATGGGGATAGTGATGAGAGATTTAACGCGCATGACTACGCCGTGAGGTACATTGTAAGCATTAACTCTTTTTGACACATAAACGTGTATTTACGAACACATCCTAAATTTAATTTGCAAATTGAGCACGCATGATCTCACTACACGCCTGGAGATTTCTATGTTTTCAGAATTACGGTACTTCATACGTTATACGCATATTCATTTCTGAATACAGTAATCTCAGGTGTCGCAGTAAGTTAATAAACCAGTGCCTTGAACTAAATATTCTGGCACTCAATTCCTTAGTGTTGTATTCATGTATTCTAGATAAGCCTTAAGTTAAATGTTTAACTGTTAATTTAAATTTAAATTTTGTTCAATTTTATGTTAAATCCGTTGATTAACATTTTATTTTATGTCGAATCAGTTAATTATTTAAAAGTTAAAATTGTAATTTTATTCACTTGTTTTTTTAACATTCGTTTTAATTAATTAAACTGTAATAACTGTTATTATTACTATTAGGGTCTAATGTCGTACATTCCCTTTTAAGAGAGCGTGTGAACTTGACCAATTTTCATGACAACTCAGTCTTGCGGTAACGTTCTTCCCAAATCCTCTTCATTCGTGCACTATGTTCTTTCATCCGTTCGTCCGTCCACTTTTTTCCTGGTATCTTTGGTAGCAGTTCTTTATCAAATTTATGTTTCATTACGGTTTTTCTAAATTTAACTATTAAATACTGTTACGTGCCACCCCCTAGTGGCACTTTTGTTAACTGTATTACGGTGGGGGTACAAAGCACAACACCAATTACTGCTTAAAGAAATAATTAACTTTATTGTGGCCAGAAAATTACACTAATCAGCAAATACAAGCAATTAGGAGCCTTCTCCAGTTTCCTCAAGTCTCTTCCTTATGCGCTCTTGGCCCCTTTCACTTGCAACAGACCACAGAAGTTAATCCGTCCTAATGAGTCCGGTGGCCTTGGCAGAAGCTACCTGCCCCTCTTCCTCAGGTACAACAAATACAGTTACTTACGAGCACTTGATGTACGCTGTTCACAAGCTGGGAGAAACAATGTCACAGGATTTCGTAACTCGCACAGCACTTCGTCACCACACTTCTGTCGCACAAGATAATCGCTCGCACTAGCTCGTAAAACACAACAACAACAACTGCTTCACGGGTCACTCTTATATAGCAGGCCGGTGACTCAATAAATGCTTCCAGATCCATCCAGGGTCCACGGCTTCTCGAGGTTTCCAGCGCTGGTCCAGTCACGAAGATTCTGGACTATCCCTTTGTCCTAGTAGCCCTGTTGCATAAGGCGCGCGCAATACAGGAGGCAGGGCACAGCCCAGCCCTGGGGCAGTTGTGACTCATGCGGCGAGTGATGACACAAACTCACAGCCGTAACACCACCCCCTTCCTAAAAAGGCTGATCGTCCCGATCAATCATTGGTCCGTCTGTGTCCCTCCGTAGGCTGCCAGGCGATCTCGATGCAGGGGCCGATAACCTAGATGTTAGGCCCCTTAAAACAACAATTATCATCATCATCATCGATCTCGATGCACGATCTTCATCTTCACCCTCGGGCTCCGCTGGATCCTGTAGACGACATCGTTGATTCGTTTCACGACTCGGTACGGGCCCTCCCAGGACTTCTGCAGTTTGGGTGACAGGCCTTTCTTCCGTAATGGGTTGAAGAGCCAGACCAGGTCGTTCTCGTGGAATCCTCCGGCATCCGTCTGCTGGTCGTATCGGGTCTTCATTCGGTCGGTCTCGATCCGTAGTTTCCTCCTCGCGAACGCGTGCACGTCCTCCAGTTGGTCGACCAGTTCTTGACAATACTGACTTACCGTGATCGGATCATTCCCAGGTCGGCCGAAGGCAAGATCGACGGGTAGACGGAGCTCCCTCCCAAACATGGCCCGGGCTGGTGTGCACCCGGTGGTTTCATGCACGGCGGCGCGGTAGGCCAGGAGAAATAATGGAAGATGCTTGTCCCAATCCCTCTGGTGCTCGCTGAAAACTATTCGGAGATGGTTCTCGATGGTGCGATTGAATCGCTCTACCATCCCGTCGGACTGAGGGTGTAACGGCGTTGTCCTTGTCTTCCGGATTCCCAGCAGCTGGCATAGGTTCTGGAACACCTGCGACTCGAAGTTCCTCCCTTGGTCGGAGTGCAGCTCCAGGGGTACTCCGTACCGGCTGACGAATTCCTTCACCAGGGTCTCTGCGATCGTCGCGGCTTCTTGGTTAGGGAGCGCATACGCCTCCTGCCATTTGGTAAAGTAGTCGCTGATGACTAATATGTAGCGGTTCCCTGCCTCGCTTAACGGGAAAGGCCCAGCAACATCGATGGCCACTCTCTCCATGGGGCCGCCCACGTTGTAGGTCTTCAGTGGACCCCGTCGTCTTCGTCCTGGGCCCTTGCTGGCTGCGCAATCGTGGCACCTCGCGCAGTGGTTCTCCACGTCTGTTCGGCATCCGATCCAGTAGAACCGCTCTCTCAGCTTCTCTAGGGTCTTCTTTATCCCTAGGTGTCCACCAGATGATCCTCCATGAACTTCCTTCAGGACTTCCTCCGTCATAGCCTTTGGAACGACGACTTGTTCCCGAGATGTCTTCCCGTCGGTGCTCTCCCAGGTACGGCAGATGAGGCCATCCCTTACAATCAGCGAGTCCCACTGTGCCCAGTAGGACTTAAACTTTGGGCTGCAGTCACTCACAATGTTCCACCCGGGTCTGGGGACACAGGCCCTCTTCCACTCGGCTATCAGTCCCAGGTCATCATCTTCCCCTTGCGCCCGCGTGAAAGATTCGCGGCTCCAGCTCCCTTGAAGTTCCACGGTAGTCCTTCGGCACTGTATCCCGGTGTTCTCCTCCCTTCTGGTACAGAAGGTGCAGTCTTCGGGGCACGGTCTTCGTGACAGGGCGTCGGCGTTAGAATGCAGTTGGCCTTTCCTGTGCTGGATCTCGAAGTTGTATTGTTGAAGCCTCTCTAACCACCGCGCGAGTTGACCCTCGGGCTGCTTGAAGTTCAGGAGCCACCGCAGGGATGCATGGTCGGTCCTGATGAGAAATTCTTGCCCGTACAGGTACTTGTGGAAGTGTTCAATGGTCTTCACGATAGCGAGCAGCTCCTTCCTGGTGACGCAGTAGTTCCTTTCTGGCTTTGACAAGGCCTTGCTGAAGTAGGCCACTACTCTCTCCACGCCGTCCACTACTTGCGACAGGATTCTCCCTATGCCAAAGTCGCTGGCATCGGTATCGACGATGAACCTTGTTCCAGGTCTGGGGTAGGCCAGAATAGGTGCGGTGCACAGAGCCTGCTTGAGTTGTTCGAAGGCACTGTGGCATTCTGCTGTCCACGTGAAGAGTTGGTCCTTCTCAGTCAGTCGATGTAAAGGTTTGGCGATGTCGGCGAATCCTCTCATGAAGCGACGGTAATAAGTGCAGAGTCCCAGGAAGCTTCGTAGTTGGGACTTGTCCTTCGGAACTGGCCACTCCCTCACAGCTGCGGTCTTCTCTGGGTCGGTGCGCACCCCTTCCTCGGAGACGATATGCCCAAGGTACTGGACCCGCTTCTGGAAGAGCTGACACTTCTTGGGGCTCAACTTCAGCTGGGCAGCCCGTAGCTTCAACAAGATCTCCTTCAGGTTGCTGTAGTGCTCCTCGAAGCTCCTCCCCAGAACGATGACGTCGTCTAGGTATACCAGGCAGGTCTTCCAGTGTAGTCCCCTCAGAATGGACTCCATTAGCCTTTCGAAGGTCGCAGGGGCGTTGCACAGACCGAATGGCATGACGGTGAACTGCCAGAGCCCGCTGCCCACAGAGAACGCCGTTTTATCGCGGTCCTTAGGGTGGACCTCCACCTGCCAGTAGCCACTCTTCAAATCCAAGGTGGAGAACCATCTTGACCCTGATATGGTGTCCAGCGTGTCGTCGATCCGGGGTAGAGGGTAGCTGTCCTTCTTCGTGACGTCGTTCACCCGCCTGTAGTCCACGCAGAACCTGGTGGAACCGTCCTTCTTCTTCACAAGCACGACCGGAGAACTCCAAGGACTATGTGATGGCTCGATCACCCCTTGATCCTTCATCTCTTCAACCATCCGGTCGACTTCGGCTTGCTTGGCGAGCGGGACACGTCGGAATGGGCCCCTAATCGGTGCGCTGTCCCCAACGTCGATTCTGTGCTGGACCAAGCTTGTCCTGCCGAAGTCTTTGCTCCCCACGGAGAAGACATCCTGGAATTCGCGTAGCAGGTCCTGAAGTTGGCGTGATTGTTCCTCGTCTAAATGGTCCTGGGATCCTTGGTACAGCTTCTGTAGTTCTTCTGGCAGTGTGCGTCTTCTTCGGTTGTCCGTCTGCAGGTGTCCGTCCGTCGTGTCGGTGATGCGGGCAATCCAGGTAACGGGCTCGCAGACTCCTAGGTTGGTGTCCCGGTGAACCGTAATGTCGTAGTCGTTCAGGTTGGACAGGCGGACGTACGGCCGAGACGTCATGTTGATGAGGGTCTTGGCAACTAGCAATCCTTTTGTCTGGATGTCCTCATATTTTGGCTCGATGACAGCCGCCACTCCCTCAGCTGTTCCGTCGACAATTATGGCAGCGCTGACTTCCGTCCTGGCGGGAACGATGACGTCTTCTCTCAGCCTTACTCGTCGTGCGGTGATGGACTCGTGCGCAGGTTGCAAAGCAAGTTCCTCACCTCCGAAGTGCAGAGTGTTGGTACTCAGATCCAAGATGATGTTGTTCTGGTCCAGGAAGTCCAGTCCGATAATCACTTCATTTGATACGTCAGCCACAAGCACTGGATACTTTATCGCCCGTCGACCAATGACGAACTCCAGTGATGCTTCGCCATGTACTGGTGCGGTCTCTCCGGTCGCGGTTATTAGCTGGAGGTTCCTTTGTGTGGGTTGCACTCTCCACTTCGGGATCACGGTGGGATTGACGATGGTCCTCGACGCTCCCGTGTCGATCAGCAGGGGCCAGCTCTCTCCGTTGACGACTCCGTCGACCATCAAGCTGCTATTGTCCCTCCGTAACTTCGTCACACGAACTTGGACTGCCAGGGCTTGACGACTGTCACAAGCCAACCTTTGCCCCCCTAGGCTGGCTGATACTTGCTTTCCTGGGCCGCGCGGTTTCTCTACGACTGACTGTCCCGACGGAAACCCTTGGCGGCGGCGATCACCGCAGTCCTTGCTCAGGTGGCCTCTCTTACGGCAGGTCCAGCAGGTCGGTAGTCCTCTTCCAGGCCGCCTCTCCGGATGTCCTTCGGCTACGTTTTTGTTGGTGGTACTGCGATTCTTGAAGAAACGGCTTAGCGCCTCCATCAACTCGTCGGCCAGGGGCTTGGTCTCGTTGGTTTTTACTGGTTCGTCGACGTCCACTTGACGCACCCGCGCGCGCATTCTAGATACCTGCTTTGCCGTCTCGAACTCAAGTGCGTGGCTCAGCGCATCTGCCAGGGTTTAATTGCGCGCGAGTCGCAGCGCCTGTTGAGTGTCCGAGTCCCGTAGCCCGTCGGTGAAAGTCTGCGTCGCTATCTGCTCCAGAAAGTCGGCCGGCGCTGTTGGGTAGGCGAGCCTTACGAGGCGTGCGATGTCCATCTCGAACTCCTGCAGGGTTTCCGCGTTCTTCTGTACCCGGGTCCGGAGCTGCATCTGGTAGGCCTGCTGAAGATGGCTATCTCCATATCGGGACTCCATATGGGCGATCAGTGCAGCGTAGTCCTGGGATCCAGTCGGGATGGCCTGAAGGACGTTAAGGGCGTCACCTCTCAGCGCTACAATGAGAGCTGTAGCCTTTTCTGTGTTGTTCCAGTTATTTATGGAACAGGCCGCCTCGAACTGACGTAAGTAGGTGCTCCACGGGACCTTTCCGTCGAAGGTTGGGGGCGTCACTCTGCTCTGTCCCGTTCCTGATGTCCCCGGTGTACCTGTGGGCGGGCGTCGGCGCAGCTCGGCAACTTCCTCTTGAAGAGCGTTGAATTTCTCTTCCACCCCCATCAGCGGGCGTTGGCGCAGCTCGGCAACTTCCACTTGCAAGTTGTTGAACTTCTCCTCCACTGCTGCGACTTCCTCACGTAGGCCCTGTTCTAATTTCCTTTGGCTCTCCTCTAATTTCGTCAGCAGACACTCTTCCAGATTTTTCTGGCCATCCAGAAATTTGGCGGTTAGGTCCTCTGCTAACTTATTCTGGCCGTCCTTCAGGTCCTCTGCTAACTTCTTCTGGCCGTGCTCCATCTTCTTCTGGCCGTCTTCCATCTTCTTCAGGTCATCCTTCAGGTCCTTGGCTAATTTCTTCTGGCCGTCTTCCATGCCAGTTAACTTTTCTAGCAATGCTGCCAATTTCTCCTCCATTTTAGTTGTTTGTCTTGTAAAGGGCATGCACTCACAGGAAAATTGGAGAAAATGACCTGCTCGGGTTTTGAAACCAAGACCGTCAGGTGTTGTGCTTGAGTTCGTAATCCGGCTTCAGACACCAGTTGTTACGTGCCACCCCCTAGTGGCACTTTTGTTAACTGGATTACGGTGGGGATACAAAGCACAACACCAATTACTGCTTAAAGAAATAATTAACTTTATTGTGGCCAGAAAATTACACTAATCAGCAAATACAAGCAATTAGGAGCCTTCTCCAGTTTCCTCAAGTCTCTTCCTTATGCGCTCTTGGCCCCTTTCACTTGCAACAGACCACAGAAGTTAATCCGTCCTAATGAGTCCGGTGGCCTTGGCAGAAGCTACCTGCCCCTCTTCCTCAGGTACAACAAATACAGTTACTTACGAGCACTTGATGTACGCTGTTCACAAGCTGGGAGAAACAATGTCACAGGATTTCGTAACTCGCACAGCACTTCGTCACCACACTTCTGTCGCACAAGATAATCGCTCGCACTAGCTCGTAAAACACAACAACAACAACTGCTTCACGGGTCACTCTTATATAGCAGGCCGGTGACTCAATAAATGCTTCCAGATCCATCCAGGGTCCACGGCTTCTCGAGGTTTCCAGCGCTGGTCCAGTCACGAATATTCTGGACTATCCCTTTGTCCTAGTAGCCCTGTTGCATCAGGCGCACGCAATACAGGAGGAAGGGCACAGCCCAGCCCTGGGGCAGTTGTGACTCATGCGGCGAGTGATGACACAAACTCACAGCCGTAACAATACAATTGTAGTTTTGTTCAACTTTAGTGAACTCAGTTAATTATTTAAAAGCTTAACATTTTATTTCAACCACTTGTTTTTGTTTAACTTTAATTTAATCAGTTAAGTATTTAAATGTTGAACTATTAATTTATATTATTATATTTTTATTAAACTTTTAAGATAAATCAGTTACTTGTTTAAAAGTTAATATTTTAATTTTAATCACTTGTCTTTCATTAAATTTTGTTTTAATTAAATAATTATTTAAAAGTTAAATTATTGATTTTAAATCATATTTTGCAACGTAAATTTATAATAGTTAATTGTTTGAATATTTAACTTTTTTCAATCATTTCGTTTTAGTTAGTTAGTTAGTTAGTTAGTTAGTTATTGTTGTTTTAAGGGGCGGAACTACGAGGTCATCTGCTCCTTCATTTCGTTTTCTTCAACACTAATTTAACAAGTTTTTTAATTTTTAGCCTATTTTCAATTTTGAAAAAATAGGCTTATGAGATCACCTTTTGTCCGTGTGTGTGCGTGTGTGTGTGTGTGTGTGTGTGTGTGTGTGTGATTCGTGTGTGTGTCCCCCCCCTAATAAAATCTAAACGGCAGGAGCGATTTCAATGAAACTCGGAAAGTTCATAGCACTATTCCCGGCGACCTTGACCGTGCCCTTCAAATTTTGTTACGACTCACCAATCCAACATGGCGGCTGTGCGAAATATTTCACCAGCATTCAATATCTCCGAAACTATTACCGATATTACCCTGAGATTTTCTATGGTGATAGAGGGAACTGCTATAAGTTCACTTATGTGACTTTTGAAAACCTGGTAACTACAAAACCAACATGGAGGCCAAGCGAATTTGCGACGTTTAAATAGACGTTTCTCGTGATTTGACCAACCAAACGCAATGAAACTTGGTACAGTATATGTTTATATACATTGTAATGCACCGACATCTAACTTCGTTCAATTGTTTACATAATCACAAGATGGCGGATATGCGAAATATTTCACCAGCATTCTATATCTCTGAAACTATTAGCGGTATCTCCCTAAAATTTTGTACGGAGATAAAGGGCACTACTGGAAGTCCATCTATAAGACTTTCAAAAACCGGTTAACTACAAAACGAACATGGCGGCCAAGCGAGTTTGAAAATTTTAAATAGACCTTTCTCGCGATATAATGTTCCAAGCGCACTGAAACCTGGTACAGGAAATATTTATACACATTGTAATCCACTGGTATCTAATTTAGTTAAATTGTTTACATAACCTCAAGATGGCGGCAGTGCGAATTTTAAAATTAAGTTTTTATTTCTTGTGATGTAGTCATGCGATCGAAGTGAAAGTTTGAATAATGAACCTACGCAGTAATTTTCCTTTAATGGTACATGACTCTATGGCCTATACATTTAACAATCCAACATGGCGACCATCCGAAATATTTAGACGATACTGAATATCTACGAATCTATTTTAGCAATCAAACTGCATTTTTTAATGTTCATAGGGGCTATGAACTTAAGTTCACCTATAGGACTTTAAATAACCTGGTGATCACAAATCCAACATGGCGGTGACGCGAATTATAAATATTCACATGGACGTTTCTCGCAATTTAACCATCCGAGTGCAGTGAAATTTGGTACAGTAAATCCTTATACGAATGTTAATCCACTGGCATATAATTTATTTCAATTGTTTCCATAACCTCAAGATGGCAGCTGTGAAAAATTTTAAAATCTCCTTGTTTTTTCTTGTGTCCTAATTTTGCGATTGAAGTTTGAATACTACACGTTCACAATAATCTGCATGTAACAGTACATAACTCTAGGACCTACATATATAAAATCCAACATGGCGACCATCCGAAATATTTAGTCGGTTCTTAATATCTACGAATCTATTACAGCAATCAAACAGAAATTGTGTATGTTGATAGTGGCAATTAACATAAGTAGGATATATGAAAATAGGCTGTATAGTTCTTCACGGAACTACTTGTTTATTTAACTATTAAGTTAAAGTTTAGTTCAACTTTAATCAGTAATTTATTTATAAGTTTGACTTTTTATTTCAATCACTTGTATTTAACTTTAATTTAACAAGTTAATGATCTAACAGTTTAACTATTAATTTTAATTCACTGGCTTTTTTTAAATTTAACTTTAATCCGCCAATTATTTAAAAGTTAACATTTTATTTCAATAGGTTGGTTTTGATTTAATTTACAACTTAAAGTTGAATCAGTTAATTAGTTATCTTTCTTTTAATTTCAGTCAGTCTGTTAGGTTTATATAACTTCATGTTTAATCAGTTCTTTGGTTATCTTTCCCAAGCGTGCTTACGATACACATCAATCCTCTAAGTTTGTGAGCAACCACTGGTAAAAAGTTACGTCTGCGGCTTCGTGCCCAATAAATCCTAGCGCTTTAAAACTATTGCGCGTGGGTAATGCGAGTAGAAGCTCATTTGAAATACTGCATGCTCATATATTGTCTTGAAACATCCGTTGTAGACAGGCATCACTAACAACAGTGGGCTGAACCACCTAACTCACACGCCCCATTCTGGGCTCACCATGATCTGTTCTCCTACTACTTCTAAAAATAATGTATTAGAATTCATACCCATCGCTGTTCTCGTTTCTTTGGGTCGGAAATGAGGTGAGGAGAGTTATTAACTTGGTGAATGGATTTTACGACTGACGCCAAACTCATCAGAGGAATTATTGAGAGATGAAATTATGATGATATGATGATAATTGCTGTTTTAAGGGGCCTAACAACTAGGTTATCGGCCCCTAATGGTTTGGGGGATAGTGAAAGATGAGAATGGAAACTATAACTAATGAATGAAAATCCACAGCCTGCTTCCAGTCTCCGACCGGGTCAGGAATGGAATGAATGAAGCCCCCATCTAGCGGCGAGGATATGAACTGTGCCGAGGCCTGACGCACTCCTCTGGGGCAATGATTAAATGAATGACAGATGAAATGAAATGATAGTGGAGAGTGTTGCTGGAATGCCATTTTTGACAGGGAAAACCGGAGTACACGGAGAAAAACCTGTCTGCCTCCGTTCTGTCCAGCACAGATCTCACATGGAGTGACCGGGATTTGAACCACGGACCCAGCGGTGAGAGGCCGGCGTGCTGCCGCCTAAGCCACGGAGGCTTGGAAACTATAACTAATACTATCTACAAACTTAAAATCTAGAAGAAGAAATGGTAAGCAAGTCAAGGATAAGGCAAATAAAGGACAGGAAGAAAAGAAATGCCCTCAACCCTCGAAGAATGAGGATTGAGGGACTTGGAAGGAAGGAGAGCCATAAAAGGCAGTTAGGAAAGGGAAAGAGGAGAGGACCCGCCCCAAGGCCAGAGGAAAAGGAGACAAAACGGGCCCAGCTCAGAAATCCCTCGGGGTCGCCATCTCCCAAAATCACTAGTCGTGAGCCCCTGAGGGTGTAGCAATAACAGGGTGCACCAGAAGTGGTGGGGGCTACATACACCCTGCCTCCTTGAGGGCCTTGTGCAGAAGGCAGCAGATAACATGAAAAGAAAAAGAAGGCTGACCCCTCGAAGAATGAGGGTATCAGAAAAGATGAGACAGGGGCCAATTTGGCAGGAAAGTTAAAGACACCCTAGGCCTCGGATACCCTAATACCGTCGGGGTCGGAAGAGAACAAGAGTTGACCAAGAGAGGTCGACAGGAAAGAAGACGGAGGAGCCTGGCACAAGCAATGCCGGACTCAGTATGGTCTCGTGGTCGCCAACCCACGTCCCACTAGATGTGAGCCCCTGGGGGGAGAGACGAAATGAGCAAAGACGTATTGAGTGGAAGGAAAGGGTTTTGGCCTACTACAGAAGAAGGTGTTTTGCCGATATTTGCCTAAAGTTGAAAATGGGAAACAACGAAGAACCATTTCAACGACTGCCAATGGTGAGTTCGAAGTTCAAACCCGCTTGTCTTCCAAATTGGGAGCCAGTCTGGTCTCATGGCATTGAGTTTTAGCGTGCGTAGCCACTTCGGTCATTATCAAAATTTCCTAAATACATTTTTGAATTGCATACATTTTCTTGATTTTTCGAAATCTCATCATGATAATCAACATGTCGTGTAATAATCATATACATATATTATTTCAATAGTATAGATCCCTACTACGGCGCTCACAAGCGACCGATCGTGAAAAATGAGCATTCAAATGAAAGAGAATATGCATTACCAGTGACGCATTGCATTCTAATTTCATAAATATCTATAATTTCTTAAAAAAATGACTTTTAAAAAACTATATGAAGTGTGCGATTTGCAGATACTGTTGCTACAGGAAGATAGCTCCATAATTGCTGTCTAATTCACATTTTGGCCGCTGTGACGCCTGTTTCATGTCATTTTAACATTCTGAGGTCTTTCCTTTATCATTTTGCATGGATTTCAGAAACAGTAATTTAAAGGAATGAGTACTCAAATCGTATAATTCCATAAATATCGAATAACCGGTGAGTGTTACGGCTAAGCTGTCAATCAATGGACTCGGCACACAAATGGCATTAGCAGTGACGAATTGCATTCTAATTTCATAAATATCAATTTTTGTAAGAAGTGTGCGATTTGCAAATACTGTTGTTGTAGGAAAATACGCGACAACATTGCTGTTCAGTTCGCATTTTGGCCGTAGGGACGCCTGAAACGTAAGTAGTATTCTATTATCATTTAGTTCAAATAAAAACATAACCTTGCTCCTAAATTCTCTTATTATAAACCTATTGGGGAAAGTGTGGCTTATGATCATGCGAGATTTCTCGCACTGGTCCGCTAGTATTAATTATAATATGCTAATAATAATAAAAAGAATATGCCTAATAGTAATAATAACTCGACCTTCAGTAACTAGTGGGTAGATCGAGTAGCTCACTAGTTGGTATTGAAGTCTCAACCCCGGATACATTGTTATATTTGAACTGCAGCCAATGGCCATAGCAGGGTATTTTAATAGAACACCCATAGGCTCCCAACAAGTTCAATTCCAAGTAGTTTCAACTTTGGCTACCAGAGATGCCAATGTCACTGACACCTAGCGGTGAACTTTGGAACTTGATAGAGCGTTTCTAACCAAATAACCTACAAAGTTACCTACACACTACCAATTGTAGTGGTAGGTTCGTTTACATGCCATACATCTATGACATGGGCCCGCCGGCTTTACTCCCCCTCCGAAGGAAGACATACTGAAGGATTTTAACGCTCTTAAAAATCAGACGACTTTGGCCGGGTTTGAATCCGCAATCTTGGGCATAGCAGTTTAGCATGCTACCGACTACTCCACAGAAGCCCGGATAAAGGAGGGTTAAAAAGGAAAGCAAATCCCTCCACTACACTGATGAACATCGAATCATGGATATATTTTTTCAGATCTAGATGATTAATACCTGTTAACCTTTCAAACAAGGATACATTACAGGCGAGCACGTATTTACACCACTTGCAATTTGCATGAGGATAGGTCTGTAAACCAGTTTCTTTATAACGTTGTTGCCACATAAAGTTAGCTGCTTTTGCATTGAAGGTGTGGGGACAAGTACAAATCCTGAACAAGAAAGGAGTTAGGGCACGATACTGAGTAAAGGACGATGATGAGAGAAGTATGAAATATACTCTCGAGTAAGAAATCGGCTAAACCCGGCGTCGACGTATGTTCTATTTCTTGTCGAAATGGCTAGATTATTATTATTCTCAAGTTTAAAGGTATCTCGCATAATTTGTCTGGAGTACTTTTCAGTTCGATATTTAAATCACCTCCGAAAATGACAGGAATTGGGTCGCACCAATTCTTTTGCTAGTCTGGCAGAGGCAGGTATGAGATGCGGGTAGTATCTGTGCGCGCCTGCTCAGGCGCAAGGTGCGCGGTAGACCGTCACATTTTCAATGTGTATCACGCAAATTCTGACTTGACTACCAGCACAAAAACATATCCATGTTAAAAACTGCCAGAAATCATCTTGAGCAACCTTTATCACTTAGAGCGTGGGCGCAGTAAAGTTACGTTCGAAGGTAACTTTTTAAAACTGCGTCGAGCGTAATATTACGTTGATCGATTTCTCGCGCTTTGTGTTGGAGGCGAACGTAATGTTACGGCTCTAGCACTCGCTTGTAGGTGCCAGTAAGCATGAAGTTGCACATACTATCGCTAGATAGCACCACGTCACTGTTCAGCGGAAGAATATCGATCTGTTCGAAGGCAAGCGATGCACGTTCAAGTAGGTCAAATCTGTTTTCCTTTCCTTTGTTTTTATTCTTTGTGGACAGATTTTTCTCTCGCAAAAACGTTGAGTTTATTCTATGACTAGTATCTGTATATTTGGGGTTATAATTCACATTACAGATTCTCAATCTGACGCAACCGAAGAGACATTTCTCCCTTCTACTTCTGCCAGCGCGCCCGCTCGTTCCAGGACGAGAGCGCGCGCAACAGCTGTTTACGGCATTTTTTTTGATGTGTAACATCTTTCCGCTCGGTTGCTGGATAGTTTTGTGGGAGTGATTTTGAAAATTGGGGACGGAAGTGAATCGGGCGGAAGTAGATCGAACGGAAGTGGATCGGACGGAAGTGAAGGCGCACTGCCAGAAAAATGGGACGGAAGTGAATCGGGCGGAAGTGGATCGAACGGAAGTGGATCGGATGGAAGTGAAGACGGACTGCCAGCTGGATGTACAATTGGCAATGTGTGTATTGGAAACAAGGCAGTGTGTGCTCTGTAGCGCGAGAATGTTATGGGAATACAGTAGGCAGTGCATTTAGCAGGCACTGGTTTGACGAGCACAGTGGCAAATGTTTCACCGACTTTCATTTGCCATTGAACAGTTTATGAAGCTTCACGTTCAAGGTTGAATATCACATGGGGTAGGGCAAAGACGACAAATGACATTTAAGTATGCGGCATTATTGTCAAGCTGTGAGTGAGTAGTCAAATATTAAATGCATAACAGAATGTTGTTATATGAGTGGAATAAAAGCTGTATTTTCATCATATGTGAGACTAGGTCATTTCATGATTGTAGGAAGCCATGTTTTGATTGTTTACGACGAACTGTATGAGAGCCTAGAGAATAATGAATGTTATAGTTACCGAGGAGTGTGCTCACAGTATTTGAGAGTACTGTCGACGTTGTGTGTCACTTTGTTATTATGAATTATTAATGTAAAAGGAAGGAAGCTTGTAGTTTTGCGTGTCCGTTAATCTCACGATCATGATCCACGGTACCTCCCTTTTACGTGGAATGCGAACCACAGGACATGGCATTTCAATTCGAAAATCTCACATGTATTGACCGGGAATCAAACCCGGTCTACCTTGGTGAGAACCTAACAGCTTGACCGCTGCACCACAAATGTGACAGTAGCATATCTCCAATTTAATCTATACATTCATCATAGTACCAGTCTGAAAATGGAGTGTAATTTAACATTTTAAGAATGTCCAAGCTGTGTAGTATACGAGTAGGATAACATGTCAGATGTTACACATCATATGCGACTACTGTAAGGCTCGTATTAGCCTACTTTCGATTTTTGCAAAAAATGAAAGTAGACTTATGAGATCAACACAGGGCGAAAAAAAGTGTGTCTGTCTGTGTGTGTGTATGTGTGTGTGTGAGTCTGTGTGTGTGTGTGTATGTGTGTGTGTGTGAGTCTGTGTGTGTGTGTGTGTGTCTGTGTGTGTGTGAGTGTGTGTACTCTGAATGTCTGTCCCCCCCCCCTATCAATTCGAACACGGTGAATGCAAATTGAACGAAATTTGGTACGAAGGTAGCACTAGCAAAGGACACCTCAGTGTCATGTTTTATATCGCCGCCATCTTTACTAAAACTGAATGGCGGCCACTCAAACGTTCAAAACGTAAAATCAAATAACGACTAACCAAATCATCCGATCTCTACCAAATTTGGTAACAACATACCTTCGTATAGGATGCGTCTTGTGACCAAATTACAAGGTCGTCCGCCATACCATTTCAGGATGGCGGCCATGCGAATTATGCAAACTTTATAATCCATATCATGGGACCCACCAGTTCCGATTATCGAGCCAAGAATCGTTTTAACTGTTCTAAAGGAAGAGGCACGTTCGAAATTAAAAGTTTATTTTGTAATACTATAGTGCAGACGTGATTTTAAAAAGCTGAACTGATTCAGTAATAAGACAAGATGGCAGCGGATATCTTGTGCCGGACTTATATTTCACTAATTTGAGTATTGCATGCAATATAGCGTACTGATAAAAAATAAATAAACTTTGTATGAAATGCTTTATATATAAATAATATACTCCAGTGATGAAATCGTTTAGTATAAATCATTATTTGCTAACAAGTTCTATGTAAGTCATTTTAAATAGAACGATATTCGTTGACACAATTAGCTCAGTGGTAGAGCGTTAGCCTATCGCTCAAATGCCTATGGTTCAAACCCGATCAGAGCTAGGTTTTTTGCTTGAAATGTTATATGTTTATTGTTTTGTAATGACTCAGATGTTTTAAAATTAAGCGTTATATTGTGCACATTATGGTGTAAAATATATATTTAATTAAAACATAATTCGCCAGCAGATTTACTCGGGACATCTAGCTGCCAAAAAGGTAACTTCCAGATTTTATTGAAAAGTTTCTTCTTCTGGCCGCTAGAATGCACTCGCTCTGTTAGGATTATATTATCGAAAATATCCACATAGTTTGTATACACACGTCTCTGTAGGGTCATGGAAAGATTTGTTAATTCAATTAGGGTTGTGAAAGCCATGCACAACCAGACGTGTAAAGACATGCCTCAACTCAAAGTTGGATGTTGCCCACGGCAGGTTGTAATAATAATAATAATAATAATAATGTTATTGGTTTTACATCCCTTTTAACTACTGCTGATTTTAGAGACACCGGGGTGCCGGAATTTTGGCCCGAAGGGGATCTTTAACGTGCCAGTAAATGTACTGACACGGCTCCCTCGCATTTGTGCACCCTCAAATGCCAGCTGACTGCGCCAGGATACGAACCTGCAACCTAGGGCCCAGCAAGCGAGAACGTTACCGCTGAGCCACGCCGCCAGTCCGGTCGATTATGTCTCCAGATCCATAACATTCTTGATATACTTCTTATCTTTCTTTCTTCAATGATGGTAGCAGTTTTTATCTAGGTTGTGGCGTTTGGTAGAGGTAAATCGTTTCTAAGGTCTTCAACAAAGAATAGTTCTATTATACTCTTTGATAATAACAACGAGTTATAACTATACTCATACATTTAGGAGAAAGTAGGCTATATGTTCTTTACTTTGGGCCGATAACCTAGATGTTAGGCCCCTTAAAACAACAATTATTATGTTCTTTACTGAACATCTTGTTTTTTACGTTATAGTTTTATTTTCAATCGTGTCAGATTTTTATTAAATTTGTTGTGTAAGGATTCGGAAATCGAACGGACTTTTCAATTTATTTGTAACTGAAACCACATTCAGTTGTGTCATTCTGAACATAACCATACATTCTGGAAATCAGCCAGCACAGGGGTGAGGAGCAACATTTAAGGCATCAGCAGGGTAAGTGTTTTAAGGCTCACTACCTTAGTTGTAACACTGAGATCGCCCAACAGCGATCGTTCCATTACCTTCAACCTACTAGCATGATAATGCCAGCAGACAAAGAAACTATTCCAGGCCTTAGTAAATGTACTACCGTACTGTGTCACTGTGATACATTTACTACAGTATTGTGTGTATTTATAAATGAGGTAGGATTTAAGTAGAAAGCGGCTGAGACCTTAAGTTAAGCAGACTACCATTCCGGCATTTGCTAGGAGTAGAAGTGGGGAAATCACGGGAAACCACTTTCAGGACAGCTGAGGTAGGAATCGAACCCGCCTCTTCTGAATTTTGCCTCACGAGGATGAGACCTCAGACAAGAATTGAATTTCTTGACAGAGCCGTGAATCGAACCCTGGCCTCCGGATCACAATATTAAGAAATGGTAAAGTGGCTATATTATGATATATTGAGAAAAATGTGATATAAAAATTTTCGTGGAAAATTATTTAGACTAAAACGTAATATTCTGAAAATAATTATGTAGTCTACTGAATAATACTAAAATAACCTAGGAAAATATTTTATAACAATATTAAGAAACGGGAGCCTCCGTGGCTTAGGCGGCAGCACGCCAGCCTCACACCGCTGGGTCCGTGGTTCAAATCCCGGTCTCTACATGTGAGAATTGTGCTGAACAAAGTGGAGGCAGACAGGTGTTTCTCCGGGTACTCCGGTTTTCCCTGTCAACATTTCATTCCAGCAACACTCTCCACTATCATTTCATTTCATCTGTCATTCATTTAATCATTGCCCCAGGGGAGTGCGACGGGCTTCGGCAGCCGGCACAGTTCATATCCTCGCCGCTAGATGGGGGCTTCATTCATTCCATTCCCTGATCCAGTCGGTCGACTGGAAGCAGACTGTGGATTTTCATTAAGAGACAGATCATTGACAATGAGGGCTTACATTTTAAAAGAAGTTCCGTGACGAACTAAAGAGCCTACTTTTCTTAAAATTTAAGATTCATGCCAATGATTAATCTATATAGATCTATCTAGAATAATGACGAAATTAAATTGGTCATATCGAAATTTCTAATTAGTTAGAAATACTGTATACCTGGCATAATGCAGCCTGATAGAGAACTACAGTTGGCAGCCCTGGTGACTGAATATATTCTTAGTTCCATCTCTTAAGGTACAGAATACAAAATTTGGTTGAACTCCAATGGATAGCATGGACGTTATAAGCAGTTAAACATTGGATCTAACGGCACGCATAAAATCATGTTGGCAACAATGACATACATGTATTGGTCAGAAATAATCTGAAATAATATGATCTATTGTTGTGTCAATTTTGAATGAAATCCATTAGTTAGCATAGAAGTTACATGCATTTTAAAATTGGACCTATCAGCAGGCTTAGAACCATGTTGGCAGCACTGACGTATATTAGTTACTCCAAATTAATCTAGAATGCCAGGTACTATACGTGGGCAAAGTTTAAAGCTATTGGCTTGCATACTTTCTGATATATTGATATCAGGGTAACAAAAATAGAGACAGTATTTATTAACAGTTGGCAGTCCTGGTTACTCTTAAGAATCGGCATATACATATCTGTTATGGTACACATAGCACACACGAAATTTGGATGAAATCCAAATGATAGTATAGAAGTTACATGTATTTAAAGTTGGACCTCTCAGCAGGCTTAGAATCATGTTGGTAGCACTGACGTATATAAGTTACTCCAAATTAATATTGAAAGTCAGGTACTATACGTATGCATAGTTTAAAGCTGTCGGCTTGCATACTTTCTGATATATTGGTATTTGGATAAAAAATATTGAGAGCATTTATTAACAGTTGGCAGCCCTGGTGGATCTTAAGAATACGTTCAGTTATATCTGTATATGTACACATTGCACATACGAAATTTGGTTGACATCTAATTGATAGTGTAGAAGTTACATGCATTTAAAATTTGGACCCATCAGCAGGCTTATATTCATTTTGGCAACTCTGCGATGTATGGCCTCCTGGAAATTTAACTGCAATATTATTATCTATACGTGTGCCAATTTTGAAATAGCTCCTATTCATACCTTCCAAGATATCCAACATGGAGCTCAAATTTCAATTGCGATTTTTCAGCAGTTGGTAGCACTGACATCATTTTCAAATATGGCCGTGAGATATTCAGGTATATATCTTTACTCCTGCCAAATTTTGTTTCGATTGCTGCTGCCGTTTAGGAGTTGATAGGGGGGGGGGGACACACACACAGACAGACATACAGACAGACAGACAGACAGAGGGACAGACACACATTTGCCCGATCTCATAAGTCTACTTTTTCCTCATTTTTTACAAAATGAGAAAAGTAGGCAAACAAGATGTTCAGTAAAGAACATATAGCCTACTTTCTCCTAAATGTATGAGTATAGTTATAACTCGTTGTTATTATCAAAGAGTATAATAGAACTATTCTTTGTTGAAGACCTTAGAAACGATTTACCTCTACCAAACGCCACGACCTAGATAAAAACTGCTACCATCATTGAAGAAAGAAAGAAAGATAAGAAGTATATCAAGAATGTTATGGATCTGGAGACATAATCGACCGGACTGGCGGCGTGGCTCAGCGGTAACGTTCTCGCTTGCTGGGCCCTAGGTTGCAGGTTCGTATCCTGGCGCAGTCAGCTGGCATTTGAGGGTGCACAAATGCGAGGGAGCCGTGTCAGTACATTTACTGGCACGTTAAAGATCCCCTTCGGGCCAAAATTCCGGCACCCCGGTGTCTCTAAAAGCAGCAGTAGTTAAAAGGGATGTAAAACCAATAACATTATTATTATTATTATTACGACCTGCCGTGGGCAACATTCAACTTTGAGTTGAGGCATGTCTTTACACGTCTGGTTGTGCATGGCTTTCACAACCCTAATTGAATTAACAAATCTTTCCATGACCCTACAGAGACGTGTGTATACAAACTATGTGGATATTTTCGATAATATAATCCTAACAGAGCGAGTGCATTCTAGCGGCCAGAATAAGAAACTTTTCAATAAAATCTGGAAGTTACCTTTTTGGCAGCTAGATGTCTCGAGTAAATCTGCTGGCGAATTATGTTTTAATTAAATATATATTTTACACCATAATGTGGACAATATAACGCTTAATAACATTTTCAAGTAACGCAAAATAGGCTGTTACAAACCCTTTAAAATAAAAAGTTAAAATGTATCGTAGTATCAACTTGTCATTCTTCAAATTCGATGCGCATAGAATGATAATGGTATAGTAATCAATGGATCCCCACGTAGACTAGTCGGGACATCTAGTGGTGAAATATCGAACAATATAATCCTAACAGAGCGAGTGCATTCTAGCGGCCAGAAGAAGAAACTTTTCAATAAAATCTGGAAGTTATCTTTTTGGCAGCTAGATGTCTCGAGTAAATCTGCTGGCGAATTATGTTTTAATTAAATATATATTTTACACCATAATTTGCACAATATAACGCTTAATTTTAAAACATCTGAGTCATTACAAAACAATAAACATATAACATTTCAAGCAAAAAAACTAGCTCTGATCGGGTTTGAACCATAGGAATCTGAGCGACAGGCTATCGCTCTACCACTGAGCTAATTGTGTCAACGAATATCGTTCTATTTAAAATGACTTACATAGAACTTGTTAGCAAATAATGATTTATACTAAACGATTTCATCACTGGAGTATATTATTTATATATAAAGCATTTCATACAAAGTTTATTTATTTTTTATCAGTACGCTATATTGCATTCAATACTCAAATTAGTGAAATATAAGTCAGGCACAAGATATCCGCTGCCATCTTGTCTTATTAATGAATCAGCTGAGCTTTTTAAAATCACGTCTGCACTATAGTATTACAAAATAAACTTTTAATTTCGTACGTGCCTCTTCCTTTAGAACAGTTAAAACGATTCTCGGCTCGATAATCGGAACTGGTGGGTCCCATGATATGGATTATAAAGTTTGCATAATTCGCACGGCCGCCATCCTGAAATGGTATGGCGGACGACCTTGTAGTTTGGTCACAAGACGCATCCTATACGAAGGTATGTTGTTACCAAATTTGGTAGAGATTGGATGATTTGGTTAGTCGTTATTTGATTTTACGTTTTGAACGTTTGAGTGGCCGCCATTCAGTTTTAGTAAAGATGGCGGCGATAGAAAACATGACACTGAGGTGTCCTTTGCTAGTGCTACCTTTGTACCAAATTTCGTTCAATTCGCATTCACCGTGTTCGAATTGATAGGGGGGGGGGGACAGACATTCAGAGTACACACACTCACACACACACACAGACTCACACACACACATACACACACACAGACTCACACACACACATACACACACACAGACAGACACACTTTTTTTCGCCCTGTGTTGATCTCATAAGTCTACTTTCATTTTTTGCAAAAATCGAAAGTAGGCTAAAAATGTGAAAAGTAATGTATAGACTGACGTGGAATAAATAGATTATATACCTATTAGCCTACTTTCGATTTTTGCAAAAAATGAAAGTAGACTTATGAGATCAACACAGGGCGAAAAAAGTGTGTCTGTCTGTGTGTGTGTATGTGTATGTGTGAGTCTGTGTGTGTGTGTGTGTGTGTGTATGTGTGTGTGTGAGTCTGTGTGTGTGTCTGTGTGTGTGTGAGTGTGTGTACTCTGAATGTCTGTCCCCCCCCTATCAATTCGAACACGGTGAATGCGAATTGAACGAAATTTGGTACAAAGGTAGCACTAGCAAAGGACACCTCAGTGCCATGTTTTATATCGCCGCCATCTTTACTAAAACTGAATGGCGGCCACTCAAACGTTCACAACGTAAAATCAAATAACGACAAACCAAATCATCCGATCTCTACCAAATTTGGTAACAACATACCTTCGTATAGGATGCGTCTTGTTACCAAACTACATGGTCGTCCGCCATACCATTTCAGGATGGCGGCCGTGTGAATTATGCAAACTTTATAATCCATATCATGGGACCCACCAGTTCCGATTATCGAGCCGAGAATCGATTTAACTGTTCTAAAGGAAGAGGCACGTTCGAAATTAAAAGTTTATTTTGTTATACTATAGTGCAGACGTGATTTTAAAAAGCTGAGCCGATTCAGTATTGAGACAAGATGGCAGCGGATATCTTGTGCCTGACTTATATTTCACTAATTTGAGTATTGCATGCAATATAGCGTACTGATAAAAAATAAATAAACTTTGTATGAAATGCTTTATATATAAATAATATACTCCAGTGATGAAATCGTTTAGTATAAATCATTATTTGCTAACAAGTTCTATGTAAGTCATTTTATATAGAACGATATTCGTTGACACAGTTAGCTCATTGGTAGAGCGTTAGCCTATCGCTCAAATGCCTGTGGTTCAAACCCGATCAGAGCTAGGTTTTTTGCTTGTAATGTTATATGTTTATTGTTTTGTAATGACTCAGATGTTTTAAAATTAAGCGTTATATTGTGCATATTATGGTGTAAAATATATATTTAATTAAAACATAATTCGCCAGCAGATTTACTCGAGACATCTAGCTGCCAAAAAGGTAACTGCACGCCTACTTATTAACTTCCAGATTTTATTGAAAAGTTTCTTCTTTCGGCCGCTAGAATGCACTCGCTCTGTTATGATTATATTGTTCGATATTTCACCACTAGATGTCACGACTAGTCTACGTGGGGCTCCATTGATTACTATACCATTGGCATTCTATGCGCATCGAATTTGAAGAATGATAAGATGATACTACGATACATTTTTACTTTTTATTTTAAAGGGTTTGTAACAGCCTATTTTGCGTTACTTGAAAATGTTATTTGAAGTGAAGAACAAAACGATTTCACATAGTAACTGAATTCAAGCCGTTGGTGTTAGTTCAGGTTATTAATTACTACTTTTATTTCAGGCAAATAGCAATCGAAAATATCCACATAGTTTGTATACACTCGTCTCTGTAGGGTCATGGAAAGATTTGTTAATTCAAATAGGGTTGTGAAAGCCATGCACAACCAGACGTGTAAAGACATGCCTCAACTCAAAGTTGGATGTTGCCCACGGCAGGTCGTATATGTAATAATAATAATAATAATAATAATAATAATAATAATAATAATAATAATAATATTGGTTTTACATCCCTTTTAACTACTGCTGCTTTTAGAGACACCGGGGTGCCGGAATTTTGGCCCGAAGGGGGTCTTTAACGTGCCAGTAAATGTACTGACACGGCTCCCTCGCATTTGTGCACCCTCAAATGTCAGCTGACTGCGCCAGGATACGAACCTGCAACCTAGGGCCCAGCAAGCGAGAACGTTACCGCTGAGCCACGCAGCCAGTCCGGTCGATTATGTCTCCAGATCCATAACATTCTTGATATACTTCTTATCTTTCTTTCTTCAATGATGGTAGCAGTTTTTATCTAGGTTGTGGCGTTTGGTAGAGGTAAATCGTTTCTAAGGTCTTCAACAAAGAATAGTTCTATTATACTCTTTGATAATAACAACGAGTTATAACTATACTCATACATTTAGGAGAAAGTAGGCTATATGTTCTTTACTGAACATCTTGTTTTGTATTATACTAATGACATGGGACTAGCTGGACGCGACATCCGATTAATTGGAAATCTGTATAGGAACCAACGTGCTGCCGTACGTGTTAAGGGTCGACTGTCTGAAGAGGTATCGATTATGAAGGGAGTTCACTAAGTTTGTATCCTTTCTCTTCTCCTCTTCAACATCTATTCTGAATTGATTTTCCAAAATGCTCTTGATGGAAAGTCTCTAGGAGTACTGGCCAATGGAGTTATCATTAATAACAACCGATATTCTGATGACACTGTCGGTCATCCTTGCAACAAGTAGGGATGGTCTACAAGGATTAAAGGATTCTATTGCTGCAGAAAAAAGCTGTACAGCGTTGCCGAAATGGAGACCATCACGCATCATGGCGTGCCTCGCTCGGAAGTGATGGGTTCCATCACAGCAACGCTGTACATCTTTCACGGAGCGGGTAGCTGGTGAACGATGTGTTATTTCCGCCTACAAATACAAACCGATATAAAATAAGTGAGTTAATTTACGTACAGCATAACCTTTTGATGTATAAGGATTACATCGCAACCAAGAACTACATTTTCCAACCACCCCGAGCCGAGAAAAAGTTACCTTACAAAAATGATGACAACTTTTTTCTTGGACACGCAAAATTTTGAAATTATTAAACCAGTTATACAACATTCCAATGTATATTGTGTTAAAATTTGGATTCGATCTGATAACGGGTTTTTGAGATAATAATTCTTAAATGTGACGCATGGTTGAAACACGTTTAAAAACGTGCACTTTTTGTGTTCCAACTGCGACAAAAAATATTAAAATATAAATTAAAAATTCCAAACCTACATGAGCTAACGTAAAATAGAACGACGAAAGTGATGATGTTATTGGATTTTATGTAGGTCTATTGGTTACTTCACAAACAACCTTCAAACTCGAGTACACATAATACTTTGGTCGACAGTAGTATCCTCCTCTATGGAGTTGAATCATGGATAATTACCGAGGTATTAATTTAGAAACTTATGCCGTTTGAAATGCAGACGGTTGGTTGGTTGGTTCCTCAATTTAGGGGCTGCGACAACGCGGTCATGAAGCCTCGTATACTTTGGGTGTGTGTAGAATCTGTCTGATAAGCGGTGTTAATTGTGATGGCTGTATTAGTGTGTGTTATCTATTTTAAATTCAAGTAAGGACTGCAGACATTCGATTTTCGAGTAGCTCCAAATTTTGCTACCAAAAGCCACCGTCAACGACCAACTAGTTCTGAACTTTACTAGATGCCACCGCAGTCGGCTCCTGGCGACGAACGTTGGAACCTAAGAGCGTTAGTCAAATATAACCCATAATTTAGCTGCACACACGTGTAATTAGTGGAAGGTTCTTTTTCATGCCATAAATATATGACATGGGACCGACGGCTTTACTTCCCCTCCGAAGGAAGGCATACTGAGGGATATTTAACGCTCTTGAAATGCAGACGTATCGCAGAGTATTAAGGATACCATGCACAGCTAAACTCACAAATAGTGTGGAACTACTGCGGCATATGAACTAGGATTCAGAAATTCTCTATGTCATTAAAATAATAAAACTAGAATATGTTGGTCAATTCGTGCTCAACAACATATATAACCTGTTGCAATTAATTATTCAAGGGAAGATTGATGGCATTAGTGGTGCAGAACTTAGAAGAACATCCTGGCTAAAGCCAATGGTTTGGACTGAATAGTGTTGTTGTTTAGAAAGGCTATGGGCAAATAGCATATTGTTACGGCTGTGAGTTTGTGTCATCGCTCGCCGCTTGAGTCACAGCTGCCCCAGGGGCTGGGCTGTGGCATGCCTCCTGTATTGCGTGTGCCTTATGCAACAGGGCTGCTAGACAAAGGGATAGTCCAGAAGATTCGTGACTGGACCAGCGATGGAAACCTCGAGAAGCCGTGGACCCTGGATGGATCTAGAACCATTTATTGAGTCACCGGCCTGCTATATAAGAGTGACCCGTGAAGCAGTTGTTGTTGTTGTGTTTTACGAGCTAGTGTGAGCGTTTATTCTGAGCGACAGAAGTGTGGTGACTTGCGAAACCCCTAGTGTAGCGGCGAAGTGAGGAACATACAGGGGACTGCCGTGTTCTGAGTAAGTGTGCTTTCACTGAGTGTCAGATATTGTGGTGTCGAAATCCAGTGACATTGTTTCTCCCAGCTGGTGAACAGCGCGCAGCAAGTGCCCGTAAGTACTGTAGTAGGTGCACATTAGAAAGAAGTTGCATGTAGTTCTGTCAAGGCCACTAGGCTCATTAGCGGCAGGATTAACTTCTGTGGTCTGTTGCAAGTGAAATGGGCCAAGAGCGCATAAGGAAGAGACTTGAGGAAACTGGAGAAGGCTCCTAATTGCTTGTATTTGCTGATTAGTGTAATTTTCTGGCCCCAATAAAGTTAATTATTTCTTTAAGCAGTAATTGGTGTTGTGCTTTGTACCCCCACCGTAATCCAGTTAACAAAAGTGCCACTAGGGGGTGGCACGTAACAATATCAAGCGAATGATCGCCAATGATCTCGGACGACGACGCGCTTGAAGGAGATTGAGATTAATTACTACAGTAAAATGAAAGTTAATTGCAGTTTCGTTAATCGTTACTGGTTAAAAAGAATGGCATTACTGGTACATTTGAAGTTTATAACGCAGTTACGCCATATCACCTTCACAAAGTAACGATGTAACCCTGATCATCATCATTAAGTGCTTGGTTATCTTGTCGGACTACCAACCCCAAGCTTGCAGGTTCGCTCCTGGCCATGTTAAGTGATTTCTTAAAGGCGAAAAAAATCTCGCACGCATGTCATACGTTGCTGGCATGTTAAAGAACCCATTTGAATTCAGTAGGCCATGTTTATAATGGCAAAATTAATCTCGGGATTTTCCGCCAACACATAGTTTCTCATTTCTCTGATAGAGAGCCCTTTAGTGTCAAGTGTCAACCTCCTTGACTTTCATAGCGCTCCAAGAAATGACAAAAATTGACATGCAAGCTGCCCTCTGGGTGTCAAATAACAAAGCTTGCACGTGGCACCTGAGGACATACGATATTAGTCTTCATTCCTCTTTCGCCGTCATGCCCATTCACAGAGCGCGTTTGAACTTGTTAGTTGGCCTGATGGTTTTCGCCTTCTCATCCTCCCAAAATCTCTTCATGAATGCACTGTGTTGCATGTTGCGTTCTGTCTACCACTTCCTACCAGTTTTCTTTATGGGTTTCTCCCTAAATTTATGGTTGGCTACCTTTGTCCTAAAAGCTCCACGATTGTCTATGATGTCGTATGAGATATTCATTTCTTGGAGGTCCGCCTTAGTTTCTTCTAGCCATTTTATCTTGACCTTCGTTGAGTTGATTACCTTGAATAATCTCTTAGTTAGTCTGTCGCTGTTCATTCTGTAGATATGGTCATAGAAATTCAGGCGTCGCTTCCGTACGCCATCAGTGAACCTGTCAGAGAAGGAGCTGTTCTCCTCTTAATCCACATTCCATGTTCTCTCGTGGGACCATACATTTTCCGGAGATCGGAACTTACAATCCAGTACTTGTGTGTTAGCCTGTAGATTGACTAACATGCTAAAGTGACTTTATATGTTTTTAGGTTATGTTAGATACAAGTGAATACTAAACTGAACTCGATGTGCTTTGCGTTACGTATTTTGAAAACCTGCGCTAGCATGCATACATAAAGAAATACTTATTTTGCTTATTTCCATTCATACTTAAGATATGGGGTCATATTTTGGGGTATGTCACCAGATGTACTAAGCACGTTTAGGATACAAAAGAGGGCGATTAGAATTATAGCAAATGTAAACACCAGAGAATCACGTAGACCTCTGTTTAAAGATTTAAACATTCTCCCACTGCCCTGCATATATATATTTGAAAGTATTAGCCTATGTTTTTTAAAAATAAGTTGATGAATAAAGATTTTTTTAAAACAAACAATGATGCTCATAGGCATAACACAAGACGAAATCAAAACATTCATATTTCACACACACACACATACATACACACACACACACAAGCATATATCAAAAAGGAACTTTTCACACAGGAGTTAAATTATACAATAAACTACCCCAGTATATAAAACTTGCCCCAAAAATAAAAACCTTTGAAAGAATGTTGAAAGCTTATCTGCAGTGCCATTTGTTTTTACTCTGTGGTTGAATATCTTAGCGTATAGGAGCGATGAAATCTATAATTATATTTCACTTTTCTATTTTAATTGTAATACCTAGCTGTAAGTTGGTGTATTTATTGAATTAAGTTTTCATATTATGATAATAGAGTAAGGTGTATATAGTTGTCCAATAAGATTGTATCTCTTAAGATCTGTTAGTTCTTTTTTTATAGATGTAATTTCTGACGTGTCCAATATCAAAAATGTATTGTATAGTATACATGTAATTGATCAAATGGATTTAATAAAAATCTAATCAATTGACGGTTGTAAACAACATCGAGTGATCTATTTTTAACAATAGCTTGTCACAGCGACGATGTTTGAGGCATTGGAAAAGTTTATGAATTTGTTTATTAAAACACAGATATATATACGAATTGTAACATGGAATTTTTATTAATTTGAAAGAAAAAAAAAGTTGTACAAGTGACACTGATAATGTGATGTTTTGTTGTAGCTTGAAAATGATCAGCCGATCGAAACGTCGCTGACAATACAATTTTTATAAACAAGGTGAGAACAAGTTATTTGGCAAAATTAGATTCACAACAATAATTTTATCTACACATCGACGAAATTAAATTCATTAAACTAATTATTATTATTATTATTATTATTATTATTAATATTATTATATCATCATTACGTGAGTGCCATATCCACAAGTGACGTAGGCGAGCCGATAAGAACACTTCACTTGTCAAGGCATCACTAAGAAGGCATACTGAAGTGGAGGTAGCGTGCGGTAAGGTGGTCAGTTCCTTATTGCTGCATTCACAGCATCATAAAGCTTGAAAACTCCGTACTAGTCCATACTAAGGCTTTTGGTTTCTTGACCAAGTCAGAGCCAAGAATCGAACCCGAAATCTTAGCGATGACAGCCAGTGCACCATGAGGTATTGTCTAGAAAGCCAGATGTGTGGTCACCATTGAAGGCGTGATCTGATGTGTAAAGATGTACAGTGATACGAACCTCCTACGAGAAGCATTGTTACCGGAGATGCCTGCCTGCAGTGTTGCGGAGTGGAAGCTGTCGGCCGGATGTGATGGATTACTGTCCTAGTCATTGACAGAATACGGTGTTATTAGCTACTGTTCAACACAAAGAGAAAAAAATAGACTGGGAGAAAAAAGGAAGTTAATCAAAGAAGCTCTCTTCTGTCCGCCAGCCCCTTTTCTTGTTGTAACTGCTACCTTCCTCACCGCGCATTCCCCAAACATTCCAGCGGGAACAAGTGTAGTTCTTAACCCCCTCTGTGTTGAACTAGACAACTACAACTACAAACTATTATGCTCCTGGTGCTTACCGAATATAGAATTTGGGTCTGAATAGTATCCAATTAATAGATTCAACACGTGGGGCACTTTCTTCGTAAATTCAATTTCCAATATACTGTATAAGTTATAATGTATCAAGACCCAACTTCTATAGGCCTATTCAGCAAGTGCCAGGAGCATAATTTATTATTCTCCATATCCCACAATAATATTGTTTCTTAATTTGAATGATGTGCTGCTTAGTAATTTTGGCTGGTACCTCCGGAAATTAGATGTTTATCTACTCCTTCAATCAACCGTCAGTAACAATTCAGGTCAACATGCCATGGATAGTTTTGTGGATACTTTTGAACATACTAATTAATTTTATGTTTTAAGATCTTTTTCAAAGAAAATGTGGAGCTGGTTTTCAAAACCAAAAATTTAAAAAAAATACATAGTTGATTGGGTAACATTTGTCTCAGCTGCATTGGATGGTAAAATCTCTTTTGATCACATGTTATTATTTTCCATTGATAAGGCTGTGAGAAAACATGCTTTTCGTTCGAAACTGAATATATCCATCACTTACAATATATTGAACTAAATGATTATTCTTTTATAAAATGTAGGCATTTAATTTCTAATTATACATATTAATATTATGTTCAACATAAATAACACGAATTAGGATAACTATTTGAGATTATGTGAAATATCCAGCTTCCCATAGCTAAATACAAACACCACTTTTTTCAAACCTCAATATATCCATTCATTTTTATCAATCCTTTATCAATAACTTTTTATGTACTATCTTATATATAACTAGCGACCCGGACCGGCTTCGCCCGGGAACAGTTATGAATGCAGTCAGAAAGCCTCTCTGTTTGTACATAGAACTCTGAGTTACGTTGTCTCCGGTATTCCCCATCTCCTAGTACTGGCCCTAAGATCTTTCTGAGAATTCTTCTCTCTCTCTGACCGCCAATTTATCCATCAAGCCTCCTTTAATCGTTGACAGACACTCCATAGCATACAGGGCTTCTTTGTTATTTCTCCAGAACAAAAAGCTTGTAGTTTTACGTGACCGTTAATCTCGCGATCATAAGCCACGGGACCTCCGTTTTACGTGGAATCCGAACCACAGGGCATGGCCTTTCACATAGAAAATCTCACATGCATTGACCGGGAATCGAACATTTCTCCAGAACAAAGAATTATCACTGTTCAAGAGCGAAAATGTAAATTGAACAAAACTAGCCATTCTGATACAAATTGCGGTGCTGATAATGAATATGAAAGACAACATTGAAACTTAGCTCTAGTTTTCATTTTACAAAAGTTGGTAACAATTAACTCATATTTTGGGAAAGTCACGCTAACTTAGGAAATATACAAGTACAACTGTTTTATATGTGAGTGGGATAGCAGGGCACGTGCTTCTCATTATACAAAAAAAGTCCTCTCGGCACGCCGGAAGGCGGAGGTAGATTTCACCGGACAAACTTGGGGATAGGCGAAAATAGGCAGAATATGCAGGTTTTCGTAGAAGGATCAGACCTCACTTATTGCGAGAAGGCATTTTATAATTGGAGCTTAATTAACTTTGTTTTTCGTCATTTTATGCTTATTTTAAACATTGTATTGTCTTATGGGAACGGTAACCTTCTTGTCATTTGGGGTCCATTTTTATACTTGTGGTCACACTATCCTTATGCAAGGTTTCGACACTGATGTGTAACTATGTAACGGTCTGTTACTTCTTCACGCAAAATTATAGCCTAACTCCCGCAGAGATTTTGGTTGGTTCCTCAGTTTAGGGGCTGCGACAACGCGGTCATGTAACCCCGTGTACTTAGGGATGGCTGTATTAGTCTGTAATTCAGGTAAGAACTGCAGACGGTCAAATTCAAGCAGTCGTTCCTAATATTGCTACCAGGTACTACCGTCAACGACACCTACCTGTGAACTTGGCTACTAGATGCCACCGCAACCAGCAACTCGCAACGAACGTTGGAACTTCCCCTCCAAAGGAAATCATACTGAGGGTATTTAGCGCTCTTAGAAAATCCAACGACTTCAGCCGGCTTTGAACTCGCGACCTTGGGCATAGACATTCAGCATGCTTGCTACCAGTTACGTCACCGAAGCCGCTTCACACTTAGTCAGATGGAATTCTGAATATGATCTCGTGCAAGTGCGTTATCTTGGCAACGTCTGATAGCTCATCCCTCATCAATTTAGTAGTGTTGCCATGGCAACCACTGATAGCTCTTGGCATTTTCTTATAATTCCGAAATCATTTTTCTCATCCCTTGGCATAATGGTGGGTCATATCAAAAATTCTTTCAGACATACGTTTTAGGTAATTATTAGGGGAATATTGTCCATTTCGTACGGTTTCGATATTGTGCCTATTAAGAGAGATATGATTAATGTTTCCCGAAAAAACAACTTTTTCCCACCCCTTTGGTCAATGGTTGGTGCTATAAAAAACTCTTCAAACATACAATTTTGGGCTTTATCCGACACATAGTATGAACGTTGAACGGATTCGATATTTCAGATATTTCACTTTTTCGAAAAAAAAACCATTATCACCCCCTTTGACCGATTTAGCCCAGTAACGAACGCGACCGAGATTTTATAGGTATACATATTCGGTAAAAAGTGATTGGTGCAAAATTACGGCAGTTATCGTGTCCACAAGAAACTGATATCCATATATATATATATATACATATACATACATAAATTATATATAAACTTTTGAACGGGCGGTGGTTTTGGGGTCTGGGGGATGTGAAACGCGAAGATATGTCGAAATTTTCCGTAAGTCGAAACATGGTACCCATTGCAATAGTTAGCTTTCTAATGAAATCTACCTCTGGTTGGTTCCTCAGTTTAGGGGCTGCGACAACGCGGTCATCTAACCCCGTGTACTTTGGGTGAGTGTAGAATCTGTCTGATAAACGGTGTGAATTGTAATGGCTGTAGTAGTCTTAATTCAGGTAAGGACTGCAGACGGTCAATTTCAAGCAGTAGTTCCTAATGTTGCTACCAGGTACTACCGTCAACGACACTTAGCTGTGAACTTGGCTACCAGATGCCACCCCAACCAGCAACTCGCAACGAACGTTGGAACTTCCCCTCCAAAGGAAAGCATACTGAGGGATTTTAGCGCTCATAGAAAATCCGACGACTTTGGCCGGCTTTGAAACCGCGACCTTGGGCATAGACATTCTGCATGCTACCAGTTACGTCACCGAAGCCGCTTCCCACTTAGTCAGATGGCAATACTGAATCTGATCTCGTGCAAGTGCGTTATCTTGACAACGTCTGATGGCTCATCCCTCATCAATTTGGTAGTGTTGCCATGGCAACCACTGATAGCTCTTGGCATTTTCTTATAATTCCGAAATCATTTTTCTCATCCCTTGGCATAATGGTGGGTCATATCAAAAATTCTTTCAGACAAAAGTTTTAGGTAATTATTAGGGGAATATTGTCCATTTCGTACGGTTTTGATATTGTGCCTATTAAGAGAGATATGATTAATGTTTCCCGAAAAACCCACTTTTTCCCACCCCTTTGGTCAATGGTTGGTGCTATAAAAAAACTCTTCAAACATACATTTTTGGGCTTTATCCGACACATAGTATGAACGTTGAACGGATTCGATATTTCACATATTAAGAGAGTTATAGCAATATTTCACTTTTTCGAAAAAAGCCCCCCATTTTCACCCCCTTTTACCGATTTAGCCCAGTAACGAACTCGACCGAGATTTTATAGGTATACATATTCGGTAAAAAGTGATTGGTGCAAAATTACGGCAGTTATCGTGTCCACAAGAAACTGATATATATACATACATAAATTATATATAAACTTTTGAACTGACGGTGGTTTTGGGGTCTGGGGGATGTGAAACGCGAAGATATGTCGAAATTTTCCGGAAGTCGAAACATGGTACCCATTGCAATAGTTAGCTTTCTAATGAAATCTACCTCTGGTTGGTTCCTCAGTTTAGGGGCTGCGACAACGCCGTCATCTAACCCCGTGTACTTTGGGTGAGTGTAGAATCTGATAAACGGTGTGAATTGTAATGGCTGTAGTAGTCTTAATTCAGGTAAGGACTGCAGACGGTCAATTTCAAGCAGTAGTTCCTAATGTTGCTACCAGGTACTACCGTCAATGACACCTAGCTGTGAACTTGGCTACTAGATGCCACCCCAACCAGCAACTCGTAACGAACGTTGGAACTTCCCCTCCAAAGGAAAGCATACTGAGGGATTTTAGCGCTCTTAGAAAATCCGATGACTTCGGCCGGCTTTGAAACCGCGACCTTGGGCATAGACATTCTGCATGCTACCAGTTACGTCACCGAAGCCGCTTCCCACTTAGTCAGATGTCAAAGTCAACCCCTGGCACCATCCAGCCCATGACGGGCTAAGGCCGACCAAGCGACCGCTGCCCAGCCATTTGGCCTGCAGATATTGAGGTGACGCGTGATCAGCGCGTCGGGTCCCCTCGGCCGTTTATCTTGGTATTCGTGATCGGGGTGCTGTCTCACTGTCAGACAGCTACTCAATTGTCCTCACGAGGCTGAGTGCACCCCGTTCCAACCCTCACGTCAGTTTTAAAATCCCTGACGGAGCCGGGGATCGAACCCGGGGCCTCTTGGTGAGAGGCAGGCGCGCTACCCCAACACCACGGGGCCGGCTTAGTCAGATGGAAATACTGAATCTGATCTCGTGCAAGTGCGTTGTCATGGCAACGTCTGATGGCTCATCCCTCATCAATTTAGTAGTGTTGCCATGGCAACCTCTGATAGCTCTTGGCATTTTCTTATAATTCCGAAATCATTTTTCTCATCCCTTGGCGTAATGGTGGGTCATATCAAAAATTCTTTCAGACAAAAGTTTTAGGTAATTATTAGGGGAATATTGTCCATTTTGTACGGTTTTGATATTGTGCCTATTAAGAGAGATATGATTAATGTTTCCCGAAAACCCACTTTTTCCCACCCCTTTGGTCAATGGTTGGTGCTATAAAAAACTCTTTAAACATAAATTTTTGGGCTTTATCCGACACATAGTATGAACGTTGAGCGGATTCGATATTTCACATATTAAGAGAGTTATAGTAATATTTCACTTTTTCGAAAAAAGCTCCCCATTTTCACCCCATTCGACCGATTTAGGCCAGTAACGAACTCGACCGAGATTTTATAGGTATACATATTCGGTAAAAAATTCAAAGTGATTGGTGCAAAATTACGGCAGTTATCGTGTCCACAAGAAACTGATATACATATATACATAAATTATATGTAAACTTTTGAACTGACGGTGGTTTTGGGGTCTGTGGGATGTGAAACGCGAAGATATATCGAAATTTTCCGGAAGTCGAAACATGGGACCCATTGCAATAGTTAGCTTTCTAATGAAATCTACCTAAAACAGACTGACCTCTCAGAAATGCCCTGACACTAGGTGTGAAGAACGTCACATACGAACCATTGGTTGACCCTAAACATATATTACTTCCACCATTACACATACAAATAGGGCTTATGAAAAACTTTGTCAAGAAAATGAACCGAGAGGGCGAGGATTTCAAGTAATTTAGGCGAAAATTCCCTCGATTAAGTGACGCAAAGATCTTTATTGGACCACAGATTCAGGAGCTTTTAAGAGACAATCAGTTTGAAGCAATCATCCAAGGCGATGAGAAGGCTGCATGGGAAAGTTTTAAGAGTATTTGTACAAACTTCTTGCGGAAAAAGAGAGCGCGAAAATATAAAGAAGTTGTGGGCGAGATGTTATCATGTTATGAAATAATAATTCGTAGCATGTCTCTTAAATTCCACTTCCTTCATGCCCATCTTGACTTCTTCCCTGAAAATTGTGCATCAGTAAGTGATGAACATGTCGACAGATTCTACCAAGACATAGAAGTTATGGAGAAGAGGTGTGCAGGGAAGTGAAACCCTGCAGTTTTAGCAGACTACTGCTGTACTATCGAGCGAGATGCTCCAGAGACAGTCTACAATCGACAAGTGAAGCGAAAACGATCATCATGAAGCGTATCACTTTGACATAGTCTTATCATTTTCATAATATTGTTCTGTGTATATCTGAAAATATGCATTTGTAATCTATCTCAACTCTTATTAGGTCATACAATTGCAGCCTTGATCAATGTGACAGCCATTCATTCTAGTATTTGTTGTAAGTTTTATTGAATACTGACGTATGTATTTGGCACTGTAATATAAAAGCACTTATTTCTAACACTAGAGCTATTGGTTAGATAGTAATATTTACTTATATTATGCACAAATGAATGTGAAAAAACCAAACTGAAGTCATTTACACACTTTTCTTCTACATTTGTTGAACAGTGATTATTGGATGTATGTAAGATATTGTTTCGCTGATGAAGACCGCATCGCCAGCCAAAACTAGTAGGTCGTTTATTTGAATACAGTAATAATAACGTTGTGAGCCTCCGTGGCTTAGGCGACAGCACACCGGCCTCTCACCGCTGGGTCCGTGGTTCAAATCCCAGTCACTCCATGTGAGATTTGTGCTGGAAAAAGCGGAGGCAGACCGGATTTTTTTTATTTTTTTCAATAATAATGTTATTGGTTTTACGTCCCGTTTAACTACTGCACAGTATTAAATATACATATTTTTTAATCACATGTAATTCTTTTTAGACTAATTTTACCTGTACGCTTATCCCAGTATTTGGATTACTGTGCATTGTGTTAACCAACTAAAAATTTGCAATATCAATTCTTAATAAAGTAACATTGAAAAATGTCTTCAAAACAATATATTCACAAATATTGCAGAAAACAAGAAATCTATCAAAATACGAGGAACATCACTGTCATCAGTGACAATAGTCAAAACAACTGACAACACTTTGTGGATACAGTAGCCTACACTTGCGATTATCTGAGGTAATTGGGACCGAGGTTACCTTGGATACGGAAAAACTCTGATAATACGGAAATAATGTGTTAATGCGCCGTTTATTAGTCTACGAGAAAACGCTTAAAACTGTACAGTTATGTAATTGTTTATTACAGCACAATTACTTAAAATTTACATTTTAAATTACACAACAGTATTATGAGTGATCTTTCGTATTCATATTGGACTAAATAAAAACGAATTTATAAGAATTTAATGATAGTAAATAAGTTCTATATATTACTTTTTATTTAGCCCTATAAGTATATGAAAGATCGCTCTACCTGATAGCGACACTCTTCACAAAAGAATATCAATACTGTACTCATTAACCATTTGTCTCTTAATAACAAATGTTACTTATGCTTAAGAAGACCACAATGTGGTTGGAACTTGTACATTAGAGAACTTCTAGTACTTAATTTTCATTAAGAGAGAAACAGATTACAATATTAAATGAGAAATTTTTTGAAAAGTATTTCATAGTTCTATTTTTTGGCTAACCTCTGGCCCCTCTTGGACGCTACGAAGTAACGTCAATGCTGCAGGGACAGTTGATCAAGTGGCGTAGACTCTTCTTGTTGTTTCATGCAGAATATACTGTAGTAGCTTCGATCACGTTCAGTCCCTCAGAATGCGCCCGCACATCGCTAAGGCACTATTCAACTTCGATGACACACGCCGCCTAGCGCCGCACTGAAACAAATATATATATATATATACATATATATATTTATTTATTTATTTATTTATTTATTAATTTATTTATTTATTTATTTATTTATTTATTTTCAAACCCCTCCCTCGGTTAATCGGGTCTTGATTAATCACGAGTATACATTTGTCGTTTCACAATATAATATATACAGTACATATGGTTTAGACCCTTTGGCCCCTGGTATAGACCAAAATGGTTAACATATTGAGGTTTATGAAGAGTGGGTTTACAAGAAAAAAATATTTAATTGTGCAATATGCTACATCAAAGGATTTTGAGTCACGTTGTTAACAAAGTTACATTGCTATTAATTTTATTGTATGTTTTACGTGGGGAGAGCGAGCCAAGGTGTATTTGATAGAGGAAATTATTTTCCTCTGCTATAACATCCGCACGTCTTATCTGTGACGCTAACTCAAGAAGTGATTTTTGTTATAGCCTACACTCAAAAAGACTTAACAATTAACTGGGGCACATTCAGAGCATGAATTTCAGTATAAATATGGGAGCATGAATGTCATTGTCTCTACATAATTATTCGTGTATCATTTCTATCTATTATTATAGATGTGTTGCTAAACACACGATTGCGTTATGGTTTGTCAATGATATATCAGTGTACCCGAATAATTCGTTATTTATTGTTCCAAATCTGTAAATTATTTATGGGGACATACTAAATTAAGGCACCCATGTGTCTATATTTATTCATTAGGTAGCCTATGGCAAAAAGAAAGTACTTCAAGAAGTGAAATTATCAAATTATATTTAGTTTTTCTTATTTCATTTTGGTGTATTTAGTACAGCAATTACTTCCGTTGTTGCAACCAGTACATATGAAGGAAGCTGCATCTTAAATACTCTTGCGTCCTTAAACAACGCCTGGGCAATGCTGAATGAAATAAGCTAGTAGCTTATAAAAGGGTTAAAATGAATCACGAAAAGTGTACATTGTAACTGGTATGATGTCCAGGAATGAAGAGTTTATCCTAATTCAGATTATACTAAATTAGGTAGCCTACTATCAACCCACGACCCGCAGGCATAATGCTGGGGATTCGTCCTCACAAAACAGGCGAAAAATTTTAAATGGTATGTTCTAAAACATCAGAAATATTTGGTTACAACATTCCAACATATACTACCTCTTTCGAACTCCTGTATTGTTCCCATAATGAGCTTGCTCAAAGAGCCTTTGCAATAAATAAATAAATAAATAAATAAATAAAAACTAAATACAGTAAAATAAATTAATAAAATAATCAGTAAATAAATAATATATTTTGACTTTGATTTCATATTTAACCAAGTTCGTGTTTTCTATGATTCAACTATGTGACTCCCATAGTGAAGTACAGTTTTCTGCATGGAAGAAAGATTAAACTCGCAATCCTGATGTATAATTATTAAGATATAATGTTCAAAGATCCATACAAAATTAAGGATACTACACGGAACACTTAATAGCTCCCTACCTCTTAAATCACGGATCTTCACGGCCTTCATATTAATATTAGTCCATAGATCAATCAACATGAAAATAACAAGAAGTTCCATGACGAGCTAAAGAGCCTACTTTTCTTAAAATTTAAGATTCATGCCCATGATTAATCTATATGGATCTATCTAGAATAATGACGAAATGAAGTTGGTAGTATCGAAACTTCTAATTAGTTCGAAATACTGTATACCTGGCATAATGTAGCCTAATAGAGAACTACAGTTGGCAGCCCTGGTGACTGAATATATTCTTAGTTCCATCTCTTAAGGTACAGAATACAAAATTTGGTTGAAGTCCAATGGATAGCATGGACGTTGCATGCAGTTAAACATTGGATCTAACAGCGCACGTAAAATCATGTTGGAAACAATGACATTCATGTATTGGTCAGAAATAACCTGAATTAATACGATCTATTGTTATGACAATTTTGAATGAAATCCATAGAAGTTACATGCATTTTAAAATTGGACCTATCATTAGGCTTAGAATCATGTTGGCAGCACTGGCGTAGGCCTATATTAGTTACTCCAAATTAATCAAGAATGTCAGGTACTATAAGTGTGCAAAGTTTAGAGCTATTGGCTTGCATACTTTCTGATGTATTAATATTAGGGTAACAAAAATAGAGACAGTATTTATTAACAGTTGGCAGCCCTGGTTACTCTTAATAATCGGCTTAGTCATATCTGTTATGGTACACATAGCACATACGAAATTTGGTTGAAATCCAAATGATAGTATGGACGTTACATGTATTTAAAGTTGGACATCTCAGCAGGCTTAGATTCATGTTAGTAGCACTGACGTATATAAGTTACTCAAAATTAATATAGAATGTCAGGTACTATACGTGTGCATAGTTTAAAGCTGTCGGCTTGCACACTTTCTGATATATGGGTAGTTGGATAAAAAAATAATTGAGAGCATTTATTAACAGTTGGCAGCCCTGTTGGCTCTTAAGAATACGTTCAATCATATCTGTTTATGTACAGATAGCACATACGAAATTTGGTTGAAATCCAATTGATAGTGTAGAAGTTATATGCATTTAAAAATTGGACCTATCAGCAGGCTTATAATCACTTTGGCAACATTGCCATGTATGGCCTCCTAGAAATTAAACTGCAATATTATTATCTATACGTGTGCCAATTTTGAAATAGCTCCCATTCATACCTTCCATGATATCCAACATGGAGCTCAAATTTCAATTGCAATTTTTCAGCAGTTGGTAGCACTGGCATCATTTTCAAATATGGCCGTGAGATATTCAGGTATAGATCTTTACTCCTACCAATTTATTTTTTCGATTGCTGCAGCCGTTTAGGAGTTGATAGGGGGGGGGGGGGACACACACACACAGCCAGACAGACAGACAGAAGGACAGACAGACACACATTTGCCCGATCTCATAAGTCTACTATTTCCTCATTTTTGCAAAATGTGAAAAGTAGGCTAAAAATGAAATATTTGTGTTGCAATGGTACGTCTCTTTTATGTTCAAAGTACATTGAACTGAACAATTTATTTAGGATGAACTGGTGAGTTATGCCTTCAAGTCGGAGTTGCTTTACCTTTTCAACGCAGCTGTCGTTGAAAATAAAACAAAATAAATGTCGAATAACGATTTGAATAATGAGTGTCTATCTTAAAAATTACTGATATCGATATGTAATATAACTAATTTACATCCAAAATCACATACACATGATTTAATATTCATAGAGATAACTGTTATGAATATATGTTTCTTGAGCCTTGAAGCTCTTCGGCTGCACTTCGCCTTTGGATATTCTGGATATATTGGATATATGACTTGTTACATTACACCATGCGATGCAGAGTGATCTGAAGAATGGTAGTTGTGAACTAATTGTTCTAATCATGCACTAAACTTATTTGAAAGCTTGTCACGGTGGGTGAGTGTTAAACGTGTCGGACTACCAACCCCCCAAGCTTGCAGGTTCGCTCCTGGCCGTGGTAAGTGATTTTTGAAAGGTGAAAAAAATCACGACATGCATGTCATACGTTGTTGGCATATTAAAGAACCCATTTGAATTCAGTAGGCCGTGTTCATAATGGCAAAATTAATCTCGGTATTTTTCGCCAACACAAAGTTCCTCCATTCTCTACTAGATAGCGTTATAGTGTCAAGGAGCTTAGATATCTAACCTCCTTGGCTATCATAGCGTTCCAAGGAACGACAAAATTAGAAATGCAAGCTGCCCTTTGGGTGTCAAATAGCAAAGCTTGCACCCGAGGCCATACGATATTATTATTATTATTTACTTATTTGAACAAGGTATTTAACCAGATAAGGAGGTGTATTAGTTTCTAAATTTCTGAATAGTAAGAAAGTACGAATAGTATGATCGCCTTTTCCCAAACTTCAACCAGCCAATGGTTTTGTAAAGACGGAGTAATGTGATATTGTTCACAATAATGTTGAAGATAAAACGTATGCAGGTAGGCTACATGCAATCTGCACTCTCTGCCGCTACATATTATATTCATCTGAAATGTCGCTGTACACTAACAGCCCGCAATCTACAATAAAAGTACCACTTTGTATCAGATTTCTTCTTACAATAGGAAGATACGGTAAATTTCGACGGAACTTATGAATAATAATAGTCACTTTCCCGCCTTAATGGAAACATGATACGTTAGGTAGCCAGTTATTTCACGTTCATGATTTCTGGAACTTCAATTTCCATTTTAAAAGAATGAATTTATTCCTCATGAAGTGGCCACAAATATCACAACAAATTGAGGAGTATGTGATAACGCTTCATGAAGTGTGCACACTTTTATTGAAGGCTAATTTCAACACTTAATCGGTGGATCATTCATAATAATAATGAAAATCCACAGCCTGCTTCCAGTCTCCGACCGGGTCAGGAATGGAATGAATGAAGCCCCCATCTAGCGGCGAGGATATGAAGTGTGCCGGCTGCCGAAGCCTGTCGCACTCCTCTGGGGCAATGATTAAATGAATGACAGATGGAATGAAATGATAGTGGAGAGTGTTGCTGGAATGAAATTGTGACAGGGAAAACCGGAGTACCCGGAGAAAAACCTGTCTGCCTCCGTTCTGTCCAGCACAGATCTCACATGGAGTGACCGGGATTTGAACCACGGAACCAGCGGTGAGAGGCCAGCGTGCTGCCGCCTAAGCCACGGAGGCTCTTCATTCATAATAATAATAATAATAATATTGTCCGTACTCGTGGTTAAATGGATAGTGTGCTGGACTTAGGCCTGAAGAATCCTAGATTTGAATCCCTGCGGGACATCGGGGATTTCAATTCCCTGGGGGGGATTCCCATAGCCTGGGGACTAGGTGCATGTGACATCTTCATAATCACATCATCCTCTTTAGGACTCACAGGTCATCCACGGGTGTCAACTAGAAAGACCTACACTTCGCTTCCCAGGAGGCCACACGATATTCTTCGTCTTGTTGTCGTTTCGGCCATCTACGGATCACGCTATTTCAACTGCCCTTTTCCATGTATTTGCGCCTGCGCCTTAACGTTCGTCCAGTATTCCCGCATTCATTTCCTATGCTGTTCCTTCCTCGCTTCAGTCCATGTCTTGACAGTTTTTAGTTCTGGCTTTACTTGGAATCCATGATGTTCTTGGAGTTTCGACTTTCGTGGAACACGTTTCTGGATATCCTCCAGGGTTATTCCCACTTCACGCAGGTCTTTTTCTACTTCGGTGAACCACGTCGCCTTGGTTTTCTTCTTAAGAAGAGAACTGAAGATCCTATTGCTCAACCTTTTAGAACTCAAATGAGCAATATGGCCACATGATATTAGATATTATTATTATTATTATTATTATTATTATTATTATTATTATTATTATTATTATTATTATTATTGTTCAGTCACTGTAATAAAGCTTAATCTAAATGCACCAGATCCAATCATGAATAGACTCAGTTTGATTCGTATACAGTACTGTTTACTCTGGTTTCGAAGCACTGATTACAGCTTTGCTACTAGTTTCCTTCAAAAAGTGGTTCTTCCATTTTGATTTGTTGCTCCTCAAATACACTCATGCCCTGAAGCCAATGTACCTCGACTGAAGGAGCTTCGGGCACACTTTAAAATGTTAATTGACGAGAACTTAGCTACCGTACTCATTACAGTTGTAGAATCATGAGCTCTGCCTCTGCAGACGGAGGTTCACTGTTACTGTTCTTGCTCAGAAATTTACTGCCATATGACGATATTTGGAATGATTTATTTATGTATTTATTCTTCGTCTTTCCTCGATTTTGTCCATCTTTGGACCGCGTAAAATAACCCATTGCATTCACTGTCTCTTATTTCCTTTATACTTTCTTGCCTTCCTGTAGTTCTTCATTACTTCACTTGTTTCCTTCTTCTCTCTTCCGTCCAGATGTTAACCCGCTTCTTCTTTTCCTTCTTCTGGAAACCCTTGAAATTTTAGGTAGATTTCATTAGAAAGCTAACTATTGCAATGGGTACCATGTTTCGACTTCCGGAAAATTTCGACATATCTTCGCGTTTCACATCCCCCAGACCCCCAAACCACCGTCAGTTCAAAAGTTTATATATAATTTATGTATATATGTATATCAGTTTCTTGTGGACACGATAACTGCCGTAATTTTGCACCAATCTCTTTGAATTTCTTTACCGAATTTGTATACCTATAAAATCTCGGTCGAGTTCGTTACTGGGCTAAATCGGTCGAAGGGGGTGAAAATGGGGGTCTTTTTTTCGAAAAAGTGAAATATTGCTATAACTCTCTTAATATGTGAAATAATGAATCCGTTCAACGTTCATACTATGTGTCGGATAAAGCCCAAAAATTTATGTTTGAAGAGTTTTTTATAGCACCAACCACTGACCAAAGGGGTGGGGAAAAGTGGGTTTTTCGGGAAACATTAATCATATCTCTCTTAATAGGCACAATATCAAAACCGTACGAAATGGAAACTATTCCCCTAATAATTACCTAAAACTTATGTATGAAAGAATTTTTGATATGACACACCATTACGCCAAGGGATGAGAAAAATAATTTCGGAATTATAAGAAAATGCCAAGAGCTATCAGTGGTTGCCATGGCAACACTACTAAATTGATGAGGGATGAGCCAACAGACGTTGCCATGACAACGCACTTGCACGAGATCAGATTCAGATTTCCATCTGACTAAGTGTGAAGCGGCTTCGGTGACGTAACTGGTAGCATGCTGAACTTCTACGCCCAAGGTCGCGGGTTCAAAGCCGGCCAAAGTCGTCGGATGTTCTAAGAGCGCTAAAAATCCCTCACTATCCTTTCCTTTGGAGGGGAAGTTCCAACGTTCATTGCGAGTTGCTGGTTGAGGTGGCATCAACTAGCCAAGTTCACAGCTAGGTGTCGTTGACGGTAGTATCTGGTAGCAACATTAGGAACTACTGCTTGAAATTGACCGTCTGCAGTCCTTACCTGAATTACAGACTAATACAGCCATCACAATTCACACCGTTTATCAGACAGATTCTACACTCACCCAAAGTACACGGGGTTACATGACCGCGTTGTCGTAGCCCCTAAACTGAGGAACCAACCAACATCTCTGCGGGAGATATAATTTTGAATGAAGAAGTAACAGACCGTTATATAGTTACACATCAGTGTCGAAACCTTGCATAAGGACAGTGTGACCACAAGTATAACAAGATGTTCAGTAAAGAACATATAGCCTACTTTCTCCTAAATGCATGGGTATTGTTATAACTCTTTGTCCTTTTCAAGGAGTATAATTGAATGTCGGTTGTAGTAGCTTGTTGAAATACAACGTGCTATAGGGATATTAAACATGAATATGAGGTGCCCTTTGCTAGTGCTACCTCAGTAAAAAATTTCATTCAATTCGGTTTCACCGTGTTTGAATTGATATGGGGAATGGATTTCCACACATACATGGCCGCTATTTGCAAACTATTGGGCTGATGACCTTGTAGTCAGTCATAAGATGCTTTCCAAAAAAGGCATGTTGTTGCAAAATCTGGTAGAGATCAAATTATTAGGATGGTCGTAATTTCATTTAAGCTTTTAACATTTGGGTGGCCGTCATTCCGTTTCCGTCAAGATGGCGGCGATATAAAACATGACACTGAGGTGCCCTTTGCTAGTGCCAAATTTCGTTCAATTCGGTTTCACCGTGTTTGAATTGATAGGGGGAATCGATTTGCACACATACTTGGCCACCATCTGCAAATTATTGGGCCGATGATCTTGCAGTTAGGTCAGAATATGCTTCCCACATAAAGATATGTTGTTGCAAAATTTGGTAGAGACTAGATTATTAGGTTGGTCGTAATTACATTTTATCTTTTAACATTTGGGTGGCCGCGATTACGTTTCCGTCAAGATGGCAGTGATATAAAACATGACACTGAGGTGCCCTTTGCTAGTGCTACCTCTGTACCAAATTTCGTTCCATTCGGTTTCACCGTGTTCGAATTGATAGGGGGAATCGATTTTCAAACAAAGATGGCCGCCATCCGCACAATATTGGGCTAATGACCTATTAGTTTGGTCAAAGGATGCTCCCTCCATAAAGGTATAATATTGCAAAATTTGGTAGAGATCGGATGATTAGGTTAATCGTAATTTGATTTAAGCTTTGAATATTTGTGTGGCCGCCATTACGTTTCCGTCAAGATGGCGGCGATATAAAACATGACACTGAGGTGCCCTTTGCTAGTGCTACCTCTGTACCAAATATCATTCCATTCGGTTTCACCGGGTTCGAATTAATAGGGGTAATCGATTTTGACACAAAGATGGCCGCCATCCGCAAACTATTAGGCTAATGACCTATTAGATTTGTCAAAGGATGCTTCCTCCATAAAGGTATGTTGTTGCAAAATTTGGTAGAGATCGGATGATTAGGTTAGTCGTAATTTGATTTAAGCTTTGAACATTTGTATGGCCGCCATTACGTTTCCGTCAAGATGGCGGCGATATAAAACATGACACTGAGGTGTCCTTTGCTAGTGCTACCTTTGTACCAAATTTCGTTCAATTTGCGCTCACCGTGTTCGAATTGATAGGGGGGGGACTGACATTCAGAGTACACACACACACACACACACTCACACACACATACACACACACACACACACATACACACACACACACACACACAGACAGACACACTTTTTTCGCCCTGTAGTGATCTCATAAGTCTACTTTCATTTTTTGCAAAAATCGAAAGTAGGCTAAAAATGGACTCCAAATGACAAGAAGGTTACCGTCATCATAAGACAATAAAATGTTTAAAATATGCATAAAATGACGAAAAACAAAGTTAATTAATCTCCAATTATAAAATACTTTCTCGCAATAAATGATGTCTGATCCTTCTACGAAAACCTGAATATTCTGGCTATTTTCGCCTATCCCCAAGTTTGTCCGGTGATATCTACCTCCGCCTTCCGGCGTGCCGAGAGGACTTTTTTTTAAATCATATTTCTGAAAAGTAGTCTGTCCTGAATAATATCTATTATTACTTCCATCTCTTTGTACCTATTGAGATCCATTCTTGCTTTTGTACACATGACTGAAAATTTGTTTTGTGCCCAAAGAAATTAACCCCCCCTTTCCTGATCGTATCATGGATTTTTCAATTTCTTTATTTTTGTAGAGGTCGTCTTGTTTTCTGTATCTGAACTTTATTTATTTCTTTATTTCTTTGTTTATATATAATCCTTCTTCTTCTTTTTGAATCACCCCCTGTGTGGTACGTCTGATCAATCACTTCTTAAATGCTTGTGCTCTACTTTTCTCCCAATATTTCTTCATTCTGTCTGATCTCTTCCTTTCCTCTTCTGATATCTGCATCGGTTTTCTGGCGTCGACTCTGATTTGGAACTTCCTCGTGTTGTCTTTGGTGAAGGTTTTTGCGTTATCATTCATTAACATGAGTTCAGTAATCTGGAGTTCTCACAGGTCCTATTCCAATTCCGCAATCCAATTTGGTTTAATTTTCTTTTTGGAAAAGAAGTCAAAGATTTGCTTGGTTATTTATTTATTTATTTATTTATTTATTTATTTATTTATTTATTTATTTATTTATTTATTTATTTAAAATCTCAGAGTAGGTTCGTGATTGTACAGTGCATTACAATTTGTTTGCTGACACTGAAGGAAATAAAATGTTCTTAAAAGTTATAGTAGGCCTATGTGAGGATCCACTGACAGTCTAAAATCTGGATATTGTAATTCATCTATGAACTAATCTGAGCAGTAGGCCTACTAACATTAAGTTATCAGTAGAAACATAGATAATTAACACTTTAAGTATTATATAATTTAGGTTTGAAATCTAATTAGGAGAGAAGGCTCGTGTATACTCAGTGAGACAATTTATATGATGGTATGATTCCATAAAGAGTTATTATTAGGAACCACATTCTTAGGATTTTACCTATTTTTTCATTACTTCTAAATACAAATACTTTATTAATTTTCCGAATCATGCTCAATAGAGTCATAGTCATGAATTCTGTAGTACCTAAAAAAAACTAAATTATGTGCGAGCACCTGGAAATACCTAATTACAGTTTTGTTCCATTTATTGTAGTACAGGTACCTATATTTGAATTTTTAGTCCATAATTTTTAAAAGTGAACCACAAGACAGTGTTTAGGTTATTCCTAGCTCTAGTTGACTGAGACAAATCCTACCTGCCAGAAATTTCAAATATTTTCAACAATTTTTAGCTTATATCTTATTGTTTGGTTATTTTATATTACCATATTAAGAAGAGCAAATATTGCCTAAAAGTGTGAAGTTCTCGGTGATAATTTGATACAAATTTGTAAAATATTTACACTCTCGTTTCAATCAGATTTTCTACTAACAGTTAGGCAATAATTTTAACCCTTACCGTGTATTTTACGGAATATTCCGCGTTAATACCTTTGCCTTGCGTGTCGGTTACGATATATTCCGGAACGTAATTCCTGCCCTACCGGGTCGCGTACGGAATATTCAGCAGGCTATCATAAGTTTACATTTAATTACGGTAGGTGGCAGAAATGTTTTATGTCTACCTTTACGAACGCAACTGGAACCGGAAATGAATACGTGAATCATTTCACTTCATTTTTCAGGATTAGTGAGATACAAACTTATGTTTGACAGTATCAGAGGATGTTAGGTGTAAACAGTGAAATATCGGGCTCGTACAATAAAAATATGTCTACGATTTTAAAGTATTCGGACAAATCGACCAGTAGAGTGGCAATTTGAACTGATGGAAATGAGAGTAATGGTGATGCAGACACTTGTGTAGTATGCCTGCTTTCCGCGTTCAAATTCCATGATTTCCCTGAAGTGATTCATGTCTTCCACTGCTTTCCTTGTTTTAAATGTTTTTCTAAACAATATTAAAAAGTAATAAAAACAAGCAAGGCTTAACATTTTCTTTAAAAATATTACTCAAAGAAGTTTTCAACATGTTACAGTGACACTAGAAAGGTTAAGCCTTTTGCAGTTTATGTCAACTCTTGATACTCTTTAAACATAAGAACCTATTTAAAAACCTATTCTGCCTATTAAAAAAGCTAAATTAATCATTTTATGTTTTTGAAAACTTAAAATGACAATTATAAAAACCTAAAAATCTGGTCCCTAGTTATTATCATTATCATCAAAATGTCAAGGATTACAGCAAACTTTTAGCTCCTCTTATTGAATACATATACACATCAGAAGTTAATAAGATGTCCCGTAAAGACCAATCACGTACTTTTATTGAAATCAGTGCTTCAGTAGAGTCTTTTTAATATACTGGTCCGCTACAATCAATTGAATTTATGTAGTGAGCTTTTGTATCGTAAACAAAATTTGGTCAACACGAATGCACACAAAAGAGTTGGGTTATACCCTAATCATGTAAAGAATTACATGAGATTTATAAATACACTAGGATGACCAGCTTCGATCGTCAAGCGATCATCGTCAGATCCATTACACTTCGGCTATAAAATCTATTGTGGTGTTTGAAGCCATATTTTCAGTGTTGCCTTAGTAAACAAGAGTTTAGTGCTTTTCAGTCGGTCAACACGAATGTACCCAAACGAGATGGGTTATGCCCTAATCCTGAAATAAATTACATGAGATTAATAAAACCGACTGAAAAGCACTAAACTCTTGTATAAAATCTATGTTTGAAAATACAGGTAAAAATATTTACAGTATATACAATTATTTAGTTGCAGTATTGGTAATGCAACTTGTCGGTGTATGCTTGTTGTAGTATATATGATGTTAGGTGAAATGCTAAAATGGCGATATAAAACTGGAATTTGTCTGTTTGGAGTGACTATAGACAACTATGGTTGTACTGTATAGAACAGGCTACTACTTATCTGGTTGGGTGTCTTCCACGCTGTTGCTGCTAGCAGTGTCAACTTAACTCTTTCACCAGTGACTGTCGACAGTCAACTCTTTTGTGTACATTCGTGTTGACTGACTGCAAAGCACCAACTTTTGTTTACTAAGGCCACACTGAAAAATGGCTTCAAACCCCATAGTGTCTTTTGTATCGTATAGTGGCAGCACGTTGAGGAACATAAAAAAGTACCTGGAGTCCATATCGGTAAAGAAGAAACAAGGAAGCTGTACTGTGCCATATCACCCGCAGGGCCGCAACTGTCCAGTGATATCCAATGTGTCCAACAATTACTTTTTAATGTATAGCCTACAGTGTACAGGCTGTACGCATTTGTAATATCTTCAGCTCATTTCTTTGAGACTTGGACAATTGAAGTCACTTGTGCATTACCCTAAATCATAATTTCGAGAGAATGTTAGAAATAATTCGTCAGCCTATTTACATTTTAATATCCAACGATTGGTTACATCACTAAATTAGGAATATAACGAATCCTCACCATTAATAATGCAATATCTTACAGTAAACTTTTGATTACGCTATGTTTCGTGATAATAGTGAAATAGGTAGTCCAAATATCACTCTTATGTTAAAAAAAATTAAGGTGTCACCATGCTGTATTTACAGTGTAAAGACGAACATGGATATACTTAGGATATACTACAGTAACAATCCAGGTTTATGATAATCGATCAAATGGATTGCGAATAATAGATTTTAGAGTTTGAAATGTATGGGCCAAATTTCTTCAAGACATAAGGACGTATATGAAGTTACATATCGTTACTGAGCTTGCAATTCCCGTATCTGACAAGGCTTTTCTTTTCCAATATTTCCTTATGATTGGTTACGCCTCCAATGTGCCGTCCAACACAACAATTCACGCTAGGTTAATTTTCCTGTGTAAAGGCATAAAGAAATATACATTTCAAATGCATTGCACTGTAGAAACGTAGGCCTATATTCCCGTGTAGTTAGGCACTTCTACAATACAGTAGGCTGTATTTAAGGTTCAATTTCCTATAGGACATACACAGGAAAAATACCATAGCGTGATTGTTCTGTTGTTGTTGAATAATTGAAGGGCTTTGCGACATCATGATCATGTAGCCCTGTGTACTTGGGTGTGTGTGTGTGTGTGTGTGGAATTTGCCTGATAACCTATGTTATTGTGATGACTGTATTAGTGTGTGTGTAGTTGTAAGTCAGATGAGGATTGGGAATAAGGCGGCCGTGGCCTTCAGTTAAGACCCATCCCGGCATTTGCCTGGAGTAGTAGTAGGAAACCACGGAAAACCTCTTCCAGGATGGGAATCGAATCCATATCTTCTCAGTTTTACCTCGCGAGGCTGAGTTTACCTCGTTCCAGCCCTCAAACCAGAATTACATTTCTCAAAAGAGTCGGGAATCGAACCCGGGTCTCCGCGTTGACCGCCAAGAGTGCTAGCCACTTCGCAACGAAGCGGATGTGTATTGTTCTACACACGGCTGGGAGGCATGACTAGTCACAAGGACAATATTGGAAAAGAAGAGCATTGTCAGATACGTGGTATTGCATTGACACCATCGATATTAACTTTGGTCAGGGTCAGTAATCAAAATTTTCCTGTGTGCATTGTCGAGGAATGTTCTCGAATGAGAAACATGTTGTTATGGTCCTTTGAGCTAGATTAATTCAACAAAAGCGGCTTCGGCGGCGAAGTTGGTAGCATGCTGAACTGCTGTGCCCAAGATAGCGGGTTCAAAACCGGCCGAAGTTGTCGGAATTTTTAAGAGCGTTAAAAATCCTTCAGTAGGCCTTCCTTCGGAGGGGAAGTAAAGCCACCGGTCCCATGTCATAGATTTATGGCACGTAAAATATCCTTCCACAGACTAAACTTGTGTTCAGCTAAATTGATAGGTTAGATTTCGGCTGAATTCTCTATCAAAGTTCCAACGTTCACCACTAGATATCATTGATATCTGGTAGCGAAAGTTGGAACTGCTTGAAATTGAACGAAACGTGTAGCTCACCCTAATAAGACTGTCCGATGGGAGCAGGTACAGACTCAGGCGAGCCGAACATGTCCTCGGACACTCCCGGCTCTAAAAGCCATACGATAGATAGATAGATAAATAAATATTCAACAAAATTATGTTAAATGATCCGGCTAAGCTCAAATATTATAATCAGCGTTTTGCCCCAGTGTAGCATTGAGATCGTCAGTTGGTACAGTACACCTCACAAGACGCTGAAAAGTGCTTACTGAGTAGGCCAATGCAAGACATTTTGATATAGCCTGCATTATAATATGTCGTATCGACGTCACGAGCATTGCCAAAGCAATTTAACATAATTTTCTTGAATTAATCTAGCTCAAAGGACCATAACAACGTATTTCTCATTCGAGAACATTCTTCGACATATCGATAACCAAGGTAAGGTTTGCATTTGTTTTGAAAGGAAGACTATACTTCCTGAAGTGCTTTGGCAATGCTCGTGACGTCGATACGACATATTATAATGTGTATCAAAATGTCTTGCATTGACCTACTCAGTAAGAACTTTTCAGCGTCATGGTGATGTGTACTGTACCAACTGACGAGTCCAATAGTACATCGGGGCGAAATGCTGATTATAATATTTGAGCTTAGCCGGATCATTTAACATAATTTTGTTGAAGTGTACATTGACTTAAAAAGGAAGGAAGGAAGGAAGGAAGAAAGATTGTAGTTTTACGTGACCGTGAATCTTGTGATTATGAGCCACGGGACCTCCTTTTTACGTGGAATCCGAACCACAGGACATGGCATTTCACTTCGAAAATCTCACATGCACTGACCGGGAATCGAACCCGGACCACCTTGGTGAGAGGCATACAGCTAGACCGCTGAGCCACCACGCCCCCTCACATTGACTTAAAGACTTGTTTCTTTTTAATTCTGATTTTTTTTGTTTTTCCGTAATTTTTGTCTATTATTATAAGGTGCGTTAAAAAGTAACGAGCCGGAGGCATAATTACAGAAACCAGTACCTGTATGTTAGAAGTATTGGCCCTGGCTGTTGAGGCACTTGTCCCACTGTGACACGAGGTGGTGAATGGCTGTCTCATAAAATTCCCTGGGCTGCGATGTGAACCAGTTCCGCACGTACAGCTGGACGTCGGCGTCCGAGGTGAATCGTTGGCCCCGCAGAGCCCTTTTCAGGGGACCAAACATGACGTAATCTCATGGAGAGAGGTCTGGACTGTATGGAGGGTGGCCAAGAACCTCCCATTTGAATTTCTGCAGGAGTGCCGCGACTGTGTTGGCCGTATGAGGTCGTGCATTTTCGTGGAGCGACCACGGCGGCTATGGCGTTCACTATCACTCGGCGGTCCTGGGTAATGAGTGCATCAACCAGCTGGACGTTGTCATCGGTAATGCAGAGGGGTGCCCCAGACCGGGCATCATCGGCTAACGATACCCGTCCTTCCCTTAAGCGCTTGTGCCACGCCTTGAACCTTGCAAGGGACATGCAGTGTTCGCCGTACACATCTGACATTCGGCGATGAATGTCCGTTCCCCCTACTCCTTCCGCTGTCAGGATCCGAACACCACATCTTTGCTCTTCGATTGACACCTCCATGTCACTGTTTGCAATGTGACTTGCAGCGTTGGACCATTGATGCATGCTGCTGCTCGCTTTGTATCGTCACGTGACGTGGATGCGTGCCCTCTTGCGACGGGCTGTGACCTTCAACGCTCTGGTCGGAACCACACCTCGTTACACACGCCACGGTTAGCCGATGTCGTCACCGGTTTCCACATTCCAGCCTCCGGCTCGTTACTTTTTGAACGCACCTTATGTAAGTTTCTTTTAACATTATTATGACCTTCTAAGGAGCGCGAGAGAACTCTTTAGCAAATGATGTTGATCTTTTCTTGTCCCAAAATCTCTTCATCTGGGCACTGAAGAGTTTCTTCCATTCTTCAGTCCATGGTTTCTTGGTACTGGTACTGATTTCCCCGCAAAATGATTGCTGTTGACAACTGTTCTGAATTTGGATCTGTCTTGTATGATTTCATCCACGATGCCAACTCCATGAAGATCTTCCTCTATTTCTTCAAGCGGCTTCGGTGGCGTAGTCGGTAGCATGCTGAGCTGCTGTGCCCAAGATAGCGGGTTCAAACCCGGCCGAAGTCGTCGGATTTTTTTTAAGAGCGTTAAAAAATCCTTCAGTATGCCTTCCTTCGGATGGGAAGTAGTCGTCGGGCGGTCCCATGTCATAGATTTATGGCATGTAAAAGATCCTTCCACAGACCAAACTTGTGTGGAGCTAAATTTCTAGGTTAGATTTCGTTGTAACGTTCTATCAAAGTTACAACGTTCACCACTATGTATCATATACATCTGCTGGCGAAAGTTGCAACTACTTGAAATTGAACGGAACTTGTAGCTCACCCTAGGGGTGTGCGCTTGAAGCAGCGAAAGCCTCTGACGAACCGAACATGTCCTCGGACACTCCTGGCACTAACAGCCATACGATAAATAAATAATTCTTTAAGTCAGTTGGTCTTGACTTTCATTGAGAGAACAAGGTAATTATTTTTATTTAATTTTTTGTTTTATTAATTTTTGATCTTTTCATATTTAGGTGTCCACCTCTAAATTATTAATTGTATTCTAAATTTGTATACTTTAATCTGTGGTAAGAGGAGCAGATGACCTTGTAGTTCCGCCCCTTAAAACAACAATAACAAACTAACTAAAGATATTAACTTTATCAAAACATTCTTTAATACGCGTGCCCTGGTGCGGATGGTGTATGAGATGACCTTCAATTAGTGGGTTTGAAACGCTCTTCTTGGATTCGAATCTCGTCCATCTCCAAGAAGAGGGTTTCTATCTTTTAACAAACAAAACAAAGAGTTGTTATTGATTCATTTAGCGGCTTTACCACCTCGCAGTCATGTATCCCCGTGCACTTCGGTGTGTGTGGAATCTGCCTGATAATCTGTGTTACTGTGATGGTTGTACTAGTGGGTGGCAGGGTCGGATTTAGATTTTATGCGCTCCTAGGCCCGTGGGTTTTTGCCGCCCCCTCTTCATATCATCGTGAAGAAGGGAGAATTTAGACCTCAGATAGGTATTTGTGAAGGAAATTTTTATTTTAATATATCGTGAAGTAAAATCAATTAAATAAATTAAAATAATGAGAGAACACTGCTTCTAAATTTGTATCTATAAACTATAAATAAATAGGCCAACGAGATACTAAAATAAGTTTATGTTCGACCCTCACTATTACGTGTCAGAAAACTGTATCATAATGATGGTCATTATAACACTGTTTTCCATTATGATACAGTTTCTCCAGCCAATCAGAGCTCGTTCATTGACCAATTAGGTAACGATACCTTCGCACATGCGCTCAAAATCCAACATGTCAGACATAAACACAACATCGAACTATAATAAATTACCGACATGGAATACGCACCGTCCATATGTTCGCGTAAATAAACTGGCGAATATGAGACAAGCAATAGCACTGTACCTTAAAATCACCAACGCTAATTTCTGCACAGCGCATTGTCTTCAAATGACACCGGTGACAATATAACTGAGGGACGGCTGATGTAAACATATGGCTGCATATGGCATTGCAAGCACACAGAGCGCATGCGTTGGTCGTTCAAAGATCTTGAAAGACAGAGCTATAACACCCAACGCTCGCTCTGCGATCACAAAATTCAAGTACCGTAGCTGACTCTCAACAGATATTTATGAATATTTATGTTAAAACATATAATAAAGTTATAATTATCGTCGAACATAAACAGTCGTATGCAACTCGCCTATAATGGTAATTAAGACACTCGTATGGAAATTATAAAACTCGCATACGCTCGTTTTATAAAAAATACTTGTGTCTTAATTATAGCCATTATAGGCTCGTTGCATAATGTACTATTAAACTATTTAAGACTCATTATATACTTACAGATATTCAGATATACTATACACTACATCACACAACTATGCATAATGAATTATTCAAATTAAACTGACTTAAATGTTCTCCTAATAAATCATAAGACATTCCTGTTCTAAAGCTGCAGTCGAAAAATCTGCTGTTACAAAACATTTGTTGGAAAATGATGGCCACAATATAAATTAGAAAAGTGTCAAAATTTTAGAAAGTTTAATTTAAATCATAAAATTATACGAAATATGTGTATTGTAGTCTATAACATTTTGTGGAGTTTTTCCGACAAAAAAAAAAGCAGATTAATGTTGCGCCCCTCAGCATGTTGTGTGCATGTTGCGGCCTATTGGTAAATCCAGCCCTGGTGGGTGCATTTGTAATTTAAACTAGGATTGGGAAGGTAGGGGACGTGGCCTTAAGTTATGAACCATACCAGCATTTGCCTGCAATAGATCTGCGGAAACTACTGAAAACCACTTTTAGGATGGCCAAGGAGGGAATTGAGCCCTCCATCGTGAGGCTGATTGTACCCGGTTCCAGTCCTCAGATAATAGTTAAATCGCTTGGCAAAGCCGGGAAGAGCCTCCGTGGCTTAGATGGCAGCATGCTGGCCTCTCACCACTAGGTCCGTGGTTCAAATCCCGATCACTGCATGTGAGATTTGTGCTGGACAAAGCGGAGGCCGGCAGGGTTTTCTCCGGGTAGTCCGGTTTTCCCTGTCACAATTTAATTCCAGCAACACTCTCCACTATCATTTCATTTCATCTGTCATTCATTTAATCATTGCCCCAGGGAAGTGCGACAGGCTTCGGCAGCCGGCGGATATCATATTCTCGCCGCTAGATGGGAGCTTCATTCATTTCATTCCCTGACCCGGTCGGTCGCCTGGAAGCAGGCTGTGGATTTTGATTGGCAAAGCCAGGAATGTTAACCCGGGCTTCAGAACTGACAGCCAAGGACGCTAGCCACTATACAATGAGGGCGTCCAACTGATTCTTATCGAACTGTACAGGAACAGGCAGAAACATTATTTTTAGGCTATGTCTTCAATTTTGTTTTACCAACTCCTTAAACATGAGAAGTAAATAGCGTTGATACAAACAGTGCTAAGACAGAGAGAAGAGGGTAGAACATGACAGACCAGATCATAGAGATTGTTTCTTTCACTGAAGCGTAACTTTCCAACGCTTTGCCATTTGGAACGTTCTTGGAATCGGCCTTTCATCTTTATAAGCTAGGCCTATGTCCTTATGTTAACTGTAAGTACCTGAGCGACGTTACACAAATACTCGCAGGAAAACGAAGCTAAAAGTGAAATAGTGTTCATGTCGTTGATACTATCATTTGTCGAATGGAGAAACTGTTAGTAACGCTGAATGATAGCCGAACGTGCGATAAAATTTTCTTAAGTGCTGAAATTAGCCAAAATACCTGAAAAACAAATCTGTATGTTCGGTAGTCAGTTCGAAGGCTGGTTGGATCCCCAAAAACACCACCGTTAGGTTATGCGGGTAGATAGCCACAAAAACCCAAGACAGCGTTATATTGAGGCGTACTAGGCAAGAAGAAGAGTGAGGTAGTTTGCCATTGCTTTCCTCATTGAGTCAGTACAGCAGTACTAACCCTATGAGTAGACCCTTTCACAGCATCCACAGGCACTGACTGTGCACTGAATGTCATTACTAAGCACAGACCATACCTCAGTAGCTTCCATATAATCACAGCCATGAGTGAGACTGAGATATCGGTGAAAAGACACATTTTACTCTAGCCTGTGCCAACAGGCAAATGCAAATCATTCATCAAGAGATGGCAATCAGGCCACGGAAATGATGTAGTAATTGATATTTACTTCTCTACTGTCTACAACCCACTCACCATCCCCTTCTTAGATCACGACTTATATACAGTAGTAAAATTCCAGTTTGTGTCCGTCATTAAACGCGTGAATTGTCATCAAATACAGTATTGCCAACCACACGCATATGGTAGACTACTACTGCATAGGTGGTAGCGCCAAGTTGCATTTGTAGTTTACTATGGATTGTGCAAGATTCGCTGCTCTGTAATTAATGTGTGTGATGTTTGTTTACACCGCTGTAATTAATGTTTTTTGTGAGAATGCAAATTCTTGAATCCAGACCAATGGGTTTTGCCTAGACCAATAATTACTAGGTGCGGGCCCCGTTAATCATATACACCCGTGGTTTTTGTCATGCCCAGTGGGGATAGTCATGCATCAATAATCTTTAGGCCTATCCAGAGCAGACCAGTGTGGTGTATTTTGTATCCCACATGTTGGCAACAGTAGTGACAGTAATATGCGCGCCTCGGTAACAGTTGAAGAGACCTCACGAGCCTATCAAATATGGCTGCTGTCGTTGAATGACCAAGAAATAAAAATAGATATTATTTTATGTATTTAACATATTATATTTCCGCTGCAGTAGTGATCATGGTTAGTACCTATTGAATTAGTAATGTCCCCCGATTATGACACAAGGTATGAAAATCATATATTATCAAAGTGCAAGTGTATGCAAGTGTAAAAGCCACGACCGACTTCCATTTAGAATTAATAGAATGTTTATTACAAAATAGATGAAACAGTATTTTCTACAAAATTTAGTGTATAATGTTTCGATAGCCTCTTCTAACTCCAATTTCCTTTTAATAAATGTATAAATTTGTGGCTTATGTTTCAATACTCTTCAGGAAATTACATCACAGGGTGTCGACGCTCTAATACAAGGAATAGTGAGGCAAAATAAACACTTTAAGTCGGTACGGTACTAAAAATATTGATACAGAGCCTAGAACTATAGGTTTATTATGATTCTATGTGGATGTATCCCAACATCTAACAGTAGGTAAGGTATTTAAAGCAAATATATATTCACATACGACCAACACAGTGCACTAGAAATAACGACCTTCCACATCCTGGTGTAGTGACTAGCATTCTTGACGGTCAGCGCAGAGGTCTGGGTTCGATTCCTGGTTCTGCCAAGAAATTTTATTCTGGTCTGAGGGTTGGAACGGGTTCACTCAGCCTCGTGAGGCAAAACTGAGAGGAGGTGGGTTTGATTCTTTACCTCGGATTTCCTTGAAGTGGTTTTCCATGGTTTCACCACTTCCGGAAAATGCCGGAAATGTATCCAAATTAAGGCAACGGCCACGTCCTACCCAAATCATAGCTCCAAGTACAAATACACACACTACTACACAGGTTATCGGATAGATTCCACACACACCTCAGCACACAGGGCTACATAATTACGATGTCGCAGAAACCATAAATGAAAGAAGAACAGCAACAGAAATAACGACCTGTTCAGAATCAATATTACGGTAAAATGTTTAATGCCTGAAATAATACTTACTGTAATTGGTTCACGATTAACTCAGATGAATTGTTAGGTTATTATTATTATATTTATAATTAGGCTGATATTGTTATTATTATTATTAGACTATTATTGTTGTTGTTATTATCATTATTAATATTGTTATTATTATTTTTATAAAGAAATACCTTGTAGTTAGACGTGACCTTTAATCTTACAATCATGATCCATGAGACCTCCTTTTTACGTGGAATCTGAACTACAGGGTATGGAATTTCAATTCGAAAATCTCACATGCATTGACTGGGTATCAAACTAGGTCCACATTGATGAGAGGCAAACAGCTTGACCGCTGCGCCACTACGCCCCTATTGTAATTATATGTATTCGTTACGGCTAACTATGGACCACGTTTGACAGTTTTTACATTATTTGTTGTCTTCACTCTCTGCCAATATCTCTTCATCCTCTCTCACACTTCCTTCTTCTGTTCCCCCGTGTAAGATCTTCCCTTCCTCACTGACAACTCCCCTGTCTCCTGAAAACCTGTAAACCCCTTAACCAGCCGTCTAACTCACTCTCTGTCCATTGTGTCTTCTTCTTTCACCCCCATCCGATCCAAGTCCAAACTCACTTCTCGATACCATTTCGGCTCCGTCTTCCTCTTCATGAAGAATCCAAAAATCCTCTTCGTCGATCTGGCACTGTTCATCCTCACCAAGTGTCCATAAAACTGTATTCTCCTTTTTCTCATTAGGGCTACGACTCCTTCTTTCTTCAGGTATAGTTCTTTGTTAGGTTTGAGTCTCCTCTATCCATCCTTGATATTTGGGCCTAGGATTTTTGGGAGCATTTTCCTTTCTCCCTTCCGGATGTCCTGGAGGCCACCCTTCCCAATCATGTCTAGTGTTATTATTATTATTATTATTATTATTATTATTATTATTTATAGACTGTTGTACCCCGATTTCGTAAGCTACCTCGTACTCCTAAAAGTCAAGACAAAATTACCCCCCATATTGTTCTTCTTCATCTCCTCCTCCCCCTTAAAAGGCTCGGCCACACAGAAAGCGGTCTGTCGCGACGGGAAGCGACCCAGCGGTTGTCGCGTCGGTCTGCGATATGGGGACGTCACATAGGACGCGATATCTTTGAGTGAGTGGCCCAGTCTGGTCGCTTCCTTCTAGAGTAAATGTAGTGTGTTTTTTTTACCCTATTTTCAATTTTGAAAAAATAGGCTTATGAGATCACCTTTTGTCCGTGTGTGAGTGCGTGTGTGTGTGTGTGTGTCTAATAAATTCTAAACGGCTGGAGCGATTTCAATGAAACTCGGTAAGTTCATAGCACTATTCTGGGCGACCCCGACCGTGCCCTTCAAATTTTGTTACGTCTCACCAATCCATCATGGCGGCTGTGCGAAATATTTCACCAGGATTCAATATCTCCGAAACTATTACCGATATCTCCCTAGATTTTTTTTACGGCGATAAAGGGAACAACTAGAAGTTCACCTATGTGACTCTTGAAAAACTGGTAACTACAAAACCAACATGGCGGCCAAGCGAAATTGCGACATTTAAATAGACGTTTCTCGCGACTTAACCAACCAAACGCAATAAAATTTGGTACTGTATATGTTTATACACTTTGTAATGCACCGACATCTAACATTGTTCTATTGTTTACATAACCACAAGATGGCGGATGTGCGAAATATTTCACCGGCATTCTATATCTCTGATACTATTAGCGGTATCACCCTGAAATTTTGCACGGAAATAAAGGGCACTGCTGGAAGTTCGCCTATAAGATATTCAAAATCCGGTTAACTACAAACGAACATGGTGGCCAAGCGAATTTGAAAATTTAAATAGACCTTTCTCCCGATTCAATGTTCCGAACGCATTGAAACTTGGTACAGGAAATGTTTATATACGTTGCAATGCACTGGTATCTAATTTAGTTCAATTGTTTACATAACCTCAGGATGGCGGCTGTGCGAATTTTAAAATTAAGTTTTTATTTCTTGTGTCGTAATTATACGATCGAAGTGGAAGTTTGAATAATGAACCTACGCAATAATTTTCTTTAATGGTACATGACTCTATGGCCTATACATTTAACAATCCAACATGGCGACCATCCGAAGTATTTAGACGGCTATGAATATCTACGAATCTATTACAGCAATCAAACTGAATATTTTTTATGATCATAGGGGCTATGAACATAAGTTTACCTATAGGACGTTCAATAACCTGGTGATCACAAATCCAACATGGCGGCGACGCGAAGTATAAATATTCACATGGACGTTTCTCGCAATTTAACCATCCGAGTGCAGTGAAACTTGGTACAGTAAATCCTTATATGAATGTTAATCCGCAGGCATCTAATTTATTTCAATTGTTTCCATAACCACAAGATGGCAGCTGTGCGAAATTTTTAAATCTAGTTTTTACTTCTTGTGTCCTAATCATGTGATTGAAGTTCGAATGCTACAGGTTCAAAATAATCTTCATGTAACAGTGCATATATCTACGACCTACATAAATAAAGTCCAACATGGCGACCATCCGAAATATTTAGTCGGTTCTCAATGTCGACGAATCTATTACAGCAATCAAACTGATATTTTGTGTGTTGATAGTGGCAATTAACATAAGTAGGATATATGAAAATAGGCTGTATAGTTCTTCACGGAACTACTTGTTTCATATTAAGTATTGTTTGATATTATTATTGAGTATGAGCTCAGACGAAAAACAACTCCTTCTTCTATTTGCTTTGCAAAACACAAAGCAGAAAATACAATGTTGGTTGCATGACATCAATAAGGAGAGAGAGAGCAATTAGGAGAATACACCGCTTATGTATCGAACTGGAGTAACATGAAGATAATTTTTAGCCTACTTTTCACATTTTGCAAAAATGAGGAAAAAGTAGACTTATGAGATCGGGCAAATGTGTGTCTGTCTGTCTGTCTGTCTGTCTGTCTGTCCTTCTGTCTGTCTGTCTGTCCTTCTGTCTGTCTGGCTGTGTGTGTGTCCCCCCCCCCTATCAACTCCTAAACGGCTGGAGCAATCGAAACAAAATTTGGTACGATTAAAGATCTATACCTGAATATCTCACGGCCATATTTGAAAATGATGTCAGTGCTACCAACTGCTAAAAAATTGCAATTGAAATTTGAGCTCCATGATGTATATCTTGGCAGGTATGAATGAGAGCTATTTAAAATTTGGCACACGTATAGATAATAATATTGCAGTTTAATTTCCAGGAGTCCATACATGGCAGTGTTGCCAAAATGATTATAAGCCTGCTGATAAGTCCAATTTTTAAATACATATAACTTCTACACTATTAATTCGAATTCAACCAAATTTCGTATGTAGTATGTGTACATAACCAGATATGACTGGGTGTTTTCTTACGACCCACCAGGGCTGCCAACTGTTAATAAATGCTCCTAATTTATTTTATCAAAATACCAATATATCAGAAAGTATGCAAGCCGACAGCTTTAAACTATGCACACGTATAGTACCTGACATTCTATATTAATTTGGAGTAACTTATATACGTCTGTGCTACCAACATGATTCTAAGCCTGTTGATAGGTTCAATTTTAAAATGCACGTAACTTCTATACTAACTAATGGATTTCATTTAAAATTGGTACAACAATAGATCATATTATTTCAGATTATTTCGACCAATACACGCATGACATTGTTGCCAACATGATTTTACGCGCGTTGTTAGATCCAATGTTTAACTGCATGTAACATCCATGCTATTCATTGGACTTCAACCAAATTTTGTATTCTGTACCTTAAGAGATGGAACTAAGAATATATTCAGTCATCAGGGCTGCCAACTGTGGTGCCCTATTAGGCTACATTATACCAGGTATACAGTATTTCGAACTAATTAGAAATTTCGATATTAGCAACTTAATTTCGTCATTATTCTAGATAGGTTCATATACTGTAGAATAATCATTGGCATGAAAAGTAGGCTCTTTAGTTCGTCACGGAACTTCTTGTTTCAAGTATTTTCGTATGTCGCGAGAATGTTTCGAGGAATTGCACGATTCCATGCTTCAGCCTTCTTTAAAACATTTTTATAATGTTCGTGTGAACTGTCGACAAATATGTGTATTTACGCACAGTTTCAATAAATACTTCAGTTTGGTCACTCATCACTAGGGTTCGGAAGTTGAAGACCGAAAGAAGTACAAAATATGCAAGCAAATATGCCCTAAAAACTATAAAATATGACCTCAACTATGAAATATCACATGAATTTTTGGGATAGGTAGAGTATCACAAACATACAGTAAACGTCTTAAGTGCCAAAGTTCAGGGGCCGATAACCTAGATGTTAGGCCCCTTAAAACAACAATTATCATCATCATCATTAAGTGCCAAAGCGTGACATCCTGTTGAAAGGCGGAAGCACACTATCGTCATATTCCGTGACCTCATGCGTACAGTGTCGCAATCTAACTTGTCCAGAAAGATGTGCTAAAAGACGTCCGTAGAGGAGCGCTTTCTTGGAATCAGGTCTTCTAAACCTGCTATCTGCCTGTTCCGGGAAAAGAAAGAAAAATATATCTACTGCACTATTTGGAAATCCTGTGTTTGAAACTCGACGCGTACCTTGTTAACGATGCCTCAATTTAAACGAAAATGCTGAAATTATAACCAAATATGACCTTATATCACTAAAATATGACCAAAAACAAAACAAAAGAATGGCCGAAATATGCATTTATAGGCAACATCAAATTGCTTTAAACGTGGTCAGGGACTCATCATTCAAACTTATTTTTCAGATTTCGGGTAAAATGAGCTCAGGAAAAAAATATGACTTTCCCTTAACTTCCGAACCTTACTCATCACAATCGAAGACGGCACGGCGGTAAGGCGGGCAATCTGTGAATTTGTGCAACCGGATCGCTCGTCGTCGTGACAAACACTAGCGGGTGACGGTAGACCGCGTTCTGTGTGCCAGGGTTGATGCAACTTTGGGAAATACAACTGGACCGCCTGGCCGCCTCGGTCAGATATCGCTTCCCGCCGCGACAGACCGCGTTCTGTGTGCCAGGGTTGATGCAACTTTGGGAAATACAACTGGACCGCCTGACCGCCTCGGTCAGATACCGCTTCCCGCCGCGACAGACCGCGTTCTGTGTGCCAGGGTTGATGCAACTTTGGGAAATACAACTGGACCGCCTGGCCGCCTCGGTCAGATACCGCTTCCCGCCGCGACAGACCGCGTTCTGTGTGCCAGGGTTGATGCAACTTTGGGAAATACAACTGGACCGCCTGGCCGCCTCGGTCAGATACCGCTTCCCGCCGCGACAGACCGCGTTCTGTGTGCCAGGGTTGATGCAACTTTGGGAAATACAACTGGACCGCCTGACCGCCTCGGTCAGATACCGCTTCCCGCCGCGACAGACCGCGTTCTGTGTGCCAGGGTTGATGCAACTTTGGGAAATACAACTGGACCGCCTGGCCGCCTCGGTCAGATACCGCTTCCCGCCGCGACAGACCGCGTTCTGTGTGCCAGGGTTGATGCAACTTTGGGAAATACAACTGGACCGCCTGGCCGCCTCGGTCAGACACCGCTTCCCGCCGCGACAGACCGCGTTCTGTGTGCCAGGGTTGATGCAACTTTGGGAAATACAACTGGACCGCCTGGCCGCCTCGGTCAGATACCGCTTCCCGCCGCGACAGACCGCGTTCTGTGTGCCAGGGTTGATGCAACTTTGGGAAATACAACTGGACCGCCTGACCGCCTCGGTCAGATACCGCTTCCCGCCGCGACAGACCGCGTTCTGTGTGCCAGGGTTGATGCAACTTTGGGAAATACAACTGGACCGCCTGGCCGCCTCGGTCAGATACCGCTTCCCGCCGCGACAGACCGCGTTCTGTGTGCCAGGGTTGATGCAACTTTGGGAAATACAACTGGACCGCCTGGCCGCCTCGGTCAGACACCGCTTCCCGCCGCGACAGACCGCGTTCTGTGTGCCAGGGTTGATGCAACTTTGGGAAATACAACTGGACCGCCTGGCCGCCTCGGTCAGATACCGCTTCCCGCCGCGACAGACCGCGTTCTGTGTGCCAGGGTTGATGCAACTTTGGGAAATACAACTGGACCGCCTGGCCGCCTCGGTCAGATACCGCTTCCCGCCGCGACAGACCGCGTTCTGTGTGCCAGGGTTGATGCAACTTTGGGAAATACAACTGGACCGCCTGGCCGCCTCGGTCAGATACCGCTTCCCGCCGCGGCGGACAGCTTTCTGTGAGACCAAGCCTTTAATGTTATCCTGATGGCGTGGGTTCCATTGTTCAAAAAGCTTGCCACGGTGGGTGAGTGGATATCGTGTCGGTCTACTAACCCCAAGATTGCAGGTTCGCTCTTGGCCGTGGTAAGGGATTTTGGAAAGGTGGGAAAAAATACGATACGCATGTCATACGTTGTTGGCATGTTACATAAACCATTTGAATTCAGTAGACCGAGTTCATAATGGCAAAATTAATCTCGGGATTTCCGCCAACACAAAGTTCCTCATTTCTCTACTAGAAAGCGCTATAATGTTCAAGGAGCTTAGATATCTAACATCTAACCGCCTTGACTTTCATAGTCAAGGAACAACAACATTCGACATGCAAGCTACCCTCTGGGGGTCAAATAACGAAGCTTGCACCCGGCACTCGAGGCCATACGATATTATATTATATTGTTCAAAAGTTTTTAGGATTTTAGCTAATGATGTTAAGATCATAAATATGCAGAACCGTAGTCTATATTGTCGTCCTACCACCTCTTTTCGCTTTCCTGTTAAAATGGGATTTGTCACTTGACGAGTGTCTTCATGATTGCCATTGAAACCATGCTAAGTTTGACATTCCGAATCCAAACACAATTAGTGAAAGGAAGGCATATAGATGTGTATTTATTGAAACCAAGTAAATCCCACGAGACTCTCGTTAACACTTTCTAATTGACTGCAAGTTACTCCTCACCTCGTGACCTTGCAGAGAAATCAGCCAAGTGTGAAAGTGAGTCATGATTTCCCCTCTTTCTGTAAAAATAAAATACAGTACTTTCAAAAGAGTTTCACCGATCTCCTGTGGCTACATTTCTTCAATTAGTGGGATAATTAAACCACCCACTGACTGACATTACACCTCCTTGAAGATGCTTCACTTTGTTGATAAATGTAAAATATCTAATAACTGTAAAACAAAAATACTGGAATGCAGCCGAAATAAAACAGAAACCTCTATGGACATCAAATTGGCAGGTGAAAAGCTGAAGGAAGTAGGAGACTTCTGTTACTTAGGAAGCAAAATAACCAGTGATGGACGAAGCGAAGAGGATATAAAAAGTAGGTTGGCTCAGGCAAGGAAAGCCTTTCTACAAAAAAGGAATCTGTTGACATCGAATATAGATTTAGGTATTAGGAAGTCATTTTTGAAAGCCTTTGTCTGGAGCGTGGCGCTCTATGGAAGTGAAACTTGGACTATTGGTGCAGCAGAAAAAAGGAGAATTGAAGCATTTGAAATGTGGTTTTACAGGAGAATGATGAAGATCAGATGGGTAGGCCTAGATAGGGTGACAAACGAAGAGGTATTGAGACAAGTGGGAGAGGAGAGATGTTTCTGGCGACTGCTAATGAAGAGAAGATATAGGTTGGTAGGACACATACTAAGACACCCAGGAATTGCAAACTTAGTTATGGAAGGAAGGGTTGAGGACAAGAACTGTAGGGGTAGACCAAGGTTAGAATATGTTAAACAGATTGCTTCGGATGTAGGGTGTGGTAGCTATGAACGATTAGCTCAAGACATGGAGGCATGGAGAGATGCATCAAACCAGTCAAAAGACTGAAGACTCAAACAACAACAGTTTGGTATAATGAAATATATCAGTGAAGATCTCATGCTATTTGTTTCACCCATCTTTGGGGTGCATGAAATCAATCATTTTTTTTTTGAGCTTTCCTTTTGGCCCAGTATTGCCTCATCCTTTGAGATCTTGCTTCCCTTTCTTCGGCAAAGATGTGGATCGTACGCTTTTTTTGGAGTTTCACTTGGAACCGTTGTTTCTTATCCTTGGTGATGGGTTTGGCTGTTTTGTCCATGAGCAGGGTCTCTGTAATTGGGAGTTCTACGAGGTCTTTCTCAGTTTCCTTAAACCAAAGCGTTTTTTTTATTACGAAAGTAGTCGAAGATATTTTTGGTTAGTCTATTTGAATTCATTCGGAGGATGTGCCCATAAAAATCAATTCTCCGTTGTTTTTATTGTGTCCGAGAGTTTTTCAGTCTTTTGGTAAAGAGTTTCGTTCCTGACATGGATTAATTTGTTGTTATGAAATTTGGAGCCTAAGATTTTGCGTAATATCTTTCTTTCTTTCTTTCTTTCTTTCTTTCTTTCTTTCTTTGACCCCCAGGCTTTCATATTATGAAAAAATAATACTATCATATCATCTGTCATTCATTTAATCATTTCCCCACGGGAGTGCGACAGGCTTCGGCAGCCGGCACAGTTCATACGCTAGATGGGGGCTTCATTCATTCCATTCCCTGACCCGGTCGGCCGACTGATAGTAGATAATGATAGTGGAGAGTGTTGCTGGAATGAAATTGTGAGAGGGAATACTAGAGTACCCGGAGAAAAACCTGTCTGCCTCGGCTTTGTCCAGCACAAAACTCACATGGAGTGACCGGGATTTTGAACCACGGACCCAGCGGTGAGAGGCCGGCGTGCTGCCGCCTAAGCCACGGAGGCAGCAATCCTAGTCTCAGTTACAATGACACACACTACTCTAGACATCACAATAACACAGCTCATCAGACACATTTTACACAGGCACTGACATACGGTGCTAAATGACCACGATGTGCAAGTCTCTCGACTGAAACAACAACAGTATTTCTTCTCTTTTTCCTGTTAACTACAGGACAAATCTAGACTATAAGAAAACAACGACCTAGAATTTCGAAAATATTTCTTTAGGGTGGAAAGGGTTATAACTGCTTAGGAATTTATTTATTTATGTATTTATTTATTTATTTATTTATTAATATATTTATTTATTTATTTGGATAACGAAGCCTCCGTGGCTTAGGCGGCAGCACGCTGGCCTCTCACCGCTGGGTCCGTGGTTCAAATCCCGGTCACTCCATGTGAGATCTGTGCTGGACAGAACGGAGGCAGACAGGTTTTTCTCCGGGTACTCCGGTTTTCCCTGTCAAAATTTCATTCCAGCAACACTCTCCATTATCATTTCATTTCATCTGTCATTCATTTGATCATTGCCCCAGAGGAGTGCGTCAGGCCACGGCAGCCGGCACAGTTCATATCCTCGCCGCTAGATGGGGGCTTCATTCATTCCATTCCTGACCCGGTCGGAGACTGGAAGCAGGCTGTGGATTTTCATTTTCATTTGGATAACGATCAATATTGTTTTAGAGCACAAAAAGGAACTAGAAATGCTATATTAGCATTACGTCAAATTTTAGAAAGAAGGTTATAAGTCAACAGGAAAACTTACATAACATTCATTGACTTGGAAAAAGCGTACATACATGTTTATTTATTTATTTATTTATTTACACTGTAAAGCGCTCTGTTCGAAATTATCCTTCCTATTTTTACATAAAGATTTCGTTAGTGGCAGGTTTCATTCACTCTTTGCTAGTCTAAGGGGTAACTTAACCCTGAGACTTCCCGTATAGTGCCTTGGCGGGTCTTGTCCCACTCAGAGCAGAACTGACAGATCTAGGATCCATCTCCGTGAAAGTTAAAGATTTATCTACATCAATCTTTCTCGTACACATTAATCCACAATGTCATTATATATGAGCTTTGAAAACAAAAGAATGTCAGTTTCATTTTCACGTCCCCTGTGCATATTCCTTAATTACTTTTTCCCATTATATCCGTGACGTCCTATTTCCGGTTGTGTGTGTGTATGTGTGTGTGTTAGTGAGACGGGATCATGGTGAGATCGTTGGCAAAGAGGTTCCATTTCCAGCAACACCTGTTGCTTGCAGTAGCCGCCAGATGTCAGGCTATTCATTGTTCCAACTCTTTGAAGTGGGTTCCTTTGTATTACGAGGCCTCGCGCGGAGAGGGGGAAGGTTATTGATGATCGTGGCCGGTGTTTTCAGCTTGAATTGGGGGCGGTGATGGTTGAGTAATAAACTTAGGGAGAGGAGAATAGTGGATTCTTGATTATTATTTTCCCTTATATTATATTGTATTTCTGAAAGAAGGCCTTGCCCGAAGCTGTTGATAATGGCTTATTTCACAAAGATACAAAACACCGGCCTATTGAAGATGCTTTTCCGACATTTTACCGACAAAAGGAAATTGAACGATGTGACTTGCTCTTCTCTAAAGATGATCTGAATTATTTGGTGATAATTTTCGAACATCAGGTGCGGTGTAAAATATCTAACAACGGTTTAATACTCTTCTAGTTTAAATTAACATCGCTAGTATTGTGAGTCAATTTAAACATTCCGCGTATTTTTTGACCTTTCAGAAATAGGCTATTATGTACAGTAAATCGCTAAACTGTTGCACTTTTTAAGTAATTTGCCAATATATTTACCTTAAGGATACCCTTCAGAGCAAAATGACGGTAGACTATCCCGACTATCTCAAACCACACTATTGTAATTATAAGGAACGTTAATAATAATAATAATAATAATAATAATAATAATAATAATAATAATAAGAGAAAGGCAGATCTTGAGAAAAATCCTAGGTCCAATCAAAGAAAATGGTGAGTTCAGAAAACGTCACAATCATGAACTCTACTCTCATGTAGAAAAGATCACGGACACCATTTGTAAGAGAAAGATAGTTTTCTATAGCCACATTGCTCGTATGAGTTCTACAAGGTTGAGCAATAGGATCTTCAGTTTTCTTCTTACAAGAAAACCAAGGTGGTTCACCGAAGTAGAAAAAGACCTGCGTGAAGTGGGAATAACCCAGGAGGATATCCAGAAACGTGTCCCACGCAAGTCGAAACTCCAAGAACATCATGGATTCCAAGAAAGCCAAAACTAAAAACTGGCAAGACATGGACTGAAGCGAGGAAGGAACAGCATAGGAAACGAATGCGGGAATACTGGGCGAACGTTAAGGCGCAGGCGCAAAGACATGGACAAGGGCAGTTGAAATAGCGTGGTCCGTAGATGGCCGAAACGACAGCAATAATAATATATATGATTTTATTAAACACAATGAGTACAATCACGTTTTCACCACTCTGAAACATCTGCGATTCGAGATTGAGACCTGCTTACACATTCCACTAAGTGGTATTTGGGGCATGGATTATTGCAATTCTTGCAGACGCAGTCCTCCTTGGGCTCATGAAATGTCTCATTCTGACAGATCCTTCCATGGAACCCATGGACAGCGAATCGCGTATACAGATGTCGAAGTTTGAAATTTGGCCCCTTCCAGATATCTGTCTTCATTGCTTCAGTCTCCATTATTTCTTGTGGTGTTTCGTCGGCTTTGTTTCGTCTCTCCTCGATGATGGTTTTATACGTTTGAGTTTCCGGTAGATCGAAAGAGTGCTTAACGTCTTCTATAAAGAAGGATTCCTGTGCTATTTTATAGGCGTAGCTGTTCATTGAGAATTTTGATATGGATAGAGCTCTCTTAATAAATCTCGCTTTGACGCTCTCTAGCTTCCTGAGGTTATTCACAGACAAGTAGGGCCAAATGAATTGTATGCCATATGTGGCGGTCGGCATAACTTTAATTTTGAATAACTTTATCGCTGTTGACAGGGATAGGCTTTGGAGTTTGGGAATGTCGTATGAGGCATTCGTTGCTGCCGTAGCTCGCTCCTGTACATGCAGGGAGAAAGCAGTTCCAGTAGTTTGTAGCACGACACCCAGGTATTTGAAGTTGGGTACGAATTCTAAAGGTTCTTCTCCACATAATAATACACGATGATAAATGCCAAAGATGCTAACTAGAACCGGAGACAATCTAACATATCACAGGAGGCTGCCTACTGATTACATGGAAAGGCACAACCAAGTAGTCAATATAGTTATTTTATTTATTTATTTATCGTATGGCTTTTATGCCGGGAGTGTCCGAGGACATGTTCGGCTCGCCTGAGTTTGTAGCTGCTTCCAGCGGATACCCTAAAGGGTGAGCTACAAGTTCCGTTCAATTTCAAGTAGTTCCAACTTTCGCCACCAGATATCAATGATACCTAGTGGTGAACGTTGGAACTTTGATAGAGCGTTCTGACGAAATCTAACCTAACAAATTTTGCTTTACACAAGTTTAGTCTGTGAAAGGATCTTTTACATGCCACAAATCTATGACATGGGACCGCCGGCTTTACTTCCCCTCCGAAGGAAGGCACACTGAAGGATTTTTAACGCTCTTAAAAAATCCGAAGACTTCGGCCGGGTTTGAACCCGCTACCTTGGGCATAGCAGTTCAGCATGCTACCGACTACGCCACCGAACCTACACCTTGATCAAAAGTACGTATTATCTAAAAATACACCGGGTGAGTTAGCCGTGGTCGTTACGGCGTGGCTGCAGGCAGTCGCTAACATCCGGGAGGCGAGGTGGTTCGAATCCCCCCCCCCCCCGCAGGCAACCTTGAAGATGGTTTTCTGTGGTTTCCCATCTTCCTTCCAGGCAAATTCCGAGGTTGGTCCCTAACGATAGGCCACAGCCACTACCTTCCAACTCCTCGTCCTTACAATCACACTTTCCTCCCCAGACAACACTCCACACGCGACGGTACGTGTAGCTCACCCATTGGGTTGTGCCCAAATCTAGGAATGGGTATTCCAAGTTTCAGACACCTAGATATCAAGGGAAAGGCTGTAGCAGCGTTTGAAAGTTCGGATATTTGAATATCGCGCTACATTGCTTCTCGAAGCCTTTCGAAGGAAATTACCGATAGTTGGATGGTAAATGACGTAGCGAGTCACCGCAGAGGTGGAGACTATTTATTGATTAAATAGTTAACTATGGAGCAGAGACTTGAGACTGGGATCAGATTACTGGCACGGCCAAATGAAAGAGAATGCAATTAATATCAAGTAAATCGGACCAGGGATTCAAGAGATATGAGGATTTTTAGATATCAGGCGATGACGCGTGACCCTGACCGTTTTTGTATAAAAGCAAGCTGGAGCAGGCTTAGTTATCTCAATTCATCACAAGCACTTGGCGAACAAGTTGCGTCTACGCTGAGCTAAGGCACATGGTTGCCGCCTCTACGAAGAAGTACTTTTCAAATCGTGATAGTCACGAGAAGTGCTGCGCAAACGAGTTGGAACTTAGTAAGTTTCTGGTGAGGAGAATCACTGAGGTGATTGTTTTTCTACAGACATTGGTGGAAATATTTATATTTCCAAAAGGACATATGCTAGACTTGGTCTAGAAAATAGTATTTGTCACAGTCCAATAGTAAATTAATACTTGGATGTTTAGATCCATTTAAAGTCAGTTTTCATATTTTGTAACTATTTAACCACTTCAATCCGTCAGTACATTGAAGAATAGTCTATAACGGTGGCGTTCATTAGTCTACGCAAGGGAAACTGCAAGTTGTCTAGCGCATGGCAGATGGTGATATACAAACCATGCCCAGGGAACGATCTTCAGAACAGCCGTTAACTGCTTAAGACTGTCAACATTTTTCTTGTACTGATGAGATTACAGTGAGTTAGGTTACAACTGACACATTTAAGAAGAGATCGCTTAGATCTGACCCTTTTCAAACAAACTATTATGGCTTTGTTAGAAGCCCATATTAAAATGGAACCACAGTCATTTAAAACGTCGAAAGATACTACCACTATGTCTGACTAGACGATTTGTGGGTCTACAATGGCGGCCGATACAAGGATTATACGTGCTTGTCCGCTAGGGCATATCTACGGATAAATCTGGTATAGACCAGGTTTACTACACTTCAAGAACATCAAGAAATGTAAGCCACATTTGAATTATATTATGCTTAGCTAATTGGAACAAACTATTTTTTCTGCAGATGACCAACACATTTTTTTCGTCGTATTTAAAGCTTGTAATGATTTACGCAAGACTTGTTAGATTTATTCTGAGCATTTTCAGCACTCAGAACAGTTTAGGATCGATGACCGAGCATTTCGAGCATTTATTTGAATTTTTCATATTTTTGGGAAATCACGGTAATCAGCCGATGTAACTGTAAAAGTTAAATTTATTTTTGTTGAGGAATGGATATATTTTCCATATTCGAAGGTTCGAACATGTGGATTCTCACATAATGAGATGATAATTAAACATATTTGAAATAATAATAATAATAATAATCCACTGATAATAATAATAATAATTTTCATAATTTTTCTAAATAATTCTTGGATATTATATTTTATAATAATCATATGTATTGAGAAAGAGCCTATGAAGTAGTTTAATCATTTCTAGTTTGGAACAGGAGATTTTACGAAGGAGAGTGGTTAGCGCAAGCCCGCATTCAACCTACATTTCAGTTCTGGTTGAACAGTTGATATTTGCTATGAGCAAAGTATATGTTTCATATAACACGGAGAGGCATGAAACGGGAAGCAATTGATATTTGTATCAAATAGGATTTTTGTATTTATATAAAATCATGACGTAAATACACTTCGAAAGTGAAATGAAGCTTTTCATAAGTATGGTAAATTCACGGGTTGAACTGAATGGTAAAATAAAATAAACTTGTCAGTTTATTAATCTTCCAGTGTTGATAACAAGCAGAGGCTTGATTTATTGTATAAATTTTGGGAAGATAATTTATGTGTGTGGAATAGTTGAAATGCCATTCCCAGGTGCGCATGTTAAGTCGCAGGAATGAAGGTTTTTTCGAGCATCAATCAAATAGCAGGTTCGATGGCTCAGGTTTATAGTTGGAGTATTGGAGCCACACATTTCGTCGTATGAATAACCCGAAGGTTATTTCTTTGAAACCATCAGTTCTTATTTCAACCTTGTTTACGAATTCCATTTAGACTTTGATTTTGCTAGAACCCGGATTTGTCATGATAGTAGTTTATTCTTCTTCAGAGGAAGACCTTTGCCGTTGTTGTTGTTGTTATAATATTGTGTCCTTACACAAATAGTAGAATGGGCCACTGCCAATTTAAAATAATTCTTTAACCACGAATAATTTGAAGGATATTTTCAATCCTAGTGCCATGAACCAAATGAATTCATTATAAGACTACAATTCTAATTTCCGCATTCTGTCGAAGAATTGCAAGTTGTGAAAGTTGCTAGAAATGGCCATAAATATAAATATTTTTTTCATAATAATTCCAAGTGGAAAATCTAATAGTTGAATGGTTCAACCATTTATTGATCAAGTTAATGATTCAGAAATCATATGTTTTGTTTGGAACTTGAAGTTCATAATCGAGTCACTTCTCGAATATTTAATGTCAGAAGAACAATTAATTGTTGTTGTGCTTCGCACAGTTCTTCGATGCTATGCTCAATGGTCAAATACTTTTCAGATGTTGTTAATATGTGTTAATAATTTGTGTTGCTACGATGATAATAATAGTTTCAACGATATATTTTTGAAAACTGGAAAACAAATGAAAGTCTAAGAAATTCTATAAACATTTATTCTACGAGTGTTAATATCATGTAAATAGTCAAACAGTGATCTACGTTATTTCCAGTATGGACAATTCATTTTGCACTGGAATAAAATGTTAATAATTTTGGAACACAGTCCACAGGACTAACAATCGGACTTGTGTTTTCAAAAAGACTGTCAAATGTGTTTGGAAGATTTCTGTATATTGTGTGTAAATAAGAGTGTGGATTGCCACACGTGGATGCTGCTGCTTTGAGCATTATTCTTGCAGTCAGATTTTAACTTTAAATAAACTGAGATAATTTTACCAGATGTGTTTCACCCAATTAAATCTCCTTCTATCCTTATTGTTGCATTGAGCCAAAAATCAGCAAAGCATTTTTATAAATTTGATGTCGTTTTTGCGATTTGCTTTAACCCATCTGGCGCTCCGGGATATTTTGATTCTCGTGCTGACTGATTATTGGTAAAATGCATATGTGGTCGTGCGGACTCCGGTCTAAACGGGCACAGGGTGTCTGCCTCGAAGCAGCTACAAAACCTGGCGAGCCGAATATGTCTTCGGACACTCCCGGCACTAAAAGCAATACGCTAAAAAATCTAAAAATACTATTTGTATGTTCCCGATACCGTTTTGGAAAATCCTAGTCACAAGTTGTTATGGGACATATCAATTATTACCGACAAAACCATACCAGCGAACTGACCAGATATCGTTCTAGTGGGCAAAGTGCGGAAGAGAACCTTTCTCATTTACATCGCAGTGCCCAATTCCCATAATATGCAACAAACCTGCTGTGAGAAAATCACCAAATATCTACCCTTTGCTGATGAAATACGGCAAATGTGGAGACAAGAAAGTGTAGCGATGCTGCCCATAGGCCTACTGTAGTTTTATCTTCTACTGCTAGTAGTATTATTTGTTTATTTTACACGTTACTGGCCTATTAGACCACGCGAAGCAATCTTCTTCCTGTTTTTCCAGTTCTCTTTCATTCGTGCACTAATGGCCCTCTTCCTTTCTTCGGTCCATTTTGGTCTTTGGGCTGTAGGTGCTGCTTTCTCTGACAACACTTCCCACTTGTATACTTTGTGCCGAAAGACGCTTTTGTCTACAACGTCTTCTGGGTCGACCTGTGCTTTTTCCAGATCAATTTTGACTTGCATTATCCAGGGTGTAGTAATCTTGAGCCGCTGTAGGCCTATATATCTAAGAATTTTGTTGCTGAGTCTGGTTTGTGGGAGTTTGCTGATGTGGCCATAAAATTTTAGTCGCCTCTGTCTGATGTCTGCTGCGAGCTTGGACAATATTTCTGTGGTGTCTCTGGAGCGAAGCCTGTATCTTTCATCTGTGTGCCTTGGTCCAATAATTGTCATTATTTTTCTTTCCTCTGTGAGGAATTCCTCTATCATTATCAACAGGTCAATAGCTGCCAATAAACAAGATAACGTTGTCACATACAAGAACACATGGCTCATAAACATTGAAATTTCGAACTCCCACACCATTAGAATTAAGATTCATTATACAGTAATGAAGGAAATATACAAACGCAGGCACAGTGATCAAACGTCTTTGGAAACAAAAAATATTTAGTGTCATCCCAGCTGTAATCTCACGCACAGAAGTCATACAAAAGCAGCTCAAAACAGCTCTACATCAATTGAATCAGCCATACAGCATCTACCAGAAAATGCAGAATGCAGTAACACGGGACAGTTCTTGAATACCGATTGAACCAGCAAAGAGTTATGTGTAAGTCCATCGAAGTTTCACCGAAGACCAGGACATTGTTATAGAAACAATTGTGATATACAGTAATACTACTGCCTCAGTGAGGGAAGCAATGGCAAACTATCTCACTCCTCTTCTTGCCTATTACGCCTCAATAAGCGATGTCTTGGGTTTTTGTGGGTATCTACCCACATAACCTAACGGCGGTGCTTTTTGAGGATCCAACCAGCTTTCGGGCTACTACCTACAAACTACTACTACTACTACTACTACTACTACTACTACTACTACTACTACTACTACTAATAATAATAATAATAATAATGGATAACACCAGATATGCAAAAAAACTGCTTGATATAATCACATCAAAGAAGGTCAAAATCAGTTGGTTAGAAGAAATCAAACAGGACTTAAAGGAAATAAACATTACAGAAGATATCATCATGAATCGCAAGACTTTTGGAACTCTAGTTACAAATCACTCTTTCACCGAAAAAGCTAAAAAGGCCACTGAAATAAAAATGGACGGAGGAACGTAAGAAGGGGCATAGTGAGTTCATGAGGAGATTTTGGGAGAAGAAGAGGGAAGCTCCATCAACCCGAGTCAACAAGTTCAAACGCACTCCCTAAGTGGGCAAAACGAAGAAAGAATAATAATAATAATAATAATAATAATAACAGAATAATAATAATAATAATAATAAGAATAATACTGTTATCGTCCCTTATATTTGTTGTGCCCAAAAACACCAAGCTTCCGGCATTTTCTTCTAGAAGGTGTATTTTAACGTGCCAGTTGATCTACTAATACAAGGATATCCATTTAAGCTCCCTTAAAACCATCGGACTAGGCTGGGTTCGAACTGGCTGTCTCGTGTTCTGAAGGTCAGCACTTAAAAGACTTGTTTACTCAACCAGACAAAAGGGTCGTAATAAATAAATAAATAAATAAATAAATAAATAAATAAATAATATATTAATAAATAAATAATTTCATTAATTAGATAGATACACGAATAAATAAATCAATAGAAAAATAGAAAAATAAAGATTTAAATTAATAAATAAACAAATAAATAAATCATAATCACGTACATTTTAAGCAAAACAATTATTTCTTGAATTACGTTTGCAGTGCACACAAGTTAACAACCGCGCACTCCGACTCGACGAACAAAGCAATATACAAATCTCAAAACAGTATTTTATTTGATGTTTATGTTGTCCCGGTTAGGGGTTGGTGTAGTCGCTTCGATACCGAAACATTGCCGCACATACTATAGCTACCCGTAAAGAAGCAACTTGTTTTGAAGGATGTTTACGCTGACCGAAGTTCACATCGTCGCCCATAATTGTGCGGCGTCGGTAAAATATTTATGTTATTGCCTTTACGTCCCTTTTAACTACTGCGGCTTTTAGAGATGCCGTGGTACCAGAATTTGCCCCAAAGGGGATATTTAACATGCCAGTAAATCCACTGACCCGGCTCTCTCGAATTTGCGCACACTGAAATACCAACCGACTGCACCGGGATTCAATCCTGCGACCTTGGGAACAGCAGGAGAAAATGTTACCGTTGAGTCACGCAGGCAATCGTCAGTAGATTTACTGGCACGTTTAAGATCCTCTCCGGGGCAAAATTCCAGTACCCCGGCGTAGTTAAAAAGAGACATGAAACCAATAAAATTAGTACCGTATTATTATTATTGTTATTATTATGATATATTAATTTCCCCATACCAGTGGGTACAAATCAACGTATCATCGGGTTATTTGTTAGACGGTATGGAAAAACTTGTCTTAGGGGGAGACATTGAGAAATGAGAAAACTATGGAACAGGTTTTCGAGATGACGGCCATCTGCATGATAATATGTAGACCAAGATGTAATCCCAATTTTTCTAGGTTGTGAACCAATTATTATTATTATTATTATTGTGACAACAAGTGTCCCTCTGCAGTTGCTATTGGTATTACTGTATAACTGTGCGTCATCCTAGAGACGGACTGCACGGCTGTATCAACGTCTTTCATTCCTATTTCACAAGGGATCGATCTGACGTGATTTCAATGTGAATCAGCAACTACAACTACGGTAATTGTTTGAATAACCTGTTCAAAGAACACCTCTTGATGTAGCGGCTAGCGTCACACTGGAGGTTCGGGATCGATTCCCGGCTCTACTAAGAAATTTTAATTCTGGTGTGAGGGCTAGAAAGGGGCACAGTCAGGCCCGTCAGGCAAAACAGAGTAGGAAGGTTCGATTCCCATCTCAGCCATCCTGGAAGTGGTTTTTCAGGGTTCCCCCCATATCTACTCCAGGCAAATGCTGGGATGTGCCCCCCCCCCCCCCTCCTATCATATCCCCAATTTGCAATTACACACATGGCCCCACGAAGTAACAAACTGCATATCATATTGATAGACATGTCATTGAAAGTAATATTTCTTTTCATACTCAACCAAGTGTCCCGATTTCTTTTTGCAGATGGGGTAATCTAAGGCAGGACTGCCCAACCTACGGCCCGCCGCTCTGCGCACGCGCTGTGTCACCAAAACTTTCAAACAACTGAAGCCAACTGGGCAAAGAAGTGCGCGCGCACCCTACCCAAAGTGTGATAGTGATATCATGTGATGAAATGCAAAAGCAGGAAATTCTCGTTGACAAAATTTTGTAATAGTGGTATATGAACTATAGAACTATACATTGACCACTATATCTATAACTATATTATTATTGTATGGTCATTGGCTGCATTAAATATTTAATTAATTAATTAAAAACATGTAAATATATTTTTAGCCTATTTTCATTTTGAAAGAAAAAAAAAACAACAAGTAGTTCCGTGAAGAACTATACAGCCTATTTTCATATATCCTGCTCATGTTAATTGCCTCTATCAACATACAAAATTTCAGTTTAATTGCTGTAACAGATTCGTAAATATTGAGAACCGTCTAAATATTTCAGATGGTCGCCAGGTTGGATTTTTATTTTTGTACTATTACATTAAGATTATCGTGTACGTGTGGTATTCAAACATCAATCGCATGATTAGAACACAAGAAGTAAAAACAAGATTTTAAAATTACGCCCAGCAGCCATCTTGTGATTATGCAAACAATTGAAATAAACTAGATGCCAATGGATCAACATTTGTGTAAGCATTTAACGTGCAACGTTTCACGGCACTTGGATAGTTAATTCGCGAGAAACGTCCATTTAAATATTTATACTTCGCGTCGCCGCCATGTTGGATTTGTGCTCACCAGGTTACTGAAAGTCCTTTAGGTGAACATATGTTCATAGTCTCTATGAACATTAAAAAATTCAGTTTGGTTGCTGTAAAAGATTCATAGATATTGAGAACCGTCTAAATATTTCGGAAGCTCGCCATTTAGGATTGTTATATGTATAGGCCATAGAGTTATGTACCATTCAAGGACAATTATTGCCTCGGTTCATCATGCAAACTTCCACTTCGATCGCATGATTACGACACAAGAAATAAAAACTTAATTTTAAAATTTCGCACAGCCGCCATCTTGAGGTTATATAAACAATTGAATTAAATTAGATGGCAGTGCATTACAATCTGCAATATCATTTACTGTACCTCATTTCACTGCGCTCAGAGAGTTAAATCACGAGAAACGTCTATTAAAATATTTCAAATTCGCTTGGTCGCCATGTTCGTTTAGTACTTTACAGGTGTATGAAATATACATAGGTAAACTTGTATCAGTACCCTTTATTACCGTACAAAATTGCAGGGTGATATCTGTAATAGTTTCGGAGATATAGAATGTCAGTGAAATATTTCGCACAGCCGCCATTTTGAGGTTATGTAAACAATTGATCCAAATTAGACTCCAGTGCATTACAATGTGTATAAACATTTGCTGTACCATGTTTCATTACGTTGAAACGTTATTTAATGCCCCATGTTGGTAGCGACAATTGTAGCAGTTCTCCTCGCCCACACTTTGAGCGACAAGTGTAACGGTTTGACTGCCCCTAACTGTTGGGAGATAAATGTAACTGTTTACCTTTGCCTAAGCTATGTTGTTTTAATGGGCGCCAAGACCTCAATGCAATGTTGAAATCTAAATTTGTATTTAACAACGTCTAGCTCTGGCAGAACACATTCAAGACTCTATTCACTCAGATCGTGGTATGATTTGATCATTAACCCAACAAACAATTGTATCAGGAGAAGGAATTGGTCTATATCTAATGCTACCTACTGAAAGCAAAGATTGCATTGTAAAAGAAATGAATTTATTATATAAAACAAGTATAGCAAATTAATAATAATAAGTATAAAATTTAAATTGGAGCGTTGCGATTTTAATATTACCGATAGAAAATTACGTGAAAACGGAGTCTGATAAATTGATTTTACTCTTATTTCCAAGCTATGAAGTTACTGAAATATGAAATGTAAAACAAAGAAAATGAGAGATTGCGTATTTCTGCGTCATTTGCGCTTACCACTGGAAATTGCCAAAGCATTTCCCTCGTACTTGATGATGCTGTGAGCTTCCCACAGTCTCCTGGATGTCGTCATCTTCGTCGATGTTTGATGATATTCTGGTAGATTAGATAATTCTATGGTCCGTACCTCGGACCCAAACACTCGTACAACCGCACTGGTTAAGTTTTACAAAAGTTAGTCCTCCAATCCACGGAACATCGGAGCGATTCCCGCGTACAACATACTCGTCAAGTATTTCACAGATTGTCCTCCTTCGACGGCGCGTCGAACGATATATGCACACGTTGGCTCCCCACTCCGGAGCCGTCTACTAGCTTACGTAGTCCTCATTGATTGGCTGAGCACGCCGCGCTATCTTCCCCTCCTCTGGGTCATTACACTTGGCGGGAGGGTTCCGTTTCAACAATTCGCCTTTCCTGGACGATGCGAGCCCACTTGCGTAATTCTTCTCGACAGGAATCAGCTTGTATTTGAATTCCCAGTGAGTCATCTCTCTCAAATACCCTAACTGACAAAAACTCCGTAAAATTCCGTAATCAGATAATTTTCTATGATATCGTCGTTCGTAATAATTTGCATGATAGCGTTTTCTAAGACATAGAAAACCTATCTGAATGCTAATAATTTTTATAAAATGCTCCGAAAATATCTAAATAATAATTATAATAAATTAATAAAAATAATAAATTAACATGAAAAATTCTCTTGGCTGAACAATTTGCCGCGTAAATAAATATAGAATGGCTTCCTACTGACTTATGCCAGTTGCATAAAAACCCCACGAAAAACACGTTACATATTCGCCTCGGATCATCGGATGATTTACCGTGACGACGGTCCATTATCCGATTATCCCAGACACGTTAATAAACCCCATCCAAAATACATATTACATAAATGAAATCTCCCTAAATTACCGATATATACACTCATAATTTTTCTTCACGCACTTTGCGTCAAAGTTTGTTGTCACTATGGATTGCACTTTGCAACCAGTCCAATGTTTCTCATATAAAATAGTGTTCCACGGATATTTCCGCCTCTCAAATTCCTCTATGTTGGAGAAATAGACATAATAAATGTGTGAGCACTATGTATTTTTGATGTCATATCACACGCATTGAAGGTGTTCTGATATATTTATATCACCATAGAACTTCCTAATTTCACTTGAGGTCCCTTCCTTATGGTGAAATTTAATCTCACTTATCACTGAGCACACGATCACACTATTGTGGCAGCGCCTCGTGACCATAATACTTAATCTCTCTTTAAAGATGATTAAATTAATATTGACTTCTGAAAAAAAAACCAGTAAATGTGCATTACATATAACACCAAATATTTCTGTGCCGTAATCGCCCTGTCTTGTTAAGTTCCCGTAGACCATATTCTACTTAATACTAGTTCTCAACACAGATCAGTTCTTCTCACACAAATAATACCTCTGTACAAATTATCTTAAATTACACACTTACAAATCTTACATGGCGAGGCCGTAAACAGAAATCACGTGTGCTGATATGTATGAGTTTCATGAAGGACTGTCTCGCATTCTGATGGCCCATCTTTTGCCTCGTGGACGCCTTAAGCAAAAATACCATGTACAAGCGCTCACCCATCTCTTGGAGGCAAATGGGAATTCACCAGCGCTACCAAATTCTGGCCTTGGTTTATCGAGACATTTTAGTGCTCAAGAGCATCCGACAATCCCGTCATATTTCCCTGTACCTTAAAAACTCTCATTTACTTACATACTACCCCCCTGTGCGACTTCTGATACGCCTGCCTTGAAGACCAGCTCCTCCCACGCACCAAATACCACACTTACTCATTTGATAGGCTGGCTCGCCAGCTAAACACACTCACTTTATGACACATATTTTCGTAGACTATTTATATTATACGTCCCGTATAATCTGTTTCCCTCACTATTCTCCAGCACATATGCTGTTTTCCCAATACGTTTGGAAACTATAAATGTTTCTGTGTCACCTGCTTCCAACCTTGCAAGTGGCTCCCTTTAAATGAACCTCATCACGTTGCTCTACCTAGCATATTTCTCAGTATCTGTAACGATGCCCTGTTGCTACTGTCCACACATGCACATATTAAAATACCATCCTCTGCTTTAACCACAGGATAATCCCTACATAAATTAGTGTCCCTCGATAGCATGTCTGCAAGAATGTTATCTTTACCTTAATATATTTTACTGTGAATTCGTATTCCTGCAGAGCAAGAATCCACCTACTAACTCTGTTAGAACTGAGTTTACAAGTTCTCATATACAGTAATGCATGGTGATCTGTGTGGATCTCAAATTTCCCCCCTACTAAATACATTCTAAATTTCCCTAAAGTGAAAACGATACCTAAAAGCTCTAACTCAGTAATCGTGTATCTTTTCTCTGCTGCTGTCAGTCCTCGCGAGGCTAAAGATACAATGCACAGATTACCCTCATCATCTCGCTGACATAATACTCCAGCAATGCCTATATGTGAAGCATCTGTCATAACCACATATTCCTTATTTTTAGCCTACTTTCGATTTTTGCAAAAAATGAAAGTAGACTTATGAGATCAACACAGGGCGAAAAAAGTGTGTCTGTCTGTGTGTGTGTATGTGTGTGTGTGAGTCTGTGTGTGTGTGTGTCTGTGTGTCTGTGTGTGTGTGAGTGTGTGTACTCTGAATGTCTGTCCCCCCCTATCAATTCGAACATGGTGAATGCGAATTGAACGAAATTTGGTACAAAGGTAGCACTAGCAAAGGACACCTCAGTGTCATGTTTTATATCGCCGCCATCTTGACGGAAACGTAATGGCGGCCACACAAATGTTCAAAGCTTAAATCAAATTACGACTAACCTAATCATCCGATCTCTACCAAATTTTGCAACGACATACCTTTATGGGGGGAGCATCCTTTGACCAAACCAATAGGTCATCAGCGTAATAGTTTGCGGATGGCGGCCATCTTTGTGTGAAAATCGATTCCCCCTATTAATTCGAACACGGTGCAACCGAATGGAACGAAATTTGGTACAGAGGTAGTACTAACAAAAGGCACCTCAGTGTCAAGCTTTATATCGCCGCCATCTTGACGGAAACGTAATGGCGGCCACACAAATGTTCAAAGCTTAAATCAAATTACGATTAACCTAATCATCCGATCTCTACCAAATTTTGCAACAACATACCTTTATGGGGGGAGCATCCTTTGACCAAACCAATATGTCATCAGCGTAATAGTTTGCGGATGGCGGCCATCTTTGTGTGAAAATCGATTCCCCCTATTAATTCGAACACGGTGCAACCGAATGGAATGAAATTTGGTACAGAGGTAGTACTAACAAAAGGCACCTCAGTGTCATGTTTTATATCGCCGCCATCTTGACGGAAACGTAATGGCGGCCACACAAATGTTCAAAGCTTAAATCAAATTACGATTAACCTAATCATCCGATCTCTACCAAATTTTGCAACTACATACCTTTATGGAGGGAGCATCCTTTGACCAATCAAATAGGTCACTCACCTGATAGTTTGCGGATGGCGGCCATCTTTATGTCAAAATTGATTCCCCCTATTAATTCGAACACGGTGGAACCGAATGGAACGAAATTTGGTACAGAGGTAGTACTAGCAAAGGGCACCTCAGTGTCATGTTTTATATCGCCGCCATCTTGACTGAAACGTAATGGCGGCCACACGAATGTTCAAAGCTTAAATCAAATTACGATTAACCTAATCATCCGATCTCTACCAAATTTTGCAACTACATACCTTTATGGAGGGAGCATCCTTTGACCAATCTAATAGGTCATTCGCCTAATAGTTTGCGGATGGCGGCCATCTTTGTGTCAGAATCGATTCCCCCTATTAATTCAAACACGCTGAAACCAAATGGATCGAAATTTGGTATAGAGGTAGCACTAGCAAAGGGCACCTCAGTGTCATGTTTTATATCACCGCTATCTTGATGGAAACGTAATCGCGGCCACCCAAATGTTAAAAGCTAAAATGTAATTACGACCAACCTAATAATCTAGTCTCTACCTAATTTTGCAACACCATATCTTTATGTGGGAACCATATTCTGACCAAACTGCAAGAACATCAGCCCAATAGTTTGCAGATGGTGGCCAAGTATGTGTGCAAATCGATTCCCCCTATCAATTCAAACACGGTGAAACCGAATTGAACGAAATTTGGTACAGAGGTAGCACTAGCAAAGGGCACCTCATATTCATGTTTAATATCCCTATAGCACGTTGTATTTCAACAAGCTCCTACAACCAACATTCAATCATACTCCTTGAAAAGGACAAAGAGTTATAACAATACCCATGCATTTAGGAGAAAGTAGGCTATATGTTCTTTACTGAACATCTTGTTTAACGGATATTTCAGCACTACAGCTTTCTCAAAACCTTCCTTCAGCGCTCTAAAAGCCTGATCATGCTTGGACTCCCATCTCCACCGAGTCCCACTTTTAAGCAATTCCCTGAATGGTTCTACCAACCCTGAATATTTAAGAACGAACCTCCTGAAAAAGTTGCAAATTCCCAGGTAAGTTTTTAACTGTTTAACATGCTGTGGCACCTCTGCGTTAAGTATCTTATTAACCCTACTTTCTTCTGGTGTTACACCTCTACTCGACACTCTATGACCTAAAAATGTCACTTCTGACTGACAGAATGACGACTTAGACAGCTTCAAAGTGAACCCTGCCTGATCTAACTTCTGAAAAACTATATCTAAATGACGTAGATGCTCCTCAAAACTGCGTGAACTAATTACCATATCATCTATGTAAATGGTTACAAACTCTCCTGTGTCATCCCCTAATGCGATGTTTAAAGCCCTAATTAAAGCTGCTGAACTACTCTTTAACCCATAAGGTGTTCTACAAAATTGATAAAGGTTATATTTATGACTAAAAGCTGTAAATGGTCTATCTTCGTACATAAGTGGCACTTGCCAAAAACTGGAACTCAAATCTACACAAGTGAAATACTTCTTCCCCTCAAATGTTTGCATTAATTCCTCTATCGACATAGATTTCAGCTGATCTGAACTAATTCTACTGTTAACCAAACGAGCGTCTAAACAAATACGAACAGTGCCGTCGGTCTTGGGTACCGTGATCAAAGAATTAACATATGGACTGTTAGAGTGCTCAATAATCCCATCTTCAAGCATCTGATTAATTTGTGCCTCAACTGCACTCTGATAAGCGAAAGGTACAGGATATCTATGTCCTGTGAATACTGACCTATCAATAACGTTCAATGAATGTGTATAGCAATTGGCCATACCAATGCGCTCAAAAACTCTCCTATTACACAATAACACATCATAGAGCCGAACACATTGTTCCACCTCTATATTACCCTGAAATGCAGCCTCACGTAACGAGTCCTCTAGACTTCCGTTCGTAATCACACTGCCCACAAAACATGGAGAACCCCGCTCTACGGCTGGCGATATCTCATTTAAAGTACAAATCACACCTACAATACTACTCCTCTGAATATGGTCATTGAACGCTACTTCTACTTCAGAATCTCCCCATTTAAATTTCAAACTCCCTACATCACAACATAAGTTACCAGACACTCTACTTAGCCACTCTGAACCCAAGATAACACTGAATACTAAATTTGGAATTACAAGGCAAATCTTCTTCTCTACATGATTATTAATTTTAATGTCTACTAAAACTTGCTTAGAAATTACTTTAGACCTCTTCCCAACAGCTGTGATAACAAAAGTGCTTTTAATTGGCATCTCCTCAAAATTTACTCCAGTTCCTTTCATTTTATCATAAAATGCACTACTTATGCAACTCTTCATACAACCACTATCAATTAAAACATCTGTGTACGCCTCGGACACGTTAAATTTAACTATGGGGCTCTTACTAACCACTTCCTGAATAATACCTTCATCATTTAGTTCATGTAATAATTCATTACTTACATTTAGGTCATAGGGTTCCTGTATAATTGTATGGACAGGGCATGCTACAGACTGAGATTCTGACCTTACTTCGCAGCCTGGTTCGCGTTTAAAGAACCGCTACAGCTGGCCGTAGTACTAGTTACTACTGCACTGGTCTGGTTGTTCTGAGTTGTGTTGTCATTGTTTGGCTGTATATTACTACCACTAGGCTGTCCTCTTCCTTGACCCCTATTCTGGTTGTAATTATTGTCATTATAATTTCTCCCTTGATTTCCCCTGAAATCATTGTTTCTCCCTTGATTTCCCCTGTAATCATTGTTCCTCCCTTGATTTCCCCTGAAATCATTGTTCCTCCCTTGATACTGATTACCATAGCCATTTCCTCTGTTCTGATTTAGCTGATTATTATTATTTCTATTTTGAGCGTTGGCCCCTTCGCCACCGTTCCCTTGAACTTCTTGATGCCTGGCTTCATTAGGTCTGTTATTATTATTACCCTGGTTCCTATTGAAATTGTCCTCATAACCCCCTCTCCCTAGTGCATCAAATGTGCTTAACAAATTTTCTACTTGTGATATTGTCTTTACATTCTGGATACAAGCAGCCTCCTTGATCCTATAGGGAAAGTGCCTAAGTAGCAACCTTACCACATCACTTTCCTCCTTCAAGCCATCCAGATATTTACACACTAATACCTGCCCTAAAAAGTATTCGGTCATGGTGGAGCTTCCTTTAGGGTTATATTTACCACACACTACTCCCTCACGATGCTGCGACTGAATAACCTCATTCCAGAACTTTTCACAGAATTTCATTTTAAAATCATTGATATCAGTAAACTTGTCTCTGTAGACAGCAAACCAATTCCTCGTTTCCCCCACAAACACTTGTTCTAAAATTTCAACTACCTGGCACCACTCAATACTACCATTTTCCAACCTTTCCCCGAATTTATTTTCTATAGTGTTCATGAACTCCATTCGGCACCCCTGTCGATTGCTGAACTTACCCAGTTCTACCTCCCTGTGTGTGCTATTCACAAAAACTGGCCTATTCTGACTATTTTCTTGCCTGATCCTAGCTTTTAATTTTAACTCTAATTCTGCGATTTTCTCCTCAGCCTTCCTCTCAATACTGTTTACTGTTAATTTAATGTTTCCTTCTGATTCTTCTACTTTATCATATAGCTTTGCTTGTTTCTCCTCAATCTTGCTAATGCTCTCTCTATTACTCTCTCTTAAATCATTTACTTCTGCATCTATTTGTGAGTGGACTTTCTCAATTCTACCCCCCAGCTGTTCCTTAACCTCTTTAGTAGCTACCTGAATTTTGTCAATTTCTCCCCCCAATTGCTTTTTGACCTGCTGTGTTTCCAGTTGCACTAGTTCTTTTAAATTTTCAGCCTGTGTACTGATTCTAATTTCCAACTCCTCCTGTACCTTTCCTAATTTCTTGTCTACATCTGCAATGATCTCTTTAACCTTCTCTTCCATTACTCCTCTGATTTCTCCTCTAATCTGCTCCATTTTCACACTAATTTCCTTGTTGTTCTTATCTAATTTTGCATTATTCTGTTCTAATTTTTTATTTAAAGCTTCTGTACTTTCTTTATTTTCCCTACTGTTTTGTTCTAATTTTGCATTATTCTGTTCTAATTTTGCATTTAAAGTTTCAGTACTCTCTCTATTTTCCTTACTGTTTTGTTCTAATTTAGCATTTAAGGCATCTGTACTTTCTTTATTTTCCCTACTGTTTTGTTCTAATTTAGCATTTAAGGCATCACTACTAACTTTGTTCTGATACATGAACTCGAGAAGTAAAGTTTTTAATTCTGGTTGGCCGCCTACACTCCCTGTTTCAGTATCGGGATTTACCTCCGCTACCCCGGTACTACCATCACTCGACATACTGCTCGTATCATCACTCTCCCGTTGATGACCACTACGTAACCTCATCTGTCTTTCTTTCTCATCCCCCATAATGATATACACTGATACAGACAAATAACCCCCAAAATACAGGCACAGAAATATATACCCTTCTCCTTCCACAAATGTTATTAGGTTTTCAGCCCCAAGTTGTCGGCGACAAATGAAACGTTATTTAATGCCCCATGTTGGTGGCGACAATTGTAGCAGTTTTCCTCGCCCACACTTTGAGCGACAAGTGTAACGGTTTGACTGCCCCTAACTGTTGGGAGATAAATGTAACTGTTTACCTTTGCCTAAGCTATGTTGTTTTAATGGGCGCCAAGACCTCAATGCAATGTTGAAATCTAAATTTGTATTTAACAACGTCTAGCTCTGGCAGAACACATTCAAGACTCTATTCACTCAGATCGTGGTATGATTTGATCATTAACCCAACAAACAATTGTATCAGGAGAAGGAATTGGTCTATATCTAATGCTACCTACTGAAAGCAAAGATTGCATTGTAAAAGAAATGAATTTATTATATAAAACAAGTATAGCAAATTAATAATAATAAGTATAAAATTTAAATTGGAGCGTTGCGATTTTAATATTACCGATAGAAAATTACGTGAAAACGGAGTCTGATAAATTGATTTTACTCTTATTTCCAAGCTATGAAGTTACTGAAATATGAAATGTAAAACAAAGAAAATGAGAGATTGCGTATTTCTGCGTCATTTGCGCTTACCACTGGAAATTGCCAAAGCATTTCCCTCGTACTTGATGATGCTGTGAGCTTCCCACAGTCTCCTGGATGTCGTCATCTTCGTCGATGTTTGATGATATTCTGGTAGATTAGATAATTCTATGGTCCGTACCTCGGACCCAAACACTCGTACAACCGCACTGGTTAAGTTTTACAAAAGTTAGTCCTCCAATCCACGGAACATCGGAGCGATTCCCGCGTTCAACATACTCGTCAAGTATTTCACAGATTGTCCTCCTTCGACGGCGCGTCGAACGATATATGCACACGTTGGCTCCCCACTCCGGAGCCGTCTACTAGCTTACGTAGTCCTCATTGATTGGCTGAGCACGCCGCGCTATCTTCCCCTCCTCTGGGTCATTACACTCGGCGGGAGGGTTCCGTTTCAACAATTCGCCTTTCCTGGACGATGCGAGCCCGCTTGCGTAATTCTTCTCGACAGGAATCAGCTTGTATTTGAATTCCCAGTGAGTCATCTCTCTCAAATACCCTAACTGACAAAAACTCCGTAAAATTCCGTAATCAGATAATTTTCTATGATATCGTCGTTCGTAATAATTTGCATGATAGCGTTTTCTAAGACATAGAAAACCTATCTGAATGCTAATAATTTTTATAAAATGCTCCGAAAATATCTAAATAATAATTATAATAAATTAATAATAATAATAAATTAACATGAAAAATTCTCTTGGCTGAACAATTTGCCGCGTAAATAAATATAGAATGGCTTCCTACTGACTTATGCCAGTTGCATAAAAACCCCACGAAAAACACGTTACAACGTTTGGATAGTTAAATCGCGAGAAAAGTCTTTTTAAAAGTCTCAACTTCGCTTGACCGCCATGTTGGTTTTGTAGTCACCAGGTTTTTGAAAGTCTCATAGGTGAACTTCTAGTAGTGCCCTTTATCACCGTACACAATTTCAGGGCGATATCGGTAATATTTTCGGAGATATTGAATGCTAGTGAAATATTTCGCACAGCCGCCATGTTGGATTGGTGAGACGTAACAAAATTTGAAGGGCGCGGTCGAGGTCGCCAGAAATAGTGCTATAAACTTACCGAGTTTCATTGAAATCGCTCCAGCCGTTTAGATTTTATTAGGGACACACACACACACACCTCTCTCTCACACACACACACACGCACACACACACGCATACACACACGGACAAAAGGTGATCTCATAAGCCTATTTTTTCAAAATTGAAAATAGGCTAAAAAGGCTTATGAGATCACCTTTTGTCTGTGTGTCAGTGTGTGCGTGTGTGTGATGTGTGTGTGTGTGTGTCCTAATAACTTCTAAACGGCTGGAGCGATTTCAATGAAACTCGGTAAGTTCAAAGCACCATTCTGGGTGACCTCGACCGTGCCCTTAAAATTTTATTGTGTCTCACCAATCCAACATGGCGGCCGTGCGAAATTTCTCACCAGCATTCAGTATCTCCGAAACTATTAACGATATCATCCTGAAATTGTGTACGGTGATAAAAGGCACTACTAGAAGTTCGCCTATGAGACTTTCAAAAACCTCGTAACTACAAAACCAACATGGCGGCCAAGCGAAGTTGAGACTTTTAAATAGACTTTTCTCGTGATTTAACCATCCAAACGTAATGAAACTTTGTACATCAAATGTTTATACACATTGTAATGCACTGGCGTCTAACTTAGTTCAATTGTTTACATAACCTCAAGATGGCGGCTGTGCGAAATTTTAAAATTAAGTTTTTATTTCTTGAATCGTAATCATGCGATCGAAGTGAAAGTTTGAGTAATGAACCTACGCAATAATTTTCCTTTAATGTTACATAACTCTATGGCCTATACATATAACAATCCAAAATGGCGAGCATCGGAAATATTTAGACGGTTCTCAATATCTACGAATCTTTTACAGCAATCAAGCTGAATTTTTTTATGTTCATTGAAGCTATGAACATAAGTTCACCTATAGGACTTTCAGTAACCTGGTGAGCACAAATCAAACATGGCGGCAACGCGATATATAAATATTTAAATGGACGTTTCTCGCGATTTAACCATCCGAGTGCAGTGAAACTTTGCATGTTATATGAATCCACTGGCATCTATTTTATTTCAATTGTTTCCATAACCACAAGATGGCAGCTGTGTGAAAATTTTAAATCTCGTTTTTACTTCTTGTGTTCTAATCATGCGATTGAAGTTTGAATACCTCATGTACACAATAATCTTCATGTAACAGTACATAAAATTCAACCTGGCGACCATCTGAAATATTTAGACGGTTCACAATATCTACGAATCTATCACAACCTTCAAACTAAAATTTTGTATGTTGATAGAGGCAATTAACATGAGTAGGATATATGAAAATAGGCTGTATAGTTCTTCACGGAACTACTTGTTAGTGTTTAATTTTTTCATCCACTACATATAAATATAGAAAACTGTAACAATACTAAGAAAACCAAAGTCAGACAGCCACAAATCACACTATACTGCACCTTTATTTATTTTTTTAAATTTCCATTACCTCCAAACTCCCTTGCAAGGTCCCTCAACTATTTACAAAGTGGCCCTTAGTTAAAAAAAGGTTGGACACTCCTGATCTATGGTGTCATATTCTACTGATACTGCACTATAATAAGCTCATATTCTGTAGACGCATGTTTAAATCTGTTATTGGAGGCCTAATTAAAATATATTGTTAAAGTATTCTCTCATCCGTAAAATTCCTTACAAGGGTCCGTATAATTGGGTTGGCCTCGCCACAGAACATCGCAAGACTGCTAATTGGGGCTGCGCACATCTCACCCCTCTCCTCTAACACGATGGGAAACATTCGCGGAGAGCTCTCCAAGAGGTTAGTGGGAGGAATTTGTTTGGAGTTTAAAATCTATGGAAAACCATTACAGTCAGTGATCATTGGAGGCTAGCATTCTTAGTTGTCAGTCCGGAGCTCCTGGTTCGATTCCCGGCTCTACTAAGAAATTTTATCATGGACAGATGGTTGCAATGGGGCCACTCAGCCTCTTGAGGCAAAACTGAGAAGAGATGGATTAGATTCGAACCTTAGCCATACTAGAACTAGTTTTTCACACTTCACTGAATCGTCTCATCACATAAATCTATGACATGAGCCCACCGGCTTTACTTCCCTGCGAAGGAAGACATACTGAGGGATTTTAACGCTCTTCAAAAATCCAATGACTTCAGCCGGGTTTGAACCCGCGACCTTAGGCTTAAAAGCTCAGCATGCTACCAAATACGCCACCAAAGCCGCCCAAAATGAGATAATAGGCATGTAAATACAGCAACACTATTCCCTAATATGCAGCTATAGTAGCGTACACACTGCCTTATGTACAGGAATAAGCCATTTCTCATTAATCACACCATTTGTGCGGGATTAAAAATCGTAAGTGTATTTGACTCCAGAATAATTACTTTATATTCCATTTGCGTAATATATTGGCATGTATCTTTCTATAACATGTAAATACACCTCCCGGGCAACGCCGGGTAAAATAGCTAGTAACATATAAGTTTCCATCGTGATTACAAAAGCAAATATAGACATTGTACACGCCAGTCTTCAGTGTTGCCTTCGTAGTCTAGTAAGAAAATTGCTTTTCAGTCGGTCCACATAAAATTACAATTGGAAATATTCTAACAAAAAACAAAGCCAAGAACTTCCTATACACACATCAAGAATGGGGACAGAAATTCAACTAGGTGAGCTTTATGACTTTTGAAAATTTTGAGACTGTCATCAAAGGAGGACAACTTGAGAGATTGAAACAAGGAAATAACGACAATAACCTTAAGACCAAAGAGTGTACCATATTAGCGATTCTCAACTGTTCCCTGGCAAATAAAGAAACGTTTCACGATGGAGACAGCTGGGTTATAAAGACAATGGGTGGTAAATTACTACTCTAGTTTTGTAAGTATATCTACATAATATTCCACACAATCTATACTAATATATAAAAATGAGACGGTGTGTGTCTGTGTGTCTGTGTATTACTCAATCACGCAAGAACCACTGGTCCGATTTACATGAAATTTTACATGGAAGTAGCTGATTTACCAGGTTAACATGTAGGCTACTCTTGTTTTCGATACTTTTCACAATTTAAAGATGGTGACCATTTTAGTGACGTCACTACACCCTTTGGTTTCAAACTTTCATATTTCGATTTCAAATAAAAATGAGAACGCAAAGAAATAGCTAACATTTCATGTCATAGCCTATACGAGGTTTAAAATTTAATTTTCCATCCAAATGGTCCTTATCACTTTTCGTATAGCCTATTTCCAACAGTTAGCGAGTAAAACCTAAATATGTGCTATAAAACACGGTCAACGCCGAGCGGTATAGTTGGACAAAATGTTCAATCCTTACTCTCCCTCCGCGCAGCACCTCGCCTATCCCCTGTTTTAACTGTCACCTTCACATTCGAATTTATTTATGACCCGTAGCGAAGCACGGGTACTTCAGCTAGTAATAAATAAAACAATAACAATAATTAATTAAAGGAAGGAAGAAAAGATTGTAGTTTAACGTGACCGTTAATCTTGAGATCATGAGCCACGGGACCTCCGTTTTACTTGGAATCCGAACCACAGGACATGGCATTTCACTTCGAAAATCTCACATGAATTGACCGGGAATCGAACCCGGACCGCCTTGGTGAGAGGCATACAGCTAGACCGCTGAGCCACCACGCCCCTCAATAATTAACTAAATAGGCTAGTAATAAATTAAATAATTACTAGTAGAAACCCGTCAAAACATGACGGCCAATGGGAAAATATGTACTGAAGAATTTTATTATATACAATCTTTATATGATTACTATTTAACACTATTGCAACTTAAAGCTCGTCGAAAGATCGCACTCTCGACATTGCAACATATATTACGGGCCATGACTGAAACCTTGATGAGGTAAATAGAGACCTATACGTTCCAGGTTTCCCCTTGAGCTTTATTGATTATGATAAAGTGAATTGGAAATTAGCGCATCTTAAAAGAAAATGGAGGTGTTTTATCAGATGGTGGTAATTCAAGTCGAATAATTTGAGCTCTCAGCCTAATTTTTTCTGCACTTGTTATTTCCAAATCCATGCAATTTAGGTACATATTCCTTACAATCAATCTGGTTCCATTTAGAAGCCTCTGGGAAACGTCCCGATTTTTAAGGAACATAGCTATGGCTCAAACGTTTAGATTAACAAGATGTTCAGTAAAGAACATATAGCCTACTTTCTCCTAAATGCATGGGTATTGTTATAACTCTTTGTCCTTTTCAAGGAGTATAATTGAATGTTGGTTGAAATACAACGTGCTATAGGGATATTAAACATGAATATGAGGTGCCCTTTGCTAGTGCTACCTCTGTAAAAAAAAATCATTCAATTCGGTTTCACCGTGTTTGAATTGATCTGGGGAATGGATTTGCACACATACATGGCCACTATTTGCAAACTATTGGGCAGATGACCTTGTAGTCAGTCATAAGATGCTTTCCACAAAAAGGCATGTTGTTGCAAAATCCGGTAGAGATCAAATTATTAGGATGGTCGAAATTTGATTTAAGCTTTTAATATTTGGGTGGCCGTCATTCCGTTTCCGTCAAGATGGCGGCGATATAAAACATGACACTGAGGTGCCTTTTGCTAGTGCTACCTCTGTACCAAATTTCGTTCAATTCGGTTTCACCGTGTTTGAATTGATAGGGGGAATCGATTTGCACACATACTTGGCCACCATCTGCAAACTATTGGGCTGATGATCTAGCAGTTTGGTCAGAATATGCTTCCCACATAAAGATTTGTTGTTGCAAAATTTGGTAGAGACTAGATTATTAGGTTGGTCGTAATTACATTTTAGCCTTTAACATTTGTGTGGCCGCCATTACGTTTCCGTCAAGATGGCGGCGATATAAAACATGACACTGAGGTGCCCTTTGCTAGTGCTACCTCTGTATCAAAATTTCATTCCATTCGGTTTCACCGTGTTCGAATTAATAGGGGTAATCAATTTTGACACAAAGATGGCCGCCATCCGCAAACTATTAGGCTAATGACCTATTAGATTTGTCAAAGGATGCTTCCTCCATAAAGGTATGTTGTTGCAAAATTTGGTAGAGATCGGATGATTAGGTTAGTCGTAATTTGATTTAAGCTTTGAACATTTGGGTGGCCGCCATTACGTTTCCGTCAAGATGGCGGTGATATAAAATATGACACTGAGGTGCCCTTTGCTAGTGCTACCTCTGTACCAAATTTCATTCCATTCGGTTTCACTGTGTTCGAATTAATAGGGGTAATCGATTTTGACACAAAGATGGCCGCCATCCGCAAACTATTAGGCTAATGACCTATTACATTTGTCAAAGGATGCTCCCTTCATAAAGGTATGTTGTTGCAAAATTTGGTAGAGATCGGATGATTAGGTTAGTCGTAATTTGATTTAAGCTTTGAACATTTGGGTGACCGCCATTACGTTTCCGTCAAGATGGCGGCGATATAAACATGACACTGGGGTGCCCTTTGCTAGTGCTACCTCTGTACCAAATTTCATTCCATTCGGTTTCACCGTGTTCGAATTAATAGGGGTAATCGATTTTGACACAAAGATGGCCGCCATCCGCAAACTATTAGGTTAATGACCTATTAGATTTGTCAAAGGATGCTCCCTCCATAAAGGTATGTTGTTGCAAAATTTGGTAGAGATCGGATGATTAGGTTAGTCGTAATTTGATTTAAGCTTTGAACATTTGTGTGGCCGCCATTACGTTTCCGTCAAGATGGCGGCGATATAAAACATGACACTGGAGTGCCCCTTGGTATTACTACCTCTGTACCAAATTTCGTTCCATTCGGTTTCACCGTGTTCGAATTAATAATGGCTATCGATTTTCACACAAAGATGGCCGCCATCCGCAAACTATTAGGCTGATGACCTATTAGTTTTCTCAAAGGATGCTGCCCCCATAAACGTATCTTGTTGCAAAATTTGGTAGAGATCAAATGATTAGGTTAGTCGTAATTTGATTTAAGCTTTGAACATTTGTGTAGCCGCTATTACGTTTTCGTCAAGATGTCGGCGATATAAAACATGACACTGAGGTGTCCTTTGCTAGTGCTACCTTTGTACCAAATTTCGTTCAATTTGCGCTCACCGTGTTCGAATTGATAGGGGGGGACAGACATTCAGAGTACACACACTCACACACACACACACACACACAGACCCACACACACACACACACACACACACACACACAGACACACTTTTTTTCGCCCTGTAGTGATCTCATGTCTACTTTCATTTTTTGCAAAAATCGAAAGTAGGCTAAAAATATGTGGAGGCAAACCACTTTATTCCAAGGAATTCAAGAATTCTCCAGGAATCTGAAGTAGCTGGCCTTCATCTTCAGTATTTAATCTGTTAACGCTGGTGAATATGTTTGGAATCCTGGATATAAGTTCAATGGCCTTAAATTTAATTTCATTACAGTGCTCATTTTTTGGTGTTGGCTAAAAATGCAAACTTTCGATAAATTTGTTATATCCTTCGCAGAAGTGAATGTTTCACTGTAAATATCAGTCACGATATCATCATGCGTTGAAAGCCTGGCTGGTAATTCATTAACATTTGATTCATCACCATCCACAGAGGGGTAGTCGCCATTAACTTGAAGCAAAAAGTCAGAAAATTCCATCTGGTCTCAATCGCGTGTTTTTATGTAAGCGGCATATTTTGGAGAAGCGCCAGTGAGGAAAGTATTTAATACATTTGTGAATAACTGTTTGGCGAGAAGCGTGTGGCACAACAGGAACAAGTAGTTCCGTGAAGAACTATACAGCCAATTTCCATATGTCCTATTTATGTTAATTGCTTCTATCAACATATACAATTTCAGTTTAATTGCTGTATTAGATTCGTAGATATTGAGAACCGTCTAAATATTTCGGATGATCGCCATGTGGGATTTTGATATATGTAGGACTTAGAGTTATGTACATGATTAATACACAAGATATGAAGATCAGATTTTAATATTTCGCACAGCTGCCATATTGTGGTTATGAAAGCAATTGAAATAAATTAGATACCAGTGGCTTAACATTTGTATAAGCATTTACCTTACCAAGTTTTACTGCGCTCGGATTGTTGAATCGTGAGAAACGTCCATTTCAATATTTATAATTCACGTCGCCGCCATGTTGGATTTGTGCTCACCAGATAATTAAAAGTCCCAAAGATGATCTTATGTTCATAGCCTCTATCACCATACAAAATTTCAGTTTGATTTCTATCGTAGATTAGTAGATATTGAGAAAAGCCTAAATATTTCGGATGGTTGCCATGTTGGATTTTTATAGCGTATATGTAGGCCATAGAGTTATGTACTATTTGATGACGATTTCTGCGTAGATTCATTATTCAAACGTTCACTTCGATCGACGGATTAATACACAAGAAATAAAAATTTAATTTTAAATTTACGCACAGCCGCCATCTTGAGGTTATGTGAACAATTGAACTAAATTAGATTTCAGTGCATCACAATGTGTATTAATATTTACTGTACAATATTTCACAGCGCTTAGATGGTTAAATCACGAGAAAGGTCTATTAAAATATTTCACCTTCGCTTGGCCGCCATGTTCGTTTTGTATTTTACAGGTTTTTAGAAGTCTCATAAAGTCTCTTTTCCACCGTTCAAAATTTCAGGCTGGTATGGGTAATAGTTTCGGAGATATAGAATGCCGGTGAAATATTTCGCACAGCAGTCATCCTGAGGTTTTGTAGACAATTGAACTAAATTAGATGCCAGTGCATTACAATGTGTTTAAATATTTGCTGTACCAAGTTTCATTGCGTTTGGATGGTTTAAATCGCGAGAAAAGTCTATTTAGAAGTATAAATTTCGCTTGGCAGCCATGTTCGTTTGTAGTGACAGGTTTTTGAAAGTCACATAGATGACCTTTCCGTAGTGCCCTTTATCACCGTACAAAATTTCAGGGTGATATCTGTAATAATTTCGGAGATAAAGAATGCCGGTGAAATATTTCGCACAGCCGCAATCTTGAGATTATATCAACAATTGAACTAACTTAGATGCAAATTGCATTACAATGTGCATAAACATTTGCTGTACCAAATTTCATTGCGATTGGATGGTTAAATCGCAAGAAAAGTCTATTTAAAAGTTTCAAATTCGCTTGACCGCCATGTTCGTTTGGTAGTCAACAAGATTTTGAAAGTCATATAGGTGAACCTCTAGTAGTGCCCTTTATCACCATACAAAATTTCAGGGTGATATCAGTAATAGTATTGGAGATATAGAATGCCGGTGAAATATTTCGCACAGCCACCATGTTGGATTTGTGAGACGTAATACAATTTGGAGGGCACGTCGGGGTCGGCAGAAATTGTACTTTGACTATACCGAGTTTCATTGAAATCGCTCCAGCCGTTTAGAAGTTATTAGGGGGGACACTCGTTAAAATCACACACACACACGCACACACAGACAGACACACGGACAAAAGGTGATCTCCTATGCCTATTTTTTCATAAAATGAAGATAGGCTAAAAATCTACCTGAAGTCTCTTCCACAAAGGAATAGGCCTAATGTCGTTACGTATAATATAGCCTATTTTAGAAGACGATTCACACACATTAATGAATGAATATTTGCCATTGGGGCTTCATCCCATATTAAGAGCCGTGCTAATCGAATATCGTCAGCTGCTTTGGAATTTGAATTTAACCAGACATTGAACTCTCATCTAAATTTAGAGGTATTTCGAACGTTGAATGTAGGGGTTACACTCTTGCAAAATATTGTTTAAAATATGAAGTGTGCCCTCCCTGATACAAGAATTCGCGCGATATGCAGATCTGACTTGATTAGCTTCTGATGAGTCTAATATATCCAACTGGCCGGCAGAACCGTCGCTTATATTTTTGGAATATAAAAATGAAATGCGATGTTGTGCAATTCCAGAAATTTTAAAACAATATGGACCGTGTTTATGTGGGTTGATGGTAACATTGGCACCAAAGGAAACGAAGGACATAGCATTGTTGTACTGCCGAATATTCTCTCTGAAATTCCTTGAGAAATCAACTCCAGTGAAAAAATGTTTTAGCCTGTCATGTATTTTATATTCTGGAAGATCAATTTTGCCATTACAACAGAAAAGGCCCAAGTAACCAAACGTAGATTTCTCGCAAGAGAAATACAATGCAGAACAATGTTTACATTCGTTCGTCAAGGACCCTACACTGTCGACTACTGCATACTATCTGGAATGGTTTCTGAAATGGCCTACTTATACTGGATTTTAAATGTGGCTTCGTATTTTCTACGAATTCTCACTTTTTTGCGTCTATTAGTACATACGACCGGCCAATGTTCATTTTCGTCAAACGGGTTCATTTATAGCAGCATTTCTCCCCAATTTAACGTCGTATTCGATAACACTATAGGGCCCTGCATCAACGGAGCTGCTATGTATTAAATGACAATTAATTCTTCCATTGCTATAATCAACAGTGAGGATAGACTCATTGTTATGTACTCTAAACAAATACTCAATAAACAATTGGCTTATACAATGAAGTTCAACATGACCAGTGTATTCACCGTCAAGATACGATCATACTCAAGTTGGTTGCTCAGGAGAATGCGATGAGACCAGTGGTGTGTGGTGGAATTTTACTTAAGGTAAGCAATGGTTTTCTTCGCAAAATCATTGAAGACCCAGTTGTAGAAGTTTGGGATAATTTGAACTTACAAAGTAAATCTATCTCAATTAAAATCAATGATAAATGTTATACGTTTAGTTAAAATAGCGAATACAAGCTTTCACTTTTGTGTTAATAGGCCTACTTCCTAATAAAATTAATATTTTGTTCTCAAATTTACCGCACATCACACGCTGTCATCTCTAGACCCAACTCCCGGTGCCATATTTTTACAGATTTCTCACGCCTACTAGTGTAAACAAAAACGTCTACTGCATACCCTACTCCCTTATATTGCATTAGACAACATTATATTGCTGAACTACAAAAATGATGGCCTACCACTGTAAAACAATCACACGTTTTAACACAGCATATAAAAATCTGTTTTACACAAACACTGACACACTTTTTCAAACCATAATGGGCGAGTAAACACACTATCTTTGAAAACTGACCGCTCCTTGTTTTCGGCAGAAGGTATGTAACATAAGGAATTGCTTCCTAGCCTTCTCTTTCACCTACCCTGCAGTACCAAGGAATACCTAATGAGGGCATGTCACGCTATTGTGCTGATGCTAGCGACTCCGCAAGGAAGTCGCAGTAGGCATCAAAGAACAACGAAGTGTGAATGGGTTCATTAAAACAATACAGGACACAGAGACTGGAATATCACTATAACCAAAGTAAATAATTATGTACCCGTCATTATTTTACACGGGTAAGCAATGCTTACCTTACATCGATGGAATACACGCGCCTGGATGAGACTGATCGCTAATAATAAAATAATAAATTTTTCCAGTAGATTACAAACGCTGCCCATGATGACGTTCTTCATTTTGATATTAACAGTACGAAACTGCTTCTAAATTAGCAATTTCGGTCACCTGGTATTGGTACAATCCTTTGGGTTTCCATGATACTAAATGTTATGCAGGGGGCATTGAATCACTCCGCCAAATACTAGATTGAACATAGACTCACTTCGCCAGCCACCTCAATGGAGGTAGTTTTAGAATATTATATGTCCTGTGCGTGTCAAAAATCGTATTAGCACAGGGAAGCCCAATCTTAAGGCTACATTCTTGGCCCCGACTCTGCCAAGAAATGTAATTCTGGTCTGAGGGCTGGAACGGGGCGCCCTCAGCCTCGAGAGGTAAAATTGAGTGAGGGAAGGATCGATTCCAACCTCAACCAACTTGAATGTGGTTGTCCATGTTTTCCCACTTCCATTTCACGCAAATGCCAGGCTGGTTTCTAACAAGGCCTTAGCCGCCTCCTTCCCAATCCCCACCTTAATTACAAATACGCACATTAATACAGCCATCACAATAACACCGGTTATCACAGAGATTTTACGCACACACCAAAGTACACGGGCTGATTGAGCACGATGTTTAAGCCCCTCAAATGAATCATGTTCCCTAATCTCTCATGAGCGAAAGCGATTGTGTACATGCGTGAGTGCCTGGCACATTAAATTTTTCTTTAATATTTTTTAAGTACATGGCAACGTCAATTGCAGAGAATTCGTTACTTTACAGGACTATTTTAAAGTAAAATATGTTTTGACAATGGAATACCAATAGCAAGAAAGAAAAATACAGAAATAAATAAATATAACCGTGAGGTGGGATTCGAACTCCTTCGACAATGCATAATAAAATTCAGAGCCTGCAACGTTACCGCCTGAGGCACCCAGACAACAAAGACTAATCGTAATATCAAGTTAGGTAAATAGCTTACACACTCAACTACCAGTTTTATGTTCTTCAACATTTCCCTTCTTTTTTCATTCTATTCCAGTATATGTCGCGGAAACATCATAAACGATATTTCCCCTCCTTCATAATTCTCATAAATAACGATCTCAGGAAAACGTGGTTGATCTATGAACTATGCCAGTCAAGGGCGAAAGCGATTGTGAGCACGCGCCAGTGCCTAGAATATTACATTTTTCTTTAATAATTAAAAAAAATACCGTAACATACATTTTTCATTTAAAGACACTGTGCAAATCTACAGACCAAGAGCTTTCGTCAAAGTGCTTTACGAAGTCAATCGGTCCAACCGTTCTCTCAATCTCGCGGTAATAAAAATTTCCGTAGTGTTTTAAATTTATAGGTAGATTGTATACCAATTAAATAGAAAAACTCGCATGCAGTGACCATTAAATCGCTATCAGCTATGCATCTAGATAGAGTGCTCATTTAGAAAGCATCGATGCAAGTACATAGATGAGAATAAAGAAATAGTTACATATTATATACCCTCCTCTACAACGTGGTTTTTCATACCGAAGGGACTAACCATATGTGTTACAAAAGCAGTAAAGCATTTGGTGTGATATCACTCCATACACACACACATCCTACAGTTGCAACCTACGGGGAATAATAGAAGTGGCAAGTCATTCGGCATTCGGACAGTCATTCCAGAAAATCTTTGCACAGATGTCTTATTTGCAAAGAGGCATTCTAAACTGTAGTCAAACATCCAAAGGGAGAAGAAGCGACTACCTGATACAGAAATGACAAGTCTCCTACAGGAAGCCACGCCGAGAAATAGTATGTATGCCAACACTAGGACAACGGAAACACCTGTCTGTTCCGCATTCAAATCTACGCCGTTTCATTGAACCAAACCAAAAGAAGAGGAAAATCGCTTCTAGGACAGCCAAGATGGGAATCGAACCCATCTCTTCTTTGGATTGCCTTGGGAGGCTGAGTGTAATCCGTTCCAACAGTCAGTCCAGAATTAAATGTCTTGGTCTAGTCGGGAATCGAACCCAGGGCCTTTGTATCCGTAGTCTTAACAAGTACCCCGAGTCCACAGAAGGTGTTGAAAAAGTTAATAATTATTATTAATTATTAGGATAATAATTGAATGTATTTAGAAATGAACACATACAATTATGCAAATATACAGGCTTCCATTTAATTCGTAATGTTAACAGTTCTGTAACTGAACCACACCCACGCAGCCTCAGTCTCCCACATGTGTTGTTCCGGACACGTGTCCTGGGCCACCCACTAGTTCCCACTAATTGGAGAGCTCATCCTAGGGATGATTAGGGTTAATGGTTGTTTTGTCCCGGGCCATGTGCTCCACATTCCAGAGCTGTCGAGAACACCTTGTACAGGGTCACAGACAGGCAAGCAAACAGAAGCATCGACATCATTCAAATACTGGGGAATGGGCAGGACTATGTGACAAAATCATATATTAGTGGTTGACGTTGTGAGTTTTTGTAGTGCTTGGTAGTGCTAGTTAGTTGTTTTGTATATACGAGTGATTTCATAAACCTGCTTGATAATTATTATTTGACGAACGAAATGTGTTATCATTATAAGCAACCTGTTAATTATAATTATCACATGTATTTTTTTCTGGTAATTTATATATTTCGCGAAATATAATTGGGCATAAATATGAATTTACCAACTGAAAAATTATTATCAATTAATCATTAGGGTATCATGGCGGCTTCGGTGGCGTAGTTGGTACCATGTTCGGCTTCTATGCCCAAGATCACTGGTTCAAACCCAGCCGAAGTTGTCAGATTTTTTAAGAGTGTTAAAAATCTCTCAGTATGTCTTCCTTCAGAGGGGAAGTAAAGCCGGCGGGCCCATGTCATAGAATTATGGCATGCAAAAGAACATTCCACTAACTACGATATTGTGTGAAGCTAAATTTGTTGGTTAGATTTGAATAACGCTCTATTAAGTTACAACGTTCGCTGCCAGGTGCCGGTTGCAGTGGCATCTAGTAGCAAAGTTCACAGCTAGGTGTCGTTGACGGTAGTATTTGGTAGAAAAAGTAGGAACTAAGAAATTGATCGTCTGCATTACTCACCTGAATTACAGATAACACACACTAATACAGCCATCACAATTAACACCGGTTAGCAGAAGGATTCTACACACTCTTAAAGTACACGGGACTACATGACCGCGTTGTCGCAGCCCTTAAACTGAGAAACGAACCAACCAAGGGCATCTTAATATGTGTCCTAAGACACCCAGGAATAGCAAACTTAGTTATGGAAGGAAGAACTGTAGGGGTAGACCAAGGTTAGAATATGTTAAACACATTGCCTCGGATGTAGGATGTAGCAGCTATGTAGAAATGAAACGATTAGCTCAGGACAGGAAGGTTTTGAGGGCTGCATCAAATCAGTCAAATAGTTGAAGACTCAAACAACAGCATTAGTAATCTCTCTCTCTCTCTCTCTCTATATATATATATATATATATATAACTTATATATACAAAGCTGATGTCTGTCTATTTTTGGTATGTTTTGTTGTTGCTGTTGTTGCTAATTGTAGGGGCTTTGACATCGTGATCATATAGCCCCGTGTATTTGGGTGTGTGTGGAATTTGTGTGACAGCTTGTATTATTGTGATGGCAGTGCCGGTATGTGTATTTGTAAAATGGGTATAGGATTGGGAAGGAGGCAGCCATGGCTTTAAGTTAGAAGTGGGGAGTAGAATTGGAGAAACAACGGAAAACCACTTTCAGGATGGCTGAGGTGGGAATTGTACCCTCCTCTTCTCAGTTTTGCCTCACGAGGCTGAGTGTACCCCGTTCCAGACCTCACACCGGAATTAAAATTTCTTGGCAGAGCCAGGAATCGAACCAGGACTTCCTGGACGACATCCAAAACCGCTAGCCGCTACGTCTCGAGGTAGTTGTCTGTTTGTCTGTCCCTCATTCAAATCTACGCCGATTTACTGAACTAAACCAAATTTTATGTATTACCTTTTAGAACCCTGCGTATAACACTGTTCACTTGAAATTTGTACAGCCCTCTCCATCCTTAGATTTAGGCCTCGTGGCACATAGGCCCGAACTAGGCTCATTTCAAGCCTCATAATGCATGAGACAAAACTCGCTATGTACCAAGGGGAGCCGAAAACCACGTTTTAAGGCCCTAGAACCAACCGTTTCCGAGATAATCGTAAGATAGCATTCCCGTTCGGGGAAACATATTTAAATCAGTGTATTGATGACTGGCAATGTGGGCTGCATGACGCGATCTCTAAAGTACATTGTTAAGTTGGATCGTATTCTATGAGTGGCAGTTCGTGACAGAATCTAAACATTCTAAGCACGTTTAAGACATTGTGGCATTATTTTATTATTAGGAAAACTATTGTAATTCTGCAATAGTCAGGATGACCAAACCAACAGCGGTAGTTACGCTCCCTAACGCGCAGCACTAGGTAATGAGGCAAAGCTATCTGTGGACTCGGTTGACGTGGATTCGAGCCCAACCGTCAGCCGTCCTGGGAATGGTTTTCCGTGGTTTCTACATTTTCAACTCCAGGCAAATGCTGGGACGATATCTACTGAAAGGCCACGGGCGCTTCCTTCCACATCCTTGCCCAGTTTCATCTCTCATTAACTCCTCTCGTGAGGTTGGCGTCAGGAAGGACTTCCGACCGTAAATACCACTGTCATCGCATCTCATCCCCGACCCCGTTTCAAAGGGGGAATAATAAGGGATAGACATACATTAGGTAGGATGACCAGCCACGGTGGCCGTGAGAGGTTAGCTTGTTCCTCGCTGGCATCGGCAGAGCGTGGGTTCGAATCCCACCTTAGCCGATATTCCATATTCAAAACCATACCCTGGCGATTTTTTGTTCCTCGATTGACACTCTCAAGCTGGTCTTGAACCATGTGCAGAGTTGGCAACATCATTCCTCAAAGCCCATTTGAATTCGCCCGCGAAGCGATCTGATTTACCAACTTCAGCAGCTGATAAATTGACACCAGCGCGAGGTATACATGAGCTGGCAATTCGTGGCCGGTCGTATGCGCTTGAGTAGCCTATTGTAGAGCGAGTATACATTATATCACGTGACATCCCCTTTACATTCTTTCGGTACATTTCCCCCAGCACCTTCTTGGGCACTAATCTTGGCACTCACACGTTACTTCGTTATCCGGACGGTCCAATCACTGACAGTTCTAGCAGATCACTGAGATTAGACTAACTATGAGAAGACTGTGCGTTGGTACAACATTGCGCACGTAAATTGTACCGGAGGAACGGCACATTTATACCGACTTATATTCCAAAAAATATTTATCAATCCCCGGTTCACATTGTTTCCCACCGCCCTGTAATGCAAGAAATCAGTGTTTGCTCATTCTATGTCGAGAAAACTCTATTAGAATTGAGTGAAAGATTAATAGGCCTTACCATGAAAAATCCACAGCCTGTTTCCAGTCGACCGACTGGGTCAGGAATGGAATGAATGAAGCCCCCATCTAGCGGCGAGGATATGAACTGTGCCGGCTGCCGAAGCCTGTTGCACTCCTCTGAGGAAATGATTAAATGAATGACAGATGAAATGAAATGATAGTGGAGAGTGTTGCTGGAATTACATTTTTAGTAGGGTAAACCGGAGTACCCGGAGAAAAACTTGTCTGCCTCCGCTTTGTCCAGCACAAATCTCACATGGAGTGACCGGGATTTGAACCACGGACCCAGCGGTGAGAGTTCAGCGTGCTGCCGCCTAAGCCACGGAGGCTTGCAGGCCTTAACATAAAATATTTATTTTTATTTTTATTGCTTATCCTCCCAGCTCGGCTTCATCCACGGACTATGAGAGGGATCATTCCTCTACCGTCGTAAAGGCAGTATCTGGGAGCGGATCACACATTGTCTGCAAATACAATTGGGGATGGTGACAGGCTGATCGCCCAGGCGACCGCTTACTTGGGTCTAATTAAGGAAGGGTCCAGGAAGTGATTTTGAAAGTTAGTCGGCCGTGGACCTGTTGATAGAAACTGTCCCGCTATTTGCCTGGTGGTGAAAATGGGAAATCACGAAAACCATTTTCATGACGGCCGATGTGATCAACGAACCCACGCTCTCCCGATGTTAGTGAGGTAGGAGCTAGCACGTTAACGTTCTCGGACACCGTTGCTGGTATATAAAATAGTTTTGAAGAGAATCGATCATCCCTTCTCCTGGCTGTACACAGAGTTTCAGCAGCGTGCGTATGGACTCACTCCCCTGTCTATGCGAGGTGTCCATACCACAAACATGTCGTCTACGTAGGGCCATGGTTTCCATGTTGTTGTTGTTTCATTTGTGGGACTTGGATATCGTAGTTATTAACCCCCGTGTAATTTCTTGTTCATTTGGGATTATAAGAATGAATGAAAGCTAGAGGTAATTTCCTTCCAAAATGTTTGAGCGCGTGTCTGTATGGTCGTGGTTGTTGATTGAAAATATTGCCTTTTTATTTGTTTTCATTTTTGTTGTTTTGTTTTGTTTATACTGTTGTTGTTTGAGTCTTCAGTCTTTTGACTGGTTTGATGTAGCGCCCCATGCTTCCCTGTCCTCTTTTAACTTGTACATTTTATTGTTAATTCTTATATTGTCACACTTGGAGTATATCTGTCTGACAATAAAGATTACATACATACATACTTGGGGTGTGTGTGTGTATAAAATTTGTCTGATAACCTTTGTTATTGTGATGTCTCTAGTAGAGTGTGTGTATTTGTAATTCAGGTGAGGAATTGGAATGAGGTGGCCGTGGCCTTAAGTTAGGAACCATCCCGGTATTCACCTGGAGTAGAAGTGGGGAAACCATGGAAAACCACTTCCAGGAATGGATGAGGTAAGAATTGAACCCACCTCTTCTTATTTTTGCTGAGTATACCCCCCTTACAGCCCTCAGACCAGAATTAAAATTTCTTGACAGAGCCGGGAATTGAACTCGGACCTCCGAGGTGACAGCCAAGAATGCTAGCCACTATACCAGGAGGTGGACAAAGCCATGGTTTCAAACACGGCATGTATGCACTGACAGAATATCTTAGTCACTTCAGCTCAACCCAGCCCAATATCTAATTCACCATGCCTACCATTCCTGGACGTACCTACTGATGATCATAAACGAAAACCATAGCCTGTCTGTCACATAAGGTCTATCGGAAACCCACCCACACAAGTACATGGTCTCAAATCACCAACCCAGAGCTTTCATAGAAACTCTAATAGACCTAGCTAAGCACCTATCTGAAAATCATAATAACAATAATAATGATAATAATAATAATAATAATAATAATAATAATAATCCTCACAAAGAGAAATAATAAAGAAAATTAGGCTATTGGACCAAAGCACACAGATGAAAATTACAGGCTTCACTTCAGAGACACCACAGAGAAATTGTCCAACCTCGTAGCAGACATCAGAAAGAGGCGACTAAAAAATTACGACCACATCAGCAGACTCCCATAAACCAGACTAAGCAACAAAATTCTTTGATGCATACAGCGGCTCAAGATTACTACACCCTGGATGATGCAAGTCAAAATTGATCTGGAAAAAGCACAGGTCGACCCAGAAGACGTCATAGACAAAAGCGTCATTCGACACAAGGTATACAAGACGTGGGAAGAGATATCAGAGAAATAATAATAATGTTATTGGTTTTACGTCCCTTTTAACTACTCTGGCTTTTAGAGACGCCGGGGTGCCGGAATTTTGCCCCGAAGGGGATCTTTAACGTGCCAGTAAATCTACTGACACGGCTCCCTCGCATTTGCGCACCCTCAAATGCCAGCTGACTGCGCCAGGATACGAACCTGCAACCTTGGGCCCAGCAAGCGAGAACGTTACCGCTGAGCCACGCAGCCAGCCCATATATCAGAGAAAGCAGCACCTACAGCCGAAAGACCAAAGTGGACCGAAGGAAGGAAGAGGGCCTTTAGTGCACGAATGAAGGAGTACCGGTACTGGGAAAACAGGAAGAACAAACAGTCATGATTGCTTCGCGTGGTGTAATAGGCCTGTAACGTGTGAAATAATAATAATAATAATAATAATAATAATAATAATAATAATAATAATAATAATAGTCTATTAATCGCTGGTGGAACACAGTTTGCGATCAAGCAGTTGACAATAGCATAATGGCTTGGAAAAAATTCCACAGTAACCAAACAAAGGAAAACAGGGAGAACTTCCTTACCACTCAAAAACAGGCCTCAAAAATAATTAGGAAAGAAAAACGAAGGTATGACAACGACAGACTCCACGAAAATCAGCAGGATTTCACCAAAAATAATACTAGAAATGTCTACAAGACATTTAGAGAAAAACTCCGGGGATTCCAAGCACCCAGTCTGTGCTTCAAGAGACACGACGGTTCATTGGAAACTAACTCCAAAAATAATTGCAAACTATTAGCCCAATATTTCAACTCTCTTCTTAACTGTGAACCACCTCTAGTAAAACTTGACTTCTCTCCTCCGGTATTCATACACTTGGACTCGCAAGCCCCCGACATTGAAGAAATTACGGAGATAATCCGACAACTCTAAAACAACAAAGCACCAGGGGAAGATGGGTTTATTGCTGAACTCTGGAAACTTAATGATTCCACACTGACGCGGAAACTCCATTCCATAAGTTCAGATATTTAGACAACGGAGCAATTACCAGATGACTGGAAATGCGCTTTGATTCACCCGTTGCACAAAAAGGGCGACAAGACGGATATCAACAATTATAGAGGAATTTCCCTGCTCCTGGTAGCTTATAAAATCCTTTCCACAGCACTTCGGAACAGGTTAGAGACCCAAATGGATCCAATCATTGGTGACTACCAGGCTGGATTCAGAAAAGGGCGATCGTGTGCTGAACAGATCTGGTGCCTAAAGACGATCTTACAAATGAGGAAATGTAGAAATACCGTGATTCCATTCATCGACTTCAGAAAAGCATATGACTCTGTTGACCGCGACACCCTCTTTAAAATCATGGAAGAATTTGGGATCGATCCTAAGACACGCAAAATCATAGAACAGACACTTACAGGAACAATATCCAAAGTGAAATTCATGGGCGAAATATCAGAGCCCTTCCAAAATCAAGACTGGGGTCCGACAGGGGGATGGACTATCCCCAATCCTCTTCAATATGGTTCTGGAGAGGGTAATTAGGGAATGGGAACCTCTTGTAAAGGGCATTCAAATCGGTATTAAAAAGAGAACAGAACTATAGTCAAATGTCTCGCTTTCGCGGACGATATTGCAATTGTCGCAGACAACAGATCGGAAGCGACTTACGCAGTGGAAAAGCTTCATGAGATTGCACAAAAGACCGGATTACATATATCTTACGACAAGTCCAAATATATGGAGAGAAGGCCAGAAAATAAATCCCCTTTAAACACCAAATACGGTAAAATCGCACAAGTCTTCAGTTTTAAATACCTTGGCGAATTTATACAGCCCTCAGGACTTAATCGAATCGCCAATGAAGACAGAATCACTAAGCTCCAGAAGGCCTACAGACTAATGTGGGCCCATTACAACAAGAAATGCATTTCCACGAACGCCAAATTACGTCATTATAAAACAGTTATTCTTCCAGTAGCAACATATGCGGCTGAAACAATAGCAATCGATGGTCATTCCAAGATTAGGGAACTGGAAAAGTAGGAACGAAAAATTCTCGGAAGATCTACGGAGCAATCAACAGAAACGGCATTTGGATGAAGAGACCTAGTACTGAACTCTATCAAAACACCATTACGAAAACAGACGAAATTAGAAAACGCAGAGCCAAATTTTACACTCACATCCACAGGATGGCCAACTCCAGTTTGCCCAAGAAACTACTAGGTATCATAACACAGAGCAAATGCGGTACAGAATGGCTTAAAGAGGTACAGAGAGACTCACAAGTAATCAGTATACAAAATTTCGAAGACCAAACTGAGTGCCAGATGAAAATCGCGAATGTGAAGTTTGAACCAAGATCATTACGACAACCTGGGAAAAAGTGGACGGATGAGAGGAAGAGGGAGCATTCCGCGCGAATGAAGAGATTTTGGGAGGAGCGGAGGAGACACACCTCTAAATGACATCATGTTATTAAGTTTAATCGCTCCCCTGTGGGGGAATTTTCGCTTAAATAAATAAATAAATAAATAAATAAATAAAATGTTATTGGTTTTACGTGGCTCAGCGGTCTAGCTGTATGCCTCTCACCAAGGCGGTCCGGGTTCGATTCCCGGTCAATGCATGTGAGATTTTCGAAGTGAAATGCCATGTCCTGTGGTTCGGATTCCACGTAAAAAGGAGGTCCCGTGGCTCATGATCTCGCGATTAACGGTCACGTTAAACTACAAGCTTGCTTTTTAACTAATGCGGCTTTTAGAGACGCCGGGGTTTCGGAATTTCGCCTCTAAGGGGATCTTTAACCAACGTGCCAGTATATCTACTGACAAGGCTCCCTCCCAATATAGCCTACTGACCCTCAAATGCCAACGGGCTGCGCCAAGATTCGATCCTGCAGCCTCGGGAACAGCGGGAACGTCACCTCTACGCCACGCAGCTAGTCTAACCTCAAAATCATAACGTGCAAGAAGATGTAGACCATGTTACGTCCGTACTGCTCGCGAATGGTTACTCCCACTCCAATAGACTATCTGTCAAGTGACCCGCCCATAGAGGAACAAGCCACCAGTGGAAGTAAAGCAAGCACAAGGCCTATCTGCGTTACATTAAGAACGTCACGGGCAGAATAGGAAGAATACTCTAGCCACTTCCTTGACTATTTACAGCCCAACACAAAAGTCAGTGAGATTCTCAGGAGACTCGAAGGCCCCAATGGACTCATTGTCAGTTGTAGCTCTTCAGTCGGTCGACACCAATTTGCCCAATTATTTTATTTATCGTATGGCATTTAGTGCCGGAAGTGTCCGAGGAGCTGCTTCAAGCGGACACCCATAGGGCCAGCTACAATTTCCGTTCAATTTCAAGTAGTTCCAACTTTCGCTGATACCTAGTGGTGAATGTTGGAACATTGATGGATCGTTTCAACGAAATCTAACCTAGAAATTTAGCTTCACACAAGTTTAGTCTGTGGAAGGATCTTTTTTTAATAATTTTATTAATGCAGCCAATGGCCATGTATTTTTTCTTTTCAGGACGGGCCAGGGAAGGGATTATGAAAGGAAATCGGCCGTGGACCTATTCAAAGGAACCGTTCCGACATTTGCCTGGTAGTGAAAATGGGATTCGAACCCACTTCCTCCTGATGCCAGCGAGACACGAGGTGGCGCTCTCGGCCACCACGGTCGATGAAGGATCTTCTACATGTCATAAATCTATGAGATGGGACCGCCGGCTTTACTTCCCCTCCGAAGAAAGGCGTACTGATGGATTTTAATGCTCTTAAAAAATCCGACGACTTCGGCCATGTTTTAAATCGCTATCTTGGACACAGCAGTTCAGCATGCTACCAACTACGCCACTGAATGTATATACAGTAAAACCTGGCTAAAGCGGAACGCAATAGTTCCGGATTTATTTATTCTCCGTTTTCCAAAGGGTTGAGTTTTGATAAGACAAAATACACTCAAAGAAATACTGAATTATCGCATAGGATTACTATGAAATAATTTGAGTTCTTCCCACTTGAAAAATCACAACTGATTATTTAGCCGGACGTTTGTTTTTCTCGTGTTCTTCAATAACTTCAATTTTCTCCTCCAGTGTAAGTGAGTTATGTTGAGAAGTCTCAGTCACGGAATTACAGTACGTAAATAAATGCAGTGCACAGTAAAAAGAACACCTTTAAAGACTACTCCAGTTTACTGTTTTCTTATACTCGTACTTCTAATCTCATTTGTCAGAAGGAAACTGTTTGTATTACAAAAGGGTTGGAGGAAGTAATCAAGGAGGATATATGGGGAAGTAATGGTACAGATGTTGTGAAATATAGCATACCTACTGCATCCTTCAGGAAAAATTAGAATTAATGTTTCCTAGGATTTTGGTGCAAGCACAGTCGCGCTCAAAATTTAGAAAATAGCTCTGTATTATGGATAATACTAGCGGACCCGTGCGAGAAATCTATAGTTTCTGCATAGTACAACTGAAGGCTGGTAGATGTCACTCCGGTGGAGAATGTCTTTTTTTTAATATATAATTTCCATTGCAAAAAGCACCATATAACGCTTTATTTTATAACGTCTCGGTACTCAAGAAACAATGAATATAAAAAAATCAAGCAAAAAAGTTCTACTCAGATAGGATTTGAACCCCGGCTAGCCACATGACAGACGGGAGCTCTAACCACACAGCCAATCGTACACTCATAACTCACGCGTTATCGATTAAATACATATAACGTACTGTATTAGCAAATAATCACTTGGACTGAAGATTTCTTCACTGGAGTGTATTTCAAACCGAGTTCATTTCATATTAAGTTCATATAATTTTTATCAGTAGGTTAAATTGCATGCAACATACTGAAATTAGTAAAATGTAGGTCAGAACGAGAGATCAGCTGCCATCTTGTCAAATAGCCGAGACGATTCAGATTTTTAAAGTCACTTCTAGATTATAATATTACAATATAAACTTTTAATTTCGAACGAACCACGTCGCTTAGAACAGATTAAACGATTCTTGGTTCGATGTGCACAAGGAATAAACGAATGTTACTGTATTATTACTCCTAGCAGTCGTTAAGACTGGGTTCACTAACTGGCCGGTATAGAGCGCTGCTCGAATCTATAGTTTCTGCATAGTACAACTGAAGGCTGGTAGATATCACTCCGGTGGAGAATGTCGTTTTTTTTAATATATAATTTCCATTGCAAAACGCACCATATAACGCTTTATTTTATAACGTCTCAGTACTCAAGAAACAATAAATATAAAAAAATCAAGGAAAAATGTTCTACTCTGATAGGATTTGAACCCCGGCCAGGCACGTGAGAGACGGGAGCTCTAACCACACAGCCAATCGTACACTCTTAACTCACGCGTTATCGATTAAATACATATAACGTACTGTATTAGCAAATAATCACTTGGACCGAAGATTTCTTCACTGGAGTATATTTCAAACCGAGTTCATTTCATATTAAGTTCATATAATTTTTATCAGTAGGTTATATTGCATGCAACATACTGAAATTAGTAAAATATAGGTCAGAATGAGAGATCAGCTGCCATCTTGTCAAATAGGCGAGACGATTCAGATTTTTAAAGTCACTTCTAGGTTATAATATTACAATATAAACTTTTATTTTCGAACGAACCACGTCGCTTAGAACAGATTAAACGATTCTTGGTTCGATAATCGGAACTGGTGGGTCCCATGTTATGGATTATAAATTTTGCATAATTCACACGGCCGCCATCCTGAAATGGTACGTTTGATGACCTTGTAGTTTGGGCACAAGACGCGTCCCATATGAAGGTAGGTTGTTACCAAATTTGGTAAAGATCCGATGATTAGTTTGGTCGTAATGTATTATTAAGTTTTGACCATTCGATTGGCCGCCATTACCTTTTGGTAAAGATGGCGGCAATATAAAACATGACACTGAGGTGCCCTTTGCCAGTGCTACCTCTGTACCAAATTTCGTTCAATTCGGTTTAACCGTGTTCGAATTGATATGGGGGACAGACATTCAGAGTACACACACTCACACACACACACACACACACTGACTCACACACATACACACACACACACACAGACAGACACACTTTTTTTCGCCCTGTAGTGATCTCATAAGTCTACTTTCATTTTTTGCAAAAATCGAAAGTAGGCTAAAAATGCCACGGGACAGGCGTCACAGCGGCCAAAATGTAAAGTGGACAGCAATTATGGAGCGTATCTTCCTACAGCAACAGTATCTGCAAATCGCACACTTCGTACAGTTTATTAAGTCATTTTGTAAAGAAATTCTAGATATTTATGAAATTAGAGTGTAATGAGTCACTGGTCATGTCTATTCTCCATCATTTGAATGCCCATTTGTCACGATCGGTCGCTTGTGAGCGCCGCAGGAGGGATCTATACTACTGAAATAATATATATGATAATCCGTCTTAGTCAGGTTATTTACGCCTACAGTTCCGGAATTTCTTTCCGTTTCCACGTTAGGAAGTTTTCCGGTTTACAGTGTTATTGTGCATAGCACATACATCCGTTCCGAATTTTGTTTTCCGTTATATTTCCGGTATATAAAGGGAGCGGTTTAGGCAGATTTTGTTGTAATATATGAATAATAAGTAAATAACAGTCCTGGGAAAAATACATGTATTAGTTATTAGCCTATAATGGGCCAATCTACGGATTACGCATTTCGATTTTGAAGTGGTCATCATCAGGTCCTGATCACTGTTAGTTAGTTATTTTTCCTTTAGAAGGAGGGGGGGGGGGGCAGCGATGGCATCTGCCCTCTAAAACCTGTTCACTGTGTCGAGGTTTGAATTTATTTAAAGGACATACAAATTATATACAAATGTATATAGGCTACATATAGTATCCAACCTTGTGAAGTGGGGCTACGCACAAGAAGAAATGGTCTGTGATTGTGACTACTACAAGATGAGGAGCACCTTTTGGTTTGCCAGAATTTACCTTCACCGTGCACAAAAGATGTTTTTCAGGTCAATAATAAAGCTGTTCTTGTAGCTGAACATTGGATGAACATTATTTAACAAATGTATCTGGATACGGAAATATATACATATTATCTAACTACAATCAAATCGTAGTAAACACTGTCTGTCTGTTAGGTGGTCAGCCCGAAGGCTGGTTGGATCCTCAAAAAGTACCGCCGTTAGGTTATTTATTTCGCTCGAGTATGACGGACGTACCAGTACTGATGCAAACTCTGCCTGTGAGCTGTTTTCTGATTATTTCGAAACCTTATTCCTTCCTGTAAATTCTATACCGCCACCATTACCTGATCTGCCACCCTCCAGTAATGACAGCTTTTCGTACTTCCATATTTCCGAAGACTGCATCAAGAATAAATTACATAATCTATCCTCTGGCAAGTCTCCCGGTCCTGATGCCATTCCTATAGAAATAATTAAATCTTTATGCCACCAGCTATCTCGTCCACTTTACATCCTATTCAACCAAGCCATCAGTGAAGGAGTGTTTCCGGATTACTGGAAATCAGTTCATATCACCCCAGTGTTAAAGAAAGGATACAGGCAGAAGGTAGTAAATTACAGGCCAGTAACACTAATGTCTATTTTCGCGCGAGTCTTTGAATCAATTGTTCGAGACGAAGTGTACGCTCACGTGTCACCATTCATCACTGAACTTCAGCACGGCTTTCTTCCTAGGCGATCCACTGCTACCAACCTAGCAGTCTTCACTCATGATGTATCCACCTTTATGAATAACCGTGGTAGTGCTGATGTTATCTATACTGACTTCTCTAGGGCTTTCGACAGCGTTCATCACAACCTACTGCTTCATAAACTTTCAAACTTTGGTATAACTGGCAATCTTTTACGTTTCTTCAAAAGCTACCTCTCAAATAGAACCCAATCAGTTGTAATTAATAATAATAAGTCTAAATCTGTTAACGTTACTTCCGGTGTCCCTCAGGGTTCTGTATTGGGCCCTCTGCTTTTTATACTTTTTGTAAATGATATCCCTCGTATAATTCATAATTCTAGGTGCCTGATGTACGCTGATGATCTTAAACTGTATATGCCCATCAGTACTATAAATGACTGTGAGTTGTTGCAACAAGACCTACACCAACTCAGTGAATGGTGTGAAACATGGAAACTGAAACTGAATACTGAAAAGTGTAAAGTTTTGTCAGTTTCATTGAAACGTAACCTCCTACCCAGGTTTAATTACTGTATTAAAAATGAAACGCTACGTAGAGTGTCAACCATTAAGGATCTAGGGGTGACAATCACTAATAATTTCTCGTTCGATGAACATATTTCAAAAATATGTCGTGAAAGTTTCCGGATCCTGGGATTTTTAAAAAGAAATTGTTTAAATTATTTTTCGGACATAACTCTATCCAAATTATTTAAGTCACTCATTCGGCCTAAATTAGAATACTGTAGTGTGATCTGGAATCCCTTTCACAGTAATAAAATTGACGCCATCGAACGTGTGCAAAAGAGATTTATTAAATGGCTCTGTTACAGGGGTGGACGACCGTACCATAGAGCTGAGTATGAGAGTTATTGCAACGTGTACAGTCTTCCTCCACTTAGCAGTCGGCGCACAGTGGGTGACGTGAGATTCCTTTGGAAGCTGGTAAATGGCGGAATTGACTCTAATCAGTTGCTAGCTGACTTGGGTTTTCACGTCCCTCAGAGAACCACCAGACGGAAGCACACGTTCGTTGGGGTCAGATCGAGAATTAATGTGCACAAAAATTCATGTCTGATCCGGTTGCAGTCAACATACAGCTTGATGGAGAGTAGAAGTGCTACTGATATTCACTTCGACTCTCTATTAACTGTTATGAGAGATATCTCAAGTGGGCTGTAAAATAGTGTATTGCATATTGTGTTAATTTCTATTTGCGTTGATTGATTGAACATGTGGTCGAATGAATGGTTGATTGATTTTTTGATTGAATGTACGAGTGAATGAAGTAATGTATTTTTTGTTTGCTGTTATCTAGATCCTTGAATGTCGCTCTTGTATTACTTTCCCTAGTTTCTGAACTTTGTCTTCTTATCTTATATTTTATGTTTTTGCCTGTTTCTGTTTACTGTTGATAGTTTTTTTTCTGTAATAATTATTGTAATGTTTCTTGTACAAAAGGATTGCATGAATGAACGCTTGAGATATGATGTTTGAGTGCGTGTCTGTATGGTTGTGGTTGCTGATTTATAATAGATTAGTGTATTGCTATTTTTGTACGTGTTTGCTGTTTTTGTTTTGTTTATAATTGTAAATTTTATTGTTAATTATTATATTGTCACTAGTGGAGTCTATCTGTCTGACAATAAAGAATACATACATACATATTTATTTATTTATTTATTTATTTATTTTATGTCTTCGGTAGTGGCGAAGTTAGGGCTCATATTTTTAAATATATATACTTTTGAATTCTTTTTTAGAATAGTATTTTTGACCTCTCTTACACTTAACCACGAAATATGGTACCAGTACATAACTTATGACAATTTCGGAAATACAAAAAATTATTATGATGATAAATGAGGAATAAATTAATTATGCTAATACTAATATTAGTGAAAAAAGGCACATGAATAATGATAGTAATAATTATAACAATACAAATAATAATAATAATCACAATGTCACAGACCTTTCTATAATATCCTAGATATAATCCTAGCTCAGTCATACGTCCTATCATCCATCACCATTCACACGGGGCAATCAGCAGTATTCAACAGGTAATCTCGGCATGCGGCCTTAAATTTATTTATTGTTGTGGAATTTCTGATATCGGGAGGAGTTGAATTCCATAGTCGAGACCCAGCTACAGCAAAAGAGCGGTTAAACATGGATGAGTGGTTAATTGGGATGGCGAGGGAAGAGCCAGATCGAGTGCTTCGATTATGATATGAGGACAAGTAACTAAATTTTGATGACATGTACGTGGGGGTGTTTTCATGCAGAAATCGATAGATGGATTCAACAAGTGAAATTTACGGCGTTCATCAGGTTTAAGCCATGAAAGAGCACGGTAATTTGGGGTTATGTGGGCATCGTATCTTAGATTGAAAGCGAACCGAAGACAAGAGTTCAATGCTTGTTGGAGTTTCACTGTTTGTCCATGAGTCCCGTCAACGAGAACGATGTCACAGTAGTCTAGAATTGGTAGCATTAGTGTTTGTATGAGTTTAATCTTAATGTCTAGTGGTAAAATATTCTTATGGTGCACAAGTGGGTGAAGGGATGCGTATATATGTTTACGTGTATTTCTTATATGTGGTAACCAGTCGAGAGTTTCAGTTAAGATTAACCAAAGGTTCCTTACTTCTTTACTATAAGGGATGGTGATTGAATTCAATGTCACTGGAGGCACAACGTAGTTGGTTTTTAATGAGTTTAGTAACTTATGAGAGCCGACGATGATAGTTTGGGTTTTCTTAGGATTGAGCAGGAGAGAGTTGTCACCGACGGATGGAGATGGAGATCAGTGATTATATCCCTTATTGCGCTTGATATATTGTTGATACTAGTGTGGCAATATATTTGGAGATCATCTGTATAAAGATGATATTTATTATAGTTAATTGTGGAGGAGATATCGTTGATATAAAGCACGAAAAGTAGGGGCCCGAGGACCGAACCTTGGGGGGTTCCTGCCTTTTTCTGACGCAGGTAGATACCCACAAAATCCCCAGGCAGCGCTATATTGAGGCGTACTAACTAGACCTATTAGGCTATTGTGCAGTAGTTAGATAATATGTGTACATAAGTTTAAACCTGAACACAGTGCTCAGGATGTGATGATGCCCACATGAAGGTGGAACGCATAATCCTAAAATTACCCAATTATTTTTCTTTCCAGAAGTGTTATTTAACTACTATTCAAATATTATGTACTCTGTATCCCACCCAGTCATTGGAAAAATTCGTGTTGACCGACTGAAGAGTTACAACTGACAGTTTGTGTAGGCAACACTGAAAGAACGGCTTCAAAACTGTACATTTTACAAGTGTACATTGGCACGCCCAAAGTTGGTGTAAACAAACTGAATTAAATTAAAGAACATTCCTGACCTTGCAAACTCGAACTAACAGAAATATCTGCTGTCACTGAAAGTGCATAGGAGGAACATCAAATAATTCAAATCAAAGGCCGAGAAATACTTTTGTAATTATTTTTTCTAAGTTCTATTTCTTCATACGAAGTGAGATCAACCGATTTTGCGTTTCGTCTTTGTGATAAATAATTTGATTTAATTTTATATTGACAGTTTTGGACGAAATTCGTAATGTTATTCTAAGTCAGATCTCTGTGCGAACTTTTTGCATGTGAGAGTTTGGGTTTATATGCTATGTTTAGAGGTATAATGGTTAAAGTCTTTCATTTATATGTAACTTTATCACTTTCATTTTAATCTTCGATAACAATGGACTCCGTCTTGAAGAAAGAATTCATGATGAAAATTAATAAATGTAAAACAAAAATATTGAAATGCAGCCGAAATAAATCAGAAACCTCTATGGACATCAAATTGGCAGGTGAAAAGCTAAGGGAAAAGGAGACTTCTCTTACTTAGGAAGCAAAATAACCAATGATGAACGAAACAAAGAGGATATAAAAAGAAGGTTGGCCCAGGCATTTCTACAAAAAGGGAATCTGTTGACATCGAATATAGATTTAGGTATTAGTAAGTCATTTTTGAAAGCGTCTGGAGCGTGGCACTCTATGGAAGTGAAACTTGGACTATTGGCGCAGCAGAAAAGAGGAGAATTGAAGAGTTTGAAATGTGGTGTTACAGGAGAGATGAAGATCAGATGGGTAGATAGGGTTACGAACGAAGAGGTATTAAGACGAGTAGGAGAGGAAAGATGTTTCTGGCGACTGCTAATGAAGAGAAGAGATAGGTTGTTAGGACACATGTTAAGACACCCAGTAATAGCAAGCTTAGTTATGGAAGGAAGGGTCGAGGACAAGAACTGTAGGGGTAGACCAAGGTTAGAATATGTTAAACAGATTGCTTCGGATGTAGGGTGTGGTAGCTATAAAGATATGAAACGATTTGCTCAGGACAGGCAGGCATGGAGAGCTGCATCAAACCAGTCAAAAGACTGAAGACTCAAACAACATCAACAACAAAGCGATTCATATTCGCAGTTTTGACCTGATTTTCGTCATTATTTGTTATTAAGACGGTAATATCTTAGAGAGGAACTTGCGTATTTCTATCGGCTGAAAGGGTGGTTAAGATTATCTCTAAAATATACCACAACAAAAGGTGAAACACCTAGTGAACCCTTCAGAATAGCAGTGTTTATATGTAAGAAATCTTAATCAAGGGGTCGCGCTCAGTTCCTATGTGATGTTTACGTTCGCCAAACAACATGCTTTACTGAGGTAAGGGTCATAGGATTTAAACTATAATTAAGAAAGAAAGGTGACAAGAAGTAAAATAATAACATGATTTAATGACTAATAGTGCATAAAAAAATATAAACATCATCATCATCTTGAGCAGTTTCCAACCGCTGGTCTGGTCTGCTTGGAACATAAGCCTCTCCATCGTTTCCTGTCCATCCACCATCTCTCGTCATTTATTGTGTCCCAGCACACTCCTCTTTCCTCCACACTCTTCTTAACTCCTTTTGTCCATCTGTCCCTTGGTCTTCCCCTTGGCCTCCTTCCCGTCATTTCCATTCCAAACATCTTCTTCGGTATCCTCTCCTCTTCCATCCTCCTCACATGTCCATACCATTGTAGCCTAGATCGCTCTATTCTATTTTGCAATGGTTCCTCTCTTACCATCTCCCTGACTCTCTCATTCCTTACTCTGTCCATTCTTGTCACTCCTACCCTACTCCTCTGGAACTTCATCTCCACTGCTCGTATTTTATTCTTGTCCCTTTCCTTCATCACCCATGTTTCTGAACCATATGTCAAAATTGGCACAAAGTAGGTCTTGTAGATGATTCCTTTACATTTTTGTGGTACATCTTTATTCCATATCATCCCCCTAACACTCTTGAAAAATCCATCTGTGCACCTTCCCCTCTCATTTATTTCCATCCTATTGCCTCCCTTTTCTTCAATTATGCTTCCCAAGTACTTGAAGCATTCTACTTTCTGCAACTGCTGTCCTCCAAGTGTTATGCCCATATCCAGTCTGTTCTTCTTCCTCGTTGTGATGACCACTTCACTCTTTTGTGCTGAGAACTTCATCCCATATGATAACACTACCTTCTCCCACTCATCTAATTGCTCTTGTACTTCTTCCTCATCCTCTCCCCATACCAGAAGGTCATCAGCAAACAACATTGCCTTCATTTTCCTTTCCCCAATGCTATTTACCACTTTTCGTATGATTTCATCCATCACCACTATAAATAACAGGGGTGAGAGGGCACTTCCCTGTTTCAGACCACTCTCCAGTTGAAACCATTCCGTTCTCTCTCTTCCCACCTTTACACAGCTTTTGCTTCCCTCGTACATTGCTTTCACTCTTGCCACTGTCTCCTTGTTCACTGCTTTTGCTCTCATTGCTTCCCATACCTTGTTTCTATTAATACTATCATATGCTTTCTCAATATCCAAGAAGGTCATCACCAGATCTTTCCCATATTCATAATGGTGTTCTTGTAGCTGTCTTACTGCAAAGATGAGGTCAACTGTTGACCTTCCTGGCCTGAATCCATACTGTTCTTCCCTCAGCCCATCTTCAACTTCTGTCCGAATTCTTCTCTCCAGTACCTTCTCAAATATTTTGGCGCAGTGGCACATGAGTGTAATTCCCCTGTAGTTCTTGCATTCCTTCCTACTTCCCTTTTTAAATATGGGTATTATTATCCCTCTTTTCCAGTCCTCTGGTATTTTCTTCTCCCTCCATATCACTTTCATTACTCGAAAGAGCCACTGTGTTCCTATCACCCCTGCTGCTCTCACCATCTCCACACTCACTTCGTCTATTCCCGGTGCCTTTCCCCCTTTCATCTTCTTTAATGCTTCCTCCACTTCTTTCCATGTCAATTCCTTCTCTGAAATGTCTTGGTCACTGTCTGTTTCTTCCTCCACAATGTCCACTACGCTGGTTTTAGTTGGATTTAGGAGTTCCTTGAAGTATTCTCTCCAGATAACCTTTACTTCTTCCATATTTTCGACCTCCTTTCCATTCCTGTCCACCATTCTGACATTTTCCCCTGTATCTCTTCTCTTTGCCTTTATCATTCCATACAACACTTTCTTACTGCCATCACAGTCCTCCTCCATCATTTCTGTCCATTTCTCCAGCCATTTCTTTTTCTCTTCCTTCACTACTTCTCCTGCTTCTTTCTTCCGCTCTTGGTATTCTTCTCTTGTTCTGTCTGTCCTCTGTTGGAACCATTTCCTGAATGCTTCATTTTTCTTTTTCACTGCTTCCTTAGTTCTGGGGTTCCACCATGGTGTTTCCTTCCACCTTTTCTTTCCACTAGTTCGGCCACACACGACTTCCGCTGCTTCTACCTACACGTCCTTGAACCTATTCCATTCTTCTTCACCTATTTTCGGATCATCCTTCGGTAATTTGTTCCTCACTAATATCTGGAACTTCTCCTTAATTCCATCCTCCTTCAGCTTCCATGTCCTTATTCTTCTTTCTTGGTTCTCAGTTCTCCTCTTTTCCTTCAGTCCTCTCACCTTGGCGACCAGCAGACGGTGGTCACTGTCCAGGGCTTCTGAAGGTATTACCCTTATATCCGTGATACTCTTCTTTGTCTCCTTCCCGCATAGAATATAGTCCACCACTGATTTCCTAGTCAAATCCCTGCTGTACCAAGTAATTTTATGGCTCTCTCTCTTCTTGTACCATGTGTTTCCAACCATTAACCCATTTATCTTGCACAGTTCCAACAATCTCTCTCCTTCCTTATTCCTGTTTCCCCATCCTTCACCACCAATCACTTCCTCAAAACCTCTTCTATCAGTTCCGACATGATTTAATGACTAATAGTGCATAAAAAAAATATAAACAACAATAATAAAAAAATCCTCCCTGAATTTTTCCATGACAGGAATATCTATCAATGCTGAGGAGTCAGACGGATCTCCCCTTTATTAAATTGTGGATCCAGGTTCCACTAACTTGCAATTTGGATTTTATGTACGCGTAATGAGTACTTTGGATGACTGTTCGTTTACAACGGGTTAACAGCCACGGTGCTCACGAACAATCATCTCGTAAATCAACGTGTACGGATATGGAACATAACACTAATAAAAACCCTTAAAAATGTAATGCTGACACACACACAAAATCTACTATTTACAGGAATCTCTCTCGAGACCCTCATTTAGCGCGATGACGCACTTGACAATGAGCTGCCAACACCGGCCAATTGCTCAATACACAAGCACGGAAATACAGCATAGCACGTGACTTCACGGGTCACTGAATGGAATATAAACATGGACTAAACCAACAACAACAAAAGCCTGACCAGCTGATATTACTTTATATGAACAAAACTGCATGTTAAGGTAACGCTTCGGAGATTATCGTGATTCGTAGGCAACTCCCATTTATTCAAACAATTTTTACCATCTATCAGTTCTTATTCTGTATTTCAAGTAATTACGGAGTCAACAAGCACTCCTCACTAATGACCTCGCTTGCAACGTTCAGACCGCCTTGTGAAACATCTCCCCCTTCCTCAATACTTGTCATGTCCCAACTCCAGTGTATATAAATAACTGACCAGCTGTGCCGTTATCTCAAGGAATCAACAGCAACAAAATCTCAACCACCTCAACATATGGTCAGACATTAATCAAAATATCCACAATTGCCCTCGCAAGGTAACAATATGGACTTGGCATCAAGCTGACAGAAATCAGTCTAGGCTGAAAATCCCGCTTGTAATGACCACAAAATACACACACACACACATATCTGGGAATGACATGACGAATTTCACACAGGTCTGCTGAATCGATGCTCACAAACTATTAAAACAATATTTAAACCCTACGATAGAGCTGATTGCTCTTCGTCACAAATTACATTGCTCCAAAGGCAATAATCTTACTGAATCTGATCAATAATAAACCTTAAACAATTTTAATTACCCTCCAATCTACTGTATAATTATATTACTTCAGTCCTACTTCTGAAACACAACATATCTCCGACAGACGTTTTTAACCGCATTGCGTAGCATATGCAAACACGGCCGTTCACATAGCTACGTTAGTTAAAACAACACAAAAACAAGAACCTTCTACTAATAACATTTGTGCGAGCTGCTTCCATACAAAGGTGTGTCAGACCAAAACTAAATATACTACGTTAATCACACAAGCAAAGTATTTACAAAAATATGTCCCATAAACCATAAGTTAATTTATCAAATAATAAAGAATATTATATTGTACTCATCTCTCTTTCAGTCACCCGTCAAAGAACATCAGCTGCCATCTCCCAACTGAATGCTTCTTATCTCATCTCAGCCATCTGGACGGAGTGTTGAGAGTTCCAAACTTCTTCTATGGTAATCGATGTCATCTCTCGTGCTGATTCAGAAAGTTAGATTATTATACACTTGGTATCTGACTACTAAATTCGCCGTTCCAGGTACTACTTTCCCCGTAACAGTTTGTTGGCGAATTATCGACGATACTGCCCCTACAAAATATAGTACTGTGACTATCTATCACTGAATTTAACACATTTACAATAACTTCTGTGTCCTCATGACACGCAAAGTATAACAGCCTACGTCCTTAGACGCACAAAATAAAGTCAACCTGTGTCCACGACACACAAAATAATAAGCAATGTCTTGGCTCTTCACGCCACTTATAAATGAACTGGCCCTAGGTCTTGATGGGGGGGAATTATATAAAAATTTCTCGAAATAATGGTGGTACAGGAATGAAATAAATATCACTGAACTCGTAACATTGCACAGGTCAAGAATATGCCCATTAATCCTAGAATCGATTGTAGAGATTTTGTCTAGGCGATTTCCCGCGTGAATGCTAGCCACCGCATACCCAAGCTGGACTTGCCGCGCTCGTAGGCATTCATTTCTCATTGGTTCCACATTTTCTGTAACTTGGCGGTTTTTAGCAGATCTTGGCCTCGTAGGAGTGTCTATTATCTTCCTCAGCCACTCACGTTACTGCATCATATTTCTTCTAGGCGCGAATATTACAATGAACATACCAGAACCATATCTCACTGCGCGTCGCTTCTATTTTGAGGTGTCCTTCTGACACATCGCTAGGCTATTTCTTTTCACAGCTAAAGTATTTAGCCTTTTGTCAAACTGCTTCAGGTATGTCCCCACTGTCTCCAACAAATGCTTGAAATTTCCTCATCACTGTCTGGCTATTTTCATGATGCTGGTGGAAATATTTATTAATTGAAGAAATAAAACATAGAATCATTTATCCAACAGAGGATAAAGGGTTCACTAGTTAGGAAATAACGTGCAACCCCGTTTTATAATCAAATAACATCAACAATACATAGTTAATTTGGTTCAGTGATAACCTTACAGTATAACCGTCTGGAAACTTTCACAGTAATGTAATGTAATGTTATTTAATTTCCGAATGCAGTTCTGACATTCTAACCAACATTTGGGGTATAAATGCACACTGAAGACTGTAATCCTAATAACTATCCCTCCCTATATTATCGTGCTAAGGTCCCATTCCAGTTTTGTACCGAAAATAAGGTCCCATTAACACCAACCTACACATATGGGGTACCTGCAGGTTCAGCATAACCCAATGCGTAAGCGAAACGCACTCGCTTACTCTTTAAATGCCTCACAATTAAATAAATACCTTAAAACATGTATATTTACAAGGAAATAATGAAAGAATGCAACACGGTAACCATGGTAACAGAATCTCACAGGTCCATCTATTTCTGTAAGACGCAATGCAATTCCAATTATTACATTACTGTGAAAGTTTCCAGACGGTTATACTGTAAGGTTATCACTGAACCAAATTAAGCTGTAAAACTCATCAAAACACACAGTATAATGCGCTTAAGGGGGTCAAGGGGCACTCTAGAATTTTTTCATGCAATTTTCACGAGTGAGTGTGGTACGAAAGGTCTTTTTCACCCGACTATAAAGGGTCTCCGAAAACCAGATTTAAAGGACCTTAAATTAACAGTGTCTGTGATATTACCAGAAAACTAACTTCGCTCTGATATACCTATGAAGGAATGACAAACCACTGCACCAGTAGCTGAATTGATAAAGTCTGATTATTTATACCAAGGATAAATCAGTCATAGCATTCATGATTGAGATTTTGCTAAGTGTACTCTTTACAACTAGAATATTCCCGGGCGAAGCCGCGACGGGTAATGCTAGTTATACATTATTCTTAGACAACGGTACTTTAGGGCTATAGAGACATCTGATCCTTAAGCGAATTCTGTAATTTGACCACGTATGTAATATCATTGGACTCCCGGTTTTGAGTTTAATTTCGTTCGCTCGATATGGAGTATGAATGAATGTCACGACGGAGAGCAAATTGCGGCCACAACACCGTACTGCTTGCTACTACTTTCTACGAATAAAATGCTCATTAGCCATGGTTAAAGTTCAGCTAAACAACTTCCGTCATGATGAGTTGAATTAAGGTGGAAAGGGCGGATTTTCTCCCGTATTACATTCTATAATTAACTGCATGTCCTAGTAATAGTAACATTTAGAGTAGAAAATTCTCAGCAAACTTACAAGAGTCTGTTAGATTCGTGATTTACTGAGTAAGCCAGAGCTAAGGTGACTTTATAACATTGTCTCCAAATTTCATTTATATTTAACTAGCAACCCGCCCCGGCTTCGCCCGGTATCTTTAATGGTTTGACCAGCGTAAGCTTAAAAGGCTCACAGACGGCAGGTCCCAGACGCAATTCAGAAAATCCGAGGTGAACAGAGAAACTCCAAACACATATAGTCTTCTCAGAAATCATAACTCGACACGACTCGACTGATTGATGCTGGCCGAAGCTGGGGTGATAGGCTCGCTCGCTAGCTCGTAAAATCGCTCCGAAACTACCTATAGTAATTTAAATTTCCACTAAATTGAGATTGTTAGAAGAAATGAAAACGTAAAAACTCTTGTAGTGGGCGATGTATTAAAGATAGAGATATGCTATCCGGGATTTTTTTGTAGAACTTTTCATGCTGAACAATTGAATGTGTCCCCACCATAACTTTGCAAGTGACAATTTTACTTCTTCCTGGAAAATGCCACTGGATGACGGGAAAAGTGGCTAAAACATCTAGTGGCATTTCCTAGGGGGAAAAAATTGTCACCTGCAACGTTATGTTGGGGACACATTAAATTGTTACACTCATAGTATATAGATGTTTTGACCGGTTTACCCAGCGTAAGCTTAAAAAGCGCACGGACGGCAGGTTTTCATTCAACTCGATTCACTAAAATCGTTACTGCGGCTTCCTCTGGTCATAAATGTATGATTTTCTACAGAAACCTTCCTCGAGAAATCCTCTACAAGTCTACATAATGGTAAAATCCGCATCAAAATCCATCCAGTGTTTCTCAAGTTTACCCGTTACATTCAAGAATCGGGGACTTTTTTATACTATGTAGAGATTTTGACTTAGGGTCTAGGTGGTGTTTGTGGTGGTGTTTTAACAAGGATAGATTTTTTTGGGCTGGGGGTGACCACCTCGTGGTGTAGTGGCTAGCGTTGGATTCCTGGCTCTGCCAAGACATTTTAATTCTGGTCTCAGGGTTGGAACGGGATACACACCTAGACTCGTGATGCAAGACTGAGAAGAGGAGAGAGTTTTTCCCACCTTTGCCGTCCTGGAAGTGATTTTCTGTGGCTTTCCCACTTCTACTGTAGGCAAATGCCGGGATCGTTCCTTACTGAAGACCTTGTCCGCCTCCTTCCCAACAAATATATACACTAGTAATCTACAACCATCACAATAACACAGGTTATCACAAAAATTACACACATGTGCTAGCCAAATACATGGAGATATGACCACGATGTCGCAGCCCCTAAAATAAGCAACAACAAGTTCGTTCGGGGATTAGCAGGGACAGTTTAGTGTAGATAAATGCTAGCTGCCACTCGTTGATGCGTGCTGCGTCGACAAATTTTCGACACATAGGCTAGTTTCCATAGCAACAAATGCAAGTGCACTTACAGTATGTTCATTCCGTGTGTCATTTCAAAATGGCGGCTTCGGTGGCGTAGTTGGTAGCATGTTGAGCTTCTATGCCCAAGATCGTCGAACTTAAAGCCTCGGACGTCTATTTCCCATTCCCCACTTTAATTACAAGTAAACACATCAGTACAGCCAACACAATAACACAGGTTATAAGAGAAAATTTGACACAAACACACCAAAGTAGACGGGGCTGAGTGACCACGATGTCTGAGTCCATCAAATGAATTATGTTCGTCAATTGTCTCTCATGGCGAAAGCGATTGTGGCCATCTTTTATTTAATAATTTAAAAGTAGTCGCCTCCGTAGCGTAGCGGTCAGCATGGTTAGCTGCCGCCCCGGGGGTCCTGGGTTCGATTCCCACCTCAGCCATCCTCGAAGTGGTTTTCCGTGGTTTCCCACTTCGTCTTCGGGCAAATGCCGGGATGGTTCCTACTTCAAGGCCACGGCCGCCTCCTTCCCCCTTCCTTGCCTATCCATCCTAATCTTCCCCTCCTCCCTTCCCTCATGAGGCCCCTGTTCGCTCTGCAGGTGAGGCCGCCTGGGCGAGGTGCTGATCACGCCTCACCAGTTGTATCCCCTCCGACCACTTCGAGGATGGCTGAGGTGGGAATCGAACCCCCTCTACTCATTTGGATCACCCGAGGCTGAGTAGACCCCGTTCCAGTCCTCATACCACTTTTCAAATTTCGTGGCGGAGCCAGGAATCGAACCCAGGACCCCCGGGGTGGCAGCTAACCATACTGACCGCTACGCTACGGAGGCGACTACTTTTAAATTATTAAATAAATGCCGGGATGGTCCCTACTGTAAGGCCACGGCCGCCTCCTTCCCTCTTCCTCGCCTATCCATCCCAATCTTCCATCCCTTCCCATCCCTCATGTGGCCCCTGTTCGCTTTGCAGGTGAGGCCGCCTGGGCGAAGTGCTGATCACACCTCCCCAGTTGTATCCATCCCGACCAGATGTTCCAAGCTCCAGGACACTGCCCATAGAGGCGGTAGTGGTGAGTTCCCTCGCTGAGTCCGTGGGAACCACCAACCTAGAGGGTAAATTGACTAAATAAAAAAAGGAAAATAATAATAAAAAAATTAAAAGTATATGGGAACGTAAATCGTGGAGAATTCCTTAGTTTACGGGAATAATAAAAGTAAAATAATATGTTAAGGCAATGTATTACCAATAGCCAGAAAGAATAATTGGGAAATAAAAATGCGTGTCGGAGGAGGGATTCGAACTGCTCCCATTGCGCGATGCATATAATATGAGCTTTCAACGCTGCCGTTTGAGCTACCGAACCCATGGAGGAAGATCGCAATATTAAGTTACTTAAACAACATTCACACCCAACAATCAGTTTAAGTCGTCGGATTTTTTAATAGCGTTAAAAATCCTTCAGTATGCCTTCCTTCGGAGGGGAAGTAAAGCCGGCGGTCCCATGTCATAGATTTATGGCATGTTAAAGAACCTTCCATTAATTACATCTGTGTGAAGCTAAATTGTATAGGTTAAGAATGTAAACAACGCTCTTAGGTTCCTCCGTTCGTTGCTAAGAGCCGACTGCGGTGGCGTCTGGTAGCCAAGTTCTGAACTAGTAGTCGTTGACGGTAGCGTTTGGCTGCAAAAGTAGGAACTATTTGAAAAATTCAAAAGTCTGCAGTCCTTACTTGAATTAAAAAACAGATAATACACACTAATACAGCCATCACAATTAACACAGCTTATCAGACAGATTCTACACACACCCAAAGTACACGGGGCTACATGACCGCGTTGTCGCAGCCCCTAAACTTAAGAACCAACCATCATTTCAAAACAATCTACGGGTGTATTACCTCAGTTTAAGAAAGCTTGTGACCATCCAAACCCTTCGCTGTCGACATTTCATTTAAAGGGTCAAGGACAAGATCTGTAGAGGAAGGCCAAGGTCAGAATATATTAAAGAGAATGCCTCGGATGTGGGGCATGGTAGCTATGTGGAGATGAAACGATTAGCTCAGGACACGGAGGCATGGTATTTCGCATCAAACCAGATTACTCAAACCCATAATACACGATTTATTTATTTAGCGTATGGCTTTTAGTGCCGGGAGTATCCGAGAACATGTTCGGTTCGCCAGAGGCTGTAGTTGCTTCAAACGGACACCCATAGGGTAAGCCATAAGTTCCGTTCAATTTCAAGTAGTTCCAACTTTCCCTACCAGATGTCACTGACACCTAGTGATGAACGTTGGAACTTCGATAGAGTGTTTCAAAGAAATCTAACCTAGAAATTTGGCTTCTCACAAGTTTAGTTAGTGGAAGGTTCTTTTACATGCCAGAAAGCTATGACATGGGACCGCCGCGCCGGCTTTACTTCCCCTCCAAAGGAAGGCATACTGAGGGATTTTAACGCTCTTAAAAAATCCGATGACTTCGGCCGGGTTTGAACCCACGATCTTGGGCACAGCAGTTCAGTATGCTACCAACTACGCCACCGGAGCCGCTGTATAATACACGATGGTTTCTCCACATGTATTTCCGATCAATGATAGGATGTATTTTATTCCAACCTTGGATCAAATTAACCCCTTATATGTTAGTCGTCAGTATGTTAATCACCTACCAAAAGGACAATTCATATAGTCGAAGTTGCAGATGATTGAATCTTTCACTCACATTTCAACTATATTTTGTGGAAGTGTGTATGTGTCTGTAAACCAAATATTTAGTTTATCTCCTTGACCTAGGGTGCTAGATAAATGTTTTAATAAATACAATAAAAATATAATAAAAAATGGACATGAAAATAAAGTATCATTATTTAATTTTAATTATCCTCGTTTTCTTTTTTTCTTTTTTTTTTCTAAATTTTAATTCTTACTACATATTTTTAATTGTTTAGTAATGCTTAAAATGCCTCTAAATTTTGATAATAAATAAGCTTATAAAATGAGATTTATAATAATTTTACCATCTTAATTGTAACATTATAAAAGTAATTATGAGCAGTGGAAAAGCTCCATGAGATTGCACGAAAGACCGGATTACATATCTCTTACGGCAAGACCAAATATATGGAGAGAAGGCCAGAAAATAAATCCCCTTTAAACACCAAATACGGTAAAATCGCTCAAGTCTGCACTTTTAAATATCTTGGCGAAATTATACAGCCCTCAAGACTTAATCGAATCGCCAATGAAGACAGAATCACTAAGCTCCAGAAGGCCTACAGGCTAACGTGGGCCCATTACAACAAGAAATGCATTTCGAAGAACGCCAAATTACGACATTATAAAACAGTTATTCTTCCAGAAGCAACATATGCAGCTGAAACAATAGTAATCGATGGTCATTCCAAGATTAGGGAACTGGAAAAGCAGGAGCGAAAAATTATCCGAAAGATCTACGGAGCAATCAACAGAAACGTCATCTGGATGAAGAGACCTAGTGCAGAACTTTATCAAAAGACCAATACGATAACAGAAGAAATTAGAAAACGCAGAGCCAAATTTTACACTCACATCCACAGGATGGCCACCTCCAGATTGCCCAAGAAACAACTCGGTATCATAACACAGAGCAAATGCGGTACAGAATGGCTTAAAGAGGTACAGAGAAACTCACAAGTAATCAGCACAGAAAATGCTTGCCACGGTTGGTGAGTGGTCAACGTGTCGGTCAACTACTCCCCATGCTTGCAGGTTCGCCCCTGGCCGTGGTAAGTGATTTTTGAAAGGCGGAAGAAAAGACGACACCATGTCATACGATGTTGGCATGTTAAAGAACCCATTTGAATTCAGTTGACCGTGTTCATAATGGCAAAATTAATCTCGGGAGTTTCCACAAAGTTCCTCATTTCTCTACTAGGAAGCGCTATAGTGTTCAAGGAGCTTAGATATCTAACCTCGTTGACTTTCATAGTGCTTCAAGGAACAACGAAATTTGACACGCAAGCTACCCTTTGGGTGTCAAATAACAAAGCTTGCACCCGGCACCCGAGGCCATACGATATTATTATTATTACTATTATTATTAGCATAGAAAATTTCGAAGACCGAACTGAGTGCCAGACGAAAATCGAGAATGTTAAGTTTGAACCAAGATTATTACGACAACCTGGGAAAAAGTGGACGGATTAGAGGAAGAGGGAGCATTTCGGGCGAATGAAGAGATTTTGGGAGGAGCGGAGGAGACACACCTCTAAATGACATCATATTATCAAGTTCAATCGCTCTCCTGTAGGGGATCTTTTGCTTAAATAAATAATAATTATAATTAGGCTAAAATAATTAAATGTAATTAAATACAAACAAATATATTTACTACTGTACTATTCTGCCTTATAAATGGGTTCACAACAATTGTGGTTATGATATTCTGATGACTGTAGCAAACAAGGTGCTACTTGTGGGCAGCCATTAAAAATAGCGGCTTGGAGTGAGCATATGGGGCCATCAGCTGTGTGTGGCCCGCAAGACAAATTGCCGTTCCGCCCTGTTTCCGGATCACTTTTCATTTCGCGAGACGCGCCGCACTCTGTGGTCGGAGACACCGCGTGCGTGGGATGGGCTGGGCTGCATCGTACACACGTTGGTCTATGGTGTTCATACATGACTTCAACATTTGAAATCCCCGTATGTCTAACATTTGTAGGTTAGAATTGATAACGCTCTGTTTGTTCCAACGTTCGCCGCCAGGTGCTTACTACGATGCCATCATCATCATCATCATCATCATCATCTTAGAGGATATAGAATCGGATTGTATCGCCTATCTTCACAATGTTAATTTGTAGGTGTATTTTCTTGGAAACCATGATAGCTACATAACTCAAATTGTTACAGCGTAATGAACATAGGCATTCTGCGTCTACTGAAATGATAATATTTTTTTCGTGGGAATAATGAGGGAGATATATTTGTTTTTACCTAGGATTTTTTACCTCCATTTTTCGGTACATTATCACCATTATTTTTTTCTAAATTGCATATCAACATGAAATTATTTCAGTGTATGTAAAACACTCTAATGAACTGCTTCCTAGAGTTTTTGGTTCTAGGTTAAACAGAAGCTGGGAAAATGTTCCCTAAATACAAGAAAAGGGAACTTACGGGAAATTGAGTTCAAAGTTAAAACAAGCCTGCTCCATAGCTTGTATCATCTTCATCCCCTCCGAAGGCATCTTGTAGCCTTCTATTGGCACCCCTTATGGTCTGCCTTGCTTTCTTGGCTAAGATTTTGTCAGCATTAACTGCATTTCTTAGCCTAACTTGATTTAGAGTCAACATGGCATGCACGGTTTTGGTTGCCAGAACGCAATCCCGACATCTCTAGAACTTAGCATTTGGTGATATTCCTCTGGTTAAAAGATGACACAGAATCGTAGACACCAAAATGGAGTGTGCTAATACATACAAAGACTGTTTTAGGTAGACGATTCCATATTACACTCTTGATACACTCGTTAGGATTCTGGGTTCTCCCGTGAAGGCATTTCTTTAGGAAATTTTTATCAGCCAAGTCAGTGAAGATGGGTTAGATCTCATCCATTATTACTGCTGGTAAACTATGGTGACGATTGTAGGCCTTCCAACTTATTTTACCCTTATTATATTTACGCCAGCTGTTTTCACCTTCAGGACACAATCCATGCTGGGTCGCCTCATTTGTGGAGGCAATGTGATAATACAGAGCCAACACAGTTTTCCGCATAGCTTCCACGTTGGCTGTATTTTGTCTGATGGCTAGCCCATACTGCATCACTCAGCCTCCCTTTTCCATCTAATGTCTTTCCATCGCCTAGTTTCTTTCTCTTTGAAGCTGTCTACATTCTTCTAAGTCTAGTCCCCATTCTTTTTTGCACGTGTCCCACGCACTTAAGCTTATGTCAACATTCCCATTAGGTTTTCTATATTATATATCTTACACCAAATACATGTCCCACTGAAAGATGGGAGGTTTGAAAAGTGCAGAGAAACGTTTGATAGATAGTTAGTTAGTTAGTTAGTTATTGTTGTTTTAAGGGGCGGAACTACGAGGTCATCTGCCCCTGTTTGACTGATATATAGTCCTACATGGCAGATGGCGAATGGATTAGCGCCACACTCCATCTCAGATATATGCAAATTTAATATAGTTATAATCATATTACAGCAATGTGCAATACACCATTTTAAAGGGGAAGCTTCAGGGAATAAATATTGATAGTAAAGAAATTCGACATTTTCATGAAAAACCTATTCTGTTTCCACTTAAACAGCTCCAGTCACCCGGGTGCGGTGAACGAGTCCTCTCCATTTCTTTCTATCCATGAATAGCTGACTTCATGAGTGCTCTCCCAATCCAGGTCACCCTTAATCTGGTCTATCCATTTCCTTTTAGGTCTTCCAACACATCTTCTTCTTTTGATGTTCAGATTGAAGTATGCCTTTGCCTTTCGTTCATCTTTCATCCGTTGGATATGTCCATACCACCTCAGACGATACCTCTGTAAGGTCTCCATTACAGTGGTGTTAATACCTGCTTCTGCACGATTTATTTCATTTCTTACTTTATCCTTTCTTGTCCTCTGAAGCATCTGCCATCTAGTAACCAAATCCGCAAGCTAGGTGTCGTGGACGGTAGCATTTGGTAGCAAAAGTAGGAAATACTTGAAATTATTGTCTGCAGTCCTTACTTGAATTAAAACAGATAACACACATTAATACTGTCATCACAATTAACACCGGTTATTAGACAGATTCTACACACACCCAAAGTACACGGGGCTACATGACCGCGTTGTCGCAGCCCCAAAACTCAGGAAACAACCAACCAACCCTGTATGTCTCTGTGTTGTGGCTGTTGCAGTCTTCAGTCTTTTGACTGATTTGATGCAGCTTTCCATGCTTCCCTGTCCTGGGCCCGCCTCGTTGCGTAGTGGCTAGCATTTTTGGCTTACACTACGGAGGCCCGGGTTCGATTACCGGTTCAGTCAAGAAATGTAGTTCTGATCTGAGGGCTGGAACGGGGTACACTCATTCCCGTGAGTCAAAAACTGAGAAGAGGCGGGTCGATTCCCACCTCAGCCGTCCAGGAAGTGGCTTTCCGTGGTTTCCAACTTCAACTCCAGGCTAATTAAGGGATGGTTCCTAAATTACGGCCACGGCCGAATTCTTCCCAATCCTCATCTGAATTACAAAAAAACGGGCGTGGTGGCGCAGCGGTCAAGCTAATCGCCTCTCATCAAGGTAGACTGGGTTCGATTATCGGCCAATGCATGTGAGTTTTTCGAAGTGAAATGCTATGTACTGTGGTTCGGATTCAACGTAAAAAGGAGGTCACGTAAAACTACAAGCTTTTTGAATTACAAATACATACACTTCCTATACAACCATCACAATAACACCGGTTATCAGATAAATTCCACATACACCCAAGTACACGGGGCCACATGACCATAATGTCGCAAAGGCTCTCAATGACTCAACAACATCAAAAAACTCCCTGTCCTGAGCTAATCGTTTCATCTCTACGTAGCTACCACACACAACATCCGGGGCAATCTGTTTAATACATTCTAACCTTGGTCTACCCCTACAGTTCTTGTCCTCGACCCTTCCTTCCATAACTAAGTTTGCTATTCCTGGGAGTCTTTGCATGTGTCCTACCAACCTATCTCTTCATTAACGGTCGCAAGAAACATTTCTCCTCTCCCACTCGTCTTAATACCTCTTCGTATGTAACCCTATCTACCCATCTGATCTTCATCATTCTCCTGTAACATCACATATCAAACGATTCTATTCTCCTCTTTTCTGCTGCACCAATAGTCCAAGTTTCACTTCCATAGAGCACCACACTCCAGACAAACGTTTTCGAAACCTATATTTGAAGTCAACAAATTTATTTTCGGTAGAAATGCTTTCATTGCCTGAACCAACTAATTTTTATATCCTCTTTGCTTCGTCCATCACTCCTACTTCCTTTAGCTTTTCACCTACCAACTTGACGCCAATTGGGGTTTCTGTTTTCTTTCGGCTGCATTCCATTATTTTTGTTTTACATTTTTTGTTTTTTTATTTTTTATTTTATTTTTCGTTTATTCAGAGGTATAATGCTTTAATTTCTTCGTTTATGTCCCTTTATCTTTTAATTTTTAGCCTACTTTTCACATTTTGCAAAAATGAGGAAAAAGTAGACTTATGAGATCGGGCAAATGTGTGTCTGTCTGTCTGTCTGTCTGGCTGTGGGTGTGTCCCCCACCCCCCCCCTATCAACTCCTAAACGGCTGCACCAATCAAAACAAAATTTAGTAGGAGTAAAGATATATACCGGAATATCTCACGGTCATATTTGAAACTGATGTCAGTGCTACCAACTGCTGAAAAATCGCAATTGAAATTTGAGCTCCATGTTGGATATCTTGGAAGGTATGAATGGGAGCTATTTCAAAATTAGCACACGTATAGATAATAATATTGCAGTTTAATTTCCAGGAGGCCATACATGGCAGTGTTGCCAAAATGAATATACGCCTGCTGATAGGTCCAAATTTCAAATGCATATAACTTCTACACAATCAATTGGATTTCAACCAAATTTCGTATGTGCTATGTGTACATAAACAGATATGACTGAGAATATTCTTAAGGGCCACCAGGTCTGCCTACTGTTAATAAATGCTCTCAATTTTTTAAATCCAAATACCCATATATCAGAAAGTATGCAAGTCATCAGCCCTAAACTTTGCACAGGTATAGTACCTGACATTCTATATTCATTTGGAGGAACTTATATACGTCAGTGTTACCAACATGATTCTAAGCCTGTTGAGAGGTCCAACTTTAAATACACGTAACTTCTATACTATCATTTGGATTTCAACCAAATTTCGTGTGTGCAATGTGTTCCATAACATATATGACTATGCCGATTCTTAAGAGTAACCAGGGCTGCCAACTGTTAATAAATACTGTCTCTATTTTTATTACCCTAATATCAATATATCAGAAAGTATGCAACCCAATAGCTCTAAACTTTGCACACGTATAGTACCTGGCATTCTAGATTAATTTGGGGTAACTAATATAGGCCTACGCCAGTGCTGGCAACATGATTCTAAGCCTGCTGATAGGTCCAATATTAAAATGCATGTAACTTCTACACTAACTAATGGATTTCATTCAAAATTGACACAACAATAGATCATATTATTAATATTTGATAACAGAGCAATTTTATTCATATTAGCAGTTTTGACCTAAGATTTGCTACTTCATTTTAAGGTGGTAACTTGTGTATTTCCATTGTCACGGTTAAGCTATTCTCTGCAAATATACCACGATTGTGCCATCAAAAACTGGTACAACAGGTAGTTTCTAATAATTTGACCACATCTATATCCATAATTGAAATTATTGTTAAATATTTTTACAAATTTGGTTGGTTTTAATAAAATGGCTGGGTACCAGTGGTGGCTGGCGGATAATTGTTCTGGGTGTTGTAGCCTACTATTGTCATTGAGGGTGCGAGGAATAGAAACCTGCTTGAAATCAGATTATTATTTATTTAGCGTATGGATTTTAGTTCCGGGAGTGTCCAAGGACAGAGGCTGTACCTGCTTCAAGTGGACACACATGGTGTGAGCTACAGTTCCGTTCAATTTCAAGTAGCTAGTTCCAACTTTCGCTACAAGATATCACTGAAACCTAGTGGTGAACGTTGGAACTTTGATATAGCGTTACAATGAAATCTAACCTAGAAATTTAGCTTCACACAAGTTTAGTTAGAGGAAGGATCTTTTACATGCCATAAATCTATGACATGGGACCGCCGACTTTACTTCCCCTCCGAAGAAAGACATACTGAAGGATTTTAACGCTCTTTAAAATATCCAACGATTTCGGCTTGGTTTGAACCCACGATCTTGGGCACAGCAGTTCAGCATGCTACCAACTACGCCACCATCAGAGAAAACGGTATACAATTGCGCTGTGCAACTGATGTAGCTCATTCGTTACCAATGCCACAGTTCAGAGAACATCACATTCACATCGAGATTAAATGGATTATAAACGATTTGAAGGAATTCACGAGAACAAAACAGCGTAAGTTACACACTAGGGCGAGAAAGAACCGCAAGTGTCGCACTCGCGCGCTAACTACATTACGAGGTGATGGTATCGGCAGTAGACGGAGCATCTTAGGTGTCTTCGTCCACCCCTCTCCTCCGTTGTTACAATCAGCGGGCACCAACCAGCCCAGTTAACTGTTGGGATATGACTTGCTGGGTCTAGCATATCTGCCATACCCTCCACTATTGAGATCTGGTCGGTGCTCGAGCCTGGCAACGACGAATCGGCGAGCGCTCCTATACTGTTGGCACGCTTCATTTTCTCCAACAGTTCACAGTACTACAAGTTCTCCTGAATTATTAAAGAACAGCACTATGGATTCCTATCCATATAAAAGGAAACGTACATTTTTAAAATTTTCCAAATGTTATTACGATATTAATTTTTGATGTCGAGAAAATCTGGTCATTGTGCAACACTGCAACCTTTTCACCGGTCGCCACAGCTGGGTAATGAATAATTTTACCTTCTCAAGGACAGAGTCCGGACCCGATGGACCATTTGCGTGACGCCGCCCATAACCCAATTACTGGGAAGTGAGCTCAAGTCGGACTCAAGAAGCCTTTGGGCAGTTCAATCATTACTTCATCTGTATTTATACCAATATCGAAACTCATATCAGTCACTCGGCTGAGAATATAACAGAACGGTCCTTGGCCCGGCGTGCAGTGACAGTAACAAATGGCAGTCGCTACTGTTGTCTGACAAATGACTGCGGTGGGAGCGACCGGAACACTCCTTGCGGTCATGCACAGCAACATAGATAGCGTAGGAGGGTAGGAAATATTCTACAAGAAGCCTCCGTAAGTCTTTGTACGCAAATACATAGTATGCCTAGTGTTCGGAATTTGGAAAGACACAATCTTTCAAGTGCCTGAGGGTGTGTGAATTTATCGTGTATTCTTTTAAAATGCGCACGCTTCGACGAGCCGGCCGGAACTAAGTGCGTTTTCAATTGTTGCCATGGTAACTAGGTGTTGGAAGTTCGTCACTGCAACACGCTTCGACGAGCCGGAACTAAGTGCATTTTCAATTGTTGCCAAGGTAACTCGGCGTTGGAAAATCGTCACTGCAACGCTTCGATGAGCCGGAACTAAGTGCGTTTTCAATTGTTGCCAAGGTAACTAGGTGTTCCCCCAAGGGGTCACATCTAGTGACAACGGGACCCCAGCTGAGTCCGGCATTGCTTCCACTTACTTGTGCCGGGCTCCTCTCCGTCTTCTTTCCTGTCGACCTCTCACGGTCAACTCTTGTTCTCTTCCGACCCCGACGATATTAGGGTATCCGAAGCCTACGGAGTCTCTTCCTTTCCCGCCTTAATTGGCCCTTATATCATCTTTCCTGATCCCTCATTCTTCGTGGGATCAGCCTTCTTTTTCTTTTCATTATAGTTCATTTTCTCTTTAAGATTCGCGCTCTGTTTTTATGGATTGGCTCCCCGTGTCTCTAAATTACATCTTGTGAGTATTTTGAATCTCAACCACATTTTGTAAGTACAGTATTTTGACTCGCGGGCTTCCACATATTGTGAGTGAATCTAAATTACATTTTGTCCGTATTTTCAATTTCTATTGCATTTTGTAAGTATTCTGAATTTCAATTGCATTTTGTGAGTATTTTGAATCTGGTAAGGCATTTTTAATCTAAATTCCATTGTCTATTTTCAATTGCAATTGAATTTTGCAAGTATTTTGAATTTCAATTGCATTTTGTAAGTATTTTCAATTTTAGTTGGATTTTGTATTTTGAGCCTAAACTACATTTTGTGCGTATTTTTCAATCTAACTTCCCTTTGTGAGTATTTCCTTCTAAATTACCGATACCTTTTGTAAGTATTTCCACTCCACATTTTGCGAGCCATTTCAATCTGAGTTCCATTTTGTAAGTATTTTCAGTCCAGCTTAATTTTGTTATGGTTTCCATTTCATTGTCATTTTGGCTATCGCCCAGACCATTAGGGCCCGATAACCTAGATGTTAGGCCCCTTAAAACATCAATTAGCATCTTCATAACTAGTTGTTGCAAATTCGCCGCTGCAACACGCTTCAACGAATGGGACCTAAGAGAGTTTGCACTTGTAGCCATGGTAACTGTCTGTCTGTTAGGTAGTCAGCCCGAAGGCTGGTTGGATCCTCAAAAAGTACCGCCGTTACGTTATGTGAGTAGATACCCACAAAAACCCAAGGCAGCGCTATTTCTAGGCACGAAGAGGAGTGAGGTAGTTTGCCATTGCTTTCCTCACTGAGTCAGAACAGTAGTACTAACCCTATGAGTAGAACCTTTCACAGCATTCACAGGCACTGACTGTGCCTCGAATGCCATTACTAAGCACCACCCATACCTCAGTAGCGTCCATATAATCACAGCCATGAGTGAGACTGAGACATCGGTGAAAAGCCACCTTTTACTCTAGCCTGTGCCAACTGACAAATGCGAATGTACTGTATTCATCAAGAGATGGCAAACAGGCCACCATGGTAACTAGGTGATGGAAATTCGTCGCTGCAACACGCTTCAACGAATGGAAACTAAGAGCATTTGCACTTGTAGCCATGGTAACTAGATGTTGGAAATTTGTCCACACTAAATTGTCCACATGCCTTCCTTCGAAGGGGAAGTAAAGCCGGTGAACCCATCTCATAGATGTATGACATGTAAAAGAGCCTTCCACTAACTACAATTGTGTGAAACTAAATTTGTAAGTTAGATTTGATTAACGGTCTATTAAGTTCCGACGTTCTCCACCAGTTGCTGGTTGCGGTGGCATCTAGTAACCAATTTCACAGCTAGGTGTCCTTGACGGTAGCATTTGGTGGCAAAAGTAGGAACTACTTGAAATTGATTGTCTGCATTCCTACCTGAATTACAGATAACACACACTAATACAGCCATCAAAATTAACACCAGTTATCAGACAAATTCTACACACACCCAAAGTGCAAGGGGCTACATGACCGCGTTGTCCCAGCCCCTAAACTGAGGTACCAACCAGCTAAATTGTCCGCGCTAATTCCAGATAGCCTAGACCCTCAGTCCGAAACATATCCATGTTGATATCTGTGCTCCTAAATCCAGTGAAGCTTATAATACTTATAATACGAATAAAACGAAGCCATTTTTCAGTGTTGCCTAAGTAATTTATTAACACAATTGATTTTCAGTTGGTCATCACGAGTGTTCCCAATTAGATTGGGTGGGGGATAACCAATTTTATCATTTCATATGATCTTGTCGACTTCGTCGTTATGCTTGGGACCCACGTTATGCGTTACGGAGACGGAGACGGAAGTGACGTCATGCAGTCGAGCGGGAAGTGACGTCATGCAGCCGCGCGGGAACTGAGTGCGTGACGTCATGCAGCCACGCGGGAAGCAGAAGCTAATGGTTATACGCTGCCGAAGTCAACGTCACTTCCGCTCCGTTGCTAAGCAACTGGAGCAATACAACATGGCTCCCTTGTAGCTTGCTTCAGTCTTTGAGCCGTCATTATTTCCTATTTGTATCGTATAAAACTGTACATGCATGGATGTCCAGAGGCAAGAAAGCATAGAAAAGTATATTTTCCTTAGTAAAGTTGTAAAATATTGCGTACGAGATGCACATTAAGTCTTAGAACATAAGTCGTAGAGATGAGGCCTGCGATATTTACCTTAAATTAAGTGAAAACATGAAAATATAACATTTCTGGATATTGTGAATCACGTCCCTATGAATGACCAATACTACGGAAAATAAAGTACCATAGGCCCTACCAGTAAGTGACGAATAAAATGAACTTGAGGTCTATCAATGCATAAGGGAACAGTTTAAAATATTTGGATGAGAGTTTAGGCCAAATCTCATCAACAGCTATAGAAGAAACAAAGACTGCATTTCAATACAATTTGTGTGTTTACCACAACGCCGCGTTTGTCTGAAAACGAATCAAATTAACAAAGCCTAACCTGTGTGCTCACGAACAGGTTAGAGAAGTCTACAATTAAGGCATATCGTCCTATGTCATTCTAAATAATGGGACACTTTTCGTACCCTAGCTCTAAATATAATCACAACAATCACAACAAGACTTGCCACTCCATCACTTCAGAAATAAGCAGTATTCATTGGCTTGAATAATGTCACTATACGGTACTGTAACTTTGTTGCAGGGTGTAGGCCAAGGCTACTGGTAGACCTACATGATGATTGTTTTCTGAAAGTGCAAAAATTAAAATATTTAGGCAGAAATGTTCAGTCTGGGATAGGCCTAATTGTTATTTGGAAACAGAATTCACTGCTTAAATAAATTAAGTGAAAAATCACCACTCAGAAAAGTTGTAGGATAAAATTTATTGGTGTTAGTGAATCAGCTGTAAGGATATGTAGGTTGTCGTTTATAATACTTATAGTACAAACCATATTTAATTACAACTACACTCCCCACATGAACCAAAAACCCCTTTATGTGACATATATGTCCTAAATATCTCTCTATATTAGATATACTCTATCCACTAAATGATAAATATTTATAATTTGTAATACCCGCCATGCAATTCTTGCCTCAGGAGTGAGGTCAACTTTATTCATACTATCTCGCAAAATTCTCGTAATTTATCCATAAAATTTCAATTCAACTTTGTAGCTCCAACACTGTAGATGATCTTCACGGAAGGCGTTTGCCTTATATCACGCGTATTACACATTTTTGTCCACAAAATTCAAGACGCTGCGCAGCGTTAATGCAGCTTCCTATGTATAAAAAACCTAGCAACCAGTTGTTTGGGTCCAATGTGGCTGCGCCCATGTGGTTGCTAGGCGCGTCACTTCGGCAGCGTATTGGAGACTGTTGAAAGAGTCCTGCGGCGTCGAGCGGCCTGGGGCTTTGAGCGAAGCAAACACAAGAATACAGGGTGACTTCTAAAGAGATATACAAGATGCCATATAAGAATACATGATGCCTCCTAAAGAGGTGTGCAGGATGTCAGAGCAAAATACAGTACAAGATGCCAGATAACAATACAGGGTGACTCCTAAAGAGATATACAAGATGCCAGAGAAGAATATAAGGTGACTCTTAAAGAGGTGTACAAGATGGCAGAGAAGAATACCGGGTGACCCCTAAAGAGGTGCACAAGATGTCAGACAAGATGACAGGGTGACTCCTAAAGAGGTGTACAAGAATACAGGGTGACTCCTAAAGAGATATACAAGATGCCAGATAAGAATACAAGGAGACTCTTAAAGAAGTGTACAAGATAGCAGAGAAGAATACAGGGTGACTCCTAAAGAGGTGCACAAGATGTCAGACAAGAATACAGGGTGACTCCTAAAGAGGTGTACAAGATGTCACACAAGAATACAGGGTGACTTCTAAAGAGATATACAAGATGCCAGATAAGAATACAGGGTACCTCCTAAAGAGGTGTGCAGGATGTCAGAGCAAATTACAGTGTGACACTTAACGAGGTGCATGCGCGGAAACCCTAAGTTAATGGGTAATGGAGTCTGTTGAAAGAGTCCTGGGGCTTCGAGCGAAGCCTTTCTAACATGTGTAGCATTTGTAGCATGCGTCATTTGAAATGATATAACGTCTAGTCTTTCAGACTGACTGTAATTTTTTTTAAACACCCTAATGTGAAAGAATTATTATGATAATGATTTATCACTTATAAAATTACTTAACGTGGCGAATTACACTGCCTTTTATGGAAAAATACCGAACTAGCTGGTCAACAATTGACTGAGATAATTATAAAATTACAATATCTCGTATCTCTAGTCGTGTTAATTTGTGTTGTCAATTGTCGGGATGTTACTTACCTTAAGGCCGCTACCCAAATCCTATCTTAATTACAAATACACACGCTAGTACAGACATCACAGTGATGCAGGTTATCAGACAAATTCTACACAATCTCAAGTACACGGGGCTGCATGAATGTTATGTTGCAAAGCTCCTAAAAGATCAAAAACAGTTTGCGTTGATTCTGGTTGTTATGGTAAGTTTATATTGTTATCCTCGAATGATTTGAAACAAAACTGTAGATGCAAATTTTAATTCGTTGAAGTAATTTGTTGCTATAAGCTACAATGTAAGTAGCCTATTTATGGTCGCACAGGAATGGAAGAACAGTTTATCTTCTTACAGCTGCAACTTACAAGAATAGGAACCATGCAATGGATCTGATAAAGAAATACATTGGCTATGTATTGTCTCAGAACAGAATTTGAAAGGTATACACCCCAACAATAAGCAATAAAATAGTTTTCTGCTTCTCCTGTAAAATGGAAATTTTGAAGATACGAGGTATTGCAATGATTTAAAAGAAAATATTTACATCCCTTTTAACTACTGTGGCTTTTAGAGACGCCGGGGTGCCGAAATTTTTCCTCGCATTTGCGCACTGTCAGCCTCGTTGCGTAGTGACTACAGCTCTTGACTGTAAACGTGGAGGCCCGGGTTAGATTCCCGTCTCTGTGAAGACATTTTAATTCTGGTCTGAGAGCAGGAACGGGGTACACTTAGCCTCGTGAGGCAAAACTGAGAAGAGGCGGGTTCGATTCCCAGCTGAGCCATCCTGGAAATGGTTTCCAACTTCTTCTCCGGGATGGTTCCTAATTTAAGGTGACAGCCGCCTCCTTCCCAATCCTCATGTGAATTACATATAACCTATAGGCTACACTCACACTAATACAGCCAACACAATAATACAGGTCATCTGACAAATTCCACACACGCCCAAGTACAAGAGGCTACATGATCACGATGTCGCAATGCCCATAAATGCATCAATAACGCATTTGCGCACCCTCAAATGCCAACTGACGGCGCCAGGATTCAACCGCTGCGCAACCGAGCCAGTCTATTGCATTGACACACTCGACATTCAGTTTTGTTCTCATTTACCGCCAGTTGGTTGGTTCCTCAGTTTAGGGGCTGCGACAAGGTGGTCATGTAGCCCCCTGTACTTTGTGTGTGTGTAGAATGTGTCTGATAACCGGTGTTAATTGTGACGACTGTATTAGTGTGTGTTATCTGTTTTTTAATTCAAGTAAGGACTGCAGACTTTGAATTTTTCAAATAGTTCCTACTTTTGCCGCCAAACGCCACTGTCAACGACTACTAGTTCATAACTTAGCTACTGGACGCCACCGCAGTCGGCTCTTGGCAACGAACGTAGGAACCTAAGAGCGTTGTTTACATTCTTAACCTATATAATTTCGCATCACACAGGTGTAATTAGTGGAAGGTTCTTTAACACGCCATAAATCTATGACATGGGACCGCCGCGCCGGCTTTACTTCCCCTCCGAAGGAAGGCATACCGAGGGATTTTTAACGCTCTTAAATAATCCGACGACTTCGGCCGGGTTTGAACCCGTGATCTTGGGCATTGGAGTTCAGCATGCTACCAACTACGCCAACGAAGCCGCCTATACAGTTGGTCATACTATTGCTTTAAAATCCAATTTACTAAATGCTTCTTTCACATCTAGGTTAAATAGGAGCAAATATGTCGAGTTCTAAAAATACATGATAATTTTCTAATAATCTCCGGAATATTCCACACCCAGAAACCTTTTTAATTTTTTAATTTTTTCTTTTTTTCTATTTTATTTTTCTTCTTCAGAAATTCACTAGTTTATATTCTTAGAATCTGTGATGTCAAGTCAAGAAAACAGGTTACTTATGATGATGTTTCCTCTCTAGTAGTCTATCGATTAACGAGGATTCTCCTCGAAAAGGATAACAGGTGCAGAGCAGAGAATTACAGGTTTATGAAGTGTGTGCTGATAGATCCCCAGTGTTTTTGAAGAGCGCCTCGAATTGATCCGATCCGCCAAGTCTCGGGGGGTTCGAGGAGATCCGGTAGCAACATCGGCTCTTTCTTGATGTGAACTCAGCGAAAGTAATAATCATCGTTCCAGTTAATCAGATGCTTGTGGAGTTTTTTGCACGATCAACCCTCCTTTCACAAGCTCTAAGATCTGACGGCACATCTTTTGCTTCTCCTCAGGTACGTATTGACACTTCGGTTCCAGAGGTCTTGGGTTCGATTCCCAGCTCTGCCAAGAAATTTAATTCTGCTCTGTTGGTTGAAACGGGGTACATTTAGCATCATGAGGCAAAACTGAGAGGAGGAGGGTTAGATTCCTAACTTGATCTTTCTAGAAGTGGTGTATCACTTCTTCTTCTTATCCTTCATTTCCCGTTTCCAGTTCCCTGGGTCAGGTTGAGAATCAAGGACCTCCACAGTTGCCTATCCCTCCACCATTCATTTCCTTCTTTCAATACTTCTTTTCTTTTACTCCTCTCTTCTCTATGGTTTCCTTCACCATAGCTCTCTTTCTGGGCCTTCCTCGTGGTCTTCTTCCTGGTATTTTCTCCATTAATATTCTTTTTGGTACTCTATATTACTGGTCTCTATCTTGTCTTGCAGTTTTGGGAACCCAGTTCTCTCCCTAATGTCCACATTTCTGATTTCATCCCTCCGTGTCTTCCCAATTATTCCTCTAAGGAACTTCGTCTCCGCTGCTTGGATTCGGCTTTCATCGCGTTTTGCTGTGGTCCAAGTACCTGCTGCATATGCCAAAATTGTTGTGTAATACATTGAGAATAGAACTTTCTTGCATTTCTCTGGTACTTTTATCACTTCTACCCCAGGCAAATACCGGAAATGTTCCTAACACGAACGTCATGTTGTTTTAATGATTATGAGGTTTTTATGTGAATGTAAATAATATTATAACTTTCAGTCGGTCGTTGTTGTTTGAGCCTTCAGTCTTTTGACTGGTTTGATGCAGCTCTCCATGCCTCCCTGTCCTGAGCTAATCGTTTCATCTCTACATAGCTACCACACCCTACATCCAAGGCAATCTGTTTAACATATTCTATCCTTGGTCTACCCCTACAGTTCTTGTCCCTGACCCTTTCTTCCATAACTAAGCTTGCTATTCCTGGGTGTCTTAGTATGTGTCCTACCAACCTATCTCTTCTCTTCATTAGCAGTCGCCAGAAACATCTCTCCTCTCCCACTCGTCTTAATACCTCTTCGTTTGTAACCCTGTCTACCCATACGATCTTCATCATTCTCCTGTAACACCACATTTCAAACGCTTCAATTCTCCTCTTTGCTGCTGCACCAATAGTCCAAGTTTCACTTCCATAGAGTGCCACGCTCCAGATAAAGGCTTTCAAAAATGGCTTCCTAACACCTAAATCTATACTCGATGTCAACAGATTCCTTTTTTTTGTAGAAATGCTTTCCTTGTCTGACCCTACCTACATTTTATGACCTCTTTGCTTCGCCCATCACTGGTTATTTTGCTTCCTAAGAAACAGAAGTCTCCTACTTACTTCAGCTTTTCTCCTGCCAACATGTGAATGTAAATAATATTATAACTTTCAGTCGGTCAACACAAAACGATTCCAATTACTGGAGTATGTAAATATCAACAAGGCAACACTGAAATATGGCTTCAAAGCTATCTTAACTTAAATGGGATGTTTTTCAGTCGGTTAACACTCAATTGTAATGGGTGTTTCCCTGATCCTGAGAAACATTTTACTTGAGACTAATAAATACTCTTGGATGACCAGTTTTGATCGTGCAGGCAGTGGTGTTGGCAGCTGCACGGGAACGGACCACAAATCTCTCGAACAATCAGCTAAGTTCACAATCCACTCCAACCTGACCATTTAATAACAATCACAGATATCACACCGGATGAGTTAGCCGTGATCGTTACGGCGTGGCTGCAGGCAGTCGCTCACATCCGGGAGGCGAGGAGGTTCGAATCCCCCCGCCGGCAACCTTGAAGATGGTCTTCTATGGTTTCCCATCTTCCTTCCAGGCAACTTCGGGGGTTGGTACCTAACGATAGGCCACAGCCGCTACCTTCCAATTCCTCGTCCTTACAGTCACACTTTCCTCCCCAGACAACCACACGTGACGGTACTTGTAGCTAACCCTATGGGTGTCCGCACATAAGCGGCTACTAGTCAATCACCACTAAGAGTATCTTAACAACAACAACAACAACAAGTAGTTTCGTGAAAAATTAAACATCCTATTTTCATGTATCCTACTTACGCTAATTGCCCCTATCAACATACAAAATCTCAGCTGGATTGCTGTGATAGATTCGTAGATATTGAGAGCCATCTGAATATTTCGGATGGTCGCCATGTTGGATTTTTATATATGTAGGCCATAGAGCTATGTACTATTAAATGACGATTATTGGGCAGGTTCATTATTCAAACGTTGACTTCGTTCGCATGATTAGGACACATGAAATTCCAACTTAATTTTAAAATTTCACACAGCTGTCATCTTGAGGTTATGTAAACAATTGAGCTAAATTAGATGCCAGTGCAATACAATGTGTGCAAAGAATAAACATTTACTGTTCTATGTTTAACTGCGCTCGGATGGTTAAACCTCATGAAAAGTCTATTTCCTTTTCAATTTCGCTTGGCCACCATGTTCGTTTGGTATATAACAGGTTTTCGGAAATCACATACAGTAAGTGAAATTCTAATAATCCCCTCTATCACCGTACACAATTTCATAGTGCTATCAGTAATAGTTTCCGAGATATAGAATGCCGGTGAAATAATTCACACGGCCGCCATGTTGGATAGGTAACATGTAATACATTTTGAAGGGCACAGTTGGGGTCGGACAAAATAGGTCCTCACTGAGTTTCATTGAAATCACTCCAGCCGTTTATATTTTACTAGCAACCCGACCCGGCTTCGCCCGGGAACAGTTATGAATGCATTACGAATAAGCGCCTTTTTTTTTCAATGTCAATGAAAAACAACCAATATCCGTTTTACGTCTCGGCATGATGGGTTAAAATCACTGACTGGACAATTAATTATATTATCATGGAGATGCATGTGCAACAAATTCTTGTCAGACGTAATTTAAGAATGGCGAGGTGCATGAAACACAAATCCCCCTTCCTTCAAATCTTAACTTGACTGTGAATTTTGCGGAACGAAAAGTTCACAGGCGAAATGAAGAAAAGCCGAGTTGCACTTCCAGGGAAACTCCAAACACAACCACTCTTTTCTAAAGTTTTTAACTCAACACGATTCGACAGTTTGCTGCTGGCTGTATCTGGGGCTCGTCCGATAGCTAAGCTGTAACTGGGGTATAGACTCGCCCCTAGCTAGCTCTTAAACTGTCGCATCAGTAACTGAATGGAGATTGTTGGAAGAAATGAAAACGTAAAAACACTTATATTAGGCGATGTATTGAAGACAGATATATGCTCTCCCGGTCTTTTTTGTAGAACTTTTCATGCTGAGTAATTCTTACACTCATAGTATGTAGATATTTTTAACGGTTTGCCCAGCGTAAGCTTAAAAAGCACACGGACGTCAGGTGTTTTTTTTACCTTTTCACTGTAATCGTTAGTGTTTGACTTCTTTTGGTCATAAATAAATTATTTTCTACAGAATCCTTCCTCGAGGGTTCCTTTATAGAATGGTGAAAACAGCATCAAAATCCATTCAGTGGTTCTCGAGATTACCCGTAACATCCAAGAATCGGGGACTAAGTTTTATACTAAGTAGAGATTATATGCCAATCAGTATAATTTAATATAATATAATCTCCCTTCTGTCCAATCTTAAATTGACTGTGAATTTTGCGGAACGAAAAGTTAACAGGTGAAATAAGAGTTGCACTTCCAGGGAATGGCGAGGTGAATGAAACTCAAATCCCCCTTCCGTCCAATCTTAACTTGACTGTGTTACACAGGCGAAATGAAGAAAACCCGAGTTGCACTTCCAGGTAAACTCCAAACACAACCACCCTTCTCAGAAGTCTTAACTCAACACGACTCAACGGTTTGCTGCTGGCTGTATCTGGGGCAATAGGTTCGCCTGCTAGCTAGGCAGTAACAGGGTTGATAGAGTCGCCCTTAGCTAGCTCGTAAACTGTTGCCTCAGTATTTGAATGGAGATGGTTGGAAGAAATTAAAACGTAAAAACACTCATAGTGGGCGATGTATTGAAGATAGACATATGCTCTCGCGGAATTTTTTGTAGAACTTTTCATGCTGAACAATTCTTACACTCATAGTATTTAGATATTTTTAACGGCTTGCCCAGCGTAAGCTTACAAAGCGTTCGGACGCCAGGTTTTTTTTTCGACTTTTACACTGATATCGTTACTGGTCGGCTTCCTTTGATCATAAATAAATTATTTTCTACAGAAATCATCCTCGAGATATCCTTTACATAATGGTGAAAACCGTATCAAAATCCATCCAGTGGTTCTCGAGTTTACCCGTAACATCCAAGAATCGGGGATTTTGTTTTATACTGTGTAGAGATTAGGGGGACACATACGCATACACATACACACACACACACACACGGACAAAAGGTGATCTCATAGGCAATTTTTTAATTTATGAAAATATGCTAAAAATCTACCTTATACGCCTACATTTCATATGACACAAGCAAATATGTTAAAAATAAATGAAATAATTATTTCCAGAATGAACATTGGCTTTTATTCATGGAGGAACTTAACACGAACGGGCATTGTGCATCACAAATATCAGTCACTGATTGCTTTTCTTCAGAGAGATTTATACTCGTAGTGTCTTCTGCCGTAATGATTCAAACCTAATGGATGATGCAATTGCAATACTAGCTCATTGTCTCTTGAACACATCTGAGTGTTGCATGACTTAGCTGTGAGGCAAATTAGAAGGTGGCCACAGCATCTCAATGTGAAACATGTTCCTCGGTGCGGTCTCTCCTTGGCATCATTCTCCTCCACATGAACCTCAGAATCTCGCTGCATCTTGGTCACTATATCTATATCTACAGAGCCTTCCCTTAGAACGGAAACTCGCCGGAGCCTGTGACGGGTGGAGAGCGATTAGTCACCGTCAGTTGACTAGAATCTAACGATTCCACTTACAAACTAATAGAAACAAATATTTTACAATAAATGGCGTAACATCTAAGTCATTTGCCCTAATGTTACGGATGATCATGAAAACTACAACTACAACTGAACTGTGAACATGTCTGATAGCCTGTGTTTATGTATTGGCTGTAGTAGTGTGTGTAATTGTATTACGGAGAGCCCCACGGCGAACTCTTGCTCGTTAAACCGTGCACTATGGCTGTGAGGGCAGCTGTAGCAATTCCGGGGGTAGGAGGATCGAATCCCGGCGCTGACATGGTTATTGCCAGGGTTTTCCACACTCCAAACGTCTGGGAAAACTGTGACAAGGAGTCCTGCTGCTTCATGATAACGCACGTCCCCATACCGCAAAGATCGTAACATGAAAGGTACGCCAACTCAAGTAAGAGACACTTGAGAAACAACCCTATATTCCTGATCTCTCCCCATGCGATTATCACGCCTTCGGTCCCTTAAATAAGGCCTTGATGTGTGGACGATTCCTGACAGACGAGGATGTGCAGCAGGCGGTTACGGACTTCTTCACGCAGCTGTATACGGTGTTCTACCACACGGGGATCTTCAACCTGGTGCATCGATGGGATGACTGTCCCAATGCCTACGGTGATTTTGTCTGATTGTCATACCAATTCTGGACTGTATGGTCGTCAAACGGAAACTTTTTGATCACCCCTTATACAGGGAGATTCTTTTGCTGGAGCGGGACCAGCGGCCGACTGCCGGGTGTTCCCCCGCACGCACACGCCAAAGGCACACATACGATTACGTCAGCGAAACAAGAACTCACTTGTCTGTTGTATGAGTATCACTTTAGTAGTGGCATCAAGCAGCAAAAGACGTTTACTTACAAAATACATTATTATGGTAAGCTATTTTTTCTTATCATTATGGAAAGCTCTTAGAATAAAATGTTATATATAGTGGTTCTGGTCACTTATAGCTAAACTGTATTGGACATGATTTTTTTTGTTTCTTCATAGGCTACTACAATAAATATTCTCAATGCTATGGGGCAGAACTGAGGATTAGAGAGAAAGAAGCTCACTTGATCATTGGTACTTGATAGTTTCACACATGAACAAAAAAATCCAACATGTCGGAAAAGTTTAGACTTGCTTTAAAAAATGGCTATGACGTCATACATAGAGGGATCAAATATATTATATAACAAAAACTGACTTCAAAATAAGCTACCAACATAAGCCATCAACATAAGCCACCAACATAAGTCACCAACATAAGCCATCAACATAAGCCACCAATATAAGCCACCAACATAAGCCATCAACATAAGCCACCAACATAAGCCACCAACATAAGCCACCAACATAAGCCACCAACCTAAGCCATCAACATAAGCCACCAATATAAGCCACCAACATAAGCCATCAACATAAGCCACCAATATAAGCCACCAACATAAGCCACCAACATAAGCCATCAACATAAGCCACCAATATAAGCAACCAACATAAGCCACCAACATAAGCCACCAATATAAGCCACCAACATAAGCCACAAACATAAGCCACCAACATAAGCCACCAACATAAGCCACCAATATAAGCCACCAACATAAGCCATCAATATAAGCCACCAATATAAGCCACCAACATAAGCCACCAACATAAGCCACTAATATAAGCCACCAACATAAGCCACCAGCATAAGCCACCAATATAAGCCACCAACATAAGCCACCAACATAAGCCACCAACATCATCCTATACAAAACGTCAACACAAAATCACACTTTCACCAGAATTGTTCTGACCTTTGTAGTAGGTAGATCAACTTTACAAGTCAGTTACTACTATGGAATATACTATAACCAATAATGGCAAACCACGTGCACTGTATCATGGCTACTCCTATAACTATAAGTGGCAAAATGTGAATGGAATCATATTTTGGCAGTGCTCAAAACAAAGGACAACAAAATGTTTAGGTCATCTAAAAAGTAAGAATGGTAAGGTTTTAAGTGTGGGTAATCACCAATGTAATGCACCAGATAAAACACTGTTGCTGTCAACAAAATATCATGAAAATGCTAAAAAGCAAGTTCAAGAAAATGATATTGCTGCTCAAGATAGAGCATTGTTTGTTGAAAATCAATTATCATCTCCTCAAAAAGTCATGTTAGGACAGTTGTCAACGTTCAAAAAACCCTTAACACTATCAAAAGCAACACAGACTCTTCAAGAGGTCCCTTTTGAAAAGGAAAAAAAGGAATTGGATAGTTCTAGTGGTGTTGAGTATGATGATGTTGATGATGTTGTTGGTGACAATGACTATAATAATTATGATGATAATATTTATAATGATGATGACGATGATGAAAAAGAAGAGGATGAGGGTTTAATGTCTATAAAACCATTGCGGCTTCCCCAGTTTTCAAGAACAAGAGTACCTGGAGAATGTTATATAAGGATCTACAACAAGCGTTGTGTTTAAAATCTATATCAAACAACGATAAAAAGATAAAAAGTTGTATTCAGTGTGTAACTATTGTAAAAAAAAAACTAAATGAATAAAAATATTGTATGGGTATTGGCTGTTTTTCTTAATTGCTATCCCCATGTCCCACTATTAATGCAATTGTTAACCATCAACAGTCTCTGACTATGTTCATAAAGAGAGTGCCTTAAACAATACACTCTGTCTATGGTTTGAATAGCAAGTATCATAATAATTCAGTGTGGACAAGCCATGTTAAGACAATAGTAATGTCAGGTAAGGGATTCGAACCCTTGCTTCCTTGTACAGGAAATTTGATCTTAAGTCAAACACCTTAACCACTCGGCCAACCTGACAGTTACTAATTTAATTAGTCTTGTGGACCTGAGTGTTTACAAAACTCTTCCCAGTATACATTGACTAAACCACTTGCTTGTTTTGAAATATAGATTTTGTTTTGTTTTACCATAACATTGCAGTTATGAATATTGAGAACTGGGTGTTTAATATAGGGTTAAAGGCATTTTAAAATAACTTTAGAAAAGCTCTTAGGTATCGTGTCATGGGTTTAAGTAATGCATTACTGTTCGTTGACTAACATTTACCGTTACACAACATTATTTTGGTGAGCTTACATGTTGTTGTTTGTGTCTTTAGTCGTTTGACTGGTTTGCTGCAGATCTCAATGCCCCTGTCCCGAGCTAATCGTTTCATCTCTATATAGCTACCACACCCTACAATTAAGACTATATGTTTAACATATTCTAACCTTGGTCTCCCCCTACAAGCTCTTGGGATCAATTCCTAGCTTTAACACAAAATTTTAAAAGTGGTATGAGGATTAAAACAAGTATACTCAGTCTCGGGTGGTCCAAAGTAAGTAGAGAGGGTTTGATTCACACCTCGACCATAAGGCACTGTGTTTTTTTATTTTTTTAAATAATGATAGCCATTTGTTCAATTTCACATTTCACACATTGCAATTTGTCAATTTTCCATTTGCATTTTTAAAAATGACAGTTTGATGTTTTTTTCAATTTCATGATATGGAAACATGGATTTTCCTTTTTCATATTTACACATTTGTCAATTTCCCATTTATATATATAAATATTAAATGTTCGTTTAAGGTTTAAAAATTTTGTCTATATGGAAACATGGATTTTCCATTTTGCTGTTTACACATTTTTTATTTATTTTGTGTCTGTTGAAAAACGATATTTCCAAAACAAGGGTTTTTTATTTTTCATTTTATGTTTTTGTAATTGATCTTAATGTGAGTGCTTGACCATGGCAATAGTACAGTCTGTATATGTGTGTTAGCGGAACCGTAGAGGCTTATTACTACTGCAAGTAAGAATGATTTACAAAATAACGGCTATCTACCACTGTGTTTGAAAAACAAAACTATTGAAAAAAAAATATTTACCATTCATATATAAGTGTTAATTCTCCCTCTCCCCTCCCTACCTCACCGTATTTTCTCTGGTCAAACAATCAATGCTACTCATACATAAACAAGCTTTCTATATATATCTCTCTCTCTATCTGTTTTCTCTGTTCCACAAGATAAAAATTATGGTTGCTGGATTGTATCCTGCACTGTTTATGCGACCTACCATTGCCAGTTCATAAAACCGTTAGGTAGTTCTCTACACATAGCGATTTTACCACTGCTCTACCTACGCCTTTTGCTTGTTTGGCTTTCTTACAGGCTAGTATGCGATAGGCAGCATTAACTGTATATCAAACCCAGTCCACCTTTGTATTTGTAATCTAAGTAATAATTTGAAAAGAGACAAGTGTAATCAGTTTTAAACATTATCTCCGCTTTTTTGTTTGTTTGTTTATGACATGTATATTAACCTAAAATCAAACCCTAGTCTACCTTAGTGAAAGGCTAACAGTTTAACTACTGCGTCACCATACCCTTCTTTCTTAGTTTGATTCGTTCTAGGCCTTAGAGCTAGAAATCGAGTTACGATCTCCAGTGCAAGAGGCACATGTGCTCACCACTATAGCATGTAATGGTTAGCTGGTAACATTAGACAATCGATAATGATTGTATTTCTGTTAGCCAAGCATTTCTGTCATTTGCCTACTGTGTGAGCACTGCCAGCAAGACAGTTTAGTTTAGAACAAGCGAGTGTGTGTGTGTGTGTATAGATTATTAGCCTCAAGTATTTAAAGCTTGTTGTGTGTAGCGACCATCTTGCTCAGTAACCACTGAGTAAGTTTTAACAGTCAACCCATAAAAACATCATAGGATAGTTGTGTGTGTGTGTGGTTCATTTACTTGGGAATATGCATTAGCACCATGCGCTAGCTTTACCTTACCCTCTAGAGGTAGAGCGTTATCCCTTTCTTTGGACATTGCCAATGACTGCATTCCCCCACAAGTTTTACACTTAAGCCCTTGGCTTGTTCTTGATTAGGTTTGGTTTGCTTTAGGCTTGGTTTGGTGCAGTTGGGTTTGATTCGACTTGGTTCAGTTTAGTTTAATGTAGTCACCATTTTTTTAAATTTTAGCTACACTCTTTAACCAATTAATTAATGATAGTCTACTCTTAATTCTTGAATCGATAAATTGAATTATGTGTACACCGTTTGTCAAGCCATGCCTACAACCTATACTCCCTATGTACTACAGTCAGATCTGAAAACAAGTTCCAATGGTCAAAGACGTGTCAGTCACCATACATGTAGCCTACAATAATTCTTTCTTTACCTAGGTAGGTTTCGTCACTCACAGTAAACATCTTACATTATGGGTTTGCAATATATTAAGAAAAGCAAAAGTCCATGATCTTGTTGTTTTGGGTCTTTTTTGGGGAAATTCATAAGCCATAAAAAGAATGACATCATGTCAAGTTCTGGGGGACCTTGTATGTCAAAATTCCATTATCAGTTTATAAAATCTCAAGGCCATGCCCCAGCAGTTTTGGATTATTTCAATCAATGAGTCCACCATAGGAAAGATCAGAAAAATAAATACCCTTAAAACAAGTCGTCACATGACCCTCTCCGAACAATGCTTCGCAAAATATAAATTCACCCATTGAACATTGAACATGATCGGCGACATCATCCTCGCTTCCCCCTCCCACCATGGTTGCCATATCGTTTGACCTTCAAGTGTCCTCAACATCTCTGTGCTTTTTTCATTGCCCTGTTGTCAAGTCAAGTCAATGCATTCCAATAAGCTCAAATAACATCCACATCCTGTCAGTCTGCCCCAGCAAGTTTGTTTTCTATACTCACTTCAAGCAACATATAACCAAGTTCTGTTTGTTCTATCTAAAGCCAACTTCATCTGATCAAGGAATTATCATTTGTCATGTCACTCATAATCGTTTACATGTTGAAGACCCCCTTCAGGGGGTTTAGGAATTAGGAATTCCATCATAGGAAAAATCGGAAAACGAACCCTCGACCCGCCGTCTCATCGAAACAGCGAATACTGTATTGGTATATCCCCACCGTGGCCAGTAATAGCCTCGTTGAAACATGTGCCCAGTGGTATCGTCTCTTTCTATCTACAACCACTCTTCATGAACATTATAAACAGATTTAAAAAAAAGTTTTAAAAACTAAAATGTTTTCAATAAAAGTGTCATTAGACCCTTTCGCAATTTTTTTAAAACATAAATACTATATTCGATAGGGGAAGGTGTGGGAGAGGGGGTTGCGTCACCCCGAGTCCCATGACCCCTCGTATACGCCTCTGGCGTTATTGGTTTGTGAGATATATCAGAAAGTCTACAATCACAGTTTTACACCAAAAAATTCTGTTTCCCTCATTCTCAAAAACTTTAACCTATTACCAAAATAAAGACGGTTTCGAGACAAGCCATTTGACACGTCATAGGACCAAATCCGACCATGCATTCGTGAGATATCGGAAAAAGTCTAAAATCATGGTTTTACCCCCCAAAAGCCTGTTTCCCTCATTCTCAAAACTTTAACCTATTAATAACATATATAGGGCTTTGAGACAAGCGATTTGACACGTCCCACGTCCAAATCCGACCTTGCGTTCGAGAGATATCGGCAAACTTCGTAGGAAAGTAGGCGACTATCTGGCTCTCTCCTCACCACCAAAACCCCTTCTTATCAATCATTTTTTTCAAAGAGCTCGCCCTCTTAGAAAAATCCCAATTGCGCATGCGTACAAAACAAAAAAAACAAAAATGTTGATCCATAGCGGCATCCAGCAAAACGCATGCGCTATATGAGCAACAACGTTTAAGTTCATAGTGGTATCGCCCATCATGTCTGTTGCATTTGAAAAGAGACTTTCACTAAAAATTACAATTTCACCCCCTAGTAGGGGTAGGTTTTATTTAGGGGTTGAAATGTGTGGTCCATAGCAAAGCCCCCGTCATCCCGAGTCCAACGACACCTCATTCGTGAATCTCCGACCACGGATTCGGGAGTTATCGGCTCGCATTGGGAGTAGTGGTGGGGGGCAGAACTCTCAGCACTACTACCTTGACTTAGATCTACTGACTTATGTCTTTTAACTCATTATGGGGAGCATAGGGCTGCAACAAAGGGTCACCATATCGTTCTTTTCTTAGCCAGTGCTTTGATCTGTCCCCAGCATTTCCCCTGTTGTTGACGTTCCTCTTCTGCTGTCCTTCGGCGTGGCATCCAGGGCCCGCCTCTTCTCCGTTTTCCTTGCAGGTTCCAATCGAGTGGCTCCTTTGCAATGTGGCCTTCCTGCCTCCTCAGCGTGTGTCCCATTAATCTCCATTTCCGCCGACTTATTTCTAATTCAATAGGCACTTGATTTGCTCTTTACCAAAACATAATGCTGGTGATGACATTTGTCCCCCTTATCCTCAGGATGGTCCTCAAGCATCGGTTAATGAATGTCTGTAGCAAGTGGGTCAGGTGTTTTGTCACTTTTCAGGTTTCACATCCATAAAGCAAGATTTTACATTACTCCCAAAAATCCGCAGTTTGGTGTTCATTCTCAATTATTCGGACCTCCATATTGAGCGTAGAGTTGTGAAGGCTCTCATGGCTTTATTGATGCAGCTCATGATATCCTTTGTGTTTCCTCCATCGGTGGTTTCCTCCAAATTGGCAACACTTGTCCAGTTGCTCGATGACCTACTCCCCGAGTCTCAGCTCCATCGAGTTCAGATTTTTGAACCTCATCTCCTTCGTCTTTTGGGCGTTGATCTTCAGCCCAACCTTGGCAGCCTTGCCTTCCATATCTTTCAGATTAATATCCATATCCTTGAAACAGTGAGCTAGAAGGCGAAGGTCATCAGCATAATCTAGGCCCTCCAGGTGTTTCTTCAAACTCCACTGGATCTCTCTTCGTCGGTTGATCAAAACTAATACTATTAGGAACGGGATTGGTGAGAGAAGGCAGTCTTGTTTCACCCCAGTCGTTATATCTATAATGACCGAAAGTACCCCTTGGTGTTCCACATGACACATGCAGGCATCGTACATGCTCTTGATGAGGTTAATAATCTTCTCAAGAATGCCGAAATTTTCTATTGCTCTCCACATTCTGCTTCGGGCTATGCTGTCGAACGCTTTTTCAAAATCAACGAACAGCATGTGGAGCCCTGGCTGATATTTATTTGACTGTTCATCAATCAATCACAGGGTGTTTATTTGTACGAGACCGTCCCTCCCGGAATCCTGCCTATTCGCATCGTGATTTGGCATCCACCCCCTACTTTAATGCTGTTTAGAATTATTATTGATAGAATTTCGTTGGGAATCGACAGTAGAGTGATGTACAGGGTGCGGGGTCTTAGTACGTGTGCAATGAAGTTAGAACGCACCGTTCTATAGTACAAGTGGAAGCTCCTCTCGTGGCTTTCGGGTGTACCAATGAACACATGTGACGTACAGCGGATAAATGGACTGATCGCGTGGTTCGTCGTCTGTTGTGGACGGGCTGACAGTTCATAGGGCTTGCGTCATCTCAACTCTGTGCGATACTAATGTGATAGCACTGTTTACGGACTAAAACCCCGCACAGTGGTGATGTCCCGCCAGTTGTCACAAACGGTCAGATCGCATTTATTTGGGATTGACGAGTATTCCTTTGTTCCATTCGCTCGGAATCTTCTCGAGGGAAGTAACTTTCAAACTTCCACAAAGGTAAAGGAATCAAATACTGCTACAACTACTACTACTATGAGAATATGGCAAAAACAAAAGAAGGAATAAAAATTGGACATTAAATAATTCCTTAAACTGAGTGGACAAATGCTTGTATATGAAAACTGGACAACTGCTTGCATATGTAACTAGATGAAGTACCCGTGCTTCGCTACGGGTCATAAATGAATTAAAATGTGAAGGTGACAGTTAAAACAGGGGATAGGCGAGGTGCTGCGCAGAGGGAGATTGATGGAACATTTTGTCCAACTACACCGCTCGGCGTTGACCGTGTTATATAGCACAAATTTAGGCTTTACTCGCTAACCGTTGGAGATACCTTTCGGATAGAAAAAATCCTCTCGGCACGCCGGAAGGCGGAGGTAGATTTCACCGGGCAAACTAGGGGATTGGCTATAATATGCAAAATATGCAGGTTTTCGTAGGAGGATCAGACCTCATTGATTGCAAGAAAGTATTTTACATTTGGAGGTTAAAAATCAACTTTTTTTTCGTATTTGTATGCATATTTTTATCATTTTATTGTCTTATGGGGATGGTAACCTTCTTGTCATTCGGGGTTCATTTTTATACTTCTGATCACACTGTCCTTATGCAAGGTTTGGAACTGATGTGTAACTATCAGACAGTCTGTTACTTCTTCTCGCAAAATTTTATCTCCCGCAGAGATTTTTGTTGGTTCCTCAGTTTAGGGGCTGCGACAACGTGGTCATGTAACCCCGGGTGTGTAGAATCTGATAAACGGTGTTAATTGTGATGACTGTATTAGTCTGTAATTCAGGTAAGGTCTGCAGACGGTCAATTTTAAGTAGTAGTTCCTAATTTTGTACCATATCCTAACGTGAACGACACCTAGCTGTGAACTTGGCTACTAGGTGCCACCGCAACCAGCAACTTGCAACGAACGTTGGAACTTCTCCTCCAAAGGAAAGCATGCTGAGGGTTTTTTAGCGCTCTTAGAAAATCCGACGACTTTGGCCGGCTTTGAACCAGCGACCTTGGGCATATAAGTTCAGCATGCTACCAGTTAGCCGCTTCCCACAGTCAGATGGAAAAATGAATGTGATCTCGTGCAATGGCGTTGTCTTGGCAACCTCTGATAGCTCATCCCTCATCAATTTAGAAGCGTTGTCACGGTAACCTCTGATGGCACTTGGCATGTTCTTTAATTCCGAAATCATTTTTCTCTTCCCTTGGCGTAATGGTAGGTCTGATCAAAAATTCTTTCAAAGTTTTAGGTAATTATTAGGGGAATATTTTCCATTATGTACGGGTTTGATATTGTGCCTATTAAGAGAGATATGATTAATGTTTCCCGAAAAAAAAAACACTTTTTTCCACCCCTTTGGTCAATGGTTGGTGCTATCAAAAAACCTATTTGACATAAATTTTTGGCACTTATCCGACAAATATTATGAACTTTGAATTGATTCTATATTTCACGTATTAAGAGAGTTATAGCGACATTTCACTTTTTCGAAAAAAAAAAAAAAAAAAAGCCCCCCCCCCCATTCCCCCCCCCCCTTAACCGATTTTGCCCATTAACGAACTCCACCGATTTTTTAAGGGGTTACATATTATGTAAAACATTAAAGTGATTGGTGCAAAATTACGGCAGTTATCGTGTCCACAAGAAACTGATATATATGCATATATATACACACACATATATATAAACTTTTGAACTGACGGTGGTTTGGGGTCTGGGGGATGTGAAACGCGAAGATATGTCGAAATTTTCCGGAAGTCGAAACATGGCACCCATTGCAATAGTTAGCTTTCTGATGAAATCTACCTAAAATAGGCTACATAATTTAAAATACTACCATCAACGACACCTAGCTGTGAACTTGGCCACTAGATGCCACCGGAACCATCAACTCGCAACGAACGTTGGAACTTCCCCTCCGAAGGAAAGCATACTTAGGGTTTTTTGGCGCTCTTAGTAAATCCGACGACTTCAGCCGGGTTTGAACCCGCGACCTTGGGCATAGAAGTTCAGCATGCTACCAGTTCCGATACCGAAGTCGCTTCCCACAGACATATGAAAACAGAATGTGATCTCGTGCAGTGGCGTTGTCATAGCAACTGCTGATGGCTCAACCCGTATCAATTAAAAGTAAAGTTGTCATGGCAACCACTCTTGGCACTTGGAATTTTCTTATAATTTAAATCATTTTGCTCACTCCGTGGCGTAATGGTGGGTCATATCGAAAATTCTTTCAGACAAAAGTTTTAGGTAATTATTGGAGGAATATTGTCCATTTTGTACGGTTTTGATATTGTGCCTATTAAGAGAGATATGATTAATGTTTCCCGAAAAACCCACTTTTTTCCACCCCTTTGGTCAATGGTTGGTGCTATCAAAAAACTTATTTGACATAAATTTGTGGTACTTATCCGACACATATTATGAACTTTGAATGGATTCGATATTTCACGTATTAAGAGAGTTATAGCGAAATTTCACTTTTTCGAAAAAAGCCCCCCATTTTCACCCCCTTCGACCGATTTTGCCCATTAACGAACTCGACCGAGATTTTATAGGGATACATGTTATGTAAAAAATTCAAAGTGATTGGTGCAAAATTACGGCAGTTATCGTGTCCACAAGAAACTGATATATATATATATATATATATATATATACATATATACATACATTATATATAAACTTTTGAACTGACGGTGGTTTTGGGGTCTGGGGGATGTGAAACGCGAAGATATGTCGAAATTTTCCGGAAGTCGAAACATGGTACCCATTGCAATAGTTAGCTTTCTAATGAAATCTACCTAAATGTAATTTTAAACCCCGTATATGCCATCAAAAGTTTGCTATTTCTTAGCGTTCTCTTTTTATTTGAAATGGATTTATGAAAGTTGGAAACTAAAGGGTGTAGTGACGTCACTAAAATGGTCGCCATCTTTAAATAGTGCAAAGTATTGAAATCCAAAGTAACATATTGTACCCTTTTAGCAAGAAATATGCCAATCACAGTATACCAGCGTAGCTCAATTCGGAATTTTCGGGGCAGCGGTAAGTTCCCCCACTCTGTGACCCACATATTTTGGATTAATTAGAGGATACACTTGCAAAAATAACAACAAAATCAACTCCTATTTTAACACATTTAATTCATAAAATTAATGGCGCTACAAACACTTTAACAATTTAATTACTGACCCATAATCATCTACTTGTTCCAAATGAACAAGGAATCACAAATATAATAAAACAAATATTGTATTCAAACATATGGTTTCCACATAAACCAACAATTCCTACTTAGTCTTACTTCCATAAAGCATTAACTGTACGTTTTATATAACTCCGAGCTCTTTTGGCTCCATGCTTTACATAATAATGGTGTCATTCTTGTACACCTCAAACACTATCCTTTATATTTTCTTAATTCTCAAAAACAAATTTATAATTACATTTAAAATTTATGTTAATTATCTAACTCAATATTTTGGGCATGTCCACACATTCAGTTGTTACCATCTCTCTTTATTTTCACAAATATATTAAGGTAATCAGGAAATCAATTGTGTACTCCAGAGCGGGAAGATACTTGACACAGTCAAAAAACTATAGTTACTCCCGAAACTTAGTTGCCTTCAATTAACTCGTGGAATCCTACGTCCATCCAACACTACAATAGGGATTGTTATTTATCTCTTATGTCTTATAAGACTATTATCATATAAGAAACAACGATCTGAACAGGCAAACGAAAATATCAATCTACAAGGACCTCGGTTCAACGCCCGGGTCGTTAACAACTTTAAACACTCCTGGTGTATTCATTTCTCTTTACAACATCTTACGAGACGGTTTCTGGCCACTCTCGCTCTAAGAGAGCTAGACCCTTCTACTCGGGCGCGATTTATGACACGGAGGGTGACGGCAACTCCCTGTCTAACCCACGTTAGTAGCTTATTTCCAAGGCTTTCAAAACAAACCTTCGCATTATATTCAGTTCTGGGGAGAGACCGGCTTTTACTGTACCGTACTCATTCAAACAACTATTCTTTGGTTCATAGACCACTTTCGTAACCTTGGCATTTATTAATTATGAGAGGGTCCTCATTGATTGGGAAGGTTAATACACATTCGACGACGAAGAATTAAGGGGCTTTTATCATAAGAAGATTCTGCGTTCGAATCTTTTCACATGCCTCGGGAACCATTCCCTTACAGAGGACTTATACAAAATGCGATTTAAAGTCGGCCGTGGCCCATATGACATACGCTCAATAATACCATATATTAGCTCCCTTTTAAAATACATACACAATGCCTCGTGATACTACGTCACAAATAGAGGACTTATACAATTATCAATTCACTGCAATCAACTACCCTCCTTAAGTAATTTACCAAGTATTTTAACCTCTACGCGTTCCTAGCGTGACATTTTAATATTATTTGCGCTCTATTGCGCTATGCATTATTTTAAGCCGAAATGTCTTCCCAAGAACTGATAAATCTCATTCACATTATTTTAAATTCTCATATTAATCTTTCCGTTGCCGATAAATCGCTCCCTTTTAAAATATTCCATTGAACATCATATCTTACACATATATTAAGGCTTTAACGCTCTTATGTTCACATCAATTTATTTGATCTTTATTTAATATTTCCATATTTAATTATTATTATTACCTTTATTCTTTACACAAGCTCAAAAGCTATTTCTTTCACATTTCAACATTACTTTATTTGAATATCTTTCATGATAATTACTGATATTTCGCTTGCTCTTATGACATTTGTTAAATACATTAACATTTTATTCACTTATTTCCTCTACGGGATTTATTCTTTACATAATTATTGATAATTTCTCAAATTTCTATTATTGTTCAGACCGCGTTCTTGTTTATTCAGTATTTATTTCTTAAAACACATCCCTTTTACTCAAAAACTCCGGTGGATTTGTACACAGCCAATTTCTGACACCAAAATAGAATGAAATTCAGTACTCACATGTTTTTAAGATCGTCCCATGATCTTTATTCTTGTGCGGTGCTTCATTTTGGGCCCACTTTGTACTTTTTACTCCATATTAAAGGAATTCATCTTATGTATAAACACTTTTTGACATATAATTAAGACACTAAACATTGACGACATTTTTATACACTGATGTGTCCCTTTTGAACACATAATAAACACTAAAATTATTAATTTAACACACAATCTTGATAAATTTACACTTCACAATTCTTGATCACTAGGCCGTATTTCTGAGCCTATCACACGTGACCTTCTTAATTTCCCGTTTCCAAGGGTGAAATTTATTCGATGTCGGCTTCCTATCCTGCAGAATACGAAAGTCTCGAAACATCTACTGTTCCCTGGAATCCAAATTCTTCTACTCCTATCCTGGATGACCGGCTATTTATCTAGCTTGAACGGCTTCTTTGTAGATCTGTTTATCGATCCTAGCGAAAGCCTATTCGGATCGAGGTCTCCTCAATGACCTATAGATTTAGTTTATAGCAGCTAGTACTTCTCAAGTCTAGTACTTTAGAATAGTTCGCCTGCTTTCTGGAGATAATGTTTATAGTCTCCTTGCTTCTTTATTTGATCAGTTCTAGCGCTCCTACGTTTCTGATGTACGTTCCGAACCTTATTCTGTTCTTCCCTTTTTGGGTTCTTTAATTTAGATGACAGTTTATCTTTCTGGTACGGTACTTCCGTACGTTATGATCTATTCGTTCGTCTATTTAACGACCTATCGCCTTTAAGTCCGACGTTCGCAGCCTGCTCTGACTATATCTTACGAACTTTCACTATAACTTGTATACAGTCGGGCCTAAATCCTGTAACTAGGATTTTCCTAATATTTCAATACGGCGAAACTTTAAATTTCTTCTTGACCACTCCTTATGGAGGCAAGCAAGTCGTTAATACTGCGATGCCTATGGCTATCGGATATTACTTCTGCGGTGTATCACAGCGTTTCTCCCCTCAAGGAGTACTAGTAACTTTCCTCGATGTGACGCAGAGTTACGCCCCACACGGCTGTCAGAACTGCGTGCGTAGTAACACCCTCACGGGTTGTCAGAATAACTGCATTCGGTGTTTGATGTAGCCTAGTGACGTGCCCTCAGGCCGTTTGAAACTGCATGTGCTGATGATCCAGCGTCCCGTCCCCCTGGACGGACTTGTACTGCGTGATGCGTGATTACGCCCCCTCGGGCTGTTCGAGACTGCATGAGCTGATATAACTTCACGTCCCCCTGGACGGACTCGTACTGCGTGATGCGTGGCAACACCCCCTCGGGCTGTTCGAGACTGCATTCGATGATGATCGTGACACAGTGTCATGCCCGCAGGCTGACAATAACTGCATGATTGGCTTGGTGAAGCCCGAAGCTTTATACTCTTTCACTACAAAAAAATAAGACTCTAGCCTTTTCTGTGGTCAACTTCTAAAATAATGGTGCCACAAATATAAAAATTATACCTTCCGAAAGCTCGTCTTCTCAATGTCAAATAATCTCATTGCACCTAAGAATCGATCGTGCAATTCGGAGATATTAATTAATTTCTCGTCCTCAATTGTGTGGGTGTTGCATTTCTTTTGCCTTCTCCCCTCCACACAGGCATTGGTAATTCCCCAATGACGTCGTCTTGCGTTAGCAGTTTTCTCCTGCGCAATTATTAAATGGTTTCTCTTTACTGAAAAATCTCTCATTCAAAATGATTCACTGTACTGTACTTGTTTACTCATTATTATACTTGTGAACGGGTTAAATTTAATTATTCCTCTCCTGGCGCATATGCGGTGTTGTCATTTTCCAGCAACGTCAGCTCGACTTCCGATTCAGGCCTCCTTGTCTAATCCTGGGAAATTTCCACTCGGTTATTAATACTCGTGACTCGCTCCCTTCAGAATGTCAAGAGGGATGATATCATCCTCTCGAACACCTGGTCCTCGTTAGTTGCACAACCTTATACTGGCCTCCTAGCTTGATCTTTCTTTAAGTTACTTTAGAAACTGTACGTTTCTTTAATTTCTTCCTCAAATGCATGGATTCGCACTCCTTGGACCCTATAGCATATGGGTTCATCTCACCCTTCCTTAGGATAAATAAATTTTCGAAAATTTTTGAGGAAATTTATTTTAATTAATTTTGTATTCTTATTTCATCGAATCCATCATAACGTCATCCGTATTTACTGTTGTTTTATTTCCTTAAAGTTCCTTCCACTAATAGTGTAGGTTGGGTATGCTCTATCTTTACCCTTTCTTTCTCCTTTATTACACTAAAATTTTCTTTTTCAATAAAATCAATTACTTCTTTAAAGTTCCTTTCCTCTCTGGTCTGTGTTTAGGTTGGGTCTTCAAAAGTTCCCATTCATTCATTTATTCCCCTAGTGGACGTCTCCACTCAGGCCATAAATTTCTTGCCACGTTCGGTGTTTACAACTCTCCCCTCGTCTGGCGTGCACTTCTCCAAACTCGAGTCAACAGTTGGTTCCTTTCTTCTTTTCTCAGGACAGACTTCTAATCGGTCTGTTCTCTATTCATTACCTATTTTCAACTTAATGACTTTCTGTTAATTATCTTGAGGGTGCAATTAGCTTTACCCGTAACTTAATTCATTACAGTTCTCAGACTTCAAGTCTGTTACACTTCATTTGATTTTTTTAAGAGCTCAGTCTGACCTCACCTGACTCTTTCTGGTTCTCTTCCCCCTTCCTTATCTCTCTTTGAGATGGTATTTCAAACACATATTATTACTTATTTCTCTTATTCTTTGACGGTTGCAAATGGCTTTACCCGTTTGTTCCAATGGGATAATCCTTTTCCTTCACCTCGTATCGAGATGGCATTTCCAAATAGTATTTCTTTTTTCGACTCTTCCAGTTCTTTAGGTCTTTCAGATCTCCTTCTTTTCTCTTCTTTTTATCGCTCCCTTTCTTTTTACGGAGCTTCCAGCTGAAGTATGCCTGGGCATCCTCTTTCTCCAAAGCTTCGTATGTTATTCCACCTCCTTTCATTGTTCCCATGGGGTATCCATTTCCTGGTACACCAACTACCAATGGCGGTTTTCTTCCTTTTGGGTCTTCTTCAGAGACGTCTCCTCTCATTTTTTCATTGTTTCCAACAATCTCATCCTTTTCCTTTAGGTTTTCTTGGCTCTTGTTTGGACCTCTTTCCAGTCCTCTTTTCTGTCGTTGGCATTCCTGACATTTTATCATTAATTCAAGGATCTGGGCTTTCAATTTTTCTTCTTCTTCGTCTAATTGTTTCCTATCTTTCTTATCCTGAATTTCTCTTGGGTTTTCTTTTTCACTTTCCTTCGTCAAATCTTGAACCTCTGTTTCCATCGGTTCTTCGTTGGCATTTTCTATTTTTGTTTCATCTAATTTCTCTGTTTCTTCAGGAATTATCATTTCCGTTTCTTCGACTATCAATTCCTTTGTTATCTCCTGTTCCGAGATTACTTCTTGCTCTTCCAGCTCAACTTTTTCATCAAAATGAGTCTCTTCAGTTTGCAGCTCATTTTCATTTTGGCTGTCCTCCTGGTCTGGACTTACTATTTCCTCTTGAATTTCCATATGTTCTTCAGGAAGGATTTCCAAGTTTTCTTCAGTTTCCACTGGAGTCCTTATAATTTCTACTTCTTGTTTCTCTTCTTTAATATCAATTTCGGGCTTTTCTGGCACCGTGACTTCTTTTTCTTCTTCAATTTCAGCTTGTTTTTCAACTTCCATCTGGACAGCTGTTTCATTTATGACTGGGACAGCCATTTCTTTTGCTTTGAGGTCCTCTGCTAATATGTATTCATCATATTTCTTTCGGACGGTCTCTAATATCTCTTCGTATTCCGAAATCTTAACCTTTCTCAATTCAACTAACTCCTGAACAGTTATTATATCCTGGTCTTCATATATGCTCATTATAAACTGATGCATCTTACTCTTTTCCTTTCCTATCCAATCCTTCTGTTCTTGCACATAATTACTTTCATTTGGGTCTGGATAAAAGGTATTCCACCAAATATGCTTCCATTTATCATGTATCTCCGACCATTGTTCCCTTATTTCCACAATTTCATCCCTGAAACTTTTTATCTGTTCCCATGAAACTAATTCGATTTTTCCTTCTTTCACCATACGTTCTACAAATTCCTTCTTCGTTTCTCTTAAAGACTCCTTCACATTGGGGATTTCTTTGGACAATTCCTCTAATTCCTGTTTAGGTATAGTATACCAATTTTTACTTGCCCTCTTACGAAGTTTGTCTATCTCCTCCATTTTTTCAGAGATCCTATCTCTTTGTTCCTCAATTCCTTCTTTTATTCTTAATTCACGACCTTTTAAGTTCCAAAGTTCATTCTTCATCCTATAATGCTCGTCTCGTATTTCTACAATTATATCCAAGAATTCTTTTATTTCATCCCATTTCGCCATTTCTACCTTTTCCTGATCCTGAATGTCAGTACTATCGCTCTTTTCCCCTTCGTTTTCTGAGCCTACCTGAACCGGCATTACTACGTGAGACTTTGAATTACCTTCCTCATTATCATTATCTGTATTAATTACATTTTCCCTTGGAATCGGTGTACAATTTTCTTTTTCCTTTTCGAGCTCTGAAAGCTCAACATTTACCCTTTTGTCTGCAGACATGTTACCCTCTCTTCGTGTAACTATGTCTCCAGGTGCACGTATGCTTTCTACAGAAACATTTATAATTTCTTTACTTGGGTACTCTTTCTCACCTGTAATTTTACCTTTATCTGGGCTCTCGGCCCTTACATTCTCAGAGAGCCTCCGCCTCTCTTCACTTAACAACATCATATTAAAATACAGTGGGCCACTAATGCCACCACACTAGTACATGCTTGAGAGATGATACTCTGAATCATTGTATCCCAATTTCTTTAAAAATTTTACTTTGGTACGGGTATTCATTTACAACGTACCCTTTTGATACTTTTATTCAATTTCATAAACCTTTATGGAAGTATTTAAAATTCAAAATTTCAAAAAACCATTTAAAAAAAAAATGAAAATTTTGATTTTTCGAGAAAACTCGGGTTTTCCCTAGGAAAACTCGGCCCTGCGTACTGGGCGCCATGATCATAGATGATTAGGTGTATGATAAAATCATACAGGCCCCACGTTGGAAAACACTTTAACAATTTAATTACTGACCCATAATCATCTACTTGTTCCAAATGAACAAGGAATCACAAATATAATAAAACAAATATTGTATTCAAACATATGGTTTCCACATAAACCAACAATTCCTACTTAGTCTTACTTCCATAAAGCATTAACTGTACGTTTTATATAACTCCGAGCTCTTTTGGCTCCATGCTTTACATAATAATGGTGTCATTCTTGTACACCTCAAACACTATCCTTTATATTTTCTTAATTCTCAAAAACAAATTTATAATTACATTTAAAATTTATGTTAATTATCTAACTCAATATTTTGGGCATGTCCACACATTCAGTTGTTATCATCTCTCTTTATTTTCACAAATATATTAAGGTAATCAGGAAATCAATTGTGTACTCCAGAGCGGGAAGATACTTGACACAGTCAAAAAACTATAGTTACTCCCGAAACTTAGTTGCCTTCAATTAACTCGTGGAATCCTACGTCCATCCAACACTACAATAGGGATTGTTATTTATCTCTTATGTCTTATAAGACTATTATCATATAAGAAACTACGATCTGAACAGGCAAACGAAAATATCAATCTATAAGGACCTCGGTTCAACGCCCGGGTCGTTAACAACTTTAAATACTCCTGGTGTATTCATTTCTCTTTACAACATCTTACGAGACGGTTTCTGGCCACTCTCGCTCTAAGAGAGCTAGACCCTTCTACTCGGGTGCGATTTATGACACGGAGGGTGACGGCAACTCCCTGTCTAACCCACGTTAGTAGCTTATTTCCAAGGCTTTCAAAACAAACCTTCACATTATATTCAGTTCTGGGGAGAGACCGGCTTTTACTGTACCGTACTCATTCAAACAACTATTCTTTGGTTCATAGACCACTTTCGTAACCTTGGCATTTATTAATTATGAGAGGGTCCTCATTGATTGGGAAGGTTAATACACATTCGACGACGAAGAATTAAGGGGCTTTTATCATAAGAAGATTCTGCGTTCGAATCTTTTCACATGCCTCGGGAACCATTCCCTTACAGAGGACTTATACAAAATGCGATTTAAAGTCGGCCGTGGCCCATATGACATACGCTCAATAATACCATATATTAGCTCCCTTTTAAAATACATACACAATGCCTCGTGATACTACGTCACAAATAGAGGACTTATACAATTATCAATTCACTGCAATCAACTACCCTCCATAAGTAATTTACCAAGTATTTTAACCTCTACGCGTTCCTAGCGTGACATTTTAATATTATTTGCGCTCTATTGCGCTATGCATTATTTTAAGCCGAAATGTCTTCCCAAGAACTGATAAATCTCATTCACATTATTTTAAATTCTCATATTAATCTTTCCGTTGCCGATAAATCGCTCCCTTTTAAAATATTCCATTGAACATCATATCTTACACATATATTAAGGCTTTAACGCTCTTATGTTCACATCAATTTATTTGATCTTTATTTAATATTTCCATATTTAATTATTATTATTACCTTTATTCTTTACACAAGCTCAAAAGCTATTTCTTTCACATTTCAACATTACTTTATTTGAATATCTTTCATGATAATTACTGATATTTCGCTTGCTCTTATGACATTTGTTAAATACATTAACATTTTATTCACTTATTTCCTCTACGGGATTTATTCTTTACATAATTATTGATAATTTCTCAAATTTCTATTATTGTTCAGACCGCGTTCTTGTTTATTCAGTATTTATTTCTTAAAACACATCCCTTTTACTCAAAAACTCCGGTGGATTTGTACACAGCCAATTTCTGACACCAAAATAGAATGAAATTCAGTACTCACATGTTTTTAAGATCGTCCCATGATCTTTATTCTTGTGCGGTGCTTCATTTTGGGCCCACTTTGGACTTTTTACTCCATATTAAAGGAATTCATCTTATGTATAAACACTTTTTGACATATAATTAAGACACTAAACATTGACGACATTTTTATACACTGATGTGTCCCTTTTGAACACATAATAAACACTAAAATTATTAATTTAACACACAATCTTGATAAATTTACACTTCACAATTCTTGATCACTAGGCCGTATTTCTGAGCCTATCACACGTGACCTTCTTAATTTCCCGTTTCCAAGGGTGAAATTTATTCGATGTCGGCTTCCTATCCTGCAGAATACGAAAGTCTCGAAACATCTACTGTTCCCTGGAATCCAAATTCTTCTACTCCTATCCTGGATGACCGGCTATTTATCTAGCTTGAACGGCTTCTTTGTAGATCTGTTTATCGATCCTAGCGAAAGTCTATTCGGATCGAGGTCTCCTCAATGACCTATAGATTTAGTTTATAGCAGCTAGTACTTCTCAAGTCTAGTACTTTAGAATAGTTCGCCTGCTTTCTGGAGATAATGTTTATAGTCTCCTTGCTTCTTTATTTGATCGGTTCTAGCGCTCCTACGTTTCTGATGTACGTTCCGAACCTTATTCTGTTCTTCCCTTTTTGGGTTCTTTAATTTAGATGACAGTTTATCTTTCTGGTACGGTACTTCCGTACGTTATGATCTATTCGTTCGTCTATTTAACGACCTATCGCCTTTAAGTCCGACGTTCGCAGCCTGCTCTGACTATATCTTACGAACTTTCACTATAACTTGTATACAGTCGGGCCTAAATCCTGTAACTAGGATTTTCCTAATATTTCAATACGGCGAAACTTTAAATTTCTTCTTGACCACTCCTTATGGAGGCAAGCAAGTCGTTAATACTGCGATGCCTATGGCTATCGGATATTACTTCTGCGGTGTATCACAGCGTTTCTCCCCTCAAGGAGTACTAGTAACTTTCCTCGATGTGACGCAGAGTTACGCCCCACACGGCTGTCAGAACTGCGTGCGTAGTAACACCCTCACGGGTTGTCAGAATAACTGCATTCGGTGTTTGATGTAGCCTAGTGACGTGCCCTCAGGCCGTTTGAAACTGCATGTGCTGATGATCCAGCGTCCCGTCCCCCTGGACGGACTTGTACTGCGTGATGCGTGATTACGCCCCCTCGGGCTGTTCGAGACTGCATGAGCTGATATAACTTCACGTCCCCCTGGACGGACTCGTACTGCGTGATGCGTGGCAACACCCCCTCGGGCTGTTCGAGACTGCATTCGATGATGATCGTGACACAGTGTCATGCCCGCAGGCTGACAATAACTGCATGATTGGCTTGGTGAAGCCCGAAGCTTTATACTCTTTCACTACAAAAAAATAAGACTCTAGCCTTTTCTATGGTCAACTTCTAAAATAATGGTGCCACAAATATAAAAATTATACCTTCCGAAAGCTCGTCTTCTCAATGTCAAATAATCTCATTGCACCTAAGAATCGATCGTGCAATTCGGAGATATTAATTAATTTCTCGTCCTCAATTGTGTGGGTGTTGCATTTCTTTTGCCTTCTCCCCTCCACACAGGCATTGGTAATTCCCCAATGACGTCGTCTTGCGTTAGCAGTTTTCTCCTGCGCAATTATTAAATGGTTTCTCTTTACTGAAAAATCTCTCATTCAAAATGATTCACTGTACTGTACTTGTTTACTCATTATTATACTTGTGAACGGGTTAAATTTAATTATTCCTCTCCTGGCGCATATGCGGTGTTGTCATTTTCCAGCAACGTCAGCTCGACTTCCGATTCAGGCCTCCTTGTCTAATCCTGGGAAATTTCCACTCGGTTATTAATACTCGTGACTCGCTCCCTTCAGAATGTCAAGAGGGATGATATCATCCTCTCGAACACCTGGTCCTCGTTAGTTGCACAACCTTATACTGGCCTCCTAGCTTGATCTTTCTTTAAGTTACTTTAGAAACTGTACGTTTCTTTAATTTCTTCCTCAAATGCATGGATTCGCACACCTTGGACCCTATAGCATATGGGTTCAATATATGTTAACCAGCTAAATCAGCTACTTTCATGTAAAATTCATGTAAATCGGACCAGTGGTACTTGCGTGATTGAGTAATACACAGACGCACACCATCTCATTTTTAGCCTCGTTTCGCTCGCGTCATAGTCATGTCATATTGCTATTCAATGAAATGCAGGTTTAACCCCGTTAACACCCCTTTAGAACCTGAATATCCAAAAATCCCTCCTTAGTAGACGTTTTCGACACACAACAAACATATCCAAAAAAAAAAAACATCATTCTTCTAACTTTAAAAGTTTTGTTTGGTCGATGAGAGTGAACATCCAAAAATCCTTCCTTAGTGGACGTTTTTCGTCCAGAATTTCACCCTTCCCCATAGGCCCCTTAAGTTGCATTTATGAAAAAACAGTCGAACATCTATTTATTTTATTTATTTATTTATTTATTTATTTATTTATTTATTTATTTATTTATTTATTTATTTATTTATTTATTTATTTATTTATTTATTTATTTATTTATTTATTTATTTATTTATTTATTTTTAAGCTGATTGATTTCCTCCGAGTTTCAAACTCCTCGCCTATGTCGCTTAAGAGATACACGCTCCGTTAGTAATCTTTCAAACCCCACTTTTCATCCCTTTCACCTCATAATATACACCACATCGAAAAACCATTAGACATGTGTCAGCTTATTTTTAATGATTAGTATATATGCCAAGTATCACATCCCCAAATGAAACCACTCGTGAGATAATGTTATTCAATGAAATGCACGTTTACCTCCTTAACACCTCTTTAGAACCTGAATATCCAAAATCTTTCCTTAGTGGACGTTTTCGACATGCAACGACATATCCCCAAAATTTCATGTTTGTAACTTCAATAATTTTGGCTGGGCGATGATGAGTGAGTGAGTCAGTCAGGACATTTTCTTTAATTTATTTTTGAGAATTTCACCCCTCCCCATGAACCCCTTAAATTGGAATTATGAAAAAAAAAACGGTCGAACACCTATTTACTTTTTTAAAGCTGTTTTCCCCCTGAGTTTGATGAGTGAGTAAGTGAGTCAATCAGTTAGGACACTTTCTTTCCTGTTTTTTTCCCCAGAATTTCACCCCTCTCCAAGGGCCCCTTAAATTGGATTTATGAAAAAAAAAACCGGTCGAACACCTATTTACTTGAATTTTAAGCTGTTTTATCCCGCCGAATTTCAAACTTCTCGCCTATGTCGATTAAGAGATACAAAGCTATTTACTTACTTTAAAGCAGTTTTTTTCCCCCTGAGTTTGATGAGTGAGTCAGTCAGTCAATCAGTAAGGACACTTTTTTCCTGTCCCCCCCCCCAATTTCACCCCTCCCCATGGGCCCCTTAAATAGGATTTGTGAAAAACGGTCAAACAAATATTTTCTTATTTTTATGCTGATTTTGTTCCGCTGAGTTTCAAACTCCTCGCCTATGTCGTTTAAAAGATACACGCTCCGTTAGGAATCTTTCAATTCCCACATGTCACCCCTTTCACCTCATAATATACACCACATCGAAAAACCCTCAGACACGTGTCTTCTTACTTTTTAATGATGAGTTTATATGCCGTGTATCACTTCCCCCAATGAAACCTATCGGGAGATATTGTTATTCAATGAAATGCAGGTTTAACCCCCTTAAGACCTCTTTAGAACCTGAATATCCGAAATTCCTCCCTTAGTACACGGTTTTGACATGACAAACTGTCATGTTTCTAACTTCAATAATTTTGGCTGGGCGATGATGAGTGAGTGAGTGATTCAGGACATTTTCTTTCAATTTTCTTTTTTCAGAATTTCACCCCTCCCCATGAACCCTTTAATGAAAAAAACTGTCGAACAGCTATTTACTTACTTTAAAGCAGTTTTTCCTCCTGAGTTTGATGAGTGAGTGAGTCAGTCAATCAGTTAGGACACTTTCTTCCCTGTCCCCCCCCCCCAGAATTTACCCCTCACCATGGGCCCCTTAAATTGGATTTATGAAAATACTGTCAAACACATATTTACTTCTTATTTGTGTTGATTTTTTTTCCGCTGAGTTTCAAACTCCTCGCCTATGTGGTTTAAGAGATACACACTCCGTTAGGAATCTTTCAATCCCCACTTTTCACCCCTTTCACCTCATAATATGCACCACATCGAAAAATCCTCAGACACGTGTCTTCTTATTTTTAATGATGAGTTAATATGCCGAGTATCACATCCCCCAATGAAACCAATCGGGAGATATTGCTATTCAATGAAATGCAGATCTACCCCCTTAACACCCCTTTAGAACCTGAATATCCAAAACTCTCTTAGTGGGTATTTGCGGCCCTTGAGGAAGCTGCATACCGAATTTCATTCCAATCTGTTCAGTGGTTTATGAGATTTCGTGATGAATGGATGAGTGAGTGAGTGAGTGAGTGGTATTTGACAAATATGTACGTAGTAGATAGTGTCAAGTCTTGGTTATGCTAAACTCGGTTGACAGTGCTGTGTGAGCAGTTGAGTAACTAACGGGATTTCAAGTAAAGATCCTCATTTTCTATACCGGTAGTGCAGAGCGCAACTCCAACTGGCATCCAGTCGGCCGTGTCTCGACTTGAGCTATGTTGCCATGGAAACTATCTGCCTTGCCATTCCTTCATGAGTATATTTTATGATTTGATTAGGATGTGCTTGAGTGCAAAAGGGCCGAAATCAGAAGAATGAGAAAGACTATCGAAAATTCACGTAGCCAGCGGTTCCTTCTGGGTCCTAAACTATGTGAAGGCAAAATATGGTTGAGATTGGTGGAACCGTGTAGATTTGTATACGGAACCAACCCACATACATACATACATACATACATACATACATACATACATACATACATACATACATACATACATACAGACTTTCACTTTTATATATTAGATAGACTCCTTAATGTAAGTGGACAACTGAATGTAGACTATATGAATATGTAACAGACTTCAATTATTAGGCTCTGGTAATATGAAAGGAGAAATTAAATGAATATGACAGTAAAATGTGTAGGCTATTGTAAGTTTAACAAGCAGTTCCGTAGAGAACTATATAGCCTATTTTCATATATCCTACTTATGTTAACTGCCACTATCAACATACAAAATTTCAGTTTGATTGCTGTAATAGATTCGTAGATATTCAGAACCGACGAAATATTTCGAATGGTCGCCATGTTGGATTTTATATATTTAGGTCCTAGAGTTATGTACTGTTACATGAAGATTATTGTGTACGTGTAACATTCAAACAAAAATCGCATGATTAGGACACAAGAAGTAACAAGGAGATTTTAAAATTTCGCACAGATGCCATCTTGTGGTTATGGAAACAATTGAAATAAATTAGATGCCAGTGGATTAACATTCGTATAAGTATTTACTATACCAAGTTTCACTGCACTCGGATGTTTAAATTGCGAGAAACGTCCATGTGAATATTTATATTTCGCATCGCCGCCATGTTGGATTTGTGATCACCAGGTTATTTAAAGTCCTATAGATGAACTTAAGTTCATAGCCCCTATGAACATAAAAAAATTCAGTTTGATTTCTATAACAGATTCGTAGATATTCAGAGCCGTCTATATATTTCTGATGGTCGCCATGTTGGATTGTTAAATGTATAGGCCATAGAGTCATGTACCATTAAAAGAAAATTATTGCATAGGTTCATTATTCAAACTCTCACTTCGATCGTATGATTACGACACAAGAAATAAAAACCAATTTTAAAATTCACACAGCCGCCTTCTTGAGGTTCTATAAACAATTGAACTCAATTAGATACCAGTGCATTCCAATGTGTATAAACATTTCCTGTACCAGATTTCAATGCGTTTGGAACTTTAAATCGCGAGAAAGGTCTATTTAAAATTTTCAAATTCGCTTGGCCGCCATGTTCGTTTTGTAGTTAACCGGTTTTTAAAAGTCTTATAGATGAAATTCCAGTAGTGCCCTTTATCTCCGTACAAAATTTCAGGGTGATACCGCTAATAGTTTCAGAGATATAGAATGCCGGTGAAATATTTCGCACAGCCGCCATCTTGTGGTTATGAAAACAATTGAAAGAAGTTAGATGTCGGTGCATTACAATGTGTATAAACATTTACTGTACCAAGTTTTATTGCGTTTGGTTGGTTAAATCGCGAGAAACGTCTATTTAAAAGTCGGAAATTCGCTTGGCCGCCATGTTGGTTTTGTAGTTACCAGTTTTTTAAAAGTCACATAGGTGAACTTCTAGTAGTTCCCTTTATCACCGTAAAAATTCCAGGGTGATATCGGGAATAGTTTCGGAGATATTGAATGCTGGTGAAATATTTCGCACAGCCGCCATGTTGGATTGGTAAGACGTAACAAAATTTGAAGGGCACGGTCGGGGTCGTCCGGAATAGTGCTATGAACTTACCGAGTTTCATTGAAATCGCTCCAGCCGTTTAGAAGGTATTAGGGGGGACACACACTCACACACCTCACACACACACGGACAAAAGGTGATCTCATAAGCCTATTTTTAGCCTACTTTCGATTATTGCAAAAAATGAAAGTAGAGTTATGAGATCAACACAGGGCGAAAAAAGTGTGTCTGTCTGTGTGCGTATGTGTGTGTGTGAGTCTGTGTGTGTGTGTGTGAGTGTGTGTATTCTGAATGTGTGTCCCCCCCCCCTATCAATTCGAACACGGTGAACGCGAATTGAACGAAATTTGGTACAAAGGTAGCACTAGCAAAGGAAACCTCAGTGTCATGTTTTATATCGCCGCCATCTTGACGGAAACGTAATGGCGGCCACACAAATGTTCAAAGCTTAAATCAAATGACGACTAACCTAATCATCCGATCTCTACCAAATTTTGCAACAACATACCTTTATGGGGGGAGCATCTTTTGACCAAACTAATAGGTCATCAGCCTAATAGTTTGCGGATGGAGGCCATCTTTGTGTGAATATCGATTCCCCCTATTAATTCGAACACGGTGAAACCGAATGGAACGAAATTAGGTACAGAGGTAGTACTAGCAAAGGGCACCTCAGTGTCATGTATTATATCGCCGCCATCTTGAAGGACACGTAATGGCGGCCACACAAATTTTCAATGCTTAAATCAAATTACGACTAACCTAATCATCCGATCTCTACCAAATTTTGCAACATCATACCTTTATGGAGGAAGCATCCTTTGACCAAATTAATAGGTCATTAGCCAAATAGTTTGCGGATGGTGGCCATCTTTGTGTCAAAATCGATTCCCCCTATTAATTCAAACACGGTGAAACCGAATGGAACGAAATTTGGTACAGAGGTAGCACTAGCAAAGGGCAGATCAGTGTCATGTTTTATATCGCCGCCATCTTGACAGAAACGTAATGGTGGCCACACAAATGTTCAAAGCTTAAATCAAATTACGACTAACATAATCATCCGATCTCTACCAAATTTTTCAACAACATACCTTTATGGAGGGAACATCCTTTGACCAATCTAATAGGTCATTAGCCTCGCGGATGGAGGCCATCTTGGTGTCAAAATCGATTCCCCCTATTAATTCGAACACGGTGAACCCGAATGGAACGAAACTTGGTACCGAGGTAGCACTAGCAAAGGGCACCTCAGTGTCATGTTTTATATCGCCGCCTTCTTGACGGAAACGTAATGGCGGCCACCCAAATGTTCAATGCTTAAATCAAATTACGACAAACCTCTTCATTCGATCTCTACCAAATTTTGCAACATCATCCCTTTTTGTGTGGAACATGTGTTGACCAAATTACAAGGTCATGAGCCTAAAAGTTTGCGGATGGCGGCCATGTTTGTGTGCAAATCGATTCCCCCTATTAATTCAAACACGGTGAAACCGAATGGAACGAAATTTGGTACAGAGGTAGCACTAGCAAAGGGCACCTCAGTGTCATGTTTTATATTGCCGCCATCTTGATGGAAACGTAATGGCGGCCACCCAAATGTTCAAAGCTTAAATCAAATTACGCCTAACCTAATCATCCGATCTCTACCAAATTTTGCAACAACATACCTTTATGTGGGGAGCATCCTTTGACCAAACTACAAGGTCATCAGCCCAATAATTTGCGGATGGACGCCATGTTTGTGGGCAAATCGATTCCCCCTATTAATTCAAACATGGTGAAACCGAACGGAACGAAATTTGGTACAGAGGTAGCACTAGCAAAGGGAACCTCAGTGTCAGCTTTTATATCGCGGCCATCTTGACCAAAACGTAATGGCGGCCATCCAAATGTTAAAAGCTTAAATCAAATTACGACCAACCTAATCATCTGATCTCAACCGGTTATTGCAACATTATACCATTTTGTATGTAGAATCGTTTGACCAAACTAATAGGCCATCAGCCCAATAATTTGCGGATGTCGGCCATGTATGTGTACAAATCGATTCCCCCTATCTATCCATACACGGCGAAACCGAATTGAACGAAATTTGGTACAGATGTAACACTAGCAAAGGGCACCTCATTGTCATGTTATATATTGCCGCCATCTTGACGGAAACATAATGGTGGCCACACAAATGTTAAAAGCTTCAATCAAATTAAGACCAACCTTATCATCTGATCTCTACCAAATTTTGCAACGACATATCTTTATGCGAAAAGCGTTCTTTGACCAAGCTACAATGTCGTCAATCCAATAGTTTGCATATGGCGGCCATATATGAATGCAAATTGATTTCTCCTATGAATTCAAACACGGTAAAACAGAATTGAACGAAATTTGGTACGTAGGTAGCACTAGCAAAGGGCACCTCAGGGTCATATTTTATATTGCCGCCATCTTGACGGAAACGGAATGGCGGCCACCCAAATGTTAATAGCTTAAATCAAATTACGACCAACCTAATTATTTGATCTCTATCAAATTTAGCAACAACATACTATTTTGTGGGAAGCATCTTTTGACTGAACTACAAGGTCATTAGCCCATAGTTTGCAGATAGCGGCCATATATGTGTGCAAATCGATTCACCATATCAATCTAAACACGGTGAAACCGAAGTGAATGAAATTTTGTACAAATGTAGCATAAGCAAAGGGCACCTCATATTCATTTTTAATATCCGTATAACACGTTGTATTTCTACAAGCTACTACAACCAACATTCAATTATACTCCTTGAAAAGGACAAAGAGTTATAACAATACCCATGGATTTAGGAGAAAATACGCTATATGTTCTTTACTGAACATATTGTTATATATTAGTATGATAGTATGATGATGATATACTGTAACATTGTGAAAAAGCATAAAGATCCAAATACTCACATACAATAACCGGCACAAAGAGTTTAAAATTAGACTCAAAATCACGTCTAGTTTCGGACCGCACAAACTACCTCTATAAATAAAACAGTTCATGTAGAAACTAACGTAGACTAACATCTCTCGGCGTTGACCGTGTTTTAAAATACATATTTAGGTTTTACTCGCTAACCGTTGGTGATACACGAAAAGTGATAAGAACCTTTCAGATGGAAAATTAAATTCTAAAGCTCGTAGTGCCATCAAAAGTTTGCAATTTTTTAGCGTTCTCTTTTTATTAGAAATGGAAATATGAAAATAGTCTCCATTTTTAAATAGTGCAAAATATCGAAATCAAAAGTAGCCTATATGTAAGCCTGGTAAATCAGCTACATCCATGCAAAATTTCATTTACATTGGACCAGTGGTTTTTGCGTGATTGAGTAACAGACAGACACACAGACAGACACACAGACTGACACACAAACACACACCATCTCATTTGTATATATTAGTATGATTGTGATTACTGTGATTGTTGGTCATGCCTAGACACCAATTCACATTGCGCGAACGTGTGTATATCCAAAATTCGTATATGAAAAGCAGAAAATCTTGTTCTGAAACGAGACAAAAATTTCGAATCAAGGAAGACCTGTGCCTAATGCCAGTACAATTAGGAGGCTTGCTAAACTATTGAAGGAAACAGGCTCCGTAAATAATAAAAGAGTTGACAGACATTCTTTCATCAAAATATGTCAGGTTGTGTTACAAGAGAGGGAGGACATTTTCAGCGTCGCCTATGAGCTCTGTAGGTACTCATTATTGAACATGTTTGTTAAAAGTGTGAAAGTGCGTGCCAAACCACCGGCAGGACCGGGCGCGCGCGGCCGTGATCTGCGCTAGTCACAGCCGGCTTAGCTTGCCGTGTATACTGGCGCGCACACACATAATGACCCTGTAGGACTACAGCTCAGAAAGCAGATATTCACTCCCATTATCGGTGCAAATATTAAACCATGTGTAGGCCTATGCTATTTTAGTTGTAGCTTAATAGGTACGTTTTATTACAAATCAATTAAGTAGCTGAAAACAGTTTGTACACATTTATTCCTTTGTATTTAGATTAACTAGTTTAAATTATGACCACAGAAAACCCTCGATTTAGCGAACCTCAATTCAAACGATTTAGGATTTAACGAACAGAACTAGACCAACCGACATTATTATATTTTTAATGTTTTTTTGTTTTTTAAGTTTCGCGCGCCCACGTGCGCACGTTCACAATGAAATGGAAATGTTATCTACTTCACGTGCGTCCCAAAATCTTCTTATTTATAAAGTACAGTAAATATTAATTACAGTAAACACTCGTTTATTAGTGGCCGACACGATATAAACATAACCTCACTGCTCTCTCTGTGTGTTGTGTGTCTGAGTCTTCAGTCTTTTGACTGGTTTGATGCAGCGCTCCATGCCTCCCTGTCCTGAGCTAATCATTTCACCTCTACATAGCTACCACACCCTACATCCAAGCCAATCTCTTTAACATATTGGGGCGTGGTGGCTCAGCGGTCTAGCTGTATGCCTCTCACCAAGGCGGTCCGGGTTCGATTCCCGGTCAATGCATGTGAGATTTTCGAAGTGAAATGCCATGTCCTGTGGTTCGGATTCCACGTAAAAAGGAGGTCCCGTGGCTCATGATCTCAAGATTAACGGTCACGTTAAACTACAAGCTTCCTTCCTTTTTTCTTTAACATATTCCAACCTTGGTCTACCCCTACAGTTCTTGTCCTCGACCTTTCTTTCCTTAACTAAGCTTGCTATTCCTGAGTGTCTTAGTATGTGTCCTACCAACCTATCTCTTCTATTCATTAGCAGTCGCCAGAAACATCTCTCCTCTCCCACTCGTCTTAATACCTCTTCGTTTGTAACCCTATCTACCATCTGATCTTCATCATTCTCCTGTAACACCTCATTTCTAACGCTTCAATTGTCCTCTTTTCTGCTGCACAAATAGTCCAAGCTTCACTTCCATAGGGTGCCACGCTCCAGACAAAGGCTTTCAAAAATGACTTCCTAATACCTAAATCTATATTCGATGTCAACAGATTCCTTTTTTGTAAAAATGCTTTCCTTGCCTCTGCTAACCTACTATTTATATTCTCTTTGCTTCGTCCATCACTGGTTATTTTGCTTCCCAGGTAACAGAAGTCACCTATCTCCTTTAGATGTTCACCTGCCTATTCGACATCCATAGGGTTTTGTGATTTCTTTCGACTGCATTCCAATATTTTTGTTTTACATTTATTAATTTTCACCATGAATTATTTCCTCAAGACAGAATCCATACCATTTAAAAACTCATTCAACTCCTCTGGTGTGTCGGCCAAGATGACAATGTCATCAGCAAATCTCAGAGTTGAAATTATTTCTCCTTGAATCTTCACTTCCACTTTAAATTTTTCTCCTATTTCCTTCATTGCTCTCTCTGTAAAAGGAGTAAATACAACCGCGTAGAACATTCTTCTTTATTAGTCCAACCAAATGAAACTACGAAATGATTTCCCCAAAACATTGGTTTATCGGCCATAATCGAGGGAGGATGCAAGAACAACATAGGCTACACCCATTTTAAAAATAGAACACACCTAATCGATCGTTCCGCGGGCAATACAATCGTTCGATAATTCACAAACATCGATTATTCGTTAGTACAACGTCGATATTTTTAGCCTACTTTTCACATTTTCCAAAAATGAGGAAAAAGTAGACTTATGAGATCGATCCGGGAAAATGTGTGTCTGTCTGTCCTTCTGTCTGTCGGTGTGTGTTCCCCTCCCCCCCCCCCTTATCAACTCCTAAACGGCTGCAGCAATCGAAACCAAATTTACTATGAGTAAAGATCTATACCGTGACATCTCAATGTATACTTGAAAATAATGTCAGTGCTACCAACTGCTGAAAAAACGCAGTTGAAATTTCAGCTCCATGTTGGATATCTTGGAATATTTACATGGGAATTATTCCAAAATTGACACACATAAAGATAATAATACTTCAGTTTAATTTTCAGAAGGCCATACATGACAGTGTTGCCAAAATGATTCTAAGCCTACTGATAGGTCCAATTTTTAAATTCATATAACTCCTACACTATCAATTAGATTTCAACCAAATTTCGTATGTACTGTGTGTACGTAAACTGATATGACTGAGCGTATTCTTAAGAGCCACCAGGGCTGCCAACTGTAAATAACTGCTCTCTCTATTTTTTTTTATCCAAATACCAAAATATCAGAAAGTATGCGAGCCAACAGCCTTAACCTTTGCACACGTATAGTGCCTGACATTCTAGATTAATTTGGAGCAACTAATGTATGTCAGTGCTACCAACATGATTCTAAGCCTGCTGATAGGACCAATTTTTAAATACATGTAACTTCTATACTATCAAATGGATTTCAACCAGATTTCGTATGTGCTATGTGTACCATAACATACATGACTATGCGTGTTCTTAAGAGCAATCAGGGCTGCCAACTGTTAATAAATGCTCTTTATATGTTTACCCTAATATCAATATAGGCTATCAGAAGGTATGCAAGCCAACAGCTCTAAACTTTGCGCACGTATAGTACCTGCCATTCTAGATTAATTTGGAGCAACTATTGTATGTCAGTGCTACCGACATGATTCTAAGCCTGCTGATAGGTCCAATTTTAAAATATTTCAAATTATTTCTGATCAACACACGCATGACATTGTTGCCAAACTCATTTTACGCGCGCTGATAAGTCCAATGTTTAACTGCATGTAACGCCCATGCTATCCATTGGACTTCAACCAAATTTTGTATTCTGTACCTTATGAGATGGAACTAAGAATATATTCAGTCACCAGGACTGCCAACTGTAGTGCTCTATCAGGCTACATCATGCCAGGTATATTTCGAACTAATTAGAAATTTCGATATTGCCAACTTTATTTCGTCATTATTCGAGATAGCCTAAGTCCATATAGATTAATCATTGGCATGATCTTAAATTTTAAGAAAAATAGGCTCTTTAGTTCGTCACGGAACTTCTTGTTATTTCATTTATGAAAAAGATAGGCTTATGAGATCACCTTACGTCCATGTGCGTGTGTGTGTGCGTATGTGTGTGTGCTCCCCTAATAAAATCTAAACGGCTGGAGCTATTTTAATGAAGCTCAGTAAGGACATAGTAGGCCTACTATTTTGTCCGACCCCGACCGTGCCTTTCAAATTTTATTACGTCTTATCAATTGAACATGGCGGCTGTGAGAAATATTTCACCGGCATTCTATATTTCCGAAACTATTACTCATCACCCTGAAATCTTTACGGTGATAAAGGACAATACTAGAAGTTCACCCATGTGACTTACAAAAAACCTGTTAAATACAAAACGAACATGGCGGCCAAGCGAAGTTGAAACATTTAAATAGAATTTTCTCGCGATTTAACCATCCGAGCACAGTGAAACTTGGTACGGCAAATGTTTATACACATTGTAATGCACTGACATCTAATTTAGTTCAATTAGACAACCTAAAGATTGTGGCTGTGCGAATTTTTTATATTAAGTTTTTACTTCTTGAATCCTAATCATGCTATCAAAGTGAACGTTTGTATAATGCATCTACGCAATAATCTACATCTAATAATACAGAACTCTTTGGCCTACATATATAAAAAATTCAACATGGCGACCATCCGAAATATTTAGACGGTTCACAATATCTACTAATCTATGACAGTTATCAATCTGAAATGTTGTATGTTGATAGAGGCTATGAACATACGTTCACCTATGGAGCATTTAATTACCTGGTGAGCACAAATCCAACATATATTTGAATGGACGTTTATCGCGATTTAACCATCCGAGCTCAAGGAAACATGGCACTGTAAATGGTTATACACATTTTTATCCACTGACATGTAATGTATTTAAATAGTTTTCATAACCACATGATGGCGGCTGTGCGAAATGTTTAAATCTCGTTTCTATTTCTTGCTTCGCAATCCTGCGATTGAAGTTTGAATAAAACACCTACGAAATAATCTTCATGCAATAGTACATAACTCTCTGGCTTACATACTCGTATATGAAAAATCCTACAAATGCGACATCCGAAATATTTAGACGGTTCACAATATCTACGAATCTAATACAGCAATCAAACTGACATTTTGTATGTTGATAGAGGCAATTAAAATTAGTAGGATGTATGAAAATATGCTGTTTAGTTCTTCACGGAACTACTTGTTTATCACTCGAGAGTTGCGCAATTGAGAACGCGCATCTCAAAGCGTGGAGTGATGAGTTTTGTAAGATGAATCGCATTGTTTTTAAAGCTTTTCTAAATAATATTTCGAAATCAAAGTTCTAATTTCAAAAATTGTGATTTAACGTACAAACCTCCGCCCCAATTAGTCCGCTAAATCAAGGGTTCACTGCATTTTAAATGAAACATGTGGTCTACGTAGTGCCAGTTGGTTGCAGTTAAAGGGTCTTTTAATCCTACTTGTAATTAGCTTAAAATAAAATAAAATATTTTTTTTTCAATTACTACTACTACTACCACTTATAATAATAATAGCTAGCGAACCCGTGCAAGAACTCTCGCATATACTAATGGGTTGTGTGCGCCCTATGTGTATAGACTACCCGCATGGCCCTAGTGCTATGCGGGCCGTACGCGCGACATTTCTGCCAGGGGCTATCGTCTTGTTTATTTGTTTAACAGCACTTTATAAACAAATAAATATATTTCCGTTGATTTTTCAAGAAATGTAAGATTTTTCCTGTACTGTTGAGACGATTTGAATGATTTTGGTACAAACCACACCTTCTAACTCCCTCTGGTTTAGGAGCTTGAGTTTTTTGAAACATACACCTTAGCGTATTATATAATAAGATAATAATAATAATAATAATAATATTAATCTGATTGGGATATTAGCAATAAAGAATCACTCACGATCCCAAGCTAATGCAAGACGTGACATGATAATCATAAATACGAGAGATATGGAGTTTTGAGGTCAAGAAACTCTGTTCATACGAAATAGCGGGTATCTGCAAGTTTTTTTTTTTTGTGACCGGGGTTTGAGTGAGGTCGCCGGGGAAAGGCGAAACACATTCTCGGAATCTCATAACTGGGACACTGTTTTTACATCAAAGTCTAGTTCCGTGTTCGCTATGCGATTATCTCCCTTGCACATGTTCAACGTTTACATTTCCAGTCAGTGAGGTCCAATCAGGACTAGACCTTGGTCAATATTTGCCTGAGGGTTTCAGTATGGCTAAGCCGCGGAGTAGCCTACTTATTGAGAGTTCTGTCCTTAACGATCTAGTTCAATTCCCAGCTATAGTATGGTAAATTTCTGAAGAATTATAAATCTCATATTAGTACTTTGAAGCATCACACAACTGTTTACCAGATAAACAATATAGACTATAATTATACCGTCGTTTTGAGAAAGAATAGACGTCATCTGCGGCTTTGAGGCACGCATTGAGATGTTGTTAATTCGTTAGGGACATTGGGACATTTTGGTCATCATCACCATGTGGTTGGGTGTGTGCTGAAATTGTCTGATAACTTATATTCATGTAGTATGACTAGTAGGATGGGATAGGAGCCCCGGAACTTGAAGTAATGTATTATCCCAGCATTTGCATGCAGGGAGTGTGGAGAAACCCGAATAGAAACCACACTCAGGATAGCTGGTGTCAGCGTAGCGATTCGAGCCTGCGATCTCTGGACTTGCTACAGCTGCCCACGTAGCCGTTGTGCACGATTGAACGAGTATGGCTAAGCCGCGGAGTAGCCTACTTATTGAGAGTTCTGTCCTTAACGATCTAGTTCAATTCCCAGCTATAGTAAGGAATTTAATTTTGTTGTGAGTGCTGGACAGGGTTCACTCAGCCTCGTGAGAGTAACTGAGACGAGGCAGGATCAATTTCCCCCTCAACCATCCTCGAAGTGGTTTTCAGTGGTTTCCCACTTCCATTCCAAGCAAAATTTGGGATGCTACATAATATAAAGAAACGGTTGCCTCCTTTCCAAACCTAACCCGCCAAATTACAAGCACACAAAATAGTACAGCACATCCATAAAACAAGTCATAAGTCGGATGGTTCAACGTTGTTGGAGGAATGAGGCAATGTCATAATATTTCACCATTGCTGAGCACACTGGCTGCCACCATTTTGAATGTATCGACTTAATATCGACAATGCATTAATTATTACAATTACAAACATGAAACTCAGCTAATTACGTAGTCTCGCATAGAAGGCGCAGAAGGCGCAATATTAACAATTCCATACATTCAAGATGGTGCATGGGCGTACTTTCAAATGTTCCAATCAATTATTCTGTCTGTACAAGACGAATTACAACGAAACTTAGTATACGGGGTGTTTTAACGTTCATCACAAGAACATTCAATTATACTTGATAACGACAAAGAGTTATACATACACGTTTAAGAGAAAGTAGGCTATACGTTCTTTTCACTTTATTAACATCTTTCTTGCAGAATACAGGAGATCACAGCTGAGAACACACTGCATTGGCTCTTCTACACCTTGGCTCTCTTTCACCATTCTAGCATCCTGAGATATTGTATAGCCCAACCACTTAAAATGGGCCACTTACAACAACATTTAGTTCCTCCTGCCTGCAATCTATTTTCTTATGTTACTTTCCTACCGATGAAAGTGTTTTTGAAATGTTGATTTTCATATTCTGTTCCCTACATTTCTTTATGTTATCGTGTTTTAATACACTATTGTCCGGCTCAGTGGCTAAATGGTTAGCACGTGAGGCTTTGGCCCGAAGTGCCCCGGGTTCGATTCCCAGCCGAGCCATCAGGGATTTTAATCTCGTGGGGTTAATTCCCATGGCTCGTGTGTGACGTCTTCATCCTCATTACGATGCGCTGGTCACCCACGGGCGTCAACTAGAAAGACCTGCACTCGGCCTCTCCGGAGGCCACACGATCGTCATCAATACACTATTAGCCAACTTTCATCATATGTTTTGAAACAAATAGTTCCGTGAAGAACTACGAGGTCAGATTGAAAAGGCTGTGCTCCTATTTCTTCTTCTTCTTCTACTTCGCGAATGGGTCGCTTAGGATTAGGCGAAATCAACACTTTCTAGCCTTCCTGTTGGCCCAGTATTCCTTCATTCGCAACGAGTGGGTCAGTTTTCCGTTGCTCTGACCATCGATGTTGTGTAGTCTTCTTCTCTTCTTCCTCGAAACCCCGCGTTTGAGTGATTTTCCTGATTTCCTTCCGGTCATGTAAGTTTGGTGATCCTACTTCCTTTAAGTCTTTTTCTGTAAATGTATACCAATTCGGTGTAGTAGTCTTGTTTTTTAAGAAAGTATGTATTTTGTGTGTCAGTCTGTTCGGGTCCATTATTTCTATGTGTCCCATAAATTCGATTCTTCGCATTCGCATTGCGTCTGTGATTTTTGTTGTTGTATACTTCTGTGTTAGGCTTTGGATAATGTACACCATCTTTTGTTCTTGGTTCAAGGATTTTTCTGATTATTTTATGTTCTTTCACTTCTATTTTGTGTTTTGTGTTGAAGTTAGTTAGTTATTGTTGTTTTAAGGGGCGGAACTACGAGGTCATCTGCCCCTCTTAACACAGATTAAAGGACACAAATTTGGAATTGAATTTAAAATTTTGAGGTGGACACCTAAATTTAAAAAGACCAAAAATTAACAAAAGAAACACAAAAAATTAAATAAAAATCATAAAAATAAACAAAAAATACGGAAAAATAAAAAATTATCATTCAAAAACGAACAAGTCGTTGAGTCAATTTACAATAGAAAATTTAGATTGCTGGCCCTAACCCACTCTCACTTATAAAGCGGATAACGCGAACAGCAGTCACCGCGTCATCGGCTAATATAAGTTTGAGTGTCATCTGCAAACCAAGGTTTACGTAAGTCAGCAAGATCCACACACTCGGTTAAAATGTGGGCCACGGTGAAAACGACAGGTGTTGAAGATTGAGTGTCTCTGAAGCATAGAGAGCTTTAGGTTTTATTACAGTTATTTTTTGCCGAAGAAATACATAACTTATGGTAATTACAAATATACGTCGTGATCTACGTACCTTACACTATATTTCCGCATAGTCTGCACATTTGTCCCTCGTAGCACTACATTCCAGATGCCCCTGTGGTAGAATTCAGCCGGATGACTGTAGAACCATCATCTGACTGCTGTCTTGGCGTCTTGGATGAAACTCTACTGCCTATTAAAAGTATGGTCCATGTGGTATACGAGTACTATATTTCTACTTAATATAAAAGAAAGTCCCCGATTCTTGGATGTCACGGGTAATCTCGAGAATCACTGAATGGATTTTGATGCAGTTTTCACCATTCTTTAAAGGATATCTTGAGGAAGGGTTTTGTAGAAAATAATTTATTTATGATCCAAGGAACCCAAACAGTAACGATTTCATTGAAAAAGTCGAAAAAGAAACCTGGTGTCCGTGCGCTTTTTAAGTTTACGCAAAAACCGTTAAAATATCTATATAGTATGAGTGTAAGAATTGTTCAGCATGAAAAGTTCTATAAAGAGTTTGCGAGAGCATATCTCTATATTCAATACATCGCCCACTACAGTATAAGAGTTTTTACGTTTTCATTTCTTCTTCGAACAATCTCCACTCAATTACTGAGGCGACAGTTTACGTTCTAGCTAGGGGCGTGCCTATCATCCCAGTTACAGCCTAGCTAGCGGACGAGCCTGGTACCCCAATACAGCCAACAGCAAACTGTCAAGTCGTGTTGAGTTAAGACTGCAGAGAAGAGTGGTTGTGTTTGAAGTTTCCCTGGAAGTGCAACTCGGATTTTCTTCATTTCACCTGTGAACGTTTCGTTCCGCAAAATACACAGTCAAGTTACGATTGGACGGAAGGGGGATTTGTGTTTCATGCACCTCGCCATTCTTCAATTACGTCTGACAAGAATTTAATGCTCATGCATCTCCATGATAATATAATTAATGGTCCAGTCAGTGATTTTAACCCATCATGCCGAGACGTAAAACGTATATAGATTGTAGTTCATTGACATCGAAAACAGGGTGCTTATCACGTAATGCATTCATAACTGTTCCCTGGGCGGGTTGCTAGAAGCATTACTATGAGAAGTTGTGTGTTAGAACATATAGATTTCCATATCGTTGATTAAGACACGTCCCGCGAGAAGGCAGCTTTCTGTAATGAGTCACGAAAATTAAATTTTCGAAAAGTCAAATGCACGGCTTCTAAGATTTACGAAAAGTAAGCTATAGAATTTAGTGCCATTAGATAATGATTTTTTAATTTCAAATGACTTTTCCAACGAACTAATCACCCTAGAACATTGAAAATCAGCACAGTGAACCTTTAATCAGAAATTAGTATAGAGACAACTCATGTTTAATTGTTTTCAAAAATCCACGATGTCATCAGTTCGAAATATTAAAACCTTATTTTCTTAGCCAATTTTCATTTATTAAAACAAGTAGTTCCGTGAAGAACTAAATAATCTAAGTTCATATACCGCATCCAACTGGTCTTACTTAGGACACGAGAAATGAAAACGAGATTTAAAATAATGCGCAAACGCCATTTTTAAGTGAAGGACAAAGGCATAACAGTTGTGCTGGCCATGAACGATATTCAACACCTCTCCAAGATTTCAATCCAAACTGCGATGAAGCTTTTTAATACCAAAATTGTACCAACAATCACTTATGGTATACAAGTAATTTGGCAGTACCTTACAAGAAATAATTTAAAAGACATTGAGAAAATTAAAGCGACGTTCCTGAAGCGAGCACTTTGCTTTTCTAAATTTACGCCATCCAGACTGGTTTACAAGATGACGAATGAAACAATGTTGCTTGAAGATCTACGGTTGAGAATGCTGCTACCATCCACGCCAGCTTATGAAGAAGTAGTACTTGAACACCGAGAAGAAAAACGAGAAATATGGGTCGATTTCTACAGTACAAATGCTATGACTAGAAAGGATTGGAAGGAGGCGAATTACCATCTTAGACATCTTGTCACAAGGATTGCGGTGCATGGTTTCCACCATAAGTTATGCCGGACAGAGAGGTTCCATGACCCATGCGCGACCTGTATATGTCATCTCTGTGGAGAGTTATGTGACAGATATCATGTCGTTACATGTACAGAAAGATATGTATCATTGATCAAGTTTTGTTGTGATTAGTGTTTATGTTAATTTGTATGGCAATTTTGCTGCAATAAACATATTATTATTATGAAGTTTTATTAAATTGGTCGTCAATATATTGAGGCAAGCATGAAGATATTCCGTGCCAATATCTCAGCGCTCGGATGAAAAGTCACGAGAAAAATCCATTTAAATATTTAAATTTCGCGTCACCACCATGTTGGTTTTGTGCTCACCAGGTTATTGAATGATCCATAGGTAAACTTATGTTAATAGCCTCCATCAACATACAAAATTTCAGTTTGATTGCTATAATAGATTCGTAGATATTGTGAACCGGTCTAAATATTTTGGATGGTCGCCATGTTGGATTGTTATATGTGTAGGCCATAGATTTACAGAGGTGTGCCAATTATTAGAATCAAATAAAGAATTTAAATCAGTCACATATTTTTATTCAAAATCATTTTATTGATCAACTGCTGGCATATTATCATTTCAAATGATCTTGTCGACTTCATCGTTATGCTTTGGTCTACCGTTATGCGTTACGGTTACGGCGTGTATGACGTCATCATGTTGTTCAGTGCATATGCACTGAGTCTGAGTTTACTCCTGGGGTCTGACGTTATGCGATGCGGAGACGGCGAGTGCGTGACGTCATGCAGCAGAGTGCACCTCCCGCTCTCCGTTTCCCGCTCGGGAAGCCTAAGTTAAAGGGTAATGGAGTCTGTTGAGTCTGAGTTTACTCCTGGGGTCTGGCGTTATGCGACACGGAGACGGCGAGTGCGTGATGTCATGCAGCAGAGCGCACCTCCCGCTCTCCGTTTCCCGCTCGGGAAGCCTGAGTTAAAGGGCAATGGAGTCTGTTGAGTCTGAGTTTACTCCTGGGGTCTGACGTTATGCGATACGGAGACGGCTAGTGCGTGATGTCATGCAGCAGAGTGCACCTCCCGCTCTCCGTTCCCTGCGCGGGAAGCCTAAGTTAATGGGTATTGGAGTCTGTTGAAAGAGTCCTGGGGCTCCGGAGCCTTTCTAACATGTGTAGCATTTGTAGCATGTGTCATTTGAAGTTATATAAAGTCTAGTTTCTCAGACTGACTGTATCTTTTTTGTTACCCAACTTATTAATGTTCTTCTTTTCCCATGGACAAAACAACTTCTCCCATAAGGAATTTCGTCTAGAAACTTTCAGAATAGGGGATTCCGAAGGATACCTGAGCTTGGCCAGTTTTCTATTTTTTCTTTAACTTTGGAATATACCCTCTAAGTAAGGTGATTTCAATTCATGGTTCCCGTATCTTTGAATTTGAAGAGCGGATTATCAGTAAAAAGACTCCAAATCGCTCTGCTCTAAATTTACACGAAAAGTAGAGCAAAGTAGGCTAATTGTGCTCCCCCCCCCCCCACCCGCATCACTCTAATAAAATCTAAACGGCCGAAGCGATTTCAATGGAACTGCTACTACCACGTCCGACCCCGACTGGGCCATTCAAATTATAAAACGTTTCACCAATCCAACATGGCGGCTGCACGAAATATTTTACTGGCATTCTATATCTCCTCAACAGCAACATATATCACCATGAAATTTTGTACGGTGGTAAAGGGAACTAGACGTTCATCTATGTGACCTTCATAAACCTGTTAAATACAAAACGAACCTGGTGAAGAAGCGAATTTAAATAGCCTTTCCTCATGATTTAAGCATCCGATCGCGGTGAAGCTTGGTACAGCAAATGTTTAAACTCATTGTAATGCACTGATATCTAATTTAGGTCAATTGTTTACATAACCTCAAGATGGTGACTGTGCGAAATTTTAAAATTAAGTTTATTTTTCTTGTGTCCTAATCCGACGATCGAGGTGGAAGTTTGAATAATGAACCTTCGCAATAATCTTCATCTAATGGGACATAACTCTAGGACATGGGTCGATTTTTCAGTAGGGCAACTATTTATTTTTACATGGTTCTATTTATTAGTAGAGTAATAATTACCAGACTTACTAAGTTTCTGACAGATTTTTTTTTATATATATATTTCGTGTGACATACAGAGGATACAGTAATGCTACAGTATATACAATATATACAAGTAATAAATATCTAGTAACATCGAAAACGAAACCAAAAGTCACAGTTGGATGTCCAGAGCAGCAATCCACTTCACTGCATCATCAGTTGCGTTCTGCAGGTCGTCATATCATCCCTTGAAGGACCGTGAAGGGCATTCCGACACAATATGATGGATTGTCTGCACTGAATCGCTACGATCGCACTGAGGACTAGAAATTTTCCCCCATTTGTGGAGCCAAAAGTTACATCTTCCATGACCGGTCCGCAGTCTGTTCAGTGATATCCATATCCTTCTTGGAAGATGGAAACCAGGAGGTTTCCTGCAGGGGTCGGTGATCAATCCTAGCTCATCAGGGTCTGATGTAGCCCATTCTTCTCGCCAAGTTTCGTCCATATTGAACTTGGATTCAACAAGTATCTTGCCTAGCTGCCATGACGGATGTTGAGATTTTAATCTCCCTTGCTTCTGTGGATTACAGACCTGATGTATGGGTAGGCTAAGAGATCATTTGCAGCGCATTTTGACCATTCCCTGTTTAGAGCCGTTAGCCTTCGCAGGGGAGGAGGGAGACCTTGTTACTTTACGACCGTAGGTATAACCTTAAATTGCCATACACGTGTCCCCCGGGTGGTGCTAAATATGCAACAACATTGGCTGCTGGACAAAAGAATTTTCTTGTGGATATCCCAGTTTTTGTGTGTGTCGTGTAGCCTCCTGAGAGGCCGAGTGCAGGTCTTTCTAGTCGACGCCCGTGGGCGACCTGCGCGTCGGGATGAGAGATGGAATGGATGAAGATGAATGAAACTGGGCAAGGATGTGGAAGGAAGCGGCCGTGGCCTGTCAGAAGGTACTGTCCCAGCATTTGCCTGGTGTTGAAAATGGGGAAACCACGGAAAACCATTTCAAGGACAGCCGACGGTGGGGCTCGAACCCACGCGTCTTCCGAGTCAGCAGAGAGCTTGGCCCCTTGACCTAACGCAGCGCTTTAGCCCGCGTAGCCACTACTGTCGGTGGATATCCCAGTAATTTGATGATACAACACAATTTTATTTATTTATTTAGAGGGCAGAGACTATCTGTGGGAGTCACTGTACGTTTGGTAGTGTTTTGTAGAGCTACTTGTCTGTTAATTTTGATCTGATGATGCTTGTTTGGCGAGTGAAACATGTCATCCCTTAGTTTTCACCTTTTTCAATGTCCATAACAATCACATGTAATTTATTTCGGGTTATTTTTTGACATATTCCAGTAATTGGAATTGTTGACCGACTGAAAGTTACAATAATATCAATCCCCAGTTGTATCTGGTGATAAAGTGTGTTCAGCTCCCTGACACCGTCCTGGCTACGGTAGAGGAATGATCCCTCGTTGTTTCCGTGGATGAAGCCAAGCCGGGTGGATAAGCGATTAAAATTGTGAGGGTTGAAGCTATTTTTCAGTGTTGCCCAAGTGAACAAAAGTTTGGTGATTTTCAGTCGGTGAACACGAATGTATCCAAAAAGAGCTGGGTTGTGCCCTAATCCTGAAATAAATTACATGAGATTAATAAATACACCAGGATGACCAGTTTCGATCATCCAGCGATCATCATCAGATCCATTACATTTAGGCTATAACATCTATGTTTGAGAATACAGGTGAAAAATATTTACAATATGTACAATTATTTAGTTGCAGTATTGGTAATGCAACTTCTCGGTGTATGCGAAATGTAGTATATCTAATGTTAGGTGATATGCTAAAATGGTGATAGAAATCCGGAGTTTGTCTGTTTGGGGTGACATTCGTACATTCGTGTTGACCGACTGAAAAGCACCAAACTTTCGATTAAAATATAAAATTTAAGAAAATACCGTACTTACCAAACCCTGGATAACTGAGGAATTTATGAAAGTTGACTTCATGCAGTTTGTAATCCTCTGTTGCAGGTCGTACATTAGGGTCATCCCCACTGACAAGGGTAACTTGCATCCTCAGAAATGCGGTTAATTCAAATAGCGGGGATAAACTGACATACTCGTACATTAACTTTTACAAACAAGCTGATGTATGCAAATTTTTCATTTACACAAAGTAACAAGCTCTTATAAGTTGCTGGTTTTTGCTTGTAAGAAGTATCTAATTTCCTGTCGTGTTGGGGGCGGAGTTCGAACGCGGGACTCAACTAATCGCTAATGGGTGACTCAATACACAGCTAGAGGCAGCGCTCAAATCAAAGTGTGACGCTGTGCTGCTCACGATTCCATTAAGTTTTATGGACGCCATCTTGCTGGTAAATAATTATGATATGAAACCCCCCCTGTAATTTGATTTTTTTTTAAGTTCTCCGTTGATTGACCCCGATTGCATTTCACCTTCTCTTCCGCGAGGGGAGTCAAGACTCTCGAGTTTTCAGGCTACAGTCACATGGTGCTGTGCCAGAGACTTGTGTCTTCCGCCTCCCAGTCCCGAGTGAGTGACCCGGATCATGGCATCTTATGTTTCTTACTAGTTATTGTTGGTTGGTTGGTTCCTCAGTTTAGGGGCTGCGACAACGCGGTCATGTAGCCCCGTGTACTTTGGGGGTGTGTAGAATCTGTCTGATAACCGGCGTTAATTGTGATGGCTGTATTAGTGTGCGTATCTGTTTTTTAATTAACGTAAGGACTGCAACTTTGAATTTTTCAAATAGTTCCTACTTTTGCCGCCAAACGCCACCGTCAATGACTACTAGGCCTAGTTCAGAACTTAGCTACTAGACGGTAGACGCCACCACGATCGGCTCTTGGCAACGAACGTAGAAACCTAAGAGCGTTGTTTACATTCTTAACCTATCCAATTTAGCTTCACACAGGTGTAATTAGTGGAAGGTTCTTTAACATGCCATAAATCTATGACATGGGACCGCCAGCTTTACTTCCCCTCCGAAGGGAGGCATACTGAGGGATTTTTAACGCTCTTAAAAATCCGACGGCTTCGGCCGGATTACAAGTTATTGTATTGGATGCTATTTTTCAGTGTCACCATAGTCAATTTAATTTAAATGATTTTCAATCGGTCAACATGATTGTACCCACATTGTAAGGGTTATGGTTTCGTAAACCTGAAAAAGAAATCTTCTACTTCTTTTGCTTTAGCGTTTGTCCCGCCTCGTGGCAGGGTCCGCTATTTGAATCCGCTGTCTCCACTTTACTCGGTCATGGGCCATGTCCGGATGTAGGTTGACGCTTTTCAGATCCCTGTGCAGTGTATCGGCCCAACGTTGTCTCGGTCGCTCCTTTGGTCTTTTCCCGGCGACCTCTAGTGTGTAGCCTTGTTTTGCAATGGTGTCTGCTCCTCACTGTAGCACATGCCCCAAAACATCGCAGACGACCCTCACGCATTTTGTTGTCGATTACCGCGACACCAAATCGTTCCCTTATTCTTCCATTGGGGATGTGATCCAATCTAGTAAGACCAGCTGTCCACCTAAGCATCTTAATTAACCATTTAAGTGCTGAGTTACCCAGTCAGCAATTTGCTACCTCAGTGTCGAGTTTTCTAATTCACATTTTAAAAAAATGTGAGTCATAGTATTTAACTTATCAGTTTGGGGAATGTCTATAGGTTTTGGGTCTTTTTATAAATGTAAATTCAAAATCCTACGTTTACATAAATTTGTATTTTGAGACAAATAAAAATAATTGTTTTGTGCCCACACTTGCATTATCTCCATACCAGGGCTTTTTGAGGGTTTCTGGATGTTTCTGCAGGGTTTCTTGAGGGCTTCTGCGGAATTTCTGGACGGCTTCTGGAGGGCTTCTGAAGTGCTGCTAATGGGTTTCTGAAGGGATTCTGGAGAATATCTGGAGGACTTCTAGAAGACTTCTGGAGGTTTCTAAAGGGCTTTTGCAGGAGGGGCCTGAAGTTATTTCCTTCATGGCTTCTGGAGGTTTCTGGAGAGCTTCTGCCGGGTTTACTGGAGGATTTCTGGAGGAATTCTCTTGAGTTTATGGAGATATTCTGAAGGGTTGCTGGAGGAATTCTGATGGGCCTCTGGAGGGCTTCTGGTAGGTTTATGGGGGATTCTGGGGGGCTTCTCAAGGGCTTCTGGAGAACTTCTGAAGGGTTTCTAGAGGGTTCCTGGAAGGTTTATGGAGGATTTCTGCACTCGATTGACCCCTTCGTCAGTGCGTGCGCTCCCGAAGATACCGTAGCAGTATTTGCCTGGAGTGTATGTGAAACTCTGGAGAAAATCCACACTTAAGGAAGGCTGCTGTGAGCGCCAGGATTTGAATGGACCTCTGAACTTGCAGCTCCTCGTTAGTGAAATTTGACACGCCCGGATAGACGGCTGTGTTCACTTATTCTGGGACTAGGGATATCTATGACAGGACAATGGAAGAGCCGGTGGTGAGCCCCTGAGGTTCCGGTTCCCTTATTACTGTATTAATATGTGCCGGTGGACTGCATTATCTCACTCGCTGATCGTGTAGCGTGTTTTTAGAATTAATGATGCTACTGTCGACACCGGACAGTTGACCCCTAATGTTCCGCCTGTTTCACAGCAACGCTATAATTACACCCGTGGCCGAGCGAACATAACTTAATCACTAGCGAAGAAATCAAAGTCTACTGACCACGTGCACGAATGGACTGTAGTTTTTATAACGATATCCTACGGCGGTGTAATCGATTACCTGTCCATTTAATAACATCGCGAGCGAGTTAGCGTAATAAGGTATAACCATTTTAAGACTTAAGACTAGTGGACACTTAAATGGCAAAGAGTTTCAGTGAGAATAGCCAGAAAATTGTCTCAAAGGAATACATAGTTCATTCCGGAAAACCCCAAGGCTCGAACCTTGGACCTCTGATTTTTCTAGCAATGATAAACGATTTGCCACGTTGTATATTACACTCAAATAGTCTTTTTATATGCAGATGACTTCAAAATTTTTAAATCAATTTTTTCCACTAATGACTGCACTCTACTACAAAATGACCTAAATAATATACACAAATGGAGTATAGAAAACAAATTATACTTGAACGTACCGAAGTGTGTTGTAAGAAGAACCCAATCACATTTGTTTATGGAATTGGACCTCAGTCATTGCAAACAGTAAGCGAGAAGAAAGATCTAGGAATCCTGCTTGACCGAGAGCTTGCTTTCACTTGTCACGTGCAAAAGACAGTCGGGGATGCTTACCGCATGTTAGGGTTTATAATAAGAAACACTAAGCCATTCATTAAGACCAGTACCTGCATAAACCTTTATATTGCCATGGTGAGATCCAAGCTCGAGTACGCCAGCCAAGTATGGAGTCCCTGGCAGAAAACATGCATTAAATCCATTGAGCAAGTTCAAAAGAAATTCCTCTGATATTTATACCTCAAAATAACGGGGAATTACGCACACATGGTACCCTACGGTGAACTTTTGTTGAATTTTGGCATGACTAGTTTGGAGTCTCGAAGTCAAGTGAATGATATGAAATTCCTTTACAGTTATTAACGGTCAAATTGATAACTCATTTTTCCTATCGTTCCTAAATTTGAACATCCCTCGCTTTACTACAAGATCAATAACATTCAAAAATGATATAACCAATACTACTTCACATAATAATTCACCTGTATGGAGGCTTTGCAGTATTTACAACGATGCGGTTCGTGTAAACTGGAAACTAGATTTCTGTCTCTCAATTAGACCGTTCTTGGAAATTATATCCCAGTCACTCTAATTCATACTTGAAAAATAAAATTATCACACAAAACAGAATCAACAATGTATAAATGTGGATAGGCCTGTTCCCTAGTTACCTTTTAGTTTACGATGTAATAATTTCAAAACCTGTTTTTTTATATATTTGACATTAGGTCAAATTTAGATTTAGTTTTTATATTACCTTTAGATTAAGCTTTTTACTACTATGCATTTCAATCTGTGTTAACTTCCTAGTTTTAGCTAGATTTCATTAGAAATCTAACTATTGCAATGGGTACTATGTTTCGACTTCCGGAAAATTTCGACATATCTTCGCGTTTCACATCCCCCAGACCCCAAAACCACCGTCAGTTCAAAAGTTTGTATATAATTTATGTATGTATATATATGTATATATATATGTATGTATATATATATATATATATATATATATATATATATGTATATCAGTTTCTTGTGGACACGATAACTGCCGTAATTTTGCACCAATCACTTTGAATTTTTTACCGAATATGTATACCTATAACATCTCGGTCTAGTTCTTTACTGGGCTAAATCGGTCGAAGGGGGATGAAGATGGGGGTCTTTTTTCGAAAAAGTGAAATATTGCTATAACTCTCTTAATATGTGAAATATCGAATCCGTTCAAAGTTCATACTATGTGTCGGATAAAGCCCAAAAATTTATTTTTGAAGAGTATTTTTATAGCACCAACCATTGACCAAAGGGGTGGGGAAAAGTGGGTTTTTCGGGAAACATTAATCATATCTCTCTTAATAGGCACAATATCAAAACCGTACAAAATGGACAATATTCCCCTAATAATTACCTAAAACTTTTGTCTGGAATAATTTTAGATATGACCCACCATTACGCCAAGGGATGAGAAAAATGATTTCGGAATTATAAGAAAATACCAAGAGCTATCAGTGGTTGCCATGGCAACACTGCTAAATTGATGAGGGATGAGCCATCAGACGATGCCATGACAACGCACTTGCACGAGATCAGATTCAGATTTCCATCTGACTAAGTGTGAAGCGGCTTCGGTGACGTAACTAGTAGCATGCTGAACTTCTATGCCCAAGGTCGCGGGTTCAAAGCCGGCCAAAGTCGTCGGATTTTCTAAGAGCGCTAAAAATCCCTCAGTATGCTTTCCTTTGGAGGGGAAGTTTCAACGTTCGTTGCGAGTTGCTGGTTGCGGTGAAATCTAGTAGTCAAGTTCACAGCTAGGTGTCGTTGACGGTAGTATCTGGTAGCGACATTAGGAACTACTGCTTGAAATTGACTGTCTGCAGTCCTTACCTGAATTACAGACTAATACAGCCATCACAATTCACACCGTTTATCAGACAGATTCTACACTCACCCAAAGTACACGGGGTTACATGACCGCGTTGTCGCAGCCCCTAAACTGAGGAACCAACCAAAATCTCTGCGGGAGATATAATTTTGCGTGAAGAAGTAACAGACCGTTACATAGTTACACATCAGTGTCGAAACCATGCATAAGGACAGTGTGACTACAAGTATAACAAGAAGTTCCGTGAAGAACTATACAGCTTACTTTTCATGCCAATGATTATTCTACAGAATATGAACCTATCTAGAATAATGAAATTAAGTTGGTAATATCGAAATATCTAATTATTTCAAAATATACCTGGTATAATGTAGCCCAATAGAGCACTACAGTTGGCAGCCCGGGTGACTGAATATATTTTTAGTTTCATCTCTTAAGGTACAGAATACAAAATTTGGTTCAAGTCCAATGGACGTTACATGCAGTTAGACACTGGATCTATCAGCACGCGTAAAAGCATGTTGCCAACAATGTCATGCGTGTGCTAGTCAGAAATAATCTGAAATATTATTATATCTTGTTGTGCCAATTTTGGATGAAATCCATTTGTTAGTAAAGAAGTTACATGTATTTTAAAATTGGACATATCAGCAGGCATAGAATCATGTTGGCAGCACTGCCTTGTATTAATGACTCCAAATTAATCTAGAATGTCAGGTGCTATACGTGTGCAAAGTATAAAGCTGTTGGCTTGCATACTTTCTGATATATTGATATTAGGGTAAAAATATATAGACAGCATTTATTAACAGTTGGCAGCCCTGATTGCTCTTAACGATACTTACAGTCATATCTGTTATGGTACACATAGAACATACGAAATTTGATTGAAATCCAACCGATAGTATAGACGTTACATGTATTTAAAAATTGGTACTATCAGCAGGCTTATAACCATGTTGGTAGAACTGACGTATATAAGTTACTCCAAATTAATCTAAAATGTCAGAATATACGTGTGCATAGTTTAAAGCTGTTGGCTTGCATACTTTCTGATATATTGGTATTTGGATAAAAATAAATAAATAGAGAGAGAGCAATTATTTACAGTTGGCAGCCCTCGTGGCTCTTAAGAATACGCTCAGTCATATCTGTTTATGTACAGATATTACATACAAAATTTGGTTGATATCCAATTGATAGTGTAGAAGTTATATGCATTTAAACATTGGACTTATCAGAGGGCTTAAAATTATTTTGGCAACACTACCATGGTTGGCCTCCTGGAAATTAAACTAAAATAGTCTTATCTACATGTGTGCCAATTTTGAAATAGCTCCCATGCATACCTTGCAAGATATCCAACATGAGCTCAAATTTCTAGTGCGTTTTTTCAGCAGTTGGTAGCACTGACACCATTTTCAAATATGGACGTGAGATATTCCGGTGCACATCTTTACTCATACTAAATTTGGTTTTGATTGCTGCAGACGTTTAGGAGTTGATAGGGGGGGGGACACACAGCCAGACAGACAGACAGAAGGACAGACAGACACACATTTTCCCGTATCGATCTCATAAGTCTACTTTTTCCTCATTTTTGCAAAATGTGAAAAGTTGGCTAAAAATGGACTCTAAATAACAAGAAAGTTACCGTCATCATAAGACAATAAAATGTTTAAAATATGCATAAAATGACGAAAAACAAAGTTAATTAATCTCCAATTATAAAATACTTTCTCGCAATAAATGAGGTCTGATCCTTCTACGAAAACCTGCATATTCTGCCTATTTTCGCCTATTTCCAAGTTTGTCCGGTGAAATCTACCTCCGCCTTCCGGCGAGCTGAGAGGACTTTTTAATAATTACATTTAGCTATTAATACTTAATGTAGAAATATCAGAAAGTGTATTTTACTGTGTAGGTGCACTGTTATTGGGGCGCACACTGAGCCCTGTTGTGTACCGTCAAGAAATAAATAAATAAATAAATAAATAAATAAATAAACTCACCCAGGCAGACACTTTGGGGCTGATTGAAATAACTGGATCCACACGACGACATTCGTGATAGATGTGATGGAGGTGGTGGATGGATGTTATTTTAAAGGTCGAAACTTGTAGGTTATTGTTTCATTTGAGAGGCTTGGCCATCGCCGACAAATAGCCCCATGTACTTGGGTGCGTGTAGAATTCGTCGGATATCCAATGGCATTGTGGTGTCTACCTAAATGGTGTGTGTACTTGAAATTTTTTAGAGGAGGATTTGGAATGAGGCGACCTTGGTCTTAAGTTAGGAACCTCCCAGGAATTTGCCAGGGTTAGAAGTTGGAAAACACAGAAAATTACATCCAGGATAGCTGAGGTGGAAATCGAACCAACTTTTACTCAGTTTGTCACATGAAAGCGAGTGTACCCCGTTCCAGCCTTCAGACAGGAATTAAATTTCTTGGCAGATCCGAAAATCAATCCCGGACCTCAGGGGTGACACCAAAGAATTCTAGCTACTTCGTCCACCTCGTTGCGTAGTGGTTAGCATTATTGGCTATCATAGCGGAGGTCCGGATTCGATTCCTGACTCTGCCAAGAAATTTAATTCTGGTCTGAAGGCTGGAACAGGGTACACTCAGTCTCGTGGGGCAAAACTGAGAAGAGGCGGGTTTGAGTCCTACCTCAGCTATCTTGGAGGTGGTTTTCCGTGGTTTACCACTTCTACTCCAGTGAAATGCTGGGATGATTCCTTACTTAAGGCCACGGCCGCTTCCTACTCGAATTTCTAACCCCAATTACAATTATACACAATAGTACAGCCATGACAATAACACATGATATCAGACAGATTAAAAACACACACCCAAGTACACGGAGCCACACCGTCACGGCACCACAAAGTCCGTAAATTAATCAACAATAATATCTATTTCACACTCATTTGGTTTATGGTATAAATCTGTACGGTAGTGTAACAATTAATGTTTTAAGTGATACGTGTATCCCGCAGAAAGGAGCAATCCGTGTTACGTTTAGTTTACAGTCTTTGACATATTGTAGGGAGGCGGCTTCGGTGGCGTAGTTGGTAGTATGCTGAGCTTCTATGCCCAAGATCGTGGGTTCAAATCGGCCGAAGTCGGCGGATTTTTTAAGAGCGTTAACGAATCCTCAGTATACCTTCCTTCGGAGGGGAAGTAAAGCTGGCGGTCCCATGTCATAGATTTATGGCATGTTAAAGAACCTTAATTAGCCTATAGGTTAAACATTTGACAAACGCTCTTAGGTTCCGACGTTCGTCGCCAGGAGCCGACTGCGGTGGCATCTGGTAATCAAGTTCTGAATTAATAGTCGTTGACGGTGGCGTTTGGCGGCAAAAGTAGGAACTACTTGAAAACATTCAATGTATGCAGTCCTTACTTGAATTGAAAACAGATGACACACACTAATACAGTCGTCACAATTAACACCGATTATCAGATAGATTCTACACACACCCAAAGTACACGGGGCTACATGACCGCGTTGTCGCAGCCCCTAAACTGAGGAACCAACCAACCAACATCTTGTAGGGACTATTTTCAAATATTAAAAAATACATTCCCAGTATTGTATTTATTGAATATTTTGTTTAAGAGACAAACTCTAGCTGGTTGCATATTACTGTATTGTATAATCATACAACAGTAGAAAAACAATGGACGTACTGTACATTCATTTTATCATTCAAGCAATTCGTCCTCCATTTTATATTGACTAATAAGTAATACGGTGTGTGTAAAAGGGGGAAGCCCCAGGATGTTGTGAAATGATACTGCGTAGTTCAAATTACGAGGGAAACTTGGGATGCCCGCCGAATATCTTCTACTGCGCTGTCCAATGCGGTATCGGCATGTTGTCACAAGGTTGGTGAATCCCCCTTTTCCCAAGCTGTTAGGTCGCAGCTTGTTTCATTTCATTTCATATGTATTTATCAGTGCCTTACACTATATTTACAGTACACTGAAGGGAGTCTATGAAAAGAGCAAAGCCCCACTTCGAATTCGGGATGCGTCAGAGCCCCCAATATATGGACTATACACTGGGTTATATTTACATACAGTACTAGCAGAAGTACCCATTCTTCGAACGGTCTTCGGTATTAATAACCAGACGTAATCAATTGAGCTACTGTTGCAATGGTTAGCGGCTTGGAACCTGTTTGTAGACCAAGATAAATGATTAGTTGAAATATGCTCTGAAACTAATTTACCTAACGTGTACTTCCTGACGTGAAAATAAAATTGAAAACCTCGTAGACGAAACGCAATACACGTCACATAAAAACTGACCCTCACTGTTGTGTCAAGTTCGCATCCAAAGGAAGACCCCTTTAATAAATTATAAAGGCTTGTGGTGCATGACAATTCAGGTTTTTAAGCCTCCAATGGCCCAAATTCCTAAAAGCAAAAAAAAATAAAATAAAAATAAATGATTTCAATCCAGGAATTTTTGAAAATAATGTTGCTGTTTGAAGATATAATAGACCTTGTGTACGACATATCGCACGTTTAAGTCTTGTGAAAAAATCTAGGGTACCCCTTGACCACCTTAAGCGCATTGATGAATTTTACAGTCTTTGTTGGTTCCGTGATAACCTTATAGCCATTTGCTAACTTTCACAGAAATTTAATAAATGGAGTGGCATTACTTCTTGCAGAAATAGATGGAAAGTTGGATGTAACTTTTTGAGACACTGTTGTCATGGTTACTGGCTTGCATTCATACATTAGTTTATTAAATGAAATTAGTTTTCTGGGAATATCTAGGAAACTCAAGGTTTTAGAGCCTTAAAATGTAGTTTTCGAGGACCCTTTACGGCTGTTTAAGGGCCCCGAGTTTTCTTTCTGACACCAAGGGACTGAAAATAAGCTTTGTCTCGTCGTTGTAGGCCGTAGTATAATAATAATTATTATTATAATAATAATATAACAATATAGGGATAGGGATAAAATAGACCTTCCGTACCACGCCAGCACGTGAGTAGGGGAGTGAGGGGGGTTCCAACGCACTCCAGAACCCTCCTTGCCCCATTACTAAGCCTCAGCCATGTTAAATATCTCTCGAACGCGTGGTCCGATTTTGACAAATGAGGTATCGTTGGACTCGGGCTGACATCCTCTTTGATATGGACCACTCCTTATATTTTTCAAATTTTTTTGAAAATTTTTGTTTTCGAAACTAGGTGATAGTTTGAAAACTAAACATGATAGAACGTCGTGCCATGGCTCAAACGAATGGTCTTTATGCCCTTTATTTTCTATAATGAAACTTTTTTACTTTAATGTTTTTTTTGAAAACACTCGAATTTTGAAAATCCTATATTTTGGAAACTAGGAACCCTACAAAAACGTTTATTTGACATAAATGAAAGATCCCTATGCCCTCTACCCCCAAAATAAATTTCAAGTCGCTAGAGCAAAAATTTGTGTTTTGTAAGTGTAGTAGTGGGGTAGTGACAGAGCTGTCTACAAACTTATTGAACCCTCCTCGTATTTGCCCCGAAGCTGATATTTCGCTAACCAATGGTCGGATTTGAACATACAGGGTGTCCTAGCACTCGTTGTGATGCCCCCTACTTTCCTATAGGCTCTTAATTTAATGAAAAAACCAAAACTAAAAGGTCATGTGCTTTTAATATCTCGCGAACCAATCATGCTAGAGGCATGTTCGACAGGTCCAAGGACTCGGGGTGACGTCCTCTCTGCTATGGACCACTCGTTATAATTTTTAATAAAATTGGAAACTCGATTTTGGGGTAAACACGTGTTTTTGTGATTTTGTCGATATCTCACGAAGCAATAACGCTAGAGGCATGTACGATGGGTCCAAGGATTCGGGCAGACGTCCTCTTTGCTATAGACCACTCGTTGTAATTTTTTTAAATTTTGGAAACGCGATTTTGGGGTAAACACGTGTTTTTTGTGATTTTTGCCGATATTTCACGAACCAATAACGCTAAGGGCGTGTACGAGGTGTCCTAGGACTCGGGCTAACGCCCCCTTTCAAATGTGGTAGATATTGTTTCCACAAAATAATTCACAAAGGGCCTAACGCCATACATGTTGAGAAAAAAAATTCTTTACCGTTACCTGTTTATAATGTTTATAAAGCGTGGTGGTTGAGAGAGACGATACGGCTGGGTGTGTGTGTTTCAACGAACCTGTCGCTGACCAAGGTGGCTGTGTTCAATAGATCAATCGATATTTCGACGGGTCGGTGTATGACAGAGCGAGGGTACGTTTTTTCACACCATTTACCTTTAACGTGTAAACGGTGATGAGAACTTGATTCTATGTTGGTCGAAGCGAGTACAGAAAACCAACTTGCAGAGGAGCAGGAGGTGAATGTCATTTGAGCTTATTGGAAGGCGCCGATCTGACTTGACAACAGGTGACGCTTGAAGGTGAAATAATCTGACCATCGTGGTGGCAGGGAAGTGCGAAATGCATGCATACACATGTGTGAAACCACATGAGGGCTAAACCAGTGACATCCTGTCTTGCTTCGTACGTGACAAAATGCAAGTTCAGGTGAAATTTGATCTACCACAGGTGTTCACCTTGGACGTTATCTGTCCACGTGCATGATAACTGTTAACAAGTGACATGCTGTTTTGCTTTGTATGTGACAAAATGCAAGTTGGCATGAAATTTGATCTGCCACAGGTGTTCACGTAGGACGTTAGCTGTCCACGTGCCTGATAAGAGAATGTTCAAAGCGTGGGAATCGCTGAATCAGTAAAAAGTATGATGCAACTTGTCGGAATGATGTCACAACCAATAGATAGGCAAGAGCTGCAAACACCAGTGGTGGGAGGTGAAGGGAGGGAAAGGGGGAGGGGTAATGTATGAGAGAACACAGGTGGAAAGAGAAAGAAATATGTGGAGCTGAGGACTGTACACATAGAGCTATAGGTGGTGTACAACATGTGTGAATAAATAAATTAAAAATTGCACAGGTTCACACAACATAGACTGTATTATTGCCATGGCCAAGCACTCACATTAAGATCATTTACAAAATCATAAAATGAAAAATAAAAAATCTTGTTTTGGAAATATCGTTTTTCAACATACACAAAATAAATATATAAAAAATTTGTAAACAACAAAATGGAAAATCCATGGTCAAGCACTCACATTAATATTATTTACAAAATCATAAAATGAAAAATAGAAAATCTTGTTTTGGAAATATCGATTTTTTTCAACATACACAAAATAAATATATAAAAAATTTGTAAACAGCAAAATGGAAAATCCATGTTTCCATATAGACAAAATTTTTAAAACCTTAAACGGACATTTAAGAAAATATATGCAAATGGGAAATTGAGAAATGTGTAAAAATGAAAATGGAAAAATCCATGTTTCCATATCATGAAATTGAAAAACATCAAACTGTCATTTAAAAAAATGCAAATGGAAAATTGACAAATTGCAATGTGTGAAATGTGAAATTGAACAAATGGCTATCATTATTTAAAAAAAAGAAAAGAACATAGTGCTCTATGGTTAAAGTGTGAATCAAACCCTCTCTACTTATTTGGACCACCCGAGACTGAGTAGACTAGTTTTAGTTATCATACCACTTTTAAAAGTTTGTGTTAAATCTAGGAATTGAACCCAAGAGCTTGTAGGGGAGATCCAAGGTTATAATATGTTAAACAGATAGCCTTGAATGTAGTGTGTGGTAGCTATATAGAAATGAGACGTTTCGCTCGGGGCAGGGAGGCATAGAGATCTGCATCAAACCAGTCAAAAGACTGACGACTCAAACAACAACATGTAGAGCTCACCAAAATAATGTTGTGTAACGGTAAATGTTAGTCAACGAACAGTAATGCATTACTAAAACCCATGACACGATACCTAAGAGCTTTTCTAAAATTATTTTAAAATGCCTTTAACCCTATATTAAACACCCAGTTCACAAGACTCATAACTGCAATGTTATGGTCAAACAAAACAAAATCTATATTTCAAAACAAACAAGTGGTTTAGTCAATGTATACTGGAAAAAGTTTTATAAACACTCAAGTCCACAAAAATAATTAAATTAGTAACAGTCAGGTTGACCGAGTGGTTATGGTGTTTGACTTAAGTTCAAATTTTCTGTACAAGAAAGCAAGGGTTCGAATCCCTTACCTGATATAACTATTGCCTCAACATGGCTTGACCACACTGTATTATTGTGTACTCGGTACACAAACCATAAATAGAGTGTATTGTTTAAGGTCACTCTCTTTGCGAACATAGTCAGAGAATGTTGATGGTTAACAATTGCATTAATAGTGGGACATAGGGATAGCAATTAAGAAAAACAGACAATACCCATACACTATTTTTATTTATTTAATGTAAGTACTTGTACAATAGTTATATACAAACTACAACTCTCTTTTGTCTATTACTATCTAGTCCTTTTCGATCCACTTGCATATCAAGGGCAGATGACTTTGTAGTTCAGCCCCTTCAAACAACAACACTACTTTTTGCATAGTCTGTGATGTTGATGACTCTTGATGCGTGGAAGATGGATACAACATAACTTTTACAACAGGGGTTAAACGTTGCTCAACAAACAATGCACTATTTTGAGTAGCAACATCTTTCTCTTGTACTAACTTTTTAGCATTCTGATGATTTTTTGTCAATACCATTAGTGTTTTGTCTGGAGCACTACATTGATGATCACTCACACTTAAAACCACACTATTTCTACTTTTCATATTGCCTCGACATGTTGTTGACCTCTGTTTCGAGCATTGCCAGAATATTATTCCTTTTACATTTTGTCGTCTATAGTTATAAGAGTAGCCTTTATAGAGTACACGTTGTTTACCTCGGTTAGTTGGAGTAAGTTCCATAGTAGTAACTAACCTGTTAGTATGATTTGCATGCTACAAAGGTTATCTCTGTTCTGGTAATAGAATTATTTAGCGTTGGCTTTTATATTTAATATGTACAGTTTAAAGTGATAGAAAAGTGGTAGAAACGTGGTAGCAAAGTGGTAGACAATTGGTAGCAAAGTGGTAGAAAAGTGGTAGAAAAGTGGCAGAAAAGTAGTAGAAAAGTGGTAGCAAAGTGGTAGACAAGTGGTAGAAAACTGGCAGAAAAGTAGTAGAAAAGTGGTAGCAAAGTGGTAGAAAAGTGGTAGCAAACTAGAAAAGTGGTAGCAAAGTGGTAGAAAATATTACATGTATTGTTAAGAAATAGTTTAAGCGGTTACATGGATTCATTACACTATAATTTTAGCATCACGAAGCTCATTTTCTATATCCAAAAGTTCTTCCTCATATTTAGTATGACCAGCCTGTTTACAGGTATGCAAGTACTGAAGCCGCTGGATTAGCTTACTGGGATTGTTCCAGTAAACAAATTTAACAAATGATTTTTTTGGGTGTAAACCATTATCATCATCATCATCATCATCATCATCATTATCATCATAATCATCATCATCATCATCATGGTTATCATCATCAATATAATTATCATCAATATAATCATCATCACTATTACTATCTAATCCTTTTTGTTCATCTTGCAATGCAAAAACCTTTGGCATAGTTTGTGTTGTCTTTGATAGTGTTAGAGGTTTCTTAGACGTTAACGACTGTCCTAACATGTCTTTTTCAGGAGATAATAAATGCTCTTTAACAAACAAAGCACTATCTTGAGCCACACTATTTTTTTCTTGGTCTTGCTTTTTTACCTTGTTTAGAGTATTTTGTCCATTTAAATGAGTATTATTTTGAGATTTACAATGATGATCGATTGAAATAAGTATGTTGGAGCCTTTTGTCTTAATCATTCCTCGACACTTTTTAGATCGTTGTTTCGAACAGCACCAAATAACAGTTCCATTTTTATTGGTTCGTTTCACAATATATGAATATCCTTTATAGTATGCGTAAGGCTTACCATACCTAGTCACTGATACTTCCATGTCAACTGTCAAGCATAGACTAAGCTCTAGTAAAGTCAACTTGGTAATAAGAATACTAGTTTAATGTGAGAGCAAATATGGATCCAAAGAGTTCAGGTAAAAGTGGAAGCAAATAAGCAAATATTAGAACCAAGAGTGGGGTTAAAAGTGGTCGCAAAGTGGTAGACCCATTACACAATAATTTCAGCATGACGAAGCTCTTGTTCAATTTCTTTGATTTCCCAATCGTGACCGATATGCCCAGCTTGTCGTAAAGCATGCAATTGTCGAAGCCGTTGAATTAGCTTACTGGGTTTGTTCCAGTATACAAATTTAACAAATGGATTTTTAGGTGTAAACAAAGCACTACCATTATCATGATCATTATCATCATCATCATTATCATCATCATAATCACCATATCATCATGACCATCATCACTGTTACTATATAGTCCTTTTTGATCCTCTTGCAATACCATTTTATTTATAGTCTGAGTTGATTTTGATAGTGTTGAAGGTTTCTTGGACGTTGACAATTGTCCTAACATGACGTTTTGAGGACATGATAAGTCCTTTTGAACAAACACTGCACTATCTTTAGCCGCAATATCGTTTTCTTGAACTTGCTTTTTAGCATTTTGATAATTGTTTGTAAACAGTAAGCGTGGTTCGTTTCGAGCACTACATTGATGAACACTCAAACTTAAAACCTTTCCATTTTTACTTTTCAGATTGCCTCGACATTTTGTTGACCTCTCTTTTGAGCATCGCCAGAATATTATTCCATTTACATTCTGGCGATTATAGTTATAGGAGTAGCCTTGATAGAGTGCACGTAGCCTACCTTTGTTGGTTGTAATAAGTTCCATAGTAGTAACTGACCTGTCAGTACGATGTTCACACTACAAAGGTTACAACTGTTTTGCTGATGGAGTGACCTACCATAAGCTTATATATTGGCTTATGTGTTGGCTTTTCGTGTTGGCTTTTGTGTTGGCTTGTGTGTTGGCTTTTTGTGTTGGCTTTTCGTGTTGGCTTTTGTGTTGGCTTTTCGTGTTGGCTTTTCGTGTTGGCATTTTGTGTTGGCATTTCGTGTTGGCTTTTGTGTTGGCTTTTCGTGTTGGCTTTTTGTGTTGACTTTTCGTGTTGGCATTTCGTGTTGGCTTTTGTGTTGGCTTTTCATGTTGGCTTTTTGTGTTGGCTTTTCGTGTTGGCATTTCGTGTTGGCTTTTTGTGTTGGCTTTTGTTGGCATTTTGTGTTGGCTTTTCGTGTTGGCTTTTTTGTATTGGCCTTTCATGTTGGCTTTTTGTATTGGCTTTTCGTGTTGGCTTTTTTGTGTGGGCTTTTTGTGTTGGCTTTAGTATTGGCTTTTGTATTGGCTTATTTGACAAGTTATTTGTGTCAATGTATTTAGTGGATTTTTCTCTTGGTGTTGGAAAGTAGTTGAAAGAGAGGGAATATTTAAAGACTTAACCTTAGTTCACTAACCTAACCTAACCTAACCTAACCTAACTTTACCTAACCTAACCTAACCTTTCAACTCTCAGATGTTAATTAAATTCTGTACATAGTCAAGTTGGATACCAAGACCTCAGGGGTAAAAAAAACAATTATTTTTGACGGCTTATTTTGGTAACTTATTTTAATGGCTAACCTAACTTTACCTAACCTAACCTAACCTCAGCTCACTTTGGATATTACTAGTAAGTGTTCATATCCTCTGCTAGGTAGCATGCTAGTAGTACAGGTAGTGCTCATATTTACCGCTAGGTAGCGGAAACATACTTTGCATGTTGCATGTGACACTTGTGAAGTTTAACCACATGCAAGACGTGCTTGTATAAGTTCTCTATTTAAACTCAATATACAATTAACCACTAAATGTTCAGAACTAACATGTATAGCCATGTTTAGGGTATATAGGAGACCCTTAGCAAGAAAGGCTGTCTAACCCACGAGTGTACAGCCTTGTCATACGCAGTAAGCATCTGTTGGCAGAAAACAACAACAACAACAACAATTTGAGAAAGCCAACAACATATCCATTAATGTATTTAAAGGAAACAGTTTTTTGTTGGCTTTCTCAAATTGTTGTTGTTGTTGTTTTCTGCCAACAGATGCTTACTGCGTATGACAAGGCTGTACACTCGTGGTTAGACAGCCTTTCTTGCTAAGGGTCTCCTATATACCCTAAACATGGCTATACATGTTAGTTCTGAACATTTAGTGGTTAATTGTATATTGAGTTTAAATAGAGAACTTATACAAGCACGTCTTGCATGTGGTTAAACTTCACAAGTGTCACATGCAACATGCAAAGTATGTTTCCGCTACCTAGCGGTAAATATGAGCACTACCTGTACTACTAGCATGCTACCTAGCAGAGGATATGAACACTTACTAGTAATATCCAAAGTGAGCTGAGGTTAGGTTAGGTTAGGTAAAGTTAGGTTAGCCTTTAAAATAAGTTACCAAAATAAGCCGTCAAAAATAATTGTTTTTTTACCCCTGAGGTCTTGGTATCCAACTTGACTATGTACAGAATTTAATTAACATCTGAGAGTTGAAAGGTTAGGTTAGGTTAGGTAAAGTTAGGTTAGGTTAGGTTAGGTTAGGTTAGTGAACTAAGGTTAAGTCTTTAAATATTCCCTCTCTTTCAACTACTTTCCAACACCAAGAGAAAAATCCACTAAATACATTGACACAAATAACTTGTCAAATAAGCCAATACAAAAGCCAATACTAAAGCCAACACAAAAAGCCCACACAAAAAAGCCAACACGAAAAGCCAATACAAAAAGCCAACATGAAAGGCCAATACAAAAAAGCCAACACGAAAAGCCAACACAAAATGCCAACAAAAGCCAACACAAAAAGCCAACACGAAATGCCAACACGAAAAGCCAACACAAAAAGCCAACATGAAAAGCCAACACAAAAGCCAACACGAAATGCCAACACGAAAAGTCAACACAAAAAGCCAACACGAAAAGCCAACACAAAAGCCAACACGAAATGCCAACACAAAATGCCAACACGAAAAGCCAACACGAAAAGCCAACACAAAAGCCAACACGAAAAGCCAACACAAAAAGCCAACACACAAGCCAACACAAAAGCCAACACGAAAAGCCAACACATAAGCCAATATATAAGCTTATGGTAGGTCACTCCATCAGCAAAACAGTTGTAACCTTTGTAGTGTGAACATCGTACTGACAGGTCAGTTACTACTATGGAACTTATTACAACCAACAAAGGTAGGCTACGTGCACTCTATCAAGGCTACTCCTATAACTATAATCGCCAGAATGTAAATGGAATAATATTCTGGCGATGCTCAAAAGAGAGGTCAACAAAATGTCGAGGCAATCTGAAAAGTAAAAATGGAAAGGTTTTAAGTTTGAGTGTTCATCAATGTAGTGCTCGAAACGAACCACGCTTACTGTTTACAAACAATTATCAAAATGCTAAAAAGCAAGTTCAAGAAAACGATATTGCGGCTAAAGATAGTGCAGTGTTTGTTCAAAAGGACTTATCATGTCCTCAAAACGTCATGTTAGGACAATTGTCAACGTCCAAGAAACCTTCAACACTATCAAAATCAACTCAGACTATAAATAAAATGGTATTGCAAGAGGATCAAAAAGGACTATATAGTAACAGTGATGATGGTCATGATGATATGGTGATTATGATGATGATAATGATGATGATGATAATGATCATGATAATGGTAGTGCTTTGTTTACACCTAAAAATCCATTTGTTAAATTTGTATACTGGAACAAACCCAGTAAGCTAATTCAACGGCTTCGACAATTGCATGCTTTACGACAAGCTGGGCATATCGGTCACGATTGGGAAATCAAAGAAATTGAACAAGAGCTTCGTCATGCTGAAATTATTGTGTAATGGGTCTACCACTTTGCGACCACTTTTAACCCCACTCTTGGTTCTAATATTTGCTTATTTGCTTCCACTTTTACCTGAACTCTTTGGATCCATATTTGCTCTCACATTAAACTAGTATTCTTATTACCAAGTTGACTTTACTAGAGCTTAGTCTATGCTTGACAGTTGACATGGAAGTATCAGTGACTAGGTATGGTAAGCCTTACGCATACTATAAAGGATATTCATATATTGTGAAACGAACCAATAAAAATGGAACTGTTATTTGGTGCTGTTCGAAACAACGATCTAAAAAGTGTCGAGGAATGATTAAGACAAAAGGCTCCAACATACTTATTTCAATCGATCATCGTTGTAAATCTCAAAATAATACTCATTTAAATGGACAAAATACTCTAACCAAGGTAAAAAAGCAAGACCAAGAAAAAAATAGTGTGGCTCAAGATAGTGCTTTGTTTGTTAAAGAGCATTTATTATCTCCTGAAAAAGACATGTTAGGACAGTCGTTAACGTCTAAGAAACCTCTAACACTATCAAAGACAACACAAACTATGCCAAAGGTTTTTGCATTGCAAGATGAACAAAAAGGATTAGATAGTAATAGTGATGATGATTATATTGATGATAATTATATTGATGATGATAACCATGATGATGATGATGATGATTATGATGATAATGATGATGATGATGATGATGATGATAATGGTTTACACCCAAAAAAATCATTTGTTAAATTTGTTTACTGGAACAATCCCAGTAAGCTAATCCAGCGGCTTCAGTACTTGCATACCTGTAAACAGGCTGGTCATACTAAATATGAGGAAGAACTTTTGGATATAGAAAATGAGCTTCATGATGCTAAAATTATAGTGTAATGAATCCATGTAACCGCTTAAACTATTTCTTAACAATACATGTAATATTTTCTACCACTTTGCTACCACTTTTCTAGTTTGCTACCACTTTTCTACCACTTTGCTACCACTTTTCTACTACTTTTCTGCCAGTTTTCTACCACTTGTCTACCACTTTGCTACCACTTTTCTACTACTTTTCTGCCACTTTTCTACCACTTTTCTACCACTTTGCTACCAATTGTCTACCACTTTGCTACCACGTTTCTACCACTTTTCTATCACTTTAAACTGTACATATTAAATATAAAAGCCAACGCTAAATAATTCTATTACCAGAACAGAGATAACCTTTGTAGCATGCAAATCATACTAACAGGTTAGTTACTACTATGGAACTTACTCCAACTAACCGAGGTAAACAACGTGTACTCTATAAAGGCTACTCTTATAACTATAGACGACAAAATGTAAAAGGAATAATATTCTGGCAATGCTCGAAACAGAGGTCAACAACATGTCGAGGCAATATGAAAAGTAGAAATAGTGTGGTTTTAAGTGTGAGTGATCATCAATGTAGTGCTCCAGACAAAACACTAATGGTATTGACAAAAAATCATCAGAATGCTAAAAAGTTAGTACAAGAGAAAGATGTTGCTACTCAAAATAGTGCATTGTTTGTTGAGCAACGTTTAACCCCTGTTGTAAAAGTTATGTTGTATCCATCTTCCACGCATCAAGAGTCATCAACATCACAGACTATGCAAAAAGTAGTGTTGTTGTTTGAAGGGGCTGAACTACAAAGTCATCTGCCCTTGATATGCAAGTGGATCGAAAAGGACTAGATAGTAATAGACAAAAGAGAGTTGTAGTTTGTATATAACTATTGTACAAGTACTTACATTAAATAAATAAAAATAGTGTATGGGTATTGTCTGTTTTTCTTAATTGCTATCCCTATGTCCCACTATTAATGCAATTGTTAACCATCAACATTCTCTGACTATGTTCGCAAAGAGAGTGACCTTAAACAATACACTCTATTTATGGTTTGTGTACCGAGTACACAATAATACAGTGTGGTCAAGCCATGTTGAGGCAATAGTTATATCAGGTAAGGGATTCGAACCCTTGCTTTCTTGTACAGAAAATTTGAACTTAAGTCAAACACCATAACCACTCGGTCAACCTGACTGTTACTAATTTAATTATTTTTGTGGACTTGAGTGTTTATAAAACTTTTTCCAGTATACATTGACTAAACCACTTGTTTGTTTTGAAATATAGATTTTGTTTTGTTTGACCATAACATTGCAGTTATGAGTCTTGTGAACTGGGTGTTTAATATAGGGTTAAAGGCATTTTAAAATAATTTTAGAAAAGCTCTTAGGTATCGTGTCATGGGTTTTAGTAATGCATTACTGTTCGTTGACTAACATTTACCGTTACACAACATTATTTTGGTGAGCTCTACATGTTGTTGTTTGAGTCGTCAGTCTTTTGACTGGTTTGATGCAGATCTCTATGCCTCCCTGCCCCGAGCGAAACGTCTCATTTCTATATAGCTACCACACACTACATTCAAGGCTATCTGTTTAACATATTATAACCTTGGATCTCCCCTACAAGCTCTTGGGTTCAATTCCTAGATTTAACACAAACTTTTAAAAGTGGTATGATAACTAAAACTAGTCTACTCAGTCTCGGGTGGTCCAAATAAGTAGAGAGGGTTTGATTCACACTTTAACCATAGAGCACTATGTTCTTTTCTTTTTTTAAATAATGATAGCCATTTGTTCAATTTCACATTTCACACATTGCAATTTGTCAATTTTCCATTTGCATTTTTTTAAATGACAGTTTGATGTTTTTCAATTTCATGATATGGAAACATGGATTTTTCCATTTTCATTTTTACACATTTCTCAATTTCCCATTTGCATATATTTTCTTAAATGTCCGTTTAAGGTTTTAAAAATTTTGTCTATATGGAAACATGGATTTTCCATTTTGCTGTTTACAAATTTTTTATATATTTATTTTGTGTATGTTGAAAAAAATCGATATTTCCAAAACAAGATTTTCTATTTTTCATTTTATGATTTTGTAAATAATATTAATGTGAGTGCTTGACCATGGATTTTCCATTTTGTTGTTTACAAATTTTTTATATATTCATTTTGTGTATGTTGAAAAACGATATTTCCAAAACAAGATTTTTTATTTTTCATTTTATGATTTTGTAAATGATCTTAATGTGAGTGCTTGGCCATGGCAATAATACAGTCTATGTTGTGTGAACCTGTGCAATTTTTAATTTATTTATTCACACATGTTGTACACCACCTATAGCTCTATGTGTACAGTCCTCAGCTCCACATATTTCTTTCTCTTTCCACCTGTGTTCTCTCATACATTACCCCTCCCCCTTTCCCTCCCTTCACCTCCCACCACTGGTGTTTGCAGCTCTTGCCTATCTATTGGTTGTGACATCATTCCGACAAGTTGCATCATACTTTTTACTGATTCAGCGATTCCCACGCTTTGAACATTCTCTTATCAGGCACGTGGACAGCTAACGTCCAACGTGAACACCTGTGGCAGATCAAATTTCATGCCAACTTGCATTTTGTCACATACAAAGCAAAACAGCATGTCACTTGTTAACAGTTATCATGCACGTGGACAGATAACGTCCAAGGTGAACACCTGTGGTAGATCAAATTTCACCTGAACTTGCATTTTGTCACGTACGAAGCAAGACAGGATGTCACTGGTTTAGCCCTCATGTGGTTTCACACATGTGTATGCATGCATTTCGCACTTCCCTGCCACCACGATGGTCAGATTATTTCACCTTCAAGCGTCACCTGTTGTCAAGTCAGATCGGCGCCTTCCAATAAGCTCAAATGACATTCACCTCCTGCTCCTCTGCAAGTTGGTTTTCTGTACTCGCTTCGACCAACATAGAATCAAGTTCTCATCACCGTTTACACGTTAAAGGTAAAAGGTGTGAAAAAACGTACCCTCGCTCTGTCATACACCGACCCGTCGAAATATCGATTGATCTATTGAACACAGCCACCTTGGTCAGCGACAGGTTCGTTGAAACACACACACCCAGCCGTATCGTCTCTCTCAACCACCACGCTTTATAAACATTATAAACAGGTAACGGTAAAGAATTTTTTTCTCAACATGTATGGCGTTAGGCCCTTTGTGAATTATTTTGTGGAAACAATATCTACCACATTTGAAAGGGGGCGTTAGCCCGAGTCCTAGGACACCTCGTACACGCCCTTAGCGTTATTGGTTCGTGAAATATCGGCAAAAATCACAAAAAACACGTGTTTACCCCAAAATCGCGTTTCCAAAATTTTAAAAAATTACAACGAGTGGTCTATAGCAAAGAGGACGTCTGCCCGAATCCTTGGACCCATCGTACATGCCTCTAGCGTTATTGCTTCGTGAGATATCGACAAAATCACAAAAACACGTGTTTACCCCAAAATCGAGTTTCCAATTTTATTAAAAATTATAACGAGTGGTCCATAGCAGAGAGGACGTCACCCCGAGTTCTTGGACCTGTCGAACATGCCTCTAGCATGATTGGTTCGCGAGATATTAAAAGCACATGACCTTTTAGTTTTGGTCTTTTCATTAAATTAAGAGCCTATAGGAAAGTAGGGGGCATCACAACGAGTGCTAGGACACCCTGTATGTTCAAATCCGACCATTGGTTAGCGAAATATCAGCTTCGGGGCAAATACGAGGAGGGTTCAATAAGTTAGTAGACAGCTCTGTCACTACCCCACTACTACACTTACAAAACACAAATTTTTGCTCTAGCGACTTGAAATTTATTTTGGGGGTAGTGGGCATAGGGACCTTTCATTTATGTCAAATAAACGTTTTTGTAGAGTTCCTAGTTTCCAAAATATAGGATTTTCAAAATTCGAGTGTTTTCAAAAAAAAACATAAAAGTAAAAAAGTTTCATTATAGAAAATAAAGGGCATAAAGACCATTCGTTTGAGCCATGGCACAACGTTCTATCATGTTTAGTTTTCAAACTATCACCTAGTTTCGAAAACAAAAATTTTCAAAAAAATTTGAAACATATAACGAGTGGTCCATAGCAAAGAGGACGTCAGCCCGAGTCCAACGATACCTCATTTGTCAAAATCGGACCACGCGTTCGAGAGATATTTAACATGGCTGAGGCTTAGTAGTGGGGCAAGGAGGGTTCTGGAGTGCGTTGGAACCCCCCTCACTCCCCTACTCACGTGTAAAACGCGTGAAAAAATTCTAGAGTACCCCTTGACCCCCTTAAGCGCATTATATGTATTGATGAATTTTACAGCTTAATTTGGTTCCGTTATAACCTTCTAGCCGTTTGCAAACTTTCACACTAATGTAATTAATGGAATTGCATTGCAATAGATGGATCTCTGAGAATCTGTTGCCATGGTTACCGGCTTGCATTCGTTCATTAGTTTATTAAATGAAATTAGTTTTCTGGGAATATCTCAAAACGATTGGTTTTAGGGCCTTAAAATGTGGTTTTCGTGGACCCCGAGTTTTGTCTCTCACTTTGAGGGGCTGAAAATGAGCTTTGTCTCGTCCTTCTACGCCTATTTCAGCATGTATATTAAGGGGGTAAGCCCCCTTTTATGAGAGGTACGAAGAAGCGTTACATCAATGATTAGTGTCGTGCCTCTGATGTATATCTGTACCTAATTTTACGTTGATACATCCAGCCGTTCTCGAGTTATAAGGGAACAAAGATGTCCACAGACAAACAAACAAACAAACAGACAGAGAGCCAAAAAATATATTTTCGCGCACATCCATCATAAAACAGGGTGAAACGCGTAAATAACTCAAAGTTCCAAAGATATTCAGAAAAAACAGACAAACTTACATTTTTATATAAAGGTTGTCGGATTTTTTAAGAGCGTTAAAAATCCCTCAGTATGCCTTCCTTCGGAGGGGAAGTAAAGCCGGCGGTCCCGTGTCATAGATTTATGGCATGTTAAAGAACCTTCCACTAATTGTAGCTGTGTGAAGCTAAATTGGATAGGTTAAGAATGTAAACAACGCTCTTTGGTTTCTAGGTTCGTTGCCAAGAGCTGACTGCGGTGGCGTCTAGTAGCTGAGTTCTGAACTTGGCCTAGTAGTCGTTGACGGTGGCGCTTGGCAACAAAAGTAGGAACTATTTGAAAAATTCTAAGTTGCAGTACTTAAATTAAAAAACAGATAACACACACTAATACAGTCATCACAATTAACACCGGTTATCAGACAGATTCTACACTCACCCAAAGTACACGGGGCTACATGACCGCGTTTTCGCAGCCCCTAAACTTAAGAACCAACCAAATTTTACGTTGATCCACCCAGCCGTTCTCGAGTTATAAGGGAACAACCACTTTGTCCACAGACAGACAAACTGACAGACAGACAAAAAAAATATTTTCGCGGGCATCCGTCATAAAACAGTCTGAAACGCGTAAATAACGCAAATTTCCGTAGGAATTCAGATAAAACAGACAAACTTTCATTCTTATATATATATATATAGATGTACACAAGATGGCAATTCATTCATTCATTCATTCATTCGTTTATTTGCAATTGGGGGTGTGTCCCCCGGTGGCAAATTAGATATACATAACAAATTAATAATTGTACATAACAATTCACTAACAATTAAACTGGAGTATTTACACAAATAGTCAGTCATTTCTTAAACACACCTATATGTTTGGGAAAAGGCTCTAAGACTGCGGAAGGTAGAGAGTTCCAATTATCAATGGCACGGTATACGAAAGAATATTTACCATAATTTCTTCGCTGTGGTCGACCCTTAACTTTGAAAGGGTGATCGCTCCTACCCATGTAAGTAGGCTTTTCCATACGTTTGCTAAGCTCACCCCATGCTGGTTGATTTGTATACGCGTTGTACATAGCGCAGAGTCTAGATTTCAACCTCCTAGCCTCAAGTGATTCCCACCCAAGTTTCTTTAACATACGGCTCACACTGCTCCTGGGATTAAAGTCACTGAGCACAAATCTAGCGGCCTTTCTTTGTACCATTTCCAACTCATTTATGAGCCCTACTTGATATGGATCCCAAACCGCCGAGGCGTATTCCAGAATAGGTCTTACAAGTGACAAATATCCTAATTCTTTAGCAGAGGTACTACTTCCTTTTAATACCCTCATTACAAAGTGCAGGGATTTGTAAGCTTTAGAAACTACACATCCTATATGACTACTCCATTTCATATCATTTCTTACGTGAACGCCCAAATATTTGCAAGAATCTTCTTCTACAAGTATTTCCGGGCCAATGTTATATTGAAAATCTTGCCTTCGCACTTTCCCTATTTTTATTAGACTACATTTTCTTGTGTTTATTTTCATTTTATTTTCAATCGCCCACTTATAGACCAGGTTCAGGTCATCTTGAAGTACTGCATTGTCTTGTGAGTCATGTATCTTTCGATATATTACACAATCATCCGCAAACAATCGACAGACACTGCGAATCCCATTTGGTAAGTCATTTATAAACGCCAAAAATATCAAAGTTCCGATTTCGCTGCCCTGAGGGATACCCGACGTTACGGTAATTTCATCCGAGAATCGGCCTTCAACTTTCACTTTCTGGGAACGACCCGTCAAAAATTCTTGGATCCATAAAATTACTCTTCTATCAATCTTCGTCGAAGCTAATTTATGGAGTAGTATGTCATGCGACACGACATCAAATGCCTTCGCAAAATCTATAACTACGGCGTCGACTGAAACTCCATCGTCTAACGATTCGCTAATATCTTGAAAAAGTGATAGCATCTGACTCTCGCATGAGTAACCTTTCCGAAATCTATGTTGCTTATCATTAAACCATGATAATGTTTCCCACTGTTCCCTCAAGTAGTCGCAAATGAGATGCTCCATCTGTTTACAAACGATGGACGTAAGACTAACCGGCCTGTAGTTGCCCAATTCAAGTCTGCTCCCTCCCTTAAATATTGGGACTACCGTAGCTCTTTTCCAGTCATCCGGGATTTGCGCATTGTTTATGGACACATTAAACATCACCTCTAAGTATCGTGCCACGGCCCTACCTCCTAGTTTAAGTACTTCACTAACAATATTATCAGGACCCTTCGATATATTGTAACGTAATTTTTGTATTAGCTTTACAATTGCTGACTGGTTTATTTGGAGAAGTGGAGCCCCTGATTCACCGTTAAGGTCCAACACACAGCTATTGGATTTATTGAACACACTACCATAAAATACATTTAATTCATTAGCAATGGCCTGCTTCTCCGTAATTAATTTACCGTCACCGGACATTATCATCGACAAATTATTTGAATTTCCCTTTCTTCTCCTAACATAACTGTAATTTTTTTTTTCCACCCATTGCCTCCCGAACCAAGTAAACCTTGCATATAATTGTTATGAGCAGCCCTCTTTTTTAAGACGAGCTCTCTTGATAAGGACTTAAATTTCAACATATACTTGTCACTATAATGTCTTGTATTGTATAATTTCCTAATTTTCCGTTTAAGACTCCTGATTTCCCGTGTGTAATACTCAGGTTCTGGGTTTTGTTTCAGAAATTTAAATGGAACAAATTTATCAATAGCGCTATTTAAAATTTTCAAAAAGTGAGTCCACAGGATATTAATGTGATTTCCTTCCGATGCCCATCCTACAAATAGCTTATTCAAATACCCCTGAAATTTGCCCTGATCCGCCCTGCGATACTGGAATATGATCTTATTTGCTACATCAGAGTCTAATTTTGTAATGTCACCGTATCTAATATTTAATTCAACCCCAGAATGGTCACTAATTCCTGGTACTTTCAGACAGTTAATATACAGCTCTACAGGCCTTACGAGACAATCATCTAAGGCAGGGGTCTCCAAACTTTCCAGCCTTAGGGCCATACTGATTACTCCAGTAAGTTCCGAGGGCCAAAACCATATTATCATTGTTGCCGGTGGTAAAAAGTGAAATAGTCCACTGATGAAAAAAAAGTCCGAAAAAGTACGCAACGTTGAAAAAAGGCTGCAAATCGGACTAAAGTCTGCAAAACGGCAACACTGCATATTATTAATTTTCCTGTCATTATCTGTAATTTCTAGATTAGTCGTAGAGTACGAGCCATGAGGAGTAACGTGACACGACATCTGGTGGACACAAGCGGAAATAGGTAGTACCTTCTATCGCTAACAGATGGCGCTAATAGCACGTACAGAGTAATCTCGTTGGTTCGAGAGAGTTCTGGTGTCTTCCACTCACTTCTAGATGGCAGTAATTGGAATATATAAGAAGGATAGTTGCGCAACCACAAGTCAGTTCCTATGACACTGTTGTGAAATAAAATAGTGCGTACCTCCTCAAAACGTGTTTGTGCGTGTTTAAGTTTAAGACATCTTTGTAACAGTATTTTGATTTGAATTGTTACTTTTTTGTGTATTTAGTAGTATGGAAAAGAAGCGAAAAATTGATAGTGAATGCAGAAAATTCAAAGATGAGTGGAACATTCAGTATTTCGTATTTGAGTCCAGTAACAAGGCGCTATGTTTGATTTGCAATGAAAGCATAGCCGTTCTCAAGGAATATAACATTAAACGTCATTATGAAACAAAACATTTTCAAAATTACTCAAAATATACAGGAAGTTTGCGGACAGAAAAATTCGAAGCTATGAAGCGCGGATTGAAATCGCAGCAATCTTCATTTACAAAACTCAAAACCGAACAAGAGGCTGCAACTCGTGCCAGCTTTCGTGTGGCTCATGAAATTGCAAAACGTGGAAAACCATTCACCGATGGAGAAATGATCAAAGAATGCATAATTGCAGCAGCCGAAGAAATGTGCCCTGAAAATATAAATTTATTAAAAACTGTCAGTATGTCAGCAAACACTGTGGCTCGAAGGGTAGAAAACATCGCTGAAAATATATCCTCTCAACTGTTCGACAAAAATGGAGATGTTGAGTGGTTTTCTTTGGCCTTAGATGAGTCAACGGATGTGTCAGATACTGCTCAGGTGTTGATTTATATTCGAGGAGTAGATAAAAGCTATGAAGTGCATGAAGAACTTCTTGATATGTATAGTATTCATGGCATAACTACTGGTACAGATATTTTAAAGGTGTTGAAATGGCCATTAATCAAAAGAACCTTCGATGGAAAAACTTGAAATGTATTACAACTGATGGAGGCAAAAACATGAGTGGGAAAGATAAAGGAGTGGTCGCTCTTGTGTCAAAGGCTGTAGAAAATGACGGTGGTTCAAAACCATTAGTCTTACATTGTATCATTCATCAACAGTCTTTGTGCGGAAAATGTTTGGATATGTCTGAAGTTCTGAAACCAGTCATATCAACTGTTAATTTTATGAGATCTTTTGGGCTGAATCACCGACAATTCCGACAATTTATTGAAGAGATTGGAGAAAATGACTTACCTTATCATACTGCCGTACGTTGGCTTAGTTGTGGGAAAGTCCTTCAGCGCTTTTTTGAACTTCGAGCAGTGATCGAAATTTTTTGAATGAAAAGCATCGCCCTCTTACTGAATTACAAAACAACGCATGGCTGTGGAAGTTAGCATTCTATGTTGATTTGACAAAACATGTGAACGAACTGAATTTGAGATTGCAAGGAGAAAACCAGCATCTTCCTGATTTATACACTAATATCAAATCATTCCGGAAGAAATTGATACTGTTTCAATCACAACTACGAAGTAAATGTTTTTCACATTTTAAAACATGTGAAATATTCAGCCACACCACTGAGACTGAGTTTCCTATCGATTTTGCAATCGAAACTTGGAGTGCTTTGAAAATAAATTTTGATACTCGTTTCTCGGACTTCGATGCCTTTGCGAATCAAATTAAGATTTTTCAGGATCCTTTTGATACTGACATTGATACTGACCCGGAACTTCAAATGGAAATGATTGAACTACAGTGCAGTGATATAATTAAGAACAAATATCAAAACTCATCTTTGTTGGAATTTTATAAGAGTCTTCCACTGACACAATTTGATAATTTGCATAAATTTGCTCGTGGGCTGTTTTCTGTTTTTGGTACTACTTATTTGTGTGAGAAGACCTTCTCCAAAATGAAGTACACAAAAAATGTTTACAGATCTAAATTAACTGATGAGCATCTTAAATCTCTTTTAATAATTGGTACAAGTAAAATTAGTCCACAACTACAAACTATTGTCAGTGGAAAATCTCAATTACATAAATCTCATTAGTATTTCATATGTCTGCATGTTATACATGTCTTTACTCATTACAATTCTGTGTTTCTTTATCCAACTTATCACAAAAACAATAACAATAAGCCTATAACAATGTTATGAGTAGTTAGCCCATGACCATATCAACGTAGATGTCATATTAATAATTATTCAACATAAAATTAGAATACTTCAGTAAACTAAATTTAATTTGCTATAAAAAAAATGTTCTCTAAAAGGAGTTTTCAAGTATGCTAGCTCTCCGCGGGCCGGACAAAATCTGTCCGCGGGCCGGATGTGGCCCCCGGGCCGTAGTTTGGAGACCCCTGATCTAAGGTATTATTGCCTCTAGTTGGGAAGTCAACTACTTGGGAAAATCCCCCCTCCCTTAAGAATTTGTTTGCAGCGCTCTGAGCTTGACCACAGCTACTTGACTCACCAGACCAGTCTACTTTGGGGAGGTTTAAATCTCCGGCAATTATTATGCTCTTTTTCATAGCATTGTCCGTACAAGTTTTATCATACAGTGTGTCGAGAAGCGAAAAGTTATCTTTCGGTGCTCTATACGCCCCTATCACCTGAAGAGTAAATTTATTCCCTTGATCCGAAATTTGTACACATAATATTTCATGATCCGTATCAGCCCACTTTAAGAAACTAGCTATATTTTTGCACACACAAATAAATAGCCCACCACCTCGCTTCCCCCGAACCCTTCTGTACATATCGTAGGTCCCTTGAATTATTTAATTACTATTTATATCCTCATATAACCAAGATTCAGTAGCAATGACAATGTCCGGAGAATACGTCTCTACAAGAATCCAAAATTCAATTAATTAATTTCCTAAACTCTGACAATTAACCTGCAGTAATCTTAGAGTCTTACATCCGCAGCAAATATCCCGAAGTAGCTCCTTCTGTTCCCGTCGGCTGGCAACCTCTGGACCTGCTCCTCCTCACAATGGGCGGCACGAACCGATGACCCTGTCATGTAGGCTCCCTAGGTTAAAAGCGCCCTTTCGATTTAAATGCAGCCCGTCTCGGGCGAAGTCACGGCCACCAATCCAGCAGTCAGCATCTACGTACACTAATCCCAGTTGTGCACAAACCCAGTCCATGCGGTCATTTTCAGTCTTAACTCGCCTTAACGGATCATCTCCCCGCCGAACAATGCCACTCATTATAATTTTTGCATTTCCAAACTTGCTTTTAGCTTTTCTGCCTAGTTCGTAGAGCTCCCCCATTATGTAATCAGCTGTAGCCCTCTTCTTCAAATCGTTCGTCCCAACATGGAGCAACAACACTTTAAGTTTGTCACAGCCCTCTACATTTGCTTCTTCCACTTGTTGGGCAAGCTGGTCAATTTTAATCCCCGGATAACACCGCACTTTCGCACCTGATTTCCTCGAGATATTCGCACTCCATCGTATCATAGAATCACCCATTATGATGACGTCATCCTCAGTTTGCTCCTGCACGCCCTCTTCCACACTGATCCCAGTAGAAAGCCGTTCAGTCACATCCTTCACCGTTTCCTCTGATTCACGAAGCTTTGTTCTAAGTTCCTGTATTATTTGATCCCTTGCTTTGATTTGCACCCTCAAACAGTACGGCGTATCACATACTTTACAAAACCAATTCCCGACATCACAATCCTCCTTCTTGACCTTAATACAGCCGAAGTGAAACCATTTCTCACATAGTCCACACTGAACACCGTTCTTCAATGTTTTACTGCACGTCGAACACTTTAAAGCTGCCACTGGATCATTTGCCTGATTCATATTTGGAGTAACAGGGCCTGGATTCACTTCCAGTCCACCAATAACTAACAATGCAGCTATCACTAGGGCTATGAACCACAAGTTACTAGGGCCCGTACGCACACACAAACACCGGAAATCCCGACTACCCTTCACAATGATTACATTATTCACCGTATAAATTAGGGGGATGGTAAATGCACATTTATATAGGATAAAGGGGGAAAACAAGAGAAGAGATCAAATAAATATTGCAAATAGAGATACACGGGAAACACTAGCACAACAAAGAATCGGGGCATCATTTATGAAGAGCTACCTACTTGTTGAACAAATAATGCCGCAGCTTCCTCTTGAACTGAACGGCATTATTGTTGCTGGCCTTCAGGGAACACGGTAGACTGTTCCATGCACAGACCGGTCTATTTACAAAATCCAGTTTGTACGACTCAGTCCGCAGTCCGGTCTGAACCCTGGCAGCGACCGGTTCGCTGCGCTTTGCTTCGTTGTGAGTGACGTATTCGAGTGTCTGACTTTCAAGTCTTTTCAAGTACAGTAAAAATGGCAACCAACAGTATTAGGAAAAACACGATAAAATGTGCTTTCCCCGACAAGGCCAATAAACCAGGCCCTGCAGAAATACATGAGTGGATTCAGTACACCCTAAAACTTAACGTGGACCAATTAGAAGCCATTCAACTAGACAATCTGGAAACTGCTGTTTTCATCAAGTTCACCAGCAAACTACTGATGGAGAAGGTCCTCAACAGTACCAACGGAAAATCCCAGGTACAGAAATTTAATGGCTCTATATCTGAGGTAATTATAACTTGTGCGGATGTTGACAGCAAACTAATCCGAATTATGAACCTTCCCATTGAACTGCCGAATGACCGGATAATGTCGTACTTTAGTAAGTACGGGAAAGTTCGTGAAATTAGAAACGAACGATGGTCAGCTACCTACCTATTCAATATTTTGAGTGGTATTTGGGCTATGCGGATTGAACTAAAAACTGCAATTCCACCCATTATTTCTATCGATGGCTACAAAGCACAACCTCGATCATGCTTTTATTGTAATGCCACTGATCACTTTAGACAGGAATGCCCAGTGATGCGCGGTGAAACTGAAAACAAAACCGGCCCTAAGCTTCTCAGTGAAATTGTAGCCAACAAGGACAGTGACATTGTCTCGCCTGCCTTATCGGCACCTTGTTCATCTAACGTCAGTATTTCTCCTGAACAACTTGCCCCACTTGATACGTCAGCTGTAGCACAAGACACGATGGACGTGTCGCCTTCTCACTCCACCGCCTTATCGCCGCAACCAGCTGGGTCATTGCCCTCCACTAGTAAACAACAACATACTCCCACATTACAACAGGAACCCCACGGGCAGCCAGCGTTGCCAGGTTCATCTGATACTAGCCAATACACCAATGGCAGTCTAGGTAGGACGGCCAATTCTCTAGTTCCTAAAACTGACCAGAAACCTGACACTAGCACTGCCAGCCCTGATGCGGTCACAGAAGGCGTGACCTCAGGAGACAATGCTATCAGTATGCCACCCTCAAACCAGTCCATAGTTAGTTGTGAACCACAGACCGCTGGTATACGATGGTCGGATGAAATAGAAGACGACCCCTCCAGACACACGGATACAGAAGAGACGGGGTCACGGGACCAGGGGATCATGGACAACAAGGAACTAACTCCTAAAGAACAGGCACCTTTGAAAACCTCCTCCAAAGCTAAAACAATCCGGGCGTCAAAAGAGGGAACGCACAAGCCTTATGCGGGTGTCAGGGGCCCCCGACTACAAGGCGGGAAGTCGAGCGACAAGCGTTAAAGACCACCCCATCTCCATCTTGTTTATTTCGGTAAAAAAAACATGTCTATCTATCTGACGATGTTGTTGACATACACGCTAATGACACTCAATGTAAATTGCATTCAAACTGCTAGTAAACAGTCGCTCTTACGCAACCTCATACGAGACCAAGATGTGGATATTGTTCTGTTGCAAGAAGTGGCTACTGAAGACCTCCTTACCATCTCTGGCTACGATAAAATAGTTAATGTCAATGAGCACAAACGTGGTATAGCTATCTACATTAAGGACCATATACCATATGCGGATCCAGTCCAGTTAGTCAACTCACGCGGAATCAGTATCCGTATTCGAGATCTTTTGATTGCCAATGTATATGCTCCCTCTGGTTCGCAGGCCAGGATACAACGCCGGCTCTTTTATACCACAGATATTCTCCCACTTCTCCATAATCATACCGGCAATATAATCCTCGGTGGGGATTTTAACGCAGTGCTATCGCCCAAAGACCAAAGTGGCCAATTTCAGGGCTGCCCTGCGCTATCTGCGTTAATACAAGGGTTACGCTTAAAAGACACATGGGAACTGAAGCCGTCGGGGTCAGCCGGTTACACGTACTACTACCATAATGGTGCTTCTCGACTGGATAGAATATATGTCAGCGGGGAATTGAAAGAACACGTGAGAGAAACAGATGTATGCCCGGTGGAGTTTTCAAACCATTGTGCGTATCTGTGCAAGATTCGCCAACCAGAATTGGGACCTCGCCGTGGGAGAGGAACATTGAGGTTAAATGATTCTATTCTGACACACTTGGACATGAAAGATAGCTTTGCCACTGAATGGCATACCTGGAAACGTCACATTCACCGGCTTCAAGATACTCTTGAGTGGTGGTTGAAGTATGCGAAACCCAGAGCTGTTAGGTTATTGAAGGCCTGCAGTGCCGAGAGAAGACGCCACATCCATCAGACGACAGATTTCTACTATAAATGTTTACGACAGTTATACAATGAAGACCCTACCAACCCTAATACATATCGCCGAATAAAGAAAATCCGAGCGCAGCTCCTCACGCTGCAGCGCAAAGCATTGGAAGGACTCAAACTTCAAGCACAAGATCATCAACATCTGGCATCAGAGGCACCCTCCGTTTATCATTTTATACGGGCGTGCCGCAAAGGCCGTCAGAAGTACATCAACCACATTATGACACCTGAGGGACAAATGGTGACTAGTCATACCTTAATCACAGAAACGGTAGAGAACTTCTTTCAGTCCTTGTACACAGACGACGCCCCAGTCCCACTTCACCACCAGCATCCGTTCTTCGATGGTGTACGAGGAAGACTTTTGCACAGAGTACAAGAGTGATTGACCCAGTACATCACCGCCGAAGAAATATATACCTCCATACTCCACAGTGCGCCGAACAAGAGTCCTGGTCCTGATGGCCTGGGGAGAGCTTTCTACATGACGTTTTGGACCACCATTCGCGATGAACTTACAGCCGTAGTGAATGATGCTTGTCGTCCTGGACGAAATATCGACACCCTGAAAGATGGCCTGGTGGTATTAGTCCCAAAAATTACACAACCAACACAGCTCAGGGACTTTCGCCCACTGACGCTTTTAAACTTTGACTACAAGATCTTCACGAAATGTATGAAAACGAGACTTCAGGCCTTTATGGAGGAAGCCACATCTCGCCACCAATCGGGTGGGGTACCAGACAGGTGCATTGTCAACACTACATGTGCTATTCGCGATGTCATTAGTGAGTCGCTGGTCGGCAATAAGAAGAAACTGTTATTATCACTGGATTTTGACCATGCCTTTGATAGGGTAAACCATAAATACATCCTTGCGACCCTTCAAGCTACTGGCTTCGATATGCGGTTTATTGCCCTCGTGAGCAAAATTCTTCATGGTGGATCTTCAAAAGTGACTGTAAATGGGTATTTCACACGGCCGCTCCTCATCCATCGTGGAGTCAGGCAAGGGTGTCCGATGTCCATGCTTCTTTTTGTTCTATCCCTGGAACCCTTTCTTTGTAATCTCCATACATCTTTCAATGGCACGGAGATCAGTATTTTTGCATATGCGGATGATGTCACCCTTGTGGTGGATCGAACCGTTGACATGCAGCAATTGTTCACGGACCTTGATGAGTACGGGAGATATTCTGGTGCGCGGCTGAACCGACGAAAAACAAAGGCGATGTGGATTGGGAAATTGGACCGCGTCCAAGGGGTTCTCCCGGCGTGGGTAACGATCGCCTCAGAACTCAAAATATTGGGCATATCTTTCATGAATAGTGTACACCAAATGATTAAAAAGAACTGGGACGTTGCCCTACATTCTGTGCGTGGTGCCTTGCAACAAGTGCGGTACCGCTCCTTCCTCTTACACCAACGAACAATGTACGTGAATATGTTCAGCTTAAGTAAAATATGGTATCTCAGTCAAATTCTTCCTATGCCAAGAATGGTGGGTACACGTATTATTTCCGCCGTCGGATGGTTTATTTGGCAAGGAGCTCTATTACGTCTTTCCCGTAGCACATTAACATTGCATAAATCCCAGGGAGGTCTGGGACTCATCGACGTTGAAAAGAAAGCTAGAACCTTATTCCTCAAACGACACCTGCAACTGCTTACAGGCTTCGGACCGATGAGTCACATAACTTCCTACGGAGATGGTGTAGTCCCCATGACTGCTCGAACCCACCAGCTTATTATGATATCAATCATCATGCACCTCATGTCCGGTATCTGAGAGTTGAACTAAGGTACGTGCCACAAGACGTCATCAGGTCTATCTCAACGAAAAAGCTGTATCGTTCTATCATGGCACAACAGTATGTTGCCCCCAGAATTATGCAATCCGCATTGATCGTCAACTGGAATCGAGTCTGGAGGAGTGTCTCCAATCGCATTCTTCCCAGCGCAGCGAAGGAAAGTTGGTATAAAGTAATCCATGACCTTATACCAACAAACAGCAGACTCCATCGCATTCACATGGTGGAGAACGCCTTATGCACTTCATGTTCCCATCAGGATACAATCCTGCACCGATTTACGCAGTGTTGATCCGATTAGATCGACCTGGAACCGCTTCACCCGGGTCCTGAATAGCTTCATGAACTGTCCTACTACCTACATCACTCCTGAATGGGTGATCCGCCCAACATTTAGTCTGCAACTGAACAGTGTGGTAGTGTTACTCCTTGGTTGCTATGTGCACTGTGTGCTGAAAACTACGGGGCCATATACAGAACTCGAAATGCTGTCCGAGGTAAGTGAGTGTGTGTCCTCACGAGCCTTCTTATTGCTGTACTACAAGAACTCGCCGGCTGGGGGACTATGCCCAGCAGCTCACCCGCATCATGTGAGTGTTTTGTGCTTTGTGATAGTGATTGAACATTGAACATTAAGTAGACTAGTATAACTGTGATAAACTCATCAATATCCACGATTGTTATTCATCTACCACCTCACAATCACCTATGTACCTTAAATATATGAAGACAATAAACAAGTTTCCTTGAAAAAAAAAATGTCCTGGGTAGTGGGGCGTACAGCGTAACTCCGCGGCCCTTCTGAGCTGATCGGTAGCCAAGGGAAATGTTGTCTAAAATAGCAGATGAGTCTGTATTATTAAAGAGTTTTCGCAGGTATAACAAATCAATTTGGGTAAATAGGTTCTCAATGAATGGAAGGCTACATTTTTGGCGTCTGATTTTAGAGTCTATGTCGGAATCAGTATTCTTCTATCAGTCGTGCAACATCTGTTCACGTGATAAGGTGTATATGATCGCATTCGGTCTTGTAGTGAGTTAAGAAATACCACCCACAAAAACATCTCAATCGGCTTTGTTGCGCAAATACGAAAACGAGTTTGGAAGTGATACATTTAGCGAAGACGGAAGGGTCTTATTTTGTTTGGTGTGCGAAAAAAGTGTTACTACAAAGAAATAATATGGCGTTGTACAGCATATTAACACAACGCGACATAAGGAGAATAAATCTAAGTTTAATCAGCAGTGAACAATCGAGTTCAAGTGATAATTTTTCAGAGACTTGTGTTCGGACATTACATTGTGGAAATTAAATAATGAACAGCATCAGAGATTTTTAGAAAAATACACAAACAGAAGGGTGCCGGACGAATCACCATTGCGAAAAAACAATTTGCCACAGTGTTTTCAAGACGTAATTTGTCATGTTCGGGATCAACTAAAGAACAAAAAAAAATATGGTTTTCTATTGATGAAACCACAGATGCAGCAGGACAATGTGTATGTAGTGCTGTAGTTGGTGCTATGAAAGCAGGCAGTAGATCATATGTTCTTAATATATAAGGTGCCATCCAAAAGTAACGAGCCGGAGGCTGTAATGCGCAAACCGGTGACGACATCGGCTAATCGTGGCGTGTGTAACGAGGTGTGGATCCGACCAGAGCGTGGAAGGTCACAGTCCGTCGATAGAGGGCACGCATGCACGTCACGTGACGATAAAAAGTGAGCAGCAGCATGCATCAATCGTTCAACGCTGCCAGTCGCATTGCGAACAGTGACATGGAGGCGTCAAACGAAGAGCAAAGAGGTGTTGTTCGGTTTCTGACAACGAAAGGAATAGGGGGAACGGACATTTATCACCGAATGTCACAAGTGTACGGCGAACACTGCATGTTCCTTGCAAGGGTCAAGGCGTGGCACAAGCGCTTTAGGGAAGGACGGGTGTCGTTAGCCGATGATGCCCCGTCTGGGGCACCCCACTGCATTACCGATGACAACGTCCAGCTGGTTGATGCACTCATTAAGCAGGACCGCCGAGTGACAGTAAATGGCATAGCCGCCGTGGTCGGATTGATCGTCGGAAGTGTGCACAGCATCATGAAGGAACGACTGCACTTGAGGAAAGTGTGTGCGCAATGGGTGTCCCACAGTCTTGAACCACACCAGGAAGCATGTCGAATGGCCTACTCTCTTGGTCTGGGTTGGACGAATGATGCATGCTGCTGCCCTCTTATTATCGTCACGTGACATGCACGCGTGCTCTCTAGCGACGGGCTGTGACCTTGCACACTCTGGTCGGAACCACACCTCGTTACACACGCCACGATTAGCCGATATCGTTACCGGTCTGCGCATTACAGCCTCCGGCTCGTTACTTTTAGAACGCACCTTATACAAGTACTTGACCGAGTAAATCATTCTACTGTTGCAAAGTTTTTCAATGACTCGTTAGCTGTCCTGTAGCTACAAGGGGCACGGCATAGCAATGTATTGTTATTTCTCAGTGATGCTGCTCCATATATTGTTAAAGCAAGAACTGGATTAAAAGTCCTTTAGTCTATCCTAAGTTAGTTCACCTGACGTGTCTTGCTCACGGTTTACATCCTGTCGATGAAACAGTTAGGAGCCGATATAAAGACGTGGATCTTCTTGTCTCCAGCGTGAAGAAAGTGTTTGTATAGTCACCGATTAGAGTTCAAAAATTTCATGAAGTCCTTCCAAATTAATATTTACCTCCTCAATCAGTTTTAACTCGATGTGGTTCGTGGTTAAAGGCTGTGTCATACTACGCAGAACATTTCAATGAAATAGAAACAGTGTTGAACACCTTAAATGCAAAAGATTCAGCCAGCATTGCCGCAGCACAGGAATGCTTTGCTAATATTGGCATCCATAACCGAATCTCCAAAATACCTGCTATTATAACACAGTGGGAAGCTCGAAATTATACCTTGGAACATTCACTTTCATTGGCAGATGAAATTTCAGTAACGTTGTCTTCAGAGACTCGCGGTATTGTTAAAACTGCCTTTGAGAAACTCAGTAAGGTATTAACGAAAACCCTGGTTACGAAACACTGTGTAAAATTTCTAAAATGATTTCTGGTACAGAAACGTATATCGTACGGGAATTCACTTAAGAAGAACTGTGGTGCTTCTCACATGTTCCTGTAACGTCATTTGACGTTGAGAGATCATTTTCACTATACCGTATAAAACATTCTTCTCTGACAAACGCAGAAGCTTCACACAAGAAAATCTAAAGATGACCTTCATCGTGTACTGTAACGAGATTACGTAAGGTAAGAATTCTATGAAACGATATATTTATGATCCATATATTTAAAACACTATGGTGATTTTTGTTACCGCAAGATTGAGAGAACGGCTGAACCGATTGACTTCGCAAATCACTCTGCCGAAAGCTCTTGGCCGGTAGAATCGCAGAGTGTCTTTAAAAGAATAAGAAAACAAATAGTTCCGTGAAGAACTATACAGCCTATTTTCATATATCCTACTCATGTTAATTGCCACTATCAACATACAAAATTTCAGTTTGATTGTTGTGACAGATTCGTAGATATTGAGAACCGTCTAAATATTTCAGATGGTCGCCAGTTTGGATTTTTATTTATGTACTATTACATGAAGATTATTGTGTACGTGTGGTATTCAAACTTCAATCGCTTGATTAGGACACAATAAATAAATACGAGATTTCAAAATTTCGCACGGCTGCCATCTTGTGGTTATGAAAACAATTGAAATAAATTAGATACCAGTGGATTAACATTTGTATAAGCATTTAACGTGCAAAGTTTCACTGCACTCGGATAGTGAAATCGCGAGAAACATCCATTTAAATATTTATATTTCGCGTCGCCGCCATATTGGATTTATGCTCACCAGGTTACTGAAAGTCCTATAGGTGAACTTATGTTCATAGCCTCTATGAATATAAAATAATTCAGTTTGATTGCTGTAAAAGATTCGTAGATATTGAGATCCGTCAAAATATTTCGGATGCTCGCCATTTTGGATTGTTATATGTATAGGCCATAGAGTTATGTACCATTAAAGGAAAATTATTGCGTAGCTTCATTATTCAAACTTTTACTTCGATCGCATGAATACGACACAAGAATAAAAACTTAATTTTAAAATTTCACACAGCCGCCATCTTCAGTTTATGTAAACAATTGAACTAAATTAGATGCCAGTGAATGACAATATATATAATTATTTACTGTACCACATTTCAATGCGCTCATATGATTAAATCACGAGAAAAATGTATTAGAATGTGTCAACTTCGCTTGGCCGCCATGTTCGTTTCGTAGTTTACAGGTTTTTGAAAGTTCCATAGATAAACTTGTAGAAGTGCTCTTTATCACCGTACAAAATTTCAGGTTGATATCATAAATAGTTTCGGAGATATTCAATGCCTGTGAAATATTTCGCACAGCCGCCATTTTGAGGTTATGTAAACAATTGATCGAAGTTAGATGTCGGTGCATTACAATGTATATAAACATATACTGTGCCAAGTGTCATTGCGTTTGGTTGGTTAAATCGCGAGAAACGTCCATTTAAAAGTCGCAAATTCGCTTGGCCGCCATGTTTGTTTTGTAGTTACCAGGTTTTCAAAGGTCACATAAGTGAATTTCTAGTAGTTCCCTTTATCACCATACAAAATTCTAGGGTGATATCTGTAATAGTTTCGGAGATATTGAATGCTGGTGAAATATTTCGCACAGCCGCCATGTTGGATTGGTGAGGCGTAACAAAATTTGAAGAGCACGGTCGGGGTCGCCCGAAATAGAGCTATGAACTTACAGAGTTTCATTGCTATCTCTCCAGCCGGTTAGATTTTATTAGGGGGGGACACACACACGAATCACACACACACACACACACACACACACACACGCACACACACACGGACAAAAGGTGATCTCATAAGCCTATTTTTTCAAAATTGAAAATAGGCTAAAAAAAATATGTGACCGTATATTTTTAAATTAATAAAGAAAAATGTAAAATTCTTGGCCTTTCCGCATGCGCCCAATCGTCTTGTCTTAAGACTAACATGGCGAATAGAAATCTACCGCATTTGAAAGTTATTTATTTATGAGCATTATAAATGAAGGGGATATTTTCTATGATGTTTCTACGATATATACTGGAATAGAATTATAAAAGAAGGGAAATGTTGAAAAACTTAAACTGACAGTTGAGGGTGTATGTTGTTTACTTAACTTGTTATTGCTCTAATTGGTGGCTGAGGTGGTTGCGTTGCAATTTCTGAATTTAATTGTGCATCGTGGAAGTAGTTCGAATCCCACTTCCGACAGGTTTTTTAATTTCCGTATTCTTATTTCTTGCTATTGGTATTCCATTGTCAAAACATACTTTACTTTCGTAATTCCCGTAAAGTAAAAAAACTCTCTGCGATTTACGATGCATATACTTTTAAATTAGTAAACAAAAATGTAGTATTCCAGGCACTCGCACGTGCGTACAATCGCTTTCGCCATTAGAAACAATTGGCGAACATAATTCTTTTGAAGGGGTTGGGCATCATGGTCACTTAGCCTCGTGTACTTTGGTGTGAGCGTGTAACATTTTCTGTGATAACCTGTGTTATTGAGATGGCTGTATTAATGCTTGTATTTGTAATTAAGGTGGGGAATTGGAAGGAGACCTCAAAGGTCCTAAGTTAGAAACCATCCCGGTATTTGACTCGAGTGGAAGTGAGAAACCACGGAAAACCACATCCAAGATGATTGAGGCTGGAATCGATTCCACCTTCCCTCAGTTTTACCTCTCGAGGCTGAGGGCGCCCCGTTCCCCGTTTCAGTCCAGAATTAAATTTCTTGGCAGAGCAGGGAATCGAACCCGGACCTCCTGGGCGACAGTCACGAATGTAGCCTGAAGAGGGAGCTTCCCTGTATTAATAGGAATTCTGACATGCACGGGACATATAATTTAATACTGCCTCGATTACAGTGGCTGGCGAAGTGAGTCTATGCTCATTTCAGTAGTTGGCGAAGTGATTCCAAACTCTCCTGCATAATTTACTGTCACAGAAACGCAAAGGATTGCCTATAACAGGTGATGGAAATTGCTTATTTTCAAAATGAAGAACGTCATCCTGAGGTGCGTTTGCAACCTATTGCAAAAATTATTGCTGGCAAGGATAATTATAAGTATTTTATAATTGGCGATCAGTCTCATCGCATTCTGTTCAGCAACCAACCTGAGTATGAACGTCTCGGGACGGTGAATACACTTGTCATGTTGGATTTCATTGTAAAAGCCAATTGTTTAGTGAGTATTTGTTTAGAGTACATAACAATGAGTCTATCCACGCTGTTGATTTTGGCAATGATAGTATTTTTTGCCATTTATTATTTAGCGACTACATTAATGCAGGACACTATAGTCTTATCGAATATGACGTTAATTTGGGGATAAATACTAGTCTACTATAAATAAACTCGTTCGATGAAAAAGAACATTGGCTGCAGAAAAGGAGGAAATCGGAGAAAATACGAAGCCACTATTAAAATACAATATATGAAAAAGCCATTTCAGAAACAATTCCAGATATTATGCAGAAGTCTAGAGTGTAGGGTCCTTGACGAACAAATATAAACATTGATCTGCAATGTGTTTCTCTTGCGAGAAATCTACGTCTGGTTACTTTGACCTTTGCTGTTGCAAAGGTAAAACTGATCCGTCGGAGTATAAAATATTTCATAGGTTGCAACAATTTTTCACTGGAGATGATATCGCAACGAATTTCAGAGAGAATATTCGGCAGTACAACAATGATATGTCCTTCGTTTCCTTTGATGCCTATGTTTCCGTCCCACATGAATACGGTCCATATTGTTTTACAATTAATTGAATTGCACACCACCGCATTTCTTCCTTATATTCCAACAAGAAGTTCCGTAACGAACTAAAGAGCCTACTTTTCTTAAAATTTAAGATTCATGCCAATGATTAATCTTCATCGACCTATCTAGAATAATGACGAATTTAAGTTGGTAATATCGAAATTTCTAATTAGTTCGAAATATACCTGGGTTCATGTAGCCTAATAGAGCACTACAGTTGGCAGCCCTCGTGACTGAATATATTCTTAGTTCCATCTCTTAAGGTACAGAATACAAAATTTGGTTGAAGTCCGATGTATAGCATGGACGTAACATGCAGTTAGACATAGGATCTATCAGCGCACGTAAATTCATGTTGGCAACAATGCTATGCATGTGTTGGTCAGAAATAATTTGAAATATTATGATCTATTGTTGTGCCAATTTTGGATGAAATCCATTTGTTAGTATAGAAGTTACTGGTATTTTAAAATTGGACCTATCAGCAGGATTAGAGTCATGTTGGCAGTACTGACGTATATTAGTTACTCCAAATTAATCTAGAATGTCAGGTACTACACGTGCGTAAAGTTTAGAGCAGTTGGATTGCATACTTTCTGATATATTGATATTGGGGTAAAAAATAGAGAGAGCATTTGTTAACAGTTGGCAGCCCTGATTGCTCTTAAGAATACGCAAAGTCATATCTGTTATGGTACACAGAGCACATACGAAATTTGGTTGAAATCCAATTGAAAGATAGTATAGAAGTTATATGTTTTTAAAAATTGGTCCTATCAGCAGGCTTAGAATCTAGTTGGTAGTACTGATATACATTAGTTACTCCAGATTAATCTTGAATGTCAGGTACTATACGTGTGCAAAGTTTAAAGCTGTTGCCTCGAATTTTCTGATATATTGGTATTTGGATTTTAAAAAATGAGCATTTATTAACAGTTTGCAGCCCTGGTGGCTCTTAAGAATACGCTCAGTCATATCTGTTAATGTAGGCTACACATAGTACATACGAAATTTAGTTGATATCCAATTGATAGTGTAGATAGTGGACCTATCATTTTGACAACACTGACATGTATGGCCTCCTAAAAATTAAAACTGAAGTATTATTATCTATATGTGTACCAATTTTGGAATAGGTCCCATGTATATCTTCCAAGATATCCAACATGGCGCTCATACTTCAATTGCGGTTTTTCAGCAGTTGGTAGCACTGACATCATTTTCATGTATGGTATTGAAATGTTCCGGTATAGATATTTACTTATACCAAATTTTGTTTTGATTGCTGCAGCCGTTTAGGAATTGATAGGGGAGGAGGGGCGGACACACAGACAGACAGACAGACACACATTTTCCCGGATCGATCTCATAAGTCTGCTTTTTCCTCATTTTTGCAAAATGTGAAAAGTAGGCTAAAAATATTAGCGACGGTTCTTTGTTTATATTGAAATCCTTAGAAGCTAATCAAATCAGATCTGCAAATCAAGTGAATTATTACATCAGACGGCACACTTCATATTTTAAGCAATATTTAGCAAGAGCAGAACACCTTCAGTCAACATTCAAAATAGCTCTAAATTCATTAGCAAACCAGCTGACGATATTCGATTAGCATGGCTAATGGGATGAAACCTCAATGAAAATTTTCATTCATTAATGCATGTGAATCGACTTCTAAAAGATATTATACGTAACGACATTGTTCCTTTTTGTGGGATAGTTATTGTTCTTGGAGGAGACTTCAGGTAAGTTTTGCCTGTTGTGCCGCACGCTTCTCGACAAACAGTTACAGTATTCACAATTGTATCAATTGCTCTTCTCTCTGACCCTTCTCCAAAATACTCCTCTTACATAAAAACAAGCGATCGAAACCAGATGAAATAGAATATTCTGATTCTCTTTTGCTACAAGTTAACGCCGACTACCCCTCTGTGGATGGAGAGGAATCAAATGTTATTGAATTACCAGCCAGAAATGATGATAACGTGGCAGATTTACGGCGAAACATTCACTTCTGCGAAGGATATATAATACATTTATCGCAAATTCTCATTCTTACACCAAAAATTAACACAGTAATGATATAAATTTAAAAGTCATTGAGCTTATACCCAGTAGTTCAAAATCATACACCAGCGTTAGCAGACTAAACACTGAAGATGAAAGCAAGCTACTTCAGTTATCTACAGATTTCTTGAATTCCTTGGAATTAAGTGATTTGCCTACACATATTCTTACTCCAAGCGTTTAAGCCATAGTTATGCTCCCTACAAATCTGAACGTTTCCCAAGGGCTCCTATATGGAACCAGATATGCATGAAAATTGCTTGGATTTGGAAATAATAAGTGCAGTTAAAATTAGGATTTACCTTATCAAGTTTTCAGTCGTAGCCAGCAGTATGTTGCAATGTCCAGAGTGCAGTCTTACGACGTCCTTTAAGTTGCAATAGTGACAAAAAATATATGGCACAAAGAATGTATATAAGAAATTTATTCAGTAAATATTTTCCCATTGATCGTCATGTTTTTTGGGTTTCAACTAGTTGAATTTTAATATTTTATTTGCTTCTATATTTGTTTCATTTATCGTGCTCATATGCTTGCTTATTTCACCATTTGATTGTGCTTACAAATCCGGGCTCCAGTTATTACAAACGATATTGAGATCCCTTTATGATACTCTCTTGCCAAGATTTGTTTTTATTGAGCAATTATATTCGCAGGTATCGACTTTAATGTTTATATAGTTCTACCAGCCACCATTCTCAATGCATAGAGTCGCTGTTTCTTTACCTCGGGCATAAATTGACACTTATACGGTCCTATGTTGTCACTAATTTTGGTTATTGTAGAACAAAGTGTTAAGAGTTATTTTGTTTTGTATTTCAATTTCAAGATGGTGGCTATACGTAACACACAATCTCATAAAGTCATCACATTGGTAACACATGGTCTTTATCTGAATGCCAACTGCTGTGAGCATTGCATCATTGGATAATAATGATTGCAAATTTTGCAGGGCCACCATCTTGAAACTATTCAGCTGATGGCCTTCTAGTTTGGGTCTCTGACAGTTCCCACATGGATGTTTGATATTCCAATTTTTTTTAGAGGCTCTATGAATAGTTTGAATTAAGCTTTGAGCTCTCGAGTGGCCACCATTTTGTTTTCTTTAAGATGGCGTTAATATCAATAACTGCTAAAAGGAAGGAAAGATTGTCTCTCTTCAATAACTTGCTCAACAGGATACATTACAAATAATATTCCGAGTTGAGTAGATTAGACTATTCATGCACAAGGGAACGCTGCCGGAGAAGGCAGAAGAGCGAAGTAGATTTGAAAACTCTTCGGCCTGCTTAGCACGGTGGGAAATTCAGAGGAATTTTCAAAATTCATTATTTTTCACGGTACGGTACTTATTACTACAACAAGTCTGAAATGTTGTACATTGATAAAAAAAAAACAAGAAGTTCCGTGACGAACTAAAGAGCCTACTTTTCTTAAAATTTAAGATTCATGCCAATGACTAATCTATATGGATCTATCTAGAATAATGACGAAATTAAGTTGGTAATAACAAAATTTCTAATTAGTTCGAAATACTATATACCTGGCATAATGCAGCCTAATAGAGCACTACAGTTGGCAGCCCTGGTGACTGAATATATTGTTAGTTCCATCTCTTAAGGTACAGAATACAAAATTTGGTTGGAGTCCAATGAATAGCATGGACGTTACATGCAGTTAAACATTGGATCTAACAGCACGCGTAAAATCATGTTGGCAACAATGTCATGCATGTATTGGTCAGAAATAATCTGAAATAATATGATCTATTGTTGTGCCAATTTTGAATGAAATCCATTAGTTAGTATAGAAGTTACATGCATTTTAAAATTGGACCTATAAGCAGGCTTAGAATCATGTTGGCAGCACTGACGTATATTAGTTACTCCAAATTCATCTAGAATGCCAGGTACTATACGTGTGCAAAGTTTAGAGCTATTGGCTTGCATACTTCCTGATATATTGATATTAGGTTAACAAAAATAGAGACAGCACATATTAACAATTGGCAGCCCTGGTTGCTCTTAAGAATACGCATAGTCATATCTGTTATGGTACACATAGCACATACGAAATTTGGTTGAAATCCAAATGATAGCATGGAAGTTACATGTATTTAAAGTTGGACCTCTCAGCAGGCTTAGAATTATGATGGTAGCACTGACGTATATAAGTTACTCCAAATTAATATAGAATGTCAGGTACAATACGTGTGCATAGTTTAAAGCTGTCGGCTTGCATACTTTCTGATATATTGGTATTTGGATAAGATAAATTAAGAGCATTTATTAACAGTTGGCAGCCCTGGTGGTTCTTAAGAATACGCTCAGTCATATCTGGTTATGTACACATACAACGTGAAATGTTGTACATGATTGAGGAATATAAAACAACTTTGATGATAAGACTTTCAAAACCAAGATGGCTGTCACGTAAACTTTCTAAAATTCAACTTCCTTTTCTTTGTATTAAAACAGTTATGGATCTGAATTTTGATACTATGACACAGGCCTATAAAACATGTTTATAGATATTCATTTTGAAAATGGGACAAGAATTATACTAAAATGGTGGCCGAGAAATTGTCAAAATTCAATTTCCTTTCATGACAGCTATTAATGCCATAGCTAAGCCTGAAATCTTGTACGATGGAATGATAGACCAATATAAATGCCTTTCATTCGGTCAACACGACTGTATTCAAATTGTAATGGATATTATTAACTACACATGAAAAAAATACAATTAATTAATCATATATATTATTTCAGTCGTATAGATCCCTCCTGCGGCGCTCACAAGCGACCGTTCGTGACAAATGAACATTCAAATGAAAGAGAATAGACATTAGCTGTGCCAAATTGCACTCTAATTTCATAAATATCTATAATGTCTTTAAAAAATACTTTTTAAAACATGTACGAAGTGTGCGATTTTCAGATTGTTGCTGTAGGAAAATACGCTCGATAATTGCTGCCCCCTTCACATTTTGGCCGCTGTGACGCCTGTTTCATGTCATTTTAACATTCTGAGGTCTTTCCTTTATCATTTTGCATGGATTTCAGAAACAGTAAATCAAAGGATTGAGTACCGTGCTCAAATCGAATAATTTCAAAAATATCGAATAACCGGTGAGTGGGTGCTCCAATTTTCAGTGATTTTATTCTTAAGTTATGGAACGTAGAACTTGGAATTCTAACTGAAATGTAAATAGTGTTCTAGAATAATTTGTTTGAAACAAAAAACATACCGGTAACAACCTTCCTTAAGTGTCTCATTGTAAACCTATTGGGGAAAGTGTGGTTTATGAACATGCGAGATTTCTCGCACGGATCCGCTAGTCTAATGTAATTTGTTTTAAGTGTAGGAACAACCGCCTCTTACAATTTGGGTACCATCGTGTTGACCAACTGAAAAGCAATTAATTTTTTTAATAATTATTATTATTTCAGATATTAGCCATACAAAATTAATAATAATAGATACACCAAAAAAAACATTAACATTGACTACAGAATGAAGTCAAAGATTCTCTTCTTTGTTCACAGTACAATGCATGGTATCGTAGATAGCACTGACCACGCCACTCACATATGCAATAGCGGCTTCGGGGGCGTAGTTGGTAGCATGCTGAGCTGCTGTGCTCAAGATCGGTTGGTTGGTTGGTTCCTTAGTTTAGGGGCTGCGACAATGCGGTCATGTAGCCCCGTGTACTTGGGTGTGTGTAGAATCTGTCTGATAACCAGTTTTAATTTTGATGGCTGTATTAGTGTGTGTTATCTGTTTTAATTCAAGTAAGGAATGCAGACATTGAATTTTTTCAAGTAGTTCCTACTTTTGCCGCCAAACGCCACCGTCAACGACCAACGACCAACTAGTTACCAGATGCCACCGCAGTCGGCTCTTGACGACGAGTGTAGGAACCTAAGAACGTTAGTCAAATGTTTAACCTATATATATATAATTTAGCTTCACAGAGGTGTAATTAGTGTAAGGTTCTTTAACATGCCATAAATCTATGACATAGGACCGCCGGCTTAACTGCCCCTCCGAAGGAAGGCATACTGAGGGATTTTTAACGTTATTAAAAATCCGACGACTTCGGCCGGGTTTGAACCTGCCGGCATGCTACCAACTACGCCACCGAAGCCGCGTGCTCAAGATCGCGGGTTCAAACCCGGCCGCAGTTGTCGGATTTTTAAGAGCGTTAAAATCCTTCAGTATGCCTTCCTTCGGAGAGGAAGTATAGCCGGCGGTCCCATGCCATAGATTTATAGCATGTAAAAGATCCTTCTACTAACTAAACTTGTGTGAAGCTAAATATTTAGGTTAGATTTCGTTGCAACGCTCTATCAAAGTTCCAACGTTCACCACTAGGTATCAGTGACATCTGGTAGGAAAAGTAGGAACTACTTGAAATTGAACGGAACTTGTAGCTCACCCCATGGGTGTCCTCTTGAAGCAGCTACAGGCTCTGGCGTGCCGAACATGTCCTTGGACACTCCCGGCACTAAAAGCCATACGCTAAAAAATCCTTGTGCAGAAGGTAGCAGTAGTTAAGGACGGAGGGATTCTTCCACGTAAAATACCGCAACTCACGAGTCAAGACATTTATACCAACCTCGAAGGGGTATATTTTGAGACGCACAGGGATTTCTTTAAAAAGAGTGCTCTTAATCTTTCTAACTGCTCGCGATGTCTCTTTTATAAAGCAACACTGAAAATGGCTGCCAACACGATAATATAAGATGAAATCACAGACGTGACATTTTAAAGTGAGCCAAGCATAAAACCAAGGTTCTGGGCACTTGAATTTTCTAAATTCATATAGCCTACCATTTATCAGAATCTATTATTGCTATACTCCTGAACATTAGTACAAGGATAGAAGACCATGAGGAAAATTTACTGGTATATTTTTCGAAACCATGAATTTTCTAAATTTATCCGCTGATTACTTATTTGGCTTACAATTTGATACAACTATGACCCTAAACTTTTGTATCATGATAGAGGTCTATGAATGAAATATCTATTGCAGCTAATAAACTTTCTTCGGCTTTTCCCAATTAATTAGAGTCGCCGGAGCCCATCAGGCTCATTTTGGTTATGGCCGGGGATTTAAGGCCGGACGCCGTTCCAGACGCCACGTGATTTTTCAGGTGAAAATTCCACCCCACAGTCACCAGGATTCGAACCCCGGCCGTCCGGGTGTAAGACAAGCATCTAAGCCCCTGCGCCATCACGCTCCCGATCTATTGTAGCTAATAGTCAAGGAAATCTCTCTCTATATAAAAATGAAAGTTTGTCTGTTTTTTTCTGAATTTCTACGGAAATTTGCGTTATTTACGCGTTTCAGACTGTTTTATGACGGATGCGCGTGAAAATAAATGTTTTGTCTGTCTGTCTGTCTGTATGTCTGTTTGTCTGTGGACAACTATGTTCCTTTATAACTCGAGAATGGCTGGGTGGATCAACGTAAAATTTGGTACAGATATCCTTCAGAGGCACGCCACTAATTATTGATGTAACTCTTCTTTGTAGCTCCAATAAAAGGAGGCCTACCCCCTTAAATCACTTGCTGAAATAGGCGTAGAAGGGCGAGACAAAGCTCATTTTCAGCCCCTCAATGTGAGAAACGAAAACCACCTTTTTAGGCCCTAAAACCAACCGTTTTTGAGATATTCCCAGAAAACTAATTTCATTTAATACAATAATTATTTATTTTAGCGTATGGCTTTTAGTGCCGGGAGTGTCCGAGGACATGTTCGGCTCGCCAGTTTTGTAGCTGCTTCGAGACGGACACCCAATGGGTGAGCTACAAGTACCGTTGGGGAGGAAAGTGGGAATGTAAGGACGAGGCGTTGGAAGGTAGCGGCTGTGGCCTATAGTTAGGGACCAACCCCGGCATTTGCCTGGAAGGAAGATGGGAAACCACAGAAGACCATCTTCAAGGTTGCCGGCGGGGGGATTCGAACCTCCTCGCCTCCCGGATGTGAGCGACTGCCAGCAGTCATGCCTTAACGACCACGGCTAACTCACCCGGTAATACAATAATGGAAGAATGCAATCCGGTAACCATGGCAACAGAAACTCACAGGTCCATCTATTGCTGTAAGACGCAATACAATTCCATTTATTACATTACTGAGTTAGTTTGCAAACGGTTATAAGGTTATAACGGAACAAAATCAAGCTGTAAAATTCATCAATGCATATAATGCGCTTAAGGGGGTCAAAGGGTACTCTAGAATTTTTTCAGCGATTTACACCTGCGGGTGTGGTACGGAAGGTCTATTACGTCCCTATCTCTATATTGTTATATTATTATTATTATTATTATACTACGGCCTACAACGACGAGACAAAGCTTATTTTCTGCCCCTTGGTATCAGAAACAAAACTCGGGGACCCTAAATAGCTGTAAAGGGTCCCCGAAAACTACATTTTAAGCCTCTAATACCAACAGTTTCTGATATCCAAGGAAACGAATTTCACTTAATAAACTAATGAAGGAATGCACGCCAATAGCCATGACAAAAGCATCTCAAAAGGTGACATCCAACTTTCCATCTATTTCTGCAAGAAGTAATGCCACTCCATTTATTAAATTTCTGCGAACGTTTGCAAATGGCAATAAGGTTATCACGGAACCAACTAAAACTGTAAAATTCATCAATGCGCTTAAGGGGGTCAGGGGTTACCATAGACTTTTTTCACACGACTTAAACGTGCGATATGTCGTACAGAAGGTCTATTATATCTCCAAACAGCAACATGACGTGTATTGCGTTTCGTCTACGAGGTTTTCAATTTTATTTTCACGTCAGGAAGTACAAGTTAGGTAGGCTTAATTTATTTTCTGAGCATATTTTAACTAATCATACTTCTTTGTCGACAAACAGGTTCCAAGCCTCTAACCATTGCAACAGTAGCTCAATTGATTACGTCTGGCTATTGATACCAAAGACCGTTCGAAGAATGGGTACTTCTGCTACTACAATATATGCAGAAAATACTTTAAATTTATTTACTGCACAGTTTCATTATTGATCTTTTTTTTTTTTTTTTTTTTACACATATTGGCATGATTTCGGGGACAATGTTCATAGAGGACTATGAAACAAAGTTTACGGATATGTTTTTCAAGATCGAGACAAGCAATAAACTAACATAGTAGTCCAGCATATCATGAAAATTTAACTACCTATTCTCGGAGCCTATAACACCTATAATCCTAAATGTTTGTGCCATGTTAGAGGAATATAAAACAAGTTTACTGATATGTCCTTCGAAATCGTTATATGCAAAGATATGCTCGTGGTGCGGAAAGAAGTGTGATAGATATCACGCAATGTGGTGTGAACAGAGGAAACTATCTCTTGCACAGTTGAGTGTCGATCAATAGTGTCTTACATTTAATGCATATTTTTTGCGCTGTATGATTTACTACTTATGTAATAAATCAACCGTTATCATAAGTAAACATCCAACATGGTGGTCGCGCGAATTTTAGAAATATAATTACCCTTTCTGGTAGCATGATAATCTTAGTGAGTGAAATTTGACGATAAAGAAAGCATTTTGAGGTTAAACAATGTCGTATTTTGTAGTTCAATTGTTCGAAAAATTAAACATTCCGTTCAATTTTATATTTAGAATTATTATTTAATTTCAAGCGTCCTATTACAGCTTTTGTAATGTTATACGATAGGTCATCACATGAGTACCTGATGTAACTGATTTATAATAGATCAGTTTTGTATACGAAAATAGGCGTTCCTACTTCTTCATGGAACTACTCGTTTAAACCATTGCTTTCAAAATCAACACATTTTCCAGGAATTGAACCTTTTAAACCGCCATATTTCCCACCAGCCTACAGGAAATTTGGTTTCTATATGAGACATGAAAACCACCAGTTTTCGTGAGAAACCTACTAAATTGGTAACATTGCCATTGAGCAAATTTCCTACCATTTTCTGAGTCTCTCACATGAAATTGTTTCATCAACACATCTTTTTATACAGTTCTCTTTCCCAGTTGAAAAATATTACATGTTTCTTGCAGCTTAACTACTTCTGAAAGTGATGACTCTGAGTTCATGTGTTGAGATCAAATTACAGGCATATTACCAAGTTACTCCGTGCCGCACTGAAAAAGGGGAGATGTTTTTGTGGATTCTCAAGGTAGCTGAACCAACTCTTCTCCATCACAGAGAAGATGAACCTATCTCCCAAAGATCACCTCATCGTTAGAGTTTAGATTTCTCGATAACACAAGATATTGAACCAGGTGGAAGTCATTAGTAAGACGGGAAGCCGTCTGAGATGGGAAACGCTTGAGGCTAAAAGCAAATTCGTCTTTTAAAAGCCGATCATCTCCGCACTTGTATTCATAAATGTTTCAATCAAAGTTCTATACTTGTTATTACGTAAGTTCATGATCTTGATAAAATTATTCTTAATACTGAGTTTCCCATCCGCCGCCGGTTATCCCCTGAGGCGGTAGCCGCGCGATGGATATAATCAAAGCCCCCTGCTTGTGTAATGGGTTGGCTACGATAGCACGGCCTCCTACATAATGACAAACCTTGCACTCATACACTACAATTAAACATCTAGAAAGTTGTCTGATTGCTTTTGTTTTTTGCGTATAAACAGTTGCTTTTCTGGGTATCTTTCTTTTTATTTTGTTCTCTTTCGCTCACCAACTTTTATACCGTTTGAATCACAATCTTCTACAGGGATTTACCCAAGATGCTTAATTTACTTTAATAGCTATTAATTTTTTCCCCTCTTAAAACCGTGTTATTTAAATATATTTATAGCGATAGATCCGGGTGAAGAGTGGGGGACTCAACAGGTTATGTGCACAGGTGTTGCGAGCTGAGAAGAGCCGGAACCAACCATCACTCGAACCGTGCACTTTAATTTCATCTTTGAAAACCCATGTCGATGTTGATTGCATAAACAAAATGGCACGTGAAATAATGGAGCAGCTTTATCAGTCACGAAACCACGATGATAATAATGTGTCATTGCCTCTGCAGTGTTATTAGTTCACAGCCCGTCAGTATAATTTTAAGACATGTACAGTTAAAATAAGATAAAAATAATGGCCAGTGCTTGTCCGAGACATTCCTAATGAACTACTTTGTACATTATTAAAATGGAATTGGTGAGACAGAGGGATTGTAATTTGTTAACGTCAAAACTTAGTTAATATACCAGGTGTCCCACCAAATGCCGGGATAAGGATGCACGTAACCTAATGTTATTTATTTATTTATTTATTTAGGTATTCATTATGAATTTATTTATTGTTCTCTTTTGTAGATTTCTTTATTAAATAATGTATTTATTCATTAATTTATTTTATTTATATTTATTGATACATATGTTTTTTCTTTATTAAATACTGAAATGTATTTTCCCCCCTTTATGTATTTTTCTTTATTAAATAATGTATTTTAATTATGTATTTATTTGTTTATTTATTTATTAAGTAATTTATTTATTTATTTATTTATAGCTGTACCCGGCATGCATTGCAATGCCAATCACAGTAAGAAACTGTTTGTCAGTCGCATTTTGTATTTGTTTCAATTTCAATCTGTGTGAACTCATACAAAGGAAACACATACATTGCCACTAAACTGTATGAAATACACTTATTTGTTGAAACGACTTACCCTCCCCCTAATGTGAAATTGATTTACTAATTCAGAAACTTTCGCGGGCATGCACACTTTAACTAACCCAAAGTTCATTTGTTGAAACGATTCACGTGGTAAAACTAATTTGTTGAAAAGACTGGCACGCCACCGATTGTAAAATGGTTTAATTAATCCAGAAACTTTCGTGGGAGTGTGCATAACAACTCACCAAAGTTTCATCGCAATCGAATGAATGGTATATGAAAGCATAAAATACAAACAGACGAACAAACAAACAAACAAACAAACAAACAAGAAACATTCATTTTTAGCCTAACTTCGATTTTTGCAAAAAATGAAAGTAGACTTATGAGATCTACACAGACCAAATGTTGTCTCAGTGTGTGTGTGTGTGTGTGTGTGTGTGTGTGTGTATGTCCCCCCCCCCCCCCTTCTATCAATTCAAACACGACGAAACCGAATTGAACGAAATTTGGTACAGAGGTAGACTAGCAAAGACACCTCAGTGTCATGTTTTATATCGCAGCCATCTTAACGAAAACGTAATGGCGGCCACCCAAATGTTCAAAGCTTAAATCAAATTATGACTAACCTATCACTTGATATCTACCAAATTTTTCAATAACATACCTTCATGTGGGATGCGTCTTTTGACCAAAGTACAATGTCATCAGCCTAATAATTTGAAGATGGTGGCCGTGTATGTGTGCAAATCGATTCTCCCTATCAATTCAAACACGACGAAACCAAATCGAACCACCTTTGGTAGAAAGGTAGCACTAGCAAGGGACAACTCAGTGTCATGTTGTATCACCGCCATCTTAACGAAAAAGAAATGGCGCCCACCCAAATGTTCTGAGCTTAAATCAAATTACGACTAATCTAATCATCCGATCTCTACTAAATTTTACAAAAATTTACCTTAATGTGGGAAGTGTCTTTTGCCGAAACTACAAGGTCTTCAGCTAAATAGTTTCAAGATGGCGGACGAATGAATCATGTAAGTGTTATAGCCTAACCGTTACTTACGATTAAACAAGGTCCGGCCTCACCAAATCCGTTTATCGTACAGAGGGTGGTTTAAACTGTCCTCAAGGAGGTGACTCGTTCGTAGGTTATTAACATCTTACAGTAGAATATATTATTATACCATAAAAGTGATTAATAGTTCAGGCTGACCGTGCCGTACCGTGCTAGGCCGTGCTGGGCAGTGCCGCCCCGTTGGTTCAAATAGGAGTTTATTGTTTGCTCGCAAGTCCATATTTTAGTACCTTGATAGTCTTCCAGAAATGTACTGAACAACATAATACAAATGTAGTATCAAATGGTTTATAAACAAGATGTTCAGTAAAGAACATATAGCCTACTTTCTCCTAAATGCATGGGTATTGTTATAACTCTTTGTCCTTTTCAAGGAGTATAATTGAATGTTGGTTGAAGTAGCTTGTTGAAATACAACGTGCTATTCGGATATTAAACATGAATATGAGGTACCCATTGCTAGTGCTACCTCTGTACAAAATTTCATTCAATTCGGTTTCACCGTGTTTGAATTGATATGGAGAATCGATTTGCACACATACATGGCCGCTATCTGCAAACTATTGGGCAGATGACCTTGTAGTTCAGTCAAATTATGCTTCCCACAAAAAGGTATGTTGTTGCAAAATTTGGTAGAGATAAAATGTTTAGGTTGGTCGTAATTTGATTTAAGATTTTAATATTTGGGTGGCCGCCATTCCGTTTCCGTCAAGATGGCGGCGATATAAAACATTACACTGAGGTGCCTTTTGCTAGTGCTACTTCTGTACCAAATTTCGTTCAATTCGGTTTTACCGTGCTTGAATTGATAGGGGGAATCGATTTGCACACACACATGGCCGCCTTATGCATACTATTGGGCTGATGATCTTGAAGTTTGGTCAAAATATGCTTCCCGCATAAAGGTATGTTGTTGCAAATTTTGGTAGAGATCAGATGATTAGGTTAGTCGTAATTTGGTTTAAGCTTTTAACATTTGTGTGGCCGCCATTACGTTTCCGTCAAGATGGCGACGATATAAAACATGACACTGAGTTGACTTTTTCTAGTGCTACCTCTGTACCAAATGTCGTTCAATTCGGTTTCACCGTGTTTGAATTGATATGGGAAATCGATTTGCACACATACATGGCCGCTATCTGCAAACTATTGGGATGATGACCTTGTAGTTTGGTCAAGAGATGTTTACTACACAAAGGTATGTTGTTGCAGAATTTGGTAGCGATCGGATGATTAGGTTAGTCGTAATTTGATTTACGCCTTGAACATTTGGGTGGCCACCATTACGTATCCGTCAAGATGTCGGCGATATAAAACATGACACTGAGGTGCCCTTTGCTAGTGCTACCTCTGCACCAAATTTCGTTCAATTCGGTTTCACCGTGTTCGAATTAATAGGGGGGGGGGGGCAGATATTCAGAGTACACACACTCTCACACTGACACACACACAGACAGACACACAATTTTTGACCCTGTGCGGATCTCATAAGTCTACTTTCATTTTTTGCAAATATCGAAAGTAGGCTAAAAACGGCAGAAAACGCTAATGGAATCGTTCATTCCAAGACAAAAGAAAGATAAACAGTTTCACTGAAGCTGTTGTCACCGTTGCTAGGCGTAGTGGGCATGTGGAGCAGCGTGGTAGCGTGTTAGACTCCTAATCTGATGGTAATAGGTTCAAATCCTATCGGCTTCATTTATTTTTAAGTTACTTGTTTTTTTTTCTTTTTGCTCCTCCAGCTCGCTGTTTCAATCGATCTCCACGTCTCTATATCATAGTTTTAAGCGTTAATTTCATGTTTTGGGATACCCAGCCACTTGGCATGACATCTTAACACAGATTATATGTTGGAATACAATAATTGACTGCACGTAAATCATATTATTCGAACGGTCTGTAGTCACATCGGGTGGGGGAATAATAGGGTTCAGTATCGTTTGCGGGATATGCTTGGAGTGCATTAGTACCAACGGGATAATACACGTTAGTTGGGCTGCATAAAATCAATATTATAAGTGGCGGCTGACTCACCTTGTATACAGTAATTATTTAAACTGAAGTAAAACTTTTTCCAACCGTCGACCATGCAGTGTGAAAATTCTCTCTCTGGGCTTGGCAATTCTGTTAGGCCAAGCATTGGCGCCAACGACAGCCCCCCAACCCCATCTCCCACTCGAACGTGTGCTATAAATCGCGCCAGGAACTTGGTAAACGTGTGGCTAAGTTTCTCTTTAATGAATACAAATGTATTTTCTTACATTCCTTAACAAATAAATATATTTTTGGTTAGAGTTATAATTTTTTTGATTATGCTTTTGTGATGTTAAATTCTGATGAACAAGTTTCTTCCTTGAATGTGGCTATTACGTTCTTGTGAAAATATTATGCATTATTAAGTAGGGCCCGCATCGCTTGTTAATCTCTGAGGTTGGATCACCTTTTGTTCCATGTTGCACATGCCTGTTATAAACCTTGATTTCAACTGGACTCCTGTTATCGTAAATAATTAATCAATATCGACTACAGGTGACCAAAGCAATATAACACCATATCTCTACATCTCTACTTATTATAAGACCAAGTCCCCGATTCTTGGATGTTACGGGTAAACTCGAGAACCACTGGATGGATTTTGATGCAGTTTTCACCATTCTGTAAAGGATATCTCAAGGATGATTCCTGTAGAAAATAATTTATTTATGATCAAAGGAAGCCGAGCAGTAACGATTTCAGAGAATGTTTACAACCGCATCAAAATCCATTCAGTGGTTCTCGAGATTACCCGTGACATCCAAGAATCGGGGAATTTTTTCTTTATAGTAAGTAGAGATTATACGCCAATCAGTATGATTTAATATAATATAATCCCCCTTCCGTCCAATCTTAAATTGACTGTGAATTTTGCGGAACGAAAAGTTCACAAGCGAAATGAGAGTTGCACTTCCAGGGAATGGCGAGGTGAATGAAACTCAAATCCCCCTTCCGTCCAATCTTAACTTGACTGTGATGCACAGGCGAAATGAAGAAAAACTCGAGTTGCACTTCCGGGGAAACTCCAAACACAACCACCCTTCTCAGAAGTCTTAACTCAACACGACTTAACGGTATGCTGCTGGCTGTATCTGGGGCAATACGTTCGCCCGCACCTCTGCTATTTGGATCTTAGACCCTGGAAAAATTCCAATAAAAGAACACGGGAGCGGGAACGGAAGATAATTCGCTGTGGTGCACAGGTGAAATGAAGAAAAACCCTAGTTGCACTTCCGGGGAAACTCCAAACACAACCACCCTTCTCAGAAGTCTTAACTCAACACGACTTAACGGTTTGCCCTACGGGAAAATATAAAATTACTCTAGCCTGAAGTAATGTGATAAACGGTTCCAGGGGCTAGTGTTCAGAAGTAATGGGGGTAGTTTTAGTCGGTAGTCTGCTACTCAGGAGCAGGAGCTCGACACTCTGTGCGTAAATGCATTTCTTCCCATATATATATATATATATATTGTGGCGTGCAGAGGCGCGTTTGGACTGAATTACTCTCGTGTCGTGTGTACTCACGCATTAAGAACTAGATGGCGACCAACTATGAAATGACAACACGTTTCGTGTAATGGTCGAAAACTCAAAGTTCAGAATCTCTTATATAAAAACAAGTGTCCTGACTGACTGACTGACTGACTGACTGACTGACTCATCATCGGCCAGCCAAAACTATTAAAGTTAGAAACATGAAATTTTGGGAATATGTTCGTTGTAAGTCGAAAACGCCCACTAAGGAAGGGTTTTTGGATATTCAGTTTCTAAAGGGGTGTTAAGGGGGTACACCTGCATTTCATTGAATAACAATATCTCCAGATTGCTTTCATTGGGGGATTTGATACTCGGCATATAAACTCATCATTAAAAATAAGAAGATACATGTCTGAAGGTTTTTCGATGTGGTGTATATTTTGAGGTGAAAGGGGTGAAAAGTGGGGGTTGAAGGTTTCCTAACCGAGCGTGTATCTCTTAAACGACATAGGCGAGGAGTTTGGAACTCAGCGGAAAAATCAGCATAAAAAATAACAAAATAGGTGTTTGACCGTTTTTTCATAAATCCAATATAAGGGGCCCATGGGGAGGGGTGAAAATATGGGGGGGGGGAACGTAATATGTCTGAGTGTAAAATTTTGCATGGCCTATGTTGTAGACAATAACACATTACATCTTTTTTGTCTCTTGCTATTTCATCATACGACGAATACTTAGGGAGTTATTAATGATTTTGTACTTTTTGGCCGGAATTTTCTACGTCCCAGGAATGGCATAAAAATTGATTCGAATGAAATTTCGGAAAATAGTTTTTTTTTATACTTTTATTATATTTTTCACGTCTTTTAGGGTCCGGAACCAATATGATATTTTGTTGTTTTTTTTCGTCCCATGCATTTTTGGTTTCAGGTGATAGAATTATTTTCCACTAGGACCGATGCTTATCTATTATATAAAACTAAGTGTCCTGACTGACTGACAGACTCATCATCGCCCAGCCAAAACTATTAAAGCTAGAAACATGAAATTTTGGGAATATGTTCGTTGTAAGTCGAAAACGTCCACTAAGGAAGGGTTTTTGGATATTCAGTTTCTAAAGGGGCGTTAAGGGGGTACACCTGCATTTCATTGAATAACAATATGACACGACTATGACGCGAGCGAAGCCGCGGGTACCTGCTAGTTTAATATAAAAGAGACATATCAAAACGGGGAACGTGAAGGTCGCAGGATATGGAGTATGAAGATGATTTCGGGGCTGTAATAAACTACAGATTATCAAACACAATTATAAATTCAAAACATATAAAAGGGAAGATGACCTAAGGTACTAGAGGGCTGGAGATCGTTCGATAATCATTACAATTAAAAAGGGACAGTAAAGTAAAATAATTTAACAAATATACCGTACGATAATACTTTCGTTCCTCCACAGGCTAACTACAAGAACGTAGTCAGAAGAGATATTCTAAGAAACTTAAGAAGTCATATATCCCATGAACTGTCTATCCAACTACCCTTAAAACAACGTATGACACATCATAAACAAACAACCCAATAAACCAAGAAACGACTCGAGAAACAAAACAACATCACAAAGAACACAATAATAACAAACCCGAATTTCACTAAAACAAGACATGATGTGACACACAAAACCCTTAAAGAAACATAGATCAGTTCAACGTTAACCACGAAAATGACAAGACAACAAGGAACAACCCAAAATAAAAACAACGAACTAAATGATTTCATGAACTTCCAGAATAAAACTTCTTTTCGAACGAAAGTGTGAGATTCGATTATCTAACCCGAAGCAAGATGAGTACCGATTACAGTTTCCGGACATTTGCAAACGAGACACATATCACCACTTGAAAGATTAACCGACACATCCCATTTAATTACGCAGCAAGTTCTCGCGCTGTTTCTTGACTGAATCCATATAACACACGCAAGAACAGAACTAAAATAACCCAGTGTCCAGTCAAGACCCACATTAATAAATAACATTAACCCTCCCACAATTATTAGACCATAAACGTAATTATGAAATGAAACATATTTCCATAACAAGCACGAATGTCGTCTGTCCTGTCCCAAAGGAAAAATTAAAAATCCCGAAGGCATACCTGAGGGCAGTGCAGACAACACGTTCCGACACATAAGGAAATTTAAGACACGAAAAGCAATGAACGCCCACCTTACCACGTGTGGTAAAATCCCATCAAACATGAACCCCAAAATAACTTAAAGACTAAGATAACCAACCCCTAAATACCTCTGAAAGGTCCCATACCCTCGCAGAGAATTAAGAGTTAGTCAGAAAAACCTCTCAAAACACAATTACGTTTCATGACATAACCAAACGCAAATAAACACGCATCAAATAAAATTAAAGCAAGGTACAGAAAACAAAACAACAAGAACCCCTTAACACGTTAACCCCATTAAAGCAAGCAACGCGATTCCCCACTACGTATGTATATCACAAAAGAAGCAAGGACCAAAGAAAGTTACAAGTTAACCTCTAAACAAAAGGAACGACCTCCATCCTTGATTCAATATTTGAGTAGAAACTCAGGACACGTTAGCACCAGGGCTAGACTTGTGACGGTACGCACCGGTACGCCGTACCGAAACCTCTGTACGGGGGGGGAAGTCGAATATATAACATAATGTTTAGAACTGTGGAACGTTACATGTAAGTCTAAGGTCAACTTGGTCTTTGACCCGACTGTACTTCTAAGTACGTGGAATCTTGGCTGTTTCAGGGATGGCACTCCGCTCTGGATACTAACAGCAAGGCACATACTGTAACGTGTTTTTCGAGGGTATTTTACGCCACTGACATAAGTCAGTAGGAAGCCATTCAATATTTATTTACGCGGCAAATTGTTCAGCCAAGAGAAGTTTTCATGTAACTTATTATTATTATTATTAAGGTATTTTTGGAGCGCTTTTTTTAAATAAAATTATAAGTATACAGATAGGTTTTCGATGTTATAGAAAACACTATCAAGCGAATTATTACGAACAACATTATCGCGGAAAATTATATGATTACGGATTTTTTCGGTTTTTGTCAGTTAGAGTTTGTTGAGAGAGATGAGTCACTGGGAATTTGGCTACAGGCTTATTCTTGTCGAGAAGCGTGACGCAAGCGGGATTGCTGCTTCAAGAAAAGGCGAAATGGCCTGGACCGGTAATCGACATCTTCGTCGCGCCGAGTGTAATGACCCGGAGGTGGGGAAGATCGCGTGGTGGCTCAGCCAATCAGTGGAGAGCGGGCGTGAAGAAGACGGAGCAAGAGAGGGGAGGCGACGAGTGCATATATGGTTTGCGCGCCGAGGAGGCAGGGCGATTATCTTTGTAAAACTTGACCGTTGTGGTTGCACGTGTGGTTGGTTCCGGTGTGACCGGACCATAAGTTATCATATCTACAAGTATCTCTTCAACTTACGAAGATGATGACGACGTCCAGAAGGCTGTGGGAAGCTCACTTCAACATCCAGTACGAGGGAAATGCTACGGCAATTTCCAATGGTAAGCGCGAATGACTCAGAACTACATAATCTCTCGTTTCTTTGTTTCATATTCAGTATTTCAGTAACTTCATAGCTTGGGAATAATAGTAAAATCAGTAATTCATCCGACTCCGTTTTCACGTAATTCTCTAGCGGTAATATTCAAATCGCAACGCTCCAATTTAAATTTAAAATATATTATTATTATTATTAATTATGCCATACTTGTTTTATATAATAAATTCATTTCTTTTAACCATGCAATCTTTGCTTTCAGTAGGTAGCATTAGATATAGACCAAATTCCTTCTCCTGATACAATTGTTAGTTGGGTTAATGATCAAATCATACCACGATCTGAGTGAAAAGATTCTTGAAGGTGTTCTACCAGAGCTAGGTGTTGTTAAATATAAATTTAGATTTCAACATAGCGTTGAGGTCTTGGCGCCCATTAACACAACATATCTTAGTCAGAGTACACATTACATTTGTACGCACAACTTGCACTAAAAGGAAACAGTTACACATGTCACCTAACAGTGAGGCCAATAGAAAGCATTACAATACAACGAAAACTTTTCTAAACTTTGGACAATTTTATAAACTGTGAGGTAAAACATGTTTAAGTACAGTACATTTTATAATAAATAATTATTTCAGTAAACTGTAAAGAGAAAATTATAAAACATGGAATAAATGATTGTTGGTAAACTTGCGTGTATTTTCAAACCGAATGTATTTGTTTTTTTTAAATTACGTAAAAAGAATTGAAATAATGTATTTTATTTGAAAGGTAGCCTTGTTGGTCTACATTAAATTTTAATATAGGCCAACGGCTATGGTAAGAAAAATGTTGCTACAGCAGTCTCAATTTAATTTAAAATTGCAATCAAAATTAGATTGCTATTTTGTCCACTGATTAATTTTTAAAGGTGTTCAGAAAAGCGTAAAATTATCGTTTTTAGAACTCTATATTTGACATTCCATTAAGCCCCACGCCCATCCCACCACCCCCACCCGGTAGCCCACAGTACCGGAACCTCCTTTTTTACAAATCAAGCACTGGTTAGCACCAAAAGTTGGAGGACATGTTTAGGAACCACTACTTCTTCTAGTCAGTCATGCATGATGATACATTGTACGTACCGTAAATATAATAAGATTGGACTTAACAAATCCGGAGACGTTCCGAGGTACACTGGTGACAGCTGCAAATACTTACTGTATATATGCTCAAGTGGCCTCCTTCCAAATGAACAGAACCTTATACAGTGACATAACCGAGAACGTTTCAATATAACAAGGCAAATTTCAAACTATATTCCGAAACATATTAAACAGATATTAATTTCTCCTAGGTCATCATTGCTCTTCTTCTCGTATTAACAATTCCCGAGCTAAGCATTGTTAGTGTTCGTCTACTGTAAGTTTGCACTTTTTTGACAGTTCTCGCGGGAAAAATTTGTCATACAGAATAGATCTTTCCACCGTGCCACGTGCATTCCAGCCAATGAGCCATCACCCACATGGCAGCCAGCAATGGCCACTGTATTCCGTCAAGGGGTGACAAGCTGTTATGAGTTGCCTAAACCTACATTCATATCGCAATATCAATTCATTGCCCTTTTTAAAGGAAACTTGTATTTCTTTGTGGCATTTATCAAATATTCGTTCTAACAGCACACCTAAAACTCACTGACGACTCGCTGACAGAATGTTGCATCATTGGACACGCTGTGACACAGCAGCTGATAACTTAAATGTTAAAGTGGAATTATTTTTAGGCTCATCATTTCACAGCTCAAGGAAAATGCTTACTAAGGAATGGTGTAAGATGTCCTTAAGACGATAAGATCATTACTTGACCAGTTGGATTGATATTAAAATAAAACGTACGAAACATTTCACCATGTAAGTTAACTTTTAGGCCTACACAACAACTCATATTTTAGGCCGAATATTTTGCACAAATAAATATGAAAATTATTCACCAGGGCAATGTCCTTGGGGAAATCAATAGTTCTGCTGCCTTTTCTTTTACCTTCAAAAAGAGAGAAATAAAATAAATATCTTGAACAAGAAATGTCGTATCTGCTTCCGACTCGATATTCAAAACAAAGATGTCCGACCTGGAGACCTCTCTGGCTACATATTTACTCAACATTTAATATAACCACTATAAATTTATCTGAAAAGTTAACAAGCGTTCAAATGGAAATAATACTTTCAGATGACTTTGCGCAATATTATCAATTATATTTATTATTATTTAATATAATTATCACGTTATTTGTACAGGCGGATGAACACAATAAAGCGTCCATTACCAACCCCACACCCATGCCACGATCGAGTTGTTGTTATGTTTGAAAATGCAACTTTTCAGTCTGGCCGACAGAATTATGTTGCCAATATATTCACAATTACTGGGACAAGCGAAAAAAATAACCTGAAAACTTACATGTGATTAAAACATGTATATACGTATTTGTTATGGACTACAGGTTATAAATTGAGTCTTTCCTTATGAAAGTTGGCAACAATAGCTGTCCTAAAGTGCAAACATACAGTAGATGAACTATAGGATAAGTTCCTTTGCTTGAGATGACATTCATTTTGCGGGCGCTTTTCATTTACGAGAAATTTCCAGTAAATGCGATCGGTTAGAATTTTCAGTAATAACCGCTAGATGGAAATAGCGTCGATGTTAGGATCTTAGAATTTTAAACGTGTCAATTATTATTATTATTATTATTATTTATTTATTTATTTACATTGTTTAGACCCAAAGGATCACATTAAGCAAATTATGTTCTGATGCTGTTCTTCTTGTTCTTCCAGAACTCCTTCATCATCTCACTGTGTCGGACTCGACGTTCCTCCGTCCATCCTTTCCCTGGTCTCCTTGGTCGATCTTCATGTGTGACTTCCCAACTGTGGATCTTATGTCGGAATGTCATTCGATCGTCTATGTCTATTGGTATGATGTTGGCACTTTCGAGATCAATTTGGACTTGGGTAACCCAGACTGTTGTCACTTTAAGTTTTCGTAGGTAAGTCAATATTCTCTTTGTTAGCCGGTCGTCATTCAGTCTCATAATTTGGCCGTAGAATCTCAGTCGTCGCTTGCGGAAATCTGACTCGATGTTAGAGTATCTCTCTGTGATTGTGTGTGATTGCAGACGATATCCATCATCTGTGAGTTTAGGGCCCAATAATTTACGGATGATTTTTCTCTCAGCCTTCTTGATGTTCTCAAGATCCCCTTTGTAGTTGAGGTTTAGTGTCTCGCTGGCGTAAAGTGTCTCAGGTTTGATGACAGTCGTGTAGTGTTGAATTTTGGTGTTGATGCTCATGCATTTCTTGTTGTAAATATTTGCGATTTTTCCGTATGCTTTCCGCAATTTAAGTTCACGAGATTTTTGCGCCACTCTTTCCATACCTGTGGGTTCAATAATTTCACCCAAATACTTGAATTGATTAACCCTATTTATCATACCGTACTCTGTGAGTAAATTTTGTGTTTGAATGTGTTTTGTCGATATAAACTCGGTCTTTGTGAAGGAAATTTGTAGTCCGACCTTTTCAGCACACTCTTTTAAGACCTCAATCTGAAGAATTGCCGTTCGTTCATCAGCGGAGAGGATTGCAAGATCATCCGCGAAAGCGAAGCATGTCACGTCGATATTATCCGTTTGCCTTCCTAGCATGACGGGCTTCCAGGTATTCCGACTCCTCAGTTCATTTCTCCATTCTTTGATGACCTTCTCTAGGACGATATTAAAGAGTAGAGGGGAGAGCCCATCACCCTGCCGTACACCTGTCCCGATGAGGAAAGGTTCAGATACTTCACCAAGGAACTTGACTTTGGAAGTTATTTCAGATAGGGTCTGTTGGATGAGGCGTCGTGTTTTCGGGTCGAGCGTGTATTCTTCGAGTATATTAAAGAGGGATAGGCGGTCGACAGAGTCATAAGCTTTCTGAAAATCGACGAATACGCAGATGGTTGGGAGATTTCGTAAAGCTCGAAGTTTCAGTGTGGACTTGAGGTTGAAAATTTGTTCAGTACTTGATCTGTTTGGTCTGATACCTGCCTGGTATTCACCAATGAGAGGCTCGAGCTGTTCTTGTGTGCGTTGTAGGAGGCAAGCAGAGAAGACTTTGTAAGGTACAGAAAGGAGGGATATCCCTCTATAGTTATTCACATCCAATCTGTTTCCTTTTTTGTAGAGTGGGTGAATGAGTGGGCATTTCCAATCATCTGGGAGTTTTTCACTTCGCCAGACTTCTTGGATGATCTGTGTAATTTCCTGCAGTGATCGTGGTCCAAGATTTTTCAGCAGTTCCGCGACAATTCCGTCTTCTCCTGCTGTCTTTCCATTCTTGAGTTTTTTGATATGGCGAGTGATTTCTTCTTGTGTTGGTGGATCAGCGTCTGGCTTGACGTGTTCTGGGGTCGTATGCAAGAAACGTACAGTTGGTTCGGGACAGTTAAGGAGCCCAGAAAAGTAGCGTGCAAGTTCATCGCAATTTTCACGATTAGTAAGTGCCAGTTTTCCATCCTGTTTCCTAAAGGTTAAATTTGGCGGTGCATAACCCTTAATATTATTCGCGAAGGTCCTGTAGAAATTCCGACTATCGGAGTTTCTGAAATCATTCTCCATGGACTTAAGTTGCTCAGTGATATAATCACGCTTGACTTTCCTGATAGTCTTGTTTGTCTGTTTGCGGATGTCGAGGAAGTGTCCCAGGGTTCCTGGTGATCTACTGCTGTTGTATTTTTGGAATGCGACTCGGCGATTGGCAATGGCTTGATCACACTCAGAATTCCACCATGGATGTTTTGTCTTTCTTTTTAGCGGGATCAGTGCTTTAGCTTGTCCGATAATTTTGCTACGAAAGTCGTTCCAGTTATTCGCCGGTTCCTTTTCCCATTCCTCTACAATATTTGTTTCTTGAATCATAGCTAAATCGAATTTCGGGATATGTGGTTTGCGACGGTGAACTCTCTTTGGGGTGAACTTTACTTTGATTCTTGTAAGGTAGTGATCCGAGTCGATATTCGCGTCTCGTCGGACTTGAACGTCGTGAATGGTTCTGTAGTGGGCGTAGGAAATGGCGACGTGATCAATCTGATACTCACCGAGATGTTGGATCGGAGATCGCCATGTTTTCTGTTTATGCGGTGATTTTCTAAAGTGCGTGGACATAATTTTAAGGTTGAATTGGTGACAGATGTCAAACAGACGCGTGCCGTTAGTGTTCGTGTTTTCGTGTGCGGAATATTTACCGACGATTTTTCGATAGATTTTCTCTTTGCCAAGTTGAGCATTGAAATCTCCCATGAGGATTTTAACGTCGTCGCGGGAAATCTTGCTCATGATGTTCTCAAGTTTGTTCCAGAATTTTTCAACTGTTTCAGGGTTCTTCTTATTGTCAACATTGCTGGGGGCATGCGCATTGATGAGTGTGAAATTTTTGTTGGCGCATTTGATGCGCATGGTCATGAGCCGACTATTGACGGGTGTGATTTCCCTGACGGAGCTGATAATAGATCTGTGTACAAAAAACGCCATACCGAAAATTGGTGCGCCCCTTGCGACTCTTTGTTGTGTTTTGCTTTTAAAGATGCGGTAGTTTCCGTAGTCCATAGTGTCGTTGTCTGTCATTCGTGTTTCTTGAAGAGCAAGGATGAGAATTTTTTGTCGGTCAATTTCCTGTGTGAGGTCATGTAATTTACCTGTTTGGATCAATGTATTAATGTTTATCGTTCCAAGGAATGATTTCTGGTTGTAGGGAAGTTTACCAGAGATCTCCGATACTCTCTGATGCGCACGTCTGAACTCCCCAGAATCCGAAAGTTCAGTGGCCGTCTGTTGACGGGTGGATTGTGTACCACCTGGGGTAAGATTGTATTTACTTGCACATTCCATATTTGCTTGTACTCAGTACTTGGCCTAGCAGATACCAGGACCATATAGGACCAGAGGTTGTTGAGGCCTTTGGAACTTAGATTTTCAGCCGAGCTCACTGAGCTAACAGACGCTGACCACTCGCCGCTGGATACCAGTACAGACGCTCATGGATTTAAGTAAAGCTGACATCTAACCAAATACTAGTATAGATGCCTTTTATCCTATTAATCCCGGATACAAGGCCGCCTCGTCCGCCATTAACACTGTTCTATAGATCATCTATACCACCATCAATGCCGTTGAGGACTTCACCGTAACCCTGGCAAGGGACCCTTACAAGGTACTACCAGCCGGGTCAGCTGGACCTCGGTTTTTTATAGAGGTGTTACTCCTCTATCACTCACCGCTTTGTCCTGGCTTGTGACAGGCAGAGCCTGGCTTCCCAAACATTGGGCCCAGGTTGGCGGGGTTATTATTATTATTATTATTATTATTATTATTGCCTCGTTACGGCCAACTAAGGACCACGTCCTGCCAACTGTTTCTTCTGCATTTTCATGTTGGCCCAGTACTCTTTCATTCGCAATCGATGTTGCACCTTTCTCTCCGTCGTCCACGCCTTCCCGGTTTTTAGGTAGATTTCATTAGAAAGTTAATTATTGCAATGGGTACCATGTTTGGACTTCCGGAAAATTTCGACATATCTTCGCGTTTCACATCTCCCAGACTCCAAAACCCCCGTCAGTTCAAAAGTTTATATATAATTTATGTATATATATATCAGTTTCTTGTGGACACGATAACTGCCGTATTTTGCACCAATCACTTTGAATTTTTTACATAATATGTATCCCTTTAAAGTCTCGGTTGAGTTCGTTAATGGACAAAATCGGTCGAGGGGAGTGAAAATGGGGGGCATTTTTCGAAAAAGTGAAATATCGCTATAACTCTCTTAATACGTGAAATATAGAATCCTTTCAAAGTTCATACTATGTGTCGGATAAGTGCCAAAAATTTATGTTAAAAAGGTTTTTTGATAGCTCCAACCATTGGCCAAAGGGGTGAAAAAAAAATGGGTTTTTCGGGAAACATTAATCATATCTCTCTTAATAGGCACAATATCAAAACCGTACGAAATGGACAATATTTATCCAATAATTACCTAAAACGTTTGTCTAAAAGAATTTTTGATATGACCCACCATTGCGCCAAGGGATGAGAAAAATGATTTCGGAATTTTAAGAAAATGCCAAGTGCCATCAGTGGTTACCATGACAACACTTCTAAATTGATGAGGGATGAACTATCAGAGGTTGCCATGACAACGCCATTGCACGAGATCACAATCAGTTTTCCATCTGACCCTGTGGGAAGCGGCTTCGGTGACGTGACTGGTAGCATGCTGAACTTCTATGCCCAAGGTCGCGGGTTCAAAGCCGGCCGGTCGAATTTTCTAAGAGCGCTAAAAATCCCTCAGCATGCTTTCCTTGGGAAGGGAAGTTCCAACATTCGTTGCAAGTTGCTGGTTGTGGTGGCATCTAGTTGCCAAGTTCACAGCTACGTGTCGTTGACGGTAGTATTTGGTAGCAAAATTAGGAACTACTACTTGCAATTGACCGTCTGCAGACCTTACCTGAATTACAGACAAATACAGTCGTCACTAGGGCCCGGATGTTGATGCAGTTAAAAAAGTTTAAAAAATGCATTTAAAATTTTCAGAAATGACTGCACAAAATGACCTAAAACTTCGAAAAATGCACTATAAAATGGAGAAAATGATCTTATAATAATAAACTCATCAACATTTCAAAAATTCGAAAAACGCGTTATAAAATGGAAAAAGTTACGAGAATAAACTCACCAATAATTCCAAAATGACATCTTAAGCTCAAACAGAAAAGTCAATGAAAATAGATTTCTAGCACTTAACAAAAGGTTTATTTGGTCTCAGTTGCACTGCACTACGAATGTCATTCTGGTGTTGTCAAATGTAAATGATCTGCGGTTATTAGCCAATAAGTTTTTTTTTTATCTCGAAAAGCTGCGTTCAACATCAACTTGAAGTGAGGAAGGTCGTTTGCTGCTAACTCTGAGAGACGTAACTCCCTCATATAAAGCTTTGACATGACTAAATTGCAAAAAAAAAAAAAAAAAAAAAAAAAATGACCTTAAAAGGACGATTTCTCTAAAATATGACAAAAAAATCTACCAAACTTAACAAGTAGTTCCGTGAAGAACTATACAGCCTATTTTCATGTATCCTACTTATGTTAATTGCCTGTATCAACATACACAATTTCTGTTTGATTGCTGTAATAGATTCGTAGATATTGAGAACCGACTAAATATTTCGGATGGTCGCCATGTTGGATTTTATATATGTAGGTCCTAGAGTTATGTACTGTTACATGCAGATTATTGTGAACGTGTAGTATTCAAACTTCAATCGCATAATTAGGACACAAGAAACAACAAGGAGATTTTAAAATTTTGCACAGCTGCCATCTTGAGGTTATGGAAACAATTGAAATAAATTAGATGCCAGTGGATTAACATTCGTATAAGGATTTACTGTACCAAGTTTCACTGCACGCGGATGGTTAAATTGCGAGAAACGTCCATGTGAATATTTATAATTCGCGTCACCGCCATGTTGGATTTGTGATCACCAGGTTATTTAAAGTCCTATAGGTGAACTTAAGTTCATAGCCCCTATGAACATTAAAAAATGCAGTTTGATTGCTAAAATAGATTCGTAGATATTCAGTATCGTCTAAATAATTCGGATGGTCGCCATGTTGGATTGTTAAATGTATAGGCCATAGAGTCATGTACCATTAAAGGAAAATTATTGCGTAGGTTCATTATTCAAACTTTCACTTCGATCGCATGACTACATCACAAGAAATAAAAACTTAATTTTAAAATTCGCACTGCCGCCATCTTGAGGTTATGTAAACAATTGAACTAAAATAGATACCAGTGTATTACAATGTGTATAAATATTTCCTGTACCAGGTTTCAGTGCTCTTGGAACATTAAATCGCGAGAAAGGTCTATTTAAAATTTTCAAATTCGCTTGGCCGCCATGTTCGTTTCGTAGTTAACCGGTTTTTGAAAGTCTTATAGATGGACTTCCAGTAGTACCCTTTATCTCCGTACAAAATTTTAGGGAGATACCGCTAATAGTTTCAGAGATATAGAATGCCGGTGAAATATTTCGCACATCCGCCATCTTGTGATTATGTGAACAATTGAACGAAGTTAGATGTCGGTGCATAACAATGTATATAAACATATACTGTACCAAGTTTCATTGCGTTTGGTTGGTCAAATCGCGAGAAACGTCTATTTAAAAGTCGCAAATTCGCTTGGCCTCCATGTTGGTTTTGTAGTTACCAGTTTTTCAAAAGTCATATAAGTGAACTTATAGTAGTTCCCTCTATCACATTAGAAAATGTCAGGGTAATATCGGTAATAGTTTCGGAGATATTGAATGCTGGTGAAATACTTCGCACAGCCGCCATGTTGGATTGGTGAGTCGTAACAACATTTGAAGGGCACGGTCGAGGTCGCCGGGAATAGTGCTATGAACTATCCGAGTTTCATTGAAATCGCTCCTGCCGTTTAGATTTTATTAGGGGGGGACACACACACGAATCACACACACACACACACACGGACAAAAGGTGATCTCATAAGCCTATTTTTTCAAAATTGAAAATAGGCTAAAAATATGCTATTAAAATGGAAAAATAGCACAAAAAAATGCAAAAAGATGCAAACTAAAAATGACATATTTGAAGACGAGGTGGCCCGTCTGGAGTTTCTATGTACTTCATTATTGCTTTAGACAGCTCAGGAAAAAGATGACATGTCATCAACATCCGGGCCCTAGTCATCACAATTAACACCGTTTATCAGACAGATTCTACACACACCCAATGTTCACGGGGTTACATGAACACGTTGTCGCAGCCGCTAAACTGAGGAACCAACCAACATCTCTGCGGGAGATAAAATGTTGCGTGAAGAAGTAACAGAGTGTTAGATAGTTACACATCAGTTCCAAACCTTGCATAAGGACAGTGTGACCACAAGTATAAAAATGAACCCTAAATGACTAGAAGGTTACCATCCCCATAAGACAATAAAATGCTAAAAAATATGCATAGAAAGACGAAAAAAGGCAATTAAGCTCCAATTGTAAAATACTTTCTCGCAATAAATGAGGTCTGATCCTTCTACGAAAACCTGCATATTTTGCCTATTATAGCCTATCACCTAGTTTGCCCGGTGAAATCTACCTCCGCCTTCCGGCGTGCCGAGAGGAATTTTTAGTTTCGGCTTAAGTTGAAAACTCCGATGTTTTTGAAGTTTTTCCCTAAATGGGCCACGCTCCTGGATATCTTCACATGTTATCCCAATCTCCAACAGATCTTTCTCGACTTCACTGAACCTTTGCCTTTTTCTCATGGAGAAAGGCAAAAATTCGGTTGGATAGCCGTGTTGATTTCATTCGGGTTATATGTCCATAGAAAGAAACCCTCCTTTTCCTCATCGCATCAGTTATTTTCTCTACGTGTGTGTGCAACTCTTGGTTGTGGATTATTATAATTATTAGTATTATTATTATAGCTTGCCACGGTGGTTGAGTGGATAGCGTGTCAGTCTACTAGCTATAGTGTTCAAGGAGCTTAGATATCTGACCTCCTTGACTTTCATAGTGATTCAAAGAAGAACGAAATTCGACATGCAAGCTACCCTCTGGGTGTCAAATAACAAAGCTTGCTCCCGGCATCCGAGGCCATACGATATTATTATTATTATTATTATTATTATTATTATTATTATCATCATTAATGCCTCCAACGGCCAATTGTTTTATATTCAGGATGGGTTAGGAAAGGGATTTTGGAAGGAAATCGGCCGTGGACCTGTTGCTATACTTTTCAGCAAATGCATACTTCTAACTATTTGCATAATTTTGACCTTCAGCCCTAGGGATCAGGATCTAATGATGACCACATGACGGTGGAAACGCGTAATCCTAAAATCCCCCTTTATTAGAGACTAATATTAATACAAGTAGGGGAGACTTTGCTAACTCAGCAGTACTTGAAATATACTGTTTCTGCAGAGATAACCCAGCGCAACAGACGAGTTCATCTCACGAGTTGTGTTGAGTCAACTAGGCCTATTTAATTTCTCTTGGCTATGAATTTGTAAACAATAAATGCTACCACCTGGTGGTGAAATAGTGAAAACCAGTGTTGTGCAGTATTTTGTTTGTGAAAAATGTATAAGAACTCACGTATTTTGGTGATGCCGTAATGGTAGTAATGAGGCATATGATTGGACTGATCATATTGGGGATCTAGACAAGGTACCGCGGATGCAGCACTAGTACCACTAGTATCAACCAAAAATCCCTACAAATTTACTAAATTCTTCTTTTCTCTCGAAAGTATTCAGTGGTTTAGACAGCGCAAGCCAGATGAATTTTTACGAACTGATTTTATGTCACAAATATTTAATTTAATTTCTATGTTAACTTTTTTGAAACCCTCTCCCTTAATTTATCATATTTACCATTAATCCCTTAATATTGAGGATTTAACTGAGTCTACCCTAATTTTTATTTTCAGGAAACTGTATTATATTGACGTCCGAAACGGGGGAGGAGCTTACGGTCAGCTGATTCCAATATGGCGGCGAGATAGTGACGAGAAATAAGCAAGACAGTGATTGGGTGTGCGTTTGTTATGGCTTCCAATTTATGATGGCAAAATACTACATATTTTCTTTCATTGACAGAAATATTTTTATAATCAATTTAAATGCAGTTCTTAATTACTACCGGTTAAAAATATTACCCACATGTAGTTAGTTAATTTACTGTCTGCTGTTACATATATGAAGCCTGTACTTGGGAGCCTAGCGGTATCGATGCTTTTATTAATTTCACAATATATATCTCACATAACACAAAGGACGACTCCCTGATAATAAATTGAATCCAGCAACCCTGAATTTGCATGAATGTTTTGGGTTCAAAGAAGCGTTACTTGGGATGCTCAAATCATACTTCAATATTGCTAATATTGACCTACATACTTGCTGTTCAAAGGCAAGAATATAAATGTATTAATCTCTTGCCACAGGCAAGTTAAAATGGAGGCATCCTCTTTATCAATATATTTAATTAAATATTTAAAATACAGTTATTTAACAAAGCTGGAGTCCCCATTTGAACTTGTCATAAGCAAACGGAACAGATCAAAAATTACACTTTAAGCCAAATCAAATTCACTCCTCAGCTCGACATAAACCATAATACCAAATAAAACCTACAGAAAACATACTCTCCTTACTGTTGTACAACTATCAAACCAACTATTCGCACTCAAAACTGAAACATCCTGAAATGGGAACTAATTAAAGTTAGAATAGCCCAGGCCGATCAGGTCTCCTGCTACATTACCGCATATGTATTCTTAACATCACTATAACTTCCAAATTACGGCTAAGTGACCTATTTGCCAGAGTAGTATAGGTGTTACCGGCCTGCCTAGGATGTTGGGTCACCAAACCGGTACTTAAAACTAAGATTTTACACATTAATCAACTAAATTCAACAGTAAGGAGATCATAGCCAAAAACACAATTTAAGCCAAATCATACTTCAATATTGCAAATATTGACCTACATACTTGCTGTTCAAGGGCAAGAATATAAATTCTCTGGCATATTAAGGCTAGGAACAGCATTTTTCTTAAGTTTTCTAACCATTCGGCTATTGTCAATCGGAAGAACCCCTAAAATAAGTTTACGAAGAGCGGATTACATTCTATGTAGGCCTACGGCACAGAAGTATTAGGCTACAAGTTTATCAGTATTTTTGATGTAGCTAAATCCTTGTGAATACAAATAAGAGACATTAACTATCAATATTCAACAGTACCGGTGCTTATGCTGTGGAAAAAAGTCGTCTTCACAAAAATGCAGACTGCACACTGTCATGTAACGTCTAACACGTTTTCCAATTGACAGCGCCGAAGCCCATCTTTCTCTCTGAACTTTTTGTACAGGAAAGTAGTGAAGAGATTTCGTACTCGCTTTATACGATTTGCAACCGTATACAGAGCAGTACCTCCTCGAATTTGACAAATTCCTTTCTGTTTCAATTCTTCACCATGCTCACCAGTCACTATGTTACAGCTTCAACATTCTACCGGGTGGCTGCGCCATCCAACTTTTCTGACGTCAATAGCCTATACTGTGATGAGACCTGAAGCATTCTTTGGAGCTGAAGCATTCAAATTAATGCGGAATGGTGACATAAACAAAATCATGCTCATGGAAAGAAGATTGGTTCGATGCATCCTTGGCCCAAGGAAAACAGAAACAGACTATAACAGACCATGACCTAACAAGGAAATATACACCCATGTGGAGAGCATAATTCACACCATGCGCAAAAGACGAATGTCATATTTTGGTAATTTAAATACTGTAGAATGAATAATGTCTATCTGTTAGGTAGTCAGCCCGAAGAATGGTTGGATCCTCAAAAAGTACCGCCGATAGGTTATGTGGGTATATACCCACAAAAACCCAAGGCAGCGCTAAATTGAGGCCTTCTAGGAAAGATGAGGAGTGAGGTAGTTTGTCAATGCTTTCCTCACTGATTTAGAACAGCAGTACTAACCCTATGACTAGAACCTTTCACAGCATCCACAGACACTGACTGTGCCCTGTAGCCTATGTCATTACTAAGCACCACCCATACCTTAGTAGCGTCCATATAATCACAGCCATGAGTGAGACTGTGACATCGGTGAAAAGCCACATTTTACTCTAGCCTGTGCCAACAGACAAATGCAAATGTACTGCATTCATCAAGAGATGGCAAACAGGCATAATGAATAATGACAGGCTAACAAATCAAATTTTTAATAAAATTTTAAAACTTAAAGTTTAACCAGCGTGGTTTACTTGGACATTAAAGGATCGTAAGGAAGCCGACATTGACATTACAGATGCATATAATATGAATTTATTTCGGGCCAAAATTAAAAAAGTGATCTCCAGGGAGGAACAAGAAAAGAAAACGAAAGCGGCCACGTAAAATAGAACAGCTCCGAAAGCAGAGATCAGAGAGGATGAAGCGAATGTGGGCAGAGTGAAAATAGACATGTGGCAAGATTTGAAGTTTTGATTTTACGTGCTGTGTAATAGTGCTATTCGATTAAATAAATAGATAAATATATTGTTTCCCCATTTATTCTAATTGGGTAAAAGCGTGTTTACCGACTGGAAAGAATAAATTAACACTGAAAAGTCTGATCAGGTCAGAGCCAATATTAATTAATAGCAAAACCTCACGCTAGATTTGATAGGTCAAGCCAATTGGAATGCCAATTAAACCTTATTTCTGTTTACCGCGATACATCCGACAAAGATGTTTGTCTTATTAATCTTTGATGAAAGTTCTCGCGGCACTGGTGTGTCCATGACAGAAGGTATCACGGTCACTTCGACACTGAACCTGCCTGTCCTCACACACACATATGGTAATAAGCCTCAGGCTAATCTGCTATTTATTAAAGGGAACTCCGGATAATGCGACAAATCTTGCCGCGTTACTTCGTAACGAATGAATGTCACAAGCTTCGGTAAGCATAGTGCCTTGAAATTATCATTCGTTTCGAATAATGCTAACAAGGGGCACATGATGGCCACGTAAATAGCGTTATCATTGTTCACAATAAGAGGAGGGGCCCTCTGTACCTCAGTTTATACTTGTTCTTTTCTCATTATTAGGGTAGTAATCTTAATTTTATTGCGCAGGATGGTTGTCATTCGTTTCAAATAATGCTAACAAGGGGCACATGATGGCCACATACATAGAGTCATCATTGCCGACAGCAAGAGGAGGAGGCTGTGTACAGTGCTACGTCAGTTTATACTTGTTTGTCAGTTAGTGAGTTAGTTATTGTTGTTTTAAGGGGCGAAACTACGAGGTCATCTGCCCCTAGAGTTTATACTTGCTCTCTTCTCACTATTAGGGTAGCAGCCTAATCTAAATTGTATTGCACAGGATAAGTTTAGGCTTATCTCTCAGTTGGATAAATTACTTTTCAAAGGTGAGATAGGAGTACAATAAAGAAGACCTCGTTCTCATTATCACATGAATATCATTCTGAATATGGCGCGCAGTGGCCATCTTGAAATTACAGAATATATATACAAATCACCCTATATCTTAAATTAGCATAAATATATTGCCGTAAAAGGGCTTTGAATGGCAAAGGCAAAATAAAAACCCCACCATATATTCAAGATGGTGACTGGGCTTACTATTGAAACTTCAAATTCAATAACTCGGAATAAAATCGCGCAATTTACACGAAACTTTGTAAGAGTGGAGAAACAGATAAAATACCTCACTTTCATTAGTAATAAGATTATCACACTTCATATAGCATGCAGCTGCCAACTTGAATATATCAGACATTAATATCGATCGACAATGCATTGTTTTATGCAGTTACAATCACGCAACGCAGCAACTATGCAGTCTGACATAGAAGGCTTTCTCAGCAGAAGGTGCAAGATAAAAGATTCCATACATCTAAGACGGTGGAAGGACGTAGGCCTGCTTTTCTAATGTTCCAATAAATTCCTCTGGGTGCAAAAGAGGAATTACAACGAAACTTAGTAAACGGGTAGTCGTATATACGGTACAACTCTTCAACATTCATCACAAGAACATTCATTTATACTCCTTGATAAGGTCAAATAGTTCTAACTATACACATACATTTAAGAGAAAATAGGCTATATGTTCTTTACTGAACATCTTATTTCTTTAAAATTAATTTTGTATTCATTTTCATCATGTGAACTATAGGCTTATGAGATCGACTTTTGTCCGTGTGTGTGTTTTTGTACGTCCGCTCAAATAACTGTTGATCGACTGAACCACTATTAATAACATTTAGCACTAAATTAGCGGCTCGGTGGCGTAGTTGGTAGCATGCTGAACTGCTGTTCCCAAGATAGCGGGTTCAAACCCTGCCGAAGTCGTCGGATAATTTAAGAGCGTTAAAAATCGTCCAGTATGCCTTACTTCGGAGGGGAAGTAAAGCCGGCGGTCCCATGTCATAGATTTATGGCATGTAAAAGATCCTTCCACAGACCAAACTTGTGTGAAGCTAAATTTCAACGTTAGATTTCGTTGGAATGCTCTATTTAAGTTCCAACGTTCACCGCTAGGTATCATTGACATCTGGTGGTGAAAGTTGGAGCTACTTGAAAGTTAATTGAACTTGAAGATCACCCTATGGGTGTCCTCTGGAAGCAGCTACGGACTCTGGCAAGCCGAACATGTCCTCGGACACTCCCGGCACTAAAAGCCATACGATAAATAAATAAATAAATAAATAAATAAATAAAATAAATAAATATATATTTATTTTATCATACTAATATATAAAAATGAGATGGTGTGTGTCTGTCTGTCTGTCTGTTACTCAATAACGCAAGAACCACTGGTCCGATTTAATTGAAATTTTGCATAGATGTAGCTGATTTACCAGGTTTACATAGGATACTTTTGATTTCGAAATTTTGCACTAGTAAAAATGGCGACCATTTTAGTGACGTCACTAGACCCTTTGGTTTCAAAATTTCCTATTTCCATATCAAATAAAAAGAGAACGGTAGGAAATAGCAAACTGTTGATGGTACAAACGAGCTTTGAAATTTAATTTCCTATCCGAAAGGTCCTCATCACTTTTCGTGTATCTCCAACAGTTAGCGAGTAAAGCCGACATTTGTGACGTCACTACACCCTTTAGTTTCAAAATTTCATATTTCCTTTTCAAATAAAAAGAGAACGCTAAGAAATAGCAAACTTTTGATGGTATACATGAGCTTTACCATTTAATTTTCTATCCGAAAGGTCCTTATCACTTTTCGTATATCTCCAACGGTTAGCGAGTAAAACCAAAATCTGTGCAATAAAACACGGTCAACACCGAGCGGTGCAGTATATCTCTCTATATATAAAAATGAAAATTTGTGTATATTTCTCTGAATTTCTACGGAAATTTGAGTTGTTTACGCGTTTCAGACTGTTTTATGATGGATGCGCGCGAAAATAAAGTTTTTGTCTGTCTGTCTGTTTGTTTGTTTGTTTGTTTGTTTGTTTGTTTGTCTGTGGACAAATTTGTTCCCTTATAACTCGAGAACGGCTGTGTGTATCAACTTAAAATTTGGTACAGATATCCATCAGAGGCACGACACTAATCATTGATGTAACTCTTCTCCGTACCTCTCATAAAAGGGGGCCTACCCCCTTAAAATAATGCTGAAATAGGCGTAGAAGGACGAGACAAAACTCATTTTCAGCCCCTCAATGTGAGAGACAAAACTCGGGGTCCCGAAAACCACATTTTAAGGACCGAAGACAACCGTTTTTGAGATATTCCCAGAAAACTAATTTAATTTAATAAACTAATGAACGAATGCAAGCCAGTAACCATGCCAACGGATTCTCCGAGGTCCTTCTATTGCTGTAAGACGCAATGTAATTCCATTAATTACATTAGTGTGAAAGTTTACAAACGGCTAAAAGGTTATCACGGAACCAAATTAAGCCGTAAAATTCATCAATACGTATATGCGCTTAAGGGGATCAAGGGGTAATCTAGATTTTTTTCACGTGATTTACACCTGCGGGTGTGGTACGGCAGATCTATTATATTCCTATCCCCGTATTATTCATTCATTAATTTCGTATAGGCCATCTACGAACCGCGTCATTCCAACCGTCTCCTATTGGCTTTGATGTTTGCCCTGTACGCCCGCATTCGTTCTCGGTGGACTTCCTTCCGTTCCTGGGTCCAAAACTTTCCCGTTTTCTGCGTCGGTTTTTCTTGGAAACCTTTACAAGCTTGAAGTTTCCTTTTGAGTGGGGCGCGCTCCTGAATGTCTGTTGGTGTAATCCCCACTTCTTTCAGATCTTAATCCAGTTCAATGAACCAGGCCCATTTTGTTTTCCTCTCCTGAAAGTAAGTTATGTTGCGGTTGGTCAGTCTCGCTGGGCTCAATCGTTTCACATGCCCAAAAAATGGTAACCTCCTCTTCCGGATGACGTTGCTTATCTTCTCCACATGAGTATATAGGTCATGGTTATGCCGTCTTCTGTATTCCCCATTGTCTTTGATGGAACCCAATATCTTTCTCAAAATTTTCCTTTCTTTGCCCTCCAGTTTCTCGACCAAGCCTTTTTTGTTCATCGTGAGGCATTCAGAAGCATGCAAGACCTCCGGACGGATGACACTGCAGTAATGTTTTAGTTTTGCGTTGAAGGATATTGACCTTTTCTTATAGATGTCATTAGTTAAATGGTAGGCCATTTCCATTTTGCTCATGCATGATATGAATGCTTCTTTCTCTGATAATATCCCTTCCCTGACCCGTCCTGAAGTACATGGCCATTGGCTGAATTAAAAACAAAAATAAATTAGGTGTTATAATTTCTCCCTATATTATATTATTATTAGTATTATATTATGGCGTACAACGACGAGATAAATCCCCTCGGTACCAGCAACAGAACTCGGGGGCCCTAAAGGGTCCTCAAAAACTACATTATAAGGCTCTAAAGCCAACAGTTTCTGAAATATTCCCAGAAAACTAATTGGATTTAATTCAACAAACTAATGAAGGAATGCAGATCGGTAACCATGAGAACATTATCTCAAGGGGTGGCATACAACTTTCCTTCTATTTCTGTAAGAAGCAATGTCACTCCATTTATTACATTTCTGTGAAAGTTTGCAAATGGCTATAAGATTATCACGGAACTAACGTAGACCGTATAATTCATCAATGCAAATAAGGGGGTGAAGGGGTAACCTAGAATTTTTTCATGCAATTTTCACTTTCGACATATAGTACAGAAGGTCTATTATATCTCCAAACAGCAACATTTTTTTCAAAAATTCCTGAATTGAACCAGCATTTTTTGCGGCTATTAGGAATTCGGGCAATTTGAGGCTAAAGAACCTGAATTTTCATGCACCACAAGCCTTTATAATTTATGAAAGGGGTCTTCCTGTGTATGGGCATCTAGCACAACGTAGAGGTTCAGTTTTTATGTGACGAGTATTGCGTTTCGTCTACAAGGCATTCAATTGTATTTCACGTCAGGAAGTACACGTTAGGTGAATTTAGTCTGAGAGCACATTTTAACTTCTTTTTTTTTTTTTTTTGTCGACATATGGGTTCATCGTAAGGTTGATTTTATTTGATACTGTGTGGTAGATATACCCATGTTTGGATATCTGGGTAATATGTTGTAGACGATAGAATTGTCTGTCTGTCTTTCTGTGTATCTTTATGCACGCCTAAACCTCGTGTTCGGATGCTTGGTGCATCGTAAAATTAGGTATGGTAACCATGAGAGTCAATACACCAATCTTATATATAAAAGTGAAAGTCTGTATGTATGTGGGTATGTATGTGGATCTGTTCCGTATACAAATCTACACCGTTCCACCAATCTCAACCAAATTTTGCATACATATAGTTTAGGACCCAGAAGGAACCACTGGCTACATGAATTTTCGATATTCTTTCTCATTCTTCTGATTTCAGCCCTTTTGCACTCAAGCACAGGCTAATCAAATCATAAAATATACTCATGAAGGAATGGCAAGGCAGATAGTTTCCATGGTAACATAGCTCAAGTCGAGACACGGCCGACTGGATGTCATTTGCGCTCTGCACTACCGGTATAAAAAATGAGGATCTTTACTTGAAATCCCGTTAGTTACTCAACTACTCACATAGCACTGTCAACCGAGTTTAGCATAACAAAGGCTTGACACCATCTTCTACTATATATTTGTCAAATACCACTCACTCACTCACTCACTCATTCATTCATCACGAAATCTCAGAAACCACCAAACGGATTGGAATGAAATTTGGTATGCAGCTTCCCCAAGGGCCAAAAAAGCCCACTAAGAGAGGATTTTTGGATATTCAGGTTCTAAAGGGGTGTTAAGGGGGTAGACCTGCATTTCATTGAATAGCAATATCTCCCGATTGGTTTCATTGGGGGATGTGATACTCGGCACATAAACTCATCGTTAAAAATAAGAAGACACGAGTCGGAAGGTTTTTCGATGTGGTGTATATTATGAGGTGAAAGGGGTGAAAAGTGGGGATTGAAAGTTTCCTAACGGAGCGTTTATCTCTTAAACGACATAGGCGAGGAGTTTGAAACTCAGCGGGAAAAAATCAGCATAAAAATAAGTAAATATGTGTTTGACCGTTTTATCATAAATCCAATTTAAGGGGCCCATGGGGAAGGGTGAAATTCTGGGGGGGGGGGGGTGAAACAGGAAAGAAAGTGTACTAACCGATTGACTGACTGACTCACTCATCAAACTCAGGGGGGGGGGGGGAACTGCTTTAAAGTAAGTAAATAGCTGTTCGACAGTTTTTTTTTCATAAATCAAATTTAAGGGGTTCATGGGGAGGGGTGAAATTCTGAAAAAAGAAAATTGAAAGAAAATGTCCTGACTCACTCACTCACTCACTCATCATCGCCCAGCCAAAATTATTGAAGTTAGAAACATGACAGTTTGGGGATATGTTCATTGTATGTCAAAACCGTCTACTAAGGGAAGATTTTCGGATATTCAGGTTCTAAAGGGATCTTAAAGGGGGTTAAACCTGCATTTCATTGAATAACGATATCTCCCGATTGGTTTCATTGGGGGATGTGATACACGGCATATAAACTCATCATTAAAAAGTAAGAAGACACGTGTCTGAGGGTTTTTCGATGTAGTGTATATTATGAGGTGAAAGGGGTGAAAAGTAGGCATTGAAAGATTCTTAACGGAGCGTGTATCTCTTAAACGACATAGGCGAGGAGTTTGAAACTCAGCGGAAAAAAACAGCATAAAAAATAAAAATAAGTAAATATGTGTTTGACCGTTTTTTCATAAATCCAATTTAAGGGGCCCATGGATAGGGGTGAAATTATGTGGAGGGGGGGGGGGAGAGGAAAGAAAGTGTCCTAATTGATTGATCATCAAACTCAGGGGAAAAAACTGCTTTAAAGTAAGTAAATAGCTGTTCGACAGTTTTTTTATCAATCAAATTGAAGGGGTTCATCGGGAGGGGTGAAATTATGAAGGGAAAAAAATGAAAGAAAATTTCCTGACTCATTCACTCACTCATCATCGCCCAGCCAAAAATATAGAAATTAGAAACATGGCATTTTGGGGATAAGTTCGTTGTATGTCAAAACCGTACACTAAGGGAGGATTTTTGGATATTCAGGCTCTAAAGGGGTCTTAAGGGTGTTAAACCTGCATTTCATTGAATCACAATATCTCACGAGTGGTTTCATTTGTAGATGTGATACACGGCATATAAACTAATCTTTAAAAATAAGCAGACATGTGTCTAAGGGTTTTTCGATGTGGTGTATTATTATGAGGTGAAAGGGGTGAAAAATGGGGGTTGCAGGATTCCTAACGGAGCGTGTAGGCCTATCTCTTAAACGACATAGGCGAGAAATATGAAACGCAGCGAAAAAAATCAGCTAAAAAATAAGTAAATCGGTCTTCGACCGTTTTTTCATAAATTAATTTAAGGGGCCAATGGGGTGGGGTGAAATTCTGGGGGGGGGGGGGAGGAGAGAAAGTGTCCTAACTGACTGACTAACTCACTCACTCACCAAACTCAGGGGGGAAAAGACAGCTTAAAAATAAGTTAATAGTTGTTCAAGCGTTTTTTCATCAATCCAATTTAAGGGGCCCATGGGGAGGGGTGAAATTCTGGTAAAAATAATTGAAAGAAAATGTCCTGTCTGACTCACTCACTCATCACGCCCAGCGAAAACTATTAAAGTTGGAAAAATGAAATTTTGGGAATATGTTCGCTGTATGTCGAAAACGTCAACTAAGGAATGATTTTTGTTTATTTGGGTTTTAAAGAGATGTTAAGGGGGTAAACGTGCATTTCATTGAATAACGATATCTCATGAGTTGTTTCTTTGGGGATGTGATATTCGGTATATAAACTAATCATTAAAAATAAACAGACCTATGTCTAAGGGTTTATCGATGTGGTGTATATTATGAGGTGATAGGGGTGAAAATTGGGGGTTGAGGGATTCTTAACGGAGCGTGTATCTCTTAAACGACATAGGCGAGAAGTTTGAAATTCGGCGAAAAAAAACCAGCTTAATATACAAGTAAATAGGTGTTCGACTGGTTTTTTTTTCATAAATCCAATTTAAGGGGCCCTTGGAGAGGGGTAAAATTCTGGGGGGGAAAAACAGGAAAGAAAGTGTCCTAACTGATTGACTCACTTACTCATCAAACTCAGGGGGAAAACAGCTTTAAATAAGTAAATAGGTGTTCGACCGTTTGTTTCATAAATAAAATTTAAGGGGTTCATGGGGAGGGGTGAAATTATCAAAAATAATTGAAAGGAAATGTCCTGACTGACTGACTCACTCACTCATCATCACCCAGCCAAAATTATTGAAGTTAGAAACATGAAATTTTGGGGAAATGTTCGTTGTATGTCGAAAACGTCCACTAAGGAATGAGTTCTGAATATTCAGGTTCTAAATGTGTGTTAAGGGGGTAAACGTGCATTTCATTGAATAACAATATCTCACGATTGGTTTCATTTGGGGATGTGATACTTGGCATATATACTAATCATTAAAAATAAGCTGACACATGTCTAATGGTTTTTCGATGTAGTGTATATTATGAGGTGAAAGGGATAAAAAGTGGGGGTTGAAAGATTCCTAACGGAGCGAGTATCTCTTAAACGACATAGGCGAGGAGTGTGAAACTCGGAGGAAATCAATCAGCTTAAAAATAAATAAATAAATAAATAAATAAAATAAATAGGTGTTCGACCGGTTTTTCATAAATCCAATTTAAGGGGCCTATGGGGAGGGGAGAAATTCTGGAAGGAAAACGTCCATTAAGGAAGGATTTTTGGATGTTCACTCTCATCGACCAAACAAAACTATTAAAGTTAGAAGAATGATATTTTGGGGATATGTTTGCTGTGTGTCGAAAACGTCTACTAAGGAGGGATTTTTGGATATTCAGGTTCTAAAGGGGTGTTAATGGGGTTAAACCTGCATTTCATTGAATAACAATATGACACGACTATGACGCGAGCGAAGCGAGGCTAAAAATGAGATGATGTGTGTCTGTGTATTACTCAATCACACAAGTACCACTGGTCCGATTTACATGAATTTTACATGGAAGTAGCTGATTTACCTGGTTAACATATAGGTTACTTTTGATTTCAATACTTTGCACTATTTAAAGATGGCGACCATCTAAGAAATAGCAAACTTTTGATGGTATATACAAGTCAAGCGGAACATTTGAAAATTAGTGCAAAATTGAATATATTAACCAAAAGACGGAATATTAGGCGTTCCATTCAAGATTAAAACTGAACGGGCAACAAAACAAGAAAAAACAGAATGTCTGGCGACCACGTTTGAGGATCACTTACGAATCTGTTTACGAAGGCAATTCCAGAAAACATTGGGGCTTTGTACATTGAACAGAGGATCGGCTAGCCTTAAATGCGAGGGAATGCTTAAGCCTGAATTATCAATTACATTTTCTATCCAAAAGGTATCTCCAACCGTTAGCGAGTAAAACCTAAATTTGTGCTATAAAACACAGCCGAGCGGTGTAGTTGGACAAAATGTTCCATCCTTAATCTCCCTCTGCGCAGCACCTCGCCTCTCCCCTGTTTTAACTGTCACCTTCACATTTTAATTTATTTATGACGCGTAGCGAAGCACGGGTACTTCAGCTAGTCATTTATAAAACTCTTCACCGTACTTTTCATACAGTAGAAGGGTGGATATAGAGAAAAACTTCTCAATATATGCTAAAATAGGTGAAATATAAAAATTATCCTAGAAGGACGACCAAAGCATATGTTGCGCTTCTCAATGTGAGATCCAAAATTCGGAAATCTATAAAGGGTCTCCAAAAACTACATTTTAAGGGCCTTAAATTAACAGTGTGTGTGATATTCCCAGTAAACCAACTTCGTTCTGATAAACTTGAAGGAATGACAAACCGCTAACCATTGCAACAGTAGCTCAATTGATAATGTCTGGTGTTAACAACGAACACCGTTCGAAGAACGGGTACTTCTGCTAGTTTATTATAAATAAATAAATAAATAAATAACTCCGCCATAGCCGGTCCCAAGCCCGATTGAGAAAGGAGGAGGGAGCAGCGTCTGACTCGAATCGAGCGGCTGCAAACAGCGTCTGTTCTCCATGTTAGGAACGGCTGATATTATAAACCTCAGGGCTAACAACCTTGATGGTAAACAACCCGTCGCCCTATAGGGTGGCCTACTTACTTACTCGTTGAACTCAACATGAAGGGAAACATTAACATAGAGAATACCCCAGGTGGTAACCAATCCACCCCCACTCATGGGGCATGCAAGGCATCGGACTCTGGGGAGCCTGCACTTTCATGTGCTCCGCCGTATACGCAACAGCCAAGAAATAAGAGAAATATCACCTACCTAGCTACAATTAACATCAACTCCATGTTAAAGGTAGGTAAAATGAAACATACCCTGGATGTGCTGGACAAGCATAACATCAAGATAGCAGCACTGCAAGAGACTAGATTCATGGACGAAGATGCAATAGAATCTCAAGGATACAGGATTTACAAAGGGAAACCAGGCATCAGAGTGATGAAGAACGTCCCTCACCTTGGCACTGGCTTTGCTGTACATCATAGTATCGTTGATAACATAATAGGGTTCATTTCGCCTAATGGTAGGACTTCTTCAATATCTTTAAGGTTCCGCAATAGGGCATATACCATAATGAACTTTCATGCACCCACAAACGACACAAACAGAAAAGACCTAGAATCAGTTGAGCAATATTGGAGTGTTCTAGAAGAAACCCTTGACAAGATTCCACAACATCATACCACCATACTCATGGGTGATTTTAACGCACAAATTGGCAAGGAGAAAAAATATCGTCGGATAGTGGGCCTCTATCCAGCCCATAAGAGGACTAATAAGAATGGAGAACGCCTCATAGATCTTTGCGATAAGTATGACCTGGTCCTTAAATCAACTGCCTTCAAACGCCTGCCTCGGAAGGCCAAGACTTGGAAGAGCCCAAATCCAATGCAAGGAGAGTTCCAGTTGGATCATGTGGCTATGGACAGAAAGTATCACAAAGAGATACAAAATGTAAAAGTGCTAAGGGCAGCTAACTTAGACTCAGACCATTACTTATCTCTGGTGAAAACCAACCTGCAGCCAATTAGGAGACCACCAAATACCTCCAAAGTTGGTAAAATACCAAAGTTCAACGTCCTCAAACTGAGTGATGAAGACTGTGGTTTCCAAGCCACCCAGAAGGAAAACACAGAGAAGCAAGGTTGGTCCAACCTACAAAAGGCTCTACTGGATGCCGCTCAAAAAACCATGCCTGCCTCATCCAACAAAGCCAAGCATCCATGGTGGACGACTACATGTGACCAGGCTATAGAAGAAAGGCGTAGAGCCTGGGTCACTTGGAACCAGTGCAAGAATGAAGCTAACTACCAGGCCTTTCTTACACAAAGAAAAATAACTTCCAATATAGTGCGACAAACCAAGAGGAACCATAATAAGGCTCTAATAAAACAGGCAGAAGAGGACTTCAAAAGACATAACTCGAGGGATTTCTACAGAGAACTCAGAAAACAGTCGACACAATACAAAGCTCCTACCCTTCATCTTCGTGGACCTGATGGAAAACTTCAGTACAACAACAAGGATTGCACCAGTACCCTTGCAGGGTATTTCAAGAAGCTCCTCAATGCAGAGGAACCTGAAGAGAGACTCACCTTCCATGACCCTCCTTCCAGAAATCCAGACTCCTTACCGCCAACCATAGAAGAAATAAGGGAGATTATCAAGAGCCTAAAGAACAACAAGGCCTCAGGTGAAGACGGTATAGTTGCAGAAATGTGGAAACATGCTGATGAACAATCAATACAAAACCTCCATCAAATCATACAGGACATATGGGCAACGGAGACCTTACCTGAGGGATGGACCTCAGCTGTGATCCATCCTCTACACAAGAAAGGTAATAGGATTGACCTTGATAACTACAGAGGCATATCTCTAATATCTGTCACATACAATATAATATATAAAGCCTTGCTAACCAGAGTTACTAGTCAACTAGATTCCCAACTAGGTGAATATCAGGCCGGTTTTCGTGCAAATAGATCATGCATAGAGCAAATCCAGAACCTCAAGACAATCTTAAGGTACAAGAATTGCGGCGGACATCGATGGGTGGTCATACTAGTGGATTTCCAGAAGGCGTATGATTCAATAGACAGACAGACCCTCTTCTCCACTCTATGGGAATTAGGACTGGATGCGAAGACCACCAGACTAATCCAGGCTACACTGAAAACTACGACCTCCAAAGTCAAGTTCAGAGGTGACCTCTCAGACAGCTTCTCTATCCAAACAGGAGTTAGACAAGGTGATGGCATTTCTTGTATTCTTTTCAATTGTGTACTTGAGAAGATTATCAGGGAATGGACTACCACGTTACCATCAGGAACCGGACTGCAAATTGGGTACAAGAAAGACAATCTCAATGTACCTTGCCTGGCCTTTGCCGACGACCTAAACTTGTTAGCGAACAACATAGAAGAAGCTACTCTCCAACTACAGAGCCGCTATAACATAGCAGCTAAAACTGGCGTGAAGGTCAATATACAAAAAACAGTGTTCATGACAAATATAAAGGGAGCCCCATCTACTATTCTTGTGAAAGACACCGCAATTCAAAAAGTTACTGCAGTGAAGTACCTAGGGGAGTGGATTCCAGCAAACGAGAGTGAGACCTTAGCAATAGACACTAGATGCACGAAACTGGAAAGGGTCTACCTCTCCTGTAAGAGCATCTACACATCCAAGTGCCTCTCTAAGAACCTTAAACTTCTACATTACAACTCAGTAGTAAGACCTTCCGTTCTATAAGCCTCTGAGTGTCTCCTGATGAACCGGAAAGGCCCACTGAGGAAACTAGAGCTCAAGGAACGGAAAATACTTAGAAGGATTTTAGGACCAATAAGGGAAGAGGGTGGTACTTACAGGATCAGGCACAACAATTAGCTCTATGAGCATCAAGAAGATATCGTCACATCCATGAGGAAGAGACGATTAGCTTTCTACGGACATCTGACACGCATGGGTCCAGATAGACTTACCAGCCAGATCTTCACCACGACAGGAAGTGGGAAAGCGTCCAAAAACAAATGGATCACCACAGTGAAGTCAGACCTACAGCAACTTGGAATTTCATCAAAAAACATACAGGATCGATCACAATTCCGACAGTTGATTCAACATGGTGTCTTTCCAGTGTCTCTCACCAGCAGGAAGAGTACAGGGACTACCAGACCAAAGTGGACACAGGAAAGAAAGCAGACACACAGCCAGAAGATGAAAGCTGCCTGGGCTAAGAAGAAACATAAATTCCTTACAAGAAGTCAAAACGAGCCCCGTGGTCCTCAGTAGGCCCAAACGAAAAGAAGAAAAATAAATAAATAAATAAATAAATAAATAAATAAAAGCACTAAATTATATCCATCCCTAGTCACCTCAACCATGCTTTTCAAATTTTCATTATTCCGTCATTCAACATGGGGTTCGCGCGATAGCCTATATTTCACCAGTATTCAATGTCTCCGAAATCTTGCAGTAATCAACCTTAATTCTTGTATAGTGAAAAACGACTATATAAGAAGTTCATACAGTGTATATGACTTTCAAAAATCAGATAAACACTGAAGCAACATGGTGACTACTCAAAGTTCGGATACTTATTGACTTTTCAGGCGATCTCATCACTCGAGCACAAAGAAACTTGGAACACCAATTCTTTGTTTAGAACTAAACAAATCGGCTACTAATATGTGTTAATTGTTTTCAAAACTTCAAGAAGGTGATGTACAAATTTTAAATCATATTGTTATTAGCCTATTTTCATTTATGAAAAAAATAGGCTTATGAGATCACCTTTTGTCCATGTGTCTGTGTGTGCGTGTGCGTGTGTGTTAGAGGATTGTTGTGTGTCCCCCCTAATAACCTCTAAACGGCTGGAGAAATTTCAATGAAACTCGGTAAGTACATAGCACTATTCCGGACCACCCCGACCGTGCCTTTCAAATTTTGTTATGTCTCACCAATCCAACATGGCGGCTGTGCGAAATATTTCACCAGCATTCAGTATCTCCAAAACTATTACCGACATCACCCTGGATTTTTTACGGTGAAAAAGGGAACTACTAGAAGTTCGCCTATGTGATTGTTGAAAACCTGGTAGCTACAAAACCAACATGGCGGCCAAGCTAAGTTGCGACTTTTAAATAGACGTTTCTAGCGATTTAACCAACCAAACGCAATGAAACTTGGTACAGTATATGTTTATACACATTGTAATGCAAAAACATCTACCTTCGTTCAATTGTTTACATAATCTCAAGATGGCGGCTGTGCGAAATATTTCACCGGCATTCTATATCTCTGAAACTATTACCGGTATCACCATGAAATTTTGTACGGAGATAAAGGGCACTACTGAAAGTTCATCTAATAGACATTCAATAACCGGTTAACTACAAAACGAACATGGTGGCCAAGCGAAGTTGAAAGTTTTAAATAGACTTTTCTCGCGATTTAGTGATCCAAATGCAATGAAACTTCGTACAGCCAATGTTCATACACATTGTAATGCACTGGTATCTAATTTAGTTCAATTGTTTACAGAACCTCAAGATGACGGCTGTGCGAATTTCTTAAATTTTTATTTCTTGTGTTCTAATCATGCGATCTATATCAACATTTGCATAATGAACTTACACAATAATCATCATCTAATAGTACATAACTCTATGGCCTACATATATTAAAATCAAACATGGCGACCATCCGAAATATTTAGACGGTTCTCAATATCTATTAATCTACTACAGCAATCAAACTGAAATTTTGTAAGTGTATAGAGGTTATAAGCATAAGATCACCTATGGGACGTTCAATAACCTGGCGAGCACAAATCCAACGTGGCGGCGACGCGAAATTTAAATATTCAAATGGACGTTTCTTGCGTTTTAACCATCTGAGCGCAGTGAAACTTGATACTGTATATGATTATACAAATTTTAATCGACTGGCATCTAATTCATTTAAATTATTTTCAAAACCACAAGATGGCGGCTGAGCGAAATTTTAAAATCCCGCTTTTATTTCTTGTGTCCTAATCATGCGATTGAAGTTTGAATAAAACACATACACAATAATCTTCAAGTAATAGTATATAACTCTAAGGCCTATAATACACTGGTCAAAACAATTAGGGGATCAGGTGAGATATCATACAAACGATATATATGGTAACGTCTTTTATTCAGAGTTCGATTGCAATTGTAATTTGTGTGTGCCAGAGTACAATATTGAGCTGTCTCAACTCTTTACTGGAGGTTTATATGGCGTTTACGTAGAGCGAGGCACCATGGGACTACCATAATAGTGAAAAAGTAATTCTCGTTGCTCTCTAATATGGTGTGTGATCACCTCGGACGGCCAGGACAGTTGCACACCTGCGTGGCATGGACAGTATGAGGTTATCAATCAGCTCTTGAGGGATATTTGGCCATTCTTCCACGAGTGCAATATCCAGCTCGGCAACCGTTGTGGGAGGTGCTGGTCTGGCTGCAATGCATCTGCCAAGTGCATCCCAGACATGCTCAATCGGCTTTAAGTCCGGTGAACAAGCTGGCCACTCCATTCGTTCAATGCCCTCGTCGTCAAGCATGTTGTCCAGCAGAGCAGCTCTGTGGGGACGTGCGTTATCGTCCACCAAAATGAATCCATCGCCTATGGCACCAGCGTAGGGCACAACAAACGGTCGAAGGATCTCGTCTCGATACCTCTGAGCCGTCAAGGCACCATTATGAATGATATAGAGGTCCGTACGTCCACCAATACTGACTCCTGCCCACAGCATTCGTCCACCACCGTGATATGGTGCTGTTTCCTGCACATAAGCGGGATTGTTCCGAGTTCCATGTTCTCTCCAGATGAGGGAACGACGATTGTCCGGCTGAACACAAAATCTTGACTCATCTGTGAACAAAACCCGGCGCCATTCGTTACGACGCCAATCATTATGTTTCTCCGCCCAGTTTCTGCGGGCTAAACGGTGGCGTGGTTTTAATGGGACACACACCATAGGCCTCCGTGAGTAGAGGCCACTTTCCCGAAGGCGATTTCGGACTGTTTGTGCTGATATTGCGCGTCTTGTTGCCGCCTGGAGGGTGCGTTGCAGTTGAGTTGCATTCAGCCTCCTGGCTCGACGGGCTATTAACCGGAGATAACGGTCATCTCTTACTGATGTTACCCGTGGACGACCTTGGCATGGCCTTCTTTTAACGGTTCCTGTTGTCTGAAATCGCGTCCAGGTTCTAGAAATTACACTTTGGGACACTCCAATAGCTGCAGCCATCTCCCTCTGTGTCTGTCCCGCTTCCAACCTTCCTATGGCTCTCCACGCCATACTTTCGGGTAAGTCACGTTGTTGTTGCATTGCACTGCCTACTCACTACACCATCTGAACCCAACTGCTTGTGTCATTAGTTTGGTAGAATAAACACAAGCCCACACCAACCCCCTCTGCAGCAACTTTCTGTTATTACCACTATCTCGGTTGCCGGTGAACAAGCTGGCCACTCCATTCGTTCAATGCCCTCGTCGTCAAGCATGTTGTCCACCAGTGCAGCTCTGTGGAGACGTGCGTTATCGTTTTAAATTTTGTAAATATTGTCAATTCAAATTACAGTACAGTAAGTATGTAGTTAGTTTTAGTTGTAAGTATGAAGTTAATTTGTTTATTATATATATGTCATTGTTCTATTAGACTGTGGTGTGTGAGTGTGCTGGTGAGGATGCATGTGAGTGGTCCTGGTGACAGACTGTTTTAGTGGTAGTATTTGTTGTTGGTGAAACTTTCGTATTTTTTTTCGTTAGTAGAATTTTGGTATTTAATTGTTAGTAGAAGGTTAGTATTTTGTAGTAGAATTGCTCTTTACTTATTCTGAAAGGGAGTAGCAGCTTTTCAGAATAAATCAATTCTTTACTAGTCTAATAGACGGTTAAGATATTGATAATATAAGCCAACTAATGGCTACATTGCGTTCTGCTGCACGGCTGAAAGCAACGGGAAACTACAGCCGTAATGCTATTCCCGACTATATGCACCTCTCTATGCATAATTACATGTGATGATGGCCACCTCCCTTGTAAAATTTCAGTCCGGAGGTAAACTAGTCCCCCGTTCGGATCTCCGGGTGGGGACTACTCGAGAGGGGGTTAACATCACAGAAGAGACAAAGAGGAAATCTGACATTCTACGGATCGGAGCGTGGAATGTTAGAAGTCTGCTAGGAAGTGGAAAGTTAGAAAACTTAGAAAGGGAAATGGATAGGTTGAGGTTGGATTTGGTTGGGATTAGTGAAATACGCTGGCAGGAAGATCAGGACTTTTGGTCAGGAGACTATAGGGTCATTAGCACTAAATCAAAAAATGGCCAAGCAGGAGTTGGTCTCATATTGAGTAGGAGACTTGGACAGCGGGTGGAATATTTTGAGCAATACAGTGAACGGATTATTGTAGCAAAAATCAATACTAAACCTACGTGCACCACAGTGGTACAGGTCTATATGCCTACCAGTCAAGCTGATGATGAGGATGTTGAAAAGGTCTACGAAGAAATAGATGACATTCTGAGGTATATCAAAGGTGATGAAAATGTTATAGTAATGGGAGATTGGAATGCTGTGGTAGAAAAAGGGAGGGAAGGGAAGATGATAGGAGATTTCGGATTAGGTGAAAGGAATGATCGAGGAAGCAGGCTGATGGAATTCTGCGCCGAACATGAGTTGGTCATAGCTAACACCTTATTCAATAACCACAATAGAAGAATATACACATTGATGAGACCAGGAGATACAGGGCGTTACCAAATCGACTTCATTATGGTCAAGCAGAGGTTTCGAAACCAGATTTTGGATTTTAAAACATATCCTGGTGCTGACATAAACTCTGACCGCAATCTGGTTGTAATGAAATGCAGATTAAAGTTGAAGAAACTGAAGAAAAGTCAAAAGCCAAAAAGGTGGGCAATAGACAGACTGAAAGTAAAGGATGTGAACGAAAGATTCAAGAAGAGTATAAAGGAAGGACTAATCAAAACCCCTAAACAAACTTCAATTGCAGACGAATGGGCACTTTTGAAGAATGAAATAACAAAATCGGCAGAAGAAAACATTGGTAGGAAAGAAAGAATAGGTAGAAAACCGTGGATCACTCAGGATATACTAGAATTGATGAATGAAAGGCGGAGACACAAGAATCTAAGAGATGAAAAGGGAAAAGCAGAATACAGACGTCTGAGAAATGAGGTTAACAAGAAGTGCAAGGAAGCGAAAGAAGAATGGTTGAAAGAGAAATGTACAGGGATAGAAAAGTGTCTGAAATTAGGAAAAGTAGACACAGCTTATCGAAGGATTAAGAATACTTTTGGGGAAAAGAAGACTAAGTGCTGTAATATTAAGGACACAAATGGAAAGCCTCTAACAGATAGGGAAGAAAAGGTTGAGAGATGGAAAGCTTACATGAGGCTATTAGTATCAAAAGGAACAATCTCCACCTTCCTGCATTTTACAGTAGGAGTAATTTTTTATCTAACGCATTTGTATCCACTCTATCTGGATGGTTTTTGTCCTATACATAAAGTAAATGGTTGTATGCGAGTAACCAAAGAGAACCAAGCATATGATTATTAGTTAATGAGATATTTTAAATTTAATTTTGTAGATTGTTCCTTTTGATACTAACTGTACGATTTTTGTGGATATTGCTCTGTTTGATATCAACATGCATGGAGATTGCTCTTTCTGTTATTAACATAGAAATATGTGATACCTATACTCCTTCTTTTAGAATAAATGTCAATTACGGTAACAAACAAAAACAAAGGAGAAATTTGTAAACTAAGGATAACTGTTGTAATGAAGTGACCTTTAATTTTGAGCATACGTATTTCAACATAAATTTAACGATTAAACACAACTGATATGTATTTTAAGAACACAACATTCTTTGATTTGGATTAAAGCACCAAAGCTAATGACGAACACTAGACAAAATTCAAATATGAATTAAACCTCCTCCAAAAGAGTCATCATCGTCAAGTGTTTCATACAAAAGATCATCTTGCAGATTCTGTCCACCTTCATCCTGTCTTTCTGCTCTGTGCAGCACATCGACATAGTATCGAAGCTCGGAAAGTGTTTTCCAGTTTTCACCGAAATGGGATGACAGAAGTTTCGAAACGTCTCTCAGTTTATCTTTTGATAATTTCTGCACGTTGTTCGCAGGTAATTCCTTGGGGTTTATTTTAGACATGGAACAGTTTTTCTTTCTAATGAACATGGACATGTTAGTGTCAATACGGTATACTGTCTCCCCTCTTGACAGCCTACATTAGTATTACTCGTTTACTTGGAGCAAATTTGAAGTGCCAAGATCCAGCTCGCTTCAGAACAGCATCTGTGCTGGTTTTCCAATCGAAAACTCTACAGTCTTTCCCAAGATTAATGACCGTTCCATGATTAGCAACTATACCCATGTAACCTGCTGGAGTAATGATCTCTCTTTCATTCTTGATGTCTTTTTCGATATTGCAAAGACACGATCTGGAGGAATGAAAGAGTGACCTCGAACAGGAAACACAATTTCAATGCGTTCAATGTTACTTGAAGCAGCCAGAAGCCATTTACCGCACATGGCGAGGAGGTTCTTGTTTTTATTTTGACCCCCGCAGGAGTCACAAATGAGTCTCACTTATTTGTAATTTCTCAACTCAGTTTTCTTCTAAAGCGCTGAGGCAATCTGATTAGACCCTTTTCCAAATAGGTCCTCCGTCTAGCAATAACAAAAAACATTGTCTTTGGTAAGCTTTCATTTGGAGGTACCTTGAACTATAGCAAATGTGTGAGACAGGTGTCACGTTTTGCGGGTTCGTATCCAACACAGAACACCTAGATGAAAGTTACAGCTTGTTTTGATATTATAATATGTTAGTGCATCTTCATATAGTCTTAAAACGCAAAACATACCTACAATATAACTGCAAAATACGAGAAAATGGGACATGTGAGCAGGACAGTCTCTTTATCACTCCATTGAACCAATATGGCAGCACTCACATGACCGGAACGGACGGAGCTGATTGGTAGTAGTGGAGATTGTCCCACTTGATTCCAACTGATGGCGGAGATTGTTCTGTTTGAAAGCAACATTGTATTTTCATACCCTAAAACGATGGGATTATGTTCTTTTTGAAAGAAACAAACAGCATAGTGTGGTAGAGGGCTAGTTGCACAATACAATGGTGTCAGTAACTCAATTTCGATGGAAATTGGAGATTGTTCCTTTTGATACTAATAGCCTCACATAGAGAGTTTGTATAAGGGAAAGGAGATTGAGAATCATGTGATGGAAAGGGAGGAGGAAATTGATGAGGATGCGAAAGGAGATTTAATATTGAGATCAGAATTTGAGAGAGCTTTGGAAGACTTAAGTAGGAACAAAGCACCAGGCATAGATGATATACCGATTGAGTTGCTACGCTGCATAGGAGATGAAGGTCTGATCAGGTTATTTCACTTGGTGTGTAGGATTTATGAGACAGGTGAGGTACCCCCTGATTTCAAGAAGAATGTTATCATCCCTATACCAAAGAAAGTGGGAGCTGACAGATGTGAAGATTACCGTACAATCAGCTTGATTACTCATGCTTCAAAAATCCTGTCTAGAATAATTTACAAGAGGATTGAAAGCCAGATAGAAACGGAGTTGGGTGAAGACCAGTTTGGTTTCAGGAGAAATGTAGAAACAAGGGAAGCTGTACTAAGTCTTAGGCTGATTTTGGAAGGTAGAATAAGGAAAGATAAGAGAACGTTCGTGGCATTTGTAGACTTAGAAAAGGCTTTTGATAACGTTGATTGGACTAAATTGTTTGACATTTTGAAATCTATTGGAATAAAGTACAGGGATAGGAGGGTGATATACAATCTATACAGAAACCAGACAGCAGTCATTCGAGCTCAAGGATATGAGAGAGAAGCTGGTATTATGAAAGGTGTAAGGCAAGGCTGCAACTTATCACCCTTACTTTTCAATCTTTACATTGAACAAGCAATGAAGGAAATTGGAGAAAAATTTAAAGTGGGAGTGAAGATTCAAGGAGAAATAATTTCAACTCTGAGATTTGCTGATGACATCGTCATCTTGGCCGACAAGCCTGAGGATTTGAATGAGTTTTTGAATGGTATGGATTCCGTCTTACGGAAGGACTTCATGATGAAAATTAATAAATGTAAAACAAAAATACTGGAATGCCGCCGAAATAAATCAGAAACCTCTATGGAGATCAAATTGGCAGGTGAAAAGCTGAAGGAAGTAGGAGACTTCAGTTACTTAGGAAGCCGAATAACCAGTGATGGACGAAGCAAAGAGGATATAAAAAGTAGGTTGGCTCAGGCAAGGAAAGCCTTCCTACAAAAAAGGAATCTGTTGACATCGAATATAGATTTACGTATTAGGAAGTCATCTTTTGAAAGCCTTTGTCTGGAGCGTGGCGCTCTATGGAAGTGAAACGTGGACTATTGGTGCAGCAGAAAAGAGGAGAATTGAGGCATTTGAAATGTGGTGTTACAGGAGAATGATGAAGATCAGGTGGGTAGATAGGGTTACAAACGAAGAGTTATTAAGGCGAGTGGGAGAGGAGAGATGTTTCTGGAGACTGCTAATGAAGAGAAGAGATAGGTTGGTAGGACACATACTAAGACACCCAAGAATAGCTAGCTTAGTTATGGAAGGAAGGGTCGAGGGCAAGAACTGTAGGGGTAGCCCAAGGTTAGAATATGTTAAACAGATTCCCTCGGATGTAGGGTGTGGTAGCTATGTAGAGATGAAACGATTAGCTCAGGACAGGGAGGCATGGAGAGCTGCATCAAACCAGTCTAAAGACTGAAGACTCAAACAACAATGGTTGCCGTAATGTTTTTGTCTCCACTCCGTAGAACCGACAGACAGACAGAAACGGTTTTACTTGCCCTCACTGTTGGGGTGTACAAATGTAATGTTTACTCTAAGATATGTTGTATTAATGGGCGCCAAGACCTCAACGCTATGTTGAAATCTAAATTTATATTTAACAACACCTAGCTCTGGTAGAACACCTTCAGGAATCTTTTCACTCAGATCGTGGTATGATTTGATCATTAACCCAACTAACAATTGTATCAGGAGAAGGAATTTGGTCTATATCTAATGCTACCTACTGAAAGCAAAGATTGCATGGTTAAAAGAAATGAATTTATTATATAAAACAAGTATAGCAAAATTAATAATAATAATAATAATAATAATAATAATAATAATAATAATAATAATAATAATAATAATAATAATATATTTTAAATTTAAATTGGAGCGTTGCGATTTGAATCTTACCGCTAGAGAATTGCGTGAAAACGGAATTGGATGAATTACTGATTTAACTATTATTCCCAAGCTATGAAGTTACTGAAATACTGAATTTGAAACAATGAAACGAGAGATTATGTAGTTCTGAGTCATTCGCGCTTACCATTGGAAATTGCCGTAGCATTTCCCTCGTACTGGATGTTGAAGAGAGCTTCCCACAGCCTCCTGGACGTCGTCATCTTCTTCGTTAGTTGTAGAAATATTTGTAGAAATGTTATATTATGGTCCGGTCACACCGGAACCAACCACACGAGCAACCACAACGGTCAAGTTTTACAAAGATAATCGCCCTGTCTCCTCGGCGCGCAAACCATATATGCACTCGTCGCATCCCCTCTCTGTAGCCGTCTTCTCCTCGCCCGCTCTTCTCTGATTGGCTGCGCTACCACGCGATCCTCCCCACCTCAGGGTCATTACACTCGGCGCGACGATGATGTCGATTACCGGTCCAGGCCATTTCGCCTTTTCTTGATGCAGCAACCCCGCTTGCGTCATGCTTCTCGACAAGAATAAGCCTGTAGCCGAATTCCCAGTGACTCATCTCTCTCACAATACCCTAACTGACAAAACTCCGTAAAATTCCGTAATCATATAATTTTCCGCGATAATGTTGTTCGTAATAATTCGCTTGATAGTGTTTTCTATAACATCGAAAACCTATCTGTATACTTATAATCTTATAAAAAAAACGCTCCAAAAAACACCTTAATAATAATAAGTTACATGAAAACTTCTCTTGGCTGAACAATTTGCCGCGTAAATAAATATAGAATGGCTTCCTACTGACTTATGTCAGTGGCGTAAAATACCCTCGAATAACACGTTACATATTCGCCTCGGATCATCGGATGATTTACCGTGACGACGGTCCATCATGCGATTATCCCAGACACGTTAATAAATCCCCATCCAAAATACATATTACATAAAATAAATCACCCTAAATTACATATATATACACTCATAATTTTCTTTACGCACTTTGCGTCAAAGTCCGTTGTCATTTTGGATTGCCCTGTGCAATCAGTCCAATGTTTTTCATTTAGATTAATGTTCCACGGATATTTCCGCCTCTCAAAGATCTCTATGTTGGGAAAGATATACATAAATAATGTGTGAGCACTGTATATATATAATGTCACATCACACGCATCAAAGGTGTTCTGATATATTTATATCACCACAGAACTTCCTAATTTCACTGGAGGTCGCTTCGTTCTGGTGAAACTTAATCTCACTGATCTCACTGAGCACACATCACACTATTGTGGCAGCGCATCGAGACCTTAAAACTTAATCTCTCTGTGGATGAGACAAAATTAATATTGACTTCTGAAAAAAAAAACAGTAAGTGCGCATTACATATAACACCAAATATTTATGTGCCGTAATCGCCCTGTCTTCTTAAGTTCCCGTAGACCAAATTCTGCTTAATACTAGTTCACAACTCAGACCAGTTCACCTCACTCAAATAATACCTTTGTACTAATTACCATAAATTACATACTTACAATTCTTACATGGCGAGGCCGTAAACAGAAATCACGTGTGCTGTTATGTATGAGTTTCATTAAGGACTGTCTCGCCTTCTGGTGGTCCATCTTTTGTCTCGTGGACGCCTTAAGCAAAAATACCCTGTTCAAGCGCTCACCCATCACCAGGAGACAAATGGGAATTCACCAGCGCCACCAAATTCTGGCCTTGGTGTATCGAGACATTTTAGTGCTCAAGAGCATCCGACAATCCCGTCATATTTCCCTGTACCTTAAAAGCTCTCAATTACTTACATACTACCCCCCTGTGTGACTTCTGATACGCCTGCCTGGAAGGCCAGATCTTCCACGCACCAAATACCACACTAACTCATTTGATAGGCTGGCTCGCCAGCTAAACACACTTACTTTATGACACATACTTAATGTCATCACGTTGCTAAACTAGCATATTTCTCAGTGTCTGTAACGATCCCCTGTTGCTACTGTCCACACATGCTAACCCTACTTTCCTCTGGTGTCACACCTCTACTCGACACTCTATGACTGAAGAATGTCACTTCTGACTGACAGAATGACGACTTAGACAGCTTCAAAGTGAACCCTGCCTGATCTAACTTCTGAAAAACTATATCTAAATGACGTAGATGCTCCTCAAAACTGCGTGAACTAATTACCATATCATCAATGTAAATGGTTACAAACTCTCCTGTGTCATCCCCTAATGCGATGTTCAAAGTCCTAATTAAAGCTGCCGAACGACTCTTTAACCCATAAGGTGCTCTACAAAATTGATAAAGGTTATATTTATGACTAAACGCTGTAAATGGTCTATCTTCGTACAAAAGTGGCACTTGCCAAAAACTGGAACTCAAATCTACAAACTGAAATACTTCTTCCCCTCAAATGTTTGCATTAATTCCTCTATTGACGTGGATTTCAGCTGATCTGAACTAATTCTACTGTTAACCAAACGAGCGTCTAAATAAATACGAACTGTGCCGTCGGCCTTGGGTACCGTGATCAAAGAATTAACATATGGACTGTTAGAGTGCTCAATAATCCCATCTTCAAGCATCTGGTTAAGGTGTGCCTCAACTGCACTCTGATAAGCGAAAGGTACAGGATATCTATGTCCTGTGAATACTGACCTATTAATAACGTTCAATGAATGTGTATAGCAATTGGCCATACCAATGCGATCCTCAAAAACTCTCCTTTTACACAATAACACATCATAGAGCCGAACACATTGTTCCACCTCTATATTTCCCTGAAATGCAGCATCACGTAACGAGTCCTCTAGACTACCGTTCGTAATCACACTGCCCACAAAACATGGAGAACCCCGCTCTACGGCTGGCGATATCTCATTTAAAGTACAAATCACACCTACAACACTACTTCTCTGACTATGGTCATTGAACGCTACTTCTACTTCAGAATCACCCCATTTAAATTTCAAACTCCCTACATCATAACATAAGTTACCAGACACTCTACTTAGCCACTCTGAACCCAAGATAACACTGAATACTAAATTTGGAATTACAAGACAAATCTGCTTTTCTACAAGATTATTAATTTTAATGTCTACTAAAACTTGCTTAGAAATTACTTTTGACCTCTTCCCAACAGCTGTGATAACAAAAGTGCTTTTAATTGGCATCTCCTCAAAATTTACTCCAGTTCCTTTCATTTTATCATAAAATGCACTACATATGCAACTCTTCATACCACCACTATCAATTAAAACATCTGTGTACGCCTCGGACACGTTAAATTTAACTATTGGGCTCCTACAAACCACCTCCTGAATAATACCTTCATCATTTAGTTCACATAATAATTCATTTCTTACATTTAGGTCATAGGGTTCCTGTATAAGTGTATGGACAGGGCATGTTATAGACTGAGATTCTGACCTTACATCGCAGCCTGGTTCGTGTTTAAAGCATTGCTACCGCTTGGTGTAGTACTACTCACTACTGCACTGGTCTGGCTGTTCTGGGTTGTGTTAACGGTATCTCTCTGTCCGTTATTACCATTGGGCTGATTCCCTCCTTGACCCCTGTTCTGGTTATAATTATTATTGTTATTATACCTCCCTTGGTTACCCCTAAAATCATTATTTCGGCCTCGATTTCCCCTGAAATCATTATTTCTACCTTGGTAGTTCGTACCATACCCATTTCCTCTGTACTGGTTTTGCTGATTATTATTATTATTATTATTTTGGTTCCCCCTATTTTGAACGCTGGCCACTTCGCCACTGTTCCCTTGAACTTCCTGATTTCTATTCTCATTAGGCCTGTTATTATGGTTACCCTGGTTCCTACCGAAATTCTCCTCGTAACCACCTCTTCCCAGAGCATCGAATGTACTTTATAGATTTTCCACTTGTGAAATAGATTTAACATTTTGGATACAGGCAGCTTCTTTGATTCTATATGGAAAATGTCTTAGTAATAGCCTGACTACATCACTTTCCTCCTTCAAACCATCCAGATATTTACACGTCAATACCTGTCCTAAAAAGTACTCGGTCATAGTGTAGTTTCCTCTCGGGTTATATTTCCCACACGCAATTCCCTCACGATGCTGAGACTGAATTACCTCATTCCAAAATTTCTCACAAAATTTAACTTTAAAATCTGAAATATTCTCGAAATTGTCTCTGTAGACAGCAAACCAGTTTCTTGTCTCCCCTACAAACGCTTGCTCTAAAATCTCTACTACCTGGCACCACTCAATACTACCATCTTCCAACCTCTCCCCGAATTTATTTTCTGTTGTATTCATGAACTCCATTGGACAACCCTGCCGATTACTGAATTTGCCTAGTTCTATTTCCCTGTGTGTGCTATTCACATAAACTGGCCTGCTCTGACTATTTTCCTGCCTAATTCTAGCTTTCAACTTCTGTTCTAATTCGGCAATTTTCTCCTCAACTTTTCTTTCAATATTAGTTACAGTTAACCTAATGCTCCCTTCCGATGCTTCAACTTTACCACTTAATTTAGCTTGTTTCTCACTAATCTCATTAATGCTTTCCATATTCCTCACCCTTAAATCATTAACTTCAGTGATTATTTCTGCATGAACTCTATCAATTCTCCCCCCCCCCCCCCAGCTGTTCTTTAACCTTTTTAGTGTCTACCTGAATTTTGTCGATTTCTCCCCCCAATTGCTTTTTGACCTGCTGTGTTTCAAGTTGCACTAGTTCTTTTAAATTTTCAGCCTGTGTACTGATTCTAATTTCTAACTCCTCCTGTACTTTTCCTAATTTTCTGTCTACATCTGCAATAATCTCTTTAGCCTTCTCTTCCATCACCCCTCTGATCTCACCTCTAATCAGTTCGAATTTATCACTAATTTCCCTACTGTTTTGTTCAAGTCTAGCATTATTTTGTTCGAGTTTAGCATTTAAAGTTCCAGTACTATCTCTATTTTCCCTACTGTTTTGTTCATGTTAAGCATTATTTTGTTCGAGTTTAGCATTGTTTTGTTCAAGTTTAGCGTTTAAAGCATCTGTGCTAATTTTATTTTGTTGCATAAACTGAAGAAGCAAACTCTCTAACCCTGCTTGACTATTTTGATTACCCCCCTCAGTATCGGGATTTACCTCCGACATCCCTGTACTGCTTTCATTTCCAAGACTAGCCATACTCCTCGTATCTTCACTATCCAACTGGTGACCACTACGCAACTTCATCTCTTCCTCAACACTACCCATGCTGATACACACCGATAAATGAAAAACCCCCAAAATACAGGCACAGAAATATATACCCTTCTCCTTCCACAAATGTTATTAGGTTTTTGACCCCTCGTTGGGCGCCAAGTGAAACGGTTTTACTTGCCCTCACTGTTGGGGTGTACAAATGTAATGTTTACTCTGACTAAGATATGTTGTATTAATGGGCGCCAAGACCTCAACGCTATGTTGAAATCTAAATTTATATTTAACAACACCTACCTCTGGTAGAACACCTTCTAGAATCTTTTCACTCAGATCGTGGTATGATTTGATCATTAACCCAACTAACAATTGTATCAGGAGAAGGAATTTGGTATATATCTAATGCTACCTACTGAAAGCAAAGATTGCATGGTTAAAAGAAATGAATTTATTATATAAAACAAGTATAGCAAAATTAATAATAATAATAATAATAATAATAATAATAATAATAATAATAATAATAATAATAATAATAATAAAAATATATTTTAAATTTAAATTGGAGCGTTGCGATTTGAATCTTACCGCTAGAGAATTGCGTGAAAACGGAATTGGATGAATTACTGATTTTACTATTATTCCCAAGCTATGAAGTTACTGAAATACTGAATTTGAAACAATGAAACGAGAGATTATGTAGTTCTGAGTCATTCGCGCTTACCATTGGAAATTGCCGTAGCATTTCCCTCGTACTGGATGTTGAAGAGAGCTTCCCACAGCCTCCTGGACGTCCTCATCTTCTTCGTTAGTTGTAGAAATATTTGTAGAAATGTTATATTATGGTCCGGTCACACCGGAACCAACCACACGAGCAACCACAACGGTCAAGTTTTACAAAGATAATCGCCCTGTATCCTCGGCGCGCAAACCATATATGCACTCGTCGCATCCCCTCTCTGTAGCCGTCTTCTCCTCGCCCGCTCTTCTCTGATTGGCTGCGCTACCACGCGATCCTCCCCACCTCAGGGTCATTACACTCGGCGCGACGATGATGTCGATTACCGGTCCAGGCCATTTCGCCTTTTCTTGATGCAGCAACCCCGCTTGCGTCATGCTTCTCGACAAGAATAAGCCTGTAGCCGAATTCCCAGTGACTCATCTCTCTCACAATACCCTAACTGACAAAACTCCGTAAAATTCCGTAATCATATAATTTTCCGCGATAATGTTGTTCGTAATAATTCGCTTGATATTGTTTTCTATAACATCGAAAACCTATCTGTATACTTATAATCTTATAAAAACGCTCCAAATAACACCTTAATAATAATAATAAGTTACATGAAAACTTCTCTTGGCTGAACAATTTGCCGCGTAAATAAATAAAGAATGGCTTCCTACTGACTTATGTCAGTGGCGTAAAATACCCTCGAAAAACACGTTACAAGACGTCGAACCATTTTAGATCATTCTGCCGATGACAATACGTCAGAACCTAGATATCTCAACTGATCCCCTAATTGTTTTGACCAGTGTATAAAAATCCAACATGGCAACCATCCAAAATATTTAGACGGTTCTCAATATCTACCAATCTATTACAGCAATCAAACTGACAATTTGTATGTTGATAGCGGCAATTAATGTTAGTAGGATATATGAAAAAGGGCAATTTAGTTCTTCCCAGAACTACTTCTTTTTGTATCCTATTCAATCGGTTGATGAGAAACTTTGCACAATGATCACTATTATGTAATCTTGCCCTATTGGTACATAAGTCTTTGGTTTAGATTTAACAGTATACAGTTGACGCCTATCAATTATTCAGGAATGAATTCCTCTAACTCGCTTCGGAAAGATCCGATCTCGGTAAATCTTGGTACAGTGGACTACTGCTATGATCTATCTTGCCACGGTGGGTGAGTGGTCATCCTGTCGGACTTCTACCCCCCCCCCCCCCAAGGCTTGCAGGTTCGCTCCTGGCCGTGGTAAGTGATTTTTGAAAGGCGACAAAAATCATGGCACGCATGTCATACTTTTTTGGCTTGTTAAAGAGCCCATTTGAATCCAGTAGGCCGTGTTCATAATGGCAAAATTAATCTCGGAATTTTCAGCCAATACAAAATGTTCCTCTTTTCTCTACTAGGAAGCGCTATAGTTTCAAGGAGCTTAGATATCTAAGCTCCTTTACTTTCATAGCCTTCCAAGGAACAACAATAAATGCGACATGCAAGCTGCCCTCTGGGCGTCATGTAACAAAGCTTGCACCCGGCACCCGCGGCCATACGATATTATTATTATTATTATTATTATTATTATTATAATTATTATTATAAATATTATTATATAAGATGCGTTCAAAAAGTAACGAGCCGGAGGCTGGAATGCGCAAACCGGTGACTACATCGGCTAATCGTGGCGTGTGTAACGAGGTGCGGTTCCGACCAGAGCGTGGAAGGTCACAGCCCGTCACTAGAGGGCACGCGTGCACGTCACGTGACGATACAAAGCGAGCAGCAGCTTGCATCAATCGTCCAACGCTGCCAGTCGCATTGCAAACAGTGACATGGAGGCGTCAACCGAAGAGCAAAGAGGTGTTGTTCGGTTTCTGACAGCGGAAGGAGTAGGGGGAACGGACATTCATCGCCGAATGTCACAAGTGTACTGCGAACACTGCATGTCCCTTGCAAGGGTCAAAGCGTGGCACAAGAGCTTCAGGGAAGGGCGGGTGTCATTAGCCGATGATGCCCGGTCTGGGGCACTCCCCTGCATTACCGATGACAACGTTCAGCTGGTTGATGCACTCATTACCCAGGACCGCCGAGTGACTGTGAACACCATAGCCGCCGTGGTCGGATTGAGCGTCGGAAGTGTGCACACCATCATGAAGGAACGACTGTACTTGCAGAAAGTGTGTGCCCCATGGGTGCCCCACAGTCTTCAACCACACCAGGAAGCATGTCGAATGGCCTACTGTCTTGGTCTTGTTTGGACGATTGATGCATGCTGCTCGCAGCCTTATTTGGCCAGCAAAATTATTTTAATTGTCACATGAATTCAGACCGCCTGAATTTGAGAAAGGCCGCTTAAAGAAAGGAGAGGAGGGGGATTCGACTCATACCCTCGAGGCTTTTAGTTGAAAGACTTTGAATTGTACGGACGTATTGGTCCCGACCAGAATTAGGTACGGCATATTGCAAGTTCATTTGACCGCGAGGGCAGAGCCTTCGACAGTCAAGTTTGGCTACAATGACAGTGAAAGTTCAACATTGTATAATAAGAACGTAGAATATTTCGACAAGTCTAGTGAAGAGATACTTTTGAATTCAAATATTATTATCTAGAAGTCATCGACAAAGCGAATATCAAATAAACATTAGGCTATTCCAGCGAACTGAACATTATTTTACGACATCGTAAAAACTATATAGCAGCGATATTGAAAAGCAGAGGCAACGATAAATCTACAGAACTTATCTACGAGAGTTATTCGAAAACTGTCACAAACCTAGAGGAATTGCTGAGTTTTATTTCACTGGCCGTGAAAGCCAATATACCATCTTTTTGGAAGCCTTCATAGGGAGGTTAAGGCTGCTTGAGCTTTTACTTCTCGCAGTCAAGCGGTGCAGTTGTTCTGCATATAAAGGGAGGTAGCGCGCAGTTCGTTACTCCTGTGGGAGTCCAGGCGGGGACACCAAGAGCCCGCCGATGAGCCAGCTTGGTGTCCTAGGCGAAACCCCACACAAGACACGGTACAAACCTAGAAGAATTGCTGAGTTTTAATTCACTGGCCGTGAAAGCCAATATACCATCTTTTATAAGCACCAATACTCATCGAAAATACTTACGAACAGTTCAACAATATCTACGATTATTATAACAAAATGTCTATAATGAACTACAAAATTGAGTCAACGAGGATGTTTAATATTAATATTGTGAAAATGATGGAAATGAACTAACTTACTAAATACATGGGAGGGAAACAGAGCCGACGATAAGATGTGGATTACTTGAGTGACATAGGCATAGATGGATTACTGGAGTGACTTAGAAGTATGTGGATCTATACAACTACTGTACATCATGGACCACATAATTGGAATCTCGAGTCGACAATAATTACCCTACACCAACTTGGAAATTTACTCTAATTATCAGTAAAAACATACATAAGCACAATGAGTTCCAACCACGAGACCTTCAAGAAAGCTGCCGCTCGGAGAGAGATCAGAGTCAAAGACCGAGATATCACCCGACTACTCGACATCGAGCCCAGGAGAGGCGAGGATGAAGCCATCCTTAGCTGGAAGGAAATGCCAGTTCCAACAGATCGAGTTCCATCAGTTTTGGAAATGAAGAATATCATCACGGCAGAAGGTAGACGAACGACTTGTATTATTTCAGTAGTTTGATAATATTTGAGGATTATTTTGATCATGACCATCTTCCAGGAATGATCTATTTATTATAGACTCCACATATTTTTAGTAATTTGGATTTTATTATTGGAAGTTTGATGATTTTCGGAGTTTTAGGATTTTTCAGCGACGTTATTTAACGTTGAGTAAGATTTCTATTGTAATCGACGATTGGGAATTATTATAGATTAACTTTCTATAGCCTATATTTAGATTCGATATAGTGTTATTCGATTTTATTAGAAGTTATTTAGCAAGGTTTATTAGATTTTGATGTCAGGATTTGTGAAGTTATCTGATATTTTAGATTTGAATTAGATTCATTCCAACAGTCAATGACGAACATTTTTAATATGATATTTACGAGGTATTAGTCGTTTCTAGACAATTATGACGTAAGTGTATGAAGTTTTGACAACTCTAGAACAATGCCAACCCTAACAGCGAATTTGTTGTATAGCAAGAAGTAAGTGTACTTCTTATTTGAGAAAGATCAGAGAGGAGAGGCAAGCAATGTATTACTATTACGTAGGATGTGTTTTTTTTTTCAGGCTATGTAATTGTCCTCGAGTGTAGTCAAGTAAACACGCGCCAATTCTGAGCTCCCCGGGTTTTAGTTTGAGGCGAAGTAAAACGTATCCAGTACAACTTATAAAAGTTACAAAAGTGCGGTAGGAAGTCACCCACAACGCAAGAATACAAGAACCTATCAATGGTAAAGGTAAATAGAAAATATCAGTAATTAATAACACCTCCCAGCACAAGGGGATAGTGAGGTTATACTGCACAAAGATGGTCATAACACAAATCGCATACAGCAACAAAAAATCTAAGTGAATGTCCTACCGCAGAAGTCGCAGGTAACATATAAAATCCCTGTATGGACAAGAAGTACCACCGGCAAGAAACCAGTGACCTGCGCTAAATGCGGTAATGCATTCTTCACGAATTGAAAGCCGTATGCAATAGCACAAATTTGTAAACGCCTTACAACAGATGATGCAGGAAAAACGCCATACACCAGAAGATACATACAGTATAACAAAATAAGTATCCTACATGAGTACGTTACATGCTATGCCACAAATCATTCCTAGACAGCACAAATATACCGGTATCCAACAGTAGTTCTCTCATATATAAAACACGTGAGAGAGCAGGAAAACCTAACGAACATCAGGAGGGACAATATGCCACCCAAAAAGAAAAATCGGAAAAACCACAAGACCACTATGGAATTATCGGAAAGTTCCGGTGAAGAACAACAGCAGGGTTCGGAAATCAAGGAAATGTTCTCGGAGATCTTGACTGAACTCAGGAACCTAAAATCCCAGAGTGACAAATTTAGGCGTGAAACGAAACAAGAAATCATGTCTATCAAAGAAACCATAGAGAAGACAGACGAAAAACGGAAAGAGGTAAACGAGGCAGTGGAGTCAAGAATAACAAACATAGAGAACACGACGCAAGAAAAATTAAATTTGACCCAAGAAAAATTAAATTTGATATCAGAAAGAATCAAAACCCTAGAGACATGGGAAGAACAAACGGAAAAAAGGATGAGAAAGAACAATATCGTAATTAAAGGAAAAGAACTAACGATGGAGAATGATAACAAAAAGGAAGTAGATGCAAAAGCTACAGAGATCTTAGGGAAGATAAATGCAGATGTTGAAATAGAGAACATGACATACATAGGGAAAGATAAAAACAACAGAGGGATCTTGAGAGTCACCTTCAAGAACTTCACAGACAAGCTAAGAATAGTTCGAAACAAGGCGACGCTAAAAGGGCAAGACGTCTATATAGACGACGACCTTACTAAGAATGAGAGAGAGATTCAAGCAGCACTAAGAAGCATAGCCAGAGAACAGGGAATTAAAGGCAACAACGAAGTAAAAGTTGGATATCAGAAGATCCTTCTAAATGGCCACTGGACAAAATGGAATGACCTAAACACAAAAGATCTAAACACAAAAAACTGAGCACCAACAACCAGGAGGTGATGTGCACTAAACAGACGGTACACAAGGGGAACAAGGAAGAACTAATAATCGCCACCTGGAATGTAAGGACTCTGAGAACGGAAGAAAGAGAAACGGAATTAAAGAATGCATTAGCTGACCTGAAATTCGATATACTAGGTCTTAGTGAGGTTAGAAAATATGGAAATAATTGAAACACTGGAAGGAGATATATTCAGCTACATAGGCGAAACGAAAGGACAGAGAGGAGTGGGATTCATAATAAAGAAGAAACAAAAACATTGCATTAAAGAAGTTAAAGGGGTCTCTGAGAGGATAGCTGTACTATCCCTGAAATTAAACAGACTTACCTTCACAATTATCCAAGTCTATGCTCCCACAGAAGCTAGTACGGAGGAAGAAATCGAACATTTCTACGACCTTCTACAAGACACATTAATCCACTACAAAGCCCATAGAACCATTGTAATGGGGGACTTCAATAGTAAAATAGACAATCAAGAAATTGAGGAAGAAGAGCCGATAGGACCCTACGGCTATGGATCCAGAAACGAACGAGGGGACAGGCTTATACAATTCGCACAGGGGCAAGGACTAAAAATCGATAATACCTTTTTCAAGAAAAACCCAAGCAGTAGGTGGACATGGATAGCACCAAATGGGAAAACAAGGAATGAAATTGACTTCATACTAGCAGACAGACTAGAGGGCATCAAAGATATCCAGGTGATCAATGGTCTGAAACTTGACACAGATCACAGAATGGTTCAAATGAAAATGCTTATTCCAAAGAAACAATGCCCATACGTTAAAACCCAAAGGTTTGACCCGGAAAGAACCAACCGAATCCAGTACACAGAGAAACTGAAGAAGAACCTGCAAGGGCTGGAAGAACAAGAAGAGATGAGCACACAGAACCTATTTGATAAACTGGAGAAGTGCATCACAAAAGCTGCTACAGAATCCTCTATTGGGGTGAAAAAGTCAGGAAATGGAAATAAGCTGAAAGAAAGCACCAGACGACTGATTGACGAGAGGGAGGAATTAAAACAGGAAGCAGAAACCAACCATCAGAAAAAAGACAGAGTATGCGGAATTGAACAAACGCACAAAAAGAGAAATCCGAAAGGACATCCGAGATCACAACACCGAAATGGTCAAGAAGGCTATAGAAAGATCGACATCAGTAAGAAAGATCAGGAAAGAAATATCAGATGGCAAACACTGGATATTAGGAGTGAAGGATGCAAAAGAAAATAGACTAGATTCAAGAGAAGAGATACTGCGACATGCCACGGAATTCAACGAGAATCTATACTCCAGCACCCTCGAGAGGGAAAGTATGATTAAAAATTTGAATAATCCGAAGGGTCACCAGGAAGATGAAATACCCCCCATCCTTCAAAGCGAGGTGAGTGCAGCAATAAAAGAAACCAAAAATGAAAGATGCCCAGGTGACGATGGTATATTTAACGAATACCTAAAATGGGGAGGTGAGGAACTTGTAGCAATCATCACTCGACTCTTCTTCACAATACTCGAATCTGAAGAAATACCAGCGGAGTGGAAACTAAGCACTATAATCCTGCTCCATAAAAAAGGAGCTAAAGACGACATCAACAACTATAGACCAATAAGTCTGCTGCCAAGTCTATACAAACTGTTCACAAAAATATTAACCAAGAGAATGTCAAAATTACTAGAGGAAAACCAACCTATAGAACAAGCAGGTTTCAGATCAGGATTCAGCACGGTGGACCACCTCCAAACAGTAAACCAACTCATCGAAAACTGCAAGAATTCAACCTTAAAGCCTATATTGCATTTATAGACTAAAAGCCTTTGACTCCGTGGAACACACATATGTTCTAGAGGCCCTAGAGAACCAAAACAAACAGAAAAGGTATATCAGACTTCTAGCAAAAATCTACGAGAGTAGCCAGGCAAAAATACGGACAGAAGTGGAGGGAAAACACTTCGAGCTAGAGAGAGGAGTGAAACAAGGAGACCCCCCACCAAAGCTGTTCACTTGCCTGCTAGAAAACCAATTCCGGAAAATGAAATGGAAAACAAGACACGGCATCAACATAGATGGACAAAACCTGACACACCTACGGTTTGCAGACGACATCATACTCATGGCAAAATCTGAATCAGACTTAGAACAAATGGTAACAGAATTATACAAGGTCAGCAAAGAAGCTGGCCTAACCATGAACCCGAGTAAAACGAAACTGATGACAAATGCGACAGAAAAACCAGTAAACATTGACGGTGAAACATTAGAGTATGTCCAGGACTATACATACCTAGGTCAAAACATTTCATTCCATAACAATACGGAGAAAGAAATCAAAAGAAGAATTGGGCAAGCATGGAAAAAATTCTGGTCCTTGAAATTCATTGTAGGAGATACATCTCAGAAACTAAGTCTGAAAACAAAAGTTCTAGAGAAATGTGTAATCCCAGTAATGCTGTATGGATATCAAACATGGTCACTAACTTCGCAGCAGAGAAAAACGCTCCAGATAGTCCAACGCAGGATGGAACGAAAAATCCTCAATATCACGCTGAAAGACAGAATACGGAACGAGGAGATACGCAGAAGAACCAGTATTAAAGACGTCATCAACACAGCGGACAGACTAAAATGGAAATGGGGAGGCCACGTAGCGAGGATGGAGCATAGAAGGTGGACGCAGAGACTAACGATGTGGGACCCCAGAACCGGCAGGAGAAACGTAGGAAGACAGAGGACACGCTGGGCTGACACATTCAAGAAATTTGCCGGACCACAATGGACAAGAAGAGCAAGGGACAGACAAGAGTGGAAGACCCTAGAGGAAAGGAAAGGAGCAACTCAGTGCAACATAGTGAACCCTTAAATACAATAGCGATAATGTATTGAGGACAGTTAAAACTCTACTAAAATAAAGTGAAAGTGCTAGAAACATTAACAATTTTGAAAATATTAGATATAAGAACAAGAATACAGAACATAGACAATACTGTAACTAGATTAGGAATAGGTATATCAATAGCTATAAGAACAATTCAAGAACAGAGACTAGCATGCCAGAAAAGTGCACTACTAGGTGCTTCACTACTCTTTAAGACTGCTCACCTAATGAGTGTAATGGAGCAAAATCCCTGCCTAGACAGGAGGCCCTTGCCCTTAGGGGATTAAAAGGCTGTATTTATTATTATTATGATGTGAATAGGCAGATTTTCAAGATCAACAATTTTGTAAGTTGATATCGTAGCATGTGGTATTTTAAAGGAAACGAACCACGGCATTGTTAAAGTAGGAAGAGCTGACTGATGAGAACAGCTGATTATTGAAGTCATATGGCATGGACATGAGCACGATGATTAAGTAGACAGTATTGATGGTTTATGTTCGACCCTGACTATTGTGTGTCTGAAAACTGTATCATAATGAGGGTAATTGTAACACTATTTTTCACTATGAAACAGTTTCTCCCACCAATCACAGCTCAAGAAACAGTTGTTTGACCAATTAGATAAGGTTAGCATCGCACCTGCGTGGAGTCCCAATGCCTTCTAAACTGCGTTGCCTAGTGTCATAGTAGGGTAATCGAGGTGGCCATGGTCAAATACAAGGCATTCTCTGCGTCTCATGCGCTCTGTTCAGTACATAAAACTGGCAAAATCGCGACAGATATTTATGAATATTTATCTTCGAACATAAAATAGTTATAATAATTATAGTCGAACATAAACTGCCGTATGCAACTCGCCTATAATGGTAATTAAGACACTCGTATGGAAATTATAAAACTCGCATACGCTCGTTTTATAAATATACTCGTGTCTTAATTATAGCCATTATAGGCTCGTTGCATAATGTACTATTATGTTCGACGATGTCAAAATTTATTATTTTATATGTCAGAAAACTGTACTATAATGAGAGTCATTTAAGTAATACTTTTCATTATGATAGGCTACAGTTTCTTCAATCAATCAGAGCTCAACATTTTCATTCATTGACCAATTAGGTGAGGATAGCTTCGCACATGCGCTCAAAATGCAACATGTCCGACATAAATTACATAACTTGAAAGTTGACAATGTAATGGATATCGGATCAATATTTGTAGTTACAATTCCAGACCCAAAGACAAATTCAGCACGAACCATTACGGTAACAAGAAAATACTATGAAATATGCAAGATATTTAGGAATCTACGTCCAGAAGTTTGCAACACACCATCCTTCTACCCGAGCCTATATAAATTACCGACATGGAAAGTGTGCATCGTCCGTATTGTTTGCATAAACAAACTGCGGATTATTGCAAAATAAATAGCACTGTACCTTAATATCCGCAACTCCAATTTCTACACAGGGCATTGCATTTGTTCAATTTCGCCCACGATGTTTGTGAATGCTGCTGTTGATATAAACACACAAGAACGTCATGGACGCAGCAAGCATATGACATTTCATCCACGGGAATTATAGCCCTGCTCTCTATTCAGTAAAGGGATTTCTTATGCTAAACTCTTCCGCCAGATGTCATGACTGTTCTATTTGGGACTCCATTCATTTGCCTTCCGTTGACGTTCCATACGCATCGAAATTGAAGAATAACTAGTTGATAATACGATACATTTTAATTCCAAAGCGTTTGTAACAGCCCTATTTTGTGTTATTTGACCAAATTAACAAAATGATCCCACATAGTATCTGTGCGCTATCTGTTGGTGCTACTTCATGATAAACAATGTTTCAAAGCTTTGGAATTCGTTATTGGGTAGAGAGTAAACGCTGAGCCCACACAATTCCCAAGAAGAAGTCAATCGACAGTATCTTGACAGATATTTATGATTAGTTTTTGTTAGAACATATAGTAAAGTTATTATTATCGTCGAACATAAACAGTCGTATGCAACTCGCCTATTATGGTAATTAAGACACGAGTATGTTTATAAAACGCTCGTTTTATAAACATACTCTTGTCTTAATTATTGCCATTATAGGCTCGTTGCACAATGTACCATTAGTCTACCATTATGTAAAGGATTGTTATGGTAAAGACTCTTATTGATCACGGAATCAATAAGATTGAATATGCATTATTATGCGGAATTTCGTGCTAGTATATTGAAGATTTTTGAGTCGACGAGGATGTTATATATCAGAGGAAGCATGAGCGATTTTGGACAGTTTTAGTAATATTTGGTGAAGTCTATATGTAATTTAAGTGATGCTATCAGCGATTTGAAAAGTAATATGATGCTTTATGGAAGGCCTGGAGGGCCTCCGATCTGATCAAAGTTTAAGATCTAATGTAATACCACTATGATTGATAGCAAATGTAGATCGAGGAAGGATGTTCTTGGGAGTGTGACTAAACGCACTTGCCTAAACTGCATGCCACATACATTTTCATTTAAGACTGTTTTGCCTCTTAGTGTCCAGTCTATAGTCTGCAAACCTCTGTTTGCAAACAAGTTGCCTCCATAATCCCCTATTAGCAGTTAGCACTGCGGCCTCCTCAGCTTCTATACCTCTCAATTTGAAATCGTTCAACAATGAATCTTACCATCGCCTACTAGGTCTACCCATGCTTCTCTCACTCTCTACAGCCGAACTCATTAACCTCCTAGGTAATATCTCCTCCCCCATTCTCTTCACATTTAGGGGTAGATGACGTCGTAGTTCCGCCCCTTAAAACAACAATAACTAACTAACTAACTCTTCACATGACCCCATCTACTTAGTCGGCTCATACCAACAGGTTCATCTAATAATAATAACCCCCATCACTACAGCCCTTTAAGGGCCTAGCCCTACCAAGCAACCGCTGCCCAACCATTTGGCCTGCAGATATTGGGGTGACGCGTGATCATCGCATCGGGTCTTCTCGGCCGTTAATCTTGGTTTTCGTGATCAGGGCGCTGCCTCACTGTCAGACAGCTACTCATTTGTCCTCACGAAGCTGAGTGCAACCCGTTTCAGCCCTCACGTTAGTTTCTAAAATCCCTGACGGAGTCGGGAATCAAACCCGGGACCTCCTGGTGAGAGGCAGGCGCACTACCCCAACAACACGGGGCTGGCAACAGCTTCATCTAGTGACTTCATTTCTGACAGCCGTTATCTCTTCATTACCAGTACCTTCTGCCATTGCTCCCACATACTTGTCCCAACAATCATTCGTGCTGCATTCATATCAGTTACCTCTAGCTTACGTATCAGATATCCTGAATCTACCCATCTCTCACTTCCATACAGCAAGGTCTGTCTAATTACTGAGTGATGTAGGGAGAATTTCGTCGCAAAACTAACTTCCTTCTTTCAAAGTACTGTTGGATGGTTGGTTCCTTAGTTTAGGGGCTGTGACAACGCGTTCATGTAGCCCCGTGTACTTTGGATGTGTGTTAATTGTGATGACTGTATTAGTGTGTGTTATCTGTTTTAATTCAAGTAAGGACAGCAGACAATAATTTCAAGTAGTTCCTACGTTTGCTACCGTCCACGACACCTAGCTTGCGGACTTGGCTACTAGATGGTATCACAGCCATCACCTGGCAGCGAACCTTAAAGATAATAGAGCGTTATCAATTCTAACCTACAAATTTTTGCTTCACACAAGTGTAGTTAGTGGAAGGTTCTTTTTCATGCCATAAATCTATGACATGGGACCACCGGCTTTACTTCCCCTCCGAAGGAAGGCACACTGAGGGATTTTTAACGCTCTTAAAAATCCAACGACTTCGGCCGGGTTTGAACCCGCGACCTTGGGCATAGAAGCTCAGCATGCTACCAAATACGCTCAAAATACTGAGAACTCACTGCATTGGTTTTTCTGCACCACGTCTCTATTGCTTTCCCCATACTACCATCGTGAGAGAATACATAGCTTTAAAATGGTCTATTGTTCAAATTTAGCTCACTTATCAGGCATTCTATTTTCTTGTGTTTCTTCCCTGCCGACATAGCATTCGTTTGTGAAATGCTAATTTGTATGCCATATTCCCTACATTTCAAATTCTAAGATGTTGGCTTGTAAGCTTTCATTATTTTATTATTTAACAAGATGTTCAGGAAAGAACATAAATCCTACTTTCTCCCAAATGCATGGGTATTCTTATAACACTTTGTCCTTTTCAAGGAGTATAATTGAATGTTGGTTGTAGTAACTTGTTGAAATACAACGTGCTAGTGCTAACTCTGTACAAAATTTCATTCAATTCGGTTTCACCGTGTTTGAATTGATATGGTGAATCGATTTGCACACATACATAGCCGCTATCTACAAACTATTGGGCTGATGACCTTGTAGTTCAATTAAAAGATGCTTCCCACAAAAAGGTATGTTGTTGCAAAATTTGGTAGAGATCAAATGATTAGGTTGGTCGTAATTTGATTTAAGCTTTTAACATTTGAGTGGCCGCCATTCCGTTTCCGTCAAGATGGTGGTGATATAAAGCATGCCACTGGAGTGCCGTTTGCTAGTGCTACCTCTGTACCAAATTTCGTTCAATTCGGTTTCACCGTGTTCGAATTGATATGGCGAATCGATTTGCACACATTCGCCATCTGCAAACTATTGGGCTGATGATCTTATAGTTTGGTCAAGATATGCCCCTTACATGAAGGTATGTTGTTGCAAAATTTGGTAGATATCAAATTATTAGGTTGGTCGTAATTTGATTTAAGATTTTAACATTTGGGTGGCCGCCATTATGTTTTCGTCAAGATGGTGGCAATATAATACATGAAACTTAGGTGCCCTTTGCTAGTGCTACCTCTGTACCAATTTTTGGTCAATTTCGTTTCACTGTGTTTGAATAGATAGGGGGAATCGATTTGCACTCATACATGACCGCCATCCGCAAAATATTGGGCTGTTGACCTTTTAATTTGGTCAAAAGATCCTTCATACATAAAGATATCACGTTGCAAAATTTCGTAGAGATCGGATGATTACGATGGTCTGGTAATTTGATTTAAATTTTTAATATTTGGGTGGCCACCATTACGTTTTCGTCAATATGGCGGCCATATTAGACATGGCACTGAGGTGTCCTTTGCTAGTGCTAACTCTGTACCAAATTTCGTTCAATTCGGATTCACCGTGTTTGAATTGATAGGGAGAATCGATTTGCACACATACATGGCCGCCATCTGCAAACTATTGGGCTTGTAGTTTAGTCAAAGGACGCTCGCTTTATAAATATAAGTTGTTGCAAAATTTGGTAGAGATCGGATGATTAGGTTAGTCGTCATTTGATTGAAGCTTTGAACATGTTGTTGCAAAATTTGGTAGAGATCGGATGATTAGGTTAGTCGTCATTTGATTGAAGCTTTGAACATTTGGGTGGCCACCATTATGTTTCCGTCAAGATGGCGGCAATATAAATCATGACACCGAGGTGCCACTTGCTAGTACTACCTCTGTACCAAATTTCGTTCAATTCGGTTTCACCGTGTTCGAATTGATAGAGGGGGACAGACATTCAGAGTACACACACTTACATTCACACTCACACACACACACACTCACACAGACAGACACACAATTTTTGGACCTGTGTTGATCTCATAAGTCTACTTTCATGCTAAAAATATGAAGACCATAAAAAAGACGGGTTAAAACACACCTTTTGGAATTGCCCCGAGAACAGCTCGAGAGCATTCACCTGTGATGCCTGAGGTGGTATCACTCTGCGCGACCTAATAACTGGGGAACGAGTTTTAATAACTTGATGTTTATAGAATGAAATATATGAACAAAAGTAATTTTCCGTCAATTATAAGGATAGCGTTAGAAAATTAGGTTCTGTGTTTGTGAAAGGAACACAGATTCCCACGACTCTCACAGATAACCTTTCACTGAGACGTGAAAGTTGGCGTGTCTTACTTGCCGGGAGAAGATTCTTATTCCTTGTGAGGATACTTCATACCCACATCCGTATGTGTTTGTTGTACATAGGAAGGGAAAAACATTTTTAAATATAGACAGTTGATTTTATAATTGGATGTTCAATACAGTACTGTCGACATTAAATTAAATATTTGCATCAAAGTTTTATCAGATCACCAATGTTTCAAAAAAGATTATATATAAAAACAGACAAAAAAAATAAACCTGGGACTTTTACAAAACATTTGGGGGACACTTTGCTGATTCCGCAGTACTTGAAATATATTTTCTGCTGACACCCCAGCGCAAGAGACGAGTTGATCTCACGTGTTGTGTTGAGTCAACTATTTAATTTTCCTTGGCTATGGATTCAGAAACGACAAATGCTACCAACTGGTGGTAAAATCGTAAAAACCTGTGTTGTAATTTTGTTTGTGAAATTTTTACGAGCACACATTTTTATTCACTGACAAAAAACATGTTCATATACAGATGTTGCATTAAAATACAAAAATGAATCCCACATAAGATAAACTTGTGCGAGGGCTTCATGAACACAATTTCTTAATTTATTAGCAACATGGCATTTGACTGATAATAGTAAGAAACGTTTTTAGTAACTGCATTAATTATAAGGATAATAACAAGTAGTTCCGTGAAGAACTATACAGCCTATTTTCATATATCCTACTTATGTTAATTGCCACTATCAACATACACAATTTCAGTTTGATTGCTGTAATAGATTCGTAGATATTGAGAACCGACTAAATATTTCGGATGGTCGCCATGTTGGATTTTATATATGTAGGTCCTAGAGTTATGTACAGTTACATGAAGATTATTGTGTATGTGTAGCATTCAAACTTAAATCGGATGATTCGGACACAAGGAGTTTTTAAAATTTCGCACAGCTGCCATCTTGTGGTTATGGAAACAATTGAAATAAATTAGATGCCAGTGGATTAACATTCGTATAAAGATTTACTGTACCAAGTTTCACTGCACGCGGATGGTTAAATTGCGAGAAACGTCCATGTGAATATTTATAATTCGCGTCACTGCCATGTTGGATTTGTGATCACCAGGTTATTTAAAGTCCTATAGGTGAACTTAAGTTCATAGCCCCTATGAACATTAAAAAATGCAGTTTCATTGCTAAAATAGATTCATAGATATTCAGTATCGTCTAAATATTTCGGATGGTCGCCATGTTGGATTGTTAAATGTATAGGCCATAGAGTCATGTACCATTAAAGGAAAATTATTGCGTAGGTTCATTATTCAAACTTTCACTTCGATCGCATGACTACATCACAATAAATAAAATCTTAATTTTAAAATTCGCACTGCCGCCATCTTGAGGTTATGTAAACAATTGAACTAAATTAGATACCAGTGGATTACAATGTGTATAAATATTTCCTGTGCCAGGTTTCAGTGCGCTTGGAACATTAAATCGCGAGAAAGGTCTATTTAAAATTTTCAAATTCGCTTGGCCGCCATGTTCGTTTTGTAGTTAACCGATTTTTGAAAGTCTTATAGATGGACTTCCAGTAGTGCCCTTTATTTCCGTACAAAATTTCAGGGTTTTACCGCTAATAGTTTCAGAGATATAGAATGCCGGTGAAATATTTCGCACATCCGCCATCTTGTGATTATGTAAACAATTGAACGAAGTTAGATGTTGGTGCATTACAATGTATATAAACATATACTGTACCAAGTTTCATTGCGTTTGGTTGGTCAAATCGCGAGAAACGTCTATTTAAAAGTCGCAAATTCGCTTGGCCGCCATGTTGATTCTGTAGTTACCAGGTTTTCAAAAGTCACATAAGTGAACTTATAGTAGTTCCATCTATCACCATAGAATATATCAGGGTAATATCGGTAATAGTTTCGGAGATATTGAATGCTGGTGAAATATTTCGCACAGCCGCCATGTTGGATTGGTGAGTCGTAACAAAATTTGAATGGCACGGTCGAGGTCGCCGGGAATAGTGCTATGAACTTTCCGAGTTTCATTGAAATCGCTCCAGCCGTTTAGATTTTATTAGGGGGGGACACACACACGAATCACACACACACACACACACGCACACACACACGGACAAAAGGTGATCTCATAAGCCTATTTTTTCAAAATTGAAAATAGGCTAAAAATAAAAGAAGATGGTACATTACTTATTTGTGACCGAGTTGGTTTAAATATGTTGGTGAAAATTTATAAGTTCATTTACTTTATCAAAGTTATTAAAGGAGCCATGTAAAAAGCCTTTTCTTCAGTATACTCAGGGTGTTATTTGTCACATTTACTGGCAATATATTGTATATCCTAGCGCTAAGGCAACTTAAATTCCTTTGGCCAAGTAGTGTGTTTCGACGAGGGATATTTATTCCAGTTCTGTCTTGAAGTCTAGTGCACATTTTAAGTTTTTGTCCATTAGAGAAGGGCTTCATATTTTTATGTATAAAAATGATTGATGACTGAACAAATAACTGTCGTATATTAAGCAACATGCTTGGTTGATACAGTTCACATGTTGGAAAAGTTGGTGGCTTTTTGTACATAACTTTTAGAATGAAATTCTGGCAGGTATTTAACTGAGCCAAATGTGAATCAAGTATTCCACCCCAACCATTGATTCCATATTGTGGTTGTGACTGGACTAAGGTAAAATATACAGTTCTCAAGACTTTAGCTGACAAGTATTTATAAATAATTTTCCATATATTTGGCGTTGCATTTATGAGGTAGTGGTGCTAATAAATCATATTATTAGACATATCATATCGCGGTTTTGGACAAGGTAACACGGGATTAGCCCTAGTACCACTTTTTGTGTTAGATGATTTAGACAACCTATGTCAGAAGAAATTTGAAGAACTGTATTTATGTCACAAATATGTAGTTATGTAATTTCTATGTTAACTTTTTAAACCACGTTATTTCCCTTAATTTGTCATGTTTCCCATCGATCCATTAATATTACGGATTTAGCCGAGTCTCCCCTATATCTATAAATGAAACAAGTAGTTCCGTGACGAACTAAAGAGCCTTCTTTTATCCAAATTATAGAGACCATATATCAACAGTTGGCAGACCTGGCGATTCTAAATATATATTTAGTTCAATCTCTTAAGGTTCACAATGCACCTGCAAAATTTGGTTGAGATCCAATAGATAGTATGTACGGTACATGTGTTTAAATATTGAATTTATCAGCATGCGACACTGCCATAAATCGGATGCTCAAACTTAAATTGAAATATTATGATATATATAGCCTATGTGCCAATTTTGAAAGAACTTCATTTATTAGTATGGAAGTTACATGTGATTCAACATTAAACCTATCGGCAAACGTAGAATCATGTTGGCAACACTGTCGTATATCGGTTACTGAAAATTAACCTACATTTGCAGGTACTATATGTATGCAAATTTTAGAAAGGTTGGCTTGCATACTTTCTGATATATTGAGAAGAGGATAAAAATGTATAGTGTATTTTTCAACAGTTGGCAGACCCGTTGACACTAAAAAACTGCAAATTCATATCTGCTCCGGTGCGCAAATCACATACCAAATTTGGTTGAAATCCAATATATAGTATGGAAGTCACATGCATTTAGAGATTGGACCTATCAGCAGGCATAGAATTATGTTGGCAACACTCTCATGTATGGGCTCCTGTAAATTAGTCTGATTTAATATTATCTATATGTGTGTCAATTTTGGACAATTCCCATGCATATCTTCCGAGATAGACCTCAATTTACAATTGTGATTTTTCAGCAGTTGGTAGTACTGACGTAATTTTAAAATATCGCCTTGCTATATTCAGGTATAGATCTTTACTCATACCAAATTTGGTTTTGATAGCTGCAGCCGTTTAGGAGTTGATAGGGGAGGGGCACACAGACAGACAGACAGACACAAGGACAGACAGATGGACAGACGGACACACATTTGCCCGGATCGATCTCATAAGTCTATTTTTTCCTCATTTTTACAAAATGTAAAAAGTAGGCTAAAAATAAAACACTATTAATACAATAAAACAACTGGAAGCCACATAGGTCTATATATGTTACGCTCAAAGACCGAATTCGCTCAATGACCGAAATTTTTACCCACGACGCGACGTGGGTACGACAAAATACTCACAACGCGACGTGGGTACCGAAATTCGGTCATTGGCCGAAACGGAATGCCCACGTCGCGTTGTGGGTAATCCTGTTTGCTCAAAGACCGATGTAAACTTCACTTCGGAGATTGAGCAATGCAAAAATACCCACGTCGCGTTGTGGACAACGTGGCTTGCCCACAACGCGTTGAGGGTATTTTGCTTTTGCGCAAAGACCGAAATGACATCATATAGTCGTGAGCGTGTACAGACTTGTCTGCGAGTCCGCCACCCTCCCCTCCACTCCTAGCTGTTACTGCCATTAGTCAACACGAAACACGCCCAGTGTCAACCCGCTTTGTAGCTGTGCATTTTAGTGAGTTTTTTAGTTAGTGTTTGTGTTTACTAGTTGAGTGAGATGGAAGAAGCATTCTATATCAAGCTGCAGGAGCTATTATGCACGAAGGACCTTGAGTCGGGTCGCACGTTCATCATGGACAGAGCTCGTTACGACGAGATTATCAATCAAGTGAAGGAGGCGGAATAAAAGAAGAAGTGTGGAGGAACTCTGAGCTCAAAAGAGTATCGTCGCATAAATCGTCTCGACGTTATTCAGATCGGAAGTGTTCAAATGTTGATAGAGAAGTCTGTGGGTGACTTGACTGACATAAAATACTTTTGCCGATACGAAGAAATTTTCGGAGCAATACATGCAGCCCACTTGAATACAGGACATAAAAAAGAAAAAGCCATGGAAGCTGAACTAAAGAAGAAATTCTGCAATATCACCAGAGAAGTTATAAAAATATATTTAGATATGTGTGAGGCCTGCGCTTTGAAGAAAAGATCAATTAAGAAGGGACTTGTTGTTAAACCAATGGTTATGTCTGCTATGAATTCTCGATGTCAAGTAAGTTTGAATTTTACAAATCTGCATTATTTACACACCTGCCTGATATAGTACCATGAACTGTATGTAAAATCACGTAAGCTACAATATTTAGGTAGTTTACACCTACTATCGGCTGTTTTCATAATAATTGATTCATAAATGCGGCGTACATAATAATAATCGTTGCTGCATTCTTAATACCTTAAAATTAACCTTTAGAAAACTAACTAAATAACTATTTTAATGTGTTTTTTAAAACATAGACAGCGTTTCTGTCGACTAGAGTTCGTTTGGCTAAAATTCGAAGTAGTTTCCGAAGTACTCAAGTGTGAGAAACAAATTAATTACAGGTAAAAGTATACAATACCTTGTCACCCTTAAAAAATTTACTATTAAGATATGTTATAGGCAATGAACTGAAAATTGTAGATAAACATTATTTAAAGGTCGGAAAATGAAAAAGGGGAGTAAAATGGTGTTTTTTCGTTTTTTGCAATTTTATGCAACTTTTGCCTTTTTAAGCTGATTTTAACGACCTTTTTTTCTTTCCCATGTTTTACGACGTTGGCAATACGATGGGATACAAAAAAAACTGCCGTGGAACGAACATTGATTTTTATTGAAGATTTTTTACACTTTTTGCGATGTTAGGCTAATTTTTGCGTTTTCAATCCGATTTTTACAACAAAAAAATACCGTGTTTTTTCAACATTTTTGATAACATGGGACACTAAAAACACTTAACAACGCCACAAACACCACAATTTGTTATTGTTCTATTATTTTTTTATGATACCCTAACTTAACCTAACCGACCACATAACATCGGAGGCCACTCTTCTAAGGCTGTTGGCAAGTTATATGCGAGTTATTCAGCTTTAAAAACCATACTTTTATGACTTACAAGCACTATTTGCCGACATATTTAGAAGAGTGGCCGCCGACAAGACGTGGTCGAAAAGGTTAGGTTAGGTTATAATATAAAAAACCTTAATAGTCAGTCCGTGTTTTGATAAAAAAAAAACATGTTCGTTCCATGGCAGCGTTTTTTGTGTATCCCATTGTATCAAAAATGTCAAAAAACATGGGAAATAAAAAAAGTTAAAGTTGGCTTAAAATGCAAAAGTTATGTAAAATCGCAAAAAACGAAAAGAACGCCGTTTTACCCCTTTTTTTTCACTTTCCGACCTTTAAAACATGTTTATCAATCATTTTCAGTTCATTGCCTATAACATATCTCAATAGTAATTTTTTAAGGGTGACAAGGTAATTGTTTTACCTAATAACAAGGCCTGTTTGCCATCTCTTGATGAATACAGTACATTTGCATTTGTCAGTTGGCACAGGCTAGAGTAAAAGGTGGCTTTTCACCGATGTCTCTGTCTCACTCATGGCTGTGATTATATGGAAGCTACTGAGGTATGGGTGGTGCTTAGTAATGGCATTCAGGGTACAGTCAGTGCCTGTGAATGCTGTGAAATGTTCTACTCATAGGGTTAGGACTACTGTTCTGACTCAGTGAGGAAAGCAATGGCAAACTACCTCACTCCTCTTCTTGCCTAGAACGCCTCAATGTAGCACTGCCTTGGGTTTTTGTGGGTATCTACTCACATAACGTAACGGCTGTGCTTTTGAGGATCCAACCAGCCTTCGGGCTGACTACCTAACAGACAGACCTAATAACATTGAAATGTAATATAAATTTTAAAACCAAATAAAACTGTTCCTAACAAGCCAAATAATGCCTGCATAAGAAATATTTTTAGAATTATTATTGTCAAAGTTACAACAACTTATGTACAAGGGTTTGTCAAATACCTCGGAAAATCAATGTTTTTAAATACAATAATCGTTTTCAAAACATGAAAAAATTTTAAAACAATAATCCGTTCTAAATTTCTTCATTAATCTAGTATTAACCTGTGGTCATGTTTGTAAAAACTGAAACTTTTTAAACGTATTTATAACGGAGTTATGACTGGGCAAAGTGACTATAATAACAAATCTAAAAATAGTTGGGCCACTAATAATTTTTATGAAAACTACGCTACTTACTTATTATATTTCCTTAGGTTGATCTTATCGACATGCAGTCTGAAGCAGATGGAGAATACAAGTTCATACTCAACTATCAAGATCACCTGACAAAGTTTGTGATTCTTCGACCACTGAAAAGAAAAACAGCTGATGATGTGGCAGATGTCCTCCTGGACATATTTTGCATATTTGGTGCACCGAACATTCTCCACAGTGATAATGGAAGGGAGTTTCGTAATAAGGTAAATTTTTATAATCAAATCTACTTTAAAATAGTTATAAACTCAACCAAGGAATGGTAATCTGGTGTAATCAATCATTTTGGTGTAACTTTCAGATAATCGAGACTTTGGCGACAAAATGGAGTGCTATCAAGCTCGTCCACGGGAAACCACGACACTCGCAAAGCCAAGGATCTGTCGAACGGGCCAACCAAGACGTAAGGGGCAGTTTGGTAGCTTGGCTGGCTGATAACGACACTTCTAATTGGGCGAACGGTCAAAGAATTGTCCAGAATACCAAAAATAATAGTTACCACTCGGGAATAAAAATGACACCTTATGAAGCTATGTTCGGCGCCCCACAGAAGAATGGCCTACGTAGCTCCATCTTGACTGAGGAGCTTTGCAATCGGATTGTCAGTGAAGAAGAGCTGGAGCAGGAACTCACGTTTGTTAAAAATAGCATAAACGAAAACGATATGACACAAGATAATGATGAACTCGTGGACAATGCTATGCTAGATCAAAATGAAGCTGAATTCAATGAAAGAAATATGTTGGTTTGCTCTGTATGCGATCAGACTATTGGTGACGATGAGTGTGCTTTGGCAACTGAGAAATGCTTTGAATGTGGGCAAAAAATTCATCTAGGATGCTTTCCAACAACTGAATTCGGTTCTGAATTGCCCCTTTGCTCTCTTTGCTCAAAGAAATCTGCAGTTGAAACCGCCAGGGGAAAGTGCAAATTGGGACTTGGGTCACAGGCTGAGAAAATGTTGAAAATTTCGGGTAAAAAATTATCTTCTGTGTCTGTTGGTGACAATGTAGTTGTTCAGATTCCTGAAGTAGACCGTGGCCGGCTGGCCCCGCGAAATATCATGGCTGTTGTCATGAACGTTGACGAGGATCACCACACACTTGGAACAAAACATGGGAACCTCGATAAACAATTCTCTAGGAACCAATTCCAACCAATAAAAAACAAATTCCTGAAAACTGATGAAGTGCCTGAACCTTTCATCAACGTCAGGCAAGAAGCGGTGGTGTCGTCAGGGTCTAAACAAGGGTTTGTTAAATGTGGATGTAAACAAAGGTGCACAGGAAAATCCTGTAAGTGTTTAAAATCAAATGTAATATGTAACTCAAAGTGCCATAGCAGCAACACATGCGCAAATAAATAAACAGTTCTTACAATGAATGTATCGTGATAAACTTAACTTTAAATACGTTTTTCTTACATTATAGTATTTAATTTAAAGTTTTCTTTTGAGTCATATATTTTTAAGGTTTACAATGTCAAATGTGTTATAAAGCAATACATTTCTTTATAATATGTAACATACTTTATAACATTAATTATAACATTTTCTTTAAAATATTAATAAATGTTCATTATGTTGAAAGAATGTTTATTTCCAAACCAACTTCTTTTTTACTATAGTTTGCCGATAAGGTATCAAACAACTAAACTACTGACGTTGGGTCATTTCGGACTTTGCGCAAAAGCAAAATACCCACAACGCGTTGTGGGCAAACACGTTGTCCACAACGCGACGTGGGTATTTTTGCATTGCTCAATCTCCGAAGTGAAGTTTACATCGGTCTTTGAGCAAACAGGATTACCCACAACGCGACGTGGGCATTCCGTTTCGGCCAATGACCGAATTTCGGTACCCACGTCGCGTTGTGAGTATTTTGTCGTACCCACGTCGCGTCGTGGGTAAAAATTTCGGTCATTGAGCGAATTCGGCCTTTGAGAGTAACATATACAGTGTGGTCCGCCAGCCCCTTATTTTTTTGGAGGAAGGCAACCCAACTAACGCGTATATCACAGTCATCCTAAAAACATTAGTACCTGTTCCTTTACGTCCATTGTACAACTTTACCGTTGAGTACATCCTCGCGAATATAGTAGAAATTAATAGTGGCAGTTTTCTTTCAATGACCTCAAATATAATGCATGATTGAAACGATTAGAGCTCCGAATAACACATGCTTACGTTTTGACAGGAAGTGTCTACGAATAGATGCAATGCGTGCCAGCAATATACCATGGTTCTCGGTAGCTATGGTGGCTAAATCAAGAGTAGTGTCAACGAAGTCGCATTGTAGTAGGTTCGAATCTTGAACTAGTACTTTTCTTTTTTTGCTTAATGTCGTTAATTGTGGATGTATTATGGACGCATATCTATCTGTTCCAACGAGTGATTTTTTATTTGGTCCTCAAAAGGACCGTACTTATCCGATGGTACGCAGCCAGATTGGACGACGACATAATGATCTGTAGAACGAAAGCTAGGTATCCTGTATATTCAAGGTAGCAAGTGTTCGAAATTTTTACCACCTTTGTTTAAAGGAAAACTCCGACTCACTCAGACGACCCACATAACAAATAAATAAATACATCAGACCAAAACTATAATTCCTTTCAACGGCGTCTGTGCAAAAAGCGCTTGCTATACACTTACAGTAATAGTTAGTTAGTTAGTTAATGAGGTTTTAAGGGGCGGAACTACGAGGTCATCTGTCCCAAACCTAAAGTAAATACAGATAATTATGACATTATTGGTTTTACGTCCCTTTTAACTGCTCTGGCTTTTTGATACGCCGGGGTGCTGGAATTTTGCTCGGAAGGGGATCTTCAACGTGCCAGTAAATCTACTGACACGGCTCCCTCGCATTTGCGCACCCTCAAATGCCAGCTGACCGCACCAGGATACGAACCTGCAACCTGCAACCTTAGGCACAGCCAGCTGAGCCTCGCAGCAAGCCAGTAATTACAGAATGTGTCATATTATTATAAATATTGAACTATTAAAATTCTAATTATCACGAATAGAGTCGCTTCCGTTGCGTAGTAGTCAGCGTGATTAGCTGACACCCCGGACGTCCTGGGTTCGATTCCCGGCTATGCCATGAAATTTGAAAAGTGGTATGAGGACTGGGACGGGGTCTACTCAGTCTCGGGTGGTCCAAATAAATAGAGGGGGTTCGATTCCCACCTCAGCCATCCTCAAAGTGGTTTTCCGTGGTTTTCCGTGGTTTCCCACTTCGCCTCGGAAGGGGATCTTCAACGTGCCAGTAAATCTACTGACACGGCTCCCTCGCATTTGCGCACCCTCAAATGCCAGCTGACTGCACCAGGATACGAACCTGCAACCTTAGGCACAGCCAGCTGAGCCTCGCAGCAAGCCAGTAATTACAGAACGTGTCATATTATTATAAATATTGAACTATTAAAATTCTAATTATCACGAATAGAGTCGCCTCCGTTGCGTAGTAGTCAGCGTGATTAGCTGCCACCCCGGTCGTCCTGGGTTCGATTCCCGGCTTTGCCATGAAATTTGAAAAGTGGTATGAGGACTGGGACGGGGTCTACTCAGTCTCGGGTGGTCCAAATAAATAGAGGGGGTTCGATTCCCACCTCAGCCATCCTCAAAGTGGTTTTCCGTGGTTTTCCGTGGTTTCCCACTTCGCCTTCGGGCAAATGCCGGGATGTTACCTACCGTACGGCCACGGCTGCCTCATTACCTCTTCCTTGCCTGTCCCTCCCTATCCTCCCCACCTTTCCCATCCCTCAAGATGTCCCTGTTCGCTTTGCAGGTGAGGCCACCTGGGCGAGGTGCTGATCCCACCTCCCCAGTTGTATCCCCAGTCGAGATGTTTCAAGCTCCAGGTCACTGCCCGTAGAGGCGGTAATGATGGGATCCCTCGCTGAGTCCGTGGGAAAACCTAACCTGGAGGGTAAAATCGACTAAAAAAATATTAATTATAACGAATAGTATCCATCCATGGTTTAGAACAGGTTTTTTTTTTAATTTTATTTAGTCAATTTACCCTCTAGGTTGGTGGTTCCCACGGAATCAGCGAGGGAACTCACCACTACCGCCTCTATGGGCAGTGTCCTGGAGCTTGGAACATCTGGTTGGGAGGGATACAACTGGGGAGGTGTAATTAGCACTTCGCCCAGGCGGCCTCACCTGCAAAGCGAACAGGGGTCTCATGAGGGATTGGAAGGGATGGAAGATTGGTATGGATAGGCTAGGAAGAGGGAAGGAGGCGGCCGTGGCCTTACAGTAGGTATCATCCCGGCATTTGCCCGAAGACGAAGTGGGAAACCACGGAAAACCACTTCGAGGATGGCAGAGGTGGGAATCGAACCCCCTCTACTCATTTGGGCCACCCGAGGCTGAGTAGACCCCGTTCCAGTCCTCATACCACTTTTCAAATTTCGTGGCAGAGCCGGGAATCGAACCCAGGACCTCCGGGGCGGCAGCCTACCATGCTGACCACTACGCTACGGAGGCGACATGGTTTAGAACAGTATTTAGGGAAAATAACCATTTAAATGAGACAAGAAAATAACTTTCCCTATCGTCTTCGTAGATAATGTGAACAAAACCAAGTTGAAATCTTGCTGTACGAGGTAGGGAGGGTATAATAAAATAGTTAAAAAGAATTTAAAAAATCTGCCGTTGGATGGTCTTGAACCCGGGATCTTCGAAAGAGCGAGCGGGCGCAATAACACTTGCACACATTTCCAACACACTCTAGAGGTTTTTGTTGCGCTTCTTATTAACGCGTATGGTAAAATATTCAATTATTACAGTTAGATCTTAAATATTGATTGGAATGCATTCGTTCAGTACCTGGCAGGTTTTCTAATTTACTTAAAGCAATTTTCGTGACCGCTTTGCGTTAATAAGGCGAAAGAACAGCAACTAATGCCCTCAAACGACAGCCCTTCGGTTTTATTTCATACAACTTAGCGTCCAAAATGCTAGCGTGTGATACACTTCGGTCATACAAGCAGGTGTACTGACGAAGAGAACAGAATTATACAGGATTTTGTACCAGCGATCACACCAGCTTCCTTGCCAGCGAGTGTCGTGTGATACGGGCCTAAAGATATGCTAAGACTTTTTGTTAAAATTTAATAACAAAACAAGATGTTCGGTAAAGAACGTATAGCCTACTTTCTCCTGAATACATGGGTATGGTTATAACCCTTTGTCCTTTTCAAGGAGTATAATTGAATGTTGGTTGTAGTAGCTTCTTGAAATACAACGTGCTTTACGGATATTATACATGAATATGATGTGCCCTTTGCTAGTGCTACCTCTGTAAAAAAAATCATTCAATTCGGTTTCACCGTGTTTGAATTGATAGGGGGAATCGATTTGCACACAAACATGGCTGCTATCTGCACATTATTGGTCTGATGACCGTGTAGTGTGGTCAACAGATTCTCTATACATAAAGGTATGTCGTTGCAAAATTTGGTAGGGATCAGATTATTAGGTTGGTCATAACTTGATTCAAGCTCTTAACATTAGGATGGCCGCCATTACGTTTTCGTCAATATGGCGGCGATATAAAACATGACACTGGAGTGCCCTTTGCTAGTGCTACCTCTGTTCCAAATTTCGTTCAATTCGGTTACACCGTGTTTAATTGATAGGGGGAATCAATTTGCACACATACATGACCGCCATCTGCAAACTAATAGGCTGATGACCTTGTAGTTCAGTCAAACGATGCTCGCTATACAAGTATACGTTGTTGCAAAATTTGGTAGAGATAGGATGATTAAGTTAGTCGTAATTTGATTTAAGCTTTGAACATTTGGGTGGCCACCATTACGTTTCCGTCAAGATGGTGGCGATATAAAACATGACACTGAGGTGTTCTGCGCTAGTGCTACCTCTGTACCAAATTTCGTTCAATTCGGTTTCACCGTGTTTGAATTGATAGGGGGAATCGATTAGCATACATACTTGGCCGCCATATGCAAACTGTTGGGCTGATGATCTTGTAGTTTGGTCAAAATATGCTTCCCACATAAAGGTATGTTGTTGCAAGATTTGGTAGAGATCAAATTATTAGGTTGGTCGTAATTTGATTCAAGCTCTTAACAATAGGATGGCCACCATTACGTTTTCGTCAAGATGGCGGCGATATAAAACATTACACTGAGGTGTCCTTTACTACTGCTACCTCTGTACCAAATATCGTTCAATTCGGTATCACCGTGTTTGAATTGATAGGGGGAATCGATTTGCGCACATACATGGCCGCCATCTGCAAACTATTGGTCTGATTACCTTGTAGTGTAGTCAAAAGACGCTCGCCTTATAAATATATGTTGTTGCAAAATTTGGTAGAGATCGTATGATTAGGTTATTCGTAATTTGATTTAAGCTTTGAACATTTGGGTGGCCGCCATTACGTTTCCGTCAAGATGGCTGCGATATAAAACATGACACTGAGGTGCCCTTTGCTAGTTCTACCTCTGTAACAAATTTCGTTCAATTCGGTTTCACCGTGTTCGAATTGATAGGGGGGGGGGGGGGGGAGGGAGGGGCAGACATTCAGAGTACACACATTCACACACACACACTCACACACACACAGACAGACACACGATTTTTTGCTAATAATACAATGGGAATTTCTACAGAATACGTATACTTCGATGCAAGCACTGGCGATCAGAATATCATTCGATATGTTGTTGTTTTGTTTCATTTGAGGGCCTAGAACATTTAGCCATGTTTACTTGGGTGTGTGTGTGTGTAGAATTTGTCTGATAACCTGAGTTATTACGGGCTTGTAATGATGTGTGTATTTGCAATTAAGGATTGGGAAGGAGGCGGCCGTGGCCTTAAGATAGAATCCGTCCCGGAATTTGGAAACCACGGAAAACCATTTCCAGGGTGGCTGAGGTGGGAATCGAACCCACTTCTTCTCATATTTGCTCCACGAGGCTACGTGTGCCCAATTTCAGCCCTCAGACAAGTATTACATTTCTTGGCAGAGCTGGGAATCGAACCCGGACTTCCGGAGCAACACTTCGAGATGTTATGTTAATATTCATGCCAGTTTTTTAAATTTTCTGCCATAACAGGTCACGTGGCATAACGTACCAATTCGATCGTGTTCTCTTTATAAATCATCAAAATTCAAGGAACTCTTCACAAAAATTCGTCGTAAGGCAATAAATGTGGCAATGTAGTTACATCCCGACTAAAATGGAATGTGGGCTTTCGTTCAAAAAAAGTATGCCTACTACTGGATTCGAAGCAGCATTCAACCCGCTCGCGCCCACCAAGTACGGTCAGGCTTTAAACCTCGAAGCCACCAAGACATGGTAAATACCGTACGCTAAACGTGCTTTAGTTACTGTAGCCGTCCCACCTCAAACGTTTAAGTCCATCTCAAAGTCTTCAATCACGGTTTGTGATGTTGATTTAACTTTCTACTATTACAGATCACGTGGCGTAAGCTATTATTTCGATCGTATTACGTGTATGTGTGTTATTTCAAGGAGCAGAAAGTCATATGTTAGTAGAATGGGCCGTAGTATTTGGCGGGGAAAAGTTTAAGGTCGGTTTTCCTTTGCTAGACCCATGACCCAATTACATTGCTGTCACACAGTCAGAGCGCAGAGCAATATCGACCATCGGGAGAAATGCTATGTTAGTTGGGTTTCATAAAACTAAATAATAAGGGGCGGTTGGACCACACTGTATATCAGAAACTCTCATCCACCTGAATGAACAATCAAAGACCGATAGATTGCAGAAGATCAAGGAACGAATTGGAAGAACTTGCATAAACAAATACACCAAATGAATGGACAGTGGGGATGGTGCGTAACCAACTCCTGTACAAGGAATTAAAACCCATTTCTGATACCATGCGTAGGAGAAAACTGTGATTATTCGGATACATAATGAGAATGCAGGATTCTTGATTTCTGAAACAACTAGTACAGTACAATCTCAACTCAAACAAGAAATTCCGTGTAGAACTAAATAGCCACTTTTCATATAGGCTATTACACCGATATTTCCATCTAAGAAATCTCTCACCTATTTAATTTTCCATATGAAGGATCAGCTTTTAATACATGACCTATATTCCAGTGGCGGCACGTGTATATTTATTAAGGAGCGAAAAGAAGTTACCTGCCTAAAATGGCACCATCTTAAATGAAACATGCAACGAATTAGCAAGATGCACAATTTCAAACTTACCTCTATAAAATAGACAACCTGACTATAGCTTTCAAATTACATTGAAAGTTTCAATCCACGAATAGTATATACAATACAATTAATAATATTCATTAAAAAAACATATCTTCACAGCTCTGCTTGTAGCGTAATGGTCTGGTAACTGATTGAATGCAATGCCGTAGATGGCAGCTGTGGCAAATTAGCCCTCGCTACAATATAGAATTAAAACGCATGCGCAGAACAAGGGGAGGATATCATCCCCTGCCGTTCATTTGGCTGCGTTAAAACTGTAGTTCTTTCTCTGGTCGCTAGTGCGCCTGTGTCTATGTGTATTAACTGCAGTACAGCAGGAAAGTATGCGCTTTCCTTCTTACTACCAACCAAATAACCAACCAGACTACTTTTGAAGTACCGGTACAAAAAGAGCTGCTAAATTCTTGTAAATTACGAACATTTGGCTGCGTTAAAACTGCAGTTCTTTCTTTGGTCACTAGTGCACCTGTGTCTATGTGTATTAACCGCAGTACAGCAGGAAAGTATGCGCTTTCCTTCTTACTACCAACTAACCAAATAACCAACCAGACTTTTGAAGTACCGGTACTAAAAGAGCTGCTAAATTATTGTAAACTACGAACATTGCACCCCTCAGCGAGGTAGATGGTCCATAACGGGTCTAGTGTCACGCGCAAAAGTCTGGAATCAATATATCTGCCCAATTGAGGGGCAGTCATGAGCACTGCCGTTAAGCTAGGTCGCTGCTAATCTCCACTTCATTCTTTATAACCTACTAGGCCTATAACTTACCAACTATCTAGGTACCTCTCTTAAAACAATTACTAAACATACCACTCATATGTAACCAAATAGGTACAAGGTACACATGCATGATCAAATAACTTAAATCTAACATAAAATCTCTTAAAAAGGAGGCGTATCTCCGTTTGAGGTCAGAAGAAGAGCGCGCGTGGTTTAAAATCCGATAGAACATGTTCGTTTTAAAGTTGAGAAATTAAAAATAATCCACCTATCCAATATACCTCAAATTTCAAGGTAAACATTGGTATGCCAATTACCAAAAAAAAAAAATGTGAGGAGGAAGTTCCTTCAAGGAACCGCTACTGCTACATTTTGATAAAGTATGGAGTAACGAATTCAAACTCGAAACTCAATGTCCAAACGTTGTAGTCATTTGAGGCGAGAGAAACAATAGAAATAAAATTTTACAATAGCAAAATGGCACTTAACTTATATGTAACTGTCTGTCTGTTAGGTAGTCAGCCCGAAGGCTGGTTGGATCCTCAAAAAGCACCGCCGTTAGGTTATGTAGGTATATACCCACAAAAACCCAAGGCAGCGCTACATTGAGGCGTACTAGGCAAGATGAGGAGTGAGGTAGTTTGTCAGTGCTTTCCTCACTGAGTCAGAACAGCAGTACTAACCCTATGAGTAGAATCTTTCACAGCATCTACAGGCACTGACTGTGCCCCGAATGTCATTACTAATCACCACCCATACCTCAGTAGCTTCCATATAGTCACAGCCATGAGTGAGACTGAGACCTCGGTGCAAAGCCACATTTTACTCTAGCCTGTGCCAATAGACAAATGCAAATGTACTGCACTCGTCAAGAGATGGTAAACAGGCCAATAAGTAACTAGTATGACATTAAAGCTTTCATCGTTACAGACCACGTTTTTCAAATTCCAGGTGTCCTATTTCTAGTTCTAGGGCATCTGCCCCAGTCAACACCCAAATACAGTTACACGCACACCTACAATAGACCACCTCGTGATGTAGTGGCTAGCGTTCTTGGCTGTCATTCTGGAGGACCAGGTTCGATTCCCGGCTCGGCCAAGAAATTTTAATTCAGGCGTGAGGGCTGGAACGTAGTACATTCAGTCTCGCGAGGAAGAAGTGAGAAGAGGTAGCTTCGATTCCTACCTCAGCCATTTGGAAGTTGTTTTCCACTTTTACTCAAGACAAATGCCGGGATGGTTCCTAACTCGAAGCCACGGCTGTCTCCTTCCCAATCCTCACCTGAATTACAAATACACTCACTACCGCAGCCATCATACATTCTACAAATTCTACATTCACCCAAGTACACGTGGTAACATGACCACTATGTCACGAAGCCCCTAAATAAATCAATAACGACTATATTTATGAATTCAGTCCCCTCCAAAAATAAATCCTGGATAGGCGTCTGTATCAGGAATAGAAAATATTGAGGGGGTAGTGGCATTCTTTTGTCCCGGGTTCGATTCCTGGCTCTGTCAAGAAATTTAATTCTGGTTTGAGGGCTAGAACGGGGTATACTCAGCCTCGTGAGGCAATACTGAGAGAGGTGGCTTCAATTCCCTCAGCCATCCTGGAAGTGATTTTGCGGGGTTTCACCACTTCAACTCCAGGAAAATGCCGGGATGGTTCCTAACTTACGTAAGGATAGCTTTGAAGCCGGTTTTCAGTGTTGCCTTGTTACTTCCTAACTTAAGGCCACGGCCGTCTCCTGCCCAACCCTCACTTGAATTACTAATACACACACTAATGCAGCCATCATAATATGACAGGTTAACAGACAAATTCCATATTCACCCAAGTACACGTGGCTGCATGACCACTGAAGAGAGAGAGAGATGAGGAATCGCGCCAATAGGACGTGTCACCACTCTCACTGACATGAAAGAACTGTTAACGCTTTAGCAAAGCTTTTTATTTCGGACTTGGTTTAACGAAATCTGTAACGGGCGTCCATTACATCTTGTTTGTCTTTCTCTTGATGTGCCGTTACAGATTGAGAAATTAGACTTGGGATGTCCACAACAGCGAGCGACTGACTCTCGGCTAGATTTTCAATCGCAAACAGTTGACCTACTTCTGTTATACTGTAGGCTACTGTAAGAGCTTTAAATAGATGGACAGTGTGACGAGACGACTTGTAATGCATGATTAGGGTGGTAGTTAGTGTGGCTAGCGGCAGTGATTGCTGTTTCATGAGGTGAAACATTGAAGTCATCTGCCAATCCTAGTAGAGTTGCGAGATTCGCCAATTTTTGTGGGATTCTCCTAAATTTAGAGATTTTAATGTCTTCTCCTTCTTCGGTCAATTTTAACCCATTGTGAACTGGCTGCGTAGCTCAGCTGTAACGTTCTCGCCTACTGTGCTCAAGGTTGCGGGATCGAATCCTGGCGCAGTTAGTTGGCATTTGAGGTTGCGCAAATTTGAGGGATCCATGTCAGTAGATTTACTTGCACGTTAAGTTCCCCTTCGGGGTAAAATATCGGCACCCCGGCGTCTCAAAGAGCCTCAGTAGTTAAAAGGGACTTAAAGCAAGTAACATCATTATTATCTTTTAATGGGGGATTCAGAGGCTTCAAGTTGGCGGCCTGTGCTCTGGATAAAAGCCTCTAATTTATTGTCAGCGCTCACAGCGAGCGACTGTGCTTCCCCACCTTCTCTTTCGAGAGGCCCTATAAATAGCTATTATTATTATTATTATTATTATTATTATTATTATTATTATTATTATTATTATTATTATTATTATTATTATTATTATTATTGTTATTATTATAGATCCAAGAAATCCAACACGATCTGAAAGCAGTTGGACTCAAGATAACAAATGCCAAGGAGAAAAATAAAATTAACATCATTCTTAAAACTCACAAATTTTCTGCAGATGAGTTGAGAAAATCCCAATCTGAAAGAATGAAAAAGTACTGGAAAGAGCGCAAGAACCAAGCAGTACTACCTTCAAAGAAGAAGTGATAGTGGAACGACTCAAGTGGTCCAATGTGACCAATTAAGATTAATAATAATAATAATATAGGCTTCGGTGGCGTAGTCGGTAGCATGCTGAACTGTTGTGCGCAAGATAGCGGGTTCAAACCCGGCTGAAGTCGTCAGATTATTTAAGAGCGTTAAAATCCTTCAGTATGCCTTCCTTCGGAGGGGAAGTAAAGCCGGCGGTCCCATGTCATAGATTTGTGGCATGTAAAAGATCCTTCCACAAACTCAACTTGTGTGAAGCTAAATTTCTAGGTTAGATTTGTTGAAACTCTCTACCATAGTTCCAGCGTTTACCACTAGGTGTCAGTGACATCTGGTAGCGAAAGTTGGAACTACTTGAAATTGAACGGAACATGGGTGTCCGCTTGAAGCAGCTGCTGCCTCTGGCGAGCCGAACATGTCCTCGGACACTCCCGGCTCTAAAAGCCATACGCTGAATGAATGAATGAATGAATAAATAAATAAATAAATAAATAAATTATTATTATTATTATTATTATTACTTACTTACTCAAGACCGCGGTGAACAATCAGCCGATTTGCCAATCTCTTTTTCTCCTCCCAGATTTCTTTATACAGTCGCTAAGTCTTCTCCTTCAGTCCTCAGACCAGATGGCCTTGGTTTTTGAGCTATGATTTCCTGAAACCGTTTGAATGTATCAACCTTCCCTCGAAATCCTGTTTTGTTTAGTAAATATTTTGGATTAATTACAACTTCTTGGACATCCTTTCTTGTTTCTTCAACCTATTTTGTGGTGGACTTTAACATGACAATGTAAATGAATATCCTTTTCGTCAATCTAATGTTGTTCATCCTCGTGAGGTGCCCATCATTTATACATTTCTTTTTAATGTATTTATTGTTATTGCTGTTTGATTTAGGGGCTTGGATATCGTGGAAATTTCAGCCACGTGTAGTTGGGTGTATGAATAAATAATTAAATAAATAAATAAATTGATTGATTGAAAACCTCTGTTATTGTGGTTTTTGTAATAGTGTATGTATTTTGTAATTGAGGCGAGGAATGGTATGGTGGTGGCTGTGGCCTTTCGTTAAAAGCCATCTCTACATTTTCCTGGAGTAGAAAAGGGAAACCACGGAAACCCACTTCTAGGATGGCCGAGGCGGGAATCAAACTCGCCTTTTCTAGTTTTGCCTCATGAGATTGAGTATACCTCGTTCCAGCTCTCAGACCAGAATGAAATTTCTTGTAGGAGCCGGTAATCGAAACCGGAACTCCGGGGCGACAGCCAACAATGCTAGCCGCTACACCAAGAGGTAGGCACCATAATATGTATAGTGTTTCTAACGGGTTACAAACTAGCCTAGTTATGAGAAACACACAACAATATGATTTACGGTTAATAATTTTCTTACGCTAAAATAATAATAACTTAATAACAATAATAATAGTAATAATTAGACTGGGTATTACTCTAGTACAGTGTTTCCCAACCTTTGCCAGCTGACGACCCCGCCCCTTTCAGATACGGGTGGTCATTGCGACTCCCCTCCCCTATTCCCACCTCTGACCCTCCACTCGTCGCTTCTATAACTTCTTCGATAAACGGACGCGGAGGATATAGACCTAACCTAATAACACTACATAATGGAGTATTTATTTCTGAAAAAATAATATGAAGTACGCGCTTGATATCTATTAAATACTAACTTCATTTTAACACAATACAAAGAACACACTTTTACAATAAATCCTTAAATTTGTCAACAAATGTCAGTGAGAGGGTTGACACTGTTTTCTCTTGGTAAGATTCGGTAAGTTTGGTTTGATATTTGACAGACCACAACATTTCATTAAGGTGGTGAAAGGATGAGAAGTTGTTCAATTGAAGCCGGTGTTTCCATAACTGTATATATATATATATATTTTTTTTTTCAGGAAAGCCCTGATGGCATCATAAGCGAGCATAATATTGGAGTTTTTGCCTTGGAGCTCTAAGTTCAAACAGTTCAAAGCTTCAAATAAATCACAAAGATATGCCAATGAGACGATAAAATTGGCATTGATTTTGCTCCTTACAACACAGAAAATTCCTTATTTCACCTCTAACCTCACGGCTCCGCAGAGGTTTGTGCCGATAGTTGGCAATTACCAGTGTTTTGAACGACTGACTTGGCGCGACAATCACTTGGAGATATTCGAAAAATGTTTATTATACAAATTTGTTATATTCGAGTTAAAAGAAACTTAATTCGGAAATCACTTCACGACCCCTTTGATAAAGTCCTACGCCCCCCAGGTTGGGAACCCCTGCTCTAGTAGTACAAAAGTAAGAATGGTACTGAAAATTACTGTAAGTTAGGTTATGTTGCACAGTCACTTCTAAGGAGAGTGTGATATTAATTGTCTTTTGTAGATGACGATGCAAAATAACGAAATATGCTGTCAAATATTGAAATATGTGCATAATTTGAAAGAGGAAGGAAGTATTTACGTGGCCGTTAATTTTGCGATCATCAGCCAAGAGACCTTCATTTTTACGTGGAATCCAAATAACAGGACGTGATATTTCACGTTCAAAAGGTCACATTCATTGACCGGAAATCGAACCCGGTCCGCCATGGTGATAAGCAAGCAGCTTGTCCACTGCACCATCACGCCCCTTGTGCATTATAAGGGGCGAATGCTTTAGTTGCTCTGTATTGGTTGTTGAACAGTAAAATGTTATATCATTCGGTCTCAATGGCCGCGGAGGAAAATATAATTTAAATTCAGTGGCCACCCTGGTCAAGACCACTAACGTGCTAGCTCCTGCCTCGCTGGCATCGGGAGAGCGTGGGTTCCAATCCCACCTCGGCCGTCCAGAAATGTATTTTTCTTATTTCACCGCCAGGCAAATGCCGGCTCGGTTCCTTTCAACAGGACCACGGCAGACTTGCTTCCAAAATAACTTCCCTGACCCTTTCCTATTGGACCCATGTTAGCGATCGCCTGGGCGATTGTCCTGTCACCATCCTCAGTTGTATTTGCTGACAAAGTGTGTTCAGTTCCCAGACTCTCTCCTTGCGATGGTAGAGGAATAATTCCTCGCAGAGTCCATGGATAAAGCCAAGCTGGGAGCATAAGCGATTTTTTTAAATCTTAATATCGGTATTGAATTTGATATGATGCGCGTCACCATAACCAGGTTAAGGAGCCATGAAAAGTTATGATATTAATGTTACAACTGTGTTTGTCATAAATCTTGTACAACAATTATACATATTTCCAAGAAGACAAAGTTTTAAATGATCAAAATGCTGATCATAATTATTCTTATGGAATTTTAAAAATTTGCCCTTGCTATGACATAATCTTCCCCTTTTTCCTCATATCTCCCATATGTATAAGAATTTTAAACGTTTACTGTTTTAATGTGTGTGTATTTTACCTCAAGCTACTAATGTAATTTCAATCTATTACACATCTGGCAATTAAGCAGTATTATTTCATTTTTTATCTTGGCAATGTTTCAAAAAATCGAGTGTTATAGAAAGACTAATTAAAGCCCTTCTGGAGTGAGTGAGATTCAATTTGTAGCTGGAGATTTAAGACTCGCGTTTAAGAAAATAAAAAATAAAAGAAATAATTCCTATAACTAAGGGAGATTTGATTGATACGGCAAAATACAGCTCAAACAAAGAGGAAAAGTTTTGAAAATTGGATTTAAAAAAGATAGTTATAATAAACATTTTGAAACATTGGTTGTTTGTTTCTTGTAGCAAGATGCTTGAATTTCCTTGGAAATGTGTATAATCGTTGCAGTCATAATTTTCAGACTTTTAAAAGCAAATGGGTGCAAGTGATGGATAAAAAGCGTGAGGAAATGACCCTTAAAACATACCTCCGTAAGGATGATTTTCCAATTGAATTAAAATGTCACATCCCTTTGCTTTTAAGCCTCTTATTTAATATAGGCCTACACACATCCAAAAATTAAAAAATGCATTTTGCATATTGCCAAGGAGCACAGTGGGGATGCAAGTCAGGACGGAATTATTTATTAAGCATTGTCCACGCCTGCTCTACACAATTGAGATCGGGAGAATAGGCAGGCCATTCCATTCTGTGAATACCATTCTCCTGACGAAAGGCGGGCGAGTGTTATCGTCAATGAAAGTGAAATTTGGGCCGAAATTTTCAACATAGCCTTTCATTACAGGTGCTAGGAAAGTATCCCTTTAACGTATGCCTGCCATACGCCCTGGGATGTACACAAGAGGGGTTCGGCCTCCCCAAAACATTGCACCACCTCCTCCCTGTTGGCATCGGTCTGAGATGTATTGGTCGTGCATACATTCACACTCGCACAGATCTATCCACATTGACACAGTGGAGTGTACACAGCCGACATACATTCACGCAAGGACGACTAATGGGTTGAGATCATTATGACTCTAGCTTGCCACGGTGGGTGAGTGGATAGCGTGTCGGTCTACTAACCCCAAGATTGCAGGTTCACTCCTGGCCGTGGCAAGTGATTTTTGAAAGGCGGTAAAAATACGATACGCATGTCATACGTTGTTGGCATGTTAAAGAACCCTTTTGAATTTAGTAGGCCGAGTTCATAATGGCAAAATTAATCGCGGGAGTTTCCGCCAACACAAAGTTCCTCATTTCTCTACTAGATAGCGCTACAGTGTTCAAGGAGCTTAGATATCTAACATCTAACCTCCTTGACTTTCATAGTCAAGGAACAACGAAATTCGACATGCAAGCTACCCTCTGGATGTCAAATAACAAAGCTTGCACCCGGCACCCGAGGCCATACGATATTATTATTATTATTATTATTATTACGACTCTTGGCCAGCAATATGCAAAACTTGTTTTGATATGTATATTTACGTAGAGTTAATAGTGTGAGTGTAAAGGATTAGATGATGATCACTTGACGATTGAAACTAGTCATCCAAATGTTTTCCTTTTTTTTTCAGTGTTACGAAATAACACCTAATACCATTGTGTACAAGAGGCAGATGACCTCGTAGTTCCGCCCCTTAAAGCAAACAATAACTAACTAACCATTGTGTACAATCGTGTTGACCGACTTATAAGCGTACACTTCGAATAATAATATTTATTTAATTTAATTTAATTTAATTTATTTATTAAATGCCATTGATATTACATTATTGTGATATGTCTCACGAATGTGACGGCAATTCCAGTACAGATTATCTGTGATACATATTTATTATTATTTACAACATATATACAGATTGTATTTCAATACAAGAGTGCATGCAAATGATATGTTTTTTTATTTTTTTATGTTTATATATTTTAATTATAATTATTATTTTTTATTTTGTTTTGTCTTAATATTTTTTCTTTTATAAATATATAGACTATATATATATATAATTGTATTTAACATGTTAGGTGATAATGAGAAAAATATTAACGCAAATAGTTAGACTATAGTAGCTATAATAATAAGTTCATGTTATAAGTTAATTAAAAATTCAGACTTTCACGACCGGCGTTGAAATAGGAATGTCTGTTTCGCGGGCTTATAGGCCGTGTTCTAAGGACATTTTGTTGTCCTGACGTTTCGCTGAAAACTGCGTTCAGCATGATCACAGGTTACATTAAGCGAGGTAAAACAGGTAAACAGCAGATATATAAATAAATAGTCACCAACCCACACTTAGAGGCTACCTTAGCAACGGCGTACCTCATAAAAGTAATGCATCAAGGACAGGGCTGCTCTTCTGTTGCATCTTCTCGTCTACAACGGTCAATGAGGGCAGGCTTGAGGGGATTAAGGACTGGAAGCCAAGCTCTGTTCACACGTTCTGCTTCCTCCTTAAGATTGAAGCTGTTAGTATGCTTCAGGATTTCAATGGCCTCCCTTTGTAGCCTGGCATGATAAAACACCGTGGTGGACAGAACTTCGGTGTCTCCATATCTTATGTCGTGACCTCCGAGTAGGGAGTGTGCTGCAACAGTGGCTTTATCTGTTTGTCCCAGCCGGCTGTGTCGCTCGTTTTACTTGAGGCGAGTGGCAATACTTATTTTCGTTGTTCCAATATGTACTTGGCCTCAATCACACGGGATTTTATAAAATCCTGAAATTTTGAAATCCTGAAGCATACTAACAGCTTCAATCTTAAGGAGGAAGCAGAACGTGTGAACAGAGCTTGGCTTCCAGTCCTTAATCCCCTCAAGCCTGCCCTCATTGACCGTCGTAGATGAGAAGATGCAACAGAAGAGCAGCCCTGTCCTTGATGCATTACTTTTATGTGGTACGCCGTTGCTATGGTAGCCTCTATGTGTGGGTTGTTGACTATTTATATATCTTCTGTTTACTTGTTTTACCTCGCTTAATGTAACCTGTGAACATGCTGAGCGCAGTTTTCAGCGAAACGTCAGGACGACAAAATGTCATTAGAACACGGCCTATAAGCCCGCGAAACAGACATTCCTATTTATAAGTTAATGTTTATTTGGGTAATAGTTTTTAATGCGACGTATCACTCTAGTTGTTTGCTGTTCGTGTTCGACAATCCAGGTGGTAATTCATTAAGTAGTGATGGTATAATATAATTTAGTCTCTTAAACCATAGCTATAATAATAATAATAATAATAATAATAATAATAATAATAATAATATATGCTCATTTTGAAGGGGATAAGATAGTTCCCATGTGTTTCATGGAGATACAATCATACTGATATGGAGAGAATGGGCATCAGTCAGAAAGATGTTCAAGACAGGAAACACTTTTGACAATTAGCTTCAGACTTCATTGGTTTCCGAAGAGAAGGAGAAAAGAAATCCTCAAATGTGGTCTTTTCAGAGGAAAGGAGGAAGGAAATGAACCACCGAATGAAGCTGTATTGGTGGAAGATAAAAATAATGCTAGTGTAGGGAAAAGATGATCCAAGATACCCACGGAGTAAGAACTACGGTATATTAACATAATAATATTCAGCCACCAGGCTTGAATCATGAGGCAAAGAAAGAGAGAATTTCAAAATTATAGGAGACCTATAGAATCACCTGGAGCAGATATAACAAAAAACTAGGAAAGGAAAATTAATACGAGGACATTATAAAACAGTACTCAAACCTGAAGCACAATACGGCTCGGAAACCTTGAACATCGTAGGAAGATCTCTAATTAAAGACATAGAGAAACAAGACTGTTCAAACTGAAAGTTGCTCCGACAGCAACGTACGGAATCCAAATAACATGGCCCTACCTGCGGCAAACAACCTTAGGAAAATATAAAGCATTAAAGCCAAATTCCTAAAACGAGCCCTCTCGATCGCTAAATTCACAAAGAACAGCCAACGAGGTCCCGGAGCAAATAATGGACACAGACGCGATGAAAACGGAAGCCTGGAAGGGACCGAACTATGAGCTTCGCCATCTGTACACAAGATTCGCCGCCCACGGGTTCCATGAGAAGATATGTCGGAACAAAACATACCACGAATCGGAGAACGACTGCGTCTGTGAATTATACAACAAACCATGCCCCAAGTATCACTTGCTGAAATGTGGAAGCAGAACCCAGCCGCTAAACACTCTAACGAAAGAATGGTGAAAAACAGAAGTAAATATGTAAACGAATGTTTGTAAATTAATGTACACATTGGGTTTAATAAATTATTTAAAATAGAGAAACAAGAGAGGAACATATTGAGGAAAATCTTTGGTCCAGTCTGCTCAAACGGAATCTGGATGAAACGGAAATCTAGGGAGCTTTATCAGCAATGTGAGAAGATTGAAGAAGGTTCTCAATCTTGCTCTTTCAATGAATGTCGAGAAGAACTGGCCTAGTGAACTGGGAAAAAAATATATCAAGAAATTGCTGGCTGTGCAACTCAGCGGTAGAGTTCTCTCCTTCTGTGCCGAGGATACAGGATCGAATCCCGGCGTAGTCAGTCTGCATTCGAGCGTGCTTATATGAAGTATACAAGATTATACGAGATCAACTCCAATTCATAACAGTAATCAACAACTATCATTTATCTGAAGAAATGAGTAGGGGAAGGGTGGGCATAATGGCCACGGCGGGCATAGTTGCCATGGGCTATTTTTCTACTGTACATTGCTGCTACCTGGCTTCAAGCGCCTCAACTACTCCACTAGACCGCCATTAGTGTTGTGTTGAGCCTTGAAGCTGATCAGATTACACTTTTAGAATTTGTCATCATTTTTGTTGTTTTTCAAGTTGCTGATATAAGGTAAGTGTACTGCATTAAGTATTATAACTAGGTATATGATTCTAGCATGTATTGATGACAGTTATACCTGAAACAAGTGTGATTTAAGCTTTAAATTCATCTTTGAAAGTAAGACCTGGTGTAACTGGTTGGGCCTGCAGAGTCACATTTACAAAATGGCGTCAAAAAGGGCAAAGTGGCCACGGCCATGGTCACTTTGCCCGACACTACATATTATATTTAAGTAAAGTATTTATATGAAGCCTAGACCAAACAAAGTTTGTGTTTTAAATGGGTTACATTTTGAACGTTTTAAACATCTCCTTGCATGAGCAGGGTGGTAGCGCAGTCAGTTAAGCGCCAGGCTTCGGACTTGTGACATGCTGATGGTTCCAGGATCGAGCCCCGCTGGGCTGAGGTGATAAAGAGGTGATAAAGAAAGAAGGTATTCATGAGAAAAGGTAATCAAAATTGGCAAAACGTGCTTTGTTACTAAAGGAGATAGTAACTCCGATAGTGACGAGAGTGATACAAATTGCCTTTACTGCCAGGACTTATATTCAAAGTCCAAAAGCAATGAAGGATGGATCAGATGCTCTCGTTGCCTGAAATGGGCAACACGAGGACTGTGCTGGGTGTGATGAGGAGGACAATGAATTCATATGTGAAATGTGCAATTAAACAAAAATAGGCTAAACACAATATCCATAAAATGTTTTGAAGCATATCAACTTTTTTTTTGTAATCAATAACAATTTTGAAATTATTTTATAAAATCATAGGGACCTTTAAACATGAGTGGAGAATTATAACAATACTTAAATTTGTAAAAAGTTATGCTCATAAATTTTTGTTAAATGCATTTGCAGTGTTATTTGTAACATCGGGTATAGTGGCCACCTAGTGGCCATTTTGCCCTTCCCCATAGGGCAAAGTGGCCATTTGGTAGAGGTTTGAAAAAACATTTCTTGTTCAAAAATTAACTAAGATATAGTTAAAATGATTTGTTTAAAGATACATAACTAAATAAGCTAGAGTATGGCCAATTTTCATTTGTTTTTAACAATTTTAACTTATTGAAAACAATGTTTTCCCGTTAGCGTGGCCACTATGCCCACCCTTCCCCTACTAGGACCAATAAATCATGGACTCAAAAACGCGGGAAAATTTTAGCGTCCAGATGAAGAGATTTTGAGAGAAGAAACAATCAATACAATCAGCTAAATAAGTTCTGTTGCGCTCTACAGATGGATATAACAAGTAGTTCCGTGAAGAACCATACAGCCTATTTTCATATATCCTACTCGTGATAATCGCCTCTATCAACATACTAAATTTCAGTTTGATTGCTGTAAAAGATTCGTAGATACTGAGAACCGTCTAAATATTTCGGATGGTCCCCATTTTAGATTGTTATATGTATAGGCCATAGAGTTATGTAACATTAAAGGATAATTATTGTATAGCTTCATTATTCAAACTTTCACTTCGATCGCAAGATATTGCGACACAAGAAACAAAAACTTAATTTTAAAATTTCGAACAGCCGCTATCTTGAGGTTATGTAAACAATTGAACTAAATTAGATGCCAGTGCATTACAATATGTATAATCATTTATTGTACAACATTCCACAGCGCTCGGATGGTTAAATCGCTAGAAAAGTCTATTAAAATGTTTCAACTTTGCTTGACCGCCATGTACGTTTTGTTCTTTACATGTGTTTGAAAGTTACATAGATAAACTTGCAGTAGTGCCCTTTATCACCGTACAAAATTTCAGGGTGATATCAGTAATAGTTTCGGAGATATAGAATTCCAGTTAAATATTTCGCACAGCCGCCATATCAGGGTTATGTAAACAATTGGACTAAATTATATGCCAGTCCATTACAATGTGTAGAAACATTTGCTGTACCAAGTTTCATTACGTTTGGATGGTTAAATCGCGAGAAAAGTCTATTTAAAAGTCTCAACTTTGCTTGGCCGTCATGTTGGTTTTGTAGTTACCAGGTTTTTGAAAGTCTCATCGGTGAACACCCTTTATCACCGTACAAAATTTTAGGGTGATATCGGTAATAATTTCGGAGATATTGAATGCTGGTGAAATATTTCGCACAGCCGCCATGTTGGATTTGTGAAACGTAATACAATTTGAAGGGCTCAGTCGGGGTGCTATGACCTTACCGAGTTTCATTGAAATCGCTCCAGCAGTTTAGAAGTTATTAGGACACACACACACACACATACGCACACACGGACAAAAGGTGATTTAATAAGCCTATTTTTTGAAACACAACCTGATACAAACACAAGCATGCATTAAGTTCCTGGAAGAACGAGCCCAGAAATCAACTGAAATAGACCCCGATTTCTACCGCACCCCAGCCATGAAGGTGAAGGAATGGAGATCAGCCGGCTATGAACTACGACACCTCTACACCCGAGGAGCAATACATGGCTTCCACCATAAAATCTGCAACCACAACGCCGACAGTCAATGCGGCTGTGAACTCTGCAACCAATCCTGCACACAGCATCACCTATTTGAATGTACAGAAAGAACAATGCCAATCTCGCACTATGGGAAGGACGAATGTCAATGATATCTGTTATGTAATAATTATGTACACATTGTGTTTAATTCCAATAATATATAGGCCTAAGCCCATTTTTTATTTCATAAAATGAAAATTGGCTAACAATAGGTATTTTACATCCCATTTAACTACTGCGGTTTTTAGAGACACAGTGGTGCCGGAATTTTGCCCTTAAGAGTCTCCTTAACGTACAAGTAAATCTACTGAGAGGCTACGGCTCTATTGCATACAAGCACGCCCCAAATGCAGACTGACTACTTCGGGATTCGATCACTCATTCTTGGACAAAGAAGCCGAGAAGCCTACCGCTACGCCACACCGCCAGTGAACTCACCACCTCCACACTCACACTAATATAAAATAAGTGAGAATGGCGGAAAAAGCTGGTTCATTTCAGAGAAACAAGGTGTTGGAGGTGCATAATGGCGGAGGTGAACCGTGAAGTCCTTCTCACAGCTGGGCTGGGTCTACACGCCCTGCAAACAAACAAAAACTGGGCTGGCTTCGAAATAATAACACTAAAAACAGACAAGTGCTATTGTCCGGACATGAATACATCACACTTCATGACAATGCAATTTCCCTCATTTTTACAAGAAAGGGGGAGGTGGAAGGAGACGGACCAGACTTAATGTAGAACGTGTACAAAAAAAAGATTAAAAAGAAGAGCCAAGAAAAAGAAGCAACAAGTGAGAAGTATTTGTGATTACCTCAGAGAGGAGCAGGCAGGGCTGTAACATGATCCAAGCTCCAGAGACATACCGTCTGCTCTGCTACAATCAGCAGCTTACTCACCACAACTTACTGTAGGCTACTGCCAAACCACATTTATTAACACAATGCTTTTCAGTCGGTCAACATGATTGAGTTCAATTAGAGTGGGAGGGGAATAACAAATATTTATCTTTATGTTCGACGATGTCGAAATGTAAATATTTTAAGTCAGAAAACTGTACTATAATATGGCTCATTATAGCCTAGTACAAATTATCATTATGGGACAGTTTCTCCCACCAATCAGAGCTCAATAAACAGTTAGTTGTTTGACCAATTAGGTAAGGATAGCATCGCACCTGTGCTGAGTTCCAAGACATTCTAATTTAAATTTCACTGCGTGGCCTAGTGTCATAGTGGGGTAATCTAGGAGGCCATGGTCAAATACAAGGTATTCTCTGCGCCCATGCGCTCTGTTCAGTACATAAAACTGGCGAAATATTGACAGATATTTACGAATATTTATGTTCGAACATAAAATAGTTATAATAATTACCGTCGAACATAAACAGTCGTATGCATCTCGCCTATAATGGTAATTAAGACACTCGTATGGAAATTATAAAATTCGCATACGCTCGTTTTATAAACATACTCGTGTCTTAATTATTGCCATTATAGGCTCGTTGCATAATGTACTATTATAGCATGCTGAGCATCTATGCCCAACATCCAGGGTTCAAACCCGGCCGAAGTCGTCAGAATTTTTAAGAGCGTTAAAAATCCCTCAGTATGCCTTCCTTTGGAGGGGAAGTAAAGCCAGCGGGCCCATATCATAGATTTAAGGCATGTAAAAGAACCTTCCACGAACTACAATTGTGTGAAACTAAATTTGTAGGTTAGATTTGATTAACGCTCTATTAAGTTCCAACGTTCGACACCAGGTGCCGGTTGCAGACGCATCTAGTAGCCAAGTTCACAGCTAGGTGTCGTTGACGGTAGCATTTGGTAGCAAAAGTAGGCACTAGGGTAAATATGGGGCAAACGGACATTGGGGCAGACGGACACTTCGTAAGAAATCGTGTGGTATCATCTCGTTGAAGTTGGCAATACTGCTTCATGCGAGTCCTATTGCTGGAGTGTGGTGTGTACAAGTGATTGTGAAAAGTATCCGTTGAAATCGGCTATTCAGAACCTCTATTTGGGTTCTAGACTGATACAGGTAAGAAATATATACTGCTCAGATAACGTTTTTGTTCAAAAGTTTGCTTAGGAATTAAGGATTATTTGTATTTCAATGGATTCACGGAAGTTCTACCGTGGCGTGGCAGTAGCCTACGCGTCTCCCCATGACTCGGAATTCAAGAATGCTACGGTAGTGCAATCTGTTGGATTCTTAGGCACACTACTTCGAACCATGCTTCAGGGGGCAGATGGACACTTGTTCGTGGGGGCAAACGGACACATTTATATTTGTTAATAAAACAATTGTGGTGCCCTTTGAAATACTTTTAATTGGCTATTCATTTTTTAAAATTTTAATGAATGCTGTATTTCATTACAGAATGGTGCGTGATCGCAAAAAGGATCACAGATCGATGCTCTTGGACGGAAGAGAATATGCAGTTAGCCATTAAGGCCTTTAAAGAAAACGGCATGCCGCTAGCTACAGCGGCTACGACATTTTCGGTACCTCGCAATTCTTTAAGAAGGCGGGTGATCAGTAATGTCCAAATACCAAAATTTGGACAGTTTACTACGTTAAATCACAATACATAATTGCAATTGGTAGAGCACCTTTTGAAGCTCGACTCCATTGGGTACGGGCTAACGTACAAAGAGCTACGTAGCTTGGCGTACCGTTATGCATTTTCAAATGGTTTAAAACACCAATTTAACAATGAACTACAAATGGCAGGTAATGACTGGATCCGAGGCTTTCTTAGCCGGCACAAAAACCTTAGTTTAAGAATTTCTGAGGGTCTTTCGCACGCTCGAGCTAAAGGAATGACTAAGGAAAAGGTTGCTGCGTTTTACCAAAATTTTGAAACTTTGCTGGATGAACTGAGCTTGTGGAGAAAACCTTCAAATATTTACAACTGTGTCGAGACGGGTTTACAGCTGATTTATAAACCCAAAAAAGTGATATCCATGCGAGGCAAGAGAGACGTTGTTAGCCAAACTAATTGTGAAAAAGGCGAAACAGTGAGTGTAATGGCGTGTGTTTCTGCTACAGGTCAGTACGTTCCTCCTTTTGTTGTTATGAAAGGAGTACGATACAACGACAATAATGAACTAGGTATGCCTCCTGGAACAAAAGTAGTCCTTTCAGAGAGTGGTTACATGAAATGGGAACAATTCTCTCAGTTCTTAGATCATTTTATTAATGTGAAGCCTGCTGGCCCTGCCATTCTCATTTTGGATGGCCATGGCTATCATTGTTCAGATCCTCCAACTCTTGAGAAGGCTGTAGCCAACAGTGTGCATTTGTTATGTTTGCCTCCGCACAGTACTCCTGGCTACAGCCCCTTGATGTATCTTTCTTCGCTCATCTGAAGAGATTTTACAATGATGGCTGCAGGGTGTACGTGAGAATAAATCCAGGAAAAGGAATCAATAAAGTGGCATTGGAGCTATTTTTGCAGAAGCATGGAACCGTGCAGCTACGGTCGGGAACGCAGTAAATGGCTTCAATGCTTGTGGGATTCATCCATTTAATCCGAATCGCTTGCCTGAGCATGTGTTTGCTCCCGCAACGGTACATGAAGACCCCACGAGTTCCGCAATTCAACATCCTGAGGGTCAAACAACAGATCCACAATTGCCCACTGAATCAGAAAATAATCAACTGGAGAAATCGCAGGCCCTGCGACTGATGTGACGAAAGACAATGGGAAAAGGAGAAGTTTCGAGGATCTCAATCCTGTGCCATCGGCTTCAGGGTCCACCAAATAGAAACGAAAGATGGGAACATCGAAGATATTGGCTGATCCTACATTCATTAGTGATCTAAAAGATAAAAAGGCCAAGGCAGCAAACAAGAAGGCAGGAAAAAAACAAACTTTGACAGCGATAAGAATGATGTGTGCAGTGTGTGTAATAAACTGTACAAACGTGGTGAAAATTGGGTGCAGTGTCTAGATTGTTCTTCTTGGTTTCATGTTGTGTGTGTAGTAAATGGAAATGACCCGTTCTTTGTTTGCCAGGGTTGCTCCTATGATGACAGTGATTAAAAAGTCATGTGTCCGTTTGCCCCATATGGAGTGTCCATTTACCCCAATAGTTGGGGCAAACGGACATGAGTGCATTACACATCGTTTTTATTATTCCTGAGCAAAGGGTCAAATTTTAGCGAAAATGAAACATGCATTATTTCTACATAAGGTGCAATTGTATTAGTGATGTAACAATAAATTTTGAAATTCAGATATTTTTAAAGTTATTTTGGAAAATTCACTTAGGGTGTCCGTTTGCCCCACACTTACCCTACTTGAAATTGATCGTCTGGAGTCCTTACCTGAATTACAGATAACACACACTAATATAGCCAGCACAATTAGCACCGGTTATCAGACAGATTCTACACACACCCAAAGTACACGGGGCTACATGCGTTGTCGCAGCTCCTAAACTGAGGAACCAACTAACCACAAATATTTTATCACTCCAACCGGAAAGAGATAATTAGTCTACATTTGTCCACGGAGATTAGAGAGTGGAAACGGACCCTGCTTATGACACCACAAATATCAGCTGAGTTTACATAACTATATTTAACTGTTGTTGTTGATTAATTGAGGGGCTTTGTGACATTATGGTTATGTATCCCCGTGCACTTTGGTGTGTGTGTGTGTGGAATTAGTCTGATTTCCTGTGTTATTGTGATGGCTGTGCTACTGTAGTGTGTGTAGTTTTAATTCAGACGAGGATTTGGAAACAGGCGGCCGTGGCCTTCAATTAGGACCCATCCCTGCATTTGCCTGGAGTAAAAGTGGTAAACTACGGAAAACCACTTCCAGGGTGGCGGAGGTAGGAATCGAACCCACCTCTTCTCATGAGGCTGAGTGTACCCCCCCCCCCCCCCTCAGACCAAAATTAAATTTCGGGCCTTCGCCGTGACAGCCAAGAGTGCCAGCCACTAAGTAACGAGGTGGACCCATATTTAATTCTAGTGTTTTGTAGTATGAGACCCATTTTTTATTTAAAAAAAACATGGTTACACGAAAAACTTCATTGGCACCAGGTACAGCAATGTATAAGCTATTTTTCGACATAATCACCTCCAGAATTGAGACACCTGTCATATCGTGGGATCAACTTTTATATGCTTGCCACGGTGGGTGAGTGGTTAACGTGTCGGTCTACCAACCCCAAGCTTGCAGGTTGGCTCCTGGTCGTATGTAAGTGATTTTTGAAAGGCGGCAAAAATTACGGCATCATGTCATACGATGTTGGCATGTCAAAGAACCCATTTAAATTCAATAGGCCGTGTTCATAATGGCAAAATTAATCTCGAGAGTTTCCGCCCAACACAAAGTTCTTCATTTCTCTACTAGAAAGTGCTATAGTGTTCAAGGAGCTTAGATATCTAACCTCCTTGACTTTCATAGTGCTTCAAGAATCAACGAAATTTGACATGCAAGTTACCCTTTGGGTGTCAAATAACAAAGCTTGCAACCGGCACCCGAGGCCATACGATAACTTTTATATTCCTGTGTCATGGAAGTCTGCCGCCTGCGAATGGAACAAGCGTGTGATATTCATCTTCAGCTCCTCGTCAGTGTGAATATGCTGACCGGAGAACAGAAATTTCTTGAGGTACAAGAAAAGATGGAAATTGCTAGAAGCAAGATCAGGACTGTACAGTGGATGATCAAAAAAGCTCCCAGCCGAAATCCTGCAGAACAGCTGCAGTGCGCTGAGCCGTTTGTGGTCGAATGGGCCTTGTAGTTGGGTACTTACACTATTAACTAACCACACTATAAAAGATCACCAGTTAAATTGGAACATTAAAATATAGAAACGGACATTATCAAAATAGTGTTGACAACATTCATATCAGAACCTCGCTACGGTAGAAGTTAACAAATCATAGTGCTAACATACTTAACCACATAAACAATAATAACGTAACATTTATAGAAGTGCTATAGACTAACAGAGTAATAATATCTAAGGTCAACACCTTACACAGGTTTCGTAATTTTATAATTATAAATATTGTACACACCAAATCTAATCTAAGCTTTAAGTGAACAGGAGCTGATGATGATCGCTTGACGATTGAAACATGTCATCCAAATAAATACACATCCCCCCCCCCCTTCTTTTTTCAAAAAGTGTGTTTAATTAAGTGTATAAATAATTCATGCAATATTTCTTTCAGATTAGTGTGATAAAATATTTGAGAGACAACGGAATAGCAATATTACTAATGTTCTAATGTACCGGTTTCGGTCACATTATGAACTCCATCAACAATGTATAATGAAAAATCCACAGCCTGCTTCCAGTCTCCGACCGGGTCAGGAATGGAATGAATGAAGCCCCCATCTAGCGGCGAGGATATGAACTGTGCCGGCTGCCGAGGCCTGACGCACTCCTCTGGGGCAATGATTAAATGAATGACAGATGAAATGAAATGATAGTGGAGAGTGTTGCTGGAATGAAATTTTGACAGGGAAAACCGGAGTACCCGGAGAAAAACCTGTCTACCTCCGTTTTGTCCAGCACAGATCTCACATGGAGTGACCGGGATTTGAACCACGGACCCAGCGGTGAGAGGCCAGCGTGCTGCCGCCTAAGCCACGGAGGCTTCCAATGTATAATGAATATGTATAAATAGAAACAAGTATGAAGTTCGTGAAATAATATGATAGAGTAAAATAATAATGTTTTAAGTGTTGTCCAGAGAAATACAATAGTTCAACAAGTAAAAATTAAATTTATAAAAGAGGTGAGTTTCAATAATATTTTCTACAATGTTTTATGTCTAAAGAATTTTAAAATAAAATCAGATCTGTTACAAATTTTGATTAATATAAAAAATATTTCTCCAAAAACAGCTCGATGTAGGAATGTAATTGTTGTGGAACTGATATATATGTACTGTGTTAATTTCTCATTTGAAGGTTGGAAGAACGTAGGCTACAGTATATTTTATTGTCTATTTGCTTTTGACGTGGAAATATCACTGTATATTCACGTTGCTGGGAATTGCTAATTAAACATTATGGTACTAGTGGTTAATAGGCCTATTTGGTCGTGGAAGAATGTGTAAAAATGTTACTTGTTCTTGGTGTTGCTAAGATATCTCCTAATTATAGTGCGAACCTCATTTATCCTAAGACTGATGGACTGACTCCTCATCGCCCAGCCAAAGTTAGAATCATGAAATTTGGGAATATATTCGTTGCATATCGAAAGCGTCCATTAAGGAAGTAATTTCGGACATTCAGGTTCTAAAGGGCTGTTAAGGGGGTTAACCCTGCATTTCACTGAATAACAATATCTCATGAGTACAGATGGCAATTTGCCTATTTGCCTATTTTATTCCTGTGTTTAAAAACGGAGGCTTTCGAGATATAAATCCGTTTTAGGTTCTTTTAGGCTAGATTTCGTTGGTTTTATTGTGCCTATAAATGCCTATTTCAAGGGTTTGTGCCTATTTGGAGTATAATTGCCTATTTGATGCCTTTTGACTGTATTTAAAGTGCATTATATTGCAGCTGGTGTGCTCCACAGAATTATATTCTCATTTCTCAATATGTGTTTACCCCACGAACAAGCATGGGAATTCTCAGAAGTCACCAGAAATAGCGCTTGGGAAATTTCCATCAGAAGAAACAAGGAACAATTTTACCTCGAAGCCTTCAACCCATCCAACCTCGCAAGACACATGCGAGAACCAATCAACGTCGAATTATGTTGCACAACCCGTATCCCTTACCACCCTCTCGATGCGAACTGTGTAAGCGTACGCTTTATCTTCACTTCAGATTCAGAACCTTGTGAGATTTATTGCGAAGAAGAAGTGTGTCCGTGGCAATGCCGAAAGATAAAGAAAGAAAGAAAGAAAGAAAGAAAGAAAGAAAGAAAGAAAGAAAGAAAGAAAGAAAGGAAGGAAGGAATCCAGGATGGGAAGCAGTGGTAAAGGTAGCCAGTGTGCTACGAGGTGAGGTAGATGAAGCAATTGACCTAAAACCAGATGCAGTAGCTTCGTTAAAGTTTTGCCCAATCACTGCATGTGATGTTGAGAGATCTTTCTCTCAATATAAAAAACATTCTTCATGACAGGAGAACAAACTTAGTACCAGAAAACATTGAAAAGTTGCTTGTTGTTAATTCTTTTTATAGTAAATAAGTATGTTATTAAATTGTAAGTTGCTTATTGTTAATTCTCCTTTTAGTAATTAAATATGTTATTAAATTATAAGAATTTTTTCATGCCTATTTTGTTGCCTATTTTACACTTTAGTGCCTATTTACATGCCTATTTTGGCTATTTTAAGAGCCTTTATGCCTGCCTATTTTAACTGTTTTTAGTGCCTATAATTCTCGTCTCTACTCATGAGTGGTTTCATTTGGGGATGTGATACTCACCGTATAAACTAATCATTGAAAATTAGCAGACATTTATCTGAGGGTTTTCCGATGTGGTGTATATTATGAGGTGAAATGGGTGAAACGTGGGGGTTGACGGATTCCTAACGGAGCGTTTATCTCTTAAACGACATAGGCGAGAAGTTTGAAACTAAGGGGGAAAATATCAGCTTAAAAATAAGTAAATAGGTGTTCGACACTTTTTTCATGAATGCAATTTAAGGGGCCCATGGGGAGGGTTAAAATTCTAGGGGAAAACCCCGTTCACTAAGGAAAGATTTTTGGGTATTCGGGTTCTAAAGGGGTGTTAAGGGGGTTAAAGCCTCATTTCATTAACAATAACTCACGAGTGGTTTCGTTTTGGGATGTGATACTCAGCATATAAACTAATCATTAAAAATAACCAGACATGTGTCTAAGGTTTTTTTGATGTGGTGTAGACTATATTATGAGGTGAAAGGGGGGGGGGATGTAGGCGTAGAGGATTTCTATTTGTGTCATTTTATGATCAGTACTTTTTTCATAGGAATTTAGGTACAATGATTTTGTGTTTAGTCAGTGTATTAAATATATCTCATTTAATTTATATTTACATTTGTGGTCGGAAGCAGTGTAGTGATTTTGATTCGATGTTTATACATGCGATGCTAGATTTTTATATTTATATGCCATTGTTGAGTTAGTACTGTCTTTATTGTCTGATTCTTTACAGTCTTTACCAAATTATTATCATTATTATTCAAAATTGAATGATAAATAAGTCATAGCATTCATGATTGAGACGTTTCACAGTGTACTCTCTACAACTACAATATTCGCGGGGGAAACCGCGAAGGGTAATGCTCGTCCTAAATATTTATCATAAGAAATAACAAATTTGATGTATATGCTAAGTAAGGAAACGCACGATTAAACTTTTTTTTATTGAACACTAGATACCTGCTTCGGCTTCGTAAGGTAGCAATTATGAATTGAAGGCAAATGCTAAAGTTAAATCACTAAGCCTATGACGGACTCAAGTGATACCACACGCTTACCTACGCTATCTAGTGGTTGTTTGTTGTATTCGATGTGTGGTGTTTTATATATCAATATGTATTTTTATGTAAAGTCTTGGCATTGGATAAAAGGGAGAATAGGTCGTGTTAGAGACGGTGTTGTAATTCCATATTTTTGGTGCCGAAACCCGGGAATCTTGCGAGTTTATATGAACCAAGAACATTATCTCGGTTTCCGAAACATCATTGGTTGTTTCCGTACGGGAAAGCAGTAATAGTGGAGTTCACTTATGTCAAATTATTGGATAAAAGGAATAGGTCGTGTTAAAGATGGTGTTGTTATTCCACATTTTTTGGTGCCGAAACCCGGGAGATTATCTCACTCGAGGTGTAGACCCAGACCAGCCAGCATCTTTAGACACGTGGAGGTGCGGTCCCTGCTGGCATACTCAGAGCGATATCGGGCCTCCTGACATAAAAACGGAACACCTAATACTACCATAAATCAGAAAATTGCCGAATGTGTTTGTGATCACCGCCACTGAACCCATCCTACAGTAGATGTATTAAGGTTCAGCGCATACTGGAAGCTGCTACATGTCACAGCGTGGGTATTTCGATTCATCCAAGTCTTCAAAGAAAAAACTACTCGTTCTAATGCATTGGCAGCCGCAGAATAACAAACTGCCCGACTAAATTGGATTTAAATTGTCCAGTAAAAATATTTCCTGCGGAGGTAAACGCTCTGCAGAAGGGAACACAGTTACCCAATTCATCTAAGCTCGCACGCTTCAACCTCTTTATGGACCAAGGTATTATCCGACTAGGTGGAAGACTCCAATGTGCAGAGTTGATCAACGAGGAGAAACACCAAATTATATTGGATGGTGAACACCACTTCACAAAGCTACTAATTAGACACACCTATATATGCCTCCATCACTTCGGAGTTCGCATCGTATTAGGAGAACTACGAGAAGATTACTGGATTCTCCAAGCTAGGCGATCAATAAAACAGATACTCCACTCATGCTTACCATGTAAGATAGCTTGAAACGCTCGCCTTAGCAAGATAGAGGCTTCCTTACCACTCGATCGCGTACGAACCACGCAGCCATTTTCTGTAACGGGTGTGGACTTCGCTGGTCCCCTTTATGTCAAATGGGGAAAACTAGTCAACAAATCGTACATACAGTAGTTCTGTTCACTTGTGCCACCACTCGCGTACTACATCTAGAAATATCCATTGATATGTCAACAGATAAATTTCATATGTCTCTACAGATATTTATCAGCCAACGTGGTATACCTCACACTATCTGCTCGGACAATGCTCATACCTTCTCTGCAGCGAATGAGGAACTAATGGTCCTCAAAGACTTCTTGATAGACCCCAGTATACATCACTACTGTGCTCACCAAGGAGTCCGATGGAAATTCATCACGCCACGGGCGGCTTGGTGGGGATAATTCTGGGATAGGATGGTCGGTTCTACCAAGCGATTCCTGTGGAAGGTTCTAGGACGCTCGCAGCTGGACGGGGAAGGCCTGTACACAACACTTGTCAGCATAGAAGCCGCCCTTAACAGCAGACCGATTACCGAGGACAAAAACACCGGCAATGTTCTAACCCCATCTCACTTTCTAATCGGACAAAGGTTAACAGGTATCAGATTTGGAGTAGAACCCACCATATATAAAGGTTTGACATCAGAATCTCAAACGAGACAGCGAATTCTTCAGGATTTCTGTGAATGTTGGAAGGCAGAGTATCTTCTCCAGCAGCGAAGCTACCACGACGTGAAAAGACCGCACAATCGACGTTGCCTCCTCCAGGAGGATTCTAGACCACGACACCAGGCAAATGCTGAGACGGTACCTTCTGACAGGCCACAGTCGCTTCCTCCACATCCTAACCCAGTTTCATTCATCTTCATCCATTCCATCACTCATCCCGGTGTGCAGGTCGTCCACGGGCGTCGACTAGAAAGACCTGCACTCAACCTCTCAGGACACACGACAAAAAAAAAAAAACTCGAAACAATTTTGAATTTTTTTTTGGTAAGACTATGTTCAATGTAAATGCAACCAATGAACAGTATCCAAAAAATTACAAGGAGAACTATAACGTATTTTAAAAAAATATCCATTGTGTCTTTTGCGGGTTATCAAAGTTGTTCATTTAATTCATCGTATGGAAGTTGAAGTATGCTTCTAATTTTAACTCTGAAAAAATCCACTATACATACATCATACATTTTTGAAATAAGTATGGGTTATTCTTGTAGAGTCCGAACACGGTCAAATATTAGGAAAATGAAATTTTAAATGCACCATGATCAAAATCTTGAAGTGAAATAACAAGCAATGAGAGGTAAGAAGAAGAGTGGCTGAAGAACAGAAGACAAAGTAAACTGATATTCAATATGGAAATGTTAAATTCTATGGAGTCTTCATTATGGGTTAAGTAAATTCAAGCTTAATACTTCCCAATTATGTCACAGGTTGAAAAAATAATGGAGGGGCCCGGGAACCCTCGACCTAGGGCCCGTGATCGCTCTCTACGGCCCTGGTCGGCGGTTATGCCCCTCTCTCCGATATAGGCCTTCTATGAAGGAAACACTGATATTTTCAATCTGAATATTATAACAGAATATAACAAAAATGTACGGCACGAAATGCTGGACACATTCCTCAAACGTAGACGAAGAAATTATGTTATATGAACATGGATCCGGAAACGCTTTGTTTCCATGTTATACCTCATTGTCTCCAACTCATTAAGCATGGGAAACACACAAGAACAGAACGTTAGAATCGTGGGGAACATGCACTCTTGGTTACGTCTGGTTACGTTGTCATTATCGTAGGTGCACCGCCAGTGGTTTGTTTTACAAGGCTCCGTTGCCATGCGACTTAGCAGATGTGCCTTTAGCTGTGCGACAAAACATGTACTTTATGAACGACTAGCAGAAGTACCCGTTCTTCGAACGGTGTTCGTTGTTAACACCAGACATTATCAATTGAGCTACTGTTGCAATGGTTAGCGGTTTGTCATTCCTTCATGTTTATCACAACGAAGTTACTTTACTGGGAATATCACACACGAGTTAATTTAAGGCCCTTAAAATTTAGTTTTCGGAGACCCTTTATAGATTCCCGAATTTTGTGTCTCACATTGAGAAGCGCAACATATGCTTTGGTCGTCCTTCTAGGATAATTTTTATATTTCGCCTTTTTAAGCATGTATTGAGAAGTTTTTCTCTATATCCACCCTTCTTCTGTATGAAAAGTACAGTGAAGAGTTTTATAAATGATTGGTGTATTGACTCTCAGGGTTACCATACCTAATTTTACGATGCACCAAGCATCCGAACACGAGGTATAGGCGTACATAAAATACCCAGAAAGACAGACAGGCAATTCTATTGTCTACAACATATTACCCAGATATCCAAATATGGGTATATCTACCTCAGAGTATCAAACAAAATCATCCTTACGATGAACCCGTATGTCGACAACAACAAAAAAGTTAAAATGTGCTCTCAGACTAAATTCACTTAACGTGTACTTCCTGACGTGAAATAGAATTGAAAGCCTTGTAGACGAAACGCAATACACGTCACATAAAAACAGACCCTCTACGTTGTGCTAGGTGCCCATACACAGGAAGACCCCTTTCATAAATTATAAAGGCTTGTGGTGCATGAAAATTCAGGTTCTTTAGCCTCAAATTGACCAAATTCCTAAAAGCCGCAAAAAATGCTGGTTCAATTCAGAAATGTTTGAAAATAATGTTGCTGTTTGAAGATATAATAGACCTTCTGTACTATATGTCGAACGTGAAAATTGCATGAAAAAGTTCTAGGTTACCCCTTGACCCCCTTAATTGCATTGATGAATTATACGGTCTACGTTAGTTCCGTGATAACCTCATAGCCATTTGCAAACTTTCACAGAAATGTAATAAATGGAGTGACATTGCTTCTTACAGAAATAGAAGGAAAGTTGTATGCCACCCCTTGAGATAATGTTCACATGGTTACCGATTTGCATTCCTTCATTAGTTTGTTAAATTAAATTAAATTAGTTTTCTGGGAATATATCAGGAACTGTTGGATTTAGAGCCTTATAATGTAGTTTTCGAGGACCCTTTAGGGCCCCCGAGTTTTGTTTCTGGCGCCAAGGGGATTTGTCTCGTCGTTGTTCGCCATAATATAATACTAATAATAATATAATATAGGGAGAAATTATAACACCTATTTTTTTATTATTAATGCAGCCAATGAACATGTACTTTTCTTTTCAGGACGGGTCAGGGAAGGGGTATTATCAGAGAAAGAATCATTCACATCACGCATGAGCAAAATGGAAATGGCCTACCATTTAACTAAGGACATCTATAATAAAAGGTCAATATCCTTCAACGCAAAATTAAAACATTACTGCAGTGTCATCCGTCCGGAGGTCTTGCATGCTTCTGAATGCCTCACGATGAACAGAAAAGGCTTGGTCGAGAAATTGGAGGCCAAAGAAAGGAAAATTTTGAGAAAGATATTGGGTTCCATGAAAGACAATGGGGAATACAGAAGTCGGCATAACCATGAACTATATACTCATGTGGGGAAGATAAGTAACGCCATCCGGAAGAGAAGGATACCATATTTTGGGCATGTGAAGCGAATGAGCCCAGCGAGACTGACCAACCGCAACATAACTTACTTTCAGGAGAGGAAAACAAAATGGGCCTGGTTCATAGAACTGGATAAAAATCTGAAAGAAGTGGGGTTTACACCAACAGACATTCAGGAGCGCGCCCCACTCAAAAGGAAACTTCATGCTTGCAAAGGTTTCCAAGAAAAACCGAAGCTGAAAACGGGAAAGATTTGGACCCAGGAACGGAAGGAAGTCCACCAAGAACGAATGGGGGCGTACCGGGCAAACATCAAAGCCAGTAGGAGACAGTTGGGATGACGCGATCCATAGATGGCCTATACGAAATGAATGAATGAATAATATGGGGATAGGAATATAATAGACCTGCCGTACCACACCCGCAGGTGTAAATCGCGTGAAAAAATTCTAGAGTACCCCTTGATCCCCTTAAGCGCATTATACGTATTGATGAATTTTACGGCTTAATTTGATTCCGTGATAACCTTCTAGCCGTTTGCAAACTTTCACACTAATGTAATTAATGGAATTGCTTTGCGTCTTACAGCAATAGATGGACCTCTGAGAATCTGTTGCCATGGTTACGGGCTTGTATTCGTTCATTAGTTTATTAAATGAAATTAGTTTTCTGGGAATATCTTAAAAACGGTTGGTCTTAGGGCCTTAAAATGTGGTTTTCGGGGACCCGAGTTTTGTCTCTCACATTGAGGGGTTGAAAATGAGCTTTGTCTCGTCCTTCTACGCCTATTTCAGCATGTATTTTAAGGGGGTAGGCCCCCTTTTATGAGAGGTACGGAGAAGAGTTACATCAATGATTAAGTGTCGTGCCTCTGATGGATATCTGTACCAAATGTTACGTTGGTACACCCAGCCGTTCTCGAGTTATTAGGGAACAAAATTGTCCACAGAAAAACAAATAAACAAACAGACAGACAAAAAATATTTTCACGCGCATCCATCATAAAACAGTCCGAAACGCGTAAACAACTCAAATTTCCGTAGAAATTCAGAGAAAATCAGACAAACTTTCATTCATATAGAGAGAGAGATATACTGCACCGCTCGGTGTTGACCGTGTTTTATTGCACAAATTTAGGTTTTACTCGCTAACCGTTGGAGATATACGAAAAGTGATAAGGACCTTTCGGATAGGAAATTAAATTTCAAAGCTCGTATGTGCCATCAAAAGTTTGCTATTTCCTATCGTTCTCTTTTTATTTGATATGGAAATACGAAATTTTGAAACCAAAAGGTGTAGTGACGTCACTAAAATGGTCGCCATTTTTAACAGTACAAAATTTTGAAATCAAAAGTACGCTATATGTAAACCTGGTAAATCAGCTACATCCATGCAAAATTTCATTTAAATCGGACCAGTGGTTCTTGCGTTATTGAGTAACACACAGACAGACAGACAGACACACACACACCATCTCATTTTTATATATTAGTATGATGGAGCACCTCCTCATTTTAGTGCTAATGTCCGTCGGCTTCTAAATAACAGATTTGGTGACAAATGGATAGGTAGAGGTGGACCAATCGCCTGGCCTCCACGCTCTCCCGACCTAATATCACTGAACTTTATTTGTGAGGCCATTTGAAAGTTCTTGTGTATCGAACCCCAGTACAAGATGCTCAGTCTCCGTGCCCGTATTATGGAAGGCTACGAAACCATAGGCTATACTCCAGGGATACATCAGCGCATCCGAGATTCACTACGACGGTTGGTTGATGCATGTATCAATGTGCACGTAGGGCATATTGAACATTTCCTGTGAGAAAGAGTTGCAAGTGGTATGCTGGTACGTTCTGTTCTTGTGTGTTTCCCATGGTAAATGAGTTGGGAGACAATGAGGTATAACATGGAAACAAAGCGTTTCCGAACCCATGTTCATATAACATAATTTCTTCGTCTACGTGTGTGGAATGTGTCCTGGATTTCGTGCCGTACATTTTTGTTGCACCCCGTATAAGTTATGTACAGGAAAGATGGAGAAATAGAAATTATTTTTAACCAGTGAGACCAGGTTCTAACGACCACCATGAAGCAAGACCAATCACCGGCCCTCTGCGGCTATGTCACATAATGACCGACAGTAATCGAATCGCCACGGGGGGGATTCCCCACACCACTGGGTAGTTGTTGATTCACGCCGTGCTCGGCGCTACTGTGCAGAGTCTAGACAGCAGGAGGTCACTGAATGTATCTGTCTGTCTATTGACTGGTGCTAATGACATCTGGAGCAACGCATATCTAACTTCATTCACTTGATCGGACCTACTGTATTCAATACTTTTTATTACAACATGTGGATGAAAATAACATTTAGCCTTGAAATACCACACGCCGCTGAAACCAGGTGTTCAAATAGAATATAATGGACGAACCTCGTATGTTCTTCTTCTGTATAGCAACTTGAATTAACGCTTTTGATCCTGTGGTCAGTTCAACATTGATTCTCGAATATGAAGTCACCAGCTAGATCGATGTTTGCAATGAAACACACGTGGGAGGAAATTTCGTCCGAAATGAGGGGACACGTGTCCCAGCTCTCTTGAATATAGGACTGAAATAAGCTCAAAAAATATCAATGATTTTATTAATGCAGCCAATGGCCATTTATTTTCTTTCATGAAAGGTCAGGAAAGGGATCTTGGAAGGAAATCGGCAGAGGACCTGTTGAAAATAATCCGTCGCGACATTTGCCTGGTGGTAAAAATGAGAAACCACGAAAACAATTTTCAGGACGGCCGAGGAGGGATTAGAACTCACGCTCTCCCGATGCCAGCGAGGAACGAGGTAGAGCGTTATTTACTTAGATGAGTTATTGTTGTTTTAAGGGGCGGAATAAGGAGGTCATCTGCCCCCCCTCCAAAAAAACCTCCTCCCCCCCCCCCCAAAAAAAAAAGTTTTAATTAAAATAACTTCCCTGTCTTCTCAGCCACCACATATTTATTTATTTATTTATTTTATTTATTTATGTATTTATTTATTTATTTATTTATTTATGTTAGCCAATCAATGGCTTAAGATCTTCCCCGTCTAATGAATTCACAAATTACACCCTGAGTTTTAATACGCTAACTAGAATGTGTGACACAAATACCAAAACTAGAAAAAATATCGCTTTGTTGGCGTAGTTGGTAGCATGCTGAACTGCTATGCCTAAGATAGCGGGTTCAACCCCAGCCAAAGTCGTCGGATTTTTTCAGAGCGTTAAAACCCTTCAGTATGACTTCCTTCGGAGTGGGTAGCCATTAGAGTGTCATAGATTTATGGCATGTAAAAGAACCTACCACTGCAATTGGTGGTGTGTAGCAAAATGTGTAAGTTATATTTGGCTGGTTAGGAAACGCTCTATCAAGTTCCAACGTTCGTCGCTAGTTTTACTGACTGTGGCATCTGCTAGCTAAAGTTGGAACTACTTGAAATTGAACTTGTTGGGAGCCCTCGGGCGTTCAATCAAAAATGCCCAGCTCATGGCCATTGGTGGCGATTCATATATCATGAATGAAAGTTGGTTTACTTTTCCTGTATTTCACTACGTTTTGCGTTATTACCTGTTTCATACTGTTTTATGACGAATGCGTATGAAAATTTTTATAAATCTGTCTGTCTATCTGTTTGTCCGTTTGTTTCCACGCTTAGAGCTCCAGGATGGCTGGGTCGATCAACGTATCATATGGTATGGTTATCCATCAGAGGCCAGGCACCAATTATTTATATAACTTTTCACCATACCACTCATCAGAAGCGATGTTATGGGGGAAATCCCTCAAAATACATGTTAAAACAGGCGAAACATCTATGTTGCCGTAGAAGGACGAGACCAAGTTCATTTTTCCCCCTCCATGTGAGAAGCAAAATTCGACAGGTCCCTCTGGGACCTCGAAAATCATGTTTTAGGACCCAAAAATCAACAGTTTCCATGTTTCTTACCACCCCCGGTTTGGGAGACTCATCAAGAAAAGGGTGGTTGTGACCGTGGTAATGTCAATTAAAATCTGGATACGAGAAAATACCCATTTCATTTTCCATATATCTCTGTAAAAAGAGGAAGTTCCTCTCTATTCATTCCTTAAAATACGATACAACTCTCCTTAAAGCCATGTCAACGCTTCAACCTCATAACGATATTTTGAAAATAAAAGTTGGGGGAAACACATACAAAACTTGACTTATTCGCCTATTGATATGAAATTAGTTATATTAAATAATCTACTTCCGTATTGTTATGTAAATTAAAAATCTTACCTTTAAACAAGGGTAATAAAATTATTTCCACCTTAACCAATAGGCTACTATATTTGATCTAATGTATCTAGGACATGTTTCGGATAAACATTGTAGCCTTCATCAGATAGGATATGGAAATTAAATTTTGGAGAAATCTTGAAAAAATACGAGCATATTTGAAGAAAAAATATAAAGTTAAACTCAAAACAATTTAATTGAAAGAAGCGCACACAAACTGTGCATAATTACAATACATAATTAGACTGAATAAATGTCAGTTCTGGCAATAATCTACTATTGACTCCACACGTTTATCACAAGGGCTCGGATTTTTAGGTAAATAAATATTTTTTAAGTAAATACATATTTTAAGCATTTTTCTATAAATACATAAATTCCAGCATTTTACTTATTAGCACATAAAAATACATACTAATATTAACATTTTTAAAATCAGTATGCTAGATCTTTCAGTTTATTGCATTTTTGTTATGTGTTACTTCAACGGGGAAGAACCTGTGAGCTATCTAATCTTCATGCAGAGTGTATTTCAGCTGGCAACTGTGCTATTCTTAACTTGTCGCCCCGTTCCACTCACTGTGGAAGCCGGGGATTTCCTTGTCCATAACTATATTGCACCACGTGCTAGACCTTTCGCCCAGCTACCTGAAACAAATGTCACTCGCATGCAGATTATTTCTGGCACTGTGAAGTGTAAGATAGTTTTACGATGTCTAAAGTAAAAGCAACTACAAGTTATCGTCTGCAGCAGTATGTTGCAGAATTTTAGGATAATTTTATTCTCATGGGGTCGTTCTGTTCTGCTAACCATGTGAAAAGTAATCAAGGCTGAACAGCGATCTCAAGTTACACAACACCTCGAGGGCAAGAAACATATTGCCGTAGTTTCGCGCCTTCAGAATAAGTGTTTCGCGATAATCGTCGGTCATTTGTGATGGACAACCTGAAGATGTATCTCGTTGTGTATTGTAATGCTTCAGCAGTCGTGAGTACTGCAAATTGTTTATATTCACATTAATAAACTAAATTATAATTAAATATTTTTCCTTTTTTGTCACATATTTCAGGTATTTTTAATAAAAAAATACATATTTTTCCGATTTTTAGCACCTAAAAATCCGAGCCCTATTTATCACATGTCACAACATGATAACGGGCACAGTGCAAAACTCAAAATAATGGACATACAAATATCTAACCTTGACTGTATCAGATGCTTAAATTTTTCTTTTGATTTGCTTATAAATTCTCATTTGACGAGAATATGTCAAACATCTATTACAATGTTCATTATAAACATTTGAGTCTTGTAATAACTACTTGCATATATACACCTGATAAATTCACAAAATCTATGTAAGATAAATGTTCCAAATAAGGCCCAGAACTTTTAAAGATGTTTTGTATTTTTACTACAAGGGGAAAATCTGAACATTGTCCTGGCTTTAGGACTAATGAAATCAAGGGTTGATAATTAGAACCACTGGAAAATATGTCAGTAATAATACAATATTTTAAATCTGAGTAGTGGGCATTAGCCTATTAGGAATACCCGTTCCAAATAAGGCCCATATGTAAATGAAAATAGATAAAGGAATGCACATTACGCGGAAAATATCAATACAGAAGCCTGTATTAATCTGGTTGGTTGATTGGTTCCTCAGTTTAGGGGTTGCGACAAGGCGGTCATGTAGCCCCGTGTACTTTGGGTGTGTGTAGAATCTGTCTGATAACCGGTGTTAATTGTGATGGCTGTATTAGTGTGTGTATCTGTTTTTTAATTCAAGTAAGGACTGCAACTTTGAATTTTTCAAATAGTTCCTACTTTTGCCGCCAAACGCCACCGTCAACGACTACTAGGCCTAGTTCAGAACTTAGCTACTAGACGCCACCGCAATCGGCTCTTGGCAACGAACGTAGAAACCTAAGAGCGTTGTTTGCATTCTTAACCTATACAATTTAGCTTCACACAGGTGTAATTAGTGGAAGGTTCTTTAACATGCCATAAATCTATGACATGGGACCGCCGGCTTTACTTCCCCTCCGAAAGAAGGGATACTGAGGGATTTTTAACGCTCTTAAAAATCCGACGGTTTTGGAAGGGTTTTAACCCGCGATCTTGGGCATAGAAGCTCAGCATGCTACCAACTACGCCACCGAAGCCGCTCCTATATTAATCTACAAATCATATTCTTTGAAATTATATTCACCAGGTTTATGTATGTTAAATTTCAAAAACATGTAGAAGGTTTATTAAAATACCTAGAAATAGTAACAAAAAGAGCTTCAGACGCCGTTTACTACTTGACTGAAGCAAACATCGCGAAATCGTTCGCTTCAACAGTCGTAGTTTCTCGTCTAGCCGTTAAAGGCTAGTAGCTATTAGAAACACTAAGAATTTTGTAGAATTTCGAATATTCTGCCAATAAAAACACAGATTGGCCTTATTTGGCTCAAGTACCTTAGAGTGAATGGATTCCTGACTGGGAAAGAAAAAAACAATCAGGAGCAAGTTTTTTTTGTAACGAGATGGTATAAATGTCCAGCTAATTTAGGTTAAAGAGAAAGAATGATAATGGATTGACTTTGTGATAAACAATTACATACACAAATTTTCCTTATTGAATAGCCTAACTATCGTTATTGTACTCACCTGCAGCCTACCGGAACTTCACAAGCAGATTTCACATAAAAGCCTCAGGTTTGAATCTCATGACCGGATGCCAGTTTTTCCCCTGTTTTTTGGATGCTCATTGAAGCCTAGACCCGGCCTGAATTGGCCTTGCTCGATACAGTGTAAACCTTTTCAAGCCACACCACACACACACACAAAATGCGACGACATAGATTAACTTTTAAGAAGTAGCGATCCAATAACGCTCAATTGGGGCAGATGACATCGATGTTCACTCCATTTAACAACAATTAACGCTTGATATGAAGATTTCGTACTAAGTTCGTCTCAGTGGCTTGCCGTCAGAGGGTCTGGGAGACTTGGCCAGACTTAAGTAGTTTTTGAGTTTCGCTATGTGAGTTTCAATGTGCGTCATTAGACTGAACGCTGTTCACATTGTGTAGTGGCTAGCACACTTACTGTCATCCCTGAGCTCCGGGTTCATTTCTGACTATGCCTAAATTCTGGTCTGTGGACTGGATCGGAATAGTCAGCCTCGTGAGGAACAAGTAGTTCCGTGAATAACTAAAGCCTATTTTAATATACCCTACTTATGTTACTTGTCACTATCAACATACGAAATGTCAGTTTAATTGCTGAAATTGATCGTAGACACTGGGAACCGACTAAATATTGCGGATGGTCGCCATTTTGGATTTTTATATATGTAGGTCTTAGAGTTATATACTGTTACATGACGATTATTGTGTACGAGTAGTACTCAAAATGCAATGTGCATAAAATATAATAAATCCACTTACACACTTAATAAACAGTTCAATTCTCTCAGGAACTTACCCGGATATTTTGAAGTTATCAAAAGTAATTCCAGTGCACAAAAACGGTTCAAAAGATGACTTAGATAACTATCGTCATATTACCTTACCAACTGGTATTGCAAAAATTGTGGAAAAAAACATGTATAAGAGACTGATAAATTTTATAGAAAAAAATAAAATATTATCAAACTTACAACATGGATTCAGAACGGAAAAATCTACACAGACAGCAATTTATGAATGCATTAACAGTATACTGAAATTAATTGACAATAAGGAACATGTAACTGGCCTATTCTTGGATTTATCAAAAGCATTTGATGTTGTTGACCATAAAATCCTCCTTACAAAACTAAATCAATATGGTATTAGAAGTCTAGCTAATAAATGGATAGAGTCTTACTTAACAAGGCGTAAACAAATAGTAAGCTTGAGACACAAGGATGATGGAACCAAATTACTTAATGAAACATTGTCCAATGAGGGAATTATTAAATTTGGAGTACCCCAGGGATCGGTTTTGGGCCCACTACTCTTTCTTCTATATATCAATGATATAACACAGAACGTTCATTCACACAAGGAAATTTTGTTTGCGGACGATACAACACTCGCAATAAAAGGTGAAACTAAACAGGTCATACAGCAGTCTGCTGACTCCGTTACAGGAGAGTTAACCAAATGGTCTCATAATCAACTATAAATAAAAAAAACAGTATGTCTAAATTTCCACACTATACAGAATAGGAATCCTGCGAAGCCCAATATAACATTAAATGGTCATCAAATAGAAAATAAATCAGAAACAAAGTTTTTAGGACTATGGATACAACATGACTTCAAATGGAATAAACATATACAATATCTGATTACTAAACTGAACTCGATGTGCTTTGCGTTACGTATTTTGAAAACCTGCACTAGCATGCACACATTAAGAAATACTTATTTTGCTTATTTCCATTCATACTTAAGATATGGGGTCATATTTTGGGGTATGTCGCCAGATGTACTAAGTTCGTTTAGGATACAAAAGAGGGCGATTAGAATTATGGCAAATGTAAACACTAGAGCAGTGGTTCCCAACAGGTGGTCCGTGGACCCCTGGGGGTCCGCAAGCCATGCCGAAGGGGTCCGAAGATATTAGAGTAAAATATATTAGGTTCAGTAACAGATTTTCAGTATTGCAGCTTTCTGAGTACCTTAAAAAAATTCCTCTCGGCAGGCCGGAAGGCGGAGGTAGATTTCACCGGGCAAACTAGGGGATAGGCTATAATAGGCAAAATATGCAGGTTTTCGTAGGAGGATCAGACCTCATTGATTGCAAGGAAGTATTTTACATTTGGAGGTTAATTAACTTTTTTTTTCGTTTTTGTATGCATATTTTTAATCATTTTATTGTCTTATGGTGATGGTAACCTTCTTGTCATTTGGGGTTCATTTTTATACTTGTGATCACACTGTCCTTATGCAAGGTTTGGAACTGATGTGTAACTATCTGACAGTCTGTTACTTCTTCACGCAAAATTTTATCTCCCGCAGAGATTTTTGTTGCTTCCTCAGTTTAGGGGCTGCGATAACGTGGTCATGTAACCCCTTGTACGCTGGGTGTGTGTAGAATCTGATAAACGGTGTTAATTGTGATGACTGTATTAGTCTGTAATTCAGGTAAGGTCTGCAGACGGTCAATTTTAAGTAGTAGTTCCTAATTTTGTACCATATACTAACGTCAACGACACCTAGCTGTGAACTTGGCTACTAGATGCCACCGCAACCAGCAACTTGCAACGAACGTTGGAACTTGCCCTCCAAAGGAAAGCATGCTGAGGGATTTTTAGCGCTCTTAGAAAATCCGACGACTTTGGCCGGCTTTGAACCAGCGACCTTGGGCTTATAAGTTCAGCATGCTACCAGTTAGCCGCTTCCCACAGAGTCAGATGGAAAAATGAATGTGATCTCGTGCGATGGCGTTGTCTTGGCAACCTCTGATAGCTCATCCCTCATCAATTAAGAAGCGTTGTCATGGTAACCTCTGAGGGCACTTGGCATTTTCTTTAATTCCGAAATCATTTTTCTCATCCCTTGGCGTAATGGTAGGTCAGATCAAAAATTCTTTCAGACAAAGTTTTAGGTAATTATTAGGGGAATATTTTCCATTTTGTACGGTTTTGATATTGTGCCTATTAAGAGAGATATGATTAATGTTTCCCGAAAACCCCACTTTTTTCCACGCCTTTGGTCAATGTTTGGTGCTATCAAAAACTTTCCAAACATACATTTTTTGGCACTTATCCGACACATATTATGAACTTTGAATGGATTCGATATTTCACGTAATAAGAGAGTTATAGCGAAATTTCACTTTTTCGATAAAAAAAAGCCCCCCCCCCTTTAACCGATTTTGCCCATTAACGAACTCGACCGAGATTTGAAGGGGATACATATTATGTAAAACATTCAAAGTGATTGGTGCAAAATTACGGCAGTTATCGTGTCCACAAGAAACTGATATATATGCATATATATACACACACATATATATATATATAAACTTTTGAACTGACGGTGGTTTGGGGGTCTGGGGGATGTGAAACGCGAAGATATGTCAAAATATTCCGGAAGTCGAACCATGGCACCCATTGCAATAGTTAGCTTTCTGATTAAATCTACCTAAATTGCAATAGTTAGCTTTCTGATGAAATCTACCTAAAATAGGCTACATAATTAACAAGTTGTTCCGTGAAGAACTATACAGCCTATTTTCATATATCCTGCTCATGTGAATTGCCACTATCAACATACAAAATTTCAGTTTAATTGCTGTAACAGATTCGTAGATATTGAGAACCGTCTAAATATTTCAGATGGTCGCCAGGTTGGATATTTATTTTTGTACTATTACATTAAGATTATTGTGTACGTGTGGTATTCAAACTGCAATCGCATGATTAGAACACAAGAAGTAAAAACGAGATTCTAAAATTACGCATAGCAGCCATCTTGTGATTATGCAAACAATTGAAATAAATTAGATGCCAGTGGATCAACATTTGTATAAGCATTTAACGTGCAACGTTTCATGGCACTCGGATAGTTAATTCACGAGAAACGTCCATTTAAATATTTATACTTCGCGTCGCCGCCATGTTGGATTTGTGCTCACCAGTTTACTGAAAGTCCTATAGGTGAACATATGTTCATAGTCTCTATGAACATAAAAAAAACAGTTTGGTTGCTGTAAAAGATTCATAGATATTGAGAACCATCTAAATATTTCGGAAGCTCGCCATTTAGGATTATTATATGTATAGGCCATAGAATTATGTACCATTCAAGGATAATTATTGCCTAGGTTCATTATTCAAACTTTCACTTCGATCGCATGATTACGACACAAGAAATAAAAACTTAATTTTAAAATTTCGCACAGCCGCCATCTTGAGGTTATGTAAACAGTTGAATTAAATTAGATGGCAGTGCATTACAATCTGCAAAATCATTTACTACCACATTTCACAGCGCTCAGAGAGTTAAATCACGGGAAAAGTCTATTAAAATATTTCAAATTCACTTGGTCGCCATGTTCGTTTTGTACTTTACAGGTTTATGAAATATACATAGAAAAACTTGTATCGGTACCCTTTATCACCGTACAAAATTGCAGGGTGATATCTGTAATAGTTTCGGAGATATAGAATGTCAGTGAAATATTTCCCACAGCCGCCATTTTGACGTTATGTAAACAATTGAACTAAATTAGACTTCAGTGCATTACAATGTGTATAACCTTTGCTGTACCAAGTTTCATTACGTTTGGATAGTTAAATCGCGAGAAAAGTCTATTTAAAAGTCTCAACTTCGCTTGGCCGCCATGTTGGTTTTGTAGTCACCAGGTTTATGAAAGTCTCATAGGTGAACTTCTAGTAGTGCCTTTTATCACCGTACACAATTTCAGGGCGATATCGATAATAGTTTCGGAGATATTGAATGCTAGTGAAATATTTCGCACAGCCGCCATACTGGATTGGTGAGACGTAACAAAATTTGAAGGGCACGGTCGAGGTCGCCGGGAATAGTGCTATGAACTTACCGAGTTTCATTGAAATCGCTCCAGCCGTTTAGATTTCATTAGGGGGGTGACACACACACACACACACGCAAGCACACACACACGGACAAAAGGTGATCTCATAAGCCTATTTTTAAAAATTGAAAATAGGCTAAAAATACTACCATCAACGACACCTAGCTGTGAACTTGGCTACTAGATGCCACCGGAACCCTCAACTCGCAACGAACGTTGGAACTTCCCCTCCGAAGGAAAGCAAACTCAGGGTTTTTTAGCGCTCTTAGTAAATCTGACGACTTCAGCCGGGTTTGAACCCGTGACCTTGGGCATAGAAGTTCAGCATGCTACCAGTTCCGATACCGAAGTCGCTTCCCACAGACAGATGGAAAACTGAAAGTGATCTCGTGCAGTGGCGTTGTCATAGCAACTGCTGATGGCTCATCCCTTATCAATTAAAAGTAAAGTTGTCATGGCAACCTCTCTTGGCACTTGGCATTTTCTTATAATTTAAATCATTTTGCTCACCCCGTGGCGTAATGGTGGATCATATCAAAAATTCTTTCAGACAAAAGTTTTAGGTAATTATTGGAGGAATATTGTCCATTTTGTACGGTTTTGATATTGTGCCTATTAACAGAGATATCATTAATGTTTCCCGAAAAAAACCACTTTTTCCCACCCCTTTGGTCAATGGTTGGTGATATCAAAAAACGTTTCAAACATAAATTTTAGAGCCTTGTCCGACACATAATATGAACTTTGAATGGATTCAATATTTCAGATATTAAGAGAGTTATAGCGATAATTCACGTTTTTGAAAAAAAGCCTCCCATTTTCACCGCCTTTGACCGATTTTGCCCATTAACGAACTCGACCGAGATTTTAAGGGGATACATATTATGTAAAAAAATTCAAAGTGATTGGTGCAAAATTACGGCAGTTATCGTGTCCACAAGAAACTGATATCTATACATATATATATACATACATAAATTATATATAAACTTTTGAACTGACGGTGGTTTTGGGGTCTGGGGGATGTGAAACGCGAAGATATGTCGAAATTTTCCGGAAGTCGAGACATGGGACCCATTGCAATAGTAAGCTTTCTAATGAAATCTACCTAATACTAACTTTTGCGTCAAAAAGTGCCGGAATTGCTGGAGCTGCTCCAACAATTGAGCAGTTCCGGCTTGATGTCTTGGAGCATCTCATCAAACAGAAGTGGTTCAGAACAGAGTCAAGAGTCGGAGTCACTGGCGCTGCCACCGGGTGCCTAGTGCTGGGCCGGAGCCCGTGGGGTTGACAGTTGAATGAGTGAAGAGCGGTGGAGGTTCGCGATCCAGCCACACGCAGCGCTACTGAACTACGTAGTTTACCGCTCGTGCCGAGGGGGCGCGCCACTGTTTGCAGCCGAAAAGTGAGTCACTTACACAGCCAACTCGCATTTCAGACGACAGTCGGCCATTGTTAGTTTATTGCTAGTGCTGTCACAGAACGTGTTGTTTACAAGAGTGTTTTGGTAAAATAGTTAGTGTTTGTAAAGCTATGTTTTTGCGGAAAGTTAGAGTAAGCGTACAGTGATTAAAAATGGATCGTTGGCTGAGAAGTGGATCGTTAAAACGAGACAGGCCTACGGATGAAGACGAATTTGATGTTGAAGTTAATAAGTCAGTGACTCTCGAACCGAACTTGTTAGTGTCTCTTGAACCCAACTCTCCACCGTCTCTTGAACCTAACTCATCTAAGGTCAGTGTTAAATCTACTGCAAAAATTAGAAAGTACAACTCTGATTACTTGGAAATTGGCTTCACTTTCACTGGACCTGAGCATCAGCCTAAACCTCAATGTGTTATTTGCTACGATAGCCTTTCGAATGAGTGTATGAAGCCAGCAAAACTCCGTCGACACCTTGAAACAAAACATCAAGAGCACAAGAATAAGTCATTAGATTTTTTCAAAGAGAAATTAGGAAAACTTAAAAGATCTCGTGAAAACATTACTAAACACTCTGGTGTAAATGTAAATGAAAATGCAACCCTTGCATCTTATGAGGTATCTCAACTTGTCGCAAAATGTGGAACAAACCATACAATTGCTGAAGAACTTATACTGCCATCAGCAATAATTTTATGCAAAATAAAGTTAGGTGATGCAGCTGCTAAGCTAATAAGTACTGTTCCGCTCTCTAACAATACTGTCCAACGACGAATTACTGATATGGCCAATAATATTGAAGAAACGTTGCTGGTCAGACTTTGCATGAGTGATATGTATGCTCTACAATTGGATGAAAGCACAGACATATCAAAAAAATCAATAATGTTGGTTTTCACACGATTTTTGTGGGAGGACCAGATATTCGAAGATTTTCTTTTTTCGTGCGAACTACTTCACACAACATTAGAAGATATCTTTACTGCACTGAATGATTTTTTCAGTAAACATGACATCTCCTGGACAAAGTGTGTGGGCTTGTCTACGGATGGAGCAAAATCAATGGCTGGCAACAAAACGGGACTTCAAGCTCGTATCAAATCAGTAGCTCCTGAGGTGAAATGGACACACTGTTGTATTCATCGCGAAGCCTTAGTAGCCAAAAGATTGCCAGAACTTTTGCAGAAGATACTTAACGAAGTGGTTCAAATCATTAACTACATTAAAACTCGTTCTCTGCAATCCAGATTATTTTCTTTGTTATGCAAAGAAATTGGCACTGAGCATGAACAGCTTCTTATTCATACGGAAGTAAGATGGCTCTCTCGAGGTAGGATCTTGACAAAATTCTTTGAACTTAGAGATGAGGTTCGTATCTTCCTTCTTGACACCAAGTACGCAGATTTTCTCACTGACTTTTCTTGGCTTTGCTCAACTGCCTACTTAGCTGATGTCTTTGAACACTTGAATGTGTTAAACTTAAGTTTGCAAGGGAACAATGTAGATATGTTCAAAGTAGAAGATAAAATTTGTGCTATGGTAAAAAAAAAAGTGTCAGATCTGGGCAGCACGGATTGAAAAAGAGTCATTTACTAACTTCCCTACTTTGAAACAATTCTTGGAGTCTTCAGAGGAGAGTTTGCCTGACCATATAAAGAGCAACATAGCCGAGCATCTACGCAGCCTAGCCACTACGTTTAGGGAATATTTCCCTGAACCTGACCCTGACGATAGTTGGATTCGAAATCCCTTCAGCTGTCAAGTAATAGAAAAAATCCAAGGCCTCACAGAAGTAGAACAAGATCTACTTGTGGATATGTCGAGCTGTGGTACAATGAAAAACAGTTTTAATGTTGAAAGAATTGCAGACTTCTGGGCAACAGTACGCAAAGACTACAAAGAACTTGGAGGTAAGGCAATGAAAAAGATCCATCCATTTGCAACTACCTATCGTTGAGAAAAAGCATTTTCCTCAATGTGTTACATGATAAACAAATACAGGAATTGGCTCGACATGCAGTCGGATTTCAGAGTGAAAATATCAAATTTGGAACCAAACATTTAGAAATAATGGACTCAAAGATTAGATTCAACTCATCTCATTAAGAACTGAAAATTAAAACTGTGTACCGATGGACATAATATATATTTCCACAAATAAATCATAATTTCGTATAAAATTAGTTTTTACTTATTTTCTCCATATTTTTTCTAAATTCATGCAATTTTAATTGCAATATTCTTAAAAGAGCAATACACTCCAAGGTTTTATTTTTTTCTTAAATTTTCAATTCAAACTCCAAATTGTTTTAAGGATTTTGTCAGCAAAAACCTACATTTGAAAAAAAAAACTTGAGCAAAAATCGAGAATTAAACAATAACAATAAAGGCAAGACTGAACAAAAAATGTTAAGATTAATCTTTTTTCTCAAAATGTCAACCTTAATTTCCAAAACAATTAAAATAATAAAACTCTTAATTAGGCTCTTTTAAGTTATATGAAATAGCAAGGTCCAAATATAGACCATTTGTATTACATTGAATTAGCTCATTAGCATTAAAGACTATATAGTGAACCCTTAATAAGCTACGCATATTAATGATTCTAATTATTCATTTCATTATATTCTGATTTTACTGCCAGAATCATACAGGAAGGCCAGACTGGATTGCGAAATATCAAGCTTATGTGGAGACAGTACGTTTGAACGTGCCCAGTCCTGAAACAAAGGAGTGACGAGATCGGAATGTTTGACAGACACTTTATCAGACAAAGGTGTGTTGGGGTCCTGACTCATTTCAGACCGTAATTTCTTTGTCACCCTAGCGTTACGAGTAAGATAGTTGCTGGATGAGAGAGATGAGAGGAACTTTCAACCAATCATAGGACAGAGGCTTCTGTTCTAAACTGCGATTTTGACGTCATGAACTACCAATCAGAGAGGGTCACCAATTTTAGCGCCAAGGGAGCGTCTGACGCCGGCTTGAAGTTGAAAGCGGGAAAGATTGGATTAACGAAATCTATGATCGATTCCAGAGCACGATAGCCCCATTGTGACCTGTATAATTTTTCAAACTGTTTGATACCTGTTGCATGCCAATAATCGCATTATTATAGAAGTTAGTGATAGATTTCCCTCTCCCTCCGTCCTTTTGCTAAATTCACATAAATACTGTCGTCTGAGTGACGACGAGGTTGATTCTTGGTGACACCGTGAGGTGATCACTTATTCTTTTCCATACCGTGAAGATATACTGTGTTAAATTTATCAGAGATAGGGTCATTATTGAAAATATTATAATAAAGTTGTGAGCGCACAGCTGAGTGTGAAATTTGTGTATCGGTAAGATTTTAGTAGTCTCCCACGACTACAACTATTAGGGAAAGTCTACATTTAATTTTGCACTAGACAAATGGTGAATAAAGTAACTATTGGCAAAATTTAGATAGAAAATTACGTGTGACTATAAATAACATTTTTATTTTTTTATTTTTATTCAACGTCAAGATGGAACTCCAGACCCAGAGAAAGACATCGAACCAACGTTTCTACGGCTCCATGTGGTCTGAGATGAGCTAAACACTTTGGAGAGAGAATGTCAGGCGATGTTCGATGAGACGACGCAGAAAGAGGAATAAGTACTAAATAATTTAATTATTTGACAAACTGGTTATGGTTTTGTGGGAACATATTATTTTGTGTAAATATTTTATTTTATTTTTTGTCTTCGTGTTTTATTGTAGTTGGTTTGTGGTACTGACACACTTTAGTTTAGTTCATGAGCAACGTGGCATGTATTCTATCTGTATGAAGATTATTTTTTTGTTGATGTCAAGTACACGGGGCAAGCGTACTCGAGTGCGCTTCGCTACCGTAAAATGCACGGCTAAGCGACACAAATTGGGAACCGATATCATAACAGAAGCGAAACTGAATTAACTAGAGTAGATAATAGAATTGGTGGGAAATCTTTTTATTGTATAGATTTTTATTGTTACACAGGCTTGTGTGTTAATTGCCGTTTGTTGCATTTTTGTTAAGTGAGGGGTCATATGCCCAATGACTTTATTTGTTGATGAAGTTTCCCTTTTAGTGTCTTGGTACACAAAATCTATTATTTGATTGGAGTGTCGGCCCGTGGTAGATTTGTGTTGTGTTCTGCCCTAAATGCTTTGTTGAGTCTGCAAATATATGTTTTATGGGATAGGAGTTTTCGGGAACCCTGGTTTCTGTCTGAAGCTTTGGACAGGTTAAGCATTTAATCCTTGCGAGGAAAATGTTGGAATCCCCTTCTACGATGTCTTGCAATTCTTTGGAATTGACAAGAAGTGTGTGAATTTATGTGTCGCGATTAACAGGTGGCGGAACGGGACTGTCTAGTCTCTTGTTATAAATAGCATGACTCAAAGCTTCGACAAAGAGGGCTGGTTTTGAACACAGACGCTAATGAGTGGTAAGTGAAGGTATTTCTACCCGGCGCACTCCATCAGATAAGGAGCAAGCTGTGCTCATTAGTATTCACGGACCAGGCCTCCGTTCTTCGTAAATGTTTATCTTATATTAAAATAAAGCCTGTTTAATGATAAAAGAATTGTAAATCGGTAAATGGGTGCTGTTCGCGTTTTGATTGATCGAGTCCCAGCGTGTTAGCTTATTCATGCTTTTATTTCATGTAAATATCATCGGATTTTAGGCATCTTATTTCTTGTTTAATTATTGTCATGTTCATTGACCTCGGGTGGTCTCGATGTTCGGCCACGTTGTTGTCATGTATGTGTTGAGCAAGTGAGCCATTGGGCAAGCTTCTGTTTTGCTGGGAGTTTCCTGACTCACTGCGATCTAGATGGAGATCAATTAGTTTATAAGTTTTAAATGGTTGCGTGTGTCAGTAAAATTTTAATTGTTGGTAAGATATTCTTCGAGTGTGTCCCATAAAGCCATAATAATGGTTTGCAGTATGGGGGTTTGCAAGCATATTGGCTGTTCCATCTGTGAGCAAATCTCCATCAAAAGTACTTATTTCTTCTCTAGCGTAGTTATACGCGTGCATACATATTAATCAGACAAGTGGAATTTGATCCACAATTTTATTTCTTTGGAGTGGACCTTTCTAGGCCACTCAGATCTGTGTAAATTATTGTACTGTGGGAGTAAAGTTCAGGGTGGACTTTGTTTATATTATTTTTTATGTTTTGTTGTTTTTATTCAGTTATTAAATGGTGGTAATTTTATTTGTTTTTCACTCATTTCTTAGTTTATAGTTTTGCATATGGTCCTTGTATTTGTAAGCAGCCGTCTGGTATTTGAGCTCTTGTGAAAGCATATCCGGACTGAACGCTCCCCGAAGTTTGATTCTCGTATATACGACGCTGTTATATACAAGGGCACATAGGCAACGCTGGCATTACCCAACGTGGGGCATTTCACTGTTTTAGGCTTTTCTAGCGCATTTTTTTTTTGATAAACTGACACGCCACAAGTGGAGGCAGAATGTGACAGTATTTGAATCACCGAATGTGATAATTTTAAGTAACGTAGTTATGGCGAAGGTATTACCGCCAAGTGAGTGAATTATACAGTAAAATCAGGAGTTGCAATGTAAAATACAGTACACGTTTTTGTTTCTTGCATTAATTGTAAAGATAATATCGTGAGACTGGGCGCCCATGTTATTGATAAAAATTAGCTTTGCATAGAAAGACAACTCCATGTATGTAATAGGAAGGCGTGTAGCTTTTCCAAGGCAATTAATACTTGATTAATTAGTCTGTTCTTGTAGCGTTTTGTAAGGCTAGCATTTAATAACTGAATGTGTGGGTTAAGTTTTAAATTATGTAAAATGAAGGATACTCAGGGATGCTATTGGATTAATGGGATTGTGTTTATAAATTTAAACGAACTGAGTATGTGTAAATTGATATAAATGTGTGTTAATATGTATGCACGTATCGGAGAACATCGCCAATTGGCATTTTCTCTATTTTCTCAAGTGTATTGTGGTGATGGCTTCTTTAGACGAAATAAGACAGGTTGTAGAGAGCGCTGCGGCACGCACTCAGCAGCAAATGGTGTTGTTACGGCAGGAGATGACGGCTGAATTTAAGGCACAAATGGACAGTAGCAGGGCTGAACAATCAGCGGAATTAATAGCACAGAGTGAAACATTTAAGGCACAAATAGACAGTAGCAGGGCTGAACAATCAGCGGAATTAATAGCACAGAGTGAAACATTTAAGGCACAAATAGACAGTAGCAGGGCTGAACAATCAGCGGAATTAATAGCACAGAGTGAAACATTTAAGGCACAAATAGACAGTAGTAGGGTTGAACAGTCAGCGGTGATCAAAGCCCAAATTAATGAATCTATTGGCACACAATTAGCTCTACAGAATGATAATATTAGTTCTCAATTGACACAACAAAGTGAATCAATAAACTCTCAACTAGACGCGCAAAACAGTCGTAACACTGAGCAACTCGATAATGTAGTGGTTGAAATGAAAGAACATACAAGGAAACAGCTTATACTACTCGCCTTAGACGTAAGTAAGAACAATGAGAAGCAGGTTAAACAGATAAAACAACTTGAGGACCAGTTTAACGCTAAACTTAATAACTTAGACGATACAGTTCTGGCAAAATTGGCACAGATTGAATTGGCATGCACAACTAAAAATAGCGAAATTATAACTGCACAGGACAGGTTACAAAACAGATTTAATAAAGTGGAGAAAATAACCGTAGTTATACAGGAACAGATAAAGGCGGTAGATGAAAACGTGACCGGCCTTATAAAAGACATAGACCGTCTCGAAAACCAATCAACAGATCGCTGGAAAAATGCAGAAGTAGACCGGGAGGGATTAAAAGCCACTATTGAAGAAAACAATGTTCGCATGGAGGATCGCTTGGAACGGATCGAAGTGAGCCAGGACACTAATAATCTGAAGATAGAAAACGTTAGAAAGGATTGGCAAAAATTATGTAAGGACTCCAAGGAAGAAAGGTTGGCGGTAATTAAGAAGCTGGGGGAGAACCACACACGGATACAGACGTTAGAAGATGAGATAAAAGCAAAATTTAAAGAACAAGGTGACAGGCTGATAAAAGCAGAATTATTTTCTATGGAACATAATGCAGGGTCATTAGGCGTGAAGGGGAGAGATGGAGACAGAGATAGCCCGGGGGCGACTCATTCAACTGGTAGTCAGGTTGACACGGAAAGTCCAATTGCTCGGAACACGGAAGAATTTCGTAATCACATAGGGAGAAGTTCTACACCACATGACGGTAATCAGCACCCTCAACTTGTACAAATCATCCGTTCTAATGAATTCAAACCGGCTAAGTTTATGGAAAATTCTGGAGTCACACCCAAGGCATTCTTGCGGGAAGTCGAACATTATTATAATGATAATGATATAGCTCCCGCCCGGCAACTGCGCATGATGGAAAAAATTTTAACTGGAAATGTTTTAACGTGGTACTTGAGCTTCAAATACACGTTTGAAAGCGTAGATGCATTCAAGCATGCTTTCCTTCGAAAATATTGGTCGTCTTCATATCAACAGGGGTTAAGAATGGAATTGTACTCCAGAAAGTACCAATCTACTCAGCAAACTAAGTATTCAGATTTTTTTTCATCACAGCTCCTTAAATTTAAAGATCTGGATAATCCTTTAAGTGAGGCCGAGCTAGTCATGACTATCGGACGCCAGCTTCCCGTTAACGTTCAGCAGGTATTGGTCGCAGCTAACGTTTCAGACGCGGTACACGCTGAACAGATCCTGCGCCAGATAGATGAAACCACGTCCCACTTACACAATAGAGTTGGAAGACAGGTCGAAATGGTAAATACAACCGAGGTGATTAAGCCGAGCCAGATAAACACAAGATCCCAGGCTACCAATACAAATACAATCATTTCAACACCCGTGAGAGGTCAGGATGATGTCGAGAAAAGACAGCGCCAACATTACGATAACAACCGTAATAACAACAGACAGTTCCAAGGACAGAATAGATTCCAACAACGAGGATTTCAACAATGGAGGGACAATCGGAGACAAGATGTACCATACAGGAGATGGGGAGATCGGAATGAAAATCAGAGATGGCAAGACCGCAGATTTCAGCATCGTGAGGACTCTAGAAGCTACGGAGACGACTGGAACGATAGGCATGCTCAATCGCATAAATACTTAGAGGAAGTTCATGTAAACGAGGGAAATGAACAAGGACGTTGGAAACAGGCAATTGACAAGCGGAAAAATCCCGACACCTACAATGAGGAAGGAAGAACAAATCAAGGGTTTGAAGCCATGCACATAGAGACGCAGAGATACTTGGATCAGCTGCATGGAGAACAAGCAAATAGCGAAGCCAGCAAGGAAGACGAACAAAGATTAGCGGCACAGGGCATTAGAGAACGCAGCCCGGTGGGGAAGAGAAACACCGGTGCGATCCGAAAAACTGGTCACTACTAAAGGAAGCAGATGGCAACACGCGGGAGAGAGGAAGAGGATGGCAGCATGGAGGAGTAAAAAAACGTTCAGCATAGTGAGGAATCTTGGAAATAATGCATATCGAGTCAAAGAATTAAGCACAGGAACCATGTCTGTATATAATAGTGCAAATCTAAAAATTTATCACACCAGAGAGCCTTGGGAAGTCAGACATAACGCAGCGAATTAAATACGTGATCGTCCAACATCATGCAAGTAAACGGGGGGCAAGCAGAAGCCAGCACGACATCGAGGAAGTGATTAGCGTCTGGCCTGTTTACATCTTGAAGCAAGCAGAGTTGACAGGTATGTCGACAGACGAGCAACAGAGAGGGGAATAGTCTTTAAGCAACAAATAGCCCCAGGCGAAGCGCTGGGCAAGTGAGCAGCAGACTGGTACTGTCCTACTGAATGGGCGAGAATGTAAACATTGGAACGAGGAAAACACTTGTCAACTAGCAGAGGCGGACTGACTGAGCACTTTGAAGGGAGGCTAACCCAGTATCTGCACCATGTGACTTAGGGAAGACAAATCGACTTTATCCCTAAGTTCGATTTTTCCCAACTAAGGGAGTTGTGAACCCTTAATAAGCTACGCATATTAATGATTCTAATTATTCATTTCATTATATTCTGATTTTACTGCCAGAATCATACAGGAAGGCCAGACTGGATTGCGAAATATCAAGCTTATGTGGAGACAGTACGTTTGAACGTGCCCAGTTCTGAAACAAAGGAGTGACGAGATCGGAATGTTTGACAGACACTTTATCAGACAAAGGTGTGTTGGGGTCCTGACTCATTTCAGACCGTAATTTCTTTGTCACCCTAGCGTTACGAGTAAGATAGTTGCTGGATGAGAGAGATGAGAGGAACTTTCAACCAATCATAGGACAGAGGCTTCTGTTCTAAACTGCGATTTTGACGTCATGAACTACCAATCAGAGAGGGTCACCAATTTTAGCGCCAAGGGAGCGTCTGACGCCGGCTTGAAGTTGAAAGCGGGAAAGATTGGATTAACGAAATCTATGATCGATTCCAGAGCACGATAGCCCCATTGTGACCTGTATAATTTTTCAAACTGTTTGATACCTGTTGCATGCCAATAATCGCATTATTATAGAAGTTAGTGATAGATTTCCCTCTCCCTCCGTCCTTTTGCTAAATTCACATAAATACTGTCGTCTGAGTGACGACGAGGTTGATTCTTGGTGACACCGTGAGGTGATCACTTATTCTTTTCCATACCGTGAAGATATACTGTGTTAAATTTATCAGAGATAGGGTCATTATTGAAAATATTATAATAAAGTGGTGTGCGCACAGCTGAGTGTGAAATTTGTGTATCGGTAAGATTTTAGTAGTCTCCCACGACTACAACTATTAGGGAAAGTCTACATTTAATTTTGCACTAGACAAATGGTGAATAAAGTAACTATTGGCAAAATTTAGATAGAAAATTACGTGTGACTATAAATAACATTTTTATTTTTTTATTTTTATTCAACGTCAAGATGGAACTCCAGACCCAGAGAAAGACATCGAACCAACGTTTCTACGGCTCCATGTGGTCTGAGATGAGCTAAACACTTTGGAGAGAGAATGTCAGGCGATGTTCGATGAGACGACGCAGAAAGAGGAATAAGTACTAAATAATTTAATTATTTGACAAACTGGTTATGGTTTTGTGGGAACATATTATTTTGTGTAAATATTTTATTTTATTTTTTGTCTTCGTGTTTTATTGTAGTTGGTTTGTGGTACTGACACACTTTAGTTTAGTTCATGAGCAACGTGGCATGTATTCTATCTGTATGAAGATTATTTTTTTGTTGATGTCAAGTACACGGGGCAAGCGTACTCGAGTGCGCTTCGCTACCGTAAAATGCACGGCTAAGCGACACAAATTGGGAACCGATATCATAACAGAAGCGAAACTGAATTAACTAGAGTAGATAATAGAATTGGTGGGAAATCTTTTTATTGTATAGATTTTTATTGTTACACAGGCTTGTGTGTTAATTGCCGTTTGTTGCATTTTTGTTAAGTGAGGGGTCATATGCCCAATGACTTTATTTGTTGATGAAGTTTCCCTTTTAGTGTCTTGGTACACAAAATCTATTATTTGATTGGAGTGTCGGCCCGTGGTAGATTTGTGTTGTGTTCTGCCCTAAATGCTTTGTTGAGTCTGCAAATATATGTTTTATGGGATAGGAGTTTTCGGGAACCCTGGTTTCTGTCTGAAGCTTTGGACAGGTTAAGCATTTAATCCTTGCGAGGAAAATGTTGGAATCCCCTTCTACGATGTCTTGCAATTCTTTGGAATTGACAAGAAGTGTGTGAATTTATGTGTCGCGATTAACAGGTGGCGGAACGGGACTGTCTAGTCTCTTGTTATAAATAGCATGACTCAAAGCTTCGACAAAGAGGGCTGGTTTTGAACACAGACGCTAATGAGTGGTAAGTGAAGGTATTTCTACCCGGCGCACTCCATCAGATAAGGAGCAAGCTGTGCTCATTAGTATTCACGGACCAGGCCTCCGTTCTTCGTAAATGTTTATCTTATATTAAAATAAAGCCTGTTTAATGATAAAAGAATTGTAAATCGGTAAATGGGTGCTGTTCGCGTTTTGATTGATCGAGTCCCAGCGTGTTAGCTTATTCATGCTTTTATTTCATGTAAATATCATCGGATTTTAGGCATCTTATTTCTTGTTTAATTATTGTCATGTTCATTGACCTCGGGTGGTCTCGATGTTCGGCCACGTTGTTGTCATGTATGTGTTGAGCAAGTGAGCCATTGGGCAAGCTTCTGTTTTGCTGGGAGTTTCCTGACTCACTGCGATCTCGATGGAGATCAATTAGTTTATAAATTTTAAATGGTTGCGTGTGTCAGTAAAATTTTAATTGTTGGTAAGATATTCTTCGAGTGTGTCCCATAAAGCCATAATAATGGTTTGCAGTATGGGGGTTTGCAAGCATATTGGCTGTTCCATCTGTGAGCAAATCTCCATCAAAAGTACTTATTTCTTCTCTAGCGTAGTTATACGCGTGCATACATATTAATCAGACAAGTGGAATTTGATCCACAATTTTATTTCTTTGGAGTGGACCTTTCTAGGCCACTCAGATCTGTGTAAATTATTGTACTGTGGGAGTAAAGTTCAGGGTGGACTTTGTTTATATTATTTTTTATGTTTTGTTGTTTTTATTCAGTTATTAAATGGTGGTAATTTTATTTGTTTTTCACTCATTTCTTAGTTTATAGTTTTGCATATGGTCCTTGTATTTGTAAGCAGCCGTCTGGTATTTGAGCTCTTGTGAAAGCATATCCGGACTGAACGCTCCCCGAAGTTTGATTCTCGTATATACGACGCTGTTATATACAAGGGCACATAGGCAACGCTGGCATTACCCAACGTGGGGCATTTCACTGTTTTAGGCTTTTCTAGCGCATTTTTTTTTGATAAACTGACACGCCACAAGTGGAGGCAGAATGTGACAGTATTTGAATCACCGAATGTGATAATTTTAAGTAACGTAGTTATGGCGAAGGTATTACCGCCAAGTGAGTGAATTATACAGTAAAATCAGGAGTTGCAATGTAAAATACAGTACACGTTTTTGTTTCTTGCATTAATTGTAAAGATAATATCGTGAGACTGGGCGCCCATGTTATTGATAAAAATTAGCTTTGCATAGAAAGACAACTCCATGTATGTAATAGGAAGGCGTGTAGCTTTTCCAAGGCAATTAATACTTGATTAATTAGTCTGTTCTTGTAGCGTTTTGTAAGGCTAGCATTTAATAACTGAATGTGTGGGTTAAGTTTTAAATTATGTAAAATGAAGGATACTCAGGGATGCTATTGGATTAATGGGATTGTGTTTATAAATTTAAACGAACTGAGTATGTGTAAATTGATATAAATGTGTGTTAATATGTATGCACGTATCGGAGAACATCGCCAATTGGCATTTTCTCTATTTTCTCAAGTGTATTGTGGTGATGGCTTCTTTAGACGAAATAAGACAGGTTGTAGAGAGCGCTGCGGCACGCACTCAGCAGCAAATGGTGTTGTTACGGCAGGAGATGACGGCTGAATTTAAGGCACAAATGGACAGTAGCAGGGCTGAACAATCAGCGGAATTAATAGCACAGGGTGAAACATTTAAGGCACAAATAGACAGTAGCAGGGCTGAACAATCAGCGGAATTAATAGCACAGAGTGAAACATTTAAGGCACAAATAGACAGTAGCAGGGCTGAACAATCAGCGGAATTAATAGCACAGAGTGAAACATTTAAGGCACAAATAGACAGTAGTAGGATTGAACAGTCAGCGGTGATCAAAGCCCAAATTAATGAATCTATTGGCACACAATTAGCTCTACAGAATGATAATATTAGTTCTCAATTGACACAACAAAGTGAATCAATAAACTCTCAACTAGACGCGCAAAACAGTCGTAACACTGAGCAACTCGATAATGTAGTGGTTGAAATGAAAGAACATACAAGGAAACAGCTTATACTACTCGCCTTAGACGTAAGTAAGAACAATGAGAAGCAGGTTAAACAGATAAAACAACTTGAGGACCAGTTTAACGCTAAACTTAATAACTTAGACGATACAGTTCTGGCAAAATTGGCACAGATTGAATTGGCATGCACAACTAAAAATAGCGAAATTATAACTGCACAAGACAGGTTACAAAACAGATTTAATAAAGTGGAGAAAATAACCGTAGTTATACAGGAACAGATAAAGGCGGTAGATGAAAACGTGACCGGCCTTATAAAAGACATAGACCGTCTCGAAAACCAATCAACAGATCGCTGGAAAAATGCAGAAGTAGACCGGGAGGGATTAAAAGCCACTATTGAAGAAAACAATGTTCGCATGGAGGATCGCTTGGAACGGATCGAAGTGAGCCAGGACACTAATAATCTGAAGATAGAAAACGTTAGAAAGGATTGGCAAAAATTATGTAAGGACTCTAAGGAAGAAAGGTTGGCGGTAATTAAGAAGCTGGGGGAGAACCACACACGGATACAGACGTTAGAAGATGAGATAAAAGCAAAATTTAAAGAACAAGGTGACAGGCTGATAAAAGCAGAATTATTTTCTATGGAACATAATGCAGGGTCATTAGGCGTGAAGGGGAGAGATGGAGACAGAGATAGCCCGGGGGCGACTCATTCAACTGGTAGTCAGGTTGACACGGAAAGTCCAATTGCTCGGAACACGGAAGAATTTCGTAATCACATAGGGAGAAGTTCTACACCACATGACGGTAATCAGCACCCTCAACTTGTACAAATCATCCGTTCTAATGAATTCAAACCGGCTAAGTTTATGGAAAATTCTGGAGTCACACCCAAGGCATTCTTGCGGGAAGTCGAACATTATTATAATGATAATGATATAGCTCCCGCCCGGCAACTGCGCATGATGGAAAAATTTTTAACTGGAAATGTTTTAACGTGGTACTTGAGCTTCAAATACACTTTTGAAAGCGTAGATGCATTCAAGCATGCTTTCCTTCGAAAATATTGGTCGTCTTCATATCAACAGGGGTTAAGAATGGAATTGTACTCCAGAAAGTACCAATCTACTCAGCAAACTAAGTATTCAGATTTTTTTTCATCACAGCTCCTTAAATTTAAAGATCTGGATAATCCTTTAAGTGAGGCCGAGCTAGTCATGACTATCGGACGCCAGCTTCCCGTTAACGTTCAGCAGGTATTGGTCGCAGCTAACGTTTCAGACGCGGTACACGCTGAACAGATCCTGCGCCAGATAGATGAAACCACGTCCCACTTACACAATAGAGTTGGAAGACAGGTCGAAATGGTAAATACAACCGAGGTGATTAAGCCGAGCCAGATAAACACAAGATCCCAGGCTACCAATACAAATACAATCATTTCAACACCCGTGAGAGGTCAGGATGATGTCGAGAAAAGACAGCGCCAACATTACGATAACAACCGTAATAACAACAGACAGTTCCAAGGACAGAATAGATTCCAACAACGAGGATTTCAACAATGGAGGGACAATCGGAGACAAGATGTACCATACAGGAGATGGGGAGATCGGAATGAAAATCAGAGATGGCAAGACCGCAGATTTCAGCATCGTGAGGACTCTAGAAGCTACGGAGACGACTGGAACGATAGGCATGCTCAATCGCATAAATACTTAGAGGAAGTTCATGTAAACGAGGGAAATGAACAAGGACGTTGGAAACAGGCAATTGACAAGCGGAAAAATCCCGACACCTACAATGAGGAAGGAAGAACAAATCAAGGGTTTGAAGCCATGCACATAGAGACGCAGAGATACTTGGATCAGCTGCATGGAGAACAAGCAAATAGCGAAGCCAGCAAGGAAGACGAACAAAGATTAGCGGCACAGGGCATTAGAGAACGCAGCCCGGTGGGGAAGAGAAACACCGGTGCGATCCGAAAAACTGGTCACTACTAAAGGAAGCAGATGGCAACACGCGGGAGAGAGGAAGAGGATGGCAGCATGGAGGAGTAAAAAAAACGTTCAGCATAGTGAGGAATCTTGGAAATAATGCATATCGAGTCAAAGAATTAAGCACAGGAACCATGTCTGTATATAATAGTGCAAATCTAAAAATTTATCACACCAGAGAGCCTTGGGAAGTCAGACATAACGCAGCGAATTAAATACGTGATCGTCCAACATCATGCAAGTAAACGGGGGGCAAGCAGAAGCCAGCACGACATCGAGGAAGTGATTAGCGTCTGGCCTGTTTACATCTTGAAGCAAGCAGAGTTGACAGGTATGTCGACAGACGAGCAACAGAGAGGGGAATAGTCTTTAAGCAACAAATAGCCCCAGGCGAAGCGCTGGGCAAGTGAGCAGCAGACTGGTACTGTCCTAATGAATGGGCGAGAATGTAAACATTGGAACGAGGAAAACACTTGTCAACTAGCAGAGGCGGACTGACTGAGCACTTTGAAGGGAGGCTAACCCAGTATCTGCACCATGTGACTTAGGGAAGACAAATCGACTTTATCCCTAAGTTCGATTTTTCCCAACTAAGGGAGTTGTGAACCCTTAATAAGCTACGCATATTAATGATTCTAATTATTCATTTCATTATATTCTGATTTTACTGCCAGAATCATACAGGAAGGCCAGACTGGATTGCGAAATATCAAGCTTATGTGGAGACAGTACGTTTGAACGTGCCCAGTCCTGAAACAAAGGAGTGACGAGATCGGAATGTTTGACAGACACTTTATCAGACAAAGGTGTGTTGGGGTCCTGACTCATTTCAGACCGTAATTTCTTTGTCACCCTAGCGTTACGAGTAAGATAGTTGCTGGATGAGAGAGATGAGAGGAACTTTCAACCAATCATAGGACAGAGGCTTCTGTTCTAAACTGCGATTTTGACGTCATGAACTACCAATCAGAGAGGGTCACCAATTTTAGCGCCAAGGGAGCGTCTGACGCCGGCTTGAAGTTGAAAGCGGGAAAGATTGGATTAACGAAATCTATGATCGATTCCAGAGCACGATAGCCCCATTGTGACCTGTATAATTTTTCAAACTGTTTGATACCTGTTGCATGCCAATAATCGCATTATTATAGAAGTTAGTGATATATTTCCCTCTCCCTCCGTCCTTTTGCTAAATTCACATAAATACTGTCGTCTGAGTGACGACGAGGTTGATTCTTGGTGACACCGTGAGGTGATCACTTATTCTTTTCCATACCGTGAAGATATACTGTGTTAAATTTATCAGAGATAGGGTCATTATTGAAAATATTATAATAAAGTTGTGTGCGCACAGCTGAGTGTGAAATTTGTGTATCGGTAAGATTTTAGTAGTCTCCCACGACTACAACTATTAGGGAAAGTCTACATTTAATTTTGCACTAGACAAATGGTGAATAAAGTAACTATTGGCAAAATTTAGATAGAAAATTACGTGTGACTATAAATAACATTTTTATTTTTTTTATTTTTATTCAACGTCAAGATGGAACTCCAGACCCAGAGAAAGACATCGAACCAACGTTTCTACGGCTCCATGTGGTCTGAGATGAGCTAAACACTTTGGAGAGAGAATGTCAGGCGATGTTCGATGAGACGACGCAGAAAGAGGAATAAGTACTAAATAATTTAATTATTTGACAAACTGGTTATGGTTTTGTGGGAACATATTATTTTGTGTAAATATTTTATTTTATTTTTTGTCTTCGTGTTTTATTGTAGTTGGTTTGTGGTACTGACACACTTTAGTTTAGTTCATGAGCAACGTGGCATGTATTCTATCTGTATGAAGATTATTTTTTTGTTGATGTCAAGTACACGGGGCAAGCGTACTCGAGTGCGCTTCGCTACCGTAAAATGCACGGCTAAGCGACACAAATTGGGAACCGATATCATAACAGAAGCGAAACTGAATTAACTAGAGTAGATAATAGAATTGGTGGGAAATCTTTTTATTGTATAGATTTTTATTGTTACACAGGCTTGTGTGTTAATTGCCGTTTGTTGCATTTTTGTTAAGTGAGGGGTCATATGCCCAATGACTTTATTTGTTGATGAAGTTTCCCTTTTAGTGTCTTGGTACACAAAATCTATTATTTGATTGGAGTGTCGGCCCGTGGTAGATTTGTGTTGTGTTCTGCCCTAAATGCTTTGTTGAGTCTGCAAATATATGTTTTATGGGATAGGAGTTTTCGGGAACCCTGGTTTCTGTCTGAAGCTTTGGACAGGTTAAGCATTTAATCCTTGCGAGGAAAATGTTGGAATCCCCTTCTACGATGTCTTGCAATTCTTTGGAATTGACAAGAAGTGTGTGAATTTATGTGTCGCGATTAACAGGTGGCGGAACGGGACTGTCTAGTCTCTTGTTATAAATAGCATGACTCAAAGCTTCGACAAAGAGGGCTGGTTTTGAACACAGACGCTAATGAGTGGTAAGTGAAGGTATTTCTACCCGGCGCACTCCATCAGATAAGGAGCAAGCTGTGCTCATTAGTATTCACGGACCAGGCCTCCGTTCTTCGTAAATGTTTATCTTATATTAAAATAAAGCCTGTTTAATGATAAAAGAATTGTAAATCGGTAAATGGGTGCTGTTCGCGTTTTGATTGATCGAGTCCCAGCGTGTTAGCTTATTCATTCCTTTATTTCATGTAAATATCATCGGATTTTAGGCATCTTATTTCTTGTTTAATTATTGTCATGTTCATTGACCTCGGGTGGTCTCGATGTTCGGCCACGTTGTTGTCATGTATGTGTTGAGCAAGTGAGCCATTGGGCAAGCTTCTGTTTTGCTGGGAGTTTCCTGACTCACTGCGATCTCGATGGAGATCAATTAGTTTATAAATTTTAAATGGTTGCGTGTGTCAGTAAAATTTTAATTGTTGGTAAGATATTCTTCGAGTGTGTCCCATAAAGCCATAATAATGGTTTGCAGTATGGGGGTTTGCAAGCATATTGGCTGTTCCATCTGTGAGCAAATCTCCATCAAAAGTACTTATTTCTTCTCTAGCGTAGTTATACGCGTGCATACATATTAATCAGACAAGTGGAATTTGATCCACAATTTTATTTCTTTGGAGTGGACCTTTCTAGGCCACTCAGATCTGTGTAAATTATTGTACTGTGGGAGTAAAGTTCAGGGTGGACTTTGTTTATATTATTTTTTATGTTTTGTTGTTTTTATTCAGTTATTAATTGGTGGTAATTTTATTTGTTTTTCACTCATTTCTTAGTTTATAGTTTTGCATATGGTCCTTGTATTTGTAAGCAGCCGTCTGGTATTTGAGCTCTTGTGAAAGCATATCCGGACTGAACGCTCCCCGAAGTTTGATTCTCGTATATACGACGCTGTTATATACAAGGGCACAATAGTATAGGTTTAGGAATTAGTGGGGGTCCTTCTCATTATAGCTACTGGAAGAGGGGGTCCTTGGAAAAATGTTGTTGGGAACCACTGCACTAGAGAATCATGTAGACCTCTTTTTAAAGATTTTAACATTCTCCCTCTGCCCTGCATATATATCTTTGAAAGTATTATGTTTTGTGAAAAGAATTTAATGAATAAGGATGTTTTTCTTAAAACAAACAATGATGTCCATAGACATAACACAAGACAAAACCAAAACAATCATATTTCACACACACAAGCATATATCAAAAAGGAACTTATCACACAGGAGTTAAATTATACAATAAACTACCCCAGTATATAAAACTTGCCCCAAAAATAAAAACCTTTGATAGAATGTTGAAAGCTTATCTGCAGTGCCATTGTTTTTACTCTGTAGTTGAATATCTTAGTGTATAGAAACGATGAAATCTATAATTATATTTTACTTGTCTATTTTAATTGTAATACCTAGCTGTAAGTTCTTGTATTTATAGAATTAAGTTTTCATATTATGATAATAGAATATGGTGTAAATAGTTGTCCAATAAGATTGTATCTCTTAAGATCTGTAATTATAATAAGTTATAAATAGTTATAGTATTAGTATTACTGTATATACCTATTAGTACTTTTATTTTATAGATGTAAATTCTGACGTGTACTATATCGAAATGTATTGTATACATGTATTTGGTCAAATGGAAATAATAAAACTATCTATCTATCTATCTATCTATCTATCTATCAATCGCATGATTAGGACACAAGAAGTAAAAACGAGATTTTAAAATTTCGCACAGCTGCCATCTTGTGGTTATGGAAACAATTGAAATAAATTAGATGCCAGAGGATTAACATTTGTATAAGTATTTACTGTACCAAGTGTCACTGCACTCGGATGGTTAAATTGCGAGAAACGTCCATGTGAATATTTATACTTCGCATCGCCACCATGTTGGATTTGTTATCACCAGGTTATTGAAAGTCCTATTGGTGAACTTATGAGCATACAAAAATTCAGTTTGATTGCTGTAATAGATTCGTAGATATTGAGAACCGTCTAAATATTTCGGATGGTCGCCATGTTGGTCTCGGTCTCGACCCCAGCAAGCGAAATCGGCGAAGCCGGTTTCGCTGCGTGATTTATAGCCTGTCGGCCCGAAGGCCTTAAGAGCTCTAACAAAAAGTTTCGACCAACTACAATTGAATGAGGGGGTTTTGGGTGATTACCGTGAGTCAAATTGGCCAGGATATGACCTGTTGCACAAAGACAATAGAAATACAGAAGTTGAATAGGATAGTAGAAGTGAGAAGTTCGTGAAATGTGAAATCGGAAGTAAAGAATTGTGAAGATATCGGTTCTGAAGGAAATAAAAGTGCTATAGTAGCATGGTTAGGAGAAGAATTTTCTCTATAATGATACGGGGGCGCTTGTGACGGCAGCCCCTTGCTCGGTAATCACCCAAACTGTTGATGAGAGGGTTTGTGCTGAGTGTAGATGTTCTGTACATTTTAACTGCCTGTCGGTGAATCCTCTGACTGATGGTCGAGAGGTTGAAGTCTGTATGTAGTTGGTCGTTGCGAACGTACCAGGGAGCTCCTGATATCATTCGCAAGGCTCGGTTTTGGACAACCTGAAGTTTCTTGAGGGTTGAGGGAGCTGCATAACCCCAAACAGGGCTGGCATATTCCATCACAGGGCGCACAAGGTGCTATAAGACAAGAGCTTTCTGGCATCGTCTAGGGAGCTCTGGGCTTTAATTAAAGGCCAGAGCTGCGCTTGGATCGCTTTCGCTGTGTTAGCGCGCTGGGTAACCTCCTGAGCGAAAGTAAGGCCTCGATCCAGCGTGACTCCCAGATACTTAGTAGCAGGTTGCCACCTGATTACCTCGCCAAAGAAGCTGAGATCCTGGACTTCAGTGTATTTGCGTTTCTTGGTAAACAGTGTGGCGGAACATTTATTGACATTAATCTTGATTCTCCAATCCCTTAGCCAGGTTTCTAAGGAGCGTAAAGCCGCTTGGAGTTTGGAATGAACTCTATGTCCACGCCAGGAGATGGCGGAAATAGCAGTATCATCTGCGTAAAGGTGGAGACTGGTAGCGTCAGTTCTGGGCATGTCAGAGACATAGATGTTGAAAAGGGCTGGGGCTATGACGCTGCCTTGAGGCACACCGGCCTTAATCCTTCTCATGGAGGATTAATCGTCTGCCACCTGGACATAGAATTTCCTTTTCCTGAGGTAGGAATCAATGACCTTGAGTAGATGATCTGGGAATCCATTGTGCTTCATCTTGTACAACAAACCGCTGTGCCAGACTTTATCAAAAGCACGACTTATGTCCAAAAAGCAAACTCCTGTCATACGGTTCTCGTTAAAGGCGCGCGTGATGACTTCAATAAGCCTTACTAGTTGATGTACAGTGGAATGGCCTTGGCGGAATCCGAACTGCTCGTCGTTAATGACATTAGAGATGAAGGTATTCAGCCTGGAAAGTAGAGTCATCTCGAATAGCTTCGAGATTATGGAAAGCAGACTGATCGGTCTATAATTCTGAGGGAAAGTACCGTCGGCGTTAGGTTTCTTGATCATAATGACTTTAGCTACTTTCCAGGCTGCAGGAAAGTACCCATAGCGGTAGATGGAGTTAAAGATTTTAACTAGACAAGTTAAAGCGTTTTTGCTAAGGTTCTTAATGTATTGCGCAGCGATCTCGTCAGGTCCGGGGGCCTTGCGAGTCTTGAGCTTCTTGATGAGTTTGAGCAGTTCGGTAGGGGAGACAAATTTAAAGCCCCGAGGGAGATCCCCCTGAAAGCCATCGCGAAGATCATGAGATTGTTATATGTGTAGGCCATAGAGTCATGCACCATTGAAGGAAAATTATTGCGTAGGTTCATTATTCAAACTTTCACTTCGATCGCATTATTACGACACGAGAAATAAAAACTTAATTTTAAAAATCGCACAGCTGCCATCTTGAGGTTATGTAAACAATTGAACGTGCATTATAATGTGTATAAACATTTACTGTACCAAGTTTCATTGCGTTTGGATCATTAAATCGCAAGAAAAGTCTATTTAAAACTTGCAACTTTGCTTGGCCACCATGTTGGTTTTATAGTAAACCGGTTTTTGAAATGAACTTCTAGTAGTGCTCTTTATCTCCGTACAAAATTTCAGGGTGATACCGGTAATAGTTTCAGATATATAGAATGTCGGTGAAATATTTCGCACAGCCGCCATGTTGGATTGGTGAGACATAAAAAAATTGGAGGGCACGGTCGGGGTCGTCCGGAATAGTGCTATGAACTTACCGAATTTCATTGAAATCGCTCCGGCCGTTTAGATTTTATAGGAGGGGGGGGGGTACACACGAATCACACACATACGCACACACACAGACAAACACGGACAAAAGGTGATCTCATAAGTCTATTTCTTTCCTAAATGAAAATAGGCTAAAAACTGAGCACAGGTGGGTTCGATTACCTCCACAGCCATCCTAGAAACGGTTTTTCATAGTTTTCCCATTTCTTCTCCAGGACAATGCTAGGATGGTTCATAACTTAGACCCTGGCTGCCTCATTCCGAATCCCCACCTCAGTTAAAAATAGGTTACACACACTACTACAGTCACCACAATAACACAGGTAAACTCTACAAACACGCAAGTACACGGGGATTAGGCCTAAATGATCACGATGTCCAAACCCCTCAACAAAACAAATCGTTATTTATGACGGGCACAATAATGAACTATGGGTTGTTGTTGTTGTTGGTGGTGTTTTTTTTTCTTATTTTAGATATCGTGGTCATATAGGCCCGTGTATTTAGGTGTGTGTGAGTGTGGAATTTGTTTGATAACCTGTGTGTGTGTATTTGTAATTCAAGTGAGGATTGGGAAGGAGGTATCAGTGGCCTTAAGTTGGGATCTTTCCCAGCATTTGCATGGAGTAGAAGTGGGGTGGAGGCATGGTAAACCACTTCCAGAATGGCAGAGGTGGGAATCGAACCCTCCTTTTCTCAGTTTTGCCTCACATGGATGAGTGTACGCCGTTCCAGCCCTTAAACCAGAATTAAATTCCTTTGCAGAGCCGGAAATCGAGCCCAGACCTCTAGGACGACAGCCAAGAATGCTAGCCACTGCACCATGAGGTGGCCAAGAAGGAATTTTACTTACTTACCCTTTGAAACCCTGCTGGAAACACTGTCCACTTGATAGTTTGGACAACCCTCTCCATTTCCTATATTTAGAAAACAGACAAAATGAACTTGAAAACCACGTTTTTAGGCCCTAGAACATGTCCGTAATAGTGTACTGTAAGAATCTTTCAATAAGCCTATTGTTGGCTGGCAATTCGGGCTGCATCACGTCACCCCTACCAGTGTTCTGGTGCAAAATTCCGAAAATAGTTACATCTTGCGCTGCTTATAAATTGCAGTTACGGGGAGTAATTAGTGCAAAAAGATTTTTAAGCCCCTTAAAACAGTTATCATTATGAAAATATTATGCCTCTGTATAAATGCGATGGTGATGGTGCAGTACATTGTGGTTAATAACTGCAATAAGCGTTGGTGCTTTCAAATTTACTTTCATTTATTCCGATTCTTATCCTTGAGCGCTATATGGCAATAAATGACGCTAATGCTACCTCAGGAGCTTGGGACAGCGGAAGTTTTCCAAAGTGCTCTGATTATTTTCCTACTGCGCTATGCGACAAAAGACGACACTATTGGTCTCTTTTTTTCTAACAGCCAATGAGATATAGGCCCTAAGCAGTGTATTTTAATTCACTTACTCCTCTTTCTAATCATATTTTTCAATTCGTTTGTAAATTACATATGTCAGTACTGTAGTTAGTAAATAGCTGTTTCCCTATTCATTATTATCATTATCATTACGGAAGAATGACCTGAATGTTACGTCCATTATACTGTACTACTTATCACCCCCACTACAACCACCACAAAACATTTTATATATTTTTTTCGGTTAGTTTAAATATAATTTGCCAATTCTGTAGTAGTATTCATTATCGTCCATAAACCAAATAAATCCTTCGGGCGAAGCCGAGCACTATTGCTAGTAAATAAATAAACAAATACGTAAAATAATAACTAAATAAATAGGTAAATAAATCAGTTAATAATTACATAAATAAATTAACAAATAAATAAATGCGTAAGTAAATAAATTTATTAATTAATTAATTAATTAAAAGGTAAATTAGAACTTAAGGATCGGAAAATTCTAAGGAAAATATTAGGACCTGTTAATGATAATGGTACTTACAGAAGATGGCATAACAATGAATTATTTCAACATATAGACGAATTGGTGAGTGTGATGAGAAAAAGGAGAATGTCTTTCTTTGGACATTTGGAACGGATGGAGCATCATCGACTTTCATATCGAATACACTCATCAATCTCTAAAAAAAATTCCTATTGTAAATGGTCGATGCAAGTTAAAAAGGACCTAACAGAAGCTCGAATCAATCAAACTCTGGTTTGGGATAGGAACCTGTTCAGAAAGGCGGTTAAATCAACTAGTAATCTACACACTTTAACATCTGTGATGCCTCGCCCTCACTGCAAGTGGACGGAAGAAAGGAGAGCAGAACATTCGTCAAGAATGAAGATCTACTGGCAGACAAGAAAACAAGCATTACAGTGATCATATGAGTGAAGAACATCGTGGTCCATTGATGGCCGAAACGACTCAACAAAAAAGGTAAATAAACAAGTAAATAAATAACTAAATATATGATTAACAAAATAAATAATTAGATAAATAAATTCGAAAATAAATAAATAAATAAATAAATAATTAAATGAATAAACAAATGAATTAATGAATGAATAAATGAAGAAATAAATAGGTAAATAAGTATGTAAATACATAAATTTAAAATAAAAAATAAATAAGTAAATAAATAAATAAATAAATGGATATATAGACTAAATAAATAAATGCATTAACTAGTGATGACACCAGACGGACTGTTTCCTCTAATTTAACCGCAGAACATTCCCCGCGGGAGGCAGTGGAGGTACGTACCACTGAGTTATTGTTGTTTCCAAGACTCAGGAGGACGCAGCGGGAGGACTGCTTCGTCATTTGGCTATTCTCCACTTTTGAATAAGAAGGCACAATGATCCATCCAACTTGCTCTAAAATATGACTAGGATTCCTAGAAATAACACTGCATTCAGATAGAATATAAAACAGTTGGAAGTTTGGGCATCCGTAAGAGGGGTCAAGACAGTCGATCAACCTCCCTCCAGACAATAAGAGTTTGGAATTGTGTAGCGCATTCAGTTAAAATGTGTTACCACACAACGTAGGCTATAAGTGTCCTTCTTTATCAACCCCGCAGCGTAGCCGTGCGCTTCAATCACTCACCATGGTCGAGATGGGGAGCTGCAGAAGATTCAAAGATCCCAGGTTCAGATCCTGGCGCTGATAGCAGCTGAGTGTGATTTTCCCCGAGATTTTCCACACTATCCCCAGGCAAATATTAGGATAGTGCCTTATTTCAACTCCAACGCACTAGGCCTACCCGATTCCTGGCCCTAATAATTACAGTTACTCACACTTCTAAAGTGTTATCAGACAAATTAAACTCACACCCAAGTACGTGAGACTGATGACCAAGATGTCTCAAGACCCGTAACCCTTCTGATGCCAAATTATTATGAATGTTTATGTTAATAATCCCAAGCCATGTTTAGTGTAACCATTAATTTTTAATAAAATATTTCATTCGAGGGGTTTGGACATCGTAGTCATTTAGCCCCGTGTACTTGGGTGTGTGTGTGTGTAGAATTTGTATGATAACTTGTGTTATTGTGGCGACTGTAGTAGCGGGTGTATTTGTGATTTAGGTGAGGATTGGGGAGGAGGTTGCCGTGACTTTACGTTAGGAACTATCCCGGCATTCGCCTGGAGTAGAAGTGGGAAACCACGAAAAAGCATTTCCAGGGGAGCCAAGGTGGGAATCGAACCCATATCTACTCAGTTTTGCCTCCAAGGCTCAGTGTACCCCGTTGTAATCCTCAGACCAGAATTAAAGTTCAAGGCAGAGCCGGGAATTGAACCCAGACCTCCGGGGTGACAGTCAAGAATGGTAGCTGCTACTCCAGGAAGTTGACAAGGACATAATAATAATAATAATAATAATAATGATAATAATATTGTTATTTGTTTTACGTCCCTTTTAACATCTGCGGCTTTTAGAGACGCCGGTATGCCGGAATTTAGCCCCGAAGGGTATCTTTAACGTACCAGTAAATCTACTGACACGGCTCCCTCGTATTTGCGCACCCTCAAATGCCGGCTGACTGCGCCAGGATTCGATCCTGTAACCTTGGGCCCAGCAAACGAGAACGTTACCACTGAGCCACGCAGCCAGCTAGACAAGGGCGTACAAATAAACCGTTCACTAATAATTTTACTTTAATTAGTTCCTCAAACTCTTCCAGAGGAGGTTAGGGCCAGGTTAAAATGTACAGAAGATACAAAAACTTTCCGAATGCACAAGCTCACATGAAATCATCATAACATAAACAGACGTCAGATTATCAAATAATGCCGGACAACAAGAGAGCAATCCAAAAGAAACCATACCCCCGCTATGAAACTCGTATTAGCTCATGCCAAACCCCGTATAAAAGGGTGTGAGAGGCTGGCACCGTCGTACCCGGGACCGGAACGAGTGGAAGAGGATCGTTGAGGCGGCCAAGGCTCTACAAGGGCCGTAGTGCCAATGGGTAAGGTAAGTAAACCCCGTATAAACTTGAAAAAATAAGGGGTAGTGCTGTGTATAATAATAATAATAATATATATATATATATATATATATATATATAAATAATATAATATCGTATGGCCTCGGATGCCGGGTGCAAGCTTTGTTATTTGCACCCAAAGGGTAGCTTGCATGTCGAATTTCGTTGTTCCTTGAAGCACTATGAAAGTAAAAAAAGGTTAGATATCTAAGCTCCTTGAACACTATGGCGCTTTCTGGTAGAGAAATGAGGAACTTTGTGTTGGCGGAAACTCCCGAGATTATTTTTGCCATTATGAACACGGCCTACTTAATTCAAATGGTTCTTTGACATGCCAACATCGCATGACATGGTGTCGTAAATTTTGCGCCTTTCAAAAATCACTTACCCCGGCCAGGAGCGAACCTGCAAGCTTGGGGGTTAGTAGACCGACACGTTGACCACTCACCCACCGTGGCAAGCATAATAATAATAATATGTCATAACTAAACTGAAATAGTGAGCATGTGCGGAGCTCTTTACCGTAAGGGCAATGTGCAGCGGCTTCCTATGAGTAAGCGCAGTACCTCCCCTGGTAGATGCAAGCAAAAGTTTGAAAACTTATTTTCATTACGGTAAATGTGTTTTTATTTTTTGGAAATGTTAAGCTTTGATATACTGTAGGCCTACCACAGAAATTGTAAAATAAAAATGCCCCTTGAGACAAAGATGGGAGAGAAAATGCTATTTTGTTCTCCCCGCCTTCCCCATAACATATGTTTCTGATTTTAATTTACGTTTGGCCCGCAATAATTGCACATGATTGTAAATCAAATTGGCAGGTGAAAACCTGAAGGAAGTAGGGGACTTCTGTTACTTCGGAAGCAAAATAACCAGTGATGGACGAAGCAAAGAGGATATAAAAAGTAGGTTGGCTCAGGCAAGGAAAGCATTTCCACAAAAAAGGAATCTTGACATCGAATATAGATTTAGGTATTAGGAAGTCATTTTTGAAAGCCTTTGTCTGGAGCGTGGCACTCCATGGAAGTGAATCTTGGACTATTGGTGCAGCAGAAAAGAGGAGAATTAAAGCGTTTGAAATGTGGTGTTACAGGAGAATGATGAAGATCAGATGGGTAGATAGGGTTACAAACGAAGAGGTATTAAGACGAGTGGCAGAGGAGATAATAATAAATATATATCTTTATATATATAATTCTTCGACACGTGTGTATGTGATTGAACTCCTCCTAAACGACTGAACCGATTTTGATGAAATTTGGTATGTATATTAGTGTGGGTCTATGTATGGTTTAGATTCACAATCCGACCCGGTAGGTGGAATGAACACAATTTTAGAACCACAATTTACACACAATTTTAGAACCACAATTTACAGTCAAAAACAGTCACCATGGAAACCACTAGCTTTGGCCTTCGTGAAAGCTGATGTCTTTGGACGGTTTGTCTCTGCACGCTAGAGCCACCTGGTCGCAATCTGTGCAACTACTGCCATTACTTACACTCCGCCCGTGGCGGAAAGTTGTGTTTTATACCAAAGGTGGCAGTGATGTCGAATTCTACTGTTTGTCTCTGCACGTTAGAGCCTTTCAAAGTCCCGTATGCGTTCATATACCATTCATCCGATTGCCATGAAACTTGGGTGATATGTTGAGTGAGCTCCAGGGAAGGTGTTTGGCTTAGTAAATCCATTTAACAATAGATAGCGCACGAATAGATTCAACAAATGAGCGACGACGCGTGAAGCGTTTCTAAAAGGTCCCGTATGCGTTCAAATACCATTCGTCCGATAGCGATGAAACTTGGGTGAGATGTTGTGTACACTCCAGGAAAAGCTTCTGGCTTAGTAAATCAATTTCACATTAGGGAGCGCACGACTAGATTCAACAAATGAGTGACGACGCGCAAAGCGTTTCAACAAAATCCCGTATAAGTTTATATTCCATTCATAGATTGAGATGAAATTTTGATGAGTTGTTGTGTACACTTAAGTGAAGGCTTCTAACTTAGTAATCCATTTCACAGGAGGTTGCGCACGAGTAGATTCAACAAATGAGCGGCGACGTGCGAAGCGTTTCAACAAAGTCCCGTATGCGTTCAAATACCATTCGTCCGATAGCGATGAAACTTGGGTGAGATGTTGTGTACACTTACGTGAGGGTTTCTAACTTAGTAAATCCATTTTAAAATAGGTAGCTCACGAGTAGATTCAACAAATGAGCAACGACGCGCGAACTTTTAATCAAAGTCCCGTATGCGTTCATATACCATTCATCCGATGGCAATGAAACTTGGGTGAGATGTTGTGTGCACTTACGTGAGGGTTTCTAACTTAGTAAATCCATTTCACAGGAGGTTTCGCACGAGCAGATTCAACAAATAAGCGACGACGCGCGAAGCGTTTCAATAAGGTCCCATATGCGTTCAAATACCATTCGTCTGATTACGATGAAACTTGGGTGAGATGTTGTGTACACCCTACGGAAGGTTTCTGGCTTGATAAGTCCCTTTTACAATAGGTAGCCCACGAGTAGATTCAACAAATGTGTGACGGCACGCGAATCATTTCAGCAAAGTACCGTATGCGTCCATATACCATTTATCCGATTGCGATGAAACTTTGGTGAATTGTTGTGTACACTCCAGGAAATGTTTCTGTCTCAGTAAATCCAGTTTTTAAGAAGTAGCGCACGAGTAGATTCAACAAATGAGCGACGGCGCGCGAATCGTTTCCATAATGTCCCGTATGCGGTCATATATCATTCATCCGATTGCGATCAAACCTTGGTGAATCATTGAGTACACGCCTGACAAGGTTTCAGGCTTAGTAAATCTATTTTACAATAGGTAGCGCATGAGTAGATTCAACAAATGAGTGATGGCAGGTGAATCATTTAAAGAAAATCACTTATGCGTTCATATGTCATTCATCCGATTCCGATGAATCTTTGACGAGTTGTTTTGTACACGCCAGGGAAGGTGTTCAACTTGGTAAATCCATTTTACAATATTGGTAGCGCACGAGAAGATGTAACAAATGAGTGACGACGCGCGAAGCGTTCCAACAAAATCCTGTATGCGTTCATATACTATTCATCGATTGCGATGAAACATTGATGAGTTGTGTACATTTACGTGAAACTTTCTAACTTAGTAAATCCATTTCGCAGTTGGAAGAGCGCGAGTAGATTCAAAAATGAGTAACAGCGCACGAATCATTTAAACCAAATCGAGTATGCGTTAAATGCCATTTATCCGTTTGCGATGAAACTTTGGAGAGTTGTTGTGCACGCTCCAACGATTGTTTCTAAATTAGTTAATTCAATTCACGATAGTTAAGAGGCAGTTAAAAAAAATGAAAAAAAATTGTGTATCCAAAAGCACTTCAAGAAAGAAAGTTACAACACTTACTTTGATTGGCAGGACAACGTCTGCCGGGTCAGCTTGTATATATATATATATTTACGTCCCTTTTAACTACTGTGGCTTTTAGAGACGCCACGGTGCCGGAATTTTTCCCCGAAGGGGATCTTTAACGTGCCAGTAAATCTACTGACACGGCTCCCACGCATTTGCGCACCCTCAAATGCCAGCTGACTGCGCCAGGATACGAACCTGCAACCTAGGGCCCAGCGAGCGAGAACGTTACCGCTGAGCCACGCAGCCAGTCGGGAGAGGAGAGATGATTCTGGCGACTGCTAATGAAGAGAAGGGATAGGTTGGTAGGACACATACTAAGACACCCAGGAATAGCAAGCTTAATTATGGAAGGAAGGGTCGAGGACAAGAACTGTAGGGATTAGACCAAGGTTAGAATATGTTAAACATATTGCCTCGGATGTAGGGTGTGGTGGCTATGTAGAGATGAAACGATTAGCTCAGGACAGGGAGGCATGGAGTGCTGCATCAAACCAGTCAAAAGACTGAAGACTCCAACAACAACATTGTAAATTGATTACAAGTGGCCCTATGTCAAATTAAATATTACACTGTATTGGCTATTCGCTATAACCCTGCCACTCCGCAAAAGTATTCCTTAAAGAAACAGTGGTAGAAGGTATCATAAACGTGACTTCGCCCATCTGTAATATAGTGACGATAACCCCTAAGATACCCTCGCTACCGGAGTGGTTTGTGGTGGCTGACAATAGTGCCCCCCAGCTGTGACGGGAGATTAGTTCACAGGTGGCGGGCTGGAACCACGTGCCATTGTGTACGCCTGCTATTAATAATTTAATTCGATTAATTATGACAGCTTTCGTAATTAATCCATTAATCGGTAGAACTTTCCCGCCGGCAGGAATAACATGCACGCATTACATGCATATAAAGTATCTATTAATTATGATTAGACACTCAAAGTTCTTGCAAATGCATATTTTCATTTAACGGGCATATTTAAGAAATTTTGATATATCTTTGCATTTCAAGTTCTCTGAGTTGGAAAAAAAATCTTAAGTCATAGTTAGACCTGGGAATTTAGGCAAATTCCTATTTTGTTCCCTAAGAAATAACAGGAAAATGTTTAAATATGTTAACGGTTCGTTATAAATCACTTACATGTATAGATTTTTATAAAGGCGGCTTCGGTGGCGTAGTTGGTAGGATGCTGAGCTTCTATGCCCAAGGTCACGGGTTCAAACCCGGCCGAAGTCGTCGGATTTTTTAAGAGCGTTAAAAATCCCTCAGTATGCCTTCCTTCGGAGGGGAAGTAAAGCCGGCGGTCCCACGTAATAGATTTATGGCATGATAAAGAACCTTCCACTAATTACACTTGTGTGAAGCTAAATTATAGGTTATATTTGACTAACACTCTTCGTTCGTCGCCAGGAGCCGACTGCGGTGGCTTCTAGTAACCAAGTTCAGATTTAGTTGGTCGTTGACGGTGACGTTTGGTAGCAAAAGTTGGAACTACTTGAAAATCAAATGTCTGCAGTCCTTACTTGATTTAAAAACAGATAACACACACGAATACAGCCATCACAACACCGGTTATCAGATAGATTCTACACACACCCAAAGTACACGGGTCTACATGACTGAAGAACCAACCAACCAGAGTTTTATAGTGCCCGAAAATACCTATTTGGTCCTTTAGAGCCTATTTTACTATTTTAATGTCTAAAATGCCTATTTTGTACATTTAACCCAATAAAAGACAAGTGGGCTAGTGTAGCCTACGCCTGGTTATTCAGTGATGAAAACGGTACAGCAGGTAATGGATGGAGAATAGATGATGATGATGATAATATATTGTTGTTTTATGGGGCCTAACATCTAGGGTATCGGCCCCTAATGGTTTGGGTGATAGTGAAAAATGAGATGAGAATAAAAATTATAACTAATACTAACTACAGACTTATATAGGCCTACTAGAAGAAGAAATGGGAAACAAATAAAGGATAAGGCAAATAAAGGACAGGAAGAAAAGAAATGCCTCAACTCCCGAAGAGTGAGGATTGAGGGACTTGGAAGGAAGGAGAGCCATGAAGGGCAGATAGGAAAGGGAAAGCGGAGAGGGCGTGCCCCAAGTCGGTGGAAAAAGGGGAATAAACGGAACCGGCTAAGGAATCCCTCAGGGTCGCCAAATCCCGAACTCACCAGCCCTGAGTCCCTGAGGGCGTAGCAATATCTAGGGTGCACCAGAAGTGGTGGGGATACATACACCCTGCCTTCTTGAGGGCTTTGGGCAGAAGGCAGGAGATAACATGAAAAGAAAAAGAAGGCTGACCACTCGCAGAAGGAGGGTATCAGGAAAGATGGAGACAAGGGCCGATTAAGGCGGGAAAGGAAGGGACTCCCTAAGCGTCGGATACCCTAATACCGTCAGAGTCGGAAGAGAACAAGAGTTGACCAAAAGAGGTCGACAGAAAAGAAGACGAAGAGGAGCTAGCACAAGTAAATGGAAGCAATGCCGGATCAGCTGGGGTCCCGTGGTCGCCAAACCAACGTCTCACTAGATGTGAGCCCCTGGGGGTGGATGGAGAAAAGGTGGACTTACCTGTATCTAGTGTAATTATGCTAAAAAAATGTATGTAAATTTTGCTATGTCCCTCTAACCAGAGTGGAGCACTCTTTTCTACTTTCAAAATGATTTTAACAGATAAATGACACAGCCTGACTAGGAAATTTGAAAAGGTTATTGTTGTGTGCTAAAAAGCAAACTACGAATTTAAGTGCTGTAGGAACGTTCCTCGCAAATACAGTAAATATATAGCCTACATACTCCGTTCACGTTTACACTGTCATGGTTTGCCTACAATGCTATAATTGTGTTCAGTGGTTTTGGCATTAAGGTTTTAGTTCAGTGCTGATTATGATTTTTAGCCTACTTTTCACATTTTGCAAAAATTAGGAAAAAGTAGACTTATGAGATCGGGCAAATGTCTGTCTGTCTGTCCTTCTGTCTGTCTGGCTGTGTGTGTGTGTGTGTGTGTGTGTGTGTGTGTGTGTGTGTGTGTGTGTGTGTGTGTGTGTGTGTGTGTGTGTGTGTGTGTGTCCCTCCCCTATCAACTCCTTAACGGCTGCAGCAATCGAAACAAAATTTGGTAGAAGTAAAGATCTATACCTGAATATCTCACGGCCATATTTGAAAATGATGTCAGTGCTACCAACATAGAAAAATCGCAATTGAAATTTGAGCTCCATGTTGGTTATCTTGGAAGGTATGAATAGGAGCTATTTCAAAACTGGCACACGTATAGATAATAATATTTCAGTTTAATTTCCAGGAGGCCATACATGGCAGTGTTGCCAAAATGATTAATAGCCTGCTGATAGGTCCAAATTTTAAATGCATATAACTTCTACACTATCAATTGGAATTCAACCAAATTTCGTATGTGCTATGTGTGCATAAACATATATGACTGAGCGTATTCTTAAGATCCACCAGGGATGCCAACTGTTAATAAATGCTCTCAATTTTTTAAATCCAAACACCCATATATCAGAAAGTATGCAAGCCGACAGCTTTAAACTATGCACACGTATAGTACCTGACATTCTATATTAATTTGGAGTAACTTATATACGTCAGTGCTACCAACATGATTCTAAGCCTGCTGAGGGGTCCAACTTTAAATACATGTAAATTCTACACTATCATTTGCATTTCAACCAAATTTCGTGTGTGCTATGTGTACCATAACAGATATGACTATGCCGATTCTTAAGAGTAACCAGGGCTGTCAACTGTTAATACATACTATCTCTATTTTTGTTACCCTAATATCAATATATCAGAAACTATGCAAGCCAATAGCTCTAAACTTTGCACACGTATAGTACCTGGCATTCTAGATTAATTTGGAGTAACTAATATAGGCCTACGCCAGTGCAGCCAACATGATTCTTAGCTTGCTGATAGGTCCAATTTTAAAATGCATGTAACTTCTATACTAAGAAATGGATTTCATTCAAAATTGACACAACAATAGATCATATTATTTCAGATTATTTCTGACCAATACATGTATGTCATTGTTGCCAACATGATTTTACGCGCGCTGTTAGATCCAATGTTTAACTGCATGTAACGTCCATGCTATCCATTGGACTTCAACCAAATTGTGTATTCTGTACCTTAATAAATGGAACTAAGAATATATTCAGTCACCAGGGCTGCCAACTGTAGTTCTCTATTAGGCTGCATTATGCCAGGTATGCAGTATTTCGAAATAATTAGAAATTTCGATATTACCAACTAATTTCGTCATTATTTTAGATAGATCCATATAGATTAATTATAGGCATGATTTTTAAATTTTAAGAAAAGTAGGTTCTTTAGTTCGTCACGAAACATCTTGTTAATATAACTGTTGATGATAAATATCTTTTGAATTGTCATAATTTGGCAGTTATTTCTGTTACAAATAGGTGTGCCACGTTTCTTCAAGTAAACAACAAAAATCACGTTACAGTTTAAATGTATGTTGTAATATTTTAAAGTCTATTTTCTGTCAATTTACACAATTTTAAAGCATGGGCATTGCCCATTTAAGTGTGATAACTAATATATGTCATTTTTCCAGGAGTGTGTTTAAATATTTATAATTTGTACCCCACCCAATTCATTGGGAACAACTGTGTTGACCGACTGAAAAGCCTATTATCTCTTTTAAAAGCCTACTTGCTTGTTTTAAAGCCTATTTTAGGTGCTTGAACCTAATATTTTTAGAGACTAAAATTCCAGGGCTATTCATAGTATATAGCATTTTTCAACAATTCATCAATAATTATACCTTAATATACGAAGCGTATGTTGCCCAAACTACAAGGTCATCAGCCAAAGAGTATATTTTTAGTATCGTTTCGGAAGTCGAAACATGGCAGTCTACCCATTGCAATAGTTATTAAGCTATTTTCATTTTATGAAAAAGTAGGCTTATGAGATCACCTTTTGTCCGCGTGTGTGCATGTGCGTATGTGTGTCTGTCTGTGTGTGTGTCCCCCTGTAATAACATCTAAACGGCTGGAGCGGTCTCAATGAAACTCGGTAAGGTCATTTTACTATTACGGCCAACCCCGACGGTGGCCTTCACATCTCACCAATCCAACATGGCGGCTGTGAGAAATATTTCACCGGCATTCTATATCTCCGAAACTATTACTAATATCACCCTGATATATTTATTTTTTTTTTTTTTTTTTTTTTAGCGTATGGCTTTTAGTGCCGGGAGTGTCCGAGGACATGTTCGGCTCGCCAGTTTTGTAGCTGCTTCGAGACGGACACCCAATGGGTGAGCTACAAGTACCGTTGGGGAGGAAAGTTGGAAGGGAGGGTCGAGGAGTTGGAAGGTAGCGGCTGTGGCCTATAGTTAAGGACCAACCCCGGCATTTGCCTGGAAGGAAGATGGGAAACCACAGAAGACCATCTTCAAGGTTGCCGGCGGGGGGATTCGAACCTCCTCGCCTCCCGGATGTGAGCGACTGCCAACAGTCATGCCGCAACGACCTCGGCTAACTCACCCGGTACCCTGATATATTGTACGGTGATAAAGGGCACTACTAGAAGTTCACCTATGTGACTTTTAAGAACCTGTTGAATACAAAACGAACATGGCGGCCAAGCGAATTTGAAACTTTTAAATAGACTTTTCTCATGATTTAACCATCCAAATACAATGAAACTTGGAACAGCAAAAGCTTAAATAGATTGTAATGCACTGGCATCTAATTTAGTTGAATTGCTCACATGACCTCAAGATGGCGGGTGTGCCCAATTTTAAAATTATTTTTTATTTATTGTTTGTTAATCATGCGATCGAAGTTAACGTTTTTAATAATGAACCTACGCAAAAATTGTCATCTAATTTTTCATAACGCTATGGCCTACATACATAAAAATCCAAAACGACCAACCGATATTTTTAATGGTTCTCAATATCTACGAATCTACAGTATCATAACTATAAAACTGAAATTTTGTATGTTGATAGAGGCAATTAACATAAGTAGGTTATATGAAAATAGGCTGTAGGCCTATAGTTCTTCACGGAACTACTTGTTTTTTTAGTGAAATCTACCTAACATTACAGGTACAGTGTAATTGGTTTTCGAGCCTTAAAGTCAATATGTTGTGGTATTTTACGAAAATCCAGCTAATCCGAACAGGGTTCGGTCCCAATTAGTTCGGGTTAGTGGCACTCTACTGTAATTGTAGCCTATACCGGTAACTGGGAGTCTGGGATAAAAGCGGACGATGGACCTTTATGTTCCTTCTCTTCAAACAATAATCACACTAACTACCACTGCTTTCAGTTTTAGCCTCATTTTCTACCAAGGAATGCATCCGTTTACAAACGTCGGAAATGGCACTTTAATGTGCAAGTTACACCATGTTGATCAAGTGGAGCACAGTGCAGACATTGAAGTTCCATCCAAGACTTCCTGCCTTCCAATGATGGGAGAATTACCCAAGAAAAGTAATTGGGATCGTGTTGTTTCATTTGAGGGACTTAGACATCGTGGTCATTTATCCCCGTGTACTTGGTTGTGTATGTGTTTATGTACTGTATGTATGTACAATGAAGCCTCCGTGGCTTAGGTGGCAGCACGCCGGCCTCTCACCGCTGGGTCCGTGGTTCAAATCCCCGTCACTCCATGTGAGATTTGTGCTGGACAAAGCGGAGGCAGACAGGTTTTTCTCCGGGTACTCCGGGTTTCCCTATCACAAATTTCATTTCAGCAACACTCTCAACTATCATTTCATTTCATTTGTCATTAATTTAATCATTGCCTCAGAGGAGTGCGACAGGTTTCGGCAGCCGGCACAGTTCATATCCTCGCCGCTAGATGGGGGCTTCATTCACTCCATTCCCTGACCCGGTTGGTTGGCTGGAATCAGGCTGTGGATTTTCATTTTCATGTACAGTATGTAGAATCTGTCTGTTAACCTATGTTTTTGTAATGTCCGCAGTAGTACTAGTGTGTGTATTTGAAATTTAGTGGAGGATTGGAAAGGAGGCGGCCGTGGCCTTAAGTTAGGAAACATCCCAGCATTTTCCAGGAAGAAGTGGGAAAACACGAAAAAACACATCCAAGGTAGCTGAGAAGGTAATTAAACTCACCTCTTCTCAGATGTTTATCTCGCGAGGCTGAATGTACCCCGTTCCAGAATTAGAATTTCTTGGCAGAACCGAGAATCGAAACTGGACCTCCGGGGCGACAGCCAAGAACGCTAGCCGCTACACCACGTGGTGGTCATGTTAAAAGTTAGTTTGGGCAGTTAGGAAACGTTTGAACCTACGAAAGCTAAACATCATCGCTTTTGGGGGGGAAAAAAAGCTCTTACATTTGCGTACTTATACCGTTCTTCTCCTGTGACCCAATTGCAAACACCTCTAGCCCCCTCCCCGAAAAGTTTAGGATTGTTGTTATTTAGCGTAGGCTATGGCAACAAGTTAGATACACATATACAAGTACAAATAGCCTTTACACAGACAAGAAACATGTTTCCCGGGAGCAAGATTTAATTATATTGCAATGTCCAGTTGGGTGATCCACTGTAGGCCTATGGCTTCCTCCGTTGGTTCCAGAAATTCATTTGGACTACCTGTATAGGAACGTCACTGTTGCTCACATCCGTAGGTTTAAACTTTAAAGTGCCCTGTACGCGACCCCTGGGTGGTTATACGAAAGCAACAACCGTGGCTGCTGGACCTATCTATTAAAGATCTCCCAGCAATGACAAGAATATTTCATGGAAATTGCCCTTTTCATAGCTACCAGACAGGAAACATCGGACCTTCCATCCGTGTCTTCCAGCTTAATGTAAAAGTTTAGGATATTTTAGACTTTTCTAGAGATCTTGTGTGTATCAGCTTTGCTGTACCAAGTTTCATGTTCCTAGGATGTCTGCTGGAAATACCCCATTAATTCATGTTTATTTTCAGAGTATACTTACATATACAGGGCCATCGAAAAATAATGCCAACATTTAAGAAAATAATAGCACCGAAACCCTTTATGTTAAACGTGTAATTCTTTCACTGAACGCCAGCTGGTTAAAGTAAGTTTTGTTTTGGAGGGGACGTGACCTTGCTATGCGCACACTAGATGCGCAGTAGCCAAGATCGGCCGGGGGCGCGCTCGCCAATTAAGTCCCGACCTCACCCCTTTGGATTTTTTTCTGGGGGTACCGTACATTAAAAAGATTGTGTATGCAAAAAAAATCGGGATTTGGAGCACCTGCGGGAGCATATGTCTGCTGCCAACTTGACAGTTACTCCTGAAATGATTGCACGTACCAATCCAGCCATTGGGAAAGCGTGCGTTCAATGCTGATGTTGGTGGTCGGCCTGGCCTAGATTTTTTCTCTACAGTCCCTGTTTCCTTAAACTGATTAAACTATCGAATGACAGCTTTGTAATCAGGTGCAGTTTGTCGGGCGGTGCAGTCATTGAAGCGCGCGCCCCCGGCCGACCTTGGCTACTGCGCATCTAGTGTGCGCATAGCAAGGTCACGTCCCCTCAAAACAAAACTTAGTTTAACCAGCTGGCGTTCAGTGAAACAATTACGCGTTTAACATAAAGGGTTTCGGTGCTATCATTGTTTGAAATGTTGGCATTATTAATCGATGACCCTGTACACACAACACTCCTCCTTAACCATGGTAATACTTATAAGTTTGGCCACTCATAGCGCGGACCCCCCCCCCCCCCTCCCCCGGGTCTCACATCTAGTGGGACGTGGGTTGGCGACCACGGGACCCCAGCTGAGTCCGGCATTGCTTCCACTTACTTGTGCCGGACTCCTCTCCGTCTTCTTTCCTGTCGACCTCTCTTGGTCAACTCTTGTTCTCTTCTGACCCAGACGATATCCGAGGCCTAGGGAATCTTTCACTTTCCCGTCTTAATTGGCCCTTGTCTTATCTTTTGTGATACCCTCGTTCTTCGAGGGATCACCCTTCTTTTTCTTTTCAGATTATCTCCTGCCTTCTGCACAAGGCCCTCAAGAAGGTAGGGTGTATGTAGCCCTACCACTTCTGGTGCACCCTGGATAGTGCTACACCCTTAAGGGCTCACGGCTGGTGAGTTTGGGAGTTGGCGACCACGAGGGATTCCTGAGCTGGGTCCGTTTTGCCCCCTTTTTCCTCTGACCTTGGGGCAAGCCCTCTCCTCTTTCCCTTTCCTATCTGCCTTTTATAGCTCTCCTTCTTTCCAAGACCCTCAATCCTCATTCTTCGAGGGTTGAGGGCATTTCTTTTCTTCCTGACCTTTATTTGTCTTATCCTTTTTTGTTTACTATTTCTTCTTCTAGTATGTAAGTTTGTACATAGTTAGTATTATTTGTAGTTTTCATTCTCATCTCATCTTTCACTCTCACCCAAACCATTAGGGGCCGATAACCTAGATGTTAGGCCCCTTAAAACAACAATTATCATCATCATAACGTGGATCATAGAGCCACCACAATAACACAGGTTATCAGACAAATTCAGTACGCACCCAAACACATGAAGCTGATGAATAAGATGTCCCAAGTCTCTAAAAATGAATTACAACATACTAACAAACCTCAGTGATGAAATTTCTTCCTCTGTAGTGGCCGGAGACAAACATGTTCTGTTTCAGGATTTGATACGCACACACACACAATACGAGACGCCCAGAGGTAACCCTGGCAGATGGCAGGCTGGTGATATCACACATAAGGGCCGCCAATTGACCGTGCAACCACACTGGAGACCGCAGCCGGGCACTGAACTCCACACTCCATTTAGACACACAATTCGTCCTGGGATTATACAGCACTGTACTTAATCTGCGGTGTGCATCCCTTTAGAGCGGTGGTGACCAAACTGTCCTCCGTGGAACATCTTCCAGTGCTCCGTGAAGAGATATTCTTTGCTGTTAGGCTAATTGCGTCGTCATGTTACAAAACTCGTTTAATCCACTTGTGAATAAGAATCATTTTCATGAGAAACGTTTCTCTGGACTTTGCCTCACGTATCTTTTGTGTTTGTTGTTTTCTACTTTTTGCTTTGTGTTTTTGATTTTGTGTTTGCTTTGTGCTTTTGCTTTTGAATTTTACTTTTTGCTTTTCTTTCTTGGCTTTGTGTTTGTTTTCGGTTTTCTCTTTTTTGAATGTTGCTTTTTGCTTTATGGATCTTGTTTTTTTGTTTTCTGCTTTTGCTTTTGTTTTTTAATTTTGCTTTTTGCTTTGTGTTTTTTTTCTGCTTTTGCTATTTTTAAATTTTGCTTCTTGTTTTGTGTTTCTTTTTTTGTTTTTTTGTTTTCTGCTTTTGCTTTTGTGTTTGAATTTTGCTTTTTGCTTCGTGTTCTTTGTTTTTGGTTTTGTGTTTGTTTTCTGGGAAATCAAAATAAACCGAAATTTAAAAAATCAAAATAAAAAAACAAAATAAAATAAAACAAAATAAAAACAAAAAACAAATAAAACAAAACAAAAACAAAACAAAACAGAAAATAAAACAAAACAATTTAAAACAAAACAAAACGAAATAAAGTAAAACAAAACAAAATAAAAAATAAACAAAACAATAAAATAAAGTAAAGAAAAGAAAAGAAAATCCACAGCCTGCTTCCAGTCTCCGACCGGGTCAGGAATGGAATGTATGAAGCCCCCTACTAGCGGCGAGGATATTGACTGTGCCGGCTGCCGAGGCCTGACGCACTCCTCTGGGGCAATGATTAAATGAATGACAGATGAAATGAAATGACAGTGGAGAGTGTTGCTGGAATGAAATGTTGACAGGGAAAACCGGAGTACCCGGAGAAAAACCTGTCTGCCTCCGTTTTGTCCAGCACAGATCTCACATGGAGTGACCGGGATTAGAACCACGGGCCCAGCGGTGAGAGGCCGGCGTGCTGCCGCCTAAGCCACGGAGGCTTCAAAATAAAGTAAAATAAAATAAAATAAAATAAAATAATTAAATAAATAATTTTACGACTGATCCTTATTCACAAGTGGATTAAACGAGTTTTGCAACTGGACGACTCAATTGTTTTAATGGGCTTTGCGACATCGAGGTCATGTAGCCACATGTACTTGGGTGTGTGTGAAATTTGTCTGATAACCGGTGTTATTGTGATTGCTGTATTAATGTTTTTAATCGTAATTCAGATGTATTTATTTAGTGTATGGCTTTTAGTGCCGGGAGTGTCCGAGGACATTGTAGTCTACATCTCGCCAGAGTTTGTAGCTGCTTCTATGCGAACACCCATGGGGTGAGCTAAAAGTACCATCGCATGTGGATGAGATGAAATGAATGAAGATGAATGAAACTGGGCAAGTTCAATTTCATTTTCATCTTTGGCTACCAGACATCACTGACATCCAGTGGCGAACGTTGGAACTTGATAGAGTGTTTGCAGCCAAATAACCTGCAAATTTAGCTACACGCTACCAATTGTAGTGGTAGGTTCTTTTTCATGCCATAATTCTATGACTTGGGCCCACCGGCTTTACTTCCCCTCCGAAGGAAGGCATACTGAAGGATTTTAACGCTCTTAAAAAATCCGACGACTTCGGCCGGGTTTGACTCCGTGATCTTGGATAAGCAGTTCAGCATGCTACCGACTACGCCACCAAAGCCGCTTTATAATTCAGATGAGGATTGGGAAGGAGGTGGCCGTGGCCTTAAGTTAGAAGGTATCCCGGGATTTGCCTGGAATAGAAGTGGGAAACCACGGTAAACCAATTCCAGGATGGCTGAGATGGGAATCGAACCTCCTCTTCTCAGTTTTGCCTCACGAGGCTGAGAGTATTCCGTTCCAGCCCTCAGACCAGAATTATAATTTCCTGGCAGAGCCGGGAATCGAACCCGGACCTTCGAGTTGACAGCAATGAATTCTAGCCGCCACACCACAAGGTTGTCTCCGTGAAGGGATTGGCAGAAAACTAGAAGTCACTATCTGAACCAAAATAATTGGAATGCTGCCGAAAGAAATCAGAAGCCCCTATTGACGTCAAATTGGCAGCTGAAGAGCTAAATGAAATAGGAGACTTCCGCTACTTGCATAGCAAACTAACCAGTGATGGGCTGAGCAGAGAGGATATAAAAATTTTGCTGGCTCAGGCAAGGAAAGCATTTCTACAGGAAGGAAATCTGTTGACATCAAATATAGGCTAGATTTAGGTATTAGAAAGTCATTTCTAAAATGCCTTTGTCTAGACTCTAGAGCAGGGCCATCCAGTCATTGCGCTCGGAGAGCACTGGGCAGTCAGACTAGCGCACCTACCTCTAACCCCACTACACTGTGGCAGCGAGGACACCTGAGACAGACTGGCGATGTTCGGACCCCGCTGACTAGTACAGTCGTGCAGCCGATGGCATTTGTGGGTTTGTTGACATCATATTGATAGCGCTGTTTCTCCATAAAAAAAAGATACCGCATATACAAATCGAATGGCACTCCGGTGTATGGAATGTGCAGAAAACGAACGCAAGTGTTAAGTAAACAATATAACCGACAGTAGTGGCTACGCTGGCTAAAGCGCTGCGTTAGATCATGGAGCCAAGCTCTCTGCTGACTCGGTAGACGCGTGGATTCAAGCCCCACCGTCGGCTGTCCTTGAAATGGTTTTCCGTGGTTTCCCATTTTCAACACCAGGCAAATGCTGGGACTGTACCTTCTGACAAGCCACGGCCGCTTCCTTCCACATCCTTGCCCAGTTTCATTCATCTTCATCCATTCCATCTCTAATTCTGACGCGCATATCGCCCATGGGCGTCGACTAGAAAGACCTGCACTCGGCCTCTCAGGAGGCTACACGAAAAAAAAAGTAAAGAATATTGTGATTTATTCCAAACTGAAATGTGAACATATTAGAGAGGAAAATTCAACAACATTTTACCAATATGAACAGATAGTACAGACCTTGAGTGACTTTTGCTCTGTCGTTTTTACAAGCTTTTAGTTTTGGAGGAAACAATCTTCTCTAAATTGGGTACAATATTTCTGGACACAGCTATTCGTAAACAATTGCGCAAGTTTCTATTGCTCATCGTTGCACGATGTTTACTTTTGGTAAGCTTAAGAGCCGAAAAGAAACGCTCACAAATGTATGTTGAGCCAAACATTGCTCTTTTCGGCGCGGCGGACAGACCACGCACTCAACCAGCCAAGCTCCTTCCACCAAAGTGCTCGGAGCACTGGCTTAGAGCCAGGCCGGAGTGCTAGCACTCGGGGAGCGATGTGTGGATGGCCCTGATATAGAGGTCCGTCCTCTATGGAGGTGAAACTTGGACTGTTAGCGCAGCAGAAAGGAGGAGAACAGAAGCATTTGAGATGTGGTGTTACAGGTGAATGTTGAAGAACAGATGGGTAACAAATGAAGAGGTATTAAGTCGAGTGGGAGAGGAGATATGTTCCTGACGACAGCAAATGAAGAGAGGAGGTAGGTTGGTATGACACTCACCATGACATCCGGGAATAGCAAAATTTGTTATTGAAGGAAGGGTCGAGGATAAGAACTTTAGGGGTAGACCGAGTTTATAATACAGTATGTTAAACAGATTCCCTCGAATATAGGGTGTGGTAGCTATAGTATGTAGAGATGAAACGATTAGCTCAGGACAGGGAGGAACGCTGCATCAAACCAGCCAAAAGGTTGAAGGCTCAAACACACAACTGAGCATAGGTGTCAGTTACAAAACGAATGTATAACTTTGTGCGATAAAGCTAAAAGCACCATTTCCCCCTTGGCAACCACTCTCACTTTATGTAGGTACTAGAACAAAATACATATCCTGTCTCGATGGAGAGCCAGATATTCGACTCCAGCTATCCAAAATTCACCAAATATAGCTACTTTAGTTTTAGTTAATGTTGTTTTATGGCGGCGGAACAGCGGGGTCTTATTTAGGCTAAACCAGTGCACTCTCATCCCTCTCATTAGAATATTTCTTTAACGGTCCAAATGACATCCTTTTGTTTTAACTAATTAATGAATTAAATTATTTATTCTTTGATTTATTTATTCATTTGATTATTTATTTATTTACTTATTCATCAAAGTTCCAGCGTTCACCACTAGGTATCGGTGACATGTGGTGGTGAAAGCTGGAACTACTTGAAATTGAACGGAAACTATAGCTCACCGTATGGGTGTCCGCTTGAAGTAGCTACAGCATCTGGCGAGCCGAACATGTCCTCGGATACTCCCGGCACTAAAAGCCATACGGCAAGTAAATAAATAAAATACGTATTTATATAATAATAATATTAATAATAATAATAATATCGTATGGCCAATTAATCAATTAATTTATCGATTTATTTATTTATTTTATATTTATTTATTTTTGATAATTTGGCATATGCCATCTACTCTGACTAAGACTCCCCCAAGTGCGAATGACCCCGTGCATGATAAATGGCTGTGGATCATGCTCCAGTACACGCGCATGCGTCAAGTAACACAATGGAGGATAATTAGCAAACGCGAGAACGACACCAGCAAATTACGTAATGGATATGAAACCTGTCCCGTCATTTGTCTGTGTCTGTCATTGTCGTCTCACAGGCTATCTGCCTTCTCGGTCTGATTATGTTCTCAATTTGCTTATCCTTCACAAGCTGTCGAGATAACTTAGGACAAGCCTATCAGATTAAGGTAGTTCTTAGAATAAATTTCACCTGCCCTTTAACTCCATTTACTGGTCGTTGACGAGTTCATACAGGGTACCTATGACTGAATTTTTTAATGACGAAAAATCTCCTGTCTTTTTAAGGGTATAAAACAATCTATTAACAGAAATGATTTCTAGTTGGTCAACACGAATTGCGCCCAATTAGATTGGGCGGGGAATAACAATCTTTATCATCATCATCATCAAGTTTCCACTCCAGTTTCCAGGGTGTGGTTTACGAGCGCTCTCCATTTTAATCGATTCGTGTACAGGGAGCGGCAAACAGATCTGACGGTTTTTAAATCACAACAACACAAACATTTTAAATGATACAAACTCATTTATTACTTATAACAGCAAGATGTACATGTCAATTAATGGAAAACATGAAAGAACAATAGATTTTAACATTTAATATTTGAAGATAACGTCTTTCAAATGATGCCCATCTTTTGCCATGCGACAAAAAGATCTGACGGTTTATGTCGTTGTACGGCTGAGTGAGTTAGTGGTGGGGAGTAGTGGGGATTGGCGCGATGATGAGCCTACGTGATGCCATTTCAGTAGCCATGGAGCTGCGGGCAGGTGAACAACGTGCGTTTGTTGTCGAGGCATTTTTTTAAAGTGGTGAGTCTTGCGTCGTTACTCAGCGTCAGTTCCGTCAACACTTTAATGTGGGTCGAAGAGGACGCGTTCCATCTCGTAACACAATTTTGTTATGGGTGAGTAATTTTAGAGTTACAGGTTCAGCCTTAAAACGTTCGTCGACAGGCCGTCCAAGGTCAGCCAGGACACCAGAAAATGTTGAGCGAGTGAGACAAGCTGTGTAAACCAGTCTACGGCGGCCGGCTCGTAAACAAGCTGCTGCTTTGCAAATGTCTGATCGAACAGTGAGACGAATATTGCGTTTCGATTTGCATTTTCATCCGTATAAAATGGTTATTTTCCAGCAGTTGAAGCCTAATGACTATGCAAAGCTTCAGTGCAAGACTGGAAGAATGCATGGCAAAAGATGGCCATCATTTGAAAGACGTTATCTTCAAATCTTAAAAGTTAAAATCTATTGTTCTTTCATGTTTTCCATTAATTGACATGTACACCTTGCTGTTTTAAGTAATAAAAGAGTTTGTATCATTTAAAATGTTTGTGTTGTTGTGATTTAAAAACAGTCAGATCAATTTGCCGCTCCCTGTACCACTGCTCCTTCAAGACTTCATCCCAGTTGATTCCCTTGGATGTGATATCTTCCTTCACTTGGTCCAGCCATCTCCTCCTAGGTCTTCCAACAGGTCTCTTTCCAGTAATCTCAGTATGTAGCCATTGTTTTGCAATTCTTCCTTCTGTCATACGTTTGACGTGACCAAACCATCGCAAACGTGCCCTAGTTATGGTCTCCTTCAGGGACTGATTTATTCCAGCTTGTTCTCTTATCTTCTCATTTCTTACTCTGTCTTTCCTAGTCTTCTGAAGCACGCTTATCAGAAACTTCATTTCTGTAGCCTGGAGTCTGCTGTCATCATTTTTGGTAGTTGTGCATGTTTCCAACCCATAAGTCAATATAGGGACAAAGTATGTTCGAAACAGAGTTTGTTTTGATCTTAGTGGCACTTGCTTATTCCAGAGTAGATATCGAACTTGCTGATAGAAATGACTTGATTTCTGAATACCGTACGGTTATTTAATTCAAGCTGTATTCTGTTTTACTGATACTGGTTTACTTATAATCTTATACAGTCGAACTTCTACAAGTCGAACTGCAACCTATCTCGAATTTTCGATATCTCGAAGTAATTTTAATTTCCCGGCGAAATTCTACACAATTTTTACGTCATATTCTTCTATAATTCGGAGTTCTATTACTCGAATGTTTCGATAACTCGAATGATAGTTTGTTCCCCAAACATAAAATATGTGTCTTTAACTCGAAGTTGAGGTGAAAATGTAATTGAATTACGTTCTTAATGTTTGCCATGGGAATTAAACTATCGATTACGTTGTGTAGGGCACCTAGACTGTGCGTTTCTTTCAATTTCTGACAGCAGCTTATTATGCATGGATTTCCAATTAATACGCAGTCAACAATTATTATGAAACATATACACAAGTATTATAGCGCTATGAAAGAGTCATGGTTTTGAAATGAACGGAAAATACTGACAGTAAAATGAATCGGAATTTATCTGCAATATTACACACCATTTAACCCTAGTTAGTATACCTGCATGAGTAGACCTAGTGACAATAACAAGATGGCGTAGCAATTGTTGACTATTTATGTTTATGTTCGACGATGTCGAAATGTATATATTATATGCTAGAAAACTGTAACATAATTTCATTATGATACAGTTTCTCCAACCATCAGAGCACAATATTTTCATTCATGACCAATTAGGTAAGGATAGCCTCACACATGCACTCAAATTCCAACATGTCGGACATGAATTACATGATTTTGAAAGTTGACAATGTAGTCTATATTGGATCAACCATTGCAGTTACAATCCCAAACACAAAGAAAGATCAGCACGAGCCCTTACAGTAACAGGAAAATACTATGAAATATGCAAGAAATTTAGGAATCTACGTCCAGAAGTTTGCAACACACCATCCTACCCTAGCCAATACAGACATGGAAAGTGTGCAGTCCCAAATGATTGCATAAACAAACTGGGTAATATTGCAAAATAAATAGCACTGTACCTTAATATCCACAACTCCAATTCGTAAGATTTCGCCGACAATTTTAGTGAATGCTGTTGTTGACATAAAAACACCAGAACGTCATGGAAGAAGCAGGCGTATGACATTAGTTCCACGGAAATCATAATCCAGCTCTCTGTTCAGTAAATTAATTTCTTATGCGAAACTTTTCCAGCAGACGTCATAACTGTCCTAATTGGGACTCAATTGATTTGCCTTCCGTTGACATTCTATTGACGTCCGAAACGGGGGAGGAGCTTACGGTCAGCTGTTTGCAATATGGCGGCTAAATAGTGACGTGAAGTAATTGGGAGTGCGTTTGTTATGGCTTCTAATTTATGATGGCAATATACTACATATTTTCTTTCATTGATAGAAATATTTTTATAATCAATTTAAATGCAGTGCCTAATTACTACCAGTTAAAAATATTACCCACATGTAGATAGTTAATTTACTGTCTGCTGTTACATATATGAAGCCTGTACTTGGGAGCCTAGCGGTATCGATGTTTTTATAAATTTCACAATATATATATATCTCACATAACACAAAGGACGACTCCCTGATAATAAATTGAATCAAGCAACCCTGAATTTGCATGAATGTTTTGGGTTCAAAGAAGCGTTACTTGGGATGTTCAAATCATACTTCAATATTGCAAATATTGACCTACATACTTGCTGTTCAAAGGCAAGCATATTAATTTATTAATCTCTTGCCACAGGCAAGTTAAAATGGAGGCATTCTCTTTAACAATATATTTAATTAAATATTTAAAATACAGATATTTAACAAAGCTGGAGTCTCCATTTGAACTTGTCATAAGCAAGCGGAACAGATCAAAAACTACACATTAAGCCAAACCAAATTCACTCCTCAGCTCGACATAAACCATAATACCAATTAAAACCTATACAAAACATACTCTCCTTACTGTTGTGCAACTTTCAAACCAACTATTCGCACTCAAAACTGAAAAACCCTGAAATGGGAACTAATTAAAGTTAGAATAGCCTAGGCCGATCAGGTCTCCTGCTACATTGCCGCATATGTATACTTAACATCACTATAACTTTAAAATTACGACTAAGTGACCTATCTGCCTGAGTAGTATAGGTGTTACCGGCCTGCCTGGGATGATGGGTCACCAAACCGGTACTTAAAACTAAGATTTTACACTGTAATTAACTAAATTCAACAGTAGGGAGATCATAGCCAAAAAAACAATTTCAGCCAAATCATACTTCAATGACCTACATACTTGCTGTTCAAAGGCAAGAATATAAATTCTCTGGCAAATTAAGGCTATGAACAGCATTTTTCTTAAGTTTTCTAACCATTCGGCTATTGTCAATCGAAAGAACCCCTAAAATAAGTTTACGAAGAGCGGATTACATTGTATGTACCGGTACGGCACAGAAGTAATAGGCTACAATCTTATCAGTATTTTTGATGTAGCTAAATCCATGTGAATTCAAATTAGAGACAATAACTATCAATAATCAACAGTACTGGTGGAAAGAAGTCGTCTTCACAAAAATGCAGACTGCACACTGTCATGTAACATGTAACACGTTTTCCAATTGACAGTGCCGAAGCCCATCTTTCTCTCTGAACTTTTTGTACAGGAAAGTAGTGAAGATATTTCGTAGCCGTTTTATACGATTTGCAACCGTATACAGAGCAGTACCTCCTCGAATTTGACAAATTTCTTTCTGTTTCCATCACGACGTCAAAGCTTCACCATCTAAATAAACCTCACCAGTCACAATGTTACAGCTTCAACATTCTACCGCGTGGGTGCGCCATCCAACTTTTCTGACGTCAATACGCACCGAATTTGAAGCATGACCAAAATAACAAAATGATCCAACACAGTAGGCTACCTGTGCGCTATCTGTTGGTACTTCTTCAGGATTGTTTCAAAGCTTTGGAATTCGTTGTTGGGTAGAGATCAAATGTGAGCCCACACAACTCCCAAGTAGAAGAAGTCAAACGACAGAATCTCGACAGACAGGGCCGTATTTCTAAATAGGCTAAGTAGGCTGCAGCCTAGAGCGATAAATTTTCAGGGGCGGCAGTTTGGCAATTCGTTCTAAAGCTAAAATGAAGTATTTCAGACTTTAATAATATTTTTCGTACGAATTTAAGAATACATGTTACCTAAAAATATGTTTTAGTCCTTATACAGTTTTTCCTGCCTTAGAAGAGTTAAGAACTATCTGCGAACTATTATTTCTGAAATACGGTTAAACTCACTTTCATTACTTTGTATTGAGGAGAATATAACAAAAACACTTTCATATGAGGACATTATTAACGAGTTAGCCATTAAGAAATCTCGTAAGAAAGCTATGTAAATTTGAACATCAAGATTACGTGGGGTGAGTTGTCTTAAAGAAGTTTGTATATTTTTCAACAAATAAACCAGTAATTAACTACATTTGTGTAATTTCATTTCACCGTGTAGGAAAATTTAATTCAAATGGAACACAGTTCTTCAATTACGCAAAAGATAGTCATTAGCATTATAATATAAAAGTATGTATGAAATAGTGATCACTGATCTCCAAGAACAAACTTAATTAATTAAGTGCGAAACCCATTTCATTTTTAACGAATCTTAAAAAAGTAAGTAAAAAAACAAGTACCCGTAGATAACTAATTTCAGTATAACATTTATTATGTAAGCCATTACATTTGTGGTTATATCTAAAGTAAATGAACTTTAAGTTTAAAAAAGATGAATACGCCAATGAACTCTATCTTTTCGTTGCATAAAACAAATGTATTAAGCAAATATGAACTATTGAGGGGGCGACAAATGGACTTTAGCCTATAGGCGGCATATTCTTAAATCCGGCCCTGCCGACAGATATATATGAATATTTATGTTAGAACATATAATAAAGTCATAATTATCGTCGATCATAAACAGTCGTATGCAGCTCGCCTTTAATGATAATTTAGACACTCGTATGGAAATTATAAACTCGCTTCGCTCGTTTTATAAACATACTCGTGTCTTAATTATTGTCATTATAGGCTCGTTACACAATGTACTAATTTATGATAATAGAACCGCATTTCTTCATGTATTTCTATATCTCGAATTTTCGATAACTCGAAGTAGGCTAATTTTTGATTCCGGAAACACTTCGAAATATCGAAATTCGACTGAATATTAAAACAATTGGGAAGAAATGTCATTACTAAAACTCAAATATCTTGACTAGTACTGTGCTACGATGACGTTCGTTGTCTTGAGAGATGACGCACGTTATGAATTATCCATTGAGTCTCAGTTTATTTGATTCTGTGATTTGTGTATTAAAATAATTGCGAGTATTCATTTCACCGAGGTAATTCTTCTGGGCAAGCTGAGCCCGCTGATGAGCTAGCTTGGTGTTCCTAGGCGAAACCCCACACAAGACACGGCATAAACCTAGAAAAATTGCTGAGTTTTAATTCACTGACCGTGAAAGCCAACATACCATATTTTTGGTTGGTTGATTCTTAAGTTTTGGGGCTGCGACAACGCGGTCATGTAGTCCCGTGTACTTTGGGTATGTGTAGAATCTGTCTGATAACCGGTGTTAATTGTGATGACTGTATTAGTGTGTTATCTGTTTTTTTAAATTTAAGTACAGACTGTAACTTAGAATTTTTCAAATAGTTCCTACTTTTGCCGCCAAGCGCCACCGTCAACGACTACTAGGCCAAGTTCAGAACTTAGCTACTAGACGCCACCACAGTCGGCTCATGGCAACGAACGTAGAAACCTAAGAGCGTTATTTACCGTACATTCTTAGCCTATCCAATTTAGCTTCACACAGGTGTAATTAGTGGAAGGTTCTTTAACATGCCATAAATCTATGACATGGGTCCGCCGTCTTTACTTCCCCTCCGAAGGAAGGCATACTGTGGGATTTTAACGCTCTTTAAAATTCCGACGGCTTCGGCCGGGTTTTAACCCGCTATCTTGGGCATAGAAGCTCAGCATGCTACCGACTACGCCACCGAAGCCGCCTACCATATTTTTGAGTAATGAAAGATAGCTAAGTTCCACTTTCGACTACCAGGTGATACCCAACCCCCCTGTGATGGAGGTTCGCAGGAATAGCTAACGATCTCCTGATTCCAGTCAACTACAGAACAGTCAACACTCATGAACCTAAGGGTGTATAATCTTTATAGCGGCACAGCTATTACTAAAAGATTTTGTTCGCAGTTCCGCTGCTGGGTAAAATTATTATTGTTGTAGTTGTTTATTGGTATTATTGGCTTGGGACATCTTTGCTCATAAGCCCCGTGTACTTGAGACTGTTAAATTTGTCTGATAGCCCTGTACTTTTGTGGTGGCTGTAGCAGTGTAATCAACTAATTACTCTGATCTAGAATTCGAGTAAATACTCCAAGGCTTAAAAATAAGGTACCATTCCAGCATTTGCCAAGAGGCAGTGTGACAAAAAGAAAACTGGAAAAAACTACACTCGGGATTACCGCTATCAGCGCCAGGATTCGAACTTTCGATCTATAAACGTCCAGTTTTCCTTTGAATCGTGTGGTGCGTGACTTGGCGTACAAGGCTACGCTGCGGTGTCAACCCTTCGAAACCATGGACCAGATAGCTATCATTTTAGTACAGAAAACATAGCAATTATGAATGATTAGTTTTGATTTACTGAGTATCAGTTAATATTGTTTTCCTTCTTTGCTTTCTTTAAAGGATTGTAACAAACTGTAGAATTGGTGGAGAATATCAATTAAAATACAGTCCATAAATTATTATAAAATTGCCTGCGTGTTAATTGACGGCCACTGAACCTGTAGCATAGTTACAGTACTATGTTGGTAAGTAACGTAACTGTAACTTAGTGACTGGCTGCGTGGCGCTGCGGTAACTTTCCTGCCTGCTGTGCCCAGGGTTGCAGGATTGAATCCTGGTACAGCCAGTTGGCACTTGAGGGTGCCCAAATGCGAGGGAGCCGTAACTGGCACGTTCAAGATCCCCTTAGGGACAAAATTTGGACGTCCCGGTGTATCTAAAAGCCTCAGTAGTTTAATTGGATGTAAAACCAATAACATTACTGTAGGTCATCCGGCCAGAAGCTTGTTATGCAGCGGAATGTCTCGCCATGAATAGAAAAGGCATAATGTAAAAACAGGAGGCCAAGGAAAGGAAGATTTTGAGGAAAATCCTGGGTCCAGTCAAAGAACACGGTGAGTTCCGAAGACGCCACAACCACGAGTTGTACACACACATAGAGAAAATAACTGACGTGATGAGGAAAAGGAGGATTTCTTTCTATGGACATATAACCCGAATTAAATCAACACGGCTATCCAAACAAATTTTTGCATTTCTCCATGAGAAAAAGACAAAGAGGGCCCGGTTCAGTGAAGTAGAGAAAATTCTGTTGGAGATTGGGATAACATGTGAAGATATCCAGGAACGTGGACCACTTAGGGAAAAACTTCACCAACATCGGAGTTTTCAACTTAAGCCGAAACTAAAAATCCGGGAAGGCGTGGACGACCGAGAAAAAGGTGCATCATCGATTGCGAATAGAGTACTGGGCCAACATTAAAATGCAGAAGAAACAGTTGACATGGCGTGATCCTTATTTGGCCGAAACGAAGCAAGAAGAAAAAGATTATTATTTGTAACTTAGTTGCGTTTAAAAAGTAAATTACTCAATTCTGCGAGGGGCCTAATCTTAGACTAGGCTATAAATACTCTGGCGAAAGTCAACATCATGTGTTAATCCCAAAGAAGCTGTTAATTAGCACAGTGATTGTGATATGCATCAGTGTTACACTGAAATTATTAGTGCAGTATTGCAATTAGTATGGGCAGATAACTTCGATGCCACCACCATCACAATGTTAATACTGTAATGTATAATATTGATTATTGCATCTTCTTAATTGTTGGTTGGTTGGTTGGTTGGTTGGTTGGTTGGTTCCTCAGTTTAGAAGTTGCGACAACGCGGTCATGTAGCCCCGTGTACTTTGAGTGTGTGTGGAATCTGTCTGACAGCCGGTGTTAATTGTGATGACTGTATTAGTGTGTGTTACCTGTGTTTTAATTCAAGTAAGGACTGCAGGACCACCTCGTGGCGCAGTGGTTAGCAATGTTGGCTGTCACCCCCGAGGTACCGGGTTCGATCGCCGGCTCTGCCAAGAATTTAAAAGTCTTGGTATGGTCTTGTACGGGGTCTCCCAGCCTCGTGATGCAAAATGGGAACCTACCGGATGCTATGGCAGGAGGAGGAGTGTAAAGGAACTGGCCACCCTACCACACGCAAACTCCGGCTCGGGATGCCTGGTTAGTGATCCCTTGACTTAGTCCAGGGCTCTAATTCAGGTCACCTACGTCCCTGGAGGGGATATGGCACTCTTAAAAAAAAGGACTGCAGACTTTGAATTTTTCAAATAGTTCCTACTTTTGCCGCCAAACGCCACCATCAACGACTACTAGTTCAGAACTTAGCTACTAGTCGCCATCGCAGTCAACTCTAGGCAACGAACGTAGGAACCTAAGAGCGTTGTTTACATTCTTAACCTATATAATTTAGCTTCACACAGGTGTAGTTAGTGGAAGGTTCTTTAACGTGCCATACATCTATGGCATGGGACCGCCGGCTTTACTTCCCCTCCGAAGGAAGGCTGAGGGATTTTTAACGCTCTTAAAAAATCCGACGACTTCGGCCGGGTTTGAACCCGCGACCTTGGGCATAGAAGCTCAGCATGCTACCAACTACGCCACCGAAACCGCTCTTCTTATTTGTAAACCCCAGCCATCTGAATGTTGGGTGATAATCTGTACTTTGTATTGCGCTCTATATTTTACCCTTTTCCGGGTCCATTGCGTCAGTTCAAACAAAACTTGTAACAGTATAGAAGGCATAACGTACACTACCGGTACATATTTAGTTAAATTATATATATATATATATATATTTTAGGTAGATTTCATTAGAAAGCTAACTATTGCAATGGGTACCATGTTTCGACTTCCGGAAAATTTCGACATATCTTCGCGTTTCACATCCCCCAGACCCCAAAACCACCGTCAGTTCTAAAGTTTATATATAATTTATGTATATATGTATATATATATATCAGTTTTTGTGGACACGATAACTGCCGTAATTTTTCACCAATCACTTTGAATTTTTTACATAACATGTATCCCTATAAAATCTCGGTCGAGTTCGTTAATGGGCAAAATCGGTCGAAGGGGGTGAAAATGGGGGCTTTTTTCGAAAAAGTGAAATTTTGCTATAACTCTCTTAATACGTGAAATATCGAATCCATTCAAAGTTCATAATATGTGTCGGATAAGTGCCAAAAATTTATGTCAAATAAGTTTTTTGATAGCACCAACCATTGACCAAAGGGGTGGAAAAAAGTGGGTTTTTCGGGAAACATTAATCATAGGCACAATATCAAAACCGTACAAAATGGACAATATTCCTCCAATAATTACCTAAAACTTTTGTCTGGAAGAATTTTCGATATGACCCACCATTACGCCACGGAGTGAGCAAAATGATTTAAATTATAAGAAAATTCCAAGTGCCAAGATTGGTTGCCATGACAACTTTACTTTTAATTGATACGGGATGAGCCATCAGCAGTTGCTATGACAACGCCACTGCACGAGATCACATTCTGTTTTCATATGTCTGTGGGAAGCGACTTCGGTATCGGAACTGGTAGCATGCTGAACTTCTATGCCCAAGGTCGCGGGTTCAAACCCGGCTGAAGTCGTCGGATTTACTAAGAGCACCAAAAAACCCTGAGTATGCTTTCCTTCGGAGGGGAAGTTCCAACGTTCGTTGCGAGTTGATGGTTCCGGTGGCATCTAGTGGCCAAGTTCACAGCTAGGTGTCGTTGATGGTAGTATTTTAAATTATGTAGCCTATTTTAGGTAGATTTCATCAGAAAGCTAACTATTGCAATGGGTGCCATGTTTCGACTTCCGGAAAATTTCGACATATCTTCGCGTCTCACATCCCCCAGACCCCAAACCACCGTCAGATCAAAAGTTTATATATATGTGTGTGTATATATATGCATATATATCAGTTTCTTGTGGACACGATAACTGCCGTAATTTTGCACCAATCACTTTAATGTTTTACATAATATGTAACCCCTTAAAAAATCGGTCGAGTTCGTTAATGGGCAAAATCGGTTAAAGGGGGGGAAAATGGGGGGAGGGGGCTTTTTTTTTCGAAAAAGTGAAATGTCGCTATAACTCTCTTAATACGTGAAATATCGAATCAATTCAAAGTTCATAATATTTGTCGGATAAGTGCCAAAAATTTATGTCAAATAGGTTTTTTGATAGCACCAACCATTGACCAAAGGGGTGGAAAAAAGTTTTTTTTTTAGGGAAACATTAATCATATCTCTCTTAATAGGCACAATATCAAACCCGTACATAATGGAAAATATTCCCCTAATAATTACCTAAAACTTTGTCTGAAAGAATTTTTGATCTGACCTACCATTACGCCAAGGGAAGAGAAAAATGATTTCGGAATTAAAGAACATGCCAAGTGCCATCAGAGGTTACCGTGACAACGCTTCTAAATTGATGAGGGATGAGCTATCAGAGGTTGCCAAGACAACGCCATTGCACGAGATCACATTCATTTTTCCATCTGACTGTGGGAAGCGGCTAACTGGTAGCATGCTGAACTTATATGCCCAAGGTCGCTGGTTCAAAGCCGGCCAAAGTCGTCGGATTTTCTAAGAGCGCTAAAAAACCATCAGCATGCTTTCCTTTGGAGGAGAAGTTCCAACGTTCGTTGCAAGTTGCTGGTTGCGGTGGCATCTAGTAGCCAAGTTCACAGCTAGGTGTCGTTCACGTTAGGATATGGTACAAAATTAGGAACTACTACTTAAAATTGACCGTCTGCAGACCTTACCTGAATTACAGACTAAAACAGTCATCACAATTAACACCGTTTATCAGATTCTACACACCCGGGGTTACATGACCACGTTGTCGTAGCCCCTAAACTGAGGAACCAACAAAAATCTCTGCGGGAGATAAAATTTTGCGAGAAGAAGTAACAGACTGTCTGATAGTTACACATCAGTTCCAAACCTTGCATAAGGACAGTGTGATCAGAAGTATAAAAATGAACCCCGAATAACAAGAAGGTTACCATCCCCATAAGACAATAAAATGATAAAAAATATGCATACAAAAACGAAAAAAAGTTGATTTTTAACCTCCAAATGTAAAATACTTTCTTGCAATCAATGAAAACCTGCATATTTTGCCTATTATAGCCAATCCCCTAGTTTGCCCGGTGAAATCTACCTCCGCCTTCCGGCGTGCCGAGAGGATTTTTTTTTAGTCGTTTACCCTCCAGGTTGGTGGAACACACGGACTCAGCGAGGGAACTCACCACTACCGCCTTTACGGGCAGTGTCCTAGAGCTGGGAACATCGAATCGGAAGGGATACAACTGGTGAGGTGGGATTGGCACCTCGCCCAGGCGGCCTCACCTGCAAAGCGAACAGGGACCTCATGAGGGAAGGTAAGGGATGGTTAGGATGGATAGACAAGGAAGAGGGAAGGAGGCAGCCTTGGCCTTGAAGAAGGTACCATCCCGGCATTTGCCCGAAGACGAAGTGGGAAACCACGGAAAACCACTTCGAGGATGGCTGAGGGGGAATCGAACCCCCTCTACTCATTTGGGCCACCCGAGGCTGAGTAGACCCCGTTCCAGTCCTCGTACCACTTTTCAAATTTCGTGGCAGAGCCGGGAATCGAACCCAGGACCTCCGGGGCGGCAGCTAACCATGCTGACCGCTACGCTACGGAGGCGACTTTAGTTGAAATACAAATTGTATTTCCCCGTAAGCAATCCCATTTAGTACCATCGGTCGCTTATTGTCAACGATATTAAAATAAATGTATTTCATTTTTCTGGCTTTAGTCAAGGTAGTTGTCAGAATTGCACTTAATCAGGACACTCCTATGTCTGTCCTATATCCGGACTCTACCTGTAACATAGCCAATGCTATGATATTACTTGACTTTGCTAATCCGCAGCATTAGGACGCTTACAACTGTTTCACGGTTCCAGTATGGTGGTCATCAATCGTGTGTATTTATTGCCGGTAATTAACTCACCCCAAGGTGTGGCTTTCAATTAAGGTGCACAGGAAACTCGTGTGAGGGGAACATGAGGCCAGATCGTCCATCATGTGAGCGCTACACTTGTGTCAGCTGTGCCACAGAGCAGTCGTCCTAAACATTCAGACACCACACAAGAACAACAGTATGGATTCCACAATATGGAGCAATAATAATAATAAGTTTATTGTAGCCCAATGACCAGGTAGAGGTTAACAATTTTAGTACATTATGCAACGAGCCTATAATGGCAATAATTAAGACATGAGTATGTTTATAAAACGAGCGAAACCATTATAGGCGAGTTGCATACGATTGTTTATGTCCGACGATAATTATAACTTTATTATAATTACTGTAAGTTCTAACCATTGAACTGTAGGTACTACTGGAACAACTCATCCCATGGTAACCCTCGCTGTAAACTGCTTCCTAGTCATCGCCTCCTTGACGTGCACTATCAGGCGTAACTAGTCGCACCAAAAACTGCCATACTATTGAACTCTAGGTTGCAAGTCAGCTGATATGTCGTGATTCTTTTCATATATTTGATCGTCCGTACCTCTGTGCAAAGTTATATGTATGGTATTTTCCAATAATACGGAAGGTTTACGATCTACTTTATTTTCGAATTGAGATTTGCAATGAAGTAGCCTATTCTGCGTTTATGGATACGTCTTACATCAAATTTTGACCTAAATAGCATATGACACACGTAGGCTCTATTTAGGTTATTAGTCACAGAATTATAACCTAGGCCTAGCTTATATTACAGATCTCCATGGAAACGTCCAGATATCATACTTCATCATACTAACATATAAAAATGAGATGGTGTGTGTCTGTCTGTCTGTCTGTCTGTCTGTTACCTAATAACGCAAGAACCACTGGTCCGATTTAAATGAAATTTTGCATGGATGTAGCTGAAATACCAGGTTTGCATATAGGATACTTTTAATTTCGATATTTTGCACTATTAATAAATGGCGACCATTTTAGTGACGTCACTACACCCTTTGGTTTCAAAATTTCATATTTCCATATCAAATAAAAAGAGAACGGTAGGAAATAGCAAACTTATGATGGCACATATGAGCTTTGAAATTCAATTTCCTATCCTAAAGGTTCTTATCACTTTTCGTGTATCTCCAACGGTTAGCGAGTAAATCCTACTTTTGTGACGTCACTACACCCTTTGGTTTCAAAATTTCACATTTCCATTTCAAATAATAAGAGAACGCTAAGAAATAGCAAACTTTTGATGGTATACACGAGCTTCAGCATTTAATTTTCTATCCAAAAGGTTCTTATCACTCTTCGTGTATCTCCGACGGTTAGCGAGTATAACCTAAATTTGTGCAATAAAACACGGTCAACACCGAGCGGTGCAGTATATCTCTATATATAAATAGAAAATTTGTCTGGTTTTTTTTTCTGAATTTCTACGGAAATTTGAGTTATTTACACGTTTCAGACTGTTTTATGATAGATGCGCGCGAAAATAATGTTTTGGTCTGTCTGTCTGTTTGATTGTCTGTGGACATATTTGTTCCCTTATAACTCGAGAACGGCTGGGTGTATCAACGTAAAATTTGGTACAGATATCCATCAGAGGCACGACACTAATCATTGATGTAACCCTTCTCCGTACCTCTCATAAAAGGGGGCCTACCCCCTTAAAATGCATGCTGAAATAGGAGTAGAAGGACGAGACAAAAATCATTTTCAGCCCCTCGATGTGAGAGACAAAACTCAGGGTCCCCGAAATCCACATTTTAAGGCCCTAAAACCAACCGTTTTTGAGATATTCCCAGAAGACTAATTTCATTTAATAAACTAATGAACGAATACAAGCCGGTAACCATGGCAACAGATTCTCAGAGGTCCATCTATTGCTGTAAGACGCAATGCAATTACATTAATTACATTGGTGTGAAAGTTTGCAAACGGCTAGAAGGTTATCACGGAACCAAATTAAGCTGTAGAATTCATCAATACGTATAATGCGCTTAAGGGGGTCAAGGGGTACAGTAGAATTTTTTCACGCGATTTACACCTCCGGGTGTGGTACGGCAGGTCTATTATATTCCTATCCCTATATATTATTATTATTATTATTATTATTATATTATGGCGTACAACGAGGAGACAAAGCCCCCTCGGTGCCAGAAACAAAACTTGGGGGCCCTAAAGGGTCCTCGAAAACTACATTATAAGGCCCTAAAACCAAAAGTATCTGAAATATTCCCAGAAAACTAATTTAATTTAACAAACTAATGAAGGAATGGAAATCGCTAACCATGACAACATTATCTCAAAGGGTGGCATCCAACTTTCCATCTATTTCTGTAAGAAGTAATGTCACTCTATTTATTACATTTCTGTGAAAGTTTGCAAATGGCTATATGGTTATCACGGAACCAACGTAGACTGTATAATTCATCAATGCAATTAAGGGGGTCAAGGGGTAACCTTGATTTTTTTCATCCAATTTTCACGTGCGACATATAGTACAGAAGGACTATTATATCTCCAAACATTTGCAAAGTGAAGTGCCATGCCCTGTGGTTCAGATTCCACGTAAAATGGAGGTCCCGTGGCTTATGATCTCGCGATTAATGGTCACGTAAAACTACAATCATCCTTTATATCTCCAAACAGCAACATTATTTTCAAAAATTCCTGAATTTAATCAGCATTTTTTGCGGCTTTTAGGAATTTGGGCCATTTGAGACTAAAGAACCTGAATTTTCATGCACCACAAGCCTTTATAATTTATGAAAGAGGTCTTCCTGTGTATGTGGACCTAACACAACGTAGAGGGTCATTTTTTATGTGAGGTGTATTGCGTTTCGTCTACAAGTCTTTCAATTCTATTTCACGTCAAGAAGTACAAGTTAGGTGAATTTAGTTTGAGAGCAAATTTTAACTAATCTTTCTTTTGTCGACATACGGGTTCATCGTAAGGATGATTTTGTTTGATACTGTATGGCAGATACACCCATATTTGGATATCTGGGTGATATGTTGTAGACAATAGAACTGTCTGTCTTTCTGTGTATCTTTATGTACGCCTATAAATCGTGTTCGTAGGCGTGGTGCATCGTAAAATTAGGTATGGTAAACATGAGTCAATACACCAATCATTTATAAAACTCCTCACCGTACTTTTCAAACAGTAGAAGGGTGGATATAGGGAAAAACTTCTCAAAATACATGCTAAAATAGGCGAAATATAAAAAATTATCCTAGAAGGACGATCAAAGCTTATCTTGCGCTTCTCAATGTGAGACACAAAATTCGCGAGTCTATAAGGGGTCTCCGAAAACCACATTTTAAGGCCCTTAAATTAACAGTGTGTGTGGTATTCCCTGAAAACTAACTTCGTTCTGATAAACTTATGAAGGAATGAAAAACCGCTAACCATTGCAACAGTAGCTCAATTGATAATGTCTGGTGTTAATATATAACACCGCTCGAAGGACGGGTACTTCTGCTATATAAAAATGAGATGGTGTGTGCCTGTCTTTCTGTCTGTCTGTCTGTCTGTCTGTGTGCTACTCAATAACGCAAGAACCACTGGTCCGATTTAAATGAAATTTTGCATGGATGTAGCTGATTTACCAGGTTTACGTATAGGATACATTTTATTTCGATAATTTGCACTATTAAAAATGGCGACCATTTTAGTGACGTCACTACACACTTTAATCAAAACTTCATATTTCCTTATCAAATAAAAAGAGAACGCTAAGAAATAGCAAACTGTTGACGGTACATACGAGCTTCACTTTTCGTTTATCTCCAACGGTTAGCGAGTAAAACCCACATTTATGACGTCACTACATCCCCTTGGTTTCAAAATTTGATATTTCCATTTCAAATAAAAAGAGAACGCTAAGAAATAGCAACCTTTTGATGGCATATATGAGCTTTAACATTCAATTTTCTATCCAAAAGGTTCTTATCACTTTTCGTGTATCTCCGACGGTTAGCGAGTATAACCTAAATTTGTGCAATAAAACACGGTCAACACCGAGCGGTGCAGTAGATCTCTCTATATATAAATAGATAATTTGTCTGTTTTTTTTCTGAATTTCTACGGAAATTTGAGTTATTTACACGTTTCAGACGGTTTTATGATAGATGCGCGCGAAAATAATGTTTTGGTCTGTCTGTCTGTTTGTTTGATTGTGGACAAATTTGTTCCCTTATAAATCGAGAACGGCTGGGTGTATCAACGCAAAATTTGGTACAGATATCCATCAGAGGCACGACACTAATCATTGATGTATCTCTTCTCTGTACCTATCATAAAAGGGGGCGTACCCCCTTAAAATACATGCTGAAATAGGAGTAGAAGGACGAGACAAAGCCCATTTTCAGCCCCTCAATGTGAGAGATAACATTCGGGGGCCCTAAAAACACATTTTAAGGTCCTACGTCCAACCGTTTTTGAGATATTCCCAGAAAACTAATTTCATTTAATAAACTACTGAACGAATGCAAGCCGATAACCATGGCAACAGATTCTCAGAGGTCCATCTATTGCTGTAAGACGCAATGCAATTACATTAGTGTGAAAGTTTGCAAACGGCTAGATGGTTATTATGGAACCAAATTAAGCTGTAAATTTCATCAATATGTAAAATGCGCTTAAGGGGGTCAAGGGGTAGTCTAGAATTTTTTCACGCGATTTACACCTGCGGGTGTGGTATGGCAGTACTATTATATTCCTATCCCTATATTATATTATTGTTAGTAGTATTATATTATGGTGTACAACGACGAGACAAAGTCCCTCGGTGCCAGAAATAAAACTCTAGGGTCCTCGAAAACTACATTATAAGGCTCTTAAACCAACAGTTTCTGAAACATTCCCAGAAAACTAATCTATATATTTAAAACAGTAAGGTGATTTTTGTTACCACGAGATTGAGAAAACGACAGAACCGATTTACTTCGTAGAGCACTCTAACGAAAGCTCTTGGCCTCTAGATTTGCAGAGTGTCTCTAAAATAAACAAATATATTACGGTATATTTTTAAATTAATATAGAAAATAGCAGAATTCTTTCCCCTCACGCATGCGCACAATCCGCCTGGGGTCATGACAAAATGGCGGTGAGAAGTCCATTAAAATGTAAGTTATTTAATAAGCTTCCATGTAATTGAAAACATACATTAACCAAGTTCTGACAATAAAATATAATAACAGTATGAACGTATACGAATGTGCAACATTGATTTATTTAGATAATGAAATTGATTATTTCCTTCAAACAGCGGCTTTTGAATACAATGAATAGCTGCGTCTGCTGCTAAACATGAGTGCGAGAGTAGCCATGTGGTTAAGGTGACCGACTGTGGTTCCAAGAAGCGCCGGTTCGATCCTAGCCCTCGCCAGTAATTTTTTTTACCACTGAAATATTGTTTAATCAAGGAGTATTAGTAAGGTTTTATGTCTGTTAAAGATACTTATTTCTACATTCCCTCTAAATACGTTTTATTTTCGTTTTACCATTGCATTGCAGCATGTGATCAAAAGAGCAAACTGTTGTCCGCAGTACGCCGTTTAAATATCTGCAATCAGTTCCTATAACTGACAACAGATGGCAGTACATCGCCCATATAGTTCCATTAACTGACAGCAGATGGCAACACCATTGCATCGATATATTTAAAACACAAGACATGGCATGTTTTCACGTGATGGAAAATTATAAAGGAGGGGAATATTTAAGAAGGGAAATGTTGAGGAACATTAACCGACAGTTGAATGTGTAGGCTAGGTTGTTTATGTACCTTAATATTGCAATTTCTTCCCAATGCTTCGGTGGTCAAGTTATTAGCGTCCTAGACTAAAAGTTATAATTATGCATCGTCGATATACTCTTAAATTATTAAAGAAAAAAGTAGTTTTCCAGGCACTCGCGCGTGTCCACAATTGCTTTCGCCATGAGAGACACTTGGCAAATATAATTCGTTTGAAGGGCTCCGACATCTTAGTCACTCAGCCCCGTGTACTTGGGTGTGTATGTGTGAAATTTTCTCTGATAACCTGTGTTATTGTGATGGCTGCATTACTGTGGGTATTTGTAATTAAGGTGGTAAATGGCAAGGAGACGGCCAAGGCCTTAAGTTAGGAACCATCCCGGTATTTGCCTTAAGTGGAAGTGGGAAACCACGGAAAACCACATCCAAGATTGACGAGATGGGAATTAAACCTTCCTCTTCTTAGTTATACCTCAAGAGACTGAATGTACCCCGATTTTGCCCTGAGACCAGAATTAAATTTCTTGGCAGAGCAGGAAATGTAACCCGGGTCTCCGGGGCGATAGACAAGAATAGGTGGGCCTCCATGTGTTAATACGATTTTTGACATGCACGGGACATAGAATTCAAAAACTGCCTCCATTAGGGTGACTGTCGAAGTGAGTATTGAGTATAGGCCTATGGTCATTCCAGTAGTTGGCGAAGTGATTCTATGTTCCCCTGCAAAATGTACTGCCATAACCTATAACAGGTGGTGGAAATTGCTTATTTAGAGCAGTTTCGTACTGTTTATAACAAAATGAAGAACGTCATTCTGAGCTGCGTTTTCAAGCTATTGCAAAAAAATTCGCTGGCAGGAAAAATTATAAGGAATTTATTTTAAGCGATCAGTCTCATCGCATTCTCCTCACCAACCAACTTGAGTATGAAAGTCTCTGGACGGTCATGTTGAACTTCATTGTATAAGACAATTGTTTAATGATTATTTGTTTAGAGTACTGAGTCTAACTACGGAGTTGATTTCGGCAATGGAAGTATTATTTGCCATTTAATATTTAGCGGCTCCGTTATTGCAGGACACTATAGTGTTATCGAATAATACGAAGCCACATTTAAAATCCAATATAAATAGGCCATTTCAGAAACAATTCCAGATATTATGCAGTACAGTGTACTGTAAGGTCCTTGACGATCAAATGTAAACATTGTTCTACATTGTATTTCTCTTGCGTAAAATCTATGCGTGGTTACTTTGGTCTTTACTGTTGTGAGGGTAAAATTGATCTGCTGGAATATAAAATATTTGCCAAGCTGCAACAATGTAATGATATTAATTTAAAAGTCATTGAACTTATATCCAGTAGTTCAAACACATACATCAGCGTTAACAGATTGGATACTGAAGATGAAAGCCAGCTACTTCATTTCCCTATTATTGAATTTTTCAATTCCTTGGAATTAAGAGATTCGTCTCCACATACTTCGAACGTTTGAGCCGTAGATATGCTTCTTAGAAATCTGAACGTTTCCCAAGGACTCATATATGGTAATATATTAATTGTAAGAAATCGCTTGGATTCGGATATAATAGGTGCAGTAATATTAGGCAGAGAGCTCAAATCCTACGACTTGATTTAACACCTTCCGATAAAACACTTACAGGTGCAGTACATTTTCTTTTAATAGGCAACAATGTCATATTCGCTCGGCCTACTTTATCAAAATCAATCAAGCTCAAGGAGAAACTCTTGAACGTATTGGGCTATTTACCTCATCACGTTTTCAGTCATGACCAGCAGGATAGTGAAGGTGCAAAAAAGGTCCTGTTTGGGATGGTAAAGAATAAGAGGCGGAAGGATCCTACGGATTATGTTAGAATGGTGAACAAAAGGGGACAAGAGATAGAAAATAGGGAAGAACTGAAGAAAATGTGGAAAGAATATTTTGAAGAACTCCTGAACCCAAATGGAAACCACGGCGAGGAGGAAGAAATCGGGGAAGAGGTACAGTAGATGAACTGCAAACAGAAAATGACTTAACATGGAAAGAAGTGGAAGATGCAGTGAGGAAGATGAAAGGAGGGAAGGCACCGGGTGTGGATGAGTTGAGTGTGGAGATGGTGAGAGCAGCAGGAGAGGTGGGGATACAATGGTTGTACCGAGTGATGAAGACAGCATGGAAGGAAAGGAAGACCTCAGAGGACTGGAAAAAGGGAATAATTGTCCCGATCTTCAAGAAAGGTAGTAGAACAGAATGCAGAAACTATCGGGGAATAACACTGATGAGTCATTGTGCAAAGTTGTTTGAGAAAGTTTTGGAAAGGAGAATTAGGACAAGGATAGAAGGAGGGATGAGGGAAGAACAACATGGCTTCCTGGACATTGAGAAAGCATATGACAGTGTATGCAGAAACAAAGTATTGAAGTCCCTGGAGGATAGAGGAATATAAAAATGGACTATAAGGAAGATAAAGGAGATGTTCAAGGGAAGCGTGAGCTGTGTGAAAGTGGGAGGAGAGATATCGGACTGGTTGGAACAGAGAAACGGCCTGAAACAAGGAAGTGCACTGTCACCGTTACTTTTCATTGTGGTGATGGATGACATAATGACCCGAGTGGCACAAGTAATTGGGGAAGGAAAGATGAAAGCAATGGTGCTTGCAGATGATTTGTTGATTTGGGGAAACAAGGAGGAGGAGGTACAGGAACTGTTGGACGTGTGGGAAGGAATAATACGAGGTTATGGGATGAAATTTAGCAAAATACAGGCCAGTGAGATGAGGTTCTTGAGAAGCAGTATTGGAGCTACAAAGAGGGACGGAATAAGAAATGAGAGGACCAGAGAATTAATGAAGGAGGAACCATTACAGGATGGTATAGAGAAATCTAGACTTAGATGGTATGGACATGTAAAACGAATGGAGGAGAAGAGGATACCCAGGAGGATACACGAGACGAAGTGGGAAGGAAAGAGACCAAGAGGGAGACCGAGAGACAGGTGGCTGAGGGGGGGTGGAAGAAAGCGTGAAGAAGAGAGGAGAAGACTGGACAAGGGTGGAGGCTGAGAGATGGTGGGAAGACAGAAGACGTTGGAGAGGCTTGTGTTCCAAACAGACCCGGCCAGTGGCTGGAAACTGTGCAAGATGATGATGACCTCATCACGTTTCCAGTCATGACCAGCAATATGTTGCAATGCTGAGAGTGCTATCTTTTGACGCCCTTAAAGTTGCAATAGTGCTAAAAAGTAATCGAACAAAGAATGTAACTTATATAAGAAGCTTCTTCAGTAAATTTGTTTTCCATTGTCCGTCATGTTTTGACGGGTTTCATCTAGTTAAATTTAATTTAACAAACTAATGAAGGAATGCAAATCCGTAACCATGACAACATTATCTCAAGGGGTGGCATCCAACTTTCCATCTATTTCAGTAAGAAGCAATTTATTACATTTATTACATTTCTGTGAAAGTTTGCAAATATAAGGTTATCACGGAACCAACGAAGACTGTATAATTCACCAATGCAATTAAGGGGGTCAAGGGGTAATCTAGGATTTTTTCATGCAATTTTCAAGTGCGACATATAGTACAGAAGGTCTATTATATCTCCAAACAACAACATTATTTTCAAACATTCCTGAATTGAATCAGCATTTTTTGCGGCTTTTAGGAATTTGGGCCATTTGAGACTAAAGAACCTGAATTTTCATGCACCACAAGCTTTTATAATTTATGATAGAGGTCTTCCTGTGTATGGGGACCCAACACAACGTAGAGGGTCAGTTTTTATATGACGTGTATTGCGTTTCATCTACAAGACTTTCAATTCTATTTCATGTCAGGAAGTACACGTTAGGTGAATTTAGTTTGAGAGCACATTTCAACTAATCTATTTTCTTTTCTTTTTTTTGTCGACATACGGGTTCATCGTAAGGATGATTTTCTTTGATACTGTGTGGTAGATATAACCATATTTGGATATCTGTGTGATATGTTGTAGACAATAGAATCGTCTGTCTGTCTTTCTGTGTATCTTTATGTACGCCCATAACTCGTGTTCGGATGCTTGGTGCATCGTAAAATTAGGTGTGGCATCCATGAGAGTCAATACACCAATCATTTATAAAACTCTTCACCGTACTTTTCATACAGTAGAAGGGTGGATATAGGGAAAAACTTCTCAAAATACATGCTAAAATAGGCGAAATATAAAAATTATCCTAGAAGGACGACCAAAGCATATGTTGCACTTCTCAATGTGAGACAAAAAATTCGCGAGTCTATAAAGGATCCCAGAAAACCACATTATAAGGCCCTTAAATTAACAGTGTGTGTGATATTCCCAGAAAATTAACTTTGTTCTGATAAACTTATGAAGGAATTACAAGCCGCTAACCATTGCAACAGTAGCTCAATTGATAATGTCTGGTGCGTCTCTAAAAGCAACAGTACTTAAAAGGGATGTAACACCAATAACATAGTTATTATTATTATTATTATTATTATTATTATTATTATTATTATTATAATGTCTGGTGTTAACACCGAACACCGTTCGAAGAACGGGTACTTCTGCTAGTATTAAATAAATGGGTTATAGCGGTGAGGAGGAAGGACTGGACTCCTACAACATTCAGTTATATCTGAAGTGAACACTTTTATAAATCATGCTACTTGTTTCATTCAAATAGAAACAAATCAATGCTTAAAGATGATGCAGTACCGGTACCTGCAATTTTCAATTTCCCGCAGCTTCTGCTTCAGCCACCCAAAAAAAGACCGAGAGTTATTGAACGACAAGTACAAGTTGAAGTATGTAGACCTAATATTTACTGTTACTTTTTTCATCAGCATAGGCATGAAATTTCACATTTTCCAGTTTTTTTTTAGCGTATGGCTTTTAGTGCCGGGAGTGTCCGAGGATATGTTCGGCTCACCAGTTTTGTAGCTGCTTCGAGACGGACACCCAATGGGTGAGCTACAAGTACCGTTGGGGAGGAAAGTGGGAAGGGAAGGTCGAGGAGTTGGAAGGTAGCGGCTGTGGCCTATAGTTAAGGACCAACCCCGGCATTTGCCTGGAAGGAAGATGGGAAACCACAGAAGACCATCTTCAAGGTTGCCGGCGGGGGGATTCGAACCTCCTCGCCTCCCGGATGTGAGTGACTGCCATCAGTCATGCCGTAACGACCACGGCTAACTCACCCGGTACATTTTCCAGTATACTTTTATGATGTCAGTCTTGGAGACGATAAAAAGAATTGGGCTTAAGGGATCTTCCCTGCAGGACCCCGTTCGTTTGCTGTATCACTTACGTGAGGTCTAAGTCTCGACCTACTTTGAAGAAAAAGAAGCTTGTAGTTTTACTTGACCGTTAATCTTGTGATCATGAGCCACTGGACCTCCAGTTTTCGTGGAATCCGAACCACAGGACATGGCATTTCACTTCGAAAATCTCACATGCAATGACCGGGAATCGAACCCGGTCCACCTTGGTGAGAGGCGAATAGCTTGAACGCTGCGCCATCACGCCCCATTGCTTTGAAGAATATTGAACATGTGGTTGTTTTGTATAAATAAAGTGTGTATTTTTGTCCACTAAGCATCTATTTAATTGTTTAGTTGAAGGCTTATGCATATTCACACACATATGAATGCTGCCTTAGAGTTAATAAAAATGTTGAATACCAATTACCATATTTTTTGTTCTTTATTCTTTGTCATTCCCTGTCTAACCTTATTTTTATTTTATTTTAATGTACGTACAGCTTGTATTTTTTACCAGTAGGCCTATAGTTATTGTGTATGCTGCCTTCGATCTAAGGATAATAATGATAAACAATCAGGCTGCAATATATTATTTAATGTTGGCCTATATTCCTAGCCATTTTAAGTATCAAATTACTATGATATTTAAACATATGTATTCCGGCGTAAGTTCCGTTTAGTTTACCGTTCGCCTAAATGTTCAAAAGTACCTCTTTTACTTGTATCTCTCGTATCTCTCCTTGCGTTCGTATACGTCAAACTCTCCTCCTTGACGTGCACTACCAGGCGTAACTAGTCGCACCAAAACCGCACTTTGCTCCCATACAGTCGGCATTCCAGTATTATAGTCCGGTACAGCTTAAGTAAGTTACCAGATCAAAACAGGGTAGGCAACATTAACAGCCGTCCCCTATGCCTACGTAAATGTTGGTTTATGGTTGCATTTCTTGAAGGTAAGTTGTTTTCAGGTGCGAGCACATTGTCGCCAACCCTGCTTAAAATCTCGCCATCTCCAAAGACCATAATACCAGTAAAATTCCGTACCACACAGTTGCCGACATGTTTCTGGCAATAACTCCCAGAATGCATTAATCACACAAAGTCAGCCAACATTATAATTACGACTTTAACTAATGACTTATTATTTAAATAATTTCACAGTTTTCTTTGGAAATTCAAGTCTAATGAAGTTGTAACAAGTTGTACATGGTAAGTACTATTAATATAGCCTACATCGATTAAAACAGTTTTTACAGTTATTATAGACTCTTGATATGTGTGTGTCAAATCCACTTGTCTGAGATGTTTCGAAGCTTTTATTTAATTAATTTTTGGATAAATTCTTATTTAGATTTCATCATGACGCCTAAAAAACACGAGAACAAGACTGGAGATGGATTGGAGTAACTCAACGAAGATCACTACAATTTAAGTAAGTAGGCCTAGCCTAGACCTACAAAATTAAAAGTACAGAGTTATTTAATCGTTGTTTTATTTATTTTTATATTCAGTTAAAGCACAAATAACGTAATAAAAAACCTTAATGGGCTTTGGAAATTTTGAAATAGTCTTCTGACTGCATTTTCCGTATAGGCCTAATTCAAACATAACCTAAAATATAGCCTATGTAAGTTCTCTCTCGGGAATATATTCTTAGGTTCAATTCGCCTTCTAATATAGTAATGTATATCATTCTCGACTTCCAAATGCCGTCAGCCATAATATTATAATACAATGCACATGTAACTCTTAAGCTTGGAAGTAGGCCTAGTCTATGATTCACACTCGGTTGGTGGTAGTGAATGTATTGGTGATTATTTATGAAGCTTATAACTTATGTACTTGGCTACTGACCTATAGCCTACTTAGTAGTAGGCAGATAAAATATTTATATTATGCCTATTTTTATTTGTTTCCGTCATGGTTGCGACAGAGTAGTGTGATGCCCTTCAACGAACTTCAGGGTTGTGCAACATGAATCAATCATCATTCTGAAGAGCCATATACTCACATGTGCATGGTATATGCACTGCGCAGGAGTTACATATGCAAATTTTCAGAGAATACCAACAATATCTCATAGCTCTCTTTTAGTTCTCGACATAAGTTACTGTCAGGGTGAAAATTACTGATGTACTAATGTTGTGTGAGACAAAGTCATTGTTCGCTACTTGGTTAGATGACACGGTTTGGGCGAAGCCACTGGTTGCAATACATTATAAATATTGGTCGCAGCTATAGCCTACTTGTATTATTAATTCTGAATGAAAGTAGAACGTGGCTTATACGCCTGCATCGGACATGATTGTGACTGTATGCTGTGAAGGCTGCGCTAGAATTATTAACACACAGGTAACGATATTTGTAGGCTATACATTATACGGTAATAGAAAACTAAAAATTTTATAGATCTCGTAGGCCTATACTACACAGCTTGGACATTCTTAAAATTCACGACACGTGAATAATGAAATAAAAGGCAAAACCATTGGCCTGGATAAAGATTATTGTTGCGGGACTACCCCCACTGTGCGTGACAAAAACCGGGGGTGTTATATATTAGCTAACGCGACCCTGCGTTACCTCAATTTTTCATATTAAAGCATTGTTGTTGTTTCTTATGGTTAGCCCAGATTCCAATCCATCAGCTTTCTTGCATTCCAATCGAGTTGTGTGAGGTTTCCTGAAGTTCTAGCATTCACATCAAGTTTGTTGCAATGTGGCAGGTGCCCCTTATCCATTTTACTTTCAGGTTCGTGACAAAGTGTGCATTTTTCAGATCTCAGGATGTCCCAAATAGGATCACGACTTATATAGATGGAATTCCAGCTGAGTCTGCCATTTTCGCTGTTAATTATGCACAAGTACAGTATTGCCAATCCCAATGTAGGCCTATTTAGTATGTTGGTAACTAATGACGTCCAGACTACTTTTTATAAGCGCGGTGCCATGAACACAAAATAGCGCCAAGTTAGAACCAGTTCGCAATGGATTGTGCAAGCTGTTTTTGTCTAGACCAATAATTGTTAATTCATTAGGCCATACAAACACCCCTGGATTTTGTCACGTACAGTGGGGGTAGACATGCATCAATAATTTTCATCCAAACCCATGGTTTGTGCCTAGACCAATAACTTTTAGACAGTGAGGCGCTGGTTTTGACGATTAGTTCGAAACATGAAATTCTTGTGATCAGTGTTCATTACAGTGGTAAATACTGTTCTACATACAAAACAAACCTAACCTGGGGCTTACGCCCAGACCTCCTTGCTTGTAGTGCAATCGGTAATTTTCGTCCAGACAGTCGTCTAACCAAGTAGCGACCAATGGTTTCGTCCAGTCAGTCGTCTAACCAAGAAGAGCTCGTTTATTTCTTTTTCTCACATAATTACATTACATGTGTCGTCTAATGTAGGCCTATTTAGTATCGGATATGTTGGTAACTAATGACGTCAATGTGATCGCTCACTGCGGCAGTTTCACATACCAAATATGCTGTCGAACATGGCTGCGGTTGTTAAATATACAATAAATAAAAACACATATTTAAGTGATTTAGCACATATATCCGGTGCAGAAGTGATCAAGGTTAGTAGTTACAATTGATAATGTCCCCCCCCCCCTCCCGCCAAAAGATGAAATAAGGTATGAAAATGATATATTATCAAAGTGAAAGCGAAAAGAAAAAAGAGTGATACATGGTACAGAATTAATCTGAAATTTCACTACAGTATATGTCGTTTTATAAAAGGGCATAGCGGGTGGGTTACTGACAGCGAAGGAGAAAACATCTATTAGGACATCACTTCCATAATTAGTATTCATCATTACACAAGGTATTTAGGCTAATTTAAGTATTTAAGTATTCTACTTGGTTCATCACTCCTAAAGTGTTACCTCTATTACGTATGTCGTTTTGCCTTGAACATTTTTGGTTGAAGGCGGGCTATTATTGTATTTTAGAATATGCACTGAAAATTTGATGTAATCAGCGTAACCGCAGCCTTCGTAAAGAGGTTTAAGCAGGCCAGCGAGTATCCCATTTTTGAACAGCTGACTGCGGTTGACTGTAGCGTTGGGGGTCTGCACCACTCGCGCTGGCCAACTGCGGGGCGCGCTTGAACTCGGTCAGTGATACACTATGCATTCTATTGGTCATGATAATGCTATTATTATGATCATGTAGAAATGAGTGGAAGTGTAGAGGACGTACGCATTCGCAACAACGCTGCCTTCAGTTCAATTCCCTTTCATATATTCCGCTCTCGCAATTTAAATATCTCAGCTCTCCACAGAAAATTGTTTTGTGTTGGTATCTTAGAATTATAATTTTCGAGATATTACTCCGTCGATAAAGCTTGCCTTTTAACGCCTGTACTTAACTCGTCAATTTCTCAGTGAATTCATTGAATTTTCTACAAGTGGCTTTTAATGTGCCGGTTGACGAGAGGTCAGGAGACTATTCCACCAACCATCTCGCGTTGTGTGGCTAGCATTTTTTTGGCAGTTGGTCCAGGTTCAATTTCCAGCTCTGCCAAGAAATTTTAATTTTAGTCTGAGGGATGGAACAAGGCACACTCAGCCTCGTGAGGCAAAACTGAGAAAAGGAGGGTTCGATTCCCATCTTAGCCATCTTGGAAGTGGTTTCCACGCTTCTACTCCTGGCAAATGCCGGGATGGTTCCTAATTTAAGGCCATGACCACCTCGTTCCCAATCCTCATCTGAATAATAAATGCACACACTAATCCAGCCATCACAATAAGACAGGTTATCAGACAAATTCTACATGCCCAAGTACACAGATCTACATGACCATGATGTCACAAAGCCCCAAAATCAACCAACTGCTGCTTTCTACCATTCCAAGACGAAATCTTCGAGTTGCCATTAGTCTTATGCCCCTAAAATCCACGACTAGTTCGAATGGTTTTAGGCCTAAGCATTGGATCGACCATCTTCTTGCATCTCAATAGGGATTTGCCAATAGGCTTTCTCAACTTGTCTCAATTCTGCCTTCATATATGTAGGCCTATACATGCAAGAAATGAGTACGGTAGTACTTATCAAAATTAAAGAAATAATAAGCTAATATGTGCCCTACTATTATATTTCTCTCCTACTCCTAAATCCTTCTCTGAACACTCATCTTAAAATAGAATTGTCTGCATTTTTGGACTAATTATAAAAATATAGCCTATAAGAAGAAATGAACATGCTCATCTTTAGCTCCCTGGCGAAAATAATTCAGTAAGTATTAATAATTTCAGTTCTTATACATTTTATATGATGCTTTAAAAATCAATCTAGAAGAGATAATTTAATTTAACTTCTCTACTATAATACTGCTTAAGAGTTACTGTCGAGGACTGATGACCAAGATGTCCCTAACTTGAGCAAGGACTGCTTCACAACTTCATGTAAAACGTATTTTCGTACAAGGGCTTTTACATTGGATCATTTGCGATACTTGTTACATGGATGTGTGTGCTGACTTTTTGGTGTTAAATGATGTAAGTTGGCAACACCAAATGTGGCGGCCATGTTGGTTTTCTAGTAACTTATTTAAGGTGTCCTGGACTATACCTAGAGTTCAATGGTTCTAACATAAATATTCATAAATATCTGTCGAGATTCTGGCAGCTGACTTAAGTGCAGAGCGCATGCGCAGGATTCCACTAAAGATCAAAGTCCTTCCAAAGCTTTGTTCTTCTATTCCTGGGGAATTGTGTGGGCTCAGCATTTGATCTCTACCCAATAACGAACGAATTCCAAAGCTTTGAAACATTGATTTTCCTGAACTGGCACCAACAGATAGCGCACAGGTACTATGTGGGATCATTTTGTTATTTTGGACAAATAACACAAAATAGGCTGTTACAAACGCTCTATAATTAAAATGTATCGTATTATGAACTAGTTATTCTTTAAATTCGATGCCTATAGAATGTCAAAGGAAGGGAAATCAATAGAGTCCCAAATTGAACAATCATGATATTTGGCGGGAAAATTTCGCATGAGAAATCCCCTTACTGAACAGAGAGCTGGATTATAATTTCTGTGGATCTAATGTCATACGCCTACTTCCTCCATGACGTTCTGGTGTGTTTATGTCAACAACAGCATTCACTAAAATTGTCGGCGATATCATACGAATGTACCCTGTGTAGAAATTGGAGTTGCGGATATTAAGGTACAGTGCTATTTATTTTGCAATATTCCGTAGTTTTTTATGCAAAAATTACGGACGGTGCACACTTTCCTTGTCGGTATTGGCTAGGGTAGGATGTGTTGAGGTTGGCTAAAAATGTAATTTTGTTATCTATGGAAGTTGGCAACCCGCTGCTCTTTTGTTTTAAAATAAAATAAAATCTACACTGCGGTAAAGTCGTTACGTGAAAAATAAGTGCATGTCTGTTTTATTCAATCGAACAATACAATCTAATAGAATCAAATAGAAATTATCTAAAAATATAAAAGAAAAGATTACTTCAACAGGTCATGTGGGCTTCAGACACGCTCATTGAGCTAAGAGGATCGTGAAAATCAAGAAATAAGAATTAGCAAGACCAGCGTCCCAGCAAACGATGACTGAAGAAGATAGTGTGGGTGAGCTTAAAGGTTTTACCATTCTAAAAAAAAATGCAGAAAACTATATTTTATGGGAGCTAGATTTAACAACGCTGCTCCAATCCAGGCATCTCCTATCTTTCCTGAAAGGAACTGCTACAAAACCAGATACGGATAAGGCAAAGGAGTTGGAACAATGGGAGGCTAAGGATGCCAAAGTTAGGTACTACATTCTCAAGACAATAGATTACTCTTTGAAACCTCTAGTGCTAACTTGTGAAAGATCAAAATCGATGTTCGATCTCCTAACAACAACAAAATATACAAGAGTGACACCGAACAACGGAAGTTTCAGCTATTGTCATCTTTCTGCGGATACAAGTATGATAACAACAAAACCCTCATGCAAAATATATCCGAAGTAAGAAATCTAGTGTCAAGACTCAGGAGTCTAAAAGAAGACATTAGTGAACAGATGGTAATCACCAAAATAATTACCACTCTGCCAGGCCAATACAGATATTTTAATACAGTGTGGGAGGCTACACCCGCTGCTGAGAGAACCCTGGAAAATCTCATTTCAAGACTTATGATACAAGAAGAATCAAAAACAACTGTAGAACGCAAAGTAGCTTTCCAGACTGAAAAGAAATCCAACAATCCAAGTCAAATGAAATGCTACAAGTGCAATGAGATTGGACATAAAGCTAACAACTGCCCTCCTAACAGGCAAGACCAGGGAAGGCCAAAACAGAAGCAACAGCAGCAAGCTTCAGGAAAAAGTGATCTACAGTGTAAAAATTGTAATAAAGGTGCACACGAAACCTCTGACTGCTATGCAGATAAAACATTTGAACCATGCAAATATTGTGGGTTAGACAGTCATCCAGATTGGAATTGCCACAGAGAGAGGATGCGCAGAAAACGAGTTCAAAATAGAGAACAGGAGCTATACGTGATTGAAAAACAATGCCATACAACAGAAGAAAAATCTGGAGAAGAGTTTCTTGAAGAGTTTGTTGTGGATAGTGTATGCACGAGCCATATGACCAAACAAGATTCGCTGCTCACCAACAGGAGAACAACTGAGCCTCAAAGTATAAAAGTTGCAAAGAAAGGCGGGACTATGGTCACTGAACTTGAAGGAGACATTGAAACCAAAGATATCATATTTCAGAATGTCTCATATGTGCCTGAACTGAGTAGAAATCTACTGTCAGTGAACTGTGTCACAAATGGAAGTGGAACAGTTCTGTTTAAAGGCAACCCAATTAAAATATTTGACAAGAATGAAAATGTCTTAATGACAGGCAGTAAAATGAAGTAGGTCTGTTCGTGATAGACATGAAAAACAACTTGGAAGCTCACGCGACAAAGAAAGAAGAAACAAATACCGCCATGATGTGGCATCGGAAGATGGGCCATATCAGTACAAGATATCTGAGGAAACTGCCAGAACTCAGCCAAGTACTACCAAGCAGCCTGTCAAAATGTGAAGAAATGTGTGCACAGAAGCTAAACAAGTAAGAGTTCCTTTCAATACTGTAAGAGCTAGAGCTACACGCCCATTGGATATAATACATGGTGATGTATGTGGAAAGCTTGATCCACCAACATACAATGGCAAAAAATATTTTATGACAGTGCTAGATGACTACACCCATTTTCTGGAAGTGTACCTTCTAGATACAAAGGATGAAGCTCAAGAATATCTACAGCATCACTACAGCTCAAGCTAAATTCAACATGAAAGTGCACAAACTGAGGATTGACAATGGTGGCGAGTACAACAGTGATATCTTCAAACATTGGTGCAAGAAATTGGAACAGTGCTGGATAACACTGTTCCTCATACTCCAGAACTGAACGGGAAAGCGGAGCGCATGAACAGGACCCTGCTTAATAAACTCAGAGCTATGCTACTTGATGCCCAACTAGAAAATGGCATGTGGGGGTATGCCGTCCAATCAGCAGCATATCTCCTCAACAGGAGTCCATCCTCCACCTGTGAGAAGACACCAGCAGAACTATGGTATGGCAAGAAACCAGTATTGTCAAGAATGTTCATCTTCGGGCAAGAAGTGTACTCAAAAGTAGTACGAACGAACATGTAACTCAACAGTAGAAGCAACAAAGTAATATTTGTGGGATACACAACAAATGGTTACAAGATATTCAACAAAACAACCAAGAAAATCTACACTTCCCATGACATAATACCTGTCTATGAGCCTGAGAAGAAAACAGCCCCAGCATCAGTTGTCACTGTGGAAGATTTTGATGAGGATAAAAAAGAAAATGAAATAAATAATCAAGAACAAGAAGACAACGAATCAGAAGAAAGTGAAGATTCGAGTAGTGAAGAAGAAGAAGAAGATGATGGGGAAGAAGAAGAACAAGAGGATCAACAACCACACCAAGAAAATGAACAAAACCAAAGAGAAAATGTACGTCACGAAAACCAAAGAGTGGATGAAGAACAAGGAAGACTAAGAAGAGAGAGAAAAAAGCCTGCCTGGTACAAGGATTATTATATGGGCTCTGAAGATGAAGAAAATGAAGCTCTACTAACGTATGAAGATTGCATGGAAAGCGCTGAAAAGAAACAGTGGGAAAAAGCCATCCTAGAAGAGAAAGAATGTCTTAAAAGAATAATACATGGACAATGGTTCCAGAAAAATATGCCAAAGGCAACAAAATAATAACTAGCCGATGGGTATTTAAAATAAAAGAAGATGGAAGCTATCGTGCTAGAGTTGTAGCTAAGGGATGTCAGCAAAAAAAAAAGAATTCTCTAGACTTTAGTGACACATATTCATCAGTTGTAAGAATTCAGTCCCTCAGAGTTCTACTCGGCATAGCAGCTATAAGAAAATATGTGATCAAGACATTTGACATAAAGTCAGCTTTCCTGTATGGAGATCTCAAAGAAGAAATATTCATGAGACCACCACAGGGGTTTAATCATCCGGGCATGGTGTGTGCACTCAACAAAGCACTTTATGGACTGAGACAAGCGCCCCGTCAGTGGTACAGAAAACTAAGTGGTTTCCTAAAGACTGAACATCTGGAACAAACAAAATCTGACAGATGTGTCTTTACTAACAAGAAGAAGACCATATTCATTGCCCTTCATGTGGACGACGGATTAATTATGGGCCAAACAGAAGAAGAAGTGGAAAAACTGCTGAAAAGACTGAAGGAAACTTTTGAAACTGTTGTGTGTGACCGACCAAAAGAATATTGAGGTATGATCATAGAGATTCAGCAAGATGGAATCTCACTATCTCAGAAGAACTACTCTGAACTGATAATAGAACGCTTCAAGCTAGGAAAATCCAAACCCAAGTCAACACCAATAGTGAAGAAAAAGACAACGTCTGCTTTAAAAGAAGAGTTTGCTTATAGAGAGGCCGTTGGCAGCTTACTGTATCTGTCTACCAAGACTAGACTTGACATCAGTTTTGCTGTCAATCATGCAAGTAGGCATACCACTGATCCTTCTCAAGAAGATGTCATAAATGTAAAAAGAACAATAAGATACATAAAAGGCACTGCCACAAAAGGGATTAAGTATGTTGCAACAGAAGCAGATCTACTGAAAATTGAAGCATTCTCCGACTCTGACCTGGGAGGAAAACAAGATAGAAAGAGCACAACAGGATTTGTAATAAAATATGCAAATGGACTTATTGCCTGGTGCTCCAAGAAAGAGACTACAGTGGCACTATCATCAGCTGAAGCTGAGTATGGGGCTGCAGCAAAATGTGTAGCACAGCTGAAGCACATCACCACATTTGTTCATGAACTGCTCAACAGAAAGCCAACAGTGACTCTGTTCATGGACAATATGAGTGCCATTAATATGATCAAGTCGGGGCAGCTCACTCTAAACAGCAAGCACATTGACATAATATATAATTTTGTCAGTGATGAGTTGAGCAAAGGATGGTTCAAGATAAAGCATGTCTGCACAGAAAATCAACAAGCAGATATCTTTACCAAGGCCCTCAACAGGGCGAAATATCAACAATTCCGAGATCAGCTTGTCATGTAAAGTAAGAAACATCAAGACTGCTGCTTAGTATATTAATTTATTGACTTTATTTGCCATTATGTTTGTGCCAAATGGTATGTTTATCAAAATCTCCTTTTTACAGGGGGTATGTTGAGGTTGGCTAAAAATGTCATTTTGTTATCTATGGAAGTTGGCAACCCGCTGCTCTTTTGTTTTAAAATAAAATAAAATCATCACTGCGTAAAGTCGTTACGTGAAACATAAGTGCATGTCTGTTTTATTCAATCGAACAATACAATCTAATAGCATCAAATAGAAGTTATCTAAAAATGTAAAAAAAAAAAAAAAAGATTACTTCAACAGGATGGTGTGTTGCAAACGTAGATTCCTAAGTGACATCCATATTTCATAGTGTTACGTGCCCCCCCCCCCCTAGAGGCACTTACGTTAACTGGATTACGGTGGGTGAAAACACAAACACAATTGTTCCTTTAAAGAAATATAATTAGCTTTATTGGAAGCCTGAAAGATACACCACACAAATAGCAAATACAAGCAATCGGTTCCTCACTCCAGTTTCCTCTTGTAGGGAACTCTTGCCCTTCACTTGTCAATAGACCACAGAAGTTAATCCGTCCTAATGAGTCCGGTGGACTTGACAGTACTACATGCAACACTACAGTTATTTACGATAGCCGGTCACTCACCACTACACTCTGCTTCGCTATCAGCTGGCTAGGGAAACAGCCCCCGGTGCTTTCACAATTCACCACACTAACCTCCGCCGCACTGGAAAACACACGCGTACAAGACACAGTTCCTCTGTAGGCTTCACTAGGGTTTTAAAGTCACTTCGCCAACAACTGTCACTCAAGGTGAACGCTCGCACTAGCTCGAAAAACGCCGTCCTCGCCCCGCTTGCCAGGTCGCCCTTATATAGCAGGCCGGTGACTCAATAAATGCTTCTAGACCCATCCAGGATTCACGGCTACTCGAGGTTTCCATCACTGGCAGGGTCACGAATATTCTGGACCATCCCATTGTCCTAGTAGCCCTATTGCGTAAGGCGCACGTAATACACTGAGGCAGAGCACAGCCCGGGCAGCTGCGACTCAACCGGCGAAGCAACGAAACAACTCGAAGCCGTAACACCACCCCCTTCCTAAAAGGCTGATCGTCCCGATCAATCATTGGTCCGTCTGTGTCCCTCCGTAGGCTGCCAGGCGATCTCGATGCACGATCTTCATCTTTGCCCTCGGGCTCCACTGGATCCTGTAGACGACATCGTTGATCCGTTTCACGACTCGGTACGGGTCCTACCAGGACTTCTGCAGTTTGGGTGACAGGCCTTTCTTCCGTAATGGGTTGAAGAGCCAGACCAGGTCGTCCTCGTTGAATCCGCCGGCAACCGTCCGTTGGTCGTATCGGGTCTTCATTCGGTCGGTCTCGATCCGCAGTTTCCTCCTCACGAAGGCGTGCACGTCTTCCAGTTGGTCGACCAGTACTTGACAATACTGGCTTACCGGGACCGGATCATTCCCAGGTCGGCCGAAGGCAAGATCGACAGGTAGACGGAGTTCCCTCCCAAACATGGCCCAGGCTGGTGTGCACCCGGTGGCTCCATGCAAGGTGGCGCGGTAGGCCAGGAGAAATAGTGGAAGATGTTTGTCCCAATCCCTCTGGTGCTCGCTGATGACTATTCGGAGATGGTTCTCGATGGTGCGATTGAATCGCTCTACCATCCCGTCGGACTGAGGATGTAGCGGCGTTGTCCTTGTCTTCCGAATTCCCAGCAGCTGGCATAGGTTCTGGAACACCTGCGACTCGAAATTCCTCCCTTGGTCGGAGTACAGCTCCAGGGGTACTCCGTATAGGCTGACGAATTCCTTCACCAGGGTCTCTGCGATCGTCGCGGCTTCTTGGTTAGGGAGCGCATACGCCTCCGGCCTTTTGGTGAAGTAGTCGCTGACGACCAATATGTAGCGGTTCCCTGCCTCGCTTAACGGGAATGGCCCAGCAACATCGATGGTCACTCTCTCCATGGGTCCGCTCACGTTGTAGGTCTTCTGTGGAGCCCGTCGTCTTCGTCCTGGGCCCTTGCTGGCTGCGCAATCGTGGCAACTCGCGCAGTGGTTCTCTACGTCTGTTCGGTATCCGATCCAGTAAAACCGCTCTCTCAGCTTCTCCAGGGTCTTCTTTATCCCTAGGTGTCCACCAGATGATCCTCCGTGGACTTCCTTCAGGACTTCCTCCGTCATAGCCTTTGGTACGACGACTTGTTCCCGAGATGTCTTCCCGTCGGTGCTCTCCCAGGTCCGGCAGATGAGGCCATCCCTTACAATCAGCGAGTCCCACTGCGCCCAGTAGGACTTGAACTTTGGACTGCAGTCGCTCACATGTTCCACCCGGGTCTGGGAACACAGGCCCTCTTCCATTCGGCTATCAGTCCCAGGTCATCATCTTCTGCTTGTGCCCGCGTGAAAGATTCGCGGCTCCAGCTCCCATGAAGTTCCACGGTAGTCCTACGGCACTGTATCCCAGTGTTCTCCTCTCTTATGGTACAGAAGGTGCAGTCTTCGGGGCACGGTCTTCGTGACAGGGCGTCGGCGTTAGAATGCAGTTGGCCTTTCCTGTGCTGGATCTCAAAGTTGTACTGTTGAAGCCTCTCTATCCACCGCGCGAGTTGACCCTCGGTCTGTTTGAAGTTCAGGAGCCACCGCAGGGATGCATGGTCGGTCCTGATGAGAAATGCTTGCCCGAACAGGTACTTGTGGAAGTGTTCGATGGTCCTCACGATGGCGAGCAGTTCCTTCCTGGTGACGCAGTAGTTCCTCTCTGGCTTTGACAAGGCTTTGCTGAAGTAGGCCACTATTCTCTCCTCGCCGTCCACTATTTGCGACAGGATTCCCCCTATACCAAAGTCGCTGGCATCGGTATCGATGATGAACCTTGTTCCAGGTCTGGGGTAGGCCAGAATAGGCGCGGTGCACAGAGCCTGCTTGAGTTGTTCGAAGGCACTGTGGCATTCTGCTGTCCATGTGAAGAGTTGGTCCTTCTCAGTCAGTGGATGTAGTGGTTTGGCGATGTCGGCGAATCCTCTCACGAAGCGACGATAATAAGTGCAGAGTCCCAGGAAGCTTCGTAGTTGGGACTTGTCCTTCGGAACTGGCAACTCCCTCACAGCTGCAGTCTTTTCTGGGTCGGTGCGCACCCCTTCCTTAAAGACAATATGCCCAAGGTACTGGACCTGCTTCTGGAAGAGCTGACACTTCTTGGGGCTCAACTTCAGCTGGGCAGCCCGTAGCTTCATCAAGATCTCCTTCAGGTTGCTGTAGTGCTCCTCGAAGCTTCTCCCCAGAACGATGACGTCGTCTAGGTAGACCAGGCAGGTCTTCCAGTGTAGTCCCCTCAGAATGGACTCCATTAGCCTTTCGAAGGTCGCAGGGGCGTTGCACAGACCGAATGGCATACCGGTGAACTGCCAGAGCTCGCTGCCCAAAGAGAACGCAGTTTTCTCGCGGTCCTTAGGGTGGACCTCCACCTGCCAGTAGTCACTCTTCAGATCCAAGGTGGAGAACCATATTGACCCTGATATGGTGTCCAGGGTGTCGTCGATCCGGGGTAGAGGGTAGCTGTCCTTCTTCGTGACGTCATTCACCCGCCTTTAATCCACGCAGAACCTGGTGGAACCGTCCGTCTTCTTCACTAGCACGACCGGAGAACTCCAAGGACTATGTGATCGCTCGATCACTCCTTGCTCCTTCATCTCTTCTACCATCCGGTCGACTTCGGCTTGCTTGGCGAGCGGGATACGTCGGAATGGGGCCCTAATCGGTGCGCTGTCCCCAACATCGATTCTGTGCTGGACCAAGCTTGTCCTGCCGAAGTCTTTGCTCCCCACGGAGAAGACATCCTGGAATTCATGTAGCAGGTCCCGAAGTTGGAGTGATTGTTCCTCGTCTAAATGGTCCTGGGATCCTTGGTACAGCTTCTGTAGTTCTTCTGGCAGGGCGCGTCTTCTTCGGTTGTCCGTCTGCAGGTGTCCGTCCGTCGTGTCTGTGATGCGGGCAATCCAGGTAACGGGCTCGCAGACTCCTAGGTTGGTGAACCGGTGAACCGTAATGTCGTAGTCGTTCAGGTTGGACAGGCGGACGTACGGCCGAGACGTCGTGTTGATGAGAGTCTTGGCAATCAGCAATCCTTTTGTCTGGATGTCCTCACATTTTGGCTCGATGATAGCCGCCACTCCCTCAGCAGTTCCGTCGACAATTACGGCAGCGCTGACTTCCGTCCTGGCGGGAACGATGACGTCCTTTCTCAGCCTTACTCGACATGCGGTGACGGCCTCGTGTGCTGGTGTCAAAGCAAGTTCCCCACCTCCGAAGTGCCGAGTGTTGGTACTCAGGTCCAAGATGATGCCGTTCTGGTCCAGGAAGTCCAGTCCGATGATCACTTCATTGACACATCAGCCACGAGCAATGGATGCTTCACCGCCCGTCGACCAATGACGAACTCCAGAGATGCTTCGCCATGTACCGGTGCGGTCTCTCCAGTCGCAGTTATTAGCTGGAGGTTCCTTTGCGTGGGTTGCACTCTCCACTTCGGAATTACGGTGGGATTGACGATGGTCCACGTCGCTCCCGTGTCGATCAGCATGGGCCAGTTCACTCCGTTGACGACTCCGTCGACCATCAGGCTGCTATTATCCCTCCTTAACTGCGTCACACGAACTTGGACTGCCGGGGCTTGACGACTGTCACAAGCCAACCTTTGCCCCCCAAGGCTGGCTAATACTCGTTTCCCTGGGCCGCGCGGTTTTCGGACGACTGATTTTCCGTCGGATACCCTCGGCGGCGGCGATCACCGCAGTCCTTGCTCAGGTGGCCTTTCTTACCGCAGGTCCAGCAGGTCGGTAGCCCTCTTCCAGGCCGCCTCTCCGGTTGTCTTCCGGCTGTGTCATTGCTGGTGGTGCCGCGACTATCGAAGAAACGGCTTAGCGCCTCCATTAATTCGTCGGCCAGGGGCTTGGTCTCGTTGGTTTTTACTGGTTCGTCATCGTCCACTTGACGCACCCGCGCGTGCATTCTGGATGCCTGTTTTGCCGTCTCGAACTCAAGGGCGTGACTCAGCGCATCTGCCAGGGTCTTATTGCGCGCGAGTCGCAGCGCCTGTTGAGTGTCCGATTCCCGTAGCCCGTCGGTGAAGGTCTGCGTCGCCATCTGCTCCAGAAAGTCAGCCGGCGCTGTTGGGTAGGCGAGCCTTACGAGGCGTGCGATGTCCATCTCGAACTCCTGCAGGGTTTCCGCGTTCTTTTGTACCCGGGTCCGGAGCTGCATCTGGTAGGCCTGCTGAAGATGGCTATCTCCATATCGGGACTCCATATGGGCGATTAGTGAAGCGTAGTCCTGGGATCCAGTCGGGATGGCCTGAAGGACGTTAAGGGCCCCTCTCAGCGCTACAATGAGAGCCTTTTCCGTGCTCTTCCAGTTGTTTATAGAACAGGCTGCCTCGAACTGACGTAAATAGGTGCTCCACGGGACCTTTCCGTCGAAGGTTGGGGGCGTCACTCTGCTCTGTCCCGTTCCTGATATTCCCAGTGTACCTGTGGGCGGACGTCGGCGCAGCTGGGCAACTTCCTCTTGAAGAGCGTTGAATCACTCTTCCATCCCCGTCGACGGGCGTTGGTTCAGCTCAGCAATTTCCTTTTGTAAAGCGTTGAATTTCTCTTCCACCCCCGTCAGTGGGCGTTGGCGCAGTTCGGCAACTTCATCTTGCAAGGCGTCGAACTTCTTTTCTACTGCTGTGACTTCCTCCGGTAGGCCCTGGCAGACGGTGTTGACTTCCTGACGCAGACCCTGTTCCAATTTCTTTTGACTTTCCTGTAATTTCGTCACCAGACACTCTTCCAGAGTTTTCTGGCCATCCAGTAATTTGGCGGTTAGGTCCTCTGCTAGCTTATTCTGACCGTCTTCTAATTTGGAAGTTAGGTCCTCGGCTAAACGTTTCTGGCTGTCTTCTAATTTGGCAGTTAGGTCCTTGGTTAAATTCTTCTGGCCGTCTTCTAATTTGGCAGTTAGGTCCTTGGTTAAATTCTTCTGGCCGTCTTCTAATTTGGTTTCCATGCCACTTAACTTTTCTAGCAATGCTGCCAATTGCGCTTCCATTTTGGTTGTTTGTCTTGTAAAGGGCATGCACTCACAGGAAAATTTAAAAAATGACCTGCTCGGGTATTGAAACCAGGACCGTCATGTGTTGTACTTGTGCGTGAGTTCGTAATCCGGCTTCTGGCACCAGTTGTTACGTGCCACCCCCCCTAGTGGCACTTACGTTAACTGGATTACGGTGGGTGAAAGCACAAACACAATTGTTCCTTTAAATAAATATAATTAGATTTATTGGAAGCCTGAAAGATACACCACACAAATAGCAAATACAAGCAATCAGTTCCTCACTCCAGTTTCCTCTTGTAGGGAACTCTTGCCCTTCACTTGTCAACAGACCACAGAAGTTAATCCGTCCTAATGAGTCCGGTGGCCTTGACAGAACTACATGCAACACTACCGTTATTTACGATAGCCGGTCACTCACCACTACACTCTGCTTCGCTGACAGCTGGCTAGGGAAACAGCCCCCGGTGCTTTCGCAATTCACCACACTAACCTCTGCCGCACTGGAAAACACACGCGTACAAGACACAGTTCCTCTGTAGGCTTCACTAGGGTTTCGCAAGTCACGTCGCCAACAACTGTCGCTCAAGGTGAACGCTCGCACTAGCTCGAAAAACACCGTCTTCACCCCGCTTGCCAGGTCGCCCTTATATAGCAGGCCGGTGACTCAATAAATGCTTCTAGACCCATCCAGGATTCACGGCTTCTCGAGGTTTCCATCACTTTCTGGGTCACGAATATTCTGGACCATCCCTTTGTCCTAGTAGCCCTGTTGCGTAAGGCTCACGTAATACACTGAGGCAGAGCACAGCCCGGGAAGCTGTGACTCAACCGGCGAGGCAACGTAACAACTCACAGCCGTAACAATAGAATTTCTTGGTACCGTAAAGGTTCGTGCTGATTCTTCTTTGTGTTTGGGATTGTGACTACAATGGTTGATCCAATATAGGCTACATTGTCAACTTTCAGGTCATGTAATTCATGTCCGACATGTTGGATTTTGAGCGTATGTGCGAAGCTATCCTTACATAATTGGTCAATGAATGTGATTGGTTGGAGAAACTGTATCATAATAATGAAAAGTAGTACTTTAATGACCCCCATTATGATACAGTTTTCTGACATATAATATTTACATTTTCACATCGTCGAACATAATATCCATTAATACAATCAAATTTGCACTTGAATGAACGTTCAATTACTGTCTATTTGTTTGCTTTTATGAGTTCATTTAAAGACCATGTCCTGTTTTTGCACTGATTAAAGTGGTGAAGTTCGCACTTTTTTCCACATAGTTTGCGCACGCATTGTTCATTTGCTTGATGATATTTTGTATCCACACCAGTGGCGTAACGAGGATTTGCTTTTGGAGGGGATTGCGTTTTTGGTTTTGTGTTTGTTGTTTTCTGCTGTTTCTTTTGGTTTTGTGTTTTTTTTTGTTGTGTGTGTGTTTTCTGTTTTTGTATTTTGCATTTTGTTTTTTGTTTCGAGTTTTTGGTTTCTACATTTGCTTTTGAAGTTAGATTTTTGATTTGTGTTTTTTGTTTTTGTGTTTTTCTGCTTTGTTTTCTTTTTTTAATTTTTCTGTTTGATTTGTGTTTTATTTTGATTTTGTGTTTGTTTACTGCTGTTGCTTTTGTTTTTGGCTGTTTGCTTTTTGTTTTGGTCATGTGTTTGTTTTTGCATTTTGCTTTTTGCGGGAGGGGGGAGAATAAGATAATAAATGAAAGCAAACCTACACGTTTTCATGTTTGATCTCGATAGCATTTAATACGTTTTATTTGCACCTCTCAATGTGCAAAAGCTCGGAAATGAACAGTTTTGGTAGGACTAACACTAAATATTTTACACAAGTAAAGATACATTTCCTCTAATAAGGATAAACGTACATAATCCAGTCGTTTGTCATCAATCCCAAAAATGGCTTTCTTTCAAAATAAAATTCTCATCAAATTACGTCTTTTTAAAATTATTTGGCTCTGGGGGGGGGGGAATTGATTTCCATAATCACCCCCCCCCCCCGTAATTAAGCCACTATCTACACACATTTTATGGTGGATGCGGTGAATGTTTGATTAGGTTGGTCCATTGTCTATTTTATCATGGCGTCCGTTTCTTTCTCCTTCTGTTTCCTCTTTCTATTAGCCTACTTCTTTGTATGAGCCTATTAAGCCTTATGTCTTCCAGGAATGAAGTGTGGAACAATGAAACTGGCAAGTGCGGATTCATCGTGTAGGGAGCAGTCGCGGCTGGTGCAGAAATTCAGTTGTGTGCTGATTAGAAACATAATTATATTTTTTATAGTGCATCGATAAACAAAATGTGGCTATAGAATAAGTAAGTTGAGATATTAACATACCTTCTGGCGGGAAGAGCTGATGCCTAACTTTAATATTTCCCCCCGTTTGCTTTGAGCGGTTCCCTCTTTGGACCATTCTACACGAGCGGGTAAAACGCTGCGTTTCGCCCGCCTCCTACCGCGCCATCGGACAGAACCTACAGTAATGAATTTTTGATCTGTTTACACGAGCGTTTTGCCGGTCGCGTTCGAGACGCCTCGGGCGGGACGCACGTCTCTGGAGGCGTCCTGCCCACTAGCGGGACACCCGCGAACTAAACTACACGTGGCATTTTGCAAGCAGTTTACACGCGTCAGTAACCATGTGTTGTTTACTGTGAATTCACTTTTGTTGCGCTGCAATATGTTTGATACGGAGAAGTTTATTATTGAGATCGAGAATCGACCGCCACAAACGATTCGCTAATGTGGGATGAATCCACGAGCACCTCTTTTTCCCTTTATGTTCATTATTAAGCATATCATTCAACAATAAGATTCCTGCAACGCAACCGACTTGCACTGTATCCATGTCCATCGCCGCACTCAATAGATGCGGGCAGACTACTTGTTTCAGTAGAAAGGATAGAATAATAGGCGCTTCTGTTCACACGCCACGTGTAGATTGCACAATTTTGGCGCGGTCTGCTCTAGGCGGGTCACACGCGCGTTTTGACGGTCACGTGTAGATTGAAACATTTTGGCGCGGTAGGAGACGGGCGAAACGCGGCGTTTTACCCGCTCGTGTACAATGGCCCTTAATGCTACCGCAGACTCTTGAGGGAGCCACCTGCCGCGTTCTCATTTCCTGTGACCAGTGCTGCCTCTCTGTGTTTGAACAAGGAATCGCTGTGAATTCTTGATTCTGGTCTTGGCTGTAGTCCCAACAGCACAACGGAAAGGTTAGGCACGCATGCGCAAAAGGCAGAGTTCATGTTTGCTGACAATAAACGTAGAAATTCTCGCTGAGCTGCATCTGCACAGCCAATGCCGGACGTGGAGTGGAGCGCACGACTTGATAGGATACGTCGTTGTGAGGGGAGTTGATATATTTCCTATTCTTTGGCTGACGTCTTTTTTAATGCACTGTACTTGATAGTAGATAATGTTAATAAAGTAATTTAATTTCAAGTGAAATAATGTGCTGCACCACTTCAGCACATTCATTCATTCGTTTATTTGCAATTGGGGCTGTGTCCCCCGGTGGCAAATTAGATATACATATCAAAAAAATAATTGTACATAACAATTCACTAACAATTAAACTGGAGTATTTACACAAATAGTCATTCTTTTCTTAAACACACCTATATGTTTGGGAAAAGGCTCTAAGACTGCGGCAGGTAGAGAGTTCCAATTATCAATGGCACGGTATACGAAAGAATATTTACCATAATTTGTTTGCTGTGGTCGGCCCTTAACTTTGAAAGGGTGATCGCTCCTACCCATGTAAGTAGGCTTTTCCATACGTTTGCTAAGCTCACCCCATGCTGGTTGATTTGTATACGTGTTGTACATAGCGCAGAGTCTAGATTTCATCCTCCTAGCCTCCAGTGATTCCCACCCAAGTTTCTTTAACATACGGCTCACACTGCTCCTGGGATTAAAGTCACTGAGCACAAATCTAGCGGCCTTTCTTTGTACCATTTCCAACTCATTTATGAGCCCTACTTGATATGGATCCCGAACCGCCGAGGCGTATTCCAGAATAGGTCTTACAAGTGACAAATATCCTAATTCTTTAGCAGAGGTAGGCTACTACCAAGGTTCGTATATAAGAGGTTGCCTCGTTCCGCGCGCATGCGCTCTACTCCCCCGGCTGATGACGTATTGCTCAGACCCAGCAACAGCCAACACCACAGTCTCCAGTAAGCTGGCAGCTTCAGTTATTCTTTATGGTGTTGTGTTGATGTGTTTATCTATTCTCGTTACGTGTCATTATTTAGTGGTGTTTGATAGTGCTTCATTAAGTACTGCTCTACACGTTTCCCCTAGTAATAGGTAAGTGCTCGGTAAATGAAAGAGCCATTTGTGTATCATTAGTTTCGTGGTACGACCTTATAGTTTTGATGTTTTTTTTTATTTCTTTCAGTTTTCTACGGTGCCTGAAATGAGATGTACGGTGGCTTTGTGTACAAACAGTCTTATTAAAACGAAGCGGGATCCCGGGAGTGCGCATATAAAGTATCATTCATTCCCTAAAGACAATTTAATTAGGCAAAAATGGGTGCTGTGTACTGGAAGAGACGGGAAGTGGAATCCGAATACTTCACAAATATGCTCTGAACATTTTGCGGAGGATGACTATGAGAGGGACCTGAAAGCAGAATTATTGAATTTAATCCCTAAGAGAAAACTAAAACAGACTGCTGTGCCTTCACCTAAATTAGGAACTGATATACCCGAAGAAACCCAGCTGCAGATACGTGAACGTGAAATACGTAGTGAGAAGAGAGAAAATAAAAGAACTGTGAATCAAATTTTAGAAAGCTCGTACTCTGTCCCAGAAGTGTGTGATGACGTCCAAACTACAACGGAGGAAAATCAAATAGATGTTTTGAAGATGGAAAATGAAAAGTTGCGACAAAAGAACGCAGAGCTGGAGAAGAGAATCGTACTGAAAAGCCAAGAAATTGGCAGGCTTAAAAGAGAACTTTGTAAAATGAAGATAGAAAGGATTGATGAAACCAGAGTGCGTAAAAAGGACCGGGAAATACTCGGTTCAGTTTTCACCGAAAATCAAATAGACATCCTTTTAAGTAAGAAAAATAAAGTTAAATGGACAGACGATGAAATATCTCTTGCATTTTCCCTGAGATATATTAGTAAGCGTTCATATGTTTTTCTGAAGAAGAAAATGAACATTCCTTAGCCTGGACTGTCTACACTGCAAAAATGGGCATCAACAGTCGATATGAACAATGGTGTTCTCCAAGATGTTTTCCGCTTTCTGGGCGTTGCTGGTTCATCTCTGAGCAAGAAAGAAAAAATTACGGTTCTTCTTTTTGATTAAATGAAAGTTAAAAGCGTCATGGAATATGACAGGAAAGGAGATGAAGTTATCGGGCCACACTCCAATGTGCAAATAATAATGGCTCGGGGACTTTTTGCTCAATGGAAGGTGCCTCTCTTTGTTGATTTTGACGTGAAAGTAACCTGCGAGATTTTAAACTCTATTATTTTAAAACTTTACGATATAGGGTACATTGTAAAAGCATGTGTTTGCGACATGGGGGGTGGAAATGGTGGACTTTAGAAGGAACTAGGAATTAGTACTGAAAAACCCTGGATCACTCATCCCTCTACGGAAGAAAAAATATACATGTTTGCTGACGCGCCACATCTTCTGAAACTAGTACGGAACTGGTTTTTAGACACTGGGTTCCAGCTAAAGAGCGGACAGATTGTAAATAGAAATCCTATCGTAGCATTATTAAATGATCAGAAGAAAAGTGATCTCAAAATGTTGCATAATCTGAACGAAAGTCACATCACCGTGGAAAAGACTCAGAGACAAAATGTGAGGAAAGCGTGTCAGTTATTGTCGCACAAGACAGCCACTGCTCTGAAATTTATGAAACCTGGAGCTGATCCTCAGCTGGCTGAAGAAACTGGAAAATGTATTGAAATAATTGATAGGTGGTACGATGTGATGAATACATACACTCCCAAACCTTCAGGTAGATCTTCCAAGAACTCATATGGAAAAGATCTGGAATCTCAAGACGCAATTCTCAACGACATGCCTGAATTAATTGAAACAATGAGATGCTGTGGCAAGAAAAATATACAGCTTTTTCAGAGAGGAATCATCACAACAATTAAATCTTTGAAGTATCTTCTATTAGATTTGAAGAGTGTCCATGGTATTGAATACATACTCACCCACCGTCTCAACCAGGACGCTTTAGAAAATCTGTTTTCTCAGATTAGGACGAAAGGGGGTCTGAATGATCATCCTTCTCCTTTAGACACATTATATCGTTTAAGAATGATTATTTTAGGGCGAAATCAAGGACTCCTTCAAAGTAATTCTAATACAAGAACCGAAGATGATTCCGAATATATTCCAGCCAAAGTGCTTCGAATGTCTGGTGTATTATGCAAGAAGGAAGAGGATCATCCGGAGAAAGATAGCGAAATAGATGTCACCAAAGAAATGATTGCATCTTCGATTCCTGTAAACGAATTGAGCACCCCGCCCCCCCCCCCCCCTAACTGAAATGGAAGCCAATGCATTGTTTTACCTTTCTGGGTGGGTAGTAAAAAAGCTTAGATCGACATGTCCAAACCTTGGTAGCTATACATTTACTAGCTCTGAATCGCAGACTCTGAATCCACAAAATGCATGGATCAAAAGTTTGTCGTTCGGTGGACTCGTAGAGCCTTCTGAAAGCTGGAAAAAAGAGGCAAAATTGCTAGAAGATGAATTTAAGAAGTACCATGGTCTCAAGAGCATAAAAAGGGGTAAATTGTGCATTACCAATTTGGTTGAATCTCTTTACAAGAAATATCCTGAAATAAATCGTGTAGTGGTAGAGACATTCGTTCGACAGAGGACCTTCATACGAATGAAGTTCAAGAATGCACTGAAGACAACACAGGGGAGCTACAAGAGGAGTAATGAATGTTCAGTCTCTCATGAAAAAAATATCCAAGAAGATGAAAAAATACACCAGGTGAATATATTTTCAGGCTTGAACGCTCGATTGAGTTCGTGAACAGTGAGCAAATGTACCGGTAATAGTTTTCCCTACTTAATTTCAACAGTATAATTGAGCATGAATTTTAATAGAATTAAAACAACGCTGTGTATTGTACATTATGTTGAACTTTATCAATTATGACTCAATTTTGAAGCTTCAGAATTCTCGTTCTGTGTCGATTCGAATAACTTTTAACTTATATTTAATTATTCATGATTATGATGATGATAATTGTTGTTTTAAGGGGCCTAACATCTAGGTTATCGGACCCTAATGGTTTGGGTGATAGTGAAAATGAAAGATGATCAAATGAAACCTACAACTAAAACTAACTACTGACCTACAAACTAGAAGAAGGAATGGGAAAACAAAAAGTGTATTTACACGCTCTAATTATTAAAAGCTCTATTATAATAAACTGCATTTATAGCTACAAGTATCACGAGTTCTTATGTTGTACATCAACCCCGTGGTTACCTTCTGCAGTAGTGCAAGGCTAGCCGTAACAGTAGTCCCATCCGCTCAGCGCGGGTCGGCTGATGACGTCACGCAGCAGGGGAGCGCTGTTACCACAGACCTTATGAGAACGAGGCAACCTGTTCTCTACAAGCCTTGGGCTACTACTTCCTTTTAATACCCTCATTACAAAGTGCAGGGATTTGTAAGCTTTAGAAACTACACATCCTATTATGACTACTCCATTTCATATCATTGCTTACGTGAACGCCCAAATATTTGCAAGAATCTTCTTCTACATGTATTTCCGAGCCAATGTTATATTGAAAATCTTGCCTTCGCACTTTCCCTATTTTTATTAGACTACATTTTCTTGTGTTTATTTTCATTTTATTTTCAATCGCCCACTTATAGACATAAGGTGCAGCCGCCCCTGTAGGGGGAATCTTACTGCACTGGTCCTGTTAGACGGGAATTGCTAGAATCAAAAGCAGCCATAAACAAACAAACAGCGATCTGATGGGTCTCTCTTTTACGTGGTGCAATATATGTTACCTATGCTCTAATTACGACGTTCGAATTTCTACTACCATCAAGAAGAGAAGCTGGAACTCTGAGATTAAACTTGGTCATCAAATGTGACACACGTCTTGTATGCCTCGTGGTGTATAGGTGAGGCCCAGGTTTGATCCCCGGCTCTGCCAAGAAATTAAATCCTGGTTTGAAGTACTGGAACGGTATCGTTGGCATGTTAAGTCACCCAACTGGAGTCAATTTTGAAGACTTGCACCAGGTCAGTGGGATACACGAGTTTATGTTTACTAGCCTATCACACGTCTTGAAGTCTTCAAGCACCCAGGGATTAACCCACACTTTAAAAAACAAACATCCTCTTCCTAGAATCGAACCCGCGAATTTGGAATCGTAATCCACGAAGAAACCTAAGAAGCACAAACGAAATCAACCTACAGTTCATAAAAATATATCCACCGCTCGAACACATCTGAGAATGTTACATTTCTTAAGAATAAAGCAAATGACATGTTGGACTCACTGCACTGTTTTCAAAATGAACCCACAATTTGTTATATTCATCAATAAAATTGACATTTCTTCCATTATTCCCTCCTCCTTGTTTCACTTCCCTAGCACTGTTGTACCTGCAAAATCCACTAAGCAATAATAATCCTATGGCCACAACTCCCTGGTGCAGATATTTTGAATTGTTGTCGTCGTGTGGCCTCCTCAGAGGCCGAGTGCAGGTCTTTCTATTCGACGCCCGTGGGCGACCTGCGCGTCGGGATGAGAGATGGAAGAGATGAAGATGAATGAAAGGATGTGGAAGGAAGTGGCCACCGGCCATGGCCCATCAGAAGGTGCTGTCCCAGCATTTGCCTGGTGTTGAAAATGGGAAACCACGGAAAACCATTTCAAGGACGGCCCACAGTGGGGTTCAAACCCACGCGCCTACCGAGTCAGCAGAGAGCTTGGCCCCATGACCTAACGCTGCACTTTAGCCAGCGTAGCCACTGGTGTCGGTATTTTGAGTTGATCTGTAACCTATCAAAGAAACACATCAATAATTAATGTTTTCTTTCCTATTACCATGCCTATAAATTTACATTGTCCAGTCAGATGATACCTTTTCTAAGCCCCATGCCAGTACAATTATCCTATGCAACCATTTCATTCCTGCCTTAACAAAATACTTTAAACTTTACCATTTCTTGTCTAACTTCATCTACCCCTGCTGTTTTGTGAAATGGTAGTTTATTTGCCATCCTCTCTACTTCCTAAACTGTCCCCATTGCCCTGCATAATCTCAAAATCTGGCACATTAACATTTAACAAGCTTTCGAAGCTCTTATCCTCCCGGCGATTCCTTGGCATCTAGAATGAGTGAGTTTCCCAGAATTATCCAACACTCTGCACATTTCTCAATTTCCTCCATTTTTAAATTTCTTTAAAACACTGGTATAAGGCTTTCCTGCCGCCTGACGTAAGTTTTTCAATTTATCCCCTATTTCCTTTATATTACGAGTATTTTCCTTCTCAACTCTTATTATTGATTTGGCTCTGTTCTTTTGCACTACATTGTGTTCCATGTCTGGCTGATTCCTAGTTGGGAACCTAACATTATGTGTATCAGCCAACATGTACGGTTAATCTAAATTTTCAAGTGTACGTTTATTCAAAGACTTGTTTAATTTTGAAATTCTGATGTTTGTTTTCCCGTAATTTTGTTTATTACTGTATTATAATTATAATTTCTTTTATTTTGTGTTTTATCATTTTTCATAATTACGCTTCCACTTCAAAATCTAAATGAAATGAAAATCCACAGCCTGGTTCCAGTCTCCGACCGGGTCAGGAATGGAATGAATGAAGCCCCCCATCTAGCGGCGAGGATATGAACTGTGCCAGCTGCCGAGCCTGACGCACTCCTCCGGGGCAATGATTAAATGAATGACAGATGAAATGAAATGATAGTGGAGAGTGTTGTGGAATGAAATTGTGACAGGGAAAACCGGAGTACCCGGAGAAAAACCTGTCTGCCTCCGTTTTGTCCAGCACAGATCTCACATGGAGTGACCGGGATTTGAACCACGGACTCAGCGGTGAGAGGCCGGCGCACAATCTAAATATATTTTCCAAATTTGTATAATTTAATATTTTTAAGAGGGGCAGATGACCACGCTGTTCCGCCCCTAAAAACAATAGCTAGCAACATGAACGGTACTAGTTTTTAATTGGTGTGTGAAATTAGTTGTACGTTTGCTATTGTAGAAACATTTGTTATTTTGTCTTTCAATAAAGCTGTTATTGTGTGATATTTGCCACAGCGGAAATGTGTTTTCTTTTTTCCCTTTTGCATAAGAAGGGAGACATGTACATGATTATACATTTTGTGCGTGAAACAGTCCAGAGTTAACGTGAGCATAATTTTGAAAGGAAAGGTTTTGCGGCTCTTTCCTAGCCCCTCCCTTCATATGACAAACAATTTGATTAATGAAAAATAATATTTCATGAACAATACGTTTGGTGTTCTTGCCACGTTGCCTGCAAAACACATTCGTCACCTATGATGTCACCTCTACGAGTTTCTTTAACGAGGACACTCACGCGGATTTGAGGGGATTTGAGGGGAAGTAAGGACGTACGGTAATTTAAGGGAGGGGATGCACATCTGCTAATCCGAGACGCACACCGTCTGCACAGTGCGGCTCGACCTTGACGGTGCTGGTCTAAGGCTTGCTCAAAATTAATGAATGTGAATATAATATATAATATTGTTACGGATGTGAGTTGGTTTCATCGCATGCCACATGAGTCACAACTGCCCCCGGGCTGGGCTGTGCTCTGCCTCAGTGTATTGCGTGCGCCTGAGGCAACAGGACTACTAGGACAAAGGGATGGTCCAGAATATTCGTGACTCAGCCAGCGATGGAAACCTCGAGAAGCCGTGAACCCTGGATGGGTCTAGAAGCATTTATTGAGTCACCGGCCTGCTATATAAGAGCGACCTGTCAAGCAGTGCGTGTGTGTTTTTCGAGCTAGTGCGAGCGTTTATCCTGAGCGACAGAAGTGTGGTGACGTAACTTGCGAAATCCCTAGTGAAGCTGATTCTCTTGACAGCGAGGGAGTGAGAAGCATACAGGGGACTGCCTGTGTTTTGAGCGAGGGTGATTTCACTGAGCGACAGAGGTATTGTGGGGAAGTGCCGTGCGAGTTACGAAATCCAGTGACATTGTTTCCCAGTTTGTGAACAGCGAAGCAGCGTGTAGCAGGTTATCGTAAGTAACTGTAGTTTGTGTACATAAGGAAGCGGTGCAGGTATTCCACGGGTCTCATTAGTGGAGAATTAGCTGCATGACTAAGTGAAAGGGGCAAGAGCGCTCAAGGGAGAGACTCGAGGAAACTGGAGTTAGGTTCTAATTGCTTGTATTTGCTGTGGAGTGGTGTATCTTTCTGGCCGCAATAAAGTTAATTATTTCTTTAAAGGAACAATCTGTGTTGTGCTTCAACCCACCGTAATCCAGTTTAAAAAAGTGCCACTAGGGGGGTGGCACGTGAAAACTGGTGTCAGAAGCTGGATTACGAACTCAAACACAAGCACAACACCTGACGGTCCTGGTTTCAAAACCCGAGCAGGTCATTTTTTTAAATTTTCCTGTGAGTGCATGCCCTTGACAAGACAAGCATCTAAAATGGAAGCGCAATTGGCAGCATTGGTAGAAAAGCTAAGCGGCATGGAAACCAAGATGGAAGACGGCCAGAAGAAGATGGAGGACGGCCAGAAGAACTTAGCAGAGGACCTGAAGGACGGCCAGAAGAAGTTAGCAGAGGACCTAACCGCCAAATTTCTGGATGGCCAGAAAAATCTGGAAGAGGGTCTGCTGTCGAAACTAGAGGAGAGCCAAAGGAAATTAGAACAGGGCCTACGTGAGGAAGTCGCAGTAGTGGAAAAGAAGTTCGACGCCTTACAAGAGGAAGTTGCCGAACTGCGCCAACGCCCACTGACGGGGATAGAAGAGAAATTCAACGCTTTAAAAAAGGAAATTGCTGAGCTGAGCCAACACCCGCCGACGGGGATGGAAGCGAAATTCAACGCTCTACAAGAGGAAGTTGCCGAACTGCGCCAACGCCCACTTACGGAGGTGGAAGAGAAATTCAACGCTTTACAAAAGGAAATGGCTGAGCTGAACCTACGTCCGCTGACGGGGATGGAAGCGAGATTTAACGTTCTTCAAGAGGAAGTTTCCGAGCTGCGCCGACACCCGCCCACAGGTACACATGGAATATCAGGAACGGGGCAGAGCAGAGTGACGCCCCCAACCTTCGACGGAAAGGTCCCGTGGAGCACCTATTTACGTCAGTTCGAGGCAGCCTGTTCCATAAACAACTGGAACAACACGGAAAAGGCAAGAGCTCTCATTTAGCGCTGAGGGGGGACGCTCTTAACGTCCTTCAGGCCATCCCGACTGGATCCCAGGACTACGCTTCATTAATCGCCCATATGGAGTCCCGATATGAAGATAGCCATCTTCAGCAGGCCTATCAGATGCAGCTCCGGACCCGGGTACAAAAGAACGCGGAAACCCTGCAGGAGTTCGAGATGGACATCGCACGCCTCGTAAGGATCGCCTACCCAACAGCGCCGACCGACTTTCTGGAACAGATAGCGACGCAGACCTTCACCGACGGGCTACGGGACTCGGACACTCAACTGGCGCTGCGACTCGCGCGCAATAAGACCCTGGCAGATGCGCTGAGCCACGCACTTGAGTTCGAGACGGCAAAACAGGCATCCAGAATGCACGCGCGGGTGCGTCAAGTGGACGTTGACGAACCAGTAAAAACCAACGAGACCAAGCCCCTGGCCGACGAATTAATGGAGGCGCTAAGCCGTTTCTTCGATAGTCGCGGCACCACCAGCAATGACGCAGCCGGAAGACAACCGGAGAGGCGGCCCGGAAGAGGACTACCGACCTGCTGGACCTGCGGTAAGAAAGGCCACCTGAGCGAGGACTGCGGTGATCGCCGCCGCCGAGGGTATCCGACGGAAAATCAGTCGTCCGAAAAGTGCGCGGCCCAGGGAAACGAGTATTAGCCAGCCTTGGGGGGCAAAGGATAGCTTGTGACAGTCGTCAAGCCCCGGCAGTCCAAGTTCGTGTGACGCAGTTACGGAGGGATAATAGCAGCCTGATGGTCGACGGAATCGTCAACGAAGTGAGCTGGCCCATGCTGATCGACACGGGAGCGACGTGGACCATCGTCAATCCCACCGTAATTCCGAAGTGGAGATTGCAACCCACGCAAAGGAACCTCCAGCTAATAACTGCGACTGGAGAGACCGCACCGGTACATGGCGAAGCATCTCTGGAGTTCGTCATTGGTCGACGGGCGGTGAAGCATCCATTGCTCGTGGCTGATGTGTCAAATGAAGTGATCATCGAACTGGACTTCCTGGACCAGAACAACATCATCTTGGACCTGAGTACCAACACTCGGCACTTCGGAGGTGGGGAACTTGCTTTGACACCAGCACACGTGGCCGTCACCACATGTCGAGTAAGGCTGAGAAAGGATGTCATCGTTCCCGCCAGGACGGAAGTCAGCGCTGCCGTAATTGTCGACGGAACTGCTGAGGGAATGGCGGCTGTCATCGAGCCAAAATATGAGGACATCCAGACAAAAGGATTGCTAATTGCCAAGACCCGCATCAACACGACGTCTCGGCCGTACGTCCGCCTGTCCAGCCTGAACGACTAAGACATTACGGTTCACCGGGTCACCAACCTTGGAGTCTGCGAGCCCGTTACCTGGATTGCCCGACTCACAGACACGACGGACGGACACCTGCAGACGGACAACCGAAGAAGACGCGCCCTGCCAGAAGAACTACAGAAGCTGTACCAAGGATCCCAGGACCATTTAGACGAGGAGCAATCACGCCAACTTCAGGACCTGCTACGCGAATTCCAGGATGTCTTCTCCGTGGGGAGCAAAGACTTCGGTAGGACAAGCTTGGTCCAGCACAGAATCGACGTTGGGGGCAGCGCACCGATTAGGGCCCCATTCCGAAGTGACCCGCTCGCCAAGCAAGCTGAAGTCGACCGGATGGTAGAAGAGATGAAGGAGCAAGGAGTGATCGAGCCATCACATAGTCCTTGGAGTTCTCCGGTCGTGCTAGTGAAGAAGAAGGACGGTTCCACCAGGTTCTGCGTGGATAACAGGCGGGTGAATGACGTCACGAAAAAGGACAGCTACCCTCTACCCCGGATCGACGACACCATGGACACCATATCAGGGTCAAGATGGTTCTCCACCTTGGATTTGAAGAGTGGTTACTGGCAGGTGGAGGTCCACACTAAGGACCGCGAGAAAACTGCGTTCTCTGTGGGCAGCGGGCTCTGGCAGTTCACCGTCATGCCATTCGGTATGTGCAACGCCCCTGCGACCTTCGAAAGGCTAATAAAGTCCATTCTAAGGTGACTACACTGGAAGACCTGCCTGGTCTACCTAGACGACGTCATCGTTCTGGGGAGAAGCTTCGAGGAGCACTACAGCAACCTGAAGGAGATCTTGATGAAGCTACGGGCTGCCCACCTGAAGTTGAGTCCCAAGAAGTGTCAGCTCTTCCAGAAGCAGGTCCAATACCTTGGGCATATCGTCTCCGAGGAGGGGGTGCGCACCGACCCAGAGAAGACCGCAGCTGTGATGGAGTGGCCAGTTCCGAAGGACAAGTCCCAACTACGAAGCTTCCTGGGATTCTGCACATATTATTGGCGCTTCGTGAAAGGATTCGCCGACATCGCCAAACCTTTACATCGACTGACTGAGAAGGACCAACTCTTCACATGGACAGCAGAATGCCACAGTGCCTTCGAACAACTCAAGCAGGCTCTGTGCACCGCGCCTCTTCTGGCCTACCCCAGACCTGGACCAGGGTTCATCGTCGATACCGATGCCAGCGACTTTGGCATAGGGGGAATCCTGTCGCAAGTAGTGGACGGCGAGGAGAGAGTAGTGGCCTACATCAGCAAGGCCTTGTCAAAGCCAGAAAGGAACTACTGCGTCACCAGGAAGGAGCTGCTCGCCATCGTGAAGACCATTGAACACTTCCACAAGTACCTGTACGGGCAAGAATTTCTCATCAGGACTGACCATGCATCCCTGCGGTTGCTCCTGAACTTCAAGCAGCCCGAGGGTCAACTCGCGCGGTGGTTAGAGAAGCTTCAACAGTACAGCTTTGAGATTCAGCACAGGAAAGACCAACTGCATTCTAACGCCGACGCCCTGTCACGAAGACCGTGCCCCGAAGACTGCACCTTCTGTGCCCGAAGGGAGGAGAACACCGGGATACAGTGCCGAAGGACTACCGTGGAACTTCAAGGGAGCTCGAGCCGCGAATCTTTCACGCGGGCACAAGCAGAAGATGATGACCTGGGACTATAGCCGAATGGAAGAGGGCCTGTGTCCCCAGACCCGGGTGGAACATTGTGAGTGACTGCAGCCCAAAGTTTAAGTCCTACTGGGCGCAGTGGGACTCGCTGGTTGTGAGGGATGGCCTCATATGCCGTACCTGGGAGAGTACCGACGAGAAGACATCTCGGGAACAAGTCGTCGTTCCAAAGGCTATGACGGAGGAAGTCCTGAAGGAAGTTCATGGAGGATCATCTGGAGGACACGTAGGGATAAAGAAGACCCTGGAGAAGCTGAGAGAGCGGTTTTACTGGATCGGATACCGAACAGACGTGGAGAACCACTGCGCGAAGTGCCACGATTGCGCAGCCAGCAAGGGCCCAGGACGAAGACGACGGGCTCCACAGAAGACCTACAACGTGAGCGGACCCATGGAGAGAGTGACCATCGATGTTGCTGGGCCATTCCCGTTAAGCGAGGCAGGGAACCGCTACATATTGGTCGTCAGCGAATACTTCACCAAAAGGCCGGAGGCGTATGCGCTCCCTAACCAAGAAGCCGCGACGATCGCTGAGACCCTGGTGAAGGAATTCGTCAGCCGGTACCGAGTACCCCTGGAGCTGCACTCCGACCAAGGGAGGAACTTCGAGTCGCAGGTGTTCCAAAACCTATGCCAGCTGCTGGGAATCCGGAAGACAAGGACAACGCCGCTACGCCCTCAGTGCGACGGGATGGTAGAGCGATTCAATCGCACCATCGAGAACCATCTCCGAATAGTCGTCAGCGAGCACCAGAGGGATTGGGTCAAACATCTTCCACTATTTCTCCTGGCCAACCGTGCCGCCGTGCACGAAGCCACCGGGTGCACACCAGCCCGGGCCATGTTTGGGAGGGAGCTCCGTCTACCTGTCGATCTTGCCTTCGGCCGACCTGGGAATGATCCGGTCCCGGTAAGCCAGTATTGTCAAGAACTGGTCGACCAACTGGAGGACGTGCAAGCGTTCGCGAGGAGCAAACTGCGGATCGAGACCGACCAAATGAAGACCCGATACGACAACAGACGGATGCCGGCGGATTCCACGAGGACGACCTGGTCTGGCTCTTCAACCCATTACGGAAGAAAGGCCTGTCACCCAAACTGCAGAAGTCTTGGGAGGGCCCGTACCGAGTCGTGAAACGGATCAACTATGTCGTCTACTGGATCCAGTGGAGCCCGAGGGCGAAGATGAAGATCGTGCATCGAGATCGCCTGGCAGCCTACGGAGGGACACAGACGGACTAATGATTGATCGGGACGATCAGCCTTTTAGGAAGGGGGTGGTGTTACGGCTGTGAGTTTGTTTCATCGCTCGCCGCATGAGTCACAACTGCCCCCGGGCTGGGCTGTGCTCTGCCTCAGTGTATTGCGTGCGCCTTATGCAACAGGACTACTAGGACAAAGGGATGGTCCAGAATATTCGTGACTCAGCCAGCGATGGAAACCTCGAGAAGCCGTGAACCCTGGATGGGTCTAGAAGCATTTATTGAGTCACCGGCCTGCTATATATGAGCGACCTGTCAAGCAGTGCGTGTGTGTTTTTCGAGCTAGTGCGAGCGTTTATCCTGAGCGACAGAAGTTTGGTGACGTAACTTGCGAAACCCCTAGTGAAGCTGATTCTCTTGACAGCGAGGGAGTGAGAAGCATACAGGGGACTGCCTGTGTTTTGAGCGAGGGTGATTTCACTGAGCGACAGAGGTATTGTGGGGAAGTGCCGTGCGAGTTACGAAATCCAGTGACATTGTTTCCCAGTTTGTGAACAGCGAAGCAGCGTGTAGCAGGTTATCGTAAGTAACTGTAGTTTGTGTACATAAGGAAGCGGTGCAGGTATTCCACGGGTCTCATTAGTGGAGAATTAGCTGCATGACTAAGTGAAAGGGGCAAGAGCGCTCAAGGGAGAGACTCGAGGAAACTGGAGTTAGGTTCTAATTGCTTGTATTTGCTGTGGAGTGGTGTATCTTTCTGGCCGCAATAAAGTTAATTATTTCTTTAAAGGAACAATCTGTGTTGTGCTTCAACCCACCGTAATCCAGTTTAAAAAAAGTGCCACTAGGGGGGTGGCACGTGACAACTGGTGTCAGAAGCTGGATTACGAACTCAAACACAAGCACAACACCTGACGGTCCTGGTTTCAAAACCCGAGCAGGTCATTTTTTTTTAATTTTCCTGTGAGTGCATGCCCTTGACAAGACAAGCATCTAAAATGGAAGCGCAATTGGCAGCATTGGTAGAAAAGCTAAGCGGCATGGAAACCAAGATGGAAGACGGCCAGAAGAAGATGGAGGACGGCCAGAAGAACTTAGCAGAGGACCTGAAGGACGGCCAGAAGAAGTTAGCAGAGGACCTAACCGCCAAATTTCTGGATGGCCAGAAAAATCTGGAAGAGGGTCTGCTGTCGAAACTAGAGGAGAGCCAAAGGAAATTAGAACAGGGCCTACGTGAGGAAGTCGCAGTAGTGGAAAAGAAGTTCGACGCCTTACAAGAGGAAGTTGCCGAACTGCGCCAACGCCCACTGACGGGGATAGAAGAGAAATTCAACGCTTTAAAAAAGGAAATTGCTGAGCTGAGCCAACACCCGCCGACGGGGATGGAAGCGAGATTCAACGCTCTACAAGAGGAAGTTGCCGAACTGCGCCAACGCCCACTTACGGAGGTGGAAGAGAAATTCAACGCTTTACAAAAGGAAATGGCTGAGCTGAACCTACGTCCGCTGACGGGGATGGAAGCGAGATTTAACGTTCTTCAAGAGGAAGTTTCCGAGCTGCGCCGACACCCGCCCACAGGTACACATGGAATATCAGGAACGGGGCAGAGCAGAGTGACGCCCCCAACCTTAGAAGGAAAGGTCCCGTGGAGCACCTATTTACGTCAGTTCGAGGCAGCCTGTTCCATAAACAACTGGAACAACACGGAAAAGGCAAGAGCTCTCATTTAGCGCTGAGGGGGGACGCTCTTAACGTCCTTCAGGCCATCCCGACTGGATCCCAGGACTACGCTTCATTAATCGCCCATATGGAGTCCCGGTATGAAGATAGCCATCTTCAGCAGGCCTTTCAGGTGCAGCTCCGGACCCGGGTACAAAAGAACGCGGAAACCCTGCAGGAGTTCGAGATGGACATCGCACGCCTCGTAAGGATCGCCTACCCAACAGCGCCGACCGACTTTCTGGAACAGATAGCGACGCAGACCTTCACCGACGGGCTCCGGGACTCGGACACTCAACTGGCGCTGCGACTCGCGCGCAATAAGACCCTGGCAGATGCGCTGAGCCACGCACTTGAGTTCGAGACGGCAAAACAGGCATCCAGAATGCACGCGCGGGTGCGTCAAGTGGACGTTGACGAACCAGTAAAAACCAACGAGACCAAGCCCCTGGCCGACGAATTAATGGAGGCGCTAAGCCGTTTCTTCGATAGTCGCGGCACCACCAGCAATGACGCAGCCGGAAGACAACCGGAGAGGCGGCCCGGAAGAGGACTACCGACCTGCTGGACCTGCGGTAAGAAAGGCCACCTGAGCGAGGACTGCGGTGATCGCCGCCGCCGAGGGTATCCGACGGAAAATCAGTCGTCCGAAAACTGCGCGGCCCAGGGAAACGAGTATTAGCCAGCCTTGGGGGGCAAAGGATGGCTTGTGACAGTCGTCAAGCCCCGGCAGTCCAAGTTCGTGTGACGCAGTTACGGAGGGATAATAGCAGCCTGATGGTCGACGGAATCGTCAACGGAGTGAGCTGGCCCATGCAGATCGACACGGGAGCGACGTGGACCATCGTCAATCCCACCGTAATTCCGAAGTGGAGAGTGCAACCCACGCAAAGGAACCTCCAGCTAATAACTGCGACTGGAGAGACCGCACCGGTACATGGCGAAGCATCTCTGGAGTTCGTCATTGGTCGACGGGCGGTGAAGCATCCATTGCTCGTGGCTGATGTGTCAAATGAAGTGATCATCGAACTGGACTTCCTGGACCAGAACAACATCATCTTGGACCTGAGTACCAACACTCGGCACTTCGGAGGTGGGGAACTTGCTTTGACACCAGCACACGTGGCCGTCACCGCATGTCGAGTAAGGCTGAGAAAGGATGTCATCGTTCCCGCCAGGACGGAAGTCAGCGCTGCCGTAATTGTCGACGGAACTGCTGAGGGAATGGCGGCTGTCATCGAGCCAAAATATGAGGACATCCAGACAAAAGGATTGCTAATTGCCAAGACCCTCATCAACACGACGTCTCGGCCGTACGTCCGCCTGTCCAACCTGAACGACTAAGACATTACGGTTCACCGGGACACTAACCTTAGAGTCTGCGAGCCCGTTACCTGGATTGCCCGACTCACAGACACGACGGACGGACACCTGCAGACGGACAACCGAAGAAGACGCGCCCTGCCAGAAGAACTACAGAAGCTGTACCAAGGATCCCAGGACCATTTAGACGAGGAGCAATCACGCCAACTTCAGGACCTGCTACGCGAATTCCAGGATGTCTTCTCCGTGGGGAGCAAAGACTTCGGTAGGACAAGCTTGGTCCAGCACAGAATCGACGTTGGGGGCAGCGCACCGATTAGGGCCCCATTCCGAAGTGACCCGCTCGCCAAGCAAGCTGAAGTCGACCGGATGGTAGAAGAGATGAAGGAGCAAGGAGTGATCTAGCCATCACATAGTCCTTGGAGTTCTCCGGTCGTGCTAGTGAAGAAGAAGGACGGTTCCACCAGGTTTTGCGTGGATAACAGGCGGGTGAATGACGTCACGAAAAAGGACAGCTACCCTCTACCCCGGATCGACGACACCATGGACACCATATCAGGGTCAAGATGGTTCTCCACCTTGGATTTGAAGAGTGGTTACTGGCAGGTGGAGGTCCACACTAAGGACCGCGAGAAAACTGCGTTCTCTGTGGGTAGCGGGCTCTGGCAGTTCACCGTCATGCCATTCGGTATGTGCAACGCCCCTGCGACCTTCGAAAGGCTAATAAAGTCCATTCTAAGGTGACTACACTGGAAGACCTGCCTGGTCTACCTAGACGACGTCATCGTTCTGGGGAGAAGCTTCGAGGAGCACTACAGCAACCTGAAGGAGATCTTGATGAAGCTACGGGCTGCCCACCGGAAGTTGAGCCCCAAGAAGTGTCAGCTCTTCCAGAAGCAGGTCCAATACCTTGGGCATATCGTCTCCGAGGAGGGGGTGCGCACCGACCCAGAGAAGACCGCAGCTGTGATGGAGTGGCCAGTTCCGAAGGACAAGTCCCAACTACGAAGCTTCCTGGGATTCTGCACATATTATTGGCGCTTCGTGAAAGGATTCGCCGACATCGCCAAACCTTTACATCGACTGACTGAGAAGGACCAACTCTTCACATGGACAGCAGAATGCCACAGTGCCTTCGAACAACTCAAGCAGGCTCTGTGCACCGCGCCTCTTCTGGCCTACCCCAGACCTGGAACAGGGTTCATCGTCGATACAGATGCCAGCGACTTTGGCATAGGGGGAATCCTGTCGCAAGTAGTGGACGGCGAGGAGAGAGTAGTGGCCTACATCAGCAAGGCCTTGTCAAAGCCAGAAAGGAACTACTGCGTCACCAGGAAGGAGCTGCTCGCCATCGTGAAGACCATTGAACACTTCCACAAGTACCTGTACGGGCAAGAATTTCTCATCAGGACTGACCATGCATCCCTGCGGTTGCTCCTGAACTTCAAGCAGCCCGAGGGTCAACTCGCGCGGTGGTTAGAGAAGCTTCAACAGTACAGCTTTGAGATTCAGCACAGGAAAGACCAACTGCATTCTAACGCCGACGCCCTGTCACGAAGACCGTGCCCCGAAGACTGCACCTTCTGTGCCCGAAGGGAGGAGAACACCGGGATACAGTGCCGAAGGACTACCGTGGAACTTCAAGGGAGCTCGAGCCGCGAATCTTTCACGCGGGCACAAGCAGAAGATGATGACCTGGGACTATAGCCGAATGGAAGAGGGCTTGTGTCCCCAGACCCGGGTGGAACATTGTGAGTGACTGCAGCCCAAAGTTTAAGTCCTACTGGGCGCAGTGGGACTCGCTGGTTGTGAGGGATGGCCTCATATGCCGTACCTGGGAGAGTACCGACGAGAAGACATCTCGGGAACAAGTCGTCGTTCCAAAGGCTATGACGGAGGAAGTCCTGAAGGAAGTTCATGGAGGATCATCTGGAGGACACGTAGGGATAAAGAAGACCCTGGAGAAGCTGAGAGAGCGGTTTTACTGGATCGGATACCGAACAGACGTGGAGAACCACTGCGCGAAGTGCCACGATTGCGCAGCCAGCAAGGGCCCAGGACGAAGACGACGGGCTCCACAGAAGACCTACAACGTGAGCGGACCCATGGAGAGAGTGACCATCGATGTTGCTGGGCCATTCCCGTTAAGCGAGGCAGGGAACCGCTACATATTGGTCGTCAGCGAATACTTCACCAAAAGGCCGGAGGCGTATGCGCTCCCTAACCAAGAAGCCGCGACGATCGCTGAGACCCTGGTGAAGGAATTCGTCAGCCGGTACCGAGTACCCCTGGAGCTGCACTCCGACCAAGGGAGGAACTTCGAGTCGCAGGTGTTCCAAAACCTATGCCAGCTGCTGGGAATCCGGAAGACAAGGACAACGCCGCTACGCCCTCAGTGCGACGGGATGGTAGAGCGATTCAATCGCACCATCGAGAACCATCTCCGAATAGTCGTCAGCGAGCACCAGAGGGATTGGGTCAAACATCTTCCACTATTTCTCCTGGCCAACCGTGCCGCCGTGCATGAAGCCACCGGGTGCACACCAGCCCGGGCCATGTTTGGGAGGGAGCTCCGTCTACCTGTCGATCTTGCCTTCGGCCGACCTGGGAATGATCCGGTCCCGGTAAGCCAGTATTGTCAAGAACTGGTCGACCAACTGGAGGACGTGCAAGCGTTCGCGAGGAGCAAACTGCGGATCGAGACCGACCAAATGAAGACCCGATACGACAACAGACGGATGCCGGCGGATTCCACGAGGACGACCTGGTCTGGCTCTTCAACCCATTACGGAAGAAAGGCCTGTCACCCAAACTGCAGAAGTCTTGGGAGGGCCCGTACCGAGTCGTGAAACGGATCAACTATGTCGTCTACTGGATCCAGTGGAGCCCGAGGGCGAAGATGAAGATCGTGCATCGAGATCGCCTGGCAGCCTACGGAGGGACACAGACGGACTAATGATTGATCGGGACGATCAGCCTTTTAGGAAGGGGGTGGTGTTACGGCTGTGAGTTTGTTTCATCGCTCGCCGCATGAGTCACAACTGCCCCCGGGCTGGGCTGTGCTCTGCCTCAGTGTATTGCGTGCGCCTTATGCAACAGGACTACTAGGACAAAGGGATGGTCCAGAATATTCGTGACTCAGCCAGCGATGGAAACCTCGAGAAGCCGTGAACCCTGGATGGGTCTAGAAGCATTTATTGAGTCACCGGCCTGCTATATATGAGCGACCTGTCAAGCAGTGCGTGTGTGTTTTTCGAGCTAGTGCGAGCGTTTATCCTGAGCGACAGAAGTTTGGTGACGTAACTTGCGAAACCCCTAGTGAAGCTGATTCTCTTGACAGCGAGGGAGTGAGAAGCATACAGGGGACTGCCTGTGTTTTGAGCGAGGGTGATTTCACTGAGCGACAGAGGTATTGTGGGGAAGTGCCGTGCGAGTTACGAAATCCAGTGACATTGTTTCCCAGTTTGTGAACAGCGAAGCAGCGTGTAGCAGGTTATCGTAAGTAACTGTAGTTTGTGTACATAAGGAAGCGGTGCAGGAATTCCACAAGTCTCATTAGTGGAGAATTAGCTGCATGACTAAGTGAAAGGGGCAAGAGCGCTCAAGGGAGAGACTTGAGGAAACTGGAGTAAGGTTCTAATTGCTTGTATTTGCTGTGGAGTGGTGTATCTTTCTGGCCGCAATAAAGTTAATTATTTCTTTAAAGGAACAATCTGTGTTTTGCTTCAACCCACCGTAATCCAGTTAACAAAAGTGCCACTAGGGGGGGGGGGGGGTGGCACGTAACAATATGCTATATATGTGTATGTAGCCTATGTAGTCTATACATAACATGTGCGTGAAATGTTCTGCAAGTTTTTATCACTTCTTTATTTTCAATTTTCAAGGTGGCGTTTTCCTTGTAATCGTAGATTGTCGGTTCATAGATTTGTTTCTTCTCGTAAGATGTGTGGTTAAAATTAATTACGGTACCAGTAAATCTTTGTGCGTGTGCAGAAATATCAGTGAAATTCTTTCTACCTGCCTCGGAATGAGAATTGCAATTACTTTTTCTTGGCACTTCCACGCAAGCTTTAAAGCTTTAAATCTCGGGCATTAAATCTCAGAGTTGCTTTTGTCTGAGATTATTATACTTTAAGGGGAGTCGATTCCCTCTAGGCTATCATGCTTCATGTTACCCTCCCTATTTTCGGCAACAAACTTTTGTTTACTAACATCTTCCAGCATTCCAATAAATGGTAGCTATCTAATTTATGTTCTTTGGAATTGTTAAAATAATATCAATGATTTCGTTGGCGTAGTTGGTAGCATGCTGAACTGCTGTGCCCAAGACAGCGGGTTCAAACTCGGCCAAAGTCGTCGAATTTTTTAAGAGCGTTAAAAATCCTTCAGTATGCCTTCCTTCGGAGGGGAAGTAAAGCCGGCGGTCCCATGTCATAGATTTATGGCATGTAAAAGATCCTTCCACAGACTAAACTTGTGTGGAGCTAAATTTCTAGGTTTAATTTCGTTGGAACGCTCTATCAAAGTTCCAACGTTCACCACTAGGTATCATTGACACCTGGTAGCGAAAGTTGGAACTACTTGAAATTGAACGGAACGTGTAGGTCACCCTCTTGGGTGTCCGCTGGAAGCAGCTACAGACTCTGGCGAGCCGAACATATCCTCTGACACTCCCGGCACTAAAAGCCATATGATAAATAAATAATAAATATCAATGAATTTTTAAGCCAGCATCAATTTCAGCAATATTACAGATAATTTATTTTATGTTACCGCCAGTAACGCAAATCACATGTCTGACGTTTATGTTGAACAAAAGAGTACACAGACAGGAAGGAGTGGAAAGCGCTTGCCGGTATTAACCACACTTGGGATCCTGGAGTTTTAAGATATTGTTGAGAGAAACCATGATTCACATGATCCAATGATACAGTACCGGTACTAGTATTTTCGGTGTCTTCCTGATTACGGTCATTCCAGATTGCGTTCACCTCATTATTAGTCCAGATTGCGGTCACTTTCATTTTAGGGAAGAACTATAAACATTCCAGCGTCCAGATGGCGATCACTTTTCTTGGGAGACCGGTCCGGTTGTAACTCGCCTGGGGATTCCTCACCTTTCACTTCCACCCCTCTTGCCAATGTTGAGGTACATGGCATGTATCAGTTCTCTTTGGTCCTGATACGCTACGTTAGCTGCAACCATAGTGTTCAATTTTTCTGTTTATAAACTCCATAACGATACATCAGATGGGTAGATAAGGTTACAAACGAAGAGGTATTAAGACGAGTGGGAGAGGAGAGATGTTTTTGGCGAATGCTAATGAAGAGAAGAGATAGGTTGGTAGGATACATACTAAGACACCCAGGAATAGTAATGGAAGGAAGGGTCGAGCACAAGAACTGTAGGGGTAGACCAAGGTTAGAATATGTTAAACAGATTGCCTCGGATGTAGGGTGTGGTAGCTATGTAGAGATGAAACGATTAGCTCAGGACAGGGAGGCGTGGAGAGCTGCATCAAACCAGTCAAAAGACTGAAGACTCAAACAACGATACAAAACGCGGTTAGTAGAGTATACGTGCGTAGTGGTCCCATATAATTCTAAACCAGATTGATCAATATCTTCCGTAAAAATAGCACAAAAAAAACATTGGTGAAATCAGTGCGACGCTGGTGCTGTCATCTGTTGGCAGTGGTGAACGGCATAATATAAAACCATGTCAGTAGCAGTTCGTTAAACACTTTAACAGCAATATAGGCTACATCCAATTTCAAATTCTTGTGAAATGAAATAGAATTCAAACTGATATGTACCTGCTATACAGAATACCTGCAAATTTCACTAGAAATTATACCAATCAAGTCAGGGTGACCATATGCAATATCATTGTCTTGCTGCGGACTGCGGTCATGCGCGTGGTATTAGCTCAGGAAGTTAAGCCTATACGGAAGGTATGAATCAGTCGGGAAGAAGGAAGAACCAAGAACCAAGGACCGGTCTCCCAAGAAAAGTGATCGCAATCTGGACGCTGGAATGTTTCTAGTTCTTCCCTAAAATTAAAGTGACCAAAATCTGGACTGCTAATGAGGTGAACGCAATCTGGAATGACCGCAATCAGGACACAACCGTATTTTCAGTACCTTACGGCTTACGCCACCAAAGGCAGGTGCCGGTTTTGCCAATTTTTAAAAACTATTACACTTTATTAATAATTAATTTTATATGTTTTACGTCCCTTTTAACTACTGCGGCTTTTAGAGACGCCAGGGTGCCAGAATTTTGCCCCGAAGGGGATCTTTAACGTGCCAGTAAATCAACTGAGAAGGCTCCCTCAAATGCCAGCTGACTGCGCCAGGATTCGATCCTGCAACCTTGGGCACAGCCAGCGAGAACGTTACCGCTCAGTCACGCAGCCAGCCATTACACTTTATTAAGGAGGAAAGTGGACAAACACAATGACAAGGAGGTGCGGGCAGAGGGGGAAATGGAAGGGGAAAACAAGGACACAGGACAAGGACAATCACCACAGTCAGACAGACAGACAGACAGACAGCCATCATCAAAGATGGACATTCACACCATCAATCCACTGCTGTTTCGTAGCGGCTAGCACACTTAGCAGTCACCCCGGAGACTCTGGTTCGATTCCCGGCTCTGCCAAGAAATTTAATTCTGGTCCGAGGGCTGGGACGGGGTACACTCAACCTCGTGAGGCAAAAACTGAGAAGATACGGGTTCGATTCCCACCTCAGCCATCCTGGAAGTGGTTTTCCGTGGTTTCCCACTTTTACTCTAAATAAGATTTAAGATCAAATTGTAGGCTATAGACCATTGATTTCTGGTATAGCTTCCTTACTTGAAACGTCACGACATACCACTGACTCCAAGCATGATAATTATTCTTTTCCTGATAAAATGGTCAGACTTCCGTCATACTTTTGACATTTACCTTTAATAAACCAAGGTAATATATTTGTTTCACTCATTTTTCTGTGTCAGAGGAAAATAACAACAGCTCATTTTACAATTTAAATTTTAATATTTTTCTCAACCCATACAAAATCATCACTACCATCATTCAAACATTAAAAAAGTGCAATCAATATATATTTATTTTTATGTTGTAGCATTAGAAACCATACACTTTACTAATATTATTCCAGTCTACAAATATTCATGGAGTTCTTTCTTGGACGTTGTATTGAGAAAGGGAAGATATCTTTAAGAAATATATGCGATAAGAACGACCATGTTTACAATCACATGTACTTAAGGAGAGCAGCAACTTTGTAGGCACCTGTCGGCTGACCTACCGACCCCACTCATTTTGACTTTCATAATATCACATTAACTTTGTCCTCAAGTACCGTACAGTATGTTAAGCCTACTCCTCACAAAAGGAATTTGTGACCTTCCACTCTTCTTGGTTCTGGCCATACTTTCCCAATATACTCACTAGGAGAGGCCGCCAAGTGGTTTACTAGAAAAGTGTTCAGATTTGGAGGGTTTGCTCTTCATAAAAAAATAGTTTGCCATTGTACGAGCGTTTTTGCCAATGGGCCTTAGGGCCGTTTTCACCAACTCTTCATTAACGATTATGCCTTGCGCATTCCACAATGGCGGTTTGTTACCGAGTTTCACACGTAGGCTAATTTCATCCATATGAATATAAAATATGTTTATGACAATGAAATTATAAAAGATTACACACATTATTACGTTTTAATACCAAGAAAGACCAATATGGAAATAAAAAAATAGAAAAATATCCGTATGAGGATTCGAACTGCTTCCAGCGCTGCGTAATAAATTGAGAAACTGCACCTCTACCGCTTACGCTACGAAGATAACGAGGTAAATGCGTCCTATCACGCTATCTATTGACACAACTGCCAGTTCTCATAAATACTTTGTTCATATCATTTTAGGCTTTTGCCACGAATGAGGTCTTCTGTATTTCCCTTCCTTTATAATTATGTTCCAGAAAGTCTCAAGGAAGCATCGCAAACAACGATCAGTGTTAGAAGCTTCCAATTCTGTCCGCCATGCTGTTCAAGATGAAACCCAGTCTACGCATGCGCGAGAGCCGTAAATCTTATTTAAGTAATTGCGAACCCGAATGTCCTCGTGAAATGCATCAAAGATAATCACGCATTAACTCTCGTATTTAAGTTAAATACAACTTAACTAATTAAGCGTTAGTAAATAGTTGGTGAAAACGGACCTTAGTGTGTTAAAAATTGAACGTTTAAAATCAATCCTCAAACTTTTGTAGTCTTATTCTCGCACACGTACCCGGTTCGTCTCCTTGGCGTAGTCGCTAGCGTGTTGGCGTTGGAAATTGAAGTTACCGTGATCGAAACATACCTTGATCTTTTTTTAGTAAAAGAAAAAGAAAGGTCTGACTCGAACTCGAAACCTTCAATTCACCCCCCACCCCTCCAACGCGCTAGTGACTACGCCACGGAGACGAGCCGAATACATGTGTGGGAATAGGACTACAAAAGTTTGAGGATTGATTTTAAACGTTCAATTTTGAACATGCTAAGAGGCCCATTGGCAAAAACGCTCGAACAAAGGCAAAATATGTTATCATTTCAAATTATCTTGTGGACTTCAGCGTTATGCTTTGGTCCACCGTTATGCGTTACGGTTACGGAGAGGAAATGTACTAAGGTTGCACTTGAGCGTATGACGTTATCATGTTGGTCAGTTCAAATGCACCGAGTCTGAGTTTACTCCTGTGCTATGGCGTTATGCGATACGGAGACGGAGAGCGCGTGACATGCAGCATATTGCACCTCCTGCTCTCCATTTCCCGCGCGGGAAGCCTAAGTTAAAGGGTAATTGAGTCTGTTAAAAGAGTCCTGGGGCTTCGAGCGAAGCGAGAAGCCCTCCTGCCTTTCTAACATGTGTAGCATTTGTAGCATGCGTCACTTGAAATTATATAAAGTCTAGTCTTTCAGACTGACTAACTTTTTTTTTAATGAAGGGCAAACCCTCCAAATTTAAAACGCTTTTCTAGTAAACCACTTGGCGGCCTCTCCTTGTCAGCCTGCAATATCTCCATCATCATCTCAGTCTTTCTGCCATTGTGATTCAAATGCACATTTCCTGCACACCATAGCAAGCTCTCTATAGGAAACTCAGTCAACTTGTGACGTAATAACTGAAGTTAGTGTGTGCTACGTGGATTATAACGAAAGTTTTGACGAAGGTTTCAGTTCCAATGCTTACACCGTCTGCTTTGAGAGAGGCCCAAGTTGTTGAGCTTTAGTCATTGTCTGCAGAGCATTCTCTAAGTTCAGCCATTACATCAAGACTTGTCGATGAGACTCCGCCAGGTGGAACCTGCAATGGAGCTATGGGTAAGTATATCTTTGCTTTAACAAGTAGGGTTCACCAATTCTGTAACTTCGCCTCAGTCAATACGAGCTGCATTAAAGTGATTCTTAGCATGCAAGGCTTCTGGTAATTTCATTAAGGACATGAGACACTGGAGTATTAGTGGGAAACCAAACCATCAATGTAATTTATATTTCACTGATAGAATCACATTTTTTGCTCTTTAGGGACAGAGCGAGTAGTAGCTTGACCAACAGCCAAGAAGATGCAAGCTCTCAGCGGGGCCGTATTTCTAAATAGGCTGAGTAGGCTGCAGCCTAGGGCGGCAAATTTTCAGGGGCGGCAGTTTGGCAATTTATTCAAAAGTTAAAATGAAGTATTTCACACGTTAATAATATTTTCCGTGCGAATTTAAGAATACATGTTACTTAAACATATTAGCCGGCCCCGTGGTGTTGGGGTAGCGCGCCTGCCTCTCACCCGGAGGCCCCGGGTTCGATCCCCGGCTCCATCAGGGATTTTAAAACTGACGTGAGGGTTGGAACGGGGTGCACTCAGCCTTGTGAGGACAATTGAGTAGCTGTCTGACAGTGAAACAGCGCCCCGATCACGAAAACCAAGATTAACGGCCGAGGGAACCCGACGCGCTGATCACGCGTCACCCCAATATCTGCAGGCCGAATGGCTGGGCAGCGGTCTCTTGGTCGGCCTTAGCCCGTCACGGGCTGTATAGTGCCAGGGGTTGACTTTTTTTAAAAAACATATGTCCTTCTACAATTTTTCCTGCCTTAGAAGAGCTAAGAACTATCTGCGAACTAGTATTTCTGAAATACGGTTAAACTCACATTCATTATTTAGTATTAAGGCAAATACAACAAAAACACTTTCATATGGGGACATTATTAACGAGTTTGCCATTAAGAAATCTCGTATGAAAGCTATGTAAATTTGAACATCAAGATTACATGGGGTGAGTTGTTTTAGAGAAGTTTGTATATTTTTCAACAAATTAACCAGTACCGGTAATTAACTATATTTTGTGTCATTTCATTTCACCATGTAAGACAACTTAATTCAAATTGAACACAGTTCTTCAATTACGCAAAAGATAGTCATTAGCATTGAAATATAAATAAAAAATATGTGTACAATAGTGATCACTGATCTCCAAGAACAAATTAATTAATTAAGTTCGAAATCCATTTCATTTTTTAACGAATCTTAAAAGAAGTAAGTAAAAATACAAGTAGATAACCATTAAAATTGTAGTTTTATCTAAACTAAATGAACTTCATGTTTAAAAAATATGAAAACGCCAATGAACTATCCTTTTGTTGTATAAAACAAATGTATTAAGCAAATATGAACTATTGAGGTGGCGGCAAATGGACTTTAGCCTATAGGCGGTATACTCTTAAATCCGGCCCTGGCTCTCGGATGTTAATGGACACATGGTACAGCCAGTGATCAAAGGCAGACTAACAAGACGGACACATTTGTGGTATATCTTTCAAAGTTGTGAGGTAACAAGTTCATGGTCTCCAGAATGCGGTTGTTGAAAACAATTTGCAAAAGTATTAAATAAACAACTTCCGTTTACCTGTTGCTACATGGACTACTTAGGCTATACAAGATTCTTTTTCAGGACGCTTGTACAATGGGGTCCACTGTGTGAAAATGATCAACGACGATGGGCCCACGATTCGAATTGTTGTACATAGTTAAATTATTTAAGCATTCTTTATTCATTTGTTTAATCATCATAATGATATAAAAAAAAAATATTGTGAGATCAAACCATAGACTGTTTTATGAGAATTTTTAGTGTGTTTGACTGAAGAGAGCCGAAACATGTCTCAAAGTGTATATTGACATCGATTGATTTAAAAATAAAATTGTATTGTGAAGAACTGATCAGCTCCTCAAAACGGAAAGAAGAATCATTAGAACGTGCATAAATAAAAAGTATCAGATTGAGAGAGTCTGGAGGATTCTCCCAAATGAAACTGTCTATCGTGAGATTGATCCAATCACCAGCACAATGAAGAAGAAAAGAATGTCATATTTTTTCACATCTTACGGCTTCCAGAAAGCAGAATTGTACGCCAACTGGTGATGAGAAATCTAGGAAAGAAAACTGGAGGAAAATGGATCCAAGAAATCCAACAAGATCTCAAAGCAATTGGACTCAAGATAACAGATGCCGAGGAGAAAAATGAAATTAACACCATTCTTAAAACTCACAAATTTTCTGCAGAAATGACACATAGAAAGCCTAAGGAGATTTCAGATGAGTTGAGAAAATCCCGATCTGAAAGAATGATAATGTACTGGAAAGAGCGCAAGAACCAAGCAGTACTACCTTCAAAGAAGAAGTGATTGTGGAACGACTCAAGTGGTCCAATGTGACCAATCAAGATTATTATTAATAATAATAATAATAATAATAATAATTGTTGTTTTATGTCTACCCCTTATTATTCCCGTTTTCCAACGGGGTCGGGGATGAGATGCGATGGAAGTCTTTGTGGCGATGATTTTTACGGCCGGATGCCCTTCCTGACGCCAACCTCATGAGAGGAGTTAATGAGAGATGAAATGAATGATTGTGAAAAACTGGGCAAGGATATGGAAGGAAGTGGCCGTGGCCTGTCAGAAGGTACCGTCCCAGCATTTGCCTGTGTTGAAAATGGCAAACCACGGAAAACCATTTCAAGGACGGCCGACGGTGGGGCTCAAACCCACGCGTCTACCGAGTCAGCAGAGAGCTTGGCCCCATGGCCTAATGCTGAGGTTTAGCCAGCGTAGCCACTACTGTCAGTAATAATAATAATAATAATAATAACGTGGATATTTGTGTAACATACACATGGTACACTACGTACAACTAACTTTTCAAAGCAAAATAGAAAGAATTCTAAATTGTTCAGAATGAGACTGCTCAGTGTGCTGAAGCTGATATTCATAAATGGTACAAGATGCTAAACATTATTTCCAACACAATGAAATATCAAACTGACAAGCACAGAACTGATTTGAGATTCTGAAACACCCAGCCTATCAGGTGCAGCTCAGCAGGTTAGGCAACATAAGCTAAGCTTACCTAGACATTTTGAGAAAGAGAACTTGTTTGAATGGTTATTTTGTTTTCAGAAAGTTTCAACGTGTCTACTCTCAAGAGCGACACAAGCTTTGCAACAAAATCTCTTCAGAGGTCAGGAAAGTACAGTCGAGAGCTTGCCTGGTCCCCCAGCTTCCAAGTGTTTGGTCCTTGAATGAGCATTCAAACAAACAGCAGTCTTCCACAGAGGCCTTGCCTAGGGTTTGCTCCTGGAGGGGGAGGAGGTGAGGGCTCGCACATAATCAATAACAAATATACGATCCTGAAGTTTCTGAACCTCTTATCTATACTTTTTCCCGAGTTAGATTTCATTAACATTTGATCCACTGTTAATTCATTTATAAAAAACAAATGCAGGAAAATTAATAATTTTGTTGAAAAATCTCCAGTCTCCTTCGCGAAATCATATGGCCCTTTCAATTATTTGACATTGTATATTAATAAACTCAATTATTTGACATTGTATATTAATAAACTAGAGTTTCCACGAAAATGTAACTTAATACAACTATACAGTTTAACACAATATTATTCACTTTCCACAGTGGCACTCACAGTCACCTCTCTAGCTAACTGAACAGTTGACCATTTTCCTAATTCAGTAAGTGTTAAGTTTAGGTAACACTCAATGTTTTACACGAGTCAAATGATATGCTTTCGAATTAGCGAGTATGAACTTACACAATCCAATCATCAGGCGTCAATCCGAAAATTGCTTATATTCAAAATCTTCATATTTTTATTATTTAACTCCGGGGTACGACACTGTTGTCCACACCCAACGCATATCGTATATCACTTGGGCCAGCTCCGGCCAGCTCCTGCCAGCCCTCTCTAGATTAATTACGGTAATTGTAGACTTCTAAAGACCCCATGCAATTGTCGGGAAGAGGTACTTTTCCCTTTTCACAACTTTGACAAGGCAGATTATTGGAAATATATTATTTATGATTCACATATCTTTCTGGGAGTAATTAGAAGTTTATTTCTATTTGAATCGTCACTGCTGCAGCGGATATATTTGTTTTATTACGTAAATAAATGATTTTACTTCTTGCTCATTCAACGACGGCAGCCATGACAAATTTACGCCCTACTCTATGTCATCCCCGTTGCCAACATGTCTGATACAAAATACACCACACGACACGTGAATAAAGAAATTAAAGCAAAACCCTTGGAATGGATAAATAGTTACGGCTGTGAGTTGTTTCGTCGCCTCGCCGGTTGAGTCACAGCTGCCCCGGGCTGGGCTCCGTCTCAGTGTATTACGTGCTCCTTACGCAACAGGGCTACTAGGACAAAGGGATGGTCCAGAATATTCGTGACCCAGCCAGTGATGGAAACCTCGAGAAGCCGTGAATCCTGGATGGGTCTAGAAGCATTTGAGTCACCGGCCTGCTATATAAGAGCTACCTGTCAAGCGGGGTGGACCGTGTTTTTTCGAGCTACTGCGAGCGACAGTTGTTGGCGACGTGACTTGCGAAACCCTAGTGAAGCTGATTTCTTGACACCGAAGGAGTGAGAAGCCTGCAGAGGAACTGTGTCTTGAACGAGTGTGTTTTCCAGTGCAGCAGAGATTAGTGTGGTGAATTGCGAAAGCACCGGGGGCTGTTCCCCCAGCCAGTGGACAGCGAAGCCGAATGTAGTGGTGAGTGACCGGCTATCGTAAGTAACGGTAGCTTGCGTATTCTAGGAAGAGTTGCAGGTAGTTATATCGAGGCCACCGGTCTCATTAGGAGGAATTAACTTCTGTGGCTTCTAGACAAGTGAAAGGCAAGTGTTCCCTGAGAGAGGAAGCTGGAGTGAGGTACTAATTGCTTGTATTTGCTATTTGTGTGGTGTATCTTTCAAGCCCGCAATAAAGCTAATTATATTTCTTTAAAGGAACAATTGTGTTTGTGCTTTCACCCACCGTAATCCAGTTAACGCAAGTTATACTAGGGGATGGCACGTAACAATATTATTGATGCGCGACTACCCCCACTGTTCGTGACAAAAACCAGGGGTGTTTATATTAGCTAACGCGGCCCTTAACAATTATCGGTCTAGGCGAAAACCATTGGTCTGCCGGATGCGATATAGTACCGAAAGCGTGGGGTTGGCAATACGGTACACGATTCTAAAAATGGCTGAATCAGCTGGAATTTCGTCTATTAAGTAGTGTTCATATTTGGGATGGATGGGTGGGTCACAGACAGCGGAGGAGCAAACATCTATTACTACAAAATCTCCAGATATTTTCCCGACTATTCATTCAGGTAATTTGGTTAATTTCAGTACCGGTACTTTTAAGAATTTTGTATCGAAAAGTACCTCTTTCCGATTTTTACCAGCGTTTTCAACAACGATGGACCAACACATAAAATGTTACATTTTTCCATCATTTTTGATTAGAAGTATTAGTTTGTGCTCTGAGTTTTGAACATGTGCAAGTCAGAAATACACATAATTAGCCTAAACTGAGTCGTTGCTGAAGCCCATAGCCCCACGTAGCACACTTGTTTAAACCCTTGAAAGAGGCTATCAACTGACTATGATGTGGCTATCAAAAGCTTCAAGTATAGATCTCCAATTATAAAATCCGTGTCAAACACTAAGAAGTTGAATAATTAAATTAAAACGTGCAAGTTTCGGTTTACAATGATACCTTCGTCAGCATAGAGTAAATAATAAAACGAATCCTAAAAACTATGTTAACAAATACCAAAGAGAAAATGGATATCCTAATAAAGCATTAGAATTTAAATAAATTAAATGAAAGTTCACAAAAAAAACTTTCATTTATTTAAATTCTAATGCTTTTGTAAGGATATCCGCTCTCTCTCTTTGGTATATGTTAACATAGTTCTTAAGATTCTTTTTATTATTTAATCTACGCTGACGAAGGTATCATTGTATACCGAAACTTGCACGTCTTAATTTAATTATTAAACTACTTAGTAAACGGCTTCGGTGGCATAGTTGGTAGCATGCTAAGCTTCTATGCCCTAGAACGCGGGTTCAAACCCGGCCGAAGTCATCGGATTTTTTAAGAGCGTAAAGAATCCCTCAGTATGCCTTCCTTCGGAGGGGAAGTAAATCCGGCGGTTCCATGTCATAGATTTAGGCATGTTAAGGAACCTTCCACTAATTACATCTGTATGAAGCTAAATTATATATAGGGTAAACATTCGATTTAGGTTCCGACGTTCGTCGCCAGGAGCTGACTGCGGTGGCATCTGGTAATCAAGTTCTGAACTAGTAGTCGTTGACGGTGGCAATTGGCGGCAAAAGTAGGAACTATTTGAAAAAAATCAATGTCTGCAGTCCTCACTTGAATTTAAAACAGATTTTAAAAAACGCACGCGCACGCGCCCACGCACACGCACAAAAAGTACACGGGGCTAGGCTAAATGACCGCGTTGTCGCAGCCCCTAAACTGAGGAACCAACCAACCAAACTTCTTAGTGTCAACAATGATAATATTTAATACCATATTCATAATGGTTATGTCTATGCATTTTATTTGAAGTATAGTTCTGCTACTCATTGATTTATTGATTGATTTAAGAGGTTAATAGACATCGCGGTCATGTAGCCCTGTGTACTTCGGTGCGTGTGGAATTTGCCTGATAATCTGTGAGATTGTGATGGCTGTATTAGTGTATTTGTAATTCGTGCGAGGTTTGGGAATGAGCCGGTTGTGGCCTTACGTTAGGAACCATCCCGGCATTTGCCTGGAGTAGAAGTGGGGAAACCAGGGAAAACTACTTCCAGGATGGCTGAGGTAGGAATCAATCTAGTCTCCTCTTAGTTTCGTCTCACGAGGCCGAGTGTACCCCGTTCCAGCCCTCAGACCAGAATTCAATTTATTGGCAGAGCCGGGAATCAAACCAGGGCCTTCGCGGTGTATCTGCTACTCCTCACGCTATGGAATACTGTTGATGTTATCCAATAACTTTTTTCTTCTGTAACATTTCATGTTACAATGTTGGTGTTCTGTGTTTTACTCGTGTGCCTTTTGGTGTACAGATGTTCAAAATAGTGTCCGTTAGTAATGGCTACCTAATGTAGGCTATATTGCAGTATGTTCTTAAAGAACGTATTATTATTCAGAGTATTCCAAGTGTTATCTGGTGATTTAACTAAATACATCAATAGGTTATGGGCCCAGATACGTGTTGAGAAATTAAGTGTGTGATAAAACGTGTCGGCGTTGTATATTTCTGTTCAAAATCTCGACGAAGCTGACTTTAAGGTTACGCACGTGTTGATGTTGCAGTGCAAAATGAATTCAACAAGGTTTATCAACATCGGACTTCTGGAAGGGAAATCAAATTGGAGCACTTGGAAATACAAAATAAGTATTTGTTTACGTGAAATTCCCGGAGCACTTGATGTTATCGAAGGCAGGTTAGTCAAACCAAATGTAAGTTACTTCCCGCGAGTGCGACTGCTGATGAAAGGCCGGCGTATAAAAGTGCATTAGAAGCATTTAATAAAACGGACAGTAATGCTTTAATTATTTTAACTACAAACATGACTGAAGAAACATTGCAGAAAATAATGCGTCTTAATACGTCTCGGGAAGTATGGTCAGAACTACACAAATTGTTTGACGGCGTTTCTGAAGACAAGATTCCTCTGCTTACAGTTCTTTGGTTTTAAAAAGCATCCTGAAGATGATATCGTGACACATATTTCGAAACTGAAAAAAATGTGGAGTGAATTAAAGCAAGAAATGACTAAAGATGTTAAAGGTAATTCCGAATTGCCAGATTTATTTGTGATATGTAAAATCTTAGGTACATTGTCTGAAGATTATTTTTCGTTTAAATCAAGCTGGATGTTAATGTCTAAAAGTGACAGGACAATTGATAATCGGACCAATCAATTGTGTGCATATGAAAAGGCTTTGAGGACCAAGGAGGATGAATTTATTGCTCAGGAAACCCTATTCATGGACTCGTCAAAGCAGCTATCCCAGCCAGTATGTTCAACCAAGCCGAAGATGAAAAAGAAGATAATATGCCACTACTGCAAGAAACCCAATCATACTGTCAAAATGTGTAGAAAATGGGCAGCCGATGGAAAACCTCCGAAACCAAGTTGCGCAGATACTAAGGATACGAACATGACACTTGTTGCTGTTACCTCGGCAGTAATGAATGCTGAATGTAGGCCTAGTGACTGGTACGTAGATAATGGTGCGACAAGTCACATTACGAACGACAGAAATTCATTAAAGAATTTTCAACCATTTTCAACAAAACATTCAGTGACTACAGCTAGTGGTGACAAGATCGAAGCGATCGGAAAAGGTTCAGTAGACATTGAAGCAGCAGTTGGAGGAAAAGTGGCATGCAATTACTCTGGCAGATGTTTGGTATGTGCCAAAGATTCAGAAGAATCTATTCTCTGTTCTAGCAGCACAAGATAAGCATCCAAAATGTGAATTCATATCAACTGCAGAAATTTGTAACTTCAAAGTTAACCAAGATGTCAAACTGGTAGGCATACGTGATCGATTTGGAGGACTTTTTAAATTGGCAGTGAGAAATATAAGACCCATTTCTCACAATGAAGTTAATGTCACAGGCAAAGATCATGAAAGATATGAACATCAAAACAAGCGCCATGTGAAGTCGATTCTCAGCTAGGACCTAAACATCAAAGTGGAAATGGACAGTTAACTGTGTGAAGGCTGTATTTATGGCAAGGCTCATCGTCTACCGTTTGGCACCAGAAAGAAGACAACGGAACCAGGAGAGCTTATCCACACAGATGTGTGCGGACCATTCCAAAAATCAGTGTCGGGATATCGATAGTTCTTTTCAAAGATGACTACACAAAATTTAGGACAATCTACTTCATCAAAGAAAAAAGTGAGGTTGTGAAAAAGTTGAGTCAGTTTATAGCTGAAGCAAAGACAGCTGGACATGTTATTGAAGAACTTCTGAGTGACAATGGAAGAGAGTTTGACAATGAAGTAGTCAAGAAAATTCTTCAAAAAGGAAGGAATCACACAGCGTCTCACAATGCCGTACACTCCTGAGCAGAATGGATGTAGTGAGAGAGAAAATCGAACATTCGTGGAAACAGCAAGAGCCATTATGCATGCTCATGGAAATATTCCACAAAGACTTTGGGCTGAAATGATAAATTCAGCTTCGTACATCCTGAATCGGACAGGACCTTCCAATGTTTCTGGGGTATCTCCATAGGAGATGTGGTATGGCAAGAAACCTGGAACGAAGCATTTGCGAATAATAGGATCCACTTGCTATGTTCATGTTCCAAAACAACGACGAAAGAAAATGGATCGTAAAGCTGTGAAAGGGATTTTGATTGGCTATGATCACGATGAAGGGTATCGAATTTGGTGCAAAGAAGAAAACAGGCTAATCAGATCACGAGATGTAACTTTTGAGGAGAAGACTAATCGAGAGGAAAAGAATGGATATCCCAATAAATGTCGAGCTACCTAACCAAGTATTTCTAGAATCAGGTACTCAGACAGAGGACCAGCCTGATGTTAAACCTCAGAGTGATGAAGAGGATTTCTTGGGTTTCGACGACCTTTTCCCAGATGAAGATGACCACCAAAACAATGAGATGACTGGACGACAGCTGCGAGATCAGTCTACACTTAAACGTCCGAAAATTCTTCAAGACTATGTAGCATCTGTTTCAACAACTTTTAAAGAACCCGATGGCTATGCTGAAGCTTTGAAATCGGATGAACGGGATGACTGGAAAGAAGCCATGGATCGAGAAATGAGAGCACATCAAGAAAATGCGACTTGGGTCATGGAGGATTTACCGCCTGGAAAAAGATCCATTCCCTGCAAATGGGTTTCTTCTTGCATCGTTATGCCCGACTCAGGAGCACTGTTGAACCTGTTTAGCTGATGTGTTGGCCTTCTTTTCCTTCCAAAATCTCTTCATCCTCTCGCTGAGCTCCTTTCTTCGGTCTTCTGTCCAAGTTATGGTGGCCCTGGTGTTGGGTTTGTCTTCAAATTGGTAATTGTCGATTAGGGTTCTGAATTTGCATCTGTCCTGTATAATATTGTCTGAAATGTTGATTTCCTGGAGATCTGTTTCAATTTCACGTAGCCAGCTGTTCTTGGTTTTTAGTGAGAGGGCCAAGTTGAGAATTCTTTTAGTCAATCTGCCATTGTTCATTCTGATAATAAGCCCGTAAAATTTCAATCGTCTTTTCCGAAAAGTATGAGACATTTTTTCACATTGGCGATATATTTCCTGGGATGACTTTTTCCTCCAGATTCCCTCTATAAAAACTGGGCCAAAATTTTTTCTTAAAATTTTCCTTTCTTGTTTTTCAATCTCTTTGGTTAAAGATTTGCCACCAATGATTAAGGTTTCTGATGCATATAACGCCTCCGGTTTGATTACTGTATTATGTCTAAGTTTTGCATTCCGAGATATTGATTTTTTGTTATACCTATTCCAAGTGATTCTGTAAGCTTTCTGTAATTTGGAAATTCTCTCTTTAATTGCTTCACGGTTTAAACCAGAGGGCTGAATAATTTCTCCCAGGTATTTGAATTCGTTCACTTGAAAGATTTTGCCGAATTTAGTTCTCATAGGTTGTCCGTCTAAGTATCGTGAGGCTCCTTCCATGTACTGAGTTTTCTCATAAGAAATTTGAAGTCCCGTTTTGATGGCAATTTCATGTAATTTCTCAATGGAATGAATTGCTACTTGCCTGTTATTAGAAAGGATTGCTATGTCATCAGCAAAGGCCAAACAATGTACATGAATTCTATCTTTGAGTAGTCTGCCAAGGGTTATTCCCTTAGTTTCCTTTTCCCAGGTCCTGATTATCTTCTCAAGTACGAGGTTGAACAGTAACGGAGATAATCCGTCTCCTTGGCGGACCCCAGTGTTAATTGCAAAAGGCTCAGATATTTCGCCGAGGAATTTAACTTTTGAAGTAGTGCCAGTTAATGTTTGTCTGATTAATTCTCTTGTTTTTCTATCCACTTGAAATTCTTCTAGAGTATTGAAAAGGGTTTGACGATCTATAGTCATATGCTTTTCTGAAATCTACAAAGGTAATGACTGTTGTCTGGTTTTGCGCATTTGTAGGATAGTTTTGAGATTAAGAATTTGTTCCGTACATGATCTTCCTTTTCGGAAACCTGCCTGGTATTCTCCAATCAGACGGGTCTGTTTGTTTCTCAAGTCTAGTGAGCAGGGCTTTGGAGAAAATTTTATAAATAACTGGTATCAAGGAAATTCCTCTATAATTATTGATGTTGGTTTTATCCCCTTTCTTGTGCAGTGGATGGATTAGCGCACATTTCCAATCCTCAGGTATTTCTTCGGTGATCCAGATGTTCTCAAGAATTGAATGGATTTTCCGGGCTACGTTCTCACCACCTATCTTCAGCATTTCGGCAATTATACCATCTTCCCCTGGGGCTTTATTATTTTTGAGTCCATGGATTATTTATTTAATTTCTTCCAATGTTGGGGGTTCTGAATCTTGGTTGGATGTTTTTTTTTTTCAGATGAGTTGTTCTTTAGGGGATTCACAGTTTAAAAGATCCTTGAAATAATCTGCTAGAAGTTTGCAATTTTCTTGATTATTTGTTTCCAATGTCCCATCCGGGCGTTTGAAGCAAAGACTGGGTGCCTGATAATTTGATAATTCTTCTCTGAATGTTTTGTAGAAGTTTCGTGTATTGTTTTGAGTAAAATCTTGTTCAATTTCAGCTAATCTGTAGTGATCGTACTTGCGTTTTTCAGATCTGATGATTTTAGAGGTTTGTTTCTGTACTTTGGCGAATTCGTGCCAATTTTGTTCCGTTTTGTGAGAATTCCAATTCTGCCAGGCTTTAATTCTGAAGTTAGCATTGTCACAGGTTTCGTTCCACCACCTATGCTTGTGTTTCCTGGGCGGTGTGCCAATGTTTTGAGAAGCTTTCGAAAGTATATCTTTGAGTTCTAACCAGCCAGAAGAATCGTGAGTAGGGATACTTTCTTGGAAAGTACTGGCGTTCTGTTTAAGAAATTCTGGATCGACGCGCAGATTTTTTTGTTATTTTTGGTTTGGACCTGTTTGGTTGAAATTTTACCTTGATTAAGGATAGATGGTGGTCAGAGTCAATGACTCCTTTCTTGACTTTGACATTCATAATTTCTTTTTGATTCTTTTTGGAAATAGCCACATGATCTATTTGAAATTCTCCTAAGTGAAAATTAGGGGATCTCCAGGTCGTTTTCTTGTGTGGAAGTGCCAGGAAATGTGTTGACAGTTTGAGATCAAAAGTTTTGCAAAAATCAAGTAATCTTTCTCCATTTTTATTAGTTCTATTGTGTGCTGGTTATAGTCCTACAATGGTCCTGAATTTCCTTTCTCTACCAATTTGGGCATTAAAATCTCCCAATAGGATTTTTATGTGATAATTTGGAATGATGGCTGTAGTTTCTTCCATCAGTTCCCAGAAGTCTTCCACCTTTTGTGGATCTTTACGATTGTAGTTGTTGGTGGGTCCATGCGCATTAATAAGCGTATAAGCTTTGTTTCCTGATTTAACGGATAGTGTTGAAATTCTTTCAGAAGGCGAGGAAAAGTTAAGCACTGAGTTTATAATGTTTTTTCTGACAGCGAATCCAGTGCCAAATTTTAGTGGCTTCATATGGAGGGAGATTGCTGGCTGGCCTTTATAAATTCTATAATTTCCTGATTCAAAATGATTTTCATCTGTGTATCTGGTTTCCTGTAGTGCTAAAATTTGGATGTTGAAGTTATCCAACATGTCTTAATTGTTTTAACTTGCCAGTTTTCCGAAGTGTGTTGATGTTTAAGCTACCAATGAAAGTTTTGCATTTTGGGCGAAGAGATTTGGGAAGCTCCGATACATTCCCGCATGATGTTCTCGGCCCCCCAGAATCCGATGACGGAGAAAAATAACTAGTATGTCTACTAGGGCCTGGGGTGGTTATATTGTAGGTTGTTTCCATCATGCTAACAAGTTGAAAGTAGTGGGGACATCGATCTATGTCAGTGTCATGGTTACAACTGAAGTAGTGAGCTTCAGAGGTTGCTGAAGATGTTGTCACCTGCAAATGGGTTTATAAAGTAAAAACAAATGCAGATGGCTCGGTGGATGAATTTAAAGCCAGGTTGGTGATAAAGGGTTTTTCACAACAGAAAGGTGTCGATTATGACCAGACGTTCAGTCTAGTGGCAAGAACATCTACTATTCGAACACTACTCGCTGTTGCTGCCAATGAAAACATGATGCTAGCTCAAGTAGATGTGTCAACAGCATTTCTCTATGGTAATTTAGAGGAGACCATATTCATGAAGCAGCCTGAAGGGTACAATGATGGTTCCAGTGGAGTATGTCGTCTCAAGAAGAGCTTGTATGGGCTGAAACAAGCGCCTCGCTGTTGGAACAAAAAGTTCAGTGACTACATAATCAAATTAGGATTTCGAAGGAATGAAGCTGATCCTTGTCTCTTCGTTAGGCAGAGAGATTGCAGCAAAATTTTCTTCGTCCTCTGCGTTGATGATGGCTTGATAGCAGCTGTCAATGAGCATGAACTTCAGCAGTTTATTGACTATCTCAAGAAGGAATTGAAAATGACTTCAAAACCATTGTTTGCAACTCGACTCCAACAATTGTGTGACAGCATGGGGGTCTGCAAGTTATTAAATAAGGGAGAGTGTTGATGTTATCGAATAACTTTCTTCTTCTGTAACATTTCATGTTACAATGTTGGCGTTCTGTGTTTTACTCGTGTGCCTTTTGGTGTACAGATGTTCAAAATAGTGTCCGTTAGTAATGGCTACCTAATGTAGGCTATATTGCAGTATGTTCTTAAAGAACGTATTAAATACAGAGTATTCTAAGTGTTCTCTGGTGATTTAAGTGCAGACTTCAATAAATACAATCTGAACAGCTTCCAGAAAACCATCAAGAGCATTGTTCTGTCTGATTCTGCCACAATCACCGAAGCCATCAAACTTTATTTCATTTGACACGTCTCATAGAAGATGACGATGACAATCATTTAAAAGAAAGTTTTACTATATAGGAGCCGGAGTTGTTAGAACAAAGGTACTTTTATTTGCATTGTACGGTATGTGAGAGTTCCAGACATTTTTTTTTCAGTGCCATATTCCTCCTTTTTTATTTTTTTTATTTTAGATCAACACCAACAAGGTACACCTCCAAAAGTTGCTGTGTCCTTTTCCTAGAGAGATACATTGAAAGCATATGGGAACTAGTTACTGTGCTTACCCGTCACAGCTCTTATGCTAGGCTACTTTCCTCTGATGCTCATCTTTCTATGATTTACATGGAACTGTTAGGCCTGCTATAATTCTGGAAGAAATAGGCCTCTGCCCAATATACAGCACTTATTATGTAAAGATATCCTAAGCTGGAGGATGCAAGCCGAAGTTCAAAATTGTAAGAAGATGTAAGTCCTTTCAAAATAGAGTCAGGTCATCTGCACTACTTACCCCATATGAATTCTGGACAAATACGAAGAATTACATACTGAAAAGTGTCTTAACACAATGTGGCAACATTGCATGGCAAAGAATATCCATTCACCTTACATCTTAAATTTTCATGTTACATGCACCAACTCCCCAAAAAATTATCTTTGAATGACTGCTTACATTGTTGATTCTCACCTCACACAAGTCATATAATATTTACTACAGAGTAGTTCGTAACAGAAAATCAAACCTCAGTTCACCATTATAAACATTTCTGATGAATTTATAGAGTGTTATGGATTAGAGTGTTGCATTTCTTAATGCAAACATTTTAAAAACAAGGCTGCTGTCCATAGAAAAACCCCAGTCAACCTGTGATGTAATGACTGAAGTTACAAACGTTTTAACGAAGGTTTCAGTTTCAAAGCTTACATTGTCTGCTTTAAGAGAGGCCGAAGTTGTTGAGCTTTGGTCGTTGTCTGACAAGCACTCACTAAGTTCAGTCATTACATCAAAAATTGTCGATGAATTCCTCCAGATGGAACTTGTAATGGTGAGTGGGTATACCTGCCTGAAATACATGGGACTTCAGTTCAAATCCCAGTGCAGATCTCATTTTCAACTACTGATACTTTCTCTACAGTAGGCCTATTTCTAACGAACCTCCAGAAATATTGTACAAAACAATTCTGGAAGTAATGTACGGTACCGGTACTAAACACTTACAAGGACAACCTCAGAGGAAGATCCATGAATCTGCCACTGGCTGAAAATACAGTTGTTGGAGTTAACAGAAAAACAATGTTGCCACATAACGGGCGCCAGGAAAGTTTCTCCGCAGTGGCTATGTGAAGTTGCGAGAGTTTAGTTGGTAGCATGGTGTCCTTGATGGGATGAAGGCCAAATGTGTGGGCTGTGGGCTGTCGAAATCGTCAGTGCATATAGTTAGATTATTGGAAGAGAGCAACAGCACATTATGAATGGCTGTGGTGAGTATCAAGTTTACTGTTTGTTATGATACAAGCAACAGCCGTGCTGCCAACGTAACTGGTGACGTAATCTCTCGCAGCATCTAGTAGGCACTGCGGAGAACATTCCCTGCCGCCCTATAGTTCTATTGAGGAATTTTATTACAAATAATCTTGTCCAGAATGCACATTGTATGGACAGCCTACATAACCACACCGCTTAACCTCAATATACAGTAAAAGCATTTATTGGAATACATTCACAACCTTCAGAAACAGACAACACACGATATGCCTAGTAATGAAGTAACATGATAAGTTAAAGAATTTGTCCAGTGGTTCATTGTTCTGAGAAATTGTGAGTAAATTATTGTTTACCAAAAGTAGGCTACCGGTAGGCCTACTGTAAATGTTCAGTGTTAGCAACACTGTCTGTTGAAAGTCAACAAATGGATCAACATACAGACTGTTCTTTTGATGATATTAACGAAATAGCATACCGTAAGTAGTTTGGTGTGCAGAAAGGCAATGTGCCAGTGCAACAAAGAAAGAGTTCTGTGAAACTTAGGAGAACTAGGTACCATAGTCTAAGCCATTCCTCACACCTCCTTTGTTTGTAATTCTTCCACTCTCTGTGTGCCTCCAAACCTTTGCTGATTCGCCTAATTTGGTATACCTGGGTAAAAACCTCACAACATATACAGTGAAACCTAGAAGATTTGCTGGTACTTAGCAATGTTTTCCCTAGAGCAAGTGGTAGCTCACCCAGATGAGACTGAATCCTTCCTAAGCTGACAGACAACAGATGAGACAGGCACAGATTCAGGGAGGGTTATGATCTACAACCAAAACATTGTATGGTCTTGTCCTGATACAAGAAAGCAATGTTAAATCGTATCAAAAGATTCAAAAATTTCTGTACCGTTTTATACATATTTTTTGATCATTTCATCTTACTTTAAAAGATGCATCTTTTGATACTCTAGACTAAAGGGGAATATTATGACCATGATTGTTTTATCCATACTAATTTTAGATTTTGGAGCGCAAAAGATGGTATTTTGAAGTCGAAAGTGAATTCCAATCGATCACGTTGACGTTGGGAATGTTTGTAACAGAGTTAATAGTAAAATTTTAAAAAAATCGTCGACTAAATTTTCTCAACGTCTCCGTCGAAATGTTCGTAATATTTCACAATAGCTTGGCAAAAGCGTATGCAATATCGTAGAAATAATTATAGTTAATGAATAAAGAAACTATCAGCGTTGCAATAATTTTGTTGAAAATCCCTAGTCGAAGAAACTGTTGTATTTTCGTAGAATGCTTGTCTTGGATCACTTTTCTAAGAAGTTTACAAGACTTTCGATTGATGTTGGTTCTTATTTGAACATGAAAGTAATGTGAGAATTTTATTATAGGACAACAAATGATTGTCAATTGAAACGGAAATGATTAAGATTTTCTTGAGTATCAGACGATAACAGCTGATCATTCAATATTATGCAGGATTAAATTTGAATTGTGACAGAGACTCAAAGGTTTTGTTACCTCTATTAATGAAACGAATTTTAAATGCTCTAATGTAATACATTTTGAATGCAACACGATATTGCATTAGATTGTGAAGAAAGAATTTAAGCAGTTGACTGCTAATATGAACGATAAGCAGGGAGGACAGGAAATGTATTATTATTAACTTGTAATGATGAATGTTGTGGATTTTAAATTCTTTGAAGTACTGCAGGTGTGTGAAACATGTGTTAAGTGGGAGAGAGAGAGTCTGCAGAGTATTAATTAACGCATTGTTGCAATGTTGGAGCGAGAAAGATGGTATTTTGAAGTGGAAAGTGAATTCCAATCGATCACGATGTTGTGAATGTTTGTAACAGAGTTAATAGTGAAAGTTGTTGTTTTTGAATTTTTGTGCCAGTTTAAATTAGAAGCTATTTTGGAACTGAATCTTGTGGAGATCAGTTATTTCACGACGTTGTAGGATTATGTGAAGATTTATTCCATATGTGTGTATTGTACGAGAAGGCTTTACAAGATGAAGATGCTTTAATTGATGTTAAAAAAGCGACTATAGAATGTCCTGTATCGTCGGAAAACACACGAATGAAGAAATTGCATTGAAGCAATATTTCTTATTCTTCTCCCTTCGTTACGGCCAACTAAGGACCACGTCATGTCAACTGTTTCTTATAAATTAAAATGTTGGCCCAGTACTCCTTCATTCGCAATCGATGTTGCACCTTTCTCTCTGTCGTTCACGCCTCCCCGGTTTTTAGTTTCGGCTTAAGTTGAAAACTCCGATTTTTTTAAAGTTTTATCATTTTAAATGATCTTGTCGACTTCGTCGTTACGTTGAGGTCTGGCGTTACGTTACGGTGACGGGACGAAATGTACCTAGAATGCACTGAGGTGTGTGACATTATAGTACGATGTAGCAGCCGAGTACCAAGTAGGCAGTGAAGAAACAAAATAGAATCTTGAAACTCTGTTCTCGCACTGCCTTCTTGGTACTCGGCTGCTAGCATTTAAAATGATATAAAGTCCAGTCTTTTACACTGACTATCCGTATCTTTTATTTCCCTAAGTGGGCCATGCTCCTGGATACTTTACATGTTATCCCAGTCTCCAACAGATCTTTCTCTATTTCACTGAACCAGGCCCCCCTTTGTTTTCTTCTCATGGAAAAAAGCAAAAATTCGGTTGGATAGCAGTGTTGATTTCATTCGGGTTATATGTTCATCAAAAGAAATTATTATTCTTATTCTATTTAACCTGATGTGGATAATTTAAGCATGAGCTAGGCTTTATTGAACGGCCATGACTATCACAATTGAGACAAGTACAAGCAAGGTAACTTAATTCAAGTTGGTGGTTTTCAATTTTCTCAAGTTCCTTTTTCAATAAATTTAATGACGAGTTACGATAGTAAAAATTCGCATATGGACAATGTTATGATGTAGATGTCATACGAGTGTTGTAGATAAGATGTAAATAGTTCAAGGAGATTGGAAATGGTAACAGCTGACTATTGTCCAATCTACCTTAGTGTAAAATAATTTTTAGAGAGATAGGGTGGAGTTTTCGTGATGTATAGAGTAAAAAAATAAGTATTTGTACTTAGCTTTGATGAATCGCATTATGGTTTTAATTTAATTTAGGGTTTTTATTTTATTTATAAACTCCGATAAATTTTGAAAATGCAGATAGCATTATAAAATGTATTCTTATTTTATTTTGAGAATGAGGTTTTGGTTTATTTTTATTAAATTTTATCGTCGTTTGTGGACGGCAGAGTCCATATTTAAATTAACATTTGTATTGTGATACGTTAATAAACCTTAGGACAAGAGGTTTTAGTTTGGCCATCGTTTTTATAGAAACCAAGCGTTATTGATGTCTAATAATTAATGCCAAGGATAGGTGCCCAATTCTATAATTTTCTTTTATCCCATTAGCCCCGAGAAGCGCAAGTTTCTCACTCTACCAATGTTGGGTTAAGTCCTAATTCCATAGTATAATGTCATTGTAGGAAAACTCTTATGTCTCCCGACTTATCCCATGTGTCAGGCATTTCTTTCAGTGGTTTATCTAGCTGGGGCCACGAAGAATCTGCGATCCGTCCATCAGGACAATGCGGTGCGAGCTAGCTTTGTGGTCAAATGTGGGAGGCCTCATAATGAGAATATTGGAACTGAACGCTGAAGCTCACAGTCCACAGAGCAAAGGTGGTAAACATGGCATCATCATTCCTCATTGATGACGATCAGGTGTGGAAAATTTGGGAATGTCCCGTTTGCATGAAATACATGGCAGAACATATTGAACTTTGTAAGAATGATCACAGCATTTGCTGCAAGTGTAACGAGAATGTGGATGTCCGGTATGCAAGGCAGAATATGATGGGGGACGAAATTACATGGCAGAAGAATTAGCAGATAAAGTTATTTTTCATTGTGAAAACAGAGTTTGGGTTTGAAGTAAGAATGCTGAATGCTGAACTCATTTATCGTATGATGAATATATGTACAATATATACAAAAAAAAAGTATGTGCATACACAAGTTCATAAAATCTCATAGTTCTAGGTCAAGATCTCTGACCCATTCAACTGCTTCAACTGATGCTTGATGAACATCAATCAACGTTCCATGGAAAGCTCGGAGAGGGCAGTCGACGACAATGTGATGGATTGACTGTAAGGAGGCACCATAGTCTCAATCTGCAGAGTTAGACCAGCCCCATTTATGCAGTGAATACGCACATCTGCCTTGTCCTGTTGTATCCGATTTAAGATCCTCCATTGGCGTCTTGGAAGATCAAATCCATGTACCCGTTCAAAAGGGTTCCCAACTAGGTGTTTGTTAATTACTGAAGAATAATCCCACCGGATTTTCCACGAGTTATTTACATTAAAGGAGAATCTTTCGTGGGTAATTACTGTGCGCCATGGTGGTTTCCTCGACTTCAAACGTTCGTATACTATTTGCGTAATATCTTGATGAATGGGCAAATAAGGGTTCTGCTGGATTTTCTTCCATGTTTTTAAGAGAGCCTCTGATCTTCTCAAGGCTGGAGGAGGAATGTTGCAGAGGACAGGCAGCCAAAGTGTGTTTGTGCTCTGAATACATCCTGTAATTGTACGCATTGCTTGATTGAGCTGGACATCCATTTTCTTTGTGTAAGAGCTATTAATCCAGGTTGAACAGTAGTATTCTGCAACAGAATACGATAGGGCTAAAGCAGTGGTTCTTAGGATATGAGCATTAGCATCCCATGATGTGCCAGCAAGTTCCTGCAGGATATTATCTAGTTTTGATTTTAGCAGCCACATTTGAGAGATGTTCGAAAGTCAGGGATCTATCCAATGTTATTCCCAAATATTTAGGCGACCTACCGAATGGCAATAAAAGGTCTTTGGCTCTGACCTCTGGTTTATAATTAGACTGTATGTTGCGTAAATGGAATGCCGATATGACTTTTCTGGGGATTTAAGTGGAGGCACCATTTCTCAAAGTATACAACCAAGGTTTCCAGATCAGAGGATAAAATAGTTTCTGGTAGAACGTTGAGACACGAAACAAATGTCATCAGCATAAATGAATTTCCTTGAAGATGTTTCAAGTTTGTCATGAGTATATAGATTGAAAAGGAGGGGAGCCAGGGCAGATCCTTGAGGGAGATCATCATTTAGTGTAAATACTCTACTTTTGTCATTATCAGAGTAGATCTGAAAGTACCCATTACTTAACATGATGTTGAGTAAGGCTGTTAGTTTACAGCACGGAATGACATTCACAAATTTCAGTAGCAGTCTATCACGCTAAACAGTATCATAGGTAGCTGATAGGTCCAAAAAGGCAGCCATGGTCACTAACTTCTTCTCGTACCCATTTTCAATGTGAGTAGTTAGAGAGAGCACTTGGATCGTTAGAACTTCTACCAGATCCAAATCCTGCTTGATTTATAGGAATGTGGTTGTTTATTGTTTCAGAAATTCCATTATAGATCAATCGTTCATGTAGTTTATATCTGACACTAAGAAGTGATATAGGACGATAGTTTTCCACTTTTGTAGGATCCTTATTTGGTTTAGGTATAGCTATTATTTTAGTTCTCTTCATCGGAGGTGGGATGTTTCCAGTCTGCAGGATGAAAATGAAAATCCACAGCCTGCTTCCAGTCTCCGACCGGGTCAGGAATGGAATGAATGAAGCCCCTATCTAGCGGCGAGGATATGAACTGTGCCGGCTGCCGAGGCCTGACGCACTCCTCTGGGGCAATGATTAAATGAATGATAGATGAAATGAAATGATAGTGGAGAGTGTTGCTGGAATGAAATTTTGACAGGGAAAACCGGAGTACCCGGAGAAAAACCTGTCTGCCTCCGTTCTGTCCAGCACAGATCTCACATGGAGTGACCGGGATTTGAACCACGGACTCAGCGGTGAGAGGCCGGCGTGCTGCCGCCTAAGCCACGGAGGCTCAGTCTGCAGGATATTTGAGAAAAAGTTGTTTAACCACTTAACTATAGCAGGTCTGCAGTGAGCCAAAAATTCAGGATATATTCCGTCAAAACCTGCCACTTTCCTAAGTTTCAAACTTTTGATAGCCTCCATAGTTTTTTCTACTTGAAATGGAATGGAGAAGTCAGATGTCTGTGGGGTTGCTCTTTTCTTGGAGTTCAACTGAAATTTGATTTCCCTTTTGATATTCTTGTCTTTTGTGTTCTTAGAAACTGATATAAGATGTTTTGCAAAATCATTCAGGTCAATGGCAGTTTTTGATATTCTAGTTTCAGTACTTGATGAATATAATTTCCTAATGATGGACCAGGCTTTCCTGCTAGAGTAGGTGTGATCAAAGGATTCCACCGTTTCATGCCAATCTTCCTTCGTCTCTAATCCAAAGATTGGAGACCAGTTGCATTGTCAGAATTAGTATGTTCTTCTTATTCACACAGTAAATCTTCACTTTCAGCACTCCAACCAGGAATATACTCTTTTAAGATATCCTCTAGGAATGCATCGTTTGGCTGCACCTTTGATAAGCCCAACAAATCTGCTGTAGTAGTTGTATGTTGATTTTATCCATCTGATGTGGAGTCTGTTTGCTTTGCAAATTTTAACCAGTTGGCTTTCTGGAAGTTCCAGCTTGGTTTAGGGTATGAACATAAACAGTAACAGGAATAGACATTCCTATTTCCAAGATAATGGGTCTATGTTGACTATGTGGAAAATCATTGAGCACTGTTCGACGCACTTGACTATGTGAATTATTAAATTGAGTTGTAAAGCATAAGTCTGGAGTAAAGCCTCAAGACCAGTGAGCTGAGTGAAAAGTAGACAGGTCTTTTGCATCACGTATTAGCTTTAGGTTTTTAGTTTTCATCCAATCCTCTAGAACTTCACCATTAGAGTCATTTTCATTGTACGCCCAGAGATGATGGCGACTGTTGAAGTCGCCAAGGAATATTGCAGAGTGATGCTGAGATGTTAAGAGGGGGTTAGGCCAATTAATGCCCGCAGGTTTGTACACATTAACTATTGTCAAATTTTCAACTTTAACTGTGAACATTCTTGTTCGTCCAATAGAAGGTTAAGATTGTCAGTGGACTGGGCGAAGTAGTGAAATACTTAACCACTTCTCTCTCAAACACCCTTTTGATATTTAGAATCCAATTCCCAGTAGTCTGTCATGGAACCCCAGTTACACATACAAGAGAACAACTAGGCTGGTACAGGCATTTGGAGAGTTATTTTTATACTTTTTTTTATGACTGTACCAACAATCGTCGTTTCAATATTTATTTTTTTCAATTCATAGGACCATCCAAAAATGCATCACGTTTTAGATATTCTGTGAGTTTAGAATCTGTTGATGGTGAAAACAAGCTGCATTTTGTGGTTAATACAAAGGATACACTCTTAGCTTTGATGAGATACTGGAATCCAGACAGCACTTTGAGGTAAACCCTGGTGTATGCAAATACTTCATGGAGGATGGCAAGAGTGTGCCCGTTAAGCTCAGAGTTGTAGATAAAACTGCCGAATGTTAGAGGAATTCAATGTTTTAATGAGAAATTATTAATATGTTTGAGATATTTATAAAGAAAACCCTGCTTACTTGTTCACAAAACTCTTAAATGGTTCTCGTACCAACTACCTTTGCAGTAAGCTGGGTATAACCAAACATTATTAAGAGGTTAGTTTTTTTTTATTATTTTAATTGATTTCTCTAATAGACCTATCAACAAATTACCAAACTGCATATTGCAAGACTGTATCAAATATTACTCTCAGTATATACCACTATATTACAAATTCTTTTACTTATTCTGTCACTAGGAATGAATAAGTTACAATGATAACCTCCACACCTGTGAAATTGTGGACTTGTACCACGGAGACTGGAGCAGACAACTTGAGATGGCAACTGAAGCCTTCAGGTCCTCTCAGTTAACAAAGAGCAGCAGATGTTATGAGCTATTACTTAGTGAATAATTTTTTGCATGCTTAGATTTACTGAGCATTCTATAGTAGTATGTGGTATGCTCGACTTGACGAGAATACTTGGGACAGTGTAATTCACATACTGTAATGCCAGAAGAAAAATTTTATTCTAGAAACTTTCAACAAGAGCATCTTTATACAATATTGTTCACATAAAAGGAATTTAAAAAAATTAAATGGAACATTTCAGGCAGTAGCGTAGCCAAGATCGACCACTGGGAAGGGTTATAGTAACTGGGGGATAACCGTCCTTCGGGAAATTGTAGGGCATAATAATTGATCGTCTATAAAGGAGCCAAAAATGAGCAACAATTCCATAAGTTATACACCTTATCCGGGATAAATATGGAGTTGTAGCCAAAAATTCAAAATGTTCAGACAGGAAGCTTACTTTGTTTATATAGATTATTACTTTAATTAGTACCATAGTAATTAAAAGCATATGTAGTGTTCTAAACTTATACCTCGTAATAATTAACAAATATTACTAACATCGGATGTAGTTAAATAGTTTTCCCCCCATCCCCAATGTTTGAGAGTATATGAAAAGACGCTTCATTTAAAAAATTGACTGCAACAAGTAATTTTCATCAAGTCTAGATGACAACCACATTCATTTGCATAAGAATAATGTTCCTCAAACATCTAACATTCAAAAATGATCTTAGGAATGTGCAGTATTATAAAATACATAATTATTAAAATCTGTGAAGAAAGACCAATCATAAGACAACAAACACTAATTGAATTGGACTATTTGTAGTATAGAATTACACTTACTAAAATTAATTTTAAATAAAATCTTAATTAAAAAGTTCGGTATATTCATATCAATTTACCATACCGATTAGTTTCATGCAAAGTTAAAACATTGATGACATAGTTAACTCTAAATTAACTGGGAGCGGACTTCCTCTGTCTTTACCAGGGGTAATCGAGCTACTGACAGGGTCCTGTAAGGAAGAAATAACAAACACCAAATTCTGCCTACTAGAACCCACAATGACTACCACAATTTCTATGATGAAAACATTACAGATGAAAGAGTAAAAAAAATTGGTTTAAAATTCCTTCTTAACTGAATAAAAACACTGAATACACCTGCTCGATAACATCTGCCTCTCCCTGTACTATGGTTCATTCAGAGCTCCAACTATCAGAAAGATCGATCAAGTTCTCTGTCTCCGTGTCTTCGTACTTTCACAGGGTGGAGGGTTTGTGTCATGTGGTGCTTGACCTACTCTTTGGTTCTCCTGGAGTTTTGCTCCTTTTTTCACTTTTAGTCTGTTTGCTCGCTTCTTGCGAAACTTCTGCCGCAGCTTCTGTTTGACTCGTGCTCTCCGAGTCTACACTTAGTTCTACGGTGGTGTGGTGGGTGTCAACGTTTGTTTGGACAGGACTGGACAGATTGCCCAATTCAGCCGTGAGGTCCAGAACCATTCCTCCATTGGGAATGAGCTCATCTTCTTCATCATCCTTTCTGGCTGCCACCTGAAACAGGAGGAAGATCATGTTTGAAGCACAGTGGTACCAATAGCCTTCCTTCTCTAAAGGTCAAGGTTCATTATAAACAACTATTAAGTTGAGGATAATACATTTGAAATGTCCCATTCATGAACTGGATTCACGAGCACAAAAGGAAGGGACCAAGCTATTACACATGTCATTCTTTATATGGAGGCCTGAACAAGACAAATTTTGATGGTAAACCAGAAGCAATTTCAAGAACTTTCTTATTGCCTCGGTACCTTACATTTCTTGGAGGATTCTAAAGCAACTATAAAAGCAGTGATTTCCAATAGCCAGCTTGAAACAATAAAACAATAACATTAATGAATAAAGGAGAAGATTTCAGATGTTTAATCCACGAGAGGGGGCATCAACTTGATTCTCCTCAAGTCGGTGTGCTTGGTTGTAGGGTTTAATCCCCCCCCTCGGAGGCATTTCTTTAGTTGAATCTTTATATTGTTCCATCTATCACCTGTTTTACGCTACCGGTAGGGAGGCGTCTTACTCCTGTATATATTTTAAATGTGATCACGTTCGTCACTTGTTAAATGTCCTGCACTCTACTCCTAGCAAGACTCCTCCTTCAGTGTTGGAGCTACCCATGGATCAGTTTTGCTGTTTAAGTGTGTGATCGGTCAACTTGTTCACGTCGCTTCGGGTTGCTTTAATTGAGTGTGCCCGTTTCGTTAAAGATAATTCAGTACATGAGGACTTTCTGCAATTTATTCCAATTAATGATACAGATAAAGTCATCAAGATAGGCAGATTTTGAGAGTCAATAGTAATGGCAGTGGGAACACAGAGCAAAACATTATATTTCTATCACAAAATATCAATATTATAAGCAACCACATAACTATGGTCATGATGATACTACTGCATCATTTCAGTTTTAAAACAGGGCGCCCGAGAATGTTCTCCGCAGTAGCTACGTGCAGCTGAGAGCGGTTGCGTCATGAGTTTAGTTGCCAGCACTGTGTCCTTGAAAGGGGGACTCCTGCGTGTGGGCTGTAGACTGTTGAATCGTCAGTGTGTACTGCGATAAGCGAGCGAGCGTGTATTGCGATAAGCGAGCGAGCGTGTATATCTTCAGTGTGTATTGCGATAAGCGAGCGAGCGTGTATATCTTCAGTGTGTATTGCGATAAGAGAGCTTTCAGATAGATTATTGGAAGAGTGCAACAGTATACAGGCGGTAATATTTACTACTGAGAGAGTGTTTTTGATGGAATACGTTTTTCGCGAAGGCAATCGGTTTACAGAAAATGTAAAATTAAGATTTCAGGCGCGGTTTCCCAACTCAAAGTGTTCAAACCGTGATACCTTTCGGGATTTGATAAGTAAATTTCGTTGACTGGCTCAGTTCACGATGTACCGGGACAGGCAGGCCTACGCTTTTAACAGACTAAAAACTTGATGGAATCTCCGATGTAATGCTGCGTAGTCCAAGTAAATCAACACGAAAATTAGCTCAACAAACAGGAATCTCTAAGTCGATGTGTTGATGTCTGTCTTCGATCACAAGGACAACAATTCCAGCATCTGTTATGAAGGGCTGTGGTGAGTGCAAAGTTTACTGTTTATTTGTTATGATGCAAGCGGCAGCCGTGCTGCCAACATAACTGCTGTAGCTAGCTCTTTCAGATGCATGTAGGCACTGTGGAGAACATTCCCGAACTCACTGTATTTAGTTACGGTTTTCCATATTTTTAAATTGTTTTTTATTGTGTCGAAAAAATGAGTCCTAAAATAGTTTTCATGCAAAGAGAACGGTTATTTAATTTTTAATTTTTTTTATGAATATTAATCAAAATATCATTTTAATTATGATGATGACTCGTTTTAAGGGGCGGAACCGCAAGGTCATCTGCCCCTTTAAAAATGTACACAATTACCCTATTATATTAATGAAACCCCTTCCCCCCCAGAAGTAAATCCTGCATACACCACTGCTGCTGATGTCCTAGTATTTTCTGCAGTAAAAAGGTGTACATTCCCAATAATTGTCAGTATACTGTATTCTTTATTTAGTGTCATGAATTCGATAGATATATTTTAAGACTTAAAATGTCAAGAACTTGGGATAGCCGACATAACTTAAGAAAGTGTACATGGTCTTCAAGACCGGTCTGGCAGATAAAACAGTTTGAAGGGCAAATGTGTAAAAATTGATTGTCAGCACCAAGCGCAGGCGACAGAGGACGAGTCCATTCAAAGGTACCTAGGAGGCAACGGAAGCTTGCGTGACCTGGAAGGAATCAAGTATTGTCAATCAAGCACTGTCTTCATGGTCTAAAAGTCGATCTGCTCCCTTTCGTGGGTTAACATTACTTATAAAGAGAATCTAATTTCTGTGGGTCCCCTTCTATAATGTCAGGCTCTAGGGGGATGAGACTGCAGGTCTGTCGGTGGGGGGAAAAAGAATATGATCCATACTAACACTATGATCTATACCAGCGGTTCCCAACCTTTTTCAAACTCGCAAACCCCTTCTTCAGTAGTCTACAATAATCTTGAGTTGGGTGAACCACTGACTTAAATATAGGCTACAATGTACATGTAACTGTTCTTCAGTCGGGTCGCGGTACTGTTGTTAGTATTGTTAGAACACAAAGAAGCAGGCAGACTAAATTTCCATTGTAGCAAAATCAAATGCATTCCTGAAGTTGTTACATAACTGTAAATATTAATTTATTGTGGAAACAATGTGATAAATTCCCGATGTTACACGTATGTAACAAGAGGCATTACAGGGTTAATTTAATTTTTTTTTAATAATAAAAAATAATAATAATAATAATATAATACCTCAGAAATTAAGGAAACAGTAATAGGCCTAACCTCGAAACCCACCATTATGGAAAAGTACGGTATTTCGCGAACCACAGGTTGGGAAACTATGATCTATTCTAACAATAAGAGAAATCTGATGCCACCAAAAGGGTCATAAAGAGTAGCCTAAATAATATTTCATCTAAAAGTTTTCAACATCGTGGTCATCAGCCCCATGTTTTTGGATCTGTCCATGGTGTACTTGTACTTAGATAGATATTTTATTCAATTAATTCCAAAGAGAGCCTCCGTGGCTTAGGCGGCAGCACGCCGGCCTCTCACCGCTGGGTCCGTGGTTCAAATCCCGGTCACTCCATGTGAGATCTGTGCTGGACAAAACTGAGGCAGACAGGTTTTTCTCCGGGTACTCCGGTTTTCCCTGTCAAAAATTTCATTCCAGCAACACTCTCCACTATCATTTCATTTCATCTGTCATTCATTTAATCATTGCCCCAGAGGAGTGCGTCAGGCTTCGGCAGCCGGCACAGTTCATATTCTCGCCGCTAGATGGGGGCTTCATTCATTCCATTCCTGACCCGGTCGGAGACTGGAAGCAGGCTGTGGATTTTCATTTTCAATTCCAAAGAGCCATAGGCTCGTACAGAGGAATTGTACAGTAATATGTGTGTTTACACACCAAGGAAGAAAATTCTGAAGGTAACACAAATTGATGAATAAGGACATAGGCCTATTACAAGGTTGATACCATATCTAAGATTGTTTAGACCAAGGTCCCTTAAAATGATAAGCACTTAGGATTTTTAATCTTATACATAACTTAACTTATTTGATGTATTAAGATGCATCGAATTTTTCCCACAATACTTCCATAGTTTTCCTCTTAAATACCGACAAAGTTGGTGCACTTTTTACTTCATCAGGAAGTTTATTATATGACTGTGATGCAGAGAACTTGAAACTATTTCTACCACATTTAGAAGAGTGAATGATATATAAGGCTACGTCCTTCGCATGCCTAGTTCCATAAGAATGATTGAGTTCAAGATGTAGGGAGAGCTATAGAGTATTGTGTTGTGTTTAATCTTGTATATTAGCATAGCTGCTCGGAGTTCTGCACTTATGCTGAGGGGTAGAATTTTACTTTTGATGTACAGATCTTTTACTGGAGTGCAGTAAGGAAGGTTAAATATGTTTCTAATAGCCCTATTCTGAATAGTCATTAAATCATTCAGTGTGGATTTTCTGCAGTGAGCCCAAATAACATTTAAATATTGGAGCTTGCTATGTACAAGTGAATAGTAGATTTGTTTTACAAGGTTTAGGGGAATAAGATACCGAAGTTTCCTTAGGATCCCTACTACAGGTGCGAGTTTCTTAGCAATTCGTTCAACGTGTTCAATCCAGGTCAGGTGTTTGTCGATGATTAGACCTAAATACTTTGCCTGATTAACCTCTTTTATTTCAATATTATTTATATATATATTGTCATGTGTGATTTCTTTCATGCTTTGTTTTGAAATTACCATGTAATTGGTCTTCTGTAGGTTCATTGTTAATTTATTGGCCTGGAACCATTGTGAGAGAGTATTTATATCTTGTTGCACATTTTGTATGATTTCAATTATGTCTTTCCCAGTGTAGAAGATATTTGTATCATCTGCATACAATTTGATATGCCCTCTCAAATTACATTCCACAATATCATTTATATACATTAAGAATAATGTAGGTCCAAGTATAGATCCTTGTGGAACGCCATGAGTTATATATTTTCCTGAACTTATACATTCATTCAAAGCTACATGCTGCTTTCTTCCAATAAGGTAGCTTTGGAACCATTTTAGAGCTATACCTCGGACACCAGCATTTTCTAATTTTGACAACAGTATTTTATGATCTACTGTATCAAAGGCTTTTGTGAGATCAATAAATAACCCAACTGCCAAATTATTTTTGTCAATAGTTTCTTGTAGCATTGTTATTAGGTCAATAGTTGCTGCCTCAGTACTAGATTTTTCCCTGAATCCATATTGCATATTATGAAAGTATGTATTCTTGTTCAGAAATGAAAGCAATCTTGTTTTTACCACTTCTTCCAGAATTTTTGAAACTACCGATAAAATAGAAACAGGTCTATAATTATTTGGATTTCTTTTGTCACCACCCTTAAATATAGGAACTACTTTGGCCACTTTTAAGTCATCTGGTATCATGCCAGTAACTAAGGACTCAATCATTTCAACCAAGATTTTAATAAATGATTGCATATTGTTTTTAATGAAATTTGTCTTGATCCTATCTAAGCCACAGCTCTTTTTATTCTTTAAATTTGTGATGATGGACTTGACCTCTGCTTCATCTGTTGGATATAAGTAGAGGGAATTTGACTGCTTGTGGTCCTTACTGAGGATTTCCTTCTGTTCAGGAATAGCTTTTGCTAGACTTCCAGCAATGTTTGTGAAGAACAAGTTAAATGATTCGCATAGCTCTTGATTGTCTGTGATAATTTTGTTGTCTATTTCAAGTGAAGTGCATGTCTCAACTGTTGGTTTTTTGTTGTGTATGATTTCTTTGATAGTCTCCCAAGTTTTTTTTGGAATTGTTTCCATATGTTCTGAATTTTTCTGAGTAGTAATTTGACTTTAGTCTTCTTTTTAAGTTTGTTACACTATTCCTGCATCTACAGTATTCTTGGTTCATATCATTATTATTTTTGTGAAGGGGATTTTTGAGCTTTGCATGCAGAGTGTCTCGTTGTTTTATAAGTGTAAGGAGTTCAGCTGTGACCCATGGTAAGTTAGTAGTCTGTCTTTTATTGTTAGTTTTGTTTGTTATTTTTCTTTGACTATGCCTGTTCCTTAGATTCAATTGTTTGATGAAAGAGTTATATAGAGAGTTAACAGTACTGTTTGCATCATTATGGGAATCAGAGTTTATAGATATATTAGTTTCAGGAGTGTGTTGCCTATCCCAAGAGTCCTCGTGTGTTGTTGATTTTGTCGAGTTATGTGACTGAGTGTACGTGCTATAATTGGTCTTGGAAATATCAAGAATTAATATACTGTGATCACTAATATCATTGCTGACATTTGATATTTTATAACTTAATTCTGAATTGTTTAGTGACACGTGATCTATTAAGGTAGCTGCAGTGTCACAAAGTCTTGTAGCATATTTAGTGTTGCACTGTTTAAACCCGTAGCATGCTATTAGATTTAGATATTTCCTTCTTAATTGATCAGCTAGGATAACAATGTTGGTATCTCCGAGGAAGATGCATAATTTATTATTTATCTGGCTAAGAAAACTTTCAAATGAATTTAAGAAGGGTATGGCATTGCTTCTATTGGGGTTATATGCTGCAATAATATCAATGCTTTTATATGTTGGCCTATTACTTTTAACATCATCTCTGAATACCTCAATCCACATCAAACTATGATTCATTTCACACTTTCTTTTAACATTCACTTTCCATTTGTGTGATACATAAATACCCAGACCCCCACCAACTTTGTGATCTCTATGAGCAAACACACTTGTGAAATTGTTGAAGTTATAAAAATCTGCCTCATTACTTTTCACCCAGGTTTCTGTAACTACCAATACATCTATCTGGCCTATCATTTGCAAGAGAATTTCAATGTCATCAAGCTTATTCCGAATACTTCTGCTATTAATGTACAAACACCTAACCTCTCCACCTAATTCTAATGAGTTTATGCATGCACTTATATTACAGTCCTGTTGCATGAACTCATCCAAACAGTTGTACTTATGTTCACTGCACTGTACTTCACCTAGGTGTCCACTTGTAGTCAGCGCTTTCTTCTCTCTAAACAATAAGATATCATCACTCGTTCTAGAAATTAGTTTTCCGAGAGTAAAAACTTGGCAACTCTGTTTAAAAGTTTTCCAAATTTCATTGTTCCTCTTCTATTGAGGTGGAGACCATCATAAGCAAGGTCCCTGTCTTGTAACCAAGAGTTCCCTTCTAAAAAAATTATGTTTTTTTCACAACACAACCAATCCAGTGTTGAATTCACGGCATTAATGTATCGTGGGTCTATGTCACGTCTTTGTAATACACCACTAACACACACTTTTGAACTCGGAAAGGCACTTTTCACTTCGTCCACGAGCTTGTCCATGTCATTCATAATGTGAGTTGGTGTTGGAGAACTGTTCAAGCAATTGGTCCCTACATGAATCATTAGGCCTACCACCTCAGGGTCTTCTCGAACCTCGTTTGCCCATACCTTTCTAGTTAATTGATCAGTTCTTATTCCTGGATAGCAATAGACTGCGGCATCATCAACTGCTGGGCCTACATTTCGCAGAATTGAGTCACCTATGACAAGTACACGGGGACGTCTCCTTTTCTTAGGGTTATGGGTAGGTTTGTCGCGTCTGGATGTCTCGTTTTCAATACCGGTATCTTGTCTTTCTTCTACTTGGGAATCGGAACGGCTGAGGATTTCAAACGGATTCTGGGAGATAAAGTCGTTAGGAATATTCCCAGATTTCACCAAGTTAGGCCTACTTCTTGGAAAGCGTGCATTGGTTTTAGACCTAACCTCTAAATAGTCTGCCTGAGTAGGCCTATCTTCTTCTGCTTGTAGTCGTTCTTTAAGGAGACATATTTGTGACTGCATTTTTTAAATCAACCACAAGCATTTTGATTATTTCCTCTTTGGAGGCCAATTCTAATTTGAGGAGTTCAGCTTCATTCGCCGCTCGCGGCAACTCGTACTTGTTTCCCTGTTGATTTCGTTCACATCTCAAAAGTTTTTCGCCACTACATGATTTGTCTTCACAATTAAGACACACCTCTTCAAGAAATAAAGAATTGTTATCACATTGAACACTTACATCACCCGATTGGGAACAATTTTCAAGAGATAACCGTTTGTGACTTACATTTAACATCGCCATCTTGTTGCAGGAATGCAACTTGGGGCTAGGAATGGTAAGGAAGTGGTTGTGGCCAGGGGTGTAACTGATGGGCCTGGTAACCTATAATTTTATAATTTATGCTGGTGTTTTATTAATGTTTCTTTTGTATTAACACATAAAGTGATACAAATTTCCTGCATAACTCAATAAATTGCTAGCGTTTCACCCCAGTGTGCCTGTTAGGTTCACTTCTTAATAAATCACAGACTCCTCTAGAATGCATATTTTATTATTTGTTGTGGAAAGGTTCACAATTCACACGATACACACCATATTGTTTTTTGACACTGAACTGCACTGATATCAGACTATGTCAAAGATACTGCACTACACTCTTGTGCTTACTGCCAACACAACATTCTCCCACCTTGAGTTGTGGAAACAACTCAACAAAACAATAAAATAACATAACACATATATTTTCACAAAATAAATGAACACAGAAATAAATAAGTCACTCAAAATATCTCTTTGTTTTAACCACCACTCTCCCACTACTGGTTTTGATGAGATCAGAAGTATTAGTAGATGGTTTAACCGTCTTTGGATTTTTCTCCTTCTTCTCATTTTCATTCCGCTCAACTTGCAGTCTTAAAGCATGATCTTCTCCAGATGTCACTTCAAGTGGATACACCCTCTGTACTGGCCTCAGTAGCTCTCCTTTTGTAGTCGCCAAGCGAACAACTCTCACAACACCGCCTTTGCCAGGGATGACCTCCGTCACTCTTGCCAGCGGCCAGTCTAGTCTCTTCGTGTTGTCACTGGCTACCAGTACTACTTCACCTACGCAGGGTTTGTGATGACTTTTCCTAATGTGGTTCTTCTGTATTAGCTGTACAAGATATTCATTCCTGAATCTTACCCTTAATGTTTCCTTTACTTTCTGTCTGTACCTGAATCTTCTGTCAAGTTTTATGTCCTCTATCATGTCGATATCGGGCATTCCAATCTCCTTGACTTCCTGTAGGAACATTGCAGGGGTGATAGCCATCAAGTCTTCTCCATCATTGGAGGTAAGTAAGTGGTCGTGAATTCATGACAGCTTCAATGTCACACAGAACAGTCATCATTTCTTGGTACGACAGACATGACTTTCCCAGAACTTTCCTGAGCATTTGTTTGAGGACACCAATCAGCCTCTCCCACCATGCTGCAGTGGGAGGATTGAATTTCCATTTTATTTGGTGTACAGAACTATATTCAGCAATTTTATCCCACTGAATTGTCTCCAACATATTGCAGGTGCCTTGAAAGTTTGTCCCATTGTCACTATAGACAATCATTGGCCTTCCACGTCTGGACACGAAGCTCCGAAAAGCTTCGAGGAATGTTGCAGTAGCCAAAGATGTTACTAGCTCCAGGTGTACTGCACGAAAAACCGCACACGTGAACAGACAGACCCAGGCTTTCTCTCCACCTTTCAAAATCAGAGACCCGGCAAAGTCGACCCCTGTTATTTCAAAAATTGAGGCTTCTCTTACTCTGTCTATGGGGAGATGAGTTTGTTCTGCTTCAAGATGTTTTCCATGGTATCTCCTGCAGACAACACATGTTTTAATTACACCCTTCACCGTTCTCCTTCCTCCAAGGATCCAATATTTCTGTCTGAGCCCACTGAGCAGAATCTGGGTTCCAGCATGACATAAGTCTTTGTGCTTCTCCCTAATGAGAGCGTGAACTGCTGTATGCTTCGCAGGAAGGATAGCAGGACAACGGAAAGCATAATCATCTTCGCGCGATATAATTTTTGTTTTCAGTCTCATCACTCCCTCATCATCCATGAAAACACATAGTGAGTTGAATCTTTCATCCTTTTCACCAACAAAACACTCCTTTTGTATGAACTTCATCACGACTTTTTCTGCTTCTGTGGTTTCTTCAATGGATAGTTCGGTAGTTCTTCTATTATTTTTCTGTCGACAATTATACAGAAACCTCAAAATCCATCCTATCATACGAACTGTTCTACGGAAACTTGAGAATTAGTCAAGGTGCCATTCTTGGGTATTGGACTTGTCTTCTAACACCGTCATAGTGTTGACTTTCTTTTTTCTTTCTTGGAAGACTTCATCATCGTTTGTTGAAATTTTGGGGCTAGGCCATTGTGTAGTGGATTGTTTTAGCCATTTTGGCCCTTCCCACCTTCTCTGTTGAAGTAACTTTTTTGTGCTACATCCCCTTGATGCCAGGTCAGCCGGATTCATGGTTCCTGGAACATGCCGCCACTGTTCTATTTTGGACAGTCTTCGAATTTCTTGCACTCTGTTCCACACGAAGGTCCCCCAAGGTTCGTCTAACTTGATCCAGGACAACACAGTCGACGAGTCACTCCAATAATAAGTAACGATTTCTTTTGCAGTTAATGTTGGCAGTACTGACGTCACTAGTCGAACCCCTATTGTAGCTGCTAATAATTCCAGGCGTGGTATGGTGATACTCTTCTTGGGTGCCACTCTTGTCTTGGCTTGTACAAATCGTAGCTCTATATTGTCAACCCTCTGTATTCGCAAGAATATAACTGCAGCATACGCAGTTTGACTGGCGTCGCAGAACACGTGAAGAGATATATCTTCAACCGACTGGACACTACCGATCAAGCATCTAGGAATCTTAATCTCAGACAGCTGAGGTAGTTCTGCCAACCACTTCATGAATCTTCTCTTTGTCGTTTCGTCTACTCTGGTGTCCCAACCCAAGTCAGTGGCCCATAGTTCTTGCAAGATTAATTTTGGACAGAGAAATACCGGACATGCGAAGCCAATAGGGTCAAACACCTTATGTGCAGCTCCTAGTATAGCTCTTTTAGTGATTACATCATATTTGAAATCGTTAACATGAGTTAGATTCAGTTCAATGGTATCTTCTCCTTTATTCCAAATGAGCCCTAGCACATGAGTAAGATTTTCAGCTGTACCATCCTGAGAATACTCCCACCCTCGGAGATTGAAAGATGCCTTATTCATTATTATGCTTGCCTCTCGCATGAATGAATGAAGGTCATTTCTGTTGTTAACACTAATAGCACAGTTATCCACATAAAAACATTCTTCCAATCTTTCTATCGTTGAAGTTGAGTAGGAACTATTATCGACTGTTTGTCTCTTCAACTCGTTCAAGTGGAGTTTGATGGTTGCCGACAATAGGAACGGAGAACATGCAAGTCCAAAGACAACTCTATTGTGACGGAACACTTCTACCTTCCCTGTACATTCCTCCTCCCACCAAAGGAATCTCAGAAAATCACGGTCTCTAGGATTGACACTTATTTGAAGAAATGCTTTTTCTACATCAGCCGTCACACCGATCTCATTTTCTCTGAACTTCAGTAGCGAACTAGGGATCAACTCTATGAAGTTAGGCCCTTTTTCAATACATTCGTTCAGAGATGGAGCGTTTCTCTGCTTCGCCGAGGCATCAAAAACAGGCCTGATCTTGGTGGTGCTGTTTTCTTTGAAGACAGGTCGGTGAGGTAGATAGTGTCCACTATTCTTCAGTTCTTCTTCAGGTACCCTCTCGATGATTCCTTGCTCCAACCAACTTCGTAAGACATTATCGTACTCCTGATAATGTTGTTCAGCTTGTAGTTTCTTTGTAGTGATTTCTAATCTGTGCTGAGCAATTTCTTTGTTGTCAGGGAGAGGTGGATGTTGTTCACTCCAAGGCAGACACACTTCATATCTGTTATCTTCATTCAGTCGTGCAGTCTCAAGGAAGTTATTTCTAACACGCTCATTCCTCTCGACGATAGATTCTTTCACAACAGGGTCAGTAATTCCAAGAATTTCTAAGTCCCAGAGATCAGAAATTCTTGTATGTTGGGAAAACAATGATGACACTAATAATGATGCCGAATCCCTTTGGGCCTTGTTACCTATGACTTTTCCCATTAGTGTCCACCCTAGGGAAGTCTCCACCAAAACTAGGCCACATTTTAGTTGATGTTTCCTCCCAGTGAACAGTTCACCCGCCTTATCGGCCCCAATCAGAATCTGCACAGGCCCTCGCTCTCGTACATCAGTTAAACATATTTTCAGATCCCTTATCTCCTCACTCCAAGAACCATTCTTAATATATGGGACATCTTCACAAATTATCTCTTGGCTTAAAACTTCCAGCTCCTTGGAATAATTTCCCTCCAATCGCTTTAAACTTATTCTGTAACAGTCGTGTTTTGCTTCTCGAGAACGTACTCCACCAAACAAGGAATGTATTAACGTTTCCTTCCTGATTGACTGATACCCCATTTCTTCGGCTAGGTCACGTGCAATGTAGGATTTAGTAGACCCAGTATCAATGACAGCTCGTACAGTTTTTTGTTTACCCTTTCCTTTAACGACAACTGCCAGGGTTTGCAAGTACACCTCAGGAGAACAAGACACATTAGCTAAAGCCTTATCCACATTATTGACATCCTGGAGAACCAAATTCCTGTCTCCCTCGTAATTCTGTTTGGACACACTTTCATTTTCTTTGTCACGGAGCTTATAACACATTAATACCACATGTTTACCACCACAAACAATGCACCTGACAATCGATTTACAAGCTCTACTTGCATGGCCCTTCTTTAAACAATTGAAGCAACAGTGTTTATCAGTTAAGATTTTCCTTTTCTCTCCTACAGTCATTTTTTGAGCTTTAATGCACTCTGGGCTCGAATGAGGTTTAAGACAAAAAACACACTCCTGTCTCTTAGAAACATCAGCAAACAAAGCAGAAGCAGTAGGTATATTTGGTTCAATAACATCCCTTGGTTTCTTGTCTCCCTTAATCTTAGATCCTTGGGATGTGCTAATACTAAACCCTTTCATAGCCAATTAAATTCTTTCTTCACTTACTACTTCATTTTGAAGAAAAGCCATGAGCTGCTGCAAACGATCTTTGGATACGGAATCACACCTGAAGGAAGTATTCCTCTGCCATGCTCTTAATAGGTCTTCTGGCAAAGATGATTCAATTAGGGGATACAGCATTGCAGTACATTTTTCTGTAGTAACGCCTAAACTTTCCAGCGATCTGAGATGTGACTAATTTATCATACAAGCTACTCAGTGTTGGCCTTTCTTTGGAATTGACTGCATTCGTCAATACTAGTTTGAGCAATTCACGAACATAAACTTCCACCTGCAAGTCCTCTCTACCAAATCGAGCTTGAAGACTCTCTATAGCTTTGTCAATTCTCGGCAGTGGGTGGAAAACTAGTAACTAATTCATATGCTCTGGAACCTTCTGTCATAGCCTGAATTAAATATTGGAATTTATCTTCCTTCCCAATGTCCTCATCCTCGTGAATTTTACGGAACTGGCTCCAAAAATATAACCAATCAATTATTTCACCAGAAAATTTCTTAAATTCTATTCTTGGAAGTCTATATTTCTTTTTATCACAAACATTGTCATTCACTACACTTTGTGGAGGGGTAATGGAAACAAAGGGGATTCATAAAACGTGTTGCTTTTGTTCTACAGCTAAGGAATTTGTGTTTGTAATCATCAGCTGATTCACATTCCGTTTCTATTTCGTCATCCTCACACTCGTCGTCTATCATCTGTTGAAATATTAATCCATCTAAATTAGAGATATCATCATACTTTTCTTGAAGGATTTCAAGTTGCACTTGCACTTTTTCCGTTTCAGTTTGATCATCTTCTAACAACGCCATTAGTTGATTGTGTGAGCGCGCAAATAACCGCCGCTTTACGGTTCTTTCTTTAGCGAGTCTCTCCATCTTCTTTCTTCACGGGAGCCTTTCACTATGAACGAGTCCTGTCACGGTCGCCATAAAATGTTAGGTTCACTTCTTAATAAATCACATAGACTCCTCTAGAATGCATATTTTATTATTTGTTGTGGAAAGGTTCACAATTCACACGATACACACCATATTGTTTTTTGACACTGAACTGCACTGATATCAAAGACTATGTCAAAGATACTGCACTACACTCTTGTGCTTACTGCCAACACAACAGTGCCAATTGGGCTCTTCATCACTTTATGTGTTAATTATAATGGCTCCACAGACAATATTCATTTTGATTCTCTTTCGAGAACATTTGATTTTCTTTTGTATTAGCGAGGCTTAAGTGAATTCTACTTTTCTTTTTAATGCTACTACAGTATTAGTCTATAATTAATTAGTCAATACAGAACCAAACAATGCAACATGCTTCATATTATATTAATTAGTCTATTTTGGTTAACATCTGCCAAACATCTGGTTCAGTTTTGGACGTAAATCATTTTCACTGCTTGATATGGATGAACAGCAGGTGATCAAAAGAGTTCAACATGACTGGGATTAAGAACTCCCCAAGTTAAGAGATAAAATCACATCTGGTTAAAAGTAATGTAGAAAAGCTAGAAGATATAGCATCATAGCCACGGTCGTAGAGTGCAATGTTCTATTATTTTGCTTGAAATGGCCTTTTCGAACTGCTGATGTTCATAAAATAATGAGCTGAACACATGTGTTATGATTTGCTATCTCCTTTTCTGCTCATAATAAAATAAAACAGCAATACCCCTCTCCACCCAAGTATTAACTAAAAACGTTCAACACCGAGTGTTTGCATTATTTGAGAAATGAGACTCAAATTCGTGAGTACATTTTTATTAATAATAATAATAATAATATCGTATGGCCTCGGGTGCCGGGTGCAAGCTTTGTTATTTGACACCCAAAGGGTAGCTTGCATGTCGAATTTCGTTGTACCTTGTAGCACTGAGTCAAGGAGGTTAGATATCTAAGCTCCTTGAACACTATAGTGCTTTCTGGTAGAGAAATGAGGAACTTTGTGTTGGCGGAAACTTCCGAGATTAATTTAGCCATTATGAACCCGGCCTACTGAATCCAAATGGGTTCTTTGACATGCCAACATCGTATGACATGGTGTCGCAATTTTTTCCGCCTTTCAAAAATCACTTACCACGGCCAGGGGCGAACCTGCAAGCTTCGGATTAGTAGACAGACATGTTGACCACTCACCCACTGTGGCAAGCATTTTTATTAATTAATTATTATTGTTAGATCATGTTTCCAACGACAGCATCAGGAAACGGTTTGGTGTTGCATCAACCCAAAACAAAATGTGCGAGGGCCGTCTGCGCTGGTTTGTACATGTTTTACGGGCAGTAGGTGAAACGATTGCCAAGGTGAGATACACACTTTAAGTCGTCGGCAGAAGGCCAAAAGGAAGACCTCTGCAACGTTGGTGTGACACGCTACATAAAGACCTCAAAAGCGTGAATCTACATTCTGATTTCGCCTCAGACGAGCAAAATGTAGACAATGGATCCATGTAGCGGACCCCGCAGCCACGCGGTACAAACACTGAAGAGGAAGAAGAAGTATTTTCTACCATTGGCACAATTTCCTAATAGTGACACCCCTTAAGATATAACCAATATTTAGAATGACGTAATATATAACTTCAAACTTTGTTTTGTCCAATGGCTAATAACTTCAAATAGTTATGTAAATTAGTTTGACGAAAGTAATACTTGTTAGCCAGGCCTACTGGTTAAACTCTGTACTTAATTTCTGATTTGTTATTTAACTTCTACTCCAGGAAAATGCCGGGATGGTTCCTAACTTAAGGCCATGTTTGCCTCCTTCTCAACCCTCATCTGAATTATATAAGGCACATACTAATACAGCCATCACAATAACACAGGTTATCAGACATTACATACACAAATACATGGGGCTACATACCACGATATCGCAAAGCCCCTAAATCAACAACTATCGATGTATTTCTGATTGAGATTAGCCAGTTTGAACTATACCATTAGCTTAGTGACGATCTTATTGCTATCAATTCTGAATAGAAGTGTAAAGCAAGCATTTTGTTGTGCGGTGCGGTGGGGTGGGGTGGGCTATGTGTGTTCAGTGCTATGGGCCAGAATGCAGCCGCATTAGATGAGAACACTGGACCGGCTGGGCTTTAAAAGTATATGGGCTCGGAGTGCGGTGCGGTACGGGGGCCTCGCCGCAGTACTCTGATTCAGAGCTCTATTATTGTCTCCAATGCTTCTATTTTACTTTTTGATTTTGATCGATGTAAATTTTAGTTATTTTTGTTATAATATGACTGTTTGTGCTCACCACAAGGACAAGCACCACACTAATATTGATTTAGAAACTTTCTGCCCTATAGCAACTATCATTTCAGCATGTTCTACATTAAATTAATAACTCTGGAAACTGTAATTTTCCTAGAAAAGAAGCTAAAAACATCATAGTTAACATATAGTCAGAATTTTATGCCCTCTTTATGATGTTATACAGACAATTCACTAGTTACTGTTACATTAAATAATATAGCCTTGTTAGGAGAATTCAAAAATCTTTAAAAATTATGTTCAGTGAAATTGTCTACTTTCGGCTCTTCTACCATCCCCCCCAGGAAGTCAGGCTACAGCCCTGTTTGCCTTGTCCTCTCATCGGGCCTGATCAGAGTAATCTGGGTTCTGGGATGCTGCACCCCTGTTGTGACTGGACTTCTTGTTAATATATATGTATTATGTGTTTTACTGTGTTAATTCTCTCCGTGCGTGCACTCAGAGTTTTCTGTTGCATCGAGTTGGCTGCCCTGCTAAGACCAGCACGTCAAGCAGCGGCAAGAATGATAGTAGATGGCTATTGTTAACACTCTCCAGACACATGGACATGGACATGCCAGCTAGTCCATTACCTTACAGCGTTCTTGCCACGCTTCCATGGTATCATAGACATGCCTTATTCAGAGTTGAATAGTTACGGTATTGTGTTTGTATATAGTTGTGAATATATCTACAGTTTGTCCCATGCATTGATTTATTAAGTGTGTTTCGGTACCGGTATGTGATTCCTTGCCTCGTGAACCTGCACCACCACTGGCCTATTAACTTACATGCTACCAGAGAAATTGCGTCCCCAACAACCCCTGCACAGTATATGTATCCCGTATATGTTTATTTTCAAAGATAAACTCTATATTGTGTAAAAAGATGGTATAGTGGCTTTTACAGCCAAGGAATTAAAACAGCATTTTTTCTAGGTTCATGCCATGTCTTGTGTGGGGTTTCGCCTCGGAACTCCAAGTATGCTCATCAGCGGGCTCTTGATTTTCTGTGCCCGGATCCCCCCACAGGAAATATTTTTCTGTATTCTGTATTTGTGCTTGTGTTCCTCCAATACTAGTATTAAGTAAATTAGTTTGTATTGGTATATTTATTCTGTGCCCTCAATTCTGAACTTACGTGTTTCCACATCTCCAAATAGACATCAACCTAAGCTTACAACTGCAGCCATCATGGCTCTTAAAGTAAGCAGGATGGCCAGCAAACAAACACTTTCTCTCTGCAGTATAGAACACACTACTATGACTATAGCTTTCAAAGAAGATCTCCTCGTTGTGAAAATGGGGATTAACACCGTCTAGTTTCAAGCATGAACAGCATCCTACACAGGGATGTCATAACTCTATCCAGATTGAGGATTTGGTACAGATCACGAATGGATATCTAGATATAGTATTAGAAAAAGAAATCCCAAAAATATTACTGGCCTAGTAGACTATGCAAAATTTAGAAAATAGGCTTATGATTACTAAAAATAAAGAACTTAAGATGTCAAAGATGTATCACTTGTGTGGGGGCTTCATTAGTGACTTGTGTACTCATCAACTAAGATTGTGAACAATAATACTGTGCAGTGACCCTGTTAGGTTTCAATTTAAGGAGACAACATCTCAGTCATATCCCAGTTAGTTAAGAGCCAAGAGTTTGACCCTTCCCACAATGAGGGTATCTGGAAAAGAAAGAAGGGTCATGAAAGATGTGAAAGCATAAGACTCCCGCCATCCATACGAAAACAAGAATTAACAAGGAAAGATGTATTAGAGGAGTTTGGAACAAGTAGTGTCATAATAAAAATTCATAAAATACAGGCAATATAATAAGTTGGAAAAGGTGAATAGAGAGAAGAGCAACTTACTGGGGCAAATACTCTATAATCATGCACATAACTGTACAATAGTTGCACACAAAATAAATATTTTTATATTGTTGTTGTTACTTATGGCTAGCCCGGATTCCAATCCATCAGCTTTCTTGCGTTCCAATCGAGTTGTGTGAGGTTTCCTGAAGTTCTAGCAGTCACATCAAGTTTGTTGCAATGTAGCAGGTGCCCCTTATCCATTTTACTTACAGGTTCATGACAAAGTGTGCATTCTTCAGATCACAGGATGTTGATTCGTTTCAGATGAGCTGCAAGGCAGTCATGGCCAGTGGTAAGTCTGAAGAAGGCTACAGCTTCTCTTCTTGGTGTTAATTTATATTGATCCCGTTTAGCATCAATATTTTAACCAGGAGAGCTGAATTTGGCTCAGAATGCAAAAAGATAATGATTTGATACTCATCATGATAAACCATCTCCAGTTGCCCGGGTGTGGTGTACGAGCCCCTTCCATCTTGTCCTGACCTCATACCACTTCTCCATCACCTTGCTCCAGTCTAGACCTTTCTTCATCACATCCTTTTCTATGAAATCGATCCATTTTCCCCTTGGTCCTCCTACAGATCATCTTCCTTCTAGGGGCCGATAACCTAGATGTTAGGCCCCTTAAAACAACAATTATCATCATCATCATCTTCCTTCTACCTCACTGTCAAACACCCTTCTTGTAGTTCTGTTCACAGGCATCCTTATCATGTGGCCAAACCACCTGAGACTTGATTTCTGGATATTCTTGAGAAGGGTTTCTTCCATTCCTACTTCCTCTCTAGGGGCGGATGACCTCGTAGTTCCGCCCCTTACAACAACAATAACTAACTAAACACTACTTCCTCTCTATCATTTCGTTTCTAATTGTGTCCTCCCTGGTCTTCTGTACCATAGAAATTTCATTTCAGCTGCTTCGAGCATTGAGCTGTCCCTAATAGTTATAGCAGTTTCAAGGCTGTACGTAAGGATTGGTATACAGGGTCATTATCTGTGTGTGCCCCGATAAACACTGCAAGCTAAGCCGGCTTTGACTGACGCAGATCGTGGGCACACTTCCACGGTTCAGCCGGTGGTCGGCACACACCTTTACACTTTTACCTAACATGTTCAATAATGTGTACTTACAGTGCTCATAGTCTATGCTGAAAATGTCCTCCCTCTCTAGCAACACACCAGACAACAACTGATGAAAGATTGGACAACGATCTCATCTAATTTTTGTTGTCTGTTAACTTTTTTATTATTTACAGAGCCAGTTTTCTTGAATCATTTAGCGAGCCTCCTAATTGTATTGGCATTAGGCATGCATAGGTCTTCCTGGAAAGATGATTCGAAATTTTCGTCTTGTTTCAGATAACTCACTAAACGATAAGAGTCACTGGAGTGAGGTATTGCGAGGTCCGCACCTGGCCAGCCAAATGACGCAATAGTTTGCCGCGGTCCATTCATTTGGCTGGCCAGGTGCACAGTGAGTGGACCTCGCAATACTCTGCTCCGCTGACTCATATCATTAGTTCGCACGTGTTTATCATTCATATGGACATGTATCTGCAAAGCTTAGAAGTTAGTGTTGCATGTTTAGTGAGTATTGTGATTAGTGAACTGAATTTAAACAGTACATAAGAGATGAAATCGAAGCCATCACTGCTGTAGTAAAGCCAGTGGTCCCATGTCAGATATTTATGGCATAAAAAAGAGAACCTTCTACTAACTACACCTGTGTAAAGCTAAATTGTAGGTTAAACATTTGACAAATGCTCTTAGGTTCCGACGTCGCTAGGAGCCGACTGCGGTGGCATCTGGCAACCAAGTTCTGAACTAGTAGTCTTTGTGGCATTTGGCAGCAATAGTAGGAACTACTTGAGAAAAAATTCAATGTCTGCAGTCCTTACTTGAATTGAAAACAGATAACACACACTAATACAGTCATCACAATTAACACCGGTTATCAGACAGATTCTACACACACCCAAAGTACATGGGGCTACATGACCGTGTTGTTGCAACCCCTAAATTGAGGAACCAACCAACCCCTTGTAATCTATCTCACCTCCTTTTCTGGCTTAAGAACATAAAATAGCTTGAATAATGATGTTTGAATAATAAAATGCTAACCTGGTCATAGACACTCACCTTGAGGATGGTCTCCGAGTCTTGAAGGGCCTGTTTAGCCAAGTACCTCTCTCTCTTGATCTTCAGCTCCAAACTCTCTGGTATGTCCGGAACTAGAATGTCAATCAAACGACACACCCCAAACACCACGTGCTGTGGACAAGAAGCCAATCTTAATAGCAGTCGTCGTCGTCGTCGGCTGTAACTCTATTCCGAGTAAACATACTTCTTCCTGCATAGAGCCTTTCAGACCAGCTTGTGGATGTGCTTCCGATGACTAGCAGTAAACATGGAAATCCAGCAAATACTCCCAAAAACCCTGCATCCTAAAAATTTTTGTAATTTGTTTTTAGGGCCTTGGGACATCTCGGTCATCAGTCCAGTGTACATGGGTGTATATTCAATTTATCTGGCATGTTTGTAATTATCAGGGTTGGGAATGGGGAAGAAGCCCCAGGAATTGAAAGAAGGTACTATCCAGGCATTTGCATGAAGGAGGTGTAGAAAAACCTAGAGAAAATAACACTCAGAATTGTAGCTGTCAGCGCAGGGATTCAAACCTTTGCTCCCTGGATATGCTGCAGCTTCCTATCACAGTCGTGGAGAGCGATTTAATGTGCACGGCTATGCCACTGGGTGCATCCTAAAAGATGATGTATCATTTGAGGGACTGACTTTGTGGTAATTTAGCCCCATGTACTTATGCATATGTAAAATTTGTCTGAGAACTTGTGTAATTATGGTTTCTGTAGTATTGTGTGTATTTGTAATTCAGGCGAGGATTGGGAAGGAGGCGGCCATCACCTTAAGTTAGGAACCATCCTAGTATTTGCCTGGAGTAGAAATGGGAAACCATGGAAACCACTTCCAGGATAGCTAAGATGGAAATCGAACGTACAGTACCTCTTCTCAGTTTTGTCTCACGAGGCTAAGTGTACCCTGTACCAACCCTCGGACCTCAATTAAATTTTTGGTCAGAGCCAGGAATCGAACCCTGACCTTTGGGGCGACAGCCAAGAATGCTAGCAGCTTCACCATTATTTCCCCTTTTCATGCACAATTGCTAATGAGTCCATAGTATTCATTTTGTCTGAAACTCTCATTGTTCACCCTCAGATGAAATTTGAAATGACAACTGTAAATAGAATACAAGTCCAAGTTTTGACCAAATTAAGCTAATTACAGTACAGCTTTTTGAAATACTGGTTAATATTTTGATGCATGTACTTCCCGAGAGTTCTGACCAACCAAGAGCAAAACCTTTCCTGCACGGCTTCCTTTACGGTTACATGATTTGAAATGAGTGGAGTTTCATACATATACCCTTAGATGGCAGTACCTACCATCTTACCCTTTGGTTGGCAGCTATGTTCTTCATTGTAGACACTTGTTTAGTTTCACATACTGCACAGTGTTTACTATACCCCATACAAGCTGTAAAATTCATCAATACGTATAATGCACTTAAGGGGTTAAGGGGTATTCTAGAATTTTTTCACGTGATTTACACGTGCGATATGTCATACAGAACTTCTATTATATCTCCAAACAGCAACATTATTTTCAAAAATTCCTGAATTGAAATAGTTTTAGGAATTTGGGCCATTGAAGGCTAAAAAAACCTGAATTTTCATGCACCACAAGCCTTTATAATTTATTAAAGGGGTCTTCCTGTGGATGGTGACTTAATACAACAGTGAGGATCAGTGTATTGCGTTTCGTCTACGAGGTTTTCAATTTTATTTTTACGTCAGGAAGTACATGTTAGATGAATTTAAGAGGACATTTTCACTTTTTTTTTCTTCCGACAAACCGGTTCATCGCAAGGATGATTTTGTTTGATACTGTGTGGTTGATATATCCATATTCTGACATCTGGGCGATATATTCTAGCCAATGGATTTGTCTGTCTGTATTTCTGTGCATTTTCATGTACGCTGATAACCATAGCCAACTATAACCAGGCCGTGGTCAGACCGAATTGCAACACCCGTCTCGCCGGCTTAATACATCCTCCGGCCGAGCGCCTAGCACCTCTTAATATTCTAATTTGATATCGGATTATTGGAAAGAAGTTCACTAATATGTATGGTCGGGGGTAGTTGCGTATAGGTGACAAAAGGAGATTTTGATGAGAGTTAAATAACAATTAATCAAATACAAGAACTTGGCAAGAAACAAATACGGTAAATACCGGTACCTTGTACAAGTGTTAACAGTTAAAGCTACTTAAATTAATTTGTAGTTTCCAATGGGTCTGTCATCAATTTAGAGTAATTGCTGAGAAGAATGTTTGATTCAATAGTAATTATTGCCACAGATACACGTATCTTCAACGATGTGACGCATAACCGTGTCAAAAAACACTTCCTCATGCAATAAATCGCTATCTATTTTATCATTTCAAATGATCTTGTAGACTTCGTCGTTATGGTTGGGGTCCATCGTTATGCATTACGGACACGGACACTGTGACGGACATGACGTCATGCAGCCGCGCGGGAAGTGACGTCATGCAGCTGCGCGGGAACGTGACGTCATGCTCACGCGGGGAGCGAGAACCAGACGCTAATGATTATTGGAGTCTGTTGAAAGAGGCCTGGGGTCGAGCGACCTTTTAAAAATCAGAAACTCACTCCACAAATCTGCAAATCAGTATTCTTCCCTTATTTCAGATACACTATTCATTAAACAAACATATATGGCATAGTCATGACCCCTTTATGGAGTAGACTATTGTCTACATCTGGACACTCATACTACATCCTTACACTAATTCAAATTTACGGCCAAATGATCCTTCTGACAGGGAGGCAAAGGTTTCCGCCGGCTTGCCTGGGTTGATGGGCCACGAAAACCCTATCAAAAAGTACACAATTTACGCTTTATTCAACCAAACACATCTCTAATACAAGTACAAGAAACACATTTCTTCCCGTGACCCTTAAAGAGGTGCCCGCGCGGGAAGCCTAAGTTAATGGGTAATGCAGTCTGTTGAAAGAGTTCTGGGGCTTCGAGCAAAGCGAGAAGCCCTCCTGAGCCTTTCTAACATGTGTAGCATTTGTAGCATGCGTCATTTGAAATGATACAACGTCTAGTCTTCAGAGTGATTTTTTTACTGACTAATTAGTACGCCCATATCAATGCTTTATGTGTATCTGTTTTACTTACGCGGCTTAAATACCTATGTAGACTTGAGAAAAGTAACTATCGTAGGTCATTATCGACCAAAATTATTAAATATTAACGAGGATTGTCAGCAGTGGCTTAACTAGTGTTTGCTTCTAGATGGGGATGAGCCGATTCAAACTTACATTGTGGGGTAAGCAAGTATCATGATCCTGAAGTTTCAAAACTGCTACTTACACTTTTTAAATGTTTTATTTCATTGGAATTTGATACGTTGTATTTGCTCTTATGAATGTACAAATGATCTAAGATTAACAATTTTGTTGGTATTAAATTATAATGTGCGGTTTTCTTCTCGTAATCATCTGGCCCTTTCTATTTCCAGACTTTATATAAATATTGATAAAGTTTAACACAATACTACCGGTATTCACTTTCCAAAATGACACAGACACATTGATACTGACATGAAGGCAACTGACAAGTGGTGTATTTTTGGCAAGGGATGAGGAAAAATACTGCTTACCCATCTCAGATCTCAACAAATTTAATACAGTATCATTATTATTTGGCTCTGGGGGAGAGATAGATCCCCCTGATCACCTCCCTTAGTTATGCCACTAATTGCCAGACCCCATTAGTATCAACGTATGATTGTTGTTACAGGGTTAAGTTACAATAAACAACACATTTAAATTTTACCGAGTGCCTGAAGTTTACAAATCATGCTTTGGAACAATGCAGAAGAGCAACCAAGCGTAATAAGATTCGAGAGCTTACTACTATTTAATATTATAGAATAACGACGTTGAGTTAGGAGTTGCACTTACGTTTTCACCAGATGATTAGCCTTCCCTCTTTGGTTAACTTGCAACACTATTGTAAAACATGCGAGTGTTAAAAGAATATATGCAATTTAGTACGGAGTCTCACGTTCAGCACCTTTCATCACCATGCTTACCGCTCGCCAAACATGGCCTAGAGTGTGGCATTGCCGCTCTGCTTAGGTCAGGGCCTTCCTTAAAGGTGGCTATGCTATAACTTGTGTTCGGATGCTTGGAGCATCGTAAAATTAGGTATGGGATCCATAAGAGCCAATACACCTATCATTTATAAAACGCCGTACTTCTTATAGAAGGGTGGGTATAGGGAAAAACTTTTCAAAATACATGCTAAAATAGGCAAAATATAAAAATTATCCTAAAAGGATGACTTCTCGCTTGCGCTTCTCAGTGTCATCATCATCATCATCATCATCTTGTACAGTTTCCAGCCTCAGGCTGGGTCTGATTTGAACATAAGCCTCGCCACTTAATCGTTTCTTCCCACCACTGTAATGGTTTCCCACTTTGCTCCACGTTGAGCGTACAAGTGTAAGGGTTATTTAATGCCCCATGTTGGTAGCGACAAGTGTAACGGTTTGACTGCCCCTAACTGTTGGGAGATAAATGTAACGGTTTACCTTTGCCTAAGCTATGTTGTTTTAATGGGCGCCAAGACCTCAACGCGATGTTGAAATCTAAATTTGTATTTAACAACGTCTAGCTGTGGCAGAACACCTTCAAGACTCTATTCACTCAGATCGTGGTATGATTTGATCATTAACCTAACAAACAATTGTATCAGGAGAAGGAATTGGTCTATATCTAATGCTACCTACTGAAAGCAAAGATTGCATTGTAAAAGAATTGAATTTATTATATAAAATAAGTATAGCAAAATTAATAATAATAATAATAATATAAAATTTAAATTGGAGAGTTGTGATTTTAATATTACCGATAGAAAATTACATGAAAACGGAGTCTGATAAATTATTGATTTTACTCTTATTCCCAAGCTATGAAGTTACTGAAATATGAAAAATAAAACAAAGAGAAACGAGAGATTGCGTATTTCTGCGTCATTCGCGCTTACCACTGGAAATGGCCGAAACCTTTCCCTCGTACTGGATGATGCTGTGAGCTTCCCACAGTCTCCTGGACGTCTCCATCTCCGTCGATATTTGATGATATTCTGGTAGATTAGATAATTCTATGGTCCGTACATCGGACCCAAACACTCGTACAACCACACTGGTTAAGTTTTACAAAAGTTAGTCCTCCACTCCACGGAACATCGGAGCGACTCCCGCGTGAACCATACTCTGCAAGTTCTACACTGATTGTCCTCGTTCCACGGCGCGCTTAACGATATATGCACCCGTCGCATCCCCACTCTTCAGCCGGCTTCCAGCTTACGTGGTCTCCACTGATTGGCTGAGCACCCCGCTACTTCCCCTCCTCTGGCTCATTACACACGGCGCGCGAGAGGGAGAAGTCGTTTTCCGTTCCATATATCCGCCTTTCCTTGACGCTGCGACCCAGGATTGCGTCATGCTTTCCGACAAGATTAAGCCTGTATTAGAATTCCCCGTGACTCATCTCTCTCAAATACCCTAACTGACGAAACTCCGTAAAATTCCGTAATCATATAATTTTCTATGATATTGTCGTTCGTAATAATTTGCTTGATAGCGTTTTCTAAGACATAGAAAACCTATCTGTATGCTTATAATTTTTATAAAATGCTCCAAAAATATCTTAATAATAATTATAATAAATTAATAATAATAATAAATTAACATGAAAAATTCTCTTGGCTGAACAATTTGCCGCGTAAATATAGAATGGCTTCCTACTGACTTATGCCAGTTGCATAAAAACCCCTCGAAAAACACGTTACACCACCTCTCCGCTGTCACTCAGGTCAAGTCCTCTCCTCCCTTCTTGACATTCCTCCCCTCCTTTCAGCCATCTATCTCTTGGTCTTCCCCTTGGTCGTTTCTTCTGCATCTCATGGATCCTCTTGGGAATCTTCTTCTCTTCCATTCTCTTGAAGTGTCCATACCACCTCAGTCTTGATGTCTCAATCCTACCTTGCAAGGGCTCCTCTTACACTATTTCCCTGACCTTTTCATTCCTCACCCTGTCTCTTCTTGTTAATCCGATCCTACTTCGCAGGAACTTCATTTTCTTGCCTGTATTCTTCATATGTCTCGTTTCATCATTATCCACGTTTCGGATGCATAGGTCAGTAGCTCAATTGATAACGTCTGGTTATTAATACCGAAGACCATTCGAAGAACAGGTACTTCTGCTAGTCTAATCTATGTGCCAATACATTTTATATGCCGCTAATGTACAAAGCATTCTAGTTAGAGTATGTGTGGTAAGTCTCCAATCCGATTGGACAAAAGCAACTGTTATTCCAATGCTTAAATCTGGAAAACCAAATGAGCTGGAATCCTATCAACCTATTTAACTGTAATTGAATGGTACAGTATCTTCAGTCAGTCAACATACATTTATGCCCAATATGATTGGGCATGTGATCTTGACCCAGTGCCAAGTTTGCCATAGGGGAATTGAGGGAGCCTGGTATCACTCACGCGATGAACATGCCCAGTAAGGCAATTATGATTAGTAAATCTAAGGTGATGACGAAGGATTGAAGCTTCATGTTGCTAACATGGGCTCTGTCAAGAACTGCCCGATTGGTGACTAAGTCCTCCTGTTAGATCTTCAAGATCGATCTGCTTCTGTTGATGAAAGTGTTCAATATCGTACAGAGTATATGTTTTGCACCCCAAGATTAGCATTGAGAAGTTATTAGCATATGATGCATACAAGACAGTGAAAATGAAAATCCACAGCCTGCTTCCAGTCTCCGACCGGGTCAGGAATGGAATGAATGAAGCCCCCATCTAGCGGCGAGGATATGAACTGTGCCGGCAGCCGAGTCCTGACGCAATCCTCTGGGGCAATGATTAAATGAATGACAGATGAAATGAAATGATAGTGGAGAGTGTTGCTGGAATGAAATTGTGATAGGGAAAACCGGAGTACCCGGAGAAAAACCTGTCTGCCTCAGTTTTGACCAGCACAGATCGCACATGGAGTGACCGGGATTTGAACCACGGACCCAGCGGTGAGAGGCCGGCATGCTGCCGCCTAAGCCACGGAGGCTACCATACAAGACAGTAATTAATATAAATAAATTTACACAATTGACAATTTTCAGCATTAGGACCCTTCATATATGGGCTGCCAGGTCTTTTTGCCATTCAAGTGCTTGTGGAGTGGCTGCATGAAGTTCTATGGTCCCAGAGTACATATCGCACCCCCGGTGGGAGACTGCCACAAGTCAAAAAGGACACTTTTTCAGGAGAAGCATTTAAAGATTTTGAGCTAATAGGAAAAGTATAAATATTTGCATACTAAAGTGAAAGTAACTTATTACTAACTTCTAACATTGTCTAGGGTACAATACAATAACATAACATACAAAGTTATTTCATGGATTAAAATTAAGTGTTTTATTAAAAAAAAAAAAATTTGAGTTGTGGCGGTTTTCTATCCAGTGCCGTAGAATTGCTATTTATAGGATCTGAGTTGTGGCAGTTTTACAGGACACTGACTTGATCATAGGCATTTAAAGTACCACATAATTCAAAATTCATGTTTTTTGACTTGTGGCAGTCTTCCACCGGGGGTGTGATATATACAGGGCATTCCTGCAAGATGTGCTTGATAGTTTGCACTTCATATCCACATTCACAACAAGGTGAGTCTATCCAACCCCACTGATGTAAGGCTGCTCCTGTTCGAGCAGTGCCACATCGAATTCTGTCGAGACGGGACCAGACAGCTCGAGGGAGATGGAATCCAGGTAGTTTGATGGTAGTATCAAGTACTTCAAGTAGGGTGGAGAGGTAGACCAGTCAACTTTCCATGTATTTCGGGGGTCAAACATTGCTGAAGTAAATTCCATAGCCTTCTCGTAGGCTGGTTTCCGTGATTTCAACCTGGATGTAGAAGGTTGATTGACGTCTTGGTGGATTGGGAGAACTTCACTATCCATAATTCTGCGCCACAAGCGGGAAAGAGCTTGCTGTCTCCTTATGTGAGGAGGAACAATATTACACAGCACAGGTAGCCACTGTGAAGGAGTGCAATGTAGAGTGCCAGAGATAGTCCGCATTGCCTGGCGGAGTTGTATATCAACCAATTGGCAATGGGAGCCGTTCAACCATACGCCTGCACAGTATTTAGCTGGAGAGTAAATGACAGCCAAAGCAGTAGTCCTGAGAGTGTTGGCATCAGCGCCCTATGATATTCAGCTAACCTAATTAGTAGGTTATTACGACTTTTTAATTTTGCTGCAGTTTTTTCAATATGCTGTCTGAAAGTAACAGCATGGTAGATACTGTCAGGTCATTAATCAAGAAGAACCAGCTTTATAGTTCTCTGAAGTCCAAATGAGCTGCCCGTAATCTGTTCTCCACATCGTGTTTATGCGTAATCAGCTCTTGGAAAAGAAACTTCCATTGAACGAGATGTGATCTGCTAGTTACAATTTATTGCTTGAGAAGTACGTACGGTAAAAAACTATCATATTTCAAGTACTGATATTATGTTATTCTGTATAATTTGGTCCTTTTGACACATGGCTGTCCTATACTCTACTAATTTTGACAAACTATTGTACGTAGGTGGTACGAGTATGAACATAATCCAAGCTATTAGTAGAACAAATAAAATTATATTTAACTAAGATGGTTAGCTAAAAAGTTAAAACCTGAATTACATCGTGATTACTAGCTGTGCAAGTGTTGATCGATAATGCACCTGACGACATCTCTGCAGAGAGCCAAACAACCACGACTGTACAACACATTTGCTGCTATCAATTCAATCCTTGTACTGGAGTTCGTGTATTGAATCCGTGCAACGGAGAAGGACTTCCGCGCCATTTTTGTAGTTTTGTTTAATTTACGCTTGTTGTTTGAAAACATGCTATTGAGGGAATTATGTCTAAATGTTATATAAGTGGTCCCTACTATCATATGAACATTGTAGTTTTCTCGTGGGGTGCTTCAGTGGTCACTGAAAGATACATTGTGACATTTATGCCAATAATATTGGAAGAAGGACCACTATAACAGTTTTTTTTGTTGTCACAGAGCGCACTTGCTTACAGCATGTATTTATTGTGACTGCTGTCCTTATTCCACTGAATCGAGGTCATCCTGGCAGTGGGAAGTCAGAAAGCCTCTCAATAAGAGTGGCATTCGAACCCACCTCTCGTCATTTGTTATCACAAGCTCGAGTCTATCTCCTTGGGGTGCGGAGACAATGCGCAAGTTGTTTTAGGGGGAATGACTTAAAATGTGGTTCTCTTTCTTCTCCAGGCCCATGGTAACAATATTATACTGATTCTTCTCTTTTAGGTGGGAAGAAGCACAAATATATGACTGACATGATTTAAAAAATGTGAAGATTGACAAAAGTTACATTTCGGAAAAAATGAATTAACTTTGAAAGAATAATAGATTTTCCGCCTTCAATACTGTTTATTTCTGTTACTTACAGGGACTAGTTTCGGGGGTAAATACTCCCCCTTCTTCAGCCTGTCCAACAAAACTTCACAATGGAAAAACTTTCCATGTACAAGCTCATACACGTGGTGGGAGACGGGCAATGGCATGAAGTAGGGGATTGCCTGTAGGGGTGAAGTACAGTGGGGACTGTGTGCCCCGGGACCGCTACGGTAGCTGTGAAGGCTCCATGGGAATCCTGAAAAGTGACGGCTGACGGGGCTCTGGTGAAGCTACGATAGGCCTAGCAAGCCAGTAGTGGATATCATATTTGCTTTCAAACCAGGAACAGGCCTCGGAAAGGACGGATGCAAACTACGACGACCCGGATATGCTAATGGACCACGAGTTGGGACATTAAACATACAGACACTGACAGGAAAAGTGGAGGAGATTGTAGATCTGATGGAGAGAAGAAAACTGGATGTACTGGGCTTGGCAGAAACAAGATGGAAAGGAGAAGGTCGCAGAGAACTGAGGAAAGGGTTCCGGTTGAACTGGAGTGGGAACAGTGAAGGAAGGAGCAGCGGAGTAGAAGTAGTTGCGAGAGATGGAATGAAGGAAGAGGTAAAGGGAATAAGTGACAGGATCATGAAGATCAAGAGTAACTGTAAAGGGAAGAAGCCTGGAGATAGCCCAGGTATATGCCCCTCAAGTTGGATGTACAGCTCAAGAGAAGGAAGACTTTGAGGAGGAGCTACAACAGCAGTTGAATGGGCAGAGCATCATTGTCATGGGAGATTTGAATGCACATGTAGGAAGAGAAAGGCAAGGATATGAAAATGTATTGGGAGCAGAAGGATGGGGTAGCAGGAATGAAGAAGGGAGAAAGTTGCTGGATTTTTGCAAGAGAAACTGTTTAGTGGTAGGCAACTCCTGGTTCCGGAAGAAAGAAAGCCACAAGGTAACGTGGTACAGCAGTGATTTAACAAAGAAATCTTTAGTAGATTACATGCTGTACGACTGGGAAATGAAGAGAAGTGTCAGAGATATAAAGGTAATACCATCAGAGGCCTTAGATAGTGACCACAGAATACTTGTAATGAACCTGGGAGTTGTTAAGGATAGCAAGAGGACAGAGTACCAGGAAAGGAGAATCAAAGTATGGAAACTCAAGGAAAAGGAAGTCAAGGAAGAATTCCAGAAGATAATAAGGGAAAGGATGCCAACAGACAATCCTAAAACAGGGGAAGAGGAATGGAAGCAATTCAAAAACACAATGGTGGAAGGTGCAGTGGCAGTATGTGGAAGAACAAGCAACAGAAAGCGGTGTAAAGAGACACCATGGTGGAATGAAAGAGTAAAAGAAGCTGTGGGAAGGAAGAACAAGGCTTTCAGAGTGTGGTTCCAGGAAAGAACTGATCTGACAAGGGAAGATTATAAGATAGAGAAGAAGCAAACAAGATTGTCGCAGAGGAGAGGAAGAAGTGGATGGTAAAGTGGACAGAGATGATGGAGGAAGACAGCAGAGGAAATAAGAAAGTACTTTATGGGATGGTCAAAAGTAAGAGAAGAGGTCTGCGAGGTACACAACAAAGAGGCACTCAAGACAGTGTGGAAAGAGTACTTTGAGGATTTGCTGAATCCAAATGGTCATAGGTAGGAAGGCAATGTATTGGAAGATGGAGAAGACAACACAGGAATGGAAAAGGAGAGAACTGGAAATGGCTATAGACAAGATGAAAGGAGGAAGGGCACCAGGTGTGGATGAAGTGAGTGTTGAAATGGTGAAGGCAGCAGGGGAGGTTGGGAAACAGTGGCTGTACTGTGTGATGAGGGTGATATGGAAGGAGAAAAAGACCCCAGAAGATTGGAAGAAAGGATTAATTGTCCCAATATTTAAGAAAGGAAGCAGAAAGGAGTGCAGAAATTACAGGGGAGTCACACTCATACCTCACTGTGCCAAGATATATGAAAAGATATTAGAAAGTAGAATACGAGCCAAAGTGGAGAGAAAATTGAGAGAGGAGCAGTATGGTTTCAGACCTGGGAGATCAACAGTGGATCTCATATTTTCAGTGAGACAGCTCCAGGAACACCACTACGAATTTGGAGAGGATCTTTTGATGGCCTTCCTGGACATCGAAAAGGCCTATGATAGTGTGTGAAGGGAGAAGGTTTGGAAAGCAATGGAAAACATGGGAGTGGAAAAAGAGACTGTAGGCAGAGTGAAGGAGATGTATTGTGGAAGTGTGAGTTGTGTGAAAGTTGGAGGGAAAAAAACAGACTGGTTCAGACAAATGAGTGGCCTGAAACAGGGTAGTGCGCTGTCACCCCTTCTCTTTATTGTGGTTATGGACGAGGTAATGACACGGATAGCAGGGAAGATAGGAGAAGATAGGATGAAAGCAATGGTGTTTGCAGATGATCTCATGGTCTGGGGGAACAAGGAGGAGGAAATTCAGGAGCAACTGAAGGCTTGGGAAGAAACAGTGGGAGAGTACGGATGGAAGTTCGACATCAGTAAATGTGAGATCCTGTTAACGACCAGGAAAAAGGACAGACCAATGAGTGGGATAACACTTGGAGGTGGACAGCTGAAGAAGGTGGAAAGTCTCAAGTACTTGGGAAGTATAGTGGAGGAAAATGGGAGAAATGACAAAGACATTACGGAACGTGGCAGACAGGCAGAAGCATTTCTGAGAAGCATTAGGAGCTTAGGGTGGAATAAAGATGTCCCACAAAAAAGCAAGGAAGTGTTATACAGAAGCTACTATATCCCGATACTGACCTATGCTTCAGAAACGTGGACAATGAAGAAAAGAGACATAAGCAGAATACAGGCAGGTGAAATGAAGTTCCTGCGAAGTAGGATCGGAGTAACAAGAAGAGACAGGGTGAGGAATGAAAAGGTCAGGGAAATAGTGAAAGAGGAGCCCTTGCAAGGTAGGATTGAGACATCAAGACTGAGATGGTATGGACACTTAAAGAGAATGGATGAGAAGAAGATTCCCAAGAGGATACATGAGATGCAGATGCAGAAGAAACGACCAAGGGGAAGACCAAGAGATAGATGGCTGAAAGGAGTGGAGGGATGTGTCAAGAAGAGAGGTGAGGACTGGACCAGAGTGACAGCGGAGAGGTGCTGGGAAGAAAGAACTAAGTGGCGAGGCTTATGTTCCAAACAGACCCAGCCTGGGGCTGGAAACTGTACATGATGATGATGATGATGATGAGTATTAAAAGACCTTCAGCAGGAACAGCTGATGGCTTCTTCTATTGTTTACACCGTTTGTATTGAGAGATTCCCTCTAAAATGCTACCGCTGAGTCTAGACGAGCCACCTGCTACCTGTGACCAGTGCTGCCACTGTGTGGTCGAATGAAGAATCTCTGTAATGTCTCTGCCTGTGGTCTTGGCTGTTGTCCCAACAGCATAACGGAAAAGGTGGGCATGCATGCGCAAAAGGCAGAGTTCAGGTTTGCTGGCAATAAAGGTAGAGATTCACGCTGAGCTATGATCTACACAGGCAGTGCCGGACGTGGAATGGAGCGCACGACTAGATAATATATATTGTTTTACTGACATTTTTTTAATGCACTTTATTTGATTGTAGATAACATTACTTAAGTTATTAATTTTCTAATTTTCAAATAAAAGAATGTGCTGAAGCACTTCAGCACGTAAGGTGCAGCCGCCCCTGTACATACGCAAGTAAACTGATCTCATGATAATGTCTCAAGTTCCTAAACTTACTCTCTACGTTATTACTGGTAATATGGTTATATTCAGTATGTCATTACCGAATAGATACCTATTAATAGGAAGTTCTGGCATTCTCGTAGGTGAAGACAAGGAGCTACTTTTTCCACTCCCCTCTTTTGGTTGTGTTTTTGCTGGTATTTGAAGTCCCCGTTGATTTTAATATGCTGCCCCAGCATATTACAACATCCTTCTCTTCATATCCTTCCAATCTTGCATGTCACGTTTACGTTTGCGACCAATATCGCATTTGCTAGCTGACTGATAGAACTCCACCTTCCCAATACCCGGCATCTTGAAATACCGGAGTCCTTTCGCACAAATGGAATTTTAATTGCATATATCTACCCATAGAAGGCAGTTGTATGCACGCTTAACATTTCATTTCATGCTAGATGCGACCAGGAACTTTTTTCCATCGTAATCTCAAAACAGACCGAGGTGAAGCGGAGTTAAATTTTTGTTGCGCGAGTTCAATTGTATAATGACAAGAAATAAATTCTACCACACCCACTTTGCCAGCAATTTACTCTCCAGTTCATGAAAATTGCTACATTATCATTGATTGCTGTTGTGAGCCTGTAGTTGATTAACTTATATTTCTATTTAAAAAGACAAAGTTGTTTATGTATCACTATCTGATTAAAGAAGACTCACCGGAAATAAAACTGTACATTTATGCGGATGATATGATTCTGGGCTCCCGTGACATCAGTGAGCTACAATCGGCCGTTTCCTCTCTGGAGGTATGGGCGTCCACCAATGATTTGCAGGTTAACGTTGAGAAAACGAAATATATGATCTTCAGGAAAGGCGGACGAGCGTCCAAGGACGACAGTATAATTTTGAAACAAACTCCCCTTCAAATTGTAAATAGCTTCACCTATCTAGGCTTGACTCTGCAAACTACCATGCAATCCTTAAGGATTCACATAAAGCAGCGCGGCATCGGCCACTAAAGCTATTTTCGATATTAGAAACTTATCTCGACTTTCACTGAAATCCGCCTTAGCACTCTTTGATGCCAAGATTGTTCAAGTCCTCACATATGGGTTAGACATAGTCTGGGATAAATTAACCTCGAGCGATCTCAGATCAATTGAAAAGTCGAAGCGCAATACTTAAAGGCTGCCCTAGGAGTATCAAAATACATGCACTCTCGACTTGTTTATGAACTTGCCAGGGAAACTTTTCTTATTGAAGACTCAAGATCTCGATTGCAATTGCCTTATACTGGACAGAAACAGGAATTCCTAAGGATGAGACAAAGAAAGCGAGCGGAAATCGACATAGAATTCTATGGGACTGATGCCATGTCTCAGAGAAATTGGGACTGAATCTTACTACGATATGAGGAGTGCTCTGAATAGACTTGCTGTACACGGCTTCCATCATAAGCTGTGCATGCGACATGGCTTTCATGAACTTTCTGAACAGTGTGTGTGCATATTATGTGCTAAACAGTGTGGTCTATACCATTTTAGTAAATGCTCTAAGAGAACAAGTCCTTATTGGATTACTCGAAAATGTAATGCACATTTGTGCGCAGTTCCTTCATTATTATGATTATCGATCACATAAGGCATTGCACAGACCAAGGATCAAGTAATATGGGGCACGCGCTGGTCAGTGGGTTGGTGGGATCCGGGTCTATAGCGCGGTTTGTGGTGGAAGCCGGTGGAAACCATGCACCGCTGGTCTATTTATTTAACTTCTCATCTGACAGTGTTTGTGATATGATGTATTTATTCCAAATGCACTTTCGTGCGCAATTATACTATTATTAATAATGCCATGGAATGACTTTACATGCTATTTTATGAACTCCTTTCTACCATTAATTAGGGTGGGAACATAATGTAATACATTAAAAGGATCTGAAGAGATTTAAAATGGACACCTTTGATAACTAAACCTTTATATCTTGTCAATGAAATATCAAGCAATCTCTGCCACATTTTCAGTTGAAAAGCTTACCTCGAATATTATGACGAATGCAAATCTCACAGCAAGCAAGCGCCAGAAGAATGGGGTGTGACTGCCAGTTTCATCTCTGAGGCCACGGTAACGACACTGCTCCTTCAGCTTCCCTTTGGGTGCATATGCTAATGTGAAATTGACATAGCCGACAAGATCCCAGTCATATTCATACTGGTACAGCAGCTTGGGAAGAAACTCTGATGTGAAGGCGATGAGGAAGCCCTGAAATAGGGTTACAAAACAGCAGCTGTAAATGAGGAATTGTGGAACATTGGGCTACTTTTAAGGTTACAATTTTTTTTATTTCTCTAATAATGGGATAGTGTTGGAGGATTGGTAGGAAACTTTTGTGATAATGGTTTACAAAGGAAAGGGGAGATGGTGTTAGCTACAAATTTGTCAGTCTAACCTGTTTCATATGTAAGATTTCAGAAAGAATTTTGGATAAATACATAGCAAATTGTTAAAGAAGTTTCGGATAGTCAGGCACAAGCAGACTAAATTGCAATTCACTGTCAAAGGCTTTTGGTTGGTTGGTTCCTCAGTTTTGAGGCTGTGACAACATGTTCAAGTAGCCCCCGCATACTTTGGGTGTGTAGAATCTGTCTGATAACCGGTGTTAATTGTGTTGGCTGTATTAGTGCAAGTTATCTGTATTTCAAGTAAGGACTGCAGACGATCAATTTCAAGTAGTTCCTACCTTTGCTACCATCAACGACACCTAGCCGTGAACTTGGCTACTAAATGCCACCACAACCGGCACCTGGCGGTGAACGTTGGAACTTAATAGAGCGTTAATCAAATCTCGCCTACAAATTTAGCTTCACACAAGGTTAGTTAGTGGAATTTCTTTTACATGTCATAAATCTATGACATGGACTTGCCAGCTTTACTTCCCATTCAAAGGAAAGCTTAGTGAGGGATTTTTAACGCTCTTAAAGCGATCTTGGGCATGGAAGCTCAGCATGCTACCAACTACGCCACCGAAGATGCCCAAAGGCTCGTGATGTGGTAAATTAGGTGATCCTTGAAAGGGAGAACACAAAGGGTATGGATTTGAGAATGCACTATCAAAACAGGCTACGGAGTGATTCCAACAGTAATTTTTTTGTTGTATATAAAAGCGTGTTATTTTATGTTAAATATCTTATGTAATATTTTTCATGTAAGGGCATATAAATACTTGTTTTCCCATCTAATGTAGGCCTAATTAGACAATTCGTGTTGACAGACTGGAAAGCACTCTTTTACATTTGGTTTTGGAAAAAATTATCAGAATATGGTCCCCCTTGAAAAAATTCTGGGTGCGCTACTGTAAACCTAACATGATGAAAATATATCTTTTTACACTCTTTATGCTAGACATGAACTGATTGTATCACTGTGAACAAAACATTCTTGTGATTTGTTACTTTGAACACTTGTGTATCAAGTCTCAATCCTTTCCCAAAACTGTGAATATTATATCCGAGACAAGCAAATTTATAAATATCTGCTGAGATAGAGGTGCTTTGTAGTGGCAATTGTTGTTTTAAGGGACAAAACACAAAATGGCAACTTTTCAGTCTGTCAACAATATTGTGTTGAGCGAATGAAAAGTTGCAATTTCAATTTTCAATAAGACAACACTAAAAAAAGGCTTCAAAACTCTATACTAAACAAAGTTATCAGCCCCTACAAATACTCACTCACCGATTGTATACACAGTCGCTTGGAACATGGCACTGTCAATTAAAATAACTCTGAAAAACTCGCACAGAAAATGTTTAAAAAGTGAAGTAATGCAATAACCATTGTAAAATATAACATTTCCGTTTGAAGTGATAAACATCAGACTTAGAACTCGCCAATTTTTCTAGGTTTATGCAGTGTCTTGTGCGGGTTTTAACCTAGGAACACCAAGCTGGCCCATCAGCAGGCTCTTGGTGTCCGTGCCCTGACCCCCACAGGAGTAGCGAACTGCGCGCTACCTCCTTTCTATTTGGAAGCCTTCATAGGGAGGTGAAAGGCTGCTTGAGCTTTTAGCTCTCTCAGTAGAGAAGTGCAGGTGCATTTTATAAGAAGGGAGGTAGCACGCAGTTCGCTACTCCTGTGTGGGTCTGGGCATGGGCACCAACAGCCCGCTGATGAGCCAGCTTGGTGTTCCAAGGCGAAACCCCACACAAGACACTACATAAACCTAGAAAAAAATTCTTCATATTCTTCATTTCCCGGTTCCAGTAATCTGCGTCGGGGTGTGAATCAAGGACCTCCATACTTTTCTGTCTCACACCACTCTCGTCCTTCTTCAAGTATATCTTCAACTTTCACTCCTCTTTTCTCATTGCTCTCCACCCTCCTCATCCTCGGCCTTCCCGTGATTTTCTTGGTAAATACTCGCTTTGGGACTGTCTTCTCCCATTCACATCATATGTCCATACCACTTTAGTTGACTGATCTCAATCTTGTTTTGTAACTTCGGGAATCCTGTTTTGTCCCTAGAAATATTGCCAAGTTTAAATTCACTGGCAGTGATAACCAACATACCACCAGACTTGGAAGTTACTGAGGAGCCTCAATATGGTTGAGTTGCTAACAGAGGTTGATTTTGTGACATAAGCACAGATCAGGTACACAGAGATGAAACATGCTTGCTCCATTTATCAAATGCTATCATCATCATCATCATCGGCTTTAACTCGAATCCGAGTATAAATCTTCTTCCTTCAGTCCAGTTTGTGGATGTGTTTACGGTGACTAAAGAGTCCAATCCTGGCATGGAACAAGCGTTCACACAAGTCACATAGTATTCATGACAGAAGTCTTAAGACTCTCGAACTCCCCCCTTCAACGCTTTGCCAGTGCAACACACTGCGATGATACGAAATGGACTACAACATTTCGGTCTAATTAGAACATCCCACTTGCATACATTCCCTCATAAGAGATATGTTATACTTAAATATATAACCAACACTTTAAATCCAATTATAAATGGAAATTTAACTTATATTTCTTAACGACAGAAAACAATTGAAAATCATGGTAATGGTATGTGCAGGGCATCTTTACAGAGGGAACGCGGGGGTACGCGTACCCCATAAACATTTGATAACTGTTAAAGAAAATATATTAGTACATGTGTATCTAGTCCGGCAAATATAACTTCCGACTTGAAAGTTCATCGATCAGCTGGCGTAAACTCACTGTTCACAACAGCTGGAGGAGATTTCGAGTAATCCTCGATTTAAATCTATCTAACGAATCAGTTTCTTTTGGTCGGTAACTCGGCACACAGGAGCATAATCTACAATAGGCCATATTTTCTTCTCGACAAAAGCTTTGTGCAATTGCTGCCTATTCGAATAAATTTCCTTGTTTACGACTAGTATGGAACGAGGATGTACCAATTAAGGCTAAAGAAGATATGTACAAAGCATATTATGTTCCTATAATGACACATGCAGCAGAAACTTGGACAATGACTAAGAGGGATGAGAGCAGAGTACAGGCAGCTGAGATGACATTCCTGAGAAGTATGGTCCAGAAAACGAGGAGAGACCAAGTGAGAAATGAAGATATACGGAAAGAACTGGGAGTACAGAAACTAAATGACAAACTGGAGCAAAACAGATTGAGATGGTTGGGAAATGTCAAATGGATGAATGAAGAAAGGCTACCAAGAGGAGCACTGGAACGACGGATGACAGAAGAGAGGACGAGGAAGACCAAGAATGCGTTGGATGGACTCTTGAAGTGTAGCATTAGAAAACGGAACCCGGATTGGAACACCGTGTCGGAAGAGGAATGGTGGAACGACAGAAGAAAGTGAAGAGGAACCATATTTGCCCCCACCCAGTGTCAGCTGGTAAAGGGGAAATATGAGGCAAAAATAAGTACGGTAACATACTCTAACAATCGTGATAAGGAAGTTCTGTTCTTATAAGCACGCAGACTATTGTTTGGAGGTGAGGTAGGATGTTAGTTTGTGCGCGTTTTGAACAATGAGGAAAATAACGAACTAATTTACATCCACCCAGGCATCGAAAAAGCTGAAAGTTAATGAATTAATGAGTTAATAAATTAACCTAATGCAACCTTTCATTTAACATGTCAGCCCATAAAGTAATGACCGGGCTCTGCAAATTGCAGAGTTTTGTCGACTACAACTGAGAGTACCCCTTAAATTTTGTTTAGAAAAAAAGCACCGGGTATATGTACCCGTAAGATAAAATCTCTTACCAGGTGTTTAGAATTTCTTTTTTGGATTCCTGTATTACTTGTAGTCCAAATCTCTTATACAGTATGTATCAGTCCACAAAAATATCAGGAATTTACAATGTCACAGTAATTACCAGACGCAAACTCATTTGTGCACAACATACTGTAGGTCTGACAACTTTTATAGCTCCAAAGATTACTGTATAAGGGACACAGAATTAGCATTTATTACTGCACAGTCCCTATACCTTTGAGTTAAAAGGTTTGTGAGATCTGTCCCTACTGGTGATCATGTTGTGAAGAAACAAATTAGTACTACATAATAATTTTTTTGACATTTTTTTCAGAACAGAAGGAATGTAGGAATGCTCAATTTTTTGACCTAAAGATAAGAGTTTGTCTTGAGGTCTGCATACCATAACCAAAGTGTTACCGCCATGAAGGTAATTAGTAGGGCAAGGCATTTAATGATTTTGCATAATTTTTGTATGAAGGCCGAAAGATAGCTCGAGTGATGTGTTTCATGAATTGACTGATTAAATAAGGGCAATTTGTTAGGGCATTCTTTTGCATTATCTGCCATTTACAAGAGATAGGTCATTTTTGGAGCAATTTTACATCATTTTTGTCATTTTTAATTGTTTTCTGGTAAGTGTTATATTTAGTTATATTTGGATATTTAATTAATATTATTCATGTTTACAATACGTGTCTATTATGTTTAACTTAGGCAAATAACTTGCTCAAGAAAGAAAGTTAGACTTGCAACACAACCCGCTGCCACTAGTTTTCATTGTGCATATCAATTGGAATTTATTGTCAACAGCCACTTAAGTTTGTTTTCGTAAGTATTCTTTGTTAATTAAATGACACCTATTTGCTAGCAGAGTATTTGAAGAATATGCCAGTTCTAAATTATTATTTTTTTTCACCAGGGATGGCAAAGTGATATTTACTTTGTTAGTAACAAAAATAATTGAAGCTTAAGGCATTGTCATCCATTAAACTTCTCTTTCAAATCAGCTAATTATGCCTTAAAGGATTATTAAATAAGTGATTTACGAATAATTTATTGGTCATTTTTTTTTTCAAATTTTGTGTCATTTTTTAACCATTTTTAGGTCAAAAATGCATTTTTTATTTTGCATTTTCTTGCTATTTTTTGGTCATGAAATGCCTTGCCCTAGTCATTAGCCATCCCAACTTCCTGGTTTATGAGTTACTTAGAAATAAACCTGCTCACATTGCTGATGACCGCAAGATGAGCCAGCATGTCGAGGATCTTGAACCAGATGCCAATATTCTCAGCTCTCTCGGCCACCATACGTCTCGTCTCGCACACGAACTTCTGTGCGTCCAGACGTATCTCCACCCAGTTGTTGAGTAAGGCAAACAGAGGAGCCAGTGGGAATGCTGCCACAAATATCGTGATGAACCCGAACTGCAACACTGGAAGTTCAATGGCAATGTTTATGTTTCATTGGAGAGAGAAAGTTAATTTCCATTTTAGAATAAGGTTATCAGATATTTTACCGGCCCCATGGTGTTGGGGTAATGCACCTGCCTCTCACCTGGAGGGCCCGGGTTCTATTTCTGACCCTATCAGGGATTTTAGAAGCTGATGTGAGGGTTGGAATGGGGTGCACTCAGCCTCGTGAGAACAATTGAGTAGTTGTCTGAGGCAACAGAGACCAAGATTAACGGCTGAGGAGACCTGACGCACTGACCATGCTTCACCCCACAATTTGTAGCCCGAACGGCTGGGCAACAGCCGCTTGGTAAGCCAAGACCATCCATGGGCTGCGATGTCACGGGATTTTTCCGATACATGACAAAAAATCTAGGGACAGCCATTGAGTCAAGTACATCACTTCAATATTGCAGTTACTATTGCATCTACTGTTGTAGCTGTAATATTAGTACTGGTATCAACATCATCATCGTCATCATCATCTTCACTTGCATAAATTATTGTTAGGATACTAAGGACTGCAAAATCACAACTTTCATTCCTATCGAATGAGCTATTTTCCATTCACTCAAGTAAACGGGCTAAGTTTGAGTAATGACCTCTTCATTTTGAGCCTGTAAGCTTATTAATTTTAAATTATAATGCAATGTTAAAAACAAAATTACTATTAGACTTAAACAAGATCATATATTTCTTGAATTTCTGAAATCTAAGAATTTTGTTTGACTTAACACAATGCTCACCCATCTCGAGGTACTCCTGGAACAAGCCCTCATTGTCGATGAGTTGGTAATCCTCCTCCCACCGAGTTTTGTGCTTCTTGGATAGTTTCACCTGCAAACAAAGAAATGTATTAATCTAATCAAGTATGGACGGATAGAATAGTATCACTAATGAAGGTGTAGTTTCATAGAAATTACTTTAGGCAATCGTTTATTACTATCTCATCATATCCGTTCTATGATGTCGGGGATGAGGCGAGACAAGTTTTTATGTGGTGAATGGTTTTTATATCCAGTTGTACTTCCTGAATCCAACTTCCCATCACAGGGATGAATGAGAGATGAGGAAGGGAATGGCTTAAGGCCAGGGCCGCCAATGCATAGGGGCCCGTCAGTGGTGCATTTAGTTTCAGATTATTCAAGCTACCTTTGTATTATGTAAAATATTTTCTATAACTTACAACTTGTCAGACGCATAATAAGGATAAGAGTATTATTCTCCATATTAGGTCCGTATTGAATATTCTACTAACTTTCACTATACTATTTCCGTGTTTTCAATACAAGTGAAAGTTAGTAGAATATTTAATTTGGACCTAATATGGAGAATAATACTGTTATCAATGAGGTAAGTCAAGCCAAGAGGTACAGATATACTTACAAAGATCTCAGAATAAAGTTGGCAAACACTATTAAAGACATCGAGTTCATTAGGAAATGTAGAGACGACGGTCTTATTCATAATTTAAAAAAAAAAAAAAATGTATTGAAAAGATGGAAATAGTATAGTGAAATTTGGCTTAATAAGGATGTCGATTTGTCGAAGATTTCATGTCAATATATTTTAACTGTCAAGAGAAATGAGTCGGAAAAACACTTCAGAGGCATACATGACATCGCAGTGTATTGACAGAAACCATTCATTTGATAAAAGAAGTTCCAAGATTCTGAATATTAAAAAAAAAAAAAGTTTTTTAGTACCGTACCTTATTCTACCCCAGAAAAGTATTAAATTCTATATATGACTGTGAGTTACGACTTACAAGTATTTATACAATTTTCAAAAGAAACATGCCGGAACATTTAGCACAATTTGTGTTTAAATATTACAAGTATTTAGGAATAATCTACTACAATCTAGTGCAGGGCCATCGATTCAGCGCTCCCCAAGCACTAGTACTCCAGCCGCGCTCTAAGCCAGTGCTCCGAGAGCTTTGGTGGAAGGTAGTTTCGGTTGTGGTAGGAGGAGCTTGGCTGGCTGAGCGCGTGGTCTGCCCGCCCGCCCCGCCGAAGTGAGCAGCCGATCCATCAGTCGCTAGTCTAGTCCAATGCGCAGTTCGCAGTGGTCATGACTGAACATCATACAAAAAAGAGATGGAGTGGTGAAGCAGTAGCCTTTAAAGCGGAATGGGAAATTTCATTTTTCTGTACATCTTATGAAGGAGCAAAAGTCACTCAAGGTCTCAACTATCTGTTCATATAGGTAAAATTATGTTGAATTTTCCTCTCTAATATGTTCACATTTCAGTTTTGAATAAATCACAATATTCTTTACTTAACACTTGCGTTCGTTTCCTGCACATTCCATACATCGGAGTAACATTCGATTTGTATAAGCGGTATATTTTTTATGTCAAAACAGCTCTATCAATATGTTGTCAACAATCCCACAAAAGCCGTCGGCTGCACGACTGTACGTATGAATCTAGTTAGCGTGGTCCGAACATCGTCCGTCTCTTCGCTGCTACAGTATAGTGGTGGTAGGGGAAGGAGCGCTAGTCTGACTGCCCAGTGCACCAGGAGCGCGGCTGCGCTCTCTGAGAGCAATGACCAGCTGGCCCCGATTTAGAGTTTAATCTGCTATCAACTAATGCGGAGTTTTAAAATGCTCCTTTTTTTCATTACGCACTGGTAATTAAAGTGAAGACTTAGAATTGCAAAATATTTCCCTATGCTTGTTAACTATATTAAAAATCCCCCAATTGTTTTGTGCACTTGGCAAAATATATTTTATACTAAAATGTTTTCTATGGAATAACATTTGTATGGTATGTTTATTTTAATTATAACTGCACATCAGATGTTTTTCTCAAAATGACATTGTATTTCCGTAATAGCAAGTAGTGGATAGTAGGCTAATAAATATAAGCATTTCAAGAGGGGCCTGGTGTATTCTTGGAATACACGGTACCAGAGATTATAATTTTCAATGCTTTTGCATGTTCTTTCCTTCCTCTTTGTCAAACACCAACAGTGATCTTCTGTTTTCTCTTAGGGGTTCAGGTCGCTTATATCTTTTATGAGTCTGTTCCAGATATATATTCTATGACCCACCTAGCGTCATATAGCAGCGAATCTCTGAAGCTCTTCAACTCTTCCTCGCGCAAGAGGAATTCCTTCTCCATTTGGCCACCAGATCCTGTTACCATCGCCAGCTATTTTCTCCTTGAGCAAGAGGACTACGTCTACTTCTTTACTCACCATGCTGCGCTAGTATCATCTGTTATCAACTCTTTGAAGACCGGCTCAGCAAGAGAAGATCAATTTTTTGTTTTAAAGTTGGTTATGTTTATATGTTCTCCTTTTGTTTCCTACCCCCGACTCTTTTTCCCTTCCTTGGACCCTCCGTGCTCCGTTGAGCAGGTCTCACTTCTCAGTCGGCAGTTGACTCCATCAGTCAGGGCTCTACTAGGGCCAGTCTCCTCTAACCAAGAGGCACACACTCTTCTACGCCATGTTGGCAAGGTAGTTGTCATCAACGGAAACTTCGCCTTCAACATGAAATCAAGATAAGTACCATCTTAAAGTTTTAACCTCATCTTCATGGTTTTAACTTCCACGTGCTTTTATCGATACTTTTATAGACAGTGTGAAATTATTTATTTTGGGGCAAAAATCATTCTTCGTGGGATTTGCCATGTTAAGCTTTTGCTCTTATAAGCTAATCTTACTAAAAAAGAGCTTTTCTTAAGCTATTCAAATGAGAAATCCTCTCGCTAAGTGGGATATTACCTAATACCCGCTGTCTATAATTCACCAAGCTAGTTCCTCCGTTGGATTTTCTCAACCCCATTTTTCTACCAAGGTCGTTCTGGAACCTTCTAGATTCGGTATTTCATCTACAAGTCCTGCCGTTGAAATTTTCACTCACTTGTGAGTATGTTATTTAAAATTGAAGAATATCATTCCTGAATTAAAAGCTCAATAGCTGACTTTCTTCCACCGCTGGAACCGCTGGAATGTTCTATGGCGCATTTAACTGTAATCCACCATTTTCTCCAGCAATAGACTCTCGCCTACCTAGTGCAACCAGTTCTTTTCAGCATTGTAAAAACTTTCTTTCTCATGAACTTCGAGTTTCTACAGTGAACTTTGCATCAATCTTTACAGACTATAGTGAAAACCAGTGCTTGCTCAACTTTTCTACCGCGTCGCGATCGTCCGTTTTATTTAAATAAGGCCATGAACATTTTTCCTCAATCCCCTATTTCTCTTTCCTAACCTCTTACTAACAATTCGTAATAAACCTTTAAATTCAGGTCTGTTTCAATAAGGTGTCACTCTGTGAAGTGCCCTTCCATTTTGCTTGTTTATCATTAAGTAATTGCTGTATAATTACGTGTTTTATACACGTTTCAAACTTACATTGTTTCTCCCTTCAAATAAGGGAAAACAATTCTTTCAACTCTTGTGTGAGTTATTTTTAGGTCTCACTAAATGAAAACTGCCCCATTTGGCTCGTGATTCCTATCTAAAATATAGGAGGTCGAGAACCTTCCTTTTGATTATCTCTTCAGGTTGCACAGTAAGTGACCTGCCCTCTTTTGTATAATTCTCATATAGTAATTCTGTTTAAATATAAGAAGTTGTAGGAACTTCTATTTTATTTTTTATGTTTTCCTTATTGTTATTTTTGAAGTTGTTATACTCTCTAGAATATTCTTTCAGAAATTTCTTATAGTACACTCTGTACTCAATTTAATGTTTAAACTTTAATCATTTCATTGCCCTTTTTAAAATCTTACAAAGATTTTAGTACCAGGTTTAAAACCTTAAGAATTATTATTTGCCTGGAGCAATTTCTACATGTTGTCGGAGGTCTGCGACCCCAAATTGTTAATAAGATTGAAACATATTTAATTGTTAAATTTATCAACTTCTTTGCATTGTCAAATAAATTAAATATTTGTTTTTGGATTCATAATTTCTCTGATACTACAGTTAGGCAAGATCCTGGCTTTCCTAGCTCTTCCTAGGTTTATGCCCTCGTTCATACTCAATAAAGCTTTTACCATTTGTCTTGCCAGACTATCACCCTTCCCTATAGTACTTTCATGCATGCTTGGGAGGAAATACACTAAAGCCTTTCTCTGGCAAACCGCCAAAGTCTTAGCTGCGGTTCCCGTCAGCTTCGACCAAGCTCGTACCCACTTTAGGTATCCGAGAACGGATTTGCGGTGGCAACCACCTTTAAGTGTGTTTAAAGTTAAACTTATTAATTTTGTGGAACTCTCCTCCTATTTTTCTATCCTTTTTCTCCAATCCAAAATCTACTTCCTTCTCTTAATCATCTTCCCTTGGTGGGTGGGTTATTCCTTAGCCTATAATCTACCCAGGGCCTGAGAAAAAAATTGCATAGGGGCCCTTAAATCCTCTCGGTGGCCCTGGCTAAGGCCTATTAGAAGGTATCATCTTGACATTTGCCGGAAGTGAAAATGGGAGACCATGGAAAACTATTTCAATGAAGGCCGACAGTGGGGTTTGAAACCAATTCGTATTTTTTAAAACTTCATTACAAAGGGCAGATGACCTCGCTGTTCTGGCCTTGACAATGATTATCACCACCACTCATCCTCTGAGACTGGAGATAGCCCTGTCCCAAGGCCTTGCACCTTAGCACTGTAGCTATCCTGGTTACTTAAGAAAATAGGCCACCTAAAAAGTGACCAGATCTTTAATAACAATATCATTGATTTTATGACCCTTTTAACAACTGCGGATTTTAGAGATGCCGGGGTGTCGGAATTTTGACCAAGGAGAATCTTAAACATTTCATTAAATATATTGACATGGATCCCTGTCATTTGTGCACCTTCAAATGCCTTCAAATTACCGCTGAGCCACACAGCCAGTCCAGTCACATCTTTAAGAGTAAGGCTCTAAAACAGTGGTTCTGAACCCATAGAAATCTGCGGACCACTCAGCCTGAAAATGAATCATCAATGGACCCCCCCCCCAATAAACATTATCAGTTGTAACCCTTCCTAAATAACCCTTATTTTAAAGATATTTCAATTCAAACCCTGATAGTCATCGCCGCAAATACATTCGGACGATTCTCGTTCAACGCACATCGTTTCCGAAATCCCCATTTATTGGCCCCTTTTTGTACATGCTGGTGGACCCTTTTCTCCCGTGGAACACTCCCGAGGCACTCTTGGACCACCGGTTAAGAACCTCTGCTCTAAAACAAGACCACTATAAAGATTTGTGATTATGGTAATTATTGTTTCAAGGGATCATGACTGATCTAGAAAACTGTATTATAAATTGGGGTGGTGATTTTTAGCATTTTGAATCACAAATTTAGCATTTTGGTTTGAACATTTAGCATTTTGTAGCTTTTATACATTTGAAATTTAGTATTTTATAGCATTTTGAAGAATGAAAACCACAAATTTAATTTAAATCAAACAAATGAGTAATTTTGAATTGGCATTAATGTGAAATTAAAATCACACTTTTAAAAGGTTAATAAAAAATAAAAATACATGTGATAAGTTATTAATTTATTTATTTTACATTTATTAGGTTAAAGTAACACCGAAGAAAATTGTTAGAAGTCAAAGTATTACACAGAAAAATTTATACTGATGCAAAATCAGCCTAATTCAGAGAAAATACACAAAATCAACTCTTTAAGTCTTGCTTCAAAATCCACCAAAGTGGGTAAGTGCATGCAAGTTCATGAATGATTAACATTCTTGAATGAAATCTTAGAGCTGTTTTATAGACATTTTCAGTCTCACCATCTTAGCACTTGTTGACTTGACATACGCTAAGGAAATGAAAGTGACGGACGGGTGGGCAACGAGGTGTAGGAGGGATTAATTTCCACACTCCAGACTAATGGCCAGGCCGTCAAACATTTCAAGGGTGTACAAACTTCTCATTTGAAGTTTCCATACAAAAATAAAGAATAAAAACCACTATGTTTAAAAAAACTTAGATTTCGCATTTATGTAGCATTTCGGTGTAATTTTCACATTTTGAGTCAAATTCGCATGTTGTTGCTTTCTCAAAACACATTAAAAAGTGGTTTATAGGTCGTGAAAAGTGAAAATACAAGAGTTGCTTTCTCAAAACACATTAATAAGTGGTTTACAGGTTGTGAAAATACAAGAGCACAAGCCATTATAAGCATTTCACGCTTTATCGCATTTGCGAGAAAACACCACCCTTTATAAACAAAAGAGCCTGTGAAATGAAGTTCCTTAGGTCAGCTATACAAAAATCAAGGAGTGTACGAATGGACGAATATCTCACAAGTGGAGGTGCATCAACTGATCGTACGTGCGAGGCAGTCTTACAGGCACATGGAGATAAAACCAGATACCAAAGGTTTTCTGAATTTAAAAATGTGACATGAATGGACAGTACTTTCACTTTAGTTTTGGACTGTGTGTCGACTGTGATTATTAGACTGCAATTCCATATGGGAGCAAGTCCATGTGCTGCAGCGCGATCGAGATGGGAGGAACGTTCACTTTGCTCACTGCTATGGAAATGTTCACATCGGCTACTGCAACTGTAGCTGTATTGCATGTTAGTGCATCTCCCAGGAGCACAGCAGTAGTTGATGATTATCAGGTGCCATCAAGTCGGCGTTGACTCGTAGCGACTGCATGGATGGACTGTCTCCATATGATTCGGTCTTCAGCCATATATTCGGATTCTTTACGGACATACTCATGTTGGATTTGATGGAGTCGAACCATCTCAATGCTGGTCGCCCTCGTCTCCGAGACCCTTCCACCTTTCCAAGTATAATTGTCTTTTCCAACAAATTAGAATGCCTCATAATGTGTCCACAATATGACAGTTGTAATCGTGTTATCAATGCTTCAAGAGACAGATCTGGTTTGATTTATTAATCACCCATACATTTGTCTTCTTGGCTGTCCAAGGAATATGCAGTACTGGTATCCTTCTCCAACACCAAAGCTCAAAGGCATCAGTATACTTCCTATCTCGTTTCCTTATGGTCCGGCTTTCGCAACCATATGTAGCTACGGGAATGACTAGTGCCTTAACCATTCTAATTTTAGTAGGCAAAGAAACATCGGAACACTTGAAGATCTTATCCAGGCCTTTAAATGCTGCTCTTCCTAGGGCAAGTCTTCAGCGAATCTCTTGACTGCAGTAGTTCCCCCTCCCCTCTAATACCTTAATTCTCCTTTCCCCTTTTTGCTCACGGGTTCATACAGGTTTGCACCATCAGGTATTAATTACAGTCTACCTGATGGCACAATCCTGTGTGAACCTGAGTGGTTAGAGGGGAAAGGAGGAGAAGGAAGGTAGTGGAGGGGATCACTGCTGCTGTGCTCCTAAAAGATTCACTAGCATAGAATACAGTTACAGTAGGAGCTTATGTGAACATTTCCATAGCAAGGTGAACAATCCTCCCCTCTCAATCACACTGCAGCACATGGACTTTCCAACAAATGAAACTCATTGTGTGGGCATGTGCCATAGGCAGTGCTCTTTTTCTAAAAAACATTGAAGGGGTACTCTAAGCTGTAGTCTATAAAAAATCACGATCTTGCAATTTTTGGCAATTTGCCAAGTCCGGTCATTGTTTGTGTTCGAATCCTTAACTTTCAGCTTTTTCGATGCCTGGGTGGATGGTAAATAGTTTGTTATTTTTTTCATCCTTCAAAAGTAACCACACGTACAAAATAACAACCTACCCCGCCTCCAATCACTATAAGAACGAAGTGCCGAGTTGCCGACCAAAAGAAACTGATTCGATAGATCGATTTAAATCGATGATTACTCGAAATCTCCTCCAGCTGTTGTGAACAGTGCGTTGACACCAGCTGATCGATGAACTTTCAAGTCGGAAGTTATATTTGCCGAACTAGATACAAATGTACCAATATTTTTCAAATCTTGAAAGTGGTATGCGTACCCCCGCGTTCTCCCTGAAAAAAAAAAAGGCCAGTTTGCCCATAATTATAAGAATATTAATCTGTCTGCCTCGGTGTGTCGATTAGTTTTGTTTCCCCTGGAAAAATGCACCCTCATAGGTAAAGTCCTGCTGGCACCCTTGATATTGGGTAAGTGATGTGCTCAAATACCTTCTTCTTATGCCACCAGGCCTTCATCTTGGGAACCAGGATCTCTTGTGCGTTGTTTATGATCTGTTTACCAATCATGATGACAGCCAATTGTTGGGCCAGCTCGATCAGACAGCCACCAGCACTGCACTGCAAGCACACACAGAACATACAATGTACAGAGGTTGAAGTCAAAACAGCTATATCTGAATATAAAGAGTTTTTTTCTTGTTTTATCTAGGGGCTTCCTACATATTGGTCATCAGTTTCATGTGCTTAGGCAAGTATAGAAATGTTCCTTATTACTTGTGTTATGTGTGTACCGTATTTTCAGCTTGGGAAAGCATTAGGGAGGTAAAGTTACCGTATTGGTTTTACATCCCTTTTAACTACTGTGGCTTTTAGAGACGCCAGGGTGCTGGAATATTTCCCCCGAGTGGATGCATAATGTGCCAGTAATTCCACTGACATGAAACCCTCACATTTGAGCACCCTCTAATGACAACTGACTGTGCGAGGATTCAGCGCACAGCAGGAGAGAACGTTACTGCTGCGCCATGCAGTCTATCACATTAAGGAGAGGTTGATAGTTGATGGAATACATAGGGGTAGAAATGATTGATCATACAAGATAAGAAACTCATTGAGGCAGTAATTGAAGTAAGTATGAATTTGTGGGGAGGTGGAACACTGAGTGGATAAAATGAGTGATTACTGTTATTTAGCCTGGCAAGGTTAAGGCCCAGTGGCATTCTATTACATCTAACCAGATACACAATACCGTTGTTAATGTTTGAGTTGTCGTCTTTTGACTGGTTTGATGCAGCTCTCCATGCCTCTCCGTCCTGAGCAAATCGTTTCATCTCTACATAGCTACCACACCCTACGTCCAAGGCAATCTCTAATATATTCAAACCTTTGTCTACCCCTACAGTTCTTGTTCTCGACCCTTCCTTCCATAACTAAGCTTGCTATTCCTGGGTGTCTTAATATGTGTCCTACCAACTTAGCTCTTCTCTTCATTAGCAGTCCCCAGAAACACCTCTCCTCTTCCTATCTACCCATCTGATCATTCTCCTGTAACACCACATTTCAAACGCTTCAATTCTCCTCTTTTCTGCTGCACCAATAGTCCCAAGTTTCACTTCCATAGAGTGCCACGCTCCAGAAGAAGGCCTTCGAAAACGACTTCCTAACACCTAAATCTATATTCTATGTCAACAGATTCCTTCTCTGTAGAAATTCTTTACTTGCCTGAGCTAACCTACTTTTTATATCCTCTTTGCTTCGTCCATCACTGGTTATTTTGCTTCCTAAGTAACAGAAGTCTCCTACTTCCTTTAGTTCTTCACCTGCCAATTTGATGTCCATAGAGGATTCTGATTCATTTCGGCTGCATTCCAATAATTTTGATTTACATTTATTAATTTTCATCATGAATTCCTTCCTCAAGACGGAGTCCATACCATTCAAAAACTCATTCAAATCCTCAGGTGTGTCGGCCAAGATGACTCATCAGCAAATCTCCGAGTTGAAATTACTTCTCCTTGAATCTTCACTCCCACTTTATATTTTTCTACTATTTAGTACAATTTAGTCCAATCAACGTTATCAAAAGCCTTTTCTAAGTCTACAAATGCCAAGAACGTTCTCTTATCTTTCCGTACACAACTCATATTACAGAACAACGAGTAGAGATGCGTAAGTAAGAGATAGATATTACGAAATGGCTAACATCGAAAATAATGATTATTAAGATAGAGATAATATACCTAAATTTAAGTTATGCTAATCATAAAATAGTTTATGTTATTTACCTAATTACCTATAAGTTTCACAAAGCTAATTTTAACTTCAAGTAGAAAACTCAAAATACAACTCAAACCAATCCAATAATATGCACACAAACACATCTCAAATGCACAGTTCATTTAATGGAAAACTGCAATCTTCTACCCTTCTGAGAAGCAAATTCATCAACGACGGGATGAGGATGGTTTAGAAGTTCGCAGCTTGCTTCTCTTTCGATGGATATTATTCCCAAACTGTTGAGTCTCTTCCTAGTCATTGTGGCCCGCAAATTTGATTTGATTCTTCTCATTGTAGAAAAAGTCCTTTCAGCAGACGCTGTGGAGACGGGCATCGTCAATATAATGGTCATGGTGTGTTGTAATTCTTCTAACGATGGGAAATCGGTTAAGTCCTTCAACACATCAATGCTACTATTGGAGTTGCCAAACATTAATTTACCTAAACCACACTGTACTTTTAGGGTAGAGGTAAAGTCACTATCCTTGCCGTGAAGTTTTGCAAAATTACACAAAACTTCAGGATTCAAAACTCTTCTGATTTTGGATCACATGCCAAGATACAAGCCATTTGAACATCATTGTCAATAAACCTTTTTTTTCATTTCACATAGTTTATTGTCAAGTACATCAAAATACACCCCTCTTAGTTTTGCCTTATGCTCACTTTCATCACTCTCTACACACTCTGACCTTCCCTTTCCAGAGGTTTCTAGAACAAAATAGTCATCAAGACTTGTTGTTGTCGTCTTTTGTTTACGGCGGCCTCGCCCAGTGTCCGTTGAACAATAAATGTCATTGTTTTCGCAAATCTGTTTTGTTTCTTCAAAAAATTCTTCAAACTTTTTCTCTGATCAAAACTGGCCTAAGCTATCCATTGTTGCTTTTACGAGCTTAAGACACTTTCCTATATCCAGGGTTGGAGACTAGTTGCTTTGATAGGATATTTACAACTTGTAAAATACCCTCAAGACTAACTAGAATGAAGACCTTCTCAAAAGATCTAAATTGCATCAGAAGACCTTTTGTCTCAGCTGCTTCTCTTGGTTTTGAACTTTCAGTGCACTTCTGCAAAGCATTTATTACAGTGCCAAACTGGTTCTTAAAGAAATTTACTCCCTTATACTTTGCCACCCATCTAGTGTCACTATGTTGAGGCACTGGGATGACTTTCCTCCCAGTTTTAGTATCTTGAGTAAATATGAACATTTCATGGCGAAGCGTAGAACACGATTGAAAAGCATATATTGCTTCCAAAAGGCCCATAGTTTCCCTAACTATTTGTACATTTTTAGAGACGTCAACCAAGACTAAATTTAACCAATGTGCATGGCAATGTACGTAAGGGCAAGGATTTTCAGTCATCTGTCTAATAAGGGACTGCAGCCCGTTAAACCTTCCCGCCATAACGGAAGCACCGTCATATGACTGACTTACACAGTTCCTTATTTCAAGTCCAATTGATTCCAAAAACTGTTTTATTTTGCTAGCTAAAGATTCAGCAGTTAGCTCTTTCAATTGAACAAAACCCAAAAATCTTTCTTTTATCTTACATTGATGAACGTAACGACAGCAGATACTCATTTGTTCTGTGTGTCCATCTCGAGCTTCATCCACTATAATGCTGTATACGTTACTAGATTTTATTTCCTCAACTATACTGCGAGTGATCAAATTCGCAGCGGTGTCTAAAATGTCATTTTGTACATCTTTAGATGTATACTTTGCGTTTCCAGGCATGGTTTTTAGATTCAAATTAAACCAGTCATTTTCTAAACACAATAAGTTTATTAATTCTTGAAAGTTCCCACGATTTACATCCGAAAACTTCTCAGCCCCCTCCTTTGCTTCATCTGGTTCATTACTGTCACTGCAATTTCCGTTTTCACCCCTCCCTGTGTCCTCTCAGAGCAATGTCTTGGCGTGCACAAAATATCACACTTCTCACGAGGGCCTTTAATGTATCTCTATTCTTTTCTATTGTTTGCGCCATATGCTCGTTAATTTTGATAGTAACGGCACCAGTTTCTTGTGTATCCAGCCATCCTTTGTACTTTGTTAGGCAAAGTTTGTGACAGCTAGATTTCTCGTGTTTGTCTGATATTTTACTGAAATTTTTCCAGTCATTACATCCCGAAGTAGTAAGTACTTCTCTGCCTGTGACAGAGAAGTGTCGGCAAAAGAAACAAAATACAGCATCATTTCCTACTGAGTATTCTAACCAAGAATACTTACTATACCAGTTGGTATGGAAGGACCGCTGTTTTCCTCCTATATTCCGTCTAGGAAAATTTAGCTGCGGTTGCTTCGGCCCATCACTGGCACTTGCGCCAAGATCAAGTGGTCGTTTCGGCTGAACATTCGTAGAAGGATCGTCAGTTTTTAGTTTTTTAACTGCTTGAACTACTTCTTCATCGGAACTTCTACTAGAAGACTCGCCGTCAACACATTCTTCTGAAGGTTCATTAGGTTTCTTCAAAGTCTGCTTCAACTTCATCAAAAACTTTTCCATAGCAACACTAAAAACCACCAAACAAACAGAACTAAACCAAGTGGCGTAATGGCGTTAGCGTACACTGAAATGAGGACTATCGTCTGCCACTGCCAGTTCGATCTGCATAAACGTAAACAAAGAAAAACTCCCGCCAAGCCTCTAGCGCTAGCGTACAGCTGACTGTCCGTACAACAAGCAGTGTCGCTACTCTACTCCGCGCACAATCACTTGCAACTACAAACTATAACAAATATTCCTAAGTAAATACACTATATTCTTTAAGGGTAGGTGCAATTTATTGATTTATATCCTTAACTTTGTAGTTTACAGTATCTAACTACTGTTTACTTGTTTTATATTAAATTTGAAATAAACCAAAGTAATTATTATGTAGTAGGCTATTTATAATTTTTTTACAATTAAAACCCAGATTTTTTTGTTTGTTTGGAAAATGTGGGTAGGCCCGGGCCTACCCGCTGGAGCCGCCACTGCCTCCTGGGTATTCTCTTCTCCATTTGTTTTACATGTCCATACCATCTAAGTCTCGATTTCTCTATACCATCCTGTAATGGTTCCTCCTTCATTAATTCTCTGGTCCTCTCATTCCATCTTTGTAGCTCCAATACTGCTTCTCAAGAACCTCATCTCACTGGCCTGTATTTTGCTCTTCCCTTCCTTTCATAACCCAGGTCTCCGAGGCATACGTCAGGATAGGGACATAGTACGTCCGATATATGATCCTTTTGCTGTTCTGAGGGACATCCTTGCTCCATAACATGCTTCTCACACTCCTCCGGAATGCTTCTGCCTGTCTCCCCCACTCGTTTATTTCTCTTATCGATTCTTCCATTATCTTGTATCAGGCTTCCCAGATACTTGAAACTCTCCACTTTCTTCAGCTGTTCCCCACCAATTGTTATTCCCGTTGTGGTTCTTTCCTTCTTCCTTGTTGTGATCACCATCTCACTCTTAATTATGCTAAATTTCATCCAATATCCTTTTATTATTCTTTCCCATACATCCAACTGTTCCTGTACCTCCTCCTTGTTTCTCCAAATCATCAAATCATCTGCAAACACCATTGCTTTCATCTTTCCTTCCCCAATTACTTGTGCCACTCTGGTCATTATGTCATCCATCACCACAATGAAAAGTAACGGTGACAGTGCACTTCCTTGTTTCAGGCCGTTTCTCTGTTCCAACCAGTCCGACCTCTCCTCCCACTTTCACACAGCTCATGCTTCCCTTGTACATCTCCTTTGTCCTCCTTATAGTCCATTTTTCTACTCCTCTGTCCTCCAGGGACTTCCATATTTTGTTTCTGCATACACTGTCATATGCTTTCTCAATGTCCAGGAAGGCCATCAGTAGATCTGTTCCATACTCATAGTGCTGTTCTTATAACAGCCTTACAGCAAAAATCAAATCCACTGTGGACCTTCCTGCTCTGAAGCCATGTTGTTCTTCCCTCATCCCTCCTTCTATCCTTATCCTAATTCTCCTTTCCAAAACTTTCTCAAACATCTTTGCACAATGACTCAGTGTTATTCCTCGATAGTTTCTGCATTCTGTTCTACTACCTTTCTTGAAGATCGGGACAATTATTCCCTTTTTCCAGTCCTCTGGGGTCTTCCTTTCCTTCCATGCTGTTCTCATCACTCGGTACAACCATTGTATCCTCACCTCTCCTGCTGCTCTCACCATCTCCACACTCAACTCATCCACACCCGGTGCCTTCCCTCCTTTCATCTTCCTCACTGCATCTTCCACTTCTTTCCAAGTTAAGTCCTTTTCTGTTTGCAGTTCATCTTCCTGCTACTGCTTCCAAATCTAATAACTTCTTGTATTGACATTGACTAACCAGTTGTTTATTCATTCATTTATTTATTATATACTTATTGATGTAATTTTATTACAGTTCATACAAATGATATAGAAACATATATACACATACATTAGCAGTGATACTGTGATTAACATTGTATATACCGATCATAGCCTAAGTGTATACACAGTGTGGATAGAGAATAGCATGTACAGTATAACATAATAGAGCAGTTTTACATACTGTACAACTTGAGCAAGAATGACTGTGATGGATATTCTTCCACCGAATAAAAGTACTGTCCCAACAAAAATACCATTGATTTTGACTTAAAACTCTTTAAACTGTTAATGGATATCAGAGGAAGTACAACTTTATTCCCATGTGGATAGTTTCTTCCCGATTACTGTCGACCAAAATATTATGTGTACCCGAGTTTGAAGGTTGTTTCTGAAGTAACCAATAGATCTACATAAAATCCAATACCATCATCATTTTCATCGTTCTATTTTACGTTAGTTCATGTAGGTTTGCAATTTTTAATCTTATATATTAAAATAGTTTTCAAAAAATTTCACCCTATACTAAAACTGAAATATCTCTGGAAGTATTTGCGCTACGACAATGTTTGTTGTCTTAAAATGTAATGCCCGTCAAGCACCGTCGATTGATACCCACCGTAATTGATGATATCATTCGTGTATTAAAATAATTGCGAATATTACTTCCTTCAAGGTCTCACGAAAATAGAATCGAATGACTGGACGGACATATTGTCGCTAGGCGACAACGATAACGCTGTATCATGATATTCAACTAGGTTATGAACATTCCCGAATGGGAATATGATGTTATTTCCGTTTGATCAGATAAATTATCAATTAATATGATAAAATTGGTCCGGCTAGATCAAACATAAAATGCCAGCGTTTCGCCCCGGTGTGCCGTTGGGCTCGTCAGTTGGTACAGACACACCTCACCAATACGCATGGCTAGCACATACTGAGAAGGCCATTCGGGAATGTTCATAACCTATTTGGATTGCCAAGGTAAGGTTTTTGTTTTATGAAAGGGAGCTTGACTTCCGAAGCACATTGGCATCACTCGTGACGTCAATACTACTTGTATTTTGTGTCTGATTTTATGTTTGATCTAGCCGGACCAATTTTATCATATTAATTGATAATGATATTCAACGCCGCCCCAATAATAAATCTAACTTGATATTAACAGCGAGTTCCCTAATTACGTCATGATATCGTTAACTTCTACCTGCTCCACTCGGGCGCTAATGTCACATGTATCCATACAATAAGGTGGAATTTCAAAAACGAGGTCTCTCGCACATCCATTTACTCTTAACATAAACGGAAGATTGTAAGTTTCGAGAAATTTCTGACATTGACAGTGTGGTGTCAGCCGAAATACCAGATCTCGAGGATGAAGCGCTATACGAGTTGGTAAGGCGTCATATGGTACATGGGCCTCGCGGATCTTGAATCCTTCTTCAGTCTGTATGAAAGATGGCGTATGTAAGAAAGATTTCCCTAAACAGTTTCAGGAAGAGACCAAAGATAATGCCAATGGTTATCCTTCGCATAGGAGAAGAAATAATGGACGGATTATTATAAAAACAATTCGAGGCATTGACATTGAAATCTATAGTCGATTCTTTGTTCCCTACAATCCATTTCTTCTTCTTTACTTGGAAACTCATATTAAAGTTGAAATATGCTCAAGTGTTTGGAGTGTTAAATTCATCCACAAGTATCTTATATATTAAAATCCACAAGTATGTGTATATAGGTCATGACTGCTGCATTGTTATAATATGTCCTGAAGGCGAAACGGTGAACTACGATGAAATTACTTCTTTCCTAAATGCTAGATATGTTGGTCCAACAGAAGCCGCAGTCTGGATATTTTCATTTCACATGCATGAATAGTCACATTCTATCGTGCGATTACCAGTTCACTTGCCAAACTTGCAAAATATCTATTTTAAAAATGATAACGCTCCTGATATTTTACTTCAGCACAGTTGCGCAACACGGAATTACAAGCGTGGTTAAAGTTAAATCAAGATTCGCAAGCCAGAAGTCCGTACATATATCCTGAAACACCAGTACATTACGTCTGGAATAAGAGCAACTGCCAGTGGCAAAAAACAGAGCGTCACAATTTCAGATGCATTCTCAGTTACGACAACTGTTTTCTTACACATGTATCTTTCAGACCCCTTCAAATGTAAGATAGTTATGGGACATTTTCGAGAATTCATTATCAGAAGATTATCTGCAGTTTCACGAACCTAACATTGCATATCAGTTCACTCTTATACATATTTCTAATACATTAAAGCTATATGTTCTTCCCATTACTTCTCTCGAATTGCCAGCTATTATTGATAATTTCCCTCAGACAAATTTACCAATGAATTATCCAAAACTTAATGAGGATCAATTAAGTCTGATGATAAACCAAGCAAATGGAAACCAAACGGCTATAATTACAGAAATTTTGGGTTAGTACAAAACTGCAATGAAAGGATGAGTAATGCATATTTCATTGACGGTCCAGGGGGCACCGGGAAAACATTTCTTTACCAATGCTTGATTCACAGTTGCACAAATTTGGGGTTAAATTTAGTTTCTGTTGCATGGACTGGTATTGCAGTAATGTTACTACTGTACACAGCCAGTTCAAGTTACCTCTACATTTACATGAAATTTCTGTATTAGGAATAAAAGTTAACAGCAAGGAAGCTTTTTATATTCGTTCAGCAAAACTTATCTGGGATGAAGCCCCTATGGCTAATAAGCACGCGTTGATGTGTGTAAATCGGTTGATCAAGGACATCATGAATAACGACGTGCCTTTCGGAGGAAAAATTATCATCTTAGGTAGAGATTTTAGGCAGGTATTGCCTGTTGTGCCTCACGCATCTAAAGCAGCATCAGTCCAAAAGTCAGTAAGGTTCTCTCCTTTGAGGCCATTATTCAAAATTTTTAAACTCAACAAAAATATGCGAGGGGATACAGATCAACGTAACTTTGCAAATTCATGTTACAAATTGGTAACGGTGAATACCCTCACATTGACGGAAAAAATTCAGAATTAGTCCCACGCTGAAAAATATTTCACGCTTTTCAAAAATAGCGATTTTAGCACCTAAAAATGAACATTGTAAAGAAATCAATGACAAAGTTTTAGACCGAATCCCAGGATCATCGAGAACTTACATCAGTGTGAATAATTTGATTACTGAAGATGAGAGTGTACTTCTACAATTCCCAATAGAATTTTTAGACAGCATAGGCATAAGTGGATTGTCACCTCATATCCTTAGACTAAAAGAAGGCTCAATTGTGATTTTGTTGGGAAATATTAATTTTACCCATGGTCTGTTGAACGGTACTAGACTGTTGGTTTGGAAGATGCATGACAATTGCTTACACCTGGAAATTATTACAGGCGTAAATGTTGGAAACAATGTCGTACTGCCTCGCCTTGAACTACGCCATCAGATACTTCTATGCCATTTTCCTTCAAAATGAGAGTTTCCAGTACGTTTGGCTTTTTGTATAACTATCAATAAAGCTCAAGGTCAAACACTAGAACAAGTAGGCATTTATTTACCTCAACCGGTGTTTAGCCATGGACAACTTTACTGTATGTCGCACTATCACGAGCAAAATCCTTTCATGACGTCAAAGTTCAAATAGAACCAAAAGGCAAGCGAACAGCAAATGTCGAATAGAAGGAAGTACTATTAGAATTTTTAAAACGAATTTTGCGGAGGAGCACAGACCTCAGCAAACTGTGCACAGATTAAATAACAATTATACAAGGACGTCCACATCCCTAATACGATAACTGTCCTGTGGTAATGGTAAAAAAAAATACTATTGTCCTACATCGGTGATTACTATCCTACATCCTGTTATTTCATTCCCTCAGATCTATATCAAAGATATACCGGTACTCAATCAAATTTACATCTTAATAAATATTAATTCCTTCTGTGTGAGTTATCTTTTCATTTCTCATCAATCGCCTTTACTTACTATTCTATCTGTAGGGGTGGAGGTGATAGCTGTCTTTACAGAGATGTGCAAATTATTAGATTCGATGTCAGTTTTCCAAAATTGCATTTTCACTTCTCACGGTTTAATGCAGTAAGTATGTTTACAAGGCGATGAAATTACTTCAAATGTTTAACCAAGACTCTTTTAATTATATTATATTTTCATTTAAGAAACTCAAATTAAAATGACTTTTTAGAATTTCCACTAACAGAGGAGCCTTGCAAATGCAAAATGCCACACGTTTCGTTTTTATTACTTCACTCTACTTAACGTGTGAATTTAGAGCCGAGGGATTTGGGGTCTTTTAACTGATGAACGCTATTGAACTATTCAAAGATTCATGAACTATGCATTGAAATCACCTGACTTGAATTCTTAAGTCAATGAAAAATTGAAAATGGACCCAGCTCAGATATCCCTCAGAATCCAATAATCTGAAAGTTTCCAGACGCAATTCCTTATGGGAAAAAGTGTAATTCCATGGGAGAGGAAACACTACTAAGTAGGACAACAAAAGAAGTTGGTCAATAAAATGATTTTGAATAAAAGTAATTATGACTAATTAAAATTATTTATTTAATTCTATTAATTTGCACACCTCTTTATGTTAACCAAGAGTTACATCTCTAAATTCAAATATAAGAGACCCATCTTTTATTGCAAATTTATACCATAGTTCATTAGTAGACAAAACCCCAAATTCTACCGCTGTAGCCTTAAATTGTGTGGATATCTATATCTACTTAGTATAAAAGAAAGTTCCCAATTCTTGAATATAACGGGTAATCTCGAGAGCAACTTGATGGATTTTGATGCGGTTTTCACCATTCTGAAAAGGATTTCTCGATGAAGGATTAGATAGAAGAACATTTATTTATGACCAAAAGAAGCCGAGCATTTTCGATTTCAGTGAATTGAGTTGAAGAAAAACCCAACGTCCATGTGTCTTTTAAGCTTACACTGGGTAACCGTTTAAGATATCGATATTCTCTGAGAATCGTTCAGCATGAAAAGTTCTGCAAGAAAGTCCGCGACAGCTCCCACATCGACCACTATAAGTGTTTTTAAGTTTTCATTTCTTCCAGCGATCTCCATTCAGTGGAAATTTAAATTACTAGCTTCAGAGCGAGTTTACGAGCGACCTATCACCCTAGCTTCAGCCAGCATCAAACTGCCGAGTCGTGTTGAGTTAATTCTTCAGAGAACAGTATAGCTTTATGTGTTTGGAGTTAGCTGTTCACCTCGGCTTTTCAGTATTGCGTCTGGAACCTGACGTCCGTGCGCCCTTTAAGCTTACGCTGGGTAAATAGTGGGACACACACACAGAGGACAGGCAGACACCCACACATTTGATCTCATAAGTCTACTTCATCATTTACCCAAAAGCGACGGTACCGTAAATGTCTGTTCAGGTCACTAGCATGAAGACATGCAAATATCATATGGACAGAAGTGCTGTAGGATCGTTGAAGTGAATGCTGCGGAGCAGCACGGGTCTTCTAGTTTATATATTAATACTTTTTATCGCAGTTGAAACACAAAAAGTAGCCATTGCCAAGATGGGCTCCATCACGCGTCATGGCGCGCCTCGCTCGGAAGTGATGGGCTGCATATCAGCAACGCTGTACGGCATTTCCGGGAGCGGCTAACTGGTGATTCATGTCTTAATTCCCCGTACAAATACAAACCGATATAAAATAAGTGAATTAATTTACGTATTTCACAGTCATACAGCATAACCTTTTGACGTATAAGGATTACAACGCAACCAAGAACTACATTTTCCAACGACCCCGAGCCCGAGAAAAAGTTACCTCACAAAAATGATAACTTTGTTCTTGAACACACAAAATTTGGAATTAATAAACCAGTTATACAACATTCCAATGTATATATAGTGTTTAAATTTGGATTTGATCTGATGACGGGTTTGTGAGATAATTCTTAAATGTGACGCATGGTTGAAACACGCTTAAAAACCGGCACTTTGTGTGTTTCAACTGCGATAAAAAATATTAAAATATTACTTAAAAATTGCAAACCTACATGAACTAACGTAAAATAGAACGATGAAAATGGTGATGTTATTGGATTTTATGTAGATCTATTGGTCACTTCACAAACAACCTTCAAACTCGAGTGCACTTAATATTTTGGTCGACAGTAGTTGTCCTACTGCTGCTGGTATGTATTGAGTATTTGCATTTACTGTTATATTGATGGATATCACTATATTGCTGAAATATGTTGCCATTTCTTTCTATATTTCTCTTCACAAATAAAATAAACTCTACTGTAACATACCCTATAAATGCATGACAGAGGTAGAATAAAAAGATATTTAAAACCCGCTTTATAAGAATCAGTTTGACACACTCCTTTTCATTATTTTAACAGCCTTTTTCTGCATTCAGAAGGCTGTTATAGAAGAAGTTGAGCTACCCCAAAACAATTTTTTAAAACTTATTTCAAGATGGATTGAAAATAGCCATAATATGCATTTTTTTTAAATGTGTTTATTACCAGTATTTGGTAATGGAGTCCTACAGATCCCGTTACTAGACATGCCAACTAGTAGAAATAGCCACCTGCAATCTGGGAATAAGTCTAGCAGCTAAACTACTGCTAGATATTGGTTACTGTCATGATTTGAAATGTTCTATAAGATTTACATGCCACTTTGAGAAGTGTGATAGCATCAACATTAGGTTTGAATCAAATATTGGTAAATAAAAACATTAAAGCCCTAAAGGTATTCATAAGGATAGTCTAGCAGTGCTAGACTTGTCCTCCATTGCATGTTACTGCTCACTTTGTAGGCTACTTCATGTTCTAATTATCTCATGATATTGATATTTATTCAATTAATTCCAAAGAGCCATAGGCTCGTACAGAGGAATTGTACAGTAATATGTGTGTTTACACACCAGGAAGAAAATTCTGAAGGTAACACAAATTGATGAATAAGGGCATAGGCCTATTAGTAAAGTTGATACTATATCTAAGATTGTTTAGACCAAGGTCTCTTAAAATGATAAGCACAGGATTTTTGAGCTTATTTGATGTATTACGATGCATCGAATTTTTCCCACAATACTTTCGTAGTTTTCCTCTTAAATACTGACAAAGTTGGTGCACTTTTTACTTCATCGGGAAGTTTATTATATAACTGTGATGCAGAGAACTTGAAACTATTTCTACCGTATTTAGAAGAGTGAATGATATATAAGGCTACGTCCTTCGCATGCCTAGTTCCATAAGAATGATTGTCCGAGTTCAAGATGTAGGGAGAGCTATAGAGTATTGTGTTGTGTTTAATTTTGTATATTAGCATAGCTGCTCGGAGATCTGCACTTATGCTGAGGGGTAGAATTTTACTTCTGATGTACAGATCTTTTACTGGAGTGCAGTAAGGAAGGTTAAATATGTTTCTAATAGCCCTATTCTGAATAGTCATTAAATCATTCAGTGTGGATTTCCTGCAGTGAGCCCAAATAACATTTAAATATTGGAGCTTGCTATGTACAAGTGAATAGTAGATTTGTTTTACAAGGTTTAGGGGAATAAGATACCGAAGTTTCCTTAGGATCCCTACTATAGGTGAGAGTTTCTTAGCAATTCGTTCAACGTGTTCAATCCAGGTCAGGTGTTTGTCGATGATTAGACCTAAATACTTTGCCTGATTAACCTCTTTTATTTCAATATTATTTATATATATTTTGTCATGTGTGATTTCTTTCATGCTTTGCTTTGAAATTACCATGTAATTGGTCTTCTGTAGGTTCATTGTTAATTTATTGGCCTGGAACCATTGTGAGAGAGTATTTATATCTTGTTGCACATTTTGTATGATTTCAATTATGTCTTTCCCAGTGTAGAAGATATTTGTATCATCTGCATACAATTTGATATGCCCTCTCAAATTACATTCCACAATATCATTTATATAAATTAAGAATAATGTAGGTCCAAGTATAGATCCTTGTGGAACTCCATGAGTTATATATTTTCCTGAACTTATGCATTTATTCAAAGCTACATGCTGCTTTCTTCCAATAAGGTAGCTTTGGAACCATTTTAGTGCTATACCTCGGACACCAGCATTTTCTAATTTTGATAACAGTATTTTATGATCTACTGTATCAAAGGCTTTTGTGAGATCAATAAATAACCCAACTGCCATATTATTTTTGTCAATAGTTTCTTGTAGCATTGTTATTAGGTCAATAGTTGCTGCCTCAGTACTAGAATTTTCCCTGAATCCATATTGCATATTATGAAAGAATGTATTCTTGTTCAGAAATGAAAGCAATCTTGTTTTTACCACTTCTTCCAGAATTTTTGAAACTACCGATAAAATAGAAACAGGTCTATAATTATTTGGATTTCTTTTGTCACAACCCTTAAATATAGGAACTACTTTGGCCACTTTTAAGTCATCTGGTATCATGCCAGTAACTAAGGACTCATTAATCATTTCAACCAAGATTTTAATAAATGATTGTATATTGTTTTTAATGAAATTTGTCTTGATCCTATCTAATCCACAGCTCTTTTTATTCTTTAAATTTGTGATGATGGACTTGACCTCTGCTTCATCTGTCGGATATAAGTAGAGAGAATTTGACTGATTGTGGTCCTTACTGAGGATTTCCTTCTGTTCAGGAATAGCTTTTGCTAGACTTCCAGCAATGTTTGTGAAGAACAAGTTAAATGATTCACATAGTTCTTGATTGTCTGTGATAATTTTGTTGTCTATTTCAAGTGAAGTGCATGTCTCAACTGTTGGTTTTTTGTTGTGTATGATTTCTTTGATAGTCTCCCAAGTTTTATTAGAATTGTTTCCATATGTTCTGAATTTATCTGAGTAGTAATTTGACTTTAGTCTTCTTTTTAAGTTTGTTACATTATTCCGGCATCTACAGTATTCTTGGTTCATATCATTATTATTTCTGTGAAGGGGATTTTTGAGCTTTGCATGCAGAGTGTCTCGTTGTTTTATAAGTGTAAGGAGTTCAGCTGTGACCCATGGTAAGTTAGTAGTCTGTCTGTTATTGTTAGAATTGTTTGTTATTTTTCTTTGGCTATGCCTGTTCCTTAGATTCAATTGTTTGATGAAAGAGTTATATAGAGAGTTAACAGTACTATCTGCATCATTATGGGAATCTGCATTTATAGATATATTAGTTTCAGGAGTGTGTTGCCTATCCCAAGAGTCCTCGTGTGTTGTTGATTTTGTCGGCTTATGTGACAGAGTGTACGTGCTATAATTGGTCTTGGAAATATCAAGAATTAATATACTGTGATCACTAATATCATTGCTGACATTTGATATTTTATAACTTAATTCTGAATTGTTTAGTGACACGTGGTCTATTAAGGTAGCTGCAGTGTCACAAAGTCGTGTAGCATATTTAGTGTTGCATTGTTTAAAACCATAGCATGCTATTAAATTCAGATATTTCCTTCTTAATTGATCATCAGCTAGGATATCAATGTTGGTATCTCCGAGGAAGATGCATAATTTATTGTTTATCTGGCTAAGAAAACTTTCAAATGAATTTAAGAAGGGTATGGCATTGCTTCTATTGGGGTTATATGCTGCAATAATGTCAATGCTTTTGTATGTTGGCCTATTACTTTTAACATCATCTCTGAATACCTCAATCCACATCAAACTATGATTCATTTCACACTTTCTTTTAACGTTCACTTTCCATTTGTGTGATACATAAATACCCAGACCCCCACCAACTTTGTCATCTCTATGAGCAAACATGCTTGTGAAATTGTTGAAGTTATAAAAATCTGCCTCATTACTTTTCACCCAGGTTTCTGTAACTACCAATACATCTATCTGACCTATCATCTGCACGAGAATTTCAATGTCATCAAGCTTATTCCGAATACTTCTGCTATTAATGTACAAACACCTAACCTCTCCACCTAATTCTAATGAGTTTATGCATGCACTTATATTAGAGTCCTGTTGCATGAAATCATCCAAACAGTTGTACTTATGTTCACTGCACTGTACTTCACCTAGGTGTCCACTTGTAGTCAGCGCTTTCTTCTCTCTAAACAATAAAATGTCATCACTCGTTCCAGCAATTAGTTTTCCGAGAGTAAAAACTTGGCAACTCTGTTTAAAAGTTTTCCAAATTTCATTGTTCCTCTTCTATTGAGGTGGAGACCATCATAAGCAAGGTCCCTGTCTTGTAACCAAGAGTTCCCTTCTAAAAACATAATGTTTTTTTCACCACACAACCAATCCAGTGTTGAATTCACTGCATTAATGTATCGTGGGTCTATGTCACGTCTTTGCAATACACCACTAATACACACTTTTGCACTCGGAAAGGCACTTTTCACTTCGTCCACGAGCTTGTCCACGTCATTCATAATGTGAGTTGGTGTTGGAGAACTGTTCAAGCAATTGGTCCCTACATGAATCATTACCACCTCAGGGTCTTCACGAACCTCGTTTGCACATACCGTACCTTTCTAGTTAATTGCTCAGTTCTTATTCCTGGATAGCAATAGACTGCGGCATCATCAACTACTGGGCCTACATTTCGCAGAATTGAGTCACCCTTGACAAGTACACGGGGACGTCTCCTTTTCTTATTAGTAGGGTTATGGATAGGTTTGTCGTATCTGGATGTCCCGTTTTCAATACCGGTATCTTGTCTTTCTTCTAATTGGGAATCGGAACGGCTGAGGATTTCAAATGGATTCTGGGAGATAAAGTTGTTAGGAATATTCCCAGATTTCACCAAGGTAGGCCTACGTCTTGGAAAGCGTGCATTCGTTTTAGACCTAACCTCTAAATAGTCTGCCTGAGTAGGCCTATCTTCTTCTGCTTGTAGTCTTTCTTTAAGGACACTTATTTGAGATTGTGCGTTTTTTAAATCAACCACAAGCATTTTGATTATTTCCTCTTTGGAGGCCAATTCTAATTTGAGGAGTTCAGATTCACTCGCCGCTCGCGGCAACTCGTACTTTTTTCCCAGTTGATTTCCTTCACATCTCACAATTTTTTCGCCACTACATGCTTTGTCTTCACAATTAAGACACACCTCTTCAATGGATAAAGAATTGTTATCACATTGAACACTTACATCACTCGATTGGGAACAATTTTCAAGAGATAACCGTTCGTGACTTGCGTTTAACATCGCCATCTTGTTAATTAAGCATTCATTCAAGAGAATGTGTGAGGAACATACTTACATCCTCATTCCTCAACTTCAGGATGTGTGTGTAGTTGCCAGGGTAACCCACAAAGCGGCCTTTGAAGAAAGCGATATAGAAGATGGACGAGTAGAAATTGACGAACTGGAAGATGAAGACTTTGAATGTGAGGTTATCATCGAACTCTGTTTGTGTACGATGCATTTCTGTGGAAGAGAAGGATGTATATTGATTGCCATTTATTTTCCCATTGTTAGAATACATTCATGCATGAATCATTAAAATAATAACTTGAGAATCTCAACTTGTTTAGTTCTTTTGGTTTTGACATCTTCTATATATATTTTTCTTCAAGTTTTCAGAGGATTATAAAGAACCTCTAGTTAGAAGAAATAGTTTCATTTGACACTATTCTTATATTTCAAAAGAATAAAAATTTACCATGCTTTCTACATTAAGCAGTTCATCTTTTCGCATGCATGATAAGAATTTAATGATTGCAAAATGAGCAGCATTGATTTGTAACTAAATGTTAGATGAGAGTAATATTTTGTTACTAACGATACATGTAGATTTTGTTTAAAATACTATTTTTTCAAAAATAAATTGATTCTGAAGACTATGATAAAATTGTAATGAAAATAAAATTTAAAATTAAAATAAAAAATTAATTAATTAAAATTAATTTTAAAATTGAATAAAAATAAATATAAAAATTAATATAAAACAATAATAAAAATTCAAATAAAACATTACATGAAAATAAAAAACAAACAAAAAAAGGAAAATAAGTCTAACAGCAAAATTAATTTAAATTGACACAAAACTGCAAAATTAATGTGAGAAAGAATGTTTCCAAAAATATCCCCAAGAAGTATCTGCATAAATTGAAACAACAGGTACAAACACAGTCCTTTGACATGTGTAGGCGATTAGACTATAGCTTTTCAAGGTTTGGAAAGTCTTTAGCATCTAAAGTTTTCAGTTTGTAATGTTGATAGCGAGAGCTATGAAGACATGTAACCATCTACTATCCATGGCAAAAGATTGTGTAAATGAACATTTGACCAGTCACAAAATTAAATTAACAGAACACAAGATAAGAGAATATGGACAGTACTCAGAGCCTGTTCTCTGCAGATATTGGTTAGCTACTATACAGAAAATTTAATGAAGTTATTCTGTGTGTTGTCTTGTGACAGTAATGATATAGCCTTCAGTATTATAATAAATCATATCCTCATACACTATGTGTGAAAAATTAGTTTGGCAAATACAGTATTGATAAAAAGCAATGCCTAGATTTTACCACATTTATGCAATTGCTCAGGGGCGTATATATATTTTTTTCCGAGGGGGGGAGCTGACTATCCCGGAAAATTTTGAGTATTCTCAGGGGATTGTCACTGCAAAATTTATACTTAAGGAATTTTCTATTATGGCCTATGGAGTATGAATGGCAAATATCTAAATATTTGTCAATTTATCAAGCAGAAAGGTAAAGTTTTTATTTTATTTTTACAAATTGATAATTTATCTCAACCATACTGTGGAATTCTCAGTTTTGCCTCACATGACTAAATATACCCCGTTCCAGCCCTCAGACCAGAATTAAAATTTCTTAGCGGAGCTGAGAAACGAATTCGGACCTCCAGGGTGGCTGCCAAAAATGCTAGCCGCTACACCACGAGATAGTCTTAATTTCAAACTTATTAATGTTTATAACTTACCGAATAAGTTAAGATTAGGGTACAACCAAATTTACAATTATTTTATGCTTTTACCAAAGCAACACTTTCTTTATTTTTATTGGTTTTTTTTTCTGGGCTGGAGCCCCCACAGCTCCCCCCTTATAGCCTATACACCACTGAATAGCATAGTTTCTGTGCAAAATACAAACAATTCCTTAACCTATATAGTATTTATAAAATCTGTCTAAAGTAAGTACAAAATATTGTAAAAATATTCATAATCAAATAAGAACCCTACGAATGAGGTAAATTAAATCAAAGGTATATTCTTGATTTATAAAACACCAAGTACCATACCTTCACGGCGGGTACACACTTGCGAGCGACTGGCGAGCCGAGCGGCTCATGAGCCACTCGAGGAAAAAGTAAATGCCCGAGCCTTCTATGAGAATTATTTGAGCCATAATGCTCGCGAGCAGAATCAGTCTGTGTGTTGTTTCCACATGCAAAATGGATGTCTTCTGAACAAGAAACTCTGCTTGCTGTGATGGTTGCGAGTGGCGCAGCTATGATGATGGCCAATTTAAATGAAAATTAAAAGAAATCCCGTCGGTGTTGGCGCAATGAACTGTACAAAAGACGAAGTAGGTCGGAATTATTGTTGGACATATAGTTCCAGATAGTTAGTGGTCAGTATAAAATTTTCACACGGATGTCTCCTACTGACGTTGAGACTTTACTAAGCAGAATAGGTCACACAATGTCGAAACGGGAAACATATCTTCACTCTACGATTTAGGCTCAAGTCAGGCTCACAGAAGCTGGTACAGACTTGCGAGCACGTATCTCTTCCATCCACACTGACACAGAGGATTCCTTTGTGCTCGCTGTAAAAACAGACTCCAGCTGGCTCAGATTGAGCGGTTCATGGTTGGCTCGAAGTAGGCTCAGAAGCCCGTACACACTGACGAGGCTGGTAGTGTGAGCGGCTCATGAGCCGCTCAGCTCGCAAGTGTGTACCCACCTTAACAAGTGGCTGAGGATAGATTCATAAGGTAAGCTAAACAGTATATTCATTATCAATTAACCAGTGTTATGATCTCTATAAAACCAAAAATTTAAATTCTCACTTTCTTAACCATTTTCTAGTAAAAAAATGTTCTGTCTGTTATTCACATGGAGGTTGGTTGAAGTCTCAAAATGTACTGTTGTACGTTATGTGGATAGAAAAACCCAAGACATCGTGTAACAAGATATACTTGACGAGGTGGAGACTGGGCTTATTAAACAGACTTGAAATGGGGACCACATTCCGGAGGAACGTTTTGCTTACGTGACTAGCACATAGGGAGTAAGCTCAACCTCAAACAAGTTTCAATTATTATCCATACTTCAAGAGACTGGTAAACTGATCACCAGAATACCGTACCATATTGTCTATTGCTTTGTACTGTAACTATCAGTCTTACTGGCCACTATTGACATGCCACATAAGTGAAGCATACTGTATTATACCTGAGCACACAACTTTCTGATTAGGAGAGTCAGAAATTTTTATTGTGCCACTGCTACTTACAGTTTGTTGTGTCCTTCATTAGAGAGGGTATCTGTTGAGAGAAATAGAGCTAGGGAAGGAAACACCTGAACTTGTAAACAAAATTTAAAAAATTTATAGGAGACCAGAGGTGATAACATTTGAAGTGTGTTTTAGTTGCCTTGAGCAACTACGAAGGCAGTTTGAAAAGTCAGTGATTGAAACGATATGGCATTGAAATTTTAAGTATCATTTTATCATTTATGTCTGCAATCTTTCCACATACTTACCCACAGGATTTTGCTGAGACCTCTTCAATAAAACATTGCTGACAGTGTTGAAAACATGATGTGGTGTGTTTCTTTACTATACTGGAAAAATTGGATTTCATGCGCTGATGAAACTCTACTTAGAAACTGGAGAAAAGCTACAAAAGTACATGGAGAGACTAGTCCACCACATGGAATGGTTCGTAAGTGATTTACTGAGTTCCATTGTAATCATGTTGCTGAGCATTCAGGACACCCAAATGAGGTCACAAATGAGGTCACAAATGAAGAGATAATCAGTGACATCCATGACAGTATGTTGGATGACTAAAGATTGTAGACATCTAAGGCAGAGGCATGCTTTGCATGCTTGATGTGCTAGTTATGCTGTGCCGCATGCCAGCAGGCTGGCTTTCATCTCTCTTGGCTGGGCTGCCCTAACTGATGGTGCTGCAACAGCTCTTCGCCACATCTGACAGAGTCAAGTTGGGATCGCTAGCGCACCGGATGTAATGTAAACAAACTAACTGTTTGTCCGATGTGTTGGACTGTGTTCTACACATACCGGTACTTGAAGATTACGTGCTTAGCATTAAAAAGTCAGAAACGCTGATATTGTATCATAGAACTCATTTAAGGCTTTGCAATTTCGGTTATATTATTTTTTCCTTTGTTTTTAGTTTTGTTTCAATTTGGTTCTCATATTTACAATATACTGAATCCTGTTTGATGTTCCACCTATCAACCACAACACAGCAAAGGCAGTACGGGACGGAGTGCGACGTGAAAGCAAGCGAAAGGGGTGAACATTTAGTCTACCCCCACCCCCCACCATCGCTGCAAGGAGAGCTGTATGGACACCTCTGATCTAAGGCAAATGAGTGTTTTTTATCCTGCTGCAGATCGATGATGTAATTGCAGAAAGCAAAATCGCATAATGATTTCAAACAAGAGTGTTCAAATGTTGAAGCAAAATCCAAGTGAGTTTTGAAGGAGTTATATATACTAGCGGACCCGTGCGAGAACTCTCGCATAATGGATTGTGTGCGTCCCCATGTGTACAGACTACCTGCCCGGTTTAGTGCTCTGCGGGCTGTAGGCGACAAAGTTTTCGCAGGGGCTATTGTCTTGTTTATTTGTTTAAAAGCACTTTATAAACAAATAAATTATTTCCGTTGACTTTTCAAGGAATGAAAGATTTTTCCTGTACTATTGAGACGATTTGGAAGTTTTTGGTACAAACCACACCTTCTAACTCCTTCTGGTTTAGGAGCTTGAGTTTTGTGATACATACACCTTAGTCTTAGCGTATTAATAGGGACCGGAAAAATTCGCATTTGCGATAAATGCGAATTTTTGTAATATGTGTTAAAACCATTTTTAAATAGTTTTAAGGTGTTCTGAAGCACTGTGGTACCTAAATTCAAAATGCGACAAAATGCGAATTTTGACCAAAATGCGAAATTAGTACAAATATGCGATTTTGGTGCGAATTCTGTGAAAATGTGATATTTTAGTGGCGAAAACCACATATTTCGGCGAAATCATGAGAAATACTGCAAATATGACGCATATATTTTTCAACCGCTCTGATCGATATACCGTATTTGCTCGCGTATATCTCGCCCCCGCGTATATCTCGCACCCCATGTTTTTAATTGAAATTTCAGGGGGAAAAAGTACTCGCATATATCTTGCATTCATTACTGACACCGTCATATAAGTGACCGTAATAACCTTCAGGTAGAAACACGTTCGATTTAGCGCGCCACAACAGTCGTCATTGTCCAGGAACTTACCCGAAGCGATACTAACAGGAAGAGCGAGCAACAACGAGTTGGTCCGAACTTCGATACGAGCCGATTAGGGATCGAGGCGCCGCGTGCAAGCATACGGCGCAGCGTGAGTGTTAGCACGCTGTACATCGTTCGCCGCGTCTCCGGCCAAGATTGGCTAAATTCGCCGCCTTGAGACATGTTCGAATTAGCGATTAGCACGCCACAACAGTTGCGCAAGTAGGCCTACTGTTACATCGCAGGGAAACGCAGTTCAGTCTTCTCGAATCTCAATGATTTCGTCTTTACGCATTGCGTCGCATCAGAACTCGGCCGCGTGCTAGCATACGGCGCAGCGTGAGTGTTAGCACGCTGTACATCGTTCGCCGCGTCTTCGGCCACGGTTGGCTAAATGCAATTCAAACCCAGATGAAAGAAAGTGAAAAATATGATATCATACTTGCATTAACTGCAGTTGAGACAGAGTTCAGCATATTTGCTAAATACTGTTTTGTGGACCCCAACGAACAATGTAGATAGCGAGCGTGTGTTGTCCCATTACAACACAGTGGTTACAGACAGACGGTGCAATTTGAAAGAAAGCAATGCTGAACTACAGACAATGCTTTCGTTTGAGGACTATAACTGCACTTCATAACCTTGAAGTCGTTAAAATAATATTACAATGTGATGATTTTTAACTTTGTAAATAGATGCTAATTTTGAAGAAAATAGATGCTAATTTTGAAACAAATAGATGCTAATTTTTCCGGTCCCTACGTATTATGTAATAAGATTATATAAATTTCGATACATTTCTTCCAACCTGATAGAAAGGAACAATGAAAACTAACTGCTCCTGGTGAACATGTGAAAAGAAGGATGAATCTGTTCTACCAGCGGTAAAAACTTTGGTCGATACATTCTGGGATTTACAAAGCATATTACTCATCAACTAGGGTTCTTGGAAACTGGCATAACAGGTCAGTATTATGTTTCTTTATTGGATCAATTTCACTGCAAATAAATGAAAAAACTTGGGGAAGAGAGTAAGTTCCCCCTCTACCTGGACATCGCACCTGCCCAAACTATCTGCAATTTATCATGGCCAAAATTGTTGAATTTCATTACAAAATACTTCCTCATGCGGCTTATCACCATATTTTACACCTCTTGACTTTTTCCTTTTCCAAAATCGAAGACATGGTTCCAGTGGAAAGAGATTTCGAACAAGGAGATCACAGCCGCAACTGACAACTCCTACTTTGCAGTGTTTGAGATTTTATTTTTTTGGAAGGTTTAAAGAAGTTAAGAAACGTTAGAAAATTATATCCAGTTGAATGGAGGATAGATCAGAAAAAAATTGGAACTGTAGTACAAAAGGAAATTTCATATCAAGGTCACTGATTTTTCAAACACCATTCGAGGGCTGCAAGAAGCTCTACACTTGTTCATGGCGACTAAGAATTTCTACATGAAGCTGTTCAGCATGCTGGATGTGATCGTACCTGGAGTTATGTAGACAGCAGAGGAGTCTGGATCACAATAAAAATTCTGACTGCTATCAGAAGTCATTATTACATATTAACTACCTCTCCATCCTAGAAGAGTGGTAAAAGTTATATTAGTAATGAAAGTGATCAGTGAAGTGATGAGATGTGGTGTGGTGTGTTAAGTTGGGGTACAAGGATAATGTGGTGTCTCATCTCCCATTCTCCTGCCTTCCTCCAAACACATTCCCAAACCTGACATGAAAACACTTTTCCCTCTTGTATGCAGAAAATTTATGTTTCTGTATAGGCACAACAAACGACGGACATATATGATTCTGTTCTTTATTTGCTATTATAATACAGCATCTAGTACTACAGCCTTTGCAATCAAGACTGGCTGTAGACAAGGTGATCTGGGATCACCGATGCTGTTCAACTTTGTCTTGGAAAAAATTATAAGAGAATGGTTAACAATCTTACCAAATAATTATGGTATTCGAATTGTTTATAAAAAAGAAGACCTGAATATAAACTGTCTCGCTTTTACAGTCGGAATTGCTTTGTTCGCTAATACAACGGAAGAGGCCACTGACCTACTTAATCAACTACAAACCATAGCTGCTAAAACTGGACTTAAAGTGGCCTTCCATAAAACTAATTTTATCACAAATGTCTAAGATGCCTCAAAATTCATCACGATTGGTCTGCAAAAAATAAAAAAAGTCCGAAAATTTACATACCTAGGGGAATGGATTACCCCTAATAATTCAGAAATAGCTGCCATTGAGAGCAGATTTAACAAATTGGAAGGTGCCTTTCAAACCTGCAAAAACATTTACAAAAGTAAAAGCTTGTCCCAGAATGTCAAACTTTGTCATTATAACACAGTAATTAGGCCGTGAGCACTGTATGCCGCAGAATGCTTACAGATGACAAACAAAGGTCCATTGAGAAAATTAGAACTTAAGGATCAGAAAATTCTAAGGAAAATATTAGGACCTGTTAAAGATAATGGTACTTACAGAAGAAGACATGACAATGAATTATTTGAACATACAGAAGATTTGGTGGGTGTGATGAGAAAAAGGAGAATGTCTTTCTTTGGACATTTCGAGCGGATGGAGCATCATCGACTTTCATATCGAATCCACTCATCAATATCTAAAAAAAATTCCTATTGTAAATGGTTGATGCAAGTTAAAAAGGACCTAACAGAAGCTCGAATCAATCAAGCTCTGGTTTGGGAAAGGAACCTGTTCAGAAAGGTGGTTAAATCAACCAGTAATCTACACCCTTTAACATCTGTGATGCCTCGCCCTCACTGCAAGTGGATGGAAGAAAGGAGAGCAGAACATTCGTCAAGAATGAAGATCTACTGGCAGACAAGAAAACTAGCATTACATTGATCATATGAGTGAAGAACATCGTGGTCCATTGACGGCTGAAACGTCTCAAAAAAAAACTACAGCATCTAGTTAATTTTCTGTTTTCATATATCTTTAAATTTATTCATGTATTGTAGCCTATTTTTTAATTTATTTTTGCTAAAATGCTTGATCTGCAAAGGGATTATTTCTTGCCTGTATATACAAGTATGTTGCAAGACAGCAGTGTCAACATAGGAGCTTAACCAAAGCAACTGCTTTTGTGGGTTTGAAGATGAAGTAGTTGGGATAGTATGGGTAGGAACCCTAGATTGAAATCATGAATGGTTTCACCTCTATGGTACCAGTACATTTACCAATTAGAACTTTGTGACAAAAGTGATGGAGTCCATTACATAGGTCTCTTGCATATCGTATTATGAAGAGCTCATTATGCCACTCTGAGAACATGACTTGCCACCTAGGTGGAAAATACGCTGTTGAAACTAATGTTAGTTAATTACCTTTTAGTAACATATGTAAAGCTTCAAAAATGTTCTCACATTTCTCAATGCAGTGTTTTTTTTTTTTTTTACATCAAGTAGGTTACGCCCACATTGGAGCACTTTAATAAGTCCACATACACGTAGGTCTAAGAGATATCACACAAACTGTTCATTATGGTTCCTACTATGAAATGAAACGAGATGCTGAAGACAGAACAATGGTTGCGGAGACAAGGCATTGCCTTTGGAAGTTGATGAGGGATAATTAGAGATTAGGCTAAGTTTCTTCTTCAGCTCCCAAAATTTCTTCATCCTGTCTGACCTTGCTGCCCTTTGTTTGTCAGTTATGGTGTTGATAACATATTAAACAATATTTTTATGTTCCAGAATTGAATTTTTTCAACAGCATTGACGGCAAATGGAGCCTTTCAGCTATTAGGTCGTGAATTGTACAGGAAAGTACAGACAGGAAGTAGAGAATTAAAATGTTTTACACATGTGGGACTTCAACTTAAGACCTTTGGTTTTGCATCTGAACACTGAGCTAATTTTCACTGGGGAAAGGTACATACTGTATTGGAAGTCAGTTCAGTGTGATTGAACTGGCGTCACATAGCACACCCCTGAAAGACGAACGAGTTAGCACACTCTCTGTATAATGCACTGTGACTCTACATGCTGTAAAATTGCATTAATTCTAAACTTATTAACTCCTTATATGGCAGTAAAATTCAGGTTTGAAGTTTGTGATTAGCAGTAAATTTCTACATGGAAATGTCCATTACAGTATTTATTATTGAATTAAGCCCACTAAAGAGCGCTAATGACTAGTTCTTCGATGCTCTCTTTCGTTCCCAATATCTCTTGAGTCTAACTGATAATTTCTCTTTTCTCTCCTGTGAGAGGGATTTCCAATACTTCGGATGATTGAGTAAAAGAGTTAACCATGTCACAAAATTTGGAACGTTCTTGGGCATCAAAGTCAGAAAGCCCAGCAGAATCCAAGTCATTTTGGCCTCTATTGAGCCACAGGCTTCCAGTCTTACAGCTTTTAACCAAAGAGAAGATATCCTCCTGGTAAGTCTGTTGTTGTCTATTCGTAGAAGATGCCCGTAGAACTTCAGTCGCCTAAGTCCCATGCTGTTATTGGCCATTTCAACTGTCAATACAGTTAGGAGTTTGGTTTCAGTTGGTACATTCCATCTGGAAGCAATCTCGCCCCATGAATTTTCCCGAGGATACATCCTTTGACCTTCTCCTGATCATTAGTGCTACCTGACTTGATGGTAGCAGAGCGTGGTTCACTATGCTACCTGACTTGATGGGAAGGGCTAGACCAAATGCTACCATAACCTAGGTTAATTAGTTTTAAGAGACTATACATGCTAAATCTAGTGTCAAGAAAACACACAAGAAAAATTTCATGACAATATATTAAGAAATGAAAATATTACAGATAAATATGACAACATTAAATAATTTAAATAAATAATAGATTAAATAGTTAAATACAAATATGTAAATATAAGCGAGGAACCGTGGACATGATGACATTCACAAATGTCTAGTGAAATAACTAGGGTTACCTATGTGAAGGAAAATAACAAGACCCCTTAAAGAAATTCCAATAAATTACCTTATATGTCCATAAGGACCTAGCTGAACGACATAGGTTCAATAAAATATTAATTATCCATTCGAGTCTTTAATCTTTCAAAAATCAATCAGAGCAGAAGGATTTCACGTCAACCTTAATTCCAATCCAAACATGTCTACCCTTTTTAAATAACACATTCACTCGATAATTGTTAACCAGAAAAAAAAACGAACAACAACAAAGAGAGCCGTGACCTATCAAACCAGACTTTATATGAAATAAAATACGTATCATAATAAGTGATACTTGACACGGAGTTCATAAGGAACTATACTAAGAGCCAAAGATATGGAGAAAAAATTACAAATTTAGGTTAAGAATAAAAATATCTTGGCTCGGAGAAAAATATGACGTTCTGGACCATACAGGCAAGGCAGGCCAGATACAAACGATTAAATAAAATCCCTAGGAGTCTTAAACTCGAAAACACCAATTCGGTTACTGGAAAATAAATTAAATAGTTGAACATACATACCAAGCAGCCTAAAGATACCATTTGAGGTTAGCACTTCACAGAAATAAACTGCAATATATCATACCAAATTAAGAAGTACACCATGGAAACAACACATCTTCGTATCAATATATCAATGAACAACTATAAGAATAATCCAGTATCCGATGATGTATAAATGTTACAAACCTTTCGAGTATTTCTTCCGTTAGCCTACCTTAAGGCGAGTTGCCAAGATACATTTCTACAAATTTAGAACCAAGTATGAATTAACTAAATTCTTATTACACGTAGGTACATAATTGAAGATGTTTAGACTAGGGAAAATATTAGATCGCGTGAAAATCACATCGTGACCTTCCAAGTTCCAAGCAGAAAAACAATAATCCACAACAGACGTCGCTATTGGTTACAGGATTTTTTTTTGAAGTGTCGAATGGGTCGATAACCGGCCTGCGAGCACAAGGATACGCGCGCTATCTCTTGTCTCGCTAGCCAAACCAGTAAGTACGTCCACCACTACCAAGATGGCGTGACGTATTAGATTGAGTCAACACTGGTACAACATATAGTCAACAGATGTCGGGAGAGTGTTCTTTCTTTTTCAACGGCAATTCGGAGATAATTATATTACTGAAGAGTAATCCAGAGTTCGAGCAATGTAGAAACGTATCAATTAGGAGGGTCTCTGTGGTGTACAAAAACTGTGGCCTGACAACAGTTTTGTAATGACAGACTTTGGCATTTGGAAATGTCAATATTTTGTATGGAAAAATTTTCTATAGCAAATGTTCAAGGGCCATTAATAAAAGTTGGCTTGACAGTATTTTATTTACTTTTATATATATGCTTGCATATCTCAAGTTGCTTAACTGCGGTGATCGGACGAGTACCGGTGAATTCAACATGGTATGGCCGTTGGCAATGTGGGTTATGAAGAAGAGACAGGCGAGCAGGATCCAGGCTTGCGAAATGAAATTTCAAAGGAGCAGATTATGAATAACAAGAAGGGATAGAGTAAAAAATCAGACAGCGAGAGAGATTGTGGAAGAGAGACCCTTACAAGAGATCATAGAGAAGTCAAGAATGAGTTGGTACGGACATGGTAGGAGAATGCAGGAGGGCAGGATACCAAGGAGGATGCATGAGATGGAAATGGAGGGCGAGAGAGCAAGGGGAAGGCCAAGAGATAGGTGGATTATGGGTCTGAAGGAAGGAGTGCAGAAAAAAGGAGAAGAGTGGGACAGAGTGAGGAGTGAAAGGTGGTGGGAGGATAGAAAGCGATGGAGAGGCTTAAGTTCCAAGCAGCTTGCCACAGTGGGTGAGTGGTCAACGTGTCTGTCTACTAACCCCAAGCTTGCAGGTTCGCTCCTGGCCATGGTAAGTGATTTTGAAAGGCGGCAAAAATTACGACACCATGTCATATGATGTTGGCATGTCAAAGAACCCATTTGAATTCAGTAGGCCGTGTTCATAATGGCAAAATTAATCTCGGGATTTTGGGGCAGATGACCTCGTAGTTCCGCCCCTTAGGCTAAAAAAAACAATAACTAACTAACCTCGGGATTTACCGCCAACACAAAGTTCCTCATTTCTCTACTAGAAAGAGCTTAGATATCTAACCTCCTCGACTTTTATAGTGCTTCAAGTAACGACGAAATTCGACATGCAAGCTACCCTTTGGGTGTCATAACGAAGCTTGCACCCAGCACCGAGGCCATACGATATTATTATTATTATTATTATTGTTCCAAACAATCCCAGCCAGGGGCTGGAAACTGTTGATGATTGAAGTCCATTGTCTCGGAAATTTGTTTTCTGACTTGTAGCTTTCTAGTTGCAGAGGTACATAAGTATGTTTTTCCAATGAGAATTGGAACTGAATCACCAGAAGCTCAGAGCAACAACATACAAAGCCAAAGGTTGCAGGTTCAAGTACTGCATGGGCCACATATTTCAATTATCTACTTTCCATCTAAATGGCCATCCCTGGGTTACCCAATACCGGCTATAGGCATGCAATGATTTTCTTTCTTCAAATCTGTTTGTGTATGGTATGTAAATAATTTTTTTCAAAATATTTTGAAAATCTCACTGAATATTTCACAAAGAAATAAATAAAGATGAAAACACAAGAGTTGCAAGTTGTGAAGGTGTGTGGAGGAAGTAGGTAGCAAGTTACTATGTCACAGGTGATGGCAAGTGACTCACCCCATGCTGTGAGACGATACGCTAGCTTCTCGTACACACGACTCATAGCCATGATGAGAATCAGGTTGACAACGGCACCTGTGACGTTGGCAATGGCCTGTGCTTGGGCCCGGAATGTGGCGTTTTGGAAGAGTGGGATGGACACTAGCACTCTGTAGATGATGACTGCCACAATGAAGATGATGACTAGAGACATCTAAGGAACACTTCACACATTAGAACACTTCAGTAGCAGATTAGCGAGGAGGCACAATATTTACCTTATACTGTACTCACAAGTTTGTAGCAAAGCTAAGAGGCAGAACATTCACAGCACACTTAGAACTTAAACGTACTGTACTATTGAAAGGATTAAGATAACTTTCTGCCTATTATTAAATAGCAAGTGATACATTTATTTGGAAATGGAGACATAGTCCTTCGTGGCAATATTATAATACAACTAAAATTTCAATTACGAAAAAGATAATGAAAAATGATTATTCTTTTGCAAAAATAAATGAATAGGCTACTAAATAAATTTAAAATGAAAAAATACTAATCCAACCCTTTCCCTCCAATACACAAACTCATTGCTATTCACTATTCTAATCAACTTCTTGTCTTGTTGGCTATGGTCCTGCGTACATCTTTTGTTGTGCCCCCTCAGTGCCATGTCACCTATTATTTGAATCAGCCATTTCAGAAACAGCGTAACTCAAAGACAACAACTTTCGGGAAAGTAGAAAACAAATTTATGGTTTCTAGAGAACTGCAATAAAAATTATTAAAAATATGAAATTATTTAAAAATATATTAAAAAAAAAATGTAATTAAGAATTGCGATGTCCGAGGGAGGATGGGAGTTGCGCCCATACAGGATAAAATGTGGGAGGCTCGTCTACGCTGGTACGGCCAAGTCATACGTAGTCACGAACAATCACTGGCTAAAACTGCCTTGTGCCTCAACCCAGATGGTAAACGACCTCGTGGGCGACCTAAGAAGAGGTGGCTTGATCGCCTTAGAGAAGACATGCGGCAAGTTAATCTGTGTCCGCATGATGCCCTTGATCGACAAAAATGGAGATTAGCATGTTAAGTAGCGGACCCTGCTCCAAAGCGGGACAAACGCTAGGAAGATGATGAAAAAATATGAAATTACAGTAGTACATGCTGTCACTCTTGAGTGCACTGGCTTTGCTCGTGACGTGGATACACATGTATCAAATACGTCTTGCAATGGCCTTCCCAGTGTGTACTAGACAGTGTCTTGGTGAGGTGTGCATTAACCAACTGAAAAGCCCAATTGCACACCGGGGCGAAACACTGTCATTTTGTTGAGTTATGCCGGAACATTTAGCACAATTTGTGTTTAAATATATAATGGCTCAACGGACAGTACATATTTTTCTTTGGAAAATTATATAATGTTTCTGTAATGAACACTAACTTTGATTAGCTGTCTATGTATGATAAGCTTGCCTGACTTATGTTGTTTCTGCATGGAACTACGCATTTAGACGCATAGAAGATGAAATCGTTGCTAACCTGATTTAGAAAAAAAAAATGACTTACGCTGTTTCTGAAATGATCGATTTATTAATAAAATAATGCAGCAATGCAATGTACAAAGAATTGGACACAGTAAAATCAAGTTAACCCAACCCATTATATCTTATGGATTAAATATTCCTTTTAACTACTGTGGTTTATGAGATGCTAGCTTGCCCAAGAATGATTCTTTAATGTATCAAATCTACTGGCTGAAGGCTGTCAAATTTAAATACCATTAAATTCTATCAGACTAGGCCAGGGCAATTCTCATAATCTTGAGTTTTGAAGACCAGCACTCCTCCAACTGTGCAACTTAATTTACTCTACAAACCAATGAAGAGATAAAGTTCAGCTTAATAAATTTCATTAAAAGGAAAATAGCATTGGGGAAAGGAAAATGAAGGCAATGTTGTTTGCTGATGACCTTCTGGTATGGGGAGAGGATGAGGAAGAAGTACAAGAGCAATTAGATGAGTGGGAGAAGGTAGTGTTATCATATGGGATGAAGTTCTCAGCACAAAAGAGTGAAGTCGTCATCACAACGAGGAAGAAGAACAGACTGGATATGGGCATAACACTTGGAGGACAGCAGTTGCAGAAAGTAGAATGCTTCAAGTACTTGGGAAGCATAATTGAAGAAAAGGGAGGCAATAGGATGGAAATAAATGAGAGGGGAAGGTGCGCAGATGGATTTTTCAAGAGTGTTAGGGGGATGATATGGAATAAAGATGTACCACAAAAATGTAAAGGAATCATCTACAAGACCTACTTTGTGCCAATTTTGACATATGGTTCAGAAACATGGGTGATGAAGGAAAGGGACAAGAATAAAATACGAGCAGTGGAGATGAAGTTCCAGAGGAGTAGGGTAGGAGTGACAAGAATGGACAGAGTAAGGAATGAGAGAGTCAGGGAGATGGTAAGAGAGGAACCATTGCAAAATAGAATAGAGCGATCTAGGCTACAATGGTATGGACATGTGAGGAGGATGGAAGAGGAGAGGATACCGAAGAAGATGTTTGGAATGGAAATGACGGGAAGGAGGCCAAGGGGAAGACCAAGGGACAGATGGACAAAAGGAGTTAAGAAGAGTGTGGAGGAAAGAGGAGTGTGCTGGGACACAGTAAATGACGAGAGATGGTGGGATGGACAGGGAACGATGGAGAGGCTTATGTTCCAAGCAGACCCGACCAGCGGTTGGAAACTGCTCAAGATGATGATGATGATGATGATGAAAAGGAAGTGTAAATGATGTAATCACCACACTACCTGGGTGTAGATAAAATGCTGATCTTAACAAGTATAATTCTACCCTGATAAGAGAAAAAGTCTATCTCCACAGACATTTTGTAGAAAACGAGCCTTGCATATACCTAGGTATATAGCAGGGCCATCCAGACAGCGCTCCGGCCACGCTCTAAGCCAGTGCTCCGAGCGCTTTGGTGGAGGTAGTTTCAGAAGTGATGTGAGGAGCTTGGCTGGCTGAGCGCGCTGAAGTGTGCACCCGATCCATCGGTCGCTAGTCTAGTCCAATGCGCTTTGTTGACAGCGTGTAAGTAAATCAGTTTCGCAGTGGTCATGACTGAACAGCATACAAAAAAAAGGAGTGGTAAAGCAGCAGTCTTTAAGCGGAATGAGAAATTTCATTTTTCTGTACAGCTTATAAAGGGCATGCCAAATGTTTAGTCTGCAACAGAGATGTAGAATGTGTTAAAGAGAACACAATTTGTTGTTGAATTTTCCTCTCTAATATGTTCACATTTCAGTTTGGGATAAATCGCAATATTCTATACTTAACACTCGTGTTAGTTTCCTGCACATTCCATACATCGGAGTACCATTCAATTTGTATATGCGGTATATTTGTTATGGCAAAATAGCCCTATTAACATGTCAACAATCCCACAAGAGCCATCGGCTGCACGACTGTACGTACGTATCTAGTCAGCGTGGTTCGAACATCGTCCGTCTCCTCGCTGCCACAGTGTAGTGGTGGTAGGGGAAGGAGCGCTAGTTTGACTGCCCAGTGCTCCCCGAGCGCAATGACAGCATGGCCCTCGTATATAGCGTATAGAGAAGAATCATTCTGTCATGAGCTCGTTCTTTGAGATGCTTAGCAGGGCAGAATTATACCAGATCACTTAAAGCGTAAGTACCATATTATGCAATTTGTTTTCTCTGCCTGCAATCTCTCGTCACCCCAACAGGCTCCTCTAAGTTGTGCATAAATGTGATATGCACATAAGTTAAGAGCGATTTCTCTTAAAATGGTTATATTTGACTGCAGAGTGCTCCTTGGCTTTATCTATTATATCGAAGATTTGATACCGAACTTCCTTTATGTCCAAACCATTGTGGTACATTCCAGTCAACAAGATTTTACTGTGCCAACATCTCCTTACGTTAACAAATTTCTGAACATCTTGAACATAAAATTAACAAATTTCATAAAAGGGGAATGTTTGGGAGCTATATGAGTATCAGATCAGTTCTACCATAAGAAATATGATGCCGATGCCAGCAGCAATCCGCTTGTGCCGTAACGAGCTGGGGAAGCTAGGTTCTCGGACACCCGTCACAGGGTTGCGCTCCAAGAATGGTGCTCTTGCTGCAAACTCGGGTCGTGGTCGCTCCTCTTCCTCCTGGAAGCCCATACAGTCCCAGTGGTGCGCCAGACTGGCAGACTTACGTTTCCAGTACTCCAGGAAAGTTACGGCTGCAGAACACACAGTAATACATTCATATCTGCCTCTGCCAAAAGCCAATGTTTCTAGAAAAGTGGTTCACAACTACAAATATACATGTAGCAAAGAATGTCTCACTTGCCACTAAACACAGCGTTCCCTAAATTCCAAAATTGATGAAGATATGTAAAGTTTTGGAGCCATTCTTTCAGTGTTACCAGTTGTGGTCGGTAGTAAGGTTGCATTGTTGCACAACGATCAGATTTTTTCAATAGAAAATAATACTCTTTTAGTAATAAAAAGCTGTTCGTTTCAGCTTACAAGCATAAGGATTCATAGTTTTTGTCTAATAATTCAGGAAATCTTGTAGTGAAGTGTTTGAGAAAGCAAAGTACGCCAGCAGTATAGGAGCGTTCGCTGCGTGGTCATTGTCAGGCTCTAGCACCGACCAGATATCAATAGTGGAGGGTATGGCAGAGATGCTAGACCGAGTAAGTCCTAACCCAACAGTTAACTCACCTGGTCGTTGCCCGCTGATAACAAATGGAGGAGAGGGGCGGACGAAGACAACCGAGATTCTCTGACTATTGCCGATTGTTTTGCAATGTAATTTGCTAGATAATGCAACATTTATGGTTCTTTCTCACCCTCGTGTATAGCTTAGGCATTTTGTTCTCGTGAAGGTATTTAAACATAATTTAATCCCGAGGTGATGTTCTCTGGACTGCGACACTCGTGTCTTAGAAACTACATCTGTTTTACTGAGCACAAGTATTTGGTCTTTTCTGATACTAAGCAGTCTTTAACCCATCTCCTCCACCCTTTCTCCTCCTTAGTGAAAATAGTGCAACACCCGGAACAATCATCCACCAGTCGCCACTGAGTGTTATCTATACGGAATGTCAGTTGTAGCTCTTCAGTCTGTCAATACAAATTTGCCAAATGACTGGGTGGGGTACAATGTACTGTATATAATATATGAATAATAAGTAAATAACACTCCTAAAAAAATGTACATGTGTAAGTTATGTTCACTAATATAATGGGGCAATTTTAGGATTATAGTATGTGTTTCAACCTTCAAGCGGTCATCATCAGATCATGATCACTGCGTTGAGGTTTAAATGAATACACAAATATTATCTAAATAGCAACACGCCCCGCCCCAGCTTCGCCCGGGAACAGTTATGAATGCATTACGTGCTTGCTCGTAGACTGTCCCTTCAGTAATTGAATGGACATTGTTGGAAGAAACAAAAACGTAAAATCACTTATAGTGCGCGATGTGTTGAAGATAGAGATATGCTCTCACGGACATTTTTGTAGAACTTTTCATGCTGAACAATTCTTACACAAATTATAGTATATTGATATTGTTAATGGTTTGCCCAGCGTAAGCTTAAAAAACGCACGGACGCCAGTTTTTTTTAGATTTTTTCCATGAAATAGTTATTGCTTGGCTTCCTTTCATCATAAATAAATAATTTTCTACAGAAACTTTCCTCAACATATCCTTTACAGAATGGTGAAAAGCGCATCAAAATCCATTGAGTGGTTCTCAAGATTACCTGTGACATCCAAGAATCAGGGACTTTGTTTTATACTAAGTAGAGATTACACGTGGTGTAATGATTTTATTTGGTGTTTATAATACGATTCACAGTTTGAATCTCGTTATGTGTGGAGATTTTTATTTTATAAGCGTTTGTGAACTATGTACAAGTACTACGCACATATATACAGTTAGAACAACTCAATTTAATATATAAGATACACGAAACGACGACATACCATGTAATGGAGGTAGTCACCATTAGCTTTCAATTAGGACTTAACCTAGCATGCCGAATATTGTATGTTGTTGTAACTGTATATCTCCATGTGACTAGCCGCTCCACGTGTGTTTGACATTGACAAAAGTTTCTTTTTGGTTTCAAATTATGAGAACATTAGTTGTGTAGTACATAAATATGTAGTCAGTTTGCTGCATTGAGTGCTATTTTGCATGTATTAGAACATATTTTGTTGATGGTTATGAGTAGGGCTCGGATCGATATGCTCGATAAAATCTCCAGATATGCTCGAAAACCATGTGTTTTATGCTCGCTAGATATGCTCGAAAAACCCATTATATGCTCGATAATATGCTCAAAAAACCCATTGTATGCGGTTAATATATGCAGAATATGCTAAAAAAAACACAGTTAAAAGTTATAGAAAGGAAAGTGAAATGAAAAAACCAATAGCATACCTTTATATACGAGCTTTATTTTCTAATTGTATGTATGATACACTGCAATATACTCGCATTGAAGGTTCAAGTACAGTATATATAAGAGACGTTTTCTTATAAAAGTTACAGTTTAAAAGTTCATTTACAAAATGTTCAGAATTAGGCGAGTCAGTGAAGTAGATCTGCATTGGTCTGTACAACAAGAATGTTTTCTATGTTTTCAGTTTTGAATAATTTTCTTAAATCAATCAATAAAAGTTTCAATGACGAGAACGACCTCACTAAAAGTTAAAAACCTGCGGTTCTACATATTATTCGCACCAGATATTCGAAGAAGAACAAACTATTTAGACGAAAACCAAGAGAATATGCTTTTATATGCTTCTATTCTGAAAACTGCGATTTTATGCATTTATATGCTCTATGAATTTCAATTCTGTTGGTCCCAGAGAGGTGAAAATACCACCGAAAGGCTTCTTTCAATGTGTACTATTTAGGAAAAAAATATGCAAATATGCTCGAATCCGAGCCCTAGTTATGAGTATGCGAAGTGGTAATATATAAGAAGGCTTCAATTAACCATAGATATTATGTGCGGAATTCTGTTTCCACACGTAGACCTTTAATGTTATCAAGAGTTAATATGGAAATTAATTACATGTATGGTATAACAATGAACAAGGAACGGTGGAGAAATATGTATGTCTATTTAAGGGGAGTGAGAGGAGTTCAAGGCCGAATACCTGATATCGAGGGGGAAGATGGAACGTTGCTGGTGGAAGATGGGGAGAAGGCTGAAGCATTTAATAAGGTGTATGGTAAGGTGGTGGGGATTGTTGGGGAGGGAAATGTAGATCAGAAAGTAGAGCAGGGTATTGAGGACGGGAAGAAATTTAGATATGTAAATAAGGATATCAATAATGCAATACGGGGACTGGGGTCAAGAAAAGCAGCTGGGGTAGATGAGATAAATGGGGAATTGTTAAAGATTATGGGATGGAACATTGTACCTTATTTAAGGTTTCTGTTTGATTTTTGTATAAATAATGGGGTAGTGCCTGATGACTGGAAACAAGCTCTGGTAGTTCCGGTATATAAAGGGAGAGGGGAAAGGGGGGATAGTGATAGCTACAGACCTGTCAGCCTAACATGTATTATATGCAAAATTTTTGAAGGAATTATAAATGTTTACATAAGGGAATGCTTAGGGAATAGTAGGTGGTTGGCAAATGAACAGCATGGTTTCAGAGAGGGATTTTCTTGTGAATCACAACTATCAGGCTTTCAGCAAGATATCAGTGAGGCCTTGGATAATAGAGGTCAAGTTGACTGTATTGCAATTGATCTTTCAAAGGCTTTCGATAGGGTCAATCATGATATCCTATTAAGGAAAATGGAGGTTGTGGGATTGGACAGGAGAGTAGTACGATGGGTGAGATCCTTTTTAAAGGGGAGAAGTCAAAGGGTAAGGGTTGGAGGGTCAGTGTCAGAACAGTTAAGGGTGGGAAGGGGGGTACCTCAGGGAAGTAAATTGGGACCTTTGCTATTTCTCATGTATGTAAATGACATAGGAGTTGAAATATCATCCCAGATAAGATTATTTGCTGATGATATAGTAGTATACAGGAGGATAAATCATCTGGACGACTGCGGAATTTTGCAGAGGGACCTGACTGTCATACAAAGCTGGGCAGATGAAAGTGATATGTTGATAAATTCAAAGAAATGTCAGGCAGTGCGATTTGTTAATAAAAGTAATCATATTGTTTTTGAATATTCAGTAGGGGAAAATAAAGTTGTATTTGGGGACGAATGTAGGTATTTAGGTGTAACTCTGGGGAGTGGGAATTTTCACTGGGGTAAGCACATAGGGGAAATAGTGAAGAAAGCATACAAGTCACTACATATGGTTATGCGTGTGTTTAAAGGGGCTGGCAGAGAGATTAGGGAAAGGGCATACATGTCCCTAGTCCGTCCTCTGCTGGAATATGCTGGGGGAGTGTGGGATCCATACCAAATGTATTTAATAAAGGAATTGGAAGGAGTACAAAGGAAGGCCGCCAGGTATGTAATGGAGGACCACAGATCGACGAGTAGTGTAAGTAGGATGATTCAGAATTTGGGATGGGAAAGTCTGGCTAGTAGACGTTCAAGAGCAAGACTAGGGGGTATTTTCTTAGCTTACAAGGGGGAAATTGCTTGGGAAGACATTAATGAGGGATTGGGAAAGGGAGGTACTTATATGGGCAGATACAGTCATTCGTGTAAATTAAAATTAAGTCAGTGGAATAGTAACTGGGGCAAATATTCTTTCATTGGGAGGGGGGAAGTAGAATGGAACAGTTTGCCAGAGGACATTTTCAGCCCTTTGCCTTCTAATGTTGGAAAATTTAAGGAGTTGGTGAGAAAGCACCAGATCAGGAGCCAGTGACATGACATGAATGAAGAATAGTGTAAATTATCCGTATTCGTAATTTATATTTGTTTCTATTATTATTATTATTTTCTTATACCAATTATTCCTTGTATCTAAAATGTAATCTTTTAGTTGTATGAATAATTTATTTTGCTTAGTGTTTTTGTTGTTGTAATTTGCCACCATGGACAGCGTCCACATCTGCAAATAAATATATGTATGTATGTATGTATGAAAGGAAAACACAAAAGTTATTTATAGTTATATCTTAATGTTTCAACAAACAAATCGTCTCATGTTCGTTCTTTTTTCTGGTGGCATTGTAATTAGTGTTTAAGAATGGAGACTTAAAATTAATTTTGTGTTTAGTCTAATTATATTGGGTGCAAGTTTATATCCGTAGGCGATTTAAGGTAGGCGATTTAAGGTAGGGCATCTTGTTAATTTTATTTCACCTGTTTATTTCGTGGCGGCAACTGAAATTGTGACAAAGTTGTATTGCGTGTCTTGCACAGTCTTGCAGTTAAATACTCTGATTTCATGAAACTTTTAGCATAAAATATGCCGTCTATACTTGCAACGTTGAATGACAAATTTTGAATTTGCTGGCCCCACCAAGAGAATTATCACCAGCTGCTGGTGAGTGAAACTTACCCCAGAAGGAGACGAAGATAGCATAGAAGACTGTTCCTGGATGGTCAAACAGATATGCCACCTGGGCATAGCCACAGACATCACTGAGGTCCCAGTAGTTGCAGCCAATTTCCTCATCACAGAGAGGGCACATCCTGAACTGTCCCTGGCTGTTGCACACCTCGATAGCCAGTCTATTGGAGTGCATAGTGCAGACACCATACAGAAACACCAGCAGCCCCATGATCGCAGCTGGCAGCAACCAGCCTGTGTAGAAACCTGTAAGATGAGAAAGAATCTTAGTGACTAAATATGAATACAGTGAATGTGGAGCATAGGTGAGATGCACCTCTAGTACTGAGCTATTGTCCAAGACTAATTTCCAAATTATAACATTCCAACTGAAAGATTATTTCCAGAGTGCTCAATTGTGTAATTGGAGGCAAAACAGTTCCATTCTTCATTAAAGGTAATCTTTTATTGACCGATACTGTTAATTTTAATATATGAGTTAATGTTAAATGTATGGTATTTGAGATAGCCTGCATTAAAAACTCTGTATTCACAAGCCAATCACCAACTAGCAAGAAATGTGCCGGCATGCTGTTGGCTTTGTTGATCTTCAATGCTGGTAAGAGAATCGTTGCTGAATTTTCGTGTTGTTAGTGCCAAGAGTGCTCTTTATGTGGCCATCATCATCATCATCATCATCATCTCTCATTGACCATGCCTTTTAGAATAACTTTCAAATAGTAAATAAAACAAGGACCACTAAAATACGAATATAGGAGGAAACAGATGAAAAACACTGACCATCCAGGGGAGAACACTGTGGAAACACAAAAGATGTCGAAAGTTTTCCAAAATGTTAAGAAGAACCTTTATCTATGGAGAAAAGTTCAATCTCTGGAAATAATGCATACCTAGATGCTCAGGGCAGAGGAGTATGAACATAGGCCCTAAGACTAGGATTTCTTTGCTAATCTTGTGACATTTTGGGAGTATCAAGTTTGCACTTAAATTTTTAAAGCCCCTCCCCACAACTTTTGTAAAAGGGAACTCTGTGGATTATGTTTTTGTGCGTTTTAATTTTTTAATGTAAATTTCAAGTGACAGCCACGTTGGTTGAGAGCACTAACTCACTAGCTCATGCCTTGCTGGCATCAGGAGAGCATGGGTTCGAATCTCACCTCAGGCGTCCTGAAAATAGATTTTCATGGTTTTCCATTTTCACCGCCAAGCAAATACCAGGATGGTTCCTTTTAACACGTCCATGGCTGACTTTCTTCCAAAATCCATTCCCCGACACCCTTCCTTAATTAGACCCAAGTTAGCGGTCGCCTGCGCGATCGGCCTGTCACCAACCCCAGTTGTATCTGCTGGCCAAGTGTTAGCTCCCAGACACCAATAGATCGTGGAGGAATGATCACTCCCAGAGTCCGCGAGTAAAGCCGAGGAAGGAGGTAAGCCATAAAATATATATATATAAAACCTGGTGTTGATTCTGTTGTATCTGACCCAAAATTCTCTCTCATCACAAGAGCAAGTCAACCACCTATCACAACATACTATATGAAGTAGAAGTCACATTTTTTCCAAACTTTAAGGGCCTGACAACATTCGCCCTATCAGGAATTTTAATTTTGTATAGGAATTAAATTGAGTGAATTTGTCTACTCTGGGCTCTTCTACCATCTTGGGCTCCTCATGAAGTCCAGGTCCCAGGGCTGCGGCCCCACTTCCTCCCTTCTCTCATCAGGTCTGTTGTGGGGTGGAGGAGTGATGACTACATGCCCAGAAACATTATCTATCAGCACCCTGCTTTCTACATTGGCCTTGCATCCAATTTATTAGCCTTGCAGATATTTGGGCCACCTGTAAATCTTTTAACCCTAACCTCCCATATTATTCACACCTGCAATCACCAGACTACTTTCGACAAGTGTCTCCTCATCACTTCCTTGCTGGGTCATTGGTAGTGTGTCTGCTTAATGATCCTGAGATTGCGGGTTCGATTCCCGGCTAAGGGAAGTGGATTTTTGAAGGGCAACGGAAATCAACAGCACTCCAAGTTGTGCAATGTCGGCTCATAGAGTATCTCTCGTATCACATTTAGTGATCACAAGACAAAATTAATTACGGTAAACCACAGACACAGGTCATCCAGTAGAGTTCTGGTTTTCACCATCAGATGGCAGTGCTAAAAATAGCATCGAAATTGGAAAGCCTTAATGGCTCCGACTCAAAACATTTAGGCCACAATAGTCAAGGCATACAATTATTATAGTCATCATCATCAAATCATAAATCATCTCCCCCTCCCCTCCTCGCACCTCACCTCTTTGCCCTCAGGGGCTCAGAGCTTCTTATTTCTACTTCCTCTCCCAGTCTAGATAATTGCTGGGACCATTCTTGTACTCTTTTCGTCTTGCAAAGAGTTTCTTATTTTCTCTCGCTCTCTTTTTTTCTCCCCTTTAAAAAAAAATTCTACGATGTTCTTACCTAGTCGCTGCTTTCCATTGGGTCCTGTGCTTGTTTGCAACCCTCTCAGAAAACATTCTATAATATGGGCAAGATCATTTCTCGACTGATGCCCAATGCACCTCGTTACTTCCAGCTCCTTCCTGTCCTGGTAACTTGTGCATGCCTCCCTCGACATTTTGAAAAACTGTCAATACTCCACCTAGCTTCCTAAGAGGCAACACACATTTTCTTAATTACTGTATGTTAAATTTCTCAATTCCTTTTCAATAGCCACTCTTTGTCGTAAGTAGGTCTTCAACAATGTACAGTATGTTCTTTTATTCAAATTGCATTTCATTAATCAATTTGTTGTTCTTATGCACTGCTTAGTTGCTCACTTATCACACATTCATGGTTTGATGTTTCATTTTAGGGGCTTGGATATCATGCCCATTTAGCCCTGTATACTTGAGTGTGTGTGTGTATCTATAGACTGTCTGATCTTTTGCCTTAGAGTTTTCCCCACCTCGTGGCAGGGTCCGCTATGTGTATGCGCTCTCCACTTTACTCGGTCATGGGCCATGTCCGGATGAAGGTTGACGCTTTTCAGATCCCTGTGCAGTGTATCGGCCCAACATTGTCTCTGTCGCCCCTTTGGTCTTTTCCTGGCGACCTTTAGTGTGTAGCCCTGTTTTGCAATGGTGTCCGCTCCTCACCGTAGCACATGCCCCAAAACATCGCAGACGACCCTCACGCATTTTGTTGTTGATTGCCGCGACACCAAATCGTTCCCTTATTCTTTCATTGGGGATGTGATCCAACCTTGTAATGCCAGCTGTCCATCTAAGCATCTTAGTCTCCATGACACTTAGCCAACGTTCTGCTTCCTTGGTGATCGGCCATCATTCAGTGCCATAAAGCGCCACGGGACGAATGACAGTGCGGTAAATCTTCGATTTTGGGTGGTCTTTCATTTGACGATCACACACAACACCTGTCGTTGTTCGACACCACATCCACGCAGCATTAATTCTTAGGTTGACCTCCTCTGCGAGACTACCGTACTTCAGCAGTTATCGTAGATAACTTGGATAACTTGAAGCTCAAGGGACCAAAAAAACTTCCGAGTTATCCATGAATTCGAGTTATCCAAAACGGTCGTTTGGGAGGGGGGGGGGGGTTTAACAATGGAAAACGGCCCGTTAAAACATCAAATTCTTTTATTTGATGCTTTTTAATGACTTGAATCTTCTCAGCTAGCGTCAGTGTCTTCAGCTTTGAGCCCGATGTTGAGCGACTTGGTTTTGAAAGAGACATGGTAACTTATACACAAAGCATTTTGCACTATCCAGCACACTTGCTGTGATTGTAACCAAATGCTCACTTGCCTTTTAAGACACGATGCTACCGGCTCGAAGACTCAAGGATCATGTAAGTATAAGCGTAGACTCGCTGCACACTGACGAAGCAGGGGGGAGAAACGCTATCCGAACTTTGCCGATCGTCCACGAACAGCGAAATTGACCTACGAAGTCTGCATTCCTTCCGAGGCATTGTCGAAGCAAGAGTGGGGAAAGCGATAAAGCGAGAGAGAGATGCGCTTACTGACCTTGAGCGGAACCGAAAATCAAACTGGGACTGGGCTTGAAACTGACTAAACCTGTTTCAGCCAAACAATTCTTCATGACTTCCGGAACCAAAACTTCGAGTTATCCACACATTTTTTGCATTGTCAGTATAGGAAATTCAAGGGACCGGAGAAAAACTGAGTTATCCACGAATTAGAATTATCCAAGTTCGACTGTACTTAAATTTTGTCGTAGTGTGTATTTATAAGTCAGGTGAGGATTGGGAAGGAATCGACCATGGCATTAAGTTATGAACCATCCCAGTGTTTGCCTGGAATAGAAGTGGGGAACTACAAAGAACACTTCTACAGTAAAATTGCCGAGTTAAGCTTCTCAGTTTTGCCTCACAATGCTGAGTGTACCCCATTCCAGACCAGAATTAAATTTCGTGGCAGAGCCAGGAATCACACCCAGATCTGAAGGGTGACTGCCAAGATGGTTAACCATTGCACTACGAGGTGTAGCCTAACGAGCTACCGGTACTCAATAGCAGTGAGTTCAACAATTAAGAAAAAGTTAGTTTGCTAGTGATACTATAGTCACAAATGGAAGCCTTCAGCTTCTAGGTCGTGTTGTTAAAACGTGTGTTAGGTTGGCAAGGGTTATAACCAAATATTTTTCTGTTATGTTGGTACTTATTATGTATGTTGTTTGTTCTTAAGAAAAATAAAAGAGTAGTAAATTACACTGTTCTGCCTTGAAAGTGAAAATGGTGAGTGAATCATTGAGTGAAGTGAAACCTAAAATGTTATAAACTAAAGAAAGCAGACTGAAAGAGTTTAATAAAATATCAAATCCAGAACACGTGTAATATATAAAAGAGTACAACTCATTTAATAGGAAGGTCGAGAAATCAAATGTATGACCAATGTGAGACTCAAAACCAATCACCATCAATTTGGTCGTGGAAAGCCAATTCTGAAATACCGGTACTATAGTGTTCGAGATTTTGTCCAGCTAACAATGGAAGCAAATTAAAATGAAGATTATCTACCCCCTTATTATTTCTGTTTATAAGGAGACAGGGATGAGCGTGAAGAGTTTGAATTGACAAGATGTTTTACAGCTGGATGCCCTTCCTGATGTTTACCTCATAAAAAGGAGTTTATGAGATGTGAAATCATTGAAGATGAAGAAAACTGGGCAAGGAGTTGGTAAAAAGCCGTCATGACCTATCAGAAGGCTCTGTCCCAGCATTTGCCTGAAGTTGAAAATGGGAAACCACAGGTTATGATTTCGAAGACAACTGACCATGCAGGTTGAGCTCAAGTGCCTCCCGAGTCTGGAGATAACCTGGCCCCATGGCTTTGCACATTAATACACTCAAATACAAAATATTCATTAGCTCATGGCCTAGCTTTTGTTAATGATGTACCACACTCCTACAAAATTTCAGATGTTCCCTAAAGGCCCAAAACGTGTGATAATATTTTACTCACCTAACTACTGCAATAGAGAGATTTATAAATATACATACCTAGCCAAGCAAAGTAGATGGCTATCTTCTCACCAAAGTATTCGCGAATGTGGTCCAGTGGCTGATACTTGTACCACTTGCCCCATCTGGCCCAGTATTCATACAGGACTTGGCGTGGGTTCAGTGTCTCTTCGATGACCCCATTTTTCCTCTTCACTTCGTATGGGCCCTGAAATTCAACATTTTGATGATGATAATTGTTGTTTTAAGGGGCCGAACATCTAGGTTATCGGCCCCTAATGGTCTGGGCGATAGCTAAAATGACAATGGAATAGAAACCAGAACGAAAATTAAGTGAGACTGAAAATATTTACAAAAAATAACTCTTACAATTCACAAAATGGAGAGTGGAAATACTTACAAAAGGGAATTTAGAAGGAAAATACTCACAAAATGTAGTTTAGGTGAAAAATACGCACAAAATGTAGTTTAGGTTCAAAATACGCACAAAATTTAGTTTAGGTTCAAAATACGCACAAAATTTAGTTTAGGTTCAAAATACGCACAAAACGTAGTTTAGGTTCAAAATACGCACAAAACGTAGTTTAGGTTCAAAATACGCACAAAACGTAGTTTAGGTTCAAAATAGTCACAAAACGTAGTTTAGGTTCAAAATAGTCACAAAACGTAGTTTAGGTTCAAAATAGTCACAAAACGTAGTTTAGGTTCAAAATAGTCACAAAACGTAGTTTAGGTTCAAAATAGTCACAAAACGTAGTTTAGGTTCAAAATAGTCACAAAACGTAGTTTAGGTTCAAAATAGTCACAAAACGTAGTTTAGGTTCAAAATAGTCACAAAACGTAGTTTAGGTTCAAAATACGTACAAAATGCAATGCAGAGTCGAAATACTTACAAAATGTAATTGAAATTCAAAATACAAAATGCAAATGAGATTGAAAATACGTACAAACCTTTGTTTACTAAGACAACACTCTTTGGAAATATAATGAAATGAAAACAAGAGGTCTGACCCCTCTAAGGAGGAGGGATCGGGAAAGATGCGTCAAGGGCCAATTAAGGCGGAGAAGTGAAAGACTCCCTAGGCCTCGGGTACTCTAATACCGTCGAGATCGGAAAAGAACCAAGAGTTGACCAAGGGAGGTCGATAGGAAAGAAGACAGAGGAGCCCGGCACAAGTAAGTGGAAGCAATGCCGGACTCAGCTGTAGTCCCGTGGTCGCCAACCCACGTCCCACTAGATGTGAGCCCCTGGGGGGCAGGGCAACATTTTGATCATTGAGATACCGTAGTAATGGAGAAGGAAAGACTAATGTGTGTGTACTTGGCATCTAGTTAAGTGGATATTCCAATGTAATCAGAAAATTAATAAATCTTTAAAATCTACCTAGGTACCGTATATTAGTCATGCATAGCCTACCGTATACAGTATTTACAGTCCTCCTACTGAAACCTAATCTCAGATCAAATCAGAGGTTACAGGGGTAGCGCTACAGGAGAGGAGACCAAAGGTATAAACAATTTTAGGAAATGAAATTTTCCAAAGTACCTTTAGTAATGGTATCCGGAGACGTTAATATAATAGATGTTGACTCGTCCGCTGCCATAAACCCACCCAACCGTCCCAAATAGATACACGACTTATATAGCAGAAATGAAGTCTTTCGGCGCCATGTTGCTCACTAATTCCGGAATGCCAACCCCACGCATTTGGTACTATTTCACATCGGGTATAGAACGAGTAAACAAAAGAGCATCGATGAAGTAATGTAATGAAAAATTATGTATTTATGATGTTTTACATACAAAAACAGACCTAACCTGGGGCTTACGCCCCAGACCCCCTTGCTTGTGGTACTAGCAGTAATTTTCGACCAGGCAGTACCTAACCTAGTAGCGGACATAAATTCTATCTTATTAATGTTTTACATACAAAAACAAACCTAACCTGGGGCTTACGCCCCAGACCCCCTTGCTTGTGGTACTAGCAGTAATTTTCCGCAAGACAGTGCTTAACTTAGTGGAAATTTGTAACAATTTCAAACTTTACGTGTCATATGGTGAATTTTGTATTTGACATGTTGGTAACGTACTCAGATGTTCGTTTCTCGGGTGTCACATGACGTATGACGTAGTGTCCAAGATGGCGTCCATAGTGAAATGAAGACGATGCTAAAAGCATTATTTTCGTAAATAATCAATTAAAAGGAATTATTCCGGTGCAGCAGTGGCAATTGAGAAAGTAAAACGACTCCCAACATCTCCGAGAAAGGTTTGTCAATCATAAATACTATATTTTCAGTAATATACCTTGTTGAATGTTACGACGGCTCGGTCTCCTCTCCTGTAGTTTTAATAAGTATTTACAGTCCTCCTACTGAAACCTAATCTCAGATCAAATCAGAGGTTACAGGCACGTATATCTTACATTAAATTATTTCTATGAGCGTTAAAATCCTTCAATATGCCTTCCTTCAGAGGGAAAGGAATGCCGGCAGGCCCATGTCATAGATTTATGGCAAGTAAAAGAACCTACCACTACAATTGGTAGAGTGTAGCAAAATTTGTAGGTTATTTCTGGCTGGTTAGAAACGCTCTATCAAGTTTCATGTTTGATGATAGGTGTTAGTGACAGTAGCATCTGGTAACCAAAGTTGGAACTACTTGAAGTTGAACTTGTTAGGGGCCCATAGGCTTTCAGTTAAAATACACTGCTATGGCTATTCATATACCTGTGACAAAGTTCGGTGAATAGTCCAGTACTATCAACATAGATGAACAATGCACGACAGTGACCCTACTGTCCTTCGAAATAGTCCCCTCCCGTAACTATGCAATGCTGAGATCGGCGATGTATGTCCTGGAAACTTTGCAAGAAGGCGTCCTTTGGGATGGTATTCAAAAGCCTTGTCACGTTGGGTTTGGTGAATACAGTCAGAACGGTCGACCTGGCAACATTGGCGAGACACAACGCTACGTGTAAGACCTGTTTGACACAGTGCGTGTTTAGAAGGATGAATTTATGCAACCTGCCATGCACACTTGTTCGGCGGATGACAGTGAGAAGGGTGAATGTTCTGTGGAATGGAATGGCTCTGAAAACCATCGTCACGGGCGACGATACCTGGCGTCTGAGGTACGACCCCAAAGTCAAGCGTCGAAGTGTGGAGTGGCGAGGTCCAGGTCCAGGGTCACCAAAAAGTCCTGAAGGGCCAGAGGTTTCGAACAATTCGGACATCCAACGTAATGTGACGACCCAACTGAATTCTATCCCTAAATAGTTTCCATGACTTGTACAGACATGCTCAGAAGTGCATAACCATCTACGGGGATTACTTTGAAGGACAGTAACTGCTGTTTCAGGTAAGCCAACAATCCGTTCGTAATATAGACCAATTCACCGAACGTTTTGGTCAGAGGTTGTATATTAATAATTAAATTATTGACAGGTATTAAATGTTAATGTTTCTAGCATATTTTAAGTTCCGGGTAGCCTACTAGGTTGAAAGTATTCATTCGTTAACAAGCTTCCTTGATGGGCCAGTGCTGGAATGTCTGCTTTCCAATCCCAAAATTGTGCGTTCGATTCCCGGACCAAGAAAGTCGGACTTTTGAAGGATAACGAAAATCCACAACATTCCGAGTTATACGATGTTGGCTAGTAAAAGATCTCAATTTTGCCTCACGAGGCTGAGTGTACCCCGCTCCAGCCCTTAGATTAGAATTAACTTTCTTCGCAGAGCCGGAAATCAAACCCGGACATCCAAGGCGACAGCCAAGCATGCTAGCCACTATACTCACAGAAGAGGGAGAAAACTATAATATGACATGTTTCCCCCCCCCCCCCCCCCCTCTTCTGCAATCCACAACAAATATTTTTAGCCTACTTTTCACATTTTGCAAAAATGAGGAAAAAGTAGACTTATGAGATCGGGCAAATGTGTGTCTGTCTGTCTGTCTGTCTGTCTGTCTGTGTCTGGCTGTGTCTGGCTGTGTGTGTGTCCCCCCCTATCAACTCCTAAACGGCTGCAGCAATCGAAACAAAATTTGGTAGGAGTAAAGATCTATACCTGAATATCTCACGGCCATATTTGAAAATGATGTCAGTGCTACCAACTGCTAAAAAATCGCAATTGAAATTTGAGCTCCATGTTGGATATCTTGGAAAGTATGAATGGGAGCTATTTCAAAATTGGCACACGTACAGATCATAATATTTCAGTTTAATTTCTAGGAGGCCAAACATGGCAGTGTTGCCAAAATGATTATGAGCCTCCTGATAGGTCCAATTTTTAAATGCATATAACTTCTACACTATCAAGCGGAATTCAACCAAATTTCGTATGTTGTATGTGTACGTAACCAGATATGACTGAGCGTATTCTTAAGACCTACCAGGGTTGCCAACTGTTAATAAATGCTCCTAATTTATTTTATCCAAATACCAATATATCAGAAAGTATGCAAGCCGACAGCTTTAAACTATGCACACGTATAGTACCTGACATTCTATATTAATTTGGAGTAACTTATATACGTCAGTGCTACCAACATGATTCTAAGCCTGCTGACAGGTCCAACTTTAAATACATGTAACTTCCATACTATCATTTGGATTTCAACCAAATTTCGTATGTGCTATGTGTACCATAACAGATATGACTATGCGTATTCTAAGGAGCAACCAGGGCTGCCAACTGTTAATATGTGCTGTCCCTATTTTTGTTACCCTAATATCAATATATCAGAAAGTATGCAAGCCAATAGCTCTAAACTTTGCACACGTATAGTACCTGGCATTCTAGACGAATTTGGAGTAACTAATATACGTCAGTGCTGCCAACATGATTCTAAGCCTGCTGATAGGTCCAATTTTAAAATGCATGTAACTTCTATACTAACTAATGGATTTCATTCAAAATTGGCACAACAATAGATCATATTATTTCAGATTATTTCTGACCAATACATGCATGACATTGCTGCCAACATGATTTTACGCGCGCTGTTAGATCCAATGTTTAACTGCATGTAACGTCCATGCTATCCAGTGGACTTGAACCAAATTTTGTATTTAGTATCGTAAGAGACGGAACTAAGAATATAATCAGTCATCAGGGCTGCCAACTGTAGTGCTCTATTAGGATACATTATGCCAGGTATACAGTATTTCGAACTAATTGGAAATTTCGATATTAGCAACTTAATTTCGTCATTATTCTAGATAGGTTCATATTCTGTAGAATAATCATTGGCATGAAAAGTAGGCTGTATAGTTCTTCACGGAACTTCTTGTTAATCACAAGTAATCCTTTTCAAGTTGTTTTTCACATTTTCCAAAAAGTTAATTGGGATTATATTGCGTTGACAGACTGAAAAGTTGCAATATCAATTGTCAATAAGGCAACACTGTAAAATGGCTTCAAGCTATGTATGTATACCCTTAAGGAGTTCTTATGAGATTGATCAGACTGTCAGTCAGTGGCGACCGCTGATTTTTATAACGTGTAGGACGTAATATGATAGGCTTAACGTAAGATAATTATTATAGCTGGGGTAAACTGAGATATTAGACTCGGTCTAATATTAATTATTCAGTCGCACAGCACTATTACTAACACTATACAATACAATACAATCGAATACCACTCCAAAGATGTGCACACTATCCATTGTGACCGCGCAAAATCTTAACCAATATGCCCGCAGTGTTGGTTTAAATTCAACCAATAGCGAGACTTGAGGATCTCATTCGACGTCCTCCGAGTGCCATTTAACTGACCAAACCTACCCCTTCCTCCTGAAGGGCTCCCATACATTTCTTAAGCTTTAAACACGTGCTTAGAGGATACAAGGCTTCCTTCCTCAGCTTTCTACTCCGGGCGGTGAAGGTCACACTTAACCCATCTAGGGGTGAAACGTAGAACTAGTTTCAAGTAGTGACAGTGGACAGAGCTTATCGAGAGGGCGCGCTTGGTAGCCCCCAAAGACTATTTTACAAAACAATCAATTTTTTTAAAACAGTTTCAGCTGAGAGCTGACTGTAAGATGATCCTCACGTCCTACATGGAGGAATCGCCACTGCTGTCAGTTCGATAAAGAACAGCCATAAGTGTGGTGCAACAGGCGCGGAATCAGGGGGGGGGGGGTGTCACGATCCCCCCACCCCCTCCAAACGGGAAACCAAACTTTTTTGCAAACTCAAAAAACGAAAACGCAAGAACCAGACAAATAAAACTTAAGGAATTTTAACTGAAAGACAGTTTTTTTTTTAATTTTACTCAATACTGAAAATATCTTTATTGCAATTATTATGTTCTGTTACAAGTGTACATATTTACAACTTCATTCCTGTTATATAAAAACGATTATTTATATAACAAAATCAATTCGTCTATTTTGTTTAGCAAACCTTGTGATTACCGAATCGATGTTTATAGTGATGATGTTTATAGTGATGTCACGATGAATGTGCAGCAATGCACGGATAGGAATTTGGGGATTTTTGCGCACCAAAAAATTTTGCCGACGTCCAAACTACAAGCCTGTGACTTTCCCCTTTTGTCGGTACAAACTCGACTTGCCGAAACTGTAACGTACCTTGATACTTTTCTCGAAGCTCGATGTAAAAGTCGCAAAACACGCTGTTGCAATTTGTACGAATATTTTTGGTGCGCTAAACGCATCACATTTCTATCCATTAAGCTTGCAAAAAAAAATGGTCTGGTTTTGTACATTTAGTTATTTTGTAATTGCGTTTTTTAGCGATACCATTTTTCTTAACAATTTCGATTCTCTGAACCCCCCCCCCCCAGCCAAACTCTAGATCCGCGCCTGTGGTGCAAGATGTCCCGAGTCAAGCAAAGCAGATTAGAATTAACTTTCTTCGCAGTGCCGGGAATCAAACTCTGACATACAATGCGATAGCCAAGCATGCTAGCCGCTACTCTTACAGAAGAGGGGGACATTTGAATTTAAGCCAATGGCCATAGTGGGGAATTTTAATTGAACGCCCGTAGGCTCACCAAGTTCAATTTCATGTAGTTCCAAATTTGGCTACCAGAGATGCCAGAGACCCAGCAGTGAACGTTATATTAGTGGCAGCCCTGTTATAAAGTCAAAACTCAAGGTGTAGCCATATGTGCAAAATTCTGGTATCTTAAAAGTTTTTGAACATAGAAAAGGGCAATGTAGCCTTATTTTGAAAGTAAATTCTGTATGTGGCTGCACCAACTTTTTATTTTATGAACCATCTTATGGGCATGATTGTATAAATAATGAGCTAACCATCCAATGGTGAACAGAGAGTTCTGTGCATGTTGTATCTACTTCTCATACAGTCAGTAAATTAATACATCTAGAATGGTGAACCACTCTCAACTAGCTATTTCTTACTTGCTTACTCTGGCGATGTAGGAGTAGGAGGTACTTACGTCGTGAAGAGGAAAGGCCGTACAGAAGACTCCCTCCTCCACCAGACGCTCTATCCCCACCTCCCCTTTCTTCTTCTTGCCGAAAACTGCTGTGGATAGGATCTCGTGGAGAATGCGGCTGCGCTGGACATTGGTGAAATACGTCTCGTGATTCTCGCTGCCAAGGAACCTGAGGACAAATATGACACGATTCCATTATAATTACATTATGTATTCAGTTCGTCTTCAAGCCTCTCTTAGTTTCGGGCAGCGACAAGCAAACTCATTACATGCTGATCAAATGAACAAACAAAACATACTTCATAACACACGTAATGTGTGCAGTGTAGTCAATCTTGAAAGTTCTTGAAAATGGAGAAGTTACAATGACATTGCACAATGTGATAACTAGGGACCGGATTTTTTGAAAATGCAAATGCATATTTTGAGGATTTATTGGATTTTTTGCATATTCTGAACATAACAGCATATTTTAGCATATACAGTTGAAATAAAGTATAATTTATAACATCTTGAACAAAGTAGCTTTCGCCTGCGTGTTTTACGTCCCTTATAAGCAACTTTCGGAGAAACTGATAACGAGATGAGTCAGATGACAGTACTCGTACTTTACGCAATGCTGCCTGGCTATTTGAAGAAGGGAATGGAGTGGGGCATTCCTTTCACCATCTCGACAGCCAGTAGCCCGGGGTTAGTTTTGAGATGAGTTTCTTCAGTTAATGTGTTACTTTATTCTTAGTCTGCATATCATAAACTCAAAATGCCTAAAGAGAAGAGCAGCAGGAAGTATTTACTGTATTAAACTGTGGGTGTCCGGTAATAGTGATTATTCAGCTGATAGCTAGCGATCGGACATTTATGCATTGAAAACGATTAAAATAGACGTGGTTTGTCTCCTGAAAACATCGAAAAACTTTTAATTATCTATTGTGATGCTTCTTTCTGCAATGAATGTATAAAGTGAATGAACAAGACTGGCTTATTGTTACGTGCATATTTTTTAATTTTCTACATTTTAGTGCATAATTGCATGCATATTTTTTTAAAATCTTTTTTCAGTGCATAAATGCTCGGTCCCTAGTGGTAAGATTACATGACAGTTCTCCACACTGACACTTCCACACACTGCCCAAAATACTGACACTTCCACACAGCCCTTGGACGCGGCTACCTGTTTAATGACTCAGAAATAATCTCGACTGACAGTTCCACACACATCCCCCCCTAAGGCTATAGGCTTCACCGATCATCGTTACAGCCGCACCTGTGACAATGCACCTGACATAATACTCCTTTGGAGTGAAGAAAAGCGCTCGGTCTATGTACTTTATTACTAACACGGTCTCGAAAATATCATTGTGATGTAGTGTAATTTCCATCAAAATAAATTAAATGCAGAGTCTGATTTCCATCACACTTTAACCAGGTTGTGGACAGGCAAAATAATGACAAAACCGATCATTTTGGTGTTATCATTTTGGCGTGTTTAAAATCAGCTTTCTAGGCTTCGTCAGTTGTTTTGTATTTTTATTTTATTTTTTTATTTGTTTGTTTTTGTTTTGTTTTTGTCATTTGTTCAACAATAATATTAACCTACTGCATTTTCTGTGAATAGGCAACTGCCTTCAGCCTTAGGGGGAGATTTGTGAGTCATTAAACAGGTAGCCACGTCCAAGGGCTGTGGGGAAGTGTCAGTATTTTTTTGCAGTGTGTGGAAGTGTCAGTGTGGGGAACTGTCCGGACACCAGTGATGATTAGCACGGTATTACATTCCTTCCATCATGCCAATACATTGGATGATTAGAGGATGATAATTGTGGGTTTTATGTCCCGGGTTGCTGGAAATTTGCCATAAAGAAATCTTTAATGTGCTTGTCAATCTACTGACATAGGTCTCTTACATGTAAGTACGGTAAACTTAAAAGCCAACTGACCGACTGGTTTCTATCTAACAACTTTGGACACAGCTGCTCAATATAGCCAACCGATTATGACCGGTAGATAATCTGGATGATCGCCTGGGACCTGTCCTCACAGGATTTTAAGTGTCCGAGCTAAACATACACAGTTAGGCATCCTGAATAACCACCAGTGCATGATACTAGACTTCAATAGAACAAATAACCCCTGGCACTACAGCCCGTGAAGGGCCTAGGCCTACCAAGCGACCGCTACCCAGCCATTTGGCCTGCAGATATTGGGGTGATGCGTTGGGTCCCTCTCGGCCGTTATCTTGGTTTTCGTGATCGGGGCGCTGCCTCACTGTCAGACAGCTACTCTATTGTCCTCACGAGGCTGAGTGCACCCCGTTCCAGCCCTCGCGTCAGTTTCTAAAATCCCTGACGGAGCCGGGAATCGAACCCGGTGCCTCTGGGTGAGAGGCAGACGCACTACCCCAACATCACGGGGCCGGCTAGACTTCAATATGCTGGAACCAATATTCTGATAGTGGTTTATAGGGCACTTGTTGTAGTCTTATTTTAGGGACTTCGAACATCGTTTCTATAAGTCCCGTGTACTTGGGTGTACGTGGAATCTGATAACCTGTGTTATGGTGTGTGCAGGTGTGGATTTTCATTTTCATTAGGTAGATTTCATTAGAAACCTATTGCAATGGGTACCATGTTAAGACTTCCAGAAAATTTCGACATATCTTCGCATTTCACATCTCCCAGACCCCAAAACAACTGCCAGTTCACAAGTTTATACAGGGTGTTTGGAAAAGATCTCCCTAGTTTCAATGTGTCCTAGAATCTGTACAAAGTGACCTATACTCTTCTAGTTTGTGGTGTGTGATTCATCAACTCTCCAAGTTTGGCTCCCCTGAAGTTGGCAGGTCTGCTTGACCATAGACGGCCCCAGTGCTGTTTGTATCCTCTGCTCTCTCAGTTCAGGCGTGCATGCGGTGCGGTGCAGTGCAGTGCCGTTTAGACTTCTGTTCACGGAGCAGTTCAACAACAGCTTCAGAAGTTCTCGGTCTACCTGGTGATTTTGCTTTTAAAACACTACCGGTTTACTTGAAAGACTTTAGCCAATGACTGATAGTTTTTGCTGTAGACAGTTCACCGCCATACTGGCGTCTACAATTATATTGCACTGTTATAACTGACTCAGTTTGCACAAGCCAAATAACACACTGCGCTTTCTGTTGCGGAGTACACATTGCTACTGAGTTGCTCTGCACGCCTGGACGGAACTAATGGAGCAGAGGAAACAAACAGCACTTGGCCGTCTCAAGGTCAAGCAGACCTGCCCACTGCAGGGGAGCCAAACTTGGAGAGTTGATGAATAACACACCACAAACTAGAATAGTGTATGTCACTTTGTACAGATTCTAGGACACATTAAGACTAGGGAGTTCTTTTCCAAACACCCTTATACAGGGTGATTCAGCTAAGATGGCCACCTCAAATATCTACGAAACCGTTTAAGATATAGTCATTCTGTTTTCAAATTCTTCAATCGTACTACGGGGCTCATACGACACGGTCCATTTCACCCCCAGCACATACGTATTTATACCAGCAGAAACTTTCGTTTCTTAAATGGGACTATAGCCTATTTATTTCACCCACTTGAACAACTAAGAATCAAGTGACAAGTTCAGTGATGTGCTTATTTTGCAAATCCGACGAGAACTCTTTTGAGATATTAAGTTAAAGGTTTCCATATGTGTCGGCTTGAGACAGAAAGCAATGCGCCAGCCGCTGGAATGTGGAGTGCATGTTCTCTTGTGTGACCCATGATTTCTTAAGAGTGTTAAAAATCCCTCAGTATGCCTTCCTTCGGAGGGGAAGTGAAGCCGGCGGTCTCATGTCAGATTTATGGCATGTTAAAGAACCTTCCACTAATTGCACCTGTGTGAAGCTAAATTGGATAGGTTAAGAATGTAAACAACGCTCTTAGGTTTCTACGTTCGTTGCCAAGAGCCGACTACGGTGGCGTCTGGTAGCTAAGTTCTGAACTTGGCCTAGTAGTCGTTGACGGTGACGCTTGGCGGCAAAAGTAGGAACTATTTGAAAAATTCTAAGTTGCAGTCCTTACTTGAATTAAAAAAAAACAGATAACACACACTAATACATTCATCACAATTAACACAGGTTATCAGACAGATTCTACACACACCCAAAGTACACGGGGCTACATGACCGCGTTGTCGCAGCCCCTAAACTTAAGAACCAACCAACCACTCCTTGTTGGCTAACTCACAAACCACATTTATTCCATTCATAGCATACTGTAATGTGTACATTTTCAAAATGATTGATGATTAACCGGACTCGTAAGAATTAACATTAGACGAGACGTACGCAATGAACTAAATGGGCGAGTTTTGTTACATTTCTGATTTTAATAATTATGTACTATTAAGTTATTGTCGCAAGTCCGCCAGCACTAAAGAATTCAGTACTTTATTTATCTTCTTCATTGAGGTGTTTTCAGATATTTCCGCAAGGATTCAGGACTAAGTGGAGAGGGAAAAAGGCACACGTACGTAAGAGACTAGATTTTGATTATGTATACATTACGGTAAGCCTCCGTGGCTTAGGCGGCAGCACGCCGGCCTCTCACCACTGGGTCCGTGGTTCAAATCCCGGTCACTCCATGTGAGATTTGTGCTGGACAAAACGGAGGCAGACAGGTTTTTCTCCGGGTAGTCCGGTTTTCCCTGTCAAAATTTCATTCCAGCAACACTCTCCACTATCATTTCATTTCATCTGTCATTCATTTAATCATTGCCCCAGAGGAGTGCGTCAGGCCTCGGCAGCCGGCACAGATCATATCCTCGCCGCTAGATGGGGGCTTCATTCATTCCATTCCTGACCCGGTCGGAGACTGGAAGCAGGCGGTGGATTTTCCTTTTTCATACATTACAGTATGCCACGAATGGAATAAATTTGGTATGTGAGTTTGTCAATAAGGAGTGGGTTATGCAAGAGAACATGCACTCCACACTCTAGCGGCTGGCGCATCGCTTGCTGTCTCATGCCGACACATATGGAAACCTTGAATACCTCAAAAGGTACTCGTCGGATTTGTAAAATAAGCACATCACTGAACTTGTCAGTTGATTCTTAGTTGTTCCAGAGGGTGAAATTAGTAGGCTATAGTCCCATTTAAACAAGATGTTCAGCAAAGAACATATAGCCTACTTTCTCCTAAATGTATGGGTATATTTATGACTTTGTCCTCATCCCTAACACAATCACCTCTACCACAATGTATTGTTTGTTTCTTTTATATTGATAATTAGCCAGTAAGTGTCACAATCAATATTGTATACTTTATGATGATTGAATAACAAAACTACTAACTTATTGTAATGCATTCACGTCCGTTAATCTCTATATTAAGCCAGCCTGCTAAGTTAAGAATCTTCCGTTTTGGGTATCTTCCCCTTTAAAAATCCACGCCGATCACAGTAGGTTGGTGCTGCGACCTATCAGTGAATTAATCTTTATGTTGTACGCCTATGCACTGCCATCGTAATGCACTACGATGGCAGTGGCCTAAGGGTGTTGAATGAGTAGACAGTTTAAAGTAGCCAAGAGGGAGGCGATCCAGCTGGCAGTGTTTAAAGGTAATCTGGGCGCGATCGTGGCTAATAGTTGAACTACCAGTATTACAAAATTGCCATACTTCAGGAGGCCAGGTATTTACACAGCGGTAAGTTTGGAACAATATTACCCACATAACCCACAAGAGGACAGCACCGTACAGAGGCATTAAGAAGGCTGTGGTTAATTACAACGTGTATCTAGTTCTTATATTCTCCTTTTCCTAATGTCTTCCGTTTATGTGCGATGCTGGGGCTGTGATTTTATTAATAAACGAGAGTATACATTAGCCTCTCCTTTGAGCTAAATGACATCTTATTCAGTATCTGTGGAAAGAGCTCGTGCACATCATTTGTAAAATAATTCAAGAAAAAAAAAGTTATCTGCAGCAGTTATTTATTTATTTATTTATCTATAAATGAATAAATCTGCAGCAGTACTCGATCCCCAGTCAACTGCGTGACAGACTAACACGCTAGCCCAGAGCTAATCCTATCCTTAACATCACGGTGTTCTTAACTGACATTAGATACAACCTGTTGGCAAATAATGACTTTAAATAAACGATTTCTTCACAGCAGTACATCTTCATTAAAGAAAATTTCATACAAAGTTTATATTATTGTATCAGTAGGGTATATCACATACAACATACTAAAACTACCGTATTGAAATATAAGACAGGCACATGAGGGCAGCTGCCATCTTGTCGTGTGACACAGACAGCTCAGCTCTTTTAAGCCACTCATACAGTATAATATTATAATATTAAATTATAATAAATAACGGATCACGACCTTCAGGATAGCTTAAACCACCCTAGGCTCGATAATCGGAATTCGTGGGTCTTAAGCCATTGATTAAAATGGTTGAATAATTCACACGGCCGCCATCCTGAAATGGTACGGCCGATGACCTTGAATGTTGGATGAAAGACGCATCCTATATAAAGGTATGTTGTCACCAAATTTGGTAGAGATCGGATGATTAGTTTAGCCGTAATTTGATTTTACGTTTTGAACGTTTGAGTGGCCGCCATTCTGTTTTGGTAAAGATGGCGGCGATATAAAGTATGACACTGAGGTGCCCTTTGCTAATGCTACCTCTGTACCAAATTTCGTTCAATTCGGTTTCACCGTGTTCGAATTTATAGGGGGGACAGACATTCAGAGTACACACACACACACACACACACACACACACACACACACACACACACACACACACACACAGACACAGACACACACACAATTTTTCGCCCTGTGTTGATCTCATAAGTCTACTTTCATTTTTTGCAAAAATCGAAAGTAGGCTAAAAAAAATACGAGCCTTACAGTAGTCGCATATGATGTGTAACATCTGACACAGAAGAAACCTTACGTGAAATTGTTGATACACCGGTATTTTATAATATTATTGGCACAAATATTAATCTATTGTAAAAGGGAGTGTTTTATAGATATTGTAGTTTATAATACGGAACTCATTTTATTAGATGACTAGCAGAAGTACCCGTTCTTCGAACGGTGTTCGGTGTTAACACCAGACATTATCAATTGAGCTACTGTTTCAATGGTTAGGGGCTTGTCATTCCTTCATAGGTTTATCAGAATGAAGTTAGTTTTCTTGGTATATCACAGACACTTAATTTAAGGGCCTTAAAATGCAGTTTTCGGAGACCCTTTATAGACTCCCTAGTTTTGTATCACACATTGAGAAGCGCAACATATGCTTTGGTCGTATTTCTAGGATAATTTTTATTTTTCGCCTATTTTAGCATGTATTTTGAAAAGTTTTTCCTTATGTCCACCCTGCTATGAGAAGTACGGTGAAGAGTTTTATAAATAATTGGTGAATTGACTCATGGTTACAATACCTAATTTTACGATGCTCCAAGCACCCGTACACTAGTTATAGGCGTACATAAACATAAAGATATACAGTATCAACCACACAGAGTCAAACAAAATCATCTTTACTATGAGCCCGTTTGTCGACAAAAATATGATTAGATGAAATGTGTTCTCAAACTAAATTCACCTAACGTGTACTTCCTGACGTGAAAATATTATTGAAAACCTTATTGACGAAACGCAATATATGTCAAATAAAAACTGACCCTCACCATTGTGGAAAGTTCCTATCCCCAGGAAGACCCCTTTAATAAATTATAAAGGTTTGTGGTGTATGAAAATTTAGGATTTGTAGCCTTCAATGGCCAAAATTCCCAAAAGCTGAAAAAAACACTATTCAATTCAGGAATTTTTGACAATGTTGCTGTTTGGAGATATAATCGACCTTCTGTACAACATATCGCACGTGTAAGTCGCGTTTAAACATTATAGGGTACCCCTTGACCCCCTAAAGCGCATTGATGAATTGTACAGTCCATGTTTGTTTCCATGATAACCTTATAGCCATTTGCCATCTTTCACAAAAAAAAAAAAAATTGAGTGGCATTGCTTCTTACAATAATAGATGGAAAGTTGGTTGTCACCTCTTGAGATACTGTCGTCATGATTACCGGCTTTTATTTCTTCATTAGTTTCTTCTTGTTCTTCTCCTTTCAGATGGCCCAGCTAAGGACCACGACGTTGAACTTTTCAACTTGGCGAGGGACTTTATGTTTGCCCAATATTCTCTGGCTATGTTTCTCCTTTCTCTCTTTTGTCCAGATTGTAACGTGTTTTTTCGAGGGGATTTTACGCCACTGGCATAAGTCAGTAGGAAGCTATTCTATATTTATTGACGCGGCAAATTGTTCAGCCAAGAGAAGTTTTCATGTTAACTTATTATTATTATTATTATTATTGGAAGCCTCCGTGGCTTAGGCGGCAGCACGCCGGCCTCTCACCGCTGGGTCCGTGGTTCAAATCCCGGTCACTCCATGTGAGATCTGTGCTGGACAAAACGGAGGCACACAGGTTTTTCTCCGGGTACTCCGGTTTTCCCTGTCAAAATTTCATTCCAGCAACACTCTCCACTATCATTTCATTTCATCTGTCATTCATTTAATCATTGCCCCAGAGGAGTGCGTCAGGCCTCGGCAGCCGGCACAGTTCATATCCTCGCCGCTAGATGGGGGCTTCATTCATTCCATCCCTGACCCGGTCGGAGACTGGAAGCAGGCTGTGGATTTTCATTTTCATTTCATATTATTATTATTATTATTATTAACTTATTATTATTATTATTATTATTATTATTATTAAGGTATTTTTTGGAGCATTTGTATAAAATTATAAGCATACAGATAGGTTTTCTATGTCATAGAAAACACTATCAAGCAAATTATTACGAACAACATTATCATAGAAAATTATATAATTACGGAATTTTACGGAGTTTTGTCAGTTAGGGTATTTTGAGAGAGATGAGTCACGGGGAATTCGGCTACAGGCTTAATCTTGTCGAGAAGCATGACGCAAGCCTGGGTTGCTGCTTCTTGGAAAGGCGAAATAGTCTGGAACGGTAATCGACATCTTCCTCGCGCCGAGTGTAATGACCCTGAGGGGGGTAGCGCGTGGTGGCCCAGCCAATCAGAGGAGAGCGGGCGAGGAGAAGACTGCTGCAGAGAGGGGATGCGACGAGTGCATAAATGGTTTGCGCGCCGTGGAGGCAAGGCGACTATCTTTGTAAAACTTAACCAGTGTGGTTGTACGTGTGGTTGGTTCCGATGTTCGGACCATAAAGTTATCATATCTACAAGTATATCATCAACTACCGAAGAAGATGACGACGTCCAGGAGGCTGTGGGAAGCTCACTTCAACATCCAGTACGAGGGAAATGCTACGGCAATTTCCAGTGGTAAGTGCGAATGACTCAGAACTACGCAATCTCTCGTCTCTTTGTTTAATATTCAGTATTTCAGTAACTTCATAGCTTTGGAATAAGAGTAAAATCAGTAATTTATCCGAATCCGTTTTTACGTAATTTTCTAGCGGTAATATTGAAATCGCAACGTTCCAATTTAAATTCAAACTTATTATTATTATTATTATTATTAATTTTGCAATACTTGTTTTAAATAATAAATTCATTTCTTTTAACCATGCAATCTTTGCTTTCAGTAGGTAGCATTAGATATAGACCAATTCCTTCTCCTGATACAATTGTTTGTTGGGTTAATGATCAAATCATACCACGATCTGAGTGAATAGATTCTTGAAGGTGTTCTACCAGAGCTAGGTGTTGTTAAATATAAATTTAGATTTCAACATTGCGTTGAGGTCTTGGAGCCCATTAAAACAACATATCGTAGTCAGAGTAAATATTTCAAAGTGCAAGACAGAGCTGGTAAGAAACCATTACATTTGTCACGCAACAGTGAGGGCAATAGAAACCGTTTCACTTGTACGCTCAACGTGGAGCAAAGGAAATCGTTTCACTTGTCATCCCAACGTGGAAACCGTTACAAGATGATACCGGTTTTCTTAAGGGGTGGTCTGTCCTAAAAACTCTTCTGTTGAAGTATCTTTCAGAGATGTGATCGACTTCTAATATCACTTTCCATTATCTTCAGTACTTGGATGTCCTTGTTAACTTCTGTTAGCCATGGTGTCACGCTCTTTCTATTCTCCCAGTAGTTGAGAAGCCGGTTGGTTAGTCTCGTTGGGTTCATCCTTAAGACATGACCGTAGAAAGCCAGACGTCTCTTCCTGGCCACATCTTTGATTTTCTCAGTATATCTATATAGCTCCTGATTTGGTGTTCTGTACTAGTCATCTATTTATTAGTTTATTAAATGAAATTAGTTTTCTGGGAATATCTCAAACGTGGTTTAGAGCCTTAAAACGTAGTAGCCTCCGAGCCACCGAGTGGCGTCCTTGTATGACATAATAATAATAATAATAATAATAATAATAATCCTGGCTGAAGAGCAGAAGGTGTGCATGAAGAAGTCTCAAGGTTGCAAAGAGCAACTTGTAATCGATGCAGTTACTATGGAACAAGCAGGAAAGATGATACGTAACCTCTACATGACCTTTATTGATTACAAGAAAGCTTTTGATTCAGTGCCACATTCCTGGTTAATCCAAATCCTGAAGATATATAAAGTTGATCCTGCCATCATTGTAAGTCTGCAACATATGATGTCCCATTGGGGGACCAATTTATTAATGTCTAATGGAGACACATGTATGGAATCGGGATTTATTCAAATCAAAAGAGGTATCTTTCAGGGTGACAGCTTGAGCCCTCTATGGTTCTGTTTGGCGCTCAATCCACTATCATCATTGCTGAACAATGCAAAGTGTGGTTTTCCAATTAAGCACCATGGTATAGTCAAATACAAAATTTCTCATTTGATGTATATGGATGACATTAAACTATATGCATCCTCTGAGAAACACATCGACAATCTAATTGCAATTACTGCTTCATTTTCTTCTGATATTGGAATGTCCTTCGGATTAGATAAGTGTCGCACCCTCACCATTCGTCGTGGAAAATTAGAGGCCCGAGCAATTCAACTTGATGACGGTTGTTTCATAAAGACTATGGAAGGTAATGAGACCTACAAATATCTTGGTCTCCTGCAATCTAATCGAATTGCTCATAAAGGTATTAAAGATAGAACCATAGCTATCTACAATCAACGCCTTAACAAGATTTTAAAATCAAAGTTGAATGGAAAGAACACCTTTAAGGCTATTAATACCTATGCTATTCCTGCTCTGACATATACTTTCGGTATTATCAAATGGACGCAGACTGACTTGGAGAACATCCTAATTAGGACACGTACCATCTTAACAAAACACAGATGTCTCCACCCTAAGTCAGCTGTTGAGCGATTGACAATCCCGCGTCAAAGAGGTGGACGAGGGCTCATGGACATTATCCAATTGCATGCAAGGCAAGTGAGGAACCTCCAGAGATATTTTCTGGGAAGACATGACTCTCCCATACATCCAAGCCGCTGTGAAGGCAGATGACAAGTGCACACCGCTGGATCTTCTTCATGTAAGGGATATACAGTTAGCCACTGATGAGGAATGTTCAGCCACCAAGCTTCAGCAGTGGACGCAGAAAGCTCTGCACGGTCGTCATCCGTATGATCTCAACCAGAAACATGTCGACATTGATGCGTCGAACAGCTGGTTGACTCATGCGGACCTATTCACTGAGACTGAAGGATTCATGGTTGCAATCCAGGATCAAGTTGTGGCTACCAAAAACTACCTGAAATATATAGTTAAGGCAAATATTCAGGATGATAAATGCAGAAGATGCCAACTAGAACCGGAAACAATTCAACATATCACAGGAGGCTGCCAAGCAATCTCCTGTACTGATTACATGAAAAGGCACAACCAAGTGGCCAAAATAATGCACCAACACCTTGCTCAAAAGCATTTATTATCTGATAATACTTTGCCTTACTATCAGTATGTTCCTGACGCCGTTTTGGAAAATCCCAGTCACAAGTTGTTATGGGACCGATCAGTTATTACTGATAAAACCATACCAGCAAACCGACCAGATATCGTTCTTGTGGACAAGGTGCAGAAGAGAACCTTCCTAATTGATATTGCAGTGCCCAATTCCCATAATCTGCAACAAACCTGCTGTGATAAGATCACCAAATATCTGCCTTTGGCTGAGGAAAATGAAAATCCACAGCCCGCTTCCAGTCTCCGACCGGGTCAGGAATGGAATGAATGAAGCCCCTATCTAGCGGCGAGGATATAAACTGTGCCGGCTGCCGAGGCCTGACGCACTCCTCTGGGGCAATGATTAAATGAATGACAGATGAAATGAAATGATAGTGGAGAGTGTTGCTGGAATGAAATTTTGACAGGGAAAACCGGAGTACCCGGAGAAAAACCTGTCTGCCTCCGTTTTGTCCAGCACAGATCTCACATGGAGTGACCGGGATTTGAACCACGGACCCAGCGGTGAGAGGCCGGCGTGCTGCCGCCTAAGCCACGGAGGCTTCTCTTTGGCTGAGGAAATACGGCAAATGTGGAGACAGGAAAGTGTAGTGGTTCTGCCCATAGTAATTTCTTCTACCGGCATCATCCCCAAATTATTGGCTCGTAATCTACAAATATTGGGAATACATCCTGGTCTACATATCACCATGCAGAAGGCCGTCATCTTGGAGACCTCTTCCATTGTTCGCTAGTTTCTCAATGTGCCACCTTAAGAGAATTAGCCATACCGTCTTGCAAACAAGCCGACGATATGTTGATATGTCCCACTTATGTGGTGAAATGAATGTAGAAATAATAATAATAATAATAATAATAATAATATACGGATAGGGATATAATAGACCTTCAGTACCACACCCGCACGTGTAAATCGCGTGAAAAAATTCAACAGTATCCCTTGACCCCCTTAAGCGCACTATATACGTATTGATGAATTTTACAGCTTAAGTTCCGTGATAACCTTACGTTCACAGTATTTATTTATTTATTTATTTATTTATTTAGTTATTTATCGTATGGCTTTTAGTGCCGGGAGTGTCCGAGGACATGTTCGGCTCGCCTGAGTCTGTAGCTGTTTCGAGCGGACACCCTTAAGGGTGAGCTACAAGTTCCGTTCAATTTCAAGTAGTTCCAACTTTCGCCACCAGATATCAATGATACCTAGTGGTGAACGTTGGAACTTTGATAGAGCGTTCTGACGAAATCTAACCTGACAATTTTGCTTTACACAGGTTTAGTCTGTGAAAGTATCTTTTACATGCCATAAATCTATGACATGGGACCGCCGGCTTTACTTCCCCTCCGAAGGAAGGCATACTGAAGGATTTTTAACGCTCTTAAAAAATCCGACGACTTCGGCCGGGTTTGAACCCGCTATCTTGGGAACAGCAGTTCAGCATGCTACCAACTACGCCACCGAAGCCGCTGTTCACAGTAATGTAATAAATGGAATGGCATTGCGTCTTACAGAAATAGATGGACTCCTGAGATTGTGTTGCCATGGTTACCGGCTTCCTTCTTTCATTAGTGTTTATTAAATGAAATTAGTTTTCTGGGTATATCTCAAAAACTGTTGGTTTTAGGGCCTTAACATGTGGTTTTCGGGGCCCGTAGGGCTCCCGAGTTTTGTTTCTCACATTGAGACGCTGAAAATGAGCTTTTTCTCGTCTTTCTACGCCCATTTCAGCATGCATTTTAAGGGAGTAGGCCGATAACCTAGATGTTAGGCCCCTTAAAACAACAATTATCATCATCATCCTCTTTTATGAGAGGTATGGAGAAGAGTTATATCAATGATCACTTTCGTGCCTCTGATAGACATCTGTACCAAATTTTACGTTGATCCACTCAGCCGTTCTCGAGTGATGCGCGTACATAGTTGTACACAGACAGACAGACAGACAGACAGACAAAAATTGTTTTTGCGCGCAACAGACTTAAAAAAATCAGTCTGAAACGCGTTAATAACTCAAATTTCCCTGGAAATTCAGAAAAAAACAGACAAACTTTCATTTTTATATATAGAGAGATTTGTAGCTTCCACCAGCACTAGCCTAAATAAAGTATACGATATGGATCAACTAGATTAATAGACGCGACACCGCTCATAGCCTTAGATTCCTTATAAATAGGCCAACTTGCGAGTAAATGCAATATGCACAGCAGTAGATCATGAAAGGTTAGCCCAGTTCCCGGACATTTTGATTCACAGACCAACAAGTAATTTAATATGGATTCTGTTAAAATGAGTCATATTGATATGGTTAGCAGCAGAGTATCAAGAAGGCAGTGCGAGAGTAGAAATATCAAGTAGGCAGTGAAGAAAAAAAAGAGAGTCTTGGAATTGTTATGTATTGTTAGTGTCTGAATAAAGATTTGTGTGTGTTGATGAATGTCCAGGAGGGATACGATCCAGCTGGCAGTGGGTCTTACAAACTTCCGTCCGATCCACTTCCGTCCCATTTTTCAAAATCACTCCCACAAAAATATCCAGCAACCGAGTGGAAAGATGTTACATATCAAAAACGAAAGTTGCTGCCGGTTTCTCGGTAAATACGTATGTGCTGGGAGCGAAATGGACCGTGTTGTATGAGCCCCGTAGTGCGATTGAAGAATTTGTAAACAGAATGACGATATCTTAAACGGTTCCGTAGATATTTGAGGTGGTCATCTTAGCTGTATCACCCGGTAAATTATTTAAGTATGTAATCACTTTCTTGTGGTCATGATAACTGCCATCAGTTTGCACTAATCACTCAAATTTATACATAAAATAAAACCATTCAAAATCACGGCCTAGGTTATCAATGGGCAAAATCGAACTAAGGGGGTGGAAAAGGGGGCCCTTTTACGAAATAGTGAAATATCGCTGTAACTTTCTTAGTACGGTATATCCCATTATGAGCGATGGAACAACTTAAAATACATTGAACACTTCCCTTACCTGGGAAGTCATCTCTCAGCAAATGCTAACATTGATGCTGAAATCCAACATCGCCTTAAATGTGCCAGTGCCGCGTTTGGGCGTCTACGAAAAAGGGTGTTTGACAATCATAACATCAGTATTCCAACCAAATTGCATGTGTACCAAGCTGTTGTAATACCTTCTCTGCTCTATGGTTGCGAAACCTGGACTACCCACAGAAGGCACTTTAAAGGAGTTTGGAAAGATACCTGTCAGCGTTGCATCAGGAGAATTCTCGGAGTTAAGTGGCAGGTCCGACGCACCAACATCAGTGTCCTGGAGGAAGCGGATACTACCAGCATTGAGACTATGATAATTAAGCATCAGCTTCGATGGGCAGGATATGTTGTTGGCATGCCTGAACGAAGTCTTCCAAAACAAATCATGTACTGCCAGTTGCAGATTGGGCAGAGAAAGCAAGGAGAGCAACGGAAACGCTTCAAAGACGTCCTAAAATACAATTTTAACCAAATGTCAAATCGACACGGATAAATGGGAAACTACGGCATCAAATCGTCAGGTATGGCGTCGCATCGTCCACCAAGGTCCACTATGTTTCGAACAACATCGGCGAAACCGTGAGACTGAGAAGTACAATGCGAGGAAAGAGCGTGAGGTTTACAGGAGGATCAACCCACAAGAGCCAGTGGCTGCTCCCAACAACGTGTGCCACTACTGTGGTAGAGTTTGTGTTTCCAGGATCGGGCTATATAATCTTAGTCTATTATTATATGCAAATTCAATTCATTCGAAGTTCGTACTATTCTTCGGACAAGGGTCAAAACTTACCTCAGTAAAGTTTCGTGATAGCACCACCCATTGAACAAAAGGATGAGATAAATGGAGTCTTGCGAAAATAATAATCATCCCTCAATAGACACAATAATAAAACAGTTTAAAATGGTCAATAGTCCCTTAAAAATTATCCAATACTTTTTGTCTTAAATAACAGTTTTGATATGACCCACCCTTACGCCAAGCGATGAGCAAATTGTCTTCGAAACTATTAGAACATGGGGCTTCTAGTATGCTGAACATGCGGAATTTTTGTAAGTATATAGCAATTCGCAAATTAAGTGAATTCGAAGTATGTTTCTTTGCCCTGTAAAATTACCTCCGTCTTCCGGGGTGCCGAGAGGGATTTTTTTTAGCCTATTTTCATTCATGAAAGAAATAGGCTTATGAGATCACCTTTTGTGTGTGTGTGTGTGTGTGTGTGCGTGCGTCCCCCCTAATAACTTTTAAACGGCTAAACCGATTTCAATTAAACACGGTAAGGTCATAGCACCATTTTGGCCGATCCCGAACGTCCCCTTCAAATTTTGTTTACGTCTCACCAATCCAACATGGCGACTGTGCGAAATATTTCACCGGCATTCTATAACTCCGGTCCTATTATCGATATCACGTTGAAATTTTGGACGGTGATAAAGGGCACTACTAGACATTCACCTATGAGACTTTCAAAAACCTGTTAAATACATAACCAACATGGTGGCCAAGCGAAGTTAATACATGTTAATAGACTTTTCTCGTGATTTAACCATCTGAGCGCAGTGAAATATGGTACAGTAAATGTTTATACACATTTTAATGCACTGGCATGTAATTTAGTTAAATTGTTTACATAACCTGAAGATGGTGACTGCGAAATTTTTAAATCTCGATATTTCTTGTGTCCTAATCATGCGATTGAAATTTGAATACTACACCTGTACCATAATTTTCATGTAATAGTACATTACTCCAAGACGTACATTCATAAAAATGCAACATGGTGACCATCCGAAATATTTCGACGGTTCTCAATATCTACGAATCTATTGCAGCAACCAAACTGAAATTTTGTATGTTGGTAAAGGCAATTATTAACATAAGTAGGATATATGAAAATAGGCTTTAGTTCTTCACAGAACTACTTGTTTTATGTAGGGCTAGGATTGGGAATAAGGTAGCCATGGCTGTTGAGGGTAGGAATACCATGCAGTAAATATCGGCATGGCTTGCAGGATTCGAGACTGCATAGACTATACCTGTCTATCTTTGACTTTCTGAAGGGACACGTGTAGTAGTCGAGTGGTTTGTTGGGCACCTCCTCTTCCATGATGTTCGGGAGACGCAAGGCCTTCAGCAGCATTTCGGACCAGTTTATGGACGGGTTCGGGTGTGCCTGCAAACAGAAACAATACGTTTTTAGTAAACAAACCTTCAAATCTCACAACGTTTTTAGTAATAATAATTTTATTAATGCAGCCAGGGCGGGTCAGGGAAGCTATTATGAAAGGAAATCGACCGTGGACCTATTGAAAGGAACCGTTCCGACATTTGCCTGGTAGTGATAATGGGAAACCACGAAAACCATTTTCAAGGATGCCGAAGTGGGATTCGAACCCACGCTCTCCCGATGCCAGCGAGACACGAGGTAGCGCGTTAGCGCTCTTCGCCACCGCAGCGAATGCTTCATTACTCAACCAATAAATAACCATTCAGCTGGTCTCCACCCTGTTTTGACTATTAATATTGTTACGTGCCACCCCTAGTGGCACTTTTGTTAACTGGATTACGGTGGGTTGAAGCACAACACAGATTGTTTCTTTAAGGAAATAATTAACTTTATTGCGGCCAGAAAATTACACTACTCATCAGCAAATACAAGTAATTGGAACCTTACTCCAGTTTCCTCAAGTCTCTTCCTTGAGCGCTCTTGGGCCCTTCACTTGTCAACAAACCACAGAAGTTAAACCGTCTTAATGAGTACGGTGGCCTTGACAGAAACTACCGGCTCCTCTCCCTTATGTACACCAACTCCAGTTACTTACGATAATCCGCTACCCGCTGTTTCGCTGTCCACAAGCTGGGGAAACAATGTCACTGGATTTCGTAACTCGCACGGCACTTCGTCACCACACTTCTGTCGCACTCGCTCAAAAACACACACCCACAGAAAACTCGGTCCCCTCACTGTCGAAGCCGCTTATATAGCAGGCTGGTGACTCAATAAATTCTAGAATCGTCCAGGACACACGGCTTCTCGACATTTCCATCACTGGTTGGGTCACGAAGATTCTGGACCATCCCTTTGTCATAGTAGTCCTGTTGCATAAGGCGCACGCAATACACTGGGGGAGAGCACAGCCCAGCCCTGGGGCAGTTGTGACTCATGCGGCGAGCGATGACACAAACTCACAGCCGTAACAATATATAGAAACTCGCGACAAATCATCTCAGAGTAGCAGTTTTGCTAACTTTGGTACGGTAATATTTAAATATATAGAATTTGAGATGTCATTTTAATGTCAAGATCAAAGGAAAGAGACCAGTGAGGGAGCGGTACAAAATCTGACATTTGAAAAAAAAAAAAAAAAAGCCTCATGAAGGTATTTTAAAGATGTAACAGGTATGGTGGTGGTGGTGGTGGTGGTGGGGGCTAATTATTCGCAAGTCCTTTTTAAAAGGACCATCTGGAGCTGAAGATGAAAAAAAAAACAATAATTAGGTCATTTTGGCGAAACAAATTGAAAGAATAATTAAGTTATTCCGTTCAAGTACAATTATTCATCACTTCCAAAATGTTTTGTTTGCTGGTCTGTTCACTGCAGAAATGGGTGTAAACGTCCTATTTGGTTATTCCCTATTCCAAATAACTTTACGTCCGATCAAAGCAAATGTGCCAGGACACACCTGTGGTTCACCTGTAGTGATTCCTCTTGAAACTGAAGGCCAGGAAGCACAGTCACACGCGGCGAGCGCTGACAATTAGAGGCTTCTATTCAGAGCACGGGTCGCCAACTTTAACCCCAAGTTCCCTTGAGTGTTTCAGATTAAAAATACCTCCACAAAAATGTAATTTTATTTTTCGAAATCCCAAGCCCCACTTCGCCCAGTTCCCTAGTAAGTGACTATTGTAGAAGCTCAATAAATTAATTATTTGACAATAAGTTTAGTGTTATACTGAAAACTTATTTTTAGCCTATTTTCAATTTTGAAAAAATAGGCTTATGAGGTCACCTTTTGTCCGTGTGTGTGTGTGCGTGTGTGTGATTCGTGTGTGTGTGTCCGCCCCCCCTAATAAAATCTAAACGGCTGGAGCGATTTCAATGAAACTCTTTAAGTTCATAGCACTATTCCCTGCGACCCCGACCGTGCCCTTCAAATTTTGTTACGACTCACCAATCCAACATGGCAGCTGTGCGAAATATTTCACCAGCATTCAATATCTCCGAAACTATTACCGATATTACCCTGACATTTTGTATGGTGATGAAGGGATCAACTATAAGTTCACTTATGTGACCTTTGAAAATCTGGTAACAACAAAACGAACATGGCGGCCAAGCGAAGTTGCGACTTTTAAATAGACGTTTCTCGCGATTTAACCAACCAAACGCAATGAAACTTTGTACAGTATATGTTTATATACATTGTAATGCACCGACATCTAACTTCGTTCAATTGTTTACATAACCTCAAGATGGCGGATGTGCGAATTTTAAAATTAAGTTTTTATTTCTTGTGATGTAGTCATGCGATCGAATTGAAAGTTTGATTATTGAACCTACGCAATAATTTTCCTTTAATGGTACATGACTATGGCCTATACATTTAACAATTCAACATGGCGACCATCCAAAATATTTAGTCGGCTCTGAATATCTACGAATATATTATAGCAATCAAACTCATTTCTTAATGCTCATAGGGGCTATGAACTTAAGTTCACCTATAGGACTTTAAATAACTTGGTGTTCACAAATCCAACATGGAGGCGACGCGAAATATAAAAATTCACATGGACGTTTCTCGCAATTTAACCATCCGAGTGTAGTGAAACTTGGAACAGTAAATCCTTATACGAATGGTAATCCACTGGCATCTAATTTATTTCAATTGTTTCCATAACCTCAAGATGGCAGCTGTGCGAAATTTTAAAATCTCCTTGTTACTTCTTGTGTCCTAATTATGCGATTGTAGTTTGAATACTACACGTACACAATAATCTGCATGTAACAGTACATAACTCTAGGACCTACATATATAAAATCCAACATGGCGACCATCCGAAATTTTTAGTCTGTTCTCAATATCTACGAATCTATTACAGCAATCAAACTGAAATTGTGTATGTTGCTAGAGGCAATTAACATAAGTAGGATATATGAAAATAGGCTGTATAGTTCTTCACGGAACTACTTGTTAAATTTTTGGTTTTCGAAGTTCTTATGGACATTACTCTGCAAAGAGAAACAAAAACTTTAACTTTGGTGCCTGCTTTTAAATAAGAAACGAATGCTTCCTAAGATATACATTTCAACAAATTTTTTTTAGACTAAAAAGGAAGGAAGTTTTTGTTTTACGTGATCGTTAATTCCGAACCACAGGGCGTGATTATTTAGATAGAGGCTACTTTGAAATATGTAATTACCGGTAATCAAAATTTCCCCCCGAAATTATTACTTTGAAGTAACACGTCAGCCAAGTCAGAAACTTAGTGCTCGGGCTTTTGGAAGGCCCTGGTCGGGGCTGGAATGGTGGTGGAGGGTAAAATATTATCGTATGCAAACGTACAAATTATTGTGAAATCTGCAAACTTTACTTTAGTCATAGTAGTCTAGAATGGACTGTTGAATGCGCGAGCGATAGCCGAGTGGAATGTTTTCAACCAGTCGTGGCAGAATAGATGCATGTGGATATAGTTTTGTGCATGCCTTTAAATAAAAAACGAACGCGTCCTAAAAATGTACATTTTGACATTTTTAGACCTAAAACCTGTTCCATTTTTTGAACACACTCACTGATCAGAAGTTGTTGAAAGTGTGATCATTGCACTTTATCTCTTCCACTGTACCTAGTTATTTATTTATTGTTGTTTCAAGAGACGTAACAGCGAGGTCATCTGTCCCTACTCTCTTGTAGTTTTCCCGTGACTGTTGTGGAAGCTGAACGCTCTTTTAGCCTGCTCCCTAGATTTAAAAGTTTCTCTTTTCGCTCTACAATGAGCCAAGAAAGATTAACTAGTCTGGTGTTTTAGCTTTAGAAAACAAACTTCCTAGAAATTTGGACTTTAAGGGTCACAGTTCTGTAAATGAGAAAGAAAAGAAATTTGGTGATAAATTTAAGTTTCGAGACAAAAGATAAATTTTAATGTAATTAATAACGATCTCTTCATAATCAGGTTTGCACTATTTTCTAATGGAGTGCTTCTATGTTAAGATTCTGATTGATAATATAACTGTTTTTTTAACATTATTTCAATGTGATGGTACTTTTATAACTGTAGGCCTAATTAATTATTTTCGAAGAAGCAGTGTTTTGATTATGGGGAAAGAGGCGCTGCGACGATAGGGAAGGGTCTGGCTAAATAATTGAGGTTGGGTCCACCTTTGATCTTGACGGCTCTGTACAGAGAAGACAGACTTACCTGGAGCGGGGCCCTCATGTTGAGCTCCTCAGCGTAGTGACAGAGCACGGACCAAGTGGCATGCAGTTTGATGAAACACACCAGCTTGCGATTACTGCTCTCAACCACCTCCTGAAACACAACCCAGAGAGATATGGCATTTTTCAGTGTTGTAGCTGTCAGTCGGTTCACACAAACATCATTCCAATTACTGGAATTATAGACTGAAAGCTACAATATTAGACTAAGATATGTCCCTGCAACATCCTCGTGAACAATAATATTTCATATGATATTAGATCGGAGCAGATTATGGCTGCACTCTATAGTTAAGTTGCCATCACTGTTTTCAATATTAAATTGGATGTAGCTCTCCATATCGTTCTATACCAGGGCCATCCAGACAACGCTCCCCGAGCGCTAGCGCTCTGGCAGCGCTCTAAGCCAGTGCTCCGAGCGCTTTGGTGGAAGGTAGTTTCAGAAGTGGTGGGAGGAGCTTGGCTGGCTGAGCTAGTCTAGTCCAATGCGCTTTGTTGACAGCGTGTAAGTGAATCAGTTTCGCAGTGGTCATGGCTGAACTAAATAGCCTAGTTTCATATATCCTACTAATATCAATTGCCTCTATCAACATACAAATTAGTATAAACAGGTATTGATCAGGCGGAACTTTTAACCTGTTTATACTAATTAGTTTATCAATACGGAACCAGAATGAACTTTTTAAGTTCTAAAAACATACAAATTGTCAGTTTGATTGTTGTAATAGATTCGCAGGTGTTGAGAACCTTCTAATTATTTTGCATGGTCACCAATGTCACCATGTTGGATTGTTATATTATAGGCCTTAGATTTATGTACTATTATATGAAGATTATTGTGTAGGTGTTTTATTCAAACTTCAATCGCAGGATTAGGACACAAGAAATAAAAGCGGGATTTTAACATTTCGCTCAGCCGCCTTCTTGTGGTTATGAAAATAATTTAAATGAATTACATTAGATGCCAGTCGATTAAAATTTGTATAAGCATATACCGTATCAAGTTTCACTGCGTTCGGATAGTTAAAACGCAACAAACGTCCATTTGAATATTTAAAATTCACGTCACCGTCATGTTGGATTTGTGCTCGCCAGGTTATTGAACGTCCCATAGGTGAACATATGCTTATAGCCTCTATACACTTACAAAATTTCAGTTTGATAGCTGTAGTAGATTGATATTGAGAACCGTCTAAATATTTCAGATGGTCGCCACGTTTGATTTTAATATATGTAGGTCATAGAGTTATGTACTATTAGATGATGATTGTGCACGTTCATTATGCAAATGATTATTTCGATCGTATGATTAGGACACATGAAATAAAAACTTTATTTTCTAAATTCGCACAGCCTCCATCTTGAGGTTATATAAACAATTTAACTAAATTTGATACCAGTGCATTACAATGTGTATAAACATTTGCTTTACCAAGTTTCATTGAGTTTGGATCATTAAATCGCGAGATTAAGTCAATTTAAAACTTTCAAATTCACTTGGCCGCCATGTTCGTTTTGTAGTTAATCGGTTTTTGAAAGTTTCATAGATGAACTTCCAGTAGTGCCCTTTATCTCCGTACAAAATATTATTGTGATACCGGTAATAGTTTCAGAGATATATAATGCCGGTGAAATATTTCGCACAGCCGCCATCTTGAGGTTATGTAAACAATTGAACGAAGTTAGATGTCTGTCCATTACAATCAAGGAGTAATAAGGAGACGCCCTGCCAGCGCCATAGCATGCGGAGAGTTGAAGCACTGACCACGCCCCCATACTTGCCCGGCTCTAGCATTAAACTACCGTAGACTTATTTATTAGTGGGATTTAAGTATAATTGCCAGTAAAAGATTCGTGTGAAGGTATAGTACGAAGTTGTACGGTAGGCCTACATGACGATGGAAATCAAGGAATATTCGTTGATCTTTGCTGGCTAGCGTGAAGTGTAGGCCTACGGCAGTCACAATACTTTTCGTCGCACTCGAAAATCATGTAAACTGCCGTAAAACGATTAATTTTACAACATAAACTAGAGCAATACACCTATCTAAAATATACGGTAGTATAGCACTTGGGAAATGAATGTATTATACCGGTATGCAGTTATTGTATTATTGTGGGATTTCAGGCAACCAGACACCCACCACTGTTCTTAACTTATAACCTACCAAATAATAGGCAAATAATTACCGAGATACCAGTAGGCCTGCCATTACATTCACGAATGTGTATTAAATAAATTTAAAATATTAAGGCATGTGAACTAATTGGGTGGTGGCGTTATTGTTTTTATTGCACGATGATTTTTTTTAAATAGGCCAGCCCAGTTCCGGCAACAAACTAAACAAGGTCTAAGCTGAGGTTTGAGATTAACACGCTAAAATATGCAAATAATGGCGTATCAATCTTCTAACACCCACGAGCAATAAATCTAGAGCTCAAGCCACGTCAAAAATAGATTGGGGTATCGTAATTAGATCACATTAATACCGTTCATTAATTGACAAGCAGAAACTATTTCCAGTAAGAAACGAAGGAAAATATCCGTAATTAATTCCTAGCAATCAAAATACTTATAGCCTATTGGTGGACACATATGCCAATATTTGAACATTTAACATTTAACTAATAATACTAGAACAGTACCGTAAGGTGGCTACTCCAAGGATGAAAACTTAACACAATAAATGGCAAATAAAGTGCATTTACATGTGAAATGACATAACTTTGGCAGGTGGGAGTTCTGTTTGTGCAAACATATGCCCCACATGTCGACATTTCGTCCCACACGCGAAATATAACCACTTTTAAGTACGTTCGTCACACCATTGCATGCTTTTCTTATGGGACTACCGCAATGTTTTGAGCATATGTGAAGGAGTAACTTCTGGCTTCACTTCCTTGCCGTTAGGGCCCCTCCTTATTACTCCTTGATTACAATGTGTATAAACATATACTGTACCAAGCTTCATTGCGTTTGGTTGGTTAAATCGCGAGAAAATTCTATTTAAAAGTCGCAAATTCTCTTGGCCGCCATGTTTGTTTTTTAGTTACCAGGTTTTTGAAAGTCTCATAGGTGAACTTCTAGTAGTTCTCTTTATCACCGTAGAAAATTCCAGGGTGATATCGGTAATAGTTTCGGAGATATTGAATGCTGGTGAAATATTTCGCACAGCCGCCATGTTGGATCTGTGAGACTTAACAAAATTTTAAGGGCACGGTTTGGGGTCGTCCGGAATAGTGCTATGAACTTACCGAGTTTCATTGAAATCGCTCCAGCCGTTTAGAAGTTATTAGGGTAGGATACACAAAATCCATCACACACACAAAATCACACACGCGCACACAGACAGACACATGGACAAAAGGTGATCTGATAAGCCTATTTTTTTTTTTCATAAATGAAACTAGGCAAAAAAGGAGTGGTGAAGCAGCAGTCTTACAGCAGAATGGAATTTCATTTTTCTGTACAGCTTATAAAGGGCATGTCAAATATTTAGTCTGCAACATAGATGTAATGTGTTAAAAAGAACACAATTTGTTGTTGAATTTTCCTCTCTAATATGTTCACATTTCAGTTTGGAATAAATCGTAATATTCTTTACTTTACACTTGTGTTCGTTTCCTGTACATTCCATACATCGGGAGTACCATTCGATTTGTATGTGGTATATTTTTTATGGCAAAACAGTCCTATTAATATGTCAACAATCCCACAAGAGCCGTCGGCCGCACAACTGTACGTACGTATCTAGTCAGCGTGGTCCGAACATCGTCCGTCCCTCGCTGCCACAGCCTCGCTGCCACAGTGTAGTGGTGGTAGGGGAAGGAGCGCTAGTCTGACTGCCCAGTGCTCCCCGAGCGCGGCCGCGCTCCCGGAGCGCAATGACTGAATGGCCCTGTTCTATACTGTACTTGAATACAAGAGGCCAGAACTTTTGGAAGAGTTTCTCCAGGTATTGCTGGCAAAAGCTACCAAACCTCCGATACAACCAGTATATCAAAACAACATCTCTGTGACGTATTCTTCTTTTACAATAAATATGGAGTTATGCCCATAATATTATAAAATAAAACAATTTGCCGCTCGATGTTGGTATTAGTGGATTAGCTAGATTACCTTCGCCTGGAATTGCGCCAAAATCGGCATTACCTTCGTAACACGTAGTACGACATCCAGTATTGGTGGGATCATCTTTTACTCAGGTGGTCTTGGAGTAGCGGTTTATAGTTTGTTCTTCTTGTTAATTCAATTTAGGGGCTTGAGGAATCTTTGTCATCAGCCTCGTGTAGTTGGATATTTGCCGAGTTTGTCTGATAACCTGTATTTATGTGATGTCTGTAGTAGCGTGTGTAGTTTTATTAGGAACAGGGATGGGGTATATGCCCCAGGACTTGAAATACGGCACTATCCCGGTGGTTTGGAGAAACCCAGAGGGAACCACACTCAGGATAGCCACGGTTAGCACCGGGATTCAAACCTACGAACTCCGGACTTGTTGCAGCTGACCGCGCTGTCGTGGTGCACGATCCAGCACAGCTACGCCGCGGGACTGTTTGTGTTGATATGGCCTCGTATCTTATCTATGGAGATAATGTACCATTGTTGACTCAATCCTTCACTTTGTTTTAAACCTTGCAAACATTTGCGGTCGATGTAGTTGTTGCTAACATCCACAACCTTAAGGGTAGGCTACTTGGAGCGAGAAGATTTCAAGGTTCGGACATTTGACAACAGGAACTCAAAGTAACATAGATCATTCCAGTGGTCATATGATCCCTAATTGGTATTCTTTTCTCAGAACGTCCCAGAAGACCAGTGACACGTGATTAGTGCTGAAATAGGCGATGCAACATCAACAATACCGTACCAAAAAACATGAAGGGTGATGTATGCTTCAACTGGAAAATTGAGAGTTCAGTCCGTTAATGCACTAATCAGGGTGGACTCGTATCAATGAACTCGAAAAACAGGTGGGTTCGACTCTCACCGCTGAAATATTTATCCTTCGGTAATTTGGCTCCCATTAACGCGTTTGCCGATTGAAGAACAATACACACGTGAGCTTTAGCCAAGAAACACTGGGAGATATGAATTCGAAAACATGCCAAGAATACCATACAGGGAAATAATTATGAAGGAGACGTTAGAGACATAAATAACGATTTTATTTTGAATGAGTACCATATAATTATACACCTGTTTGTAGAAAGTGAAACACCAAGAACAAGAAATGTGACCACAATGCACTTTATACCACAGATTAGGGACATGACAATACATTACTGATTAGAAGGACAGTCCGGTACATGCACGTTGACGGTCGATCTTCAGTACGGCTTCGCGCCACCACGTGCTGCACTCAAGAGCCGCTCGACGACGTGGTATGGAATCATACAGCGCTTGAATACGCTGCTGGGGAATAACGTCCCATGAGGTTTGTAGGCGCGTACACAAAGCATCAACAATGGCGGCAGGTGGACCTGAACGAACAAGTTGCCAACTGACCATATCCCAGACATGTTCAATCGGTAACATGTCAGGCGAACGGGCAGGCGAGGGAAGCAGAGGTATCCGTCGTTCTGCGAAGAAGGCTTGCACATTCCTCGCCACATGCGGGCGGCATTGTCCTGCTGAAATATGGCCTGTGGAACGGCCTGCAAGAGGGGCAGTGCTTCGGGCTGTAAAACTTCCCTGATGTAGCGGCCACTGTTCAGATTGCCCGCAAGACGTACGAGGCGCGATCGCCTGTTATAGGCAATTGCGCACCAAACCATTACACCTGGTGTTTGTCCGCTATGCCGCTCAACAATGCATTCTGCCTGATTGCGTTCTCCACGGCGGCGTCGAACGCGTATGCGGCCATCACTGTAGGACAGGTTGAAGCGGGACTCGTCCGAAAACACTACATTTCGCCACTCAGCCTGCCAGTGTCAGCGCGCACGTGGCTATTGTAGTCGGAAGCGTCAGTAGTTCCCATTTAATGGAAGCCGACGCAGTGGCATGCGTGCTACCAGTCCAGCCCTCAAAAGACGGCGTCGCACCATCGACGCAGACATGTCCACCCCCGTTGCAGTGCTCCAACGTCGAGCCAACACCGAGGACGACGCTGTTCTGTCCGTTACGGCCATGCGGAGACGATGGCGGTCGTCTTGCTATGTGGTCACATTGCGTCGTCCTGTACCCTGTCGTCGCTGTGTACGGCCCTCCTCTCTGCACTGGATCTGCATACGCTTTATTGTTGACGCTGCGTGCCCTGTACGAGCCGCAATGTCCCGAACGACAGACCCTCTGCCCCGTTCAACCGCACTCACATGTTGATAGTCCACCCTGTGATGTCAGCGAGGCATCGTTGCACTTGCTTACACGTTTCCATTTGGTATAACGGCCCCACGCCGACCGAGCTGTGCGGAACACTGACCTGTCCGGTCCGGTCCCACGACAGAGGGCACTGGTGGGCCAATGTGCACGCCCATCTCCCTGCAATTTCAATCACTTAATATGGTACCGCAGGCCTACACGACCCCTATTCTGGGAGTGTCTCCGACCATTTCTTATGTGTGTTTCGCTTCCAACAAACAGTACCTACTGTATTTTCATGCACTGTAAAAATGTGCATGATCTAGATATACTTTGCGAGCGTCATTCTTCTATCACCTCTGCGAACAAGTGGAATGGAATGGGGCAGAAAGGGGGTTGTGGAACTAGGTATGAGTTATGCTCGTTGTGATTCGTATGCTTTGGGCCGAGTTGTTAAACTTTTATTAACGAACATCAGGTTGCAGATAATAGTCTCCGACTCAGTTTAGGAAAAATGGACAGACAACACAAAACTAATCTAGAGCATGACATCAACCACATTTCCATGCACGTGGTTCGCGGAAAGGGACGGAAAGCGAAAAGCTCAAGGTCACCGAGTTTCCTATCCATTGGCGCTGTACAGAGCACGGAAGTTGACAGCGCAATATGCGGGAGCTTCTTTAACTTATAAGCATTCTTTTCTTACCGACTTCAGATTCCATCGTCTCCAATCTACAAATAAATCCGCATCTAGTAATAATAAACCCGCACTGTAACTAAACATTATATAACCTGGATAGCAGTGCCACCACAGCCTCCTAGAACAACATGGGTTTTTGCTACAAAACTTTATTCAAAGCGTAAATGTCATGCAATCTTAGTATTCAATGGGTCGTGTCCGTCGCGGAAGACATGACAAATTCAAGGGTTTGAACTTTTCCGCCGCTTCCGCGTGGTACAGGCGAAGTAGCTAATGACGACTTTTGATTGGGTCTTTACGCATTATGCTATCGCCGTCTACAATTACTGATATCGCGCCAGGAGTTGGCAGCTGGGTTTGAACTGCAGATGTGTTCCCGCTCACTGCTAATCGCGTAATCCAAAAACATTAAGTTAGTCATTACTTGCTTCACTCACTCAGCACATTCCTTCTCTCTCTGGCTGCGTGTTGTGTGCTGCGATGACAACGATTGGTATGCAAGGAGCAGATATATTTAGATCTGGAATAGGTGGACCGCGCATGCGTACTGTGAGACCCCCCCGCACCCCGTCGCAACGTGTTTAACTGCCATCTCCTGCCGCGATGACTTTATTCTCAAGCCGTGTCGTAAGGTTTGGCAACGCCGCCCATCTGTCATCTGGGAGGCCAAGCGCAAGCACATTTTAATTGCTAACACTGTGTAAACACATAGATTTTGACGCAAAATGTTTCCAAAAATACAACAGAACATAACGTCCGCTAAATCTACACACAAATATCGCAAATAAAGGATGCACATTATCATGCTATGCTGTCAATTCCCGATAAGGTAATAATAAAATGTCTGAACTTGCTTTTCTTGCTGCTACGCTCACTGCCGTCATTGACGCGCTCAGAAAATAGTACAATATGCAACGAGCCTATAATGGCAATAATTAAGACACGAGTATGTTTATAAAACAAGCGTACGCGAGTTTTATAATTTCCATACGAGTGTCTTAATTACCATTATAGGCGAGTTGCATACGACTGTTATGTTCGACGATAATTATTTTAACTATTTTATGTTCAAACATAAATATTCATAAATATCTGTCGAGATTTCGCCAGTTTTATGTACTGAACAGAGCGCATGAGGCGCAGAGAATGCCTTGTATTTGACCATGGCCTCCTCGATTACCCTACTATGGCACTAGGCCAGGCAGTGAAATTTAAATTAGAAGGCCGTGGAACTCAGCGCATCCAATTATCTAATTAGTCAAACAACTGTTTCTTGAGCTGTGATTGGTGGGAGAAACTGTTTCATAATGAGAAATAGTGTTATAATGAGCGTCATTATAGTACAGTTTTCTGACATAATAGTCAGGGTCGAACATAATAATACATTATGCAACGAGCCTATAATGGCTATAATTAAGACACTAGTATTTTTATAAAACGAGCGTATGCGAGTTTTATAATTTCCATACGAGTGTCTTAATTACCATTATAGGCGAGTTGCATACGACTGTTTATGTTCGACGATAATTATAATTATTATATGTTTTAACATAAATATTCATAAATATCTGTTGAGAGTCAGCTACGGTACTTGAATTTTGTGATCGCAGAGCGAGCGTTAGGTGTTATATCTCTGTCTTTCAAGATCATTGAACGACCGACGCATGCGCTCTGTGTGCTTGCAATGCCATATGCAGCCATATGTTTACATCAGCCGTCCCTCAGTAATATTGTCACCGGTGTCATTTGAAGACAATGCGCTGTGCAGAAATTAGCGTTGGTGATTTTAAGGTACAGTGCTATTGCTTGTCTCATATTCGCCAGTTTATTTACGCGAACATATGGACGGTGCGTATTCCATGTCGGTAATTTATTATAGTTCGATGTTGTGTTTATGTCCGACATGTTGGATTTTGAGCGCATGCGCGAAGGTATCGTTACCTAATTGGTCAATGAACGAGCTCTGATTGGCTGGAGAAACTGTATCATAATGGAAAACAGTGTTATAATGACCATCATTATGATACAGTTTTCTGACGCGTAATAGTGAGGGTCGACAAGCCTTCGTGGCTTAGGCGGCAGCACGCCGGCCTCTCACCGCTGGGCCCGTGGTTCAAATCCCGGTCACTCCATGTGAGATCTGTGCTGGACAAAACGGAGGCAGACAGGTTTTACTCCGGGTACTCCGGTTTTCCCTGTCAACATTTCATTCCAGCAACACTCTCCACTATCATTTCATTTCATCTGTCATTCATTTAATCATTGCCCCAGAGGAGTGCGTCAGGCCTCGGCAGCCGGCACAGTCCATATCCTCGCCGCTAGATGGGGGCTTCATTCATTTCATTACTGACCCGGTCGGAGACTGGAAGCAGGCTGTGGATTTTCATTTCAATAGTGAGGGTCGAACATAAATTATTTAATATCATTCTTACAATCTTAGGGATTGCCTTTGATAGTAAATTATTCTCGTTTTGTCCACACAGGCACTCATCATAGTCACACTAGGCCTCCAAGCTTAATGCTGACAGTCTAGCAATAATGCTCCACTGCTCACTTAATTTAAAAATAGGTAGCTCTCTAATGAAATCTACCCAAAGGCACTTGCCAACTGAGTCCAGTTCATAATGTACTGGAATAGAGAGGCCACATGAAGATTTTATACCAAACCTAAATTACTAGGCACTGAAAGTCCACCTCGCTGTAGTGATCAAACAGTAGTGATATAACCAGTTATTTTAATAGTGCTACCATAATTTGACTTACAGCCAGGCATCTGAAATAGTTTAATGAAATATTAGTGAAGAATTTGTTGGTTAAATTCATTAGTATGTATTGGTTACACATGCAACTTAATACGGGAAATACTCACTTCTATAACTTTCAGCAGGTCTGATTTACCACGAGGAATTTCACGGGTGTTGAAATAGTGAGTACGAACTGCTTGTAGATGCTGTCATATCAAAATAAACGACTTTTAAGAATAAAACTTAGCATGTGGTCTTACGTGTTTATAGAATTTACGGACTCTTTTGTACGTTGCTAATTCTACCAACAGCAGAGCTTGAGAATTATAGACGGCGATGATTATGCACATTGCAGGGCTATTTATTTTCCTACTTTCTGTTCGCGGAACAGTCAGGCGAGGACAGACCACACAAAACAATGTCAGTTATAGAGCCCAGGCGGGCGGTTTATAAGGCAACCAAGTAGCGAGAAAAAGCTGTCATTGTTCATGAGAATAACTTCGTTATAATATTCTAACTTAAGAGTTTCATAGACAGGCTACAGGCTACAGTAAAATTTCACTGTCGATGTAACGCTCCCTTTGCAAGGCTTCAGAGCACGTTACTGCAAAGACAAACTTCACCCTCCTATATACATTCGAGCACATTCTCCATTGTCCGTCAAACAATGAACGCATAATTACAATAGAGGCAAGATAACTTGATAATTTATTCGGCCACTGTACCGCCACTGGCTACAACACAAACAAACAAATAATAACTAAAATAAAATTTTAAACCTAAGAAATTAGAATTAAAAATTGAAATAAATTAAAATATTATAATCAAGGAGAAATAATTTCAACTCAGATTTTTTGATGACAATTATCTTGGCCGACACGCCTGAGGATTTGAATGAGTGTTAGAATGGTATGGACTCCGTCTTACGGAAAGAATACACGATGAAAATTAATAAATTAATAAATGTAAAACAAAAATACTGGAATGCAGCCGAAATTCATCAGAAACCTCTATGGACATTTAATCTGCAGGTGAAAAGCTGAAGGATGTAGGAGACTTCTGTTACTTAGGAAGCAAAATAACCAGTGATGGACGAAGCAAAGAGGATATAAAAAGTAGGTTGGCTCAGGCAAGGAAAGCATTTCTACGAAAGGGGAATCTTTTGACATCGAATACAGATTTAGGTATTAGGAAGTCATTTTTGAAAGTCTTTGTCTGGAGCGTGGCGCTCTATGGAAGTGAAACTTGGACTATTGGTGCAGCTGAAAAGAGGAGAATTGAAGCATTTGAAATGTGGTGTTACAGGAGAATGATGAAGATCAGATGGGTAGATAGGGTTACAAACGAAGAGGTATTAAGACGAGTGGGAGAGGAGAGAGGTTTCTGGTGACTGCTAATGAAGAGAAGATATAGGTTGGTAAGACACATTAAGACACTCAGGAATAGCAACCTTAGTTATGGAAGGAAGGGTTGAGGAAAAGAACTGTAGGGGTAGACTGAGGTTAGAATATGTTAAACAGATTGCCTCAGATGTAGGGTGTGGTAGATATGTAGAGATGAAACGATTAGCTCAGGACAGGGAGGTATGGAGAGCTGCATCAAACCAGTCAAAAGCCTGAAGACTCAAACAACAACAACAACAACAACAACAACCACTCAGAAGGCGGAGGGTGTGATTTTTCTTTATTTGCACCCCTCCCCCTGGGATGGTACTGCATTTCAAGTTCTAGGGTACCAACTCTACTATTACTACCACTACTACAAATCACAAGTTATCAGACAAATCCATCACATTTACTAGAACATAGGACTGATGACAAATATATCCCTAGACTTTAAATTAAATCAAAAACAACAAAACAACAACGTCAACGATCCCAAAACCTTGGGCAGTGGGGCAATTGCGCTACACAACCAGCCGTAAACAAGTAGTTCCGTGACGAACTAAAGAGCCTACTATTCTTTAAATGTACGATCAATCCTTTATTCCCCTAGTTAGGCCTGTTTAGAATGATCGTAGCACTGACATGTGATTTGCATTATATGATTTGTCTGATAGAGCAGTACAGAATGTTCAAAATTGTTTCCTTAGGCCTACATGATTGCCGAGATAGAGAGTCTACAGCTCAAAAGCCCAGGGAGAATTATTAGGTAGTTGGTAGGACCGAGAATGTGCACAAGTATCTCTTATGGCATACACAGTACTAGAGTAAAGATACTCCGTGATATCAAGTAGCACCGTGATAAAGCGTAGCCTACTTCCACTATCACGACGTAGGTTCAATTCCGAAAGTTTTAAGTTTTTAGCAACAGATGGCAGTAGAAACCAGGAATCCCTTTCGCTCTATCTTTGCCCAACTCGAACAAGGCGAAAAAAAAAAAAAAATACGGAGTGTTGTTATTTCAACAAGTGATGCGTAGGTATCCAGTGAAATTGGTAGTGAAGATTTTATTTTCTTGTAAACAGCTGTTCCATTGTATAAGTTTTAAGTTTCATTTTAGGGGAAGATGGGGGAATTCCACCATCTTGGGTAATTCCACCACCCCTTAAATTCGAATAACTGCGCGACTTACATGCGCACGAATAAGCTTGACCTCTAGTGGATGTCTAGAAAACACAATCAGGTGTGTCAATTGCCGTTGTGGAAGCATGCGTTTGCTCGCGAATAAGAAATCTCCAATCATCCTTTTTGATCTAATATCGTACCATCAAATGAATCAAGTTAAGGGTAGTTTAATTAAGTGATTGCCTAATTTTGGTTATATTTTATGAAACTATGATTATTACTGACCATTTTATGCTATTCGTTTTTGTCGTTCAATTTGTTGGTTAAGTAGCATTTCGCGCCTAAACACCCAATGCGCTCATGGGGTAATGCCACCACAGGTGGCGATATTCCCCCATTCAACTTTCTAACAGTAGAAATTGCTTGCTTTCATTGGCAGATGCGGCGAAATAGAGGGAGAAAAACAGAAAAGGCGAAATGGACTGCGGACGATCTAAAGAAAGCTGTTGAAGCTGTAAATGATGGTAGCTCTGTTAAAAGTGTTTCCAGGTTTTTTAATATTCAAAGAACAACACTAGGCTACGTGATAGGTTCAAAGACAGTAAGTTAGAGAAACCTACATTAGGGCGAAAACTACTGTTTTCTGAAGAGCAAGAGTATGACATTCGTTACCATCTTTTGTTTTTATAAAAAATGAACTATGGTACAGATGCACGAAATGCTCAAAGTGAGCCCATTATGAATGTAGCGGCCACGATTCTCCGAAAAACTAGGTTTGTGACTTCTGTCTGTGTAATTAATTGTGCCGGTATTACGTCACTATTTTCGATTGCTACGCCTTTCGATATGTTTATTTTTGATTGCCTGGTGTGATGACTTCGGTTCTCTGTTTTCCCGCTAGAGAGCTACACCGAAAGGTAAGAATTTATATTTGTCTTTCTACTGAATGCAGCTGATGTTCCGGTCCTGTGAGAGAACGACGAGTTAGTTGTCATTGGTCTAACTATTATGTTGCATGTCAAGTACGAAGTGTGCCGAGATCTTGTAATATTTTGGTTAGATTTGGATCTCCATGGAAGAAGACAGTAGTTGAGTTTGCTTCTAGGCCTGTTATGTATCAAAGTGGCCTGAGATACGGTGATAGTTCGTGTCTCCGAGAGTAAATGTCTGTACTGTATTATGTGGTACAATCTGCATTAACTTTGAGATGTTAAATAGGACTTGTCGGGTAAGAATCATGTTAGCCGGGAGTGATAAAATAGGACTAGATATATGTGGTGAGTTGTTTTGGTAGCCTTAACCTTGGATGATGTATTGGAGTTGTTGCTGTTGGTTTTTGTTTTATGAATCTTCCACCAGCCGAGGAGTGAACAAGAGAAGTTCTCAGGAAGCCATGACAGGGCTTAGACGTTTATAAAATTTTGCTGCCGAGGATAGTCAAGTATTATATTAAAAGATATGAATTACGACATCTTGACATGGGTTTAAGCATGTATATGTATCGAGCAGCTGATATTGATATTGTGAAGAAGTTGAGTATTTTATGAGAGTGAGTGGACGTTGGATTGACAATGTTTGCTTTGAAGGCTCTTGGATTATCGGAAGAGATAAATGTATTTCAGGCCTATTAACATGTGTTGGAACACGAATGAGCTTTATATTGGAACTACCGACGTTTTGGTCAATATTAGTAACAAGACGAGTCGATGCAAGTGAAGGAAAGTCGTGAAAGATTATACGCCGTTGTCATTGCTTGTTTGGAAACTTTGATTACTGTGAATGTTGATCTGTCGTTTAGAATATAAGGCAAGTACCAAAGAATCTTGTATTTTTCCATGTCTTTTAAATGTCATGTAATGTACGCAAGTGTTATTGTTAATAGAAGTTGTTACCGCAGTTTGTATCAGTGTATTATTTCTAGGCCTATGCTAGATACTGTAGTCTCGGTACATTCATCTGGGTTATATCGCAAATGGGCTCGGTCAGGAGAGGGGGTGTTACATTAATAAATATCGTAAATAGCACTGTATGTATAGTAATCGTTTTGTAGGCTTTTATGATCCAAAGTTGCTTGCATAGGCCTATATCTATTAGGTTTAAATATGGCGGTATTTCCCCATCAGTATGGCGGAATTGTCCACTTAGTGAGGGCAATACCGCCACTTGCACTGGTCAAGGAAAATTAAAATAGCCCCTAGAAGTTACTTGATAAGAGTAATGATACTTAGTAGTATTGAAGCCAATGTAATAAGGGGCTGTATTTTCTATTTCTTTCTTTTCTACAAGAAACTGTATCAGCACAGGGCAACATCTTCCTTAAGGTGGCGCCATTCCCCCATCTTCCCCTAACACCAGTCAGCGGTAAGATATAGACCATTCGCATATAAAACTTACATGCATGGTGTGTGAGCTTAGCAATAAGTTCGTTTTTCTTAGGTTGGACGCTGAGATGGCACCAAAACGGAATAAAGAAGCTTGCTCCTCCACAGCTGAAACACTTAAAGAAGTATTGCGGCTGGTGAAGGGGGAAGTATGGAGAGTATACCAGGCCAGTAGACGTTTTAGTAACCCGTGAGTACACTAAAGGATTATTGCACACAATATTTAGCTGATCAAGGATGTGCAACCCTTGCAAAAATTGGAAAGCCATTCGTTATGCCACCTGAACTTGAAGTGAAGACAGTGTGTCAAGATAAGACAATAGATCGGTCTAGGCCTAATTTCAGACCCCTGAAAAATTACGATAGTTGTGGTGCGTGCGGTGGCTCCCCTTGCGGAAAACGCCAAGACGAAGAATGGAGCCGAATGGATTGAGTGCCAGTTTTGTAATGTCCGACACCTATAATGTCTATTTTATGTGTGATAGGTGCGAGGAATCAGATAGTGATAAAGAAGAGACAAGTAGACTTAAAATATGTTGAATTGAATATTTTTAACGGAATGTTTTATTTTATTAAAATAAAAAATTACGAGCCCTACAGTAGTCTCATGATGTGGAACATCTGACATTGAAGAAACCTCACGTGAAATTGTTGATACACCGGTATTTTCTAGTATTATTGGCACAAATATTAATCTATTGTAAAAGGGAGTGTTTTACAGATATTGTAGTTTATAATACGGAACTCATTTTATTAGATGATTTGTGGCTTCCACCAGCACTAGCCTAAATAAAGAATACGATATGGATCAACTAGATTAATAGACGCGACACCGCTCATAACCTTTAATTCCTTATAAACAGGTCCTCTTGATTCACAAACACGTAATTTCATATGGATTCTGTTAAAATGAGTCATATTGATATGATAAATATCGTATAAAATGATAATCTGGTAGCAAAAATATCTACCCCACCCAGGATTCGAACCCAAGATCTCTAGATTCACAGTCATACGCAATAACCCCACGACTATTTCGACTACACAAATATTGTGCACAAGATGGTGACTTATTGCCACGTTCCAATAATACTGCATTACGGAATTAAGTTTCATTTATATTTTGCTTGTTTCGATAATGTTCCTGAGTGACATTGAGTTTAAAATGCCTTATGCCAATGCAATGCCGACTACTTACAATGTTTGATATTAAGGCATATTACCATTTAAGTACTGATACGAAGACTTCGAACATGTACCATGTCATTTGTTTAAATCACTTTACACCGGAGTTCGCATGAGCGTTTTCCGTTCAGTATGTCATACATTCCACATGACCGAGAGTGCGTCATGGTATCAATTTTCGACACCGCGCGCTGATTGTTTCTCTTACCAGTGCCAGCTGGATTGATCGATCGAGTTGGCAGTGCGTCTTATACTTCCGTTCGATCCACCACTGCCAGCTAGGGCACACTTCCATTCATTCGATCGATCGAGCGGGCAGTGCATACTTCCGTTGTCCATCACTGCCAGCTAGTACACTTCCGTTTGATCGATTGAGGGGGCAGTGCATACTTCCGTTGTCCATCACTGCCAGCTAGTACACTTCCGTTTGATCGATCGAGCGGGCAGTGAATACTTCCGTTTGATCCACCACTGCCAGCTCGATCGTCCCCAATTTTCAAAATCACTCCCACAAAACTATCCAGCAACCGAGCGGAAAGATGTTACACATCAAAAAATGTTTGCAGTGAAATATTTCAATATGGTGTAATTAAAAGTTGTACATACGATTTGAACAGATTTATTACATTAATCATTAGTTTTCACGATCGAAAAGTACACTGAATGGTGAACACCATACTATCAGGGAGTAACTTTCATATCACGGCGTTACCTAGGCCTACTTCTACTACCGGAATTTGTTAGTTAATACCTTGAAATAACTTATGGATATTTGTAGATATATGCCAGAAATGTTCCATAGGGTATCCCTCTTTAACATGAAACGAATCAAAATAACTGAAATCAAAAATTTCTGAAATAATAACAAAAAAGTAGCTTTGTATCACGGAGTTACTTAATTTTACCCCATATACAAAATTTAGTAGAAATCCACTGATTGTTATGGAAGTTACATGCAGGTCAATATGGAACACGCAAACGTACCTAGAATTATTTTGATAACCCTGATATAGCCTATATACTCACATACATGTTGCTCAAAATCAATCTGCAATAGTAAGGCATAGTGCACACAGTTTCAAACAGTAGCTTCTCATGCACTCCTGCTCGTACCGCGTCAAACCCAGCTACCTATACTTGCACGCGCCATCCACGGAACGCCGCTGCGTCGAAGTTTTAGTGGCACTTTACTGTCACTGGTCACCTCGCTGGCAGATATGCGTCCCAACTGCTCGACGTAACTGCACTAACTGACTACACTGTTAATCTCGAGTTGACTCTCGCTGTGAATTCTCTCTCTCTCTCAACTCTCTCCACTGGGCTGACACTCAACTCACTCAGAATTGTGCTCTCGGCTCTCAGCTGTGTGCTCTCATATATTGGTGACAGAGCCTCGGAACTTCCATATATGTCAAGTTAGCCAGTGTCTGGGCGTGTAAAACTGGATTTTTGGAGACCGCAGAGTCCAGATTTCTTCCGAACATGACTTTGCGGTTGATTCACCGGGAATACCTGCGACCACGCCCACAGCTCGTCTCTCTTGTCGTACCCCAGTTCCAGCACTCCATCCATTGGCCTGTAACCTGGCCAGTGTGAGTCCTGTCAGCATGTCACAATACTTATGTGGTAGCACATTTCCAGTATGTATTTTCTATAGGAACAGTATTTACTATCATAGTAGCAGTTATTAAATTACGGCCTATATCAATCAGTTACTGCATCAGCATCAAAGCCAAAATAATTTAGAATTCAATTACAATATTAAATGTGTAGAGGTAAGTGTTCTCTAGATCATTACACCAAATTTGAAATGCATACGTTTTATAATTCTCATAACATTACCCAGTGTTCAACTAGATCACTATGTGGTCTACATAATTCTCTCTACTATCTTTGTTAATGTATTCTGTTTAAATAATATTTCATATGTGCTTCGTCTCGATCTTCTATGCACCCGTCGTGAATACAAAGAATATTTATTAAAAAACACACACAAGTAGTTCCGTGAAGAACTGAACAGCCTATGTTCATACATCCTACTTATGTTAATTGCCTCTATCAACATACAATTTTCAGTTTGATTGCTGTAATAGATTCGCAGATATTGAGAACCGTCCAAATATTTCGGATGGTCACCATGTTGGATTTTATATAGGTAGACCATAGAGTTATGTACTATTGGACGACGATTATTGCGTAGGTTCATTATTCAAACGTTGACTTTGATCGCATGATTAAGACACAAGAAATTAAATCTTAATTTTAAAACTTCGTACAGTCACCATCTTGAATTACTTGAACTAAATTACATGTCAGTGCATTACAATGTGTATACAAATTTGCTGTACCATGTTTCACTGCGCTCGAATGCTTAAATCGCGAGAAAAGTCTGTTTAAATGATCCAAATTCGCTTGCCCACATTGTTCGATTTGTACTTAACAGGTTTTAGAAAATCACATAGATGAACTTCCAGCAGTGCCCTTTTATCACCGTAAAAAAAATTCAAAGGTGATATCAGCAATAGTTTAGGTGATATTGAATGCTGGTGGAATACTTCGCACAGCCGCCATATTGAATTGGTGAAATGTAATAAAATTTGAAGGGCATGGTCGGTGCGGACAAAATAGTACTATGTCCTTACCGAGTTTCATTGAATTCGCTCCAGCCTTATAGATTTTATTAGAGGGACACACACACACACACACACACACACACACACACACACACACACACACACAAAAGGTGATCTCATAAGCCTATTCTTTCATAATTGAAAATAGGCTAGAAAGACTATGGTGCTAATGTATCTCTAATGCCAAGTCTCTATTTATGCGCTAATAAAGTATAAAAAAGTAATATGAATATTAAAAAACTAAAACAAAAAATTAAAAGCATTAAAAATAAAAAAATAAAAAAATTAAAACATAAGAATAAAAAATAAATAAACAGTAAAGGCTGAAAATTTCAGCACAAAGCTGCCACCAAACAATCCACCAAAAACACTAAAAGTAGCAGACAACGGCTAAAGCACAAGCACTGTGGTCCATAGAAACGAGAAGAAACGGGAAAAAGGGAAAGGCCTGTATGTTGCTTTTTGTTCGTTACCTCGTAATTTATTAAGAGATAACCATTAATAGAAAGGGGATGGGGAACAAAGGACTCCTCCGTTTCTTTACATAGATACGTGCCTTGGCATCCTTCACATTCCACAATTGACTCACCTCCTCCATGTCGAGCCCCGCTCTGCGCAGGTTTGCCATGAACCGCTGTCTCCATAGCTCCTTCTTGTTGGACCGCTTGTCGCTGGTGGTGTGGATGGCCAGGGCAGTCTCCGTGGATCCTATTGAGGAGGACCTTCCGCTTGCTAGACTGCTAGCTCGGGCATTCGCCGACTCCTCGTATACCAGCACGAAGTCTATTTTGCGGCGCCCGTCTCGAAAACAGGTGTCGGGCAGAGGCTGGCTCTCAGGAGGGGATTCTCGCATGGTGAGGCCTGGGTCAGAGTCTTCGTCATCCTACACACAGACATTGTACCGTTATTACAAATATAACCAATTTGAATAATTCATTATACAACTAGAGCCTGCCTCGTGGCGTATTGATTAGCATTCTTGACGTCGCCACGGAGCGGAGGTCTGGGTTCGATTACCGGCTCTGCCAAAAAAAAAAAATCCTTGTCCGAGGGCTGGAATGAGGTACACTCAGCCTTGTGAGGCGGGTTAGATTCTCACCTAAGCCATCGTAGAAGCGATTCTCTGTGGTTTCCCACTTCTACTCCATGCAAATGCCGGGGCAGGGGTTATACCTAAGTTATGGCCTCCTTTCAACCAAATAATAGCCTCAATTACTAATACGCACACTAGTACAGTCATCACAATGATACAGGTTATAATTAAGATTCTACATGACCACGAGGTCCCAAAGCCTCTAAATCAGGGGTTCATAAAACTTTTTACTCCCACACCTCCCCTAAAAGTAAACTTAAAAATTCACCTCCCCCCGGCCTCTTCCACTAATTAATTAATGAATGAATCAATTATGTAACTAGCATTTATTTACCTTCTCAGATGGTGTACTAAAAACACTTAGGAAATCAGGAACACTTTTTGAATTTCAGAGTTATATCGAGTCACTTAAAGCACACAATGTCATTTAATCATGTTTTTCAATTCTATCACGACCAAGGTTGCATGTGAACCAATATTTAACATACTCATCACTAGGGCTCGGATCGATATGCTCGATAACATCTCCAGATATGCTCGAAAACCAAGTGTTATATGCTAGATAGATATGCTCGAAAAAAACATTATATGTGGTTAAATATGCAGAATATGCTCGAAAAACACCGTTAAAACTATAGAAAGGAAAGTGAAACGAAAAAACCAATAACATATTTATATGCGGGCTTTATTTTCTAATTGTATGTATGATACACTGCAATATACTCGCATTCAAGTTTTTCAAGTATATACTGTATAAGAGAAGTTTTCTTATAAAAGTTACAGTTTAAAAGTTCATTTACAAAATGTTCAGAATTAGGCGAGTCAATGAAGTAGATCTGAACTGGTCTGTACAACAAGATTTTTAGCCTATTTTCAATTTTGAAAAAATAGGCTTGTGAGATCACCTTTTGTCCGTGTGTGTGTGCGTGTGCGTGTGTGTGTGATTCGTGTGTGTGTGTCCCCCTAATAAAATCTAAACGGCAGGAGCGATTTCAATGAAACTCGGAAAGTTCATAGCACTATTCCCGGCGACCTCGACCGTGCCCTTCAAATTTTGTTACGACTCACCAATCCAACATGGCGGCTGTGCGAAATATTTCACCAGCATTCAATATCTCCGAAACTATTAGCGACATTACCCTGACATTTTGTGTGGTGATAAAGGGAACTACTATAAGTTCACTTATGTGACCTTTGAAAACCTGGTAACTACAAAACCAACATGGAGGCCAAGCGAATTTGCGACTTTTAAATATAAGTTTCTCGTGATTTGACCAACCAAACACAATGAAACTTTGTACAGTATATGTTTATATACATTGTAATGCACCGACATCTAACTTCGTTCAATTGTTTACATAATCACAAGATGGCGGATGTGCGAAATATTTCACCGGCATTCTATATCTCTGAAACTATTAGCGGTATCTCCCTAAAATTTTGTACGGAGATAAAGGGCACTACTGGAAGTCCATCTATAAGACTTTCAAAAACCGGTTGACTACAAAACGAACATGGCGGACAGGCGAATTTGAAAATTTTAAATAGACCTTTCTCGAAGCCTCCGTGGCTTAGGCGGCAGCACGCCGGCCTCTCACCGCTGGGTCCGTGGTTCAAATCCCCGGTCACTCCATGTGAGATCTGTGCTGGACAAAACGGAGGCAGACAGGTTTTCCCTGTCAAAAATTTCATTCCAGCAACACTCTCCACTGTCATTTCATTTCATCTGTCATTCATTTAATCATTGCCCCAGAGGAGTGCGTCAGGCCTCGGCAGCCGGCACTGTTCATATCCTCGCCGCTAGATGGGGGCTTCATTCATTCCATTCCTGACCCGGTCGGAGACTGGAAGCAGGCTGTGGATTTTCATTTTTCAAATAGACCTTTCTCGCGATTTAATGTTCCAAGCGCACTGAAACCAGGTACAGGAATTATTTATACACATTGTAATCCTCTGGTATCTAATTTAGTTCAATTGTTTACATAACCTCAAGATGGCGGCAGTGCGAATTTTAAAATTAAGTTTTTATTTCTTGTGATGTAGTCATGCGATCGAAGTGAAAGTTTGAATAATGAACCTACGCAATAATTTTCCTTTAATGGTACATGACTATGGCCTATACATTTAACAATCCAACATGGCGACCATCCGAAATATTTAGACGATACTGAATATCTACGAATCTATTTTAGCAATCAAACTGCATTTTTTAATGTTCATAGGGGCTATGAACTAAAGTTCACCTATAGGACTTTAAATAACCTGGTGATCACAAATCCAACATGGCGGTGACGCGAATTATAAATATTCACATGGACGTTTCTCGCAATTTAATCATCCGAGTGCAGTGAAATTCGGTACAGTAAATCCTTATACGAATGTTAATCCACTGGCATCTAATTTATTTCAATTGTTTCCATAACCTCAAGACGGCAGCTGTGAAAAATTTTAAAATCTCCTTGTTTTTTCTTGTGTCCTAATTATGCGATTGAAATTTGAATACTACACGTTCACAATAATCTGCATGTAACAGTACATAACTCTAGGACCTACATATATAAAATCCAACATGGCGACCATCCGAAATATTTAGTCGGTTCTTAATATCTACGAATCTATTACAGCAATCAAACAGAAATTGTGTATGTTGATAGTGGCAATTAACATAAGTAGGATATATGAAAATAGGCTGTATAGTTCTTCACGGAACTACTTGTTTTCTATGTTTTCAGTTTTGAATGAGTTTCTTAAATCAATCAATAAACGTTTCAATGACGAGAACGACCTCACTAAAGGTTAAAATCCTGCGGTTTTATTATTCGCACCAGATAGGCTTTTCAATTACTTCTGTTTTCGAAACTTAAGGATGGTCAGGGCCCGAATTCGGGGAGGGAGGGGGTTGGGGGATGGAGGAATTCGAAGGAAAACAAACTATTTAGACGAAAACCACAAGAATATGCATTTATATGCTTCTATTCTGAAAACCGCGGTTTTATGCATTTATATGCTCGATAAATTTCAATTCTGTTGGTCCCAGAGAGGTGAAAATACCACCGAAAGGCTTCTTTCAATGTGTACTATTCAGGAAAAAATATGCAAATATGCTCAAATCCGAGCCCTACTCATCACTGTACTTCATTTTCTTTGACATTTTTTTAAAGACACAGCACTGCAACTTATACTTTTGATAGTAGGGACGATAATAATGAAACAACTTCCTCCTTAAAGCAGCAAAGAAAAAATGATGAGTAAATTGAAAGAATTAAAAATGGTCTTGTAAAAATTAATTGTTACACTCATGCAGATTGTGCATTTGAATAAAGAGAAATACTAAGCATTGTTGTAGCTATTCAAACTGTTTACCTATCTCATTAGATCTATTGTTTTGATCAGAATAATTTGTATAAAGAAGAAACTCTTAAAACTTTATGCATTACATTCAGACTGGTGTAAATTCTGAAAAGCAACATTACAAAATTATAGAGGACAGTCACACCTCCCCACTAACCTCTTTGCGCCTCCTAGGTTATGAACCCCTGCTCTAAATGAATGAACAACTATACAACTAGATCCACAACGTTCCAGCTACTTTTTAATAAATGACTGAGCATCAGTCCAAGTTCTGTACTGGTTGGTTCCTCAATTTAGGGGCTGCGACAACGCGATCATGTAGCCCCGTGTACTTTGGGTGTGTGTAGAATTTGTCTAATAACCAGTGTTAATTGTGATGGCTGTATTAGTGTGTGTTTTCTGTTTTCAATTCAAGTAAGGACTGCCGACGTTCTATTTTCAAGTAGTTCCTACTTTTGCTACCAAACGCCACCGTCAACGACAACTAGCTCTGGACTTGGTTACTGGATGCCACCGCAGTTGGCTCCTGGCGACGAACGTTGGTACCTAAGAGCGTTATTCAAATTTAGCTTCACACAAGTGTAATTAGTGGAAGGTTCTTTTACAAGCCATAAATCTATGACCTGGGACCGCCGGCTTTACTTCCCCACCGAATGAAGGCACACTGAGGGATTTTCAACGCTCTTAAAATATCCGATGACTTCGGCCGGGTTTGAACCCGCAACCTTGGGCATAGAAGCTCAGCATACTACCAACTACGCCACCGAAGCCTCTAAGTTCTGTACTGATGTATAACTTGGATCAGTTGTTCTAGCAATCAAACTCACTTCTCAGTTATCCTCACGACGCTGACTAAAACCCCGTTCCATTCCTTTAACCAGGATTGAGGCGTTCTGTAAGAGAAGGGCGAGTCCGCCGATAGTTGGTTTCTTTTATCATTTTAAATGATGTTGTCGACTTCGTCGTTACGCTGTGGTCTGGCGTTACGTTACGGCGACGGGACGAAATGCACCCAGATGCACTGAGGTTTGTGACGTCATAGTACTGCTTGGTGCATGTGTTCCCCGACAATCTCTACTTCGTTCGTATAAGACAAAAATCCCCGATTCTTGGATGTCACGGGTAATCTCGAGAACCACTGGATGGATTTTGATGCGGTTTTCACCATTCTGGAAATGATATCTCGAGGAAAGATTCTGTAGAAAATAATTTATGTATGATCAAAGGAAGCCAAGCAGTAACGATTTCAGTGAAAAAGTCGAAAACAAACTTTGCGTCCGTGCGCTTCTTGAGCTTACGCTGGGCAAACCGTTAAAATATCAATATACTATGAGCGTAAGAATTGGTCAGCATGAAAAAAGTTCTACAAAAGAGTCCGCGAGAGCATATCTCTATCTTCAATACATCGCCCACTATAAGTGTTTTTCGACTGGATGGAAGGGGCACGTCACCGCGCGCTCTGGTGAGCGTGACGGCATCCCGCGCGCTTGACCTTGCTTTGCCCTTGGTTTGCACTTGCCGTTCGCGAGTAATTTGAAACAAGATAAGCAAGATAAGTATTATGCAGATAATTTTCTATCATGTCAAGAGTCTTTGGCTACGAGCGAAGCGAGAAGCCTCCAGCCTTTCTAGCATTTTCAGCATTTGTAGCATTTAAAATGATACCAAGGCTAGTCTTTCAGACTGACTGTCACTTTTTTTATTTACGCATCAGGTAGCTGCCTTTATGTTCTATAATACTGGCGAGCTCGCCCTCAACGTTCGGAAAGTGAACATTATATTGAAGCCTGCAGTGACAAGCCGGCGGCCGAGGTGTCATTCAGTAAAATGCTAACGCAGAGAACGGCGAACGCACCACGGTACGTTACAGCCCCAGTCGCAGTGTAATCGCCATGGATGTGATGATTATTAGGGCTTGGAGTGCAACGTTCATCAGTAACAATAAAATATTTGTACATTATGTTTCATATTTCAATAGTAGTCGTAGTATTGCAATACAGCGTGCATTTGAAACTGCTCTCTGCATGTACATGTCCGGAGCACCGAATTGTGGCCTCGCCCTTATCCAATTCACAAGCACGGACCTTGCACACTGATTATCTCCAAATGCACATGAGACGGGCTCGCCCTTTTCTTACGGAACGTCTCAATTAAGCGGCTTCGGTGGCGTAGTTGGAAGCATTCTGAGCTTCTATGCCAAGATCGCGGGTTCAAACCCGGCCAATTTCGTCGGATTTTATCAGAGCGTTAAAAATCCCTCAGTATGCCTTCCTTCGGAGAGGGAAGTAAAGCCGAGTCATAGATTTATGCCATGTAAAAGAACCTTCCCCTAACTACAATTGTGTAAAGATAAAATGTGTAGGTTAGATTTGATTAACGCTCTACTAAGTTCTAACTAGAGCCGGGCAAAAAGCTCTTGAGTTCCGATCGGTCTCGTTGGACGAGAATAAAAAACGGAAATGCTGGTTCCGGAACTGGTATTACCGATAATGTGGGCTCGATAACGATAATTCTCGACATTATCGCTCGTTCTCGCTTGGGCAATATGGCGCTGCCTGAAGGCACTGAGGCTTGTTGTGTAAGGATTCAATGGAAATTGTGCATTCCGTTGACTGGAGTCTGCGAATTGGAAGAATCCACTCAACTTCAACGATATCATATTAACAGACTACCTAAGGTATATTGAGCATATCATCCTAATAACATATGGAAGGAGATTTTGATCGTCAGTCGGTATTTTTTTGTTCATTAAATTTCAACAAAACAAAATTCTATTTGACGTGTAGGCTACATATTAAGATTTTTCGTGTAGTGCCACATTCAAGCACTACCGTATGTAACTTTCTCGTAATAAAACCTGAAAATTTATGCACTCGCTATATTACTAAAGCCCCTGTGATGCAACTGTGTTCTGTCGTATCATTTTTGTAGTATGATATTGGTAAAGTGGTCGACATAAACAATAAAACGTAACGAAACAAAAATTAAAATCACATCCCCTACCGAGGATCGAGCCCCGGCCCTTTCATTCATGAGTCCAGTGCGTAACCAATTCAGCCACTGAAACTCTTATACACCGAGGGAAAATGTTACAAACATACACAGTGAAAACTTTTGCGTTGGATGCCTGACTCTCTTTATCTCAAATGCTCCTACCAGTTTGAATAATATTCGCTAGTCGTCGGGCATATGAAAAATTATGGAGAGAGCAACGATATTACCTTGTGATCGAACGAGACTTTGGAGTATCGGACGAAGTGACATTCCCGCGGTAATGAGTTGTTCTCATTGTCAGTGCAACTCCCGTCACACTATCCTCACTCAAACCGTCATATCATTGGCATTTATGGACAAATCAGTGAAGTGTTTGCACTGACATGATTAATATACCGCATGCCACAAACTTGTTTACAAGCACAATATCAGAGTTTTTAGTAGATGGAATTAGTTGAAACTTTTCAGCGTAATATTTTCCAAGTGTATTTTCACCATCGCAGCCAATTTTTGCACTATAGTTACCTCTAATAACAACCAGTTACAAGGTGGAGAAGAAGGTTGAAAGTATTCTTTAAAGCAAATTCCTAGTCCGTAGGGCTAAAAATTCATGAGTCATACACGTGAGATTTTCTTGTAGCTCTTCTCTGCTACGCCAATTATTTGAGTTTTATTTTACTTTGGGTCGCCTCCGTAGCGTAGCGGTCAGCATGGTTAGCTGCCGCCCCGGAGGTCCTGGGTTCGATTCCCGGCTCTGCCACGAAATTTGAAAAGTGGTATGAGGACTGGAACGGGGTCTACTCAGCCTCGGGTGGTCCAAATGAGTAGAGGGGGTTCGATTCCCACCTCAGCCATCCTCAAAGTGGTTTACCGTGGTTTCCCACTTCGTCTTCGGGCAAATGCAAGGATGATGCCTACTGTAAGGCCACGGCCACCTCCTTCCCTCTTCCTTGCCTATCCATCCCAATCTTCCATCCCTTCCCATCCCTCATGAGGCCCCTGTTCGCTTTGCAGGTGAGGCCGCCTGGGCGAAGTGCTGATCACACCTCCCCAGTTGTATCCATCCCAACCAGATGTTCCCCGCTCCAGTACACTGCCCATAGAGGCGGTAGTGGTGAGTTCCCTCGCTGAGTCCGTGGGAACCACCAACCTAGAGGGTAAATTGACTAAATAAAAAAAATGTATTTTACTTTAGGGGCTCCAACATCGTGATCATTTGTGTTCTTGTGTGTGTGTCTCTCTCTCTCTCTCTCAACTTTCTCTAATAACCTGTGTTATTATGGTGTCTGTAGTAGTGTGTGTATATTTGTAACTGAGGGTAGGAGTGGTAAGGAGGTGGCAGATGCGAACTCAATTCAATGTGATCTTCCTGGGGTCGATCACTTCCTACTGCTTTAAATTTGTCAAATGTAAGAAAGAGGAATGGTTTACATTCCGGAGTTATTACAGAAGGCTTTGACTTTACACGTGCAGCGACTCGAGTGTCACGTGCTGCGGCGTGAGTGAGTCTGCTTTTTCCTTTAAATAGATACTGTCGATAACGCCGAGAAAAAAGGAGTTCCGATATTATCGAGACTCCCACTCAGTACCGGTATTATCGAGACTTAAGATTCTCGTTCGGCGGAGAGACCTGGCCTTGAGTGCGCTTGGTGGGGGACGATACCGGCCATGGGGCAACTTACGATCCCGATCGGAACTAGAGCAAATTTGCCCGGCTCTAGTTCTAACGTTCGCCACTAGGTGCCGGGTGTGGTGGCATCTAGTTGCCAAGTTCGCAGCTAGGTGTCATTGACGGTAGCATTTTTTTAAGCAATAGTAGGAACTGCTTGAGATTGATCGTCTGCAGTCCTTACCTGAATAACTGGTCACCCACGGGCGTCGACTAGAAAGACCTGCACTCGGCCTCTCAGGAGGCTACACGACCAAAAAAAACCTGAATAATTAAAGATAACACACATGTACAGCCCTCTAAATAAACACCGGTGATCAGACAGATTCTACACACACCCAAAGTACACGGGGCTACATGACTACGTTGTCGCAGCCCCTAAACTGAGGAACCAACCAACTCCCCTGCTTAATTTAGGAATGGAACTTCCGAACATTGGAATGCATATCTGCTTCCTCATTCATCTTCCGTCTCCTGCGCAGTGTTCAAACTGTCAGATTCGTGCGAAGGAACTCTGTGATTCCGGAATGCTGAATTGATAAGACTAAAATATGGCCAGAATAATCGATGTTATGGCTTTGTGGAGGGAATGAGCTAAAAGCTGGTCGGGAATTCGCATAATTGTGCACGCAATCGCAATGCGGATTTTGGGGAAATGCTGCCTAGCACTGACGTCAGAGAGAGAACGTGGGAGGAGTTTATGGCAGGAGAATAACTATGATGATGAGATTCAGGACGTGAAAAGTCTCCCTAGCAAGTGGACTCCACCACTCTCAGCTATCCGGGGCTAACTGGCTTTGAACCCCGCCAGCACAGAGTGATTATCTCAAGGATATTAATTAAGCTTTCTATCACACAATATACGTAAAATGTACAATTGAATCGATCGTTGTTGAATGGCAATAATGATGATTATGATAATTGTTTTAAGGGGCCTAACATCGAGGTTATCGGCCCCTAATGATCTGGGTGATAGCGAAAATGATAATGAAATGGAAACCAGAACAAAATTATCTGAGACGGAAAAAACGTACAAAAAGGAACTCAGATGGAAACAACTCACAATATGGTCTTACAGAAGAGAATTTAGAACGAAAAGTTGCACAAAAAGAAAAGATTGAAAAAAGACCCACAAGACGTAGGCGAGATTCAAAATACGTACAAAATGCAATGTAGCGTCGAAATAGTTACAAAGTGCATCTGAAATTCAATATACTTACAAAATGCAAATGAGATCGAAAATACGTACAAAATGCAATTGAGGTTCAAAATACTTACAAAATGCAATTGAAATTGAAAATAAACAATGCAAGTTAGATTGAAAAAAAAGCCGGTTCAGATTCAAAATTCTCACAAAGTGCAATTGGAATTCAAAATACTTACAAAATGCACGGTAGATTCAAACGACTCATGTGGATTCAAAATACCCACAAAATGCAATTTAGATTCAAAATACCCACAAAATGCAATTTAGATTCAAAATACCCACAAAATGCAATTTAGATTCAAAATTCGTGCGAAATGCGGTTTTGGTTGAAAATACTTAAAAAATGCAATTGAAATTCAAAATACTCACAAAGGTCGCTCCGCCATATTGAAAGACTTACTAAAAAGCGATTTAGATTTTCAATCTTTACAAAATGCAATTGAGGTTGAAAACAATCGCGAGATGTAATTTAGATCGAAAAAAAACAGACAAAAAGCAACGTAGATTAAAAATGCCTTAAAAAATCGCTAGAAGGGAAGTTAGATACACGGTGAACCAAGTAACAAAAACAGTGCGGAAATCTCAAAGAGAAAAGTAAATATAATGAAAAGAGGAGAGGAGAAGAGGGGAGAGGGGAGAGGGGAGAGGGGAGAGGGGAGAGAGAAGAGAGAGAAGAGAGGGGAGAGAGGGGAGAGAGGGGGGAGAGGGGGGAGAGGGGGGAGAGGGTCCGTCCCAAAGGTAAGGGACAAAAGGGGAAAACTGACCCAGCTCAGGAATCCCTCGGGGTCGCTAATTCCCGAACTCACCAACCGTGAGCCCCTGAGGGCGTAGCATTATCTACGGTGCACCAGAAGTGGTGGCGCTACATACACCCTGCCTCCTTAAGGGCCTTGAGCACAAGGCAGGAGGTCAAAGAAAAAGAAAAAGAAGGCTGACCCCTCGCAGAAGGAGGGTATCAGGAAAGATGAGACAAGGGCCAATTAAGGCGGGAAATTGAAAGACTCCCTAGGCCTCGGATAGCCTAATACAGTCGGGGTCAGAAGAGAACAAGAGTTGACCAAGGGAGATCGACAGGAAAGAAGACAGAGGAGCACGGCACAAGTAAGTGGAAGCAATGCCGGATGGGCAGTAAGACCACATTTTTTGACAAATCCTTTTTTACCGCGATTTTGCGTCATATGAAGCAAGATACACGTTTTGGTGTTGAGTGGAACCATGTCCTGGCAGCGCTTGTGCTATTACCACAGCCATCAAGTTAGTCATTTCGTGTTGAAAGGAACTTTGTTCAGCAGTTAGTGCATTTCAACACAAATAAAATAAGTTATTACATTCATGTTACCTTATTTTTATCAGGTTCCGGTTACGTATGTTCACTTAGAAATAAAGGAAATAAACTACGAATGTGAACGATATTCCTCGCTCAAATGTTCTGCTCGTTCCTGTTACGTATTTTGTCAATAACATTGTTAGTATCATACGAAACAATGCTATTTTGGTTTTATTATCTCGGCGTGTGTGTGCACTTTCCACATACAAAAAACTGCGTCTCATTTCAGTACAAGAGCGGAAAAACAGTTTTATTGTGTTTATCTCAAAACTTTAAAAATAGGACTTAGTGCCTTTCAACAACGAGCGATTCAATTAATTTTCACCTTGCTTTCGAAGGAAAGAAGGAAGCTTTTAGTTTTACGTGACCGTTAATCATGGGATCATGAGTCACGGGACCTCCTTTTTACGTGGAATTGAAACCACAGGACATGGCCACTTCACTTCGAAAATCTCACATGCATTGCACGGGAATCAAACCCATTCCCACCTTGGTGAGAGCCAAGAGCTTGACCGCTGCGCCATCACTCCCCTCCTAAACCTTGCATTCGAAATACTGTATTTGTACACAACATGTAGTATGTTGGAGGGTTTATTTATTTATTTATTTATTTATTTATTTATTTATCGTATGTCTTAGTGCCGGGAGTGTCCGAGGACATGTTCGGCTCGCCTGAGTCTGCAGCTGCTTCCAGCGGACACCCTAAGGATGAGCTACAAGTTCCGTTCAATTTCAAGTAGTTCCAACTTTCGCTACCAGATATCAATGGTACCCAGTGGTGAACGTTAGAACTTTGATAAAGCGTTCTGACGAAATCTAACCTAACAATTTAGCTACACACAAGTTTAGTCTGTGGAAGGATCTTTTACATGCCATAAATTCTTAGTTATGGAAGGAAGGGTCGAGGACATGAACTGTAGGGGTAGACCAAGGTTAGAATATGTTAAACAGATTGCCTCGGATGTAAGGTGTGGTAGCTATGTAGAGATGAAACGATTAGCTCAGGACAGGGAGGCATGGAGGGCTGCATCAAACCAGTCAAAAGACTGAAGACTCAAACAACAACAAATCTATGACATGGGGCCGCCGGCTTTACTTCCCCTCCGAAGGAAGGCATACTGAATAATTTTTAACGCTATTAAAAAATCAGACTACTTCGGCCGGGTTTGAACCCGCGATCTTGGGCACAGCAGTTCAGCATGCTACCAACTACGCCACCGAAACCGGTTGTTGGTGGGTATTTTAGGCGGATGTAGGGGGACATAATTCTTTGGGAAGTGGGTGGTCCAGAAGTGGATACATTTTAAATATTTACTGCTCATTCTACTATGACATTTAGGAGTTTTCCAACTTTTGTATAATAATATTAATAATAATAATAATAATAATAATAGTAATAATAATAATAATATTAATAATAATAATAATAATAATAATATTATTAATAATAATAAAAATATTATTAATAATAATAAAACGAAATATGGGAAGGTAAAGTCACGTAACAATTTAAATACCTCGGAGAGATCATTAGCAACAATGGACTGGACAAAGAGTCAATGGAAAACAGAAGAATTAAACTAGAAAAACTCACTTTTCCACTAAAAATATATACAACAAAAAGAACCTCTCCCTTAATGCCAATCTACGACACGGCAATGCTGTGGTAAAACCGGTGATCTTATATGGTGTGGAGACGGCAAATTTGATGAACCTGGAAAAGCTTCTGAAGATTGAAAGGAGGATATTGAGGAGGATTTACGGCCCTAAAGTAGTACAGGGAACCTACAGATTAAGATCAAACAAGGAGATATGAAAGGGTGGAAGACCTGGAAACAACAATTAGGAAAATATGTTTACGTTTCTATGGACATAGGCCTATGGTTAGAATGGATCCAACAAGAATAATAAACACATTTTTAATAAAATATATAGTCTGAAGAGCCAAGGGGGTTACACCAAGCAGATGAAGGAAGAACTCCGGAGGCTAGGAATTACAGATGACTGTCGAGACCTTCGAGCATAAATACAATAGAGTGCGCATTGCCACACTGCGCCTGTACTGTGACGTGAAACCAACATCTCGATCAGCTGACTAAAGGGAAAACAGAGGAACTCGTAATGGAAGGTGATAGGCGTAGGTGGGGAAATTATTTTCAATGAGGGTTTGAACACACATTTTCGTAATTTATACGACATTGGAAAAAGCATAGCATGTTTCTTTAAGTACCGGAAGGTAGCAAAGAATGTAACATATTTGGTGTTAAAAGTGGCTATCGTGTTCCGTAATATTCATACATCCAGGATCCCCTCTTGTAAATAATTAATAACAAATCCATCTCGGAATTACGCCTACTGATTTTTGAACAGAATTGTGTTTGTGTACCGGTAGCTGGTAATTATTAATTGTTCGCCCGAGAGCTCCAAACAATTTCAATCTATTACTACATCATTTTCTATTTTTTTTTCATCATTAGAAAATGTATTTTGGCTAATTTCAGTACATTACTTTACAAAATTTTATCGTACGATTAGCTCTTATTCACTGCTATCTTCCACTTCTGTATTTTATGAAAGTGAACAAAACATGGGAAAATGGAAATAAGGAAGTATTTTTTTAGTAAGCGTTGCTTTTTAACAACTATGCATTACATTTGCTACAAAAGAAAACATTACAAGCAATGAACTGTTTCCTTTGAATTCCATTTTCCACGAATCATAGAAACCTTCGCAAAAATACCCAGAACTTTGAAATTCTACGAAGAATTTACTAATTTAGGGCTGCATACATTTTCAGAAGATTCTGAAAATTCCTCACTCAAACGCATTCTGCATGCGTTTAATAAAATGACAAATATTACCTCAGCGTATTTATTATCGAAGACTACATCGTCACATCAGGAGCATAACCTGCAATTTTACACTGAACATGATTGAAAAGGAAGGTTCTTTGATGAAGTTATGGTCCTAATTTTGCTTCATAGGCCTGTTCAGTGGAGTAAGGGATAGGAAAATTTTTAATAATTTGTAATAAATGCCAACATTTACTTGTTAAATATTTTTTCTTTCATGTTTCGGAGTTAGAGGAAACGTAAAGAAATGCAAGTAGTGAAGTCAAGAATTTTAGGGTTATTTTACAATGAATTAACTTAGGCCTATCTATGGAAAGAAATGCCTGATCCTTTTCTAAATGTCTCCTTACATCCATACGCTGCACAGTAATATGCCATTCTGGCTTAGTACGGTAATGAATAGAATAGAATAGCCCAATTCTATCATCAAGTGTAGTATTTCAGTGCTCCAAACTATCCGCAGTTCCCGGCAGTTCCCTTTAGTCAGCTGATCGAGATGTTGGTTTCACCAATGTGACGTCATCAGCCATCTATTGTATTTATGATCTAAGGTCGAGACAGAACACAGTTCAGGGAAATACTTTCCAACATGAAGGTTCTTGTGGGAGAAAAGAAGGAACGCAGGGGAGGAAGGTGGACAGCAGAGAGAAAGGCGTAACACTCCGATAGAATGAAGGAAGTGAAAGGAAGAAAGAACTATGAGAAGGAAATTAAATGATTTTTGCGAGGTCCTTAGTTATGGCCGGTTCGCATAATGTAATGTAATGTAATAATAATCTTTGACCCAGTGTGCATAGAGGGAGTGTGGATGAAAAATGGATCTCACGAGTTATACCAACATTGAGAAAATATCTGACACTACTATAATAGACTATTATAATTTTATGGACATATTCAAAGAATGGACAATGGGAGACTTACCAAAAGCATATTTAATGAGGCCTCCTCATTAAAAGCCAAGAATAACTGGATAATAAAAATTGAAAATGACCTTCAAGAATTAAACGTAACATACGAAATTTTATGAGACCCAGTCTAGTACGGACGACTGAGAAGCGATATGACTTCGGATGCATCTCTCGGCCATCCTAGAAGAGATTTTTCGTGATTTCCAAACAGATCACAGATTTAGAAACACGTACGTTGTAACTACCGACAAAACTGCTGGCATAAAAGAAACAGGAAGTAAATATCAAAGCACGAGATTTGAATGATTTAAATATGGACGGCCTACTGAGTGGCACTGTTAGACGAGCGATGCCACTAGGAAACAGACCTGGCCTCATTTTTTCGTAAAACGGGAACATTTAAGGTCCACGTTCCTCCAACAAATTAGGACATTTACGCGTTCTGTGAGACCCATGGGAAGACAAACATCCTCGAACCCTACCGATAGAACGACGTCTGGTTACCTTATGCATCGTACTGGCACACACAGCGTCATTAAAAACACAAGGTTTTGCGGATATGGTGGCAGCTGTTCTGTGATCAATGCCAAATTACCTTTTGATGGCAATTCCCAGAAGCTTTATGATCGTTGCCAAAAATGTCTTCTGGTGGATAAGACCAGTGAAAGTAATTTGTTAGTATTTTCTGATTTGTTTGTTTTATAATACCACACAGAAATCTTCAGACACACAGCGTAGGCCTTCTCTCCAATGTTGACCATCTACTTAGTTATCCATTTGTTGTGTCCAGTTTATCTAGTTATTAATTCATTTAAGGGGCTACCCGTGTAGTTGGGCGTGTGTTGAGCTTTTCTGGTCTGATAAACTGTATTTATGTGATGACTGTAGTAGTGTGTGTATCTGTAGGGACAGGGATGTGGTAGGTGCACCGGGACTAGAAGTAAGGGACTATTCCGGCAATTGTCTGGAGGGAGTGTGGGAAAACCAGGGGATAAACTACACGCAGGAAAGCCGGTGTCGATCATCCGATCTCCGGACTTGCTGCAGCTGCCCTCGCGGCCATGGTGCACGATTTAACGAGCACAGCTACGCCACGGGGTCAGTTCATCTTTGAGACAGAGTTTAGGTTTAGATCTCTTCAGCGGTTCAGAATAAATTTGAGACCTACTGTGACTTAAAATAGACTGGACTGAGTATCATTTCTTCATGTAGGCCTACTGAAAGACAACCTAGACTCAATGTTTGTGGTATATTTGTATCTAGCTCACTAAAAAACACTGGTTATTTTAATTTTGCTCTGATATTTTAACATTTTCAGAATTATTTCCTTCCATAAACTTAAACTTAAGGTAAAAATATACCGTTTTTATCCTATTTTCATCTATGAAACAAGAAGTTCCGTGACGAGCCTACTTTTCTCAAAATTTAAGTTTCATGCCAATGATTAATCTATATGGATCTATCTAGAATAATGACGAAATTAAGTTGGTAATATCGAAATTTCTAATTTGTTTGAAATACTGTATACCTGGCATAATGTAGCCTAATAGAGCACTACAGTTGGCAGTCCTGGTGACTTAATATATTCTTAATTCCATTTCTTAAGGTACAGAATACATAATTTGCTTGAAGTCCAATGGATAGCATGGACGTGACATGCAGTTAAACATTGGATCTAACAGCGCGCGTACAATCATGTTGGCAACAATGCCTTGCATGTATTGGTCAGAAATAATCTGATATAATATGATCTATTATTGTGCCAATTCTGAATGAAATCCATTAGTTAGTATGGAAGTTACATGCATTTTAAAATTGGACCTATCCGCAGGCTTAGAATCATGTTGGCAACACTGACATACTAGTTACTCCATATTAAACTAGAATGCCAGATACTATACGTGTGCAAAGTTTAGAGCTATTGGCTTGCATACTTTCTGATATATTTATATTAGGGTAAGAAAAATAGAGACGGCATTTGTTAACAGTGGGCATCCCTGGTGGCTCTTAAGAATACATTCAGTCATATCTGTTTTTGTACACATAGCACATACGAAATTTGGTTGAATTCCAATAATTGATAGTGTAGAAGTTATATGCATTTAAAAAGTAGACTTCTCAGCAGGCTTATAATAATTTTGGCTACACTGCCGTGTATGGCCCCCTGGAAATTGAACTGAAATATAAATGAAAGTGTTTTTTTTTTTAATTTCTACGGAAATTCTGTCCGTCCGTCTGTCTGTCTGTGGACAATTATGTTCCCTTATAACTCGAGAACGGCTGGGTGGATCAACGTAAAATTTGGTACAGATATCCTTCAGAGGCACAACACTAATCATTGATGTAACTCTTCTCTGTACCTCTCATAAAAGGGGGCCTACCCAATTAAAGCACTTCCTGAAATAGGCGTAGAAGGGCGAGACATAGCTCATTTTCAGCTCCTCAATGTGAGAAAAGAAATTCGGGGGCCCTAAAACCAACCGTTTTTGAGATATTCCCAGAAAACTAATTTCATTTAATACAACAAGTAGTTCCGTGAAGAACTATACAGCCTATTTTCATATATCCTACTTATGTTAATTGCCTCTATCAACATACAAAATTTCAGTTTGATTGCTGTAATAGATTCATAGATATTGAGAACCGACTAAATATTGCGGATGGTCGGCATGTTGGATTTTTATATATGTAGGTCTTAGAGCTATGTATTGTGACTTTAAGATTATTGTGTACGTGCAGTATTCAAACTTCAATCGCATGATTAGGACACGAGAAGTAAAAATATGATTTTAAAATTTCGCACAGCTGCCATCTTGTGGTTATGGAAACAATTGAAAAAATTAGATGCCAGTGGATTAACATTTGTATAAGGATTTACTGTACAAAGTGTCACTGCACTCGGATGCTTAAATTGCGAGAAACGACCGTGTGAATATTTATACTTCGCGTCGCCACCATGTTGAATTTGTGATCACCAGGTTATTGAAAGTCCTATGGGTGAACTTATGTTCATAGCCCCTATGAACATTAAAAAATTCAGTTTGATTGCTGTAATAGATCCGTAGATATTGAGATCCATCTAAATATTTCGGATGTTCGCCATGTTGGATTATTATATGTATAGGCCATAGAGTCTTGTACCATTAAAGGAAAATTATTGCGTAGGTTCATTATTCAAACTTTCACTTCGATCGCATGATTACGACACAAGAAATAAAAACTTAATTTTAAAATTCGCACAACCGCCATCTTGAGGTTATGTAAACAATTTAACTAAATTAGATACCAGTGCATTACAATGTGTTTATCATTTGCTGTACCAAGTTTCATTGCGTTTGGATCATTAAATCACGAGGAAGGTCTATTTAAAATTTTCTAATTCGCTTGGCCACCATATTAGTTTTGTAGCTAACCGGTTTTTTTTTAGTCTTATAGATGAACTTTCAGTAGTGCCCTTTATCTCCGTACAAAATTTCAGGGTGATACCGCCAATAGTTTCAGAGATATAGAATGCCGGTGAAATATTTCGCACAGCCGCCATCTCGAGGTTATATAAACAATTGAACGAAGTTAGATGTCTGTGCACTACAATGTGTATAAACATATACTGTACCAAGTGTTATTGCGGTTGGTTGGTTAAATCGCGAGAAACGTCTATTTAAATGTCGCAACTTCGCTTGGCCGCCATGTTGGTTTTGTAGTTGCCAGGTTTTGAAATGTCACATAGGTGAACTTCTAGTAGTTCCCTTTATCATCGTAAAATATTCTAGGGTGATATCGGTAATAGTTTCGGAGAGATTGAATGCTAGTTAAATATTTCGCACAGTCACCATGTTGGATTGGTGAGACATAACAAAATTTGAAGGGCACGGTCGAGGTCATCCGGAATAGTGCTATGAACTTACCGAGTTTCATTGAAATCGGTCCACACCCAAAAACACACCACAACCACATCCCCCCCACTCCCCCCCCCCCCCCCACACACACAAAAGGTGATCTCATAAGCCTATTTTTTCATAAATGAAGATAGGCTAAAAATGGACAGTCATATTTGAATTTGTTTTATATTGCCTTAGAATAAAATTCTGAAGTGTCGACCATGGTTTACTTGTTCATAGGGCTGGCAATATGGCACACGAACATTTTCACACTCGTAACGGGAGGTTAAGATAGAGAAACAAAAATGTGTCTCTACTGAAAAATTAACAAAATGGCTTTTGTCCATGTTTGATTCTAGGCACCTCTCTCCCAAACTATTACTGATATCACCCTGAAATTTTGTACGGCGATAAAGGGCCCTATTAGAAGTTTACCCATATAATTTTATAACACCTGTTAACTAGAGAACGAACATGGGGGCCAACATTACAATGTGTATAAACATTTTCTCGCGATTTTACCATCCGAGCGCAGTGAAAAATGGTACAGCAAATGTTTATACACATTGTAATTCTCTGGCATTAGTTGGCATTTGCTAACATTATTATCAATACGGAACCATTAAAATGATGGTAGCCTATTGTTACGGCTGCGCGGTTGCTTCATCGCCTCCTCGCGTGATTCACAGACCACCCCGGGCTACCCCCTGCCTCTGTGTTAACCAGCGATTTGTGCAACAAGAAGACAGGCAGTAACAAAGAGACCGTCTCGAACCTTCGCGGCCCACCCGGTAATGGAATTCTCGAGTAACCGTGAATCCTGGTCTGCTCTGGAAACATCCATTGAGTCACCAGCCTCGCTGTATAAAGCGACCTGGCCAGCGAGGGACGGACAGTTTTGAGGAGTGTGTTCTTACCAGTGCGATAGAGGTGTTACGGTGACGTGCAAATTGCGAAACAGTGTGTATTCAAGAACAGTGAGTGCCAGACTATCGTAAATAACTGTAGCTTGTGTACTCAAGGAAGTGTTGCAGGTATTTCTACCAAGGACACCGGTCTCATTAGCGAGGCATTAACTGCGTGAGCAAGTGAAAGGGTGAGTGTCCTCCATAAGGGGGCAAACACGAAAGACAGTTAATTTTTTCTATTTGCTTATTGTGTGGTGTAACTTTCTGACCTGCAATAAAGCTAATATTTCTTTAAAGGACCATTTGTGTTGTGCTTTACCTAATTTGATCCAATTAACGAACTTGCTACTAGGGGGAGCACGTATCAGTATTTTAGAATGACAAAAATTACCATGATAGCCCGATACCTTATTGGCGTGTTAATTATAAATTATTTATTTTCACCTAAAGTCAGTATTTATTTCATTGAAAACCGTACCGGTTTCGGTCAAGTTGTGACCTTCAGCTGGTATATGATGAGTAGTACTACAGGGTCTTTCATATAAAATAAGAGCGCCAAGCGGCGGCTTTGTTAACCGCAGCTGCGATCACCTTGGCCGAGTTTGTGGCGCGCCACGGCCCCCTGCTTTAAGCTTGTGTACAATCCTATATGATGCAGCGGCCTTGCTAGCGTGTGTACAATGCTGAAATCTTACTTTAGTTAGTTAGCTAGTTATTGTTGATGAAACTGAACCCCCTACTTGTGCTAATTTTGTGAGTGATTTATTCGGAGACCGTTCAAGATTCTCGCCAATGTCATCTACCTCATCCTCTATTAAAACTGTTCGTGTGCGGGCATGTTTTTTTAATTTAGCACCGAGCCAGTAGTGTTAAACTTATTTGCAATTACGTGAATCTGTGCTAGTGAAGGTGGCACTTCATCAGGAAATTGCTGAACAAATGCATCATGTACCCGCCGAGCCGACTCGTACTGAAAATAAGTTTTACATTAAAAAGACGATGGCGCAATGATAACTGTCTCACCATGTTAGCACTTGAGGTTTAGACTGGCGACTGAGCACCTGCACGCTTATTGCAAGGTCAAGTTTGGTAATGTCAATCTGTTATTTTTTATAGTCCATCGGAAGTTGAAAAAAAAACAAGCTCTCGTATGTACTATGCGCGCGCTTTCAATACTACAGCAGGGGGCCGTGGCGCGCCACAAGCTCGGCCAAGGTCACCGCAGCTGTGGTTAACAAAGCCGCCGCTTGGCGCTCTTATTTTATATGAAAGACACTGTATATCCTAAGTTCACATGGTAAAATTTTCCAAAAAAAAAAACCAGACCTGTTACATTACATTTTGTAAATTAAGCATTAAGAATTTTGTCTTGAAAAACACCGTAGAAATGAGGAATGTGTATGTGAAAATATGTAGCCTACTGTTTGTTGAAACAGGTTATAAAAATTCTTGATGAGTATTAGCTAGGTATAGTATAGAAAAACATTGGAATATGTGGCGAAGTTATGTTGAAAATGGGTTATAAAAATTATGTTACAGATACATTTTACATTGTAGCTCTTAAAGAAATTAATATTGCGTAATACCACCGTGGCAGTCCTCGAATGAGGGAAAGTATAATTTTAAATGAAACATTAACTACAATTTTTCGAATTATCTAATGAATATATCTCGGGTTATCCCCTCCTGTTAGCTCCTGATAACGGCGTCCTTGTTTAACTACACTGTCACACTGGAGCTGGCTAGAACGCACCTTTGTGGTCTCCAGAAGTTCACTCTACATACCCAGTTATCTTTAATTTTCAAACTGCAGTAGCCCGCACCACTATTCTTAGAACTTAGTCAAATGATCTAGTAATCACAGTGATAGGTTACGTATCTTACGTGAATTCTGCTCCACATTGTGAAGAATTCTACGGAGGAATGACGTGGCCGGCTGCCTACAGGAAGCACATGGTGCGAACTGGACCGCAGCGATCATATGAAGACGAGCGCGCGCACAAATCGATCACAGGTGCCATCCACAGTTTTGACTGCTCATTCTAAAATAAAGCAGTGACTCCAGCCTTGACCTGCCGTGAACCTTACATCACGGAATTAACCTTCTTCCTCTTCCTAGTATTTCACCACGTGGGTTCAACCTCAGGCTGAGAAAGTCTATTCTTTTTAAGGGCGGGAAACATTCATGGCACTCCAAGTCGCACAATGTTGGTTTATAAGAAACTTTCCGCATCATATGAAGCGACTACAAGACAAAATTTCTTAAACCTCAGTGAGAAGTCGCACAAGGTTTCGCTGCTATTACCACGTGGTCTCGTTAGCTTTGTCAATCAACACTGTTAATAGACAAATACTAGCCCATTTTACGAATAACCTTAGTGAATATTCGTTAACCGAATAATAATAATAATAATAATGTAGGCTATATCTACCCCTTGTTATTCCAGTTTTCCAATGGGCGATGAAAGTCTTAGTGGCGGAAGGTTTTTACGGCCGGATACCCTTCCTGACGCCAACCTCATGAGAGGAGTTAATGTGAGATGAGATGAATGATGGTGAATGAAAGTGAGCAAGGGTGTGAAAGGAAGCAGCCGTGGCCTGTCAGAAGGTACCGTCCCAGCATTTAACTGGAGTTGAAAGTGGGAAACCACGGAAAACCATTTCAAGGACGGCCGACGGTGGGGCTCGAACCCACGCGTCTACCGAGTCAGCAGAGAGCTTGGCCCCATGACCTAACGCTGCGCTTTAGCGAGCGTAGCCACCACTGTCGATAATAGTAATAATACTAATAATAAATTGCAAAGAGCCTTCAGAATCACAAGGGAAAGGTACAGCGAGTGCCCTCCCTATAGAACGGAGCCTCGCAGAGGCCGTGCCGTGGACAGGTCGCAATTACTCATCGTCAAATTTGTTTATGATTATGATGATGATAATTGTTGTTTTAAGCGGCCTAACATCTAGGTTATCGGTCCCTAATGGTCTGGGTGATAAAGAAAATGTCAATGAAGTGGAAATCAGAACAAAAATTAAGTGAGAAGGAAAATACTTACAAAAATAACTCAGACTGAAACAACTCACAAAATGGAGAGCGGTAATACTTACAAAAGGGAATTTAGAACGAAAAAAATCACAAAAGGAATAGATTGAAAAATACGTACAAAATGTAGGTTAAGTTCAAAATACGTACAAAATGCAATGTACAGTCGAAATACGTACAAAATGCAAGTGAAATTCAAAATACTTACAAAATGCAAATGAGATTGCAAATACGTACACAATGCAAGTGAGGTTCAAAATACTTACAAAATGCAATTGAAATTGAAAATACACAATGCAATTCAGATTAAAAAACTCGCATTTCAGATCCAAAATACTTACAAAGTGCAATCGACATGCAAAATACTTACAAAATGCAATCGAAATTGAAAATGCTTACAAAATGTATGGTAGATTCAAATAACTCAATTGGATGGACAATACTTACCAAATGCAATTTAGATAGAAAATACTTACAAAATGCAACGGAGATTGAAAACACCTACAAAATGGAGGGTAAAAATAAAAATAAATAAAAATGCATTTAGATACACGGGGAGCCAATTAACAAAAACATTGCGGGATCATAAAGAGAAAAGGAAATACAATGAAAAGAAAACAAGAGGTCTGACCCCTCGAAGAAGGAGGGATCATGAAAGATGAGATAAGGGCCAATTAAGGCGGGAAAGTGAAAGACTCCCTAGGCCTTGGATACCCTAATACCGTCGGGGTCTGAAAAGAACAAGAGGTCGACAGGAAAGAAGACGATGATGATGATGATTGTTTTAAGGGGCCTAAGATCTAGGTTATCGGCCCCTAATGATCTTGGTGATAGCGAAAATGATAATGAAATGGAAACTAGAACGAAAATTAAGTGAGACGGAAAATACTTACAAAAAGGAACTCAAATTGAAACAACTCACAAATGTTCTGACAAAAGGGAATTTAGAACGAAAAGATTCACAAAAAGAATAGATTGAACCCACAAAATGTAGGCTAGGTTCAAAATACGTACAAAATGTAATGTAGCGTCAAAATACTTACAAAATGCAACTGAAATTCAAAATACAAGATGCAAATGAGATCGAAAATACGTACAAAATGCAATTGAGGTTCAAAATACTTACAAAATGCAATTGAAATTGTAAATACACAATACAATTCAGATTGAAAGATCCCAGTTCCAATCCAAATTATTCACAAAGTGCAATTGAAATTCAAAATACTCACTAAAATGCCCTGAAACCTACATTGAAAGGCTTACTAAAAAGCAATTTAGATAGTCAATCTTTACAAAATGCAATTGAGGTTGAAAACAATCGCGAGATGTAATTTAGATCGAAAAAACTTACAAAATGCAACGTAACTTAAAAATACCTACAAAAAATCGCTAAAGGGAATTTAGATACACGGGGAACTAAGTTACAAAAACAGTGCGGGAATCTTAAAGAGAAAAGGAAATATAATGAAAAGACTTTCTGCAAAATTGTAAATTCAAATGGTAAGAATATTTCAACAGTAATATCTTTAGAGTGGAAGCAGGGAAACTTGTAAAAGAAGCCAAACGTGAGGTTTGTCATTCAGATCTTTCGATGTCAAATTTAACTGAGTCGAAGAATGGTATTTCGGATTTGTCTAGCAACAATAATAATAACAATTATGATAATAATAATAATGTAAATAAATCACCAACACAAGCTTGCAAAAGTAACATATTTAAACTTTACCACCAGAATGTTCAGTCTCTCTATAATAAAATTGATTACATAAATCTAATGCTTAAAAATGAACTTAACGACATCTCAGCACTATGTATTTCAGAACATTGGCTGAAAGAGGAACAACTCGAATTAATTCAATTCCCAGGGTTTATACAAGCTAGTAAATACTCTAGAACTAATATTAGCCATGGTGGTACTTGTATATACCTAAGAAATAATTTAGATCATGAACAGTTAACAGCTTATGATTATCTAATTATGGAACAGGATTTTGAATTCTCTGCCGTAAAACTACAGCAGTTTAAGTTAATAATTGTATGCGTATACCGTTCTCCGTCAGGAAAGTTTCCTTTATTTAAAGATAAATTAGAATTTTTACTCAATAACATGAGCAAAGTAAATTTCGATATGATAATTTGTGGGGATGTAAATGTGGATTTCTTAAAATTTGATAGAAATTGTGAATTAACACAATTACTAATTTCCTATTGACTGAAACCTACAGTAATTACCCCCAACAAGAATAACAAAATTTAGTAAAACCACTCCTGATCAAAATTTTTTAAATACAGATAAATATCACCATTCAATAGAAGTCTATTGTCCGGGTTTTAGTGACCACCATGGACAAATACTGAGTTTTGAAGTACCCGAAACAATCAATAATAATGTTAATGGAGTAAAATCAAAGTGCAGGTCATTCACTGAAACAAATGTTACATATTTCAATGACTTACTAAATAAGGAAACATGGTCAGAAATTTATAAACTCGAAAATATAAATGATAAATTTAATGCGTTTGACAGTACCCTAAAACACTATTTTGAAACAGCATTCCCCTTTAGACAAAGAACTGTTCAAAATAACAAAACTAACAATTGGATAACAACAGGGATTATAAATTCATGTCAAAGAAATAAATTTCTACACAAATTATATAAACAATACCACTCAACACCTGAATTCAATTTATACTACAAAAATTACACTAGCATATTAAATAAGGTAATAAGACTAGCAAAGAAAATGCATAATGATAATTTTATTTCCCAATCTAATAAAAATCAGGGCTATGTGGTCCGTGATAAAGAAAGAAACTGGAAAAATCTGCTAAAATACAAAGGAACATTACACTGACCAGAAATAATAAAGTGATAAATAATCCAGAGGAAATAGCAAACACTTTCAATGACTATTTTCTGGAAATTCCACAAAAATTATTAAATAAATCACAGGTAAATACACTAAATTCTAATAATAAAATAAATATATGTAGTGATTATTTATAAATCATGTCACAAGTGAAGAGGTAAGAATAGTTATTAAAGAGCTAAAAAATAAACTTTGTGCTGGCATTGATGGCATCCCAGATGCAATTTTAAAGAAGTGTGCAGAAAATAGAATAAATCCACTTACACACTTAATAAACAGTTCAATTCTCTCAGGAACTTACCCGGATATTTTGAAGTTATCAAAAGAAATTCCAGTGCACAAAAACGGTTCAAAAGATGAATTAGATAACCTTACCAACTGGTATCGCAAAAATTGTGGAAAGAATCATGTATAGGAGACTGATAAGTTTTATTCTATAAAACTTATCAAACTCACAACATGGATTCAGAACGGAAAAATCTACACAGACAGCAATTTATGAATGTATTAATAGTATACTGAAATTAATTGACAATAAAGAACATGTAACTGGCCTATTCTTGGATTTATCGAAAGCATTTGATGTTGTTGACCATAAAATCCTCCTTACAAAACTAAATCAATATGGTATTAGAGGTCTAGCTAATAAATGGATAGAGTCTTACTTAACAAGGCGTAAACAAATAGTAAGCTTGAGACACAAGGATGATGGAACCAAATTACTTAATGAAACATTGTCCAATGAGGGAATTATTAAATTTGGACTACCCCAGGGATCGGTTGTGGGCCCACTACTCTTCCTTCTATGTATCAATGATATAACACAGAACGTTCATTCACGTAAGGAAATTTTGTTTGCGGACGATACAACACTCGTAATAAAAGGTGAAATTAAACAGGTCATACAGCAGTCTGCTGAATCCGTTACAGGAGAGTTAACCAAATGGTCACAAGATAATCGCCTCATAATCAACTATAAAAAAAACCAGTATGTCTAAATTTCCACACTATACAAAATAGGAATCCTGCGAAGCCCAATATAACATTAAATGGTCATCAAATAGAAAATAAATCAGAAACAAAGTTTTTAGGACTATGGATACAACATGACTTGAAATGGAATAAACATATACAATATCTGAATACTAAACTGAACTCTATGTGCTTTGCGTTACGTATTTTGAAAACCTGCACTAGCATGCATACATACATACATTAAGAAATACTTATTTTGCTTATTTCCATTCATACTTGAGATATGGGGTCATATTTTGGGGTATGTCACCAGATGTACTGAGCACGTTTAGGATACAAAAGAGGGCGATTAGAATAATTATGGCAAATGTAAACACTAGAGAATCCTGTAGACCTCTGTTTAAAGATTTAAACATTCTCCCTCTGCCCTGTATATATATCTTTGAAAGTATTATGTTTTGTAAAAAGAATTTAATGAATAAGGATGTTTTTCTTAAAACAAACAATGATGTTCATAGGCATAACACAAGACAAAAAAACACACAAACACACACACAAAAAAAACACACGCACACGCACACATACAAGCATATATCAAAAAGGAACTTATCACACAGGAGTTAAATTATACAATCAACTACCCCAGTATATAAAACTTGCCCCAAAAATAAAAACCTTTGATAGAATGTTGAAAGCTTATCTGCAGTGCCATTGTTTTTACTCTGTAGTTGAATATCTTGGTGTATAGAAACGATGAAATCTATAATTATATTTTACTTTTCTATTTTAATTGTAATACCTAGCTGTAAGTTGTTGTATTTATAGAATTAAGTTTTCATATTATGATAATAGAGTAAGGTGTAAATAGTTGACCAATAAGATTGTATCTCTTAAGATCTGTTATTATAATAAGTTATAAATAGTTATAGTATTAGTATTACTGTATATACCTATTAGTACTTTTATTTTATAGATGTAAATTCTGACGTGTCCTATATCAAAAATGTATTGTATACATGTATTTGATCAAATGGAATTAATAAAACTATCTATCTATCTACATAAGCAGCTGGCAAGATATCTTAGTTGTGATAATTAAGACTTATTGTGATGTACTGTAGCCTACTTCGTATCCCGTGAACATGGTTCGATATAGAACAAAACATCGAATTTTCCAAGTGGAAACTTATCTTCTCAAGAATCGGGGACGTTTTATACTATGTAGAGATTGGGATTATATTGTGTTGACCGACTGAAAAGATGCAATAATCCCCCCCCCCCCCCCACACACACACACACACACACATATATATATAACAGTATATAAGGGTGGGGGGGGGACCCCCACACCCCCTAAATTTTTGTCACATATATTCTTCTTCTACTTCTTCTTGGTTTGGGCCTACTGAGGACCACGGGGCTCGTATCTCCTCGTCGCTTTGTCTTTTCTCTTCTTACAGTACTTTTTCATCATCTGACTATGAGCCAGCTTTCTTTCCTCCGTCCATGGTGGTCAGCTGACACCGGTGTTCTTCCTAGCTGTTAGTGGTACAGGAAAAACTCCCTGTCGGATGGCTTTCCGGAGTTGTTGGCGGTCCTGTATGGAATTAAGTGGGATCCCTAGGTGGTCTAAATCCGTCCTGACCGTAGAGATCCACTTGGTCCTAGAGGCCTTCCCTCTTTCTGCCACTGTGAAGATCTTACTGGTGAGCCGGCAAGGGATCATGTGGGTCAAGTGTCCATAGAAGGCCAGGCGCCTCTTTCTTATACAAGTCACAATGTCTTCTTGATGGTTGTGAAGCTCATCATTGTGCCGAATTCTGTAGGTGCCTCCCTCTTCCCGTATAGGTCCCGAATTCTGTAGGTGCCTCCCTCTTCCCGTATAGGTCCTAGTATCCTCCGCAGGATCTTCCTCTCCTCGAGTTCGTTTCCTGAGTGGGCCTTTCCTGGCCAACACGAGACATTCAGAGGCGTACAGAACAGATGGTTTTACTGCTGAATTGTAGTGTCAGAGCTTGAGGTTTTTGGAAAGGAACTTCGATGCGTAGATGCTGCGGCAGGAGTGGTAGGCCCTCTCGAACTTGGTGCACATGGTGTCTATGGCCAGATTCTCACTCTGGTTTGCCGAGATCCACTCTCCTAGGTACTTGACCGCAGGGACTTTTCGGATGAAGACCCCCCCCCCCCCCCCTCATGTGGAATTGTGGACGGGGCTTCCTTGATGTTAGTCATGAATTCAGTCTTCCCAATGTTGATCTTAAGGCCAGCCCGAACCGCTACATCGTGAAGACTCTATAGGTGGTGAGTAGCTTCCTCTATAGTGTTGGTCAGTATGGCGAGGTCGTCGGCAAAGGCCAGGCATGACACATGAAGGTTATCTTTCTTGTATCCAAGCTGCAGACCAATCCTTTGTGTTAGTCGCACCATCCATTCCCTTATGATCTTCTCCAGGATGCAATTGAAGAGGATGCAGGAGAGTCCATCGCCCTGTCTACCTCCTGTCTTGATGGGGAAGCTCTCTGATAGTTCACCTCTGAACTTGACTTCAGATGTGTTCGTTAAGGTGGCCTGGACTAGTTTAAGTTTTTTTTCATCAAGGTCAAATTCTCGCAAGGTGGAGAAAAGACTGTCCACCGAGTCGTATGCCTTCTGAAAATCCACTAAGACAACTACCCAGGGTTGTCCCCCCCCCCCCCCCCCCCCCACGACTCTTTATGAGGATGTTCTTGAGAATTCTTATCTGCTCTGGATAAGATCGATTGTTACGAAAGCCGGCCTGATATTCCCCTAATTGAGAGTCTAGTTGGTTGGTGGCTCTAGATAACAGAGCTTTCGAAAGAACCTTGTAGGTAACCTGCAATAATAATAATAATAATATTGGTTTTGCGTCCCTTTTAACTACTCTGGCTTTTAGAGACGCCGGGGTGCCGGAATTTTGCCCCGAAGGGGATCTTTAACGTGCCAGTAAATCTACTGACACTGCTCCCTCGCATTTGCGCACCCTCAAATGCCCACTGACTGTGCCAGGATACGAACCTGCAACCTTGGGCCCAGCAAGCGAGAAAACCTGCAATAAGGAGATACCTCTGTAATTGTTGAGGTCAGTCTTGCTTCCCTTCTTGTGTAACGGGTGAATTACTGCTGATGTCCACCCTTCTGGTAGGGTCTCTGTTATCCATATGTCTTGTATGATCCGTTGGATGCTCTGTAAGGACTGTTCATCTGCACATTTCCACATCTCTCCTACTATTCCATCTTCACCTGAGGCTTTATTATTTTTCAGGTTATTTATTATACTCTCTATTTCCTCTCTGTCAGGCGGTTGGGAATCAGGATTCCTGATAGATGGTTCTTGGAAGATTAATCTTGCCCTAGGTTCTTCAGTGTTGATGAGCTTCTGGAAATAATCTGCAAGAACGGTGGTACAATCCTTGTTATTTAGTTGGAACTTGCCATCTGGTCCACGAAGAAGTAAGGTAATAATAATAATAATAATAATAATAATAATATCGTATGGCCTCGGGTGCCTGGTGCAAGCTTTGTTAATTGACACCCTGAGGGTAGCTTGCATGTCGAATTTCGTCGTTCCTTTGAACGCTATGAAAGTCAAGGAGGTTAGATATCTAAACTCCTTGACACTACAGTGCTTTCAAGTAGAGAATGGAGGAACTTCGTGTTGGCGGATAATCCGAGATTAATTTTGCCACTGAACACTGCCTACTGAATTCAAATGGGTTCTTTAACATGCCAACAACGTATGACATGAGTATCGTAATTTTTGTCGCCTTCAAAAATCACTTACCATGGCCAGGGGCGAACCTGCAATCTTGGGGTTGGTAGTCCGACACTATAACCACTCACCCACCGTGGCAAGCAGAAGTAAGGTAGGGGCAGTGTACTGGGTCGTCTGTTTAAGACCCTTGTATAGGTCTCTGGAGTTGTGTCTCTTGAAGTCCTCTTCTGCCTGTTGTAGCAGGGTGCGTAGGTAATTCCTTTTAGCTCCACGTACAGTGTTCGCTGTTGCCTTTCTTTGCGTGATTAAAGCCTCAAGGTTGAAATCATTCTTGTACTGGTTCCACCTGATCCAGGCTCGACGTCTTTCTTCTAAGGCCTTATCGCAATCGGTAGTCCACCAAGGAGGTTTTCCTTTATTGGACGTAGCAGGAATAGTTTCGTGAGCGGCATCCAGTAACGCTTTCTGGAGGGCTGTCCAACCTTCTTTCTGTGTATTCATCCGAAGGGTTTGTTGGAAGTTACAGTTTTCATCACGTAGGCGTTGAGTATTGAACCGAGGTATTCTAGAACTCCTTGGTGGTTTTGCTACTTTTCTCAAGGGTTGAAAATTAGCTTTGACTAGTGAAAGGTAATGGTCAGAGTCTATATTGGCTCCTCAGTACTTGACGTTCTGTATCTCCCTGTGATATAATCTGTCTATAGCCACATGATCAAGCTGAAATTCACCTCGCCAAGGATTTGGACTTCTCCGAGTCTTGGCTTTCCTAGCTAGTCGCTTGAAGGCTGTTGATTTTAGGACCAAGTGGTACTTGTCACAGAGTTCTATGAGGCACTCACCGTTTCTATGTGTTCTCTTGTGGGCTGGGTAGAGACCTACCATCCTTCGGTATTTCTGTTCCCTGCCGACTTAGGCATTGAAGTCCCCCATGAGTATAGTTGAGTGGTTACGTGGAATCTTGTCTATTATTTCTTCTAGGGAGTCCCAGAAGTGTTCCACTAATTCCAGGTCTTTCCGGTTGGTGTCATTTGTGGGTGCGTGGAAGGTCACTATGGTATAGGCTCTGTTACGAGATCTGAATGATAGTGAGGAGGTCCTTCCGTTAGGTGAAGTAAAATCTAAAATATGGTCAACCATACTGTGATGTACGGCAAAACCTGTGCCCAGGTGTGGAACTGTCCTCATCACTCTTTCACCCGGGTTTCCCTTGTAGATCCTATACGCACCTGACTCAAATGCATCCTCGTCCATAAACCGAGTCTCTTGGTTGTCACATATATTATTTATGAATTAAAACAATTAATACTAATATACTCGTACTTATCGAAGCCTCCGTGGCTTAGGCGGCAGCACGCCGGCCTCTCACCGCTGGGTCCGTGGTTCAAATCCCGGTCACTCCATGTGAGATCTGTGCTGGACAAAACTGAGGCAGACAGGTTTTTCTCCGGGTACTCCGGTTTTCCCTGTCACAATTTCATTCCAGCAACACTCTCCACTATCATTTCATTTCATTTCATTTGTCATTTATTTAATCATTGCCCCAGAGGAGTGCGACAGGCTTCGGCAGCCGGCACACTTCCATATCCTCACCGCTAGATGGGGGCTTCATTCATTCCATTCCTGACCCGGTCGGGGACTGGAAGCAGGCTGTGGATTTTCACTCGTACTTATCACGTACTATTGTTACTAAGCGACGTATGGCAAAGTTGCAAAGCAAGGCGATGGTAGAGCGATGTAAACAGTGTGAGAATCAGTTTGCTTTGATCTTAGGTGTAACAACATAACCTCTTATTACTCTCCAGTGCCTCCGCTCTTATGAACGAATCAAGAACAGCAGCAAGTGCCCTTGGAGCGTGTGACAAAGTTTTTTTCCGTAACTTTTATACCCATATCAAACGTTTGGCAAATTTGTTTCTCTCTGTAGCTACCGGTATTGCTGAACGGAGTTTGAGTTGGTTGAAAACATACTTAAGAAATTCTACTTCTGAAAACAGACTCAACGGTCTAGTATTGTTATCTATTCACCGAGACATACATTTCACTGACGAAGTTATAAACCGATTTGGTAATGCTTCAAGAAACCTTGACTTTATACACACATCAAAAAAAGTTTTGCATCACCTCGGTTCCCAGATCTCCGGCATATAGACGTTGACTGTGTATATTGTATCAAAGATACAGTCCCTTTGACTGTTCATAGATGTCACTAAAACTGCTCAAAGATGTAAACAACCATGCATGAGCAGGGCCTATTAGACGGAGGGGGTACGACAGCCGATCAGTTCCAGTCATTCCACCAGGACGAAGGTACGCTGCTCATGTTGTCTGTAGTTCTACCATGCCTAGAAGGTCAATACCGCAGTTCGATCGCGTCCGCATTGTTACTTTGTGTCAAGAAGGGCTCTCAACAAGGGAAGTTTCCAGGCGTCTCAGAGTGAACCAAAGCGATGTTGTTCGGACATGGAGGAGGTACAGAGATACAGGAACTGTCGATGACAGGCCTCGCTCAGGCCGCCCAAGGGCTACTACTGTAGTGGATGACCGCTACTTACGGATTGCCGCTCGGAGGAACCCTGACAGCAATGCCATCATGTTGAATAATGCGTTTCGTTCAGCCACAGGACGTCGTGTTTCAACTCAAACTGTGCGCAATAGGCTGCATGATGCGCAACTTCACTCCCGACGTCCATGGCGAGGTCCAGCTTTGCAACCCCGACACCATGCAGCGCGGTACAGATGGGCCCAACAACATGCTGAATGGACCCCACAGAATTGGCATCACGTTCTCTTCACCGATGAGTGTCGCATATGCCTTCAACCAGACAATCGTCGGAGACGTGTTTGGAGGCACCCTGGTCAGGCTGAACGTCTTAGACACACTGTCCAGCGAGTGCAGCAAGGTGGTGGTTCCCTGATGTTTTGGGGTGGCATTATGTGGGGCCGACGTACGCCACTGGTGGTCATGGAAGGCTCCGAAACGGCTTTACGATACCTGAATGACATCCTCCGACCCATAGTGCACCCATATCGGCAGAATATTGGAGAGGCATTTGTCTTCATGGACGACAATTCTCGACCTCATCGTGCACATCTTGTGAATGCGTTCCTTCAAGATAACGACATCGCTCGACTACAGTGGCCAGCATGTTCGCCAGACTTGAACCCTATCGAACATGCCTGGGATATGTTGAAAAGGGCTGTTTATGGACGTCTTGACCCACAAACCACTCTGAGAGATTTACGCCGAATTGTCGTTGAGGAGTGGGACAATTTGGACCAACAGTGTCTTGATGAACTTGTGGATAGTATGCCACGGCGAATACAGGCATGCATCAATGCAAGAGGACGTGCTACTGGGTATTAGAGGTAGTGGTGTGTACTGCAATCTGGACCACAAATGCTGAAAGTCTAGCTGTATGATGGTACAACATGCAATGTGTGGGTCTCATGAGCAATAAAACGAGCTGAAATGTTGTTTGTGTTGATCTCTATTCCCTTTGTATTTAAAGGTTCCGGAACTCTTGGAACCGAGGTGATGCAAAACTTTTTTTGATGTGTGTATTATAGTGACCAAACTTTCTATGTAAACACTATCAAATGATCAAGATTATTGTATTAATAAGAAGTACCATAAAATGGTCTTAGTTGTGCTTGACATTAACCAAACATAAAACATCCCGACGAATTGGTTGAAAAAATGTTGCCCGATAGCCTTATAACTCATTAATTTGCACCAAATTATACTAACGTTTCCCGAACCCCCCCCCCCCTATATTTGGTGCCTATATCATGCCCCCTAACCTCCGGTTGCTCACCCCCCGAAATAAAACTATATATACGCCACTGGCAGAGTAATTTTTGGGCCAAGGGTGGCAGTATTTATCCAGCAGCGTAGTTTGAATTGTTCACTTGCAGCAGTAAGTGAAGTGCATCGTGGCACCACTGGAAATAACTGACGTGGAAACTGTGGAACGTCACTTGCCTTTGATGTGAGTAGAGAACGTCGGGTATGAGACTGACCGACACGCTTCAGTGGAGCAGCTCACAATCAAAATAAACCATGGAAGTACCAGACATGTACCCTAATATGGAAAGTCAATAACCCTTCAGTGGCGTAACTACGGGGGCGGGGGAGGTAATCAGGGGGATCAATCCCCTCCAAAGAGCCAAATATTAAAAATATAACTTTTGTTGAAGTTTTTAATTTTTAATAAAACCAATCTTCGGATTATTCATCTTATATATAAAAGTGAAAGTCTGTATGTATGTATGTATGTGGGTGGGTTGGTTCCGTATACAAATCTACACCGTTCCACCAATCTCAACCAAATTTTGCATACACATAGTTTAGGACCCAGAAGGAACCGCTGGCTACATGAATTTTCGATAGTCTTTCTCATTCTTCTGATTTCGGCCCTTTTGCACTCAAGCACAGGCTAATCAAATCATAAAATATACTCATGAAGGAATGGCAAGATAGATAGTTTCCATGGCAACATAGCTCAAGTCGAGACACGGCCGTCTGGATGCCAGTAGCGCTCTGCACTACCGGTATAGAAAATGAGCATCTTTACTTGAAATTCCGTTAGTTACTCACCTACTCACACAGCACTGTAGACCGAGTTTAGCATAACAAAGACTTGACACTATCTTCTACTATATATTTGTCAAATACCTCTCACTCACTCATTCATTCATCACGAAACCTCAGAAACCACCGAACGGATTGGAATGAAATTTGGTATGCTGCTTCTACAAGGGCCACAAATGCCCACTAAGAGAGGATTTTTGTATATTCAGGTTCTAAAGGGGTGTTAAGGGGGTAGACCTGCATTTCATTGAATAGCAATATCTCCCGATTGGTTTCATTGGGGGATGTGATACTCGGCACATAAACTCATTATAAGAAGACACGAGTCTGAGGGTTTTTCGATGTGGTGTATATTATGAGGTGAAAGGGGGTGAAAAGTGGGGATTGAAAGATTCCTAACGGAGCGTGTATCTCTTAAACGACATGGGCGAGGAGTTTGAAACTCAGCGGAAAAAATCAGCATGAAAGTAAGTAAATATGTGTTTGACCGTTTCTTTCTTAAATCCAATTTAAGGGGCCCATGGGGAGGGGTGAAATTCTGGGGGGGGGGGGGGGGGGGGCAGGAAAGAAAGTGTCCTAACTGATTGACTGACTGACTCACTCATCAAACTCAGGGGAAAAAAACTGCTTTAAGGTAAGTAAATAGCTGTTCGACAGTTTTTTTTTCATAAATCAAATTTAAGGGGTTCATGGGGAGGGGTGAAATTCTGAAAAAAGAAAATTGAAAGAAAATGTCCTGACTAACTCACTCACTCATCATCGCCCAGCCAAAAATATTGAAGTTGGAAACATGGCATTTTGGGGATATGTTCGTTGTATGTCAAAACCGTGCACTTAGGGCGGATTTTTGGATATTCAGGCTCTAAAGGGGTCTTAAGGGGGTTAAACCTGCATTTCATTGAATAACAATATCTCACGAGTGGTTTTATTTGTGGATGTGATCCTCGGCATATAAACTAATCATTAAAAATAAGCAGACATGTGTCTAAGGGTCTTTCGATGTGGTGTATTATTATGAGGTGAAAGGGGTGAATAGTGGGGGTTGAAGGATTCCTAACGGAGCGTGTAGGCCTATCTCTTAAAAAACGACATAGGCGAGAAATTTGAAACTCAGCGAAGAAAATCAGCTAAATAAATAAGTAAATCGGTGTTCGACGTTTTTTTTCATAAATTAATTTAAGGGGCCAATGGTGTGGGGTGAAATTCTGGGGGATAAAAGGAGAGAAAGTGTCCTAACTGGCTAACTCACTCATCAAACTCGGAGGAAAAAGACAGCTTAAAAATAAGGTAATAGGTGTTCAAGTGTTTTTTCATCAATCCAATTTAAGGGGCCCATGGGGAGGGGTGAAATTCTGGTAAAAATAATTGAAAGAAAATGTCCTGTCTGACTCACTCACTCATCACGCCCTGCGAAAACTATTACAGTTGGAAAAATGATATTTTGGGAATATGTTCTCTGTATGTCGATAACGTCAACTAAGGAATGATTTTTGTTTATTCGGGTTTTAAAGAGATGTTAAGGGGGTAAACGTGCATTTCATTGAATAACGATATCTCACGAGTTGTTTCTTTGGGGATGTGATATTCGGTATATAAACTAATCATTAAAAATAATCAGACATATATCTAAGGGTTTATCGATGTGGTGTATATTATGAGGTGAAATGGGTGAAAATTGGAGGTTGAGGGATTCTTAACGGAGCGTGTATCTCTTAAACGACATAGGCGAGAAGTTTGAAATTCGGCGGAAAAAAAAACCAGCTTAAAATTCAAGTAAATAGGTGTTCGACCGTTTTTTTTTTTCATAAATCCAATTTAAGGGGTTCATGGGGAGGGGTGAAATTATCAAAAATAAATGAAAGGAAATGTCCTGACTCACTCACTCATCATTGCCAAGCCAAAGTTATTGAAGTTAGAAACATGAAATTTTGGGGATATGTTCGTTGTATGTCGAAAACGTCCACTAAGGAAAGAGTTTTGAATATTCAGGTTCTAAATAGGTGTTAAGGGGGGGGGGGGGGTAAACGTGCATTTCATTGAATAACAATATCTCACGAGTGGTTACTTTTGGGGATGTGATACTTGGCATATATACTAATCATTAAAAATAAGCTGACACATGACTAATGGTTTTTCGATGTAGTGTATATTATGAGGTGAAAGGGATGAAAAGTGGGGGTTGAAAGATTCTTAACGGAGCGTGTATCTCTCAAACGACATAGGCGAGGAGTTTGAAACTCGGAGGAAATCAATCAGCTTAAAAATAAAAAAATAAATAAAATAAAAAGGTGTTCGACCGTTTTTTCATAAATCCAATTTAAGGGGCCTATGGGGAGGTGTGAAATTCTGGAAGAAAACGTCCACTAAGGAAGGATTTTTGGATGTTCACTCTCATCGACCAACCCAAACTATTACATGTTAGCAGAATGATATTTTGGGGATATGTTTGTTGTGTGTCGAAAACGTCTACTAAGGAGGGATTTTTGGATATTCAGGTTCTAAAGGGGTGTTAACGGGGTTAAACCTGCATTTCATTGAACAACAATATGACACGACTATGACGCGAGCGAAGCGAGGCTAAAAATGAGATGGTGTGTGTGTATTACTCAATCACGCAAGTACCACTGGTCCAATTTACATGAATTTTACATGGAAGTAGCTGATTTACATGGTTAACATATTGGTTAGTTTTGATTTCAATTCTTTGCATTATTTAAAGATGGCGACCATTTTAGTGACGTCACTACACCCTTTGGTTTAAAACTTTCATATTTCCATTTCAAATAAAAAGAGAACGCTAAGAAATAGCAAACTTTTGATGGCATATACGAGGTTTAAAATTACATTTTCTATCCGAAAGGTATCTCCAACCGTTAGCGAGTAAAACCTAAATTTGTGCTGTTAACACGGTCAACGCCGAGCGGTGTAGTTGGACAAAATGTTCCATCCTTAATCTCCCTCTGCGCAGCACCTCGCCTATCCCCTGTTTTAACTGTCACCTTCATATTTTAATTTATTTATGACGCTTGGCGAAGCACGGGTACTTCAGCTAGTCTTCTATATATATAAAAATCAATGTAACGTGATAGTTTGTCTGTGGGTATGTCTGTATGTCTCCTATGCGTTCATATACCATTCGTCCGTTTGCGATGAAACTTGCGTAAAATGTTGTGTACACTGCAGGGAAATTTTCTGGCTTAGTACATCCACTTTACAATAGGCAGCGCACGAGTAGATTCAACAAATGAGCTACGACGCGCGAAGCATTTCAACAAAGTCACGTTTGCGTTCATATACCATTCGTCCGATAGCGATGAAACTAGGCTGAGATTTTGTGTGCACTCCAGGGAAGGTTTCTAGCTTAGTAAATCCCTTTAAAAATAGGTAGAGCACGAGAAGAATCAACAAAATGAGCAACGACGCGCGAAGCGTTTCAACTAAGTCCCATATAATTTCATATACCATTCATCCGATAGCGATGAAACTTGGGTGAGATGTTGTGTACACTCCAGGAAAGGTTTCTGGCTAAGTAAATCCATTTTACAATACGAAGCGCACGTTTATATTCAACAAATGAGTGACTACGCGCGAAGCGTTTCGACAACGTCCCGTATACGTTCACATACCATTCATCCGATTGCGATGAAACTTGGGTGAGATGTGTACACTCCAGGGAAGGTTTCTGGCTGAGTACATCCATATTACAATATGTATAGCAGAGTAGAATCAACAAATGAGCGACGACACGCAAAGCGTTTCAACCAAGTCCCGTATGCATTCATGAACCATTCGTCCGTAGCTATGAAACTTGGGTGAGATGTTGTGTACACGTCATGGAAAATTTCTGGCTAAGTAAATCCACTATACAATATGCAGCGCACAAGTTGATTCAACAAATGAGGGACGACGCGCGAAGCGTTTCAACAACGTCCCGTATAAGGTCATATACCATTCTGCCGTTAGCGGTGAAACTTGGGTGAAATATGGTGGACACTCCAAGGAAGGTTTCTGGCTTAGTAAATACATTTCACAGTAGGTAGCACACGAGTAGATTCGATGAACGACGACTTGCGGAGCGTTTCAATACAGTCCCCTATGTCTTCATATCCCATTAGTCCGATAGCGATGAAACTTGGGCGAGATGTTGTGGACACATACGTGACGGTTTCTAACTTAGTAAATACATTTCACAACAGGTAGCGTACGAGTAGATTCAACAAATGAGTGACAGCGATGAAACTTTTGAAAGTTGTTGTGCACGCTTCCACGAATGGTTCTAAATTAGAAAATCCATTTTACGATAGCTTAGAGGCAGTTAACATGTTGTGTATCCAAAAGCACTTCAAGAAACAGAATTTCAACGCCAACACTTTCTTTGGTTGGCATTGCAACGCATGCCGGGTACAGCTTGTAAGTTTATAAATAGTCAAGAAAGCTAGCCGCTAAACCACGAGGTGTTAGCGGCTTCGATGGCGTAGTCAGTAGCATGCTGAGCTTCTATGCCCAAGATCGCGGGTTCAAATCCCACCGAAGTCGTCGGATTTTTTAACAGCGTTAAAATACCTCAGTATGCCTTCCTTCGGAGGGGAAGTAAAGCCGGTAGTCCCTTGTCATAGATGTATGGCATGTTAAAAAACCTTCCACTAATTTCACCTGTGTGAAGCTCAATTGTATAGGTTAAGAATGTAAACAACGCTCTTGGGTTCCTACGTTCGTTGCCAAGAGCCGACTGCGGTGGCGTCTTGTAGCTGAGTTCTGAACTAGTAGTCGTTGACGGTGGCGTTTGGCGACAAAAGCAGGAACTATTTGAAAAATTCAAACTTCTGCAGTCCTTACTTGAATTAAAAAACATAACACACACTAATACAGTCATCACAATTAACACCGGTTATCAGACAGATTCTACACACACCCAAAGTACACGGGGCTACATGACGGCGTTGTCGCAGCTCCTAAACTTAACAACCAACCAAAACCACGAGGTGGTGAAGAGCCCTTGCAAGCATGAAGGGTCTGCCCGAGTCAGGCGCGTATCCAGGGACCTTTTTCGGAGGGGGAGCTGAATCCGAGCAGCATCCCTAATGTACTCACACTATTACAGATACCACAGTAACACAGGTTACCAGAATGTGTTTCTTTTTTATATAAACCCACCCAAGTGCACTGGCTGAATGACCACGATGTCCAAGCTCTTAAATGAAACAACAACAAAGTAAATTTACGGAATCATGACAAGAGGTAACTTTTTTTAAATCTCAAAATAAAACTAATAAAACAATCATATTTTAACGGGCCCTAGAAAAGTAAAATTGACATGTGACTATGGGACGGTTCGGGGTCTTAACCTGGAGTAGAAGTGGGAAACCACGGAAAACTATTTCCAAGAGGGCTGAGGTAGGAATCAAATCCACCTCTTTCCTGTTTTGCCTCACGATGCCGAATGTACCCGTTCCAGCCTTCAGATTAGAATTAAATTTCTTGACAGAACGGGTAATCAAACCACGGCCTCCGCGGTGACGGTCAAGAAAGGTAACCACAACACACCGAGGTGGACGTTTAGGTTAAGAGAATCAGTGGTAGACCTACGAGACTGTCACCGCGGAGGCCCGGGTTCAATGCCAAGCTTTGTCAAGAATTTTAATTCTGGTCTGAGGGCTGGAACTGAGTACACTCAGCCTCATGAGGCAAAACTGAGAAGATGTGGGTTCAATCCCTACTTCAGCCATCCTGGATGTCATTTTCCTTGGTTTCCCACTCCAGGCAAATGCTGCGATGGTACTTAATTTAAGGCCATGTCAGTTTCCTACTCAAATCCTACCTGATCACAAGTACACATACTAATACAAACATCACAGTGACACAGGCTATCAGACAACTTCTACACGCACCCAAGTACACGGGGATACATGACAACGATGTCACAAAACCCCTAGAGAATCAACAACAACAAAATATCTACGAAATGATTGTTAAACTATGTGGTTAACGATACCAAAGTCAGAAGCTTAAAAGCAGGGTCGGCCGCGGTGTTTTAGTCCTAACAGCGCCTGGTTCAACTACAGTCTAGACTAAACGCTGCAAGACATAACAGTCGATAAAGAAATTTAATGAATGCATTTTCCACTCTCTTCTCTTATAAACATTCCTTGATCTGAAAGAGTCAATTTGAAACCTCACACCTTAGTTTATTCCGACATGTACCGATGGGAGGGATCAGGGTCTCCGCCTGTATCGACTACTGTTTCACAGCCCATGCGGTGGGCGCGTGACATCTGATCATTTCCGATCATATTGTTCTCACAAGGCTGGGAATAATTATCCAGACTTCCATACAATTCGCACTAGGGTAGAGTACACTTTCCATATGCAGCTACACGCTCTCATGCTCTTCACAATTGTCAAAGACACATGTTCCACACCATCTTAATATCTTCTGAGACACGAGAGACTGTATCCAAGCTCAGGAAATACATAGAAGTATTTTCTGCCACTTCCGGTTTAACTGAAAGTCGTAGTAACTACTGTATATGAATCTCCCAGGGGCTCGCAACTAGTGGGGCGACTACGGGACCCCAGTTGAGTCCGGCATTGCTTCCACTTGAGCTGGGCTTCTTTTTGTCCTCTTTCCTGTAGACTTTCCTTGGTCAACCGTTGTTCTCTTCCGACCCCGACGATATTAGAGTATCCGAGGCCTAGAGAGTCTTATCCACTTCCCGCCTTAATTGGCCCGTGTCTCATCTTTTCTGATCCCTCCTTTTTCGAGGGATCAGACCTCTTCATTTCATTCCATTCCATTCCATTTCATTTCATTTCATTTCATAGTAGGCATATCCTGCCTTCTGCTCAAGGCCCTATAGGGCCCACCACTTAAGGTGCACCCTACCCGTGCTGCACCCTCAAGGGATCACGGCTGGTGAGCTCGGGAGATGGCGACCACATGGTTTTCCTGAGCTGGGTCCATTTTTTCCACTTCTTCCATTGCCTTTGGGGCGGACCCCCCCCCCCCCTCCTCCTCTTTCTCTTTCCTCCGCCCTCATTCTTCGAGGATTGAGTTCATTTCCTTTACATGCCTTTTTATCCGTTATTACTTTCTTGTTCCTTTTCTTGTTGTGATTTATAAGTTAGTTTTAAGTCTGCCTGGCTCTTTGCGTAGTGGCTAGCATTCTTGGTTGTCATCGCGGAGGCCCGGTTTCGATTCCTACTTCTGCCAAGGAATATAATTCTGGTCTGAGGGTTGAAACGGGGTACACTCAGCCTCGAGGGTCAACACTGAGAAGAGGCGGATTCGATTCCTATCTCAGCCATCCTGGAAGTGGTTTTCCGCGGTTTCTCACTTCTACTCCAGGCCAATGCCGGGATGGTACCTAACTTAAGGCCACAGCTGCTTTCTACCCAAATCCTACCTCAATTACAAATACACACACTAGCATAGACATCACAGTGACACAAGTTATCAGACAAATTCTATACATACTTACAAGAGGTTACACGACAACGAGCGCTGGGAACAGAATTAAAATTCTTAGCAGAGCCAAGAATCGAACCCCGACCTTAGGGGGTGACAGCAAGGAATGCTAGCCACTGCACCACGAGTTGGACGAAAATCATAGTTTACATTAGAGCAAGGCAACCAGTAGGATTTCAGTCCTTGGAATATGTCCAAAATCTTTTCTAGGGCAGAGAGACTAGAAATTTTGTATGTCCATACGGAAAATTAGGGTGGCATCATATTCCTCCAGTATGGAAGCGATAAAATAAATAAATAGCGAAACCCTGAATGAAAATGCAAAGCGGAAAGAACGCCACGTTTAGTCTCAAAACCAGCATGTTTGGTTAACCAGTTCCTGTCCACAGGAAAGGAAGTTGGCGGAATGTTAGTGAAAGCACTGACGGAGGATCTCTTTGTAAATATGGTTGTGCATTAACATTTAAGAAGTTTATCGAAGACTTATACTGAAATGCATTTCAAGGGAGGTGCAGGGTATCTTGAAAAGACGAATTCAGCTGCAGCGCTACCAGCTTAGCGAATTAGTCGCTAGATCTAGTGACTTATTAAGTATAAGGACGATTAGTGACTTATTGACTACCTTTAGTGGCGAAAATAGAACTTTCACTGTTATACTAGAAGTATAAGGCGATTTTCTGTAAATTTCAGTTGGCAACTCTTTGTCGGCAGACTTAGCTTATTTTCATCACTTCACAAAATATTGATAGAAAGTGTTCCAATAAAGTTTTATTAAAAACAAGCCGAATATATCTGCGATATTGTTGTTGCTATAATTGAATGGGTAGTTTTTTTTATCTTGTCACCCAGGATTTGTGCCTTAATTAAAAACAAAACAAAACAACAAAACAACAAAACTAAATAAAACACAAATCGAAATAAAACACAAACCAAACAACAAGACACAAAACAAACAAAAAGAAAAAAACACCAAAACAAATAACAAAACAAAACACCGAAACAAAAAACAAAACAAAAAACAAACACCCGAACAAAAAACAAACACCGAAACAAAAAACAAACACCGAAGCGGCTTTAGAGAAGCTGAGGTGCCGAATTTTGTCCATAAATTAATATGCTAACATATTTACCGGCACAGATCACCTATCATATTTAAGCTTCCTCGAATATAAAACGATTGCACCACGGTTTGATATTGCAACCTTGAGCACAGCAGGTGGCCATGGTTCTGAAGAGCATGGTATATCCTGGTATAGGGAATGACTGTGCGTTACCTGTAGGATAATCTGGCGCTCTTGTTCCTGGTTGATGCTGCCGTAACCCGTGGTGTACTCGGCCCCATTGAGCTCGTAGCGCTCATCTCGGTACAGATGGCAGCGCTTCGTGGACATGGCGGACTTCCTGCAACACAATACACATGGTCCCTTAGCATAAGTTAGGCTACCCGTGTACACAGCCAATGGTTACAAGTTACGAGTACTTTTATGACTAGTCACTAGGGTTCCAACAGTTTTCGTTGTTTCATTTGAGAGGCTTTGTCATCCTGGTCATTTAGCCCCGTTTAGAATTTGTCTGATTATCTGTGTTACTATAGTGTCTGTAGTATTGCGTGTATTTGTAATTTTAGGTGAGGATTGGGAAGGAGGCAGCCGTGGCCTCCATCCTATCATTTGCCGATCTTGTGGCATCCTCGTTGGGTACTACTGCTCAAACCCGTTATTACCTCCATCAATCAATAATATATACTAGCGGACCTGTACGAGAAATATCGCATGTTCATAAGCCACACTTTCCCTAATAGGTTTATAATGAGAGACTTAAGGAGAAAGGTTGTTATGTCTTTATTTGAACCAAATGATTAGAGCACTATTTACGTTTCAACTTCCCTACGGCCAAAATGTGAACTGAACAGCAATGATGTCGCGTATTTTTCTACAGCAACAGTATTTGCAAATCGCACACTTCATACAGTTTTTCAAAAGTTTTTTTAAAGCAATTATAGATATTTATGAAATTCGAGTGCAATGCATCACTGGTAATGTCTATTCTCTTTCATTTGAATGCTCATTTTTCACGATCGGTCGCTTGTGAGCGCCGCAGGAAGGATCTATACTACTGAAGTAATATATATGATTTTTTTACGAGGGAAAGTGGAAAATATTGCCTGAGACACTTGCGGGGGTCCAAACTCCACAAGTGTGTGGGATTCTTACCCACTAAAAACCACACACCCTTCTCCCATGACGTGGGAGAATAAAAATATATGAAGACACACCTGTTAATATTTAAATTAAAATATGATCAGGTGTCTCTTTTATGAACTTAATTAATACATACTTTAATACGTCTATTAAACACATTTTCCGTCATGGTAAATGGTTTTTCTTCATAAGAAGAAAATTCTTCTTCTTCTTCTTATTATTATTATTATTGAGGCAACACTTGATGTAATTCATACAGAAATATTGGTCCGTTTGAGAGCCTTGGCAACCATACAGGCCTAAGCCACTCGCGCACTTAAAATAACAATTTCGAAGGAATATTAGGGATTTTTTTGTTGACACTAAAATTTAATGTTGGTAGAAACTATTTTTTTAAATTTAATTGACGCTCGGAGACTCTAGGAGATTAAGAAAAACGAAATTTTTAACTACAATTACTAACTTTGGGGTTTTTAAGACCAACATTAATACCATTATTACAGTAAGTAAGATGTTCTTATACCCACATCAAAAAAGATACAGTCAGTCTGAGAGACTAGACTTTATATAGTTTCAAATGACGAATGCTACAAATGCTACACATGTTAGAAAGACTCAGGAGGGCTTCACGCTTCGCTCGAAGCCCCAGGACTCTTTCAACACACTCCATTACCAATTAACTTAGGCTTCCCGCGCTGAGGCTGCATGACGTCACGCACTCGCCGTCTCCGTTCGCATAACGCCAGACCCCAGGAGTAAACTCCGACTGGGTGCATATGCACTGAACAACATGATGACGTCATACACGCCGTAACCGTGACGCATAACAGTAGACCTAAGCATAACGATGAAGTCGACAACGTCATTTGAAATGAGTTTTGCATATTGCTGGCCAAGAGTCGTAATGGTCTCAAACACATTAGTCGTTCTTGCGTGCGTGTATATTGGCTGTGTACACTCGCTTGTGGCAATGAGGATAATAATAACATCGCATGGCCTCGGTGCCGCGTGCAAGCTTTGTAATTTGACACCCAGAGGGTAGCTTGCATGTCGAATTTCGTTGTTCCTTTAAGCACTATTAAAGTCAAGGAGGTTAGATGTCTAAGCTCCTTGAACACTATAGCGCTTTCTAGTAGAGTAATGAAGAACTTTGTGTGGCGGAAACTCCTGAGATTAATTTTGCCATTATGAACACGGCCTACTGAATTCAAATGGGTTCTTTGACATGCCAACATCGTATGACATGCGTGTCGTATTTTGTTACGCGTTTCAAAAATCTCTTACCATGGCCAGGAGCGAACCGGCAAACTTGGGGTTAGTAGACCGACACGCTAACCACTCACCCACCGTGGCAAGCTGTCAATGAGGATAGATCTGTGCGAGTGTGAACATATGCACGACAAATACATCGGAGACCGATACCAACAGGGAGGAGGTGGTGCAATGTTTTGGGGTAGCATCATGTATGGTCGCCGAATCCCTCTTGTGTACATCCCAGGGTGTATGACAGGCGTACGTTACAGGGATACTATCCTAGCACCTGTAGTGAAGGGTTAGCTGACAATTTCGGCCCGAATATCAATGTTTTGGACGATAACGCTCATCCACACACAGCATTGTTAATGCCTTTCTTCAGAAGAATGGTATTCACAGAATGGAATGGCCTGCCTATTCTCCCGATCTCAATAAATAAGCCCGTCCTCACTTATCCCCACTATGCTCAATGGCAATATGTAAAACCTTTTCGGGCGTGTGTAGCAACATACAGATATCTCTACTGAACCTGAATGCCCCCCAGGGGCTCACATCTACTGGGACGTGGGTTGGCGACCACTGGACCTCAGCTGAGTCCGGCATTGCTTCCACTTCTGCCGGGCTCCTCTCCAACTTCTTTCCTGTCGACCTCTCTTGGTCAACACTTGTTCTCTTCCGACCCCGACGGTATTAGGGTATCCGAGGCCTAGGGAGTCTTTCACATTCCCGCCATAATTGGCCCTTGTCTCATCTTTCCTGATACCCTCGTTCTTCGAGGGGTCAGCCTTTATTTTATTTTCCTGTTAATAGCTGCCTTCTGCACAAGGCCCTCAAGAAGGCAGGATGTATGTAGCCCCACCACTTCTGGTGCTCTCTGGATATTGCTACACCCTCAAGGGCTCACGGCTGGTGAATTTGAGAGTTGGCGACGCCTAGGGATTCCTGAGCTGGGTTCGTTTTGTTCCCATTTTTTCCTCTGACCTTGGGGTGGGCCCTCTCTTCTTTCCCCTTTCTTATCTGCCTTTCATGGCTCTTCTTCCTTCCAAGTCCCTCAATCCTCATTCTTCGAGGGTTGAGGGCATTTCTATTTTCCTGTCCTTTATTTGCCTTATCCTTTATTTGTTTACCATTTCTTCCTCTAGTATGTAATTTTTTAGTTAGTATTAGTTATAGTATTCAATCTCATCTCATCTTTATCACCCACACCATTAAGGACCGATAACATAGATGTTAGGCACCTTAAAACAACAATTATCATCATCATCATCATCATCATGAATCAGAATGCATAGGCCTAGGTGACGAACACTTGTTTCCATGGTAACCACCGGATACCCATGACTATTTTGTTCAGATAGCCCTTCCTTCCCTCCCCCAGCCAGTCCTAAAACATGACTTGCTAATTAAAAATGGGTTGGTCATGACTTCAAATAAGTACTGCGGGAAGTTATCGCGAGGGCAGCTCTCTGCATTCTTTACTCCCTGATCCCACAGATGTGGCCTTGCTAAACCAAAGCCACCTCCCCACCTACTTGAAAAACCGAACTGTCTTATCACCTTTCACTTGTCGAGCTATGCAGTCGCCAGGAATTTCTAATCATGACCGAGGAATTCCGTCCTATATCACTGCAGTGTGTCTGGCGTGCCACACGAAGCCGCAATGATGCGGCGAACCCAACGACAAGTAAAATAGTGTACAAAGCGAGCTACTCTAGGAAGTAATATTCAAGGACAGACGTGTATCTCGTGACACACGACAGGTTCATGTACAACAATGGCTCATTAAATACTGCGACTTAGGTTCATGTTTAAACTTTAGTCTCTGTCAAGTTCATGTTTGACCTACGTTTCTGAAAAAGGCGACATGTCATCAGCACAAGTATGATCCCTACGACACAGATCTACAAAATAAAATGTTTGGAGAACATTTTTGGATTCAATAACCGATTTTGCATATTGAAAGTGTATGAATTACGAAAATGTCTTGTATGTTCCTGTATCACATCACGTTTTTAGGTAGATTTCATTAGAAAGCTAACTATTGCAATGGGTACCATGCTTCGACTTCCGGAAAATTTCGACATATCTTCGCGTTTCATATCCCCCAGACCCCAAAACCACCGTCAGTTCAAAAGTTTATATATAATTTATGTATATATATATATATATCAGTTTCTTGTGGACACGATAACTGCCGTAATTTTGCACCAATCACTTTGAATTTTTTACATAATATGTATCCTTATAAAATCTCGGTCGAGGTCGTTAATGGGCGAAATCGGTCGAAGGGGGTGAAAATGGGGGACTTTTTTCGAAAAAGTGAAATTTCGCTATAACTCTCTTAATACGTGAAATATCGAATCCTTTCAAAGTTCATAATATGTGTCTGATAAGTGCCAAAAATTTATGTCAAATAAGTTTTTTGATAGCACCAACCATTGACCAAAGGGGTGAAAAAAGTGGGTTTTTCGGGAAACAATCATATCTCTCTTAATAGGCACAATATCAAAACCGTACAAAATGGAAAATATTTCCCTAATAATTACCTAAAACTTTTGTCTGAAAGAATTTTTGATATGACCCACCATTACGCCAAGGGATGAGAAAAATGATTTCGGAATTTTAAACAAGTAGTTCCGTGAAGAACTATACAGCCTATTTTCATATATCCTACTTATATATATCCTACTTGTGTATCAACATACACAATTTCAGTTTGATTGCGGTAATAGATTGGTAGATATTGAGAACCGACTAAATATTTCGGATGGTCGCCTTGTTGGATTTTATATATGTAGGTCCTAGAGTTATGTACTGTTACATGCAGATTATTGTGAACGTGTAGTATTCAAACTTCAATCGCATAGTTAGGACACAAGAAAAAACAAGGAGATTTAAAAAATTTTCACAGCTGCCATCTTGAGGTTATGGAAACAATTGAAATAAATTAGATGCCAGTGGATTAACATTCGTATAAGGATTTACTGTACCAAGTTTCACTGCACGCGGATGGTTAAATTGCGAGAAACGTCCATGTGATATTTATAATTCGCGTCACCGCCATGTTGGATTTGTGATCACCAGGTTATTTAAAGTCCTATAGGTGAACTTAAGTTCATAGCCCCTATAAACATTAAAAATGCAGTTTGATTGCTAAAATAGATTCGTAGATATTCAGTATCGTCTAAATATTTCGGTTGGTCGCCATGTTGGATTGTTGAATGTATAGGCCATAGAGTCATGTACCATTAAAGGAAAATTATTGCGTAGGTTCATTATTCAAACTTTCACTTCGATCGCATGACTACATCACAATGAATAAAATCTTAATATTAAAATTCGCACTGCCGCCATCTTGAGGTTATGTAAACAATTGAACTAAATTAGATACCAGTGGATTACAATGTGTATAAATATTTCCTGTGCCAGGTTTCAGTGCGCTTGGAACATTAAATCGCGAGAACGGTCTATTTAAAATTTTCAAATTCGCATGGCCGCCATGTTCGTTTTGTAGTTAACCGGTTTTTGAAAGTCTTATAGATGGACTTCCAGTAGTGCCCTTTATCTCCGTACAAAATTTCAGGGTATTACCGCTAATAGTTTCAGAGATATAGAATGCCGGTGAAATATTTCGCACATCCGCCATCTTGTGATTATGTAAATAATTGAACGAAGTTAGATGTCGGTGCATTACAATGTATATAAACATATACTGTACCAAGTTATATTGCGTTTGGTTGGTCAAATCGCGAGAAACGTCTATTTAAAAGTCGCAAATTCGCTTGGCCGCCATGTTGGTTTTGTAGTTACCAGGTTTTCAAAAGTCACATAAGTGAACTTATAGTAGTTCCCTCTATCACCATAGAAAATTTCAGGGTAATATCGGTAATAGTTTCGGAGATATTGAATGCTGGTGAAATATTTCGCACAGCCGCCATGTTGGATTGGTGAGTCGTAACAAAATTTGAAGGGCACGGTCGAGGTCACCGGGAATAGTGCTATGAACTTTCCGAGTTTCATTGAAATCGCTCCAGCCGTTTAGATTTTATTAGGGGGGGGGAGACACACACACACACACACACACACACACACACACACACGGACAAAAGGTGATCTCATAAGCCTATTTTTTCAAAATTGAAAATGTCTAACTGCATGTAACGTCCATTGGACTTCAACCAAATTTTGTATTCTGTACCTTAAGAGGTGGAACTAAGAATATATTCAGTCACCAGGGCTGCCAACTGTAGTGCTCTATTAGGCTACATTATACCAGGTATATTTTGAACTAATTAGATATTTCGATATTACCAACTTAATTTCGTCATTATTCTAGATAGGTTCATATACTGTAGAATAATCATTGGCATGAAAAGTAGGCTGTATAGTTCTTCACGGAACTTCTTGTTAGCCTACTTTTCACACTTTTCAAAAATGAGGAAAAAGTAGACTTATAAGATATATCCGGGAAAATGTGTCTGTCCTTCTGTCTGTCTGTGTGTTTGTGTCGTCCCCCCCCCCCTATCAACTCCTAAACGGCTACAGCAATCGAAACCAAATTTAGTATGAGTAAAGATGTATACCGGAATATCTCAGGCCCATATTTGAAAAAGATGCCAGTGCTACCAACTGCTAAAAAAAACGCACTAGAAATTTGAGCTCCATGTTGGATATCTTGGAAGGTATACATGGGAGCTATTCTAAAATTGGCACACATGTAGATAATACTATTTCAGTTTAATTTCCAGGTGGCCATACATGACAGCGTTGCCAAAATAATTTTAAGCCTTCTGATAAGTCCAATTTTAAATGCATATAACTTCTACACTATCAATTCGATTTCAACCAAATTTTGTATGTAATATGCGTACATAAACATATATGACTGAGTGTATTCTTAAGAGCCACCAGGGCTGCCAACTGTTAATAATTGCTCTCTATTTTGTATCCAAATATATCAGAAAGTATGCAAGCCGACAGCTTTAAACTATGCACACGTAAATTACCCGACATTTTACATTAATTTGGAGTAACTTATATACGTCAGTTCTACCAACATGATTCTAAGCCTGCTGATAGGACCAATTTTTAAATACATGTAACTTCTATACCAACAAATGGATTTCATCCAAAATTGGCACAAAAATATATAATATTTCAGATTATTTCTGACCAGCACTCGCATGACATTGTTGCCAACATTCTTTTACGTGTACTAATAGATCCAATGTCTAAATCCATGTAACGTCCTTTGGACTTCAACCACATTTTGTATTCTGTACCTTAGGAGATGGAAGTAAGAATATATTCAGTCACCAGAGCTGCCAACTGTATTGCTCTATTAGGCTACATTATGCCTAGTATATCTTATTTCGAACTAATTAAGACATTTCGATATTACCCACTTAATTTAGTCATTATTCTAGATAGGTTCATATACTGTAGATTAATCTATGGCATGAATCTTAATTTTAAGAAAAGTAGGCTCTTTAGTTCGTCACGGAACTTCTTGTTCCATCTGACTATGAGGAAAGCGGCTAACTGGTAGCATGCTGAACTTCTATGCCCAAGGTGCTGGTTCAAAGCCGGCCAAAGTCGCCGGATTTTCTAAGAGCGCTAAAAATCTGTCAGCATGCTTTCCTTCGGAGGGGAAGTTACAACGTTCGTTGCAAGTTGCTGGTTGCGGTGGCATCTAGCAGCCAAGTTCACAGCTAGGTGTCGTTGACGTTAGTATTTGGTACAAAATTAGGTACTACTACTTAAAATTGACCGTCTGCAGACCTTACCTGAATTACAGACTAATACAGTCATCACAAATAACACCGTTTATCAGACAGATTCTACACACACCCAATGTACACGGGGTTACATGACCACCTTGTCGCAGCCCCTAAACTGAGGAACCAACCAACATCTCTGCGGGAGATAAAATTTCGCGTGAAGAAGTAACAGACTGTTAGATAGTTACACATTAGTTCCAAACCTTGCATAAGGACAGTGTGATCACAAGTATAAAAATTAACCCCAAATGACAAGAAGGTTACCATCCCCATAAGACAGTAAAATGTTAAAAATATGCATAGAAAGACGACAAAATGTTAACTAACCTCCAATTGTAAAATACTTTCTCGCAATAAATGAGGTCTGATCCTCCTACGAAAACCTGCATATTTTGCCTATTATAGCCTATCCCCTAGTTTGCCCGGTGAAATCTACCTCCGCCTTCCGGCGTGCCGAGAGGAATTTAAAAAAAAAAACTACATGGTATTAAAGAAATTACAAGATGCGTGAACTTTAAAGTCTGCATTGTATTGTTTATTTATAGCAGGCAGAGTTTAGTATATGGAAATAATAAACACCATTAACTTAAGACATATTGTAACAATTACATATTGTTCTGCCCTTTTCGTGGGGGTTGAACTAGGGGGTGAGGATGTGAGGAGGGTGGTGTGCAGCTAGGGGAAGTTTAGCGGATGGGCAGACCCGTCGGATGGGTGCTGGAAAGTGTTGAGGGTGAAGGGCGAAGCTCTATGGACGGAGGATCACAATTAAGGGATTCACCCTCGGGAGGAAGACAATACCTGGCAAGCTAAAGGAGGAACGAGCGAAGCTAAGATTTGCTGACGACGCTGTGTTACGAACAGTGTGCGCGCGTGCTTGCTAGAGGACAAGGTCGGCGGTGATAAACTGAAAACACTGGCTCAGCGCTGTTGTGTACGAGTGAGGTGTGGGTAGGGAAGCAGGCCGTGTAGTAGGTTGAGGGCGACAATAATAACAATCGGGCGTTGATAATAAAAGTGTGCTAGTTTACTAATGCTTTCGTGTAAATGGCAGATGCACTTCCATGAAAGTAGGGATAGCTTCAAATTAGTGATTACAGTGTAAATAGGTGTGACAATTGGGAAAGATGACAATTAAGTACAGGACCCTGAGATGTACACATTCACCTGAGGTACGAAGATGGCGATGTTCGTTTGGGGCAGCAATACTGGAGGCGACAGACCCCCCCCCCCTCTCCTGTTTTGGGAGGCTTTAAGTATTTCGAAGTGTTGAGCTCTGCTCGATTAGCACATTACCGTTCCGGTAAACATTTCCTGTGTACTTGTTGATGTGTGTCGTAAGCTTTGGTACGAGTTGTTGCATGACTGCCGCTTTGTGTAAATAGAAGTGTATTACTGTTGGTTGTTGCTCACAGCTTAGGGGTATCTTGAAGGGTGAAAAAGTGTAGGGTGTTGGGCAGATAGGCGTAGATAGCAGGGTTGTGTTTATGGATAAATATAGATGTAGAGTTATCTGTAGATTTAATTGTAAGTTTGTTGGCGTATGTGAATATATCTCTTAAGGGCGCTAGGTGCCCTTAGGGCCTTAACAATTTCAAAGAGAAAAACAGTTTGTGTTACTTTTATGATTAAGTCAATGGAACCGTTGCCGCTTGGATGCAAAGCTTCTCGTACTGCTTTTTCTCTTTTTCACTCTTGTAGGATCATCAGCCAATAGTAGAGATATTGTAAAATTTTGCAATATCTTGTTGATCAAAATTAATCCAATTAAAGAAATTGGTATGTGATAGCACAAAAGTAATGGCACTTCTGAATTCAGATGAAGAATGTACATATAAAATAAGAGTCAAAACCAAGAAAAGAAAAATCGTGTCGAGTTGTGTAATTTATGTAAGTTCTCACTTTCTTGTGGACACGATAACTAGTGCCATTTTCACGAATTACTTTCAAGTGTGTAGCCTATATAAAATATTACCTTTTAAAATCTCGATCAAGTTCGTTAGAGAGTAAAATTGAACCAAGGAGGTAGAAATGGGGGGGGGGGGGGGGGGTCCTTCGCCGAAAAAGAAATATATCCTTATAACTTTTTAGTATGTGAGAAATCTAATCCATTCATAGTTAACTTAATACTATTCTTCGGATAAAGGCCAAACACTTATCTACGTAAAGTATTTTGATAGCACCAACCATTGACCAAACGAGTCCCTTGTTGTTGTTGTTGTTGTTGTTGTTGTTGGAATCTTCAGTCTTGACTGGTTTGATGCAGCTTTCCATGCCTCCCTGTCCTGAGCTAATCGATTCATCTCTACATAGCTACTATACCCTACATCCGAGGCAATCTGTATAACATATTCTAACCGTGGTCTACCCCTACAGTTCTTGTCCTCGACCCTTCCTTCCATAACTAAGCTTGATATTCCTGGGTGTCTTAGTATGTATCCTACCAACCTATCTCTTCTCTTCATTAACAGTCGCCAGAAACATCTCTCCTCTCCCTCGTTTTAATACATCTTCGTTTGTAACCTTATCAACCCATCTGATCATCATTCTCCTGTTACACCACATTTCAAACGCTTCAATTCTCCTCTTTTCTGCTGCACCAATAGTCCCATGTTTTACTTCCATAGAGTGCCACGCTCCAGACAAAGGCTTTAAAAAATGACTTCCTAATACCTAAATCTATATTCGAAGTCAACAGATTCCTTTTTTTGTAGAAATGCTTTCCTTGCCTGAGCCAACCTACATTTTATGTTCTCTTTGCTTCGTCCGTCACTGGTTATTTTGCTTCCTGAGTAACAGAAGTCTCCTACTTCCTTCAGCTTTTCACCTGCCAATATGATGTCCATAAAGGTTTATTTCGGCTGCATTCCAATATTTTTGTTTTACATTTGTTAATTTTCATCATGAATTCTTTCCTCAAGACGGAGTCCATACCATTCAAAAACTCATTCAAATCCTCAGGCTTGTCGGCCAAGATGACGATGTCATCAACAAATCTCAGACTTTAAATTATTTCTCCTGAATCTTCACTCCCACTTTAAATTTTTCTCCAATTTCCTTCATTGCTTGCTCAATGTAAAGATTGAAAAGTATGGGTGATAAGTTGCAGCCTTGCCTTACACCTTTCTGAATACCGGCTTCTCCCCCATGTCCTTCAGCTCAAATGACTGCTGTCTGATTTCTGTATAGATTGTAGATCACCCTCCTATCCCTGTACTTTTTAACAGGCACAATATCAAAACCGTGTAAAAAGGTCGACAGTCCTCTAAAAATTACCCAAGAAAAAAAGATTGATGCTTTTCAGTCGGTCAACACGATTGTACCCAAATGAGATGGGTTATTCCCTAATCCTGAAAAAGATTTACACGAGTTTAATAAATACACTTGGATGACGAGTTTCGATCGTCAAGCGATCATCATCAGATCCATTACATTTAGGCTACAAAATATTTATGTCTGAAAGTAAGGGTGAAAATATTTATAACTAGCAGTAGTGCCCCGCTTCGCCCGGTGGATTTATTCGTTTTTTGGAGGATAATGAATACTACTACAGAACTGGCACATGATACTTAAACTAACAGAAAACAATATTTTAAAAATATATCTTTTTGTGGTGGTGGTGTTGGTGGGGGTGGTGTTGGTGGGGGTGGTGGAGGTGGTGGTGGTGGTGGTGGTGGTGGTTGTAGTGGGGGTGATAAGTAGTACAGTATAATGAACGTAACATTCAGGTCATTTTCCCGTAATGATAATTATGAATAGGGAAACAGCTATTTAATAACTACAGCACTGACAAATATAATTTACAAACAAATTTACAAAGAAAAAAAAATAGAAAGAAGAGTAAGTGAAACAGAAGACACTGCCTAGGGCCTAATTTCATTGGCTGTTAGAAATGTAGAGACCAATAGTATAGTCTTTTGTCGCATAGCGCCGTAGGAAAATAATCCGAACTCTTTGGAAAACTTCGGCTGTCCCGAGCTACTGAGGTAGCAATAGTATCATTTATCTCCACAAAGCGCTTAACGATAAGTTTCGGAATAAATTAAGGTACATTTGAGAGCACCAACGCTTATTGCAGCTGATAACCTCAATGTACTGCACCAACACCATTGCACTTATAGAGGCATAATATTTCATGATTATAACTGTTTAAAGGGGCATACGAAATCTTTTTGCACTAATTACTCCCCGTGACTGCAATTTATGAACAGCTCAAAATGCAACTATTTTCGCAATTCTGCACCAGAACACTGGTAGGGGTGACGTGATGCAGCCCGAATTGCCATCAACAATAAACTTATTAAAATACTCTTACAGTTACTGTACACTACTACGGACATGAATGGTTCTAGGGCCTTCATACGTGGTTTTAAAGTACATTTTGCCTGTTATTTTAAATTTAGGGACTGGGGAGCGTTGTCCCAAATATCAAGTGGACAGTGTTACCAGCAGGGTTTCAAAGTGTAGCCTATGTAAAATTTGGTGCAATTAGGAGAATGTGTAGATTTGTGATGAAGGGCCTAAATGCAGGGAATGGAGGGGTCTGTCCGAAATTTCAAGCAGACAGTGTTACTCGTCGGGTTCCAAAAGGTAAGTATGCAAAATGTGGTTCAGATCGGTGAAACTGTGTAGATTTGTGCCAAAGGACCTAAATGCAGGGAATGGAGTGGTCTGTCCGAAATTGCAAGCAGACAGTGTTACTCCAAAGGGTAAGTAGGCTATGTAAAATTTGGTTCAGATCTGTGAAACTGTGTATATTTGTGCCAAAGGGCCTAAATACAGAGAATGGAGGGGTCTGTCCAAAATTTCATGCAGACAGTGTTACTCGCAAGGTTCCAAAGGGCAAGTACACAAATTGCCGTTCAGATCGGTGAAACTGTGTGGATGTGTGTCAAAGGGCCTAAATGCAGGGAATTGAGTGATCTGTCCGAAATTTCATGTAAACAGTGTTACTCGCAGGGTTCCAAAGGGTAAGTATACAAATTTTGGTTCAGATAGGTGAAACGGTGTACGTATCACTAACCATAACGCCAGCGCATGTGGATAGAGCTGTTCGGGAACACTTGTTCTACCGACTTACTGAGCAAAAATCAATCTTGAAGGTTACCTGAGAGGTGTAGCCTAATGTTACATAGCCTTAACTATTCCTCTTAAATCTGGCTATCATATAAAAACAAGATTTTTTCGAATCGGACTGGTAGTTCCAGAGATTAGCGCGTTTAAACACACAAACTCTTCAGCTTTATTATATTAGTATAGATAATGAATAGAACTGGAGCGCTCAAGGATAATGATCGGAAAGCACCAACGCTTATTACAGCTGATAACCTCAGTGTACTGCACCAACACCATCGCCCTTATACAGAGGCATACTATTGTTATGATAACTGTTTTAAGGGGCCTAAGAAATCACTTTGCACTGATTACTCCCCGTGACTGCAATTTATAAGTAGCTCGCAATTCTGCACAAGAACACTGGTAGGGGCGACGTGATGCAGCCCGCATTGCCAAGCAACAATAGACTTACTGTCGAAAGTGATGGGCTCATCTCAGCAACGCTGTACAGCTTTTCCCGGAGCGGCTGGTTGGTGAACCATGTATTATTTCCACGTACAAATACAAACCGATATAAAATAAGTGAATTAATTTACGTATTTCACAATCATACAGCATACCTTTTTGATGTATAAGGATTACAACGCGACCAAGAACTACATTTTCCAATCATCCCGAGCCGAGAAACAGTTACCTTACAAAAATGATAACTTTGTTTCTTGGACATACAAAAATGTGAAATTAATCAACCAGTTATACAACATTCCAATGTATATTGTGTTAAAATTTGGATTCGATCTGATGGCAGGTTTTTGAGATAATAAATCTTAAATGTGACGCATGGTTGAAACACGCTTAAAAACGTGCACTTTGTGTGTTCCAACTGCGATAAAAAATATTAAAATATAAATTTAAAAATCCAAACCTTCATGAACTAACGTAAAATAGAACTAGGAAAATGATGATGGTATTGGATTTTATGTATGCCTATTGGTTACTTCACAAACAACCTTCAAACTTCAGTGCACATAATACTATGGTCGACAGTAGGTATTATTGAAGCTGTTCGGGAGCGTTTGTTCTTCCGACTTACTGAACAAAAATCAATCTTTAAGGTTACCTGAGAGGTGTAGCCTAATGCTACATAACCTAAACTATTCTTCTTGAATCTGGCTATAATATACAAAAAAAAAATCGAATCCGACTGGTAGTCCCAGAGATTAGCGCGTTTAAACACACAAACACACAAACATACAAACTCTTCAGCTTTATTATTAGTATAGATAGTATAGATACGTACACTTCTTTAGTTGCGGTATTAGTTGAGATAGTTCACCTCGTCAATATTTGTTAGTTATAGTCTATGTGATGTTTAGTTAAGTGTAGTGTAGATAGTGTCGAAGACAACTGCTCTCACCAGGACACGCAAGACTCAATCAGATAAGTAGCCTGTACAATACAGCCTGAATTGACAATTTAACTACACTGGTCAAAACAATTAGGGGATCAGCTGAGATATCATGCACAAGATACATAGGCTTATGGTAACGTCTTTTATTCCGAGTTCAGTTACAATTGTAATTTGTGTGTGCTACAGTACGATATTGTGCTGTCTCAACTTTTTAATGGAGGTTTACATGGTGTTTACTTAAGAGCTAGGCACCATGGGGCTGCCATAATAGTGAAAACGTCATTCTCGTTGCCCTCCAATATGGTGTGTGATCACCTCGGACGGGCAGGACAGTTGCACACCTGCGTGGCATGGACAGTATGAGGTTATCAATCAGCTCTTGAGGGATATTTGGCCATTCTTCCATGAGTGCTATATCCAGCTCGGCAACCGTTGTGGGAGGTGCTGGTCTGACTGCAATACGTCTGCCAAGTTAATCCCAGACATGCTCAATCGGGTTTAAGTCCGGTGGACAAGCTGGCCATTCCATTCATTCAATGCCCTCGTCGTGAAGCATGTTGTCCAACAGTGCAGCTCTGCGGGGACGTGCGTTATCGTCCACCAGAATGAATCCATCGCCTATGTCACCAGCGTAGGGCTCAACAAACTGTCGAAGGATCTCGTCTCGATACCTCTCAGCAGTCAAAGCGCCATTCTGAACGACATAGAGGTCCGTACGTCCGCCAATACTGAATCCTGCCCACACCATTCGTCCATCACCATGATTTGGTGCTGTTTCCTGCACATAAGCGGGATTGTTCCAAGTTCCACGTTCTCTCCAGATGAGGGAATGACGATTGTCCGGCTGAACACAAAATCTTGACTCATCTGTGAACAGAACCCGGTGCCATTCGTCACGACGCCAATCCTGATGTTCCTCCGTCCAGTTTCCGCGGGCTAAACGGTGTCGTGGTTTTAATGGGACACACGCCATAGGCCTCCGTGCGTAGAGGCCCCTTTCCCGAAGGCGATTTCGGACTGTTTGTGTTGATATTGCACGTCTTGTTGCCGCCTGGAGGGTGCGTTGCAGCTGAGTTGCATTCAGCCTCCTGTCTCGGCGGGCTGTTAACCGGAGATAACGGTCATCTCTTGCTGATGTTACCCGTGGACGACCTTGGCCTGGCCTTCTTTTAACGGTTCCTGTTGTCTGAAATCGCGTCCAGGTTCTGGAAATTACACTTTGAGACACTCCAATAGCTGCAGCCATCTCCCTCTGTGTCTGTCCCGCTTCCAACCTTCCTATGGCTCTTCATGCCATACCTTCGGGTAAGTTACGTTGTTGTTGCATTGCACTGCCTACTCACTACACCATCTGAACCCAACTGCTTGTGTCATTCGTTTGGAAGAGTAAACACACGTCCACACCAACCCCCTCTGCAGCAACTTTCAGTTATTACCACTATCTCGGGTGCCGTAATATTGTTGTCTCCACTCCGTAGAACCGACAAAAAGACGTCGAACCATTTTAGGTCATTCTGCCGATGACAATACGTCGGAACCTAGATATCTCAACTGATCCCCTAATTGTTTTGACCAGTGTACAATCACATATTCACTCTAAACAAGCAAGTTTGGAGGTCAATCCCCACTTTCAGTATTGTAACAAAACATCACATAGACAATAACTAACAAATATTGACTAGTTGAACTACCTCAACTAATACCGCAACTAAAGAAGTGTACATATTTTAGATATTTTCATCCATACTTTCAGACATAAAACCTTTGACGCTTCGCTTGACGAGTGAAGCTGGTCATCTAAGTGTATTTATTTGTTGTTGTTGTTGTTGTTGGAGTCTTCAATTATTTGACTGGTTTGATGCAGCTCTCCAAGCCTCCCTGTCCTGAACTAATCGTTTCATCTCTACATAGCTACCACACCTTACATCCGAGGCAATCTGTTTAACCTTGGTCTACCCCTACAGTTCTTGTCCTCGACCCTTCCTTCCATAACTAAGCTTGCTATTCCTGGGTGTTTTAGTATGTGTCCTACCAACCTATCTCTTCTCTTCTCTTCATTAGCATTCACCAGAAACATCTCTCCTCTCCCACTTGTCTTAATACCTCTTCGTTTGTAACCCTATCCACCCATCTGATCTTGATCATTCTTCTGTAACAACACATTTCAAATGCTTCAATTCTCCTCTTTTCTGCTACACCAATAGTCCAAGTTTCACTTCCATAGAGCGCCACGCTCCAGACAAAGGTTTTCAAAAATGTCTTCCTAATACCTAAATCTATATTCGATGTCAACAGGTTCCTTTTCTGTAGAAATGCTTTCCTTGCCTGAGCCAACTACTTTTTATATCCTCTTTGCTTCGTCCATCACTGGTTATTTTGCTTCCTAAATAACAGAAGTCTCCTACTTCCTTTAGTTTCTCCCCTACCAATTTGATGTCCATAGAGGTTTCTGATTTATTGCGGCTGCATTCCAATATTTTTGATTTACAATTATTAATTTTCATCATGAATTCTTTCCACAAGAAGAGTCCATACCATTCAAAAACTCATGTAATTTTTTCATGATTAGGGAATAACCCATCTCATTTGTGTACAATCGTGTTGACCGACTGAAAAGCATCAAACTATTGTTTACTAAGGCAACTCTGAAAATGGCTTCAAACACCGTAATTACCTAAGACTTTTGTCTGAAAGAATTTCTTATATGGCCCTCCCTTACGCCAATGGATGAGAAATATTTTCGCAATTATAAGTAGATGTATGCTAAAAATGTGGAATTTTTGTTGGTATACAACAATTGGATAATTGCTTGCCACGGTGGGTGAGTGGTCAACGTGTCGGTCTACAAACCTCAAGCTTGCAGGTTTGCTCCTGGCCGTGGTAAGCGATTTTGGAAAGGCGGCAAAAATTGCGACACCATGTCATACTGTGTTGGCATGTCAATGAACCCATTTGAATTCAGTAGGCCGTGTTCATAATGGCAAAATTAATCTCGGGAGTTTCCCCCAACACAAAGTTCCTTATTTCTCTACTAGAAAGCGCTATACTGTTCAAGGAGCTTAAGATATCTAATCTCCTTGACTTTCATAGTGCTTCAAGGAACAATTAAATTCGACATAAAAACTACCCTTTGGGTGTCAAATAAAGCTTGCACCAGGCACCCGCGGCCCTACGATTATATTATTATTACTATTATTATTATTATTATTGGAAAATTTAGTGAATTCGAAATAGTTTTCTTTGCCCGGTGAGATCTACCTCCGCCTTATGACGTGCAGAGAGGGATTTTATCATTTTAAATGATTATGTCGACTTCGCTGGAGTCTGGCGTTACGTTAGGGTGACGGGACGAAATGTACCGAGAATGCACTGAGGTGTGTGACGTCATAGTACTGCTTGAGCTTCTTCCTTTCCCTGCGCGCTCCGATGAGCGTGACGTCATCCAGCCAGCTACCTCCTTTGACCTTGGTTTGCACTTGCTTTTTTATATTTATTTTTATTTTTTTATTTTTTGCTAACGGACTTTTGAGTTCACGCAGCATTTGTAGCATTTAAAATGATATAAAGTCTAGTCTTTCAGACTGACTATCAGAGTTTTTTTTCTTTAGCGTTGTACAAAGTGGAGCCTGGAGGCTCAACAAGACAGACATCAATAAGCTGGAAACATTTGAGATGTGATGTTAGCGTAGAATGAGAAAATACCCCCTGGGGTGAAAGAACGACTAACATTGTTAGAAATTGTTCAAGAAAGGAGACCGATACTTCATAACAGGATGAGGCAATTTACAGGCTAGAACATGGGATTCGGCATGGCAGGCTAATGATTGACGTGATAGAGGGTAAAATACCAAAGAAACGACCTCTAGGAAGACCGAGAAATATATTGTTGTCGAGACATTTCTTGATAATGCTGGGCTGCAGAGATATCAAGACGCCAAATGTACTGCACAAGACTGAACTGAATGAAGAAAACTCATTCTGGGAGCAAACCAGTCGAGAATGATATAGCCTACTCTTGATGATGATGATGATGATGATGTACAAACAAAAGACTGGACTGACGCCCACATGTCTTTCATTTTGAGGGGCGTGGTTGTGCAGCGGTCAAGCTCTTTGCCTTTCACCAAGGCGAACCGAGTTCGATTCCCAGTCAATGCCTGTGAGATTTTCGAAGTGAAATGCCATGTCCTGCGATTCGGATTCCACGTAAAAAAAAGAGGTCCCGTGGCTCATGATCGAGAGATTAACGGTCACGTTAAACTACAAACTCTTCTTTCATATTGTCGTAATTAAATGATATTGGACCCTATTGATATCAATAGGGTTCAATATGTTACACCAGATAAAATATTCGCAGGATAACAGAACTAACATTTGTCCTGAGATTTCAAGTCACAATAAGTGAACACCGCAAGTCATGTGAAAGCAATCCCTAATTGTCCAGACGTCAGGTCATTACTACGCACAGCGTTCCTTTAAAGCCATCTGGCCGCACAAAATAACTTTGCATACAGAAATCTTATATAAAAAAGTGAAAGTCTGTATGTGGGTATGTATGCTATATCTACAGTATACTGTATGTTTGTTCTCTATACAAATCATTAAAAATCATAAGTATATTTGCATAATCACAAGATGGCAGCTGTGCGAAATTTTAAAATCTCGTTTTTAGTTATTGTGTTCTAATCATGCGATTGGAGTTTGAATACCACACGTACACAATAATCTTAATGTAATAGTATATTTGACTCCACAATGATCTTCCAATCATTGAATAATTTAAATATTTTTTCCTATCAAGAAGGTAGTTCTCAACATTTTAATAATAATAATAGAAATAACATTGTGAACATTGCTATAAGACGTCTTAATTACCCCCATGAAAACAAAAATTAACACCATCATGAAAGTAATTGTGAGACAGTTTTGTGCATATAGGCTACTGTATATCCCATTTTACCATTGCTGCATGCTCTGCTACTTAGTTGTACTCCACAGTACTTTTCGACTAGGTTTACAGTGAGTTAATATTGAACTTTAACATCAGAGTCAAGGAGAAGTATGTTCTAAACTCACTTAGGGGCAAAATGAATATACTCTGCGAAATATATTGGCACGTATCTTTCGGTAACATACAAAGGTACCTCCCGGGCAACGCCGGGTACAATAACTAGTGGTCTATAAATCTTAAATTAACTGTTCAACATTACGTTTATCTTTTTCCTTATTCTCAGTCAAAAGAATTGAGGTTGAACTTTTCTTAATAATAATAATAATAATAATAATAATAATAATAATAATAATAATACTAATAATAATAATAATAATAATAATAATTATTATTATTATTATTGAAGCCTCCGTGGCTTAGGCGGCAGCACGCCGGCCTCTCACCGCTGGGTCCGTGGTTCAAATCCCGGTCACTCCATGTGAGATCTGTGCTGGACAAAACGGAGGCAGACAGGTTTTTCTCCGGGTACTCCGGTTTTCCCTGTCAAAATTTCATTCCAGCAACACTCTCCACTATCATTTCATTTCATTTCATCTGTCATTCATTTAATCATTGCCCCAGAGGAGTGCGTCAGGCCTCGGCAGCCGGCACAGTCCATATCCTCGCCGCTAGATGGGGGCTTCATTCATTCCATTCCTGACCCGGTCGGAGACTGGAAGCAGGCTGTGGATTTTCATTCATTATTATTATTATCAACTGGATTAGGATTTTCCTTAACGCTGCTGAACTTAGATGATTTTCTGATTTCATATTTTAGAAAAATACTGCAGATTAAAAGAAATAAGCAACGATTTGTATTTTATTTTGGAATCTATCCTCTTCATATAATCCACATGTGCTTTAATTGAAATATTACAGATAGGTTTATAATGAGAAGACTTAAGTAGAAAGCTTGTTATGTTTATATTTCAACCAAATTATTTTCCTACAGCAACAGTATTTGCAAATCTCACACTTCTTACAGAAAATTATATTTATGAAATTAGAATGCAATTCGTCACTGCTGATGTCATTTGTGTGCTGAGTCCATTGATTGGCAGCTTAGCTGTAATACTCACCAGTTATTCGATATTTATGACATTATAGGATTTGAGTACTCATTTCTTTGATTTACTGTTTCTGAAATCCATGCAAAATGATAAAGGAAGACCTCAGAATGTTAAAATGACATGAAACAGGCGTCACAGCGGCCAAAATGTGAAATGGACAGTAACTATGGAGCGTATCTTCCTTCATCAACACTATTTGCAAATCGCACACTTCGTACATTTTTTAAATGTAATTCTTTAAAGAAAAAATAATAATTTATGAAACGATAGTACAATTCGTCACAGCTAATGTCTAGTCTCTTTCATTTGACTGCTCTTTTTCACGATCGGTCGCTTGTGGCGCCGCAGGAGGGATCTATACTACTGAAATAATATGTATGATATTTTAATGCTACTTTAGTGTAGGCTAATTTTCATTTCAGAATATACAATACAAAATACTAATTGAAGTGTGGCTTATAACAACTACAGAACTTTTCAACATAATAAAATACTGTTGTTGTTGTTTCAGTCTTATGACTGGTTTGATGCAGCTCTCCATGCCCCCTGTCCTGAGCTAATCGTTTCATTTCTACATAGCTACCACACCCTACATCCGAGGCAATCTGTTTAACATATTCTAACCTTGGTCTACCCCTACAGTTCTTATCCTCGACCCTTCCTTCCATAACTAAGCTTGCTATTCCTGGGTGTCTTAGTATGTGTCCTACCAACCTATCTCTTCTCTTCATTAGCAGTCGCCAGAAACATCTCTCCTCTCCCACTCGCCTTAATACCTCTTCGTTTGTAACCCTATCTACCCATCTGATCATCATTCTCCTGTAACACCACATTTCAAATGCTTCAATTCTCCTCTTTTCTGCTGCACCAATAGTCCAAGTTTCACTTCCATAGAGCGCCACGCTCCAGACAAAGGCTTTCAAAAATGACTTCCTAATACCTAAATCTATATTCGATGTCAACAGATTCCTTTTTTGTAGAAAGGCTTTCCTTGCCTGAGCCAACCTACCTTTTATATCCTCTTTGCTTCGTCCATCACTGGTTATTCTGCTTCCTAAGTAACAGAAGTCTCCTACTTTCTTCAGCTTTTCATCGGCCAATTTGATCTCCATAGAGGTTTCTGATTTATTTCGGCTGCATTCCAGTATTTTTGTTTTACATTTATTAATTTTCATCATGAATTCCTTCCGAAAGACGGAATCCATACCATTCAAAAACACATTCAAATCCTCAGGCTTGTCGGCCAAGATGACGATGTCATCAGCAAATCTCAGAGTAGAAATTATTTCTCCTTGAATCTTCACTCCCACTTTAAATTTTTCTCCAATTTCCTTCATTGCTTGTTCAATGTAAAGATTGAAAAGTATGGGTGATAAGTTGCAGCCTTGCCTTACACCTTTCTGAATACCAGCTTCTCTCTCATGTCCTTCAGCTCGAATGACTGCTGTCTGGTTTCTGTATAGATTGTATATCACCCTCCTATCCCTGTACTTTATTCCAATAGATTTCAAAATGTCAAACAATTTAGTCCAATCAACGTTATCAAAAGCCTTTTCTAAGTCTACAAATGCCATGAACGTTCTCTTATCTTTCCTTATTCTACCTTCCAAAATCAGCCTAAGACTTAGTACAGCTTCCCTTGTTCCTACATTTCTCCTGAAACCAAACTGGTCTTCACCCAACTCCGTTTCTATCTGGCTTTCAATCCTCTTGTAAATTATTCTAGACAGGATCTTTGAAGCATGAGTAATCAAGCTGATTGTACGGTAATCTTCACATCTGTCAGCTCCCACTTTCTTTGGTATAAGGATGATAACATTCTTCTTGAAATCAGGGGGTACCTCACCTGTCTCATAAATCCTACACACCAAGTGAAATAACCTGATCAGACCTTCATCTCCTATGCAGCGTAGCAACTCAATCGGTATATCATCTATGCCTGGTGCTTTATTCCTGCCTAAGTCCTCTAATGCTCTGTCAAATTCTGATCTCATTATTAAATCTCCTTTTGCATCTTCATCAATTTCCTCCTCCCTTTCCATTACATGATTCTCGATCTCCTTTCCCTTATACAAGCACTCTATGTAAGCTTTCCATCTCAACCTTTTCTTCCCTATCTGTTAGAGGCTTTCCATTTGTGTCCCTAATATTACAGCACTTAGTCTTCTTTTCCCCAAAAGTATTCTTAACCCTTCGATAAGCTGTGTCTACTCTTCCTAATTTCAGACAATTTTCTATACCTGCACATTTCTCTTTCAACCATTCTTCCTTCGCTTCCTTGCACTTCTTGTTAACCTCATTTCTCAGACGTCTGTATTCTGCTTTCCCCTTTTCATCTCTTAGATTCTTGTGTTTCCGCCTTTCATCCATCAATTCTAGTATATCCTGAGTGATCCACGGTTTTCTACCTATTCTTTCTTTCCTACCAATGTTTTCTTCTGCGGATTTTGTTATTTCATTCTTCAAAAGTGCCCAATCGTCTGCAATTGAAGTTTGTTTAGGGGTTTTGATTAGTCCTTCCTTTATACTGCCCCCGTAATTGAATTATGTAGAGACCACGGTGGCTATATTTGAAATTATGATTAGAGTTATGGCTGTCATAGTTATGACGTGGGTAGTCATGACGTAAGCACGGATGACGTAAATGTTATGCCAGCAAGCTACTTGAGCTGAGATTCTCAGTGACGTCAGCATTTTTGTCCAGAATGTTCCAAGATGTACGACGCAGTCGCAGGAAACGAGGAATTCTGCTGAGGAAGAAACTATGCTATTGGAGGAGAGGCATGAACCAATGAACGATAGTTTAAAGGAAGACGGAGATTGCTGAAACTATGGTATTTTTATGACTTTTTGAATGCAGAATTGTGGAAATACATTTGCAGTAATAGCATTGATTTGGAATTTTGATGAAATTTATTTTCAGTTTTTGAATTTTGAAAATCCGTCATGAATTAACGAAGTTGGAAGTTCTAGCGATGACGCAGTATCACGCTTTGGAAGGGATGGTAACGCCCCTCGAGAAGGTAATAAAAGGGCTTGCGCAGCAGAGAGGAGCCTCTTCTCTTCTCTTCTCTTACGTTCGCTGATCATTCTGAGATCTAATGCTCAGATCATCGAAGTATTTGTGAAAGTCAGTTTATTATACATTCAATATAGTGAGACATCAAAGTGAACAGCAAGTGAAAAGAATCGTTTTTATAACGCGTGGCGAGGCCACTTTGTTAACGAGAACCAGGTCAAACTAGGTGAAGTTGAAACGGACCTTAGAAAGCTTATAAAAGTTTAGCTTCAAACAGTTAGCGGTCTACGATAACATAATTGTATTGTGCAGTACTACAAGCAATTATAGAGAAAAGCTGAACAATTTCGACCGAGTACTTCAAAATATATTAGCTATTTTATACGACTGGCAAAAGTGATTATCTCGCCACTAGAGAAACACTTTTGTATAAGCCGGAATCAACGCAAGGCTAACGCTGTGAGTGGAGTAGAAAGACTTCAGATTGCTTGCTTACAGAACGATACAGTATAATGGAGCAATTGAATACGACAGTTTGTTCTTCTGACACTACAACTAAAGTGCAAATGGAGGGCTAAGAGGCTTATTGCAATTGGGACATACTTCAATGGAGTAAGATAGCGACATGGAACTTCGCTAATTGCTATTCCACACAAGCGAACATGCGGTGAATACCATCTACACCCATGTTTCGTAAGTAAAGGCTGAATACCATCGAACAGCCATAGAAACAATTTCATACTCTGAATATGAATAATTTCTTCGGAAATTTCTACAAAACGTCATGATGATTGTCTACTGGAACTTCAGGGAATTTTTCAAGAGAGGTCAGGGTAGTCCCGACTCACAAAGAAGATTATTGCCGGAAGGATGTCTATTCGTTTTCGAGGAGCAGAGCGATTCACGGAGAAGGAAGCAGTTCGATTCTCCGAAGGTGCTATTTCCTATTTCGAGGATGGAGCTCAGCTTTAACGTGGTGAAATGGATCCATCAGCAGTCTTCTTTGAGGAATTTTCCTCTGGAACATCAATCGGCAGATAAGGTAGTCGTGAACGTTTATTGTATTTGAGTAACCTAGTAATGTTTGAGCAACCATTTTTCCCATATTTTTATCCTCATGTATTTTGCCTTATTTTCTTGTTGAGATTCTTATTCTCAGTTCACCTTGTTGAATTTTGCATTTTTTCGACGATTTATTAAGACATTGTTATGTCATGGGCATAGTTAACGATTTTGAATCAGTTCAGACTGATATTTAGATTTTTCAGTAATTAATTTTTTTGTAGTCACGATTTGACTGTAAGTTAATGATTTTTAATGGCAGATTTAAATTCAGACAGCGTGTCACTTTATTAAAGTAATTCAACCCCAATTTAATTACTTTGAACAATTTTCTGTCATCATCAAGAAGGAAGAACATTTAAATGATTTTAGAGCGTTAAAATCTCTTACGTTATCGACGATCTTGGAAATACTAGTCGTTATTTGTATTGATTGCAACACAGACATTTATCGTCAGTTATGAATGAACATTGCATCATAGACAATTTTGTGAAAGAGTAATGTTAATAATGAATTATTGAATGCATTAAAGTCAAGTACTTTTGTTAGGAGTTTTTCTCAATTAGAGAATTATCTAACGATGTTTGCATTCCCCAGTCTAATTGGATTCTATTCGACTACTTTGCATTTTAGTCGCACTTTATTTGAAGATAGTATTTTCATACTACAATTTCTTTTAAGATGTTAATCTTAAATTTTGATAGACCAGATAGGCGTATATAAGCGTATTCACTATTAAATTTGTTTGTGATTGGCAAGTTTTGACTTCATTTCAGTTCATGAATGAAATCTACGAAGGTTAAATAGAAAAACAGTTTTGAAACAAATTTATGATTATAAAATTTTTAAGTGGAACTATGAATGTATAATCGCTAGTGCAGCGCGTGTTGAAAGTCGCTGAGATATAATGCCCTTGAATATGAAGGAAGTTCCCACAGGAATAAATGTTAAAGAATTATTTGTGGAAGTTTTGTAAGTGATGTGAAAGTTTTAAATGCCATATAGATTAATATATGATGATTTTGGGCATATATTTTAATGCAGATTGTGCATTAACTTGTTAGCGAAGGATTTTCCGCTGGAGTAAGATTGTTATAGTTCGTTGAAAATTAATCAAGTGATTTACTGTTATAATTAACACGAGTTTTGAAAGAATTTGAGACAAGATGTTGAATGAAGGTTGCCGTCACAAATCATTATTAAAAAAACTTTATTAAACCGGATTGTGACATTATATGTATAACTAACCTTCATTGGTCGATTATATTAAACAGGAATATAAAATTACCAACCGAATGAACATGTGGCTAATGTATTTATTAAATTAATAATTCAAACAATTTAAATGTTAATATTGTAAATAATTGTTGTAAATATTTTTGAAAATATTATGAAACGAGAGTAATGTTAAAGGCGTGCTTATAATATTTTTATTGTCTTTGACAAATATTATAAACAATTTCTAATTATTATAAATAATTTATGTGATTTTGTTATAAACATTTAAGAGCTAATTAAACATTTGGATTGAAGTTAACAAGTTTAAGAAATTTATGTAATGATCCATTAGGATGTGATCAAAGTACTTGAAAGATTTGCGTAAATATAATGTGAGTTGTCTTGTAAGACATTTAAAAGCTTGAGAGTGCAGGCTGGATTCTTACGTAACATAGCGTGTGAGAAGGGAGTGCATTTGACCAGTATGCGTCAGGCTGGAAGGTAGCCCGCAGCTGTGTCAACATATGGTTTTCAGAGAGTGAGGTCGTACACTCCGGCCTTGCGACTATAAATACCATTCTCTTGTTTATTAAAAGGAAACAAATGCTCTATATATGTCACACCCTGACGTCCTTTTCCAATCCAATAGTGTTATGAATATTACGGTATTTGGAGCTCTTGGGAGCTAAAATGTTTAATATCATGTTGTATAATAATTTTGCAAGTCCTAATGGAGGACGTAGTCAGATTGACTTGGGCTATTGATAGCCACGTATATTTTGTTGTGTTAGGAAAATCATACCCTTTATTAGAAATAAAGCTTTTGTACAGTTCAAAGTTCTCGTCTTCGTTCCTGGTTCATTTTTAAATGTCATGGCGGAGATTATTGTGTGAACAGACTTTTAGTGATCCTGTTGTCAACTCAAACCCCGAGATAATTAAGAGGTAAGCAACGGTAAGTATGCACCCCCGTCTATTTTGGTGTGTTCCACAATGATTTCCTGTGAATTTCTGTGCTCTTATCTCGATAGTATCTGTCAGTGCCATTTTCATTGATGTAACTGTGCCGGTGCGATTGATAATTGGCAATCCGATTGAGGGGGCGGATATCTGACAGCCTACTATCCAGGTAAACGGGGACAATACCCTTCTTGAATCTTTCGTTTACATCCTTTACTTTCAGTCTGTCTATTGCCCACCGTTTTGGCTTTTGACTTTTCTTCAGTTTCTTCAACTTTAATCTGCATTTCATTACAACCAGATTGTGGTCAGAGCTTATGTCAGCACCAGGATATGTTTTACAATCCAAAATCTGGTTTCGAAACCTCTGCTTGACCATAATGAAGTCGATTTGGTAACGCCCTGTATCTCCTGGTCTCATCCATGTGTATATTCTTCTATTGTGGTTATTGAATAAGGTGTTAGCTATGACCAGCTCATGTTCGGTGCAGAATTCCATCAGCCTGATTCCTCGATCATTCCTTTCACCTAATCCGAAATCTCCTACTATCTTCCCTTCTCTCCCTTTTCCTACCACAGCATTCCAATCTCCCATTACTATAACATTTTCATCACCTTTGATATACCTCAGAATGTCATCTATTTCTTCGTAGACCTTTTCAACATCCTCATCATCAGCTTGACTGGTAGGCATGTAGACTTGTACCACTGTGGTGCATGTAGGTTTAGTATTGATTTTTGCTACAATAATCCGTTCACTGTATTGCTCTTAATATTCCACCCGCTGTCCAAGTTTCCTACTCAATATGAGACCAACCCCTGCTTGGCCATTGTTTGATTTAGTGCTAAGGACCCTATAGTCTCCTGACCAAAAGTCCTGCTCTTCCTGCCAGCGCATTGCACTAATCCCAACCAAATCCAACCTCAACCTATCCATTTCCCTTTCTAAGTTTTCTAACTTTCCACTTCCTAGCAGACTTCTAACATTCCACGCTCCGATCCGTAGAATGTCAGATTTCCTCTTTGTCACTTCTGTGATGTTAACCCCCTCTCGAGTAGTCCCCACCCGGAGATCCGAACGGGGGACTAGTTTACCTCCGGATTGAAATTTTACAAGGGAGGAGGCCATCATCACATGTAATTATGCATAGAGAGGTGCATATCCTCGGGAATAGCATTACGGCTGTAGTTTCCCGTTGCTTTCAGCCGTGCAGCAGAACGCAGTGTAGCCATTAGTTGGCTTATATTATCAATATCTTAACCGTCTATTAGACTAGTAAAGAATTGATTTATTCTGGAAGGCTGCTACTCCCTTTCAGAATAAGTAAAGAGCAATTCTACTACAAATAAAGGTCATAAAATGCCTTTGAGTGTGGCGAACTCATCGTACTAATAGCCTATAAAATGAGTGAGTGTGAATTGAGGCCTCGGAAAGTGCTAGGGCGTCCCCTGCAGGCGACGCGCAGTTCCCAGGGGTCTGGGGGGAACTGTGAGAAGTAGGCTACCAGACACCACAAACATCGCCTTCATAAACGTGATGAGCCTAAATGGCAAGACAGAAGAATTGGTGGACTACATGGAAAAGTAGGAAATAGCAATGATAGGAGTCAGTGAAGCGATATGGAAGGGAAAAGGTGAGAAAGAAGTCAAGAAAGGGAAGGGATATAGAATATATTGGAGTGGAGGAAAGAAGGCAATGAATGGTGTTGCATTAATATTGAGAGAAGACTTAGTGCAGTATGTTGAGAAAGTAGACCAAATTAATGACAGAATGATGAAAATTAGACGGACTTGAGAGTGGAACAAAGGATTTTATACAGATTTATGCACCCCAGACAGGGAAGGTAGATGAATGTTTAGAGGATTTCTTAGGAGAACTGGAAAAGTGTATAGAAGACAAAGAGGTTATAATAATGGGGGATATGAATGCACATGTGGGAACAGATAGGCAGGGAAAAGAAGAGATAATTGGCCCATTTAGCTATGGAAATCAGGATGAAGAAGGAGAAATGTTAAGAGATTTCTGTAGAAGGAATGGATTAATTGTTGGAAATACATGGTTTAGGAAAAAGAACTCCCAAAAAATAACTAGGTATGGATGGGGAGACAAAGACAAAAACAATGATCGATCTTATCCTAGTGGAAAAGGATAAACGTAGACAACTGGTAGATGTGACAGCTATGCCAAGAGGAGATTTTGAAGGAGACCATAAAGTGGTGATAGCCAAATTAAGGCTTGGATTGTACGACGTTTTTAAGAATATTAGTTGGACGTTTGAAGTAGTTCTGTCGAATTGCATGAAGACGTACGTTATGAAGATTTTAACTATTGCATGTTGGATTTGTCGAGTACAGTAGGCCTATATGAACACACAAAATATATATAGGCCTACATTGTCGTCAAACTCTCTATATCTCTGGTGAAAACAATAATAAATAAACTTGTCATTGAAATACGATTTCATGAGTCAGGAGAGGCCACATGCCATTCCTTACATATGGTTCTTATCACAGTATAAGAAACAGTGAAAGAATGCATGTTGTGCAACAAAGCACGTTAGAAAGGAAGGTATTAAGCCTTACTAGGGGACCTGTGCGAGAAATCTCGCATGTTCAGTAACCACCCTCCCGTCTTTTGTGTTATGAGGGCTTTTATAAATATGTTTATTTGTTTAAATGTACTTTTTAAACAAATTGTCGATATTTATGAAATCCTAGTGCAATTCGTCACTGTTGCCGGTAATTCCATTCGAACATTCTTTTCAATGCGCAATGGGTTGTGTATAGACTACCCGGCCGGCTCTAGTGCTATGTGGGCTGGACGCGACACAATTCTGCCAGGGGCTATCGTCTTGTTTATTTGTTTAAAAGCACTTTATAAACAAATATATTTCCGTTGACTTTTCAAGAAATGCAAGATTTTTCCTGTACTATTGAATAGATTTGGAAGATTTTGGCACAAACCACACCTTCTAACTCCCTCTGGTTTAGGAGCTTGAGTTTTGTGAAACATACACCTTAGCGTATTATAGGATAAGATAGTGCCAGGGGCCCGATATATCGGGCGAGTGAGCTTCTGTTAAACAAGTAGTTCCGTGAAGAACTATACAGCCTATTTTCATATATCCTACTTATGTTAATTGCCACTATCAACATACACAATTTCAGTTTGATTGCTGTAATAGATTCGTAGATATTGAGAACCGACTAAATATTTCGGATGGTCGCCATGTTGGATTTTATGTATGTAGGTCCTAGAGTTATGTACTGTTACATGCAGATTATTGTGAACGTGTAGTATTCAAACTTCAATCGCATAATTAGGACACAAGAAAAAACAAGGAGATTTAAAAAAAATTCACAGCTGCCATCTTGAGGTTATGGAAACAATTGAAATAAATTAGATGCCAGTGGATTAACATTCGGATAAAGATTTACTGTACCAAGTTTCACTGCCCGCGGATGGTTAAATTGCGAGAAACGTCCATGTGAATATTAATAATTCGCGTCACCGCCATGTTGGATTTGTGATCACCAGGTTATTTAAAGTCCTATAGGTGAACTTAAGTTCATAGCCCCTATGAACATTAAAAATGCAGTTTGATTACTAAAATAGATTCGTAGATACTCAGTATCGTCTAAATATTTCGGATGGTCGCCATGTTGGGTTGTTAAATGTATAGGCCATAGAGTCATGTACCATTAAAGGAAAATTATTGCGTAGGTTCATTATTCAAACTTTCACTTCGATCGCATGACTACATCACAAGAAATAAAAACTTAATTTTAAAATTCGCACTGCCGCCATCTTGAGGTTATGTAAACAATTGAACTAAATTAGATACCAGTGGATTACAATGTGTATAAATATTTCCTGTACCAGGTTTCAGTGCGCTTGGAACATTAAATCGCGAGAAAGGTCTATTTAAAGTGTTCAAATTCGCTTGGCCGCCATGTTCGTTTTGTAGTTAACCGGTTTTTGAAAATCTTATAGATGGACTTCCAGTAGTGCCCTTTATCTCCGTACAAAATTTTAGGGAGATACCGCTATTAGTTTCAGAGATATAGAATGCCGGTGAAATATTTCGCACATCCGCCATCTTGTGATTATGTAAACAATTGAACGAAGTTAGATGTCGGTGCATTACAATGTATATAAACATATACTGTACCAAGTTTCATTGGGTTTGGTTGGTCAAATCGCGAGAAACGTCTATTTAAAAGTCGCAAATTCGCTTGGCCACCATGTTGGTTTTGTAGTTACCAGGTTTTCAAAAGTCACATAAGTGAACTTATAGTAGTTCCCTCTATCACCATAGAAAATGTCAGGGAAATATCGGTAATAGTTTCGGAGATATTGAATGCTGGTGAAATATTTCGCACAGCCGCCATGTTGGATTGGTGAGTCGTAACAAAATTTGAAGGGCACCGTCAAGGTCGCCGGGAATAGTGCTATGAACTTTCCGAGTTTCATTGAAATCGCTCCTGCCGTTTAGATTTTATTAGGGGGGGACACACACACGAATCACACACACACACACACACACACACACACACACACACACACACACACACACACACACACACACACGGACAAAAGGTGATCTCATAAGCCTATTTTTTCAAAATTGAAAATAGGCTAAAAATGCCACCAGCCGATATATTGGCCCCATTTTTGTAACATTTTTATTTCCAGCCACACAGTGCTATCACCGTTTTAACCAAGACAACACGGGATTCATTCTCTTACCGGATATATCAATGTGTAAGTTCCGTGAATAACTGGATTTGTAATAAGAGTTCTTTGAAAATACTGCAGTTAGCCGACTTCCCGCACATGTTATCGTTTGAAGATTTGCCAAGATGTTTTATTTGAGGGGCTTTGACATCGTGATCACCCCCAGGGGCTCACATCTAGTGGGACGGATTGGCGACCACGGGATCCCAGCTGAGTCCGGCATTGCTTCCACTTACATGTGTCGGGCTCCCCTCCGTCTTCTTTTCTGTCGACCTCTCTTGGTCAACTCTTGTTCTCTTCCGACCCCGACGATATTAGGGTATCCAAGGCCTAGGGAGTCGTTCACTTTCCCGCCTCAATTGGCCCTTATCTCACCTTTACCGATACCCTCCTTCTTAGAGGGGTCAGCCTTCTTTGTGTTTTCATTTTATCTCCTGCCTTCTGCTCAAGGCCCTCAAGGAGGCAGGGTATCTGTAGCCCTACCACTTCTGGTGCACCCTGGATAGTGCTACACCCTCAAGGGATTACGGCTGGTGAGTTAGCGAGTTGGCGACCCCGAGGGATTCCAGAGCTGGGTCCATTTTGTCCCCTTTTCCTCTGACCTTGGGGCGGGCCCTCTCCTCTTTCCCTTTCTTATCTGCCTTTCATGGCTCTCCTTCCTTCCAAGTCCCTCAATGCTCATTCTTAAAGGGTTGAGGGCATTTTTTTTCTTCCTGTCCTTTATTTGCCTTATCCTTCATTTGTTAACCATTTCTTCTTCTAGTATGTAAGTTTGTATTAGTATTGGTTATAGTTTTCATTCTCATCTCATCTTTCACTATCACCCAAACCATTAGGGGCCGATAACCTAGATGTTAGGCCCCTTAAAACAACAATCATCATCATCGTGGTCATTAAGCCTCGTGTACTTGTGTGTGTAATTTTGTCTTATAGCCTGTGTTATTATGATGAATGTATTAGTATGTGTTTGTAATTTATGTAAGGATTGGAAATGAGGCGGCCGTGGCTTTTTGTTGTTAGGAACCATCCCAGCATTTGACTGGAATAGAAATGGGAAATCACGGAAAACCAGTATGAATGAGGTGCGAATCCAATCCTCCCCTCTTCTAAATTTTGCCTCACGAGGCTAAAAAGCACTTGTCGAGGGTGAATATGGAAAATCCTGAATGACACGCACAGGATGGCCCCTGGAAACGCTGGGATTCGAACTTTGGATCACCGAACTACCGCTCTCTATATTGCATTTGCGAGGAGTGACTTGGGGCAATCGGCTACGCTGCCGAGTTGAATTTCACTCTATTGTGTAGTCTATTTTAGCAAGGATCGTACACTTAAGGTAAGCAAAACCATCTGGCTCGTTCGCTAGCTGCTATGTTAAGGAGGACATAAGGGCCCTCGACCATCTGGCTCGTTCGCTAGCTGCTATGTTAAGGAGGACATAAGGGCCCTCGACCATCTGGAGCCTGACCTAACCTCTGAGGACCGTAATGAGCCACTGCGACACCAGAGAGCGTCACAGATCGATACCACACGTGACGTCACCAACATGTTGTGCTGCCACAATGTTCAAGAGTTGGCACCGCCTTCGTGCTGTGTGCTTGTGTCCGTGAACCACAACACGCAGGTTGCTCCCGTGAACTAGGCTAGGGGACACGCACCGAGACCAGAGATGTAGCCAGAATTTTAAGAACCAGGGGATGCGCAGATGGTAATAAAGCTCTTCAGCGAGCCTGTCTCTGTGGTTAACAGCCGTGAGGCTGGTTGGCAGCAGCTCGCCATTCTTCCCGTCTCTCAGTCTTCCTCTTCAGTTCACAGTATGAGCCACAACCCATATCTTCCAGTATTTGACTCATGTACTCCAGTCTGGGTCTTCCTCTATAATTCTTGGCGCCTACTGTTCCCTCGATTATAATCTTTAGTCCATTGTGTCGCAGTATGTGTCCCACGAGGTGATTCAGTCTTCTTTTTAAATATTTAAGGAAGCATCTTCTCTCTCCCACTCTTTAAAAGACTTCCTCATTTGTGACCATTTCTTTCCAGCTGATTTTCATAATCTTCCTATAGCACCAGGTTTCAAATGCTAGTAGTCTCTCTCTCTCTCTCTCTCTCCTATTGTCCAAGATTCGCTGCCATATAGCGCGACGCTCCATACATAGGTCTTCAACATTTGTTTCCCCACAACAAGGCTTATGTTCTTTGCAGTAAATAGATTCTTCATTTTATAGAAAGCGTTCTTGGCTTGGGCAATCCTACTTAATATTTCTCTGCTGCTTCTTCCATCATTCGTTATTTTACTTCCCAGATAATTAAACTCATTCACTTCTTGTATCGTTTCATTTCTTAACTCTATTGCTGTCTTGTTTTCGCCATTTCTACTGCAAACCAAAATTTTTGTTTTGTTTTACGCATTAAAAAAACTTATCTTTACCGGACCCTAGATTATGTAAGAATGACTGGCAGTGTGGCTTAGTGATAACGTTATCGCCTGCTGGCACAGTCAGTTGGCATTGAAAAAAAGAACTACACCAAACAACATGGAGCTACAGCCCACGAAGAGTACTACCAAGCGACCGCTGCCCAGCCATTTCGCCTGCAGATTATGGTCTCCGTGACCGGGGTGCTGCTTCACTGTCAGACAGCTACTCAATTGTCCTCATGAGGCTGAGTGCACCACGTTCCAGCCCTCATCAGTTTCTAGAATCTCAGGTGGAGCCGGGAATCAAACCCGGGGCCTCCAGGTGCGAGGCAGGCGCGCTACCCTACAACTTGAGCCCGGCGCGGATAAACAAACAGTCATCCGCATCCGCACCACTGTTATCCGCTTCCGCCCCTCATACGCATGTTAGCCGAATCTACTGGCATTACAATAATATGTTTTGTTAGATAAAGCATAATTACATGTGATGATGGCCTCCTCCCTTGTAAAATTTCAATCCGGAGGTAAACTAGTCCCCCGTTTGGATCTCCGGGTGGGGACTACTCGAGAGGGGGTTAAGAAGTTAAGAAGTGACAAAGAGGAAATCTGACATTCTACGGATCGGAGCGTGGAATGTTAGAAGTCTGCTAGGAAGTGGAAAGTTAGAAAACTTAGAAAGGGAAATGTATAGGTTGAGGTTGGATTTGGTTGGGATTAGTGAAATGCGCTGGCAGGAAGAACAGGACTTTTGGTCAGGAGACTATAGGGTAATTAGCACTAAATCAAACAATGGCCAAGCAGGGGTTTGTCTCATATTGAGCAGGAAACTTGGACAGCGGGTGGAATATTATGAGCAATATAGTGAACGGATTATTGTAGCAAAAATCAATACTAAACCTACGTGCACCACAGTGGTACAAGTCTAAATGCCTACCAGTCAAGCTGATGATGAGGATGTTGAAAAGGTCTACGAAGGAATAGAAGAAATTCTGAGGCATATCAAGGGTGATGAAAATGTTATAGTAATGGGAGATTGGAATGCTGTGGTAGGAAATGGGAGAGAAGGGAAGATAGTAGGAGATTTCGGATTAGGTGAAAGGAATGATCTAGGAAGCAGGCTGATTGAATTCTGCACCGAGCATGAGTTGGTCATAGCTAACACCTTATTCAATAACCACAATAGAAAAACACACACATGGATGAGACCAGGAGATACAGGGCGTTACCAAATCGACTTCATTATGGTCAAGCAGAGGTTTCTAAACCAGATATTGGATTGTAAAACATATCCTGGTGCTGACAAACTCTGATCACAATCTGGTTGTAATGAAATGCAGATTAAAGTTGAAGAAACTGAAGAAAAAGTGGGCAATAGACAAAGTAAAGGATGTAAACGAAAGATTTCAGAAGAGTATAAAGGAAGGACTAATGAAAACCCCTTAACAAATTTCAATTGCAGAAGAATGGGCACTTTTGAAGAATGAAATAACAACATCCGCAGAAGAAAACATTGGCAGGAAAGAAAGAATAGGTAGAAAACCGTGGATCACTCAGGATATATTAGAATTGATGGATGAAAGGCGGAAACACAAGAATGTAAGAGATGAAAAGGGGAAAGCAGAATACAGACGTCTGAGAAATGAGGTTAACAAGAAGTGCAAGGAAGCGAAAGAAGAATGGTTGAAAGAAAAATGTGCAGGTATAGAAAATTGTCTGAAATTAGGAAAAGTAGACACAGCTTATCGAAGGATTAAGAATACTTTTGGGGAAAAGAGGACTAAGTGCTGTAATATTAAGGACACAAATTGAAAGCCTCTAGCAGATAGGGAAGAAAAGGTTGAGAGATTGAAAGCTTACATAGAGTGTTGTATCAGGGAAAGGAGATTGAGAATCATGTAATGGAAAGGGAGGAGGAAATTGATGAGGATGCAAAAGGAGATTTAATATTGAGATCAGAATTCGACAGAGCATTGGAGGACTTAAGCAGGAACAAAGCACCAGGCATAGATAATACACCGATTGAGTTGCTACGCTGCATAGGAGAAGAAGGTCTGATCAGGTTAATTCATTTGGTGTGTAGGATTTATGAGACAGGTGAGGTACCCCCTGATTTCAAGGAGAATGTTATCATCCCTATACCAAAGAAAGTGGGAGCTGACAGATGTGACTATTACCGTACAATCAGCTTGATTACTCATGCTTCAATGATCCTGTCTAGAATAATTTACAAGAGGATGGAAAGCCAGATAGAAACGGAGTTGGGTGAAGACCAGTTTGGTTTCAGTAGAAATGTAGGAACAAGGGAAGCTGTACTAAGTCTTAGGCTGATTTTGGAAGGTAAAATAAGGAAAGATAAGAGAACGTTCATGGCGTTTGTAGACTTAGAAAAGGCTTTTGATAACGTTGATTGGACTAAATTGTTTGACATTTTGAAATCTATTGGAATAAAGTACAGGGATAGGAGGGTGATTTACAATCTATACAGAAACCAGACAGCAGTCATTCGAGCTGAAGGACATGAGAGAGAAGCTGGTTCAGAAAAGTGTAAGGCAAGGCTGCAACTTATCACCCATACTTTTCAATCTTTACATTGGAACAAGCAATGAAGGAAATTGGAGAAAAATTTAAAGTGGGAGTGAAGATTCAAGGAGAAATAATTTCAACTCAGATTTGCTGACAACATCGTCATCTTGGCCGACAAGCCTGAGGATTTGAATGAGTTTCTGAATGGTATGGACTCCGTCTTACGGAAATAATTCATGATGAAAATTAATGAATGTAAAACAAAAATACTGGAATGCAGCCGAAATAAATCAGAAACCTCGATGGAGATCAAATTGGCAGGTGAAAAGCTGAAGGAAGTAGGATACTTCTGTTACTTAGGAAGCAGAATAACCAGTGATGGACGAAGCAAAGATATAAAAAGTAGGTTGGCTAGGGCAAGGAAAGCATTTCTACAAAAAAGGAATCTTGACATCGAATATAGATTTAGGTATTAGGAAGTCATTTCTGAAAGCCCTTGTCTGGAGCTTGGCGCTCTATGGAAGTGAAACTTGGGACTATTGGTGCAGCAGAAAAGAGGAGAATTGAAGCATTTGAAATGTGGTGTTACAGGAGAATGATGAAGATCAGATGGGTAGATAGGGTTACAAACGAAGAGGTATTAAGACGAGTGGGAGAGGAGAGATGTTTCTGGTGACTGCTAATGAAGAGAAGAGATAGGTTAGTAGGACACATACTAAGACACCCAGGAATAGCAAGCTTAGTTATGGAAGGCAGGGTCGAGGACTAGAACTGGAGGGGTAGACCAAGGTTAGAATATGTTTAACAGATTGCCTCGGATGTAGGGTGTGGTAGCTATGTAGAGATGAAACGATTAGCTCAGGACAGGGAGCCATAAAGAGCTGCATCAAACAGTCAAAAGACTGAAAACTCAAACAACAACAACAGATAAAGCATAAATTTCTAAAGCAACATATTTAGACATTTGAAGAAAAATTCGTTCCCTTAGGCTTTATATGTGATGTGCTATGTTTAAAATGAATTAATGACATTCAGGGCACAGTCAGTGCCTGTGGATGTTGTGAAAGGTTCTACTCATAGGGTTAGTACTACTGTTCTGACTCAGTGAAGAAAGCAATGGCAAACTACCTCACTCCTCCTTTTGCCTAGTACGCCTCAATATAGCGCTGCCTTGGGTTTTTGTGAGTATCTACTCACATAACCTAACGGCGGTACTATTTGAGGATCCAACCAGCCTTCGGGCTGACTACCTAACAGACAGACAGTCAGAATTGCAACCCTTTCCTGTTCGGAGTGTTAATTGTGCTTAATGACATAATTTGAATGAGATTAGCCTAAATCATCATCTTACATTAGTCATGAAAAAAACATACCGAAAAGTATAATATGTCATAAATATCCGGGTCCTAATAGGCTAATTATATTAAACAAGTTCAGATTGTATTCTAAAAACTATCCGCAAATGTTCTCCAAACAATATTCGCAGCTTATCCGCTATCCCCACAGCCATGCAAACTATACCCGCAAGGCGAATTATTTTGTGGATATCCGCATCCGCTTAGGGCTTTACCTATAACACTGTGGGGCCGGCCACTTGGCATTTGAGGATGCGCAAATAGGAAGCCATGTCAGATTTACTGGCACGTTAAAGATCCCCTTCGGTGCAAAATTCTGGCACCCCGGCGTAGTTAAAAAGGATGTAAAACCAACAACATTATTATTATTTATATTATGTAAGCAACTTATTTGCAGGAGAATAATTAGCATGGGACATTCACCCCCACCATTGGTCTACTTAGTTTTACATGATCGTGAGTTCCAGGTTGGATTCCCGGCTCTGCCAAGCAATTTAGTTCTGGTTTGAGGGCTCGACTCACAAATTGAAACCTTTCTGGGCCCTTTAGCCATTCAAAGTTTGGCACAATTGAGAAATTGTTTAAGTGTATGTTTATATTAAGTTGGGGACCCTCTTACTTTTCCTGCTATGAAATGTATTCAACTTTAAAATTTCTTCTATTACGTCAATACATTATTGCCAACTTAACTGGCACATTATTATACCATCTCTAGTTTCCTATTATTATGCTATAGTAACATCTATTTTGGCAGTGTTATTAGGTGCGACGTGATTGGCTTCTGGTGATGTGACGTTTATTTGCAATGTTATGCTTATACATGAATGAAAATCCACAGCCTGCTTACAGTCTCCGATCGGGTCAGGAATGGAATGAATGAAGCCCCCATCTAGCGGCGAGGATATAAACTGTGCCGGCTGCCGAGGCCTGACGCAATCCTCTGGGGCAATGATTAAATGAATGACAGATGAAATGAAATGATAGTGGAGAGTGTTGCTGGAATGAAATGTTGACAGGGAAAACCGGAGTACCTGGAGAAAAACCTGTCTGCCTCCGTTTTGTCCAGCGCAGATCTCACATGGAGTGACCGGGATTTGAACCAGGGACCCAGCGGCGTGCTGCCGCCTAAGCCACGGAGGCTTGTTATGCTTATACAGATGTCGCAAAATTACGTCGACAAACTGAAACCAGAGGTTCCGGCCATTATCTGAAGCAACTTGAGATAGGACACTTAAGGCCGGAAACTAACCGTTAAAAATCTGTGCTGCGTTAATCTTTTAACGGGACAAATCCGCAACACTGCGTCGAGAAAATGCGACTTTTTCTAATGTTTCCGTTCCATACCGGCCGCGGAGGAATGCCGCCACTTCCCGTCTGGCGAACTAGCTCAGTGGTATCGTGCACAGAAAAAAAAAATGGAAAAATTATGATGAGAAAAACTTGCGCTGGGTCAGATTCGAACCGCTACCAAATGACTCGTTTCAAGGAACACTCCGCGCTGAGCACGATACTACTGAGCTAGTTCGCCAGACGGGAAGTGGCAGCAATCCTCCGTGGCTGGTAGAAGGAGACGCCAGAAAAGCTTGCCGAAGAATGCTGCGCAGATCTTCGGCCATGTTCGGGTGTGCTCGGTTAATGGCATACAACGCCCCTCCCACTTCGTGGCAGTAGCTCGCTAGCAGCTGTTCTGAACGGATCGTCTGCCCAGGCTTGGCAGGCTGAACTGTGACTGGGTTTACGCTTGGTTTGCAGCTGTAGACCGCGTCTCTGAGCGAGCCGCGTTGTTGAAGAATGCAGTGAGCAGTGAGCCCGGTAATCAGCATTCGGGAGACACACAGGAGCCCCGCAATGAGCATTAAAATACGCCGATTGATATTGGTCTCTGCGCATCGTTGAGTTTCGGCAAGCTTTTCTTGCTTCTGCTCTACGGAACGGAAACATTAGAAAAAGTCACTTTCTCGGCGTGGTGTTGCCGATTTGCCTCGTTAAAAGCTTAATGTCGCACAGATTTTGAATGTTTTTTTTCCGGCCATACGTGTCCTATCTCAAGTTGCTTCAGATTAGGGCCGGAACCTCAGGTTTCAAGTTTGACGACATAAATTTGTGACAGGTACCGTATAAGATATATACAGGGTGTTTCTAAATTCCCATTACAGACATTGAGGGCTTGTAGTGGGGACCAAGACGGTTAAAGCAGACGGTGTATTTGCTTTCACGGCCGGTGAATTAAAACTCAGCAATTCTTCTAGGTTTGTGCCGTGTCTTGTGTGGGGTTTCAAGACACGGCACAAACCTAGAAGAATTGCTGAGTTTTAATTCACCGGCCGTGAAAGTCAATATACCATATTTTTGGAAGCCTTCATAGGGAGGTTCAGGCTGCTTGAGCTTTTAGTTCTCGCAGTCAAGTAGTGCAGTTGCACTCTATATAAAGGGAGGTAGCGCGCAGTTCGTTACTCCTGTGGGGATCCGGGCGGGGACACCAAGAGCCCGCCGATGAGCCAGCTTGGTGTCCGAGGCGAAACCCCACACAACACACGGCATAAACCTAGAAGAATTGCCGAGTTTCAAGACGGTTAAGTTTAACATAGGAACTTGGGTCCGGAAACTTACATTCTTCCCGCTACCCGCCAAAACACCACAGTACACGTTCACATCTCCCCATCATGGTCATGGTACACAAATCCACGTGCATGGATACGTCGCGTGGAAAAAGCTATGGATGATGATGTACAATCGTGTGAGGGGTTTGGGTAATCTTTGCACATTATCCCCGTATACTTGAGCGAGTTTTCAAATTGTCTAATGATCTGCGTTTCTGTGATGACTTGAGTGGTGTAGAGTCAAGGAGTCAAGTAGGTGTTCCAGAACTCTAAATAAAGTACTATCCCGGCATTTGCTTGGGGGGAGTGTGAAAAAAAATCCGTACTCAGTACAGCCATTGTCAGCGCAGCGATTTGAACATCATATCTCAGAACTTGCAGTCCCCTGCGGGGTCATGGTGAGCAATTAAACGCGCACGGCCACGCCGAGGGGTGAAAGATAAGTTAACAAAAATTAAAAATTAAAATATAAAAAACAAATAATAAAATTAAATAATACATAAAGATCTATAAATAATAAACAATAGACGATAAACTAACTAAACAAACGATAAACTATAAACCAACTATAAATAATAATCAATAAAAAACTTTCTTCGGCTTTTCCCAATTAATTGGGGTCCCCGGAGCCAACCACGCACATTTTGGGTTTGACCGGGGATTTAATGCCGGATGCCCTTCCTGGCGCCACATGATTTTTCAGTTGAAAATTCCACCCCGCTGTCACTGGGATTTGAACCCTGCCGTCCGGGTGAAAGACGAGCAGCTAAGCCACTGTGCCAACTCGCTGCCCCAATAAGCAATAAACGATAAATAATGAACGTTGAACAACGATAAACGACAAACAATAAATATAACTAAAATAACAAACAAATGATAAACAAAAAATATCAACAAAGGATAAACAATTAACTATACACAGTAAACAATAAATGATAAATAAATGATAAACAATACACTAAATACGATAAACTAATAACGATAAACTATAAATAGTGAACAATAAACAATACATAAACTATACTGTAAACGATAAACGATAACAAACGATATACAACAAACAAACTATAAACGATAAACTATAAAACTATAAACACGAGATAAATAATAAACAAGAGATAAATAATAAACATAGTCTAAAATAATTAACTAAATACATGAGTAATAAATAGTAAGTAATGAGCAAATAATAAATAGGCTGCATGAGAAATCAGAAATTAGAAACGAAAAGAGTAAAACGAAAATCAAAATAATAAATATAGATAGAAATATTGCGATATTATTTTAAGGGGGTCTAACAGGTGATTAGGGTAAACAAAAACAAAAACCAAATCAAATCGAAATACGCAACATCAAATCACGCGCTGCTAAATTAGTTCCACGGGTGGTTCACTTTGAGAAATGCCGTGCTAGATTAACAATTGCGAACGAAAAGAACAAACCCAGCTCTGTCGAGAACTTAATGGGGAGCAGTCAGCGATACGAGATGTAATTACAGTGGAAGTATTTGTCTCACGAGGACCCCCCCATGGCGCGGTAATCCTGACTGACGACATCCTGGGATTAGCCTTGTTCTCGTGATTGCTCTGGCTGACCCCTTTTCTATTTATGAACATTTTCCGACAGGGATAAAATTAAAACTTGTCAAAATATGAGAGATTTGTTGTTGTTACGTTTGAGAGGTTGGATACTAACTGACTCACAGGCTGCATTGACCAAAATCAAAGAAGAGTACAATCTCAACCCAACTGCTGCTATAAAGATCTCGAGCACAGCAGTGCCCACATGTCTGTGGATCCGAGGACACACTGGTTGTCCTGGAAATGAAAAGGCAGACATCCTCGCAAAAGCAGCCTCCTCATCCAACACAAAAATTACATACAATAAACCACCACTAAGTTATGCCAAAACCCAAATAAATAAATAAATAAAAAACATCTAATAAGACGGTGGAACAACCTCTGGGTATCCTGTACAAAAGGTTCTGTCACAAGATAATTATTTTCCCCCGACATACATAGCCGACTCCAGAGCAAAACATTAGTGCCCGAATTCATCCTTACGCAGTTTCTCTCTGATCATGGAAAGTTGAAGTGCTACTTCGAACGTTTTAAAATAAATATTGCAGGCGATCACTTGTGCTTGCGTGGCTCTTCTCAAAGAGTGAATCATCTACTGTTCGACTGTGCCATGTTTGGCAGGACAAGATTCGATCTTGAGAGTTAGTTATTGTTTTAAGGGGCGGAACTACGAGGTCATCTGCCCCAAATCTTGAGTGTCACCTGGACAATTGTAATATGGAACTTTCAAAACCATTATTCCACCTGTTTAAGAAATCCTACTGTTACAAACAGTTCCTTAAGTTCATTCACCACATTTGCAATAATCTAGTTTCATAATTTTGTATTAAGGACCAATAATAATTAACCGATCAAAACTATAACCCCAATATACTCATGTACAATAGGGTTCAAACTGTTCAGATATGCAATAATAATAATAATAATAATAATAATAATAATAATACATTTGAGAGGCGGTGTATTTGGATCTGTGTGTGTGTGATTTTGTGTGATAACCTGTGTTATTGCGATTGCGGTACTAATTTGTGTATTTGTAATTCAGGTGATTGGGAAGGTGACGGCCGTGGAATCAAGTTAGGAACCGTCCCTCGTGCAAATGTTGGAGGCCGTGGAAAACCACTACCAGGGTGGCTGAGGGGAGAATTGAACCCATTTATTCTCAGTGTTGCCTCACGAGGTTGTGTGTACCCCATTCTAATCCTCAGACCAGAATTAAATTTCTTGACAGAACCTGCAATCGGACTCTGACCTCCGGGGTGACTGCCAAGAATGCCAGCCGCTACACAAGGTAGTGGTTAAAATGTGAGCGATTGCCCAAGTTGCTTCGACAGGAAGATATTCAACACTATTATTTAGGGGCTTTGTGACATCGAGGTCGTGTATCCCCGTGTATTCGGGTGTGTTTAGAATTTGTCTGATAACCTGTGTCATTGTGATATCTGTACTAGTGTACAGTGAGTGAGTGGTTATCGTGTAGGACTGCCCACCCCAAGCTTGCAGGTTCGCTCCCGGCCATGGTAAATGATTTTTTTTTATTTGAAAGGCGAAAATAATCACGACACGCATGTCATACGTTGTTGGCATGTTAAATAACCCATTCGAATTCAGTAGGCCGTGTTCATAATGCCAAAATTAATCTCGGGATTTACCGCCAACACAAAAAAAGTTCTTCCATTCTTTACTAGAACGCACTCTAGTGTTGAGGAGCTAGGCTATCTAACCTCCTTGACTTTCATAGCGCTCCAAGGAACAACAAAATTTGACTTGCAAGCTGCCCTCTGGGGGCCAAATAATAAAGCTTGCACCCGGCATCCGAGGCCATACGATGATATATTATTAATATTAATATTATTAATATTAATATTAATATTAATATTAATAAAAATTATTATTATTATTATTATTATTATTATTATTATTATTATTATTATTATTGCCTATAACTAGTGTGTGCATTTGTACTTGAGATAGGATTTGGGTAGGAAGCGGCCGTGGCCTTAAATTAATGATCATCCCGTCATTTGACTGGAGTAGATGTGGGGAAACCACGAAGAACTACTTCCAGGATGGCTGAGGTAGAAATCTAACCCACCTCTTTACTTTTGCCTTACAAGGCTGAGTGTACCCCGTTGCAGCCCTCAGACCAGAATTATCTTTTTTGGCTGAGCCAGGAATCTAACCCGGGTCTCCGCGGTGACAGCCAAGAAAGCAGCTTATACGTCAGTACAGAGTGTAGCAGTTATTAGTGCCCCATGTTGGTAGAGACAAATGTAACAGTTTCGCTAGCCCACACTGTTGGGTGATAAATGTAACTGTTTACCTTTGCCTAAGCTATGTTGTTTTAATGGGCGCCAAGACCTCAATGCAATGTTGAAATCTAAATTTGTATTTAACAACGTCTAGCTCTGGCAGAACACCTTCAAGACTCTATTCACTCAGATCGTGGTATGATTTGATCATTAACCCAACAAACAATTGTATCAGGAGAAGGAATTGGTCTATATCTAATGCTACCTACTGAAAGCAAAGATTGCATTGTAAAAGAAATGAATTTATTATATAAAACAAGTATAGCAAAATTAATAATAATAATAATAATAATAAGTACAAAATTTAAATTGGAGCGTTGTGATTTGAATATTACCGATAGAAAATTACGTGAAAACGGAGTCTGATAAATTGATTTTACTCTTATTTCCAAGCTATGAAGTTACTGAAATATGAAATGTAAAACAAAGAAAAATGAGAGATTGCGTATTTCTGCGTCATTTGCGCTTACCATTGGAAATTGCCAAGGCATTTCCCTCGTACTTGATGATGTTGTGAGCTTCCCACAGTCTCCTGGACGTCGTCATCTCCGTCGGAATTTGATTATATTCTGGTAGATTAGATAATTCTATGGTCCGTATCTCAGACCCAAACACTCGTACAACCGCACTGGTTAAGTTTTGCAAAAGTTAGTCTTCAACTCCACTGAACATCGGAGCGACACGCACTTGCAACCGTACTCCGCAAGTTCTACACAGATAGTCCGTTCCACCGAACATCGGAGCGTCCCCCGCGTATAACCATACTCCGCAAGTATTTCACAGATAGTCCCTAACTCCACCGAACATCGGAGCCACTCGCACGCGCATCCATACTCGTCAAGTATTTCACAGATAGTCCTCGTTTCACGGCGCGTCGAACGATATATGCACCTGTTGGCTCCCCACTCTTCAGCCGACTCCTAGCTTACGTTGTCTCCGCTGATTGGCTGTACCCCACTCGCTATACTCCCCTTCTCTGGGTCATTACACTCGGCGGGAGGGTTCCGTTCCAACAATTCGCCTTTCCTGGACGATGCGACCCAAGATTGCGTCATGCTTCTCGACAAGATTAAGCGTGTACTTGAAATCCCAGTGAGTCACGTCTCTCGATATACCCTAACTGACGAAAACTCCGTAAAATTCCGTAACCAGATAATTTTCTATGATATCGTCGTTCGTAATAATTTGCTGGATAGCGTTTTCTAAGACATAGAAAACCTATCTGAATGCTAATAATTTTTATAAAATGCTCCGAAAATACCTAAATAATAATTATAATAAATTAATAATAATAATAATAAATTAACATGAAAAATTCTCTTGGCTGAACAATTTGCCGCGTAAATAAATATAGAATGGCTTCCTACTGACTTATGCCAGTTGCATAAAACCCCTCGAAAAACACGTTACATATTCGCCTCGGATCATCGGATGATTTACCGTGACGACGGTCCATTATCCGATTATCCCAGACACGTTAATAATCCCCATCCAAAATACATATTACATAAATTAAATCACCCTAAATTACAGATATATACACTCATAATTTTTCTTCACGCACTTTGCGTCAAAGTTTGTTGTCACTATGGATTGCACTTTGCAACCAGTCCAATGTTTTACATATGGAATAGGGTTCCACGGATATTTCCGCCTCTCAAATTTCTCTATGTTGGAGAAATAGACATAATTAATGTGTGAGCACTATGTATTTATGATGTCATATCACACGCATTGAAGGTGTTCTGATATATTTATATCACCATAGAACTCCCTAATTTCACTGGAGGTCCCCTCCTTATGGTGACATTTAATTCCACTTATCACTGAGCACACGATCACACTATTGTGGCAGCGCCTCATGACCATAATACTTAATCTCTCTTTAAAGTAGATTAAATTAATATTGACTTCTGAAAAAAAAAAACAGTAAATGCGCATTACATATAACACCAAATATTTCTGTGCCGTAATCGCCCTGTCTTGTTAAGTTCCCGTACACCATATTCTACTTAATATTAGTTCTCAACACAGACCATTTCTCCTCACACAAATAATACCATTGTACAAATTATCTTAAATTACACACTTACAAATCTTACATGGCGAGGCCGTAAACAGAAATCACGTGTGCTGATATGTATGAGTTTCATGAAGGACTGTCTCGCATTCTGATGGCCCATCTTTTATCTCGTGGACGCCTTAAGCTAACAAGCCCTATACAAGCGCTCCCCCATCTCTTGGAGATAAATGGGAACCCATCAGCGCTGCCAAAAATGGCCTTGGTGCATCGAGACAATTTAGTGCTCAACAGCATCCGACAATCCCGTCATATTTCCCTGTACCTTAAAAACTCTCATTTACTTACATACTACCCCCCTGTGTGACTTCTGATACGCCTGCCTTAAGACCAGATCTTCCACGCACCAGACACCACACTTACTCATTTGATAGGCTGGCTCGCCAGCTAAACACACTCACTTTATGACACATATTTTCGTAGACTATGTATATTATACGTTCCGTATAATCTGTTTCCCTCACTATTCTCCAGCACATATGCTGTTTTCCCAATACGTTTGGAAACTATAAATGTTTCCGAGTCACCTGCTTCCAACCTTGCAAGTGGCTCCCTTAAAATGAACGTCATCACGTTGCTCTACCTAGCATAATTCTCAGTGTCTGTAACGATGCCCTGTTGCTACTGTCCACACATGCACATATTAAAATACCGTCCTCTGCTTTAACCACAGGATAATCCCTACATAAATTAGTGTCCCTCGATAGCATGTCTGCAAGAATGTTATCTTTACCTTTAATATATTTTACTGTGAATTCGTATTCCTGCAGAGCAAGAATCCACCTACTAACTCTGTTAGAACTGAGTTTACAAGTCCTCATATACAGTAATGCATGGTGATCTGTGTGGATCTCAAATTTCCCCCCTACTAAATACATTCTAAATTTCCCTAAACTGAAAACAATACCTAAAAGCTCTAACTCAGTAATCGTGTATCTTTTCTCCGCTGCTGTCAGTCCTCGCGAGGCTAAAGATACAATGCACAGATTACCCTCATCATCTTTCTGACATAATACTCCAGCAATGCCTATATGTGAAGCATCTGTCATAACCACATATTCCTTATCTTTTAACGGATATTTCAGCACTACAGCTTTCTCAAAACCTTCCTTCAGCGCTCTAAAAGCCTGATCATGCTTGGACTCCCATCTCCACCGAGTCCCACTTTTAAGCAATTCCCTGAATGGTTCTACCAACCCTGAGTATTTAAGAACGAACCTCCTGAAAAAGTTGCAAATTCCCAGGTACGTTTTTAACTGTTTAACATTCTGTGGCACCTCTGCGTTAAGTATCTTATTAACCCTACTTTCCTCTGGTGTTACACCTCTACTCGACACTCTATGACCTAAAAATGTCACTTCTGACTGACAGAATGACGACTTAGACAGCTTCAAAGTGAACCCTGCCTGATCTAACTTCTGAAAAACTATATTTAAATGACATAGATGCTCCTCAAAACTGCGTGAACTAATTACCATATCATCAATGTAAATGGTTACAAACTCTCCTGTGTCATCCCCTAATGCGATGTTTAAAGGCCTAATTAAAGCTGCTGAACTACTCTTTAACCCATAAGGTGTTCTACAAAATTGATAAAGGTTATATTTATGACTAAAAGCTGTAAATGGTCTATCTTCGTACATAAGTGGCACTTGCCAAAAACTGGAACTCAAATCTACACAAGTGAAATACTTCTTCCCCTCAAATGTTTGCATTAATTCCTCTATTGACATAGATTTCAGCTGATCTGAACTAATTCTACTGTTAACCAAACGAGGGTAAACAAATACGAACAGTGCCGTCGGTCTTGGGTACCGTTATCAAAGAATTAACATATGGACTGTTCGAGTGCTCAATAATCCCATCTTCAAGCATCTGGTTAATTTGTGCCTCAACTGCACTCTGATAAGCGAAAGGTACAGGATATCTATGTCCTGTGAATACTGACCTATCAATAACGTTCAATGAACGTGTATAGCAATTGGCCATACCAATGCGATCCTCAAAAACTCTCCTATTACACAATAACACATCATAGAGCCGAACACATTGTTCCACCTCTATATTACCCTGAAATGCAGCCTCACGTAACGAGTCCTCTAGACTTCCGTTCGTAATCACACTGCCCACAAAACATGGAGAACCCCGCTCTACGGCTGGCGATATCTCATTTAAAGTACAAATCACACCTACAATGCTACTCCTCTGAATATGGTCATTGAACGCTACTTCTACTTCAGAATCTCCCCATTTAAATTTCAAACTCCCTACATCATAACATAAGTTACCAGACACTCTACTTACAAGGGAACGGATCGCGGTGTAAAATTCTGATCTGTTTGAAATTTAGTACATAATAATCCTACAGAGTTGTACAATGACGTAGTGAAAACCGCAAGGGCCGATTTCAATTTTGAACGCCAATATTGAACGCCGAAAATCTGCCGGACGACGGCATGAGCGAGGAGGTGAGAAGAGGTAAAGCTGACCTTCAAGCCTTGCAGCACGCGCCGGCTCCCGGCCACTAGGCAGCAACCTGCCGTGCTGCGATGCATTCCACACTTTAAACGTTCCCCTCACACATCTACCCTCTCAAGGCGGACCGGGTTCGATTCCCGGTCAATGCATGTGAGATTTTCGATGTGAAATGCCATGTCCTGTGGTTCGGCTTGCACGTAAAATGGAGGTCCCGTGGCTCCTTCCTCTCGATAAGAGTATAAAATGCAACATATTGTGATGTTTTGCACTTGGCCATACTATAAATAAATAAAACAGCTTTTTTTTTTTTTTTTCAATTTTACTCTTTGTAATCCTTGCAATAGTGAATGCTTACAAAAAAAAGTGGTCAATGAAAAAAGATTGCTTGCACCACGCGCACCTTGCAACACTTTCTTTTATACACATATCGCAAGCATGTTGGACAGCATCATCCTTGCAACAAAATTGAACGGGGTTCACAAAGCAAGCAAGCAAGCAGTGTTTCAGCATAACCAGATTTGTACCAACTGTATTTCCACATGTTACGAAACCGCGGAGAAGATAGTTGGTAGTGGGTCAATGATTGGGTTTTTAAAATATTATTGCGCAAATGAATGTTAATGTCGAAATTGTATAATATAATTAGGTCATAAAAATAACGAACAAATAGTTTCCATATCCGGAAACCAAGCACATCTAACAGCTGAATCATTCCAGTAGTTCTCTGGAGAATAGATTTAACAATGATAGCTTTGTTGGCGGGTTTTGACGCTAATATATTTGCTTCACTTTACTTTGAGCTGTCCACGAATCCAAGAGTAAAGAACTGTCGTCTGGTACAGTTTGAAAATAAACATCTTGTAACCACTTTTGAAGTAGCTTTTTAGTTAACTTTCCGGACGGGGACGAAAATAAAAATAAATCATCTGCTGTAAACAAAGTTCTTTTAACAATAGGGCCAAATTCACCGTCCTTTTCTTTTAACACAACTAACAGTTTAGATAACAGTTCTCCATCGGCAGATACTACAGACTGAATTGTATAGCTGTGTGTTAATGAGTTCAACGATTGCACTTCTGCGAAAATTCTTTTGTCTCCCTTTACATGTACCGTATGTCCTGCATGGAACCATCGCGTGCTGCTTGGATTGAAGGTCAGCTTTACCTCTCCCCACCTTCTCGCTCATGCCACCGCCCGGCAGGTTTTTGGCATTCAAAACTGAAAGTGGCCCGTGCAGTTTTCACTACGTCATTGTGCAAATTGTACAACATTGTACTACGAAGTAGCCGCTTGCTTTACGAACCCCGTTCAATTTTGTTTCAAGGATGATGTTATCCAAAATGCTTGCGATATATGTATAAAAGAAAGTGTTGCAAGGTACGCGTGGTGCAAGCAATCTCTTTGTATTGACCAATTTTTTGTAAGCATTCACTATTGCAAGGATTACAAAGAGTAAAACAGAAAAAAAAGTTGTTTTATTTATTTATAGTATGGCCAAGTGCAACACATCACAATATGTTGCATTTTATACTCTTATCGAGAGGAAGGAGCCACGGGACCTCCATTTTACGTGCAAGCCGAACCACAGGACATGGCATTTCACATCGAAAATCTCACATGCATTGACCGGGAATCGAACCCGGTCCGCCTTGAGAGGGTAGATGTGTGAGGGGAACGTTTAAAGTGTGGAATGCATCGCAGCACGGCAGGTTGCTGCCTAGTGGCCGGGAGCCGGCGCGTGCTGCAAGGCTTGAAGGTCAGCTTTACCTCTTCTCACCTCCTCGCTCATGCCGTCGTCCGGCAGATTTTCGGCGTTCAATATTGGCGTTCAAAATTGAAATCGGCCCTTGCGGTTTTCACTACGTCATTGTACAACTCTGTAGGATTATTATGTACTAAATTTCAAACAGATCAGAATTTTACACCGCGATCCGTTCCCTTGTTAGCCACTCTGAACCCAAGATAACACTGAATACTAAATTTGGAATTACAAGACAAATCTGCTTCTCTACATGATTATTAATTTTAATGTCTACTAAAACTTGCTTAGAAATTACTTTAGACCTCTTCCCAACAGCTGTGATAACAAAAGTGCTTTTAATTGGCATCTCCTCAAAATTTACTCCAGTTCCTTTCATTTTATCATAAAATGCACTACTTATGCAACTCTTCATACAACCACTATCAATTAAAACATCTGTGTACGCCTCGGACACGTTAAATTTAACTATGGGGCTCTTACTAACCACTTCCTGAATAATACCTTCAACATTTAGTTCATGTAATAATTCATTTCTTACATTTAGGTCATAGGGTTCCTGTATAATTGTATGGACAGGGCATGCTACAGACTGAGATTCTGACCTTACTTCGCAGCCTGGTTCGCGTTTAAAGAACCGCTACAGCTGGCCGTAGTACTACTACTAACTACTAAACTGGTCTGGTTGTTCTGGGCTGTGTTGTCATTGTTTGGCTGTATATTACTACCACTAGGCTGTCCTCTTCCTTGACCCCTATTCTGGTTGTAATTATTGTCATTATAATTTCTCCCTTGATTTCCCCTGAAATCATTGTTTCTCCCTTGATTTCCCCTGTAATCATTGTTCCTCCCTTGATTTCCCCTGAAATCATTGTTCCTCCCTTGATACTGATTACCATAGCCATTTCCTCTGTTCTGATATAGCTGATTATTATTATTATTTCTATTTTGAGCGTTGGCCCCTTCGCCACCGTTCCCTTGAACTTCTTGATGCCTGGCTTCATTAGGTCTATTATTATTATTACCCTGGTTCCGATTGAAATTGTCCTCATAACCCCCTCTCCCTAGTGCATCAAATGTGCTTAACAAATTTTCTACTTGTGATATAGTCTTTACATTCTGGATACAAGCAGCCTCCTTGATCCTATAGGGAAAGTGCCTAAGTAGCAACCTTACCATATCACTTTCCTCCTTCAAGCCATCCAGATATTTACACACTAATACCTGCCCTAAAAAGTATTCGGTCATGGTGGAGCTTCCTTTAGGGTTATATTTACCACACACTACTCCCTCACGATGCTGCGACTGAATAACCTCATTCCAGAACTTTTCACAGAATTTCATTTTAAAATCATTAATATCAGTAAACTTGTCTCTGTAGACAGCAAACCAATTCCTCGTTTCCCCCACAAACACTTGTTCTAAAATTTCAACTAGCTGGCACCACTCAATACTACCATTTTCCAACCTCTCCCCGAATTTATTTTCTATAGTGTTCATGAACTCCATTGGGCACCCCTGTCGATTGCTGAACTTACCCAGTTCTACCTCCCTGTGTGTGCTATTCACAAAAACTGGCCTATTCTGACTATTTTCTTGCCTGATCCTAGCTTTTAATTTTAATTCTAATTCTGCGATTTTCTCCTCAGCCTTCCTCTCAATACTGTTTACTGTTAATTTAATGTTTCCTTCTGATTCTTCTACTTTATCATATAGCTTTGCTTGTTTCTCCTCAATCTTGCTAATGCTCTCTCTATTACTCTCTCTTAAATCATTTACTTCTGCAAATATTTGCGAGTGGACTTTCTCAATTCTACCCCCCAGCTGTTCCTTAACCTCTTTAGTTGCTACCTGAATTTTGTCAATTTCTCCCCCCAATTGCTTTTTGACCTGCTGTGTTTCCAGTTGCACTAGTTCTTTTAAATTTTCAGCCTGTGTACTGATTCTAATTTCCAACTCCTCCTGTACTTTTCCTAATTTTCTGTCTACATCTGCAATAATCTCTTTAGCCTTTTCTTCCATCACCCCCCTGATCTCACCTCTAATCAGTTCGAATTTGTCACTCATTTCCCTACTGTTTTGTTCTAATTTAGCATTTAAAGTTTCATTACTCTCTATTTTCCCTACTGTTTTGTTCTAATCTGGCATTTAATGTTTCATTACTCTCTCTATTTTCCCTACTGTTTTGTTCTAATCTGGCGTTTAATGTTTCATTACTCTCTCTATTTTCCCTACTGTTTTGTTCCAGTTTAGCATTTAAAGCGTCTGTACTTTCTTTATTTTCCCTACTGTTTTGTTCTAATCTGGCGTTTAAGGCATCTGTACTTTCTTTATTTTCCCTACTGTTTTGTTCTAATTTTGCATTTAAGGCATCACTACTAACTTTGTTCTGATACATGAACTCGAGAAGTAAAGTTTTTAATTCTGGTTGGCCGCCTACACTCCCTGTTTCAGTATCGGGATTTACCTCCGCTACCCCGGTACTACCATCACTCGACATACTGCTCGTATCATCACTCTCCCGTTGATGACCACTACGTAACCTCATCTGTCTTTCTTTCTCATCCCCCATAATGATATACACTGATACAGACAAATAACCCCCAAAATACAGGCACAGAAATATATACCCTTCTCCTTCCACAAATGTTATTAGGTTTTCAGCCCCAAGTTGTCGGCGACAAATGTAGCAGTTATTAGTGCCCCATGTTGGTAGCGACAAATGTAACAGTTTCGCTAGCCCACACTGTTGGGTGATAAATGTAACTGTTTACCTTTGCCTAAGCTATGTTGTTTTAATGGGCGCCAAGACCTCAATGCAATGTTGAAATCTAAATTTGTATTTAACAACGTCTAGCTCTGGCAGAACACCTTCAAGACTCTATTCACTCAGATCGTGGTATGATTTGATCATTAACCCAACAAACAATTGTATCAGGAGAAGGAATTGGTCTATATCTAATGCTACCTACTGAAAGCAAAGATTGCATTGTAAAAGAAATGAATTTATTATATAAAACAAGTATAGCAAAATTAATAATAATAATAATAATAATAATAAGTACAAAATTTAAATTGGAGCGTTGTGATTTGAATATTACCGATAGAAAATTACGTGAAAACGGAGTCTGATAAATTGATTTTACTCTTATTTCCAAGCTATGAAGTTACTGAAATATGAAATGTAAAACAAAGAAAAATGAGAGATTGCGTATTTCTGCGTCATTTGCGCTTACCATTGGAAATTGCCAAGGCATTTCCCTCGTTCTTGATGATGTTGTGAGCTTCCCACAGTCTCCTGGACGTCGTCATCTCCGTCGGAATTTGATTATATTCTGGTAGATTAGATAATTCTATGGTCCGTACCTCGGACCCAAACACTCGTACAACCGCACTGGTTAAGTTTTGCAAAAGTTAGTCTTCAACTCCACTGAACATCGGAGCGACACGCACTTGCAACCGTACTCCGTAAGTTCTACACAGATAGTCCGTTCCACCGAACATCGGAGCGTCCCCCGCGTATAACCATACTCCGCAAGTATTTCACAGATAGTCCCTAACTCCACCGAACATCGGAGCCACTCGCACGCGCATCCATACTCGTCAAGTATTTCACAGATAGTCCTCGTTTCACGGCGCGTCGAACGATATATGCACCTGTTGGCTCCCCACTCTTCAGCCGACTCCTAGCTTACGTTGTCTCCGCTGATTGGCTGTACCCCACTCGCTATACTCCCCTTCTCTGGGTCATTACACTCGGCGGGAGGGTTCCGTTCCAACAATTCGCCTTTCCTGGACGATGCGACCCAAGATTGCGTCATGCTTCTCGACAAGATTAAGCGTGTACTTGAAATCCCAGTGAGTCACGTCTCTCGATATACCCTAACTGACGAAAACTCCGTAAAATTCCGTAACCAGATAATTTTCTATGATATCGTCGTTCGTAATAATTTGCTGGATAGCGTTTTCTAAGACATAGAAAACCTATCTGAATGCTAATAATTTTTATAAAATGCTCCGAAAATACCTAAATAATAATTATAATAAATTAATAATAATAATAATAATAAATTAACATGAAAAATTCTCTTGGCTGAACAATTTGCCGCGTAAATAAATATAGAATGGCTTCCTACTGACTTATGCCAGTTGCATAAAACCCCTCGAAAAACACGTTACAAGAGGTAAAGCTACTGTGTCTAATTCCAGCTTAATACAGCATTTGCCAATCAACAGGGCACGCACTCTTCCATTGCCCGTTCTTTAACACAGCAATACATCTGTGGCAGTGGCGTAACTATGGGGAGGATTAAGGGGATCAATTAGCCCATAAAGCCAAGTAATAACATGTAGTTCCATGACTAACTAAAGAGCCTACTTTTCTTCAAATTATAGAGACCATGTATCAACAGTTGGCAGACCTGGCGACTCTAAATATATTCTTAGTTCCATCACTTAAGATCCACAATGCACATGCAAAATTTGGTTGGTATCCAATAGATAGTATGCACGTTACATGTATTTCTTTATTTTTTATTTTTATTAATGCAGTCAATGGCCATGTATATTCTTTTTCAGGACGGGTCAGGGAAGGAATTAAGAAAGGAAATCGGCCGTTGACCTATTGAAAGGAACCGTCCCGGCATTTGCCTGGTGGTGAAAATGGGAAACTACGAAAACCATTTTCAGGACGGCCGAGGTGGGATTCGAACCCACGCTCTCCTGATGCCAACGAGGCAGGCCACCACGACCGGTGTTACATGTATTTAAGTATTGAATTTATCAGCAAGCGTAAAATCAGGTTGGCGACACTGCCATAAATTGGATGTTCAATCTTGAATTGAAATAAAATTGAAATATTATGATCTCTATATATGAGCCAATTTTGAAAGAACTTCAGTTATTAGTATGGAAGTTACATGTAGTTCAACATTAAACCTATCAGCTCGCGTAAAATCATGTTGACGGCACTGTCTTATATCGGTTACTGAAAATTAGCGTACATTTGCAGGTACTATATGTATGCAAAGTTTAGGACTTCTGGCTTGCATATTTTCTGATATACTGAGATTAGGACAAACATGTATGGAGTGCATTTTTCAACAGTTGGCAGCCCTAATGACACCAGAAAATAGTCCTCTCGGCACGCCGGAAGGCGGAGGTAGATTTCACCGGACAAACTTGGGGATAGGCGAAAATAGGCAGAATATGCATGTTTTCGTAGAAGGATCAGACCTCATTTATTGCGAGAAAGTATTTTATAATCCGAGATTAATTAACTTTGTTTTTCGGCATTTTATGCATATTTTAAACATTTTATTGTCTTATGATGACGGTAACCTTCTTGTCATTTGGGGTCCATTTTTAGCCTATTTTCAATTTTGAAAAAAATAGGCTTTCGAGATCACCATTTGTCCGTGTGTGTGTGCGAGTGCGTGTGCGTCCCTAATAACTTCTATACGGCCGGAGCGATTTCAATGAAACTCGGTAAGTTCATAGCACTACTCCAAGCGACCCCGACCGTGCCCTTCAAATTTTGTTACGTCTCACAATCCAACATGGCGGCTGTGCGAAATATTTCACCAGCATTCAATATCTCCGAAACTATTCCCGATATCACCCTGGAATTTTTACGGTGATAAAGGGAACTACTAGAAGTTCACCTATGTGACTATTGAAAGCTGGTAACTACGAAACCAACATGGCGGCCACGCGAATTTGAGACTTTTAAATAGACGTTTCTCGCGATTTAACTAACCAAACAAAATAAAACTTGGTACAGTATATGTCTATACACATTGTAATGCACCGACATCTAACTTCGTTCAATTGTTTACATAACCACAAGATGGCGGATGTGCGAAATATTTCACCGGCATTCTATATCACTGAAACTATTAGCGGTATCACCCTGAAATTTTGTACGGAGATAAAGGGCATTACTGGAAGTTCATCTATAAGACTTTCAAAAACCGGTTAACTACAAAACGAACATGGCGGCCAAGCGAATTAAAAATTTTAATAGACCTTTCTCGCGATTTAATGTTCCAAACGCAATGAAATCTGGTACAGGAAATGTTTATACACATTGTGACGCACTGGTATACAATTTAGTTGAATTGTTTACAGAACCTCAAAATGGCGGCAGTGCCAATTTTAAAATTAAGTTTTTATTTCTTGTGTCGTAATCATACGATCGAAGTGAAAGATTGAATAATGAACCTACGCAATACTTTTCCTTTAATGGTACATGACTATGGCCTGTACATTTAACAATCCTACATGGCGACCATCCGAAATATTTAGACGGCTCTGAATATCTACGAATCTATTATAGCAATCAAACTGAATTTCTTTATGTTCATAGGGGCTATAAACATAAGTTCACCTATAGGACTTAAAGTAACCTGGTGATTACAAATCCAACATGACGGCGACGCAAAGTATAAACATTCACATGGACGTTTCTCGCAATTTAACCATCCTAGTGCAGTGAAACTTGGTACAGTAAATCCTTATACGAATGTTAATCCACGGGCATCTAATTTATTTGAATTGTTTCCATAAACAAGATGGCAGCTGTGCGAAATTTTAAAATCTCCAAGTTATTCTTGTGTCCTATTCATGCGATTGAAATTTGAATGCTACACGTACACAATAATCTTATGTAACAGTACATAACTCTAGGACCTACATATATAAAATCCAACGTGGCGACCATCCGAAATATTTAGTCGGTTCTCAATATTTACGAATCTATTACAGCAATCAAACTGAAATTTTGTATGTTCACAGTGGCAGTTAATATAAGTAGGATATATGAAAATAGGCTGTATAGTTCGTCATGGAACTACTTGTTATACTTGTGGTCACATCGTCCTTATGCAAGGTTTCGACACTGATGTGTAACTATGTAACGGTCTGTAACTTCTTCACGAAAAATTATATCTCCCGCAGAGATTTTGGTTGGTTCCTCAGTTTAGGGGCTGTGACATCGCGGCCATGTAACCCCGTGTACTTTGGGTGAGTGTAGAATCTGTCTGATAAACTGTGTGAATTTTGATGGCTGTATTAGTCTGTAATTAAGGTAAGGACTGCAGACTGTCAATTTCAAGCAGTAGTTCCTAATGTTGCTACCAGATACTACCGTCAACGACACCTAGCTGTGAACTTTGCTACTAGATGCCCCCGCAACCAGCAACTCGCAATGAACGTTGGAACTTCCCCTCCAAAGGAAAGCATTCTGAGGGATTTTTAGCGCTCTTAGAAAATCCGACGACTTTGGCCGGCTTTGAACCCGCGACCTTGGGCATAGAAGTTCAGCATGCTACCAGTTACGTCACCGAAGTCGCTTCACACTTAGTCAGATGGAAATCTGAATCTGGTTGGTTGGTTCTTAAGTTTAGGGGCTGCGACAACGCGGTCATGTAGCCCCGTGTACTTTGGGTGTGTGTAGAATCTGTCTGATAACCGGTGTTAATTGTGATGACTGTATTAGTGTGTGTTATCTGTTTATTAATTTAAGTACTGCAACCTAGAATTTTTCAAATAGTTCCTACTTTTGCCGCCAATCGCCACCGTCAACGACTACTAGACCAAGTTCAGAACTTAGCTACTAGACGCCACCGCAGTCGGCTCTTGGCAACGAACGTAGAAACCTTAGAGCGTTGTTTACATTCTTAGCCTATCCAATTTAGCTTCACACAGGTGCAATTAGTGGAACGTTCTTTAACATGCCATAAATCTATGACATGGGACCGCCGACTTTACTTCCCATCCGAAGGAAGGCATACTGAGGGATTTTTAACGCTCTTAAAAAATCCGACGGCTTCGGCCGGGTTTGAACATTCTATCTTGGGCACAAAAGCTCAGCATGAATCTGATCTCGTGCAAGTGCGTTGTCATGGCGACGTCTGATGGCTCATCCCTCATCAATTTAGTAGTGTTGCCATGGCAACCACTGATAGCTCTTGGCATTTTCTTATCCCTTGGCGTAGTGATGGGTCATATCAAAAATTCTTTCAAACAAAAGTTTTAGGTAATTATTAGGGGAATATTGTCCATTTTGTACGGTTTTGATATTGTGCCTATTAAGAGAGATATAATTAATGTTTCCCGAAAAACCCACTTTTTCCCACCCCTTTGGTCAATTGTTGGTGCTATAAAAAACTCTTCAAACAAATTTTTGGCACTTATCCGACACATAGTATGAACTTTGAACGGATTTGATATTTCACATATTAAGAGAGGTATAGCAATATTTCACTTTTTCGAAAAAATCCCCCCCCCCCCCCATTTTCACCCCCTTCGACCGATTTAGCCCAGTAACGAACTTGACCGAGATTTTATAGGTATACGTATTCGGTAAAAAATTCAAAGTGATTGGTGCAAAATTACGGCAGTTATCGTGTCCACAAGAAACTGATATATATACATATATATATACATAAATTGTATATAAACCTTTGAACTGACGGTGGTTTTGGGGTCTGGGGGATGTGAAACGCGAAGATCTGTCGAAATTTTCCGGAAGTCGAAACATGGTACCCATTGCAATAGTTAGCTTTCTAATGAAATCTACCTAAAATGCATTCATATCCGCTCTGGTGCGCAAATAACATACCGAATTTGGTTTAAATCCAATAGATAGTATGGACGTTATATGCATTTAGAGATTGGACCTATCAGCAGGCATGGAATCATGTTGGAAACACACTCATGCATGGACTCCTGTATATTAGTATGATTTAATATTCCCCAATTGTGTGTACATTTTGGAACAATTCCCATGCGTATCTACCGAGATATCCAACATAGACTAATTTTCAATTGTGATTTTTCAGCAGTTGGTAGCACTGACGTCATTTTCAAATATGGCCTTGCGATATTCAAGCATAGCTCTTTACTCATACCAAATTTGGTTTTGATAGCTGCAGCTGTTTAGGAGTTGATAGGGGGGGGGGGGCGGACGACACACATACAGACAGACAGGACAGACAGAAGGACAGACATTTGCCCGGATCGTTATTGTTTTAAGGGGCGGAACTACGAGGTCATCTGCCCCTAATTGCCCGGATCGATCTAATAAGTCTACTTTTTCCCCATTTTATGTGAAAATTAGGCTAAAAATACTTAACTCGGTGAAATTTTTACTTTGAATAAAACCAATATTCGGATGATGACAAATGACTGGATTATGTGCATTTATACTGGAGCTGGTAATAAGTTATGTTCAATTAATATTCGAATAATTTTGATTGTCGCTTCCGTAGTGTAGTGGTTAGCGTGCTTAGCTGCTACCCCGGAGGTCCGAGGTTCGATTCCCGGCTCTGCCACAAAATTTGAAAGTGGTATGAGGTCCGGAACAGGGTCTACTCAGCGTCGGGTGGTCTAAATGAGTAGAGGAGGTTCGATTCCCACCTCAGCCATCCTCGATGTGGTTTTTCATGGTTTCCCACTTCGTCTCCAGGCAAATGCCGGAATGGTGCTGTACCAGTATTTTCTGTATCAACAGATCACATGTACTTCTAAGAAACCATTATTTCACTTTTATGTGGAGATTTGAACTTCCAGTTGAGAATTACATCAAGCAAGACGCAAGCTTCGGGGAATTGCATAGGCAACCCTGCTACGCAGTAGAGATGACGTTTCAGTCTGTCCACGGTGACCCAACTCGCATATGTTTTTGAAGGACGAGTTAGTTCACAAGATGGCTGCTCTACAACCGCGATATGAAACCTACAAATACAATTTACAGAGATCACAGAGGGGATCTACAACATGGGATCATAATGATATATAATAAGGAGTAATCTAAAATACATTTACGAAGTTATAGATGCATTTAAAACGTTAACAGGTGTTTATCGCATTAACGGTATGCAGCTTCGATTTATATCGACCGGAATGCGGTGGATCATGGGAAGAATCCAGCACAGCTGAGGCGAACTCTGTATTAGGACAGACACTCACATCTTGATTCTGTTCCGACAACATGTCTCAAATATCATTGAAATTGTGCGCTTTGTAAAGTCCGGCACGGGAATAGTGTTTTACTGCATTCAGGCAGGCACGACCGCGGAGAACACGAGACGTTCGCATAACCGAGTGTTAGCGTGTTTCGGTCTAGAAAAGTGTCGCAAATGAACATTGTGCTTCTGATAAACTTTTCGTTAGCTTGTAGGCTACTTCGAATGAACTTACATTATTATCCAGTTATCAACGAACTTTACTACAATGTTATACAGTACTGAGTTGAGGGGAATAGTCAACCAGTCTAATTTGAGTGTAGTAATGAGTTGCTGAAGCATTCACAAGGAATGCGACACATAAGCAGGATTTAAATTCTAATAGTGACCGATGCTTGATTATGGAATACATAAGCAGACCTCTATATAAGAAAAGACTGAAGGATTTTATGGAATGATACTGAGATAATTACTACTACTACTATAATGAATCTTCAAACAAGAGTGGAGGTGTCAACTACCTCTTCGCTATAGAGCCATTCAGGTGGGTACATGAGACGGGTTTTGAGTTACGGACAGCTGTTTCAGACAGGAGGGGAGACGGGTTCGAACACTGAATTACGGACCAATGCTTCAACTTCTCAACGCCGAGGATGACTGTTCGGTCTCAACAACGATGTATGTTCTTATATACATTTACTCACTTCAAGACATCATAAGGTAGCTGGGAGATTTCTTTATTAGTAGATGGTATGAATCATGGCATATCCCTTCTACTTTAGATTCCGCCATGGTCCGTATTGACAAAATATTATAAACCAATATAGTACAATATATTTCCGTCAATCAATACCACACAAATTATGTTGAACTGTATTAACACTCACATGTCCCACGAATGTGAGTGTTAATACAGTTTAACATAATTTGTTTGGTATTGATTGACGGAAATATATTGTACTATATTGGTTTATATATCATGTCATATCTGTAGATTGCCTTCTTCACCATATTTATTTATTTATTTATTTATTTATTTATTTATTTAGTACGTTGAAAATGGACTTGAAGATTAGACTTGACGTTTCTGTCATTTCTATTTGATAGTCTGTAAGTTTTGATCCGACAACGGATGCACCTACGTAGTCAATTTTTGTGTAGATAATCTCTTTTGTAATTTTAGTTTTGCAACATTGCTATAAAATATTTGGTAATAAATTACGACCATTATGATTAGTTGAGAAGAAATATTTATCAAGAAGAAGCGTTTTAGCACGAAGACTACGGTATATTTCTATAAGAATAGGAATTAGGAAGATGACCTACTACAATATTATGAACATTTTACAACATTAATTCTGTTGCTTCGTAAACTTCGAAACAAAATTACTTCGACATGTTATACAGTATTACATTTTGAATGACTATTATTCTACATGCATTGCAGTCTGGTAATATTTTTGAAGTGAATCTTTGCAACATTTTTGGATTAGGCGATTATAGCCTGTTTTTGAGTTAAGTTTTTGAATTAAGTTTTTGAGTAGATATATTTTTGTTGGATTAGAGTAAATTCAGTTTTTCGATTTTGATAGTTCAGTTTGGTTTAGTCTTTTTCTGATTTCGTATGATTCTAATGGTTTATATCGCAATCTATTAATATTAGGTATTTTTCCCTAGTGTAGAGTTGTACGATTTTCTTAAGATGCAGACCCATTTTGAATTTATTTTGCGGATCTGATTTGAATCTCGATTTCTAATAATTGTAATATCTTGTAAAATATGTTTGTGATTGTGGAAATTCATACTGAAATGAATTATAATTGAGAAGTGAATCTCAATATTAAGTAAAGTATATTCTGTCATTAATAAATATGACAATGTTGGAATTTACAGATGTAATGAATTAAATTGAAGACTTATAGAACTATTATGATAGTTTTTCCAAGAGTGGATTAACACTTTGATAGTCATGTTAATTGTGAAACCTGATATTTCTTGATGGTTAGTTGAAAATTGAATAACTATTTAGGTATGGAAAAATTACATGCAGCTATTGAACGCTATTTTTCGTATTGAATGAAGCAATGCAGGTATTAATGAAATTATTTGGATACATTTCGATATCAGTGGATATCCAGAAATAGTATGAAGTTTGTATTAGGAATCTCGAGTGTGGAGAGATTGCCACTTATGTAATGAATTTTTGTGAATTATGCGAGCTAATAATCAGTCGATGAATTGTATAATGATGAATATTATTCATGAATAGAACACGATCATTGACAATGCTGGAATTTAAATATAACCCACCATTTAAATGTTAATTAAAGAGAAAATTATTTATCATGAATTATATTGTTCAACTTAACGAATATCCAGTGTGAAACAATAACATTGGAAACCACATAATGATGTTGTAATTAAATGGAAACACGATTGAAAATTACTTGAGAAACACTTAAGTTTGATGAACTTGATCGATTGTCGATTAAGACAGAATATGGTCAAAATAATGTCAATCATACTAATATATAAAAATGAGAGTGAGTGAGTGAGTGAGTGAGTGAGTGAGTGAGTCCGTCCGTCTGTCTGTCTGTCTGTCTGTCTGTTACCTAACAACGCAAGAACCACTGGTCCGATTTAAATGAAATTTTGCATGGATGTAGCTGAAATACCAGGTTTACATATAGGATACTTTTAATTTCGATATTTTGCACTATTAAGATATGGCGACCATTTTAGTGACGTCACTACACCCTTTGGTTTCAAAATTTCATATTTCCATATCAAATAAAAAGAGAACGCTAAGAAATAGCAAACTTTTGATGGTATACACGAGCTTTAGCATTTAATTTTCTATCCAAAAGGTTCTTATCACTTTTCGTGTATCTCCGACGGTTAGCGAGTATAACCTAAATTTGTGCAATAAAACACGGTCAACACCGAGCGGTGCAGTATATATATATATATATATATATATATATATATACAAGCTGACCCGGCAGACGTTGTCCTGCCAATCAAAGAAAGTGTTGTAACTTTGTTTCTTGAAGTGCTTTTGGATACACAATATTCTTTTCAATTTCTGTTAACTGCCTCTAAACTATCGTGAATTGAATTAACTAATTTAGAAACATTCGTGGGAGCGTGCACAATAACTCTCCAAAGTTTCATCGCAAACGGATAAATGGCATTTAACGCATACGGGATTTGGTTTAAATGATTCGTGCGCTGTCACTCATTCGTTGAATCTACTCGTGCTCTACCAACTGTGAAATGGATTTACTAAGTTAGAAAGCTTCACGTAAATGTACACAGCAACTCATCAAAGTTTCATCGCAATCGATGAATAGTATATGAACGCATACAGGATTTTGTTGGAACGCTTCGCGCGTCGTCACTCATTTGTTACATCTACTCGTGCGCTACCAATATTGTAAAATGGATTTACCAAGTTGAACACCTTCCCTGGCGTGTACACAACAATTCATCAAAGTTTCATCGGAATCGGATGAATGACATATGAACGCATAAGTGATTTTCTTTAAACGATTCGCGTGCCGCCACTCATTTGTTGAATCTACTCATGCGCTACCTATTGTAAAATAGATTTACTAAGCCTGAAATCTTCTCTGGCGTGTACTCAATGATTCACCAAGGTTTGATCGCAATCGAATGAATGATATATGACCGCATACGGGACATTGTGGAAACGATTCGCGCGCCGTCGCTCATTTGTTGAATCTACTCGTGCGCTACTTATTAAAAACTGGATTTACTAAGACAGAAACATTTCCTGGAGTGTACACAACAATTCACCAAAGTTTCATCGCAATCGGATAAATGGTATATGGACGCATACGGTACTTTGTTGAAATGATTCGCGTGCCGTCACACATTTGTTGAATCTACTCGTGCACTACCTATTGTAAAATGGATTTATTAAGCCAGAAACCTTCCGTAGGGTGTACACAACATCTCACCCAAGTTTCATCGTAATCGGACGAATGGTATTTGAACGCATACGGGACCTTATTGAAACGCTTCGCGCTCGTCGCTCATTTGTTGAATCGATTTACTAAGTTAGAAACCCTCATGTAAGTGTACACAACATCTCACCCAAGTTTCATTGCAATCGGATGAATGGTATATGAACGCATACGGGACTTTGATTAAAAGTTCGCGCGTCGTTGCTCATTTGTTGAATCTACTCGTGAGCTACCTATTGTAAAATGGATTTACTACGTTAGAAACCTCACGTTAGTGTACACAACCTCTCACCCAAGTTTCATCGCTATCGGACGAATGGTATTTGAACGCATACGGGACTTTGTTGAAACGCTTCGCACGTCGCCGCTCATTTGTTGAATCTACTCGTGCGCAACCTCCTGTGAAATGAATTACTAAGTTACACGCCTTCACTTAAGTGTACACAACAACTCATCAAAGTTTCATCTCAATCTATGAATGGGATATAAACTTACGGGATTTTGTTTAAACGCTTCGCGCGTCGTCACTCATTTGTTGAATCTAGTCGTGCGCTACCTAATGCGAAATTGATTTACTAAGCCAGAAGCCTTCCCTGGAGTGTACACAACATCTGACCCAAGTTTCATCGCTATCGGACGAATGGTATTTGAACGCATACGGGACCTTTTGGAAACGCTTCGCACGTCGTCGCTCATTTGTTGAATCTATTCGTGCGCTATCTATTGTAAAATGGATTTACTAAGCCAAACACCTTCCCTGGAGCTCACTCAACATATCACCCAAGTTTCATGGCAATCGGATGAATGGTATATGAACGCATACGGAACTTTGAAACGCTCTAACGTGCAGAGACAAACAGAATTCGACATCACTGCCACCTTTGGTATAAAACACAACTTTTCGCCACGGGCAGAGTGTATCTAATGGCAGTAGTTGCACAGGTTGCGACCAGGTGGCTCTAACGTGCAGAGACAAACCGTCCAAAGACATCAGCTTTCACGAAGGCCAAGGCTAGTGGTTTCCATGACGACTGTTTTTGACTGTATATTGTGGTTCTAAAATTGTGTGTAAATTGAGGTTCTAAAATTGTGTTCATTCCCCCTACTGGGTCAGATTGTGAATCTAAACCATACATGGACCCACCCTAATATACATATCAAATTCCATCAAAATCGGTTCAGTCGTTTAGGAGGAGTTCAGTCACATACACACGTGTCGAATAATTATATATATAAAGATATAAATAGAAAATTTGTCTGTTTTTTTCTGAATTTCTACGGAAATTTGAGTTATTTACACGTTTCAGACTGTTTTATGATAGATGCGCGCGAAAATAATGTTTTGGTCTGTCTGTCTGTTTGATTGTGGACAATTTTGTTCCCTTATAAATCGAGAACGGCTGGGTGTATCAACGCGAAATTTGGTACAGATATCCATCAGAGGCACGACACTAATCATTGATGTATCTCTTCTCTGTACCTATCATAAAAGGCGGCATACCCCCTTAAAATACATGCTGAAATCGGAGTAGAAGTACGAGACAAAGCCCATTTTCAGCCCCTCAATGTGAGAGATAACATTCGGGGGCCCTAAAAACACATTTTAAGGTCCTACGTCCAACCGTTTTTGAGATATTCCCAGAAAACTAATTTAATTTAATAAACTACTGAACGAATGCAAGCCGATAACCATGGCAACAGATTCTCAGAGGTCCATATATTGCTGTAAGACGCAATGCAATTCCATTAATTACATTAGTGTGAAAGTTTGCAAACGGCTAGATGGTTATTATGGAACCAAATTAAGCTGTAAATTTCATCAATATGTAAAATGCGCTTAAGGGGGTCAAGGGGTAGTCTAGAATTTTTCACGCGATTTACACCTGCGGGTGTGGTATGGCAGGTCTATTATATTCCTATCCCTATATTATATTATTATTAGTAGTATTATATTATGGTGTACAACGACGAGACAAAGCCCCTCTGTGCCAGAAATAAAACTCTAGGGTCCTCAAAAACTACATTATAAGGCTCCTAAACCAACAGTTTCTGAAACATTCCTAGAAAACTAATTAAATTTAATTTAACAAACTAATGAAGGAATGCAAATCCGTAACCATGACAACATTATCTCAAGGGGTGGCATCCAACTTTCCATCTATTTCAGTAAGAAGCAATTTATTACATTTATTACATTTCTGTGAAAGTTTGCAAATATAAGGTTATCACGGAACCAACGTAGACTGTATAATTCACCAATGCAATTAAGGGGGTCAAGGGGTAATCTAGGATTTTTTCATGCAATTTTCACGTGCGACATATAGTACAGAAGGTCTATTATATCTCCAAACAACAACATTATTTTCAAAAATTCCTGAATTGAATCAGCATTTTTTGCGGCTTTTAGGAATTTGGGCCATTTGAGACTAAAGAACCTGAATTTTCATGCACCACAAGCTTTTATAATTTATGATAGGGTCTTCCTGTTTATGGGGACCCAACACAACGTAGAGGGTCAGTTTTTATGTGACGTGTATTGCGTTTCATCTACAAGACTTTCAATTCTATTTCATGTCAGGAAGTACACGTTAGGTGAATTTAGTTTGAGAGCACATTTCAACTAATCTATTTTCTTTTCTTTTTTTTTTGTCGACATACGGGTTCATCGTAAGGATGATTTTCTTTGATACTGTGTGGTAGATATACCTAAATTTGGATTTCTGGGTGATATGTTGTAGACAATAGAATTGTCGGTCTGTCTTTCTGTGTATCCTTATGTACGCCTATAACTCATGTTCGGATGCTTGGTGCATCGTAAAATTAGGTATGGTAAACATTAGTCAATACACCAATCATTTATAAAACTCTTCACCGTACTTTTCATACAGTAGAAGGGTGGATATAGGGAAAAACTTCTCAAAATACATGCTAAAATAGGCGAAATATAAAAATTATCCTAGAAGGACGACCAAAGCACATGTTGCACTTCTCAATGTGAGACAAAAAATTCGCGAGTCTATAAAGGATCTCCGAAAACCACATTATAAGGCCCTTAAATTAACAGTGTGTGTGATATTCCCAGAAAATTTACTTCGTTCTGTTAAACTTATGAAGGAATTACAAGCCGCTAACCATTGCAACAGTAGCTCAATTGATAATGTCTGGTGCGTCTCTAAAAGCAACAGTACTTAAAAGGGATGTAACACCAATAACATTGTTATTATTATTATTATTATTATTATTATTATTATTATTATTATTATTATAATGTCTGGCGTTAACACCGAACACCGTTCTTCGAACGGGTACTTCTGCTAGTGGATAATAAGAGAATCATAGCGAAATTCGGTGAAAGAATAAGTGTAAATTTTTGTATATAATTCATAATTAATATTGTCTAGGGTATTTGTGTATATTTAATATACGATATTGTTAAATCGTGTATCAACGTCTTCATGGAAAAGAAACATTGCATGTTGATGCAATACCATGATATTCGTCAGAATTAAAGACGAACCATTTATGCTTTTTCATGCTGATAGATTCTGATCTACACTATTCTTCGTAGATCCTGATCTACACTATACTAAGTTTCCAGTCAATAAACTGAGTAATACATCTAAAATATCAAATGATTTAGTGATTTATATTACGAACAGGATGTGCTAGGAGAACCAGTGGAGCACTATTTCCAACGTTCAGACATATGCCCGATATTAATTTTTGATTTTTTGAGTTCACTTTGAGATAGTTTTCAATTGTTCTTTTACCACTGGGATTTTCTTAACGCAATATATTATATTGATGTGTCCTTATCCCAGGTTGATCCATGTTGGTAGAATTTTTGGGAGTTTATTTCAGCCGGGTACTTCCGGATTCTACGATCCAGTTGTTCCATAGGATTTCAACAGGTCAGACCATGTGGATACGGGTACAGTGCCTAACGTAAGACCACGGCCGCCTCCTTCCCTCTTGCATATCCCTCCAAATCTTCCCATCCCTCATAAGGCCCCTGTTCGCTCTGCAGGTGAGGCCGCCTGGGGGAGGTGCTCGTCCTATCTCCCCAGTTGTATCCCTCTACCCGATGTTTCAAGCTCCAGGACACTGCCCTTGAGGTGGTAACGGTGGGATCCCTCACTCAGTCCGAGGGAAAGGCCAACCCTTGGGGAAGGGGGGGGGGGGGGGGGGGGGGGTAAACCGACTAAGAAAGATAATACTCATTATTTCTATTATTATTATTATTATTATTTAGCGTATGGTTTTTAGCGCCGGGAGTGTCCGAGGACATGTCTAGCTCTCCAGAGGCTGTAATTGCTTTAAGCGGACACCCATAGGGTGAGCTACAAGTTCCGTTCAATTTCAAGTAGTCCCAACTTGCGCTACCAGATGTCACTGATACCTAGTGGCGAACGTTGGAAATTTGATAGAGCGTTCCAACGAAATCTAACCTAGAAATTTAGCTTCACACAAATTTAGTCTGTGGAAGGATCTTTTACATGCCATACATCTATGACATGGGACCGCCGGCTTTACTTCCCCTCCGAAAGATTTTAACGCTCTTAAAAAATCTGACGACTTCGGCCGGGTTTGAACCCACTAATCGAATAATAAACTAATAGATTAATCAAATAATTTGAAAATAATCTAAAACTATTAATCGATTAACCGGTCAATCGATTAGTTTGTTAGTAGACACGACATAAGAAGTTTAAATGAGAGATCATCGCTTAAAGTTGCGCTAACTGAATACTTCAACAACACAGTTCAGTTACTGATACCAACATTACAATTAATGTTTATTTTGAAAACAAACCAATAATTCGACAAACTGATTGATCTATTAAACGACCAATCGATTAATCGTATTGTGTAGTAATTAATCGATTGTTCGATAAGTGATGTTAATCGATTGAAAGTACCAGCCCTAATTTATACCTATTAATTCGAGAATATTTCTCCTTACTCGTGTTAACCGTTTTGTGGCAACTAAACTTAACACTTGCTTAATAACACAGCCAGATCGTGTTTTTTTTTTTTTTTTTTTTTTTGCACATGGCTAAATGCAAATAAGACTTATCAAATGCTTTAGAGATCAAAAAATGAAAACTAAAACATGTAGTTTTGCTTTCAGTGATTAAGTCTCATTTTGCCCCCACCAATGTAAATTTGAGCCCGCTCATTCCCCTCCAGAATCAAAACCAATTAAGCCACTGGTCTGCGCCGTTTGTGCGATTTAGCTCGTACGTCTCACAAGAAACGAGGAAGGATGCCTGTGTCAACACGTGTTTGAGTTCTCAGTCTTGACTGGTTTGATGCAGTCCTTCATGCTACACTGTTCTGAGGTAATTGTTTCATCACAACATAGCTGCCACACTACATCATAGGCAGATGACCTCTTAGTTCCGCCCCTTAAAACAAATATAACTAACTAACACTCTACATCGGAGGCAATCTGTTTAACATATTCGCTCTGTGGTCTACCCCTACAGTACTTATCCTCGACCCTTCCTTCCATAACTAAGCTTGCTATTCCTGGGTGTCTTAGTATGAATGTCCTACCAACCTATCTATTCTCTTCATTAGCAGTCTCCACAAACATCTCTCCTCTCCCACTCGTCAATACCTCTTCATTTGTAACCATATCTACCCATCTGATCATCATTCTCCTGTAACACCATATTTCAAACACTTCAATTCTCCTCTTTTCAGCTGCACCAATAGTCCAAGTTTCACTTCCATAGAGCGCCACGCTCCAGACAAAGGCTTTCAAAAATGACTTCCTAATACCTAATCTATATTTGATGTCAACAGATTCCTTGTCTGTAAGAATGCTTTCCATGCCTGTGCCAACCTACTTTTTATATCCTCTTTGCTTCGTCCATCACTGGTTAATTAGCTTCCTGAGTAACAGACGTCTCCTACTTTCTTTAGCTTTTCAACTGCTAATTAGACCTCCATAGGGGTTTCTGTGTCAACACAACGCATTGACAATCTACATCTCTACTCGATCCCCAGAAATAGGGAATCTTATTTTCCGACTCTCCCACGCACTGTGCGAAGGTGGCTTCGGTGGCATAGTTGGTAGCATGCTGAGCTATGCCCAAGGTCACGGGTTCAAACCCGGCCGAAGTCGTCGGATTTTTTAAGAGTGTCAAAAATTCCTCTGTACGCCTTCCTTCGGGGGGAAAGTAAAGCCGGCGGTCCCCATGTCAGATTTTTGGCATGAAAAAGAACCTTCCACTAACTACACTTGTGTGAAGCCAAAATTTGTAGGTTAGAATTGACAAAGCTCTTAATTCCAACGTTCGCCGCCAGGTTCTCACTGCGATGCATCTAGTAGCAAAGTCCGCAAGCTAGATGTCGTGGACGGAAGCATTTGGTGGGAAAAGTAGGAACTACATGAAATTATTGTCTGCTGTCCTTACTTGAATTTAAACAAGAAACACACACATTATAAGATCCTCTGTGGCATAGGCGGCAGCACGCCGGCCTCTCACCGCTGGGTCTGTGGTTCAAATCCCGGTCACTCCATGTGAGATCTGTAGTGGACAAAACGGAGGCAGACAGGTTTTTCTCCGGGTACTCCGGTTTTCCCCGTCACAATTTCATTCCAGCAACACTCTCCACTATCATTTCATTCCATCTGTCATTCATTTAATCATTGCCCCAGAAGAGTGCGACAGGCTTCGGCAGCCGGCACAGTTCATATCCTCGCCGCTAGATGGGGGCTTCATTCATTCCATTCCTGACCCGGTCGGAGACTGGAAGCAGGCAGTTGATTTTCAACACACCTTAATACAGTTATCACAATTAACACCGGTTATCAGACAGATTCTACACACACCAACAGTACACGGGGCTGGCTACATGACCGCGTTGTCGCAGCCCCTAAACTAAGGCACCAACCGCACTGTGCAAATGTTCTTTATTGAAGTAGATCCTACATGATGGAGTGGACGGGAATATTAGTTAATGGCCCAGTGCTCCACCCCTTGTTAATTGGCTGACACGAACCAAGGTCGACCAATTCTGCAATACAATCGATGCAGATAGTTAACTAAGCGCCGCAACCTGTAGAATCGATAGCTCGCGTTTGTAGGGGCATGCGACTCACACGAGTTATTTGCCAGTCGCGTTGCATCACGCCACGTCAAAACACACACACACACACACACACACACACACGCTTGTTATTTGCGTCTTGTGTAGAGACATTTTCTCAACAAAAACACACTAGCATGGATTAATCCTCACAAAGAAAATATCTGGGATGGTAAATCATCGAACAGTACAGTCCCTCAGAAAGGAATGACTGTATCTAAGTAACTGTTTTGACCAAGTCCCAACGCTGGGTATTTTTAGCCTACTTTTCACATTTTGCAACAAGTAGTTCCGTAAAGAACTATACAGCCTATTTTCATATATCCTGCTCATGTTAATTTCTCCTAACAACATACAAAATTTCAGTTTAATTGCTGTAACAGATTCGTAGATATTGAGAACCGTCTAAATATTTCAGATTGTCGCCAGGTTGGATTTTTATTTTTGTACTATTACATTAAGATTATTGTGTACGTGTTGTATTCAAACTTCAATCGCATGATTAGAACACAAGAAGTAAAAACGAGATTTTAAAATTACGCACAGCAGCCATCTTGTGATTATGCAAACAATTGAAATAAATTAGATGCCAGTGGATCAACATTTGTATAAGCATTTAACGTGCAACGTTTCACAGCACTCTGATAGTTAATTCGCGAGAATCGTCCATTTAAATATTTATACTTCGCGTCGCCGCCATGTTGGATTTGTGCTCACCAGGTTAATGAGAGTCCTATAGGTGAACTTATGTTCATAGTCTCTATGAACATAAAAACATTCAGTTTGGTTGCTGTAAAAGGTTCATAGATATTGAGAACCGTCTAAATATTTCGGAAGCTCGCCATTTAGGATTGTTATATGTATAGGCCATAGAATAATGTATCATTCAAGGACAATTATTGCCTAGGTTCATTATTCAAACTTTCACTTCGATCGCATGATTACGACACAAGAAATAAAAACTTAATTTTAAAATTTCGCACAGCCGCCATTTTGAGGTTATGTAAACAATTGAACTAAATTAGTCTCCAGTGCATTACTATGTGTATAAACACTTGCTGTACCTAGTTTCATTACGTTTGGATGGTTAAATCGTGAGAAAAGTCTATTTAAAAGTCTCAACTTCGCTTGATCGCCATGTTCGTTCTCTACTTTACAAGTTTATGAAATATACATAGGTAAACTTGTATCAGTACCCTTTATCACCGTACAAAATTGCAGGGTGATATCTGTAATAGTTTCGGAGATATAGAATGTCAGTGAAATATTTCGCACAGCCGCCATTTTGAAGTTATGTAAACAATTGAACTAAATTAGACTCCAGTGCATTACAATGTGTATAAACATTTGCTGTACCAAGTTTCATTACGTGTGGATAGTTAAATCGCGAGAAAAGTCTATTTAAAAGTCTCAATTTCGCTTGACCGCCATGTTGGTTTTGTAGTCACCAGGTTTTTGAACGTCTCATAGGTGAACTTCTAGTAGTACCCTTTATCACCGTACACAATTTCAGGCCGATATCGGTAATAGTTTCGGAGATATTGAATGCTAGTGAAATATTTCGCACAGCCGCCATTTTGCATTGGTGAGACGTAACAAAATTTGAAGGGCACGGTCGAGGTCGCCGGGAATAGTGCTATGAACATACCGAGTTTCATTGAAATCGCACCAGCCGTTTAGATTTTATTAGGGGACACACACACACACACACACACACGAACACACACACACACACACACACACACACACACACACACACACGGACAAAAGGTGATCTCATAAGCCTATTTTTTTCAAAATTGAAAATAGGCTAAAAATGAGGAAAAAGTAGACTTATGAGATCGGGCAAATGTCTGCCTGTCTGTCCCCCCCCCCCCCCCTATCAACTCCTAAACGGCTGCAGCAATCGAAACAAAATTTGGTGGGAATAAATATCTATACCTGAATATCTCACGGCCATATTTGAAAATGATGTCAGTGCTACCAACTGCTGAAAAATCGCAATTTAAATTTGAGCTCCATGTTGGATATCTTGGAAGGTATGAATGGGAGCTATTTCAAAATTGGCACACGTATAGAAAATAATATTACAGTTTAATTTCCAGGAGGCCAAATATGGCAGTGTTGCCAAAATGATTATAAGCCTGCTGATAGGTCCAAACTTTAAATGCATATAACTTCTACACTATCAATCGGATTTCAACCAAATTTCGTATGTAGTATGTGTACATAAACACATGACTGAGCGTATTCTTAAGACCCAACAGGGCTGCCAACTGTTAATAAATGCTCTGAATTTATTTATCCAAATACCCATATATCAGAAAGTATGCAAGCCGACAGCTTTAAACTATGCATACGTATAGTACCTGACATTCTATAATAATTTGGAGTATCTTATATACGTCAGTGCTACCAACATGATTCTAAGCCTGCTGAGAGGTCCAACTTTAAATACATGTAACTTCTATACTATCATTTGGATTTCAACCAAATTTCGTGTGTGCTATGTGAACCATAACATATATGACTATGCCGATTCTTAAGAGTAACCAGGGCGGCCAACTGTTAATAAATACTGTCTATTTTTGTTACCTTAATATCAATATATCAGAAAGTATGCAAGCCGATAGCTCTAAACTTGGCACACGTATAGTACCTGGCATTCTAGATTAATTTGGAGTAACTAATATAGGCTACGCCAGTGCTGCCAACATGATTCTAAGCCTGCTGATAGGTCCAATTTTAAAATACATGTTACTTCTATACTAACAAATGGATTTCATCCAAAATTGGCCCAACACGAGATCATAATAATTCAGATTATTTCCGACCAACACATGCATGACATTGTTGCCAACATGATTTTACGCGCGCTGATAAATCCAAGGTCTAACTGGATGTAACGTGCTTGCTATCCATTGGACTTCAACCAAGTTTTGTATTCTGTACCTTAAGAGATGCATCTAACAATAGCCTATATTCAGTCACCAGGGCTGCCAACTGTACTGCTCTATTAGGCTACATTATATAAGGTATATTTCGAACTAATTAGGAATTTCGATATTACCAACTTAATTTCGTCATTATTCTAGATAGGTCTATATAGATTGTCATGAATCTTAAATTTCAAGAAAAGTAGGCTCATTAGTTCGTCACGGAACTTCTTGTTTTTCATCTTATTGGTCTACGGTATCGTGTCATTTCAGCCCAAATAAATACAAAGCAAGTAGTTCCATTAAGAACTAAAGAGCCTACTTTTCTGAACATTTAAGATTCATGCCAATCTATATAGACCTATCTAGAATAATGACGAAATCAAGTTGTAATACTAACATTTCTAAGTACTGCAGTTTAAAATACACCCGAAATAGTGTAGCCTAATAGAATAAATTACTACAGTTGGTAGCCCTGGTGACTCTGAATGTATTCTTAGTTCCATCTCTTAAGGTATAGAATGCACATACAAAATTTGGTTCAAGTCTAATGGATAGTATGGACTTAACATGCTGTTTGATATTGGATTTATCAGTGCGCGTGAAGTCATGTTGGGAACAATGTCATGTAGCCTATTTGCTGCTCAGAATTAATCTGAAATATTACGATGTATTATAGTGCCTATTTTGGATAAAATCCATTTGTTAGTATAGAAGTTACATGAAATTAAAAATTGAAACTATCAGAAAGCTTAGAATCGTGTTGGCAGCACTGAAGTAAATTAGTTACTCCAAATTAATGTAAAATGAAATGTACTGTACGTGTGCAAAGTTTAGAACTGATGGCTTGCATACTTTCTGATATATTGATGTTAGGATTAAACAAATAGAGAGAGCATTTACTAACCGTTGGCAGCTCTGGCGGTTCTTAAGGATACGCACAGTCGTAACTGTTATGGTACACAAAGCACATAGGAAATTGGTTGAAATCCAATTGTTAGTATAGAAGTTATATGCATTTAAAAATTTGAGCTATCGGCAGGCTTAGAATCGTGTTGGCAGCACTGATGTATATAAGTTACACCAAACCAAGGTAGAATGTCAGGTACTATACGTGTGCAAAGTTTAGAGCTGTAGGCTTGCATACTTTCTGATATACTGATATTAGGGTTAAAACATAGAGGGTTTATTAACAGTTGGCAGCCCTGGTTGCTCTTTAGAATACGCAGTCATAGCTGTTGTAGTACACATAGTAGGCCAACATACGAAATTTGGTTGAAATCCAATCGATAGAAGTTTAGTAATTGGACCTATAGGCAGGCTTAGAATCATGTTGGCAACACTGGCATGTATTGACTTCTGAAAATTAATCAGGAGTGTGTCCCAATTTTGGAATACTTCGCCTGCACAACTTCTGAGATATCCAACATAGAGCTTAAAGTTCAATTGCGATTTTCCAGCAGTTTGTAGCACTGACGTCAATTTTAAATATGGCCGTGAGATATTCAGGTATAGATCTTTACTCTTATTAAATTTGGTTTTGATAGCTGCAGCCGTTTAGGAGTTGATAGGGCGGCGGGTGTGGGGAGGCACACAGACAGGACAGGACACACACATTTTCCCAGATCGATCTCATAAGTCTACTTTTTCTTATTTTTGCAAAATGAGAAAAGTAAGCTAATAAATAAATAGAAAAATAAAAAAATAAAAAATAATTTCTTCTCTGGAAGAAGAAGACCAACGACTACGGATGTTAGGAAAGATTTAGAGAAGTTTAACATCACGGAGTCTCAGATGCTAGAAAGAAGTGAATTTTACGGTAAAGTGAAAAATCTGGAAGGGTTTCAAGATGAACGAAGACCCAAGAGAAGTGGACAAACTTGGACACAAGATCAAAAGAAGCAACTTGCCAGTGAACGCATGAAGTAATATTGAAGACAGGGGAAACTCCAGGCAAAGGAAAAGAAAAGGAAATAAAGTTGTTGCGTGATCCTAAGTGGTCAATTCGAATGGAAAAAAATAAAAATAAAAATTAAAAAAACTCTCGGACACAACAAGAAAACTGAGAATTAATTTTTATGGGCACATCCTCCGAATGAATTCAAATAGACTAACCAAAAAATATCTTCGACCACTTTCGTAATAAGAAAACAAAACCTCTGGTTTAAGGAAACCGAGAAAGACCTCGTGGAACTCCAAATTACAGACACCATGCTCATGGACGAAACAGCCAAATCAGTCACCAAGGATAAGAAACAACGGTAACAAGTGAAACTCAAACAAAAGCGTACGATCCACATCTCTGCCGAAGAAAGGGAAGAAAGTTCTCAAAGGATGAGGCAATACTGGGCCAAAAGGAAAGCTCAAAACAATAAAAAGTGATTGATTTCATGTTCTCCAAAGTTGGGTGAGACAAAGAAGAAATCAACAAATAGTTAAATCAATAAATACAATCTGGAAACCCGTGTTATTGTGGTATCTGCATTAGGGTGTGTTTACTTGTACTGTAATTCAGGCGAGAATTGGGATGGAGATGGCCGTGACCTTAAGCTAGGGACCATCATGGAATTTGGCTGGGGTAAAAATTGGTAAACCACGGAAAACCCCTTCTAAGATGGCTGAGGAGGAAATCGAACCCACCCTTTCTCAGTTTGGTCCTACGAGGCTGAGTGTACCCCTAGCCGTCAGACAAGGATTAGATTTCTTGGCAGAGCCAGGAATCGAACCAAGACCTCCAGGCTGACAGTCAAGAATGCTAGCCACTAGGCCACGATCAGGTCAGTTGTTCTTTATCATGGCAATGTGTTTCTGAATTTATAATACAGCTTCTCGTTTAAATAGAATGACGAAATTTATATTTGGAAACCCCTTCGTCTATAGGCATGATTCGTCTGATACCCTGTATTACTGTGGTGTCTGTAGTACTGTTTGTATTTTTAATTAGGAGCTATTATTGGGAAGGAGCCTCTCGTGGCTTTACGTTAGATACCACTCCAGCATTGTACTGGAGTAGAAGGGGGAAACCAATTCTGGGACGGTTGAGGTGGGAATCAAACCCTCCTGTTCTCAGTTCTTCGTCACGAAGATTTAGAGTCCTCCGTTCAAGCCCTCAAACCAGGATTTAATTTATTGGCAGAACCGGAAATGAACGTAGATCTCACGAGTATCAGCCAAGCATTTTAGCCACTGAACCAGGGACTAGTAGCAGTCAGTCCGGAGGCTGGTTGGATCCTCAAACAGTGCCACCGTAGGTTATGTGAGCTGAAACTCACAAACACCCAAGGGAGCTCTATAATGAGGCGTATTAGGCAAGGTGAGGAGCGAGGTAGTTTGTCATTGCTTTCCTCATGGGCCGATAATCTAGATGTTAGGCCCCTTAAAACAACATTCATCACCATCACCATATCACCATCACCATCACCGCTGAGCCAGTACAGCAGTACCAACCATATGCGCAGAACTTTTCACAACTCCCACAGGCACTAGCTGTGCCCTGAATGCCATTACTCAGCACCACTCATACCTCTGTAGCTTCCAGATAATCACAGCCATGTATGAGACAGACATCGGTGAAAAGCCACATTTTACTCTAGCCTGTGCCAACAGGCAGAAAGAGTGCATTCATCAAGAGATAGGAACAGGTGGAAGTATCCAACCATGTTGCCAAACTACAAGCAACCGCTTCAGATTCCTCGCTGCCCTAGTTATCATGGTGCTTATGAGATAACGTTTGATAACACCCACTGTTTTAATAACAGGAGAACTCTAAGAACCGTGTGTATAATATTCTTCACACCGGGCGCCATCTGACGCGGAAGTTCGATTTAATAAAGCATGTACAGTCCTTGACTCCACCTCATGTGCAGAGTGGTTCAGCTCCCGTGTCTGAGCGACGAAAGACAAAGTAAAACCTGCCTTCAACGGATCCTTTAGTAAACGTAAACTTGTCTTCAACGGAAATACAGGGTGTTTCAGGAGGAATAGTAAATATTTTAGGAGGTGGTAGTGTAGATGAATTGCAATAAAAATTCCATATAACATGTGTCCCATTCGTATTGCGTACAGAGATACAGCTGGTAGTATTTAACCCAAACAAATGTAAAGTCAAGGGAAATGAGGACGCTCAAAGTTGATTTCCAAAAATTCCACCACCAACTTCAATGCATTTTGCACTTCTCTTGATAACACCCTGTGTAGCCCTTCGGAGGGCGTCTTGGCGTTCTTTAACGTGGGTTGCACTATGCATATTACGAACGACCAACTCGGCTCTTGTGTTAATTTTTCCTTGTAGACTTCGCCTTTCAGCCATCTTCACAGACAAAAATCAATAGGGGTAACATCCGGGGACCTTGGTGGCCAAGAAACGTGCCCATAGCAACCGGCGTGCCAACACACGAAACGACAACTGCCCTCGTTACATACCAACATCTGTATCTCGGTACGTAATACAAATGGGGCACATGTTATAAGGATTTTTTTGGCAATCCATCTATACTACCAACTCCTAAAATATTTACTGTTCCACCTGAAACACCCTGTATACTAGTGGACCCATGCGAGAAATCTCGCTTGTTCATAAACCACACTTTCCCCAATATGTTTATAATGAGAGGCTTAAGGAGAAAGGTTTTTACGTTTTTATTTCAACCAAATACTTACTTTACTTTACATTTCAGTTAGAATTCAAAGTTGTACGTTACCTAACTTAAGAATGCAATAACTGGAAATTGGATCATCATAACACTCACCGGTTATTTATGTTGGTATGTAACGAGGGTAATTGTTTAGTGTGTGCACACAGTTTGCTATGGGCACGTTTCTTGGCCACCAAGGTCCCCGGACCTTAGCCCTTTGAGTTTTTGCCCGTGGGGATGGTTGAAAGGCGAAGTCTGCAAGGAAAAAAGTTAACACAAGAGCCGAGTTCGGATTATGCATAGCGCAGCCCTCGTCTAAGAACGCCAAGACGTCCTCCGAAGAGCTACACGGGGTGTTATCAAGAGAAGTGCAAAATGCTTGAAGTTGGTGGTGGAATTTTTGAAAATCGACTTTGAGCGTCCTCATTTGCCTTGGCTTTACATTTGTTTGGGTTAAATACTACCAGCTGTATCTCTGTACGCAATACGAATGGGACACATGTTATATGGAATTTTTGTTGCAATTCATCTATACTACCACCTCTTAAAATATTTACTATTCCTCCTAATACACCCTGTATTTGACGGTTCTGTGAACTTCGGGGTGAAAGACTCGTTAAATTTCCTTCATTAACTGACGGCTTCAGTGGCGTAGTTATATGCCAGCTGCACTGATCGCGGATTCAAATCTAGCCGAAGTCCTCGGATATTTTTAGAGCGTTAAAAATCCCTCAGTTGCCTTCCTTCGGAGGGGAAGTAAAGCCGGTGGTCCCATGTCATAGATATAGGACATGAGGAAGGACCTTCCACTAACTACACTTTTGGAAACTTAGATTTGTAAATTATTTTGCTAACGCTATATTAGTTCCAGGTGCTGACTGCGATGGTATTTAGTAGCCACGCCCGCAGCTAGGTGTCGTGGACTGTAGTATTTGGTAGCAAAAGTAGGAACTACTTGAAAAAATTGATAGTCTGCAGTCCTACCTGAATAACAGATAACGCACACTAATACAGCCATCACAATTAACAGCGGTTATCAAGTCAAATTTTACGTACTCGGGGCTACATGACCGCGTTGTCGCAACCCCTAAATTAAGGAACCAGCAATCCCTTCATTAAACGGAAACTGTGTTACACAGACAACGGAAATCAAAGTAGGCACAAGTCCTTAAGGGTGGTGTGTAATTCAAACGTGCTCTGAAAGGTTGCAAGAGATCGTCTAATTTCCCGTAGCTCAGAATGATAAGTTTCTTTGTGGGTGGGGGGACGGAAGTGTCTAACCCAGCATGTATACATAAGGCTCCCATTTCTACTCCAGGTAAATGCCAGTATGGCACCTAATTTAAGGTCACTGCCACTTCCTTCGTTAATACTATTCTCAAACTCACTTATACCGCCATCACAATAATACAGGTTGCATATTTTACACGCACAGGTACACGGGGCGGTACTGTTATAGATCGCGATACATTTGCGTGTAAAATTGCTCTAAAACAAAATAGCGACGTTGATGACAGTCTTCAACGATGTCACGAAACACTCCTCTAGGAAGCTTACGGGAAAGGCCTGGGGAATAGTGGTGTTTGGGTGGGGGAAACAAACAGAAATTAGCATTTACAATAAACCTTCGATACAAGATATGTATCGCGATCATTAATTGACCTATATAAGTCAATTAAAGATCGCGATATACATCGACATTTTCGCATAACAGATTATATGTATAAAATATGTATCGCGATCTTTAATTGACCCTACTTGGAATAGAAATTAATATAACCTGCCACTCGACTACAATGGGGAGCTTCAGCAGTTCCGGAGATAGTTTGTTCGAACCCCGGTGGTAACTACGGCCATTTTGAGTGATTTTGCCAAGGGTTTTACCACATTATCTCTCGTCATCTGCTAAGATTGTTAACTTTTTTTCATTAATTGTTCAGAAGAGGTACTTTGCCGTTTTCACAACTTTTACAAGGAAGATTATTGGAAATGTGTTATTAATGATTCACATACCTTTCTGGGAGTCATTAGAAGTGCATTTCTATTTGAATTGACACTACTGTACCGGAAATATTTATTTTATTACGTAAATAAATCATTTTCCTTCTTGTTCATTTGACGACCCCCGCATTGACATCCTACACTACGTCATACCCGTTGCCAGCATGTCCGATACAAAATACACCACACGGCACGTGAATAATAAAATAAAAGGCAAAACCATTTGCCTGGATAAAGATTATTGATGCGCGACTACCCCCACTGTGCGTGACAAAAATCATGGGTGTTAATATTAGCTACCGTGGCCCGTAGGACCATTATTGGTCCAGGCGAAAACCATTGGTCAGCCGGTTGCGATACAGCACCGAATGCGTGGGGTTGGCAATACGGTATATGATGCTTAAAATTGATGAATCAGCTGGAATTTTGCCTGTGTAAGTCGTGTTCGTATTTGGGATGGCCGGGTAGGTCACAGACAGCGGAGGAGTATACATCATCTCCAGATACTTTCCCGACTATTAATTCAGGTAATTTGGTTTATTTCATAATTTTGGAACGGAAAGTACCTCTTCTGAACTCTTACTCCTTTTTCAAGGCCCAGGGCACCTACAGTACCTTTAATTGCTTACAAGCAATAATTAATTTGTTGCTGATTCTTTTAGGGGAATGTAGTCTCGTGTACTGTACAAGGGTGTATGAATTTGTCTGATAACCTGTGTCACTGCGATGTCTGTACTAGTGTGTATAATTGAAGTAGGATTTGGTTAGGAAGCTGCCGTGGCCTGACGTAAGGTAGGCCAGGCATTTGCCTAGAATATAAGTGGGAAACCAGAGAAAACCACATCCAGGATGGCTAAGGTAGGAATCTACTCACTTTTGCTCCGTCTGTCTCACAGGCTCAGTGTATCCCCGTTCCAACCCTCAGACCAGAAAGAAATTTCTTGGCAGAGTCGGGAATCGAACCCTGATATCCGGGGTGACAGCCACTACGCAACGAGGCAGAAGCACTGATTCAGCCACCACAGAAGTTCAGGAGGAGTAGTGCAGGTCGCGATACTTTACAAAATTACCCTCGACACAAATTGGAGTCATCCATGACGACATACACGACACTTAGAATTTAACATCTTAGGATAGTTTAAACCTTAAGTTTCAGTAAGGTTTTACATATAAACACAAACCTAACCTGGAGCTTACGCCCAGACCTCCTTGCTTGTATTACAAGCAATAATTTTCATCAAGACCGTCGTCTAACCGAGTAGCGACCAATGGCTTTGTCTCACCATGGTTTTAGATGAGCACAGTGCAACATCATTATTATTTTAATACAGTAGTATAGAATTCTCCTGCGGCGTTCACAAGCAACCGATCGTGACAAATGAGCATTCAAATGAAAGAATAGACAATATCAGTGAAGAATTGCACTCTTAATTTCATAAATATCTATTATGTCTTTAAACACTGACTTAAAAACAATGTACAAAGTGTGCGATTTGCAGGTACTGTTTCTGTAAGAAAATACACTTCATAATTGCTGTCCACTTCACATTTTGGCCGTTGTGACGCCTGTTTTATGTCATTTTAAAAGGGTTGAGGTCTTTCCTTTATCATTTTGCGAGGATTTCAGTAACAGTAAATCAAAGGAATGAGTTGGGGAAAGTGTGATTTAGGAAAATGCGAGATTTCTCGCATGGGTCCGCTAGTTTCCAATAAAATGAACAACTAAATGTAATTTATGAACATTCGTAGCTCACCAACCCACCTCTCACTTGAACAAATTCGACTACATCGGCATGTGACGACGCACTGATTGAAACCTCGTACAACTGACAATGTGATGGCATTTCAAGCCGAAACATCAACGTTAGCCTGTCATCCGTAACGTCATAAACTGCACAAAAGAATTCCCCTAGACACGTACGTATCGCGATATAACTTGAACCCATTCTACAACAACGAATGTCTTACCTATGATGTTACACGAACATCAGTTGGTGACCCCATTCTACCTCCTAGTTTGATGTCAGTGCAGTTGTTAGTAGCAGATGACCGCGCTGTTCCGCCCCTTAATACAACAATAACTAATTAACTCAGTGCAGATGTATATAATTAGATCAGACATACTATGAGGATGAAACGTCCATGAAGAGACTTTAAGGGTAAACATGATTTTTTTTTTCATATGTAGAGATTTGAAGTCATTCCTTCAGTGTTGCCAATACGAAATTGTCATTTGTAACTCTTCAGTTGGTCAACATGAATATGCCCAATGAATGGGCGGGGTACAAGATATAAATTACATGTATTAATTAATTATCACTATTAAATTGGGGCATTTAGGATCTAATCAGGAGTGTATTTAGATGATGTTTTGAGTCTTCAGTCCTTCGACTGGTTTTATGCAGCTCTCCATGCTTCCCTGTCCTGAGCTAATAGTTTCATCTCTACTTAGCTACCACACCCTAACCTTAGTCTACCACTACTGTTCTCATCCTCGACCCTTCCTTCTATAACTAAGTTCGCTATTCCTGGGTGTCCTACCAGCGTATCTCTTCTCTTCATTATCAGTTGCCAGAAACCTCTCTCTCCTCTCCCACTCGTCTTAATACCTTTCCATTCATAACCCTATTTACCCATATGATCATCATTCTCCTGCAACACCACATTTAAAACGCTTCAATTCTCTTCTTTTCTGCTGCACCAATAGACCAAGTTTCACTTCCATAGAGCGCCACGCTCCAGACAAAGGATTTCAAAAAATCACTTCATAATACCTAAATCTACATTAGATGTCAACAGATTCCATTTTTGTAGAAATGATTTCCTTGCCTGTGCTAACCTACTTTTTATATCCTCTTTGCTTCGTCCATGACTGTTATTTTGCTTCCCAAGTAGAAGAAGTCACAATACTGTCGACCGACTGAAGAGCTCAAATGACGCTATTTCATATGTTACTGACATGATTTTAAATGCAAGATATACAGAGTATTATATTTACTGATGTGTTAGTTTTATTTTGCTATGTGGTTTAGTTCGGAGTGAAATATAACACTCAAATCCCGCGTGTAAATGATAATCCATTTGATCTGATGTGCAGGATCCATTAGACACGAACCGATAATTCCCTGTCATTATTTTTCTTCAAGTTACCAGGTATTATTGAGCCCAATGGAAACAGAGTTTGACAAAAAGAATGAGAAAAAAAATCCTAATGATCGAAAGACTCCCGTAACGGGGTGGATTGTGTAATCACACTGTAATGATGTTTACCAATTCATTGGTTTCTATTCCCTTTCATTGTACTGCAATGGAAAATCATAATTGGCATTATTTTAGAATCTAAATTGGACGGATTTTGCTTACCGCAAGATAACTCTCCTCCCGTAGTCTAGTCTCGGTCAAACACGTGGAGAGCTTCAGTACACTGGGGGAAGTCGCACACAAGACTGACCTGCGTAGCGAGACACAGGTGCTTACGTAGTCATCCGCAGTATTGCCACATTATCAAATTTTAAATTGCAAAACTAATATTTCTAATAGGAGGCTTCAAATGTTATTCCAATGACATCAATATGGAGTAGTACAAAAAGAGAAATGAAAACTCACCGCATAATTGAATCGGCCGGAGTCAGTTTTCACCACATTTCAGGAGATAGATAAAACGTCATTTACAGAACAGAACTCAACAAACATACTATATTAGTCATCTATGTTGTGAAGCAATTATTCAGGTTATATTTGTGTTAGCGGAATATCAATTTTAATTTAATTAACATATTTTTCAAATCAATTTTGAAACGTGACTTAATGCCTTTCAACTCCGAGGTGAGTCTTTGAGAATGAAAATCTCACATGTGATTTTCTTTTAAAATGGATTTGTAACATAAAAACCATCTAAACAATAGCACTGTAACACGAGGGAATCTTGCAGTGCAGCCAACATTAAGTACGGAATACGGCGCTGAAAGGCAGCAAGTCATTGACTTAATGCTTTTCTCCTCTGATCGCACTGCATGTAGCAGTAGTTTCTGGCTTAAACAGAAGGCTGACTTAATTCTTTCCTATGCCATTCCAACGCCCTTGAGTCAATACTTCAAAATACTAATTCTTTAAAAAATTACCATTGTTGACCTAATGCTTTTCTGCCCCGACCAATTCAATTGTTTCTTTTAATAGACCTATAAGCTGTAACATCATTGTGATCGTAGAGCGGTTAACACTCAAGTACACGGGGCTACATGCTCACGATGTCACAAACCCCTAAAAAAATCAACAACAATAATATATCATTGAAAATACTGTAGCTAGAAATACGATAAAATTAATATTCCAAGCACAACATCCAATTAACAGACACAGGGATGTAGAAATATGGTGCTAAAGAAGTTCTTTTTGTTGCGTCAAATCAATCGATAGCAGGCTGTCTCTTTGAATCAATATTGTCTAGACTGCGACAGACGGGGCTGTTCTGCCTCATGAAACAACAACAATAGCTAGCTAACTAACTAACTAAGACTGCGACATAAAAGACCCCAAAGTTTTCAATTTGAGGGTCAGCACATGCCCAACGAAGTGGGATGTTTCGAGATTTTACCATCAATGTACGGATATTTCATTTCTGTTAGTTTCTTCTTATTACACCTTTTTAGAATATTTTCATTTTATGAAAATAAAAAAGGTTTATGAGATCACCTTTTGTCCGTGTGTGCGTGTGTGTGTCTGTGGTGTTCGTGTCCCCCTAATAACTTCTAAACGGCTGGAGCGATTTCAATAAACCTCTGTTAAGTCATAGCACCATTTCGGCCGACCCCGACCTTCAAATTTTATTATGTCTCACCAATCCAACATGGCGGCTGTGCGAAATATTTCACCAGCATTCAATATCCTATTACCGACATCACCCTAAAATTTTGTACGGTGATAAAGGGCACTACTAGACGTTACCCTATGAGACTTTCAAAAACCTGGTAACTACAAAACCAACATGGCGGCCAGGCAAAGTTGAGACTTTTATTTAGACTTTACTCGCGATTTAACAATTAAAACGTAATGCAACTTGGTACAGCAAATGTCTATACACATTTTAATGCACTGGCATCTAATTTAGTTCATTTGTTTACATAACCTCAAGATGGCGGCTGTTCTAAATATTTCACTGGCATTCTATATCTCCGAAACAATCACTGATATCACTATGAAATTTTGTACGTTGATAAAGGGCACTACTACAAGTTTATCTATGTAACCTTCAGAAACCTGTAAAGTACAAAACGATCATGGCGGCCAAGCGAATTTGAAACATTTAAATATACTTTTCTCGCGATTTAACCATCTAAGCGCTGTGAAATGTTGTTCAGTAAATGATTATACATATTGTAATGCACTGGCATCTAATTTAGTTCAATTGTTTACATAACCTTTAGATGCCGGCTGTGCGAAATTTTAAAATTAAGTTTTTATTTCTTGTGTCGTAATCATGCGATAGAAGTGAAAGTTTGAATAATGAACCTACGCAATAATTTTCTTTAATGATACATATCTCTATGGCCTATACATATAACAATCCAAAATGGCGACCATCCGAAATATTTAGACGATTCTCAGTATCTACGAATCTTTTACAGCAATCAAACTGAAATTTTTTACGTTCATAAAGGCTATGAACATAAGTTCACCTATAGAACTTTCTATTACCTGGTGAGCACAAATCCAACATGGCGGTGACGCGAAGTATACATATTTAAATGGACGTTTCTTGCGATTTAACCATCCGAGTGCAGTGAAATTTTGTAGGGTAAATGCTTATACAAATGTTAATCCACTGGCATCTAATTTATTTCAATTGTTTTCATAACCACAAGATGGCAGATGTGCAAAATTTTAAAATCTCGTTTTTACTTCTTGTGTCCAAATTATGATTAAGTTTGAATACCACACGTACACGATAATCTTCTTGTAATATTAGGCTACATAAATAAAAAATACAACATGGTGACCATCTGAAATATTTAGAAGGTTTAGATTTTAGAATATATACGAATCTATTACAACAATCAAACTGAAATTTTGTATGTTGATGGAGGCAATTAACATAAGGAGGATATATGAAAATAGGCTGTATAGTTCATCACGGAACTACTTGTTAGTTGTGATGTAATCTTCATGGCGGTATCCCGCAACGTAGCAGAGGGTGTTAAATCCTTCAGCATGACCGTGATGGGGAAATGTAGCTAGTCCAGAGACCGAGGGTTCGAGGCCAGGCGTTTAATCCCTCACCATGACCGTGATGGGGAGATGTAGCTAGTCCAGAACCGAGGGTTCGAGTCCAGGCGTTTAATCCCTTACCGTGACCGTGATGGGGAGATGTAGCTAGTCCAGAGACCAAGGGTTCGAGTTCAGGCATTTAATTCCACACCATGGCTCAGGTGGGGAGATGTAGCTAGTCCAGAGACCAAGGGTTCGAGTCCAGGGGTTTAATCCCTAGACCATGACTGTGATGGGGAGATGTAGCGTACCTAGTCCAGAGACCAAGGGTTCGAGTCCAGGTGTTTAATCCCTCACCATGACTGTGATGGGGAGATGTAGCCTACCTAGTCCAGAGACCAAGGGTTCGAGTCCAGGCGTTTAATCCCTCACCATGACTGTGACGGGGAGATGTAGCCTACCTAGTCCAGAGACCAAGGGTTCGAGTCCAGGCGTTTAATCCCTCACCATGACTGTGATGGGGAGATGTAGCTAGTCCAGAGACCAACGGTTCGAGTCCAGGCGTTTAATCCCTCACCATGACCGTGATGGGGTGATGTAGCTACTCCAGAGACCAAGGGTTCGAGTCCAGGGGTTTAATCCCTAGACCATGACTGTGATGGGGAGATGTAGCCTACCTAGTCCAGAGACCAAGGTTTCGAGTCCAGGCGTTCAATCCCTCACCATGACTGTGATGGGGAGATGTAGCCTACCTAGTCCAGAGTCCATGGGTTCGAGTCCAGGCGTTTAATCCCTCACCATGACTGTGATGGGGAGATGTAGCTAGTCCAGAGACCAACGGTTCGAGTCGAGGCGTTTAATCCCTCACCATGACCGTGATGGGGTGATGCAGCTACTCCAGAGACCAAGGGTTCGAGTCCAGGGGTTTAATCCCTAGACCTTGACTGTGATGGGGAGATGTGCCTAGTCCAGTGATCGAGGGTACAACACGCAGGTATAAATAACACAGAAAGAAAGAAAGAAGGAAGGAAGGAAGGAAGGAAGGAAGGAAGGAAGGAAAACGGAAGCTTGTAGTTTCACCTGACAATTAATCTCCCAAACATGAGCCATGGGTCTTCCATTGTTACATGGTATCCGAACCATTTCACTTCGAATGTCTCTCATGCATTGACCGAGAAAGGAAGCCTGTGTGATGGGCAAACAGCTTGGCCACTGCACCACCATGGCCTCCAGGAAATAAAGAGAAGCCCTCGCCTATTGATGTGTAACATCTTTCCGCTCGGTTGCTGGATAGTTTTGTGGGAGTGATTTTGAAAGTTGGGGACGGAAGTGGATCGGAACGATTGAGCTGGCAGTGGTGGATCAAACGGAAGTATGCACTGCCCCCTCGATCGATTAAACGGAAGTGTACTAGCTGGCAGTGGTGGACAACGGAAGTATGCACTGCCCCCTCGATCGATCAAACGGAAGTGTACTAGCTGGCAGTGGTGGACAACGGAAGTATGCACTGCCCGCTCGATCGATCGAATGGAAGTGTGCCCTAGCTGGCAGTGGTGGATCGAACGGAAGTATAAGACGCACTGCCAAATTGATCGATCGATCCAGCTGGCACTGGTAAGAGAAACAATCAGCGAGCGGTGTCGAAAATTGATACCATGACGCACTCTCGGAAAACGCTCATGCGAACTCTGGTGTCAAGTGATTTAAACAAATGACAGGGTACATGTTCGAAGTCTTCGTATCAGTATTTAAATGGTAAAATGCCTTAATATCAAACATTGTAAGTAGTCGGCATTGCATTGGCATAAGGCATTTTAAACTCAATGCCACTCAGGAACATTATCGAAACAAGCAAAATATAAATGAAACTTAATTCCGTAATGCAGTATTATTGGAACGTGGAAATAAGTCACCATCTTGTGCACAACATTTTCGTAGTCGAAATAGCCGTGCGGTTATTGCGTATGACTGTGAATCTTGAGATCTTGGTTTCGAATCCTGGGTGGGGTAGATATTTTTGCTGCCAGATTATCATTTTAAACGATATTTCATATCAATATGACTCATTTTAACAGAATCCATTTGAAATTACGTGTTGGTCTGTGAATCAAGAGGACCTGTTATAAGGAATTTAAGGTTATGAGCGGTGTCGCGTCTATTAATCTAGTTGATCCATATCGTATTCTTTATTTAGGCTAGTGCTGATGGAAGCTACAAATCATCTAATAAAATGAGTTCCGTATTATAAACTACAATATCTGTAAAACACTCCCTTTTACAATAGATTAATATTTGTGCCAATATTTTTTTTTTAGTCGTTTACCCTCCAGGTTGGTGGAACCCACGAACTCAGCGAGGGAACTCACCACTACCGCCTCTACGGGCAGTGTCCTAGAGCTGGGAACATCGAATCGGAAGGGATACAACTGGTGAGGTGGGATTGCCACCTCGCCCAGGCGGCCTCACCTGCAAAGCGAACAGGGGCCTCATGAGGGAAGGTAAGGGATGGTGAGGATGGATAGGCAAGGAAGAGGGAAGGAGACGGCCGTGGCCTTGAATAAGGTACCATCCCTGCATTTGCCCGAAGACGAAGTGGGAAACCACGGAAAACCACTTCGAGGATGGCTGGGGGGAATCGAACCCCCTCTACTCATTTGGGCCACCCGAGGCTGAGTAGACCCCGTTCCAGTCCTCGTACCACTTTTCAAATTTCGTGGCAGAGCCGGGAATCGAACCCAGGACCTCCGGGGCGGCAGCTAACCATGCTGACCGCTACGCTACGGAGGCGACTGTGCCAATAATACTATAAAATACCGGTGTATCAACAATTTCACGTGAGGTTTCTTCTATGTCAGATGTTACACATCATATGCGACTACTGTAAGGCTCGTATTTTAGCCTATTTTCAATTTTGAAAAAATAGGCTTATGAGATCACCTTTTGTCCGTGTGTGTGTGCGCGTGTGTGTGTGTGTGAGGTGTGTGTGTGTGCCCCCCCCCTAATAAAATCTAAACGGCTGGAGCGATTTCAATGAAACTCGGTAAGTTTATAGCACTATTCCCGGCAACCTCGACCGTGCCCTTCAAATTTTGTTACGTCTCACTAATCCAACATGGCGGCTGTGCGAACTATTTCACTAGCATTCAATATCTCCGAAACTATTACCGATATCGCCCTGAAATTGTGTACGGTGATAAAGGGCGCTACTAGAAGTTCACCTATGAGACTTTCAAAAACCTGGTGACTACAAATCCGACATGGCGGTCAAGTGAAATTGAGACTTTTAAATATACATTTCTCGCGATTAACGTAATGAAACTTGGTACAGCAAATGTTTATACACATTGTAATGCACTGGAGTCTAATTTAGTTCAATTGTTTACATAACCTCAAAATGGCGGCTGTGCGAAATATTTCACTGACATTCTATATCACCGAAACTATTACAGATATCATCATGCAATTTTGTACGGTGATAAAGGGTACTGATACAAGTTTACCTATGTATATTTTATAAACCTGTAAAGTACAAAAAGAACATGGCGACCAAGCGAATTTGAAATATTTTAATAGACTTTTCTCGTGATTTAACTCTCTGAGCGCAGTGAAATGTGGTACAGTAAATGATTTTGCAGATTGTAATGCACTGCCATCTAATTTAATTCAATTGTTTACATAACCTCAAGATGGCGGCTGTGCGAAATTTTAAAATTAAGTTTTTATTCTTGTGTCGTAATCATGCGATCGAAGTGAAAGTTTGAATAATGAAGCTAGGCAATAATTGTCCTTGAATGGTACATAACTCTATGGCCTATACATATAACAATACTAAATGGCGAGCTTCCGAAATATTTAGACGGTTCTCAATACTTATGAATCTTTTACAGCAACCAAACTGGTTTTTTTAAATGTTCATAGAGACCATGAACATATGTTCACCTATAGGACTTTCAGTAACCTGGTGAGCACAAATCCAACATGGCGGCGACGCGAAGTATAAATATTTAAATGGACGTTTCTCGCGAATTAACTATCCGAGTGCCGTGAAACGTTGCACGTCAAATGCTTATACAAATGTTGATCCACTGGCATGTAATTTATTTCAATTGTTTGCATAATCACAAGATGGCTGGTGTGCGTACTTTTAAAATCTCGTTTTTACTTCTTGTGTTCTAATCATGCAATTGAATTTTGAATACCACACGTACACAATAATCTTAATGTAATAGTACAAAAATAAAAATCCATCCTGGCGACCATATGAAATATTTAGACGGTTCTCAATATCTACGAATCTGTTACAGCAATTAAACTGAAATTTTGTATGTTGATAGAGACAATTAACATGAGCAGGATATATGAAAATAGGCTGTATAGTTCTTCACGGAACTTCTTGTTTAAAAATAGGAACAGCTTGAATTGAGAGTACACGTTCAGAACAGTCAACATATCACAACATTTCAACACAGTATTCGTAGGCAAATGGCATACTGCTTGTTTGTGCCTATAGTTTTAGTTAGGCCACTTATCGCTCTCGTATCTGACGAATCCTTCCCGGCATTTGAAGTACTGACTACATACATCATACAAGATGCCAAAAGTGTGACGTCCCAAAGCTTTTGCAAACAGTTTACTAACTCGATGGCATTTGTTGTTTCTTAGGAGCTTTTCGTGGTGACGAAATTCAAGACCATGCCGAAGATTTCTGTCTCGCTGCAGGCCATTGTCTTCGTCCATGAAGAACTTTTACTGGAGCAACGTTGCAGTGCATTTTGAGGACATCTCTCCACAGTCCCGTTTTAGTTAACTGCCACCTATTAGCCAGCTGATACTCATGGTATAAATCCGCACCTAATGAGTTTTAGAAAGCACCATCACTGTTTCTCAGCGCTCCTCTGCAGCTTCGGTGGCGTAGTTGGTAGCATGCTGAACTGCTGTGCCCAAGATCGCGGGTTCAAACCCGCCCGAAGTCGTCGGATTTTTATGAGCGTTAAAATCCTTCAGTATGCCTTCCTGCGGAGGGGAAGTAAAGCTGGCGGTTCCATGTCATAGATTTATGGCATGTAAAAGATCCTTCCACAGACTAAACTTGTGTGAAGCTAAATTTCTAGGGTAGATTTCGCTGGAACGCTCTATCGAACTTCCAACGTTCACCACTAGGTATTATTGACATCTGGTAGCGAAAGTTGGAACTACTTGAAATTGAACGGAACTTGTAGCTCACCCTATGGGTGTCCGCTAGAAGCAGATACAGCCTCTGGCAAGCCGAACATGTCTTCGGACACTTCCGGTACTAAAAGACATACGGTAAATAAATAAATAAATAAATAAATAAATAAATAAATAACGCTCCTCTAATGTCTCTACTCACTTTCCTTTGCAAGTCTGTGGATTTCTCCTGAAGCCCGAGTGATGGAATTCGTGGTCATCGCGGTCATTTAGGCCCGTGTACTAGGGTGTGTGGAATTTTGTCTGATAATGACCTAACCAGAATTGCTTTTAGAAGGTGACAAAGTAGAAGCAGTGCATTGCAAGAGTGACCAGTGAGAAGTAAATCAACAGCAGAACGTTCGGTGATAAACGCAGTAAGTTGAAATATTGCTGTTATTTTGATAAACAAGTATTAAAGTGTGTGAGAGGTTAGAGTTGAAAACTACAAAATGACGGGCAAAGACAAACAAAAGAAGGCCGTTGACCGCAGTGGGGAGCGCGGAGTTCGTGAACAAACGAAGGGTGGACAGCGCAAGCAAGTGAAAGCAGACGACCCTAGCGCCCTAGAGAGGAACGGAGCAGGTAGCAGCTCGGGAGAACAATTGAAGACCGTGGATCGCAGTCAGGGTGGGGGTTGTCGCAATGCTAGCGAAGCTGACGGCTCAAAAAGAAACTGGAAGGACAGTGGCACTACTTTTTCTACAGCGGACCACAACCAAGCTACGCAGGATGTGCGCCGAGACTCAGCTGACATTTTAAGCCTGCTGAGTAATACGAACCTAATCGAGGAGCTCGTGGATCGAGTTGCTAATAAGGTGATTGATAAACTAAAAGAAACAATAGATTTTAACACCCAGGTCATCAATGAACTCAGACAGGAACTTGCCAGGCGAGACGACACTATAAATCAACTTGAGCTGCAACTGAATGACCGCACTGATGAACTTGAGCAGTACCAGCGTCGAAATAACTTGAGAATTTTTGGTATTCCAGAAACTCAAGGCGAGGACACCAACAGGTGTGTAATGGATGTTGCTGCCAAGTTGAATGTGACAATCGATCCCCAAAGAATAGACCGATCTCATCGTGTAGGACTTCGGGATGCTGGAAAGAAGCGGCCAATAATAGTGCGGTTCGTTTCCTATGCAGATCGAGCAGCACTCTTCAGGTCGAAGAAATATTTAAGGAATACCGGCATAACTGTAAGAGAAGATCTGACGAAAACCCGGACTGAAATTGTAAAACAAGCAGTAAGCCACTTTGGGTTACACGGTGTCTGGACTGCAGATGGCGTTGTTCTGATCCGCATTGATGACACGAGGCATCGTGTGAAAACACTCCGAGAATTGGACTTTTTGAAGAAAAAGTTTCCCGCTCCTCGTACGTAAAGGACCCTCATACGTGCCAGTGTGAGGGGGCTCAACTGATCAAAGTTACAAGTGTAAGCACAAACATGTAATATGGTTACTGGTGGAACTTTAACTACAGTGTCTAGCCAAAATACAAGCCGATATTATTGATTAGTATTTAGAAAATAGCTTAAGTTTTAGATTTTGTAATTTTTTATATTTCTTGTTTAACAATTTTACAATAACTTTCAATTATCTTTTACATGGATATTAGTACCAATGAGTATGATACGCATGCCTATCTTTGTGATATAGCTGATAGATTACCCAATGATTTTAAAGTAACTCACCTGAACACGCAGTCACTTAAAATGCTTGAACATTTCGCAGAATTTGAATACACATTTGTTAACTCCGGTATTGATGTAATCGCTGTTAGTGAAACATGGTTCAATAAGTCCATTACTGATTCATCTGTAACCTTGCCAGGATATAATATCTACCGCAATGACAGACAACGTAGAGAAGGGGGTGGAGTAGCAGTGTATGTTCGACAGCACATTAAGTGCCGGGTTATCTGCAAATCCCCAAATAATGAGAATTTCAGACCTGAGTACCTATTCGTAGAGATTTGCCTGAAAGATACTAAAGTATTATTTATTTGTGTTTATAGAGCACCCAAAGTCGGTTTTATGGAACTACTATTAAATGACATGCTTTCACACATTTTTAGTTATAAATATGTAATATTAGCCGGGGATTTCAATGCCCATTTTGGGTCGGCTACATTTGAAACGAAAAACATAGTAGAAACTCTAAATACTTGCAATCTGTCGTGGCTCCCGTATCAAGATACATATCACACTGCAACCTCCTCTTCTACTCTGGATCTAATAGCATCCAACTGCAATGAGCACGTGATTGAGTTTGGCCAAACAGCTGCTTCTGGCTTCTCAGCACATGATCTCTTATACGCAGTATATACCCTGTCAACTCCAAAATATAAGCCCAGTATTCGAACTTTTCGAGACTTCAGCAGGTTTAATTATGAAAGGTTTAAGGATGATGCCATCTCAGTTCCATGGCACACTGTTCTCGAGCAGCAAACTATAGATGAGAAGGTCGAAACATTCAACACATTTTTAATTGATTTATATGATCGCCATGCCCCAGTGCGCTCAGCTAACGTGAGGCACGCACCAGCTGCCTGGATCAACACAGAAATAAAAGATCTAATAAGATCTCGAAATAGAGCCAGAAAGAAGTGAAACAGAACACAGAAACCCGAGGACATTGTAGAATACAAAAGCTTACGCAACAGAACCCAGCAAGTTATTCGTAATACAAAGATACGTTACACTTATTCGCTAATTAATTCAGCTAAAAACTCTTCGGCTTTGTGGAGAGCTATAAAAACTCTCGGTGTTGGAAAATCCAGACACAAAAGCAATAACCCAACAATGAGCGCTGATGAGCTTAATAAGCATTATTTAAACGTATCAACCGTTGTAGACAGCAATAGAGTTTTGTCAACTGTTGCTAACTACAGGGAAAAATTTACTGACCGACGGGAAGAATTTCATTTTGGCTATATATATCCAGATGACATTCATTTAGCGATATTTAGGATAACTTCAAAAGCCATAGGACCAGATCATATATCTATTACGCTATTGAAAAGGAATATGGACCTCCTCATGCCAGTTTTATTGCATATATTTAACTATAGCCTGCAAATGGGTATTTATCCGACACAATGGAAAAAGCCAACATCAAAGCAATACCAAAATTCACGAACGCCTTAAACTGTAGTGACTTTAGACCAATAAGTATATTGTGTGCAATTGGGAAAGCGTTAGAACGGATTGTTTTTGATCAGTTTTATGAATATATAAATTCCAACAATATCTTAAACCCGAACCAATCTGGATATAAATCAAAACATAGTACTCTGACAGCCCTTATCAAAGTCACAGACGACATTCGTCTAGCAATGGACCGGAAGGAAATAACTATATTATCTCTATTCGATTTCAGCAAAGCTTTTGACAGAGTTCACCATGAGATCCTACTAGTTAAATTAAGAAATCTAGGCCTTTCAAAGTCAGTAACGAACTGGTTTAGGTCTTACCTAACAGGCAGATGTCAGAGAGTAGTCCTAGCAGATGACAATGTTTCAGAATGGTGTGAAGTAACAACAGGTGTGCCGCAGGGTTCGGTCCTTGGTCCACTCCTGTTCTCCGTGTATATAAATGACCTTCCATCTGTCCTTAAATTTTGTCAACATCATATGTACGCAGATGACCTTCAGCTATATCTACACACGGATCTGAAATCCATTCATTTGAAGGTAGCTCTAATTAACAGTGACATTCAAAGCCTATCTCAGTACGCACTCGATCATAATCTAATACTTAACTTCGAAAAAACGCAACCGATCGTCATCGGCTATACCAAATTACTCAGTTCCCTACCTGACCCAGTACCACCTTTACAGCTTGCATCCCAAACAGTTCCGTACCAGTCAGCAGTAAGAAATCTGGGAGTTATTTTTGACTCTCGATTGTCGTGGCAGGATCACACAAACATGATTCTGAAAAGGGTTGCATCGTCATTATATCAAATTAGGCGAACTTGCTTCTATTTGCCTCAAAATGTACGAAAGATACTGATACAGAGTTTGATACTACCAATATTTGACTATGGATCTATAATTTACCATGATATGGGAGAGGTCCTCAATACAAAATTGCAAAGAATGCAAAATGCTTGCTTGCGGTTTGTTCTCAATGTACCAAGAGAGTCTCATATAACTCCATTTTACGTCCAGATTGGATGGCTAAAGTTAAAGGAACGAAGACAGTATGCCATGGCTCTGACTGTGATAAAAATTCTAAAATTCAAAATTCCGTCTTATATTTACTGCACACTAACTCCCATGCAATCAGTGCATAACCGTGCGAATAGACACACTGCACAAATGCTCCAGATACCTCATCACAGAACCGAAAAATGCAAAGGTTCATTCCGTATTTCAGCTAGTATTCTCTGGAATAAATATAAATTGCACCAGTATTCAGGACTTCCTATCAGAGCGATAAAACACTCCCTTCATTGTAATCTATCAGCTATACAATTATCATGTTCAAGGTGAACGGATGTAATAACAAGAACTTTTATTGTCAACTGTATGTATAGGTTAAGTTTTTTTCTTTCTTAATTTATTCTATTGTATGTAACCGCCCTCTGAATGAAGAGAGCTGCATAAAGAGGCTTTGTAGCCTCAGTGGCCTGTATAAGAGAAACAATAAATTCAAATTCAAATAAAAAAAAAGGTGATGTGATGGCTGTATTTCAGTATGTGTATTTCTAATTTCATAACTTTCTAACTGAACACACATGCCACGGTGGTCGAGAGTGCTAATGTGCTTGTTCGTGCCTCGGATGAGCGAGGGTTGTGTTGTTGTTTGAGTCTTCAGTCTTTTGACTGGTTTGATGCAGCTGTCCATGCCTCCCTGTCCTGAGCTAATCGCTTCATCTCTATAGAGCTACCACACCCTACATCCGAGGCAATCTGTTTAACATATTCTAACCTTGGTCTACCTCTACAGTTCTTATCCTCGACTTTCCTTTCATAAATAAGCTTGCGATTCCTGGGTGTATTAGTATGTGTCCTACCAACCTATCTCTTCTCTTCATTAGCAGTCGCCAGAATCATCTCTCCTCTCCCACTCGTCTTAATACCTCTTCGTTTGTACCCTTTCTACCCATCTGATCTTCATCATTCTCCTGTAATACCACATTTCAAACGCTTCAATTCTCTTCTTTTCTGCTGCACCAATAGTCCAAGTTTCACTTCCATAGAGCACCATGCTCCAGACAAAGGCTTTCAAAAATGACTTCCTAATTCCTAAATCTATATTCGATGTCAACAGATTCCTTTTCTGTAGAAATGCTTTCCTTGCCTGAGCCAACCTACTTTTTATATCCTCTTTGCTTCGTCCATCACTGGTTATTTTGCTTCCTAAGTAACAGAAGTCTCCTACTTCCTTTAGTTTTTCACTTGCCAATTTGATGTTCATATGGGTTTCTGATTTATTTCCCCATTTTCACCACCATGCAAATGTTTGGACGGTTCCTACAACAGATCCACTTAGCCTACTTCTAAAATCCTTTCCCTGTCCCATCCTTAATTAGACCCAAGTTAGCGGTCGACCTGTCACCATCCCCAGTTGTATCTGCTGACAAAGTATGTTCAGCTCCCAGACACCGCCCTTGTGGTGGTAGAGGAATGACCCGTCACAGAATCCGTGGGTGAAGCCGAGCTGGGAGAATAATCGGTTTGAAAAACTCGATATTTTTGTAATGCTTCTACAGTGAATCGGTCGTAGCTGAATAGCATAAAGTCAAAAATGGTCATTTTTTTAAGAATTAGTTTTATGAAGTATTGACCCAAGGGCCTTGGAACGCCATAGGAAAGAATTAAGTCAGCCTTCTTTTTAAGCTACACACAAAATATTTTCATCTCACCAGCAGGAGAAAAAGCACGGAAGCTCACTGGCAAGGCAAAATCCATCACAAAGCAATTTGTTTTGTTGGTTTAAGGCATAAACCTCTCCCCCACAGGGGATTGCATCTAGTGGGACGTGGGTTGGCGACCACGGGGCCCCAGCTGAGTCCGGCATTGCTTCCACTTACTTGTGCCGGCTCCTCTCCGTCTTCTTTCCTGACGACCTCACTTGGTCAACTCTTGTTCTCTTCCGCCCCCGACGGTATTAGGGTATCCGAGGCCTAGGGAGTCTCTTCATTTCCCGCCTTAATTGGCCCTTGTCTCATCTTTTCTGATACCCTCCTTCTGCGAGGGATCAGCCTTCTTTTTCTTTTCATGTTATCTCCTGCATTCTTCTCATGGCCCTCAAGGAGGCAGGGTGTATGTAGCCCCACCCCTTCTGGTGCACCCTAGATAATGCTACACCCTCAGGGGCTCACGGCTGGTGAGTTCGGGAGTTGGCAACCCCGAGGGATTCCTGAGCTGGGTCCGGTTTCCCCCTTTTGTCCCTTACCTATGGGGTGGACCCTCTCCTCTTTCACTTTCCTATCTGCCTTTCATGGCTCTCCTTCTTTCCAAGTCCCTCAATCCGCATTCTTCGAGGGTTGAGGGCATTTCTTTTCTTCCTGTCCCTTATTTGCCTTATTCTCCTTTTGTTTCCCATTTTTTCTTCTGGTATATAAGTTAGTAATTAGTTTTAGTTATAAGTTTACATTTCATTTTCATCTTCACGGTCACCCAAACCATTAGGGGCCGATAACCTAAATGTTAGGCCCCTTAAAAGAACAATTATCATCATCATCATAAACCACTGCTACATATAGTGCGAACAGAGGAGAAAAGCATTAAGTGAATGACTTTCAGCGCCGTATTCTGTACTTAATGTTGGCTGCACTGTAAGATTCCCGCGAGTTACAGTGCTATTGTGAATTACATTTATGTTCGACCCTCACTATTACGTGTCAGAAAACTGTATCATAATGATGGTCATTATAACACTGTTTTCCATTATGATACAGTTTCTCCAGCCAATCAGAGCTCGTTCATTGACCAATTAGGTAACGATACCTTCGCGCATGCGCTCAAAATCCAACATGTCGGACATAAACACAACATCGAACTATAATAAATTACCGACATGGAATACGCACCGTCCATATGTTTGCGTAAATAAACTGGCGAATATGAGACAAGCAATAGCACTGTACCTTAAGATCACCAACGCTAATTTCTGCACAGCGCATTGTCTTCAAATGGCACCGGTGACAATATTACTGAGGGACGGCTGATGTAAACATATGGCTGCATATTGCATTGCAAGCACACAGAGCGCATGCGTCGGTCGTTCAAAGATCTTGAAAGACAGAGATATAACACCCAACGCTCGCTCTGCGATCACAAAATTCAAGTACCGTAGCTGATTCTCAACAGATATTTATGAATATTTATGTTAAAACATATAATAAAGTTATAATTATCGTCGAACATAAACAGTCGTATGCAACTCGCCTATAATGGTAATTAAGACACTCGTATGGAAATTATAAAACTCGCATACGCTCGTTTTATAAAAATACTCGTGTCTTAATTATAGCCATTATAGGCTCGTTGCATAATGTACTATTGTTCAGGGTTTAGGTCGTTTTTATGTTACAAATTCATTTTAAAATAAAATATCATGTGAAATATTCAATCTGGATAGCTTTATGCCACACTAAACTGGCCACGGAACTGAAAGGCATTAAGTCTCGTTTGCAAAATTGATTAAAAGATATGTTTATTTAATTAAAATTAATACTCCGCTAAAACAAATATAACTTGTATAGTTGCTTCACAACATAGATGACTAATATAGTGTGTTTGTTAAGTTACGTTCAGTCAAAGACGTTTTATCTGTCTCCTGAAAAGTAATGAAAACTGACTTAAGCTTTTCAGTTCCGAGCGATTCTGTTCTTGAAATTGAGAAGATCAAGTATGCACCATTTAATGAAGCAGATAACAACTTTTGACTTAAATCATAGAATATTAGGATATAGGCGACTGGATTGGCTCATAGAAAATACCAGTATCGCCCAATGGAGCGCTGTCTTAAACGATTTTTGAGTAGGAATGTGAAACTGTCACATGCCTGCGCTTTCCAACTGGAACAAGTGCTGTCTGTTGTTCCACCCCCAAACCTAGTTCCAAACTAGTGCAATATTCTAACTATGAGAGAGTTGAGATTGTTCAGCAACTGTTATGTAATCAAAAACAGAGAGAGAGAGAGAGGGAGAGAGAGAGAGAGAGAGAGAAGAGTGTTCATAATCTGAGCTGTGGGAGAGAAATGATTTTTAGCCTATTCGACACGAAGGGTATTTGTATTGATCTAATTCTCATCCAAAATTAAAAATGATATTTCAAAATGGACATCCTCATGGCAGAGTGGCTAGCTTTGTTGGCTGTCACCCCAGAGGTCCTGGGTTCAATTCCTGGCTCTGCAATGAATTTACAAGTCTTGGTATTATCTGGTACGGGGTCTCTCATCGAGATGATGAATGGGAACCTGTGCGATGCTGTGACAGGGGGACTGGAAAGGAACTGGCAAACCTCCCACACGTAAACTCCTGTTTAGGACGCCTGCTACTTTCCCCGAGACCACAGAGATGATAAAGTGTGTCTTTTGTTTTAGGTATTTGAATACATTAACGCCAAGCTTACTTTTTTGTGCTCTCTAATACCCATGAGCGACTGAAGAATAATTCTACTTGAAAGCATTATCAAGGCCGCCATAATCGTTTTATTTTGTTTACATCTATAGTATATCAGTCGGTGTAGAGCCAATTCCTGTGCAGTCCATTCGCCTTTGGCCTAAATGACAGGAACAAAATGTCGACATACGTCGTAAAGCCTGAAATTTGTGACCAAAATAATTTCTGCAAACGATACCAGAAAAAATAAAACATTTTTTAAAATTGCGCGAATAGCATCAAAAATGTAAAATTGGCAGGTAATATACGTCATGTATTGTTTACTTTGGACGATATTATACTGTTATAATAATAATAATAATAATAATAATAATAATAATAATAATAATAATAATATTTGACCAAATCTGGCACCTAACACGTCCAGCGACTGTAATGGGACCTGATGACCTCTTTGGTGTGACTTCTGGTAACGAGAGATGACGTCACAAAGTGGGGCCACACCCTTTCCTCTCACCGCCAAACATAGCCTGACTCGTGTTGCAGTTCTGGAACAGTCATTCAAGTAGAATTTAATTCATCGCTGGTAAGTGAATTATTTATTTTACATTTATTTATTTATTTATATATTTACTAGCAACCCGCTCGGCTTCGCCCGAAAACTGATCCATCATTTATATAATTTATGGATGAATCATAATTCATACCAGTATTCTCTTTATCGGACCACAAACCATGAACATTTCTTCCCTGTGTCATAGGAATTTGTGAATTCTTTCTTTCTCTCTTTTGTGACAATCGAGACATTATTTGTTGCTCAGTTTCATTGTTACGTGATAAGCGTATGTTTTTCGATTTCAATGAACTACGACCTAGGCTATATCCGTTTTCCGTCGCGGCATGATGGGTTAAAATCACTGACTGGACTATTAATTATATTATCATAGCGATCGTATGTGCAAAAAATTATTGTCAGACTTCATTTATGAATGGCGAGGTGCGTGAATCACAAATCCTCCTTCCGTCCAATCTAAACTTGACTGTGTATTCTGCAGAACGAAAAGTTCACAGGCGAAGTAAAGAAAAGCCGAGTTACACTTCCAGGGAAACTGCAACCACATCCACTCTTCTCTGAAGTCATAACTCGACATGACTCTACAGTGTCTGGGCGTGATAGGCTCGCTTGCCAGCCAGCTAACTCGTAAACTGTCTCGAAGCTGGTAATTGAATGGAGATTGTTGGAAGAAATGAAAACGTAAAACACTTCTAGTGGGCGATGTATTGAAAATAGAGATATGCTATCACGGACTTTTTTGTAGAACTTTTCATGCTGAACAATTCTTACACTCATGGTATATAGATATTTATAACAGTTTGCCCAGCTTAAATAGTGCACGGACGCCAGGTATTTTTTCAACTTTTTCACTGAAATCGTTACTGTTTGGCTTCCTTTGATCATACATTATTTTCTACAGAAACCTTCCTCGAGATATCCTTTACAGAATGGTGAAAACCGCATCAAAATCCATCCAGTGGTTCTCCAGATTACCCGTGACATCCAAGAAACGGGGACTTTATTTTATACTTCATTTTATACCTAGAAAAATTGCTGAGTTTTAATTCACTGGCCGTGAAAGCCAATATACCATCTTTTTAGAGATTTATTTACGTATCAATTAACGTAGTTAGATATTTTTCAGTCGTGAACACGATAGTGTTGACCGACATAGAAACATCACACTGTGTTTACTAACGCAACACCAAAAATGTCTTCTAACACCATAATTATCAATTAATGAATTCATTAATTATGAGGCTTGCAGACTAGACTGGGCGGTGACAGCCTGCACTGAAAATGTATGTAGGCTATGTTTATTTATTTATTTATTTATTTATTTATTTAAATATTTATTTGTTTATTTATTTATTTATTTATTGATTGATTAATTAATTAATTAATTTATTTATTTATTTGCAAATAGGCGATGTTACTTCTCGTGGTGGTGCAAATGGTCAGGGGTCTTCTGTGGTAGGGAGAACTTAATGAAGTTGTCTTCAAGACTTGAGATTAAGGGAAAAGGTTTTATTTATTTATTGTATGGCTTTTGCTACCGGGAATGTACGAGTACATGTTCGGCTCGCCTGAGTCTGTAGCTGCTTCCAGTGGACACCCTTAGGGTGAGCTACAAGTTCCGTTCAATTTCAAGTAGTTCTAACTTTCGCTACCAGATGTCAGTGATACCTAGTGGTGAACGTTGGAACTTTGATAGAGCGTTCCGACGTATTCTAACCTAACAATTTAGCTTCACACACGTTTAGTCAGTGGAAGGATCTTTTACATGCCATACATCTCTGACATGGGGCCGCCGGCTTTACTTCCCCTCCGAAGGAAGGCATTACTGAGGGATTTTTAACGCTCTTAAAAAATCCGACGACTTCGGCCGGGTTTGAACCCGCTATCTTGGCCACAGCAGTTCAGCATGCTACCAACTACGCCATTGAGGAAGCAAGGAAGGAAGCTTGTAGTTTAACGTGACCGTTAATCTCTAGATCATGAGCCGCGGGACCTCCTTTTTACGTGGAATCCGAACCACAGGACATGGCATTTCATACGCCACTGAGGCCGCTAAGTAATTGATAAGTATAAGTGCAAATGACGTGAGACCATTGGTATTCTAGTGTAGCTTTTTCGGTAATTGGGATGCATTGACGATGACGAAATCATAAATAGGCCTACTTAGTTCCCAACTAGTGGAAATTAATCATAGAAGGTTTAGGCTAAATCACCCCCAAAACGGACCTGGGATTTGTCGTGCTAACCACATATCCACGGGGACGGATATAGTTGTTGTTGATTCTGAGGGGACTTTGTAACTTCGTGGTCATGTAGCCTCGTGTATTTGAATGTGTGTGGAATTTGTCTGATAACCTGTGCTATTGTAATGGCTGTATTAATGTGTGTATTTGCAATTCTGATGAGAATTGCGAAGGAGACTGCCGTGGCCTTAAGTTAGAAACAATCCCATCATTTGTCTGGAGTAGAAGTGAGAAACCACGGAAAAACACTACCAGGAAGGCTGCAGTAGGAATCAAACCCACCTCTTGTCAGTTTTCCCTCACGATGCTGAATGTTCCCCATGTTCCAGCCCAGAATTCCTTGAGCCTTATATCCTCGAGGAAGAACGTTTCTTTTGATCGAAGAAGACCTCAATATCAGGTCGAAACATTTACAATATATGATATATTTGTAGCCGTCCCCGTGGTGTTGGGGTAGCGCGCCTGCCTCTCACCCGGAGGCCCCGGGTTCGATCCCCGGCTCCGTCAGGGATTTTAAAACTGACGTGAGGGTTGGAACGGGGTGCACTCAGCCTCGTGAGGATAATTGAGTAGCTGTCTGACAGTGAGACAGCGCCCCGATCACGAATACCAAGATTATCGGCGGAGGGGACCCGACGCGCTGATCACGTCACCCCAATATCTGCAGGCCAAATGGCTGGGCAGCGGTCGCTTGGTCGGCCTTAGCCCGTCATGGGCTGTATAGTGCCAGGGGTTGGTTTTTTTGGTTGGTTTTAATATATATATTTGTGTAGCCTAAGTATTAATTGGCGTATACAGTAGTCTAATTTAAACTTTTAATGAAGTGACGAAATCCTTCCCGCGGAGGCAATTGCGCGCCAACGTCCCATGCAGATGACATCGTATGGCGTGGCTGATGCATGTTGTTCTACGAAGGGCAATGCGATGTCAAGAGCAGATGCAGCTTCAGTATCAGGCACATCGTCTGTCAAAGTTTCTTCTTCCTCACTGTCCCTAGCTACATTGCCGTCATGTTGACTTACGATCAAACTCACTAATTTATGTTCCCTGTTCGCGCCAAACCAGCCAGCCTCGCTCAATGTACAGTCATATAACCTACCGTAACGAAGAATGGTTATTATGTCATGGATATGGTGATGAAGATAATTGTTGTTATAAGGGGCCTAACATCTAGGTTATCGGCCCCTAATGGTTTGGGTGATAAGTGAAAAATGAGATGAGAATAAAAACTATAACTAATGAAAATCCACCGCCTGCTTCCAGTCGACCGACCGGGTCAGGGAATGGAATGAATGAAGCCCCCATCTAGTGGCGAGGATATGAACTGTGCCGGCTGCTGAAGCCTGTCGCACTCCCCTGGGGCAATGATTAAATGAATGACAGATGAAATGAAATGATAGAGGAGAGTGTTGCTGGAATGAAATTGTTGACAGGGAGAACCGGAGTACCCAGAGAAAAACCTGTCTGCCTCGGTTTTGTCCAGCACAAATCTCACATGGAGTGATCGGGATTTGAACCACGGGCCCAGCGGTGAGAGGCCGGCGTGCTGCCGCCTAAGCCACGGAGGCTTAAAACTATAATTAATACTAACTACAAACTTAAATACTAGGAGAAGAAATGGTAAACAAATAATGGATAAAACAAATAAAGGACAAGAAGAAAAGAAATGCCCTCAACCATCGAAGAATGAGGATTGAGGGACTTTGAAGGAAGGAGAGCCATGAAAGGCAGATAGGAAAAGGAAAGAGGAGAGGGCCCGCCCCAAGGTCAGAGGATAAAAAGGACAAAACGGACCCAGCTCAGGAATAACTCGGGGTCACAAGCTCCCAAACTCACCAGCCGTGAGTCCTTGAGGGTGTAGCACTATCCAGGGTGCACCAGAAGTGGTGGAGCTACACACACCCTGCCTACTTGCGGGTCTTGTGCAGAAGGCAGGAGATAACATGAAAAGGAAAAGAAGGCTGACCCCTCGAAGAATGAGGGTATCAGGAAATATGAGACAAGGGCCAATTAAGTCGGAAAAGTGAAAGACTCCCTAGGCCTCGGATACCCTAATACCGTTGGGGGCGCAAGAGTTGACCAAGAGAGGTCGAAGGAAAGAAGACAGAGAGGAGCCCGGCACAAGTAAGTGGAAGCAATGCCGGACTCAGCTGGGGTCCCGTGGTCGCCAACCCACGTCCCACTAGATGTGAGCCCTGGGGGGGAGTGTTATGGATATTTTTCGGCTAATCCGAACAGACTATAGCCCCAATTAGTTTGGATTTGAGTGGTTTCACTGTATTGTACAGTAGCCTATGTCTCATGCACAATTACCATGATTGATCGTCAATTTCTAAAGCATATGTCGTACCTCTGCTAGACGAGTGGTGCAAGTCAGAAAACACACTTCTGAGTTACTGACCTTTCAAGGAAAGCATGGTATGTAATAAATAAGGACCGGATATTTTTTAAATGCATATGCGCATTTGCAAATGCATATTTTGAGGGTTTATTTGGATTGTTTTGCATATTCTGAACATAACAGCATATTTTAGTAAATACAGATGCAATTAAGAATAAGCCGGCCCCGTGGTGTTGGGGTAGCGCGCCTGCCTCTCGCCCGGAGGCCCCGGGTTCGATCCCCGGCTCCGTCAGGGATTTTAAAACTGACGTGAGGGTTGGAACGGGGTGCACTCAGCCTCGTGAGGACAATTGAGTAGCTGTCTGACAGTGAGACAGCGCCCCGATCACGAATACCTAGATTAACGGCCGAGGGGACCCGACACGCTGATCACGCGTCACCCCAATATCTGCAGGCCAAATGGCTGGGCAGCGGTCGCTTGGTCGGCCTTAGCCCGTCATGGGCTGGATAGTGCCAGGGGTTGACTTTTTTTTTTAATTAAGAATAATTTAAAACATTTTGACCAAAATTGGTTTTGCCTGCGTGTTGGACATCCCTTATAAGTAGGGACCGGAAAAAATCGCATTTGCGATAAATGCGATTTTTTGTAATATGTGTTAAAACCATTTTTTAAATAGTTTTAAGGTGTTCTGAAGCACTGTGGTACCTAAATTCAAAATGCGACAAAATGCGAATTTTGACCAAAATGCGAAATTAGCACAAATATGCGATTTTGGTGCGAATTCTGCGAAAATTTGTTATTTTAGTGGCGAAAACCACATATTTCGGCGAAATCATGAGAAATACTGCAAATATGACGCATATCTTTTTCAACCGCTCTAATCGATATACCGTATTTGCTCGCGTATATCTCGCCTCCGCGTATATCTCGCACCCCATGTTTTTAATTGAAATTTCGGGGGGAAAAAGTACTCGCATATATCTCGTATTCATTACTGACACCGTCATATAAGTGACCGTAATAACCTTCAGGTAGAAACACGTTCGATTTAGGGCGCCACAACAGTCGTCATTGTCCAAGAACTTACCCGAAGCGATACTAACAGGAAGAGCGAGCAACAACGAGTTGATCCGAACTTCGATACGAGCCGATTAAGGATCGAGGCGCCGCGTGCAAGCATACGGCGCTGCGTGAGTGTTAGCACGCTGTACATCGTTCGCCGCGTCTTCGGCCAAGATTGGCAAAATTTGCCGCCTTGAGACACGTTCGAATTAGCGATTAGCACGCCACAACTGTTGTGCAAGTAGGCCTACTGTTACATCGCAGAGAAACGCAGTTCAGTCTTCTCGAATCTCAATGATTTCGTCTTTACGCATTGCGTCGCATCAGAGCTCGGCCGCGTGCAAGCATACGGCGCAGCGTAAGTGTTAGCACGCTGTACATCGTTCGCCGCGTCTTCGGCCACGGTTGGCTAAATTCGCCACCTTGACACACGTTCGAATTAGCGATTAGCGCGCCACAACAGTTGCGCAAATAGGCCAACTGTTACATCGCAGGGAAACGCAGTTCAGTTTCTCGAATCTCAATGATTTCGACTTTACGCATTGCGTCGCATCAGAGCTCGGCCGCGTGCAAGCATACGGCGCAGCGTGAGTGTTAGTACGCTGTGCATCGTTCGCCGCGTCTTCGGCCACGGTTGGCTAAATTCGCTGCCTTGAGATACGTTCGAATTAGCGATTAGCGCGCCACAACAGTTGCGCAATTAGGCCTACTGTTACATCGCAGGGAAACGCAGTTCAGTCTTCTCGAATCTCAATGATTTCGTCTTTACGCATTGCGTCGCATCAGAACTCGGCCGCGTGCAAGCATACGGCGCAGCGTGAGTGTTAGCACGCTGTACATTGTTCGCCGCGTCTTCGGCCACAGTTGGCTAAATGCAATTCAAACCCAGATGAAAGAAAGTGAAAAATGTGATATCATGCTTGCATTAACTGCAGTTCAGACAGAGTTCAGCATATCTGTAAATACTGTTTTGTGGACCCCAACGAACAATGTTGATAGCGAGCGTGTGTTGTCCCATTACAACACAGTGGTTACAGACGGACGGTGCAATTTCAAAGAAAGCAATGCTGAACTACTGACAATGCTTTTGTTTGAGTCGTTAAAATAATATTACAATGTGAATGATTTTTAACTTTGTAAATAGATGCTAATTTTGAAGAAAATAGATGCTAATTTTGAAGAAAATAGATGCTAATTTTGAAACAAATAGATGCTAATTTTTCCGGTCCCTACTTATAAGCAACTTTTCGAATGGGGTGGGACATCCATTTCACCATCTGGGCAGTGTCCCTTGTAAGCAACTTTCTGAGAAACAGATAACGAGATGACAGTACTCGTACTTTATGCAATGTTGCCTGGCTATTTGAAGAAGGGAATGGGGTGGGACATTCCTTTCACTATCTCGACAGGAGTTTCTTCAGTTAATGTGTTACTTTATTCTAAGTCTGCATATCCTTAACTCGAAATGCCTAAAGAGAACAGCAGCAGAATAGTACATTATGCAACGAGCCTATAATGGCAATAATTAAGACACGAGTATGTTTATAAAGCGAGCGTATGCGAGTTTTATAATTTCCATACGAGTGTCTTAATTACAATTATAGGTGAGTTGCATACGACTGTTTATGTTCGACGATATTTATAACTATCCTATGTTCGAACATAGATATTCGTAAATATCTGTCGAGATTTCACCAGTTGTATGCACTGAACTGAGCGCATGGGACGCAGAGAATACTATGGCCTCCTCAAATACCCCAATATGACACTAGCCACGCAGTGAAATTTATAATAGGAGCCCGTGGAAGTCAGTGCAGGTGCGATGCTATCCTTACCTAATTGGTCACACAGCTGTTTCTTGAGCTCTGATTTGTGGGAGAAACTGTGTCATAAAGAAAACTTGTACTATAATGACTCTCATCATATATAATACAGATTTCTGACGTATAATATTTGCATTTCGCCATGGTTGAACATAAAGTATTTATTAAAACAGTGGGTGTCAGGTAATAGTGATTATTCATCTAATGGCTAGGGACCGGCCATTTATGCACTGAAAACGATTAAAATATACGTAATTTGACTCCTGAAAACATTGAAAAACTTGCAATTATCTATTGTGATGTTTCTTTCTGCAGTGATTGATACATGTATAATGTGAGTGGATAAGATTGGTTTATTGTTAAGTGCATATTAACCTACTTTTGACTAACTGTATGAGATCTACACAGGGCCAAAAATTGTGTGTGAGTGTGTGTACTCTGAATATCTGTCGTCGTCTCCCCCCCCCCCCAACAATTCGAACACGGTGAAACCGAATTGAACGAAATTTGTTACAGAGGTAGCACTAGCAAAGGACACCTCAGTGTCTTCTTTTATATCGCCGCCATCTTGACGAAAAGGTAATGGCGGCCACCCAAATGTTAAGAGCTTAAATGAAATTACGACCAACCTAATCATATGATCTATACCAAATTTTTCAACACCAAACCTTTTTGTAGGAAGCATCTTTTGAATAAACTACAAGGTCATCAGCCCAATACTTTTGAGATAGCGGCCATGTATGTGTGCAAATCAATTCACCATACCAATTCAAACACGGTGAAACCGAATTGACTGAAATTTTGTACAGAGGTAGCACTAGCAAAGGGCACCTCAGTGTCATGCTTTATATTGCCGCCATCTTGACGGAAACGTAATGGCGGCCACCCTAATGTTAAAAGCTTCAATCAAATTACGACCAACCGAATAATCTGATCTCTACCAAATTTTGCAACAACATACCTTTATGTGGGAAGCATCCTTTGACTGAACTACAAGGTCATCAGTCCAATAGTTTGGAGATAGCGGCTATGTATGTGTGCAAATCGATTCCTCATATCAATTCAAACACGGCGAAACCGAATTGAATGTTTTTAGCCTATTTTCAATTTTGAAAAAATAGGCTTATAAGATCACCTTTTGTCCGTGTGTGTGTGCGCGTGTGTGTGTATGTGTGTGTGTGAGGTGTGAGTGTGTGTCCCCCCTAATAAAATCTAAACGGCTGGAGCGATTTCAATGAAACTCGATAAGTTCATAGCACTATTCCCGGCGACCTTGGCCGTGCCCTTCAAATTTTGTTACGTCTCACCAATCCAACATGGCGACTGTGCGAAATATTTTACTAGCATTCAATATCTCCAAAACTATTACCGATATCGCCCTGAAATTGCGTACGATGATAAAGGGCACTACTAGAAGTTCAGCTATGAGACTTTCAAAAACCTGGTGACTACAAAACCAACATGGCGGTCAAGCGAATTTGAGACTTTTAAATAGACTTTTCTCGCGATTTAACTATCCAAACGTAATGAAACCTGGTACAGCAAATGTTTATAGCCTACACATTGTAATGCACTGGAGTCTAATTTAGTTCAATTGTTTACATAACCTCAAAATGGCGGCTGTGCGAAATATTTCACTGACATTCTATATCTCCGAAACTATTACAGATATCACCCTGCAATTTTGTACAGTGATAAAGGGTACTAATACAAGTTAACCTATGTATATTTCATAAACCTGTAAAGCACAAAACGAACATGGCGACTAAGCGAATTTAAAATATTTTTATAGACTTTTCTCGTGATTTAACTCTCTGAGCGCAGTGAAATGTGGTACAGTAAATGATTTTGCAGATTTTAATGCACTGCCAACTAATTTAATTCAATTGTTTACATAACCTTAAGATGGCGGCTGTGCGAAATTTTAAAATTAAGTTTTTATTTCTTGTGTCGTAATCATGCGATCGAAGTGAAACTTTGAATAATGAACCTAGGCAATAATTGTCCTTGAATGGTACATAAATCTATGGCCTATACATATAACAATCCTAAATGGCGAGCTTCCGAAATATTTAGACTGTTCTCAATATCTATGAATCTTTTACAGCAACCAGACTGAATTGTTTTATGTTCATAGAGACTATGAACATATGTTCACCTATAGGACTTCAGTAACCTGGTGAGCACAAATCCAACATGGCGGCGACGCGAAGTATAAATATTTAAATGGACGTTTCTCGCGAATTAACTATCCGAGTGCCGTGAAACGTTGCACGTTAAATGCTTATACAAATGTTGATCCACTGGCATCTAATTTATTTCAATTGTTTGCATAATCACAAGATGGCTGCTGTGCGTAATTTTAAAATCTCGTTTTTACTTCTTGTGTTCTAATCATGCGATTGAAGTTTGAATACCACACGTACACAATAATATTAATGTAATAGTACAAAAATAAAAATCCAACCTGGCGACAATCTGAAATATTTAGACGGTTCTCAATATCTACGAATCTGTTACAGCAATTAAACTGAAATTTTGTATGTTGATAGTGGCAATTAACATCAGCAGAATATATGAAAATAGGCTGTATAGTTCTTCACGGAACTACTTGTTTTTACAGAGGTAGCACTAGCAAAGGGCACCTCATATGCATGTTTAATATCCCTATAGCACGTTGTATTTCAACAAGCTACTACAACCAACATTCAATCATACTCCTTGAAAAGGACAAAGAGTTATAACAATACCCATGCATTTAGGAGAAAGTAGGCTATATGTTCTTTACTGAACATCTTGTTTTTAAATTTTTGAATGCATATTTTATACATTTTTAGTGCATAATTGCATGCATATTTTAATAGTTTTCAGTGCATAAATGCCCGGTCCCTAGCAATAAAATACAAATAAGTTTCTCAACGACGCTTGTCCCTTTGGCGTAGAAAATTTTCTATTGTCATAAAATGTTGCCACAGTGCGCAATATGCTGGGTTAGAAATGGACGTTAGTTAGTAAGTTAGTTATTGAGGTTTTAAGGGGAGGAACTACGAGGTCATCTTCCCCTAAAAATGGACGTTAACGCGGACGGAGTGTGTTGGTCGCGTGCGAGGTAGCGGTGGCTTGTTATGCTTGTTTGATTCACCGCGCCGCCAAGTTATCATAAGATTATGACCGATCTACTCGTACTTGACTGGCTTGTTTCAGTGCTGAGATGGTCTCACTGTGAATGTAGAGGGGAGAATGTTCTGTTTGTTGGAAAATATTCACGCTCGAGCCAAGTTCCTAGCAGATCCTGCGGAAATTTGATAAGAACGATTCAATATTTACCAAGACTTTACTCCAACCACAAAGCTCACTATGTTCACAATAACTGGGTTGGAGTTTGTAAGAATTGGATTTAGTCACTTACACTCTATCACTAGGGCGGATGAACTCACTGTTCCGCCCTTTAAATCAATAATTAACTAAAAATCTCTAACTCTGCCACCCCTAGGTCCGGGTTTGATTCCCAACTCTGCTTAGAAATTTATTTCTGGTCTGAAGGCTGAAACGGGGTGCACTCTGCCTCGTGAGGCAAAACTAGGAAAATAATGTTGTTGATTTATTTAAGGGCTTTGCGATATCGTGGTCATGTAGCCCCCGTGTACTTGAGTATGTGTGTAATTTGTCTGATAACCTTCCCGCTAAAGCCCGGCAGTCGTCCAGGGAACACCTGATCCTCATAAGGTCGGTCGCCGAAGCCGGAGCACGCACCGCACCCCGCAACATGTACGCGAGACCAGACGATCCAGTCCGAATGCAAAGAGAACGCTCGGCTCACCATGTTAATTTGAAGATCAAAAACTACCTTCCAGCCGTTAGTTCATCGCCAACAGTCATATTCAAACAACAATACCCCACTACAAATCGTTACCCATTATGTCAAGCCTCTTCCTCATTCCACTGCTGACCAAGGAAAGGAGTGGAGCTCTTGATAATGCCGGACGCAGTTTCCGGTGAAACGTCGGGAGAGATCCTGTCTGGACCACAGCCTACAAGCCCGAAAAACTTGTACTTAATTATGTCAAAATAAATGTTGTAAATTAAGCATAACATTTCTTTTCTTTTCTTTTCTTTTCTTTTCTTGAAAAAAAAAAGCGAAGATATGATATAAAGTGATGTGAATGTGAAAATATGTACTCTTTGTTGAATCAGTTAGGTTATAAAAATTCATAATGTTGTAACCCTACCGGCCCCACTTGGGCGACCAATTGTAATGACCCCGGCTACTACACAGGGGTGCGTGAGGGTTAAACACCTGTACGATTATAACAACAGCAATAGACATTCACACCTAACTATACCTAAGTGACCTAATAAATAAAACCCTTCAGCTTCTGGTAAAATTGATAATATATTGTCATACCAGACATAAGACACACATTTCGCAGGATCCTCCTCGTACAGAATAATAACACTCCCTATCGTATTTCCACAGATACACATATGACATGATATAGATGACCCTCAGGAATAAAGTTGATCGGTACTTACAGATGTTGGCTCCAGCAGTGGTGACCTAACTCTTCTAATTCTGGGGTTATTAGCTCCCAAAAGAATTAGGCCTATACTCGCAGCACAATTGATTTGATTCACACGCCATTCGTACTTTTATGATTACTTATTACGTTTGTTACTTTTGTACCCAGCATCCAACGATTTACTTTGCGTCGTGGATCTAGTATCAGACCAATGTTTGGAATCCGTTCGTGAATTTACTAATGCGGAGCATATTTGACTCGCATCCTTGGACGAATAAATTGCCGCTATAATTGCAATATAGATGTACAGATATTAGACTACAATACTTCATGCTGTTCGAAATGAGTAACCTTGGCGATATACTCAAGACTAGGCTCATCATTCAATTAAGAACTTATAGCCAGCAACTCCGTTATTGTATCCAAAACCACAATTAGTGTAATACTGTAATGTCTTATCTTCCACACACAAGACCAAAAAGACAAGTCCAATCCCACCCGGAGTTCTAAATAGAGACCCGCTCCACACGCGGTCCAAAATAAGAGTCTACACCGCCCCAATAAGAGTGTCTCCCAATGCCTTCCACAAAATCCCAAGTACCGTCATCACCCCCCCCCCCTCTACAATCACAGGTTACCCGGGTTGATCCACGGATCCACCCAATCCCAACGCTTGATTCTCAACATGACCATATATGGAACACAGCCCATCGTCACCGCTCGTACATGGATGCCAAGTCTCTCCTCTGACTCACGCTTACTGGCGCTCGGGGTTTACCCCGTGTCTGAACACCAACTCGTATTTCATCGCCTGTGTGCACTTTTCTGTTACAAAACTTTCAGATTACTCCAATGTTAAATATTTCAACTTCCCTTGATTTGGATCCTGCTCAAATTATAATACTTATACGCTAAACACATTACTTATAAATTAAGCACGTCTTAATATACACTCTAATAAATAATTATAAAACATAAAAAGACCTAAAATAAAAATATACACATGATTAATAAAATCCGTAACTCCCGGAACCCGGGTTCAGTTCCTTTGTAACTTGGTAGGTTACAAATTCCCCTCCATGGAGTTCCCACGAATAAGTGAATGGGGACTCTATCACCAAACACAAAAATACACAAATGACTCTAAAAATATACAATGAACCACATACACAAATGACCCTTAAAATAAAAATAATAACCCTCAATACAAACATTTTCTTGACGTCTGAATCTACACAATCTTTCTTCCAAAAGTCTTTGTATTGTCCTAAAACTAACTCACACCGATCTCTCAAGTTTCCTAAAAAATAACTCACACGGAATTTCCTCACGTGTCCTTCACTTTGCCATGTCTAACATGACCGATATGGCACAGAACCATGTTGCACACGCTGAAATACATGCTTCAATGCATTTACTTAATTTGCTCTGCTTTGTTTCACTTGGCTTATGGTGGCCTCTTCGTCATTACTTGCAGTGTACCTGTGTAATACACCACAATGTCGGCTAAATCTGCCTCAGAGGATCTGCCCTACTATTACAAGCTAATATACTTCTTAAGGTAATAGACATTGTATGACCCTACAATGATACCTTGGTGGTCTGTTAAGCTACACGCACACTCGCCAATACGCTTATTAACTACGAAGGGTCCCTTATACAATTCAAAAACTTGGACATTTCCTTGTCAACAGCGGAAGACGGACATGGCACTCTGAGCAAGACCTGGTCACCAACATTTAAAAAAATCAAACTTCACTCTCTTTTGCTGGCGCCTACGTTTATTTCCTGCTCTCTCTAAATTAAACCTAGCCAGCCGGATGCTGATATCCGTACCGACATTTGACTAATGGCCCATACAAATCACAGCATAGTAAATCCCGCGGTTTTTCAGTGATTACCGCCTGACGAGGTCCCTGCAAATATCTCGTCGGGGCTTTACAACGTTGACAAGAATCACAACTCGCAAGAACTTTCCTGATATTCCTTCCCATGTTACGCCAAATAAAATGCTGCTGAACAGCGAAAAGAACTTTAGCTGCTCCAAAGTGCCCCAAAGCTTTATGGTGATACCAAATCATAGCCTCCTGCAAAGATTTAGGTACGCATACCTTCCACTCACCTAGGTGACATAACCTCGCCATTAAGCCGCACTCCAGCTTATATGTGAACTTACCCACCTGAAGTCTCGCTCCAGCCTCCTTGTCTCTCAACTCCCCCAAGATCTGAGCCATGCTCTCGTCTTTCTCTTGCTCTGCCAACATACTTCGGAGCTTACCAATCTCCTCCACACAATCTGTCGTCTTTGTGACACATAAAACAACACCCTTATGAATGTTCACCACCCGGTGATCATCATCACCTATGTTCCTGCTTAGGAAGTCAGCCACGATATTTTCCTTACCCTTGACGCGTGTAACCTCTAGATCGTACTCACTGATCGCCAAGATCCATCTCGACATCCTGTTTGAGGTCAACTTATACGATCCCATAAATACCAAAGGATTATGGTCCGTGAGCACCTTCGGCTTGCTCCCCAAGACATAGCTTCGAAACTTACCAAGCGAGTACACAATAGCTAACAACTCTATCTCCGTGATAGTATAACGCTTCTCAGCTGTACTCAAACCCCTACTAGCTTAAATTACTCGTACCCGCTACCTGAGATGGTTCCTGTCCCCTCCTAGATTCATTCACTCCCTTAACTGTCCCCTCCTGTTGGCCCCTCTGAACATTTTCCCGCCTTTGGAAATTATCTCTCCTTTGATAATTATCCCCTTGTCTATTATTTTCTGCCCTCCAGTTATTGTTCTCCTCCCTCCTTCTATTTAAATTGTCACCTCCGCCAGCCTGATTGAACCTATTCCTATTCTGATTAGGTTGATGCTCATTCTGCCTATTCTCAGTCTTCACTTCCGTCCTGTTCATTTGCTGAAGGCCTAAATTGTCGAAACTAGTTAATAGCTCTTCAAATTCCTCGATACTTTTCACCTTCTGCATGCAGCTAGCCGGCTGTATTCTAATGGGAAAATGTTTCAGCATCAACCTAACAATATCTATGTCTGAGGTGACCCCATCTAAGTTTTTCCACACCAATACATGAGCTAGAAAATACTCTGTGAGGGAAACCCCGTCGCGCTCCCTAAATTTTCCAAACATGAGGTTTTCCCTTTCCCTGGCTTGAATTGCTTCTCCCCAAAATTTGGCCTTAAATTTCCCTTTAAAATCTTCTAAATTCCTCATATTTGGCCTATAGATCTCGAACCAAGATTTTACATCCCCCATGAACGAGTGTGACAGGATTTCCATTACCGTTTCCCAATCTATTAATTCATCATCTAAATCTTTTTTAAACTTCTTTTCTAAGGACTTTAAATATTCCATTGGATTAAATTGCCGCGAATTAAATTGTGGCAGACCCAGATCCCTATTGGAACAACCAAGTGACATTGCTCCTCTGTGACTCATCGGTCTGTCTCTCACCTCTCTTCTCACTTTTATTAACTCTTCCTTAAGTTTTTCATTATTTTCCGCCAATGTCACCTGTTCTCTCTAAGTCTCTCGATCTCCCCCAATTTATTTTCTACGGCTCCTACTCTATGTAAATATTTCTTAGACTCATCCCTTACGGTATTGCAAACCTCTGCACACGCTCCGCTCACTCGCTTTTCTATAAGTTCCCCGTCAACAACAATTTCTTTCCTGACTTTCCCCAGTTCCCGCTTCTGCTTTTCCTGATGGCTTTCCATCCCCGCTAGCCTACTTTCCACGCTATCCTGTTTTCTGTCTATTTCCTTCCTAAGAACATCTTCTCTCTCCTCTATTTTACTACTAAGATCCTTCTCTAAGTTCTCTAATCTACTGCTCACGACTGATTTATGCTCCTGTTCTTCCTTACTTAATTCTTCTATCTTAGTATTAGTTGCCTCTGCCTGTTTCTTCACTGCCTCATCTACATACACTTTCACCGATTCCACCTGTTTACCTACAGACTCTTTCACATCTCCTATTTCCTTACTTAAAGATTCCCCTTGCTTCTTATCCTCTCCTATTTCCTTACTCATAGACTCTTTTACTGACTCTAACTGCTGTTTCATAGACTCACTCATAGATTTACTTACACTTTCCATTTTATGATTTACTGACTCTTTTACACCTCCTATTTCCTTCTTAATAGTCTCATTCATAGCCGCAAGCATTTGGAGCATCCTATCGTTCACATCCCCTCCATTATCATTACTTTTAGTACCCTCCTGTATAGCGACCTGGCTTTGCTCGGAATTAATAGATTCCCAAGATGGTGATTCTATTAAGCCTTCACCCTCCTCGCTCTTGTCCACGTCCATACCCAAGTTCTTTTATGCCATCTTAACGTTAACTTTACTAATAGCTCTATTTCTTAATTCCAAACTCTCCTCTGATGACATCTAATCTGTATGAAAATTTCTCTAAGTTTATTGGCGTATGCGTATACGTGAATGTTATTGTTGTCGCTATATCGTACTTCGAGCTCCACAGTTGGGCGTCAATTGTAACCTACCGGCCCCACTTGGGCGACCAATTGTAATGACCCCGGCTACTACACAGGGGTGCGTGGGGGTTAAACACCTGTACGATTATAACAACAGCAATAGACATTCACACCTAACTATACCTAAGTGACCTAATAAATAAAACCCTTCAGCTTCTGGTAAAATTGATAATATATTGTCATACCAGACATAAGACACACATTTCGCAGGATCCTCCTCGTACAGAATAATAACACTCCCTATCGTATTTCCACAGATACACATATGAAATGATATAGATGACCCTCAGGAATAAAGTTGATCGGTACTTACAGATGTTGGCTCCAGCAGTGGTGACCTAACTCTACTAATTCTGGGGTTATTTGCTCCCAAAAGAATTAGGCCTATACTCGCAGCACAATTGATTTGATTCACACGCCATTCGTACTTTTATGATTACTTATTACGTTTGTTACTTTTGTACCCAGCATCCAACGATTTACTTTGCGTCGTGGATCTAGTATCAGACCAATGTTTGGAATCCGTTCGTGAATTTACTAATGCGGAGCATATTTGACTCGCATCCTTGGACGAATAAATTGCCGCTATAATTGCAATATAGATGCACAGATATTAGACTACAATACTTCATGCTGTTCGAAATGAGTAATCTTGGCGATATACTCAAGACTAGGCTCATCATTCAATTAAGAACTTATAGCCAGCAACTCCGTTATTGTATCCAAAACCACAATTAGTGTAATACTGTAATGTCTTATCTTCCACACACAAGACCAAAAAGACAAGTCCACTCCCCCCCGAAGTTCTAAATAGAGACCCGCTCCACACGCGGTCCAAAATAAGAGTCTACACCGCCCCGCGTTCTGAATAAGAGTGTCTCCCAATGCCTTCCACGAAATCCCAAGTACCGTCATCACCCATCCCCCCCTCTACAATCACAGGTTACCCGGGTTGATCCATGGATCCACCCAATCCCAACGCTTGATTCTCAACATGACCATATATGGAACACAGCCCATCGTCACCGCTCGTACATGGATGCCAAGTCTCACCTCTGACTCACGCTTACTGGCGCTCGGATTTTACCCCGTGTCTGAACACCAACTCGTATTTCATCGCCTGTGTGCACTTTTCTGTTACAAAACTTTCAGATTACTCCAATGTTAAATATTTCAACTTCCCTTGATTTGGATCCTGCTCAAATTATAATACTTATACGCTAAAAAAATTGCTTATAAATTAAGCAGGTCATAATATACACTCTAATAAATAATTATAAAACATAAAAAGACCTAAAATAAAAATATACACATGATTAATAAAATCCATAACTCCCCGGAACCCGAGTTCAGGTCCTTTGTAACTTGGAAGGTTACAATGTGTATTTGCTAGGTATAGTAGAGATAAGCTTTGGAATATGTCTGGCGAAGTTATTAAGAAATGTTGAAAAATGTATGTTTCAATGAAATAAATATTGACTTTGGGTAAAAATTAAGAGTTTATAATTAACACGTAAATTAGGTATCGGGCTATTATGGGCATTTTTATGTCATTCTATGAGATTAATCCTAAAAAATCACTAAGTGACATAGGTCTATGACGCAGGGTGCGTCATCATATCTTCATATGCCTTCTGAAGAAGTTCACAATGTGACCGATACGGTTTCAATGAAATAAATATTAGCTTTGGGTAAAAATAAATAGTTTATGATTAATCTCATATTATTAATTAGCCTACAGTTAAAATGTTCAATTTTTATGTGAGTTATTGTGTGTTTTCATGAAATAATACAATTGAACATCACAATTATGATTAATGAGATTTTTGTAGCTACTTTACTCTGACAATTGTTTGCAGTTGTTGATCATGTTCACTAGTGGAAATTAACAGCAGCGATTTCAAATCATCATCAGTTAATTTGGATCTGTAAATATTTTTATGTTCGACGATGTCGAAATGTAAATATTATAGCCTATGCCAGAAAACTGTACTATAATGAGGCTCATTAGCCTATAGTACAAGTTTTCGTTATGGGACAGTTTCTCCCACCTATCAGAGCTCAAGAAACAGTTGTTTGACCAATTAGGTAAGTATAGCATCGCACCTGCGCTGAGTTCAAAGGCCTTCTAATTTAAATTTCACTGCGTGCCCTACTGTCATAGGAGGCCATGGTCTGCGTCCCATGCGCTCTGTTCAGTACATAAAACTGGCTAAATCTCGACAGATATTTATGAATATTTATGTTTGAACATAAAATAGTTAAAATAATTATCGTCGAACATAAACAGTCGTATGCAACTCGCCTATAATGGTGGTTAAGACACTCGTATGGAGCATACGCTCGTTTTATAAATATACTCGTGTCTTAATTGTTGCCATTATAGGCTCGTTGCATTATGTAAGTTACTATTTGTGTATTTAATTTTGGAGGATATTTTTCACACAGATAAGTAGGGCAAAAAGGAAGCCACGTTCAAACTGTGCGGAGACCCCACGCCCTGCGTCATAGACATCTTACTAGACGCCCAGTCCTGAAACCAACATTTGCGCGTAATTCAAATCTTCAGTATGTTGGTATGATGAGCTAGCTAGGTCTTGACCCTTGGGACTTAGGGTGTGGGAGTGAATGTGGCTCTTAGGCTAAAAGGTTTGGACACCCCTGATGTAAATGGGTAAGAAGCTAGCGTGAGCAGATTTGGCGGGAACCCTTTGAGGTAGGCAGCTAAGCACACAACAGGTTTCCGCTTGCATAATGCAGAGCCCGAGGGAACTGGGGGCGTGTGAAGGAAAGCAGGGCACTGCGATAGATGTGCTCTCCGTTGACACAAAGCCGGGGGTTCAATAAGCAGGGAAACAAGACCCCTCACGTCTCTAGGGTTCAGTGACGGTCAGTGGTTTTAGAGCCAAGACAGCTTCTTCTTTCAGGAGGGCCTACTGGGGACCACGCTGGTTCAACTGCTGGGTTTTGACTTTTGCCCACTATTGATGCATCTTCTCCCAGTGTATTTCTCTTTTTCCTCCAACTGTTAGTATCGCTTCGGGTAAGTTCCTGGACAATGACGACTGTTGTGGCACGCTAAATCGAACGTGTCTCTACCTCAAGGTTATTACGGTCATTTATATGACGGAGTCAGTAATGAATGCGAGAGGTTTACCCTGAAAAGCACGGACTTCCTTGAGAATATGTCTCACAGTTTGTCTGTCTTTTAGGATCTTTGATTTGATGTCGACAGCTTCAGTTAATCAAGTGTTTCACCAGAAGGTGACCGGCCGGTTGATCAGTCTGTTCGGAGGCAATCTCGCCACATGACCATATAAAGCTATCCTTGTTTTCTTGGTGCGGTCAGAGAACCTCTCTATTTTTACGTGGAGCTCTGAGTTGTGTCACTGTATCACTCCTTAAATGCCCATTCGGGCGCAATTAAAATTAATTTTTCTTTAATTCATTATACTTTCTCCTAGATTGTTAGCATATACTTGGTTTTCGACTGATTATATCATATACGCTAATTAGCCTCCGTGGCATTTTCTTGACTAATAAATTCTAATTTCTTTCATATTCTCTCAACTAGGCTTGTCACTTACTGAGCTGTTCTCTCCTGACATTTGGGAACGCGTCACGAACTGCAATAATGGAAGAGAAACGACCAACTGCTCCTTTTGTCTTTGTTCATAAGTCATCCATTTTGGATGTAATTTACACCAAGACCAACAAACTATTTTGTCTCTTAACATCAATATTTCTTGATACGATGGGTAAATTGGGGATTGATTCCCTCACCTCTCATAGTAGCAACTGACAGGGTGGTGTGGTAGCCATCAGAATGCAATCGTTTTTTAATCGCAATAACTTAAATAACAGGCCGCGGTGGCCGAGAAAGCTGGTATCGCGAGAGTGTGGATTTGAATTCCACATCAACCGTCCTGCAAATCGTTTTCCGTGGTTTCCCATTTTCACCCCCAGGCAAATGCCAGGTGGAAATTGAGCCCTCCTCTTCTCACGATGTTGAGTGAACCCTTAGCCCTCAGGAAGAGGCGGGAATCCAACACGGGCCTCCAGGGCGACGGCCAAGAAAGCTAGCCGGTTCGAATCTGGCCAAAGGCATGGCTGTGTGTGTTGTGCTTCATTTGATATCCGAGCGAAAAAGAAATATGTATGTATACTAATCGTAACTATCACAATAAATCATATTATGACGTAATTAAATTAATTAAAAATAGTTTGTTATTGCTTTGCTTTGGTCATGCAGCCCCGTGTACTTCGGTGATTGTAGAATTCGTCTGATAACCTGTATCACTGTGATGTCTGTACTAGTGTGAATATTTGTAATTGAGGTAGGATTGGGGTTATAAGCGTCCGTGGACTTAAGTTAGGAACCACCCCGTTATTTGCCTGGAGTAGAAGTGGGAACCCACGGAAAATCACTTCCAGGATGGCTGAGGTAGGAATCGAACCCGCCTCTTATCAGGTTTGCCTCACGAGGCTGAGTGTACCCTGTCGACCATAATTAAATGTCTTGGCAGAGACAGGAATCGAACCCAGGCCTGTACGCTGACAGCCAAGAATGCTAGCCACTACGCAACGGGGCAGACACAACAAGAAGTTCCGTGAAGAACTATACAGCCTACTTTTCATGCCAATGATTTTTCTACAGTATATGAACCTATCTAGAATAATGACGAAATTAAGTTGGTAATATCGAAATATCTAATTAGTTCAAAATATACCTGGTATAATGTAGCCTAATAGAGCACTACAGTGGCAGCCCTGGTGACTGAATATATTCTTAGTTCCATCTCTTAAGGTACAGAATACAAAATTTGGTTGAAGTCCAATGGACGTTACATGCAGTTAGACACTGGATCTATCAGCACGCGTAAAAACATGTTGCCAACAATACCATGCGTGTGCTGGTCAGAAATAATCTGAAATATTATGATATCTTGTTGTGCCAATTTTGGATGAAATCCATTTGTTAGTATAGAAGTTACATGTATTTTAAAATTGGACATATCAGCAGGCATAGAATCATGTTGGCAGCACTGCCTTGTATTAATTACTCCAAATTAATCTAGAATGTCAGGTGCTATACGTGTGCAAAGTATAGAGCTGTTGGCTTGCATACAATCTGATATATTGATATTAGGGTAAAAAAATATAGACAGCATTTATTAACAGTTGGCAGCCCTGATTGCTCTTAACAATACTTATAGTCATATCTGTTATGGTACACATAGCACATACGAAATTTGGTTGAAATCCAACTGATAGTATAGAAGTTAGATGTATTTAAAAATTGGTATTATCAGCAGGCTTATAATCATGTTGGTAGAACTGACGTATATAAGTTACTCCAAATTAATCTAAAATGTCAGAATATACGTGTGCATAGTTTAAATCTGTTGGCTTGCATACTTTCTGATATATTGGTATTTGGATAAAACAAATATAGAGAGCAATTATTAACAGTTGGCAGCCCTGGTGGCTCTTAAGAATACGCTCAGTCATAACTTATCTGTTTAAATACAGATATTACATACAAAATTTGGTTGAAATCCAATTGATAGTGTAGAAGTTATATGCATTTAAACATTGGACCTATCAGAAGGCTTAAAATTATTTTGGAAACACTGTCATGGTTGGCCTCCTGGAAATTAAACTGAAATAATATTATCTACATGTTTTCCAATTTTGGAATAGCTCCCATGCATACCTTGCAAGATATATAACATTGGGCTCAAATTTCTAGTGCGTTTTTCAGCAGTTGGTAGCACTGACATCATTTTCAAATATGGACGTGAGATATTCCGGTGCACATCTTTACTCATACTAAATTTGGTTTAGATTGCTGCAGCCGTTTAGGAGTTGATAGGGGTGGACACACACACAGCCAGCCAGACAGACACACATTTTCCCGGATCGATCTCATAAGTCTACCTTTTCCTCATTTTTGCAAAATGTGAAAAGTAGGCTAATAAAAAAAAAACTGGCTACATGCCGAAAGCCAAAAATGCTTTCTTTAATCATTTATCCTTCACAGGGTTTTCACTCTAGAACCACAAACTTAATTTGTTACCGTTCTTTCTCTGCCTCGATACGTACTTTTGACGTCATTGCAAGTATTGACTGGGAGTAGGGATCAACAGGTGTGACGTAAGAGCCGTTTGATAAGTGAACATTATGATCCATTCTTGTATCACTTTTTTTACAAGATATTTGAGGAAATAGGTCGAGGGCTGCCATGGAAGAGGCGGGCTTGCTGTTATGAATTCAGATTTATTCAGACAGGCGCGGATTAGAAATATTCCAGAGGTGGTGCTGATTGTCGTTTTGGTTGGTTGGTTGGTTCCTCAGTTTAGGGGCTGCAACAACGCGGTCATGTAGCCCCGTGTACTTTAGGTGTGTGTAGAATCTGTCTGATAACCGGTGTTAATTGTGATGGCTGTATTAGTGTGTGTATCTGTTTTTTAATTCAGTAATGACTGCAACTTTGAATTTTTCAAATAGTTCCTACTTTTGCCGCGAAACGCCACCATCAACGACTACTAGGCCTAGTTCAGAACTTAGCTACTAGACGCCACCGCAATCGGCTCTTGGCAACGAACGTAGAAACCTAAGAGCGTTGTATGCATTCTTAACCTATACAATTTAGCTTCACACAGGTGTAATTAGTGGAAGGTTCTTTAACATGCCATAAATCTATGACATGGGACCGCCACACAGTGGGCCAGAATCTTGAAAACGTGGCCAAAAAGGGAAATAGAAAAGTTTCTAGATGGGAATTTTGGATTATCAGGTTGGCTACAGTAATGTTGGGGCTACTGAATACCGGTTGAGCGGACGAGCAGTTGTTCATTTAGTTCGTTATATCTCAGGTCAATCGCGGCAATTCATTCTTAGCGGTGCGTGCAGCCGGCCAGGCTACAAAATACTCTTATCGTTAAAGATAAATATTTGTGTTCTGTGTTACTGAAGCGACTATTTTCAATACGGAAGGTGTTCCACTAGATATGTACTAATTAAAACACACTTATATCGTTATTAAATAATTAGTTATACATGATTTTTTTCAATTGACTTAATACCGGAAAAATCATGAGAAAATTGCAGGATGTGCTTAAAAATTAGAGATAAGTTACGATTTCCACGACATTCCACTTTATTTTGCACTGTGTCCGCAAGTATATATTACCTTTGTGAATTAACCTTAAAATTCACCTACTAGTACCAACTCTGGCTTTGAGTCACGTTTTAAGTGATACTTGCAAAATGTCGTCTTCACATTATTTTGCAGACGATTTCGAGCGGAAATCAAATCGACGTTGAAAAGTTTCGAGCTTACGCCATAGCAACTGCCAGTCACTACGTCAAAGAATACCCCTCGTACTTCATGCCAACTGCTATCCATAGATTGTTGATCCGCACACCAGACATTATTTCTTCGGCTATTTTACCCATCGGTCAACTGTCGAAGGATGCTCAAGTTGATAAAGCAAAAGGCCTATCACCTGAGTTTTTCTGGAAAGTTGTCCAGAGTTAAGACTACGGAAGACGTGTTTAGGAGATTGTTGGCAACCACAGACCCCTATATTTCTTCTCTCGCCAGAAGCCGTTGCCCTCTTGGTTCCTGTGGCGGAAGATTATAAAGATTCCGATGCAGATGATGAGGAGACAGTCTTTGAAGATGATGATGATGATGATGATGATGAAGAAGATTCAGTTGAAGAAGCAGAGGAAGAAAAAAAGACGTTGAAAGATGAAAAGGAAGAAGAAAACGACAACTTCTAATTATTAGTTACAAACAATGTACTAAATGTTATGGGGTTTGAAACCATTTTCAGTGTTGCTTTTGTAAACGAAAGTTTGATGTTTTTTAGTCGGTCAACACGTTCGTACCCAAATGAGATGGATTATTCTCATATAAATTTTTAAGGATTAGGGAATAACCCATCATATTTGGGTACGATCGTGTTGACCGACTGAAACGCATCAAACTTTAATGTACTAAATGAATAATTATTGTAATTGATTTAAATTATTTTTTGAAACATCCTGCATCATCTGCTATCCTCTATTTGATCCTTTCTCGAGCTTTTCATTTCTTGGTTTTTAACCATTAACTAAAACAACCCCAACACATTGATTTTTATATAAATATAATAATTTGATCAACTCTTGTCCGACATGTTGGATCCACCATTTTGTTTTAAACAAGAAGTTTCGTGACGAACTAAAGAGCCTACTTTTCTTAAATTTGAGATTCATGCCAATGATTAATCTATATGGACCTATCTATAATAATGACGAAATTAAGTTGGTAATATCAAAATTTCCAATTAGTTCGAAATATACCTGGCATAATGTAGCCTAATAGAGCATTACAGTTGGCAGCCCTGCTGACAGTATATATTCTTAGTTCCATCTCTTAGGGTACAGAATACAAAATTTGGTTGAAGTCCAATGGATAGCATAGACGTTACATGCAGTTAGACATTGGATCTATCAGCGCGCGTAAAATCATGTTGGCAGCAATGTCATGCATGTGATGATCAGAAATAATCTGAATTATTATGATCTATTGTTGTGCCAATTTTGGATGAAATCCATTTGTTAGTATAGAAGTTACTGGTATTTTAAAATTGGACCTATCAGCAGGCTAGAATCATGTTGGCAGCACTGACGTATATTAGTTACTCCAAATTAATCTAGAATGTCAGGTACTGTGCGTGACGAACTAAAGAGCCTACTTTTCTTAAATTTAAGATTCATGCCAATGATTAATCTATATGGACCTATCTATAATAATGACGAAATTAAGTTGGTAATATCAAAATTTCCAATTAGTTCGAAATATACCTGGCATAATGTAGCCTAATAGAGCATTACAGTTGGCAGCCCTGCTGACAGCATATATTCTTAGTTCCATCTCTTAGGGTACAGAATACAAAATTTGGTTGAAGTCCATTCGATAGCATAGACGTTACATGCAGTTAGACATTGGATCTATCAGCGCGCGTAAAATCATGTTGGCAGCAATGTCATGCATGTGATGATCAGAAATAATCTGAATTATTATGATCTATTGTTGTGCCAATTTTGGATGAAATCCATTTGTTAGTATAGAAGTTACTGGTATTTTAAAATTGGACCTATCAGCAGGCTAGAATCATGTTGGCAGCACTGACGTATATTAGTTACTCCAAATTAATCTAGAATGTCAGGTACTGTACGTGACGAACTAAAGAGCCTACTTTTCTTAAATTTAAGATTCATGCCAATGATTAATCTATATGGACCTATCTATAATAATGACGAAATTAAGTTGGTAATATCAAAATTTCCAATTAGTTCGAAATATACCTGGCATAATGTAGCCTAATAGAGCATTACAGTTGGCAGCCCTGCTGACAGCATATATTCTTAGTTCCATCTCTTAGGGTACAGAATACAAAATTTGGTTGAAGTCCAATCGATAGCATAGACGTTACATGCAGTTAGACATTGGATCTATCAGCGCGCGTAAAATCATGTTGGCAGCAATGTCATGCATGTGATGGTCAGAAATAATCTGAATTATTATGATCTATTGTTGTGCCAATTTTGGATGAAATCCATTTGTTAGTATAGAAGTTACTGGTATTTTAAAATTGGACCTATCAGCAGGCTAGAATCATGTTGGCAGCACTGACGTATATTAGTTACTCCAAATTAATCTAGAATGTCAGGTACTGTACGTGCGCAAAGTTTAGAGCTGTTGGCTTGCATACATTCTGATATATTGATATTAGGGTAAAAAATATAAACAGCATTTCTTAACAGTTGGCAGCCTTGATTGCTCTTAAGAATACTCATAGTCATATCTGTTAGGGTACACATAACACATACGAAATTTGGTTGAAATCCAATTGATAGTATAGAAGTTACATGTATTTAAAATTTGGTCCTATCAGCAGGCTTAGAATCATGTTGGTAACACTGACACACATTAGTTGCTCCAAATTAATGGAGAATGTCAGGCACTATACGTGTGCAAGGTTTAAAGCTGTTGGCTCGCATAATTTCTGATATATTGGTATTTGGATAAAAAAGAGAGAAAGCATTTATTGACTGTTGGCAGCCCTGGTGGCTCTTGATAATACGCTCAGTCATATCTGTTTATGTACACACAGTACATACGAAATTTGGTTGAAATCCAATTGATAGTGTAGAAGTTATATGAATTTAAAAATGGGACCTAACAGTAGGCTTAGAATCATTTTGGCAACACTGTCATGTATGGCCTCCTGAAAATTAAACTGACGTATTATTATCTCTATGTGTGTCAGTTTTCGAATAGTTCCCATGTATACATTCCAAGATATCCAACATGGAGCTCAAATTTCAATTTCAATTTTTCTGCAGTTGGTAGCACTGACATCATTTTCAAGTGTGACATTGAGATGTTCCGGTATAGATCTTTAATCATACCAAATTTGGTATCGATTGCTGCAGCCGTTTAGGAGTTGATAGGGGGACACACACACACAGACAGATTGATTTTTGATTGATTTTATTTTCACGGCTACACTTAGAGCTTAAAAGCTCCTTTACAGTAGCGCCCTACATAAAATAAGGTTAGGGCTTATAGAAATAAAACATTTCACTTACATTCACAATATAAATAATAATAGTCTAACAATAGTAACAAAAATACAGTCATAATACAATAATAATAATAATAATGATAATTATAATGATAATGGAAAGATTATTTACAAAAGAGAGCGTACAGACACAGTATCAGCCCGAAAAACAAACACCATATACTGTACACGAAAAGCTATTAAATTAGACAGGTTGTCAGCTATTGTCCTTGTGTTATAATTGAACTAAAAAAAAGTATTTTAACATAATGCAGTAATCAAATGTGAGAGGTATACTGCTCCAAGAAGCAGGATGAAATATGTCTTTTGAAAGCTGCAATGCTTACAATGTTGACGAACTTATATAAATCGAAGGTGTTGAAGAGGCGTGAGGCGGTGCAAACAAAAGATTTATTGAACTTCGTGGTTCGGTGTATAGGAATCTGGAGTGTTAATTTTGTGTATCAATTTTCTCGATTATGAACAGAATGCATTGGTGTAAAGGCATTGTAGAGATATAACGGGGTCTTGGTATGTAATATTTTATGTGTCAGAATGGCAACTGATAACTGTCTGCGCTCGTGGAGTTTCAGCCATTTCAGCTGCACGTAGTAAGGTGTGATATGTTCCTCTCGCCTTACATCCAGAATGTACCGAACACATGCATTCTGGACTCTTTGTAATTTGATGTTCTGTGTTTCTGGTAAATCATTGTATACAGCAGAGCCATAATCAATGATTGGAAAAATGAGAGTTTGGACGAAGAGCTTACGTATATTAGGAGGGGTGTAAGAAACAGTTTTTTTTTTTCAGGAGAGGCATAGTTGATACAACCTTCCTTACCACATTAGACGTATGCTCTGACCACGACAGTGTTCTATCAAATATCACTCCGAGATTATTGACAGTGTTGCTATATTTAATATTATTATCTAGTATCTTGATGGGTGGTAATGAATTAAAATCTACTGAATTTAGAAGTTTTGTATATCCAATGGATATAAGTTGTGTTTTAGATATGTTCAAGTTAAGATTATGATTTAGGGCCCATTCACAAAGCCTGTCAATGTCTTCATTAAACAGATTTATAAGATCACATGCAGTGCTAGGCGTGAGGTGAAAATAGGCTTGAAGGTCATCAGCGTATATATGAAAAGAACTATTTCGGAATTCATTCGAAACATCGTTTATATATATCGAGAAGCATAGTGGACCTAAGACAGATCCCTGAGGTACTCCACTTTCTACCGATTTCCAGTCTGAGGAGGAGCCATCCGCGAGGACCACTCTCTGTGTACGCATGGAAAGGTATGATTTGAACCAGGAAAGAGCACCCTGAGAGAAGCCAAAAGATTTCAGCTTTGCAAGAAGTATATTGTGATTCACACAGTCAAAAGCCTTACTGAAATCGAAAAGACATAAGATTGTAAGCTGACGCTTGTCCATAGCTGAGCGTATATCATCGCTGACCTTTAACAATGCAGTGGTGGTACTATGCCCTTTTTTAAACCCAGATTGGTAAGGATTGAATATATTAAATTTAGTTAGGTATTCACATACTTGTTCATGAACAATTTTCTCAAGCGCTTTACTAAGGGCACAAAGGATATTTATTGGTCTAAAGTCACTACAACTAGTGGGGTTTTTATTTTTTGGTACTGGACGTATGTTAGCACACTTCCAAAGAGACGGGTATACCCCACTTTGTGGAGAGAAATTAAATAGATGGATAATTTGGGGTAGAAATACTTCAAGACAGTTAGAAACAAGAGAAATTGGGATGCTATCAGGGCCTCTTGCTTTTGTACGAATTGATTTGATGGCTTTCACAATCTGGTGTGGGTAAACATACATAAAGAAACATTTTTCATGGGCAGGGAGAGGGATGGATGTGTATTTCATGACGGTCTCTGATACTCTTTATACATCACAAATTGACGCAACATTTGAGTAATGTTCGTTTAATTGTGATGCAGAGACAGGCATCTCAACATCAGTGACTGAACTGGCACCAACTCCCAATGATTTTGCAGCACGCCATCTGGCGGAGGTGGCTTTGCAGTCACCGAAGAGGTTGTACATATATTTCACTTTTGTGTTCCTAATTGCTTGTTTTGTCTTATTGCGCAGAATTCTATACTCTTCATAGTCAATGGTAAGTTTAGATTTAATAAATGTTCTACGTGCTTTATCACGTTTCTTTAAAAGCGTTTTGATTTCTTTACTGATCCACGGAGCAGAGCAATGTTTTATATCCACTTTCTTTTGCGGTGCATGCATATCATAGAGTTTATTTACACAATCATTAAATAGAGTCACTTTCTCATCTATGTCAGTGGATTGGTAGAAATTCTGCCAAGGGAGTAATTCTGCGTCCGTTTTAAAATCATTTAAATTAAATTTGCTGAAGTCACGTACAAAGATTAATTTTGGTCCATGTTTCGGGGTAGATAAAGAAATCACTGCATACAGGAGATCATGGGCTGAGAATCCAGCAGCTGGTTCATGTCCGTAGTCAACAACGAGGTCATTACAGTTTGAAGGGATAATATCGAGAGAGCTGTCACAAGTAGCTGTCTGAAATGTAGTATCGAATGGTAAACATTCAACATTACAGGAACAGAGCACATCACATACCTGTTCAGTTTCAAAAACTCCACTACCAAACCGAGCATTGACGTCCCCAACAATAAAAACATATTTATAATCAAGAATGAACCTGTACATGTCATTCAGAAAAATATCTAGGTAGCCAGCTTTCGGTGGACGGTACACACAAGCAAAGAGAATTTTAGTTTCGGTAAGAGAAATGTCAAGTATAATGTATTCAGGCCTCTTATTATATTCACCAGGAGACTGACTTAGCACGCTATACTTTATGCTATCCCTAAGGTAAACTGCAACACCACCTCCACCTACGGTTAATCTGTCATTTCTAATGACTTTATAGCCAGTGAGAGAGACAGCAGCATTTGGAATTGAGGGCTTGCAAAAGGACTCACTTACTGCAATTATGTCAAAAGACGAACCACCAAAGACGTGACAAAATTCAGAATAGTGAGAGGAGTCAACTAATGATTGAGCATTGATATGAGCAATTTTTAGGCAGTTTGTGTTTTTCAGGCTGATAGCGGAAAGTATGTCTGATAGTCTATGGTCAGATGATACCATAGGTACAAGTTAAAAAGATCTTGTAAAGTAGTGAAAGGCATTGCCTAGTCACTCAGAAGAGAAATTAGTACAGTGACCATTATATGTCGTCATTCATAATCTACAATAGCACAAACTACAACACAATTTAGAAGCTAAAGAAAAAGTTAAGTTATAACAGATGGCACATAAATATATGAGTTAAATAATGACACAGTGAAACACACTGCAATCTTCAGTAACATTTTGGAATTACACAGTCATGTCATCAGATCTGTCTAGAATTGAGCTAGGCATATTTTAAAGTCACTTGTCACTCACAGACAGACAGACAGACAGACATTTTCCCGGATCGATCTCATAAGTCTACTTTTCCCTCATTTTTGCAAAATGTGAAAAGTAGGCTAAAATATTTTGAACTTATAATCTTCATCAGCAACATCCATTAATCCTCCCCAAAAAATACGTTTATATGAAATTATCAATATTTGCCCGCCATCTTGGACCCGCCATTTTTTTCACTTTTTGAGATCATATTCTTAATCGGCAACTTCGATAATCTTTACATACTAACTTCGGTACAAATTGAACAACTTTTTATATTATGGCCACTTTTTGAAGATTCTGGCCCACTGAGCGCCGGCAATACTTCCCCTCCGAAGGAAGGCATACAGAGGGATTTTTAACGCTCTTAAAAATCCGACGGCTTCGGCCGGGTTTGAACCCGCTATCTTGGGATTGTTGTTTTAAGGAGTGAAACAGTGAGGTCATGTACCCCAATCATGAGGATGGTAATGATCGTGTATATGACCACTACAACTTTTTTAACTTACAATCAAGATACGAGAAATAAACAAGTAGTTCCGTGAAGAACTATACAGCCTATTTTCATATATCCTACTTATGTTAATTGCCATTATTTAACATACACAATTTCAGTTTGATTGCTGTAATAGATTCGTAGATATTGAGAACCGACTAAATATTTCGGATGGTCGCCATGTTAGATTTTATATATGTAGGTCCTAGAGTTATGTACTGTTACATGCAGATTATTGTGAACGTGTAGTATTCAAACTTCAATCGCATAATTAGGACACAAGAAAAAACAAGGAGATTTAAAAATTTTTCACAGCAGCCATCTTGAGGTTATGGAAACAATTGAAATAAATTAGATGCCAGTGGATTATCATTCGGATAAAGATTTACTGTACCAAGTTTCACTGCACGCGGATGGTTAAATTGCGAGAAACGTCCATGTGAATATTTAAAATTCGCGTCACCGCCATGTTGGATTTGTGATCACCAGGTTATTTAAAGTCCTATAGGTGAACTTAAGTTCATAGCCCCTATGAACATTAAAAAATGCAGTTTGATTGCTAAAATAGATTGGTTGATATTCAGTATCGTCTAAATATTTCGGATGGTCGCCATGTTGGATTATTAAATGTATAGGCCATAGAGTCATGTACCATTAAAGGAAAATTATTGCGTAGGTTCATTATTCAAACTTTCACTTCGATCGCATGACTACATCACAAGAAATAAAAACTTAATTTTAAAATTCGCACTGCCGCCATCTTGAGGTTATGTAAACAATTGAACTAAATTAGATAGCAGTGGATTACAATGTGTATAAATATTTCCTGTATCTGGTTTCAGTGCGCTTGGAACATTAAATCGCGAGAAATGTCTATTTAAAAAGTTCAAATTTGCTTGGCCGCCATGTTCGTTTTGTAGTTAACCGGTTTTTGAAGATCTTATAGATGGACTTCCAGTAGTGCCCTTTATCTCAGTACAAAATTTTAGGGAGATACCGCTAATAGTTTCAGAGATATAGAATGCCGGTGAAATATTTCGAACATCCGCCATCTTGTGATTATGTAAACAATTGAACGAAGTTAGATGTCGGTGCATTACAATGTATATAAACATATACTGTGCCAAGTTTCATTGCGTTTGGTTGGTCTAATCGCGAGAAACGTCTATTTAAAAGTCGCAAATTCGCTTGGCCGCCATGTTCGTTTTGTAGTTACCAGGTTTTCAAAAGTCACATAAGTGAACTTATAGTAGTTCCCTCTATCACCATAGAAAAAGTCAGGGTAATATCGGTAATAGTTTCGGAGATATTGAATGCTGGTTAAATATTTCGCACAGCCGCCATGTTGGATTGGTGAGTCGTAACAAAATTTGAAGGGCACGGTCGAGGTCGCCGGGAATAGTGCTATGAACTTTCCGAGTTTCATTGAAATCGCTCCTGCCGTTTAGATTTTATTAGGGGGGACACACACACACGAATCACACACACACACACACACACACACACGCACACACACACGGACAAAAGGTGATCTCATAAGCCTATTTTTTCAAAATTGAAAATAGGCTAAAAATAGACAAAAATGAAGAAAGAAAGGCAATAATAATTGTAATAATGCAGACAATGGCCATTTTAGCCTACTTTCATTTATGAAAAAAATAGGCTTATGGGATCATCTTTTGTCCGTGTGTGTGAATGTGTATGTGTGTGTGTGTGTGCCTTAACAACTTCTAAACAGCTGGAGCGATTTCAATGAAATACGGTAATGCCATAGTACAGTGAGATTCTTTTGCATGAGCGGGATCGGCGGCCGGATGGTGGGCGCGCGCGCCTTCCGCCAACCAACCGAGCTCGGGTCGCGGGGTTGCGCGACGCGGACGCGAGCTAACCAGTGTCATTTTAGTCCATTAAGTCACTAAACTTTCATCAACGAGGGTGTGTAGTGTCAGCGCACATATAAGAAGGTCGCATAAACAACAGCTGCAAGAATTAATTAAAGAAGCACAGATATTTCTTTATTTCTTGGGAATCTGGATGACCTCACTTCACCAGTTAAAGGTTAGAACTTAACTTTTCACAGAAGATACTAAAAGTGTTCTCCTTCAGCTGACAGACAGACATCGTTACATTATTACGCTACTCCTGCACCCCCCCCCCCCCCACTGGGTGTTTACTGTAATTAATCGAAGCACGGACCTAAGCCCGTTTGTTGTGCAATTGTGGGTTAATTTAACATTCAAAGTGTACAGATCAATTACCCGCACTTTAGTGGAGCTGGAGAACAATATACGGCAGCAGATATCCCTCACAACATAAGGGAATTACAAAGTGTAAACGCTAAGTTATTTACATGGTACAACCCCTGTCTGTCAGTTGAAGGAGCATATTTTCAGCGCCTTCTGTGAAAAGGTAAATTCTTTAGTCATGATTTGATGGTGAATTTACCATTAATTAATGTACTTTGTTACGGTTTCCATCTGCGCACAATTCGCGGTACGAGCTCGGTTGGCTGGCGGAAGGCGCGCGCGCCCGGCAGCCGGTTGCCCGTCCAGCTCCAGCAAATGAATCACCCTGTATTATTTTGGCCGACCCCGGCCAAGCCCTTCAAATTTTATAACGTCATACCAATCCAACATGGTGGCTGTGTGAAATATTTCACCGGCATTCTATATCTCAGGAACTATTACTCATATCATCCTGAAATTTTGAACTACTAGACGTTCACCTATGTGACTTTCAAAATCCTTTTAATTACAAAACGAACATGGCGGCCAAGCGAAGTTGAAACATTTGAATAGACTTTTCACGCGATTTAACCATCCGAACGCAGTGAAACTTGGTACAGCAAATTACTATACAAATTGCAATGCACTGACATCTAATATAGTTCAATTGTTTACATAACCTCAATATGGCGGCTGTGCGAAATTTAAAATTAAGTTTTCTTGTGTTCTAATCATGCGACCAAAGTCAACGTTTGAATAATTAAGCAACGCAATAATCGTCATCTAATAGTACATAACTGTATGGCCTACTTATATTAAAATCCAACATGGCAAATTTCCGAAATATTTCGACGGCTTTCAATATCAATTAATCTATGACTGCAATCAAACTGAAATTTTGTAAGTGTATAGAGGCTATAAACATAAGTTCACCTATGGGACTTTCAATAACCTGATGTGCACAAATCCAACATGACGGCGACGCGAAATATAAATAATTAAATGGACATTTCTCGCGATTTAACCATCCGAGCGCAGTAAAACTTGGTACGGTAAATGATTATACAAATTGTAATATACTGGCATCTATAATTTATTGCTATTGTTTTCATAACCCCAGGACGGCAGCTGTGCGGAATTTTAAAATCTGGTTTCTATTTCTTGTTTCCTAAACATGCGACTGAAGTTGGAATACTACACCTACACAATAATCTTCATGTAATAGTACATAACTCTAAGGCTTATATATAAAAATTCAACATGGCGACCATCCGAGATATTTAGACGGTTATCTACGAATTTATTTCAGCAATCAAACTGAAAATTTGAATTTTGATAGTGGCAATTAACATAAGTAGGATATATGAAAATAGGCTGTTTAGTTCTTCTCAGTTTTGCCTCACGAGGCTGAGTGTACCCCGTAGACCAGAATTAATTTCTTGTCAGAGTCAGGAATAAACCCGGGCCTCTACGGTGACAGCCAAAACTGTTAGCCACTACGGAACGAGGAGGGCACAATAAAAGAACCTGGCTACAAGCCGAAAGCCAAAAATGTTTTCTTTAATCGTTTATCCTTCACAGAATTTTCACTCTAGAATCACAAACTTAATTTGCTACCGTTCTTTCTTTGCCTCGATACGTACTTTTGACGTCATTGCAAGTATTGACTGGGAGTAGGGATCAACAGGTGTGACGTAAGAGCCGTTTGATAAGTGAACATTATGATCCATTCTTGTATCACTTTTTTTCTTCAAGATATTTGAGGAATTAGGTGGAGGGCTGCCACAGAAGAGGCGCCGGGCACGGTGGCCGAGAGCCCTAACACGCTACCTCATGCCTCACTGGTATGCGAGAGTTCGAATTCCTCCTTGGCCGTCCTGAAATTTGTTTACGTAGTTTTCGATTTTCACCACCAGGCTAATGCCCGGATGGTTCCTTTCAACAGGTCCAAGGCCGACTTCCCTCCCATTTCCAACCCTGACCTTTCCTTAGTTACACCCAAGTTAGCAGTCACCCGGGCGGTCGGCCTGTCACAATCCCCAGTGTTACAATAGTACGTTATGCAACAAGCCTATAATGGCCTATAGGCGAGTTGAAAAGGAAGGAAGCCTGTAGTTTAACGAGACCGTTAATCTTGAGATCATGAGCCACGGGACCTCCTTTTAACGTGGAATCCGAACCACAGGACGTGGCATTTCACATCGAAAATCTCACATGCATTGACCGGGAATCGAACCCGGTCCACCTTTGTGAGAGGCCAACAGCTTGGCCACTGCGCCACCACGCCCCATAGGCGAGTTGCATACGACTGTTTATGTTCGACGATAATTATAACTTGATTATATGTTTTAACATAAATATTCATAAATATCTGTGGGATTCAGTAACTTCAGTTAGTGAACAGAACGCGCTGGGTGGTTTGCTGACTGAACAGAGCGCATGCGTGGGTCAAAGAATTTCGAGAGCAGAGACCATTTACTTTGCTTGGCAATACTATTGTTTACAGCCTGCATGATGTTTAGTGCCGATCAGAACTAGCATTCACTAATATTGTCACCGAAGTCGTTTGAAAGCAATGCACTGTGAAGAAATTGGAATTGGGGATATTAAGGTACAGTGCTATTTCTTGTCTCATATTCGCCAGTTTATTTACGCGAACATATGGATGGTGCACTTTCCATGTCGGTAATTTATATAGAAGAATGCTGTGTTGCTAACTTCTGGAGGTAGATTCATAAATTTCTTGCATGTGTCATAGTATTTTCTTGTTACCGTTAAGGTTCGTGCTAATTTTGTCTTTGTGTTTGGGATTGTAACTTCAATGGGTGATCCGATATCCAATTTGAACTTTCAAATCATGTACGGTAATTCATGTCGGACATGTTGGATTTTGAGCGCATGCGCGAAGCTATCCTTACCTAATTGGTCAATGAATGAGCTCTGATTGGCTGGAGAAACTGTCTGATAATGAAGAATAGTACTATAATGACCCTCATTATGATACAGTTTTCTGACATATAATATTTACATTTCGACATCGTCCAACATAAAGTGTATTAAGCTCCCAGACAACGTCCTTGGGACGGTAAAAGAATGATCCCCTGCAGAGCCCGAGGGTGAAGCCGAGCTGGGAGGATAAGCGAATAAATAAATAAATAATAGTACATTATGCAACAAGCCTATCATGGCAATAATTAAGACACGAGTATGATTATAAAACGAGCGGAGCGAGATTTTTAATTTCCATGGAAGTGTCTTAATTACAATTACAGGCGAGTTGCATACGACTGTTTCTGTTCGACGATAATTATACATTTATTTTATATTCGAACATAAATATTTATAAATATCTGTCGAGATTCCGCCAGTTTTGTGTACTATATAATAATAATAATAATAATAATAATAATAATAATAATAATATCTTATGGTCTCGGGTGCCGGGTGAAAGCTTTGTTATTTGACGCCCAGGGGCAGCTTGCATGAGAATTTTGTTGTTCATTGGAGCGCTATGAAAGTCAAGGAGTTTAGATATCTAAGCTCCTTGACACTATAGCGCTTTCTAGTGGAGAAAAGCGGCATCGGTGGCGTAGTTGGTATCATGCTGAGCTTCTATTCCCAAGATCGCGGGTTCAAACCTGGCCGAAGTCGTCGGATTTTTTAAGAACGTTAAAAATCCCTCAGTATGCCTTCCTTCGGAGGGGAAGTAAAGCCAGCGGTCCCATGTCATAGATTTATGACATGTTAAGGAACCTTCCTGTGTGAAGCTAAATTATATATAGGTTAAACATTTGACTAACGTTCTTAGGTTCCTACGTTCGTCATCAAGAGCCAACTGCGGTGGCATCTGGTAACTAAGTTCTGAACTAGTTGGTCGTTGACAGTGGCGTTTGGTGGCAGAAGTAGGAACTAGTTGAAAAAAATCGATGTCTGCAGTCCTTACTTGAATTAAAACAGATACACAAATTAATACTATCATCACAATTAACACCGGTTATCAGACAGATTCTACACACACCCAAAGTACACGGGGCCACATGACCGCGTTGTCGCAGCCACTAAACTGAGAAACCAACCAACCAACCTAGTAGAGAAAGGAGGAACTTTGTGTTGGTGGAAAATCCCGAGCTTAATTTTGCCATTATGAACACGGCCTACTGAATTCAAATGTTTTTTTGAACATGCCAACAACGTATGACATGCGTGTCGTAATTTTTGTCGCCTTTCAAAAATCACTAGCCATGGCCAGGAGCGAAACTTCAAGCTTGGGGTTGGTAGACCGACATGATAACCACTCACCCACCATGGCAAGCTTTTGTGTACTGAACAGAATGCATGGGACGGAGAGCATACCTTGTATTCGACCACGGTCTCCTCGAATATCCCACTATGACACTAGCCACACAGTGAAATTAAAAATAGGAGGCCGTGGAAGTCAGCGCAAGTGCGATGCTATCCTTACCTAATTGGTCAAACATCTGAATCGTAATTAAAACATTGGGCTATGATTAGTGTATCCTAATGAAACTTGAACTATTATGAACCTCTCTTAAGATGCAGTTTTCTGGCATGTAATATTTATATTTCGGCACGGTCGAACATAAATAAACAAATGATTCTATGTTTTGGTTCTGCAATTACATAACTTTATCTTTGTAAATTTCTCCTTCTAGTACGTGAGTCATGTTGTTGTAGGCTATAGTTGTTTCGTTTTAATGGGCTTGGACATCGTGGTCGCAGCACTCATACTAGAAGTAAATTCCATGAGAGCTCCGAGTATCAAACCTAGACCTCAAGAGCTACAGCGATGAATGTTAGTTACTGCGCCACAAGGCAGTCAGTATTAACACAGTGAAACCTCTCTGAGCGGACACTCCTCTAAGGCGGACACCCCTTAATAAAGGACGATTTTCTAGGTCCGTGGCCAAAACCGTATTAAGTATATTAGTAATTAATCTCTCTTATGCGGACACTCGCTATTACGGACACGGACACACCGACAACATTAAAAAAACAAGTAGTTCCGTGAATAACTAACGCTTATTTTCATATAAGCTACTTATGTTAATTGCCACTATCAACATACAAAATTTCAGTTTGATTGCTGTAATAGATTCGTAGATATTGAGAACCGACTAAATATTGCGGATGGATGCCATGTTGGATTTTTATATACTGTATGTAGGTCTTAGAGTTATGTACTGTTACATGAAGATTATTGTGTACGTGTACTATTCAAACTTCAATCGCATGATTAGGATACAAGAAGTAAAAACGAGATTTTAAAATTTCGCACAGCTGCCATCTTGAGGTTATGGAAACAATTGAAATAAATTAGATGCTAGTGGATTAACATTGGTATAAGGATTTACTGTACCAAGTGTCACTGCACTCGGATGGTTAAATTGCGAGAAACGTTCCTGTGAATATTTATACTTCGCGTCGCCGCCATGTTGGATTTGTGATCACCAGATTATTGAAAGTCCTATAGGTGAACTTATGTTCATAACCCCTATGAACATAAAAATTCAGTTTGATCGCTGTAATAGATTCGTAGATATTGAGATCCGTCTAAATATTTCGGATGGTCACCATGTTGGATTGTTATATGCATAGGCCATAGAGTCATGTACCATTAAAGGAAAATTATTGCGTAGGTTCTCTATTCAAACTTTTACTTCGATCGCATGATTACGACACAAGAATTAAAAACTTAATTTTAATATTCGCACAATCGCCATATTGAGGTTATGTAAACAATTGAACTAAATTAAATACCAGTGCATTACAATGTGTATAAACATTTCCTGTACCAAGTGTCATTGAGTTTGGATTATTAAATCGCGAGGAAAGTCTATTTAAAACTTTCAACTTCGCTTGGCCGCCATGTTCGTTTTGTAGTTAACCGGTTTTTGAAAGTCTCATAGATAAACTTCCAGCAGTATTTTTTATCTCCGTACACAATTTCAGGGTGATACCGGTAATAGTTTCAGAGTTATAGAATTGCCGGTGAAATATTTTGCACAACCGCCATCTTGCGGTTATGTAAACAATTGAACGAAGTTAGATGTCGGTGCATTACAATGTATATATACATATACTTTACCAAGTTTCATTGCGTTTGGTTGGTTAAATCGCGAGAAACGTCCATTTAAATGTCGCAACTTCGCTTGGCCGCCATGTTGATTTTGTAGTTACCATTATTTCTCAAGTTACATAGGGGAACTTCTATCAGTTTTCTTACCGACAGTAGTGGCTACGCTGGCTGAAGCACAGCATTAGGTCATGGGCCCAAGCTCTCTGCTGACTCGGTAGACGCGTGGGTTCGAGCCCCATCGTTGGCTGTCCTTGAAATGGTTTTCCGTGGTTTCCCCATTTTCAACACCAGGCAAATTCTGGGACAGTACCTTCTGACAGGCCACGGCCGCTTCCTTCCACATCCTTGCCCAGTTTCATTCATCTTCATCCATTCCATCTCTCATCCCGACGCGCAGGTCGCCCACGGGCGTCGACTAGAAAGACCTGCACTCGGCCTCTTAGGAGGCTACACGACCAAAAAAATAGAGTTTTCTTTCTCACCGTACACAATTTTAGGGTGATATCGGTAATAGTTTCGGAGATATTGAATGCAGGGGAAATATTTCGCACAGCCGCCATGTTAGATTGTTGAGACGTAACGAAATTTGAAGGACACGGTCTGGGTTGTCGGGAATAGTGCTATGAACTTACCGAGTTTCACTGAAATCGCTCCAGCCGTTTAGAAGTTATTAGGGACACACACACACACACACACGAATCACACACGCATACACTGACAGACACACGGACAAAAGGTGATCTCATAAGCCTTTTTTCTTTCATAAATGAAAATAGGCTAAGAAGCAACCAACCTCTCTTAGCGGACACTTGTTTTGGAAATAAATCGCATCTCTGTAGGTCTATTAGTCGTATGAACACTCTGTTGTGTTAATGTACTTTTGAAACATCCTGTGATTCCTGGAAGCCAGTTAATGCTGACCTTCCCAATCCCCATCTTCTGCACTGCAACATAAATAAACCTAGGCCTAACCTTATCGCTCTTAGTGTTCTCTTGGCCTTGAAATGGTCGGGAGAAGGGAATTCATACTTTCACTATCTGGTCAGTTTTACAGTGAAACTTCTTAAATCTATTGTAGGACCTGTGTGCATTGCAGTAGCCAGAGAGTGCATCTGAAATGGCTCCTCGTAATAGTTTAACTTTAAAAGAGAAAGTAGACATCGTATATTATCACAAACGTGAGAAATGTGGTGTTAGTAAACCATGTGAAGTGTTTAAGAGAGGAAAGACACAGGCAGCAGAAATTGTGAAAAATCAAGAAGAGATAATTAAGGTATGGCGTCTTAATGGTAATTAGCTGCACATTAGACAGTTTCAAAGTGGTAATGGTGCTGTTATCGACACGGCAGCAATAGAGAGGTTCAGCAAAGTAACAAGTCAGAACCTCCCTGTGTCCAGAACAATGATACATGCCAAAGCATTGGATTTCGCGGCAGAATTAGGTATCGGAAATTTCAAGGCCTCGAACGGCTGCCTCGAGAAATGCAGAAAGCGCGACGATATAAAATTTAGAGCAATTTGTGGAGAATCCTCCACTGTTGATATGGATATTGTTCCAAGCTGAGAAGAAAAATTGTCTTCCATCACTGACAGCTATTCACCGGAAAACATTTTAAATGCGGACGAAACTGGACTCTTTTACCGCGCGTTACCCTACGTTTTCATGTAAGTACACATACTGCGCAACTACATGTGCCAAATTGCAATCATTTTCTCTAACCCTCTGTATATAGTGGACACCCTTCTTTAGCGGACAGTATTTACGATCCCAAGGGCGTCCTTTAGTGAAAAGTTTCACTGTATTATCAATTCATACAGACCTAACTATTATTGTTCTTGTTTGAAACTTCAGTCTTGACTGGTTTGATGCAGCTCCCCATGTCTCCCTACCTGAGCTATCGTTTCATCTCTACATTGTTATCACGCCTTATATCCGAGGCAATCTCTTTTACATATTCTAACTTAGTCTTATCCGTATACCAATCCTCGACCCATTCTTCCATAAATAATTTTGCTATTCTAGGGTGTCTTATATGTGTCCTATCAACCTATCTCTTCTCTTGTCTTCGACTCTTTCTTCCATAACTAAGTTTGCTATGCCTGGGTGTCTTAGCAAGTGACCTACCAATCTATCTCTTCTCTTCATTAGCAGTCGCCAGAAACATCTCTCCTCGTCCACTCGTCTTAATACCTCATCATTTGTTACTATATCTACCCAGCTGATCTTCATCATTCCCCTGGCACTACAGCCCATGAAGAGCCTGGGGTTACCAAACGACCGCTGCCCAGCCATTTGACCTGCAGATATTGGGGTGACGCGTGGTCAGCGCATCGGGTCCCCTCGGTCGTTAATCTTGATTTTCATGATCGGGGTGCTGTCTCACTGTCAGACAGCTACTCAATTGTCCTCACGACGCTGAGTACACCCCGTTCCAGCCCTCACGTCAGTTTCTGAAATCCCTGAAGGAACCGGGAACCAAACCTGGGGCCTCTGGGTGAGAGGCAGGCCCCTTACCCCAACACCACGGAGCCGGCTCTATGCTTCTATGCCTCTATTCTACTCTTTTCTGTGGCGCCAAAAAACCAAGTTTCACTTCCATAGAGCGTCACGCTCCAGACCATGGCTAATTATTATTATTAGTAGTATTTTTGTTTTATTGTCAGAATTTTATTAATAACTTACTTCTTAATTATTATTATTATTATCATGAAATGCACTGTATTTATTCTCTATGACCACATCACGTAGCCTTGCCAGTAAAACTTATATTAGCCGATGACGCGGTGGCTGCTGATCGCGTTATCCACTTTATAAGTGAGAGTGGGTTAGGGCTAGCAATCTAAATTTTCCAGTGTACATTTTCTCAAAGACTTGCTCTTTTTTGAATTCTGAATTGTATGTTCTTCCGTAATTATTGTTTATCTTTATAATTATTAGTTGTTTTTTTGTTTTATTAATTTTCGGTCTTTTCAAATTTAGGTGACCACCTCTAAATTTTAAATTCCATTCCAAATTTGTATACTTTAATCTGTGTTAAGAGGGGCAGATGACCTTGTAGTTCCATCCCTCAAAACAACAGTATCTAACTAACTTTGCCAGTAAAAAACTATAAAATAAAATATACAAAATATTGTTCTAAGGTCGGGTGGTTTCTTTCTCAATTCATCACTCTTCCCTCACCTGCGAGTGTATGGCGGTAATGCAGCGTTCAGTCTCAAGGGGTGAGGACATAAAACAGACTAGAGATTTATAGGAAGATAAAATGACGATTTGGCCGCCAGCCAGCGACGCAAGAGCAATAATTGTCCATGGAGTGGTTTCAGCTTCTGGTCATCAATTGAGTTTATCAAATTTAGAGTCGTATTGCGCTCAAAAGGGTTTGCGGTGAAGATCATTCATTTGTGGCATTCTGGGTTTCTCATCCACCACGTTACGCAAACAATGACACATCTACCGTTAAGACTTTCCAAGAAGCTGAAGTTTAGTATATTAAAACTAAATGATGATGATGATGATAATTGTTGTTTTAAGGGGCTTAACATCTAGGTTATCGGCCCCTGATGGTCTGGGTGATCGTGAAGAGGAAAAGGAAATGCAAACTTAAAACTAAAACTAATTACTAACCTACATACTAGAAGAAGAAATGGAAAACTAAAGGAGAATAAGGCAAATAAGGGACAGGAGGAAAAGAAATGCCCTCAACTCTCGAAGAATGCGGATTGATGGACTTGGAAGGAAGGAGAGCCATGAAAGGCAGATAGGAAAGGGAAAGAGGAGAGGGTCCATCCAACAGGTAAGGGACAAAAGGGGAAAACGGACCCAGTTAGGAATCCCTCGGGGTCGCCAACTCCCGAACTCACCAGCCGTGAGCCCCTGAGGGTGTAGCATTATCTAGGGTGCACCAGAAGTGGTGAAGCTACATACACCCGGCCTCCTGGAGTGCCTTGAGCAGAAGGCAGGAGATAAAAGGAAAAGAAAAAGAAGGCTGGCCCCTCGCAAAAGGAGGGAATCAGAAAAGATGAGACAAGGGCCAATTAAGGCGGGAAATGAACAGACTCCCTAGGCCTCGGATACCGTAATACCGTCGAGGTCGGAAGAGAACAAGAGTTGACCAAGTGAGGTCGAAAGGAAAGAAGACAGAGAGGAGGCCGGCACAAGTAAGTGGAAGCAATGCCGGACGCAGCTGGGGCCCCGTGGTCGCCAACCCACGTCCCACTAGATGTGAGCCACTGGGGGAATTACAACTAAAAGTAGGTCTAGTGTAAATGAGTGAATCATCTTATTTGAAGAGTGTGATTCCAAAACTAGTTCTGTCCATATTCAAATATTTTCAGGGACAGCAAAAATAAAGTACACGCAAGGCTGCACAGTTTGTTAATTTCTAATGGTGCACATATTATGTTGTCCACCTCGATTCATATACTGTGCTCAAAAAAGGTTTTGCATGTTGCGATTTAATTACTTGTTTATTTTTCTATGTGCATGTAATCATGGATGAGATCTCCATTGGTTTTCACCCATACAGTAGGAGAATTCGAGTGTGGCGACGAGTGGATGAGAGATTTCACGAGCTCTTCATCTAGGAACGCCACAAATAGCAAGGAGGTTCAGTCATGTTTTAGGGTGGGATCATGTTTGTTCGACGTACGCCTCTAATTCCTATCCACGGTAACAAGACTGGTCTGGTGTACAGAGACAATATCCTCGAATCTGTTGTTACAGGTTTTTCTGCCACAATGCATGACGGCTTTACACTAGTGAACGATATAATGCTCGCCCCATCAAGCTAAGGTGGTCAATCAGTTCCTTTAGATGTATGGCATACGGAGAAAGGAGTGTACTGCCTATTCTGTGGACATGAACTGTATTGAACATGCATGCAAAGATCTTAAGAGGACAATTTCGCACCGTCCCAGTCTCCCAACAAACATTCAGCAACTGATTTAAGCTGATATCAAAGATTGGAATAATCTGCCCTAACCAGGTTGGTTCCGGGTGCTCAGTATGCCTCGTCGTCTGCAAGCATGCCATAGGGCACGTGGTGGCCATACACGGTATTGATATGCCCCAACATGAAATAGACATATGTACTAAGTCCCACATTATCATCATCATCTTCCTAGTGTTTGTCCCGCTTTGGAGCAGGGTCCGCTACTTTACATGCCAATCTCCATTTCTGTCGGTCAAGGGCATCATGCCGACACAGATTAACTTGCCGCATGTCTTCTCTAAGGCGATCAATCCACCTCTTCTTAGGTCGCCCACGAGGTCGTTTACCATCCGGATTGAGGCACAAGGCAGTTTTAGCCACTGATTGTTCGTGACTACGTATGACGTGGCCGTACCAGCGTAGACGAGCCTCCCGCATTTTATCCTGTATGGGCGCAACTCCCATCCTCCCTCGGACATCGGAATTCTTGATATGGTCAAGTCGCGTCAGACCAAGCACCGAACGAAGCATGCGCATCTCCATAACATGCAGGGCTTGCTCGTGTTTAACAGAGGCCGGCCAGCATTCAGAACCGTAGAGGGCGACTGGGCGCACGACGGTCTTGTAAATCTTGGCCTTAAGATAGGTGGGTATCCTGTGGTCAAAGAGGACTCCAGTTACCTCCCTGCATTTGAACCAACTGGCACTCACACGAGCTCAGGCATCAGGGAGGGTGTCACCATCTGAACGAGTCAAGGAGCCAAGATACCTGAATTGGTCGACTCTTTGAAGATCTTGACTACCTACAAGGATGGTGCCACTTTTGTTATTCCTTTTGTGTTTCTATCAATTTTGCACAGCAGATTGTGTGTTGTTTCTCTTTGTACGAGTATGTACCCTATATTGTGTATAATGTGATTACATGTACATAGAAAAATAAACAAGTCACTAAATCGCAATATGCAAAACATTTTTGAGTACGGTACTGTAGTGATAGCTGTAGGACTGAAATCCTTTGATTGCTTTTGATTGAAATACGAGTATTTCAGATATTTCTGTAAAAACATTTCTGAAACATAAATGACTCTTCTTCAATTATGTGTAGAGGGTTTTACTATGCTGTAGCTTGTGGCTGTCAAGAAATCAGCAGCTATTTTCATAGAAAGACTCAAATATTTTTAAAAACAATTGTTATCTTCATATACAATGTTCCCAGAAACTACTACAAACGTTCGAGAGATTCTATACACATATTGTTGTAACAGTTCTTGAACCACTGTAGTTAAACTGTTGTCCTGGTATGTTTAGAACTGAAGAATCACATGCTTTTGTGAATCATAATATAATCTTTAAATTTTCAGTAAAATTATTAGTGGTTGACAGTCTGCTTTTCAACAACCAATACAGATATCTGAATAATCATAAGCCTACTACCACAAATACAAAATATAGGTATAATATACCAAGTTTTATCTAGATTGACCTAATAGGGCTTGAGAAAATGGTATCTAAACATAACAAGTATTTTTAAATGTATTTAAGTCATTCTATAAACATTTCTATTGTTTTGCTGCCAACCATAAGCTACATCACACTGAAATCCTATACATGTCTACGTGTCATGTACATTTCAGGAAGGTTTTAAGGAAATATCTCAAGTACTTTGCGATATAAAGCAAAGCAAACTCCATACAGGCCATGGCGGCCATATGAGTAGTGGAAGGTAGAGGCTTCCACTCTTTGCAACAACAGCACTAGTTGGGATGGAGTTGTCAGCTCCACGCCCGACCGTCTTTGCTCCCAGGAATTACTCTGGTACTCATTTCTGGTTTAAGCTGAGTGAACCCCGGGGCACTTTGCGATATACGCTGTCAAATATCGGATGCTGCACTTTTCTGTCGCTTCACGCACCCCAGTTTTCTTAAGAGCAAATGGTGCATCTAATGTCAATCTACGTTCATATAGCACTGTAACTATTATTTATTTATTTATTTATTTATTGACGGTACACAACAGGGCTCAGTGTGCGCCCCAATAATAGTGCACATACACAGTAAAATACATTACCAGGTATTTCTACATTAAGTATTAATATCTAAATGAAATTCTTAAAACTAGGAAGTCCACACAGACGTAAATGCTTAGTAGTAAAAAGGTCAATCTAAATATAATAAAATGATCTAATGTCGAATATAAACACAGGTTTCAAAATTAATAATTACATAGAAAACTAAAAGGTAACTTAAATAACTAGGGAACAGGCCTATCCACATATATGTTGGTTCTGTTTTGCGTGTAAGATAATTTTATTTCAAATATGAATTCAGTGAATGGATTATAATTTCCAAGAATGGTCTATTTGTGAGACAGAAATCTAGTTTCCAGTTTACACGAACAGCATTGTTGTAAATACTGCAAAGCCTCCATTCAGGTGAATTGTTATGTGAAGTGAATGAAAATCCACAGCCTGCTTCCAGTCTCCGACCGGGTCAGGAATGGAATGAATGAAGCCCCCATCTAGCGGCGAGGATATGAACTGTGCCGGCTGCCGAGGCCTGACGCACTCCTCTGGGGCAATGATTAAATGAATGACAGATGAAATGAAATGGTAGTGGAGAGTGTTGCTGGAATGAAATTTTGACAGGGAAAACCGGAGTACCCGGAGAAAAACCTGTCTGCCTCCGTTTTGTCCAGCACAGATCTCACATGGAGTTACCGGGATTTGAACCACGGATCCAGCGGTGAGAGGCCGGCGTGCTACCGCCTGAGCCACGGAGGCTTAGATGTGAAGTAGTATTTGTTATAATATATTCTTGGCCGGTCCTAAGTGCATGAGAATTCTTCTTAAAGCCCGAGTAGACCATTGAGACCACTGAATATGCAATTGCGCTGCCGAGGACACATTGCGTACTTTATTTGGATTGATCACAATGGCATGAAGGCTCACTGTGCGTGGAGACACCACTGCGCATGCAATATGTACCGGTCAAGAAGGAACGGCACACTTATAATTTAGGAAGGGTCAGGGAAGGTGTTTCGGAAGGAAGTCATCCGTGGACCTGTTGAGAGGAACCGTACCACCATTTGCCTGGCGGAGAATATGGGAAACCACGACCAAGGTGGGATTCAAACTTTAACTGTACTAAATATCGGGGTAGTGGTTGTTTAACACACAAAAAAAGTTTTTTTAAAATATATAAACATATATGTTCATGGTAACTCATTCTTTTACTCTCAACAAACAGATACTCTAGGGGCAGATGACCTCGTAGTTCCGTCCCTTAAAACAACAATAACTAACTAACTAACTAAACAGATACTCTTTCTTCTTTTACTTCCCTCTACCAAGGAAGATACTCTCAGACCCCACACTATCTCAACAAGTCTCCTAATAATAATTTAAAAAAACAATATACAATCATAAAAAGCATATCTATCTAGATATGGAACTTCATAGAGCAAGGCCCCCTACTACCTCACTGCTGGACCACTGCAAAGAATCCTTTAGCTCAGGCGCTAGATTCCTTGCAATGGCCCACCAGCAAGAGGTGGCCATGCTACCAACCTTAACATGTAAAAATTAACAGTGACAAAACACAAGCTCTTTCGATACCAGCGACGCACGACTTAGCGCATTAGCGCTCGTGGCTACTGTGGCTGGTGAGAGCTTATTTCAAAAATCCATAATTGTTGATTTTCAATATTTGTATATGACAATATTGTATTTTATGCATAATTAATTAAAATGCTCCGCCAATCAATACAAATTCTATTCAAATGATAATACTGCACATATTTCGATATACGATGATATCTTCTTCAGCGTTTATACATTAATAAAATAAAATGGATATCCTTACAAATAATTTGATAAAATGAAAATGAAAATCCACAGCCTCCCGGGTCAGCGAAAGGAATGAATGAAGCCCCCATCTAGCGGCGAGGATATGAACTGTGCCAGCTGCTGAAGCCTGTCGCATTCCCATGGGGCAATGATTAAATGAATGACAGATGAAATGAAATGATAGTGGAGAATGTTGCTGGAATGGAATTGTGACGGGGAAAACCGGAGTAGGCCTACCCGGAGAAAAACCTGTCTGCCTCCACTTTGTCCAGCACAATTCTCACATGGAGCGACCGGGATTTGAACCACGGACCCAGCGGTGAGAGGCCGGCGTGCTGCCACCTAAGCCACGGAGGCTTCAATTTGTTTAAATAAAGGTTGTAAATATTCAAATACAATTTTCAAAATTACTCTGGAGATTGTGTACAGGAGGACCTCAGAGAAAAACAGTTGTCGGAAGAGGATGTGCATGACCGGGCTAAATGGAGGAGAGCTGTCAGAAACATCGACCCCACATAGAAGTGGGAATGATGTTAAGAGAAAGAAGAAGACTCTGGAGATGCTGTTTCCAAACTCATCAATGGAGCCGTGATGGATGATTGTGAAGTTGAAAAAAACTGACATATGGAATTGAGACTTCCACTCTCGACATCTACCTAATCTAAAGCCACAATTGCCGGCCTATTCTCGTTGCAGTCGTTTGAATTGCTTATAAGATTTTCATATACTGGGTCTTTGTATTTGCTTGGATAGAACTTGCTCGCTCACGCGCTCCGCCAGTGACTCCTCGGTTGCCGGCTGCAGCGTGCGCGTATGTACGGCAGAGTTTGTGCTTACTATCAGTATAATGCATTTTTACTCACCACGATTACAGTAGATGCTGAAAATGTTCCCCATCTTCTGCCAAACATAATGGGCATCTACTTATGAAGTTTCCGATTATTCCGGTTAATTTGGCTTCACTAAGGAAATAACGACCTTTTCGTCTACTTTTTTTTATCGTTTATCATTTATCTCTTAGCCAGTTGTTTTATTGTGATTGTGCATAGTGCTGTGATGCCGTATGTGAAATATTCGTTACTTGAACGTGTATATCTGCACAATACGCACATAAAGTGCAGGAAATCGTGCACTAGATCAAGAAAAAAGTTTCGAGTGAAATTTCCAGGGAGACCCACTCCTATAAATCGGACAATAAACAAATAGGTAATTTGAGATTCAATAAAAATAGACGTTAAGGTCGTTATTTCCTTACTGAAGCTAAATTAACCGGATTAACCACAAACTTCATAAGAAGATACCGATTATATGTTTGGCAGCGGATAGGGAACATTTTCAGCATCTACTGTAAACATAGTGAGTAAAATTGCATGATACTGATTTTAAGCACCGTATTTTGCCGAGCATACGCGCGCGCGTCAGCCGGCAACTGAGCCGTCACTCGCGGAGCGCGTGAGCGAGATTGTCCTAGCCAAGCAAATATCAAGACCCTGTACTTCATACAGATCTGTGCTGTTGTGTTATTAGAAGTTATTAGAAGCTCTTATTGAAGCTATGCTCTCATACGTCAAGCAGACCACACTTGTAATGCATTGGAATGATTGGAAAGTTTCAAATGTTAGTTTCATCATGAGAATCGCCTGTTATTGGAGATAGGGCCTACATAGTATGACGTGGTTGTGATGCCATATCTACGGGGCGCTAGAAAATGTTCTCCGCAATGACTGCCGGCCTCTGCCAGAGATAGCATCAGCAGTTTAGTTGGCAGCACGGTGTCCTTGACATGGAGGAAAGAACAGAAGGAGATGCCTTCCCTGCGCTGTCTAGTGCTAGCTGCTGAAGCCAAACGGCACGCCCACTTTGGGTAGCAAGAGAATGGCTGTTCCTATGCTTGAAGCCGTAAACCACTCCAACTAGTCTTGGATTTTAGTGACATAAAACTGCAATCACAAGTCAAGAATTTTTCTTGGATAGGCAGAATACACTCTGTACATCACGGTACTTGGCACAAATAAGCTGTGTTATCGTTAAAAAAGCCAATTTAGCCTAAATATAAATATGAGATCACCTATGCAAGGCTGTTTTGTAAGAAAGACGCGGTAAAACCTAATAATACGCTAAAACACTGATTGAATTGAATAGCCGACAGATGTCTGAAGGTGCGAGTTATATCAAAGAAGGAACATCTTGGGAACTATCATAATGATGCCGAACTAATCAAGGTATTTACACCAAATTCATTTTTTAGTTCTTATTGGGGTTGAGGCATTCATCAGATTTTAGGCCCAATTTCGAGCACAGCCACTATCACTCATTGTTCGTACACATTTTGATCTTCTAGAATGCGAACCTTAAAATTAATAATCAGAACACTTAGTCGATCCGTACAACCATATGCAAGTCACGGAACACCGAATGCAGTTAAGGTTACGCCCACTTTGGACGCCGCGCTTGGCTTCACTCAAACGAGCTCAGGGCATCTCCTCTTATTCTTTCCTCCATGGTCATTGCCAGGGTGAATCCCACACGTGTGGGCTGTAGGCTGTCGAAATCGTCAGTGTGTATTGCAATAAGCGAGCGTGTGTGTCATCAGCACTTCCAGCATCTGTTGTGAATGACTATCGTGAGTACAAAGTTTACTGTTTGTTTTAATACAAGCGACAGTCCTGCTGCCAACGTAACTACTAATGATAGCTCTCGCAGACGCTTGTAAGCACTGTGGACAACATTTCCTGGCGCCGTGTATACACTTATTCTGTTATGTGTACTTACAAATGTACATGCTGGTTGTATTTTAGGCATTCTTCTATCATCTCACACTTTATTGTGTTCCTAAATGGGCTAATAGCCCGGTCAAGTTAGCCCCCCCCCCAAAAAAAAAATAGGGTACAGTTACCAAAATTCGCATAGAGCAGAAAATTTTTACTAATGCTCGAAACACCATTATAAATGAAATGTGAAAAGTCCCCAACCATTCTGACTTTAGCGAGATCTTCCAGTTTTTCACAGACAGTATTCATTACATGCATACTATAAACCTATTTACTTATGACACTCTCTTTCGTACTTCTTCCTCGAGAAATGCCTGCACTTGTCTTCATAGCTTTCATCATTTTCAGCTCCACTAATATACAGTGTACCTATGCATATTATGAAGAATACAACTTTTTCAACTTTTTGAATCGTCATATCTCAAAAGAACGGTGACTCTTAGGACAAAAAGTGTTGGGACAATTTTTATAGATAACTAGCTGAAGTACCCGTGCTTCGCTACGGGTCGTAAATGAATTAAAATGTGAAGGTGACAGTTAAAACAGGGGATAGGCGAGGTGCTGCGCAGAGGGAGATTAAGGATGGAACATTTTGTCCAACTACACCGCTCTGCCTTGACCGTGTTTTATAGCACACATTTAGGTTTTACTCGCTAACGGTTGGAGATACATTTCGGATGGAAAATGCATTTTTTAACCTCGTATATGCCATCAAAAGTTTGCTATTTCTTAAAGTTCTCTTTTTATTTGAAATGGAAATATGAAAGTTTAAAACCAAAGGGTGGAGTGACGTCACTAAAATGGTCGCCATCTTTGAATATTGCAAAGTATTGAAATCAAAAGTAACCTGTATGTTAACCAGGTAAATCTGCTATTTCCATGTAAAATTCATGTAAATCGGACCAGTGGTACTTGCGTGATTGAGTAATACACAGACACACACCATCTCATTTTTAGTCTCGCTACGCTCGCATCATAGTCGTGTCATATTGTTATTCAATGAAATGCAGGTTTAACCCCGTTAACACCCCTTTAGAACCTGAATATCCAAAAATCCCTCCTTAGTAGATGTTTTCGACACACAACAAACATATCCCCAAAATATCATTCTTCTAACATTAATAGTTTTGGTTGGTCGATGAGAGTGAACATCCAAAAATCCTTCCTTAGTGGACGTTTTTCTTCCAGAATTTCACCCCTCACCATAGGCCCCTTAAATTGGATTTATGAAAAAATGGTCGAACACCTATTTATTTTATTTATTTATTTATTTATTTATTTATTTATTTATTTATTTTAAGCTGATTGATTTCCACCGAGTTTCAAACTCCTCGCCTATGTCGTTTAAGAGATACACGCTCCGTTAAGAATCTTTCAACCCCCACTTTTCATCCCTTTCACCTCATAATATACACTACATCGAAAAACCATTAGACATGTGTCAGCTTATTTTTAGCCTACTTTCGATTTTTGCAAAAAATGAAAGTAGACTTATGAGATCAACACAGGGCGAAAAAAGTGTGTCTGTCTGTGTGTGTGTATGTGTGTGTGTGAGTCTGTGTGTGTGTGTGTATGTGTGTGTGTGAGTCTGTGTGTGTGTGTGTGTGTGTGTGTGTGTGTGAGTGTGTGTACTCTGAATGTCTGTCCCCCCCTATCAATTCGAACACGGTGAAACCGAATTGAACGAAATTTGGTACAGAGGTAGCACTAGTAAAGGACACCTCAGTGTCATACTTTATATCGCCGCCATCTTTACCAAAACAGAATGGCGGCCACTCAAATGTTCAAAACGTAAAATCAAATTACGGTTAAACTAATCATCCGATCTCTACCAAATTTGGTGACAACATACCTTTATATAGGACGCGTCTTTCACCCAAAATTCAAGGTCATCGGCCATGCCATTTCAGGATGGCGGCCGTGTGAATTATGCAACCATTTTAATAAATAGCTTAAGACCCACCAATTCCGATTATCGAGTCTAGGGGGGTTTAAGCTATCCTGAAGGTCGTGATCCGTTATTTATTATAATTTAATATTATAATATTATACAGTATGAGTGGCTTAAAAGAGCTGAGCCGTTGTGTCACACGACAAGATGGCAGCTGTCCTCATGTGCCTGTCTTATATTTCAGTAGTTTTAGTATGTTGTATGTGATATACCGTACTGATACAATAATATAAACTTTGTATGAAATGATCTTTAATGAAGATGTACTGCAGTGAAGAAATCGTTTATTTAAAGTCATTATTTGCCAACAGTTTGTACCTAATATGTCAGTTAAGAACACCTGACGTCATGGATACGGTTAGCTCTGGGCTAGCATGTTAGTCTGACACGCAGTTGACTGGGGATCGAGTACTGCTACAGTTAGTTTTTTTTTTCTTGAATTCTTTTACAAATGATGTGCACGAGCTTTTTCCACAGATACTGAATAAAATGTCATTTAGCTCAAAGGAGAGGATAAAGTATACACTCGTATATTAATAAAATCACAGTCCCAGCATCGCACATAAACAGAAGACATTAGAAAAAGGAGAATAGAAGAACTAGCAGGCGCGTGTATTCCCTGGATGCAAGGTAAGCATTGCATACCCAAGCGAAAGAATGACACGTATAATAATTATTACTTTGGTTGACGTGATTTTCCAGTCCTTTTGGGCAATTGTTTAAATGTACCACTTCGTGGTTTTTGATGTCTGCTGCGAGTTCCGTTTACAGTCGCTTCTAGCAGCACGATAGCGTGACATGCCATCTTTTGGTATTCCTTGGTACTACAGGGCGAGTTGAAAGCATGAGAAGCAATTCTGAAGTTACATACCTACGGCCTGAAAGAAGAATCGGTCAGTTTGTGAAGATTGTGTGTTTACTTGCCCATTATAACTGAAAAAGGTGTGCTAGTGTTTGTGAAAAACAGTTTTTTATAGATTGTGTTTAAATGTGAGTGAATTATACTGTGGTAGGCCGTATTTTCTATATATAGTTCAACGATATGATGTACAATACAAGGGAGTAGGGTATGCAGTGGACGTTTCTGTTTATACTAGTAGCCGTGAGAAATCTGTAAAAATATGGAGTCGGAACTTGAGTCTAGAGATGACAGCGACAGTGACTGCATAATTTGTGATCTGCGGCAAGTTAGCTTTTCTTCTTGATCATTCCAGAACCAAAAAAAAAATATTATTAGGAGGTCGTCCGACTCCTCAATTAAATATTAACACAAAAGTGAAAGCTTGTATTCGGCATTTTAATTTAAATCTATACACCAATAACACATGGCTGTGTGGTTGCCCTTCTGTTAACAAATTATATTGTTGGCCTTGTCTTCTTTTCTCGAACGAAAATAGCATTTGGAATCACGGGGGATACAGTGATATGAATAACATACACAAAGCTATAAAAAAGCACAGCCTTTCTCAAAGTCATCTGCAAGCCGTAATTATGGAAAAGACCTTTGGAAAATCCAGGATTGACCATTTGATAGACGAGCAAAAGAAAATAAGTGACCAGCAACATAACGAACGAGTTCGTAAAAACAGAGATATTATGAAACGTTTCATTGATGTTGTTTGTTTTCTCGGCAAACAAGAGCAAGCTTTCAGGGGCCATAATGAAAGTGCAGATTCCTCAAATAGAGAAAATTACGTTGAACTGCTAAATCTAGTTAGCAAATGTGATGCATTATTTCATAACCATTTAGAGAATTCTAATGTATTCAGTGGCTTATCAAATTTAATTCAGAACGATCTAATAGAATCTGTTTCTAATGTGTTACTTGCATACATCAAACAAGAAATTTGTACAGCCAGTTTTGTTTCCATAGTACTGGATGAAGCCACGGATGTAAGCAATTTTTCCCAACTCTCTTGTGTAATTCGTTACGCCGGACCCGATGGTATCTCTAGAGAACGATTTATGGGGTTTATAAATGTTTCCGAGGATCGGTCAGCGACAGCTCTTCTCGACATTGTTTGCCAGGTAGTTGATGAGTACAGTTGTGGGGAAAAGTTAGTTGCACAAAGCTATGATGGTGCGGCCGCTTTTGCAGGCCATTTGAATGGACTTCAGGTAAAAGTTAGAACATTGTATCCTAATGCCATCTTTGTCCATTGTTTCGCCCACAAATTAAACCTGGTGTTATCTCAGGCAACCTCAAGTATCAGAGACTGCAGGTTGTTTTTTCTTACTTTAAATGGATTATCTCCATTTTTCTCCAAATCAACGAAGATAAGTCATGCATTAGATGAGGAAATTAGGAAGAGGCTGCCCAGGGTGTCAGCTACGCGCTGGAACTACAATTCACGTTTGGTTGGAACCGTCTCCGAATATCGTGATCAGCTTATTTCACTATTCGAGAGAATGACTGATCTCGATGAAAAATGGGATCATGAAGCCTTAATTGCTGCCCGTGGATTTTCAGTGTCATTAAAGGATTTTCGTTTTAATTTTATACTCGCCGTATTTTCAAGCATATTCCCTATGACTGCCGTGTTATTTTCCATTTTGCAAAAGAAGTCCCACGATATTGGTTATTGTATTCATAAAGTGGGAGAACTCAAAATTGAATTTGTAGATAAAAGGGGTCAATTCGAAGAATATTGGGAGAAGACCGTACAAGAGGTAAAGGGCATCTGTGACCCAGATAGTAAGAGACCAAGATTGCACGATGAGCTCGATTCTAAGACATCTCATAAACGTCTCTTTTATGAAATTATAGACACGGTTGTACAACAGCTCAACGATAGGTTTGACAGTTTAGATTCCCTACGATTCTTGGAACTCATCAATCCTGTTAATTCGGACGATAATAAACGAGTGATCCCAGAAATTGCTTTCGAGTCCCTTAAAGAGAGTTATTCCAATGTATTTGACTTTCTTGCTCTTCGATCACTTCTAATGGCTACGTACACTTCTGGTGACTTACGAGAGAAAAATGTTAGTGAACTGCTACTTTTCCTTAAATCTCATCATCTCTACGAAGCGTATGGAGAGGTAGTGCGACTCTGTGAACTTATCTTAGCGATTCCCGCAACAAGTGCTTCTGTAGAAAGAAGTTTTTCTGCGCTTAAACGAATAAAGAACTATGCTCGCAATACGCAAGGCCAGTATAGACTTAAAGGTTTATCATTGATATCAATTGAGAAAGATTTACTTTCTGAGCTTCAAAAATTGCCAAAATTCTACAACCAGGTCATCAATGATTTTGCGAAGAAACCTAGAAGGATTGAGCTTCACTTCAAGTAGATTACATTCCAGGTAACACATTGCTGCTATATTATTATTATGATTATTATTATTATTAGTAGTAGTAATTATGATTGTCGTATGGTAGTGGTATAATTGTTGCAGTAATTTATTCTGAATGCTAATAGTTTAAGAAGAGCCCAAATGAGGAGCAAACACAATTCAACTGCCGGTACTACAGTATGTCTCATATTGTATACCATTGCTTACCCTAAATAAAATCCCACCACACGCCACTGAGAACTAGATACACGTCATTAACCACAGCCTTCTTAATGCCTCTGTACGGTGCTGTCCTCTTGTGGGTTATGTGGGTAATATTGCTCCAAACATAACGCTGTGTAAATGCCTGAGCTGGCCTCCTGAAGTATGGCAATTTTGTAATACTGGTAGTTCAACTATTAGCCACGATCGCGCTCCGAATACCTTTAAACACTGCCAGCTGGATCGCCTCCCTCTTGGCTACTTTAAACTGCCTACTCATTCAACACCCATAGAACACTGCCATCGTAGTACATTACGATGGCAGTGCATAGGCGTACAAGATAAAGATTAATTCACTGATAGGTCGCAGCACCACCTACTGTGATTGGGGCGGAAGATTCTTAATTTTGCAGGCTGGCTTAATATAGAGATTAACGGACGTGAATGCATTACAATAAGTTAGTAGTTTTGTTATTCAATCATCATAAAGTATATAATATTGATCTTGACACTTACTGGCTTATTATCAATATAAAAGAAAACAAACAATACATTGTGGTTGGGGTGATTGTTTTAGGGATGAGGACAAAGAGTCATAATAGTACATTATGAGACGAGCCTATAATGGCTATAATTAAGACACGAGTATTTTTTATAAAACGAGCGTGTGCGAGTTTTATAATTTCCATACTAGTGTCTTAATTACCATTATAGGCGAGTTGCATACGACTGTTTATGTTCGACGATAATTACAACTTTATTATATGTTTTAACATAAATATTCATAAATATCTGTTGAGATTGTCACTAGAATTTTGTGATCGGGTGCTGCGCAGCGTAGGATATCTCTGATGTCCAAGCTCACTGACCGACCGACGCATGCGCTCTGTGAGCTTCAATGCCGTATGTGCAGATTGAGCATCAGTATTCAGTAAAAATGTCACGGAAATCGTTTGAAAACAACCCGCTGTGTAGAAATTGGATTTAAGGATATTAAGGTACAGTGTCTCATATTAACCAGTTTATTTACGAGAACATTATGGACGGTGCACTTTCGGTAATTTATATAGACATGTTGGATTTTGAGCGCACGCGAGTAGGTATCGTTACCTAATTGGTCAATGAACGAGCTCTGATTGGCTGGAGAAACTGTATCATAATGAAAAAGAGTGTTATAATGACCATCATTATGATACAGTTTTCTGACACATAATAGTGGGGGTCGAACATAAAGATACCCATACATTTAGGAGAAAGTAGGCTATATGTTCTTTGCTGAACATCTTGTTAATGATTAGTATATATGCCAAGTATCACATTCCCAAATGAAACCACTCGTGAGATATTGTTATTCAATGAAATGCACGTTTACCCCCTTAACACCTATTTAGAACCTGAATATTCAAAACTCTTTCCTTAGTGGACGTTTTCGACATAAAACGAACATATCCCCAAAATGTCATGTTTCCAACTTCAATAATTTTGGCTGGGCGATGATGAGTGAGTGAGTCAGTCAGGACATTTTCTTTCATTTATATTTGATAATTTCACCCCTCCCCATGAACCCCTTAAATTTGATTTATGAAACAAACGGTCGAACACCTATTTACTTATTTAAAGCTGTTTTCCCCCTGAGTTTGATGAGTGAGTGAGTCAATCAGTTAGGACACTTTCTTTCCTGTTTTTTTTCCCCCAGAATTTCACCGCTCTCCAAGGGCCCCTTAAATTGGATTTATGAAAAAGAACGGTCGAACACATATTTACTTGTATTTTAAGCTGTTTTTTCCCGCCGAATTTCAAACTTCCCGCCAATGTCGTTTAAGAGATACACGCTCCGTCAAGAATCCCTCAACCCCCAATTTTCACCCCTTTCACCTCATAATATACATCACATCGACAAACCCTTACACATATGTCTGATTATTTTTAATGATTAGTTTCTATACCGAATATCACATCCCCAAAGAAACAAATCATGTGATATCGTTATTCAATGAAATGCATCTTTACCCCCTTAACACCTCTTTAAATCCCGAATAAACACAAATCATTCCTTAGTTGACCTTTTCGACATACAACGAACATATTCCCAAAATTTCATGTTTCCAACATTAATAGTTTTCGCTGGGCGTGATGAGTGAGTGAGTCAGACAGGACATTTTCTTTCAATTATTTTTACCAGAATTTCACCCTTCCCCATGGGCCCCTTAAAATGGATTGATGAAGAAACTCTTGAACACCTATTAACTTATTTTTTAAGCTGTCTTTTTCCCCTGAGTTTAATGAGTGAGTGAGTCAATCAGTCAGTTAGGACAATTTCTCTCCTTTTTCCCCCAGAATTTCACCCCACCCCATTGGCCCCTTAAATTAATTTATGAAAAAAACCGGTCGAACACCGATTTACTTATTTATTTAGCTGATTTTCTTTCTCTGAGTTTCAAATTTCTCACCTATGTCGTTTAAGAGATAGGCCTTCACGCTCCGTTAGGAATCCTTCAACCCCCACTTTTCACCCCTTGCACCTCATAATAATACACCATATCGAAAAACCCTTAGACACCTGTCTGCTTATTTTTAATGATTAGTTTATATGCCGAGTATCACATCCACAAATGAAACCACTCTTGAGATATTGTTATTCAATGAAATGCAGGTTTAACCCCCTTAAGACCCCTTTAGAGCCTGAATATCCAAAAATCCTCCCTTAGTGTACGGTTTTGACATACAACGAACATATCTCCAAAACGCCATGTTTCCAACTTCAATATTTTTGGCTGGGCGATGATGAGTGAGTGAATGAGTCAGGACATTTTCTTTCATTTGTTTTTCTTCAGAATTTCACCCCTCCCGATGAACCCCTTCAATTTGATTGATCCAAAAAAAAACTGTCGAACAACTATTTACTTACTTTAAAGCAGTTTTTCCCCCTGAGTTTGATGAGTGAGTCAGTCAGTCAATCGGTTAGGACACTTTCTTTCCATTTCCCCCCCCCCCCTGAATTTCACCCCTCCCCATGGGCTCCTTAAATTGAATTTATGAAAAAACGGTCAAACAAATATTTACTTATTTTGTATGCTGATTTCTTTCCGCTGAGTTTCAAACTCCTCGCCTATGTCGTTTAAGAGATACACGCTCCGTTAGGAATCTTTCAATCCCTACTTTTCACCCCTTTCACCTCATAATATACACCACATCGAAAAACCATCAAGCACGTGTCTTCTTACTTTTTAATGATGAGTTTATATGCCGTGAATCACATCCCCCAATGAAACCATTCGAGAGATATTGTTATTCAATTAAATGCAGGTTTAACCCCCTTAAGACCCCTTTAGAACCTGAATATCCGAAAATCCTCCCTTAGTAGACTGTTTTGACATACAATGAACATATCCCCAAACTGTCATGTTTCTAACTTCAATAATTTTGGCAGGGCGATGATGATGAGTGAGTGAGTGAGTGAGTGAGTCAGGACATTTTCTTTCAATTTTCTTTTTTCAGAATTTCACCCCTCCCCATGAACCCCTTAAATTTGATTTATGAAAAAAAACCTGTCGAACAGCTATTTACTTACTTTAAAGCAGTTTTTCCCCCTGAGTTTGATGAGTGAGTCAGTCAGTCAATCAGTTAGGACACTTTCTTTCCTGTCCCCCCCACCAGAATTTCACCCTTCCCCATGGGCCCCTTAAATTGGATTTATAAAAAAATCGGTCAAACAAATATTTATTTATTTTTTATGCTGATTTTTTTTCGCTGAGTTTCAAACTCCTCGCCTTTGTCGTTTGAGAGATACACGCTCATTTAGGAATATTTCAATCCCCACTTTTCACCCCTTTCACCTCATAATATACACCACATCGAAAAACCCTGAGACTCGGGTCTTCTTATTTTTAATGATGAGTTTATGTGCCGAGTATCACATCCCCCAATGAAACCAATCGGGAGATATTGCTAGTCAATGAAATGCAGGTCTACCCCCTTAACACCCCTTTAGAACCTGAATATACAAAAATCCTTTCTTAGTGGGCATTTGCGGTCCTTGGGGAAGCTGCATACCAAATTTCATTCCAATCCGTTCGGTGGTTTCTGAGATTTCGTGATGAATGAATGAGTGAGTGAGTGGTATTTGACAAATATATAGTAGAAGATAGTGTAAAGTCTTTGTTATGCTAAACTCGGTTGACAGTGCTGTGTGAGTAGGTGAGTAACTAACGGGATTTCAAGTAAAGATGCTCATTTTCTATACCAGTAGTGCAGAGCGCAACTGTCATCCAGACGGCCGTGTCTCGACTTGAGCTATGTTGCCATGGAAACTATCTGCCTTGCCATTCCTTCATGAGTATATTTTATGATTTGATTAGCCTGTGCTTGAGTCCAAAAGGGCCTAAATCAAAAGAATGAGAAATACTATCGAAAATTCATGTAGCCAGCGGTTCCTTCCGGGTCCTAAACTATGTGTATGCAAAATTTGGTTGAGATTGGTGGAACGGTGTAGATTTGTATACGGAACAGACCCACCCACATACATACCCACATACAGACTTTCACTTTTATATATTAGATTGCATGATATACAATTTTTAAGATAAAACTTACCGTTTGGTTGAAAAACGCAAACAACCCATATTTGCGAACTTTGAGCTTGAATAATTTTTGCCGTTGTCGGACCGATAGGGACTTTTCACATTTCATTTATATAGGTGTTTCGACCATTAGTACAAATTTTCTGCTCAATGCGAATGTTGGTAACCTTACCATGTCTAACATGACCGGGCTATTATAGAACCTGTTGAAATGGTTGTGAAGGTAGGTCATCCAGTAAAAGATGAAATGGTATATTGGCTTTTACCGCCAAGGAATTAAAACTCAGCACTTTTTTTCTAGATTTATGACGTGTCCTGTGCTGGGTTTCGTGTAGGGACACCAAGATAGGCTCATCATATCCCCACTGGAGTAGGGAAATGTGCACTACCTCCTTTTTTATAAAACGCACCTGTGCTTCTTAACTGCGAGAGCTAAAATCTAGAAGCCTTTATAGTGAAGTGAACGGCTTCTTGAACTTTAAGCTCTCGCAGTAAAGAAGTGCAGGTATTGCACAGTTCGCTACTCTTGTGGGGGTCCGGGTAAGTACACCAAGAGCCCGCTGATGAGCCCATCTTGGTGTTCCTATGCGAAATCCCGCACAAGACACGGCATAAACCTTGAAAAATTGCTGAGTTTTAAAAGATTAAATGTTGAAAGACATTAAATCACTTTTAAATAAGTTAGGTATTACTGAGCTGGATCCTGCAGAATGTATTGTTATCAAGTGCAAACAATGAACAAGTAGACTTCGTCTGAGTGTCACACTGAATTACCTCCATGTGAACAACATTTAGGACTGGCTCCCCATCAAGTTTGGCAAGTCTTACCACCTGAGCTATACTGCACCACGTCAAGCTGTCTGCGGATGTAAGAAATTCAAAACGGTTATAATGTCATGTTTCACAGACAGTTCACTTAGAAGGCACACTTGTGGATTCTGTTACATAATACTTGGCAAAACAGCCTCTCTATTATTGTGTAGGCCGTGAATGCAAAGATATTCGTTGTACTCTGTTGACTGTGCATGCTGGAAGAACTGATGTTTTCAGCACGAATATAAAACTGCGTATCTGTGCCACACAACGACATGTGAATGTAGCATTAAGGCCTTATAACGTTGAAAAGATTGTCTGATGGGGAGACGAACCTTCGCCTCCGGTCCATCAATTGGCAATACACTAGTTATCCAATTAAGAACCTCTTAGAGTAACTTACGTTACTCCTCCAGTTCACTGTTTCTAACGCTCTCCACGTAGTTTTTAGCGTTAATTTAATGCATTGCGATACCCAGACCCTTAGCTCGACATCTTAACACAGACGATATTGAGCCCAATTGCTCATTCTCGATCTGAAGACAACATTGAAGAATTTACCTTGCAACTCTGATGAACGTACCCATGGAGGATGTGAACTCTTTGAGCACCTTGATTTGTCGTAGGTGTCTGGATAATTTATTTTTGTACATCCTGTATTATTTATAACCCTGAAAATATTTGGAATTCATCACCACCTTTATTTTGGAATTTTTAGAATTATTTTTGGTTATTTATAATGGTATAACATCGCAGAAACGCGATCGGAATTTAATGGATCAACACTTGACTACAGCTGTTAGAGCTTACTTCCGTCTTTTTAGACGTGGCACACTCTCGTTTTGTCAACCAATAGTGGTTAGACGTGTTGCATATGTGTGCAAATTTACGACTAATAATCTACATTGCATCAGTGTGAGAAGTTGCGAATAAGCACTCATCATTGTGAGTATGGTGAACAATTAAGAAATTTAAAGCAGTGCTTGCTTTATTTTGGTGTTTTTTGCCCAAATTACGATAATTTTATACGGCGTGCACGAGGACATGAAAGTAGGAGACATGCGGTCTAAATGTTTGTGAGAACATGTCATTTAAAACCAACAGAATATAGTAAAATAACATTTTTATGAGCATCAGCAGAAGGAACTGTGAATATTTTATTTAATTTGACGGCTGATGGCAGTGATGTTCAACGATCACGTAATGTGTCAGTAAATCAGTTTGGAGTGTTGCTAAATAACATCTTAATGATATTTCTAAAGCCAGTGGCGGATATTTATGGCCATTTTTGCTTGTACCGCACATTATTAGAGTCAGTGAAAAGTATATCTATAACCCGACAGAGGTCGCGAGGGAGGGATTATCTCACTTTAGAAATATCTTGCATGTAACTTCGCAGCCCGCACGCGGATTCATACCCTCCTAGGTATTCATAGTAGGGGGCAGAAATGAGACTTTCCCTCACCCGCGACCATAAACTATTTTTGTGTTACTTTTCGTTGTATAGTTTGTTCTCTAGTGAATTCAAAAATGGCATCGGTGGCGTAGTCGGTAGCATGCTTAGCTTCTATGCCCGAGATAGCGGGTTCAAACCCGGCCGAAGCCGTCGGATTTTTTAAGAGCGTTTAAAATCCCTCAGTATGCCTTCCATCGGAGGGGAAGTAAAGCCGGCGGTCCCATGTCATAGATTTACGGCATGTTAAAGAACCTCCCACTAATTACACCTGTGTGAAGCTAAATTGGATAGGTTAATAATGTAAACAACGCTCTTAGGTTTCTACGTTCGTTGCCAAGAGCCGACTGCGGTGGCGTCTAGTAGCTAAGTTCTGAACTTGGCTTAGTAGTCGTTGACGGTGGCACTTGGCGGCAAAAGTAGGGACTATTTGAAAAATTCTAAGTTGCAGTCTGTACTTAAATTAAAAAACAGATAACACACACTAATGCAGTCATCACAGTTGACACCGGTTATCAGACAGATTCTACACACACCCAAAGTACACGGGGCTACATGACCGCGTTGTCGCAGCCGCTGAACTTAAGAACCAACCAACCAAAAATGGCTAATAAACTAGAGAAACAGGTCATGGTATAGTAGGACGAGGTGGAGCAAGAATTAAGAAGACATTGTGAGGCAGATGATGATTTGTTACGAGTTGGCATGCTAGTAAAGTTGAAGAGGATAATAGAGAATTTAGTGTTTCAGTGCTTCAGATATTTCTGGCGAAGAACTAGATAATCCTGGTGCACAGTACTCGGGGGAAAGATGGACGCATAGCCTGGTACATCCATTGCCTACACTACGTTGCAAAAAACAGACATGAGAACCTTGCTTGACGCCTTCCTGGATTAAACGATGAGCCCAAAATTGTGACCTCCAGCAGTGAGGTGTGGAGATTGATTTTCCTCCGGAAACTATTCAAGAAATTGTGTACTGCACTAACATACAAATGTCAAAATTGCATAAAAACGGGACGCTCGAATCACTGCGAAGAAATAACTGCATTATTCGGCCTATTCTATCTCTCTGGCGTTTTGAACGTTTCTCATGTGAATGTCGAAGGCAATCTCTGCCTTATTCGTTTCTAAAAGCTCCCGCTACTGTCAACCCTTCTTCAACAAGTCTAAAAGCCAGGGAAACCGATGAAAAATAATTACCCACAATGAAGTTCCTTCCAGTATACTCTTTGGTGTCTCCTTTAACCCCTGCCTCTTCTGCTCTTCTTGCCGTATCTTCTATCATTTTACGCTTGTCATTCCTCGCGCTCCTCTTCACCTCTTGGTTTAGAGTGTTGTATTGCTCTATGAGTCTTGCTTTCTCTTCAGGTTTGCAGTGCAGTTGACGGGTCTTCACTTCTCTAGTGCTAGTCGTTTGACAACCTCTGCAGGCTTGTTCACAACAGAGTAAGGTCCATTGGGTTGCTTTCCGATATGAACTTCCATTTTGTATTCATGCTTCATAAATGCGAGCGTCCGCCAGGGAATATATTTAGATGCCATATTTAGGGTGCTCTGATATAGAACGTTTAGTTATTCATATTGGTCTGACAAAATTAAACTATCTTTTATGTAAATATCTATTAGATACTTTACGAAACAAATAAACATATTACCTTAACTTTCAAAACAATCATTTGTGTATAAAGCTTCAAATTACGAAGGTGAGCGAAAATCTCACCCGCGACCACATACGTCGAAATTTCTCCGCGACCACTGCCGGGTTAACCTGTGAAAATCACGCTACCTGGATGAACATATCTTCATCATGGAAACACCTACTTATGGAGATGAAAAATCCTCAGCCTGCTTCCAGTCTCCGACCGGGTCAGGAATGGAATGAGTGAATCCCCCATCTAGCGGCGAGGATATGAACTGTGCCGGCTGCCGAGGCCTGACGCACTCCTCTGGGGCAATGATTAAATGAATGGCAGATGAAATGAAATGATAGTGGAGAGTGTTGCTGGAATGAAATTTTGACAGGGAAAACCGGAGTACCCGGAGAAAAACCTGTCTGCCTCCGTTTTGTCCAGCACAGATCTCACATGTAGTGACCGGGATTTGAACCACGGACCCAGCGGTGAGAGGCCGGCGTGCTGCCGCCTAAGCCACGGAGGCTTTTACTTATGGAGATACAGCCCAATTAAATACGATCCTTTTACTATGGAAGAGATGAGTATGCAATAACTCAAATATGCCTTGGGAGAGCAAGGGTTGTCATGATGTGCTCGGGTAAGGAGCATGGCAATGGAGGAAGGCCATGAAACCGCCGTGATGATCTGGGCGAAACTCGAATGAACGACAACATGTAAGTCAACGCTACACTTTGTTATGTAGCCGGGTTGGATACTCATTTGTGGAGTAGTTATAGAGGGTCTTACTATTTTTCTGCACATTCTGATAGGCAGGGATTGTTATGTTTAGTTTCAAGCGGTATTTCTGGTAATACGTATCATTTTGAATAAGCGCCTGGAGCAAGGTTGCTTGTAACCAACTTTTGCTATGTTTAATACAAGTCGAGAGAGACGTGCATCAGAATGCAAGACAGTGTTATATTTACGAACAGTTGAAAGCTAGCAGATGTTTTTCAAGGCCATGTGGTGGCGTGACATTGGTTAATAATTTGTAGGAATATTGTTAGTGCGAGCCTGCATGAGTTTACAAGGCAGTGCATTCTTATAAGCTTCTTGCTGCCTGCATAACAGCTGTGAACTGTTTCGCTTATAGCCTACTAGCTGTTACCCGCGGCTTCGCCCGCAATAACATTTGGAATCCCGTTATAACATTAGTTATATAGATAGATAAGCATGGGTCCTAGTGGAAAATAATTCTATCACCTGAAACCAAAAATGCATGGGACGAAAAAAAAACATCAAAATATCATGTTGGTTTCGGAACCTAAAAGACGTGAAAAATATAATAAAAGTATTTAAAAAAACAATTTTTGAAATTGCATTCGAATCAATTTTTATGTCATTCCTGGGACTTGGAAAATTCCGGCCAAAAAGTACAAAATCATTAATAACTCCGTAAGTATTCGTCGTATGATGAAATAGCAAGAGACAAAAAAGATGTAATGTGTTATTGTCTACAACATAGGCCATGTATAATTTTACACACAGACATATTACGTTTCCACCCCCACCCCACCCCCATAATTTCACCCCTCCCCATGACCCCTTAAATTGGATTTATGAAAAAAACGGTCAAACACCTGTTTCGTTATTTTTATGCTCATTTTTTTCGGCTGAGTTCCAAACTCCTCGCCTATGTCGTTTAAGAGATACACGCTCCGTTAGGAATCCTTCAACCCCCACTTTTCACCCCTTTCACCTCATAATATACACCACATCGAAAAACCCTCAGACACATGTCTTCTTATTTTTTGTGCTGAGTTTATATGCCGAGTATCACATCCCCCAATGAGATATTGCTATTCAATGAAATGCAGGTCTACCCCCTTAACACCCCTTTAGAACCTGAATATCCAAAAATCCTTTCTTAGCGGGCGTTTGCAGCCCTTGAGGAAGCTGCATACCAAATTTCATTCCAATCTGTTCGGTGGTTTCTGAGATTTCGTGATGAATGAATCAGTCAGTCAGTGGTATTTGAGCTTTATATAGTAGATGTAGAGGAGGCCTTGGTTACTTTTATTTATTCTCGACAAGCGATGACATAATCTGACTGTATGAAATGTGTATCTTTGCATACGAAAGAACACAAGTTCGAGAATGGTTTCAATTGATCTTAAGCACTGATATTTTTGTGTGGCATTCTGAAGTGTACTAGACACTTGCTAATTATTAGAGTCATGAGATTTCGACTACTTTTCAATGTTAATTTTTGAGACTGAAAGTATGATCATTTGAGCAGTTATTGCGAATTTGAGTCCACAATAGGATGTCATTGTATAATTTAGGATCATGTTATTATTGTGTCTAGAGGAGTGACATTTTAGGGAGGTATTTGAGGCCATGTTTTGGAGCCGATTTTAGAGTATGGTATTTTTACAGCAATGTTGTACACTTTTGGCAAGTTGACTCATGATTTCGACTGACGAGTCCATGTTATTGATATTGAACACAGGGAGTTTATGGTAGTGAACAATGATTCACTCATATTAAGAGGTATTTCTTAGATGTTTCTCCCACATTTATAGCGACACTGGACACGTTTATTGGTGACTAAAAATATACATTGATACCTTGAGGATTAATAATGAATTAATGTTGAAAATAATAATAAAGTGATAGGATGTTGAACTAAACTGAAAACTAAATAATTATGTAGTCCAGACTAATGAATGCTAAACTTAAATTTCTTTTCCGACTATTTCTTCGAGTTTGTGAGTTTCGACGTTCTGTAAATACATTTTGACAATTCCCAACCGTGAGACGACGATCATCTAATGACTGGATAATTTGAAAACCCGTTCGTTATGATGATAAGCGACATAAGACGCGGCAGCCTGTCACAGCAGTTGCCAACATAATTTCCCATTTACACTTATGACCATTTCTCTGCAAACCGCAGGAAACTGAGCAGGTAGGAATGCCCATTGTATTACCAGTAGGAGTGTACTGAACCTGTGCAATTTGTGTTGTAAATAGTTTTGAAATTTTTCTTCGAATTAATTAAAGTAGGATAGAATGTGCATAGCTTTGTTGTTTTACTTTTTTTGTGGATAAACGCGTCTCTTTTATCAGTAATATTTCAGTATCATACTGGGTGAGCTGTATTAATGTAAATGTAAATGTTGGAGAGAATACCATTATAGCTTAGATATTCTTAGTGTGCAACTAATTAACGTAAATTGGACTTTGCATTGTAAACTAGTAAATATCTTTCTTGCTAGTAGATTCACGCCTGTCATTATTATTATTATTATTATTATTATCATTAATTCTCCGATGTAATTGCTTAGGGAACCGTCACGTATTTCTTTCTTAGTGATTGATTTATTCTTCGATTTGTGAATAGGACTTCGAGAGGCTTAAGATAGACTTTAGATAGGAGATCTTTTTTACTTTCTTTTCAGGGCAGTTTAGATTCGGACCAGCCGATTTTCACCTCTCAGAAGTGGGCTAGGGATCTGTGAATTTGTCAACAAATTTAGTGTCATTTTAACATAAGCCTGTCCTCATTATTTCGTGGTAGCTTTCTGTGTTTTTCCTGTGAGTGTATTCCACTGGGCTGGTTGTAAGAATAGAAATCTCATATTCCCGACACCCCCAAGTACAGTTTTTCGTGCAGGCCAGCCTACGAATACATTCTTTCACCGAGTCCTGTGTGTTGGCCAGAGGAGGGTCTCGGAAGGGCTGTTTAAGACCGGCAGTTCCCCAAAACTCTCGTCTGATGGGCACAATATGTTGCCTAACTTACAATAAGGAAGAAAGTTTGTAGTTTTACGTGACCTATCTCCCGATCATGAGTCACGGGACCTCCTTTTTACGAGGAATCTGAAACACAGTGCAAGGCATTTCACTTTGAAAATCTCACATGCATTGACCGGGAATCAAACCCGGTCCACCGTGATGAGAGGCCAACAGCTTGACCGCAGTGCAACCATACTCGGTCTGTAGTCACATCACGGAGGGGAGAATAATAGTGTTGAGTATCGTTTGCGGGATATACTTGCAGTGCATTAGTACTATACAGGTTGCAAGCAGAGAAATATCGACCTTCCTGATACCACACTTTGGTTAATTGGGCTGCATAAAACAATATAATTGAGGGCTGTTGATTCACCTGGTAGACTAATGGTTTGTACTCAATGTGTCTACCTTGACCTAATAACAGCTGAAAGACTGATTTTATCATTATTAGTTGGTAACATTTGAAACTTTGAAATGTTTGAAGCGGCCTGCTTCTTCTCCTCGCGAGCGATGAAATAAGGACTGTCACTTAGTTCCTCTGACAGCAGACTTGTAATCTTAACTCCACACAAAAGAGTTTCAGGACGTTGAAACTTGGCAGGTATTTCTTTTTCTTCCTGCCGCTCCTGCTACTGAACTCGCCGTCTTCTCTTTTTGCAGGTAGGCGAAAGTTCTGGGAGCCCAGGCTTCCTTTGCTGGCTCAACACATCTCGCAGACTTCATCGATATAAATAAAATAACATTTTTCTGGATAGCTTTTATGGAATTGAGATCGTTTTATATTCCTTCCATACCACACTCAATGCTCAAATGACGTTTTGCTCTATTTCCACCCGTCTGTGTGTTGTTAAGCCCCTGACAGACCCATATCCCTGAATGAACCCAGAGCTTCACAATGGATGAAAAACGCCAGCAAATCCTCTAGGTTTATCCCGAGTCAGTTGCTGGGTTACAGCCATTTTAGAAATAAAATAAAATAATAATCAAATACTTTTTTGATAAGCAAATACAAATTTCTAAGTTCGCGTGAGTCAGATGAGGTGTGTTCGATTCGTTGTTGATGATGATAAGAGACTAATTATTGTTTAAAGGGGCCTAAGAGGTAGGTAATTGGCTCCTAATAATTTGGGTGATAGTAAAAATGAACAAGATGTTCAGCAAAGAACATATAGCCTACTTTCTCCTAAATGTATGGGTATCTTTATGTTCGACCCCCACTATTATGTGTCAGGAAACTGTATCATAATGATGGTCATTATAACACTCTTTTTCATTATGATACAGTTTCTCCAGCCAATCAGAGCTCGTTCATTGACCAATTAGGTAACGATACCTACTCGCGTGCGCTCAAAATCCAACATGTCTATATAAATTACCGAAAGTGCACCGTCCATAATGTTCTCGTAAATAAACTGGTTAATATGAGACACTGTACCTTAATATCCTTAAATCCAATTTCTACACAGCGGGTTGTTTTCAAACGATTTCCGTGACATTTTTACTGAATACTGATGCTCAATCTGCACATACGGCATTGAAGCTCACAGAGCGCATGCGTCGGTCGGTCAGTGAGCTTGGACATCAGAGATATCCTACGCTGCGCAGCACCCGATCACAAAATTCTAGTGACAATCTCAACATATATTTATGAATATTTATGTTAAAACATATAATAAAGTTGTAATTATCGTCGAACATAAACAGTCGTATGCAACTCGCCTATAATGGTAATTAAGACACTAGTATGGAAATTATAAAACTCGCATACGCTCGTTTTATAAAAAACACTCGTGTCTTAATTATAGCCATTATAGGCTCGTCTCATAATGTACTATTATGACTCTTTGTCCTCATCCCTAAAACAATCACCCCAACCACAATGTATTGTTTGTTTTCTTTTATATTGATAATAAGCCAGTAAGTGTCAAGATCAATATTATATACTTTATGATGATTGAATAACAAAACTACTAACTTATTGTAATGCATTCACGTCCGTTAATCTCTATATTAAGCCAGCCTGCAAAATTAAGAATCTTCCGCCCCAATCACAGTAGGTGGTGCTGCGACCTATCAGTGAATTAATCTTTATCTTGTACGCCTATGCACTGCCATCGTAATGTACTACGATGGCAGTGTTCTATGGGTGTTGAATGAGTAGGCAGTTTAAAGTAGCCAAGAGGGAGGCGATCCAGCTGGCAGTGTTTAAAGGTATTCGGAGCGTGATCGTGGCTAATAGTTGAACTACCAGTATTACAAAATTGCCATACTTCAGGAGGCCAGCTCAGGCATTTACACAGCGTTATGTTTGGAGCAATATTACCCACATAACCCACAAGAGGACAGCACCGTACAGAGGCATTAAGAAGGCTGTGGTTAATGACAACGTGTATCTAGTTCTTCTATTCTCCTTTTTCTAATGTCTTCTGTTTATGTGCGATGCTGGGACTGTGATTTTATTAATATACGAGTGTATACTTTATCCTCTCCTTTGAGCTAAATGACATTTTATTCAGTATCTGTGGATAAAGCTCGTGCACATCATTTGTAAAAGAATTCAAGAAAAAAAAAACCTAACTGTAGCAGTACTCGATCCCCAGTCAACTGCGTGTCAGACTAACATGCTAGCCCAGAGCTAACCGTATCCATGACGTCAGGTATTCTTAACTGACATATTAGATACAAACTGTTGGCAAATAATGACTTTAAATAAACGATTTCTTCACTGCAGTACATCTTCATTAAAGATCATTTCATACAAAGTTTATATTATTGTATCAGTACGGTATATCACATACAACATACTAAAACTACTGAAATATAAGACAGGCACATGAGGACAGCTGCCATCTTGTCGTGTGACACAACGGCTCAGCTCTTTTAAGCCACTCATACTGTATAATATTATAATATTAAATTATAATAAATAACGGATCACGACCTTCAGGATAGCTCAAACCCCCCTAGACTCGATAATCGGAATTGGTGGGTCTTAAGCTATTTATTAAAATGGTTGCATAATTCACACGGCCGCCATCCTGAATTGGCATGGCCGATGACCTTGAATTTTGGGTGAAAGACGCGTCCTATATAAAGGTATGTTGTCACCAAATTTGGTAGAGATCGGATGATTAGTTTAACCGTAATTTGATTTTACGTTTTGAACATTTGAGTGGCCGCCATTCTGTTTTGGTAAAGATGGCGGCGATATAAAGTATGACACTGAGGTGTCCTTTACTAGTGCTACCTCTGTACCAAATTTCGTTCAATTCGGTTTCACCGTGTTCGAATTGATAGGGGGGGACAGACATTCAGAGTACACACACTCACACACACACAGACACACACACACACACACACAGACTCACACACACACATACACACACACACAGACTCACACACACACATACACACACACAGACAGACACACTTTTTTCGCCCTGTGTTGTTCTCATAAGTCTACTTTCATTTTTTGCAAAAATCGAAAGTAGGCTAAAAATGAAATGGGAATTATAACTAAAACTAACTACACACTTACCTACTAGAAGAACAAACGGAAAACAAAGAAGTATTCCGTGAATAAAAGACAGGAGTATATATTTGAAGCCATTCTTTCAATGTAGCCTTTATAAAATTTGTCACTTGTAGCTCTTCAGTCGGTCAACACTAATATGCCCAATGAATGGGAGGGGTACACGATATAAACATATGTAAATACATTCCTGGAAATAATTACATGTATTAGATAATTTTCAGACTGTCCTAAATTATCATTTAGACTTTCACGGCCCGTGTTACTGAACAAACTGGACCCAAACCAGAATTCCCTCCAAGTTGCCAATTTCCCAACTCACCAGCCGTGAGCCCTTGAGGGTGTAGGGAGCACCATAAGTGGTGGGGCAGCACAGGGCCCTGAGGGTGGGCAGGAGACACCATGAAAAGAAAAGAAGAGGTCTGACCCGTCGAAGAATGAGCGATCAGGAAAGATGAGACAAGGGTCAATTAAGGTGGGAAAATTAATGACTCCCTATGACTCGAATACCCTAATAACTTACCGTCGGGGTGGGAAGAGAACAAGGGTTGACCAAGGGAGGTTGACAAGGATGAAAAAGAGATGCCCAGCACAAGTAAGTTGAATTAATGACAGACTCAGCTGGGATCCCGTGGTCCCCAACACAAGTCCCACAGTAGTGAGCCCCTGTGGGAGGTTCAGTTCGTACTTAAGCCATCTGATAAATGGCTGTGCGTAGTTTCCCACTCCCATTCCAGGCGAATTCTAGAATGGTACTCAAGTTAAGACAACAGCCACATCCCACCCAAATCCTAGCTCCAATTTTAAATACACTGTCTAGAATAGTAATTACTCGTTAGGCATAATAATTGAAGACATCTGTATGCTAGCACAGCGCTTCAGAGACATAGAGGGGAAAACTGGCAAACTTAGAACTTGGAGCTGCTAAGGTTGGACTTGAGATAAAGCCAAAGAAGACAAAAGAGCTGAGAGTGAACTCGACAGTACGGGCTGGCCTCACTGTGGGAGGAGTAGATGTAGAACGGGTGTATACATTTGTTTACTTGGGAAGTGTGGTAACGAGAAGTGGAGGGGCTGAGAAGGACGTCAAGAGCAGAATACTAAAGACAAATGGGGCTTTTGTACAGCTCTATCCAGTCTGGAGAAACCGTAACCAGGGCGAATCCAGGAAGACGAAAATCAGATGTTTTAATACCAATGTGAAAGCTCTCCCATGTGAAACATGGAGAGTTACCAATCCTATCAGCCACCAACTTCAAGTATTCATCAATCGTTGTATGCGTCGAATTCTGGGTATACGATGGCCAGATGTAATCCCAAACGAAGAGCTGTGGCAAAGGGCTAATCCGAAACCTATAGAAGTCCAAATTAAACGGAGGAAATGGGGCTGGATTGGGCATACTCTGCGGAAACAGAATGATGCTGTAGAAAGGGGAGCTCTGGTCTGGAATCCACAAGGGGCTCGGAGACGAGGAAGACCAAGGAAGACCTGGAAACGCGCCATTGAATAGGAGGCCAGAAATGCTGGAGGGACTTGGAGGGAAGTGAAGAACTTGGCAACGAACAGAGCCCGATGGAAATCATTCTTGGATGCCCTATGCTCCGCACGGAGCGAAAGGAAATAAAGTAAATCAAGTCATTATAATGACACAAATTATATCAGAGAGATCGTACACACACAAGAGTACACGACATGAGCATGGTGTCCCAAAGTTTTTCTTTCTATTAGGCATATGCCTGTTAGAAACACAATCAATCCAAATAAATAACTAGTTGAAACCCATCAAAACATGACGGTTATTGGAGAAATACCTTCTGAAGGGTTCTCCTACATGCATTTTTTGTACGACTACTTTTTGACACTGTTGCAACTTTAAGAGCGTCGAAAGATCGACTTCGCAACATATAACTGGCCATGACTGAAACCTTGATGAGCCAAAAAGAGACCTACAGGTTCCAGAGTTTTCCCTTGACCGTTATTGATTGTGATAAAGTACGCCAAGCGAATTGGAAATTGGAAAATGGAAGTGTTTTATCGGATGATTTTAAATCAAGTCGAAGAATTACAGCTGTCTTCCCAATATTATCTTCACTTATTATCTCCAAATCCAAGCAATTTTCATACGCATTTCTTACAATTAATCTGGTTCCATTTAGGAGCCCTTGGGAAACATTCTAATTTTTAAGGAGCATGACCATGGCTCAAACTTTTAGAGTAAGAATATGTGGAGGCAAATCACTTCATTCAAAGGAATTCAAGAATTCTGTAGGAAACTGAAGTAGCTGATTTCATATTCAGTATTTAATCTGTTAACGCTGGTGTATATTTTTGAACTACTGGAAATCATGTCAATGACTTTAAAATTATTTTCATTACAGCGTACATTTTTTTGGTGTAAGAATGCAAACTTTTGATAAATTTATTATATCCTTCGCAGAAGTTAATGTTTCGCCGAAAATCTCAGTCAGTTGGAAGTCTGGCTGGTGATTCAATAACATTTGATTATTCACCATCCACAGAGGGGTAGTCGTCTTAAACTTGTACCAAAAAATCAGAATATTCCATTTTATCTGGTTTTTATCCCGTGTTATTATGCAAGGGGCGTATTTTGGAGAAGGGCCAGAGAGAAGAGTATTTATTACAATTGTGAATAACTGTTTGGCGAGAAGGCACAAGAAGCAAAACCTACCTGACGTCTCCTCCAAGAAAAATAACTTTCCCACAAAAAAGAATAATGTCGTTACGTATAATATCTTTAATTCTCATCGCGGAGGGATCCGCCATTTCTCTCGTGGAGAAAAGCCATTGTGCGCGGGCGCGAGAGCGACAAATATTACGTTTATCTTTAATAATTTAAAAATATACCTTAACATATACTGTATTTACCTTTCAGAGACACTCTGCAAATCTACATGCCAAGAGCTTTCGTAAGAATGCTTTAAGAAGTCGATCGGTTAAGCCGTTTTCTCATTTTCGCGGTAACAAAAATTGCCTTAGTGTTTTAAATATACAGATAATAAATAAATAATAATCAAGCTACGCAAAAGAAGACTCTCTTTTTATGGCTATTTAACACGAATGAGCTCTGGAAGATTGTCCAATCGTATCTGTGCCTACTGTGTGGGAAAGGAAACCAAAGAGATCTGGTTTACAGAGGTGGAAAACGACCTACAAGAACTGAGGATATCACATGAGGACATCTTGGAACGTGACTCTTTGAAGAAGAAACTTGGGGAAATACAGAGTTGTCTTCCAAAACCCATATTGAAAACCGGCAAGAAGTGGACCGAAGAACGAAAAAAAGCTCACCGAAGACGAATGCGTGAACACTGGGCCAATGTGAAAGAACGAGGGAAAAGGCAGTTGAAATAACGTGGTCCATAGAAAACCGAAACGATTATAAAAGAAATCAAGCTAATTTAATCACAACAACAACAACAACAACCTGAATTATTCTTGTAGTTTATAGATTCTTGGAATTTAAATCAAAAATGACAAATTGGATCAAAACAGAACGTGATGACGTCTTACCTCCTATTACGGGTGGCCACGAACAACATTATGATATGTGTTGCGTGTCTACAATCACAAGTCGTTGACTTTCGCTGAGCTTCCGTGACAAATAACTAAGTAGATTCATTTTCCTACTGAATTCTAAGAATTACTTTCATATAGCGATAGGTTAATTCCTTAGAACTTTGCCAACGAAAATATTCCCTATTTCCTCCAAAAATGCCTGCCATTCAAAATCGTTAAAACTTAGAGGGAATCTTTAAACTAATAGAAACTGAACGTGGTTGTAAAACCAGAAGGACTGTACGGCTCAGAATGCCCTAACCTAAATAAAAAGTGGGAATTGCTAGAAATCGAAAAGAAAAGAAAGAAAGAAAGAAAGAAAGAAAGAAAGGAAAATCTTGAGGAAATTTCTTGGACCGCAGAAGACTACAGACGGGACATGGAAATTAGGAGAAATGAGGTTCGCTACAAGTATTCCGAAAAGATCACGGACACAATGCGAAAACGAAGACTGAAATTCTACGGACATCTAGTAAGAATGGACGACAAACGATTGACTAAAAGAATCTTTAAATATATAATTGGATTGAGTAGGACGACGAAATGGGTGGAGGAGGTTAAAGGGCACACAGAAGAAAATAAGATTACATCTGAATTGATTCTCAACAGAAAGAAGTTCAGAACTAAAGTATGTAATCACAAATTTCACCAAGAGCAACTGAAGAACAGGCCCAACCTCGTAATATCTAAGGAGCAGAGAAAATTAAGGAGTGAACGAATGAAGAAGTTCTGGGAAAAGAAAACTGGCCAGAGAGCATTAAGTTGCATGCGGTTCAGAGTTGGTCAAATTCAGAAGCAAGAAGAGGAAACTGAAAACTCTAAATATATCTTCACAACTAAAATACAGAGAATCAACCTTTCTTAATTATGTTTCCTTTCTTTCATTAGACTATTGTCCGTCCAGAGTTAAGAGTGTACTGCGGGCTCTTATGGGCTTTTACATTTAGCGGACTCCCCCAGAATTGATGACTTCGAAGTCTTTAAAACTGGATTTTCACTATGTTATTTATTAGGTTAATGGCCATGGGTGGAGAGTACATGTTCCTCAGGATTCATTTAATGATATGTAATTCTTACATTCTTGATATGCAACATGATTTTGTAATGTATCTGACAGCAGAGTCTGCGCGCTGGATGGAACAGCACGCACGCTGTTGTACGTGTCTTAGCTCTCCACTGAACGCATGAGTCCAGATCTCTCCAAGATATTTGAAACAATGTTGGAGTGTAAGGATCGTTTTGTGTAATATAAAAATAATTGTGATTTAGGTATAAGTGGCATTAAATATTTGGCTGATGTTCCGTTTGCGAAACGTAAACCCGGGGAAATTTTAAGGCGCAGAGAAAGACAGATAGTTTGAAACGTCTACAATTATTATAAAGACCAAGAATCAAAGAATCAGGAGAAAAGTGCTGCTGTACGTTTTTGAAAAACCCGTGATGATATATTATTATTATTATTATTATTATTATTATTATTATTAACTACTCACCTGCAATTATGTGCGTAACAGAACTTTCATGCAGTTAAATTACGCGATTTGTGCCGAATGAGAAGCTTGTAGTTTTGTGTAAAATAAACCGCTAAGGCTCATTATGAAATGGATAATGATTGTTTTGAGAAATATTTTAAAGAACAGATTGTCACAATTTCCCACATCAGTCTGTATTATTTGCCATTCATTGTCCAATGTACGTTGTGCCACTGCATTTTTTGTTTACTTTCTTTCATCTATCTATACCGAGCTCGATAGCTGCAGTCGCCAGTATCCAGTATTCGGGAGATAGTGGGTTCGAACCCCACTGTCGGCAGCCGTGAATATGGTTTTCCGTGGTTTCCCATTTTCACACCAGGCAAATGCTGGGGCTGTACCTTAATTAAGGTCACGGCCACTTCTTTCCCACCCCTAGCCATTTCCTTTGCTATCGTCGCCATAAGTCATATCTGTGTCGGTGCGAAGTAAAGCAACTTGTAAAGAAAATCTTTCATCTACGCGTGTAATAATATGTGAAGTATCATTATGGTAAGAACAAAATTACTTGTTATTTCCGGGTACTTTCTTCGCCTCTGCAGATGAAAGTGACTCACTGCGACAGATGATTTGTATCCTGTCACTGACCTAGGCTGACCTTGGAGCAGTGGTGGATCCAGGCCTTGCGGGGCCCTGGGCGATATGATAAGGCGGGGCCCACAACAATAGGAAATAAAAAATATGAAATCAAATGGAAAGTAGTTTTGTAAAAATAATAAAATAAAGAATAGTTACAATATTTTGAGTATACTACAGTACGTTTTTTTAATAATATGAAAGAAACCTTTAAATCCCCTTGAAGAAGATTATGTAAACAATAAAATATTACTTCGCCACTTTTTTCCGGCTGAAGTCTTCTATTATTTCACCGAAATCTAAACTTGTTAAACGGTCAACAGAGGTCATAGCTGCACTGAAAAAAAAAAAATATAAAAAATACAAATTAGTAAGTATAATTAATTAATTAAATTTAAAAAAACATGGCGCGGGGCACCCAGGACTGCGGGGCCCTGGGCGGTCGCCCTCCTCGCCCTCCCGTAGATCCGCCCCTGCCTTGGAGAATATATTGCCATATTACGTAGTCTATTAAACTAATTGATCCGTATCTAACGGATGATTCAGATTATTAGCTTTCACGTCATTTCAATTGTATTGTCATAGCCATACCGTACGTAACTAAAACTCCAATGTAAATAAGTAGTAAATCGTCGCAGCATTTATAATCCGTTCTAAGCATTGTTATGTAAATCAATTACTATCCTCGGCTCCCCCACTCCTTTAAGGAATAACGCAGTCTTTATCTTTATTAAAAACTGATCATCCAAATTCTGTTATTCTTACGGGATTTATAGTAAAAGGTTGCAGATTATAATGGCGCGAAGGAACGAAATTCCGTCGGGATGAGGAGCTTGCTGATAGTCCGGCAGCGGGCTGTACTACTCGTGTGGAGTGCTGTACAATAGCTGCCCTTCTACGGTCGCTAGACGTGGCAACGCTTGTGCCATAAGAGCCCGTAGTACACTCTTAACTCTGGGCGGACAATAATATCGTGAACATGTGCAATAAGAATCGTTTAAAAGTAAAGATACAATACTTGTAAAACCATTTTTAGTGTTTCCATATTTATTTTTTCAACTAATAGCAGACAAACACTATTTTGTATGTTCTAGATATTACCTTTTATCATCATCAAAGCAGAGTACTTGTAGTTCATCCTGCATATTAGATTACAATACTCTTACAATAGTTTTAGGGCGTATTGCTTAAGTGTATCTCTACTTAGTATAAAACAAAGTCCCCGATTCTTGGATGTAACGGATAATCTCGAGAACCACTGGATGGACTGTGATGCGGTTTTCACCATTCTGTAATGGTTTTCTAGGGGAAGGTTTTTGTGGAACAACATTCATTTATGACCGTAGGAAGCTGAGCAGTAACAATTTCAGTGAATCGAGTAGAAGAAAACCCTGACGTCAGTCCGCTTTTTAAGCTTACGCTTGATAAACCGTTAAAAATACCTAGGCCTATATACAAAGAGTGTAAGAATTTTTCAGCATGAGAATTTGTATAAAAAAGTCCGTGACAGCATATCTCTATCTTTAATACATCGCCGTCTATAAGTGATTTTACGTTTTCATTTCTTCCAACAATCTCCATTCAGTGGAAATTTAAATTACTGGCTTCGGGGCGAGTTTACGAGCTAGCGTGCGAGTCTATCTCCCCAGATTTGGCCAGCATCAAATTGTCGATTCATGTCGAGTTAAGACTTCAGAGAAGAGTATATATGTGTTTGGAGTTTCGTTATTCACCTCGGCTTTTCTGAATTGCGTCTGGAACCTGCCACCCGTGTGCCTTTTAATCTTTCGCTAGGTTAACCGTTCAAGATACCGGGCGAAGCCGGGGCGGGTTGCTAGTAACATAATACAATGTTATTGGAATTACGTTCCTTTTAACTACTGCGGATTTTATAGTCGTCGGGGTGACGGAATTTTGCTCCAAAGGGGATTTTAGCATGCCAGTAAATCTACTGAATAATTTCAGTTAACAGGCATCACAGAAATACAGGTTATCAGACAAAATCCAACAAATAAAAAGTACACAGTGTTGATGACTAAGATATCTCAAGCCCCTAAAATGAATTATTAATAATAAGAACGATCATTGGCAATACCACGGGAAGTAACATCACCTATTTGTAGATAAATAAATAAATAAATAAATAAATAAATAAATAAATAAATTAATTAATTAATTATTACATAAATAAATACTTAAAATAATACATAAATAAATACATACATAAATACAATTACATAAATAAAAACATAAATAAATACACACATAACTAAATACATAAATACATAAATAAATACATAAATAAATACATAAATAAACACATAAGTAAATACACACATAACTAAATACATAAATTTTGCATACATAAAAGAATACTTAAATAAATACATAAATTAATACATAAATACACACATAAATAAATGCATAATCTATCATACTAATATATAAAAATGAGATGGTGTGTGTCTGTCTGTCTGTCTGTCTGTCTGTTCATATAACATTCTTCGATTGCGATGAAACCTTGATGAGTTATTGTGTACACGCCAGGGAAGGGCTTCGACTTAGTAATACATGAAATGAAATGATAGTGGAGAGTGTTGCTGGAATGAATTTTTGACAGGGAAAACCGGAGTACCCGGAGAAAAACCTGTCTGCCTCCGTTTTGTCCAGCACAGATCTCACATGGAGTGACCGAGATTTGAACCACGGACCCAGCGGTGAGAGGCCGGCGTGCTGCCGCCGAAGCCATGGAGGCTTAAGTTAATATATAAATACATAAAATACATAAATACATAAATAAAGAGGAGCCTCCGTGGCTCAGGCGGCAGCACGCCGGCCTCTCACCGCTGGGCCCGTGGTTCAAATCCCGGTCACTCCATGTGCGATCTGTGCTGGACAGAACGGAGGCAGACAGGTTTTTCTCCGGGTACTCCTGTTTTCCCTGTCACAATTTCATTCCAGCAACACTCTCCACTATCATTTCATTTCATCTGTCATTCATTTAATCATTTCCCCAGAGGAGTGCGTCAGGCTTCGGCAGCCGGCACAGTTCATATCCTCGCCGCTAGATTGGGGGCTTCATTCATTCCATTCCTGACCCGGTCGGAGACTGGAAGCAGGCTGTGGATTTTCACATAAATAAAGAAGATTTTAGTGGTACGTGACCGTTAATCATGCGATCACCTGCCACGACCTTCTTTTTACGTGGAATCTGAACCACAGGACATGGCATTTCACTTCGAAAATCTCACATGCATTCACCGGGAATCGAACCCGGTCCACCTTGGTGAGAGGCCAACAGCTTGACCGCTGCGCCACCACGCCCCTAAATACATAAATATATACTGAACCCTTTATCCTCTGTTGGATAAATGATTCGATGTTTTATTTCTTCAATTAATAAATATTTCTACAAGCATCTTGAAAATAGCCAGACGGAGATGAGGAAATTTCATGCAGTTGCTGGAGACAGTGGGGACATACCTGAAGCTGTTTGACAAAAGGCTAAGTACTTAGGATTGTGAAAAGAATGACCATAGCTATGATTCAGAAGGACAGATGGTGGCTACCTCAAAATAGAAGTGACGCGCAGTGAGACACGGCTCTGGTATGTTCATTGTAATATTTGCGCCTAGAAGAAATATGATGCAGTAACGTGAGTGGCTGATGTACATGCTAGACACTCCTACTAGCCAAGGTCTGAATAAAAACCGCCAAGTTACTGAAAGTGTGGGAACCAATGAGAGAAGAATGCTTATTTAGCGCGGCAGGTCTAGCGTGGGCACGCTCGGCTAGCATTCACGCGGGAGATCGCCTAGACAACATCTCTACGATCGATTCTAGGATTAATGGGCATATTCTTGACCTGCGTTATTTTTAGAGTTCAGTGATATTTATTTCATTCCTGTATCACTATTATTTTGTGAAATTTTTATCTAATTTCCCCCTCTATCTACACCTAGGGCTGGTTCATTTATAAGTGGTGTGAAGAGCCAAGACTTGGCTCTTATTACGTTTGTTCGTCTGAGGACGGCTTATTATTATTGTGTGTGTCGAGGGCTCAGCATATAACTTTGGTATGTCGAGGACACGGCTTATTACGTTTGTTCGTCTGAGGACGGAAGCTTATTATTATTGTGTGTGTCGAGGGCACAGCTTGTTATTTTGTGTGTCAGTGGACACAGGCTTTTATACTTTGCGCGTCTAAGGACGTTGACAGTTATACTTTGCGTGTCATGAAGGACACAGAAACTATTATTAAAAGTGTTAAATTCAGTGTTAGATAGTCACAGTACTATATTTGTAGGGGCAGTATCTTCGATAATTCGCCAACAGACTGTTTTGGGGAAAGAAGTACCCGAACAGCGAATTTAGTAGTCAGACATCAAGTGTATAATAATTTAATTTTTGAATCAGCACGGGAGATGACATCATTGACCATGGAGGAAGCCTGGAAATATCAAGACTCCATCAAGATGGTTGAGATGAGATAAGAAGAATCCGGTTGGGAGATGGCTGCGGATGTTCTTTGACGAGTGGCTGATTGAGGATGAGTACTGAATAATATTTATTATTATCTGATAAATTAACTTATGGTGTATGGGACATATTTTGTTTTGTAAATAATTTGCTTGTGTGATTAACCTAGTATATTTAGTTTTGGTCTGACACACCTTTTGCATGGAAACAGCTCGCATATGTAATTAGTAGAAGGTTCTTTTCTTGTTTGTTGTTTTAACTAACGTAGCTGTGTGGACGATCGTGTTTGCATATGCTACGCAATGCGGTTAAAAACGTCTCTCGGAGATATGTTGTGTTTCAGAAGTAGGACTGAAGTAAAATAATTATACAGTAGATTGGAGGGTAATTGATTTCTTTTGTTTTATTATTGATCAGATTCAGTGAGATTATTGCCTTTGGAGCAATGTGAGTTGTGACGAAGAGCAGTCAGCTCTATCGTAGGTTTTAATATTTTTTTAAATTGTTGGTGAGCATCCATTCAGTCGATCTGTGTGAAAACGTATTGTCATTCCCAGATGTGTGTATGTGAGTGTGTGTATTTTTGTGTCATTACAAGCGGGAATTTCAGCGTAGACTGATTTCTGGCAGCTTGATGACGAATCCATATTGTGACCTCGCGAGGCCAATTCTGGATATTTTGATTAATGTCTGACCATAGTGGTTGAGTTTGTTGCTGTTGATCCCTTGAGATAACGGCACAGCTGGTCAGTTATATTTATACACACTGGAGTGGGACGATGACAGGTGATTGAGGAAGAGGGGAGATGTTTCACAAGACGGACTGAAGGTTGCCAGCCAGGTCATTAGTGGAGAGTGCTTGTGTGGCTCAGTATAACTTGAAATACAAAATTAAGAACTGATCAGTGATAAAAATTGTTTAATAAATGGGAGTTGCCTACGAATCACGATAATCTCCGAAGCGTTAGCTTAACATGCAATTTTGTTCATATAAAGTAATGTCAGCCAGTCAGGCTTTTGTTGTTGTTGGTTTATTCCATGTTTATATTCCATTCAGTGACCCGTGAGTCACATGCTATGCTGTATTTCCTTGTTTGTGTTGAGCAATCTGGCCAGTGTTGGCAGCTCAAAGTCAAGTGCGTCTTCGCGCTAATGAGGGTCCCGAGAGAGATTCCTGTAAATAATAGATTTAGTGCGTGTGTCAGCATTACTTTTTAAGGGTTTTTATTAATGTCATGTTCCATATCCGTAAACGTTGATTTACGAGATGATTGTTCGTAAGCATCGTGGCTGTTAACCCGTTGTAAACGAACAGTCATCCAAAGTACTCATTCCTCGTAGTTAGTCATTACGCGCACATAAAACCCAAATTGCAAGGTAGTGGAACCAGGATCCACATTTTAAATAAAGGGGAGATCCGTCCGACTCCTCAGATTTGATAGATATTCCTGTCATGGGAAATTCAGGGAGGATTGTTTTATATTTTATTGTTGTTTGTTTCTTTTTATGCACTATTAGTCATTAAATCATGAAACTTTTGCGACCAAGGCAATACATATTAGCGGATTTACTCAGAGCATGTCCTCGCTACCCAAGGACCAAGAGGAAGACCTATGAGAGGTATTTCCTGTTACTTCAAACCCACAATTGGAATGTTACTAGCTGCCTACAGTGACGAGGAGACCATAATAATCAAATTAGAGAACTTAACACTCATAGGCCTTTATATAGAACCTTCAACATCATTAGAGGATGTCATAACAACGGTCCTGACTGCACTAACGAAAGCAAACCCTAAAACCAATGTAATCATTGCTGGTGACTTCAACTGCAGATTAGATACTGACAACATCAGGAGCAAATAATTACTATTGTTAATGGAAGAAGAAGGATTTACCCTCGTCAATAAAAAAGATGACAAAACGTATTTCGCATACAATGGGAGTAGTACAATAGATTTAATTTTCTTCAGGGGAGTCGGGATGAAATTATTGGACTACAAAGTTCGTTCCTCAGGAGCAAAAGCACCACTTAAGAAACATTGTCCTGATGTGGCACGCTTCGTAATTACTGGTAATGCTAAAGTTCAGAATGAGAAATGTATCACGAAGAATAACTCCAGAAAGTTGAATGAAAGTGTGCTCCTGCAATGTACAGACAAACTCACCCATTTTAATCTAATATATAAAAGTGAAAGTCTGTATGTATGTATGTATGTATATATGTTGGTTCCGTATACAAATCTACACCGTTCCACCAATCTCAACCATATTTTGCATACACATAGTTTAGGACCCAGAAGGAACCGCTGGCTACTTGAATTTTCGATAGTCTTTCTCATTCTTCTGATTTTGGCCCTTTTTCACTCAAAAACAGGCTAATCAAATCATAAAATATACTCATGAAGGAATGGCAAGGCAGATAGTTTCCATGGCAACATAGCTCAAGTCGAGACACGGCCGACTTGATGCCAATTGCGCTCAGCACTACCGGTATAGAAAATGAGGATCTTTACTTGAAATCCCGTTAGTTACTCAACTGCTCACACAGCACTGTCAACAGAGTTTAGCATAACAAAGACTTGACACTATCTTCTTTCTACTATATATTTTTCAAATACCACTCACTCACTCACTCACTCATTCATTTATTCAATCACGAAATCTCAGAAACCACCGAACGGATTGGAATGAAATCTGGTATGCAGCTTCCTCAAGGGCCGCAAATGCCCACTAAGAGAGAAATTTTGGCTATTCAGGTTCTAAAGGGGTGTTAAGGGGGTAGACCTGCATTTAATTGAATAGCAATATCTCCCGATTGGTTTCATGGGGGGATGTGATACTCGGCATATAAACTCATCATTAAAAATAAGAAGACATGTGTCTGAGGGTTTTTCGATGTGGTGTATATTATGAGGTGAAAGGGGTGAAAAGTGGGGATTAAAAGATTCTTAACGGAGCGTGTGTCTCTTAAACGATATAGGCGAGGAGTTTGAAACACAGCGAAAAAAAATCAACATAAAAAAGAAGTAAATATGTGTTTGACAGTTTTTTCATAAATCCAATTTAAGGGGCCCATGGGGAGAGATGAAATTCTGGGGGGGGGGGGAACAGAAAAGAAAGTGTCCTAACTTATTGACTGACTGGCTCACTCATCAAACTCAGGGGGAAAAACTGCTTTAAAGTAAGTAAATAGCTGTTCGACAGTTTTTTTTTTCATAAATCAAATTTAAGGGGTTCATGGGGAGGGGTGAAATTCTGAAAAAAGAAAAATGAAAGAAAATGTCCAGACTCACTCACTTACTCACTCACTCATCATCGCCTAGCCAAAATTATTGAAGTTAGAAACATGACAGTTTGGGGATATGTTCGTTGTAAGTCAAAACCGTCTACTAAGGGAGGATTTTCGGATATTGAGGTTCTAAAGGGGTCTTAAGGGGGTTAAACCTGCATTTCTTTGAATAACTATATCTCCCGATTGGTTTCATTGGGGGATGTGATACACGGCATATAAACTTATCATTAAAAAGTAACAAGACACGTGTCTGAGGGTTTTTCGATGTGTTTATGAGGTTAAAGGGGTGAAAAGTTGGGATTGAAAGATTCCTAACGGAGCGTGTATCTCTTAAACGACATAGGCGAGGAGTTTGAAACTCAGCGAAAAAAAATCAGCATAAAAATAAGTAAATATGTGTTTGACCACTTTTTCATAAATCCAATTTAAGGGGCCCATGGGGAGGGGTGAAATTCGGGGGGAGGGACAGGAAAGAAAGTGTCCTAACTGATTGACTGACTCACTCACTCATCAAACTCACGGGAAAAAACTGCTTTAAAGTAAGTAAATAGCTTTTCGACAGTTTGTTTTTCAATCAAATTGAAGGGGTTCATCGGGAGGGATGAAATTCTGAAGAAAAAAAATTGAAAGGAAATGTCCTGACTCATTCACTCACTCATCATCGCCCAGCCAAAAATATTGAAGTTGGAAACATGACATTTCGGGGATATGTTCGTTGTATGTCAAAACCGTACACTAAGGGAGGTTTTTTGGATATTCGGGTTCTAAAGGGGTCTTAAGGGGGTTAAACCTGCATTTCATTGAATATCAATATCTCACGAGTGGTTTCATTTGTGGATGTGATACTCGGCATATAAACTAATCATTAAAAATACGCAGACATGTGTCTAAGCGTTTTTCGATGTGGTGTATTATTATGAGGTGAAAGGGCTGAAAAGTGGGGGTTGAAGGATTCCTAATGGAGCGTGTAGGCCTATCTCTTAAACGACATAGGCGAGAAATTTGAAACTCAGCGAAAAAAAATCAGCTTAAAAAGTAAGTAAATCGGTTTTCGACTGTTTTTTCATAAATTAATTTAAGGGGCCAATGGGGTGGGGTGAAATTCTGGGGGGAAAAAGGAGAGAAAGTGTCCTAACCGACTGACTCAGGGGAAAAAGACAGCTTAAGAAATAAGTTAATAGGTGTTCAAGCGTTTTTTAATCAATCCAATTTAAGGAGCCCATGGGGAGGGGTGAAATTCTGGTAAAATAAATGAAAGAAAATGTCCTGTCTGACTCACTCACTCATCACGCCCAGCGAAAACTATTAAAGTTGGAAACATGAAATTTTGGGAAGATGTTCGCTGTATGTCGAAAACGTTAACTAAGGAATGATTTTTGTTTATTCGGGTTTTAGAGACGTGTCAAGGGGGGTAAACGTGCATTTCATTGAATAACGATATCTCATGAGTTGTTTGTTTGGGGATGTGATATTCGGTATAAAAACTAATCATTAAAATAATCAGACATATGTCTAAGGGTTTATCGATGTGGTGTATATTATGAGGTGAAAGGGGTGAAAATTGGGGGTTGAGGGATTCTTGACGGAGCTTGTATCTCTGAAACGACATAGCTTAAAATACAGGTAAATAGGTGTTCGAACGTTTTTTCATAAATCCAATTTAAGGGGCCCTTTGAGAGGGTTGAAATTCTGGGAAAAAAAACAGGAAAGTGTCCTAACTGATTGACTCACTTACTCACTCATCAAACTCAGGGGGAAAACAGCTTTAAATAAGTAAATAGGTGTTTGACCGTTTGTTTCATAAATCCATTTTAAGGGGTTCATGGGGAGGGGTGTGAAATTATCAAAAATAAATGAAAGAAAATGTCCTGACTGACTCACTCACTCATCATCGCCCACCCAAAATTATTGAAGTTAGAAACATGAAATTTTGGGGATATGTTCGTTGTATGTCGAAAACGTCCACTAAGGAAAGAGTTTTGGATATTCAGGTTCTAAAGAGGTGTTAAGGGGGTAAACGTGCTTTCCATTGAATAACAATATCTCACGAGTGGTTTCATTTGGGGATGTGTTCCTTGGCACATATACTAATCATTAAAAATAAGCTGACACATGTCTAATGGTTTTTCGATGTAGTGTATATTATGAGGTGAAAGGGATGAAAAGTGGGGGTTGAAAGATTCCTAACTGAGCGTGTATCTCTTAAACGACATAGGGAGGAGTCTGAAACTCGGAGGAAATCTATCAGCTTAAAAATAAATAAACAAATGAATAAATAAATAAAATAAATAGGTGTTCGACCGTGTTTTCATAAATGCAATTTAAGGGGCATATGGGGAGGGATGAACTTCTGGAAGAAAAACGTCCACTAAGGAAGGATTTTTGGATGTTTGCTCTCATCGACCAACCAAAACTATTAAAGTTAGAAGAATGATATTTTGGGGATATGTTTGTTTGTTGTGTGTCGAAAACGTCTACTAAGGAGGGATTTTTGGGTATTCAGGTTCTAAAGTGGTGTTAACGGGGTTAAACCTGCATTTCATTGAAAAACAATATGATACGACTATGACGCGAGCGATGCGAGGCTAAAATTGAGATGGTGTGTGTCTGTGTATTACTCAATCTCGCAAGTACCACTGGTCCGATTTACGTGAATTTTACATGGAAGTAGCTGATTTACCTGGTTAACATATAGGTTACTTTTGATTTCAATACTTTGCACTATTTAAAATGGCGACCATTTTAGTGACGTCACTACACCCTTTGGTTTCAAACTTTCATATTTCCATTTCAAATAAAAAGAGAACGCTAAGAAATAGCAAACTTTTCATGGCATATGCGAGGTTTAAAATTACATTTTCTATCCGAAAGGTATCTGCAACTGTTAGCGAGTAAAACCTAAATTTGTGCTATAAAACACGGTCAACGCCGAGCGGTGTAGTTGGACAAAATGTTCCATCCTTAATCTCCCTCTGCGCAGCACCTCGCCTTCCCCTGTTTTAACTGTCACCTTCACATTTTAATTTATTTATGACGCGTAGCGAAGCACGGGTACTTCAGCTAGTGATAGAATAAAAGCGAACGATCTTGATTCTGCTGCTATTGCGCTAGAGAATATAATTCAATCCTCAACCACCACAAAAACAGAACGAAAATCATAAAAATGGTTTAATAAAACCTGCTACTTAGAAAGGAAAAGAGTATTGCATGCCCTTCACAAAGCAAAGGTTAGCAATAAGCAAGAAGATCTAACAACGTATAGTCACCTGAGAAAGGAATATAAGAATTTACTCAAGAAAATTCGAAATGACTTCATCGAACTCGAAACATACTGGATGGTGGAGGAAGCAAAGAAAAACCCTTACTTAGCTCTCAGACCCCGGAAAACACAAGCTGCAGGAAAAATCGATATGTAAGCCTGGGAGGAACATTTTACACTTATTCTGAACCAGAATGGATCCACAACAGCTTATCATAAGAAAGAAATCGACCCTGACAGCTCCAATATCTGCTCGTTCACGACAGAGGAGGTTCGAAATGCTGTGTCTGTTTTGAAAAACGGAAAAGCACCCGGACCGGACGGTATCTTTAATGAGCATATTAAGACAGCAGTTACGGTATTGCTCCCAGCTATTACAGACCTAATGAACCTATGCTTACAATCAGGAGACATCCCATTGTCATGGAAAACTTCTACAATAAAGGTACTACACAAAGGAAAAGGGGATGTGTGTGACCCCAACTCCTACAGAGGGATTGCCCTAGAAAGCAATTTATTAAAGATACTTACAAAGCTCATGACGAACAGACTCACTGAAGAAATCGACGTTAAAATACCAGCAGAGCAATTTGGTTTTAGACGAGGGAGAAACACGCTTCAGGCAATTAGAAATCTCAAAGATGACTTAGAGAATACCCTTAGAACACCTCAAGGAAAATTCCATGCAGTATTTATTGATTTCTCGAAAGCCTTCGACAATCTAAGCAGGACCATCATCTCCACGAAACTAAATTCGATAGCGACAGAAAATAAAGCACTCACAATTCTGGTTCATAACATGTTAAGGAGCAATAATATAAAAATCTCCGACAACGTAACCATTTCCAGACAGATCATACAAACGAACGGCGTACTTCAGGGAGATCCCCTCAGTCCTCTGCTGTTCAATGTCGCCACGCACGATATTGTTCATGCAGTCAGAGAAGTTTCGAAGGAAACGAAGATATACCTTTACGCCGACGACATGGTTTTGGGGTCGCAGAACATCAAGGACCTCCAAATTGCAACCCATGCTCTGGAGAAATGGGCAGATAAGAATGAATTGCAAGTTAATACAGAGAAGACCGAGCATATGATTTTCAGGAAGGGTGGACGTGTTTGCCAAGAACAGAGAATATTTTTCAAAAGTAAACCACTGGAGACTGTCAATAGCTTTAAATATCTGGGTGTAACGTTACAAACGACAATGAACTCGTTCAAAATCCACGTAAAACAAAGAGCGACAGCAGCTACCAAGGCTATATTTGACGTCAGAGCCATTACAAGATTATCCTTGAGATCCGCCATTGCACTCTTCGATGCAAAAATTGTTCCAATCCTGACGTATGGCATAGAGATAATTTGGGACAAGTTAAGCATAGGAGACCTCCGAACATTGGAACAGGTAAAGGCTAGATACTTGAAGGCTGTCCTTGGAGTATCCAAATACACACGATCAAGATTAGTGTATGTGCTCACTCGGGAACCCTTCTTGATGGAGGATTTTAGATTCAAGTTCGCTTTGCCTACTACGACCTGCTGGAAGAGGGTTCTAGCAGAAAGAACGTTGAAAAGAAGTGAAATCTGGGAAGAATTCTACTCGACCGAGGCTATGATCAACAGAGCATGGATGGAACCGAACCAGGACTTGCGGCACTTTGTGACCTCTTTGGCTGTGCACGGTTTCCACCATAGAATGTGCAAGACAAAGACATTCCATGATCCGGACCCGGCCTGTGTCTGTGAGCTGTGTGACGGAATCTGTGAATGTTATCACGTTCTTCATTGTAGGAATAGAGGGAAACCCATCATAGATTACTGCATAGGTTGAAGTGCATCTTTCCTTGCATGTTATTTGTAATTTTGCACAACTTGTGCGTAATAAAACGTTATTATTATTAAATCATGTTATTATTTTACATCTTGTCACCTTTCTTTCTAATTTATAGTTTGCATCCTATGACCCTTGCCTCAGTAGAGCATGTTGTTTGGCGAACGTAAACATCACATAGGAACTGAGCGCGACCCCTTGATTAAGATTTCTTACATTAAACACTGCTTTACTGAAGGGTTCATAGGAGTAAAACTGGCGCGGCCAAGCGTGGGGCGGTTCACTGTGGTGTAACGGCAAAGATTTTTCACATGTCAATGTAAGCGTAGTTGGGTTTTCAAACTGAAGCAACAATGAAGGTGTAATTTTATTGCTGGTTCGCTGCTGGAACACATTTTAAGTGGCGTATTTGAGTAAAACTGACATGCCGCAAGTGCAGGCAGATATGACTGTATTTTAATCACCGGGAAGTGATATTTTATTAAAAGTAAGTGAGGCGAAGAGGATACCGCCAAGTGTGTGAAATATAAAGTAAAATCAGGAGTTTGCAATGTAAAATACGGTTCACGTTTTTGTCTATTGAATTAAAGTAAAAGGTAATATATGTGATACCGGGCGCCCAATGATTAAAATTAAAACTAGATTTGTATAGAAAGTCAAACTCATGAAAATGTTAGGAGGCTGTAGCCTTAAATGACAATTAATACTTTGTTAATTAGTCAGTGTTAATATCAGATCAGGATAACAATTTAATGACTGAATATGTGTTTGGGTTAAATTAAGTTGAGTAACATTAGAACTACTCAGAGATGCAATCGACTAGTGGGATTAAATGTAAAAATAAATGAACTGAGTAGGGTAAAGAAATTAAATGTGCATTGGATTTTATGTGTGTGTCAAAGGGCATTGCTTTATGCCATTTCCCTAATGTCTCATATAAAGTGTGTAATATGGCAACGGTTGAACAGATTCAAGAAATCATTGAGAGTGCAGCTAGGAGAACACAGGAATTGTTGGACACTAAATTGGCAGAATAGAGTCAATCATTAAACACTGCTTTTCTGAAGGGTTCAATACATACGTAAATACATATATAAATAAATGCATACATAAATAAATAAGTGAATTAACAAAATAAATAAATAAATGTTCCAACACGTTGGAATACAAACATTATGCCAGGCCTGATTTTATAACCAAAATTATTAGGAAACATAATTGGTGCATATGACCTCGCTGTTCCGCCCCTTGAAGCAGCAACAACAATAACTAATAATATACATGATTGTTACTGTAGTGGCTACGCTGGCTAAAGCTCAGCATTAGGTCATGGGGCCAAGCTCTCTGCTGACTCGGTAGACGCGTGGGTTCAAGCCCCACCGTCGGCCGTCCTTGAAATGGTTTTCCGTGGTTTCCCATTTTCAACACCAGGCAAATGCTGGGACGGTACCTTATGACAGGCCACGGCCGCTTCCTTCCACATCCTTGCCCAGTTACATTCACCATCATTCATTTCATCTCTCATTAACTCCTCTCATGAGGTTGGCGTCAGGAAGGGCATCCGGCCGTAAAAACATCGCCATAAAGACTTCCATCGCATCTCATCCCTGACCCCGTTAGAAAACTGGAATAATAAGGGGTAGACATACATACATGATTGTTACTACCATAAGATAAACCGATGAGCAGTTGTTAAGACATAAATCAATACAGAAGAAATGCATATAATATGTTTGCTAGTTGGATTTTTCCTTCATTAATGAGTAATGCACTTCACACACAGGTAATATTTTCGCCACAAATGCTTCTCCTGACGAGTCTCTTGGGAATGTAGCTTAATTGCAAGTCGTCCGGTGATAGTATATTGGAGCAGTTTGAAATGTGCAGACAAACTCTGAAAGCGTCACCGGAAAATCGATAGTTAATTCAATTTCCGGCTGCTATTTACGGGGAGCGGAAGAAGACACCCACTTTCCTAACAGGACAGCCAGGGTGAATTTATTGTGTATGTTCGAGTCATCAATCCGTAGACTGGTTTGATGCATCTGGTATCGTATGAATCTTAGCCTTTCTCTACAGTTTCCAAACTACGTCATTTATTCTCGGGTGCCTTAAGAATTGTCCGACAAAACTGCCTGTCCTTTTGATTAGAACTCACCGTAAAACACTTCCCTTCACCCAGTCTTATTAATCCTTATAGTGCCAAAGGACCGACATATTGGCCGAGGAGGTTCTGATAAAAATGTCACGGGCAGATCCATCGGGCCCGTTTCTTTTAAATATTTTTATTATTGGTATATTGGCTTTCACGGCCAGTGAATTAAAAATCAGCTATTTTTCTAGGTTTGTGCCGTGTTTTGTGTGGGGTTTCGCCTAGGACACTAAGCTGGCTCATCAGCAGGCTCTTGGTAACCGTGCCCAGACCTCACACAAGACACGGCACAAACCTAGAAAAATTGCTGAGTTATAATTCACTGGCCGTGAAAGCCAATATACTATATTTTTGGAAGCCTTCATAGGGAGGTTAAGACTGTTTGAGCTTTTAGTTCTCACTGTAAAGAGGCGCAGGTGCGCTTCATAAAAAGGGAGGTAGAGCGCAGTTTGCTACTACTGTGGGGGTCCAGGCACGGTAACCAAGAACCCTCTGATGAGCCAACTTGTTGTTCCTAATTGAAACCGCACACAAGACACGGCACAAACCTAGAATCATTGCTTAGTTTTAAATTCTATTATTATCATTTCCAGCCACGTAGTGCTATCTGTGTTGTAACCATGACAACGCGGGAATCATTCTCTCTTTGGACATATCCGTGTGTTTAAGTTCCGTGAATAACTAGATTCTTGTTAATTTGAACATTCTGCAGTCAGCAGACTTCCTGCGCGTGCTATCTTTAGAAGTCGTATTTGTTCACATCCTTGCTCGGATCTAATTAAGGTACCATATGTGGTGATGAATATGGCTTGCTCTTTGAACACAAAGGTTGTGTAGGTTGCCAAAATTCTATTCAAATTTCCAATTTAAATGTTAAAAGAAACAAATTATAAGTGTTTTTATTGAAACAAACTATTAATTATTTGGCATGTGATACAATTAAAATAGATTTACCTACTTCGGAATAAGATCAATATTCTATCTTTTAAAAAATTAGGTTGAAGGTAATTTAAAAAAAACTTGTGATTCCAGTAGACTTAGCTTGGTATTTTTAACATAACCTCTCTTAATAGCTTGGCATTAATATATAAATTACTCTATCTAATGTTCATACTTCCTCCAGTAACATCACATTGGAATATTTCCACTATAAATGTTCACATTATCGTGATAAAATTGAAAACATTACAATAACGAATGTTTACAAGCCTCCTGCAGTAAACTGGTCTGCTGAAGTGATCCCAACTCTACCTCATCCTAGCATATATATCGGCGACTTCAATAGCCACCATACTGTGTGGAATTACAATGAAGATGATGAGAATGGTGAAAGACTTGCTAATTGGGTTGAATCTAACAATCTAAGTCTAGTATTTAACTCAAAGGACAAAGGGACTTTTAGATCTGCGGCCTGGAAGAAAGATTACAACCCTGACCTTTGTTTTGTTAGTCAGAACTCTAAATGTCAACCTCTTGCCACAGTAAGGACAGTTCTTGGGGATTTTCCAAATAGCCAACATCGGCCAGTTTTAGTTAATGTAGGAATTCAAATACCTATAATCAGATCCATTCCAAAACCAAGATGGAACTTTAGAAAATCTAACTGGAGCAAGTTTTCCAATGAACTTGATAAAGTTATTAGGTGGATCCCCCCTGTGAGTGAAAATTATGAAGGATTTGTTGGAGCGGTCTTATCAACGGCAAAAAAGTGCATACCAAGAGGATTTCACAAAGAGTACATTCCAGGATGGATCAAGGATTGTGAAGAACTATACCAGTCTTACATAACCACCAATGATCATGAAATTGCTACTGAATTGTTACAGAGCTTAGATAAAGCTCGCAGAGAAACCTGGGTACAAAAGACAGAGAACTTAGACTTTACAAGATCAAGCAGAGAAGCTTGGAGCCTGCTGAAGAAATTGGGAGGATGCTCCCTACCTAACCGTGATGATCCACATGTTACACCAGATCAAATAGCCAGTAGAATAATTTCTTTGTCCAGGGCACCACCGCATAAGCAACATACAAGAAAGGTTAAGAAAGAACTAACCAACCTCAAGCAACAGGCAGCCCACCGGTCAGAATATGCTAATGACTTCACAGTAGCTGAGATTAATACTGCGCTTAAGGATGTTAAAACAGGTAAATCGCCGGGGTTTGATGGCATTCATCCTGAATTCTTTGTCAATTGTGGGAACAAGACTCGTAAATGGCTTGCAGCTTTCTTTTCTAATATAATGATCACTGGTAAACTACCAAAAGCTTTCAAGAAAACGAAAATCATAGCTGTATTGAAACCCGGTAAACCAAAGGATAAACCAGATAGCTATCGACCGATAGCTCTCCTAAGCTGTTGCTACAAACTTCTGGAAAGACTCATCCTTAACCGAATTGGTTCGAATATTCATGAAGTAACACCTATTGAACAAGCAGGCTTTAGACCAAGTAGAAGCTGCACAGATCAAGTACTAAGTCTCACCACTCATATAGAAGCAGGGTTTCAACAACAACTTAAAACATCTGTTGCTTTTGTTGAACTTACAGCAGCCTATGACACGGTATGGAAGGATGGATTACTCTACAAACTGATGCGTATCATACCATGTCAAACTATGAACAAGCTTATAAACAATATGCTAGTAGTGTGTTTGTGAGAGTTCAGATCCCACCACCACCGCTCCACCGCTGGAATACTAAAATGGTAATATCTCGCGAACCAATCAGGCTAGAGACTTGTACGAGGTGTCATTGAACTCGGGCTAACACACCCTTTCCAATGGACAACATATTTCAACCCCCAAAAGTAATACCTACCCCTACTAGGGGGTGAAATTGTAATTTTTTAGAGAATCTCTCTTTTCAATTGCAACATGTGAGAGTTTGAATGTCGATATGGAATGAAACGTCGTTCTACATAAAGTGCATATGTGCGGTGGATAGCCACTATGAATTAACATGCTTGTTTTCTGTTTTTACGCATGCCCACTCATGGCTTTTGTAAGAGGGTGGGGGAGCGGATCCCTATGGATGGGTTATTGTTGACGAGTCATTGTTGGCGGGGGTCACTGTTGTCGGGTCATTGTGGACGAGTCCTTGTGGACAAGTCCTTGTTGACAGGTCCTTGTGGACAAGTCCTTGTGGACAGGTCCTTGTGGACGAGTCCTTGTGGACAAGTCCTTGTGGACGAGTCCTTGTCCCTTTGGACTGATCCCTTTGGACGGGTCCCTTTGGCCTGGTTCCTACGGACTAACCCATGAATTTATTTAAATTATGTCAAAGGGCCTAACTACATTTGTGTGTGTTGAATTGACGTTGTTCACCACTACTATAATGGAATAACGATATGAAAGGAAAGTGACGAAATACATGTGAACACGTGTGAAATGACCTTATTACCGTCCTCCTTGTGAAACAAGTCACATCCTGTTTTGCTTCATACGTGAGAAAATGTGAGTTCGAACCCGTGGTCGGATTTTGACGAATGAGGTGTCATTGAACTCGGGCTGATACCCCCTTTCCAATGAACAACATATTTCCACCCCAAAATAAAACCTACCCCTACTAGGGGGTGAAATTGTATTTTTTTTTAGAGAATCTCTCTTTCCAATTGCAACATGTGAGAGTTTGAATGCCGATATGGAATAAAACGTTGTTCCACACAAGAGACATGTGTTTGGTGGATAGCCACTATGAATTAACATGCTTGTTTTTGTTTTTTGTTTTTTACGCATGCCCACTCATAGCTTTTGTAAGAGGGCAGGCTTTTTAAAAGATGGCGGCTGTAGTGTAACCTAACCTAACCCAACCCACGAGTGGTGATCAAAAAGTATTTTAAGTGACGCTTGTCGATTGGCAAACCAATAATCAAAGAGGGATATGTCAGGCCTTGAGGTGATAGCCCCTTTTGATTGATCCCTGTTGATTGATCTCTGTTGATTTGTCCCTTTGGACTGGTCTCTGTTGACTAGCCCCTTTTGGACGGGCCCTTTTCGACAGGGGGTCATTTTTGATGGATCCTTTTTGACAGGTGCTTTTCGACGGGTCCCTGTTGACGAGTCATTGCTGACGGGTCCTTGTTGATGAGTCCCTGTGGAAGGGTCATTGTTGACGGGTCCCTATTGACAGGTCATTGTTGACAGGTCATTGTTGACAGGTCATTGATGACAGGTCATTGTTGACGGGTCATTGTTGATGGGTCCTTGCTGACAAGTCCCTGTTGATGGGTCCCTGTGGAAAGGTCGCTTTAGACCGGCCCCTTTGGACTGGTCCCTATGGACCGGCCCATGAAATTTATCCAAATTATGTCAAAGGGCCTAACTACATTTGTGTGTAAAGCAGTGTGTTGAACTGACGTTGTTCACCAGTCCTTACTACTACAATTGGATAACGATATGAAAGGAATTGATTAACTAGACATGAGTTAACTACCAACGAAACACTTTGGCGACTCTGCTTGTTATTGACCAATGAGTAGGGTTTTAGAAAAACTGTTTGCTATTTTGGGTTATATACAAAAAATGCTTAGACCTTCTGAGTGACTATGTTTGCTAAACAAGACATTATACCAGACACGATTAGGATTCTTATGTAGCTCAGACAAGGAAAGAATTTCTACAGAATCTGTTGACATTGAATATAGATTTAGGTATTAGGAAGTCATTTTGAAGGCCTTTGTCTGGAGCGTGGCACTCTATGAAAGTAAAACTTAGACAATTGGTGTAGCAGAAAAGTGGAGAATTGAAGTGTTTGAAATGTGGTGTTACAGGAGAATGATGAAGATTAGATGGGTAAATAGGGTTACTAACAAAGAGGTATTAGGACGAGTGGGGGAGAAGAGATGTATCTGACGACTGTTAATGAAGTAAAGAGATAGGTTGGTAGAACACGTACTAAGACACCCAAGAATAGCAAACTTAGTTAAGGAAGAAAGGTTCGAGGACGAGAACTGTAGGGGTAGACCAAGTTTAGAATATGTTAAACAGATAGCCTTGAATGTAGGGTGTGGTAGCTATATAGAGATGAAACGATTAGCTCGGGACAGATAGGCGTTGAGATCTGCATCAAACCAGTCAAAGGACTAAAGACTCAAACAACAACATGTAAGTTCACTAAAATAATGTTGTGTAACGGTATATGTTAGTCAACGAACAGTAATGCATTACTAAAACCCATGACACGATACCTAAGAGCTTTTCTAAAATGATTTTAAAATGCCTTTAACCCTATATTGAACACCCAGTTCACAAGACTCATAACCGCAATGTTATGGTAAAACAAAACAAAATCTATATTTCAAAACAAGCAAGTGGTTTAGTCAATGTATACTGGAAAAAGTTTTGTAAACACTCAAGTCCTCAAGACTAATTAAATTAGTAACTGTCAGGTTGACCGAGTGGTTAAGGTGTTTGACTTAAGATCAAATTTTCTGTATAAGGAAGCAAGGGTTCGAATCCCTTACCTGACATAACTATTGCCTTGACATGGCTTGGCCACACTGCATTATTATGACACTCGGTACACAAACCATAGATATAGTGTATTGTTTAAGGCCACTCTCTTTCTGAACATAGTCAGAGACTGTTGATGGTTAACAATTGTATTAATAGTGGGACATGGGGATAGTAATTAAGAAAAACAGACAATACCCATACAATATTTTTATTAAATTCATTTTATAATAGTTACACACTGAATTCAAGTCTATCTCTGTACCATTGTTCTATATAGACTTTTAAACACAACGCTTGTTGTAGATCCTTTTACAACTTTCTCGAGGTACTCCTGCTCTTAAAAACTGGGGAAGCCGCAATGGTTTTATAAACATAAAACCCTCATCCTCTTCTTTTTCATAATTATCATCATCATCATCATCATTATGAATATTATCATCAAAATTATTATAGTCATTGTCACCATCATTATCATCATCATCATCATTCTCAACATCACTAGAACTATCCAATTCCTCTTGTTTGTTTTCCACAGGGACCTCTTGTAGAGTCTGCGTTGCTTTTGATAGTGTTAAGGGTTTTTTGAACGATGGTATTTGTCCTAACATGTCTTTTTGAGGTGATGATGAATGCTTTTAACAAACAATGCACTATCTTGAGCAGCAATATATTTTTCTTGGACTTGCTTTTTTTTACCTGGGTTAGAGTATTTTGCGTATTTAAATGTGTATTAATTTGAGATTCACAATGATGTTCTTTTGAAGTAAGTACGTTGGAGTCTTTTGTTTTAATCATTCCTCGACACTTTTTGGATCGTTGTTTTGAACATCGCCAAATAACAGTTCCATCTTTATTGGTTGTTTTTACAATATATGTATATCCTTTATAGAAGACACATGGCTTGCCATGACTGGTTGTTGAGACTTCCATATCAACGAATACATATGAATTAAATTTTAGTAAAGTCGCATGAACAATCTTTAGATTACAAGTGATTTATACACACACACACTTTCCTAAATGTCAAGATTTATGGATGCTGTTTTCCGCCAACAGCTGCTTACTGCGTATGACAAGGCTGGAGACTGGTAGGTGAGACGGTCTTTCACGATGTGAACACTGTAACAGGCAGTAGTCAACTGACAATATTCTTATACCCCAGTCAAGGTTAACAGGTACTTACTGCGTATGACAAGACCGTACACTCGTAGGTTAGACCGTATTTTTTGTTTGTTGCTAAGGATCCCATATATACCCTAGACATGTTAGTTCTGAACACTTAGTGGTTAATTGTATATATTGAATTTAAATACACAGCTCATACAAGCACGTTTTGCGGATGGGAGGGGTGAGAGGCTGGCAAAAAAGGAAATGTTTTAGTTTAATGAAACGTCATGTCCTAGTAGGCGTGATTTATAGTAGACGCAATTGATAGTAGACGTAATTGATAGTAGGTGTAATCGATACTAGACGTGATTAATAGTAGACGCAATTGATACTAGGCGTGATTGATAGTAGGCGTGATTTGTAGTAAGCGCGATTTATAGTAGACGCAAATGATAGTAGGCGCGATTGATAGTAGGCGTGATTGATAGTAGACGCGATTGATAGTAGGCGCAATTTGACATGGGTGCGACTCAGATCATTTTTGATATCATAAAGTTACAGTGTCAATGTTTATACAAAGTACAAGGTAGAGGGTATTTTAAGACATAACCTCAGCTCACTTAACATAACCTAACTTTACCTAACCTAACTTTGTCACGTGACATGTTCTACAAGTTTAGACTTGCTTTAAGACTGATTATGACGTCATAGATTGATGGGAGGGGTGAGAGGCTGACAAAAAAGGAAATGTTCTGGTTTAATGAAACGTCATGTCCTAGTAGGCGCGATTTATAGTAGACGCAATTGATAGTAGGCGCGATTAATAGTAGACGCAATTGATAGTAGACGTGATTGATAGTAGGCGTGATTTGACATGAGCGCGATTTATAGTAGACGCGAAAGATAGTAGGTGCGATTGATAGTAGGCGTAATTAGACATGGGCGAGATTTATAGTAGACGCAATTGATAGTAGGCGCGATTGATAGTAGGTGTAATTGGTAGTAGGCGCGATTTGAAATGAGCGCGATTTATAGTAGACGCAAATGATAGTAGGCGTGATTGATAGTAGACGCAATTGATACTAGGCGTGATTGATAGTAGGCGTGATTTGTAGTAAGCGCATTTCATAGTAGGCTCAATTGATAGTAGATGCAATTGATAGTAGACGTGATTGATAGTAGGCGCGATTGATAGTAGACGTGATTGATATGGACGCGACTTAGATCATTTTTGATATTACAAAGTTACAGTGTCAATGTTTATACAAAGTACAAGGCAGAGAGGGGGTATTTTAAGACTTAACCTCAGCTCACCTAACATAACCTAACTTTGTCACGTGACATGTTCTACAAGTTTAGACTTGCTTTAAGGCTGACTATGACTATGACGTCATAGATTGATGAGAGGGGTGGGAGGCTGACAAAAAAGGAAATGTTTTGGTTTAATGAAAAGTCATGTCCTAGCAGGCGCGATTGGTAGTAGACGCAATTGATAGTAGACGATATTAATGGTAGGCGCAATTGATAGTAGGTGTGATCAGGTATTTATTGCATATCAAAAGGCTGTACACTCGTGTGTTAGACACTCTATCTTGTTAAGGACCCCTATATATTCCCTATACAAGGCTATACATGTTAGTTCTAAACACTTAGTGGTTATTTGTATTTTAAATTTATATACACAGGTTATACAAGCACGTTTTTTCACACAGTAAAACTTTGTCAAATAGCCACATGCGACACGCAAAGTATGTTTCCGCTATCTAGCGGTGACTATGGAAACTACCTGAACATATCCTAATCTAATCCTAGCTAACTTCACCTGACGTGACCATACCGGTTTGTAAGCAACAACAACAACACACTAAGATTCCATGAATTCCAGAGTACTTTTAGATTAATTATCGACTCTGAACTCTTATAACTATGTCTATCCCACTCTGTCAAAAACACGATTTTTTTTTTAAATTTTTGCTTGATGTCAATACTAAAGTGATAATGGGTTTTCCGATCCTATCACTATAAATTCATTACCCCCACTCTTATCTCGGTCTCGACAACAACCATGCCTATTTTTATTATGTCAGATGATGTAACGTTCGAGGGCAAAGTGGGTGTAAAAGTGAGTGCAAAGTGAGTGCAAAAGTGAGTGCTAAGTAAGTGTAAAATTAGTTGTAAAAGTGAGTGCAAAGTGAGTGCAAAAGTGAGTGCAAAAGTGGGGTGTAAAAGTGGTACCCTATTTGTAATGGCTTATTTGACAAGTTATTTTGTGGTACCCTATTCGTAATGGCTTATTTCACAAGTTGTTTTTGTCAATGTATTTAGAGGATATTTCTCTTGTTCATGGAAAGTATCTCAGCCCTTTTTATGATAGCATAATGCTTACCGTCATGTTTGTAAGCAACAACAACACACTAAAATTCCAAGAATCCAAACTACTCTAAGGTTAATGATGGTCTCTCAACTCCATTCCACGCCTAGTCAAAAACATTATACATTTCAAATTTTTTCAAAAAAGGTAAATTGAGAAAGTAGGGTATATGTATACGTAGGTGTTGGAGTTAGCATATGATTTTTTAGTTTAAATATATACCCTACTTTCTCAATTTACCTTTTTTGAAAAAATTTGAAATGTATAATGTTTTTGACTAGGCGTGGAATGGAGTTGAGAGACCATCATTAACCTTAGAGTAGTTTGGATTCTTGGAATTTTAGTGTGTTGTTGTTGCTTACAAACATGACGGTAAGCATTATGCTATCATAAAAAGAGCTGAGATACTTTCCATGAACAAGAGAAATATCCTCTAAATACATTGACAAAAACAACTTGAGAAATAAGCCATTACGAATAGGGTACCACAAAATAACTTGTCAAATAAGCCATTACAAATAGGGTACCACTTTTACACCCCACTTTTGCACTCACTTTTGCACTCACTTTGCACTCACTTTTACAACTACTTTTACACTTACTTTGCACTCACTTTTGCACTCACTTTGCACTCACTTTTACACCCACTTTGCACTCGAACATTACATCATCTGACATAATAAAAATAGGCATGATTGTTGTCGAGACCGAGATAAGAGTGGGGTAATGAATTTATAGTGATAGGATCGGAAAACCCATTATCACTTTAGTATTGACATCAAGCAAAAATTAAAAAAAAAACGTGTTTTTGACAGAGTGGGATAGACATAGTTATAAGAGTTCAGAGTCGATAATTAATCTAAAAGTACTCTGGAATTCATGGAATCTTAGTGTGTTGTTGTTGTTGCTTACAAACCGGTATGGTCACGTCAGGTGAAGTTAGCTAGGATTAGATTAGGATATGTTCAGGTAGTTTCCATAGTCACCGCTAGATAGCGGAAACATACTTTGCGTGTCGCATGTGGCTATTTGACAAAGTTTTACTGTGTGAAAAAACGTGCTTGTATAACCTGTGTATATAAATTTAAAATACAAATAACCACTAAGTGTTTAGAACTAACATGTATAGCCTTGTATAGGGAATATATAGGGGTCCTTAACAAGATAGAGTGTCTAACACACGAGTGTACAGCCTTTTGATATGCAGTAAGTACCTGATCACACCTACTATCAATTGCGCCTACCATTAATCGCGTCTACTATCAATTGCGTCTACTACCAATCGCGCCTGCTAGGACATGACTTTTCATTAAACCAAAACATTTCCTTTTTTGTCAGCCTCCCACCCCTCTCATCAATCTATGACGTCATAGTCATAGTCAGCCTTAAAGCAAGTCTAAACTTGTAGAACATGTCACGTGACAAAGTTAGGTTAGGTAAAGTTAGGTTATGTTAGGTGAGCTGAGGTTAAGTCTTAAAATACCCCCTCTCTGCCTTGTACTTTGTATAAACATTGACACTGTAACTTTGTAATATCAAAAATGATCTAAGTCGCGTCCATATCAATCACGTCTACTATCAATCGCGCCTACTATCAATCACGTCTACTATCAATTGCATCTACTATCAATTGAGCCTACTATGAAATGCGCTTACTACAAATCACGCCTACTATCAATCACGCCTAGTATCAATTGCGTCTACTATCAATCACGCCTACTATCATTTGCGTCTACTATAAATCGCGCTCATGTCAAATCGCGCCTACTACCAATTACACCTACTATCAATCGCGCCTACTATCAATTGCGTCTACTATAAATCTCGCCCATGTCTAATTACGCCTACTATCAATCGCGCCTACTATCTTTCGCGTCTACTATAAATCGCGCTCATGTCAAATCACGCCTACTATCAATCACGTCTACTATCAATTGCGTCTACTATTAATCGCGCCTACTATCAATTGCGTCTACTATAAATCGCGCCTACTAGGACATGACGTTTCATTAAACCAGAACATTTCCTTTTTTGTCAGCCTCTCACCCCTCCCATCAATCTATGACGTCATAATCAGTCTTAAAGCAAGTCTTAACTTGTAGAACATGTCACGTGACAAAGTTAGGTTAGGTAAAGTTAGGTTATGTTAAGTGAGCTGAGGTTATGTCTTAAAATACCCTCTACCTTGTACTTTGTATAAACATTGACACTGTAACTTTATGATATCAAAAATGATCTGAGTCGCGCCCATGTCAAATTGCGCCTACTATCAATCGCGTCTACTATCAATCACGCCTACTATCAATCGCGTCTACTATCATTTGCGTCTACTATAAATCGCGCTTACTACAAATCACGCCTACTATCAATCACGCCTAGTATCAATTGCGTCTACTATTAATCACGTCTAGTATCGATTACACCTACTATCAATTACGTCTACTATCAATTGCGTCTACTATAAATCACGCCTACTAGGACATGACGTTTCATTAAACTAAAACATTTCCTTTTTTTCCAGCCTCTCACCCCTCCCATCCGCAAAACGTGCTTGTATGAGCTGTGTATTTAAATTCAATATATACAATTAACCACTAAGTGTTCAGAACTAACATGTCTAGGGTATATATGGGATCCTTAGCAACAAACAAAAAATACGGTCTAACCTACGAGTGTACGGTCTTGTCATACGCAGTAAGTACCTGTTAACCTTGACTAGGGTATAAGAATATTGTCAGTTGACTACTGCCTGTTACAGTGTTCACATCGTGAAAGACCGTCTCACCTACCAGTCTCCAGCCTTGTCATACGCAGTAAGCAGCTGTTGGCGGAAAACAACATCCATAAATCTTGACATTTAGGAAAGTGTGTGTGTGTGTGTAAATCACTTGTAATCTAAAGATTGTTCATGTGACTTTACTAAAATTTAATTCATATGTATTAGTTGATATGGAAGTCTCAACAACCAGTCATGGCAAGCCATGTGTCTTCTATAAAGGATATACATATATTGTAAAAAGTCCTCTCGGCACGCCGGAAGGCGGAGGTAGATTTCACCGGACAAACTTGGGGATAGGCGAAAATAGGCAGAATATGCAGATTTTCGTAGAAGGATCAGACCTCATTTAATGCGAGAAGGTATTTTATAATTGGAGCTTAATTAACTTTGTTTTTCGTCATTTTATGCTTATTTTAAACATTTTATTGTCTTATGGGAACGGTAACCTTCTTGTCATTTGGGGTCCATTTTTATACTTGTGGTCACACTGTCCTTATGCTAGGTTTCGACACTGATGTGCAACTATGTAACAGTCTGTTACTTCTTCACGCAAAATTATATCTACCGCAGAGATTTTGGTTGGTTCCTCAGTTTAGGGGCTGCGACAACGCGGTCATGTAACCCCGTGTACTTTGGGATGGCTGTATTAGTCTGTAATTCAGGTAAGGACTGCAGACGGTCAATTTCAAGCAGTAGTTACTAATGTTGCTACCAGGTACTACCGTCAACGACACCTAGCTGTGAACTTGGCTACTAGATGCCACCGCAACCAGCAACTCGCAACGAACGTTGGAACTTCCCCTCCAAAGGAAAGCATACTGAGGGATTTTTGGCGCTCTTAGAAAATCCGACGACTTCGGCCGGCTTTGAACTCGCGACCTTGGGCATAAACATTCAGCATGCTACCAGTTACGTCACCGAAGCCGCTTCACACTTAGATGGAAATCTGAATCTGATCTCGTGCAAGTGCGTTATCTTGGCAACGTCTGATGGCTCATCCCTCATCAATTTAGTAGTGTTGCCATGGCAACCACTGATAGGTCTTGGCATTGTCTTATAATTCCGAAATTATTTTTCTCATCCCTTGGCATAATGGTGGGTTATATCAAAAATTCTTTCAGACAAAAGTTTTAGGTAATTATTATGGGAATATTGTCCATTTTGTACGGTTTTGATATTGTGCCTATTAAGAGAGATATGATTAATGTTTCCCGAAAAACCCACTTTTTCCCACCCCTTTGGTCAATGGTTGGTGCTATAAAAAAAACTCTTCAAACATACATTTTTGGGCTTTATCCGACACATAGTATGAATGTTGAACGGATTCGATATTTCACATATTAAGAGAGTTATAGCAATATTTCACTTTTTCGAAAAAAAAAGCCCCCCATTTTCACCCCCCAACGACCGATTTAGCCCAGTAACGAACTCGACCGAGATTTTATAGGTATACGTATTCGGTAAAAAATTCAAAGTGATTGGTACAAAATTACGGCAGTTATCGTGTCCACAATAAACTGATATACATATACATACATAAATTATATATAACTTTTGAACTGACGGTGGTTTTGGGGCCTGGGGATGTGAAACGCGAAGATATGTCGAAATTTTCCGGAAGTCGAAACATGGTACCCATTGCAATAGTTAGCTTTCTAACGAAATCTACCTCTGGTTGGTTCCTCAGTTTAGGGGCTGCGACAACGCGGTCATCTAACCCCGTGTACTTTGGGTGAGTGTAGAATCTGTCTGATACACGGTGTGAATTGTAATGGCTGTATTAGTCTTAATTCATGTAAGTACTGCAGACGGTCAATTTCAAGCAGTAGTTCCTAATGTTGCTACCAGGTACAACCGTCAACGACACCTAGCTGTGAACTTGGCTACTAGATGCCACCCCAACCATCAACTCGCAACGAACGTTGGAACTTCCCCTCCAAAGGAAAGCATACTGAGGGATTCTAGTGCTCTTAGAAAATCCGACGACTTCGGCCGGCTTTGAAACCGCGACATTGGGCATAGACATTCAGCATGCTACCAGTTACGTCACCGAAGCCGCTTCCCACTTTATCAGGCGGCTTTGGTGGCGTAGTCGGTAACATGCTGAGCTTCTATGCCCAAGATACCGGGTTCAAACCCGGCCGAAGCCGTCGGATTTTTTAAGAGCGTTAAATATCCCTCAGTATGCCTTCCTTCGGAGGGGAAGTAAAGCCGGCGGTCCCATGTCATAGATTTATGGCATGTTAAAGATCCTTCCACTAATTGCACCTGTGTGAAGCTAAATTGGATAGGTTAAGAATGTATACAACGCTCGTAGGTTTCTATGTTCGTTGCCAAGAGCCGACTGCGGCGGCGTCTAGTAGCTCAGTTCTGAACTTGGCCTCGTAGTCGTTGACAGTGGCGCTTGGCGGCAAAAGTAGGAACTATCTGAAAAATTGTTAGTTGCAGTACTTAAATTAACAAACAGATAACACACACTAATACAGTCATCACAATTAACACCGATTATCAGACAGATTCTACACACACCCAAAGTACACGGGGCTACATGACCGCGTTGTCGCAGCCCCTAAACTTAAGAACCAACCAACCAACCACTTAATCAGATGGAAATACTGAATCTGATCTCGTGCAAGTGCGTTGTCATGGCAACGTCTGATGGTCCATGCCTCATCAATTTAGTAGTGTTGCCATGGCAACCACTGATAGCTCTTGGCATTTTCTTATAATTCCGAAATCATTTTTCTCGTCCCTTGGCGTAATGGTGGGTCATATCAAAAATTCTTTCAGACAAAAGTTTTAGGTAATTATTAGGGGAATATTGTCCATTTTGTACGGTTTTGATATTGTGCCTATTAAGAGAGATATGATTAATGTTTCCCGAAAAACCCACTTTTTTCCACCCCTTTGGTCAATGGTTGGTGCTATCAAAAATCTTATTTGACATAAATTTTTGGCACTTATCCGACACATATTATGAACTTTGAATGGATTCGATATTGCACGTATTAAGAGAGTTATAGCGAAATTTCACTTTTTCGAAAAAAGCCCCCCATTTTCACCCCCTTCGACCGATTTAGCCCAGTAACGAACTCGACCGAGATTTTATAGGTATACATCTTCGGTAAAAAATTCGAAGTAATTGGTGCAAAATTACGGCAGTTATCGTGTCCACAAGAAACTGATATACATATATATATATATACATATATATATATATACATAAATTATATATAAACTTTTGAACTGACGGTGGTTTTGGGGTCTGGGGGATGTAAAACGCGAAGATATGTCGAAATTTTCCGGAAGTCGAAACATGGGACCCATTGCAATAGTTAGCTTTCTAATGAAATCTACCTAAAACAACCAATAAAGATGGAACTGTTATTTGGCGATGTTCAAAACAACGATCCAAAAAGTGTCGAGGAATGATTAAAACAAAAGACTCCAACGTACTTACTTCAAAAGAACATAATTGTGAATCTCAAATTAATACACATTTAAATACGCAAAATACTCTAACCCAGGTAAAAAAGCAGGTCCAAGAAAAATATATTGCTGCTCAAGATAGTGCATTGTTTGTTAAAAAGCATTCATCATCACCTCAGAAAGACATGTTAGGACAAATACCATCGTTCAAAAAACCCTTAACACAATCAAAAGCAACGCAGACTCTACAAGAGGTCGCTGTGGAAAACAAACAAGAGGAATTGGATAGTTCTAGTGATGTTTAGAATGATGATGATGATGATAATGATGGTGACAATGACTATAATAATTTTGATGATAATATTCATAATGATGATGATGATGATGATAATTATGAAAAAGAAGAGGATGAGGGTTTTATGTTTATAAAACCATTGCGGCTTCCCCAGGTTTTAAGAGCAAGAGTACCTGGAGAAAGTTGTAAAAGGATCTACAACAAGCGTTGTATTTAAAAATCTATATAGAACAATGGTAAAGAGATAGACTTGAATTCAGTGTGTAACTATTATAAAATGAATTTAATAAAAATATTGTATGGGTATTGTCTGTTTTTCTTAATTACTATCCCCATGTCCCACTATTAATACAATTGTTAACCATCAACAGTCTCTGACTATGTTCAGAAAGAGAGTGGCCTTAAACAATACACTATATCTATGGTTTGTGTACCGAGTGTCATAATAATGCAGTGTGGCCAAGCCATGTCAAGGCAATAGTTATGTCAGGTAAGGGATTCGAACCCTTGCTTCCTTATACAGAAAATTTGATCTTAAGTCAAACACCTTAACCACTCGGTCAACCTGACAGTTACTAATTTAATTAGTCTTGAGGACTTGAGTGTTTACAAAACTTTTTCCAGTATACATTGACTAAACCACTTGCTTGTTTTGAAATATAGATTTTGTTTTGTTTTACCATAACATTGCGGTTATGAGTCTTGTGAACTGGGTGTTCAATATAGGGTTAAAGGCATTTTAAAATCATTTTAGAAAAGCTCTTAGGTATCGTGTCATGGGTTTTAGTAATGGATTACTGTTCGTTGACTAACATATACCGTTACACAACATTATTTTAGTGAACTTACATGTTGTTGTTTGAGTCTTTAGTCCTTTGACTGGTTTGATGCAGATCTCAGCGCCTATCTGTCCCGAGCTAATCGTTTCATCTCTATATAGCTACCACACCCTACATTCAAGGCTATCTGTTTAACATATTCTAAACTTGGTCTACCCCTACAGTTCTCGTCCTCGAACCTTTCTTCCTTAACTAAGTTTGCTATTCTTGGGTGTCTTAGTACGTGTTCTACCAACCTATCTCTTTACTTCATTAACAGTCGTCAGATACATCTCTTCTCCCCCACTCGTCTTAATACCTCTTTGTTAGTAACCCTATTTACCCATCTAATCTTCATCATTCTCCTGTAACACCACATTTCAAACACTTCAATTCTCCACTTTTCTGTTACACTAATTGTCTACGTTTTACTTTCATAGAGTGCCACGCTCCAGACAGAGGCCTTCAAAATGACTTCCTAATACCTAAATCTATATTCAATGTCAACAGATTCTGTAGAAATTCTTTCCTTGTCTGAGCTACATAAGAATCCTAATCGTGTCTGGTATAATGTCTTGTTTAGCAAACATAGTCACTCAGAAGGTCTAAGCATTTTTTGTATATAACCCAAAATAGCAAACAGTTTTTCTAAAACCCTACTCATTGGTCAATAACAAGCAGAGTCGCCAAAGTGTTTCGTTGGTAGTTAACTCATGTCTAGTTAATCAATTCCTTTCATATCGTTATCCAATTGTAGTAGTAAGGACTGGTGAACAACGTCAGTTCAACACACTGCTTTACACACAAATGTAGTTAAGCCCTTTGACATAATTTGGATAAATTTCATGGGCCGGTCCATAGGGACCAGTCCAAAGGGGCCGGTCTAAAGGGACCTTTCCACAGGGACCCATCAACAGGGACTTGTCAGCAAGGACCCATCAACAATGACCCGTCAACAATGACCTGTCATCAATGACCTGTCAACAATAACCTGTCAATAGGGACCCGTCAACAATGACCCGTCCACAGGGACTCATCAACAAGGACCCGTCAGCAATGACTCGTCAACAGGGACCCGTCGAAAAGCACCTGTCAAAAAGGATCCATCAAAAATGACCCCCTGTCAAAAAGGGCCCGTCCAAAACGGGCTAGTCAACAGAGACCAGTCCAAAGGGACAAATCAACAGAGATCAATCAACAGGGATCAATCAAAAGGGGCTATCACCTCAAGGCCTGACATATCCCTCTTTGATTATTGGTTTGCCAATCGACAAGCGTCACTTAAAATACTTTTTGATCACCACTCGTGGGTTGGGTTAGGTTAGGTTACACTACAGCCGCCATCTTTTAAAAAGCCTGCCCTCTTACAAAAGCTATGAGTGGGCATGCGTAAAAAACAAAAAAAAAACAAGCATGTTTATTCATAGTGGCTATCCACCAAACACATGTCTCTTGTGTGGAACAACGTTTTATTCCATATCGGCATTCAAACTCTCACATGTTGCAATTGGAAAGAGAGATTCTCTAAAAAAATTACAATTTCACCCCCTAGTAGGGGTAGGTTTTATTTTGGGGTGGAAATATGTTGTTCATTGGAAAGGGGGTATCAGCCCGAGTTCAATGACACCTCATTCGTCAAAATCCGACCACGGGTTCGAACTCACATTTTCTCACGTATGAAGCAAAACAGGATGTGACTTGTTTCACAAGGAGGACGGTAATAAGGTCATTTCACACGTGTTCACATGTATTTCGTCACTTTCCTTTCATATCGTTATTCCATTATAGTAGTGGTGAACAACGTCAATTCAACACACACAAATGTAGTTAGGCCCTTTGACATAATTTAAATAAATTCATGGGTTAGTCCGTAGGAACCAGGCCAAAGGGACCCGTCCAAAGGGATCAGTCCAAAGGGACAAGGACTCGTCCACAAGGACTTGTCCACAAGGACTCGTCCACAAGGACCTGTCCACAAGGACCTGTCCACAAGGACTTGTCCACAAGGACCTGTCAACAAGGACTTGTCCACAAGGACTCGTCCACAATGACCCGACAACAATGACCCCCGCCAACAATGACTCGTCAACAATAACCCATCCATAGGGATCCGCTCCCCCACCCTCTTACAAAAGCCATGAGTGGGCATGCGTAAAAACAGAAAACAAGCATGTTAATTCATAGTGGCTATCCACCGCACATATGCACTTTATGTAGAACGACGTTTCATTCCATATCGACATTCAAACTCTCACATGTTGCAATTGAAAAGAGAGATTCTCTAAAAAATTACAATTTCACCCCCTAGTAGGGGTAGGTATTACTTTTGGGGGTTGAAATATGTTGTCCATTGGAAAGGGTGTGTTAGCCCGAGTTCAATGACACCTCGTACAAGTCTCTAGCCTGATTGGTTCGCGAGATATTACCATTTTAGTATTCCAGCGGTGGAGCGGTGGTGGTGGGATCTGAACTCTCACAAACACACTACTTATGCTGTCTGAAAGATATTTCCAAGTGGTTCTTGGGACCAAAATAAGTAAGCAAAAGAAACTGAACAATGGACTCCCACAAGGTTCCGTTTTAGCTCCAGTGCTCTTTAACTTGCACACATCAGATCTCCCTTTAACGCAGTCGAGAAAATTCATTTATGCAGATGACCTGGCTTTGGCAACTCAACAAAGAACCCTTGAGAAGAGCGAACAAATTCTTTCCTCAGATCTAAGCATTATGAATGAATATTTCAAGAAATAGAGACTAACACCGAATCCTAGTAAGACTGAAGTTAGTTGTTTCCATTTAAACAACAGGTTGGCAAATACAAAGCTGAATGTCATATTTAATGAGAAAGTCCTCCATCATCAACATTTTCCAAAATATTCAGGCGTTACTCTCGATAGAACTTTGTCCTTCAAGAAGCACCTGCAGAACACTGCAGGAAAACTAAGATCACGCAATAACATCTTGAAGAAGTTATGCGGAACCACATGGGGAGCTACAGCAACAACATTACGATCTTCTGCTCTAGGACTTGTCTATTCAGCTGCTGAATACTGTGCTCCGGTGTGGCTTAACAGTCCACATGTGAAGCAGATTGATGTCCAATTGAATTCGGCGATGAGGATTATATCAGGTTGCATCAGGACCACTCCTCTGTACTGGCTTTCACCTCTAAGTCATATTGCACCACCTGACTTACGTAGACAAAACTCTCTCTTGAGGGAATATCAAAAGATAATTTCCACTCCAAAGCTTCCTATTCATTGTGACATACCTACAGTAAAGATAAGTCGCTTGAAATCCCGCCGACCACCCATCCTAACAGCGGAATATCTACAATTAAATACTTTTCAGATTGACAACAAGTGGTCTGAGGTATGGAATAATTTATTCCATGAGAAATATGGAAACTTCATTGATCCTATCAAGAAACCAGCTGGCATGGAACTACCACGCCATACATGGAAATCACTCAACAGAATTCGAACGGGACATGGGGTCTGCGCAGACAGCTTATTCAAGTGGAATAAGGCTTCCTCACCTCAGTGCGACTGTGGTTTTGAAAGACAGACCATCCAAAATATCGTGGAGGACTGCAGCCTTCGAGCCTATCATGGGAACCTCAAAGACTTTCATGATGCAACGCAGCCTGCTCTAGATTGGATTTCCAATTTAAATCTAACCTTGTAAATTTGAACTTTTTATCTATTGAATATGTGTCTCCTCATTCAAAATTTATTTTAATATTGTTCTTTTAGGCTAAATACTAATGTATATGTTTAATGTGTTCTTTAGCTTGTAATTATGTAACCATGCCATACGCTAAATAAATTTCCACTATTTTTGTTGCACCAACAGACCAGGTTTCAGTTAAGTTATGCATCGTCAGATTTTAATAAAAATTACTTTCAAATTTCTAATCTATATTATTGATTTCAAGAATTTTATTTTCAGTAAGAAGGTTTTCTTTGCTTGTCCTAACCTACCTTTTGTATCATGTTTGCTTCGCCCATGACTGCCTATATTTCATATTGAATTCTTCCTTGAAGACTGTGTCTTAACCCGTTGCGTGCTTCGCCCGTTTATAAACGGTGTACAAAAACTTTTTTTCATATTCGCCATTCGCTTTCGATTGTCGAGTCGATCTCTGGCATGTTCTGCCATCTGTTGGGCATTATGTAGTACTACTTCAGTTAGGATATTTGCTTCTGGAAGTAACTAACAGAGCATTTTGTTGACTTCTATCCTCTACAGCTGGTGTTCATCTGTGATGTAAACAAGCATGGCGGAATAACAAGCAAATAATTCATGCCACGTTGTGATTTCGGATCAAAGAACATAAATGTTTGCTCTAGTAAGGAGGAACAAGTATTACTTACCTACTGATTATAGGAAATAATTTTACTTTTAACCCTGTCATTGGTATGGAGATGAAGCATGGTCACAAAAATGTTAATTTCGATTTGTTTCATAATGAAAATTAATATAAACTTAGGTGTAATCGAAATCCAGGGACGCAAAATTCTCAGAAAAAAATGGCCCCGTTTATGTTAATGGTATATGGATTAAGAGGAAAACCACAGACTTGTACACAGTAATCAATAAGTTCAGTGATACAGTGCATAAGAGACGATTGAAATTTTATGGTCCCATCTGCAGAATGGACAACACCAGATATGAAAAAAACTGCTTCATATAATTAATTCAAAGAAGGTCAAAATCAGTTGGTTAGAAGAAATCACACAGGATAAACATTACAGAAGATATCATCATGAATAGCAAGACTTTTGGAACTCTAGTTACAAATCACTCTTTCACCGAAAAATCTAAAAAGACCACAGGAAGAAAATGGACGGAAGAACGTAAGAAGGGTCATAGCGAGTTCATGAGGAGATTTTGGAAGGAGAAGAAGAGGAAAACACCATCAACCCAAGTCAACAAGTTCAATCGCGCTCCCTAAGTGGGCAAAACGAAGAAAGAAACGTAGGAGTATGAATCTCCATTTAGATTAATAATGACCCAAAACCTATAGACATTTAATGTGCCCCTGATAAGTTAAAAGTTACGGCTTCCACAATTTATTTAAAATACAAATCAAAAATAAAAACCTCAGTACTGAGGTAGCGAATAACTAGGTTGGTTGGTTCCTGAGTTTAGGGGCTGCGACAACGCAGTCATGTAGCCCCATGTACTTTGGGTGTGTGTGGAATCCGTCTGATAACCGGTGTTAATTATGATAGCTGTTATATTGTGTGTCATCTGTAATTCAGGTAAGTACTGCAGACGATCAATTTCAAGTAGTTCCTACTTTTGCTACCAAATGCTACCGTCTAAGACATCTACCTACAAACATGGCTACTAGATGCCGCCGCAACCAAGCAAATAGCTAACTGGGTAACTTAGCACTTAAAAGATTAAGGTATTAATATACTGTAGAATACTGTACGTTTTAACAAAATTTCCATAATTTTAAAATAAACATTTTTAAACTTTGTAAGTGGCTAACGAGAATGTAAATAAAGGTAGTTATGCCTTTGTAATGTATAATATACAATTTAAGGGTTGTCCAGATTTTTGTTTGTAATAAAAATTAACATTTTTTTGAAATCACCTAGCTACTACCATAATGAATTTATATTCGACCCTGGCGAAATGTAAATATTATAAGTCAGAAAACTGTACTATAATGAGGCTCATTATAGTACAAGTTTTCATTATGATACAGTTTCTCCCACCAATCAGAGCTCAAGAAACAGTTGTGTGATCAATTAGGTGAGGATAGCATTGCACCTGCGCTCACATCCATGGCCCCGTATTTTAAATTTCACTGCGTGGCGAGTGTCATAGTGAGGTATTCCAGGAGGCTATTGTCAAATACAAGGTATTCTCTGCGTCCCAAGCACTCTGTTCAGTATATAAAACTGGTGAAATATCGACAGATATTTATGAATATTTATGTTCTAAGATAAAATAGTTATATCGTCGAACATAAACAGTTGTATGCAACTCGCATATAATGGTAATTATGACACTCGTATGGAAATTATAAAACTCGCTACGCTCGTTTTATAAACATACTCGTGTTTTAATTATTGCCATTATAGGTTCGTTGCATAATGTAGTATTATTTCACCTTTCCCTTCACATAATAACAGTATTAACATTAGTTTTTTAGTTTATTGCTATTATACCAAAGAATATAACGTGTTATTTCAAAATTAGTTTTTTTCTTTTCTTCGTATTCAGTTTTTGAATGGGTACATATTTTTCCTCAACTTAGTACAGAATATCCCTAATTTAATTTGAGATCTTGTTGAAGTACTTGAATTAGTACTTATTTGAACCTATAAAAAACACAATTGTTATACCGGGAGAATCAGCTGCCCCTGATAATATTGTTTTATGCAGCCCAACTAACGTGTGTTGTCAGGGAGGTCGATATTTCTCTGCTTGCATCCCGTACGGTACTAATGCACGGCAAGCATATCCTGCAAACGAAAATAAACACTATTAATTTTCCCTCGTATTAATTTGTAGTCACATCGAGGGAAACGCTCCCCTTCACGGTCGTGGTGAGCGATTTAACGCATACGGCTACACTGCAGGGATTTGAACGAACCAACTTCGCACTACCAAAATTATGGATTTTGTAAAGAGCCAGGAATTTTAGCTATATGCGACTGACTGCGTGGCGCAGCGGTAAAGTTCTCACCTGCTATGCCCAAGGTTGCAGGATCAAATACTGGCGCAGTCAGTTGGCATTTGAGGTTGCGCAAATACGAGGGAGCCGTGTCAGTAGATTTACTGGCACGTTAAAGATACCCTTCGTGGCAAAATTCCGGCACCTAATCGTCTCTAAAAGCCCCAGTAGTTATTGTTGTTGTTGATTGATTTAGGGACTTTGCAACATCTTGGTCATGTATCCTCAAGCACTTGGATGTGTGTGGAATTTTTTTGATGACCTGTGTCACTGTGATGCCTGTACTAATGTGTGTATTTGTAATTAAGGTAGGATTTGGGTTGGATGCGGCCGTGGCCTTAAGTTATTAACCATCCCAGCATTTTCCCCAGAAGAAGTGGGGAAACCACGGACAACCACTTCTTTGATGGCTGAGGTGAGAATCTAACCCACCTCTTCTAAATTTTGCCTCACGAAGCTCAGTGTACCCCATTTCAGTCAGCAGACCAGAATTAATGTCTTGGAAGAGCCGGGAATCGAACCCGGGCCTCCGTGGTGACAGCCAAGAATGTTGGCCACTACGCGGTGAGGCGGATCATTGTAGTTAAAAGGGACGCAAATTCAATATTATTATTATTATTATTAGGGATTATATGGATGGTCTGTAGAATTAGAAACGAGGAAATCAGGAAAAGGACAGGACAAGAGGATGTCATCACGAGGGCCAAGAAACTGAAATGGACATGGGCAGGCCATGTACTCAGAATGGATCACGCAAGGTGGACCTACTCAACTACAGTGTGGGAGCCCAGAGATGGAAGAAGAAACCCCGGCCGTCCGAAGACCAGATGGTCAGACGAGCTCCAGTCGACGATGGGGAAGCAGTGGATGAGAGCGGCAGATCAACGGAATTCGTGGAGGACTGTCGTCGACACAGTTTTTTGAAACATCCCTAGACTCATCGTCAGCTTAGATAAATCTTCAGGATAATATGAACTAGGTCCAATTTTTACGAGTGAAAATGTTTAACATAATACGATCATTTGTGAGGAAGATGAATAAGAGTGTAAATAGTCAGGACAATTAGTTTTAAGTTACTATTAAGGTAAATGTTCATCAGCCTAGCTCATCTGATGAAATATCTCAGAGCTACCCTGCTAGCAGGAGGCCTTTACCCTTTATGGGATTTACCAATGGCTAATAATAATAATAATAATAATAATAATAATAATAATAATAATAATGATAATGATAATGATAATGATAATGATAATGATAATGATAATGATAATGATAATGATAATGATAATGATAATAATAATAATAATAATAATAATAATAATAATAATAGCCTGCGTGGCTTAGGCGGCAGCACGCCGGCCTCTCACCGCTGGGTCCGTGGTTCAAATCCCGGTCACTCCATGTGAGATCTGTGCTGGACAAAACGGAGGCAGACAGAGTTTTCTCCGGGTACTCCGGTTTTCCCTGTCACAATTTCATTCCAGAAACACTCTCCACTATCATTTCATTTCATCTGTCATTCATTTAATCATGGCCCCAGAGGAGTGCGTCAGGCCTCGGCAGACGGCACAGTTCATATCCTCGCCACTAGATGGGAGCTTCATTCATCCATTCCTGACCCGGTCGGAGACTGGAAGCAGGCTGTGGATTTTTTCAATAATAATAATAATGTAGCCTACGTATTTACTAATTCCTTTAAATGTTGGCTTTGGACTCGAGAACTGAACAAGAAAGAAAGAAAGAAAGAAAGAAAGAAAGAAAGAAAGAAATAATAATTGTCAAGTTTCCAAGACTGCATTCATAAGTGACAGTACTTTCCGAGAAATAGTTGCTCCTTTATTAAAGTTTGCTATTGTCCTATTCTTTATCTTGTTGTTGTTGATTCATTTAGGGGCTTTACATCATAGTCACGTAAGCCGAAGTACTGGGTGTGTGTTGATTTCATCTGATAATCTGTGTTATTGTGATGGCTGTATTAGATTGTGAATTTTTAATTGGGGTGGGAATTGAAAAGGAGGCGATCTTGGCCTTGAGTTAGGAACCATCTCTGCATTTTCCTGGCGCAGAAGTAGGGAAACCACGGTAAAACACTTTTAGGTTGACTGATATGGGATATGGGAGTCTTCTCAGTTGTATCTCACAAGGCCGAGTGTTCCTCGTTCCAGCTCTCAGACCAGAATTGAATTGACATAGCCGTGAATCAAACCCGGACCTTAGGATCGATCGCCAAGAACGCTAGCCACTACACCATGAGGTGGACGTGAAGATTACTCAACTGACCATTAATGCCTACACCAGTACATTGTACATAATAGTACATTATGCAACGAGCCTATAATGGCAATAATTAAGACACGAGTATGTTTATAAAACGAGCGTAAGCGAGTTTTATCATTTCCATATGAGTGTCTTAATTACCATTATAGGCGAGTTGCATATGACTGTTTATGTTCGACGATTATTATAACTTTATTATATGTTTCAACATAAATATTCATAAATATCTGTTGACATTCAGTCACTAGAATTTTGCGATCAGAGTGCAAGCACTGGGTAGGAAATCTCTGTTTTCCAAGTGCTCTGACCGAACGACGCATGCGCTCTGTGTGCTTGGCAATGTTTACAGACTGCCGATGTGCATCTGCATTCAGTCAAACTGTCACTGAAGTCGTTTGAAAGCAATGCGCTGTGTTGAAATTGGTGTTGGGGATATTAAGGTATATACAGTGATATTTCTAGACTCATATTCGCCAGTTTATTTACGCGAACATATGCACGGTGCACTTTAGGTAATTTATATAGGCCTAGACATGTTGGATTTTGAGCGCATGCGCGAAGGTATCCTTACCTAATTGGTCAAACAACTGTTTGTTGAGCTCTGATTGGTGGGAGAAACTGTTTCATAATGAAAAATAGTGTTATAATGAGCCTCATTATGATACAGTTTTCTGAGACATAATGTTTATATTTCGACATCGTCGAACATAAAATTCATTCTAATACAAAAGTTTGATGCTTTTCAGTCGGTCAACACGATTGCACCCAAATGAGATGGGTTATTCCCCAATCCTGAAGCAAATTTACTTGAGATTAATAAATTCACATGGATGAAGGAAAAGATACATCGTACATCCTGATCCAATAACATGTTTCCCTTATTAATCCCTTGGCTACATCATTATGCCGTGTCATGTTTCCGACGGGGTGTGTTTTCTAGTAGAGAGAAGTGGGATGAGCTCTCGACGAATGTGTGTTGTTTAAAATATTGGGGTTGTTTATTTTATCTAAGTGTATCTCGATTGCTTCCTTTATGTCAAGAGCTCTGCCTTTCAGTTCGTGATGAATTATTTTTAAATCGGTTTCAATGTTAGTGAAACTTTGTCCCGCGTCGCACATGTGTTCGCATACGGCCGAGTGGTGTCTTCCTGATTGTGGTCATTCCAGTTTGCGTTCATCTCATTAGTAGTCCAGATTGCGGTCACTTTCTTTTTAGGGAATAGCTATGAACATTCCAGCGTCCAGATTGCGATCACTTTTCTTGGGAGACCGGTCCGGTTGTAACTCCCCTTGGGATTTCCTCACCTTTCACTTCCAGCCCTCTTGCCAATGTTATTTACTTTTACGAGACGAATTTTTCGAGGTAATGAAAATAATGTTTTTCACGATATAGCCTACAGTACCTATTATAACAATATATATCTCGCGCCCCAAATGGGAGAGATCTTTATGGACCTATCTAGAATAATGACGAAATTAAGTTGGTAATATCGAAATTTCTAATTAGTTCGAAATATGATGTAGCCTGATAGAGCACTACAGTTGGGAGCCCTGGTGACTGAATATATTCTTAGTTCCATCTCTTAAGGTACAGAATTCAAAATTTGGTTGAAGTCCAATGGATAGCATGGACGTTACATGCAGTTAGACATTGGATCTATCAGCGCGCGTAAAATCATGTTGGCAACAATGTCTTGCATGTGTTGGTCATAAATAATTTGAAATATTATGATGGATTGTTGTGCCAATTTTGGAGGAAATCCATTTGTTAGTATAGAAGTTACTGGAATTTTAAAATTGGACCTATCAACAGTCTTAGAATCATGTTGGTAGCACTGACATAAATTAGTTGCTCCAAATTAATCTAGAATGTCAGGAACTATACGTGCGCAAAGTTTACAGCTGTTGACTTGCATACTTTCTGATATATTGATATTAGGGTGAAATACACATAAACACCATTTATTAACAGTTGGCAGCCCTGATAGCTCTAAAGAATATGCACAGTCATATCTGTTATGGATCACATAGCACATACGAAATTTGGTTGAAATCCAATTGATAGTATAGAAGATACATGCAATTAAAAATTGGTCCTTTCAGCAGGCTTAGACTCATGTTGGTAGCACTGACATACATTAGTTGCTCCAAATTAATCTACAATGTCGGGCACTATACGTGTGCAAAGTTTAAAGCTGTGGGCTTGCATACTTTCTGATATATTGGTATTGGATAAAAAAAAATAGAGAGAGCATTTATTGACAGTTGGCTGCCCTCGTGGCTCTTTAGAATACGCTCAGTCATATCTGTTTATGTACACATAGTACATACGAAATTTTGTTGAAATCCAATTGATAGTGTAGGAGTTATATGCATTTAAAATTTGGACCTATCAGTAGGCTTAGAATCATTTTGGCAACACTGTCATATATGGCCTCCTGAAAATTAAACTGAAGTATTATTATCTATACGTGTACCAATTTTGGAATAGTTCCCATGTATACATTCCAAGATATCCAACATGGAGCTCAAATTTCAATTGCGATTTTTTAGCAGTTGTTAGCACTGACATCATTTTCAAGTATGACATTGGGATGTCCCGGTATAGATCTTTACTCATACCAAATTTGGTTTCGATAGCTTCAGCCGTTTAGGAGTTGATAGGGGGGACACACACACAGACAGACAGACAGACATTTTCCCGGTTCGATCTCATAAGTCTACTTTTTCCTCATTTTTGCAAAATGTGAAAAGTAGGCTAAAAATAATACCCTGTAAGTATAACATTTCCCGTTTCAACAATTTTGTTGAAAGTGGAGGTCGTTGATTCCGATCCTTAAACGTTTCTATTCTAAGTCCGAAAATGTTATAATCATTGCTTTACGAGGTGCGGTTAGATTGGGAGGGGACTTGATTTTTTAAAGCGAAGTTTTATGGGGTGTGCTCAGCCGAACACTGAACTGAATTCTTTGGTTAGGTAGTGAAATATCAGTTTCCCCTTGTTATCCACAAAACTTACGGAAGGTATGAGTCAGTCGGGAAGAACCAAGGACCGGTCTCCCAAGAAAAGTGATCGCAATCCGGACGCTGGAATATGTATAGTTCTTCCCGAAATTGAAAGTGACCGCAATCTGGACTGCTTATTGTACCCGTTCGTCCTGGGGATGCGATGACCCATCTGCTATAACATCGCATTCCTGGAGTTCCGGGACAGAGCGGAGTTAAATGAACCTCTAGTCAAATAAGGAATGTGTCGGAAATTCAGCTGAGTTATCGAAAAAGCAGTGGGTATCACGAGACAAAGTATCTCTAGGGTCGTTACGGGCTTAAGTTTAATAGAAATAATGCAAATATAAATGGGCGCCATCAACTGAATTCCTAGCAAACCACTTCCTTTCCGGTTAAGCCTTACTCAAGACAAGGAAAGAAAAAGGAACATCACACCATCATCAGATCACAACTAAGATAAAAACAAATTTATTTCACTTTGATAGTCAGACAGACATTTTAAATATAACTCCTACCTGAGAGTATGGTCGAATGCCAACGTTAAATTGTCATTGGCCAAAAATCGAACCATCTCTTTTCTAATCAAAAATTATTTCATCCACATAGAACAGAAAAATCTCTAAAGTTCTCTTGGGTTCTCAGGATCACTGTAGCACTATGTCTTTCGTCACTGACATTTGTGAAACCTGAGACCTAATTTCTCTTTAATTTAACATCATAAATGTGGATTTAAAAAAGTTATTAATCTGTCTAAACATACACATATTATAATCACATATATTAAACATCACGTAATTTATGGTTTGCATGGCATAATTTAAATGTTGAACATATTAGTCAAATGCTCCTAAACATCGAATAATTAATTTACACTATTTACATTGTCATTCATAATTACTTATCTGTGAATTACAGAAAATTCTTGGCTCATTGGTCATCGTTATCGTCATCATCAAAATTAAATATTTCTCACATTAACTCTTATCTCAAAATTCTACATATTCCTGTCAGAATCGTTAATTCATCACCATTACATCATTTAAATTCTCAACTCAAGTTGCAATTTCTTCAATTTATCTCTCAATTAAATTTATTTAATTCCATATAAATTCATTAATCATCAGCTTCTTTAGTTAATTATCACCTTCTAATTCAGTTATTCATCATCATTACAATCGTCTATTAACTTATTTAAATCAGTTCAATTTATCCAAACTTTAATTCATCCATCTATTTAATTCATCGATTTATTCCAAAATTTATTTTATCAACTTATTTAAATTTCAATCTTCTGGTTATTTAGTTTTTTTATTTCATCTAGTCATTCTGATTTTTATTTCATTAGGTCAGATCATTAATATGCTTAAATCTCAGATTATTATTTCATTAATTATTATTCGCAGAAAATCTTGTATTATCAACTTCATTTATTTGTTTAGTTTCCTAACAAATTGTTTAATATGGTTTATAGAACGTTGTCTTACAGTTTTATTACTTCCAAGTTATATCTCGTATTTAATTATCATGCCAAAAAATATTATTGCCTCCACGACATCACGTTGGATCTAACTATCCACAACGACATTACATTTCCTCAATACTTCAAATATCACATTTGAATACAACAATTATTCCACAAAACTCCATAAATATTCAGCACATGCAGCATGAATCTCAACAATTACGCTAGACTGGGTACGACGACCTCATGTCTGCCTCAAAATACATTAGCAACGTTGCTACTATCACTTGGCAACTTCTACAAAATGCCTATCACAAACTCCACTTAACCATGTTGCATGATCTACAAAAAATATATAACTGGCTTCAAATTATCAACGCACACAATCTCCAATAACTGTAATTACTCTGATCACATCTAGACAACTTCTTAAACAATTGGAAAAAAATATTTTACCTTAGGAATTCAAGATTTGCTTTCAAATAGCATAAATTCTCTTACAATTTTCGTAACTCACATCACAGAAAAACACCAATGTGCTATAATCTCTCATATCAAAATCTGCAATACTGATCTGCCTTAAAATAAATCTGACCATTAATGATTCATCTTACAAGGTTCAATTACTTTAAATCCTTCTCAAAGGTATCAAACACAATTATAAAACTCATCAAAAGTATCAGCTGTAGCAGCTGTTAAACTAAAATTACTCTCAAAAGAGTATAGCAACAAAATATTGGATTGGCAAACAAGAATTACTAAACGTAATCCTGCTGACATTTATCGTTACTTTATTTAACAAAACCTCGACTGATATGTGACTAGTAGTTCCTTGTTTGATTCACTTACAATCTCATGTACACTCGGATGATAAAAATGAGTCCCTCAATGGCAAGTAAGATGTGTAACCACCGTACAGTCGTATAAATACGAAAGACCTCGCCCCGTCGTCTTAGATGATAGTGCCCTGAACGATGGGTAAGATGAGTAGCCACCATACAATCGTATAAATACGAAAGACCCCATCTCGTAGACTATATGAGTGAATGTACCAGATAGGAATCAACAAGTCTCTAGTTGTCATATAAAAGCGATGTTCATTCACTAAAGTGAATAACTTCTTAATATCTCCAAACAATCCAATGGAAAAAATCCATACTGATGAATAATACACACTCGCTAGTATGCAATGAACTGACGAAGTAATTTTAGATAATCAATTGCAGATCACGAGTTCGAAATACTCGTTACACAAAAAAAACTATTCATGAAAAATATCCTAGCTGGAAAAATGTCTAAAAGACCAAATATCTGCTTAATAAAGCCAACCAATGGTGAGAATATCGTATAATGATGCCTGCCATATCATATGGTCACTCCATATTCTAGCAAATTCGAAGCATATAAAGTCAAACCATGTCTAAATAATCGTATCACTCCTATTAGAAAAATATACATGTGTGCCCAGTATTCATGAAAATAATCGTATCACTCCTATTAGAAAAATATACATGTGTGCCCAGTATTCATGAAAATAATCGTATCAGGTAGTTATAACTCTTACAGTACCTTTCATAATCAGCTGTTATTAAATTTCCAAGATCGTCGATTTTCCCTACATAATGAATTTCTCGAAAGATCGGCGTGAATATCATTCCATTCATGAAATGACGATTGCCTTCGAAATCCCAAGTGAATCAGCTGGTGGACCTCCTCTCGTCAGGAATCGAATCCATCGCTCTGCGGTGCCATCTTGTCTCTATCTGCGTCTACTCTGACATGATGAACTTCGGATTACCCATAGCGGATATTGTCCAACTCCTCTCGAAAAAGTTCATGGAAACAGCGGACCCCCTATTCCTCTTCTACGTTACGCCACTGTTCCATTAAATGATCAGTTTGAGTATTGAAAGATCAATCTCCAACAACTGCTAAGTCTCACTTTCGTAAAATAAAATTTTACATGAGAGTGTCCAAGTTTATGAAACACCCTGTAGTTGTCTGTATTTGGTAATTCATAAAACTGCATAAGAAATAAATTTCATTAATGCACGATCTAATGTTCATCAGTGCATATGCTAACAACATTCCGTTTGCTTGAAATTGTTAAAGTTACTTTGACATGCATTATGAAAAGCATAGTCGTAATATTATTCAGAAGAACTGTGTTCAAACTGCGTTGAAATGTAGCTTGTAATAAAGTCTCCAACTGCTTGCAGTGCTGTTCTAACATATCCCGGCCGTCTGTGATTGCTTGCTCGGCAAGTCCGCCTGGATCAATGACCTGCTTGGCGTTCGCTGCCCGGCGATGCTGAAACTGTCGCCTACACTCTGCCGTGACAGTTTCGGTACGCTACGCGACCTTCACCATGCGTCTGGCTAGCGCTACAGAGCTCGATCCTACTTGCTCGACTGACAGAGCTCCACTGAATGTGTTGGCACTGTCTTCACTCCTATCTGCCTGGCGCAGACACGTGGTGTTGTCCCCCACCACTGTGCTCTCGCGTCACAATTTTAGTCTCGAACCCTCATCATCTCGGCTATTCCGTTATAAAATAACTTAAGGGTTATCTAACTTCCTTAAAATTATTTCCACATATAATGCATGTTATATCTTCTCTTCTAAGATGTTTAAATACTATATTCCATACATATCTTAATAAAGCTTCACATCTCTATCCATAATTCCATCTTCTTACAGATGTCATTGCCTCCTTGATCCTAGACCTCCTACGTCATCTTGACATTCTTCTTGACTCGATCGGTGCGCTATCTTTTCCTAACTCTTCCCAAAACCTCAACTACGGCTTAATGTCTGCTGGCGTAGCCGATAGCCTAAACTAGGTATCGGGTACATCTCTCCCGTACATCCCCTTTTTTATCAGGATTGAGAAAAAAATACACTCTCAGGCATTCTATATATAATACATGTACACGATAGCTCTACAATTCCCTTACTCAGCATGATGGTACTTTCTGACTCTCAATAATGATGATTGACTTCCAATGATTCGCATCTTGATTCCGTATTACTCTGACGTTTGTTTCTTCCTTCGCCACTCGTGCTTGCTCGATTGACATCTCTCACTGTCTCTTCGGGTGGTGCATTAGGCTGTCTATCTTCTTGCCTCGACCTCTCATGTCCACGATTATCTCGTCTTTCGTTAGGATCGTTTCTTCGGCCATCCTGCCTGTCGTTCCCATTATACTGTTGACCTTGGCTCCAGTTATTTCTGCCCCGATATCTATTGTTATATCGATTCCTGTCTTGATATCTGGAATTTTGGTTATAATTTCTATATCGGCTATCTCTTGCTTCTTGATCGTATGGCCTCTCATATGGTCCTCTATATCGATCATTTCGTCGCACGTTACGGATGTTTCCTCGATTTCCTTCGTTCCGTCGGTTTTCCCAGGAATCTCTTCTGTCCGTTTGAGCTGCGTTGTCTACGACTACCGCATTCACCTCTTGAGTGTTTCTATTGTCGTTTCTGGTATTTCTAGGCGTAACTTGAGCGCTTGTATAGTCCAATCGCCGTAAAATGTCGTCATAGTGCTCAAGTGTGTTGGCTCCCGACGCTATTAGTGATCGCTGTACCTCAATCGGTAACTGTCTCGCTATAGCTTGCAAAAGCTCTTCTTCTGGCAATGGAGGAATCAGAAACTGTAATTTAGCCAGCTGTGACGTGAAATAATTGGCATAATGCGTCGGATGTGACGTAGAATAGCGCTTTGAGTACATTTCCGCTCTTACGTTAAGTTGATCCTCGGCACTCCAAAATCTCCTCAAGAAAGCTATTGCAAATTGCTCCATGCTCGCAAAATTGCTTCTGAACGCTCTAAACCAAGTAAGCGCAGACCCATCTAAGGCGCGTTCGACTATCCTTAGCTCCCTTTCTTTGGCTACTCTATGTTCCGCCATGTAGTCTCGAATATCTCGCAGAAATTCGACTGGTGTGACTCCTGTATTTCCCGAAAACTTCCTCGGCTTGTCATCCAGATTTCTAATAATGGTGACTGGACCTGAGTATCGTTCGCTTGGACCCAACGTACTCCTATTCGAACTTGGATTATCCTGAGGGGTTGAACTGGCCTTTTCGAATGTCACATTCGGTTGCATTTGACGGTCTTCTCCCATGCTAGCTTCTTGATTAGTCATACTGCGGTCTATCGCTGTCTGATTTATCAATGTTTCCCCTGATGTTATATTCTGACTGGTGAAACTGTTAAACATAGATTCTAGTTTAGTTATCCTGTCTTCTGCTAATTTCTTGACCTGAGTCTTCAACTTATCTAGCGACGTAACATTCTGCGTTTTGTTACTCTCGTCTAAGTCGTTTTTTAACTTGTCAATCTTGTCTTCGCACGTATTCTTTACTGACGTGACTTGTTCCTTTAACAGATCAACATCTGTTCTAAATAGAGTTGAATCTATTTTCATCGCTTCCTTGTTCTCCGTAAACCTCGCTTCTAAGTTTGCCATACCTGCGATTAATTTTTCATCTAACCCTTCACGTTTCTCTTTTGCTTCGGCATCGATCTCACTATACCGTTCTTCCACGATTGCACCGACTCTATTTTTGAACAAAGCTAAGTTTTCATTAACCTTTTGCTCTATATCGTCATCCATCTTCCTAATATCTTTCTGCAATTGATTTTCTAATGATTTTAAATTAGAATTAACCTCTCCTAAGACTTCCTCTTTAATGGTCCCAATTACTGTCTTTAAATCTTTAATCTCATTACCTAGATTCATTTCTAGACCTTTAATTTTAGTCTCGAAAGATACTTCGGTAGACCACTCTTGAATTTTGCCTACATCTGCCACTAAACCATCGATGTCGAATCTTAACTTCGATACATCTGATTTAATGTCTTTCTGTATGGACATAACGTCTGTTCTTAAAGTAAAAATATTTTCTTCTCCTCTACTTTCTAATTCAATAATATTTTTTCTCAATATTTGAACATTTTCCTCTCCTTTCATATTTACTGCAATTATGTCTAATTGTAAAGTCTTCAGCATTTCATTATTCTTTAAAGTTAAGCTATTCTCTAATCTAGTTAACTTGTTTTCTAATTCAGTGTTAGTTTCTTCACTACGAGCTTGTAATTTCTCTTCCAATGATTTAAAGTTAGCTTCACTAGCTTTTAAATGACTTTCAGTACTAGTCTGTAATCTAGTTTCTAATGACTTTAACTCATCTTTACTATTTGACTGTAATCTTTCTTCTAATGACTTAAAATTGTCTTCACTATTTGACTGCAATAATTTTAAATTTTCTTCATTACTAGTTTGTAATGCTTGCACATTTTCTTTACATTTAGCTTCTAATCTAGCTTCTGAACTATTAATCTGTTCTTTAACTTCCGTTTCCATCTTAGAAATAGTTTCTGCAATACCAGACATACCCGTCTGTAACTCTCCTAACACCTTAGCTAAATCTTCCGGTAACATAATTATATTTTCAATATACGTTTTATACAGAGACGTTAGACAACAACACATCACAATGTCTCAATTCCTGCATTCACTTGGGTATAGGAAAAATGTCTTATAACTAACATGATATAACTAATACGATTAACATGAACACTGGAATGGGCACACAAGTACATTGTCTGACTAAGTTTAATAAATTTTGTAACACACTTAAATGAACTTGAGATCAATCTCTCAGTAATCTAAATCTGATGTGATTCCATAGAATAAACAAAATCGAATCCCCACGTTGGGCGCCAATTCTCCCTCTCTCTCTGTGTACCCGTTCGTCCTGGGGATGCGATGACCCATCTGCTATAACATCGCATTCCTGGAGTTCCGGGACAGAGCGGAGTTAAATGAACCTCTAGTCAAATAAGGAATGTGTCGGAAATTCAGCTGAGTTATCGAAAAAGCAGTGGGTATCACGAGACAAAGTATCTCTAGGGTCGTTACGGGCTTAAGTTTAATAGAAATAATGCAAATATAAATGGGCGCCATCAACTGAATTCCTAGCAAACCACTTCCTTTCCGGTTAAGCCTTACTCAAGACAAGGAAAGAAAAAGGAACATCACACCATCATCAGATCACAACTAAGATAAAAACAAATTTATTTCACTTTGATAGTCAGACAGACATTTTAAATATAACTCCTACCTGAGAGTATGGTCGAATGCCAACGTTAAATTGTCATTGTCCAAAAATCGAACCATCTCTTTTCTAATCAAAAATTATTTCATCCACATAGAACAGAAACATCTCTAAAGTTCTCTTGGGTTCTCAGGATCACTGTAGCACTATGTCTTTCGTCACTGACATTTGTGAAACCTGAGACCTAATTTCTCTTTAATTTAACATCATAAATGTGGGTTTATAAAGTTATTAATCTGTCTAAACATACACATATTATAATCACATATATTAAACATCACGTAATTTATGGTTTGCATGGCATAATTTAAATGTTGAACATATTAGTCAAATGCTCCTAAATATCGAATAATTAATTTACACTATTTACATTGTCATTCATAATTACTTATCTGTGAATTACAGAAAATTCATGGCTCATTAGTCATCGTTATCGTCATCATCAAAATTAAATATTTCTCACATTAACTCTTATCTCAAAATTCTACATATTCCTGTCAGAATCGTTAATTCATCACCATTACATCATTTAAATTCTCAACTCAAGTTGCAATTTCTTCAATTTATCTCTCAATTAAATTTATTTAATTCCATATAAATTTATTAATCATCAGCTTCTTTAGTTAATTATCACCTTCTAATTCAGTTATTCATCATCATTACAATCGTCTATTAACTTATTTAAATCAGTTCAATTTATCCAATCTTTAATTCATCCATCTATTTAATTCATCGATTTATTCCAAAATTTAATTTATCAATTTATTTAAATTTCAATCTTCTGGTTATTTAGTTTTTTTATTTCATCTAGTCATTCTGATTTTTATTTCATTAGGTCAGATCATTAATATGCTTAAATCTCTGATTATTATTTCATTAATTATTATTCGCAGAAAATCTTGTATTATCAACTTCATTCATTTGTTTAGTTTCCTAACAAATTGTTTAATATGGTTTATAGAACGTTGTCTTACAGTTTTATTACTTCCAAGTTATATCTCGTATTTAATAATCATGCCAAAAATATTATTGCCTCCACGACATCACGTTGGATCTAACTATCCACAACGACATTACATTTCCTCAATACTTCAAATATCACATTTGAATACAACAATTATTCCACAAAACTCCATAAATATTCAGCACATACAGCGTGAATCTCAACAATTACGCTAGACTGGGTACGACGACCTCATGTCTGCCTCAAAATACATTAGCAACGTTCCTACTATCACTTGGCAACTTCTACAAAATGCCTATCACAAACTCCACTTAACCATGTTGCATGATCTACAAAAAATATATAACTGGCTTCAAATTATCAACGCACACAATCTCCAATAACTGTAATTACTCTGATCACATCTAGACAACTTCTTAAACAATTCGAAAAAAATATTTTACCTTAGGAATTCAAGATCTGCTTTCAAATAGCATAAATTCTCTTACAATTTTCATAACTCACATCACAGAAAAACACCAATGTGCTATAATCTCTCATATCAAAATCTGCAATACTGATCTGCCTTAAAATATATCTGACCATTAATGATTCATCTTACAAGGTTCAATTACTTTAAATCCTTCTCAAAGGTATCAAACACAATTATAAAACTCATCAAAAGTATCAGCTGTAACAGCTGTTAAACTGAAATTACTCTGAAAAGAGTATAGCAACAAAATATTGGATTGGCAAACAAGAATTACTAAACGTAATCCTGCTGACATTTATCGTTACTTTATTTAACAAAACCTCGACTGATATGTGACTAGTAGTTCCTTGTTTGATTCACTTACAATCTCATGTACACTCGGATGATAAAAATGAGTCCCTCAATGGCAAGTAAGATGTGTAACCACCGTACAGTCGTATAAATACGAAAGACCTCGCCCCGTCGACTTAGATGATAGTGCCCTGAACGATGGGTAAGATGAGTAGCCACCATACAATCGTATAAATACGAAATACCCCATCTCGTAGACTTTATGAGTGAATGTACCAGATAGGAATCAACAAGTCTCTAGTTGTCATATAAAAGCGATGTTCATTCACTAAAGTGAATAACTTCTTAATATCTCCAAACAATCCAATGGAAAAAGTCCCTACTGATGAATAATACACACTCGCTAGTATGCAATGAACTGACGAAGTAATTTTAGATAATCAATTGCAGATCACGAGTTCGAAATACTCGTTACACAAAAAAACTATTCATGAAAAATATCCTAGCTGGAAAAATGTCCAAAAGACCAAACATCTGCTTAATAAAGCCAACCAATGGTGAGAATATCGTATAATGATGCCTGCCATATCATATGGTCACTCCATATTCTAGCAAATTCGAAGCATATAAAGTCAAACCATGTCTAAATAATCGTATCACTCCTATTAGAAAAATATACATGTGTGCCCAGTATTCATGAAAATAATCGTATCACTCCTATTAGAAAAATATACATGTGTGCCCAGTATTCATGAAAATAATCATATCAGGTAGTTATAACTCTTACAGTACCTTTCATAATCAGCTGTTATTAAATTTCCAAGATCGTCGATTTTCCCTACATAATGAATTTCTCGAAAGATCGGCGTGAATATCATTCCATCCATGAAATGACGATTGCCTTCGAATCCCAAGTTAATCAGCTGGTGGACCTCCTCTCGTCAGGAATCGAATCCATCGCTCTGCGGTGCCATCTTGTCTCTATCTGCGTCTACTCTGACATGATGAACTTCGGATTACCCATAGCGGATATTGTCCAACTCCTCTCGAAAAAGTTCATGGAAACAGCGGACCCCCTATTCCTCTTCTACGTTACGCCACTGTTCCATTAAATGATCAGTTTGAGTATTGAAAGATCAATCTCCAACAACTGCTAAGTCTCACTTTCGTAAAATAAAATTTTACATGAGAGTGTCCAAGTTTATGAAACACCCTGTAGTTGTCTGTATTTGGTAATTCATAAAACTGCATAAGAAATAAATTTCATTAATGCACGATCTAATGTTCATCAGTGCATATGCTAACAACATTCCGTTTGCTTGAAATTGTTAAAGTTACTTTGACATGCATTATGAAAAGCATAGTCGTAATATTATTCAGAAGAACTGTGTTCAAACTGCGTTGAAATGTAGCTTGTAATAAAGTCTCCAACTGCTTGCAGTGCTGTTCTAACATATCCCGGCCGTCTGTGATTGCTTGCTCGGCAAGTCCGCCTGGATCAATGACCTGCTTGGCGTTCGCTGCCCGGCGATGCTGAAACTGTCGCCTACACTCTGCCGTGACAGTTTCGGTACGCTACGCGACCTTCACCATGCGTCTGGCTAGCGCTACAGAGCTCGATCCTACTTGCTCGACTGACAGAGCTCCACTGAATGTGTTGGCACTGTCTTCACTCCTATCTGCCTGGCGCAGACACGTGGTGTTGTCCCCCACCACTGTGCTCTCGCGTCACAATTTTAGTCTCGAACCCTCATCATCTCGGCTATTCCGTTATAAAATAACTTAAGGGTTATCTAACTTCCTTAAAATTATTTCCACATATAATGCATGTTATATCTTCTCTTCTAAGATGTTTAAATACTATATTCCATACATATCTTAATAAAGCTTCACATCTCTATCCATAATTCCATCTTCTTACAGATGTCATTGCCTCCTTGATCCTAGACCTCCTACGTCATCTTGACATTCTTCTTGACTCGATCGGTGCGCTATCTTTTCCTAACTCTTCCCAAAACCTCAACTACGGCTTAATGTCTGCTGGCGTAGCCGATAGCCTAAACTAGGTATCGGGTACAATATGAAGTGAACGCAATCTGGAATGACCGCAATCAGGACACAACCAGTCGAGTGTGTCCCGTATTTTATCGCATTTCTATGTTCATTGTATCGTGTATCCAACCTTCTCCCACTCCGCCCGATGTAATTTGCTTGACAACCTGTACCTTGGCATGTAATGGAATATACCCCTGACTTTGAATAGGAGTCCTGTTTATTTGGATTACTATTGTGCCGATGCTTTCCGGTTGTGTTATTCGTTGTAAATCATATTTTTATGCCTTGCTTTTTGCAGATTAGTGATTTTAGAAGCGTTCGCGTTCACATAATTGAAACGCGCGATTTTGTCTCATTATTGTCCGGCTTTTGAATCGTTTTATTTTTATGACTACTGCAATTTGATCTATTTTTCTGGACGGAAAATTGGTTTCATTTGCTATTTGCTTGATTATTCTGATTTCCTTATTGTAATTGTCCTTTGACATGAGTATGTTTAAAGCCCTGTGCACCATTGAATTGAATCCTGCTAAATTGTGCGTACTGGGGCGATTGGACTGATTGTCAATTGCATGCGAAGTTTGAGTGGTTTTTCGGAATATAGAATATGAAAGCTCATTATCTTTTCGTTTGATAGTTATGTCGAGATAATTTATTATCCGATCAGTTTTGGATTCTTTAGTGAATTTGATTAGGTGGTGTAGGCTATTAATTGTATGGAGAATAATTGTTTCTTCACTTGTTAATTCAGTGTAGTAAATGTAAATTACATCATCCACGTATCTTTTCCACGTTACTATTCCCTTTGTCGAGGTCTTTCCTAGGGACGCATTTTCCAGTGCGTTAATGAATATGTTGGCGATTAGCCCGCTTAGTGGTGACCCCATGGCTAGGCCCTCTGTTTGTGTGTATATTTTATTATCGAATTGAAACACGTTTTGGCTGAGTACGATCCTCAGTAATCTCACGACCTCTTCTGTTTCTTTTGCCGAGTTGTTGGATTTTAAGTTGTTTTCGATAATATTGATTGCTTCATTAATTGGAATGTTGGTGTACACGTTAGTTCTATCGAAGGATACTAGCCGCAAGCTAGGTTTCATTTGTAACATGTAACAGCTAGTATTACTTTTTATGTTTACTGTCTGAAATGACCACAATGTTTGGTTATTGAGTTATGAAATTGTTTTAAATTGTTCCTCTATACTTTATCACAATGCGGGTCGTGTACCAAAAGCTATTTACAGTAGTACATAACATGGGAAATCATTTTAATAGCGAGAGAGGTTTCAAATGGAAGTACTGTACCAGTGAAAATAGGCTGTTAAGTTCTTCACGGAACTACTTGTTTGATAAGAGATCTCATTTCGCTTTACACCTCACAAACATTGAAACGGATTTCCCCCGGCAGCGCTGCTCTAGTGGCTGGTGAGGGAATCCCGTTGAGCGGTGATCTACTTTGCGATGCAACAAATGCTCCCTCCTGGTTTGAACTCATTCATCACTGCACTTTGCCATTAGCGGCTGGCGGGCAGCCAGTTCCGCTTTTCCTGGTTCCTACTTGCTGCATCTTGTCTCGGTGCAGTCACCCCGAAACATCCTCAGCACGACTTAAAGATGTGAAGCAATAATTTATACACATACAAAGTAGAAACTAAAAGCATTCGGAATTTGGCGTGTAGCTCCATGCCGTCATTGGTCATGAATCTATGGTCTAGGGCAGTTGTTCTCAAACTTTTCAGATCACACACCCTCCGAAAAATATGCAATTTTTGCAGATCCTTTTCGAGTAATAAGAAAAAGATAGAAAGAACAACAACATGGAATCATAAGACAAACCAAGTAAGTCAATATCCAGGTATTTTGTTGTTAACAAGTAACCTATGGTAATATTGTGTACCGTAAATACATTATTTTATGTTCGACGATGTCGAAATGTAAACATTATGTATCAGAAAACTGTATCATAATGAGGCTCATAACACTATTTTTCATTATGAAACAGTTTCTCCCACCAATCAGAGCTCAAGAAACAGTTGTGTGACCAATTAGGTAAGGATACCTTCGCGCATGCGCTCAAAATCCAACATATTTCTGTGTTGGCAAGCAAAGTGAATGGTCTCTGCTTTCGGAGTGCCTTGACCACGCATGCGCTCTGTTAAGTCAGCAAAGCCAGCGCGCCCTGTTCACTAACTGAATTAACTGAATCCCAGAGATATTTATGAATATTTATGTTAAAACATATGATACAGTTATAATTATCGTCGAACATAAACAGTCGTATGCAACTCGCCTATAATGGTAATTAAGACACTCGTATGGAAATTATAAAACTCACTTTGCTCGTTTTATAAACATACTCGTGTCTTAATTATTGCCATTATAGGCTCGTTGCATAATGTACTATTATTTATTTATTCATTCGTATATTTATGCATTTATTTACTCATTCATTTATTTATTACTTCATTCATTTATTTTTTCATTTATTCATTCATTCATTCATTCATTCATTCGTTCATTTATTCATATATTGTTTCATTCATTCATATACGGTATTCTTTCTGTTAACATTCATTTATTTTTTCACTTATTCATTTATTTATTTATTCATTTATTTATTCATTAATTTACTTATTCATTCATTTATTCATTACTTTATTCATATATTCTTTCATTTGTTCATTCATTCATTTATTTATTTATTTATTTATTTATTCATTCATTCATTCATTTATTTACTGCTACGACCAACCTTCCCCCTGGTTGGGAAAATGTTTCTGAAACCCTACCTCCTGGCAATGACGCGGAATGGACGACTTGGAAGTCCCTGAATAGACTGCGCTCTAGAGTAGACAGATCAAAGGTTAATATGGCAAGATGGGGTTACATTGACCAGGATGATATTCAATGCGATTGTGGAGAAGACCAGACTGTTCAGCATATGACTGAGTGTCGACTGTGCCCAGCATCCTGAACGGAAGAAGATCTTCGTCGGGGGACACTGAGTGCACTGGAAGTGGCCACGTTTTGGGCAAAGATAATATAATAACTGTGTTATATATTTACAATGTTTGTTTCTGATACAAGAATAATAATAATTTATTTACTTATTAGCCTACTTTCGATTTTTGCAAAAAATGAAAGTAGACTTATGAGATCTACACAGGGCCAAAAATTGTGCGTCTGCCTGAGTGTGTGTGTATACTCTGAATTTATGACCCCCTCGTATCAATTCGAACACGGTGAAACCGAATTGAACGAAATTTGATACAATGGTAGAACTAGCAAAGGGCACCTCAGTGTCATGCTTTATATTGCCGCCATCTTGACGAAAACGTAATGGCGGCCACCCTAATGTTAAAAGCTTGAATCAAATTACGACCAAAGTAAACATCTGATTTCTACCAAATTTTGCAACAACATACCATCATGTGAGAAGCGATCTTTGACCAAGCTACAAGGTCAGCAGTACAATAGTTTGCATATGGCGGCCATGTATGTGTGCAAATCGATTCCCCCTATCAATTCAAACACGGTGAAACCGAATTGAACGACATTTGGTACAGAGGTAGAACTAGCAAAGGGCACCTCAGTGTCATGTTTTATATCGCCACTATCTTGGCGAAAACGTAATGGTGGCCACCCAAATGTGAAAAGCTTAAATAAAATTACGACCAACCTAATCATCTGATCTCTACCAAATTTTGCAACAAGATACCATCATGTGAGAAGCGTTCTTTGACCAAGCTACAAGGTCATCAGTACAATAGTTTGCATATGGCGGCCATGTATGTGTGCAAATCGATTCCCCCTATCAATTCAAACACGGTAAACCCGTATTCAACGAAATTTGGTACAGAGGTAGAATTAGCAAAGTGCACCTCAGTGTCATGTTTTATATTGCCGGCATCTTGACGCAAATGGAATGGCGGCTACCCAAATGTTAAAAGCTCAAATCAAATTACGACCAACCTAATCATTTGATCTCTACCATATTTTTCAACAACATACCTTTTTGTGGGAAGGATCTTTTGACTGAACTACACGGTCATCAGCAAAATAGTTTGCAGATAGTGGCCATGTATGTGTACAAATCGATTCCCCCTATCAATTCAAACACGTTGAAACCGAATTGAATGAAATTATTTACAGAGGTAGCACTAGCAAAGGGCACCTCATATTGATGTTTAATATCCCTATAGCACGTTGTATTTCAACAAGCTACTACAACCAACATTCAATTATACTCCTTGAAAAGGACAAAGAGTTATAACAATACCCATGCATTTATTAGAAAGTAGGCTATATGTTCTTTACTGAACATCTTGTTTTTTATTTATTTTTCGCAAAACACCATCGAATTAGGTAGATTAATCTGTAACTCGACATGATTTAGTACCTTAACTATATTACTGAGCCTCTAGTTTCAAATGACGATAATCCCAATTTTTCAGAACAAAAAATATTCATTGATTCATTTCGGGAGTTTGCGTGATCGTGGTCATATAGCCCCGTATACTTGGGTGTGTGGAATCTGTTTGATAATCTGCTTCATTGTGATGACTTTATTATCTGTAATTCAGGTAAGGACTGCAGATGATCAATTTCAAGTAGTTCCTACTTTTGCTACTAAATGCTACCTTCAACGACACCTAGCTGTGAACTTGGCTACTGGATGCCACCACAACCGGTACCTTGCGGTGAACGTTGGAACTACTAGAGCGTTAATCAAATCTAACCTACAAATTTAGCTTCACACAATTGCAGTTAGTGTATATATTAGTGTATGTGTATGTATTTGTAAATGCGATATAATTTGGATAGGAGGTGTCTGCGGCCCTAATTTAGGTACCATCCCGGCATTTGACTTGAATAGAAGTGGGGAACCACGGAAAACCCCTTGAGGGTCTGTAGATCTACGTTCAAAACTATTGGTTTATTATGACTCCTATCTCAAAGGCCATTGGTTCAATTACTAGCTCAGGTAATAAATATAATTTTGCTCTGAGGGTTGTAACAACAACTGTGAAGACGTGGACTCGCTTTCCTGATCAGTCAGCCTAGAATGAGTTGTCCGTGGTTTCCCCATTTATATTCCTGGCAAATGCTAAAATACGGCCTCGTCCAAGTCCTAGACCCAATAAGAGTTATACACACTAATACAGAAAACACAATAGCACAGGTTATCAGTCAGATTCAATATTTACATAAGTAAGTGGGGCTGTTGATCACGATGTTTCAATGGCTTGTTCACGTTGAAACTCCGTAGAAGTTGTCTGGGTTGAAGAAATATTTTTAAATGTTGCAACCCTGTGCACTTGTTGAAGCTTTGTAGGTGTCTGGTGTGAGATAATCGAGTTGAATATGCAAGGTTGTGCGTTTTTATCGACCTGCTAACAATCGCGCTAGGCAGCCCATACCGCCGTACTCCACGGCAGGTTGCCGCACGAGCCATCTCAGGCGCTCTGACACGTCAAAATATTTTTAGAATTCTTGCGTTATTCATAACAGCATTCTACTTAAATAGAGCGTTATTTTTGTTCTTCTTTGTACTTTTCAATAATTTTGGAGCATAAAGGAACCAGCGAGACGTCTCCACTGAAGCAAGTTGCTGTATTTGCTCAGTTTCGGAGTGCTGTTCTATGTCCTTGGTCCCTAAAGGTTGCTCGAGGAAAGTATTTACTTTAGGTTCGGTCCTTTTGCTTGTTCAAATGGTTCTCCTCGTTACGTATCGGCTAGAATTCTTGGCTGTCACCACGGAGGTCCTGGTTTGATTCCCGGCTCCGTCAAGCAATTTATTTCTGATCTGAGGGTCGGATTGGGGTAGATTCAGCCTCGTGAAGCAAAACAGGGAGGAAGCGGGTTCAATTATTCCTACCTCAGCCATCTTGGAGGTGATTTTCCGTGGTTTCCTACTTCTATTGCAGGCAAATTCTGGGATGGTTTCTGACTTAAGGTCACGGCAGCCTCATTCCCAATCCACATCTGAATTACAAATACACACATTGATACAGTCATCCCAATAACACAGGTTGACAGTCAAATTTCACACACACACACACACACACACACACACACACACACACACCCAAGTACACGGGGTTACATGACCGTGATGTAGTAAATCCCCTTAGAATCTACAACAACGCTAGTTCAAAAACTACTTATGGTAATGATGTAGGAGCTATTAGTTAAACATTTTATGTGTGTTTATGTCATTATAAAAACTGCTGGTTTTATTCAAAACGTTCTTCTTCAAACTTCCTGTATCGCAAAAGTCGAGTTCAAGTAATTTTACGTGAACTCGATATTTAAGACTGTGTCACTTCATCGATGGCCCTACATAAAGATGATACCGTGCTGTACTGGTATTTTAAAAGTAAATAAAGTTTACTCTGACTGGAATCATACTTCAATGCATGACTGTGCTACAATATTAGTTATGTCAATGAAAATAAGTTGATAAGTTGATTTGGTAAAAACTAAGTCGATATCCCATACACAGCGATTACAAACTAATAAATTGTGTCATTCCCCAGTGTGCAAGCTTCTAATTAATTTGAACTGCAATATTCCAAGTTAACACGCTGTATGTAAGGCCGTGAATGTCCTGAGACTTCGTGTAGAACTTGGACAGGCTGAAAACCTACAGATCTGGGGATAGCTTAAGTATATCTACACGGTCAGCCTGGTGTTGACGTCTGCTTGGCATCCCTAAACAGCGAAAATCATTAACCTGCAGCCTTTCTTCTTCTGGCTTCGTTACGGCCAACTAAAGGCCACGTCATGTCAACTGTTTCTTCTGCTGCCTTTCATTATTTATTTATTTATTTATTTATTTATTTATATATTTACTTATTTATTATTATTATATTATTATTATTATTATTATTATTATTATTATTCGATTCGGCCAACTATGGACCACATTACTTCCGTCTCTGAGTCCTAGTACTATCCCAGTATTCCCACATGCATTTCTGTGAGCCTTCTTTCTTTCATCAATCCACTCTTTTCCTGTTTTCAGCTTTGGCTTTTGCGAGAATCGCTGGTGTGTTTCAAGTTTTCTCTGAAGAGGAGCACGTTTCTGGATGTCTACAAACGTGATCCCTACTTCTAAAAGATCTCTTTCAATCTCGGTGAATCAAGGTCACTTCGTTTTCTTGTTTACGAAGTAGGAAAAGATGCGGTTGGCCAGTCTGAGAGTTCATGCGTGTTATGTGGCCATAGAAAATAATCCTCCTTTATTAATTTTTATTTATATATTCATTCATTCGTGACACAAGTATCTATATTTTAATGTACCGAGTTAAGAAGATAAATATAAACCAAGATTATACATGAGTTATTTACAGAAATGTATGCACAACTAAGAGCCAAAGCCTAATAATTAAATGCTCTGTGCTCAGTAGCGGGTGACGTCAACAGCATTAGGGGGAGCTAAGATCAAAAGTTGCAGTGCGTCCAACACCGTAAAGAGAGGCTAATCACCTACCATATCCCCTCTCCTTCAACAAATCCTGCATCTATAGGAAATTTAGTCAAACAAACTAAATTATTTTCTTAAAAAATAAGCTAAGGCTGGGCATTAACAGAAACACACGACAGAGCCTAGTTATGGATTATGAACCTTAAATACGGATTAAAGAATACAGGTAGTAGCCCAATGATCTCAAAATTGATGGCAACTTTCTTTATGTACTGTGCCCGTCAGACAACGCCGTCGGGGGCCCATCGACCGCCGATAATCTTCCTAATACCCCCATTCTTCGAACCGACACGCTGAGAGGATCGGATGTGTTCTCAGACCAGCTCCGGCACAAGACAGTCAACTCAGGGAGTATCGGGTTAAGTGAGAGGTGAATGGTCATAAGACCAGTCCAAGGAACACACCCCCAAAAGAGCAAATTTAACAATAAATAGTACAGGCTAAGGCAAAATTCACTAGAGGTTTATTAAAAAATCACAAATCCCTACCCTAATTCCGAGGGTAAAAATCTCGGGTAATCCGAAAGTCTCAAAAGTAATAAAAACAAACAATGATCCTTTAAACTGAATTCAAGTTAAGCCCTCGCATAGTCCTGTTACAAAATAATTAACTAACAAAAATAGCTAAGAATGTGACACGTAAGTTTTTCCTAAGCAAATGCAATGAATTTTAAATAATATGAATAATCACACGAAGAATTTATGGCAAAGCAAGAATACTAATCGGCCACAGCAAACAACGGTGTAATTTACATTTACAAGCACCAATAATAAATATTTATTTATTTATTTAATCGTATGGTGAGTACAACAAGGAATTCATAAGTCCAGGTCCAAGTTCTTCAACCACACAGCAGCACTTTCTGACAGATGAAACAGGTCGCTGGGGCTTCCGGAGTAGGCATGAAGAGGGCAACGCAGGATGACATGGTCCATGGTCTGCTCCTCTTCATGGCATTCACACATTGGAGAATCCATCCAGCCCCACTTATGGCGCAATAAATTACAGCGCCCATGCCCAGTTCTCAGTCTGTTGAGGCGACACCATAGTTTTCTTGGGAGGTCAAATCCATTCATTTTCCGAGTTGTATTTATCTCATGGGCATTAGTACCAGATGTTGAATTTGACCACTCTTCCTGCCAGCTCCGGTTTAGGTTAAAATTGTCCCTCAAGAGTCGGCCGGCCAATACACTTGCTGGTCTTCTAGATAGAAGTCGTTGTGGCGATGGGCAACAAAATTCCTGGTGAACTGGTAAAGAGGGAAATGACCGGATCTTCTTTGCTTCTCTCAGCAGAGCTTCCTTTCTCCTCAGGTGGGGTGGTGGGATGTGGCTAAGAACGGGTAACCAGTGGCGAGGTGTAGACTTGACAGTACCTGTTATGCAGCGCATGGTTTCGTTCAACTTAGTATCTACTTTATGCACATGTGCACTTTCCAGCCATACATGGGCACAGTATTCCGCTGCAGAGAAGACAAGACTAATACCCGTTAATCGTAAGCAGTCAGCCCAGGCTCCCCATGAACTACCACAAAGCTTGTGTAGGATGTTATTCCTTGTAGTGATTTTGTGAGAGAGCTTGGTGAGATGTTCTTTGTAGCTTATAGTTCTGTCCAGGGTGACTCCTAGATATTTCGGGAAAGGGTTGTACTTTAGTTTATCACCAAGGAATAAAACAGATGGCTCGTAGTTTGCGAGTCGGTTGCTAAGAAGGAAACATGAAACCTTAGTCTTAGAAGCGCTTGGGATCAATCGCCAAGACTTGAAGAATGTAGCCATTTTCTCCAAGTCTGCTGAAAGAACGCCTTCTCCATGCTCAAAATTTCTGCTTTGAGCTACCAGTGCAATGTCATCTGCATAGATAAACTTAGTAGCTGAGGTTGATGGCAATTCATGGATGTAGAGGTTGAAGAGAACTGGGGCCAGTACTGATCCCTGTGGCAAATCGTTATTTAATTTTCTTTTACGACTTTTAGAATCCCCTAGGAATACTACAAACTCTCTCTCACAGACCATGTTGGAAATTAAGTTTGCAATTTCCAAGCAGGGAATTACTTCCAGCAATTTAAGAATTAGTCCATGTCGCCAGACAGTATCACATGCACTTGTCAGGTCAATAAAGACAGCTGTTGATTTTTACTTATTTTGGAAGCCTGCCTCGATGTGAGTGGTAAGAGCCAAAACTTGATCAGTACAGCTACGATTTCTTCTGAAACCAGCTTGTTCTGGAGGGATTGCATCTTCAATGAGTGGTGCAATCCTAGTGAGGAGGACTCGTTCCAAGAGTTCATAAATGCAACTAAGAAGTGCTATTGGACGGTAGTTTTCAGGTTTCTGCTCCGACTTTCCAGGTTTCAGAATGGCTGTCACTTTGGATCGTTTAAACTGCTTTGGCAGTTTGTTAGTCTGAAGGATGTAAGAAAAAAGAGAAGTGATCCACTTTATACTATATGAACCCATATATCGAAGGAATTCGTTGTAGATATTATCTGGGCCAGCAGCCTTACCGGTCTTCAGCATTTTGATAGCAGCTTCAACTTCCTGAATAGGAAATGGCCTGGACAGATCCTCATTATTCTGTGATCCATGTTCGAGCTCAGTGAGCTTACGCTTCACATTTTTCGTATGGCATTTATCTCTCTTGGTTCGGGTGACTTCAACCATTCTATTTGCTATGGCATCTGGACTCAAGGAAGTCGATTCATGACTCTCCAAGCTTTCCTGCTCGATTTTTCAAAGTCCATGTCTTTCACTGTTGCTTCCCACTTTTCTCTCCTATTCTTGTCTAATGACTGCAGAAGCTGTGAACCTACTTCATGACTACCTGTTGTTTGATATTCTTCATACAGAGCCTCACTTTCTGGATTCCAGCCAGGCACATAATATTTTCTGAAACCTATGGGAACATTTGATTTGGCAGTTGAAATGACCAAGCTGACGAATTAATCATAGTTGCTGGTAGTTGGATCTAGATTTATAACAGACAGCTTCTGGTCAAGTTCTTTAGAGAATTTATCCCAGTTTGCACGATTAAAATTCCATCTGGGTACAGGTACTGAGGTCACCAGGGGGTATCTTCATACTTGCTTCCAACAGAACTGGTCTATGCTGGCTGTTTGGGAAACTCGACAATATTGTACGTGTGATACTCAGAGGCTGATCAAAGCAATCCTTGGACACAAATGTTAGGTCAGGGTTGTAGTCTCTTCTCCAACGAGCAGAATGGAAAGTTCCCTTGTCTTTCGCATCAAAAACTAGGTGCAGATCGGATATTTCAACCCACTGAGATAATGCCTCACCATCGTCATCAACAGAGTCATATCGCCAGTTAGTATTATTGCTGTTAAAATCTCCAGTGTAAATGCAGGGATGGCTGAAAGTTGGCAAAATGCTAGGAGGCCAACTGATGCTTGGAGGTTTATACACGTTAACAACTGTTAGGTTATTAACCTGTATAACTATAGAGAAGATGAGATCCTTGACACTTGACTCAACAACTTGAACTCCTGTAAGACTGGATTTGGCATAGGTGGCAATCCCATACTGTTGATGGTGGATAGCATCGACAAGGGTATAGCCCAAAATTCGTCCTCTTGTATCAAAGTCCTGTTCGTCTGTGGTGTGCGTCTCCTGAATGTTGACGATATCTATATCGAAGTTGTTCAGTTTTATTTTCCCGAGATATTCACACTTGGCACGACTTATGCCTTCAATATTTAGTTGTAAAATACGGACTGAAGGTCCAATGTCTATTGTTGATTGGTTCTGAAGAGAACCGATATTATCAAAAGTTTGAGACATTATGCCATTCACTTGTATCACCTATATTCAAAGATACGATATTCCAACATTTAATTTTACGTAATTGACGTTAATATCGTAGATGAGAAGCGTCTGCGGCAAAGGAAAATACAAAGCTATGTAACAACCATTTCCTAACACCAAAAACAATTAACTAATACACACAAGGGTACTAGTAATAAATCAAGCGCTTAAATATAACACATCTATAATGTGTACACTCTGTGAAACCCTGCCTACGCTAATTAGATGCTGTTTGCCGCCAATTGTCACCTACGTGAGTGTAGTTAGGTTGGCGACTGCACAGTAGAAACTGAGGCTAACGTCACTTGGTTGCGTCTTGCTCATATTTACGAAATATTATGGCAAAGCAACTCCGTCGTCTCGAAAATCACCCTAAAATTTTATTTTTGATCAAACAGCTGCCCCCAAAGGTGTCAGTCAATTAAATAAAATATTTCAAGTTTTAAACGTTTCACTGCTTAATTATTTGCTCAATTTATACGTTCAATTTTAGGAGAATGACGTTTCATGATTTGTTTTGAAGTTAAGTTCATGTTTAATCCCTTTCAGTGTATTTTGGTTCCCTAATGACCATAATGACACGCGTCAGTAATCAGCAAAAAAAAAAAACCTCACAAAATGGCCACTATAAATAGATGAGTATTACCTCATGGCAGTCAATATAATAACGCGTGCCAAAATTGACGGCAATCCGCGACTCAAATGGCTCGCTAAACCTTCGGCTAATGAGAAAGAGGCCTCTCCATCAACGGAAATACTCTTACAATAAGTATGCGGTTGCTCAATGTCCATCCCAGCATTCCCTTGTCTCTAATAGACACTACAATAACACTGCCCTAATGTATACATCAGTTTGGTCAATCACGTGCGATAAAGGGAATATCTCGTCTTAGTGTTAAATCATGAACACACTTCAACATAAACGTCGCTAGCAAATCAAACTCCTAATAATTCATGAAAGTTTTACAATAAAGTGTTACGGTAACACACCAGGCTGTGACCGTGAACTTGTAACATAATTAAGCCTTGAAGCTTGAGTAACAGTTAGATGTCGTCTCACAAGAAGTTGCTTTTGCATCTTGGGTACAGCAAGCGCGAAGCAACCCAGCTCTGTGCTAAAGTAGATGACTGCGCACAACGGGCTTTGCACTTGATTCAGCCAGCCTACTCGGCCTCAAAGTTACACACACAAACATCGAGCTGTTATAACAACAATACAGTCCTGTTCTGTAAGCTCGTACTCAATCTTAAATAACACTAAAAAAAACTATAACTAACACTAGAGCTGGTCTATGCCAATTCTCGTATGAAATTTCAGTTGATGCAAAGATAACAAAGGAAAAGATACTTCACTTGCTCCATTTTGAGCTTAAATAATCAACATTATGACACTGATATTTACATCTTAATAGCTCCTAAGCCTTCCAACATCTCAAGTGTACTTTCAAAGCACTTCATAGAATACCTGTGCACTCCTGGCAATCCAAAGAAAGAAGAACCAACCCCGTACTAGACACGGCAAAATCCTAGAAGATTTGCTAGAGATTTATTACGGCTTTATCAGCCTTGGCCAATATTTCATCTTAAACGTGATATCACGTTTCCCCGTGTATTACAAAACGTACGACATACCTTAGTTTGTAATTCGTTGTTGTTGATTTATTTCGGGGCTTTGTGACATCTTGGTCATGTATTCCTGTACACTTGGGTGTATGTGGAAATTGTCTGAAAACGTATGTTATTATGACGGCCGTATTAGTGTGTGCATTTGTAATATAGGCGAGGATTGGGAAGGAAACGGCCATGTCCTTAAAGCCTCGTCCACACCGGCAGATTTGTTTCCAGAAACATTGTATGCAGACTTTTTCCCAAATGTTGCTCATTTGTATGTGGGATGTTTGCAGACTTTTTGAAAACATTCTACATCCAATCGGGAGACTCGAATAATGTTTGGAAACAGTCTGCATACAGTTTGCATACAATTGACTTACAAATGACAAATAAATCTCGTGTTTCAAGAGACAAGATACAATGTTTTCTGTTTTCCAACGAAATGGAAAACACGCATACAAGAAACAAGTATTTTGTCTCAAGTCCTCCTGTGTGGACGTGTTTTGAAACTGTAGACCGGATGCAAACCACAGACGCATCCAGCTAGCCACGTTTTTCCACATCATATTGTGTTGATTTAGTTTCAATTTCCCATCCTTCTTTATGGTGCACCATATAAGGTTTAATAACAAGGGACTTTTTGTTGTTACGCTATACATTTCGTGTGTCTTTGACATTTATTAATTCATATCGGCTGATGAAGGGACCAAAACTAATTAGGCCTTGAAACATGTCCCACCAGTGACCACACAGTGATCTTATTATATTGCCACAAAATGTAGTTTAGAGGGGTTACCGGCGGGGTGTCAAATTTCACCCCCTCCCCACAAAAAGAAATATGAAATATTAGTAGAATGAGTATTTTGGTTAATTATTCGACTAATACAAGAGGTACATTTAAACACAATCCCCCTCCCACCATGATCGTTTCATTTTGATCCCCCAATTTACACATTCGCAGACTTGATAAGAAATCACCCTGTGGTAAAGGTATGAATGTGGACTAGAGGTCTAATTCTGGTGTGGACGTAAAACAAGTAACATACTTGTATCGGATACAATGTTTCAATACAGTCTGCATTCTGTATGCAGACTTGTATGGAGACTGTTTCCAGACTCCAAAGTAGTATACATACAGTCTTCATACAGTTTTCAAACAGTATGCAAACAATCTACATACAGTCTGCAAACAAATCTGCCGGTGTGGACTAGGCTTAAGGCAACCTGGTAGTGTAGCTTAGCGAAAAATGTAACTACTTAACAAAGGCTTCATTGTTAGGTAACCATAACAACTAGACACTTCAAATATTCACAATATATCAATAGTATTCACAACTGTTTGTTACTTAAGTGTTGTAGAAATTTATAATATAGTTCAATAATTATGGACGTTTGAACAAGGTAATATTATTCAGAAAATTTTAGAATGTTAGGTACCCTCTCCTATGATATTACTAAAGATAATTGGATGAAAGCAGTTATTTGTAATCTACTGAAAATGTTAAAGCTTGTAAAGTAAACTTATTGTTGATGTGCATTTGGTTTAGAATTAATGAATATTTGAATTCGTCAACTCACTGAGTCATTATTTCAGATACACTTTTATTTTAGGATTATTTTATTTTAACTCTGGTTACTTTCATTTCACTTCACAGTTTTTAACTCATAAGTGCCAATAAGGGTGCAAAATATCAACTTGATCGGGCCCACAATTCCTGAGAAAAATGTATATAACTTAGAAAATGGTTAAGTTTGAGATATATTTTGATGATTATTGAAATATATCATATGTGTTTATAATACCTACATCACATGGACCCATGAATGTTACTGATAAACTGTGAAAATTTGAAGTTTCTAGGTGTCTTGGTTACCTTAGAATCTTTAAATAAGCAGTTGTTGTATTGTTGGTTAATCTACACTACCAAGTTCCCTTTTGTTAGAAAAGTTAGATAGTTATTGTTGTTTTAAGGGGCGTAACTACGAGGTCATCTGCCCCTCTTAACACAGATTAAAGTATACGAATTTGGAATGGAATTTAAATATTAGAGGTGGACACCTACATTTTATGTTACAAACCATCCCGGCATTTACCTGGAGTGGAAGTGGGGAAACTACGGAAAACGAAGTGTGGAATTCGGAAGTAGTCATGTTTTAAGTACAAAAGGGGCGTGATCATGGCTTCAAACAATTCCTATGAAAAATATTGGTGAGGGCAGTTCCCTGATCTTAAGACGTGACCCGCTTACCACACCCTACTTGTTAAGGCCTTGTGATATCTACTGTCGACCAAAGTAATATGTGCACTCGAGTTTGAAGGTTGTTTGTTAAGTAACCAATAGACTTACATAAAATCCAATATCATCATCATTTTCGTCGTTCTATTTTACGTTAGTTCATGTAGGTTTGGAATTTTTATTTTATATTTTTATATATTTTTTTATCGCAGTTGGAACACAAAAAGTGCCCGTTTTTAAGCGTGTTTCAACCATGCATCACATTTAAGAATTATTATCTAAGATCGAATCCAAATTTTAACAAAATATTCATTGGAATGTTGTATAACTGGTTTATTAATCCAAAATTTTGTATGTCCAAGAAAGACAGTTGTTATCATTTTTGTAAGGTAACTTTTTCTCGGCTCGGGGTGGTTGAAAAATGTAGTTCTTGGTCGCGTTGTAATCCTTATACACCAAAAAGTTATGCTGTATGACTGTGAAGTACGTAAATTAATTCACTTATTTTATATCAGTTTGTATTTGTTCGGGGAAAAAAGGCATGGTTCACCAGCTAGCCGCTCAGCGGAAAGCTGTACAGCGTTGCTGAGATGGAGCCCATCACTTCCGAGCGAGGCGCGCCATGGCGCGTGATGGGCTCCATCTCGGCATCGCTGTACTGCTTTTCCCGATATAAAATAAGTGAATTAATTTACGTATTTCACAGTCATACAGCATCACTTTTTGATGTATATGGATTACAACGCGACCAAGAACTACATTTTTCAACCACTCCGAGCCGAGAAAAAGTTACCTTACAAAAATGATAACAACTCTGTTTCTTGGACATACAAAATTTTGGAATTAATAAACCTGTTATACAACATTCCAATGTATATTGTGTGAAAATTTGGATTCGATCTGATGACGGGTTTTTGAAATAATAATTCTTAAATGTGACGCATGGTTGAAACACGGTTAAAAACGGGCACTTTTTGTGTTCCAACTGCGATAAAAAATATTAAAATATATATTAATAATTCCAAACCTACATGAACTAACGTAAAATAGAACGACGAAAATGATGATGTTATTCGATTTTATGTAAGTCTATTGGTTACTTAACAAACAACCTACAAACTCGAGTGCACATAATACTTTGGTGGACAGTAGTAGGAGCTCGATTAGTACGCCGAAATGTATTATTTTAAGCACGTGCATGAGGGTGCAGGTGGCAATGAGTATGCTGCATCACTCACATTGAGCAGGTTGTGATCATCAACGTACGGGCGTTACCGTGTGAAACGACAGTGCCACAGCTGGCTCTGGGGTCTTCCAACTTTCTTCTAAAGGGGGTCGTATGGAAAGTTTATGAACCCCTGGTATGCCAAAAAAAAAGTCTTTTCATGATAGGGTTATATTTATTTCCTAATGAATGTAATTTCAGTATGAAAGAGTGTGTAATGCTCCACTGATTGGCAGACGCCCAAGAGGCCACCCGCGGACGAGATGGAAGGATAGGGTGATGAGAACATTGCAGCAGGTGGAACCAACAGCAGTACTGGATGATGCAATGGATAGAAGTAAATGGAACGGCATTTGTAACAAATACTGCACTTGAGATTGTGATTGGGATAATGATCCTTCCTGATTGATTGAGTAGGATAGTGTTATGAAATGTTGTATATTTGATGTGTGTGTTACGTTTCTTTGCTTTCTGGCATGGGCCTAAATGGCCTGCTAGGTACAATAAATGATGATGATGATGATGATGATGATGATGAAAGATTGGTTGGTTAATCAGTTTGGGGGCTGCGACAACATGGTCATGTAGCCCCGTGTACTTTGGGTGTGTGTAGAATCTGTCCGAAAACCGGTGTTAATTGTGATGGCTGTTTTTAATTCAAGTAGGACTGCAGTAATTCAATTTTCAAGTAGTTTCTACATTTAATACCAAACGCCACCGTCAACTACAAATACGAGGCACGTCCAGAAAGTAAGTTCCGTTTGGTAATAAAATTAAATTGTGTACAGATACTGAAAAATTATTTATTGCACAACATTCTACACCTCTTAAACTACTTTTCCACATAACTGCCGAACTTTTGCAGGCATTTGTCATAGCGTGGCACAAGTTTCTGGATACCTTCTTCGTAGTAGTTTGCCGCCTGTGTCTTCAACCAGTTGGAAACATCTTCATTCAGCTCGTCGTCATTGCTGAAGTGTTGACCGCCGAGGAAAGACTTGAGATGTGTGAATAGATGAAAGTCGCTAGGAGCGAGGTCAGGGCTGTACGGAGAGTGGTCAAACACGTCCCAGACAAATCCCTGTAGGAGGTTTTTCGTCACATTTGCAGTGTGTGGTCATGCGTTGTCGTGAAGAAAAACAACACCTTTTGACAGCAACCCTCGGCGCTTATTCTGTATTGCGCGGCGCAATTTCCTAAGTGTCTTGCAGTAAGCATCTGCGTTGATTGTTTGACCACGCGGTAAGAAATCAATAAGTAAGATGCCTTTCCAGTCCCAGAACACTGTGCTCATCATTTTCCGAGGTGTCAAGATTTCTTTCGGCTTAACCTTTGCTGGGGATGAAGTGTGCCTCCATTCCATTGATTGCCGCTTACTTTCAGGGGTGTCGTAAGAAACCCAAGTTTCATCTCCTGTGACTATCTGTGTCAGAATTCTTCGCCGCCTTCATTGTAACGGGTCAAAAACTGAAGTGCACTACCCATCCGTTTTGTTTTGTGTTGCTCCGTAAGAATCTTTGGTACCCAACGTCGGCAAAGTTTACGAAAGTTCAGTTTTTCGGTAACAATTTCATGAATTAGTGATCGTGAGATTTGGGGAAATTCCATAGCGAGAGCACTAATTGTAAAACTGCGGTTTTCCCGGATCTTGTCATCAATCGCGTGAACCAGTTCTTCTGTAACCAAAGATGGACGCCCACTTCGTTCTTCATCGTGCACTTCACTATGTCCTTCATTGAACTGTCGGACTCATCTTCTCACCATTGAATCACTCATCGCATTTTGTCCATACACTTCGCAAATTTGCCGATAAATTTCAATTGGTTTCACTTTCCTAGCATTCAGAAAACTAATCACAGATCTGATTTCACAAGCGGCGGGATTTTCAACCAACACCGACATTGTACGAGTAAACATGCACAACAACGCGTACGTGGCTGACAGCGCTCTGCAAATGGCGCACGTTTCTTCTCCTTGATACAGAGCGTCTACCGCGCATATGCGGAACTGCGCTGCAGCGGAACGTACAACTAGTTGAAGACTAAGGCGGCACACGTCTATGAAGAAGGTATACAAAAACTCGTGCCACGCTACGACAAATGCCTGCAACATTTCGGCAGTTATGTGGAAAAGTAGTTTAAGGGTTGTAGAATATTGTCCAATAAATAATTTTTCTGTATCTGTACACAATTTAATGTTATTACCAAACGGAACTTACTTTCTGGACGTACTTCGTAGTTCTGAACTTGGTTTCTAGATGCCACCGCAGTCGGCTCCTGGCGACGAACGTTGGAACCTATGAGCGTTTGTCAAGTGTAACCTATAATTTAGCTTCACACAAGTGTCATTAGAGGAAGGTTCTTTTACATGCCATAAATTTATGACATGGGACCACCGGCTTGACTTCCCCTCCGAAGGAAGGTATACTGAGGGATATTTAACGCTCTAAAAAAATCCGACGACTTCGGCCGGGTTTGAACCCGCGACCTGGGGCATAGAAGCTCAGCATGCTACCAACTACGCTACCGAAGCCACCTCAGCATGAAAGAGGAAAGCTTTTCGTTTAGCGTGACCATTAATCACGTAATTATGAACCACGGGACCTCCTTTTTAAATGGAATTCGAACCACCTAATGTGTGACATTTTACCTCGAGAATCCTGAAATAGAACCTGGTCTTCCTTGGTGAAAGGCAAGTATCTTGATCATAGCGTGTTCACATTCTCAAATATGAATTTCAACTAAAGAACAGTAACAGATTGATAGACCCGATATCTAAAGCTCCTTGTGGTTAAACAAGAGAAGGTTAAGTTGATTCCGAAACATTAATGCTTCTAGTGATGATGGAAAAAGTAGTTCTCCAGTGAAGAAAAGAAGAAAACCTATAAACGTATCTACTGTACTTATGGAAATTATAGGGGAGACTTTGCTAACCCCGCGGTAAGGCCAATTCCACAGCACTTGATAACATAAGTTACGCTTTCTGCAGAGATACCCCAGTGCAAGAGACAAGTTCATCTCATATTAATAATGTAATAGTGGCTTCGGTGGCGTAGTTGGTAGCATGCTGAACTGCTGTGCCCAAGATAGCGGGTTCAAACCCGGCCAATATCGTCGGGTTTTTTAAGAGTGTTAAAATCCTTCATTATGGCTTCCTTCGGAGGGTAAGTAAAGCCGGCGGTCCCATGTCATAGATTTATGGCATGTAAAAGATCCTTCCACAGACTAAACTTGTGTGAAGCTAAATTGATAGGTTAGATTTCGTCAGAACGCTCTATAAAAGTTCCAACGTTCACCACTAGGTATCATTGATATCTGGTAGCGAAAGTTGGAACTACTTGAAATTGAACCGAACTTGTAGCTCACCGTAAGGGTGCCCGCTGGAAGCAGCTACAGACTCAGGCGAGCCGAACATGTCCTCGGACACTCCCGGCACTGAAAGCCATACGATAAATAAGTAAAATAAATAAATTAAATATTATTGTAATCAATATACACACTTCTACAAGTTTAATTTTCATCACTTATTCTTTAACTGAGAAAAGAGTTTTTTTTAATTCACGCTCTTGAATGAAAACATTCAAACTCGATTTTAGAACCCAATACGAATTCAATTTGTGTTCTTCTATCACCACTTATTCCTAACATGTCTCTCAAGAGTTGATCAGTTAACTTCTCGTATTTTGTTTTTCATCAAATCTTTTCACGTCTGTAACTTGTAGCAAATACTGATTATAAACTTATACCAATGATAACAAACTGTCACGATCTTTTGGCTGCGTGGCTCAGCGGTAACGTTCTCGCTTGCTGTGCCCGCGGTTGCAGGATAGAATCTCGGCGCGGTCAACTGGCATTTGAGGGTGCGAAAATGCGAGGTAGCCGTGTCAGTAGATTAACTGGCACGTTAAAGATCCCCTTTGGTGCAAAATTCCGGCACCCCAGCGTCACTAAAAGTCGCAGTAATTAAAAGGGACGTAAAACAAATAATATTATTATTATGCTTGGTACTGTTTATTGACTTTCACGGCCAGTGAATTAAAACTTAGCAATGTTTCCAGGTTTGTGCCGTGTCTTGTGTGGGATTTCACCTAGGAACACCATGATAGGCTCATCAGCGTGCTCTTGGTCTCCGCGCCCGGATCCCCACAGGAGTAGCTTATGCTTTTAGTTCTCGCAGTTAAGAGGCTCACGTGCGCTTCATAAGAAGGGAGGTAGTGCACAGTTCGCTACTCCTGTGGGGGTCCAGGCACGGGACACTAAGAGCCCGCCGATGAGCCAGCTTGGTGTTCCTAGGCGAAACCCCACACAAGACACGGCATAAACCTAGAAAAATTGCTGATTTTTAATTATTATTATCACGTATTGAGTCGCCTCCGTAGCGTAGCGGTCAGCATGGTTAGCTGCCGCCCCGGAGGTCCTGGGTTCGATTCCCGGCTCTGCTACGAAATTTGAAAAGTGGTACGAGGACTGGAACGGGGTCTACTCAGCCTCGGATGGTCCAAATGAGTAGAGGGGGTTCGATTCCCACCTCAGCCATCCTCAAAGTGGTTTTCCGTGGTTTCCCACTTCGTCTTCGGGCAAATGCCGGGATGGTACTGCCCCCGTAAATTGAATTATATTGAGACCACGATGGCTGTATTGGCAAATATGAATAAAGTTATGGATGTCATAGTTGTGACGTGTATATTCATGACGTAGGCACGGATGACGTAGAATTCATGCAAGTAGGCTGATTGAGCTGAGATTCTTGGTGACGTCATGATTTTGTTCGAGAAAGATCGGAGATTTACGACGCAGTCGCAGGAAACAAGGTATTGTGCTAAGGAAGAAGTTACGCTATTGGAGGAAAGGCTCGAACCAATGAACGATAGTTTGGAAGGAAGACGGAGATTGCTGAAACGACGATATTTGATTACTTTTGACATGCAGAATTGTGGAAAAATATTTTCAGTTATGGCATTGATTTGGAATTTTGAAGAAATTAATTTTGAGTTTTTGAAATTTGAAAATCCGTCAAGTATAGCCAAAGTTAAAACTTCTAGCAATGACGCAGCAACAGGCTATGGAAGGGATGGATACGCCCCTTAAGAAGTTGATAAAAGGTCGTGCACAGAAGAGAGGAGCTCTCAGAACTCAGAACTCAGAACTCAGAACTCATACTCAGAACTCATATTCTCAGAACTCAGATCTCATAGCTCAGAACTCATACTCAGAACTCATACGGATCATACCGCTGATACCGCATATATATTTCAGATGTTATAGAGTCATTTTCGAGTGAATAAGTGAAGCAAGTTGTCTTTAGCGTGTGGTTAAAGCCCGGCGCATCGAACGAACACGGAGCAGTTCCATTTTACGCTGCTCGAAACTAGGTGAAGTTGAAACGCTCACATTAACGTTTCCACCAGATAAGATATCAAGAGTTAACTTCAGCCTTTATTATAATTCAATTGGGCAGTACAACATTGAGGTGTGTAGAAGATTTGAACAATTTCACAGTTATACTTCGAAAGATATTGGCACTTTAAGGCTGCCAACAAAAGTGATTTTCTCGCCACATGAGAAACACTTTTAAAATTCCACATTATACACTACGGCTGACACGTGGAGTGCAACAGTGATATTGGAGAATACGTTCGGTAATACAACGATACAGTCTACTATGGAACATTATAATCTTGCAGTGCTTTCAATGATTATAACAGTAGTTGAGATGGAAGGCTAAGGCTTTAATGCAATTGGAACATATATCGATTGAGTGAAATAACAGCATGGAACTTCGTTAATCGTCTTTCTACAAAAGCGAGCATGTAATGAACATCCAACTACACTCATGCATCGTGAATCCATCGCTGAATTATACCAGATGACAGTGGAAATATTTTCATACTCCACGATTATGAATATTTCTGCGGAAATAACTACAATAAACTTCATGAAGAATTACGACCGGAACTTCAGGGAACTTTCAAGAGAGGCTAGGGTGGACCCGGCTCACAAAGAAGAGTTTTGCCAGAAGGATGTTTTCGTATCCACGGAGCAGTGCAATTTCCGGAGAAGGAAGCGGTTCGCTTCTCCGAGGACGCTGATTCCAGGTTCGAGGTCGGAGCACATCTTCACGCTGGTGAAATGGAACCAACAGCAGTTTTCTTTGAAAACTTTCCTCTAGAACTTCAATCAACAGATAAGGTAGTCGTGAACGTTTCTTGTATTATTTGAGTCTTGTAGCGATATCTGAGCAACCATTCTTCCCATATTTTTTTTGTGCCCCATTTTCTTGATTAATATTTCTGTACTCAGTACACTTCGATGATTTATGCCTTTTTCTTCGATTTGTTGAGACATTGTTATGTCATTGGCATAGTTAAATTAATTTTGGATCAGTTGAGACTGATAATTTAGATTCGTTCAGTAATTTGCATATTTTTGTAGTCACGATTTGACTGTAAAGTTAACGATTTGCTATGGCAGAGTTGAATTCAGACAGCGTGTCACTTTATTAAAGTAATTCTATTCAGTAAATTATTTTGACCAATTTTATGTCATCCTCAAGAAAGAAGAATGATTAAATGATTTTAGAGCGTTAAAATCTATTACGATATCGACGATCTTTGAAATACTAGTCGTCTTATGAACATGATTGCAACATAGACATTTATCATTGCATTATAGACAATTTTATGAAATATGAACTTTGATTGCGATTTATTGAATACACTATAGTAATGAACATTTGATAGGAGTTTTTCTCAATTATAGATTGGAACAATAATGTTTGCATTCCACAGTCTAATTGTATTCTATTCGACTATTTATACAGTTTAGATGAACTTTGATTGAAGATAGTATTTTTATACTGCGTTACTTTGAAGATATTAATCTCAATTTTGATAGACCAGGGAGGAGTGTCTAATCGTATTTACTATTAAATTTATTTGTGATTGGCAAAATTTTACTTCATATCGATTCATGAATGAAACCCACGAAGGTTAAATAATAACAGTCATTAATACAATTGATGAATATAAGAATTTTTAAAGAGGAACAATGGATGTATAATCGTTAGTTCAGTGGACATGTAAAAGTCGCTGATGAATAATGCCCTTGAATTATGAAGGAGGTTCCCACAGTAAGAAATGAAGTTGATGAATTTATAAGTGGAGGATTTTTGTATGTAGTCTGGAGGATTTTTATGCCATATATATGAAGATATATGATGAATTTTGGGCCAAAATTGTTGTGCAATTTTGTGCGTTTTGAGCGAAGTATTTTTCCGCTGAATGTATTGTTCTGGTTCTTTGAAAGTTATTCATATGAAGATACTGTTAAAATTAACAAGAGTGTTAAATAATTTGAGATAAAGATTTTGAATGGAGGTTACTGTCACAAATAAGAATAATAATTATTAAACCTTATTAAACCTGAATTTGACAGTTAAATATAACTAACCTTCATTGGTCGATTATATCAACACGATTTGAGTAATTATCAACCGGATAAACGTGTGGTTTAATGTATTTCTTGTATAAATAATATAAACAATATTAATATTGTAAATAATTATGTAAATATCTTTGATAATAATTTGAAATGAAAAGGATTAATAGAGGCGTGTATAAGTTTTCAATTGTCATTGGACATTGTTATAAACAATTTTATTATTGTTATAAATAATTAATGAACTTTTGTTATTAACATTAAGAGTTTTGTTTTTATACTCTAAACAACGCTAATTAAACAAGTGGTTTGAACAATTAAACATGATTTGGGATTGTTGGAGTAATCCACTGGTGTTTGAATGGAGCATTTAAAACATTTGCGTGATAATATTTCAGTTGAGATGTGAACATTTACGTGTTTGGAAAGGAGAGCCAAGCTCTGAGGTAACTCGCTTATGCTAGGGTTGAACGAACGGGGTGAGTCCGCTTTGACGATGCAGGTGCATTGCAGCTGGCCCGGACAACTGTATGACAGAGGCCAAGGACGTTTCCATAATAGCCTTGTGGCTATAAATAAAATGTGAAGTATATAAACACGCAAAACAATTGATATATGTGTCTCGTCCCAAATCCCGTTTCCATTCCAACTGCATTATTATTTTTACGTTGCTATGAGCTTGAGAAAGCTGAAACATTGTATGTAGAGTATACAAGTCCTACAGAAGGACATGGTTATATGGACGATGGCTTCTGATTGCCACGTGGATTTTGTTGTTTTATTTTTGTTAAAATCATTCTTTATGTGAAATAAATTATTGTGCAGTTTAAAGTTTCTCGTCTTCGTTCTGGTTCATTTTAAATATCATGGTGGAGGTTATTGTGAGGGCATACTTTAAGTGATCCAGTTGACAACCCAGTCCCCGAGATAAATTTAAGAGGTAAGTAAAGGTAAGTATGAACCCCCGTATATTTTGGTGTGTTCCACAATAATTTCTTGTTAACTATTGTGCTCTAATCTCGATAGTATCTGTCAGTGCCATTTTCATTGATGTAGCTGTGCCGGTGCGATTGATTATTGGCAATCCGATTGAGGGGGCGGATATCTGACAGCCTACTATCCTGAGATCGGGTACAGTAGGATTGGCGACCCTAAAACGTGGGGCATGTTCAACAAAACTGGATTACCAGGTTGAACACCAGTAGGATTGGCGCCGCAATTCGGTGGGGCTCGATTGACAACACTGGATTACCAGGTTGAACGCCAGTAGAATTGGCACAATCGAAGTTCGGAGTGCTTGAATAACATTGGATTACCAAGTTATTGCAGTAGAATTGACACCGCAATTTTTGTGGAGTGTTCGAATAACATTGGATTACCAAGTTATCGATGTCAAAGGGATTGTGAAGACTCAAATAAAGAGGTTGATTCTTTGTTAGATGTCTTAGCCAATTGTAGAATTTGAGAGTGTGATTATATAGGGATTAAATATTGTGTTGTATTAGGAAAATTACACTCAGAAAAGATCAGATCTTATACAACTTGAGAGAGGTTAAATAGGCTGGAAACTTAGAAAAATCGCCTATGATCTGGAATCTTATTTTATTTGACCGGCTTATGACATGTTTAGTCATAGTAAAGATAAAATTAAGCTATTTGGATTGTAAATGTAAATTATTTGTGTTAGGATATTTTAAAATGAACCAAAGAAACTTGAACATGTGCTTGAATTTGTTTCAACATGAAGTGTCTACGAAGGTTAATTATAAGGTAATTATAAGTTAGATTTAAGACAGAAAATTGCTCAAACTTATATATGGTGAAAAATGTTGCTCAGATGTTGTTATTTTGCTCTGTTTGATGTATGTCCCTAAAGCAGTTTATTATTGAAATATTATTGAAATGGCAGATGAGTGTCTGAGGAAGATGTTAGAGGAGATGTCCAACAGTTTGTCTGCTAACTTGAAAGCTAGCATGGATGAAAGTGTGTGGGAGATGGAAGCTAGGAATACTAGTCGAATGGAGGAGAATGCTAGTAATATGTCTGCTAATTTGTCTATTAGAATGGAGGAGATGGAAGCTAGGAATGCTAGTAATTTGTCTATTAGGCTGGATGAAAGTTTGAAAGTTCTTCAGACCAGTTCTGCAAACCTAGAAAATAATATGTCGCGTTTACAGATCAATACCCAGGGAATCGAGAATGCTGTAACTGACATGCGCACAGACGTGTCCAATGTGCATAAAGATGTTTCTGAGGTTAAAATTGATGTTTCTAAGGTACAGAAAGATCTTACTATGTTGAATCTTGATGTTGCTAATGTCCGGGGTGATATTTCATGTGCTAGAGCTGAAGTAATTGTTGTTAGGAATGATGTTGCTACTGTACAAGACAAAGTAGAAGAAGTTCAAAAAGAGGTTAGAAATGCTCGAACTGATGTGTCAAATGTTCCAGTAGACATCAATAATATTCATTCAGATGTTAACGATATGCAAAGCGATATCAATAAAATACAAGTAGAAGTCAATACTGTTTTTGTAGACATTGCTAAAGTTCAGACTGATGTTAACAAAGTTAGGGAGGAAATTGAAACTTCAAAAACGCTTTGTACTCGTAACATTAGTGCATTAACAACTAGGTTAGTTGACGAGTCTGTTAGGACAACAGCTTCTTTAGCTGGCTTAAAATACGATGTAGAGGTCATGAGAACCCAAGTATTAGATCACAATCGTTTACTTAAGGAGGACATCGAAGTAGATATCGCGGAAATGTTAACTGCAAATGTAACGGTGTGGAAAGATGAATGGAACAGGTCAAGTGGGGAACATGTAGATCAAATTCAGGAGCGAATTGAAAGAAAACTTGCCAGTACACAAGTAGACATTAATAATGAAGTAGTTCAGATTAGGAAAGACTTGAATATAAGGATGGATTCGCTATCCGAAAAGCAGGTAGAGGATAGAACTCAAATAGGTCAGGACGTGCAAGCATTAAAAACTGCGTTAGAGGAACAGATTCATAAGGTTGTCTCTGATGTTAATGAAACTACGAGCAAACTGCAGAATTTGAAACTAGGAGAAGCTAGCATGATGGAAACCTATAAGGAAGAGTTGATTAGGAAAGTCATCACGGAAATCACAGACAAGGATACCGAAGGATTGACTGGTGAAGAGGATAGAAATTACTTGAGAAGAGGTAACCTTACTACAGAAGAGAGAGATATTAGTCCTGAGGAACGTATATCCAGATTCAGGGAAGAAGAAGAGGATCGGAATATTGAACCCGAATGGAAGTATCGTGATAGTGGGAGGAATTATATGGATTCATATCCGAGAAATGTGACAGTCATCCGGAATTTTGAAGACAAACCTCAAAAATTTAGCAACACTGATAGTCTCACAGCGATCGAATATATCAGGAATCTTAAAGACTACTTCATAGAAGCCCACATTCCTAGAGAGAGAGAGAGAGATGAGAATCGTAGAAAGATTTCTAGCTGGAGGACCCCTCGAATGGTTTAGAGCATTTCGGTACACTTTCAGCAATTTTGACGAATTTGCAGAGGCACTGATTAAATGATTCTGGTCAATAGAAGCTCAGAATTCATTAAGAGCTGAGGTATACTCGAGGAAGTGTTCAGGTACTCTTCCAACACGGTACGCTGATTTCTTCACGAGCCAACTATCACGCTTGAGATTTTTGCAACCCCCATTGTCAACAGAGCAGTTGATAGATGCGATTTCACGTATGCTGCCTGTGGAGGTAAGAAGACTGATCATATCGTCAAATATCAGAGATTTGACCAGTATGGACGAATTATTGAGAAGGCTTGACTACACGAGTCCAATGCCAAATTTGGTACAAAAAGGTCAGAGGCACGAATTCAAAGACGTTAATACAGTCTATATGGATCAAGTGCAGCAAACTGATAAGCCTGAGGAAGGAAAAACTGAAAATGTAGGTCCTCACAGGAATAATTATTTCCGCAACAACAGATCCCAAGGTTACCGTCCATATCAGCAAAGACGAGGCTGGAATAATAATAGAGGGAATTACAACAACGGAAGAGGTAGATACTATAACAATGGTTATAATAGAAACTACAATCGAAATAACCAGTACCAGAATCAGAATCAGAATTCTCAAGGTCAGGTTATGACACCCGACAAGTATCAAGAAAGAGAGAAAGAAAGTCAGCAGTATCTGAAGGAATTACGAGAAAAGGAAGCTGAAAATCAAAAGAAAAGACAGGATGTAGTGATCGATCCTGGTCCTTCTACAAGTCAGCAGAACTTAGAAAATAGAAATTCAGGACAGAAGAGAAAGTAGAAAGGAGAGAATGCATTAGCCACACACAAACCAGAGAAGAAGAGACTAATGATTAAGGAACATAGAAGAAATATCATACAAGAGTAAGCCAATAATAATTCAATTTCGTATTCAAGTGAATTGAGATATTTATAACACAGAGTTTAAAAACAATTTGCAACTGTTTTTAAAACGTGGTGAAGGGAGAATGCCCCCGTAAATTGAATTATATTGAGACCACGATGGCTGTATTGGCAAATATGAATAAAGTTATGGATGTCATAGTTGTGACGTGTATATTCATGACGTAGGCACGGATGACGTAGAATTCATGCAAGTAGGCTGATTGAGCTGAGATTCTTGGTGACGTCATGATTTTGTTCGAGAAAGATCGGAGATTTACGACGCAGTCGCAGGAAACAAGGTATTGTGCTAAGGAAGAAGTTACGCTATTGGAGGAAAGGCTCGAACCAATGAACGATAGTTTGGAAGGAAGACGGAGATTGCTGAAACGACGATATTTGATTACTTTTGGCATGCAGAATTGTGGAAAACTATTTTCAGTTATGGCATTGATTTGGAATTTTGAAGAAATTAATTTTGAGTTTTTGAAATTTGAAAATCCGTCAAGTATAGCCAAAGTTAAAACTTCTAGCAATGACGCAGCAACAGGCTATGGAAGGGATGGAGACGCCCCTTAAGAAGTTGATAAAAGGTCGTGCACAGAAGAGAGGAGCTCTCAGAACTCAGAACTCAGAACTCATACTCAGAACTCATATTCTCAGAACTCAGATCTCATAGCTCAGAACTCATACTCAGAACTCATACGGATCATACCGCTGATACCGCATATATATTTCAGATGTTATAGAGTCATTTTCGAGTGAATAAGTGAAGCAAGTTGTCTTTAGCGTGTGGTTAAAGCCCGGCGCATCGAACGAACACGGAGCAGTTCCATTTTACGCTGCTCGAAACTAGGTGAAGTTGAAACGCTCACATTAACGTTTCCACCAGATAAGATATCAAGAGTTAACTTCAGCCTTTATTATAATTCAATTGGGCAGTACAACATTGAGGTGTGTAGAAGATTTGAACAATTTCACAGTTATACTTCGAAAGATATTGCACTTTAAGGCTGCCAACAAAAGTGATTTTCTCGCCACATGAGAAACACTTTTAAAATTCCACATTATACACTACGGCTGACACGTGGAGTGCAACAGTGATATTGGAGAATACGTTCGGTAATACAACGATACAGTCTACTATGGAACATTATAATCTTGCAGTGCTTTCAATGATTATAACAGTAGTTGAGATGGAAGGCTAAGGCTTTAATGCAATTGGGACATATATCGATTGAGTGAAATAACAGCATGGAACTTCGTTAATCGTCTTTCTACAAAAGCGAGCATGTAATGAACATCCAACTACACTCATGCATCGTGAATCCATCGCTGAATTATACCAGAAGACAGTGGAAATATTTTCATACTCCACGATTATGAATATTTCTGCGGAAATAACTACAATAAACTTCATGAAGAATTACGACCGGAACTTCAGGGAACTTTCAAGAGAGGCTAGGGTGGACCCGGCTCACAAAGAAGAGTTTTGCCAGAAGGATGTTTTCGTATCCACGGAGCAGTGCAATTTCCGGAGAAGGAAGCAGTTCGCTTCTCCGAGGACGCTGATTCCAGGTTCGAGGTCGGAGCACATCTTCACGCTGGTGAAATGGAACCAACAGCAGTTTTCTTTGAAAACTTTCCTCTAGAACTTCAATCAACAGATAAGGTAGTCGTGAACGTTTCTTGTATTATTTGAGTCTTGTAGCGATATCTGAGCAACCATTCTTCCCATATTTTTTTTGTGCCCCATTTTCTTGATTAATATTTCTGTACTCAGTACACTTCGATGATTTATGCCTTTTTCTTCGATTTGTTGAGACATTGTTATGTCATTGGCATAGTTAAATTAATTTTGGATCAGTTGAGACTGATAATTTAGATTCGTTCAGTAATTTGCATATTTTTGTAGTCACGATTTGACTGTAAAGTTAACGATTTGCTATGGCAGAGTTGAATTCAGACAGCGTGTCATTTTATTAAAGTAATTCTATTCAATAAATTATTTTGACCAATTTTCTGTCATCCTCAAGAAAGAAGAATGATTAAATGATTTTAGAGCGTTAAAATCTATTACGATATCGACGATCTTTGAAATACTAGTCGTCTTATGAACATGATTGCAACATAGACATTTATCATTGCATTATAGACAATTTTATGAAATATGAACTTTGATTGCGATTTATTGAATACACTATAGTAATGAACATTTGATAGGAGTTTTTCTCAATTATAGATTAGAACAATAATGTTTGCATTCCACAGTCTAATTGTATTCTATTCGACTATTTATACAGTTTAGATGAACTTTGATTGAAGATAGTATTTTTATACTGCGTTACTTTGAAGATATTAATCTCAATTTTGATAGACCAGGGAGGAGTGTCTAATCGTATTTACTATTAAATTTATTTGTGATTGGCAAAATTTTACTTCATATCGATTCATGAATGAAACCCACGAAGGTTAAATAATAACAGTCATTAATACAATTGATGAATATAAGAATTTTTAAAGAGGAACAATGGACGTATAATCGTTAGTTCAGTGGACATGTAAAAGTCGCTGATGAATAATGCCCTTGAATTATGAAGGAGGTTCCCACAGTAAGAAATGAAGTTGATGAATTTATAAGTGGAGGATTTTTGTATGTAGTCTGGAGGATTTTTATGCCATATATATGAAGATATATGATGAATTTTGGGCCAAAATTGTTGTGCAATTTTGTGCGTTTTGAGCGAAGTATTTTTCCGCTGAATGTATTGTTCTGGTTCTTTGAAAGTTATTCATATGAAGATACTGTTAAAATTAACAAGAGTGTTAAATAATTTGAGATAAAGATTTTGAATGGAGGTTACTGTCACAAATAAGAATAATAATTATTAAACCTTATTAAACCTGAATTTGACAGTTAAATATAACTAACCTTCATTGGTCGATTATATCAACACGATTTGAGTAATTATCAACCGGATAAACGTGTGGTTTAATGTATTTCTTGTATAAATAATATAAACAATATTAATATTGTAAATAATTATGTAAATATCTTTGATAATAATTTGAAATGAAAAGGATTAATAGAGGCGTGTATAAGTTTTCAATTGTCATTTGACATTGTTATAAACAATTTTATTATTGTTATAAATAATTAATGAACTTTTGTTATTAACATTAAGAGTTTTGTTTTTATACTCTAAACAACGCTAATTAAACAAGTGGTTTGAACAATTAAACATGATTTGGGATTGTTGGAGTAATCCACTGGTGTTTGAATGGAGCATTTAAAACATTTGCGTGATAATATTTCAGTTGAGATGTGAACATTTACGTGTTTTGAAAAGGAGAGCCAAGCTCTGAGGTAACTCGCTTATGCTAGGGTTGAACGAACGGGGTGAGTCCGCTTTGACGATGCAGGTGCATTGCAGCTGGCCCGGACAACTGTATGACAGAGGCCAAGGACGTTTCCATAATAGCCTTGTGGCTATAAATAAAATGTGAAGTATATAAACACGCAAAACAATTGATATATGTGTCTCGTCCCAAATCCCGTTTCCATTCCAACTGCATTATTATTTTTACGTTGCTATGAGCTTGAGAAAGCTGAAACATTGTATGTAGAGTATACAAGTCCTACAGAAGGACATGGTTATATGGACGATGGCTTCTGATTGCCACGTGGATTTTGTTGTTTTATTTTTGTTAAAATCATTCTTTATGTGAAATAAATTATTGTGCAGTTTAAAGTTTCTCGTCTTCGTTCTGGTTCATTTTAAATATCATGGTGGAGGTTATTGTGAGGGCATACTTTAAGTGATCCAGTTGACAACCCAGTCCCCGAGATAAATTTAAGAGGTAAGTAAAGGTAAGTATGAACCCCCGTATATTTTGGTGTGTTCCACAATAATTTCTTGTTAACTATTGTGCTCTAATCTCGATAGTATCTGTCAGTGCCATTTTCATTGATGTAGCTGTGCCGGTGCGATTGATTATTGGCAATCCGATTGAGGGGGCGGATATCTGACAGCCTACTATCCTGAGATCGGGTACAGTACCTTCTTTAAGGCCACGGCCGCCTTCTTCCCTCTTCCTTGCCTATCCATCCTGACCATCCATTACCTTCCCTCGTGAGGCCCTTGTTCCCTTTGCAGGTGAGGCCGGCTGGGCGAGGTGCCAATCACACCTCACCAGTTGTATCCACACCGATTAGATGTTCCCAGCTCTAGGACACTGCCCGTAGAGGCGGTAGTGGCGAGTTCCCTCGCTGAGTCCGTGGGTTCCACCAACCTAGAGGGTAAACGACTAAGAAAAGAAGAAGAAAAATTATAACGTATTGAATATTGTTATGGTCTCAGAGTCACTAGACGATATTTATGTGGATGAAAATGTGTGTAATTAATACGAGTAGTAAACCTGCATTTCTTTATACCTCGGCTTAAAATCTAATAAACAGCGCCGTGGTTTCTGTTGGAGTCCACATTTTATTTGCGTCGGCAGACAGAATAAATAAAATATCGTCAAGTGCCGGATGTGGCCCGCCGGTTATAATTTGGAATCCCCTGGCCTAGACAATCAGTCATCAGACACACCTTAGGGATAACAGCGTAATTTGTTTTAAGAGTTCATATCAACAAAAAGCATTGTGACCTTGTAATTGAAAAGATGAGAAAAATTGCACATTCATACTCTTCCATCTAGTACCCGTCAGCTTACTTAACCCTGTATGAGATAGTGGTCTCTTTATTAACCACCTGTCATAAGGACAGTTGATACTTTCAAAGATGCTGATAGTTCAATCTTTCAGCCAAATTTCGGAGATTTTCATCCCGAAGTGCTAGTATTTCTAAAAATCAAATATTATATACGTATCTACTTGACGTAATGTGTTGGATAAAATAAAATAAATACAAACATTAACAATAAAAGTGTAAAACATCATATAAATAATATTACAATGATAAAAGAAATATAAAATTTAAAATAATAAACATAACTATAGAAATTTTGAAATTGATTGTAAAATTCAATTCGAAATTAATTAATTAATTAATTAATTCAATAAATATATCAAAATTAAATATATCAGAACAAAGATTGAAAATTAAAAATAAACATATAAACATTAAAATTAGTGAAACAAAAAATAACATAATTTATAATTATAATAATTAAGATAAATTAAAATGTAGAAACACATAAAAGTAAAAACAAGAAGTTCCGCGACGAACTAAAGAGCCTACTTTTCTTAAAATATAAGATTCATGCCAATGATTAATCTACAGTATATGGATCTATCTAGAATAATGACGAAATTAAGTTGGTAATATCGAAATTTCTAATTAGTTCCAAATTCTGTATACCTGGCATAATGTAGCCTAATAGAGAACTACAGTTGGCAGCCCTGGTGACTGAATATATTCTTAGTTCCATCTCTTAAGGTACAGAATACAAAATTTGGTTGAAGTCCAATGGATAGCATGGACGTTACATGCAGTTAAACATTGGATCTAACAGCGCGCGTAAAATCATGTTGGCAACAATGACATACATGTATTGGTCAGAAATAATCTGAAATAATATGATCTATTGTTGTGTCAATTTAGAATGAAATCCATTAGTTAGTACAGAAGTTACATGCATTTTAAAATTGGACCTATCAGCAGGCTTAAAATCATGTTGGCACCACTGAAGTATATTAGTTACTCCAAATTAATCTAGAATGCCATGTACTATACGTGTGCAAATTTTAGAGCTATTGGTTTGCATACTTTCTGATATATTGATATTAGGGTAACAAAAATAGAGACAGTGTTTATTAACAGTTGGCAGCCCTGGTTACTCTTAAGAATCGGCATATACATATCTGTTATGGTGGTACACATAGCACACACGAAATTTGGTTGAAATCCAAATGATAGTATAGAAGTTACATGTATTTAAAGTTGGACCTCTCAGCAGGCTTAGATCATGTTGGCAGCACTGACGTATATAAGTTACTCCAAATTAATATAGAATGTCAGTTACTATACGTGTGCATAGTTTAAAGCTGTCGGCATGCATACTTTCTGATATATTGGAATTTGGATAAAATAAATTGAGAACATTTATTAACAGTTGGCAGCCCTGGTGGATCTTAAGAATATGTTGAGTCATGTCTGTTTATGTACACATAGCACATACGAAATTTGGTTGAAATCCAATTAATAGTGCAGAAGTTATATGCATTTAAATATTGGACCTATCAGCAGGCCTATATTCATTTTGGCAACACTGCGATGTATGGGCTCCTGGAAATTAAACTGCAATATTATTGCCTATACGTGTGCCAATTTTTAAATAGCTCCCATTCATACCTTCCAAGATATCCAACATGGAGCTCAAATTTCAATTGCGATTTTTCAGCAGTTGGTAGCACTGACATCATTTTCAAATATGGGCGTGAGATATTCAGGTATAGATCTTTACTCCTACCAAATTTTGTTTCGATTGCTGCAGCCGTTTAGGAGTTGATACGGGGGGGGGGGGACACACACACACACAGCCAGCCAGACAGACAGACAGACAGACAGACAGACAGAAGGACAGCCAGACAGACACACACACATTTGCCCGATCTCGTAAGTCTACTTTTTCCTCATTTTTGCAAAATGTGAAAAGTAGGCTAAAAATAGTTTTACTAAGGGTTAAGATCCGTTACTAGGGAATAATTAATTGAAAGATTAAGACTGTTTTGCTGCTAGTCGCAAAATACTACAGTACATGTATTTGGAGATTTTCCAGCATATTGGACCAACCACTGAAACATTGCTTTTATAGCGCAGTGGCTAGCATTCCTGACTGTCACCGTGGAGGCTCGGGTTCGATTCCCGTGTCTGCCAAGAATTTAGTTCTGGTCTGAGGGCTAGAACGGGGTGAACTCAGCCTCGTGAGGCAACCCTGAGAAGAGGCGGATTTGACTCCTATCTCAGCCATCCTGGTTTCCCACTTCTACTCCGGGCAAATGCCGGGATGGTACCTAACTTCAGGCCACGGCCACTTCCTACCCAAATCTTACCATGTATGTATGTCTACCCCTTATAATTCCCGTTTTCCAACGGAGTCGGGGATGAGATGCGATTGAAATCTTTGTGGCGGATGACTTTTACAGCCGGATGCCCTTCCTGACGCCAACCTCATGAGGGGAGTTAATGAGAGATGACATGAATGATGGTGAATGAAACTTGGCAAGGATGTGAAAGGAAGCGGCCATGGCCTGTCAGAAGGTACCATCCCAGCATTTTCCTGGAGTTCAAAATGGGGAAACCACGGAAAACCATTTCAAGGACGGCTGACGGTGGGGCTCGAACTTACGCGTCTACCGAGTCAACAGAGAGCTTAGCCCCATGACCTAACGTTGCGCTTTAGCGAGCGTAGCCACCACTGTCGGTTACCCAAATCCTACCATAAAATTACAAATACACACACTAATACTGTATAGACATCTCAGTGACACAGGTTATCAGACAAATTCTACACACACCCAAGTAAACGGGGATACATTGTGTCGCAAAGCCTCTGAAGGAATCAATAACAACTGAAACATTGCTTCCTTTACAGACAAATGACTGAAGTGAAAGGTTGTATTTACTAGTCACTGGCCCCCAGGCCGACGACCGCATTAGTCTTTCAACAACAATAGCCTACAGTAGTCGGAAGTGCTGTCAAGGTTAATATTCAGGAGTGGGCGACAGCTATGCGGGTTTCCGTGTAGCGCAGTCAAACGAAAATTAGACCGCCTGCTGTCTCACAGGCCAATAAACCTTGACTTCTTTTCTTTTTGATGTTGGGGTTCACTCCCAACTCGAACAAAACACAAGTAAAAGGGTCATCGTTAAAGCTGGCTAGAAGCGTTGCATGTTTAGTTTCCGGACATGCGTAGGGAAAAGATTGTCATAACCTTTCGACTACGAATTTAGTTTTGTTATACCTTTTAGTGGACTTCCAAGCATGATCATCAGACCCATGTACTTCGCTGTGTGTAGAAATGGTCTGATAATCTGTGATGTGCATTTAGTTTCAATTTAAATATTTAATTTTACAACAAAAATAATAGAGAGATTTCTTAAAAAAAAAAAAAAAATACGAGCCTTACAGTAGTCGCATAATTATGATGTGTAACATCCGACATGTTATCCTACCTTGAAGTTGTTACCGTTTTTATTATCTTTCAACAACAATAGCCTACAGTGTTCGGAAGTGCTGTCAACACACAAAAAATCTTTTTATTTTTTACACCCTCATAATACATAACAATTCCAAGACGTCTTTTTTTTCTTCACTGCCTACTTGATATTTCTACTCTCGCACTGCCTTCTTGATACTCTGCTGTTACAAAGTAATCCGTATGTGATGAGCATTCCACTAGCAGCCAGGAGGGATTCGATCCAACTGGCAGTGCGTCTTACACACTTCCGTCCGATCCACTTCCGTCCCATTTTTCAAAATCACTCCCACAAAAATATCCAAAAACCGAGTGGAAAGATGTTACACATTAAAAAAAACTGGCAGCTCAATGTGTGGAAAAGTAAGTATTAGTGTTCAGCTATTAGGTCGACTAATGCATAATTTAGATATACGACATCCAACTTTGTATGCCGATGCTCTGACCACCGAGCTATAGAGGGCATTTTAATTCTCATTTGAAAATGATACATCTATAGCACTTGTCTGCGCCAGCCTATAAATATGTGATCGTTGCCCTCTATGGGATGTCCGCTTGATTAGACATTGATTGTCTACGTGACGGGGCTGCTCTTCCCAAGGATGCAGGATCGAGTCCTGGAGCATTTAAAGTGCACAAATGCGAGTGATCCATGTCAGTAGTTTTACTGTCACATTAAATATCCCCTTTTGGGCATAGTCCGGTACCCGATGTTTTAAAAAGTCGCAGTAGTTAAAAGCGACGTGAAACCAATATTTATCAAGTAGTTCCGTGAAGAACTACACAACCTATTTTCATATATCCTACTCATGTTAATTGCCTCTATCAACATACAAAATTTCAGTTTGATTGTTGTAATAGAGTCGAAGATATTGAGAACCGTCTAAATATTTCAGATGGTCTCAATGTTGGATTTTTACTTATGTACTATTACGTGAAGATTATTGTACACGTGTGGTATTCAAACTTAAATGGCATGATTAGGACACAAGAAGTAAAAACGAGATTTTAAAATTTTGTACAGCTGCCATCTTGTGGTTATGAAAACAATTGAAATAAATTAGATACCAGTGGATTAACACTTGTATAAGCATTTACCGCACAAAGTTTCACTGCACTCGGATGGTTAAATCGCGAGATACGTCTATTTAAATATCCATAGCCTCTATGAACATTAAAAACTCAGTTTGATTGCTGTAAAAGATTCGTAGATTCTGAGAACCGTCTAAATATTTCGGATGGTTGCCATTTTGGATTGTTATATGTATAGGTCATCGAGTTATGTACCATTGAAGGAAAATTATTGCGTAGCTTCACTATTCAAACTTTCACTTCGATCACATAATTATGACACAAGAAATAATAACTTAATTTTACAATTTCGCAAAGCTCTCAGATGGTTAAATCGCGAGAAAAGTCTATTAAAATGTACCAAATTTTCTTGGTCGCCATGTTCGTTTTGTAATTCAGAGGTTTTTGAAAGTTACAAATATGAACTTGTAGTAGTGCTCTTTATCACCGTACAAACTTTCAGGGAGATATCAGCAAAAGTTTCGGAGATATAGAATGCCGGTGAAATATTTCGCACAACCGCCATCTTGCGGTTATATGAACAATTGAACTAAATTAGAAACCAGTGCATTGCAATATGTATTAATATTTTCTGTACCAAGTCTCATTGGGGTTGGATGGTTAAATGGCGAGAAATGTCTATTTAAAAGTATCAACTTCGCTTGGACGCCATGTTGGTTTTGTAGTTATCAGGTTTTTGAAAGTCTCATAGATGAACTTCTATTAGTGCCCTGTATCACCGTACAAAATTTCAGGGTGATATCGGTAATAGTTTCGGAGATATTGATTGCTGGTGAAATATTTCGCACTGCCGCCATGTTGGATTGGTGAGACCTAATAAGATTTGAAGGGCACGGTCGAGGTCAGCCGAAATGGTGCTATGACCTTACCGAGTTTCATTGAAATCGCTCCAGCCATTTAGAAGGTATTAGGGACAAACACACACACACATACACACACACGGACAAAAGGTGATCTCATAAGTCTATTTTTTTTTCATAAAATGAAAATAGGCTAACAAATAGGCATTTCAATTCTCTATTCTCCACGTACATGGATCGCATTGTTTGTGGATTGCACAGTACAATAGCTTTAATCTATCATTGTTCGCCATAGTGGTCGTAAAATTCTTGGAATCTAAAACAATAATTAGATTTGTGAGGTGAATTTCATTTTGTAGTTTGCTAATTGTAAATTTCATTCATTCATTCCTAGCTTCTGACCCATTTTATTCCTGACCTCTTATTCAACAAATTACAGTTAATTTTTATCTTTTCGGTACCAATGTGTAATATACATCCAATTATAGAGCCAACATCCATCTGATTTTACGTTAGCACCTAAAAGATCTATTTTTTTGTGATAGAACCGAAATATATCTAATTAAGTTATTTAAGCAAATAGAGTAAGTTTTATAAATATATTTTCAAAGAAATAGGAGACCGTTCGAATAAGGAAAATGTTTAAATAATTATGATCTTATGAAAACTTGCGTCGCAACAATCTGTCGCGTTCTCTGTGGAGAAAACAATGGAAGAATCATTGATATGAAACTTAAAGGAAATAGCCAAAATAAAATTGGCATCTCTTTCCTCATGTGAAGTGGAACGCAGTTTCTTCTCTTTCACGCATATTTTAACGGATGACAGAAGAGTATCTTTCAAAGTACTTCATTGTTCAATGTCATATTATAGTAAAGCCATCGTAACTTCCGACTTGACGTTCCAGTGCTACGCTAGAGCTATCTCTAGCTAGTTAAAGTGATTTCCCTTCTGACCGCTAGATAGCTCTAGCGTAGCACTGGAACGTCAAGTCGGAAGTTACGACGGCTTAACTACAGGAGTGCCTCTGAGTACTTAAAAGTTTTGGGCATGTTGTGTTCGAATAGTACATTATGCAACGACCCTATAATGGCAATAATTACCATCATTACCATTATGGGCGAGTTGCATACGACTGTTTATGTTCAACGATAATTATTATAACTATTTTATGTTAGAACATAAATATTCATGAATATCTGTCGAGATTTCGCCAGTTTTATGTACTGAACAGAGACGCATGAGACGCAAAGAATGCCTTGTATTTGACCATGGCCTCCTCGATTACCCTACTATGACACTATGCCAAGCAGTGAAATTTACATTAGAAGGCCGTGGAACTCAGCGCATCTAATTATCTAATTGGTCAAACAACTGTTTCTTGAGCTCTGATTGGTGGGAGAAATTGTTTCATAATGAAAAATAGTGTTATAATGAGCCTCATTATAGTACAGTTTTCTGACATATAATAGTCAGGGTTGAACATAAATTAAATTATGTGTTTTTCAGTGCCATACTAATCTGAGGTGTATGGATGTTGGTACTTTCAAATACATACTTAAGTTAAAAATTCAACTTTTTACCATTTATATCGACAGTGTTGTAAACGCAACAGCATGCCCAGTGATTTATACAAATTTACTGTATACCGGTATTCCAAAAACCATGTAAATTCCTAAATTGAACATATAAAATCCTATAAAATACTAATATACCGATAGGCAGAACGTAATTTTAACTTTTTAGAACCTAAAAATCCAGGGCTTGATACAATAAATGTAACACACTTGCGGAGAAAAAGGCTAGAGTAAAATTTATGGGTGGTTTAAGTGAAGAGTTTGAAATAAATCAGGCGTCCTTAAAGGTGATGGAATTTCCCCATTACTTTTCAATTGTGCCCTGAAAACGGTTGATAGAGAATGGAGAAAAGCAGGCGCACCATCTCACCGACTGGGGCCAAAGATTAAGGGTATTCAAATAGACCTGCTAGCGTTTGCTGATGATATGGCACTAATTGCTGAAGAAATCTCTGATGCACAGAAGCAGATCACTATCTTGGTAGAACAAGCAGCAAAAATAGGGCTTCATATATCTTATGAAAAAACTAAATTTATGACTAACATAAAAATGCTCCACATGAAATTTATATTAACGCTAACAAAATTGCTAGAGTAAAGGAATTTAAATACTTAGGTGAATGGGTTACAGAAAATGGCAATGAAAATGAATCTGTAACATCAAGAATCCAGAAAATGGAGGTCGCTTTTCAATACACAAAAAATGTTTATTACAAGCAATGCTTGTCATTGAATAGTAAAATTCGCCATTACTTAACAGTGATTAAACCGAAAGCTCTTTATGCTTCAGAAACGCTCAATTTTCAACTTAAAACATTTAAGGAACAATTAGAGATTAAGGAAAGGATAATTATGCGAAAGATCTTAGGGCCCAGAATTAACAAGTAGTTCCGTGAAGAACTATACAGCCTATTTTCATATATCCTACTTACGTTAATTGCCACTATCAACATACACAATTTCAGTTTGATTGCTGTAATAGAATCGTAGATATTGAGAACCGACTAAATATTTCGGATGGTCGCCATGTTGGATTTTATATATGTAGGTCCTAGAGTTATGTACTGTTACATGCAGATTATTGTGAACGTGTAGTATTCAAACTTCAATCGCATAATTAGGACACAAGAAAAAACAAGGAGATTTAAAAAAAATTCACAGCTGCCATCTTGTGGTTATGGAAACAATTGAAATAAATTAGATGCCAGTGGATTAACATTCGGATAAAGATTTACTGTACCAAGTTTCACTGCACGCGGATGGTTAAATTGCGAGAAACGTCCATGTGAATATTTATAATTCGCGTCACCGCCATGTTGGATTTGTGATCACCAGGTTATTTAAAGTCCTATAGGTGAACTTAAGTTCATAGCCCCTATGAACATTAAAAAATGCAGTTTGATTGCTAAAATAGATTCGTAGATATTCAGTATCGTCTAAATATTTCGGATGGTCGCCGTGTTGGATTGTTAAATGTATAGGCCATAGAGTCATGTACCATTAAAGGAAAATTATTGCGTAGGTTCATTATTCAAACTTTCACTTCGATCGCATGACTACATCACAAGAAATAAAAACTTAATTTTAAAATTCGCACTACCGCCATCTTGTGGTTATGTAAACAATTGAACTAAATTAGATACCAGTGGATTACAATGTGTATAAATATTTCCTGTACCAGGTTTCAGTGCGCTTGGAACATTAAATCGCGAGAAAGGTCTATTTAAGATGTTCAAATTCGCATGGCCGCCATGTTCGTTTTGTAGTTAAGTGGTTTTTGAAAATCTTATAGATGGACTTCCAGTAGTGCCCTTTATCTCCGTACAAAATTTTAGGCAGATACCGCTAATAGTTTCAGAGATATAGAATGCCGGTGAAATATTTCGCACATCCGCCATCTTGTGATTATGTAAACAATTGAACGAAGTTAGATGTCGGTGCATTACAATGTATATAAACATATACTGTACCAAGTTTCATTGCGTTTGGTTGGTCAAATCGCGAGAAACGTCTATTTAAAAGTCGCAAATTCGCTTGGCCGCCATGTTGGTTTTGTAGTTACCAGGTTTTCAAAAGTCACATAAGTGAACTTATAGTAGTTCCCTCTATCACCATAGAAAATGTCAGGGTAATATCGGTAATAGTTTCGGAGATATTGGATGCTGGTGAAATATTTCGCACAGCCGCCATGTTGGATTGGTGAGTCGTAACAAAATTTGAAGGGCACGGTCGAGGTCGCCGGGAATAGTGCTATGAACTTTCCGAGTTTCATTGAAATCGCTCCTGCCGTTTAGATTTTATTAGGGGGGGACACACACACGAATCACACACACACACAGACACACACACACACACACACGCACACACACACGGACAAAAGGTGATCTCATAAGCCTATTTTTTCAAAATTGAAAATAGGCTAAAAATGGCATACACTATAGTTCATCTACTGTAAGATTGCACTTTTTTGACAGGTGTTTTTCAGGTTATTTTTTCGCTTGTTCCAGTAATTGTGAATATATTGGCAACATATTCTGTCGGCCAGATTGAAAAGTTGCATTATCAAACCGAACTACCACGTGCTCGGGCATGGGCGTGCGGTTGGTAATGGACGCTTTACTGTGTTCATTCGCCTAAGAAAATAACGTATTAATTATATTGAATAATAATACTTATAATTGATAATATTGCGCAAAGTCGTCTGAAAGTGTTATTTCCATTTGAACGTGTGTTCACTTTTCAGATAAATATATAGTGGTTATCTTAAATGTTGCGTAAATATGTAGCCTGAGATGTCTCCAGGTCAGACATCTTTGTTTTGAATATCGAGTCGGAAGCAGATACGGAATTTCTTGTTCACGATATTTATTTTATTTCTCTCTTTTTGAAGGTAAAAGAAAAGGCAGCAGAACTATTGATTTCCCCAAGGACATTGGCCTGGTGAATAATTATTTTCATATGGCATGATTTGTGCAAAAAAGTAGGCCTAAAATTAAGTTGTTGTGTAGGCCTAATTACATGGTGAAATGTTTCGTACGTTTTATTTTAATATCAATCCAACAGGTCAAGTAATGATCGCATCGTCTTAATGTCATCTTACACCATACCTTACTAAGCATTTTCCTCGAGCTGTGAAATGATGTACCTAAAATAATTCCCCTCTCACATTTACGTTATCAGCTGCTGTGTCATAGCCCATAGCCAAGGTCTTGGTCATAGCGCATCCAATGATGTAATATTCTGTCAGCGAGCCGTCAGTGGGGGTGCTGTTCGAACGATTATTTGATAAATGTCACAAAGAAATACAAGTTTCCTTTAAAAAGGGCAATCAATTGATATTGCGCGATGAATGTAGGTTTAGGCAACTCATAACAGCTGTGGACACCTTGACGGAATACAGCGGCCATTACTGGCTGCAATGTGGGTGATAGCTCATTGGCTGGAATGCACGTGGTATAGGCGGATTGATATGTTCTGTAGGAGTGTTTGTTCCCGCGAGAACTGTCAAAAAAGTGCAAACTTACAGTAGATGAACTATATCCCAAACCCAACTCTGAAATATACAGGAACATTTCTAAACTTACCGATACCATGAGAATGAGATGAATTCAATTTTTGGGCCATTTGGAAAGAATGAATCCTACGAGGCTTATTTCTGCAGAACAAACGTACAAGACCAAAGCGGTACAAACAAGTGGAGAGGGACCTAGTGGAGATGGGATCGCCAGATCTGATGAATGGAAATGCTATCAGGAATATTGTTCACACAAGGGGATTTGAGGAAGATCAGAAGAAACCAACACGACGTGCATGGTCGGAGGAACAGAAACTACAACAATCCTTGCATATGAAGAGCTATTGGGCAAGGAGGAAGGCTCAACATACGTTGATTCCGCGTGGTCCTAAGTGACCCATCGCGAGAAGAAGAAATGTAACAGTGTAATAAATGTGTAGGTGACTAGACGTCTGAGATCTCAATATACAGGGTGGGTCATAAGTCACTGCCCCCCACACACACACATTATTCTGAATGTTACGAATAATGAATTTGAAGTACGCACTTCAAGGGGTAGAAGTGATTGGCTTCTTAATTACAAATACACACACCAATAGAGCCATCACAATACCACAGGTTATCATAAAAAGTCCACACGCACCCAAGTACACTGAAATGAATGGCTACGTTTTCGAGGCCCCTCAAATAAGACATCAGCTAAAAGTATTGGCACTGCCAAACATGTTATTTTGTTTGGAAGCGATAGAGTAAAGCATCGTACACCTGCATGTTATATGACTTACATCACCGATGCGCGAGCCAGTCAACAGTACTGCGCCTGATGCACAGTGGCCTGGGTTGCTACAGTATTAGAAAAAAGGAAGGAAGCTTGTAGTTTAACGTGACCGTTAATCTCGCGATCATAAGCCACGGGACCTCCGTTTTAGGTGGAATCCGAACCACAGGACATGGCATTTCACATCGAAAATCTCACATGCATTGACCGGGAATCGAACCCGGTCCGCCTTGGTGAGAGGCATACAGCTTGACCGACAGTATTAGAGATCCGTTGATGGTGGTGGTGGTGGTGGTGGTGGTGGTGGTGGTGATTAAAACGGAACTTGGAACATCTTTGGTCATCATCCCTGCATGCTGAACCGTGTATTACATTATAATGGGTGAGTGGATAGCGTGTCGGTCTACTAACCCCATGATTGCAGGTTCGCCCCTGGCCGTGGTAAGTGATTTTTGAAAGGCGGCAAAAATACTATAAGCATGTCATACGATGTTGGCATGTCAAAGAACTCATTTGAATTCAGTAGGCCGAGTTTATAATGGCAAAATTAATCTCGGAAGTTTCCGCCAACACAAAGTTCCTCATTTCTCTACTAGAAAGCGCTATAGTGTTCAAGGAGCTTAGATATCTATTATCTAACCTCCTTGACTTTCATAGTGATTCAAGGAACAACGAAATTCGACATGCAAGCTACCCTCTGGGTGTCAAATTACAAAGCTTGCACCCGGCACCCGAGGCAATACGATATTATTATTATTATTATTATTATTATTATTATTTACTGTAATAGTGTAACTAATATGTTTTATTCTGAACTGGAATATATGCCATCCAGGCATTCTCATGGATCTATAGTGGAAACTCCGGGGATAAACCACACTAAGAATGACCGCTGTCAGTACCGGGATTCGACCTCCGATCTGCGGACTTGCTATGGTCTTTGAGCGTGTCTTAAACCACTCAGCCAATCTGATGGGTTGTTAGAGATCTCATGGTTCTGCTTGATTACGCTTATAAAGGTTACCACATTGCACTGAGCATGAATCTTCTTAGAGTCACTTTATTTCCAGTTGGAATGATGTACTTTCTCAGTAACTTAGGATTACCTCATCATCATCTATTTAGTATCACATTTAACAGACAATTAAGGCGCAGGGCAGAAAATAAGAGTTGTTGTTCGAGTCTTCAGTCTTTTGGCTGATTTGAAGCAGCCCTCCATGTCTCCCTGTCCTGAGCTAATCGTTTCATCTATACATAGCTACCACACCCTACATCCGAGGCAATCTGTTTAACATATTCTAACCGTGGTCTACCCCTACAGTTCTTGTCCTCGACCCTTCCTTCCATAACTAAGCTTGCTATTCCTGGGTGTCTTAGTATGTGTCCTACCAACCTATCTCTTCTCTTCATTAGCAGTCACCAGAAACTTCTCTCCTCTCCCACTCGTCTTAATATCTCTTCGTTTGAAACCCTATCGACCCATCTGATCTTCATCAGTCTCCTGTAACACCACATTTCAAACGCTTCAATTCTCCTCTTTTCTGCTGCACCAATAGTCCAAGGTTCACTTCCATAGAGCGCCACGCTCCAGACAAAGGCTTTCAAAAATGACTTACTTATACCTAAATCTACTCGTATATTCGAAGTCAACAGATTCTTTTTTTTTTTTAGAAATGCCTTCCTTGCCTGAGCCAACCTTGCTTCGTCCATCACTGGTTATTCTGCTTCCTAAATAACAGAAGTCTCCTACTTCCTTCAGCTTTTCACCTGCCAATTTTATGTCCATAGAGGTTTCTGATTTATTTCGGCTGCGTTCCAGTATTTTTGTTTTACATTTATTAATTTTCATCATGTATTCTTTCCGTAAGACTGAGTCCAAACCATTAAGAAACTCAGTCAAATCCTCAGGCTTGTCGGCCAAGATGACGATATCATCAGCAAATCTCAGAGTTGAAATTATTTCTCCTTGAATCTTCACTCCCACTTTAAATTTCTCTCCAATTTCCTTCATTGCTTGTTCAATGTAAATATTGAAAAGTATGGGTGATAAGTTTCAGCCTTGCCTCACACCTTTCTGAATACCAGGTTCTCTCTCATGTCCTTCAGCTCTAATGACTGCTGTCTGGTTTCTGTATGGATTGTAGATCACCCTCCAATCACTGTACTTTATTCCAATCGTTTTCATAATGTCAAACAATTTAGTCCAATCAACGTTATCAAAAGCCCTTTCTAAGTCTACAAATGTCATGAACGTTCTCTTATCTTTCCTAGCTCAAATGCAAATTAGCACAGGTATTAATTACAACAAGAGTTGCTCACTTGGCCAAAGATGTTCTTCCACTTCCCCCGGTCCCTTGGATCTTCCACTGTGCCACCTTTCCTAAGGCCATTATCGTTTGATCCTTCCATCTTGTTCAAGGGCGGCCTCTCGAGCGTCTCCCGGATGGTGTTGAGTTGAAAACACAATTGGAAATGGGATCCTCCGCTCTAATTACATTACCTCATTGATTACTAAATAACACAGGATATTGGAAGTATGCGGCCAATAATCAAAGAACGAGGTAAAGTGGATTAAATCACATCGAATTATTACATTCGAATCGCACCCAATGGCCATAGCTGGGCATTTTTAATTGAACGCCCGAGGTCCCCCAACAAAATTCAATTTCAAGTAGTTCCAACGTTGGCTACCAGATGCTAATGTCACTAACACCTAGTGGTGAACGTTGGAACTTGATAGAGCGTCTCTAACTAGCAAAATATAACCTACAAAGTTTGCTACACACTACCAATTGCAGTGGTAGGTTCTTTTACATGCCATAAATCTCTGACATGGGCCCTCTCAAAAAAGGTACACTGAATGATTTTAACGCTCTTAAAAATCCGACGGAGCTGACCCCGTGGTGTTGGGCTAGCGCGCCTGCCTCTCACCCGGAGGCCCCGGGTTTGATTCCCGGCTCCGTCAGGGATTTTAGAAACTGACGTGAGGCCAGGAACGGGGTGCACTCAGCCTCGTGAGGACAATTGAGTAGCTGTCTGACAGTGAGACAGCACCAAGATTAACGGCCAACGGGACCCGATGCGCTGACCACGCGTCACCCCAATATCTGCCGGCCAAATGCCTAGGCCCTTCACGAGCTGTAGTGCCAGAGGGGGTTAAAAATCCGACGATTTCGGTCGGGTTTGAACCCCCGATCTTGGCCATAGCAGTTCTGCATGCTACCAACTACACCACCGAAGCCGCTTTCAGTGACATCGGACAAGAGTGTAAACTCTCAACGATTGATCGTACCAAATCTCTATCCCACAATTTTCATCCCGAGGTGAACGGGGCAAGGAATAGCATGTAGTTTAAGGCGCGTCTGCGGACAGAATATCATTTATAATGCCTCGAAATGAGCCTCACGACATCTCACATCACAGTCATGTTGTTGAAATGAAAATCCACAGACTGCTTCCAGTCTCCGACCGGGTCAGGAATGGAATGAATGAGGCCCCCATCTAGCGGCGAGGATAACAGTCAGTCATGTTGTTATCAGTGAATATTATGTGAGTGACACCAAGATAGTGGGTGTTGGAGGACAGAATAGTGCATTAACCGTTTTTTTTTTCATGTAGCCTCTTCGGAGGCCGATTGCAGGTCTTTCTATTCGACGCCCGTGGGCAACCTGCACGTCGGGATGAGAGATGGAATGGATGAAGATGAATGAAACTGGACAAGGATGTGGAAGGAAGCGGCCGTGGCCTGTCAGAAGGTACCGTCCCAGCATTTGCCTGGCGTTGAAAATGGGAAACCACGGACAACCATTTCAAGGACTGCCGACGATGGGGCTCGAACCTACGCGTCTACCGAGTCAGCAGAGAGCTTGGCCCCATGACCTACTGCTGCGTTTTAGCTGTCGGTAGTAACCGGTGATACATACACTTTAATGAAAACGCGTACGTAATGAAGACGAGACAACAACCCGACTGTTAGCAATATTTAAAGCACCTGCCTACCAGACCGTTTATTTTCGATATCTCCATCATTATGAATCTGATAATGTTGCTTCTTTTACATAAATTTATCGCTATAATGTCCTCTATCCCGGAAAGCGTCCAAATCACCATATTTGATAAGCGTCTCATGTTACTTTCTTTTTACCATTTCATCGTTCCATCTTCCTGTAATTGCTTTCCGGTTTCATTGTGCACAGATTACGATTATTATTGTCTTAATTGGTGGCGCAGTTAGGGCTCTTGACCCTCTCTTACACTTAACCACATTAATACAATACAATAAACATATTATGGCGACAAAATTAAACAATAATAATTGACATTGATAATGACTTTCACACTCTCATTCACTCATCCAGTCACACTTGTTGTCGGTCAGCAGGCTGTCCCAGCAGGTGGTCTTGAATTTAGATAGTGAGGTGGTGCCTCTGGCACTGGCTGGATGATGATGGTGCGAAACCCTGACGTGCTGTAAAAAAGCAAACTTCAGATTCGTGATCAGCGCAATCGATTTAGCTGGAAACGCAGATTTTCATGCAAACCCCAAAAAGTCAAAATTTGTCGATCTATGTAAATTAACAAATTTTCCTGCAGCATAACCCCCCACCCCCTCTCCTCCCCCCCCCCACCCCACCCCCAAAAGGATAATACGAATAATATTCCAGAATTGATTTGTTAAATTCTGGAATTGTGATATTCAAATGCGCGAATTGATGTTAAATTATCTGAATTATGATGTGAACATACATGGCCTAGGAAGTGGTGCCATATTTACCCAGCAAGTGGCAGGCTGGCGCCTAAAACATGTTTTTATTGGTAGAGCAATTAGTCGGAAATGCACGAGTGACATGATGGAGCAGAGAGTTAACATCAAGTTCTATGCCCAGTAAGTGAAGCAGGGAACATATTTTAATAGAGCTGACATTATCAAAAAGTAAACCACAAGACAATGTTTGCATTGGTAGACTCTTCACGATCATCCCTGAGGGGCTCACACCTAGTGGGACATGGGACCCCAGCTAATTCTGGCATTGCTTTCACTTACTTGTGCCAGGCTCCTCTATGTCCTCTTGTTTGTTGACCTCCCTTCGTCAACTCTTGTTCTCTTCCGACCACGACGTTACGTTATTAGGGTATCTGAGGTCTGGGGAGTCTTTCAATTTCCTGCCTTAATACACTCTTGTCTCATGTTTCATGATAACCTTATTCTTTGACAAGCCTGTTCTTTTCTCTTCATGATATCTCCTGCCTTCTTCACAAGACCCTAAAGGAGGCAGGGTGTGTATAGCCCCACCACTTCTGGTGCATCCTGTAAAGTGTTAACCATCAAGCTCTCACGCCTGGTGAGCTCGGGAGTTGGCGACCAAGAAGGATTCCTGAGCTAGGTCCATTTTCCCTTCTTCCATTCCCTTTTGGGTGGATCCTGCCCTCTCTGTCTCCTTGCCTTACTCCTTTTTCTTGTCCTTTACTTCTTCTAGTACGTAAGTTAGTTGTATTATTTCATCATTTTCATGCTCACCCAAACTATTAGGGGCCGATAACCTAGATATTAGGCCCCTTAAAACACCAATTATCATCATCATCATATGTTCACGATCAGTCTCAGGGGCTGATGACCCCACTGTTTCACCCCTTAAAATCACAACAATCAATCACGATCAGTCTGGACTTCAACAGGAAATGTATAGTTGTGCAAATTATTAGACTCGATGGCAGTTTTCCAACATTTACTTTGTATGTTTTGTGACTTAGTACAGTAGATATGTTTTGCAGGTGCTGAAACTGTTTCAAATGTTCAATCATTAGTCCTAATAACATATTTTTTTAAAAGAATCTGACAGTAATTTATTTGTTTACAGTTTCCACTGAAAGGGGAGCCTTGTAAATGCAGAATGCCACAAGTTTTGATTTGATTACTTCATTGTAAAACGAGGGCATATTGGCTTTCACGGCTCGTGAATTAAAACTCAGCAATTGTTCTAGGTTTATACCGTGTCTTGTGTGGGATTTCCCCCAGGAACACCAAGCTGGCTCATCAGCGGGTTCTTGGTGTCCACGCCCAGACCCCCACAGGATTAGCGAACTGTGCACTACCTCCTTTCTTAGGAAGCGCTCGTGCGCCTCTTAACTGCGAGAGCTAAAAGCTCACGCAGCCTTTCACCTCCCTATAAAGGCTTCCAAAAAGATGGTTTATTGGCTTTAACGGCCCGCTGATGAGCCAGCTTGGTGTTCCTAGGCGAAACCCCACACAGGACACAGCATAAACCTAGAAACATTGCTGAGTTTTAAATCATGGACCGTGAAAGCCAATATACCAGCATTTGGAAGCCTTTATAGGGAGTTGAACGGCTGCTTGAAGTTTTAGCCCTCGCAGTTAAGAGGCGCACGTGCGCTTCGTAAGAAGGGAGGTAGTGCATGCACAGTTCGCTACTCTTGTGGGGTCTGGGCGTGGATACCAAGAGCCCGCTGATGAGCCAGCTCGGTGTTCCTAGGCGAAACCCCAGACAAGACACGGCATAAACCTAGAAAAATTGCTGAGTTTTACTTTATTCTAGATTTCCTGTGAATTTAGAGCAGAGAGTTTGGAAGTCGTTTATTGGTAATTGTCCATTCTTGAACTATTCAAAGATTCGTGGACAACGGGTTGAAATAACCTGATTTACAGGATACATCGCAAAGTCAATTAAAAGAAGAAAAACTGGACCCAGCTCAGGTGCCCCTCAGACTCTCTAATCTTTAAAATTTCCAGATGCAATTCTTTGTGGGAAACGTTGTAAGTCCACAGGGGAGAGAACTTTACTAACAAGGGAGCGGATTGCGGTGTAAAATTCTAATCTGGTAGAAATTTACTACACAATATTCCTAAAAAATGTTACAATGACGTAGTGAAAACCACACGGGCCATTTTCAATTTTGAACGCCAATATTGAGGGCAGAAAACCTGCCCGGCGACGGAATGGCCGAGGAGGTGGTTCGCGATGGTTCGCGGCCACCAGGCGTGCTGCGTTGCATTCCCCACCTTCAGCTCACCCTTCTACCCTCTCGATTATAAAATGCAACATAATATGATGTTTTGCGCTTGGCCATACTGTGAATAAGTAAAACGATCTTTCATTTGTTTCGTCTTTTACCCTTTGTAATCCTTGCAATAGTGCAGGATGTTCCAGCCAAGCTGCTCGCCAGGGAACAGCTGAGTACTCACCGCCTTGAGTGAGTAAACCTGCAAAATGCAATACAGCTCTGCTGTAGGGGCTGTCGTTACTAAGCGGTGGATACATCAATACTGGCAGGAAGCGCATGGACTTGTCCTATGTCCTTCGCCCAGTGACGTATTGGCTATCACCTCCAGCCCCTTTCCAACCGTGCTCCGAGCTTAACTGCTGAGTACTCGCGTGTACCCATACTCAAACTCGTGGATTTGGAACAGCCTGCAATAGTGGATGTGAACTGAAACGGGTGTGACGCAATGAGGGGAGGTGAAAGGTGGTGAATGCAACGCAGTACGGCAGGTCGTTGCCTGGTGGAAGGGACCCATCGCGTGCTGCTAGGATTCAAGGTCAACTTTACCTCTTCCAACTTCCTCGCTCATGCCGTCACCTGGCCGGTATTCAGCGTTCAATATTGGCGTTCAACGTTGAAAGTGGCCCGTGCGGTTTTCACTACGTCGTTGTACACCTTTTTAGGAATATTGTGTACTAAATTTCAACCAGATTAGAATTTTACACCGCAATCCGTTCCCTTGTAAGTAGGGTAATAAAAATGATTTTGAGTAAAAAATTGTGACGGATTTAAATTCTTTAATCTAATAATTTGCACACCTCTGTACCATTGCAAATGCACTACGTGTCGCATCCTTCAGTGGATCAGTAATAGAGTGTCCGGCTCTTAATCCCAAGATTATTTCATAACCCTGCCAATGGCGAGCGGGAAAAATCTATGGCACTCGTACGATGTCAGCTCGCAAAACCTCTTGTATTACAATCGGTAATAATACTACTACTACTACTACTAATAATAATAATAATATCGTATGGCCTCGGATGCCGGGTTCAAGCGTTGTTATTTGACACCCAGAGGACAACTTGCATGTCGAATTTCGTCGTTCCTTGGAGCGCTATGTAAGTCAAGGAGGTTGGATATCGAAGCTCCTTGACACTATAGCGCTTTCTAGTAGAGTAAGGAGGAACTTTGTGTTGATGGAAAATCGTGAGATTAATTATGCCATTATGAACACGCCCTACTGAATTCAAATGGTTTCTTTAACATGCCAACAACGTATGACATGCAAGTCCTGATTTTTGTCGCCTTTCAAAAATCACTTACCACAGCCAGGAGTGGACCTGCAAGCTTGGGGTTGGTAGTCCGACACGATAACCACACACCCACCGTGGCAAGCTATTATAATCGGTGACCACAAGACAAAATGTAGTAATCTCAGACTCAGGTCACCCAACAGAGTTATGATTTCGGAGTCGTAGAAACGGAACATTGAACGTGGAGAGTAGATTCGGTAGTTCCATCTCAGTTAGTTGTGACCATACGACATTCTTTGCTGCTGCTCCAATTGTTGGTGTAGTAGTAGTTTACAGTTTGTTTACCAAACCAATGCATACCATTTTCAGTCTATTTCCATTTTATGAAAAAATAGGCTTACGAGATCACCTTTTGTCCGTGTGTGTATGTGTCCCTCTAATACCTTCTAAACAGCTGGAGCGATCGCAATGAAATTCGGTAAGGTCATAGTACTATTACGGCCGACCCCAACCGTGCCCTTGAGATTTTATTACGTCCCACCAATCCAACATGGCGGCTGTGCAAATTACTTACATTACCGGCATTCTATGTCTCCGAAACTATTACTCATATCACCCTGAAATTTTGTACTGTGATAAAGGTCACTATTAGACGTTTACCTATGAGTCTTTCAAAAATCTGTTAAATACAAAACGAACATGGTGGCCAAGCGAAGTTTTAACACTTAAATAGACTTGTCTCGCGATTTAACCATCCAATCGCAATGAAACTTAGTACGGCAAATGATTAAATGCATTGCAATGCACTGGCATCTAATTTAGTTCAATTGTGTACATAACCTTAAGATGGCGGCTGTGCGAAATATTTCACCGGCTTTTTATATCTCCGATACTATTCCTGATATCACCGTGAAATTCTGTACGGTGATAAAGGGTACTACTAGTAGTTCAGCTATGAGACTTCCACAAACCTGAAAAATAAAAAACTAACATGGTGGCCAAGTCAAGTGAAACGTTTTAATAAACTTTTCTCGCGATTTAACCATATGAGCGCAGTGATGTATGGTACAGTAAATGTTTATACACATTGTAATGCACTGGCATCTAATTTAGTTCAATTGTTCACATAACCTCAAGATGGCGGCTGTGCGCAATTTTAAAATTAAGTTTTCATTTATTGTGTATTAATCATGCGATCTAAGTGAACGTTTGAACAATGAACCTACGCAAAAATCGTCATCGAATACTACATAATTCTATGGCCTACATATACAAAAAATCCAATATGTCGGCCAACCGAAATATTTAGATGGTTCTCAATATCTTCGAATCTATTACAGCAATCAAACTGATTTTTTTTATGTTGATAGAGGCAATTGACATAAGTAGGATATATGAAACTAGGCTGTATAGTTCTTCATGGAACTACTTGTTTATCCTATCAGGCTTACTCTTGTCGGCAGATGCCAATAAAAATTACATTTTTATGTTTAAAAAGAATTACATTAACAACACAGTCCAATCCCTCACCTTGCCATGCTTTTGACACTTCCCTACAGCGGCACTAACAATAAGACAAAATATTTAATCATCTCAGATCAACGAAAGATTTTTTTTAGGTGATACAGTTCTGGCATGGGCTATCGTCTTGTTTATAAATAAACAAACTGTACCCGGTATGCGTTGCAATGCCAATCAAATAAGGTGTTGCCGTTGTAGTTTTGTTTTTTGGAGTGCTTTTGGATACACAATATTTCATTTTGTTTTCCGTTGACTGTTTCGAAACTATTGTAAATGATTTACTAATTCAGAAACATTCGTGGGAGGGTGCACAATAACTCACCAAAGTCTCATCACAATCGAATGAATGTTATATGAAGGCAGACGGAACTTTGTTGAAACGATTAACGCGCCATACCCATGTGTTGTAAATACTCGAGCGCTACCAACTGTCAAATAGATTTACTAAGTCAGAATCCTTCACAGGTGTGTACACAAAAACTCATCAAAGTTTCATCGCAAGTGGAATAATGGTATATGAACGCATAGGGGATTTTATTGAAACGATTCGCGCGCAGTCACCCATTTGTTGAATCTATTCGTGCTCTACCAATTATAAAATGCATCTACTAAGTCAGAAACCTTCCCTGGAGTGTATGCAACAACCCAACCTAGTTTCATCGCAATCGGATGAATGGTATATGAACGCATACGGGGCTTTGTTGATACGATTCGCGCGCCGTAACACATTTGTTAAAACTACTCGTGCGCCACCAATCGTAAAATGGATTTACTAATTTAGAAACCTTTCCTGGAGTGTACACAACAACTCACCCAAGTTTCATCGCAGTCGAATGAATTGCATATACACGCAGACGGAACTTTGTTGAAACGATCCACGCACAGTCACGCATTTGTTGAAACTACTCGTGCACTACCTATTGTAAAATAGATTTACTAAGTTATAAACTTTCATGGAGTGTACAACATCTCGCTCAAGTTTCATAGCAATGGGATGAATTGTATATGAACGCAGACGGGACTTTATCAAAAGATTTGCGCTCCATCACTCATTCGTTGAAACTACTCGTGCGCTACCAACTGTGAAATGGATTTACCAAGTCAGAATCCTTCACAGGTGTGTACATAACAACTCATTAAATTTCATCGCAAGCGGATGAATGGTATATGCACGCACACGGGATTTTAATGAACCGATTCGCGTGCCATCACTCATTTGTTGAAACTACTCCTGGGCTACCTTTTGTAAATGGACTTACTAAGTCAGAAAGCTGCCCTGGAGTATATGCAACAACTCAACCTAGTTTCATCGCAATCGGATGAATGGTATATGAATGCACACGAAATGTTGTTGAAACGATTCGCAAGCCACCACACATGTGTTGAAACTTATCCTACGCTACCTATTGTAAATTGGATTTACTAATTCAGAAACCTTCCACAGAGTGTACACAACAACTCACCCCAGTTTCATCGCAATCAGATGAATGGTATATGGACGCAGACGGAACGTCTTTTGAAGATTTTCGCGCCATCACTCATTTGTTGAAACTTCTCGTGCGCCACATATTGTCAAATGGATTTACTATGTCAGAAACCTTCCCTGGAGTGCACACACCAACTCCCAAGTTTCATTGTAGTCGGATGAATGGTACATGAACGCACAAAGGACATACACACACACACATACAATCAAGTAAAATTCATTTTTATATACATAGAGATAAATATATTTCCGTTGACTTTTCACGAAATGAAAGATTTTTCCTGTATTCTTGAGATGATTTGGAAGATTTTGGTACAAACCGTACTCTCTAACTCCCTCTGGTTTAAGAGCTTGAATTTTGTGAAACCTACTCCTTAGCGTTTTATACCGGGTGATGATTCAGAACACCCATCCAATATCGTTTGCTGCAACCCAACTAACGCGTGTTGTCAGGAAGGTCGATAAGTATTTCTCTGTCTGCAACCCGTATGGTGCTAATGAACTCCAAGTATACTCCTCAAACTGAACACCATTATTAGCCTACTTTCAATTTTGCAAAAAAAATAAAAAATGAAAGTAGACATGAGATATACACAGGGCCAAAGAAAATTGTGTGTCTGTCTGTGTGTGTGAGTGTATGTGTATATGTGTGCACTCTGTATGTCTATCCTGCCTTATCAATTCAAACACACTAGCAAAGGACACCTCAGTGTCATATTTTATATCGCCGCCATCTTGACGGAAACATAATGGCAGCCACCCAAATGTTCAAAGCTTAAATCAAATTACGACTAATCTAATCATCTGATCTCTACCAAACTTTGCAACAACACACCTTCATGTGGGAGCGTTCTTTGGTCAAAGTACAAGGTCATCAACCCAATAGTTTGAAGATGGCGGACGTGTAAGTATGCAAATCGATTACCCCTATCAATTCAAACACAACGAAACCAAATCAAACCACATCTTATACAGAGGTAGCACTAGCAAGGGACAACTCAGTGTCACGCTGTATATCGCCGCTATCATAACAAAAACGAAATGGTGCCCACCCAAATGTTCTGAGTTTAAATCAAATTATGACTAATCTAATCATCCAATCTCTACCAAATTTTTCAACAATATACCCTAATGTGGAAAGCGTATTTTGCCCAAACTACAAGGTCATAAGCCAAATAGTTTCAAGATGGCGGATTCATGAATCATGCAAGTATTATAGCCTAACCGTAACTTACGATTCAACAAGGCCTGGCCTTACCAAATACGCTCATTGTACATAGGGCGGTTTGGACTGTCCTCAAGGAGGTGACCGGTAGGATATTAGCATTTTAAAATAGAATATATAACCGTAGTGGTGACTAACAGGTCAGGCTGACCGTGCCATATCGTGCTTGTCCATGCCATCCCGTTGGGTCAAAATGGAGGCTATTATTTGCTCGCAAATCCATATATTTCCTTAATTTCATAAATGTATATCCTTTTAGGAAAGTACTGAACAAAATAATACATATTTAGTATCAAATGGTTTATAGAAACGGCAGAAAACGCTAATGAAATCGTTGATTCCAAAACCAAATATTATTGAGTCAGGCTAAACCTGTTGTGTGTGGCGTAGTGGTAGCAACTCAGACTCATAGTCTAGAGGTTCATGGATCAAATCCCAGCAGCTTCGATTATCTTTACTTCGTTTATTTTTGTATTTATTGATTTATAACTAGGCTACTCACGCGTTATAATGTTAAGCATATATAGAGTGTATTTGCAATCGGTATAATACTTATAACACCACATATTTCGACACTCGACTACAGCGATTAAAATTCGTTGTCTTTTATCCGCGGTAGAGTCTGTTGTTGTTGATTCTTTAGGGGTTTGCGGCATCATGGTCTTGTAGCCCCGTGTACTTGGGTGTGTGTAGACATTGTCTAAAAAACTGTGTCACGGTGATGTCTGTAGTCTTACTAATATGTGTACTTTTATACGAGGAGGGATTTAGGTAGGAAGCAGCTGCTGTTGTTGTTTCATTTGAGATGCACGGACATGCACTGAACCCAACGGGGTTAGGCTGACTGGTGTCGAACGTGGATCTATGAGATAGTGTGCCCATTCCACAATGAAATATGCAAATCACAGTTTTCCAGCAACGCTCAATCGGGAGTATCGGGGTTCATGGTATGTTCTCCCACTCTGTGACTTACATACTTTGGATCAAATAGAGGATACACTTCAAAAAAAATAAACTAAATCAACTCCTACTATAAAAGCTTTTAATTATTCAAATATATGGCGCTACAAAATTAAACAAATAAAATACTGACCCTTCAATTCATACTTGTTCAAAGTTGAACAAAGAATTCATATTAAACAAATATTTAATTATAATGCATGGCTTTCTCATAAACCAACAAACTTCTATTAAGTTTCACTTCCATATAGTGTCCTTTTAAAATTCAATAAAATCAAGAGCTCCAACTGGCTCGATAATGTTTATATACATTGTGTTATCCATTTAATACACATCACTTCCTATTACATGAGTATATCTTCTAATCAAAAATATAAAAATTTACCAAAGTACTGTTAATCATTTACTTAATTTTTGGGCTTTCACAACGCTTATATGTTACCATCCCTCTCTCTCTCAAGTCAACAATTCACCACCGTGATTGGGAAACATTTGCGTACTCCCGAGCTACAGAAGACTACTTGAACAAGTCAAAAATTAAGATCACTCCCGGAATCTAATTGTCGTCACTAAAACTCGTGAATCACTGAATCATGCAATCATAAAATTAGGGATTTATCATTATTTGTCTTAAAAGACCATTATATCATAAGAAAGCGACGATCTGAACTCTGCAAGCGGTAATATTCATCTAAAAACACCTCGGTTCGGAGACCGGGTCGTTAAAACAAACTCTAAACACTTCTGTGACCTACAACTCAACAGACAGTTCCCAGACCTACCACACTCCGTCAATGGTAAGGGTCTGGCCTTGGCTACTTAGCGTGATTTATTGCAGGGAGGCAAAGACTTCACTGTCTCGCTTCACAAGAGACGAACTACCCTCAGCTTTTCTACAGCTGTTCTTAAATGCAGTTCCCTGAATGACAAGGCTTTCATACTAATTTTTATAACAACATATTTAGGTTCAACAAACCTATTCTATTAACTTGGCATATAAAATTATGAAGTGTCCTCATTGGCGGGTAAGAATAATTCAATAATACAACAAATATTTTGGGGCTTAAATATGGACGACACTGAGTTCGATCCTTTCAAATGCCTCGGGAGCCTGGAGGACTTATAACATTCGCGACTTAGGGCAGGGCTCACCTTATATCAGCGCTCATAATACAACATAATTAGCACCCTTTTTTTTTAACATATAACACACACGCGGCCTCGTGATCACATCACTACTTTGAGGACTTATCATAGTTCAATTAACACGACCAACTGCCCCTCATAATTAGTTTTACCGAGTATTTCAACGCATTCCTAGCGTGACAAATTACTTCAATGCGCTACATGGCGCTTCTACATTAATTAGCCAAGTTGCCTTCAGAAAACTGATAAATTCAAAATAAACGTTTGATCTACATCTCAATTATATATTATTCTTCTCCCTTGACAATAATCATTTTACCATAAGAACATGTGTTCATAACATGTATTAATTCATTTAAAGGAGCTCGGAAGCTACTACTTTTCATATAATTCATCATAATATTCATTCATTTATATTATTATTATTATTATTATTATTATTTATATTATTATTATTACGCTTGCTTTCTCATATTTAAATCATTTATCAATTACACTGACATTTTACTTAACACATTCCCCCAAAGGGATTCTTTTTATTATTTCATTTTTATTGTATATTTCTCAAATTAATCGTTCAGATCGCGCTATTATTCATTTATTTGTTATTCAAGCATCCCTATTCTTTCTTTCTCATGTAGATTATACGCAAATCTTCCCCAACACATAACATAATGAAATGGTTACTCACATGATTATACGGTCAGCGACCGAATCCTCCAGCGATGTTTCATTTTTGCCCACTCACTGCTTTTTAAGCCATCTTCATTGATACACTTTCACACAATGACACTTCTTTATCAACACATAAATTATTTACCTTAAACACTTGTAACATAATGAATACCATTTTTGTATTCGTTTACCTTAACACAATATAAATTCACTACAATTATTACACTCAAAAATTTTCACTATATTTACATTACACAGCTTTTAATCACTTGGGCGTTAATTTTCGCCTTACACACGTGATTTCTTTCTTCCCCGTTTCCAAGGGTGACACTTTTTAGAACGTCGGCTCCCTAATCTGGCAAGATGATGGAAAGTCTCGATCGATCTACACCTCACTGGAACGGCTAATCTTCAAATCCGGGTTTTGACTATCGGCTTCTATACTTTACTTGCACGATGTCGTTTCTTACTAGACACTAGTTATTTCGTCTAGATAAAGTCCGTCCTGGTTACGGCCTCTCGAATAGTTTATCGGTGACCAAATAATTTCCTAGCATTAACTGCTATTTCTTTAGTTCGTAGCTTATTGCTTTTACTGTTCGTTTGTCTACTTAGACAAAGCCTTGAATTACAATTCCCAATTCTTATTGTTCTGCGCTCTAGCCCCTACCTTTCCGACACACTAGGCGTTATTTATTTCGTTCGACCCTGATCGGGTTCCCTAACGTTGATAGAACTGTTTGTTTCACTTCCTTTGGTGCTTCGAAACTTTATGACGCTGTATGTCTTTAACTGAACTATAATTCGAATACCTATCGCCTGTTATTTCTTCAAAGTCGCAGCCTAACTTTGACTGTTTAAATGAACTTTAACGATAAAGTCTGAAGCTTGCTGAGATTAATCCTATACTAGGATTTTACTATGTCTCCACACGGCGATACTAATGACGATACCGCTCGGCCACTCCCATACGGGGTGCGCGTTGGTGATACAGCGTATCACGACCTCTCAAGGTCTGGTAAATACTGCATTTACGATGATAGTGACACAGTGTCACGCCCGCAGGCTGACAATAACTGCACGTTGTGATGCAGCACCTCCGTACGAGGTCTATTGTAAACTGCATTTGATGTGATGTAGTGTCACGTCCTCTAGACGGACTAAACTGCTTGTACTTGATACAGCCGGACGCCCCCTCTCGGGCTCTCGGAATAACTGCATATGGTGATGCTCCAACGTCACGCCCCCCTGGGCTGACTGATACTGCATGTGCTTGATACAGCCGGACGCCCCCTCTCGGGCTCTCGGAATAACCGCATGAACTTCCTGGCTCTGCCAGGGTTTTTATACAAATCGGCGACAAAAAGATAAAATTCTCATCTTCTTCAGCACTAACTTTTGAAGTAATAGTCGCATTATTTTGAAAAATATATCTCTGGAAGGCTCGTGTTCTCAACGTCAACTGACTTCTTTGAACATAAAAATCGATCGTACAATTCCAAGATATTAAATAAATTTTGCTCTTCAGATACGTGGGTGTTGCGGTTTATTTTCTCTCCCTACCAACTCTGGTCTCGGGGAATTACTAACGACGTCATGCTGAGTCGGCACTTCTTTCCTGTGCAAATATTATAAACTTTTTCCCCACACAAAAATCTCTGTTCCAAAATGATTCACAATGATGTATTTCTTCTATTAATTATATGCTCGCAAATGGCTTAAATCTAATTATTCCTCTCCTTGAGCAACTGCGAGGTTGCCATTTTATTGCTGCGTAAGGTCAGTTTCCGAAACCTCCTCTCTCATACACACAGCGGAAAGTTTTTATCGCTCTATTAATAGTCATGATCGGCTCCTTATCAGTGCGTCCTGCATGATATCATTTCCTCGTGAGTCGTGGTCTCTTATTATTGCGCCAAGTTGTAGCAGTCCTCTACATAAAATCTTTCTAAGTCATTCTAAAGACTGTATTTTTCCTCTCTTCTTTTACCAATAAAATATGGATTCGACCCTTGAACCAATGGCACATGGGTTCAGTTCTCCCCAACTTAGATAAATAAATTTTCGAAATTTTGTGGAAATTTATTTAAACAATTTTCAAAAAAAAAATTTTTTTTTCAGTGTCGAAGCCATCATAACACTTCTCAGTACCTTCTGGTCTTTCTTAACAAGCACTTCCCTTCTCTGGCTTGTTTTGATCTCACAGGGTTCCCCTTCATTCATTTCCTTTAAGCGGATATCCACACTTAAGGTTATAAATCACTTGTCTCGTTCGGGTATTCCTCGGTCTCCTCACAGTCTGGCTTGCACTCCAAACTTGTGTCAGACAGTTTCCTTTTTCTTTTTTCTTGGGACTGGCATTCTACCTGCCTGTCTCTTTCTTCTCAGGTTCTTTACAGTCAACCTATTTACATTCCCATAAAGCTTCACGGGTGCGGTATGGCCTTACCCCGTTACTTCTTTCTTTATTTCTATTTCTGGACTCAAAGTCTACAGAATTTCGTTTGTCCTTAAGAGTACGGTCTGTCCCTACCCGTCTCTTCTCGTTTTTTTTTCCATTTTCCCTCATCTCATATCGAGATGGCATTTTCCAAGAAAATTTCTTTTTTTTCTACTCTCTAATGGGTGCATATAGGCTTAACCCGTTACCTGTTCTGGGGTAACCTTTTTCCCTCATCTCATATCGAGATGGCATTTTCAAAGAAAATGTATTTTTCCTACTCTTCCAATTCCAGAGTTCCTTTAGATCTTCTCCTTTTTTTCTTTCTTTCATCCCATTTCTTCCTACGAATTTTCCAGCTGTAAAACGCTTGTGCGTCTTCTTTCTCCAGGGTAATTTGCATTGTCTCTACTCCTCTCCTAGTTTCAATAAGGATTCTATCCTCTTGTAAACCTGCTACAATTTGCGGTCTTCTTCCTCTTTCATCATTTCTTTCAAAGGCATTTCCTCTCTTTTCTTCATTAACTCCGCTAGTCTCTTCTTTGAGGTTTTCTTTGCTCTCATTTGAATCTGTTTCCATTTCTTTTCCTTCGTTGACATTCCTGATATTTTATCATTAATTCAAGGATCTGTGCTTTCAATTTTTCTTCTTCCAATTTCATTTTGTCTTCCTCATCCTTATGATTTTCTTCTGGGCTTTCTTTTTCAATTTCTATTAGATCCTGAACCTCTACTTCCATTCGTGCCTCGACGACACTTTCTATTATGGTTTCAGTTGATTTCTCCATTTCCCCAGGAATTATTATTTTAGTCTCCCCAACTTTCACTTCTTTTGTTATTATCCCTTGCTCTGTGTTTTTCTCTTGCTCATCATGCTCAGTTATGGCATAAGAATGATCTTCTTTAATGTGCAGCTCGTTTTCATTTCGGCTTTCTTCCTGACCTGAAATTATTATTTCCTCCTGAATCTCCGTTGTTTTCTCTTGAGGTATCTCAATGTTTTTCTCCGTTTCTATAGGAGTCATCTCCATTTCTACTTTACTTTCTATTTCTTCTTCTTCTTTTCTAATATCAATTTCGGGCTCTTGCACCATTACTTCTTGTTCTTCTACAATTACTGTTTTATTTTCAGCTTGAATAACTACTTCATTTGACCGATGGTTCTGTACTGGGATGTCTCCCCTATCTTTGTCTTCCGCGAATCGAATGAACCTATTTTCTAATGCTTCGATACTACTTTTGATATCATCCCGGGATGTCTGATACATTTCCCTACTTGATCCTATCTGATCTATTAACTCTTTTCGCACCCCTTGGATCTGGGTTACAAGTTTCTCTTGACATTTGTCTACACTCTCTTTAAATGTTTCCTGCATCTTACTTATCTTACCTTCCATAGAACCAAATTTATTCTCTAAATTTTTAAAATTATCTCGGCATTCTTTTCGGAATTTTAAAGTACTTTCATTCAAACTGTTTATTTGGTCTTGCAATCCTGTGTCAAAACCTTGAAATTTGGTATTCATTGTCTCTTCTATTTTCTCATTTATATTACCTTGTATTTTAGTTTCCATGGCCTTTAATTCGGTTTCCATGGCTTGATTTTTTAGAGAATTATCAGCTACCCTTTCCTCCTGACATGAAGATAATTTCTTTTCAATTTTATCTTCCATACTTCCTAATTTTTCTTCCTCGAATTGTTTAAGGCAACTTTCGGGCTCTTCCGGCACCGTTATGTCCTTTTCTTTAATTTCTTCTGTATCGCATATGACTGGGATAGCCATTTCTTTCGCTTTGAGGTCCTGCGCTAATATATCTTCCTCATATATCTTCTGGGCGGCCTCTAATATTCCTTTATATTCCTGAATTTTAACTTCCCTTACTTCGGCAAACTCCTGAATAGTTATTATATCTTGTTCAGCATACATGTTCCTTCTGAACTGATGCATCTTATCCCATTCTTCTTTTATACACTCTGCCTGATCCTTAATGTATTTCTTCTTGTCACGCTCCCCGTAATCGGTCTTCCACCATATCTTATTCCACTCATTTTTCATATCCCATAATTGCTCCATTATTTCCCATGCTTCATCACCGAATGTTCTTATCTGTTCCCACGAAGCTAATTCTATTTTCCCTTCTTCCACCATGCGTTTCGCAAATTTCTTTTTCATTTCTATTAATGACTTTTTAACATTTAGGATTTCATTATACAATTCTTCTAATTCTTTTTTGGGTATCTGATAACAATTTTTTCTTGCTCTCTTATGAAGTTCGAATGTCTTCTCAATTTCCTCAGAAATACTTTCTACTTGTTTCTTAATTTCCTCTTTCTTCTTTGAATCAGTACCTCTCACATTCCAAAGTTCATACCTCATTTTAGTGTGCTCTTTTCGCATTTTATCAATTATATCCATAAATTCCTTTATTTCATCCCAAGTCGCCATTTCTACTTTTTCTTGATCCTAAACGCGAAGACTATCATTCTTTTCCCCTTCGTTTTTCGAGCCTACTTGAACTTGCCCTACTAAATGAGACTTTGAATCATCTTTATCATTAACCTTATTATCTTTACTCTGCACGCATTCCCTTGGAACTGGTTTACATGTTTCTTTCTCGACCTGGAGCTCTATAGGCTCAACTTTTACCCTATTGTCTACAGACATGTTACCTTCTCTTCGTGCAACTATGCCTCCAGATGCACGCATGCTTTCTAAGGAAATCTCTACATTTTCCTTAATTGGGTACCCTTTTTCATTTTGTTAGAGGTTCTCTTTACCATCGATAGATTCATATCTATCTTTTACTTTCTACCTCTACAGCCTCCAAGAACCTCTGCCTTTCTTCACTCAATGACATCTTATTATCTTATGGAATACAGTGGGCTACTACGTCCCATCGCCGGTTCATGCATGAGAGATGGTACCCTGAACTCTAGTGTCCCAATTTCCAAAATTTAACCTCAGTACGGGTGTTTACTAAAACGTACCCTTTTGGTATACTCATTCAATATCAACATCTTTATGGAAGTGATTTAAAAATTCAATAATCTTGAAAAACCATATTTTTCCAAAAATGAAAATTTTGTTTTTTCATGAAAAACTCGGGTTTTCCCTAGGAAAACTCATCCCTACGTACTGGGTGCCAAAAATTAGTTTATATAGGGGGTTTTTATTTCAAGGGCTGCACGGTGTGAGTTTCCAGGGTCCCAGTGCGGTCAGTTAACTTTATATTTTGTAGCTCATTCTATCATTATTTTCCTTTTACATGAAATGACCGTCTTGAGTGTTCCTCTAATATCAATCCAAGCACATTATTCCTATGCCCCCATGGGCCCATTCCACAATGAAATATGCAAATCACAGTTTGCCAGCAACGCTCAATCGGGAGTATCGGGGTTCATGGTATGTTCTCCCACTCTGTGACTTACATACTTTGGATCAAATAGAGGATACACTTCAAAAAAAAAAAAAAAAAAAAAATCAACTCCTACTATAGAAACTTGTAATTATTCAAATATATGGCGCTACAAAATTAAACAAATAAAATACTGACCCTTCAATTCATACTTGTTCAAAGTTGAACAAAGAATTCATATTAAACAAAAATTTAATTATAATGAATGGCTTTCCATAAACCAACAAACTTCTATTAAGTTTCACTTCCATATAGTGTCCTTTTAAAATTCAATAAAATCAAGAGCTCCAACTGGCTCGATAATGTTTATATACATTGTGTTATCCATTTAATACACATCACTTCCTATTACATGAGTATATCTTCTAATCAAAAATATAAAAATTTACCAAAGTACTGTTAATCATTTACTTAATTTTTGGGCTTTCACAACGCTCATATGTTACCATCCCTCTCTCTCTCAAGTCAACAATTCACCACCATGATTGGGAAACATTTGCGTACTCCCGAGCTACAGAAGACTACTTGAACAAGTCAAAAATTAAGATCACTCCCGGAATCTAATTGTCCTCACTAAAACTCGTGAATCACTGAATCATACAATCATAAAATTAGGGATTTATCATTATTTGTCTTAAAAGACCATTATATCATAAGAAAGCGACGATCTGAACTCTGCAAGCGGTAATCTTCATCTAAAAGAACCTCGGTTCGGAGACCGGGTCGTTAAAACAAACTCTAAACACTTCTGTGCCCTACAACTCAACAGACAGTTCCCAGACCTACCACACTCCGTCAATGGTAAGGGTCTGGCCTTGGCTACTTTGCGTGATTTATTGCAGGGAGGCAAAGACTTCATTGTCTCGCTTCACAAGAGACGAGCTACCCTCAGCTTTTCTACAGCTGTTCTTAAATGCAGTTCCCTGAATGACAAGGCTTTCATACTAATTTTTATAACAACATATTTAGGTTCAACAAACCTATTCTATTAACTTGGCATATAAAATTATGAAGTGTCCTCATTGGCGGGGAAGAATAATTCAATAATACAACAAATATTTTGGGGCTTAAACAAGGACGACACTGAGTTCGATCCTTTCAAATGCCTCGGGAGCAATATCCCACACTGGAGGACTTATAACATTCGCGACTTAGGGCAGGGCTCACCTTATACCAGCGCTCATAATACAACATAATTAGCACCCTTTTTTTTACCATACAACACACACGCGGCCTCGTGATCACATCACTACTTTGAGGACTTATCATAGTTCAATTACCACGACCAACTGCCCCTCATAATTAGTTTTACCGAGTATTTCAACGCATTCCTAGCGTGACAAATTACTTCAATGCGCTACATGGCGCTTCTACATTAATTAGCCAAGTTGCCTTCAGAATACTGATAAATTCAAAATAAACGTTTGATCTACATCTCAATTATATATTATTCTTCTCCCTTGACAATAATCATTTTACCATAAGAACATGTGTTCATAACATGTATTAATTCATTTAAAGGAGCTCGGAAGCTACTACTTTTCATATAATTCATCATAATATTCATTCATTTATATAATTATTATTATTAGGCTTGCTTTCTCATATTTAAATCATTTGTCAATTACACTGATATTTTACTTAACACATTCCCCGAAGGGATTCTTTTTATTATTACATTTTTTATTGTATATTTCTCAAATTAATCGTTCAGATCGCGCTATCATGCATTTATTTGTTATTCAATCATCCCTATTCTTTCTTTCTCATGTAGATTATACGCTAATCTTCCCCAACACATAACATAATGAAATGGTTACTCACATGATTATACGGTCAGCGACCGAATCCTCTAGCGATGTTTCATTTTTGCCCACTCACTGCTTTTTAAGCCATCTTCATTGATACACTTTCACACAATGACACTTCTTTATCAACAAAAAATATATTTACCTTAAACACTTGCAACATAATGAATACCATTTTTGTATTCGTTTACCGTAACACAATATAAATTCACTACAATTATTACACTCAAAAATTTTCACTATATTTACATTACACAGCTTTTAATCACTTGGGCGTTAATTTTCGCCTTACACACGTGATTTCTTTCTTCCCCATTTCCAAGGGTGACACTTTTTAGAACGTCGGCTCCCTAATCTGGCAAGATGATGGAAAGTCTCGATCGATCTACACCTCACTGGAACGGCTAATCTTCAAATCCGGGTTTTGACTATCGGCTTCTATACTTTACTTGCACGATGTCGTTTCTTACTAGACACTAGTTATTTCGTCTAGATAAAGTCCGTCCTGGTTACGGCCTCTCGAATAGTTTATCGGTGACCAAATAATTTCCTAGCATTAACTGCTATTTCTTTAGTTCGTAGCTTATTGCTTTTACTGTTCGTTTGTCTACTTAGACAAAGCCTTGAATTACAATTCCCAATTCTTATTGTTCTGCGCTCTAGTCCCTACCTTTCCGGCACACTAGGCGTTATTTATTTCGTTCGACCCTGATCGGGTTCCTTAACGTTGATAGAACTGTTTGTTTCACTTCCTTTGGTACTTCGAATTTTTATGACGCTTTATGTCTTTAACTGAACTATAATTCGAATACCTATCGCCTGTTATTTCTTCAAAGTCGCAGCCTAACTTTGACTGTTTAAATGAACTTTAACGATAAAGTCTGAAGCTTGCTGAGATTAATCCTATACTAGGATTTTACTATGTCTCCACACGGCGATACTAATGACGATATTGCTCGGCCACTCCCATACGGGGTGCGCGTTGGTGATACAGCGTATCACGACCTCTCAAGGTCTGGTAAATACTGCATTTACGATGATAGTGACACAGTGTCACGCCCGCAGGCTGACAATAACTGCACGTTGTGATGCAGCACCTCCGTACGAGGTCTATTGTAAACTGCATTTGATGTGATGTAGTGTCACGTCCTCTAGACGGACTAAACTGCTTGTACTTGATACAGCCGGACGCCCCCTCTCGGGCTCTCGGAATAACTGCATATGGTGATGCTCCAACGTCACGCCCCCCTGGGCTGACTGATACTGCATGTGCTTGATACAGCCGGACGCCCCCTCTCGGGCTCTCGGAATAACTGCATGAACTTCCTGGCTCTGCCAGGGTTTTTATACAAATCGGCGACAAAAAGATAAAATTCTCATCTTCTTCAGCACTAACTTTTGAAGTAATAGTCGCATAATTTTGAAAAACATATCTCTGGAAGGCTCGTGTTCCCAACGTCAACTGACTTCTTTGAACATAAAAATCGATCGTACAATTCCAAGATATTAAATAAATTTTGTCCTTCAGATACGTGGGTGTTGCGGTTTATTTTCTCTCCCTACAAACTCTGGTTTTGGGGAATTACTAACGACGTCATGCTTTGTCGGCACTTCTTTCCTGTGCAAATATTATAAACTTTTTCCCCACACAAAAATCTCTGTTCCAAAATGATTCACAATGATGTATTTCTTCTATTAATTATATGCTCGCAAATGGCTTAAATCTAATTATTCCTCTTCTTGAGCAACTGCGAGGTTGCCATTTTATTGCTGCGTAAGGTCAATTTCCGAAACCTCCTCTCTCTTACAAACAGCGGAAAGTTTTTATCGTTCTATTAATAGTCATGATCGGCTCCCTATCAGTGCGTCATGCATGATATCATTTCCTCGTGAATCGTGGTCTCTTATTATTGCGCCACGTTGTAGCAGTCCTCTACATAAAATATTTCTAAGTCATTCTAAAGAATGTATTTTTCCTCTCTTCTTTTACCAATAAAATATGGATTCGACCCTTGAACCAATGGCACATGGGTTCAATAGTTGAGCTCAGAATTGAGAGTCCAGCAAGGAACGAACACGAGATCTTTTGAGGGAGTTTAAGTTATAAAAGCCCCTAGAGAAAATACATATTAAATCACTGTTGTGATATGAACTAATTCTGATATTATTTATTAATATAATGCAGGGAATATTAGTAGAATACTGCATTATTGGGCTGTATGAAGCATACAATTCTGTACTTGAGTTCAGAAAGTTGGAGCGCTTGACATTTGTCGAATGACTCTGGAAGAGGGGCGAGGATTCTTGGAGCCGTGCCACTCAATGTGACCTACTTTGTCGTCTGGAGCAGGTTAAGAGGGTAAACTATTGTCATGTTATTCCCCGTTTGAGAATAGAGAGGCTAGTGGAAGGGGAAGATACCAATGTAATTTAATGATTACTCGTGGAGTAACTCAGTGACGTGAGGATTGCACCTATGTGAATGTTTAGCCGGGAGGCTAATTATCAAGCCATTAAATACTGAAATCGAGGCAGATTTAATGGAACGCGCAGTAACACAGTAATTGGAGGTTAGCGGCGAGATCTAACCACGTCTTCGGGGATTTTTAGGGGACGCCGCGTGGGTACGCCCTGGCAAAGGCAACTAATATTAATTAATTGGCCGATTGATCCTCGAGCACGCATACAGATCTGTGATCAGCGAGGGAAAAGGAACCATATAAACGTTATTTGAAGACCAGAATCATACTGAGGGGAAAATGACGCTGCAGGGAAATTTTCGGTCTATTTTTTCTCTCCAAACGGATATAAGGGGTGGAAGCAGGACAGAGGCAATCAGTCGAACAATACTTGAGCGCAGGGAGCACGTCACCCGAAGTCCAGGAAAGGGACGCGGAGACTTTAACACTCTAAGTGCAGCAACAGATATTCATGCATTAAGTTATGAATTAATAACGAGTAATGTAGGCAGTCGAACCATACTTGAGCGCAGGGAGCACGTCACCCGAAGTCAGAGAAAGGGGCGTGTGGACTGTAACATTCTAAGTGCAGCAACATATAATCATGCATTAAGTCCTGAATTAATAACGAGTAATGTAGTCAGTTGAATCTCAGTCTAATGCGAAATGCACGTTACCGAAGTCGAGAAGGGATGCTCGGACTTCAACATGAAGAGCCGTGCAGTAAGACATTTATTAATACCATTTATTAAGGACAGTCGTGCCATATTTGTATAGTAGGCATTACGAGCGATTGTTATGGTGCACGTAGGAAATGTACCGTGTGATATACAAGGTAGGACAATTGAGAGTGGTAATCTGTACAAGTACAATGTACAAGGGTTGAGCGCAGTATGTAAACTATTGGTTAGACATATCATAGGATGTTGGACTGCGCAGATATAAACTTTGTTACGCGATTGGTGAAATTGCATAGGAATACTAATGTAATTAATGCTCAGGACGATATGCAAGCATATTTATGCGATATCAGGAAATTTATCTAAGGATAGAAATTGATAGACAGTTTGTGGAACCGATAGGAATCCTTAGGCAGAGAATCGAGACTTTCAATCAGGATGCGGATAGCAGCGAGGAGGAGATCTTCAACGTCTGAATTTCTGATATTTTGCCAGGAAAAGTCAACCATTAGGAAATGTAAATAGTGAGCGTGTGATTGTAGTGATGATCTGTTAAATATATGTAAAATTAATAGTGTAACAAGTGCTGTAACATGTTGTGTGAATAAGGAAGCAACAGCTCCAATATGGAAAGGAAAAGTGCCGTGTGTTTTGTAAGGCAAAAGTTATGTAAAATGTGTGTTAGAAGTATAAGAATGCCTTGCTAATTTTGCAAATAATGGCGGGCATTACTGGAAGAAATGCGTGGTTGGAGCCACCAGATTAACAAATGTAAGTACCCAAAAACCATGATTTTGTAGCAATTATAGTCCACTGTATGTTGAGTGATTTCAAATTTATAAATATGCCAATAAGAGTCAATTTTAGGAGGTAGAACCTCAATATATTATTGTTGTGTTGATTTTAGTCAAGTTGAGATGTTTTTGTACATCATTGAGTGGATAAATCGTTACCACTATTGTAAAATGGCAATTCAGTTATATAGAAACGTAACGTAACGAACACGGATGGTCGGTTATTGAAAATGGTTACGATGTGTCGGGTTATGGTAATTCATGTCAGTAATAATAATAATAATAGTAATAATAATAATAATAATAAATGAACACATCAGGGAAAAATGGTTGTAAGCAAAATATTTATGCTAATTGGAATATTTATCTATCCAAGCAGTAATATTATACAAGAAGGGCTAAGCAAAGCAATTTAATATCAGAGTATATTATGATAATGGAAATAAATATGCAAGAATCCGGGAAATGGAAGAGTTTAATAGGGAATTGAATTTGCAGCTAGTGAATAAGCTTGTAAGAGTAATTGATAGATTTATCTTACTAATTAAAGGACGAGATCATAGCACAATGGTCACGGAAGCCAGGTAATCTATTCGACGTGTGAAATCTCGTATAGCCTAGAACATACAGAGATATTTATTATGGCCAGAGCGTAAATAGTGACTGACCGTAGCTCTGTGGATTGCCATGAAACGTTCCGGGTTCGAATCCAGTGGTGTATGGGAGGACAACAATGGAAACCTCCACATGACACCTGATCTCGACCGAGAACTAGCTATTGAAATAATTCAGCTCCTGGGAAGTGAATTTAATTGGCGGCAGGATGTGCCTGACCGTAGCATTTAATAAGATGCCGGCTAGCCAGTTCGACCGGTGATTGATGAATCTCGTTCCTGCATATAATGAAATGGACCTGTTGAGGCCAGTTATTAATACCTAAGGTTAGGAATAAATGATTAAATACGTCCATCACCTATCTTGCATACCGTTTAAGTTAAATCATATGGGATGTGTAGATCCATGATACTGCACTATTGTATTTAAAATCACTTGTTACTGTTTGGAGATAAAGCGAGAGGGAGTCAGGAAGGGACAGAGCACGTGTTTGTGACCGCCTGACTCATTTCTATTGTATACAAGTAGAACCGAGGGGGAGGTGTTAAACGATCCTTGGAACTTGACATTTAGAGTGGAGAGACTTTAAAACCCTGTTTGTAAGAAAAGAATCCTTGTTGTATTGTATAATGAATTTGTGTGGTTTGAAACACATTGATAATTAAGGATTACCCTAATGAATTAATATTCAGAAAACTTATGAGTTGTCGAAAGTTGCATTTTTATACTGACATTGTCGCTTTGTTCTAAAGGTCGACACTAGATGTCATAGACTATACGCACGCAAGGGTAGCATAATATACCATCCGACACAGCGGTAACGGAATCTTTGAATTGAACTCATGACAGCATACAGTGGAACTGTAGAAAATGGTAATCTAGGAAAGGGGTATGAGTACAAGTAATTGTGGAGTTGCAAGTAAATTTGATGTGCAACCCATAAATTGGTTAATGCATGGTAAAGCATTTTTGGTGGGAAAAGAGATACAAAACACAAGTTGTACGCGTAATGTAAATTAAGATGTGTTGAGAGTAAACAATTAAGATTGTGAAATTAAAGAGGTCACAATAGGTGACATAAGATTATAAGTACAGTTTATGTGTAGTTTACCTGTGCATCAGCGCACGTGAGAATGAATTTTGATGTTAGTCTCATGGTAAATGAATGAATAGTCATTGGGATTTACTAGGATAAAGTGCGAATGTTGGTGGATTGTAGGAATCATTTTGCATTGTTTTGTGTTATATTGTTGGGATTGTGTTTTTGTTTGTTTGAAGCCATGATTTTGAACTTAATTAAAGTCTTTAGAATAGAGTTGTGCTTTATTATTGTAGAGTTGATACCTTTTAGTCTCAGGTCAAAAATATGCAACTGCTCAGTGGGTGGACGGTACACGCCTGAGGACTGATGCTGGCTGGAGGCAGAAGCATGTTTTCCATGGAAATTACTCACATGGGTACAGTAACTAGGTGAGTTGAATTTTTTCTGATAACCTGTGTTATTGTGATGACTGTATTAGTGTGTGTATATATAATTCAGGTGAGATTTCAATCAATGAACGTATAATATCCGTATAGCACGTTGTATTTCAACAAGCTACTACAACCAACAATCAATTATACTCCTTGAAAAGGACAAAGAGTTATGATTATACCCATGCATTTAGGAGGAAATAGGCTATATGTTCTTTACGGAACATCTTGTCTTTCCCTCGTTTTAGTCTGTAGTCATATCGAGGAAAAATGAATAGGGTTCAGTGTCGTTTGCAGGATATGCTTGAAGTGCATTAGTACCATACTGGTTACAAACAGAGAATATTATCGAACTTCCTGCCAAAAAGCGTATGTTGGGTTGCAGCAAACGATATTGTAAGGGGCTGCTGAAGCACCCGGTATACATGATGATTTTCTTTCTACCTTAATACAACTTCGTAGTACTGTCAATACTATTTTAAAATACAAATTTTACTATTGTAGTAGTAGTAGTAGTAGTTGTTATTGTTGTTGTTGTTGTTGTTGAACCTGTGAGGAACATGACTGGGACTTATTATTCGCATCATACCAGAAGAACTGCACTTGAAAGAGAAGCGACGTAGCATTATTCGCTTCAACCACTAGGCTGTGACTGATGTGCTGGAAAGCTTCCCTGAAGAGGCTTACGGCTCTTGTTTCCAATCTCCTTACGCTCCGGCAGCTGTCTCCAGAAAACGGAAGGGATTACTTCGCGGGAAATAAAGACCATTTGTTGCCAAGCTAAAGTGTTTTCTTTTTCACACTTAGTTACCTCCGTTCGCTTGTTAATTAACTTTGTTCCATTTGTTTTGTGGCAAAGTGTTTGACCCATGCGAAATGCAAATGAAAATCATGGAATTTCTCCCTTTTCGAATATAAATACTTTTCGAGGCTCAGTGAATTGGGGAGTAAGTTAACACATGTGATACTTGTATTATAACTAAGGTTCGGATGTTAAGGATAAGTCATATTTTTTCCTGAGCTCATTTTACCCGAAATCTGAAAAATAAGTTTGAATGACGGGTTCCTGACCTCGTATAAAGCAATTTGATGTTTCCTATAAATGCATATATCGGCCATTTGTATTGTTTTGGTCATATTTGGTCATATTTTAGTGATATAAGGTCATATTTGGTTATAATGTCAGCATTTTTGTTTAAATTGAGGCGTCGTCAACAAGGTAGGCCTACGAGTTATCTGCGTCGAGTTTCAAACATAGGATTTCCGAATAGTGTAGTAGATATATTTTTCTTTCTTTTCCCGGAACAGGCAGATAGCAGGTTTAGAAGACCTGATTCCAAGAAGGTGCTCCTCTACGGACGTCTTTTAGCACATCTTTCTGGACAAGTTAGATTGCGACACTGTACGCATGAGGTCACGGAACATGACGATAGTGTGCTTCCGCCTTTCAATACGATGCCATAATTTTTTAGGTCATATTTTATAGTTTTTAGGTCATATTTAGCTAGTTTTTAGGGCATATTTGCTTGCATATTTTGTACTTCTTTAGGTATTAAACTTCCGAACCCTAATTATTATAACTATAAATAAACTGGAGCAATGTATCCTCATAGGGGAAGGATACTTTACTCCAGGGAAAGAACTCTGTGGTTTTGCATAGAAACTGTTGGAATAGAGTAAAGTAGGACCATAGTTAGCTAAGGAATGCACCATGTCTGAGCATAATAAATTTCTATTTACATAGAAAGGTTCACATTCACCACATATCTGTATGATAAAAGATGGCTTCGCTGCACATAGATTTTATTCGTCAAAATTACGAGTTCAAAAACACACCAATATTCCTCGCCGGATGTCAGTAACAAGAAATGGCAGGAAGTCAACGAGAACCTATAAAGATGCCAACGGCGGAAAAAAAAAGAATAGCCCTCTGTGGTTATTGAATCTGCCACCAGATGTCACTAAATCATTTTTCGAACATTGTGAAAAATAGTTAGTTGGTAGTGTGTGAGTGTGATCTTTATCTTAGTATTCTTAGTTTACATCAGTGTATTTGCTCTTGCGTTCTTTCGCGAATGATAATAATGACTTCAAGAAAATGAAAAGGAATGCCCAAGAACACAACTGGACGAGGTGTAACCGTTCGAAGCCAGGGAAGGGAGATGATCTCGTCAGTTAGAGATTTCTTCGAGTGCCTGTCTCATATTTCTAACACTTAGGGCAATATGACGGTTCGTACCTCCAATATGATATATCACCAATAATGATTGATCCAATTCAGGTTCAATAGGTTAGATAGCAGGTTAAACAAGTAGTTCCATAACGAAATAAAGAGCCTACTTCTCTTAAAATTTAAGATCCATGCCAATGATTAAACTATACTGAAAATCAGAAATGATGTTACATTGGAGCTATCTATGATCTATTAATGTCCCAATTATGGATGAAATCGATTTGTTAGTATAGAAGTTACTAGTATTTAAAACCTGGGCAGACTTAGAATCGCGTTGGCAGTATCGACGTATATCAGTTACTCCAAATTGATTTCGAATATCAGGTACTATGCGTGTGCAAAGTATATAGCTGGTGGCTTGCATACTTGCTGATATATTGGTTGTTGTTTGAGTCTTCAGTCTTTTGACTGGTTTGATGCAGCTCTCCATGCCTCCCTGTCCTGAGCTAATCGTTTCATCTCTACATAGCTACCACACCCTACATCAGAGGCAATCTGTTTAACATATTCTAACCTTGGTCTACCCCTACAGTTCTTGTCCTCGACCCTTCCTTCCATAACTAAGCTTGCTATTCCTGGGTGTCTTAGTATGTGTCCTACCAACCTATCTCTTCTCTTCATTAGCAGTCGCCAGAAACATCTCTCCTCTCCCACTCGTCTTAATACCTCTTTGTTTGTAACCCTATCTACCCATCTGATCTTCATCATTCTCCTGTAACACCACATTTCAAATGCTTCAATTCTCCTCTTTTCTGCTGCACCAATAGTCCAAGTTTCACTTCCATAGAGCGCCACACTCCAGACAAAGGCTTTCAAAAATGACTTCCTAATACCTAAATCTATATTCGATGTCAGCAGATTCCTTTTTTGTAGAAATGCTTTTCTTGCCTCAGCCAACCTACTTTTTATATCCTCTTTGCTTCGTCCATCACTGGTTATTCTGCTTCCTAAGTAACAGAAGTCTCCTACTTCCTTCAGATTTTCACCTGCCAATTTGATCTCCATAGAGGTTTCTGATTTATTTCGGCTGCATTCCAGTATTTTTGTTTTACATTTATTAATTTTCATCATGAAATCTTTCCGTAAGACAGAGTCCATACCATTCAAAAACTCATTCAAATCCTCAGGCTTGTCAGCCAAGATGACGATGTCATCAGCAAATCTCAGAGTTGAAATTATTTCTCCTTGAACCTTCACTCCCACTTGAAATTTTTCTCTAATTTCCTTCATTGCTTGTTCAATGTAAAGATTGAAAAGTATGGGTGATAAGTTCCAGCCTTGCCTTACACCTTTCTGAATACCAGCTTCTCTCTCATGTCCTTCAACTCGAATGACTGCTGTCTGGTTTCTGTATAGATTGTATATCACCCTCCTATCCCTGTACTTTATTCCAATCGATTTCAAAATGTCAAACAATTTAGTCCAATCAACGTTATCAAAAGCTTTTTCTAAGTCTACAAAAGCCATGAACGTTCTCTTATCTTTCCTTATTCTACCTTCCAAAATCAGCCTAAGACTTAGTACAGCTTCCCTTGTTCCTACATTTCTCCTGAAACCAAACTGGTCTTCACCCAACTCCGTTTCTATCTGGCTCTCAATCCTCTTGTAAATTATTCTAGACAGGATCTTTGAAGCATGAGTAATCAAGCTGATTGTACGGTAATCTTCACATCTGTCAGCTCCTACTTTCTTTGGTATAGGGATGATTACATTCTTCTTGAAATCAGGGGGTACCTCACCTGTCTCATAAATCCTACACACCAAGTGAAATAACCTGATCAGACCTTCATCTCCTATGCAGCGTAGCAACTCAATCGGTATATCATCTATGCCTGGTGCTTTGTTCCTGCTTAAGTCTTCCAAAGCTCTATCAAATTCTGATCTCAATATTAAATCTCCTTTCGCATCCTCATCAATTTCCTCCTCCCTTTCCATTACATGATTCTCAATCTCCTTTCCCTTATACAAACTCTCTATGTAAGCTTTCCATCTCTCAACCTTTTCTTCCCTATCTGTTAGAGGCTTTCCATTTGTGTCCTTAATATTACAGCACTTAGTCTTCTTTTCCCCAAAAGTATTCTTAATCCTTCGATAATCTGTGTCTACTTTTCCTAATTTCAGACAATTTTCTATACCTGCACATTTCTCTTTCAACCATTCTTCTTTCGCTTCCTTGCACTTCTTGTTAACCTCATTTCTCAGACGTCTGTATTCTGCTCTCCCCTTTTCATCTCTTACATTCTTGTGCTTCCGCCTTTCATCCATCAATTCTAGTATATCCTGAGTGATCCACGGTTTTCTACCTATTCTCTCTTTCCTACCAATGTTTTCTTCTGCGGATTTTGTTATTTCATTCTTCAAAAGTACCCATTCGTCTGCAATTGAAGTTTGTTTAGGGTTTTTCATTAGTCCTTCCTTTATACTCTTCTTGAATCTTTCGTTTACATTCTTCTCTTTCAGTCTGTCTATAGCCCACCTTTTTGGCTTTTGACTTTTCTTCAGTTTCTTCAACTTTAATCTGCATTTCATTACAACCAGATTGTGGTCAGAGTTTATGTCAGCACCAGGATATGTTTTACAATCCAAAATCTGGTTTCGAAACCTCTGCTTGACCATAATGAAGTCGATTTGGTAACGCCCTGTATCTCCTGGTCTCATCCATGTGAATATTCTTCTATTGTGGTTATTGAATAAGGTGTTAGCTATGACCAACTCATGCTCAGTGCAGAATTCTACCAGCCTGCTTCCTCGATCATTCCTTTCACCTAATCCGAAATCTCCTACTATCTTCCCTTCTCTCCCTTTTCCTACCACAGCATTCCAATCTCCCATTACTATAACATTTTCATCACCCTTGATATACCTCAGAATTTCGTCTATTTCTTCGTAGACCTTTTCAACATCCTCATCATCAACTTGACTGGTAGGCATATAGACTTGTACCACTGTGGTGCAGGTAGGTTTAGTATTTATTTTAGCTACAATAATCCGTTCACTATATTGCTCATAATATTCCACCCGCTGTCCAAGTTTCCTACTCAATATGAGGCCAACCCCTGCTTGGCCATTGTTTGATTTAGTGCTAATGACCCTATAGTCTCCTGACCAAAAGTCCTGTTCTTCCTGCCAGCGCATTTCACTAATCCCAACCAAATCCAACCTCAACCTATCCATTTCCCTTTCTAAGTTTTCTAACCTTCCATTTCCTAGCAGACTTCTAACATTCCACGCTCCGATCCGTAGAATGTCAGATTTCCTCTTTGTCACTTCTGTGATGTTAACCCCCTCTCGAGTAGTCCCCACCCGGAGATCCGAACGGGGGACTAGTTTACCTCCGGATTGAAATTTTACAAGGGAGGAGGCCATCATCACATGTATTTATGCATAGAGAGGTGCATATCCTCGGGAATAGCATACGGCTGTAGTTTCCCGTTGCTTTCAGCCGTGCAGCAGGACGCAGTGTAGCCATTATTTGGCTTATATTATCAATATCTTAACCGTCTATAAGACTAGTAAAGAATTGATTTATTCTGAAAGGCTGCTACTCCCTTTCTGAATAAGTAAAGAGCAATTCTACTAACAAAAATACTAACCTTCTACCGTACTAACAATTCCACAGCCTGCTTCCAGTCTCCGACCGGGTCAGGAATGGAATGAACGGAGCCCCCATCTAGCGGCGAGGATATGGACTGTGCCGGCTGCCGAGGCCTGACGCACTCCTCTGGGGCAATGATTAAATGAATGACAGATGAAATGAAATGATAGTGGAGAGTGTTGCTGGAATGAAATTTTGACAGGGAAAACCGGAGTACCCGGAGAAAAACCTGTCTGCCTCCGTTTTGTCCAGCACAGATCTCACTTGGAGTGACCGGGATTTGAACCACGGACCCAGCGGTGAGAGGCCGGCGTGCTGCCGCCTAAGCCACGGAGGCTTACTCTACCGTACTAACAATTAAATACCAAAATTCTACTAACGAAAAAAATACTAAAGTTCCACCAACAACAAATACTACCACTAAAACAGTCCGTCACCAGGCACACTCACATGCAATCACACATCACAGTCTACTGAAACAATGAAAACTATAACTAATAAACAATGCAACTGCTACCAGACACACACACACACACCACAGTCTAATAGAACAATGACATATATCTAATAGACAAACAACTACCTACTTACAACTAACTACATACTTACTGTACTGTTATTTGAATTGACAATATTTACAAAATGCAATTTAGATAGAAAATACTTACAAAATGTAATTTAGATTCAAAATAGTCACAAAATGCAACTGAGAATAAAAATACTTACAAAATACCCACCCTACACAATATTGGCATTTATCGAAGGATTGATTTACTATCTAAAAAAAATCATGGGAGCGCGCTCAACAACTCACCAAACCGTCATCGCAATGAAATGAATGGCACACGAACGCATACGGGACCCTGCTGAAACGATTCAAGCGCCGTCACCCACTTGTCGAACACACTCACACGCCACCCATTGTAAAATGGATCTGCTAAGTGAAAACCTTCCCTGCACTATATAGATAAATTAATTCAGGTAAGTCTGAATTATTGATGCAAATAATTTCACGTGTTAAACAGATACAAATTCCGCAGCCTACAACTACCTCTCACCCTCAGGCTATTATGAAAACTTTTAGGAATACACGCTGAATTAACCATCGAATATTTCAAACAAAGAGATATTCACTCCAACTAAGGGATATGAATAGTTATGGAGTATTATCTATAAATTATCAATACGAAACAAAACTCCAGTATCGAAACACACTACACGTAAAATCGATCTGTAGGAAGTCATTTTTCTGTATTAACTTTATACATTACCTCCTTGCTTTTCCTTGGTACTTCCTTATCCCAAACAAGTTTTCTTACACTTTGATAGAATGCATTGCTCTGCTGTACCCTCCTGCCAATCTCCATGTCCAACCTACCAGTTTGCATCAATTCACTTCCTAGGTATTTGAACGTGTCCACAATTTCCAAACTCTGACTTCCAATTTTCACAATGCCCTTTCCTTGTCTTTCCCCTCTTGTCATCACCATGGTCTTGCTTTTCTCTATACTGATTTTCAGGCCGTACTTCTGAATATTTTCGTTCAGTGCATCTAGTTGTTTTTGCACTTCTTCGGTGTTCCTTCCCCAGACCACAATATCATCTCCAAATAACAGTAACTTCATTTCTTTATGTCCATATGCTTCCTTTGTTTCCTTTACAATTTCATCCATCACCATTATGAACAAGAGAGGTGACAGCACACTCCCCTGTCTTAGTCCAGTCTTGTTCGTAAACCAATCTGTCATTCCAACTGGGGTCAGTACCCTGCTAACACAGCTGTTGTACCATTGCACCATTTCCAACATTACTCTTCCCAGTCTCTTCTTAACGATGTTTTCCCATACCTTCTCTCTGGGGACACTATCATATGCTTTTTCTAGATCTATGAAAGTCATGATCAAATCCTCTCCATATTCCCAGTTCTTTTCCATCACCTGCCTCAAGCTAAAGATTGGGTCCACTGTGGATCTTCCACTCCTGAAGCCATACTGTTCCTCTTGCAACTCTCCTTCCACCTTTCTTCTCATTCTTCTTTCTAATATTCTTTCCAGTATTTTTACTATCTGTGATAAGAGGGTGATCCCTCTATAGTTATCACACACCTTCTTGTCTCCCTTCTTAATCACTGGTATTATTAGCCCTTTCTCCCAGTCTTCTGGTACACATTTCCGTTTCCACACACACTTTAGCAGTCGATACAACCATTGCATACCAACAGGTCCAGCAGCCTTTATCATTTCTACACTGATTTCATCCACCCCTGTTGCTTTCCCCATCTTCATTTTCTGTACTGCTAATTCCACCTCCAGCATTGTTATATCATCTTCTGTTATAGAGTCGTCAGGTTGTGTCACTTCCATCTCACCAGTACAATTGCTCACATTCAATAGCTTATCGAAATACTCCTTCAATCGTCCCTTTATCTCTTCTGGGTGTGTTAACAACTCTCCATCTTCCTTTTTCACTAGCTTTGTAGTAACTCTTTCTTTCCTCTTACTTCTTAGAAGCCCATACAGCATCCTTTTACTGCCACTTACATCTGTTTCCATTCTTCGTGTAAATTCTTCCCAACTTTTCTTCTTTTCTTCTCCTACCACTTTCTTACACCTCCGTTTGCTGTCGTGCTAAAGCAATTTTAGGCCCTGAGAGTTCCTGAAATTGCTGCCACAATATTGTCCTGCATTGACTCATGTAGGGTGCGAGTTATCGAACGGGGTATTCCTTCTTTGGGGGATTTGTACTCTCTCCACCCCTTAAAACATTACACCTCAATCAAACACATTTTATATCCCTGCCTGAGATAACATCTATCCCCAATCAAAGAAAAAGGCTTTCCACAAAGATAAGAAAGGAAATTGTGAATATACACCCTATATGCTACAGCTGGTGATCTATTCCAGTATTGTTTTAGCATTTTCTTGTGAATGTGATGCAGTTGTACAACATGGGACTCTCCTCAAGTGCTCGGAGGCACAGTCCAGGGGATGGTTGGATGACCTGGGCCCATTGACACTACTAGTATTTGGAAATAAAACACATGAACACAGTAAAAGGTGGGGAGTGGAGAAGTATGGAAGCAAAATTGGATAGATGGAAATGTTAAAAAACATTTTCTCAGTACAAATAAATGCATATACCTAGCAAAGATTTCTTGATCAAACATTTTGCATAAATGTAAGCCATTGAAATGTACATGTATCTAAATTTACACGAGGTATATATATTGGTACTAGGATAAAATTGAGAGAGCATATATTAAGAGTTGGCAGTCCTGCAGGCTCTCAAGAATACTCAGAGTCATATATGGTATGGTACACAAAGCAGAGAGGAAATTTGGTTGAAATCCAATTAATAGTATACAAGTTACACGCATTTAAATATTAGACCTATCAGCAGGCTTAGAATCATGTCATATATGGGCTCCTGAAAAATAATCTGGAATGTTATCTGTGTCTGTCTATTTTGGAACAGTTCGCACGCATAACTTCTGAGAAATCCAACATAGTGCTCAAATTTCAATTGTGACTTTTCAGCAGTTGATAGCACTGATGTCATTTTCAAACATGGCCGTGAGATAATTACTCATACCAAATTTGGTTTTGATAGCTGCAGTCTCTTACGAGTTCATTGAGGGGACATACACACAGACAGACAGACAAAAGGACAGACAGACAGGCAGATACACATTTGCCAAGATCGATCTCATAAGTCTACGTTTTCCTCATTTTTAAAAAATGTGAAAAGTAGGCTAAGAATTAAAAGTACAGTTAGGTAGATATTTATGTCACGTGGTATTCCTTGTTAGGGACTCAGGAATGTCATATATTGCCCATGTTAATCATCAACTTTCTACTTACCTTTATCTCAGAAACTCCTCACAGGAACTAATGGATTAATATTCTTCAAAGACTCTCTTCTTACCTTCTTACCTTAGTTTAGGGGGCTGCGACAACGCGGTCATGTCGCCCCATGTTCGTTGGGTGTGTGTAGAATTCGTCTGATAATCGGTGTTAATTGTGATGGCTGTATTAGTGTGTGCTATCTGTGATTCAGGTAGAAGGACTGGAGACGATTAATTCTTTCAAGTAGTTCCTACTTTTGCTACCAAATGCTACCGTCCATGACACCTAGCCTCGGACGTGGCTACTAAAAGCCATCGCAGTCAGCAACTGGCGACGAACGTTGGAACTAATACAGCGTTATCAAACTAACCTACACATTTTAGCATCCACAAGTGTAGTTAGTGGAAGGTCCTTTTTCATGCCATAAATCTATGACATGGGACCGCCGGCTTTACTTTCCCTCCGAAAGAAGGCATACTGAGGGATTTTAACGCTCTTAAAAATTCCGACGACTTCGGCCGGGCATGAACCCGCGATTTTGGGCATAGAAGCTCAGCATGCTACCAACTACGTCACCGAAGCCACATGTTCTTACTTTCACACAGGGTTTTTGAAAATACATGCATTTTTGAATTTTCAAGAATTATTTCAAAATGTTAGCAGTACTTTCAAAAACCTGTCCATATGGCAAAAATAAAATAAAGTACATTTTGAAAACGGTCGTGCTAAAATATAACACATATATGGAGGAATTACATCTAAACATTTTAGCTTTGTGTGTTGAAAAGTTCCAAAAGAAAAGGAAAAGTTTTATATCTAGATATAACATTTTAGCGAGAAATGAAATCAAAGATTTTTCCGTTTCTTAGAACACGCCAGTACCATAGCATTTTACTACTTCCATTTGAGTTTCCATTGGTCCTATCAGCAGGCTTAGAACCATGTTGGTATCACTGATGTATATTAGTTACTCCAAATTAATCTAGTGTGTCAGGTACTATGCGTGTGCATAGTTTAAAGCTGTCTGCCTGCATACTTTCTGATGCATTAGTATTTGGATATAAATAATTAGAAAGAGCATTTATTAACCGTTGGCATCCCTGATGGCTCTTAAGAATACGCTCATTCATATCTGTTTATGTACACATAGTAAATACTAAATTAGGTTGAAATCCAATTGATAGTGTAGAAGTAATAGCCTATGCATCTAAAAATTGGACTTATCAGCAGGCTTAGAATCATTTTGGCAACACTGTCATGTATAGCCTGCTGGAAATTAATTTTGGAATAGCTTCCATGCATACCTTCCAAGGTATTCAATATGGAGGTCAAATTTCAATTACCGTTTAGCAGCAGTTGGTAGCACTGAGATCATTTTCAAATATGGCTTTGAGATATTCAGGTATAGATCATTACTCATACCAAATTTGGTTTTGATTGCTGCAGCTGATTAGAAGTCGATAAGGGGGGAACACACAGACAGACAGACAGGACAGACATACATACAGACACAGACATTTTCCCGGATCGATCTCATAAGTCTACGTTTTCCTCATTTTTGCAAAATATGAAAAGTAAGCTAAAAATAAACAAGATGTTCAGTAAAGTACATATAGCCTACTTTCTCCCAAATGTATGGGTATAGTTATAACTCTTTGTCTTCATCAACGAGTATAATAGCATCATTTCTTGGTTGAAGACCTTAGAAACTATTTGCCACTAAAAAACACCAGAGCCTCGGGAAAACTACTACTGCCATTCAAGAAAAGAAAAGAAAAGAAAAGAAAAGATGACATAAATCTCAAGAATTTTATGGTACTGGAGACATGTTTGACTGGACGTGGACAACGTCCAACTTCGAGTTGAGGCATGTATTTACACGTCTGGCTGTCCATGATTTTCACCACCTTAATTGTATTATCAAATCTTTCCATGACCCTACAGTGACGTGTGTATACCAACTATGTGGACAAGCATGTGAACGCTACCACTTAGAGCTCTGTAGTAAAAGGAAGCAATCAATCAAAGACAATGCAATTCAAATCCCCAGAGCGCAATTTTAGTGTACATGTTCATTCTTCATTTTTGATTGTTATCTGGCTGCAATAAAAGTATTAATTAATTTATAGAACTAGCACCAACCGATAGAGTACAGGAACTATGTGGGATCGTTTTGTTTTTTATTCAAATAACACACCATAGGCTGTGACAAACGCTTTTAAATAAAACAAGAAGTTCAGTGGCGAACTAAAGAGCCTACTTATCTTAGAATTTAAGATTCATGCCAATGATTTATCTATATGGATCTATCTAAAATAATGACGAAATTAAGTTGGTAATATCGAAATTTCTAATTGTTTCGAAATACTGTATACCTGGCATAATGTAGCCTAATAGAGAACTACAGTTGGCAGCCCGTGTGATCGAATATATTCTTAGTTCCATTTCTTAAGGTACAGAATACAAAATTTGGTTGAAGTCCAATGGATAGCATGGACGTTACATACAGTTAAACATTGGATCTAACAGCGCGCGTAAAATCATGTCGGCAACAATGATATACATGTATTGGTCAGAAATAATCTGAAATAATATGATCTATTGTTGTGTCAATTTTGAATGAAATCCATTGGTTAGTCTAGAAGTAATATGCATTTCAAAATTGGACCTATCCGCAGGCTTCGAATCATGTTGGCAGAACTGGCGTAGGCCTATATTAGTTACTCCAAATTAATCTAGAAAGCCAGGTACTATACGTGTGCAAAGTTTAGAGCTATTGGCCTGCATACTTTCTGATATATTGATATTAGGGTAACAAAAATAGAGACAGTATTTATTAACAGTTGGCAGCCCTGGTTACTCTTAAGAATCGGCATAGTCATATCTGTTTATGTACACATAGAACATACAAAATTTGGTTGAAATCCAAATGATAGTACAGAAGTTGCATGTATTTAAAGTTGGACCTCTCAGCAGGCTTAGAATCATGTTGGTAGCACTGACGTATATAAATTACTCCAAATTAATGTAGAACGTCAGGTACTATACGTGTGCATAGTTTAAAGCTGTCGGGTTGCATACTTTCTAATATATGGGTATTTGGACAAAAAAAAAATTGAGAGCATATATTAACAGTTGGCAGCCCTGCTGGCTCTATAGAATACGCTCAGTCATATCTGTTCATGTACACACAGCACATACGAAATTTGGTTGAAATCCAATTGATAGTGTAGAAGTTATATGTATTTAAAATTTGGACCTATCAGCAGGCTTATAATCATTTTGGCAACACTGCCATGTATGGCCTCCTGGAAATTAAACTGCAATATAATTATCTATACGTGTGGCAATTTTAAAATAGCTCCCATTCATACCTTCCAAGATATCCAACATGGAGCTCAAATTTCAATTGCGATTTTTCAGCAGTTGGTAGCACTGACATCATATCCAAATATGGCCGTGAGATATTCAGGTATAGATCTTTTCTCCTACCAAATTTTGTTTTGATTGCTGCAGCCGTTTAGGAGTTGATAGGGGGGGGACACACACACAGACAGACAGACAGACAGACAGAAGGACAGACACACACACATTTGCCCGATCTCATAAGACTACTTTTTCCTCATTTTTGCAAAATGTGAAAAGTAGGCTAAAAATATCGTATTATGAAATTGTTATTCTTCAAATTCGATGCGTATTGAATGCCAACGGTAGGCAAACCAACGGAGTCCCTCATTGACCAGTCAACTTACGTCTCGCGAGCACAAATTCCTGTGCATTTTTCGTGCACATTCGGAATGTTTCGGCATCGTTTGGGATTCCTAGAGCAGCAAAGGGCAACACACACGATACACTCCACATTGAAGTTCTGTACTAACTTGCGCATTGAAAAAGACAGGTCGGGATTTTGGACCAATATTGTATCAGTCAAAAATTGTGGATGTTCCACGCTGAATATAACTTGTATTTCTGCCATATGAAAGAAGACAAGTTGAACTCGAGGTCCTTAGGTTACTGAGCAGACTAGATACCACTGGTACACTTTACCTACGAAATTGCGAGGTTATTGTCGATTGGTTCCAATTACGTTAGATCCTAAATACCAATTGGAATGCATTCATTCTTCGCCTGGTATATTTATATCTTTACTTAAAGCAAGTTTCAAGATCATTTTGCGTAAATAATGTGAATCATTAGCAAATTTTAACCTCAACAACCCTCCTCCATGTTTGGTTCTTCGGGATCCAAATATGTTACAGAATCTGGATGTGGAGTGTCTCTTGTCTGTCGCTCTTTGCTCCTCTAGGAATCCCGAGCGCTTCTGAAACATTCCACCGGCCGCGGTGGCTGAGAGCGCTAACGCGCTACCTCGTGCCTCGCTGGCATCGGGAGAGCGTGGGTTCGAATCCCACCTCGGCCGTCCTGAAAATGGTTTTCGTGGTTTCCCATTTTCACCACCAGGCAAATGCCGGGACGGTTCCTTTCAATAGGTCCACGGCCTATTTCCTTCCAATATCCCTTCCCTGACCCCTCCTGAAAAGAAAAGTACATGGCCATTGGCTGCATTAATAAAATTATATTATATTCTGAAATATTCCGACTGTGCACAGGAGTTTGCAAGTGACCAGTCATGACATCTGGCGGAAACGTTTTGCATAAAATAATCCTAATAGGGCGAGTGCATTTTAGCGGCCATAAAAGGAAACTTTTCAATTAAAGCTGTTCCAACGTGCAGGCCGGTGCACAGCTCGCAACCAGTTGGCCACAGATTACCTCAGTTGGCCATGATTGTCACCTTCATAGTTCATCTGGTTGCTGTTAGATGTCTCGTACAGATCCGGTAGCGAATGTTGTTTTAATTAAATATGTATTTTCCATTGTAATATGCACAACATAACGTCTGAGTAATTACAAAACATAATCAATACCAAAAAATCAAGCAAAAAAAACAACTTTGATAGGTTTTGAACCCCCGTCAAACGGGTAAAAGACTAACGCTTTACCACACAGCCAAACATGTCGACCGAAATTCGTCGTTATCATTTGACTTACAGTACATACAACGTCTTAGCAAATAATGATTTGGACTAAAAGATTTCTTCACTGAAGTATATTTTTATGTAAAAGGCATTTCATACAAAGTTTATATTATTTCTATCACAAGGCTATATTGCATGCAATACTCAAACTAGTGAAATATAGGTAAGGCACAAGATATCAGCTTCCATCTTGTCTTGTAACCGAGACGGCTCGTCTGTTTAAAGCCACTGCTACCATGTAATATTGTAACATGAACTTAAAATATCTTACGACCACGCCCTTTAGGACAGTTTAAACCATTGTCGGTTCGATAATCGGAACTAATGGGTTCACAGTTATTAATTATAATGTTTGCATAATTCACATGGCCGCCATCCTTAAATGGTACAGCTGATGACCATGTAGTTTGAACGCAAGACGCGTCCCATATTATGGTATGTTGTTACCAAATTTGGTAGAGATCGGATGATTAGTTTAGTCGTTATTTGATTTTACGTTTTGAACGTTTGAGTGGCCGCCATTCAGTTTTGGTAAATATGGCGGCGATATAGAGCATCACACTGAGGTGCCCTTTACCAGTGCTACCACTATACCAAATTTCGTTTAATTCGGTGTCACCGTGTTTGAATTGATAGAGAGGGACAGACATACAGAGTACACACACTCACACACTGACGACACACAAGGTTTGGCCCTGTGCACATCTCATAAGTCTAGCAAGAAGTTCCGTGACGAACTAAAAAGCCAACTTTTCTTAAAATTTTAGATTCGTGCCAATGATTAATCTATATGGATCTATCTAGAATAACGACGATATTAAGTTGGTAATAATAGAGAACTACAGTTGGCAGCCCTGGTGACTAAATATATTCTTAATTCCATTTCTTAAGGTACAGAATACAAAATTTAGTTGAAGTCCAATGGGTAGCATGGACGTTACATGCAGTTAAACATTGGATCTAACAGCGCACCTAAAATCATGTTGGCAACAATGTTATGCATGTAATGGTCAGAAATAATCTGAAATAATATGATCTATTGTTGTGCCAATTTTGAATGAAATCCATTAGTTAGTATAGAAGTTACATGCATTTTAATATTGGACCTATCAGCAGGCTTAGAATCATGTTGGCAGCACTGACGTATATTAGTTACTCCAAATTCATCTAGAATGCCAGGTACTATACGTGTGCAAAGTTTAGAGCTATTGGCTTGCATACTTTCTGATATATTGATATTAGGGTAACAAAAAAAGAGACAGCACATATTAACAGTTGGCAGCCCTGGTTGCTCTTAAGAATACGCATAGTCATATCTGTTATGGTACACATAGCACATACGAAATTTGGTTGAAGTCCAAATGATAGTATAGAAGTTACATGTATTTAAAGTTGGACCTCTCAGCAGGCTTAGAATCATGTTGGCAGCACTGACGTATATAAGTTACTCCAAATTAATATAGAATGTCAGGTACTATACGTGTGTATAGTTTAAAGCTGTCGGCTTGCATACTTTCTGATATATGGGTATTTGGATTTTTAAAAATTGAGAGCATTTATTAACAGTTTGCAGCCCTGGTGGCTCTTAAGAACACGCTCAGTCATATCTGTTTATGTACACATAGCACATACGAAATTTGGTTGAAATCCAATTGATAGTGTAGAAGTTATATGCATTTAAATTTTGGACCTATCAGCAGGCTTATAATCATTTTGGCAACACTGCCATGTATGGGCTCCTTGAAATTAAGCTGCAATATTACTATCTAATCGTGTGCCAATTTTGAAATAGCTCCCATTCATACCTTCCAAGATATCCAACATTGAGCTCAAATTTCAATTGCGATTTTTCAGTAGTTGGTAGCACTGACATTATTTTCAAATATGGCCGTGAGTTATTCAGGTATAGATCTTTACTCCTACCAAATTTTGTTTCGATTGCTGCAGCCGTTTAGGTGTTGATAGGGGGGGGGGGGGACACACACAGACAGACAGACAGAAGGACAGACAGACAGACAGACACACATTTGCCCGATCTCATAAGTCTATTTTTCCCTCATTTTTGCAAAATGTGAAAAGTAGGCTAAAAATTGGTGGGTTTACTAATTGAAGCACGATTGTGGGTAAATATATGGAAAGTAGCCTTAGGAATGAGATATTATTTATTATTATTAAAAGAAAATCGCACAATGTGCAAAGACATGTACAAATGATCAATTATGCTAATACCAGTCTTATTATTGAAGTTGTCATCATTTTGCAGTTTTGTGCGTGGTACCTTTCACAATGTTCGTTGCACAGGTCACATACACAGTCTTCGTTCGGTTGGTGGAAATTCTTGGTTTTGCAGAATCTGTAGTGAAATCCATGGGTGGCGTAACGTGTGATTACGTGTCGTAGCTCGTAGTTAGCTTGTTTCCACTCTTCCATCATTATGGCATCTGTGGAGTAAAAGTCGGACGATATGGCATTTCGTTTCTCGTTTAAGGTTCGGCGTGCATTCTCATAAGCTTTGGTGTTTGGTAGGTAAATAGTACATTATGCAACGAGCCTATAATGGCAATAATTAAGATACAAGTATGTTTATAAAATGAGCGAAGCGAGTTTTATAATTTCCATACGAGTGTCTTAATTACCATTAGAGGTGAGTTGCATATGACTGTTTATGTTCGACGATAATTATAACTATTTTATGTTCGATATTCATAAATATCTGTCGATATTTCGCCAGTTTTATGTACTGAACAGAGCGCATGGGACGCAGAGAATACCTTGAATTTGACAATGGCCTCCTCAAATACCCCACTATGACACGAGCCACGCAGTGAAATTTAAAATAGGGGTCCGTGGAAGTCAGCGCAGGAGCGATGCTATCCTTACCTAATTGGTCACACAATTATTTCTTGAGCTCTGACTGGTGGGAGAAACTGTTTCGTAATGAAAAATAGTGTTTTATTGACCCTCATTATGACACTGTTTTCTTACATATAGTCTAATAGTACATTATGCAACGAGCCTATAATGGCAATAATTAAGACACGAGTATGTTTGTAAAACGAGCGTAAGCGAGTTTTATAATTTCTATACGAGTGTCTTAATTACCATTATAGGCGAGTTGCATACGACTGTTTATGATCGACGATAATTATAACTTTATTATATGTTTTAACATAAATATTCATAAATATCTGTGGGATACAGTTAATTCAGTTAGTGAACAGGGCGCGCTGGCTTTGCTGACTGAACAGAGTGCATGCGTGGGTCAAGGCACTCCAAGAGCAGAGACCATTCACTTTGCTTGCCAACACAGAAATATGCTGGATTTTGAGCGCATGCGCGAAGGTATCCTTACCTAATTGGTCACACAACTGTTTCTTGAGCTTTGATTGGTGGGAGAAACTGTTTCATAATGAAAAATGGTGTTATAATGAGCCTCATCATGATACAGTTTTCTGACACATAATGTTTACATTTCGACATCGTCGAACATAAACTGTCTATCTTGATGTCGTCGATGAAGTAGTCCTCTTTGGTTAATACATATGTCAACCATGAAGGGGCAGACTTTAGGAATGAGATATTATGTACCGTTAGAGAGCTCAAAGTCCGTAGATTAACATGGCGCAAAATGAAATTTAGAAAATTTTGAAGATTCGTTGTGTGAACGAATAGCTCCTGGACAGAAGCAGTTGTAACGTGTTTTTCGAGGGGATTTTACACCACTGACATAAGTCAGTAGGAAGCCATTCTATATTTATTTACGCGGCAAATTGTTCAGCCAAGAGAATTTTTCATGTTAATTTATTATTATTATTATTATAATTAACTTATTATTATTATTATTATTATTATTAAGGTATTTTTTGGAGCATTTTTATATAAGTATAAGCATACAGATAGGTTTTCTTTGTCATAGAAAACACTATCAAGCAAATTATTACGAACAACATTATCATAGAAAATTATATGATTACAGAATTTTACGGAGTTTTGTCAGTTAGGGTATTATGAGAGAGATGACTCAATGGGAATTCAGAGACAGGCTTATTCTTGTCAAGAAGTATGTCACAAGCCTGGGTTGCAGCGTCAAGATAAGGCGAAATAGTTAGGAACGGCAAACGACATCATCCGCGCGCCGTGTGTATTGAGCCTAAGGAGGGGAGTAGCGGGGTGGTACAACCAATCAGTGGAGACCACGTAAGGTGGAAGTCGGGACCGGAGTGGGGAGCCGACGAGGCATATATCGTTGGTGTGCCGTGGATCGGGGACAATCTGTGTAGAACTTCCCGAGTATGGTTGCGCGAGTGTGTGGCTCCGATGTTCCGTGGAGTAAAGGACTATCGTTATAAAATTTAACCAGTATGGTTGCACGAGTGTGGTGGGTTCCGATGTTCGGACCATAAGTTAGGGACTATCTTTGTGAAACGTGACCGTAGGGGTTGTACGTGTTGGTTCCAATGTTCGGACCATAAATCATCATATCTACATATATATATATCATCAACTAACGAAGAAGATGACGACGTCCAGGAGGCTGTGGGAAGCACTTCAACATCCAGTACGAGGGAAATGCTTCGGCAATTTCCAGTGGTAAGCGCGAATGACGCAGAAATACGCAATCTCTCGTTTCTCTTTGTTTTATATTCAGTATTCAGTAACTTCATAGCTTGGGAATACGAATAAAATCAGTAATTTATCCGAATCCGTTTTCACGTAATTTTCTAGCGGTAATATTCAAATCGCAAAGCTCCAATTTAAATTTTAAACTTATTATAATTTTTAATTTTGCAAAACTTGTCTTATATAATAAATTCATTTCTTTTAACCATGCAATCTTTGCTTTCAGTAGGTAGCATTAGATATAGACCAATTCCTTCTCCTGATACAATTGTTTGTTGGGTTAATGATCAAATCATACCACGATCTGAGTGAATAGATTCTTGAAGGTGTTTTACCAGAGCTAGGTGTTGTTAAATACAAATTTAGATTTCAACATTGCGTTGAGGTCTTGGCGCCCATTAAAACAACATATCTTAGGCGGAGCAAATATATCAAAGTGCAGTAAGGGCCAGTCAAACTGTTGCACTTGTATGCTCAACGTGGAGCAAAGTGAACAAAGTTACATTTGGCGCCCAACGTGGGGGTGAAAACCTAATAACATTTCTGGAAGGAGAAGGGTATATATTTCTGTGCCTGTATTTTGGGGGTTATTTGTCTTTATCAGTGTATATCATTATGGGGGATGAGAAAGAAAGACAGATGAGGTTACGTAGTGGTCATCAACTGGAGAGTGATGATACGAGCAGTATGTCGAGTGATGGTAGTACCGGGGTAGCGGAGGTAAATCCCGATACTGAAACAGGGAGTGTAGGCTGCCAACCAGAATTAAAAACTTTACTTCTCGAGTTCATGTTTCAGAACAAAGTTAGTAGTGATGCCTTAAATAAAAAATTAGAACAAAACAACGCTAAATTAGAACAAAACAGTAGGGAAAATAGAGAGAGTAATGAAACTTTAAATGCTAATTTAGAACAAAACAGTAGGGAAAATAGAGAGAGTAATGAAACTTTAAATGCTAAATTAGAACAAAACAGTAGGGAAAATAAAGAAAGTACAGACGCTTTAAACGCTAAACTGGAACAAAACAACGCTAAACTAGAACAAAATAGTAGGGAAAATAGAAAGAGTACTGAAACTTTAAATGCTAAATTAGAACGAAACAGTAGGGAGATCAGTGATAAATTCGAACTGATTAGAGGTGAGAACAGGGGGGTGATGGAAGAGAAGGCTAAAGAGATTATTGCAGATGTGGACAGAAAATTAGGAAAAGTACAGGAGGAGTTAGAAATTAGAATCAGTACACAGGCTGTAAATTTAAAAGAACTAGTGCAACTGGAAACACAGCAGGTCAAAAAGCAATTGGGGGGAGAAATTGACAAAATTCAGATAGCAACTAAAGAGGTTAAAGAACAGCTGGGGGGAAGAATTGAGAAAGTTCACTCGCAAATAGTTGCAGAAGTAAATGATTTAAGAGAGAGTAATAGAGAGAGCATTAGCAAGATTGAGGAGAAACAAGCAAAGCTATATGATAAAGTAGAAGAATCAGAAGGAAACATTAAATTAACAGTAAACAGTATTGAGAGGAAGGCTGAGGAGAAAATCGCAGATTTAGAATGAAAATTAAAAGCTAGGATCAGGCAAGAAAATAGTCAGAATAGGCCAGGTTTTGTGAATAGCACACACAGGGAGGTAGAACTGGGTAAGTTCAGCAATCGACAGGGGTGCCCAATGGAGTTCATGAATACTATAGAAAATAAATTCGGGGAGAGTTTGGAAAATGGTATTATTGAGTGGTGCCAGGTAGCTGAAATTTTAGAACAAGTGTTTGTGGGGGAAACGAGGAATTGGTTTGCTGTCTACAGAGACAAGTTTACTGATATTAATGATTTTAAAATGAAATTCTGTGAAAAGTTCTGGAATGAGGTTATTCAGTCGCAGCATCGTGAGGGAGTAGTGTGTGGTAAATATAACCCTAAAAGAAGCTCCACCATGACCGAATACTTTTTAGGGCAGGTATTAGTGTGTAAATATTTGGATGGCTTGAAGGAGGAAAGTGATGTGGTGAGGTTGCTACTTAGGCATTTTCCCTATAGGATCAAGGAGGCTGCTTGTATCCAGAATGTAAAGACAATATCACAAGTAGAACATTTGTTAAGCACATTTGATGCACTAGGGAGAGGGGGTTATGAGGACAATTTCAATAGGAACCAGGGTAATAATAATAATAGGCCTAATGAAGCCAGGCATCAGGAAGTTCAAGGGAACGGTGCCGAAGGGGCCAACGCTCAAAATAGAAATAATAATAATAATAATCAGCTAAATCAGAACGGAGGAAATGGCTATGGTAATCAGTATAAAGGGAGGAACAATGATTTCAGGGGAAATCAAGGGAGAAATGATGATTTCAGGGGAAATCAAGGGAGAAATAATGATTTCAGTGGAAATCAAGGGAGAAATTATAATGACAATAATTACAACCAGAATAGGGGACAAGGAAGAGGACAGCCTAGTGGTAGTAATATACAGCCAAACAATGACAACACAGCCCAGAACAACCAGACAAGTGCAGCAGTGAGTAGTATTACTCCAAGCGGTAGCAATGCTTTAAACACGAACCAGGCTGCGATGTAAGGTCAGAATCTCAGTCTATAACATGCCCTGTCCATACAATTATACAGGAACCCTATGACCTAAATGTAAGAAATGAATTATTACATGAACTAAATGATGAAGGTATTATTCAGGAAGTGGTTAGTAAGAGCCCCATAGTTAAATTTAACGTGTCCGAGGCGTACACAGATGTTTTAATTGATAGTGGTTGTATGAAGAGTTGCATAAGTAGTGCATTTTATGATAAAATGAAAGGAACTGGAGTAAATTTTGAGGAGATGCCAATTAAAAGCACTTTTGTTATCACAGCTGTTGGGAAGAGGTCTAAAGTAATTTCTAAGCAAGTTTTAGTAGACATTAAAATTAATAATCATGTAGAGAAGCAGATTTGTCTTGTAATTCCAAATTTAGTATTCAGTGTTATCTTGGGTTCAGAGTGGCTAAGTAGAGTGTCTGATAACTTATGTTATGATGTAGGGAGTTTGAAATTTAAATGGGGAGATTCTGAAGTAGAAGTAGCGTTCAATGACCATATTCAGAGAAGTAGTATTGTAGGTGTGATTTGTACTTTAAATGAGATATCGCCAGCCGTAGAGCGGGGTTCTCCATGTTTTGTGGGCAGTGTGATTACGAACGGAAGTCTAGAGGACTCGTTACGTGAGGCTGCATTTCAGGGAAATATAGAGGATGAACAGTGTGTTCGGCTCTATGATGTGTTATGGTGTAATAGGAGAGTTTTTGAGGATCGCATTGGTATGGCCAATTGCTATACACATTCATTGAACGTTATTGATAGGTCAGTATTCACAGGACATAGATATCCTGTACCTTTCGCTTATCAGAGTGCAGTTGAGGCACAAATTAATCAGATGCTTGAAGATGGGATTATTGAGCATTCTAACAGTCCATATGTTAATTCTTTGATCACGGTACCCAAGACCGACGGCACTGTTCGTATTTGTTTAGACGCTCGTTTGGTTAACAGTAGAATTAGTTCAGATCAGCTGAAATCTATGTCAATAGAGGAATTAATGCAAACATTTGAGGGGAAGAAGTATTTCACTTGTGTAGATTTGAGTTCCAGTTTTTGGCAAGTGCCACTTATGTACGAAGATAGACCATTTACAGCTTTTAGTCATAAATATAACCTTTATCAATTTTGTAGAACACCTTATGGGTTAAAGAGTAGTTCAGCAGCTTTAATTAGGGCTTTAAACATCGCATTAGGGGATGACACAGGAGAGTTTGTAACCATTTACATTGATGATATGGTAATTAGTTCACGCAGTTTTGAGGAGCATCTAGGTCATTTAGATATAGTTTTTCAGAAGTTAGATCAGGCAGGGTTCACTTTGAAGCTATCTAAGTCGTCATTCTGTTAGTCAGAAGTGACATTTTTAGGTCATAGAGTGTCGAGTAGAGGTGTGACACCAGAGGTCGGTTTTTTATTATGTGCATGTGTGGACAGTAGCAACAGGGCATCGTTACATACACTGAGAAATAGGTAGGTAGAGAAACGTGATGACTTTCATTTAGGGGAGCCACTTGCAAGGTTGGAAGCAGGTGACGCAGTAACATTTATGGTTTCCAAACGTATTGGCAAAACAGCATGTGTGCTGGAGGATAGTAAGGGAAACAGGTTATACGGGACGTATAATATACATAGTCTAAGAAAGTATGTGTCATAAAGTAAGTGGGTTTAGCTGGCGATCCAGCCTATCAAATGAGTAAGTGTGGTATTTGGTGCGTGGGTGGATATGGTCTTCCAGGCAGGCGTATCAGAAGTCACACAGGGGGGTAGTATGTAAGTAATTGAGAGTTCTTAAGGTACAGGGAAATATGACGGGATTGTCGGATGCCCTTGAGCACTAAAATGTCTCGATACACCAAGGCCAGAATTTGGTAGCGCAGGTGGAGTCCCATTTATCTCCAAGAGATGGGGGAGCGCTTGTATAGGGCTTGTTAGCTTAAGGCGTCCACGAGATAAAAGATGGGCCTTCAGAAGGCCAGACAGTCCTCCATGAAACTCATATATAACAGCACACGTGATTTCTGTTTACGGCCTCGCCATGTAAGATTTGTAAGTGTGTAATTTAAGGTAATTTGTACAATGGTATTATTTGTGTTGTTAGAACTGGTCTGCGTTGAGAACTAGTAGTAAGTAGAATATGGTCTACGGGAACTTAAGAAGACAGGGCGATTACGGCACAGAAATATTTGGTGTTATATGTAATGCGCTTTTACTGTTTTTTTTTTGAGAAGTCAATATTAATTTCGTCTGTTATAAAGAGAGATTAAGTATTATGGTCACGATGCGCTGCCACAATAGTGTGATCGTGTGCTCAGTGATAAGTGAGATTAAATTTCACCATAAGGAAGGAACCTCCAGTGAAATTAGGAAGTTCTTTGGTGATATACATATATCAGAACAACCTTGATGCGTGTGATGTGACATCTTATATACATAGTGCTCACAAAGTAATTATGTCAATTTTTCCAACATAGCGAAATTTGAGAGGCGGAAATATCCGTGGAACACTATTCTATATGAAAAACATTGGACTGGTTGCAAAGAGCAATCCATAGTGACAACAGACTTTGAAGCAAAGTGCGTAAAGAAAATTATGAGTGTATATATATTGAACCCATGTAGCATTGGTTCAAGGGGTCGAATCCATGTATTTTGGCAACAGGAAGGAAGGAAATATACAGTCTTCAGAGGAACATAGAAAGATTTTATACAAGAGGGCGAGCATAACGTTGTGTAATAAACTGGAGCCCAGGTGGCCAGGAAATGAGATTATGCATGACGCATTGATAAGGAGCCGGTCACGAATATAATTAGAACGAGTGGAACTTTCCGTCGGAGTGACTGCGAGCGTGTTTCGGAAATTGCCCTTACGTTGCAGGAAAATCGCAACCGCGCAGCTGTGCCAGAAGAAGAATAATTAGATTTAACCCATTTGCAAGAATAAAATTACTTAAGAAATACAGCATTGTGAATCATTTCGGAATAGAGATTTTTGTGTGGAGAAAGATGTTATAATAATTGCCTAGGAGAGAAGTGCCGACGTGGCCATACGTCATTGGGAGTTCCCGAGACCCGAGGAGGTGGGGATTAAAAATCAACTGTAACACCCACACAGCTGAAGACCAAATTTTATTTAATATCTCAGAACTGCACGATCGATTTTCATATGCAAGGAAGTCAGTTTACGTTTAGAAAACAAGCTTTCCAGAGATATAATTTTTAAAAGTGTGCGACCATTACTTCAAAAGTTGGTTCTGGAAAAGGCGTGGAATTTATCTTTTTGTCGCCGATTTGTATAAAAGCCCTGGCCATGCCAGGCAAATCATGCAGTACCTACTAGACCTCGAGAGGTCGTGATACGCTGTATCGACAACCAACGTGCACCCGAAGGGAGTGGCCGATAAGTATCATCATAGTATCGCCGTGTGGAGACTTAGGAAAATCCTTATACAGGATTTAGTTCCGCCAGTACCAGTCTTATAGTGAAAAGTTCAGTATTACAGTCAAAGTAGGCTACGAACTTAAAGAACAGGCGATAGGTCTTCAAATAACAGTTCATTTAAACGACCGAAAGTATCGTAACGTTTTGAAGTACCATAATAGCGAAACAAACATTCTATCAATGTTAAAGAACCCGATCAGGGTCGGACAAAATAAGGTCCGCATAGTATTCTGAAAAGATAGGAATTAGAGAACAGAATAATCAGAGGGGAAAATTGAATTCAAGACGTTGTTTCAAGGAAACAAACGAACTATAAAAAGCACTAAGTCACGAGGAGCATTAGATGCTAGAAATAATAGGTCACCGATAGAGTATCTGGGAGACCGTGAACAAGACAGACTTTCGCTAGACAAACTAATAGGGTCTAGAAAGAAGCAGTTTCGAGCTAATAATAATAATAGCCGATCGTCAGGAAACCGGATTTGAAGAAGTACCATTCCAGGGAGGGGTAGAGTGTTCGAGACTTTCATATTCTGGTCAGATAGGAAGCCGACATCTACTAGTTTCACCCTTGGAGACGGGGAATCAAGAAATCACGTGTGCAAGGCCTAATCAAAGTCTCAGTGATTAGAATCAGTGTAATGTAAATATATAAAATTTGTGTTAGTATAGTAATTTTTCAGTGATTTTATTGTGTATAATAGAAGAATACAGAAGTGTATTTTAAAATGTTACCAGTGTTTAAGGTATATAAGTTATATGTGTGTCAAGAGATGTCAGTGTATGAAATGAAATTGAGCGAGATGGCTTAATCACAATAGTGGGTGAAATGAAACATCGTTGGAAAGTACGGTCGTGGACCGTCTGATCATGTAAGTAACCATTTTCATTATGTTATGTGTTGGGAAATATTTGTGTACAATCCACCTGAGAATAAGAAATAGGAATGTTTTTGAATAACAAATAACAGAATAAGAGCGCGATCTGAACAAATAAAAATTGAGAAATTATAAAATAAGTATGCGAAATGAATCAATCCCCTAGAGGAAATGTATGAAATAAAATATCAGTGTATTTGATAAATGTTATGAAAGCAAGCGTAATAATAATAATAATAATAATAATAATAAAAGATATATAAATGAAGATTTAGTTGAATTATATGAAAGTAGTAGCTTTTGAGCTCCTGTAAAAGTATAAATACATGGTGTGAATACATGTTCTTAAAGTATAGCGATTATTGTCACGGGAGAAGATTAATATAAAAATTGAGATGTAGTACAAATGTTGATTTTGAATTTATCAGTTCTTTGGAAGACGCTAGGCCTTAAAGTAATGTATAGCGCAATGTAGCGCATTAAAGTAGATTGTCACGCTAGGAAGGCGTTGAACCTAAATATACTTGGTAAATTAATTATGAGGGGCAGTTGATTGCGGTAATTGAGCTATGATAAGTCCTCCATATAGTGATGTGGATCACGAGGCGTTGTATAAAGGGTGCGAATTTATTGTATAAGTCCTCCAGTATGGGATGTGTTTCCCGAGGCAGTGAAGGAATCGAACCAAGGTTCGTTTGTGTGAAAGCCCCTAAATATTGTTGTTGTATTGAATTATTATTACCCATCAGTGATGACACTTCATAATTAATAAATGCCAAGGTTACGAAAGTGGTCTATGAACCTAAATAATGTTGTTAAAATGAATGAAAGAAACGCCAGGTCTGTTCAGAGAATTGTGTATAAGAAATAGCTGTTTTAAAGCAGAGTGTAGCCGTCCCGTGTGGGCGAGACTTGGGGTCTTCCTCCTGGGCAATAAATCAAGCTGAGTGTTACGGCCCGACCCTCGCTATTGATAGTGCGGTAGGTCTGGTAGCCGTCTGTTGGAAGTCATAATACACCATGAGTGTTTAGAGTTTGTTAATGACCCGGGATTCGAACCGAGGTTCTTGTAGATGAAAGTTACCGCTTGCAAGTTCAGATCGTTTGCTTTCTTATGAGATGAGGGTCTTTTAAGACAAATAATAATAAATATAAATCCCTAATGTAATGGTATATTAATGTTGGATTTCACGAGTTCAGTGAAGACAATTAGATTTCGGGAGTGATCTTAATTTTTGACTTTGTTCAAGTAGTCTTCTATAACTCGGGAGTACACAAGTATTTTTCCCAATCACTGTAGTGAATTTGTTAATTTGAGAGAGGTGGTAACATGAGAACATTGTGGAATGCCCAAAAATTTAAGTAAAGGATTAACATATACTTTGAATAAGATTATATATTGTTTTGATTATAAGAAACTCATAAATAGATATTGAGATGTGTAATGAATAACACAGTTTATATTGGAAAGTATCGAGCCATTGGAGCTCGTGATTGTATTGAATTTTAAAAGGGATACTTTATGGAAGTGAAAAGAATTATAAGTTTGTTGGTTTGTAGGAAACCATGTATTTTAATATAACATTTGTTTGATTTTATGTATTCCTTTTTCACTTTGAACAAGTTAGAAGGATTGGTCAGTAGTTTATTTGTTTAATTTGTTTGTAGCGCCATATATTTGGTTAATTAAATGTTTTATAATAGGAGTTGATTTTGTTTTTATTTTGGAAGTGTATCCTCTATTTAATCCAAAATGTGTAAGTCACAGAGTGGGAGAACATGCCATAACCCCGAAAATCCCGATTTGAGCATTGCTGGCATACTGTGATTTGCATATTTCTTGCTAAAAGGGCACAGGGGGGCATAGAAGTACTGTGCTTGGATTAATAATTAGAGGAACACTTAAGACGGTCATATTATGTAAAAGTAAAGTAATGATAGGAATAGCTACAACATATAATGTTAACTGACCGCATGGGTCCCTGGAAACTCACACCGAGCAGTCCTTAATATATCATTAACCCCCCCCCCCCCTAAACCCTAAACATGGCGCCCAGTACGTAGGGATGAGTTTTCCTAGGGAAAATCCGAGTTTTCCTAGGGAAAACCCGAGTTTTCATGAAAATCAAAATTTTCAATTTTTTTTGAAAAAAAAATGGTTTTTCGAATTTTTGAATTTTTAAATACTTCCATAAAGGTTTTGACATTGAATGAGTATATCAAAAGGGTACGTTTCAGTAAACACCCGTACTAAGGTAAATTTTGGAAATTGCGACACAATAGTTCAGATTACCATCTCTCAAGGTTGTACCAGCGATGTGGCATGATAGCCCACTGTATTCTAATAAAATGGCATTGAGTGAGGAAATGCAGAGGCTTTCGGACGTTTTAAAGGCTGATAGTAATGAAAAGTTGGAGGCTAGAAAAGCCGATAGTAATGAAAAGTTGGAGGCTATAAACAATAAATTTGAAACGATAGACAATACATTGGGCCTTCAACAGGATGAAAATAACAAAAAGTTAGGATCCATGAATCAAAGTTTAGAATCAATAAAAACAAATAGTGATAACATGTGGACTAAATTAGAAGCTATCAAAGCCAACTGTATAACAATGAATAGTGAACTGAAGGCTTAGATAGATAAAATGAAAACGGAAAATGAAAAACAGTTGAAAGTGGTAAAAGATGAGACGTTAGAGTCTATAAAAGCTGACAGTAAAGCAAATAACGAGGTACTGAAGGCTGAGATAGAAAGCAAATTCAATAGTATAAAAACAGAAAATTCAGACCATTTTTCAGCACAATCCAAGGTTTTAGAAAAAACAATGAATACCAAATTTCAAGGTTTTGATACGGGGTTGGAGAGTAAGTTAAGAGAGTTCAAAGGGGAAATCACAAGTGAAATTCAAAAGGAAAATAATGTACTTAAGTCAGAATTGCAAGACCAAATAAAGACCTTAGAGGAAAGTACGGTAAAGTCCCAAACTAAATGTCAAGAAAATTTTGGAATTTTGAATGAAAATTTGAGTTACATGGAAACTAAATTAAGTAATATGGAGAAAAATGTAGATGTATGTAAAAATGAACTTGTAACCCAGATCCAAGGTGTGCAGAAAAAAATAGAAGATCAGATAGAATCTAACAAGAATATTTGTGAAAAGTCCCGGGGTGAGATAAAAGATAGTCTTGAGAGGCTAGAAAGCAGATTTAAAGGGGTGGAGAACAAAATAGGAAACCTCGAGGGAAAAATCGATGAAGTTCAGGCCAAAGTAAATTATATGGAAAGTCAGAATCACAAAGATGTGCAGGACATGAAAGGTCAATTTGAGCAGTTTACCGGGCAGGTAGTTCAGAACTTAAAGAAGCACGAGGAGGGAATAAATAAAAGATTAGGTACATACGAAAGGCATATCCATGAAGAAAGAGAGCAACGAAAGGAAGAAAATCAGGAAAATACCCAGAAGATAGAGGAAATAAGTAAGGGTATCAATGAGGTTCAGGAAACCATGGAAACATTAAAGGTACAAGTAGGAAAAACCAATACTGAAGTAAACCAGGTCCAAGACGAATTGACGAAATTATATAAAAATCAAGGGAAAACTGAGGAAAAGCTGGAAGGAATTAAGGGAGATATGGTCAAAGGACAAAAAGAGATGGAGAAAAAGATAAAGGAGATACGAGAAGACTTAGATACCAAAGGTGACGTTAAGCCAGAAATTATAGCACAACAGGTCATGGTCATCAAGAAAGAGGTAGAAGAACATTTTGCTGAAATGAGGGATAGTTTCAGGGAAGAGAAATTCCAACTCAAACAAGAGGTGGAAAACAATAAAAAGAATCAAGAAAGAATTCAGAATGAATTAGGATCCCAGTTGGAAAGGACTGAACATAAGAACAGTCAAATGGAAATTCAACTCATGGCTAATTAGGAAAGTGCCCGAAGAGAAAGGAAATTAGAATTTGAAAGTCAGGATGAGTTCCAAAAGACAGGATGGGTAGATCCCCATGAACGTGGCACAGATCAAGATAGGGACTTAGGAGGGGAGAGCCCTTATAAGAACCCAGGATATCCGATGGCGATGTCTACCCCTTATATGAACCAAACAAATGGTCAAATAATAACTATCATCAAGTCAAATGAGGACAGACCGGGTAATAATATGTCAATTACTCCTAAATACTGGTTGAAGGAGGTCGCAGAGTACTTGAATGAAATGAAAGTTCCTCAGGATCGGAGACTGAGAGCAATTGAGAAGCTGTTGGCAGGTGATTGTCTCACCTGGTTCAGGAGTTTCAGGTATACATTTGGCACGGTGGAAGGGTTTAGAGAAGCTTTTCTGAAACGATATTGGGCAGCAGATGTCCAAGAAAATCTGAGGCTAGATCTGTACTCTAGGAAGTATAGCACTAATGCCCCAACTAAATATTCAGAATTTTTCACCGCTCAGCTGTGTAAATTCCGGGAACTTGACATTGCTCCTGCTGAGAACGACCTGTGTGCCGCCATTGCAAGACAACTTCCATATGAGATCCAGAGGTTGTTAATCTCATCTAAAGCCAGAAGTGCTGTGGAAGTGGAGAGCGTAATACGTCAATTAGATATGACGACTTCACACGTTACTCCCAGGCATCCAAGACAGACTGAACAGGTACATATGGCCAGCAGTCAAGAAAACAGAGAGAAACCATCGATCAGAAATCAGTCCACTAGTACTGATACTCAGGGACTGGGCCGAGAATATGGACATCAAGAGCCTCGGGGAATACAGCCATACTATAGAGGAGGATATCGAGGAAGGAATCCTAGAAATACGGGTTATAGGCAACAAGAGAACCGACCCTATAACAATAATAATCAGAGGCAGGATAACAGAAAGAGTTGGGAAAATTATCCCAGAAGGAACGTGAGGCCGGAAGACAGAAATGATGAATATCGGGCCGAAATAGAAGAAAGATATCAGGAAAGTCTTCGTTACATGAATGAACGAACAGACGAACCTGAAACGCAAAGAGTCCGTTGGAGTGAGGCAATATAGAACCGAAAATCACCCGACCGACTAGAAGGAGCTCAAAGCTTGGAGCTACAAGCTCAATTGAAGAATGAGGGGAAGGGAAGCCCTCAGGATTAAAAAAAACTTCAAAATTAAATCATCAAAAGTGGAAACATACCAGGAGCTGGGAGGAGGTAGAGATTGTGAATTGGATAGCAAGACCAGATGAGCTAATTAAAGAGGATGTGGAAGGAATCCCACCTATTAGAAGAGAACTACCTATCATCATGCTAAGGATAGAAGGATTACTGGTCAGGGCATTAATTGATATTGGATCAACCATAAGTTTAATTACGCAAACCCTCCTAAATGAATTGGAATCAAGAGGCCGCGTATTGAAAATTCCCACCTCAAGTGTGAAGATTAAGGGAATTATTCCGGAAAAATCTTTGACATGTAAATTTCAGGTATACATCGATTTGATCATAGGCAACGCTGAAATTTCGCAATGCTTTTTGCTGGTAAATCAATTGCCATATAATGTCATATTAGGTATTGATTTTATCCGTGAGAACAAGGTCATTATAGACCTAGCGCAAAATTGCATTAGGATTCAAAGAGAGGATGTGGACGAACAAAACATTAACCGACAGGAACAGGATGCAAAAATAGGAGAACAGGTATGGCATGTGGAAGAAGTGAACGAAGAAGGTTGTAAGGACATAGAAAAAGTATTTGAAGTCCTAAACATAGAACTTGAAAATAGTTTGGAAACTGAGTTCGAAACCAACCTGTCAGGAAAAATAGAGGAAGCTAAAGTTGACCTCGAATATAAGGAAAAATTAAAGGAATTACTATTAAATTTCAGGGACGTATTTGATTCCAAGCCAGGGAAGATTGAAAATTTTAAATACGCTTTTCAAGTAAATGATTGGGCACCGTTCAGACAAAAACCATACCCGGTTGCAGAAAAACATTACCCACAAACGAAGAAAACACTGCAGGAGATGAGTGATGCAGGTGTTATAGAAAAGATGGCAACACCATATGTTAGTCCATTAGTAATTGTGAGTAAACCGGATGGCTCAGTAAGGGTGTGTTTAGATGCCAGGAGTTTGAACGCAAAAATCATACCAGAAAATGATTCGGCACCACCCATAAAAGAAATACTGAGGAAATTTAAAGGCAAGAAGATATTCACAAATATTGACATGACTTCTTCGTATCATAATCTCGAACTGGAAGAGAAAACCAGTCTCTTAACTGGATTTCAGTTCGACCAACAAACATATTGCTTCAAAAGATGTCCGTTTGGTTTGAAGACCGCGGGATCCACCTTAATAAGAGCGCTTGATCGAAACCTGTCAGAGGAAGTGAAAGATTGCACTATTCGTTATGTGGATGATATATTGCTTACCTCGGAAAACATTGAGGAACACTTGGAAAAGTTAAAGAAATTGTTGGAAGATTTAAAAAGGGCTAACTTTAAGATTAATTTGAAGAAATCAAATTTTTGTCAAAGACAAGTTACATTTTGGGGCATGTGATAGACAAGGATGGTGTTAAACCAAATCCATGCAAATTAGAATCGATAAGAGATTTTCCCAGGCCTTTGAAGGTGAAAAACGTTCGCCAGTTTTTGGGATTGATTGGATTTTTCTCAGGACATTGTCCGTCATACACCAAAACTGTTGCACCACTACAGGACCTTCTGAAGAAGGGGGGCAAGTGGAAATGGACGGAGGAAACAGAAAAAGCATTTATAGAGGCCAAGGAAATGCTTTTAAATTATATGAAGCTAGGATATCCTGATTTTAATCAGAGATTTGTAATACAAACAGATGCATCCCAGATTGGAATAGGGGCAATGCTATATCAGGAAAACCCGGATAACCCTGAGAAGAAAAATTATCTAGCTTTCACAAGTCGGAGACTGAAACCACACGAGAAAAATTATACAATCAGCGAGATCGAGCTGTTAGCGATATTGCACGCGTTGCAATATTGGCGAAAGATCGTATATGGGATTCAAGTCACATTAAGGACGGATCATAAAGCCTTAACCTTTTTGATGAAGACGGATTTATCCAGTCAAAGGTTGATGCGTTGGACTTTATACATTCAACAGTTCGACGTAAATATAGAGTATTGCCCAGGGAAAGAAAATGTAGTTCCAGATTATTTAAGTAGACAGCCAGAGTCCACAGAAGAGGAAGTACTGGCTATTGATTTGGAAGATAGGGATCAGTGTACTCTGAATGAATTAAGAAGCATTGGTCAACGACAACGCGAGGATCCATGGATGAACATGCTCATATCGTTCTTGGAAGGGAGTTTGATAAGGGGAACACCGGCGTACACTGAAGCGAATAAGATAGCTCAGGATTACACGTTCTTTAATGGATTGTTGTATAAGTTTGTGGACTCTGACCATACACGATTAAGGATCGTTGTACCTGCGATTTTGCAGAGGAAAATGGTATGGTTAGCCCATAGATCGTTTGGACATATGGGAGTCGACAAATCAGTCTCGATGCTGAAAGAAGCATTTGTATGGCCGAGACTGAGAGAGACTGAAAGGGATACGCTCACGACATGTGATCTATGTCAAAGGATTAAGCCAAATGCGTTTTTGATGAGACAAAAGCCAATACCATTGTTGCCCGAGAGGCCAGGTCAAATTATTTCTATTGACAATTTCGAACCTTTGCCAAAGGCTAGGCGAGGAAATAGACACATAATGGTGGCTATGGATGTTTTCACAAAAATGGTTGTCCTTGCTCCCATACAGAAGACTAGTACCAAACAAGTGTTAAAACGACTCAAAGAAAAAGTGATACCTATTCTGGGAAAACCCGTGAATTTGTTGACGGATCACGATAGTTGTTTTACAAGTGTAGAATTCAGACAGGAATTAGAGAGACTTGGAATTAGTCAGATACTGTCTAGTATTCGCCATCCTGAGGAAAATCCTGTGGAAAGAGTTATGAGGGAAACGGCTAAGTATTGTAGGATATACTGTGCCGAAGAAAATTGGAAATGGATAGATATCCTTGATATTATCGAATTTTGTATAAATAACACAATCCATGAATCTACGGGAGAGATACCAATAACGTTACATAGGAATGAGCAACCAGAGAGACCTTGGAGTCTGGTCATTCCTAGGCCAGCAGACGCTCAGCCTGGAAGAGATGTACGTATTAGAAGAGCCTTTGAGCATTTAAAAGCTCAAGCTGATATAAGGCAAAGAAGAAACAGGCACAAGAGGTTTCATCGACCACTATTAGCAGGAGAAATGGTGTTAGTGAAAAGACCAGCCAATTCGGATCCAGGGAACTGCGTGTACAAGAAGTTCCAGAAAATGTACCACGGACCGTATCAAATCATAAGAGACTTAAGAAATAATGCCTATAGAATTCGGCACTGTGAAACGAATCACGAAGTGACCATAAACTCAGCGAATTTAAAAGTATATTACCCTCCCGAAGACTTCGATGAAGCAAATGAACAAGCCCTGGTTATGGAACAATTTAGAGATGATGAATCCATTTTTGATAGAAACAAGAGTAAGGTAGAACAAGGAAACAGAGCTCAACCATTCGAGTGCGAATGCGAATTAGAGAAACTGTATTGTGAGATAAGAGAAATAATTGATTTTGTTGAAGAGGAAAATTTCAATTTAAGAAGAGAGAATGATGAAATAAAGAAACGGGTTGGGATAGACCACACCCGTAACGAAGAATTATGTTCTGGAAACTTGTAGTCCCGACAAATAAGAAAGAAAGAAAGGGTAGGGACAGAGCGTACCCAACCTACACTATTACCGGATATGGCTTAAAAGGTGGAAAATCCTAATTATCGTGGGATTTTAAAGGAATAAAGATCAGAAGGTACTGAGAAATGTTATGATGGCTTTGACAATGAAGAAAAATAAGATTTTATGAATAATTGAAATAAATTTCCTCAAAAAATTTTCGAAAATTTATTTACCTACGGAGGGGAGAGATGAACCCATGTACCATTGGTTCAAGGGGTCGAATCCATGTATTTTGGTAAAAGGAAGGAAGGAAATATACAGTCTTCAGAGGAACATAGAGTGATTTTATACAAGAGGGCGAGCATAACGTTGTGTAATAAACTGGAGCCCAGGTGGCCAGGAAATGAGATCATGCATGACGCATTGATAAGGAGCCGGTCACGAATATAATTAGAACGAGTGGAACTTTCCGTCGGAGTGATTGCGAGCGTGTTTCGGAAATTGCCCTTACGTTGCAGGAAAATGGCAACCGCGCAGCTGTGCCAGAAGAAGAATAATTAGATTTAACCCATTTGCAAGAATAAAATTAACTAAAGAAATACAGCATTGTGAATCATTTCGGAATAGAGATTTTTGTGTGGAGAAAGATGTTATAATAATTGCCTAGGAAAGAAGTGCCGACGTGGCCATACGTCATTGGGAGTTCCCGAGACCCGAGGAGGTGGGGATTAAAAATCAACTGTAACACCCACACAACTGAAGATCAAATTTTATTTAATATCTCAGAACTGCACGATCGATTTTCATGTGCAAAGAAGTCAGTTTACGTTTAGAAAACAAGCTTTCCAGAGATATAATTTTTAAAAGTGTGCGACCATTACTTCAAAAGTTGGTTCTGGAAAAGGCGTGGAATTTATCTTTTTGTCGCCGATTTGTATAAAAACCCTGGCCGTGCCAGGCAAATCATGCAGTACCTACTAGACCTCGAGAGGTCGTGATACGCTGTATCGACAACCAACGTGCACCCGAAGGGAGTGGCCGATAAGTATCATCATAGTATCGCCGTTTGGAGACTTAGGAAAATCCTAATACAGGATGTAGTTCCACCAGTATCAGTCTTATAGTGAAAAGTTCAGTATTACAGTCAAAGTAGGCTACGAACTTAAAGAACAGGCGATAGGTCTTCAAATAACAGTTCATTTAAACGACCGAAAGTATCGTAACGTTTTGAAGTACCATAATAGCGAAACAAACATTCTATCAATGTTAAAGAACACGATCAGGGTCGGCCAAAATAAGGTCCGCATAGTATTCTGAAAAGATAGGAATTAGAGAACAGAATAATCAGAGGGGAAAATTGAATTCAAGACGTTGTTTCAAGGAAACAAACGAACTATAAAAAACACTAAGTTACGAGGAGCATTAGATGCTTGAAATAATAGGTCACCGATAGAGTATCTGGGAGACCGTGAACAAGACAGACTTTCGCTAGACAAACTAATAGGGTCTAGAAAGAAGCAGTTTCGAGCTAATAATAATAATAGCCGATCGTCAGGAAACCGGATTTGAAGAAGTACCATTCCAGGGAGGGGTAGAGTGTTCGAGACTTTCATATTCTGGTCAGATAGGAAGCCGACATCTACTAGTTTCACCCTTGAAGACGGGGAATCAAGAAATCACGTGTGCAAGGCCTAATCAAAGTCTCAGTGATTAGAATCAGTGTAATGTAAATATATAAAATTTGTGTTAGTATAGTAATTTTTCAGTGATTTTATTGTGTATAATAGAAGAATACAGAAGTGTATTTTAAAATGTTACCAGTGTTTAAGGTATATAAGTTATATGTGTGTCAAGAGATGTCAGTGTATGAAATGAAATTGAGCGAGATGGCTTAATCACAATAGTGGGTGAAATGAAACATCGTTGGAAAGTACGGTCGTGGACCGTCTGATCATGTAAGTAACCATTTTCATTATGTTATGTGTTGGGAAATATCTGTGTACAATCCACCTGAGAATAAGAAATAGGAATGTTTTTGAATAACAAATAACAGAATAAGAGCGCGATCTGAACAAATAAAAATTGAGAAATTATAAAATAAGTATGCGAAATGAATCAATCCCCTAGAGGAAATGTATGAAATAAAATATCAGTGTATTTGATAAATGTTATGAAAGCAAGCGTAATAATAATAATAATAATAAAAGATATATAAATGAAGATTTAGTTGAATTATATGAAAGTAGTAGCTTTTGAGCTCCTGTAAAAGTATAAATACATGGTGTGAATACATGTTCTTAAAGTATAGCGATTATTGTCACGGGAGAAGATTAATATAAAAATTGAGATGTAGTACAAATGTTGATTTTGAATTTATCAGTTCTTTGGAAGACGCTAGGCCTTAAAGTAATGTATAGCGCAATGTAGCGCATTAAAGTAGATTGTCACGCTAGGAAGGCGTTGAACCTAAATATACTTGGTAAATTAATTATGAGGGGCAGTTGATTGCGGTAATTGAGCTATGATAAGTCCTCCATATAGTGATGTGGATCACGAGGCGTTGTATAAAGGGTGCGAATTTATTGTATAAGTCCTCCAGTATGGGATGTGTTTCCCGAGGCAGTGAAGGAATCGAACCAAGGTTCGTTTGTGTGAAAGCCCCTAAATATTGTTGTTGTATTGAATTATTATTACCCATCAGTGATGACACTTCATAATTAATAAATGCCAAGGTTACGAAAGTGGTCTATGAACCTAAATAATGTTGTTAAAATGAATGAAAGAAACGCCAGGTCTGTTCAGAGAATTGTGTATAAGAAATAGCTGTTTTAAAGCAGAGTGTAGCCGTCCCGTGTGGGCGAGACTTGGGGTCTTCCTCCTGGGCAATAAATCAAGCTGAGTGTTACGGCCCGACCCTCGCTATTGATAGTGCGGTAGGTCTGGTAGCCGTCTGTTGGAAGTCATAATACACCATGAGTGTTTAGAGTTTGTTAATGACCCGGGATTCGAACCGAGGTTCTTGTAGATGAAAGTTACCGCTTGCAAGTTCAGATCGTTTGCTTTCTTATGAGATGAGGGTCTTTTAAGACAAATAATAATAAATATAAATCCCTAATGTAATGGTATATTAATGTTGGATTTCACGAGTTCAGTGAAGACAATTAGATTTCGGGAGTGATCTTAATTTTTGACTTTGTTCAAGTAGTCTTCTATAACTCGGGAGTACACAAGTATTTTTCCCAATCACTGTAGTGAATTTGTTAATTTGAGAGAGGTGGTAACATGAGAACATTGTGGAATGCCCAAAAATTTAAGTAAAGGATTAACATTTACTTTGAATAAGAATATATATTGTTTTGATTATAAGAAACTCATAAATAGATATTGAGATGTGTAATGAATAACACAGTTTATATTGGAAAGTATCGAGCCATTGGAGCTCGTGATTGTATTGAATTTTAAAAGGGATACTTTATGGAAGTGAAAAGAATTATAAGTTTGTTGGTTTGTAGGAAACCATGTATTTTAATATAACATTTGTTTGATTTTATGTATTCCTTGTTCACTTTGAACAAGTTAGAAGGATTGGTCAGTAGTTTATTTGTTTAATTTGTTTGTAGCGCCATATATTTGGTTAATTAAATGTTTTATAATAGGAGTTGATTTTGTTTTTATTTCGGAAGTGTATCCTCTATTTAATTCAAAATGTGTAAATCACAGAGTGGGAGAACATACCATAACCCCGAAAATCCCGATTTGAGCATTGCTGGCATACTGTGATTTGCATATTTCTTGCTAAAAGGGCACAATATGTAATTTAAGGTGATTTCATTTATGTAATATGTATTTTGGATGTTTTTTTTAACGTGTCTGGGATAATCGGATAATGGACCGTCGTCACGGTAAATCATCCGATGATCCGAGGCGAATATGTAACGTGTTTTTCGAGGGGATTTTACACCACTGACATAAGTCAGTAGGAAGCCATTCTATATTTATTTACGCGGCAAATTGTTCAGCCAAGAGAATTTTTCATGTTAATTTATTATTATTATTAACTTATTATTATCATTATTATTATTAAGGTATTTTTGGAGCATTTTTATATAAGTATAAGCATACAGATAGGTTTTCTATGTCATAGAAAACACTATCAAGCAAATTATTACGAACAACATTATCATAGAAAATTATATGATTACGGAATTTTACGGAGTTTTGTCAGTTAGGGTATTATGAGAGAGATGACTCAATGGGAATTCAGAGACAGGCTTATTCTTGTCAAGAAGTAAGTCGCAAGCCTGGGTTGCAGCGTCAAGATAAGGCGAAATAGTTTGGAACGGCAAACGACATCATCCGCGCGCCGTGTGTATTGAGCCTAAGGAGGGGAGTAGCGGGGTGGTACAACCAATCAGTGGAGACCACGTAAGGTGGAAGTCGGGACCGGGGTGGGGAGCCGACGAGGCATATATCGTTGGCGCGCCGTGGATCGGGGACAATCTGTGTAGATCTTACCGAGTATGGTTGCGCGAGTGTGTGGCTCCGATGTTCCGTGGAGTAAAGGACTATCGTTATAAAATTTAACCAGTATGGTTGCACGAGTGTGGTGGGTTCCGATGTTCGGACCATAAGTTAGGGACTATCTTTGTGAAACGTGACCGTAGTGGTTGTACGTGTTGGTTCTGATGTTTGGACCATAAATCATCATATCTACAAATATATATATCATCAACTAAGGAAGAAGACGACGACGTCCAGGAGGCTGTGGGAAGCACTTCAACATCCAGTACGAGGGAAATGCTTCGGCAATTTCCAGTGGTAAGCGCGAATGACGCAGAAATACGCAATCTCTCGTTTCTCTTTGTTTTATATTCAGTATTCAGTAACTTCATAGCTTGGGAATAAGAATAAAATCAGTAATTTATCCGAATCCGTTTTCACGTAATTTTCTAGCGGTAATATTCAAATCGCAAAGCTCCAATTTAAATTTTAAACTTATTATTATTTTTAATATTGCAAAACTTGTTTTATATAATAAATTCATTTCTTTTAACCATGCAATCTTTGCTTTCAGTAGGTAGCATTAGATATAGACCAATTCCTTCTCCTGATACAATTGTTTGTTGGGTTAATGATCAAATCATACCACGATCTGAGTGAATAGATTCTTGAAGGTGTTTTACGAGAGCAAGGTGTTGTTAAATATACATTTAGATTTCAACATTGCGTTGAGGTCTTGGCGCCCATTAAAACAACATATCTTAGGCAGAGAAAATATATCAAAGTGCAGTAAGGGCCAGTCAAACAGTTGCACTTGTACGCTCAACGTGGAGAAAAGTGAACAAAGTTACACAGTGAACGAGAATGTGGCAACGCCGACCACTAAATCTAGATATCACCGCATGACGTCATCTTCTAACTCCCGTTGGACAGACTTGACTGGAGTCATCACAATAATACAAGTTATTAAAGGAATCCCTGTTGCCTCCTTGGTGTAGAGGTCAGCATGATTAACTGCCGCCCAGGAGTTCCGCGGTTCCATTCCCGGCTCTGCCACGAAATTTGAAAAGTGGTATGAGGACTGGTACGGGGTCTACTCAGCTTCGGGTGGTCCAAATGAGTCCTCGAAGTGGTTTTCCGTGGTTTCCCACTTCGACTTCGGGAAAATGCCGGGATGGTACCTAACGTAAGGCCATGGCCGCCAACTTCCCTCTTCCTTGTCTATTCCTCCCACTCTTCCCATCCCTTCATCAGGCCCCTGTTCACTTTGCAGGTGAGGCCACATGGGTGACGTGTTAGTCACACTCCCCAGTTGTATTCTTGACTTAGAGTCTCAAGCTCCCGGACACTGCCAGTGGCAGATCCCCCGCTTAGTCCATGGAAAAAGCTAACCCTGGAGGGTAAAAGACAAAGAAAGACAGAAAGAAAGAAAGTAAGAAAGAAAGAAAAGAAACGAATTCCAGACATACGCAAGTACACGGGGCTGCAGGGCTACGATGTCGCAAAGCCCTTAAGGAATCAGCAATAACAAGGACATACTGTAATGGTTTTAACTCACCTACTGTACGTGGAGACTTCGGTTCAGTTTAGCATTTGGACCGTGTTGTTGAGAGACTGGATGCGTCAACCACGAAACTGCAACAAACATAGGACTGTTAATAACAATGTGATCACTGTGTCTTGCATTCATAAGACAAACTCACGCGCGTTCAGGTTGGTGAGAGCACAATATAATAAATGTATTTATTTTACTGTATTTCCCTTAAGCGGCTTCGGTAGCGTAGTTGGTAGTATGCTGGGCTTCTATGCCCAAGATCGCGGGTTCCAATCCGGCCGTAGTCGTCGGATTTCTTAAGAGCGTAAAAATCCCTCAGTATGCCTTCCTTCGGAGGGGAAGTAACGCCAGCGGTCCAATGTCATAGATTTATTGCATGAAAAAGAACCTTCCACTAACTACACTTGTTGAAGCTAAAATTTTGTAGGTGAGTTTGGTAACGCTATATTAGTTCCAACGTTCGCTGCCAGGTGCTGACTGCGATGCCATTTAGTAGCCACGTCCGAAGCTAGGTGTCGTGGACTGTAGACTTTGGTAGCAAAAGTAGGAACTACTTGAAATTGAACGGAACTTGTAGCTCACCCTATGGGTGTCCGCTTGAAGCAGCTACAGCCTCTGGTGAGCCAAACATGTCCTCGGACACTCCCAGGACTAAAATCCATACGATAAATAATAATAAGATAAATAAATAAATACAAATAACACATGGTAATGCATTCATCACTATTAACACCGGTTATCAGACAAATTCTACACACACCCAAAGTACACGGAGCTACATGACCACGTTTTCGCAGCCCCGAAAATTAGGAACCAACCAACCTGTATTTCCCTTTTAACTACTGCGGCTTTTAGAGACACCGCGCCGGGGTGACGGAATTTCGCTCCGAAAGGGATCTTTAACATGACAGTAAACCGACTGACACGGTTCCGTCGAATTTGCGCACCCTTAAATGCCAACAGACTGCGCCAAGATTCGATCCTCAACCTTAGGCACGGCAAGCGAGAACGATACCGCTACACCACTCAGCCAGTCGATGAGAGCATAAGGAAGATATATATATCTCAAGATCTGCTCAAGTCTTTAGCTACATAATTATATCTAATATATCGAATCGATTGATGATGCAAGAGAAAAACCATGTTGTTATTGTTGTTTCATTTATGTCGATAGGACATTGTGGTCATTCTGCCCCGTCTACTTGGGCATCTGTGTGGAATTTTTGTCGGATAACCTGTGCTACTGTGATGGTTGTGTTTGTATGCGTATTTGTAATTTAGGTGAGGTTTCGGAAGGAGACAGCCGTTTCCTTTGGTTAGGAATCATCCCAGCATTTGCCTGGAGTAGAAGTGGGGAAAACACGCAAAACCACCCCGAAATGGCTGAGTTTACCCCATTCCAGCCCTCGCACCAGAATTAATATTCCTTGGCAGAACCGGGAATCGAACCCAGACCTCTAGCCGCTTACCATGAGGGGGTCAAAATATTTACAATAAATTAGATTTCCTTCGTGTAGATTGAGGCTTTCACAGCCCGGAATACTATTCATATTTTTGAGTTTATGCCGTGTGAATATAAAAAATAAATAACAAGTAGTTCCGTGAAGAACTATACAGCCTATTTTCATATATCCTACTTATGTTAACTGCCACTATCAACATACAACATTTCAGTTTGATTGCTGTAATAGAATCGTAGATATTGAGAACCGACTCAATATTTCGGATGGTCGCCAAGTTGGATTTTATATAGAGTTAAGTACTGTTACATGAAGATTATTGTGTACGTGTAGCATTCAAATTTCAATCGCATGATTAAGACAAAAGAAGTAACAAGGAGATTTTAAAATTTCGCACAGCTGCCATCTTGTGGTTATGGAAACAATTGAAAGAAATTAGATGCCAGTGGATTAACATGCGTATAAGGATTTACTGTACCAAGTTTCACTGTACTCGGATGGTTAAATTGCGAGAAACGTCCATGTGAAAATTTATAATTCGCGTCGCCGCCATGTTGGATTTGTGATCACCAGGTTATTTAAAGTCCTATAGGTCAACTTAAGTTCATAGCCCCTATGAACATTAAACAATTCAGTTTGATTGCTATAATAGATTCGTAGATATTCAGAGCCGTCTAAATATTTCGGATGATCGCCATGTTGGATTTTTAAATGTATAGGCCATAGGGTCATGTACCATTAAAGGAAAATTATTGCGTAGGTTCATTATTCAAACTTTCACTTCGATTGCATGATTACGACACAAGAAATAGAAACTTAATTTTAAAATTCGCACAGCCGCCATCTTGAGGATATATAAACAATTGAAATAAATTAGATACCAGTGCATTACAATGTGTATAAACATTTCTAGTACCAGATTTCATTGCGTTTGGAACATTAAATCGCGAGAAAGGTCTATTTAAAACTTTCAAATTCTCTTGGCCGCCATGTTAGTTTTGTAGTTAACCGGTTTTTGAAAGTCTTATAGATGAACTTCTAGTAGCGCCCTTTATCTCCGTACAAAATTTCAGGGTGATACCGCTAATAGTTTCAGAGATATAGAATGCCGATGAAATATTTCGCACATCCGCCATCTTGTGGTTATATAAACAATTGAACGAAGTTAGATGTTGGTGCATTGCAATGTATATAAACATATACTGTACGAAGTTTTATTGCGTTTTGTTGATTAATCCACGAGAAACGTCTATTTAAAATTCGCAAACTCGCGTGGCCGCCATGTTGGTTTTGTAGTTACCAGTTTTTCAAAGGTCGCATAGGTGAACTTATAGTAGTTCCCTTTATCACCGTAATAAATTCCAGGGTGATATCGGGAATAGTTTCGGAGATATTGAATGCTGGTGAAATATTTCGCACAGCCGCCATGTTGGATTGGTGAGATGTAACAAAATTTGAAGGGCACGGTCGGGGTCACCCGGAATAGTGCTGTGAACTTACCGAGTTTCATTGAAATCGCTCCAGCCGATTAGATTGTATTAGGGGGGGGGGACACACACACACGAATCACACACGCACACACACACGGACAAAAGGTGATCTCATAAGCCTATTTTTTCAAAATTGAAAATAGGCTAAATATTCCTATACGTTTCGTGAGGGTCCTTGCCTCCTTTTCCAATAGAATTAAAACAATGTGGCTAAATAAATAAATGAAAATCCACAGCCTGCTTCCAGTCGACCGACTCAACTAGCGGCGAGGATATGAACTGTACCGGCTGCCGAAGCATGATACTCTGATTATCCAGATGCTTATACTTAATGAAATGTTATTTCTACCTTAGGTTCAACTATTTCATTTATTGGAATTATTTTACGTCGCACTCCTCAGGGGCAATGATTAATTGAATGACAGATGAAATGAAATGATAGTGGAGAGTGTTGCTGGAATGAAATATTGGAAGGGAAAACCGGAGTACCCGGAGAAAAACTTGTCTGCCTCCACTTTGTCCAGCACAAATCACACATGGAGTGACTGGGATTTGAACCACGGATCCCAGTGGTGAGAGGCCGGCGTGCTGCCGCCTAAGCCACGGAGGCTTATCAAATTCATAAATAAATAAACAAATACATGGATAACCTTACAAAACATTGCATTTAATTTATTTGGCCACATTGTTTTAATTCTATTGAAAGAGGAATGCAAAGTTCCTTACGAAACGTATAGGAATTTTATTTTATTTATTTACACGCGGCATAATTTCAGAAATTTGAATAATATTAATAGTTTTCCTCTATTTGTTATCAAAAATCTTAAAAGATACTTTTATTCAAAATTTTGAATGTTATTTTTATGAGTAGGAATAACAAGGGTTTGGGATAAAAGTTAAAATTATTCATGATTTTGAAAATAAAACCAACAGGCAAGCAACCAATCATGCCAGCCCTTTTCCTTAGAGCTATATTCACTCCTGTGTTCATCTTATGTCTTTGTAAAGCGATATTTAGATTCAATTAAACTATACATAAAACTTTCTTCTTCTTTTCCCAATTAATTGGGGTCGTCGGAGACAACCAGGATCATTTTGGATTTGGCCGTGGATTTATGACCGGATGTCCTTCCTGACGCCACGTGATTTTTCAGGTGAAAATTCCACCCCGCTGTCACCGGGATTCAAACCCCGGTCGTCCGGGTGAACGACGAGCATCTAAGCCACTGCGCCATCACGCTACTCTATTAAGCTATAAATAACTAAATAACTAAATTATTGAATGAATATAATTACAAAATATAAAATTTAAAAAAAAAAACATTATTATTCTGAATTATGTTAAAGACGTCAAAAGTGAATGATATATTTTGAAAGAAAACTACGTGCAGTTATCAAAACTTAAAATTTCTTTAAATATTTTCGAAATAAAGTGCATCCAGTTCTCAATATGGAGGAATCTTTTAGAGTTTAAAATTGTATATCTTGTGACTTGTTGCAAATTGACAATATTGGTTAGACCTTGTGCCATACTGGATTGTCCACCATTAACTGAAAGACGTGAGTTAGCCGAGGTCGTTGCGGCATGACTGTTGGCAGTCGCTCACATCCGGGAGGCGAGGAGGTTCGAATCCCCCCGCCGGCAACCTTGAAGATGGTCTTCTGTGGTTTCCCATCTTCCTTCCAGGCAAATGCCGGGGTTGGTCCCTACCTATAGGCCACAGCCGCTACCTTCCAACTCCTCGACCCTCCCATCCCACATTCCTCCCCAACGGTACTTGTAGCTCACCCATTGGGTGTCCGTCTCGAAGCAGCTACAAAACTGGCGAGCCGAACATGTCCTCGGACACTCCCGGCACTAAAAAAAAAGCCATACGCTAAAAAAAAAAAAAAAACTGAAAGACAACTATTAAATTTAATGTTTTGTAACGTAGCGGTCAGCATGATTGGCTGCCACCCCGGAGGTCCTGGGTTCGATTCCCGGCTCTGCCACGAATTTGAAAAGTGGTACGAGGACTGGAACGAGTGGGTGGCTGAAATGAGTAGAGAGGATTCGATTCCCACCTCAGCCATCCTCGAAGTGGTTTTCCGTGGTTTCCCACTTCGGCTTCGGGCAAATGCAGGGATGGTGCCTACCGTAAGGCCACGGCCGCCTCCTTCCCACTACCTTGCCAAACCCTCCCACTCTCCCCATCCCTTCATCAGGACCCTGCTCGCTTTGCAGGTGAGGCCGCCTGGGCGTCGTACTGGTCACACACCTAGTTGTATCCCTGATCCATTGTCTCAAGCTCCAGGACACTGCCCTCAGTGGCGGTAGAGGTGGGATCCTTCGCTTAGTCCGTGGGGAAAGCCGATCCTGGAGGGTAAAATGATAACAATGATAGCAAAGGATATCCGTGCATTTATTTATTTATTTATTTGTTTGAACCTAAATACAGTGTAGCTTATTGAATATGTTTACTCTAAATTTTAATTAGAATAGATTTTGCCTGAGATATAAGCTGAAGATACCACCATCGAGGGGTCGAAACGCGTACTTTAATTCAATAGGCAAGATGTTTCATAAATCGTATTATTTTTAAGAGAAAATCTTGGCAGAGCCGGGAATCGAGCCCAGGACCAATGGGATGGCAGCCGACAATGCTATCCACTGAGTCATGGGGTGGTCTAAGCTCCTATTCTTACGTGAAAATCAAATGCTGTGACCCTGAGTTATGTAAGCGTGAACAATTGACAAAAGTTATATAATTTCCCCATAGACAGAAGGTATTCTGCCAAGTTGGTATCGGACTTTTATTATTTTCCTACCCAAATAAATATCCTTCTTTATCACCGAGCACAATTGAACTCTCCCTATTTCCCTTACTGTTCATGAGAAATAAGGTGGTGTAACATATTGGACACAGGTCGTTGCGAGAATCGGCTTACAAGTGAAGGAAGACGTGTGGATTATTGGGAAATGATTTGCTCGCGGCAAGGCGCGCCTCAGCGGACGGGTGATTTCCCCTAGGATGAACTAAGCTCGCCTGGAACACGCGATATTAGCCGGAGTTATGAGCTTCGCACTGGCTCGATGGCGTCAAGGATACACTATATCACCTCTTATCTCTCCGGACAAAACTTTCAACGTTAATGAATTTTTTGCTCGAGGTACAATTTTCTCATCGTCCACTGCACAAACGATCTACGAGCGATATCTCTCTTGCACCGTCCCGCGGAGTCCCCGTGCTCGCTAAAATCGTACACTACGGCCGCGATGGCAGCTGCAGCAAGTCCGGAGATCGCAGGTTCGAAATCCTAGCGCTCACAGCGGCTATCCTGAGTTTCTAAATGTTTTTTTGTTTTTTTTTGTTTATTGTCGATTGATTAAGAGGCTTTTCGGCATGTTGCCCTGTGTACTTGGGTGTGTGTGGAATTTGTTCACATGAGGATTGGGAAGGAGGCAGCCGTAGCCTTAAGTTAGGTACTGTTCTTGTTTGAGTCTTCAGTCTTTTGACTGGTTTGATGCAGATCTCCTTGCCTCCCTGTCCTGAGCGAATCGTTTCATCTCTACATAGCTACCACACCCTACATCCAAGGCGATCTGTTTAACATATTCTATCCTTGGTCTACCCCTACTGTTCTTGTCCTCGGCCTTTCCTTCCATAACTAAGCTTGCTATTCCTGGGTGTCTTAGTATGTGTCCTACCAACCTATTTCTTCTCTTCATTATCAGTCGCCAGAAACATCTCTCCTCTCCCTATAGTCTTAATACCTCTTCGTTTGTAACCCTATCCACCCATTTGATCTTCATCATTCTCCTCTAACACCACATTTCAAATGCTTCAATTCTCCTCTTTTCTGCTGCATCAATAGTCCAAGTTCCACTTCCATAGAGCGCCACGCTCCAGGCAAAGGCTTTCAAAAATGACTTCCTAATACCTAAATCTATATTCGATGTCAACAGATTCCTTTTTTGTCGAAATGCTTTTCTTGCCTGAGCTAACCTACTCTTTGCTTCGTCCATCACTGGTTATTTTGCTTCCTAAGAAGCTGAAGTCTCCTACTTCCTTTAGTTTTTCACCTGCCAATTTGATCTCCATAGAGGTTTCTGATTTATTTCGGCTGCATTCCAATATTTTTGTTTTACATTTATTAATTTTCATCATGATTATTTTCTCAAGGCGGAGTCCATACCATTCAAAAACTCCTCAGGCGCATCGGCCAAGATGACTATGTCATCGGCAAATCTCAGAGTTGATATTATTTCTCTCGGCATTTGTCTGGAGTTGAAGTCGGAAATCACGGATAACACACTTCCAGGGTGGCTGAGGTTGGAATTGAACCCTCCTCTTCTCAGTTTAGCCTCACGAGGCTGATTATACCCCGTTTCAGCCCTCAGACCAGAATTAAATTTATTGGCAGAGCCGGGAATTGAACCCGGGCCTCCGCTATGGCAGCCAAGAATGCTTTCCACTTCGCCACGAGGCGGTCTATAGAGTTTTTCCACACTCCTTCCAGGCAAATACCGGGATAGTACCTTACTTCAAGTCCAGCGGCGTCTACCCCATCACTGTCCCTAATACTGTTACACACAATACTACGGTCATCACATCAATACAGATAATATCAGACAACTTCAACACACACCCAACTACACGGGGATGATGACCAAGATGTTCCAACCCTCAAAAATGAATTAACCACAATTATCTTGCACCGTGAAAGCCTCCGTGGCTTAGGCGGCAGCACGCCAGCCTCTCACCGCTGGGTCCGTGGTTCAAATCCCGGTCACTCCATGTGAGATCTGTGCTGGACAAAACGGAGGCATACAGGTTTTTCTGCGGGTACTCCGGTTTTCCCTGTCAAAAAATTTCATTCCAGCAACACTCTCCACTATCATTTCATTTCATCTGTCATTCATTTAATCATTGCCCCAGAGGAGTGCGTCAGCCCTCGGCAGTCGGCACAGTTCATATCCTCGCCGCTAGATGGGGGCTTCATTCATTCCATTCCTGACCCGGTCGGAGACTGGAAGCAAGCTGTGGATTTTCATTTTCATCTTGCACCGTGCCACTTCTTAGTATCATACTCAACACCCTACTGGACGGTATTTCATTGCCCTTCAGATTAACGTTATTAGAATGTTTTTGATTTATTTACGGGCTTCGCGGCATCATATTTATGTACCCCCGTGTACTTGGGTGTGTCTGTATAGTTTTCGGCACGTGCCTGCGAATCGAACCCACATCTTCTCAGTTCTGCCTCACGAGGCTGAGTGTACTCCGTTTCTGCTCTTAGACCAGAATTAAATTTATTAGCAGAGCCGGAAATCGAACCCGTGCTTCAGGCGTGACAGCCAAGAATTCTATTTATAATTCCAATACTGAACTAAGTATGATCATTTTTGCCAAATAGTAATAATAATAGCACAGAAGCACACTTTTGTAGCGTAGTGGGGTTATATCAGAGCTTTGAAGGGGGAAGACAGGCTGGGAGAATTTGGAAACGAAACGAAGAGCCTTGCATATAGAAAGCTACATTAAAGTATGAAGCCTTGTTCTGTTTTTTGTAAGGATTAGGAACTATCTTCTTACGACCTAGGTGCTGTTGAATTTGTTCCTGCCGTAGAGATAATGAGCTCTTTCGGAAATTCTGACTGATACAGGGTCAACGCGTTTTGACAATACTGCTCGGGTCCAAGCTCTGTGAACTTGCGGTGTGAGAGGAAGGGGCAGGCGAGAAGAGAAGGATCTATCAACAGTCCGATGTGACATGTGGTATTCCTTTTCATTCCAATACTGTTAACATAGGGCCGTTGCTCAAACCACTGTGGTGTTGCGAATGAGTGAGTGAGTCACCGACCAATGTATTTCGTTCTGTTACTACGCACAGACCGGGAAACCTCATCACTCGTCACCATCACTTCTCATAGTCCACGATCCACATTCCTCTCAGGTTCATGCAGCTTGGACCCGGGCAGTACTCAACAAGACGCCTCTCACTCTTCAAGTGTGCGTGTATTGTGACTCCTGTCCCAAAGGATCCAGGTTGGATTCTCGATTCTCCAAGAAACTTAATTCTAGTCTGAGGGATTGGATAGGGATTTCTCAGCCCGTGAGGCTCACTGGTGAAGAGTAGGGACGTATGTAAGCTTAGCAGTCCTAGAAGTACTGTACTCGTAGTTTTCAATAGGTTCCCCACTCTAGTTAGTTAATGTTGTTTTATGTTCGACCCTCACTATTATGTGTCAGAAAACTGTATCATAATGATGGTCATTATAACACTCTTTTTCATTATGATACAGTTTCTCCAGCCAATCAGAGCTCGTTCATTGACCAATTAGGTAACGATACCTTCACGCGTGCGCTCAAAATCCAACATGTCGGACATAAACACAACATCGAACTATAATAAATTACCGACATGGAATACGTACCGTCCATATGTTCGCGTAAATAAACTGGCGAATATGAGACAAGAAATAGCACTGTGCCTTAATATAATTTCTACACACTGCATTGTCTTCAAACAACTCCAGTGACAATATTACTGAGGGGCGGCAGATGTAAACATATGGCCTGCATATGGCATTGCAAGCACACAGAGCGCTTGCGTCGGTCGTCCTGAGATCTTGAAAGACAGAGATATAACACCCAACGCTCGCTCTGCGATCACAAAATTCAAGTAGCAGACTCTCAACAGATATTTATGAATATGTATGTTAAAACATATAATAAAGTTATAATTATCGTCGAACATAAACAGTCGTATGCAAGGTCATCTGCCCATTTCCCCACTCTACTCCAGGCAAATGCCAGGTTGCCTGGCTACCTAACTTAAGGCCACAGAATTACACTTGCAAGCGGTGTTGCCAAATGCGACGTAATTTCCCTGTTTTATCCTAAAACACGCAACTGTCACCATGCGTTTATCACATCGTTGTAGTTATTGTTTCATTTAGGGGCTTGGACATGGTGGTCATTTTATCTCCAAGTACTTGGGTATGTGTGTGTAGAATTTGTCTGATAATATGTGTCATTGTGGTGTCTGTATTATTGTGCGTATCTTCAATTGATGTGAGCTTTGGGATGGAGACAGCCGTGGCCTAGAGTTAAGAACCATCCCTGAAAACCATTTCGAGGATGGCTGAGGTGGTAATTGAATCCACCTCTAATCAGTTTTGCCTCCCAAGTATATCCCGTTCCAACCTTCACACCAGAATTAAATTTCTTGGTGCGGTATAAAACGCGGTGTCTTGGGCGACAGCTAAGAATGCTAGTCACAAGACCACGAGGTGGTCTTTACACATCTTTTGGAGCTTCTTGTCCTGGGAAATCGTACTTATAACCTACCCACAATGTACACTCACGAAAATAAAAATTGCAACACCATGAAATAGTCGGCCGTTTGTGTTGATTTTCAACACAACGCTGCCATCTAGATTTGTGAACAATAAGATTGTCAGGCCCTTTAAATTGTGTATACAGTTCTTTTAATGATAGCTTTTCAGTCGGTCAACACAAATTGTGCTCAATTACACTAGGAGTGAAAACCTGAAAGTAGCGGCTTCGGTGACGTAGTTGGTACCATGCTGAACTGCTGTGCCCAAGATAGCGGGTTCAAACCCAGCCAAAGTCGTCGGATTTTTAAGAGCGTTAAAATCCTTCAGTATGCCTTCCTTCAGAGGGGAAGTAAAGTCAGCGGTCCCATGTCATAGATTGATGGCATGTGAAAGATCCTTCCACTAACTAAACTTGTGTGAAGCTATATTTCTAGGTTAGATTTAGTTGAAACGCTCTATCATAGTTCAAACGTTCACTACTAGGTGTCAGTGACATCTGTTAGCGAAAGTTGGAACTACATGAAATTGAACGGAACTTGTAGCTCACCCCATGGGTGTCCGCTGGAAGCAGCTACAGCCTCTGGCGAGCCGAACATGTCCTTGGGCACTCCCGGCACTAAAAGCCATACGCTAAATAAATAAATAAATAAATAAATAAATAAATAAATAAATATGATGATGATGATAATTGTTATTTTAAGGGGCCTAACATCTAGGTTATCGGCCCTTAATGGTTTTGGTGATAGTGAAAAATGAGATGAGAATGAAAACTATCACTAATGCTAACTACAATCTTACATACTAGAAGAAGAAATGGTAAACAAATATAGGATACGGCAAATAAAAGACAGGAAGGAAAGAAATGCCCTCAACCCTCGAAGAATGAGGATTGAGGGACTTGGAAGGAAGAAGAGCCATGAAAGGCAGATAGGAAAGGGAAAGAGGAGAGGCCCCGCCCCGAGGTCAGAGGAAAAAGGGGACAAAACGGACCCAGCTCAGGAATCCCTTGGGGTCGCCAACTCTCAAACACACAAGCCGTGAGCCCTTGAGTGTGTAGCACTATCTAGGGTGCACCAGAAGTTGTGGAGCTACATATACCCTGACTCCTTGAGGGCCTTGTGCAGAAGGCAGGAGAAAACATGAAAAGAAAAAGAAGGCTGACCCCTCGAACAATGAGGGTACCAGGAAAGATGAGAGAAGGGCCAATTAAGGCGGGAAAGTGAAAGACTCCCTAGGCCTCGGATACCCTAATACCGTCGGGGTAGAAAGAGAACAAGAGTTGACCAAGAGATGTTGACAGGAATGAAGACGGAGAGGAGCCCGGCACAAGTAAGTGGAAGCAATGCCGGACTCAGCTGGGGTCCCGTGGTCGCCAAACCACGTCCTACTAGATGTGAGCCCCTGGGGCGAATAAATAAATAGCCAGAAAATAATATTACATAAGATATTTATCACAAATTGACACGCTTTTAATGTATGTACATGACTTCATTCATTTTCACTATCACCCAAACAATAATAAATAATTTATTAAGGTGCGCTCGAAAGAGCATTACTTAACATCTCACCAAGCTCTCTCACAAACTCACTACAAGGAATAACATCCTACACAAGCTTTGTGATAGTTCATGGGGAGCCTCGGCTGACTGCCTACGATTAACGGGTATTATTAGTCTTGTCTACTCTGCAGCGGAATACTATGACCCTGTATGGCTGGAGAGTGCAAATGTGCATAAAGTTGATACTAAGTTGAATGAAACCATGCGCTGCATAACTGGTACTGTCAAATCTACACCTCGCCACTGGTTACTCGTTCTTAGCCATATCCCACCACCCCACCTGAGGAGAAAGGAAGCTCTGCTGAGAGAAGCAAAGAATATCCGGTCATCTCCCTCATTACCAGTTCACCAGGAATTTTGTTACTCATCGCCACAACGACTTCGATCTAGGAGACCAGCAAGTGTATTGGCCGGCCGACTCTTGAGGGACAATTTTAACCTAAACCGGAGCTGGCAGGAAGAGTGGTCAAATTCAACATCTGGTACAAATGCTCATGAGATAAATCCAACTCGGAAAATGAATGGATTTGACCTTCCAAGAAAACTATGGTGTCGCCTCAACAGACTGATAACTGGGCATGGGCGCTGTATGTCTTGCGCCATAAGTGGGGCTGGATGGATTCTCCAATGTGTGAATGCCGTGAAGAGGAGCAGACCATGGACCATGTCATCCTGCGCTGCCCTCTTCATGCCTACTCCGGAAGCCCCAGCGACCTGTTTCATCTATCAGAAAGTGCTGCTGTGTGGTTGAAGAACTTGGACCCGGACTTATGAATTCCTTGTTGTACTCACCATACGATTAAATAAAATAACCTAGTTGAAATTACAATCTCTGATTATTATTTTGTTCTCAGTTTCTAACTTGTGACTGTTCCCTACTGTATTCACTGATTGACTTTTCTGTTTTCGAATACACAGTGATATGGTATAGGCTACACTTTTGATCACAGAGAGTACAAACGCACTTATTGTTCGGTTCGTGAAAGATGGTATTCCTGCAGATAGTATGGTGAAAGCCGTATATTCGCGAACTCAATCGAATGTAGGTGGCAGGACGGTAGCCACAAAATGGTGGACGCAAGAGTGATAGACTTTATGTTGTTGGCAATTCTAGCCTGGGTCGTGTTGAAGGACAGGCAATTTTAGATGCCAGACACATAATTCTGCACGGGAAAGTGCTAGAAACAGAAGATTTTATGAGACTTGAAGATTTTTGATTACAAACTAGTAATTTGACGTATTCACTTCAAATTCAAAATGAAATTCGGTCACCAGTTGCCGAGATAAAAATAATTTGTTCATGAAAGCGTGTAGTCGGTATATTGCTATACATACATTTAAATTAGGAAGATATAGCCTAATACTGTTGAAGTAGATACATCAAAGACTGTACAAGTTGACTAGAAAGATTTTCAAAAATGTTAATAGCCTCCTGATTATAAACTTAGAAGACCTGAGCTTCACAGTTTTGAAGCAGCAATGAGGCAAGTTAAAGAAAGACAACCACACGTAGGCCTACGATAAAGCGACCCCCAAAAGTATTTCTTGTCACATGGGACGAACAGCTGTCAAATCGATCCTGCTTCAAGTCGCCTAGTTTGTAATGCATGGGAGAATGTAGGGTACTGGTTATTGTAAGAAATTCATTAGTTTTTAGTAATAACTAATTATCCTTTGTAAAATGCCAACCGCATACGAGCATATACTTCGAAATTGGCTTTTCGACGCGAAGTCATCGACTCCATTCCGTCTGAAAAGTTTTCCTTTTGTGGAGGCCATGCATTGATATGGCAATTGTTGAATTTGAAGAGCTCAGCGGAACTGAGCAAATATATTACTCATCTTTTAGCCTCAATTATTATGAAAATAACTGAAAAAATGAGAGGAGAGCACACCCATCAACTCAAATCACATGTTGTATAGTTCATCTACTGTAAGTTTGCACTTTTTTGACAGTTCTCGCGGGAACAAACACTCCCACAGAACATATCAATCCGCCTATACCACGTGCATTCCAGCCAATGAGCTATCACCCACATTGCAGCCAGCAATGGCCGCCGTATTCCGTCAAGGTGTCAACAGCTGTTATGAGTTGCCTAAAGCTACATTCATCTCGCAATATCAATTGATTGCCCTTTTTAAAAGGAAACTTGTATTTCTTTGTGACATTTATCAAATAATAATCCTTCTAACAGCACACCTAATGTGTGCTATTACATCATTGGACGCGCTATGAGCAAGACCTTGGCTATGGGCTATGACACAGCAGCTGATAACTTAAATGTGAGAGGGAAATTATTTTAGGCCCATCATTTCACAGCTCGAGGAAAATGCTTAGTAAGGTATGGTGTAAGATGACATTAAGACGATGCGATCATTACTTGACCTGTTGGATTGATATTAAAATAAAACGTACGAAACATTTCACCATGTAATTAGGCCTACACAACAACTCATATTTTAGGCCTACTTTTTTTGCACAAATCATGCCATATGAAAATTATTCACCAGGCCAATGTCCTTGAGGAAATCAATAGTTGTGATGCCTTTTCCTTTACCTTCAAAAAGAGAGAAATAAAATAAATTTCTTGAACAAGAAATTCCGTATCTGCTTCCGAATCGATATTAAAAACAAAGATGTCCGACCTGGAGACATCTCAGGCTAGATATTTACTCAACATTTAAGATAACCACTATATATTTATTGAACCCATGTACCATTGGTTCATGGGGTCGAATCCATGTTTTATTGGTAAAAGAAAGGAGGAAAGATACAGTCTTCAGTAGAACTTAGAAAGATTTTATGTAGAGGACTGGTATAAGGTTGTGCAAGAATAAGAGTCCAGGTGGCACCAGGAAATGATATCATGCGTGACGCACCGATAGGGAGCCGATCATGACTATAAATAGAACGATAAAAACTTTCCGCTGTGTGTAAGCGAGAAGAGGTTTCGGAACTTGATCTTACGCAGCAATAAAATGGCATCCTCGCAGTTGTGCAAGAAGAGGAATAATTAGATTTAAGCCATTTGTGAGAATATAATTAACAAAGGAAATACATCATTGTGAATCATTTTGGAATAGAAATTTTTGTGTGGGGAAAGATGTTATAATAATTGCACAGGAAAGAAGGCAAATGCAGCATGACGTAGTTAAAAGTTCCCCGAGACCAGAGGTGGTAGGGATTAAAAATCAACCTCAACACCCACGTATCTGAAGAGCAAATTTTATTTAATATCTCGGAATTGAACGATCAATTTTCATGTGCAAAGAAGTCAGTTTACGTTTAGAGAACGAGCTTTCCAGAGATATAAGTTTCAAAAGTGTGCGACTATTGCTTCAAAAGTTAGTTATGAAAAAGACGAGGATTTTATCTTTTTGTCGCCGATTTGTATAAAAGCCCTGGCAGAGCCAGGCTAATCATGCAGTTTAGTCCGTCCAGAGGACGTGACGCTACATCACATCGTATATGCAGTACTTACTAGACCTCGAGAGGTCGTGATACGCTGTATCACCTACGAGCAACCCGTATGGGCGTGGCCGAGAAGTATCATCATCAGTATCACCGTGTGAGGACTTAGAAAAATCCTAGTACATGATTTAGTTCAGCAAGCGTCAGTCTTTATAGTGAAAGTTCAATATTACAGTCAAAGTAACGTCGTAACGTTTTGAAGTACCAACGATAGTGAAACAAACATTTCTAGCAAAGTTAAGGAACCCGATCAGGGTCGGACGAAATAAGTAACGCCTAGTGTGCCGAAAAGATAGGAACTAGAGCGCAGTATAATAAGAAGTGAGAATTTAATCCAAGACGTTGTCTAAAAGAGACAAACGAACAGTAACAAGCAATAAGCTACGAAACTAAGGAATAGCAGTAAATGCTAGGGAATCATAGGTCACCGATAACGTATTCGAGAGGCCGTAAACAGGACAGACTTTATCTAGACAAACTAAATAGTGTCTAGAAAGAAACGACATCGAGCTAGTAAAAATAGAAGCCGATAGTCAGAAAAACCGGATCTGAAGAAATAACCGTACCAGGGAGGGGTAGATTGATCGAGACTTGCATCATCTTGCCAGATTAGGGAGCCGACGTCTAAGAGTGTCACCCTTGGAAACGGGGAAGAAAGAAATCACGTATGTAAGGCAAAAATCAAAGCCTAAGTGATTAAAAGCAGTGTAATGTAAATATAGTAAAATTTGTTTTAGTGTAATAAATTTTAGTGAATTTATTTGTGTATGATAAAAGAATACAAGATTGTATTCAATATGTTACCAGTGTTTAAGGTAAATAATGTGTATGTGTATCAAGAAGTGTCATTGTGTGAAATGGGATTAATGAAGATGGCTTAAACACATTGAGTGTGCAAAAATGAAACATCGCTGGAGAATTCGGTCGGAGACCGTAATATCATGTGAGTAACCATTTCATTATGTTATGTGTTGGGGAAGGTTTGCGTACAATCCTCCTGAGAACGAAAGAATAGGGATGTTTTGAATAACAAATAAAAGAAAAATAGCGCGATCTGAACGATTAAAATTGAGAAAGTATAAAATAATTATGTGAAATAAATAAATCCCGTGTGGGAAATGTTTGAAATAAAATATCAGTGAATTTGATAAATGATTTAAATATGTGAAATCAAGCGTAATATTAATAATAATAATAATAATAATATATTGAAGGAAGATTATGATGAATTGTATGAAAAGTAGTAGCTTCCGAGCTCCTTTAAAAGAATTAATACATGTTGTGAACACATGTTCTTAAGATAAAGCGATTATTGTCAAGGGAGAGGATTAATATAAAATTGAGATATAGATCAAATGTTGATTTTGAATTATCAGTTCATTGAAGGCAACTTGGCAGTAATGTATAAGCGCCATGTAGCGCATTGAAGTAATTGGTCACGCTAGGAATGCGTTAAAGACTCGGTAACACTAATTATGAGGGACAGTTGGTCGTGGTAATTGAACTATGGTAAGTCCTCTAAATAGTGGTGTGATCACGAGGCCATGTGTGTATTGTATTGTAAAAGGGTGCGAAATATTTATTGCATTATGAGCGCTGGTTTAAGGTTAAAGGCCGCCCTAAGTCGCGAATGTTATAAGTCCTCCAGTATGGGATATGGTTCCCGAGGCATTTGAAAGAATCGAACCCAGATTCGTCTATGTTGAAGCCCCTAAATATTTGTTGTTGTATTGAATTATTCTTACCCGCCAATGAGGACACTTCATAATTAATAAATGCCGAGGTTAAGAGAATGGGTCTAGTGAACCTAAATATGTTGTTAAAATAAGTAGAATGAAAGCCTTGCCTGTTCAAAGAACTGCATTTAAGAAAACAGCTGTATAAAGCTGAGGGTAGTTCGTCTCTTGTGAGTGAGACCGTGAAGTTCCTGCTCCCGGCAATAAATCACGCTAAGTGGCCCAGGCCAGACCCTTACTATTGATGTGTTGTGGTAGGTCTGGAGAGCCGTCTGTTTGAAGTTATAATACACAAGAGTGTTTAGAGTTTGTTTTAACGACCCGGTCTTCGAACCGAGGTTCTTTTAGATGAAGATTACCGCTTGCAAGTTCCGATCGTTGCTTTCTTATGAGATAATGGTCTTTTAAGACAAATAATGATAAATCCCTAATGTAATGTTATATAATGTAGTGATTCACGAGTTTAGTGAAGACAATTAGATTCCGGGAGTGATCTTAATTTTTGACGTGTTCAAGTAGTCTTCTGTAGCTCGGGAGTACGCAAATGTTTCCCAATCACGGTAGTGAATTGTTGACTTGAGAGAGATGGTAATATGAGAGCATTGTGTAAAAGAGTAACAATACTTTAATAAGAATTATATATTTTTTGGTTATAAGATATACTCATATAATAGGAAGTGATGTGTTGTAATAGAATAACACAGTGTATATAAAAAGTATCGAGCTATTTGGAGCTCTTGATTTTATGGAATTTTAAAAGGACACTATATGGAAGTGAAAAGTAATATGAGTTTGTTGGTTTATGAAAAACCATTTATTATGATTTAACCTTTGTTTTATTATGTATTCCTTGTTCACTCTGAACAGGTTAGAATTAATGGGTCAGTATTTTATTTGTTTAATTTGTTGTAGCGCCATATATTTGAGTAATTAAATGTTTTATTGTATGAGTTGATTTTTGTTTATTTATTTATTTTGGAAGTGTATCCTCTATTTAATCCAAAGTGTGTAAGTCACAGAGTGGGAGAACATACCATGAACCCCGATAATCCCGATTTGAGCATTGCTGGCATACTGTGATTTGCATATTTCATGCTGAATGGGCACATTATCTGAAAAGTGAACACGCGTTCAAATGGAAATAATACTTTCAGACGACTTTGCGCAATATTATCAATTATAATTATTATTATTATTTAATATAATTAACACGTTATTTTCTCAGGCGGATGAACACAGTAAAACGTTCATTACCAACCGCACGCCCATCCCACGAGCACGTGGTGGTTCAGTTTGATAATGCAACTTTTCAGTCTGGCCGACAGAATATGTTGCCAATATATTCACAATTGCTGGGACAAGCGAAAAAACACCTGAAAAAACGTACATGTGATTAAAACGTGTGTATATTTGTTATGGACAACGGGTTATAAATTGAATCTTTTCTTATGAAGGTTGGCAACCCTAGCTGTCAAAAAAGTGCAAACTTACAGTAGATGAACTATATCATATGTTTATGTTTCCATCACCCTTACGCCAGTTCCAGATAACGGCATCACCGTCGCCTGAGTTCGCGAATGGCTAGCCTGGTAACAACATGTCTTTGTTCTTGACATTCTTTAGTCCAGTTTCTATCACATACGGCACTCGTGCTGTAGAACTCCTCTTCCGTCTCTCCTCTCTTCACATCTGCAGCCTCTGGCTTGATCCGGTGGGTGGTAGAGAGTATTCTAGTCTTATGTCCTCTATGAAGAAGGTTACCCTCATAAGAACGTAAGCCAGTCTGAAGGGGGGGATTCCTTGCTCACACCAAACAATTAGGGGCCGATAACCCAGATGTTAGGCCCCTTAAAACAACAATTATCATCATCATGTTCTTCGTGCAGCTCATGCTATTTATTTTTGTTGCGGCTTCGGTGGCGTAGTTGGTAGCAAGCTGCGCTTCTATGCCCAAGATCGCGGGTTCAAACCCGGCTGAAGTCGTCGGATTTTTTAAGAACGTTAAAAATCCCTCAGTATTCCTTCCTTCGGAGGGGAAGTAAAGCCAGCGGTCCCATGTCATAGATTTGTGGCATGTTAAAGAACCTTCCACTAATTACACCTGTGTGAAGCTAAATTGTATATAGGTTAAACATTTGACTAACGTTCTTAGGTTCCCACGTTCGTCGTCAGGAGCCGACTGCGGTGGCATCTGGTAACTAATTTCTGAACTAGTTGGTCGTTGACGGTCACGTTTGGCGGCAAAAGTAGGAACTACTTGAAAAAATTGGATGTCTGTAGTCCTTACTTGAATTAAAACAGATACACACACTAATACAGTCATCACAATTAACACTGGTTATCAGACAGATTCTACACAAACCCAAAGTACACGGGGCTACATGACCGCGTTGTCGCAGCCCCTAAACTAAGGAACCAACCAACCTATATCTATTTTACCTATGGATTTAAAATTGCTATTACAATTCTCTCAACTTGGCTCTTTTTGTGTTATCTTGGCTTAACACAGGGAATGTGGTGTAGCATAAGCAGCACTCATTCATCCCCTCGAACACGAGTAACTTTAATGACACGCTAACTAGGGCAAGAGCTCTTCACGTGAGCAAAGTTCTTCACCGTCCCTGATTAAGGGCGAAAATCCACACGTTGGCCCGTGTATTTCCTTGACGAAAGACGGCTACGTTACCATGTTTTCTTAATCCACTCAATTTGCCATAGTCCTATTGTACTTTCTGCAATATATGCGCTGGCAGACGAGTGAGATTTGAGGTCAGATGAACAAACTATTTTGGTTCGTTATTTTACAGTATGAACTCGATGTGGAGACACGCTACTCACTAATGACCCTGATTGACAACAGCGATTGTGGGGGGAAATACGCAGTGCATGTTGCTGTCTAACACGCGTGCTCCACTTGCCGTATACAGTACTTCCTCGTGATGGAACACCGTGACCTCAAATGATCTTCAAGCACTGCTAAAACTCCCTTGGTCATAACCCCCTGGTCATTTAACTTCTTGGCTGGCCCAATGGCGAATTGGTTAGCGCACTAGGTTTTGGCCCGACGTGTCCCAAGTTTGTTTCCCGGCCGGGCTATCAGGGAATTAAATCTCCTGGGGTTAATTCCCGTGGCTCGGGAACTGGGTGTATGTGACGTCTTCATCATCACTTCATCCTCATTACGACGCACAGGTCGCCCACGGTCGTCAACTAGAAAGACCTACACTCGGCCTCTCGGGAGGTCACACGATCATTACTGTCGAATACATAGAATAAGATGTGGTGGACTGTATAACGAAATTATATTTGACATTGTATGTACATGATTAAACACTCTTGAAGTAGATATTACATGGGCTGACACCATGTCCGGTAGCCAGTGCTACCTGTAAGCTAGTGAGTCCTGCTTGACGCAGGTAAGAAAACGACCCTTTTCTTAATGGGTCAACAACCCTTTCAGCAGGGGGACCAACTGCCAGCAATGTACAGTGCCAGAGTTGCCAACAATTACTATTATTTAACTTCTTCAGCTGCTAATAGCTACCACTGTCCCGCACCGTAGCCATGCTCGTTATATCGTACACCATGGCCGCAAGGGCAGCCGCAGTAAGCCCTGAGATCGTAGGTTCGAATCCCAGCGCTGACAGCGGCTCTCCTGTGTGTGGTTTTCCCCGGGTCTTTCCACACTCCCTCCAGGCAAATGCCGGGATAGTACCTAACAAAAAGTCCCGGGACACCTATCACATCCCTGTCCTTAATTCAGTTAAACACACTTCTACAGTCATCACATAAATACAAGTTATCAGACAAGTTCAACACACCCAACTGCACGGGTCTGATGACCAAGATATCCCAAACCCCTAAAATTAATTGACAACAAAAATAGCTTCCTCGATGAGCCAGTGCAGAGTGCCTGTGTCGTGTTCACAAGTTCATGAGTTGATGAAAGTCGGATTTTTGAAGGCCATGGAATATCTAAAGCACACTGAGTGGTACAACGCCAACTTGTAAAATACCTCTGGTGTCACATTTGATGATTGCAAGTTAAGCTTTAATAAATCTCACCCACTGGACAGCCAGTAAAGTTTCGGTTTCGCTGCTGGTTACCAATGCATGTGGCAAGTCAAAATTCGATAGTAGATTACCAAAATGGCTTCAACTCAAATGATCATCACCAAGTAGCTGAGATCATGCGATAATAATAGTAATAATAATACTTAGGGCCGACCGATGAAATGGTGTACCCAATGATATGGTGAACATATGAATAATACTGTACTATTACTACTAATATCAATAATAATAATAATAATAATAACAATAATGAAAAATGAAAATCCACAGCCTGCTTCCAGTCTCCGACCGGGTCAGGAATGGAATGAATGAAGTCCCCATCTAGCGGCGAGGATATGAACTGTGCCGGCTGCCGAAGCCTGACGCACTCCTCTGGGGCAATGATTAAATGAATGACAGATGAAATGAAATGAAATGATAGTGGAGAGTGTTGCTGGAATGAAATTTTGATAGGGAAAACTGGAGTACCCGAAGAAAAACCTGTCTGCCTCCGTTTTGTCCAGCACAGATCTCACATGGAGTGACCGGGATTTGAACCACGGATCCAGCGGTGAGAGGCCGGCGTGCTGCCGCCTAAGCCACGGAGGCTCAATAATAATAATAATAATAATAATAATAATAATAATAATAATAATTAATAATAATAATAATAATAATAATGGGAAGGCTCCAGGAATTAACCTGGGGGGGGAGTCCTTGTGGCTCCGGGCAAATGGGAGTGAAATGCGTCGTTGCCAGACATCTGCAACATAACATATTGGATTCAGCAAGAGAATCCAACTAGCCTCTTTCACTCCAACTCCAGCACATAACCTACAAGAGGTGTCCCTGTTAAGCTGAGCAACCCAGTGGAAGGTTGGGTAATCAATCCCAGCGGGAAGCTGGTTCAGTGAGCCGATCAGTGCTGGGGGCTTCAAGGCTTACAACCTTGATAGTTAACAATTCGTTACCTGCGGGTAACCACCCTAAACACTTTTTCTTATCTCTTGCAACATGAAAACGAATAACGGTAAAACTACCCCAGGTGGTACAACATTTAGAAAATCCACCCCTGCCTTTGGTGGGGCAAGCAAGCCTTCGGAGTCTGGGGAGCTTGCACTTTCATGTGAAACTAAGATACGTTTTAAATATTTGGCAACCATCAACATCAACTCCCTCCTTGAGACAGGAAAACTAAAACATACATTAGATGTTTTAAATGACCACAATATCCTGATAACTGCCCTACAAGAGACCAGATTCTTGGATGACGAGCCAATCGAATCACAGGGATACAGGATCTACAAGGGCAGCCAGGTGAAAGAGTGATGAAGAATGTGCCTCACTTGGGTACAGGCTTCATAGTCAACAACAAAATGATCAACTCCATCATCTCCTTTTCATCTCCAAATGGCAGAACGTCCACTATAGCCTTCAGAACTCTCAACAAAGCATACACAATTGTTAATTTTCATGCACCTACTAATGACACCAATAGGAAAGATATTGAGAGTGTGGAAAACTTCTGGAGGGTACTCGAAGAGACAATGGACCGGATTCCAAAGCACCATGTAACTATTTTAATGGGGGACTTTAATGCTCAGATTGGTAGAGAACGGAAATTTCAGGCCATAGTTGGAGAATATCCAGCACACAAGAGGACCGACAGGAATGGAGAAAGGCTGATTGACCTGTGCAGAAATTACAACTTAGTCCTCAAATCTACAGCTTTCAAACGCCTTCCTATAAAAGCTATGACGTGGAGATGTCCTAATCCCATGCTTGGGGAATTCCAACTAGATCATGTAGCCATTAGTAGAAGGAACAGCCAGGAAATATTACATGTCAAAGTATTGAGAAGTGCGAACATTGACTCGGATCATTATCTTTCTTTGATCAAAACCAATTTCATCCCTCTTAAAACAAGCAGAGGAATCCATTGCATCAAGTCGCGAATTCCAAGGTTCAATCCATCTAAGCTGAGAGACAGTGATGACTTCACCAAGACCCTAGCTAAGAACAAGGAAAAGAAGGACTGGCCCCAACTACAGAAGGCACTAGTAGATGCGGTGACAATAACTATCCCGGCAGTCAGAAAGAATAAACATCCGTGGTGGACAGCTACATGTGACAAGGCAATAGAAGAGAGAAAACAAGCATGGCTGAAATGGAACCGTAATAAAAGTGTGGACAGTCATGATAATTTCTTAGAAATTCGGAAAACTACTGCCAAAATTATCAGAACAAGCAAGAGGCAGCATAATAAGGATATCATTGACCAGGCAGAGAGGGATTTCCAGCGGAACAACACTAGAGACTTCTACCAGGCTTTTAAATCACAAATAACACCCTATTCAGCTCCTACACTTCACTTCGGGGAGCTGACGGAGATCTGAAACTGAACAATGAGGAGTGCACCACAGCCTTAGCAGAGTATTTCAGCAACCTTCTTAACTCCGAGGAACCCATGGAAAAGCTACCTTTTGAACCCAAGAACGTTGCTAAGCCACACTCTTTCCCTCCAACAAAGGAAGAGATCCAGAATATCATTTCCGAAATTAAAGTCCAATAAAGCAGCAGGCGAAGATGGGATCATTGCAGAGCTCTGGAAGTATGCTGACGAGGAGTCGATACAGAGTATCCATGACATCATATCTAACGTCTGGTTGACAGAACAATTACCTAGTGACTGGAACTCAGCCATCATTCACCCACTACATAAAAAAGGTGACAAATCAGATCTCAACAACTACAGAGGGATTTCCCTGGTATCAGTGACATACAAGATACTCTCCAAAGTATTGCTCACAAGAGTAGAGGTTCAACTGGATTCCTGCATTGGAGAGTACCAAGCTGGGTTTCGAAAGTCAAGGTCATGCACCGAACAGATTCTGAATCTCAAAACCATTCTCACGTACAAAAATCTAAGTGCCTCACCTTATGTTGCAATTTCCGTTGACTTCCAAAAGGCCTACGACTCAGTAGATAGAGAGTCACTCTTTGAGACACTGGCTGAATTGGGGCTAGATAAAAAAGACCCTGAATCTAGTGAAAGCGACTCTCACTAACACCACAGTCAAAGTCAAATTCAGAGGGGAACTGTCCAAGAGCTTTGAGGTCAGAACTGGTGTTAGACAAGGGGATGGCTTGTCTCCGATCCTCTTCAATTGCCTACTAGAAAAAGTAATTCGTGAGTGGACGAAAACTCTGAAGGATGATTCTGGATTAAGAATAGGCTACAAGAAAGACAAGTTAACAGTCCCCTGTTTAGCCTTTGCAGACGACCTTGCACTCCTAGCGTCCAGTGAGGAGGAAGCTAACCATCAACTATCCTCTCTGAACTATATAGCAGCTAAAGTAGGCTTAAAGATCGCCATAAAAAAAACACAGTTTATCAGCAACATCAGAGATGCGCCCGAGTCAATCCCACTGGGGGACAAAGTAGTACAAAGGACTAACTCCTTCAAATACCTAGGAGAATGGATAACCCCAAACATCAATGAAGACCTGGCCATGAACGACAGATGCATCAAACTGGAGAGAGCCTACCACCTATGCAAGAATATGTACAAATCCAAATCCCTCTCAATGAATTTCAAACTCAGACATTACAGTACTGTAGTGAGACCATCAGTACTATATGCCTCAGAATGCCTAAAAATGGTCAGAAAAGGACAACTCCGGAAATTGGAGCTGAAGGACCGGATGATTCTACGAAAAATCATGGGCCCTATTAAAGAGGAAGGCAAGTATAGAATCAGGCACAACAATGAACTCTATGAACAAGTGGAGAACATTACAACAGCTATGAGGAAGAGGAGGCTGATCTTCTATGGTCATATTGTGAGAATGGATAATCAGAGGCTCACCTCCAGAATTTTCAACACTGTCTCTAGACGGAAAGCAACTAACGCCAAGTGGTCGAAACTAGTCAGAAAAGACCTTGAACAATTGGATATTGACCCCAGTAACATCTATGACAGGAATAAATACAGGACTTTAGTCAGAACATCAGACTCTCTCCAGACACTAACAGCAAAAGCAGTGCGTTCAGGAGTAGGTGTGAAATGGACTCAGGAGCGGAAGGACATTCACAGTGCCAGAATGAAGAAATACTGGGCTAGGAGGAAAGCTGTCCGAGATAAGAACCACGTGGTCCACAGCCGGCCCAAACGGAACTAAAAAATAATAATAATGGGAAGTTTCCACATGAGTTGGACCAGCCTCACATCGACAAGTTAGCGTCGCACGCATGGCTGACCCACACGGTCCTCTTTCCAGAAACAGAGGGATTTGTTGTAGCTATCCAAGACCAAGTTGTTGCTACTCGAAGCTATCGGAAATATATATCATAAAAGATCCAACACCAGAGAGTGAGAAGTGTCGCCGCTGTGGCAAATGTAGTGAGACCATTCAACACGTTATATCAGGTTGTTCCCACCTTGCCAACACTGACTACAAACATCGACACGATCAAGTTGCCAACATTATCCACCAGAAACTGTCCTTGAAGTACAAACTTCTTCTAAGCTCCGTCCCCTATTGGAAATACACACCATCTACAGTACTCGAAAATGCCACACACAAGCTCTATTGGGACAGAGGAGTTCTGACAGATGTCGCAGTCAGTAACAACCGGCCAGATATCATTGTCATCAATAAAGTACACAAAGAGGCATTACTGATAGATATCGCATGTCCCAACACTCAAAACATCCAAACAACAGCTGCTACTAAAATATCTAAGTACACAGAGCTGGCAATTGAGATAAAGCAGATGTGGAAACTTGATTCGGTGACACCATCCCAATAATTGTATCGTGTACTGGTGTTATACCGAAAACTCTCCACAGTAGTCTATCAATATTGAATCTGCACCCGCAGATATTTATTGAACTTCAGAAGGCAGTTCTGTTAAACACATGCCATATTGTTAGGAAGTTCCTTGGTGACAATGCCCTGACCGAATACTCAGCAAAGCTCGATGATCCAGATGGGAATTTAGCTCATCCTACAAATGAAGGAGACTCGTGAAGACTGCTAGCACGGCATGGATGTGAAGTCTCTGAACAGTGTAATCGTAATTATCTCAGTAGAGATGGTTCCTTGCTAAGGTCGAACCAGGCTGTAACAGAAAATGTAGCCGGTATTTGCCGTGATAATGTTGTCAAACAATAAACTATAATAATAATAATAATGTCTACCCCTTATTATTCCCGTTTGAATGGGGTAGGTGGTATGATGCAGTGAAAGCTATTTAGAGGGTAGTTTTTTACGGCCGGATGCCCTTCCTTGCGAGAACCTTACGAGAGGAGCTAACAGATCAAATGAATGAAGATGAATTAAACTGGGCAAGAAGATGGAAGGAAGCGGGTGTGGCCTATTATGAGGTACCGTTCCGGCATTTGCCTGGAGCTGGAATAAGAAACCACGGAAAACCATTTCAAGGACAGCCGACGATGGTTTTCGAGCCCACGTTCTACCGAGTCCACAGATAGCTTGGCGCCATTACGTGTGCTGTCGATAATGAAAGTTATATCCGAATTACATGCGATTAAAAGTTATTTGTTAATATTTACAAATTATTAAAATGTATTTGCGAATATTTACAAGAGATTAAATATTATTTGCGGATATTCACAAGTGATTAAATATTATTTTTGCATATTTACAAATGATTAAAATTTATTTGCAAATATTTACAAATGATTAAAATTATTTGTGAATGTTTACAAGTGATTAAAATGTATTTATGAATATTTACAAGTATTCTTTTTGACTTTTAAAGTCATACATTTTCTCCGTATTGACAGAATGTAATAAGAAACGAAGTTTATACGGTTCCGCCAGGTCAATACCGATTTTATTAAAATTTTCTATCGTGACATAATCACTTGTCTTTCTATGTGTAGGTACATGTTTCGGTGTCTAACAGTATTGACACCTTCTTCAGCCTAAGTTATGCTAGCACTCAAAGACACTCACTATTTGTCCATAAAAAGTTAACTTTAAAAGTATAACATTCAGATCATTAAAAAGCACTTAAAAGTTTGTAAAAACACTGTTATAATAAAAGTTCACTAAAAACATTAGAAAAGGCTTGGTGCACAGTCTTGGTTTAGTATGTTCTGTTTCCGACGATAGCCCCAGAAATCCCAGCAAGAGGTAACCATTCACAACTGGAAAAGAAAATCCCTATGTGAATATGTAGGGCATTAAACCGAAGGTGTGGAAGGCAAATAAAGAATACATAAAAAGATGGGTGTTGGACTTACGATGTAATTGCGGCAGCGAGTGATCGGGCCGTGCTGAATCCAACGGAGAAAGTGTGGAGTGGGATGGCACATAGAAAGACAAGTGATTATTTCATGATAGAAAATTTTAATAAACTAGGTATTGACTAGGCGGAACCGTATAAACTTTGTTTCTTATTTACAAGTAACTAAAAGTTATTTGCGAATATTTACAAATGATTAAAATTATTTGTAAATATTTACAAGTGATTAAAATTTATTTGCGAATATTTATAAGTGACTGAAAGTTATTTGCGAATATTTTCAAATGATAAAAAGTTATTTGCGAATATTTACAAATGATTAAAATTATTTGTGAATAATTACAAGTGATTAAAAGTTATTTGCGAATATCTACACATTATTAAAAGTTATTTGCGAATATTTACAAATGATAAAAATTATTTGTGAATATTTACAAGTGATTGAGAGTTATTTGCGAATATTTGCAAATGATTAAAAGTTATTTGCGAATATTTACAAGTGATTAAAATTATTTGTGAATATTTACAAGTGATTAAAAGTTATTTGCGAATATCTAAAAATTATTAAAAGTTATTTGCGAATATTTACAAATGATAAAAATTATTTGTGAATATTTACAAGTATTTGAGAGTTATTTGCGAATATTTGCAAATAATTAAAAGTTATTTGCGAATATTTACAAATGATTAAAATGATTTGTGAATATTTACAAGTGATTAAAAGTTATTTGCGAATATATACAAAAGATTAAAATTATTTGTGAATATTTACAAGTGATTGAAAGTTATTTGCGAATATTTGCAAATGTTTAAAAGTTAGTTGCGAATATTTACAAATGTTTAAAATTATTTGTGAATATTTACAAGTGATTAAAAGTTATTTGCGAATATTTACAAATGATTAAAAGTTATTTGCGAATATTGACAGGTGTTTAAATATTATTTGCGAATAACTTTTAATCACATGCAATTTTTTCAGGTTGTGTCACATTTCCCAATGGTTTGGGCTTATATACCTTTAAATCGACTATAAGTTCACAATATCGATCATTTATATAATTGTTAGTTGTTTTCTTTAGAACTAATATTTAATGTGTGCCTTGTGGTATCGGTAGCTCACCCTATCTGTAGTACTCGTACAAAATGTGATCAGCAGTCTGCTGTCTGCGCAAGAGTACCGTAAGCACTAACCTACAATCACAATAGCTCCATAAAGCGATATAATTTATAATCGATACTTGTGAAAGAATTGGTCAAAGGGCGATAACCGCAGTATTATAATTGTGTGGTATGTTGTGTTGTGCAGCAGAGAGCTGCCTCAAATATTCATAACACTGCAGCAACGTTACCACGCAGCAGAGATGTGAAAAGCACACAATGGACCACAACTGACATTAGTTACATGAGAAATAATATGTAAATATTTTGTTGTATTTATTCATCGATTGATTTATTTTCAGTCGATCATGTAGGTTATGTATTAAGCGGGAAAAATACATGTGACTAATTATTATTTGCACAGAAAAGAAAGTCATGTTTCGTTTTTCAACCCAGCATAATCAGATTCAGCTTAATTTCATCAATTATACAGGGTGTTTCAAAAATAGGGGGCATAATTTCAGGTATGTTTTTGTTATATGTAGACAATCAAAATAGTTCATTACAACATGTGTCCGGAAATGCTTCATTTCCGAGTTATGGCCTTCACAACACTGAACTTCACTGGAACGTTTTTCTTCCGCAGGTCATTGTCATTACAGAAGATGTTCAAAATGTCCACCTCCTGCTTGAATACAGACCACACATTAATGTTTCATTGACCTGGAACAAATGACGAGCCAACGCAGCATTGCCGTCTACCTTACCGCACATGAAATGCATCTCTGCCAGATGCTGATTTGAGTACATGACGCACAGACGAACGCCAAACACAACACTGAATTTAACCTTCGCCTCGGAATGAACCGTCAGAGTGTCCTCAATAATTAATGTCTCTTATCACGGCAATGACCTGCGGAAAGAAAAACGTTCCGGTGAAGTTCAGTGTTGTGAAGGGCATAACTCGGAAATGAAGCTTTTCCGGACACGTGTTGTAATGAACTATTTTGATTGTCTACATAAACAATTACATACCTGAAATTATGCCCTCTATTATTGATACACCCTGTATATAAGGCGTGATCAAAAAGTTTCCGTTTGTTGAGTTACGCTACCCGCGTATCTGTAGGAAAACATGGTACTGAATGCAGTCTATTTCAGCGTCTGTCATAAAGAAATACATTTATTTAGGAAGCATCGAATCAGCACATGTTCACATAACTGCACGTAAACAATCGCCACCATAGCGACCCCACAGACTCTCGGGTAACGCAGGTCACTTGTTGCCAATCCCACGCACCCACAGTTCTCACTCCAGGAACTACAATTCCCACTCATTCACGACACCGTTTGAGGGCGTTGCTGCAGTGAACGCCGAACAAAAAGCACACCTGATAACTGTTTTCCTGCAGCACCTGATGCTTGTCAATGGTGAAGACAATACGTTCCAGGAGCGCATTGTTGCGGGCGACGAAAGGTGGTGCCAACACTGGGAACCGAAATCGAAAGCGTCGACGATGCAGTGGTGTCATCCATCGGCCCCCCGTCCCAAGAAGTTCAAGAGTCAACCATCCGCTGGAAAGGTGATGCCCACACTGTACTTTGATTACCGGAGTCAATTGCTTATTGATTTCAAGGAGCCTAGTGTCTCTATCACCACTGTTGTAGATGTGGAGGAAGCTGTAAGACGGGATCTTGAGAGTGGTAATGGAGAACTGAAAGTCTCGATACTAAACCCGAACAGCAGAGGGCAGAAGCTTGCCGTTGTAGAGATAGACGAGGGACAGGCCCGGATATCATTGGATATCGGTAGAATTAAAATAGGATGGCTCTATTGTAGAGTGCGAAGGAGAACGTTAGTGCCTCGCTGTTTTAAATGTTTATCGTATGGGCATCATGCACGTAACTGCAAAGGTGCGGACAGAAGTAAGCTTTGCTCTAAGTGCGGAGAAGCTGTTCACAAGGCAGTAAGCTGCAAAGTAAAGACACGGTGCATGCTTTGTATAAACAGAAATGTTGAAGAAGCGAAGCGAAGACACGTTCCTGGCACAGGTGAGTGCATCGTGTTTCGTGAAGCTCTTGAAAAGGCCAAAAACACTACTAAATTATGCAGATTGTACAGGCAAATATGCACAGGAGTATAGCGGCTAATGACTTGTTGACGCAGGAATCCTGGGATCAGGTGGCAGTGTATGTGGAGAGTACTTTGCTCCTAAAGAAGCGGGATCTAGACGCTTATGGCCAATAGTAAAGAACAACTGAAGGAAGAAGGCTTCATAAACGACGCCGCCCTGAAGTAATGCGAGAGCAGTTCCGGGACGGATATACACGTCGGGGGAGAAGGGTGTGTGGGTTTTAGTGGGTAAGAGCCCCACACACTTGAAGAGTGCGGAACCTCTTCAAGCGTCTGGAATAAGATTTCCCACAATCCCTCGTAAAAATAAAATAATAATAATAATTTAAAAAAAACACTGGGGAACGGTAATGCGCAACACTGAATAAATTACGGTGTGCAATTAAGGTGAAACGTTCAAGAAAACTGCGACCAGAGGTGCTGCTTCTTCATGATAACGCTCGTCCCCATACCGTAAAGATCGTAACGCAGAAGGAACGCCAACTCAAGTGGGAGACACTCGAGCATTTGCCCTATAGTCCTGATCTCTCCCCATGCGATTATCACGTCTTCGGTCCCTTAAGGTTTGATGTGCAGTGGGGGTTACGGACTTCTTCACGTAGCAGGATACGGTGTTTAACCACACGGGTATCTTCAACCTGGTGTGTCAGTGGGATGAGCGGCTCAATGCTCACGGTGATTTTGCCTGATTGGCACACCGATTCTGGAATGTATGGCCGTCAGACGAAAACTTTTTGATGACGCCTTATATAATTACGTACTAGCAGTGGATTCATTTGTTTTATGGATGATAATGAATACTACAAAAGAACTGGAGCGCTCAAGGATGAGGATCGGAAAGCACCAACGCGTATTGCAGCTGATAACCTCAGTATACTGCACCAACACCATCGCCCTTATACAGAGGAATACTATTGTCATGATGATAACTGTTTTAAGGGGCCTAAGAAATCTTTTTTCACTAATTGCTCCCCGTGACTGCAATTTATAAACAGATCGCAATTCTGCACCAGAACACTGGTAGGGGTGACGTGATGCAGCCCACATTGCCTGGCAACAATAGACTTAGGTATTATTGAAGCTGTTCAGGAGCGCTTGTTCTTCCGACTTACTGAACAAAAATCAATCTTTAAGGTTACCTGAGAGGTGTAGCATAATGCCACATAGCCTAAACTATTCCTCTTGAATCAGGCTATCATATACAAAAATAATTTTTCGAATCCGACTGGTAGTTCCAGAGATTAACGCGTTTAAACACATAAACAAACAAAATCTTCAGATTTATTATATTAGTATAGACTATTCCTCTTGAATCTGGCTATCATATACAAAAATAATTACCTCAGGGGTAACATTCTCGCTTGCTGAGCCCAAGGTTGCAGGTTCGAAACCTGGCGCAGTCAGCTGGCATTTGAGGGTGCGCAAATGCGAGGGAGCCGTGTCAGTACATTTACTGGCACGTTAAAGATCCCCTTCTGGGCAAAATTCCGGCACCCCGGCGTCTCTAAAAGCCAGTGTAGTTAACAGGGACGTAAAACCAATAACATTATTATTATTATTACAAAAATAATTTTTCGAATCCGACTGGTTGTTCCAGAGATCAGCGCGTTTAAGCACACAAACAAACAAACTCTTCACCTTCATTATATTAGTATAGATAAGAGTACAAGTGTGAATAAGGTGAGCTTACACCAAGGAACTTTGAGCTTGAAGTAGGACTGGCATAGGCTACCCTACCAGCAGTACTACAGTTGGATAATAGGCGGCCATGGCGATAAGGAGGTACCAAGGACGAAAACTGTTAAGCAACAACAAAACAACACATTGTGTGATAAGATTCGTTGAGCCCCAAAGCGTAGCCGTGCGCGATTAAACGCTCACCACGACTGTGATGGGAAGCTGCAGCAAGTCGAAAGATCTGATGGTCGAATCCCTGTGCTGACAGCGGCTATCATAAATGTGTCTTTTTGTCACGTTTTTCGGCACTACCTCCAGGCAAATGCCGAGATAGTACCTTATTTCAAGTTCCAGGTCACATACCCATACCAGACCATAATAGTAACTGTTACACAGTCACCACAAAGGTTGGTTGGTTCCTCAGTTTAGGGGCTGCGACAACGCGGTCATCTAGCCCCGTGTACTTTGGGTGTGTGTAGAATCGGTCTGATAACCGGTGTTAATTGTGATGACTGTATTAGTGTGTGTTATCTGTTTTAGGTACAGCAGTGATTTAACAAAGAAATCTTTGGTAGATTACATGCTGTACGACTGGGAAATGAAGAGAAGTGTCAGAGATATAAAGGTAATCATCAGAGGCCTTAGATAGCGACCACAGAATACTTGTAATGAACCTGGGAGTTGATAAGGATAGCAAGAGGACAGAGTACCAGGAAAGGAGAATCAAAGTATGGAAACTCAAGGAAAAGGAAGTCAAGGAAGAATTCCAGAAGATAATAAGGGAAAGGATGCCAACAGATAATCCTAAAACAGGGGAAGAGGAATGGAAGCAATTCAAAAACACAATGTTGGAAGCTGCAGTGGCAGTATGTGGAAGAACAAGCAACAGAAAGCGGTGTAAAGAGACACCATGGTGGAATGAGAGAGTAAAAGAAGCTGTGAGAAAGAAGAACAAGGCTTTCAGAGTGTGGTTCCAGGAAAGAACTGATCTGACAAGGGAAGATTATAAGATAAAGAAGAAAGAAGCGAACAAGATTGTCGCAGAGGAGAGGGAGAAGTGGATGGTAAAGTGGACAGAGATGATGGAGGAAGACAGCAGAGGAAATAAGAAAGTACTTTATGGGATGGTCAAAAGTAATAATAATAATAATAATGTTATTGGTTTTACGTCCCTTTTAACTACACTGGCTTTTAGAGACGCCGGGGGGCCGGAATTTTGCCCCGAAGGGGATCTTTAACGTGCCAGTAAATCTACGGACACGGCTCCCTCGCATTTGCGCACCCTCAAATGCCAGCTGACTACGCCAGGATACGAACCTGCAATCTTGGGCCCAGCAAGCGAGAACGTTACCCCTGAGCCACGCAGCCGGCCGGGTCAAAAGTAAGAGAAGAGGTCTGCGAGAGGATGTGGTAATGATGGACAAAAAGGGAAATGAGGTACACAACAAAGAGACACTCAAGACAGTGTGGAAAGAGTACTTTGAGGATTTGCTGAATCCAAATGGTCATAGGGAGGAAGACAATGTATTGGAAGATGGAGAAGACAACACAGGAATGGAAAAGGACCTGACTTGGAGAGAACTGGAGATGGCTATAGACAAGATGAAAGGAGGAAGGGCACCAGGTGTGGATGAAGTGAGTGTTGAAATGGTGAAGGCAGCTGGGGAGGTTGGGAAAAAGTGGCTGCACCGTGTGATGAGGGTGATATGGAAGGAGAAAATGACCCCAGAAGATTGGAAGAAAGGATTAATTGTCCCAATATTTAAGAAAGGAGTGCAGAAATTACAGGGGAGTCACACTCATACCTCACTGTGCCAAGATATATGAAAAGATATTAGAAAGTAGAATACGAGCCAAAGTGGAGAGAAAATTGAGAGAGGAGCAGTATGGATTCAGACCTGGGTGATCAACAGTGGATCTCATATTTTCAGTGAGACAGCTCCAGGAACACCACTACGAATTTGTAGAGGATCTGTTGATGGCCTTCCTGGACATCGAAAAGGCCTATGATAGTGTGTGTAGGGAGAAGGTTTGGAAAGCAATGGAAAACATGGGAGTGGAAAAGGAGACTGTAGGCAGAGTGAAGGAGATGTATTGTGGAAGTGTGAGTTGTGTAAAGTTGGAGGGGAAAGAACAGACTGGTTCAGACAAATGAATGGCCTGAAACAGGGTAGTGCGCTGTCACCCATTCTCTTTATTGTGGTTATGGACGAGCTAATGACACGGATAGCAGGAAAGATAGGAGAAGATAAGATGAAAGCAACGGTGTTTGCAGATGATCTCATGGTCTGGGGAAACAAGGAGGAGGAAATTCAGGAGCAACGGAAGGCTTGGGAAGAAACAGTGGGAGAGTACGGATGGAAGTTCAACATCAGTAAATGTGAGATCCTCTTAACGACCAGGAAAAAGGACAGACCAATGAGTGGGATAACACTTGGAGGTGGACAGCTGAAGAAGGTCGAAAGTCTCAAGTACTTGGGAAGTATAGTGAAGGAAAATGGGAGAAATGACAAAGAGATTACGGAACGTGGCAGACAGGCAGAAGCATTTCTGAGAAGCATTAGGAGCTTAGTGTGGAATAAAAATGTCCCACAAAAAAGCAAGGAAGTGTTATTCAGAAGCTACTATATCCCGATACTGACCTATGCTTCAGAAACGTGGACAATGAAGAAAAGAGACATAAGCAGAATACAGGCAGGTGAAATGAAGTTCCTGCGAAGTAGGATCGGAGTAACAAGAAGAGACAGGGTGAGGAATGAAAAGGTCAGGGAAATGGTGAAAGAGGAGCCCTTGCAAGGTAGGATTGAGACATCAAGACTGAGGTGGTATGGACACATAAAGAGAATGGATGAGAAGAAGATTCCCAAGAGGATACATGAGATGCAGATTCAGAAGAAACGACCAAGGGGAAGACCAAGAGATAGATGGCTGAAAGGAGTGGAGGAATGTGTCAAGAAGAGAGGCGAGGACTGGACCAGAGTGACAGCGGAGAGGTGGTGGGAAGAAAGAACTAAGTGGCGAGGTTTGTGTTCCAAACAGACCCAGCCTGGGGATGGAAACTGTACAAGATGATGATGATGATCTGTTTTAGGTAGATTTCATTAGAAAGCTAACTATTGCAATGGGTACCATGTTTCGACTTCCGGAAAATTTCCACATATCTTCGCGTTTCACTTCCCCCAGACCCCAAAACCAACGTCAGTTCAAAAGTTTATATATAATATATGTATGTATTGAACCCTTATTGATTTGCCGATCAATAAGTCTTCATGATTTTTATTATTATTATTACTGATATCCAGGCAGTGCAAGTTGGAGATTGACAACGGGAAGACAGGTAGTATGTCGCAACGCTTGCAACAGAGGTGGCGTGGTAGTTATTCCTGACGATGACCGGCTAAGCCGAGTTCAAGGACAAATTCAGGGTGAACGCGCATCCAAGTCGGCGTCATTATGGGCGTGCCAGAAGTGAATTTCCAACCGATACACGATTGAATCATCGAATCAGGAGAGAGGACGCCTAAACCACGCGGAGATTTGCGTTCCATAAAAAAGCGCTGAAAACACGTGTATGAAGAACCGCCGATGCGATAGGATTCCGCATGAGTGAATTGAGACGTTTAAATAAAAAGAAGAAGTTTGATACTAGTCCCAAGTCTGTGAGTTGAAAACTACAGATTATTTTCACAGATTGCCCCCACTCCACTCCTTTCTGTCAGTTTCTAATAAATTGATCGGTGATGAGCAGTTTGACACACAACTTTATCGAGCTCTGTGGAGCATCGTTCACGCCAGTTTGAGACACGATTTTATCAGGCTCTGGTGAGCATATTTCACGTCAGTCTGAACGAACATTTTATTGTGCTCTTGTGAGCAGAGTTCATGCCTAGCGGAAGGGAGATCTCTAGTTGAGATAAGCGCTACTCAGCATACGTAATTTGTGAGACTTGTTAAATGCCAGTTCCGTGGTGGACGAATATTGTAATATTTTCTGCAAATTTTGTGTTATTTTTTGTGTGATGTATATGTGCGTGTGAAGTAAGCAAATGCTTAGATAGGGCCAGTTCAACGTTGAGTAAACGCCCAGGACATTTTTGAGTGAAAGTCAGTAGCTCATAGCGATTCTAGCTAGGTAGAATATTAATTTCGAACATTTCTTTTCAAGAAGCCACGCCAGGATGTCTACAGGAAGGTCGATTGGTGTAATGAAGTGCTACGCCTCTACCAGAATGTCGACGATGAAGGAGTAGATTTCCCGTGGGGGAATGCATCGGGATGGAGGTTGATTTTCTGCAAGCTGCACGGTGATGTACAAACCATTGATTTATTCAATATGTAGCTAGATTAGACGCGGGAACGTTGTAAATAATTTTATTTATGGTTTTTCTTGTGTATTTAGATTTTTGTGCGCCGACACTGTTATATTTAAATGTACGTTGGCACGTGGCCAAAATGTTTGTTTGATTGTATATTTTTCTTAGGAGTCATTATTAGTATGCACGGCGCGTGCATTTTGATTTTATTCATGCGAATGCGAAATTCGTCATGGTCGATAAATGGTGCTTTTAATCAAATTCATTTTTAGTAGGAGAAGGGGGTAAAAGTTGTTAGGTGTTTTACGAACAGGTTTTTATTCATACTAGGGATGCCGAGCGCAACAAGTAAAGATGTCACTGTAGAACACCTTAGTTCTATATTTTTGAGTTTTTTTTTTTTAGATTCCTTTGCAGGTTCTCCACACACGGACTAGATTGGGAGCGCAAGTCGGTGGAAATATTTATGTCCTTTATTTCATGTTTCTGTCAAACCCATACGTGTGATTCTGGTGTGTGTATTGTGTCAAGGTGTGTGTATTGATTCTTCGTGATGAGGGGTGGAATGTGTCTACCGCCCTCAAATAATTTGTGGTTGTATATTATGGAAAGGCAGAGCGCTCTTCGAGGCTACTGTACCTTGTCCTGTGCTGATTCTTGGATTTCCGTGGGAAATGCTAAGATATTATTTTGACACACGCGTATATTATGTGCTATTGGGAGCACGCTTCTTCGAGACTCGAGCCTTTGCTACGGCAGGTCAAGGTAATTGACACGTGGGTTGACAGATGTGCAGATTCCACCTTGCGCCCGTCTATGTCTGGTAATTCATCATTTAGGCAGTCCAGCTGACCGACTGACCCCTGTAAGCTATCTGTAGCAAACCTGTTCTTTTAATGGTCATTGGATCATAATACTAATTGGGAGTTCGCCATGTCCGTTACGAATTACCGCATATCGTATGAAATGAAATATTTGTTTTATGATGTAAATGTTGGCTTTGAGCCTAGTGATTTCTGTGACTCATTTCATTTGCTTATATTGTTAGATTTTGTCTGTTGTGACACCGTTAGGCGTATTTTGTATTTTTCTTGTAAGAATGGCAAGCGGCCATGTGTGTATTTTTCTTGATTGGTCACGTGTTGATTTACTTGTGTTGATTTGAAAAGTCCTAATTTTAGGCGTTAATGTTGTTTGCTACGGCAGTTCTTTGATTCCAATTTCATTCGGAAATTATTTTGTCTTATTTAGTGTAGGAAGTGTTGGATTAGTTTAATTAGTGTTTAGTTGGTTCCTCGTGCCTGTCTAGCTCTAAGACAATGCAGATTTGTCCCCTGAAGGTTTACTGGATGGTAACGGATCTCGCATTAATTTGTACACATCGTACCGCATGCAGAAGAGCCGCAAACGCACATGTCATTGCAGTAATTTGGGTCATTTGGTCCAGATGTTTACGATCTCTCATGAGATCAGGCCTAGTTTGGCAATTTTATTAATTCAAGTGGGTGTCATTTTGAGACCTTGTTTTTGTTGTTGTTGTAAATAGTGTAAATTTGTTGATCTGTTTATTAAATTCATATGTTTTAATCCTGGTATTCACTTTTTACTGCATGTTATTTTGTTATATGTTACCCTGAATGTTATAAGAATCGCTTAGCAACAACTTGACGAAATGGACTGTTACACCCCCGAAATTGAGTCTCATCTGCTTCTTTGCAAGGGTTCAGTATGTATATATATACTAGCTGACCCGGCAGACGTTGTCCTGCCATTTAAACAAAGTGAAGTTCTTTTGGATACACAGTTTTTTTTTTCAATTTCTGTTACCTGCCTTTAAACTATCGTAAAATGGATTAACTTCTTTAGAAACATTGGTGGGAGCGTGTACAACAACTCACCCAAGTTTCATCACAATCAAATGAATGGCATATGAACGCATACGGAATTTTGTTTAAACGATTTGTGCGCTGTCATTCACATGTTGAATCTACTCGTGCGCTACCTACTGAGAAATGGATTTACTAAGTTAGAAACCTTCACGAAAGTGTACACAACAACTCATCAACATTTCTTCGCAATGAATGAATGGTATATGAACGCATACGGATTTTGTTGAAACACTTCACGTTTCATCAATCATCTCTTGCATCTACTCGTGCGTTACCTATTGTAAACTGGATTTACTAAGTCGAAAACCTTCCCTGGCGTGTACACAACAACTCAAGAAAGATTCTTCGCAATGGGATGAAAGGCATATGAACGCATACGGGACTTTTTTGAAACGATTCGCGTGCCGTCGCTCATTTGTTGAATATACTCGTGCGCTACCTATTGTAAAATGCTTGTACTAAGCCATAAACCTTCCCTCGAGTGTACACAACATTTCACCCTAGTTTCATCGCTACCTATTGTAAAATGGATTTACTCATCCAGAAGCCTTCCCTGGAGTGTACACAATATCTCACCCTAGTTTCATCGATCTCGGACGAATGGAATTTGAACTCATACGGGACTTTGTTGAAACGCTTCGCACGTCGTCGCCCATTTGTTGGATCTACTCGTGTGATATCTATTGTAAAATTGATTTACTAACCCAGAAACCTTCCCTGTAGTGCACTCAACATCTCATCCATGTTTAATCGCAATCGGATGAATGGTATATCACGCATACGGGATTTTGTTTAAATGATTCGTGCGCTGACACTCATTTGTTGAATCTACTCGTGCTCTACCAACTGTGAAATGGATTTACTAAGTTAGAAAGCTTCACGTAAGTGTACACAACGACTCATCAAAGTTTCATCGCAATTGATGAATAGTATATGAAAGCATACGGGATTTTGTTGAAACGCTTTGCGCGTCGTCACTCATTTGTTACATCTACTGTGCGCTACCAATATTGTAAAATGGATTTTCCAAGTTTAAGACCCTTCCCGGCGTGTACCTTCCCTCAAGTGTACACATCATTTCACCCTAGTTTCATCGCTTTCGGACGAATGGTATATGAACACATACGGGACTTCGTTGAAACGCTCCACGCGTCGTCGCTCATTTGCTGAATCTTCTCGTGCGCTGCCCATTGTAAAATGGATTTACTAAGCCTGAAACCTTCCCTGAACTGTGCACAACATCTCACCCAAGTTTGATTGCTCTTGGACGAATGGTATACGAACGCATTCGTGACTTTGATGAAACACTTCGAGCATCGTCGCTCATTTGTTGAATATACTCCTGCGTTACCTATTGTAAAATGGATTTACTAAGCCAGACGCCTTCCCTGGAGTGTACTCATTATCTCACCAAAGTTTCATCGCTATCGCACGAATGGTATATGATGCATACGGGATTTTGTTTAAATGAGTAGTGCGCTGTCACTGATTTGTAGAATCTACTCGTGCTCTATCAACTGTGAAATGGATTTACTAAGTTAGAAAGCTTCACGTAAGTGTATACAACGACTCATAAAAGTTTCATCGCAATTGATGAATAGTATATGAACGCATACGGGATTTTGTTGAAACGCTTTGCACATCGTCACTCATTTGTTACATCTACTGTGCGCTACCAATATTGTAAAATGGATTTTCCAAGCTTAAGACCTTCCCCGGCGAGTACACAACAACTCATCAAAGTTACATCGAAATCGGATGAATGGCATATGAACGCATACGGGATTTTCTTTAAACGATTCGCGTGCCGTCACTCATTTGTTGAATCTACTCATGCGCTACCTATTTTAAAAGGAATTTACTAAGCCAGAAACCTTTCCTGGAGTGTACACAACAATTCACCCAAGTTTCATCGCAATCGGATAAATGGTATATGGACGCATACTGTACTTTGTTGAAACGATTCACGTGCCGTCACACATTTGTTGAATCTACTCGTGCGCTACGTATTGTAAAATGGATTTATTAAGCCAGAAACCTTCCTTAGGGTGTACACAAGATCTTACCCAAGTTTCAATGCTATTGGGCGAATGGTATTTGAACGCATACGGGACCTTGTTGAAACGCTTCGCGCGTCGTCGCTCATTTGTTGAATCTACTCGTGCGCAACTTGCTGTGAAATGGATTTACTAAGTTGGAATCCTTCACGTAAGTGTACACAACAACTCATCAAAGTTTCTTCGTAATCGATGAATGGTGTATATACTTATACGGGGTTTTGTTGAAACGCTTCGTGCGTCGTCGCTCATTTGTTGAATATACTCTGCGCTATCTATTGTAAAATGGATTTACTAAGCCAGAAACCTTCCCTGGTGTACACTCAACATCTCATCCAAGTTTCATCGCAATCGGATCTATGGTATACGAATGCATACGGGACTTTGTTGAAACGCTCTAACGTGCAGAGACAAAGAGAATTCGACATCACCTCCACCTATGGTACAAAACATAACTTTGCGCCCCGGGCGGAGTGTAAGTTATGGCGGTAGGTGTACAGGTTGTGACCAGGTGGCTCTAACGTGCAGGGACAAACCGACCAAAGACATCAGCTCTCACCAAGGCCAAGGCTAGTGGTTTTCATGACGACTGTTTTTGACTGTATATTGTGGTTCTAAAATTGTGTGTAAATTGTGGTTCTAAAATTGTATTTATTCCACCTACCGGGTCAGATTGTGAATCTAAACCATACGGGGACCCACTCTAATATACATACCAAATTTCATCAAAATCGGAGGAGTTCAGTGACATACACACGTGTCGAAGAATTATATATATAAAGATATGTATGTGTACTGTATATCAGTTTCTTGTGGACACGATAACTGCCGTAATTTTGCACCAATCACTTTGCATTTTTTACCGAATATGTAGGGTAGAGGGGGCATGTTGTTAACAGGGGCACGTCGTTACATGTTAGTTTTAAAATCACCCGTGTGGCTGAAGCAGGTATCGATCAGCTACTTAAGCGTGGGGTGCCTGTCTGCAGATGCTGTGAAGACAAGGAAACCATTGTGTGTATTTGAAGAGTGTTATGAAGGTTTAAGTGTTTTTGAAGTGAAAAGTAAAAATAAATATTCGACTTTGAAGTCATCTGTCTTCTTTTGTGTTGAATGTAAGTACTTGCATGTCTCTGAGAATGTAGTTTGATATCTTACGAAAAAATACTTGTGAGTGTAGTTAGCTAGGCTACTCCCCACCGAAGTATTCACCTTGAATACAAAATGTCGGCTGATGGGGCAAGTTGTTACAGTAAGCTGGGGGCATGTTGTTATACTCTAACAACAAGACCCTGTAACAACATGCCCCATGGTATCGTAATATTATTTAATTGCTAATTAGTAAGGCCCGGATAGTTATGTGTTTAAATATTTTTTATTTAACTAAATATTTTCATTTTATTTACACATTTTGCCGTTTTTATAAATCAAAATGTATTCTGGCGTACTTATTCATAAGTACATATTTCCTATATTTAGTGGTTTGTTGTACTCCTTAGATGACTGCTGCCCACATTTTCGACCCTTGGCAATTCTAGTAATTGGCTTATCTATTTCTAGAATGCACCCTTGTCTCTGTAATGTATTTCAAGACAGGAATTCCCAGGTCATCAAGTATAGCAGGGGGGCTGGAGTCAACAGTCTCTTTAAGCCTCCAATAGTACTTACCTTGAAAGGAAATTTTACTTGGAATTACAGTGGTCTGCAAAACTTGTGAATATTGACAGATTGCTATGAAAGTTTCTGATGTGACCTTTTTTTCTGATCTTTAGAATGATTTCGTATCGTGCATCTGCAGTACAGTAAGACGGATTCGGAAACTGAGGCAAGCCCCGGCCTGTTAAGCGGGAACATTTTTTGTACAGTAGACAGGATTATGGATTATTCAAGCTGCTGGACTTTTAAACTATATTTCGAGGAACTGGGGGACACAAATTTGATAAAAATTTAAGAACATTTTTTGAAACTTAAGCACATATTTTTCACTTTTAAGCACATAAACAAGAACATATTTCGGAAAAGTTAAGCACATAACTATTCGGGCCCTGCTATAAACGTATTAACGTATTTGCTAGTTGATATTATTGCCGGTATCATTATTATTTCTCTATTGTGCCCAATTGGACACGGCTGACTAGCATCGAACCGGGGTTTTTAACAAGAAGACCAGGCCCATGATTCTGCGCAGAATCGAATCATTGATCTCTGAGGGGGAACAGCCTTAGTGAGCGCGAGGAACAATGAGTTATAACTGCATATAATTATAACAGCATGATTTCACGGCCAGAACGGGAATAGTATAGCTTTAAAGGTGGATTATTGCAGAAAATACAAGCCTATGTACGTTTGAGATGCTAGAACTCAAGAAAGCAAGCCAGCTTGACATTTTGACAAAGCGAAGTTGAATGTGGGCGGAGTAGACATGGCGCCTAGGCTCTATTTTCGGAGTGGCTAGAGGCTGGAGGCGGTGATTAATGACGAAGGAAATCCTCCTTCATCAAGGCGAAACAGTGGAGTGGGTGTGGTCGCCCACAGAAATTAATTAATTACGGCCAAATGGAGCAATGCATTGAGATGAAACTTACACCCAGATGCATGTATTCTAGGAAAGATAATTTTGGAGTGTTCTCACGCCTAAATTAAAGCCTGCATCTATAAAGGAACCTCTGCACAGACATAATCCGCTACAGAGTAAGGATTTCTAGAGGAGCCGAGGGGAAGTACCGGGGTAGCATCATGACGCCATGGAAGAAAGCAATTAATTATAATTAATTGGCCGAAGCGACTGCCTGCACGCGAGTGATTTTGGAACCTCCATGAATAGACAAACAAGAATCATACTTCACTTTGTCTGAAAATGTATTATATCAAGAAGAGAGTCGCTCCTGGAAATCCAGTGAACTACTTTTCATAAGGAAGCTTTATATGGGAGAAGCTGGAGCAGGGAAGTCAGTTCGTCTTGACTCAACTCGTGAGGTAACACGCTGCCGGATCACGCAAGAAAGTGCACGGAATTTATAAAGTATTGACGCTCAAATGTACTTGCAGTGAACAATGAAAGGCATATCATGCAGCTTAATAACAGTAATTCTGCATCATATAATAATTAGTCTACAGCAGACGTATAAGCAACAGTATACGCGAGTATAGAATCAGTACAGCGTAGAGATAATTTAGGATGATGTTTACAGACAATGAACATAACCCCGGGAAGTGTTATCATGGGTAAAATATCATATTACGGTAATGAACACTACAGTTACGGGAGCCTGGAAGGCATCACAAGTAGTCGTGACCTAGGATTGAACAACTTTGCAGTAGAGGAGACATAAACTGTAGGTGACGGGAGTCGAACACACACACGCAAGATAGAATTTCAAGGAGACCAGCGGTTGTCAGGAGTTAGCTGCATCGCATCTCTGAGGTCAGGCGATAGTGGGAATCCAATCAAGGATCCATGTGTGAAAATTGTGCGAGAATTATGTATAGTTATATTACAGTGATTTTTAAAAGTGTTTATGTTTATATGGTAAACAAGTAGTTCCGTGAAGAACTATACAGCCTATTTTCATATATCCTACTTATGTTAATTGCCACTATTTAACATACACAATTTCAGTTTGATTGCTGTAATAGATTCGTAGATATTGAGAACCGACTAAATATTTCGGATGGTCGCCATGTTGGATTTTATATATGTAGGTCCTAGAGTTATGTACTGTTACATGCAGATTATTGTGAACGTGTAGTATTCAAACTTCATTCGCATAATTAGGTCACAAAAAAAAAACACAAGGAGATTTAAATTTTTTTCACAGCTGCCATCTGGAGGTTATGGAAACAATTGAAATAAATTAGATGCCAGTGGATTAACATTCGGATAAAGATTTACTGTACCAAGTTTCACTGCACGCGGATGGTTAAATTGCGAGAAACGTCCATGTGAATATTTATAATTTGCGTCACCGCCATGTTGGATTTGTGATCACCAGGTTATATAAAGTCCTATAGGTGAACTTAAGTTCATAGCCCCTATGAACATTAAAAAATGCAGTTTGATTGCTAAAATAGATTCGTAGATATTCAGTATCATCTAAATATTTCGGATGGTCGCCATGTTGGATTGTTAAATGTATAGGCCATAGAGTCATGTACCATTAAAGGAAAATTATTGCGTAGGTTCATTATTCAAACTTTCACTTCGATCGCATGACTACATCACAAGAAATAAAAACTTAATTTTAAAATTCGCACTGCCGCCATCTTGAGGTTATGTAAACAATTCAACTAAATTAGCTACCAGTGGATTACAATGTGTATAAATATTTCCTGTACCAGGTTGCAGTGCGCTTGGAACATTAAATCGCGAGAAAGGTCTATTTAAAATGTTCAAATTCGCTTTGCCGCCATGTTCGTTTTGTAGTTAACCGGTTTTTGAAAATCTTATAGATGGACTTCCAGTAGTGCCCTTTATCTCAGTACAAAATTTTAGGGAGATACCGCTAATAGTTTCAGAGATATAGAATGCCGGTGAAATATTTCGCACATCCGCCATCTTGTGATTATGTAAACAATTGAACGAAGTTAGATGTCGGTGCATTACAATTTATATAAACATATACTGTACCAAGTTTCATTGCGTTTGGTTGGTCAAATCGCGAGAAACGTCTATTTAAAAGTCGCAAATTCGCTTGGCCGCCATGTTCGTTTTGTAGTTACCAGGTTTTCAAAAGTCACATAAGTGAACTTATAGTAGTTCCCTCTATTACGATAGAAAATGTCAGGGTAATATCGGTAATAGTTTCGGAGATATTGAATGCTAGTGAAATATTTCGCACAGCCGCCATGTTGGATTGGTCAGTCGTAACAAAATTTGAAGGGCACGGTCGAGGTCGCGGGGAATAGTGCTATGAACTTTCCGAGTTTCATTGAAATCGCTCCTGCCGTTTAGATTTTATTAGGGGGGGACACACACACGAATCACACACACACACGGACAAAAGGTGATCTCATAAGCCTATTTTTTCAAAATTGAAAATAGGCTAAAAATGTGTGTTGTGTTAAACTGAAAATGCCAGTAGTGAAAAATATAATTACCATGTATAAAGTTTATGCAATGTGTCGTGTGAAAGATATCATGATGGCTTAAGACAAGCATCATGGCAGGCAAGAGGCTGACATGCTGGACCAACCCAGCTAAAATGAAAGTGAGCACAAATTTAATATGTTGATATGATTTGATAGCTCACCATACAACGAAGCATTCCCTCAACGATTAAGCATTAACAGTCATTTGTGTACGAGATCACATCCCTCGTATTTTGGTAAAAAAATTATGGCTTTGAGGATGATTTATTTACGGCCATTTAGGCGTAAGACATTGATGAAAGTAACGGTAACGTTAAATAATAATAATAATAATAATCTGGGGTCGGTAACAATAATACATAAATAATCGGCATGTCAGGCCTATAGAACGTGCAAAGATTGTCATATCTAGCGTAAGAATGCTGTGCTATTGTAAACAGTAAGAAAGAAACATAATTATCGAGATAAAGAGAGCTTTTCAGTGTCATTGAAATGTTAAATAAATGTTTTAATATGGTATATTATACAGAGTTGCATTTGAGAGCCATTAAGATAGTTAATGTATGCCAGTAAATTTATACTTGTTTTGGAGCTACATAGAACTTTGGCTTATGAGGAAATGTATAAAGGACGTGAGTGCTTTAAGAATTGAGTCATCTGTAAGAAATATTGTTTGAGCCACGATCAGCGAGCAAGTAACGTAGAATCACGAGATTTACGTCAATAAGTTGCGGGGATCATCCGAAAGTAGTTTGCGCGTTGGCGAATCTAGTCGGCTAAATCTTCGATGATATAGTATTGCCTTAGAGCATATATGTGTATTCGCAACAGAGTTGGAACAGAGTCTGTCTGTATTCACTGTTCGCAGAATCTTCGCCACCAGGGATAACTGTTAGAGACCCTAGGTAGGCCTATATATTAATTGATCTGCCCTGAGAGGTAAGACTAATGGTTCTTCGTATAGGAAACGTCGATTTCCTCTTGTTATATGCATGCCGTCCAGTGAGAGAACTGTGAAACTCACTTGAGATGCGCGCAAAAGCCACTGATGTCAACCACAGAACGGAAAAACTATTTCGTGATCCATCCCTTGCCTTGAATAGTAATTAGGAGCCGAGATGAGCCCATTAAATACTCTAAATGTAGGTATTATATAATTAGATTGACTCAATTCACAAGGACACGACCCATTCAGGGTACCTCTGGCACTGCTGCACCAGTGAATGAACTTGACCGTGCGGGGAATCAGACGGGGTAGCAGGTAGTCCACTAACCCGGCGCCATCTTGCCGAGGCCAGCCCATGACTAATTCATTGTTCGCACGGAAGGAAGTCAATAGACCTGATCCTTTTATTTTAAGATTGTAGTGGGACACTGAAGAATCTCGATATTTCGAAAAGTAATTAAGATGTGCTTGATATGATGATATCAATTGAATTAGATGCACTATTTCCATACACATGTAATGTTGGAATGAAGTATTCGGATAACATTTGGCCCAGTTATTCTCTGAGGAGGAATTAACTGCACCTAATAAATAGAGGCATATTTGTAATGTGTATTTGCCCCGTTCACACTAATTTATTCATACGGGTAGCGTAATTTGATTGAGATGACACGTTTGTAACGATAATGTTTTGACCAGACCCAGAAAATCGTTGTATGGTGAAGCTATAAATATATCTATATCTATGTGTATTTTGGAGGGGAAAGTGTACCACTTCAGCGTTTGAAACCTATGGGAAAAGAATACAATTCGCACGAGACAACACTTATTAAAAAAGGCATAAGCTAATGAATTAATGTTATTTAAAGTAAATGTCCCGTGTAAAACGGATAAATGTTTAATAATTGCAGATTGAATGTCATTTAAATATAATTTGTGTTTATTGTGTTGTGATATTCCAATTTGTGTTAAATTGTGCCACGTGAAGAACAATATGGACACTCGCAAATGTCAAAGAGTATCAACAATAGGATGTTTTGGTTAGACTTGAGTGCGGTGAAGCACTAATTTTGAGGAGAAGAGACTCACAGATAATTTTGATTTTTGTTGTGGGAAATAAATGTAAAGTATCTTTTTGTGTTTTGTTTTGTCTTGCCATTAATTACTATCATTAAATGTTATATTTAGGAATATGTTGTTTCTTTCAAGTAGAGTAGTCACCTGACAGACTCAAATCCTTAATATGTGCTCGTATAGTGGGATGAACGCCCCATACCTCGAAAGACCGTGAGTTAGCTGGGATACGAACACATGTTCCATATGATGACGATTGGATACATGGAGGACATGTTATTGTACTAGGATTGAGTCACAGGTACTACTAAAAGTCGGCCAAGGTATTAAATGGTAGAGACAATTATAGCAGCAAAGCTAGGGTATACTAGGAAAAGGCCGCGACCCATAGTTAATAAGCCTTCGCGTTTGAAATAAATGTTGATAATCCTCCATAAGACATGCTTAAATGTAATTGTAAAAGCAATTGATCACCCTATCCTCCTATTATTTATCATGTCGCCCGTGAGTGGGGCCAGTTGAAAGTACGGGTCACCATAGGCGCAGGAGCATGAACTCTATTATTTATCATGGCGCCCAGGATAACGTGAGGCTTATGGGATTCAGAAAACTCCATAATAATAGTATGGTTTTCATGGGGGAAAACCATAATAGTATATTTTTCTTCAAACTGTGTTTGAGCGATTGTGAGTCTTTTTAGGTGATACTCAGACATTAGACAATGTTGTCAGACGAGTGAATGTACAAACGGGTACGCGGGTCTAAACCCATTCCATAGGTGGTCACAGCACTGTGCTAAAATGAATGTTGTAGTTCTCGCGACATCGGAATTCTTTTCCCAATATAACGCACCAGAATGCACAGCAACGGGCTGCCTATATCTCAAAGATAAGAAATACAGGATGGCCAGTACTGAGGGGGTACTAAAATGTATCGCAGAGTTGAAGGAACATTTCAATGCTACTCATGCCAAGAGTAGGGAAGATGCTAAAGCATTTCAAGATGAAATAACGGGTAGATTGGATGCTAATCAAAATGAAATGAGCCAGATGTTGGCTGCGGTAAATACTCAGTTAGAGACTAATCAAACCGAGGTGAGCCAGATGTTGGCTACGGTAAACACTCAGTTAGATTCAAATTTATTAGAGGTCAATAAAAAATTTATGATGTTAAAGAATCTATTAAACAAGAGGTAACTAAAAAGATTGTTAGCTTGGTTTCAGAGATGCAAGCAAATAATGACAAACGCTTTGAGTCAATAGAGGTAAAGCTCGAGAATAACCTGCAAGCGTGCAGAGAATCGCAACTTGAAGTCAATGATAGACTAAACGATATGTCCGTAGAGCTTAAAGATATTCCGAATCAGAACGAAGCGAATACTAAGCGGCAGCAAAGGCAATTTAATACGTTCACTCAGACCATTGATCAAAGGCTTGAAGACAGCGACGAGAAATGGAGTAATCGTATGGCGGGCTACGCAAAAGCTGTAGATGAAGCGTTAAGGAAGCAGGATCAGAATATCCTTGACCAATGCAAGAAGAGATCAGTGAAATAAAAACTTTCGCTAAAGGAAATAAGGGGATAATCATAAATATGAAGCCGAAGGTTGGAAAAGTTCAAAAAGAGTTAGAACAAACTCAAAACGATCTAGCAGTCATTCATAAAAGGCAAGATGAGGACCAGGGAGAAATTACCAAAATAAGGACCAAAATCTCCAATATGCACGGTCACATCCAGAAAGAGGTTACAGGTTTACGAGAAGAGTTGGAACTTCGAGAGGGCTTGAAAAATGAATCCAGTGATAAAACGCTTGCCGAGGTAAGACAAGGTTTAGCGGGGGAAATTTCTCATATAAAAGAGAGCCTTAAAGATGACAAGGAGAAAATCTTTTCTATGGCAGAGGAAAACCGTGATCGCCTGAAAAAAATAGAACGAGAAGTATTAGCTTGTTTTGAAAGAGCGGAAAACAGGCACAGCCAAATGAAAACCAGAATGATCGCACATGAGGAGTCCATATTGCGTAATCCTAGATCTAATGAAGGAAGCATAGATGAAAATAGGAGAAATAGATGGGCAGATATAGAGGTACAGCCCACTCCGAAAAATACAGCCATGCCAAGTGACAGCCCGTATACCACACCTGGTATACCTATTGCTACGTCCACACCGCATGAAAATGCTGTAAAAAATCAGACAGTCACTGTTGTAAGGGCTAGTGACGAGAAACCGAGAAAGTATTCTGGGAGTAACTCAAATATGACACCCAAATACTGCCTCAAAGAGGTTTCCGAATACTTAAATGACGCCAAGGTACCGCCAGAGCGAAGATTAAGAGTTATCGAAAAACTGACTGAAGGTGAATGCGCCTTATGGTTCAGAAGTTTTAGTTACACGTTCGACACCGTAGAAGAATTCCGCCAGGCGTTTTTAAGAAGATACTGGGATGCAAATATCCAACAGAATCTCAGATTGGACTTGTACTCCAGACGCTATAGTACAAATAATCCAACGAAATATGCTGAATTTTTCATAGCACAATTATGCCGTTTTAAAGAGCTTGACGAGGCCCCTAGAGAACCAGACCTTTGTATAGCGATAGCCAAGCAATTACCATACGAAGTGCAATGACTATTAATCTCGGCAAACGCCAAGACAGCGATTGAAATGTAGGAAGTGCTCAGACAGCTCGATCTCACTACAACGCAGCATACGAGGCAGAGTCGGAACACGGAACAAGTCCATATGACTAGTGCACCAACCGAACCGACTAGGGTGCAGACCAAAAGTAAATCTACTAGCACAGAAACTGAGAAGTCAGACTGGCAACGAGAAGAAAGGGAAAACCAGAATTGGAGGCCAGCGACAGAGGGAGATCGAACCTCGGACACCGAGGAAGGAAAACCTGGAATCAGCGCGTTACAAGAAATCAACAGCCTGATAGCAGGAGAAATTACGGCCGAGATGGGAATAATCGAGACTGGAGATCCCAAGAACAGAGTCGCGGGTTCGACGAAGAAGCAGAAGAACGTTATCATGCATCATTAAGATATATGGAGGAGCGTGGAGATGATAACAGAAAATCGCAAGTGAATTGGGATGAAGCGATTAAAAATAGAAGGTCACCCGACATCTATAAGAATGATGACGGAGCCAAGAGTCTGGAACTTCAACAGCACGAAAACAGGCAGAAGAACTCCACAAGAAATGGAGCATTAGAAAAAGAAAACACCAAAATTAAATGACCAAATAGGAGAGATAAATGCAAGGTGGCATACAGTGAATGTGGTTAACTGGATTGCTAAACCTGAGGAACTCATTGAAGACCGAGAGGAAGGGCCGGTCACTGTAAGAAGGGAACTACCCATTATAATTGTAAACATCGCAGGCATGAAGATAAGGAGTCTTCTAGATACTGGCTCGACTGTATGTTAAATTATCCAGGCGCTATACAATGAAATCCAAAGTAAAATCCACGTATTGAAAATACCAATTTCAAACGTGAAGATAAAAGGCGTGATACCAGATAAAGTAATGGTATGCAAATACCAAGTATTTTTAGATTCACGGATAGGGAACTCTATATATTCACAGAGTTTCCTACTTGTGAATAAGCTGCCTTTTCACATTATTGTTGGCATGGATTTCATAAGAGAATATAAGGTCATAATAGATCTCTCACAAGACATTGTTATGTTTCGCGCGAGTGACGAAAAGGAGAATTTAGAGATCTCATTAAAACATAGTGAAACGAGACAAGAAGAGTACGTATGGCATATGTGCGGAGATATGACTGGGGATGCTGTATTAACAACAGAAGACATCGAAGGAGAGTTGGCAACACTGGCCGCAGACATTGAAAAGGACCTCGAACCACAATTCAAAGAATGCCTTGAAGAAAAGCTAGAGGAAGCTAAAATTGGTTTAGAGCATAAGCAGATGATAAGGGAACTGTTATTTGAATATAAAGGAGTCTTCGATTCGAGACCTGGCCGAATCAAGAATTTCCAATATGCGTTCCAAGTTAGTGACTGGACACCATTCAGACAAAAGCCTTACCCCGTAGCCGAGAAATATTATTTAAAGGTCAAGGAAGCAATACAGGAGATGCTGGAGGCGGGTGCCACTGTAAAGACAGCCACACCTTATGTCAGCCCACTGGCAGTTGTACCTAAACAGGACGGAAGTGTAAGGATATGCCTGGACTTGCGGAATTTGAATTCCAAGGTTATACCGGAATTTTACCAAGTGCCACCCATAAAGGAGATCCTCAGAAGATTCAAAGGAAAGACTGTATTCACAAATCTTGACATTACTGCAAGCTTTCAACATCTTGCACTGGAGGAGAAAACAGGCCTATTAACCGGTTTCATATTCGATCAGCATACATAGTCGTTATTGCGTCTCCCATTTGGTTTGAAAACAGCGGGTTCAGTGTTGATACGAGCGCTTGATCGAAACCTGTCTGAAGAAGTAAAAGCAACAACCATAAGCTATGTAGATGATATCCTGCTGACATCAGAAACGGTCGAAGAACACATCAGAGATCTACGCAAGCTATTGGATGACCTAAGTCAGGCTAACTTTAAGGTCAATTTGAAGAAATCTAACTTTGGTCAGAGAGAAGTTAAATTCCTAGGCCATGTAATTGATGCGCAAGGAGTTAGGCCAAATCCGGGAAAATTGGAGGTCATTAAACATTTCCCGAGACCAACGAAGGTGAAGAACGTCAGGCAATACCTAGGCGTTATTGGATTCTTTTCGAGCCATTGCCCGAAATATACCGAGACCGTGGCACCACTCCAAGATTTACCGAAGAAATGGGGAAGGTGGCGATGGACGGAAAAATGCGAGGAAGCCTTCGTGAAATCTAAACAGATGCTTTTAGATTATGTTAAATTAGGATATCCAGACTACACCCAGAAATTAATTATTCAGACTGACACATCACTTATAGGCATTGGGGCGATGCTCTACCAGGAAAATGTGGACAGGCCAGAAGAGAAAACATATTGCATTCATAAGCAGAAGATTGAAACCTAATGAAAAGAATTATACGGTCACGGAGATTGAATTACTCGCAATATTATATGCTTTACAGTATTGGCGAAAGGTGATTTTTGGGTTCAGAATCGTATTGAGAACGGACCATAAAGCCCTAACATTCCTGTTGAAATCTGACTTGTCGAGTCAAAGATTGACGAGGTGGTCCTTGTATATACAGCAATTTCAAGTGGAAATCGAGTATTGCCCGGGGAAGGACAATATTATACCTGACTTGCTAAGCAGATACCCGACAGCTGATGAAGAGGAAGCTCTAGCTATCGACATAGAAGATAGAGACCAGAAGACATTAGATGATCTAAGGAACATCACCGTTTTTCAACGTGAAGATCCCTGGATACGGTTAATGATTAATTACTTCGAGGGAAAGCTTGTCAGATGAACCCCGATGTATGTAGAAGCCGAGGCACTATCAACGGAATATTTATGGTTCAACCAGATGCAACACAAATGGAGCGATGCAGATCACACTCGACCCAGGATGGTTATACCGCCAGCATTGCAGAGAAGACTAGTATGGTTGGCACACAGAGCTTTTGGCCACCCTGGCGTAGACAAGTCTGTTGCCCTGCTGAAAGAAGCATTTATTTGGCCAAAACTTGGAGATCCAGTCAGAAATACAATCAGGACATGCGATATTTGCCAGCGAGTAAAGCCTAACTCGTATTTAATGAGGCAAAAACCGATACCACTCCTGCCAGAGAAGCCATGTCAGCTTCTGGCATTGGATAACTTCGGTGCGCTTCCGAGAGCTAGAAGGGAAAATAGACACATCCTAGTTGCACTAGACGTGTTTTCTAAAATGGTAGTCCTATGTCCAATTCAGAAAACCAGTACGAAACAGGTACTTAAAAGACTGAAGGAAAGAGTCATTCCTATACTAGGGCAGCCGGAGAACATATTGTCTGATCATGGTAGCTGTTTTACCAGCGTAGAATTTCGCAGGGAGTTGGAAAATCTGGGAATAAAACAGATTTTGTCCACAGTTCGACACCCAGAGTCTAACAGCGCGGAAAGAGTGATGAGAGAACTGCAAAAATACATGAAAATATACTGCTCTACAGAGACCTGGAAATGGATAGACGTACTACAAATCATCGAGTATTGTATTAACAATACAGTGCACGAAGCGTCAGGGGAAGTGCCCGGGAGCCTACACCTTGATAGAAGACCGGAGAGGCCATGGAACAACGTTATTCGGACACCTGCAGACGCGCAGCCTGGACGCGAGTTGAGGATCCAGAGAACATTCGAGTATCTCAAGAAACAAGCGGACAGACGTCAGCGGAGGAATAGAAGGAAACGCTACCACAGGCCACTACTCGTGGGAGAGTACGTCTTATTGAAAAAAAAAAACAGCTAGTTCAGACCCAGAGAACTGGAAATACAAAAAGTTCCAACATAATTATCACGGGCTCTATCTGATTATAAAGGACTTGCAAAATAATGCCTACAGAATTAAAGATGAAGAAACAGGCAGGGAAGTAGTAGTAAACGCTGCCAACCTCAAATTGTATAGTCCACCGGAGGAATATGAAACCACAGGAGAGCAAGCCATGCACACCCAAATGGACGGCGAGTCATGATATATGCACGCAGAGAGTCCTCAGAAAAGCCTACACCAGGGGGAAAGGAAACAAGACAGCCAACTTGTAGACCCAAGGGGCACGAGGGAAGAGTGCAGCTGTCAGTTGGAGGAGTTTTACAACCAGTTACGAGAAGCAGCGGTAGAACTCCAAGCGATGAATGAACGGCTGAGAAAAGAGAATAACGAAATACGAGATGGTAGACATAGAGGAGTGGGGGGAACGAGACAACCCACTGCCCGGGAGCACTGACCGCCTAAAGTAAACACTGTCTACAGAGTCGATGCCGTCTAGAGGCTCGAAAGAATTCACTTGTAAAATGAATTTTTCGAACTAAGCAGGGGAAATATGTGCCCAATTGGACACGGCTGACTAGCATCGAACCGGGGTCTTTAACAAGAAGACCAGGCCCATGATTCTGCGCAGAATCGAATCATTGATCTCTGAGGGGGAACAGCTTTAGTGAACCCGAGGAACAATGAGTTATAACTGCATATAATTATAACAGCATGATTTCACGGCCAGAACGGGAATAGTATAGCTTTAAAGGTGGATTATTGCAGAAAATACAAGCCTATGTACGTTTGAGATGCTAGAACTCAAGAAAGCAAGCCAGCTTGACATTTTGACAAAGCGAAGTTGAATGTGGGCGGAGTAGACATAGCGCCTAGGCTCTATTTTCGGCGTGGCTAGAGGCTGAAGGCGGTGATTAATGACGAAGGAAATCCCCCTTCAACAAGGCGAAACAGTGGAGTGGGTGTGGTCCCCCACAGAAATTAATTAATTACGGCCAAAAGGAGCAATGAATTGAGATGAAACTTACACCCAGATGCATGTATTCTAGGAAAGATAATTTAGGAGTGTTCTCACGCCTAAATTAAAGCCTGCATCTATAAAGGAACCTCTGCACAGACATAATCCGCTACAGAGTAAGGATTTCTAGAGGAGCCGAGGGGAAGTACAGGGGTAGCATCATGACGCCATGGAAGAAAGCACTTAATTATAATTAATTGGCCGAAGCGACTGCCTGCACGCGAGTGATTTTGGAACCTCCATGAATAGACAAACAAGAATCATACTTCACTTTGTCTGAAAATGTATTATATCAAGAAGAGAGTCGCTCCTGGGAATCCAGTGAACTACTTTTCATAAGGAAGCTTTATATGGGAGAAGCTGGAGCAGGGAAGTCAGTTCGTCTTGACTCAACTCGTGAGGTAACACGCTGCCGGATCACGCAAGAAAGTGCGCGGAATTTATAAAGTATTGACGCTCAAATGTACTTGCAGTGAACAATGAAAGGCATATCATGCAGCTTAATAACAGTAATTCTGCATCATATAATAATTAGTCTACAGCAGACGTATAAGCAACAGTATACGCGAGTATAGAATCAGTACAGCGTAGAGATAATTTTTGGATGATGTTTACAGACAATGAACATAACCCCGGGAAGTGTTATCATGGGTAAAATAACATATTACGGTAATGAACACTACAGTTACGGGAGCCTGGAAGGCCTCACAAGTAGTCGTGACCTAGGATTGAACAACTTTGCAGTAGAGGAGACATAAACTGTAGGTGACGGGAGTCGAACACACACACGAAAGATAGACTTTCAAGGAGACCAGCGGTTGTCAGGAGTTAGTTGCATCGCATCTCTGAGGTCAGGCGATAGTGGGAATCCAATCAAGGATCCATGTGTGAAAATTGTGCGAGAATTATGTATAGTTATATTACAGTGATTTTTAAAAGTGTTTATGTTTATATGGTAAACAAGATGTTCAGTAAGGAACATATAGCCTACTTTCTCCTAAATGCATGGGTATTGTTATAACTCTTTGTCCTTTTCAAGGAGTATAATTGATTGTTGGTTGTAGTAGCGTGTTGAAATACAACGTGCTATAGGGATATTAAACATGAATATGAGGTGCCCTTTGCTAGTGCTACCTCTGTAAAAAAAATCATTCAATTCGGTTTCACCGTGTTTGAATTGATCTGGGGAATGGATTTGCACACATACATGGCCGCTATTTGCAAACTATTGGGCTGATGACCTTGTAGTCAGTCATAAGATGCTTTCCAAAAAAAGGCATGTTGTTGCAAAATCCGGTAGAGATCAAATTATTAGGATGGTCGAAATTTGATTTGAGCTTTTAACATTTGGGTGGCAGTCATTCCGTTTCCGTCAAGATGGCGGCGATATAAAACATGACACTGAGGTGCGTTTTGCTAGTGCCACCTCTGTACCAAATTTCGTTCAATTCGGTTTCACCGTGTTTGAATTGATAGGGGGAATCGATTTGCACACATACTTGGCCACCATCTGCAAACTATTGGGCTGATAATCTGGCAGTTTGGTCAGAATATGCTTCCCACATAAAGATATGTTGTTGCAAAATTTGGTCGAGACTAGATTATTAGGTTGGTCGTAATTACATTTTAGCCTTTAACATTTGGGTGGCTTCGATTACGTTTCCGTCAAGATGGCGGTGATATAAAACATGACACTGAGGTGGCCTTTTCTAGTGCTACCTCTGTACCAAATTTCGTTCCATTCGGTTTCTCCGTGTTCGAATTAATAGGGGGAATCGATTTTCACACAAAGATGGCCACCATCTGCAAAATATTAGGCTAATGACCTATTAGTTTGGTCAAAGGATGCTCCCTCCATAATGGTATGTTGATGCGAAATTTGGTAGAGATCGGATGATTAGGTTAATCGTAATTTGATTTAAGCTTTGAATATTTGTGTGGCCGTCATTCCGTTTCCGTCAAGATGGCGGCGATATAAAACATGACACTGGGGTGCCCTTTGCTAGTGCTACCTCTGTACCAAATTTCATTCCATTCGGTTTCACCGTGTTCGAATTAATAGGGGTAATCGATTTTGACACAAAGATGGCCGCCATCCGCAAACTATTAGGCTAATGACCTATTAGATTTGTCAAAGGATGCTCCCTCCATAAAGGTATGTTGTTGCAAAATTTGGTAGAGATCGGATGATTAGGTTAGTCGTAATTTGATTTAAGCTTTGAACATTTGTGTGGCTGCCATTACGTTTCCGTCAAGATGGCGGCGATATAAAACATGACACTGGGGTCCTTTTTGCTAGTGCTACCTCTGTACCAAATTTCATTCCATTCGGTTTCACCGTGTTCGAATTAATAGGGGTAATCGATTTTGACACAAAGATGGCCGCCATCCACAAACTATTAGGCTAATGACCTATTAGATTTGTCAAAGGATGCTCCCTTCATAAAGGTATGTTGTTGCAAAATTTGGTAGAGATCGGATGATTAGGTTAGTCGTAATTTGATTTAAGCTTTGAACATTTGTGTGGCCGCCATTACGTTTCCGTCAAGATGGCGGCGATATAAAACATGACACTGAGGTGTCCTTTGTTAGTGCAACCTTTGTACCAAATTTCGTTCAATTTGCGCTCACCGTGTTCGAATTGATAGGGGGGGACAGACATTCAGAGTACACACACTCACACACTCACACACACACACACACACACACACAGACTCACACACATACACACACACAGACAGACACACTTTTTTTCGCCCTGTAGTGATCTCATAAGTCTACTTTCATTTTTTGCAAAAATCGAAAGTAGGCTAAAATGTGTGTTGTGTTAAACTGAAAATGCCAGTAGTGAAAAATATAATTACCATGTATAAAATTTATGCAATGTGTCGTGTGAAAGATATCATGATGGCTTAAGACAAGCATCATGGCAGGCAAGAGGCTGACATGCTGGACCAACCCAGCTAAAATGAAAGTGAGCACAAATTTAATATGTTGATATGATTTGATAGCTCACCATACAACGAAGCATTCCCTCAACGATTAAGAATTAACAGTCATCTGTGTACGAAATCACATCCCTCGTATTTTGGTAAAAATATGGCTTTGAGGATGATTTGTTTACGGCCATTTAGGCGTAAGACATTGATGAAAGTAACGGTAACGTTAAATAATAATAATAATAATAATAATAATAATAATAATAATCTGGGGTCGGTAACAATAATACATAAATAATCGGCATGTCAGGCCTATAGAACGTGCAAAGTGTGTCATATCTAGCGTAAGAATGCTGTGCTATTGTAAACAGTAAGAAAGAAACATAAATATCGAGATAAAGAGAGCTTTTCAGTGTCATTGAAATGTTAAATAAATGTTTTATTATGGTATATTATACAGAGTTGTATTTGAGAGCCATTAAGATAGTTAATGTATGCCAGTATATTTATACTTGTTTTTTGGAGGACCATTGTTGCTTACGTCCGCAGGTAATACCTACTATTACCCTGCACGTGTCCTCCGGGTGGTGCTAAGCGAGCAACAACGATCAAGATGAGACCGAACTGTCATAATCGACCTCTCGGTCATAATAACCTATATTCGTCGAACAGTCCTTCTAAGGACTATGAGTTTCACACACGGAAGATAGGCCCTCAGATCAACATCTGTCAGTTTAACATAGAAGGCATTATTAGAGCCAAGAGTGAGTATTTATCAAGCATTTTACAGAAGCACTCAGTTGACATTGTCGTACTACAGGAAACTCATACAGAGAACATTGGACAGTTATTGGCAAGGGGAAAGATACCAGGATTTAAATTGATAGCAGCTTATGACCATGCTAAATATGGAATTGCTACTTACATTAGAAATAACATTTGCAACTACAGTCCCTTACCAGCAAGCGATCATCCAACTTATTTCTCCTCCTCAGTACAAATAGAAGACATTGTGGTAACGAATATTTACAAGCCACCTACTGTAACATGGCCTGATCCCATTCCCATAATACCCTCACAAAATAACATCGTCCTTGGAGATTTCAACAGCCACCACACATCTTGGGGCTATACACAAGACGATGATAATGGAACTAAGGTCACTGAATGGGCTGAAGCAAACAACCTTGCGCTAATATATGACCCTAAAGACATTGGAACTTTTCACTCTGGCCGTTGGAAATGCGACTACACTCCAGACTTTTGTTTTGTCTCGCACAGTTTTATGTCACCATCTTGCCGTGTTAGGAGACAAGTGCTCAATAACTTCCCTCACAGCCAGCATAGACCAATAATTTACCAAATAGGAATCCAGATCCCAGTTATACAATCTACACCCAAACCACGCTGGAACTTTCAGAAAGCAGACTGGGATGCTTATGCCAAGTCTACTGATGCCAACATCAGATGGATTAAACCTGTCCCAAAGAACTACATGAGGTTTGTGGGCTTAATAAAATCAGCAGCAAAATCATGTATTCCTAGAGGGTTTCGTAAAGACTATATACCGGGTTGGAGTGAAGAGTCCAGCAGACTGAGTGAGGAATTCGAGGAAAATAGCAGCCACGAGAAAGCAACAGATTTACTACTGTCACTTGATCTTGCTAGAAAAGAGAAGTGGGTGAAAACTGTACAAGACATGAATTTCACCCATTCTAGCAGAAAAGCATGGTCACTTATTCGGAAATTAGATTCCACATCCATACCCCCGAAGCAACATTCTCCAATCAAGGTAGAAGCAATAGCAAATCACCTCGTTTCTATCTCTAAAACAACAAGGAATAAACTGACCACGAAAGGGGTTAAAACTGAGCTTAAACAGGCAAAACGTGAAACCCAACCGCACGCCACCTATTCACAACCTTTCACATCGCAAGAGATCGACGAGGGATTAAAATCACTCCGAAATGGCAAAGCTGCAGGACTAGATGGAATCTACCCAGAACTCCTAATGAGCTGTGGTCCAGCTACAAAAAGATGGCTCGTTGCGTTCTTCAGCTCCATACTTCAGTCAGGAAGACTCCCCCCAATCTTCAAGAAGTCAAAAATTATCGCCCTTCTGAAACCAGGAAAGGATCCAACTCTCCCACAAAGCTATCGACCTATTGCTCTACTCTGCGTAACCTACAAGTTATTAGAAAGACTGATACTGAACCGAATAGCACCAGCCATCGAAGCAATCCTTCCAGTTGAGCAGGCAGGATTCCGACCCGGCCGTGACTGCAGTGACCAAGTACTGTCCTTGTCCACGTATTTGGAGGTTGGTTTTAAGAAGAAATTGAAAAACGTCTCTGTCTTCTTAGATCTTACAGCTGCATATGACACAGTTTGGAGGGAAGGTCTTATGCTTAAACTTATTAAAGCTGTTCCTTGCATAAAAATTGCAACACTAATTGACAGAATGTTAAACAACCGGCTATTCCAAGTTCACTCAGAACACATCAGAAGCAAATTCCACAAAGTCAATAATGGTCTGCCACAAGGGTCGGTTCTATCTCCTGCTCTTTTCAACTTATATATCCACGACCTGCCTGAAACAGTGTCCCGAAAGTTCATATATGCGGACGATATTTGCCTTACAATTCAGCGACCCAACTTCGCAGAAGCTGAAATAGTTCTTAATCGAGACCTCGAACTGTTGGATGACTATTTTCAAAGATGGTATCTACATCCTAACCCACAGAAAACAGTGACATCTACATTTCATCTAAACAACGCAGAAGCGAACTACCATCCAAGGCTATTCCTCAAGGGTCATGAACTACAATATTGTGCCAATCCCAGTTATTTAGGAGTAACATTGGATAGGTCTCTTACGTACAAACATCATCTGAAGAAAACCGCCAACAAACTAAAAAGTCGTAATAACATTCTCCAACGACTGGCTGGAACTTCTTGGGGAGCGGATGGAAACACTTTACGGACAACATCATTGGCCTTGGTCTATTCTGCAGCAGAATACTGCTCTGGTATCTGGCTTAACAGTGCTCACACACAGCTAGTAGATTCACAACTTCGCCAAACCATGCGGATCATAACTGGTACACTTCGTGCTACACCGATCAAATGGTTACCGGTACTCAGCAATATAGTACCTCCACATATCAGGAGACAGAAGGCCCTTTTTCAGCTGTGGACAAGAATGTTGAAGAATGAACATCTACCTGTTCATGAGGATATCAGACAGAAATGCACACGCCTTAAGTCTCGTCAGCCTGCTTGGAAGACAGCTGTGAAATTAACATCCAGCTCCTTCAACTCCACTTCTAAGTGGTCAACAGAGTGGTCTTTATCCCCACCTCATGCAATAGTGGACATCAATAATCCATCTACAAAACTGGCAGGCTTCGATCAGCCACGCCGCACCTGGAGTAGACTAAATCGCATGAGATGTGGAGTAGGTAGAACAGGATCTACTTTACACACATGGGGCTGGTCAGTTTCCCCCCAATGTGATTGTGGGGAGGTTCGCCAAACAATGAAGCATGTAGTGCAGGAATGTCCACTCCGTGCTTTCTCTGGCACCATGGAAGACCTCAATTCAGCAACACCGGAAGCAGTGAAGTGGGTAGCGGAATTGGACATTCACATTTAGTGAGACGTACATCACTCACACTCTCAAGCTTCGTAAATTGCTTTGTATTTACTCTCTGCTTATCTTCCACTGGATATGTAAATAGTTTATAGGTTGTCATTTAGACTTTCACGGCCCGTGTTATTATTCATAATGTTGAATTTTGGGCTTATGCCGTGTTTTATTATATTGCAATTCGACGCGTTTCGAAAGAAACCATGTCTTTCATCGTCAGGAATAATCTGGAATACGACAATGTTGCTAAGAGAAAGCAACGAAGAACATATAGAAGGTGCCCAAAGATGGACGCCATTATAGCCCCATGTTAGGGACAACGGAAAGCAGCAGTGAATTACTTTCTCAGGGTTCTGATAATAGGTAGCCAGGATTCACTGAGATTGTAGCCGGTGTCGCGGTTGAAATTATCTGGGTGTTTACGTATTTCAACCGCCTCCCTGATGATTCTGGGACGATATTGCTTTATACGGGCAAGAACATCCACCCCTTGGAACATGACATCATGGCCAGGTGTTAAAGCATGATCGGCAACAGCTGATTTATCAGGTTGAATGAGCCTGATACATCTATTATGTTCCTTAATGCGAGTGCATATTGTTCTCGAAGTCTGCCCGATGTAAACCTTGCCACAAGTACAGGGAACTCTGTAGATACCCGGTTGTTGCAATTTAGGCAAACTGTCCTTAGTTGGTCGCAGGAGTTGCCTAATCTTAACAGAAGTTCCAAATACAGTCCGTATGTTGTATCGACGTAGGATTTTAGCAATACGATCCGTTGTGTTATGTATGTACGGAAGGTAAGCAGTTCCTCTTACATCTCTTTTCTCAACTGACGTCCTATTATTATTTGTTGGTTTCAGAACCGTAGAAATCAAAGCCTTGCTATAACCGTTGCTCTCAAAGGTGGTTCGCAGGGTGTTAATTTCTTCTTGTAAAGAAGACACTTCACAAATCCTCCTAGCCCTGGTAGTTAGAGTTGTAAGAATACCATGTTTCTGGGCAGGGTGATGGTGAGAACTTGCGTGGAGATATCTATTGGTGTGTGTTGGCTTACGAAAAACGCTGTGTCCTAAAGATCCATCCTCTTTCTTGGTGACGAGAACATCTAAAAAAGGTATTTTGCCGTCAGATTCCTTTTCCATGGTGAAACAAATAGAAGGGTGCTGGAGATTAAGGTGATCCAGGAAATGGCTAAGATTTTCCTCACCTTCCGTCCAAACAACGAACGTGTCATCCACATAACGCCACCAGATCTTCGGTTTGAAAGGAGCCGACGACAAAGCTTTCTCTTCAAAGTTCTCCATGAAGAAATTAGCCACAACAGGAGAGAGAGGACTACCCATGGCCACACCATCAGTCTGCTCATAAAAATTCCCATTCCATAGAAAGTAGGAGGAGGTCATGCAGTGATAAAAAGCTATAACACTTCAGCCGGGTGATATTCTAGTGAGTCTCGACGTGGTGTCTCTGTTTACGAGAGTACCTATTGATGGTGTTATGTCTCTCATTAATGGCTTTTTTCCTGAAGACATCACAAGACTTTTTTATCACTGCATGACCTCCTCCTACTTTCTATGGAATGGGAATTTTTATGAGCAGACTGATGGTGTGGCCATGGGTAGTCCTCTCTCTCCTGTTGTGGCTAATTTCTTCATGGAGAACTTTGAAGAGAAAGCTTTGTCGTCGGCTCCTTTCAAACCGAAGATCTGGTGGCGTTATGTGGATGACACGTTCGTTGTTTGGACGGAAGGTGAGGAAAATCTTAGCCATTTCCTGGATCACCTTAATCTCCAGCACCCTTCTATTTGTTTCACCATGGAAAAGGAATCTGACGGCAAAATACCTTTTTTAGATGTTCTCGTCACCAAGAAAGAGGATGGATCTTTAGGACACAGCGTTTTTCGTAAGCCAACACACACCAATAGATATCTCCACGCAAGTTCTCACCATCACCCTGCCCAGAAACATGGTATTCTTACAACTCTAACTACCAGGGCTAGGAGGATTTGTGAAGTGTCTTCTTTACAAGAAGAAATTAACACCCTGCGAACCACCTTTGAGAGCAACGGTTATAGCAAGGCTTTGATTTCTACGGTTCTGAAACCAACAAATAATAATAGGACGTCAGTTGAGAAAAGAGATGTAAGAGGAACTGCTTACCTTCCGTACATACATAACACAACGGATCGTATTGCTAAAATCCTACGTCGATACAACATACGGACTGCATTTGGAACTTCTGTTAAGATTAGGCAACTCCTGCGACCAACTAAGGACAGTTTGCCTAAATTGCAACAACCGGGTATCTACAGAGTTCCCTGTACTTGTGGCAAGGTTTACATCGGGCAGACTTCGAGAACAATATGCACTCGCATTAAGGAACATAATAGATGTATCAGGCTCATTCAACCTGATAAATCAGCTGTTGCCGATCATGCTTTAACACCTGGCCATGATGTCATGTTCCAAGGGGTGGATGTTCTTGCCCGTATAAAGCAATATCGTCCCAGAATCATCAGGGAGGCGGTTGAAATACGTAAACACCCAGATAATTTCAACCGCGACACCGGCTACAATCTCAGTGAATCCTGGCTACCTATTATCAGAACCCTGAGAAAGTAATTCACTGCTGCTTTCCGTTGTCCCTAACATGGGGCTATAATGGCGTCCATCTTTGGGCACCTTCTATATGTTCTTCGTTGCTTTCTCTTAGCAACATTGTCGTATTCCAGATTATTCCTGACGATGAAAGACATGGTTTCTTTCGAAACGCGTCGAATTGCAATATAATAAAACACGGCATAAGCCCAAAATTCAACATTATGAATAGTTTATAGGTTGTTTCATCATACGCTAAATAAATAAATAAATAAATATACTTGTTTTGGAGCTACATAGAACTTTGGCTTATGAGGAAATGTATAGAGGACGTGAGTGCTTTAAGAATTGAGTCATCTGTAAGAAATATTGTTTGAGCCGCGATCAGCGAGCAAGTAACGTAGAATCAAGAGATTTACGTCAATAAGTTGCGGGGATCGTCCGAAAGTAGTTTGCGCGTTGGCGAATCTAGTCGGCTAAATCTTCGATGATATAGTATTGCCTTAGAGCATACATGTGTATTCGCAACAGAGTTGTAACAGAGTCTGTCTGTATCCACTGTTCGCAGAATCTTCGCCACCAGGGATAACTGTTAGAGACCCTAGGTAGGCCTATATATTAATTGATCTGCCCTGAGAGGTAAGACTAATGGTTCTTCGTATAGGAAACGTCGATTTCCTCTTGTTATATGCATGCCGTCCAGTGAGAGAACGGTGAAACTCACTTGAGATGCGCGCAAAAGCCACTGATGTCAACAACATAACGAAAAAACTATTTCGTGATCCATCCCTTGCCTTGAATAGTAATTAGGAGCCGAGATGAGCCCATTAAACACTCTAAATGTAGGTATTATATAATTAGATTGACTCAATTCATAAGGACACGATCCATTCAGGGTACCTCTGGCACTGCCGCACCAGTGAATGAACTTGACCGTGCGGGGAGGCAGACGGGGTAGCAGGTAGTCCACTAACCCGGCGGCCATCTTGCCGAGGCCAGCCATGACTAATTCATTGTTCGCACGGAAAGGAAGTCAATAGACCTGATCCTTTTATTTTAAGATTGTAGTGGGACACTGAAGAATCTCGATATTTCGAAAAGTAATTAAGATGTGCTTGATATGATGATATCAATTGAATTAGATGCACTATTTCCATACACATGCAATGTTGGAATGAAGTATTCGGATAACATTTCGCCCAGTTATTCTCTGAGGAGGAATTAACTGCACCTAATAAATAGAGGCATATTTGTAATGTGTATTTGCCCCGTTCACACTAATTTATTCATACGGGTAGCGTAATTTGATTGAGATGACACGTTTGTAACGATAATGTTTTGACCAGACCCAGAAAATCGTTGTATGGTGAAGCTATAAATATATCTATATCTATGTGTATTTTGGAGGGGAAAGTGTACCACTTCAGCGTTTGAAACTTATGGGAAAAGAATACAATTCGCACGAGACAACACTTATTAAACAAGGCATAAGCTAATGAATTAATGTTATTTAACGTAAATGTCCCGTGTAAAACGGATAAATGTTTAATAATTGCAGATTGAATGCCATTTAAATATAATTTGTGTTTATTGTGTTGTGATATTCCAATTTGTGTTAAATTGTGCCACGTGAAGAACAATATGGACACTCGCAAATGTCAAAGAGTATCAACAATGGGATGTTTTGGATAGACTTGAGTGCGGTGAAGCACTAATTTTGAGGAGAAGAGACTCACAGATAATTTTGATTTTTGTTGTGGGAAATAAATGTAAAGTATCTTTTTGTGTTTTATGTTGTCTTGCCATGAATTACTATCATTAAATGTTATATTTAGGAATATGTTGTTTCTTTTAAGTAGAGTAGTCACCTGACAGACTCAAATCCTGAATATGTGCTCGTATAGTGGGATGAACGCCCCATACCTCGTAAGACCGTGAGTTAGCTGGGATACGAACACATGTTCCATATGATGACGATTGGGTACACTATACCGACAGTGATAACTATGCTTGCTAACGCGCAGCGCTAGGCCATGGGGCCAAGCTCTTTGCTAATTCGGTAGACGTGGGTTTCAGCCCCACCCTCTGCTGACCTTGAAATGGTTTTCCGTGATTTCCCATTTTCTACTCCAGGAAAATGCTGGGACGGTACTTTCTGACAGGTCACGGCCGCTTCCTTCCACATCCTTGCCCAGTTTCATTTTTCTTCATTCATTTCATATTTCATTTACTCATCTCTTGAGGTTGGCGTCAGGAAGGGCATTTGGCCGTAAAAACCAGAATTGTGATATTTGGTAAATCTATTTCAAGGTTGACTGTTATATTATTTCGAGTTAAAAAATACAAGAATGTAGTTACAACTAAGTCGCATTTTATAATTAAGTTGAGTGTAACAACTTACCCATGGCATATAACAACTAGCCCCGGCATGTTGTTACAATTTACCACATTAACAAGAAACATTATTTTTACCGAAAATATTGTTACGCCAGTCTTCACATTTTTTCATATATAACGCCAAATACTTCATTATCACTGCCATAACAGGCTAATTGCTTCCAGAAGAAGAGTTTAAAAAAATAAAATTTGAATATTTTAACAACATGCCCCCCTCTCCCCTATACCTATAAAATCTCGGTCGAGGTCGTTACTGGGCTAAATCAGTCGAAGGGGATGAAAATGGGGGGCCTTTTTCGAAAAAGTGAAATATTGCTATAACTCTCTTAATATGTGAAATATCGAATCCGTTCAAAGTTCATACTATGTGTCGGATGAAGCCCAAAAATTTATGTTTGAAGAGTTTTTTTATAGCACCAACCATTGACCAAAGGGGTGGGAAAAAGTGGGTTTTTCGGGAAACATTAATCATATCTCTCTTAATAGGCACAATATCAAAACCGTACAAAATGGACAATATTTCCCTAATAATTACGTAACATTTTTGTCTGAAAGAATTTTTGATATGACCCACCATTACGCCAAGGGATGAGAAAAATGATTTCGGAATTATAAGAAAATGCCAAGAGCTATCAGAGGTTGCCATGGCAACACTACTAAATTGATGAGGGATGAGCCATCAGACGTTGCCATGACAACGCACTTGCACGAGATCAGATTCAGATTTCCATCTGACTAAGTGTGAAGCGGCTTCGGTGACGTAACTGGTAGCATGCTGAACTTCTATGCCCAAGGTCGCGGGTTCAAAGCCGGCCGAAGTCGTCAGATTTTCTAAGAGCGCTAAAAATCCCTCAGTATGCTTTCCTTTGGAGGGGAAGTTCCAACGTTCGTTGCGAGTTGCTGGTTGTGGTGGCATCTAGTAGCCAAGTTCACAGCTAAGTGTCGTTGACGGTAGTATCTGGAAGCAACATTAGGAACTACTGCTTGAAATTGACCGTCTGCAGTCCTTACGAGAATTACAGACTAATACAGCCATCACAATTCACACCGTTTATCAGACAGATTCTACACACACCCAAAGTACACGGGGTTACATGACCGCGTTGTCGCAGCCCCTAAAATGAGGAACCAGCCAAAATCTCTGCGGGAGATATAATTTTGCGTGAAGAAGTAACAGACCGTTAGATAGTTATACATCAGTGTCGAAACCTTGCATAAGGACAGTGTGACCACAAGTATAAAAATGGAGCCCAAATAACAAGAAGGTTACCGTCCCCATATGACAATAAAATGTTTAAAATATGCATAGAATGACGAAAAACAAAATTAATTAAGCTCCAATTATAAAATACTTTCTCGCAATAAATGAGGTCTGATCCTTTTACGAAAACCTGCATATTCTGCCTATTTTAGCCTATCCCCAAGTTTGTCCGGTGAAATCTACCTCCGCCTTCCGGCGTGCCAAGAGGACTTTTTTAAAATTCAAGTAAGGACTGAAGACTTTTGATTTTTTCAAATAGTACCTACTTGTGCCCCCAAACGCCACCGTCAACGACTACTAGCTCGGAACTTAACTACCAGACGCCACCGCAGTTGGCTCTTGGCAACGAACGTAGGAACCTAAGAGCGTTGTTTACATTCTTAACCTATACAATTCAGCTTCACACAGGTGTAATTAGTGGAAGGTTCTTTAACATGCCATAAATCTATGACATGGGACCGCCGGCTTTACTTGCCCTCCGAAGGAAGGCATACTGAGGGATTTTTAACTCTCTTAAAAATTCCGACGACTTCGGCTGGATTTGAACCCGCGATCTTGGGCACAGAAGCTCAGCATGCTACCAACTACGCCACCGAAGCCGCCTGTCTCCACAAAGATACTTGATGTTGATGATGGCATTATTGTTGCTGCATTTGAGGGGCTTGTACATCGTTGTTATTTCAGCCACGTCTGTATAATTTTGTCTGATAACCTGTGTTATTGTGGTGTACTAGTACTGGTATGCTAGTAATTCCCATGAGTGTTGGGAATGTGGCGGCTGTGACCTTAAGTTAGGAACCATCCCGGCATTTCCTTAAAGTAGGAGTGTGATACCACGGAAAACCTCTTCCAGAATGGCTGAAGTGAGAATCGAACCAACCTCTTCTCAGTTTTTCCTCAGGAGTCTGAGTGTACCCCGTTTCAGCCCTCAGACGAGAATTAGTTAATTTTCTTGATAGAGCCGGGAATTGAAGCCGGACATCTGGGGTGTGACAACCAAGAATACTAGCCATTACACCACGAGGTGGTCCCTAGGGTGACATATCACTTACTGTAGCTATTGTTTTATTTGTTGTAGTAGTAGTAGTTGTTTTGTTGTTAATTAGTTTTAAGAGCTTTGGACATCTTGGTCATCAGCCTCGTGTACTTGGTTGTGTGTTCAATTTGCCCGACAACCTGTGTTTCTATGGTGACTGTAGTAGCGTGCGTAACTAGAATTAATAGGCACAAGCATTACGTAGGTAACCCTAGATTTGCAATAAGGCATCACCCTTACATTGTCCTGGTGGGAGTAGGGGAAAAACTCGGGATATAAATATAATCAAGATAGCCACTGTTAGCGCCGGAATTCGAACCTCATATCTCCGGACTTGCTGTACCTGCCCATCGTGGTCGTAGTCAGATATTTAACACGCACGGCTACGCAGAGGGGTAGTAGTAGTTGTAGTATTAGTTGTAGACTAGCGGAACCGTGCGAGAAATATCTCATGTTCATAAACCACACTTCCCCAATAGGTTTATAATGAGAGACTTAAGGAGAAGGGTTGTTATATCTTTATTTCAAACAAATTATTATAGAACACTATTTACGTTTGAGTTAGAATTCCAAGTTCTACGTTCCCTAACTTAAGAAGGCAATCACTGGAAATTGGTTAAGTACTCATTCCTTTTATTTACTGTTTGTGAAATCCATGCAAAATGATAAAGGAAAGACATAAAACAGACGTCACAGCGGCCAAAATGTGAAGTGGACAGCAATTATGGAGCGTATTTTCCTACAGCAACAGTATCTGCAAATCGCACACTTCGTACATTTTTAAAGTATTTTTTTAAGGAAATTATAGGTATTTATGAAATGAGTGTGCAATTTGTCACTGCTAATGTCTATTCTCTATCATCTGAATGCTCATTCGTCACGGATGGTCGCTTGTGAGCGCTGCAGGAGGGATCTACACTACTAAAATAATATATGATGATAACGCTGGAGCCATGTTTCAGTAGTGTTGAAGTGTCATACAGAACCCAGACCTATAATACAGCCAGGAATAAAGTATCACATTGTGCCACAAGGCGCACAATGTGGGTTAGAAATATACCACAATATAGTCGCAATTTATAGGACTCTCTTCTCTTTAAGTGGATTTGTCTGCGCTTGTTTTGTGCTCGTATGAGAAATGTGCGCTCGGGATTATTCTTCAGGGGAACTAGGTAGAGTTGTTATGTTCATTAAGCACAGATTATATTCAGCATTGTTCCTAAACAAGTAGAGCTCCACACGAACAATTAAATGAGCCTGAAACTTGCCACTGGAGAGTTGGGCATATCATACAAGTAGTTCCGTGAAGATCTAAACCACCTATTCTCATATATTATAGTGGTCCTTTCTAAATAGATAGATTACTGCTTATTGTCATAAAAATCTCTGTACCAACAGAAGTAAACGCCTACATATTCGTGCTGTGTTACATGTAACATTCATATGGTACTGGCGTGCTGCGAAATATATATAAAAACAAGATTAAAAGATCCAGTCAGTCGGAGAGACTAGACTTTATATCATTTCACATGACTCATGCTACATGTTAGAAAGGCTCAGGAGGGATTCTCGCTTCGTTAGAAGGGGCTCTTTCAACAGACTCCATTACCCATTAACTTAGGCTTCCCGCGCGGGGAACGGAGAGTGGGAGGTGCACTCTGCAGCATGACGTCACGCACTCGCCGTGTCCGTATCGCATAACGCCAGACCCCAGGAGTAAACTTAGACTCAACAGACTCCATTTCCCTTTAACTTAGGCTTCCCGTGCGGGGAACGGAGAACGGGAGGTGCACTCTGCTGCATGACGTCACGCACTCGCCGTCTCCGTATCGCATAACACCAGACCCCAGGAGTAAACTCAGACTCGGTGCATATGCACTGAACAACATGATGACGGCATACACGCCGTAACCGTAGCGCATATCGGTAGACCAAAGCATAACGATGAAGTCGACAAGATCATTTGAAAATATAAACAAGATGTTCAGTAAAGAACATATAGCCTACTTTCTCCTAAATGCATGGGTATTGTTATAACTCTTTGTCCTTTTCAAGGAGTATTATTGAATGTTGGTTGTAGTAGCTTGTTGAAATACAACGTGCTATAGGGATATTAAACATGAATATGAGGTGCCCTTTGCTAGTGCTACCTCTGTAAAAAAATTCATTCAATTCGGTTTCACCGTGTTTGAATTGATCTGGGGAATGGAAATGCACACATACATGGCCGCTATTTGCAAACTATTGGGCTGATGACCTTGTAGTCAGTCATAAGATGCTTTCCACAAAAAGGCATGTTGTTGCAAAATCCGGTAGAGATCAAATAATTAGGATGGTCGAAATTTGATTTAAGCTTTTAACATTTGGGTGGCCGTCATTCCGTTTCCGTCAAGATGGCGGCGATATGAAACAGGACACTGAGGTGCCTTTTGCTAGTGCTACCTCTGTACCAAATTTCGTTCAATTCGGTTTCACCGTGTTTGACTTGATAGGGGGAATCGATTTGCACACATACTTGGCCACCATCTGCAAACTATTGGGCTGAAGATCTAGCAGTTTGGTCAGAATATGCTTCCCACATAAAGGTTTGTTGTTGCAAAATTTGGTAGAGACTAAATTATTAGGTTGGTCGTAATTACATTTTAGCCTTTAACATTTGGGTGGCCACGATTACGTTTCCGTCAAGATGGCGGTGATATAAAACATGACACTGAGGTGGCCTTTTCTAGTGCTACCTCTGTACCAAATTTCGTTCCATTCGGTTTCACCGTGTTCGAATTAATAGGGGGAATCGATTTTCACACAAAGATGGCCGCCATCCGCAAAATATTAGGCTAATGACCTATTAGTTTGGTCAAAGGATGCTCCCTCCATAATGGTATGTTGATGCAAAATTTGGTAGAGATCGGATGATTAGGTTAATCGTAATTTGATTTAAGCTTTGAATATTAGTGTGGCCGCCATTACGTTTCCGTCAAGATGGCGGCGATATAAAACATGACACTGAGGTGCCCTTTGCTAGTGCTACCTCTGTACCAAATTTCATTCCATTCGGTTTCACCGTGTTCGAATTAATAGGGGTAATCGATTTTGACACAAAGATGGCCGCCTTCCGCAAACTATTAGGCTAATGACCTATTAGATTTGTCAAAGGATGCTTCCTCCATAAAGGTATGTTGTTGCAAAATTTGGTAGAGATCGAATGATTAGGTTAGTCGTAATTTGATTTAAGCTTTGAACATTTGTGTGGCCGCCATTACGTTTCCGTCAAGATGGCGGTGATATAAAACATGACACTGAGGTGCCCTTTGCTAGTGCTACCTCTGTACCAAATTTCATTCCATTTGGTTTCACCGTGTTCGAATTAATAGGGGGAATCGATTTTCACACAAAGATGGCCGCCATCCGCAAAATATTAGACTAATGACCTATTAGTTTGGTCAAAGGATGCTCCCTCCATAATGGTATGTTGATGGAAAATTTGGTAGAGATCGGATGATTAGGTTAATCGTAATTTGATTTAAGCTTTGAATATTTGTGTGGCCGCCATTACGTTTCCGTCAAGATGCGGCGATATAAAACATGACACTGAGGTGCCCTTTGCTAGTGCTACCTCTGTACCAAATTTCATTCCATTCGGTGTCACCGTGTTCGAATTAATAGGGGTAATCGATTTTGACACAAAGATGGCCGCCTTCCGCAAACTATTAGGCTAATGACCTATTAGATTTGTCAAAGGATGCTTCCTCCATAAAGGTATGTTGTTGCAAAATTTGGTAGAGATCGAATGATTAGGTTAGTCGTAATTTGATTTAAGCTTTGAATATTTGTGTGGCCGCCATTACGTTTCCGTCAAGATGCGGCGATATAAAACATGACACTGAGGTGCCCTTTGCTAGTGCTACCTCTGTACCAAATTTCATTCCATTTGGTTTCACCGTGTTCGAATTAATAGGGGGAATCGATTTTCACACAAAGATGGCCGCCATCCGCAAAATATTAGACTAATGACCTATTAGTTTGGTCAAAGGATGCTCCCTCCATAATGGTATGTTGATGCAAAATTTGGTAGAGATCGGATGATTAGGTTAATCGTAATTTGATTTAAGCTTTGAATATTTGTGTGGCCGCCATTACGTTTCCGTCAAGATGCGGCGATATAAAACATGACACTGAGGTGCCCTTTGCTAGTGCTACCTCTGTACCAAATTTCATTCCATTCGGTCTCACCGTGTTCGAATTAATAGGGGTAATCGATTTTGACACAAAGATGGCCGCCATCCGCAAACTATTAGGCTAATGACCTATTAGATTTGTCAAAGGATGCTTCCTCCATAAAGGTATGTTGTTGCAAAATTTGGTAGAGATCGGATGATTAGGTAAGTCGTAATTTGATTTAAGCTTTGAACATTTGGGTGGCCGCCATTACGTTTCCGTCAAGATGGCGGCGATATAAAACATGACACTGGGGTGCCCTTTGCTAGTACTACCTCTCTACCAAATTTCGTTCCATTCGGTTTCACCGTGTTCGAATTAATAGGGGCAATTGATTTTCACACAAAGATGGCCGCCATATGCAAACTATTAGGCTGATGACCTATTAGTTTGGTCAAAGGATGCTGCCCCCATAAAGGTATGTTATTGCAAAATTTGGTAGAGATCGGATGATTAGGTTAGTCGTAATTTGATTTAAGCTTTGAACATTTGTGTGGCCGCCATTACATTTCCGTCAAGATCGCGGCGATATAAAACATGACACTGAGGTGTCCTTTGCTAGTGCTACCTTTGTACCAAATTTCGTTCAATTTGCGCTCACCGTTTTCGAATTGATAGGGGGGGGGCAGACATTCAGAGTACACACACTCACACACACACACACACACACACATACACACACACAGACAGACACACTTTTTTTCGCCCTGTAGTGATCTCATAAGTCTACTTTCATTTTTTGCAAAAATCGAAAGTAGGCAAAAAATAAGATATTTACACAGAAAATAAATTTAAAATACAAAACAAAAACTAGGAAATCTAAATTAATTGTCACAGGAATATACAATGGACAAGAAATAGCTGCTGCCGCCATCAGAGGAATGTTTGAAATTAAAAACATCACCAAACTCACACTACAAACGGCCATTACCCTATTTCATGCCAAAATATCTGCAGTTATAACATACGGTATTGAACTAATATGGGACCTTACCAACCTTGAGAAAATCAAATCTAGATATCTGAAGAGAGCTCTTGGAATAGCGAGAACGACCAAGTCCAGACTGGTACAGTATATGAACTGGCAAGGGCTCCGTTCTACATAGAGAACCTGAAACTCAAGCTGCTCCTACCACACATCAAGCGAGTATCTCAATTAATAGAGCTAAGGAAACAAAAAACAAAAGAAATACCCGAAGACTTTAACGCTACTGACGCCATGATCGACAGGAAATGGGCAAGAGCGAACCAAGAACAGCGATCGGTGCTAACCAGACTTTCAGTGCACGGCTATTATCACAAGATATGTAGAAATGACAAATTTCACGAACCAAACAATGCATGTGTATGTGTATACGGACATTGTGAAAAATACCACCTAACTAAATGTCTTAAGAGGATTAAGTCAATCATCGACTATAGCAAAGACTAGATCTAAATTTATCAAACATTGTACATAGAATATAAATCTTTATGTATGCACATTTGTGCACATTTTATGTAATAATAAGATACAAAATATGAAACACAGTATTAACACATTAAAGATTTTTTTTAATGTACAAATGATTGTATAACATATCCTATATACAGTATTAAAGGTAGATATTTAATTGTCAAGCCAGCCCCGTGTCGTTGGGATAGCGCACCTGCCTCACACCCGGACGCCCCGGATTCGATTCCCGGCTCCATCAGGAATTTTAGAAACTGACGTGAGGGCTGGAACGGGGTGCACTCAGCCTCGTGAGGACAATTGAGTAGCTGTCTGACAGTGAGGCAGCGCCTCAATCACGAAGACCAAGATTAACGGCCGAGGGGACCCTACGCGCTGTCCACGCTGACCACCCTGACCAGCGGGTGCTTGGTACGCCTGGGCCCTTTTATGGGCTGTAGCACCACTGGGTTTCTGGGGTTAATATTTAATTGTCGAACTGAATAAATTACAAAAACATTACTACAGTAAATACTGATTTTAAATATAAATTGCCAAAATTTTAATACTTTGACTGTTGACATTCTCAACTCACAATTTAGATAATACAACGCACAATAATAACCACTGTTTAAAATATCCAATTTCGAGTACAAACGAGGATACAAATTCTTGACCTGCAAGTTAGATATATAATTAAAATGAAAAAAGAATGAATAAAAATAATGTAATATGTTAAAAACTCATATTATGCTACAATGGATAAAACATTCCTAATCTAATATTGTTACTCCAGGTTGATAATTAAAGTTTAAAACGAATCAAATGCAGAAAGTAACACGGAAAAAAAAGATTTTATTTAGAAATATGAAGATAGATCGATAGGTAAGTAGGTAGATAAATAGAAAGATACGTAGATAGGTAGGTAAATGAATAGATAGATAGATAAATAGATAGTTACATAGATAGATAGATAGATAGATAGATAGATATGTAAATAAATAGATGGATAGATAGATAGATAGATAGATAGATAAGAAGCTAGATACATATATAGATAGATAGATAGATAGATAGATAGATACATAGATAGATAGATAGATAGATAGATACATAGATATATAGATAGATAGATAGATAGATAGATAGATAAATAGATAGATAAATAGATAGATAGATAGATAAATAGATAGATAGATAGATATATAGATAGATAAATATATAGATAGATAATTAGATAAATAAATAAATAGATAGATAGATATATAGATATATAGAAAGATAGATAGATAGATAGATAGATAGATAGATATATAGATAGATAAATACATAGATAGATAGATAGATAGATAGATAGATAGATAGATAGATAGATAGATAGATAAATAGATAACAAGATAGATACATATATCGATAGATATTTACATACATACATAGATAGATAAATAGATAGCTAAATAGATAGATAGATAGATAGGTAACTAGATATATACATAGATAAATAGATACATAGATAGATATTGAGATAAATACATACATAGATAGATAGACAGATTGATAGATAGATAGATAGATAGATAGATAGATAAATAAATAGATAGGTAAATAAATAGATAGATAGGTAAATAGATAGATACATAGATAGATACATACATAGATAGATAGAAACATGGATAGATAGATAGATAGATAGATAGATAGATAAATAAAGAGATAGAGAGATAGATATGTAAATAAATAAATAAATAAATAAATAAATAGGTAAATAAATAGATAGATACTGAAATAATTAGGTAGATCGACAGATAAATAGGTAACTAGATAGATAGATAGATAGATAGATAGATAGATAGATAGATCGGACCATAATTGCTGATCATAGGCAACCCGCACGCACGGACGTGATGTGGGTTGCCTATGCATGGGCGTGCTTACTAGAGGCTGAAATTTGGAAACTTTTTGGTCTCGTTTCCCACCTTACCGATAGATTTCCATCCAACTTGCTGTATTGGGCTCGATTGCAGGCCATAAGCTTCATTTTCATCCAACTCTGAAAACTCTGCCATGATGCGTTACGCGTCCAGACAGGGGGGTTGAGGGTGCAAACATTTCAAGTTTGGGGGATGGAATGACAATCAACGATCGAAAGGGGTTGATTTCGTGTCACCACTACTTCTAAAGGCCTTTACAGCCCATTAGCAGCACTGACAAACATCTCGATTAAAATCTTCCTTAGGGGTGAATCGAGACGGGGTGGTTTGGTCCCATGCCAGTTGAGGGTGTTGGGGAGGGAGGTGAACATTGACGGAGGCCTTAAGAACTTACTGGAATCAGCAACTGAGGATGGTGTGCAGGTGTTCAGGTGGTTAAACACACCCGGTACCTTCTCAGACGCCCCCTATGGTAGTTATTGTTTAGGGGATGATAAAGGGGATTGAAAATACGCAAACGTCAAATGTAACGATTTCAACATGTTTGTGAAACCTTTAAGAGCAAGTCTCATTCATTTTCGACTGCTTTGGCAACCTGCGACAAGTCTACAGCATTTTCGCAAACTTCAATTTGTGGTTTTCGAATATGGGCTGGGTTTGGGGGCGCTACCCCGAAACTACTCAAGTTGAGGAGTTGTGCTGAGGCATATGCTTGTTAGGCGTCAGGACAAACGTCATACTGAGATTTCGAGCTTATGCGGTCAACGTTTCAAAATTTGGTAGCCGTTGAAAAAAGTGGTGCTTTAATTTTATTGAGTAGCATATATGAGTATGCATGTAAGTTGCATAGTGTGTGGTTAAGTGCAAGAGAGGGCCTTGGAGCCCTAACTTCACCACAATAAAGGCACCAATAAATAATAAATAAATAATAGTTCCCTTAGCAGCCGCTTGAGTTACGCCAATGCAGCTCGCAGCACCCATTAAACTTGTAGTATTTCATATACAATTGTTTCACATCGAGCGCTTTGTATCCGAAGTATTGTCAATGAGCTATCGAAATAACCAATGAAACCCGTCCGTCGGTCGTGTTGAATAGGGCTTTGTGGAGCTACGGCTGAATGCAGTTCACTGGCTTTATTGTCAGAAAATGGCGCAGTCTCTTCTCTGTAAGCGAGCAGCGCTGTACTGTGGTCGTCAGACTATACCAGGGGCGTCCAGCCTTTGAACGCTCAGCGTGGTATTTAAGTTGCGCAGCACGCCGACAGTCTCGCTCCTGCCTTTCTTGGCTGGGTTGACTGATGGCACTGCGACAACTCTCCACTGTGTCTGACCGAGTCAAGTTGGGATCACTAACGCACCGGTCCACAGTGGGGCAACATTATTTTTACGTTTTAATCATGAATTTAGAGTGGAAGCAACGTGTATAATTTGTTTACTTCATAATAAACATCAGTTAAGACCTTTTTTAAGCTACGTCTACACATGCAAGAAATTGTCTAAGACTTGGCGTAGTCGGTAGCATTCTGAGCTTCTATGCCCAAGATAGCGGGTTCAAACTCGGCCGAAGCCGTCGAATTTTTTAAGAGCGTTAAAATCCCTCAGTATGCCTTCCTTCGGAGGGGAAGTAAAGCCGGCGGTCCCATGTCATAGATTTATGGCATGTTAAAGAACCTTCCACTAATTGCACCTGTGTGAAGCTAAATTGTATAGGTTAAGAATGTAAACAACGCTCTTAGGATCCTACGTTCGTTGAGAAGATCCGACAGCGGTGCCATCTAGTAGCTAAGTTCTGAACTTGGCCTAGTAGTCGTTGACGGTGGCGCTTGGCGGCAAAAGTAGGAACTATTTGAAAAATTCTAAGTTGCAGTACTTAAATTAAGAAACAGATAACACACACTATTACAGTCATCACAATTAACTCCGGTTATCAGACAGATTCTGCACACACCCAAAATACACGGGGCTACATTACCGCGTTGTCGCAGCCCCTAAACTTAAGAACCAACCAACCTGTCTAAGACTAGGAGTTGGATAGAGCATTCAGTTATCTCTTCAGAACAATTTTCTACCCCTAATTTACTTTTAACAAAGTCACAAAGTTCCACTTTTGACATAATCATCGAACCCAGTGCTTGAAACAGTTGTAAACGTGTGAGAACTGGTTGCGCGGCATCTTCTAAAACGTAAAACAACTAAGTTGCAAAAAGATGCAAACAATCTTATAACAGACGTAAACTACAAGAATCTATCTACATTTTAACATTAAGTAGAAAGTGACGCAGAGTGACGCGACATTCGAAAAATCAAAGTGAAAATTTAATTTTAAAAATAATAGTTAAATATTATATAATGCAAATATAGCTAAAATTACGTAACATTTATCCCCATTAATAACTGAAACATGTTACAAAGATCATACCTTCAGCTGCATGTTCCATCTTAAAGCATCACACTAACCACAAAGACAACCAAGCCACAGCCACTTACATTCACCCTCCAATTCAGACTGCTCGAACAGTGGTGACAGATTTACACTAAGATGCGTTTATATCCCAGAATAGTGAGCGGCAATTATATGAGAATGCTGTAGAAGTAATACATTTTGATTTTTTAATTATGAAAATAAATCATTTTGTCCTCCTAGATTTCGATTTTGACCCACTGTGCGGTGGATTAGTTGGTAGCATGTTGAACTGCTCTGCCCAAGATAGCGGGTCTCAATTTTTCTGTAGCGCCTAGAAGAATTCCTATTGAAGAACTTATTACATCTGTAGAATCCTCGGTACATCACCTCACACCTGAAGAGGCCGAGGAAGCCAGACAAGAATGTTCCAGAGTTCTCAAGAACGCTAAGCCACCTAACACCAACTTAAAACAAGGCGAAAGCCGGGCACTAAAAGATCTAAGGGACAATTCTGATATTATCGTTCTCCCCGTTGACAAGGGTAACGCGACAGTGGTGTTGGATAAGGATGATTATGATTCCAAGATCTCGTCTTTGTTATCAGATCCTGTATATAGGATTAATAGTCGTGATCCTTCTACTCGCTACTCAAATGTCACCGTCAAATTGATCAAGCAATCATCTATTCCAGCGGATGCAGCGAAGACTCTCCTTCCAGGGGATGCTATTCCTCCGAGACTCTATGGTCTTCCTAAAATACATAAAGAAGATGTTCCTCTTAGACCTATTGTTAGTACGATTGGTTCTCCTACATATGCCCTTTCCAAATACTTAGGTAGACTACTTCAGCCGCTTCTGGGTAACACGCCTTCGTACATTAAGGATTCCACACACTTCGTGGAAAAGTTGAAAGCTATAACACTTCAGCCGGGTGATATCCTAGTGAGTCTCGACGTGGTGTCTCTGTTTACGAGAGTACCTATTGATGGTGTTATGTCTCTCATTAATGGCTTTTTTTCTGAAGACATCACAAGACTTTTTTTTTATCACTGCATGACCTCCTCCTACTTTCTATGGAATGGGAATTTTTATGAGCAGACTGATGGTGTGGCCATGGGTAGTCCTCTCTCTCCTGTTGTGGCTAATTTCTTCATGGAGAACTTTGAAGAGAAAGCTTTGTCGTCGGCTCCTTTCAAACCGAAGATCTGGTGGCGTTATGTGGATGACACGTTCGTTGTTTGGACGGAAGGTGAGGAAAATCTTAGCCATTTCCTGGATCACCTTAATCTCCAGCACCCTTCTATTTGTTTCACCATGGAAAAGGAATCTGACGGCAAAATACCGTTTTTAGATGTTCTCGTCACCAAGAAAGAGGATGGATCTTTAGGACACAGCGTTTTTCGTAAGCCAACACACACCAATAGATATCTCCACGCAAGTTCTCACCATCACCCTGCCCAGAAACATGGTATCCTTACAACTCTAAATACCCGGGCTAGGAGGATTTGTGAAGTGTCTTCTTTACAAGAAGAAATTAATACCTTGCGAACCACCTTTGAGAGCAACGGTTATAGCAAGGCTTTGATTTCTACGGTTCTGAAACCAACAAATAATAATAGGACGTCAGTTGAGAAAAGAGATGTAAGAGGAACTGCTTACCTACCGTACATACATAACACGACGGATCGTATTGCTAAAATCCTACGTCGGTACAACATACGGACTGTATTTGGAACTTCTGTTAAGATTAGGCAACTCCTGCGACCAACTAAGGGCAGTTTGCCTAAATTGCAACAACCGGGTATCTACAGAGTTCCCTGTACTTGTGGCAAGGTTTACATCGGGCAGACTTCGAGAACAATATGCACTCGCATTAAGGAACATAATAGATGTATCAGGCTCATTCAACCTGATAAATCAGCTGTTGCCGATCATGCATTAACACCTGGCCATGATGTCATGTTCCAAGGAGTGGATGTTCTTGCCCGTATAAAGCAATATCGTCCCAGAATCATCAGGGAGGCGGTTGAAATACGTAAACACCCAGATAATTTCAACCGCGACACCGGCTACAATCTCAGTGAATCCTGGCTACCTATTATAAGAACCCTGAGAAAGTAATTCACTGCTGCTTTCCGTTGTCCCTAACATGGGGCTATAATGGCGTCCATCTTTGGGCACCTTCTATATGTTCTTTGTTGCTTTCTCTTAGCAATCATTGTCGTATTCCAGATTATTCCTGACGAAGAAAGGCATGGTTTCTTTCGAAACGTGTCGAATTTTAATATAATAAACACGGCATAAGCCCAAAATTCAACATTATGAATAGTAACACGGGCCGTGAAAGTCTAAATGAAAATAATACTGTTCCGTCAGCTTTAAAACCGTTACCGAACTTCCGCACTAAACGATGCAAAGCATCACTCTTCGCACTTTTGGGACGCATCGTATTCGTTGAAACGAGAACACCACTATGTCAGTGTACTCACAAGTTTTGCAGACCACTGTGATATGAAGTGCAATTTCCCGTCAAGGTAAGGACTAGTGGAGGCTTAATGAGACTGTTGACTTCACCCCCTCCCCCCCTCTAATGTCTCACTCAAAAAATCGACCGAGGAATTCCTGTCTTGAAATACTACTACAATACAGATACAAGGGTGCACTGACGAAATAGAGCCGGAAATGTAGGCAGCAGTCATCCAAGAAGTACAACATACTGTACCACCAAAATATATGAAATATGTAGGCTAGCCTACTTATGAATAAATAAGCCAGAATAAATTTATAGAAACGAGAGGAATATGCAAATAAATAGAAAATATTTAGTTAAACATATTTAAACACATAAAACTATCCGAACCTTACTGATAAGGTATCATGGAACTCATTTAAGACATTGCAATTTGGTCTTATTAATGGTTTTTTCCTCTTGTTTTCATTTTGTTTAAATTGATTTCATATTTACAGTATACTGGATACCGTTTGACGTTCGACCGATCAACCACAACGCGGCGAAGGCAGTACGAGAGGGAGTGAGACGGGAAAGTGAGCAGGAGATACAGGCATACAGTCTTCACCCACCATCGCTGCAAGTACGTCCGCGCCAGAAGCACGCTGGCATGAAGCCGGCCGGCATGCTGTATGACACCTCTAGACTACACATTTAACCGGAGCTTTGGGCAAAGCTCTGAGGCACCATTGCAAGTGCACGACGTAGCGGGGTGGGGGTGGGGGGGGGGGGGTGGCAGGAGGAGAGGGAGGGGGCACATGAAGGGAGGGGGGGGGGGAGAGGGAGGAAGTAGACGCAAGGTCGTTATGTATTACGTATAACAAGGGTGATATAGACATTTTAGAAGACTTGTACCAGTGTTGCCTTCCTAATCGAATAAAAGAATTGAAGAAGGGGCTAAGTAGCAATCTTAAAATGTTCAGTAAAGGGCGTTTAACCCTTCATGTTCGACGATGTCGAAATGTAAATATTATATGTCAGAAAACTGTATCATAATGAGGGTCATTATAACACTATTTTTCATTATGAAACAGTTTCTCCCACAAATCAGAGCTCAAGAAACAGTTGTGTGACCAATTATTTAAGGATAGCATCGCATCTGCGCTGACTTCCACGGTCTTCTATTTTAAACTTCACTGCGTGGCTAGTGTCATAGTGGGATATTTGAGGAGGCCATGGTAAAATACAAGTTATTCTCTGCGTCCCATGCGCTCTATTCAGTACATAAAACTGGCGAAATCTCGACAGATATTTATGAATAGTTATGTTCGAACATAAAGTAGTTATAATTATCGTCGAACATAAACAGTCGTATGCAACTCGCCTATAATGGTGATTAAGACACTCGTAAGGAAATTATAAAACTCGCTTCGCTCGTTTTGTAAACATACTCGTGTCTTAATTATTGCCATTATAGGTTCGTTGCATGATGTGGTATTACAGGACAACATCCTCCCTATATTATTCTGCTAAGATCCCATTCTGGTTTTGTACCGAAGATAAGGTCCTGTTAACACCAACCTACACATATGGGGTACCTACAGGTTCCGCATAACCCCATGTGTGCCCGAAACGCACTCACTTCCTCTTTAAATGCCTCACAATTAAATAAATACCTTAAAAATGTACATCTACAATGGGAGCACCGTAACCTGGCGAGCCTGCCGCTAGAGCGCAGGGCAGCGCGGCGGCGGGAGCGTGGCGTACTGCTAGGCGAGCCTGCCACTAGAGCGCAGGGCAGCGCGGCGGCGGCAGTCATATGACGGGAGCGCGGCGTACTGCTAGCTGAGGAGTCTTTCAGCAGATGGCACCGGTGTGGTCTCGCCAAGACTTTCCCTAGGGTGCAATCCTTTGCAAATGTAAAAATTGCTGTAGAAGAAACTCCCGAACAAACAACAACCGATGAATTCGTTGTAACATCGAATATTGTCTACAAAAAGGTGCTGTGACAAGTACAAAACACTGTTCTACATAATTATTAGTGTTCTTCTCATGTACGTATGCCGTTTAACAACAATAAATACATTTCTTCAATATTTAAAACTTCGTTCTCCATCATTCTTCCCTACTACCCCATAAACCTACATTCACGTTGCGAATGCTCGCATGGGCCCACTAGTATTACTTAATTATTTTTTAATTATTTTAGCCTAATTTTAATTGTATTATATACTTTAATTTTGGTTGCTTAATAGAACATTATGCAACGAGCCTATAATAGCAATAATTAAGACACGAGTATGTTAATTACCATTATCAGTGAGTTGCGTACGACTGTTTATGTTCGACGTTAATTCTAACTTTATTATATGTTCTAACATAAATATTCATAAATACTTGTATCTGTCGAGATTCTTTCGGTTTACTTCCTCTTCTTGGAGCTCAGCAATTGATCTCTACCCAATAACGAATTCCAAAGCTTTCAAACATTGATTATCCTGAAGTAGCACCAACAGCGCATAGGTACTATGTTGGATCATTTTGTTATTTTGGTCAAATAACACAAAATAGGCTGTTACAAAGGTTTTAAAATTAAAAACTATCGTCTTATCAACTAGTTATTCCTCAAATTCGATGCGTATAGAATGTGAACGGAAGGAAAATCAATGGAGTCCCAAATAGAACAGTTATGAGGTCTGGCGGAAAAGTTTCGCATAAGAATGAATTTACTGAACAGAGAGCTGGAGTATAATTTCCATCATACGCCTGCTTCCTCCATGACGTTCTGATGTGTTTTTGTCAACAACAGCATTCACTAACGCCCTGTGTAGAAATGGGAGTTGCGGATATTAAGGTACAGTGCTATTTCTTTTGGAATATTGCCCAGTTTGTTTATGCGAACATTAGGGACGCTGCACATTTTCCATGCCATTTACGCGAGTTTTATAATTTCCATACGAGTGTCTTAATTACCATTATAGGCGAGTTGCATACGACTGTTTATGTTCGACGATAATTATAACTTTATTATATGTATTAACATAAATATTCATAAATATCTGTTCAGTCACTAGAATGTAGTGATCGGGTGCTGCGGTGAGTAGTATATCTCTTGTTTCCAAGTTCTCTGGACAACCGACGCATGCGCTCTGTGTGCTTCAATGCCATATGTTCAGATTGTGCATCAGTATTCAGTAAAACTGTCACCGAAGTCGTTTCAATACAACGCGCTGTATAGAAATTAGACTTGAGGATATTAAGGCACAGTGCTATTTCTTGTCTCATATTCACAAGTTTATTTACGCGAACATATGGACGGTGCACTTTCGGTAATTTATATAGACATGTTGGATTTTGAGCAAATGCGCGAAGTTATCCTTATCTAATTGGTCACACAACTCTTTCTTGAGCTCTGATTGGTGGGAGAAACTGTTTCATAATGAAGAATAGTGTTATAATGACCCTCATTATGATACAGTTTTCTGACACATAATAGTTAGGGTCGAACATAAATGTTTTTATATTATTTGTATAATCGAAATGTAATGTTCCTCAGGCGGTCAACAGGATTGTACCCAATTGTAATGGGTAATCCTGAAAAGAAAATTACATGAAATTAGTAAAAACACTAGGATGACCAGTTTTGATCTTCAAGCGATCATCATCACATCCTTTATACTTAGGCTATTAAATCTATGTCTACAAGTACGGATTATGATATTTACAACATATACACTTATTTAATTTCAGTAGTGATTCTTCTTCTTCTTTATATGCCGTCTCCGCGTCGAAGATTGGCGATCATCATTGCAATCCCTTGCCTCGAAGTTGCCGTTTGAAACAGAGATGCTGAGTCAAGTTCAAACCATTCCCGCAAATTCTTGAGCCAGGAGATCCTCCTCCTCCCTGGTCTGCGCCGTCCTTCAATCTTGCCTTCCATGATTAGCTGCTGGAGTCGGTACTTGTTATTTCGAATCACGTGGCCAAAATATTGTAGCTTCTGTCGCTTGATATTGTAGAGCACCTCCATCTCCTTGCCCATCCGATCCAGCACCTCGGTGATTCTCACCTTGTCGGTCCACGATATACGAAGCATGCGACGATACAGCCACATTTCAAATGCTTCGCACTTCTTCTCCAAGGTTTTGGTTAACTAGTTCAAATGTGTGAATTCTTGTTGAGATACTGATAGTGGTGATCGACTTTCAAATGTTCTTGCTTAGTGTTCAGTTAGGGGCAGATGACCTAATAGTTACGCCCCTAAAACAACAATAACTAACTAACTAACTAACTAACTAACTTAGTGTTAAGTTCAGGCAGGTGGCAACTGCGTGGATACGGACCACACATCCCACACATCCCTCAAACAGCTAAGTGCAGAATCCACAATAACCTGACCATTTAATAACAATCACATATTCCCAATCTTTCTGTATTTCACAGAGCCAGACTTTCTTTGTCTTTTTCTCTTGGAGAAAAGTAAAACTTCGGTTGGTTATTCGTGCCTGATTCGTGTTGACTTTATTCTGGTCACATACCCCAAAAAAAAGCAACCTTTTTTCCGCATCACATCAGGTATTATTTTCATCATCATCATCATCATCATCCTTTCATGTGTTAGTCCTAGAAGAACTGTTACTATCTAAACAAAAAAATTGAATTTTCACGCCATGTATTCCTGGGGCGACGTATAGATCTCTTCCCACCGGGGCAGTAGTTGACAACTGCTTTAGGGATCCTGCTTTTGTCCATCCTGTTAAGGTGTCTTAGCCAATTTCTTTGGTATTCATGGATGTATTCCAATATAGGTCTGCTGTTAAGACCATTCAACACATCTGCGTTCCGTTTGTGATTCCACTTAATGACTCCAGCTGTTCGTCGCATATACATGTATTTCATTTCGGCGGTAGTTATTATTATGATGCTTGCCACGGTGGATGAGTGGTTATCGTGTTGGATTACTAACCTCAAGCTTGCAGGTTCGCTCCTGGTCGTGGTAAGTGATTTTTGAAAGGCGGCAAAAATCACGACACGCATGTCATACGATGTTGGTATGTTAAAGAACCCATTTGAATTCAGTAGGCCATGTTCATAATGGCAAAATTAATCTTGGGAGTTTCCGCCAACACAAAGTTCTTCATTTCTCTACTAGAAAGCGCTAGGCTTATAATGTCAAGGAGCTTAGATATCTAACCTCCGTGACTTTCATAGTGCTTCAAGGAAACACAAAAATTCGACACGCAAACTACCCTCTGGGTGTCAAAAACAAAGCTTGCACCCGGCGCCGAGGCCATACAATATTATTATTATTAGTAGTAGTAGTATTATTATTATTATTATTATTATTATTATTATTATTATTATTATTATTATTATTATTATTCGACATACCGGTACGTGTTGTATTCAGTATGCATGTCACATCAGTGTCTCCTCACCCGAGTGAAACCCTCGTGCGTCTAGCCGTTTGATTGGTGGAACACTTGCTATAAAGTGGCATTGTAGCTAAGTCTATGAAGTGTAACGACTCAGCCACCTCTAAATGAAGGCAGTCAAGTTTTCTTTAATGCGCTTATTACGACGACGAGCCGAGTTTTAACACGTCCTAGAGTGGTCGTTTGCAAGACCTTCCAGCTCCCAGAGGAGATGACAAGACGCTGTGGAAGCTCGTAATCCAGTACGTGCTAACTTCGCCAACAGAGACATTGATTGATCTCCAAGTTAAAACTTCAGCGTTTTTACGCGACAAGTACATCGCAGTATGGTTACTTTAACGAAAAATATGAGTATGCCATAGTACATTATGCAACGAGCCTGTAATGGCGATAATTAAGACACGAGTGTCATAATTACCATTATAGGCGAGTTGCATACGACGATAATTCTAACTATTTTATGTTCAAACATAAATATTTATAAATATCTGTCGAGATTTCGCCAGTTTTATGTACTGAACACAGCGCATGGGACGCGGAGAACACCATGTATTTGACCATGGCCACTTCAAATACCCCACTATGCCTTCCTTCGGAGGGGAAGAAGAGCCGTCGAGCTCATGTCATAGATGTATGGCATGTAAAAGAGCCTTGCACTAACTACACTTGTGTGAAGCTACATTTCTAGGTAAGATTTGATTAACGCTCTTAAAGTTCCAACGTTCGCTGAAAGGTGCTGATTGCGATGGCATCTTGTAGGCAATTCCACAGCTAGGTGTAGTTGACGGTATCATTTGGTAGCAAAAGTAGGAACTAAGTTACTTGAAATTGATCGTCTGCAGTCCTTACCTGAAATACAGATAACACACACTAATGCAGCCATCACAATTCACACTGGATATCAGACAGATTCTACACACACCCAAAGTACACGGGGCTACATGGCCGCGTTGTCGCAGTCCCTTAACTGAGGAACCAACCAATTAGCAACCAACTAACAACCCTGTAGCTCTCTAGTCCATTGAGAGCCTTGACCTACCAAGCAAGCGCTGCTCAGCCATATGGTTTGCGCACAGACGCGAGATCAGAATGATATGTTAATCTTGGCTTTCTTTACCAGGGTTGCTGCCTCTCGGATCTAAAAGCTACTCAATTGTCCTCAAGAGACTGAGTTCACCCCTTTCCAGCCCTCATGTAAGATCTAAAATCCTCCTAGGTAAATGGCAGTTTATTATTATTTAGGCTATCACTCGTGATACGAGTATGATTGTCTTCCAAGGTACGGTTATGTAAATCTCAGCTGTAAACCAATATTAGGCGTAATCATATTGCGTGAGTTCTTTGGTGACTGAAAAGTGTACAGTCCGATCCGAGAACCACAGACTCTTCCACGATATTGGCACACAAGGTCTTGTTCGAAGAGCAAGTGGCCTTGATGGACGTGGTGGCGCCACTCTGATCGGTCGGATGCGACAGCCTCCCAGTTGCCTGTATCAATTTGACATTTCTTCAAGTTGGTCTTCAGAACATCTTTGTAGCGTTTTTGTTACCCACCCTGCTTTCTCTGACCGATATTCAGCTGGCAATATAAGATTTGTTTTGGGAGGCGGGACTCAGGCATGTGAACTACATGACCTGATTTATTATGAGAGCCTCTATACTAATAGTGCTATCTTCCTCTAATACACTTGTACTGTATTAGTGCGCCGGTCTTGCCATTTAATACCAAGAATTCTCCTAAGGCATCGTTGATGGTATTTTTCTAGAGATAAGAGGTGCCTTCTGTAAGTAACCCAGGTTTCGCAGCCATAAAGCAGAGTGGTAACTACAACAGCTTGATAAACGTATAATTTTGTTAAAATGCTAATGTCGTGGTTGTCAAAGACGCGAACGAGCAAACGTCAGCTAAGCTACTCCTATAGTGCCGGCGTATTTCATAGCCAACAGAAATATCTAAATTCTTGAATTCATTTCTAAGCGACAGAACCCTCACTTCTTAGCTCACGACTACATGGACAAAGAAAGGTAATACATCATACGCTGATGTACAGTGCGTCCAAGAAGTATTGTTATAGTATTGATTAGCTCAGTAGGAATGGGGCCAATGACTTACTGTAAATCTTCTAACGCAGTAGCCACAGGTTATCAAGGACGGACACACAACGCATACATTGAAACTGAGTTAAGTTGTTGTTAATAATCAATTTTAGAGGCTTGGGACATCTTCGTCATCAGCCCCATGTAGTCGGGTGGGTGTTGGATTTGTCTAATAACCTGTATTTATGTGATGGCTGTGGTAGTGTGTGTATCTGTATTAGGAATAAGGTGCTCCTGGACTTTAAATAGGTTACTATCCCGGCATTTACCTGGAGAGAGTATAGAAAATTATAGGTGAAAACTGCACTCAAGATACCCGCCTTCATTGCCAGGATTTGAACCTGCGATCTTCAAACTCACCGCTGCTACTCGCGGTCGTGGTGCACGATTTAACGAGCACGGCTACGCTGCTGAAAAAAAGTTAACAATAGACCCTTATTTTATTTGTAAATTTGTTGCGTTGTTGTAATTGTTGATTCATTTCAGGGCTTTGTGACATTGTGACATATAGCCCCGTGTATTTGTGTGTGTGTTGAATCTATCTGATACCCTGTGTCATTGTGAGGTCTCTACTATTGTGTGTATTTTGTAATTGGGTTTAGAAATCGGGTAGAAGGTGACCGTGCCCTTAAGTTCGGAACCATCCCAGCATGTGTTTGGAGTAGAAGTAGGTAACCACAGTAAACCATTTCCAAGATGGCTGAGATTGAAATCGAACACAACTCTTCTTAGTTTTGCCTCACGATGCTAAGTGTACCCACTTCCAGCCCTTAGACCAGATTTAAATTCCTTGGCAGAGCCGGGAATCGAACCCACACCTCAGGGGTGACAGCCAAGAATGCTAGCCACTGTGCCACAAGGCGGACAAAAGATAGAGGAGGTTTGACCCCTCGTATAATGGCAGTATCAGGAAATAAATGGCTCGAGCCAATTAGTCTTTTACACTGAATGGATCTACAGTATTTGACACAGGTTTCACTTTCCTAAAGTAGCCTATTTGTAATAGATCGAGAATATTATACGTAGACTGTTCATTAATCACCAATAATACGTGTTTCTTTTACTCCTTTTGGATATCTTATGTTGTTGTTGTTGTTGTTTGAGTCTTCAGTCTATTGACTGGTTTGATGCAAATCTCCATGTCTCCCTGTCCTGAGCTAATCGTTTCATTTCCACATAGCTACCACACCCTATATCCGAGACAATCTGTTTAACATACTCTAACCTTGGTCTACCCCTACAGTTCTTGTCCTCGACCCTTCCTTCAATTACTATGCATGCTATTCCTGTGTGTCTTAGTAGGCTATGTGTCCTAACAACCTATCTCTTCTCTTCATTTGCAGTCGCCAGAAACATCTCTCCTCTCCCACTCGACTTAATACCGCTTCGTTTGTAACCCTATCTAACCACCTGATCTTCATCATACTCCTGTAACACCACTTTTCAAACGCTTCAATTCTCCTCTTTTCTGCTGCACCAATAGTCCAAGATTCACTTCCATACAGCGCCACGCTCCAGACAAATGTTTTCAAAAATGACTTCGTAATACCTTATACTAACTAAAATGTTACTTGTTTTACGTCCCTTTTAACATCTGCGGCTTTTAGAGACGCCGGGGTGGCGGAATTTTGCCCCGAAGGGGATCTTTAACGTAAATATACTGAAATGGCTCCGGGGAGCGTGATAGCGCAGTGGCTTAGCTGTTCGTCTTTCACCCGGACGGCCGGAGTTCGAATCCCGGTGACAGCGGGGTGGAATTTTCACCTGAAAATCACGTGGTGTCAGGAAGGGCATCCGGCCTTAAATCCCCGGCCAAAACCCAAACGAGCATGGTTGGCTCTGGCGACCCCGATTAATTGGGAAAAGCCGAAGAAAGTAGTTATAATGAAATGGCTCCCTCTCGTTTGCGCATCCTCAAACTCCAGCTGACTGCGCCAGGATTCGATCCTGAAACCTTGGGCACAGCAACGAGAACGTTACCGCTGAGCCTAGCAGCCAGCCCTGATAGTAACATTGATGAAATAATAACGAATTCAATGGATGGGTCTAGCCGAGCCACGTGGTTAGTTGAAAACTACATTATACGTAGTAGAGTCAATAAGTTCGCGGACTGGGCGTGTGTTGTCCTTGTGGTGCACTACAGAATATAGGTTGTGCCGTAGGATGGTGCAGTGTGCGTCATTCTATCGTTCCAGCAAGAGGGAGTTGTGTGAGTACAATGCCAGTAGAAGTACGGGCTCTGTTATGAACGGACGTTAAATGCGCGTGGCGGAACTTGAGGAGAATGTCACAGTTTGAGCAACGGACAAACGTCAAGTTCTGCCAATAATTAAGCAAATCCGCTAGTGAAACGTTTCAGATCATCGTTTTTCGACTCATTGGGTAATTTTCACATTGAATTCATCTCACAAAGAGCAACTGTTAACAAAACCACTACTAGGAGATCCTTCGCCCACTACGCGATTCAATTCGTCGTAAGTGTCTTGAGGAAGAACTAGTTGTTGTTATATGACAACGCCACGGCACATCACTCTGTGTTTGTCTAAGAGGAACTCGCAAGGCAACAGGTCACCGTTTTGCTACGCCATCCGTACTCACCTGATTTCGCACTATGCAATTAATTTCTCTTTCTCAGATGGAAAGCAAAGCTGCATGAACGTAGATTTCATTGATGTTGATATTCGTTAGGGGTTTTGTGACATCGTGGTTATGTAGTCCCGTGTATTTCGGCGAGTGTTGAATGAGTCTGACGTCATAACCACCAGTGTCACTGTGATGTGTGTACTAGTGTCTGCATATTGAGGTATTATTTGGGTAGGCAGCAGCCGTGGCCTTAATTTAGGTACCATCCTGGCAATCTTCTGGAGTAGAAGTGGGAAACCACGGAAAACCACTTCCAAAATGGCTGAGGTATGAATCGAACACGCCTCTTCTCTGTTTTACCTCACGGGGCCGTAAATATAATTTGTTCAAGGAGATCATTACTGCCACAAGAGACGTTGTGCGGGGCCTACCTGTCAATATCATTCAACGTTGCTTCTAGCAGCTTTACGAACGTGGCAGACGTCATAACGGCCAATGGCGATTATTTTGAGGGGGGATGTGGTTCTGTGTAAGTTTTCGCCGTGTTGTGCAGCAACGTGAATGACTTACTGTGTCTGTTGGTGGCCTAAACTATAGGCGCCCCAGCACGAATTTAATGACTCTACCATACTACGTATGTAGTTGTTTAGGGAAACTATATTTTCCACTGCTGGTAACACTGGAATGAAAGTCTTACGAATGACCACGATGGAGAGATGCAGTAAGTCCAGAGATCAGAGGTTTGAATCCCGGCGCTGACAATGGCTACCCTGTGCATGAAATTTTCACGGTATTTTTTCACACAAATGCTGGGATAGCATCTAATTTCAAGTAACGGAGTACGTACCTTATTCCAAACCCTAATAATTATAGTCACCACAGAAACACTTATTATCAGACAAACACGACTCACAAACCCAAATACACAGGGTTGATGTCCGAGATGTCCCAAGACTCTACACAGAATTAACAACTACAGCTTTCCACCATTAGTTTTTTTTTGTATCTGCAATAGGAAATTTACAGCACTAACATCATGAGACCACTTCGTGGAGTAGAGGCCAGCATCTTAGGCTTCGTTGGCCTGGTTGGTAGGATGCTGAACTGCCGTTCCCGAGATAGAGGGTTCCAACCCTGTTGAAGTCGTCAGATTTTTAAGAGCGTTAAAATCCCTCAGTATGCCTTCCTTCGGAGGGGAAGTAAATCCGGCGGTCCCATGTCATAGATTTATGGCATGTAAACGTTATTTCTACTAACTAAACTTGTGTGAAGGTAAATTTCTAGGCTAGATTTCGTTGAAACGCTCTATCATAGTTCCAACGTTCACCACCAGGTATCAGTGACATCTGGTAGTGAAAGTTGTAACTACTTGAAATTGATCGGAACTTGTAGCTCACCCCATGGGTGTCCGCTTGAAGCAGCTACAGCCACTGGCGAGCCGAACATGTCCTCAGACACTCCCGGTACTAAAATCCACACGCTAAATAAATAAATAAATAAATAAACCCATGTGGTCCGAGTTCGGTTTCCGGTTCAGCCAAGAAATGTTTTCTAGTCTGAGGGCTGAGAAGGGGTTACACAGCCTCGTGAGGCAGAACTGAGAGGAGGAGGGTTTGGTTTCCACCTCAACCATCTTTAAAGTGGTTTACCAGTCTACTCCAGGTAAATGCCGGGATGATTCCTTACTTATGGCCACAGCCGCCTTTTATCCAATTTCTAGTCCAAATTATATAAATTTATATTGTTGCAGAACAAAAACATACTGGAGAATCATATATCATCGTATTATAAATATAGCGCTTGCATCCAGCGAGTGAGAACTGAAGTGCGCTTGCACGTTTAGCCATGGTGTCGGAAATTTGCTAAAGCTAAACTGTCCACGCTAATTCCAGGCACCCAGTTCAAAAATATATCCATGTTAATACATACACCAATACAGCCATCACAATGACACAGGTTATTAGACTTTGAAGCCATTCTTTTAGTGTTGCCTGTACAAACTTATCATTTGTAGCTCCTCAGTCGGTCAACATGATTGTGCCCACTGAATGGATATATAGCCTACTTTCTCCTAAATGCATGGGTATAGTTATAACTCTGGCCTGTTTACCATCTCTTGATGAATGCAGTACATTTGCATTTGTCTGTTGGCACAGGCTAGAGTAAAATGTGGCTTTTCATCCGTGTCTCAGTCTCACTCAAGGCTGTGATTATATGGAAGCTACTGAGGTATGGGTGGTGCTTAGTAATGACATTCAGAGCACAGTCAGTGCCTGTGGATGCTGTGAAAGGTTCTACTCATAGGGTTAGCACTGCTGTGCTGACTCAGTGAGGAAAGTAATGGCAAACTACCTCACTCCTCTTCTTGCCTAGTACGCCTCAATATAGCGCTGCCTTGGGTTTTTGTGGGTATCTGCCCACATAACCTAACGCCGGTGCTTTTGAGGATCCAACCAGCCTTCGGGCAAGACTACCTAACAGACAGTTATAACTCTTTTATATGTCCTTTTCAGGGAGTATGATTGAATCCTGGTTGTAGTAGCTTGTAGAAATATAACGTGCTATATTATACGTTGATTGATTGAATCCTCACATGAATTATAAATACACACATTAATAAAGCCATCACAATAACACAGGTTATCACGCAAGTACACGGGGATAAATGACCATGATGTCCAAGCCTCTCAAATGAAACAACAACAACATCTTCCTACCCAAATCCTTCCTCGTATAAAAGTACACACACTAGTACAGACATCACAGTGACACAGTTTATCAGACAATTTCTACACACACCCAAGTACACGGGGCTATATGGCCAATATTCCACGAAGCCCCTAAAGAATCAACAACATCAACAATAGTCTGTACCACGGATCAAGAACAACGAATTTTAATCGATGTAGTCAAGTGTTGAAATATGTGGTGTTATACAGTAAGTATAAATAATATTTTCGATTGCAAATATACACTCTATATTCTTAATATTATAACGCGTGAGTAGTGTGCCCAACTAAATCAGTTAATACAAACAAATCAGGTCAAAATTTGAACCCGTTTGGATTAGATCCACGAACCTTCAAGTTAAGACTTAAACACGCTAGCCTGCTACTAAACATGGCCAATGCTAGTTTTGCGTTAACAACTGGTTAAGTATAACTGTACACCACATTTTGTCTTGGAAAGTATGATTTCATTATCGTTTTCTGTCGCTTTTATAAACCTTTTGATACTAAATTGGCATAATTTTGTTCATTACATTCCTAAAAGAATAGACTATCTACTGAAATATGAAGTAAGCATGCAGTAGCCTCCATTTTTTCCCAACGGGGCGGCACGGCCCAGCAGGATACGGCTCGGTCAGCCTGAACTGTTAGTCACCACTACGGAAGATTATTCTATTATTTAATGTTAATATCCTACAGATCACCTCCTTGAGGACAGGCTAAACCACCCTCTGTACGATAAGCGGATCTATTGAGGCCGCGCCTAATTGAATCATAAGTTACGCTTAGGCTATAATAATTGCATGATTCATACATCCGCCAACTTAAAACTATTTGGCTGATGACCTTGTAGTTTAAGTAAAAGCCTCTTCCCACAACAAGGTATATTGTTGCAAAATTTGTTAGAGAACGGATGATTAGATCAGTCGTAATTCGATTTAAGCTTAGGACATTTGGGAGGGCGCCATTTCTTTTTCGTTATGATGGCGGTGATATACAACATGACACTGAGTTGTGCTTTGCTAGTGCTACCTCTGAACCAAAGTTGGTTCGATTTGATTTCGCCGTGTTTGAATTGATACAGGGGATCGGGTTGCACACATATATGGCCACCATCTTGAAACTATTTCGACGATGACCTTTTAGTTTAGGCAAAAGACGCTTCTCACATGAAGGCATATTGCTGCAATCTTTGGTAGAGATCATATGATTAGGTTAGTCGTAAATTGATTTAAGCTTAGAACATTTGGTTGGCCGCCATTCCGTTTCAGTCAAGATGGTGGCGATATAAAACCACTGAGGTGTCATTTGCTAGTACCACCGCTGTACCAAAGTTGGTTCAATTTGGTATCACTATGTTTGAATTGATTGGGGGGGGGGGGCAGATATACACACTCACACACACACAGACAGATTGACAACTTTTGTCCCGATTAGATCTCATAAGTTTACTTTCTGGAAAAAAAATACATGTATTAGCTAATTATCACAATTAAATGGGGGCAATTTAGGATTACGCGTTTCGATCCACAAGTCGGAATCGAAAATCAGCATTTGAGCATGTTTGGCTTTTATACATATGTGGATTTTATATTTATTGTTCACACCTTCAATTGTTTATTAATGCTAAACCAATCATCGTGGTTTATTCTGAGGATTCTCTACATTATCTAAGAGATATGAGACCTAAGAACGTTGATAATCCAGCATCTCATGGAGAGAAATGTCCTGACATCCGATATAGACTATCTCAAATGTGTTGGATGTAGCATGAAACACAATAAATGATGTCACATGTGATAGCCAAGATGACAAGGTTCGGCTCGACCGCGATGTACAAATGAAGGAGATGACAGATTTGCTGTCAGCACATAATGGGACTTGCCAGCGACAATATTGTTTCTCGTCGCCTGGCGGAGGTACGAAATGAGATTGTGTCTGCTCAGGCCCAGTATTGTATGTACAATAGTTCGCCTTCACTATGTTTTTGTTTCATTTAGGGGCTTTACGGCATCATACAGTGTTGCCATGTACGTGCTGATTTCTGATTGGTTGCACCTTGAGATGCGTGCGAGCCGCCATCGTCGTAGTTCGTATAATTGGTGAATAAAAAGACGGGTTATTGTGCATTCGGCTGCACGAACCGACCATTAGATGGATTTACAGTATCATGAAAATATTTCCTAGGGACCTAATTAGAAGGAAAATATCGACTGCCCTGTTTAAATGAGAAGAATGGTTTGCTACTAATATATCGTGTTTATGTGAGATATCTGAATGAGACTACCAGGATTGTGTCTGGATGCCTTAGACCAAGACCACTTCAGAAGATCTACCCTCTTATTGGAATTTCTCCACCTCATGTCCGAAGAATGGTAGCTGCAACATCTGAGAAGAAACGACAAGAAACCGATTCAAGGCATTCACTTTTCTGCCAACAACCAGCCCGACAGAGACAAGTCCACAAAAACAGCTTTTTGAGGTGAGTATCAGCCCTCGACGGCTCACAAGAAGCTGCCTGTGTTAAGATATGGAAGACAGAAATCAAAGACCCAATTATGCCTCTATCAGAAAACAAGTAATTCCGTGAAGAACTATACAGCCTATTTTCATATATCCTACTTATGTTGGCTGCCACTATCAACATATAAAATTTCAGTTTGATTGCTGTTATAGATTCGTAGATATTCAGAGCCGTCTAAATATTTCGGATGGTCGCCGTGTTGGATTTTATATATGTAGGTCATAGAGTTATGTACTGTCACATGAAGATCAGGGTGTACCTGTAGCATTCAAACTTCAATCACATGATTAGGACTCAAGAAATAACAAGGAGATTTTAAAATTTCGCACAGCTGCCATCTTGTGGTTATGGAAACAATTGACATAAATTAGATGCCAGTGGATTAATATTCGTATAAGGATTTACTGTACCAAGTTTCACTGCACTCGGATGGTTAAATTACGAAAAACGTCTATGTGAATATTTATACTTCGCGTCGCCGCCATGTTGGATTTGTGATCACCAGATTATTTAAAGTCCTATAGGTGAACTTAAGTTCATAGCCCCTATGAACATAAAAAAAACAGTTTGATTGCTATAATAGATTCGTAGATATTCAGAGCCGTCTAAATATTTCGGCTGGTCGCCATGTTGAATTGTTAAATGTATAGGCCATTGAGTCATGTACCATTAAAGGAAAATTATTGCGTAGGTTCATTTTTCAAACTTTCACTTCGATCGCATGATTACGACACAAGAAATAAAAACTTAATTTTAAAATTCGCACAGCCGCCATCTTGAGGTTATGTAAGCAATTGAACTAAATTAGATACCAGTGCATTACAATGAGTATAAACGTTTTCTGTGCCAGATTTCATTGCGTTTGGAACAATTAAATCGCGAGAAAGGTCTATTTAAAATTTTCAAATTCGCTTGGCCGCCATGTTCATTTTGTAGTTAACCGGTTTTTTCAAGTCTTATAGATGAACTTACAGAAGTGCCCTTTATCTCCGTACAAAATTTCAGGGTGATACCGCTAATAGTTTCAGAGATATAGAATGCCGGTGAAATATTTCGCACATCCGCCATCTTGTGGTTATGTAAACAATTGGACGAAGTTAGATGTCGGTGCATTACAATGTGTATACAAATATACTGTACCAAGTTTTATTGCGATTGGTTGGTTAAATCGCGAGAAAAGTCTATTTAAAAGTCGCAAATTCGTGTGGCCGCCATGTTGGTTTTGTAGTTACCAGTTTTATAAAAGTCACATAGGTGAACTTCTAGTAGTTCCCTTTATCACCGAAAAATATCCAGGGTGATATTGGGAATAGTTTCGGAGATATTGAATGCTGGTGAAATATTTCGCACAGCCGCCATGTTGGATTGGTAAGACGTAACAAAATTTGAAGGGCACGGTCGGGGTCGCCCGGAATAGTGCTATGAACGTACCTAGTTTCATTGAAATCGCTCCAGCCGTTTAGAATTTATTAGGGACACACTCACACACACCTCACACACACACACGCGCGCGCGCGCGCACACACACGGACAAAAGGTGATCTCATTTTTTTTTTTTTTCAAAATTGAAAATAGGCTAAAAATGGCAACTGGTCAAAACTTGCCATATGGAATTTGGAAATCATTGAACAGGCTGAGAACGGGTGTTTCACGCTGCAAGAACAATCTCAAGAAATGTAAACATGCTCGTCAACAATGAAGAGTTCTACGACTGCAGCATGTTACAAGATCCAGAACACCTACTGATCTGCCCCTTGATGGAGGACACGTGTTCAAAAGACGATCTTATGGCTGCAAATACTAATGCTGTAACTGTTGTCCCTTACTGGAAAAATGTAATTAATTTGATTCGGAGATGTGAGATATCCCTAGGACATGGAGCCTCATATTTTAAAGGTAATTTCAGTACCCGTAATATTGTCTGCTTGAATGACCGGCGTGTTATTTTATTTCACTACGTACTATTTGAGCTACACATGTGAGTACATTATTTAAATGACTAATGGTGGTTCCGTATTGTTACGCTAGAATAGTTATTAACAAGAAATGTACATCCGCCTGAATCAAAACTATAAAGAAAAAAATAATTATTTAACTTGTTTTCAGTACATGTTTCGAGGATTAATTACATTTTATCCCCTTCATCAGCAATTGAAAAAAAAGCGTAGCACAGTAATAAGATACGTATTTAAACCTATAGACAAATAATTTTCTAAATGTAACATTGTCCTAACCTCATACACCATATGCTTAGAACTATCCTCTCTTTACCAAGAGAACACTTTCCATCACGACGGGTTTCTTAAAGCCGCTTTGTTTTGAAAAGGCTAAATTTGGATCTTTAAGCATACAGGCTCTTCATTAGTTATAGACCTACACGGATTGGTGAAGTATTGGTGTTACATATCTACCATTTCAAGCATCAATACGGAACTACTATTTGTCATGAGCAGCTGATCACCGTCACCATCTATTTCATTTCATTTTATTCTGTTCTTATAACCTATATTTTATGGTGCGCCATATTAGGTATAAAAACGTACGTATCTTATTACTGTGCTACGCTTTTTTTTTTTTCAATAGCTGATGAAGGGGATAAAATGTAATTAATCCTCGAAACATGTACTGAAAACAAGTTAAATAATTATTTTTTCCTTTATAGTATTGATTCAGGCGGATGTACATTTCTTGTTAATAACTATTCTACACATGTGAGGAAAAGAACGAGACGGTGGAAAAAAAGGAGTTCTAAGATGTAGGCCTAATGCCGATCTCACAATTGAATCCCACCAAGGGCCTCTGAGATGATACAATCAGCTAGTGGAGAGGTTGGGCACAAGCAACAGATAAGCGCAGACGCAGTTTCAACAAATGAGTAACGGCACGCGAATCGTTTCAACAAAATCCCGTATGCTTTCATATATCATTCACCTGATTGCGATGAAACTTTGATGAGTTATTGTGTACACTACCGTTAAGGTTTCTGCCTTGTAAATCCATTTCACAGTTGGTAGCGCACGAGTAGATGCAATAAATGAGTGACAGCGTGCGAATAGTTTCAAAAAACTCCCGTATGCGTTCAGATACCATTCATCCGATTGCAATGAAACTTTAGTGAATTGTTGTGTACACTCCTGCGAAGGTGTCTGACTTAGTAAATCTATATTACAATAAGTATCGCACGAGTAGATTCAACAAATGAGTGACACTGCGCGATTTATTTTCAACAAAGTCCCGTATGCGTTCATGAACCATTCATACGATTGCGATTAAACTTTGGTGAGTTGTTCTTTACACTCCTGCAAAAATTTCTGACTTATTGAATCATGTTACAATAGGTAGCAATAGATTCAACAAATGGGTGACGCGCGCGAATCGTTAAAACAAAATCTCGTACGCGTTCATATACCATTCTGATTGCGATGAAACTTTGGTGAGTTGTTAAGCACACTCCCACGAATGTTTCTGAGATAGTAAATCCATTTTACAATAGTTTAGAAGCAGTTAACGGAAAACGAAAAAAATATTGTGTATCCAAAAGCACTTCAACAAGCAAAGTTACAACGCCAACACTTTCTTTGAGTGACATTTCAATGCATGCCAGGTACAGAACGGACTTGGCCGCACGGTAAAAAATGTAGTCACTGTACGACATCATGGTCATGCAGCCCCATGTACTTGGGTATGTGCGGAATTTGTCTGACAACATGTGTCATTGTGATGGCCACATTAGTGTATGTGTTTGTAACTGAAGCTTGGATTAGGAAGGAGGCAGCCGTGGCCTTACGTTAGGTACCATCCCAACATTTGCCTGGGGTAGAAGTGGGAAACCACAGGAAATCACTTCTACGATGGCTGAGGTGGGACTAAAACTCATTTGTACTCAGTTTTGCTTCACCAGTACTCCGTCCCAGCCTTCAGACCAGAATTATATTTATTAATAGAGCCAGGATCGAACCCGAACCTCAGGGATGACAGCCAAGAATTCTAGCTACTGCGCAATGAGGTGGTCTAGATTCCATGTATTGTCCACCTCGTTACGTCGAGGCTAGCATTCTTGGCGGTCACCGCGGAGGTCTGGGTTCAATTCCCAGCTGTGCCATGATATTTAATTCTGGTCTGAGGGCTGGAGCAGGATACACACAGCCTCGTGAGCCAAGACTGAGAAGAGGCCTGTTCGATTCCTACCTCAGCCATGTTGGAAGTGGTTTTCCGTGGTTTCCCACTTCTACTTCCGGGAAATGTCAGGATGGTGGCCACGACCGCTTCCTACCTAAAATCCTACCTAGTACAGACATCACAGTGGCACAGGTTATCAGACAAATTCTACACACACCCAAGTACACGGCGCTACATGACTACGATGCTGCAAAGCCCGTTAAAGAATCAACAAAAATTACGAGCGTTACAGTAGTCGCATATGATGTGTAACGTGTCACATGTATTATGTGTCTGCCGGGAGCGCAAATCCCTTGTTAACAGTGAACTCTGTTGGTCATTGAAATAACTACTTGTAAAACTCCAGTGCCAATGATTTATTGTAGAAATATCCTTAATGGGGCCTCAAAACCTTGAGGTAAACCGTATGCGATATATATTCCACATAGGGCTGTATGTTGGTCGACAGTACCTCGAATGCTTACATTAAATAAGAATCTTTAATGGGGCCTCAAAACCTTGAGGTAAACCGTATGCGATATACATTCCACATAGGTCTGTATTGAACCCATGTACCATGGCCTCAAAGAGGGTCGAATCCATGTACTTTGAGAAAGGAATGAAAGAATCATACAGTCTCTAAGGGAACGGAGAGAGATTTCAAGCCAGGATTATAGCCTAACATTGTGCAAGCGCTAGGGCCAGGTGTTCCTTAGATGAGCTCATGCCTCTTGACATTTATAAGGAGCCAGTCATGGATATTATTAGAACGAGTGGAAAGTTTTGACTGTAAGACGAAGAAGCTGGACTCGGAAATTGCTCTTACGTTGCAGGAATATGGCAACCTCGCTGCTGAGTCAGAACAGGAATAATTAAATTTAACCCGTTTACGAGTATAAAAATAAGTAAACAGATACAGTACGGTGAATCATTTTGGATTAGAGATTTTTGTGTAAAGATAAACCTTGTAAAAATTGCACAGGAAAAAACTGCAAACGCAAGTAGACGTCATTGGGGGTTCACCGAGACCCAAGGAGTGGGAGAATAAAAAAAGAACAGCACCACCCACACAGTTGAGGACGAGAAATTAATTAATATCTCGGAAATGCACGATCGATTTCTATGGACAGGAAGATTATTTTACGTTTGGAAGACGAGCTGTCTGGAGATACGATTTTTATAATTGTGCGACAATTAGTTCAGAAGTTGGTCACGAAAAGGACTAGGATTTTATCTTTTTGTGACTGAAAGGTATAAAACGCCTGGCAGAGCCAGACCAAACATGCAGTCTACGAGAGCCCGTGAGGGGAACGTCACGCTGTATCAGTACATGCAGTATTAGTCCGTCCAGGGGGGCGTTACGCTGGAGCATCATAATCATCAGTCTACGAGCATTCCGTGAGCGGAAGTGCTGCACCACATCGTATACGCAGTATTCAAGAGCCCGTGAGGGGGACGTTAAGCTGTATCAGACATTGATACAGAGCCTGTGGGAGGCTATGTTACAAGTTCACCGAGTGTAGACCAGTTACGATATAAGTACGCTACGCTGAGGGTTAGCAGTTCGAGACTTTGAAGAGTCCTAAATTATAAAGAACATTAAATATACGGACTTTAAAGCAATATCGCCAAAGTAAGATACAGCGATCAGTAGGGAACTTCGAGTTCCAGAAGAACACTGTTCGATACAGTTACGAAGTTATAAGAACTCCAACAAATAAACGGCGTTACGTTTAGTAAAGACATTGTTAAAGACATTAAGTCCTGTAAAGGAACTTTACAGTAATTACGATCGCGAAAGATAGAAGTTCAAGCAAAAGGAACTTAGGAACTTAGTTTCGAAACCAGAGGGAAAACGTACTCTAGTGAGAAAACGTCAAAAATATACGATAGACAGTATACGGTCCTCGAAGGGAGGCCAAGATATAGAAACTATAGGGTACGATAGACCACCATATATAAATAGAGGTGACGGCAAAGAAAAGACATTTATCGCCTAGTTAAAGCAGATAAAGTAAAGCCGAGTAATAGACAATAGAAGCGGGTTTGAGAGACTGAAACCAGTAGTTTCCATTGTAGGAGAGAGCAACTTTGAACGAGTAAAATCACACGTCCAATGCAGGTCGATAGGATTCACATCAGGGATCATCAACAGCCGACAGAAATTGTAAAAAATCGTTGAGATACGCCCGTGTGATAGGAGTGAAGTGTAAATATTGTAAGAAAAGAAATAAGAGTGTCATTTTAAGTGTTTTAGGTAAAGTGAAAGCGTTTTATGCACAGTGATATGTGTTATAATATGTACCAGAGTAATATTTTTTAGTGTTTTAATGTGTGTTCGAAAAGGATACACCAGTGTATAAAAAAAAATGTTGTCAGTGTTAAATATAGTGACTATGTGTCAAGAAATTTCTGTACATAAGATGAGATTGTACAATATGGAGTAGGTCAAGAAGGTGGGCCAAAATGTCACATCAAACGAGAATAAAGGTCAGAAAGCGACCTTAAACATGTAAGTAAAGATTTTCATTATGTTTTGGTGTCGGGAAAAATTTTGCGTACAATTCCACCGGAGTTTTGAGTAGAAGGGATGTTTTTAAATGAATAATAACTAAATAAGAAATCGATCTGAACAAAAATAAAGTTTTAAGAAATAATAAATAATTATGTGAAATAATAAATCCTGTAGAGGAAATGCATGGAATAAAATGTCAGTATTTAATGAATGTTCTAAAAGCAAGTGTGATAATAATAATTATAACAAAGATATTTACATAAAGGTAAATTTGAATTATATGAAAGAAATAGCTTTTGAGCTTTTGTAAGGAATGAAAACATGATGTGAATAACAAGGTAAAGAAATTTAAATAAAGATTAAATTGAATGATATAAAAATATAGAGCGTTGAAGCCTTAACAAATGTATAAGACATGATGTGAATGCATGTTCTTAAAAGGGGAGCGATTTATTGTCAACGGAAAGATTAATATAAGAGTTGAGATATGTATCAATTGTTACTATGAAATTTATCAGTTCTTTGGAAGACATTCGGCCGTAAAGTAATGTGTAGCGTAATGGAACGCAATTAAATAAAAAGTCACGCTAGGAACGCGTAAAAGTTAAAGTACTTGGTAAATTACTTATGGAGGGTAGTTGATTGCAGTGAATTGAGATATGTTGTAAGTCCTCTAAATTGTGACGTGGATCACGAGGCCATGTGTGTATTATTTAAAAGGGAGCTAATGTATGGTATTATTGAGCGTAGGTCCTGTAAGCTACGGCTTGACCCTAAATCGCGTTTTGTATAAGTCCTCTGATGTGGAAATGTTCCCGAGGCATGTTAAGAGATTCGAACCTAGAATCCTTTTGTTGTTAAAGCCCCTAATTATTCGTCGTAGAATGTGTATTAATCTTCCCAATCAATGAGGACCCTCTCATAATTAATAAATGCCAAGGTTACGAAAGTGGTTTATGAGCCAAAGAATATTGTTGAATGGAAATAAGTGAAGTAAAAGCCAGGTCTCTCCACAGAACTGAGAATAATGTGAAGGTTTGTTTTAAAGCATTGAAGAGAGCTGCCACCGTAGGTTAGGCAGAGAGTCGCTTTCCTTGTCATAAATCACGCCCGAGTATAATGGCCTGACCCTCATCGAGCGAGGGTGGGTAAAAACCGTCTTGTAAGATGTGTTAAATACACCGTGAGTGTTTAAAGTTGTTAATGACCCGGGCGTTGAACCGAGGTCCTTGTAGATTGATATTATCGCTTGCCAATTCAGATCGTAATTTTCTTATGTGATAATGGTCTTATAAGACAAATGAATTAAATAAAATCCCTATTGTAATATTGTATGGAAAAGAAGGAATCCACGAGTTTTGTGAAGATAACTAGGTTTCGGGAGTGATCATAGTTTTTGACTTTGTCAAGTAATCTTTATAACTCTGGAGTACACAAATAGTTTTCCCGATCACCGTAGTGAATTTGCAAAACTTGAGAGAGATAGTAAATACGGAGAACATGTGATATGCCCAAATATTGAAGTGAATAATTAACATGTAATTTTAAATGTAATTATATATTTGTTTTGATGATAAGAAAAGATAAAAATAATTCTTGAGGTGTACAAAAATATGACACCATTATTATGGGAAAGTACCGAGCCAAAGAAGCTCGTAGTTATTTGGAACTTTAAGATAAGTACTTTATGGAAGTGAAAATAATCGTGAATTGTTGGTTTTAAAGAAAACCATGTGTTTTAATCTAATATTTGTTTTATTTTTATGCTATTCCTTGTTCACTTTGGACAAGTAGAATGATATTGGTCAGTAGTTTATGTGTTTATTTGTTTGTAGCGCCATAATTTTTGATTAATTAAATGTGTTAAAATAGGAGTTGATTTTGTTGTAAATTTTGCAAGTGTATCCTCTATTTAATCCAAAATATGTAAGTCACAGAGTGGGAGAACTTACCGCAGCCCCGAAAAATCCCGAATTGAGCAATGCTGGCATACTGTGATTTGCATATTTCTTGCTGCAAGGGCACAGTATGTTGGCCGACAGTACCTCGAATGCTTACATTAAATAAGAATCTTTAATGGGGCCCTCAAACCTTGAAGTAAACCGTATGCGATATAGATTCCACATAGGTCTGTATGTTGGCCGACAGTACCTCGAATGCTTACATTAAATAAGAATCTTTAATGGGGCCTCCAAACCTTGAAGTAAACCCTATGCGATATACATTACACATAGGGCTGTATGTTGGCCGACAGTACCTCGAATGCTTACATTAAATAAGAATATTTAATGGGGCCCTCAAACCTTGAAGTAAACCGTATGAGATATACATTCCACATAGGTCTGTATGTTGGCCGACAGTACCTCGAATGCTTACATTAAATAAGAATCTTTAATGGGGCCCTCAAACCTTGAAGTAAACCGTATGCGATATACATTCCACATAGGTCAGTATGTTGGCTGACAGTACCTCGAATGCTTACATTAAATAAGAATCTTTAATGGGGCCTCCAAACCTTGAAGTAAACCGTATGCGATATACATTCCACATAGGGCTGTATGTTGGCCGACAGTACCTCGAATGCTTACATTAAATAAGAATCTTTAATGGGGCCTCCAAACCTTGAAGTAAACCGTATGCGATATACATTCCACATAGGGCTGTATGTTGGCCGACAGTACCTTGAATGCTTACATTAAATAAGAATCTTTAATGGGGCCTCCAAACCTTGAAGTAAACCGTATGCGATATACATTCCACATAGGTCTGTATGTTGGTCGACAGTACTTCGAATGCTTACATTAAATAAGAATCTTTAATGGGGCCTCCAAACCTTGAAGTAAACCGTATGCGATATACATTCCACATAGGTCTGTATGTTGGCCGTCAGTACCTCGAATGCTTACATTAAATAAGAATATTTAATGGGGCCTCCAAACCTTGAAGTAAACCGTATGCGATATACATTCCACATAGGTCTGTATGTTGGCCGACAGTACCTCGAATGCTTACATTAAATAAGAATCTTTAATGGGGCCTCCAAACCTTGAAGTAAACCGTATGCGATATACATTCCACATAGGTCTGTATGTTGGTCGACAGTACCTCGAATGCTTACATTAAATAAGAATCTTTAATGGGGCCTCCAAACCTTGAAGTAAACCGTATGCGATATACATTCCACATAGGTCTGTATGTTGGCCGACAGTACCTCGAATGCTTACATTAAATAAGAATCTTTAATGGGGCCTCCAAACCTTGAGGTAAACCGTATGCGATATACATTCCACATAGGTCTGTATGTTGGCCGACAGTACCTCGAATGCTTACATTAAATAAGAATCTTTAATGGGGCCTCCAAACCTTGAGGTAAACCGTATGCGATATACATTCCACATAGGTCTGTATGTTGGTCGACAGTACCTCGAATGCTTACATTAAATAAGAATCTTTAATGGGGCCTCCAAACCTTGAAGTAAACCGTATGCGATATACATTCCACATAGGTCTGTATGTTGGTCGACAGTACTTCGAATGCTTACATTAAATAAGAATCTTTAATGGGGCCTCCAAACCTTGAAGTAAACCGTATGCGATATACATTCCACATAGGTCTGTATGTTGGCCGACAGTACCTCGAATGCTTACATTAAATATTTAATGGGGCCTCCAAACCTTGAAGTAAACCGTATGCGATATACATTCCACATAGGTCTGTATGTTGGCCGACAGTACCTCGAATGCTTACATTAAATAAGAATCTTTAATGGGGCCTCCAAACCTTGAAGTAAACCGTATGCGATATACATTCCACATAGGTCTGTATGTTGGCCGACAGTACCTCGAATGCTTACATTAAATAAGAATCTTTAATGGGGCCCTCAAACCTTGAAGTAAACCGTATGCGATATACATTCCACATAGGTCTGTATGTTGGCCGACAGTACCTCGAATGCTTACATTAAATAAGAATCTTTAATGGGGCCCTCAAACCTTGAAGTAAACCGTATGCGATATACATTCCACATAGGGCTGTATGTTGGTCGACAGTACCTCGAATGCTTACATTAAATAAGAATCTTTAATGGGGCCTCCAAACCTTGAAGTAAACCGTATGCGATATACATTCCACATAGGTCTGTATGTTGGTCGACAGTACTTCGAATGCTTACATTAAATAAGAATCTTTAATGGGGCCTCCTAACCTTGAAGTAAACCGGAGCGATATACATTCCACATAGGTCTGTATGTTGGCCGACAGTACCTCGAATGCTTACATTAAATAAGAATCTTTAATGGGGCCTCCAAACCTTGAAGTAAACCCTATGCGATATACATTACACATAGGGCTGTATGTTGGCCGACAGTACCTCGAATGCTTACATTAAATAAGAATCTTTAATGGGGCCTTCAAACCTTGAAGTAAACCGTATGCGATATACATTCCACATAGGTCTGTATGTTGGCCGACAGTACCTCGAATGCTTACATTAAATAAGAATCTTTAATGGGGCCCTCAAACCTTGAAGTAAACCGTATGCGATATACATTCCACATAGGTCTGTATGTTGGCCGACAGTACCTCGAATGCTTACATTAAATAAGAATCTTTAATGGGGCCTCCAAACCTTGAAGTAAACCGTATGCGATATACATTCCACATAGGGCTGTATGTTGGCCGACAGTACCTCGAATGCTTACATTAAATAAGAATCTTTAATGGGGCCTCCAAACCTTGAAGTAAACCGTATGCGATATACATTCCACATAGGGCTGTATGTTGGCCGACAGTACCTTGAATGCTTATATTAAATAAGAATCTTTAATGGGGCCTCCAAACCTTGAAGTAAACCGTATGCGATATACATTCCACATAGGTCTGTATGTTGGTCGACAGTACTTCGAATGCTTACATTAAATAAGAATCTTTAATGGGGCCTCCAAACCTTGAAGTAAACCGTATGCGATATACATTACACATAGGGCTGTATGTTGGCCGACAGTACCTCGAATGCTTACATTAAATATTTAATGGGGCCTCCAAACCTTGAAGTAAACCGTATGCGATATACATTCCACATAGGTCTGTATGTTGGCCGACAGTACCTCGAATGCTTACATTAAATAAGAATCTTTAATGGGGCCTCCAAACCTTGAAGTAAACCGTATGCGATATACATTCCACATAGGTCTGTATGTTGGTCGACAGTACCTCGAATGCTTACATTAAATAAGAATATTTAATGGGGCCTCCAAACCTTGAAGTAAACCGTATGCGATATACATTCCACATAGGTCTGTATGTTGGCCGACAGTACCTCGAATGCTTACATTAAATAAGAATCTTTAATGGGGCCTCCAAACCTTGAGGTAAACCGTATGCGATATACATTCCACATAGGTCTGTATGTTGGCCGGCAGTACCTCGAATGCTTACATTAAATAAGAATCTTTAATGGGGCCTCCAAACCTTGAGGTAAACCGTATGCGATATACATTCCACATAGGTCTGTATGTTGGTCGACAGTACCTCGAATGCTTACATTAAATAAGAATCTTTAATGGGGCCTCCAAACCTTGAAGTAAACCGTATGCGATATACATTCCACATAGGTCTGTATGTTGGTCGACAGTACTTCGAATGCTTACATTAAATAAGAATCTTTAATGGGGCCTCCAAACCTTGAAGTAAACCGGAGCGATATACATTCCACATAGGTCTGTATGTTGGCCGACAGTACCTCGAATGCTTACATTAAATAAGAATCTTTAATGGGGCCTCCAAACCTCGAGGTAAACCGTATGCGATATACATTCCACATAGGTCTGTATGTTGGCCGACAGTACCTCGAATGCTTACATTAAATAAGAATCTTTAATGGGGCCCTCAAACCTTGAAGTAAACCGTATGCGATATACATTCCACATAGGTCTGTATGTTGGCCGACAGTACCTCGAATGCTTACATTAAATAAGAATCTTTAATGGGGCCCTCAAACCTTGAAGTAAACCGTATGCGATATACATTCCACATAGGTCTGTATGTTGGCCGACAGTACCTCGAATGCTTACATTAAATAAGAATCTTTAATGGGGCCCTCAAACCTTGAAGTAAACCGTATGCGATATACATTCCACATAGGGCTGTATGTTGGTCGACAGTACCTCGAATGCTTACATTAAATAAGAATCTTTAATGGGGCCTCCAAACCTTGAAGTAAACCGTATGCGATATACATTCCACATAGGTCTGTATGTTGGTCGACAGTACTTCGAATGCTTACATTAAATAAGAATCTTTAATGGGGCCTCCTAACCTTGAAGTAAACCGGAGCGATATACATTCCACATAGGTCTGTATGTTGGCCGACAGTACCTCGAATGCTTACATTAAATAAGAATACAGCAAAAGAGTGAACATTCAATAAATCATAATTGTGTTCAGCAAATATGATATAATGAATATTTTCGCACCAATGAACGACAACTTGAAGATAATTTATTGTAGGAATATCTTTAATGGGCCCTGCAAACCTTAAAGTAAACTGTAGGCGATATACATTCCACATTGCCACATGGCCAACAGTACGTCGTGGTACCAATTTCCGCCACCGCGCGCGCTCATAGTTTCCGTCCCTTTTCCAAAATTCCTCCCACAAAAAATGTCCAGCTACCGAGTGGAAAGATGTTACACATCAAAAAGAACAGACTCAATATAAGCCTATAAATAATTCTCAATTTGAATGTTATTTATCTGAATTTGACGATGAAAAGGAATAGTGTGTAACATTTATCCAGTGTCCAAAATTGCGATAGAAGCCTCGGGATTTGAAATAACATAACTTGCAATAAATATTCTGTGTGCAAAAGCGTGAAAAACAACAAAACGCAATGTACTCTGTGGGGAACTACTAGAAATGGTCCACTTCGTGGAGAAACATGCCACAGTGCAATAAAATATGATAATGAATCTCTTGTATGATGTACGGCTCTCACCGCAAACACATCAGTGGCAGGCAAGACAATAAACAACTCGTGTTGAAGAGTGGTAGCATAATGTACGCCATAATCCCTTCATACACAACACTCGGCTCTGACAGGAGAAGTTTTACACGAGCCAGGCGCTACAGTCCAGCTACAGTCAGTGTTTCTTTCATAATATTTTTCAGAAGGGAATATTTCATACCTTTGGTGAAATGCAAAGGCGTAAATATACTGGATGTATCTGAAATACTTTTGAAGAACAGAAGACAGACGATAGTCCACTACGGACACAGCAAGTGAATAGTGATAGAAGCGGTCTAGTGAACGAATACTAGAGTACATCACCCATATAACCAGCTAAGTGCATTAATCAGCATCTAGGCAACACCAGTCATGACATCTGGCGGAAAAGTTTCGCATAAGATAATCGTAAAAGGGCGAGTGCATTCTAGTGGCTATAAAAGAAAACTTTTCAATTACAGCTGTTGAAACGTGCAGGCCTGAACGCAGCTCGCAACCAGTTGGCCATGATCTTCACCCTCATAGTACATCTGGTTGCTGTTAGATGTCTCGTGCAGATCCGGTGGCGAAAGTTATTTTAATCTTATATATTAAAATAGTTTTCAAAAAATGTCACCCTTTACTAAAACTGAAATATCTCGGGAAGTATTTACGCTACGACGACGTTTGTTGCCTTAAAATGTAATGCCCGTCAAGCACCGTCGATTGATATCCACCTTACTTATTTATATCATTCGAGTATTAAAATAATTGCGAATATTACTTCCTTCAAGGTCTCACGAAAATAGAATCAAATGACTTGACGGACATATTGTCGCTAGGCGACAACGACTAACACCGTATCATGATATTCAACGCCGCCCCAATAATAAATCTAACTTGCTATTAACAGAGAGTTCCCTAATTACGTCATGATATCGTTAACTTCTACCTGCTCCACTCGGGCGCTAATGTCGCATGTATCCATATATGATATCGTTAACTTCTACCTGTTCCACTCGGGCGCTAAATTCGAATGTATCCATACAATAAGCAGAAGGGGATTCTGTGCAAATAATTTAATTAAAACTTCTCAAAGAATGGATTACTTTGAGACTGAAATGCTCATGCACAATCAGCAGTTATTTTGCTAATGACACTGTCATGTCAACATCTCTTTGAATGACAACAAATACTGTATACGAAAGACAACTAATTTCACGAAGAAGCCGCTACAGTCGAATGTTGGAACCGCCATTTTGTATTGTGTATCCGATCTTTCTGTTATATAGTCTTTGGTCTCACCAGCTACAAACTGTCTTCTTTTCGTTTCATCATTCATCCTTAATTTTTTTTATATACTGTAGGGTGTGTGCTCAATCAATACAATGAATCATATTATGATGAATGAGAGGCGACATTCAATTACAAATGTTATAAAGATTAAAGGTGACGGTAATTGTCTGTTCAGGTCATTTGCATATTGTGAGTACAACAATCAGAGTTTATTTACACAGGTTAGAAAGCGAATTGTAAAACATGTTACAGAAAAGTGGAATAATTATTCTTCCTTTATTGTTGGCAACAGCGATATGTACGAAACTGCTATCAATACGAGCGATGATTAAAAAATGTATATGTCTATGAATGGTGTTCATGGAGGTCATGTTGAGTTAGTTGTCCCTGCTCAAGTTTGCAAAATGGATATTTATTCGTGGATTACTACTGTCGTATGGAAGGTGACCGGATAAAATATATACGTCATCAACAAACGAAGTTACGAGTTGATACTGAACCCTTTACCCTCTGATGGATAAATGATTCGATGTTTTATTTCTTCAATTAATAAATATTTCTACAAGCATCATGAAAATAGCCAGACGGAGATGAGGAAATTTCAAGCATTGGTTGGAGACAATGGGGACATACCTGCAGCAGTTTGACAAAAGGCTAAATACTTAGGATTGTGAAAAGAAAGACCTAGCAATGATTCAGAAGGACAGGTGGTGGCCACCTCAAAATAGAAACGACGCGCAGTGAGACACGCTTCTGGTATGTTCATTGTAATATTCGCGCCTAGAAAAAATATGATGCAGTAACGTGAGTGGCTGATGAAAATACTAGACACTCCTTCGAGGCCAAGGTCTGATAAAAACCGGCAAGTTACAGAAAATGTGGAACCAATGAGAGAAGAATGCTTACCAGCGCGGCAAGTCTAGCTTGGGTACGCGATGGCTAGTATTAACGCGGGAGATCGCCTAGACAAAATCTCTACGATCGATTCTAGGATTAATGGGCATATTCTTGACCTGCGCTATTTTTCGAGTTCAATGATATTTATTTCATTCCTGTGCCACTATTATTTTGAGAAATTTTTATATAATTTCCCCCTCTATCAAGACCTAGGGCCGGTTCATTTATAAGTGGCGTGAAGAGCCAAGACATTGCTATTACTCTTGTACGTCTGAGGACGTAGGACTATTACGTTTGTTCGTCTGAGGACGTAGGCTATTACTTTTGTACGTCTGAGGACGTAAGGCTAATACTTTTGTACGTCTGAGGACGTAGGGCGTATTACTTTTGTTCGTCTGAGGACGGAAGCACTTATACTTTTGCGTGTCATCAAGGACACAGAAATTATTAATAAATGTGTTAAATTCAGTGTTAGATAGTCACAGTACTATATTTTGTAGGGGCAGTATCGTCGATAATTCGCCAACGAACAGTTCCGGGGAAAGTAGTACCTGAAACGGCGAATTTAGTAGTCAGATATCAAGTGTATAATAATTTAACTTTTTGAATCAGCACGAGAGATGACATCGCTTACCATTGAAGAAGCCTGGAACTATCAACACTCCGTCAAGATGGTTGAGATGAGATAAGAAGTATCCAGTTGGGAGATGGCTGCTGATGTTCTTTGACGGGTGACTAGCTGAGGATGAGTACTGAATAATATTCTTATTGTCTGATAGATTAACTTATGGTATATGGGACATATTTTGTTTTGTAAATATTTTGCTTGTGTGATTAACGTAGTATTTTTAGTTTTGGTCTGACACACCGTTTGCATGGAAACAGCTCGCATATGTTATTAGTGGAAGGTTCTTGTTTTTGTATGTTGTTTTAACTAACGTAGCTATGTGGACGACCGTGTTTGCATATGTTACGCAATGCGGTTAAAAAAACGTCTCTCGGAGATATGTTGTGTTTCAGAAGTAGGACTGAAGTAATATAATTATACAGTAGATTGGAGGGTAATTAATCCTTTTTTTTTTGGTTTATTATTGATCAGATTCAGTGAAATTATTGCCTTTGGAGCAATGTGATTTGTGACGAAGAGCAGTCAGCTCTATCGTAGGTTTTAATAGTTTTTTTTAATATGTTTGCGAGCACCTATTCAGCCGATCTGTGTGAAAAAAGTAATGTCATTCCCAGATGTGTGAAGTGTGTGTGTATTTTGTGGTCATTACAAGCGGGAATTTCAGCGTAGACTGATTTCTGTCAGCTTGGTGCCAGGTCCATATTGTAACCTTGCGAGGGCAATTGTGGATATTTTGATTAATGTCTGACCATTTGTTGAGGTGGTTGAGATATTGTTGCTGTTGATTCTTTGAGATAACGGCACAGCTGGTCAGTTATTTTTACACACTGGAGTTGGGACAATGACAGGTATTGAGGAAGGGGGAGATGTTTCACAAGACGGACTGAAGGTTGCTAGCGAGGTCATTAGTGGAGAGCGCTTGTGTGGCTCAGTAATTACTTGAAATACAGAATTAAGAACTGATCAATGATGAAAATTGTTTAAATAAATGGGAGTTGCCTACGAATCACGATAATCTCCGAAGCGTTAGCTTAACATGCAGTTTTGATCATATAAAGTAATATCAGCTGGTCAGGCTTTTGTTGTTGTTGGTTCAGTCCATGTTTATTCCAATTCAGTGACCCGTGAAGTCACGTGCGACGCTGTATTTCCTTGCTTGTGTATTGAGCAATTGGACGGTGTTGGCAGCTCATTGTCAAGTGCGTCATCGCGCTAAATGAGGGTCTCGAGAGAGATACCTGTAAATAGTAGATTTTAGTGTGTGTGTCAGCATTACATTTTTAAGGGTTTTTATTAGTGTCATGTTCCTTATCCGTAAACGTTGATTTACGAGATGATTGTTCGTGAGCACCGTGGCTGTTAACCCATTGTAAACGAACAGTCATCCAAAGTACTCATTCCTCGTAGTTAGTCATTAGGCGTACATAAAATCCAAAATGCAAGTTAGTGGAACTAGGATCCACATTTTAATAAGGGGGAGATCCGTGTGACTCCTCAGCATTGATAGATATTCCTGTCATGGAAAAATTCAGGGAGGATTTTTTTTATTATTGTTGTTTATATTTTTATGCACTATTAGTCATTAAATCATGTTATTATTTTACATCTTGTCACCTTTCTTTCTTAATTATAGCTATAATCCTATGACCCTTACCTCAGTAGAGCATGTTGTTTGGCGAACGTAAACATCACATAGGAACTGAGCGCGACCCCTTGATTAAGAATTCTTGCATATAAACACTGCTATTTTGAAGGGTTCATAGGAGGTAAACTGGCGCGACCAAGCGTGGGGCGGTTCACTGTGGTGTAACGGCAAAGATTTGCACATGTCAATGTAAGCGTAGTTGGGTTTTCAAACTGACGCAACAATGAAGGTGTAATTTTGTTGCTGGTTCGCTGCTGGAACACATTTAGTTGGCGTATTTGAGTAAAACTGACATGCCGCAAGTGCAGGCAGATATGACAGTATTTTAATCACCGGAAAGTGATATTTTATTAAAAGTAATTGAGGCAAAGTGGATACCGCCAAATGTGTGAAATATAAATTAAAATCAGGAGTTTGCAATGTAAAATACGGTTCACGTTTTTGTCTATTGAATTAAAGTAAAAGGTAATATACGTGATACCGGGCGCCCAATGATTAAAGTTAAAACTAGATTTGTTTAGAAAGTCAAACTCATGAAAATGTTAGGAGGCTGGTAGCCTTAAATGACAATTAATACTTTGTTAATTAGTCAGTGTTAATATCAGATCAGGATAACAATTTAATGACTAAATATGTGTTTGGGTTTAAATTAAATTGAGTAAAATTAGAACTACTCAGAGATGCAATCGACTAGTGGGATTAAATGTAAAAATAAATGAACTGAGTAGGGTAAAGAAATTAAATGTGCATTGGATTGTATGTGTGTGTCAAAGGGCATTGCTTTATGCCATTTCCCTAATGTCTCAGATAAAGTGTATAAGATGGCAACGGTGGAACAGATTCAAGAAATCATTGAGAGCGCGGCTAGGAGAACACAGGAATTGTTGGACACTAAATTGGCGAAACAAAGTGAATCATTATACGCTAAATTATCAGAACAAAGTGAATCACTAAACACAAAAATATCTGAACAAATAATCACTAAACTATCAGAACAAAGTGAATCATTAAACACTAGTATGTTAGAACAAAGTGAGGCATTAAACGCGAAGTTATCTGAACAAATAAACAACACTATGTTAGAACAAAGTGAGTCTATAAACAAATTGTCTGAACAGAGTGAATCGCTAAAAACTAAACTAGCTGAACAAAGTGAAGCAATAAACAATACTATGTTAGAACAAAGTGAGTCTATAAACAAATTATCCGAACAAAGTGAGTCATTGCGGACACAATTAAATAACAGTAGGATTGAACAAGATGAATATCAGGCGGAACAAGTTAGATTACTAAAAAATGAAATCAATGACACTATAAATTCGCAGTTCGAGGCGCAGGATGTTAGAAACACGAACCAATTAGCTTCATTAACCGCAGAGATGAAAGATCACACTAATCAACAGATGGTATTGTTGGCCCTAGATGTTAGTAAAAACAATGAAAAGCAATTAGATCAGATTAAGAAAATGGAAAGTATTTTTGATCAAAAACTTAGCATTCTGGATGAAACGGTGTTAGCTAAATTAGAGCAAATTGAACTAGCGTGCACTATGAATACACGCGGGGTCAAGATAGCTCAGGATAAGTTAGAAGGACGATTTATGGAAATGGAAAAGAGCGGCAAAATCTTTCAACAACAATTATCAGCGGTAGATGAAAATATATCCGGCATAATTAAAGATATGGATCGTCTCGAAATAAAATCAGCGGAGCAATGGAAAAGCCTAGAAGCGGATCAGAATCAATTAAAGTGTACCATCGACGAAAATAGCGCGAGATTGGAAGATAGGCTGAGCCAGATAGAAAGCAATCAGGATGACACTAAAAGCCAGATTTAAGAGAAAGTAAGCACGATTAAGGAGCAAATAAGGAAAGATTGGCGAAAAATGAATATCGATTCTAAAGAAGAAATATCAACCATCCTAAAAACAGTAGGCGAAAATCATATCGTATTCAAGCATTAGAGCAAGAAATTAAGAGTAAACTTAAAGAGCAAACCGACAGGATCATTAAAGCCGAACTGAGGTCGTTAGAACAATCCTCGATATTTAAAACGGGAACATTGAAAGACAAGCAGGAAGACTCAAATAGCCCCGGGGAGGAAAGCACAGCAGGGAGTCAAGCTCAGACAGAGAGCCCATTAACAGCAAACAGGGAAGGGTTTCGCAAGAATATTGAAAGGAGTTCCACGCCACAAGACGGTCATCAGCCCACACAACTTATCCAAGTAATTCGCTCGAACGATTATAAACCGCAGAAATACACGGAGAATTCAGGGGTGACACCTAAAGCTTTTATTAAAGAAATTGAAGATCATTACAATGGCACTGGGGTACCTGAAGCACGTAGATTGAGGATGATGGAGAGATTTTTATCAGGAAATGTCCTTACATGGTTTTTAAGCTTCAAATATACATTTGGAACCATGTCAGATTTCAAATTAGCGTTTCTGCGCAAATACTGGTCGCCAGCAATACAACAGAGTCTAAGGATGGAGCTTTACTCTAGAAAATACCAAACCACCCAGCAAACGAAATACTCAGATTTCTTTAACATGCAAATGCTAAAATTTCGCGACCTTGATTACCCTTTAAATGAAGTGGATCTGGTGATGACAATAGCGCGGCAATTACCAGTCTACGTACAACAAGTACTAGTCGCAGCGAACGTTAGTACGGCCTTACATGCAGAGCAGATATTACGCCAGATAGATGAGACTACATCTCATAATCATTATAGAGGAGGAAGACAGCTGGAGTTAGTCAATACGACAGAGGTCATAAAACCAAAGCAGGCAAACACTAAAACGCAGGGTACTAATACAAGCACCTCCAACCTAGGCGAAACCAGGAAGAAGGAGAAAACAGACCATACCAGCGTAACGAGAATAACTATAACAATAGGTCATATCAAGGCAACAATAGATATCAACAGAGAGGATATCAGCAATGGCGTGAAAATCGAAGAAATGACAGGCCTTATGGAAGATACGGTGATTACAATGCTAATCAAAGATGGAAAGGAAGAAGAGATCAAAATCAAGGACAGGGGCGAAATTATCGAAATGACAGGGATGATAGGCACGCTCAATCACAAGATTACCTAGAGGAATTACACGCTAGTCAAGGTGGAGAGCTCGGAAGATGGGAAAAAGCCATTGGGAACATGAAGAATCCAGACACACATACTGAGGAAGCCGGAAGTCTACTGAGACAAGAGGAATATCAAGGTCATGGGCGACAAAAGGATGATGGGAGTCGCACCGGAGCTTTAAAAAAATGCTAAATTTGGATAAAGAAGACAGTCTACAAACGCAACAGTCGGAAGTTGAAGATGGATGGATAGTAGCGAACATACAAGAATGGATTGCTTTGCCAGAAGACTGCCTGGAGGAGACGGTGAAACCACGGAACGATGAAATTAGGCAGTTAGCCATTATTTACGCGAGGATTGGTGGAATTAATATAAGATGTTTATTGGATACGGGGTCGCAGATCAGTCTGGTACCGGAGGCCTTGGTTCGAGAGTTGGGACGGAGTCAGAATATTCCTGTAATTCCCGTACCACAGCTCAAAGTGAGGGGTGTTATACCTGAACGCACCGTCACTTGTAAACGTCAGGCAAACTTAGAGCTGAACATATTGGAACACACTTTTGGGCAAACATTCATTATCATGGCAAAGATGAATTTCAATATAATTCTTGGTGCAAATTTTATTTGTGACTATCAAGCAGTGATAGATTTGCACAAGAATACAGTCAGTTTTAGAGAGTATGATCAGCTGAAGAATGTGGGATTGCATATGGATGAAATCACTACCGGAAGAGATGTAAATTCTTGGGCATTGGAAGCAATATCGGAAGAGACGGAAGAGGAGATACGAAAGGCAGAAGATAACATCATAGAAGGAGCTGTTGTGGAACTAGATCAGGAGAGTGAATCCCAGGAGATATGGTCTTTATTAACGGAAGGAGACGACAGTGATGCACAAATTGAAGAGTTACTACAGGAGCGGCTCAATGACATTCAACTTGGGGGTGAACACAGAAAACAATTGGAAGAGATTTTAAGGAAGCACAAAACAGTATTTGATACAGTACCTGGGAAAATATTAAATTTCAAATATTCAATGCAAGTCGAGGATTGGTCACCGTTCAAAAGCAGGTTGTACCCAATTCCTGAAAAATATCGCGGTCAAGTTAAGGTCATTATAGATGAGATGTTACAAGCTGGAGTGATAAGGAAGACACCTACACCTTATCTAAATGCAATTTTGGCAGTCACAAAACCAAATGGATCTATTAGACTTTGTTTAGATGCCAGAAATCTCAACATGAGACTCATTTTTCCTGAGTATGACAGAGCGCCAATTATCAGAGACGTATTAAAAGGCTTTAAAAACAAAAGCATTTATTCATCAGTTGACCTGACGAGCTCGTTCCTCCATATTGAATTGGATGAGAAGTCACAGCTTCTAACTGGCTTCTTATTCGATAACCAAACGTTTTGCTTCGTCCGAATGCCCTTTGGAGTCAAAACAGCGGGCTGTGCTTTAATCCGAGCCCTGGACCGGAATCTAACCGAGGAAGTTAAGGAGATGACGGTACGCTACATTGATGACATTTTGCTGGCATCCGACAACATTGAAACTCACATGGAAAATTTAGATAAAGTATTAGGCAACCTGAATGCATCAAATTTCAAAGTAAACCTGAAGAAATCGCATTTCTTCAAGAGCGAGATCTTATATTTGGGTCACATCATTGACAAGGAGGGGGTGAAGCCAAATCCAGCTAAGATCGAAGCGATAAAGAATTTCCCTACACCAACGAGAGTCAAGCACATTCGGGCTTTCTTAGGCGTAACGGGATTCTTTAAGAAAAACTGTCCAGGTTACACGGAGACTGTAGCTCCAATGCAGGAAATGCTAAAGAAGGATAAAAAATGATTATGGAATGCGGAGTGTGAGAAGGCGTTCCAAGCAACAAAACAGCTATTGGAAAACTGCATTAAGTTAGGATATCCAGATTTCAAGCACAAATTTATAATCCAAGCGGATGCTTCACTAATTGGGATAGGTGCTATGCTCTACCAAGAAGATCCTGCTAACCTGCAACATAAAACATATTTGGCATTTGTCAGCCGAAAATTGCGTAAGCACGAGCGCAATTATACTGTAACGGAACTAGAGCTGTTGGCCATTCTTCATGCGCTACAACAATGGAAACGAATAATTTATGGCTACCCCATTGTTGTCAGGACTGATCACAAGGCATAAACATTCTTGTTTAAGACGTCGATGGCAAGCGAACGTGTGACACGTTGGTCTATATATATTCAGCAGTTTAGCATTGAGATTGAACATTGCCCAGGAAGGATGAACGTGATTCCGGATGCACTCAGCAGGAACCCAGGGCCTGATAATGAAGAAACAGCGATGGTACAACACTTGGAGTTAACACCGAAGGACCGGGAATTCTTGGAGGAGTTACGTGAGATACAGCGAGAACAGGAAGCGGAACCATGGATGATGCTATTAATTCAATACTTCAGGAAGCAACTACCTACAGGAACACCTGCATTTCGAGAAGCGAAAGCCAAAGAAGGAAGATATGTTTATGTCAACAATTTGCTGCACAAATGGATAGATAATGACCACACCAAGTTACGCATACCTGCATAATTACAGCGAGGATTGACATGGCATACTCACGAAAGTTACGGACACGTCGGATTAGACAAGTGCGAAGCGACAATAGGAGAGACATTTACATGGCCACGTATGAGAACAACTATATGTGACATCATTACGACTTGTGATCCTTGTCAGAGAACAAAGCCCAATAACTATTTAATGAGGCAGTATCCTAGACCATTGCTACCTCAGAAACCATGCGAGCTACTGGCCCTAGATTGTTTCGGTCCAATTCCGAAAGGAAGGCGAGGTTGCCGTCACTTGCTAGTGTGCATTGATGTATTTTCTAAGTCTGTCGTATTATGCCCCATTCAGAAAACTACATCGAAACAAGTACTCAGTCGTATTCGAAATAGAGTTATTCCAATCCTTGGAAAACCAGAATTTATATTGTCAGATCATGGCAGTTATTTTACAAGCGCCGAATTCAAGAAAGGTATGGAGGACATGGGTATAAAACACGTTTTAAGCAGTATCCGACATGCCCAAGCTAATCCAAGTGAGAGAGCAATAAAATGTGTAACATCATACTTGAGAATCTTCATTCCAAATGAACATCACAAATGGGTGGATAAAATTAAGGATGTAGAGACATGCATGAATTCCACCAGGCACGAGTCAACAGGACAGATCCCTATGGTCCTACACAAAATAGAGTATCCAGTGAGAACGTGGAAAAGCATCATTAACTGCCCACAAGATCCCATGATAGCACCTGACCTGCGAATTGAGAGAACGAGAGCCTACATGAGAAAACAAGCAGACCGCAGATTACGGCGAGTAAGAAATAAGAGGTTTCACAGTGATCTTGAAATCAACCAGCTCGTTTTGGTGAAACGACCCGCTACATCGGATCCAGAGAAGAAGATCTTCAGCAAATTCTGCGAAAAGTTCATAGGACCCTATTCTATCGTAAGAAACCTTGGAAATAATGCATACAGAGTGAAAGAGTTAAGCACAGGAACAATGTCGGTCTACAACGCTGCCAACCTAAAAAAGTATCGAAGAAGTGAACCATGAGAGCGCCGAAATAATGATGCAGTTTAAATATATGGACGTCCAATATCAACCAAGTGAACGGGGAGCAGTTGAGTACGGCACGTGAAGAAGGAAGTGGAATTGGTGTTGACAAACATTAACGAGACGAGCAGAGTGTTGCCTAAGGCACCAGCGCGTCATGCAAGCAGTTGGAGGGGCGAGGTCCAAGCAGGAAAATAAAACGAGTAAATGCCATTCAAGACAGGAGCGGCTAGTCCAAGTAATAGAAAAGGGGTGATTCTGAAATAAAACAAATTGGCCTACGGAATTTTTTAAAAATTATCGACTTTCTCCGAAGTTCGAAATTTTGTGAGTGGGGGAGTTGTGAACCCTTTACCCTCTGATGGATAAATGATTCGATGTGTTATTTCTTCAATTAATAAATATTTCTACAAGCATCATGAAAATAGCCAGACGGAGATGAGGAAATTTCAAGCATTGGTTGGAGACAATGGGGACATACCTGCAGCAGTTTGACAAAAGGCTAAATACTTAGGATTGTGAAAAGAAAGACCTAGCAATGATTCAGAAGGACAGGTGGTGGCCACCTCAAAATAGAAGCGACGCGCAGTGAGACACGCTTCTGGTATGTTCATTGTAATATTCGCGCCTAGAAAAAATATGATGCAGTAGCGTGAGTGGCTGATGAAAATACTAGACACACCTTCGAGGCCAAGGTCTGATAAAAACCGCCAAGTTACAGAAAATGTGGAACCAATGAGAGAAGAATGCTTACCAGCGCGGCAAGTCTAGCTTGGGTACGCGATGGCTAGTATTAACGCGGGAGATCGCCTAGACAAAATCTCTACGATCGATTCTAGGATTAATGGGCATATTCTTGACCTGCGCTATTTTTCGAGTTCAATGATATTTATTTCATTCCTGTGCCACTATTATTTTGAGAAATTTTTATATAATTTCCCCCTCTATCAAGACCTAGGGCCGGTTCATTTATAAGTGGCGTGAAGAGCCAAGACATTGCTATTACTCTTGTACGTCTGAGGACGTAGGACTATTACGTTTGTTCGTCTGAGGACGTAGGCTATTACTTTTGTACGTCTGAGGACGTAAGGCTAATACTTTTGTACGTCTGAGGACGTAGGGCGTATTACTTTTGTTCGTCTGAGGACGGAAGCACTTATACTTTTGCGTGTCATCAAGGACACAGAAATTATTAATAAATGTGTTAAATTCAGTGTTAGATAGTCACAGTACTATATTTTGTAGGGGCAGTATCGTCGATAATTCGCCAACGAACAGTTCCGGGGAAAGTAGTACCTGAAACGGCGAATTTAGTAGTCAGATATCAAGTGTATAATAATTTAACTTTTTGAATCAGCACGAGAGATGACATCGCTTACCATTGAAGAAGCCTGGAACTATCAACACTCCGTCAAGATGGTTGAGATGAGATAAGAAGTATCCAGTTGGGAGATGGCTGCTGATGTTCTTTGACGGGTGACTAGCTGAGGATGAGTACTGAATAATATTCTTATTGTCTGATAGATTAACTTATGGTATATGGGACATATTTTGTTTTGTAAATATTTTGCTTGTGTGATTAACGTAGTATTTTTAGTTTTGGTCTGACACACCGTTTGCATGGAAACAGCTCGCATATGTTATTAGTGGAAGGTTCTTGTTTTTGTATGTTGTTTTAACTAACGTAGCTATGTGGACGACCGTGTTTGCATATGTTACGCAATGCGGTTAAAAAAACGTCTCTCGGAGATATGTTGTGTTTCAGAAGTAGGACTGAAGTAATATAATTATACAGTAGATTGGAGGGTAATTAATCCTTTTTTTTTTTTGGTTTATTATTGATCAGATTCAGTGAAATTATTGCCTTTGGAGCAATGTGATTTGTGACGAAGAGCAGTCAGCTCTATCGTAGGTTTTAATAGTTTTTTTTAAATATGTTTGCGAGCACCTATTCAGCCGATCTGTGTGAAAAAAGTAATGTCATTCCCAGATGTGTGAAGTGTGTGTGTATTTTGTGGTCATTACAAGCGGGAATTTCAGCGTAGACTGATTTCTGTCAGCTTGGTGCCAGGTCCATATTGTAACCTTGCGAGGGCAATTGTGGATATTTTGATTAATGTCTGACCATTTGTTGAGGTGGTTGAGATTTTGTTGCTGCTGATTCTTTGAGATAACGGCACAGCTGGTCAGTTATTTTTACACACTGGAGTTGGGACAATGACAGGTATTGAGGAAGGGGGAGATGTTTCACAAGACGGACTGAAGGTTGCTAGCGAGGTCATTAGTGGAGAGCGCTTGTGTGGCTCAGTAATTACTTGAAATACAGAATTAAGAACTGATCAATGATAAAAATTGTTTAAATAAATGGGAGTTGCCTACGAATCACGATAATCTCCGAAGCGTTAGCTTAACATGCAGTTTTGATCATATAAAGTAATATCAGCTGGTCAGGCTTTTGTTGTTGTTGGTTTAGTCCATGTTTATTCCAATTCACTGACCCGTGAAGTCACGTGCGACGCTGTATTTCCTTGCTTGTGTATTGAGCAATTGGCCGGTGTTGGCAGCTCATTGTCAAGTGCGTCATCGCGCTAAATGAGGGTCTCGAGAGAGATACCTGTAAATAGTAGAATTTAGTGTGTGTGTCAGCATTACATTTTTAAGGGTTTTCATTAGTGTCATGTTCCATATCCGTAAACGTTGATTTACGAGATGATTGTTCGTGAGCACCGTGGCTGTTAACCCATTGTAAACGAACAGTCATCCAAAATACTCATTCCTCGTAGTTAGTCATTACACGTACATAAAATCCAAAATGCAAGTTAGTGGAACTAGGATCCACATTTTAATAAGGGGGAGATCCGTCTGACTCCTCAGCATTGATAGATATTCCTGTCATGGAAAAATTCAGGGAGGATTCTTTTATTATTATTGTGGTTTATATTTTTTATGCACTATTAGTCATTAAATCATGTTATTATTTTACATCTTGTCACCTTTTTTTCTTAATTATAGTTTTAATCCTATGACCCTTACCTCAGTAGAGCATGTTGTTTGGCGAACGTAAACATCACATAGGAACTGAGCGCGACCCCTTGATTAAGAATTCTTGCATATAAACACTGCTATTCTGAAGGGTTCAATACATATGCCGGTTTACCAGACGCCATGCATGTACTGAACCCATGTGACATCAGGTCCATGGATGGTCGAATCCATGCATTTGAGAAAGAAATTAAAGAAACGTACAGTTTCTAATGTAACTTAAAGAAAGATCCAGCTAGGAGGCCAGCATAAGTTTGTGCAACTAACGAGGACCAGGTGGTCGAGAGGATGATATCATCCCTCTTGACATTCTGGAGGGAGCGAGTCACGAGTATTAATAACCGAGTGGAAATTCCCCAGGATTAGACAAGGAAGCCTGAATCGGAATTCGAGCTGATGTTGCTGGAAAATGACAACACCGCTTATGCGCCAGAAGAGGAATAATTAAATTTAACCCGTTTACAAGTATAATAATGAGTAAACAAGTACAGTACAGTGAATCATTTTGAATGAGAGATTTTTCAGTAAAGAGAAACCATTTAATAATTGCGCAGAAAAAAACTGCTAACGCAAGACGACGTCATTGGGGAATTACCGAAGCCTGTGTGGAGGGGAGAAAGCAAAAGAAATGCAACACCCACACATCTGAGGACGAGAAATTAATTAATATCTCCGAATTGTACGATCGATTCTTAGGTGCAATGAGAGTATTTGACATTGAGAAGACGAGCTTTCGGAAGGTATAATTTTTATATTTGTGGCACCATTATTTTAGAAGTTGGCCACAGAAAAGGCTAGAGACTTATTTTTTTGTAGTGAAATAGTATAAAGCTTCGGGCTTCACCAAGCCAATCATGCAGTCTCGAACAGCCCGAGGGGGTGTAATCACGCATCACGCAGTACAAATCCGTCCAGGGGGACGTAACGCTGGATCATCAGCACATGCAGTTATTCTGACAACCCGTGAGGGTGTTACTACGCACGCAGTTCAAACGGCCTGAGGGCACGTCACTAAGCTACATCAAACACCGAATGCAGTTCGACAGTCCGTGAGGGGCATAACTCTGCGTCACATCGAAGACAGTTACCAGTACTCCTTGAGGGGAGAAACGCTGTGGTACACTGCAGAAGTAATATCCGGTAGCCATAGGCGTCGCAGTATTAACGACTTGCTTGCCTCCATAAGGAGTGGTCAAGAAGAAATTTAAAGTATCGCCGTATTGAAAGAGTAGGAAAATCCTAGTTACAGGATTTAGGCCCGACTGTATACAAGTTCTAGTGAAAGTTCGTAAGATATAGTCAGAGCAGGCTGCGAACGTCGGACTTAAAGGCGATAGGTCGTTAAATAGACGAACGAATAGGTCATAACGTACGGAAGTACCGTACCAGAAAGATAAACTGTTATTTAAATTAAAGAACCCAAAAAGGGAAGAACAGAATAAGGTTCGGAACGTATACCAGAAACGTAGGAGTGTTAAAACAGTTCCAATAAAGAAGATAGGAGACTATAAACATTATCTCCAGAAAGTAGGCGAACTATTCTAAAAGTACTAGACTCGAGAAGTACTAGCTGCTATAAACGAAATCTATAGGTCATTGAGGAGACCTCGATCCGAATAGACTTTCGCTAGGATCGATAAACAGATCTACAAAGAAGCCGTTCAAGCTAGATAAATAGCCGGTCATCCAGGATAGGAGTAGCAGAATTTGGACTCCAGGGAACAGTAGATGTTTCGAGACTTTCGTATTCTGCAGGATAGGAAGCCGACATCGAATAAATTTCACCCTTGGAAACGGGAAATTAAGAAGGTCACGTGTGATAGGCTCAGAAATACGGCCTAGTGATCAAGAATTGTGAAGTGTAAATTTATCAAGATTGTGTGTTAAATTAATATTTTTAGTGTTTATTATGTGTTCAAAAGGGACACATCAGTGTATAAAAATGTCGTTAATGTTAAGTGTCTTAAATATATGTCAAAAAGTGTTTATACATAAGATGAATTCCTTTAATATGGAGTAAAAAGTTCAAAGTGGGCCCAAAATGAAGCACCGCACAAGAATAAAGATCGTGGGACGATCTTAAAAACATGTGAGTACTGAATTTCATTCTATTTTGGTGTCAGAAATTGGTTGTGTACAAATCCACCGGAGTTTTTGAGTAAAAGGGATGTGTTTTAATAAATAAATACTGAATAAGCAAGAACGCGGTCTGAACAATAATAGAAAATTTGAGAAATTATAAATGATTATGTAAAGAATAAATCCCGTAGAGGAAATAAATGAATAAAATGTTAATGTATTTAACAAATGTCATAAGAGCAAGCGAAATATCAGTAATTATCATGAAAGATATTCAAATAAAGTAAAGTTGAAATGTGAAAGAAATAGCTTTTGAGCTTGTGTAAAGAATAAAAGATAATAATAATAACTAAATATGGAAATATTAAATAAGGATCAAATAAATTGATGTGAACATAAGAGCGTTAAAGCCTTAATATATGTGTAAGATATGATGTTTAATGGAATGTTTTAAAAGGGAGCGATTTATCGGCAATGGAAAAGATTAATATGAGAATTAAAATAATACTAGTTGAAACCCGTCAAAACATGACGGTCATTGGGAAAATATTTACGGAAGGATTTTCTTATATGCATTATTTGTATGATTACAGAGAAAGACGACTTTGCAACATATAACTGCCCATGTCTTAAAACTTGATGAGGCAAATAGTGGCCTACACGTTCCATAGCTTCCCCTTGAGCTTTATTGATTGTGATAAATTATGCCAAGCGATTGGAAATTGGTGGCTCTTAAAAGAAAATGGGAGTATTTTTATGGCATATTTATATTTGATTTGTAAAGTGGCTTCGTATTTTGTCCGATTTCTCACTTTATTGCATCAATTTGCAGTTAACATACGACCGGACAATGTTCCTTTTCGTCGAACGGGGTTTTATAGTAGTATTTCTCCCAAAATTAACGTCTTATTCGATAACACTATAGTGCCCTGCATCAATGGAGCCGCTAAATATTAAATGCCAAATAATACTCCCCTTGCAAAAACAACAGTGTGGTTAGACTCGTTGTTATGTACTCTAAACAAATAAAATCAATGAACAATTGGCTTATACAATGAAGTTCAACATGATCAGTGTATTCACCGTTCAGAGACTTTCATACTAAGTTGGTTGCTGAGGAGAACGCGATGAGGCTGATCGCCAATAATAAAATCCTTAAAATTATCCTTGTCAGCAACAATGTTTGCAATAGTTTGCAAATGAAGCTCAGGGCGATGTTCTTCATTTTGATATAAACAGCACGAAACTTCTCGAAATAAGCAATTTCTATCGCCTGTTATAGGTTCAACCCTTTGGGTTTCTTTAACAGCAAACTATGCAGGGGAGCATAGAATCACTTCACCAATTACAGGATGAGCACTGACTCTTTGCCAGCCACCGTAAAGGAGGCAGTTTTAGAATTATATGTCCAGTGCATGTCGAAAAACGCATTAACATAGGGAAGCCCACTATTAAGTATATTCTTGGCCATCGCCCCAGAGATCCGGATTCATTTCCCTGCTCTGCCAAGAAATTTAATTCTGGCCTGAGGGCTGGAACGGGACGCACTCAGCCTCGTGAGGTAAAACTGAGGAGAGGTAGGATCGATTCCAACCTTAACTATCTTGGATGTGTTTCTCTTCGGTTTCCCACTTCCACTCCAGGCAAATACCGGGATGGTTCCTTAAGTAAGGCCTCGGCGTTCTCCTTCCTAATTATCACGTTAATTACAGATACACGCATTAATACAACCATCACAATAACACAGGTCGGTAACATATTTTTTTTCTCTTAAAGACACTCTGCAAATCTACAGGCCAAGAGCTTTTGTCAGAGTGCTTTACGAAGTCGAAACATGATGGTCAATGGTAAAATAATTACCGAAGGATTTCCTTATATACGACATTCTTTGTACGACTACTTTTTGGCACTATTGAAACTTTAAGGGCGTCGAAAGATCGCATTCTTGACATTGCAACATATAACTGGCCATGACTAAAAACTTGCTGAGGTAAATAGAGACCTACACGTTCGAGAGTTTCCCCTTGAGCTTTATTAATTGTGATACAGAATGCCAAGCGAATTGGAAATTGACGTCTCTTAAAAGAAAATGGAAGGGTTTTGTCGGATGGTGTTAAATCAACTCGAGGGATTAGAGCTCTCTGCCCAATTTTATCTCCGCTGATTATTTCCAAATCCAAGCAATTTTCATACATATTCTTTACAAATAATCTGGTTCCGTTCAGGAGCCCTTGGGAAACGTTCAGATTTCTGAGGAGCATAACTATGGCTCCAACTCTTAGAGTAAGAATATGTGGAGGCAAACCACTTAATTCCAAGGAATTCAAGAATTCTGTAGGAAATTGAAGTAGCTGGCTTTTATCTTCAGTAATTAATCTGTTAACGCTGGTGTATGTTTTTGAACTACCGGGTATAAGTTCGATGACTTTCAAATTAATTTCATTACAGTGTTCATTTTTTGGTGTTAGAATGCATACTTTCGAGAAATTGATTATATATTTCGTAGAAATGAATGTTTCGCCGTAAATCTCAGTCACGATGTCATCATGCGCTAAAATTCTGGGTGGTAGTTCAATAACATTTGATTCCTCACCATCTACAGAGGGGTAGTCACCGTTACCAATTTGTAACAAAAAATCAGAAAATTCAATTTCTTCTGGTTTCAACCGCATGTTTTTATATAAGCAGCGTATTTTGAAGAAGGGCTAGAGAGGAGAGTATTTAATACAGTTTTGAATAATTGTTTGGCGAGAAGCGTGCGGAACAGGCAAAACCTGCCTAAAGTCTCCTCCAAGAACAGTAATTTTCCCACCAAATGGAATGTCATTACCCATAATATCTTTTAGAAGACGATTCACACACATTAATGAATGAATATTTGCCATTGGGGCTTCATCCCATATTATGAGCCGTGCTAATCGAATATCGTCAGCTGCTTTGGAATTTAATTTTAATCCAGACACTGAACTCTCATTTAAATTTAGAGGAATTTTGAATATACTGTGTACCGTTCGACCGTTGGGTAGCAAAACAGCGGCTATTTCGGTCCATGCTACTGATATAACATGAAGCCCTAAACTCCAGAACTTTTGTATTAAGCATCGGTAAATAAATGTTTTTCCTGTGCCCCCAGCACCGTCAATAAAGAATGCGTTCGTGACAGTTGTGTTGTTATTTTGAAGAACGCTAGTGATTTCATTAATAATTGAAAGTTGTTCCTGGTTTGCTAAGGACATCAGGTCAGCCAAATCAAAAGGGAACACTGGCTCATTAGTAGTTTGATCGTTTGAGTGTGTGTCAGTACCAACAGGCAAGTTAAATGTTGGCAGAGAGAAACCATGAAATTGCAGAGTTTTATTAATATCTCTGAGAGATAGTTGATAAGCTGTATTTTCATCTTCAGACTTTAAATAATCTTCACAGAGAGAGTTTTTGTGCATGTCCCATAAGTGACTGGCATTGCAAGGTTGATGAAATATGCATATGTAGGCGAATAACTGTCTCAGTTGAAAGGGCATTTGGAAAACCCATGCTTCCATCAAACAGCGTTGCCATTCTGAATCATCGATAAGCAAACCAAGTTTAATTGCCATATCCTTATATGTTGGGCAGGTAACACCTTGGTATGTTCGGAGATCCTCAAAGCTTGTGGCACCTACTATGTGAAGTAAAAGTAAGCGCAGATGGTATCTTTCTGATTCAGATGGAGAAACATTGTACATCCGACCTATTACCTTTTCGAATCTAAGTCTTTTTTTCCAAATGCATTTGCATTTATCCCATACATAATGAACGGGTGTTTCAGGATAAATATATGCACTCCTAGTTGTTGGATTTTGGTTCAGCTGAAACCATGCAGTGAGTTGTGTACTTTTTAACTGAGCCCGTATTAATGCTTTGGGAGCATCATCGGCATGAAAAAGTACATCTTGTTGGTCTGGTAAATGGACAGGTAACCGGGCAACAATGTGGGACTGTTCGTGCATGTTGTAACCTAAAATCCTGTATGCAGCCTCACTTGACCCAACATATCTAGCATTCAAATACATAGAAACTTCGTCATGATGTAGCATTCCATCGTTTGCCGTGATTTTCAAGTTAGCGCAATCTTGCCAAATTTTCTCACAATTGCCATTGCATCCTGATAATTTTGCAACATATTTCGGGGACTACCAATAAAAGTAGAAGACAAAATAACTATGCGACCAGCTCTTAAACTTTCATTTTCAGCTCTAAAGTGTAAAGCATCAGCAAGACCAACGTAGGTATCGACACGCAATTTCGTTTGTTGATTGCGAATATATTTTAGTCTATCTCCTTCTATTCGACAATAATAGTCAACTGTTAATTGTTGGGTAAGTTTACCTGCATTAAGTAAAGGGTTGAAACCTCCTGCGGGAGGACAACCTCGAATCGACAGCCTATACAAAATATATTCACGCATTGTCATATTTTGCCTAACGTTCGTCTTACGGTTCCCTCCTGTTGGCAGTGAAATAGGCCACCCTGTTTCTCCGCAAGGCCAGATTAAAACGTAAGTTAATGGATCACAATGCATGCTGTCAACATCAATTTCCTTTAAAACTCCCTGATTAGAAAATACGGCTATGTGGCGGTGTGAAGCCGGAGCGCCGTCAGTTGTCTCAAAAATAGCTGCAATCTCTGAGGAAGCTGGGTTATTGTAACGTCTAGGATCTTCTTGAGGTTCATGGTAAAAGCGCATTACCAAATCTAACGGTTGACGTTTTTCTCTTAAAGCCAGTTCACTTTCTTCGCATATTTTTGAATGCATTGTCTTATACAGTTGAATGTAAGGGTTATGCTCTTGCAAAATATTATTTAGAATATGAAGTGTACCCTCCCTGATGCAAGAATTCGCTCGATTTGCTAATCTGAGTTGATTAGCTTCTGAGCAGTCTAATACATACAATTGGCCGTAACAACTGTCGCTTATACTTTTGGAATATATGGAAGAAATGTGATGATGAACAATTCCTGAAATTTTAAAACAATATGGACCGTGTTCAGGTGGTACGGTAACATTGGCACCAAAGGAAACGAAGTACATAGAATTGTTGTACTGCCGAATATTCTCTCTGAAGTTCCTTGAGGTATCATCATTTCTAGTGAAAAATGGTTTAAGCCTGTCAAGTATTTTATATTCCGGCAGATTAATTTTACCATTGCAACAGCAAAGGCCGAAGTAACCAAGCGTAGTTTTTTCGAAAAGAGAAGAACAATGCAGAACAATGTTTACATTCGTTCGTCAAGGACCCAACGCTGTACGGCATAATATCTGGCATTGTTTCTGAAATGGCAGATTTATATTTTATATTAAAAGTGGTTTCGCCTTTTCTCCGATTTCTCATTGTTTTGCGTCTATTTGTAGTTTCCACACGACCGGTTAATGTTCTTTTTCGTCGAATGCGTCTATTTACAGTAGGATTTATCCCCAAATTAATGTCGTATTCGATCACACTATAGTGTCCTACATCAACGGAGCCGCTAAACAATAAATGACAAATAACACTTCCATTGTCATAATCTACAACGTGGTTAGTCTCATCGTTATGCACTCTAAACAAATAATCATTAAACAATTGGCTTATACCATGGAGTTCAACATGACCAGCATATTCACCGTTCAGGGACATACGATTTTCATACTCAAGTTGGTTGTTGAGGGGAAGGCGAAAGACTCATCGCCAATAATAAAATCCTTATAAATATTCCAGTCAGCAACAATTTTTGTAACAGTTTGCAAACGCAACTCGCTATGACGTTCTTCGTTTCGATACAAACAGTACGAAACTGCTCTAAATAAGCAATTTCCGTCACCTGTTATTGGTACAATTCTTCGGATATCCATGACAGTAAATTATGAAGAGGAGCATAGAACCACTTAGCCAGTCACCTTAATAATGGAGCCAGTTTTACAATTATATTTCCTGTACGTGTCAAGAGTCGTATTTACACAGGGAAGCCCACTCTTAAAGCTGGCAATGAATTATCGAGACAAACCGGCCCAGTAATTCTGCGTAGTCACTTTCTAGTATGCCGTAGTTATGGTATATACAATGAAAGGTTTAACAATTCGTAGAAGCTGCGATATGTATTCTCGACAGAAAACGACTCACCACCAAAGACTATAACAGACCACCAAAGACTATATAACAGAAAGATCGGAAACACAATACAAATGGCGGTTCCAACATTCGACTGCAGCGGCATCTGCTACTGAAATATAGAAGTTAATTTGGATAACAATCTAATCAAAAGTAGGCCTACATTTTGTAATACCGGTATCAGAATTTCAACGTAGGCCTACTGTATTATTGCCGTATAACTGGTAAAGGTACAATTCATTAGTGGAATTTCATGTAACAACATTTTGGACATGCCTTGTATGTTTATAAGGCAAAGAAAGAACTGAGGAAAAATAATGAGTTACGTAGCACATGGCTCGATTTGAAGACACTCGGGTGGATTCACTGCATATATTCTTCGTAATGTGTTGGAATTCGTACAATCCTTGATTCACAGTTATCCCATGTGCAAAAATATGCCAAAACTTCTGTAGCAATAAAGATAAATAGCCTACCGTTATTGCAAATGTAATCTGTCGAATGTTGGAACTTATAAAGCTTTTCAATGAAATTACCATAGCGTTTTAAGTTAAATTGAGATGGGAACGTAGAATTCCTTAGTTACGGGAATGCCAAGAGTTAAATATGTTTTTGGCAATATAATATCAATTGCAAGAAAGGAAAATACGGAAATAAAAAAACATGCCGGAGGGGGGATTCGAACCCCTTACATTGGGTGATGCATAAATTAAGAGAGTACGGCGTAACCACCTGAGCTACCGAACCAATGATAACGACGCGCAATATTAAGGGAGTTAAAGATCAAGAACACTCAAAATTTGATGTCAGTTTACGTTTTTCAGCATTTTCTGTCTGGTAATTCCAGTGTATGTCATGAAAACGTAATAAGCAATGTTCCCTTCCATTATAATTCTTATACATAAACATGAAATTAAAACGCGATGGACTTGTAACCGCCATGACTCTCATAAGGCAAGCCGTATGTGCGCATGCGTGATAGGCAAGATTTCTGAATTTTTGTTTTATTAATTTAAAAATATTCTGTAACATATGGGAATGCCAAGAGTTAAATATGTTTTGGCAATATAATAGCAATTGCAAGAAAGGGAAATACGGAAATAAAAAAACATGCCGGAGGGGGGATTCGAACCCCTTACATTGGGTGATGCATAAATTAAGAGAGTACAGCGTAACCGCCTGAGCTACCGAAACACTGGTAACGATGTGCAATATAAAGGAATTAAACATCAAGCACACTCAAAATTTGATGTCAGTTTACGTTTTTTAGCATTTTCTGACTGGTAATTCCAGTGTATGTCATGAAAACGTAATAAGCAATGTTCCCTTCCATTATAATTCTTATACATAAACATGAAATTAAAACGCGATGGACTTGTAACCGCCATGACTGTCATAAGGCAAGGCGATTGTGCGCATGCGTGATAGGCAAGTTTCTGAATTTTTGTTTATTAATTTAAAAATATTCTGTAACATATTTGTTTATTTTAAAGACACTCTGCAAATCTACATGCCAAGAGCTCTCGTTAGAATGCATTACGAAGTCAATCGGTTGAGACGTTATCTCATTCTCGATGTAACAAAAATCGCCTTAGTGTTTTAAATATATAGATGAATTGTTACTAATGAGATTTATCAGTTCTTGGGAAGACAACTCGGCTTAAAATAATGTATAGCGCAAAAGAGCGCCAATAATATTAAAATGTCACGCTAGGAACGCGTAGTGGTTAAATACTTGGTAGATTACTTATGGAGGGTAGTTGATTGCAGTGAATTGATAATTGTATAAGTCCTCTATTTGTGACGTAGTATCACGAGGCATTGTGTATGTATAAAAAAGGGAGCTAATATATGGTATTATTGAGCGTATGTCATATGGGCCACGGCCGACTTTAAATCGCATTTTTTATAAGTCCTCTGTAAGGGAATGGTTCCCGAGGCACGTGAAGAGATTCGAACGCAGAATCTTCTTATGATAAAAGCCCCTTTATTCTTCGTCGTCGGATGTGTATTAATCTTCCCAATCAATGAGGACCCTCTCATAATTAATAAATGCCAAGGTTACGAAAGTGGTCTTTGAACCAAAGAATAGTTGTTTGAATGAGTACGGTACAGTAAAAGCCCGGTCTCTCCCCAGAACTGAATATAATGTGAAGGTTTGTTTTGAAAGCCTTGGAAATAAGCTACTAACGTGGGTTAGACAGGGAGTCGCCGTCACCCCCCCCCCGTGTCATAAATCGCGCCCGAGTAGAAGGGTCTAGCTCTCTTAAAGCGAGAGGGGCCAGAAACCGTCTCGTAAGATGTTGTAAAGAGAAATGAATACACCAGGAGTGTTTAAAGTTGTTAACGACCCGGGCGTTGAACCGAGGTCCTTGTAGATTGATATTTTCGTTTGCCTGTTTCAGATCGTAGTTTCTTATATGATAATGGTCTTATAAGACATAAGAGATAAATAACAATCCCTATTGTAGTGTTGGATGGACGTAGGATTCCATGAGTTAATTGAAGACAACTAAGTTTCGGGAGTAACTATAGTTTTTTGACTGTGTCAAGTATCTTCACGCTCTGGAGTACACAATTGATTTCCTGATTACCTTAATATATTTGTGAAATAAAGAGAGATGATAACAACTGAATGTGTGGACATGCCCAAAATATTGAGTTAGATAATTAACATAAAATTTAAATGTAATTATAAATTTGTTGTTTTGAGAATTAAGAAATTTAAAGGATAGTATTTGAGGTGTACAAGAATGACACCATTATTATGTAATGCATGGAGCCAAAAGAGCTCGGAATTATATAAAACTTACAGTTAATGCTTTATGGAAGTAAGACTAAGTAGGAATTGTTGGTTTATGTGGAAACCACATGTTTTAAATACAATATTTGTTTTATTATATTTGTGATTCCTTGTTCATTTGGAACAAGTAGATGATTATGGGTCAGTAATTAAATTGTTTAAGTGTTTGTAGCGCCATTAATTTTATTAATTAAATGTGTTTAAATAGGAGTTGATTTTGTTGTTATTTTTGCAAGTGTATCCTCTAATTAATCCAAAATATGTGGGTCACAGAGTGGGGGAACTTACCGCTGCCCCGAAAATTCCGAATTGAGCTACGCTGGCATACTGTGATTGGCATATTTCTTGCTAAAAGGGTACATGGGGGTCATATAAGTAATGTGCTGGATTAATTACTAGAGGAACACTTAAGACGGTCATTTCATGTAAATTAAAGTAATGATAGGTATAGCTACAACATAAAATCTTAACTGACCGCATGGGTCCCTCGAAACTCATACCGAGCAGCCCTGAATTATTATATTATCAAACCCCAAGCAAACATTAACATGGCGCCCAACGTGGGGCTGAGTTTTCCTAGGGAAAACCCGAGTTTTTCTCGAAAAATCAAAATTTTCATTTTTTTTAATGGTTTTTCGAAATTTTGAATTTTAAATACTTCCATAAAGGTTTATGAAATTGAATAAAAGTATCAAAAGGGTACGTTGTAAGTGAATACCCGTACCAAAGTAAAGTTTTAAAGAAATTGGGACACACGGATTCAGAGTATCATCTCTCAAGCATGTACTAGTGTGGTGGCATTAGTGGCCCACTGTATTTTTATATTAGAAAAGATGGTGACGATGATGGAGTTAAAGGCGTGTTTGGATGAACATTTCCAAAAGAATAGGGAGGAGATAATAAAAATAAGTACGCAAAGTACGGAAGATGCAAAAAAAGAGAATAGGGAAGAGAGGCAGGAACTTTTGAACGCTATAAAAGCCGATAGCAAAGAAAAGTGGGAGACCCTGAACAATAAATTGGGAACAATAGACAATACATTGAGTCTCCAAAAGGATGAAAATAACAAAGTGTTCGAATCCATAAATGAGAGTTTGAATAAGTTGGATAGACAACAGACTGAAAATAAAGAAGGGTTAGGATCTATAAACAATAAGTTGGACAGCCAACAGGAGGAAAATAACCAAAGGTTAGGATCCATGAATCTAAGTTTAGAGTCACTAAAAACTGATAGTGCTAACATGGGAAAGAAATTAGAAGCTATCGAGGCCGACGGTATAAAAATGAATAAGGAACTGAAGGCCGAGATAGAAAAGACAATAGATACTAAATTTAAGATTCTTGATGAAGGGTTTGACACTAAGTTTGGGGACAAGTTAACTGAATTAAAAGGGAAAATCACAAGTGAAATTAAACAGGAAAATAATGTCATTAAGTTAGAATTGCAAGACCAAATAAATGTCTTGAAGGAAAGTACAAGAACATCCCAAGTTAAATGTCAAGAAAATTTTGATAATTTAGAAGGTAATTTTGGGGCTATAAAAACTAAGTTAAATAAGATGGAAAAAGCCTGTATAGAGAATGTAGACAAATGTAGAAGTGAACTTGTAACCCAGATCCAAGGTGTGCAGACAGAATTGAAAGTCCAGATAGAATCTAACAAGAATATTTGTGAACGTTCCCGGGATGAGATAAAAGAAAGTTTTAAGACATTAGGAGAAGAATTTAAAGGGGTAAAGGACAAAGTAGGAGAACTCGAGGGAAAGGTCGATGGAGTTCAGAATGAAGTAACTGAGATGAAAAAACAGAATCACAAAGATGTACAGGGTATGAAAGAGCAGATTGATCATTTTACCGGGCAGGTAGATGAGAACCTGAAGAAGTACGAAGCGGAAATAAATAAAAATTTAAGTGAATACGGAGAGCATCTTCAGAGAGAAAGAAAACAACGAAATGAAGAAAATGAAGAAAGTACCCATAAGATAAATGAAATAAGGAAGGGTATTAATGAGGTTCAGGAAACCATCGGAACATTAAAGGTTCATGTAGGAAAAACCAATAAGGAAGTAAATCAGGTCCAAGATGAAATGATGAAATTGTATAAGAGTCAAGAGAAAACTGAGGGAAAGCTTGAAGGAATTAAAGTAGATATGGTTAAAGGACGAAAAGAAGTGGAGAAGCAAATAAAGGAGATACGAGAAGGCCTGGATACCATAGGTGACGGGAAACCAGAAATTACAGACCAACAGGCTAAGATCATTAAGAAAGAGGTAGAAGACCAAATAAATGAATTCAGGGATAGCTTCAGGGATGAGAAATTCCAACTCAAAAAGGTAGAGGAAGATATTAAAAGGAATCAAGAAAGAATTTAGAATGAATTAAGATCCCGATTAGAGAGGACTGAACATAAGAATAGTCAAATAGAAATCCAACTTATGGCTAATGAAGAAAGTGCCCGGAGGGAAAGGAAGTTAGAATTCGAGAATCAGGAGGAGTTTCCAAAGACAGGATGGGTAGATTCTCGTGAACAAGGCACAGATACGGAGAGGGACTTAGGAGGGGAGAGCCCTTATAAGAACCCAGGATATCCGATGGCGATGTCAACCCCGTACATGAATCAGACAAATGGCCAGAAAATAAACATTATTAAATCCAATGAGGACAGACCAGTAAAGTTTACGGGTAATAACATGTCTATTACTCCAAAATACTGGCTAAAAGAAGTGGCAGAGTATCTAAACGAAATGAAGGTTCCTCAGGATCGGAGACTGAGAGCTATTGAAAAGCTGTTGGCAGGTGATTGTCTCACCTGGTTCAGAAGTTTCAGATACACCTTTGATACGGTGGAAGGCTTTAGGGAAGCATTTTTAAAACGATATTGGGCAGCAGACGTCCAAGAGAATTTAAGGCTAGATCTGTACTCTAGGAAGTACAGCACCAATGCCCCTACTAAATACTCGGAATTTTTCACCGCTCAGCTATGTAAATTCCGTGAACTGGATATTGCTCCGGCAGAAAACGACTTGTGTGCCGCCATTGCGAGACAACTTCCGTATGAGATTCAGAGGCTGCTAATCTCATCCAAAGCCAGAAGTGCTGTGGAAGTGGAAAGTGTATTACGTCAGTTAGATATGACGACTTCGCACGTAACTCCTCGGCATCAAAGACAGACGGAGCAAGTACACATGGCCAGCAGTCGGGAAACAGGAGAAAAACCAGCGACCAGGAATCAGTCCACCAGTACGGATACTCAAGGACTAGATCGAGAGTATGGGCACCAGGAGCCGAGAAGGATACAGCCATATTACAGAGGAGGATATCGAGGAAGAAATCCTAGGACTACGGGTTATAGGCAACAAGAAAGCCGACCCTATAACAATAACCATCAAAGGCAAGACAACAGAAAGAAATGGGAGAATTATCCCAGAAGGAATGTAAGGCCAGACGATAGGGATGATGAATATCGGGCCGAAATAGAAGAAAGATATCAGGAGAGTCTTCGTTATATGAACGAAAGACCAGATGAACCTGATAGGCAAAATGTCCGTTGGAGTGAGGCAATCAAGAACCGGAAATCACCCGACCGACTAGATGGAGCTCAAAGCTTGGAACTACAAGCTCAGTTAAAGAATGAGGGAAAAGGGAGCCCTCAGGATAAAAAAAACTCCAAATTTAAATTGTCAAAAGTGGAAACATACCAGGAGCTGGGAGGAGGTAGAAATTGTAAATTGGATAGCTAGACCAGATGAGCTAATTAACGAGGATGTGGAAGGAATCCCACCTGTTAAAAGAGAACTACCTATAATTATGCTTAGGATAGAAGGATTACTGGTCAGAGCATTGATTGATACCGGATCCACAATAAGTCTAATTACACAAACCCTTTTAAATGAATTGGAAACAAGGGGCCGAGTACTAAAGATTCCCACATCAAGTGTAAAGATTAAGGGAATTATCCCTGAAAAATCTTTGACATGTAAATTTCAGGTATACATTGATTTGATCATGGGTAACGCTGAAATTTCGCAGTGCATTTTGCTGGTAAATCAATTACCGTATAATGTCATATTAGGTATTGATTTTATCCGTGAGAACAAGGTCATTATAGACCTAGCGCAAAACTGCATTAGAATTCAAAGAGAGGATGTGGATGAACAAAACATTAACCTACAGGAACAGGATGCGAAAATAGAAGAACAGGTATGGCATATGGAAGAAGTGAGTGAGGAAGATTATAAGGACATAGAAAGGATATGTGAAGTCCTTAACATAGAACTCGAAGATAATGTGGAAAATGAGTTCGAGACCAACCTGTCAGGAAAAGTGGAGGAAGCTAAAGTCAGCCTCGAAATTAAGGAACAGTTAAAGAAATTATTATTGGATTATAGGGACGTATTTGATTCCAAGCCAGGGAAGATTGAAAATTTTAAATACGCGTTCCAAGTCAATGATTGGGCACCGTTCAAACAAAAACCATACCCGGTTGCGGAAAAACATTACCCACAAACTAAGAAAACACTGCAGGAGATGATGAATGCAGGTGTTATAGAAAAGATGGCGACACCATATGTTAGTCCATTAGTGATTGTGAGTAAACCGGATGGCTCAGTAAGGGTGTGTTTAGATGCCAGAAATTTAAATGCAAAAATCATACCAGAAAATGATTCGGCACCACCCATAAAAGAAATACTTAGGAAGTTTAAAGGCAAGAAGATTTTTACAAATATTGACATGACTTCTTCGTATCATCATCTCGAACTGGAAGAGAAAACCAGCTTGTTGACTGGATTTCAGTTCGACCAACAAACATACTGCTTTAGAAGATGTCCGTTTGGATTGAAGACTGCAGGATCTGCATTAATAAGAGCGCTTGATCGAAACCTGTCAGAGGAAGTGAAAGATTGCACTATCCGATACGTGGACGACATCTTGCTTACCTCGGAGAACATTGAGGAACATTTAGAAAATTTGAAGAAATTATTGGAAGACTTAAGAAGGGCAAATTTTAAAATAAATTTAAAGAAGTCGAATTTTTGTCAAAGGCAAGTGATATTTTTAGGGCATGTGATTGACAAGGATGGTGTTAAACCAAATCCATGCAAATTGGAATCGATAAGGGATTTTCCAAGGCCTTTGAAGGTAAAGAACGTTCGCCAGTTTTTTGGATTGATTGGGTTCTTCTCAGGACATTGTCCATCATACACCAAAACTGTTGCACCACTACAGGACCTTCTGAAGAAGGGGGGCAAGTGGAAATGGACGGAGGAAGCAGAAAAAGCATTTGTAGAGGCCAAGGAAATGCTCTTAAATTACGTGAAGCTAGGATATCCTGATTTTAATCAGAGATTTATCATTCAAACAGACGCATCCCAGATTGGAATAGGGGCAATGCTATATCAGGAGAACCCGGAAAACCCTGATAAGAAGAACTATCTAGCTTTCACAAGTAGGAGACTGAAACCACACGAGAAAAATTATACGATCAGCGAGATCGAGCTGTTAGCGATATTGCACGCGTTGCAATATTGGCGGAAGATCGTATATGGGTTTCAGGTCATTCTAAGGACGGATCATAAAGCCTTAACCTTTTTGATGAAGACTGATTTATCCAGTCAAAGGTTGATGCGTTGGGCTTTATACATTCAACAATTTGATGTCAAGATAGAGTACTGCCCAGGAAAAGAAAATATAGTTCCAGACTACTTAAGTAGACAGCCAGAGTCCATAGAAGAGGAAGTAATGGCTATAGATTTGGAAGACAGGGATCAGCGAACTCTTAATGAGTTAAGAAGCATTAGTCAAAGACAACGGGAGGATCCATGGATGAACATGCTCATATCTTTCCTTGAGGGAAGCTTGATAAGAGGAACACCAGCGTACACGGAAGCTGATAAGATAGCTCAAGACTACACGTTTTATAATGGGTTATTATATAAGTTTGTGGACTCTGACCATACAAAATTAAGGATTGTTGTACCTGCAATTTTGCAGAGGAAAATAGTATGGTTAGCCCATAGATCGTTCGGACATATGGGAGTCGACAAAACAGTCTCGATGCTGAAAGAAGCATTTGTATGGCCGAGACTGAGAGAAACTGTAAGGGACACGCTAAAGACATGTGATCTATGTCAAAGGATCAAACCTAATGCATTTCTGATGAGACAGAAGCCTATACCATTGTTGCCCGAAAGGCCCGGCCAAATCATATCTATTGATAATTTTGGACCTTTGCCAAAGGCAAGAAGAGGAAATCGACACATAATGGTGGCTATGGATGTCTTCACTAAAATGGTTGTCCTTGCTCCCATACAGAAGACTAGTACCAAACAGGTGTTAAAACGACTTAAAGAAAAAGTGATACCGATTCTGGGGAAACCTGAGAATTTGTTGTCGGATCACGGCAGTTGTTTCACCAGTGTAGAGTTCAGACGAGAATTAGAAAGACTTGGAATACGTCAGATTTTGTCAAGTATTCGCCATCCTGAGGCAAACCCTGTAGAAAGAGTTATGAGGGAGACGGCCAAGTATTGTAGAATATACTGTGCCGAAGAAAATTGGAAGTGGATAGATATCTTGGATATTATCGAATTTTGTATAAATAATACAATCCATGAATCCACAGGAGAGATACCCATAACGTTACATCGGAATGAGCAACCAGAAAGACCTTGGAGTCTGGTAATTCCTAGGCCAGCAGACGCTCAGCCTGGAAGAGATGTACGTATTAGAAGAGCCTTTGAGCATCTAAAAGCTCAAGCCGACAGGAGGCAGAGAAGAAATAGGCATAAGAGGTATCATCGACCATTATTAGCAGGAGAAATGGTGTTAGTAAAAAGACCAGCCATTTCGGATCCAGGGAACCGTGTGTACAAGAAATTCCAGAAAATGTACCACGGACCATATCAAATAATCAGAGATTTGAGGAATAACGCATATAGAATTCGGCACTGTGAAACGGATCACGAAGTGACCATGAATTCAGCAAATTTGAAATTATATTACCCTCCCGAAGATTTTGATGAAGAGAATGAACAAGCCCTGGTTATGGAAACATTTAGAGATGAATCCGCTTTTGACATAAACAAGAATAAGGAAGAAATAGAAAATAGAGCTCAAGCATTCGAGTGCGAATGCGAATTGGAGAAATTATATTGGGAAATTAAAGAAATAATTGAATTTATTGAAGAAGAAAATTCCAATTTAAGAAAAGAAAATGATGAAATAAGGAAACGGGTAGGGATAGACCAAACCCGTAAGGAAGAATGAGGTTCTGGGGACTTAAAGTCCAGACAAGTAAAGAAAGAAAGAAAGGGTAGGGATAGAGCATACCCGACCTACACAATTACCGGATACGACTTTAAAGGAGTAAAAACAACGGAAGGTACGGACAACGTTATGATGGCTTCGACGAATAAAGAAATACAAATTTAATTGAAATAAATTTCCTCAAAATTTTCGAAAATTTATTTACCTAAGGAGGGGAGAGATGAACCCATGTGCCATCAGGTCCATGGATGGTCAAATCCATGCATTTGAGAAAGAAATTAAAGAAACGTACAGTTTCTAATGTAACTTAAAGAAAGATCCAGCTAGGAGGCCAGCATAAGGTTGTGCAACTAACGAGGACCAGGTGGTCGAGAGGATGATATCATCCCTCTTGACATTCTGGAGGGAGCGAGTCACGAGTATTAATAACCGAGTTGAAATTCCCCAGGATTAGACAAGGAAGCCTGAATCGGAATTCGAGCTGATGTTGCTGGAAAATGACAACACCGCTTATGCGCCAGAAGAGGAATAATTAAATTTAACCCGTTTACAAGTATAATAATGAGTAAACAAGTACAGTACAGTGAATCATTTTGAATGAGAGATTTTTCAGTAAAGAGAAACCATTTAATAATTGCGCAGAAAAAAACTGCTAACGCAAGACGACGTCATTGGGGAATTACCGAAGCCTGTGTGGAGGGGAGAAAGCAAAAGAAATGCAACACCCACACATCTGAGGACGAGAAATTAATTAATATCTCCGAATTGTACGATCGATTCTTAGGTGCAATGAGAGTATTTGACATTGAGAAGACGAGCTTTCGGAAGGTATAATTTTTATATTTGTGGCACCATTATTTTAGAAGTTGGCCACAGAAAAGGCTAGAGTCTTATTTTTTGTAGTGAAATAGTATAAAGCTTCGGGCTTCACCAAGCCAATCATGCAGTCTCGAACAGCCCGAGGGGGTGTAATCACGCATCACGCAGTACAAATCCGTCCAGGGGGACGTAACGCTGGATCATCAGCACATGCAGTTATTCTGACAACCCGTGAGGGTGTTACTACGCACGCAGTTCAAACGGCCTGAGGGCACGTCACTAAGCTACATCAAACACCGAATGCAGTTCGACAGTCCGTGAGGGGCATAACTCTGCGTCACATCGAAGACAGTTACCAGTACTCCTTGAGGGGAGAAACGCTGTGGTACACTGCAGAAGTAATATCCGATAGCCATAGGCGTCGCAGTATTAACGACTTGCTTGCCTCCATAAGGAGTGGTCAAGAAGAAATTTAAAGTATCGCCGTATTGAAAGAGTAGGAAAATCCTAGTTACAGGATTTAGGCCCGACTGTATACAAGTTCTAGTGAAAGTTCGTAAGATATAGTCAGAGCAGGCTGCGAACGTCGGACTTAAAGGCGATAGGTCGTTAAATAGACGAACGAATAGATCATAACGTACGGAAGTACCGTACCAGAAAGATAAACTGTTATTTAAATTAAAGAACCCAAAAAGGGAAGAACAGAATAAGGTTCGGAACGTATACCAGAAACGTAGGAGTGTTAAAACAGTTCCAATAAAGAAGATAGGAGACTATAAACATTATCTCCAGAAAGTAGGCGAACTATTCTAAAAGTACTAGACTCGAGAAGTACTAGCTGCTATAAACGAAATCTATAGGTCATTGAGGAGACCTCGATCCGAATAGACTTTCGCTAGGATCGATAAACAGATCTACAAAGAAGCCGTTCAAGCTAGATAAATAGCCGGTCATCCAGGATAGGAGTAGCAGAATTTGGACTCCAGGGAACAGTAGATGTTTCGAGACTTTCGTATTCTGCAGGATAGGAAGCCGACATCGAATAAATTTCACCCTTGGAAACGGGAAATTAAGAAGGTCACGTGTGATAGGCTCAGAAATACGGCCTAGTGATCAAGAATTGTGAAGTGTAAATTTATCAAGATTGTGTGTTAAATTAATATTTTTAGTGTTTATTATGTGTTCAAAAGGGACACATCAGTGTATAAAAATGTCGTTAATGTTAAGTGTCTTAAATATATGTCAAAAAGTGTTTATACATAAGATGAATTCCTTTAATATGGAGTAAAAAGTTCAAAGTGGGCCCAAAATGAAGCACCGCACAAGAATAAAGATCGTGGGACGATCTTAAAAACATGTGAGTACTGAATTTCATTCTATTTTGGTGTCAGAAATTGGTTGTGTACAAATCCACCGGAGTTTTTGAGTAAAAGGGATGTGTTTTAATAAATAAATACTGAATAAGCAAGAACGCGGTCTGAACAATAATAGAAAATTTGAGAAATTATAAATGATTATGTAAAGAATAAATCCCGTAGAGGAAATAAATGAATAAAATGTTAATGTATTTAACAAATGTCATAAGAGCAAGCGAAATATCAGTAATTATCATGAAAGATATTCAAATAAAGTAAAGTTGAAATGTGAAAGAAATAGCTTTTGAGCTTGTGTAAAGAATAAAAGATAATAATAATAACTAAATATGGAAATATTAAATAAGGATCAAATAAATTGATGTGAACATAAGAGCGTTAAAGCCTTAATATATGTGTAAGATATGATGTTTAATGGAATGTTTTAAAAGGGAGCGATTTATCGGCTATGGAAAAGATTAATATGAGAATTAAAATAATATGAATTGTTACTAATGAGATTTATCAGTTCTTGGGAAGACAACTCGGCTTAAAATAATGTATAGCGCAAAAGAGCGCCAATAATATTAAAATGTCACGCTAGGAACGCGTAGTGGTTAAATACTTGGTAGATTACTTATGGAGGGTAGTTGATTGCAGTGAATTGATAATTGTATAAGTCCTCTATTTGTGACGTAGTATCACGAGGCATTGTGTATGTATAAAAAAGGGAGCTAATATATGGTATTATTGAGCGTATGTCATATGGGCCACGGCCGACTTTAAATCGCATTTTTTATAAGTCCTCTGTAAGGGAATGGTTCCCGAGGCACGTGAAGAGATTCGAACGCAGAATCTTCTTATGATAAAAGCCCCTTTATTCTTCGTCGTCGGATGTGTATTAATCTTCCCAATCAATGAGGACCCTCTCATAATTAATAAATGCCAAGGTTACGAAAGTGGTCTTTGAACCAAAGAATAGTTGTTTGAATGAGTACGGTACAGTAAAAGCCCGGTCTCTCCCCAGAACTGAATATAATGTGAAGGTTTGTTTTGAAAGCCTTGGAAATAAGCTACTAACGTGGGTTAGACAGGGAGTCGCCGTCACCCCCCCCCCCCGTGTCATAAATCGCGCCCGAGTAGAAGGGTCTAGCTCTCTTAAAGCGAGAGGGGCCAGAAACCGTCTCGTAAGATGTTGTAAAGAGAAATGAATACACCAGGAGTGTTTAAAGTTGTTAACGACCCGGGCGTTGAACCGAGGTCCTTGTAGATTGATATTTTCGTTTGCCTGTTTCAGATCGTAGTTTCTTATATGATAATGGTCTTATAAGACATAAGAGATAAATAACAATCCCTATTGTAGTGTTGGATGGACGTAGGATTCCATGAGTTAATTGAAGACAACTAAGTTTCGGGAGTAACTATAGTTTTTTGACTGTGTCAAGTATCTTCACGCTCTGGAGTACACAATTGATTTCCTGATTACCTTAATATATTTGTGAAATAAAGAGAGATGATAACAACTGAATGTGTGGACATGCCCAAAATATTGAGTTAGATAATTAACATAAAATTTAAATGTAATTATAAATTTGTTTTTTTGAGAATTAAGAAATATAAAGGATAGTATTTGAGGTGTACAAGAATGACACCATTATTATGTAATGCATGGAGCCAAAAGAGCTCGGAATTATATAAAACTTACAGTTAATGCTTTATGGAAGTAAGACTAAGTAGGAATTGTTGGTTTATGTGGAAACCACATGTTTTAAATACAATATTTGTTTTATTATATTTGTGATTCCTTGTTCATTTGGAACAAGTAGATGATTATGGGTCAGTAATTAAATTGTTTAAGTGTTTGTAGCGCCATTAATTTTATTAATTAAATGTGTTTAAATAGGAGTTGATTTTGTTGTTATTTTTGCAAGTGTATCCTCTAATTAATCCAAAATATGTGGGTCACAGAGTGGGGGAACTTACCGCTGCCCCGAAAATTCCGAATTGAGCTACGCTGGCATACTGTGATTGGCATATTTCTTGCTAAAAGGGTACAGTACGAGCAGAAATCGAAAATCTCAATGTCAGTCGCATTGTAGTTTAGCCATCTACTTTTACAGGTACCGGTAGCCCAAGGAAAATATTGCAAAATTATCAGGATGCGATGGCGATGGCGATAGTGAGGAAGTTTGGAAAGCCAGATTTATTCATTACGTTCACCTATAATGCGGGCTGGCCAGAAATACTTAACAGCATTCATCTCTGGGAAACGGCTGATAATACGCCTGATATTGAAGTGAGAGTTTTCCATTGCAAAGTAAAGGAATTGCTACGATTGATCAATGTTAAGGAAATTTTCGGTAAAAGCATATCTATATACAGCGGAAATTCAAAAACGAGCTCTCCTGCACATCCATTTACTCTTAACATTAACGGAAGATTGTAAGTTTCGAGAAATTTCTGACATTGATAGTGTGGTGTCAGCCGAAATACCAGATCTCGAGGATGAAGCGCTATACGAGTTGGTAAGGCGTCATATGGTACATGGTCCTCGCGGATCTTTGAATTCTTCTTCAGTCTGTATGAAAGATGGCGTATGTAAGAAAGATTCCCCTAAACAGTTTCAGGAAGAGACCAAAGAGATAATGCCAATGGTTATCCTTCATATAGGAGAAGAAATAATGGACGGATTATTATAAACACAATTCGAGGCATTGACATTGAAATCTATAGTTGATTCATTGTTCCTTACAATCCATTTCTTTTACTTTACATGCTAGCTCACATTAATGTTGAAATATGCTCAAGTGTTCGGAGTGTTAAATACATCCACAAGTATCTTATATATTAAAATCCACAAGTATGTGTATAAAGGTCATGACTGCAGCATTGTTAAAATATGTCCTGAAGGCGAAACGGTGATCTACGATGAAATTACTTCTCTCCTAAATGCTAGATATGTTGGTCCAACAGAAGCCGCATTCAGGATATTTTCATTTCACATGCATGAACAGTCACATTCTATCGTGCGATTGCCAGTTCACTTGCCAAACTTGCAAAATATCTATATTAAAAATGATAACGCTCCTGATATTTTACTTCAAGCATAGTTGCGCAACACGGAATTACAAGCGTGGTTCAAGTTAAATCAAGATTCGCAAGCCAGAAGGCTGTATATATATACTGAAACATCAGTACATTAGCCTGGAATAAGAGCAACTGCCAGTGGCAAAAAAAAAAAAATGTTTCAAAAACTATAGGCAGAATGTATAATGTTTCGCCTACAAAAACAGAAAGGTATTATTCACGCCTGTTATTGCTTCACGTCATAGGTGCTACCAGCTTCCAGGATCTACGAACATACAAAGCAGTTGTCTCTTCTACTTTTCAAGAAACAGCTAAGGAGCGAGGTTTGCTGATTGACAATTCTGAATGGCAACGTTGTTTGGCAGAAGCGTCACAATTTCAGATGCCTTCTCAGTTACGACAACTGTTTTCTTACATATGTAACTTTCAGACCCCTTCAAATGTAAGACAGTTATGGGACATTTTCAGAAATTCATTATCAGAAGATTATCTGCAGTTTTACGAACCTAACATTGTATATCACTCCACTCTTATACATATTTCTAATACATTAAAGCTCCATGGTCTTCCCATTACTTCTCTCGAATTGCCAGCTATTATTGATAGTTTCCCGCAGACAAATTTACCCATGAATTATCCAAAACTTAATGAGGATCAATTAAGTCGGATGATAAACCAAGCAAATATGGAAACCAAACGGCTTTAATTACAGAAATTTTGGGGTTAGTACAAAACATCAAAGAAAGGATGAGTAATGCATATTTCATTGACGGTCCAGGGAGCACCGGGAAAACATTTCTTTAACAATGCTTGATTCACAGTTGCACAAATTTGGGGTTAAATGTAGTTTCTGTTGCATGGACTGGTATTGCAGCAATGTTACTACTTCAGGGGCACACTGTACAGAGCCAGTTCAAGTTACCTCTACTTTTATATGAAATTTCTGTATCAGGAATAAAATTTAACAGCAAGGAAGCTTTTTATATTCGTTCAGCAAAACTTATCATCTGGGATGAAGCCCCTATGGCTAATAATCACGCGTTGATGTGTGTAAATCGGTTGCTCAAGGACATCATGAATAACGACGTGCCTTTCAGAGGAAAAATTATCATCTTAGGTGGAGATTTTAGGCAGGTATTGCCTGTTGTGCCTCACGCATTTAAGCAGCAATTGTCCAAATGTCAGTAAGGTTCTCTCCTTTGTGGCCATTATTCAAAATTTTTAAACTCAACAAAAATATGCGAGCGGATACAGATCAACGTGACTTTGCAGACTTCTTGATACAAATTGGTAACGGTGAATACCCTCACGTCGATGGAGAAAATTCAAAATTAGCCCCACACTGAAAAATATTTCACGCTTTTCAAAAATAGCGATTTTAGCACCTAAAAATGAACATTGTAAAGAAATCAATGACAAAGTTTTAGACCTATTCCCAGGATCATCGAGAACTTACATCAGTGTGAATAATTTGATTACTGAAGATGAGAGTGAACTTCTACAATTCCCAATAGAATTTTTAGACACCATAGGCTTAAGTGGATTGCCACCTCATATCCTTCGACTAAAAGAATGCTCAATTGTGATTTTTTTGGAGAAATATTAATGTTACCCAAGGTCTGTTGAACGGTACTAGACTGTTGGTTTGGAAGATGCATGACAATTGCTTACACCTGAAAATTATTACTGGCGTAAATGTTGGAAACAATGTCCTACTCCTCGCCTTGGCCTTACGCCATCAGATACTTCCATGCCATTTTCCTTCAAAAGGAGGCAGTTTCCAGTACATTTGGCTTTTTGTATAACTATCAATAAAGCTCAAGGTCAAACGCTAGATCAAGTAGGCATTTATTTACTTCAACCGGTGTTTAGCCACGGACAACTATACTGTATGCCGCACTATCGCGAGCAAAATCCTTTCATGACGTCAAAGTTCAAATAGAACCAAAAGGCAAGCGAACAGCAAATGTCGAATGGAAGGAAATACTATTAGAATTTTGAAACGAATGTTGCGGAGGAGCACAGACCTCAGCAAACGGGGCACAGATTAAATAACAATTATACAAGGACGTCCGCATCCCTAATACGATAACTGTCTTGTGGTAATGGTAAAAAAATACTATTGTCCTACATCGGTGATTAATATCCTACATCCTGTTATTTCATTCCCTCAGTTCTATAACAAAGATATACTCAATCAAATTTACAGCTTAAAAAATATTAATTCCTTCTGTGTGAGTTATCTTTTCATTTCTCATCAATCGCCTTTACTTACTATTCTATCTGTAGTGGTGGAGGCGATAGCTGTCTTTACAGAGATGTGCAAATTATTAGATTCGAAGTCAGTTTTCCAAAATTGCATTTTTACTTTTCACGGTTTAAGTATGTTCACAAGGCGATGAAATTACTTCAAATGTTTAACCAAGACTCCTAATTATATTTTCATTTAAAAAAACTCAAATTAAAATGATTTTTTAGAATTTACACTAACAGAGGAGCCTTACAAATGCAAAATGCCACACGTTTCGTTTTCATTACTTCACTCTACTTTACGTGTGAATTTAGAGCGGAGGGATTTGGGGTGTTTTAACTGATGAACGTTATTGAACTATTCAAAGATTCATGAACTATGCATTGAAATCACCTGACTTGAATTCTAAAGTCAATAAAAAATTGAAAATGGACACAGCTCAGATATCCCTCGGAATCCAATAATCTGAAAGTTTCCAGACGCAAATCCTTATTGGAAAAGGTGTAATTCCTCGGGAGAGGAAACACTACTAAGTAGGACAACAAAAGAAGTTGGTCAATAAAGTGATTTTGAATAAAAGAAATTATGACTAGGCCTAATAAAAATTATTTTATTTAATTCTATTAATTTGCACACCTCTATATGTTATCCAAGGTTTAGACTACATCTTTAAATTCAAATATAAGCGACCCATCTTTTATTTTAAATTTATACCAATGTTCATAAGTAGACAAGACACCAAATTGTACCGCTGTAGCCTTAAATTGTGTGGATATCTCTTTCTACTTAGTATAAAACAAAGTTCCCAATTCTTGGATGTAACTGGTAATCTCGAGAACCACTCGATGGATTTTGATGCGGTTTTCATGATTCTGTAAAGGATTTCTCGATGAAGGATTAGGTAGAAAAACATTTATTTATGACCAAAAGAAGCCGATCATTTACGATTTCAGTGAATTGAGATGAAGAAAAACCTAACGTCCATGTGTCTTTTAAGGCTACACTGGGTAAACCGTTAAAAATATCGATATTCTCTGAGAATTGTTCAGCATGAAAAGTTCTGCAAGAAAGTCCGCGACAGCTCTCACATCGACCAGTGTAAGTGTTTTTACGTTTCCATTTCTTCCAGCAATCTCCATTCAGTGGAAATTTAAATTACTAGCTTCAGAGTGAGTTAACGAGTTTGCGAGCGACCTATCACCCTAGCTTCAGCCAGCATCAAACTGCCGAGTCGTGTCGAGTTAATTCTTCAGAGAAGAGTATAGCTTATGTGTTTGGAGTTAGCTGTTCACCTCGGCCTGACGTCCGTGCGCCTTTTAAGCTTACGCAGGGTAAATAGTGGGACACACACACAGAGGACAGGCAGACACCCACACATTTGATCTCATAAGTCTACTTCATCATTTACCCAAAAGCGACGGTACCGTAAATGTCTGTTCAGGTCACTAGCATGAAGACATGCAAATGTCATATGGACAGAAGTGCTGTAGGATTGTTGAAGTGAATGCTGCGGAGCAGCACGGGTCTTCTAGTTAAATATAAATTCTACATTGTAATGAGCACAATATGACGCTAATTTTATAACGTCTGAGTAATTACAATACAATAAATATATAAAATTCAAGCAAAAAACCCAACTCTGATAGGGTTTGAATCCAAGTCAAACGGATAACAGACAAACGCTTTACCACACAGCCAAACATGTCCACCAAAATTCGTCGTTATCAATTGACTTACACACAACGTCTTAGCAGATAATGATTTGGACTAAACGATTTCTTCAGTTGAGTATACTTTATATATAAAGCATTATATACAAAGTGAGTATTATTTCTATCAGTAGGCTCTATTGCATGCAATACTCAAACTAGTTAAATATAGGTCAAGCATAAAATATCAACTGCCAGCTTGTCTTGTAACCGAGACGGCTTGGCTTTTTATAGCCACAGCTACCATGTAATAGTATAACATGAACTTAAAATATATTTCGGGCCCATGCCCATTAGGACAGTATAAACCATTGTCGGTTCGTTGATCGGAACTAATGGGTTGAAAGTTATTAATTATAATGCTTGCATAATTTACACGTACGCCATCCTGAAATAGTACGGCTGATGACTTTGTAGTTTAGGCGCAAGACGCGTCCCGTATGAAGGTATGTTGTTACCAAATTTGGTAGAGATCGTATGATAAGTTAAGTAGTAATTTGATTTTACGGTTTGAACGGAGTGGCCGCCATTCAGTTTCGGTACAGATGGCGGCGATATAAAACATGATGCCCTTTGCTAGTGCTACCTCTGTTCCAAATATCATTCAATTCGGTTTCACCGTGTTTGAATTGACACGGGGGACAGACATAGGCCTACCTAATCACACACACATACACACAATTTCTTGGTCCTGTGTAGATCTCATGTCTACTTTCATATTTTGCTAAAATCGAAAGTAGGCAAATAACCCTTGGCACTACAGCTCATGAAGGGCCTAGGCTTACCAAGTGACCGCTGCCCAGCCATTTGACCTGCAGATATTGGGGTGACACGTGGTCAGCGCATCGGGTCCCCTTGGCCGTTAATCTTGGTTTTCGTGACCGGGGCGCTGCCTCACTGTCAGACAGCTACTCAATTGTCCTCATGAGGATGAGTGCACCCCGTTCCAGCCTTTTAGTCAGTTTCTAAAATCCCTGACAGGGCCGGGAATCGAACCCGGGGCCTCCAGGTGAGTGGCAGGCGCGCTACCCCTACACCAGAATAAGGCGGATAAAAATCTCGACTGCAAAATTTTACGTAGGAGAGACATTTACATACCTGACAGCTTCTGGGTGATATATGATTTGGATGCCATCTGCGCTCTTACTGCTCCGAAAGGTCGTGGGTTAATACTAGAAACAGCCCGTAAGCAAGTACGGGAGTTCAATACAGAGGCTACAAAATATCAAACAGCGATGTAGCGAGAAGCAATGAATATAGAAAATCCTAGGTGGAAGAACTTCATCAGAAATCGGACATTATATATATTAACTGTTAGTATGTGTACCTAATTCATGATACTTTCAGATTTCAAATTTAGCGTATTTATTTGAGTTTCTTTCTTCTTGGAAGTCAATGCTTTTCAGTCGATCAACACGATTGTACGCAAACCTTGATACTCCCTATATTTAACTACTGCGATGTTGTATTAGTTATTAGTAGATGCTACCGAAGAACAAAACAAGAAACTTCAGAGAGGTTTAAATTCCTGCATTAGGTTTATTTTCTCCTTAAAATTTTCCTCACGCGAATCTCCTTTTTCCTGGTTAAAATAGAACAACACAGGAACCTGCACATATCTACCGACTTCCCAATGAAAGTACACCTGACAATCTCTCTTGTAATTTTCGTTTTATTTCTTCCTTTCATAATCGTCACACGCTATCTGGATCTATAATTGCAATTCCTCTACATCATTCATCTGCCTTCGGTAACTCTTTCATCGTGTCGGGAACTAGAATTTGGAATAATTGTCCTCGTGACGTTAGAAATTGTACATCCCTAACAACCTTCAAACGTGCATGTAAATATTTCCTCTTTAATTCGTAGGTCAACGAGAACAATTTGTGTATGAATGTGTGAGTGAATGACCATATTAAGACGTTGTTAAAACTCCATGTGTTGGTATTACTGTATGTAATTTGTATGGCATAGTTAATATCACACAGTTGCCATTTTAATTCTAGTATTTAAGTTTGGTAGGTTAAGAATAACATATGTGAGTATTCATGTAAGTTGCATTGTGTGTGGTTAAGTATAAGAGAGGGCCTAGAGCCCTAACTTCGCCATAATAAAGGCACCAATAAATAAATAACTGAATCCTCAAAAAACATTTACATGATATTAATAAAGACATATTTCTTCTATAAATATGCATGGCATGGTAAAACTTAACATTTGTGTATTGGTACTACTTGATGTCCTAATATATCTCCAAGTTCCTTTATTCTTCCCAGTGTACGCCCATTCTTTAAGTCAAAACCATGCACATGCACACCCGCATACTGCTTGACCTGCGTGACCCTGTCTTGAATGAATCAGTAAGGTACAAGGATTCAGGTAAAAATTTAATATTGAGAGGGTGTTTCTGAATTGGAGTTGCTCACGCAGAGTCAGGCAATATACCTCAAAAATGTAATTTCGATACAAAATTCAAAATACAATAACTGAATAGTTCAAAATACAAAATTGTATTTTTAAATGAAGGATCTACAATAAATGAACATCACTGATCAAGACATCCACAACATAATCACTTTCAGAAATAAGATACCCACATTCGAGAGGTTCCTAGAGCCAGAAACAGCGACCAAGAAGGAACAACATTGGACAGCTGAAAAGAAGGAAGCTGTGAGCAAGAGAATGAAGGAATACTGGGCCAAAGAAAACAGAAATAATGAAGAGTTATTTACGTGGTCCTTAATTGGCCGAACTCGATTATGATGATGACGTCCAGCGAAGAAGATATCCATCCCATTAAGATTTTTCAAATCAATGGTTTACATGCAAACTTTACTGAAAATGTTCAGTATTTCATTTTAATTTTAAAACAAAATTTTGTATTTTGTAATTTTCAAGGATTCAAGGATACAAATTTTAAAATTTGTATCGGAAATACATTTTGTAAGTATTTTGCCCAACTCTGTGCTCGGGGCGTAAATCAATTACTAAATTGAGGGGTTTGGGGAAGAACCAGTCTGGTCCATTGTACTTCATTATGAGATACGGTAATCAAAGAAAAACGACATTAGAACATACAATTATGTTTTCATTTATCTTAAATTTGAAACATTGGCAAAACTGTAGTGGGTATTCTTCCTTGCAATGAAACTAAAAGTACATCACACTAATATTACATGTACCGGAATATTTTATTCGCTGGAAGTACCTTATGTTTTAGTTAAAACACTGTATTTATTGAGAGAATATCTGGTGTTTGACGAAACAAGCCTGCCTGCCGAACACTGCCCTAATTAAATAACAAGTAGTTCCGTGAAGAACTATACAGCCTATTTTCATATATCCTGCTCATGTTAATTGCCACTATCAACATACAAAATTTCAGTTCAATTGCTGTAACAGATTCGTAGATATTGAGAACCGTCTAAATATTTCAGATGGTCGCCAGGTTGGATTTTTATTTTGGTACTATTACATTAAGATTATTGTGTACGTGTGGTATTCAAACTTCAATCGGATGATTAGAACACAAGAAGTAAAAACGAGATTTTAAAATTACGCACAGCAGCCATCTTGTGATTAAGCAAACAATTGAAATAAATTAGTTGCCAGTTGATCAACATTTGTATAAGCATTTAACGTGCAACGTTTCACGGCACTCCGATAGTTAATTCGCGAGAAACGTCCATTTAAATATTTATACTTCGCGTCGCCGCCATGTTGGATTTGTGCTCCCCAGGTTACTGAAAGTCCTATAGGTGATCATATGTTCATAGTCTCTATGAACATAAAAATATTCAGTTTGGTTGCTGTAAAAGTTTCATAGATATTGAGAACCATCTAAATATTTCGGAAGCTCGCCATTTAGGATTGTTATATGTATAGGCCATAGAGTTATGTACCATTCAAGGACAATTATTGCCTAGGTTCATCATTCAAACTTTCACTTCGATCGCAAGATTACGACACAAGAAATAAAAACTTAATTTTAAAATTTCACACAGCCGCCATCTTGAGGTTATGTAAACAATTGAATTAAATTAGATGGCAGTGCATTACAATCTGCAAAATCATTTACTGTACCACATTTCACTGCGCTCAGAGAGTTAAATCACGAGAAAAGTCTATTAAAATATTTCAAATTCGCTTGGTCGCCATGTTCGTTTTGTACTTTACAGGTTTATGAAATATACGTAGGTAAACTTGTATCAGTATCCTTTATCACCGTACAAAATTGCAGGGTGATATCTGTAATAGTTTCGGAGATATAGTATGTCAGTGAAATATTTCGTACAGCCGCCATTTTGAGGTTATGTAAACAATTGAACTAAATTATACTCCAGTGCATTACAAAGTGTATAAACATTTTCTGTACCAAGTTTCATTACATTTGGATAGTTAAATCGCGAGAAAAGTCTATTTAAAAGTCTCAACTTCGCTTGACCGCCATGTTGGTTTTTTAGTCACCAGGTTTTTGAAAGTCTCATAGGTGAACTTTCAGTAGTGCCCCTTATCACCGTACACAATTTCAGGGCGATATCGGTAATAGTTTCGGAGATATTGAATGCTAGTGAAATATTTCGCACAGCCGCCATGTTGGATTGGTGAGACGTAACAAAATTTGAAGGGCACGGTCGAGGTTGCCGGGAATAGTGCTATGAACTTACCGAGTTTCATTGAAATCGCTCCAGCCGTTTAGATTTTATTAGGGGACACACACACACACCTCACACACACACACACGCACACACACACACGCACACACACACGGACAAAAGGTGATCGCATAAGCCTATTTTTTCAAAATTGAAAATAGGCTAAAAAAGGAAAGATTTTAAGGAAAATCAACAAATCAAAACAGATCATATTAATCATTGGAGTGATAGAAGTCATTTTTCAGTGTTGTCTAGTTGTATTAAAAAGCTTTCCGGTCGGTCAACATAAATTGTACCCAATCACATTAGGCGGGAAAACAAGTATTTACAAGCCCTAATTGGATCAATTAGGAATCCCTTTTTGTACATAATAGTACATTATGCAACGAGCCTATAATGGCAATAGTTAAGACACGAGTATGTTTATAAAACGAGCGTAGCGAGTATTATAATTTCCCAACGAGTGTCTTAATTACCATTAAAGGCGAGTTGCATACGACTGTTTATGTTCGACGATTATTATTATAACTATTATATGTTTTATCATAAATATTCATAAATATCTGTGGGATTCAGTTACTTCAGTTAGTGAACAGGGCCCGCTGGGTTTGCTGACTGAACAGAGCGCATGCGTGGGTCAAAGCATTTCGAAAGCAGAGACCATTTACTTTGCTTGGCAATGCTATTGTTTACAGCCTGCATGATGTCTAGTGCCGTCCAACTCTAGCATTCACTAATATTGTCACCGAAGTCGTTTGAAAGCAATACGCTGAGTAGAAATTGGATTTGGGGATATTAAGGTACAGCGCTATTTCTTGTCTCATATTCGCCCGTTATTTACGCGAACATATGGGACGGTGCACTTCCCATGTCGGTAATTTATGTAGAAGGATGTTGTGTTGCTAACTTCTGGACGTAGATTCATACCTTTATTGCATATGTCATAGTATTTTCTTGTTACCGTAAAGGTTCGTGCTGATTTTGTCTTTGTGTTTGGGATTGTAACTACAATGGTTGATCCGATATCCAATTTGAACTTTCAAATCATGTAATTCATGTCCAACATTTTGGATTTTGAGCGCATGCGCGAAGGTACCCTTACCTAATTGGTCAATGAATGAGTTCTGATTAGCTGTAGAAACTGTCTCATAATGAAAAACAGTACTATAATGACCATCATTATGATACAGTTTTCTGACGTATAATATTTACATTTCGACATCGTCGAATATAAAAGCGTGTTATTTTGTAATAATATCTTTTTTTTTCAGGTTAGGGCTGGTAAATACTTGTTTTTCCCGCTTAATGTGATTGAGTACAATTTGTGCAGCCCGAATGGAAAGCTTTCTTTAATAATCATAATAATCCACAATCAAAGATTCTTCAATGTAAAATCTTCAGTTCAACATTTTTATAATTATCTCTTGTGCAGATCCTGAAGCATTTCACATCCATCAACCTTCTTCCATCCTAAACGAGAAGAGGTGGGTTCAATTTCCATCACAACTATTCTTGCAGTGATCCTCCTACTCCAGACAAATACCAGCCACGGCTGCCTCCTTCCCAATCCCCGCCTAAATTACAAATACACACACTAATACTGCCATCAAAATATCACAGACATGCAGACAAATCGTATATGGATACACACACTCAAGTACACGGGGCTAAATGATCATGATGTCCAAACTTCTTAAATGAAATTTACTTATTTATATATTTATTTATTTATTTATTTATTTTTCGTATGGCTTTTAGTGCCGGGAGTGTCTGAGGACATGTTCGACTCGCCAGAGGCTGTAGCTGCTTCAAGTGGACACCCCTAGGGTGAGCTTCAAGTTCCGTTCAATTTCAAGTAGTTCCACCTTTCGCTACCAGATGTCAATGAAACCTAGAGGTGAACGTTGGAACTTTTATAGAGCGTTCCAACGAAATCTAACCCAGAAATTTAGCTTCACACAAGTTTAGTCTGTGGCAGGATCTTTTACATGCCATAAATATATATGACATGGGACCGCTGGCTTTACTTCCCCTCTGAAGGAAGGCATACTGAAGGATTTTAACGCTCGTAAAAAATTCGACGACTTCAGCCGGGTTTGAAACCGCGATCTTTTGCACAGCAGTTCAGCATACTACAAACTACGCCACCGAAGCCGGTATTTGTGATGACTGTATTACTGTGTGTTATCTGTAATTCAGGTAAGGACTGCAGACGATCAATTTCAAGTAGTTCCTACTTTTGCTACCAAATAACAACAGTTGATGCAAAAGTTACTAATGATTGTAAGGCTTAGCGCTTTAAACATACAGATTGTAAATGTAATTCCGTTGCTTTGTTCATTAGTTTGCTTAATTACTGAGATCAAGCGGCTTCCTGAGACCACTAATTAACCATCCACCAAATTCACGTGTTACCACTGACCTGATTCCTAAATTGCACACGAATCCTGGAGTTTTGAAACTTAAACACAGTCTTTCTGTGTCTCTGTGTACAGAAAATGATAGCGACGACAATCGTTTGATCTTCTCAATTTATCGTCTGGAGGGAAATAAAATACCCTTTATTTCCGCAGTTTGCTTTGAGCGCACCTCACAGTCTGTTCACTCGGTATGGTAGTGGAATAAAAAATGTAAGAAAGAAACATTCTCTCTGGGACTCCACAATGCTTTAACTGCCTGCATGCGTCCAGTGTGCTTCAATAGGGGGCCACACTGCCCTGCGTGTAGTTATCAACAGGAACGAACGAAGGAAGGAAAAAAGGAAAGAAGAACAAAAGAAAGGAAGGTAGGAAGGAAGGACGACAGGAAGGAAAGAAGATAGGTAGAATGGAAGGAAGAAAGCTAAGAAGGAAGGAAAGAAGAATGGTAGGAACTTAGGAAGAAAGGAAACAAGGAATGAAGAAAGGATGGGAGGAAGAAACGAAGGAAGAAAGGTAGAAAGATTGGAAGGAAGGAACGAAGGAAGGAAGGAAGGAAGGAAGGAAGGAAGGAAGGAAGGAAGAAATTAATGAAATAAGGATAGAAAGGAAATAAGGTATGAAGTAAGGAAGAAAGGAAAAAGGGGAAGAAGAACGTTAGGACGTAAGGAAGAAGGAAAAGAAGGGAGGTAGGAAAGGAAAGGTGGGACGTAAGAAAGAAGGAAGAAAGGACAGAATGAAGAACGAAAGGTACGACGAAAAAAATGAAAGAAGAAAGGAAGGAAGAAAGGAAGGATAGAAGGAAGAAAGAAAGAAAGAAAGAAAGAAAGATAGAAAGAAAGAAGAAAGAGAGAAATGAAGAGCGAGAGAATGGAAAGAAAGAAGAAATAAAGAAAGAAAGAAAGAAAGAAAGAAAGAAAGATAGATAGAAATAAATGAAGAGCGAGAGAATGGAAAGATAGAAGAAAGATAGAAAGAAAGAAAGAAAGAAAGAAAGAAAGATAGAAAGAAATTAAGAGCGAGAGAATGGAAAGATAGAATAAAGAAAGAAAGAAAGAAAGAAAGAAAGAAAGAAGGAAAGAAAGAAAGAAAGAAAGAAAGAAAGAAAGAAAGAAACAATAAAACAATGGAAGTTAGTAAGAAAAGAAGATAAGAAGAAAAGAAGGAATGAAGTTAGGAAAGTAGGCTGACAGGAACGAATTAAGGAAAGAAGAAACGAAGGAAGAAAGAAAGGAAGAAAGAAACGAATAACGGAACGAAGAAAGAAAGGAATTGTTGTTTCATTTAGGAACTTGGACATCGTCTTCATGTCAGCCCCATGTATTTTAGATATGTGTAGAATTTTTGTGATAACCTGTGTTGCTCTAGTGTCTGTAGTAGTTTATGTGTATTCTTTGAGGTGAGGATTGGGAAGGAGACAGAGGTGGTCGTGGCCTTATGTTAGGATCCATCACGGCATTTTTCTTAGAGTAGAAGTGGGAAATCATGGAAACCACTTCCAGGATAACTGAGGTGGGAATTGATCCCACATCTTGTCAGTGACCTCTCGAGGCACAGTAGAATCCGTCCCAGCCCCCAGTCCAGAATTCAATTTCTCGCCAGACACAGGGAGCAAGTGGTCTCCGAGGCTTCCCTAAGTTGCTATGGGTGTAAACATGTGTAACACAAATACCGTGTTCAGAGTAGTTACACAGTAAATGTATAGACTAGGCTATTTCACAGGTAGCCAGTGAACGGACGGGCATAAATGTAGAACACCATTGCTATGTTTGTGGTCAGGGACGTGGAGAGCATCGACAGGCCCTAGGACTTGAACCTCTTCATGTTCGAGTGCCATGTGTGGGTTTCTAATTCACTCCCCACCCCTTCCAAGAAAGAAACCAAGATTCTCTAGAACTTCATCACAGAAAATATCAATTTATTTTCTTGTCTCCCAATAAACAGCATCCTTCTTTTCTTAGCCTATTTTCATTTATGCAAAAATAGGCTTATGAGATCATCGTTTGTCCGTTTGTCTGTGTGGGTGTGTGTGTGTGTGTGTGTGTGTGTGTGTGTGTGTCCCTCACACTCATAAAATCTAAACGGCTGGAGGCATTTCAAGGAAACTCGGTAAGTTCATAGTAGGCCTACTATTCCAGACGACTCCGACCGTGCCCTTCAAATTTTGTTACGTCTCTCCAATCCAACATAACGGCTGTGCAAAATATTTCACCTGCATTCAATATCTCCGAAACTATTACCGATATCACCCTGCGAATTAGTACGGTGATAAAGGAAACTACTAGAAGTTCACCTATGTGACTTTAGAAAATCTGGTAATTACAAAACCAACATAGCGGCCAAGCGAAGTTGCAACTTTTAAATAGACGTTCCTCGCGACTTAACCAACCAAATGCAATGAAACTTGGTACAGCATATGTTTATACACATTGTAATGCATCGACATCTAACTTCGTTCAATTGTTTACATAACCTCAAGATGGCGGCTGTGCGAAATATTTCACCGGCATTCCATATCTCTGAAACTAACTATTACCGGTATCACCCTGAAATTTTGTACGGAGATAAAGGGCACTACTGGAAGTTCATCTATGTGACTTTCGAAAACCGGTTAACTACAAAACAAACATGGCGGCCAAGAGAGTTTGAAAGTTTTAAATAGACTTTTCTCGCGATTTAATTATCCAAACGTAATGAAACTTGGTACAGCAAATATTTATACACATTGTAAAGCACTGGTATCTAAATTAGTTCAATTGTTTATATAACCTCAAGATGGCGGTTGTGCGAATTTTAAAATTAAGTTTGTATTTCTTTTGTCGTAATCATGCGATCGAAGTGAAAGTTTGAATACTGAACCGACGCAATTATTTCCCATTGATGGTACATGACTCTATGGCCCATACATATAACAATCCAACATGGCGACCATCCGAAATATTTAGACGGTTCTCAATATCTACGAATCTATTACAGCAATCAAACTGGATTTTTATGTTCTTAGGGGCTATGAACATAAGCTCACCTATAGGACCTTCAATAACCTGGTGATCACAAATCCAACATGGCGGCGACGCGAAGTGTAAATATTCACATAGACGTTTCTCGCAATTTAACCATCCGAGTGCAGTGAAACGAGGTACAGTAAATACTTATACAAATGTTAATCCTCTGGCATATAATTTATTTCATTGTTTCCATAACCACAACATGGCAGCTGTGCAAAATTTTAAAATATCGTTTTTACTTCTTGTGTCCTAATCATGCGATTGAAGTTTGAATACTACACGTACACAATAATCTTCATGTGACAGCACATAATTCTAAGACCTACACATATAAAAATCCAACATGGCGACCATCCGCAATATTTATTCGGTTCTCAATATCTACGAATCCATTACAGCAATCAAACTGAAATGTTGTATGTTGATAGTGGCAATTAACATAAGTAGGATATATGAAAATTGGCTTTAGTTCTTCACGGAACTACTTGTTTTCTATTCATCTGGCGTTAATTGTTTTCGTACTTTTGATTTTTGTAGTTAATTAAATTCGTGACCAGCATGCATTTTAACAGTTATTTCCAAACTATCTGACCAGAAAGCAAACGCTCTCCGGAATACCAAACCCAACCTTTCAAAAACAACATTTATATATGGTTGGATTTTGAATTTATTTCTTCGATCTATAACAGCTCTTTAATGTTGATGTATAGATTGCATTGCCAATTGGGGTTATCTTTGCCTTTTCGCCGGTTATTCACAAATTTTGCAGTTTATTTACTGGTACTCTCCAGTATGTAGACCTGTCAGACAACTCAAAATTGTTTGGGTCCGTGGTTCAAATCCCGGTCACTCCATGTGAGATCTGTGCTGGACAAAACGGAGGCAGACAGGTTTTTCTCCGGGTACTCCGGTTTTCCCTGTCAACATTTCATTCCAGCAACACTCTCCACTATCATTTAATTTCATCTGGCATTCATTTAATCATTGCCCCAGCGGAGTGCGTGAGGCCTCGGCAGCCGGTACAGTTCATATCCTCGCCGCTAGATGGGGGCTTCATTCATTCCATTCCTGACCCGGTCGGAGACTGGAAGCAGGCTGTGGATTTTCATTTCAATAATACTGTAGTAAAAAGAAAATCTAAATAATAAATACTTGCCTTTCAAACGAAAACAAAATTACGGTAGATTTTGACTAGCAAAGTGTATTCTTGTCATTTCGTTTGAATTAAAATTAATGAACTTAAAACCAGTAATAAATATATAATAATAAATATTTTGCATTTCAGAAAGAATAATCAAAGTGCGCTCTGACTAGCAGACATTACACTTCTTTATCCCCTTTCTGAATTAAAACAGAAAACTAAAGCTTTTTTATACAAAAATCTTCATCACATAAATCATCAAACTTATTTCAAAAGGAAATACCATTCTCAATTTATAAATATTATTGTCATGAGAACCTTGTGGAGAATCTAAACGGGATATCCACATATCATTAATCATTTATAATAATAACTATCATTCTCATTTTATAAATACCATTGTCATTAGAACCTTGTAGAGAATCTAAACGGGATATCTACATATAATTAATCTCTAGAATTAATAATAATAATAATAATAATAATAATAATAATAATAATAATAAGTTAATTTCTTTATCGTGAAAACTTATACGGAGCTCTTTCACGAGCACTCATATAATAATAATAATAATAATAATAATAATAATAATAATAATAATAATAATAATGTGATGGAAAATTACCACTAACGAATAAGGAGAATTGCAAGGTGATGGCACAATACTTCATCTTCTCAACTGTCCAGAACCAATAGAGAGATTCTCAGAGGAAGAACCTACAGTCAAGAACGCAGACTCATTACCTCCGACACAAGAGGAAGTTCACAGGCACATCATCAAACTTAAGAACAACAGGACATCTGGTGAAGACGGCATAGTGGCCGAACTACTGAAAAACCTAGGGCCACACTCACTAAGGGAACTCACACAGATTATCACTGACATCTGGACATCAGAAAAGCTACCAGATGAGTGGAAATGTGCATTGATCCACCCATTACACAAAAAAGGCGACCGCTCTGACGTAAACAATTACAGGGGTATTTCACTATTACAAGTTACGTACAAGATCCTCTCAGCATGCCTACTCCAAAGGGCTCGGGACCAGCTGGAACACAAGATTGGCGAGTACCAGGCGGGATTTCGTCCTGGTCGCTCCTGCGCGGAACAAATCTTCAACCTAAAAAGTATATTGAAAATCAAAGCCCTCAGGAATACTCCAGTTATATGTACCTTCGTTGACTTCAAGAAGGCATGTGACTCCATTGACCGTCAGTCATTGTTCAACATCTTACACGAGCAAGGTTTGGATAGCAAGACCATGCGATTGATCAAACAGACACTGACAGACACGACATCAAAAGTGAAATTCATGGGGGAAATCTCAGAACCATTTCAGATCAATACAGGTGTTCGCCAAGGTGACGGTCTCTCTCCGTTCCTCTTCAACCTAGTGCTGAACAAAGTTATCAAGGAATGGGAGAAAGAGCTGAGACTTCAAGGTTACTGGAGGCCAGTGCGACTAGGACGACCAAAGGACGAACTGGAGGTTGGATGTCTAGCCTTCGCGGATGATCTGGCTCTACTCTCAGATAACGAAACCACATCAATCAGACAGAAGTACTACAAGAGTGCGCCGAAAAAGTAGGACTACAGATCTCGTTCCAAAAGACAGAGTTTTTCTGTACGAAATTCGAAATACAGAATTTAAACACGAAATATGGCAAGATCAATAGAGTCGCCCACTTTAAATACCTAGGTGAAGTGCTTGAACCGACGGGAAAGGAGAAAATCGCGCAGAACACTAGGTTAATGAAAATGAAGAGAGCCTTATACAAGACACAGAGTGTCTACAACAAAAAATGTCTGTCCACATTCACTAAACTTCGTCATTACAGCACGGTTATTAAACCTGAGGTGCTTTATGCTAGTGAGACGTTGACGTTACACACTAAGGGCGACTTGGAAAAAATCCTCACAGAGGAAAGAAAAATAATAAGGAAAATAATTGGACCAAAGCACACAGATGAAGGATACAAGGTTCACTCCAGAGACACCACAGAGAAATTGTCCAACCTCGCAGCAGACATCAGAAAGAGGCGCCTAAAATTTTACGGCCACATCAGCAGACTCCCACAAACCAGACTCGCCAACAAAATTCTTAGATACATACAGCGGCTCAAGATTACTACACCCTGGATGATGCAAGTCAAAATTGATCTAGTAAAAGCACAGGTCGACCCAGAAGACGTCATAGACAAAAGCGTATTTAGACACAAAGTGTACAAGTGGGAAGTGTTGTCAGAGAGAGCTGCACCTACAGCCCAAAGACCAAAGTGGACCGAAGAAAGGAAGAGGGCCTTTAATGCACGAATGAAAGAGTACTGGAAAGACAGGAAGAACAAAAAGTCATGATTGCTTCGCGTGGTCTAATAGGCCTGTAACGTGTAAAATAAATAAATAATAATAATAATAATAAGTTAATTTCTCTATCGTGAAAACTTAAACGGAGCTCTTTCACGAGCATTCAAATAATAATAATAATAATAAATTATTTTTAATAAAATTGTAAATATTTCTTAAGAACATTTTTTTTTTTCATCTAAATTAATTTTCAACTAGTTCACATTGTGTAAACCTAAACGGGGCTCTTTCACACACACATATATATATATATATTTTATTAATATTTACATTCATAAATAAGTAACTAACCTTTTTAAAGTAATCCATTTAAATTTATTAAAATTTTAATTATTTTAATAATCTATACTAGCCGAGACAAACTCATCATTAAGATTAGAGTTAAACCCAAAAACATTCTTATTTGAAATAAGAGGTATCCAGGAACCTTACTATTCTTATTTGAAATAGGTTTCCAAACAGTTTGTCCACTAAGCTACTCAGCATACAATCTATTTTACTAACACTTTGAAGCCACATTAAAGTATACATTGCCTAGCAGTATCCGATATTATTAATATTTAAAAATTAATAATATTAATAAGTAACTTTGAAATAAAATTTTAATTATTTTAAAACAGTTTTCATACTAACTTCCAATTATAATAATTTAAAATGGCTGAAGCAAATCTGTTATCAAAATTCGAGTACGCTCAAATTCAATTATTACCTGAATTTAATGGTAGTCCATCCTGCAGTCTAGATTATTTTATTGCAAGATGCGACTGTTTTCTAAACACCCATAGAAGAGCAGCCGCGACCGCCAACTCAAATGTAATTAATGAATTTTTATTCAATGTTATAAAATCTAAATTGAAAGGTGAAGCCAGTAGTATACTCGACCTAGATGCGAACAGTAACTACGAGAGGTTCAAAGAAAAACCAATTAGGAGGTTTGGAGAAATAAAGGACGAGAGATTGTTAGTACAAGAAATTTCTAACTGTTTCCAGAAACGACACGAAAGTTATACAGATTATCACGACAGACTAGATGCCCTAGTTCTGCAATGTAAAAGCCTATGTAAACTCAACTACCGAGATCAGATCTTGGAATTGAAACTCAGAGAATTGGACGAGCTTTGCCTAAACACCTTTAAAGAAGGTATTCTAGAACCGTACCGTGCATATTTGCGCTACGCACAAATTGCAGACTTAAGTAGTGCGTTGCGACATTGCAGGATTTACGACAATGACCGCGTCCATGAAAGTTATATGGATCAGTTGAGAGGTACATCAAAATATCCTCCCAACCACACTTCCAGTCAGAAAATGTATCCACCTAAGAACAGTCAAACGAACCAACCACTAAACCAGGTTTCTCATAATCCGTTCACATATCCAAAACCACATAATAATTATTTTCCGCAGATGCGACAATTTTCAAACCCACCAAACCCGCAATTCAGATATCCGAGTCCGCATCCGATCTTTAGACCTGTCCAGAGTTCAAACCCCACTAGTGCCAGACCGCAAAACCAACCTTTCAAATCCACAAATCGACTCTATCCTACACCAAATAATATTGGAAGAAGATTTACTCCCAATAACCAGAGTTACCCAAAACATTTTGCAAAAATGAGGAAAAAGTAGACTTATGAGATCGATCCAGGCAAATGTCTGTCTGTCTGTCTGTCTGGCTGGCTGTGTGTGTGTGTGTGTGTGTGTGTGTGTGTCCACTTTCCCCCTATAAACTCCTAAACGGCTGCAGCAATCGAATCCCAATTTGGTATGAGTAAAGATCTATACCGAATATCTCAAGCCCATATTTGAAAATGATGTCAGTGCTACCAACTGCTGAAAAACCGAAATGCAAATTTGAGCTCCATGTTGGATATCTTGGAAGGTATGCAAGGGAGCTATTCCAAAATTGGCACACATATAGATAATATTTCAGTTTAATTTCCAGGTGGCTATGCATGGCGGTGTTGCCAAAATGATTCTAAACCTGCTGATAGGTCCAATGTTTAAATGCATATAACTTCTACACTATCAATTGGATTTCAACCATATTTCGTATGTACTATGTGTACATAAACAGATATGACTGAGCGTAGGCCTATTCTTAAAGCCACCAGGGCTGCCAACTATTAATAAATGCTCTCTCTCTCTATTTTCTTATCCAAATACCAATACCTATATCAGAAAGTATTTAAGCCGACAGCTTTAAACTATGCACACGTATAGTACCTGACCTTCTAGATTAATTTGGAGTAACTTATATACGTTAGTGCTACCAACATGGTTCTAAGTATGCTGATAGTATTTCAACCAAATTTCGTATGTGCTATGTGTACCATAACAGATATGACTATGTTTATTCTTAAGAGGAACCAGGGCTGCCAACTGATAATAAATGTTGTCTCTCTATTTACCCTAATGTCAATATATCAGAAAGTATGTAAACCAACAGCTTTAAACTCTGCACACGTATAGTATCTGACATTTGGAGAAACTAATATACGTCAGTGCTGCCAACATGACTCTAAGCCTGCAGATAGGTCCAATTTTAAAACACATGTAACTTCTATACTAACAAATGAATGTCATCCAAAATTGGCACAACAAAGGATCATAATATTTCAGATTATTTCTGACCAACACATACATGACATTGTTGCCAACATGATTTTACGCGCGCTGTTAGATCCAATGTCTAACTGCATGTAACGTCCATGCTATCATTGGAATTCATCCAACTTTTGTATTCTGTATCTTAAGAGATGGAACTAACAATATATTCAGTCACCCGGGCTGCCAACTGTAGTGCTCTATTTAGTTAGTTATTGTTGTTCTAAGAGGCGGAACTACGAGATCATCTGCCCCTAACTGTAGTTCTCTATTAGGCTACATTATACCAGGTATATTTCAAACTAATTAGAAATTTCGATATAACAACTTAATTTCGTCATTATTCTAGATAGGTCTATATAGATTGGCAAGAATCTTAAATTTTAAGAAAAGTAGTCTCATTAGTTCGTCACGGAACTTCTTGTTTGAACTATACTTGCAGATGGAAAGTTCGCTGTATGTATTATCGTCATGTGGGCAGTTCAACGTCTGTATTGCTCATCCAAATATAATGAAACGCACTTCCCACGCAGACTGTTTAACCTTTCCAGCGAGGCGCGACCTCTTATTGAAAATGTCACGACCTGCCCCGATATGAGGCTACTTGCGTAATAAATAACGACCAGGGTTTGTTTCAGTAACGTGAACTCCCCCGGAGCAAAATGAGATCGTAAAGTTCACTGGAGTCAAGCGGAGCAGGAACGTTACCTTTAATATCAGTCGGAATACGCGTTACAGGATGATTCACAAGTACAAGTCGTGAGCAGGACGAGCTCTCCTCTCCTTTCCTTCTGAATTAGGCAAATTGCAATACAGTGTAAGTTCCGCGGGTGGCCTCACAAGGCGCGAACTTCACTGTCACTCAGGAGCCTGAAGTTTTGCATTGTTGCTTCGCTAAACGAAGTTGATGTTATTAATTCTTTTTAGGGGCTTGGGACACCTTGATCATCAGCCACGTGTGCTGGGGTGTGTGTTTAACATGATTGATAACCTGAGTTTTTGTGATGACTGCAGTAGCGTGTAGGAACATTAGTGACAGGGTTGTAGTTGGTGCCGCAGAACTTGAAATTAGGTACTATGCCAGCTAGACGATAAAGTGGTTGAATAATAGACCATTCTAAAATTATTTATTTATTTATTTATTTATTTACCTGTCTGTTTGTTTATTTATTTTATTGTTATTGAATATTTATTTAGTTATGTATGTATTTTTAGCCTACTTTCGATTTTTGCAAAAAATGAAAGTAGACTTATGAGATCAACACAGGGCGAAAAAAAGTGTGTCTGTCTGTGTGTGTGTATGTGTGTGTGTGAGTCTGTGTGTGTGTGTGTGTGTGTGTCTGTGTGTGTGTGTGTGTGAGTGAGTGAGTGTGTGTACTCTGAATGTCTGTCCCCCCCTATCAATTCGAACACGGTGAATGCGAATTGAACGAAATTTGGTACAAAGGTAGCACTAGCAAAGGACACCTCAGTGTCATGTTTTATATCGCCGCCATCTTGACGGAAACGTAATGGCGGCCACACAAATGTTCAAAGCTTAAATCAAATTACGACTAACCTAATCATCCGATCTCTACCAAATTTTGCAACGACATACCTTTATGGGGGGAACATCCTTTGACCAAACCAATAGGTCATCAGTGTAATAGTTTGCGGATGGCGGCCATCTTTGTGTGAAAATCGATTCCCCCTATTAATTCAATCACGGTGCAACCGAATGGAACGAAATTTGGTACAGAGGTAGTACTAACAAAAGGCACCTCAGTGTCATGCTTTATATCGCCGCCATCTTGACGGAAACGTAATGGCGGCCACACAAATGTTCAAAGCTTAAATCAAATTACGACCAACCTAATCATCCGATCTCTACAAAATTTTGCAACAACATACCTTTATGGGGGGAGCATCCTTTCACCAAACCAATAGGTCATCAGCGTAATAGTTTGCGGATGGCGGCCATCTTTGTGTGAAAATCGATTCCCCCTATTAATTCGAACACGGTGCAACCGAATGGAACGAAATTTGGTACAGAGGTAGCACTAGCAAAGGGCACCTCAGTTTCATGTTTTATATCGCCGCCATCTTGACTGAAACGTAATGGCGGCCACACGAATGTTCAAAGCTTAAATCAAATTACGATTAACCTAATCATCCGATCTCTACCAAATTTTGCAACTACATACCTTTATGGAGGGAGCATCCTTTGACCAATCTAATAGGTCATTCACCTAATAGTTTGCGGATGGAGGCCATCTTTATGTCAAAATTGATTCCCCCTATTAATTCGAACACGGTGGAACCTAATGGAACGAAATTTGGTACTGAGGTAGTACTAGCAAAGGGCACCTCAGTGTCATGTTTTATATCGCCGCCATCTTGACTGAAACGTAATGGCGGCCACACGAATGTACAAAGCTTAAATCAAATTACGATTAACCTAATCATCCGATCTCTACCAAATTTTGCAACTACATACCTTTATGGAGGGAGCATCCTTTGACCAATCTAATAGGTCATTCGCCTAATAGTTTGCGGATGGCGGCCATCTTTGTGTCAGAATTGATTCCCTCTATTAATTCAAACACGCTGAAACCGAATGGAACGAAATCAGGTACAGAGATAGCACTAGCAAAGAGCATCTCAGTGTCATGATTAATATCGCCACCATATTGACAGAAACGTAATGGCGGCCACACGAATGTTTAAAGCTTAAATCAAATTACGACTAACATAACCATCCGAACTCTACCAAACTTTGCAACAACATACCTTTATGGAGGGAGCATCCTTTGACCAATCTAATAGGTCATTAGCCAAATAGTTTGCGGATGGCGGCCATCTTTATGTCAAAATTGATTCCCCCGATTATTTCGAACACGTTGGAACCGAATGAACGAAATTTGGTACAGAGGTAGCACTAGCAAAGGGCACCTCATATTCAAATTTAATATCCCTATAGCACGTTGTATTTCAACAAGCTCCTACAACCAACATTCTATCATACTCCTTGAAAAGGACAAAGAGTTATAACAATACCCATGCATTTAGGAGAAAGTAGGCTATATGTTCTTTACTGAACATCTTGTTTCCTTATTTTTTTATTTATAAGATGCTATCAGTACCTTGTGTTAAAATTTACGTGTACTACCCTGCCAGGGAATTGTTACCGCGGGACGTGGAGTGGTGCTGTTGTGTATACATTACGTCATCTCGCCTCGTTATGGCTGCAGCGAGCGGCTGCGGGCCAAGAGGGGGAACGCATGTACAGCCATTCAATGAGAACACAGCCACGACCCAGCACGAATCATGCACACAAATGACACGCGATGATGTTTCGCTGGCGACAACTGCACGTCTATCGCAGGCGTGTGGCTGGGCGAAGCGCATTAGTTCCGATTTCCGCCACCGGTAACAATTCGCTGGTAGGGTAGTAAAGCACCGCCTTCTGTAGTCTCGGGCTAGACTACGTAATGAGACTCCAGTCCCCAGAGGTTCTAGGTTCGATTTCCAGCTCTGCCAAGAAATGTAATACTGGTTTGAGGGTTGTAATAGAATACATCAGCCACATGAAGCAGAACTGAGAAAAGGTGGGTTCGAATCTCACCTCAGTCATCCTAGAAATGATTTTCCGTGGTTTCTTACTTTTGATCTTGGCAAATATCGGGATGGTTTTTAGTTTAAGGCCGCGGCCAACTGTCTCAAAATCCTAGCCTCAATTACAAATACACACTACTACAACCATCACTATGACACAGGTTATCAGTCTGTGTCTACACCCAGCCAAGTTCACAGGGAAACATGACCACGATGTTGCAAAACACCAAAATGAATCAACAGCAAACAACTAACGATTAACCCTAGAATGGTAGCGTTTCTCGTTTCTCTCCGCGACAAAAACGGGATACTCTTCTGCTTCCACCACTTTTCCGTTTCGTCCAATCCCCACCAGTCCTAAAATACAAAGCAAAATAGTCAAAATAAAATAAAAAATAAATTTAAAAAAAATCACAGAAAGAACAAAATAAGTGAAAATCCATAAATCCTCAAAAAAATCACAATTAGTCACGGTTTGTCAAAAATGCTCAAAAGGTTTAAAATAAACGAAAAAAAGTACCGTACCGGTACTTAAAATTTAAAAAAATAAACATTTGACAAAATTCAAAAAAACAATCAAAATTAGTCAAGAAAGCTCAAAAAGTCAAGAATATTAATCATAATCCAAAACGAAAACAACCACAATTAGTCAAAATTAATGAAAACCAGCTCTAAAAACAAAATAAATAAATAAATAAATAAATAAATAAATAAATAAATAAATAAAAAGCCTAAGTCCAAAACAAATTAACAATTTCAAACAAATAAAAATATTCAAAAACGGTCTTCATTCTGGCTAGCCTAGAGAATAAAATAAAATTTGACGTAAGAGGTATTTATTACTAGTTTCTAGAATCTTAATTCTGGAAGATGTGAAGTGATACCGATAACAACGTTGCCATTATTAGCGCTACCGTTCTAAGTTGAAGTAGGGTTTTAGGATTTTGTTTCTGTTATTGTAAGATGTTTAACCTTATAGATGAGAATTTCCTTTTTGATTGCCTTCTTTATTAAATAATGCCACAAATAACACACATTTAAAGACAATGATATTAAAATCCCTGTCACAATTGTCGACTGGGATAGTTACAAGCGCAAGTGCATAGGGCCAGGCTAACTCATGACTGGGAATACGAGTGGTTTCAAACATCACTGTCGACTGTCCTTGTAATAGTTTTCCGTAGTTTCCCTTATTGACTCCAGGTTAAACCAGATTGGTATCTTTTAATAGGCCTCGGTCGATTCCTTCAGGCTTCTTACGCTGTTTCACTTATCGCGTTGGAAAGGGCATCAGAAATACGCCACATGGAAGACAAATCTCACCTAATACCTGACCCCATAGAGATGATATAATACAAACGTCTGGTGAGAAGAAATTTCTCATGACGTCTACCTAAAATTGTAGTGGTGTCTGTCTGTCTGTCTGTCTGTTACACTTTCACGCAAAATCTACCCAACCGATTAAGCTGAAATTTTGCATTAACATAATTTCTTTATATCCAGATCAAACACAAAACTATTGCCGTTTCGAATTATTGCATATTCTTCTGATTGTCGCCATTTTTGGCACTCGGGTAGGTTGAAATAGGCAAAATATGGAGGTTTTTCGTATAAGGACCAAACAAATCTCATTTTATACCCCTCATTGTGAGAAAGTATTATACAATTTCACTTAAATAACTTAGTTTTTCGTGTTTTTATGCATTTTTAACATGTTATTATCTTATGGGGACGAAAACCTTTTCGTCTTTTGAGGTTTATTAGCCTACTTTCGATTTTTGCAAAAAATGAAAGTAGACTTATGAGATCTACACAGGGCCAAAAATTGTGTGTCTGTGTGTGTGTGTGTGTGTGTGTGTGTGTGTGTGCGAGTGTGTGTACTCTGAATGTCCCCTATCAATTCGAAATTTGGTACAGAGGTAGCACTGGCAAAGGGCACCTCAGTGTCATGATTTATATTGCCGCCATCTTTACCAAAACGTAATGGCGGCCACTCAAATGGTCAAACCTTAATAATGCATTACGACCAAACTAATCATCGTATCTTTACCAAATTTGGTGACAACATACCTTCATATGGGGCGCGTCTTGTGCCCTAACTACGAGGTCATCAACCGTACCATTTCAGTATGGCGGCCGTGTGAATTATGCAAACTTTATAATCCATAACATGGGACCCTCCAGTTCAGATTATCGAACCAAGAATCGTTTAATCTGTTCTAAACGACGTGGCCCGTTTGAAATTAAAAGTTTATATTGTAATATTATAGTCTAGAAGTGATTTTAAAAAGCTGAGTCGTCTTGGTTATTTGTCAAGATGGCAGCTGATCTCTCGTTCTGACCTATATTTTATTATTAATTTCAGTATGTTGCATGCAATATAGCCTAGTGATAAAAATTATATGAACTTTATATGAAATGAACTCGGTTTGATATATACTCCAGTGAAGAAATCGTTTAGTCCTAGTCATTATTCGCTATAACGTTGTATATATATTGGACCCTAACGCTGGATTTGTGTGAGATCGATTAGCTGAGTGGTTAGGGCGTTAGTCTTTCATCACGCTGGCCGTAGTTCAAATCCTATCAGAGTTGAACTTCTTTGCTTGAATGTTTTTATATTTATTATTTCTTGAGTACTAAGACGTTATAAAATAAAGCATTATATGGAGAACTTTGAAATGGAAAATATATATTTAATTAAAACAACATTCTCCACCAGAGTGACATCTAAGAGTAATTAGTTGAACTATGTTATAGCTAACCACTGCCTTCTAGATGCGAGTTGCGCTCTATACCGGCCAGTTAGTGAACCCATGCCTACAGTATAATTGAAAAGTTTATTAAATTTGCTATTAGAGGGTACACATCCCCAAGATGAGGCGCAATTATCACGGCCAACGAGAATCATCTTGTCTACACCTATATAAACGTTGGTATTCATTTATCACTTGTCTTCATAGAAGGTATTGATACAAGTCGTTAGTCGGTGGCGAGTGCATTCCGCAGATCTCTTCTATAAACGTATTAGTTTATGTTCCGCCCCTTGAAACAACAATAAGTTAATGATATCTATACTGTGCTGCAAGATTCTTTGATCTAATTATACTCATGTGCACATAATTTAACTCACAACGAAGGTCACAGACTCTACAACTCAACTTACTGTAGCCTACTCGTTGCAGCTATTAACGACACAACGAACCTAGAATCCTAGTTCGCGTGGATTTTTGTAAGGAGTAACTTTAACAGGCGTAGTTTTGCAAACCTATACAGTATAATTTATCGAGTTTGAAAACACACGGAACATCTAAACTGCGTAGATTTTATAAAGATTGATATGAAATATTGCATTTCTGATGCTTAGGAATTGTTCTCGACTTAAACGTACAAGCACCTTCAAGCAGTACATTGCCTACGTCACAGAAGGGTTTGGTTTACGTGCCATGGCCTGTCCTTCTCGTTAGCCGTGCGCGATTACAAATTATCTGTGTAATAGGTATATTAAATATGTTTCTCCCAGTGATACGTTTAGAGCAACGAAGTTTAAATTATTGTAAGTAGTCGGTGTGAATATACTGAATACCTACGTTGTTTGGAGTGTTTGCTGATGAAATTGCAAAATGCTGGGGTAAATGATTAACTATGGTCTGAACGCCACTCCTCAAATCCAGTGTGCCAAATTGCACTTCGAATTGGAAGAAATTAGGAGGTGATAAAGACAAAGAGTTATAACTATACCCATACATTTAGGAGAAAGTAGGCTATATGTTCTTTCCTGAACAACTTGTTTTTATACTGGTGTTCACAGTGTATTATGCAAGGTTTCAATGCCGATATCTAACTATTTATCGGTCTGTAACTTCTTCACGCATTTTTAGCATACTTTCGATTTTTGCAAAAAATGAAAGTAGACTTATGAGATCAACACAGGGCGAAAAATTGTGTTTCTGTCTGTGTGTGTGTGTGTGTGTGTGTGTGTGAGAGAGAGTGTGTGTACTCTGAATGTCTGTCCCCCCCCCTATCAATTCGAACACGGTGAAACCGAATCGAACGAAATTTGGTACAGAGATAGCACTAGCAAAGGGCACTTCAGTGTCATGTTTTATATCGCCGCCATCTTGACGGAAACGTCATGGCGGCCACCCAAATGTTAAAAGCTTAAATCAAATTACGACCAACCTAATCATCTGATCTCTACCAATTTTTGCAACATTATATCTTTATGTATAAAGAATCTTTTGACCAAACTACAAGGTCATCAGCCAAATAATTTGAGGATGGCGGCCATGTTTGTGTGCAAATTGATTCCCCCTATCTAGTCAAACACGGTCAAACCGAATTGAACGAAATTTGGTACAGAGGTAGCACTAGCAAAGGCCACCTCAGAGTCATGTTTTATATCGCCGCCATCTTAACGAAACCATAATGGCAGCCACCCAAATGTTAAAAGCATAAATCACATTACGACCAACCTAATGATCTGATCTCTACTAAATTTTGCATCATCATATCTTTATGTACGAAGAATCTTTTGACCGAACTACAAGGTAATCAGCCCGATAATTTGCGGATGGCGGCCATGTATGTGTGCAAATCGATTCCTCCTATCTATTCAAACACGGTGAAAACGATTTGAACGTAATTTGGTACAGAGGTAGCACTAGCAAAGAGCACCTCAGTGTCATGTTTTATATCGCCGCCATCTTTACGGAAACGTAATTGTGACCACCCAAATGTTAAAAGCTTAAATCAAATGACTACCAACCTAATCATATGATCTCTACTACATTTAGCAACAATATACCTTTATGTAATGACCATTTTTTGACCAAACGACAAGGTCATCAGCCCAATAGTTTGCAGATAGCGGCCATGTATGTGTGCAAATTGATTCACCATATCAATTCAAATATGGTGAAACCGAATTGAATGACATTTTGTACAGAGATAGCACTAGCAAAGGGCACCTCATATTCATGTTTAATATCCGTATAACACATTGTATTTCAACATGTTACTACAACCAACATTCAATTATAATCCTTGAAAAGGACAAAGAGTTATAACAATACCCATGCATTTAGAAGAAAGTAGGCTATATGTTCTTTACTGAACATCTTGTTTTTTTCTCCCACAGAGACAGATGGAAAGCTGAATGTGATCTTGTGAATTGGCGTTGTCATGGTAACTTTTGCTGGCTCATCCTTCATCAATTTGGCATCTTCTTATAATTCCGAAAACATGTTGCTCATCCCTTGGCGTAACGGTGGGTCATATTAAAAATTATTTTTGTCAAACATTTAGGTACCATTTAGAGGAGTATTGACCATTTTAAACTGTTTTGATATTGTGCCTATTAAGGGGGGAATGTCATTTTTCTCAAAAAGCTCCATCCCCCCCCCCCCCCCTCTTTGATCAATGCTTGGTGCTATGAAAAACTTTACGAAGATACGTTTTTGGTCCTCATCCAAAAAATGGATTCGATGTTTCACATACTAAGAAAGTTATAGTGATATTACACAGTTTTCGAAAAAGACCCCCTCCCCCTTCATTTCCACCACCTTGGTCATATTATGCGCATTAACGAATTCGACCGAGATTTTGAACGGTTATATTTTAAGTATACATTTGATAGTGATTGGTGCAAAAGGACAAGAAAGAGTTATATACAGTAAATTATAACGTTTTGAAGTGACTGTGGTTTTAGGGCATGGAGAGTGTAAAACCTGAATATACGTCAAAATTTTCCAGAAGTTGCAATATGGCACCCATTGAAATAAGTAGCTTTCTCATGAAGTCTATCTAAAACAGAAGGTGCACCAGGCTATGTGTGCCCTGGGTCTAAAACGATTTTGAAGGTCTTAACTATAATTCTTCTTGGATCTTGATGTCCATTCCGAAGGACGTAAATAAAGTACAGGATCATTATGTGTGTGCGCTCCGATAAACACAGCAAGCTAAGCCGGCTGTGACTAGTGCAGATCGCGGTCGTGCGTACACGGTTCAGCCGGTGGTGGCGCGCTCCACTGACTCATATCGTTAGTTCACACTTTTTGTGTCATTCATATGGGCGTGTATTTGCAAAGCTTGACGTTAGTGTTGCACGTTTAGTGAGTATTGTGATTGCTGTGATTGTTGGTCATGCGTAGACACCAATTCATATTGCGCGAACGTGTGTAAATCCATAATTCGCATATGAAAAGCATAAAATCTTGTTCTGAAACGAGACGAAATTTTCGAATCAAGTTTCCAGGAAGACCTGTGCCTAATGCCAGTAGAATTAGGAGGCTCGCTAAATGATTCAAGGGAACAGGTTCCGTAAATAATAAAATAATTGACATTCTTTCATCAGAAGATGTCAGGTGTGTGTTAGAAGAGAGGGAGGACATTTTCAGCATCGCATATGAGCTCTGTAAGTACAGATTATTGAACATGTTTGGTAAAAGTGTGAAAGTGGGTTCCGATCACCGCCTAGACTGGGTGCACGCGGCCGCGATCTGCGCTAGTCACAGCCGGCTTAGTTTGCCGTGTTTAATGGCGCGCACACACATAATGACCCTGGATTGATCACAATAACACTTCATTGAAAATAACATGTAAGTAATTCTTTTTCAAGTTGTTTTGTCGCATGTCCCAGTAATCGGAATTATATTGCGTTGACCGACAGAAACGTTGCAATATCAATTGTCAATAAGGAAACAAAGACGAATTTGGTGGCGTAGTCGGCAGCAGGCTGAACTGCTATGCCCAAGATCACGGGTTCAAACCCAGACGAAGTGGTTGGATTTTTAAGAGCGTTAAAATCCTTCAGTATGCCTTCCTTCGGAGTGGAAGTAAAGCCGGCGGTCCATGTCATAGATTTATGGCATGTAAAAGAACCTACCACTACAATTGGTAGTGTGTAGTCAAATTTTTAGGTTATATTTGGCTGGTTAGAAACGCTTTATCAAGTTCCAACGTTCGCCGCTAGGTGTCTGTATCAGTGGCATCTGGTAGCCAAAGTTGGAACTACTTGAAATTGAACTTGTTGGGAGTCCTCGGGAGTTCAATTAAAATACACTGCTATGGCCACTGGCTGCAATTCATAAAGGCCCATAGCTTGCCTCAGTGGGTGAGAGGTTATAGTGTCGAACTACCAACTCCAAGCTTGCAGGTTCACTCCTGGCCATGGTAAGTGATTTTTGAAAGGCGACAAAAAGCACGATACTCATTTCATACGTTGTTGGCATGTTAAAGTACCCATTTGAATTCAGTAGGCCGTGTTCATAATGGAAAAATTAATCTCGGGATTTTCCGCCAACACAAAGTTCCTCATTTCCCTACTAGAAAGCGGTATAGAGTCAAGGAGCTTAGATATCTAACCCCCTTGACATTCATAGCGCTCCAAGGAGCATTAAATTCGACCCGCAAGCTGCCCTCTGGGTGTATGCTTCAACCTGGCACCCGAGGCCATACGATATTATTATTATTATTATTATTATTATTATTATAAAGGCCCATAATAAGGTGACACTGAAAATGGCTCCAAAGCTCCTAACGTTGGAGCTCCATCGATTAAGCGTATGATAATCACCAGCAACTGACTTTCGGGACGCGACGGTCGGTTGATTTCTCTTAGTCTCTGCTAGTGTTGCCACCTTCTAGCTTGTTTGGGTTAGAAAGGCGGATGATGTGATCGTATAGTGTGGTGATCTGAATTGTGTAAAAACAATTTTTTATTTATTTTTGTTTGCATATGTTACTGTGTTTGTGTAAATTTGAAATTGTTCTTATTTGTTGGGATAGTGTCCTTTGGATGTAATGTGTAGTATTTCCATATTTTCGTTGATTCTTTTGTGGTTGTACCCTACGTTTATCAGGTGATTAGCGGACCACTTGCCATCCCGGCATTTTCCAGTAGAGAGTGTGGAATAATAGGGAGAATAAGCACTGTCAGGATGGTCACTTTTCGCACCGGTATATTCGTTTTCCGAACTTCCTGATGCCCCTTGTAGTCGCAGCACATGCCTTGCCACGCACGGTTACATTACGGTGTATACTGTATATTGTACAGTCACACCTGCTGTCCTTGTTTGGCACAGAGCTTGTTTGATCAGCCGTGCGTCAGATCCTTTACGCACACAATATTGCTGTTATACGGTAGTCTACTTATACAGATTATAATGGGAGGAGACTGGTTAATGGCTCAGTAAATACCACAACCTCGTACTTAGTCACAGCGCAGCGTTCAACTTGCACTAAAAGGTCGTTACTCAGAATGTCATGAGGTCAAACATATTCTGCAGAATGATACTCTCTAATCTATTGAAATAGTTTACACCCACTTTTGAGTACATAAATCAAATGAATAGTACATTATGCAACGAGCCTATAATGGCAATAGTTAAGACACGAGTATGATTATAAAACGAGCGTAGAGAGTTTTATAATTTCCATACGAGTGTCTTAATTACGATTACAGGCGAGTTGCATACGACTGTTTATGTTCGACGATAATTATAACTTTATTATATGTTTTAACATAAATATTCATAAATATCTGTGGGATTCAGTAACTTCAGTTAGTGAACAGAGCGCGCTGGGTGGTTTGCAGACTGGACAGAGCGCATACGAGGGTCAAAGAATTTCGAAAGCAGAGACAATTTAGTTTGCTTGGCAATGCTATTGTTTACAGCCTGCATAATGTCTAGTGCCGATCAGAACTAGCATTCACTAATATTGTCACCGAAGTCGTTTGAAAGCAAAGCGCTGTGTAGAAATTGGCGTTGGGGATATTAAGGTACAGTGCTATTTCTTGTCTCATATTCGCCAGTTTATTTACGCGAACATATGGACGGCGCACTTTCCATGTCGGTAATTTATGTAGAAGGATGCTGTGTTGCTAACTTCTGGACGTAGATTCATAAATATCTTGTATATGTCATAGTATTTTCTTGTTACCGTAAAGGTTCGTGCTGATTTTGTCTTTGTGTTTGGGATTGTAACTACAATGGTTGATCCGATATCCAATTTGAACTTTCAAATCATGTAATTCATGTTCGACATGTTGGATTTTGAGCGCATGCGCAAAGCTATCCTTACCAAATTGGTCAATGAATGAGGTCTGATTGGCTGGAGAAACTGTCTCATAATAAAGAATAGTTCTATAATGACCCTCATTATGATACAGCTTTCTGACATATAATATTTACACATCGACATCGTCGAACATGAATACGCTTTACGGCTCTCACGCATGCGTTTCACCCCGGAGAAACAAGGCGGATAGAACAGGAAGCGTGTAGCACTGATCGTTGTTTGCGATGCTTCCTTGAGATATTCTGGAACATAATTATAAAGGAAGGGAAATACAGAAGGCCTCATTCACAGCAAAAGCTTAAAATGATATGAACAAAGTATTTTGGAGAACACTGACAGTTGTGTGTATACATTGTTTACTTAGCTAAATAGGACACGCTCTCTACGTTGTCTTCGTAGCGTAAGTGGTTGCGATGCAGATTCGATGTTCATTATGCAGAGCTAAGAGGAGTTCTTTAGTGCATTAGTACTATACGGGATGCAAGCAGAGAATTACCGACCTTCCTGTGACAACAACGCTAGGGTTTAGGGTTTAACCCCCCCCCCCCAAATATAGCCTAATCCTTTACTTGAATCTTTATATTGTCCCATCTATCACCTGTTTTACGCTATCGCTAGTTAGGCGTCTGAAACTCCTGTATATACTTTAAAGGTGGTCACGTTCGTCACTTGGTAAATGTCCTGCACTCTACTCGCAGCGAGGCTCCTCCTTCTGAGTTGGAGCTAGCCACGGATCAGTTTTGCTGTTGGAGTGTGCATCAGTAACCTTGTTCACGTGTCTTCGGGTTGCTTTAATTGTGTGTGCCCGTTTCGTTAAAGATAATTCAGTACATGAGGAGTTTCTGCAATTTATTCCAATTAATGAAACAGATAAAATCATCAAGATAGAAAGATTTTGAGAGTCACTAGCAAATATTACAGTAGGTACACGGAGAGCAAAACATTATTTTTCTCTCATATATTATGAATATTTTAAGCAACCACGTAACTATTGTCTTGAGGATACCACTGCATCGTTTCAGTCCTCAATATTTAGTTACTGTGTTCCATATTATTTAGATTTTTTTCATTTTTTAATTGTGTCGAGGAAATGTGGCCTAAAATAGTTTTCGTGCAAAGAGAACGGCTATTTAATTGTTGTTTTTATGAATATTAATCGAAATATCATTTTAATTATGATGATGACTGCTGTTTAAAGGGGCAGAACAGTGAGGTCATCTGCCTCTTTAATAATGTACACAATTACCCTATTATATTAATGACTCCCCCCCAGAAGGAAATCCTGCGTACGCCACTGTAAGTTACCCCATCTAATCTAATAGGGAGAAAGCGTGTTGACCGACTGAAAAGTAAAAATTGATAGTTTGTTCAGGCATCACTGAAAAATTGGCTCCAAAAGCACACAAGCAGCACAAACAACGGGCGGATCAAGAGGACTGTGTAATCTCCAGAGAAGACAAAAAGGCTGCAGTATTTCTGAATTATGACGTCATCTAATAAGGAAAAGTTAAATTGCTTCGGAAAGCAATACAGATACCCTCTGAGAGTTGACTTTACTGGGATGATAAAAAGTTAGTATATTATTTTCTCGCTTTTTTTCCCCCTGACAGTCAACAAACTTTTATGTTGTAGTAAATGCGACAGTAGGGAACGTTACACAGCTGGACTGCCCCATAATTCGCTGTGCGCGCGCGGTAAATGAGGGCGCCGGGAATCGTGTTACGTCTCTTTAGCCACTGATGTGTCATAGTTAACGGGACCATCTACTGCTCGAATTATACAGAGGTAGAATTATCTGGTTCCAGCTCTTTTCTCGGGGATACATGATCGCGTTGTCGCAGCCCCTAAACTAAGCAACCAACCAGCTCTTTTCTAATTAATAATGTGGTTTTCAGTCGGCCAACACAAAATAATTCCAATTACTGGAATATGTGAAAAATAACCTGAAATAAATTACATGTGATTAAGTTTAGGTACATCCTCTGTCTGAAAAGTTCGGTGAATGGGTCTACAGCCTGTGACAATAAAGTTCGGTGAATGGGTCTACAGCCTGTGACAATAAAGTTCGGTGAATGGGTCTACAGCCTGTGACAATAAAGTTCGGTGAATGGGTCTACAGCCTGTGACAATAAAGTTCGGTGAATCGTCCTGTACTATCAACATAGATATGAACAATTCACGACAGTGACCCTACTGTCCTTCGAAATAGTCCCCTCCCGTTACTATGCAATGCTGAGATTGGCGATACATGTCCTGGAAACTTTGCAAGAAGGCGTCCTTTGGGATGGTGTTCCAAAGCATCGTCACGTTGCGTTCGGTGAATAAAGTCAGAAAGGTCGAACTGGCAACATTGGCGACACACAACGCAACGCGTAAGACTTGTTTGACACAGTGCGTGCTTAGAAGGATGAATTTATGCAACCTACCATGCACACCTGTTCGGTGGGTTGCAGTGATAAGGATGAATTTATGCAACCTACCATGCACATCTGTTTGGCGGGTGGCAGTGAGAAGGGTGAATGTTCTGTGAAATGGAATGGCTTATTTGAAAACCATCGTCTCGGGCGACGAGACATGGTGTCTGAGGTATGACCCCGAAGTCAAGCGTCAAAGTATGGATTGGTGGGATCCAGGTCCAGGGTCACCGAAAAGCCCTGTAGGGCCAGAGGTTTTCGAACATTTCGGACGATCAACATAATGTGACGGCCCAACTGAAGGCTATCCCTAATGAGTTTCCAGGACTTGTGCAGATATTCTCAGGAGTGCATAACCATCCACGGGGATTACTTCGAAGGACAGAAACTGCTGTTTCAGGTAAGCCAACAATCCGTTCGTAATATAGACCCATTCACCGAACTTTTCAGTCACGTGACGCGGCTTTTGAACACCATCCCAAAGGACGCCATCTTGCAAAGTTTCCAGGACATGTATCGCCGATCTCAGCATTGCATAGTTACGGGAGGGGACTATTTCGAAGGACAGTGGGGTCACTGTCGTGCATTGTTCATCTATGTTGATAGTATTAGAACTATTCACCGAACTTTATTGTCACAGGTTGTATATTACGAACGGATTGTTGGCTTACATGAAACAGCCGTTACTATCCATCTGGAGAAGAATAAGTTATGCCCTAAAACTTCCCCATACGGGAGAACGAAACGCATCAGGCGAAAGCCTGGACAAAATAACTACTGTGGTCAAGAAAATTAGACTGAAGTGGTGCGGGGTAGTGGGCATGAAATACCTGACTAGAAAACCAATATAAGGAGCAATACATTAACAATTTTTATTCCTAATAATAAATTTATAATGAATAAACCAATTGCACTTAAGTGCTTATAACAGAAATGAACAATTTTTCCCGTGGTTGAGGCAACAGAAAAATGTGCACTTTATAAAAAGAGAGAACCATAAAAAATAATTAAGAGTGTAAAATAACTGGTATGATATAAGTTCTTCATAAAAGTAAACTTATCTTTGAAGAGGGTTGAAGAGCCAGCTCCATAAAAAGTTCCAGCTAGCATAAATGTTGGTTTAAAAGTCTTCACTGTTTTCTCGGAAGGAGGCGTACATGGCCTAGAGTTATGTGCACCATCGATAAAATGTCAACTCTCTCTTCTTTTCTGGCGCAGGAATGACATTTATAGTTTCCAAGAGATGATCCAGCAATATTTCGAAAGACGATTCCAAGTATCCTCTCTAAGGTGAAGGTGAAGAGTACAGCGGCTGGCAATTATTCTTGCCATCTTGAGCAATACGTCATGGTGCAGATCTTGTGACGTAACTGCTCGGTAGCGTAGATATCAGCGATGGTGTCATGAGATGCAGTAGCGGTGACCAGCAGGTTGAAGTGATCCAAAGTGATGATTGATCAGAAGTGGTGGATCAGAAGTGGCGGTTGATCAGAAGTGGTGAAGAACGCCAGCAAGCGGCGTCTTAAATAGGGACCATGGAACTCTCTCGAAATTTGGAGATCGCCCGACCAGACAAAGACCTGCCATTGGTCGAACCAAAGTCAGGGTGACGTCAGTCGACACTACTCAGCGGACAGTGGATCAACCAGTAGATGTCTTGTATGTCGTGAGTGAGGACGCCTGAGGTAGCGAGCGACTGTAACACTCGAGGTGAGAACTATAATATCTATGAATAAGTGATCAATAACAAGATTATGCACATGGTTTAAGCAATTAACATTTGTAAAGAAATAATTACCATTCGGGGATCTCGGTAACAATAAATAAAATTTGACCGACAAATGGGCCAAGCTACACATTGAAAGTATCACAAAAGTGATCATGCTCCGAGAACTCCGAATGAAAACAAACAAAAGAATCAGTCAAAGCAAAACATGGATAACAGACGAGGAGAAACTAAGACTCGAAAGGCAAAACAGAAATAGCAGAGATGGGTCTAGTATAACGACCTTTACTAGTTAAAACATCAACAACTCTGACGCGTTTATCACGGCCAAAGTGGCAGTGAATAACTCTACCTAGGTTCCACACGAGAGGCGGAGATGGGTCCCGAAGAAGAACCATGTCCCCCACTCGTACATCTGGTTGAGGAAGCCGCCATTTCTCACGCCTATTTAGCAAGCTGAGATATTCTAACTTCCATCGGCGCCAAAAAGAACATCGCAAAGATTCTACTTTTCTCCAAAAGATAGGCAAGTTAGGATCACAGCGTCGAACCAGCAAAGGCGGAATAGCAGCAAGCGAACAACCAATCAGGAAGTGACTGGGTGTTAAAGGTAAAAGATCCTTAGGATCGTTTGAAAGAGGGGTCAGAGGTCTGGAATTTACAATACCTTCAATTTGAATAATCAAAGAGTTGAATTCCTCATAAGAAAGTATGGTAGGACCAAGAGTTTTCTTAAGCTGTCTTTTAGTAAGTTTGATGCAGGACTCCCAACGGCCCCCATGATGGGGAGCATAAGGCGGGGTGAAATGCCATTTGAAACCTTTAGAATAGGAAAAGTTGGAAATTTTTTCTTTAGCAGAAGGGGAGCTTAACACTTTTTTCCAGAGATCAGAAGCGCTTACAAAAATTTTTGCATTATCTGAAAAAACTTCAGATGGAACACCCCGTCTAGCAGCAAATCTAGAAAAGGCGGCCAAAAAGTAGGATACAGAAGCGTTCGTAACCAACTCAAGGTGGATAGCTCCCGTCATCATACATACAAATAACGAGATGTAAAGTTTACCTAAGATTTTGCGCTTAGATGAAGAGGGATTGGTCTGATATACGTAAGGACCTGCGTAATCGATCCCAGTAAGAGCGAAGGGCTTACTAGGTTCTGAACGAAATGGAGGTAAATTACCCATAATCTGCGTGGCGGGCCTTGGTTTAACCTTGAAGCAAGGTATACACTTTTTGACAACAGAAGAAACCTCATGAACGCCATTGATGATCCAGTAGAGTTCACGAATTAGACAGAGCAAGGTGCGAATGCCAGCATGAAGGTGTTTATAATGAAACTTTTTTATTATGAGGGTAGTGATAGGATGCTTTGAAGGAAGGATGATGGGATGCTTTTTCCCATCCTCACAACTAGACATAGCTAATCCTCCACCCACACGTATTATGCCGTCCAGGTCTAGAAAAGGAGTGAGTGGTGAAAGCCTGCTAGACTTGGGTAAATCTTTACCACTTATAAGAGCTTGCTTTTCAGGAGCAAATACTTCCTGCTGAACAAGTAACAAAATCTTGCAAGTAGCAAATTCTAACTCTACTCTGGAGAGAAAGGGTTGAGGCTTCAAAGGTTGATCAATTACTAAATATTTCCATCGGAAGATATAAGACACTACACGAATCAATTTATCAAATGAAGAGTATCTATGAAAAAGGCTAGTAGAAGTAGAAGTAAGATGCGACGTGACAGGGTCATTACGGGCATCAGGTATTTCTTCTGCAAATTGATTAGCTAAGCGAGGCCAGCAAGATGATTCCTGACTTAGCCAAGGAGGACCATTCCAGTACAGGTCTGAAGAAATCAATTTTTTAGGCGTGCAACCACGTGATATTATATCCGCGGGGTTTTCACGGCTAGGAACATGTCTCCATTGTTCAGAATGAGAGACTTCATGAATCTTAGAAACGCGATTTGCCACAAAGGTATTCCAATGAGAAGAAGGCTTGGAAATCCAAGCTAATACAATAGAAGAATCGCTCCAAAAAATGTGCGGGAAAATTTTAACTTTAAACTGACATTTAGTTTCGTAGCTAATTCTGTTGCCATTAAAGCAGAGCATAATTCTAATCTCGGCAATGATACTGTTTTAAGTGGAGCAACCTTAGATTTAGCGCACACTAAATTAGAAAATCCAGGGAAAGTAGCTGAGGAACGTCCTACTATGTATGCACAACAGCCATAAGCCCGTTCTGAACTATCAGAAAATACATGCAGGTCATACTGCTGGTATAAGGGATTAGAAATTAAAGGGCGGGGTATAGAAACCTTGGAGAGATCCAGCAAACTGCTGCGATACTCTAACCATTCTTCTACAAGAGGAAGGGGGAGATTTTCATCCCAGTCTGATTTTAATGACCAAAGCTTTTGCAAGAACATTTTTGCAACAATAACTATAGGAGCAATATATTGCAAAGGATCAAAGATCTTTGCGATTTCTGACAGAACTTGTCTCTTAGTTACAGGGGGAGATTCTGACAGATGTACCTGATAAGAGAAGGTATCAGAAGAAGGACACCAAAAAACACCCAATTCTTTTACGGCTGCTTCATCAGTAGGAATGGCAACAAATTCATCAACTGGGACCTCTGATGAAAATTTTGATATAAATTCAGTGGAATTTGAAGTCCATTTATGGAGCGGAAAACCACCTCCTAGGAGTAGGGATTTCAAATCTTCGCACACAAGGAGCGCTTCAGAAATATTAGGGAAAGAGCACAAGAAATCGTCAACATAAAATGCCGTTTTTAATGACTCAGAGGCCAAAGGATGATACAGATGACCATCTTGCTCGGCTAACATGTGGAGAGACCGAATCGCAAGAAAGGCTGAAGGCTTCAGGCCATATGTCACAGTCTTCAATCTAAATATCTTTATGGGTTTGGAACTCTCATCGCGCCACAATATTCTTTGCAGATCTTGCTGCTCAGAATTTACGAGAATCTGCCAGTACATCTGCTTAATATCTGAGACTACAGCAACAGGAAACCTTCGAAAATTAAGCAAAACAGAGGTGAGATCTGTTTGAATCGCGGGACCACATTGCAAGGTATCATTTAAAGAGGTTCCATTGGAATCTGGTGATGAGCCATTGAAAACTACTCTTATATTGTCTTGGGTTAAGGAATTTTTCCATACCGGGTGATGATTTAGATAAACTATTTCATTTAAAGGATGGTCAATTTCTTCTGATTTAGAAATTACCTCCATGTGATTGGATGATTCGTATTCCTCCATAAAGGAAGCATACTGAGTTTTGACAGAAGCATCTTGTTTGAACCGATTTTCAATAGCAAATAGTGCCCTAAGTGCTCTGGAATGCGAGCCCGTAATGGCGGGAGGATTGGGAATACGTGGAAGAGTTACTATAAATCTGCCTTCAGCAGTACGGACAGTGGTTTCCTTGTAAAACTTTTCACAAATTTCGTTAGAAGAAGAAGAAGAAGAAGTAGCCTGAACATTCTCAAGATCCCAGAACTTGGTTAGCTCTTGACTCAAATCGGTACCAACAAAATAACAATTCGATACAGTTTGAATAGGATTACGGTATATTTGGCCAGTAGCAATCCAACCAAAATCAGTTTCGCGGAAGAAAACATTAGGAGCAATTTTTACTTTATTGGAATGAAGACATTGCCAAAATACGCTTGAGCTGAAAAGAAGCTCTACGGGCGAAGCTCTGTTGAAATGAGGGTCAGCTAGCTGGACAAAATTCGGGATATTCCAACTTTGAATAGGATAAGAAGTGCCAGGAATATTGTTGCCTATAGACTTGATAATCAAACAATCTAATTGCAACTGCGTACCAAGATTATTAGAGTCCTTCAGATCCACTTTAGCAAAGCTTAAGGATTGCGATTTAGAGCAGTTTATTCCTGTAACCTCTATTGAGGTAGGATGTTTTGGAAGGCCTAACTTTTGTACCAACGATTCATTAATAAAATTGTTGGTAGCGGCATTGTCCAATAATCCCCTGACAGATACCCATTTTCCGTGAGAATTTTTCAATAGAACCTGCACGGTAGATAATAAAACCTGGACTTTGCCAAGCGAGGTAGAACTTTGAGCATACGACTGCGCACTATTTTGAGAAGTCTCCGAATTAGACTTAGTATTGGAACTGCTTGGTCCTGATAACCGTGATCTTTCATGTCTGTGCAAAAGTGAATGGTGTCTTGCCCTACAATGAAAGCATAAACGTTGTGAACGGCAATTGTTTAACATATGCGTTCCTGACAAACAGTTGAAACAATGTTTTTTGTTCGTAATGAACTTTCGTCTTTCATCTACTGATAAAGATTTAAATTCATCACAATTGTATAAAGTATGCGATTGCTGACACAGACCGCACGTTTGCATTTGGTTAGGTGACCGAGCATCAACAGGAAGAGCCTGTGATCTTAAAATTCTTTGATTAGAACTGCTAACCTTATGTTTTGAGAAGGCTTTTGAATCTGAACTACTAGTTTTTTGATTAGCTATGGCGGAAAAGACTTGGCCTCTGGCCTTCAAAAAGTTAATAATCGCCTCATAAGTGCATTGCAAATTCTGGAAAAGTTCTGTTTCCCACGCTTTTAATGTATTTGCATCCAATCTTGCAGAAATGAGGTGAACTAGAAATAAATCCCAGTGATTTACAGGTTGGTTTAAATTGGACAATGCTCTGACGTGTAGCTCTGCAGTATCAATCAACTTACGAAGTGATAAACTGTTATCTGCTTGCACGTTAGGTAACTCGAATAAGCTTTGTATATGGCGTTGAATAGATAAACGAATGTTCCCATATCTATCCTTAAGAAGATTCAGAGCAACTTCATAATTATCACTGGTCAAAGAAAGTGCTTGAATCAGGTTAAGTGCGTTGCCTTGAACTGCCAGACGCAAGTAGTGAAATTTTTGTATTACTGGTATAGAAGTATTCTCATGTACTAAAGAATTGAATAATTCAAAAAATGGTTCCCATTCTATGTCTTTACCAGTGAATTTGGTTATTTCTAATTTGGGTAATATAATGCGTGAAGAAGATGTGGAAGATGCCGCAGAAGTTTGATCTTCTTGTTTTTCTTTTAAAGTTAAAGCCCTAATAAGCTGTTTAGCTTCAGCAAATCCCTGATAGTATAATTTTTCAACTTCCAACCTATCACTTTGCTGGTCCGGATGCTGAATTTCTATACTGCATTGTATCTCATCATATTTCTCAAAGGCTTGTTCATAATTCTTAAGCCTCTGCGAAATTATGTCAAGATTACGCTCTTGGGGTTCGAGCTCCGTTAAGAAAGTACGAAACCGTGTGAGCTTGCCCTTACAAGAGGCTCTGGCATTGCTAAGTTTTTCATCAAGGTTAGGCATGTCAAAAGTTGTTTGTTACTCACGTCAATATTGTGACTTCGAGTACTGGAAGTCAGAGGATGACAGCTTGCTAGGTAGTAAGGTTTAGTCTGATGCGGAAGAAACCGGCTTAGCTTACGTTTCTCTCTTCTGCTGAACATGCGCCTTAAGCTGAAACGTACAATGTGAATTAGTGTTGAAACACAATGAACAAAAATTGTTAATGTAAAATCCACAATATTAAACTTGTATAGGGATCCAGGGTGCAACAGATATGTTTCCCGGGGGTGAGGCACCAAAAACTGTGGAGAAGAATAAGTTATGCCCTAAAACTTCCCCATACGGGAGAACGAAACGCATCAGGCGAAAGCCTGGACAAAATAACTACTGTGGTCAAGAAAATTAGACTGAAGTGGTGCGGGGTAGTGGGCATGAAATACGTGACTAGAAAACCAATATAAGGAGCAATACATTAACAATTTTTATTCCTAATAATAAATTTATAATGAATAAACCAATTGCACTTAAGTGCTCATAACAGAAATGAACAATTTTTCCCGTGGTTGAGGCAACAGAAAAATGTGCACTTTATAAAAAGAGAGAACAATAAAAAATAATTAAGAGTGTAAAATAACTGGTATGATATAAGTTCTTCATAAAAGTAAACTTATCTTTGAAGAGGGTTGAAGAGCCAGCTCCATAAAAAGTTCCAGCTAGCATAAATGTTGGTTTAAAAGTCTTCACTGTTTTCTCGGAAGGAGGCGTACATGGCCTAGAGTTATGTGCACCATCGATAAAATGTCAACTCTCTCTTCTTTTCTGGCGCAGGAATGACATTTATAGTTTCCAAGAGATGATCCAGCAATATTTCGAAAGACGATTCCAAGTATCCTCTCTAAGGTGAAGGTGAAGAGTACAGCGGCTGGCAATTATTCTTGCCATCTTGAGCAATACGTCATGGTGCAGATCTTGTGACGTAACTGCTCGGTAGCGTAGATATCAGCGATGGTGTCATGAGATGCAGTAGCGGTGACCAGCAGGTTGAAGTGATCCAAAGTGATGATTGATCAGAAGTGGTGGATCAGAAGTGGCGGTTGATCAGAAGTGGTGAAGAACGCCAGCAAGCGGCGTCTTAAATAGGGACCATGGAACTCTCTCGAAATTTGGAGATCGCCCGACCAGACAAAGACCTGCCATTGGTCGAACCAAAGTCAGGGTGACGTCAGTCGACACTACTCAGCGGACAGTGGATCAACCAGTAGATGTCCTGTATGTCGTGAGTGAGGACGCCTGAGGTAGCGAGCGACTGTAACACTCGAGGTGAGAACTATAATATCTATGAATAAGTGATCAATAACAAGATTATGCACATGGTTTAAGCAATTAACATTTGTAAAGAAATAATTACCATTCGGGGATCTCGGTAACAATAAATAAAATTTGACCGACAAATGGGCCAAGCTACACATTGAAAGTATCACAAAAGTGATCACCATCGAACTAATCCCCGTGGATGGTTATGCACTTCTTAGAACGGCTGTACAAGTCCTAGCATAGTCTTCCTGAGGGATAGCCTTCAGTTGGGTCGTCACATTACGTTGGATGTCCAAAATGTCCGAAAATTTCTGGCCCTTCAGGGCTTTTCGGTGACCCTGGACCCCGATACTCCATACTTTGACGCTTGCTTCGAGGTCGAACCTCAGGCACCAGGTCTCGTCACCCGTGACGATAGTTTTCAGAACCATTCCATTCCACGGAACATTCACCCTTCTCACTGCCACCCGTCGAACAGGTGTGCACGTTAGGTTGCATAAATTCACCGTTCTCACTGCCGCCCGTCTATCAGGTGTACAAGGCAGGTTGCATAAATGCACACTTCTCTCTTGCTTTCAACTTAGAGTTTTGACGACCCAAACTGAAGGCTATTCCTAAAGAAGAATAGGAGTTTCCAGGACTTGTTCAGTCGTTCTCAGAAGTGCATAACCATCCATGGGGATTACTTCGAAGGACAGTAACGGCTATTTCAAGTGAGCCAACAATGCGTTCGTAATATAGCCCATTCACTGAACTTTTCAGACAGAGGGTGTATTTACCGGGCGATTCAGCAGCCCCTTCTAATATCATTTGCTGCAACCCAACTAACGCGTGTTGTCAGCAAGGTCGATAGTTCTCTGCCTGCATCCAATATGATACTAATGCACTGCAAGCTTATCCCGCAAACGATACTGAACACTATTATCTTTTCCCTCGTATTAGTCTGCAATCGTCGCCTCCGTTGCGTAGTGGTCAGCGTAGTTAGCTGCCACCCCAGAGGTCCGAGGTTCGATTCCCGGCTCTGCCACAAAATTTTCAAAGAAGTATGAGGACGGGAACGGGGTCTACTCAGACTCGGGTGGTCCAAATGAGTAGAGGGGGTTCGATTCCCACCTCAGCCATCCTCGAAGTGGTTTTCCGTGGTTTCCCACTTCGTCTTCGGGAAAATGCCGGGATGGTCCCTACTGTCAGCCCACGGCCACCTCCTTCCCTCTTCCATGTCTATCCCTCCCATTCTTCCTATCCAGTCCCATCCCTCATGAGGCCCCCTGTTCGCTTTGCAGGTGAGGCCACCTAGACGAGGCGCTAGTCCCGCCTCCCCAGTTGTATGCCCCACTCCGATGTCAAGCTCCAGGACACTACCCGTAGAGGCGGTAGAAGAGACGCAAGAAAAGCTTGCTGAAACCCAACGATGCGCAGAGACCAATATCAATCGGCGTGTTTTAATGCTCATTGCGGGCCTCCTGTGTGTCCCCCGAATGCTGATTACCGGGCTCACTGCTCACTGCATTCTTCAACAACGCGGCTTGCTCCGAGGCGCGGTCTACAGCTGTAAACCAAGCGTTAACCCAGTCACAGTTCAGCCTGCCAAGCCTGGGCAGACGATCCGTTCAGAACAGCTGCTAGCGAGCTACCGGTACTGCCGCGAAGTGGGAGGGGCGTTGTATGCCATTACCGAGCACACCCGAACACCCAAACATGGCCGAAGATCTGCGCAGTATTCGGCAAGCTTTTCTTGCGTCTCCTTCTAAAGGTGGGATTCCTCGCTGAGTCCGTGGGAAAAGCCTACCTAGAGGGTAAACTGACTACGAAAAAATTACTCTGTAGTCACATCCAGGGGAAAATAACAGAGTTTAGCAGAGATATCTATAACATGTTGCTATAAGAACATCTTACTTAGTATTATTGCAAGTTATTTGTCGTTGTTGATTCATTTAAGGGCTTCGTGACATCGTGGTCATGTAGCCCCGTGTACTCAGGTATGTGTACAATGTGTCTGACAACCAGTGTCACTGTGATGGGAACAGGTGTGCGTAGTTTATATGTAATTCAGGTAGGATTTGTGTAGGAATTGGCCGTGACCTTAAGTTGGGTACCGTCCCAGCATTTGACCATCCCGGTATTTGCCTGGAGTAGAAGTGAGAAACCACGGAAAACCACTTCCAGGATTGCTGAGGTTGGAATAGAACCCGCCTCTTCAGTTTTGTCACATAAGGCTGAGTGTACCCCGTTCCAGCCCCCAAACCAGAATTGAACTTATTGGGAGAGCCGGGAATCGAACCCAGACCTCCACGGTGACAGCCAAGAATGATAGCCACTACGCAATGAGGCGGACTTGAAAGTTAGTTTGTATGTCGGTCACGAGATATTACGAGCTCGTAGTGTTCGACTACAGTATAAGTAGCGCCCTGCGCGGATAAACAAAACGGTATCCGCATCCGCATGACAGTTATCCGCAACCGCCCCGTATCCGCACGTTTGTTATCCGAATATACTGGCATTACAATACTTTTTTAATTAGATAATGCATAAAGCAGGGCCATCCAGACAGCGCTCCCCGAGCGCTAATGCTCCGGCCGCGCTCTAAGCCTGTGCTCCGAGCGCTTTGGTGGAAGGTAGTTTCAGAAGTGGTGGGAGGAGCTTGGCTTGCTGAGCGCGCTGAAGTGTGCAGCCGATCCATCAGTCGCTAGTCTAGTCCAATGCACTTTGTTGACAGCGTGTAAGTAAATCAGTTTCGCAGTGGTCATGACTGAACAGCATACAAAAAAAGGAGTTGTGAAGCAGCAGTCTGTAAAGAAGAATGGGAAATTTCATTTTTCTCTACAGCTTATAAAGGGCATGCCAAATGTTTAGTGTGCAACAGAGATGTAATGTGGTAAAATGAACACAATTTGTTGTTGAATTTTCCTCTCTGATATGTTCACATTTCAGTTTGGAATAAATCACAATATTCTTTACTTAACACTTGTGTTCATTTCCTGCGCATTCTATACATCGGAGGACCATTCGATTTGTATATACGGTATATTTGTTATGGCTCTATTAATATGTCTTACAAGAGCCGTTGGCCGCACGACTGTACGTACGTATCTAGTCAGCGTGGTCCGAACATCGTCCGTCCCTCGCTGGCACAGCGTAGTGGTGGTAGGGGAAGGAGCGCTAGTCTGACTGCCCAGTGCTCCCCGAACGCAATGACTGGATGGCCCTGTATTAAAGCAACACATTTATAATAAGATGGTAGGCTGTATTGGCTTTCACAGCCCTTGAATTAAAACTCAGCATTTTTTCTAGGTTTGTGCCGTGTCTTGTGTGGGGTTTCGCCTAGGACACCAAGCTGACTCATCAGCGGGACCTTGGTGTCTAGACCCGGGGGACAAGACACGGCACAAACCTACAAAAATTGCTGAGTTTTAACTCACAGGCCATGAAAGCCTACCATCTTTTTTTGGAAGTCTTCATAGGAAGGTTATGGCTGCTTGAGCTTTTAGTTCTCACAGTAAAGAGGCGCATGTGCGCTTCATAAAGAGGGCGCAGTTCGTTACTCCTGTGGGGGTCCAGGCGGGGACACCAAGAGCTCACTGATGAGGCAGCTTGTTGTCCTAGGCAAAACCCCACACAAGACATGGCACAAACCTAGAAAAATTGCTGAGTTTTAACACATTTAGACATTTGAGGAGAAAGTCGTTCCCTTAGGCTTTGTATGTCATATGCTATGTTTAAAATGAATGTTACACAGCCAGAATTGCAACCCTTTTCAGTTCAGATTGTTAATTATGCTTAATGACAGAATTTGAATGAGATTGGCTTAAATCATCATCTTACATTTGGCATGAGAAAAACAGAACAGAAAAATATATGCCATAAATATCCAGGTCCTAGAAATGATATTAAAAAAGTTCGGATTGCATTCTAAAATGTATCCGCAAATTTACTCCAAACATTATCCTCAACTTATCCGCAATCCACACAGCAAAGAAAAACTATATCTGCATTGCGAAAAATTTTGCGGATATTCACGGGTTTATTCGCGTATATCCGCATCCACGCAAGGTTGTAACTATAAGACTCTAAAGTTACTAAAATTCGTACAAAATTTCGAATTTGTTTTCCTTCTAGCGTCTCCGAGTATCAATTTTAATTTAAAAATCAGTGCTACCAACATAACATTTTAGTGTCAAAAAAGAGTACCTGTTACTAAATTCAAATTTCTTCGAAAGAATTATTTTATGTGCGCGAGTGATGTACATCTATATGTTTACCCAAACATCAAGGCTCTCAAAATGGGCCATTACTATGAATTACATCAAATGTTGCCCTATAATAATAATAATAATAATAATAATAATAATAATAATAATAATAATAATATAATCATACATACATCATGAAAAACGCAATACATGGAAGGATCCAGTCGTTATCTAGATGGAAAATCTCTACAGACTAAATTCGGAAAAATGTATCAAGTAAATAAATTCAAGTACGAAGGTGGATCAATAAGTTAGTTGCACTAACGCGCTGCAGCAGCGCGCTGTGTGTCGCAAACGTGGGCACAGCGGAGAAAGGGACAGACACTGCCCACACATCTGTTAGGCAGGTCGATGTGGTGTCTCGTCTTGTATGGTGTGAATAGCGGCCAAAAGCAATGGCGCTTCGACTGGACGTTTACTCCAAAAATGAGGTGCGTGTGACAATCCGATTCCTATGGGCCAAAAGGAAGAATTGCACGGACATTCATCGTGAAATTAGTGCTGTGTATGGCGAGCGGGCCATTTCCCGGCAAGGGATCGTAAAGTGGTGTCAGCAATTCGAAGCCGGACGCACGGATATCACGGACGAATGTCGCGAGGGTAGGCCCGCAACGTCCAGGACCCGTGCAAATGTCAGCAGTGTGAGTGCAATCTTTAGACAGAACGGTGGTCGACGTTTCCAGACCGATGAGGAGGTGAAGGCCGCTATCTCCGTGTGGTTGCAGAACGCTGGAGGAACTTTCTATGCATCCGGCATCGACAAGTGGGTTGTGCGTTCGCAGAAATGTTTGGAGTCTCTTGGAAACTATGTGGAAAAGTGACGTTACATTGTATGTCGTTATAGGCGTGTTGCTGTTGTATAGGTGGTGTAATAAATGGCCTAACTGGGAAGTGCAACTTATTTTTTGATCTGTGCTCGTACTTAGGAGATAAAAGTGACAGTCAGTCTGAAAGACTAGACTTTGTATCATCTTAAATGCTGAAAATGCTAGAAAGGCTGGAGGCTTCTTGCTACGCTCGAAGCCAAAGACTCTTGACATGTTAGAAAATTATCTGCATAATACTTATCTTGCTTATCTTGTTTCAAATTACTCGCGAAGGGCAAGTGCAAACGAAGGCAAAGCAAGGTCCAGAGCGGGGAATGTCGCACGCTCACCAGAGCGCGTGGGGACTTGCCCCTTCCATCCAGTCTAAAAACACTTATAGTGGGCGATGTATTGAAGATAGAGATATGCTCTCGCGGACTTTTTTGTAGAACTTTTCATGCTGACCAATTCTTACGCTCATAGTATATTGATATTTTTAACGGTTTGCCCAGCGTAAGCTTAAGAAGCGCACGGACGACAAGTTTGTTTTCGACTTTTTCACTGAAATCGTTACTGCTTGGCTTCCTTTGATCAAACATAAATTATTTTCTACAGAATCTTTCCTCGAGATATCCTTTACAGAATGGTGAAAACCGCATCCAAATCCATCCAGTGGCTCTCGAGATTACCCGTGACATCCAAGAATCGGGGATTTTTGTCTTATACTAACGAAGTCGAGATTGTCGGGGTACACATGCACAGAGCGGTACTAGACGTCACACACCTCAGTGCATCTGTCCGTCCGTCACCGTAACATAACGCCCGACCCCAGCGTAATGACGAAGTCGACAAGATCATAGATCATACAAATGATAATAATTCAGCCACCAGGATTGAATCGTGAGTCAAACAAAGGACGAATTTCAAAATTACAGAAGGCCTATAGAATCACCTGGAGCAGATATAACAAAAAATCAATATCAAAGATCGCAAAATTAAGACATTACACCACAGTAATCAAACCTGAAGCATTATTTGCCGCGGAAACCTTCATCATTAGAGGCAGATCACTCATTAAAGACGTAGAGAAACACGAAAGAAAAATATTGAGAAGAAATCTGGATGAAACGGAAGTCTCAGGAACTTTATCAGCATACTGATAGGATCACACGCACCTTCAGGAAAAGGCGATTGAAGTTCTACGATCACATTCTCAGAATGAACAATGACAGGCTCACCAAAAAGGATTCTCAATCTTACTCTCTCAATGCAAGTCAAGAGCAACTGGCTTAGTGAAATAGAAAGAGACCTTCAAGAAATTGACATCACAGAGGAAATTTTGCAAGATCGACTACAGTTCAGAGCATTAATCAATAACCATCATTTCTCTGAGAAAATTACTACCAGGACCAACAAACCATGGATGGAAGAAAGAGGTAGATTTTCAGTGCCCAGATGAAGAGATTTTGGAAGAAAAAAAGAACACCTTTCGCAAATTAAGTTCTGTCGCACTCCACAGATGGGCATAACGATTTTTAAACAAGTAGTTCCGTGAAGATCTATACAGCCTATTTTCATATATCCTACTCATGTTAATTGCCTCTATCAACATACAAAATTTCAGTTTGATTGTCGTGATAGATTCGTTGATATTGAGAACCGTCTAAATATTTCAGATGGTTCGCAGGTTGGATTTTTATTTATGTACTACTAGCAGAAGTACCCATTCTTCGAACGGTCGTCGGTATTAGTAACCAGACGCAATCAATTGAGCTACTGTTGCAATGGTTAGGGGCTTGGAACCTGTTTGTCGACAAAGATAAATGATTAGTTGAAATATGCTTTGAAACTAATTTACCTAACGTGTACTTCCTGACGTCAAAATAAAATTGAAAACCTCGTAGACGAAATGCAATTCACGTCACATAAAAACTGACCCTCACTGTTGTGTCAAGTGCGCATCCAGAGGAAGACCCCTTTAATAAATTATAAAGGCTTGTGGTGCATGAAAATTCAGGTTTTTTAGCCTCCAATGGACCAAATTCCTAAAAGCAAAAAAAAATAAAATAAAAAATAAACTATTTCAATTCAGGAATTTTTGAAAATAATGTTGCTGTTTGAAGATATAATAGACCTTCTGTACGACACATCGCACGTTTAAGTCTTGTGAAAAAATCCAGGGTACCTCTTGACCCCCTTAAGCGCATTGATGAATTTTACAGTTTTTGTTGGTTCCGTGATAACCGTATAGCCATTTGCAAACTTTCACAGAAATTTAATAAATGGAGTGGCATTACTTCTTGCAGAAATAGATGGAAAGTTGGATGTTCCTTTTTGAGACACTGTTGTCATGGTTACTGGCTTGTATTCCTACATTAGTTTATTAAATGAAATTAGTTTTCTGGGAATATCTCAGAAACTCTTGGTTTTAGAGCATTAAAATGTAGTTTTCGGGGACCCTTTACGACTGTTTAGGAGCCCCGAGGTTTTTTTTTCTGACAACAAGGGGCTGAAAATGAGCTTTGTCTCGTCGTTGTAGGCCGTAGTATCATCATCATCATCCTCTTGCACAGTTTCCAGCCGTTGGCCGGGTCTGTTTGGAACACAGGCCACTCCAACGTCTTCTGTCTTCCCACCATCTCTCAGCTTCCACCCCTGTCCAGTCTTCTCCTCTCTTCTTCACGCTTTCTTCCATCCCTTTCAGCCACCTGTCTCTCGGTCTTCCTCTCGGTCTTCCTCTCGGTCTCTTTCCTTCCCACTTCGTCTCGTGTATCCACCTGGGTATCCTCTTATCCTCCATTAGTTTTACATGTCCATGCCATCTAAGTCTAGATTTCTCTATACCATCCCGTAATGGTTCCTCCTTTATTAATTCTCTGGTCCTCTCATTTCTTATTCTGTCCATCTTTGTAGCTCCAATACTGCTTCTCAAGAACCTCATCTCACTGGCCTGTATTTTGCTCTTCTCCCTTCCTTTCATAGCCCAGGTCTCTGAGGCATACGTCAGGATAGGGACATAGTACGTCCGATATATGATCTATATGCTGTTCTGAGGGACATCCTTGCTCCATAACATGCTTCTCACACTCCTCCGGAATGCTTCTGCCTGTCTCTCCCGCTCATTTTTTCTCTATAGTTTCTTCCATTATCTTGTATCGGGCTTCCCAGATACTTGAAACTCTCCACTTTCTTCAGCTGTTCCCCACCAATTGTTATTCCCGTTGTGGTTCTTTCCTTCTTCCTTGTTGTGATCACCATCTCACTCTTATTTATGCTAAATTTCATCCCATATCCTTGTATTATTCCTTCCCACACGTCTAACTGTTCCTGTACCTCCTCCTCCTTGTTTCCCCAAATCATCAAATCATCCGCTAACACCATTGCTTTCATCTTTCCTTCCCCAATTACTTGTGCCACTCGGGTCATTATGTCATCCATCACCACAATGAAAAGTAACGGGCCAGTGCACTTCCTTGTTTCAGGCCGTTTCTCTGTTCCACCCAGTCCGATCTCTCTCCTCCCACTTTCACACAGCTCACGCTTCCCTTGTATATCTCCTTTATCCTCCTTATAGTCCATTTTTCTACTCCTCTATCTTCCAGGGACTTCCATACTTTCTTTCTGCATACACTGTCATATGCTTTCTCAATGTCCAGGAAGGCCATCAGTAGATCTGTTCCATACACACAGTGCTGTTCTTGTAACTGCCTTACAGCAAAAATCAAATCCACTGTGGGCCTTCCTGCTCTGAAGCCATGTTGTTCATCCCTCATCCCTCCTTCTATCCTTGTCCTAATTCTTCTTTCCAAAACTTTCTCAAACATCTTTGCACAATGACGCATCAGTTTTATTCCCCGATAGTTTCTGCATTCTGTTCTACTACCTTTCTTGAAGACCGGGACAATTATTCCCTTTTTCCAGTCCTCTGGGGTCTTATATTCCGTAGTGTAATAATAATATTAATTATAATAATAATAATATAACAATATAGGGATAGGGATAGAATAGACCTTCCGTGGCACACCAGCACGTGTAAATCCCGTGAAAAAATTCTAGAGTACCCCTTGACCCCCTTAAGCGCATTATATGTATTGATGAATTTTACAGCTTAGTTTGGTTCCGTTATAACCTTCTAGCCGTTTGCAAACTATCTCAGTAATGTAATAAATGGAATTGTATTGCGTCTTATATAACAGCAATACCTGTGAATTTCTGTTGCCATGGTTAACGGCTAGCTTCCTTTCATTATTGTATTAAATGAAATTAATTTTCTGGGGATATCTCAAAAACTGTTGGTTTTAGGGCCTTAAAATGTGGTTTTCGGGGTCCCTTTAGGGCCCCCAAGTTTCGTTTCTCACATTGAGGGGCTGAAAATGAGCTTTGTCTCGCCCTTCTATGCCTATTTCAGCAAGTATTTTAAGGGGGTAGGCCCCCTTTTGAGAGGTACAGAGAAGAGTTACATCAATGATTGGTGTCGTGCCTCTGAAGGATATCTGTACCAAATTTTACGTTGATCCACTCAGCCGTTCTCGAGTTATAAGGACACAAAAAATTGTCCACAGACAAACAAACAGACAGACAGACAGACAGACAGACAAAAATTTTATTTTCGCGCGAATCCGTCATAAAACAGTCTAAAACGCGTAAATAATGCAAATTTCCGTAGAAATTCATAAAAAACAGACAAACTTTCATTCTTATATATAGAGAGAGATTACATGAAGATTATTGTGTACGTGTGGTATTCAAACTTCAATCGCATGATTAGAACACAAGAAAGAAAAACGAGATTTTAAATTTTCGCACTGCTGCCATCTTGTGGTTATGAAAACAATTGAAATAAATTAGATGCCAGTGGTTTAACATTTGTATAAGCATCTAACGTGCAAAGTTTCACTGCACTCGAATGGTTAAATCGCGAGAAACGTCCATTTAAATATGTATACTTCGCGTCGCCGCCATGTTGGATTTGTGCTCACCAGGTTACTGAAAGTCCTAGAGGTGAACTTATGTTCAGTTTAATTGCTGTAAAATATTCGTAGTTATTGAGAACCATCTAAATATTTCGGATGTTCGCCATTTTGGATTGTTATATGCATAGGTCATAGAGTTATGTACTATTAAAGGAAAATTATTGCGTAGGTTCATTATTCAAACTTTCACTTCGATTGCATGATTACGACACAAGAAATGAAAATTTAATTTTAAAATTTTGCACAGCCGCCATCTTGAGTTATGTGAACAAATGAACTAAATTAGATGCCAGTGCATTACAATATGTATAATTATTTACTGTACCACATTTCACTGCGCTCAGAGAGTTAAATCACGAGGAAAGTCTATTAAAATGTTTCAACTTCGCTTGGCCGCCATATTCGTTTTGTACTTTAGAAGTTTATGAAAGTTTCATAGCTAAATTTGTACCAGTGCCCTTTATCACCGTACAAAATTTCAGGGTGATATCTGTAATAGTTTCGGAGTTATAGAATGCAGGTGAAATATTTTGCACAGCCGCCAATTTGAGGTTATGTAACCAATTGAACTAAGTTGGATGCCAGTGCATTATAATGTGTGTAAACATTTGCTGTACCAAGTTTCATTACGTTTGGATGGTTAAATCGTGAGAAAGGTCTGTTTAAAAATCTCAAATTCGCTTGGCCGCCATGTTGGTTTTGTAGTTACCAGGTTTTTGAAAGTCTCATAGGTGAACTTCTAGTAGTGTTCTTTATCACCGTACACAATTTGATAGTGATATCGGTAATAATTTCGGAGATACTGAATGTTGGTGAAATATTTCGCACAGCCGCCATGTTGAATTGGTGAGAAACAATAAAATTTGAAGGGCACGGTCGGGGTCGGCCAGAATGGTGCTATGATCTTACTGAGTTTCATTGAAACCACTCCAGCCGTTTAGAAGTTATTAGGGGGACACACACACCATCATACACACACGCACACACACACGGACAAAAGGTGATCTCATAAGCCTATTTTTTTATATAAAATGAAAATAGGCTAAAAATTACTTTCATTTGGAATAATTAAACGGTCTCTTAGTGATATGGAAGAAATATGTTAGAAAATTCCAACATTGTTGACCAAACATCGAATACACTGCTTGAAGATTTAGCAGAGATGTCCTCATTCCTGAGTGTATCGTTGATAAAACTGTTTATTTTGAAAGACGTATATAATAATATTTTTTTTTTTTTTTTTTTTTTTTTTTTAGGGGAAGAAATGCATTTACGCACAGAGTGTCGGGCTCCTGCTCCTGAGTAGCAGACTACCGACTAAAACTCCCCCGTTACTTCTGAACACTAGCCTGGAACCGTTTAGCACATTACTTCAGGCTAGAGTCATTTTATATTTGCCTGTAGGGCACTCTTCCGTAATGAATCATCTTCAGTGGCGATCCAGATCCGTCTTCTTTGTTCGGAGGATATCTTCAACAAAGCTTGCTACCAGTTTCCAGTTTTCCTCATTTTGTAGCATCACTGCAACAATATTGTCCGGGGATATCTCTACATCAATGTGATCTTGAAGAGACTGCCTATTTTGGACCCACCGTCCACAAGAGAAGAAGGTGTGATTAGCATTATCTAATTCATTGATACAGTAGATGCAATCTGATGAATCCACCTTCCCCATCTTCTTAAGATAGGAACAGAAGTACCCATGGCCAGTCAAGAACTGAGTGAGATAGTAACCAACCTCACCATGTTTCCTCTCCGTCCAAACCTGCACCTGAGGGATCATTCTCTTAGTCCATTGGCTTTGATCTCCTTGCTCCCATTTGATCTGCCAATTTTGAAAGGTTTGTACTCTTGCCGATCGTCTTGCATTTTGTAAACCCATATCAGATTTCCTCAAGTAAAGGTTCTTGCGTTCTTTCGCAAGAAAAAAAATCGGAATAATCCCGGCAATAACGAGAACTGCTTCCTCAGAGACCGTGCGATATGCAGATGCCACGCGCAAAGCACCCCGCCTCTGCACTTGCACCAGTGGCTTCCTATAAATTTCCTTATCCAGGGCATCCGCCCATATTTCCGCTCCATACAGCAGAACTGAATGGATGGCTGTCATCAATAGTCTTCTCTTACTAGATTTTGGCCCACCAACATTGGCCATGAGTAATAATAATAATAATAATAATAATAATAATAATAATAACTAGCGAACCCGTGCGAGATCTCTCACATAATGGGTTGTGTGCGCCCCATGTGTACAGACTACCCGCGCGGTTTTAGTGCTATGCGGGCTGTAGGCGACTGAGTTTCGCAGGTGCCATCGTCTTGTTCATTTGTTTAAACTCACTTTATTAAACGAATACATATATTTCCGTTGACTTGTCATGAAATTCAAGATTTTTCCTGTACTATTGAGACGATTTGGAAGATGTTGGTACAAACCACACCTTCTAACTCCCTCTGGTCTAGGAGCTTGAGTTTTGTGAAACATACACCTTAGCCTTAGCGTATTAGCCTATATAATAACATCATCATATACCCGATTTATTTCTCAGTGTGGTGGAGGACCTTGAACATTTTATACAGATCACAGGCTAGGGTAATTATGGTCATCACATTTCTCTAACAACTGTACTTCGACCCCACTTATTATATCCGTTTCCATGCAGTCGGCGGGGGGGGGGGGGGGGGAGGGTAAATAAATTTCAGTGGTTTTTAAAACAGAATGGACCTTCCTGACGCCAACTTCATGAGGAGTTCTGGGAGATGAAATGAATAAAAGTTTAGAGCAAAACTGTTTCAATCTTTCCTCTTGTATGTGAAGAGGAGTCCTCCTGATCTATAACACGTTATCTTGAAAGTAATGTTCTTGACCATCTCAAGTGAAGCTTCAATAAAGTCTCAAGATTACTTCAGCTCTGAAGAAATCTCCAGGCCAGGCCACTCATAACTAGTGCCACTACATCAGCAGATCTGCGAGAGCCAAATCCAGGTACAAAAACAGACATGGAAGAGTTATTAGAACATAAATCTTTCGCATTTTTTTTTTCACGTTATAAAACATGAAAACATTTTACTCAGAGTACACTGTGGTAAATAGCCATTCACATGATAATAATTCTTCCAGTCGGTTAACTGACGATCCTCTTCTAACCTTCTTCGGACGTCAATTAGACGGTCTCGCCTGGATTGACTATACCTTCGTCTTTCGAGGATCTTTAATTAATAGGAGTGCTTATGAAACGGAGTTTTGGCAACCAAGTGAATCACTATTTGTAGTAGACTATCATAGAGGAATTAGTTCACCTATTCTAGACGAAATCTTCGTCTTACGTGTTTCATGGTAGTGATATATGTTTTCAACCACATATGGTCTTAGTTTTGAATTCTGGTATTCTTGTCTTTGGAGACTGTTAGGACAAAGTGGGTTTTCTCTTTCATTATCCTTATTTTGTGTACTTAATATCTTTATTTGCTGTGTGATGTGTCCAGATATTTGATTAGGACTATTTACATATGAATTTGTGCAAATACGAGTATGTTGTGCTGCTAGACGTAGACGTGATTACAACATTCTTGAGAAAATGTATAGACGTACTTGTATTGGTATCTTATTATATGCATCCTGATTCTGCTAGAATGGAGAAGGACTTGGAGACTTTCTCCTTGACATGGATTAAATTGATATGAGCCCTTGAAAAGGCAGGATGGAGTTCGTATATCATGATGGTTCGTAAATATTATGTTTTCCTTAAACCTTAGACCCTTTAAATTTGATCACTTTATTAATTAAATTTTAAGTAGATAGTATTTATATATGTTTAGTCAGTAATCATGCTACAAAACTCCTGTCTAGAATAATTAATAAATCACAAGAGGATGGAAAGCCAGAGTTGGGTGAAGACCAGTTTGGTTTCAGGAGAAATGTAGGAACAAGGGAAGCTGCACTAAGTCTTAGACTGATTTTGGAAGGTAGAATAAGGAAAGATAAGAGAACGTTCATGTCATTTATAGACTTAGAAAAGACTTTTGATAACGTTGATTTGACTAAATTGTTTGACATTTTGAAAACGGTTGGAATAAAGTACAGGGATAGGAGGGTGATCTACAGTCTATACAGAAACCAGACAGCAGTCATTCGAGCTGAAGGACATGAGAGAGACGCTGGTATTCAGAAAGGTGTAAGGCAAGGCTGCAACTTATCACCCATACTTTTCAATCTTTACATTGAACAAGCAATGAAGGAAATTGGAGAAAAAATTAAAGTGGGAGTGAAGATTCAAGGAGAAATAATTTCAACTCTGAGATTTGCCGATGACATAGTCATAGTCTTGAGGAAATAATTCATGATGAAAATTAATAAATGTAAAACATAAATATTTGAATTCAGCCGAGATAAATCAGAAACCTCTATGGACATCAAATTGGCAGGTGAAAAACTAAAGGAAGTAGGAGACTTATGTTACTTAGGAAGCAAAATAACCAGTGATGGACGAAGCAAAGAGGATATAAAAAGAAGGTTAGCTCAGGCAAGAAAAGCATTTCTACAGAAAAGGCATCTGTTGACTTCGAATATAGATTTTGGTATTAGGAAGTTATTTTAAGGCCTTTGTCTGGATCGTGGCACTCTATGGAAGTGAAACTTGGTCTATTGGTGCAGCAGAAAGGAGGAGAATGATGCGTTTGAAATATGGTGTTACAGGAGAATGATGAAGATCAGATGGGTAGATAGGGTTACAAACGAAGAGGTATTAAGACTAGTGGGAGAGGAGAGATGTTTCTGGCGACTGCTAATGAAGAGAAGAGATAGGTTGGTAGGACACATCCTAAGACAGCCAGGAATAGCAAGCTTAGTTATGGAAGGAAGGGTCGAGGACAAGAACTGTAGGGGTAGACCAACGTTAGAATATGTTAAACAGATTGCCTCGGATGTAGGGTGTGGTAGCTATGTAGAGATGAAATGATTAGCTCAGGACAGGGAGGCATGGAGTGCTGCATCAAACCAGTCAAAATATTGAAGACTCAAACAACATAGTCAGTGATTGGAACCTTGACTGGTAGTCTTTAAAGCCTCCGTGGCTTAGGCGGCAGCGCGCTGGCCACTCACCGCTGGGTCCGTGGTTCAAATCCCGGTCACTCCATGTGAGATCTGTGCTGGACAAAACGGAGGCAGACAGGTTTTTCTCCGGGTACTCCGGTTTTCCTTGTCACACTTTCATTCCAGCAACACTCTCCCTTATCATTTCATTTCATCTGTCATTCATTTAATCATTGCCCCAGAGGAGTGCGTCAGGCCTCGGCAGCCGGCACAGTTCATATCCTCGCCGCTAGATAGGGGCTTCATTCATTCCATTCCTGACCCGGTCGGAGACTGGAAGCAGGCAGTGGATTTTCATTTCACTGGTAGTCTTTAGATTGCTTTCTATCCCATGTTCTCTTACACGGAGGTTGGGGACCTCTAGTATCACAGTATTCTTCCACACCCCTAAATCCTGATTTGTCTAACTCTGCCGTCGTGAGGTCAGTTGTTGCTGTCAATTTATACAGGGTGTTTCAAAAATAGGGGGCATAATTTCAGGTATGTTTTTGTTACATGTAGACAATCAAAATAGTTCATTATAACATGTGTCCGGAAATGCTTCATTTCTGAGTTATGGCCTTCACAACCTTGAATTTCAGCGGAACGGTTTTCTTTCCGCAGATCATTGTCGTGATAGGAGACATTAAGAGGACACTCTGACGATTCATTAAGTGGCCAAGGTTAAATTCAGTGTTGTGTTTGGCATTCGTCTGTGCGTCATGTACTCAAATCAGCATCTGGCAGAGATGCACTTCATGTGCGGTAAGGTAGACGGCAATGCTGCGTTGGTTCGTCGTTTGTTTCAGGAGAGGTCAATGAAACATTAATGTGTGGTCTGTATTCAAGCAGGAGGTGGACATTTTGAAGTTCTTCTGTAATGATAATGATTGATGATGATGACAATTGTTGGTTTAAGGGGCTTAACATCTAGGTTACCGGCCCCATGATGGTTCGGGTGATCGTGAAGATGAAAATGAAATTGCCAACTTAAAACTAAAACTAACTACTGACCTATATACTAGAGGAAGAAATGGAAAACTAAAGGAGAATAAGGCAAATAAAGGACAGGAGGAAAAGAAATGCCCTCAACCCTCGAAGAATGCGGATTGAGGGACTTGGAAGGAAGGAGAGCCATGAAAGGCAGATAGGAAAGTGAAAGAGGAGAGGGTCCGTCCCACAGGTAAGGGACAAAAGGGGAAAACGGACCCAGCTCAGGAATCCCTCGTGGTCGCCAACTCCCAAACTCACCAGCCGTGAGCCCCTGAGGGTGTATCATTATTTAGGGTGCACCAAAAGTGGTGGGGCTACCTACATTCACCCGGCCTCCTTGAGGGCCTTGAGCAGAAGGCAGGAGATAACATGAAAAGAAAAAGAAGGCTGACCCCTCGCCGAAGGAGGGAATCAGAAAAGATGAGACAAGGGCCAATGAAGGCGGGAAAGGAAGAGACTCCCCAGGCCTCGGATACCCTAATACCGTCGGGGTCGGAAGTAATGACAATGACCTGCGGAAGAAAAACGTTCCGGTGAAGTTCAGTGTTGTGAAGGCCATAACTCGGAAATGAAGCATTTCCGGACACATGTTGTAATGAACTATTTTCATTGTCTACATATAACAAAAACATACCTGAAATTATGCCCCCTATTTTTGAAACACCCTGTATACAGGGTGTTTCATTAAGAGCATGCCAAACTGATACCAGCAATCCGGGTCACCACACTGAGCATATCGACATGTTGTCTCCGAGGTCACCCAAAGGTGCTATGGACGTAAACATGTATAACACGGATAAGGCGTCCTCAGTAGTTAGTGATGTGTATTGCTTATTAACAGTACACTAGGCTATTACACTGGTAGTTTGTGAACGGATGGGCATAAAATGGGTAGGCGACCAATTTAGAGTTTGTGGTTCCGCTATCGTTTGGAGGTAGCATGGTCAACTACTCAGCTCACCCCAATAGTATAACACATGTTTACGTCCATAGCACCTTTGGATGACCCTGGCGACCACATGTTCCCTGTGTCGATATGATCAGTGTGGCGGCCTGGATTGCTGGTATCCATTGTGTCATTCATTCATTAATTCATTGGCTATCACTCGCGAACGAGTATAAAATTGTCTTCCAAAACATTCACTGGTGGGTTCTCAGGTGACTGTAGATATAGTTTGCATGGCTGTACGGATAGCGGATAAGCTGCGGATAATGTTTCGAGTAAATTTGCGGATAGTTATTAGAATACAATCGGAACTTGTTGAATATTATTACTAGAACACGGATGTTTATGATAGGACTTATCATATTTCTTCCGTTATGTTCTTTTCATGACAAATGTAAGATGATTATTTAAGCTAATCTCATTCAAATTACGTCATTAAACACAATTAACACTCCGAACTGAAAAGGGTTGCAATTCTGGCTGTATAGCATTCATTTTATACATACCACATGACATACAAAGCCTAAAGGAACGACTTTCTCCTCAAACGTGTAAATGTGTTGCTTTAATGCGTTATGCTTAATCTAATTAAAAATATTATAGTAATGCCAGTAGATTCAGATAACAAACGTGCGGATGTGGGGCGGATGCGGATAACGTTTTGCTTATCCGCACAGGGCTCTAGTTATAATCACTATTAAATAATTAAATAAATTAAATGAAATAATGTAAAATAAAATACAATAAATAGGCTCTATGTAGCGGAGAAAATTGCCAGAAAGGGGATCTCCGAAATAGAAAAGAAAGAGACCGTAAATTTCTGAGGAAAATTCTAGGACCCAAGAAAGCAACAACAAATGGGGTTACCTTTCGTTTGAGATCACATCAGCAGTTGTATGAAAAATGCGAGAACATTTCAACCTCAGTGAGAATTAGGTGACTGACTTTCTATGGACATCTGAGAAGAATGGGACCGGAACGCCTACGAAATAAGTTCCTCATCTTCCAGGAAAGGAGAAAGACTCAAATACCATGGCTGAAAGAAGCTCATCAGGATCGTACAAAATGTGGCATTGAGGAGGGAGATATTGCAAAGAGAAAAGTGTTTAGAAGGAAAATTGTGGAGGTTTATTCGTAGAGAAAGTCAGGAGAACAAGAAAGGTGTTCTCGGATGAGAACAACAAGCAAGAGCGAGCCAGAGAATAAACGAGTATTGGCGTAGAAAGAAAGAACTTCAACAGTCAAGGAAGTTGTGTAATTGTAACCCGTAGAAGGTCAGGGTGTTTTAGTAAGAGCGTACACAATGGAGGATCCTTAAAATCAGCTGGCAAAATCGACGAACAAACATCAGTGTCCTGAAAGACTACCAGCGTGGAGGCTATGATCTTGAAACGTCACCTGAGGTGGACTGGTCATGTCCTTCGAATGCCAGATACTCGCCTTCCTAAACAAATTATGTATGCTCAACTAACAAGTGCCATCGGGGAGGACAGAGGAAGAGATTCAAGGATGCTTTAAAGTCTAACATGAAGAAATGCTCGATTGACATCCCAAATTGGGAGACTTCAGCAGCTGACCGTCTGGCATGGCGTCGACTCGTTCACAATGGCCGTCAACGTTTCGAGCAGGACCGCCCGAGTTCCGAGGCTCTGAAGCGAATCGCTCGCAAAGAAAGGGAGTCTGTGAGAAGATACAACCCTCAGCACTTTGGTGATGATACAACTTGCCACCAGTGTGGAAGAGTTTGTGGCTCGAGAATAGGCTTTGTATGTCATGTGGTATGTATAAAATGAATGTTATAATGACGTAATTTGAATGAGATTAGCTTAAATAATCATCTTACATTTGTCATGAAAAGAACATAACGGAAGAAATATGATAAGTCCTATCATAAACATCCGTGTTCTAGTAATAATATTCAACAAGTTCCGATTTACTCGAAACATTATCCGCAGCTTATCCGCTATCCGCACAGACATGCAGACTATATCCGCATGGCGAAAAATGTTGCGGATATACGCGGGTTTATTCGCGGATATCCCCATCCACGTGGAGCTTTAATTATAACTAACACATGAATTTTTTTCAAGAGAATTTATCTATTTTTATATACTTGTTATATACAGTTCATTGTACCCCTGCCCAGTCGTTTAGGCAAATTTGTGTTGACGGACTGAAGAGGTACAACTAATAACCTCTCATTTCTTGAACCAAAATCTTTTTTTTTTCGAAAATCCTGTTCATTATCTGCAGTATTAATTCAAAATAAGTGCATTACCAATACATTCAGAACAGAAGAAAGAAGTTACTTTATAGGTGACTTTAATTGTTTTGACAAATACTGAATATAAAATACAAGATCGTCTGCTGATCGGTTCCCGCCTTCTCTAACAACAGACGTGCATATAAGTAAATAATAATAACTAGCGGGCCCGTGCGAGAACTCTCGCATAATGGGTTGTGTGCGCCCCATGTGTACAGACTACCCGCCCGGCTATAGTGCTATGCGGGCAGGCCGCGACACAGTTCTGACAGGGGATATCGTCTTGCTTATTTGTTTATAAGCACTTTATATTTCCGTTGACTTTTCAAGAAATGCAGGATTTTTCCTATACTATTGAGACGATTTGGAACATTTTGGTACAAACCACACCTTCTAACTTCCTGTGGTTTAGGAGCTTGATTTTGTGAAACATTCACCTTAGCATATTACACACATCAAAAAAAGTTTTGCATCACCTCGGTTCCCAGATCTCCGGCATATAGACGTTGACTGTGTATATTGTATCAAAGATACAGTCCCTTTGACTGTTCATAGATGTCACTAAAACTGCTCAAAGATGTAAACAACCATGCATGAGCAGGGCCTATTAGACGGAGGGGGTACGACAGCCAATCAGTTCCAGTCATTCCACCAGGACGAAGGTACGCTGCTCATGTTGTCTGTAGTTCTACCATGCCTAGAAGGTCAATACCGCAGTTCGATCGCGTCCGCATTGTTACTTTGTGTCAAGAAGGGCTCTCAACAAGGGAAGTTTCCAGGCGTCTCAGAGTGAACCAAAGCGATGTTGTTCGGACATGGAGGAGGTACAGAGATACAGGAACTGTCGATGACAGGCCTCGTCAGGCCGCCCAAGGGCTACTACTGTAGTGGATGACCGCTACTTACGGATTGCCGTTCGGAGGAACCCTGACAGCAATGCCACCATGTTGAATAATGCGTTTCGTTCAGCCACAGGACGTCGTGTTTCAACTCAAACTGTGCGCAATAGGCTGCATGATGCGCAACTTCACTCCCGACGTCCATGGCGAGGTCCAGCTTTGCAACCCCGACACCATGCAGCGCGGTACAGATGGGCCCAACAACATGCTGAATGGACCCCACAGAATTGGCATCACGTTCTCTTCACCGATGAGTGTCGCATATTCCTTCAACCAGACAATCGTCGGAGACGTGTTTGGAGGCACCCTGGTCAGGCTGAACGTCTTAGACACACTGTCCAGCGAGTGCAGCAAGGTGGTGGTTCCCTGATGTTTTGGGGTGGCATTATGTGGGGCCGACGTACGCCACTGGTGGTCATGGAAGGCTCCGAAACGGCTTTACGATACCTGAATGACATCCTCCGACCCATAGTGCAACCATATCGGCAGAATATTGGAGAGGCATTTGTCTTCATGGACGACAATTCTCGACCTCATCGTGCACATCTTGTGAATGCGTTCCTTCAAGATAACGACATCGCTCGACTACAGTGGCCAGCATGTTCGCCAGACATGAACCCTATCGAACATGCCTGGGATATGTTGAAAAGGGCTGTTTATGGACGTCTTGACCCACCAACCACTCTGAGAGATTTACGCCGAATTGTCGTTGAGGAGTGGGACAATTTGGACCAACAGTGTCTTGATGAACTTGTGGATAGTATGACACGACGAATACAGGCATGCATCAATGCAAGAGGACGTGCTACTGGGTATTAGAGGTAGTGGTGTGTACTGCAATCTGGACCACAAATGCTGCAAGTCTAGCTGTATGCTGGTACAACATGCAATGTGTGGGTCTCATGAGCAATAAAACGAGCTGAAATGTTGTTTGTGTTGATCTCTATTCCCTTTGTATTTAAAGGTTCCGGAACTCTTGGAACCGAGGTGATGCAAAACTTTTTTTGATGTGTGTATATACTGCTCAAAAAAATTAAAGCACCACTTTTTTCAAAGGCCACCAAATTTGGAAAGTTGACTGCACAAGGTCGAAATCTCAGTATGACGTTTGCCCCGACGCCTACCAAGCACATGCTTCAGCAGAACTCCCCAACTTGTGTAGTTTCGGGATAGCGCCCCCAAAACCAGCCCATTTTTGAAAACCGTAAATTGAAGTTTGCGAAAAACGCTGTAGGACTTGTCGCAGGTTGCCAATGCAGTCGAAAATGAATGAGTCTTGCTCTTAAGGTTCCACGAACTCGTTGAAATCTTTATATTTGACGTTTGGGCATTTTCAACCCCCTTCATCATCCCCTAAACATGGACTACCATTGGGAGCGCCTGAGAAGGTACCGGATGTGTTTAACCACCTGAAAACCTGCACACCGTCCTCAGTTGCTGATTGCAGTAAGTTCTTAAGGCCTCCGGCAATGTTCACCCCTCCTAACACCCTCAACTGGCAAGGGACCAAACCACCCCGTCTTGATTCACCCCTAAGGAAGGTTTAAATCGAGATTTTATCAGTGCTGCTAATGGGGGGGTCTTCCCCTAATGTTTCAAAAGAGGACCTGCGCCTGTGTCGCCACCCCTTCCCTTGCTGCCCCCTTTTGTATGATTTTTCGAATCAGGCCCTTTTTAAGGGCTGAAATGAGGTCTTAATCGCTGAAAGGGCTGTAAAGGTCCTTAGAAGTAGTGGTGACACGAAATCAACCCCTTCCGATGTTTGATTGACATTCCATCCCCCAAAGTTGACATTTTTGCACCCTCAACCCTCCCTGTCTGGACGCGTAACGCGTCATGGCAGAGTTTTCAGAGTTGGATCAAAATGAAGCTTATGGGCTGAAATGGAGCCCAAAACAGCAGGTTGGATGGAAATTCATCGGTAGGGTGGGAAACGGAACCAAAAAGTTTTCAAAAAAGTTAACAGCCTCTAGTAAGTACACCAATGCATAGGCAACCCACATCACGTCATTTTTCTCCCATTGCCAAACTTTGTAACCTATTGCCGATCATAGGCAACCCACACGCACGGACATGATGTGGGTTGCCTATGCATGGGCGTACTTACTGTAGGCTGTACACTTTTTTGAAACATTTTGGTCCCGTTTCCCAACCTACCGATGAATTTCTATCCAGCCTGCTGTTTTGGGCTCCATTGCAGGCCATAAGCTTCATTTTCATCCAACTCTGAAAACTCTGCCATGACGCATTACGCGTCCAGACAGGGAGGGTTGGGGGTGCAAAAATTTCGAATTTGGGGGACGGAATGTCAATCATCGATCGGAAGGGGTTGATTTCGTGTCACCACTACTTCTAAGGACCTTTACAGCCCTTTCAGCGATTAAGACGTCGTTTCAGCCCTTAAAAAGGGCCTGATTCGAAAAATCATACAAACGGGGGTTGCAGGGGAAGGGGTGGTGACAAAGGCACAGTTCCTTTTTTGAAACGTTAGGGGAAGACCCCCCCATTAGCAGCACTGATAAGGGGTGGTTTGGTCCCATGCCAGTTGAGGGTGTTAGGGGGTGTGGACATTGCCGGAGGCCTTAAGAACTTACTGCAATCAGCAACTGAGGACGGTGTACAGGTTTTCAGGTGGTTAAACACACCCGGTACCTTCTCAGACGCCCCCAATGGTAGTCCATGTTTAGGGGATGATGAAGGGGGTTGAAAATGCCCAAACGTCAAATGTAACGATTTCAACGTGTTTGTTGAACCTTTAAGAGCAAGACTCATTCATTTTCGACTGCTTTGGCAACCTGCGACAAGTCCTGCAGCGTTTTTCGCAAACTTCAATTTGCGGTTTTCGAAAATGGGCTGGTTTTCGGGGTGCTACCCCGAAACTACTCAAGTTGGGGAGTTGTGCTGAAGCATATGCTTGGTAGGCGTCAGGACAAACGTCATACTGAGATTTCGAGCTTGTAGATCAACTTTTCAAAATTTGGTGGCCTTTGAAAAAAGTGGTGCTTTAATTTTTTTGAGCAGTATATAATAAGATAGTAATTCGCCTCAAATTTGGAGGGAATATTCCCGTAGAGTCTGTCGCAGAGCAATCTCTCAATGACCGAAAGCAATCCTCTGTCCATTGTACTGCGCGAACTTCAATCGCATTCCTTTTGAAAGATTTCAAAGCACGTTCCGTTTCTAGACCAGCAAACTGTTGAAAGAGATGGAGTGGAAAATGAAGTCGAGGCGTGGGCAAATGTTTACTTCAGCACGCACAGAGGTATTCTTACAGTGTGTTTCAAAATTATATCACCTCCTTCTCAGACCATTGATAACATATCCGCTTCATGACAATACAACTCATATGAGAGTTATTTTATCTGAAAGTTTTGCATATTTCGGATATTCTGTCTTACTTTTCTGTTATTATCCATTGTTTTTTCTTTATTTTTATTTTGCAGTTCACACCGATCGTTAAGGCCGAGAGCGCCAAGGCACTATCGCGTCCTTCACTGGTATCGGGAAAGCGTGGGTTCGAATCCCAGTCGTCCTGAAAATGGTTTTCCGTGGTTTACCATTCTATAATTTAAATCACTCATAATGGTTCCGTATTGATGTGCTTATACAGTAAAAAAGTTTATATTTCCTCCTGAATCAATACTTTAATGAAATACTTGGTTAATATTTTTTTCATTTAGTATTGATTCAGGCGGAAATATAAACATTTTTAAACTATGGTTTACCATTTTCACCCCCAGGCAAATACCGAGACGGTTCCTTTCAACAGGTCCACGGTCGACTTCCTTCCCCACTCCATCCCTCACTTCCTTCATTATACCCAAGTTAGCGGTCATATGGGCGATCGGCATGCCACGATCCCCAGTTGTATCTGCTGCCAAAGTGTGTCCAGTTCCCATACACCGCTCTTGTGGTGGTAGAGGAATGATCCGTTACAGAGTCGTGGGTGAAGCCAAACTAGGAAGAAAAGCGGTCGGTCGGTTGGTCGGGACTGTCGGTTAGTTGGTTAGTTGGTTTGGTTTGGTTTGGGGGTTAGTTTTCTTGATAAAGAATGACGTCTGAATGTAGGGAGATCCCTTCCCCTCATTCTCCGCCTCAGCCCGCATTCGCAGACAAGACAGTACCTGCAGTGCGTTAGGAGGTTTGCGGTATAGTCGTCAAGTAGCCGTGTGTGTGCGCAATCTTCCCGATAACCAGTGTCCTTGTAATGGATGTACTAGTTTGTGTATTTGTAATTGGGTCCCAAGATTTGGGAGAGGCGAACATGGCTTTAATTTAGATAATAGCATCCGAGCATATGCCTCAAGTAGAAGTGGGAAACCACGCAAAACCACTTCTAGCATGATTGAGGTATTAATGGAATCCACCTTTTTTTAGCCTATTTTCATTTTATGAAAAAATAGGCTTAGGCTTATGTGATCACCTTGTGTGTGTGTGCGTGTGTGTGTGTGTGTGTGTGTGTGTGTGTGTGGGTGTGATGGTTTGTCCCTAATAACTTCTAAATGGCTGGAGCGATTTCAATGAAACTCGGTAAGATCATAGCACCATTTTGGCCGACCCGGACCGTGCCATTCAAATTGTATTGTGTCTCACCAATCCAACATGGCGGCTGTGCGAAATATTTAACTAGCATTCAGTATCTCCGAAACTATTACGGATATCACCCTGAAATTGTGTACGGTGATAAAGGGCACTACTAGAAGTTCACCTATGAGACTTTCAAAAACCTGGTAACTACAAAACCAACATGGCGACCAAGCGCAAATGAGACATTTAAATAGACTTTTCTCGCGATTTAACCATCCAAACGTAGTGAAACTTGGTACAGCAAATGCTTATTCACATTGTAATGCACTGGCATCTAATTTAGTTAAATTGTATACATAACCTCAAAATGGGGGCTGTGTGAAATATTTCACCGGCATTCTACGGTACATCTCCTAAAGTATTACTGATATCACCCTGAAATTTTGTACGGTGATCAGGTCACGGGTACAAGTTTATCTATGTAACTTTCAAACACCTGTAAAGTACAAAACGAACATGGCGGCCAAGCGAATTTGAAGCATTTTAATAGACTTTTCACGTGATTTAACTCTCTGAGCACTGTGAAATGTGGTACTGTAAAAGTTTATACCTATTGTAATGCACTGCCTTCTAATTTAGTTCAATTGTTTACATAACCTCAAGATGGCGGCTGTGCGAGATATTTCACTGGCATTCTATATCTCCGAAACTATTACAGATATCATTTTTTTTTATAACCACACGATGGCAGCTGTGTGAAATTTCAAAATTAAGTTTTTGTTTCTTGTGTCGTAATCATGCGATCGAAGTGAACATTTGAATAATGAAGCTACACAATAATTGTTCTTTATGGTACATAACTATATGGCCTATACATACAACAATCCAAAATAGCGACCATCCGAAATATTTAGACGGTTCACAGTATCTACGAATCATTTACAGCAATCAAACTGATTTGTTTTATGTTCATAGAGTCTATTAACATAAGTTCATCTATAGGACTTGCAATAACCTGTTGAGCACCAATCCAACATGGCGGCGACGCGAAGTATACATATTTAAGTGGATAACCATCCGAATGCAGTGAACTTTGTACATTAAATGCTTATACAAATGTTAATCCACTGGCATCTAGTTTATTTCAATTGTTTTCATAACCAGATAACCACAAGATGGCAGCTGTACGAAATTTTAAAATCTCGTTTTTACTTCATGCGATTGACGTTTGAATACAACACGTACACAATAATCTTCATGTAATAGTACATAAATAAAAGTCCAACATGGCGACCATCTGAAATATTTAGACGGTTCTCAATATCTACGAATCTATTACAACAATCAAACTGAAATTTTGTATGTTGATAGAGGCAATTGACATGAGTAGGATATATGAAAATAGGCTGTATAATTCTTCACGGAACTACTTGTTTTTACTCGTGGTTCTGCCTCACGAGTCATATAGTGTACAGTACGCCATTTCAGCTCTCAGGCCAGAATTATATTCTTTGACAGAGGCAGGAATCGGATCCGGACCTACACGATGACACCAATGGATGTAAGTCAGTGCGTTACGAGGCGGACTATACATACATACATACGTTAGTTGATACAAGTGAAGATGTACATTCAAGCTCAGTCTACATCTAAAGCTTATAACAAGCGGGCATACAAGCTAAACGGATGATCCCGGCACTCGGCGCTGTGGCTGTCAGCTTTAAACACTACAGCGTCGAGCTTATCTCAGAGTTGTCATCGCAAAGTGCCCTTTCAACGTCATCTCTGACGTCACAGTCTTACACAAGACACGCCTAATGACCTGTTCAATGTAATTGTTTCTCTCACTGTCGACATGGCCGTGCCAAGTACGATCCTTTTGACACTATAGCGTTCTTTGCACAGGTTAGTAATCTTCTTCATAAACAAAGTAAGCTTTCTGTCCCTTACATTCTGATTCTTTGGCTCAAACTTTGCATTTATACCGTATGACCTAATATACCCTCAGTTTAAATTGTATGTGTGTTTGGATTAGTTTAATGTTTTATTGTTTTAGTCTTTGTCTTTCTCTTGGTGTTGTTTAGTCGGTGTTGTCTGTGTCTGTGTCTGTGTCTTTGTCTTTGTCTTTGTCTTTGTCTTTGTCTTTGTCTCTGCCTTTGTCTTTGTCTTTGTCTTTGTCTTTGCCTTTGCCTTTGTCTGTGTCTGTGTCTGTGTCTGTGTCTGTGTCTGTGTCTGTGTCTGTGTCTTTGTCTTTGTCTTTGTCTTTGTCTTTGTCTTTGCCTTTGTCTTTGCCTTTGCCTTTGTCTGTGTCTGTGTCTGTGTCTGTGTCTGTGTCTGTGTCTTTGTCTTTGCCTTTGTCTGTGTCTGTGTCTGTGTCTGTGTCTTTGCCTTTGCCTTTGCCTTTGCCTTTGCCTTTGCCTTTGCCTTTGTCTGTGTCTGTGTCTGTGTCTTTGTCTTTGTCTTTGTCTTTGTCTTTGTCTTGGTCTTGGTCTTGGTCTTGGTCTTGGTCTTTGTCTTGGTCTTGGTCTTTGTCTTTGTCTGTGTATGTGTCTGTGTCTGTGTCTGTGTCTGTGTCTGTGTCTGTGTCTGTGTCTGTGTCTGTGTCTGTGTCTGTGTCTGTGTCTTGGTCTTGGTCTTGGTCTTGGTCTTGGTCTTGGTCTTGGTCTTGGTCTTGGTCTTGGTCTTGGTCTTGGTCTTGGTCTTGGTCTTGGTCTTGGTCTTGGTCTTGGTCTTGGTCTTGGTCTTGGTCTTGGTCTTGGTCTTGGTCTTTGTCTTTGCCTTTGTCTTTGTCTTTGTCTCTGCCTTTGTCTTTGCCCTTGTCTTTGTCTTTGTCTTTGCCTTTGTCTTTGTCTTTGTCTGTGTCTGTGTCTGTGTCTGTGTCTGTGTCTGTGTCTTTGCCTTTGTCTGTGTCTGTGTCTTTGCCTTTGCCTTTGTCTGTGTCTGTGTCTGTGTCTGTGTCTGTGTCTGTGTCTTTGCCTTTGCCTTTGCCTTTGTCTTTGTCTTTGTCTTTGTATTTGCCTTTGTCTCTGCCTTTGTCTTTGCCTTTGTCTTTGTCTTTGTCATTGTTTTCGCCTTTGCCTTTGTCTTTGCCTTTGCCTTTGCCTTTGCCTTTATCTTAACCTTTGTCTTTAAGTTTGTATTTTGTCTTTGTCTTTGTCTTTGTCTTTTTGTCTTTTTGTCTTTGTCGTTTTGTCTTTGTCTTTGTCTTTGTCTTTGCCTTTGTCTCTGCCTTTGTCTTTGCCTTTGCCTTTGTCTTTGTCTCTGCCTTTGTCTTTATCTTTGTCTTTGCCATTGCCTTTGCCTTTGTCTTTGCCATTGCCTTTGCCTTTGTCTTTGCCTTTGTCTTTGCCTTTGCCCTTGTCTTTGCCTTTGTCTTTGTCTTTGCCCTTGCCCTTGCCCTTGCCCTTGCCCTTGCCCTTGCCCTGGTCTTTGTCCATGGCCTGTTCGCCATCTCTTGATGAATACAGTACTCTTGCATTTGTCAGTTGGCACAGGCTAGAGTAAAAGGTGGCTTTTCACCGATGTCTCAGTCTCACTCATGGCTGTGATTATATGGGAGCTACTGAGGTATGGGTGGGGCTTAGTAATGGCATTCGAGGCACAGTCAGTGCCTGTGAATGCTGTGAAAGGTTCAACTCATAGGGTTAGGACTACTGTTCTGACTCAGTGAGGAAAGCAATGGCAAACTACCTCACTCCTCTTCTTGCCTAGAACGCCTCAAAATAGTGCTGCCTTGGGTTTTTGTGGGTATCTACTCACATAACGTAACGGCGGTACTTTTTGAGGATCCAACCAGCCTTCGGGCTGACTACCTAACAGACAGACAAGGATGAGCAATTCTCTTCACATTTATTTATGTTTATTGCTGTTTCACCCGAACTGCAACGGACTTTTTACTCGAAAATGGATACGCTAATATTAATAACTTGCTATAGAATCCCATCCTCGTAAGTACATGGTCATCCTCGCCCAGCGCTTCGCAATACGCGTGGCGTTGCCCAGTAATTTGTAATTCCGGTCTAAGAACTGGAACGGGGTATAGTTGTCTCACATTCCTGGTTAACGTGCGGCTCGGCTTTGAAATCTAGCTGGATGGATATGTTTACATTCCATGGCACCTGGGGCTAAGGCTTTCCCAGCGTGAGGCACAGCGTTATCAAATTTCCACCGTAGCCACTGAGGGCAAGCAGCGAGACTGGACAGAACTATGTGTAGATGTGCAACATTGGACACTGATACTTGTCGGGGACACAAGCTAGCCACCAGGGCGGGACTTAAGAGTCCACGTGGAGTGAGGAAGCAGTCTATTGGTCAACAACCGTCAGCTATTGTCAGTAGCGAACATTGGTTATTGTCGGTGCGTGCTAGTGCCTTACGTTTGAGTCGCCGCTCGTTAACCAGGAAAGTGAGGGAACTACACACTTAGCCTCATGAGGCACAAATAAGAAGAGGTGGGTTTGATTCCCACCTCATTCATCCTAGAAATGCTATTCCATGGCCATGGGCACCTTCATCCCAATCCTCACCTCCATTACAAATATATACACTAATACAGATACCACAATAATGCAGGTTATCAGACAAAGTCCACATAATCAAGAACATGAGGCTGTAATGATAATGATTCCTAAGCCTCAAAATGAAATATCAAGTGCAACGACTAAATTTCTGAAATGCATTATTTCGTTTGGTTGCCCCCGTTACTTTTTGGACCGCATTTTTAATGTCATCAGGATGCATAGATAGACCTTCCTTATTTTCATCTCCTCTAGTGGTCAATCCGAGGATTGGTTTTCAGCAAATCTCCACTCCTCGCCAACTGTATACTGTTAAATCTAAACCAAAGACTTATGTACTGTACCCATGTGAGTAATTTCCATGGAAAACATGCTTCTGCCTCCAGCCAGCATCAGTCCTCAGGCGTGTACCGTTCACCCACTGAGCAGTTGCATATTTTTGATCTGAGACTAAAAGGTATCAACTCTACAATAATAAAGCACAACTCTATTCTAAAGATTTTAATTGAGCTCTAAATCATGGCTTCACATAAACAAAAACACATTCCCAACAATATAACACAAAACAATGCAAAATTAATCCTTCAATCCACTAATATTCGCACTTTATCCTAGCAACTCCAAATGATTATTCAGTCATTTATCATGAGATTAACATAAAATTCATTCTCAAGTGCGCTGATGCACTGGCAAATTCCACATAAAACTGTCCTTATAATCTTATGTCACCTATTGTGACCACTTTAATTTCACAATCTAATTCTTTACTCTCAACACATCCTAATTTACATTATGCGTACAATTGTGTTCTGTATCTCTCTTCCCACCAATATGCTCTACCATGCATTAACCAATTTATGGGTTGCACATCATATTTACTTGCAGCTCCACTGTTACTTATAATTATACCCCTTTCTGCAGTTCCCTTTCTGCAGTTCCACTTTCTACAGTTCCACTGTATGCCGTCATGAGTTCAATTTCAAAGATTCCGTTACCGCTGTGTTGGATGGTATATTATGCTACCCTTGCGTGGGCATAGCCTATGGCATCTAGTGTCCACCTTTTGAACTAGGCGACTATGTCACTATAAAAATGCAACTTTCAACAACTCATAAGTTTGCCAAGTATTAAGTTATCAGAATGATCCCTATTTATCAATGCGTTTCAAACCACACAAATTCATTATACAATACAACAATGATTCTTTTATTACAAACAGGGTTTCAAAGTCTTTCCACTCTAAATGTCACCCTGCAAGGGTCGTTTAAAATCTCTCCCTCGGCTCTTCCTGTATACAATAGGTCTGAGTCGGGCGGTAACAAAACACTTGCTCCGTCCCTAGCTCCCTCTTTCTTTATCTCCAAGCAGTAACATGTGGCTTTAAATACAATAGTACAGCCTCCCTGGCCAGCATATCCCATATGATCTACTTAAACTGTATGCAAGATAGGGTATGGAATTGTTTAAGTATTTACTCCTAACCTTAGGATTTTAATAGCTGGCCTCAACAGGTCCATTTACATTATATGAAGGAACGAGATTCATTATTCGCCTGTCGAATTGGGCTAGCCGGCATCTTATTAAATGACACGGTCAGGCACATCCTGCCGTCAAAAATTCACCCCCAGGAGCTGAATTTATTCAATAGCTAGTTCTCGGTCGATATCAGGTGTCATGCTGAGGTTTCCATTGTTATCCTCCCATACACCACTGAATTCGGACCCGGAACATTTCATAGCAATCCACAGAGCTAGGGTTTCCTCATCACTAAATACGCTCTGGCAATAATACCTCTGTATGCCCTTGGCTATACGAGATTTCACACGTCGAGTAGATTACCTGGCTCCCGTGACCATGGTGATATGATCCCGTCCTTTAACAGCTTCATTCTGCTTTACAACATAGCTGCATTATTTGTCTATATTTTAGTTTTTAAAGGAAACTAATATCTGCATTCAAAGTGGACATTTTAACTGCCCAAGTCAAGACAAATATTGAAAAAAATGAAGTGAGAGTAATCGTAACTTAAAGTTGAGGTACACATTTAGAGTAAAGAGTTTTACTCTTCAACTCCTAAAAACTGTATTTTCTTTGTATTTTAGGTCAATCTTCTGAATTCTCCGACCCGTGAGTATCTCCTACATTGTTTTAGTTCTGGAGTAGACTGTTTCAAAGCCAGATTAATGTGTACTTTATCTGCTGCACCTATGCGTCAAAGTGACAGCTGTTGAAAAACGAGCACACCGATCATTAAAGTGAATATAAATGAGCTAAACAACAATAAAACTAGTATAAACTATATATTTCAGGAAACTAGAGAGGACATACTATCGAATGAGACAAATAAAAAATCTTGAAAATGACTAATGGAAGGGTCGATGAATACCTAGAATACCTAGCTTCTATGCCCAAGGTCGCGGGTTCAAGCCCGGCCGAAGTCGTCGGATTTTTTAAGAGCGTTTAAAGTCCCTCAGTATGCCTTCCATCGGAGGGGAAGTAAAGCCGCCGGTCTCATGTTATAGATTTATGGCATGATAAAGAACCTTCCACTAATTATAATTGTGTGAAGCTAAATTATAGGTTAGATTTGACTAATGCTCTTAGGTTCCAACGTTCGTCACCAGGAGCCGACTCCAGTGGCATCTAGTAACCAAGTTCAGAACTAGTTGGTCGTTGACGGTGGCGTTTGGTAGCAAAAGTTGGAACTATTTGAAAATCGAATGTCAGCAGTCCTTGCATGAATTAAAAACAGATAACACATACTAATACAGCCATCACAATTAACACCGGTTATCAGACAGATTCTACACACAGCCAAAGTACACGGGGCTACATGACCGCGTTGTCGCAGCATCTAAACTGAGTATCCAACCATCCAACCAACCAGATTTGTCACGGGATCATTCTTCTTTCCAGCAGTACTTCGTCGTCGTTGGTGTTAATTCATTTGTGGGCTTGTGGCATCGTGGTCATTATAGCTCTGTATTTATAATTTGTTTTGTAACATGTGTTATTGTAGTGTGGTTGTTACCAAGGCTAGGATTTTGAAGGAGATAACCGTGGCGTCAAGTAAATAGTGTAGCCAACCCGATAGTGGTGTGGGGTAGAAGTGAAAGAACTCGTAAACCACACTTATAGGATGTCTGAGGTGGGAATAGAACCCATATCTTCTAAGCTTTGCCTGACAAGGCTGAGTGTACCTCGTTTCAACCCTCACACCAGAATTCAATTTCTTGACAGAATAGGGAATCGATTGGGGCCTCAAGAGTGACATACAAGAATGCTGGTCACTTAAGCACGAGGTGGTCCATTGAGTTACCATTGAGAATTAGCCTTTATTTAGGGATAGGCTATTGAATGTTTTTCAGGAATCGTTTTCACCCATGAAAACCATAGCTTCCTACAAATCATCTTCCGTGTATTGGAAACGAGTAGGCTATATAAACTTCCCTTAATCCCTTCAATACTTTCCATGTTGCTATTCAACCTGTGTAAAAGGAATGAACATATAATAGAACTGTTTTCTTATGAGATTCCTCCTGCTAATCTAGTCCAGTGCTTTTTTTTTCGGGGGGAACGCAGGGGTACGCGTACCTCTTAATCTTTGAAAACTGTTCAAGAAAATACATTGGTACACTTGTATCTAGTCCGGCAAATATAACTTCCGACTTGAAAGTTCATCGATCAGCTGGCGTCAACGCGCTGTTCACAACAGCTGGAGGAGATTTCGAGTAATCCTCTATTTAAATGGATCTATAGAATCATTTTCTTTTGGTCGGCAACTCGGCACTCAGTTCTTATAAGCACGTAGGTTAGTGTTTGGAGGTGGGGTATGTTGTAATTTTGTGCGTGTGGTTAGTTTTGATGGATGACGAAAATAACGAACTATTTAACATCCACCCAGGCATCGAAAAACCTGAAAATTAACGATTCGAACACAAATAATGACTGTACTTTGCAAATTGCCGAAAATTGTAAGATTGTGATGTTTTGTCGACTACAACTGAGAGTAGCCTACCCCTTAATATGTTTTCTTTAAAAAAGAAGCACTGCATAGTAGCATTAAATAAGCACTGTTATCTAGTGAATCCCGGTCACTTATTAAGAAGAAATATATATTTTAGGATCATTCGTAGTTACGGTGTGTGAGCAGGACTGGGACGATAGTCTGTGTTCTACTTAAAGCAAAAGCCAACTCCGTACAGGCCATGGAGGCCCTGGCAGTAGTGGAAGGTAGAGGCTTACACTCTTTGTGACATCGGCACTAGTTGGGATGGAGTTGTCAGCTCCACGCCCGGCTGTCTTTGCTCCCAGGAATTACCCTGGTAGGCTACTCATTTCTGGTGTAGATTGAGTGAACTCCAGGACTATTTGCGTTTCCGAAAGTGGTACTTTTCTTTCAAAAATCCACTACCTGGGTGGGGATCGAACCCACTACCTTTCAGTTAGAAGCCCAGCGCCTCTACCGACTGCGCCACGCAGCCCCCTCTGTGTTCTACTTAATAAACAAAAAAAATCGTGTATAGGCCAATCACTAAACCCCTGCGCGGATGATCCGCGGATATCCCCAAAACCTTTCGCCATGCGGATATAGTTTACAAGCTGTGCGGATATCGGATAAGCTGCGGATAATGTTTGGAGTAAATTATCGGATAGTTTTTAGATACACTCCGAACTTGTTGAATATCATTACTGGCGGATTCGGTGGCGTAGTTGGTAGCATGCTGAGCTTCTATGCCCAAGGTCGCAGGTTCAAACCCGGCCAAAGTCGTTGGTTTTTGTAAATAGCGTTAAAAATCCTTCAGTATGCCTTCCTTTGGAAGGGAAATAAATCCGGTGGTCCCATGTCATAGATTTATGGCATGAGAAAGAACCTTACACTTACTACACTTGTGTGAAGTCAAAATTTGTAGGTTAGGATTGATAAATACTCTTTAAGTTCCAACGTTCGTCAACGTTCGCTGGTTGCGATGGCATCTATTAGTAGCAGAGTTCACAGCTAGGTGTCGTGGACGGTAGCATTTGGTGGCGAAATTAGGAACTACTTGAAATTATCGTCTCCAGTCCTTACTTGAATGTAAAACAGATAACACACACTAATATAGTCATCACAGTTTAAACCGGTTATCAGACAGATTCTGCACACACCCAAAGTACACGGGGCTACATGACTGCGTTGTCGCAGCCCCTAAACTAAGGAACCAACTAACCAATATCATTACTAGGACCCGGATGTTTATGACACATCATATTTTCTCCGTTATGTTATTTTCATGACAAATGTAACATGATGACTTAAGCTAATCTCATTTAAATTATGTCATTAAGCATAATTAACACACCGAACTGAAAAGAGTTGCAATTCTGGCTGTATAACATTAACTTTAAACATAACACATGACACAAATAGCCGAAGGGAAGGCATTTCTCCTCAAATGTATTGTTTTAATAAAACTCAGCAATTCTTGTAGATTTGTGCCGTGTCTTGTGTGGGGTTTCGCCTAGGACACCAAGCTGGCTCATCAGTGGGCTCTTCGTGTCCCCGCCCGGACCCCCACAGGAGTAGCGAACTGCGCGCTACCTCCTGTTATATGAAGTGCAACTGCACCACTTTACTGCGAGAACTAGAAGCTCAAGCAGCCTTAACCTCCTTATGAAGGCTTCCAAAAATATTGTGTATTGGCTTTCACGCGGCCTCCGTGGCTTAAGCCGCAGCACACCGGCCTCTCACCGCTGGGTCCGTGGTTCAAATCCCGGCCACTCCATGTGAGATTTGTGCTGGACAAAGCGGAGGCAGACAGGTATTTCTCCGGGTACTCCGGTTTTCCCTGTCACAATTTCATTTCATTCCAGCAACACTCTCCACTATCATTTCATTTCATCTGTCATTCATTTAATCATTGCCCCAGGGAAGTGCGACAGACTTCGGCAGCCGGCACAGTTCATATCCTCGCCGCTAGATGGGGGCTTCATTCATTCCATTCCCTGACCCAGTCGGTCGACTGGAAGCAGGCTGTGAATTTTTAGCCTACTTTTCACATTTTGCAAAAATGAGGAAAAAGTAGACTTATGAGATCGATCCGGGAAAATGTGTGTCTGTCTGTCCTTCTGTCTGTCTGGCTGTGTGTGTGTGTGTGTGTGTGTGTGTGTGTCCCCCTATCAACTCCTAAACGGCTGCAGCAATCGGAATCAAATTTAGTATGAGTAAAGATGTATACCGGATTATCTCATGCTGAAAATACGCACTAGAATTTTGAGCTCCATATTGGATATCTTGGAAGATATGTATGGGAGCTATTCCAAAATTGGCACACATGTAGATAATACTATTTCAGTTTAATTTCCAGGAGGCCATACATGACAGTGTTGCCAAAATAATTTTAAGCCTTCTGATAGGTACAATTTTTAAATGCATATAAGTTCTAAGCTATTAATTGGATTTCAACGAAATTGTGTATGTAATATATGTACATAAACACATATGACTGAGCGTATTCTTAAGAGCCACCAGGGCTGCCAACTGTTAATAATTGCTCTCTTTATTTTTTATCCAAATACCAATATACCAGAATGTATGCAAGCCGACAGCTTTAAACTATGGACACGTATAGTACCTGACATTTTAGATTAATTTGGAGTAATTCATATAAGTCAGTGCTGCCAACATGATTCTATGCCTGCTGATACGTCCAATTTTAAAATACAGTTCATGTAACTTCTATACCAACAAATGGATTTCATCCAAAATTGGCACAACAAGATATTCATAATTTCAGATTATTTCTGACCAGCACACGCATGACATTGTTGCCAGCATGCGTTTACGCGTGCTGATAGATCCAATCTCTAACTGCATGTAACGTCCATTGGACTTCAACCGAATTCTGTATTCTATACCTTAAGAGATGGAACTAAGAATATATTCAGTCACCAGGGCTGCCAACTGTAGTGCTCTATTAGGCTACATTATAACAGGTATATTTCTAACTAATTAAACATTTCGATATGTCCAACTTAATTTCGTCATTCTTCTAGATAGGTTCATATACTGTAGATTAATCATTGGCACGAATCTTAATTTTAAGAAAAGTAGGCTCTTTAGTTCGTTACGGAACTTCTTGTTTTCATTGGCTTTCACGGCAAGAGAATTAAAACTCAGCAATTCTAAAAGAATTGCTTTAATACTTTATGCTTTATCTAATAAATTAAAAACGCTATTGTAATGTCAGCGGATTCGGATAACAAACGTGTGGATGCGGGTAACGATTTGTTTATCCACGCAGAGCTCTGCCTATCAGCAGTAAATGACTATCGTGGTCGGTGGTATCGTAATGCAGTTTCGCAAAGAACGGTGGCAACTGTACATTGAACAGAAATTTAGTTATCTGCGTACTCTCAAGTTTTAAGTGTAATGTATTTAAATATGTCAGCCCCTCACGATAGCAGCACGTGGCTAGCATCTGAGATGAGCCATTAATGCTGTGTCCCCGTTTCTAGCAGAGGAGATAATGAGATTCTATCAGAGTGAGGAGGAGGAATTCGTTAGAGTATCGACTAACTCCAATAAATCACACAGCGTCAATGAACTGCATGGGACACGTCGGAGCGTCCTGATTCTGTGGTCATCTGGGGCGAGTTTCTGTTTCATGCATCTATCTAGTTAGAGAGTATTTAGTTATCTCACTATTTATGTATACCTTTCTTTCTTTCCTTATTTATTTATTAATCATTTATTTATTTACTGATTGATTGTTTGATTAATTGAATGATTGATTGATTTATTATTAATCCATTGATTCGTTGATGCATTGATTCATTTATTTATTGATTGATTTGTTTGTTTCTGTGTTTATTCATTTATTTATTTTATTTATTTATTTATTTATGTATTTATTTATACCAGCTCTACTTCATCTGGACATAGCAAATAGGGCTTCAAGCCAAGCAATTTGACACGTCACATGACCAAATCCGTTCATTGGTTCGGGAAATATCGGCCAAATACCGAATGTATGGTACAGTCTTTTTTTTTTTTTTTTTTTTTTTAATTGTGGATTTAAACTGTTACAGGCTATGTACATGTGGATAATGTTTGGATACAATTCGAACTTGTTGAATATCATCACAGGGGGCTTCGGTGGGGTACTTATTAGCATGCCGAGCTTCTATGCCCAAGGTCGCGGGATCAAACCTGGCCGAAGTCGTCGGATTTTTTAAGAGCGTTAAAAATCCCTCAGTATGCCATCCTTCGGAGGGGAAGTAAAGCCGAAGGTCCCACGTCATAGATTTATGGCATGCTGCATTGTTACGTTGTGCAATAGAAACTGAACTAACAGATATGTATTTATCATAATATACTTTCTACCAGTATCTACAGTACGTGAGTACATGCTTTCATCTATCGTATGTCGTCATGGATTTTGGTATCCTACCACACACAATGAATCGTCGCTGATTTTAGCGCGCGCTAGCCATGCCCGTCCTTGAATAACCTCATCCATTTACGCGCATTGCTGTCACTCATTGCATTTAATTTACTCGTGCATTTAATTTACAAATCTAGTTATGAATGTCGGTTGATGGCGAGTTTCTTGCTGCTAATACTCGAATAACTGACTGTATCCCACAGATGGTGATCCGCTCCATCGTTTTAAAGAGTTGAGATAAAGAAAGCCGACGTGTGGCTGATCAGACTTATTTCTATATAAAGCAATACCGGTAAATAAGACATTCATATTCATATTCATTCATTTATTTGCAATGGGGGGTGTGTCCCCCGGTGGCAAATTGTATATACATAACAAATAAATAATTATACATAACAATTCAATAACAATTATACAACAATTAAACTGGAGTATTTACACAAATAGTCAGTCTTTTCTTAAACACACCTATATGTTTGGGAAAAGGCTCTAAGACTGCGGCAGGTAGAGAGTTCCAGTTATCAATGGCACGGTTTACAAAAGAATATTTACCATAATTTGTTCGCTGTGGTCGGCCATTAACTTTGAAAGGATGATCGCTCCTACCCATGTAAGTGGGCTTTCCCAATCGTTTGCTAAGCTCACCCCATGCTGGTTGATTTGTATACGTGTTGTACATAGCGCAGAGTCTAGATTTCATCCTCCTAGCCTCCAGTGATTCCCACCCAAGTTTCTTTAACATACGGCTCACACTGCTCCTGGGATTAAAGTCACTGAGCACAAATCTAGCGGCCTTTCTTTGTACCATTTCCAACTCATTGATTAGCCCTACTTGATATGCATCCCAAACCGCCGAGGCATATTCCAGAATAGGTCTTACAAGTGACAAATAGCCTAATTCTTTAGCAGAGGTACTACTTCCTTTTAATACCCTCATTACAAAGTGCAGGGATTTGTAAGCTTTTGAAACTACACATCCTACATGACTACTCCATTTCATATCATTTCTTACGTGAACGCCCAAATATTTGCAAGAATCTTCTTCTACAAGTATTTCCGAGCCAATGTTATATTGAAAATCCTGCCTTCGCACTTTCCCTATTTTTAAGAGACTACATTTTCTTGTGTTTATTTTCATTTTATTTACAATCGCCCACTTATAGACCAGGTTCAGGTCCTCTTGAAGCACTGCATTGTCTTGTGAGTCATGTATCTTTCGATATATTACACAATCATCCGCAAACAATCGACAGTCACTGCGAATCCCATTTGGTAAGTCATTTATAAACGCCAAAAATAACAAAGTTCCGATTACGCTGCCCTGAGGGATACCCGACGTTACGGTAATTTCATCCAAGAATATGTCTTCGACTTTCACTTTCTGGGAACGACCCGTCAAAAATTCTTGGATCCATAAAATTACTCTTCTATCAATCTTCGTCGAAGCTAATTTATGGAGTAGCATGTCATGCGGAACGACATCAAATGCCTTCGCAAAATCTATAACCACGGCGTCGACTGAAACTCCATGGTCTAACGATTCGCTAATGTCTTGAAAAAGTGATAGCATCTGACTCTCGCATGAGTAACCTTTCCGAAATCCATGTTGCCTATCATTAAACCATGATAATGTTTCCCACTGTTCCCTCAAGTAGTCGCAAATGAGATGCCCCATCTGTTTACAAACGACGGACGTAAGGCTAACCGGCCTGTAGTTGCCCAATTCAAGTCTGCTCCCTCCCTTAAATATTGGGACTACCGTAGCTCTTTTCCAGTCATCTGGGATTTGCGCATTGTTTATGGACACATTAAACATCACCTCCAAGTATCGTGCCACGGCCCTACCTCCTAGTTTAAGTACTTCACTAACAATATTATCAGGACCCTTTGATACATTGAAACGTAGTTTTTGTATTAGCTTTACAATTGCTGACTGATTTATTTGGAACAGGGAAGCCCCTGATTCGTCGTTAAGGTCCAACACACAGCTATTGGATTTATTGAACACACTACCGTAAAAGACATTTAATTCATTAGCAATGGCCTGTTTCTCAGTAATTAATTTACCGTCACCGGACATTATCATCGACAAATTATTTGAATTTCCCTTTCTTCTCCTAACATAACTGTAAATTTTTTTCCACCCATCACCTCCCGAACCAAGTAAACCTTGCATATAACTGTCATGAGCAGCCCTCTTTTTTAAGACGAGCTCTCTTGATAAGGACTTAAATTTCAACATATACTTGTCACTATCATGTCTTTTATTGTATAATTTCCTAATTTTCCGTTTTAGACTCCTAATTTCTCGTGTGTAATACTCAGGATCTGGGTTTTGTTTCAGCAATTTAAATGGGACAAATTTATCAACAGCGCTATTTAAAATTTTCAAAAAGTTAGTCCACAGGATATTAATGTGATTTCCTTCCGATGCCCACCCTACAAATAGCTCATTCAAATACCCCTGAAACTTGCCCTGATCCGCCCTGCGATACTGGAATATGATCTTTTTTGCTACATCAGAGTCTAATTTTGTAATGTCACCATATCTAATATTTAATTCAACCCCAGAATGGTCACTAATTCCTGGTACTTTCAGACAGTTAATATACAGCTCTACAGGCCTTACGAGATAAACATCTAAGGTATTATTGTCTCTAGTTGGGAAGTCAACTACTTGGGAAAATCCCCCCTCCCTTAAGAATTTATTTGCAGCGCTCTGAGCCTGACCACAGCTAGTTGACTCACCAGACCAGTCTACTTTGGGGAGGTTTAAATCTCCAGCAATTATTATGCTCTTTTTCATAGCATTACCCGTACAAGTTTTATCATACAGTGTTTCGAGGAGAGAAAGGTTATCTTTCGGTGCTCTATACGCCCCTATCACCTGAAGAGGGAATTTATTTCCTTTATCTGAAATTTGTACACATAACATTTCATGATCCATATCAGCCCACTTTAAGAAACTAGCTATATTTTTGTGCACACAAATAAATAGCCCACCACCTCGCTTCCCCCGATCCCTTCTGTACATCTCGTAGGTCCCTTGAATTATTTCGCTACTATTTATGTCCTCATATAACCAAGATTCAGTTGCAATGACAATGTCCGGAGAATACGTCTCTACAAGATTCCAAAATTCAATTAATTTATTTCCTAAACTCTGACAATTAACCTGCAGTAATCTTAGAGTCTTACCTCCGCAGCAAATATCTCGAAATAGCTCCTTCTGTTCCCATCGGCTGGCAACCTCTGGACCTGCTCCTCCTCACAAAAGCCGGCACGAACCGATGACCCTGTCATGTAGGCTCCCTAGATTGAAAGCACCCCGTTGAATTTTTAAGTTTGCTTTTATTATTAATTCTATGAGAGACTAGATTTCATTAGGCATCATATAAGGTTCATAGAGTAAAGGAAGACACTTAATGACATCTTCTAGGTTATATCCCCGTCACTGTGGTAAAGAAACAAAATTCCAACGATAGGAAAATGGAGGACAGCCTCGTCCTCAAAATCACTAATAGAGGATTAAATTACACCAACATGATGTTCCTTGAAGGACAATGTGATCATTTCCTGGTGTAACGACTAGCATTCTTGGCTGTCACCCCCGAAGTCCGGGTTCGATTCCCGAATTTGCCAAGAAATTGTAATTCTAGAACGGGGTACACTCAGCCTCGTGAGGCCAAAGTGAAATGCGGAGGGTTCTATTCCCACTTCAGACATCCTGGTTTTCCGTGGTTCCCCACTTCTACTCCAGGTAAATGCCAGTATGGCTCCTAATGTAAGGACATGGCCGCCTCGTTCCCAATCCTATAGCCAATTTACAAATACACATAACAATACAGTCATCACAATAACACAGGTTATCACACAAATTACACACACACACACACACACACACACACAAATACCTGAAATAAGCAACAACATCCTTTGTTGAGAGAAAATAGGATGAAACAGCAATAAACGTAAAATACAGTAAATGTGAAGAGAATCGATCATCGCTGCTCCTCTGGCAGAAGACATAGTTTATATAGCGTGTGTCTATGAACTCGCTCTACGGTCCGCGTCATGTCACTTATACATATTTTGCGACTTCTTTTCTGCTTGATTGGGACAACTGCAGGTCAAAAGGATGTCTCTAGTGAATATGTTCTGCTGCAACTGTTCGGATGGGTGCAGACACAAGCGCAGAAGTGCACTGAGGTTTCTTCCCTCCCGCGGAATTCTGAATTGTGGCAACACTGTTATTATACGGCACAAGTGCTCTTATCACATCTGTGCAGATATAGCACCATATGGTAGGTATTACATCACCGTGTTGTGTTCTAACCTTGGCTCATTTCATGTACAGTAACACCTCCGGCAGTGTTACCAATTCTGCGATTTTGTTACCAGTAGCCCTCGGTGACAACTTTCTTTCCATGGGGGAAAGGGAAGTCCGAGTTTGATTCGCAGCTACGCCAAGAAATGTAATTCTGGTCTGAGGGAAGGAACGGGGTACACTCAACCTCATGAGGCAAAACTGAGAAGAGGTGAGTCTGATTCCCACCTCAACCATCCTGGAAGTGATTTTCCATGGCTACCCACTTTTCCTCCAGGCTAATGCCGGGATGGTTCCTAACTTAAGGTCACAGCTGCCTCCAATACATTCCTTACCAGAATTACAAATACACTCGCTACTAGAGACACCACAACAATACAGGCTATCAGACGAATTCTACACACACCCAAGTACACGAGGTTAAACGACCATAATGCACAAGCCCCTCAAATAAGACAACAACAAAGGTTGTTGATTTTATGACGTATAGTCTGTTTTAATGACTTGCTAGTAATAATAATAATAATAATAATAATAATATCGTATGGCTTCGGCTGCCGGGTGCAAGCTTTGCTATTTGACGCCCAGAGGCCAGCTTGCATGTCGAATTTTGTCGTTCCTTGGAGCGTCATGAAATTCAAGGGGGTTAGATATCTAAGCTTCCTTTTGACACTACAGCGCTTTCTAATAGATAAAGGAGGAACTTTGTGTTGGCAAAAAATACCCAGATTAATTTTGCCATTAAGAACACGGCCTACTGAATTCAAATGGGTTCTTTAACAAGCCAACAACATATGACATGCATGCCAAGATTTTCGTTGGCTTTCAAAAATCACTTACCACGGCCCGGAGGGAACCTGCAAGTATGGGGTTGGTAGTCCGACACGATAACCACTCACCCACCGTGGCAAGCTTCCTGACTTGCTAAAAATTGAGCATGTAGTTCAGGTTATGGTATGTTTATCACTTCGCATATTATTGGATCAAAGTATACTAGCCCCTATCGAACCAATTAACCGGAATTGGTTGTATACATAATACCATGGGTCAAGACTTTCGTTTGTGAACGAGAATTCTCGTACGCACCGGAGCCGTGTAAGCCTACAGTATGTTATCGATTGTACCACACGCAAGAATTCGCGTGACGTGGTCACCCGCCGTGGCTGGACAGTAGAGTATTTAGCTAGTCATATATTTCCCTGTGTGGTAGGAAACACTGGTTCTCTGATTCGAAAGATGGTAATTTTCAACATTAAATAGCATTCCACTAAAAGCCAATCACTTCCTTTTTTTTTTTTAATTAACGAGGTATACTGTACTATACTTTTGACCTAGTTGTGCAACAAGACCATTGGTATAATAATAAAATTCTAATATACATATAAAAATATTAATATTAGATTTTATTATTATACCAATGGTCTTATTGCAGAATAGTCTAATCATAATAATAATAATAACTAGAGGGCCTGTACGAGAAATCTCGCATGTGGGCTTGACGCGACATTGTTCTGAAAGGGGCTATCGTCTTTTTTATTTGTTTAAATGAACTTTTTAATTAGACAAATCATTTTCTAAATGTAAAATTGTCCTATCCTCATACACCATATGCTTTGAACTAACCTCTCTTTACCAAGAGATCACTTTCCATCACGTCGGGTTTCTTAAAGCCGCTATGATTTGAAAAGGCTTAAAAATGGATCTTTAAGCATACAGGCTCTTCATTAATATAGACCTACACGGATTGGTGAAGTATTGGTATTCCAAATCTACCATTTCAAGCTTCAATACGAAACTACTATTTGTCATAAGCACCTGCAAGCTGATCACAGTCGCCATCTATTTCATTTCATTTTATTCTGATCATATAACCTAAATTATATGGTGCACCATATTAGGTTTAATAGCGTATCTTATTACTGTGCTACGTGCTATTTTGTTCTTTCAATATGTTTTTAGCTGATGAAGGGGATAAATTGTAATTAATCCTCGAAACATTTACTAAAAACAAGTTAAATAATTAATTTTCTTTATAGTATTGATTCAGGCGGGTGTACAATTCTTATTAAGAACTAAATTGGCGATCGTTATGAAATCAGAGTGCAATTAGTCACTGCTGCAGATAATAATCTTTCTTTTGTTACTATTGGTTAGTTGTAGGCGCCCTAAGTGTATAAACCACCCACCCGGCTCTCCTGTTATGATGACCAAGATGTTCCAAGCCCCCTAAAATGAATTAACAACATCATTGATACAAGTTTGGTGATAAATAAACGAGAAATATAACCAAAATCTAAACAGGTAGCCTAGAACTTCTGAATTGGTGTGCTTAGCCTCTAATTGGGCGTGGAATTAGGGGGATAACCGGCAGTTCTCAGTGTGCGGTGGACACAGCTAAAAGTTCAGTGGCTAATCAACTCTGAATCATCATTTCTCCACCTTAAGCTACGAAGTCTGGTATAAAAATTCAAAATGGTATCTTGTTTGCAGTTTACAGCATCCCACGCTTAACAAGTAGCCTAGTTCCGTGAAGAACAAAATAGCCTCTTTTAATATATATTATCCTACTTGTGTTAATTGTCTTTATCAACATACAACATTCCAGTTTGATTGCTGTAATACATTCGTAGATATCGAGAACCGTCTAAATATTTCGGAAGGTCACCATGTTGGAATTTTATATACCTAGTCCTGCCATAAGTTTTGTCCCTCCTGTTTAGAGGCCTCTCAATTATTCGCAATTGGTGCAACCTCTACGATCGTGTGCACACTCCGTCACGTGACCATAACTGACGAGTAGCAAGCCAGTTGAGAGTTAGATTGCGCGCGGTAAACATGGAGTGGGGAGTAAGAGAAATTCGCATCGCTGTGGTTGCGTTACATATGTGCAACAAGTCACCAGTGGAGATATTTGAAATGTTAAAACAACTGAAATTAACAAAAGAAATGTGTACCGAACTATTAAGCGTTACAATGCCATCTCCTCTCTCAATGACAGGCCAAGAAGTGGCCGGCCACGCACGTCAAGAACGGCAGCAGCTATCCAAGCCGTACGACACAGAATTCAGAGAAATCCGCTCAGGAAACAGAAAATCATGGCACGGGAAATGAAAATACCAACCCGAACCATGTCACGGATCATCAAAGAAGCCCTCAGGCTTTCTGCCTATCGACTTAGCACTGGACAGCGACTGAATGCAGCTTTTCGAGAAATAAGGACCATAAGAGCGAAAAGGTTAAGTCAGCGGTACGCGTATGGTTGTCATAGGCAAATCCTGTTCACAGACGAAAATATTTCCACCGTGCAAGAAAAATTTAACCTCCAAAATGATAAAGTGTACGCCCGGAGTTCTCAAGAAGCGAGTGCAAAGGTTTCTAGGGTGGAAAGAGGGCACCACCCAAATTCAGTGATGGTTTGGTGGGGAGTGTCATTTGCGGGCAATACCCAGCTTCATTTTTGTGAACAGGGGGGTAAAAACGCGTGCAGCAAACTACCAAATGGACATTTTGGATAAGGTTGTAATGCCCTTAAATGATGGCTTGTTTGCAGGAAAGCAGTGGACATTTCAGCAAGATTCGGCACCTGCACACAAAGCAAAGACGACACAGGCCTGGCTGAGAACGAACGTGCCTGACTTTATCACCGCTGAATATTGGCCCTCTGGCAGTCCAGATCTCAAACCTTTGGATTATTGTCTATGGAATGTTTTAGAACAGAAAGCCTGCTCTAAGCCCCACAACAATATTGATACCCTGAAAGCAGATTTCGTGAAGGCAGCAGCTTTAATACCTCTGGAAGTGGTGCGTACAGCAATAGATCAGTGGCCCGACAGATTGAAGAAGTGTGCAAAGGCAAAGGGTGGACATTTTGAGTAATTTGTGTTGTTCATGTATTCATTAGCCTTTCGTGAATAAATTGCATAACTTGACTTGCATTTCGTTCTTTCACTCTTTCCCCTAGGGGCCTTTCTATTAGGGACAGAACTTATGGCAAGACTAGGTATCTAGGCCTAGGCCTTAGGGTTAGACTATGTACTATTACATGAAGATTATTGTGTAGGTGTAGTATTCCAACATCAATCGCATGATTAGGACATAAGAAATAAAATCAGATTTTAAAAATTCGCAGAGCTGCCATCTTGTGCTTATGAAAACAATTGCTAACTTATAAATCAGATGTCAGTGGATTGAAATTTGTATACGCATTTACCATACCAAGTTTTACTGCGTTCGGATGGTTAAATCGCGAGAGACGTCCGTTTAAATAGGCTATGTATATTTCGTTTCACCGCCATGTTGGATTTATGATCACCTGGTTATTGAAATTCCAATAGGTGAACTTATGTTCATAGCCTCTATCAACATACAAAATTTCAGTTCGATTGCTATCATAGATTAATAGATATTGAGAACCGTCTAAATATTTCGGTTGGTCGCCATTTTGGATTCTTATATATGTAGGCCATAGAGTTATGTACTATTAGAAGACGATTTTTGCGTAGGATCATTATTCAAACGTTCACTTCGATCGCATGATTAATACACGAGGAATAAATACGTAATATTGCAAACGTGCGCACAGCCGCCATCTTGAGGTTATGTGAACATTTGAACTAAATTAGATGCCAGTGCATTATAATGTGTATGGACATTTACTGCACCATATTTCACTGCACTCAAATGGTTAAATTGCGAGAAATGTATATTAAAATGCTTCACCTTGGCTTGGCCGCCATGTTCGTTGTGTGTTTTACAGGTTTTTCAAAGTCTCATAGCTGAACTTTCAGTAGTATCCTTTATCACCGTACAAAATTTCAGGGTGATATCAGTAATAGTTTCGGAGATATGGAATGCCGGTGAAATATTTCGCACAGCCGCCATCTTGAGGTTATGTAGACAATTGAACTAAATTAGATGCTAGTGCATTACAATGTGTTTAAATATTTGCTGCACCATGTTTCACTGTGCTCGAATAGTTATATCACGACAAAAGCATATTTAAAGATTTCAACAATGTTTGGCCAACATGTTCGTTTTGTACTTAACAGATGAACTTTTAGTAGTGCCCTTTGTCGCCGTACAAAATTTCAGGGTGATATCAGTAATAGTTTCGGAGATACGGAATGCTGATGAAATATTTCGCACAGCCACCATGTTGGATTGGTGAGACGTAATGAAATTTGAAGGGCACGGTCCGGGTCGGCCAAAATAGTAATATGACCTTACCGAGTTTCATTGAAATTACTCCAGCCGTTTATATTTTATTAGGGACACATTCGCATAAGCACACACACATACACACACACGGACAAAATTTTCATAAATGAAAATATGCTAAAAACACGAAAAATTAAATCTTCCCAAGGATGACTTGATTCAGTCAAAATTTGAGGAATTTTGTGCACGTATACAAGAGTTATGACGGGGGGGGGGGGGCGCAAACATATGTACAATTCGACGCCCTTAACACACACACACACATGCATCTCATAATCCTAATTTTGCATTGTGTGTGTGTGTGTGTGTGTGTGTGTGTGTGTGTGTGTGTGTGTGTGTGTGTGTGTGTGTGTGTGTGTGTGTGTGTGTGTGTGTGTGTGTGTGTGTGTAATAAAAATATTTTATTATATGCCATAGAATTTGATAAGGCCAAAACTGTTGCTAAGATTCCTGGATATCAAAACAGGTTAATTATAGACGCAATAGAGGTCGTGAAGCATTCCAATAATTCCAATTGTGAAGACGGATTCAGGCTTAGCAAGACATGGAAAGATCTCTCAGCGCGCGACTGGCTGAGACGCGGATTTATCATGGACCTGCGTGACAATAATGCAGAGCAAGCAGTAGTACAGTACAGCTGCACAGAAGAAACCCCTTTTGTTCCAAAAACCGTGCTATGGTTGGCTTTTAGTAAATCGTTAGAAAAGCCCAAGATAAGCTTAACTCTAAATTTCAGAATAATTTGCACGATCATTTTGTCGGAAAACTTAAAACATTTTTGAAAAGCGTTTTTCTCTGAAGTTTTTTAAACAAAAAATGTAGAGGATATTGTTACGGCTGTGAGTTTGTGTCATCGCTCGCCGCATGAGTCACAACTGCCCCAGGGCTGGGCTGTGCCCTGCCTCCTGTATTGCGTGCGCCTTATGCAACAGGGCTACTAGGACAAAGGGATAGTCCAGAATATTCGTGACTGAGCCAGTGATGGAAAACTCGAGAAGCCGTGAACCCTGGACGATTCTAGAATTCATTGAGTCACCAGCCTGCTATATAAGCGGCCTCAAAGTGAGGGGACTGAGTTTTCTGTGGGTGTGTGTTTTTGAGCGAGTGCGACAGAAGTGTGGTGACGAAGTGTCGTGCGAGTTACGAAATCCAGTGACATTGTTTTCCCAGCTTGTGGACAGCGAAACAGCGGGTAGCGGATTATCGTAAGTAACTGGAGTTGGTGTACATAAGGGAGAGGAGCCAGTAGTTTCTGTCAAGGCCACCGTACTCATTAAGACGGTTTAACTTCTGTGGTTTGTTGACAAGTGAAGGGGCCAAGAGCGCTCAAGGAAGAGACTTGAGGAAACTGGAGTAAGGTTCCAATTACTTGTATTTGCTGATGAGTAGTGTAATTTTCTGGCCGCAATAAAGTTAATTATTTCCTTAAAGAAACAATCTGTGTTGTGCTTCAACCCACCGTAATCCAGTTAACAAAAGTGCCACTAGGGGTGGCACGTAACAATATTGTCACCTACAATTTGTCTCATTGAGGTCATGTCATACGTTTTTAAATGCAGAAGCTAGGTGGCGCCAAAGTTTCCAAAAAAGTGTTTTTTCACTTTTTGTCCTAGAAAAAATGTTTTGTTCACAAAAGAGCGAATCAGAAATTTGTTCCTCTCAAAATTGTCTACAACATTTATTGAAACATTTTTTCCTCCGACTTACCGTTTCAAAGTTATAGTCTGCCGAAGTGTGAATGTTGTCCAACACCGGTCCCAGTCTAAACTATGCCCACCGCTCTCTCCGTAGTAACAATAGTAGCCTTGACTACGTAGCGTTGCATTTGCTGCGCTATAACTTTGGAACGGTAAGTCGGAGGAAACAAACGTTTAAATAAATGTTACAGACAATTTTTAGAGGAACAAATTTCTGATTCACTCTTTTGTGAAAAAAAAAACATTTTTTCTAGAACAAAAAGTGAAAAAACACTTTTTTGGAAACTTTGGCACCACCTAGCTTCTGTATTTAAAAACGTATGACATGACCTCAATGAGACAAATTGTAGGTGACAATATCCTCTACATTTTTTGTTTAAAAAACTTTTCTTTAAAATACGTAGATTCAGAGAAAAACGCTTTTTTTTTTTAGTTTTTCGACAACATGATACTACAAATTATTCCGAAATTTAGAGTTAAGCATTTTTTGTGCTTTTCTAACGATTTACAAAAATCCAACCATAGCATGGTTTTTGGAACAAAGCCATTCCAGCTGTACTGTACTACAGGCACGCCTGGCTGGCAATACAGGGGTGTGCAAATTATTAAATCGATGGCAGTTTTCCAACATTTAGGCTACTGTACTTTGTACGGTTTGTACAATGTAGGTGAAATGTTTTGCACGACGCTGAAATTATTTCAAATCTTTTATCAACAATCTTAATAACATTTTGTTAAAGAATCTGGCGCTGGCTACTTGGCTCAGCGGTAACGTTCTCGCTTCCTGAGCCCTAGATTGCAGGTTCGTATCCTGGTGCAGTCAGCTGGCAATTGTGGGTGCGCAAATGCGAGGGAGCCGTGTCAGACTGTCAGTAGATTTACTGGTACGTTAAAGATCCCCTTCGGGGCAAAATTACGGCAACTTGGCGTCTCTAAAAGCCACAGTAGTTAAAAGGGACGTAAAATCAATAACATTGTTAAAGAATCTGGCAGTAAACTAACTTATTTGTTTACAGTTTCCACTAGAAGATGAGCCTTGTTAATTCAGAATGCCACACGTTTTGTTTTGATTATTTTATTCTAGTGTAGTTTTCGAGTGAATTTAGTCCAGAGAGTTTGGAACTCTTTGATTACTAATTGTCCATTCTTGAACTATTTCGAGATTCGTGGATAATGGATTGAAATCACCTGATTTAGAGGATACATCCCAAAGTCAAATAAAAACAAGTAGTTCCGTAAAGAACTATACAGCCTATTTTCATATATCCTGCTCATGTTAATTGCCTCTATCAACATACAAAATTTCAGTTTGAAGGTTGTGATAGATTCGTAGATATTGAGAACCGTTTAAATATTTCAGTTGGTTCGCAGGTTCGATTTTTAGCCTATTTTCAATTTTGAAAAAATAGGCTTATGAGATCACCTTTTGTCCGTGTGTGTGTGCGTGTGTGTGTGTGTGTGTGTGTGTGTGTGTGTGTGATTCGTGTGTGTGTCCCCCCCTAATAAAATCTAAACGGCAGGAGCGATTTTAATGAAACTCGGAAAGTTCATAGCACTATTCCCGGCGACCTCGACCGTGCCCTTCAAATTTTGTTACGACTCACCAATCCAACATGGCGGCTGTGCGAAATATTTCACCAGCATTCAATAACTCCGAAACTATTACCGATATTACCCTGACATTTTCTATGGTGATAGAGGGAACTACTATAAGTTCACTTATGTGACTTTTGAAAACCTGGTAACAACAAAACCAACATGGCGGCCAAGCTAATTTGCGACTTTTAAATAGACGTTTCTCGCGATTTGACCAACCAAACGCAATGAAACTTGGTACAGTATATGTTTATATACATTGTAATGCACCGACATCTAACTTCGTTCAATTGTTTACATAATCACAAGATGGCGGATGTGCGAAATATTTCACTGGCATTCTATATCAGTAGGATAAATAAGCCGGTTCTGGGGCAGGGGCTAATGGGCAAGATGGCCGCCGCGCGCAATCACTCTATGTTATTCTTATGGAGGGGTCAGTCAGAGCTGGGGCAGGGGGCTAATGGGCAAGATGGCCGCCATGTCCTGAGACCGTGCATTATGTCACAGGGGAAGTTCGGCCGTGTAGTTACTAAATGGAATATTTATTATTATTATTATTAATTTTATTTGGTAATTATTGATTGATAGCTTGCCACGGTGGGTGAGTGGTTATCGTGTCGGACTACCAACCCCCCCCCCCCAAGCTTGTAGGTTCGCTCTTGGTCGTGGTAAGTGATTTTTGAAAATTGGCAAAAATTAATACACGCATGTCATACGATGTAGGCATGTAAATGAACCCAGGGAGAGGTCGGCTATGTAGTTGCCAAATGGAATATTTATTATTATTATTATTAGGTAATTATTAATTGATCATGTATAATGAAGACCAGCCTTATATTGTCCACCTCTTGGTGCAGTGGCTAGCATTCTTGGAGGTTATTCCTGAGGTTCGAATCCCGGCTCTGCCAAGAAATTTAATTTCTGGTCTCAGGAGTGGAACGGGGTACATTCAGCCTTGTGAGGCAAAACTGACAGGACCTGGCTTTTAATTCATACCTCAACCATTCTGCCTAACCCAACTTCACCTAACCTAACCTAACCTAACATAACCTAATCTAACCTAACCTAACTTCAAAGTCAGAGCAAATATAAGAGCAAATGTAATAGCACACATAATAAACTAAGTTATAACCTAACCTAACTTCACCTAATCCAGCCTCACCTAACCTAACATAACCTAACCTAACATAACCTAACTTTAAAGTAAGAGCAAAAATGTAAGAGCAAATAAAAGAGCACAAATAATAAACTTAGTAATAATCTAACCACACCTAACCTAACTTAACCTAACCTAACATAACCTAACTTCAAAGTGAGAGCAAAAATGTAAGAGCAAATGAGAGAGCACAAATAATAAACTTAGTTATAACCTAACCTAACCCACAGAAACCTAATTTAAAGACTTTAGATTTTATATTTTAACATTTTAGATTTTTGATTTTTTTCATTTTACATTTTTTAGATTTTACATTTTACATTTTAGATTTTTGTATTTTAGATGTTAGTTTTTTTTTAGATTTTACATTTTAAATTTAAGATTTTTTGATTTTAAATTTTATTTTTTACATTTTCCGAAAAGAGTAAACTACAAGGCTACATACCTAACCTCACCAAACCTAAGTTTACCAAACCTAACTTAAGCTAATCCAAAGGCTAATGCACATCCACTAAGTATATAAGGGCACAAGCAACTATCCTTATGCTAGTCATATAGGCTACTGTACAACATGATCACTACCCCCCCCCCCCCCCACTGGGTATTTCTTTTTTCATTTTTGTTGTTTACACATTTATCAATTTTCCAATTTTCAATTTTCAGTTTTTTTAAATGTTAGTTTTTAAGTTTTTCAATTTCATAATATGGAAACATGGATTTTGCATTTTGTTGTTTACACATTTATCAATTTCACAATTTCCCAATTACAGTTTTTAAAATGCCAGTTTAAAGTTTTTCAATTTCATGATATAGAAACATGGATTTCCCATTTGTTGTTTACACATTTGTCAATTTACCAAATTCCCATTTACAGTTTTTTAAAATTTTAGTTTAATGTTTTTTCTATTTTGTCAATATGGAAACATGGATTTTCCAATTTGTGTTTTACATGTTCATTTTGCATTAGGAGTGGAGAGAGGTGGGTAGTAATTAAAAATGTACAAGCAGTGTCCATACAATATTTTTATTTTAAATACATGTACACTATTTACACATTATACATTTTTACATATATTCTTTTTTTTGTTATAAATTGTACAGTTTTTTTATTGTTTTCTATTTTTTATTTTCTTATTATGAATACTATTTTTTGTGTGTGTTCTATTTTTGTAGTGCTATTGTTTTAATTTTTTAAATTTTATTGTTTTATGTATTTGCTAGGCTCATGCAGAGGATTTTGATATTCATAACTTAACTCTTTAAGCATGGTCAATGATTGAGTAATGACCATAGGCATGTGTACCTATACCATCAGCATCAATCACTCTTTTATCATCACCAGGACACAAAGCAATTTTGTTTAGTCTTATAGATGATATGTCATGTTGTTTAGAAGCGATAATGTTCATTGGTATTCTTTTTACATTGTTTTTCATGACACAATCCTTATAATCTTGAAAGCTTATACTATTTTTGACAACACTTCTGTTAATACCTTTAATCTTTTTGATTTCTTTACCATTTATGTCTAAAGCGTACATTTTAGCTCTAAGTCCAACAAATGCTTTTATAATTTGTCCACAAGCCTCGTCTTTAAATTTCCCCAATGTTTTCTTGTTTGATGTAGAGTAACATATGTGATTAGTAGGATAATCTGATGTGTTCAGGTGTTGTAGGAAATCCAACTTGTCTTGATATACATCTGGGGTGTTAACCAAATATATGAACGAGTCAGTATCCATATACATGAGTTTAAGATTGTCCATGCCATAATAAGGTAGCAGGACATCATAGTGGTGGGAATACATGAGAGTTTTTGAAATATCCAGTATACACATTCCAATATATATAGGCTTATTGAATACAATGTTACGTTTAGCCATGTGGAAAGCAGCTAGGTTAGGGCCATAAATTGTTCTGTCGATAAATGTCGGCTTTGCTATTAGCTTTTCTGCCTTTTTGCTGTCAGTCACAAGACGTATGTCTATTCTTTTACGGATATTTTCCATTGTTTTCCCAAAAATGGCATTGTTGAATAATTTGTACAGATTTTTCTCAAAATCATTTTTGGCTTGTTTTCGAAGGTTGTTATTAAAATCAACGTATGCCTTTAACCAAGGTCTTTGTTTAAACTTTAACACACGATGAATTTTTATCAATTTTATTCCATGATCTAAAGCCTGTTTTAATGCCATGTAGTGAACAACATATCGCCTTCGATTTCCAAGATGAGGAATTAGTTTTTTCAGAGACGAATCCTTAGGTTGTGTACACTCTGGTAGGAAAGGTAAATCGTTGTGTAGATCATGAAGGTCAGATGGGTAATCAACATCAACGTCTAGAATGTATCCCACAGGATCGTCTTTCTTTAGTTTTTCTAGATCAACAGTATCTGGAGAAACCCACTGAAATCCACCATAAGGAAGGGAGTGGCACATAGCCCACCCGTATTGGTTGTTGGCATCATCATAGGTAATAAACTGCGATGGTTTCTCAGAATCATAGGTTTCCATGTATTTATTGTTAGCTTCAGCATACCGATGAGACACCTGGCATATGCCTCCACGTATTCCAGACTCGATTAAAAGAATCTGATCGTAATCCTGTAGCAATTCCAGTTCAATGCCTGTGTAAAGGAGCATTGCCTCGAAACTTAAACCAGGCGAAGTAAAGAAGTGTGCAGCATCCACTCGGTGTGTTTCTAGTGTTTTGTTTCTAAACGTTTCAAAGCTGTCTGCAAGAAGGAGTACATCTGATGTTAGGTAGAGGTCACTATATTCCCCTAGAGTTTTAATGTTGAACTGATTCCACACATTTTTGGCATGTTCATAGTCTTCTTGACTAACATCTTCTTGACTTAATTTGTTAAAGAATAGCTCTTTTGGAGGTAAACACGTTTCACTTAACTTTTCCCATGAATCAATGTAATCATAACAAAATACCCCTTTACGAGTCATGAGCGTTGCATTTTCTTTTCCAAAGTACTTGCTTGTTTCAGGGTGTGATGTTAAGTTGGAAACTAAGTTTTCCAAACTACTCGGCATTAACCGAAACGTGTCCACAAATCGAAGCTTAACATTTCCTACATATTTGGTGAAGGAAATGTACTTTTCTTTGGAGTTAGCGATAACATCCACTCTCTCAGTAGTACATCCCAATTGCTTTACAATGAAATTTGCGTCGTAGCCACTCATATTATGTAAAAACACAGGAACGGGGTTACGTGTTTTACACCTCAAATTACAGTTATTGTGAGCACTTCCACGGTATTCCCCTGTAATATGGCAGTGGTCTCGAACTTTCCAGTCCTCTTTGGTGAATGGTTTTCGACACAAATAACAGGTTTCAGAACATTGGAACTCTGCTTCTTGATCCTGAGTTAAGGCCTTTGGAACATTTAAGCTGTAAAGGCGATCAATTTCATTAGCTATTGAGATCAAACAGTCCATAAACTTTTCTGCAGCGTCAGGTCCACGATAAATAACAGGTTGGCTTGGAAGATTTGTCTTTATGTGTTCCACAGCGGGTGATGGTTTAACGTATATACCAAAGCTCATAGGAACATGACTCTGGTATGGCACTGTATAACTTGCTTTAGGATTGGGCAAACATGTTTGATATGGTAAGAGTATACTTTCGAAATCTGCATAGATAACGTAAGGTATTCTTAGCATTTTTTCCACGTTTAAAAATTTGACAATGGGGTTTTTAATAGGCATTTCAACCCTAGCAATGTCATGCTGGACACACAAAGCTCTATGTTCTTTTAATTTTTCCATTCCTTGTTGTCCATATTGATTATCAAAGTGAGTAAAACACCGTTTACACGTATATATCTTATGTTCACGGCGGGTAATCTGATGTGCTACTAGTTTATCAAAATCTTTGATAAAGACGTAGTGGTTCTGTCCGGATAATGAACTTAGCAGAAGGAGGTCACGATGGTCTTGCAGCTCTTGATCCACAACCTTTAGAGGGAACAGTTTATTGTCTTCTTCCAATCCAAATACATTAATGGATATATCGTTAGCTTTTTCAAATTTGGGAATGTCTGCTAGCGATGTAGGAAATGATATTGTTGAAAAATCATACTTGTTTTCCAGATCCTTGTATTTACTAATGCGTTTAGCATCAGTTTTAACCAGTTTTGCTAAAATGGCATACATAAAACACCTCTCATCCTTAAAGTTTTGAGGATTAATGCAGGCTTTTCTTGCTTGTATAACTGCTGGTAATGGAATATATGTGCTTCCACGCAAGGGATTATACTTATTTATTTTTAATCGTACTCCTTCCACTGCTAACAAAGCCCAATTACTGCCTTTTAGCTCAGATTCCTCCATTTCCGTAGTTAACTTTGTAAATTGTGTTTCCAAGAAACTACTTAAGTCAGTTTCCAAAAATAGGGCCTGATTTCGTGTTTTAAAAGCACGATCTGTAATTTCATTGGTAGATGTATGAATGAATCTACATTCAGCCACAAGATTAACTTTTATCGACTTGTGCATTGCTAGTTCTTTCTGCATAGCTTGCATTATTTGCTGTTTGGACTCTTTAAGGTATGAATTTAAATCCTTGCACGTATCGCAACGAATGAAATAGGATTTAAGTCGACCTTCAAAAGATGTCTCATATTCAATAAGTCCATTTTTGTCAGGGACCAATGACAGTAGGTAATGTTTTGTAGGCTCTGCCTTTTGTCTTTTAGCTGCCGACACAACATTACAACATTCTTCATGACGACGTCCATTGTAGGCATTGTTGAATGTACTACCACAGGTCTTGCACTCATGAAATTCACCACACGATACTTCATGTCACTTCCTATGATAGTCTCGAAGAAAAGTCTTTCCACACTCTTTACACATATAGCTAGGAATGGCTTCTTCCATTATGAATGTTGATTTCTGCAAACAGCTGCTTACTGCGTATCACAGGGCTAGAGGTTGGTCGGTGAGACGGTCTTTCACGATGTGAACACCGTGAGAGGTAGTAGTCAACTGGTGATATTCTTGTGAAGGGTCCTCTAATATACCCCTAGTCTAGACCAACAGCTCTTTACAGCGTATGACAAGGCTGTATACTGGATAGTGAGACGGTCTTTCACGTTGTGAACACTGTAACAAGTAGTAGTCAACTGATTATATACTTGCTAAGGGTTCTCTAATATACAATAGTCAAGACCAACAGCTACTTACTGAGTAGTACAAGGCTGTACAATAGTTGTTTTAACAGTCTTTCACGATGTGGTCACTGTGAATGGTGGTAGTCAACTGATGATATTCTTGATAAGGGTCCTCTAATGTACCCCTAGTCTAGACCAACAGCTCTTTACAGCGTATGACAAGGCTATACATGTTAGTTCTAAACACTTAGTGGTTAATTGTATATTCAATTTTTGTACAAAGCTTACACAAGCACGTTTTTTATGAGGTAAAACTTTGTTAAATAACTGCATGCGACACGCAAAGTATGTTGCCGCTATCTAGCGGTGACTATGAGAACTACTTGACCGACCAGCATGCTACCTAGCGCTCCATTTCAATACTCGCTCACTGAACGAACAGCATGCTATCTAGCGGTCGATATCAATACTCACTCAACTACCAGCCTACTACCTATCGGTCAATATAACAACTCACTCAACTACCAACATGCTACATGGCTTTTTTGGTCAGTTTTTTGTTGGCTTTTTTTTTGTTCAGTTTCTGTTGGCTTATGTTGGCTTTTATTGGCTTTTGTTGGCTTTTGTTGGCTTTTTGTTGGCTTTTTGTTGGCTTTTGTTGGCTTTTGTATTAGCTCTTTCATATTTGCTCTTGCTTGTGGGGGCTTATTTGGTCTTGGAAAGTATGTCAGTCCTTTTTTTATGGCTGTAAAATGCTTACAGCCATGTTTGTAAGCAGCAACAACAACAACAACACACAAAATTCCAAAAAAAATCGAAAGTACTCTAAGTTTTATCAATGACTCTCAACTCTTACACTTACCTCTATCCCATGCATAGTCAAAAATTAGTGTATTTTTCAAATTTTTCAAAAAATATTTGGAAAGTAGGCTATATTATTAAACTAAAAATCCTGAAAAGACATATGTTAACTCCAACACCTACTTCTATACATGACAGTGTTGCCAAAATAATTTTAAGCCTTCTGATAGGTACAATTTTTAAATGCATATAAGTTCTAAGCTATTAATTGGATTTCAACGAAATTGTGTATGTAATATATGTACATAAACACATATGACTGAGCGTATTCTTAAGAGCCACCAGGGCTGCCAACTGTTAATAATTGCTCTCTTTATTTTTTATCCAAATACCAATATACCAGAATGTATGCAAGCCGACAGCTTTAAACTATGGACACGTATAGTACCTGACATTTTAGATTAATTTGGAGTAATTCATATAAGTCAGTGCTGCCAACATGATTCTATGCCTGCTGATACGTCCAATTTTAAAATACAGTTCATGTAACTTCTATACCAACAAATGGATTTCATCCAAAATTGGCACAACAAGATATTCATAATTTCAGATTATTTCTGACCAGCACACGCATGACATTGTTGCCAGCATGCGTTTACGCGTGCTGATAGATCCAATCTCTAACTGCATGTAACGTCCATTGGACTTCAACCGAATTCTGTATTCTATACCTTAAGAGATGGAACTAAGAATATATTCAGTCACCAGGGCTGCCAACTGTAGTGCTCTATTAGGCTACATTATAACAGGTATATTTCTAACTAATTAAACATTTCGATATGTCCAACTTAATTTCGTCATTCTTCTAGATAGGTTCATATACTGTAGATTAATCATTGGCACGAATCTTAATTTTAAGAAAAGTAGGCTCTTTAGTTCGTTACGGAACTTCTTGTTTTCATTGGCTTTCACGGCAAGAGAATTAAAACTCAGCAATTCTAAAAGAATTGCTTTAATACTTTATGCTTTATCTAATAAATTAAAAACGCTATTGTAATGTCAGCGGATTCGGATAACAAACGTGTGGATGCGGGTAACGATTTGTTTATCCACGCAGAGCTCTGCCTATCAGCAGTAAATGACTATCGTGGTCGGTGGTATCGTAATGCAGTTTCGCAAAGAACGGTGGCAACTGTACATTGAACAGAAATTTAGTTATCTGCGTACTCTCAAGTTTTAAGTGTAATGTATTTAAATATGTCAGCCCCTCACGATAGCAGCACGTGGCTAGCATCTGAGATGAGCCATTAATGCTGTGTCCCCGTTTCTAGCAGAGGAGATAATGAGATTCTATCAGAGTGAGGAGGAGGAATTCGTTAGAGTATCGACTAACTCCAATAAATCACACAGCGTCAATGAACTGCATGGGACACGTCGGAGCGTCCTGATTCTGTGGTCATCTGGGGCGAGTTTCTGTTTCATGCATCTATCTAGTTAGAGAGTATTTAGTTATCTCACTATTTATGTATACCTTTCTTTCTTTCCTTATTTATTTATTAATCATTTATTTATTTACTGATTGATTGTTTGATTAATTGAATGATTGATTGATTTATTATTAATCCATTGATTCGTTGATGCATTGATTCATTTATTTATTGATTGATTTGTTTGTTTCTGTGTTTATTCATTTATTTATTTTATTTATTTATTTATTTATGTATTTATTTATACCAGCTCTACTTCATCTGGACATAGCAAATAGGGCTTCAAGCCAAGCAATTTGACACGTCACATGACCAAATCCGTTCATTGGTTCGGGAAATATCGGCCAAATACCGAATGTATGGTACAGTCTTTTTTTTTTTTTTTTTTTTTTTAATTGTGGATTTAAACTGTTACAGGCTATGTACATGTGGATAATGTTTGGATACAATTCGAACTTGTTGAATATCATCACAGGGGGCTTCGGTGGGGTACTTATTAGCATGCCGAGCTTCTATGCCCAAGGTCGCGGGATCAAACCTGGCCGAAGTCGTCGGATTTTTTAAGAGCGTTAAAAATCCCTCAGTATGCCATCCTTCGGAGGGGAAGTAAAGCCGAAGGTCCCACGTCATAGATTTATGGCATGCTGCATTGTTACGTTGTGCAATAGAAACTGAACTAACAGATATGTATTTATCATAATATACTTTCTACCAGTATCTACAGTACGTGAGTACATGCTTTCATCTATCGTATGTCGTCATGGATTTTGGTATCCTACCACACACAATGAATCGTCGCTGATTTTAGCGCGCGCTAGCCATGCCCGTCCTTGAATAACCTCATCCATTTACGCGCATTGCTGTCACTCATTGCATTTAATTTACTCGTGCATTTAATTTACAAATCTAGTTATGAATGTCGGTTGATGGCGAGTTTCTTGCTGCTAATACTCGAATAACTGACTGTATCCCACAGATGGTGATCCGCTCCATCGTTTTAAAGAGTTGAGATAAAGAAAGCCGACGTGTGGCTGATCAGACTTATTTCTATATAAAGCAATACCGGTAAATAAGACATTCATATTCATATTCATTCATTTATTTGCAATGGGGGGTGTGTCCCTCGGTGGCAAATTGTATATACATAACAAATAAATAATTATACATAACAATTCAATAACAATTATACAACAATTAAACTGGAGTATTTACACAAATAGTCAGTCTTTTCTTAAACACACCTATATGTTTGGGAAAAGGCTCTAAGACTGCGGCAGGTAGAGAGTTCCAGTTATCAATGGCACGGTTTACAAAAGAATATTTACCATAATTTGTTCGCTGTGGTCGGCCATTAACTTTGAAAGGATGATCGCTCCTACCCATGTAAGTGGGCTTTCCCAATCGTTTGCTAAGCTCACCCCATGCTGGTTGATTTGTATACGTGTTGTACATAGCGCAGAGTCTAGATTTCATCCTCCTAGCCTCCAGTGATTCCCACCCAAGTTTCTTTAACATACGGCTCACACTGCTCCTGGGATTAAAGTCACTGAGCACAAATCTAGCGGCCTTTCTTTGTACCATTTCCAACTCATTGATTAGCCCTACTTGATATGCATCCCAAACCGCCGAGGCATATTCCAGAATAGGTCTTACAAGTGACAAATAGCCTAATTCTTTAGCAGAGGTACTACTTCCTTTTAATACCCTCATTACAAAGTGCAGGGATTTGTAAGCTTTTGAAACTACACATCCTACATGACTACTCCATTTCATATCATTTCTTACGTGAACGCCCAAATATTTGCAAGAATCTTCTTCTACAAGTATTTCCGAGCCAATGTTATATTGAAAATCCTGCCTTCGCACTTTCCCTATTTTTAAGAGACTACATTTTCTTGTGTTTATTTTCATTTTATTTACAATCGCCCACTTATAGACCAGGTTCAGGTCCTCTTGAAGCACTGCATTGTCTTGTGAGTCATGTATCTTTCGATATATTACACAATCATCCGCAAACAATCGACAGTCACTGCGAATCCCATTTGGTAAGTCATTTATAAACGCCAAAAATAACAAAGTTCCGATTACGCTGCCCTGAGGGATACCCGACGTTACGGTAATTTCATCCAAGAATATGTCTTCGACTTTCACTTTCTGGGAACGACCCGTCAAAAATTCTTGGATCCATAAAATTACTCTTCTATCAATCTTCGTCGAAGCTAATTTATGGAGTAGCATGTCATGCGGAACGACATCAAATGCCTTCGCAAAATCTATAACCACGGCGTCGACTGAAACTCCATGGTCTAACGATTCGCTAATGTCTTGAAAAAGTGATAGCATCTGACTCTCGCATGAGTAACCTTTCCGAAATCCATGTTGCCTATCATTAAACCATGATAATGTTTCCCACTGTTCCCTCAAGTAGTCGCAAATGAGATGCCCCATCTGTTTACAAACGACGGACGTAAGGCTAACCGGCCTGTAGTTGCCCAATTCAAGTCTGCTCCCTCCCTTAAATATTGGGACTACCGTAGCTCTTTTCCAGTCATCTGGGATTTGCGCATTGTTTATGGACACATTAAACATCACCTCCAAGTATCGTGCCACGGCCCTACCTCCTAGTTTAAGTACTTCACTAACAATATTATCAGGACCCTTTGATACATTGAAACGTAGTTTTTGTATTAGCTTTACAATTGCTGACTGATTTATTTGGAACAGGGAAGCCCCTGATTCGTCGTTAAGGTCCAACACACAGCTATTGGATTTATTGAACACACTACCGTAAAAGACATTTAATTCATTAGCAATGGCCTGTTTCTCAGTAATTAATTTACCGTCACCGGACATTATCATCGACAAATTATTTGAATTTCCCTTTCTTCTCCTAACATAACTGTAAATTTTTTTCCACCCATCACCTCCCGAACCAAGTAAACCTTGCATATAACTGTCATGAGCAGCCCTCTTTTTTAAGACGAGCTCTCTTGATAAGGACTTAAATTTCAACATATACTTGTCACTATCATGTCTTTTATTGTATAATTTCCTAATTTTCCGTTTTAGACTCCTAATTTCTCGTGTGTAATACTCAGGATCTGGGTTTTGTTTCAGCAATTTAAATGGGACAAATTTATCAACAGCGCTATTTAAAATTTTCAAAAAGTTAGTCCACAGGATATTAATGTGATTTCCTTCCGATGCCCACCCTACAAATAGCTCATTCAAATACCCCTGAAACTTGCCCTGATCCGCCCTGCGATACTGGAATATGATCTTTTTTGCTACATCAGAGTCTAATTTTGTAATGTCACCATATCTAATATTTAATTCAACCCCAGAATGGTCACTAATTCCTGGTACTTTCAGACAGTTAATATACAGCTCTACAGGCCTTACGAGATAAACATCTAAGGTATTATTGTCTCTAGTTGGGAAGTCAACTACTTGGGAAAATCCCCCCTCCCTTAAGAATTTATTTGCAGCGCTCTGAGCCTGACCACAGCTAGTTGACTCACCAGACCAGTCTACTTTGGGGAGGTTTAAATCTCCAGCAATTATTATGCTCTTTTTCATAGCATTACCCGTACAAGTTTTATCATACAGTGTTTCGAGGAGAGAAAGGTTATCTTTCGGTGCTCTATACGCCCCTATCACCTGAAGAGGGAATTTATTTCCTTTATCTGAAATTTGTACACATAACATTTCATGATCCATATCAGCCCACTTTAAGAAACTAGCTATATTTTTGTGCACACAAATAAATAGCCCACCACCTCGCTTCCCCCGATCCCTTCTGTACATCTCGTAGGTCCCTTGAATTATTTCGCTACTATTTATGTCCTCATATAACCAAGATTCAGTTGCAATGACAATGTCCGGAGAATACGTCTCTACAAGATTCCAAAATTCAATTAATTTATTTCCTAAACTCTGACAATTAACCTGCAGTAATCTTAGAGTCTTACCTCCGCAGCAAATATCTCGAAATAGCTCCTTCTGTTCCCATCGGCTGGCAACCTCTGGACCTGCTCCTCCTCACAAAAGCCGGCACGAACCGATGACCCTGTCATGTAGGCTCCCTAGATTGAAAGCACCCCGTTGAATTTTTAAGTTTGCTTTTATTATTAATTCTATGAGAGACTAGATTTCATTAGGCATCATATAAGGTTCATAGAGTAAAGGAAGACACTTAATGACATCTTCTAGGTTATATCCCCGTCACTGTGGTAAAGAAACAAAATTCCAACGATAGGAAAATGGAGGACAGCCTCGTCCTCAAAATCACTAATAGAGGATTAAATTACACCAACATGATGTTCCTTGAAGGACAATGTGATCATTTCCTGGTGTAACGACTAGCATTCTTGGCTGTCACCCCCGAAGTCCGGGTTCGATTCCCGAATTTGCCAAGAAATTGTAATTCTAGAACGGGGTACACTCAGCCTCGTGAGGCCAAAGTGAAATGCGGAGGGTTCTATTCCCACTTCAGACATCCTGGTTTTCCGTGGTTCCCCACTTCTACTCCAGGTAAATGCCAGTATGGCTCCTAATGTAAGGACATGGCCGCCTCGTTCCCAATCCTATAGCCAATTTACAAATACACATAACAATACAGTCATCACAATAACACAGGTTATCACACAAATTACACACACACACACACACACACACACACAAATACCTGAAATAAGCAACAACATCCTTTGTTGAGAGAAAATAGGATGAAACAGCAATAAACGTAAAATACAGTAAATGTGAAGAGAATCGATCATCGCTGCTCCTCTGGCAGAAGACATAGTTTATATAGCGTGTGTCTATGAACTCGCTCTACGGTCCGCGTCATGTCACTTATACATATTTTGCGACTTCTTTTCTGCTTGATTGGGACAACTGCAGGTCAAAAGGATGTCTCTAGTGAATATGTTCTGCTGCAACTGTTCGGATGGGTGCAGACACAAGCGCAGAAGTGCACTGAGGTTTCTTCCCTCCCGCGGAATTCTGAATTGTGGCAACACTGTTATTATACGGCACAAGTGCTCTTATCACATCTGTGCAGATATAGCACCATATGGTAGGTATTACATCACCGTGTTGTGTTCTAACCTTGGCTCATTTCATGTACAGTAACACCTCCGGCAGTGTTACCAATTCTGCGATTTTGTTACCAGTAGCCCTCGGTGACAACTTTCTTTCCATGGGGGAAAGGGAAGTCCGAGTTTGATTCGCAGCTACGCCAAGAAATGTAATTCTGGTCTGAGGGAAGGAACGGGGTACACTCAACCTCATGAGGCAAAACTGAGAAGAGGTGAGTCTGATTCCCACCTCAACCATCCTGGAAGTGATTTTCCATGGCTACCCACTTTTCCTCCAGGCTAATGCCGGGATGGTTCCTAACTTAAGGTCACAGCTGCCTCCAATACATTCCTTACCAGAATTACAAATACACTCGCTACTAGAGACACCACAACAATACAGGCTATCAGACGAATTCTACACACACCCAAGTACACGAGGTTAAACGACCATAATGCACAAGCCCCTCAAATAAGACAACAACAAAGGTTGTTGATTTTATGACGTATAGTCTGTTTTAATGACTTGCTAGTAATAATAATAATAATAATAATAATAATATCGTATGGCTTCGGCTGCCGGGTGCAAGCTTTGCTATTTGACGCCCAGAGGCCAGCTTGCATGTCGAATTTTGTCGTTCCTTGGAGCGTCATGAAATTCAAGGGGGTTAGATATCTAAGCTTCCTTTTGACACTACAGCGCTTTCTAATAGATAAAGGAGGAACTTTGTGTTGGCAAAAAATACCCAGATTAATTTTGCCATTAAGAACACGGCCTACTGAATTCAAATGGGTTCTTTAACAAGCCAACAACATATGACATGCATGCCAAGATTTTCGTTGGCTTTCAAAAATCACTTACCACGGCCCGGAGGGAACCTGCAAGTATGGGGTTGGTAGTCCGACACGATAACCACTCACCCACCGTGGCAAGCTTCCTGACTTGCTAAAAATTGAGCATGTAGTTCAGGTTATGGTATGTTTATCACTTCGCATATTATTGGATCAAAGTATACTAGCCCCTATCGAACCAATTAACCGGAATTGGTTGTATACATAATACCATGGGTCAAGACTTTCGTTTGTGAACGAGAATTCTCGTACGCACCGGAGCCGTGTAAGCCTACAGTATGTTATCGATTGTACCACACGCAAGAATTCGCGTGACGTGGTCACCCGCCGTGGCTGGACAGTAGAGTATTTAGCTAGTCATATATTTCCCTGTGTGGTAGGAAACACTGGTTCTCTGATTCGAAAGATGGTAATTTTCAACATTAAATAGCATTCCACTAAAAGCCAATCACTTCCTTTTTTTTTTTTAATTAACGAGGTATACTGTACTATACTTTTGACCTAGTTGTGCAACAAGACCATTGGTATAATAATAAAATTCTAATATACATATAAAAATATTAATATTAGATTTTATTATTATACCAATGGTCTTATTGCAGAATAGTCTAATCATAATAATAATAATAACTAGAGGGCCTGTACGAGAAATCTCGCATGTGGGCTTGACGCGACATTGTTCTGAAAGGGGCTATCGTCTTTTTTATTTGTTTAAATGAACTTTTTAATTAGACAAATCATTTTCTAAATGTAAAATTGTCCTATCCTCATACACCATATGCTTTGAACTAACCTCTCTTTACCAAGAGATCACTTTCCATCACGTCGGGTTTCTTAAAGCCGCTATGATTTGAAAAGGCTTAAAAATGGATCTTTAAGCATACAGGCTCTTCATTAATATAGACCTACACGGATTGGTGAAGTATTGGTATTCCAAATCTACCATTTCAAGCTTCAATACGAAACTACTATTTGTCATAAGCACCTGCAAGCTGATCACAGTCGCCATCTATTTCATTTCATTTTATTCTGATCATATAACCTAAATTATATGGTGCACCATATTAGGTTTAATAGCGTATCTTATTACTGTGCTACGTGCTATTTTGTTCTTTCAATATGTTTTTAGCTGATGAAGGGGATAAATTGTAATTAATCCTCGAAACATTTACTAAAAACAAGTTAAATAATTAATTTTCTTTATAGTATTGATTCAGGCGGGTGTACAATTCTTATTAAGAACTAAATTGGCGATCGTTATGAAATCAGAGTGCAATTAGTCACTGCTGCAGATAATAATCTTTCTTTTGTTACTATTGGTTAGTTGTAGGCGCCCTAAGTGTATAAACCACCCACCCGGCTCTCCTGTTATGATGACCAAGATGTTCCAAGCCCCCTAAAATGAATTAACAACATCATTGATACAAGTTTGGTGATAAATAAACGAGAAATATAACCAAAATCTAAACAGGTAGCCTAGAACTTCTGAATTGGTGTGCTTAGCCTCTAATTGGGCGTGGAATTAGGGGGATAACCGGCAGTTCTCAGTGTGCGGTGGACACAGCTAAAAGTTCAGTGGCTAATCAACTCTGAATCATCATTTCTCCACCTTAAGCTACGAAGTCTGGTATAAAAATTCAAAATGGTATCTTGTTTGCAGTTTACAGCATCCCACGCTTAACAAGTAGCCTAGTTCCGTGAAGAACAAAATAGCCTCTTTTAATATATATTATCCTACTTGTGTTAATTGTCTTTATCAACATACAACATTCCAGTTTGATTGCTGTAATACATTCGTAGATATCGAGAACCGTCTAAATATTTCGGAAGGTCACCATGTTGGAATTTTATATACCTAGTCCTGCCATAAGTTTTGTCCCTCCTGTTTAGAGGCCTCTCAATTATTCGCAATTGGTGCAACCTCTACGATCGTGTGCACACTCCGTCACGTGACCATAACTGACGAGTAGCAAGCCAGTTGAGAGTTAGATTGCGCGCGGTAAACATGGAGTGGGGAGTAAGAGAAATTCGCATCGCTGTGGTTGCGTTACATATGTGCAACAAGTCACCAGTGGAGATATTTGAAATGTTAAAACAACTGAAATTAACAAAAGAAATGTGTACCGAACTATTAAGCGTTACAATGCCATCTCCTCTCTCAATGACAGGCCAAGAAGTGGCCGGCCACGCACGTCAAGAACGGCAGCAGCTATCCAAGCCGTACGACACAGAATTCAGAGAAATCCGCTCAGGAAACAGAAAATCATGGCACGGGAAATGAAAATACCAACCCGAACCATGTCACGGATCATCAAAGAAGCCCTCAGGCTTTCTGCCTATCGACTTAGCACTGGACAGCGACTGAATGCAGCTTTTCGAGAAATAAGGACCATAAGAGCGAAAAGGTTAAGTCAGCGGTACGCGTATGGTTGTCATAGGCAAATCCTGTTCACAGACGAAAATATTTCCACCGTGCAAGAAAAATTTAACCTCCAAAATGATAAAGTGTACGCCCGGAGTTCTCAAGAAGCGAGTGCAAAGGTTTCTAGGGTGGAAAGAGGGCACCACCCAAATTCAGTGATGGTTTGGTGGGGAGTGTCATTTGCGGGCAATACCCAGCTTCATTTTTGTGAACAGGGGGGTAAAAACGCGTGCAGCAAACTACCAAATGGACATTTTGGATAAGGTTGTAATGCCCTTAAATGATGGCTTGTTTGCAGGAAAGCAGTGGACATTTCAGCAAGATTCGGCACCTGCACACAAAGCAAAGACGACACAGGCCTGGCTGAGAACGAACGTGCCTGACTTTATCACCGCTGAATATTGGCCCTCTGGCAGTCCAGATCTCAAACCTTTGGATTATTGTCTATGGAATGTTTTAGAACAGAAAGCCTGCTCTAAGCCCCACAACAATATTGATACCCTGAAAGCAGATTTCGTGAAGGCAGCAGCTTTAATACCTCTGGAAGTGGTGCGTACAGCAATAGATCAGTGGCCCGACAGATTGAAGAAGTGTGCAAAGGCAAAGGGTGGACATTTTGAGTAATTTGTGTTGTTCATGTATTCATTAGCCTTTCGTGAATAAATTGCATAACTTGACTTGCATTTCGTTCTTTCACTCTTTCCCCTAGGGGCCTTTCTATTAGGGACAGAACTTATGGCAAGACTAGGTATCTAGGCCTAGGCCTTAGGGTTAGACTATGTACTATTACATGAAGATTATTGTGTAGGTGTAGTATTCCAACATCAATCGCATGATTAGGACATAAGAAATAAAATCAGATTTTAAAAATTCGCAGAGCTGCCATCTTGTGCTTATGAAAACAATTGCTAACTTATAAATCAGATGTCAGTGGATTGAAATTTGTATACGCATTTACCATACCAAGTTTTACTGCGTTCGGATGGTTAAATCGCGAGAGACGTCCGTTTAAATAGGCTATGTATATTTCGTTTCACCGCCATGTTGGATTTATGATCACCTGGTTATTGAAATTCCAATAGGTGAACTTATGTTCATAGCCTCTATCAACATACAAAATTTCAGTTCGATTGCTATCATAGATTAATAGATATTGAGAACCGTCTAAATATTTCGGTTGGTCGCCATTTTGGATTCTTATATATGTAGGCCATAGAGTTATGTACTATTAGAAGACGATTTTTGCGTAGGATCATTATTCAAACGTTCACTTCGATCGCATGATTAATACACGAGGAATAAATACGTAATATTGCAAACGTGCGCACAGCCGCCATCTTGAGGTTATGTGAACATTTGAACTAAATTAGATGCCAGTGCATTATAATGTGTATGGACATTTACTGCACCATATTTCACTGCACTCAAATGGTTAAATTGCGAGAAATGTATATTAAAATGCTTCACCTTGGCTTGGCCGCCATGTTCGTTGTGTGTTTTACAGGTTTTTCAAAGTCTCATAGCTGAACTTTCAGTAGTATCCTTTATCACCGTACAAAATTTCAGGGTGATATCAGTAATAGTTTCGGAGATATGGAATGCCGGTGAAATATTTCGCACAGCCGCCATCTTGAGGTTATGTAGACAATTGAACTAAATTAGATGCTAGTGCATTACAATGTGTTTAAATATTTGCTGCACCATGTTTCACTGTGCTCGAATAGTTATATCACGACAAAAGCATATTTAAAGATTTCAACAATGTTTGGCCAACATGTTCGTTTTGTACTTAACAGATGAACTTTTAGTAGTGCCCTTTGTCGCCGTACAAAATTTCAGGGTGATATCAGTAATAGTTTCGGAGATACGGAATGCTGATGAAATATTTCGCACAGCCACCATGTTGGATTGGTGAGACGTAATGAAATTTGAAGGGCACGGTCCGGGTCGGCCAAAATAGTAATATGACCTTACCGAGTTTCATTGAAATTACTCCAGCCGTTTATATTTTATTAGGGACACATTCGCATAAGCACACACACATACACACACACGGACAAAATTTTCATAAATGAAAATATGCTAAAAACACGAAAAATTAAATCTTCCCAAGGATGACTTGATTCAGTCAAAATTTGAGGAATTTTGTGCACGTATACAAGAGTTATGACGGGGGGGGGGGGGCGCAAACATATGTACAATTCGACGCCCTTAACACACACACACACATGCATCTCATAATCCTAATTTTGCATTGTGTGTGTGTGTGTGTGTGTGTGTGTGTGTGTGTGTGTGTGTGTGTGTGTGTGTGTGTGTGTGTGTGTGTGTGTGTGTGTGTGTGTGTGTGTGTGTGTAATAAAAATATTTTATTATATGCCATAGAATTTGATAAGGCCAAAACTGTTGCTAAGATTCCTGGATATCAAAACAGGTTAATTATAGACGCAATAGAGGTCGTGAAGCATTCCAATAATTCCAATTGTGAAGACGGATTCAGGCTTAGCAAGACATGGAAAGATCTCTCAGCGCGCGACTGGCTGAGACGCGGATTTATCATGGACCTGCGTGACAATAATGCAGAGCAAGCAGTAGTACAGTACAGCTGCACAGAAGAAACCCCTTTTGTTCCAAAAACCGTGCTATGGTTGGCTTTTAGTAAATCGTTAGAAAAGCCCAAGATAAGCTTAACTCTAAATTTCAGAATAATTTGCACGATCATTTTGTCGGAAAACTTAAAACATTTTTGAAAAGCGTTTTTCTCTGAAGTTTTTTAAACAAAAAATGTAGAGGATATTGTTACGGCTGTGAGTTTGTGTCATCGCTCGCCGCATGAGTCACAACTGCCCCAGGGCTGGGCTGTGCCCTGCCTCCTGTATTGCGTGCGCCTTATGCAACAGGGCTACTAGGACAAAGGGATAGTCCAGAATATTCGTGACTGAGCCAGTGATGGAAAACTCGAGAAGCCGTGAACCCTGGACGATTCTAGAATTCATTGAGTCACCAGCCTGCTATATAAGCGGCCTCAAAGTGAGGGGACTGAGTTTTCTGTGGGTGTGTGTTTTTGAGCGAGTGCGACAGAAGTGTGGTGACGAAGTGTCGTGCGAGTTACGAAATCCAGTGACATTGTTTTCCCAGCTTGTGGACAGCGAAACAGCGGGTAGCGGATTATCGTAAGTAACTGGAGTTGGTGTACATAAGGGAGAGGAGCCAGTAGTTTCTGTCAAGGCCACCGTACTCATTAAGACGGTTTAACTTCTGTGGTTTGTTGACAAGTGAAGGGGCCAAGAGCGCTCAAGGAAGAGACTTGAGGAAACTGGAGTAAGGTTCCAATTACTTGTATTTGCTGATGAGTAGTGTAATTTTCTGGCCGCAATAAAGTTAATTATTTCCTTAAAGAAACAATCTGTGTTGTGCTTCAACCCACCGTAATCCAGTTAACAAAAGTGCCACTAGGGGTGGCACGTAACAATATTGTCACCTACAATTTGTCTCATTGAGGTCATGTCATACGTTTTTAAATGCAGAAGCTAGGTGGCGCCAAAGTTTCCAAAAAAGTGTTTTTTCACTTTTTGTCCTAGAAAAAATGTTTTGTTCACAAAAGAGCGAATCAGAAATTTGTTCCTCTCAAAATTGTCTACAACATTTATTGAAACATTTTTTCCTCCGACTTACCGTTTCAAAGTTATAGTCTGCCGAAGTGTGAATGTTGTCCAACACCGGTCCCAGTCTAAACTATGCCCACCGCTCTCTCCGTAGTAACAATAGTAGCCTTGACTACGTAGCGTTGCATTTGCTGCGCTATAACTTTGGAACGGTAAGTCGGAGGAAACAAACGTTTAAATAAATGTTACAGACAATTTTTAGAGGAACAAATTTCTGATTCACTCTTTTGTGAAAAAAAAAACATTTTTTCTAGAACAAAAAGTGAAAAAACACTTTTTTGGAAACTTTGGCACCACCTAGCTTCTGTATTTAAAAACGTATGACATGACCTCAATGAGACAAATTGTAGGTGACAATATCCTCTACATTTTTTGTTTAAAAAACTTTTCTTTAAAATACGTAGATTCAGAGAAAAACGCTTTTTTTTTTTAGTTTTTCGACAACATGATACTACAAATTATTCCGAAATTTAGAGTTAAGCATTTTTTGTGCTTTTCTAACGATTTACAAAAATCCAACCATAGCATGGTTTTTGGAACAAAGCCATTCCAGCTGTACTGTACTACAGGCACGCCTGGCTGGCAATACAGGGGTGTGCAAATTATTAAATCGATGGCAGTTTTCCAACATTTAGGCTACTGTACTTTGTACGGTTTGTACAATGTAGGTGAAATGTTTTGCACGACGCTGAAATTATTTCAAATCTTTTATCAACAATCTTAATAACATTTTGTTAAAGAATCTGGCGCTGGCTACTTGGCTCAGCGGTAACGTTCTCGCTTCCTGAGCCCTAGATTGCAGGTTCGTATCCTGGTGCAGTCAGCTGGCAATTGTGGGTGCGCAAATGCGAGGGAGCCGTGTCAGACTGTCAGTAGATTTACTGGTACGTTAAAGATCCCCTTCGGGGCAAAATTACGGCAACTTGGCGTCTCTAAAAGCCACAGTAGTTAAAAGGGACGTAAAATCAATAACATTGTTAAAGAATCTGGCAGTAAACTAACTTATTTGTTTACAGTTTCCACTAGAAGATGAGCCTTGTTAATTCAGAATGCCACACGTTTTGTTTTGATTATTTTATTCTAGTGTAGTTTTCGAGTGAATTTAGTCCAGAGAGTTTGGAACTCTTTGATTACTAATTGTCCATTCTTGAACTATTTCGAGATTCGTGGATAATGGATTGAAATCACCTGATTTAGAGGATACATCCCAAAGTCAAATAAAAACAAGTAGTTCCGTAAAGAACTATACAGCCTATTTTCATATATCCTGCTCATGTTAATTGCCTCTATCAACATACAAAATTTCAGTTTGAAGGTTGTGATAGATTCGTAGATATTGAGAACCGTTTAAATATTTCAGTTGGTTCGCAGGTTCGATTTTTAGCCTATTTTCAATTTTGAAAAAATAGGCTTATGAGATCACCTTTTGTCCGTGTGTGTGTGCGTGTGTGTGTGTGTGTGTGTGTGTGTGTGTGTGTGATTCGTGTGTGTGTCCCCCCCTAATAAAATCTAAACGGCAGGAGCGATTTTAATGAAACTCGGAAAGTTCATAGCACTATTCCCGGCGACCTCGACCGTGCCCTTCAAATTTTGTTACGACTCACCAATCCAACATGGCGGCTGTGCGAAATATTTCACCAGCATTCAATAACTCCGAAACTATTACCGATATTACCCTGACATTTTCTATGGTGATAGAGGGAACTACTATAAGTTCACTTATGTGACTTTTGAAAACCTGGTAACAACAAAACCAACATGGCGGCCAAGCTAATTTGCGACTTTTAAATAGACGTTTCTCGCGATTTGACCAACCAAACGCAATGAAACTTGGTACAGTATATGTTTATATACATTGTAATGCACCGACATCTAACTTCGTTCAATTGTTTACATAATCACAAGATGGCGGATGTGCGAAATATTTCACTGGCATTCTATATCAGTAGGATAAATAAGCCGGTTCTGGGGCAGGGGCTAATGGGCAAGATGGCCGCCGCGCGCAATCACTCTATGTTATTCTTATGGAGGGGTCAGTCAGAGCTGGGGCAGGGGGCTAATGGGCAAGATGGCCGCCATGTCCTGAGACCGTGCATTATGTCACAGGGGAAGTTCGGCCGTGTAGTTACTAAATGGAATATTTATTATTATTATTATTAATTTTATTTGGTAATTATTGATTGATAGCTTGCCACGGTGGGTGAGTGGTTATCGTGTCGGACTACCAACCCCCCCCCCCCAAGCTTGTAGGTTCGCTCTTGGTCGTGGTAAGTGATTTTTGAAAATTGGCAAAAATTAATACACGCATGTCATACGATGTAGGCATGTAAATGAACCCAGGGAGAGGTCGGCTATGTAGTTGCCAAATGGAATATTTATTATTATTATTATTAGGTAATTATTAATTGATCATGTATAATGAAGACCAGCCTTATATTGTCCACCTCTTGGTGCAGTGGCTAGCATTCTTGGAGGTTATTCCTGAGGTTCGAATCCCGGCTCTGCCAAGAAATTTAATTTCTGGTCTCAGGAGTGGAACGGGGTACATTCAGCCTTGTGAGGCAAAACTGACAGGACCTGGCTTTTAATTCATACCTCAACCATTCTGCCTAACCCAACTTCACCTAACCTAACCTAACCTAACATAACCTAATCTAACCTAACCTAACTTCAAAGTCAGAGCAAATATAAGAGCAAATGTAATAGCACACATAATAAACTAAGTTATAACCTAACCTAACTTCACCTAATCCAGCCTCACCTAACCTAACATAACCTAACCTAACATAACCTAACTTTAAAGTAAGAGCAAAAATGTAAGAGCAAATAAAAGAGCACAAATAATAAACTTAGTAATAATCTAACCACACCTAACCTAACTTAACCTAACCTAACATAACCTAACTTCAAAGTGAGAGCAAAAATGTAAGAGCAAATGAGAGAGCACAAATAATAAACTTAGTTATAACCTAACCTAACCCACAGAAACCTAATTTAAAGACTTTAGATTTTATATTTTAACATTTTAGATTTTTGATTTTTTTCATTTTACATTTTTTAGATTTTACATTTTACATTTTAGATTTTTGTATTTTAGATGTTAGTTTTTTTTTAGATTTTACATTTTAAATTTAAGATTTTTTGATTTTAAATTTTATTTTTTACATTTTCCGAAAAGAGTAAACTACAAGGCTACATACCTAACCTCACCAAACCTAAGTTTACCAAACCTAACTTAAGCTAATCCAAAGGCTAATGCACATCCACTAAGTATATAAGGGCACAAGCAACTATCCTTATGCTAGTCATATAGGCTACTGTACAACATGATCACTACCCCCCCCCCCCCCCACTGGGTATTTCTTTTTTCATTTTTGTTGTTTACACATTTATCAATTTTCCAATTTTCAATTTTCAGTTTTTTTAAATGTTAGTTTTTAAGTTTTTCAATTTCATAATATGGAAACATGGATTTTGCATTTTGTTGTTTACACATTTATCAATTTCACAATTTCCCAATTACAGTTTTTAAAATGCCAGTTTAAAGTTTTTCAATTTCATGATATAGAAACATGGATTTCCCATTTGTTGTTTACACATTTGTCAATTTACCAAATTCCCATTTACAGTTTTTTAAAATTTTAGTTTAATGTTTTTTCTATTTTGTCAATATGGAAACATGGATTTTCCAATTTGTGTTTTACATGTTCATTTTGCATTAGGAGTGGAGAGAGGTGGGTAGTAATTAAAAATGTACAAGCAGTGTCCATACAATATTTTTATTTTAAATACATGTACACTATTTACACATTATACATTTTTACATATATTCTTTTTTTTGTTATAAATTGTACAGTTTTTTTATTGTTTTCTATTTTTTATTTTCTTATTATGAATACTATTTTTTGTGTGTGTTCTATTTTTGTAGTGCTATTGTTTTAATTTTTTAAATTTTATTGTTTTATGTATTTGCTAGGCTCATGCAGAGGATTTTGATATTCATAACTTAACTCTTTAAGCATGGTCAATGATTGAGTAATGACCATAGGCATGTGTACCTATACCATCAGCATCAATCACTCTTTTATCATCACCAGGACACAAAGCAATTTTGTTTAGTCTTATAGATGATATGTCATGTTGTTTAGAAGCGATAATGTTCATTGGTATTCTTTTTACATTGTTTTTCATGACACAATCCTTATAATCTTGAAAGCTTATACTATTTTTGACAACACTTCTGTTAATACCTTTAATCTTTTTGATTTCTTTACCATTTATGTCTAAAGCGTACATTTTAGCTCTAAGTCCAACAAATGCTTTTATAATTTGTCCACAAGCCTCGTCTTTAAATTTCCCCAATGTTTTCTTGTTTGATGTAGAGTAACATATGTGATTAGTAGGATAATCTGATGTGTTCAGGTGTTGTAGGAAATCCAACTTGTCTTGATATACATCTGGGGTGTTAACCAAATATATGAACGAGTCAGTATCCATATACATGAGTTTAAGATTGTCCATGCCATAATAAGGTAGCAGGACATCATAGTGGTGGGAATACATGAGAGTTTTTGAAATATCCAGTATACACATTCCAATATATATAGGCTTATTGAATACAATGTTACGTTTAGCCATGTGGAAAGCAGCTAGGTTAGGGCCATAAATTGTTCTGTCGATAAATGTCGGCTTTGCTATTAGCTTTTCTGCCTTTTTGCTGTCAGTCACAAGACGTATGTCTATTCTTTTACGGATATTTTCCATTGTTTTCCCAAAAATGGCATTGTTGAATAATTTGTACAGATTTTTCTCAAAATCATTTTTGGCTTGTTTTCGAAGGTTGTTATTAAAATCAACGTATGCCTTTAACCAAGGTCTTTGTTTAAACTTTAACACACGATGAATTTTTATCAATTTTATTCCATGATCTAAAGCCTGTTTTAATGCCATGTAGTGAACAACATATCGCCTTCGATTTCCAAGATGAGGAATTAGTTTTTTCAGAGACGAATCCTTAGGTTGTGTACACTCTGGTAGGAAAGGTAAATCGTTGTGTAGATCATGAAGGTCAGATGGGTAATCAACATCAACGTCTAGAATGTATCCCACAGGATCGTCTTTCTTTAGTTTTTCTAGATCAACAGTATCTGGAGAAACCCACTGAAATCCACCATAAGGAAGGGAGTGGCACATAGCCCACCCGTATTGGTTGTTGGCATCATCATAGGTAATAAACTGCGATGGTTTCTCAGAATCATAGGTTTCCATGTATTTATTGTTAGCTTCAGCATACCGATGAGACACCTGGCATATGCCTCCACGTATTCCAGACTCGATTAAAAGAATCTGATCGTAATCCTGTAGCAATTCCAGTTCAATGCCTGTGTAAAGGAGCATTGCCTCGAAACTTAAACCAGGCGAAGTAAAGAAGTGTGCAGCATCCACTCGGTGTGTTTCTAGTGTTTTGTTTCTAAACGTTTCAAAGCTGTCTGCAAGAAGGAGTACATCTGATGTTAGGTAGAGGTCACTATATTCCCCTAGAGTTTTAATGTTGAACTGATTCCACACATTTTTGGCATGTTCATAGTCTTCTTGACTAACATCTTCTTGACTTAATTTGTTAAAGAATAGCTCTTTTGGAGGTAAACACGTTTCACTTAACTTTTCCCATGAATCAATGTAATCATAACAAAATACCCCTTTACGAGTCATGAGCGTTGCATTTTCTTTTCCAAAGTACTTGCTTGTTTCAGGGTGTGATGTTAAGTTGGAAACTAAGTTTTCCAAACTACTCGGCATTAACCGAAACGTGTCCACAAATCGAAGCTTAACATTTCCTACATATTTGGTGAAGGAAATGTACTTTTCTTTGGAGTTAGCGATAACATCCACTCTCTCAGTAGTACATCCCAATTGCTTTACAATGAAATTTGCGTCGTAGCCACTCATATTATGTAAAAACACAGGAACGGGGTTACGTGTTTTACACCTCAAATTACAGTTATTGTGAGCACTTCCACGGTATTCCCCTGTAATATGGCAGTGGTCTCGAACTTTCCAGTCCTCTTTGGTGAATGGTTTTCGACACAAATAACAGGTTTCAGAACATTGGAACTCTGCTTCTTGATCCTGAGTTAAGGCCTTTGGAACATTTAAGCTGTAAAGGCGATCAATTTCATTAGCTATTGAGATCAAACAGTCCATAAACTTTTCTGCAGCGTCAGGTCCACGATAAATAACAGGTTGGCTTGGAAGATTTGTCTTTATGTGTTCCACAGCGGGTGATGGTTTAACGTATATACCAAAGCTCATAGGAACATGACTCTGGTATGGCACTGTATAACTTGCTTTAGGATTGGGCAAACATGTTTGATATGGTAAGAGTATACTTTCGAAATCTGCATAGATAACGTAAGGTATTCTTAGCATTTTTTCCACGTTTAAAAATTTGACAATGGGGTTTTTAATAGGCATTTCAACCCTAGCAATGTCATGCTGGACACACAAAGCTCTATGTTCTTTTAATTTTTCCATTCCTTGTTGTCCATATTGATTATCAAAGTGAGTAAAACACCGTTTACACGTATATATCTTATGTTCACGGCGGGTAATCTGATGTGCTACTAGTTTATCAAAATCTTTGATAAAGACGTAGTGGTTCTGTCCGGATAATGAACTTAGCAGAAGGAGGTCACGATGGTCTTGCAGCTCTTGATCCACAACCTTTAGAGGGAACAGTTTATTGTCTTCTTCCAATCCAAATACATTAATGGATATATCGTTAGCTTTTTCAAATTTGGGAATGTCTGCTAGCGATGTAGGAAATGATATTGTTGAAAAATCATACTTGTTTTCCAGATCCTTGTATTTACTAATGCGTTTAGCATCAGTTTTAACCAGTTTTGCTAAAATGGCATACATAAAACACCTCTCATCCTTAAAGTTTTGAGGATTAATGCAGGCTTTTCTTGCTTGTATAACTGCTGGTAATGGAATATATGTGCTTCCACGCAAGGGATTATACTTATTTATTTTTAATCGTACTCCTTCCACTGCTAACAAAGCCCAATTACTGCCTTTTAGCTCAGATTCCTCCATTTCCGTAGTTAACTTTGTAAATTGTGTTTCCAAGAAACTACTTAAGTCAGTTTCCAAAAATAGGGCCTGATTTCGTGTTTTAAAAGCACGATCTGTAATTTCATTGGTAGATGTATGAATGAATCTACATTCAGCCACAAGATTAACTTTTATCGACTTGTGCATTGCTAGTTCTTTCTGCATAGCTTGCATTATTTGCTGTTTGGACTCTTTAAGGTATGAATTTAAATCCTTGCACGTATCGCAACGAATGAAATAGGATTTAAGTCGACCTTCAAAAGATGTCTCATATTCAATAAGTCCATTTTTGTCAGGGACCAATGACAGTAGGTAATGTTTTGTAGGCTCTGCCTTTTGTCTTTTAGCTGCCGACACAACATTACAACATTCTTCATGACGACGTCCATTGTAGGCATTGTTGAATGTACTACCACAGGTCTTGCACTCATGAAATTCACCACACGATACTTCATGTCACTTCCTATGATAGTCTCGAAGAAAAGTCTTTCCACACTCTTTACACATATAGCTAGGAATGGCTTCTTCCATTATGAATGTTGATTTCTGCAAACAGCTGCTTACTGCGTATCACAGGGCTAGAGGTTGGTCGGTGAGACGGTCTTTCACGATGTGAACACCGTGAGAGGTAGTAGTCAACTGGTGATATTCTTGTGAAGGGTCCTCTAATATACCCCTAGTCTAGACCAACAGCTCTTTACAGCGTATGACAAGGCTGTATACTGGATAGTGAGACGGTCTTTCACGTTGTGAACACTGTAACAAGTAGTAGTCAACTGATTATATACTTGCTAAGGGTTCTCTAATATACAATAGTCAAGACCAACAGCTACTTACTGAGTAGTACAAGGCTGTACAATAGTTGTTTTAACAGTCTTTCACGATGTGGTCACTGTGAATGGTGGTAGTCAACTGATGATATTCTTGATAAGGGTCCTCTAATGTACCCCTAGTCTAGACCAACAGCTCTTTACAGCGTATGACAAGGCTGTATACTGGACAGTGAGACGGTCTTTCACGATGTGAACACTGTAACAGGTAGTAGTCAACTGAAAATATTCTTATGGCCTACTCAAGGTTATCAGGTACTTACTGCATATCAAAAGGCTGTACACTCATGTGTGTTAGGCACTCTTTCTTGCTAAGGACCCCAATATTCCCTACACAAGGCTATACATGTTAGATCTAAACACTTAGTGGTTAATTGTATATTCAATTTTTGTACAAAGCTTACACAAGCACGTTTTTTATGAGGTAAAACTTTGTTAAATAACTGCATGCGACACGCAAAGTATGTTGCCGCTATCTAGCGGTGACTATGAGAACTACTTGACCGACCAGCATGCTACCTAGCGCTCCATTTCAATACTCGCTCACTGAACGAACAGCATGCTATCTAGCGGTCGATATCAATACTCACTCAACTACCAGCCTACTACCTATCGGTCAATATAACAACTCACTCAACTACCAACATGCTACATGGCTTTTTTGGTCAGTTTTTTGTTGGCTTTTTTTTGTTCAGTTTCTGTTGGCTTATGTTGGCTTTTATTGGCTTTTGTTGGCTTTTGTTGGCTTTTTGTTGGCTTTTTGTTGGCTTTTGTTGGCTTTTGTATTAGCTCTTTCATATTTGCTCTTGCTTGTGGGGGCTTATTTGGTCTTGGAAAGTATGTCAGTCCTTTTTTATGGCTGTAAAATGCTTACAGCCATGTTTGTAAGCAGCAACAACAACAACAACACACAAAATTCCAAAAAAAATCGAAAGTACTCTAAGTTTTATCAATGACTCTCAACTCTTACACTTACCTCTATCCCATGCATAGTCAAAAATTAGTGTATTTTTCAAATTTTTCAAAAAATATTTGGAAAGTAGGCTATATCATTAAACTAAAAATCCTGAAAAGACATATGTTAACTCCAACACCTACTTCTATACCACTCTCAGTCCAAAAATAGTGTATTTTTCAAATTTTCCAAAACATATTTCCAAAATGGATTATATTTCCGAAATTAAAAAGTTAACAAAAATGTTTGTTTGACATAAATAAATGGCCTTTGCCTCCTCTACCACTGTACCAAGTCCCAGGTCTCCAGGACAAAAAATAAAATTTTTAAAAAGCGTTTTATTTCCAAAATTAGGAATTTTACAAACACATTTGTCTGACGTAAATCAATGGTCATTACCCCCTCTACCCCCCCCCCCCCACTAAGTCACATGTCTCTAGAACAACAAAAATAAAATTTTGAAAATGGGCTTATATTTCCAAAATTAGGAATTTTACAAAAACGTTTGTCTGACGTAAATCAATGGTCTGTACCCCCTCTATCCCCATACCAAGTCTCAGGTCTTTAGGTCAACAAAAATAAAATTTGGAAAAAATGGTCACTATTTTGGAAACTAGGAATTCTACAAAAAAGTTTGTTTAACATAAATGAAAGGTCTCTATCCCTTCTACCTGTAAACCAAGTTCCAGGTCCGTATGACAAAAATGAAAAAGTTCAACTGGGAAAGTAGGCGATTTTTCATATAACCAAACATTCTAAAATGTGTTCTATGGGCTTAAAAGAATGGCCTCTATGTCCTTTATTTTTTTAAATAAAACTTTTTTATTTTTTACACTTTTTTGAAAAAAGTTCAATTTTTAAAATTCTATATTTTGGAAACTAGGAATTCTACAAAAAACCTTCTTTGACATAATTTAATGGCCCTGACCCCATCTACCACCAAAATAAATTTCAAGTCTCTAGAATGAAAAATAACAGTAGTGGAGTGGTGGTGCTTCTAACCAGTGTCATGGCCGTCGCGTGGACTCACGCGGCGGCCATGACACTATTTGGAAGCGCCACCACTCCACTACTGTTATTTTTCATTCTAGAGACTTGAAATTTATTTTGGTGGTAGATGGGGTCAGGGCCATTAAATTATGTCAAAGAAGGTTTTTTGTAGAATTCCTAGTTTCCAAAATATAGAATTTTAAAAATTGAACTTTTTTCAAAAAAGTGTAAAAAATAAAAAAGTTTTATTTAAAAAAATAAAGGACATAGAGGCCATTCTTTTAAGCCCATAGAACACATTTTAGAATGTTTGGTTATATGAAAAATCGCCTACTTTCCCAGTTGAACTTTTTCATTTTTGTCATACGGACCTGGAACTTGGTTTACAGGTAGAAGGGATAGAGACCTTTCATTTATGTTAAACAAACTTTTTTGTAGAATTCCTAGTTTCCAAAATAGTGACCATTTTTTCCAAATTTTATTTTTGTTGACCTAAAGACCTGAGACTTGGTATGGGGATAGAGGGGGTACAGACCATTGATTTACGTCAGACAAACGTTTTTGTAAAATTCCTAATTTTGGAAATATAAGCCCATTTTCAAAATTTTATTTTTGTTGTTCTAGAGACATGTGACTTAGTGGGGGGGGGGGGTAGAGGGGGTAATGACCATTGATTTACGTCAGACAAATGTGTTTGTAAAATTCCTAATTTTGGAAATAAAACGCTTTTTAAAAATTTTATTTTTTGTCCTGGAGACCTGGGACTTGGTACAGTGGTAGAGGAGGCAAAGGCCATTTATTTATGTCAAACAAACATTTTTGTTAACTTTTTAATTTCGGAAATATAATCCATTTTGGAAATATGTTTTGGAAAATTTGAAAAATACACTATTTTTGGACTGAGAGTGGTATAGAAGTAGGTGTTGGAGTTAACATATGTCTTTTCAGGATTTTTAGTTTAATGATATAGCCTACTTTCCAAATATTTTTTGAAAAATTTGAAAAATACACTAATTTTTGACTATGCATGGGATAGAGGTAAGTGTAAGAGTTGAGAGTCATTGATAAAACTTAGAGTACTTTCGATTTTTTTTGGAATTTTGTGTGTTGTTGTTGTTGTTGCTGCTTACAAACATGGCTGTAAGCATTTTACAGCCATAAAAAAGGACTGACATACTTTCCAAGACCAAATAAGCCCCCACAAGCAAGAGCAAATATGAAAGAGCTAATACAAAAGCCAACAAAAGCCAACAAAAAGCCAACAAAAAGCCAACAAAAGCCAACAAAAGCCAATAAAAGCCAACATAAGCCAACAGAAACTGAACAAAAAAAAAGCCAACAAAAAACTGACCAAAAAAGCCATGTAGCATGTTGGTAGTTGAGTGAGTTGTTATATTGACCGATAGGTAGTAGGCTGGTAGTTGAGTGAGTATTGATATCGACCGCTAGATAGCATGCTGTTCGTTCAGTGAGCGAGTATTGAAATGGAGCGCTAGGTAGCATGCTGGTCGGTCAAGTAGTTCTCATAGTCACCGCTAGATAGCGGCAACATACTTTGCGTGTCGCATGCAGTTATTTAACAAAGTTTTACCTCATAAAAAACGTGCTTGTGTAAGCTTTGTACAAAAATTGAATATACAATTAACCACTAAGTGTTTAGAACTAACATGTATAGCCTTGTGTAGGGAATATTGGGGTCCTTAGCAAGAAAGAGTGCCTAACACACATGAGTGTACAGCCTTTTGATATGCAGTAAGTACCTGATAACCTTGAGTAGGCCATAAGAATATTTTCAGTTGACTACTACCTGTTACAGTGTTCACATCGTGAAAGACCGTCTCACTGTCCAGTATACAGCCTTGTCATACGCTGTAAAGAGCTGTTGGTCTAGACTAGGGGTACATTAGAGGACCCTTATCAAGAATATCATCAGTTGACTACCACCATTCACAGTGACCACATCGTGAAAGACTGTTAAAACAACTATTGTACAGCCTTGTACTACTCAGTAAGTAGCTGTTGGTCTTGACTATTGTATATTAGAGAACCCTTAGCAAGTATATAATCAGTTGACTACTACTTGTTACAGTGTTCACATCGTGAAAGACCGTCTCACTATCCAGTATACAGCCTTGTCATACGCTGTAAAGAGCTGTTGGTCTAGACTAGGGGTATATTAGAGGACCCTTCACAAGAATATCACCAGTTGACTACTACCTCTCACGGTGTTCACATCGTGAAAGACCGTCTCACCGACCAACCTCTAGCCCTGTGATACGCAGTAAGCAGCTGTTTGCAGAAATCAACATTCATAATGGAAGAAGCCATTCCTAGCTATATGTGTAAAGAGTGTGGAAAGACTTTTCTTCGAGACTATCATAGGAAGCGACATGAAGTATCGTGTGGTGAATTTCATGAGTGCAAGACCTGTGGTAGTACATTCAACAATGCCTACAATGGACGTCGTCATGAAGAATGTTGTAATGTTGTGTCGGCAGCTAAAAGACAAAAGGCAGAGCCTACAAAACATTACCTACTGTCATTGGTCCCTGACAAAAATGGACTTATTGAATATGAGACATCTTTTGAAGGTCGACTTAAATCCTATTTCATTCGTTGCGATACGTGCAAGGATTTAAATTCATACCTTAAAGAGTCCAAACAGCAAATAATGCAAGCTATGCAGAAAGAACTAGCAATGCACAAGTCGATAAAAGTTAATCTTGTGGCTGAATGTAGATTCATTCATACATCTACCAATGAAATTACAGATCGTGCTTTTAAAACACGAAATCAGGCCCTATTTTTGGAAACTGACTTAAGTAGTTTCTTGGAAACACAATTTACAAAGTTAACTACGGAAATGGAGGAATCTGAGCTAAAAGGCAGTAATTGGGCTTTGTTAGCAGTGGAAGGAGTACGATTAAAAATAAATAAGTATAATCCCTTGCGTGGAAGCACATATATTCCATTACCAGCAGTTATACAAGCAAGAAAAGCCTGCATTAATCCTCAAAACTTTAAGGATGAGAGGTGTTTTATGTATGCCATTTTAGCAAAACTGGTTAAAACTGATGCTAAACGCATTAGTAAATACAAGGATCTGGAAAACAAGTATGATTTTTCAACAATATCATTTCCTACATCGCTAGCAGACATTCCCAAATTTGAAAAAGCTAACGATATATCCATTAATGTATTTGGATTGGAAGAAGACAATAAACTGTTCCCTCTAAAGGTTGTGGATCAAGAGCTGCAAGACCATCGTGACCTCCTTCTGCTAAGTTCATTATCCGGACAGAACCACTACGTCTTTATCAAAGATTTTGATAAACTAGTAGCACATCAGATTACCCGCCGTGAACATAAGATATATACGTGTAAACGGTGTTTTACTCACTTTGATAATCAATATGGACAACAAGGAATGGAAAAATTAAAAGAACATAGAGCTTTGTGTGTCCAGCATGACATTGCTAGGGTTGAAATGCCTATTAAAAACCCCATTGTCAAATTTTTAAACGTGGAAAAAATGCTAAGAATACCTTACGTTATCTATGCAGATTTCGAAAGTATACTCTTACCATATCAAACATGTTTGCCCAATCCTGAAGCAAGTTATACAGTGCCATACCAGAGTCATGTTCCTATGAGCTTTGGTATATACGTTAAACCATCACCCGCTGTGGAACACATAAAGACAAATCTTCCAAGCCAACCTGTTATTTATCGTGGACCTGACGCTGCAGAAAAGTTTATGGACTGTTTGATCTCAATAGCTAATGAAATTGATCGCCTTTACAGCTTAAATGTTCCAAAGGCCTTAACTCAGGATCAAGAAGCAGAGTTCCAATGTTCTGAAACCTGTTATTTGTGTCGAAAACCATTCACCAAAGAGGACTGGAAAGTTCGAGACCACTGCCATATTACAGGGGAATACCGTGGAAGTGCTCACAATAACTGTAATTTGAGGTGTAAAACACGTAACCCCGTTCCTGTGTTTTTACATAATATGAGTGGCTACGACGCAAATTTCATTGTAAAGCAATTGGGATGTACTACTGAGAGAGTGGATGTTATCGCTAACTCCAAAGAAAAGTACATTTCCTTCACCAAATATGTAGGAAATGTTAAGCTTCGATTTGTGGACACGTTTCGGTTAATGCCGAGTAGTTTGGAAAACTTAGTTTCCAACTTAACATCACACCCTGAAACAAGCAAGTACTTTGGAAAAGAAAATGCAACGCTCATGACTCGTAAAGGGGTATTTTGTTATGATTACATTGATTCATGGGAAAAGTTAAGTGAAACGTGTTTACCTCCAAAAGAGCTATTCTTTAACAAATTAAGTCAAGAAGATGTTAGTCAAGAAGACTATGAACATGCCAAAAATGTGTGGAATCAGTTCAACATTAAAACTCTAGGGGAATATAGTGACCTCTACCTAACATCAGATGTACTCCTTCTTGCAGACAGCTTTGAAACGTTTAGAAACAAAACACTAGAAACACACCGAGTGGATGCTGCACACTTCTTTACTTCGCCTGGTTTAAGTTTCGAGGCAATGCTCCTTTACACAGGCATTGAACTGGAATTGCTACAGGATTACGATCAGATTCTTTTAATCGAGTCTGGAATACGTGGAGGCATATGCCAGGTGTCTCATCGGTATGCTGAAGCTAACAATAAATACATGGAAACCTATGATTCTGAGAAACCATCGCAGTTTATTACCTATGATGATGCCAACAACCAATACGGGTGGGCTATGTGCCACTCCCTTCCTTATGGTGGATTTCAGTGGGTTTCTCCAGATACTGTTGATCTAGAAAAACTAAAGAAAGACGATCCTGTGGGATACATTCTAGACGTTGATGTTGATTACCCATCTGACCTTCATGATCTACACAACGATTTACCTTTCCTACCAGAGTGTACACAACCTAAGGATTCGTCTCTGAAAAAACTAATTCCTCATCTTGGAAATCGAAGGCGATATGTTGTTCACTACATGGCATTAAAACAGGCTTTAGATCATGGAATAAAATTGATAAAAATTCATCGTGTGTTAAAGTTTAAACAAAGACCTTGGTTAAAGGCATACGTTGATTTTAATAACAACCTTCGAAAACAAGCCAAAAATGATTTTGAGAAAAATCTGTACAAATTATTCAACAATGCCATTTTTGGGAAAACAATGGAAAATATCCGTAAAAGAATAGACATACGTCTTGTGACTGACAGCAAAAAGGCAGAAAAGCTAATAGCAAAGCCGACATTTATCGACAGAACAATTTATGGCCCTAACCTAGCTGCTTTCCACATGGCTAAACGTAACATTGTATTCAATGAGCCTATATATATTGGAATGTGTATACTGGATATTTCAAAAACTCTCATGTATTCCCACCACTATGATGTCCTGCTACCTTATTATGGCATGGACAATCTTAAACTCATGTATATGGATACTGACTCGTTCATATATTTGGTTAACACCCCAGATGTATATCAAGACAAGTTGGATTTCCTACAACACCTGGACACATCAGATTATCCTACTAATCACATATGTTACTCTACATCAAACAAGAAAACATTGGGGAAATTTAAAGACGAGGCTTGTGGACAAATTATAAAAGCATTTGTTGGACTTAGAGCTAAAATGTACGCTTTAGACATAAATGGTAAAGAAATCAAAAAGATTAAAGGTATTAACAGAAGTGTTGTCAAAAATAGTATAAGCTTTCAAGATTATAAGGATTGTGTCATGAAAAACAATGTAAAAAGAATACCAATGAACATTATCGCTTCTAAACAACATGACATATCATCTATAAGACTAAACAAAATTGCTTTGTGTCCTGGTGATGATAAAAGAGTGATTGATGCTGATGGTATAGGTACACATGCCTATGGTCATTACTCAATCATTGACCATGCTTAAAGAGTTAAGTTATGAATATCAAAATCCTCTGCATGAGCCTAGCAAATACATAAAACAATCAAATTTAAAAAATTAAAACAATAGCACTACAAAAATAGAACACACACAAAAAATAGTATTCATAATAAGAAAATAAAAAATAGAAAACAATAAAAAAACTGTACAATTTATAACAAAAAAAAGAATATATGTAAAAATGTATAATGTGTAAATAGTGTACATGTATTTAAAATAAAAATATTGTATGGACACTGCTTGTACATTTTTAATTACTACCCACCTCTCTCCACTCCTAATGCAAAATGAACATGTAAAACACAAATTGGAAAATCCATGTTTCCATATTGACAAAATAGAAAAAACATTAAACTGAAATTTTAAAAAACTGTAAATGGGAATTTGGTAAATTGACAAATGTGTAAACAACAAATGGGAAATCCATGTTTCTATATCATGAAATTGAAAAACTTTAAACTGGCATTTTAAAAACTGTAATTGGGAAATTGTGAAATTGATAAATGTGTAAACAACAAAATGCAAAATCCATGTTTCCATATTATGAAATTGAAAAACTTAAAAACTAACATTTAAAAAAACTGAAAATTGAAAATTGGAAAATTGATAAATGTGTAAACAACAAAAATGAAAAAAGAAATACCCAGTGGGGGGGGGGGGGGGGGTAGTGATCATGTTGTACAGTAGCCTATATGACTAGCATAAGGATAGTTGCTTGTGCCCTTATATACTTAGTGGATGTGCATTAGCCTTTGGATTAGCTTAAGTTAGGTTTGGTAAAGTTAGGTTTGGTGAGGTTAGGTATGTAGCCTTGTAGTTTACTCTTTTCGGAAAATGTAAAAAATAAAATCTAAAATCAAAAAATCTTAAATTTAAAATGTAAAATCTAAAAAAAAACTAACATCTAAAATACAAAAATCTAAAATGTAAAATGTAAAATCTAAAAAATGTAAAATGAAAAAAATCAAAAATCTAAAATGTTAAAATATAAAATCTAAAGTCTTTAAATTAGGTTTCTGTGGGTTAGGTTAGGTTATAACTAAGTTTATTATTTGTGCTCTCTCATTTGCTCTTACATTTTTGCTCTCACTTTGAAGTTAGGTTATGTTAGGTTAGGTTAAGTTAGGTTAGGTGTGGTTAGATTATTACTAAGTTTATTATTTGTGCTCTTTTATTTGCTCTTACATTTTTGCTCTTACTTTAAAGTTAGGTTATGTTAGGTTAGGTTAGGTTAGGTTAGGTGAGGCTGGATTAGGTGAAGTTAGGTTAGGTTATAACTTAGTTTATTATGTGTGCTATTACATTTGCTCTTATATTTGCTCTGACTTTGAAGTTAGGTTAGGTTAGATTAGGTTATGTTAGGTTAGGTTAGGTTAGGTGAAGTTGGGTTAGGCAGAATGGTTGAGGTATGAATTAAAAGCCAGGTCCTGTCAGTTTTGCCTCACAAGGCTGAATGTACCCCGTTCCACTCCTGAGACCAGAAATTAAATTTCTTGGCAGAGCCGGGATTCGAACCTCAGGAATAACCTCCAAGAATGCTAGCCACTGCACCAAGAGGTGGACAATATAAGGCTGGTCTTCATTATACATGATCAATTAATAATTACCTAATAATAATAATAATAAATATTCCATTTGGCAACTACATAGCCGACCTCTCCCTGGGTTCATTTACATGCCTACATCGTATGACATGCGTGTATTAATTTTTGCCAATTTTCAAAAATCACTTACCACGACCAAGAGCGAACCTACAAGCTTGGGGGGGGGGTTGGTAGTCCGACACGATAACCACTCACCCACCGTGGCAAGCTATCAATCAATAATTACCAAATAAAATTAATAACAATAATAATAAATATTCCATTTAGTAACTACACGGCCGAACTTCCCCTGTGACATAATGCACGGTCTCAGGACATGGCGGCCATCTTGCCCATTAGCCCCCTGCCCCAGCTCTGACTGACCCCTCCATAAGAATAACATAGAGTGATTGCGCGCGGCGGCCATCTTGCCCATTAGCCCCTGCCCCAGAACCGGCTTATTTATCCTACTTATATCTCTGAAACTATTAGCGGTATCTCCCTAAAATTTTGTACGGAGATAAAGGGCACTACTGGAAGTCCATCTATAAGATTTTCAAAAACCGGTTAACTACAAAACGAACATGGCGGCCAAGCGAATTTGTACATTTTAAATAGACCTTTCTCGCGATTTAATGTTCCAAGCGCACTGAGACCTGGTACAGGAAATATTTATACACATTGTAATCCACTGGTATCTAATTTAGTTCAATTGTTTACATAACCTCAAGATGGCGGCAGTGCGAATTTTAAAATTAAGTTTTTATTTCTTGTGATGTAGTCATGCGATCGAAGTGAAAGTTTGAATAATGAACCTACGCAATAATTTTCCTTTAATGGTACATGACTCTATGGCCTATACATTTAACAATCCAACATGGCGACCATCCGAAATATTTAGACGATACTGAATATCTACGAATCTATTTTAGCAATCAAACTGCTTTTTTTAATGTTCATAGGGGCTATGAACTTAAGTTCACCTATAGGACTTTAAATAACCTGGTGATCACAAATCCAACATGGCGGTGACGCGAATTATAAATATTCACATGGACGTTTCTCGCAATTTAACCATCCGCGTGCAGTGAAACTTGGTACAGTAAATCTTTATCCGAATGTTAATCCACTGGCATCTAATTTATTTCAATTGTTTCCATAACCTCAAGATGGCAGCTGTGAAAAATTTTTAAATCTCCTTGATTTTTCTTGTGTCCTAATTATGCGATTGAAGTTTGAATACTACACGTTCACAATAATCTGCATGTAACAGTACATAACTCTAGGACCTACATATATAAAATCCAACATGGCGACCATCCGAAATATTTAGTCGGTTCTCAATATCTACGAATCTATTACAGCAATCAATCTGAAATTGTGTATGTTGATAGTGGCAATTAATATAAGTAGGATATATGAAAATAGGCTGTATAGTTCTTCACGGAACTACTTGTTATTTATGTGCTATTACATGAAGATTATTGTGTACGTGTGGTATTCAAATTTCAATCGCATGATTAGAACACAAGAAGTAAAAACGAGATTTTATAATTTTGCACAGCTGCCATCTTGTGGTTATGATAACAATTGAAATAAATTAGATGCCAGTGGAATAACATTTGTATAAGTATTTAACGTGCAATGTTTCACTGCACTCGGATGGTTGAATCGTGAGAAACGTTCATTTAAATATGTATAATTCGCGTCGCCGCCATATTGGATTTCTGCTCACCAGGTTACTGAAAGTTCTTTAGGTGAACTTACGTTCATAGCCTCTATGAACTTTTAAAAAAAGCTGTTTGATTGCTGTAAAAGATTCTTAGATATTAAGAACCATCTAAATATTTCGAATGCTCTCCATTTTGGATTGTTATTTGTATAGGCCATAGAGTTATGTACCATCAAAGGAAAATTACTCAAACTTTCACTTCGATAGCATGATTACAACAGAAGAAATAAAAACTTAATTTTAAAATTTCGCACAGCCGCCATCTTGAGGTTACGTAAACAATTGAACTGAATTAGATGCCAGTGCATTACAATATGCATACAATATGCATAATCATTTACTGTACCACATTTCACTGCGCTCAGAGAGTTAAATCACGAGAAATGTCTATTAAAATGTTTCAACTTCGCTTGGCCGCCATGTTTGTTTTGTACTTTACAGATTTATGAAAGTTACGTAAACTTGTAGCAGTGCCCTTTTTCACCGTACAAAATTTCAGGGTGATATCTGTAATAGTTTAGGAGATATAGAATGCCTGTGAAATATTTCGCACAGCCGCCATTTTGAAGTTATGTAAACAATTGAACAAAATTAGATGCCAGTGCATCACAATGTGTACAAACATTTCCTGTACCAATTTGCATTACGTTTGGATGATTACATCGCGAGAAAAGTCTAATAAAAGTCTCAACTTCGCTTGGCCGCCATGTTGGTTTTGTACTCACCAGGTTTTCAAAAGTCTGATAGGTGAACTTCTAGTAGTACCCTCTATCACCGTGCACAATTTCAGGGTGATATCTGTAATAGTTGCGGAGATACTGAATTCTGGTGAAATATTTCGCACAGCCGCCATGTTGGATTGGTGAGACACAATTAAATTTGAAGGGCACGGTCGTGGTCGGCCAGAATGGTGCTATGATCTTACCGAGTTTCATTGAACTCGCTCGAGCCGTTTAGAAGTTATTAGGGGGACACACACACCATCTCACACACACACGTGCACGCACACACACACACACACACACACACACACACACGGACAAAAGGTGATCTATTAAGCCTATTTTTTTTTTTCATAAAATGAAAATAGGCTAATAAAAACTGGACCCAGCTCAGGTGTTCCTCAGAATCTTTAATTTCGAAAATTTGCGGATGCAATTTCTTATGGGAAATGTAGCAAGTCCACAGGGGAGAAAACATTACTAAATAGTGTAACCGAAATTATTCGTTTACATAGCTCACCCTCCGGTTTTCGCCTTATGCGGTTAATATTATGTATTGAGGTTAGAAATATGGCCACCTCTTGCTGGGGCACTGTTATGTTTATGTTCGACGATAATTGTAACATAAATATTCATAAATATCTGTTGAGAGTCAGCCACTTGAATTTTGTAATCGGAGAGCGAGCGCTGGGTATGATATCTCTGTCTTTCAAGACCTCTGACCGACCGACGCATGCGCTCTGTGTGCTTGCAATGCCATATTATGCAGGCCATATGTTTACATCTGCCGTCCCTCAGTAATATTGTCACCGGAGTCGTTTGAAGGCAATGCGCTGTGTAGAAATTAGGATTGGTGATATTAAGGTACAGTGCTATTTCTTGTCTCATATTCGCCAGTTTATTTACGTGAACATATGGACGCACTCCAGGTCGGAAATTTATTATAGTACGATGTTGTGTTTATGTCCGACATGTTGGATTTTGAGTGCATGTGCGAAGGTATCGTTACCTAATTGGTCAATGAACGAGCTCTGATTGGCTGGAGAAACTGTATCGCAATGAAAAACAGTGTTATAATGACCATCATTACGATACAGTTTTCTGACACATAATAGTGAGGATCGAACATAAACATAATTATGTCCGGAAACAAATATCTGTTGAGATATGTACCATTTTACCCGCGTGGAGGAGGCGTTGTGTTCGATGGTGCAGGCGTCGTTCCGTTGAAGGTCTTTGTATGAGTTGGATGTTCAGACATAGTATGCGGCTGTGTGGTTCGCCGGACCTTAATCCATTGGATTTCTGGCTATGGGGACAGTTATGGACCTTGATGTATGCCACATCCAACAATAATGTGCACATGTTACAAGAGCGTGTGACCAATGAGAGTGCCCACATCCGCGAGCAGCCAGGCGTGATTGGACAAGTTGGGAATTCCTTGCGAAGACGAGCCGAAGAACGTGGTAACCATGTGGAGCATCTCTTGTATTACCCATTTAACATTTGATTGCCACTAAGCGTGGCTGCGCCAGTGTTTGTTGTTGATTGTAGCAGCTGCCCCGCGGGGCGAAGCGGGGAACACAGCGATGACAAGAGTTCATTCTGTACATAAGACAAGCAGCATTGCGCGTCACAGGAGCACATGTCACCACGGACTGTCAAACGATAACTGAGGCTACTGTAGGTGAGTCATATCCTACTCGCGCAACTGTACCTGTCAACGAAGCAGACTGACGTGTGACACAAGTAAACAAAGAACAGTTCCCTTCTCGACCGCCGGCAATCAATTCGTGATAGGGTAATACTACAAGCCGGACGTTTGCTTTAGACGAGTGAAAAATCTTAATGGAAGCCTGGAGGCGAGTCACTGCAGTACCTGTGTTGTTATCAGCTGCCCCAATCGATCCGATGATTGACAAAGCTGTTTCACACTACTGCTGAAGTACAGTCATTGGCAAATATAATGACGTTCTGTTCGTAACTACGTAACGTGTACTTCCCCGTCACATAATACTTCGACGTGGACTGTACTGTCTGCTCACGTCTGGAATTCCATTACATCAGATCAGTGGTGACAAGTGTGAGGTGATAGGGTGAGAGAGTGAGTGTGTAGGCTCACCCGCAGGCTTCAAGGTCAAGGGCAATCGTCAAAAACAAACGCCCGGCCTGTATCCGCTGACAGACAGGCTGAAATCATCACAGCTCCTGGTTGGTGTTGATGGATGTTTGCCCAAGGCGTGTTCCATTAAACGTGTGTGACAGTCAAGTGTTCATTAGAAGTAGCTGGTAGCATGACGTCCATTGTCTGAAGTAAACACACAACACAAGTAAAATGGCTCTTATCTCAACAGGTATTTGTTTCCGGACATATGTTTATAGGAACATTTCTTCTCGTTTTGACCAATTCCAATCCCCGTTGCAATATCGGACACTTTTTTCGAAACACCCTGTATGTGTAGGCTTGTTTGAATGTTATGTTTTTATTATGTAAGATAAATGAAGAAGTGGGTAATGTTTTGAAATGATATGTAAGACTCTTACAGTGAATACAATAGTTTAATTTAATAAAGTTTCCTTGTGAGTTAAACAACCACCACCCCTACTATAAAATACCAACCCCTGTTGAAAGGTTAAGAAGAAGGAAAATTATATGAATTGCATGAGTATCAAATGTGAATGAAATGTGTCCAAGCCAGAGTTATGTTTTACAAGAGATTGATTGTGTTTCCATGTGTGTTTAATACCAATCTCGACCCCGACCATTACTACGAGTAAGAATTTCGTTAAAGTAGGGTAATAAAAATAAAAGAACATGATTTTGAATAAAAAATTGAGGCTGATTTAAATTCTGAATTTCATTGTAAAACTTTGTACACCTCTGTAACGGTCAGTACAGACAATAACACATATCCATAATTAAGGCTTCTGCAATGACAGCCGAAACGTCGGGAAACAATCATCGATACACGACGTGGCTCCATCTTGTATAACTAGATGATAAACTAGACACCGGTCGCGAAAGCCTATAATCCAAATATTAAAACAAGAAGTTCCGTGACGAACTAAAGAGCCTACTTTTCTTAAAATTAAGAGTCATGCCAATGATTAATCTACAGTATGTGAACCTATCTGGAATAATGACGAAATTAAGTTGGTAATATCGAAATGTCTAATTAGTTTGAAATATACCTGGTATAATGTAGCCTAATAGAGCACTACAGTTGGCAGCCCTGGCGACTGAATATATTCATAGTTCCATCTCTTAAGGTACATAATACAACATTTGGTTGAAGTCCAATGGACGTTACATGCAGTTAGACATTGGATCTATCAGCATGCGTAAAAGCATGTTGGCAACAATGTCAGCGTGTGCTGGTCAGAAATAATCTGAAATATTATGATATCTTGTTGTGCCAATTTTGGATGAAATCCATTTGTTAGTATAGAAGTTCCATGTATTTTAAAATTGGACCTATTTGCAGGCATAGAATCATGTTGGCAGCACTGACAAATTAATTACTCCAAATGAATCTAGAATGTCAGGTGATATACGTGTGCAAAGTATAGAGCTGTTGGCTTGCATATTTTCTGATATATTGATATTAGGGTAAAAAATATAGACAGCATTTATTAACAGTTGGCAGCCCTGATTGCTCTTAAGAATACTTATAGTCATATGTTACACATAGCACATACGAAATTTAGTTGAAATCCAACTATTAGTATAGAAGTTACATGAATTTAAAAATTGGTCCTATCATCAGGCTTAGAATCATGTTGGTAGAACTCCAAATTAATCTAAAATGTCAGGTACTATACGTGTGCGTAGTTTAAAGCTGTCGGCTTGCATACTTTCTGATATATTGGTATTTGGATAATAAAATAGAGAGAGCAAAACAGTTGGCAGCCCTGGTGGCTCTTAAGAATACGCTCAGTCATATCTGTTCATGTACATATATTACATACAAAATTTGGTTGAAATCCAATTTATAGTGCAGAAGTTATATGCATTTAAAATTGGACATACCAGAAGGCTTACAATTATTTTGGCAACACTGTCATGTATGACCTCCTGGAAATTAAACTGAAATAGCATTATCTACATGTGTGCCAATTTTGGAATAGCTCACATGCATACCTTCCAAGATATCCAACATGGAGCTCAAATTTCTAGTGCGCTTTTTCAGCAGTTGGTAGCACTGACATCATTTTCAATTATGGGCTTGATCTTTTCCGGTATACATCTTTACTCATACTAAATTTGGTTTCGATTGCTGCAACCGTTTAGGAGACAGACAGAAGGACAGACAGACATTTTCCCGGATCGATCTCATAAGTCTACTTTTTCCTCATTTTTGCAAAATGTGAAAAGTAGGCTAATATAGGTATATGTACACAAACATCAAATATTGGGAGCGGTACCCTTTGTCGGAATTACGAGGGCAGATCAAAAAGTAAGTTGCACTTCCCAGTTATGGCCATTTATTACACCACCTATACAACAGCAACACGTCTATAACGACAAACAATGTAACTTCACTTTTCCACATAGTTTCCAAGGGACTGCAAACATTTCTGCGAACGCACAACCAACTTGTCGATGCCGGATGCATAGAAAGTTCCTCCAGCGTTCTGCAACCACACGGAGACAGCGGCCTTCACCTCCTCATCGGTCTGGAAACGTCAACCAGCGAGCTCCGTTTTGAGCTTACCAACCAGATGAAAGTCACATGGCGCTAGGTCGGGACTGTATGGCGGATGTTGCCAGATCTCCCACTTGAAACGCTGCAGCAGTTCGCTCGTTTGGCGGGCCTTGTGAGGTGTTGCGTTATCGTGCAACAAAATCACACCGGTGCTCAATTTCCCCCCGGCGCTTCTCTTTAATCGCTTTACGCAACCGGTGCAACGTTTGACAATACGACGCCGCGTTGATCGTCGTTCCTTTCGGCATGAATACCACGTGCAGCGTCACGATTTCTCTCAGGTGAATGTGCCAGTTCTGTTTAATGATGGCATTCACACTGTTGACATTTGCACGGGTCCTGGACGTTGCTGGCCTGCCCTCGCGATATTCGTACGTGATATCCGTGCCTCCGGCTTCGAATTGCTGACATCACTTTACGATCCCTTGCCGGGAAATGGCCCGCTCCCCATACACAGCACTAATTACTCGATGAATATCCGTGCAATTCTTCCTTTTGGCCCATAGGAATTGGATTGCCGCACGCACCTCATATTTGGATTGAACGTCCAGTCGACGCGCCATTGCATTGCATTTGGCCACTATTCACAACGTACAAGAAGCTGCCTAACAGACGTGTGGGCAGTGTCTGTCCCTTTCTCCGCTGTGCTCACGTTTGCGACACACAGCGTGCTGCTGCAGCGCGTTAGTGCAACTAACTCTTTGATCCGCCTTCGTACTTCTCCCCCATCCCACCCCTTGCAAGGCACGCCTGTTCTCAGAGCATTTAGCTTCATTACGCCGTATTGTGAAAGCCCCAGTGCAGCATTCAATTCGCTGAGCTTGCTGTGTCCTGATACAGTAAGCAAGGTGAGGGACTTGCTATTGTCTGGTCTTTTCCGCGCACCCTATGGCTTATTGACGTCATCAGTTCACCTCTGAATGAAAGCTAATAGAGACAGTCGTGTCTGACTGAAGATTGGATTAAGCTTTATGCACCGAGGAAGATACGAGACTGTGAGGCTAATCCCATGAGGATTGAGAACTTCATCTACTCGACACGACTCGTCTTGATTTCCTGTTCTAGAAGATCTAATTTAAAAGACGAATTTACGTCTCCTGTATAAAAATGAGTACCAGGGTAATTCCTGGGAGCAAAGACGGTCGGGCATGGAGCTGACAACTCCATCCCATCTAGTGCCGATGTCACAAAGGGTGTAAGCCTCTACCTTCCACTACTCCCAGGGTCTCCATGGCCTGTAGGGAGTTGGCTTTGCTTTGCTTTTTATATGAAAACTAGCTGAAGTACCCGTGCTTCGCTACGCGTCATAAATAAATAAAAATGTGAAGGTGACAGTTAAAACAGGGGATAGGCGAGGTGCTGCGCAGAGGGAGATTAAGGATGGAACATTTTGTCCAACTACACCGCTCGGCGTTGACCGTGTTTTATAGCACAAATTTAGGTTTTACTCGCTAACATTTGCAGATACCTTTCGGATAGAAAATGTAGTTTTAAACCTCGCATATGCCATCAAAAGTTTTCTATTTCTTAGCGTTCTCTTTTTATTTGAAATGGAAATATGAAAGTTTGAAACCAAAGGGTGTAGTGACGTCACTAAAATGGTCGCCATTTTAAATAGTGCAAAGTATTGAAATCAAAAGTAACCTATATGTTAACCAGGTAAATCAGCTACTTCCATGTAAAATTCACGTAAATCGGACCGGTGGTACTTGCGAGATTGAGTAATACACAGACACACACCATCTCAATTTTAGCCTCGCTTCGCTCGCGTCATAGCCGTATCATATTGTTTTTCAATGAAATGCAGGTTTAACCCCGTTAACACCCCTTTAGAACCTGAATACCCAAAAATCCCTCCTTAGTAGACGTTTTCGACACACAACAAACATATCCCCAAAATATCATTCTTCTAACTTTAATAGTTTTGGTTGGTCGATGAGAGAAAACATCCAAAAATCCTTCCTTAGTGGACGTTTGTCTTCCAGAAGTTCACCCCTCCCCATATGCCCCTTAAATTGCATTTATGAAAACACGGTCGAACACCTATTTATTTTATTTATTTATTCATTTATTTAGTTATTTTTAAGCTGATAGATTTCCTCCGAGTTTCAGACTCCTCCCTATGTCGTTTAAGAGATACACGCTCAGTTAGGAATCTTTCAACCCCCACTTGTCATCCCTTTCACCTCATAATATACACTACATCGAAAAACCATTAGACATGTGTCAGCTTATTTTCAATGATTAGTATATGTGCCAAGTATCACATCCCCAAATGAAACCACTCGTGAGATATTGTTATTCAATGGAAAGCACGTTTACCCCCTTAACACCTCTTTAGAACCTGAATATCCAAAACTCTTTCCTTAGTGGACGTTTTCGACATACAACGAACATATCCCCAAAATTTCATGTTTCTAACTTCAATAATTTTGACTGGGCGATGATGAGTGAGTGAGTCAGTCAGGACATTTCCTTTCATTTATTTTTGATAATTTCACCCGTCCCCATGAACTCCTTAAATTGGATTTATGAAACAAACGGTCAAACACCTATTTACTTATTTAAAGCTGTTTTCCCCCTGAGTTTGATGAGTGAGTAAGTGAGTCAATCAATTAGGACACTTTCTTTCCTGTTTTTTTCCTCCAGAATTTCACCCCTCTCCAAGGGCCCCTTAAATTTGATTTATGAAAAAACGTTCGAACACCTATTTACTTGCATTTTAAGCTGTTTTTTTCCCACCGAATTTCAAACTTCACGCCTATGTCGTTTCAGAGATACACGCTCCGTCAAGAATCCCTCAACCCCCAATTTTCACCCCTTTCACCTCATAATATACACCACATCGATAAACCCTTAGACATATGTCAGATTATTTTTAATGATTAGTTTATATACCGAATATCACATCCCCAAACAAACAACTCATGAGATATCGTTATTCAATGAAATGCACGTTTACCCCCTTGACACGTCTATAAAACCCGAATAAACAAAAATCATTCCTTAGTTAACGTTTTCGACATACAGCGAACATATTCCCAAAATTTCATGTTTCCAACTTTAATAGTTTTCGCTGGGCGTGATGAGTGAGTGAGTCAGACAGGATATTTTCTTTCAATTATTTTACCAGAATTTCACCCCTCCCCATGGGCCCCTTAAATTGGATTGATTAAAAAACGCTTGAACACCTATTAACTTATTTCTTAAGCTGTCTTTTTCCCCTGAGTCAGTCGGTTAGGACACTTTCTCTCCTTTTTTTCCCCAGAATTTCACCCCACCCCATTGGCCCCTTAAATTAATTTATGAAAAAACAGTCGAAAACCGATTTACATACTTTTTAAGCTGATTTTTTTTCGCTGAGTTTCAAATTTCTCGCCTATGTCGTTTAAGAGATAGGCCTACACGCTCCATTAGGAATCCTTCAACCCCCACTTTTCAGCCCTTTCACCTCATAATAATACACCACATCGAAAAACGCTTAGACACATGTCTGCGTATCTTTTATTTTAATGATTAGATTATATGCCGAGTATCACATCCACAAATGAAACCACTCGTGAGATATTGATATTCAATGAAATGCAGGTTTAACCCCCTTAAGACCCCTTTAGAACCCGAATATCCAAAAATCCTCCCTTAGTGTACGGTTTTGACATACAACGAACATATCCCCGAAATGTCATGTTTCCAACTTCAATATTTTTGGCTGGGCGATTATGAGTGAGTGAATGAGTCAGGACATTTCCTTTCAATTTATTTTTAGCCTACTTTCGATTTTTGCAAAAAATGAAAGTAGACTTATGAGATCAACACACGGCGAAAAAAGTGTGTCTGTCTGTGTGTGTGTATGTGTGTGTGTGAGTCTGTGTGTGTGTGTGTATGTGTGTGTGTGAGTCTGTGTGTGTGTGTGTGTGTGTGTGTGTGTCTGTGTGTGTGTGAGTGTGTGTACTCTGAATGTCTGTCCCCCCCTATCAATTCGAACACGGTGAATGCGAATTGAACGACATTTGGTACAAAGGTAGCACTAGTAAAGGACACCTCAGTGTCATGTTTTATATCGCCGCCATCTTGACGGAAACGTAATGGCGGCCACACAAATGTTCAAAGCTTAAATCAAATTACGACTAACCTAATCATCCGATCTCTACCAAATTTTGCAAAAACATACCTTTATGGGGGGAGCATCCTTTGACCAAACCAATAGGCCATCAGCGTAATAGTTTGCGGATGGCGGCCATCTTTGTGTGAAAATCAATTCCCCCTATTAATTCGAACACGGTGCAACCGAATGGAACGAAATTTGGAACAGAGGTAGTACTAACAAAAGGCACCTCATTGTCTTGTTTTATATCGCCGCCATCTTGACGGAAACGTAATGGCGGCCACACAAATGTTCAAAGCTTAAATCAAATTACGACTAACCTAATCATCCGATCTCTACCAAATTTTGCAATAACATACCTTTATTGGGGGAGCATCCTTTGACCAAACTAATAAGTCATCAGCGTAATAGTTTGCGGATGGTGGCCATCTTTGTGTGAAAATCGATTCCCCCTATTAATTCAAACACGGTGCAACCGAATGGAACGAAATTTGGTACAGAGGTAGTACTAACAAAAGGCACCTTATTGTCATGTTTTATATCGCCGCCATCTTGACAGAAACGTAATGGCGGCCACACAAATGTTCAAAGCTTAATTCAAATTACGATTAACCTAATCATCCGATCTCTACCAAATTTTGCAACAACATACCTTTGTAGAGGGAGCATCCTTTGACCAAATGACTAGGTCATTAGCCTAATAGTTTGCGGATGGCGGCCATCTTTGCATGAAAATCAATTCCCCCTATTAATTCAAACACGGTGAAACTGAATGGAACGAAATTTGGTACAGAGGTAGCACTAGCAAAGGGCATCTCAGCGTCATGTTTTATATCGCCGCCATATTGACCGAAACGTAATGGCGGCCACACAAATGTTCAAAGTTTAAGTTAAATTACGACTAACATAACCATCCGATCTATACCAAACTTTGCAACAACATTCCTTTATGGAGGGAGCATCTTTGACCAATCTAATAGGTAATTAGCCTAATAGTTTGCGGATGGCGGCCATCTTTATGTCAAAATTGATTCCCCCTATTAATTCGAACACGGTGGAACCGAATGGAACGAAACTTGGTACAGAGGTAGCACTAGCAAAGGGCACATCAGTGTCATGTTTTATATCGCCGCCATCTTGACTGAAACGTAATGGCGGCCACACGAATGTTCAAAGCTTAAATCAAATTACGATTAACCTAATCATCCGATCTCTACCAAATTTTGCAACTGCATACCTTTATGGAGGGAGCATCCTTTGACCAATCTAATAGGTCATTCGCCGAATAGTTTGCGGATGGCGGCCATCTTTGTGTCAAAATCGATTCTCCCTATTAATTCAAACACGGTGAAACCGAATGGAACGAAATTTGGTACAGAGATAGCACTAGCAAAGGGCATCTCAGTGTCATGATTTATATCGCCGCCATATTGACTGAAACGTAATGGCGGCCACACAAATGCTTAAAGCTTAAATCAAATTACGACTAACATAGCCATCCGATCTCTACCAAACTTTGCAACAACATACCTTTATGGAGGGAGCATCCTTTGACCAATCTAATAGGTCATTAGCCTAATAGTTTGCAGATGGCGGCCAACTTTATATCAAAATTGATTCCCCCTATTAATTCGAACACGGTGGAACCGAATGAACGAAATTTGGGACAGAGGTAGCACTAGCAAAGGGCACCTCAGTGTCATGTTTTATATCACCGCCATCTTGACGGAAACGTAATGGCGGCCACACAAATGTTCAAAGCTTAAATCAAATTACGATTAGCCTAATCATCCGATCTCTAGCAAATTTAGCAACAACATACCTTTATGGAGGGAGCATCCTTCGACCAAACTAATAGGTCATTAGCCTAATATTTTGCGGATGGCGGCCATCTTTGTGTGAAAATCGATTCCCCTTATCAATTCGAACACGGTGAAACCGAATGGAACGAAATTTGGTACAGAGGTAGCACTAGCAAAGTGCACCTCAGTGTCATGTTTTATATCACCGCTATCTTGACGGAAACGTAATCGCGGCCACCCAAATGTTAAAAGCTAAAATGTAATTACGACCAACCTAATAATCTAGTCTCTACCAAATTTTGCAACACCATATCTTTATGTGGGAAACATATTCAGACCAAACTGCAAGAACATCAGCCCAATAGTTTGCAGATGGTGGCCAAGTATGTGAGCAAATCGATTCCCCCTATCAATTGAAACACGGTGAAACTGAATTGAACGAAATTTGGTACAGAGGTAGCACTAGCAAAGGGCACCTCATATTCATGTATAATATCCCTATAGCACGTTGTATTTCAACAAGCTACTACAACCAACATTCAATCATACTCCTTGAAAAGGACAAAGAGTTATAACAATACCCATGCATTTAGGAGAAAGTAGGCTATATGTTCTTTACTGAACATCTTGTTAGCCTACTTTCGATTTTTGCAAAAAATGAAAGTAGACTTATGAGATCAACACACGGCGAAAAAAGTGTGTCTGTCTGTGTGTGTGTATGTGTGTGTGTGAGTCTGTGTGTGTGTGTGTATGTGTGTGTGTGAGTCTGTGTGTGTGTGTGTGTGTGTGTGTGTGTCTGTGTGTGTGTGAGTGTGTGTACTCTGAATGTCTGTCCCCCCCTATCAATTCGAACACGGTGAATGCGAATTGAACGACATTTGGTACAAAGGTAGCACTAGTAAAGGACACCTCAGTGTCATGTTTTATATCGCCGCCATCTTGACGGAAACGTAATGGCGGCCACACAAATGTTCAAAGCTTAAATCAAATTACGACTAACCTAATCATCCGATCTCTACCAAATTTTGCAAAAACATACCTTTATGGGGGGAGCATCCTTTGACCAAACCAATAGGCCATCAGCGTAATAGTTTGCGGATGGCGGCCATCTTTGTGTGAAAATCAATTCCCCCTATTAATTCGAACACGGTGCAACCGAATGGAACGAAATTTGGAACAGAGGTAGTACTAACAAAAGGCACCTCATTGTCTTGTTTTATATCGCCGCCATCTTGACGGAAACGTAATGGCGGCCACACAAATGTTCAAAGCTTAAATCAAATTACGACTAACCTAATCATCCGATCTCTACCAAATTTTGCAATAACATACCTTTATTGGAGGAGCATCCTTTGACCAAACTAATAGGTCATCAGCGTAATAGTTTGCGGATGGTGGCCATCTTTGTGTGAAAATCGATTCCCCCTATTAATTCAAACACGGTGCAACCGAATGGAACGAAATTTGGTACAGAGGTAGTACTAACAAAAGGCACCTTATTGTCATGTTTTATATCGCCGCCATCTTGACAGAAACGTAATGGCGGCCACACAAATGTTCAAAGCTTAATTCAAATTACGATTAACCTAATCATCCGATCTCTACCAAATTTTGCAACAACATACCTTTGTAGAGGGAGCATCCTTTGACCAAATGACTAGGTCATTAGCCTAATAGTTTGCGGATGGCGGCCATCTTTGTATGAAAATCAATTCCCCCTATTAATTCAAACACGGTGAAACTGAATGGAACGAAATTTGGTACAGAGGTAGCACTAGCAAAGGGCATCTCAGCGTCATGTTTTATATCGCCGCCATATTGACCGAAACGTAATGGCGGCCACACAAATGTTCAAAGTTTAAGTTAAATTACGACTAACATAACCATCCGATCTATACCAAACTTTGCAACAACATTCCTTTATGGAGGGAGCATCTTTGACCAATCTAATAGGTAATTAGCCTAATAGTTTGCGGATGGCGGCCATCTTTATGTCAAAATTGATTCCCCCTATTAATTCGAACACGGTGGAACCGAATGGAACGAAACTTGGTACAGAGGTAGCACTAGCAAAGGGCACATCAGTGTCATGTTTTATATCGCCGCCATCTTGACTGAAACGTAATGGCGGCCACACGAATGTTCAAAGCTTAAATCAAATTACGATTAACCTAATCATCCGATCTCTACCAAATTTTGCAACTGCATACCTTTATGGAGGGAGCATCCTTTGACCAATCTAATAGGTCATTCGCCGAATAGTTTGCGGATGGCGGCCATCTTTGTGTCAAAATCGATTCTCCCTATTAATTCAAACACGGTGAAACCGAATGGAACGAAATTTGGTACAGAGATAGCACTAGCAAAGGGCATCTCAGTGTCATGATTTATATCGCCGCCATATTGACTGAAACGTAATGGCGGCCACACAAATGTTTAAAGCTTAAATCAAATTACGACTAACATAGCCATCCGATCTCTACCAAACTTTGCAACAACATACCTTTATGGAGGGAGCATCCTTTGACCAATCTAATAGGTCATTAGCCTAATAGTTTGCAGATGGCGGCCAACTTTATATCAAAATTGATTCCCCCTATTAATTCGAACACGGTGGAACCGAATGAACGAAATTGGGGACAGAGGTAGCACTAGCAAAGGGCACCTCAGTGTCATGTTTTATATCACCGCCATCTTGACGGAAACGTAATGGCGGCCACACAAATGTTCAAAGCTTAAATCAAATTACGATTAGCCTAATCATCCGATCTCTAGCAAATTTAGCAACAACATACCTTTATGGAGGGAGCATCCTTCGACCAAACTAATAGGTCATTAGCCTAATATTTTGCGGATGGCGGCCATCTTTGTGTGAAAATCGATTCCCCTTATCAATTCGAACACGGTGAAACCGAATGGAACGAAATTTGGTACAGAGGTAGCACTAGCAAAGGGCACCTCAGTGTCATGTTTTATATCACCGCTATCTTGACGGAAACGTAATCGCGGCCACCCAAATGTTAAAAGCTAAAATGTAATTACGACCAACCTAATAATCTAGTCTCTACCAAATTTTGCAACACCATATCTTTATGTGGGAAACATATTCAGACCAAACTGCAAGAACATCAGCCCAATAGTTTGCAGATGGTGGCCAAGTATGTGAGCAAATCGATTCCCCCTATCAATTGAAACACGGTGAAACTGAATTGAACGAAATTTGGTACAGAGGTAGCACTAGCAAAGGGCACCTCATATTCATGTATAATATCCCTATAGCACGTTGTATTTCAACAAGCTACTACAACCAACATTCAATCATACTCCTTGAAAAGGACAAAGAGTTATAACAATACCCATGCATTTAGGAGAAAGTAGGCTATATGTTCTTTACTGAACATCTTGTTTCTTCAGAATTTCACCCCTCCCGATGAACCCCTTCAATTTGATTGAAAAACAAACTGTCGAAAAGCTATTTACTTACTTTAAAGCAGTTTTTTCCCCCTGAGTTTGATGAGTGAGTCAGTCAGTCAATCAGTTAGGACACTTTCTTTCCAGTCCCCCCCCCCCCCCCGAATTTCACCCCTCCCCATGGGCCCCTTAAATTGGATTTATGGAAAAGCAGTCAAACACATATTTACTTATTTTTATGCTGATTTTTTTCCGCTGAGTTTCAAACTCCTCGCCTATGTCGTTTAAGAGATACACGCTCCGTTAGGAATCTTTCAATCACCACTTTTCACCCCTTTAACCTCATAAACACATCGAAAAACCCTCAGACACGTGTCTTGTTACTTTTTAACGATAAGTTTATATGCCGTGTATCACATCCCCCAATGAAACCAATCTTGAGATATTGTTATTCAATGAAATGCAGGTTTAACCCCCTTAAGACCCCTTTAGAACCTGAATATCCGAAAATCCTCCCTTAGTAGACGGGTTTGACCTACAATGAACATATCCTCAAACTGTCATGTTTCTAACTTCAATAATTTTGGCTAGGCGATGATGAGTGAGTGAGTAAGTATTTTCTTTCAATTTTCTTTTTTCAGAATTTCACCCCTCCCCATGAACCCCTTAAATTTGATTTATGAAAAAAAAACTGTCGAACAGCTATTTACTTACTTTAAAGCAGTTTTTCCCCCCTGAGTTTGATGAGTGAGCCAGTCAGTCAATCAGTTGGACACTTTCTTTCTTGTTCCCCCCCCCCCCCCAGAATTTCATCTCTCCCCATGGGCCCCTTAAATTGGATTTATGAAAAAACTGTCGAACACATATTTACTTCTTTTTTATGTTGATTTTTTTCGCTGTGTTTCAAACTCCTCGCCTATGTCGTTTAAGAGACACACGCTCCGTTAAGAATCTTTTAATCCCCACTTTTTACCCCTTTCACCTCATAATATACACCACATCGAAAAACCCTCAGACACATGTCTTCTTATTTTTAATGATGAGTTTATATGCCGAGTATCACATCCCCCCATGAAACCAATCGTGAGATATTGCTATTCAATTAAATGCAGGTCTACCCCCTTAACACCCCTTTAGAACCTGAATAGCCAAAATTTCTCTCTTAGTGGGCATTTGCGGCCCTTGAGGAAGCTGCATACAGATTTCATTCCAATCCGTTCGGTGGTTTCTGAGAGTTCGTGATGAATAAATGAATGAGTGAGTGAGTGAGTGAGTGGTATTTGACAAATATATAGTAGAAAGAAGATAGTGTCAAGTCTTTGCTATGCTAAACTCGGTTGACAGTGCTGTGTGAGCAGTTGAGTAACTAACGGGATTTGAAGTAAAGATCCTCATTTTCTATACCGGTAGTGCTGAGCGCAATTGGCATCAAGTCGGCCGTGTCTCGACTTGAGCTATGTTGCCATGGAAACTATCTGCCTTGCCATTCCTTCATGAGTATATTAGCCTACTTTCGATTTTTGCAAAAAATGAAAGTAGACTTATGAGATCAACACAGGGCGAAAAAAGTGTGTCTGTCTGTGTGTGTGTATGTGTGTGTGTGAGTCTGTGTGTGTGTGTATGTGTGTGTGTGAGTCTGTGTGTGTGTGTGTGTGTGAGTGTGTGTACTCTGAATGTCTGTCCCCCCCTATCAATTCGAACACGGTGAATGCGAATTGAACGAAATTTGGTACAAAGGTAGCACTAGCAAAGGACACCTCAGTGTCATGTTTTATATCGCCGCCATCTTTACTAAAACTGAATGGCGGCCACTCAAACGTTCAAAACGTAAAATCAAATAACGACTAACCAAATCATCCAATCTCTACCAAATTTGGTAACAACATACCTTCGTATAGGATGCGTCTTGTGACCAAACTACAAGGTCGTCCGCCATACCATTTCAGGATGGCGGCCGTGCGAATTATGCAAACTTTATAATCCATATCATGGGACCCACCAGTTCCGATTATCGAGCCGAGAATCGTTTTAACTGTTCTAAAGGAAGAGGCACGTACGAAATTAAAAGTTTATTTTGTAATACTATAGTGCAGACGTGATTTTAAAAAGCTCAGCTGATTCATTAATAAGACAAGATGGCAGCGGATATCTTGTGCCTGACTTATATTTCACTAATTTGAGTATTGAATGCAATATAGCGTACTGATAAAAAATAAATAAACTTTTTATGAAATGCTTTATATATAAATAATATACTCCAGTGATGAAATCGTTTAGTATAAATCATTATTTGCTAACAAGTTCTATGTAAGTCATTTTAAATAGAACGATATTCGTTGACACATTTAGCTCAGTGGTAGAGCGATAGCCTGTCGCTCATATTCCTATGGTTCAAACCCGATCAGAGCTAGTTTTTTTGCTTGAAATGTTATATGTTTATTGTTTTGTAATGACTCAGATGTTTTAAAATTAAGCGTTATATTGTGCAAATTATGGTGTAAAATATATATTTAATTAAAACATAATTCGCCAGCAGATTTACTCGAGACATCTAGCTGCCAAAAAGGTAACTTCCAGATTTTATTGAAAAGTTTCTTCTTCTGGCCGCTAGAATGCACTCGCTCTGTTAGGATTATATTGTTCGATATTTCACCACTAGATGTCCCGACTAGTCTACGTGGGGATCCATTGATTACTATACCATTATCATTCTATGCGCATCGAATTTGAAGAATGACAAGTTGATACTACGATACATTTTAACTTTTTATTTTAAAGGGTTTGTAACAGCCTATTTTGCGTTACTTGAAAATGTTATTAAGCGTTATATTGTCCACATTATGGTGTAAAATATATATTTAATTAAAACATAATTCGCCAGCAGATTTACTCGAGACATCTAGCTGCCAAAAAGGTAACTTCCAGATTTTATTGAAAAGTTTCTTATTCTGGCCGCTAGAATGCACTCGCTCTGTTAGGATTATATTATCGAAAATATCCACATAGTTTGTATACACACGTCTCTGTAGGGTCATGGAAAGATTTGTTAATTCAATTAGGGTTGTGAAAGCCATGCACAACCAGACGTGTAAAGACATGCCTCAACTCAAAGTTGGATGTTGCCCACGGCAGGTCGTAATAATAATAATAATAATGTTATTGGTTTTACATCCCTTTTAACTACTGCTGCTTTTAGAGACACCGGGGTGCCGGAATTTTGGCCCGAAGGGGATCTTTAACGTGCCAGTAAATGTACTGACACGGCTCCCTCGCATTTGTGCACCCTCAAATGCCAGCTGACTGCGCCAGGATACGAACCTGCAACCTAGGGCCCAGCAAGCGAGAACGTTACCGCTGAGCCACGCCGCCAGTCCGGTCGATTATGTCTCCAGATCCATAACATTCTTGATATACTTCTTATCTTTCTTTCTTTCTTCAATGATGGTAGCAGTTTTTATCTAGGTCGTGGCGTTTGGTAGAGGTAAATCGTTTCTAAGGTCTTCAACAAAGAATAGTTCTATTATACTCTTTGATAATAACAACGAGTTATAACTATACTCATACATTTAGGAGAAAGTAGGCTATATGTTCTTTACTGAACATCTTGTTTTATGATTTAATTAGCCTGTTTTTGAGTGAAAAAGGGCCGAAATCAGAAGAATGAGAAAGACTATCGAAAATTCATGTAGCCAGCGGTTCCTTCTGGGTCCTAAACTATGTGTATGCAAAATATGGTTGAGATTGGTGGAACGGTGTAGATTTGTATACGGAACCAACATATATACATACATACATACATACAGACTTTCACTTTTATATATTAGATTAAGTTAAGAGGACAGAACGGAGGCAGACAGGTTTTTCTCCGGGTACTCCGGTTTTCCCTGTCAAAATTTCATTCCAGCAACACTCTCCACTGTCATTTCATTTCATCTGTCATTCATTTAATCATTGCCCCAGAGGAGTGCGTCAGGCCTCGGCAGCCGGCACAGTTCAAATCCTCGCCGCTAGATGGGGGCTTCATTCATTCCATTCCTGACCCGGTCGGAGACTGGAAGCAGGCTGTGGATTTTCATTTTCATTGAGTTAAGATTCGATCTTTATAGTAAATCGCCTCCTTTTCTAGAATGATTCCTGTCCACTTAGGCTATACAGTGAGGGCCTTTTCTATAGAACGGAACCTCGCGGGCGCCGTGTGATGGCCGCCGCCTGTCGAGCGCCCAACTATTTCAACAAATTTACACTTTTTATCATTTCAAATGATACCGACAGTAGTGGCTACGCTGGCTAATGCTCAGCATTAGGTCATGGGACCAAGCTCTCTGCTGACTCGGTAGACGCGTGGGTTCGAGCCCCACCGTCGGCCGTCCTTGAAATGGTTTTCCGTGGTTTCCCATTTTCAACACCAGGCAAATGCTGGGACGGTACCTTCTGACAGGCCACGGCCGCTTCCTTCCACATCCTTGCCCAGTTTCATTCACCATCATTCATTTCATCTCTCATTAACTCCTCTCATGAGGTTGGCGTCAGGAAGGGCATCCGGCCGTAAAAACCATCGCATCTCATCCCCCGACCCCGTTGGAAAAACGGGAATAATAAGGGGTAGATATACATACATCATTTCAAATGATCTTGTCGACTTCGTCGTTATGCTTGAGTCTAAAGTTATGCGGGACGGAGACGGTTGCGTTACGGAGACGGAAGTGACGTCATGCCGCCGCGCGGGAAGCCTAAGTTAATGGGTAAAGGACGGCGAGTGCGTGACGTCATGCAGCCACGCGGGAAGCCGAAGTTAAAGATTAATGGAGTCTGTTGAAAGAGTCCTGGGGCGTCGAGCGACCTAGGGCTTTGAGCGAAGCGAAAAGAATACAGGTTGACTCCTAAAGAGTGTACAAGATGCCAGATAAGAATACAGGGTGACTCCTAAAGAGATATACAAGACGCCAGATAAGAATACACGGTGACTCTTAAAGAGGTATACAAGATGGCAGAGAAGAATACTGGGTGACTCCTAAAGAGGTGCACAAGATGTCAGACAAGCATACAGGGTGACTCCTAAAGAGGTGTACAAGATGTCACACAAGAATACAGAGTGACTTCTAAAAAGATATACAATATGCCATATAAGAATACAGGGTGCCTCCTAAAGAGGTGTGCAGGAAGTCAGAGCAAAATACAGTACAAGATGCCAGATAAGAATACAGGGTGACTCCTAAAGAGATATATAAGATGCCAAATAAGAATACAAGGGGACTCTTAAAAAGTTTGCAAGATGGCAGAGAATAATACAGGGTGACTCCTAGAGAAGTGCACAAGATGTCAGACAAGAATACAGGGTGACTCCTAAAGAGGTGTACAAGATGTCACACAAGAATACATGGTGACTTCTAAGGAAATATACAAGATGCCATATAAGAATACAGGGTGCCTCCTAAAGAGGTGGGCAGGATGTCAGAGCAATATACAGTACAAGATGCCAGATAACAATACAGGGTGACTCCTAAAGAGATATACAAGATGCCAGATAAGAATACATGGTGACTCTTAAAGAGGTGTACAAAATGGCAGAGAAGAATACAGGGTGACTCCTAAAGAGGTGCACAAGATGTCAGACAAGAATACAGGGTCACTCCTAAAGAGGTGTACAAGATGTCACACAAGAATACAGGGTGACTTCTAAAGAGATATACAAGATGCCATATAAGAATACAGGGTGCCTCCTAAAGAGGTGTGGAGGATGTCAGAGAAAAATACAATACAAGATGCCAGATAACAATACAGGGTGACTGCTAAAGAGATATACAAGATGCCAGATAAGAATACAAGGTGACTCTTTAAGAGGTGTACAAAGTGGCAGAGAAGAATACAGGGTGACTCCTAAAAAGGTGCAAAAGATGTCAGACAAGAATACAGGGTGCCTCCTGAAGAGGTGTGCAGGATGTCAGAGCAAAATACAGTACAAGATGCCAGATAAGAATACAGGGTGATTCCTAAAGAGATATACAAGATGCCAGATAAGAATACAAGGTGACTCTTAAAGAGGTGTACAAGATGGAAGAGGAGCATACAGGGTGACTCCTGAAGAGGTGCACAAGATGTCAGACAAGAATACAGGGTGACTCCTAAAGATGTGTACAAGATGTCACACAAGAATACAGGTTGACTTCTAAAGAGATATACAAGATGCCAGATAAGAATACAGGGTGCCTCCTAAAGAGGTGTGTAGGATGTCAGAGCAAAATACAGCGTGACACTTAACGAGGTGTACAGTATGTTAGATTCAATCAAATACAGGGTGGCCCTTTAAGGGGTTTGCAAGATATCAGATTCAAATAATGGGTGACCCTTAAAGAGTTATAAAAGATGTCACACTCAACTACAGGGTGACCCTTAAAGAGGTGCCCGCGCGGGAAGCCTAAGTTAATGGCTAATAGAGTCTGTTGAAAGAGTCCTTTCTAACATTTGTAGCATGCGTCATTTGAAATGATATAACGTCTAGTCTTTCAGACTGACTGTAATTTTTTTAACGTATTTAATAGTCATCATTACTTACATGTCCGGCTCTGTGGCTAAATGGTTAGCGTGCTAGACTTTGGCACAAAGTGCCCCGGGTTCGATTCCCGGCCGAGCCATCATGGATTTTAATCTCCTGGGGTTAATTCCCGTGGCTCGGGGACTGGGTGTATGTGACGTCTTCATCATCACTTCATCCTCATTATGACGCGCAGGTCGCCCACGGGCGTCAACTAGAAAGACCTGCACTAGGCCTCTCTGGAGGCCACACGATTATTATTATTATTATTATTATTATTATTATTATTATTATTATTATTATTATTATTATTATTATTTAAATGAATTTCAGAGTAGTTCCTGTAAATGCTGTCCTTCATTTACTAAACACACATTGCACCAACGTAGGAAGTTTTGGTACACTCGCTGTAATCTAATTTATCCTCACTGATATTTCGTATCAGCGCAGTTATTTCGTTCTTGAGAGCCTCTAGAGTACGCGGATTGTTCCTGTATAACTTTTGTTTGAGGTTACCCCACAAGCAACAAGTATTTTCATATATCTTACTTACATTACCGTAATTGCCTCTATCAGCATACTAAACTTCAGTTTGATTGCTGTAGCCTAAGAGATTAGTAGATATTGAGAACCGTCTAAATATTCCGGATGGACGCCATTTTGGATTTTATACATGTAGGCCATAGAGTTATGCTATATAATATTTGATGACAATTATTGCGTTGGTTCATTATTCAAACGTTCACTTCGATCGCATGATTAGGACACTAGAAATAAAAACTTAATTTTAAAATGTTGCACAGTCGCCATCTTGAGGTTATGTAAACAATTGAACTAAATTAGATGCCAGTGCATTACAGTGTGTATATATATTTGCTTTACCATGTTTTACTGCACTCGAATGGTTAAATCACGAGAAAAATCCATTTAAATGTTTCAAGTTTGCTTGTGTCCCAATCATGCGATCGAAGTCAACGTTTGAATAATGAGCCTTCGCAATAATCGTCATCTAATAGTACATAAGTCTATGGCCTATGTATATTAAATTCCAACATCGCAACCATCCAAAATAATTAGACGGTTCTCAATATCAACTAATCTATGACAGCAAATTTTGTTTGTTGATAAAGGCTATGAACATAAGTTCATCTATGGAAATTTCAATAACCTGGTCAGCACATATACAACATGGCGGTGACGCGAAAATTAAGTATTTAAATGGAAGTTTCTCGTGATTTAACCATCCGAGCGCTGTGAAACTTGGTAAGGGAAAAGCTTCTACAAATTTTAATCTACTTTATTATTAGTATTATTATTATTATGATTTTTTTAAGCGTATGGCTTTTAGTGCCGGGAGTGTCCGAGGACATGTTCGGCTCGCCAGTGTTGTAGCTGCTTCGAGTCGGACACCCAATGGGTGAGCTACAAGTACCGTTGGGGAGGAAAGTTGGACTGTAAGGACAAGGAGTCGGAAGGTAGCGGCTGTGGCCTATAGTTAGGGACCAACCCCGGCATTTGCCTGGAAGGAAGATGGGAAACCACAGAAGACCATCTTCAAGGTTGCCGGCGGGGGGATTCGAACCTCCTCGCCTCCCGGATGTGAGCGACTGCCAGCAGTCATGCCGTAACGACCACGGCTAACTCACCCGGTATTATTATTATTATTATTATTATTATCATTATTATTACTATCCACATGATGTATTTCAAACGTTCTTTGTCTGCGTTTGATGGACGCCGGAAACACAACAACTTGAAACAGACGTTGGTTCAATAACTCCAGACAACATCGTCGAAATTATGCTAAGGAACCAGTACTGCTGGAATAAGGTCGCTTTCTTTGTCGAAACGGTTTTTCGTCATAAGAAGAAAGAGGGTGACTTATATGATTTAATGGAATTAAGGGTGAACAACAGAAGCTCTTGTCGGGACTTCACAACAATCCCGAACCAATTTTCAGCGTGCAAGATGCTACAGCCCTAGACAATGGTTTCCACCCTCTGAAAAACTACCATCCGGTTTCACAGAGAAATGGAGTACATGGAGATCACTCAACAGACATCAGTCGGGTGCCACAAGATGCAAAAGCAACTTAATGAAATGGGGTTTCCAAGTGTAGTCACCGTTTTGTGAATGTGGAATAACGCAGACGTCCTACCATCTGCTTCAGTGCAGTCAGTGCCCAACAACATGTACACTAGAAGACCTGTTATATGCAACACCTAATGCCATAGAGGTCGCCAACTTCTGGGCTGCTATAGTTTGAACACATTGAAATTTAAAATTGTGTATATAATATTATGTATTTATTGTATATTCAATTTCACACTGTAAGTGTTTCTGACACGAATGAATGAATGAATGAAGGAAGTAAGGGTGCGATCTAAGGATTGCGTATGAATAGAGAAGTAAGAAGGTGTTCGAGAAGCATAGAAAACGATACCATCATGAAGTAATAAATAAGTGGACCCGTGATGGATTTTGTCAAAAGGACAGGGTGTGGTTTATAGTGGATAAGAATCCCACACGCTTGAGAAGTGCGAACCCTTCTCAAGTGTCTTAAGTAAGATTTTCCACTCATAAAGAAAAGAAATATATTATTATAATTATTATTATTATTATTATTATTATTATTATTATTATTATTATTATTATTATTTACAGAGTATTTACCCAATATTGGAAAGCGTTAAGCAATTTGACTCAATTATTGACGTTCTTATTTTGCCAGTATTGTTTCATTCTGTTGGAGAATGCCAATTTTCTTTCGTCAGACCATTGAGGTCTGTAACGTGTAGGTTTTGGTTGCTCTGGTTGGACTTCCCAGTTGTTCACTTTGTTACGGTAGGAGTCACTGTCTGATGTGTCGGTTATATTAGCTGTTCGCATGTCTTTTTGTACTTCTTTCATCCATGGTGTTGTACTTTTCAGTGATGATATGAAATCTAGTATTCTTTTCGTTAGTCGTGTATTCGGCAGTCTACTTAAGTGCCCGAAGCATTTCAATCGTCTTTTTCGGAAGTCGACTTCAATGTTTGAGTATTTTTCAGTTGTCTTGATTGACTGTAGTCGGTACCCGTCAGGAGTGAGTCTCGCTCCCAGTATTTTCCGAATTATTTTTCTTTCTTTTTTCTTGATGTCTTCAAGTTCATATTTTTTATTGAGTGTAAGTGTTTCGCTTGCGTAGAGACTTGCCGGTTTGATGATAGTGTTGTAATGTCGAAGTTTGGTTTGTCTTGACATGCATTTTTTGTTATAGAGGTTCTGGATAAGTCCGAGTGCTCTCCTGGATTTATGGAGACGGTTTTGTTGTGAGATATTTTCGGATCCAGTTGGTTCAATAAATTCTCCCTGATATTTGATATGTGGGACTCTTTTGATCATTCCGTATTTTGTTTGCATGTTGTCGCCTTTGTGACTTAGCACTTCAGTTTTCTCGAAGGATATTTTAAGTCCCACCTTTTCGGCGCATTCTTGGAGTGTTTCTATTTGTTTTATTGCGGTCTCTTGATTTTCTGTTAGTATAACAAAGTCATCGGCGAAGGCAAGATATGGTATAGAGAGATTGTTTTAACGATAGCCAAGTGTAACTGGTTTCCAGACATTTTGCTTCTTGAGCTCTTTTTCGCATTCTTACATGACTTTATCCAGGACAATGTTGAACAAGAGAGGGGAAAGTCCGTCTTCTTGTCGCACACCTGTCTGAATTTCGAAAGGTTCGGATATTTCCCCCATAAATTTTACTTTGGATTTTGTGTTGGTCAGCGTTTGTTCAATGAGTTTCCGTGTTTTGTGGTCTAATCCTCTTTCTTCAAGGATCTGGAAGAGTGATTGTCTATCGATCGAATCGTATGCTTTTTGGAAATCGACAAATGTACACATCACTGGTTTATTTCGAATTGCATGCATTTTGACAATGGTTTTAAGGTTGAAGATTTGTTCAGATAGGATCGGTTTGGTCTGAATCCTGCTTGAAATTCTGATAACTTTGGTTCGAGCTGTTCCTGTGTTCGTGTCAACAGACAAGCTGAGAAAATTTTGTAGGCGACGGGAAGAAGAGAAATCCCTCTCTAGTTGTTCACGTCAGACTTATCTCCTCTTTTGTGTAGTGGGTGGATGACTGCTGTTTTCCAGTCATCAGGTATTTTCTCTGTTTGCCATACTTCTTGGATGATTAGTGTAATTTCTCTGAGTGCATTGGGTCCAAGGGTTTTAAGTAGTTCTGCAGTGATGCCGTCTTCACCTGAGGCTTTATTGTTTTTGAGTCTGTTGATGCGGGAGTGGATTTCATCTTTAGTTGGTGGTAGTGATTCTTCTGATGTGTGGTTTGATTGTTTCTTTGGTAATCTTTTCGTGGGTTCTGGTCAATTCAAAAGTCGCGAGAAGTATGTCTTTATTTGTCAATGCCAGTTTTCCGTCTTCTTTTCTGAAGCATAAGTTTTGTGGTGTGTACCCTTTGATTTGGTTGGAGAATGGTTTGTCGAAATCACGCGTATTGTAGTTTCTGAAGTCGTTCTCGATCGAAGTCAGTTGATCATTATTACACATGCTCAGTGGAACAGGCTGGGGAGCAAACGCGGCAGTACTACGGACATCAGCTCTTGCCTTGGTCTACCCAGTTGCAGAATACTGCTTCCCTGTGTGGCTTAACAGTGCACACACTTCAAAAGTTGATACACAATTGAATGATACCATGAGGACAATATCAGGCACCATAAAATCGACACCTCTAAAATGGTTACCCGTCTTATCCAACACCCATCCCCCTCACATACGAAGAGAACTAGCTGTTGTAAGAGAATGGCAGAAATGCCGCAGTAATCCTCAACTGCCCTTACATCAGGACTGCAACCCTCAGAAACCGAAGAGATTAAAGTCCAGAAACCCATCATGGAAGCTAGGTGAGAAGCTCCTGGAAACACATTTTGATGCTGATGAGATCTGGCATGAAGAATGGTCCACCTCAAATCCCGACAACCTGGGTTTAATCCATGATCCTTGTAGAGCTCCACCTGGTTTCAACTTACCGAGAAGGGAATGGACATCTCTAAACAGAATCAGGACAAATCATGGAAGGTGTAAATTCTGGCTTCATAAGTGGGGAAAATCTGAAGACCCATTCTGCGACTGTGGTAATGTGCCTCAGACCATCCAGCACATTGTTATGGACTGCCCAAAGAGAAAATTCAATGGATCTGCCCAAGAATTACATAGTGCCTCTACGGAAGCAGTGGACTGGCTGAAAAGTCTGGACATTAAGTTTTGAATGTGTATCATTGATCTGTAAATAATGTATATAAAAATGGAAGATATACTGTATGTATTTATAATGTATCCTTGTTTTTGCCATACGAAATAAATAAATTGATATATTTCCGTTTGATTCGTCTCAGAATTTGGGACGTCTGTTTACGTACCTCGAAGAAGATCTTCAGGTTGTTTGGAAGGCAGTTTTTCTGTTGTCGAGGGCGATTTCGTATTCTTGATTCCACCAAGGATGTTGCGGTTTTTTCGTCAGGGGAATCAAGGTTTTGGCGGTCTCGATGATTTTTCCTTTGAAATTTTCCAGTTTTCTGTGGGTTGTTCTTCCCATTTCTCAGCGATTTTGGGGTCTTTGATTTTGCTTATGTCAAATTTTGGGATCATTGGGGGTGTCTTGTGAAATGTTCTCCTTGGTGTGAATTTGATTTTGATTCGGGAGAGATAGTGGTCAGAATCAATGTTCGCTCCTTTGCGGACTTGTACATCGTGAATTTATTTCTGGTAGGTGTAAGAGATTGCGACATGGTCGATTTGAAATTCGCCTAAGTGGTGGATAGGTGATCGCCATGTTTTCTGTTTGTTGGGGGATTTTCGTAGTGAGGTTGACATAATTTTCAAATTGTTTTGTTGGCATAACTCAATGAGTCGAGTGCCGTTTTTGTTGGTAAATTTGTGCGCGGGGTAATCACCTACTGTTTTTTGGTATTGTCGTTCTCTGCCTAATTATTATTATTATTATTATTATTATTATTATTATTATTATTATTATTATTATTATTATTATTATTATTATTGCTATTAAATAGATTCTTATACTAACAAATATCCTTCGAAACCTTAAATAAAGCATAGGATTCAACTAAGAGAATTTAGTAACCTAGCTAAATCTCGCAACAGTGTTTAAAACTCACCTAGTGTGCTGACATCGTTGAAGCCTCTTCACCCCCAAAGAGCTGATCGCGTCTTCTCACAGCCTGCCAAAAAAGTACACGACAATTAGGTGAATAGCACGCATATAAAGGGACGTATAGACACACACACACACAGTATTACTGGAAAATGCTTTGTAACATTCTAATATAAAGGGCTATACTGGCGGTATTTCCACGAATAGGTACCAAATTTGCGTAAATATTGGGTGATTTTCAAGTAGACCTACATATGAACCACTGACTGTTTTTAATCTTAGACTTCTACCTCGTGAGGTACAACCAAGAAGAGGTGGGTTCGATGCCCACCTCAGCCACCACTAGTAAAGCCATCACAATAACACAGGTTATCAGACAAATTCCTCACACACAAATGAACTGGGATATGTGACCACGATGTAGCAGTCCTTAAAATAAAGAACAACACTTAAAGTAAGGAACTTGGGCCAGAATAAACAAATCCTAAAATGTCCCTAGATAACTATTAAAATTATATCAACTAGGAAATAATAGCGACCACCACTTTGTTGTAGTAGCTAGCATTCTTGGCTGCCACGCCAGAGGTCTAGATCGAATTCCCGGTTTTGTCAAGGAATGTAAATCTGACCACAGTGCTGGAATGGGGTACACTCTATCTCGAGAGGCAGGACTAAGATGAGATGGGTTCAATTCCCCATCCTAGCCCTCCTAGAAATGGTTTACCGTGGTTTACCACTTCTACTCCTGGTAAATGGTGGGATGGCTCCTAACTTAAGGCCACGGTCATCTCCTACACAAACCTAGCCTTAATTACAAATACTGCACACTACTGGAGTCATCACAAACAAGTAGTTCCGTGAAGAAATATACAGCCTATTTTCATATACACTACTTATGTTAATTGCCTCTATCTACTTACAAAATTACAGTTTGATTGCTGTAATAGATTCGTAGATAGAGAACCGACTAAATATTTCGGATGGTCGCCATGTTGGATTTTATATATGTAGGTCCTAGAGTTATGTACTGTTACATGAAGATCATTGTGTACGTGTAGCATTCAAACTTCAATCGCATGATTAGGACACAAGAAGTAACAAGGAGATTTTAAAATTTCGCACAGCTGCCATCTTGTGGTTATGGAAACAATTGAAATAAATTAGATGCCAGTGGATTAACATTCGTATAAGGATTTACTGTACCAAGTTTCACTGCACTCGGATTGTTAAATTGCGAGAAACGTCCATGTGAATATTTATACTTCACGTCGCCGCCATGTCGGATTTGTGATCACCAGGTTATTTAAAGTCCTATAGGTGAACTTAAATCCATAGCCCCTATAAACATTAAAAAATTCAGTGTGATTGCTATAATAGATTCGTAGATATTCAGAGCAGTCTAAATATTTCGGATGGTCGCCATGTTGGATTGTTTAATATATAGGCCACAGAGTCATGAACCACTAAAGGAAAATTATTGCGTAGGTTTATTATTCAAACTTTCACTTCGATCGCATGATTATGACACAAAAAATAAAAACTTAATTTTATCATTCACAAAGCCGCCATCTTGAGGTTATGTAAACAATTGAACTAAATTAGATACCAGTGCATTACAATGTGTATAAACATTTCCTGTACCAGAATTCATTGCGTTTGGAACATTAAATAGCGAGAAATGTCTATTTAAAATTTTCAAATTCGCTTGGCCGTCATGTTCGTTTTGTAGTCAATCAGTTTTTGTAAGTCTTATAGATGACGTTCCAGTAGTGCTCTTTATCTCCGTACAAAATTTCAAGGTGATACCACTAATAGTTTCAGAGATATAGAATGCCGGTGAAATATTTCGCACATCCGCCATCTTGTGGTTATGTAAACAATTGAACCAAGTTAGATGTCGGTGCATTACAATGTGTATAAGCATATACTGTACCAAGTTTTATTGCGTTTGGTTGGTTAAATCGCGAGAAACGTCTATTTAAAAGTCGCGAATTCGCGTGGCAGCCATGTTGGTTTTGTAGTTACCAGTTTCTCAAAAGCCACATAGGTGAACTTCTAGTAGTTCCCTTTATCACCGCAAAAAATTTCAGGGTGATATCGGGAATAGTTTCGGAGATATTGAATGCTGGTGAAATATTTCGCACAGCCGCCATGTTGGATTGGTGAGACGTAACAAAATTTGAAGGGCACGGTTGGGGTCGTTCGGAGTAGTGCTATGAACTTATTGAGTTTCATTGAAATCGCTCCAGCCGTTTAGAGGTTATTAGGGGACACACACATACACCACTCACACACACGTACACACACACACACACACGGACAAAAGGTGATCTCATAAGCCTATTTTTTCAAAATTGAAAATAGGCTAAACATTTCGTGTCTTACAGCATTCGCATATGATGTGTAACATGTGACATGTTATCCTACTATGTGTCTACCGCGAGCGCAGATCCCTTGTTAACAGTGAACACTGTTGGTGATTGAAATAACTACTGTACTTGTAAAACTCCAGTGCCAAATCCTGACCGGTGCGCATGCGCGAGTTACTTCGTGGTACCAATGATTTATTGTAGGAATATCTTTAATGAAGCCTTCAAACCTTGAAGTAAACCGTATGCGATGTACATTCCTCAGAAATAGTATGAAGATTTAATAAATCATAATTGTTTTCAGCAAATATGATATAATGAATATTTTCACACCAAAGAACGACAATTTGAAGGTGATTTATTGTAGGAATATCTTTAATGGGGCCTCCAAACCTTGAAGTAAACCCTATGCGATATAAATTCCGATTAGGGCTGTATGCTGGCCGACAGTACCTCGAATGCTTACATTAAATAAGACTACAGCAAAAGTATGAAGATTTAATAAATCATAATTGTTTTCAGCAAATATGATATAATGAATATTTTCACAGCAAAGAACGACAACTTGACGATGATTTATTGTAGGAATATCTTTAATGGGGCCTCCAAACCTTGAAGTAACCCGTATGCGATATACATTCCACATAGCCACATGGCCGACAGGACGTCGTGGTGCCAATCCCCGCCACCGTGCGCGCTCATTGTTTCCTATTACACATTTCCGTCCCATTTCCTTCCCTTTTCCAAAATCACTCCCACAAAAAATATCCAGCAACCGAGTGGAAAGATGCTACACATCAATAATACAGGTTATCAGACAAAATCCATAGACACCCAAGTATATCAAGCACCTACAGTAAATGAATCAACAAACAACAAAATGAAAGAATAGGATCCCATCGGCTAAATCTAGTTTTGAATAACATGATGTGGGTATTAATGCTGGTATCTGAGATTGTCCGCACGGAATTCTGACTGTCGCTCCGAAGTAACTGTGGAATGTATCAAATGAAGTTGTGATACAAGTTGAGACATTTCCTGACACACATTTCTCCTGTCCCCTGTCGAGCTGACAGGGATAGCGAGAGACAAGTGTCGGATAGTGCGCTGAGTGTCTCGACAACAATGGTTATCAACTTATCATGTTGTTGAAATGTCATCTCTTGGAATGTTTAGGCTTTCATGGCCAGGGTAATTTAATACAGCAAATGTTTTTTCCATGCATGATGTCGTGTTTGACATTTTGAAAACGATTGGAATAAAGTACAGGGATAGGAGGGTGATCTAAAATCTATACAGAAACCAGACAGCAGTCATTCGAGCTGAAGGACATGAGAGAGAAGCTGGTATTCAGAAAGGTGTAAGGCAAGGCTGCAACTTATCATCCATACTTTTCAATCTTTACATTGAACAAGCAATTTAACTAATTTAAAGTGGGAGTGAAGATTCAAGGAGAAATAATTTCAACTCTGAGCTTTGCCGATGACATAGTCATCTTGGCCGACACGCCTGAGGATTTGAATGAGTTTCTGAATGGTATGGACTCCGTCTTGAGGAAAGAATTCATGATGAAAATTGATAAATGTAAAACAAAAATATTGGAATGCAGCCGAAATAAATCAGAAAACCTCTATGGACATCAAATTGGCAGGTGAAAAACTAAAGGAAGTATGAGACTTCTGTTACTTAGGAAGCAAAATAATCAGTGATGGACGAAGCAAAGAGGATATAAAAAGTAGGTTAGCTCAGGCAAGGAAAGCATTTTTAGAGAAAAGGAATCTGTTGACATCGAATATAGATTTAGGTATGAGGAAGTCATTTTTGAAGGCCTTTGTCTGGAGCGTGGCGCTCTATGGAAGTGAAACTTGGACTATTGGTGCAGCAGAAAAGAGGAGAATTGAAGCGTTTGAAATGAGGTGTTACAGGAGAATGATGAAGATCAGATGGGTGGATAGGGTTACAAACGAAGAGGTACTAAGACTAGTGGGAGAGGAGAGATGTTTCTGGCGACTGCTAATGAAAATAATAGATAGGTTGGTAGGACACATATTAAGACACCCAGGAATAGCAAGCTTAGTTATTGAAGGAAGGGTCGAGGACAAGAACTGTAGGGGTAGACCAAGGTTAGAATATGTTGAACAGACTGTCTCGGATGTAGAGGGTGGTAGCTATGTAGAGATGAAACGATTAGCTCAGGTCAGGGAGGCATGGAAAGCTGCATCAGACCAGTCAAAAGACTGAAGACTCAAACAGCAACATGTCATGTCTGTCTGGACCCGCTGTGGGGTAGTAACTACTGGCTTTGTCCCATTTGCGAAGCGTATTGAAGTGATTTTCGGTGTTGGATGTCATATTTAGCCTATTTTCATTTATGAAAAATAATAGGCTTATGAGATCACCTTTTGTCCGTGTGTTTGTATGTGTGTGTGTGTGTGTGTGTGTGTGTGTGTGTCCTAATAAAATCTAAACGGCTGGAGCGATTTCAATAAAACTCGGTAAGGTCATAGCACTATTTTGTCCGACCTCGACCGTGTCCTTAAAAGTTTATTAAATCTCACCAATCCATTATGGCGGTTGTGCGAACTATCTCACCGGCATTCCAAAACTCCGAAACTATTACTGATATTACTCTTAAATTTTGTACGGTCACTTATGTGACTTTCAAAGACCTGTTAAGTATAAAACGAACATGGCGGCCAAGCGAAGTTGAAACATTTATACTGTATAGACTTTTCTCGCAATTTAACCATCCGAGCGCAGTGAAACATGGTAAGTTACAGCAAATGTTTGTAATGCATAGGCATCTAATTTAGTTCAATTGTTTACAAACCTCAAGATGGTGGTTGTGCGAAATTTGAAAATTAAGTTTCCTTTTCTTCTGGCCTTATCATGCGATCGAAGTCAACATTTGAATAATGAACCTACGCAATAATTGTCATCCAATAATACATAAATCTATGGCCTAGGCCTAAAAATCCAACAGGGCGACCATCCGAACTATTTAGACGGTTCTCAATATCTACGAATATATTACAGCAACCAAACTGATAATTTGCATGTTGATAGAGACAATTAATATAAGTAGGATATATGAAAATAGGCTATTTAGTTCTTCACGGAAATACTTGTACAGTGTTGCCATAGTAATCGAAATGTTAAGCTTTTCAGTCGGTCAATAAGATTGGTTGGTTGGTTCCTCAGTTTAGGGGCTGCGACAATGCAGTCATGTAGCCCCGTGTACTTTGGGTGTGTGTAGAATCTGTCTTATAACCGGTGTTAATTGTGATGGCTGTATTAGTGTGTGTTATCTGTAATTCATATAAGGACTGCAGACGATCACTTTCTAGTAGTTTCTACTTTTGCTACCAAATCCTACCGTCAACAACACCTAGCTGTGAACTTGGCTAATAGTTGCCACCGCAACCAGCACCTTGCGGCGAACGTTGGAACTAATAGAGCGTTAATCAGATCTAACCTAAAAAGTTAGCTTCACATAATTGTAGTTAGTGGAAGGTTCTTTTACAAGTGATTGGCCTGCCGGCTTTAATTCCCCTACGGAGGAAGGTATGCTGAGGGATTTTAACGCTATTCTAGCCAATTGTGATGGGTCCTTCCATAATCCTGAGATAAATTACATAAGATTAATAAATACACTTGGATGACCGGTTTTGATCGTCAAGCGATCATCATCAGATCCTTTACACTCAGGCTATTAAATCTTTGTTTACAAGTAAGTAGGTGAAGGTATTTACAATATCATATATATTATTTCAGTAGACTAGTATAGATCCCTTTTGCGGTGCTCACAATCGACCAATCTTGACAAATGAGCGTCCAAATGAAGATAATAGGCATTAGCAGTGACGAATTGAACTCTAATTTCATAAATATCTATAATTTCTTAAAAAAAAGACTTTTAAAAATTGTTCGAAGTGTGCGATTTGCAGATACTGTTGCTGTAGGAAAATGTGCTCAATAATTGCTGTCCACTGCACATTTTGGCCTCTGTGACGCCTGTTTCATGTCATTTTGACATTCTGAGGTCTTTCCTTTATAATTTTGCAGGGATTTCAGAAACAGTATATCACAGGAATGAGTACTCAAATCGTATGATTTCATAAATATCGAATAACAGGTGAGTGTTATGATGATCCAATTTCCAGTTATTGCATTCTTAAGTTAGGGAACGTAGAACTTTGAATTCTAACTGAAATGTAAATAGTGTTCTATAATTATTTGGTTGAAATAAAAACGTAAAAACCTTTCTCATTAAGTGTCTCATTATAAACCTATTGGGGAAAGTGTGGTTTATTAACAAGCGAGATTTCTCGGACGTGTCCGCTAGTATACAGGGTGTATCAGGAGGAACAGTAAATATTTTAGGAGGTGGTAGTATAGATGAATTGCAATAAACAATTCCATATAACATGTGTCCCATTTGTGTTGCATTCCGATATAAAGATGTTGGTATGTAACGAGGGCAGTTGTCGTTTCGTGTGTTGGCACGCCGGTTGCTATGGGCACGTTTCTTGGCCACCAAGGTCCCCAGATGTTACCCCTATTGATTTATGCCTGTGGAGATGGTTGAAAGGCGAAGTCTACAAGGTAAAAGTTAACACAAGAGCCGAGTTGGTCATTCGGAATATGCATAGTGCAGCCCACGTTAAAGAACGCCAAGACGCCCTCCGAAGAGCTACACAGGGTGTTATCAAGAGAAGTGCAAAATGCATTGAAGTTGGTGGTGGAATTTTTTGGAAATCAACTTTGAGCGTCCCCAGTTCCCTTGGCTTTACATTTATTTGGGTTAAATACTACCAGCTGTATCTCTGTACGCAATACGAATGGGTCACATGTTATATGGAATTTCTTATTGCAATTCATCTATACTACAACCTCCTAAAATATTTACTACGGACCCGTGCGTGAAATCTCGCATTTTCTTAAACCACACTTTACCCGATAGGTTTATAATGAAAGACTTAAGTAGAAAGGTTGCTGTAACACTCACCGGTTATTCGATATTTATGAAATTATACGATTTGAGTACTCATTCTTTTGATTTAGTGTTTCTGAAATCCATGCAAAATAATAAAGGAAAGACCTCAGAATGTTAAAATGACATGAAACAGGCGTCACAGCGGCCAAAATGTGAAGTGGACGGCAATTATGGAACGTATTTCCCTACAACAACTGTATTTGCAAATCGCACACTTCGTACATTTTTATAAAAGTCATTTTTTAAAGAAATTATTGATATTTATGAAATTAGATTTCAATTCGTCACTGCTAATGTCTATTCTCTTTCATTTGATTGCTCATTTGTCACGTTCGGCCGTTTGTGAGCGCCACAGGAGGGATCTATACTACTGAAATTATATATACTAGCATTACCCGTTGCTGCTTCGCCCACGAATATTCTAATTGTAAAGAGTACACGAAGCAAAATCTCAATCATGAATGCTATGACTGATTTATCCTTGGTATGAATAATCAGACTTTATTAATTCAGCTACTGGTGCAGTGGTTAGGGATTTGTCATTCCTTCATAGGTATATCAGAGCGAAGTTAGTTTTCTGGCAATATCACAGACACTGTTAATATAAGGGCCTTTAAATGTTGTTTTCGGAGACCCTTTATAGTCGGGTGAAAAAGGCCTTTCAGACCACACCGACATGTGAAAATTGCGTGAAAAAATTCTAGAGTGCCCCTTGACCCCCTTAAGCGCATTATACTGTACGTATTGACAATTTTACAGCTTAATTTGGTTCAGTGATAACCTTATAACCGTCTGGAAACTTTCACAGTAATGTAATAATTCGAATTGCATCGCGTCTTACAGAAATAGATGGACCTGTGAGATTCTGTTACCATGGTTACCGTGTTGCGAGTGTGGAGCAACACAAGACCCAGCCCACCTGCTCATTTGTCCACTACTAGAACAACCCTGCACTAACCAGGACCTGATCGAGGCAAACAACAAGGCCATCGGAGTTGCTACATTCTGGAAATGATCGGACACGGAAATGAATGAATGATTATTTCATTGTGAATATACATGTTTTAAGGTATTTATTTAACTGTGAGGCATTTAAAGAGTAAGTGATTGCGTTTCGCTTACGCATTGGGTTATGCTGAACCTGTAGGTACCCCATATGTGTAGGTTGGTGTTAATGGGACCTTATTTTCGGTACAAAAGTGAAATGGGACCTTAGCAGAATAATATAGGGAGCCGTATTTTAAACTTGCGCTAAGTTACTTGTTAAGATTTGTTAGTTATATGTGATATTTTTGTTAAGATATTGTTAGTGGTTATTGACCTTCCAGTTTGCTTGTTTAGTGCGATATCTGCGATTGTTAGTGAATGGTCAGGTTAGAGTGGATTGTGAACTTAGCTGAGTGTTTGAGCGATGTGCTGTCGGTTCTCGAGCAGCCGTTACCAACCACTGTCTACACTGAACTGGAAGGAATTTCCTGTGCGATCTCGTTATCTCTTAACCTACTTGACCTTTCTCCGCATTCCTTGTTCACAAACAGAGGCTTTCAGACTAGACTAGGTGCTGATAGGCAAAATAGTTTCAAATAGAAATGTATGTTGTTATTATAATTATATTTATTATAACTATATTTATAGTAAAATTAATATCGTATGGCCTTGGGTGTCGGGTGCAAGCTTTGTTATTTGACACCCAAAGGGTAGCTTGCATGTCAAATTTCGTTGTTCCCTTGAAGCACTATGAAAGTCAAGGAGGTTAGATATCTAAGTTCCTTGAACACTATAGCGCTTTCTAGTAGAGGAATGAGGAGCTTTGTGTTGGCGGAAAATCCCGAGATTAATTTTGCCATTATGAACACGGCCTACTGAATTCAAATGGGTTCATTGACATGCCAACATCGTATGACATGGTGTCGTAATTTTTGCTGCCTATCAAAAATCACTTACCACGGCCAGGAGCGAACCTGCAAGCTTGGGGGGTTAGTACACCGACACATTGACCACTCACCCACCGTGGCAAGCTACTATATTTATTATTATTATTATTTATTTAAGCGAAAATTCCCCAAGAGCGATTAAACTTGATATCATGATGTTATTTGGAGGTGTGTCTCCTCCACTCCTCCCAAAATCTCTTCATTCTCACGGAATGATCCCTCTTCCTCTCATCCGTCCACTTTTTTCCAGGTTGTCGTAATGATCTTGGTTCAAACCTAACATTCGTGATTTTCGTCTGGCACTCAGTTCGGTCTTCGAAATGTTGTATACTGATTACTTGTATGTCTCTCTGTACCTCTTTAAGACATTCTGTTTCATGATACCAAGTAGTTTCTTTGGCAATCTGGAGATGGCCATCCTGTGGATGTGAGTGTAAAATTTGGCTCTGCGATTTCTAATTTCGTCTGTTATCGTAATATGTATTATTATTATATTATTATTATTATTATTATTATTATTATTATGGGAATATCACCGAGTTCACGGTGTCGTTATTGTGATGAGCAATGGGATGACGTTCAGCGCACGTTCTTTGCATGCTTGAGGTGGAGAAATCTTCGAAGGCTTCTGGAGACAAAAGTTGGAGTCATTACACCAGACAATGTGGTGGATAAAATGCTCTGCAGCAGAGAAAGTTGGTCACAGATTGCTGTCTACATCTCTGAGATGCTAAAAACGAAAAAAGAAGAGGAACCGAGAAGATTGGTTGCTGAAGACAGTGAATATGATGAGCAATTTCCTTATTATCACGTTAAATGAAATTGACTGAGACCTCTGGTCGTAACAGTGGCTCCACCCTGAAGTAAGGCTGCACAGATGTAAGTCCGCAAGCTTGCAATCTGTCTTTTGAAGATTTCCCCACGGTTTCCCTCGAAATATATATATTATTATTATTATTATTATTATTATTATTATTATTATTACTGTACTCGAATCAGTACAGACAGGCACTAGTAACATTGTTGAGGAATTAGATCTAAGAGTTTCTGTTGAGGAACAGGTGGGGGTCACTATGCGTATCTTGCACCTAGCCTGCGAAGCGTCAATGCCCCGGCAGCGTCTTCGAAACAATAGACGTCCAGCTTACTGATGGACTGACGAAATAGCTGATCTTCGAAGAACTTGTCATCGACTCAGAAGAAGAACCCAACGTTCAAGACATCGACCAGAGGCTGATTTGAGATCCGCTGAGCACCTTGCAGCTAAGAGAACCCTTCGAGATGCCATCAGAAGACGTAAGACCCTGATGTGGCAGTTGTTAGTTAAAGAAGTAGACGTAGATCCTTGGGGATTAGGCTACCGAATTGTCACCAAGAAACTCGGCACTATGTCCAATACCACGTTGGATGCACGGACGATGGACGGTATTGTAGACGAGCTATTCCCTACTGACCCTGTGCGAATTGATGTGGGTGACGTAGTTGAGCCGGAATTCATTCCTCTATTTACCATAGGTGAGCTGAAGGAAGCAGTAGGCTCCCTTCGGAATAAGAAGGCTCCAGGCCCTGACGGGATACCCACGGAAGCAATGAAACTAGCTGTCAAGGTTTGTCCGCAGCTACTGCTTGAAATGTACAACTCTTGTCTGAGAGCAGGTGTCTTTAGTGTCCGTTGGAAAATGGCTCGACTAGTGCTGATTAAGAAAGGAAAGGCAGTCGGGAACGCGCCATCGTCCTTCAGACCACTATGTATTTTAGACATTGCGGGAAAAGTGCTGGAGAAGCTATTAAAACCTCGCATACTGTCGTCTATTCAAGCCGCGGGAAATCTGTCTGACAGGCAGTTTGGCTACTGCCGTGGGCGATGTACAATAGATGCAGTACGCGTAGTAGTTGAAACTGCGAATCAAGCACAGGAAGGTAAACACTATTCTCGGAAAATAACACTTCTGGTAACCTTGGATGTGAAGAACGCCTTCAACTCAGCTAGGTGGATAGATATGGTTGAAGCTCTTCAATTCACATTCCAGTTGCCTGCATATCTCCTGTGTATAATGAAAGATTATTTGAAGGACCGTACCCTGTTATATGTCACTGCAGAAGGTCAGAGAAGGAGAAAAGTCACGGCAGGAGCAGCGCAAGGATCTATCATGGGCCCGGATTTGTGGAACATGTTGTACGACGGCATACTGCGCATGGAAATGCCCGAAGATACATTCCTTGTTGGGTACGCTGATGATATTGCAGCGATGATTGTAGCCCGAGATGCGGTTCTGGCTCAGTGGAAACTCAATCAGGTAATGCGACGGGTGAGTGGTTGGATGAACGCTCATGGTCTGAATTTAGCTATGGCGAAAACTGAAATAGTCATGTTAACTAGGAGGAGAATGGACACTATAATTCCCATGAAAGTTGGAGAGGTGGTCGTTCAAACTGGAGCCACTGCGAAGTAGTTAGGATTTACTCTTGACACGAAACTGACATACTGGTCTCATATACGGAAGGCAGCATACAAGGCGGAAGTAGTGACAGCTGCCATTAGTAGACTCATGGCTAATGTGCATGGTCCTAGACAAAGCAAGCGTCGACTACTGTTGTCCACAGTGCAGTCTATTCTCCTGTATGGAGCTGAGATTTGGTCTGATTCGCTGAGGATAGAGAAGTATAGGAAACGCATAGCTGTAATTCAGAGGAGAGGAGCTCTGAGGGTGGCGTGTGCTTACCGTACAGTTTCGGAACCAGCAGTTCTGGCTGTCTCAGGTGTTGCGCCAATAGTCTTACTCGCGCAAGAACTTAAAGACGTATACTTCCGACGAGTAGAACTGGGCAAGGCTCAGGCCCGGAAGGAAGCCATAGCACGCAAGATGGAGCTTTGGCAGCAGAGGTGGAATGACGATCTCAGAGGAAGATGGACAGCTCGGCTGATACCGAGTCTGGTCGAGTGGACAAGTAGAAAACATGGAGAAATTAATTACTTTCTGACTCAGATGTTGACAGGTCATGGATACTTTCGGTGTTACCATCATCGTATGGCCAAAGTAAGGAGTCCAGTATGTATTTACTGCGAGAACGAACGAGATGACGTACATCATACGTTCTTCGTCTGTGCTCGTTGGGCAGCGGAAAAACAACGACTTGAAGCTGAGGTTGGTCCAATAACTCCGGACAATATAGTTGAAATTATGCTGAGGAACGAGCCCAGCTGGGATACGGTCGCTTTCTTTGTTGAGGTGGTCCTTCGTCAGAAGAAGTCGGATGGGGACTTGCTCGATTTAGATGATTAAGTCTGCGATCCGCGGACTATGAATTGAGAAGTAAGATGGTGCTTGTGAAGCAAAGAAAATGGCTCCATCCTGAAGTAATACGAAAGTGGTCCCGGGATGGGTTTTGTCAAAAGGACAGGGTGTGGTTTTTTAGTGGGTAAGAATCCCACACTCTTGAGGAGTGCGGACCCTTCTCAAGGTCTTATGCAAGATTTTTCCACTTCCCTCGTAATAAACAAGTAGTTCCGTAAAGAACTATACAGCCTATTTTCATATATCCTGCTCATGTTAATTTCTTCTAACAACATACAAAATTTCAGTTTAATTGCTGTAACAGATTCGTAGATATTGAGAACCGTCTAAATATTTCAGATTGTCGCCAGGTTGGATTTTTATTTTTGTACTATTACATTAAGATTATTGTGTACGTGTGGTATTCAAACTTCAATCGCATGATTAGAACACAAGAAGTAAAAACGAGATTTTAAAATTACGCACAGCAGCCATCTTTTTATTATGCAAACAATTGAAATAAATTAGATGCCAGTGGATCAACATTTGTATAAGCATTTAACGTGCAACGTTTCACAGCACTCGGATAGTTAATTCGCGAGAATCGTCCATTTAAATATTTATACTTCGCGTCACCGCCATGTTGGATTTGTACTCACCAGGTGAATGAAAGTCCTATAGGTGAACATATGTTCATAGTCTCTATGAACATAAAAAAATTCAGTTTGGTTGCTGTAAATGATTCATAGATATTGAGAACCGTCTAAATATTTCGGAAGCTCGCCATTTAGGATTGTTATATGTATAGGCCATAGAATTATGTACCATTCAAGGACAATTATTGCCTAGGTTCATTATTCAAACTTTCACTTCGATCGCATGATTACGACACAAGAAATAAAAACTTAATTTTAAAATTTCGCACAGCCGCCATATTGAGGTTATGTAAACAATTGATTTAAATTAGATGGCAGTGCATTACAATCTGCAAAATCATTTACTGTACCACATTTCACTGCGCTCAGAGAGTTAAATCACGAGAAAAGTCTATTAAAATATTTCAAATTCGCTTGGTCGCAATGTTCGTTTTTTACTTTACAAGTTTATGAAATATACATAGATAAACTTGTACCAGTACCCTTTATCACCGTACAAAATTGCAGGGTAATATCTGTAATAGTTTCGGAGATATAGAATGTCAGTGAAATATTTCGCACAGCCGCCATTTTGAGGTTATGTAAATAATTGAACTAAATTAGACTCCAGTGCATTACTATGTGTATAAACACTTGCTGTACCTAGTTTCATTACGTTTGGATGGTTAAATCGTGAGAAAAGTCTATTTAAAAGTCTCAACTTCGCTTGGTCGCCATGTTCGTTTTCTACTTTACAAGTTTATGAAATATGCATAGGTAAACTTGTATCAGTACCGTACTAAATTGCAGGGTGATATCTGTAATAGTTTCGGAGATATAGAATGTCAGTGAAATATTTCGCACAGCCGCCATTTTGAAGTTATGTAAACAATTGAACCAAATTAGACTCCAGTGCATTACAATGTGTATAAACATTTGCTGTACCAAGTTTCATTACGTGTGGATAGTTAAATCGCGAGAAAAGTCTATTTAAAAGTCTCAACTTCGCTTGACCGCCATGTTGATTTTGTAGTCGCCAGGTTTTTGAAAGTCTCATAGGTGAACTTCTAGTAGTACCCTTTATCACCGTACACAATTTCAGGGCGATATCGGTAATAGTTTCGGAGATATTGAATGCTAGTGAAATATTTCGCACAGCCGCCATTTTGCATTGGTGAGACGTAACAAAATTTGAAGGGCACGGTCGAGGTCGCCGGGAATAGTGCTATGAACATACAGAGTTTCATTGAAATCGCTCCAGCCGTTTAGATTTTATTAGGGGGGGACACACACACGAATCACACACACACACACACACGCACACACACACGGACAAAAGGTGATCTCATGAGCCTATTTTTTCAAAATTGAAAATAGGCTAAAAATATTATTATTAATATTATTACGCGTTTGGTCCTCTAAGGAGCACGTAGAATCATTATTTAGCAGAGACCTTCTTGTTCTTCTTATCCTCCCAAAACTTCCTTATCCTTCTGCTATGTACCTGTCTTCTTCTTGTGCAGCTTTGAGTTTCAAATTTCTAGGTGTCGAAAACTTCGCTGGAAACTTAAATTAGTTTATGTTCTGTCTATATGCAGTCCGTGTTGTTGATAGTGGATCAATATTGATTTCTGTGTAATCCTTTTGGTTGTCTGCTAGCCAGCGTACTTTTTGTTTGTCGGGTTCCCTGGATTATGAGGAAGATTTTCTTGGTCAATTGAGAGTTGTCCATTCGTGCTATTATTATTATTATTATTATTATTATTATTATTATTATTATTATTATTATTATTATTATTATTAATAATAATATTATTATTATTTACCGAAAAAAATGTTATTTGTGGAAGTGAGAATTGTATTCCAGCTAGGGAATAGGTCAGTGTGCATCGTAGTTCATAGTTTAACATACGGTGCTCACTAAATTGTATTCCTGAAATCAACTTCATCGAGTGTAGACTGGATTTGTTACGTGATTTTGGGGTTAAGTTTTATCGTGTACTATTGTCCCATAGAGCATGAAATTTCCTCTGTGACAGGAAGTGACGTAATCTAATCGTATTATTCAAAGCCATCTGAGCTTAGAGTAGTAGTATAGTCAACAGAGCCTATAGGTTCAGTCGTCAGGGGGCAGTAAGAAGGTCTGGCCTACTTCGGCGGCCATTAGAGCCCCGCTACCTTGGGTACGTAGCAACTGCCCTCTTGTGCAAGCACTCCTATCGCTAACCAAAGACCTCATTCTCTCGATTCGAGTCACGGCCTACTAGATTCCACCATGGGTATGATCGAAGAAGCAAAGATTCAGCGTGATACAGCGGAGTTGTTGGGAGCATCACAGGAAAGCATCCGAAATGGCGGAGAGGGTAGGAGTATTGACTTAAACCAGATTGATGATATCGGTCGGCAGATAACAGAGAGTCAACATGAAGAAGAGATGCATATTGAGACTGCCAGATCACTACTAAAGAAGATTATGGCTATTCCTATTGAGAACTTAATAAAAATGGATATAAGAAACGGTCTCATGAAGTTGGAAGAAGCTTTAAATGCTGGAGCAACATGTAGGATGTCATGGAAGAAATCAGCAGAAGAACTGAAGCAGGAAATAACTATCGTGGAGAACAAAGAATTGACCAGGGCATCATTAGTAACAAATGAAATGGAGGAAGATCAAGGAAATTGGGAAAAGGTTTTACCTAAGAAGAAGAGAAAGAAGAAGAGTGAGGAGAGGAAACCTGATGATATACCAATGGAGCAGGTCAAAAACGATCTTAAAGATACAGTGGTTAGCGAGTGTGGAAAACGACCTTATTCTAAATTAAGGAGTCGTTCAGAAGCCGTAATCATTAAACCAATGAAGAGTAAGACTTTCACTGATGTTCTGAAGGATATCAGGAACAAGGTGAAGCCGGAAGACAATGCAGCAGACATTCGATCTATCCGTAAAACTAGAGATGGGGCTGTTCTTGTTGAGTTCAAGAAAACAACGCAGATTGAAAACAGGGAGAAATTCAGTAAATCTTTGAGAGATGCTCTTGGACAAGATGGTGATGTACAGGCTTTAATTCCACGAACTACACTGGAGATTCGGGACTTGGATGGTATCACTACCGTTGCAGACGTGGAGGAAGCTGTAAGACGATATTCTGGTAATACTCATGGAGAGCTCAAAATTTCGGTAACTAAACCAAATAGTTGGGGACAGAAACTTGCCATTTTTGAAACTAAAGATGAGGATGCTGAGGAACTTCTGGAAGCAGGGAGAATTAAGATAGGATGGCTATACTGCAGTGTACGTGTTAGAACCATTTTACCTCGCTGCTTTCGATGCCTGTCATATAGACATTTGGCACGGAAATGTGAAGGCCCTGACAGAAGTAAGCTTTGTTTTAAGTGTGTAGAAGCTAGTCATAAAGCAGTAGACTGTAAAAAGAATAATCCGCGATGCATGCTTTGTACAGATAAAGGTGTCAATGAAGTTAAACGAAATCATGCTCCTGGATCGGCTGCATGCACAGTTTTTCGTGAAGCTCTTGAAAAGGCCAAAAATAACAGCAAATGATGCGAATCCTTCAAGCAAACATGCACAGGAGTCAAAAAGCTAACGATCTTCTGACACAGCTGATTTATGAGATGGGAGCAGACATCATTATTATTAGTGAAAAATATCAAGAGAGGGGCCATCCTGGGTGGTTTGCGGATAATCTTGGAACAGCTGCAATTTGGATACCAGATCTAGGAAAATTCTCAGTCGCAGATCATAGATGTGAAAACGGTTTTATCTGGGTACAGATTGGGGGAAGCAATATTGTAAGCCGTTATTTTACGCCAAATGAATCTGTACCAAACTTTCAAATGAAACTTGATGGCCTCGAGGTTGCATTGCGTGGAATGGACAAAAGACTAGTGGTCGCTGGTGATTTTAATGCTCAAGCGTTGGAATTGGGCATGCTGCAAACAGACTCCAGAGGAAGACGCATAATGGAAATGGCAGCTAGAACAGGTTTAGTGGTCAATAACATTGAAAATGTACTACATTCCGACGGCCATGATGTCAGGGAACAATGCCGGATGTAACATTCTCAACGGAGGATATCGCCCCTAAGATTACTGGATGGCAAGTTATTGAGGGCTATACAGGGAGTGATCCCCAATATATCATCTTTCGTTTACTTCAGGAAGTTCCTCAAGCAGGAAACATACGGCGCATGCCAGCACAGTGGAATATATCCAGCATTGACAAGGAAACGTTTCTTGATGTAATACAAAATGGAATGGAGAACATAGCAGAAAAATGTTGTTGCTGTAGAGTAAAAGAAGCAGCTGGTGTACGTGTTGAACTCACCATGCAGCTAATCCAGCAAGCATGCAATACATCAATGTCTCGAAAGAGACCACGAACTAGCAGACGCCCAGCGTATTGGTGGACCGAAGAGATTGCAGAATTGAGAAGAAACAGTCTGCGACTTCGACGCATGGCCCAGAGGACGGGAGGCAGACAAGTGAACACCTCAGTCACAGCGGAGTATAAGTCAGCAAAGAAGGAACTCGGCAAAGCAATTAAGAAGAGTAAAGCTGATAAATGGTGGGCTTTGGCTAAGGAAGTGGAAGATGATCCGTGGGGTCTGGGTTATAAGATTGTAATGAAGAAACTTGGTAAATTCTCAAACCCGAGCATGGATTCACAAACCATTAAAAACATTGTGGATACACTATTTCCCGACCATCCAGAGAGGACTAATTGTGATGATGAAAGTGAACTGAATGATATACCTCTCTTCACAGTAGAAGAACTGAATACAGCTTTTAGCTTCCTTAGAAACAAGAAGGTTCCAGGACCAGATGATATACCTGCAGAAGTGCTAAAGATAATATCAGAACTTTATCCAGAACTGTTGTTGAATATGTACAATCATTGCCTGCAAGCGGGTGTTTTTAATGCCCGATGGAAAATGGCTCGATTGGTTTTGATCAGCAATGGAAAATCTGGTGGTTATAGACCTTTATGTATGTTGGACACAGCTGGAAAAGGCCTAGAGAAACTTTTGCAGCCAAGAATTCTCTCAGCAGTTCAGATAGCAGGGGATTTATCTGTTCATCAGCATGGATTTTGGAGAGGACATTCTACTATTGATGCAATATGGGAGGTGGTGAACACAGTAGAAAGAGCGCAAACGGGCAATCGTCATTCTCGTAAAGTGACACTTCTTGTGACCCTGGATGTAAAGAATGCTTTTAATTCGGCAAGTTGGATTGACATGTTGGAGGCTCTTGAAGAGACTTTCAAAGTACCACAGTATCTTATGCGCATAATGAGAGACTACTTCAGGGATCGCACTCTGCTGTATGATACGGAAGATGGACAAAGGGCAAAACGACTGACGGCTGGAGCAGCGCAGGGATCGATCCTTCGTCCAGATTTCTGGAACAACATGTATGATGGCTTGTTACGTCTGGAGATGCCAGAGGATACGAATCTAATGGGCTACGCTGATGGTGTGGCTGCTTTGATAGTGGCCCGCAATGTTGAGATGGCTCAAATCAAATTGAACCAGGTGATGCGGCGCATAAAAAACTGGATGACGAATCACAGGCTAACACTAGCAGAACATAAAACGGAGATAGTTCTGACGAGGAAAAGGATTGAGACTCTTGTACCAATGACTGTTAGAGATACAGTGATTGAAACATCTACGAGTACAAAATATTTAGGAGTGATACTTGACTCCAAGCTTACATTCTGGAACCATATTCAGAGAGCGACAGATAAGGCAGAAAAATACATGACAGCACTTAGTAGGCTGATGGGCAATATCAACGGCCCAAAATCAAGTAAAAGACACCTCCTCATGACGACGGTTCAGTCATTGCTCCTGTATGGCTCTGAAGTTTGGGCCGAATCCTTGAGATTTGCATGGAATCGGAGAAGGATAGCTGCTGTACAGTGGAGAGCAGCTTTACGTATTGCATGTGCATACCGCACGGTTTCTGAACCTGCAATCCTCACGGTGGCAGCAATAGCCCCAATAGATCTACTTGCATTGGAGCGACAAGAAATCTGGCGTACCCAAGGAGAGCTGGGAAAGAAATGTGCAAAGAAGCGTGCCTTTAATCAACGGATGAGGCGATGGCAACTCAGATGGGAAAGTGACCCTCGTGGTAAATGGACCAAGCGACTGATACCACGCCTGGATACCTGGGTCGAAAGAGTCCTTGGTGAAGTCAATTATTACCTCACACAACTTCTAACAGGACACGGATATTTCCGGAAATTCCTGCATAGAGTAGGCGGAGCGAGTGGTGCAACATGCATATATTGTGATGACATCGATGATGTACTTCACACCTTTTTCGTGTGCGGCCATTGGATGATAAAAAGAAAATATGTGGAAAGTGAATTGGGAGAATTGACACCAGATAATATTATGTCTGTAATGTTACGGAACCAGCAATCCTGGGATCAGGTAGCAGTGTATGTGGAGGATGTCCTTCGCCAGAAAAAGCGGCATCTGGAAGCGTACGAACGTCCTTAAGAAGAAATGAAGAAAGAAGAAGTCTCAAGGGCTAAGTAAGCACTACATCACCCTGAAGTAATGCGAGAGCGGTTCCGGGGTGATGAACGCATCGTGGAAAATGGGGTGTGGTTTCTAGTGGGTAAGAATCCCACACTACTGTGGAGTGCGGACCCTTCACAAGTGTCTTTTGAAGATTTTCCACAGTCCCTCGTAAAAAATAAGAAATTATTATTATTATTATTTGTTTATTTATTTATTTATTTATTTATTCGTTAATTCCCCATAAGGAGAGCGTTACAACTCAAACAATTTTCATGTTTTATTCTGGCCCTTTCTTCTTTTTCCCCAAAAACCTCTCATATATACACTATGCTTCCTCTTTCTCTCCTCCGTCCACTTCTTTCCCGGTTGTCTCTCTTTGGGAGTTTGCTCAAACTTCTGTTGTCTAAGTTTTTCTCTGTATGTGCTCCTGTCTGTCTTGTCTTCTGTAGAGATGTTAGGTTTCTTGAGGTCTTCCACGGTTTCCTTTACCCAATTGGTTTTTAGGGCACTATTCGTAACTATAATAAAATTGTTCTTGGTCAGTCTGTCTTCGGTCATCCTATGTATATGTCATAAAATGTTGCCCTCCTCTCCTTTTCCTTATGTTGTTTGTAATCGTCTCTGTCTGTCTGTACAGTTCTATTGTCGGTCTCTTTATCCATATTCCTTCTTTCTGAACTGACCCGTAGATCTTTCTCAGAATTCTTCTCTCTTGTTTTTCTAATTCCTTGATAAGAAGCCATCGATTGGATTCAACAACTTAAAATTGAACTCTAATTTTACAAACATGAGATCATGTGTATCTTGTTGTATATTTTTGTACATATTCCTCCTTTCTTCATACGATAAATAAATAAATTCCTTGATTTTTGTTCGTCCCTTGATTGCTGTTGTTTCTGAAGCGTATAAGGCCTCTGGTAAGACTACTGTACGATAGTGTATTAATTTGGCATTGATGGAAATACCTTTTTTTTATTGTAGTGGTTCAATGTAAGTCGGTATGCTTTCTGCAATTATTATTATTATTATTATTATTATTATTATTATTGTCGTTATTATCAGATCATTGTCTCGTAGAATACAAAGTTATCATGCAGATTACATTGAATCGAAGCATTATTATTATTTATTTATTATTTTATTTAGCGTATGATGCTTATTTTACAATCGTTTGAAATGTATTTTACATATAATTGCTATTAGAAAAAAATATATACATATTTATATACATGGATATAAAGTATTACAGACTAACTAGGAGGCACGCATATACACACACACACACAGCTGCAGATTCTGAGATTTCATCACAAGGTAATGTCTAGTCCTTCCAACCAGGTGAGTGCCGCAGGGGTTACTTGATGTAGCTCCTCCATAGGCCCAGTGAATGCTCGTAGAGGACATTCTTTCACGATGTGGCTGATGGTTTGCCCTTCAGCACCACATTTGCAGGAAGGAGACTCCAACCACTCCTATTGGTGTAGGGCAGAAGCAGTTCTTCCAACGCCGCAGCGTATCCTGTTTAGTCTGGTCCAGATGGTGCGTGGGAGGTTGAACCCAGGAGGTTTTGCTGTTGGATCATTGATGTTGATTAGACCATGTGGGTGTAATCTGGCCCATTCTTGCTTCCATGCTTCGTCAGATCTAAAAGGTATGTCAGCTAGATTCCTGGCCGTCTTCCAGGCAGGTTTCCGGGATTACAGTCTCGCTACGTCGTTTTCATCTGTATCCTGGTGGATGGGAAGTGAGCTGTTCATCATAACCTTAGTCCATAATCTGACAAGGGCATTTTGTCGTCTGATGTGAGGAGGTTGAATGTGGCTCAGTACGGGTAACCACTTTACAGGAGTAGAGTGCAGGGTGCCAGATATGATTCTCATTGTGTGGCGTAGCTGGACGTCGACCAGACGAGTATGGGAACTATTCAGCCATACAGCAGAACAGTATTCAGCTGAAGAATATACTAGTGCTAAAGCAGTTGTTCGCAGTGAATTTGCATCTGCACCCCATGATGTTCCAGCTAGTCTTCCCTGAAGGATTTTACGACTTTTCAGTTTAGTTGCCAGTTTCTGAAGGTGATTGCGATAGGTTAGAGATCTATCTAAAGTTACACCAAGGCTTTTGGGGGTAGCATTACATCGCAGTGTGTGATTTCTGAACCTGACTGTCGGTTGGTAGTTTGCATTCCTGTTACTGAGGTGAAATCTAGCTACTTCTGTTTGTATTCTACGAGACAATGATCTGATAATAACAATAATAATAATAATAATAATAATAATAACTGCAGAAAGCATACCGACTTACATTGAACCACTACAATAAATAAAGTATTTCTATCAATGCCAAATTAAGACACACCTTCATTTAGATCACTGCGAATTAATTTACGAACTCTCCTAGTTGCAGCCAATATCACTGCCTTCTGTATTAATTTATACAAGTTAGTGTCCAGATCGAGCTCTTTGAGTCCCAGGAGATGTTTGGGAACCACACCAGTGCTTGAGATGACTATTAGTATAAATTCGAACTCTTTTTTATTTAGCGTATGGCATGGTACATCTACATAATTACAAGCATTGACATTTAAAACAACAATACATATTTAAATCAATTTTGATGAGGAGGCACATATTTAACAGATAAAATGTTCAGATTTACAAGGTAATATTTAAATTTGAAATCCAGAGTAGGCTGCGTTGCATCATGAAAGTCTTTCAGGTTACCATTATAGGCTCGAAGGCTGCAGTCCTCCACAATATGTTGGATGGTCTGTCTTTCAAATCCACAGTCGCACTGAGGTGAGGTAGCCTTATTCCACTTGTATATGCTGTCTGTGCAGTCTCCATGTCCCGTTCGAATCATGCTGAGTGATTTCCATGTATGGCGTGGTAGTTCCATGCCAGCTAGTTTCTTGATAGGATCAATGAAGTTTCTATATTTCTCATGGAATAAATTATTCCATACCTCAGACCACTTGTTGTCAATCTGAAAATTATTATTTAGTTGTAGAGATTCCGCTGTTAGGATGGGTGGTCGGCGGGATTTCAAGCGACTTATCTTTACTGTAGATATGTCAGAATGATAATAATAATAATGTTATTGGTTTTACGTCCCTTTTAACTACCCTGGCTTTAAGAGACGCCGGGGTGCCGGAATTTTGCCCCGAAGGGGATCTTTAACGTGCCAGTAAATGTACTGACACGGCTCCCTCGCATTTGCGCACCCTCAAATGCCAGCTGACTGCACCAGGTTTCGAACCTACATGTCAGAATGAATAGGAAGCTGTGTAGTGGAGATTATCTTTTGATATTCCCTCAGGAGAGAGTTTTGTCTACGTAATTCGAACTCCATTGACCTGCCTTTGCTTCCTGATGGGCTCCTCCAACTCCAAATATTTGGACACTTTTTTAGCGTGTTTAGCCTGCAGGTTGTGCCAATTAGGAATAGCAACATCAATCAGCGTGACTTGCTTCAATCATTTGTTGAAGATCACTATGTCAGGTCTATTATCCTCCCTATATTATTCTTCTAAGGTCCCATTCCGGTTTTGTACCGAAAATAAGGTCCTGTTAACACCAACCTACACATATGGGGTGCCTACAGGTTCCGCATAACCCCATGTGAGCCCGAAACGCACTCACTTTCTCTTTAAATGCCTCACAATTAAATAAATACCTTAAAAAATTTACATTTACAATGGGAGCACCGTAACCTGGCGAGCCTGCCGCTAGAGCGCAGGGCAGCGCGGCGCCGGCAGAGCGCGGCGTACTGCTACCTGAGGAGTATCTCAGCAGATGGCTCCGGTTGGTCTCGCCAAGACTTTCTCTAGGGTTCAATCCTTTGCAAATGTAAAAATTGCTGTAGAAGAAACTCCCGAGCAAACAATAACCGATGAATTCGTTGTAACATCGAATATTGTCTACAAAGAGGTGCTGTGACAAGTAAAAAACACTGTTTTACATAATTCTTTGTGTCCTTCTCATGTAAGTATGCCGTTTAACAACAATAAATACATTTCTTCAATATTTAAAACTTCGTTCTCCCTCATTCTTTCCTACTACCCCATAAATCTACATTCACGTTGCGAAAGCTCGCACGGGCCCACTAGTAATAACAATAATAGTAATAATTATTATTATTCTTTCTTTATTTCTTCGTCATGCCCGACTAAGGAGCGCGTCTGAACTTATTTAGCTGTTGGCATCGCCTTTCTCTTCTCCCAAAATCTCTTCATCTTCTCGCTGTGGCTTCTCTTGCGATCTTCTGACCAGGTTTTGTTGGTGATAGCGCTTGGATGGTCTGCAAAGCGGTGATTATCAACTAATTCTCTGAACTTAGCTCTGTCTAGTACAATGTCCTCTGTGATGACTATTTCCTGAAGATCTTTTCCAACTTCAAGCAGCCAAGTGAAGCCAATTGACAGGGCAAGGTTAAGAATCTTTTGGTCAGTCTCTGATTGTCCATCCTGAGGATATGCCTGTAAAATGTCAATGTTCTTTTCCTAAATGTGTCTGAGATTTTCTCCGAGTGCTGATATAAGTCTTGGTATTTTCTCTTCATCCAGATTCCCCCTCTACAGACTGGTCCAAACATTTTTCTTAAGATTTTCCTTTCTTGTTTTTCCACAACTTTAATTAATGGTCTGCCCCCAATAATCAGCTTTTCATGTGCATAGAGTGTTTCAGGCTTTATTGCAGTGTTGTAATGCCGTTATTATTATTATTATTATTTTATGCAGTATATATAACACATTGCTGGTACATTACAACATAACTATACGGGCTTCAGGGAACCAAGTACAGTTAGTGAAACTGCAACTTCTAAGCTGGAATGTCGCTACCCATGAACTTCCGAACGATTCTGGTTTTTGATATGAACTACTGCCTTCTGCATTAGTTTGTACAGTTGCGTATCCAGATCCAGTTCTTTAAGGCCTTGGAGCAAGGTACTATGGATCACGCCCATATTTGAGACAATGATAGGTATGGTCTTTACCCGTTATACATGCCATTGTATTTTGATAGGGTCGACAACTCGCTGTATTTGCTGATCTTTTCTATGTGTTTTGACTGATGATTCTTGTTGTTAGGAATCGCAACATCAATCAAGGTAGTTTGCTTGATTTTTTTGCTGACAACCACCAGATCCGGCCTGTTGTGTGATACCGATTGATCAGTCAAAATAGTTCGGTCCCAATAGAGCTTGTATTCATTGTTTTCAAGAACACACTCTGGCTGATATTGGTGGTACGGAACTTTCTTTCCTTTTAGAAGCTGAAACTTATCAGCCAAATCCTGATGCAATATTTTAGCAACTGCATCATGCCTTTGTTTGTGCTCCGTCGCCAGGAAATATCGACATGCAGATGTAATATGCTGAATTGTTTCTGACTGTTGACAGCCGTAGCGGCACTTATCATCTGGTACAGCGGGATCTTTTACAATGAATTGAGGTAGTTCCTTGTAGGGATGACTTGGTCTTGAATTGCAAGCATAAAACCTTCAGTTTTTGGAAAGATCTGTCCTGAAGTGAGCCATTAGTTTAACGCAGTTATATCAATATTTGCTTAACTCACCTCATTTGGATTATTATTATTATTTGCGCATTATGTTTAGTGTGGGCTGCCTCTTACCCTTAGCGCCGAGCCTGGATTCAATCTAGTTATATCTGTTGTCAAGAAGCAAGTTCAAAGCTAGCTTGAATGAAGATTATTGTAGTTGTACTGTATTTCACTTCTTCTTTAACTCGTAGGGCAAAGCGCCGCGTCGCCAGCAAAAGAGAATGAGAAGATGTTCATATTTAAGACTGCGTGGCGCCCAATTAGACTGGCTGACGTCTGACCCAGAAAGAGGGGCTTGAGACAGCGTCTCGGCGACCCAATTACAGGACAGTCTCTCTTTTTGCACCAATTAAATTTGATGTTAAGATTTAGTATTCAAGGCCTTGGAACACATTAAGGGGCATTATGCATTAACCCTCGAACTCTCGGTCTAGTAAGAGGTACAGGGTTACTCGCGTGGGTTACATATAGTATAATGTCCGAAGAGTAATTCGATATGATGGACTCACACACGTTATTTTTAGCCTACTTTCCTCGGAAAAAGTAGACTTATTAGATCGATCCGGGAAAATGTGTGTCTGTCTGTCTGTATATGTGACCCCCCCCCCCTATCAACTCCCAAATGGCTGCAGCTATCGAAACAAAATTTGGTAAGAGTAAAGATCTATACCTCACGGCCAAATTTGAAATTTACGTCAGTGCTACCAACTGCTGAAAAATGCAAATTGAAATTTGAGCTCAATGTTGGATATCTCAGAAGTTATGCATGTGAACTATTCCAAAATTGGCACACCTATAGAAAATGGCATTCCAGATTAATTTTCAGAAGTCCATACATGACAGTGTTGTCAACACGATTCTAAGCCTGCTGATAGGTCCAATTTCTAAATGCATGTAACTTCTATACTATCAAATCGATTTCAAGCAAATTTCGTATGTACTATGTGTACTACAACAGATATGACTGTGCGTATTCTAAAGAGCCACTAGGGCTGCCAACTGTTGATAAATGCTCTCTTTATTTGTTAACCCTAATATCAATATATCAGAAAGTATGCAAGCCAAAAGCTCTAAATTTTGCACACGTATAGTACCTGACATTATACCTTAGTTTGGTGTAACTTATATATATCAGTAATGCCAACACGAGTCTAAGCCTGCTGATAAGTCCAGTTTTTAAATGCATATAACTGCTATAGCCTACTATAAAATGGATTTCAACCAAATTTTGTGTGTGCTTCGTGTTCCATAACAGTTATGACTATGCATATTCGTAAGAATCATCAGGGATGCCAACTGTTAATAATTTTTCTCTCTATTTGTTTAATCCTAAAATCAATATATCAGAAAGTATGCAAGCCATCAGCTCTAAACTTTGCGCAAGTATAGTACTGCCCCCGGAAATTGAATTATATTGAGACCACGATGGCTGTATTGGCAAATATGAGTAAAGTTATGAATGTCATAGTTATGACGTGGATATTCATGACATAGGCACGGATGACGTAGTCTTCATACAAGTAGGCTGATTGAGCTGAGATTCTTGGTGACGTCATGATTTTGTTCGAGAAAGATCTTAGATTTACGACGCAGTCGCAGGAAACAAGGTATTGTGCTAAGGAAGAAGCTACGCTATTGGAGGAGAGACTCGAACCAATGAACGATAGTTTGGAAGGAAGACGGAGATTGCTGAAACTACGATATTTGATTACTTTTGGCATGCAGATTTGTGGAAAACTATTTTCAGTTATGGCATTGATTTGGAATTTTGAAGAAATTAATTTTGAGTTTTTGAAATTTGAAAATCCGTCAAGTATAGCCAAAGTTAAAACTTCTAGCAATGACGCAGCAACAGGCTATGGAAGGGATGGATACGCCCCTTAAGAAGTTGATAAAAGGTCGTGCACAGGAGAGAGGAGCTCTCAGATCTCATATGTCAGATCGCATATATATTTCTGGTGATATATAGTTATTTTCAAGTGATTCAGTGAAGTAAGTTGTCTTTAGCGTGGTTAAAGCCTGGCGCATCGAACGAACTCGGAGCAGTTCCATTTTACGCTGCTCGAAACTAGGTGAAGTTGAAACGCTCACATTAACGTTTCCACCAGTTAAGATATCAAGCGCTAACTTCAGCCTGTATTATAATTCTATTGGGCAGTATAACATCGAGGTGTGTAGAAGATTTGAACAATTTCACAGTTATACTTCGAAAGATATTGGAACTTTAAGGCTGCTAACAAAAGTGATTTTCTCGCCACAGGAGAAACACTTTTAAAATTCCACATTATACACTACGGCTGACACGTGGAGTGCAACAGTGATATTGGAGAATACGTTTGGTATTACAACAATACATTCGACTATGGAACATTATAATCTTGCAGTGCTTTCAATGATTATAACAGTAGTTGAGATGGAAGGCTAAGGCTTTAATGCAATTGGGACATATATCGTTGGAGTAAAGTAACAGCATGGAACTTCGTTAATCGTCTTTCTACAAAAGCGAGCATGTAGTGAACATCCAACTACACTCATGCATCGTGAATCCATCGCTGAATTATACCAGATAACAGTGGAAATATTTTCATACTCCACAACTATGAATATTTCTGCGGAAATAACTACAATAAACTTCATGGCGAATTCCTGCAAGAACTTCAGGGAACTTTCAAGAGAGGCCAGGGTTGTCCCGGCGCACAAAGAAGAGTTTTGCCAGAAGGATGTTTTTCGTATCCACGGAGCAGTGCAATTTCGGAGGAGGAAGCAGTTCGATTCTCCGAGGACGCTGATTCCAAATTCGAGGACGGAGCACATCTTTACGCTGGTGAAATGGAACCAACAGCAGTTTTCTTTGAAAACTTTCCTCGAGAACTTCAATCAACAGATAAGGTAGTCGTGAACGTTTCTTGTATTATTTGAGTCTTGTAGCGATATCTGAGCAACCATTCTTCCCATATTTTCTGTCCTATCTTTTGCCCCATTTTCTTGATTGATATTTCTGTACTCAGTACACTTCGATGATTTATGCCTTTTTCTTCGATTTGTTGAGACATTGCTATGTCATTGGCATACTTAATAATTTTGGATCAGTTGAGACTGATATTAGATTCTTTCAGTAATTTGCATATTTTTGTAGTCACGATTTGACTGTAAAGTTAACGATTTGCTATGGCAGATTTGAATTCAGACAGCGTGTCATTTTATTAAAGTAATTCTATTCAGTAAATTACTTTGACCAATTTTCTGTCATCCTCAAGAAAGAAGAATGATTAAAAGATTTTAGAGCGTTAAAATCTATTACGATATCGACGATCTTTGAAATACTAGTCGTCTTATGAACATGATTGCAACATAGACATTTATCATTGCATTATAGACAATTTTATGAAATATGAACATTTATTTCGATTTATTGAATACACTATAGTAATGAACATTTGACAGGAGTTTTTCTCAATTCTAGATTGGAACAATAATGTTTGCATTCCACAGTCTAATTGTATTCTATTCGACTATTTTGCAGTTTAGATGAACTTTGTTTGAAGATAGTAATTTTATACTGCGTTACTTTGAAGATGTTAATCTCAATTTTGATAGACCAGGCAGGAGTGTCTAATCGTATTTGCTATTAAATTTATTTGTGATTGGCAAATTTTTACTTCATATCGATTCATGAATGAAACCCACGAAGGTTAAATAACAACAGTCATTATTACAATTGATGAATATAAGAATTTTTAAAGAGGAACAATGGATGTATAATCGTTAGTTCAGTGGACGTGTAAAAGTCGCTGTTGAGTAATGCCCTTGAATAATGGAGGTTCCCACAATAATTAATGAAGTTGATGAATTAATAAGTGGAGGTTTTTGTGTGTAGTTTGGAAGATTTTTATGCCATATATATGAAGATATATGATGAATTTTGAGCCAATTGTTGTGCAATTTTGTGCATTATAAGCGAAGTATTTTCCCGCTGATTGTATTGTTCTTGTTCTTTGAAAGATTATTCATATGAAGATACTGTTAAAATTAACAAGAGTGTTAATTAATTTGAGATAAAGATTTTGAATGGAGGTTACCGTCACAAATATTAATAATTATTATTAAACCTTATTAAACCTGAATTTGACAGTTAAATATAACTAACCTTCATTGGTCGATTATATCAACACGATTTATGTAATTATCAACCGGATAAACGTGTGGTTTAATGTATTCCTTGTATAAATAATATAAACAATATAATATTGTAAAATAATTCTGTAAATATCTTTGTTAAATAATTTGAAATGATAGTGATTAATAGAAGCGTGTATAAAATTTTCAATTGTCATTTGACATTGTTATAAACAATTTATTATTGTTATAAATAATTAATGAACTTTTGTTATTAACATTTAGAGTTTTGTTTTTATACTCTAAACAACGCAAGTTAAGCAAGTGGTTTGAACAAATAATCATGATTTGGGATTGTTGGAGTAATCCACTGGTGTTTGAATGAAGCATGTAAGACATTTGCGTGATAATATTTCAGTTGAGATGTGAACATTTACGTGTTTGAAAAGGAGAGCCCAGCTCTGAGGTAACACGCTTATGCTAGGGTTGAACGAACGGGAGTCCGCTTTGACAATACAGGTGCATTGCAGCTGGCCCGGACAACTGTGTTACAGAGGCCAAGGACGTTCCATAATAGCCTTGTGGCTATAAATAAAATGTGAAGTATATAAACACGCAAAACAATTGATATATGTGTCTCATCCCAAATCCCGTTTCCATCCCCAGTGCATTATTATTTTACGTTGCTATGAGCTTGAGAAAGCTGAAACATTATATGTAGAGAATACAGGTCCTACAGGAGGACATGGTTATGTGGTCGATGGCTTCTGATTGCCACGTGGATTTTGTTGTTTCATTTTTGTTAAAATCATTCTTTATGTGAAATAAATTATTGTGCAGTTTAAAGTTTCTCGTCTTCGTTCTGGTTCATTTTAAATATCATGGTGGAGGTTATTGTGTGGGCATACTTTTAAGTGATCCAGTTGACAACCCAGTCCCCGAGATAAATTTAAGAGGTAAGTAAAGGTAAGTATGATCCCCCGTATATTTTGGTGTGTTCCACAATAATTTTCTTGTTAACTATTGTGCTCTAATCTCGATAGTATCTGTCAGTGCCATTTTCATTGATGTAGCTGTGCCGGTGCGTTTGATTATTGGCAATCCGATTGAGGGGGCGGATATCTGACAGCCTACTATCCGGATATCGGGTACAGTAGGATTGGCGACCCTAAAACGTGGGGCTTGTTCTACAAAACTGGATTACCAAGTAGGATTGGCGCAATCAACGTGTAGGGCTCGATTGTCTCGATTGGCACGATCAGCAAAACATTGGATTACCAAGTTATTGCAGTAGAATTGACACCGCAATTTTTGTGGAGTGTTCGAATAACATTGGATTACCAAGTTATCGATGTCAAAGGGATTGTGAAGACTCAAATAAAGAGGTTGATTCTTTATTAGATGTCTTAGCCAATTGTAGAATTTGAGAGTGTGATTATATAGGGATTAAATGTTGTGTTGTATTAGGAAAATTACACTCAGAAAAGATCAGATCTTATACGACTTGAAAGAGGTTAAATAGGCTGGAAACTTAGAAAAATCGCCTATGATCTGGAGTCTTATTTTATTTGACCGGCTTATGACATGTATAGTCATATTAAAGATAAAATTAAACTATTTGGATTGTAAATGTCAATTATTTGTGTTAGGATACTTTAAAATGAACCAGAGAAACTTGAACATGTGCTTGAGTTTATTTCAACATGAAGTGTCTACGAAGGTTAATTATAAGGTAATTTATAAGTTAGATTTAAGACAGAAAATTGCTCAAAACTTATATATGGTGAAAAATGTTGCTCAGATGTTGCTATTTTGCTCTGTTTGATGTATGTCCCTAAAGCAGTTTATTATTGAAATAGTATTGAAATGGCAGATGAAAGTATTAAGAAAATGTTGGATGAGATGTCCAACAATATGAGGGAGATGGAAGCTAGGAATACTAGTCGAATGGAGGAGAATGCTAGTAGAATGGATGAAAGTTTGAGAGTTCTTCAGACCAGTTCTGCAAACTTAGAAAATAATATGTCGCGTTTACAGATCAATACCCAGGGAATCGAGAATGCTGTAACTGACATACGCACAGACGTGTCCAATGTCCATAAAGATGTCTCGGAGGTTAAAGTAGACTTATCAAATGTGCATAAAGATGTGTCTGATGTTAAATTTGATGTTTCTAAGGTACAAAAAGATCTTACCATGTTGAATCTTGATGTTGCTAATGTCCGGGGTGATATTTCATGTGCTAGAGCTGAAGTAATTGTTGTAAGGAATGATGTTGCTACTGTACAAGACAAAGTAGAAGAAGTTCAAAGAGAGGTTAGTAATGTTCGAACTGATGTGTCAAATGTTCAAGTAGACATCAATAATATTCATTCAGATGTTAACGATATGCAAAGCGATATCAATAAAATACAAGTAGAAGTCAATACTGTTTTTGTAGACATTGCTAAAGTTCAGACTGATGTTAACAAAGTTAGGGACGAAATTGAAACTTCAAAAATGCTTTGTACTCCTAACATTAGTGCATTAACAACTCGATTAGTTGACGAGTCTGTCAGGACAACAGCTTCTTTAGCTGGTTTAAAATACGATATAGAGGTCATGAGAACCCAAGTATTAGATCACAATCGTTTACTTAAGGAGGACATCGAAGTAGATATTGCAGAAATGTTAACTGCAAATGTAACAGTGTGGAAAGATGAATGGAACAGGTCAAGTGGGGAACATGTAGAACAGATTCAGGAACGAATTGAAAGAAAACTTGCCAGTACACAAGTAGACATTAATAACGAAGTAGTTCAGATTAGGAAAGACTTGAATGTAAGGATGGATTCGCTATCCGAAAAGCAGGTAGAGGATAGAACACAGATAGGTCAGGACGTGCAAACATTAAAGGAACACATTCATAAGGTTGTCTCTGATGTTAATGAAACTACGAGCAAACTGCAGAATTTGAAACTAGGAGAAGCTAGCATGATGGAAACCTATAAGGAAGAGTTGATTAGGAAAGTCATCACGGAAATCACAGACAAGGATACCGAAGGATTGACTGGTGAAGAGGAGAGAAATTACGTGAGAAGAGGTAACCTTAATACAGAAGAGAGAGATATTAGTCCTGAGGAACGTATATCCAGATTCAGGGAAGAAGAAGAGGATCGGAATATTGAACCCGAATGGAAGTATCGTGATAGTGGGAGGAATTATATGGATTCATATCCGAGAAATGTGACAGTCATCCGGAATTTTGAAGACAAACCTCAAAAATTTAGCAACACTGATAGTCTCACACCGATCGAATATATCAGGAATCTTAAAGACTATTTCATAGAAGCCCACATTCCTAGAGAGAGAGAGATGAGAATCGTAGAAAGATTTCTAGCTGGAGGACCCCTCGAATGGTTTAGAGCATTTCGGTACACTTTCAGCAATTTTGACGAATTTGCAGAGGCACTGATTAAACGATTCTGGTCAATAGAAGCTCAGAATTCACTAAGAGCTGAGGTATACTCGAGGAAGTATTCAGGTACTCTTCCAACACGGTACGCTGATTTCTTCACGAGTCAACTATCACGCTTGAGATTTTTGCAACCCCCATTGTCAACAGAGCAGTTGATAGATGTGATTTCACGTATGCTGCCTGTGGAGGTAAGAAGACTGATCATATCGTCAAACATTAGAGATTTGACAAGTATGGACGAATTGTTAAGAAGGCTTGACTACACGAGTCCAATGCCAAATTTGGTACAAAAAGGTCAGAGGCACGAATTCAAAGACGTTAATACGGTCTACATGGATCAAGTGCAACAAACTGATAAGCCTGAGGAAGGAAAAACTGAAAATGTAGGTCCTCACAGGAATAATTATTTCCGCAACCACAGATCCCAAGGTTACCGTCCATATCAGCAAAGACGAGGCTGGAATAATAATAGAGGGAATTACAACAACGGAAAAGGTAGATAATACAACAATGGTTATAATAGAAATTATAACAGAAATAACCAGTACCAGACTCAGAATCAGAATTCTCAAGGTCAGGTTATGACACCCGACAAGTATCAAGAAAGAGAGAAAGAAAGTCAGCAGTATCTGAAGGAATTACGAGAAAAGGAAGCTGAAAATCAAAAGAAAAGACAGGATGTAGTGATCGATCCTGGTCCTTCTACAAGTCAGCAGGGGAACTTTGAGATTGGTAACACCCACAAAAAAACGCCGATTTCTCAACGACAGTGAGAAGCCATGAATACATTGCCACACCACACCTGATTACCATTAACGAAATTTACGAAGTAACTGATGAGGATTTATTAGAAGAGAGGGGAATCGTCAAAGAGGAAAGACCATGTGCATTACCTATTATTTCTGTACTGATAGATGGCCAACAGTATAAAGCTCTTATGGATACTGGTGCAATTATTTCTATCATTTCTGATGAATGCTATCAAAGTCTGTTAAAAGGAGAAAACATGACAGTTTTACCAGTTTCTACCGTCAAAGTGAGAGGAATTTTCCAAGACAGGGCAGTGAAATGCAAGATCCAAGTGCTGTTGAACCTTGAAATTAATGGAAGGAATTATGAACAGATCTTTATTGTGGTTAACAAGATCCATTTCGATATTGTGCTAGGAATCGATTTTATATCGAAGGTTGGAGCCATTATTGATATGAAGAATAGAAGTATTAGCTTTAATGATGGGTACATGATCACAGAAGAGATCGAAGAACAGGACGTGAAAAACAGTCTGGAGATAGACCTTAGGGAAGAAATTTTAAATACCATTATTAACGACGTAGAGGATATAACAGAAATACCCAGTAGAAAAACTGAAGGATTTGAAGAAATTCAGGGGGAATTTGAGGATTTGATAAAGGAATTCCAAGATATTTTCGATGAAAAACCTGGATTGATTAAAGACTATAAGTATAAGATAAGGCTGACCGATGAAACCGCTTACCAAAAGAGAATATACCCCATACCTGAGAAATACTATCAAGAAGTACGAGGGTTGATCAGAAAAATGGAGGTAGACGGGATTATTAAAAAACAGGCGTCGTCTTACATAAACCCCATCACTGTAGTGAAGAAAAGTAATGGTCAGATACGTCTTTGTCTCGATGCTCGGACCATCAACTTGAAGATTCTTCCAGAAAATGACCGACCACCTAAGATCAGAGATCTGCTTAGAAAGTTCAAAGGGAGAGCATGTTTCAGTGTTCTTGACTTGACATCTTCGTTTTACCAAGTTCAACTGGAGGAAGAAAGTATGCAGTACACTGGATTCCTATTTGACCAGACGTCATGGGTCTTTGTGAGAATGCCTTTTGGAATGGTCAACAGTGGACCAGCACTCATTCGAGCACTTGATAGCAAGCTCACTGACGAAGTAAAGGAGAATGTAATCTGCTACATTGACGATTTAATTGTATCTTCACCCAACGCCGCAGAACATTTAGTGCACTTGAGAAAGTTGTTTGAAAATTTAAGGGAGGCCAATATCAAGGTCAATTTTGGAAAATGTCAATTCTTGAAGAAGGAGATCAATTACTTGGGGCATAACATTGATAAAGATGGATATCATCCAAACATGCAGAAAGTAGATGCGATCACTAGATTCCCAAAGCCAACTAAGTTGAAACAAGTCAGAGAATTTGTAGGCGCTTGCCAATTCATTAGCAGCCACTGTCCGAGATACTCTGAAATTATGGCTCCTCTGTATGATTTACTCAAGAAAAATAATAGATGGAAATGGACTACCGCAGCAGACGAGGCTTTTGAGAAAGCAAAGGAGATGCTCAGAAACAACGTCAAACTGGAGTACCCAGACTTTGAGAAGGTGTTCTATATAGAGTCGGATGCATCAAGAATAGGCATTAGTGCAGTCTTATACCAAAAAGACGAGGCAGGCAACAAGCACTACATTGCGTTCACTAGTCGGAAGTTAAAGAAACACGAGGAAAACTACTTTACGACAGAACTAGAAGCGTTAGCTTTTGTAACAGCTTTGCAAGCTTGGAAAAAAATGTTGCTGGGACACAAGGTTATCATTATTACAGATCACAAAGCACTTCAGTTTATGCTGAAAACTGACATGTCTAGTGATAGATTGACACGTTGGGCTTTGTTCACCCAACAGTTTAACGCCACTATCGTCCATCAGCCTGGGAAAGATAACTTATTGTCTGATGCTTTATCACGTAACCCTATCAAAAATGTGCAGATACACCATGTACAATTGGAGCAGCAAGATCAAGAGACCGTTAGGAGGTTAGCCCGAATCGGTGTGTCACAGAAGAGACACGCTCCAATCAGGAAAATGTACAGGTTCCTTAAGGGTTACATGGACAATACTGATGTTGACTATGCAGCTACACAGAGAGATTCACGACACTTTGTTTTGAGTGGAGACATCGTATGTAAGTATGCTGACTCTGCGCATACAAAGCTTCGAATAGTCGTGCCACCTAAACTTGTTGTCAATTTAGTGTGGGTAGCTCATCACGCAACTGGACATGCGGGTTTAGATAAAACTCTTGATACCCTTAAAGAGAGGTTTATTTGGACTAATATTCGTTCCAGCATTGCTAATGTCATTCGTTCATGTGATAAATGTCAAAGAGCAAAGTATGCTTCCGCTCTATTAAAAGGAAAACCTAAGGCTATGATTCCCTCTAAACCGAATGAACTCATGGCGACAGACATATTTGGTCCTTGTCCGAAGGGATATCAGGGTAATCAGTATCTGTTGGTTACCGTGGATGTCTTCTCAAAATTTGTAACAATGAGTCCCATGCAAAAAGCTAACACGAGGAACGTTGTAAGCAGACTGGAACATGCTGTATTTCCAAAAGTTGGTAAACCAGAATATCTACTTTCGGATCATGGAGCTCAGTTTACGTCCTTAGAATTTGCAGCAGATATGGAAAGGCTTGGTATTAAGCACATATTTTCAAGCGTGCGATATCCGGAATCGAATTCTTCGGAAAGATATATGGCTGAATTTTCGAAATTCTGTCGAATTTTCTGTCCAAATGATCATTCTGGTTGGGTGAGATTTGTACCCCTTATTGAGGAATGTCTAAATTCTACAGTGCAGGAGAGCACAGGAGAGGTGCCAATGAGACTTCATCTAGGAAGGAACCCAGAAAGGCCGTGGGATAATCTTTTTAACCACGTTCTTAGAGATCCCGACTTAGGAAGGCAGCAGAGAATAGACAGAGCGAAGGAACAACTCCAGAAAGCAGCACAAAAACGACTGAAAAGAGTAGCTGGAAAACGTTTTGGTGCTCCCTTAGAAATTGGAAATCTGGTATTATTACGCAGACCTGTCAAGGCGGACGTAGGTAAGAAAATCTATCCCAAGTTTGGAATAGTATTCACGGGTCCGTTCATAATTACGAATGCCTATGGAAACAACTGTCATGAACTTTACGATGATGAGAATAATGTCGTTTATGGCAAGTTCAATGCTGGGAACTTGAAGAAATATTATCCAAGAGTAAGCCAATAATAATTCAATTTCGTGTTCAAGTGAATTGAGATATTTATAACACAGAGTTTAAAAACAATTTGCAACTGTTTTTAAAACGTGGTGAAGGGAGAATGTCCCCGGAAATTGAATTATATTGAGACCACGATGGCTGTATTGGCAAATATGAGTAAAGTTATGAATGTCATAGTTATGACGTGGATATTCATGACATAGGCACGGATGACGTAGACTTCATACAAGTAGGCTGATTGAGCTGAGATTCTTGGTGACGTCATGATTTTGTTCGAGAAAGATCTTAGATTTACGACGCAGTCGCAGGAAACAAGGTATTGTGCTAAGGAAGAAGCTACGCTATTGGAGGAGAGACTCGAACCAATGAACGATAGTTTGGAAGGAAGACGGAGATTGCTGAAACTACGATATTTGATTACTTTTGGCATGCAGATTTGTGGAAAACTATTTTCAGTTATGGCATTGATTTGGAATTTTGAAGAAATTAATTTTGAGTTTTTGAAATTTGAAAATCCGTCAAGTATAGCCAAAGTTAAAACTTCTAGCAATGACGCAGCAACAGGCTATGGAAGGGATGGATACGCCCCTTAAGAAGTTGATAAAAGGTCGTGCACAGGAGAGAGGAGCTCTCAGATCTCATATGTCAGATCGCATATATATTTCTGGTGATATATAGTTATTTTCAAGGGATTCAGTGAAGTAAGTTGTCTTTAGCGTGGTTAAAGCCTGGCGCATCGAACGAACTCGGAGCAGTTCCATTTTACGCTGCTCGAAACTAGGTGAAGTTGAAACGCTCACATTAACGTTTCCACCAGTTAAGATATCAAGCGCTAACTTCAGCCTGTATTATAATTCTATTGGGCAGTATAACATCGAGGTGTGTAGAAGATTTGAACAATTTCACAGTTATACTTCGAAAGATATTGGAACTTTAAGGCTGCTAACAAAAGTGATTTTCTCGCCACAGGAGAAACACTTTTAAAATTCCACATTATACACTACGGCTGACACGTGGAGTGCAACAGTGATATTGGAAAATACGTTTGGTATTACAACAATACATTCGACTATGGAACATTATAATCTTGCAGTGCTTTCAATGATTATAACAGTAGTTGAGATGGAAGGCTAAGGCTTTAATGCAATTGGGACATATATCGTTGGAGTAAAGTAACAGCATGGAACTTCGTTAATCGTCTTTCTACAAAAGCGAGCATGTAGTGAACATCCAACTACACTCATGCATCGTGAATCCATCGCTGAATTATACCAGATAACAGTGGAAATATTTTCATACTCCACAACTATGAATATTTCTGCGGAAATAACTACAATAAACTTCATGGCGAATTCCTGCAAGAACTTCAGGGAACTTTCAAGAGAGGCCAGGGTTGTCCCGGCGCACAAAGAAGAGTTTTGCCAGAAGGATGTTTTTCGTATCCACGGAGCAGTGCAATTTCGGAGGAGGAAGCAGTTCGATTCTTCGAGGACGCTGATTCCAAATTCGAGGACGGAGCACATCTTTACGCTGGTGAAATGGAACCAACAGCAGTTTTCTTTGAAAACTTTCCTCGAGAACTTCAATCAACAGATAAGGTAGTCGTGAACGTTTCTTGTATTATTTGAGTCTTGTAGCGATATCTGAGCAACCATTCTTCCCATATTTTCTGTCCTATCTTTTGCCCCATTTTCTTGATTGATATTTCTGTACTCAGTACACTTCGATGATTTATGCCTTTTTCTTCGATTTGTTGAGACATTGCTATGTCATTGGCATACTTAATAATTTTGGATCAGTTGAGACTGATATTAGATTCTTTCAGTAATTTGCATATTTTTGTAGTCACGATTTGACTGTAAAGTTAACGATTTGCTATGGCAGATTTGAATTCAGACAGCGTGTCATTTTATTAAAGGAATTCTATTCAGTAAATTACTTTGACCAATTTTCTGTCATCCTCAAGAAAGAAGAATGATTAAAAGATTTTAGAGCGTTAAAATCTATTACGATATCGACGATCTTTGAAATACTAGTCGTCTTATGAACATGATTGCAACATAGACATTTATCATTGCATTATAGACAATTTTATGAAATAAGAACATTTATTTCGATTTATTGAATACACTATAGTAATGAACATTTGATAGGAGTTTTTCTCAATTCTAGATTGGAACAATAATGTTTGCATTCCACAGTCTAATTGTATTCTATTCGACTATTTTGCAGTTTAGATGAACTTTGTTTGAAGATAGTAATTTTATACTGCGTTACTTTGAAGATGTTAATCTCAATTTTGATAGACCAGGTAGGAGTGTCTAATCGTATTTGCTATTAAATTTATTTGTGATTGGCAAATTTTTACTTCATATCGATTCATGAATGAAACCCACGAAGGTTAAATAATAACAGTCATTATTACAATTGATGAATATAAGAATTTTTAAAGAGGAACAATGGATGTATAATCGTTAGTTCAGTGGACGTGTAAAAGTCGCTGTTGAGTAATGCCCTTGAATAATGGAGGTTCCCACAATAATTAATGAAGTTGATGAATTAATAAGTGGAGGTTTTTGTGTGTAGTTTGGAAGATTTTTATGCCATATATATGAAGATATATGATGAATTTTGAGCCAATTGTTGTGCAATTTTGTGCATTATAAGCGAAGTATTTTCCCGCTGATTGTATTGTTCTTGTTCTTTGAAAGATTATTCATATGAAGATACTGTTAAAATTAACAAGAGTGTTAATTAATTTGAGATAAAGATTTTGAATGGAGGTTACCGTCACAAATATTAATAATTATTATTAAACCTTATTAAACCTGAATTTGACAGTTAAATATAACTAACCTTCATTGGTCGATTATATCAACACGATTTATGTAATTATCAACCGGATAAACGTGTGGTTTAATGTATTCCTTGTATAAATAATATAAACAATATAATATTGTAAAATAATTCTGTAAATATCTTTGTTAAATAATTTGAAATGATAGTGATTAATAGAAGCGTGTATAAAATTTTCAATTGTCATTTGACATTGTTATAAACAATTTATTATTGTTATAAATAATTAATGAACTTTTGTTATTAACATTTAGAGTTTTGTTTTTATACTCTAAACAACGCAAGTTAAGCAAGTGGTTTGAACAAATAATCATGATTTGGGATTGTTGGAGTAATCCACTGGTGTTTGAATGAAGCATGTAAGACATTTGCGTGATAATATTTCAGTTGAGATGTGAACATTTACGTGTTTGAAAAGGAGAGCCCAGCTCTGAGGTAACACGCTTATGCTAGGGTTGAACGAACGGGAGTCCGCTTTGACAATACAGGTGCATTGCAGCTGGCCCGGACAACTGTGTTACAGAGGCCAAGGACGTTCCATAATAGCCTTGTGGCTATAAATAAAATGTGAAGTATATAAACACGCAAAACAATTGATATATGTGTCTCATCCCAAATCCCGTTTCCATCCCCAGTGCATTATTATTTTACGTTGCTATGAGCTTGAGAAAGCTGAAACATTATATGTAGAGAATACAGGTCCTACAGGAGGACATGGTTATGTGGTCGATGGCTTCTGATTGCCACGTGGATTTTGTTGTTTCATTTTTGTTAAAATCATTCTTTATGTGAAATAAATTATTGTGCAGTTTAAAGTTTCTCGTCTTCGTTCTGGTTCATTTTAAATATCATGGTGGAGGTTATTGTGTGGGCATACTTTTAAGTGATCCAGTTGACAACCCAGTCCCCGAGATAAATTTAAGAGGTAAGTAAAGGTAAGTATGATCCCCCGTATATTTTGGTGTGTTCCACAATAATTTTCTTGTTAACTATTGTGCTCTAATCTCGATAGTATCTGTCAGTGCCATTTTCATTGATGTAGCTGTGCCGGTGCGTTTGATTATTGGCAATCCGATTGAGGGGGCGGATATCTGACAGCCTACTATCCGGATATCGGGTACAGTACCTGACACTCTAGATTAATTTGGAGTAACTAATATACCTCAGTGCTGCCAACATGAATCTAAAGTTTCTGATAGTTTCAATTTTTAAATACATGTAACCTCTATACTAACAAATGGATTTTATCAAAAATTGGCACTATAATAGATCGTAATATATCAGATTAATTCTGAGCATCACATACATTACATTGTTCACAACATGATTTTACGCGCACTGATAAATCCAGTATCAAACAGCATGTAACGTCCATACTATCCATTAGATTTCAACCAAATTTTGTACGTGCATTCTATACCTTAAGAGATGGAACTAAGAATTTATTCAGAGTCACTAGGGCTGCCAACTGTAGTAAGTTACTCTATTAGGCTGTATTTCAAACTGCAGTACTTAGAAATGTTAGTATTACCAACTTGATTTCGTCATTATTCAAGATAGGTCTAAATAGATTGGCATGAATCTTAAATTTTAAGGAAAGTAGGCTGTTTATTTCGTCACGGAACTACTTGTTTTTGGTGTTCAGTTTTAATTAAATTTGCTTTGAACACCTGTTAATACTTAAAATGTTTCCTACTTTTTAGTTGAAGAAATTTTTCCGGCCCGTCAGCTGGTTTATTAGCTTTACACTTCATTAGGTGTTCGGTGAACAGAATTCCAATACAACTTAACATTTTTAAATGGACATCCGTACTATTTAAATTAGGAGATATTTTCAGGTACTCAAATCCAAAAAGCAAATAAATAGAAATGTTGTTCAATATAAATTTTGTTGAACATAGCATTTCAGATCATCAGATGTGTCTACAAGAAGAAGACATTTTCATGGGACACTAAAATCAAACAATACACTACAGTGGTGAAACCTGAAACACCTTGGAGCTGGAATATTAAAATTAATGTGGAAAGTTGAAATAAACAAAAGCATGCTCATAGAAAGAAGATTGGTTCGATGCATCCTTGGCCCAAGGAAAACAGAAACGAACTATAAAAGACCACGATCTAACAAGGAAATATACACCCATGTGGAGAACATCATTCACACCATGCGCAAAAGACGAATGCCTTTTTGTGAGGCTTTAAAATAGAATGAATAATGACAGGCTAACAAAACAAGTCTTAAATACAATTTTAAAACTTTAAGTTCAACCAGCGTGGTTTACACAGACCTTAAAGGATCTTAAGAAAGCTGATATTGACATTACAGATAGAGATAATAGGACTTCTACGCCCAAGATAGAGGGTTCAAACCAGGCCGAAGCCGTCGGATTTTTTAAGAGCGTTAAAAATCCCTCAGTATGCCTTCCTTCGGAGGGGAAGTAAAGCCGGCGGTCCCATGCAATAGATTTATGGCATGTTGAAGAACCTTCCACTAATTGCACCTGTGTGAAGCTAAATTGGATAGGTTAATAATGTAAACAACGCTCTTAGGTTTCTACGTTCGTTGCCAAGAGCCGACTGCGGTGGCGTCTAGTAGCTAAGTTCTGAACTTGGCCTAGTAGTCGTTGACGGTGGCGCTTGGCGGCAAAAGTAGGAACTATTTGAAAAATCCTAAGTTGCAGTACTTAAATTAAAAAAAAAGATAACACACACTAATACAGTCATCACAATTAACACCGGTTATCAGACAGATTCTACACACACCCAAAGTACACGGGGCTACATGACCGCGTTGTCGCAGCCCCTAAACTTAAGAACCAACCAACCAGAGATAATAGGAATTTATTTCGGGAAAAAATCAAAAAGTGATCTTCAGGGAGGAACAAGAAAGACAACGTAAGCAGCCACGGAACATTGAACAGCTCCGAAAGCAGAGATCAGAGAGGATGAAGCGAATGTGGGCTGAGTGAAAGAAGACATGTGCCAAGATTTAAAGTATTGATTTTACGTGCTCTGTAATAATGCTATTCGATTAAATAAATAATAATAATAAATAATACATTTTGTATCTTGATTTCCAAATAATCTTTATCGAATTGTTTCGTTTAGGGGTCCTATTTAAAGTCTGTGGGAATTGTTACTTTCGAAGTCTGTGGGAAAAAACTATAGGTTAATGTTGCTTGAATGTCATTACAGTCTTTTATATCCTGTTAATTGTTCTATTGCACATGCCTTTTGGAGTTGTTGATTTGTTACATAATTCATCTTGTGAACTCTATAAGACAAAATAACTTATAGAGTTCACAATACACTCAACTTAACGTAATTGTCCATCTATACCTTCAGGAGATTATTTGATTTACATACTACCCTACCAGCGAATTGGTAACGGTGGCGGAAATCGGAACTAATGCGCTCTGCCCTTACACACGTCTGCGTTAGACGTGCAGTTGTCGCCAGAGAAACCTCATCGCGTGTCATTTGTGTGCATAATTCATGCTGGGTCGTGCGCTGTGCGGTGTGTTCTCATTGTATGACTGTCCATGCATTCCCATCTTGCCCCGGAACCGCTCGCTGCAGCCATAACGAGGTGAGATGACGTAATATACTATACACTACAGCTGCGCTCCACAGCTAGCGGTAACTATTCCCTGGTAGGGTAGCACAGTTCATACTCTCATATATCATAACACCTTCTTTCTTTGATTGGCATTGCATCGCATGCCGGGTACTGCTAGTTAATTAATCATTATATTTATTGACTAAGGTGGAATAAATTATTTCCATACATTTTGGTATTTATTTTATTATACTGTAGATTAACTCCATATGTCTATTGAAATTTTTTAGATGTGTATAAATGTCGATTGCTTCCCACAGCAGTCAAAAATGTGTTTGTTATTGTTGTTGATTTGGCTGAGGGGCATAGTCATTGTGGCCATTCAGGATTGGGAAGGAGACGGCCATGGCCTTAAGTTAGGAACTATCGTGACATTTTGCCTGGAGTACCCAGAAATGGGCCACGACACTAACATAAAAAAACAAGTAGTGATTTTAAGTTGCAACAACAGATGACGTTGACAGCACTTAGACCATTTCACAACTTTTTAAATGAAACATGATAATTTTTAGCAGCATTGAGTGTTTTTCTAGTTTTTCAATAAAAGTCTTATTTCTCCTTTCCCCCTCGCAGCATGTTATAAAAATCACTGTATTAGTGTGCGACGATATTTTTTGCTGTACTTACTGTATTTCACCCTTCAAAATTGGTAAACTGGATATATTTTAAAGGGGATAGGACATAAATTGTAGAAATTTTGTAAAATCCAACTGCAATGTCAGCCTCCTAATGAATTTTAGTGTAATGAGGATCCGGTTACACCGCCTGATTCCTTAGCATTCTCTCTTAAAATTTTGCTGGTATTGCTCACAGTACCAACTGTTTTGTGATATGAATATTCTCCCTTCCCAGTACTTTTCCTTTGTAGTTTATTCTAGGAAGAAATTGGTTATAATCGGGCCTACTGTGGTTTATTGGAAGGGATCATTTCTTAAGCTGTGTAATAATATGCTGTAGGCATAATCCTTGTCACCAATGCAATATGCTCCAATTGCAACTGCTAGTAATTTAAGTATGTAAATTATTAATGAGGTGGTTGGTTATGTCCTAAATGATGTGATTGCTCATTTCAGAGTTCTGGAATTCACAATTTCCCACTTTGGTATTATTTTATCATTTTAAATGATTATGTCGACTTCGCTGGGGTCCGGCGTTACGTTACGGTGACGGGACGAACTGTACCGAGAATGCACTGAGGTGTGTGACGTCATAGTACTGCTTGAGCTTTCTCGTCTTTCAGACTGACTATCAGTGTTTTTATTTACATTTCTATTATTAGTATTTAGTATTTTGAATGTGATTTGTTTGTTGTGGATCATATTATCTCCGCACTTCAAAACGTGCTATATTATATTGGGAAGATGTGATTTTCGGAACTTTGAAGTGGCCAGAGCATTTAGGTCGAGAACATTTAGCGGAACGAGGGGAAGGGTGGGGGAGAGGTGGGAGGGGTAGTGTTCACAAGTTCTGCTCAGGGGCAGTTGACCTCGTAGTTCCACTCCTTAAAACAACAATAACTAACTAACTAACTAAGCTCTGCTCATAGGTGGCGCTACGGGTCGACCTGTTGTTAGTACGCGGTCATTCACCAGACAGCGCTGAAATCTTAGGTGCCAAGAATTAGCATGGCTGTCGGCCATCTGTAGTAAGGTAATCTGTGACTTAGACGTAGCATTAATGACTAGTACACAGAATAGCAGGCAGAGCGCATCACAGGCGGAAATTTGAATCGAGCACCTCCTCGAAGCGTCAGTAAGTTCGAAGAGTGCTTGCATCCAAGACGGACGCTGCAAGGATCAGTTTCTAAATAATTAATTAATAATAACCCCTGGCACTACAACCCATGAAGGGCCTACCAAGCGACCGCTGCCCAGCCATTTGGCCTGCAGATATCGGGGTGAAGCGTGATCAGTGCATCGGGTCCCCTTGGTCTTTCATCTTGGTTTTCGTGATCGGGGCGCTGCCTCACTGTCAGACAGCTACTCAATTGTCCTCACGAGGCTGAGTGCACCCCGTTCCAGTCTTCACGTCAGTTTCTAAAATCCCTGACGGAGCCGGGAATCGAACCCGGGGCCTCCGGGTGAGAGGCAGGCACGCTACCCCAACACCACGGGACCGGCATAGCCTATACCAATTAAGCTCAAGGGAATAAGATCTGAGGATGAACGCATGATGTTCGAAACATGTCATCTAATTAAGAAGGTTCCCCATTTTGTACATAAAAGAGTGTTATTACCCTTTCACGAATTGATTGCCGGCGGTCGAGATGGGAACTATTCTCTGTTTACTTGTGTCACACGTCAGTCTGCTTCATTGACAGGTAAAGTTGCGCGAGTAGGATATGACTCAGTTCCAATAGCCTCAGTCATCGTTTAACTGTCCATGGTGACAGAGCTCCTGTGACGCGCAATGCTGCTTGACTTATGTGCAGAATGCATTCTGTCATCACTGTGTGGGGCAGCTGTTACACTAGCGCTGCCACGCTCAGCGGCAATCAAATCTTAAATGGGTAATAGTTTGTAATAATATCTCGTTTCTTTCAGGTTAGAGTGTATAAATATGTTACTTGTTTTCCCGCCTAATGTAATTGACCACAATTTGTGATAACCAACTGGAAAGCTTTCTTTAATTAGTATTTAATGTCTAGTCCTGCTGATTTTACGTTATTGTTGTGCCAATGCAACTACTCTCCGTTGCTCAGCTCTAGGTTTAGTTTATCCTGTTGCTGAGTATTGTGCTTCGGTGTGGATAAACAATCCGCATGTAAAATTAATACAGGGTCTTTCACTAAAAGTGGGGCCGGCCGCGTGGAGGGTCGCCGAGCACATGGCAAATCACTGAGCTTGGGGTCGAGAGAGCGCCCGTACGAATCGCATGTAAATAACAAGCACACATAACACATAATCAAAGTAAAATCATTGTCACAGAAGATGTTGAAAAAGTCCTCAACCTGCATCTACACATTTCTGGCATCTTCTAAGGAAATTTTTATTCACACGCATCTACCGAGATAGCCTCAAATTCTCTCGTGATATCTAGTGTGAGTTCATCTCGAGTGTGAGGGTTTGTTGCATAAACTTTATTTTTCCATTTTCCCCATAAATAAAAATTGAAGCAATAGGCTTTAACACTTAGCAATAAAACGTTATAAAATTATGAAACACAATAACAATTAAACAATAACCGTACTCACGTTATAAACTTATAACGCCTGTAACTTAAAATAGGCTATAAACGAAATAACGAAGTCAACTTTACTCGTCAAATCCTGCGTCGCAACTGTCTCAGCTCCGTGTTGCCATTTGCTCGTCTGACCTTCGTCTCGATCTTCTACCTGCAGCGCTGCGCCGGTCGTGCGGCCGGCCCCACTTTAAGTGAAATACCCTATAGATGTACAATTGAATAACACCATGCGCATGATAACAGGAACAGTTATGCCAACTCCTGCACAATGGCTTCCTATTCTCAGCCACATCCCACCACCTCATTTGCGGCGATGCAATATTTTGTTAAGAGAACATATCAAGATCCAGACCAACAAACAACTACCTATCCATGGAGACATTGCCGATCTACATGTGAAACGATTACGTTCAAGACATCCACCTCTCCGCAGAGCGGAGAATCTTGCAATCAACGAATTCAACCTGACTGAGAGATGGTCTTCTGTTTGGAATTCGTTTGCCCCTCCAGAGAGTTCAGTAATGCCATGCATAACTGAAGGTGCCAGGGTTCACTCAGCCTAGAAAAACCTGGTCAAAATTAAATAGAATCCGGACCAATCACGGTGTATGCAGGGATATCCTGTACAAGTCGAGGAAAAAAATCTTCATCATGTTGCGAGTGCGGTGCTTAAAGACAGACTGTTCGGCACCTAGTTCAGGAATGCCCACAAACATCTTACAGTGGTGAATTCAGCGACTTCTTCCTAGGGACACCACAGGCACTTAATTATGTTTCTAACCTTGATGTCAAATTATAAATAATTTCCATGTATGCCATACGATAAATAAATAAATAAATAAATACGTTCTTGTTGTTGTTGATTCTGGATGTTATTATTGTTGTTTAATATTATGCATTGAATGTCTCTTTTAACTGATGCGACTTCAAAATCGCCGAGGTGTCACAATTTTGACAAGGAGGGGGATCTTTAAGGTTACCCATGGGTGATATCGTGAAATTCTAATCAAAAACAGCCATATTCTTTGATTTTGAACCACATATCAATGGTGATATAAGTGAGCAGCACAGCATATCAAATTTAGCTGTTGTTGTTGTTTCATTTGAGGGGTTTGTAGGCCTACATCGTGTAATTGGGTGTGTGTAGAATGTTTGTCTGATAACCTGTATTATTGTGATGGCTGTAGTAGCGTGTGTATTTGTAATTCTGGTGAGGATTGGGAAGGAAGTGGCTGTGGCACTGGAGTAACCACTTCCAGGATGGGTGAAATGGAAATCGAACCAATTTCTTCTCAGGTTTGCCTCACGAGGCAGAGTGGACCCCGTTCCAGCCCTCAGATCAGAATTGAATTTCTTAGCAGAGCTGGGAATCGAACCCGGATCTCCAGGGTAACAGTCAAAATCGCTAGCCACTACACCACGAGGTGAACTCAAATTTTACTGTTATAGCACTAACTGTTTGGATGTTACAGCTAAATTAATACATTTTACTACCGTAGCACCATAGGTGGCAAATTTCATTCTACCGTAACACGGATATGATTTAGGATTAGGGGACTATCTGTGATTAGCATGGACAAATAACAGACACAGATATCCGGTGGTTACCATGGCAACAAGTGTTAGTCGTCTTTTCTTTTTTCAGCATTCTTATTTATTGGTAAACAAATGACCTACAATATTTATCATTAGTTTTACATCTCTGAATGAAATAAAGTATTAGTCACATTTCATAAAACGTTCACTTAAAGAGTTCACCGGAAGTTATCCACTCATGTTCTGAACCGATGTAATCATTTCTTGCATATCCATATTCCCCATTAGTGTCTTATAACCTGAAGTTATAAATAGGAATGCTCTCTCACAAGGATCAGACCCTTCGTTGCTCTTCTTAGCCATAACATTGAGCTCATTTATGATGACGTCACTGTAGATCGAACGAGCTTTCTTCTTCAGCTGTTCTATGTTCACATTTCTGTCGTCGTCCATCACGTTAAAAGCTTGCATCATGCACGAAATAAAGCATTTGGTGTTGCTTTGAATATCTTTGCATCTAACATCTTTATAGAACTGGATTAAATCTTTCCTAGTTGTGTTGGTTTTTGAGAGGCAGTTTTCAGTGTTGGCTGGTGAAAAGCTGAAGGAAGTAGGAGACTTCTGTTACTTAAGAAGCATAATAACCAGTGATGGACGAAGCAAAGAGGATATAAAAAGTAAGTTAGCTCAGGCAAGGGAAGCATTTCTACAAAAAAGGAATCCGTTGACATCGAATATAGATTTAGGTATTAGGAAGTCATTTTAGAAAGCCTTTGTCTGGAGCGTGGCGCTCTATGGAAGTGAAACTTGGACTATTGGTGTGGCAGAAAAGAGGAGAATTGAAGCATTTGAAATGTGGTGTTACAGGAGAATGATGAAGATCAGATGGGTAGATAGGGTTACAAACGAAGAGTTAGTAGGACACATACTAAGACCCCCAGGAATAGCAAGCTTAGTTATGGAAGGAAGGGTCGAGGACAAGAACTGTAGGGGTAGACCAAGGTTAGAATATGTTAAACAGATTGCCTCGGATGTAGGGTGTGGTAGCTATGTAGAGATGAAACGATTAGCTCTGGAAGGGAGGTATGGAGGGCTGCATCAAATCAGTCAAGAGACTGAAGACTCAAACAACAACAACAACGAACATCCCATCAGTACTGTTTCAAAATTTGGCAATCAAAGCTGAAACAGATGCGTTGAAAGCTTCTGTACACTTTTGCATTGAACCATTGTCCAGCGTATTCTTCTAATGGAACTTACAAAGTCCCTTAATGTGCCCCCACCTATTTCGTGCACTGTTATGTTCCAATCCACTGCTGCCGCTATAAACTAGGTTACAGTGTTTTGTTTTGGTTTCCCAGTAAGTTCAAAATCGCAAACGTTTATACGCTCCGCTGGTAAGTGGTCTATCCCGGATGTATTCTCCGCAGTATAGCAGTCGCCCAGGTCCAAACTGATCGAGCCTCTTGGCAGGATGTCACTATGCATTCTAGTCCAGTTGTGACATCTACAGTGAGGATCCTCCCTATACCAAACGTCAGGTCAAATCCTGAGGAAAATATCCCTCCGGGCATCTCCTCTCTCTCTGTTCCGGCATGGAAAAACCCTCAACCTACCATACACTGTACATTTAAAATAATTTGTTGGCATCTTTTCTTTACTTTATTTTATTTGTGATACAAGCTTTACAGTTGCAGTTTGAACACGTTGTCTACTTGAAAAAAAAAACAGTGTTAAACTTTGTGCAATCGTAACAGTGTTGCCAAACTTTGAGCCTGATTTGCCATAAAAATCGGTTGCTCCTTTGCCACTCAAACAGGTCTATACACAATAAATATAACAAATAATATAATATCAAATCCACATTGAATTACTCTGGCTATCGTTCCGAATACCACTAAAAACTATACAGTATTCACTCAAAAAATTCACCACATGAAAAGCAAAGTTGGTAAAGCTCCCAAGTAACGTGAAAATGAAAATTATTCATACATTTTTACAAAGGAAATTCTGAAAAGTAATCTAGTCAGAATATAAAAACATAGCAAACATGTGCTGGATTTTCTTAACGCTAAAAACAAGCCGAAAACGTGAGAAACTATTTCCTGGCGCGTTAGTCGCTTCCAGACCAGAACATCAAAGGATCCGCTTAGGACTTGAGGTGACTAGAGGTATAGCACCGAGACCCGCTTATGCCACCTGGAGGTCGGGGCACTGTGGCTTGAGCAATTAAACTTAACCATTGAGAACCGGACGTGAAACAATATAACCCGAGGACTGGCGCCGGGTCATTTTGACCCATAGTGTGTCACTCCTTTTTGTCGTAGTCGAACGGATTTTAATGAAGTAATAATACACCTGGTGTCTTCCAATGAACTATTCCCAATATAAAATGAGGTTTATTGATTTATAACATCTTTCCACTCGGTATCTGTATATTTTTTGTGGAGGTGATTTTGAAAAATGAAACGGAAATGGATGGGACGGAAACAATGAAACGGAAATGGATGGGACGGAAACAATGAAACGGAAATGGATGCGACGGAAACAATAAGTGCGCGCGGTGGCGGAGATTGATACCACGAGGTACTGTCAGCCATGTGGCTATGTGGAATGAATATCGCATATGGTTTACTTCAAGGTTTGGAGGCCTCATTAAAGATATTCCTACAATAAATCATATTCAAATTGTCGTTCTTTGGTGTGAAAATATTCATTTTATCATATTTGCTGAAAACAATTATGATTTATTAAATCTTCATACTTTTGCTGTATTCTTATTTAATCTAAGCACTCGAGGTATTGTCGGCCATGTGGCTATGTGGAATCTATATCGAATAGAAAATTACTTCAAGGTTTGGGGGCCCCATTAAAGATAGTCTTCCTACAATAAATCATCTTCAAGTTGTCGTTGTTTGGTCTGAAAATATTCATTATATCATATTTGCTGAAATTCCGGTCAGGATTTGGCACTGCAGTTTTGCAAGTAGTTATTTCAATGACCAACAGAGTTCACTGTTAACGAAGGGATAACATGTCACATGTTACACACCATATGCGACTACTGTAAGGCTCGTAATTTTTTTTATTTGTAGTTTTCAAATTAAACATGCAGAAAAGTGACCATAATTCTCGTAACAGTATGGTATTTTACGTCGGTGCAACTTGTGTTTAGAAATTGAAGGACAGCATTTTCCAGTAATTGCTCTGAAATTCATGTAAGTAATCTTGATTATTGTCGCCTCCGTAGCGTAGCGGTCAGCATGGTTAGCTACCACCCCGTAGGTCCTGCCACGAAATTTGAAAAGTGGTATGAGGACTGGAACGGGGTCTACTCAGTCTCGGGTGGCCCAAATGAGTAGAGGGGGTTCGATTCCCACCTCAGCCATCCTCGAAGTGGTTTTCCGTGGTTTCCTGGCAAATGCCGGGATGGTAGTAGATACGGCCACGGCCGCCTCCTTCCCGCTTCCTCTATCTCTCCCAATCTTCCCCTCCCTTCCCTTTTCCCATGAGGCCCCTGTCACTTTGCAGGTGAGGCCGCCTGGGCGAGGTGGTCATCACACCTCCTCAGTTGTATCCACTCCGACCAGATGTTCCCAGCTCTAGGACACTGCCCGTAAAGGCGGTACTGGTGAGTTCCCTCGCTGAGTCCGTGAGATATTTTAAACAAGATGTTCAGTAAAGAACATATAGCCTACTTTATCCTAAATGCATGGGTATTGTTATGACTCTTTGTCCTTTCCAAGGAGTATAATTGAATGTTGGTTGTAGTAGCTTGTTAAAATAAGTGTCATACGGATATTAAACATGAATATGAGGTGCTCTTTGCTAGTGCTACCTCTGTACCATATTTCGTTCAATTCGGATTCACCGTGTTTGAAAAAATAGGGGGAATAAATTTGCACAAAAACATGGCCGCCGTCCGCAAATTATTGGGCAGATGACCTCGTAGTTTGGTCAAAAGATTCCTCATACATAAAGGTATAATGTTACAAAATTTGGCAGAGATCAGATAAATAGGTTGGTCGTAATTTGATTTAAGCTTTGAATATTTGGGTGGCCGCCATTACGTTTCCGTCAAGATGACAGCGATATAAAACATGACACTCAGGTGCCCGTTGCTAGTGCTACCACTGTACCAAATTTCGTTCAATTTGGTTTCACCGTGTTTGAAAAGATAGGGGGAATCGATTTGCACACAAATATGGCCACCATCCGCAAATTATTGGGCAAATGACCTCGTAGATTGGTCAAAGGATTCTTCATACTTAAAGGTATAATGTTACAAAATTTGGTAGAGATCAGATGAATTGGTTGGTCGTAATTTGATTTAAGCTTTGAACATTTGGGTGGCCGCCATTACGTTTACTTCAAGATGGCTACCTCTGTACCAAATGTCGGTCAATTCGGATTCACCGTGTTCGAATTGATAGGGGGGGGGGGACAGACATTCAGAGAGCACACACACACAATTTTTGGCCCTGTAGTGATCTCTCATAAGTCTACTTTCATTTTTAAATTTGTAGCCTATACGTGTTAAACTAGTTGAGTGCTACGCTGCTGCTAGCGCTAGCGCCAGTGCCTTGCTCAACACGCGGCTTCCGCGAGTCTCGGTTCAATGGGGAGGGTCCTCACTGCTCACTGTAAGGTAGTTTTCAATATATCCCTTTCATCTAGATTTATGTCACGGTCAAATGTGTGGAGTTCTGAGAGTATGAGAAAATAAATCCTCATTCGCAGCAGGCTCCATGCCTCTAATTACCTGTCGAATATAGCGGCGAACAACGTGGCAGGCTTACAACCTCGAGAATCCAATAACACTGGCATGTCTCTCTCCAGGCAAATGGGAATATAATCCGTCCGACTAGAATGTGCAAGTAAGAACCTTCAACACCTGGGATTTTAGTAAATCACTTTTAAAAGCACCATCAGCAAGACATGAGCTCCGAATTTAAAGGCGCTAAACTGATTGAGATAAAATGAGCACTGTAGGCCTACATATAGCAACGGTTTGACACATCTCCTAGGCCTTGTTTTGTAGTTGCTAGCACTCTTGGCTGTCACAGCGGAGGCCAAGAAATTTTGCGTACATTCTGCCTTGTGAAGCAAAACTGCCTCAACCATCCTGGAAGTGTATTTCCGTGGTTACCCACTTCTTCTCCAGGCAAATGCTGAGATGGTACCTAACTTAGGGCCACGGCCACTTCTTACCTAAATCCTACTTCGATTACAAGTACACACACTAGTAGAGACATCACAGTGTCACAGGCTATCAGACAAGTTATATACATACCCAAGTACACGAGGCTACACAACCACGATGTCGCAACACCCCTACAAAATCAACAACAACCTAGGCCAGTACTTTGTCTTATTGTAGTTATCCGAAGGTTAGTTTAGCCGTGGCTGATTGAGACAGTCACCATTTTGTTTTCGTTAAAATGGTGGTAGCAATTATTGCTTTTAAGGGAAGAAACAGGTAGGTTTGTTAATGGTGGTAGCGATTGCTTTTAAGGGAAGAAACAGCTAGGTCATCAGACCCTATTTTCCCAAAGATCAGTTTAGGTTTGCCTTGTTAAGATAGCCACCATTTTGTTTTCGTTAAGATGGTAATGTTGGTAATTGTTTACTTAATAGGTGAAACATCAAGGTCATATGCCCCTCATTATCCAATGATTAGTTAAGCTTTGGCTAATCCAAACAGTCACCATTTTGTTTTCATAAGGATTGTGGGGATGATTGTTGTTGTAATGGGCAAAACAGCGAGGTTTTCTTTGGTTGCAATATATAGTAGTAAGTGCAGTCACCAATGTGTGCAATTTCCACCAAGACTGGTGTTCGGTGAGCTTCTACTGATATACTTACGTATCCTAAAACAAGCTTAATCATATTGAATAATAATAATAATAATAATAATAATAATAATAATAATAATACAGTGCTTAAATTTTGTTTTGCATATTGCGATCAGTGACTTGTTTATTTTGCCATGCGCAGGCTATGTAATCACTAGGACTCGGATGATTAAGACCAAAAAATAGCCGGTATATGCAAGCAAATATTAGGCCTACCTTAAAAATGACGAAATATGACTCAATAATTACAAAATATGGCCTGAAAATGACTGATTCAAAAATGGCGGGGTTTCTTATTATAAATCCAAGTGATAATCAATTCGAGTTTAAATTGTTAACTAAATTATTCCTATTTTCGTATTAATTTTCTGATTATACATGTTTAAGTGGTTATTTAGTCTATTTCTGTAAACACTAGTTCCCGTTCTGTAAGTTGAGGATGATTGCACACGTACAGGTACAGCTGCCGTCAAACTATCGAAATATGACGTTCTTACCAAAACATGCTCAAAATACGACCTAATGGTAATGTATGTTCGAAATATGCATTTATATGACAAATAAGAACCACTAAATAATAATAATAATAATAATAATAATAATAATAATAACATTGTATGGCCTCGGATGCCGGGTGCAAGCTCTGTTATTTTACACCCAGAGGGTAGCTTGCATGTCGAATTTGGTGGTTCCTTGAAGCCCTATGAAAGTCAAGGAGGTTAGATATCTAAGCCTCATGAACACTATAGCGCTTTTTAGTAGAGAAATGAGGAACTTTGTGTTGGCGGAAACTCCCCCGAGATTAATTTTGCCAATATCAACACGGCCTACTGAATTCAAATGGGTTCTTTGACATGCCAACATCGTATGACATGTGGTCGTAATTTTTTCCGCCTTTCAAAAAACACTTCCCACGGCCTGGAGCGAACCTGCAAGCTTGGGGTTAATAGACCGACACGTTAACTACTCACCCACCGTGGCAAGATAAGAACCACTGTATTGTGTCGATAGTCACTTGATTTGCATCAGGAACCAATCTGGCATGAAAATAGAAGCAAAGAAAAGAATATGATTTTTCCTAAAGTTCCGAGCCCTAGTAATCACATTATACACTCGTCGCCACACTCGAATGCTCCGAGTGGGTGAGAGATTTCACGAGCCCTTCATCCAGGAACACCACCAACAGCAAGGAGGTTCAGGCATGTTTTGGGGTGGAATCATGTTTGGTCGACGTACGCCTCTAATTCGTATCTACGGTAACATGACTGGTCTGGTATATAGAGACAACATCCTTTGAACATGTTACAATATTCACAGCCACAATAGGTGAGGGCTTTACACTAGTGGGCGATAATGCTCGTGCCCATCGAGCTAGTGTGGTCAATCAGTTCCTTCGGACGCATGTCATAGAGAGAATGGAGTGGCCTGCCTATTCTGCGGACATGAACTGTATTGTACTTGCATGGAAAGAGCTCAAGAGGACAATTTCGCACCGTCCCAATCCTCCAACAAACAAACAGCCACTGATGGAAGCTGCTGTTTAAGAGTGAGACAATCTGCCCCAAACCACGTTGGATTCCTTGGCGGTCAGTATGCCTCGTCGTCTGCAAGCATGCATATAGATTTCGTGGTGGTCATACACGGTATTGATATGCCCGAACATGAAAAGGACGTTTGTGTGCTCAGTCCCACATTATCACTTTTGTTATTCGTTGTGTGTTTCTGTCTCTTTTGCAGAGCAGATTATGTGTTGTCTTTCTTTTTATGTACAGTACCCTATATTGTGTATAATGTGATTACATACACATAGCAAAACAAACAAGTCACTAAATCACAATATTGTGATTATGTAAGGCAATCCTAATTTGTCCCAACTGGGGATCGTTTAATTGCTCTTGTTTTAGATCAATGTGAGTGACGGCAAATGTGGGTAAGGAGTCCCAGGCATGATTGACATCCTCGTCAGGTGGTTCGAGTACAGGCAGTCTCGAGAGACCGTCTGCATCAAGGTGTGCCTTACCTTTCTTGTGCTTAACTTCAAATGTGTAGTCATACAATTTAAATATGAACCTATTATGCCGGGAATTGGGATTTTTGAATTTATCCCAGTAAAGAAGGCTGGCGTGATCCGTAACAACCGTAAAGTGGATACCATATAGATATGTCCGGAAGTAATTTACGGCCCAAGAGAATGCGAGCATCTCTCTTTCGGTCGCGGAATATCTGGTTTCTACCGGTGTAATTTTACGGCTAGCATATGTAATTAGGTGTTGTTTGCCATCATCGGCCTCTTGTAGCAGGGCTGCCCCGATGCCAAATTGGCTTGCATCCACATGTACGAAAGTGGGCCTACCTTCCTGAAAATGCTGGAGCAGGGGCGGTGTAGTGAGTGTTTAAGTTTATCGAAAGCCTCTCTATGTATTTCTGTGACTATAAAGGGCGTTTTCTCGTGTGTAAGCTCGGTTAGGGGGTTAGCTCTCTGTGCAAATCCGTGAATGAAACGACGGTAATAACTTGCGAGGCCCAAAAAAGAACATAGCTGTTTAATGTTTTCCGGCATGGGAATGTCGGTGATGGCGGCGACTTTGGCAGGGTCAGGTGTGATGCCGTCGCGGCTAACAATGTGACCGAGGATGTGGACCTTCGTTTTTGCAAACTGACATTTGGATGGCTTTAGCTCAATTTAGCATGCTAATCCTGTCAAAAGCTTCGTTCAAGTGTATGATGCGTTCTTCGAATGTTTGTGAGAAGACTGTTATGGCGTCTATATAAGTTAATACCGAGCGGTATTTGAGGCCCGTGAATGCCTTATCTACCAATTTTTGGAATGTCTGACTGGCATTCTTTAAACCCATTGGGAGTACGGCATAACCGAAGAGGCCGTTTTCGGTGACAAATGCCAACTTATGCCTGTCGGGTTCATAGACAGGGATCGAATAAAATCCGGAATAACAGTCCATTATCGAGAAATATTTAGCTCCACTTAGGGTCTCTAGATAAGTGTCTGTGCGCGGTAGCGGGTAATTGTCACTCTTAATTAGTCTATTAAGGCGTCGATAATCTGTGCAAAACCTATGCGAACCATCGGGTTTACGGGTAAGGATTACCGGGGCACTATAGTTAGACACAATGGGGTGGATGATCTTGGCTTCTAACATCTCCTAAATCTGTGTTTCTATGGCTTGTTGCTCCTTAGCGCTAACCTCGTAAGGTGCCTGGTGAACCGGAGCATCACTGGTCAATTCGACACGGTGGTGAATTAAGTCGGTCACTTCTAAGTCGGCAAGGGAATGTGCAAAAATATCCATATATTCTTCCAAGAGGTTGGTAAGCTTTCTATTCTGCTCTGGGGTTAGTAACTGTGTTTCCCCAGTGGCGGACGTGGCTGTGTTAGCACTTGTGTTTGTTGGCGGAGATATGGTAACCTACGGAGAGACCTGGTGCGCGCGCGGAACTCGCTGCGCTCGTGGATTGTATGTATTCCGGGCGTATGATATCGGGTGTGTAGTGATAAGGTCTCCGTTCACTAATCGTATTTCATTGGTGACAAAGCTAATGTTCGCTTCGAACTCGGCAAGAAAGTTCGTGCCGATGATACCCGGAACGGAAAGGTCCTTAATTACAAACATGGGATAGCTAGTTTCAAAAGAACCTATCTGGAGATGTATGTCAGTAGTACCTAAGCATGAAATGGTTTGGGAATTAGCAGCCACTAGGCGAGTGTTGAGAGGCATCCTGTGTATGCGCTCGCCGTAAATGTACTTACTGCTGACACAGCAAATAGCTGATCCCGTGTCCAATAAGATCTGAATTTTATACCCGTTAATTTTGGCCGGGCTAGAGAGGGCTGTAATATTGTGTCCGTCCTGTGCAGTATACATGTTGTTAAGAGTGTATGTAATGATCGGTGCTGTGGGATCTTGGGACGGTGAATTATGTTTATCGTTATTTATCGCAGCCTGCGAGACTGTGTGTTCTGCCAGTCTGTTACTTGTGTTGAGCAAACGCGGAGTTGCGGTCTGATCACTGAACCTGACACGCTTTGCTGAGTCCCGTGAAACTGGGAGTCGCACTTCAGCTCTGTCATTCCCGTTTGCCATGTGTAGTGTCCTAAGCTTTCTCTTGAGCTGTCGGTGAATGGATAAATATTTAGAATGATGTTTGCTGTCCCGGGATGTGAATCCTATCCTCGCCAGGGGTGTTCCAAAGGGCCGGTGTGTGTGAGTGGTTGTGGGTTTACAGCCGGCTTTCTGTGGAGGTAACTTATTCGCGCCAGTAGCGATACAAGTCACCGGCTTCGCCGCGCCTGGTTTAGTGGTCGGGCCGCTTGGGTCCGCGGGTGGAATCAATGTGGGTGGGCGTATCACGGGTAGTCTAACTACGCTGGTTGTGGAAACGTCCTTAGGGGTTGTAATCTTGTTGCCGGTTGTTAATGTGCCTTTAGTGTCCTCTTTTCCAACCTGAGGGGCGGAGGGTTGAGGTGTGTGAGGCGATTTGATAGTAAGAGGGCTGTAATGACCCGCATTCGGATTGCCCGTGAACAAAAGGTACCGATGTTGGTCATAGCCTACTGTAGAAAAAGTGGGTTCCATCTTGTCCAGTGTACAGACATGGATATTAGTCTTAAGGACATGGCCTAGAGCGGTAACCTCCGTCGCTCCAGCGTATGTGCCATTGCGATGCATGTAATCCCCATATGCATATTTATTGTGGAATAAGGCATCATTACCGTCGGCGAGGAGATATTTATACTCGTCCCTGTGTGCCATTATATACATGACCAGTTGTGTTCTGAGTTCTTTATGCTGGTCCTCATTTCTATGGAGCAGGAAACTGAGTGCCCGAAAGAGGCAATTACCATCCCCTTTGACCGTATGTGTCTGGAGCTGCGATCGGGGAGGTATTTCCTGCGCTGTATTCTGGCGGGCGGAAGTTGGGGGGATTTGCTGCTTACTGGATCGGACAGGGCAGTTGTCCTGTGGGGGTTGTGTGGCGCGCTTAGTGGTTACCAGGGAAGGGTTATCCGATTGAGTGGGTGCTGGCCCTTCCCTAGCTAATAGTTTTTTGGCTGGGCATAACCTCGGTTGTCTGTGTAGCGAGGCTGTCCCCTGGGCGCCTTGTCTCGCCAATTTTTTGGCCGGGGCTGATATTGGGGGTTGGGGTGTAATACCCGTCTATCTCGTGGGGGTAAATGCCTTCGTGAATCCCGTGGAGGGTGGTCGGGCAGTGGATAGTCCTCCGGTCCTCTTTCTCGTTGGACAGGGGCGTATTGAGGGTATGTTGGGGGAGGCCTTTCGTATTGAGGCTCATATCGTTCCCACTGCGGGGGAGTGTTCGGCCGACGGTTTGGAGGGGTATTGATTGGGCGTGTGTATCTGGTGTTTTGGTCACGATTCCATGTTCGGTCGTCCCTATATTGGGGATGACGGTTTGGTGTATGATCTGGGGGTGGATTGCCGCGTGGGCGAGTATCTGCCAGATACTGTGTCTGCGGGAAGGGATGGGATTCGTTGCGGCGTGGCATTTCCTCCTGGTATTGCGAATAACAGTTCGCCTCTCTTACCGGGGGTGAATTGCGCCAATGGGGGTGGTTAGGTCTACTATGATCCTGTTGATCGCCCCTTGGTGATCGCCATGTATCCCGAGGATCATCCCTACGAGGGCGGGTTTTAGGGCTAGCGTGGATGGCCGTAATTTGCATCTCCTGCATCTGTTTGGTCAGATCGCGGATTTACTGATGCAAATCACCGTTATCCGTGCGGATGTGCTGGTCCACGGCTTTTTGAGTCATTTTATTGCCCTCTTCGATAAATTTAATATTGGCCTGTAACTCTAGTACGGTGTTGCTTTGCAAGGTGCAGAGCTTGTCCACCAAGGTAGGGCGCATTCCCTGCATAAGGAGACGTACTTTCTGCCTGTCTGGCATCTCCCTATTATACCTCTCACACATTAATAATTTTGCATTAATGTATGCCTGTGTGCCTTCCGTGGGACCTTGTGTGCGAGCGCGGATTTTGTCATACAAGTCATCCTCATCAGGGGTGAGTTGAAATTTATTGACGAGGGCGGCTGAAAATTGTTCCCACGTGACATCGGCCATGGTGGCTTCATGGAGTTCGTACCACGTGAGGGCCGATTTAGTGAGGTATGCTGGTAAGAGGCGTTTCTTATCCTCAGCTGTCCAGCCGTTAATTTTAGCCGTTCGATTGAAGGCTCTCAAATATTCCTCGGGGTCCTGCTTGTCACCTGGGTATTTAGCAGGTTGTATCATTGGATACTTTGTAGGCATGGCCATGTCCGCGCTGTAGGAAGTGTTGGGGGTAATTAAGGGGGTGCGCTCAACTGGGGAATCTAGGTCGCTGTTCTGTAATGCAACGCTAGAGTGTGCGTGGCTTAGGGGTTGCTGGTGAACCTGAACTGGTGTTATATAGGTGTTTCCGCTTTGGGAGTGCCTGGGTGGTTAGGGGTAGAGTGTGGAGCGTCCTGAGGGTTGAATTGCTCAGTGCCCTGGATATTATCCAGCGACAAGTTATGTTCAATGATAACTGCCTGTAGTGTGGAAAGCGCCTTGTTAATATTGTCGCCTAGCGTTAAGGCGATGGCGTGTATATCTGCGATTAGTCCCCCGTTCGAAGAATTGTGTGGAATCACGTCTAACTGTTGTAACAGGACCTGCAACCCGTTGTAGGTTTGTTGCGTGTCACTGATGTAATGTAATATAGCGTACGGTAATGTGGTGGGGGTTAATTCCTCACTACCAACGCTATCTGGGGACGCCTGTTGAGCGTTCTGTGTCTGTGCTCGTGTGAGGGGACGTTTTTGTCTGATTGCGTTTGGGTACTTGAGCTTGAGATCTATAACTGCGTCCTCAAGTTCGGTAAGTAATTGGCCTGCGTTGTGTTCTGTTATTAAGTCAGGGTTTTTAACTAGGATTTTAGGGCGTAGTGGTTTGGTGGTAACGGCGAGGTTGTGTGCTGTATCTCTAAATGCACGCTTGACCTTACCAATATGTTGGTATTTGAGCATGGATCTCTATTGTACGTCCTACTGTAACAGCGTATCTATGGGGATGTAAATTGTGTATAGCTAGGTAAGGGTGGCGTTTAAAAATGTACTATCTATCGGGACGGGCTTGGGTTGGGTACAAAAATATTATTGGACCCTTACTTTAAAAAAATCCCAATTTTGGGTGGCGTTTACTTGGCTAGAAAGAGGTTAAGTTCTAGGGATCTTTTCCGCGGAATACGTTGTATGTACTCCTGTAGGCGTTGTCTGATAACAACGTCGCGGTACCTAGCGGCTCCACCATTTGTAAGGTACCTGAGAGGGTAGCCTGTACAAAGAATTAACCTAAGGGATTATGTTTATTTTTTATTTCGCGTACGGCTTTTAGTGCCGGGAGTGTCCGAGGACATGTTCGGCTCGCCAGTTTTGTAGCTGCTTCGAGACGGACACCCAATGGGTGAGCTACAAGTACCGTTGGGGAGGAAAGTTGGAAGGGAAGGGCGAGGAGTTGGAAGGTAGCGGCTGTGGCCTATAGTTAGGGACCAATCCCGGCATTTGCCTGGAAGGAAGATGGGAAACTACAGAAGACCATCTTCAAGGTTGCCGGCGGGGGGATTCGAACCTCCTCGCCTCCCGGATGTGAGCGACTGCCATTAGTCATGCCATAACAATCACGGCTAACTCACCCGGTCCCTAAGGGATGAAATAAGTGTGTTTAGGGGGAAAGCTTGGCAATTACGTGTAAGAGGTATTGATTATCTAGTGGCTTGAGATCGTCAGTACGATCTGCAAGGAGGACTCCCCAATGTACAGCTTGGCGGGGTTGTTCAGGGTGTGAGTGTGGAAGGAAGAGTAGTTTAACTAGTACTCAATGCGCGGTAACGGTGCCCAGCGGTCTAATGTAAGTCGTAAGCAGGCGAGCTAGTAGTGAGCCTGCTAGTATCAGCGCTGTGCTGTGACGCTCTGCTGACGTCACGAAGCAATTAAATAATAGTGCTATTGCTAGATCCTACCTATCGGGGAAGCTAAGAGGGTAGGATCTTATCAGCTAATTAAATAAAGGAAAAGACCAGTGACTTCTATTATGTTTGAATTTAATGAGTACTTCGAGTTTGATGTACTCTAGCAAATAGCAGTGCAGTTAATAAGAATAGATAATTATTACAATCCAAGCACAGGGGGATGGGAGTGTAGTATGACTGTGTGTGTAGTGATCGCTTGAGACACTTACCCTTCGGCTTCCAGCAGCGATTCGGCACGTAGGTAACACTGAGACAGACTGATCCGGGGGCATGACCTCCCGGAGTTCTTATAGAAGTGTCGCGCTGTGTTTGCGGAATCCGCACATTTCTTCCATGTCATAGCCCTCTCTGGGGTCGTTGGCTGGGACACGAGGCTACCTGAGTTCATGGAGGTGATAATTTATTAGATGTATAACTCTGTAAATGTATTTGTAGGTTTTTGAAGTAGGTGTATGGCGTTTGGTTTTTTCGGGGGTTTTAGTGTTAGGGGATGATGGTGGCGTACCCTAGGGGTACAACAATATGCAAAACTTTCTTTGAGCACTGTAATGAAGATAGAAGAAAGGAAGAAAAATTATAGTTTGAGATTAAGAAATTTTTGGGAAGAGAAGAAAGCAAATTCAAATTCGTCTGTTAAATAGATTCAATTGCGCTCCTTAGTTGGGCATAACGTTGTAAGAAATATCATTATTAAAACTCAGCAATTCTTCTAGGTTTGTGCCGTCTTTTGTGTGGGGTTTTGCCAAGGACACCAAGCTGGCTCATCGGCGGGCTCTTGGTGTCCCCACCCGGACCCCCACAGGAGTAACGAACTGCGCACTACCTCCCTTTTTATGAAGCGCACCTGCGCCTCTTTACTGCGAGAAGTAAAAGCTCAAGCAAACATAACCTCCCTATGAAGGCCTCCAAAAATTGTATATTGGCTTTCACGGCCGGTGAATTAAAACTCAGCAATTTTTCTAGGTTTGTGTGAATTAAAACCCAGCACCCTGTAGGGGTCCGGGCAGAACACCAAGAGCCCGCTGATGAGCCAGTTTGGTGTTCCTAGGCGAAACCCCACACAAGACACGGCAAAAAACTAGAAAAATTGCTGAGTTTTATTACACTGGCCATGAAAGCCAATAAACAATATCATTATTAATAATGACCGCTTAACTGGTATGAAACCGGAGAGAATCGCCAACCGGATATTTACCTATTTTCTTAACAAACAAACAAAAAACAAGGGCCCTTGGTTTTGTGAGGTAGACAAGGATTTGCAAGAAGTAGGGATCACACACGCAGACATTATGGAACGTGATCTTTTGAAGGAAAAGCTTGGAGCACACCACCAATTCGAAGAAAAATTGAAATTAAAAACCGGCAAGAAGTGGTCGGATGAATGAAAGGAGTTTCACAGGCAGCGAATACGTGAACGTGATTTTCGCTGCTTTTCAAAATTCTTACTTCCTCAGCCTGGAATCGAACTCGCGATCTTAGGAACATAAGGCGAACACTCTACTACTGGTTCACACAGAGCGCTCATAATACCCGCAGTTATCATCTTCAATAGATACATTGTGGAATGAATTGGATTCAAATACGGCTTTTCAACTACAGGGTTATTATCTATGTGCGTCCCGATAAACACGGCAAGCTAAGCCGGCTATGACTAGCGCAGATCGCGGGCCCGCGTACGCGGTTTAGCCGGTGGTGGCGCGTTCCGCTGACTCATATCGTTAGTTCACACGTGTTTTGTCATTCATATGGACGTGTATCTGCAAAGCTTAGACATTAGAGTTGCACTTTTAGTGAGTATTGTGATTACTGTGATTGTTGATCATGCCTAGACACCAATTCACATTGCTCGAACGAGCGTATACCCGTAATTCGTACAATAAAATCAGAAAATCTTGTTCTGAAACGAGACGAAAATTTCGAATCAAGTTTCCAGAAAGACCTGTGCCTAATGCCAGTACAATTAGGAGGCTCTCTAAACGATTCAAGGAAACAGTCTCCGTAAATAATAAAAGAGTTGACAGACATTCTTTCATCAGAAGATGTCAGGTGTGTGTTACAAGAGAGGGAGGACATTTGCAGCATCGCCTATGAGCACTGTAAGTAGACATTATTGAACATGTTTGGTAAAAGTGTGAAAGTGCCCGCCAATCACCGGATGAACCGAGTATGCGCGCCCGCGATCTGCGCCAGTCACAGCCGGCTTAGCTTGCCGTGTTTATCGGGGCGCACATAGATAATGACCCTGTATTATGTCGTGTTGTACAAGCCATCAATATGTTTAACAGAGAATTAAAATCTCTGACGTGACAGGTTTCAAACCTGGGACTTCGGATATGCGGTCCGATACTTGTATCAACTGATCTATCTCGAAAATACACTTTCTCACTGCGTGATGAAGGTACATCTACTAGGTGATGAATACTGCCATCTCAACAGCACTGTGTCGGTAAGGCCCGTTGTAAGGTGGACTTCCTTAGATACCATCTGCGCTTAATCACGGCACAAGTATCAAGAAAATTTAGTTTTATCTGGGCACGACTACAAAAATTAATTTCATACGTTTCTTCCTTGGTGTAACTTGTAAGATCCTTTCAGCAGTTCAGCAATGTGCGAATCGAGGAATGGAACTGTTTGCATGCATAGTTTCTGAGAGAGGCAGATGACCTCGTAGTTCCGCCCCTTAAGACAACAATTAACTAACTAACTAACAATAGTTTCGGAGATATCCAGCATTGAAGTAAAATGTCAAGAGTAGGTGCTTTATGGGGATTCTGGACCTCTGCCACCACCATCACTGGTATCTACGCCGTATCCATTGTACTGACGCTAACCAGGTTCTGGACCACTGCCATAAAATATTGTGAAGTTGTGAACGCAGAGTTAGGTGTGGTGGCGGTGATTGAGCGATGGAGGGGGCAGTGACTGAAGCGCTGGTGGAGGTACCTGAGGCGACGGTTTAGACAGAGGTACCAAGACAGAAGTGGGGGCAGTGACTGAAGCGCTGGTGGAGGTACCTGAGGCGACGGTTGAGACAGAGGTACCACAGACAGAAGTGGGGGCAGTGACTGAAGCGCTGGTGGAGGTACTTGAGGCAACGGTTGAGACGGAGGTACCACAGACAGAAGTGGGGGGCAGTGACTGAAGCGCTGGTGGAGGTACCTGAGGCGACGGTTGAGACGGAGGTACCACAGACAGAAGTGGGGGGCAGTGACTGAAGCGCTGGTGGAGGTACCTGAGGCGACGGTTGAGACGGAGGTACCACAGACAGAAGTGGGGGCAGTGACTGAAGCGCTGGTGGAGGTACCTGAGGTGACGGTTGAGACAGAGGTACCACAGACAGAAGTAGGGGCAGTGACTGAAGCGCTGGTGGAGGTACCTGAGGCTACGGTTGAGACAGAGGTACCACAGACAGAAGTGGGGGCAGTGACTGAAGCGCTGGTGGAGGTACCTGAGGCGACGATTGAGACAGGTACCACAGACAGAAGTAGGGGCAGTGACTGAAGCACTGGTGGAGGTACCTGAGGCGACGGTTGAGACAGAGGTACCACAGACAGAAGTGGGGCAGTGACTGAAGCGCTGGTGGAGGTATCTGAGGCGACGGTTGAGACGGAGGTACCACAGACAGAAGTAGGGGCAGTGACTGAAGCGCTGGTGGAGGTACCTGAGGCGACGGTTGAGACGGAGGTACCACAGACAGAAGTGGGGGCAGTGACTGAAGCGCTGGTAGAGGTACCTGAGGCGACGGTTGAGACGGAGGTACCACAGACAGAAGTGGGGGCAGTGACTGAAGCGCTGGTGGAGGTACCTGAGGCGACGGTTGAGACAGAGGTACCACAGACAGAAGTGGGGGCAGTGACTGAAGCACTGGTGGAGGTACCTGAGGCGACGGTTGAGACAGAGGTACCACAGACAGAAGTGGGGGCAGTGACTGAAGCGCTGGTGGAGGTATCTGAGGCGGTGGTACCACAGTCAGAGGTTGGGGCAACGACTGAAGCGCTGGTGGACGTTCCTGAGGCGACGGTTGAGACGGAGGTACCACAGACAGAAGTGGGGGCAGTGACTGAAGCGCTGGTGGAGTTATCTGAGGCGGTGGTACCACAGTCAGAGGTGGGGGCAGTGACTGAAGCGCTGGTGGAGGTACCTGAGGCGACGGTTGAGACGGAGGTACCACAGACAGAAGTGGGGGCAGTGACTGAAGCGCTGGTGGAGGTATCTGAGGCGGTGGTACCACAGACAGAGGTGGGGGCAGTGACTGAAGCGCTGGTGGAGGTATCTGAGGTGGTGGTACCACAGACGGAGGTGGGGGCAGTGACTGAGGCGCTGGGTGAGGTACCTGAGGTGACGGATGAGGCGGAGGGACGGCAGCGGATGAGGCAGTGGTACCTGAAGCGGAGATAGGGGCAGTGATACCCGGAGATAGGGGTGGAGCAGTAAATAAGATGGTGACGGAGGTATCTCAGGTGGTGGATGAGGCGGAGGGGTGGCAGTGGATGAATCGGTGGTGCCTAAGTCAGTGGGAGCAGCAGATAAGGCAGTGGTACCCTGAGGTGGAGGTGGGCGCGGTAAATAAGGTGGTATGAATGAAGTGGTGGTGATACATGAGGCGACGGATGAGGCTGAGGTCTGTCAGGCAGATGTGGGGGCAGTGAATAAGACCATGGCGGAGGTACTAAAGGTGACAGATGAGGTTGAGGTGCGGCAGGGGATGAATCGGTAGTACCTGAGGCGGAGGGGGGCCAGTAAATGAGGAGGTGAAGGAGGTACCTAAGGTGGCTAGAGACATCTTGGTCATCAACCCCTTGTACTTACGTGTATGTGTAAAACTGGCTTGATAACCTGTGTTTCTATAATGACTGTGATAGTGTAAGTATCAGATGCTCCACGGCTAGAAATAAGGTACTATCGCGGCTTTTTCCTGGAGGGAGTGTGGATAAACCCGGGGTGTATCCACACTTTAGATAGCCGCAGTCAGCGCCTGGATTTGAACTTGATATCTCCAGATTTTCTGTAGCTCCCCATCCCGGTCGTGATGAGCGATTTAAGGCGCACGGCTACCGCACGGGGCGTAACAAATACAGTTACACTACCATCAAAAAATAGGTTATCGTTCAATTTCAACACACACCCAAGTACACGGAGCTGTTGGCCAAGCCCCTAAAATGAACTGACAACAGACAATTCTCAGATGGTGTTCCTCCCACTCTCATTAACGTGCTACTTACTAAAATCGTTTATTTTCACGGGTAAGTGAAGAGTCTAATCCCAAGAGAATCTTTGTTAACCGCGATAAGTTGCAGCCTCTCCTAGGGATCGATACGCGGACATTACACACTCCAGTTCAGATAGACCTCGAATAAGTGCTCCTCTTCATTCGCTCCTTCAGTTCCTTGAGAACATTCTCCCTAATTAAACATTGCCAGTGTGCTTGATACGAGTAGTCTTATCGAATTGGCGCTGCTAGAGAATTCTCCACTCTACTGAATGGTAATAACGTTTGTGGTATAAATAATTCGAAAGTAAAGATTCAACACATAAGGACTTGTTTTGCAGTCAGTCAACACATTAACCCTTTATATGTTACTGGTATGTATATTAACCACCTACTGCAAGGACAACTTCTTGTCAAAAATACACCTGGTGAATCTTTCACCCTTATTACAATGAATTATTATTATGGAAGTGTTAATATTTCTGTAAACCCAATATAATTTGTTTATCTCCTTGGTCTAAGGTGCTATATAAATGTTTTTAGTAAAAGCTATAAAAATTAAAAAGTAAAAAATTAAACATGATAATAAAAACAAGAAGTTCCGTGACGAACTAAAGAGCCTACATTTCTTAAAATGTAAGATTCAAGCCAATGATTAATCTATAAAGTATGGATCTATCTATAATAATGACGAAATTTAGTTAGTAATATCGAAATTTCTAATTAGTTCGAAATATACCTGGTATAATGTAGCCTAATAGAGCACTACAGTTGGCAGTCCTGGTGACTGAATATATTCTTAGTTCCATCTCTTAAGGTACAGAATACAAAATTTGGTTGAAGTTCAATGGTTAGCACGGACGTTACATGCAGTTAGACATTGTATCTATCAGCGCGCGTAAAATCATGTTGGCAACAATGTCATCCATAGGATGGTCAGAAATAATCGGAAATACTATGATCTCTTGTTGCGCCAACTTTGGATGAAATCCATTTGTTAGTATAGAAGCAACATGTATTTTAAAATTGGACCTATCAGCAGACTTAGAATCAAGTTGGCAGCACTGACGTATGTTAGTTACTTAAAATTAATCTAGAATGTCAGATACTATACGTGTGCAAAGTTTCGAGCTGTTGGCTAGCATACTTTCTGATATATTGATATTATGGTGAAAAAATAGAGACAGCATTTATTAACAGTTGGCAGCCCTGGTTGCTCTTAAGAATACGCTCAGTCATATTCGTTGATGTACACACAGTACATACGAAATTTGGCTGAAATCCAATTGAAAGTGTAGAAGTTATATGCATTAAAAAATTGGACCTATCAGCAGTCTTAGAATCACTTTGGCAAAACTGCCATGTATGACCTCCTGGAAATTAAACTCAAATATTATTATCTATATGTGCGCCAATTTTGGAATAGCTCCCATGCATACCTTCCCAGATATCTAACATGGAGCTCAAATTTCAATTCGTTTTTTCAGTAGTTGGTAGCATTGACATCATTTTCAAGTGTGACATTGAGATGTCCCGGTATAGATCTTTAATCGTTCCAAATTTGGTTTCGATTGCTACAGCCTTTTAGGAGTTGATAGGGGGGGGGGGGAACACACACACAGACATACAGACAGACAGAAGGACAGACAGACACACATTTTCCCGGATCGATTTCATAAGTCTACATTTTCCTCATTTTTCCAAAATTTGAAAATTAGGCTAAAAATCGTTTAAGAGGATCTAGAAAAAAGAAACTATAAATGTATAAGAAACCGTTTATTTGCAAAACGTTTCAATATTTAATCGGGATATCGCAAAATGGTTTCTGCTCTTGAGCGAGACTCCACTGTAGAAGTATTCACCAGGGTTTCAGGCCAAGGCCCAGTTCAAACCCTTGGCTGCACTAACAGGATTCTCAGCGGTAAGACGTCTGATAATATCTGGCTTCCCTCACTCTGGTGCCCGACCGACAAAGCGTGAACACATAGCACGAGACGTGTCCTTGCAGTCTGGCTCTCAGACTCAGTCAGCGAGGTTTAACGTCCCTCCGGCGGCTTCAGTGTTCTGAGCTTCTATGCCCAAGATCGTGGGTTCAAACCCGGCTGAAGTCGTCGGATTTTTAAGAGCGTTAAAATCCCTCAGTATGCCTTCCTTCTGAGGGGAAGTAAAACTGCGGGCCTATGTCATAGATTTACGGTACGTAAAAGAACCTTCCACTAATTACAATTGTGTGAAGCTAAATCTGTAGGTTAGATTTAATTAACGCTTTATTAAGTTGCAACGTTCACCACCAGGTGCTGGTTGAGTTGGCATCTAGTAGCCAAGTTCACAGCTAGATGTCGCTGACGGTAGCATTTGGTATCAAGAGTATGAACTACTTGAAATTGATCGTCTGCAGTCCTTACCTGAATTACAAGCTTGCCACGGTGGGCTTGTGGTTATCATGTCGGATTACTAACCCCAAGCTTGCAGGTTCGCTCCTGGCCGTGGTAAGTGTTTTTTTTTTTTTTTTTTTTTGAAAGGTGGCAAATATCACGATACGCATGTCATACGATGTTGGCATTTTAATGAACCCACTTGAATTCAGCAGGACGTGTTCATAATGGCAAAATTATTCTCGAGATTTTCCGCCAGCACAAAGTTACTCATTTCTCTACTAGAAAGCGCTATAGTGCCAAGGAGCTTAGATATCTAACCTCCATGTTGCAGGTTCGTTCCTTGCCATGGTGTGTGATTTTTGAAAGGCGGAAAAAATCACGATACGCATATCATACGATGTTGGCATGTTAAAGGACCCATTTGAATTCAGTAGGACGTGTTCATAATGGCAAAATTAATCTCGGGATTTTCCGCTAACACAAAGTTACTCATTTCTCTACTAGAAAGCGCTATGGTTTCAAGGAGCTTAAATATCTAACCTCCTTGACTTTCATAGTGCTTCAAGGTAAAACAACAAATGTTACATGCAAGCTGCCCTCTGGGTGTCAAATAACAAAGCTTGCATGCGTACTGCAAGAATCCCCACACCCCATCACGGCGTGTTGAACTGCCATATCCAGTCGCGATGACAATATATGGCAGCCAAGGTCTCGAAGTTTAGAAACAAGCACACTCTAACAAAAATAAATTTGCGCCATGTCACAAAATACCCCGCGCCGCCCATCCACAGTGGGTCAAAATCGAAATCTAGGGGAACAAAATTATGTTTACGTTTTAATCATGAATTTAGAGTGAAAGAAACGTATATAATTTGTTTACTTCATAATAAACATCAGTTAAGAAGTTTTTAAGCTACGTCTACACATGCAAGAAAGTGTCTATGACTAGGAGTTGGATAGAGCATTCAGTTATCTCTTCAGAACAATTTTCTATCCCTAATTTACTTCTAACAAAGTCACAAAGTTCCACTTTTGGCATAATCGTCGAACCTAGTGCTTCAAACAGTTGTAAACGTGTGAGAACTGGTTTCGCGGCATCTTCTAAAACGTAAAATAACTAAGTTGCAAAGAGATGCAAAAGATCTTATAACAGGCGTAAACTACAAGACTTTATCTACATTTTAACATTAAGTTTAAAGCGACGCAGAGTGACGCGACATACTAAAAATCTAAGTGAAAATATAATTTTAAAAATAATAGTTAATATTATATAATGCAAATATAGCTAAAATTACGTAACAATTACGCCCATTAATAACTGAAACACCTTCAGCTGCATGTTCCATCTTAGAGCATCACACTAACCACAAGGACAACCAAACCACAGCCACTTACATTCACCCTCCAATTCAGACTGCTCGAACAGTGGTGACAGATTTGCACTAAGATGCGTTTATATCCCAGAATAGTTGTAACGATTCGATCCCATAGCGGTTATATTTAAAGGGTTATTCATTTATAATTATCATATTTATTATTCTTATTAATTAGTACATCAATGAGATGATTTTTATATCAGATAATTGTAAGCGGTTTTTATTATTATAGTCAGAAATATTTTTATTAACAATTATTTGTAAAGAGACGAAGTAATATATATTGCAACAAGATTGCCAATAAGGATCAACCCAATGCGTCACAAACTGAACGACGTAGTAATAATTTCACCACGGCAAACTGCGTCATTTTCCTGAGATGCTAAGAAACCCACTATGGTGTAACCAACACGCCATTTTCTACGGTACGTACGCGTCAAAAGATTACTAGTTGTGGTGCAACTAGCCCTCGTGGAGGAATGAACACAGAAGAGAGGGTAGCTTGCTTCTAGAGTGGGGGCTGTGACACCACGTGACAAGGAAGTTATTAATACCTGCACTCGACAAGACATCCATTCATCAACAGCTCTCAATGAAGGGAGGAAGTAATTACCTGGCTTCCTGGTATAGCATCGAACTGAGTATACAGATTCGACACTGAACGATGTCTTGCCAATATCCGTATCAGCCGATAGTGGATTATATCCCTATTTAACGGTCTTAACACAGATGGCAACGTAATTGAAGATGGTATACCATATCTACTGAGATACTACAACATTTTTTAGAAATATGAAACGCAACATCGAGATCATCTTGCACACTTTTTTTATGATGATACTTCAAATGGGTGAGCAAACAATTAAATATCCGACGTCTCTGTAATATGTAACTTCAAGATAGATTCAATTCATTAATGTTTATTTTCTTTTAAATTAATTGCCGCATTGAGTAATTTTAAATTCAATTGTGTGACTATCACTATTCTGTTCTATTAATATTTTGTTTTTGCATATAATAAATTCATTTTCTTTAACTTCATGACTGTAACTTTTCTTGTAGTTAGCACATACTATAGGCAAAATCAATCATACTCCTTAAATAAGTACTGAATGGTTAGTCAACTCAGTTACACTACGGCCCGGGTAAGTGGTCTCGAACTCTACTGCTGATAGCCGAGGTTAATTCACAAATTTCGATTCACTGTCTTAAATAGGAATCTGGCGCTCAACAACAACTTATTATATTATACTATCGCAGGTAAGGTCACACCACAGTGTATATTATTTATTCTTATTATGTTTGTTTTTATTGAACCACAATTGTCATCACCACGTTTAAGAACTTATCAAAATGTTACATTTGGCGCCCAACGTGGGGAACGAAAACCATTCGGGATTTAGGAGAGGAGTGTATAATTTCAGTGCAAATTGTCAGTGCTTTTGGGGGACAGTGAAGTGAAGTGACATTTTGGAAGGGCAATTGTTATACGGTGTACTTCGAGATGTCGGAGGAGGAACAGAGGCAGTTGAGAAGTAGGGATGCAGTCAAGAAAGTTAATTATAAGGAGGATGATAGCGGTAGCGATGTTGAGAGCGTAGAGAATAATACCAAGATGTCGGAGGTAAATCTTGAGAATAATCCTGAGAGTAATTCTGAAAATAATCCTGAGGTTAACCCTGACACTAATTCAGAGGAAAATATCGAGACGAATACAGAGGTACATCCTGAGACTAGTGGTAGTCAGGAGAAACAGAAGTCCTTAGAGGTCCATGAAATTTCATTAGCTGATATCTTGAGGGAGATGAATAAAAATATGGAAGAGAGTAAGAAAGATAATTTAGAAAGTAGGAAGGAATTGAGTAGAGATGTAGGTGAGAAATTAGATAAGAGTAATCAAGAGATGAGAGAGGATATGAGTAAAATAAATCAGAAGCTGGAAGAGAATAATGTAAAACTAGATATTGTGGAAACGATGAATAGAGAATTAAGTATGAAGTATGATATGCTACAGGAGAGTATTCAGGGGGTGAAACAGGAAATCAGAGGTGAAATTAAGGAGGAGGTAGAGATGAAGGCTAAATATATTATTAAGACAGTAGATAAGAAATTAGAAGCAGCAGAAAGTAGGATTCAGGAAAGAATAGTAACTGTGATTGAAGAGAAAATAGCAACCCAAGGTGAAAGTTTTAGCAAATTGGTAGAAGCGGAAACTAGGCAGGTGAGAGTAGATTTAGGGGATACTGCAGTAGAATCAGTGAAGACTGTCTGTAAGGAGACTGTAATTGAAAGTAGATTAGAGTCAGTGGAGATTGTAGGTGAAAGCAGATTGGAATCGGAGGAGATCTTAGGTGAGGAACGGCAAATAGCGGAGATTTTAGGTGAAATCAGATTAGAGTCAGACGAGATTTTAGGTGAAAGCAGATTGGAGTCAGAAGAGATAAAAGGAGAAAGCAGATTAGAGTCAGCGGAGATGATAGATGAAAGCAGGATAGCTGTAGAAGAGACTATAGAACGTAGTGAAAAAGAAGTGGAGAAGATGAGAGAAAAGATAGGGATAGAAGTAGGTAAGATAAAGAAAGTACTAGGCACTCAAGAAATTAAGATGCAGAAAATCTTAGGTGAAGAGGATATGTTGACTAGGGAAGAATTTAATGATGGTGTAGCGGAAACTAACGTGAAATTATTAGTGGCAGAGAAGCATGCGTTAAGTCATAGTCAGAAGAACATAATTAGTAAACAGGTTAAGAGGAGGAGAGAGATAGATAAGAGCAGAAGCAATAGTCCACGGCTAAAGAGAGCATTAAGTGATAGTAACGGAGAAATGAAAATGAAACCTAAAGGTAGATATTTTAGAAGTAAAATGAAAGAAAAGAGAATTGAATTGATAGAGGGAAAAGAAAGAAAGATGAAGGAAAGAAAGAAAGCATATGATGTGCAGTGGCGTACTGAATTAGCCAGACTTGGGGAAGTGAGAGGGAGAAAGCCGAAGTATAATGTTACTGTTGATGAGTGTAGTCCGAAAGAGGTAGAAAGTAATGTTATAAGAAAAGAGGAAAATGGAATCCTAGAAAGAGATAGAATTAAAGATGAATGTGGTAAGAACTGTGAAATGCCAGAGAAAGTAGTGAGGTAAATTTATATTACCGATAGTTACTGTTCCGTATGACTTAAATATTAAGTATTGAAGTTTAATATGATTTAACAGAGGTAGATAAGAAACCTGCTGTGTGTAATTTTAATTCAGTCGTGAAGTTAGGATGGTAAGGGGCGCGTAGTGCCTACGCTTATTGATTTAGATTGACTAAAATCATTTAATTTGGAAGACAGAGGTTGTCGTGCTATTGAGCAATTCAGGTAAGTTGAATGTGGGTCCTTAAGCTTCAGGTAAGTTGGAGTAAGTGAGGATTAAATTTAAAAAAAGTAGGAAGGTTATTACAAAAGTAAGTAATCGAAAGAAAGTAATAATTATTATGGCAACCATAATTATGAATATAATGGTAATAAAGATTTAATTCAAAAGTGAGTGAAGATGATGTAGTACAGTGGTAATAAAACTAGCGAGTTGAAGAATTAAGTATTGATTTAATAAAGAAGTTTCAGTTGAGGACAGCGAGGTTATCAGTGGATATATTTTGAGAAATTTATAAGTGGTTTAGAATTGTTAATGGTAATGCGTTGTATGAATTAACCAACATCGGGTTGAAATAAGGAAGTAGTAACTAATTAGGACATCTGGTAACTTACTTGGTGACAGATATGTGTGTGTGTATGTGTGTATTTTCACGTAAATGGACGTGAGTTTGAAGAAGTAGGCCAACGAAGGTAATGCCGTTGAGCAATGTGGTTTTAAGTTTTGGTAAGATGCCAAATGAAGTTTTAAGAAGTTTTTGGAGGATGAAGTAGGTCAGCGAGGTATATTCCGTTGAGCAATGAGTTTTTTTATGGTGTCTACGGGACTACGTGAAGTTAATGTTGGGAGTTTTTTTAAGTATATATATGGTTGTATGCACACAAGGTAATACGAGATTACAAAGGTGAGATGGTCCAAGTTTTAGTTACGGTTACGCACGTTTTAAAGATATTACAAAGCTTGTTATTGAGCTAAACCACTTTGTAGTAAAAAGTTAGGCCTACTAACGAATTAATGATGAGGTAGATTGTTGTCCTACACAGGTAAAAGTAAAGGTAATAATAATAATTAGATGGTTGGCATAATATTTTCTAGAATTGAAAGGAATTTGTTATAATTCGAAGTTTTGAGGATTTTAAAGGTAAATATTTTTTTTAGTAGACGAGAAATTAAGTTTTATTTATGTCATACGGAGTTAGTAAAGAGAAGTTTATATTTTTGAAGACAAGAATAAGTTAGTAAGATAAGTGTATACCTAAGGGGTAATAATGAAGTTTCAATTAAAGGCAGGTGTAATTTACGCATTTAATTTGGTAGAGCAGAGAGTGTCTGAACTGTGTTAGAACTCAGGACTTGCTTTATGAAGTGATTATGGGAGAATATTTGCCAATTAAGAGTGTCGGTGTTATTGACTATCAACTAGTACACTGTCATTATTTTAGGAAGACAATAGTTAGGAAAACAAAGTGTGATGTTATTATTCCAAGGAATTAGTCGAAGCATGTAAGATTTTTTTAGCTGAAATTTAATGTGTTATTGGTCAGTAAGAGGTGACCTGTAACGGTAAGAAGATGTGGGATTATACCACGAATAGGGGAGTTTTTTTTTGTATGTGACGTGTGATGTCACGATGAGTTTTGAGAGATTCTGGTATAGCAAGTATGAGCTATACTCCAGGCGGTCAGAACAAGTAGGAAGTGATGTCTGTAGGACTTAATTAAGAGTTTTGAGAGAAAACTATGTTTTTTTAGGTATTCAGCAAGAAGTCAAATCATGAATAGACTAAATTTAAAGTATAGGAGCATTAATATTTTGTGGAACGAAATATTTATTCCGAGGAGTTTGTCATGTGTTTTTGTGAAATAATTTAGTGTTATACGTAATTCAGGTATTGAGTAGTATTTTGTCCAAGTCTTAATCATTTTGTTATGATAAGTAAGGAATGACGATACAGTAAAGATATCTTGACGCTAAGTTAAATTTTATAAAGTGAACAAGAAGTCAGATTTTATGTTTATCTGTGATTTTGAAAATTCAAGTTATTGTTTTCGAGAAGTAGTGAAGAGGAATTGTGGTTTTATGAGAAGTTAAGAAGTCGTGGAGACTTAGGAAGTATTAATTTGAAAGGAGGCGGCCGTGGCCTAAGAAAGAATTAAGCCACGAAGGCAGGTGAGTAGTAACTTGGATATTTATGTGAACTGTTTAATAACTGCTTTAAGGTATTTCGATGTCATTATGTATTTGGGGAAATATTTACATGTATGACATATGCACTGAAATTGGAATTGCCTTAGGTATCTTGCTAAGTTATTTTTTTCTTCAATTATTGAAATTTTACTGCATTTGAGTAATCCCTTTATAGAGACGAAAGGGATATTATGTTGATTGTATCACCACATCGCGTGCAGTGATATGCGTGTGCAACGAAGTAATTACTTCGAAGAATGTAAAGTGAAGGGCATTATATGTATATTTTTACAGTATATATATATAAATAAAGAAGAATAAACATTATGAACATTTGGAAGAATGAGAAATGATAGTACAAATATGTAAAGTGAAAAGAGCATGTTCTTGTATATTTTTGTGTATTGATGAAGAGTATATTGTATGTTGTCTTTTTGGGGGTTATGATATTTATATTTATAGTTTTTTTATGTTGGATGTGGTAAGAGAAATAATGTGAAATGTCATTTAAATTATTTATCTTAGGGGCGATTGTAACGATTCGATCCCATAGCGGTTATATTTAAAGGGTTATTCATTTATAATTATCATATTTATTATTCTTATTAATTAGTACATCAATGAGATGATTTTTATATCAGATAATTGTAAGCGGTTTTTATTATTATAGTCAGAAATATTTTTATTAACAATTATTTGTAAAGAGACGAAGTAATATATATTGCAACAAGATTGCCAATAAGGATCAACCCAATGCGTCACAAACTGAACGACGTAGTAATAATTTCACCACGGCAAACTGCGTCATTTTCCTGAGATGCTAAGAAACCCACTATGGTGTAACCAACACGCCATTTTCTACGGTACGTACGCGTCAAAAGATTACTAGTTGTGGTGCAACTAGCCCTCGTGGAGGAATGAACACAGAAGAGAGGGTAGCTTGCTTCTAGAGTGGGGGCTGTGACACCACGTGACAAGGAAGTTATTAATACCTGCACTCGACAAGACATCCATTCATCAACAGCTCTCAATGAAGGGAGGAAGTAATTACCTGGCTTCCTGGTATAGCATCGAACTGAGTATACAGATTCGACACTGAACGATGTCTTGCCAATATCCGTATCAGCCGATAGTGGATTATATCCCTATTTAACGGTCTTAACACAGATGGCAACGTAATTGAAGATGGTATACCATATCTACTGAGATACTACAACATTTTTTAGAAATATGAAACGCAACATCGAGATCATCTTGCACACTTTTTTTATGATGATACTTCAAATGGGTGAGCAAACAATTAAATATCCGACGTCTCTGTAATATGTAACTTCAAGATAGATTCAATTCATTAATGTTTATTTTCTTTTAAATTAATTGCCGCATTGAGTAATTTTAAATTCAATTGTGTGACTATCACTATTCTGTTCTATTAATATTTTGTTTTTGCATATAATAAATTCATTTTCTTTAACTTCATGACTGTAACTTTTCTTGTAGTTAGCACATACTATAGGCAAAATCAATCATACTCCTTAAATAAGTACTGAATGGTTAGTCAACTCAGTTACACTACGGCCCGGGTAAGTGGTCTCGAACTCTACTGCTGATAGCCGAGGTTAATTCACAAATTTCGATTCACTGTCTTAAATAGGAATCTGGCGCTCAACAACAACTTATTATATTATACTATCGCAGGTAAGGTCACACCACAGTGTATGTTATTTATTCTTATTATGTTTGTTTTTATTGAACCACAATTGTCATCACCACGTTTAAGAACTTATCAAAAATGTTACATAGTGAGCGGCAATTATATGAGAATGCTGTAGAAGTAATAAATTTTTATTTTTTAATTATGAAAATAAATAATTGTGTCCTCCTAGATTTCGATTTTGACCCACTGTGCACTCACGGGTTGTAGAATCCGAACCACAAGACATGGTATTTCCCTTCGAATATCTCACATGCATTGAGCGGCGATCGAACCTGACCTGCCATGGTGAAAAGCAAGCACAGCTTGACCACTGCCCCCCGCCCCCCATCCCCCAGCCCGATAAAATATTAGCACAGCTCATGTAGTGTACGGTTAGTCAGTATAAAGCATAAAGGGGTGCTATGTTGATGATGTGACGATGCTGTTAAACGCCATAACGACATTAATGCTCCAATTAGTTTCTAATTAGCCAGGTCCTTCAATATTGAGCGTAACGTGGTTACCGGCCAGTTAGAGGCCGGACATTCACAGCTTTATCAATTTGTTCCCTAATGGAAACATGGTCCCCACTGGCAAATTACAATAAAATAGTTCAGAATATTCAACAGATCAAAGATAAGGAATTACAATCAAAATCGGAATTAATAACCCCTATATCTGTCAACTTGGTGAAATGAAAATATACCGTCTCGTTTGAAAATTCACTGCATGGAAGAAGGAACTAAAGTCTATTCGCCGAGACGAGACAGTGCCCCGGGCTAAGCGGACAGGGAAACACGCCCAGTTCACGTCATTGGCTCTGTCGGTCAGGGGTAGCCAAGAAGCTCCGAGATCATTGTGCCAGTGAAACATTATGTATGTGGGGCTTGCCCTATATCACTAGGCCTTCCATACTTCTGTTTGATTTATGATAAGTAAATGAAAATGAAAATCCACAGCCTGCTTCCAGTCTCCGACCGGGTCAGGAATGGAATGAATGAAGCTACCATCTAGCGGCGAGGATATGAACTGTGCCGGCTGCCGAGGCCTGACGCACTCCTCTGGGGCAATGAGTAAATAAATGACAGATGAAATGAAATGATAGTGGAGAGTGTTGCTGGAATGAAATTGTGACAGGGAAAACCGGAGTACCCGGAGAAAAACCTGTCTGCCTCCGTTTTGTCCAGCACAGATCTCACATAGAGTGGCCGGGATTTGAACCACGGACCCAGCGGTGAGAGGGCGTCAGGCTGCCGCCTAAGCCACGGAGGCTTGCATGGTAAATAAAAAATAATAATAATAATTAGTCATGCCGTAGCCCTAGAAAATACAAGACTTGCTGCACTGTATACTGTTGCCTGGCATAAGCAGTTAAGAACGTATTAATTAATTAATTAAATATATAAACAGTCAAAGGATGAAGCGATTTAGGGAAGAGAAGAGGAAGGGGGAGAAGTGAAAATTGTGTCATCATGAAAGTTCAAACACTGTCCATAAGGGCAAAATGATATAATAAATACGTGAACGAACAAAACGCTGGCATCGGCAGAGCGTGGGTTCGAATCCCATCTCGGCCGTCCTGAAAATGGGTTTTGTGGTTTCCCATCTTCACCACCAGGCAAATGCCGCGACGGTTCCTTTCAATAGGTCCACGGCCGATTTCTTTCCAATATCCCTTCCCTGACCCGTCCTGAAAAGAAAAGTGATGATGATGATGATGATAATTGTTGTTTTAAGGGGCCTAAGATCGAGGTTATCGGCCCGTGATGAAATGAAATGGCGTGAAATGAAAGGATGAAGATAAAAACAGCTCACTGCTATGGATGAAACGAAAATGGTTTATATAAAATAGACAGTGGGCCCCAACAATTATGCCTTATTTGAATAAAAAAAAGAATAAAAGGTGGATGGTAAAAAACAATAAAACAAATAAGGCATAGTGAACAATAAAATAGATGAACGCCATAAAAAACATAAAAAAAAGACTTAACCTGAATTAAAAGTCTTAACTTACATTAAAACCTAAAAAAGTAACCACTCTCCCTCATGAACCGGATGACGAGGTCTACTGACGGCCCGTCATCACGGAGAATAAGGGAGAGGGTATTAGGCAGTTTAAGAGTCCTTCGCAGATCGGCCAGATCCACACACTCCAAGAGAATGTGTGCCTCAGTTAGATGGGCAACGCAAGTACACACAGGGGGGTCTTCCCTCTTTAGCAAGTGGGAGTGCGTAGCAATTCCATGGCCGATCCGGAGTCGACAGAGTAGAAAAAGAAAAGTACATGGCCATTGGCTGCATGAATAAAATTATAAACGAACAATAACTAAATGGCGCTGTAGCATGTAACCGATAAGTCAGCCCGCTTCTCATGTAGGCTATACACAGCACTGAAGTTGGCGTATGTTCAACAGGCACAGCTCTATGCACTCCTTGCGGACAGCCCTACAATCACGTGTACAAGAGTGTTTACTTCCACTATCTCAACTCGGCGAACAGACTTTAGATGAGTACTGCATACTTATAATTGGAATCAATTATTTCGACTAGTTCAAATATTCACCAATTTGAAATTCGAATATTCTTCTTCTCTTCTCCAGCATGATTAATCCCACTTATGAGGGGTCGCTGATGCGGATATTCCTCCTCCACGTTGTTCTATCCGGGGCCATTTCCTCCACAAGCCCCCGCTTTCATGCTTTCTTGAATGCAGTCCATCCATCGCCTTTTTGGTCGTCCTCGACTCCGTTTCCCTGGTGAAAGCATTTGCAACATCCTATTGCCCACATAATCTTGTTCTCTTCTCTTAACATGGCCATGCCATCTGAGGCCAATTCTCTGACTTTCTCAGAAACTTGCACCACGCTAAGTCGTCTCCTAATCACTTTATTTCTCACTTTGTCCAATCTTGTATGTCCACTTGCCCATCTCAGCATACGCATTTCTGACACGTCCAGTTTTTCTGCCCATCTCCTTGTTATCTGCCAGGTTTCTGCCCCGTATATCATTCCTGGTCTCACCACGGCCTTGTGTACCCTCCCTTTTAATTTTTCTGGTACCTTCCTGTCGCACAGTACACTTGATGTTTTCCTCCAGTTGAACCATCCCGACCGTATCTTTATTTCCTCCTCCAGTGCACCATCTTGTTGGATAACTGCACCAAGATATCTGAACGAACTTGCTGTTGAGATCTCTACTCCAGCCAATTTTAAACCTGTTTCAGCACCCCTCGGGCTCAGGAACTCTGTCTTACATCTGCTTATTCCAATGTTCCAAGTATACAAATATCGATTGTTCGAAGAATTCGAATGATCCTTTTGATTTCGAATTTGAACCACCGAACATACCTCGACAATTCTAAAACGAACCAGGTCTGTCTTGATAGGAGGTAAGCAACTTGACCGCAGCGTTATCACGACTTGATTTTCAAAACGTCGTTAGCTTTTCTTTTTCAGTGATATTTACTCATCAATCCTGCTCCCCTTGCTGACGTCATCTCTCAGCGCAGGAGTCACAAGTTAGTAATATATAACTTCCTTGCACGTCTCCTAGAGGTTGTCATGGAGACTCACTTCATTAGTTCCTCGCGCTTCTCGTCGGTCACGAGTCAGCTATTTCATATCCTGACAATTTAAACCAATCCTTCTGCAAGCTCACTGGCATGAGGAGAATTTGTGCGTGGCAGGCAAACTGACGGCGCCTTGTCCTTGATCATTGGCAATATGCAGGGCCAGATGGATGTATAAACCACGTTTCTTGTGCTATTGGTACTTTCAGTATAGGGTAAATACACTAGCGTGCTCCATCTCAACTTAGTATAAAACAAAGTTCCCGATTCTTGGATGTCACGAGTAATCTCGAGAACCACTGGATGGATTTTGATGCGGTTTTCACCATTCTGTAAAAGATATCTCAAGGAAGGTCTCTGTAGAAAATAAGTTATTTACGATCAAAGGAAGCCAAGCAGTAACGATTTTAGTAAAAAAAATCGAAAATAAACCTGGCGTCCGTGCACATTTTAAGCTTTCGCTGGGCAAACCGTTAAAAATATCAATATACTATGATTGTAAGAATTGTTCATCATGAAAAATTCTACAAAAACGTCCACGAGAACATATCTCTATATTCAATACATCACCCACTATAAGTGTTTTTACGTTTTCTTTCCTTCCAACAATCTCCATTCAATTACTGAGGTGACAGTTTACGAGCCTATCACTCCAGTTACAGCCTAATTAGCGGGTGAGCCTCTTGCCCCAGATACAGCCAGCAGCAAACTGTCAAGTCTGCCATAACAGGTAGTCTATGATTTATGAAATTTTAACTTACAGTAATAACCGTAAACTTACCACTTCTTAATCAGCACTTATGTCCAGGCAAAACTACACAGCTTTTTACTCTTGTTTTACCAATTAAACCCTGTGGCACCACGGCCGATGAAGAGCCTAGATCTACAAAGCGACTGCTGCCCAGCCATTTGGTCTGCAGATTGTGAGGAGACGCGTGGTGCGCACGTCACGTCCCCTCGGCCGTTAATCTTGGTTTTCGTGACGGGGGCACCAACTGGTGCAGCGGCTAGCATTCTTGGCTGTCACCCCGGAGGTCCGTGTTCAATTCCTGGTTCTGTCAAGAAATTTAATTCGTGTCTGAGGGTTGGAATGTGGTACACCCAGTGTCTTGAGCGGTAGAACAGATAACAAGTAGTTCTGTGAAGACCTATGCAGCCTATTTTCATATATCCCACTTATGTTAATTGCCACTATCTACATACAACATTTCAGTTTGATTGCTGTAATAGATTCGTAGATATTGAGAACCCACTAAATATTTCGGATGGTTGCCATGTTGGACTTTATATATGTAGGTCCTAGAGTTATGTACTGCTACATGAAGATTATTGTGTACGTGTAGCATTCAAATTTCAATCGCATGATTAGGACACAAGAAGTAACAACGAGATGTTAAAATTTCGCACAGTTGCCATCTTGTGGTTATGGAAACAATTGAAAAAAATTGGATGCCAGTGGATTAGCATTCGTATAAAGATTTACTGTACCAAGTTTCACTGCACTCGGATAGTTAATTTGTGAGAAACGTCCATGTGAATATTTATACTTCGCGTCGCCGCCATGTTGGATTTGTGATCACCAGGTTATTGAAAGTCCTATAGGTGAACCTATATTCATAGCCCCTATGAACATAAAAATATTCACTTTGATTGCTATAATAGATTCGTAGATATTCAGAGCCGTCGCCATGTTGGATTGTTAAATGTATAGGCCATAGAATCATGTACCATTATAGGAAAATTATTGCGTAGGTTCATTATTCAAACTTTGACTTCGATCGCATGATTACGACACAAGAAATAAAAACTTAATTTTTAAATGCGCACAGCCGCCATCTTGAGGTTATATAAACAATTGAAATAAATTAGATACCAGTGCATTACAATGCGTATAAACATTTCCTGTACCAAGTTTGAAACATTAAATCGCGAGAAAGGTCTATTTAAATTTTCAAATTCGCTTGGCCGCCATGTTCGTTTCGTAGTTAACCGGTTTCTGAAAATCTTATAGATGAACTTCCAGTAGTGCCCTTTATCTCCGTACAAAATTTAGGGTGATACCGCTAATAGTTTCAGAGATATAGAATGCCGGTGAAATATTTCGCACTGCCGCCATCTTGTGGTTATGTAAACAATTGAACGAAGTTAGATGTCGGTGCATTACAATGTGTATAAACATATACTATACCAAGTTTTATTGCGTTTGGTTGGTTAAATCTCGAGAAACGTCTATTTAAACGTCGCAAATTTGCTTGGCCGCCATGTTGGTGTTGTAGTTACCAGTTTTTCAAGAGTCACATAGGTGAACTTCTAGTAGTTCCCTTTATCACCGTAAAAATTCCAGGATGATATCGGTAATAGTTTTGGATATATTGAATGCAGTGTAATATTTCGCACAGCTGCCATGTTGGATTGATGTGACGTAACAAAATTTGAAGGGCACGGTCGGGGTCGCCTTGAATAGTCCTATGAACTTACTGAGTTTCATTGAAATCGCTCCAGCGGTTTAGAATTTATTAGGGGGTGATACACACACACCTCACACACACACACACACACACGCGCACACACACACACGGACAAAAGGTGATCTCATAAGCCTATTTTTTTCAAAATTGAAAATATTCTAATAAATGGGTTTGTTTCACGCGTCAGCCATCCTGGATGTGGTTTTTCGTGGTTTCCCCACTTCTGCTACAGGCACATGCTGGGATAGTACCTACAGAGCTGTGCAAATTATTAGACGTAAATGAAAATCCACAGCCTGCTTCCAGTCTCCGACCGGGTCAGGAATGGAATGAATGAAGCCCCCATCTAGCGGCGAGGATATGAACTGTGCTGGCTGCCGAGGCCTGACGCACTCCTCTGTGGCAATGATTAAATGAATGACAGATGAAATGAAATGATAGTGGAGAGTGTTGCTGGAATGAAATTTTGACAGGGAAAACCGGAGTACCCGGAGAAAAACCTGTCTGCCTCCGTTTTGTCCAGCACAGATCTCACATGGAACGACCGGGATTTGAACCACGGACCCAGTGGTGAGAGGCCGGCGTGCTGCCGCCTAAGCCACGGAGGCTATTAGACGTAAATGAAATGAAAATCCACTGCCTGCTTCCAGTCTCCGCCCGGGTCAGGAATGGAATGAATGAAGCCCCCATCTAGCGGCGAGGATATGAACTGTGCCGGCTGCCGAGGCCTGACGCACTCCTCTGGGGCAATGATTAAATGAATGACAGATGAAATGAAATGATAGTGGGGAGTGTTGCTGGAATGAAATTTTGACAGGGAAAACCGGAGTACCCGGAGAAAAACCTGTCTGCCTCCGTTTTGTCCAGCACAGATCTCACATGGAGTGACCGGGATTTGAACCACGGACCCAGCGGTGAGAGGCCGGCGCGGCATGCTGCCGCCTAAGCCACGAAGCTTACACAAAGACTATAATAAAGTAATCAAAATGAAACATATGACATTCTGCATTAGCAAGGTTCCTATTTTAGTGGAAATTATAAAAAATCATTATAGTCAGTTTCTTAAAAGAAAATGAAATTAAGACCTATTAATTGAACGTTTGAAATAATGTCACCACCTTGCAAACAAGTTTACTGCATTAGTTCATAAGAAAAGTAAAAATGAAATGTTGGAACACTGGCGTTTAGTCTAATAATTTGCACACCATGGCCGCCTCCTACCGAATCCCCGCCCCAGTTACAAATACACACACTAATAAAACCATCACAACAGTGAAATTACACATATACAAGTACACGGGGCTACATGACCACGATGTCGCAAAGCCCCTAAAGCAGGATTGCCCAACCTACGGCCCGCGAGACTATTTTGTCCGGCCCGCGCCGTGTCGACAAAACTTTGAAACTACTAAAGCCAACCGGACAAAGCAGTGCGCGCGCATCCCTCCCCGAGGTCATTGACTCACTGATGAACACTTTTAAATCCATATTAATGATTCGTACAACTAAGTTCAATCCTAACTGGAGAGAAATTTTTAGTACCGGTACAAAGCTTCTCCAGTCGTCACACTAAACTAAATCATCATGAACTTTATTTCATAATTTGATTAATTATTGTGTTAAATGAAAATAAATATTCACTCTTTGACATTCATGTTGTATGAGTGTATTGAATATCATCGTACGTCTATTTTAAAGGGATTTATTAAGAATATTTAAGTTTTTTTGTGTGTGTTTTATTTCTTTATCCTTCTTCTTGTTCTTCTGCTTTTACGGCCTCATTGGACCACTTCAGTCAATCATTTCTTGGTCTTCTTCTTCAGCAAGTTTTCTTTCCGAGTCGCCCAGTAGCTTTTCATTCGCTCTGATCTTCTCAGGCGTTCCTCATCTGTAAATACCCTTTTTACTGTATAACGTTTGTCTTTTTTTTTGCCTGACATCTTATTTTTATATCTTTCAGTTTTTTATATTTTTATTTTTGTTTTGTTTTGCAAGTCATCCAAGGATATTTCTAATTCTTTCATATCTTCTATAATTTCCTTAATCCATCCTACTTGTTGTTTCATATTCCAATGTTTCTCTACAATTTTTTTAGATACCTGGTTTCTGGTGTCCCCATGATGTGATAAAAAAAAAGAAATCCGTTTCTTCCGAATAGTATCATTGATGGGCTCCAGTTCTCTGTATACCACTTCATTTGGTACTATCCGCCACTGTCCATCTTTCTGATATATTTTTTTATTTATGCATGTTCTAGCTATTCTTCTTTCTACTTTATCCACTACAAAAAATATAGAAAACGGCAACAATACTAAGAACACTAAGATCACACAGCCACAGAACTCACCATATTGCACATATTTTTTTAAAAAAATCCATACCCCCTAAACCCCCCAGAGTGTTATTGGCCCGAAAGGTCCCCAATCTATTTTTAATGTAGCCTTTAGTTTAAAAAGTTTTGGCACCCCTGCCCTAATTGAATCAACAACAACATCAAATACATTTTGTATGCAACAAGACCTGACAGCTGGGAACTCTCATTTGGTGTTAAAGTGATAGTGCAAAACACAATATTTCAGCAATGTTATGTTCCTCATTAAACATGCCAAGGGCGGGCTCGTGAAGCTAGTTTTTAAACAACTCTACTCGTCCATACTAATCAACAGTGTACGGTTCACATTTTCCTAAATGTATTTCATGCTCTGTGTGTTCTGCATTGAATGATAAAACACCACAGACGACAATAAAAACAAACTGCCGTGCACGATTAGGTGTCGAGCAACTTGCTAAATGTGCTTGTCAGTAATTCCACTCTATTACATTTGTACAGCAATTCAGCGTTATGACGCGTAATTCTCGATAACCTCCACCATTGCAATATTGCTGATATTTGGCTACTATTATTATTATTGGCTGCTTAAACATTAATGTTATTATTCATAATATCATAGGCTGTTTAAATGATAATGTTAAATATTGGTTGTACGTCCCTTTTAACTACCGAGGCTTTTAGAGACGCCGGGGTGATGGAATTTTGCCCCGAAGGGGATCTTTAAAGTGCCAGTAAATCTACAGAAAACAAATGTTTATGTTTTTGTATTTGTATTCGTTTTTGTTTATATTTTCTTCATTTTCGTTTTCTTTTACGGTTTTGTTTTTGTTATGAGGCGTGATGGTGCAGTTGTCAATCTGCTTGCCTCTTACCAAGGTGGACCGGATTCAATTTCCGGTCAATGCATGTTAGATTTTCGAAATGAAATATCACATCTTGTGGTTTGGATTCAACGTAATAATTGAGGTCTCGTGGCTCATGATCACTAGATTAATGGTCACAGAAACCTACAAGCATCCTTTGTTATTATTATTATTATTATTAGTAGTAGTAGTAGTATTCACTTTATGTACTGTAAGTATAGAATTATTTTAAGTGCAGGCTTTTGATAACGTTGATTGGACTAAATTGTTTGATATTTTGAAAACGATTGGAATAAAGTACAGGGACAGGAGGGAGATCTTCAATCTATACCGAAACCAGACAGCAGTCATTCGAGCTGAAGAACATGAGAGAGAATCTGGTACTCAGAAAGGTGTAAAGCAAGGCTGCAACTTATCAACCATACTTTTCAATCTTTACATTGAACAAGCAATGAAGGAAATTGGAGAAAAATTTAAAGTGGGAGAGAAGATTCAAGGAGAAATAATTTCAACTCTGAGATTTGCTGATGTCATCGTCATCTTGGAGGATTTGAATGAGTTTTTGAATGGTATGGACTCCGTCTTGAGGAAAGAATTCATGATGAAAATTAATAAATGTAAAACAAAAATATTGGAACGCAGCCGAAATAAATCAGAATCCTCTATGGACATCAAATTGGCAGCTGAAAAACTAAAGGAAGTAGGAGACTTCTGTTACTTAGGAAGCAAAATAACCAATGATGGACGAAGCAAAGAGGATATAAAAATTAGGTTAGCTCAGGCAAGGAAAGCATTTCTACAGAAAAGAAATCTGTTGACATCGAATATAGAATTAGGTAGGAAGTGAAACTGGGACTATTGGTGCAGCAGAAAAGAGGAGAATTGAAGCGTTTGAAATGTAGTGTTACAGGAGAATGATGAAGAACAGTTGGGTAGAAAGTGTTACAAGCGAAGAGGTATTAATACTACTGGGAGAGGAGAGATGTTTCTGTCGACTGCTAATGAAGAGAAGAGATATGTTGGTAGGACACATACTACGACACTCAGGAATAGCAAGCTTAGTAATGGAAGGAAGGGTCGAGGACAAGAACTGCAGGGGTAGACCAAGGTTAGAATATGTTAAACAGATTGCCTCGGACGTAGGGTGTGGTAGGTATATAGAGATGAAACGATTAGCTCAGGACAGGGAGGTATGGAGGGCTGCATCAAACCAGTCAAAAGACTGAAGACTCAAACAACAACAATAGGCTAGAAGTATGAAAATGCACTACACCACCAGCTAAGCCGAGTGCATTGAGACACCCCTAAGACTGACAAAGGAAGGTTCAGCACATCCAGAGATCATAGGTTCGAATCCCAGTGCTGATAGTGACCATCGTGAGTGTAGTTCTTCTCTACGGTTTTCCACATTCTCTACAGGATAATGCCGAGTGTGCCTTATTTTAAGTCCCGAAGCACCTACCTCAATCCTACACCCAAATACAATAATAGGATGCGATTTCTGGAAGACAGGTCCACATGACAAAATGGTAAATTGAGTTATTCAAGTTTAGAAAATTTGTTTTACTTACGGTCCCGTGCGAGAAATCTCGCATGTTCATAAACCACACTTTCCGCAATATCCTTATAATGAGAGACTTAAAAAGAAAGGTTGTTTGCTTTTATTTCAACCAAATGTCATTTGTGTGCCGAATCCATTGATTGACAGCGAACCTGTAAGTGAATTAACGTTTAATAGTTTAGACATGAATCAGGCATCCCTACGGCCAAAATGCGAACTGAACAGAGATGATGTTGGGTATTTTCCTACAGCAACAGTATTTGGAAATCGCACAGTTCTTACAAAAATTTATATTTATGAAATTACAATGCAATTCGTCACTGCGAATGCAATTTGTGTTCTGAGTCCATTGATTGACAGCTGAGCTGTGACACTCACCGGTTATTCGATATTTATGAAATTATACGATTTGAGTACTCATTCCTTTGATTTACCGTTTCTGAAAGCCATGAAAAATGATAAAGGAAAGGCCTCAGAATGTTAAAATGACATGAAACAGGCGTCACAACGGTTAAAATGTGAAATGGAAAGCAATTATGGAGCGCATTTTCCTACAGCAACAGTATCTGCAAATCGCACACTTTGTACATTATTTTAGTCATTATTTAAAAATTATAGATATTTATGAAATTAGAGTGCTAATGTCTATTCTCTTTCATTTGAATGCTCATATGTCACGATTGGTCGCTTGTGAGCGCCGCAGGAGGGATCTATACTACTGAAATAATATATGATGATGATGATGATTATTATTATTATTATTATTATTATTATTATTATTATTATTATTATTATTATTACAAGACTCCATGGGCCCTTTTCTCATAAATATACAGAATTTGCATGTAATAAAGCAGAATTACATTCTTTGATGTTAGCATATTATACAGTATTATGCTAACTCTCAAGACAAATACACTTATAAGTGGGCAAAAGTCACGGGAAGGATAGTCTAATGAGATAATGGTGGCCAGTGAAGCCTATGCGGTGCAGGTGCCTCCTAACAGTCCTGGTAGAAATGGGTTCCTGACTCCCAACATTCAACTGGGCGGTGATCTGACTCACAGTAGCCCTTCGATCGCCCCGTATGGTTCTGCTGAGGCGACATGATGCCGGTAGGTTAAACACCTGTGGTCGTCCCTTGCGGCGGTTTAAGTGGATAGTAACATTTTATCTGCGATATTGAAGATCCACCCTCCACACTGGTGACCTCAGAAACCCGAATTCGCGTGCAATCTCCTAAATACTATAGTCAATGCGCAATGCGCCAATGATCATCCCACGTTCAAAGTTGGCTAACTCGCGACGTGTTGCCATATTCACTACACTCGTGTCTATGACAGACTGCTCGGCTAGCCGCAACTCTCAGGAGTCATACATGGCACATTTTCTCGTGGTCAATCCTTCCCGTGATTAAGTGTAATAACTAATAACTTACTGTTGTTTTGTTGTCCAAATAATAAGCACACAAGTGTTTTTAAAGCAAGGGAAAACAATCTCTTTTCTATCCTTCATGTCCAGTCCCTGTGTGGTTTCTGTTTGCTGGTGGCCTTCTTCGAACATACCGTAGAGCCAGGGCCAACTCTCAGCGTCTGTGTACTGGAACGAATCTCTGACATCCTTTTCCTCCGTAGGCTTTACCGGACTGAAGTCTCACATCTTTTCGTTCCCCAGGACTACAATGCTCGTTTCAAAGTTGAAAGGTTGTGTATGGACCTCTGTATGCTGTTGAACTTACTACAGTACCAACGGGTCTGTATTTAAGTATTTAATGATTGGCTTCTTGAAAACAGAGGAATCAAGTCTTTCTCTTTAGTCCTCGATTAAGGTTCTGTCAATGAGTGCAGCAAAGGATGGTGGGTGGTTGGTTCCTCAGTTTAGGGGCTGCGACAACGTGGTCATGGAGCCCCGTGTACTATGGGTGTGTGTAGAAATCTGTCTGATAACCGGTGTTATTTGTGATGGCTGTACAAGAGTGTGTCATCAGTAATTCAGGCAAGGACTGCAGACGATCAACTTCAAGTAGTTCCTACTTTTCCTACAAAATGCTACCATCAAAGATACCTAGCTGTGAATTTGGCTACTAGATGCCGCCGTAACCGGCACCTGGTGGTGAACGTTGAACTTAAAGAGTGTTAATCAAATCTAACCTACAAATTTAGCTTCACATACGTGTAGTTAGTGGAAGGTTCTTTTACATGACATAATTTTATGACATGGGCCCACCGGCTTTACTTCCCCTCCGAAAGAAGGCCTTGGAACTCCTTGAAATTGAACTTGTTTGGAGCCCTTGGGCGTTCAATCAAAAATACTCAACTATAGCCATTGGCTGCAATTCATATATATAGGCCTAATATATCTTGAAAAAACAGCTCGATATTTAATATTTCCCACATTTCCAGCCTCGTGAGGCAAATTCCCACTTCTACTCCAGGCAAATGCCGGGATGGTACCTAACGTAAGCCACGACCGTGTCCAACCCTAATCTTACCTCAATTACAAATACACACACCAATACAAACACCACAGTGGCACAGGTTATGAGACAAATTCTACACACACCCATGTAGACTACACGGGGCTAAATGACCACGATCTAGCAAAGCCCCTAAAAGAATCAACAACATCAACTCATCAACATTTCTATATAATAAGAACGTGTTTATCAAAACGAAAAACTAACCATTAATTTACAACATAATATTACATTATGCAACGAGCCTATAATTGCAATAATTAAGACACGAGTATGTTTATAAAACGAGCCTATGCGAGTTTTATAATTTCCATACGAGTGTTTTAATTACCATTATAGGCGAGTTGCAAACGACTGTTTATGTTCGACGATAATTATAACTTTATTATATGTTTTAACATAAATATTCATAAATATCTGTGGAATTCAGTTACTTCAGTTAGTGAACAGAGCACGCTGGGTGGTTAGCTGACTGAACAGAGCGCATGCGTGGGTCAAGGCACTCCGAAAGCAGAGACCATTCACTTTGCTTGCCAACACAGAACACCTATTGTTTACAGCCTGCCGTCCACCTCTATAGCATTCACTAATATTGTCACCGAAGTCGTTTGAAAGCAATGCGATGTGTAGAAATTGGAGTTGGGGATATTAAGGTACAGTGCTATTTCTTGTCTCATATTCGCCAGTTTATTTACGAGAACATATGGAAGGTGCACTTTCCATGTCAGTAATTTATATAGAAAGATGCTGTGTTCATGTCCGACATGTTGGATTTTGAGCGCATGCGCGAAGGTATCCTTACGTAATTGGTCAATGAATGAGCTCTGATTGGCTGGAGAAACTACATCATAATGGAAAACAGTGTTATAATGACCATCATTATGATACAGTTTTCTGACGTATAATATTCATATTTCGACATCGTCGAACATAAATAAATGTTACAGTACATCCTAACTACATGCCATCCAGCTGATTCCGAAAGATTTGTGTTGAACTCTTCAACAAAGGTACGTTTCAAGGCGACAAACTGACGTTATTTTTCACAACTGACGATAGTTCATCTTCATAAGCTTTCCAGTGCGTGAAAACGACATTTTCTAGGAGATGCGAAAAGGAGTATGAACCATTGAAATAGAAAGTTAAACGATTACACTTTTTCACATAACTTTTGTCATCTGAAAAGTTGCCATCTCTTCCTTCTTCAGTCTAAATAGCACGACCATTTCTCACTCGTCACATCTATCACTCAAGATTTTCAAGACAGGATCGATGAATTCGGCAAGATAAACTGCCTAGAAGAATCATTTGACAGATGTCTGTTCGCCGGAAAGATTAGACAAAATGTCCTCTCGGTGGAGTTGTATTCAGTTCAATTTGATGGATCACATTAATTTTTAAAATAAATGTTAAGCAACAGGTTAACTCTTTGAGGGCTACCATTTTCTCAGCCTCACGAGTCAGAACTGAGTCAACTCAGCCATCCCGGAAGTGGAATTTTCGTGGTTTCCTAAGTTAAGACCAGGACCATCTCGCACCCAGTACTATAAATACACACACGACTACCACTTAGAAGTGGTATTCCGTGGTTTCCCACTTCTACTCCATGAAAATGCCAGCATGGTTCCTAACTTAAATCCTCGGCTACCTCCTTCCCAATCCTCACCTGAATTACAAATACACACTCTACTACAGCCATTACAGTAACCTAGGTTATAAGATAATTTCTACACCCACACGGGGCTAAATAACCACGATGTTCAAGATCCTCAAATGCAAACAACAACAAAACATACATAAGAAAACTTTAATTATTACTTTTACGAACATATTTCGAACACTGCGTGTTTAATTCAGTTTAAGCGAAAAAATCCAAGTAAAAATATAAACAATGTGCGTCGGGTGTCAGGGGTTTTGTAGAAAGTTATCAAACAAATTCTTCATGGCCACACTGTCACGAGGCTAAGATGACCAGAATTTCCAAGCCTCTAACTGAAACAAGAACGGAGATGAGGCCATGTTGAAGTGACAAGTAACAGCTACGCCCCTACAAACTCTACTGTCCCGCACAGCAGGTGCTGTCTCCTCTGTCACCATGAAGGTGAGCTCCTATTCCACGCAGTAATCGAACTCCCGACCCTGTAATGACGTGTTCAATATTGCATGAGCTAGTTTGCACACGGTTGACGGCTGCTCCCCATTACACCAGCTGACAGCTTCTGTGACAGCAATGCATCCACCAGTACAAGTTTCCGTCTACAGAACATGTGATGATCATTGCTGTTTTGAGGAACATCGAGGTCATCTTCTCCTATGCAGCTAATAATATACATAAGACACGGATTCTTAGTCACGTATACCTAGGTAGTGTCCTACCTCGGCATAGTACCATTGAGACTGGCTACGTGGCTAAGCGGTAACGTACTCGCCTGCTGTGCCCAAGGTGGTTGTTGTTTGAGTCTTCAGTCTTTTGTCTGGTTTGATGCAGCTCTCTATTCTTCCCTTCCCTGAGCTAACCGTTTCATCTCTACTTATCTACCACACCCTACATTCGAGGCAATCTGTTAAGCATATTCTAACCTTGGTCTACCCTTACAGTTATTGTCCTCGACCCTTCCTTCCATAACTAAGCTTGCTATTCCTGGGTGTCTTAGTATGTGTCCTATCAACCTCTCTCTTCTCTTCATTAGCAGTCGCCAGAAACATCTCTTCTCTCCCACTAGTCTTAATACCTCTTCGTTTGTAACCCTATCCACCCATCCGATCTTCATCATTTTCCTGTAACACCACATTTCAAACGCTTCAATTCTCCTATTTTCTGCCGCACCAATAGTCCAAGTTTCACTTCCATAGAGTGCCACGCTCCAGACAACGGCCTTCAAAAATGACTTCCTAATACCTAAATCTCTATTCGATATCAACAGATCCCTTTTGTGTAGAAATGCTTTCCTTGCCTGAGCTAGCCAACTTTTTATATCCTCTTTGCATCGTCCATCACTGGTTATTTTGCTTCCTAAGTAACAGAAGTCTCCTACTTCCTTTAGTTTTTCACCTACCAATTTGATGTCCATAGAGGTTTCTGATTTATTTCGGCTGCATTCAAATATTTTGGTTTTACATTTATTAATTTTTATTTTCTTTCCTCAAGACGGAGTCCATCCCAATGTTACAGGAGTGAATTCTGGTGCAGTCAGTTGGCTTTAAGAGTGCACAAATGCGAGGAGGACGTGTCACTAGATTCACTGGCACGTTTAAGGTCCCCTTCGGAGCAAAGTTCCGGCAACCTGGCGTCTCTATAAGCCGCAGTTGTTAAAAAGGACGTTAAAAATATAACATTATTATTATTAGTAGTAGTATCTTTAATTTTCCTACCTTGATTGGTTGTTGTATTTTCTTTCCTGATACCCTCATTTTTCGAGGGGTCAGACATCCATATTTTCATGTCATCATTTTCCTACTGTGTAAAGGCTCTAAATCAGGTACGGTATATATTATTGTATAGCTCAACGACGCATGGTGCACCCCGGATATCACTACACCCTCAAGGGCTCACGACTGGTGAGCTCAAGAGTTGGCGACTACGAGGGATCCTGGGCTGGATCCGTTTATCCCCCTCCTTCTTCCATTGACTTTGCGGTGGGCTCTTGGTTGGTTGTTCCTCATTTAGGGGCTGTGACAACGCGGTCATGTAGTTCTGTGTACTTTGGGTGTGTGTAGAATCTGTCTGATAACTGTTGTTAATTGTGATGGCTGTATTAGTGTGTGTTATCTGTAATTCAGGTAAGGACTGCAGACGATCAATTTCAAGTAGTTCCTACTTTTGTTAACAAATGCTACCATCAACGACACCTAGCTGCGAACTTGGCTACTAAATGCCACCGCAGCGGGGGGAGAGCTGGCGTTTGAACTTGATGGAGCGTTAATCAAATCTAACCTACAAATTTAGCGTCAACCAATTGTAGTTAGTGGAAGGTTATATTACATGCCATAAATCTATTACATGTATCTGTACATGTACCTGTACATGTACCTTCCCCTCCGAAGGAATGTATACTGAGGGATTTTAACGCTCTTAAAAAGTCCGACGACTTGGGTCAGGTTTGACTTGGGCATAGAAGCTCAGCATACTACGCCACCGAAGCCGCAGTGGGCTCTTTATCTTTCCTATCTACCTGACATTACTTCAGCTCCTTGTGAGTCTTTCTATCCTAAATTTTCGAGGATTGAGGGCATTTGGCTAGTTGTAAGTCAGCACTTAGCAGTAGCAGTACAGGGTTATATTTATACCACCGCGTGCGGCGATTTTCTAATCGGCTGTTGCGCATGGATCGGCCGACCGCGGCTGATGTAATTCCTCTTGTTATCTCTATGCGTACTCGTCTTGTCAGCTGCATCGGTCACCACGCGGCTGATGTAATTCCCCTTGATATCTCTAAGCGCACTCATCTTGTCAACTGCATATGTCACCGCGCGGCAATTACATCAGCCGCGGTCGGCCGATGCACGGGCAACAGTCGAGTGGAAAATCCCCCCCGCGTGACGGTGCTGATATATAAATATAATCCTGTAGTAGTAGTAGTAGTAGTTATTATTGCTGTTGTTGTTATTGTTTTTCTTCCTGTATTCTTGTAGTAGCAGTACTTCTTCTTTTTCTCCTTGTAGTTAATATTCATGTTGTTCTTGCAGTTCACGTTGTTATTATTGTTGTAGACTGACTGCGTGGAGCAGCGGGTTGTGTGCGCCCCACGTGTACAGACTACCCGCCTGGCTTTAGTGCTATGCGGGCTATACGCGAAACAGTTCTGACAGGGGCTATCGTCTTGCCTATTTGTTTAAAAGCACTTTATAAAGCACTTTATAAACAAATAAATATATTTCCGTTGACTTGTCAAGAAATGCAAGATTTTTCCTGTACTATTGAGACGATTTGGAAGATTTTGATACAAACTACATCTTCTAACCCCCTCTGGTTTAGGAGCTTGTGTTTTGTAAAACATATACCTTAGCGTATTACATAATAAGATACATGATGTTGATGTTGTTTAAATTACATATTCATTTTCACTGTCACTCATATCGTTGGGTCCAGATTACCTACATGTTCCATCACCTTAATACAACAATCGCCACCACCATAACTCCGTTTTACTTGGTACGTAATTAATGTGATACGATTGTGCCACTTACGGAGGTCGAGTCTCGCGAACAGGAGACAACACGGAAAATCTACGATATGCATTTGGAAACGTACAGTATGTACTTGCGTAGGATGCCACTAGTTGGTGTATATAAACATCAGTGTGGGTCTGAGCATGCCCCCAAGTTCAGTGTGTGAGTGAGAGCGTCACACAATGGAAGTCTACAAGCAGGAGCAACGATCGTTTATTAAAAATGCAGTTCTCCGCGGCAGAAGTGCACTCCAATGCCATGCAGAGCTGCGGGAAGCATTAGGTGTGCGAGGTCGGTGGAGACGTTCAAACGGGGTTCAAACTGCCGATTTGCCTCGCCCAGACCGTCCAGTGTTCATGGACAAAGATGTACGGATAATGGTGATCGATAAATGTTCACAGGAGGACAGGCGCTGGACTATAGCAGAATTTCAAGAATATACAGCAATACCAGCGGCAACAATACGGCGCATTTTACACAAGTACCTACAGATGCGTAATAGTTGTCCAAAGTGGGTGCCACATCGCTTAACGGAGGTACTGAAGTGGACTCGTTACGAAACATGTCGCATCAACCTGGAGAGGTTTCAGCAGGAAGGATAAGCCATGTTGAATCGCATTATTGCAGTCGATGAAACATGGGCACGTGCTTATGAACCTCATCTGAAGAGACAGGCAAGTGAATGGCGACGTCGGGGTCACCATGGAGACACAAGGATCGACAAAATCCGTCGCCCAATAAGGTTATGGTCATCCTGGCATACGATGTTGAAGGTGTTCTTGTGTGTAATCCAGTGCGTGAGGGGCACACTGTCAATGCAGTGTATTACAATTCATTTTTGTTGTACCAATTGTGCTGTGCAGTGCGAACCAAACGTCCTGATCGTTTCGAGGACGCCATAATCCTACACGATAACGCGACAGCTCATATAGCAGCCATCGTTGAGCGTCGCTTACAAAGGTAGGGATGGGAGGTTCTTCCACACCCGCCTTATTCGCCTGATCTGAGCTCATATGACCATGATCTAATCTCCAAAGTCAAGAACCCACTGCATGGACGACGGTTTGCTAACAAAGAAGACATCGTAACAGCATTTTTGAGGGAGGTGTTACACGTTAGCGATACAGATGCAGCGAATGGTGTTCATCGCCTGCTCCACCGCTGGCAACGCACAGTAGACACCTTGGGTGATTATTTCGAAGGTCTGTAACCAGTGGAGACCTGTCCTTTGTACGTAGTCTTGTGTATTTGCTGTCTATACCATAATAAAACAATGTTTACCAATGGTCTGTGTCCTGTCTCTTACGTACGAGCATCTCCTGACGTCAGAATTTATCTTCAAGCACTACGCATACGAGCATGCCCTATATTTCAAAATGCATATCATAGATTTTCCGTGTTGTCTCCTGTTCGCAAGAAGAAAAAATGTTGCCATGACTTATAACTCGACCCTCGAACCTACTGTTATGTTACTGCGGAGTGAATGTACAAAGGTCCCGGAAGTCAATATCTACTGTACACTGATAGCATAATCTTGGCTGATATAGCTTATTTGCTTCAAAGAATAAACAACTTTTAACGTTACATGAATCGGACTATACTGTACTTGGGGTATTCAAAAATAAATAACTGGCCAGACCCCAACTTTTGTCATGCGCACTAATAAAACCGGAAATTGGCGGTTTATTTCGGCTTCACCTGTAGAACCACTCGTGGCGTTAAGCTATCGCGGCACCAATTTGCATGTGGAACCGAAGAACCTGAATGTGGTTTTCACCCTGGTTTTTCCATACTCAAAGCCAATCTCCTATACAAACCATGAAAGCTCAGAGTGCCTTTTGGTCTTGGGATTTTACTTGTTACGAAAATATATAAATTTTAGATGCTATTTTTCAATGTTGCCTTGATAATCTAAAACGAAATTTGAATGATTTTCAGTCACTCAACACAATTATGCGGACAGCGAATAGTGACAGAAGCTGAACGAGAACGGATAAAATATCTCAAAAATAACCAGCTAAGTTATTTAATCCATTTTCAAATTACAAGCACAAACCTGACCATTTACTAACCATTACCGATAATCACACGAAAGAAGTAAACTAGTAGGTCAATAACCACTAACAATTCTATAACAAATATCACATAAAACTAACAAATCCCCAAAAGTTGCGCAAATTTACAATAAACTTCAGTATCTAAAATATTGTAAATACCTTCACCGACATACTTGTAGGCATCTGAGGTACACCCAGCCTCGTGAGGCAAAACTGAGAAGAGATGAGTTCGATTCCCATCTCAATCATCCTGGAAGTGGTTTTCCATGGTTATTATTATTAGCGTATGGCAAGGAAATTATATACATAATATATACAATATATACACAACAACAACAAAAAACATTGATTCACGTCAGGCATTAGAGTTATCCATTAAAGCTGAATGTCCAACGTTAGAACCCACTGCAGTGCCTCCGCTGTTGGTGATACAAAGTCTTTCAATCTACCTGGATAAGCCCGTAGTTGACACTCGCTTAAAATGTGGGGAATGCTCTGGCGAGGGGCTCCACAATCACATTCTGGAGAAGGTACAAAGTTCCACTTATAGAGAGAATCCCTGCACCTTCCATGACCTGTCCTGATCCTGTTCAGTCTGGACCAAGTTGCACGCGGTAGTTGGAACCCGTTAGCAATTTTTTCACCTCTGAAGATGTTATGTAGGGGCAAGTCAGTGGAGTTATTCCAACGGCCTTTCCATTCCTCCAAAGCATCGAAGTTGGTGGATGTCTTCAGAGCTGCATCACAAAGAGGTGGATGTCGTGATTTCAATCTTGGGAGACTAAGAGCTGGTATGTCGCCTAGAACAGGTAGCAGAGGATTCTTGCAGATCTTGTTGTACTCTCGAACAAGAGCACTGGATCTTAAGTCAGGTGGCATTATACCAGACAATAGTGGGAGCCAGTGGACAGGAGTTGGTCTGATGGTGCCAGATATAAGACGCATGCTGGTATTCAATTGTGGGTCAATATACTTCGTATACGGGCTATTAAGCCACACTGGAGCACAATAGTCGGCAGTAGAGAAAACCAGTGCTAAGGCTGAAGAGCGCAGGATGTTCGCAGCAGATCCCCAGGTAGTACCAGTTAGCTTCTGAATAATATTGTTTCGGGTTTTCAGTTTCTTCCACAAGTTCAAAAGATGTTGCTTGAAGGATAAAGTCCGATCCAAGGTAACACCAAGATATTTCGGAAACCTATTGTGATTAAGTACTCTATTGGAAAAGGTAATATTTAGTTTGGAGTTAGCAAGCCGGTTACTCAAATGGAAGCAAGAGACCTCCGTCTTGGCTGCACTGGGTCTGAGTCTCCAGTTCCTGAAATATTCTGTCAGGGTGGATAAGTCCTCCATGTTTTCTATGGTTATATTATCTTATTAAAACCGCCTAGTCAAACACTAAAGAAACGTTTAATTACATTACTAATCGTACATGTTTCGGTATTTCATTGATACCTTCCTCAGCGTGATTGATATTACATCTTAAAACTAGTTAACAAAGCCAAAAAGAAATGGACATCCTTACACAAATTGTAGATCTCTTATTTTAATAGCATCATTTTACTATCATTTTAATACATGTCATTTAATTATTTGCAAGCTTTTCCATTTTTGATTTAAAACAATTTGTGTAAGGATATCCATTTCTTTTTGGCTTTGTTAACTAGTTATAATCAATCACGCTGAGGAAGGTATCAATGAAATACCGAAACATGTACGATTAATAATGTAATTAAACGTTTCTTTAGTGTTTGACTAGGTGGTTTTAATAAAATAATACTATCAGTCAACACCAAGGTAACTAGAATACTATCAGGTAGGCCGATATCGCAGTTCCCGCTTCAGTCGCCAGGCGGCTCCCTTTACGCTGACGTCATTTCGCGGACAAGCCAGTGTCGCTTGAAGTAGAAAACGTACTTTGTAATGTAGTTGAATGATCCATTTCAAAATGAAATAATGCGTTTTTAAAAATGGGTAGCTACAGTAACTGTGCCGTTTCTGAGTACAAAAAAAAATGTCGCAGAAATTCTGAAGTGATTTACCACTCTTTTTATAACGATAAGGAAGTTCGAAAGCTGTGGATTTTAAGATGCAGACGAAAGGATAGCGTCAATGCTAGAACTGCCCGACGTTGTTCTGCATATTTTCTTACCATATGACTGCGAACGGGACCTCAAAAATAAATTATTGGGTTTGCCTCTGAAGAAGAAATCATGCTTTGGTGTAGTTCCTTCGAAGTACAGTATATACCTAACTGGATTTAGGCCCGACGAGAGGGAGCGGCATGTGGGGCTGTAGCCCCAGGGATTGGATTAGCTGAGGGGACCAAGGCGGTAAAAGGACTTAGGATGGACAACTTTATTTAAATTAATGTCAAAACTATTATGAAATTTTCTGATGACAAGCTTCGATGCAAACACAGGCAGAGAACAGTATACAAAACATTACAATAATTATTAATTAACATACCGTAATTAATTTTATAAATAACCATTCTGTTTTTCGTTTTTCGGGGAAATGGTTAAGTTGCCAGAATCATCCATGTTATAACGTGCTAGAGTTCAAGAGTCCTTAACGTTTCTAATTCACTCTCTGAAAAAAATGACTCTTTACTTCATACTGTGCATTTCTGAAAGGAGTGTGGGTTATCCTTGTAGAGCCTGAACACTTTCCGATACACATAAAACTGATTTTTTTTAAGGCACAGTGATCAAAATCGTAAAGTAAAAGAACAACCAATGATAGAAAATAAAGTCGAGTGGCTGAATAACTAAAAACAAAATAAATTAATAATCATTTGGGCAAGCTAAATTCCACGGATGATAATGATGATTGAAGTTTTATGGGGCAGAATATCAAGGAGCATTTTCTCTGTGTTGTCTTAGGGCCCGTGACCGCCCTCTACGGCCCTGGCTTGTAATGGGACAGTGTGATTCTGAGCAATAGGTATCTTAAAAAGACTACTGTTTTTATTATATTGAGAAATATATCTGTTACGAATGGACCGGCAGTGGTAGCTACGCTCACTAACGCGCAGCACTAGACATGGGGCCAAGCTCTCTGCAGACTCAGTAGACGTGGGTTCGAGCCCCATCGTCGGCCGTCCTTGATATGTTTAACTGTGGTTTCCCCATTTTCAACTTCTGGAAGCTTGCCACGGTGGGTGAGTGGTCAACGTGTCGGTCTACTAACCCCAAGCTTGCAGGTTCGCTCCTGGCCGTGGTAAATGATTTTTTTGAAAGGCGGCAAAATTTTCGACTCGCATGTCATACGATGTTGGCATGTCAAATAACCTATTTGAATTCAGTAGGCCGTGTTCATAATGGCAAAATTAATCTCGGGAGTTTCCGCCAACACAAAGTTCCTCATTTCTCTACTAGAAAGCGCTGTAGTGTTCAAGGAACTTAGATATCTAACCTCCTTGACTTTCATAGTGCTTCAAGGAACAACTAAATTCGACATGCAAGCTACCCTTTGAGTGTCAAATAACAAAGCTTGCACCCGGCACCCGAGACCATACGATATTATTATTATTATTAACTTCAGGAAAATACTAGGACGGTACCTTGTGACAGGCCACGGCCGCTTCCTTCCACATCCTTGCCGAGTTTGATTCCAAATCATTAATTTCATCTCTCATTAGCTCCTCTTATGAGGTTTGCGTCAGGAAGGGCATCTGTCCGTAAAAACAATCCGCCACAAAGGCTTTCACCGCATCTTATCACCGTTGTAAAACGGGAATAATAATACGAGGTCCAACAGTCTAGTCATACCTAGCTAAGCTAATCATGTCGCCAGTCTCCCGAAGGCAATTACAGTATTTGTTACCCTTACAACGCAAGTGCGTCAACGACGCGCCTGGAAGAGCTAATGATCAAATAATGCTGACAAAATACCTACTTTTAAACCCGGGCATACAACCTGAAAGTCCGCATTGCTGCATAGTGGTTATCAATCACTCTTGGCTGTCACCGCGGAGGCCCGGGTACGATTCCCGGCTCTGCCAAGGTATACAATTCTGGTCTGAGGGCTGGGGCGTAGCACACTCAGCCTTGTGAGACATAACTGAGAAGAGGCGAGTTCGATGCCCACCTCAGTCATCCTGTAAGTGGTTTTCCGTGTTTCCCATTTCTACTTCAGGCGAATACCGGGATGGCTCCTAAATTAAGGCCACGGCCACCTCCTTCCCAATCCTCATCTGAATTACAAATACACACACTAATACAGCCATCACAATAACACACGCTATCAGACAAATTCCACACATATATCCAAACCCAAGTGCATGGGGCTACACGACCAAGATGTCTCAAAGGTTCTAAATAAATCAACAACAACATACAGACTAAAGTGAGTACGTTAGTGCAGCATTTCTACAAGACCACATTAATAGCTAAAAAGGAGCGCCATCTAAATAACCGGGAGATTATTGCAAACCAATTCAACAAACAATTTTAAAACATTACAATTGTGCGATCATCTCAATACAGCGATACTCTGTACAGAAGGGGTAGGGGTGGGTGAGCGGCTGTTCACCAATAAAAAATATAATCATCTGAAAAGAAAAAACCTAGGATTATTGTCTTGTTCCGCCCACCCTAAAATCTTTATAGGGTTTATATACTGTATTGTAATATAATAAAATGGAATACTTCCCTTAGGCCGACAGAAATGTACCTCCCAAGTTATCAAGTCTACAGCCACTCTTTCCGCACAGTGTATGGTGTCTCCTTGTCAACGCCTCACGCTGATTACCGGAGACATGTGGATTTGCATTCCACCGTTTGCCGGATTTGAAGTGGTTATCCATTTCAATTCCAGGTAAATGCCAGGAATGGTACCTACCTCACAGATCATGACCGCTTTCTTCAGAATTCTAACCACAAACCATTCTTTGGAACCGTAGACCATAACATTATATAATGTCCTGACACGTACAGGAACTAAATAAATTGAGATGAGCGTCTCATGCTTCGTTGGTAAAATAATAATAATAATAATAATAATAATAATAATAATAATAATAATAATAATAATAATAATAATAATAATAGTAATAATACAAGTATAGTGGGCCATTTAATTACAGGTCAATCATAAACTGGAGATGCGCCAGCAGAAGAGAACAGTGCTTAAGAGAGCAATGCCAACGATTGAAGCGTTGTCACCCAAGAAAATACCAAAACTGGATGAAAGTATCTCCAGATGAGTCGACTTCTGCGAAAGTAGTACCGGTACCTCCAGACATGGAAATTGAGACACACAATTGACCACAGAAATCCTAATCCCAATTACAAATAAACACATTAGTACAGCCATCATAATGACATGGGTTATCAGACAGATTTAACACATACAACCAAGTACATGGGGCTACTGGACCACGATGTTGTTTGTAGTTGATTCATTTATGGACTATGTTAACCCACCGTAATTGTGATGGATTGGTTTAAATACAGACATTTCCAATATTCTTTTAGAAATATTTCCTGACCCCACAGCATAGCCGTGTTCGTTAAGTCGTGCACCACAACTGCACAGAGATCAAAAGTTCGAATTCTGACACCGTGCGTGGTTTTCCTGAGAGTTCTCCACACTCCCTCCAGTAAAATGTCGGGATGGTGCATATTTCAAGTCTTGAGGCACCAACCTCAATCCTAAATGCTGAAAATTACAATTACAAATACTACTGTATTACAAAAACACAGGTTATCAGGCAAATTCAACACGTCCAAGTACATGAGACTCATGACCAATATGTCCCAATCCTCTAAAATGAATAGTTAAGAACAGAAATGTTGGATTATAAGGCGTGTAACGTGTGTAACATTTCATGCCGTTAATTAACTCATATTCATTTATGTGTTAAGTCGCCGTTAACATTTCCAACATCATTCAGAAATATTCTAACATTAGTAGATCGAATGGTGTGTGCAATTACGTAGCTATTAACTCCTATATATTAAGAAAACGTGCCTCAAGCAAAATATATGCAGGTGCTGCAGTGCTGTGGGACTCGCCTATGTCCGCGAGGTGACGTCACATACTGCTAGACCAATGGCTACCATTACTCACCCAAAGCTCGTAACGGTGAGTCAACACGGTTATTAATTATTACCATTGCTATAATGGTCAATGTTTACGCATTTCCATGGTTTCCTCACTTCTACTCACGGGATGGTTCGTACTGTAGCTTAAGGCCACGGCTACCTCTTTCCCAATCCTCGCCTGAATTACAAATACATACACTATTACAGACCCCACAATAAAACTAACAGACAAATTACACACCCAGCCAAGTATACGGGGCTAATAAAACAACAAAAGAAGATTTAACAGCCTGAGAGCAAGGGATCTGATGATGATCGTTTGTCGATCGAAACTAGTCATCCAAGTGAATTAATTAATCTCATATATGTATTTTTTTTTGTTCAAGTTCAGGGAATAACACCAATTACAATTTGGGTAGAACTGTGCTGACCGACTGAAAAGCATTAAATTTCATTTACTAAGGCAACACTGAAGAATGGCTTCCAACACGATAACGCTCAATCTTATTTTAGCCAACGACGTGGTGACTGCTGATCGCGTCATCCGCTTTATAGGAGGGAGTGGATAAGAGACAGCAATGTAAATTGACAGGTTATTAGTTGTATTTATTGTTAATCTGTTTTATATTAGGCATGTTTACTATTTAGGTGTATATTTCAAATTAGTTTCAACATCAAAATGTGTATTTTGACTGTGTTACAAGGGGCAGATGACCTCGCTGTTCCGTCCCTTAAAACAACAACCATCTTCATCATAAAATCCTAGATGCACAATGCCTGATGGAGCTACACACATCTCTAGGACCTCTGACTGAAGGCAGGGATGCCATGAAAAATAAAATAGGAGGTCTCACCGCTCAAACAATAAGGTAATCAGGAGAGACAAGGGTCAATTAAGGCGGGAAAATGAAAGACACCCTAGTACTTGGGTACTCTGTTACCGTCGGGATCGAAAGAGAACAAGTGCAAGGAAGTGCCGACAGAAAAGTTATTAGTTGCTGTTATTAATTCGTCTTAGGGGCTTGGGACATCTTATGATGATGATGATAATTGTTGTTTTAAGAGGCCTAACATCTAGGTCATCGGCCCCTAATGGTTTGGGTGATAGTGAAAGATGAGAACTATCACTAATAGCCTATTAACTGCAGACTTACAGTACATACTAGAAGAAGAAATGGTAAACAAATAAAGGATAAGGCAAATAAAGGACAGGAAGAAAAAAGAAGCCCTCAGCCCTCAAAGAATGAGGATTGAGGGACTTGGAAGGAAGGAGAGCCAAGAAAGGCAGACAGGAAAGGGAAAGAGGAGAGGGCCCGCCCCGAAGTCAGAGGAAATAGGGAACAAAACGGACCCAGCTCAGGAATCCTTCGAGGTCGCCAACTCCCAAACTCACCAGCCGTGAGCCCCTGACGGTGTAGCACTATACAGGTGCTCCTGAAATGATGGGGCTACATAAACCCTGCCTCCTTGAGGGCCTTGTGCAGAAGGCAGGAGATAACTTGCAGGTTGACCCCTCACAGAATGAGGGTATCATGAGAGATGAGACAGGGGCCAATTAAGGCGGGAAAGTGAAAAACTCCCTAGACCTAGGATACCCTAATACCGTCGGGGTCGGAAGAGAACCAGAGTTGACCAAGAGAGGTCGACAGGAAAAAAGACGGAGAGGAGCTGGCACAAGTAAGTGGAAGCAATGTCAGACTCAACTGGGGTCCCGTGGTCGCCAACCCACGTCCCACTAGATGTGAGCCCCTGGGTGGAAGGGGAAGACATCTTAGTCATTATTCCCGTGTACTAGGTTGTGAGTTCAATTTGTCTAATGACTTGTGTTTCTTTGGTGGCTGTAGGAGTGTGTGTAACGGTAATTACTGTATAAGGGTCGGAAATAAGACGGGTGCCCCGGGACTTGGAATGACGTGCTATAGAATGCAAACACATTCGCCATTGAAAACAAATGTTTTAAATATCCGTATTGATATTAGAATTAAAACGTTTAAAATTACAATATACGCCAAATCAATACTTAACAAATATATATTTTATGTATTTACTATCGAATTTGGCCAACTATGGACCGCAAGGAACTCAAGACTTATTGGCTTTCATTCTCTTCTCTTCCCAGAACTTCTTCATCCTGTCACTTCTTTGTTTTCTCTCCTCCTCGGAAATGATCCGTTTGGGCCTCCTGCTTGGTGGTTTCTCCTGAAATGATTTTACTCCATACACTCGAGTGCGGAACTCTCTTCTATCGTAGGCCATCGGTGGAGTAATTCCAACTTCCGCTGCATCCCTCTTCACCTCATCTACCCATTTAGATGTAACCTTTAACCCCATGATGTAGCTGAAGATCCTTTTGGTCAACCTGCCTTCATCCATTCGTAGTAAATGTCCGTAGAACTTTAGCCTCCGCTTCTTCATTACGTCTGTGATCTTTTCAGTACACTTGTAAAGTTCATCATTTTTCCTCTTCTTCCATGTCCCATCAGTAGTCTTCTGTGGTCCAAGTATTTTTCTCAGAATCTTCCTTTCTCTCTTTTCTAGTACTTTAAGTTCTCCTTTTTACTTGAAATAAGACACTCTGAAGCGTACAATCCTTCAGGTTGTGTACCGATTTGTAGTGTCTGATTTTGACCTTGTATGATAAAGCTTGTTTGTTGTATTCATTCTGGGTTAGTTTGTAGGCCAGGTCCAGTTTTCTGGTTCTTCCATTGATTGCTTCCTTATCCAGTCCGTTGGGTTGGATCCATTCCCCCAGGTATTTAACCTTCTCTGTCCCCTTAATCTTCCCATGATCTACTTCCATATATTTCTCATTTTGGTGTCTGCACTCCATATGTTCCGTTTTTTATAGGAGATTTGAAGAACTGTCCTTCGAGCTACTTCATGAAGACCGTCAAGCATCTTTCGAGCATCTTCTCGGTTGCTGGCTTTTCATTTATTATTCAGATTTAAGTCATATATACTATTTTTAGTTTTTCATTCTTAATTGATTATCATTTTAAGCTGAAGATGACCTCATTGGAGGTCGAAACATGTACCAATATATAAAATATTTATTTGTTAAGTATTGATTTGGCGTATAATTTTAAACGTTTTAATGATGTACTATCCCGGAATTTAACTGGAGAGAGTGTGGATAAACCTGCGGAAACCATCTGTTATTCTTGTTGTTTTTGTTTCATTCGAGGGGTTTAGCCCAGTGTATTTGGGTATGTGGGGATGTTGTCTCATAACCTGTGTTACTGTGATGGCTGTAGTAGTGTGTGCATTTATAATTGAGGAGTGGACGGAGATGGTCGTAATTTTAATTTAGGAACCATCCCAGCATTTTCCTGGAGTAGAAGTGGGGGAGGGGCGGGGGGGGGGGGAGGATCTCGGATAACAACTTGCAGAATTGCACTTCTCACTTTTGCCTCACGAGGCTGAGTGTACCGCGTTCCAACCTTCAGACCAGAATTAAATTTCTTCGAAAAGCAGGGAATTGAAACCGGACCTCCGGGATGACAGCCAAGAATGGTAGCCACTAAAGCACGAGATGTTCTCATAGTATTGTGAACCCCTGAGGGTTGCTTGGAGAAATTTGGGGACAGTTTAATGAGACGAGGATACCCGCAAGAAGGCTGCTATCGCACGGTGTTAGGTTTCCACTATTAGTTTGTCACCCGATCATCTAGACCGGGTGGCGCAAATTAACTACATCCAGGAAAGGGAGCTCGGTGATTAATGTTCCCACTAATTGCGATCAGGTGCAGAGGAAGGGGGAGGGCGATCCTCAGGAGACTTGACATTATCGTAGGTTGAGACAAACTAACGTCTCAAGGGCCCAGCTGCAATCTCGGAGATCTGAGATTCGAATCCATATTTTGATGTGATGATGATGATGATGATGAGTGTTGTTGTTGTTGATGTGTCAGGCGGATAAACAGCGAGATCATCTGCCTCTCGTAATATAGTTTAAAAATCCAGATTTAGATGAGTTACATTTATACAGGTGGATGTCTAAATCAAGACTTTATAATAATAATAATAATAATAATAATAATAATAATAATAATAATAATAATAATAATATTCATAATAATAATAATAATATCGTATGGCCTCCGGTGCCAGGTGCAAGCTTTGTTATTTGACACCCAGAGGGTAGCTTGCATGTCAAAATTCGTTGTTCCTTGAAGCACTATGAAAGTCAAGGAGGTTATTACCCGTTTAACAATTTATTGCCGCTGAGCCTGGCTGCGCCACCGGGGTAAGGAGAAGGGCACAGTGATGGCACAGTGCAAGTTCCACATAAGTCAAGCAGCATTGCGTGCGCTACCTATCTTAGAAGCGCAGATACGCGTCATGCCACCACGGACAGCTACTGTAGCTGAGTCATATCCTACTCGCGCAACTGTACCTGTCAACGAAGCAGAGTGACGTGTGACACAAGTAAACACAGAATAGTTTCCATCTCGACCGCCGGCAATCAATTCGTGAAAGGGTAATAGATATCTAAGCTCTTTGAACACTATAGTGCTTTCTAGGAGAGAAATGAGGAACTTTGTGTTGGAGGAAACTCCCGAGATTAATTTTGCCATTATGAACACTGCCTACTGAATTCAAATGGGTTCTTTAACATGTCAACATCGTATGACATGCTGTCGCAAATTTTTCTGCCTTTCAAAAATCACTTACCATGGCCAGGAGCGAACGTGCAAGCTTGGGGTTAGTAGACCAACACGTTGACCACTCACCCACCGTGGCAAGCTATCCAGACTTTAATAGTAGCTAATCTGACGTGGTTGACACTCAGCTTTTTCCATACTCAGTCCAGAAAAATGCCGGTTTGATACCTGATTGTAAGTCTGGTGGTGGTGGTGGTGGATGTCCTTTTATGTGATGAAACGTCGATGTCATCTGCCGCAGATTGAATGAGGGTGCATTATTAGTCCTAATGATCCTTACACATTCCTGTTTCAACTCTTCAGCGACAGACTATTAGAGGAACCCTTGTCAGATGAAATTAACTCCTACTTTGGAATTTCAGTGGGAGCGACAGTGAAATTATGAACCCTAGGAGGTACAGTTTTCTTATCGTGTCACTCAAAGGTGTATTAGGGAGATTTATATCAACTTCAATTTCATTAAAGAACTGGGGACGGAGTTCAATTGCTTTCTGTTACTCCATATTCTCATTAAAGAGAGCCTTCCTTTGTTTTCCTCAATTTAGAAGTAGACTTATAAGAAGTTTGCTCAGCTGGAAGAAGTCGGAAATTATATTCTTATCCTGACATCTCAAACTCAAGGTTACAGAAGACAGAATAAATTTCCTTCGCCAGAGATTATCAGATACATTGAGCACACGCAAATGTACACGGGGATACATGGCCACGATGTTCCAGAGCCCCTAAATCAGGCTGTTCCAGTTTAGATGCTCGCCAGTGAGCAATGGAGTACTCGCCGCCTTGCGTGAGTAAACCTGCTCGGCTGTGGGACCTGCCGTCATTGCGCGGTGGATACATCAAGACTGGCAGCAAGCGCATGGACTTGTGCAATGACCTTCGCCCAGTGGCGTATTGGGTATCACCCCTAGTCCCTCTCCAACCGTGCTCCGAGCATCACTGCTGAGTACTCGGGTGTACGCATACTCAAAATCGTGGATTTGGAACAGCCTGCCCTAAATTAATAACAACAACAAAACCAGTAAGTTGCGGCCATGGCCTTAATTTAGGTACCATTCCGGCATTCGCTTGGAGCAGAAGCGAGGAAAACCACTTCTAAGACGGCAGAAGTAGGAATAGAACCCATCTGTTCCCAGTTTTGCCTCATAAGACTGAGTGAATTCCGTTCCAACCCTCAGACCAGAATTAATCATCTTGGTAGAGCCGGGAATCAAACTTGGACCTCCGTGGTGACAGACACAAATGCTAGTCACTACGCCACAATGTGGACTCTCAACTTTATAAATAAACAAATAAAGGGGGGAGGGGAGTCAAAAAGTGTTAATTAAGTTATACGTTACATTAATAATAATTCATGTAATATGTCTTTCAGGTTAGGGTGTTTGAATATTTATGCTCCCCGCCTAATATAATTGGGCACAATCATGTTGACCGACGGAAAAGCATTCTATGGCCGAGTATAATTCTCACGGAGAAGCCTACCTTCCATATCAGGCTGTTCCAAATCCATGAGTTTGAGTTGCGTACACGCGAGTACTCAGCAGTAATGCTCGGAGTACGCTTAGAGTGGGACTGGGGGTGATAGGCAATAGGTCACTGGGCGAAGGTCATAACACAAGTTCATGTGCTTCCTGCCAGTCATGATGTATCCACCGCGAAGTGACGGCAGCCCCCCACAGCAGAGCTGTATTGCATGTTGCAGGTTTACTCACGGAAGGCGGCGAGTACTCCGCTGCTCACGGGCGATTTGCTCGGCTGGAACAGCCTGTTTCATATACACACATCAAAAAAAGTTTTGCATCACCTCGGTTCCCAGATCTCCGGCATATAGACGTTGACTGTGTATATTGTATCAAAGATACAGTCCCTTTGACTGTTCATAGATGTCACTAAAACTGCTCAAAGATGTAAACAACCATGCATGAGCAGGGCATATTAGACGGAGGGGGTACGACAGCCGATCAGTTCCAGTCATTCCATCAGGACGAAGGTACGCTGCTCATGTTGTCTGTAGTTCTACCATGCCTAGAAGGTCAATACCGCAGTTCGATCGCGTCCGCATTGTTACTTTGTGTCAAGAAGGGCTCTCAACAAGGGAAGTTTCCAGGCGTCTCAGACTGAACCAAAGCGATGTTGTTCGGACATGGAGGAGGTACAGAGATACAGGAACTGTAGATGACAGGCCTCGCTCAGGCCGCCCAAGGGCTACTACTGTAGTGGATGACCGCTACTTACGGATTGCCGCTCGGAGGAACCCTGGCAGCAATGCCACCATGTTGAATAATGCGTTTCGTTCAGCCACAGGACGTCGTGTTTCAACTCAAACTGTGCGCAATAGGCTGCATGATGCGCAACTTCACTCCCGACGTCCATGGCGAGGTCCAGCTTTGCAACCCCGACACCATGCAGCGCGGTACAGATGGGCCCAACAACATGCTGAATGAACCCCACAGAATTGGCATCACGTTCTCTTCACCGATGAGTGTCGCATATGCCTTCAACCAGACAATCGTCGGAGACGTGTTTGGAGGCACCCTGGTCAGGCTGAACGTCTTAGACACACTGTCCAGCGAGTGCAGCAAGGTGGTGGTTCCCTGATGTTTTGGGGTGGCATTATGTGGGGCCGACGTACGCCACTGGTGGTCATGGAAGGCTCCGAAACGGCTTTACGATACCTGAATGACATCCTCCGACCCATAGTGCACCCATATCGGCAGAATATTGGAGAGGCATTTGTCTTCATGGACGACAATTCTCGACCTCATCGTGCACATCTTGTGAATGCGTTCCTTCAAGATAACGACATCGCTCGACTACAGTGGCCAGCATGTTCGCCAGACATGAACCCTATCGAACATGCCTGGGATATGTTGAAAAGGGCTGTTTATGGACGTCTTGACCCACCAACCACTCTGAGAGATTTACGCCGAATTGTCGTTGAGGAGTGGGACAATTTGGACCAACAGTGCCTTGATGAACTTGTGGATAGTATGCCACGACGAATACAGGCATGCATCAATGCAAGAGGACGTGCTACTGGGTATTAGAGGTAGTGGTGTGTACTGCAATCTGGACCACAAATGCTGAAAGTCTAGCTGTATGATGGTACAACATGCAATGTGTGGGTCTCATGAGCAATAAAACGAGCTGAAATGTTGTTTTTGTTGATCTCTATTCCCTTTGTATTTAACGGTTCCGGAACTCTTGGAACCGAGGTGATGCAAAACTTTTTTTGATGTGTGTAGTACGCAAGAAATATTGTACACAAGATGCCCGCCCCGACTTCGCACAGGAGCTCATAAATCACTTTATAATTTAAGCGGCTACGGTGGCGTAGTTGGTAGCATGCTGAGCTTCTATGCCCAAGATCGCGGGTTCAAACCCGGCCGAAGTCGTCGGATTTTTAAGAGCGTTAAAATTCCCTCAGTATGCCTTCCTTCGGAGGGGAAGTAAAGCCGGCGGGCATGAAAAAGAATCTTCCACTAACTCCACTTGTGGAAGCTAACGGATTTGTAGGTTAGTTTGATAACGCTTTATTAGGTCCAACGTTCGCCGCCAGGTCCTGACTGCGATGGCATTTAGTAGTCACGTCCGCAGCTAGGTGTCGTTGACGGTAGCATTTGGTAGCAAAAGTAGGAACTACTTGAAAAAATTAATCCCCTGTAGTCTTGCTACCTGAATCACAGATAACACACACTAATACAGCCATCACAATTAACACCGGTTAACAGACAGATTCTTCACACACACAAAGTACACGGGGCTACATGACCACCTTGTCGCAGCCCCTAAACTAAGGAACCAACCAACTTTCTAATTTACTCGGAAGTCTTCACTTGAATGTTGCATTGACCCTCGCCTCGGCTGCCGGGATATGGGAAAGGATCGCTAGTTGACTCACACATTTTCATAACTGACGCTGGATATTGCGAAATGAAACTTGAGTTAGTGTTGTGCCCGTTTCTCCAATGGGACAGGCGATCACCCGGCCAACATCCCGGCCCCATCAGAAGAAACAGCCAAGGGAGTGGGTAAAAAAAAATTAGGGCGTGAATCTTGGTTCATACAGACAAGACTAAAAGAAATGCTCCAGCGAGCCAGAGACAAAGGGTCTCGGGTCGTTTATGGGTTGGGATGGCAAATTGACTGAACCAGGATTCAAAAGCAAACTCCCTAACTTGAATTAACAAACAGAGAAGAAAGGAAAAGCCCTCGTAAAATCACATCTGCTCCTTTATTGGCCAAAGGATAAATAAATATGCAACCTGCCTACCACGCACGAGTATAGAGTTAGGGTGGGACAAAGTCCAAAAAAATAAAGTTCATAGTCCCTAAACAATCAAAAAAATTATACTTATTCAAACTCGTGGGTGTCCTCTCTTAATGTTCCGACAAGGAGATCGCCTTTCAAAAAGCTAAATTAACCCTTAATTTATCGGTGCACACGCATGTAAACATCACTAGCCACTTATCACAAAGTTTACCTGCGGCAAAAACTCTAAGAAAATATCGAATATCTACGTATATTACAACTGACTACCCTTATACAGCAATGGACGGATCTCCTCTATCGAACTGCAAATTAATAACTAAAGAGCATCATATTACATCAAATAGCACTCAAACATCAACTCAGCTTCACATAATATGGCATTTCAACAATTAATTATAAATCATCATAAATTATTTACACACCCAGATTGTGCTTACATATTTACACTACTAATTCTTATTATTATTACTGATTTATATTCGCCTTTCCAACAACCTTGATCCACACCGTCATCTTTGTTATTGTAATCAAATTATAGCATTGTCTAATGTTTATGAAAGGTTAAGAACCTCGCAATAAGGCGCCCTAGCGTATTTCATTCTCACAACGAACATTTAATCGCAACCCTACCATCGAACACTCTGTGTGAGGATCCGAACAATCTGACTGTTGAGCGCACTATCAATTACACCCCTGCGCTATTCAATATACAACTCATCAATAAACGTAACACGTTCGTCAAGAGGACCCTGTCCTCACAAATTCAATTCAACGGTCATACGTCGCCCCGTGAATAACCTCGTCATATATGACGGAATAATACCATATTTAATTATCACATTAACTTTACACAACATCTTTACAAAAAATCATGCATTATTAGCATGTCTCAAGAACCCACACTAACAGAGCGTATCAACTTTATCGGGACCACGAGGTCGTATGATAATATGGCATCCTATCCAAGGAACCTTATTCGACAATCTCCAACCATATTCATTTTGCTATTAAAATCTATGCAATCCGTGACAAACCTTTCAGAATAAATTCGTATAATGACCTCGGAAATCGAGATGCTAGAATCTCCCAGCAAAATGGGCATCTCATATTATCGTTACCCAATTTCAACTTATTATTATTATTATTATTATTATGTCTCAGAGAATAAATGTATGTCTTACTCCTACCATTGATACTGTTAAGTTATGTAAGTCAAACGACCCGAAAAGAAAGGACAAAAAAATCTGTACAACCCTATGAGAAAATGATGCTCTTTTTCAATCTGGATTAAATGATTATGAATGGCGTTAAGTTACACGATCTCAGGTTATCTCATGGCACGGCTATCCGAGGTAGAAGTTCTCTTCTTCCTGATGAACAAGGATGGAAATGAAACGTCTTACTTTATATCCGGTGTCCTCGGAAACCCCTGGCGTCGGCGTCGGCGTCGGCGTCGGTGTCGTCTGCGGCATTAGGGCGGCGTTGTTCCTCCAGCGTTTCCGCGATGTGGTCTCCCAGCGTACTGGTAGAGGTATACGCCCCCGGCACCTCTCGATCTCCTGGCGATGCCCATGTCCGCCCACTGGTTGCCCCCGGTCACCTTCAGCAGCGGCGTCTCCTGACGTCCCAACCATGGTCCACTCGTCCATCTCGTTGCGACCGTTCACCCCATGATGGCCCCTTTAGAGGTTCAGTGCAGCATAATTTGCGTATTAATATGCATGTTGATTCCCAGAATATTTGAGTCCATGGTTATTAAGTTCATGCCGCCGTGTGGCAATATTACATTTCACTATATCACAGCACTTTCACGCCCACGCACTATAGCGTCTAGTTCCTGGTTCACTTGAATAATATGTATTCACTTTCCTCAACCAGTGACACACTTCCTTCCACGAGGAGCTATTTCGACCTGGCCTTGACCGACATATCAAGTTGCCTGCGGCCTGCAGTCTTCCAACACAAGCTTAAAGTAGATGTAGTCTTCCCTGTTGCATTCGCACTGCGTCTCTTAAAATGCCGCACTGCTATGCTATTTTCGAATGGATGTCTGTTACAATATAGGGCCTCGCGATAATGCTTCGCCTCGACAATCGTTATTATTGTTCTTTCCATGATACTCGTAATGTTAAACACCTCCTGGTATTCATCTTTAATTAACATAAATTGTCGGCATGAACGGACCTTCCTTTATCAGTTCTGACTATTTCTCACATACTAGCGAGTCCGATATCGTCTTGAAATTCACACTGTTCGACAAACAAACTGACATACTTCACTGTAAACAACTCACTGGCACTACATGCACGCTAGCTTCATGCTTCATGGCCTGCTGATCACTCACGAAAACCATTCAAGTTCCCGATGCAAATTACTGTCTACGTGACATGGGCTACTCGTCCGTGCTCCGCTGGATAACATGCTCGTCCACGCACTATTGACTCACTGAACATTCCGGAACTGCGTCCTCCTTCGAGAAAGAAAAAATGGAAGGGGTTGGAACCTTCTGGAGCATTCCCCTACTCTCGCGGTTGCCTCGCCGCGTCATGCCATGACGTCATACTGACCCTCCGGTCTCCTCTCGATCTTCTGTCATCCGGGGCCGGTAATTGACCCTGACTGGATCGGTCACATCTCTCCCGCGGCCTTCAAAAATATAAGCGGTGGGAACATAACTTATATTTTTCCTCAAATGATGCATGTGAACGATCATTTCAGTCATCTCCTCAATGCTGACTAACGGGCTTGCCTGTGATACTTCCGCAGATTCGCGGCATTGAAATTCCCAACAAGTGCATTCGTGACGTTGTCAACCACCCTATAGCAATTGTTGTCCATCACTCTGGCAATCCTATGGGGTCCCGAAAATGGGCGCGCAAATTTCCCATACACTCTGAGAGGTAAGTTTGATGACGTAGGTTTCCGAATCAGCACCAGGTCATTGACTCGAAGTGGTTCGCGAAAACGGTGGCCAGCCTTCCTTCTCTCCCGTTTCTGCGCCTGTAGCTGCATCCTCTCCCGAGCCAGTTCGTTTCTCCTTTGCACCGACGGCTCAATCTCTGGGGGTGCCTGTATAACAGCATGCCAAGGTCTACTTGGTTTTCGTCCATGGTGCAGAAGACAAGGAATTTGTCTGGTACTCTCATGTGTTGTAGAGTTCAAGCAACTTCAATTATGGGTACCACTTCCATCCATCTATGATGTTGTTCATGACAGTAAATCCGGCAGTATTTTCCAATCTCTGCATTTGCCCTTTCAACTGGATTTCCTTCTGGGTATCTTATGGAGCTCAAGATATGTCTTATGCCGAGTCGTGCCATAGCTTCTTGAAATTCGGCGCTCGTGAACTGCGTTCCGTGATCGCTCAGAAGGAACTCTGGCTTCCCTGCAGTTGGAATCACGCCGGTTTCAATCCTGCGAATTACGTACCGGGATGTTGCCTTCTGTATAGGGTGCAACATGACTAATTTTGTAAACACATCCATCGTCACCAAGATGTATTGGTTACCCCTGTTGGACCTCGGAAGGGGGCCATACAGGTCCGTAGCCATTAATTCATTCGGACGGGTCGGTATAATAGCCCTAGGCTTCTCCTTAGATACGTCCGATGGGAACTTGCACCTCTGACAGATGTCGCATGTCCTGATTACCGCTCGTATGGTTTTTCCCATATACTCCCAGGTAAATGTTTCTCTTATGGCGTGTAAGGTTTTATCACATCCTCCATGCCCAATAGATCGGTGAGCCAACCAAACCACTGCTGAAATCAACTTCGGCGGTATTACAATACGTAGCCTTGTGTGGTCTTTATCGACAAACTTGTGAATCACGTCACCAACAATGTGATAAAAGTGAGCAATCTTTGCCGTTCCAGCATAATCGGGGTCATCTGCACCCATGCGATTCTTCAAATACCGGTATATCCGTCTTAACGGAGTATATCGCCGTTGCGCCTGGCTCAGGCGTTTCAAACGTTCCACCGTTTCCTGATCATCCGGTATTAGCTGTACCTGGTGCAAAACAGCCTCCTCACGTGGGTTTCTGCTCAAAACATCCGCTAGAAAGTTTTGCTTTCCGGGCCTATGAATAACTTCTGCATCGAATTGCTGCAGGAAAAGGGTCCAGCGCGTGACTCTTTCGCTTGAAATGTCAGACTTTAACATAAACTGTAACGCGCGATGGTCCGTCACAATCACGACCTTATGCCCCAAAAGAATCTTCTTCCACATCTTTAGAGCATAAATTATAGCCAGCGCCTCCAATTCCGTGGCAAAGTAATTAAGCTCAGGCTGTCGCAATTTCCTACTGGTAAATGCCAGATAATGTTGTTTCTTCTCGTCATCCAACTGGTACAACACAGCGCTCACTCCTACCTTTGAAGCATCGGTGTCAATATAAAATGATTTGGAGAAGTCTGGGTACTCCAGTTTAACGTTGTTAAGGAGCATGTGTTTAGCTTGCGTGAAGGCCTCTTCACACGCCTGATCCCACTTCCACCGATTGTTTTTCCTGAGCATGCTCTGCAGAGGGGCAACTACATCCGTGTAATGGGGGCAATGACTAGAAAAGAATAAAGTCATTCCCAGGAACTGCCTCACTTGTTTCACCCTTTCTGGTCTGGGAAACTCAGCTATCGCCTCAATTTTCTCCGGGTTCGGCCGATATCCATATTCGTCAATGAAATGTCCCAAAAACCGAATTTCTCGGTGAAAGAAATTGCATTTCTCCAGGTTTGCCTTAAATTCGGCCGTAAGCAAGTTCTCATACAACAATCTCAAGTGTTCCAGGTGCTCCTCTACTGACGTGGATGCCAAGATCAAATCGTCCACATAACATCGTACGTGTTTCTTGACCTCTTCACTCAAGTTGCTGTCCAGCGCTCGAATCACCACAGGGCCACTGTTTTTCAAACCGAAGGGAAGGCGGTTAAAGACGTGGGTCTTCTGCTCATGCAGGAAGCCAGTGTATTGCTTGCTGTTCTCGGTTAACTCGACATGATAATAGGAATTTGTGAGATCTACGGTTGAGAAATATTTTTTTCCTTTAAAGCGCCTCAGCAGCTCTCTAATTTGTGGTGGGCGGTCGTACTCTGGCAAAATGCGTGCATTTATTCCACGTGCATCCAGACAAATCCTTAGGCGACCATTTGGCTTCCTTACAACCGCTAAAGGGTTTAGGAAAGAAGTCGGAGCCTTCTTTATTATGCCATCCTTCTCCATGGCGTTTATCATGGCCTTTACCTCCTCCTTCCATTTCTCTGGGACTGGATATATGTGTTTCCTGTATTGTGAGTCATCACTCAACTTGAAATCATACTGAAAGTTCTTGATAACTCCAGGTTTGTCGCTAAATACCTCCCGAAACTCCTGTATTAGGTCATCAAACTGTTTCTGGACAGTTGGATCCAAAATTTCTTTTACACCAACGGGCATGTGGGTGATCGTCTCTTCTTCACGTTCCACGATATTCTCAAGTGTGTTCTCCAAGAAGAGCGTGCTCGAGTTGGCATTGATATAATCTTTCGATCCTCTGCTCGGCGATTCGTTTCCGACATACATAACACCCTCTTGCATATTTATAATCCAGCCGTACTCCGAAATGAAGTCAACACCCAGAATTATTTGAAAATTGATGTTGGAGATGGCCACGAACACGTGCTCATAAAACCTCCCCGCAATCTTGATCATCAACAGGGCCTGCAGCTTGCATCTCACTGAGCGATCGGGAATTACACCTCTAACCTTTACATTCGCTACTGGTAGAGTATATACGGGTCCTGCCTCCATTATCTCGTCCAAACATGACTGAGACACCACACTAATCATCGCTCCGGTGTCAATCAGGGTTTTTATTTGTTTACCGAGCACCTCTACTAATATGATTGGCAAAGGATACACTTTCCCGCGGCGGATAACGTCTTCCTCATGAATCAAGTCTTCGTCGGTAGCCTGAAATATCTCTTGAATTTCAATCAGTTCGGGAGGACCAAGGTTTGAGGAATTTCTTAATTTGAAGTTTTTTTTTGTTGATCTGACCGACTTGTGTCAGGTGGTCGGTCAGCTTCCCCCGGTGGTGCGGATGGATTACTCCGTAATTGTTGTAAATATTCCTGGCTCTCTCGATGTCTTTCCGTATAGCTCGGCTGCGACCCCTGCGAACGAGAATCCCTATCGGCATTCTGTCTCTGATAATATTGATTTGACTGCCTTCGCATATATTCACCATATCGTCCCTTCGTATTGTTGAATCGGGATCTCCTACGCTCTTCGTACGGTTTATTCCTCCATCTGGGTCGCTCGTCTGTTCCACCGTAGCTCCTATCTCGGCTCCGATAGTACCCTGTGTCTCTTGGCCTGTCCGTCTCCCGCGGCGTTCGCTCTTCCGTCTGCGCAATTTTGTCATTTTTTTTTTGTCGTGTAGCCTCCTGAGAGGCCGAGTGCAGGTCTTTATAGTCGACGCCCGTGGGCGACCTGCGCGTCGGGATGAGAGATGGAATGGATGAAGATGAATGAAACTGGGCAAGGATGTGGAAGGAAGCGGCCATGGCCTGTCAGAAGGTACTGCCCCAGCATTTGCCTGGTGTTGAAAATGGGAAACCACGGAAAACCATTTCAAGGACAGCCGACGGTGGGGCTCGAACCCACGCGTCTACCGAGTCAGCAGAGAGCTTGGCCCCTTGACCTAACGCAGCCCTTTAGCCCGCGTAGCCACTACTATCGGTATTTCAAATAGTGATTCCAGGAACAACATTGAGGATAACCTTTTATAGAATAAGAACCTATCTAGGTTTTTTGAGAGAAGAAAGAACTTGTGCATTGTTGAGTTCCATGGACACACCAAGTGCCACAATATACTTGTTGAAACAGTTTAAATGAAGGGAAATAGAAGGTAGAGGAAAATAAGGAATACTGATCTGAATACATGATGCAAATTATTTGGTGTGTCTCATATGAGATGAAGATGAGGGCAAAGGTTTGATAAGGTGAAGCTTTATGATAATACTAGCCATATCATAATGTTATTGTGACCGTGTTTACATCTCTATTTTCCTGTCGTCTGGACCTCGCCTGTAACTGTGCGCTAGTGTGGTCAAGTTTTCGAAGAATCTCTTCACATCCCTCTAAAGTCTCGGCTCCTGACGCTATTACACTCTTCTGGACCTCTACAGGTAACTGTCGTATAATGGCTTGGACCAATTCGTCCTCCGGCACTGGTGGAGTCAAATACTGCAGCCTGGCGAGTTGCGATGCGAAGTACCCCGCATACCTAGTCGGATTGGACGTCGCATACCGTTTAGCGTATAGTTCCGCCCGTATGTTCAATTGTTCCTCAGGGCTCCAAAAGCGTTTGATTAATAATCGTTCGAACTCGTCCGTGCTCGTGAACGTGTATCGAAATGCGCGAAACCAAGTTAATGCTGTCGATTCCAGGGACCTCTCAATAACTCTTAGTTCCCTCTCACGTGGTATCTTATTTTCCGCCATGTATTCACGGACCTCCCTCATAAATTCGATGGGTGTGACGTTATTAGTCCCATTGTTCCCCGAGAATTTCCTCGGCTGGTGGTCTATACTTCTAATGATGGTCAGGTGTCCCGCGGGGTTTGTACTCTGTATTCTTGGCGTTGCGACTACCTCTCCCGCCTTTCTAGAAGATGGGGCGTTTTCACTTTCCGTCCCGTTAAGAGGTGGCGTGTTTTCAATTTCGGACCATCTAACCCTTTCTGACTCCGATTTGTCTTTTATCTGCGTCATTTCCGCCTCTAAGTTGCCTAATCGAGTGAGTTGCCTTCCCTGTTGAATAATGATCTTCTCCTCCAACTCAACAATGGAAGTGTGGATAGATTCTCTCACATGTTCGAATAATGTCGTTTGTGAATGAGTGATTTTCCTGTCATACGTGTCCTGGAATGATTCAACCTGTATCTGCATGTTTTTCACGTCCTTCGCAACCTCTTCTTTCCAACCTGACACGTCCTGTTTCAACTTATCCAGGGTTTCCTCGTTAGACTGACCAATTTGCTCAATTTTTGCCGTCAAATCTTGTCCCATGCCTTTAATATTACTGTTCAACTTCTCCTCAAGTCCTTCAATATTCCCCCGAAGCGAACTCTGAGTATCCCTGATTTGCCATGCCATAGAAACTTTGAGCTCCGCGATGAGCACTTGGAATGTAGTTTCTACCTTTTTATCGAGTAGATTAATCTTATTATCTATAGCCTTTCCTGGTAGCTTAAGATTACGTTCTACAGCATCAATGTTTTCCTGCAAATGCGATTCTAAACTCTTAAGATTAGATCCCATGACTTCTAATAAGTCGGTTCTGAGATCATCAACTTTATCACTAACATCTTTTTTTATTCCTGCTATTTGAGTGCCGACACCCTCTTGTGCCCTCTGTACCTCTGCTATTTGAGTACCGACACCCTCTTGTGTCATCTGTAAGCGATCCATATCGCTCTTCATGTTTGTCTTAATTGACCCAATACTATCCTTAACCTTATTCATTTCAGTGGTTAGACCATTTAATCCATCCTGGATCTGTTTTAATATATCAGCTATATTTTCTGCGGTTACTACTTGTGACATCTTACAATACAACTTAAATATAGGGGCCTACAGGGGAATGTAGGTCGTCGAGTATAGCCATGACCTGAGATCGTGTACCAACCCTGTCAAATGGTTCACTAAAGGCTCAGTGTGATACGAGGTTAATTTTACACAAGAATTACACATGGCAAGCATCGCGCCCCCATCAAAGGCACGAATCTGACTACTCAGTATACTCCCATCACAACAACAAATGATTGAGTAAAAAGCATGCCCATGACGAACACGAAACGCACCATCGTCGTCGAGCCAACACGTTAGCGGCGCCACTTCCCCCTCCCAGTGCCCGTTTCTCCAATGGGACAGGCGATCACCCGGCCAACATCCCGGCCCCATCAGAAGAAACAGCCAAGGGAGTGGGAAAAAAATTAGGGCGTGAATCTTGGTTCATACAGACAAGACTAAAAGAAATGCTCCAGCGAGCCAGATACAAAGGGTCTCGGGTCGTTTACGGGTTGGGATGGCAAATTGACTGAACCAGGATTCAAAAGCAAACTCCCTAACTTGAATTAACAAACAGAGAAGAAAGGAAAAGCCCTCGTAAAATCACATCTGCTCCTTTATTGGCCAAAGGATAAATAAATATGCAACCTGCCTACCACGCACGAGTATAGAGTTAGGGTGGGACAAAGTCCAAAAAAATAAAGTTCATAGTCCCTAAACAATCAAAAAAATATACTTATTCAAACTCGTGGGTGTCCTCTCTTAAAGTTCCGACAAGGAGATCGCCTTTCAAAAAGCTAAATTAACCCTTAATTTATCGGTGCACACGCATGTAAACATCACTAGCCACTTATCACAAAGTTCACCTGCGGCAAAAACTCTAAGAAAATATCGAATATCTACGTATATTACAACTGACTACCCTTATGCAGCAATGGACGGATCTCCTCTATCGAACTGCAAATTAATAACTAAAGAGCATCATATTACATCAAATAGCACTCAAACATCAACTCAGCTTCACATAATATGGCATTTCAACAATTAATTATAACTCATCATAAATTATTTACACACCCAGATTGTGCTTACATATTTACACTACTAATTCTTATTATTATTACTGATTTATATTCGCTTTTCCAACAACCTTGATCCACACCGTCATCTTTGTTATTGTAATCAAATTATAGCATTGTCTAATGTTTATGAAAGGTTAAGAACCTCGCAATAAGGCGCCCTAGCGTATTTCATTCTCACAACGAACATTTAATCGCAACCCTTCCATCGAACACTCTGTGTGAGGATCCGAACAATCTGACTGTTGAGCGCACTATCAATTACACCCCTGCGCTATTCAATATACAACTCATCAATAAACGTAACACGTTCGTCAAGAGGACCCTGTCCTCACAAATTCAATTCAACGGTCATACGTCGCCCCGTGAATAACCTCGTCATATATGACGGAATAATACCATATTTATTTATCACATTAACTTTACACAACATCTTTACAAAAAATCATGCATTATTAGCATGTCTCAAGAACCCACACTAACAGAGCGTATCAACTTTATCGGGACCACGAGGTCGTATGATAATATGGCATCCTATCCAAGGAACCTTATTCGACAATCTCCAACCATATTCATTTTGCTATTAAAATCTATGCAATCCGTGACAAACCTTTCAGAATAAATTCGTATAATGACCTCGGAAATCGAGATGCTAGAATCTCCCAGCAAAATGGGCATCTCATATTATCGTTACCCAATTTCAACTTATTATTATTATTATTATTATTATGTCTCAGAGAATAAATGTATGTCTTACTCCTACCATTGATACTGTTAAGTTATGTAAGTCAAACGACCCGAAAAGAAAGGACAAAAAAATCTGTACAACCCTATGAGAAAATGATGCTCTTTTTCAATCTGGATTAAATGATTATGAATGGCGTTAAGTTACACGATCTCAGGTTATCTCATGGCACGGCTATCCGAGGTAGAAGTTCTCTTCTTCCTGATGAACAAGGATGGAAATGAAACGTCTTACTTTATATCCCGTGTCCTCGGAAACCCCTGGCGTCGGCGTCGGCGTCGGTGTCGGTTGCGGCATTAGGGCGGCGTTGTTCCTCCAGCGTTTCCGCGATGTGGTCTCCCAGCGTACTGGTAGAGGTATACGCCCCCGGCACCTCTCGATCTCCTGGCGACGCCCATGTCCGCCCACTGGTTGCCCCCGGTCACCTTCAGCAGCGGCGTCTCCTGACGTCCCAACCATGGTCCACTCGTCCATCTCGTTGCGACCGTTCACCCCATGATGGCCCCTTTAGAGGTTCAGTGCAGCATAATTTGCGTATTAATATGCATGTTGATTCCCAGAATATTTGAGTCCATGGTTATTAAGTTCATGCCGCCGTGTGGCAATATTACATTTCACTATATCAGAGCACTTTCACGCCCACGCACTATAGCGTCTAGTTCCTGGTTCACTTGAATAATATGTATTCACTTTCCTCAACCAGTGACACACTTCCTTCCACGAGGAGCTATTTCGACCTGGCCTTGACCGACATATCAAGTTGCCTGCGGCCTGCAGTCTTCCAACACAAGCTTAAAGTAGATGTAGCCTTCCCTGTTGCATTCTCACTGCGTCTCTTAAAATGCCGCACTGCTATGCTATTTTCGAATGGATGTCTGTTACAATATAGGGCCTCGCGATAATGCTTCGCCTCGACTATCGTTATTATTGTTCTTTCCCTGATACTCGTAATGTTAAACACCTCCTGGTATTCATCTTTAATTAACATAAATTGTCGGCATGAACGGACCTTCCTTTATCAGTTCTGACTATTTCTCACATACTAGCGAGTCCGATATCGTCTTGAAATTCACACTGTTCGACAAACAAACTGACATACTTCACTGTAAACAACTCACTGGCACTACATGCACGCTAGCTTCATGCTTCATGGCCTGCTGATCACTCACGAAAACCATTCAAGTTCCCGATGCAAATTACTGTCTACGTGACATGGGCTACTCGTCCGTGCTCCGCTGGATAACATGCTCGTCCACGCACTATTGACTCACTGAACATTCCGGAACTGCGTCCTCCTTCGAGAAAGAAAAACTGGAAGGGATTGGAACCTTCTGGAGCATTCCCCTACTCTCGCGGTTGCCTCGCCGCGTCATGCCATGACGTCATACTGACCCTCCGGTCTCCTCTCGATCTTCTGTCATCCGGGGCCGGTAATTGACCCTGACTGGATCGGTCACAGTGTTATGAAGTCAAAATGGCGATATTTTGTAGATGTTGTTTTTGATTATTTGGGAGAATTTCAACATCGTGGTCGTTTCTACAAAAAAGGAATCTGTTGACATCGAATATAGATTTAGGTATTAGGAAGTTATTCTTGAAAGCCCTTGTCTGGAGCGTGGCGGTCTATGGAAGTGAAACTTGGACTATTGGTGCAGCAGAAGATAGGAGAATTGAAGCATTTGAAATGTGGTGTTACAGGAGAATGATGAAGATCAGATGGGTAGATAGGGTTACAAACGAAGAGGTATTAAGACGAGTGGGAGAGGAGAGATGTTTCTGGCGACTGCTAATGAAGAGAAGAGATAGGTTAGTAGGACACATACTAAGACACCCAGGAATGGCAAGCTTAGTTATGGAAGGAAGGGTCGAGGACAAGAATTGTAGGGGTAGACCAAGGTTAGAATATGTTAATCAGATTGCCTCGGATGTAGGGTGTGGTAGCTATGTAGAGATGAAACGATTAGCTCAGGACAGGGAGGCATGAAGAGCTGCATCAAACCAGTCAAAAGACTGAAGACTCAAAAAACAACAACAACAACAACATCCCGTGTGGAATTTGCCTGATAACCTGTGTCACTGTGATGTCTGTACTAGTGAATGTATTTGTAATTGAGGTACTGAAGGTTTTGGGAAGGAAGCGGCCGTGGCCTTAATTTAGGTACCATCCCGGCATTTGCCTGGAGTAGAAGTGGTAAACCCACGGGAAACCACTTCCAGGATGACTGAGGTACGAATAGAGTCCACCTATTCTCAGTTTTGCCTCACGAGGCTCAGTGTAGTCCGTTTCAGCCCTCGGACCAGAATTAAAATTTGTTGGTATAGCCGGGAATCGAACACGTGCCTCCGTGGTAACAACCAAGAATGTCAGTCACTACGCAACTAGGTGGTCTGTTAATAACTAACGCGGATTATATATGACTCCAACCATAGCTGTTGTAGTCCAATTATTGATTCGTGAGTTAACATGCACAGAAATGGAATTTTAAATCATTAGAGACCTGTCAGTATTACATTAGTGATTTATACTGTATCGCTACTATCTGACAATTATTGGGACAAACTATTGTGGAGCTTTCATTGACGTCATGCCTCGTTTGTTACTATGAGTTGTCATTCCACCGCTTGAAGCGCTGTTATCTGACACACTCTTTGTTAATGCTTGTATCGATAGAGTGTCAGATTCTTTTCGCCAGAGTTGATTTTAAATTCTATGAGCTCTACCCTTATGTGAAGAAGCACAGTATTATCATTTTAATTAAAAACAGACTCATGAATAACATCCAAGCTATTGGAGACAGGCTTTGAGTGGATGTAATGGGAACTATCAGCGGTAATGTTGTAGCCTACTCATCAAGTGACGCGCTATCCGTCTTTTAGAGACTTTGTAAGAGCAGCCAATATGGATCCAGAAAGGGTTATATTTCGTCCCATCTAACAGTCATCATTAGGGCTAGGATTCGTAAGTAATATCAACAAGTAAAATACTTATATGTAGCTTACAGCCTGTTCCGATTCAACACGGAACTGTAAAATGGGTTGCATACCCACCCGCAATCGGCTTGAAATCTGCTCGCAGCACGCTAGCGACGGGGCTGAGTTCGATTTCACTTATGCCTTCTTATGCGGCATTGCAAAGTATTTTGCTGTTTCAACATTTATTTACACAGTCTTGACAATATGTTTGAACGATTTCTGTTTCAGAACTTGTTATTTTACGATTCTGTTAATGGCTTTTGCAGAGCATTTCTATGAAATAAAATTGTATTATACAACATAGTTTATTACAACACAATGTATTTTGGTGTTGTATTTTATTTACAGTCGCCTCCGTAGCGTAGCGGTCAGCATGGTTAGCTGCCGCCCCGGAGGTCCTGGGTTCGATTCCCGGCTCTGCCACGAAATTTGAAAAGTGGTATGAGGACTGGAACGGGGTCTACTCAGCCTCTGGTGTTCCAAATGAGTAGACGGGGTTCGATTCCCACCTCATCCATCCTCGAAGTGGTTTTCGTGGTTCCAACTTCGTCTTCGGGCAAATGCCGGGATGGTACCTTCTTCAAGGCCACGGCCGCCTCCTTCCCTCTTCCTTGCCTCTCCATCCTGACCATCCATTACCTTCCCTCATTAGGCCCCTGTTCGCTTTGCAGGTGAGGCCGCCTGGGCGAGTTGCCAATCACACCTCACCAGTTGTATCCACTCCGATTAGATGTTCCCAGCTCTAGGACACTGCCCGTAGAGGCGGTAGTGGTGAGTTCCCTCGCTGAGTCCGTGGGTTCCACCAACCTGGAGGGTAATCGACTAAGAAAAGAAAAAGATTTTATTTACAACACAATTTATTGCTTTTTAACCCAATACCACAAAACGAGATACAATTTGGAAATGATTTGTTACAAAATTGTAATCAGTCTTCGGAGCGACTAAAAAAGTTAATTTATCACAGACGTTACATCTACTGCAAATGGACATTTACATAAGGTGTTCGAAGTGGCGTCCATCATTTTCCAAGCAGTGGTCCACTCGTCGCATGAAGTTCTCTCCTGCATTCAACAACATCTGAGGAGTAATTTCCGCAAAGGCTTAGGTAATGACGAGCTCAATTTATTCAGGTAATTGTGGTGATCTTAAAAATACTCTCGACCTGACTCGACTCAGCCCGGTCGCTAGCGCGCTGCGAGCAGATTTCATGCCGATTTCAGGTGGGTAGGCAACCCATTTTACAGTTCCGTGTTGAATCGGAACAGGCTGTACATATTTATGAAAAGATATTAGGTGATACCGGGTGAGTTAGCCGTGGTCGTTACGGCAGGACTGCTGGCAGTCGCTCACATCCGGGAGGTGAGGAGGTTCGAATCCCCCAGTCGGCAACATTGAAGATGGTCTTCTGTGGTTTCCCATCTTCCTTCCAGGCAAATGCCGGTGTTGGTCCCTAACAATAGGCCACAGCCGCTACCTTCCAACTCCTCGTCCTTACGTTCTAACTTCCCTCCCCAACGGTACTTGTAGCTCACCCATTGGGTGTCCGTCTCGAAGCAGCTACAAAACTGGCGATCCGAACATGTCCTCGGACACTTCCGGCACTAAAAGCCATACGCTAAAAAAAAGTGAAATAGGTAATAATACATTAAACAAGAAATTCTGTGACGAACTTAAGTGCCTACTTTTCTTAAAATATAAGATTCAAACCATCAACCTATCTAGAATAATAACGAAATTAAGTTGGTAATATCGAAATTTCTAATTAGTTCGAAATATACCTGGTATAATGTAGCCTGATAGAACCGACAGTAGTGGCTACGCTGGCTAAAGCGCAGCGTTAGGTCATGGGGCCAATCTCTCTACTGACTCGGTAGACGCGTGGGTTCGAGCCCCACCGTCGGCCCTCCTTGAAATGGTTTTCCGTGGTTTTCCATTTTTAATACCAGGCAAATGCTGGGACGGTACCTTCTGACAGGCCACGGCCGCTTCCTTCCACATCCTTGCCCAGTTTAATTCACCATCATTCATTTCATTTCTCATTAACTCCTCTCATGAGGTTGGCGTCAGGAAGGGCATCCGGCCGTAAAAACATCGTCACAAATCCTTCCATCGCATCTCATCCCCGACCCCGTTGGAAAACAGGAATAATAAGGGGTAGACATACAATATACCGTAGTCTGATAGAGCACTACAGTTGGCAGCTCTGGTGACTGAATTTGGTTGAAGTCCAATGAATAGCATGGACGTTACATGCAGTTAGACATTGGATCTATCAGCGCGCGTTATATCATGTTGGCAACAATGGCATGCATGTGTAGGTCAGAAATAAGCTGAAATATTATGATCTCTTGTTGTGCCAATTTTGGATGAAATCCATTTGTTAGTATATAAGTTACATGCATTTTAAAATTGTACTTATCAGCAGGCTTAGAATCATGTTGGCAGCACTGAAGTATATCAATAACAGCAAATTAAACTTGAATGTCAGGTACTATACGTGTGCAAAGTTTAGAGCTGTTGGCTTGCATACTTTCTGATATATTGATATTAGGGTAAAAAAATAGAGACAGCATTTATTAACAGTTGGCAGCCCTGGTTAGTCTTAAGAATACGCATAATCACATATGTTATGGTACACATAGCACATACGAAATTTGGTTGAAATCCAATTGATAGTATAGAAGTTACATGTATTTAAAAATTGGTTCTATCAGCAGGCTTACAATCATGTTGGTAGCACTGACGTATATTAGTTACTCCAAATTTATCTAGAATGCCAGGTACTATACGTGTGCTTAGTTTAAATCTGTCAGCTTGCATACTTTCTGATATATTGGTATTTGGATTTGAAAAGAAATAGAGAGAGCATTTATTAACAGTTGGCAGCCCTGGTGGCTCTTGAGAATGCGCTCAGTCATATCGGTTTATGTACACATAGTAGATACGAAATTTGGTAGAAATCCAATTGATAGTGTAGAAGTTATATGCATTTAAAAATTGGACTTATAAGCATGCTTAGAAACATTTTGGCAACACTGACATGTATGGCCTCCTGGAAATTAAACTGAAATATTAATATATATACGTGTGTCAATTTTGTAATAGCTCCCATGCATACTATTCAACATATCCAACATGGAGCTCAAATTTCAATTGCGGTTTTTCAGCAGTTGGTAGCACTGACATCATTTTCATATATGGGCTTGAGATATTCAGGTGTAGGTCTTTACTCATACTAAATTTGGTTTTGATTGCTGCAGCCGTTTAGGAGTTGATAGGGGACACACACACAGACACAGACAGACAGAAGGACAGACGGACAGACATTCGCCCGGATCGATCTCATAAGGCTACTTTTTCCTCATTTTTGCAAAATGTGAAAAGTAGGCTAAAAATTTTTAAATATCTTGGTTGGTTGGTTCTTAAGTTTAGGGGCTCCGACAACGCGGTCATGTAGCCCCGTGTACTTTGGGTGTTTGTAGAATCTGTCTGATAACCGGTGTTAATTGTGATGGCTGTATTAGTGTGTGTATCTGTTTTTTAATTTAAGTGCAGACTGCAACTTAGAATTTTTCAAATAGTTCCTACTTTTGCCGCCAAACGCCACCGTCAACGACTACTAGGCTTAGTTCAGAACTCAGCTACTAGACGCCACCGCAGTCGGCTCTTGGCAACGAACATAGAAACCTAAGAGCGTTGTTTACATTCATAACCTATACAATTTAGTTTCACACAGGTGTAATTAGTGGAACGTTCTTTAACATGCCATCAATCTATGACATGGGACCGCCGGCTTTACTTCCCCTCCGAAGGAAGGCATACTGAGGGATTTTTAACGCTCAAATTAAAATATGTAATCTGATAATATATTAAAATAGTTTTCAAAAAAATTCACCCTTTACAAAAACTGAAATATCTCGGGAAGTATTTGCGCTACGACGACGTTTGTTGTCTTAAAATGTAACGCCCGTCACGCATTATCGATTAATACCCACCTTACTTGATTATATCATTCGTGTATTAAAATAGTTTCGTATATTACTTCCTCCAAGGTCACATGAAAATAGAATCGAATTATTTGACGGACATATTGTCGCTAGGCGACAACGACTAACACTGTATCATGATATTCAACGCCGCCCCAATAATAAATCTAACTTGATATTATAACAGAGTTCAAATCTCCTTGGGAACTAACGTGTTCACTTAAAAATCTTCTATGCGGTTTGAATCTAACTTCTACCTGCTCCACTCAGGCGCTAATGTCGCATGTATCCATACATGATATCGTTAACTTCTACCTATTCCACTCGGGCGCTAATGTTGCATGTATCCATACAATAAGCAGAACGGGATTCCGTGCACATAATTTAAATAAAACTTCTCAAAGAATGGATTACGTTGAGACTGAAATGCTCATGCACAATCAGCAGCCATTTTGCTAATGACACTGTCATGTCAACATCTCTTTGAATGACAACAAATACTGTATACGAAAGACAACTAATTTCACGAAGATGCCGCTACAGTCGATTGTTGGAATCGCCATTTTGTATTGTGTATCCGATCTTTCTGTTAAATAGTCTTTGGTCTTACCAGCTACAAACTGTCTTCTTTTCGTATCATCATTCGTCCTCATAGGTTGTGTGCTCAATCAAAACAATGAATCATATTATGATGAATGAGAGGCGACACTCAATTACAAATGTTATAAAGATTAAAGGTGACGGTAATTGTCTGTTCAGGTCATTGGCATATTATGAGTACAAAAATCAGTGTTTATTTACACAGGTTCGAAAGCGAATTGTAAAACATGTTACAGACAAGTGGAATAATTATTCTTCCTTTATTGTTGGCATCAGCGATATGTACGAAACTGCTATCAATACGAGCGATGATTACAAAATGTATATGTCTATGAATGGTATTCATGGAGGTCATGTTGAGTTAGTTGCCGCTGCTCAAGATTATAAAATGGATATTTATTCGTGGATTACTACTGTCGTATGGAAGGTGACTGGTTAAAATATATACGTCATATGAGCGATGATTACAAAATGTTTATGTCTATGAATGGTATTCATGCAGGTCATGTTGAGTTAGGTGCCACTGCTCAAGTTTACAAAATGGATATTTTTTCGTGGATCTACTGTCGTATGGAAGGTGACCGGTTAAAATACATACGTCATCAACAAACGAAGTTATGAGTTGATACATATGCCGGTTTAGCAGATACCTTGCATGTACGAGCAGAACATGAAAATTTCAGAGTCGGTCGTATTGTAGTTTTGCCATCTTCTTTTACAGGTAGCCCAAGGAATATGATGCAAAATTATCAGGATGCGATGGCGATAGTGAGGAAGTTTGGAAAGCCACATTTATTAATTACGTTTACCTGTAATGCTGACCAGAAATACTTAACAGCATTCATCCTTGGGAAACTGCTAATAATAGGCCTGATATTGTAGTGAGAGTTTTCCATTGCAAAGTAAAGGAATTGCTACGATTTATTAATGTTAAGGACATTTTCGGTAAAGTAAAAGCATATTTATATGCAGTGGAATTTCAAAAACGTGGTCTCCCGAACATCCATTTACTATTAGCATTAACGGAAGATTGTAGGTTTCGAGAAATTTCTGACATTGACAGTGTGGTGTCAGCCGAAATACCAGATCTCGAGGATGAGGACGAGTTGATAAGGCGTCATGGTCCTCGCGGATCTTTGAATTCTTCTTCAGTCTGTATGAAAAATGGTGTATGAAAAAGTACTTCCCTAAACAGTTTCAGGAAGAGACCAAAGTTAATGCCAATGGTTATCCGTATAGGAGACGAAATAATGGACGGATAATTATAAAAACAATTCGAGGCATTGACATTGAAATCGATAGACGATTCATTGTTCGCTACAATCCATTTCTTTTGCTTTACCTTCAAGCTCATATTAAAGTTGAAATATGCTCAAGTGTTCGGAGTGTTAAATACATCCACAAGTATGTGCATAAAGGTCATGTCTGCTGCAATGTTAAAATATGTCCTGAAAGCGAAACGGTGAACTACGATGAAATTACTTATTTCCTAAATGTTGGTCCAACAGAAGCCGCATACAGGATATTTTCATTTCACATGCATGAACGGTCACATTCTATCGTGCGATTACCAGTTCACTTGCCAAACTTGCAAAATATCTATTTTAAAAATGATAACGCTCCTGATATTTTACTTCAAGCATAGTTGCGCAACACGGAATTATACAAGTGTGTTGTTGTTTGAGTCTTCAGTCTTTTGACTGGTTTGATGCAGCTCTCCATGCCTCCCTGTCCTGAGCTAATCGTTTCATCTCTACATAGCTCCGACACCCTACATCGGAGGCAATCTGTTTAACATATTCTAACCTTGGTCTACCCCTACAGTTTTTGTCCTCGACCCTTCCTTCCATAACTAAGCTTGCTATTCCTGGGTGTCTTAGTATGTGTCCTACCAACCTATCTCTTCTCTTCATTAGCAGTCGCCAGAAACATCTCTCCTCTCCCACTCGTCTTAATACCTCTTTGTTTGTAACCCTATCTACCCATCTGATCTTCATCATTCTCCTGTAACACCACATTTCAAATGCTTCAATTCTCCTCTTTTCTGCTGCACCAATAGTCCAAGTTTCACTTCCATAGAGCGCCACGCTCCAGAAAAAGGCTTTCAAAAATGACTTCCTAATACCTAAATCTATATTCGATGTCAGCAGATTCCTTTTTTGTAGAAATGCTTTCTTTGCCTGAGCCAACCTACTTTTAATATCCTCTTTGCTTCGTCCATCACTGGTTATTCTGCTTCCTAAGTAACAGAAGTCTCCTACTTCCTTCAGCTTTTCACCAGCCAATTTGATCTCCATAGAGGTTTCTGATTTATTTCGGCTGCATTCCAGTATTTTTGTTTTACATTTATTAATTTTCATCATGAATTCTTTCTGTAAGACGGAGTCCATACCATTCAAAAACTCATTCAAATCCTCAGGCTTGTCGGCCAAGATGACTATGTCATCAGCAAATCTCAGAGTTGAAATTATTTCTCCTTGAATCTTCACCCCCACTTTAATTTTTTCCCTAATTTCCTTCATTGCTTGTTCAATGTTAAGATTGAAAAGTATGGGTGATAAGTTGCAGCCTTGCCTTACACCTTTCTGAATACCAGCTTCTCTCTCATGTCCTTCAACTCTAATAACTGCTGTCTGGTTTCTGTACAGATTGTATATCACCCTCCTATCCCTGTACTTTATTCCAATTGATTTCAAAATGTCAAACAATTTAGTCCAATCAACGTTATCAAAAGCCTTTTCTAAGTCTACAAAAGCCATGAACGTTCTCTTATCTTTCCTTATTCTACCTTCTAAAATCAGCCTAAGACTTAGTACAGCCTCCCTTGTTCCTACATTTCTCCTGAAACCAAACTGGTCTTCACCCAACTCCGTTTCTATCTGGCTTTCAATCCTCTTGTAAATTATTCTAGACAGGATCTTTGAAGCATGAGTAATCAAGCTGATTGTACGGTAATCTTCACATCTGTCAGCTCCCACTTTCTTTGGTATAGGGATGATTACATTCTTCTTGAAATCAGGGGGTACCTCACCTGTCTCATAAATCCTACACACCAAGTGAAATAACCTGATCAGACCTTCATCTCCTATGCAGCGTAGCAACTCAATCGGTATATCATCTATGCCTGGTGCTTTGTTCCTGCTTAAGTCTTCCAAAGCTCTATCAAATTCTGATCTCAATATTAAATCTCCTTTCGCATCCTCATCAATTTCCTCCTCCCTTTCCATTACATGATTCTCAATCTCCTTTCCCTTATACAAACTCTCTATGTAAGCTTTCCATCTCTCAACCTTTTCATCCCTATCTGTTAGAGGCTTTCTATTTGTGTCCTTAATATTACAGCACTTAGTCTTCTTTTCCCCAAAAGTATTCTTAATCCTTCGATAAGCTGTGTCTACTTTTCCTAATTTCAGACAATTTTCTATACCTGCACATTTCTCTTTCAACCATTCTTCTTTCGCTTCCTTGCACTTCTTGTTAACCTCATTTCTCAGACGTCTGTATTCTGCTTTCCCCTTTTCATCTCTTAGATTCTTGTGTTTCCGCCTTTCATCCATCAATTCTAGTATATCCTGAGTGATCCACGGTTTTCTACCTATTCTTTCTTTCCTACCAATGTTTTCTTCTGCGGATTTTGTTATTTCATTCTTCAAAAGTGCCCATTCGTCTGCAATTGAAGTTTGTTTAGGGTTTTTCATTAGTCCTTCCTTTATACTCTTTACAAGTGTGATTCAAGTTAAATCAAGATTCGCAAGCCAGAAGTCCGTATATATATCCTTAAACACCAGTACATTACGTCTGGAATAGGAGCAATTGCCAGTAGCAAAAAAAGAAAAAATTATAGGCGGAATGTATAATGTTTCGCCTACAGAAACAGACAGGTATTATTTACGCCTGTTATTGCTTCACGTCTTAGGTGCTACCAGCTTCCAGGATCTACGAACATACAAAGCCGTTGTCTATTCTACTTTTAAAGAAACAGCTAAGGAGCGAGGTTTGCTGATTGATGATTCTGAACGGCAGCGTTGTTTGGCGGAAGCGTAACAATTTCAGATGCCTTCTCAGTTACGAAAATTGTTTTCTTAGATATGTATCTTTCAGACCCTTCAATTGTAAGACAGTTATGGGACATTTTCAAGAGTTCATTATTAGAAGATTATCTGCAGTTTCACGAACCTAACATTGCATATCATTTCACTCTTATACATATTTCTAATAGATTAAAGATCCATGGTCTTCCCATTACTTCTCTCGAATTGCCAGCTATTATTGATAATTTCCCTCAGACAAATTTACCAATGAATTATCCAAAACTTAATGAGGAACAATTAAGTCGGATGATAAACCAATCAAATATGGAAACCAAACGGCTATAATTACAGAAATGTTGGGGTTAGTACAAAACAGCAATGAAAGGATGAGTAATGCATATTTCATTGACGATCCAGGGGGCACCGGGAAAATATTTCTTTACCAATGCTTGATTCACAGATGCACAAATTTGGGGTTAAATGTAGTTTCTGTTGCATGGACTGGTATAGCAGCAATTTTACTACCTCAGGGGCGCACTGTACACAGCCAGTTCAAGTTACCTCTACATTTACATGAAAGTTCTGAATCAGGAATAAAAGTTAAAAGCAAGGAAGCTTTTTATATTCGTTCAGCAAAACTTATCATCTGGGATGAAGCTCCTATGGCGAATAAGCATGCGTTGATGTGTGTAAATCGGCTGCTCAAGGACATCATGAATAACGACGTGCCTTAAGGAGGAAAAATTATCATCTTAGGTGGAGATTTTAGGCAGGTATTACCTGTTATACCTCACGCATTTAAAACAGCATCAGTCCAAATGTTAGTAAGGTTCTCTCCATTGCAGCCATTATTCAAAATTTTTTAACTCAACAAAAATATGCGAGCGGATACAGATCAACGTGACTTTGCAAACTTCTTGATACAAATTGGTAACGGTGAATACCCTCACGTCGATGGAGAAAATTCAGAATTAGTCGACTTACCATCCTCTATCATTGCTAAAACTGACATCATCACTGAAATATATGGAAACGAAATTTCCACGCTGAAAAATATTTCACGCTTTTCAAAAATAGCGATTTTGGCAACTATAAATGAACACTGTAAAGAAATCAATGACAAAGTTTTAGAGCTAATCCCAGGATCATCGAGAACTTACATCAGTGTGAATAATTTGATTACTGAAGATGAGAGTGAACTTCTACAATTCCCAACAGAATTTTTAGACAGCATAGACATAAGTGGATTGCCACCTCATGTCCTTCGACTAAAGAAAGGCTCAATTGTTTTTTGTTGTGAAATATTAATGTTACCCAAGATCTGTTGAATGGTACTAGACTGTTGGTTCGGGAGATGCATGACAATATTGCTTACACCTGGAAATTATTACTGGCGCAAATGTTGGAAACAATGTCTTACTTCCTCGCCTTGACCTTACGCCATCAGATACCTCTATGCCATTTTCCTTCAAAAGGAGGTAGTTTCTAGTACGTTTGGCTTTTTGTATAACTACACTGAAGAAAATGGAAATTGCAACACCATGAAGGCATTGGACGTTTGTGTTGATTTTAAAGATATGGAACGATGCCATGTAGGTATGTAAACGATCAAAGTTTCAGACCCATTGGATTGTTGCTACAGGTCTCCCCACGTGATTGGTCGCGGAGGAATCAACTCCAGTATACGGACTCTGGTGTAGCGTAGTTGACTTGCAGTCTGTGCAGTGAAGTGTTCCCCGTCAAACATGCCTCGACGACAGAGAAGAGCACGCTATCAACAACTGTCACCGTTTGAGAGGGCTCGGATAATTGGGCTGTGTGAGGCTGGATTATCGCTAAGGACTGTCGCTGCACGTGTTGGCTGACAGGCATCTACGGTACAACGTGTATGACAGCAGTGGTCAAATGAAGGTACCCACACTCGTAGACCTGGCACAGGCCCAGCGCGACAGACAACTGTGAGAGTGTATCGCTGCATCATTCGAATGGCCCGGATGGAACCCCATGCAACAGCAGCGCAAATTCGAGCAACTGTGGCACCCCACGTTACACAACAAACAGTTGGTAATCGCCTGCATGCAGCTGGCTTACGATCCCGTGTCCCTGCAGAAGGTGTTCCATTGACCCCCACAACAGCGACGTGTATGGCCGTCCTGGTGTCGAGAACGATCGACGTGGGTCGACGAATGGCATAGGGTCGTCTTTAGTGATGAATCGCGCTTCTGTCTTGCCCGCAGTGATCGTCGGAATCGTGTTCGCCGACATACCGGGGAGAGGGGCCGCCCAGTCCTTATTGATGAGAGGCACACAGGGCCAACACCAAGCATTATGGTCTGGGGAGCTATTGGCTTTAATGTGAAATCACAATTAGTGCTTGTTGAGGGCACTTTGACTGCTCGACAGTACGTTGATAGGGTACCGTACTCAATCCAGTGGTTGTCCCTATGATGGCTAACTGAATTGCTAACTGAATGTTTCAGCAGGACAATGCCCGGGTTCACACTGCACGCATCTCCAGAGAAGCTCTCCATGATATCACAACCTTAGAATGGCCCGCCAGATCCCCGGACCTCAGTCCTATTGAGCATGTGTGGGACATGATGGGTCGACAGCTGGCCAACCATCCTCAGCCACCCATAACTCTGGAACAACTGACCCGTGCAGTGCAGCAAGCATGGGCCACAATTCCTCAGGAAGCGATCAAGGGCCTTATTGACTCCATGCCTCGACGAATTCATCAATGTATGGCAGCTCGTGGTGGGCACATCCTGTATTGATTGTTGTCCAAATTTGCGGTAAGAGGGACCTGAAAGTGTAATCATCGAATCACAACTGAACACTCGTCCTGCATGTTCAATTGCAGCAATGTAGCACCACTCCTTCTAGGTGTTGCAATTTCCATTTTCGTCAGTGTATCAATAAAGCTCAAGGTCAAACACTAGATCAAGTAGGCATTTATTTAACTCAACCGTTGTTTAGACACGGACAACTACCGCGAGCAAAGTCCTTTCATGATGTCAAAGTTCAAATAGAACCAAAAGGCAAGCGAACAGCAAATGTCGAGTGGAAGGAAGTACTATTAGAATGTTGAAACGAATGTTGTGGAGGAGCACAGACCTCAGCAAACGGGGCACAGATTAAATAACAATTATACAAGTACGTCCGCATCCCTAATACGATAACTGTCCTGTGGTAATGGAAAAAAATTACTATTGTCCTACATCGGTGATTACTATCCTACATCCTGTTATTTCATTCCCTCAGTTCTATAACAAAGATATACTCAATCAAATGTACAGCTTAATAAATATTAATTCCTTCTGTGTGAGTTATCTCTTCATCTCTCATCAATCACCTTTACTTACTATTCTATCTGTAGGGGTGGAGGCGATAGCTGTCTTTACAGAGATGTGCAAATTATTAGATTCGATGTCAGTTTTCCAAAATTGCATTTTTACTTTTCACGGTTTAATTAACTAAATATGTTTACAAGGCGATGAAATTATTTCAAATGTTTAACCAAGACTCCTAATTATATTTTCATTTAAGAAACTCAAATTAAAATGATTTTTTAGAATTTCCACTAACAGAGGAGCCTTGCAAATGCAAAATGTCACACGTTTCGTTTTTATTACTTCACTCTACTTTACGTGTGAATTTAGAGCGGAGGGATTTAGGGTCTTTTAACTGATGAACGCTATTGAATTATTCAAAGATTCATGAACTATGTATTGAAATCACCTGACTTGAATTCTAAAGTCAATGAAAATTTTAAAAAAAAACAGCTCAGATATCCCTCGGAATCCAATAATCTGAAAGTTTCCAGACGCAATTCCTTATGGGAAAAGGTGTAATTCCACGGGAGAGAAAACACTACTAAGTAGGACAACAAAAGAAGTTGGTCAATAAAATGATTTTGAATAAAAGTAATTATGACTAATTAAAATTATTTATTTCATTCTATTAATTTGCACACATCTACATGTTAACCAAGAGTTACAACTCTAAATTCAAATATAAGAGACCCATCTTTTATTTTAAATTTATACCATTGTTCATAAGTAGACAAAACACCAAATTGTACCGCTGTAGCCTTGAATTGTGTGGGTATCTCTATCTACTTAGTATAAAACAAAGTTCCCAATTCTTGGATGCAATGGGTAATCTCGAGAGCAACTTGATGGATTTTGATCCTGTTTTCACCATTCTGTACAGGATTTCTCGATGAAGGATTAGGTAGAAAAACATTTATTTATGACCAAAAGAAGCCGAGCATTTACGATTTCAATGAATTGAGTTGAAGAAAAACCTAACGTCCATGTGCCTTTTAAGCTTACACTGGGTAAACCTTTAAAAATATCGATATTCTCTGAGAATTGTTCAGCATGAAAAGTTCTGCAAGAAAGTCCGCGTCAGCTCTCACATCGACCACTGTAAGTGTATTTACGTTTTCATTTCTTCAAACAATCTCCATTCAGTGGAAATTTAAATTACTAGCTTCAGAGTGAGTTTACGAGTTTGCGATCGACCTATCACCCCAGCTTCAGCCAGCATCAAACTGCCGAATCGTGTCGAGTTAATTCTTCAGAGAAGAGTATAGCTTATGTGTTTGCAGTTAGCTGTTCACCTCGGCCTGACGTCCGTGCGCGTTTTAAGCTTACGCAGTGTAAATAGTGGACACACACACAGAGGACAGGCAGACACCCACACATTTGATCTCATAAGTCTACTTCATCATTTACCCAAAAGCGACGGTACCGTAAATGTCTGTTCAGGTCACTAGCATGAAGACATGCAAATGTCATATGGACAGAAGTGCTGTAGGATTGTTGAAGTGAATGCTGCGGAGCAGCACGGGTCTTCTATTATTAATTTAATTTAATTATTATATAAATGATACATTACACATGATATTACTTGAAGATTGCTTGCCACGGTGGGTGAGTGGTTATCGTGTCGGATTACTAACCCAAGCATGCAGGTTCGCTCCTGGCCGTGATAAGTGATTTTTGAAAGGCGGCAAAAATCACGACACGCATGTCATACGATGTTGGCATTGTAAAGAATCCATTTGAATTCAGTAGACCGTGTTCATAGTGGAAAAATTAATCTCGGGATTTTCTGCCAACACAAAGTTCCTCATTTCTCTACTAGAAAGCGCTATAGTGTCAAGGAGCTCAGATATCTAACCTCCTTACTTTCATAATGCTTCAAGGAACAACAAAATTTGACATACAAGCTGCCCTCTGGGTGTCATATAACAAAGCATGCACCCGACATCCGAGGCCATGCGATTTTATTATTATTATTATTATTATTACTAGAAGATTCCTCATTTTATTCATTTATTATTTTGCAATATAAAGTGTGGTACAATAATTAATTATTTAATTAATTATGTCCATCTTTATATATATAATTCTTCGACACGTGTGTATGTGACTGAACTCCTCCTAAACGACTGAACCGATTTTGATGGAATTTGGTATGTATATTAGGGTGGGTCCATGTATGGTTTAGATTCACAATCTGACCCGGTAGGTAGAATGAACACAATTTTAGAACCACAATTTACACACAATTTTAGAACCACAATATACTGTCAAAAACAGTCGTCATGGAAACCACTAGCCTTGGCCTTCGTGAAAGCTGATGTCTTTGGACAGTTTGTCTCTGCACGTTAGAGCCACCTGGTCGCAACCTGTGCAACTACCGCCATTACATACCTACATTCCGCCCGTGGCGGAAAGTTGTGTTTTATACCAATCGTGGCAGTGATATCGAATGTTACTGTTTGTCTCTGCACGTTAGAGCGTTTCTATGTCCCGTATGCATTCATATACCGTTCATCCGATTGCCATGAAACTTGGGTGATATGTTGAGTGAGCTCCAGGGAAGGTGTTTGGCTTAGTAAATCCATTTGACAATAGATAGCGCACGACTAGATTCAACAAATGAGTGACGACGCGCGAAGCGTTTCAACAAAATCCCGTATAAGTTTATATTCCATTCATAGATTGAGGTGAAACTTTGATGAGTTGTTGTGTACACTTAAGTGAAGGCTTCTAACTTACTAATCCATTTCACAGGAGGTTGCGCACGAGTAGATTCAACAAATGAGCGGCGACGTACGAAGCGTTTCAACAAAGTCCCGTATGCGTTCAAATACCATTCGTCCGATAGCGATGAAACTTGGGTGAGATGTTGTGTACACTTACGTGAGGGTTTCTAACTTAGTAAATCCATTTCACAGGAGGTTTCGCACGAGTAGATTCAACAAATGAGCGACGCCGCGCGAAGCGTTTCAATAAGGTCCCGTATGCGTTCAAATACCATTCGTCCGATTACGATGAAACTTGGGTGAGATGTTGTGTACACCCTACGGAAGGTTTCTGGCTTAATAAATCCATTTTACAATAGGTAGCGCACGAGTAGATTGATTCAACAAATGTGTGACGGCACGCGAATCATTTCAACAAAGTACTGTATGCGTCCTTATACCATTTATCCGATTGCGATGAAACTTTGGTGAATTGTTGTGTACACTCCAGGAAATGTTTCTGTCTTAGTAAATCCAGTTTTTAATAAGTAGCGCACGAGTAGATTCAACAAATGAGCGACGGCGCGCGAATCGTTTCCACAATGTCCCGTATGCGGTCATATATCATTCATCCGATTGCGATCAAACCTTGGTGAATCATTGAGTACACGCCAGAGAAGGTTTCAGGCTTAGTAAATCTATTTTACAATAGGTAGCGCATGAGTAGGTTCAACAAATGAGTGACGGCACGCGAATCGATTAAAGAAAATCACTTATGCGTTCATATGTCATTCATCCGATTCCGATGAAACTTTGATGAGTTGTTGTGTACTGTGCCCTTTTAGCAAGAAATATGCAGATCACAGTATACCAGCGTAGCTCAATTCGGGATTTTCGGGGCAGCGGTAAGTTCCCCCACTCTGTGACTCACATATTTTGGATTAATTAGAGGATACACTTGCAAAAATAACAACAAAATCAACTCCTATTTTTAACACATTTAATTAATAAAAATTATGGCGCTACAAACAATTAAACAATTAAATTACTGACCCATAATAATCTACTTGTTCCAAATGAACAAGGAATAATATATTGATAAAACAAATATTGTATTAAAACCTCTAGTTTCCATATAAACCAACAATTCCTAATTATTTTTACTTCCATAAAGCATCAACTGTGAGTTTCATATAACTCCGAGCTCTTATAGCTCAATGCTTTCTGTAATAATGGTGTCATTCTTTGTACACCTCAAATACTACTTTTTAAATATTTACTTAATCATCAAACAAATGTATAATTACATTTAAAATTACATGTTAATTTTCTAACTCAATATTTGGGCATTTTCACATATTTTCAGATGTTATCATCCCTCTCTAGTATTACAAATACATTAAGGTAATCAGGAAATTACTTGTGTACTCCAGAGTATGAAGATACTTGACACAGTCAAAAAAACTACGGTTACTCCCGAAACCTAGTTGCCTTCAATTTACTCGTGGAATCCTACTTCCATACAACATTACAATAGGGATTGTTATTTATTTCTTACGTCTTATAAGACCATTATCACATTAAAAAAAATCCTCTCGGCACGCCGGAAGGCGGAGGTAGATTTCACCGGGCAAACTAGGGGATTGGCTATAATAGGCAAAATATGCAGGTTTTCGTAGGAGGATCAGACATCATTGATTGCAAGAAAGTATTTTACATTTGGAGGTTAAAAATCAACTTTTTTTCGTTTTTGTATGCATATTTTTATTATTTTATTGTCTTATGGGGATGGTAACCTTCTTGTCATTCGGGGTTCATTTTTATACTTCTGATCACACTGTCCTTATGCAAGGTTTGGAACTGATGTGTAACTATCAGACAGTCTGTTACTTCTTCTCGCAAAATTTTATCTCCCGCAGAGATTTTTGTTGGTTCCTCAGTTTAGGGGCTGCGACAACGTGGTCATGTAACCCCGGGTGTGTAGAATCTGATAAACGGTGTTAATTGTGATGACTGTTTTAGTCTGTAATTCAGGTAAGGTCTGCAGACGGTCAATTTTAAGTAGTAGTTCCTAATTTTGTACCATATCCTAACGTGAACGACACCTAGCTGTGAACTTGGCTACTAGATGCCACCGCAACCAGCAACATGCAACGAACGTTGGAACTTCTCCTCCAAAGGAAAGCATGCTGAGGGTTTTTTAGCGCTCTTAGAAAATCCGACGACTTTGGCCGGCTTTGAACCAGCGACCTTGGGCATATAAGTTCAGCATGCTACCAGTTAGCCGCTTCCCACAGTCAGATGGAAAAATGAATGTGATCTCGTGCAATGGCGTTGTCTTGGCAACCTCTGATAGCTCATCCCTCATCAATTTAGAAGCGTTGTCACGGTAACCTCTGATGGCACTTGGCATGTTCTTTAATTCCGAAATCATTTTTCTCTTCCCTTGGCGTAATGGTAGGTCAGATCAAAAATTCTTTCAGACAAAGTTTTAGGTAATTATTAGGGGAATATTTTCCATTATGTACGGGTTTGATATTGTGCCTATTAAGAGAGATATGATTAATGTTTCCCGAAAAAAACACTTTTTTCCACCCCTTTGGTCAATGGTTGGTGCTATCAAAAAACCTATTTGACATAAATTTTTGGCACTTATCCGACAAATATTATGAACTTTGAATTGATTCGATATTTCACGTATTAAGAGAGTTATAGCGACATTTCACTTTTCCGAAAAAAAAAGCCCCCCCCCCCATTTTCCCCCCCTTTAACCGATTTTGCCCATTAACGAACTCGACCGATTTTTTAAGGGGTTACATATTATGTAAAACATTAAAGTGATTGGTGCAAAATTACGGCAGTTATCGTGTCCACAAGAAACTGATATATATGCATATATATATATACACACACATATATATAAACTTTTGAACTGACGGTGGTTTGGGGTCTGGGGGATGTGAAACGCGAAGATATGTCGAAATTTTCCGGAAGTCGAAACATGGCACCCATTGCAATAGTTAGCTTTCTGATGAAATCTACCTAAAATAGGCTACATAATTTAAAATACTACCATCAACGACACCTAGCTGTGAACTTGGCCACTAGATGCCACCGGAACCATCAACTCGCAACGAACGTTGGAACTTCCCCTCCCAAGGAAAGCATACTCAGGGTTTTTTGGCGCTCTTAGTAAATCCGACGACTTCAGCCGGGTTTGAACCCGCGACCTTGGGCATAGAAGTTCAGCATGCTACCAGTTCCGATACCGAAGTCGCTTCCCACAGACATATGAAAACAGAATGTGATCTCGTGCAGTGGCGTTGTCATAGCAACTGCTGATGGCTCAACCCGTATCAATTAAAAGTAAAGTTGTCATGGCAACCACTCTTGGCACTTGGAATTTTCTTATAATTTAAATCATTTTGCTCACTCCGTGGCGTAATAGTGGGTCATATCGAAAATTCTTTCAGACAAAAGTTTTAGGTAATTATTGGAGGAATATTGTCCATTTTGTACGGTTTTAATATTGTGCCTATTAAGAGAGATATGATTAATGTTTCCCGAAAAACCCACTTTTTTCCACCCCTTTGGTCAATGGTTGGTGCTATCAAAAAACGTATTTGACATACATTTTTGGCACTTATCCGACACATATTATGAACTTTGAATGGATTCGATATTTCACGTATTAAGAGAGTTATAGCGAAATTTCACTTTTTCGAAAAAAAGCCCCCCATCTTCACCCCCTTCGACCGATTTTGCCCATTAACGAACTCGACCGAGATTTTATATGGATACATGTTATGTAAAAAATTCAAAGTGATTGGTGCAAAATTACGGCAGTTATCGTGTCCACAAGAAACTGATATATATATATATATATATATATATATATATATATATATATAGATACATATATACATAAATTATATATAAACTTTTGAACTGACGGTGGTTTTGGGGTCTGGGGGATGTGAAACGCGAAGATATGTCGAAATTTTCCGGAAGTCGAAACATGGTACCCATTGCAATAGTTAGCTTTCTAATGAAATCTACCTAAAAACTACGATCTGAACAGGCAAGCGAAAATATCAATCTACAAGGACCTCGGTTCAACGCCCGGGTCATTAACAACTTTAAACACTCCTGGTGTATTCATTACTCCTTACAAAACGGCCTTCAGACACCCTCCTACTCCAAGGGTCTGGCCGTGAAACTTGAGAGTTATTTATGACTAGGCGGGATCCCTCCCGTCTAGCCCCGGCTAGAGCTCTCTTTAAATGCTTTTAGAAAACACAATCTTTTCATTCTCAGTTCTTTGTGGAGACCTGGCATTATACTCTTCGTGTACATACAACAATATTATTGGGCTCATAAACCACATTCGTAATCTTGGCGTTTATTAATTATGAAAGGTCCTCATTGATTGTGGAAGAGTAATTAACGACGAATAATAAAGGGGCTTTCAAAATAAGAGGATTCTGAGTTCGAATCTCTTCACATGCCTCGGGAACCTTTCCCATATAGAGGACTATACAAAAATGCGATTTAGGGTCAGCCTATAGCTATAAGACCTACGCTCAATACCATACATTTGCTCCCTTTCAATAACATACACAATGCCTCGTGATACTACGTCACAAATAGAGGACTTATACCAAATCTCAATTCGCTACAATCAACTACCTCTCATAAGTAATTTACCAAGTACATTAACTTTTATGCGTTCCTAGCGTGACATTTTACTTTAATTGCGCTCCTTTTGCGCTATACATTTTTTAAGCCTAGCGTCATCCAAAGAACTGATAATATCATATTAACAATTGATACACATTTCAATTTTTATATTATTCTTTTCCTTTGACCATAACTTTCTCTATTCCAAGAACATGCATTTAAACATCATGTCTATACTTTTTATTAAGGCTCTAACGTTCTTATATTCACATCAATTAATTTGATCTTTATTTAATATTTCCTTACTTGGTTATTATTATTATCATTTCATATCTTTATTCTTTACACAAGCTCAAAAGCTATTACTTTCATATAACTCAAATTTACTTTTAATTAAATATCTTTCATGATAATTACTAATATTTCGCTTGCTCTTATGACAGTCGTCAAATACATTAACATTTTAGATATTTCCTCTACTGGATTTATTCTTTACATAATTATTTATAGTTTCTCAAATTTCTATTTTTGTTCAGATCGCGTTCTTGTTTATTCAGTATTTATTTATTTAAACACATCCCTTTTACTCAAAAACTCTGGTGGATTTGTACACAATCATTCCCTGACACCAAAATATAATGAAATTCATTACTCACATGTTATTAAGATCGTCTCATGACCTTTATCCTTGTGCGGTGTTTCATTTTGGCCCACTTTAAAATTTACTCCATATTATAGAAATTCATCTTATGTACAAACACTTCTTGACACATATTTAATACACTTAACATTGACGACATTTTTAATACACTGGTGTATCCCTTTAGAACACACAATAAACACTAAAAAATATTATTTTTACACACAATCTTGATCGATTTACACTTCACAACTTTTGATCACTAGGCCGTATTTTCTTAGCCTATCACACGTGACCTCTTAATTTCCCGTTTCCAAGGGTGAAATTTATTCAATGTCGGCTTCCTATCCTGCAGAATGCGAAAGTCTCGAAACATCTACTTTTCCCTGGAATCCTAATTCTTCGAATCCTATTCTGGATGACCGGCTATCTCTCTAGCTTGAACGGCTTCCCTTTGTAGATCTAGTTTATCGATCCTAGCGAAAGTCTGTTCGGATCGAGGTCCCCTTGATAACCTATCGATGCTCGATGGATTTATTTTATAGCAGCTAGTACTTCTCGAGTCCAGTGCTTTAGAATAGTTCGTCTGCTTTCTGGAGATAATGTCTATAGTCTCCGTTCTTCTTTATTTAATCGGTTCTAGCACTCCTACTTTTCTGAGATACGTTGCGAACCTTACTCTGTTTTTCCCTTTTTGGGTTCTTTAATTTAGATAACTGTTTATCTTTCTCTTACGGTACTTCCGCACGTTATGATATATTCGGTCGTTTATGTAAAGACCTATCGCCTTAAGTCCAACGTTCGCAGCCTGCTCTGACTATATTTTACGAACTTTTTCACTATAAACTTGTGTACTGTCGGACCTAAATCCTGTAATTAGGATTTTCCTAAATTTTCAACACGGCGATACTTGAATATTTCTTCTTTACAACTCCCTATGGAGGCAAGCAAGTTGTTAATACTGCGACGCCTATGGCTATCGGATATTAATTTTGCGGTGTATTACAGCGTTTCTCCCCTCAAGGAGTACTGGTACACTGTCTTCGATGTGACGCAGAGTGACGCCCCACACGGCTGTCTGAATACTGATGCGTAGCAACGCCCCCCTCGGGCTGTTTGGAACTGCTTGTACTGATGCTCCAGCGTCACGTCCCCTGGACTGTCTGAGACTGCATGTCTGGCTTGGTGATGCCCGGAGCTTTATACTATTTCGCTACAAAAAGATAAGACTCTAGCCCTTTCCGTGGCCAACTTTTAAAATAATGGTTGCACAATTATAAAAATTATACCTTCCGAAAGCTCGTCTTCTCAATGTCAAATAATCTCATTGCGCATAAGAATCAATCGTGCAATTCGGAGATATTAATTACTTTGTAGTCTTCAGCTGCGTAGGTGTTGCTGTTCTTTTGTACTCTCCCCTCTCTACAGGCCTTGGTAAATCCCCGATGACGTATACTTGCGTTTGCAGTTTTCTCCTGTGCAATATTTAAAAGGTTTTTCTTTACACAAAAATCTCTCATTCGAAATGATTCACTGTACTGTAATTGTTTACTTATTTTATACTCGTAAACGGGTTAAATTTAATTATTCTTCTTCTGGCGCATAGGCGGTGTTGTCGTTTTCCAGCAAGCTAAGCTCGATTTCCGAGTCAGGCTTCCTTGTCTAATAGTGGGAATTTTCCACTCGGTTATTAATACTCATGACTAGCTCCCTTCTGAATGTCAAGAGGGGTGATCTCATCTCTCGAACACCTGGTCCTTGTTGCTTGCACAACGTTAAGCTAGCATCCTAGCTTGATCTTTCTCTATGTTACATTAGAAACTGTACGTTTCTTTCATTTCTTCCCCAAATACATGGATTCGACCTCCATGGACCCTATGGCACATGGGTTCAGTACACGCCAGGGAAGGTGTTCAACTTGGTAAATCCATTTTGCAATATTGGTAGCGCACGAGTAGATGTAACAAATGAGTGACGACGTGCGAAGCGTTCCAACAAAATCCTCTATGCGTTCATATACTATTCATCGATTGCGATGAAACTTTGATGAGTTGTTGTGTACTCTTACGTGAAGCTTTCTAACTTAGTAAATCCATTTCACAGTTGGTAGAGCACAAGTAGATTCAACAAATGAGTGACAGTGCACGAATCATTTAAATCAAATCCCGTATGCGTTAAATGCCATTTATCCGTTTGCGAAGAAATTTGGAGAGTTGTTGTGCACGCTCCAACGAATGTTTCTAAATTAGTTAATTCAATTCACGATAGTTTAGAGGCAGTTAACAGAAATGGAAAAAAATATTGTGTATCCAAAAGCACTTCAAGAGACAAAGTTACAACACTTTCTTTGATTGGCAGGACAATGTCTGCCGGGTCAGCTTGTATTATAGAAAATCTACATCTTTTTCACCGATCTGAACCAAAATTTACATTGTAACCCTACGAGTAACACTGTCCACTTGAAATTTCGGACAGCCCACTGCATTCCCTATATTTAGGCCCTTTAAAATATAAATAAATAAAGGTTTCGATCAAGCTACGTTCAATTTCATAAACACAGGGCTCACAAATCCCGTATAGTAAGTACAAACATATCAATCTTTCGTTATGTCAGTAGAAACGAAGCTGTGTGGTAGCTATTAGCTTGGAATTTGAAGTGGACAGTGTTACTTCACGGGTTTCAGAGGGTAAGAACGTAAAATTTGTTCCAGATCGGTGAAACGGTGTAGATTTGTGCCAAAGGGCCTAACTACGGACATTGAGTTTTATATGGATAAAAGGCAGCCTATGTGTTAATCCAGTGTAATCTGCAGTGTTCCAAAAAAATTGGTTCTATTCGGTTAAACGGTGTACAGAAGATTTGTGCGAAAGGGCTTGAATGTAGGGAAAGGAGAGAGCTGTCCGAAATTTTAAATGGACAGTGCTACCTGCAAGAATCCAAAGGCTAAGTACGTAAAATGCGGTTTAGATTAGTGAAACGGTGTACATTTGTGCCAAAGGGCCTAAATGTAGGGAATGGAGATTGCTGACTGAAATGTCAAGTGAACAGTGTTACTCGCAGGAATTCACAGGGTAAGTACGTAAAATTGGGTTCATATCGGTGAAACGGTGTAGAATTGTGCCAAAGGGCATAAATGTAGGGAATGCAGCGGGCTGTCCGAAATTTCTAGTGGACAGTGTTACTCGTCGGGTTCCGAAGTGTAAGTACGTACATTTTGGTTCAGGTCGCTGAAATTGTGTCGATTTGTGCCAAAGGGCCTAAAAGCTTGAAATTTGAAGTAGACAGTGTTACTTTTCGGGTTTCAGAGGGTAAGTATGTAAAATTTGGTCCAGATTGGTGAAACAGTGTAGTTTTTTACCAAAGGGCCTAACTTCGTACACTGAGCTTTATATATATGTATGAAATGCAGCCTATATGTTAATCCAGGGTATATGCTATCTCCATTTCAAATTTCATCTGAATCCCTCCAGCCGTTTTAGTTTGAAGAGGTAACAAACACACTCACCCACTTACAAACTTTCACAATTATAATATACATAGAGATTGTGCCCCCACCCAAACATATTGGGCAAATATCGTGTTGACCAACTGAAAAGTATAAATTGATAGTTTGTTCAGGCAACACTGCCTTCAAAATTTCACAAGTAGCATGAGGTAGCACCTACTATAGCTACATAACAGATTCAAGCCATTAGCTTAACACTGAAAAGGATGAATGCTATATTCTTTAGATTTGTCGATAGTTGATTAGTTAGTTATTATTGTTTTAAGGGGAGGAACTACGAGGTCATCTGCCCCTAGATTTGTCGATAGCACCTAATGTTTCAATAATATCGATTGACCATTCGTAGTACTCGTATATCGATTACTTCCTGATGGTCCTCAGATCTTCCAGAGTTCCGTGCAAATAACCCTCTCAGAACAGGCACTTACAGTTTTGTCACGGTCGCGATTGGAACCATGAACTTCTGACAGGGCTTCACGCTTTTCCTTCTTGGCCACACGATGGACGGTAAAGTTCATTGGTCTCTTACGATGTTTCTGTCTCGCGTGCCATACTGCTTCACTTCTCACTTAAATAATATAATCGACTTCCGTATTTGCTTCAGAAACAATGCTTGTCTCCACGTTTAGGAGGTGGCTCCATCATATCCGTTAGGGCGTTCATCAGAGTTGCCACATTCGCATATCGCCACTGAACATGCAATATCGCGTATCTGACGATGCTTATCTTTTCCCAATATCTCCCTTATGATTGGTCCTGCCTTCCAGCCGTATGTGGATGTACCGTCCAACAGGAAAATGACCCTAGCGTGAATTGTTCTGTTGGACCACAGTATAGATATCATTGCAGTGTGGACACTTAGGCAAAACCGGATTTTCAAAGAAACAATTGATAATCGGCAGCACCAATCCAGCTGTAAGCCGCTTGGTAGCGCCACTTATGGATAAACAGCTGGGTGCTGAATGTATATTTTATGTAATTTATTTAACTCGATTTCAACACACTAGCACTCTTTATAATCAGATACCGTTTTTTAGACCGGGTGAGTTAGCCGTGGTGGTTACGGCATGACTGCTGGCAGTCGCTCACATCCGGGAGGCGAGGAGGTTCGAATCCCCCCGCCGGCAACCTTGAAGATGGTCTTCTGTGGTTTCCCACCTTCCTTCCAGGCAAATGACGGGGTTGGTCCCTAACTATAGGCCACAGCCGCTACCTTCCAACTCCTCGACCTTCCATTCCCACTTTCCTCCCCAACGGTACTTGTAGCTCACCCATTGGGTGTCCGTCTCGAAGCAGCTACAAAAACTGGCGAGCCGAACATGTCCTCGGACACTCCTCGCACTAAAAGCCATACGCTAAAAAAAACGTTTTTTTAGAAAATAAATATCAAGAAAATTGAAAGTGTTAATATTACTGAGTTTTAATTCTAAGAATTGTGTGGTTTAATATCTAACACCACATTCCTTCAGTCCTGTGGTGTCGCATTGTGATTGCATCGTAACGATGTTTCAAATGATTAAAATAACACGATATATTGAAAAGAGTTGGGGGAATATGGTTTTGTTTTGTGAATTAATGGATAGGTGTTTGAGGGACAGATATTTCATGGGTATTAAATCCAGAATCATTCGGTGTAACGTTAGATATTAATTGTATTTACAGCTCCAATGCCCGAGGAAACCGGAATGCTGGTAAGTCTGGTGTGATACGAACTGCGCAAAAAATTACCACACAGATGTTGGTATCCCACATTTCTGCTATTGTCTAAATTGCAAAATTATATTTCAGAGTTGTTTTTAATTATTACAATCAATGTTTTCTTCAGACAAAATCGACAGGCCGCACTCAATAATGAATATGGGTAGACTGCTCTCTCGCGGATACATGGTGAACCGTCGCCGTCATGCGTGCGTGCGTGCGGTGCTTCCGGTGACGGCCGTTTCAAAACCATGACGAAAAAATTACATGGTAAAGGCCTGATGTGTCCATACTGTAGATTACTATACTGTGTGTTGGACGGCACACCTCCATTGACCAGTCATAAGGAAATTAATGGAAAAGAGGTGTATTGTCAGATACGCGGTATTGCAAGTTCAGCGACATATTGTTTCATTAAGGGGCTTGCGACATCGAGGTCATCTATCCCCGTGTACATTGGTGTGTGTATATACCACGTGAGTCTTCCGCCCCTTATTTTTCAAGTTTTTGGCCCCTCTTCCAACGTCTGATGCAGCATGGTCGACAGTTCCCCGTCTGTAGCCAAGCCACGACTTTACATGGAAGCAAGATCTTTACATAGACATGCGTGCGACAAGTGATTATTCAATGCATCAAACTGCCATGCGGGCATGTACAAAGAACGTGCCATATAAACGGTTTGAGTTTGATACGAAATTAACGCTGGATACGGTGGCTTACTGATTAAAAACGTGAACGAACCTTCGAAGCAGAAAGCAGTATCACATCGCATACGCTTTCAGTCAAGGTAAAGGGACAATGGGACAATTAGCCGTAGAGCAATGGCCTAAGTGCGTAGAAGGTAGCGGACCTGTTTGTTTGGGAGGTGGGTTCGAATCCCATCACGTTTCTATACTCCTGTTTTCTGCTGCGTCAACAGTCCAAGTTTCACTTTCATACAGTGCCACTCCAGACAAAGGCTTTCAAAAAGACTTACTAATACCCAAATCTATATTCGATGTCAACAGATTACTTTTCTGTAGACATTCTTTCCTTATATGTGCTAGTTTTTGTATCCTCTTTGCTTCGTCCATTTCTTCCTAAGTAACAGAAGACTTCTACTTCCTTTAGTTTTTCACCTGCCAATTCGAAGTCCATAGAGATTTCTGACTTATTTCGGCTGCATTCCAATATTTTTGTTTTACATTTATTAATTTTCATTAAGAATTCTTACCTCTAGACAGAAGTCATACCATTTAAAAACTCATTCAAATCCTCTGGGGGTGTCGGCTAAGATGACGATGCCATCAGCAAATCTCAGAGTTGAAATTATTTCTTCTTAAAGCTTTACTCCTAGACAGATAGAATTTGGCTGATAACCTGTGTTACTGTTGTGTATGCACTCGTGTCTGAAATTGAGAAAAAGCCTGTTGTTGATTGATTTAGGGACTTTGCGGCATCGTTGTCATGTGGCCCTGTGTACTTGGCTGTAAATAGAATCAATCTGATAATCTGTGCTAATGTAATGTCTGTACCAGAGTGTACATTTGTAATTAGGGATTATCATTTGGGAAGGAGATGGCCGTGGCCTTATTTTAAAAGCCATCTCAGCATTTACCTGGAGTGGAAGTGAGAAACCATTGAAAACCATTTCTAAAATGTCTAAGGTGGAAATCAAACTCACCTCGTTTCAGTTCTGCCGCACGAGGCAGTGTGTCCCCGTTCCATCCCTCAGACCAGAATTAAATGTCTTGGCATAGCCGGGAATCGAAACCAGACCTCCTCGGTGACAGCCAAGTATATTAGCCACTGCACCACCAGGTTAACTAGACAAAATCGAGACTGTTCCCAACTTTAGGTCACAGCCGTCTCCACACTAGTTCAGATTATCAGACAAATCCTACTCACACCCAAGTACATGGGGATGTCCCGCCACGATGTCCCAAGTCCCTAAATGAAACAAGAAGAAGATGCCAATATCTTCATTATCTTCTTCCTCTTCGTCTTTTCCCGTTCATGCGGGATCGACGTTTCTGACAAGTCGTTTCCATTTCCCTCGGTCCCAAATGGTGTTTTCTGTTAACTGCTTCTCCCGGAGATCATCCTGCACGCAGTCTATCCATCTTCTTCTAGGCCTGCCTCTTTCCCTTTTGTCTTCCACCTCCAGATCAAGCACTCGCCTTCCTACATAACTCTCATCCCTGAGTTTAATGTGGCCATACCACAGCAAGCGTCTTTCTTGCACCTCTTTTGATATTTCAGTCACTTTTACGCTGCCTCGTATGAAGGTGATTTTTATGTGATCGTTTCTTGTAAGACCACACATCCACCTTTGCATCTTCATTTCAGCTACTTCCAGTCGCTTGCACTGTGACTGCACTGTTGGCCAAGTTTCTGCTCCGTAAAGCATTGCAGGTCTCACTGTACATTTATAGGCTTTACCCTTTACTTGGATATCAGTCTGCTGTCACAGAGAATACCAGATAACCTTTTCCAGTTGAACCAGGCAGTCTGAATTCGGTGGGTAATTTCCAGATCTAGATTGCCATCGTCAGATTCAGTGGATCCCAAATATTTGAAACTGACCCTTGCCTGTAGCTGGCTACCATCCATCTGAATAGTTTCATTTCCAGTTCCTCCAAGGCACAGGTATCCGGTCTTATTCCTACTGATTTTAAGGCCTCCGTCCTCTATGGCTCAGTATGCCTTCCTTAGGAGGGGAAGTAAAGCCAGCGGTCCCATGTCATAGATTTATGGCATGGTAAAGAACCTTCCACTAATTACAACTGTGTGAAGCTAAATTAGGTTAGGTAAAACATTTGACAAACGCTCTTAGGTTCCGACTTTCGTCGCCGGGAGCCGACTGCAGTGGCGTCTGGTTACCAGGTTCTGAACTAGTAGTCGCTGACGGTGGCGTTTGACGGCAAAAGTAGGAAAAAATTAAATGTGTGCAGTCCTTACTTAAATTGAAAACAGATTCACACACTAATACAGTCATCACAATTAACACCGGTTATCAGACAGATTCTACACGCATTCAAAGTACACGGGGCTACATGACCGCGTTGTCGCAGCCCCTAAACTGAGGAACCAACCAATCTCTAAGGATCTTCTCCAATATCGTCATTATCTACCTATCAAAAAACTGTAGGTGTATATAATAAGTTTTGTAGAAAAAAATAATTGTATCTTTTAGATCGTACATTTCCCATGCGACAACCAAAGATGATATTGAACATTTATAATTGAAGGGTTCATTCCAAAAACCAGACAAATTCAAAAATTAAATTATTCAGAAACTAAGAGAAACAGTACAAGTTACTGTAGCTTCATTTGTACTGAATGAAATAAAAATTGCTTTTAGATCTACTATTGCCTCACTAACAGATTGCACATAAAGGATGTTTGGTTGGTTGCTCAGTTTAGGGGCTGCGACAACGCGGTCATGTAGCCCCGTATACTTTGGGTGTGTGTAGAATCTGTCTGATAACCGGTGTTAATTGTGATGACTGTATTAGTGTGTGTTATCTGTTCTTAATTCAAGTAAGGACTTCAGACATTTGATTTTCAAGTAGTTAAAGATTTTGGTACCAAACGCCACCATCAACGGCCAACTAGTTCTGAACTTTGTTACTAGATGCCACCGCAGTCGGCTCCTGGCCACGAACGTTGGAATCTAAGAGCGTTAGTCGAATATAACCTATAATTTAGCTTCACACAAGAGTAAATAGCGGAAGGTTCTTTATCATGCCATAAATCTATGACATGGGATCGCCGGCTTTACTTCCCCTCCGAAGGAAGGCATACAGAGGAATTTTTAACGCACCGCGCACTTAAAGGAAATATATTTCTTATGAGGATAGTTGAGAAAACCTAAAAAGAATACTTGGACTAGTATGGTTATTGCCAAAATCTTAGTTGACTACAAAAATGAAAAATACTGTAATCCTCAAATACGATTATTTATTATGTAAATCCTAACAAAGTACAAACCATTATTGAATGCCAAACATTCAATTTAATTAATTGTCTTGGAAAAGCAGTGGTCTTGTCTTATTTTTTGTATAATCCCCAATATTTCACACTTGTGTACAGGGTGATTTTTCCACCGTGAACAAACTGTAGGGATTGATGGCGGAGAAGATACGGAACAAAAATGGTCTAATTAACGTTATTCCGGAAATACATGGTGACTATGCTAGGGACCAGTCATCCTTCCACGTTGCCTAACAGGCCGGAACTATCGGAGTTTCTTGCGGGTGACTTTGCCTCCCTTGCTGGAAGACGTATCATTGATGATTCGCCGGATGATATGGCTGCTATATGATGGTGCTCCAACCCACCTCACCGTTAACGTCCGGACGTATCTCAATTGTGTCTTCCCTGGAAGAGGAGGTCCAGTTGCATGGCCTGCTCGTTCACCAGATCTTAACCCGTGTGATTTCTGGTTATGGGGCCATATCAAAAGTATTGTGTATGCAGAGCCCATTCCAGATGTGAAGACACTGGAGCAGCGTATTCATGCTGCCTTTGACACTGTATGGATGCAGCCTGGCCGATGTGAACGTGTGAGACAGAACATGCTACGGAGCGTACACGCATGCGTGGAGGCACATGGAAAACATTTTCAACACATACTGTAACTGTGGCTGCATTCATTCATTCATTCATTCATTTATTTGCAATGGGGGGTGTGTCCCCCGGTGGCAAATTGGATATACATAACAAATAAATAATTATACATAACAATTCAATAACAATTATACAACAATTAAACTGGAGTATTTACACAAATAGTCAGTCTTTTCTTAAACACACCTATATGTTTGGGAAAAGGCTCTAAGACTGCGGCAGGTAGAGAGTTCCGGTTATCAATGGCACGGTTTACAAAAGAATATTTACCATAATTTGATCGCTGTGGTCGGCCCTTAACTTTGAAAGGATGATCGCTCCTACCCATGTAAGTGGGCATTCCCAATCGTTTGCTAAGCTCACCCCATGCTGGTTGATTTGTATACGTGTTGTACATAGCGCAGAGTCTAGATTTCATCCTCCTAGCCTCCAGTGATTCCCACCCAAGTTTCTTTAACATACGGCTCACAATGCCCCTGGGATTAAAGTCACTGAGCACAAATCTCGCGGCCTTTCTTTGTACCATTCCCAACTCATTGATGAGCCCTACTTGATATGGATCCCAAACCGCCGAGGCATATTCCAGAATAGGTCTTACAAGTGACAAATAGCCTAATTCTTTAGCAGAGGTACTACTTCCTTTTAATACCCTCATTACAAAGTGCAGGGATTTGTAAGCTTTTGAAACTACACATCCTACATGACTACTCCATTTCATACCATTCCTTACGTGAACGCCCAAATATTTGCAAGAATCTTCTTCTACAAGTATTTCCGAGCCAATGTTATATTGAAAATCCTGCCTTCGCACTTTCCCTATTTTTAGGAGACTACATTTTCTTGTGTTTATTTTCATTTTATTTTCAATCGCCCACTTATAGACCAGGTTCAGGTCCTCTTGAAGCACTGCATTGTCTTGTGAGTCATGTATCTTTCGATATATTACACAATCATCCGCAAACAATCGACAGTCACTGCGAATCCCATTTGGTAAGTCATTTATAAACGCCAAAAATAACAAAGTTCCGATTACGCTGCCCTGAGGGATACCCGACGTTACGGTAATTTCATCCGAGAATATGCCTTCGACTTTCACTTTCTGTGAACGACCCGTCAAAAATTCTTGGATCCATAAAATTACTCTTCTATCAATCTTCGTCGAAGCTAATTTATGGAGTAGCATGTGATGTGGCACGACATCAAATGCCTTCGCAAAATCTATAACCACGGCGTCGACTGAAACTCCATGGTCTAACGATTCGCTAATGTCTTGAAAAAGTGATAGCATCTGACTCTCGCATGAGTAACCTTTCCGAAATCCATGTTGCCTATCATTAAACCATGATAATGTTTCCCACTGTTCCCTCAAGTAGTCGCAAATGAGATGTTCCATCTGTTTACAAACGATGGACGTAAGGCTAACCAGCCTGTAGTTGCCCAATTCAAGTCTGCTCCCTCCCTTAAATATTGGGACTACCGTAACTCTTTTCCAGTCATCTGGGATTTGCGCATTGTTAATGGACACATTAAACATCACCTCCAAGTATCGTGCCACGGCCCTACCTCCTAGTTTAAGTACTTCACTAACAATATTATCAGGACCCTTTGATACATTGAAACGTAGTTTTTGTATTAGCTTTACAATTGCTGACTGGTTTATTTGGAACAGGGGAGCCCCTGATTCGTCGTTAAGGTCCAACACACAGCTATTGGATTTATTGAACACATTACCGTAAAAGACATTTAATTCATTAGCAATGGCCTGTTTCTCAGTAATTAATTTACCGTCACCGGACATTATCATCGACAAATTATTTGAATTTCCCTTTCTTCTCCTAACATAACTGTAAAAAAATTTCCACCCATCACCTCCCGAACCAAGTAAACCTTGCATATAACTGTCATGAGCAGCCCTCTTTTTTAAGACGAGCTGTCTTGATAAGGACTTAAATTTCAACGTATACTTGTCACTATCATGTCTTTTATTGTATAATTTCCTAATTTTCCGTTTTAGACTCCTAATTTCTCGTGTGTAACACTCAGGATCTGCGTTTTGTTTCAGCAATTTAAATGGGACAAATTTATCAACAGCGCTATTTAAAATTTTCAAAAAGTTAGTCCACAGGATATTAATGTGATTTCCTTCCGATGCCCATCCTACAAATAGCTCATTCAAATACCCCTGAAACTTGCCCTGATCCACCCTGCGATACTGGAATATGATCTTTTTTGCTACATCAGAGTCTAATTTTGTAATGTCACCATATCTAATATTTAATTCAACCCCAGAATGGTCACTAATTCCTGGTACTTCCAGACAGTTAATATACAGCTCTACAGGCCTTACGAGGTAAACATCTAAGGTATTATTGTCTCTAGTTGGGAAGTCAACTACTTGGGAAAATCCCCCCTCCCTTAAGAATTTATTTGCAGCGCTCTGAGCTTGACCACAGCTAGTTGACTCACCAGACCAGTCTACTTTGGGGAGGTTTAAATCTCCAGCAATTATTATGCTCTTTTTCATAGCATTACCCGTACAAGTTTTATCATACAGTGTTTCGAGGAGAGAAAAGTTATCTTTCGGTGCTCTATACGCCCCTATCACCTGAAGAGGGAATTTATTTCCTTTAACCGAAATTTGTACACATAACATTTCATGATCCATATCAGCCCACTTTAAGAAACTAGCTATATTTTTGCGCACACAAATAAATAGCCCACCACCTCGCTTCCCCCGATCCCTTCTGTACATTTCGTAGGTCCCTTGAATTATTTCGCTACTATTTATGTCCTCATATAACCGAGATTCAGTTGCATTGACAATGTCCGGAGAATAAGTCTCTACAAGATTCCAAAATTCAATTAATTTATTTCCTAAACTCTGACAATTAACCTGCAGTAATCTTAGAGTCTTACCTCCGCAGCAAATATCTCGAAATAGCTCCTTCTGTTCCCATCGGCTGGCAACCTCTGGACCTGCTCCTCCTCACAAAAGCCGGCACGAACCGATGGTACAGTGCGTTTTATTCCGCTGTCTCTGTAATAAATAATGATCTAATAAATGGTCCCTAACAAAAAACCATGCATTTCCGGACATACGTTCATCTGAACTTTTCTGTTCCATATCATCTCCTCGATCAATCCCTAGAGTTTGTACACGATGGAAATATCATCCTGGACACAAAGTCCCGTTACCCCAATACATTTCAGGAAATACATTGATTTTTTAACATTTTCTGTTTCAGATATAATCAATGGCTGATACTAGTGACTATAGCATTGAAGAACGCAATGTCACAAGCACTTGGGTTCATAAGAGACCAAGAACAGGGAAAACGTTGGAACAGGTGCGTACTGACTTTGAGCAGCGATTCGGACGACAGCCTCCTCAAAAGACAACACCTTTACGTTGGGAAAAGAAACTGTTCGCTACAGGCAGCGTGAAGGACAAACCAAGAAGTGGTTGACCATCAACAAGAGAGGAACAATGCCAAGAAGTCGCGGAGTCAGTGGAAAGATCACCAACGAAGTCAACTCGTAAACGATCCGCGGAACTGGGTATACCCCGGTCAACTCTGCGCAAACACATGAAACATGACTTAAAGTTGCACCCATATCGACCAAAGAGTTGTCTTTTGAGGAGGCTGTCGTCCGAATCGTTGCTCAAAGTCAGTCCGCACCTGTTCCAACGTTTTCCCTGTTCTTGGTCTCTTATGAACCCAAGTGCTTTGACAATGCGTTCTTCAATGATATAGTCACTAGTATCAGCCATTGATTATATCTGAAACAGAAAATGTTAAAAAAAATCAATGTATTTCCTGAAATGTATAGGGGTAACGGGACTTTGTGCCCACCCTGTATATAACCCAACCTTTCTGCTTTTTGGAGACTGCTATATTATCTATGCGTAGAGCTGGCCTTGAAGAGGAAGATGATTATTTATCTCAAAAAGTCAATTATTTCACATGTCTGGTTTGTGGAATGAAACCTTCAATTTGAGCTCTGTTTTCCTTGGAGTATCTGCGTTCTAGTTAACGTTAGAAAATAGTTGAACACAAGGTGCTCTCAGCTGTATTTGATAATGTAGAATCTTAATGCAGCATTTTATACAGAAATAGTAGCGTTAACCTTTAAAGCTTTCATGATACAGGAATTCGTGCAGGTAAAAGCGTTGCGTGACTATTTTCACGATACCATGGCAAAGTAGAAGTGACACTGTTAGTTCCCCCGCAAACATGCTCCACTCTTATCGCTGACAACAACCTAAAAACTGCCATACGCTCAATTTACTCGCTGTACACACAAGCGACTGCAAGGTTGCTCAACTGGGTTGTCTCAGGCCAAGGATAATATCTATCACTCACCACGACTAGGATGGGGAGCTGAAACAAGTCCGGACATCGGAGGGTCGATTCCCGACGCTAACTGCGTGAGTGTGTTTTTTATCTGGGGTTTTCCACTCTTCATCCAGGAAAATGCTGGAAGAGTTCCTTAATCCAAATCCCGGGCCACGTACTTCATTCCTCACCCCAGTAATTACTGTAACACGTAGCGGCTTCGGTGGCGTAGTTGGTAGCATGCTGAGCTTCTATACCCAAGGTCAAGGGTTCAAACCCGGCCGACGTAGTCAGATATTTTAAGAGCGTTAAAAATCCTTCTGTATGCCTTCCTTCGGATGGGAAGTATGGCCGGCGGTCCCATGTCATAGATTTATGGCATGATAAAGCACCTTCCACTAATTACACTTGTGTGAAGCTAAATTATAGGTTATATTTGACTAACGCTCTTAGGTTCCAACGTTCGTCACCAGGATCCGACTGTGGTGGCATCTAGTAACAAATTTCAGAACTAGTTGGTCGTTGACGGTGGCGTTTGGTAGAAAAATTGTAACTACTTCAAAATCGAATGTCTGTAGTCCTTACTTGAATTAAAAACAGCTAGCACACACTAATACAGCCATCACAATTAACACCGGTTATCAGACAGATTCTACACACACCCAAAGTAAACGGGGCTACATGACCACGTTGTCGCAGCCCCTAAACTAAGGAACCAACCAACAGTTGCGCGCACTACAACAGTTAGTACAGAAACACAGGTTATCAGACAAATTCAACACATACCCAATAATAATCAACATGTGCGAATTCTCTAAAACGAACTTACAACAACAATAACGATCCTTCCACCAGCCATCTCATTAAAAGGTTTTATAATAAATGTTCTATTAAGTGGTGAGAGGTTGCCTCCCGTCAAGGCAAACCAGATTTTCACGTCCGGTGGTTCTGATTCCACGTAAAATGGAAATTCCGAAGTTTATATCCGCCAGATTGACGGTAAAACTAGAAAATGGATGGTATGTGGTGAAGCTTCAAGGTCGCGGTACAGTAAGTTATAAGTGGCGGGAAGTCAGAGCGCTGTAGGAGAAACCCCTCCCTTTACTGCGCCGAACTCAAGACGATTGCATGCACAGATTTTAAGCATTAACACGCGATGTCGACAGTACGGCGGACGACGAGTGACTGCTGTCACTGTTCCCAAACCACTAAAACGTGGCTAGAAATCTGTCTACCCACAGTGGTCAGCTGGACCTTGAAACCTCACTACATACCGTCCGTATTCTACAAGTTAGGCCTATACACACTACTACAACCACCATGATAACACGAGTTATCATAAAATGTTCATACGTAAGACCCTAAGTAATGAAACAAAAAAAATTGTAAGTTACTTTTATAATGTTGGCACTGCCCTCAGCAATAGGACCGATCCACCAGTGGCGTAACTATGGGGTGTGATTAGGAGGATCAATTCCCCCCTCCAGAGCCAAATAATTTTAAATAATGTAATTTGATTTAAAAAATATATTTAAAAACAAAGCCAATTTTCGGATTGTTGACAAACGATTAGATTATGTAGGCCTACGTTTATAATTTGAGAAGATTTAACGGGTAGGATTGCTTTCATTGTCATATTTTGCCACCCCCTCCCCGCACAAAACATAATGCAAAAACAAGCACATGATCAAAACAGAACGCAAAAAGCAAAATTCAGAAATAAAAGCAGAAAACAAACACAAAACACAAAGTGAAAAGTACAATTCAATTTTAAAAAAGCAAAAGCAGAAAAGAAGCAAAATAAAAACAAAAAATGCAAATTCAAAAACAAAAGCAAAAAACACAAAAAACAAAGCAAAAGCAAATGCAGAATATTAAAACAAAAACAAAAACACAAAGCGAAAAGCAAAATTCAAAAACAAAAGCAGAAAATAATACCAAACCAAAAACACAAAGCAAAAAGCAAAATTCAAAAACAAAAGCAAAAGCAGAAAATTAACACTAAACTAAAAACCCAAAGCAAAATGCAAAATTCAAAAACAAAAGCAAAAGCAGAAAATTAACACAAAACCAAAAACACAAACCAAAGAGCAAAATTGAAAAACAAAAGTAAAAGCAGAAAATTAACACAAAACCAAAAGCACAAAGCAAAGAGCAAAATTCAAGAACAAAAGCAAAAGCAGAAAATTAACACAAAAACAAAAGCACAGAGAAAATTTCAGAAACAAAAGCAAAAGCAGAAAACAAACACAAAACCAAAAATGCAATTAGTTCAGATTTGACTCCGCTCATCCCCCTCCAGAAGCAAGTCCTAGTTACTCCACAGCGATCCACCACTGATTTTCCTCTACACTAGCAAAGATAAGGTTGGTTGGATGATTCCTTAGTTTAGGGGCTGCGACAACGCGGTCATTTAGTCCCGTGTAGCCCCGTGTACTTTGGGTGTGTGTAGAATCTGTCTGATAACCGGTGTTAATTGTGATGGCTGTATTAGTGTGTGTTATCTGTGATTGAGGTAAGGACTGCAGACGATCAATTTCAAGTAGTTCCTACTTTTGCTACCAAATGCTACCGTCAACGACACCCAGCCGCAAACTTGGCTACCAGATGCCACAACAACTGGCACCTAGCAGTGAACGTTGAAAATTACAGAGCGTTAATCAAATCTATCCTAAAATATAGCTTCACACAATTGTAGTTAGTGGAAGATTCTTTTACCCGCCATAAATCTATGACATGGGCCTGCCGGCTTTACTTCCCCTCCGAAGGGATTTTAACGCTCTTAAAACATCCGACTACTCGGCCGTGTTTGAAACCCGCGATCTAAAGATAGGGGAATGTATTTGTTTGGAATTGCCTAATCTGCCGCCAATTCAACTGTTTCAACTTGCGGAATATGCATTACATCCTGTATAATGCATCTCGCTTACCCAGTCTCCAGCTGTTGGGAGTCTAGAGAGACATATTTTACATTATTCGCCCGGGAAGACAGAGAACTGTAAGTAGGCTTTGTACAAGTTGGGAGATGGAGCCTGCCCTGGGGATAAAGTAACCAACAGTTTTAAACTTTTACAAACATTACTTCGCTATGCTGTATGCTAAATTACCCCTCCCGGAAAAGAATTGCGCTTGGGGCCTTCTTCGATACTGAAGGAACACTCAAACATCTCGTTCACACAGAAATTTCATACAAGACCGGCCTTAGTGCAGTTAATTGTTATTTAGGAGCTAAGACATCGTGGTAATTTCTTCAATCACAAACGAGTATTCAATTACTTTGCTTTTTGTTGAGAAGCGTTTTAGTTTTAGTTTTTAATTTTCGCGCACCCTCCTATTTACCTCTTCTCCCCCGCCGCTTCGGTGGCGTAGTTGATAGCATACTGTGCTTCTATGCCCAAGGTCGCGAGATCAAACCGGCCGAATTCGTCGGATTTTTTAAGAGCGTTAAAAATCCCTCAGTATGCGTTCCTTCAGACAGGAAGTAAAGCTGGCGGTCCCATGTCATAGATTTATGGCATGATAAAGAACCTTCCAATAATTACACTTGTGTGGAGCTAAATTATAGGTTATATTTGACTAACGCTCTTAGGTTCCAACGTTCGTCGCCAAGAGCAGACTGCGGTGGCATCTAGTAACAAAGTTCAGAAGTAGTTGGTCGTTGACGGTGGCGTTTGGTAGCAAAAGTTGGAACTACTTGAAAAATAGAATGTCTGCAGTTCTTACTTGAATTTAAAACAGATTAATACAGCGATCGCAATTAACACCGGTTATCACACAGACTCTACACACAACCAAAGTACACGGGGCTGCATGACCACGTTGTCGCAGCCTCTAAACTGAGGAACCAACCTCTTCTCCTCACTTATCGTTTTCATTTTGTTTTCCGCCTCGTTGCATCGTGGCTAGCATTCTTGCTTGTCACCGAGGAGGCCCGGGTTCGATTCGGGGCTATTGCTAAGTAATTTAATTTTGGTCTGAGAGCTGGAACGAGGTAACACTCAGCCTTGTGAGGTAAAAACGAGAAGAGGTGGGTTCGATTCCTAACTCTGTCATCCTGGAAATTGTTTCCCGTGGTTTCCCCACTCCTACTCTAGGCAAATGTTACTTAACGTAAGGCCACGGCCGCTTCCTACCCAAATCCTGCTTCAATTACAAATAAGCACACTAGTACAGATATCACAGTGACACAGCGGCTTCGGTGGCGTAGTCGTTAGCATGCTGAGCTTCTATGCCCAAGATCGCGGGTTCAAATCCGGCCAACATAGTCGGATTTTTTAAGAGCGTTAAAAATCTCTCAGTATGCCTTCCTTCGGAGGGGAAGTAAAGCCGGCGGTCCCATGTCATAGATTTATGGCATGTTAAAGAACCTTCCACTAAGCTAAATTGTATAGGTTAGGAATGTAAACAACGCTCTTAGGTTCCTACGTTCGTTGCCAAGAGCCGACTGCGGTGACGTCTAGTAGCTAAGTTCTGAACTAGTAGTCGTTGATGGTGGCGATTGGCGACAAAAGTTCGAACTATTTGAAATATTCAAAAGTCGGCAGTCCTTACTTATTAAAACAGATACACACACTAATACAGTCATCACAATTAACACCGGTTATCAGACAGATTCTACACACACCCAAAGAACACGGGGCTACATGACCGCGTTGTTGCAGCCCCTAAACTTAAGAACCAACCAACAGTGACACAAGTTATCAGACAAATTAGGCACACACCCAAGTACACGGCGACTACATGACCACAATGTCGCAAAGTATTAAAAGAATCAACAATATAATTATTTTTTTTTCAACCAGTACCTCGCACCTCCAAGCCTTAACTCCTAATATGACCATCTCCGCATTAGCTACAGTATCTTTTAACTTTCCATCTTAGGTCCGAATAGATGGCAAAACTGTGTAAAGGGTGGAATGATACAACACACGTGGTCATTTCAATCTCGAGTAATTGGTAGTGCGTAGAACCTGTGTTATTGTGGTGCCTGTAGTAATGTGTGTATTTGAAATTGAGGACAGGATTGGGAAGGAAGCGGCCGTGGCTTCAAGTCAAGAACCATCCCCGCATTTCCCTGTCCTGAGCTAATAGTTTCGTCTTTATATAGCTACCACACCTTACAACTCAGACAATCTGGTTTACATATTCTAACCTTCGTCTAACCCTACAGTTCTTGACCTCGACCCTTCCTTTCATGCTATTCCAGGGTGTCCCAACAACATATATATTCTCTTCGTTAGCTCTCCCACTCGTCTTAATGCCTTTCCATTTGATACTCTTATCTACCCATCTGATCTTCATCATTCTTCTGTAACACCACATTTCAAATGCTTCTATTCTCCTCTTTTCTGCTGCGCCAACAGTCTAAGTTTCACTTCCATGGAGCGCGCCACTCCAGACAAAGGCTTCCAAAAATGACTTTCTAATGCCTAAATCTACAGTATATTTTATGTCAACAGATTCCTTCTCTGTAGAAAACCTCTCCTTGCCTGAGCAACCTACTTTTTATATCCTCTTTACTTCGTCCATCACTGGTTATTTTGCTTCCTAAGTAACTGAAGTCTCCTACTTCATTTAGCCTTACACTTGCCAATTTGACGTCAACAGGGCTTCCATTATTTTTGTTTTATATTTATTGATTTTCATCATGAACTCATTCCTCAAGACGGAGTCCATACCATTTAAAAAAAACTCATTTGAATCCTCTGGTGAATTGGCTGAGATGACATTATCGTCAGCAAAACTCAGATTTCAAATTATTTCCCCTTGATTATTTACTCCTATTTCAAATTTTTCGTAATTCCCTTCATTATTTGTTCAATGTGTAGATTGAAAAGTAGGGGTGATAATTTGCAGCCTTGCCTTATTTCTTTCTGAATACCAGCTTCTCTTTCATGTCCTTCAGCTCGAATAACTGCCATCTGGTTTCTGCATAGATTGTGGATCACCCTTTTATCCCTGTGTTTTATTCCAATTCCTTTCAATATGCCAAACAACTTAGTCCAATCTACGTTATGTATTACTCATTATTCACATAAATAAGGGGCAATTTAGGATTACGCGTTTTGACCGTCAGGTGGTCATCATCATATCTTGGTCACTAGGATTGAATTTTATACTAAATTTACATTTTAAATGTATTATTTGTGTAACTTGTCTCACAAGACAATTTAGACTGTTTAGAATCTCGTTATTTAAAAAAAAAAGACGTTCAGGAAAGAACATAATATAGCCTACTTTCCCCTAATTTTATGGGTATTGTTATAACTCTTTCACCTTATCACCTCCTATTTTCTTCCCATTCGAAGTGCAAAATGACACACAACAGTATGCCATACTGGATTTGAGCAGTGGCGTTCAAACCGTAGTTTATAATTTACCCCAGCATTTTGCAATTTCTCCACTTACTTGTGCCGGGCTCCTCTCCGTCTTCTTTCCTGTCGACCTCCCTTGGTCAACTCTTGTTCTCTTCCGACCCCGAAGGTATTAGGTTATCCGAGGCCTAGGGAGTCTTTCACTTTCCCGCCTTAATTGGCCCTTGTCTCATCTTTCCTGATACCCTCCTTCTGTGAGGGGTCAGCCTTCTTTTTCTTTTCCTTTTACCTCCTGCCTTGTGCTCAAGGCCCTTAAGGAGGCAGGGTGTATGTAGCCCCACCACTCCTGGTGCACCCTAGATAATGCTAGACCCTCAGGGGCTCGCGGCTGGTGAGTTCGGGAGTTAGCGACCCCGAGGGATTCCTGAGCTGGGTCCGTTTTCCACTCTTGTCCCTTACCTTTGGGGCGGACCCTCTCCTCTCTCCCCTCTCCTCTTTCCTCTCCTCTCCTCTCCTCATTTCCTTATATTTCCCTTTCTCTTTAAGATTCCCGCACTGTTTTTGTTCCTTGGTTCACCGTGTATCTAAATTCCCTTTTAGCGATTGTTTAAGGCATTTTTGATCTACGTTGCTTTTTGTAAGTTTTTTCGATCTAAATTACATCTCGCGATTGTTTTCAACCTCAATTGCATTTTGTAAAGATTGACAATCTAAATTGATTTTAAGTAAGTCTTTCAATGCAGGTAGCCGGGCCTTTTAGTGAGTATTTTGAATTTCAATTGCATTTTGTAAGTATTTTCAACCAAAACCGCATTTCGCACGAATTTTGAATCTAAATTGCATTTTGTTTGGTGGGCATTTTGCACATATTTTGATTCTCAATTGCATTTTGTGGGTATTTTGAATCTAAATTACATTTTGTCAAGTATTTTCAATCTAAATTGCATTTTGTAAGTATTGTCAATCCACATGAGTCGTTTGAATCTACCGTACATTTTGTAAGCATTTTCAATTTCAATTGCATTTTGTAAGTATTTTGAATTTCAATTGCACTTTGTGAATAATTTGGATTGGAACTGGGATAGGGCCGATTTCACTCTGAATTGCATTGTGTATTTTCAATTTCAATTGCATTTTGTAGGTATTTTGAACCTCAATTGCATTTTGTACGTATTTTCTATCTCATTTGCATTTTGTAAGTATTTTGAATTTCAGTTGCATTTTGTAAGTATTTCGACGCTACATTGCATTTTGTAGGTATTTTGAATCTAGCCTACGTTTTGTGGGTCTTTTTCAATCTACATCTTTTTGTGAATCTTTTCGTTCTAAATTCCCTTTTGTAAGACCATATTGTGAGTTGTTTCCATCTGAGTTTCTCTTTGTACGTATTTTCCGTCTCACATAATTTTCGTTCTGGTTTCCATTTCATTCTCATTTTCGCTATCACCCAGATCATTAGGGGCCGATAACCTCGATGTTAGGCCCCTTAAAACAACAATTATCATCATCATCATTTTGCAATTTAATCAGCAAACACTCCAAACAGCATAGACATTAACACCGACTACTTTCAATAATTGAAACTGAAACTAAACTTCGTTGGTCTAAACGTATCACTGGGAGAAACACATTTAATATACCTACTGCACAGCAAAGTTTTAATCGTACCTATCCTTGGGGGTGAGTGCGCTCTATCGGCAACAACAGGATTTTTTTCAATTACATTACACTGAACGCAAGGGTTCACTAACTGGGAATGTCAAGACCGGTATAGAGCGCATCTCGCATCTAGTAGACCGTGGTTAGCACACTCATAGTTCAACTGGTCACTAGTAGATGTCAATCGTACAGATCCGGTGGGGAAATTTGTTTTAATTAAATATATATTTTCCATTGCAAAATGCACAATATAACGCTCAATTTTATAACATATCAGTAGACAAACAAGATATTCAGCAAAGAACATATAGCCTACTTTCTCCTAATTAGAACTCTTTGCCCTCACTCCTAAAACAATCACCTCCACCACCATGTATTTTTAGTTGTCTTTTATATTGATAATTAGCCAGTAAGTGTCTAAATCAATATCATATACAGTACTTTATGATTATTTTTTTTTAGCGTATGGCTTTTAGTCCCGGGAGTGTCCGAGGACATGTTCGGCTCGCCAGTTTTGTAGCTGCTTCGAGACGGACACCCAATGGGTGAGCTACAAGTACCGTTGGGGAGGAAAGTTGGAAGGGAAGGGCGAGGAGTTGGAAGGTAGCGGCTGTGGCCTATAGTGAGGGACCAACCCCGGCATTTGCCTGGAAGGAAGATGGGAAACCACAGAAGACCATCTTCAAGGTTGCCGGCGGGGGAATTCGAACCTCCTCGCCTCCCGGATGTGAGCGACTGCCATTAGTCATGCCGTAACCACCACAGCTAACTCACCCGGTAGTACTTTATGATGATTGAATAACAAAACTACTAACTTATTGTAGTGCATTCACGTCCGTTAATCTCGATATTAAGCCTCCAAACTAAAGAATCCTTCGTTTCAGGTATCTTCCCCTTTAAAAATCCGCGGCGATCACAGTAGGTTGTGCTGCAACCTAACAGTGAATTAATATATATCTTGTACGCCTCTGTGTGTTGAATGGGCAGGCAGGCCTCTCCTTTGAGCTACTTGTTATACATATTTAAAATCTATACACTACCCATAATCACGTGTAACTTTCTTTGTAAATGTCCCGCGTAGAACTACATGATATACCGGGGTAATATTACATGCTCTGCATGGCTAAGTGATTTCAACCCCGACGCGGCGCGGCGCCGTGTTGCTATCTATATTCGTTTCTCAAGAGCCGGCGCCTTACAGCGCATTGCGTGGGTGCACGCACGTTCCTCCACTTTACGAGACTCAAGGTGACGAACGAGTTTCTAAATAACACGCTATGAATCCTCAAACACAGCTGCGCGTGGGCATAGCATTAGTATTCATATGTTTTGAAGTGTGGCAGTCGAAACTATGGAGACGTTACTACCAAATGTGTCCAAACAGGACCAACGTGCTGTTATTCTTGTCTTAGCTGCCGAAGGACAAACACCAGTGGAGGACATCCATCGGAGAATGAGAATGTGTATGGGGTAGCATATCTGTCGAAAACCACCGTTGCGAAATGGTGCGCCAAGTCCCGTGCTGGTCGCGTTCGACACAAGACGCCCGTCGATCTGGGAGGTCAGCCTCATTACTGCATAACACTGGATAAATTACGGCGTGCAATTAAGGCTTAACTTCCGGGAAAAATGCGACAAGGGATGCTGCTTTTTCATGATAACGCACGTCCCCGTACTAGAAAGGTCGTAACGCAGAAGGTACGCCAACTCAAGTGAGAGACACTTGAGCATCCGCCCTATAGTCCTTATCTCTCCCCATGCAATTATCACGCCTTCGGTCCCTTAACCCTTTATAGGCTAGTGGTCTGTATATTAATCACCTGCTATATTGTCAAAATTGCTGATGGTTGAATCTTTCAGTCATATATCAAGGAATTTCTTTTGGAAATGTTAATATTTATGAAAACAAAATAATATTTCTTTTTATCCTTGACTTAAGGTGCTGGAAATTTTCAAAATAAAAACAATTACAATAAAAATTAGAATTAGATTAAATATGCTTACAAAAAATTAAAGATATAAGCCTACAAAATTATAATAATAAAAATAATAATAATAATATTTTTATAATCCTAATTTTAAGATGATAAAAATAGTACATTATGGAACGAGCCTATAATGGCAATAATTAAGACACGAGTATGTTTATAAAACGAGCGAATGCGAGTTTTATAATTTCCATACGAGTGTCTTAATTACCATTATAGGCGAGTTGCATACGACTGTTTACGTTCGACGATAATTATAATAACTATTTTATGTTGGAACATAAATATTTATAAATATCTGTTGAGATTTCGCCAGTTTTATGTACTGAAAAGATCGCATGGGACGCAGAGAATACCTTGCATTTGACCATGGCCTTCTCGATTACCCCACTATGACTCAGCACAGGTGCGATATTATCCTTACCAAATTGGTCAAACAACTGTTTCTTGAGCTCTGATTGGTGGGAGAAGGTGTCCTATAATGAAAACTTGTACTATAATGAGCCTCATTATAGTACAGTTTTCTGACATATAATATTTACATTTCGACATCGTCGAACATAAATATATAACAAGTAGTTCCGTGAAGAACTATACAGCCTAGTTTCATATATCCTACTTATGTTAATTGCCACTAACAACATGCAAAATTTCAGTTTGATTGCTGTAATAGATTCGTAGATATTGAGAACCGACTAAATATTCCGGATGGTCGCCATGTTGGATTTTATATATGTAGGTCCTAGAGTTATGCACTGTTACATGAAGATTATTGTGTACCTATAGCATTCAAACTTCAATCGCATGATTAGGACACAACAAGTAACAAGAAGATTTCAAAATTTCGCACAGCTGCCATCTTGTGGCTATGGAAACAATTGAAATAAATTAGGTGCCAGTGGATTAACATTCGTATAAGGATTTACTGTACCAAGTTTCACTGCACTCGGATGGTTAAATTGCGAGAAACGTCCATGTGAATATTTATAATTCGCGTCACCGCCATGTTGGATTTGTGATCACCAGGTTATTTAAAGTACTATAGGTGAACTTAAGTTCATAGCATCTATGAACATAAAAAAACAGTTTTATTGCTATAATAGATTCGTAGATATTCAGAGCCGTCTAGATATTTCGGATGGTCGCCATGATGGATTGATAAATGTATAGGCCATAGAGTCGTGTACCATTAAAGGAAAATTATTGCATAGGTTCATTATTCTAACTTTCAGTTCGATCGCATGATTAGGACACAAGAAATAAAAACTTAATTTTAACATTCGCAAAGCCGCCATCTTGAGGGTATGTAAACAATTGAACTAAATTAGATACCAGTGCATTACAATGTGTATAAACATTTCCTATACTAGACGGCATTGCGTTTGTAGCAGTAAATCGCGAGAAAGGTCAATTTAAAATTTTCAAAATCGCTTGGCTGCCATGTTCGTTTTGTAGTTAACCGGTTGTTGAAAGTCTCATAAATGAACTTCCAGTAGTGCCCTTTATCTCTGTACAAAATTTCAGGGTGATACCGCTAATAGTTTCAGAGATATTGAATGCCGGTGAAATATTTCGCACATCCGCCATCTTGTGGTTATGTAAACAATTGAACCAAATTAGATGTCGGTGCATTACAATGTGCATAAGCATATACTGTACCAAGTTTTATTGTGTTTGGTTAGTTAAATCGCTAGAAACGTCTATTTAAAAGACGCAAATTCGCGTGGCCTCAATGTTGATTTTGTAGTTACCAGTATTTCAAAAGTCACGTAGGGAACTTGTAGTAGTTCCCTTTATCACCGTAAAAAAATTCAGGTTGATATCGGGAATAGTTTCGGAGATATTGAATGCTGGATAAATATTTCGCACAGCCTCCATGTTGGATTGGTGAGACGTAACAAAATTTGAAGGGCACGGTCGGGGTCGTCCCAAATAATGCTATGAACTTACCGAGTTTCATTGAAATCGCTCGAGCTGTTTAGAAGTTATTAGGGAGGGCACACACACACCCCTCTCTCGCTCAAACACACACACGCACACACACACGGACAAAAGGTGATCTCATAAGTCTATTTTTTCAAAATTGAAAATAGGCTAAAAATTATAAATATATGAACATTAAAATGTTAAAGAAAACAAAAAACAAAATTAGTAATAACTTTATTACAATTAGGTTGAAAAAGAAAATCCACAGCCTGCTTCCAGTCTCCAACCGGGTCAGGAATGGAATGAATGAAGCCCCTAGCTGGCGGCGAGGATATGAACTGTGCCGGCTGCCGAGGCCTGACGCACTCCTCTGGGGCAATGATTAAATGAATGACAGATGAAATGAAATGATAATGGAGAGTGTTACTGGAATGAAATTTTGACAGGGAAAACCGGAGTACCCGGAGAAAAACCTGTCTGCCTCCGTTTTGTCCAGCACAGATCTCACATGGAGTGACCGGGAATTGAACCACGGACCCAGCGGTGAGTGGCCGGCGTGCTGCCGCCTAAGCCACGGAGGCTTACATTACAATTAGGTTAAAATAATTTAAATTAAATTTAAATGAATACAAACAAAATATATTTAATAATATTCTGCCCTATAAAGGGTTTAAAAAGGCCTTGAAGGGTCGAACGAGGATGTGCATCAGGTGGTTACAGACTTCTTCACATAGCAGGACACAGTGTTTTACCACACAGGGATCTTCAACCTGGTTCGTCAGTGGGATGAACGCCTCAATACTCACGACGACTTTGCCTGAATGGCACACCGATTCTGGACTGACTATCCTGGAAAATTGTGAGTATTCTCAGGGGAATGTCACCGCAAAATACCCAGGAATATCAATCAATATCTTAGAGCATATAACTTCGTGTAATTATTTTAGATAAGATTCAAAGTTTATACAGCTTACAATTACTGACAGTACAGAAAAAAAAAGGTGCAAAATGCAACACAACACGCAAATAAAATTTTATACTCAATGAATGTTCTATTATGATCTATGGAGTATGAATGGCAAATATCTAAACATTTGTCAATTTACTAACAATAAGCAGAAAGGTAAACAGTTTTTTTTTTTTTTTTTACAAGTTGATAATTTATTTCTCGAAAGTACCGTGCTGTGGAATTAACAGTTTTGCCTCACAAGGCTGAGTGCACCCCGTTCCAGCCCTCAGACTAGAATTAAAATTTCTTGGCAGAGCCAGGAATCGAATTCGGACCTCCGGGGTGGCAGCCATGAATGCTAGCCACTACACCACGAGTTAGTCTAATTTCAATCTCAATATTGTTTATAACTTAGCCAATAAGTTAAGATTAGGGCACAACCAAATTTACAATTATGTTATGTTCTTACCAAAGCAACACTTTCTTAATTTTATTGGCTTTTTCGGGGGGGGGGATGGAGGCCCCTCAGCAGCCCCCTCCCCCCTTATATACGTCCCTGTTCTGGAATGTACCACCGTCAAACGGAAACTTTTCGATCACGCCATATACTAGACACACCTCCTTTAATAAATTATCCCGCTTTGTATGAGTGCCGCACAAAAGATAGCGTATCGGAAATGTAACTTGGACTGTGGGTTGGCTTACTTGCTGTTGCAAGTGGAACAAGAGATGTGACACAGTTTCAATGTGATGTGGTTTCCCTTATCAGCGCCCATTAACTCCCTCTAATGAAGGAGGCGAAGCGGAAGCTGCCGCGATAAAGCAGTGCACTGGGATCGACAACTCGCCCCATGCTGTAAAAAGTCCACTGGGCAGCGGACCAGATGTGTTCAGTGAAGGCAGACCGTTGTTGAGACACTCGGTGACTGCCTCACTTACATTGAAGAAGGTCCTCGTCAATAGCGAATATTGTCTAACATTTTAGGTGCTGAGTTTTTTTTTCATTAGGGGCAGGTGACCTCGCTGTTCCACCCCTTAAAACAATAATAACTATCATAACTTTCTTTAATTCTTTTTTTAGTTAGTGAAAGGTTCTTTTACATGCCATAAATCTATGACATGTGCCTGCCGGCTTTACTTCCCCTCCAAAGGAAGGCATATTGAGGGATTTTTAACGCTCTTAAAAATCCGACGTCCTGGCCTAAAAGCTGCCTGCTCCACTTCAATATCATTTTCCACCATCTTCCTAAGTCTCCTTTCCAGCACCCGAGTGTAGATCTTGTACGCTATAGATGATAGACAGATAGCCCTGTAATTATTACAGTCGTAGCTGTTCCCTTTCTTGTGCAACGGGATAATTAGATTCTTCTTCCATTCCTCTGGTATTCTGTTCTCTTCCCACATTCTCCTAAACAGCTTAGTAAGTTGCTTCACTATCTCAACACCTCCATATTTAATTAACTCTGGAGCAATTCCATCAGTCTTAATTTGTTTAATTGCCATTATGACCTCCATTTCTTCTATTTTTCCTTCTATTTCTGGATTTTACACATCTTCATGTGGTACATAAACAAAAATATGTAAGCGTCGAACACATAGGACCAAGCTTGGTATATGTAGACTAAGACCTGTATACTTGCAAGCACTCCTCTATGCAGATGATATAATAGTGATTGCTGATACACCAGAAAGACTTCAGTAGGCAGTGGTGGAATGGTATGAAGAATTGGAAAGGAAAGGAATGGTAGTGAGTACAGATAAAAGCAAAGTAATGTGGGTCTCAAAACTGGAGAGACAGGAACAACAACTTGACATAATTTGTGGAGGAAAACCTCTCGAAAAAGTAGAAACTTTTGAATATCTTGGCACCATATTAAATAGTGATGGGAAAATAGAGCAAGAGGTACTCAATAGAACTTAAAAAAGCCATCTCAGCCTACTATCAGATGAATAATACAATAGTAGGGAAGAATGAGATAAGCATCAAGACCAAAATGCAGATTTACAACACGGTTATGGCCCCGATCACCCTATATGGCACAGAGAGTTTAGCACTGCAAGACAAGCATCTCAGTTAGATCACCGCCACTGAAATGAAGTATACAAGGCGAGCAGTGGGGAGGACTAGAAGGGATAGGATCCGGAATGAGAGAATCAGAGAAGAAGCAGGACAAAAGAGGGCGATAAGTATGATGATTGAGGAACGTCAGTTGAAGTGGTATGGACATGTCAGGAGGATGGAACAAGAGAGAAAAGCGATGCAGGTTTTTGAAATGCGAGTGGAAGGGAGGGTAGGAAGAGGAAGACCCCGTACCACTTGGGATGACAGAATTGAGAAAATCGGACAGAAGCGAGGGAAAACAATGCTGGAAATGAAGAGATTGTGTGAAAATAGATCGGAGTGGCAGAGATGGACAGAACGAGGCTACCCCGACGCTTGAAGGCACAAGGGATAAGAAGAAGAATAATGAGCAGAAGAAGAAGAAATCCGACGACTGCGGCCGGGTTTGAATCCACGATTTTGGGCATAGAAGCTCAGCATACTACCAACTAAGCCACCGAAGCCGCTTCTTATAATATCTCATGATCTTATTAAGCAAGCCCTCCATCTTGTCATTGACTGAACCAACAGAAAGAAAGTTGATATTTTGAAACCAAATCAAAGAATAAAAGAAGGCCGTGAATAAACGATAGTGGCACATATGCATCTATAAATGTTCTGCTCAATGTGCTAGTCCGAAATAGTTCAATACATGGTCAAGACATGCCGCAGGATTACCAAAAATAATGTAAATAAAACCGAGATTTCTCGGGGCCCGTCACACATGTGCTAATAATATTAAAATTTATATTCTTTGATCCGAAATCACAACACGGTGAAAACAAATTACTTGTTATTCCGCCATGCTTGTTTTCTCCAGCAGCAGAGGACAAACTTCAACAAAATTCTCTGCTAGTTACTTTTGAAAGAAAATTCTAATCTCAAGTAGTACTACATAATGCCCAACAGATGGCAGATTATGCCAGAGATTGACTCGGCATTTGAGAGCGAACGGAGAATATGAAAATAATAAACGTTCACGTGCACCGTCTATAGACGGGCGTAGCAGTCAACAGGTTAATTACCTGTGCCAACTCTTGATTGATGTAATTTTATCGTGTTGGAAGCCATTTTTCAGTGTTGCCCTGGTATTCAAAATTTAACGCCTTTCACGATTGTACCCAATTGTAATGGGTGGTTCCCTAATCCCGAAAACAATGCATGAGATGTATAAATACACTTGGATGACTAGTTTCAATCGTCAAGCGGACTGGTTTCGGTTCCCCGTCAATGCATGTGAGATTTTCTAAGTGAAATGCCATTTCCTGTGGATTGGATTCTACGTAAGATGGAGGTCCCGTGGCTTAAGATCGCGACATTAATGGCCACGTTAACCTACACGCTTTTTCTTCGATCGTCAAGCGATCATCATCACATCCTCTACACTTATGCTATTAAATCTAAGTATGTGGGTGATGGTATTCACAATAGATACACTTATTTAGTTGCAGCCGTTATTATAGTGTTCAGTCAGTGTAGACAGTAGTTGATAGCGGCTGCTCGTGAACGGACCGCACATCGCTCAATCAGTCAAGTTAACAATCCACTCTAACCTGACCATTCACTAGCAATCACAGATATCACACTAAGCAAAGGCGACACTCCTGAGATAAACAGATATTTTTACCTAATGCATAGATTTTCACGAAACTTTGTGGGAATACCACCCAAATGAAAGTAGAGATATCACAAACATTTTTTTCATATACAATTGTTTATTATTATATACTCACAATTGCTAAAAGATTCACCTGCATCTTGTTTTTCACAATGCAACTTTTCCTGAGTCGAAGTTATGGGGATTGTAGTTTCTGTCATGCCATGATGATTATTGGCTATAGGTGCAGAACTTACGTGGCTTGAAGTTGATGCGACACTTTTCTGCTTCCGGTAACATTTCATGACCTTTTGTCCCTGGTTTCTTCAATGGAGACTCATGTTTGGTAATAACTGATCCCCATCTCTTTCCTATGCAAAGTTTAGCATTTCGTCGCTTAGATAAGGCTGATTTTTGTTTATCCATATTGTTTATTCCCTTGAATATAAGCTATCAAATATTACAGCACACTATCTTGCAATAATAATAGTATCTTGATACACAACTACAAGAGGTTACTTGCGCGCGAACTTCATAAAAGTAAACAGACTGGCTACCGCCACAGAACTCACAAGAAAGAAGAAACATACAAGAATAACAAAAAAGTCCTCTCGGCACGCCGGAAGGCGGAGGTAGATTTCACCGGACAAACTTGGGGATAGCCGAAAATAGGCAGAATATGCAGGTTTTCGTAAAAGGATCAGACCTCATTTATTGCGAGAAAGTATTTTATAATTGGAGGTTAATTAACTTTGTTTTTCGTCATTTTAAGCATATTTTAAACATTTTATTGTCTTATGGGGACGGTAACCTTCTTGTCAGTTGGGGTCCATTTTTAGCCTACTTAACACATTTTGCAAAAATGAGGAAAAAGTAGACTTATGAGATCGGGCAAATGTGTGTCTGTCTGTCTGTCTGTCTGTCTGTCTGTCTGTCTGTCTGTCCTTCTGACTGTCTGTCTGGCTGTGTGTGTGCCCCCCCCCCTATCAACTCCTAAACGGCTGCAGCAATCGAAACAAAATTTGGTAGGAGTAAAGATCTATACCTGAATATCTCACGGCCATATTTGAAAATGATGTCAGTGCTACCAACTGCTGAAAAATCGCAATTGAAATTTGAGCTCCATGTTGGATATCTTGGAAGGTATGAATGGGAGCTATTTCAAAATTGGCACACGTATAGATAATAATACTGCAGTTTAATTTCCAGGAGGCTATACATGGCAGTGTTGCCAAAATGATTATAAGCCTGCTGATTGGTCCAAATTTTAAATGCATATAACTTCTACACTATCAATTTTATTTCAACCAAATTTCGCATGTGGTGTGTGTACATAAACAGATATGACTGAGCGTATTCTTAAGAGCCACCAGGGCTGCCAACTGTTAATAAATGATCTCAATTTTTATTAATCCAAATACCCATATATCAGAAAGTATACAAGCCGACAGCTTTAAACTATGCACACGTATAGTACCAGACCTTCTATATTAATTTGGAGTAACTTATATACGTCAGTGCTACCAACATGATTCTAAGCTGCTGATAGGTCCAATTTTAAAATGCATGTAACTTCTATACTAACTAATGGATTTCATTCAAAATTGACACAACAATAGATCATATTATTTCAGATTATTTCTGACCAATACATGTATGTCATTGTTGCCAACATGATTTTACGGGCGCTGTTAGATCCAATGTTTAACTGCATGTAATGTCCATGCTATCCATTGGACTTCAACCAAATTTTGAATTCTGTACCTTAAGAGATGGAACTAAGAATATATTCAGTCACCAGGGCTGCCAACTGTAGTTCTCTATTAGGCTACATTATGCCAGGTATACAGTATTTCAAACGTATTAGATATTTCGATATTACCAACTTAATTTCGTCATTATTCTAGATAGATCCATATAGATTAATCATTGGCATGCATCTTAAATTTCAAGAAAAGTAGGCTCTTTAGTTCGTCACGGAACTTCTTGTTATACTTGTGGTCACACTGTCCTTATGCAAGGTTTCGACACTGATGTGTAACTATCTAACGGTCTGTTACTTCTTCACGCAAAATTATATCTCCCGCAGAGATTTTGGTTGGTTCCTCATTGTCAGTTTAGGGGCTGCGACAACGCGGTCATGTAACCCCGTGTACTTTGGGTGAGTGTAGAATCTGTCTGATAATCGGTGTGAATTGTGATGGCTGAATTAGTCTGTAATTCAGGTAAGGACTGCAGACGGTCAATTTCAGGCAGTAGTTCCTAATGTTGCTACCAGATACTACCGTCAACGACACCAAGCTGTGAACTTGGCTACTAGATGCCACCGCAACCAGCAACTTGCAACGAACGTTGGAACTTCCCCTCCAAAGGAAAGCATACTGAGGGATTTTTAGCGCTCTCAGAAAATCCGACGACTTCGGCCGGCTTTGAACCCTCGACCTTGGGCATAGAAGTTCAGCATGCTACCAGTTACGTCATCGAAGCCGCTTCACACTTAGATGGAAATCTGAATCTGATCCCGTGCAAGAGCGTTGTTATGGCAACGTCTGATGGCTCATCCCTCATCAATTTAGTAGTGTTGCCATGGCAACCTCTGATAGCTCTTGGCATTTTCATAAAAGTCCTCTCGGCACGCCGGAAGGCGGAGGTAGATTTCACCGGACAAACTTGGGGATAGGCAAAAATAGGCAGAATATGCAGGTTTTCGTAGAAGGACCAGACCTCATTTATTAATTAACTTTATTTTTCGTCATTTTATGCTTATTTTAAACATTTTATTGTCTTATGGGAAAGGTAACCTTCTTGTCATTCGGGGTCCATTTTTATACTTATGGTCACACTGTCCTTATGCAAGGTTTCGACACATATGTGTAACTATGTAACGGTCTGTTACTTCTACACGCAAATTTATATCTCCCGCAGAGATTTTGGTTGGTTCCTCAGTTTAGGGGCTGCGACAACGCGGTCATGTAACCCCGTGTACTTTGGGATGGCTGTATTAGTCTGTAATTCAGGTAAGGGCTGCAGACGGTCAATTTCAAGCAGTAGTTCCTAATGTTGCTACCAGGTACTACCGTCAACGACACCTAGCTGTGAACTTGGCTACTAGATGCCACCGCAACCAGCAACTCGCAACGAACGTTGGAACTTCCCCTCCAAAGGAAAGCATACTGAGGGATTTTTAGCGCTCTTAGAAAATCCGACGACTTCGGCCGGCTTTGAACTCGCGACCTTGGGCATAGACATTCAGCATGCTACCAGTGACGTCACCGAAGCCGCTTCACACTTAGTCAGATGGAAATCTGAATCTGATCTCGTGCAAGTGCGTTATCTTGGCAACGTCTGATGGCACATCCCTCATCAATTTAGTAGTGTTGTCATGGCAACCACTGATAGCTCTTGGCATTTTCTTATAATTCCGAAATCATTTTTCTCATCCCTTGGCATAATGGTGGGTCATATCAAAAAATCTTTCAGACAAAAGTTTTAGGTAATTATTCGGGGAATATTGTCCATTTTGTACGGTTTTGATATTGTGCCTATTAAGAGAGATATGATTAATGTTTCCCGAAAAACCCACTTTTCCCCACCCCTTTGGTGAATGTTTGGTGCTACAAAAAACTCTTCAAACATAAATTCTGGGCTTTATCCGACACATAGTATGAACGTTGAACGGATTCGATATTAAGAGAGTTAAAGCAATATTTCCCTTTTTCGAAAACAGCCCCCCATTTTCACCCCCTTCGACCGATTTAGCCCAGTAAAGAACTCGACCGAGATTTTATAGGTATACATATTCGGTTAAAAAAATCAAAGTGATTGGTGCAAAATTACGGCAGTTATCGTGTCCATAAGAAACTGATATATATATATATATATATTGTGCCCTTTCAGCATGAAATATGCAAATCACAGTATGCCAGCAATGCTCAAATCGGGATTTTCGGGGTTATGGTATGTTCTCCCACTCTGTGACCTACACATTTTGGATTAAATAGAGGATACACTTCCAAAATAATAAACAAAATCAACTCCTACTATAAAACATTTAATTACTCAAAGATATGGCGCTACGACAAATTGAATAAATAAAATACTGACCCATAAATTCTAACTTGTTCAGAGTGAACAAGGAATACATAATAAAACAAAGATTAAATCATAGTAAATGGTTTTCATAAACCAACAAACTCATATTACTTTTCACTTCCATATAGTGTCCTTTCAAAATTCCCTAAAATCATGAGCTCCAATAGGCTCGATACTTTTTATATACACTGTGTTTTTCATTTACAATACATCACTTCCTATTACATGAATATATCTTATAATCAAAAAATATATAATTCTTATTACAGTACTGTTACTCATTTACTTAAATTTTTGGGCTTTCACAATGTTCTTTAGGTTACCATCTCTCTCTCAAGTCAACAATTCACTACCGTGATTGGGAAACACTTGCGTACTCCCGAGCTACAGAAGACTACTTGAACACGTCAAAAATTAAGATCACTCCCGGTATCTAATTGTCTTCACTAAACTCGTGAATCACTACATCATAATTATAACATTAGGGATTTCTCATTATTTGCCTTAAAAGACCATTATCTCATAAGAAAGCAACGATCTGAACTTGCAAGCGGTAACCTTCAACTAAAAGAACCTCGGTTCGAAGACCGGGTAGTTAAAACAAACTCTAAACACTCTTGTGTATTATAACTTCAAACAGACGGCTCTCTAGACCTACCACAACACATCAATAGTAAGGGTCTGGCCTGGCCACTTAGCGTGATTTATAGCCGGGAGCAGGAACTTCATGGTCTCACTCATAAGAGACGAGCTACCCTCAGCTTTATACAGCTGTTTCTTAAATGCAGTTCTTTGAACAGGCAAGGCTTTCATTCTACTTATTTTAACAACATATTTAGGTTCACTAGACCCATTCTCTTAACCTCGGCATTTATTAATTATGAAGTGTCCTCATTGGCGGGTAAGAATAGTTCAATACAACAACAAATATTTAGGGGCTTCAACATAGACGAATCTGGGTTCGATTCTTTCAACTGCCTCGGGAACCATATCCCATACTGGAGGACTTATAACATTCGCGACTTAGGGCGGCCTTTGACCTTGAACCTGCGCTCATAAGACAATAAATATTTTGCACCCTTTTACAATACAATACACACATGGCCTCGTGATCACATCACTATTTAGAGGACTTACCATAGCTCAATTACCACGACCAACTGCCCCTCATAATTAGTGTTACCGAGTATATTTAGGTTCAACGCTTTCCTAGCGTGACAAATTACTTCAATGCGCTACATTGCGCTATTACTTTAATGCCAAGTTGCCTTCAATGAACTGATATTTCAAAATCAACATTTGATCTACATCTCAATTCTATATTAATCCTCTCCCGTGACAATAATCGCTTTATCTTAAGAACATGTGTTCATAGCATGTATTAATTCTTTTAAAGGAGCTCATAAGCTACTATTTTTCATATAATTCATCATAATATGCCTTCAATTATATCATTATTATTATTTTTATTATTACGCTTGCTTTCACATATTTAAATCATTTATCAAATACACTGATATTTTATTTCCTACATTTTTCCCCAAGGGATTTATTTATTTCACATAATTATTTTATACTTTCTCAATTCTAATCGTTCAGATCGCGCTATTATTCTGTTATTTGTTATTCAAAAACAACCCTATTCTTTCGTTCTCAGGTGGATTGTACGCAAACCTTCCCCAACACATAACACAATGAAATGGTTTCTCACATGATATTACGGTCACCGACCGAATTCTCCAGCGATGTTTCATTTTTGCCCACTCAATGTGTTTAAGCCATCTTCACTAATTCCATTTCACACAATGACACTTCTTGATACACATACACATTATTTACTTTAAACACTGGTAACATATTGAATACAATTTTGTATTCTTTTATCATACACAAATAAATTCACTAAAAATTATTACACTAAAACAAATTTTACTATATTTACATTACACTGCTTTTAATCACTGAGGCTTTGATTTTTGCCTTACACACGTGATTTCTTTCTTCACCGTTTCCAAGGGTGACACTCTTAGACGTCGGCTCCCTAATCTGGCAAGATGATGAAAGTCTCGATCAATCTACCCCTCCCTGGAACGGTTATTCCTTCAGATCCGGTTTTTCTGACTATCGGCTTCTATTTTACTAGCTCGATGTCGTTTCTTTCTACACACTATTTAGTTTGTCTAGATAAAGTCTGTCCTGTTTACGGCTTCTCGAATACTTTATCGGTGACCTTCCTATTTCCTTAGCATTTACTGCTATTCCTTAGTTTCGTAGCTTATTGCTTGTTACTGTTCGCTTGTCTCCTGTAGACAACGTTTTGGATTAAATTCTCACTTCTTATTATTCTGCGCTCTAATTCCTATCTTTTCGGTACACTAGGCGTTACTTATTTCGTCCGACCCTGATCGGGTTCCTTAACTTTGATAGAAATGTTTGTTTCACTATCGTTGGTACTTCAAAACGTTACGATACTTTCTGTCGTTTAACTGAACTGTTATTTGAAGACCTATCGCTTGTTCTTTAAGTTCGCAGCCTGACTTTGACTGCAATAATGAACTTTCATTATAAAGACTGACGCTTGCTGAACTAAATCCTGTACTAGGATGTTTCTATGTCTTCACACGGCGATACTAATTGATACTTCTTATACTGTGAAGCTTCATCGTGCAGCGTCTCGGCGCTCACGGAATAACTGTATCTGGTGATCTGGACACTGTGATGCAGCGCCTCCCCACGAGGTCTGCTGTAAACTGCATTAACGATGAGATGTAGCGCCACGTCCCCTGGACGGACTAAAACTGCATTTACGATGTGATGTAGCCTGACGCCCCCTCGGGCTGTCGGAAACTGCATAATTGGACTGGCTCTGCCAGGGCTTTTACACAAATCGGCGACAAAAAGATAAAATACACGTCTTTTTCATAACTAACTTTTGAAGCAATAGACGCACACTTTTGAAACGTATATCTCTGGAAAGCTTGTTTTCTAAACGTAAACCGACTTCTTTGCACATGAAAATCGATCGTACAATTCCGAGATATTAAATAAAGTTTGCTCTTCAGATATGTGGGTGTTGCAGTTGATTTTTACTCCCTACCTCCTCGGGTCTCGGGGAACTCTTAACTACGTCATGCTGCGTTTGCACTTCTTTCCTGTGCAATTATTATAACATCTTTTCCCACACAAAAATCTCTATTCAAAGATGATTCACAATGATATATTTCTTGTGTTAATTATATTCTCGCAAATGGCTTAAATCTAATTATTCCTCTACTTGCACAACTGCGAGGTTGCCATTTTAGTGCTGCGTAAGATCAATTTCCGAAACCTCTTCTCGCTCACACACAGCGGAAAGTTTTTAATTCTATTTATAGCCATGATCGGCTCCCCCTCGGTGCGTCATGCATGATATCATTTCCTGGGGCCACCTGGACTCTTATTCTTGCACAACATTATACCAGTCCTCTACATAAAATCTTTCTAAGTTCTACTAAAGACTGTATTTTTCCTCTCTTCTTTTACCAATAAAACATGGATTCGACCCCTTGAACCAATGGTACATGGGTTCAATATATATATATATATATATATATAAATTATATATAAACTTTTGAACTGACGGTGGTTTTGGGGTCTGAGGGATGTGAAACGCGAAGATATGTCGAAATTTTCCGGAAGTCGAAACATGTTACCCATTGCAATAGTTAGCTTTCTAACGAAATCTACCTCTGGTTGGTTCCTCAGTTTAGGGGCTGCGACAACGCGGTCATCTAACCCCGTGTACTTTGGGTGAGTGTAGATTCTGTCTGATAAACGGTGTGAATTGTAATGGCTGAATTAGTCTTAATTCCGGTAAGGACTGCAGACGGTCAATTTCAAGCAGTAGTTCCTAATGTTGCTACCAGGTACTACCGTCAACGACACCTAGCTGTAAACTTGGCTACTAGATGCCACCCCAACCAGCAACTCGCAACGAACGTTGGAACTTCCCCTCCAAAGGAAAGCATACTGAGGGATTTTAGCGCTCTTAGAAAATCCGTCGACTTCGGCCGGCTTTGAAACCGCGACCTTGGGCATAGATCTTCAGCATGCTACCAGTTACGTCACCGAAGCCGCTTCCCACTTAGTCAGATGGAAATACTGAATCTGATCTCGTGCAAGTGCGTTGTCATTGCAACGTCTGATGGCTCATCCCTCATCAATTTAGTAGTGTTGCCATGGCAACCTCTGATAGCTCTTGGCATTTTCTTATAATTCCGAAATTATTTTTCTCATCCCTTGGCGTAATGGTGGGTCATATCAAAAATTCTTTCAGACAAAAGTTTTAGGTAATTATTAGGGGAATATTGTCCATTTTGTACGGTTTTGATATTGTGCCTATTAAGAGAGATATGATTAATGTTTCCCGAAAAACCCACTTTTTCCCACCCCTTTGGTCAATGGTTGGTGTTATAAAAAATCTCTTCAAACATAAATTTTTGGGCTTTATCCGACACTTAGTATGAACGTTGAACGGATTCGATATTTCACATATTAAGAGAGTTATAGCAATATTTCACTTTTTCGAAAAAAGCCCCCCATTTTCACCCCCTTCGACCGATTTAGCCCAGTAACGAACTCGAGCGAGATTTTATAGGTATACATATTCGATAAAAAAAATTCAAAGTGATTGGTGCAAAATTACGGCAGTTATCGTGTCCACAAGAAACTGATATACATATATATATATATATATACATAAATTATATATAAACTTTTGCACTGACGGTGGATTTGGGGTCTGGGGGATGTGAAACGTGAAGATATGTCGAAATTTTCTGGAAGTCGAAACATGGGACCCATTGCAATAGTTAGCTTTCTAATGAAATCTACCTAAAAAATATAGTTGTCGGCATTATTGTAGTTACATCAGGAATACCAATACAAGCGTACAATGTTGCTCAATGACAGTAGAGTCAAGTACTGAAATATTAGTCCTTAGCAAGCTTCATAAATTCATTCAGAAACATGGTAAATCTTACAGCTCGATTCTGTAGAAATATATGCGGGGGGAGGGGGAGGGCTGTTGGCCCATCCCCTGGATGCGTAATTGCAAAGAACATGCATATTTTCTTGATTTGATTGAATAGAAACATGGCAATGGCATCATAATCTAACAAAGCAGTTCAGCAGATGCCACGCCCATTTCTGCTGTGTGCAGACTGACGAACAAAGCATTATTAAGGTGATAAATCGTTTGAATTCAACGGAATAACTTTGTGCAAGAAAGAAGTAACCCAATCTTTTCAATATCAGTCATTAAAAATTTTTCACCAAAATGAACAAAATATCGATTTTTATCTCCGGATGTCGCCTCACAATCCACTCCAACCTGACCATTTAATAACAATCACAGATATCACACTAAGCAAGAAAACTAGAGGGTCAATCACCACTATCAGCATCTCAACAAAAGAAAGCACACATAAGTAATAATTCTTGACAAGTTACGCTAGTTTATAATAACGGTTGAAACTAAATAAGTGTATATTAATAATAATAATAATAATAATAATAATAATAATAATAATAACCCTTGGCACTACAACCCATGAAGGACCTAGGCCTACCAAGCGACCGCTGCACAGCCATTTGGCCTGCAGATATTAGGGTGACACGTGGTCAGCGCATAGGGTCCCCTCGGCCGTTAATGTTGGTTTTCATGACCGGGGCGCTGCCTCACTGTCAGACAGCTACTCAATTGTCCCCACGAGGCTGAGTGCACCCCGTTCCAGCCCTCACGTCAGTTTCAAAAATCCCTGACGGAGCCGGGAATCGAACCCGGAGGTTCCGGGTGGGTGGCAGGCGCGCTACCCCAATACCATGGAACCGGCAACTAAATAAGTGTATACATGATGATGTTGATAATTGTTGTTTTAAGGTGCGTAACATCTAGGTTATCGGCCCCTATTGGTTTGGGTGATCGTGAAGATGATAATGAAATGTGAACTATAACTAAAACTAACTACTAACTTATATACTAGAAGAAGAAATGGTAAACAAAAGAAGAGTAAGGCAAATAAAGGACAGGAGGAAAAAAATACCCTCAACCCTCGAAGAATGCGGATTGAGGGACTTGGAAGGAAGGAGAGCCATGAAAGGCAGATAGGAAAGTGAAAGAGGAGAGGGTCCCCCCACAGGTAATGGACAAAAGGGGGAAACCGGACCCAGCTCAGAAATCGCTCTGGGTCGCCAACTCCCGAACTCATCAGCCGTGAGCCCCTGAGGGTGTAGCAATGTCCAGGTTGCACCAGAAGTGGTAGGGCTACTTACACCCTGCCTCCTTGAGGGCCTTGTGCAGAAGGCAGGAGATAACATGAAAAGAAAAAGAAGGCTGATCCCTCGCAAAAGGAGGGTATCAGAAAAGATGAGACAAGGGCCAATTATTACGGTAAATGAAGAGACTCCCTAGGTCTCGGATACCCTAATACCGTCGGGGTCGGAAGAGAACAAGAGTTGACCAAGAGAGGTCGACAGGAAGGATGACGGAGAGGAACCCGGCACAAGTAAGTGGAAGCAATGGCGGACTCAACTGGGGCCCCGTGGTCGCCAACCCACGTCCCACTAGAAACTAGTACACTGAGTGAAGTGTACGAGCTACGAGTGAGGTTAGTATTGGTCCCACTGTGAGCTGGGCAGCCGTCCGATATGACCAAGGTTCGAATCATGGCGTGGAGATTTTTTTTAAGGTAACATTTTGCTAGTGCCTGTCCTGTACACTAGACAGTGAGTAGCAAGGCTGTCAATGTTACCGTCGTAGAGAGTGTGCACACTCTGCACCAGACTGTTGTATGGCATCAGGTTTTGTATGAGCCTAGGTCACTAACACTGCGCCACGGTTGCGATAAAATATTACTATGTAAATAACTCCTTTAGTACATTTGTATCATATTATTTTGTGTTGAAATCAACGATTTCATTGGCGTATTCTGGTGCTTCAATAAACCATTTGATACTAAATATGTATTATTTTGTTCAGTGCATTCCAAAAAGGATATAACCTTACGCAGTTACGGATATATATGGATTTACCAGCACGAATAGCGGTCATTTTGTCTACGGGATGGCACTACCCACAACGATATGGCATGGTCAATCGGACCTGTTAAGTCTCTTCTACGGATACATATTCTATTATAATAGGCTAATATCCTACCGGTCACCTCCTTGAGGACAGTTTAAACCTCCCTGTGTACGATAAGCTGAATTGTTGGGGCCAGGCCTTGTTGAATCGTAAGTTACGGTTGGGCTATAATACTTGCATGATTCATACATTCACCATCTTGAAACTATTTGGTGGATGACCTTGTAGTTTGGAAAAAAACGTTTCCCACATTCAGGTATATTGTTGCAAAATTTGGTAGAGATCGGATGATTTGGTTAGTAGTAATTTGATTTGAGCTCAGAACATTTGGGTGGGCGCCATTTCGTTATTGTTATGATGGCGGTGATATACAACATGACACTGAGTTGTCCCTTGCTAGTGCTACCTCTGTACCAAAGGTGATTCGATTTGGGTTTCGTTGTGTTTGAATTGATAGGGGGGATAGATTTGCACACATACATGACCACCATCTGCAAACTATTGGGCTTATGACTTTGTAGTTCAGTCAAAAGACGCTTCCAACATAAAGGTATGTCGTTGCAATTTGGTAGAGATCAGATGATTAGATTAGTCGTAATTTGAATTAAGCTTTGATTATTTGCGTGACCGCCATTACGTTTCTGTCAAGATGGGGGCGATATAAAACATGACACTGAGGTGCCCTTTGCTAGTGCTACATCTGTACCAAATTTTCTTCAATTCGGTTTCACCGTGTTCGAATTGATATGGGGGGACAGACATTCAGAGTACACACACTCACACACACACAGACAGACAGACACACAATTTTTGGCCCTGTGTTGATCTCAGAAGTCTTTGTTGTTGGTTTTTTTTTGTAATAATCGAAAGTAGGCTAAAAACAGCATTACTTATGAGACATCCTAATATTTATTATTAATAATATTTTTGTACAAATAGCTTATGAAGTGCACATTCCAAGCAAAATTGAAGTACTGTATTAGCCATACGGCCCTACCCTTAAAATCTTCTGTAGTGTTGTTGTTGTTGTTATTGTTGAATAATTTATTGACCTTGCGAGAACACGGTGATGTATCCCCGTGTACTTTGGTGTATGTTGAATCTATTTATTAACCTGTGTCATTGTGATGGCTGTAGACTAGTACGTATTTTAAGCGCTGCCTTCTTAATCTAATAAAGATTTTTTGTTGTTGGTCAACACGTGCAGTTAGTCCACAATGGCGTAGAGACGAGCATTCTTGTCTGTCACCGTGGAGGTCCAGGTTCTATTCCCGACTCTGCCAAGAAAATTCTGGTTTGTGGGCTGGAACGCGATTGAATCAGCCTCATGAGGCAGAACTGAGAAGATGTCCGCTCAACCATCCTTAATGTGAATTTGCGTTGTTCCCCACTTCTTCTCCAGGCGAATGAAGGGATGGTACATAAGTTAAAGCCACGGCCAACTCCTACCCAAATCCCAACCCCAATTACAAATACACACACCAGTAGTACAGGCGTTCTTGACCTGTTTGAGACTGTGAGCATCAATCTCATGCCATAGGCTACCAAGTACCCGAGCATCATTAAATCGAATATAATAATAATCGAATATAGATTTAGGTATTAGGAAGTCGTTTTGAAGGCCTTTGTCTGGAGCGTGGCGCTCTATAGAAGTGAAACTTGGACTATTGGTGCAGCAGAAAAGAGGAGAATTGAAGCATTTGAAATGTGGTGTTACAGGAGAATGATGAAGATCAGGTGGGTAGATAGGGTTACAAACGAAGAGGTATTTAGACGAGTGGGAGAGGAGAGATGTTTCTGGTGACTGCTAATGAAGAGAAGAGATAGGTTGATAGAACACATACTAAGACACCCAGGAGTAGCAAGTTTAGTTATAGAAGGAAGGGTTGAGGACAAGAACTGTAGGGGTAGACCAAGGTTAGAATATGTTAAAGAGATTGCCTCGGATGTAGGGTGTGGTAGCTATGTAGAGATGAAACGATTAGCTCAGGACAGGGAGGCATGGAGCGCTGCATCAAACCAGTCAAAAGACTGAAGACTCAAACAACAACAACAACAACAATAATATAAACTTCCTGAGGAAGATCTTTAGGGCCGTTGAGAAACGATGGTGAATACAGGACACGGCATAACAATGAGCTGTACCATCATGTAGAAAGGATATCTCAAGTAATTCGGAAGAGAAGAATATCTTTCTATGGCCACTTAACCCGTATGAAACCCTAGCTAATCGCCAATGGGATATTTACCTATTTTCTTAACAATAAAACGAAGTGTCCCTGCTTTTGTGAGGTAGACAAGGATTTGCAAGAAATAGGGATCACCCACGCAAACGTTATGGAACGTGATCTTTTGAAGGAGAAGCTTGGAGCACACCACCAGTTCCAAGAAAAAGCGAAATTACAGGAGTTTCACAGGCAGCGAATGCGTGAACACTGGGCTAAGATCAAGGCCTAAAGACGGAAGCAGTTGAAATGATGTGGTCCATAGCTGGCCTAAACGAAGAAAGAAGAAGAATAATCACTAGTGGACCCGTGCGAGGACTCTCGCATAATGGGTTATTTGCGCCCCATGTGTGCAGACTACCCACCCGGAGCTAGTGCTATGCTGGCTGTACGCGACACAGTTCTGCCAGGGCCTATCTGGGTTGTGTACAGACCACCCGCCCGGCGCTAGTGCTATGCGGGCTGTACGCAACACAGTTCTGTCAGAGCCTATCTGGGTTATGTACAGACTACCCACCCGGCTCTAGTGATATGCGGGCTGTACGCGACACCATTCTGCCAGGGCTTATCGTCTTGTTTATTTTTCCAGTACTAATGAGACGATTTGGAAGATTTTTGTACAAACCACACCTTCTAACACCCTCTGGTTTAGGAGCTTGAGTTTTGTGAAGCATTCTTCTTAGCGTATCTCTACTTAATATAAAACAAAGTCCCCGATTCTTGGATGTCACAAATAATCTCGAGAACCGCTGGATGGATTTTGATGCGGTTTTCACCATTCTGTAAAGGATATCTCGAGGAAGGTTTCTGTTGAAAATAATTTATTTATGATGAAAGCAATCCAAGCAGTAACGATTTCAGTGAAAAAGTCGAATAAAAGACCTGGCGTCCGTGCGCTTTATAAGCTTACGATGGTCAAACTGTTAAAAATATCTATATACTATGAGTGTAAGAATTGTTCAGCTTGAAAAGTTCTACAAAAAGTCCGCGACAGCATCTCTCTATCTTCAATACATCACCCACTATAATTGTTTTTACGTTTCCATTTCTTCCAACAATTTCCATTCAATTACTGAGACGACAGTTTACAAGCTAGCTCTCGTGTTCACTGCTGGAGGGAAAACGACTAATGTCGTATAAAAGGAAATCTTATAAGACCTCGGTTAAAAGTAGCCTATCACCTTGCATTCATAACTGTTCCCGGGCGAAGCCGGGGCGGGTTGCTAGTTATATAATAAGATAATGCAACAATCATGCCCCTCTCCTTCCTTTGCCTATATCCCTCAGAAGTGTGCTGAAATAGCTAGGGGATTCACCGCTCACCAGCCATGCTGCAACTGCTTGCGTGACTCATGCAGATAAGGTACATTTACGTGTGGACAGTCGAGTCGAATCAGCATCTTACATGGTAATCATAAAACTGGGATGTTCAATTATTTTTACTGTAGATTAAAAATATAATTTCACAAAATAATGAAATCGCTGTCGAAACTTGTAATGAAAATACTATTATTCTGGTTCGTGCAACAGAATTTGGTTGGTTCCTTAGTTTAGAGGCTGCGACAACGCAGTCATGTAGCACCGTGTACTTTGGGTGTGTATAGGATCTGTCTGATAACCGCTGTTAATTGTGATGGCTGTATTAGTGTGTGTTATCTGTTTTAAATTCAAGTAAGGATTACAAACATTCGATTTCCAAGTAGTTCCAACTTTTGCTACCAAACGCCACCGTCAACGACCAACTGGTTCTGAACTTCGTTTCTAGATGCCACCGCAGTCGGCTCCTGGCGACGAACGTTGGAGCCTAAGAGCGTTAGCCAAATATAACCTATAATTTAGCTTCACATATGTGTAATTAGTGGAAGGTTCTTTATCATGCCTATGACTTGGGACCGCCGGCTTTACTTCCCCTCCGCAGGAAGGCATACTGAGGGATATTTAACGCTTCGTCCGGGTTTGAACCCGCGATCTTGGGTATAGAAGCTCAGCATGCTACCAACTACGCCACCGAAGCCGCCCAACGACAGTATTTGGATTGAAGAATGGATCTCAGGGCAGCTTGTGCTCGCGAGCACTTATAAAACCATCACAATGACACAGGTTATCAGACAGATGCTGCCCACACACACACACACACACCCAAGAACATAACATGGGGCTACGTGTCCATTATGTCACAAAGCTCGTAAATGAATAAACAATATCGCACGGCTAACGTTTTTGGCTGTCACACCGCAAATCTAGTTCGATTCTCGGCTCTGGCAAGAACTTTTAATTCTAGTGTAAGGACACTCCACCTCGTGAGGCAAAACAGAGAAGATGAGGGTTCGATACCCGCCTCTGCTATCCTAGAAGTGGTTTTCCGTGATTTCCCCACTTTCACTTCAGGCAAATGCCGGGATCGTTCCTAACTTACGACCACGGCCAACTCCTTCCCAATCGTATACACCCAATTTCCAAATGCACACACTATTACAGCCCTCACAATAACACAGGTTATCACACGAATTACACACTCAAAATACACAGGGCTACGTAGAGCTCTGTGCGGATAATCAAAACGTTATCCGTCTCGCATCCGCATGGCTGTCATCCGCATCCGCGCGTTTGTTATCCGAATCTACTGGCATTACAATCAGATTTTAATCAGATAAAATATTAAAGCAACACCTTTAGACATTTGAGGAGAAAATCCTTCCCTTAGGCTTTGTATGTCATGTGTTATGCTTAAAATGAATGGTATGCAGCCAGAATTACAACCCTTTTCAGTTCGGAGTGTTAATTGTGCTTAATGGCATAATTTGAATGAGATTAGCGTTAATCATCCATCTTACATTTGTCATGAAATAAATCATAACGGAAAACAAGATGTTCAGTAAAGAACATATAGCCTACTTTCTCCTAAATGCATGGGTATTGTTATAACTCTTTGTCCTTTTCAAGGAGTATGATCGAATGTTGGTTGTAGTAGCTTGTTGAAATACAACGTGCTATAGGGATATTAAACATGAATATGAGGTGCCCTTTCCTAGTGCTACCTCTGTACCAAATTTCGTTCAATTCGGTTTCACCGTGTTTGAATTGATAGGGGGAATCGATTTGCACACATACTTGGCCACCATCTGCAAACTATTGGGCTGATGTTCTTGCAGTTTGGTCTGAATATGTTTCCCACATAAAGATATTGTGTTGCAAAATTTGGTAGAGACTAGATTATTAGGTTGGTCGTAATTACATTTTAGCTTTTAACATTTGGGTGGCCGCGATTACGTTTCCGTCAAGATAGCGGTGATATAAAACATGACACTGAGGTGCCCTTTGCTAGTGCTACCTCTGTACCAAATTTCGTTCCATTCGGTTTCACCGTGTTCGAATTGATAAGGGGAATCGATTTTCACACAAATATGGCCGCCATCCGCAAAATATTAGGCTGATGACCTATTAGTTTGGTCAAAGGATGCTCCCTCCATAAAGGTATGTTGTTGCTAAATTTGCTAGAGATCGGATGATTAGGCTAATCGTAATTTGATTTAAGCTTTGAACATTTGTTTGGTCGCCATTGCGTTTCTGTCAATATGGCGGCGATATAAATCATGACACTGAGATGGCCTTTGCTAGTGCTATCTCTGTACCAAATGTCGTTCCATTCGGTTTCACCGTGTTTGAATTAATAGGGAGAATCTATTTTGACACAAAGATGGCCGCCATCTGCAAACTATTAGGCGAATGACCTATTAGATTGGTCAAAGGATGCTCCCTCCATAAACGTATGTAGTTGCAAAATTTGGTAGAGATCGGATGATTAGGTTAATCGTAATTTGATTTAAGCTTTGAACATTCGTGTGGCCGCCATTACGTTTCAGTCAAGATGGTGGCGATATAAAACATGACACTGAGGTGCCCTTTGCTAGTGCTACCTCTGTACCAAATTTCGTTCCATTCGGTTCCACCGTGTTCGAATTAATAGGGGTAATCAATTTTGACATAAAGATGGCCGCCACCCGCAAACTATTAGGCTAATAACCTATTAGATTGGTCAAAGGATGCTCCCTCCATAAAGGTATGTAGTTGCAAAATTTGGTAGAGATCGAATGATTAGGTTAATCGTAATTTGATTTAAGCTTTGAACATTCGTGTGGCCGCCATTACGTTTCTGTCAAGATGGCGTTGATATAAAACATGACACTGAGGTGCCCTTTGCTAGTGCTACCTCTGTACCAAATTTCGTTCCATTTGGTTTCACCGTGTTAGAATTAATAGGGGGAATTGATTTTCACACAAAGATGGCCGCCATCCGCAAACTATTAGGCTAATGACCTAGTTATTTGGTCAAAGGATGCTTCCTCTATAAAGGTATGTTGTTGCAAAATTTGGTAGAGATCGGATGATTAGGTTAATCGTAATTTGATTTAAGCTTTGAACATTTGTGTGGCCGCCATTACGTTTCCGTCAAGATGGCGGCGATATAAAACATGACACTGAGGTGCCTTTTGTTAGTACTACCTCTGTACCAAATTTCGTTCCATTCGGTTGCACCGTGTTCGAATTAATAGGGGGAATCGATTTTCACACAAAGATGGCCGCCATCCGCAAACTATTACGCTGATGACTTATTAGTTTGGTCAAAGGATGCTCCCCCCATAAAGGTATGTTGTTGCAAAATTTGGTAGAGATCGGATGATTAGGTTAGTCGTAATTTGATTTAAGCTTTGAACATTTGTGTTGGCGCCATTACGTTTCCGTCAATATGGCGGCGATATAAAACATGACACTGAGGTGTCCTTTGCTAGTGCTACCTTTGTACCAAATTTCGTTCAATTCGCATTCACCGTGTTCGAATTGATAGGGGGGGACAGACATTCAGAGAACACACACTCACACACACACAGACACACAGACACACACACACACACACAGACTCACACACACACATACACACACACAGACAGAGACACTTTTTTCGCCCTGTGTTGATCTCATAAGTCTACTTTCATTTTTTGCAAAAATCGAAAGTAGGCTAAAAATATGATATGTCATAAACATTCGGGTCTCAGTAATGAATAATGATATTCATCAAGTTCGGAACCCCTAGCTTGCAGGTTCGCTCCTGGCCGTGGTAAGTGAATTTTGAATGGCGGAAAAAATTACGACTCGCATGTCATACGATGTTGGCATGTCAAAGAACCCATTTGAATTCAGTAGGCCGTGTTCATAATGGCAAAATTAATCTCGGGAGTTTCCGCCAACACAAAGTTCCTCATTTCTCTACTAGAAAGCGCTATTGTGTTCAATGAGCTGAGATATATAACCTCCTTGACTTTCATAGTGCTTCAAGGAACAACGAAATTCGACATGCAAGCTACCCTCTGGGTGTCAAATAACAAAGCTTGCACCCGGCATCCGAGGCCATACGATATTATATTATTATTATTATTATTATTATTATTATTGTATTCTAAAACTATCCGAAAATTTACTCCAAACATCCACTATCCGCACAGCCATGCAAGCTACCGGTATATTCGCATGTCGAAAATTGTTCCGGATATCCGCGGGTTTATCCGCATCCCCGCAGGGCTTTATCTATATGACCACAATATCGCAGCCCTTAATATAAGCAACAAGGTGTAAAATTAATCTATGTATGTTTTCTTGATTAGCAATATTACGTCAAGATAAAGTTTACTCCCCACCCAACTTAATTGGGCCTCATTTAGTTTACATGTTGACCGAATGAAAAACAATTATTGTATTAGATGTTAGACCATCCTGCAGAATTGTATAAACTCGTGGGGCAGAACTGAGAAGAGGTGGCTTCGATTCCCACTTCAGCCATCCTGGAAGTGGTTTCTCATGGTTTCCCACTTCTACTCCAGGTGAATGCCAGGATGGTCCCCAAATTAAGGCCACGGCCGCCACCTTCCCAATCCTCATCTGAATTACAAATACACACACTTATACAGCCATCACAATAACACAGGTTATCACACAAATTACACACACACACACACACACACACAAGTACACGAGGCTACATGACCACAATATCGCAAACCCCCTAAATGAATCAATAACAACAACAACAACAACAACAACAACAAGAAGAAATGTATAAAATTACATGTCAAGTTTAGCCCAGAGTAATAACACAAAACTATTCAAAATTGACACGTCAGCCTTTGTCATGCTGTAGATATGATACTGGGTGTTATATCTAGACAAAAATCCCTGAATTGGGTGAATATTTTCAGCATTTGCTATACCAGTTTGGAACTGTTGGCAACATGTTAATTCGTATGATCAGAGGAGTGAAGTTTTTTTTTTTTTCAGATAATATAGTTATTTATTACTATGCTTCGTACTTTTTCGTGTGGTTGAAAGTCGGGAGAATGGGCCATGCAAGGCAATTGCTGTCAGGGGTCCATGCTCTCTTACCTGAGCGCTGCGGTCGGCAGGGGTAGATACCGGCTCCGAGGCGACATGGTTATGATCACACGTCTCGACGCGTACTGAATGAAGACCTAGTGCGAGCCGCAGTGAGCGCTACAGATCAATAGCGTCAGGGCGACCAACTGTAGCGTCCGGATACTACACTCAATCTATACAGGCTTGATACTTGTGAACTCAAGATCCCGGGAGATATTAGTGGGTTCACGGCTACGTACGTCACAACAATCCGATGTTTGTGTAGCGAGGCAGGAACCGGTGGTTTGAATGACAGAACTGCATTACCTAAAATCCCCCAGAAACGGAACCCACGCATTTCCTTAATTATAATAATAATAATGATAATTTATTTATTTATTTATTTATGTAGCGTATGGCTTTTAGTGCCGGGGGTGTCCAAGGACATGTTCGGCTCGCCACAGGCTTAGCTGCTTCAAGCGGACACCTATGGGGTGAGCTAAAAGTTCCGTTCAATTTCAAGTAGTTCCAACTATCGCCACCAGATGTCACTGAAATCTAGTGCTGAACGTTGGAACTTTGACAGAGCGTTTCAATGAAAACTAACCTATAAATTTAGCTTCACACAAGTTTAGTTAGTGGAAGGATCTTTAATACATGCCATAAATCTATGACATGGGACTGCCGGCCTTACTTCTCCTCCGAAAGAAGGCATACTGAAGGATTTAACGCTCTTTAAAAAAACGACGACTTCGGCCGGGTTTGGACCCACGATCTTGGGAACAGCAGTTCAGCATGCTACCAACTACGCCACCGAAGCCGCTTTAACGATAACAATCATACACATTATTTCAGTAGTATAGATTCCTCCTGTAGCTCTCACAATCGACTGATCGTGAAAAATGTGCATTTAAATGAAAGAAAATATACATTATCTGTGACGAATTGCACTCTAATTTCATAAAAATCTATAATTTCTTTAAAAAAAAATACTGTACTGTCCCCGTTTACCTGGATAGTAGGCTGTCAGATATCCGCCCCCTCAATCGGATTGCCAATTATCAATCGCACCGGCACAGTTACATCAATGAAAATGGCACTGACAGATACTATCGAGATAAGAGCACAGAAATTCACAGGAAATCATTGTGGAACACACCAAAATAGACGGGGGTTTATACTTACCGTTACTTACCTCTTAATTATCTCGGGGTTTGAGTTGACAACAGGATCACTAAAAGTCTGTTCACACAATAACCTCCACCATGACATTTAAAAATGAACCAGAAACGAAGACGAGAACTTTGAACTGTACAAAAGCTTTATTTCTAATAAAGGGTATGATTTTACTAACACAACAAAATATACGTGGCTATCAGTAGCCCAAGTCAATCTGACTACGTCCTCCAGTAGGACTTGCAAAAATTATCATACAACATGATGAAAAACATTTTAGCTCCCAAGAGCTCCAAATAACGTAATATTCATAACACTATAGGATTGGAAAAGGACGTCAGGGTGTGACATATATAGAGCATTTGGTTTCCTTTTAATAAACATTAGAATGGTATTTATAGTCGCAAGGCCAAAGTGTGTACGACCTCACTCCCTGAGAACCATATGTTGACACAGCTGCGGGCTACCTTCCAGCCTGTTGCATACTGGTCAAATGCACACCCTTCTCACATGCTAAGTTACGTAAGAGTACAGCCTGCACTCTCAAGCTTTTAAATGTCCACAAGACAACTCACATTATATTTACGCAAATCTTTCAAGTACTTTGCTCACGTCCTAGTGGATCATTATGTTAATTTCTTAAACTTGTTAACTTCAATCCAAATGTTTAATTAGCTCTTAAATGTTTATAACAAAATCACATAAATTATTTATAACAATTAGAAATTGTTTATAATATTTGTCAAAGACAATAAAAATATTATAAGCACGCCTTTAACATCACTCTCGTTTCATACTATTTTCAAAAATATTTACAGCAATTATTTACAATATTAACATTTAAATTGTTTAAATTATTAATTTAATAAATACATTAGCCACATGTTCATTCGGTTGGTAATTTTCATAATCGTGATTAATATAATCGACCAATGAAGGTTAGTTATACATGTTAATGTCACAATCTGGTTTAATAAAGGTTTTAATAATGATTTGTGACGGCAACCTTCATTCAAAATCTTATCTCAAATTCTTTCAAAACTCGTGTTAATTATAACAGTAAATCACTTGATTAATTTTCAACGAACTATAACAATCTTACTCCAGCGGAAAATCCTTCGCTAACAAGTTAATGCACAATCTGCATTAAAAATATGCCCAAAATCATCATATATTAATCTATATGGCATTTAAAACTTCTACATTACTTACAAAACTTCCACAAATAATTCTTTAACATTTATTCCTGTGGGAACCTCCTTCATATTCAAGGGCATTATATCTCAGCGACTTTCAACACGCGCTGCACTAGCGATTATACATTCATAGTTCCACTTAAAAATTTTTATAATCATTAATTGTTTCAAAGCTGTTTTTCTATAACCTTCGTGGATTTCATTCATGAACCGAAATGAAGTCAAAACTTGCCAATCACAAACAAATTTAATAGTGAATACGCTTATATACGCCTGTCTGGTCTATCAAAATTTAAGATTAACATCTTAAAAGAAATGTAGTATAAAAATACTATCTTCAAACAAAGTGCGACTAAAATGCAAAGTAGTCGAATAGAATCCAATTAGACTGGGGAATGCAAACATCGTTATATAATTCTCTAATTGAGAAAAACTCCTAACAAAAGTACTTGACTTTAATGCATTCAATAATTCATTATTAAAGTTACTCTTTCACAAAAGTGTCTATGATGCAATGTTCATTCATAACTGACGATAAATGTCTTTGTTGCAATCAATTCAAATAACGACTAGTATTTCCAAGATCGTCGACAACGTAAGAGATTTTAACGCTCTAAAATCATTTAAATGTTCTTCCTTCTTGATGATGACAGAAAATTGTTCAAAGTAATTAAACTGGGGTAGAATTACTTTAATAAAGTGACACGCTGTCTGAATTTAAATCTGCCATGAAAATCATTAACTTACAGTCAAATCGTGACTACAAAAAAAATATTAATTACTGAAAAATCCAAATATCAGTCTCAACTGATTCAAAATCATTAACTATGCCCATGACATCACAATGTCTTATTAAATCGTCGAAAAAGGCATAACTCATCAAGGTGTACTGAGAATAAGAATCTCAACAAGAAAATAGGGCAAAAAACATGAGGATAAAAATATGGGAAAAATGGTTGCTCAAACATTATTAGTAAACTCAAATACAATAAACGTTCACGACTACCTTATCTGCCGATTGACGTTCCAGAGGAAAATTCCCCAAAGAAGACTGCTGATGGATCCATTTCACCATGTTAAAGTTGAGCTCCATCCTCGAAATAAGAAATAGCACCCTCGGAGAATCGAACTGCTTCCTTCTCCGTGAATCGCTCTGCTCCTCGTAGACGAATAGACATCCTTCCGGCAATAATCTTCTTTGTGAGTCGGGATATCCCTGACCTCTCTTGAAAAATTCCCTGAAGTTCCAGTAGACAATCATCATGAAGTTTTGTAGAAATTTCCGAAGAAATTATTCATATTCAGAGTATGAAATTGTTTCTATGGCTGTTCGATGGTATTCAGCCTTTAATTACGAAACATGGGTGTAGATGGTATTCACCGCATGTTCGCTTGTGTGGAATAGCAATTAGCGAAGTTCCATGTCGCTATCTTACTCCGTTGAAGTATGTCCCAATTGCAATAAGCCCTTTTAGCCTTCCATCTGCTCTTCGGTTGTAGTGTCAGAAGAACAAACTGCCGTATTCAATTGCTCAATTATACTGGTATCGTTGTGTAACCAAGCAATCTGAAGTCTTTCTACTCCACTCGCAGCGTCAGCCGTTGCGTTGATTCTGGCTATACAAAGTGTTTCTCTAGTGGCGTGATAATCACTTTTGTCAGTCGTATAAAACTGCTAATATCTTGTAAACTAATCGGTCGAAATTGTTCAGCCTTTCTCTATAACTGCATGTAGCACTGCACAATACAATTATCTTATCGGTGACCGCTAACTGTTCGAAGCTAAACTTGTAGAAGCTTTCTAAGGTCCGTTTCAACTTCACCTAGTTTGACCTGGATCTCGTTAATATAATGGCCTCGCCACGCGTTATAAAGACGATTCCTTTCACTGCTGTTCACTTCGACGTCTCACTATAATGAATGTATAAGAAAAGAACTTTCACAATAGACTTCGATGATCTGAGAATGAGATCTCAGAATGATCAGAGAACGAAAGAGACTCCTCTCTTCTGCGCAAGCCCTTTTATTAACATCTCGATGGGCGTTACCATCCCTTCCATAGCGTGATACTGCGTCATCGCTAGAAGTTCCAACTTCGTTAATACATGACCGATTTTCAAAATTCAAAAACTGAAAATAAATTTCACCAAAATTCCAAATCAATGCTATTACTGCAAATGGATTTCCATAATTCTGCATTCCAAAAGTAATAAAAATACCATAGTTTCAGCAATCTCCGTCTTCCTTGAAACTATCGTTCATTGGTTCATGCCTCTCCTCCAATAGCATAGTTTCTTCCTCAGCAGAATTCCTCGTTTCCTGCGACTGCGTCGTAAATCTTGGAACATTCTGGACTAAATGCTGACGTCACTGAGAATCTCAGCTCAAGTAGCCTGCTGGCATAACATATACGTCATCCGTGCTTACGTCATGACTACCCACGTCATAACTATGACAGCCATAACTTTAATTATAATTTCAAATATAGCCACCGTGGTCTCTACATAATTCAATTACGGGGGCATTCTCCTCTCACCACGTTTTAAAAACAGTTGCAAATTGTTTTTAAACTCAATGTTACAAGTATCTCAACTCTCTTGAACACGAAATTGAATTATTACTGGCTTACTCTAGGATAGTATCTTTTTAAATTTCCAGCATTGAATTTGCCGTAAACGACATTATTCTCATCATCGTAGAGTTCATAACAGTTGTTTCCATAAGCGTTCGTAATCCTAAACGGCCCCAGGAACACTAATCCAAATTTGGGGTATATTTTCTTGGTCATATCAGCCTTGACAGGTCTGCGTAATAATACAAGATTTCCAACTTGAAAGGGTGTACCAAAACGTTTTCCAGCTACTCTCTTCAATCGTTTCTCTGCTGCTTTCTGGAGTTGTTCTTTTGCCTTGTCAATCCTCTGCTGTCTTCCTATGTCGGGATCTCTCGGTATGTGGTTGAAAAGATTATCCCACGGCCTTTCTGGGTTTCTTCCTAGATGAAGTCGCATTGGCACTTCTCCTGTGCTCTCCTGCACTGTAGAGTTCAGACATTCCTCAATAAGGGGTACAAATCTCACCCAACCAGAATGATCATTTGGACAGAAAATTCGACAGAATTTCGAAAATTCAGCCATATATCTTTCTGAGGAATTCGATTCAGGGTAACGCACGCTTGAAAATAAGTGCTTAATGCCAAGCCTTTCCATATCCGCTGCAAATTCCACGGACGTAAACTGCGTTCCATGATCTGACAGTAGATATTCCGGTATACCAGCTTTAGGAAATACAGCATTTTCCAGTCTGCTTACTACGTTCCTCGTGTTAGCTTTCTGCATGGGACTCATTGTAACAAATTTTGAGAAAACATCCACGGTCACCAACAAGTATTGGTTACCTTGGTATCCCTTCGGACAGGGGCCAAATATATCCGTCGCCTTAAGTTCGTTTGGCTTAGAAGGAATCATCGCCTTCGGTTTTCCCTTTAATAAAGCAGAAGCATACTTTGCTCTTTGACATTTGTCACAGGATCTAATGACCTTGGCAATGCTGGAATGCATGTTAGTCCAGATAAATCTCTCTTTAAGTGTATTAAGAGTTTTATCTAAACCGGCATGTCCAGTTGCATGATGAGCTACCCACACTAAATTGACAACAAGTTTAGGTGGCACGACTATTCGGAGTTTTGTATGCGCAGGGTCAGCATACTTGCATACAATGTCTCCATTCAAGACAAAATGTCGTGAATTTCTCCGTATAGCTTCATAGTCAACATCCGTATTGTCCATGTAACCCTTGAGGAACCTGTACATTTTCCTTATTGGAGCGTGTCTCTTCTGTGACACACCGATTCGGGCTAACCTCCTAACGGTTTCTTCATCTTCTTGCTCCAATTGTACATGGTGTATCTGCACATTTTTAATAGGGTTACGTGATAGAGCATCAGCCAGTAAGTTATCTTTCCCAGGCTGGTGGACGATAGTAGCGTTAAACTGTTGGGTGAACAAAGCCCAACGTGTCAATCTATCACTTGACATGTCAGTTTGCAACATAAACTGTAGTGCTTTATGGTCAGTAATAATGATGACCTTATGTCCCAGCAGGATTTTCTTCCAGGCTTGTAAAGCTGTCACAAAATCTAACGCTTCAAGCTCTGTCGTGAAGTAGTTTTCCTCGTGCTTTTTCAACTTCCGACTAGTGAACGCAATGTAGTGCTTGTTGCCTGCCTCGTCTTTCTGGTATAAGACTGCACTAATGCCTATTCTTGATGCATCAGACTCAATAAAGAACACCTTCTCAAAGTCTGGGTACTCCAGTTTCACATTATTTTTGAGCATCTCTTTTGCTTTCTCAAAAGCCTCGTCTGCAGCGGTACTCCATTTCCATCTGTTGTTCTTCTTGAGTAAGTCATACAGAGGAGCCATAATTTCCGAGTATCTTGGACAGTGGCTGCTAATAAATTGGCATGCACCTACAAATTCTCTGACTTGTTTTACCTTAGTTGGCTTTAGAAATCTCGTGATCGCATCTACTTTTTCATGTTTGGATGATATCCATCTTTATCAATAGTATGCCCCAAGTAATTTATCTCCTTCTTCAAGAATTGACATTTTCCAAAATTCACCTTTATGTTGGCCTCCCTTAAATTCTCGAACAACTTTCTCAAGTGCACTAAATGTTCTGCGGCGCTGGGTGAAGATACGATTAAATCGTCAATGTAGCAGATTACATTTTCTTTCACCTCGTCAGTGAGCTTACTATCAAGTGCTCGAATAAGTGCTGGTCCACTGTTAACCATTCCAAAAGGCATTCTGGCAAAGACCCATGACGTCTGGTCAAATAGGAATCCAGTGTACTGCATACTATCCTCTTCTAATTGAACTTGATAAAATGAAGACGTCAAGTCAAGAACGCTGAAACAAGCTCTTCCTTTGAATTTCCGAAGCAGATCTCTAATCTTGGGTGGTCTGTCGTTTTCTGGAAGAATCTTCAAGTTGATGGTCCTGGCATCGAGACAAAGACGTATCTGACCATTACTTTTCTTTACTACTGTGATGGGGTTTATATAAGACGACGCCTGTTTTCTAATAATCCCGTCTACCTCCATTTTTCTGATTAACCCTCGTACTTCTTGATAGTATTTCTCAGGAATGGGGTATATTCTCTTCTGGTAAGGGGTTTCATCTGTCAGCCTTATCTTGTACTTATAATCCTTAATCAATCCAGGCTTTTCATCGAAAATGTCTTGGAATTCCTTTATCAGATCCTCAAATTCCCCCTGAATTTCTTCAAATCCTTCAGTTTTTCTACTGGGTATTTCTTCTAAATTTTCTACTTCATTAATTATTGTATTCAAAATTTCTTCCCTAAGGTCTATATCCAGACTGTTTTTCACGTCCTGTTCTTCTATCTCTTCTGTGATTATGTACTCATCATTAAAGCTAATACTTCTGTTCTTCATGTCAATGATAGCTCCGACCTTCGATATAAAATCGATTCCAAGCACCATATCAAAATTGATCTTGCTCACCACAATGAAGATCTGTTCATAATTCCTTCCATTGATCTCAAAGTTCAATAACACTTGAATCTTGCATTTCACTGCCTTATCTTGGAATATCCCTCTCACTTTGACGGTAGAAACAGGTAGAACTGTCATGTTCTCTCCTCTTAGCAGACTTTGATAACATTCCTCTGAGATGATGGAAATAATAGCACCAGTATCCATCAGGGCTTTGTACTGCTGTCCATCTATCCGTACAGCAATAATAGGTAAAGCACATGGTCTTTCCTCTTTAACAATACCCCTCTCTTCTAGTAAATCTTCATCGGTAACTTCGTATATCTCATTAATCGTAATCAGGTGTGGTGTGGCAATGTATTTACAGGTCCTCACTGACGTTGAGAAATCGGCGTTTTTTTTTGTGTTACCGACCTCAAAATTCTGTTGGCTCGTAGAAGGCCCAGGATCGATTACAACATCCTGCCTTTTCTTTTGATTGTCAGCTTCTTTATCCCTTAATTCTTTTAAGTATTGCTGGCTTTCCTTCTCTCTTTGCTGATATTGATCAGGTGTCATAACCTGACTTTGAGTATTCTGGTTTCTATTTTGGTTTTGGTTATTCCTATTATAGTTACGATTATACCCATTGTTGTTGTAATACCTGCCTCTTCCATTGTAGTTTCCTCGGTTGTAGTTCCAACCTCTTCTCTGTTGATACGGTCGGTAACCTTGTGATCTGCAATTTCTAAACTGATTATTCCTGTGAGGACCTACATTGTCAGTTTTCTCCTGCTCTGGCTTGTCAGTTTGTTGGACTTGGTCCATATATACCGTATTGATTTCCTTATACTCCTGCCTTTGACCTTTCTGGACTACGTTAGGCATTGGGCTTGTGTAGTCTAACCTTCTTAGTAACTCATCCATGCTGGATAAATCCCTGATGTTGGACGAAATTATAAGTCTCCTCACCTCAACTGGCAGCATACGAGAAATCGCATCTATTAGTTGCTCCGTGGACAATGGGGGTTGCAAAAATCTCAAGCGGGACAACTGACTCGTAAAGAAATCAGCGTACCTCGTTGGAAGAGTACCTGAGTATTTTCTTGAATACACCTCCGCTCTTAACGAATTCTGCGCTTCTATGGACCAAAATCGTTTGATTAATGCCTCTGCAAACTCGTCAAAGTTACTGAATGTGTATCTAAATGCGCAAAACCATTCAAGGGGTCCTCCAATCAGATATCTCTCTACTATCTTCATCTCTCTCTCTCTGGGAATGTGAGCTTCGATGAAATAATCTTTGAGATTCCTTACATACTCTATAGGTGTCAAACTATCAGTGTTACTGAATTTTTGTGGTTTGTCCTCGAAATTCCTGATGACCGTCACGTTCCTCGGATATGAATCCGGATAGTTTTTCCCACTATCTCTATAATTCCACTCAGGTTCCATATTCCTCTCGTCATCCTCCTCTCTGAATCTGGATACACGTTCTTCAGGAGTCACGTCTCTTTCTTCTGGATCTAGGTGACATCTTCTAGTATACTTCCTATTCACTTCGCAAGCTAAGCCTTCTGTATCCTTGTCGGTGATTTCTGTTAAGACTTTCTTGACTATCTCTTCTTTGTAGTTCTCCATTAAACTAGCCTCTCCTAACTTCAAATTTTTCAGTTTACTCGTCGTTTCATTTACATCCGAGACAACTTTATGCATCTGTTCCTCTAATGAAGATTTTAAAGTTTGCATATCCTGATCTAGTTGTGTTCTATCGTCAACTTGTTTTTCGGATAGCGAATTTATCCTGACGCTTAAATCTTTCCTAATCTGTACTACTTCATTGTTAATTTCTATCTGCGTACTGGCAAGTTTTCTTTCAATCCTTTCCTGAATTTGGGTTACATGTTCCCCACTTGACTTATTCCACTCGTCTTTCCATACCGCTACGTTTGCTGTTAACATTTCGGCTATGTCTACTTCGATATCCTCCTTTAATACTCTATTGTGGTTTAATACCTGTGTTCTCATGACCTCTACATCATACTTCAACTCTGCTAAAGACGTTGTTGTTCTAACCGATTCATCGACTAACATAGTCGCTAATGCAGTTATATTACGCGTACAAAGAGTTTTTGAGTTTTCGATTTCTTCCCTGACTTTATTTACATCAGTTTGGACTTTAGTGATATCTACGAAAACTGTGTTGACCTCTACCTGAATCTTAGTTATGTCACTTTGCACCTCAGTTATATCCGCATGAATGTTATTAATGTCTACCTGAACATTGGATACCTCAGTTCTAGCTTTTTGAATTTCTTTTTGGACTTCCTCGACCTTGTCTTGGACAGTCGCTACATCGTTTTTGACAACAACTACTTCGGCTCTAGCACAAGAAATATCCCCTCGGACATTAGCTACATCTAAATTTAACATTGTAAGGTCTCTCTGTACCTTAGACACATCAAATTTAACATCATCAACATTTTTATGCACATTAGATACATCTGTGCGGATGTCAGTTACAGTATTTTCAATTCCTAGGGTATTAATCTGTAAACGCGACATATTATCCTCCAAATTAGCAGCACTAGTATGAAGAACCTTCATATTCTCCTCCATTCGACTAGTATTCCTAGCTTCCATCTCCTTCATACTACTATTCAAATTAGCAGACATATTACTATTATTCTCCTTCATCTTTGCATTCAAATTAGCAGACAAATTACTAGCATTTTCCTCCATCATCTGCTTCATGTTAGCAGACATCTCCTCTAACATTTTCTTCAAACTTTCATCTGCCATTACAATATTATTCAAAAATGGATTGCTGTAGGGACATACATCAAAAGAGCAAAATAACAACATTTGAGCAACACTTTTCACCATATATAAATTTGATCAATTTTCTGTCTTAAATCTAACTTATAACTACCTTATAATTAACCTTCGAAGATACTTCATGTTGAAACAAACTCAAGCACATGTTCAAATTTCTCTGGCTCATTTTAAAATATCCTAACACAAATAATTTACATTTACAATCCAAATAATTTAAATTTATCTTTAATATGACTAAAATGTCATAAGCCGGTCAAATAAAATAAGATTCCAGATTATAGGCGATTTTTCTAAGTTTTCAGCCCATTTAACCTTTCTCAAGTTGTATAAGATCTGATCTTTTCTGAGTGTAATTTTCCTAACACAATACAACATTTAATTCCTATATAATCACACTCTTAAATTCTACAATTGGCCTAGACATCTAACAAAGAATCAACCTCTTTATTTGAGTCTAATCGAACCTCACGTTTTAGGTGCGAATCTTTCTATTGACTCATCCCCACGTTGGGCGCCAATCTTTCTGTCCCCGTTTACCTGGATAGTAGGCTGTCAGATATCCGCCCCCTCAATCGGATTGCCAATTATCAATCGCACCGGCACAGTTACATCAATGAAAATGGCACTGACAGATACTATCGAGATAAGAGCACAGAAATTCACAGGAAATCATTGTGGAACACACCAAAATAGACGGGGGTTTATACTTACCGTTACTTACCTCTTAATTATCTCGGGGTTTGAGTTGACAACAGGATCACTAAAAGTCTGTTCACACAATAACCTCCACCATGACATTTAAAAATGAACCAGAAACGAAGACGAGAACTTTGAACTGTACAAAAGCTTTATTTCTAATAAAGGGTATGATTTTACTAACACAACAAAATATACGTGGCTATCAGTAGCCCAAGTCAATCTGACTACGTCCTCCAGTAGGACTTGCAAAAATTATCATACAACACGATGAAAAACATTTTAGCTCCCAAGAGCTCCAAATAACGTAATATTCATAACACTATAGGATTGGAAAAGGACGTCAGGGTGTGACATATATAGAGCATTTGGTTTCCTTTTAATAAACATTAGAATGGTATTTATAGTCGCAAGGCCAAAGTGTGTACGACCTCACTCCCTGAGAACCATATGTTGACACAGCTGCGGGCTACCTTCCAGCCTGTTGCATACTGGTCAAATGCACACCCTTCTCACATGCTAAGTTACGTAAGAGTACAGCCTGCACTCTCAAGCTTTTAAATGTCCACAAGACAACTCACATTATATTTACGCAAATCTTTCAAGTACTTTGCTCACGTCCTAGTGGATCATTATGTTAATTTCTTAAACTTGTTAACTTCAATCCAAATGTTTAATTAGCTCTTAAATGTTTATAACAAAATCACATAAATTATTTATAACAATTAGAAATTGTTTATAATATTTGTCAAAGACAATAAAAATATTATAAGCACGCCTTTAACATCACTCTCGTTTCATACTATTTTCAAAAATATTTACAGCAATTATTTACAATATTAACATTTAAATTGTTTAAATTATTAATTTAATAAATACATTAGCCACATGTTCATTCGGTTGGTAATTTTCATAATCGTGATTAATATAATCGACCAATGAAGGTTAGTTATACATGTTAATGTCACAATCTGGTTTAATAAAGGTTTTAATAATGATTTGTGACGGCAACCTTCATTCAAAATCTTATCTCAAATTCTTTCAAAACTCGTGTTAATTATAACAGTAAATCACTTGATTAATTTTCAACGAACTATAACAATCTTACTCCAGCGGAAAATCCTTCGCTAACAAGTTAATGCACAATCTGCATTAAAAATATGCCCAAAATCATCATATATTAATCTATATGGCATTTAAAACTTCTACATTACTTACAAAACTTCCACAAATAATTCTTTAACATTTATTCCTGTGGGAACCTCCTTCATATTCAAGGGCATTATATCTCAGCGACTTTCAACACGCGCTGCACTAGCGATTATACATTCATAGTTCCACTTAAAAATTTTTATAATCATTAATTGCTTCAAAGCTGTTTTTCTGTAACCTTCGTGGATTTCATTCATGAACCGAAATGAAGTCAAAACTTGCCAATCACAAACAAATTTAATAGTGAATACGCTTATATACGCCTGTCTGGTCTATCAAAATTTAAAATTAACATCTTAAAAGAAATGTAGTATAAAAATACTATCTTCAAACAAAGTGCGACTAAAATGCAAAGTAGTCGAATAGAATCCAATTAGACTGGGGAATGCAAACATCGTTATATAATTCTCTAATTGAGAAAAACTCCTAACAAAAGTACTTGACTTTAATGCATTCAATAATTCATTATTAAAGTTACTCTTTCACAAAAGTGTCTATGATGCAATGTTCATTCATAACTGACGATAAATGTCTTTGTTGCAATCAATTCAAATAACGACTAGTATTTCCAAGATCGTCGACAACGTAAGAGATTTTAACGCTCTAAAATCATTTAAATATTCTTCCTTCTTGATGATGACAGAAAATTGTTCAAAGTAATTAAACTGGGGTAGAATTACTTTAATAAAGTGACACGCTGTCTGAATTTAAATCTGCCATGAAAATCATTAACTCACAGTCAAATCGTGACTACAAAAAAAAATATTAATTACTGAAAAATCCAAATATCAGTCTCAACTGATTCAAAATCATTAACTATGCCCATGACATCACAATGTCTTATTAAATCGTCGAAAAAGGCATAACTCATCAAGGTGTACTGAGAATAAGAATCTCAACAAGAAAATAGGGCAAAAAACATGAGGATAAAAATATGGGAAAAATGGTTGCTCAAACATTATTAGTAAACTCAAATACAATAAACGTTCACGACTACCTTATCTGCCGATTGACGTTCCAGAGGAAAATTCCCCAAAGAAGACTGCTGATGGATCCATTTCACCATGTTAAAGTTGAGCTCCATCCTCGAAATAGGAAATAGCACCCTCGGAGAATCGAACTGCTTCCTTCTCCGTGAATCGCTCTGCTCCTCGTAGACGAATAGACATCCTTCCGGCAATAATCTTCTTTGTGAGTCGGGATATCCCTGACCTCTCTTGAAAAATTCCCTGAAGTTCCAGTAGACAATCATCATGAAGTTTTGTAGAAATTTCCGAAGAAATTATTCATATTCAGAGTATGAAATTGTTTCTATGGCTGTTCGATGGTATTCAGCCTTTAATTACGAAACATGGGTGTAGATGGTATTCACCGCATGTTCGCTTGTGTGGAATAGCAATTAGCGAAGTTCCATGTCGCTATCTTACTCCGTTGAAGTATGTCCCAATTGCAATAAGCCCTTTTAGCCTTCCATCTGCTCTTCGGTTGTAGTGTCAGAAGAACAAACTGCCGTATTCAATTGCTCCATTATACTGGTATCGTTGTGTAACCAAGCAATCTGAAGTCTTTCTACTCCACTCGCAGCGTCAGCCGTTGCGTTGATTCTGGCTATACAAAGTGTTTCTCTAGTGGCGAGATAATCACTTTTGTCAGTCGTATAAAACTGCTAATATCTTGTAAACTAATCGGTCGAAATTGTTCAGCCTTTCTCTATAACTGCATGTAGCACTGCACAATACAATTATCTTATCGGTGACCGCTAACTGTTCGAAGCTAAACTTGTAGAAGCTTTCTAAGGTCCGTTTCAACTTCACCTAGTTTGACCTGGATCTCGTTAATATAATGGCCTCGCCACGCGTTATAAAGACGATTCCTTTCACTGCTGTTCACTTCGACGTCTCACTATAATGAATGTATAAGAAAAGAACTTTCACAATAGACTTCGATGATCTGAGAATGAGATCTCAGAATGATCAGAGAACGAAAGAGACTCCTCTCTTCTGCGCAAGCCCTTTTATTAACATCTCGAGGGGCGTTACCATCCCTTCCATAGCGTGATACTGCGTCATCGCTAGAAGTTCCAACTTCGTTAATACATGACGGATTTTCAAAATTCAAAAACTGAAAATAAATTTCACCAAAATTCCAAATCAATGCTATTACTGCAAATGGATTTCCATAATTCTGCATTCCAAAAGTAATAAAAATACCATAGTTTCAGCAATCTCCGTCTTCCTTGAAACTATCGTTCATTGGTTCATGCCTCTCCTCCAATAGCATAGTTTCTTCCTCAGCAGAATTCCTCGTTTCCTGCGACTGCGTCGTAAATCTTGGAACATTCTGGACTAAATGCTGACGTCACTGAGAATCTCAGCTCAAGTAGCCTGCTGGCATAACATATACGTCATCCGTGCTTACGTCATGACTACCCACGTCATAACTATGACAGCCATAACTTTAATTATAATTTCAAATATAGCCACCGTGGTCTCTACATAATTCAATTACGGGGGCAGTACGAAGTGTGCGATTTGCAGATACTGTTGCTGCAGGAAGATGAAAAAATGAAAAATCCACAGCCTGCTTCCAGTCTCCGACCGGGTCAGGAATGGAATGAATGAAGCCCCCATCTAGCGGCGAGGATATGAACTGTGCCGGCTGCCGAGGCCTGACGCACTCCTCTGGGGCAATGATTAAATGAATGACAGATGAAATGAAATGATAGTGGAGAGTGTTGCTGGAATGAAATTTTGACAGGGAAAACCGGAGTACCCGGAGAAAAACCTGTCTGCCTCCGTTTTGTCCAGCACAGATCTCACATGGTGCTGCAGGAAGATACGCTCCATAATTGCTATCCACTTCACATGTCATTTTAACATTCTAAGGTCTTTCCTTTATCATTTTGCATGGATTTTAGACACAGTAATTTAAAGGAATGAGTACTCAAATCGTATAATTTCAGAAATATGGAATAACCGGTGAGTGTTACGGCTAAGCTGTCAATCAATGGACTCAGCACACAAATGACATTAGCAGTGACGAATTGCTTTCTAATTTCATAAATATAAATTTTTGTAAGAAGTGTGCGATTTGCAAATGCTGTTGCTGTACGAAAATACGCGACATCATTGCTGTTCAGTTCGCATTTTCGCCGTAGGTACGCCTGAAACGTAAATAGTGTTCTATAATCATTTGGTTCAAATAAAAACATAACCTTTCTCCTTAAGTCTCTTATTATAAACCTATTGGTGAAAGTATGGCTTATGAACATGCGAGATTTCTCGCACGGTCCGCTAGTAATAATAATAATAATAATAATAATAATAATACAGGGTAGTATCCACTCGTTATCTACGAGGGTAGATCAAAAATTCTTCGTCCCTATTTTTTTAGCCAAACATAAATACACAAAAAGGTAACTACAACTATACTTAGCCTACTGTTCTACGAACCTTACACTATTTCTCCACATAGTCTCCACATTTGTTCAGACGTTCTTCCTATCGCAGCACTAAATTTCGGATGCTCCTGTGGTAGAATTCATCCGGCTGACTGTGGAACAATGGTTGGACTGTTGTCTTGGCGTTATCGTTGTATGGGAATCGCAGTCCTGTCAGGAACTTCTTCAGTGGACCAAAAACGTGGAAATCACTAGGGGCGAGGTCTGGACTGATGGTGGGTGGTCCAGACTCTCCCAGGGAAATGACTGGAGCTTGTTGGTGGTTCTGGTAGCCACATGTGGTCTCGCATTGTCATGGTCCGCAGACGAAGTTGTAATGCAGCCATCAGGATGGAACACTGAGGCAAACGAAGAAAAAATATCAAAATTACAGAAGGCCTATAGTATCATCTGGAACAGATATAACAAAACATCAATATCGAAGAACGCAAAACTAAGATATTACACCACAGTAATCAAACCTGAAGCAATATACTGTGCCCAAATCCAGTTGCCTGGATTGAAGGGTACAAGCCGTGAGCCTAGATTTGAGGGAACAGGCCACGATTCTAAGTTCGGATATGGATGTTTGAATAGCGCGCTCCAACCTTCTTAGAAGCTTTTCGAAGGAATTTACAGCCAAGAAGTGGGTAAGTGACGTAGGAGGAAAGCGTCATAGTCGAGGCTATATGTCACTATATATTTCCCGTTGAGATGGAAACATGAAACCTAGATCAGATTACTGGCAAGAACAAGAGAAGAAGAATGAGCTTTGTTTCAAAGAAATTGATTGAACAGAAGCCGAGTTATGAGCTGTTTTAGTTCCAGCGTTTTCGCCGCAGTGACCTCGAGCCAGCAAGCGGATGGGTATATAAGGCGAGCCTCGCAGGCAGAGGTATGTTCACTTCATCACAAGCACTCCGTTGACTTGGTCGTGCTACGCTACGTAAGCGCTCTAGCCGCTTGACTATCAAGGAACTTCGAACATCGTTATTATCGCCGAGCACATGGTTGCATTTAAACTTCAACTTACAGCACAAGCTGTGGACTTAGAATTTTCGACAGTACATGGTTACTGAAAGTGTTAAACTATTTCGAGTGAGTTTAGAACTTTTCTTCGATTTCACAGAAGTGACATAAGTCTGTGGCACTTGGTAATTTTTACCGCTACAACTTGGACATATGGTAGACTATGTCTACAACTTTTTCTTCAGTCCACATTCACTTAGAGCTGGATTATTTATATCCAATAGTTGGACCAGCCAAGATAAGTCAGTAACTTCAAAACCAGTATTGCATATTACAATTCGAAAGCCGAATGGGAATACAGGTTTAGCCTCGTGCGATCTGAAAAGTGAGAAGCTTCGCCCAGCCAACTCGGCAGAATTTGTAATTGTGCTGAAAAGATTGTAAGAGTATTGGAATACTGATTGTATCACAGTGGGTCTTGGTAATTATTTCATAATGGATTGCTTGGATCAGACCCCTGTCAACTACACTTCATCTCTTGAAGTTGCCAACATTTTTCTGCAAGACATTATAATCGCCACTATGTCTGCGTAAACAGCTTGTGGGTATAACATGGAAGCTGATACGAGAATATAAGTACGCGTCCTAATGGGACAGACAACAGGAAGACTGAGTAGTCTGGTTCAGTCCAGATTTCTACCATCAAGACCTACAAGAATGTAAGCTGCAATTTACATTATTTCTATGCGTAGTTAGTTGGATTTTCTCGTATTTTCTACAGTCTTGCCAACACTTTTTTTCTCTATAGTCATCGATATGTTTATTTGCTTTTGCAAATATTTTCTTTCGAAACTTGAGCTAGGACCTGAGTTGATTTGTACTCAGACTTATACGATTCGATATTTATGGACGATCAGAACGAGCATTTATTTTATTTCTATATTTTTTCCTTATTGCTGTCATTAGCCGTCATAATTTGAGATTTAAGAATTAATCGAAGTTGAGGAATGGATAGTTATCCATCATTTTGAAGTCGAGGGTGATATTCCCCGACCAGTTTGTTAACTTTAAACCTAGTTTTGAAGATAATAATAGTAATAATAATAATAATAATAATGGGATTTAATAATAATTATTATTTTTCTATTTTTCTGGAATAATTATAATAAACATTTGTGATTTATAATAATCATTTTCTGGTTGTATAATTAATACAGTTGACATTTGAAGTCATACTCTAAATCGGATATTTGTTAATTCCGAAGGTTAGTGGTTAACACATGCCCACTTATAATGAACAGTTAAATTCAGTGAAATTGTTTCACGTTTGCATTTCATATTTAAAGCTTTGATAAAGACACGGAAAGAAGTGAAATGGGAAGCTAAGCATGTATAAAGCAGGGTTTTTGCTAGAGTTTATATAAAATAAAATCATTATGACGCAGCGTCTTTCACAACGTTTGCTAATATTAACACTGTGTGGAATTTTTGATGGTGAAATTATATTGGATATTGTCGTAAACTCATTGGTGAGGTTTACTGATTTTTGAATCTTCCATTTGTCATAACAAGCAAAGGCTTGATTATTTTGTATAATTTGGGAAGATGTCATTGTGTGTGTGTGCAGATAATTATATGCCATTCTGAGTGCGCAATTTAAGTCGCAGGAATGGGGTTGTGTAAAATGGAGCACCAATCAAATTGTAGGATGGATGTTTTTGATGTAGTAGGGGAATCGTTTTCGCCACACTATCGTCGTAATATAACCACAGGTTATTTTGTGAACCATCATTATTAAATTACTGTTGATCCACGTGTTTGAAAATATTTCTAGTAATTGCTTACCCCGAATATTATTATTCTACTAGTTCCTTTCATTCAGGAAAGCTTTACCGTTGTCTAAATGCTGATTTTTAACTCTGTGATTTTTATCACGTGTCAATCATATGGGCTAATGCTGTTGTTTGAAATTGTTACTTATTAACAACCACTATAAGCTGAAAGGATTTTCAGATCCTATAAAAATAAATACACATTTTCTTTAATAAGTTGATGCTGAACATATTTGACATTTTGTCAAAATCACTTTGATGATAATAATAATGATTTGTATCAGTATAAAACATGCTAAATGATATTTCAAATTTCCTAATTAATGTTTTCAAGGAATAATTAATTAATTAATTTGTTGACTGAATCCATGTGGAATGGAACTTATATTTGGGATAATTATATGTTTGATTAAGTCAAAATTAATTTTGACAGTCTTTGGATTGAGATATGTTTCAATAGATATTTTCTGTTTTTTTTTAATCCACAAAAATGCTCAAGGTCCATGTAAATCATAGTGTATTTCACTTATTATGAACAACTTTGTATTTGACAAATCCTAATATTACTATTGCCTAAGAAGTGTTAGTCGAAATGCTATGATAATAGTTTTGAGAAATGAACAGTGAAAGTGATTTTCCAACCAGTGATAAATTTTCTTATTGATCTTCAACGTGTGAATGCTAAATAATTTAGGGATCAGTATGGACGATTGACTTTGCGCTCATAAAACCCTACCCCTGTACATAATTATGTTGAACGAAGTCAACAGGACTGATATTCTGACCTCTCGTTTCTACTTTGTTAGTGTATATTGTGTAAATAATTTATTCTTTTCCAGTGATCTTTTACGCCATTTTGGGCATATTTTCTTCATGTCTTTTTAAAGTTTTAAATAAAAATGAGATAATTTTATGGTGTGCAATCACCGTTTTCATGAATCTCCTTCTATCCTTATTGTTGCGTCGAGCCGAAAATCAGTTAAGCATTTTTTGTTGGGTCTTTGCATTCGACTTTAACCCATCTGGCGCCCCGAGATAGTTTCATTCTCGTGCTGACTGATTTTTGGTAAAATGCATATGTGGTCGTCCGGACTTCGGTCCAAACGGGCACAATACGTCTCAGAAACCTTGGTTTATTTTCGGTTCATTGCGACATCGTGTTCATGTAGCCCCGTGTACTTGGGTATGTGTAGCATTTGTCTGATAACCTGTGACACTGTGATGACTGTATTAGTGCGTGTATTTGTAATCGAGGTAGGATTTGGGTAGGAAGCGGCCGTGGCATTAAGTTAGGTACCAAACCTTCCTTTTCCCTGGATTAGAAGTGGGAAACCACAAAAAACCACTTCCAGGATGGCTGAGGTAGGAATCGAGCCCGCCTCTCTTCAGCTTTTTCTCACGAGGCTTAGTACCCCGTTCCAACTCCTCAGAGTAGAATTAAATTTCTTGGTGACAGCTACTACGCAACGAGGCGGACAATCTTCAATCTATACAGAAACCAGACAACAGCTATTCGAGCTGAAGGACATGAGAGAGAAGCTGGTATTCCTAAAGGTGTAAGGCAAGGCTGCAACTTATCACACATACTGTTCAATCTATACATTGAAAAAGCAATGAAGGAAATTGGAGAATAATTCAAAGTAGGAGTAAAGATTCAAGGAGAAATAATTTCAACTCGGAGGTTTCCTGATGACATCGTCATCTTAGCCGATTCATAATAGAATTTGAATGAGTAAAATGGTATGGACTCCGTCGTTGTAGTTTGAGTCTTCAGTCTTTTTAACTGGTTTGATGCAGCTCTCCATTCCTCCCTGTCCTGATCTAATCGTTTCATCGCTTCATAGCTACCACACCCTACGTCCGAGGCAATCTGTTTAACATATTCTAACCTTGGTCTATCCCTACAGTTCTTGTCCTCGATCCTTCCTTCCTAGGTTGCTATTCCTGGGTGTCCCAGTATGTGGCCAACCAACCTATCTCTTCCCTTCATTAGCAGCCGCCAGAAACATCTCTCCTCTCCCAGTAGTCTTAATACCTCTTCGTTTGTAACCCTATCTATCCATCTGATCTTCATCATTCTCCTGTAACACCACATTTCAATCGAATCAATTCTCCTCTTTTCGGCTGCACCAATAGTCCATGTTTCACTTCCATAGAGTGCCAGGCTCCAGACAAAGGACTTACAAAATGACTTCCTAATACCTAAATCTATATTCGATGTCAACAGATTCCTTTTTTGTAGAAATGCTTTCCTTGCCTGAGCTAACCTACTTTTTATATCCTCTGTGCTTCGTCCATCACTGGTTATTTTGCTTCCTAAGCAACAGAAGTCTCCTACTTCCTTTAGTTTTTCACCTGCCAATTTGATGTCCATAGAGTATTCTGATTTATTTCGGCTGCATTACAATATTTTTGTTTTACATTTATTATTTTTAATGTTAATTCTTTCCTCAGGACGGAGTCCGTACCATTCAAAATCTCATTCAAATCCTCAGGCTTGTCGGCCAAGATGACTATGTCATCAGCAAATCTCAGAGTTGAAATTATTTCTCCTTGAATATTCACTCCCATTTTAAATTTTTCTACAATTTCCTTCATTGCTTGTTCAATGTAAAGATTATGGGTGATAAGTTGCAGCCTTGCCTTACACCTTTCTGAATACCAGCGTCTCTCTCATGTCCTTCAGCTCGAATGACTGCTGTCTGGTTTCTGTATAGATTGTAGATCACCCTCCTATCCCTGTACTTTATTCCAATTGTCTTAAGGAAGGAATTCATGATAAAAATTAAAAAAAGTAAAACAATAATAATGGAATGCAACCGAAAAAAAACAGAATTATCTATTGACGTCAAATTGGCAGGTGAAAAGCTAAAGGAAGTAGAAGACTTATGCTACTTAGAAAGCAGTGATAGATGAAGCAAAGAGAATATAAAGAGTAGGTTGACTCAGGCAAGGAAAGCATTTCTACAGAAAAGAAATATCTTGACATCGAATATAGATTTAAGTATTAGAAAGTCATTTTTGAAAGCCTTTGTCTAGAGTGTGGCGCTGTATGGAAGCGAAACTTGGACTGTTGGCGCAGCAGAAAAGCGGAGAATAGAAGCATTTGAAATGTGGTGTTACAAGAGAATGATTAAGATTCGATGGGTGAATAGAGTAAAAAATGAAGAGGTATTAAGACGGGTGCGAGAGGAGACATAGGTTGGTGGGTCACATACTAAGACGCCCAGAAATAGCAAACTTAGTTATGGAAGAAAAGGTTGAGAACAAGAACTGTAGGGGTAGACCAAGGTTAGAATATTTTAAACAGATTGCCTCGGATGTAGGGTGTGGTAGCTATGTAGAGATGAAATGATTAGCTTAGGGCAGGGAGGAATGGACTGCTGCATCAAATCAGTCAAAAGACTGAAGATCCATACCACAACAACAAAGAGAACAATCAATGAACTATTCGCGTTCGAATCCCCGCTCCACCAAAAATGTAAGATTTGATGTGAGGGCTGGAACAGGGTGCACTAAACCTTGTGAGGACGGTTAGTAAAAGAAGTAGCACATCATGGTCTAATGGCCTAAAACTAAGGTGATACAATATAAGGTGGCCACGTGTCCCTCACAATCCATAGGTTATGAAAAGCTGGGTGTTCCCGGGGTCATCTGGTGCTTTTCAGCCAGTCAACACGATTGTACCCAAATTAGATGGACCCTTACACAGAGGAATTTCAATTCAGTCGAGTGCAAACAGTGACCAAGTGAACTGCTCTCAACAGGGCCACGCAAGACTCAACCCAGATAAGTAGCCTGTACAATACAATCTGAACTGACCATTTATAACAACCACATATTCACTCCAAACAGGCAAATTCCGGAGTTCAATCACCACTTCCAGTATCTCTACAAAACATTACATAGACTACAACTAACACATACTGACGAGTTGCATTATCTCAACTAATACTGCGACTAAATAAGTGTTCATATTGTAAATATTTTCACCCATACTTTCAGACATAGATTTTACAGCCAAAGTGCGATGGACCTGATGATGATCGCTTGACGAAACTGGTCATCCAAGTGTGTTTATTAATCTCATGTAATTTTCTTCAGGATTGGGAAATTACCCATCTCATTTGGGTACAATCATGTTGATCGACTGAAAAGCACCAAGTTTTTGTTTAGTAAGGCAACACTAAACAAGTAGTTCCGTGAAGAACTATACAGCTTATTTTCATATATCCTACTCATGTTAATTGTCTCTATCTACATACAAAATGTCAGTTTGATTGTTGTGATAGATTCGTAGAAATTGAGAACCGTGTAAATATTTCAGATGGTCGCCATGTTGGATTTTTATTTAGCCTATGTACCATCACCTGAAGATTATTGTGTACGTGTGGTATTCAGACTTCAATCGCATGATTAAGAGACAAGAAGTAAAAAATTAATTTTAAAATTTTGCACAGCCGCCATCTTGAGGTTATGTAAACAATTGAACTAAATTAGATGTCGGTGCATTACAATATGCATAATCATTTACTGTACCACATTTCACTGCGCTCAGATGGTTAAATCACGAGAAAAGTCTATTAAAATGTTTCAACTTCGCTTGGCCGCCATGTTCGTTTTGTACTTTACTGGTTTTTGAAAGTTACAAAAATAAACTTGTAACAGTGCCCTTTAAAATTTCAGGGTAATATCATAAATAGTTTCGGAGATATTGAATGCCAGTGAAATATTTCGCACAGCCGCCATGTTGAGGTTATGTAAACAATTGAACTATATTAGACGCCAGTGCATTACAATGTATATAAACGCTGTACCATGTTTGACTACGTTTGAATGGTTAAATCGCGAGAAAAGTCTATTTAAAAGTCTCGAATTCGCTTGGCCGCCATGTTGGTTTTGTAGTTACCAGGATTTTGAAAGTCGCATAGGTGAACTTCTAGTAGTTTCCTTTATCACCGTACAAATTTTCAGGGTGATATCGGTAATAGTTTCGGAGATACTGAATTCTGGTGAAATATTTGGCACAGCCGCCATGTTGGATTGGTGAGACACAATAAAATTTGAAGGGCACGGTCGGGGTCGGCCAGAATGGTGCTATGATCTTACTGAGTTTCATTGAAATCGCTCCAACCGTTTAGAATTTATTAGGGGCACACACACACACACACACGCACACGCACACGCACACGCACACACAGAAAGACACACGGACAAATGGTGATCTCATAAGACTATTTTTTTTTTTTTTCATAAAATGAAAATAGGCTAAAAATGGCTTCTAACACCATAACGTACAGTATATTTTGGTAAGTGTTTTTAATGTTATTGCCATTTTGTGGGAGCATGTGGAGTCCAGTGCTTGAAACTTAATTGTATCGAGTAGTGGACAAGAGCTCATTCACTTAGTGAGTCAATTAGCTTGAGATTGTGCTCCAATTTCCTCTCAGTGGAGCTGCTGTTTCTAGGCTATTGCACAACGCTGGAGTTTCAGCAATGTTGCACCGTAAGAAGCATTACCATCATTAAAGTGGCAATGTTGCCTCTTACCTGCGTATTGTATAAAGCCTTGCGTGGATGCGGATATCCGCAATTTTTTTCGCCATGCGGATATAGTTTACATGGCTCTACGGATAGCGGATAAGATACGGATTATGTTTGGAGTAAATGTGTGGATAGTTTTTGGATTACAATCCGAACTTGTTGGATATCATTACTAGGACTCGGATGTTATGAAACTTATTTTTCCGTTATTTTATTTTTCATGACAAATGTAAGATGATGATTTAAGGTAATATCATTCAAATTATGTCATTAAGCACAATTAACACTCCGAACTGGAAAAGGTTACAATTCTGGCTGTATAACATTCATTTTAAACACAGCACATGACATACATAGCCAAAGGGAACGACTCTCTCCTCATTGTCTAAATGTGTTGCATTAATACTTAATACTTTATCTAATTACACCGACCGCGATGGCCGACAACGCTAAAGCTCTGCCTCGTGTCTCGCTGGCATCGGGAGGGCGTGGGTTCAAATCCCACCTAGGCAGTCCTGAAAATGGTTTTCGTGGTTTCCCATTTTCACCCCCAGGCAAATTCCGGGACGGTGCCTTTCAATAGGTCAACGGCAGATTTCATTTCATAATCCCTTCCCTGATCCGACCTGAAAAGAAAAGTACATGGCCATTGGCTGCATTAATAAAATTATAATGAGAAATATTATTGTAATGCCAGTAGATTCGGATAACAAAGCCTCCGTGGCTTAGGGGGCAGCACGCCGGCCTCTCACCGCTGGGTCCGTGGTTCAAATCCCGGTCACTCCATGTGAGATCAGTGCTGGACAAAACGGAGGGAGACAGGTTTTTCTCCGGGTACTCCGGTTTTCCCTGTCAAAATTTCATTCCAGCAACACTCTCCACTATCATTTCATTTCATCTGTCATTCATTTAATCATTGCCCCAGAGGAGTGCGTCAGGCCTCGGCAGCCGGCACAGTTCATATCCTCGCCGCTAGATGGGGGCTTCATTCATTCCATTCCTGACCCGGTCGGAGACTGGAAGCAGGCTGTGGATTTTCATTCAGTAGATTCGGATAACAAACGTGCAGATGCGGGGCGGATACGGTTAACAGTCGTGTGGATGCGGGGCGGATGCGGATAACAGTCGTGTGGATGCGGGGCGGATGCGGATAACAGTCGTGTGGACGCGGGGCGGATGCGGATAACAGTCGTATGGATGCGGGGCAGATGCGGATAACAGTCGTGCGGATGTGGGACGGATGAGGATAAAAGTCGTGCGGATGCAGGGCGGATACTTATAACAGTCGTGCGGATGTGGGACGGATACGGATAACAGTCGTGTGGATGCGGGGCAGATGCGGATAACAGTCGTGCGGATGTGGGACGGATGAGGATAAAAGTCGTGCGGATGCAGGGCGGATACTTATAACAGTCGTGCTGATGTGGGACGGATACGGATAACAGTCGTGTGGATGCGGGGCAGATGCGAATAACAGTCGTGCGGATGTGGGACGGATACGGATAACAGTCGTGTGGATGCGGGGCAGATGCGAATAACAGTCGTGCGGATGTGGGACGGATACGGATAACAGTCGTGCGGATGTGGGACGGAAGAGGATAAAAGTCATGCAGATGCGGGGTGGATGCGGTTAACAAACGTGCGGATGTGGGGAGGATGAGGATAAAAGTCGTGCGGATGCGGGTTGGATGCGGTTAACAAACGTGCGGATGTGGGGAGGATGAGGATAAAAGTCGTGCGGATGCGGGGTGGATGCGGTTAACAAACGTGCGGATGTGGGACGGATACGGATAACAGTCGTGCGGATAACGGATGCGGATAACGTTTTGCTTTTCCACGCAGATGTGTAGGACATTTGACTCTTACGTACATGGCTTCGTTTCTACATAGATGTGTTTTAGCGCTGGAGATCTATCTATGTTGAAGTTAATGATTTATTTAGGGGCTTTGCGACATCGTAGACATGTGGCCCCGTGTACTTGGGTGTATGGAAAATTCTGATAACCTGCCTTATTGTGATGGCCGTATAGTGTGTATTTGTAAGTAAAGCGAGGATAGGGAAGGAGACGGCCGTGGACTTAAGTTAAGAACCATCCCGGCATTTGACTGGAGTAGAAGTGGGAAACCATGGAAAGACACTTCCAAGAGCACTGAGGTGGGAATTGAACCCAGCTCTTCTCAGTTTTGCCTCACGAGGTTGAGAGTACGCCGTCCCAGCCCTCAGACTACAATAATATTTCTTCTAAACATAAATTCATAGTCCAACCTATGCTCTATTCCACAAAGATCCTTTATTCACATACTTCACAACCTGTTGACCATCTCAAAATAGTATTGCATATGGACATAAAATGAAACTTTTTGACATGAAAAATTCCAAAGCATTTTTCAAAACATTTTTAGACTGCTTTATAGGAATATACAATACCTACTTTACACATATATTATTTTATGGAAATGTATTCTTATTACCATCAAATTAAGCCCACATTTGTTACAGATCTGTTTTTAACTATGTTTGTAAGATATTCCGTGGATTAATATTAGAAACCTAATAGGTCAAATTAAAGATTAACCCTTAACCCTAGCAATAACATGCTATATTTCAAACCACGAGCTAACGCCGGGAGTAGGGGGGGGGGGGCGTGTATTTTGTGACCCCCATAAAAATTCCTTTTGTGTGATTTGCATTATCCTTTAATCAACATATCTTGTATTTTGAACCTTAAATAAACCTTAAATGGCAAAAATATAACTTAATTAACAACAGTTGCAAACAAAATCAAAAAATTATGAAAAAGGAAGTTCAGAAAGTAAATTATTCACTGATCATACTCTTCACCATCTTTAACACACGTGGAACATACGACTGTCCTTTACTGTGTTTTTCGCATGTGTACCTCTTGCAAACAGAACAAATTATGGTGGTTTTGTTAACTTTGTTGTACGTTTACCCTTACTACAGTGCACGGTATGATGAGGCACACGAACTACCAACGTGGGGGTTTCCGTGCCCACCAAAAGAAAATTGTTAATATCTTATACAAGAATTACAATTTTTTTAAAGTAAATGTGTGGTTAGGTGACCGGATTCAAAGTAGACAATAACTTTCTGTACAGTAAACGTAGAAAAGGAATACCATGAATAAACCTTAAAAAATGGAACTGGTGGGCACGAAATCACCCCCGTTAATATTGCGAGGGCTAACGTGTATTTTCCGAAATAATCCGCGTCAATAACTTTGCCTTGCGTGTCGTTTACGATATATTCAGCAACGTAATTCTCGCTCTAGTGAGTCGCGTACAAAATATATTCCGTAGGCTATCGTAATTTTACATTTATTTACGGTTGGTGGCTGGTATGTATTAGAACCGAAAATAACTACATAAATCATTTCATTTACATTTTTCAGGACATTTTAGATGGATACTTGAGTTTGACAATACAGTATCAGCTGATGTGCGATGTAAACAGTGTAGTGTTGGACTCTTACGATAAAAATGTAGTTGCTATATCAAGGTATTTGGAATATTCGGACAGTGATTACAGTGATTTTGAAGACAGGGTTGAAGAGATTGAGGGTTTAACATCAATGACAATGCTTTCCGCGATGTAAATTCCGTGGTTTCCCTGTTTTCTTCCTTTTCAATGTATTTCTGAACAATATGAAAAGTAAAAGAAATCAGAAAGTCTTGAAAAGTTTACTTGAAGAAATTATCACTCAAAGAATAGTGGAGCATATTTCAATGACACTGGAAAGGTTAATATAATTGTTCAAATTTGAACTGTTGGAAATTATATTTTATAGCATAATATTTTTATAAACATCATTTTAGTATATTCTAATAACAATTAATTACAATTAATTTCCTCCATATCTTGATTTAAAAACTCAAGTGAAATATTAACAGCAAAGCTTTGCTCGCAATTACTTTAGTTCTTTATAACAACACCTCTGAAGAAGCCCATAATATGGCTGAAACTGGTACATTTTATTAATTAAATTATTAATTTAGTTATTATTGACAAAGGTGTAATAAATGTAATTATATTCATTTCATTAAATCTTCAAAAAGGAAAGCCATTAGATATGATTAAGTCCATACCACCTCTCTATGCATAAATACATGTGATGATGGCCTCCTCCCTTGTAAAATTTCAATCCGGAGGTAAACTAGTCCCCCGTTCGGATCTCCGGGTGGGGACTACTCGAGAGGGGGTTAACATCACAGAAGTGACAAAAAGGAAATCTGACATTCTACGGATCGGAGCGTGGAATGTTAGAAGTCTGCTAGGAAGTGGAAAGTTAGAAAACTTAGAAAGGGAAATGGATAGGTTGAGGTTAGATTTGGTTGGGATTAGTGAAATGCGCTGGCAGGAAGAACAGGACTTTTGGTCAGGAGACTATAGGGTCATTAGCACTAAATCAAACAATGGCCAAGCAGGGGTTGGTCTCATATTGAGTAGAAAACTTGGACAGCGGGTAGAATATTATGAGCAATACAGTGAACGGATTATTGTAGCAAAAATCAATACTAAAACTACGTGCACCACAGTGGTACAAGTCTATATGCCTACCAGTCAAGCTGATGATGAGGATGTTGAAAAGGTCCACGAAGAAATAGATGACATTCTGAGGTATATCAAAGGTGATGAAAATGTTATAGTAATGGGAGATTGGAATGCTGTGGTAGGAAAAGGGAGAGAAGGGAAGATAGTAGGAGATTTCGGATTAGGTGAAAGGAATGATCGAGGAAGCAGGCTGATGGAATTCTGCACCGAACATGATTTGGTCATAGCTAACACCTTATTCAATAACCACAATAGAAGAATATACACATGGATGAGACCAGGAGATACAGGGCCTTACCAAATCGACTTCATTATGGTCAAGCAGAGGTTTCGAAACCAGATTTTGGATTGTAAAACATATCCTGGTGCTGACATAAACTCCGACCACAATCTGGTTGTAATGAAATGCAGATTAAAGTTGAAGAAACTGAAGAAAAGTCAAAAGCCAAAAAGGTGGGCAATAGACAGACTAAAAGTAAAGGATGTAAACGAAAGATTCAAGAAGAGTATAAAGGAAGGACTAATCAAAACCCCTAAACAAACTTCAATTGCAGACGAATGGGCACTTTTGAAGAATGAAATAACAAAATCCGCAGAAGAAAACATTGGTAGGAAAGAAAGAATAGGTAGAAAACCGTGGATCACTCAGGATATACTAGAATTGATGGATGAAAGGCGGAAACACAAGAATGTAAGAGATGAAAAGGGGAAAAGCAGAATACAGACGTCTGAGAAATGAGGTTAACAAGAAGTGCAAGGAAGCGAAAGAAGAATGGTTGAAAGAGAAATGTGCAGGTATAGAAAAGTGTCTGAAATTAGGAAAAGTAGACACAGCTTATCGAAGGATTAAGAATACTTTTGGGGAAAAGAAGACTAAGTGCTGTAATATTAGGGACACAAATGGAAAGCCTCTAACAGATAGGGAAGAAAAGCTTGAGAGATGGAAAGCTTACATAGAGTGCTTGTATAAGGGAAAGGAGATTGAGAATCATGTCATGGAAAGGGAGGAGGAAATTGATGAGGATGCAAAAGGAGATTTAATATTGAGATCAGAATTCGACAGAGCATTAGAGGACTTAGGCAGGAACAAAGCACCAGGCATAGATGATATACCGATTGAGTTGCTACGCTGCATAGGAGATGAAGGTCTGATCAGGTTATTTCACTTGGTGTGTAGGATTTATGAGACAGGTGAGGTACCCCCTGATTTCAAGAAGAATGTTATCATCCCTATACCAAAGAAAGTGGGAGCTGACAGATGTGAAGATTACCGTACAATCAGCTTGATTACTCATGCTTCAAATATCCTGTCTAGAATAATTTACAAGAGGATTGAAAGCCAGATCGAAACGGAGTTGGGTGAAGACCAGTTTGGTTTCAGGAGAAATGTAGGAACAAGGGAAACTGTACTAAGTCTTAGGCTGATTTTGGAAGGTAGAATAAGGAAAGATAAGAGAACGTTCATGGCATTTGTAGACTTAGAAAAGGCTTTTGATAACGTTGATTGGACTAAATTGTTTGACATTTTGAAATCTATTGGAATAAAGTACAGGGATAGGAGGGTGATATACAATCTATACAGAAACCAGACAGCAGTCATTCGAGCTGAAGGATATGAGAGAGAAGCTGGTATTCAGAAAGGTGTAAGGCAAGGCTGCAACTTATCACCCATACTTTTCAATCTTTACATTGAACAAGCAATGAAGAAAATTGGAGAAAAATTTAAAGTGGGAGTGAAGATTCAAGGAGAAATAATTTCAACTCTGAGATTTGCTGATGACATCGTCATCTTGGCCGACAAGCCTGAGGATTTGAATGAGTTTTTGAATGGTATGGATTCCGTCTTACGGAAGGACTTCATGATGAAAATTAATAAATGTAAAACAAAAATACTGGAATGTAGCCGAAATAAATCAGAAACCTCTATGGAGATCAAATTGGCAGGTGAAAAGCTGAAGGAAGTAGGAGACTTCTGTTACTTAGGAAGCAGAATAACCAGTGATGGACGAAGCAAAGAGGATATAAAAAGTAGGTTGGCTCAGGCAAGGAAAGCCTTTCTACAAAAAAGGAATCTGTTGACATCGAATATAGATTTAGGTATTAGGAAGTCATTTTTGAAAGCCTTTGTCTGGAGCGTGGCGCTCTATGGAAGTGAAACTTGGACTATTGGTGCAGCAGAAAAGAGGAGAATTGAGGCATTTGAAATGTGGTGTTACAGGAGAATGATGAAGATCAGATGGGTATATAGGGTTACAAACGAAGAGGTATTAAGGCGAGTGGGAGAGGAGAGGTGTTTCTGGCGACTGCTAATGAAGAGAAGAGATAGGTTGGTAGGACACATACTAAGACACCCAGGAATAGCAAGCTTAGTTATGGAAGGAAGGGTCGAGGACAAGAACTGTAGGGGTAGACCAAGGTTAGAATATGTTAAACAGATTGCCTCGGATGTATGGTGTGGTAGCTATGTAGAGATGAAACGATTAGCTCAGGACAGGGACGCATGGAGAGCTGCATCAAACCAGTCAAAAGACTGAAGACTCAAACAACAACAACCATACCACTACGTATTGCATTTCTTGTCAGAGCCGGAAATGAACCCAGACATCCAGGGTGACAGACAAGCATGCTAGCAGCTACACCATGAGGTCCCTCAGGGGCTCACATTTAGTGGGACGTGGGTTGGTAACCACGGGGCCCCAGCTGAGTCCGGCATTGCTTCCACTTACTTGTGCCGGGCTCCTCTCCGTCTTCTTTCCTGTCGACCTCACTTGGTCAACTCTTGTTCTCTTCCAACCCCGACGGTATTAGGGTATCCGAGGCCAAGGGAGTCTCTTCCTTTCCCGCCTTAATTGGTCCTTGTCTCATCTTTTCTGATACCCTCCTTCTGCGAGGGGTCAGCCTTCTTTTTCTTTTCCTGTTATCTCCTGCCTTCTCCTCAAGGCCTTCAAGGTGACAGGGTGTATGTAGCTCCACCACTTCTGGTGCACCGTAGATATTGCTACACCCTCAGGGGCTCACGGCTGGTGAGTTCGGGAGTTGGCGACCCCGAGGGATTCCTGAGCTGGGTCCGGTTTTCCCCCTTTTATCCATTACCTGTGGGGCGGACCTTCTCCTCTTTCACTTTCCAATCTGCCTTTTATGGCTCTCCTTCCTTCCGAGTCCCTCAATCCGCATTCTTCGAGGGTTGAGGGCATTTGTTTTCCTCCTGTCCTTTATTTGCCTTATTCTCCTTTTATTTTCCATTTCTTCTTCTAGTATATAAGTTAGTTAGTTTTACTTATAGTTTACATTTCATTATCATCTTCACGATCACCCAAACAATTAGGGGCCGATAACCTAGATGTTAGGCCCCTTAAAACAACAATTATCATCATCATCATCATCAACAACACCATGAGGTGGTCGATCTATCTGTGATTATCGCGGACATATTTCCGACACGATGGTTACTATGGCAACAAAAGTTCGTCATCTAGGCCTATGCATTCGAAGTCCAGACGCGTTGAAGCGTGTTTCATGGCCATTGCTGCAATTCATATACTGTATAATCAACAAATATCCGATTACTAGGTACCATGGCAACATGGACAAACTTAGATTCCAGTTGTTCAACCGTGAGCTTTACTTCTAATACAAATAGGTTGTTGGACTCTTTAAGGGCGTTAAAAATCCCTGAGTTGGCGTATGCCTTCCTTTGGAGGGGAAGTAAAGCCGGCGGTCCCACGTCATTGATTTATGGCTTGTAAAAGAACCTTCCACTAACTAAACTTGTATGAAGAAAAATTTGTATGTGAGGTTTGATTAATGCTTTTAAGTTCCAACGTTTGTCACCAGGTGCTGGTTGCGATGGCAACTAGTAATAGCGAAGTTCACAGCTAGGTGTCGTGAACAGTAGCATTTGGATGCGAAAGTAGGAACTACTTGAAATTGTCGACTGCTGTCCTTACTTGAATTTTTAAAAAGTCCTCTTGGCACGCCGGAAGGCGGAGGTAGATTTCACCGGGCAAACTTGGGGATAGGTGAAAATAGGCAGAATATGCAGGTTTTCGTAGAAGGATCAGACCTCATTTATTGCGAGGAAGTATTTTATAATTGGAGATTAATTAACATTATTTCCGTCGTTTAATGCATATTTTAAACATTTTATTGCCTTATGGGGACGGTGACCTTCTTGTCATTTGGGGCCCATCTTTATACTGGTGGTTACACTGTCCTTATGCAAGTTTTCGACACTGATGTGTAACTATCTAACGGTCAGTTGCTTCTTCACGCAAAATTTTATCACCCGCAGAGTTGTTGGTTGGTTCCTCAGTTTAGGGGCTGCGACAACGCGGTCATATAACCCCGTGTACTTTGGGTGAGGGTAGAATCTGTCTGATAAACGGTGTGAATTGTGATGGCTGTATTAGTCTGTAATTCAGGTAAGGACTGCAGACGGTCAATTTCAAGCAGTAGTTCCTAGTATTGTTACCAGATATACCGTCAACGATATCTAGCTGTGATCTTGGCTACTAGATACCACTGCAACCAGCAACTCGCAACGAACGTTGGAACTTCCGCCTCCAAAGGAAAGCATACTAATGGATTTTTAGCGCTCTTAGAAAATCCGACGACTTTGGCCGGCTTTGAAACCGCGACCTTGGGCATAGAAGTTCAGCATGCTACCAGTTACGTCACCGAAGCCGTTTCGCACTTAATCGGATGGAAAACTGAATGTTATCTCGTGCAAGTGCGTTGTCATGGCAACGTCTGATGGCTCATCCCTCATCAATTTAGTAGTGTTGTCATGGCAAACTCTGATGGCTCTTGGCATTTTCTTATAATTCCGAAATCATTTTTCTCATCCCTCGGCGTAATGGTGGGTTATATCAAAAAAAACAGACAAAAGTTTTAGGTAATTATTAGGGGAATATTGTCCATTTTGTACGGTTTTGATATTGTGCCTATTAGGAGAGATATGATTAATGTTTCCAGAAAAACCCACTTTTTCCCACCCCTTTGGTCAATGGTTGGCGCTATCAAAAAACTTTTCAAACATACATTTTTGGGCCTAATCCGACACATAGTATGAACTTTGAATGGATTCGATATTTCAAATATTAAGAGTGTTATAGCGATATTTCACGTTTTCGAAAAATGCCCCCCCATTTTCACCCCCGTTGACCGATTGTGCCCATTAACGAACTCGACCGAGATTTTATAGGGATACATTTTCTGTAAAAATTTCAAAGTTGTTGGTGCAAAATTGCGGTAGTTATCGTGTCCACAAGAAAGTGATGTATATATTGAACCCGAGGAGGTTATGCTGACTGGAATCGAACGTGGTTCTCAGAGACTCTGATCTCAGTATAAAGGTTCCATCAGGGAACGAACCAGAGATCTGTAGAGGCAGTTTCATGGTAAAAACCCCTCGAAAGAAATGTGTATTTAATCACTGGTGTGATTTTGGTGCAATGACATTATTTATGAAAATAATGCAGGGAATAATGAGCAGATTACAGCATTATTAGACTACTTTGTGTAGGCTATACGAGGCTTGAAGCACGGAGAGGACAGAGTTGACATTTTACAAATTAGCCCAGGATTGTAGGAGGGGCTCAGTGGAGCCATGTCCATCTCTGTGACCCCATTCTGTCGTCTGGAGCAGGGGGAGGCCTGAATAATGACCCAGTTATTCCCCGACGGAGAATAGATTTGAGGAGTGGGAGGAGAGATGCCCAGGAAAATCATTGATTACTCGTGATTGGAGCAACGAATTGAGATGAGAGTTGCTCACAGATGAATCTTTTGGCAGGAGGCTAATTTTAGAGTCTTTTACCTGCGAAATTGAGGCATATTTAACGATGTGCGGAAGGACTGTGAAACTACCATTATGCGCGGATAGATTTGAGAATGTTGCCGGGGAATACCCGTAACATAGCGTCCCACGCTATGGAGAAAGGAATTAATATTAATTAATTGGACGAGCGATTCCTTTGCACGCAGATAGTTTTGGGATCTGGGAAGAGAGAGGAACCCAATGATCATGGTTTGGAGACCAGAATCATGCTGGGAGAGGAGCCAAGATTACGCGGGAAGATTTCGCCCTACTTTCAGTAAGAATCTGATATAAGGGAGTAGACCCTTGGAGGAGCTCTCAGTCGACCTCAGTTCAACTCAGTCGACCTCAGTCTAAGCCCAGTCTCTATCAGTTGAAGCTCAGTCTACGCGCAGTTCACGTGCAGTTTGCACCCAGTTGTAGCTCAGTTGCAGTAAGTTGCAATCAGTATGCAGCAAGTACGAGGGCAGTATGAGACAGTATGTAAGCAGTCTACAGCAGTCTTCAAGTAAGTTACGAGCAGTCTTCAAGTGAATTTTCAGTCAGTTACAGCCACTTCGAAGCAAGTTCGTCAAGGCAGAACGCATGGCGGTTCTACTCATAATAGACGCCGAACAAAGACTGGTACATGTAAATGAAGCATTTAATAAGCTTGTATGAATAATAGTCGTGCTATAGGCATAATCAGCAGTACGAACTATGCCGTGTTCAGTTACGAAGCACCGTATAAGACTAATGGCAGAACTATTGTAAATAATTATTTGTGTAAAGTATTGGACAGTGTTAAGCGCAATGTGTAAAGTATTGACTGATCGTATATGTGTAATTACGATGGTATGCGCTAATGAAACTCTATGACGTGGTTGGTAATGTCATGAGAGTACCAGATGATAACACTCAGCACGGGAGCTAGCATATGTATGCAACGCAGGACGCTTACCGTAGGAGTAGGAATATAAAAACTGTTGGTGAATTCCGAGAGCAGGTAAACCAGACTTTCAATCAGGAGTTGATATGAGCGCGGGAGATGCTGTCGACGCCTGCAATTTCGATCCTTGCTAGGGAATTTCAGCAATGAAAAGCGTATAAAGTGACGTGTGTTAAGTGTACAGCATATGTAAAATATCCTTTAAAGTAGTGATTAGATAAGTGTTTCACATGTGTGGGAGCGATAGCTTCCTGAGAGTTATGCAACGTGTCGTGTTGTTGATGAAAATTATGTGTTCTGAAATGTGTGTATTCAAGATGAATATGTCGCGTGTAACCTGCTAATGGCGGGCGACAGGGAGAAATATGATTGGTTGGAGCCACCATAGACGCCTATAGAGATGTAAGTACCCCACAAGTTATGATTATGTAGAAATATGGGCCATTGCATGTTGTGATTCCGTAAAGATGCCAGTAAAAATCAGTTTAGGAGGCAGATCCTCCATGCTTAATCATTATTGTGTTGATTTTTATAGAGTTGAGATGTTAATTTGCATCATTAAGTGGAGTAATTATTCCCACTATGAATTAAGAATGGCAATCAGTTATGTAAATGTGACGAACGCGATTGTTCGGATTTTTAAGACGTTTAGCTATGTCGGATTTTTGGTAAATTTATGTGAGAATAATAATAAAGTAATGATTTTGGTCATTTATGTCAGTGAGATTAATAAGAATAATAATAAAGTAATGATTTTGGTCATTTATGTCAGTGAGATTATGGTAATAATAATAATGAATATTAAAAGTATGAATGAACACATCAGGAAACAAATAAATGTTATAAGCGAGAGATTTACGCTAATTGCAAGACTTACCAATCTAAGCAGTAAGATGATACAGTAAGATTACATTACAGTAATTAAGGAAAGAAGTTTTATATCAGAATATTGCATATATTCAGTAATGATGCCAGTAATGAAAGAGCTTTTAGTGCATTGATTTTGCAGCTTATATATGAGAAGCTTATAGAGTAAATGATAGATTTCTCTTAATAATATAGGTCGGAGGGCGTAGCATTGAGTAAAGGGGCCAGATGGTCTATTCTACGTATGAAATCTCCTATGTCATGGGCATAAGTGGAGATATACCAGAGTTGTAGCGTGTACCCTAGCTCTGAGGAAGGATATGAAAGTGTTCCGGGTTGGAATCCTGTGATAGAGGCGAGGAAAACGAGGACACCTCGAAACTCTATGATTTCCCGAGAACTTAATGATGAGTTATTTCCGCTCGTGGTAGCGAAACTCATGGCGACAGCTGCAGTGAGCGCCTATATGTTACTTGAGGCCAGTAATTATTATATCCTCTGTGTAGGAGTAATTATAAAAGCTCATTCAATACCTGTTTGCATAATAGTCAATTAAGATCCTTTGGGATATGTGTGTCGGTCAGACGACAGTATTTGTCTTGTAAATCTCTACTGCTTAGAAAGGAAAGCATTCAAACCGTTAAGGAGGGTCGGGGTAATTGGTGGAACACCCATCCCACTTCCTATTGTGTGCCGATTCCTCTAGTGGAGGGTCTTCAGGCGGGCACTCGAACCGTCAAGGCAAGTTGAAAGGAAAAGATTTTAGACCCTGGTAAATGACATATAATGAAAGATTGTTATGTTGAGTAATATAGCCATGTGGTTTAGGAACACATGGATAATTATAGATCATCCTGATGGTTCATTATTTTAGCTATCTGACGAATAGTTAGACGATGTATTTGTACTGTCACTGAGACCAAGTTATGAAGGTGGTTACTAGATGCCAATCGCCACGAGAGCAAGGTAGTCTATTGTACCATCCGACATAAGCTATAACGTAACGTTTTATGGAGGAATCACATACAGCATGCAGTGGAACCATATAAATAGAGGAAGTGGAGGGGTAGCTTACATAATTATGGAGTTGCACGTTGATTGCGGTGCAACGTCCGAATAGGTAATGCATGAAAGCATTTGTTTGGTGAGAAGAGAAAAATCAAAACACGCACGGCACACATAATTGTTAAAACCAAGAGGTTTAAGGAATAATTAATTTGTGATATTAAAGAAGTCACATTGTATGACTGTTATGTTAATGTACAGTTTGTATTGATGTCGTAGGTGCATCAGCGCACCAGAATATCTTTATGAAGTTCACATAAGGGTACAGCTTTATAGTTTAATATGATTTTATTATGATTTCATTTTTGTTTAATTGTGGATTGTGGAAGTAAGATTTTTGTTTGCTTTGTTTTTTTATGGTTTTGGGATTGTTTTTGTGTTTGAAGCCATGATTTTATATACTGAATTAAAGTTTTAGAATAGAGTTGTGCCTTATCATTTGTAGAGTTGTTACCTTATAGCCTCAAATCCAAAATATGCACTGCTCATTTGGGGGAACGGTACACGCCTGAGACCTGATGCTAGCTGGAGGCAGCTGCATATTTACCATCGAGATTACTCACATGGGTACATGGGATTTGATGTCCTATATTGTGATTTGAGCTATAGGTACGACTAAAGTCGGTCAGATCTAGTGCACACAACTCTATTAAAGTAAGAATTAACGAAGTAGGGAATGACCGCTCCTATCCATAGATAAGTTCCGATACGTACATATAAATTTTGATTGATGTATAAGTGCAAGTATTTCTCCTATATGTAATATACCTATAATTTATCATGGCCCAAGCAACGTGGGGCGGTATTAATTCATTATGGAACCGCCTGCGTCAGTGCAATATGAGCGATCTTGGCATTGCACGTGCATGGCATATATGTAACTTAACTGCATCTTCTATTTTTATCATGGCGCCCAACGTGGGGAACTTCTGGGATTTAGGGAAAACCCATAGATTTTTTATGGTATTTCATGGGGAAAACCATAGTAATTGTTTTGCCTCAAACTGTGTTTGAGTGATTTTTGAATTCAGTAGGCTTTTTATGTAACGCAGAATCTCTCTATTGAGAAGAGAATTGCCCAAGGGTATGAGCGCTACATACCAGATCCACAATCTACCATAATATTATCAGGTTTTGTACGACTTCACAATATGTGTGCAGTGTTTGATGTTTCTCTTCGAAACGTATCCACATATTTTTCCAGGAAGCCTGCCTGCATATTTAAGTGTGTTATTGTAAAAATGTCAGGTACGCAGGAGATCTTGCAGGTTATTGCAGGATTGAAACAGCATTTTGATGCTGCTAACGAGCAGAATAAACTGGAAGCCAAGGCTTTCCAGGATAGCATAAACACTCGTTTAGATGCCAATCAGGAGGCAATTAATGCAACTCAGGTTGAAATAAACAACCGTTTAGATGCAAATAAAATTGAGATGAATAATAACCAGATTGAATTAAACAATCGGTTAGATGCAAATAAAGCTGAATTGAGTAGTCGGTTAGATAATAACCAGATTGAATTAAACAATAAGTTAGGTCAAATGCAAGAGGTAATTAAGGCCGAAGTAACAGATACTGTTGTAAGCATTGTATCGGAAATGCAGGTTAAAACTGATAAACGTTTCGAGGCTATAGAAGCCAAACTTGAGGGTAATTTACAAGCGTGTAAGCATGCTCAGGAGGAAACCAACAGTAGATTAGATGCGTTGTCTAACGATATTAAGGATATTCAAATCCAAAATTAGGCGAATCTCGAACGCCAAGCGAAACAGTTCGCAGAGTTTACAAAAACGGTAGACCAGAGATTAGAGGAGAACGACTCCAAATGGGACCAGAAATTGAAAAGCTATGCTAGAGCAATTAACGGTGACCTCAAGAAACAGGACCAGAATATATTAGGTCAATGCCAGGAAATAGGCGAAATTAAGGCTATCGCTCATGAAAGTAAGGAGCTGGTAAGCAACGTGAAAATTCAGATGGGCAAAGTTCATAAAGAACTGGACCAAGTTCAAAGTGACATTGTCATAGTTAACAAAAGGCAAGAGGAGAATAGAGGTGAGATCACCAAGGTCCGAAATGAATTGTCTAAAGTCAATGGACACATTCGAGATGAAATTAAAGGGTTGAGAGAAGAACTCGAAATAAGAGAAGGCCAGAAAACAGAGGCAAGCGACAAGACCCTTGCTCAAATTAAAGAAGATGTAGAGGATGAAATATCCCATATCAAACAAAGTCTGAAAGAAGACAAGGTGAAAATATTTCAAGTAGCCGAGGAAAACCGAGATAGGCTTACAAGAATAGAGAAAGAAGTTATTACTCGCCTAGAAAGAGCAGAGATGCGCCACAATCAAATGGAGACTAGGATAATAGCACATGAGGAAACGATTCTGAAAGATCCTAAGTCAAGTGAAGGCAGCATGGAGGATATGAGGAAAACAAGGTGGGCAGACTTAGAAACCCAACCTATAATAAGGAGTGCTACAGGCTCAGGGGAAAGTCCTTATATGACGCCAGGTGTACCAATTGCGGCATCGACGCCACATGAAAATGCTATGCACACCCAGGTGATAAACGTCATTAGGGCAAGCGAAGAAAAACCAAGGAAATTTTCAGGTAGCCACTGTAGTATGACACCAAAATATTGGTTAAAGGAAGTGACTGAATATCTAAATGATGCACGAATACCGCAGGAGCGTAGGCTACGTGCTATAGAGAAATTAACCGAGGGGGAGTGCGCATTATGGTTTCGCAGCTTCCGTTACACTTTTGATACTGTTGAGGAGTTCCGTGAGGCATTCTTGAAGAGATATTGGGACGCCGCGACTCAACAGAACTTACGGTTGGATTTATATGCAAAGAAATACAGTACCAATAATCCAACAAAGTACGCAGAATTTTTCATATCGCAGATGTGTCGCTTTAAAGAGCTGGATCAAAAACCGAGCGAACTGGAGCTATGTATTGCTATCGCCAAACAGCTTCCATACGAGATCCAAAGGCTACTAATCTCGGCTAATGCGAAAACTGCTATGGAAATGGAGACAGTTCTAAGGCAACTGGACCTCACTACAGCAAATACAATGCGCCAGAGTCGAACCGTGGAACAAGTCCACGTGACCAACAGACAGACTGACCAACAGAAAGCTCCAAGGAACAACAAAGCTACGAGCACAGAAACATTAGATTCCTATGGACGGCAATGGGAACAGGAACCCAGAAGATGGCAGTCAAAGTTCAAAGGAAATGCTAATAGAGGAGGAAGAGGTCGAAGTTCGTGGAACAAGCAGAATAACAGGGGTAAACCGTACCATAACAATGGAGGTAATAATGGCCAAGAAGGCAATAATAGAAATTGGAGACCCCAAGAAAGAAGAAGTAACTTCGATGACGAGGTAGAAGAACGATACCATGCTTCTTTGCGATATCTCGAAGAAAGGGGAGATGAGCCCCAGAAACAACAAGTCCGCTGGCAAGAAGTCATGCAGAACAGGACATCGCCAGACAGATATGGAGATGGAGCTAAGAGTTTGGAACTACAGCGCAGCGAACAGGAGAGAAGAAATTCCAAGGGGGCGGGCGCTGAAGAAAAAAAAACGCCAAAATTAGAAGAGTTTGAGACTGATGGATGGAAGTCTATTAACATCATCAATTGGATAGCCAAACCAGAAGAACTAATTGAGGATACAGGAGGACCACAGGGCATGGTCAAGAGAGAATTGCCTATTATAATTGTAAGGGTGGCAGGATTAAAAGTAAGAAGTCTGCTAGACACAGGATCAACAGTGAGCCTGATGACACAAGCTCTATATAATGAAATAGCCCGGAGAGAGAACATTTTGAAAATACCGATCTCTAGTGTCAAGATAAAAGGGGTAATTCCAGACCGAACAATGATATGTAAATACCAGGTATTCCTAGATTTACAGATAGGAGGCTCTATTTTCTCACAGAGTTTTCTGTTAGTAAACAAATTGCCTTATAACCTACTTATTGGGGCAGAGTTTATAAGGGAATACAGAGTGATAATTGACCTAGCACAGGACAGGGTTATGTTCCATGTGAATGAAGAAGCTGAAGGCTTAGAGGTCGCACTCAATGAGATTGAACCAGGATCAAGTGAACAAGTATGGCATACATACAGAGATGTGGCTGAGGAAGGAGTGTTAGCTATTGAGCAGTTAGAAGAGGAGCTTAAAACACTAGCCACAGACTTGGAAAAGATCTGGAACCCAAATTGGAAGAATATATTTCGGAAAAGCTAGAAGAAGCGAAAATTGGGCTAAAAGAGAAGGAAAATTTAAAGCAGTTATTACTGGAACAGAAGAAAGTCTTTGATTCGAGACCTGGTCGGATAAAGAACTTCACTTATGCTTTTCAAGTCAGTGATTGGACACCATTTAGGCAGAAACCCTACCCTATAGCTGAAAAGCATTATGCTAAAGTGAAAGAGGCAATTCAGGAGATGTTAGAGGCCGGTGTTATTGAGAAGACACCTACGCCTTATGTAAGTCCATTGGTAATTGTACCAAAGACAGACGGATCTGTCAGAGTCTGCCTGGACCTGAGACGCTTAAATTTGCGAGTTATTCCGGAATTTGACCAAGTGCCACCTATTAAAGAGATCCTCAGGAAGTTTAAAGGGAAAACCATATTCACAAATTTGGATATCACATCCAGTTTTCACCATCTTGAATTAGAGAAGAAAACTAGTCTGTTGACAGGATTTATGTTTGATCAACATACATTCACATTTTTAAGGCTACCTTTTGGGTTGAAAACAGCTGGTTCAGCCCTGATAAGAGCGTTAGATCGCAATCTATCAGATGAGGTTAAAGAGAGTACCATCAGGTATGTAGACGACATTCTACTCACGTCAGAGTCTCAGGAGGAGCACATGAGAGACCTGAGGAAGTTGCTGGATGACCTTCGAGAAGCTAACTTTAAGGTTAATATCAAGAAATCGCACTTCTGTCAGAGGGAAGTTAAATTCCTAGGGCATGTTATTGATGCAAATGGAGTGAAGCCTAACCCAGATAAATTGGAAGTAATTCGAAATTTCCCTCGACCCACGAAAGTAAAGCACGTCCGACAGTATTTGGGAGTAATTGGATTCTTTTCGAACCACTGCCCAAACTATACTGCGACAGTAGCACCACTGCAGGACCTATTGAAGAAAGGCGGCAGATGGAATTGGACGGAGCAATGTCAGGAAGCATTCGTGAGGTCAAAACAAATGCTTTTGGAATATGTGAAGCTGGGATACCCGGATTATACCCAGAAGTTCATCATACAGACGGATGCATCGCTTATTGGGATTGGAGCGATGCTATTCCAGGAAAATGTTGACCAGCCTGAGAAGAAAGTTTTTATCGCCTTTATTAGCAGGAGACTGAAAGCCCATGAGAAAAACTACACGATCACAGAGATAGAGTTGCTCGCAATTTTGTACGCGTTGCAATCTTGGCACAAACTCGTGTATGGCTTCCAAATAGTCCTCAGAACAGACCATAAAGCTTTAACATTTTTGTTAAAGACAGATTTGTCTAGCCAGAGATTGACAAGATGGTCCCTGTATATCCAGCAATTTAATGTGGAAATAGAATACTGTCCAGGGAAAGAGAATGTAATACCGGACATATTAAGTCGTTACCCTAGAGAAGAGGAAGCGCTAGCGGTCCAGATTGAGAATCGAGATCAGAAGACGTTGGATGACTTAAGGAACCTTACCAACCTACAACGCGAAGACCCATGGTTGAAGATGATGATCGATTACTTTGAGGGACGTTTAACAAGGGGAACTGCGGTATACAGAGAGGCGGAGGCATTGGCAAAAGAATATGTATGGTATAATCAGATATTACACAAGTGGGACGATGTAGATCATACACGTCAAAGGATTGTAATTCCTGCATCTTTGCAGAGAAGATTGGTATGGCTAGCCCACAGAGCATTTGGACATCCCGGTATAGATAAAATCTGTGCTCTGTTGAAGGAAGCATTTACTTGGCCTAAATTGAGAGAAACGGTGAGAAATGTTATTAGGACATGTGATCTATGCCAAAGGGTTAAGCCAAATCCCTTTTTAATGAGGCAACGACCTATCCCGTTGTTACCGGAATAGCCAAGGCAGCTATTGAGTATAGACAACTTTGGACCATTGCCTAGAGCACGTAGAGGCAATAGACACATTTTTGTAGCCATGGATGTATTTTCGAAAATGGTGGTGTTATGCCCCATACAAAAGACAAGTTCAAAACAGGTCTTGAAGCGCCTGAAAGAGAGAGTTATTCCGATTCTTGGGAAGCCGGATAACATCCTCTCGGTCCACGGAAGTTGCTTTACAAGTGCAGAATTTCGTCGAGAACTGGAAACTCTAGGAATTAGGCAGATTTTATCTACCATTCGCCATCCTGAGGCAAGTCCAGTTGAAAGAGTAATGAGAGAGATCCAGAAATACATGAAGATCTACTGCTCTGAGGAGAATTGGCGTTGGATAGAATTTCTAGAAGTCATTGAATACTGTATAAATAATACTGTACATGAGGCGACAGGGCAGGTTCCCGTGACTCTACATCTGGATCAAAGACCGGAGAGACCGTGGACTGGTGTTATTCCATTGCCAGTAGACGCACAGCCCGGTAGAGAATTGAGGATCCAACGAACCTTTGAATATCTCAAAGCACAGGCGGAGAGACGTCAGAGAAGAAATCGTGCGAAGAGGTATCATAGACCGCTTCTCGTGGGAGAGAAAGTTTTAATTAAGAAACCCGCCAGTTCAGATCCAGAGGCACGCAAGTATAAAAAGTTCAATTTTGCTTATCACGGCCCGTTCGAGGTGATAAGAGACCTCCAGAACAATGCATACAGGTTAAGGCATCTAGAAAATGGAAACGAGGTCGTTATGAACGTAGCCAACTTAAAAATGTATTACTCGCCAGAAGAATTCGACGAACAAGAAGAAGTATTAGTAACGCACACCCAACTCAACGTGGAGAGCGAAGTCAGCCAAGTCGGTCAGACCTGAAAGTTGGAACGGCAAGACGGGACGAGAAGCAGACAGTTTGCCCAGTGTAAGCGAAGAGAAGAAAGAATGCCAGTGTCTGCGAGAATTCTATGAAGAAATGGTCAGAGTGGCGAGAGAGGTTGAAGCAATAAACGCGGCCCTCCGCATGGAGAATGAACAGCTTAGGAACAAGGCCGAGTGTGGAAGGGGGGACAGCACTACCCTACTCGCAGCCAGACGAGGTGAAGGACCCCAGATGTAAACACAGACAGTGGTAGACAGTCAGCTGGTTACTTATAGAAAGCCACTTGCAATTGACTTTTATAAGTTTCGCAAGGGGAATATGAACCCGAGGAGGTTATGCTGACTGGAATCGAACGTGGTTCTCAGAGACTGTGATCTCAGTATAAAGGTTCCATCAGGGAACGAACCAGAGATCTGTAGAGGCAGTTTCATGGTAAAAACCCCTCGAAAGAAATGTGTATTTAATCACTGGTGTGATTTTGGTGCAATGACATTATTTATGAAAATAATGCAGGGAATAATGAGCAGATTACAGCATTATTAGACTACTTTGTGTAGGCTATACGAGGCTTGAAGCACGGAGAGGACAGAGTTGACATTTTACAAATTAGCCCAGGATTGTAGGAGGGGCTCAGTGGAGCCATGTCCATCTCTGTGACCCCATTCTGTCGTCTGGAGCAGGGGGAGGCTTGAATAATGACCCAGTTATTCCCCGACGGAGAATAGATTTGAGGAGTGGGAGGAGAGATGCCCAGGAAAATCATTGATTACTCGTGATTGGAGCAACGAATTGAGATGAGAGTTGCTCACAGATGAATCTTTTGGCAGGAGGCTAATTTTAGAGTCTTTTACCTGCGAAATTGAGGCATATTTAACGATGTGCGGAAGGACTGTGAAACTACCATTGTGCGCGGATAGATTTGAGAATGTTGCCGGGGAATACCCGTAAGATAGCGTCCCACGCTATGGAGAAAGGAATTAATATTAATTAATTGGACGAGCGATTCCTTTGCACGCAGATAGTTTTGGGATCTGGGAAGAGAGAGGAACCCAATGATCATGGTTTGGAGACCAGAATCATGCTGGGAGAGGAGCCAAGATTACGCGGGAAGATTTCGCCCTACTTTCAGTAAGAATCTGATATAAGGGAGTAGACCCTTGGAGGAGCTCTCAGTCGACCTCAGTTCAACTCAGTCGACCTCAGTCTAAGCCCAGTCTCTATCAGTTGAAGCTCAGTCTACGCGCAGTTCACGTGCAGTTTGCACCCAGTTGTAGCTCAGTTGCAGTAAGTTGCAATCAGTATGCAGCAAGTACGAGGGCAGTATGAGACAGTATGTAAGCAGTCTACAGCAGTCTTCAAGTAAGTTACGAGCAGTCTTCAAGTGAATTTTCAGTCAGTTACAGCCACTTCGAAGCAAGTTCGTCAAGGCAGAACGCATGGCGGTTCTACTCATAATAGACGCCGAACAAAGACTGGTACATGTAAATGAAGCATTTAATAAGCTTGTATGAATAATAGTCGTGCTATAGGCATAATCAGCAGTACGAACTATGCCGTGTTCAGTTACGAAGCACCGTATAAGACTAATGGCAGAACTATTGTAAATAATTATTTGTGTAAAGTATTGGACAGTGTTAAGAGCAATGTGTAAAGTATTGACTGATCGTATATGTGTAATTACGATGGTATGCGCTAATGAAACTCTATCACGTGGTTGGTAATGTCATGAGAGTACCAGATGATAACACTCAGCACGGGAGCTAGCATATGTATGCAACGCAGGACGCTTACCGTAGGAGTAAGAATATAAAAACTGTTGGTGAATTCCGAGAGCAGGTAAACCAGACTTTCAATCAGGAGTTGATAGGAGCGCGGGAGATGCTGTCGACGCCTGCAATTTCGATCCTTGCTAGGGAATTTCAGCAATGAAAAGCGTATAAAGTGACGTGTGTTAAGTGTACAGCATATGTAAAATATCCTTTAAAGTAGTGATTAGATAAGTGTTTCACATGTGTGGGAGCGATAGCTTCCTGAGAGTTATGCAACGTGTCGTGTTGTTGATGAAAATTATGTGTTCTGAAATGTGTGTATTCAAGATGAATATGTCGCGTGTAACCTGCTAATGGCGGGCGACAGGGAGAAATATGATTGGTTGGAGCCACCATAGACGCCTATAGAGATGTAAGTACCCCACAAGTTATGATTATGTAGAAATATGGGCCATTGCATGTTGTGATTCCGTAAAGATGCCAGTAAAAATCAGTTTAGGAGGCAGATCCTCCATGCTTAATCATTATTGTGTTGATTTTTATAGAGTTGAGATGTTAATTTGCATCATTAAGTGGAGTAATTATTCCCACTATGAATTAAGAATGGCAATCAGCTATGTAAATGTGACGAACGCGATTGTTCGGATTTTTAAGACGTTTAGCTATGTCGGATTTTTGGTAAATTTATGTGAGAATAATAATAAAGTAATGATTTTGGTCATTTATGTCAGTGAGATTAATAAGAATAATAATAAAGTAATGATTTTGGTCATTTATGTCAGTGAGATTATGGTAATAATAATAATGAATATTAAAAGTATGAATGAACACATCAGGAAACAAATAAATGTTATAAGCGAGAGATTTACGCTAATTGCAAGACTTACCAATCTAAGCAGTAAGATGATACAGTAAGATTACATTACAGTAATTAAGGAAAGAAGTTTTATATCAGAATATTGCATATATTCAGTAATGATGCCAGTAATGAAAGAGCTTTTAGTGCATTGATTTTGCAGCTTATATATGAGAAGCTTATAGAGTAAATGATAGATTTCTCTTAATAATATAGGTCGGAGGGCGTAGCATTGAGTAAAGGGGCCAGATGGTCTATTCTACGTATGAAATCTCCTATGTCATGGGCATAAGTGGAGATATACCAGAGTTGTAGTGTGTACCCTAGCTCTGAGGAAGGATATGAAAGTGTTCCGGGTTGGAATCCTGTGATAGAGGCGAGGAAAACGAGGACACCTCGAAACTCTATGATTTCCCGAGAACTTAATGATGAGTTATTTCTGCTCGTGGTAGCGAAACTCATGGCGACAGCTGCAGTGAGCGCCTATATGTTACTTGAGACATCGGTCACCCGTTAGACTAATGCATTACGAACCCCGAACCTTCATGTTGAATGGACCCGTGTGAGGTCAGTAATTATTATATCCTCTGTGTAGGAGTAATTATAAAAGCTCATTCAATACCTGTTTGCATAATAGTCAATTAAGATCCTTTGGGATATGTGTGTCGGTCAGACGACAGTATTTGTCTTGTAAATCTCTACTGCTTAGAAAGGAAAGCATTCAAACCGTTAAGGAGGGTCGGGGTAATTGGTGGAACACCCATCCCACTTCCTATTGTGTGCCGATTCCTCTAGTGGAGGGTCTTCAGGCGGGCACTCGAACCGTCAAGGCAAGTTGAAAGGAAAAGATTTTAGACCCTGGTAAATGACATATAATGAAAGATTGTTATGTTGAGTAATGTAGCCATGTGGTTTAGGAACACATGGATAATTATAGATCATCCTGATGGTTCATTATTTTAGCTATCTGACGAATAGTTAGACGATGTATTTGTACTGTCACTGAAACCAAGTTATGAAGGTGGTTACTAGATGCCAATCGCCACGAGAGCAAGGTAGTCTATTGTACCATCCGACATAAGCTATAACGTAACGTTTTATGGAGGAATCACATACAGCATGCAGTGGAACCATATAAATAGAGGAAGTGGAGGGGTAGCTTACATAATTATGGAGTTGCACGTTGATTGCGGTGCAACGTCCGAATAGGTAATGCATGAAAGCATTTGTTTGGTGAGAAGAGAAAAATCAAAACACGCACGGCACACATAATTGTTAAAACCAAGAGGTTTAAGGAATAATTAATTTGTGATATTAAAGAAGTCACATTGTATGACTGTTATGTTAATGTACAGTTTGTATTGAAGTCGTAGGTGCATCAGCGCACCAGAATATCTTTATGAAGTTCACATAAGGGTACAGCTTTATGGTTTAATATGATTTTATTATGATTTCATTTTTGTTTAATTGTGGATTGTGGAAGTAAGATTTTTGTTTGCTTTGTTTTTTTATGGTTTTGGGATTGTTTTTGTGTTTGAAGCCATGATTTTATATACTGAATTAAAGTTTTAGAATAGAGTTGTGCCTTATCATTTGTAGAGTTGTTACCTTATAGCCTCAAATCCAAAATATGCACTGCTCATTTGGGGGAACGGTACACGCCTGAGACCTGATGCTAGCTGGAGGCAGCTGCATATTTACCATCGAGATTACTCACATGGGTACAATATATATATATATATATATATAAATATTGTACGCATGTGAGTAATCTCGATGGAAAATATGCTTCTGCCTCCAGCTAGCTTTAGGACTCGAGGGTGTACCGTTCTCCCACTGAGCAGTCGCATACTTTGGATTTGAGGCTAAAAGGTATCAACTCTACAATGATAAGGCACAACTCTATTCTAAAACTTTAATTCAGTAAATAAAATCATGGCTTTAAACAAACAAAAAATCCCCATAACCATAAAACAAAGCAAACACAAATTTACTTCCACAATCCACTAATAGGAATATAATATAATCATAATAAAAATCATATCATACCACAAACCTTTACCCTTATGTGAACTTCACAAAGATATTCTAGTGCGCTGATGCACATACAGCTTCAGAAACAAACTGTACATTGATTCTACTGTCATACAATGTGACTTCTTTAATTTCACAAAATTACCGATTCATTAAACATTCTTAATTTGACAATTATGTGTACCGTGTGTGTTTTGATCTTTCTTTTCCCACCAAATGCTTTACATGCATTAGCCTATTCTGGTGTTGCGCAGCAAACTACGTGCAACTCCATAATTATGTAAGCTACCCCTACTTCACTATTTATATAGTTCCACTGCATGCCGTTTTGTGATTTCATATTAAAAACGTTATGTTATTGCTGTGTCGGATGGTACAATCAGACTACCTTGCGCGCGTAGCCTGTGGAATCTAGTAACCAACTTCTGAAAAAGTTGTCAGTGACAGTGCAAATGTAACGTCTAACCATTCGTTAGATAGCTAAAATTATGAACCATCAGGGTGATATATAATTATCAATGTGTTCTTAAACCACATTGCTTCATTACTCAACATGACAATATTTTATTTCAAGTCATTAACATGGTCTAAAATCTGTTCTTGTCAACTTGCTTTCACGGTTCGCCTTGACCGTCCCCAGACCCTCTCCCCGAGCGGTCTGTACACAATACAGTGGGATGGGTTTCCACCCTAACTCGACCCTCGCTTTTATGTTTGAAGGCTTACTTCCAAAGCATTGTAAGATTTTACAAGACAATACTGTGCTCCCAATGGCACACATATCTCAATGGATTTAAACTGAATATTTTGCACACAGGTAGTGAATGAGCTTTATATTTATTCCTACTCCGAGGATACTAATTACTGGCACCAAACTCGGCCCATTTCAACATGAAGGTACGAGGTTCGTAAAACATTGGTCTAGTAGGCAGCTGGTGTCTTAAATAAAATATGCGATCAGTCCAAGCTGCCGACATTGAGGTTCGCTTCAACAAGCCGAATCACTCAACAATAAGTTCTCGGGAAATCATAGTGTCGAGGTGTCCTTCGTTTGCCTCGCAGCTATCATGGGATTCCAATCCGGAACATTTCATCCATCGTCAGAGTTAGGGTCCAACACTAAACACTCTGGCACAAAGTATATCTCCGCTTACGCCCCCGGCGTAGGAGATTTCATACGTAGAATAGACGGCTCTTTACCTAATGTTACGACCTACGACCTATAATAGTAAGAGAAATCTATCAATTACTCTATAAGCTTCTCACATAAGCTGCAAATTCAATTCACTAAAAGCTCTTCCATTCCTGGCATAATTATATTCCCAGTAATACAATATATCCTGATATCAAACTCTTTCTTTAATCCCGTAATGTAATCTTACTGTATAATCTTACTGCTTGGATCGATAAGTCTTGCAATTAGCGTAATTATTTCTTGTTTACAACAATTACCTGATGCGTTCATTAATACCTTTGATATTCATAATTGTTATTATTATTCTCACTGACATAAATAACCAAAATCATTCCTCATTATTATTATTATTATTCTCACTGACATAAATTACCAAAATCATTCCTCATCATTATTATTATTATTCTCACTGACATAAATAACCAAAATCATTCCTCAGTATTATTATTATTATTCTGACATACATTACCAAATCCGACACAACTAAACATCTCAAACTCGAACAACTGTGCTCGTAGCATTTACATAACTGATTGCCATTTTAATTAATAGTGGTAATGATAATCCACTTATTGATGCAAATTAACATCTCAACCCTAAAAAAATCAATACAATAATGATTAAACCTGGAGGGTCTACCTCCTAATCTGATTCTTACTGGCATCTTTACTGAAATCACCTAACATGCAGTGGCTTATATTCTCTAATTAACCATAATTTGTGGGGTACTCACATATCTCTAGGCTCGTCATGGTGGCTTCAACCAATCATATCCTTCCAAGTCGCCTGCCATATGCAGGTTTAACGCGACATTTTTATCTTGAATACACACATTTTATGACACATAACTTCCGTTAACCACACGGCACTCTGCGTTTCTATAAGGAGGCTATTGCTCCCAAACATGTGACACTTTATAACACTTATAAAACCACTACTTTAAAAGATATTTTACATATGCTTTATACATAACACACGTCACTTTGTACACTTTTCATTGCTTGAAATTCCCTAGCAAAGGTCAAAATTTGCAGGTGTCTACGGCATCTCCCGTGCTCCTACCAACTCCTGATTGAAAGTCTGGTTTACCTGCCCTCGGAATTCACCAACAGTTTCTATCCATACTCCTACGGTAAGCTTCCTGCGTCGCATAGATATGCTAACTTCCGTCCTGAGCGTTATTATTTGGTATCCTTAAGACATTACCAAATGCTTCGTAAAGTTTCTCCCAGCGCATTCAAGCGTAATTAGACATGAATGATTAGTCGCATTTGATACATTGCGCTTAACACTGTCCATAACTTTACACAAATTATTATTATTTACAATAGTTCTGCCACTCATCTTACACGGTGCTTCCTAAGTGAACACGCCATTGTTCGTACTGCTGAGTCTACCTGCAGCACGCCTATTATTAATAACTTATTAAATGCTTCACTCAAATGTAGAAATCTTTGTTCGCGCGTCCTTTCATGAGCCGGACCAACATATGTTCCGCCATGACGACTGTCTGCGCCTCTCTTGACAAACTGTGACAAACTGGTGTGAGACTGGCTCCAACAAGAGTAAGACTGACGTAAGACTGACTGAGGTAAGACTGCATGAAGACTGCATGAAGACTGACCTAAGACTGAACTAAGACTGACTGAAGACTGCATGAAGACTGTCCTAAGACTGAACTAAGACTGACTGAAGACTGCTAAGGGTCGCCCTCCTTATATTGGTTTCACACAAAAAGTAGATCGAAATCTTCCCGCGTGATCTCGGCTCCTCTCCCAGTATGATTCTGGTCTCCAAACCATGTTCATTGGATCCCTTTTTCTTCACTGATCCCAGAACTATCTGCGTGCAAAAGAATCGCTCGGCCAATTAATTAATATTAATTCCTTTCTCCATAGCGTGGGACGCTATCTCCCGGGGATTCCCTGGCAACCTCCTCAAATCCAGCCGCGAACAACGATAGTCCTACGGTCCTTCCGCACTTCAATAAATATGCGTCAATTTCGCAGATTAAAGGCTCTAAAATTAGCCTCCTGTCTAAAGATTCACCTGTGGGCAACTCTCACGTCATTTCGTTACTCCAATCACGAGTAATCAATGATTTTCCTTGAGATCTTCCCACCCCATTTTCATTTCTATTCTCCGTCGGGGAAGAACTGGGTCATTATTCAGGCCCTCACCCTCTTCCAGACGACAGAATGAGGTCAGAAAGATTGACTTGGCTCCACTGAACACCTCCCAAAATTCTGGGCCTATTTGTAAAATGTCAAACTCTGCACTTGCAGTGCTCCAAGCCCCATATAGCCTACACCAAGTAGTCTAATAATGCAGTATTCTGCTCAATTTCCCTGCATTATTTTAATAAATAATATCACTGCAACTGAAATCACACCAGTGATTAAATATACACTTCTCTCTAGGGGTTTTTACAATGAAACTCCCTCCACAGACCTCGGGTTCGTTCCCTGGTGGAACCTTTATACTGAGATCACAGTCTCTGAGAACCACGTTCGATTTCAGTCAGCATAACCTCCTCGGGTTCAATATATACATAAATTATATATAAACTTTTGAACTGACGGTGGTTTTAGGGTCTAGGGGATCTCAAACTCGAAGATATGTCGAAATTTTCCGGAAGTCGAAACATGGTACCCATTGCAATAGTTAGCTTTCTAATGAAATCTACCTAACAGATAACACACACTAATACAGTCATTACAATTAACACCGGTTATCAGACAGATTCTACACACACCCAAAATACACGGGGCTACATGACCGCGTTGTCGCAGCCCCTAAATTAAGGAACCAACCAACCATCAAATAGGCGAATAAAGTCACATCCATGATTCGATTTTCTCAGAGTAGAGGACTATCATATATATTATTTCAATAGTACAGATCTCTCCTGCTGCGCTCACAAGCGACCGATCGTGACAAATGAGCATACAAATGAAAGAGAATAGACATTAGCTGTGCCAAATTGCACTGTAATTTCATAAATATCTATAATTCTTTCAAAAATGTACGAAGTGTGTGATTAGCAGATACTGTTGCTATCTGAAAATACACTCCATAATTGCCGTCCACTTCACATTTTTGACGCTGTGGCGCCTGTTTCAAGTCATTTTACCATTCTGAGGTCTTTCCTTTATCATCTTGCATGGATTTCAGAAACAGTAAATCAAAGGAATGAGTACTCAAATCGTATAATTTCATAAATATCGAATAACCGGTGAGTGTTATGATGTTCCAATTTTCAGTGATTGCCTTCTCAAGTTAGGGAATGTAGAACTTGGAATTCTAACTGAAATGTAAATAGTGTTCTATAATCATTTGGTTGAAATAAAATCATAAAAACCTTTCCCCTTAAGTCTCTCATTATAAACCTGTTGGGGAAAGTGTGGTTAATGAACATGCGAGATTTCTCGCACGGGTCAGCTAGTCTTTAATTATTCGGTTCCTTTCTCTGTCAGAGACCGAGTGACAGATGATCTTGATATTCTGCCTTCTTAAAATAATAATCACGACCATCATCCACCAGCATATTGGTCTTGCTTGAGGGCTGGAACGGTGCACCCAGCCCGGTGAGGACAATTAAGTACAGTTACTCCACCGATTTATTCCGTTGTCCTTGAAAGCTTCCGCATTGAAGTGAGTCTAGTAGTTTAGTAACAGCTCAATGGAAGCGGCTTCGGTGGCGTAGTTGGTAGCATGCTGAACTGCTGTGCCGAAGATAGCGGATTCAAACCCGGCCGAAGTCGTCGAATTTTTTAAGAGCGTTAAAAATCCTTCAGTATGCCTTCCTTCTGATGGGAAATAAAGCCGTCGGTCCCATGTCATAGATTTATGGCATGTAAAAGATCCTTCCACAGACTAATCTTGTGTGAAGCTAAATTGTTAGGTTAGATTTCGTCGGAATGCTCTATCAAAGTTCCAACGTTCACCATTAGGTAGCATTGCTATCTGGTAGCGAAAGTTAGAACTACTTGAAATTGAACGGAACTTGTTGCTCACCCTAAGGGTGTCCGCTGGAAGCAACTACAGACTCAGGCGAGCCGAACATCTCCTCGGACACTCCCGGCACTAAAAGCCATACGATAAATAAATAAATAAATAAATAAATAAATAAATCTCTGCAGGACTAACAATTTACGTATCAACGCGCATGCTCCAGAATTTGAGGCTTGCAGACTGTAGGTAGAGTACTGCGCGGATAAACAAAACGTTACCCGCATCCGCCCCGCATCTGCACGTTTGTTACCCGAATCTACTGGCATTACTATGAAAATCCACAGCCTGCTTCCAGTCTCCGACCGGGTCAGGAATGGAATGAATGAACCCCCATCTAGCGGCGAGGATACGAAGTGTGACGGCTGCCGAAGCCTATCGCACTCCTCTGGGGCAATGATTAAATGCATGACAGATGAAATGAAATGATAGTGGAGAGTGTTGCTGGAATGAAATTGTGACAGGGAAAACCGGAGTACCCGGAGAAAAACCTGTCTGCCTCCGCTTTGTCCAGCACAGATCTCACATGGAGTGACCGGGATTTGAACCACGGACCCAGCGGTGAGAGGCCGGCGTGCTGCCGCCTAAGCCACGGAGGCTCGCACTGGCATTACTATAATATTTTTAATTAGATAAAGCATAATGTATTAAAGCAACACATTCAGACCTTTGAGGAAAAATTCTTCCCGTAGGTTATGTAAGTCATGTGCTATGTTTAAAATGAATGTCATACAATCAAAATAGAAAACCCTTTTCAGTTCAGACCTGGTTGGTTGGTTCCTCAGTTTAGGGGCTGCAACAACGCGGTCATGTAGTCCCGTGTACTTTGGGTGTGTGTAGAATCTGTCTGATAACCGGTGTTAATTGTGATGACAGTATTAGTGTGTGTATCTGTTTTAATTCAAGTAAGGACTACAGACATTGAATTTTTTCTAGTAGTTCCTACTTTTGCTGCCAAACGCCACCGTCAACGACCAACTAGTTCAGAACTTAGTTACCAGATGCCACCGCAGTTGGCACTTGACGACGAACGTAGGAACCTAAGAACGTTAGTCAAATGTTTAACCTATATATAATTTAGCTTCACACAGGTGTAATTAGTGGAAGGTTCCTTAACATGCCATAAATCTATGACATGGGACCGCCGGCTTTACTTACCCTCCAAAAGGAGTCATACTGAGGGATTTTTAACGTTCCTAAAAATCCGAAGACTTCGGCCGGGTCGGATCTTGGGCATAGAAGCTCAGCATGCTACCAACTGCGCCACCGAAGCCGCTTCAGTTCGGAGTGTTAATTATGCTTAATAATTTAATTTGAATGAGATTAGCTTAAATCATAATCTTACATTTGTCATGAAAAGAACTTAACAGACAAATATGATATGACATAATATCTGTGTCCTAGTAATGATATTCAACAAGTTCGGATTGTATTCTAAAAACTATCCACAAATTTACTCCAAACATTATCTGCAACTTATCCGCTATCCGCACAGCCATGCAAACTATATTCAAAGGGCGAAAATTTTTGCGGATATCCGCGGGTTTATTCGCATCCGCCCAGGGCTTTAGCTGTAGGCAACCCGATGCGCATCCAGGGCTCAGGCAGAAAACGGTGGAATGAACTGTAGTCCCATTAGTATGAAAAATTGCCCCTCATGATCTATGTTTGTTGTTTGAGTCTTCAGTCTATTGACTGGTTTGATGCAGCTCTCAATGCCTCCCTGTCCTGAGCTAATCGTTTCATCTCTACATAGCTACCACACCCTACATCCGAGGCAATCTCTTTAACATATTCTAACCTTGGTCTACCCCTACAGTTCTTGTCCTCGACCCTTCCTTCCATAACTAAGCTTGCTATTCCTGGGTGTCTTAGTATGTGTCCTACCAACCTATCTCTTCTCTTCATTAGCAGTCGCCAGAAACATCTCTCCTCTCCCACTCGCATTAATACCTCTTCGTTTGTAACCCTATCTATCCATCTGATCTTCATCATTCTCCTGTAACACCACATTTCAAATGCCTCAATTCTCCTCTTTTCTGCTGCACCAATAGTCCAAGTTTCACTTCCATAGAGCGCCACGCTCCAGACAAAGGCTTTCAAATATGACTTCCTAATACCTAAATCTATATTCGATGTCAACAGATTACTTTTTTGTAGAAAGGCTTTCCTTGCCTGAGCCAACCTACTTTTTATATCCTCTTTGCTTCGTCCATCACTACTTATTATGCTTCCTAAGTAACAGAAGTCTCCTACTTCCTTCAGCTTTTCACCTGCCAATTTGATCTCCATAGAGGTTTCTGATTTATTTCGGCTGCATTCCAGTATTTTTGTTTTACATTTATTAATTTTCATCATGAAGTCCTTCCGTAAGACGGAATCCATACCATTCAAAAACTCATTCAAATCCTCAGGCTTGTCGGCCAAATGACGATGTCATCAGCAAATCTCAGAGTTGAAATTATTTCTCCTTGAATCTTCACTCCCACTTTAAATTTTTCTCCAATTTCCTTCATTGCTTGTTCAATGTAAAGATTGAAAAGTATGGGTGATAAGTTGCAGCCTTGCCTTACACCTTTCATAATACCAGCTTCTCTCTCATATCCTTCAGCTCGAATGACTGCTGTCTGGTTTCTGTATAGATTGTATATCACCCTCCTATCCCTGTACTTTATTCCAATAGATTTCAAAATGTCAAACAATTTAGTCCAATCAACGTTATCAAAAGCCTTTTCCAAGTCTACAAATGCCATGAACGTTCTCTTATCTTTCCATATTCTACCTTCCAAAGTCAGCCTAAGACTTAGTACAGCTTCCCTTGTTCCTACATTTCTCCTGAAACCAAACTGGTCTTCACCCAACTCCGTTTCTATCTGGCTTTCAATCCTCTTGTAAATTATTCTAGACAGGATCTTTGAAGCATGAATAATCAAGCTGATTGTACGGTAATCTTCACATCTGTCAGCTCCCACTTTCTTTGGTATAGGGATGATAACATTCTTCTTGAAATCAGGGGGTACATCACCTGTCTCATAAATCCTACACACTGTGCCCTTTTAGTAAGAAATATGCAAATCACAGTATGCCAGCAATGCTCAAATCGGGATTTTCGGGGTTTTCGTACGTTCTCCCACTCTGTGACTTACACATTTTGGATTAAATGAAGGATACACTTCCAAAAATAAAAATAAAAACAAAATCAACTCCTATTATAAAACATTTAATTAACCAAAATTATGGCGCTACAAACAAATTAAATAATTAAACTACTGACCAATCCTTCTAACTTGTTCACAGTGAACAAGGAATACATAAAATCAAACAAATATTATATTAAAACACATGGTTTCCTTCAAACCAACATAATTATAATTCTTTTCACTTCCATAAAGTGTCACTTTAAAGTTCAAATACAAACACGAGCTCCCCTGGCTCGATATTTCCACTATAAGATGCGTTATTCTTCACAAATCTTAAAATCATTTTTATGAGTTTCTTATAATCAACAATATATAATCTTATTTAAAAATAAATGTTATTCCTTTATTTAAATTTTTGGGCATTTCACAATGTTCTCACGTTACCATCTCTCTCAAGTTAACAAATTCACTACAGTGATTGGGAAATTACTTGTGTACTCCAGAGTTACCAAAGACTACTTGAACAAAGTCAAAATTAAGATCACTCCCGAAATCTAATTGTCCTCACTGAACTCGTGAAATCATACATCAATACAACATTACATTAGGGATTTTTATTTATTTGTCTTAAAGACCATTATCATATCAGAAAGCTAACGATCTGAACAGGCAAGCGGTACTTTTAATCTCGAAGACCCTCGGTTCAAATCCCGGGTCATTAACAAATTCTAAACACTCACGGTGTATTACTACTTCCAGCAGACGGTCTTCTCCGACCCTACCACAACAAGGGTCTGACCGTAACACTTGACGTAATTTATTGCCCAGGAGGGGAGGCTCTATGTCTCGTCCCCACGGGACAGCTATATTCATGCTTTTAAAACAGTTATTTCTTCTCCACAGTTCTCTGAACAGACCTGGCGTTTCTCTCATTTATATTTAACAACATTATTTAGGTTCATAGACCACGTTCGTAACCTTGGCATTTATTAATTATGAAGTGTCATCATTGATGGGTAAGAATAATTCAATACAACAACAATATTTAGGGGCTTCACACAAACGAACCTTGGTTCGATTATCTCAACTGCCTCGGGAACCAATCCCATACTGGAGGACTTACAACAAATTAGCGGCAAAGGCGACCTCGATCTAACCTGCGCTCATCAAATACAATAAATTCGCACCCATTATTCAATACAATATAACACACATGGCCTCGGGAACCAATCCCATACTGGAGGACTTATCATAGCTCAATTACCGCAATCAACTGTCCCTCACAATTAATTTACCAAGTACATTTATATTCAACGCCTTCCTAGCGTGACAATTTACTTTAATGCGCGACAATGCGCTATACATTACTTTAAAGCCTAGCGTCTTCCAGAGAACTAATAAATTCAACATCAACACTTTATCTATATCTCAATTTTTATATTAAACCTCTCCCGTGACAATAATCGCTATACTTTAAGAACATGTATTCATACCATGTCTTTATTCCTTTACAAAAGCTCGAAAGCTATTACTTTCATATAATTCAAATTAATCTTCATTTATATACTTTTCATTATTATTATTATTACGCTTGCTTTTATATATTTTTTTAAATACACTAATATTTTATCTCATACATTTCCTCTAAAGGATTTATTCATTTCACATAATTATTTTATAATTTATCAATTTTGTTCTTTTTCTGTCATCTGTTATTTAAAAACATCCCTATTTCTCAAACTCAGGTGGATTGTACACAAACAAATTCCCAACACATATCATAATGAAAATAGTTACTTACACGTTCAGATCGGTCCATGACCGTACTTTCCAACGATGTTTCATCTCGCCCACAATTTGTGATTACTCCATATTGAACAAATTCATTTCATACACTGACATATCTTGACACACATATAACTCATATACATTAAACACTGGTGACATTTTAAATTACACTGGTGTATTCTTCTATGATACACAATAAAATCACTAAAACATTAAAACATTACCATTTAACACAAATTTTATATATTTACACTACACAGATTCTAATCACTAAGGCTTTTATTACGCCTTTCACACGTGATTTCTTGACTTCCCGTCTCCAAGGGTGAAATTCGTAAATGTCGGCTTCCTATCTGACCAGAATGAAAGTCTCGAACCATCCACCTCCTCCCTGGACAATACTCCTTCAAATCCGGTTTCCTGACGATCAGCTATTATTTATTAGCTCGAATCTGCTTCTGTCTAGACCCTATTGGTTGGTCTAACGAAAGTCTGTCTTATCCACGGTCTCCCAGATTCTCTATCGGTGACCTATCGATTTCTAGCATCTAATACTCCTTGTAACTTAGTGCTTTTTAATAGTTCGTTTGTTTCCATGAAGCAATGTCTAGAATTTACTTCTACTTTCTGCTTATTCTGTTCTCGAATTCCTATTTTTCAGAACCCTATGCGAACCTTGTTTTGTCCGACCCTGATTGGGTTCTTTAAAGTTGATAGAATGTTTATCTCGCTGTTATGGTACTTCAAAACGTTATGATACTTTCGGTCGTTTAACTTAACTGTATTTTGAAGACCTATCGCCTGTGATCTAAGTTCGCAGCCTGCTTTGACTGTAATTACTGACCTTTCACTGTAAAATTGATACTGGCGGAACTAAATCCTGTATTTAGGATTTTCCTAATTCTCCACACGGCGATACTATAATGATACTTCTCGGCCCCTCCTTACGGGTGCACGTTAGTTGTTGATACAGCGACGCCCTCTGGCTGTCGGATACTGTCGATACGATGTGATACAGCGTTTCCCCTCAAGGAATGCTTATAGACTGCATGACTGGCTTGGTTCTGCCAGGATTTTTATACTCTTTGGCTACAAAAAGATAAAATCCACGCCTTTTCCAGAAGAAGAATAATTAAATTTAACCCATTTGCAAGAATACGATTAACTAAAGAAATATAGCATTGTGAATCATTTCGGAATAGAGATTTTTGTGTGGAGAAAAAGGTTTTAATAATGGCCCAGGAGAGAAATAAAGGTCGCACATTATTTAAAATTATATCTCTGGAAAGCTCGTTTTCTAAACGTAAACTGACTTCTTTGCACATGAAAATCGATCGTGCAGTTCTGAGATATTAAATAAAATTTAGTCTTCAGCTGTGTGGGTGTTCCAGTTGATTTTTAATTCACCACTCCTCGGGTCTCGGGAAACCCCCAATGACGCATGGCCACGTTTGCACTTCTCTCCTGGGCCATTATTAAAACCTTTTTCTCCACACAAAAATCTCAATTCCGAAATGATTCACAATGCTATATTTCTTTAGTTAATTGTATTCTTGCAAATGGGTTAAATTTAATTATTCTTCTTCTGGCACAGTTGCGCTGTTGCCGTTTTACTGCAAGGTAAGGGCGATTTCCGAAACACGCTCTCTGTCATTCGCTTGGAAAGTTCCACTCGTTCTATTTATATTCCTGACTGGCTCCTTATTGATGCGTCAGGCATGATCTCATTTCCAGGCCACCTGGCTTCCAACTTCTTACACAACGTTACGCTAGCCTTCGTGTGTAAAATCTTTCTATGTTCCTCTGAAGACTGTATATTTCCTTCCTTGCTTTTACAAAAATACATGGATTCGACCCCTTGAACCAATGGTACATGGGTTCAACACCAAGTGAAATAACCTGATCAGACCTTCATCTCCTATGCAGCGTAGCAACTCAATCGGTATATCATCTATGCCTGGTGCTTTGTCCCTGCCTAAGTCCTCTAATGCTCTGTCAAATTCTAAAACTAAAGTAATATGGCTGAGGGTGTCGTCGCACTATCTGTCCCCATAACCTGCCCCTGGGGCGGACCCTCTCCTCTTTCACTTTCCTATCTGCCTTTCATGGCTCTCCTTCCGTCCAAGTCCCGTAATCCGCATTCTTCGAGGAGGGTTGAGGGCATTTCTTTTCCTCTATCCATTATTTGCCTTATTCTCCTTTTGTTTTCCATTTCTTCTTGTAGTATATAAGTTAATAGTTATTTGTATTTTTTTTCATTCTCATCTTCACTATCACCCAAACCATTAGGGGCCGATAACCTAGATGGTAGGCCCCTTAAAACAACAATTATCATCATCATGATCTTTCCCCATAACCCACATGCTGGGCTGGACGACAGTCATTTTTAGATAAGCATTGTTCAGAGGATTTAACTTTTATCAGACATCTCAATCTATTTGCTAGCGTTTCACCCCAGTGTATCATGGGAACGTCGGTTGTTATGGTACACCTCAGTAAAACGCTGGCTGGTCACTACAATGCAGTGCCAGTGCACTGCATAAGGCAATTTCTTGAATGTGATTATTACATATGCCCGCCTCTTGGTGCAGTGGCTAGCATTCTTGGCTGTCACCCCTGAGGTCCGGATTCGATTCCCAACTCTACCAAGAAATTTAATTCTGGTCTAAGGGTAGGAATGAGATACACCTAGCTTTATGAAGCAAAACTGAGTAGAGGTCACTTCAATTTCCACCTCAGCCAACCTAGAAGTGATGTTTCCCACTTCTACTCAAGACGAATGCTAGGATTGTACCACGGCCATTTCCTGCCTAAACCTAGCCCCCATTAAAAGTACGCACACTAATACAGACACCATAATAATACAGGTTATGGAAAAATCCACAGCCTGCTTCCAGTCGACCGACCGGGTCAGGAATGGAATGAATGAAGCCCCCATCTAGCGGCGAGAATATGAACTATACCGGCTGCCGAAGACTGTCACACTCCTCTGAGGCAATGATTAAATGAATGTCAGATGAAATGAAATGATAGTGGAGAGTGTTGCTGGAATGAAATGTTGACAGGGAAAACTGGAGTACTCGGGGAAAACCTGTCTGCCAACCTTGGCATTGATCATAAATGAATGATAATATGTTAAAAATTGAATCAAAGCTAATAAAGGTATGGTTCGACTGTCCCTAGGTAATACTGAAACACCATCAGGTCTCATTAACATCAGTCCATCTGTTATTAGTGACATATGCGCAAGAAGAATATATTACCGCCCACGAGCCTGCTTGGAGTGTGGAGGAGAGGGAAGGGAGTAGACGCGTCTCCCATTAATTTCATACAAGAGCAATGCTCGCAATAATTCAAGCCGTGTTTTTCGTCTTTCTCAAGAGAGAGAGAGAGAGGGAAGTTTGCTTGGGTCTTACTCTGATATTACGCAGAGGAGCACACAACTAGTGGGACGTGTGTTGGCGACCACGAGACCCCATTAACTTGTACCGGACTCCTGCCTCGACCATCTTTTCTGTCAACCTATTTTTAGCCTACTTTCATTTATGAAAAAAAAAGGCTTATGAGATCACCCTTTGTCCGTGTGTGTCTGTGTGTGTGTCTCTAATATAATATAAACGGCTAGAGCAATTTCAATGAAACTCGGTAAACACATACCACTATTTTGTCCGACCCCGACTGTGCCCTTCAAATTTTATTACGTCTCACCAATCCAATATAGTGGCTGTGCGAATTATTTCACCGGCATTCAATATCTCCGAAATTATTACTGATATCACCCTGAAATTTTGTACGGCAATTACGGGCACTACTAGAAGTTCACCTCTGTGACTTTCAAAAACCTGTTAAGTACAAAACGAACATGGTGGCCAAGCGAAATTGAAACATTTAAATGGACTTTTCTCGCGATCTAATCATTCGAACGCAGTGAAACTTGCTACAGTAAATTTGTATACACATTGTAATGCACTGTAATCTAATTTAGTTCAATTATTTACATAACCTCAATATGGTGGCTGTGCACAATTTTATTTTATTTTATTTCTTGTGTCCTAATCATGCGATGATAACTCCATGGCCTGCATATATAAAAATCCAACATGGTGACCATCGGCAATATTTAGGCGGTTCTCAATATCTACTAATCTATGACAGCAATGAAACTGAAATTTTTGTATGTTGATAGAGGTTATAAACATAAGTAGGATATGAAAATAGGTTATTTAGTTCTTCACAGAACTACTTGTATCAATCTTGCTCTCTACCAACTCCGATGGTATAAGGGTATCTTTCATACTCCTCCAATAATAATAATAATAATGATAATAATAATGATAATGATAATAATAATAATGATAATAATATCGTATGGCCTCGGGTGCCGGGTGAAAGCGTTGTTATTTGATGCCCAGAGGGCACCTTTCACGTCGAATTTTGTCGTACCTTGGAACGCTATGAAAGTCAAGGCTTGACACTAAAGCGCTTTCTAGTAGAGAAAGGAGGGACTTTGTGTTGGCGGATATCCTGAGATTAATTTTGCCATTATGAACACGGCCTATTTAATTCAAATGGGTTTTTTAACATGCCAACAACGTATGACATGCGTGCCGTGACTTTTGTCGCCTTTCAAAAATCACTTACCACGGCCAGGAGCGAACCAGCAAGCTTGGGGTTGGCAGTCCGACACGATAACCACTCACCCACCGTGGCCCAGATACCCTTATCTTTTAACGGTTCTGACTACATTTTCCTTTTCTTTTTTCACGTTATCCCCTGCCTATTAAAAAAAAGGCCCTAAAAGGGCAGGGTGTGTGCAACCTACCACCATTCTGCATCCTGGGTACCACTAAGCTGTCAACACCCTCAAGTGCTCACGGCTAGTGAGCTCGTGAATTGGTTGTTGTTGTTGTTGTTTCATTTAAAGATCTTGGATATTGTGGTCATTAAGCCCCGTGTACTTAGGTGTGTGTGTGGGGGGGGGTGTAGATTTTCTAGCGTACTTTTCACATTTTGAAAAAATGAGGAAAAAGTAGACTTATGAGATCGGGCAAATGTGTGTCTGTCTGTCTGTCCTTCTGTCTGTCTGGCTGTGTGTGTGTCCCCCCCTATCAACTCCTAAACGGCTGCAGCAATCGAAACAAAATTTGGTAGGAGTAAAGATCTATACCTGAATATCTCACGGCCATATTTGAAAATGATGTCAGTGCTACCAACTGATAAAAAATCGCAATTGAAATTTGAGCTCCATGTTGGATATCTCGGAAAGTATGAATGGGAGCTATTTCAAAATTGGCACACGTACAGATCATAATATTTCAGTTTAATTTCCAGGAGGCCAAACATGGCAGTGTTGCCAAAATGATTATAAGCCTCCTGATAGGTCCAATTTTTAAATGCATATAACTTCTACACTATCAATTGGAATTCAACCAAATTTCGTATGTTGTATGTGTACATAACCAGATATGACTGAGCGTATTCTTAAGACCTACCAGGGCTGCCAACTGTTAATAAATGCTCCTAATTTATGTCATCCAAATACCAATATATCAGAAAGTATGCAAGCCGACAGCTTTAAACTATGCACACGTATAGTACCTGACATTCTATATTAATTTGGAGTAACTTATATACGTCAGTGCTACCAACATGATTCTAAGCCTGCTGACAGGTCCAAATTTAAATACATGTAACGTCCATACTATCATTTGGATTTCAACCAAATTTCGTATGTGCTATGTGTACCATAACAGATATGACTATGCGTATTCTAAGGAACAACCAGGGCTGCCAACTGTTAATATTTGCTGTCCCTATTTTTGTTACCCTAATATCAATATATCAGAAAGTATGCAAGCCAATAGCTCTAAACTTTGCACACGTATAGTAGCTGACATTCTAGACGAATTTGGAGTAACAAAGATACGTCAGTGCTGCCAACATGATTCTAAGCCTGCTGATAGGTCCAATTTTAAAATGCATGTAACTTCTATACTTACTAATGGATTTCATTCAAAATTGGCACAACAATAGATCATGTTAATTCAGATTATTTCTGACCAATACATGCATGACATTGTTGCCAACATGATTTTACGCGCGCTGTTAGATCCAATGTTGAACTGCATGTAACGTCCATGCTATTCATTGGACTTCAACCAAATTATGTATTTTGTACCTTAAGAGATGGAACTAAGAATATATTCAGTCATCAGGGCTGCCAACTGCAGTGCTCTATTAGGATACATTATGCCATATACAGGAAGCCTCCGTGGCTTAGGCGGCGGCACACCGGCCTCTCACCGCTGAGTCCGTGGTTCAAATCCCGGTCACTCCATGTGAGATCTGTGCTGGACAAAACGGAGGCAGACAGGTTTTTCTCCGGGTACTCCGGTTTTCCCTGTCAATATGTCATTCCAGCAACACTCTCCACTATCATATCATTTCATCTGTCATTCATTTAATCATTGCCCCAGAGGAGTGCGTCAGGCCTCGGCAGCCGGCACAGTTCATATCCTCTCCGCTAGATGGGGGCTTCATTCATTCCATTCCTGACCCGGTCGGAGACTGGAAGCAGGCTGTGGATTTTCATTTTCATGCCATATACAGTATTTCGAACTAATTGGAAATTTCGATATTAGCAACTTAATTTCGTCATTATTCAAGATAGGTTCATATTCTGTAGAATAATCATTGGCATGAAAAGTAGGCTGTATAGTTCTTCACGGAACTTCTTGTTATATAATAACCTGTGATATTGTGGCGTCTGTTCAACAGTGTGTATTTGTAATTAATGTGGAGATTGGGAAAGAGGCGGCCGTGGTCTAAGTTAGGAACCATCGCAGCATTTACCTGGATGAGAAGTGGGAAACCACGGAGAGTCACTTCCAGTATGACTGAGGTAAGAATCGAAACCACCTCTTCTCAGTTTTGCATCATTATTAAGTGCACCTCGTTTGGCCCTCAGACCACAATTAATTTTCTTGGCATAGCCGGAAATCAAATCCGGACCTCCAGGGCGACACCCAAGAATGCTAGTCGCAACATCAGGATGGAGATACTCTAGACGGATTAGCATTCGTAGCAGTAGTAGTCTACTAAAAAAAGTAGTCATAGTGGTGTATGTCTGCCCCTTATTTTTCCCGTTTCCAACGGGGTCGGGGGTGAGATACGATGAAGTTCTATGTGGCAGATGGTTTTTACGGCTGGATGCCTTTCCTGACGCAAACCTCATGAGAGGAGTTAATGACAGATAAATTGAATGAAGATGAATGGAACAGGGCAAGGATATGGAAAGAAGTGGCCGTGGCCTGTCAGAAGGTACTGTCCCAGCATTTGCCTGGAGTTAATGGGGAAACCACGGAAAACCATTCCAAGGGCGGCCGACGGTGGGGCTCGAACCCACCTTCGACCTATGGCCGAGCGCTGCGCGTTAGCGAGCGTAGCTACCGCTGTCGGTAGGCTAGTAATAGTAGGGATCACTTTAATTAACATCCTTATCAGGGACAGATAACCTGAATGTTCCACCCTTAAAACCAAAATCACCACCACCATTTTCTCTGAGTGAGCTTAAACATTATTAGACAGCATCTACTGTTCTGCTCGGGTCCAAGTTGCGTGAATCTGAGAGGAATATGGATCGCGGACTATGAGAAGTGATGGTGACGAGAGATGAGGTTGTCCGTTACGTGCGTAGTAACAGAACCAAATACATTGGTCGCTGACTCACTCACTCATTCACAACACCAGAGTGGTTTGAGCAAAGGACCTATGTTAGCAGTATTGGAATAGAAGGGAATACCAGATATCACGGTGGGCTGTTGACAGACACTTCTCTTCTCGCCTGCCCTTTCCCTGCCCCTTCCCCTCATCCCGCAAGTTCACAGAGCATAGACCCGAGCAGTACTTTAGTCCTCCAAATATTTTCTGTTAATCACACGGCTGTTTTTTATATATCGAGTTTGCCCTCCAGGTTGGTGGAACCCACGGACTCAGCGAGGGAACTCACCACTACCGCCTCTATGGGCAGTGTCCTAGAGCTGGGAACAACTGGTCGGAGTGGATACAACTGAGGAGGTGTGATCAGCACCTCACCCAGGCGGGCTCACTTGCAAAGCGAACAGGGGTCTTGTGAGGGATGGGAAGGGAGGAGAAGATTGGGATGGCGAGGCAAGGAATCGGGAAGGACGCGGCCGTGGTCTTATAGTAGGTACCGGCATTTGCTCGAAGACGAAGTGGGAAATCAAAGAAAACCACTTCGAAGATGGCTGAGGTGGGAATCGAACCCCCTCTACTCATTTGGGCCACCCGAGGCTGAGTAGACCCCGTTCCAGTCCTCAGACAACTTTTCGAATTTCGTGGCAGAGCCGGGAATCGGGCCGGCAACTAACTATGCTGATCGCTATGCTAAGGAGGCGACACAATCACACGGCTGTACTTGTATTTGTCATAACAGTACGGCTTATCAGACAAATTCCATACACACTTCAGCGCACGACGTTAAGAAAATTGTGTTCTCTTGTATCCTTAGCTAAAGCCCTGCGCGGATGCGGATATCCACAGATTAACCCACGGGTATCCGCAAAATTTTTCGCCATGCGGATATAGTTTGCATGGCTGTGAGGATAGCGGTTAAGCTGCGAATAATGTTTGGAGTAAATTTGCGGATAGTTTTTAGAATACAATCCGATTTTTTTAATTGTATGGCCTCGGTGCCGGGTGCAAGCTTTGTTATTTGACACCCAGAGGGTAGCTTGCATGTCGAATTTCGTCGTTCCTTGAAACGCTATGAAAGTCAAGGAGGTTAGATATCTAAGCTCCTTGTCACTATAGCATAGCGCTTTCTAGTAGAGAATGGAGGAACTTTTGTGTTGGCGGAAAATCCGCATATTAATTTTGCCTCTATGAACACTGCCTACTGTATTCAAATGGGTTCTTTCACATGCCAACATCGTATGACATGCATGTCGTGATTTTTTCTGCCTTTCAAAAATCACTTACCATGGCCAGGAGCGAACCTGCAAGCTTGGGGGTTGGTAGTCCGACACGATAGCCACTCACCCACCGTGACAAGCATCCGAATTTGTTGAATAACATTATTAGGACCTGGATATTTTTCCGTTCTATGACAAATCTAACATGATAATTTAAGCTAATCTCATTCAAATCATGTCATTAAGCAAAATTACCACTCCAAACTGAAAAGGTTTGCAATTCTGGCTGTATAACATTCATTTTAAATATAGCACATCACACAAAGCCTCGTAAATTGTCTAAATGTGTTGCTTTATTACTTTATGCTTTGTCTAATAAATTAACAAGTAGTTCCATGAAGAACTAAATAGCCTGTTTTCATTTATTCTACTTATGTTAATTGCCTCTTTCAACATACACAATTTCAGTTTGGTTGCTGTAATAGATTCGTAGATATTGTTACGGCTGTGAGTTTGTTTCATCGCTCGCCGCATGAGTCACAACTGCCCCGGGCTGGGCTGTGCTCTGCCTCAGTGTATTGCGTACGCCTTATGCAACAGGACTACTAGGACAAAGGGATGGTCCAGAATATTCGTGACTCAGCCTGTGAAGGAAAACTCGAGAAGCCGTGAACCCTGGATGGGTCTAGAAGCATTTATTGAATCACCGGCCTGCTATATAAGAGCGACCTGTCAAGCAGTGTTGTTGTGTTTTACAAGCTAGTGCGAGCGTTTATCCTGAGCGACAGAAGTGTGGTGGCTTGCGAAACCCCTAGTGAAGCCGTTTCTCTTGACAGCGAGGAAGTGAGAAGCATGCAGGGGACTGCCTGTGTTTTGAGTGAGTGTGATTTCACTCAGCGTCAGAGATATTGTGGTGAAGTGCCGTGCGAGTTACGAAATCCAGTGACATTGTTTCCCAACTCGTGAACAGCGAAGCAGCGTGTAGCCGGTTATCGTAAGTAACTGTAATTTGTGTACATAAGGAAGAGTTGCATGTAGTTCTGTCAAGGCCACCAGACTCATTAGCGAGAGGATTAACTGTTGACAAGTGAAAGGGGGCAAGAGCTCTCCATAAGCAAGAGACTTGAGGAAACTGGAGTAAGGTTCTAATTGCTTGTATTTGCTGATGAGTAGTGTATCTTTCTGGCCGCAATAAAATTAATTATTTCTTTAAAGGAACAATCTGTGTTGTGCTTTCTACCCACCGTAATCCAGTTAACAAAAGTGTCACTAGGGGGGTGGCACGTAACAATATTGAGAACTGTCGGATGGTCACTATGTTGGATTCTTATATATGTAGCCCATAGAGTTATGTACTATTAGATGAAGATTATTGCGTAGCTTTATTATTCAAACCTCAATCGCATAATTAAGACACAAGTAATAAAAACGAGTTATTACAATTTCGCACAGCTGCCATTTTCAGGCCATGAAAATAATTGAACTAAATTCAATGTCAGTGCATTACAATGTGTATAAACATTTGCTTGACCAAGTTTCACTGCGTTCAGATAGTTACATCACGAGAAACGTCTAAGTAAATGTTTCAAATTTGTTTGCCGCCATGTTCGTTTCGTACTTAACAGGTTTCTAAATATCACATAGGTGAACGTCCAGTAGTGCCCTTTATCGCCATACAAAATTTCAGGGTGCTATCTGTGGCAGTTTCGGAGATACAGAACGCCGGTCAAATATTTCGTACAGCTGCCATGTTGGATTGGTAAGACGTATTAAAATTTGAAGGGCGCAGTTGCGGTCGGACAAAATAGCACTGTGTCCTTGCCGAGTTTCATTGAAATTGCTCCAGCCATTTAGATTTTATTTGGAGGGGGGAAACGACGAGGACGACACACACATGGACGCATACACATACACACACACACTCACACGGACAAAAGGTGATCTAATAAGACTGTTTTATTTTCATAAATTAAAATATGCTAAAACTTAAACTTAGACTGAAAACTACGTGTTCCGACAAGAGTTTACCAAAGGCTTATAAAAGAAAATTCGCCCACCGCCAAATACTGCTTTGGATCATCCTCTGGCTACATTGAACTTCATAGCGCGGATCAGTTTCCAAACAAACATTCAAACATTACACTTAATGAGGCATACTCTTCTTGGAGATATTGTTCAAATATAATACTACTTACATCAATGATTTGTTATAAATAATGGAACAGGGGTAGATACCTCGATGTTCCACTCTTTAAGACAACCATCATTATTCTATATCTCACTGACTGCTGAAGCATTACAATACACAACGAGATACATCTTCAGGTAGTCCATCACAAATGGCCGGCGATTATCGAGAAACACTTATTCTGAAGGCGCGAAACTGCGGCAATTATGTTTCTTGTCCTTGAGGTGTTGTGTAACTTGAGATCGCTGTTCACCCTTGATTGCTTTCCCACATGGTTGGCATAACAGAACGTTCCCATCGGAAGTATAATTATCGTTAAATTCTGTAACAGACGATAACTTGTAGTTGTTTTTACTTCAGACATCGTAGAACTGTCTTACACTTCACAGTGCCAGAAATGAGCTGCATGTGAGGGACACTGGTTTCAGGTAGCTGTGGCAGGGGAAGGTCTAGCAAGTGGTGCAAAATGGCTATGGACAAGGAAATCCTCGGCTTCCCCAGTGAGTGGCACGGGGCGACAAGTTAAGAATAACACAGTTGCAAGCTGACAAACCCTCTGCATGAAGATTAGATAGCTCACAGGTTTCTTCCCCGTTGAAGTAACACTGTACAAAAATGCAATAAACTGAAAGATCTAGCATACTGATTCAAAATCATGTAATTATTATGTCTTTTTATATGCTAATAAGTGTAAAGCAGGAATTTATGTATTTATAGAAAGAATGCTTAAAATATGTATTTACATAAGGAAATATCTCACGTGCTTGTCGACGGATTGATATGATTGCTGACAACTCTAAATAAAAAAAATAAAAAAACTTCGAGCGGAACTGTCCAGAATTTAATCAGAAACAAGTAGTTCCGTACAGCCGCCATCTTGAGGTTATGTAGACAATTGAACGAAATTAGATGCCAGTGCATTACGATGTGTCTAAACATTTGCTGTACCAAGTTTCATTGCGTTTGGATGGTTAAATCGTGAGATAAGTCTATTTAAAAGTATAAATTTCGCTTGGCCGCCATGTTCGTTTTGTAGTTAACAGGTTTTTGAAAGTCTCATAGGTGACCTTTTAGTAGTGCCCTTTATCACCGTACACAATTACAGGGTGATATCAGTAATAGTTTCGGAGATATAGAATGCCGGTGAAATATTTCACACTGCCGCCATGTTGGATTGGTGAGACGTAATAAAATTTGAAGGGCACAATCGAGGTTGGCCAAAATAGTACTATGACCTTACCGAGTTTCATTGAAATCGCTCCGGACGTTTAGAAGTTATTAGGGGGGTCACACATACACAGACACACACATACGCAAACACATGCACACGGGCAGAAGGTGATCTCATAAGGTGATTTCATAAAAAGAAAATAGGCTAAAAATACCTTCCTTCCCATATGAAACACAATTAGTTGTATTTTGGAAAGCGAAAGAAAGACATTGATCTTGAGTTATTCTACCATTATTGCTGCATCCTGAAATCGCAGTATTAGGATACAATATTTTATGCAACCAATGGCCATGTGCTTTTCTTTTCAGGAAGTGCCAGGAAAGGGATCTTGGAAGGAGATCGGCTGTGGACCTGTTGAGAGGAATTGTCCCGGCATTTGTCTGGTGGTGAAATTGGGAAACCACGAAAACCAGGCCAGTAGAGGTGGGATTTGAACCCACGCTGTCCCGATGCCAGCGAGGGACGAGGTAGGGGCTCTCGGCCACCGCGGCCATTGTCCTGCCAATTAAAGACTATCAACGTTCAGTAGCTTTCAACGCAGCGCTAAGAAGCAGTTGTGCTTCCTTATTTATCACACCGATAGATAGCGCTTCTCGCAATTCTCAGCACCCTGCAGCGTAGCCGTGCTCGTTGAATCGTGCGCCACGGCCACGCGGGCATCTGCAGCAAGTTTAGAGATCACAGATTTGAATCCTGGCGGCAACAGTGGCTTTCCTCAGTGTGGTTGTTCCCCGGTTTCTTCCACACTTCCTCCGGGCACATGCCGGGATATTACCTTATTTCAAGTCCTGGGGCGCCCATCTAGGCCTAAAAATAAAGGGTTTCAGACAAATTTAACACACACCCAATTACACGGGGCTGATGATCAAGATACCCCAAGCCCCTCAAATGAATTAACAACAACAGCTTAGTAATATCCCATTCTTCCTGTGTAAATTGAGAATTAGTGAAGACTTGCTTTCAAACTGAAAAGAATAAAATTTCACATTCACTCACACATTAGCCTACATATTTATCTAGTTTATAATAATAATAATAATGTTATTGGTTTTACATCCCTTTTAACTACCCTGGCTTTTAGAGACGCCGGGGTGCTGTAATTTTGCCCCGAAGAGGATCTTTAACGTGCCAGTAAATGTACTGACACGGCTCCCTCGCATTTGCGCACCCTCAAATGCCAGCTGACTGCGCCAGGTTTCGAACGAGAACGTTACCCCTGAGCCACGCAGCCAGACTATCTAGTTTAATTTTAATTCTCATGTACCTATATTCTAAAGGTGTCAGGGATGGAGCAGGGTTCACACATTCTCGTGAGGTAAAACTGAGAAGAGGTGGCTTCGATTCCCACCTCAGCTATCCTGGAAGTGGTCTTCCGTGGTTTCCCACTTCTTCTTCAGGCAAATAACGGAATAGTTCCTAATGTAAGGCCACAGCCGCCTCCAACACAATCCTCACCTCGATTACAAATACACACACAGCGGCTTCGGTGGCGTAGTTGATAGCATGCTGAGCTTCTATGGCCAAGATCGCGGGTTCAAACCCAGCCGAAGTCGTCGGATTTTTTAAGAACGTTAAAAATCTCTCAGTATGCCTTCATTCGGAGGGGAAGTAAAGCCGGAGGTCCCATGTCATAGATTTATGGCATGTTAAAGAACCTTCTACTAATTACACTCAGAAAAATTAAATGTCTGCAGTGCTTACTTGAATTAAAACAGATACACACACTAATAGTCATCACAATTAACACCGGTTATCAGACAGATTCTACACACACCCAAAGTACACGGGGCTACATGGCCACGTTGTCGCAGCCCCTAGACTAAGGAACCAACCAACCAACAAATACACACACCACTACTGATCCCATAGTAATACAGGTTATCGGACAAATTCTAGACACACCTAGGTGTCCAAGCCACTTAAAAGAAACAACAACAAACTCTTCTACTTTAAAGTCTGGTTGTAAGCATGCCTAAGCGGTAACGTCCTCGTTTGCTGTGTCCAAGGTTGCAAGATCGAATCCTGGCGCAGTTAGCTGGCATTTGAGGGTGCGCAAATGCGAGCGTGCCGTGTCAGTAGATTAACTGGCACTTTAAAGATCCCCTTCGGGGCAAAATTCCGGCATCCCCGCGTCTCTAAAAGCTGCAGATGTTAAAATGGACGTAAAACAAATAGCATTATTAATCTTTAAACTATTTTCATTTTATGAAAAAATTGGCTTATGAGATCACCTTTTGTCCGTGTGTGTGGGTGTGTGTGTGTGTGTGTGTGTGTGTGCCCCCCTAATAAATTCTAAACGGCTGGAGCGATTACAATGAAACTCGGTAAGATCATAGCACCATTCTGGTCGACTCCGACCGTGACCTTCAAATTTTATTGTGTCTCACCCATCCAACATGGCGGCTGTGCGAAATATTTCACCAGCATTTAATATCTCCCAAACTATTACCGATATCACCCTGAAATTGTGTACAGTGATAAAGGGCACTACTAGAAGATCACCTATGAGACTTTCAACAACCTGGTAACTAGAAAACCAACATGGCGGCCAAGCGAAGTTGAGACTTTTAAATAGACTTTTCTCGCGATTTAACCATCCAAACGTAATGAAACCTGGTACAGCAAATGTTTATATGCATTGCAATGCACTGACGTCTAATTTAGTTCAATTGTTCACATAACATCAAGATGGCGGCTGTGCGAAATATTTCACTGACATTCTATATCTCCGAAACTATTACAGATATCACCCTGAAATTTTGTACGGTGATACAGGGCACTACTACAAGTTTATTTTTGTAAGTTTCAAAAACATCTAGAGTACAAAACTAACATGGCAGCCAATCGAAATTGAAACATTTTAATAGACTTTTCTCGCGATTTAACCATTTGAGCGGAGTAAAATATGGTACATCAAATGAGTATATATATTGTAATGTATAGGTATCTAATTTAGTTCAATTGTTTACATTAACTTAAGATGGTGGCTGTGCGAAGTTTCAAAATTAAGTTTTTATTTCTTGTGTCGTAATCATGCGATAGAAGTGAAAGTTTGAATAATCAACCTACGCAATAATTTTCCTTGAATGGTGCATAACTCTATGGCCTATACATATAACAATCCAAAATGGCGAGCATCCGAAATATTTAGACGGTTCTCAATATCTACGAATCCTTTACAGCAATCAAACTGATTTTTTAAATGTTCATAGAGGCTATGAACATATATTCACCTATAGGACTTTCCGTAACCTGGTGAGCACAAATCCAACATGGCGGCGACGCGAAGTATAAATATGTAAATGGACGTTTCTCGCGATTTAACTATCCGAGTGCAGTGAAACTTTGCACGTTAAATGCTTATACAAATGTTAATCCACTGGCATCTAATTTATTTCAATTGCTTGCATTACCTCAAGATGGCAGCTGTGCGAAATTTTAAAATCTCGTTTTTACTTCTTGTGTTCTAATCATGCGATTGAAGTTTGAATACCACACGTACACAATAATCTCAATGTATTATTTATTTATCGTATGGCTTTTATTGCCGGGAGTGTCCGAAGACATGTTCGACTCGCCTGAGTCTGTAGCTGCTTCCAGCGGACACCCTAAAGGGTGAGCTACAAGTTCCGTTCAATTTCAAGTAGTTCCAACTTTCGCCACCAGATATCAATGATACCTAGTGATGAACGTTGGAACTTTGATAGAGGGTTCTGACGAAATCTAACCCAACAAATTTTGCTTTACACAAGTTTAGTCTGTGAAACGATCTTTTACATGCCATAAATCTATGACATGGGACCACCGGCTTTACTTCCCCTCCGAAGGAAGGCATACTGAAGGATTTTTAACGCTCTTAAAAATCCGACGACTTCGGCCGGGTTTGAACCCGCTATCTTGGGCATAGCAGTTCAGCATGCTACCGACTACGCCACCGAAGCCGCTATCTCAATGTAATAGTACATAAATAATAAGTAGTTCCGTGAAGAACTATATAGTCTATTTTCATATATCTTACTTATGTTAATTGCTTCTATCTGCATACAAAATTTCAGCTTGATTGCTGTAATAGATTCGTAGATATTGAGAACCAACTAAATACTTCGGATGGTCGCCATGTTGGATTTTATACATGTAGGTCCTAGAGTTATGTACTGTTACATGAAGATTATTGTGTACGTGTAGCATTTAAACTTCAATCGCATGATTAGGACAAAAGAAGTAACAAGGAGATTTTAAAATTTCGCACAGCTGCCATCTTGTGTTTATGGAAACAATTAAAATAAATTAGATGCCAGTGGATTAACATTCGTATAAGGATGTACTGTACCAAGTTTCACTGCACTCGGATGGTTAAATTGCGAGAAACGTCCATGTGAATATTTATAATTCGCGTCACCGCCATGTTGGATTTGTGATCACCAGGTTATTTAAAGTCCTATAGGTGAACTTAAGTTCATAGCCCCTATGAACATAAAAAAATCAGTTTGATTGCTATAATAGATTTGTAGATATTGTCCTGGCCCCAGCCCTTTAGGAAAGGACTGTGCCTATAAATACATAAAATATAATAAGAGATAACTACGTAAAAGACGACATGGCAACGCGACTACGGAGTAGACCGTAGGTCATAGACCTAGCTCCAATAGCAAGCACTTGGACAGGACACAGAGGACATTTCACTCCCAACATACCGCTGACTGGACTGACATCGCACCTTTTACTTATAAATAGAGGTACGAACACGCGCCGCGGTCTCTAAGCTTTTGACGCTCTAAGCTCTTAGGAACGTGGACTCTTCTGAACCTGCAGTGACAGTCCTACACTCTATAGGAGTTGTGCTACGTCGGACCGATATGGGGGATGGCCCCATATCGAGTCCCAACGCCACCATCATCATGGAAGACCGGTATTAACGGTGGGGTGAGTGACATCGTGCCTGCTTAATTCCTTTTTCCCCCTAGATTATTATTTCAATCCTCCCCTATTGCAATTGCCACTATTTCTTAATAAACCCCCTTTCTGAACAGTCTATTGACTACCTTTTTATTTCGTTTAGGTTAAGAAGCCCTTCCCTTTAGATTAGTACCTAGTTTTAAGATCTACATTGAACGCTGACATGCAGGAGGCGCTGCACCGCCAGCGTGCGGCCTAGAGGTGAGCTAGGTGAGTATTCATTCCTCCCGCCAATTCCCCTGTATGTAAATTGCTCTCTAAACGTGTCCGCAGCTCTTCCTAAAACAATCCCAACCTCTTACAAATTCGCCAAGCTACAACCCCAATTTAGATTAATTTCATCCCCTAGATTTAGTATTTGTATTGGCATCCCTCTCAGATACAATACAAATGGTGGGAGGCGCGGGTTAGTCAAACCAACAACACCCTTAACATAACAGATACAATACAAAATGGTGGGAGGCGCGGGTACGAACACTACATAACAGATACAATACAAAATGGAGGAGGCCCGGGGTATCGTGACGTTGTCGTCAGACAACGCCTACAGGAGTTCAGACAACGAATTTCTACGATACAGGTCCCTAAAAACCCTCTTATGCAGCCAAGCAAAATTTACCCAAAATTAAGGAAAATTTTTTGAAGTACGGGTCAAATATTATTTTTGGTACCCACCCACACCCGCCCCAGTAACTAATACATATGTAAACGCCCCCTATACTCATTACATTAGCCAAGCGAGTGAGACAATTTAAATCCCCCCCCCCCCCCGAACAGAATTTTTTTAGTAGATTAAGTTGGAGAATATTTTTAGTACACAATAATTATAATCCCCCCACCCCCACCCTTTTAAGATTTCGCGATAAACACCTCTTACGCCAAGCGATTTGAATAGTAACAACCCCTATCTAATAAGTCACTAGGAATATTAATGGAAGCCTAGTAGGAAGAGGTATTGATAACTACCCTACTATATTCAGAGAAAATTGCTCCTTATTTCAGATTAAACCCCCCACAATGAAGCTCTATTAGGAATAAGATTGTGATATCCCATAGGATAAATGGAATGAATAAATAACTGTGTATTTTTTACAGCAGTGCAACTATACATTGTATATGATTGTAGGCTAAAATATTTTCTTCTGAATACATTTTAGTATAACTTAGCGGAAGGTAGTATTGGCTAGATGCTTACATAGAGTTAGGAGACCTTGCAATCACATTTCTGCAAGGTGCCGCAATAATTAGTTTGTAAACGCATTCAGTCAAGACGTACTACAGTTTCTCTTTTGTTCTGAAAGCCGACCACAGAGGAAATGCTTATTTGTCCATTGTAACACAATCCAATATGCCATATGACTGACACGTGCTCAGCACACCGTCCGCCCGCAGGACATTAAACCTGACACTATCTCGCTAGCTCAGCGTGCAGACGCACTCGAGCGGAAGCCAGACACCTTGAGTTCAATTCCTGGCACTATTCACTCACACGCCAGATAACCTTGCATAAGTTTGCCTGCATTATTTTTGTTTTCAATGCGAAGCGTGCGATAGTAGAAAAGCGCACTAATGATTTTAAAGATGTAAGCGTAAAGTACACTCTTAAGGTAGAATTCTTTTTCCAGCAGTACATTTCAAACAGGACATTCAGTTAGCAAAGAAAACACCATTCCCTCACGAAGTAACATAGGTGAGAAAGCAATCCAGTAGGAATTTATGATAAAAACGCCGACAAATGCACGGCGATATCAGTATAGCATAAAAGCGTAAGCACGGACTTGGGCACAGCAGGGCAGCATCGCAACGTACGACAATTGTTATCAAGAGTATCATCGTTAGTATATTGGTAATAAGTATTAAGTAATTTAAGTGAAGTTGAGGTGAAGTTGAAGGAATATTGATATCTTGCAGCAGGTCCAAAGGTGAGCATTGCTTTGAGATAAGGGAAATATTAAGTGAAGTTGATAGATATCTTGAGCTGGCACAATGGTTAGCACAGCCTCAAGAACACGACGTTATTGATATCTTGCAGCAGGTCCATGGGTGCACCTCGCTTTGAGATAAGGGAAGTATTAAGTGAAGTTGAAGAAATATATTATAGATATCTTGAGCTGGCACAATAGTTCGCACAGCCTCAAGAACACGACGTTATTGATATCATGCAGCAGGTCCCAGGGAGGACATCGCTTTGAGATAAGGGTAGTATGGAGGAGATTAAGGAGATATTAACACACCTACGTTGATAACAAATGCCATTAATAAATAAGATTAGTGTCCACACCGTGGCCCCAAAGTCCACAATTTACGCAAGCCAAATGCTTAAAAGTCGAAACGTCACACCCAGAGGGAATTAATTAGCTACAGGTATATTGGTCAATATAATAATGACAACCGGCGACCGAGGACTATCATTTCAGATTCAGGGACCTAGCCAACCCGCTGAACACGTAAGAAGTAGTCCAGATATTAGAACGCTACTGAACTTTGAAAGGACATAGCCAACCCTTTCGCCTAGATGACGTTCGTTTTAATACTTTCAGGGAATTAAACCCTCCACGTTATACATCTTGTGGCGGTCAATTCAAACTTAATACATAATAAATTTAACGGCCGCTGGGACGCGTTCTGTATCGAAGTACGGACAGCCTGCCAACAGCCGATATCTTTATAGTATTCTGATAAAATATTAGGAGATATTTATATTAAAATAAACTTAATACACAATGAACTTAACGGCCACTGGGATGCGTTCTGTATCGAAGTACGGACAGCCTGCCAACAGCCGATAACTTTATAGTATTCTGATAAGATGTTAGGAGATATTTATATTAAAATAAACCCAATACAGCATGGATTTAACGTCCGATGGAATGCGTCCTGTATCGAAGTACGGACAGTCTACCAACAGACGATATATCTTTGGTATTATGTTTAACATGAGGAAATAGTGACACGTTTTATGATATTGTAGCATAGTAGGTACTGAAACCTACACCGCTGGACACATCTGCTGATTTTCTATATAAAGAGTAACCAATATTGAAAAGGAGACTACACATACGCTGAAATTAATAAATAAAATTGAATTAATAATTTTTTCTCAATGCACTATGATTATTTGTGATAAATTCATAATCTTTCAATATATTAAGATTACGGAGCAACAACAAAAAAAGGCAACAGGATATGTAAAAGAAATAAAACTGTGCAACTCAGGCATAATATTAGTCATTCCATATAGAGCAACCGCATTATATTCTTACGGAGCAAAGGTAGGCATTTAATTGAAGATACAACCCCCATTAATTTTATTAAAGAGCAAAAGTAACTATTTCAGTGAAGTTACAACCGCATTATATTCTTACGGAGCAAAGGTAGGCATTTAATTGAAGATACAGCCCCCATTAACTTTATTAAAGAGCAAAAGTAGCTATTTCAGTGAAGTTACAGCCCCATTATTTTTCTTACGGAGCAAAGATATGCATTTCAGTGAAGATACAGCCCTATTAATTTTATTAAGGAGCAAAGGTAGCCACCTCATTGAAGGTACACTTTAGAAAATTTTCATGGCTGCGGATACAATATATAGAGAGAGCTTAAATATTTAAGAAATACCTTTAATATATATCGACCCCCCCCCCCCCTTCAAGAGATTTTTTCACCCCTGTCCAGGCACGTTATTCCACTTTACCCCATGTATATAGCATAGTTAGCTAAGAAAAGATAGTATTATTAGGTTTAGCATTAAGAATTAAGTTAGATAGTAAATCACCCCCCCCCCCTATATAACGTGGCAAGTTTTACAAAAGGGTCTTACATACCATGTCGTTAACAGTGTTATTTTTTACAGGCAATTATCACATGTCAATAATAAATGTCATTTTTTTCAGATAATATTTTTTCAGATAGTATTATCTTGTTAATTTATATTTCCTGAAGTTCTATACAGTGCACAGAATTTCCAAGTTAGCCCGGAGAGGCAACAAATAATTTCTAATTTCAATAACTTCCCGACGAAACAGTCGCCATTTTAACGATAATCTATTTCAACTTAACGATCGAGTGTACACGTAGTGCGAGTATCCTTACATAATGTCTGCATATCTATAGATTAGGAAGCGAATACGTCGCTTAATTCACGCTGAGAAAGTGTAAATGTAAAACTTAAGGATTAATTCTCAGCTATAGCAAAGATATACGTCGATATATAAGAAAGTTTTTTTCAAATATAAAGGATTCAAGTTCTACGCAATATAAGAGGATATACGCAGCTAAATGCTTAAGGAAGCATGTTGCAGTTTTACAACGACGCATATAAGACGTGGTATAGTGTATAACCACAATGGCCAATATGTCAATGAATACATATTGAACGTTAGTTTATAAGGATATTAGTATATTATGTCATAATGCAGACATTAAGTAACGAGATTACCGCGTACGACGTAACGAACTTCAGTGAAAAAAAATAACGGTACCAGGGTAAACCAATCCCTCTGTACAAAACGTTAAGAGAGATTTCTGATTTCAGACTAATTATACGGTGTACAATCCTGTAATCCCCCAGTAGGACATTCATGCAGGATGCCCCCCCGGATGAACGTGACGCAAGACCAAAGTTACAACACGCATGGCAGCAACAGCAGTCAAAACCTACAAACCATACTAGAATGTCAGCCGATTTAGGCAGGAGCCTTCAGCTATTTATTAACAATACTTCAATGCTAATTTTTTCTCTTAATAACTTAACTACATGTTTTTTTACGCACTTCTTCAAGTAACTTTGACGGAATTTCACGTTTTCTAGGATATTTTTACAATTTTATTTCATCATCCCCCACGTTGTAAGGAGGTTATTCATAGTAGCGCACCCTCATAGCTACACTTGGCCTAGAGTACAATACACTACATTTTTTCTTTCCCTTTTTTATACACGCTACAAAGGGCGCGTGCTAGTTCATAAGGGATCGCCATTATTTAAGCTCCTTACAGCATCATTTCCCATCGTAGGAAAATTACAGTTATGTATGCATCCTCGAGGCAGGGCTCGACTTGACGGCATCGTACGCAAGTCACGCACTAGTCCGAGTACGGTGCTAATAATGTAAATTTCCTATGCGATTTCATTAAAGATATATCTTTTAGCTTCATTTATTTCAATTTATATTTCCGCTGAAATTCCACTTATTAGTTTTTTCTTCAATTTTAACAAAACAATGTCAACACTTTTATGAAAATTTCAACTCTGCCAAATGGGCAATACAGATTATGTAAAACATACAATATGGGATATAGACAGATACAGAGAACTATCTGCTATGAAATGACTGTAAAACAAACCACCCCAACACTCTTGCCACGCCTTCCAACCCTTGGCACGGTACAATTTCGCTCATCCCCCCACCCACGAAGAAGACCAGAAGCGACGAAGGACGATACGACGAATCGAAAACAAATTCATATCGACGAAAGAAAGAAAAAAAGAAGAAGAAGAAAAGAAGAAGAAGGAGAAGAAGAAGAAGAAGAAGAAGAAGAAAGAAGAAAATAAAAGTTTCCGCCCCCACGTCTAGTCCAATAATCGAGGACGATTATTAAAACAGGAAGAAGACTTGTCCTGGCCCCAGCCCTTTAGGAAAGGACTGTGCCTATAAATACATAAAATATAATAAGAGATAACTACGTAAAAGACGACATGGCAACGCGACTACGGAGTAGACCGTAGGTCATAGACCTAGCTCCAATAGCAAGCACTTGGACAGGACACAGAGGACATTACACTCCCAACATACCGCTGACTGGACTGACATCGCACCTTTTACTTATAAATAGAGGTACGAACACGCGCCGCGGTCTCTAAGCTTTTGACGCTCTAAGCTCTTAGGAACGTGGACTCTTCTGAACCTGCAGTGACAGTCCTACACTCTATAGGAGTTGTGCTACGTCGGACCGATATGGGGGATGGCCCCATATCGAGTCCCAACGCCACCATCATCATGGAAGACCGGTATTAACGGTGGGGTGAGTGACATCGTGCCTGCTTAATTCCTTTTTCCCCCTAGATTATTATTTCAATCCTCCCCTATTGCAATTGCCACTATTTCTTAATAAACCCCCTTTCTGAACAGTCTATTGACTACCTTTTTATTTCGTTTAGGTTAAGAAGCCCTTCCCTTTAGATTAGTACCTAGTTTTAAGATCTACATTGAACGCTGACATGCAGGAGGCGCTGCACCGCCAGCGTGCGGCCTAGAGGTGAGCTAGGTGAGTATTCATTCCTCCCGCCAATTCCCCTGTATGTAAATTGCTCTCTAAACGTGTCCGCAGCTCTTCCTAAAACAATCCCAACCTCTTACAAATTCGCCAAGCTACAACCCCAATTTAGATTAATTTCATCCCCTAGATTTAGTATTTGTATTGGCATCCCTCTCAGATACAATACAAATGGTGGGAGGCGCGGGTTAGTCAAACCAACAACACCCTTAACATAACAGATACAATACAAAATGGTGGGAGGCGCGGGTAAGAACACTACATAACAGATACAATACAATATTCAGAGCCGTCTAAATATTTCGGATGGTCGCCATGTTGGATTGTTAAATGTATAGGCCATAGAGTCATGTACCATTAAAGGAAAATTATTGCGTAGGTTCTTTATTCAAACTTTTACATCGATCGCATGAATACGACACAAGAAATAAAAACTTAATTTTAAAATTCGCAAAGCCGCCATCTTGAGGTTATGTAAACAATTGAACTAAATTAGATACCAGCATATTACAATGTATATGAACATTTCCTGTACCGGATTTCATTGCTGTTGGAACATTAAATCGCGTGAAAGGTCTATTTAAAATTTTCAAATTCGCTTGGCCGCCATGTTCGTTTTGTAGTTAACCGGTTTTTGAAAGTCTTATAGATTAACTTCTAGAAGTGCCCTTTATCTCCGTACAAAGTTTCAGGGTGATATCGCTAATAGTTTCAGAGATATAGAATGTCGGTGATATATTTCGCACATCCGCCATCTTGTGGTTATGTAAACAATTGAACCAAGTTAGATGTCGGTGCATTACAATGTGTATGAACGTATACTGTACAAAGTTTTATTGCGTTTGGTTGGTTAAATCGCGAGAAACGTCTATTTAAAAGTCGCAAATTCGCGTGGCCGCCATGTTGGTTTTGCAGTTACCAGTTTTTCAAAAGTCACATAGGTGAACATCTAGTAGTTCCCTTTATCACCGAAAAAAAATTCCAGGGTGATATCGGGAATAGTTTCGGAGATATTGAATGCTGGTGAAATATTTCGCACAGCCGCCATGTTGGATTAGTGAGACGTAACGAAGTTTGAAGGGCATGGTCGGGGTCGTCCGGAACAGTGCTATGAACTTAGCAAGTTTGATTGAAATCGCTCCAGCCGTTTAAAAGTTATTTGGGGACACACACACACTCCTCACACACACACACGCGCACACACACACACGGACTAAAGGTGATCTCATAAGCCTTTTTTTTTTTTTTTTTTTTTTTTTTTTTTTCAAAATTGAAAATAGGTTAAAAATATTATTGTAATCTCAGTAGAATGGGATAAAATCCTGTTACCATATCTCGTTGAAGGCAGTACTTTTGCATTTGTCTGTCGGCACAGGCTAGAATAAAATGTGGCTTTCCACCGATGTCTCTGTCTGATTCATGTTGTTGTTGAGTATGTAGGGGTCTTGCGGCATCGTGATCATGTAGCCCCGTGTAGTTGGGTGTGTGTACAATTTGTCTGATAACTTGTGTCACTGTGATGTCTGTACTAGTAAGCTATGTGTAGACTATTGTAATTGAGGTAGGATTTGTGTAAGAAGCGGCCGAGGCCTTATGTTAGTACCAACCCGGCCTTTGCCTGGAGTAAAAGTAGGAAACCATGGAAAACCACTTCCAGGATGACTGAGGTAGGAATCGAATCCGCCTCTTTCCAGTCTTGCTTCACGAGGTTGAGGGTACCCGTTCCAGCCCTCAGACCAGACCCGCGGTGACAGCGTAGAAGGCAGTTATGGCTGTGATTATATGTAAGCTACTGAGATATTGGTGGTGCTGAGTAACGACATTCAGGGCACAGCTAGTGTCTGTGGATGCTGTGAAAGTACTGATGAACTGTCTCAGTAAGGAAAGCAATGGCTAACCACCCCACTCCTCACCTTGCCTAGTATACCTCATTATAATGTTGTCATGAGTTTTTGTGGATTTGTACCAACATGACCTACAGCAGTACATTTTGAAGATCCGACCTGCCTTTGAGCTGTATTATATTTGATTTGATTGACCTCGGTCTGACATGTTCGATTGACAAACGAATATGTCATCCTTGTAACCCGTTAATTGAAACGTACATCACAATATGAGAAAAAAATTGGATGTCAGCTTTGTCAATACAAAATGAAATATTACACTATCCTTAGGTGTTCTGGGGATCTATTTCCCCTTCATCAGACGTTGTGTTGGAATCATTCCAGCACAACGTGCCAAAAGGAGGACAATATTTGTGTTTCTGCAATTTTATTCATTAAGATGTTGATAATGCTTGGGTTCTTCATTTTGTTCCCGTTTTTTAGCGACCCTTACCTTTTGAAGGTCAAGATTAACTGTTTTTATAAAAGCTCATTAACCCTTAGAGGTGCTCATACACCGTCGGTTGTCAAAATGTAAGTTTTGGTTTCTTTTTTTACGTTTAAATGAAAGACAATGCCTTTCTCAATATATCTGTTAAGTTTTATAAGTAAATTCAGCGTTTTGGCAGAGATATAGCGTATTACGTGAGACCATGCGCCTATCTGTCAATGGAGTGTTTAATATTCAAGGTTGCTTTATGGTAGGAAAAACACAATATCTCATGAACTATGTGATGAAACTGGATGAAACTCGGCAGATACATTCTAACGTATGATCCCTAGAGGATGATCCTCATTTATGAAATTATCTTAAAACAAGAAGTTCCGTGAAGAACTATACAGCCTACTTTTCATGCCAATGATTATTCTACAGAATATGAACCTATCTAGAATAATGACGAAATTAAGTTGGTAATATCGAAATATCTAATTAGTTCAAAATATACCTGGTATAATGTAGCCTAATAGAGCACTACAGTTGGCAGCCCTGGTGACGGAATATATTCTTAGTTCCATCTCTTAAGGTACAGAATACAAAATTTGGTTGAAGTCCAATGGACGTTACATGCAGTTAGACACTGGATCTATCAGCACGCGTAAAAGCATGTTGCCAACAATACCATACGTGTGCTGGTCAGAAATAATCTGAAATATTATGATATCTTGTTGTGCCAACTTTGGATGAAATCCATTTGTTAGTATAGAAGTTACATGTATTTTAAAATTGGACATATCAGCAGGCATATAATCATGTTGGCAGCACTGCCTTGTATTAATTACTCCAAATTAATCTAGAATGTCAGGTGCTATACGTGTGCAAAGTATAGAGCTGTTGGCTTGCATACTTTCTGATATATTGATATTAGGGTAAAAAAATAGAGACACCATTTATTAACAGTTGGCAGCCCTGATTGATCTTAACAATACTTATAGTCATATCTGTTATGGTACACATAGCACATACGAAATTTGGTTGAAATCCAACTGATAGTGTAGAAGTTACATGTATTTAAAAATTGGTACTATCGGCAGGCTTGGTAGTACTGACGTATATAAGTTACTCCAAATTAATCTAAAATGTCAGAATATACGTGTGCATAGTTTAAAGCTGTTGGCTTGCATACTTTCTGATATATTGGTATTTGGATTTAAAAAAATAGAGAGAGCAATTATTAACAGTTGGCTCTTAAGAATACGCTCAGTCCTACCTGTTTATGTACAAATATTACATACAAAATTTGGTTGAAATCCAATTGATAGTGTAGAAGTTATATGCATTTAAACATTGGACTTATCAGAAGGCTTAAAATTATTTTGGCAACACTGTCATGGTTGGCCTCCTGGAAATTAAACTGAAATAGTCTTATCTACAATTGTGCCAATTTTGGAATAGCTCCCATGCATACCTTGAAAGATATCCAACATGGAGCTCAAATTTCTAGTGCGTTTTTTCAGCAGTTGGTAGCACTGACATCATTTTCAAATATGGACGTCAGATATTCCGGTGCACCTCTTTACTCATACTAAATTTGGTTTTGATTTCTTCAGCCGTTTAGGAGTTGATAGGGGGGGGGGGGGGGGGGGGACACACCCACAGACAGGCAGAAGGACAGACAGACAGAGAGACAGACAGACACACATTTTCCCGGATCGATCTCATAAGTCTACTTTTTCCTCATTTTTGCAAAAGTAGGCTAACATACATACTATATGTCAGTTTTCATAGATTCTTGTGCAGCTATGATATGATTCCTAACTGTATGCGAAAATTCCCACTGATGGTGTATGAGCCCCCTAAGGCGAAACAATTTATTTTTATTTTTATGTGTTTTAAATTATAATTTATTTTCATTATTATTAATAATGTTATTCTTGGTTTCTCTATTTGTAATGTTTAGTCTATATATTTGTTTTTAATTTTCAATTTACGTTCTTATCGATTTAATTTTGATATTTTATGGAATCAATTAATTTACTAATTTTGAATTGATTCTTACAATCATTTATATTTTTTATGTTTATTATTTTAATTTTTATATATATACTAGCAGAAGTACCCGTTCTTCGAACGGTGTTATATATTAACACCAGACATTATCAATTGAGCTACTGTTGCAATGGTTAGCGGTTTGTCATTCCTTCATAAGTTTAGCAGAACGAAGTTAGTTTTCTGGGAATATCACACACACAGTTAATTTAAGGGCCTTAAAATGTAGTTTTCGGAGACCCCTTATAGACTCGCGAATTTTGTGTCTCACAATGAGAAGCGCAACATATGCTTTGATCGTCCTTCTAGGATAATTTTTATATTTCGCCTATTTTAGCATGTATTTTGAGAAGTTTTTCCCTATATCCACCCTTCTACTGTATGAAAAGTACGGTGAGGAGTTTTATAAATGATTCGTGTATTGACCCATGTTTACCATACCTAATTTTACGATGCACCAAGCATCCGAACACGATTTATAGGCGTACATAAAGATACACAGAAAGACAGACAGACAATTCTATTGTCTACAACATATCACCCATATATCCAAATATGGGTATATGTACCATACAGTATCAAACAAATCATCCTTACGATGAACCCGTATGTCGACAAAAAAAAAAAAAGATTAGTTAAAATGTGCTCTCAAACTAAATTCACCTAACGTGTACTTCCTGACGTGAAATAGATTTGAAAGCCTTGTAGACGAAACGCAATACACCTCACATAAAAAATTACCCTCTACGTTGTGTTAGGTCCTCATACACAGGAAGACGCTCTTTCATAAATTGTAAAGGCTTGTGGTGCATGAAAATTCAGGTTCTTTAGCCTCAAATGGCCCAAATTCCTAAAAGTCGCAAAAAATGCTGATTCAATTCAGGAATTTTTGAAAATAATGTTGCTCTTTGGAGATATAATAGACTTTCTGTACTATATATCACCGTGAAATTGCATGAAAAAATTCTAGGTTACCCCTTGACCCCCTTAATTGCATTGACGAATTATACAGTCTACGTTGGTTCCGTGATAACCTTATAGCCATTTGCAAACTTTCACAGAAATGTAATAAATGGAATAGCCTAATAATAATATCCTACGGCCTCGGGTGCCGGGTGCAAGCTTCGTAATTTGACACCCAGAGGGTAGCTTGTACGTCGAAATTTCGTTGTTCCTTGAATCACTATGAAAGTCAAGGAGGGTAGATATCTAAGCTCCTTGAACACTATAGCGCTTTCTAGTAGAGAAATGAGGAACTTTGTGTTGGCGGAAACTCCTGAGATTAATTTTGCCATTATGAACACGGCCTACTGAATTCAAATGGGTTCTTTGACATGCCACCATCGTATGACATGCGAGTCGTATTTTTGCCGCCTTTCAAAAATCACTTACCACGGCCAGGAGTGAACCTGCAATCTTGGGGTTAGTAGACCGACACGCTATCCACTCACCCACCGTGGCAAGGTATAAATGGAGTGACATTGCTTCTTACAGAAATAGATGGAAAGTTGGATGCCACCCCTTGAGATAATGTTGTCATGGTTACCGATTTCCATTCCTTCATTAGATTGTTAAATTAAATTAAATTAGTTTTCTGGGAATATTTCAGATACTGTTGGTTTTAAAACATATAATGTAGTTTTCGAGGCCCCCAAGTTATGTTTCTGGCACCGAGGGGCCTTGTCTCCTCGTTGCACGCCGTAATATAATAATAATAATAATAATAATAATAATATAATATAGGGATAGGAATATAATAGACCTGCCGTACCACACCCGCAGGTGTAAATCGCGTGAAAAAATTCTAGTGTACCCCTTGACCCCCTTAAGCCCATTATACGTATTGATGAATTTTACAGCTTAATTTGGTTCCGTGATAACCTCCTAGCCGTTTGCAAACATTCGCACCAATGTAATTAATGGAATTGCATTGCGTCTTACAGCAATAGATGGACCTCTGAGAATCTGCTGCCATGGTTACCGGATTGTATTCGTTCATTAGTTTATTAAATGAATTTAGTTTTCTGGGAATATCTCAAAAACGGTTGGTTTTAGGGCCTTAAAATGTGGATTTCGGGGACCCTGTGGGGCCCCCGAGTTTTGTCTCTCACATTGAGGGGCTGAAAATGATCTTTGTCTCGTCCTTCTACTCCTATTTCAGCATGTATTTTAAGGGGGTAGGCCCTCTTTTATGAGAGATACGGAGAAGGGTTACATCAATGATTAGTGTCGTGCCTCTGATGGATATCTGTACCAAATTTTACGTTGATACACCCAGCCGTTCTCGAGTTATAAGGGAACAAAGTTGTCCACAGACAAACAAACGAACAGACAGACCAAAAAATTATTTTCGCTCGCATCCATAATAAAACAGTCTGAAACGCGTAAATAACTCAAATTATCGTAGGAATTGCGAAAAAACATACACACTTCAATTTTTATGTATGTAGAGATATACTGCACCACTCGGTGTTGACCGTGTTTTATTGCACAAATTTAGGTTTTACTCACTAACCGTTGGAGATACACGAATAGTGATCAGGACCTTTTGGATAGAAAATTAAATGTTAAATCTCGTGTATGCATCAAAGGTTTGCTATTTCTTAGCGTTCTCTTTTTATTTGAAATGGAAATATGAAATGTTGATACTAAAGGGGGTAGTGACGTCACATATGTGGGTTTTACTCGCTAGCCGTTGGAGATACACGAAAAGTGATAAGGACCTTTCGGATAGGAAATTAAATTTTGAAGCTCGTATGTGCCATCGAAAGTTTGCTATTTCTTAGCGTTCTCTTTTTATTTGATATGGAAGTATGCAATTTTGAAACCAAAAGGTGTAGTGACGTCACTAAAATGGTCGCCATTTTTTAATAGTACAAAATATCGAAATTAAAAGTATCCTATATGTAAACATGGCAAATCAGCTACATCCATGCAAAATTTCATTTAAATCGGACCAGTGGTTCTTGCGTTATTGAGTAACAGACAGACAGACAGACAGACAGAAGGACAGACACACACCATCTCATTTTTATATATTAGTATGATATATATATATATTCAGTTCTTTAGGGACCACGATGCTTGTGTTTTGCTGTCATCGTCGTTGTTTGCCACGATTGGTGTTCTGAGTGGTGGGTTTGGCAGCTGCTGTCTTGTAGGTGCCTTGAGCTTTTCTGATCGCCCAGTAGTCCTTCATTTTCCTGCTCAATTCAATCTTGCGCTCCTCAGACCATTTTCTTTTCTTTTATTTTTATTTCTATATTTATATTTTATTTTTGCACTTTAATTGTTAATGTTCTTATTTATTTTTTATTTTATTTTATCCAACACATCACGTTAAGTAGATACGCACCTATACTGTATAATATTTGATTTTTAGAAATACTAGCACTTCGGCAGGAAAATTCTCCGGAATTTGGCTTAAAGATTGAACTATCAGCATCTTTGAAAGCATAAACTTTCCTTATGACAGGTGGTTAATATAGACTAGAGACCACTATCTCATAAAGGGTTAAAGTACTATACATACAGTTCTTTCTTTACATCAGAACAGTGGTTGTCAGAGCAGCTTGTAGACATTCCACAATTTCAGATAAGTCTCCATATCAGATCTTTCCACACATTAAATAAATCAGAATCCTCTATGGACATCAAATTGGCAGGTGAAAAACTGAAGGAAATAGGAGACTTCTGTTACTTAGGAAGCAAAACAACCAGTGATGGAAGAAGCTAAGATGATATAAATAGTAGGTTAGCTCAGGCAAGGAAAGCATTTCTACAGAAAAGGAATCGGCTGACATCGAATATAAATTTAGGTGTTAGGAAGTCATTTTTAAGGCCTTTGTCTGGAGCGTGGCGCTCTATGGAAGTGAAACTTGGACTATTGGTGCAGCAGAAAGGAGCAGAATTGAAGCGTTTGGAATGTGGTGTTACAGGAGAATGATGAAGATCAGATGAGTACATAGGGTTACAAAGGAAGAGTTATTAATACTAGTGGGAGAGGAGAGATGTTTCTGGCGACTGCTAATGAAGAGAAGAGATAGGTTGGTAGGATACATACTGTACTAAGACACCCAGGAATAGCAAGCTTAGTTATGGAAGGAAGGGTCGAGGACAAGAACTGTAGGGGTAGACCAAGGTTAGAATATGTTAAACAGATTGCCTCGGACGTAGGAAGTGGTAGCTATGTCGAGATGAAACGATTAGCTCAGGAGAGGGAGCCATGGAGAGCTGCATCAAACCAGTCAAAAGACTGAAGACTCAAAACAACAACACATTATTAGTAGACAACCACAGTTTTTGTAAGTTGCAGCGTTCACCATCATCTCAGTAGAGTACTCGTAGGCCATTACTCCATTAATTTACAATTCTGCAGTAGTTTAGGACTTATTGCTTAAGTATGTCACAGTGATAGTACAGGGTAATCATTTTAAATCCCCCCTGTACGCACCGCTAGGTCGGTAAAAGTGACTTTGGCAGACACAGCCTTATCTCCCCGATGAACACGCACGCTGAGCCCGGCAGGGCTGGCAATGTTGCAATAAGTTGTCAGTATCTCCGGTGTCATAAGATTGTGAAGTGCTAGTTGAGCCAGCGAGCGGGTGTCAGTACGAGAGCTTCCCGAGGCTTGATTGGTATCGGAGGGGAGACTTAAATTGATGACTCGGTAGCTACACCTTCATAGATTATTTGGTGGAGTGAGACTGTTTGTTAATGGGATTGTCATTTCTCAGTCTAGCAACATTGTAGGATCCGTATATAAAAAGTTATTTTTTTCAGATGCTTAATACTTAAGTATTTTACCAGTAATAGTTGCCACTCTTTCTAAATTTTTGACAAGTTTTTTTGTTTGTTTTCGGAGTGAGCTACAGTGATTCTTAGTGGGCATATGACTATATACATCTTAATTCACTGGAATCTAATTCATTTCAATTATTTTCATAACAACAAGATGGCGGCTGTGCGAAATTTCAAAATCTCTTTTTTATTTCTAGTGTCCTAATCATGTGATTGAAGTTTGAATAATACACCTAAACAATAATCTTCATGTAATAGTACATAGCTCTAAGGCCTATATATAAAAATCCAACATGGTAACCAACCGAAATATTTAGACGGTTCTCAATACCTACGAATCTATTACAGAAATCAAACTGAAAATTTGTATGTTGATAGAGGCTATTATCATAAGTAGGATATATGAAAATAGGCTTTAGTTCTTCACGGAACTAGGCCTACTTGTTTCAGGTTATTTTTGCATGTCCCAGTAATTGGGATTACATTGTGTTGACCGACTGATAAGTTGTCTAATATCAAAATATTGAAGTGAAATAGAACCCATTAATATCCCAAAAACTTCAATACAAAACAATGTATAGAGAAAGGTCACTGTACTCATCATTTATTAATTCTTCTACCGACAGCTGTGGCTACGCCCGCTCAAGCGCAGCGTTAGGTCATGGTTTCTAGCTCGCTGCTGCCTCGTTAGACGCGTGGGTTCGAGCCCCACCGTCGGCCATCCTTGAAATGGTTTACCGTGGTTTCCCATTTTCAACACCAGGAAAATGCTGGGATGGTACCTTCTGACAGGCCACGACCGCTTCCTTACACATCCTTGCCCAGTTTCATTCATCTTCATCCATTCCAGGTCGATTAGAAAGACCTGCACTTGGCCTCTCAGGAGCCCACACGACAAAAAAATAATAATTCTTCTCCAGTGATGTGAATCATGCAATAACAATTTTTGCTCCAGTTGGATAAATGCGCTGTGCTGTCTATTACAGCTCGGTGCACCATTCGGCGAGCAACGGAGCGTTATTCACACCTGTGTCCTTGGAGCTGTCGCTTCTGATTCACGAGCATATGCCTCTCACTACATGGTTATTAAACATATCACATATGATTTATTTACCACCAACCAACCACGCGTGTGCGTAGTGGAGGTGCTAGCTGCTTCCTAGGAGATCATTGTTGTTGAACTCAACCAAATCTAGTTTTTTCCGTGTCTGATTCGGGTTTTTGCTTAACTGCACGAATTTGGACTCATCAGCAGGCTTTTGGTACACCCTGGCCGGATTCAGCTGGGGTAGTGAAACTTGACCAAGCCCTATATATCAGAGTTTCTATAAGTGTTGTCCGCGGACCTCCATGGATCCGCGACTATCCTAAAAATTTCAAAATATTTAAAAACATTTTGGCCCTAAATAAAAGGCACACTTTGCTTATGGTTAACAATAATAATAACAATAATAATAATAACTCCGCCAAAGCCGGTCCCAAGCCCGAGGCCTCATCTCGCAAGTGATGTGGAAGGAGGAGGGGGAGGAGTAACACCTCGTTAAAAAACCTGGGTCCATCTGGCTCCGGATGGTAGCACCCTGTAAGGGCCCCTGCCTAGGGTTACTAGGTGAAACTTGGTCAACGGTCTCAAAGGCGGAAGAGGAAACTCGGATTCCCAACGGCGGAGAGAGCGGAAGAACCTAGTGGAGTAAACCACGAAAAACAATCATTTCGGACTAACAATCCGATCTTATCATGGAATTTATTTCCTAACTTGTACAATATACAATTTCAATTGCAGAATGGAAAGTACGCAGAATGAAAGCACTACCCCAGGTGGTACCTCAGAAGAGAAATCCACCATTGCAGTATGCAATGCATCGGGACCTAGGGTTCTGGGGAGACCCAACATCTGCAATAAGGATGAATCGGAGCATCCTTGGTATCCTTCTAGACTCAAGTTTAAGCAGAACTTCTTTGCAGGCACTTTGAATGTAAATTCCTTAATGAAAACGGGTAAACAGAAAGAACTCGACATTATTTTAAATAAACATGATATACAAATCCTCGCAGTGCAAGAAAAAAGATTTTTGGATGAAAATGTTGCAGAATACGGAAACCATAGAATTTTTAAGGGTAAACCAGCAATCAAAATTATGAAAGGAATGCCACTACTCGGCACTGCTTTTAACGTTCATAAAAATATAGTAGACAATGTAACAGAATTCAAATCTAGTTCAGAAAGAACTTCTCTCCTAACAATCAAATGCAAGAATAAACCGTATACCTTTGTTAATTGCCATGCACCCATAAATGAAGACAATAAACAAGATGTTCAGTAAAGAACATATAGCCTACTTTCTCCTAAATGCATGGGTATTGATATAACTCTTTGTCTTTTTCAAGGAGTATAATTGAATGTTGGTTGTAGTAGCTCGTTGAAATACAACGTGCTATAGGGATATTAAACATGAATATGAGGTGCCCTTTGCTAGTGCTACCTCTGTAAAAAAAAACATTCAATTCGGTTTCACCGTGTTTGAATTGATCTGGGGAATGGATTTGCACACATACATGGCCGCTATTTGCAAACTATTGGACTGATGACCTTGTAGTCAGTCATAAGATGCTTTCCACAAAAAGGCATGTTGTTGCAAAATCCGGTAGAGATCAAATTATTAGGATGGTCGAAATTTGATTTCAGCTTTTAACATTTGGGTGGCCGTCATTCCGTTTCCGTCAAGATGGCGGCGATATAAAACATGACACTGAGGTGCCTTTTGCTAGTGCCACCTCTGTACCAAATTTCGTTCAATTCGGTTTCACCGTGTTTGAATTGATAGGGGGAATCGATTTGCACACATACTTGGCCACCATCTGCAAACTATTGGGCTGATGATCTAGCAGTTTGGTCAGAATATGCTTCCAACATAAAGATTTGTTGTTGCAAAATATGGTAGAGACTAGATTATTAGGTTGGTCGTAATTACATTTTAGCCTTTAACATTTGGGTGGCCGCGATTACGTTTCCGTCAAGATGGCGGTGATATAAAACATGACACTGAGGTGGCCTTTTCTAGTGCTACCTCTGTACCAAATTTCGTTCCATTCGGTTTCACCGTGTTCGGATTAATAGGGGGAATCGATTTTCACACAAAGATGGCCGCCATCCGCAAAATATTAGGCTAATGACCTATTAGTGTGGTCAAAGGATGCTCCCTCCATAATGGTATGTTGATGCAAAATTTGGTAGAGATCGGATGATTAGGTTAATCGTAATTTGATTTAAGCTTTGAATATTTGTGTGGCCGCCATTACGTTTCCGTCAAAATGGCGGCGATATAAAACATGACACTGAGGTGCCCTTTGCTAGTGCTACTTCTGTACCAAATTTTATTCCATTCGGTTTCACCGTGTTCGAATTAATAGGGGTAATCGATTTTGACACAAAGATGGCCGCTATCAGCAAACTATTAGGCTAATGACCTATTAGATTTGTCAAAGGATGCTTGCTCCATAAAGGTATGTTGTTGCAAAATTTGGTAGAGATCGGATGATTAGGTTAGTCGTAATTTGATTTAAGCTTTGAACATTTGAATGGCCGCCATTACGTTTCCGTCAAGATGGCGGTGATATAAAACATGACACTGAGGTGCCCTTTGCTAGTGCTACCTCTGTACCAAATTTCATTCCAATCTGTTTCACCGTGTTCGAATTAATAGGGGTAATCGATTTTGACACAAAGATGGCCGCCATCCGCAAACTATTGGGCTAATGACCTATTAGATTTGTCAAAGGATGCTCCCTTCACAAAGGTATGTTGTTTCAAAATTTGGTAGAGATCGGATGATTAGGTTAGTCGTAATTTGATTTAAGCTTTGAACATTTGTGTGGCCGCCATTACGTTTCCGTCAAGATGGCGGTGATATAAAACATGACACTGAGGTGCCCTTTGCTAGTGCTAACTCTGTACCAAATTTCATTCCAATCTGTTTCACCGTGTTCGAATTAATAGGGGTAATCGATTTTGACACAAAGATGGCCGCCATCCGCAAACTATTAGGCTAATGACCTATTAGATTTGTCAAAGGATGCTCCCTTCATAAAGGTATGTTGTTGCAAAATTTGGTAGAGATCGGATGATTAGGTTAGTCGTAATTTGATTTAAGCTTTGAACATTTGTGTGGCCGCCATTACGTTTCCGTCAAGATGGCGGTGATATAAAACATGACACTGAGGTGCCATTTGCTAGTGCTACCTCTGTACCAATTTTCATTCCAATCTGTTTCACCGTGTTCGAATTAATAGGGGTAATCGATTTTGACACAAAGATGGCCGCCATCCGCAAACTATCAGGCTAATGACCTATTAGATTTGTCAAAGGATGCTCCCTTCATAAAGGTATGTTGTTGCAAAATTTGGTAGAGATCGGATGATTAGGTTAGTCGTAATTTGATTTAAGCTTTGAACATTTGTGTGGCCGCCATTACGTTTCCGTCAAGATGGCGGCGATATAAAACATGACACTGGGGTGCCCTTTGCTAGTACTACCTCTGTACCAAATTTCGTTCCATTCGGTTTCACCGTGTTCGAATTAATAGGGGCAATCGATTTTCACACAAAGATGGCCACCATCCGCAAACTATTAGGCTGATGACCTATTAGTTTGATCAAAGGATGCTGCCCCTAAAAAGGTATGTTGTTGCAAAATTTGGTAGAGATCGGATGATTAGTTTAGTCGTAATTTGATTTAAGCTAGGAACATTTGTGTGGCCGCCATTACGTTTCCGTCAAGATGGCGGTGATATAAAACATGACACTGAGGTGGCCTTTGCTAGTGCTACCTCTGTACCAAATTTCATTCCAATCTGTTTCACCGTGTTCGAATTAATAGGGGTAATCGATTTTGACACAAAGATGGCCGCCATCCGCAAACTATTAGGCTAATGACCTATTAGATTTGTCAAAGGATGCTCCCTGCATAAAGGTATGTTGTTGCAAAATTTGGTAGAGATCGGATGATTAGGTTAGTCGTAATTTGATTTAAGCTTTGAACATTTGTGTGGCCGCCATTACGTTTCCGTCAAGATGGCGGCGATATAAAACATGACACTGGGGTGCCCTTTGCTAGTACTACCTCTGTACCAAATTTCGTTCCATTCGGTTTCACCGTGTTCGAATTAATAGGGGCAATCGATTTTCACACAAAGATGGCCACCATCCGCAAACTATTAGGCTGATGACCTATTAGTTTGATCAAAGGATGCTGCCCTTATAAAGGTATGTTGTTGCAAAATTTGGTAGAGATCGGATGATTAGGTTAGTCGTAATTTGATTTAAGCTAGGAACATTTGTGTGGCCGCCATTACGTTTCCGTCAAGATGGCGGCGATATAAAACATGACACTGAGGTGTCCTTTGCTAGTGCTACCTTTGTACCAAATTTCGTTCAATTTGCGCTCACCGTGTTCGAATTGATAGGGGGGGGGGGACAGACATTCAGAGTACACAACCTCACACACACCCACACACACACACACAGACACACTTTTTTTTCGCCCTGTAGTGATCTCATAAGTCTACTTTCATTTTTTGCAAAAATCGAAAGTAGGCTAAAAAATCCAAGCAAAGTAGAAGAATTCTGGGAACTTTTAGAAGAGGAAATATCCGAAATTCCAAAATCGAATGTTGTTATACTTTTGGGTGTTTTCAATGAGCAAATAGGGAAGGAAAGAGCTTATCGAAAAACAGTCGGGGATTATCCAGCCCATAAAAGGACTAATAAAAATGGCATGAGACTAATTAATCTCTGTAAAATCTTTCGGTTGAAATTAATGTCAACTTCATTCAGGAAACTACCAAGAAAACATGGATAATTCCAAATCCAATGTTAGGAGAATTCCAATTGGATCATGTTGCTATTTCTAGAAATAATATTAAAGAAATTATGAATGTAAAAGTAATCAGAAGTAGAGATTTGACTCTGACCACTATCTCTCCAAAATAAAGCTCATCCTTCTCCCTCATAGAAACCAAAGAAAACAACAAAAATTAATTAAATATAACACAGACAGACTCAACATCACACAAGAAGCTATTTTATTTTATTTTATTTTATTTTATTTTTGCGTATGGCTTTTAGTGCCGGGAGTGTCCGAGGACATGTTCGGCTCGCCAGTTTTGTAGCTGCTTCGAGACGGACACCCAATGGGTGAGCTACAAGTACCGTTGGGAAGGGAAGTTGGAAGGTAAGGACGAGGAGTTGGAAGGTAGTGGCTGTGGCCTATAGTTAGGGACAAACCCCGGCATTTGCCTGGAAGGAAGATGGGAAACCACAGAAGACCATCTTCTAGGTTGCCGGTGGGGGGATTCGAACCTCCTCGCCTCCCGGATATGAGCGACTGCCATCAGTCATGCCGTAACCACCACGGCTAACTCACCCGGTACAAGAGGCAATAAAACATTTTCAAGAAAAAATTCAAATAAGTAAACCAGGTAACTGGCAAGAATTATCCAAAGAAATCAATAGTGCAGCGAAAAAAGTATTTGAGCCAGCAAAAATGAAAAAGAAAGTTTGGTGGAATGAAACTTGTGAAGAAGCCCTAGCAGAAAGAACAAAATTATGGAGAACATGGAAATGCTCTGGAAAGAATGAACACTTTGAACAATTTAAACAACAAAGAAAGGAAACAGACAGAATAATTAAGAGTGCTAAACGCTCCTTTGAAAAGTCACAACTTGTTGACATGCAGGATGATTTTGTTAAAAATAACTCGATCAGACCTTTAAAAATAATTTAAAGGGGTATCAAGCTACAAGTATTTGCTTCACAGACGAAAATGGCAGAATGGGTCTATCTGATGAAAAGAATTGTGAAATACTAGCAAAACACTTCGATCAACTTCTGAACTGTGAAGAATCCAAACAACAAGTTATAATTTCCCGAAATTCATGACAACATGGAAGCAGATCCACCACCTATTCTTGAAGAAATTGAAAAAGCAATTAACACCCTAAAAAAAGCTAGTGGAGAAGACTCCATCACATCTGAACTTATAAAATGGTCTCAACCCAAAATCATAGATGACCTTAAAAGCATCTTTGAAGAAATCTGGAAAACGGAAAAGATCCCGGAAGAATGGAAAGTGGCCCTTATACATCCTTTGCATAAGAAAGGTAATAAGCAAGATGTCAATAACTACAGAGGTATATCCCTATTGGCAGTGGCTTAGATATTCTCAACAATATTACTAAACAGGTTACAAGCAACACTCGACAGTCATTTAGGTGAATATCAGAGTGGATTCCGAAAAGGCAGATCATGCGCAGAACAGTTATTCAACCTGAAGTCCATAATCCGTCACAGGATAATAAACTCTAAGACCATAGTAGTGACATTTATAGATTTTAAAAAAGCTTTCGATTCCGTTGACAGGGAAACTCTAGATAAAGTAATTCGAGAATTTGGAGTTAAATCTAAACTCGCTAATCTAATCCGTGAAACCCTCACAGACACCATATCAAAAGTAAAATTTCGGGGGAGAATATCTAAACCATTCAAAATAAAGACAGGTGTAAGGCAAGGTGGTGGTTTATCTCCACTGCTATTCAACTGTGTCCTGGAGAAAATAGTAAGAATTTGGAATCAAAAACTGAGGGAACACAAGATATCACCCATAACACTAGGGAATAAAAACAGAGGTATTGAAATAAACTGTCTAGCATTTGCAGAAGATTTTGCCATACTTTCTGAAAATCTGACTGACGCAACAGTGCAAATTAATCTCTTAGAAGAGATAGCCAACAGAACAGGTTTAAGAATTTCTGTAGAAAAAAACAAATTTATGACAAATATAAAAAATGCTCCAGAAATCCCAGTCACAGAAATTGGTAAAATTAAGAGGGTAAAGAAATTCAAATATTTGGGAGAAATCATTCAGGAAAATGGTTTAGAAAAATCTGCTGTAGAAGAAAGAGTACACAAGATGGAAAGAGCATATGGTATAACTAGGAACACCTACAACAAAAAATGTTTATCTAGAAACTCAGCAATTCTTCTAGGTTTGTGCCGTGTCTTGTGTGGGGTTTCCCCTAGGACACCAAGCTAGGCTCATCGGCGGGCTCTTGGTGTCCCCGCCCGGACCCCCACAGGAGTGACGAACTGCGCGCCACCTCCCTTTATATAAGGTGCAACTGCACCACTTGACTACGAGAACTAAAAGCTCAAGCAGCCTTAACCTCCCTATGAAGGCTTCCAAAAAGATGGTATATTGGCTTTCACGGCCGGTGAATTAAAACTCAGCAATTCTTCTAGGTTTGTGCCGTGTCTTGTGTGGGGTTTCGCCTAGGACACCAAGCTAGGCTCGTCGGCGGGCTCTTGGTGTCCCCGCCCGGACCCCCACAGGAGTGACGAACTGCGCGCCACCTCCCTTTATATAAGGTGCAACTGCACCACTTGACTACGAGAACTAAAAGCTCAAGCAGCCTTAACCTCCCTATGAAGGCTTCCAAAAAGATGGTATATTGGCTTTCACGGCCAGTGAATTAAAACTCAGCAATTCTTCTAGGTTTGTGCCGTGTCTTGTGTGGGGTTTCGCCTAGGACACCAAGCTAGGCTCATCGGCGGGCTCTTGGTGTCCCTGCCCGGACCCCCACAGGAGTGACGAACTGCGCGCCACCTCCCTTTATATAAGGTGCAACTGCACCACTTGACTACGAGAACTAAACGTTCAAGCAGCCTTAACCTCCCTATGAAGGCTTCCAAAAAGATGGTATATTGGCTTTCACGGCCGGTGAATTAAAACTCAGCAATTCTTCTAGGTTTGTGCCGTGTCTTGTGTGGGGTTTCGCCTAGGACACCAAGCTAGGCTCGTCGGCGGGCTCTTGGTGTCCCCGCCCGGACCCCCACAGGAGTGACGAACTGCGCGCCACCTCCCTTTATATAAGGTGCAACTGCACCACTTGACTACGAGAACCCACACAAGACACGGCACAAACCTAGAAGAATTGCTGAGTTTTAATTCACCGGCCGTGAAAGCCAATATACCATCTTTTTATCTAGAAACTTGAAAATACAGCACTACAGAACAGTAATCAAACCAGAATGCCTATACGCAAGCGAATGTCTAGCACTGAATTATAAGTTAGATAAATTGGAAGTATTAGAAAGACGAATTGTACGGAAAATATTAGGTCCATTAAGAATTACAGAATTCTGGAAATTAAGAAGTAATGATGAAATATACCGCAACATTGAAAACATAACAGACACAATAAAAAAGAGGCGATTGCTATTTTTTGGACATTTATATAGAATGAATGACAACAGGTTAACCAAACAGATATTCAAATATCTTTGGAACAAGAAATTAACAACTTGGATTCAAGAAGTTAAAAAGGATTTGGAAAGAAACAATATAAGAGAAGAAGATGCAATAGAGAGAGAAATATTTAGGAAAAAAGTGTTGGGAATTGAAGGGTTCCAAGGAAGGAAGGAAGGAAGGAAGGAAAAGAAAATAGACTCAAAATGGTCCGAAGAGAGAAAGAAGATGCATAGTGTGAAGATGAAGGAGTCCTGGAGGAAGAAGAAGGAGACCTGGGGGAAGAAGAAAGAACACCAAAGGACTAAACATTGAAATTGGCTCGTGGTCCTTAGAAGACCGTAACAGAGAAAGAAGAAAGAAAGAAAGAAAGAATAATAATAATAATAATGTAATTTGTTTTACGACTCTCTTAACATCTGCGGCTTTTAGAGACGCCGGGGTGCCAGGATATAACCCCGAAGGGGATCTTTAACGTTCCAGTAAATCTACTGATATGGCTCCCTCGCATTTGCGCGCCCTCAAATGCCAACTGGCTGCGCCAGGATTCGATCCTGCAACCTTGGGGACAGCTGGCGAGAAAGTTACCGCTGAGCCACGCAGCCAGCCAAGAAAGAGAGAAAGAAAGGAAGGAAGGAAGAAAGAAAGAAAGAAAGAAAGAAAGAAAGAAAGTGTCTGTGTTGTGGCCTAATTTGCTTATTGAAGTGGTTATGGACACACAATATTATTTTTGTTTTTCCATATGGTGCGTACATGAATAAATCAGAAGGCTTTCCGACGCATGAGCAGGTCACATTTCTTGAAACAACTTGCCTATTTAGAAAACTTTGCGGGAGTGAGCACTAACCCTTTCACGAATTGATTGCCGGCGGTCGTGATGGGAACTATTCCTTGTTTACTTGTGTCACACGTCACTCTGCTTCGTTGATAGGTACAGTTGCGCGAGTAGGATATGACTCAGCTACAGTAACTTCAGTCATCGTTTAACTGTCAGTGGTGACATGAGCTCCTGTGACGCTTATCTGCACTTATTTTTAAGACAGGTGGCGCGCGCAATGCTGCTTGACTTATGTGCAGACTGCACTCTGTTATCACTGTGTCCTCCACTTCACCCCGCGGGGCTCCTGCTACAATAATCAGCAAACGCTGGCCCAGCCACGCTCAGCGGAAATCAAATCTTAAATGGGTAATACCACTCACCATAGTTTCATCGCAATCGGATGAATGGTATATGAACGAATACGGGACTTTTTTGAAACGATTCGCACGCCATCCCCCATTTGTTGAAACTACTCGTGCGCTACCAATTAAAAAATGGATTTGGTAACTCATAAACCTTCCCGGCAGTATGACAACAACTCACCAAAGTTTCACCGCAAGTGGATGAATGGTATATGAACGAATACGGGACTTTGTTGAAACGATTCGCACGCCATCACTCATTTGTTGAAACTAGTCGTGCGCTACGAATTATAAAATGGATTTGATAATTCATAAACAACTGACCAAAGTTTCACCGCTAGTGGATGAATGGTATATGAACGAATACGGGACTTTGTTGAAACGATTCGCACGCCATCCCCCATTTGTTGAAACTACTCGTGCGCTACCAATTAAAAAATGGATTTGGTAACTCATAAACCTTCCCGGCAGTATGACAACAACTCACCAAAGTTTCACCGCAAGTGGATGAATGGTATATGAACGAATACGGGACTTTGTTGAAACGATTCGCACGCCATCACTCATTTGTTGAAACTAGTCGTGCGCTACGAATTATAAAATGGATTTGATAATTCATAAACAACTGACCAAAGTTTCACCGCAATCGGATGAATGGTATATGAACGAATACGGGACAAACTATCAAGAAACGTTCATATTTACATATGCAGAAGATACTGTAAGTTAATACGGAATATTAATTTTAACCATTATGGTTAAAGCCCTCGCTTCGTGTAATAAAAAGCAGTTTACTCCCAAGCAATGTATTTTGTCTTATAATCTGTTCATTCTGTTTTAGCGCTTTAAGACGGGAGATATAATTTCACGATCCATTTACCTTCAGGCTCCGTGTGGGCGGAAGTTCATTAAATTGCGGTGTTGCGTCCCGCAGACTTCAACATTCACCTGACAAGTTTCATGTGAACTGACATGCAGCATTATACAATCGCGTCAACCTTATCCAGGAGGGATATTGCCTATACTGTGCGCTGTAGCTATGCGCATTGGAGCACAGGACATGGTCATTTGAATCTGAGGACTAGAATCGGTGTACACTCAGCCTCGTGAGGCAGAACTGGGGTTTGATTCTCACTTCAGCCATCCCAGAAGTTGTTATTGCGTGGTTTCCCCCTTCTACTTCAGGAAAATGCTGAGATAGTACCTAAATTAAGGACACGGCCACCTCTTATACAGATCAATGCCCCGATTACAAATACATACACTAGTGCAGTATAATGTACGAATAATGATTAGGATTAATATAGTTTTATTCATCGTGATTATAAAATACACTAATTTAGAGATAAATTCCAATGGGATTTGCCACATTAATTAAAATTAAATAGGACGTGAGTTGATAAAAAGTAGTTCCGTGAAGAGCTAAATAGCCTATTTTCATCTATCCTACTATTATTATTTGCCACTATCAACATACGAACTGTCAGTTTGATTGCTGTAATAGATCCGTAGATATTCAAAACCGTCTAAATATTTTGGATAGTCACCATGTTGGATTTTTATATTATAGGCCTTAGATTTATGTACTATTACATGAAGATTATTGTGTAGGTGTTTTATTCAAACTTCAATCGCATGATTAGGACACAAATATAAGCGGGATTTTAAAATTTAGCTCAGCCGCCATCTTGTGGTTATGAAAATAACTTAAATGAATTAGATGCCAGTCGATTAAAACTTGAATAAGCATATACCGTATCAAGTTTCATTGCGCTCGGATGGTTAAAACGCAAGAAACGTCCATTTGAATATTTAAATTTCGCGTCGCTGCCATGTTGGATTTGTGCTCGCCAGGTTATTGAACGTCCCATATGTGAACTTATGCTTATAGCCTCTATACACTCACAAAATTTCAGTTTGATTGCTGTAGTAAATTAATAGATATTGAGAACCGTCTAAATATTTCGGATGGTCGCCATGCCAGATTTTAATATATGTAGGCCATAGAGTTGTGTACTATTAGATGATGATTATTGTGTACGTTCATTATGCAAATGTTGATTTCGATCGCATTATTAGACCACAAGAAATAAAAACATAATTTTCGAAATTTGCACAGCCGCCATCTTGAGGTTACGTAAACAATTGAACTAAATTATATACCAGTGCATTACAATGTGTATAAACACTTGCTGTACGAAGTTTTATTGCGTTTGGATCATTAAATCGCGAGAAAAGTCTATTTAAAACTTTCAATTTCGCTTGGCCGCCATGTGCGTTTTGTAGTTAACCGGTTTTTGAAAGTCTCATAGGTGAACTTCCAGTAGTGCCCTTTATCTCCGTACAAAATGCCATGGTGATGTCGGTAATAGTTTCAGAGATACAGAATGCCAGTGAAATATTTTGCACAGCCGCCATCTTGAGGTTATGTAAACAATTGAACGAAGTTAGATGTCGGTGCATTACAATGTGTATAAACATATACTGTACCATGTTTCATTGCGTTTGGTTGGTTAAATCGCGAGAAACGTATATTTAAAAGTTGCAAATTCGCTTGGCCGCCATGTTGGTTTTGTAGTTACCAGGTTTTCAAAAGTCACATAGGTGAACTTCTAGTAGTCCCCTTTATCACCGTACAAAATTCCAGGGTGATATCAGTAACAGTTTCGGAGATATTGAATGCTGGTTAAATAATTCGCACAGCCGGCAAGTTGGATTGGTGAGACGTAACAAAATTTGAAGGGCACGGTCGGGGTCGTCCGGAATAGTGCTATGAACTTACCGAGTATCATTGAAATCGCTCCAGTCGTTTGGAAGTTATTAGGGGGAGACACACAAAAATCTATCACACACACCCTCACACACACGCGCGCACACAGACAGACACACGGACAAAAGGTGATCTCATAAGACTTTTTTTTTTCATAAATGAAAATAGGCTAAAAATTGGATGATATGATAACAAATTATGCTAATTAAATTTGAGATTAAAGCGAAACTATTGTAAACCGTATTCTTGGGTTTGGAGTGTGTCATAAATGGTAATTTGTGATGATATAATTAGACTTAATTATAATTATTACCCCCTGGCACTACAGCCCGTGAAGGGCCTAGGCCTACCAAGCGACCGCTGCCCAGCCATTTGGCCTGTAGATATTGGGGTGACGCGTGATCAGCGCATCCGGCCGTTAATCTTGGATTTCGTGATTGGGGCGCTGCCTCACTGTCAGACAGCTACTCAATTGTCCTCACGAGGCTGAGTGCACCACGTTCCAGCCCTCACGTCAGTTTCCAAAATCCCTGACGGAGCCGGAAATCGAACCCGGGGCCACCGGGTGAGAATCAGCTGATAAAACAATTTTGAATGTAATAAAGTGGAAGTTTGGAGGATAGGTAAAGAACATTGCTGATTTTTTTTTTTGAGCGTTTGGCTTTTAGTGCCGGGAGTGTCCGAGGACATGTTCGGCTCGCCAGAATTTGTAGCTGCTACTATGCGGACACCCGTGGGGTGAGCTACTAGTACCGTTCCATGTGGAGTGTTGTCTAGGGAGGAAAGTGTAAATGTAAGGACGATGAATGGGAAGGTAGTGGCTGTGGCCTATAGTTAGGGACCAACCCTGGCATTTGCCTGGAAGGAAGATGGGAAACCACAGAAGCCCATCTTCAAAGTTGCCGGCGGGGGGATTCGAACCTCCTCGCCTCCCGTATGTGAACGACTGCTTGTAGCCACGCCATAACGTCCTTGGCTATGAATCCACACTGAAGATTGGTTTGTATAACACACCTATTGAGAGATATATTTTTTATTTATGCCTTTTGGTATTATTTATTCTTTTTTCTCTCATCATCCTACAGTATAGCTCTTGAAATTTTTATGCTATGACTTCCTTGGGGGATTTTAGAACTCGAAAATTGGATGTGTTTATATTTCAGCAGAGTTTATTTTAGTAAGGCTTAAAATTAGTTGGGTAGGTGCTTATTTAAATAAACCGTGGATGAATTATGAATTATTTGATTTTTTAAAATTATTTGTATGTGGTGTTGTGGCGGGATTTTCGAGGATATGCTTAATGCACCCACCACTTTGCTGCAAAGTAACAGGCACACTACTGTAAGTTCACATGAAATTCTACACAGCTTAGCAATATGTGCCTTAAGACAAGTACTATAGTGGCGACCGTCAACGCATCCCCAGTAGAAAGTCTTCCATCCCCCAAAATCCTGCCACTCAGTCTCGCCCAAGTAATTACGAGGGTTTCGTGTCGGCTTCCTTTCTCTGGACACCAGATGTCTTGGCCGTTCTCTCTTGGTTTAAGGGGATCGTGGGCACTGCTAATAGCAAAGGGTAGTCACATTTTTCATTGACTGTTTGTAAACGTCAGCATTTTTTTTTTTACGAAAATATAAAAGTATAAAGTATAAATGACTGATCATAGAACACAATACAACCAATATTTTCGCATCATTCTTTACCGGCAAATTAATTTGACAGTGACCTTTCAAATAGCGCTGAAAGACTGACGTCTATTCTAATAATAATTATAATAATAATAGATTTTATCATAATAATAGGTGCACTGGTAAGGATTTGTCTTGGAGTCTGGACTTAACTTTCGACACAACTTCCGTTTAATGCTCTCATAAAATCACCCCCCTGTCGAGTGAGAAACACTAGTAAGGGGATGGAAGATCAATCAGACGACCACCTCCGTCCCAATCATTACTTGAAAACACTCACTGCTACACACACCACAATAATACAGGATATCAAACAAATTGTACACACACTCAAGTACACGAGGACTAAATGACCACGATGTCCAAGCCCCTCATATCGGTCGCATTAGAAGCCGCAGGAACTCCGCTGACTGACGGACCTTGACCAGTTTGAGGTCGGGTAGTTAAACAGCATTGTTGTTTGAAAGGGTATGTTGACTGGTCTATAATAACTCATCGAACCAGGGCAGCACCGCACTGCGTCAGACCTTGTGGACTTAGTGCGTGCTGTTCTTCGGCAGCGAGCCAGCGTATTGGCGGCTCTGAAGCAAGTAAACAGTCGAGTAGATGTTCTCCATTCCGATATCGGTTAGAAGCATCTCATTTTCATTGGGAATTGACGGGAATTCACGTAACTTACTGTAGAATTGGTAAAACATTCATACACGGAAGGATGCACGTTAATGGGCTGAGTCATCCGGTTGCCCATAATAATAATTATTATTACCTTTTTTTTATATATATAATCGTTTCGGTCGTCTATGGACCACGTTATTTCAACTGTCTTTTCCCTCTTTCTTTCACATTGGCCCAGTATTCGCGCATTCTCCTTCGGTGAGCTTCCTTCCGTTCGTCGGTCCACTTCTTGCCGGTTTTCAATATAGGTTTTGGCTGAAAACTCTGTATCTCCCCAAGTTTCTTTTTCAAAGAGTCACTTTCCAAGATGTCCTCTTGTGATATCCCCAGTTGTTGTAGGTCTTTTTCCACCTCTGTAAACCAGATCCCTTTCGTTTTCTTTCCCACAAAGTAGGCACAGATTCGATTATTATTATTATTATTACTATTATTATGCGAGCCTCCGTGGCTCAGGCGGCAGCACGCCGGCCTCTCACCGCTGGGTCCGTGGTTCAAATCCCGGTCACTCCATGTGAGATCTGTGCTGGACAAAACGGAGGCAGACAGGTTTTTCTCCGGGTACTCCGGTTTTCCCTGTCATTATTTCATTCCAGCAACACTCTCCACTATCATTTCATTTCATCTGTCATTCATTTAATCATTGCCCCAGAGGAGTGCGTCAGGCCTCGGCAGCCAGCACAGTTCATATCCTCGCCGCTAGATAGGGGCTTCATTCATTCCATTCCTGACCCGGTCGGAGACTGGAAGCAGGCTGTGGATTTTCATTTTCACTATTATTATGCATTCTTTTATTCATGCATACATTTTTGTTTGAGACGGTTTTGCCTTTCAGCATCCAATCTAAATTCTATTTGCGAACAAGCCGCCCCAATAATCCCCTATTTTCAGTTAGTACTGTGGTCTCCTTTGAAACCGACAGTAGTGGCTATGCTGGCTAAAGCGCAGCATTAGGTCATGGGGCCAAGCTCTCTGCTGACTCGGTAGACGCGTGGGTTTGAGCCCCACCGTCGGCCGTCCTTGAAATGGTTTTCCGTGGTTTCCCATTTTCAACACCAGGCAAATGCTGGGACGGTACCTTCTGACAGGCCACAGCCGCTTCTTTCCCCATCCTTGCCCAGTTTCATTCACCATCATTCATTTCATCTCTCATTAACTCCTCTCATGAGGTTGGCGTCAGGAAGGGCATCCGGCCGTAAAAACCATCGCCACAAAGACTTCCATCGCATCTCATCCCAGACCCCGTTGGAAAACGGGAATAATAAGGGGTAGACCTACTACTGTGGTCTCCTTTGATTGTACACCTCCCCTGTTTGTGCCTCTCTATTCTTTGATTGTTAGATTGTCTTTTTTCTTCTTCATGTTCTTTGCTAACTCTTGGTCAGTCTTGTCTTTATTATAAAAACAAGCATCTAAGAGATGAGATCCACGCCGTGTTTTATTTTAATACACAGTTCACTTGACCAGGATCATGGGTCAATCATTCATTTTTGAAATAGTCGAACGCAGAATTAAACCTGTCTTATACGCGTTTACCACCGCATTGTACGCTATCGGTTAATCATTTTATAGTTTCAAGATGGCGATTGCGCAAAATATTGATCTGAACATTCTTGTGACAAACTCCTCGTTAACTAAGTTTCGTTGTGATTCCACAATTGTATAGGCTACAGAGGAATTTATTGAACGTTAGTAAAGAGAAATTCTCTTATGAACTACCTACTTGCTGCATTTCATCATTGTGACACTGAAAATAAATTATCGATATTAATATCTTATAGTTAGAGCCCTACTCGGATATAAAAATCGTTATCCGCATCCGCCCCGCATCCGCAAGACTGTTATCCGCATCCACCCGCATCCACACGATTGTTATTCGCATCCACATGACTGTTATCCGCACCCGCCCCGCATCCGCATGACATCCGCATCCACACGACTGTTATTCGCAACCGCAAGACTGTTATTCGCATCCCCCGCATCCACACGACTGTTATTCGCATCCGAAAAACTGTTATCCGCATCCGTCTCGCATCCGAAGACTGTTACCTGCATCTCCCCGCATCCACACGACTGTTATTCGCAACCACACGACTGTTATTCGCAACCACACGACTGTTATCCGCACCCACCTCGCAACCGCACTTTTATCCGCATTCGCACGTTTGTTTTCCGAATCCGCTGATATTAAAAAAATAAAATAAAAATTTTAATTTGTTAGATAAAGCATAAAGCATTACAGCAACACATTTAGACATTTAAGGAGAAATAGGCTATGTATGTCGTGTGCTATGTTTAAAATGATTGTTATACGGCCAGAATAGTAACCGTTTACAGTTCGGAGTGTTATTTATGCTTAATGACTTATTTGAATGAGATTAGTTTAAATCATTTAATATTTGTCATGGAAAAAACAAAACTGAAAAAATATTATGTCATAAACATCCGGGTCCTAGTAATGATATTCAACAAGCTCATATTGTATTCTAAAAACTATCCGCAAATTTACTCCAAACATTATCTGCAGCTTATCCGCTATCCGCACAGACATGCAAACTATATCCGCACGCTGAAAAAATTTGGCGGATCCGCGGATGACTTTACTTATAGTCCTGTGTACTACATGATCACGATACTGCAAAGCCCAAACAACTCTAAACACGATACTAAATCTTATATATAAAAGTGAAAGTCTGTATGTATGTATGTATGTATGTATGTATGTATGTATGTGGGTGGGAGGGTCTGTTCCGTATACAAATCTACACCGTTCCACCAATCTCAACCAAATTTTGCATACATATAGTTTAGGACCCAGAAGGAACCGCTGGCTACATGAATTTTCGATAGTCTTTCTCATTCTTCTGATTTCGGTCCTTTTGCACTCAAGCACAGGCTAATCAAATCATAAAATATACTCGTGAAGGATTGGCAAGGCAGATCATTTCCATAGCAGCATAGCTTAAGTCGAGACACGGCCGACTGGATGCCAGTTGCGCTCTGCACTATCGGTATAGAAAATGAGGATCTTTACTTGAAATCCCATTAGTTACTCAACTGCTCACACAGCACTGTCAACCGAGTTTAGCATAACAATGACTTGCCACTATCTACTATATATTTTGTCAAATACCACTCACTCACTCACTCATTCATTTATCACGAGATCTCAGAAACCACCGAACGGATTGGAATGAAAATTGGTATGCAGCTTCCTCAAGGGCCGCAAATGCCCACTAAGAGAGGATTTTTGGATATTCAGGTTCTAAAGGGGTGTTAAGGGGGTAGACCTGCATTTCATTGAATAGCAATATCTCCCGATTGGTTTCATTGGGGGATTTGATACTCCGCATATAAACTCATCATTAAAAATAAGCTGACACATTGTGCCCAACTCTAGGAATGGGTATTCCAAGATTCAGACACCTAGATATCAAGGGAAAGGCTGCAGCCGCTTTTGAAAGTTGAGATATTTGAATATCGCGCTACATTGCTTCTCGAAGCAATTGGAAAGAATTTACCGATACTTGGATGTCAAGTGACGTAGCGAGTAATAGCAGAGGTGGAGGCTATTTATTGATTAAATAGTTAACTATGGAGTAGAGACTTGAGACTGGGATCAGATTACTGGCACTGCCAAATGAAAGAGAATGCAATTAGTATCAAGTAAATCGGACCAGGGATTCAAGAGATATGAGGATTTCTAGATATCAGCTGATGACGCGTGACCCTGAAAGTTTTGAATAAAAGCCGGCTGGCCGAAGCAACTTCAGCTCATTCTAACACAAGCAGTTTCCTAGCAAGTTGCTACGACGCTGAGCCAAGGCACATGGTTGCCGGATCTACGCAGAAGTTCTTTTGAAAGTCGTGATAGTCACGAAAGTGCTGCGTTACGAGTTGGAACTTAGTAAGTTTACGGCGAGGAGAATCACTGAGGTGATTGATTTTTCTACAGACATTGGTGGAAATATTTATATTTCTACATGGACATATGCTAGACTTTGTCTAGAAATTAGTATTTTGTCACAGTCCAGTAATAACTTAATACTTGGATATTTAAATCCATTTCAGTCAGTTTTCATTTTTTGTAACTAGTTAACCACTTCGATCTGTCAGTACACTGAAGACTAGTCTATAACGGTGGCGTTCATTAGTCTACGCAAGGGAAACTACAAGTTGCTTAGCGCATGGTAGATGGTGATATAATAAACCATGCCCAGGGAACGATCTTCAGAACAGCCGTTGATTGGTTAGACTGTCAGTGTTTTTCTTGTACTGATAAGATTACCGTGAGTTATGTTACAACTGACATATCTAAGAAGAGATCACTTAGATCTGACCCTATTTAAACAAACTGTTATGGCTTTGATAGAAGCCCATATTAAAATGGAACAACAGTTTATTCAAAAACGTCAAAAGATACTACCACTATGTCTGACTAGACGGATTGTGGGTATATAATGGCGGCGGATACAAGGATTATACGTGCTTGTCCGATAGGGCATGTCTATGGATAAATCTGGCACAGACCAGGTTTACTACGCTTCAAGACCATCAAGAAATGTAAGCCACAATTGAATTATATTATGCCTAGCTAATTGGAACAAACTATTTTTCTGCAGATGACCAACACATTTTATTTTTTCTTCGTATTTAAAGCTTGCAATGATTTACGCAAGACTTATTAGAGTTATTCTGAGCATTTTCAACACTCAGAACAGTTTAGGATCGATGACCGAGCATAACGAAGATTTATTTGAATATTTCATATTTTAAGGAAACCACGGAAAACCGTCGATGTAAAAGTTGAATTATTTTTTGTTGAGGAATGGATATTTTTTCCATATTCGAAGGTTCGAACATGTGGATTCTCACATAATGAGATGATAATTAAATATATTTAAAATGATATAATTATTAATAATAATAATAATAATAATAATCCACTAATAATAATAATAATAATAATAATAATTTTCATAATTTTTCTAAATAATTCTTGGATATTATATTTTATAATAAACATATGTATTGAGAAAGAGCCTATGGAGTAGTTTAATCATTTCTAGTCTGGAACAGGAGATTTTCCGAAGGAGAGTGGTTAACGCAAGCCCGCATTCAACCAACATTTCAGTTCTGGTTGAACAGTTGATATTTGCAATGAGCAAAGTATATTTTTCAGATAACACGGAGAGGCATGAAACGGGAAGCAAATGATATTTGTATCAAATAGGATATTTTTGTATTTATATAAAATCATGACGTAAATACACTCGAAAGTGAAATAAAGATTTTCATAAGTATGGTAAATTCACGGGTTGAACTGAATGGTAAAATAAAATAAACTTGTAAGTTTATTAATCTTCCAGTGTTGATAACAAGCAGAGGCTTGATTTATTGTATAAATTTTGGGAAGAAAATTTATATGTGTGGAGTAGTTGAAATGCCATTCCCAGGTGCGCATGTTTAAGTCGCAGGAATGAAGAGGTTTTTTCGAGCATCAATCAAATAGCAGGTTCGATGGCTCAGGTTTATAGTAGGAGTATTGGAACTACACATTTCGTCGTATGAATGACCCGAAGGTTATTTCGTTGAAACCATCAGTTCTTATTTCAACCTTGTTTACGAATTCCATTTAGACTTTGATTTTGCTAGAACCCGGATTTGTCATGATAGTAGTTTATTCTTCTTCAGAGGAAGACCTTTGCCGTTGTTGTTGTAATATTGTGTTCTTACACAAATAGTAGAATGGGCCACTGCCAATTAAAAATAATTCGATACCCACGAATAATTTGAAGGATATTTTCAATCCTAGTGCCATGAACTAAATGATTTTATTATGAAGCTACAATTCTTATTTCCGCATTCTGTCGAAGAATTGCAAGTTGTGAAAATTACTAAAATGGCCATAAATATAAATATTTTTTTCATAATGATTCCAAGTGGGAAATTGAATGGTTGAATGGTTCAACAATTTATTGATCAAGTTGATGATTCAGAAATCATGTATTTTCTTAGAAACTTGAAGTTCATAATCGAGTCACTTCTCGAATGTTTAATGTCAGAAGAACAATTAATTGTTGTTGTGCTTCGCACAGTTCTTCGATGCTATGCTCAAGGTCAAATACTTTGCAGATGTTATTAATATGTGTAAATAATGTGTGTTGATTCAATGATAATAATATTTTTCGACGATATATTTTTGAAACTGGAAAAATAAGTGAAAGTTTAAAAATTCTGTGAACATTTATTCTACGAGTGTTAATATCATGTAAATATTCAAACAGTGATCTACGATATTTCCAGTATAGACAATTAACTTTGAACTGGAATTAATTATTAATAATTTTGGAACACAGTCTACAGGACTATTAATCGGACTTGTGTTTCCAAAAAAAGATTGTCAAATGTGTTTGGAAAATTTCTGTATATTGTGTGTAAATAAGAGTGTGGATCGCCACACGCGGATGATGCTGCTTTGAGCATCTTTGCAGTCAGATTTTAACTTCAAAATAAACTGAGATAATTTTACCAGATGTGTTATACCCAATTAAATCTCCTTCTATCCTTATTGTTGCATTGAGCCAAAAATCAGTAAAGCATTTTTTTCATTTGATGTCGTTTTTGCGATTAGCTTTAACCCATCTGGCGCCCCGGGATATTTTGATTCTCGTGCTGACTGATTATTGGTAAAATGCATATGTGGTCGTGCGGACTCCGGTCTAAACGGGCACAACATGTCTAATGGTTTTTCGATGTAGTGTATATTATGAGGTGAAAGGGATGAAAAGTGGGGGTTGAAAGATTCCTAACGGAGCGTGTATCTCTTAAACGACATAGGCGAGGAGTTTGAAACTCGGAGGAAATCAATCAGCTTAAAAATAAATAAATAAATAAATAAATAAATAAATAAATAAATAAAATAAATAGGTGTTCGACCGTTTTTTTATAAATCCAATTTAAGAGGCCTATGGGGAGGGGTGAAATTCTGGAAGAAAAACGACCACTAAGGAAGGATTTTTGGATGTTCACTCTCATCGACCAACCAAAACTATTAAAGTTAGAAGAATGATATTTTGGGGATATGTTTGTTGTGTGTCAAAAACGTCTACTAAGGAGGGATTTTTGGATATTCAGGTTCTAAAGGGGTGTTAACGGGGTTAGGCCTAAACCTGCATTTCAATGAATAACAATATGACACGACTATGACGCGAGCGAAGCGAGGCTAAAAATGAGATGGTGTGTGTCTGTGTATTACTCAATCACGCAAGTACCACTGGTCCGATTTACATGAATTTTACATGGAAGTAGCTGATTTACCTGGTTAACATATGGGTTACTTTTGATTTCAATACTTTGCACTATTTAAAGATGGCGACCATTTTAGTGACGTCACTACACCCTTTGGTTTCAAACTTTCATATTTCCATTTCAAATAAAAAGAGAACGCTAAGAAATAGCAAACTTTTGATGGCATATACGATGTTTAAAATTACATTTTCAATCCGAAAGGTATCGCCAACGGTTAGCGAGTAAAACCTAAAGTTGTGCTATAAAACAGGTCAACGCCGAGCGGTGTAGTTGGACAGAATGTTCCATCCATAATCTCCCTCTGCGCAGCACCTCGCCTATCCCCTGTTTTAACTGTCACCTTCACATTTTAATTTATTTATGACGCGTAGCGAAGCACGGGTACTTCAGCTAGTATATAATAAAGGCGAGAAAAAAAACTAGGCCTACGATTTATGATTCTAATCTTGAGTTCATACCCCCGCTATCCTCATCAGGTTATTGCAAGTCACGTAGGTGAACTTACATGAATAGCCTCTATCAACAAACAAATTTTAGTTTGACTTCTGTAATAGATTCGTAGACATTGAGAACCGTCTAAATATTTCGGATGGTCTCCATGTTGGATTGTTCGTTACGTAGGCCATAGAGTTAAGTACCATTGTATGAAGATTATTGCGTAGGTTCATTATTCGAACATGATTAGGACACAAAAAATAAAAACCTAACATTAAAATTTTGCACAGCCACCATCTTGAGGTTATAAAAACAATTGAACAAAATTAGATGCCAGTAAATTAAATTTTGTATAAACATTCACCGTACCAAGTTTCACTGCGCTAGGTAGACAAATCGCGAGAAATTTAAATTTACAGATCTTACCTTCTCTTGGCCGCCATGTTGGTTTTGTACGTAACAGGTATTTGAAAGTCATATAGGCCTACGTTAACTTATAGTAGTACCCTTTATCAACGTAAAACATTTCAGGATGATGTCGGTAATAGTTTCGAAGATATAGAATGCCAGTGATATATTTCGCGTGACCGCCATATTGGTTTGGTGAAACGTATTAAAATTTAAGAGACATGGTCGAAGTCAGACGAGACGAGGTAGTAGTCTATTATTTCCTTTTACTGAGTTTCACTCAGATCGCTTCGGCCGTTTAGATTTTATTGGGGGAACACACATATATATATGCACACACGGACAAGAGGTCATCTCATACGCCATAAGGTCAGAGTACTATTTTGGCCGACCCCGACCGTGCCCTTCAAATTGTATTAGGTCTCACCAATCCAACATGGCGGCTGTGCGAAATATTTAACCGGCATTCTATATCTCCGAAACTACTGTATTACTCATATCACCCTGAAAGTTCGTACGGTTATAAAGGGCACTACTAGACGTTCGCCTATGTGACTTTCAAAAACCTGTTAACTACAAAACGAACATGGCGGCCAAGCGAAACATTTAAATAGATTTTCCTCGCGATTTAACCATCCGAACGCAGTGAAACTTGTTACAGCAAATGACTATACAAATTGCAATGCGCTGACATCTCATTTAGTTCAATTGTTTACATAACCACAACATGGCGGCTGTGCGAAATTTCAAAATTACGTTTTTATTTCTTGTGTTCTAATCATGCGATCGAAATCAACGTTTGAATAATGAATGTACACAATAATCCTCATCTAATAGTACATAACTCTATGGCTTTCATAATAGAACCCAACATGGCGACCATCCGAAATATTTAGACGGTTCTCAATGACAGCAATCAAACTGAAATTGTGTAGGTTTTATAAACATAAGTTCACCTAGGGGACGTTCAATAACCTGGTGAGCACAAATCCAACATGGCGGCGACGCGAAATTTAAATATTCAAATGGACATTTCACGCGATTTAACAATCCGAGCGCAGTGAAACTTGGTACGGTATATGCTAATTATCATATATATTATTTCGGTACTATAGATCCCTCCTGCGGCGCTCACAAGCAACCGATCGTGACAAATGAGCATTCAAGTGAAAGAGAATAGACATTAGCAGTGACTTATTGCACTCTAATTTCATAAATATCTATAATTACATCTAAAAAAATACTTTTAAAACAATGTACGAAGTGTGCGATTTGCAGATACTGTTGGTGTTGGGAAATACGCTCCATATGTCCACTTCACATTTTGGCCACTGTGACACCTGTTTCATGTCATTTTAACATTCTGAGGTATTTCCTTTATCATTTTGCATTGATTTCAGAAACAGTAAATCAAAGCAATGAGTAGGCTACGGTACTCAAATCGTATAATTTCATAAATATCGAATAAACGGTGAGTGTTATGATGACCCAATTTTCAGTGATTGCCTTCTTAAATTAGGGAACGTAGAACTTGGAATTCTAACTGAAATATAAATAGTGTTCAATAATAATTTGGTTGAAATAAAAACATAACAACCTTTCTCTCTATGAACATGCGAGATTTCTCGCACGGATCCGGTAGGATAAATTTTCATCCACTGGCATCTAATTCATTTAAATTGTTTTCATAACCACAAGATGGCGGCTGAGCACAATTTTAAAATCTAGTTTTTACGTCTTGTGTCCTAATCTTGCGATTGAAGTTTGAATAAAACACCTACACAATAATATTCATGTAATAGCCATAACTCTAAGGCCTATATATAAAAATCCAACATGGTGACAATCCGAAATATTTAGACGGTTCTCAATATCTACGAATCTATTACAGAAATCAAATTGAAAATTTGTATGTTGATAAAGGCAATTAATATAAGTAGGATATATGAAAATAGGCTGTTTAGTTCTTCACGGAACTACTTGTTTTTTGTTTGGTTGTTTGTTTGTTGTTTTTTGTTGTTGTTGTTGTTGTTGTTGTTGTTTTTGTTGGGTTTTTTTTTTTCATTAGTTGTAGGCGTGGGCCTAATTGGTCTGTAACTAACTACGCCACTACCCGGGGGCAATACAGGTGTGACTCAGGTAAACAAGATGACAACTGCAACGCAATACAGGTGTGACTCAGGTAAACACGATGACATTGCTACGTACGCAACGCCCTATTGATCGCTCACAAAAATGAAAACTTGCCAAGGCATAAAGGCCCATTGTTTCACTTACTTTATACTTCTCTCTGACTGCCAAGTGTGTTGGACTCATTGTGCCAACGGGCTCGATACCAACATAAATAGTCTACTTTACTTATTCAGTTACTGCGTGCATTGCAATATAAAGCCCTGTCAAATGCCGAGAAAATGATTTATTGAGAAATCATAGATTCAGTACATTATGTTATAGGACATTATAAATAAAAGCAAAATCAAAGACAACATCGTACAAGCTATGGAGGCCCTTGGAGCAGTTGACGGGAGAAAGACTTTCACCATTCGTGACATCGACAATACATGTGATGGAGTTGTCAGCTCCATGTCCGGCTGGCTTTGCTCCCAGGAATACCTTTGTACTCATTTCTGTTGTAGGTTGAATGAACCTCAGGACAATTAACGTTTTGCTTTTAAAATCCTCTACCTGGGTGGGAATCGAACCCAGTCCCTTTTAGTTAGAATCTCAGCGCCTCCGACGGCTGGGCTAAGCAGCCCCGTAAAACATCATGAATCATACATTAAAATAATGAATGGAAACATCATTTATAGTCTGTATAATGAAAGAAGAACGCTGACAGCTGTCTTCAACTCCTAAGTGAGGTGTATAGAGGAGGTGAGCGGGGTAAAGGACTTCATGGTAACAACGAGTCGTGTTGCAATATACTCACGGACAGCGGCGAGCATAGTGTCCTTGCTTGGCGTATCTTTTTCTTCACTGTCACTATTATCTCGTGTACCCATTGAAGTGTATTTGCATATTCGTTAGCAGATCCTTTAGGTAACAGTTTCTCATTATATAGTGTATGGCTTTTGTGCCGGGAGTGTCTGAGGATATGTTCGGCTCGCCAGTTTGTAGTGGCTTCTATGCAGACCCCCATGGGGTGAGCTATAAGTACCATCACGTGTGGAGAGTTGTCTGGGGAGGAAAGTTTTGAATGTAAGGACGAGGAGTTGGAAGGTAGCGGCTGTGGCCTATAGTTATGGAAAAACCCCGGCATTTTCCTGGAAGGAAGATGGGAAACCACAGAAGACCATCTTCAAGGTTGCCGGCGGGGGGATTCGAGCCTCCTCGCCTCCCGGTTGTGAGCGACTGCCAGCAGCCACGCCGTAACGACCACGGCTAACTTACACGGTTAGGTAACAGTGAAAACTACTTAAAATATGTCCAGAGGTTTTCGTGGTTCACGTGCATACGTTGTGATAACCTGTCACAATGGCAACGTGGCATTTCCCCAAGTGCTGGCTTTGACAGCTGTCAGTGTTCTTCCTTCATAATACAGACTATAAAAACACAGTAGAAAGTATAAACTGTAGGACCCAGGTTTATGACACATTTCATTCTTGTTTTGATGTATACTTTCACCTCCAAAACACCCCAGGGGCTCGCACCTAATGGGACGTGGGTTGGCGACCATGGGACCCCAGCTGAGTCTGGCATTGCTTCCACTTATTTGTGGCGGGCTCCTCTCCGTCTTCTTTCCTGTCGACCTCTATTGGTCAACCCTTGTTCTCTTCCAACCCCGACGGTATTAGGGTATCCGAGGCCTAGGCAGAAGGAGTGAAAAGGAACTGGCCACCATACCACACGCAAACTCCGGCTCGGGACACCTGGTTAGTGATCCCCTGACGAAGCCAAGGGCTCTAATTCAGGTCACCTACGTTCCTGGAGGGGATATGGCCCTCTAGGTTTTTTATTTTTAGCCTACTTTTCACATTTTGCAAAAATCAGGAAAAAGTAGACTTATGAGATCGGTTAAATGTGTGTCTGTCTGTCCTTCTGTCTGTCTGGCTGGCTGTGTGTGTGTGCCCCCCCCCCCCCTATCAACTCCTAAACGGCTGCAGCAATCGAAACAAAGTTTGGTAGGAGTAAAGATCTATACCTGAATATCTCACGGCCATATTTGAAAATAATGTCAGTGCTACCAACTGCTTAAAAATCCTAATTGAAATTTCAGCTCCATGTTGGATATCTTGGAAGGTATGAATGGGAGCTATTTCAAAATTGGCACACGTATAGATAATAATATTTCAGTTTAATTTCCAGGAGGCCATACATGGCAGTGTTGCCAAAATGATCATAAGCCTGCTGATAGGTTCAAATTTTAAATGCATATAACTTCTACACTATCAATTGGATTTCAACCAAATCTCGTATGTGCTATGTGTATATAAACAGATATGACTGAGCGTACCCTTAAGAGCCCCTAAGGCTGCCAACTGTTAATAAATGCTCTCAATTTTTTTTAAATCCAAATACCCATATATCAGAAAGTATGCAAGCCGACAGCTTTAAACTATGCACACGTATAGTACCTGACATTCTATATTAATTTGGAGTAACTTATATACGTCAGTGCTACCAACATGATTCTAAGCCTGCTGAGAGGTCCGACTTTAAATACGTGAAACTTCTATACTATCATTTGGATTTCAACCAAATTTCATGTGTGCTATGTGTACCATAACAGATATGACTATGCCGATTCTTAAGAGTAACCAGGGCTGCCAACTGTTAATAAATACTGTCTCTATTTTTGTTACCCTAATATCAATATATCAGAAAGTATGCAAGCCAATAGCTCTCAACTTTGCACACGTATAGTACCTGGCATTCTAGATTAATTTGGAGTAACTAATATAGGCCTACGCCAGTGCTGCCAACATGATTCTAAGCCTGCTGATAGGTTCAATTTTAAAATGCATGTATTTTCTATACTAACTAATGGATTTCATTCAAAATTGACACAACAATAGATCATATTATTTCAGATTATTTCTGACCAATACATGTACGGTATGTCATTGTTGCCAACATGATTTTAAGCGTGCTGTTAGATCCAATGTTTAACTGCATGTAAAGTCCGTGCTATCCATTGGACTTCAACCAAATTTTGTATTCTGTACCTTAAGATATGGAACTAAGAATATATTCAGTCACCAGGGCTGCCAACTGTAGTTCTCTATTAGGCTACATTATGCCAGGTAACTTATATAGTATTTCGAACTAATTAGAAATTTCGATATTACCAACTTAATTTCGTCATTATTCTATATAGATCCATATAGATTAATAATTGGCATGAATCTGAAATTTTAAGAAAAGTAGGCTCTTTAGTTCGTCACGGAAATTCTTGTTATTTTTAGTCTACTTTTCACATTTTGCAAAAATGAGGAAAAAGTAGACTTATGAGATCGATCCGGGAAAATCTGTGTCTGTCTGTCTGGCTGTGTGTGTGTGTGTGGGTGTGTGTGTGTGTGTCCTATCAACTCCTAAACGGCTGCAGCAATCAAAACCAAATTTAGTATGAGTAAAGATGTGCACCGGAATATCTCACGTCCATATTTGAAAATGATGTCAGTGCTACCAACTGCTGAAAAACGCACTAGAAATTTGAGCTCCATGTTGGATATCTTGCAAGGTATGCATGGGAGCTATTCCAAAATTGGCACACATGTAGATAATACTATTTCAGTTTAATTTGCAGGAGGCCAACCATGACAGTGTTGCCAAAATAATGTTAAGCCTTCTGATAGGTCCAATGTTTAAATGCATATAACTTCTACACTATCAATTGGATTTCAACCAAATTTTGTATGTAATTTCTGTACATAAACAGATATGACTGAGTGTATTCTTAAGAGCCACCAGGGCTGCCAACTGTTGATAATTGCTCTCTCTATTTTTTTTTTCCAAATACCAATATATCAGAAAGTATGCAAGCCAACAGCTTTAAACTATGCACACGTATATTCTGACATTTTAGATTAATTTGGAGCAACTTATATACGTCAGTTCTACCAACATGATTATAAGCATGATGATAGTACCAATTTTTAATTACATGTAACTTCTATACTATCAGTTGGATTTCAACCAAATTTCGTATGTGCTATGTGTACCATAACAGATATGACTATAAGTATTGTTAAGAGCAATCAGGGCTGCCAACTGTTAATAAATGCTGTATATATATTTTTTACCCTAATATCAATATATCAGAAAGTATGCAAGCCAACAGCTCTATACTTTGCACACGTATAGCACCTGACATTCTAGATTAATTTGGAGTAATTAATACAAGGCAGTGCTGCTAACATGATTCTATGCCTGCTGATATGTCCAATTTTAAAATACATGTAACTTCTATACTAACAAATGGATTTAATCCAAAATTGGCACAACAAGATATCATAATATTTCAGATTATTTCTGACCAGCACACGCATGACATTGTTGGCAACATGCTTTTACGCGTGCTGATAGATCCAGTGTCTAACTACATGTAACGTCCATTGGACTTCAACCAAATTTTGTATTCTGTACCTAAAGAGATGGAACTAAGAATATATTCAGTCACCAGGGCTGCCAACTGTAGTGCTCTATTAGGCTACATTATACCAGGTATATTTGAACTAATTAGATATTTCGATATTACCAACTTAATTTCGTCATTATTCTAGATAGGTTCATATTCTGTAGAATAATCATTGGCATGAAAAGTAGGCTTCACGGAACTTCTTGTTTATTTTTATTATTTTTATTTTTAGAATGGCGTACAATGTACATAGTTGGGATGAAATGTAGGTCGTTAGTATGCCTCTGCCATTCACTGCAGAATTCTGTAAGAGATACAGTTCTCTTCGAGCAGACGAGGGCGTGATATTTAAATTATCACAATGCGACTTGCACAATTCACAGACGCGCTCTAGACATGACGAGTGGTATGTTTTGGCCATGCAGATCTTAGTGGGGAAGCCATGCACCGCAAAGGGCGTGGCGATATGGCGTAGCTCGTAACAAGGTCCTTTACAATCTGTGTTCGTCATTGCTGCTGTGGTGTAGAAATCCAGTGGAATGCCTTTCTTCCTTGCATGTAACTCGAAAAGTAGGGTTGTAGCTTACATGGCTTAGTAGATGGGAGTTGGTGTTCTGTTCTTAGGTCCTCTATGAAGAATGATTCGCCTGCTAGTTCGTAACCAAGGTGAGGATGACTATAAATCGATAGGCATAAAGGCTTTTTAAGAAAGGGCGTTTTCATATTGTCTAGAACTTTAAAATTTCCTTTGGTAAGGTCGGTCCATGCCGTATGTCATAATAGGGATGATCTTAATTTTAAACAGTGTCAGTGCTGACTTAACGGATAACTACCGTCTATGTCTTGCATTGCTTTGATGGCACCAACTGCCTTGTATTTGATATAACGGGTGAAACTATTTCCTTGTGTTAGGAAGGTTAATCCAAGATATTTAAAGTGACAAAAGTTACACAGGGGATTTCCGTGTAGATAGATTTGATCTCCAATCGCCAATCGTCCCCCTTTCCTAAAGATCATTGTCACTGTTTTCGTGGTGCTTATCTCGATAATCCACCTATTAAAACAGTAATCGACCGCGTTGGCCGAGAGGGCTTGTGAAGGACTGACATATCTTTGTGTGTGTTGTACTTTGTGTATATAGTGTAAAGTGTTCATATCTGTGCATAAGTTCTTTGGAGTTAAATAAGATGGCGTTATGTTAGCAAGCTGTGTGTTTCCCTGTGCTCCTTTTCACTCATTCTCCACATTATGGTGCCGAAAACTCGTACAAAACCAGTGACACGTGTATTTACTAGTGTTAGTGAACAGTGCTAGTGCATCTTTGTCGCCTTCTACACTGCGGAAGGACACTCGACGCCGAGAACATTATACACTACCGAGAAGACATCACGTCAGCTTAAAGCACGCCACGCCATCAACTACAACACGCTTCAAGAGTTCTCATTGCCAACTAATCCACTTCAGATAAGTCAAACCATCACAAATTGACATCTCTTTATTATAGTAACTTAATGCATGCTGTTCATCAGCTGGAAAATACTTTTGAAACCTACAGATTGGATAATTTCATTCAAATGCGATCCCAGAGGTGACGCATCTGCCATCTATCGGAGCAACAGGGAACTGAGTATTGTAAACAATTAAGCTTGCACCCTGCAATCTCTATTTGCCAGCGAGAAAAGGACACCACTAATCCTCGCTCAACGCCTCCAGAAAAATCTTTCATCTGAGTATTTTCCAGTACACATGATTATTACCTCCATGAGATCTACTTGAATTACTTCAAGAAATACCAATATTTGTACAGTACGTTACTGACACATAACTAGTAGCTTGATCTATCTGCAATCATTGGAACTGCATGCACCTCTGCACAGCGCATGCGCACCTGTCAGTTACTTCCCGAACTATAAAATTGTCACGTTCAATTACCCCACTAGCGCATTCTATTAGCCAACGTTGGAGTCTTGACTAAACACGCACTCTCCCAAAGAGACTAATATCTACACTGAAAGACGTTCCTACACACCAAGACGGGAGGCTACCTGACTGTCAGCTAATCCTAAGATTTATTTCCCCCTCATTATGGCAACCCAAGAGGACCTTGCAGCTCGACTACACAAATTGAAAAGAAGTCGAACGAGAGAGAGAAACAATGTGACACGGTTTCTAAACACTATTGACAGTTTTACTGAAAACACAAGCATTGAAGACTACAAGCATTATGGAGAGCGACTTCAGGAAACGTTAACTCGGCTAATCCAATTAGATGACTCAATTCACGATCTTCTTCCAGACACAGAATACAACACCGATATTCAAAGTTGCGAAGAATACATAGATAAAGCAAAACGTGGTTTACAGAAAGCCACACGAGGGGCAGAAATTAAACTTTCTTCTGCTACCTCAAACATGACCATAAATGAGAGTCCCATCACTCCCATTTCAACGTTCACTCATTCTGTTAAATTACCGCCGGTGAAACTGGAACCATTCTCCGGCAATATCGAAAGCTGGATGAGATTTTGGGAACAATTTGAAGCATCCATTGACAAAGACACTATCGACAATATATAAACATGTCTTTTTACGCGGGTATCTCGAAGGTGAACCGAAACATCTGGTTGACGGAATTGCCGTGACTACTTCTACCTACGAGGACACTAAGAAAATTTTAAAGGCCAAATACGGAGACCGGAATCGGATAATACAGGCGCATATCGATTATCTAGAAGATATCCGACCTATCAACACTGTTTGTCCGGAATCGCTAAACACGACATACATTGAATGCAACCGCCGTATCCAGGCATTGCAGGCCCTAGGCGAAAATGTAAACGCATATGGGCGGGTACTTGCTCCCAAGATACTCCGAACCTTCCCTGGCGATATCTGTAGACGCTGGATAATACACACCAAACGGAATAATATATCGGAAGGTGACATTCTGAAACTGATGGAATTTCTTGGTGAAGAAGTCGATGGAGCGCTAGTCACCCAGAAGATCAGAGGTGACCCAGTGCTTTCAACCAGTCTCGTCCCAACGACAGCCGCATTTCAATTAAACGCTAAGTTTAAAAAACCATTGCAGCAAACAAAAAAGCAAACAGAACCATTCTGTGCATTTTGCGACCAACGAGGCCACTGGGCGCAAGATTGTAGGAAGGTGAAAACTGTTCATGACCGAATTGAGAAGCTAAAGACGAATAATCGCTGTTTCCTCTGCCTGAATCGAGGACATAATTCGAAGAATTGCAGTAGACGGGGGAGAGCATCTTGTTCAAAATGTAAGCAGTCCCATCACTACTCCATTTGCTCAAGCAATGATGTAACCTCCACTTCGGTCAACAAAATCCACTCTCAGACTCCTGACTATACTCACTTACAAACTGCGCGTATTCGAATTGTTGGACCAACTGGCTTAAGTAAAACGACACGTTGCATCTTCGATGGAGGCAGCCAGTCTACATTCATAAGCAAGTCTCTTGTCGACATATTGAAGCTTCCTACTGTCACGGAACGAGACATATCTATAGCAGCGTTCGAATCTGACACAACTATCTCTCAAAAGCGTCGTCTGGTTAGTTTCCAGTTACAGGCCACCCAGACCAACGCGTCAATAGGCATCACCGCACTTGAAAGTGCAAACACTTCCTCAATGCACCGTACAGTGCCACAAGACGTCTCTTCCCTGAAGTCCATACGCAAGTTAATACTAGCTGACCCTAAGGATGACTTACACGATCTCCCAATTGAACTTCTAGTTGGAGGAGATCACTACTGGAAGTTGATAAAGGACACTCAACCTGTTCGCGTATCTCCGTCTTTGGTACTCATTCCTTCACTTTTCGGATGGGTACTAAGTGGCAATAGATCCGGAGTCACCGTCAACCAGCTAACCGTTGACAAAATAACACTGCAGGGTGACCCTTCACTTCTCGAGCACCAAGTCCGTAACTTCTGGAACCTTGAACCAATTGGAATCAAGGAAGAAGAATCAAGATCCCACACGATGAGCTCCAAGGATCTCGATATCCTCAAAAACGTTCATGAATCTCACTGCATTCAAGATGGACGGAGAGTTGTTTTTTTGCCAAAGAAAAACCAGGAATTTGCATCGGATAACCGCACTAACGCTGAGAGACGATTCCAAGCCTTGACGAAGAAACTGCAACGAAATAGAGACTATAACGCCATGTACAACGAAAGAATGCTCGACTACATCATCCAAGGCCAAGTAGAGATGTTGAACCCGGACACCCGGGCAACTTCTGTGTACTATCTACCACATCATGCGGTCAAGAAGACGAAACAGAACGTAACTAAGTGGCGTGTTGTATTCGATGCTTCATCTCATGAAAATGGATCTCTATCGCTGAATGACGTCCTAGAAATCGGACCTAATCTTTTCCCCGACGTAATGAGTATCCTGCTTCGGTTTAGATTGTACCAATATGCTATTCTTGGAGATATAAAGCAAGCCTTTCTGCAGCTCTCACTTGACTCCAGCGACAGGGATCTAACACGGTTCTTTTGGTTTCGAGTAATCAAGGACGAAAACGGCCAATACCACGTCACCGACGAAGTGGTCACCTACCGCTTCACCCAATTACCTTTCGGACTAACCAGTAGCCCTTTCCTCTTGTCAGCTACCCTGCGAGAATTGGCTACGAGGCACATTGATGACTACGCAGTTGCTGCTAGCCTCGTGGACCAGCATATGTACATGGACGATTTTGCAGCATCTACTAACGACATTGAGGAACTCCAAACAATATACTCTCAGCTCACGGATTTGATGAGTATTATCAACATGCCTATTTCGAAGTGGGCCACGAATTCAATCACACTGCAAAACGAGTGGCAAAATCAAAATCTACCCATTCAAGAGGTTACACAGATCTTGGGAATCAACTGGAACACGGGCCATGACACACTGCATCTTTCAGCTATCGATGACTACAAGATGCCTCCAGATGACCCTGCCACAAAACGCCACGTTCTTCAGATAACATCACGACTATACGATCCTCTCGGACTATTCTCTCCGGTGACAATAATTGGAAAGATGTTGTTTCAAGAAACGTGGACCAGAGGTATATCATGGCACGAGACTTTACCTTCTGATATTGGGCACGAGTGGTTAGTTTGGTGTTCAAATCTTCAATACGTGTCGGACATTCACACCCCACGATGGATAGGTGCTCTCAACAAAGACTTGGACAACTATTCTCTACACGTATACTGTGACGCTTCCGAACGGGCATATGGTGCTGCTGTATACCTTCGATCTCACGCTCACGATACCACTACCGTTCAGTTAGTATGTAGCAAAGCTAGACTGGCCCCTATAAAGAAGGTCACGCTACCACGTTTGAATTACTCGCTGCACTCGTGGGCACAAGACTTCTTCGTTACTTCTGCCGTGCTACATCCTGTGACATCAGTAAAGCAATGCTGTGGACAGATTCAGCTATCACTCTAGGCTGGATACAAAACGACCCGAACCGCTGGAAAACTTTCATCTGCAATCGTGTTACAGAAATCACCGGCTGCACTTCACCATCACAATGGTTTCACTGTCCAGGAACGGATAACCCTGCAGATCTCTTATCACGAGGACTACAAGCACAAGATCTAAAATCAGCAGATATTTGGTGGCACGGGCCGGCCTGGTTGAGGGATCCTCCAAGAAGTTGGCCTCCCAAATACAGCACCGAACATCTAACACTTCCAGAGGCTAATAAGAAACCCTGTCAGGCCCTTGTTGTTACCACACATGAAGCACTCTTTAACTTCGCAAGATTCAGCACCTACAACAAATTACTTCGGACTACAGTTTGGATCCTCCGGTTCATTAAGAACCTTCGGTCAGCGGATAAGCAAACTGGTGACTTGACAGTGTTGGAACTCGAAGCAATTCGGCGATATTTGATAGCTTCTGTACAACGAGAGACCTTGGGAACAGAATACGAAGCTTTGTTGCACAACACGCCCATCCCCAAAACATCGAAGATCGCCTCTTTTCAACCGTTCCTGCAAGACACATTGATCCGCCTTGGTGGCCGCCTCCACTTCACAACGATGTCGTATGACGAAAAACACCCAATACTTTTAGACGGCGGACATCCCTTCACTTGTCTTCTAATCCGCCATACCCATATCAGACTGCACCACTTAGGATCACGGATTGTGCTCTCCGAGCTGCGAAGCCAATTTTGGATTCTACGAGCAAGGCAAAGCATTAGGAAGGTATTCAATTCGTGTCTGCCTTGAAAGTTATCACGAAACCCTCCTGGACAGGAGAACGAAGCTCCATTACCGACCGATCGTGTACGATACTCCAGACCGTTCAGTGTAACAGGACTCGATTTTGCGGGCCCACTATACGTCCACCACGATAACACCGTTCGCAAAAGTTACATCCTTTTGCTTACATGTGCTACTACCTGAGCTGTCCACTTGGAGCTAGCGTCGGATATGACAGTAAGTTTCTGATGGCCTTCCAAAGATTCGTCAGCCACCGAGGCCTACTTCATACCATATATTCCGACAATGCCACCACTTTTCACGCAGCTCATAGAGAACTTAGAGAGCTTTCTGTGATCTTCCACGATCACGACGCATCAAGCTACCTTTCCACAAATGGCATCCGCTGGAAATTCATCGCACCACGGGCGGCTTGGTGGGGAGGATGGTGGGAACGAATGGTCGGCACTACGAAACGCTGCTTGCGCAAAGTTTTAGGCCGGCGGCAAGTGAATGAGGAAACCCTGTACACCATTCTCGTTAGCATTGAAGCCGCCATAAATTCCCGTCCTCTCCTTCAGGATGAAGGAACTACAGCCTTGACTCCAAGCCATTTCATCCACGGCGACAAGCTGACGACAATCCCTACAGGACCTGAGCCTGCTATTAAGAAGGACTTGAAAAGGGAATACAGGCTCCAGCAACAAGCGGCAGAAGATTTCCGGAAACGCTGGATGAAGGAATATCTTCTGGAACTACGCAAACATCACCACGTACGACAGACATGCGGCAAAACACCGAACTTCCGGGTAGGTGACCTGGTCCTGCTGCAAGAAGACAACCGTCCTCGCCACGTATGGGGCAGAGGCGTAATCGAGGAACTACGACCTGGACGAGGCGGAATACTCAGGACCGTCATCCTTCGCACGCCAGACAGGAACCGGATAACGCGTCCAATTCAGCTGGTCATACCTCTAGAGGTCGACCAGGGTGGGGAGAATGTCAAGGACTGACATATCTTTGTGTGTGTTGTACTTTGTGTATATAGTGTAAAGTGTTCATATCTGTGCATAAGTTCTTTGGAGTTAAATAAGATGGCGTTATGTTGGCAAGCTGTGTGTTTCCCTGTGCTCCTTTTCACTCATTCTCCACAGGGCTACCTCGTGCCTCGCTGGCAACGGGAGAGCAAAGGTTCGAATCGCACCTCAGTCGCCCTGAAAATGTTTTTTGTGGTTTCCCATTTTCACCACCAGGCAAATGTCGGGACGGTTCCTTTCAATAGGTCCACGACCAATTTCCTTCCAAAATCCCTTCGCATACCCGTCATGAAAAGAAAATAAATGGCTATTTGGCTGCATTAACAGTGTTCATCGCGGCATACATCAGAAAATAAGTTTTACAATAGAGGGTAGGCCTATAGTTCAGACAATGAAACTTTTATGAAGTACTAGCAGAAGTACCCGTTCTTCGAACGGTGTTCGTTGTTAACACCAGACATTATCAATTGAGCTACTGTTGCAATGGTTAGCGGTTTGTCATTCCTTCAAGTTTATCAGAACGAAGTTAGTTTACTGGGAATATCACACACACTGTTAATTTAAGGCCCTTAAAATGTAGTTTTCGTAGACCCTTAATAGATTCCCGAATTGTGTGTCTCACATTGAGAAGCGCAACATATGCTTTGGTCGTCCTTCTAGGATAATTTTTATATATCGCCTATTTCAGCATATATTGAGACGTTTTTCTCTCTATCCACCCTCCTACTGTATGAAAAGTACGATGAAGAGTTTTAAAATGATTGGTGTATTGACTCTCATGGTTACCATACCTAATTTACGATGCACCAAGCATCCGAACACGAGGTATAGGCGTACATAAAGATACACAGAAAGACAGACAGACAATTCTATTGTCTACAACGTATTACCCAGATATCCAAATATGGGTAGATCTAGCACACAGTATCAAATAAAATCATCCTTACGATGAACCCGTATGTCGACAAAAAAAAAGTTAAAATGTGCTCTCAGACTAAATTCACCTAACGTGTACTTCCTGACGTGAAATACAATTGAAAGCCTTGTAGACGAAACGCAATACACGTCACATAAAATCTGACCCTCTACGTTGTGCTAGGTGCCCATACTCAGGAAGACCCCTTTCATAAATTATAAAGGCTTGTGCTGCATGAAAATTCAGGTTCTTTAGCCTCAAATTGCCCAAATTACTAAAAGCCGCAAAAAATGCTGGTTCAATTCAGGAATTTTTGAAAATAATGTTGCTGTTTGGAGATATAATAGACCTTCTGTACTATATGTCGAACGTGAAAATTGCATGAAAAAATTCTAGGTTACCCCTTCACCCCCTTAATTGCATTGATGAATTATACGGTCTACGTTAGTTCCGTGATAACCTTATAGCCATTTGCAAACTTTCACAGAAATGTAATAAATGGAGTGACATTGCTTCTTACAGAAATAGATGAAAAGTTGTAATCCACCCCTTGAGATAATGTTCTCATGGTTACCGATTTGCATTCCTTCATTAGTTTGTTAAATTAAATTAAATTAGTTTTCTGGGAATATTTCAGAAACTGTTGGATTTAGAGCCATATAATGTAGTTTTCGAGGACCCTTTGGGGCCCCCGAGTTTTGTTGCTGGCACCGAGGGGATTTGTCTCGTCGTTGTACGCCATAATATAATACTAATAATAATATAATAGAGGGAGAAATTATAACACCTATTTTATTTTTATTTTTAATTCAGCCAATGGCCATGTACTTATCTTTTCAGGACGGGTCAGGGAAGGGATATTATCAGAGAAAGAAGCATTCACATCACGCATGAGCAAAATGGAAATGGCCTACCATTTAACCAAGGGCATCTATAAGAAAAGGTCAATATCCTTCAACGCAAAACTAAAACATTACTCCAGTGTCATCCGTCCGGATGTCTTTCATGCTTCTGAATGCCTCACGATGAACAAAAAAGGCTTGGTCAAGAAACTGGAGGCCAAAGAAAGGAAAATTTTGAGAATGATATTGGGTTCCATCAAAGACAGTGGGGAATACAGAAGACGGCATAACCATGACCTATGTACTCATGTGGAGAAGATAAGCAACGTCATCCGGAAGAGAAGGTTACCATTTTTTGGGCATGTGAAACGAATAAGCCCAGCGAGACTGAACAATCGCAACATAACTTACTTTGGGCCCGGTTCATTGAACTGGATAAAGATCTGAAAGAAGTGGGGATTACACCAACAGACATTCAGGAGCGCGCCCCACTCAAAGGGAAACTTCAAGCTTGTAAAGGTTTCCAAGAAAAACCGAAGCTGAAAACGGGAAAGATTTTGACCCAGGAACGGAAGGAAGTCCACCGAGAACGAATGCGGGCGTACAGGGCAAACATCAGAGCCAGTAGGAGACGGTTGGAATGACGCGGTCCATAGATGGCCTATACGAAATGAATGAATGAATGAATAATATGGGTATAGGAATATAATAGACCTGCCGTACTACACCCGCAGGTGTAAATCGCGTGAAAAAATTCTAGAGTACTCCTTGATCTCCTTAAGCGCATTATACGTATTGATGAATTTTACGGCTTAATTTGGTTCCGTGCTAACCTTCTAGCCGTTTGCAAACTTTCACACTAATGTAATTAATGGAATTGCATTGCGTCTTACAGCAATAGATGGACCTCGGAGAATCCGTTGGCATGGTTACTGGCTTGCATTCGTTCCTTAGTTTATTAAATTAAATTAGTTTTCTAGGAATATCTAAAAAACGGTTGGTCTTCGGTCCTTAAATGTGGTTTTCGGGGACCCGAGTTTTGTCTCTCACATTGAGAGGCTGAAAATGAGTTTTGTCTCGTCCTTCTACGCCTATTTCAGCATGTATTTTAAGGGGGTATGCCCCCTTTTATGAGAGGTACGGAGAAGAGTTACATCAATGATTAGGGTCGTGCCTCTGATGGATATCTGTACCAAATTTTACGTTGATACACGCAGCCGTTCTCGAGTTATAAGGGAACAAATTTGTCCACAGACAAACAAACAGACAGACAAACAAAAAAATTATTTTCGCGCGCATCCATCATAAAACAGTCTGAAACGTGTAAACATCTCAAATTTCCGTAGAAATTCAGAGATAAACACACAAATTTTCATTTTTATATATAGAGAGATATACTAAACCTGCCAACCTGGACCCATTGTTTGGGAAGCCAGGCTCTGCCTGTCACAAGCCAGGACAAAAGGTGAGTGATAGAGGAGTAACACCTCTTTAAAAAACCATGGTCCAGTTGGCCCGACTGGTAGTACCATGTATGGGCCCCTTACCAGGGTAACGGTGAAGACCTCAACGGCATTTATGGTGGAGAAGGTAACTTTCGGTACAGCATAATTGGCGGAAGGGGCAACCCAGTGCTCGGGTTAATGAGTAAAAGGTATATGGAGGCCATATATCAGTCTTAGGGGTATGACGGTTCCACATGTTAGTGGCGATACTCCGACAGCGTCTGTTCCACATGTTAGTGGCGGCTGATTAATAACACTCAGAAGTGGAACTCTGAGCTTAACCCGACTAGAACCTCAATTCTAGTCAAATCCCTAATCCAAGTTAATCAACATGGATGTAGCACGTTCAAAAACAACTTACCCCAGTGGGTCAAATCCCACGGTTGAAAAACCGCAAGTGGTCTATTCGGATTCTGGGGAGACCACAGACGTGTACGATGAGGTAAGTCGGAGTGCCTCGACACCCCGTAAGAAAATTAAACCTAAATCAAAGATTTGGCTAATGACATTTAACGTAAATTCTCTCTTGAAGATGGGGAAACTCAAATCCATTTTAGACAAATCACGAGAACGTAAAATCAAGATTATTGCTTTTCAAGAATCTAGATTTACAGATGAATATCCTTTCAATTCTGAAGGTTACAGGATTTACAAAGGGAATCCAGGAGAACGAGCTATGAAAAATTGCCCACAATTTGGTACTGGATTTATAGTCCATCATTCCTTACTTGATTCAGTTACAACCTTCCACTCTCCCTCCGGTCGTCTCTCCACCATGACAATAAAATCAGCAAACAAAATTTACACTCTCATTAATGGACATGCCCCAACTAATATCACCAACAGAAAGGCTGTAGGAAAAGTCGAAGAATTTTGGAACCAATTAGATGATATACTTCAAAGAATCCCGAGGAATCATGTTAAAATACTTATGGGTGATTTTAATGCCCAAATTGGCAAAGAAAAGAAATATAGATATTGGGTAGGTAAATGGTCAGGACATAATCAGACCAATCGGAATGGTATGCGTCTTCTTGAAATCTGCAAGAACCATGACTTATTCTTCAAATCAACATTTTTCAAAAAGAAAACCTCTCAGTCCAAGACGTGGGTGTCACCTAACCCACTGTTAGGAGAATATCAATTGGACCATTTGCTGATCTCCAGAGTAAATACTCTCAAAATAATGAAACCTAAAGTCCTTAAGGGGTTAGCTCTGGATTCTGACCATTACCCTACAAAATTTTCATTAAATATTATTCCAGAGAAAAGGCGATTCTCTCAGAAAATCCCACCCCGTAAATATGATATTCAAAATATTCAAGGTAATGATAAATTTAAAAACGAGACTCAACAATTGAATCCACAAAACTGGCAACAGCTCCAAGCAGGATTAATAAAAACAGCCGAGAAAATAGCACCACACATGAGAACACGCAAACATCCGTGGTGGACAGCCGAATGTGATGACCTTGTAAGGCTCAGGCAACAGGCATGGCACAATTGGTCTTGCAACAAAACTCCTAAGACTCTGCAAGATCTCAAGGATGTCAGAAGAATAGTCACAAAATCAATACGAAGAATTCGCAAGCAGAATGACAACAAAATATTACAAGAAATTGAAGCTGACTTCAAACAACATAATTCTAGAAACTACTATAGAACTTTTCGCCAGAAGCTCACTAAATATTCCCCTCCATCACTTCAATTCAAAAATGAACATGGGGATATTGCTCATAGTAACACAGAAAACTGTGAAATCCTTGAAAACTACTTTTCGGTATTGCTCAATTGTGAGAAACCTCAAGAAACATTCACTTTTATCCACACGCAACAAAACCAAGATTCGTATCCACCCAACGTTCAGGAAATAAGAGAGATAATTAAATCATTGAAAAACAACAAAGCGTCGGGGGAAGACCAAATTGTTGCCGAGTTGTGGAAAAATGCAGGAGAAAATCTCATTGTAAAACTCCAAGAAATTTTAGAAGAAGTTTGGCGAACTGAAAAAATCCCCGCTGACTGGAAGATGGCACTCATACATTCCTTGCACAAAAAAAGGAAATCGGACGGATCCCAACAATTATCGTGGAATTTCATTACTATCCATAACATACAAAGTTTTGTCTAAAGCTCTCCTGAATCGTGCAGAAATTCAATTGGATCCAGTAATCGGCGAATACCAAGGTGGCTTCAGGAAAGGCAGGTCGTGTGTGGAACAAATTATCAATTTAAAAAACTCAATGAAATATTTCCGCAATACATCGAACAAACACTATGTCATTACATTTGTTGACTTCCAAAAGGCGTATGATAGCATCGACCGTGAATCCCTTTTCAAAATACTCAAAGAATTTGGATTAGATCAAAAGACAACAAATATTATTAAGGAAACACTCATGGAAACCAAATCTAAGGTTAAATTTATGGGAGAACTGAGCAGAGAATTCCCCATTGACACAGGAGTCCGACAAGGAGATGGATTGTCCCCGTTGCTTTTCAATTGTGCACTAGAGAAGGTTGTACGAGAATGGCGAAAAGCAGGTGCACCGACGCATAGGATAGGACCAAAACTTAAAGGCATAGAATTAGACTGTTTGGCATTTGCTGATGACATGGCATTAATTGCCCAAAACATCTCTGATGCGCAATACCAACTTGAACTTCTACAAGAACAAGCAAAGAAAATTGGATTGCAAATCTCATTTGATAAAACAAAATTTATGACAGATATAAAGAATGCCCCATCTGAAATTGAAATTGGTACTGACCATATATCTCGTGTGAAGGAATTTAAATATTTGGGTGAATGGATTACCGACAATTGTAATGAAAAGAGGTCCATTACAACAAGAATTCAAAAAATGGAAACTGCTTTTCAGTTAACGAAAAATACTTACAACAAAAAGAGTCTTTCCTGGAAATGCAAAATTCAACATTATACAACAGTGATCGGGCCCGAAGCTCTCTACGCTTCAGAAACTCTCACTCTTCAACATAGAACACTTCGAGATCAGTTGGAAGTGAAGGAACGTAAAATAATGAGGAAAATCTTAGGGCCGAGAATCAAAGATGGTGTTCATCTTCCAAAGCCAAATGCTGAAATATATAAAACCATCTCCAAAATCACAGACAAAATGCGTATGCGACGAATCCAATTCTTGGGGCACCTGGAAAGAATGGACCCAAATAGACTAACTCACAAAATTCACACATACTTGAAAAACAAAACAACTAGATCAAATTGGTACAAACAGACTGAAAAAGACTTGCAAGAATTAGGATCGCCAAATCTCCTAGACCGAAATGTCATCAGAACACTTGCACTCACACGGGGTTTCGAGGATGAAGAAAGACGGCCATTCCACCATATCTGGTCTGCACAACGGAAGCAAACCCATTCGTTGCGTATGAAGGAGTACTGGGCTGCAAGAAAGGCTAACCATTGTTGATTCCGCGTGGTCCTAAGAGACCCATTCGCGACGAAGAAGAAGAGAGATATACTGCACCGCTCAGTGTTGACCGTGTTTTATTGCACAGATTCTGGTTTTACTCGCTAACCGTTGGAGATATACGAAAAGTGATAAGGACCTTTCGGATAGAAAATTAAATGTTAAAGCTCATGTATACCATCAAATGTTTGCTATTTCTTAGCGTTCTCTTTTTATTTGAAAAGGAAATATGAAATTTTGAAACCAAATGGTGTAGTGACGTCACAAATGTTGGTTTTACTCGCTAACTGCTGGAGATACACGAAAAGTGATAAGGACCTTTCGGATAGGAAATTAAATTTCAAAGCTCATATGTGCCATCAAAAGTTGGCTATTTCCTACCGTTCTCTTTTTATTTGATAAGGAAATATGAAATTTTGAAACCAAAGGGTCTAATGACGTCACTAAAATAGTCGCCATTTTTAATAGTGCAAAATTTCGAAATCAAAAGTATCCTATATGTAAACCTGGTAAATCAGCTACATCCATGCAAAATTTCATTTAAATCGGACCAGTGGTTCTTGAGATATTGAGTAACAGACAGACAGACAGACACACACCATCTCATTTTTATATATTAGTATGATTAATATGCATTTGTACGAAATGGCATGAAAAGGACCATGTCTGCCCAAATCCTTTTTGATAGAGTTTAATTGTGATAGCAAAGTAAACAAAATCCAATATTTGGGCACACTGTCCTGGTTTCGGTTAACCTTTTTCAGCAGCTAGGATATGAATGAAGTTGCAAGATTACATACAATTCTATTTTATTTTTATTTTTATTTTTTAACGTCTTCGGTGGCGTAGTTGGTAGCATACTGAGCTTCTATGCCCAAGATCGCGGGTTCAAACCCGGCCGAAGTCGTCGGGCTTTTTAAGAGCGTTAAAAATCCCTCAGTATGCCTTCCTTCTGAGGGGAAGTAAAGTCGGCGGTCTCATATCATAGATTTATGGCATGTTAAAGAACCTTCCACTAATTACACCTGTGTGATGCTAAATTATATAGGTTTAGAATGTAAACAACGCTCTTAGGTTCCTACGTTCGTTGCCAGGAGCCGACTGCAGTGGCATCTAGTAGCTAAGTTCTGAACTAGTAGTCGTTGACGGTGGCGTTTGGCGGCAAATGTAGGAACTATTTGAAAAAGTCTGCAGTCCTTACTTGAATTCAAAGAACAGATAACACACACTAATACAGTCGTCACAATTAACACCGGTTATCAGACAGATGCTACACACACCCAAAGTACGCGGGGCTATATGACCACGTTGTTGCAGCCCCTAAGCTGAGGAACCAACCAACATAATATAATTTTATGAAATGTACGATTTCAAAAATATTTCCAAAAACGTTAAGTATCTAAATGCTTAAAAATACTCGAAAAAAATCAGATCTGATACAGTAATTGCTTTAAGTTAATAATGAATGAACATATTCTTCAAAAAAGACAGCCCGTAGTGGAGAATTCAAAGATATGGAACTGATGTTGTTCAATTGAGAAATTCAGAGGTTGAAATTCATTGTCAGGCTTATGTTTACGTTGTATTAAAAGGTCTTATGGTACATTAAAGTGATAAAGAGCTTGTCAAAAAGCTAGAATGACTAGGGATGAATCTCAAGTAATAAAAATATAATACTACTACATGCGCAACAATAGCTTGCTGTTACCTAGTTATGTTCAATGGAAAAAAATGTAGTTCTAAAACTACTTAAAAGCTTTATATAGCTTTTTATATAAAGTTGTGTGTATACAATGCTCGTAACAGCTTGGTATCTGCTGGATCTAGGATGAAGAGATTTGCGAGGTGATGTTTTGATCTTAGTTTCTGCAAGAAGACAGTCCCCTCCTAGTGAGGGTCGGAGCGCCAGATATAGACTAAGTTAACAAACTTTACTTTTATTTATTTATTTATTTATTTATTTATTTATTTAACGTATTTTGACCTAGACATTCAGACATAGAAATTAAATAGTACCAACAATACATTTTACTGATTATATTTTTACATTCAGAATTACAACTGCAAGATTACATCGTCTCGCGACAAACTTTGTCTTCTTTGCAAAAGTGCTCCACCATCCCTATTCACCCAAGTTACTTTGCTACGGGTTAGGGGTTCGAGAAGGTAAGAACCAGGACAGGCCCGAGGAGTGAAAGTGGGCGCAAAACAAAGAGGTCCGTACAATGAAAGGTTCCCCGAGAAACGCGGTAATTCACGATCGAAAGATATTTTTTTAAAGAGAATGTAATATAATTGAGGAAAATATTTCAAGGGCCAAAACAAGAATACATAACCAAAAAAGGAAGCTTGTAGTTTAACGTGACCGTTAATCTCGCGATCATAAGCCACGGGACCTCCGTTTTACGTGGAATCCGAACCACAGGACGTGGCATTTCACATCGAAAATCTCACATGCACCAAACACCACCAATGACATGGAGGGTAACATTATATACAGTATATGCTGATACCACCTCGTGGTGAAGCGGCTAGCATTCTTGGCTGTCGCCAAGTCCAGGTTCGATTCCCGGCTCTGCCAAGAAATTTAATTCTGGTCTGAGGGTTGAAACGAGGTACACTCAGCCTCGCGAGGCAAAACTGAGGAGAGGCGGGTTCGATTCCTACCTCAGCCATCCAGAAAGTGGTTTTCCGTGATCTCCCACTTCCACTCCAGGTAAATGCCAGAATAGTAGGCTACCTAACGTAAGGCCACGCCCTATTCCTAGCCAAATCTTAACTCGATTACCCTAAATAATCAAGAACAATACATATGCACATATTGTCAGCGCGCCAGAAGTCAGTTCTACAAACTCCGACGGGGGGTGGGGGGTTTGGCTGTGCGCATGCGCAACTCGCCTGTTCCTGAACTAAATATATCGGCACTCAGTTGCTGCTACCTCCAACATGGTGCTTGTATTTCATCCGGCTTAAGGGGAAGTATGACTGAAGTTTCCGGACTTTGAAGCAAAATCTCGATTTTTGGTAGGTCTATTATTCATACAAAAATAGCCCAATTCTTCCTCTTTCAGAAAATTATTTTATTTTAGTCATTCCGGCTATTGTTAAGCTTGTAGAGTTCTATTATTTAAATCACTTATAATGGTTCCATATTCATGTGCTTAAATAGTTTTTAAAAAAGGTTTATATTTCCGCCTGAATCAATACTTGAATGAAAAAAATATTAACAAAGTTGTTCTTGGTACATGTTTCAGGGACTAATGAACAAGTTTTGTCCCCTTCAACAGCCGAAATGTAAAGCATTAAAATAATGAAATTAAGATAAAGCGTAACACTAAACTATCAATGGTCATTTAACCTAATATGGTGCAGCGTATACAGTGTGTATCATAATTATACCGACAAAAAAATCAGGGACGCTCTGCGTGTTATGTAAAAGACGATGCTGCAATCGGATTGGCGGAGAAAATTTTTCCCTTCGAGAAAATGAGGTTACTTTGTTACTTCCGGGCGCGCGATTCAAATCGACGAGCTCGCCATATTTGCTGAGCGAGAGCACAAGCGGCTGGCCACTGCCACTGCTGTGCTCTAGGTAAGGGAAGGGATGATAGACGGAGACAGAGATATGATAGTGCGACTGACGCACTCGCTACTCGGCCCCAGTGGGTAGTGTACAGTTTGTTCTACACATATTGGCTACTACATTTGTGGCATAAATTGGTGAGAATGGCTTCGTTTCGGTACACTAACGAAGAAATGGCTGATATTTCCATGTTGTGAGTAAACGAATGAACAATCGTACAACGGCATCTTTGCGTATGTCAGTTATTGAGACGAACAGACGAGAAAAGAAACTATCGGGTACATTTCATGACTGGCAAGTGTGTCTTTAATACTGTGTGTCCTTGAACTGTGTGTGCGATTACGGCTGCTTAGTAAACAAATTTGGATATTACCTGAAAGGGGCAAGGACAATATTCTGCGCAAGGCGAACGAGGAAACTTGCGAATTCCCGCCAGCATATCTCTGTCTCCAATTACACTTCCTTCCCTGGCCTGAAGCACAGCAGTGGCAGTGGCCAGCCGCTTGTGCTCTCGCTCAGCAAATACGGCGAGTTCGTCAATTTGAATCGCGCGCCCGGAAGTAACAAAGTAGCCTCATTTTCTCGAAGGGAAAATTTTTCTCCGCCAATCCGATTGTGGCATGGTCTTTTATATAACACGCAGAGCGTCCCTGATTTTTTTGTCGGTATAATTAAGAAACACACTGTATATAGGTTGTTGAAATAATTAAGGTATAGATCAAAATAAAGTAGTTGTTGACGGTGTTGATGCGAAGATAGTATGCGGTCTGCAAATGTTATTGAAGATGCATGAAGCAACCAGTAGTCGGTGCATTCATAGTCCCCCTTGAAGCAATGGTCAATAGCTGGAGATGACAAACGTGGAATTATAATACATCACCTTTCTGTGGACAATTAATATGGCATTTGAACATTTGAGATTTTTTTAGTTATAAATAATAATAATAATAGAGAAGAGGGACCGTGATCAGCAGAAAATGTAAAATGGCAGAAAATATCTAAGGAAGAAAAAGCGAGGAGATGTGAATGGGAAATACACACATCAAAAAAAGTTTTGCATCACCTCGGTTCCCAGATCTCCGGCATATAGACGTTGACTGTGTATATTGTATCCAAGATACAGTCCCTTTGACTGTTCATAGATGTCACTAAAACTGCTCAAAGATGTAAACAACCATGCATGAGCAGGGCCTATTAGACGGAGGGGGTACGACAGCCGATCAGTTCCAGTCATTCCACCAGGACGAAGGTACGCTGCTCATGTTGTCTGTAGTTCTACCATGCCTAGAAGGTCAATACCGCAGTTCGATCGCGTCCGCATTGTTACTTTGTGTCAAGAAGGGCTCTCAACAAGGGAAGTTTCCAGGCGTCTCAGAGTGAACCAAAGCGATGTTGTTCGGACATGGAGGAGGTACAGAGATACAGGAACTGTCGATGACAGGCCTCGCTCAGGCCGCCCAAGGGCTACTACTGTAGTGGATGACCGCTACTTACGGATTGCCGCTCGGAGGAACCCTGACAGCAATGCCACCATGTTGAATAATGCGTTTCGTTCAGCCACAGGACGTCGTGTTTCAACTCAAACTGTGCGCAATAGGCTGCATGATGCGCAACTTCACTCCCGACGTCCATGGCGAGGTCCAGCTTTGCAACCCCGACACCATGCAGCGCGGTACAGATGGGCCCAACAACATGCTGAATGGACCCCACGGAATTGGCATCACGTTCTCTTCACCGATGAGTGTCGCATATGCCTTCAACCAGACAATCGTCGGAGACGTGTTTGGAGGCACCCTGGTCAGGCTGAACGTCTTAGACACACTGTCCAGCGAGTGCAGCAAGGTGGTGGTTCCCTGATGTTTTGGGGTGGCATTATGTGGGGCCGACGTACGCCACTGGTGGTCATGGAAGGCTCCGAAACGGCTTTACGATACCTGAATGACATCCTCCGACCCATAGTGCAACCATATCGGCAGAATATTGGAGAGGCATTTGTCTTCATGGACGACAATTCTCGACCTCATGGTGCACATCTTGTGAATGCGTTCCTTCAAGATAACGACATCGCTCGACTACAGTGGCCAGCATGTTCGCCAGACATGAACCCTATCGAACATGCCTGGGATATGTTGAAAAGGGCTGTTTATGGACGTCTTGACCCACCAACCACTCTGAGAGATTTACGCCGAATTGTCGTTGAGGAGTGGGACAATTTGGACCAACAGTGTCTTGATGAACTTGTGGATAGTATGCCACGACGAATACAGGCATGCATCAATGCAAGAGGACGTGCTACTGGGTATTAGAGGTAGTGGTGTGTACTGCAATCTGGACCACAAATGCTGAAAGTCTAGCTGTATGATGGTACAACATGCAATGTGTGGGTCTCATGAGCAATAAAACGAGCTGAAATGTTGTTTGTGTTGATCTCTATTCCCTTTGTATTTAAAGGTTCCGGAACTCTTGGAACCGAGGTGATGCAAAACTTTTTTTGATGTGTGTATATGGAGAAGGACAGTTATGAGTGAGTAAATATTTACTTGGCTCTTTCTCGCAAACGTGAACCTCCTACTCTTGCTAAAACTTTCAATGCGTATTGTCCAGATCACAAGGTAAACATCTGTAATGAATTTCCTTTCCTTTTTAAATTATCTAGAGCCACTAATAGAGAAGGGAAATTATGTACGCGTCTGAATACGGAAACGAGACTTGAAGCGGTTCAGGTAGATGAGTGTGCGCTCCGAGTTGTCATACGAACGTCTCCGACCAATCGCACTACTGAAGTCCCTGTCTAATGAAGAGAGGGCTGGAGGAAGTACTTGCAACAATGCGAATGGTCGGAGAGAATTACTTCAACTCTTCACGTACACCCACTTATGCTAATTCAATTTTCACATCCATATTTTTGTTGTTGTTGATTCATTTAGGGGCTTTGCAACATCGTGGTTATGTATCCCCGTGCACTTGGGTGCGTATGGACTTTGTCTGATAACCTGTGTTATTGTGATGGCCGTATTCAGATGAGGATTGGGAAGGACGTGGCCGTGGTCTTAAGTTAAAAGTAAGGAAGTTTGTAGTTTTACGTGACCGTTACTTTTGCGATCATGAGCCACGGGGCCTTATTTTTACGTGGAATCCGAATCACAGGAAATGGGATTTCCCTTAGGAAATCTCACATGCATTGACTGGGAATCAAACCCGGTCCACCGTGGTGAGAGCCCAACAGCTTAACCGCTGCGTCACCACGTCCCTGGCCTTAAGTTAGGAACCATCCCAGCATTCGTCAGGATTAGAAGTGGTAAATCACGGAAAACCACCTCCTAGATGGCAGAGGTGGGAATTGAACCCGTTTCTTCTCACTTTCGCCTCACGAGGCTGAGTATACAGCCTCATACCAGAATTAAATTTCTTGGCAGAGCCGGGAATTGAACCACAGCGGTGACAGCCAAGAGTGCTAGCCACTACGCAACAAGGCGGGCCACATCCACATTTTTGGGCGGCTTCGGTGGCGTAGTTGGTAGCATGCTGAGCTTCTATGCCCTAGATCGCGGGTTCAAACCCGGCTGAAGTCGGATTTTTAAAAGCGTTAAAAATACCTCAGAATGCCTTCCTTCGGAGGGGAAGTAAAGCTGGCGGGCCCATGTCATAGATTTATGGCATGTAAAAGAACCTTCCACTAACTAGAATTGTGTGAAGCACAATTTGTAGGTTAGATTTGATTTAAGCTCTAAGTTCCAACGTTCATCGTCAGGTCCTGCTTGCGAAGGCATCTAGTAGCCAAGTTTGCGGCTAGGTGTGGTTGACGGTAGGATTTGGTAGCAACAGTGGGAACTACTTGAGATTGATCGTCTGCAGTCCTTACATGAATTACAGATAACGCACACTAATAAAGCCATCACAATTAACACCGGTTATCAGACAGATTCTACACATGCCCAAAGTACACGGGGCTACATGACCGCGTTGTCGCAGCCCTTAAACTGAGGAACCAACCAACCAACATCCATATTCAGACGCTGACAATCCTCCCTTTCTAGGGATAGCCAAAATGAATCTGGTGATTAAATACCTTCACAGATGATTTCCTTGCATTCTTACCAAAATCAAAATGTTACAGGTAGACCGTTCGTGGCAATATGGTACTGTTAACAACCAAGTTTCAGGAGCACGCTTGTTTATTTCTGTGTTTTACTGAATGACAAGCACGATGTGTAAATAAGTAATTGTTGTGTGTTCAGGATCTTGACCTGGTCTGGCAGACAACCGAAAGATAGGGAGGAGAAGCCTCTGCTCCATAAGAGGCGGCATTCGGTGGCAGGCAATAAGGCGCCGATACGGGATGTGGAGATCCTACCAACCGTGATCCCTGGCAAGCATGTGGAACTCCTGCCCACAATAGAAGAATATGCAGAATCTGGTTTGGTGATGGCTTGTTGCTACTCTTGTTTTATTTTCTGTGTAGAACTTTCTTTTTCCATTAATATCACTTTGTATGTTGAATTAGAAACTCTAATCTCATGGTCTCCCCAATTACAATTCGCCAGTCAACAAAAGAAGTGGATTCTAAAACGTCATGAATCAATTTGGCCATGCCTTCTTACGCAAGGTAAATACGTGGGCAGGTCGGAAGGTAACGCACAATCATTTTTTTTTTCAAAAAGTTTAATAGGTGAAAAAAACACAAATGAACTTAATAGGTAAAAAATAAAGGAAAACCATAAATGAACTTACATCTTTGATCTACTTTTCTACATTGATACCAACTTTCTCAACACATTTCTGCCATCGTGGTACCAGTTTCAATATGTCCTGCTCGTAGAAGCCCGTTTGGTTGACGTAGGCTATAGCTAGAGGCATTATTTTTATCGCATTAACGATAAATGCGACAAAAAATATTATTAAGCCATTTTTTATATCTTTACGAATCATATGTTTCTGTTTTAGAAAATAAGGATATTATGTTCGTGAATTAAAGCGAATTAAAGCGATAAGGCCATTTTAAAGTAAAATTCAATTATTTCGCGATAAGTGCGATATTACAGCGAAATCTGTAGTGAATAACGAGCTTGAAATTTTGTTTCAAGATTATGCATGAAAAGAAAGAGAATAGCGAACAAAGATTCAAAAAGTTGAAATAATTCAGTCACTGCTAGCATTAAAATTAATACAAAATCAGGAATATAATAGAATGCGGTAATATTGTATGCTTGCTAGTAATTTATACGTCTACCATTCATGTAAATAATTCACAACCACAATAATGAAACCTTAAATGATTAATTTTAGAATTGTATTAAAGCGAAATGAAAGCAATCTATTTCACGAAATAACGCGAAAATTAGTATCCTTCTCGCGAAATCGTTCAAAAATTAGTGCGAAAAAATAATGCCTCTAAGTATTGTACCCTTGAATGAAGCAGTTGACAAGATTCTGTTTTCGCGGTCATGTTCGGTTCTTGGTTTCTGCAGTTTAGAGTAAAATTTTTGCTGCCATCACATCAAGGATTCATAGGGGTAATATAATTAGAAATAATGTGAAACAAAGTAAAAATAAACAATATTTAATAACTGAATCTAATAACAAATGAACAAAAATTAAACACCTCCCTGAATAACTCCCACAAAATTGACAAGCAATAAAACACTATTATAACTGCTGCTGATATCAGTTCAATAAAAACCATCATGGAATACACTGAAAAGTGTGGAAACAAGTCCACCATCATCTGATTAAGTTGTGTGCGTGCGCGGTGATCAGCTGTAGAAGAAAATGAGTACTGGTTTAACGAAGATTCGCTTCCAAATGACTTAATCAAATAAGTCGCGAATCCCCGTTTGGCAATTCGTAATCATGGCACATGGGAAATACATTAACTAAGGGCTAAACACAAATAAACAAATAATAAATTCACATGAACTCGTCGCATGGTACCAGTGACCATTATCATATATCTGATCTGCATATTTCAGAAGACGCTCTCTCTCACTCCAAACATCTGTCACAGTCCCAGGTGTGTGTCATAATAATATTAACTCGGGCAACTCATAGCATCTAGAGTCCCGTCGAATCTGCCTTCCTCATGCTCCTGCAATGTGTCAATCACAAATACATAAAATACATCTCAAAAACATCCACACAAGGATCTCAAGACTCATAATATTTCAGATCAGCCCTTCCGCAGGATGAGACCTTCGAAACGGTATGCGGCAATACAGAGAGTGACCTTTCACCTCCAGCTAGCATACAAAGCACACACAGTATGGCACCGTATCACCTGAACTCGACACCAAAAATATCCACACATGTTTACGCCAGATCAAAGCTCCCTAATTTGTGTTCAAGACACTTATCTAGTTATTAATAAGATGAAATTAACTTGACGATAAAGCGAATGGCTTTTCGTATAAAAATTGCAACACAGCAAATCATCAATTCACATAGCCTGATTGACTATAAATTCACTATCGAAATATATTTTCCCCCAAATCTGAAATTACGTTAGATGAATTCATGATCCAGTTCTTGTCGTAACCCTAGCTTCCAATTCCTGTAGACCAGTGGTTCTGAACCCGTAGAAGTCTGCGGACCACTCAGCGTGAAATTGAATCATGTACGGACCACCCCTCGGCCCCCCTCCCTCTCCGCCCCCCCCCCCCCCCCCCCCCACCCCCGCCTCTCCCCCAATACACCTTATCAGTTGTAACCCTTCCTTAATAACACTTATTTTAAAGATATTTCAATTCAAAACCTGATAGTCATCGCCGTGAATTCATTCGGACGATTCTCGTTCAACACACAGCGTTTTCGAAATCCCCATTTATTGGCCACTTTTTTATACGTACTGGTAGACACTTTTCTCCCGCGGACCACTCCCAAGGTACTCGCGGACCACCAGTTAAGAAGCACTGATGTAGACTAACTTCGCGATGCACTAGCAGTCATGCGCATCAAAGCAACATGAGAGCCAAGTACACTTGAATCAAACAAAATTACACAAAAAATCAAAATTATATTTACAAAAATTGCCACGCTGCCTCCCTGAAATTAAACAGTATGTCAGTCACTAAAATCAAAACAAAGAATCAACATTTAAAAACATACAAAATCAAATATCTACAAAATTCCCATGGAACTATAACCCGACTTGTCAAAAATTACATACATTCAATTTTAGTACTCATTCCTTCAGCTCATCAGTGGTCAGATTATATCACCCGACATCTTCTCTCCTGACATGTTTAAGGCATCGTCAACATATCAGCGGCGATTCGAATATGGACCATCCTTCTTTCAGTGGCCTGGTGAAGCATCGTGCTGCTTGGGTAAAAGTAATAATTAGCACACGCTTAATTGTCTAGCTATTTGCTATATTTGGCTACTTAATTCACCAACAGTCCCGATAGCAATTCGATGAATTTCCCTATATTTGTAGCATGATAGCTACCTACATAAACACTGACTTTAGCTTCATTACAACAACTATAGTTGTAACGCACACAACTGATATTTGATCTCAAAAGATGACAAAATGTTAGAGTACTTGGTGTCGCATTGACACGCCAAAATGTTAAAGTGCCACTCGGACACACGAAGAGATAATGTGGTGTCACACAGACACACCAAAAGCTAATACAAGTGTCTCTCGGATACACGAAGATGTTATTAAAGTGTCACTCGGACAAACCAAACGTGAATGTTCTCAGTAGCACTGACAGCAGTATTTATATTTACAGAACACGATTTCAAGGGTGGGGAACAGCTCCAATTCTAACATCTGTCAAATTAGGCTTACCAGCATGCAAAACCATTCATTATATTCGTAACCCTCTGCAATTCATGATTTTGATATCCGGCAGAAATTCAATCGTGCAATACTTCGCAAATTCACTCCCACCAAATAATTGGTCTAGTTGTTGGGACGCTAAGTTCCCGCGAAGCCTGGCGTCTTCTTCTCTGATTTGCTGTTCATAATTCACATCTCGCGGTTTTCTGCACGGCTCCTCCTGTAGGCGTGGCTAAAATATCATTCCCTCTCAACTTTTCTCAGTCTATCCTTTTCCGACGCTATGGGACAATGAAATAGCTTAACCATGCGTCGACGGCTTGCTGACACGACCTGGGTTATTCACCTTGCTCTTAACGGTAACCCCTTGGTTTCCAGAAGGCAGCAATAAATAGTTTGGTAGCTCAACTCTATTGTCCAGCAGTATGTCACATCCGTCCTGCAGTCGCCAGCATCTACCTGAGATTGCGAAATATGTGTGTGATCTGCCTTCTCAGTGCCAGAATTTTCATATAGAATGAATAAATTCAGAAACATTAACATGGTCGAATATTAAGGGTTCACAAAGCCCCTAGTTGGTGAAAATAAAAACTTAGAATGAAGTCGAGTTTCACTTCCAGAAGTCACCTAGGTGAAAATAGTAACTGACCACCTCAAACTCTCGAATCAGTTCGCCCCTGTTTGCAAATAGTGTCCGCTTCCTCCAGCTGACTCATTACTGCATTCCAACCAACCTGCTGCCTGAGGCGCGTCTCGCTCCAGACTATCTCCCTCTCACTCAAAACAAAGTGAATCGCCATAGACCGGTTCTCGTCTCAATTGTAAACAAATACAGGTGGCTCATTACTTCCTCGACCGGGTGCTCATTTCAGCTAGCCCCGTATACATGACTCCCTGGTATACTCGTACATGATTTGCTGCTGCATTATTTCTTGGTTCCCAAGCTTCTTTCTTGTAATAACCCTTGAGGTTTGCAATGTTGTACACAGGCATTGTACCCGTACTCAGTTCTTTAACACGATATGCATTGTTCCCCAAATTCATCACGATGCTGAACGGCCCAATATATTTTTCGCTGAGTTTGTTGAATACCTTGTTCGCTGGGTCAGATATTGTTGGCTTCCTGACTAAAACTAACTCATTCTCGACCAGATCACCCTCTGACACATCGTAAGCATCTGTCCGCTTGGCTTCTCATGTGGACTATAGTATTTCTGATTCTCAAGTCACGAGCTAATAAAAGATCTTGTGGACAGTTAATGGTGGTATTCCACGACCTTTCCGGAGACTGATTATGGTGTAGGACCATATGTATCTGTCCTGTCGATTCGTGCCAGGTTGAATTCATGCAGATTTCAATATATTTAACTCTTTCGACCCACTTGTGATGTTCATTGGGTATGAACACTCTAAAGAACTTAGAAACGTCTATTATGGCTCTTTCCAAAAGATTAGCTTGAGCGTGGCGGATGGAGCTTAAGTTGTGCTTAATCCCCATGACTTGCATGCCTTTCTTGAACTCGGCACTTGTAAAATAACTGCCGTGATCAGATAAAATGAACTCAGGTTTACCAAGCGTTGGTATAACTTTGTTTCTGATCGTGCTTTTGTTTAGAAGTGGTTTTCTGTATGGGACACAGAACCACGAATTTTGAAGAGACATCCAGGCAGACAAACAAATGGCGGTATCATCGTCTTGATTTCGGAGTAGGGCCCAAAGAATCCACAGCAACAAGCTCACAGGGCTTCTGGGGCAATAATGGTTTTGGGTATTGTTTCATCAAATAGTTGTTAGGTTTTGTTCTTTGACAGGCATCACAAGTCCTAATAACTTCGCATATAGTTGTCCTCATGCACGGCCATGTAAACGTTTCTCCAATGGCCGCCTCTATTTTATCAATCCCAATGTGTCCTAAGCTTTCATGTACGTGCCATGTCAATCCACGCTGTAGGGAAGCTAGTATCATAATACGAAATTTTGTGTGATCTTCATCCACGAATTTATGCAGCAGGTTGTTGAAGTAGCGGTACATTCCTTCCTTACTTCTGGCTTCTCGGTATGCAGGGGTTCCGGGTTGCAATTGCCTTTTAAAATATTGGATCATCTGGAGCTTCCAAGGTTCGGCTTCCTGTTCACGTTGGATTTCCCTCAGTTCTTCTAAAATCTCACGATCCCTCGTTGTTAACTCAATGTGCTGCACCATCGCTGTTTCTTCAACATCTGATTCCGGGTCCCTGCTGTTATCTTCCTCCGTCAGTAAGGTCTATAGTTCCTGAGATTCACTCTCGTCTTCAAGTTCCACAACAGCTGTGTTTACGTCAGTTTCCGCCTCCCATAATCCTTCCCTTTTCTCCTCAGGTATCACCTCGAGCATCCAGGAACTTGCATTTCTACCTAACGTCACCTCGTCGATATGCAATCCCACATTCTTCATACCTTCTATGTCCTTGAAGCTAACGGTGTTTTTGTGAAGATCAATGCCAGCTTGATAGTCACATATGAAATTTGCGTCTAAAATAATATTGAAATTCATCTTTGCCATTTCGATGAATGATTGAGCGAAAGTGTGTTCCAGTATTTCTAATTCAAAATATGCCTGATGCTTACAAATGACAGTGCGTTCAGGTATAACGCCTCTCACTTTTAATTGAGGAACAGGAATCATAGGGACATCATGATTCCGTCCTATTTCTCTGATCAAGGCCTCAGATACCAGACTGACCTGAGAGCCTGTGTCTAATAAACATCCTACTCTTAAACCACCAATCCTGGCGTAAATTACAGGTAACTGCTTCATAAACTCATTCTGTGGTTTTACAACTTCCTCCAAACAATCCCCTGGCCAAGCGATCCAATCCTTAATATGGGCAACCACCCATCCGACATGGTCCAAACACCGCTGCTTTCTCAGGCTAACCTATTTTAAATTTATTGAGGTTTTTTATTCGTGACCTCCATTTTCATGGTGCCACCCTCTTCCTGTCGTTCCTGCTGTGCTAGTAAACTTTCGGCCCCTTCTGACATCCGTTTATCCGGATTTTTCCTACGGTCCATGGCACGTTCCCATCTTCCACGGCCATTCTCTTCTGGCACATGTAATTCCTCTAGGTAACGCTGCGATTCAGCATGCCTATCATTCCAGTCGTTACGGTGATCCCTTGAGTCTGCTTGCCCGTTAAACCTTCTGTCGCGCCATCCTCAGTTATAGCGTGATTCACCGTTGCGTCTATAAGGTACTTCCTGCCGTCTATTGTTTTGCCACTGCTGATATCCTCTCTGATATTGCCTTGTATCTCCCTGGTAATGCCGACCGGCCCCTCTATCTTCATGTCGCTGTTGCGATCTGTGTTCGTATTCATCATTCCTCCTAGGAGTTGACCCCATGTTAGTTGCTTGAGATCGTGTATTTACATTACTTGACTTAATGACCTGGGTCGTGTTTATCAAGTCTACTTGTCCCCCCCCCCCCCCTCTATTGTGTAACTGCGCAGCGGTCTCGTCCAAATGACGTAGGATTTCTTCCGCATGGACTGCCGTGCTTATGTTTGCGGCTACTAGAAACTATTGCATGTTTACCGGAAGCTGCTTGCCTATTTCATAATGAGGTCTTCTTCATTTGGTGGGTTATCCAAATCGTGCAATTTTAACATTTGCCATGTAAAGAAGTCAGCATATTTAGTTTGTTGCATAGTGTGGTATTTTCTAGTGTAAAGTTCAATGCGGAGACTTTGCAGATAACAAGGGGTCCAGTACTTTCTTAGGAATGCTTCCTTGAATCCTTCCATGGTCTCGAACGTGTATTTAAAGCTCAGGTGCCAAGTAAGAACACTCCCTCTTAACCTCTCAATCACTCTTAATTGGCGTGTCGGGGATACGTTCCGGTCAAGGAAGTAATCCTCGACTTATTTTTTAAGAATGCCTTAGGGGTAATTCCGGTTCCGTCTTTATATTTATTGGACTTAAATTCATTGGACCTGATCACATGAATTAATTGTGTATGGAGCTGACTGTCTTGAAGCGTGGAACTCCGACCTCTATAGTTTCGAAATAGTTCCGTATTAGCCGTCAGTGGACTTTTCTTGGTCGCCTGACCGCCCGCAGTGCGAACTGCCTCGAGGCTTTCCATACTGCCTTCCTTTCCCTTCTCCGTTAATGAGGAAAAAACGCGCCCTGTTTCATGGATTCAAGTTCCGTTTTTATAATTTTGTCCTCCTGCTCTATGAATTTAGTTTTCATATTCTCTTTTAACGCCTGTATTCGCGTGTGGCTCTCGTTCTGCGCGGCTAACTGTTCATTAATTATTTCATTCTGCGCGGCTAACTCTTCATTATTCTTTTCACTCTGCTCGGCTAACTGTTCTTTCATGACGTCCCTCAACTGTGTTTTTAATTCGGATGATTGTTCACTAATAAGCACATTTTGCGCTGCTGATTGCTCAGCCATACTGTTATCCATGTCATTAGTTATCTCCTTCCTTAACTTCACTAACTATTCTTGAGTTCTTGCCGTAGCAAGCTCAATGACCGCCCTTATCTCTTCCAAAGTTGCCATCACAACAAGTAAAAATTCACAGAGAAAACAAGAGAAGATGACATATGGCTGATATTCACTGACACACACACACATATTAATATACATTTACTTCGTTAAATGACTCAATTCTTTATCTACATTTAACCCGCTAAACAATTGCATCTTTGAGAATAATTTACTTGAATTTAATATCAACCCTTTGATTCAGCTATTAAGTTCCCTGGCCTTAGTTTTGACGTTACATTACATACTGACAAATTAAACAAATAATAATTAGTCATTTAAGGTTTCACACCTTCCCAACACATTTATGGAGTTTGTCTTCACTAAACAATTACTAATTTAATTTTAATTTGGGCGCTCGGACACATATGCTATCTTTAAACAATTAAATCCAACAATAATAATGTGTTCCGTATTTTTAAATTCAAACAAACTCCGTGATTTTACTGTATTTAAATTCTGTTGGCGGTAATCCTTCGCCTTTACTACGTTAATACAATTACCATATACCGATGGTATTAATTTTTAAGGTATAGAAAGTCATAATTTGGTCTAGCCCTTCAAAATACGCTTGCCATCGCTTCCTGACATTTCGCACCCTTGTAGCTCTAAACATAATAAATCGTCCCCACGTTGGCCGACATTTTACCTCTTATGTACCCTTGAAAGAAGCAGTTGGCAGGATTCTGTTTTCGAGGTCATGTTCGGTTCTTGGTTTCTGCAGTTTAAAGATAACGTTTGCTTCCATCACATCAAGGATTCATAGCGGTAATATAATTAGAAATAATTTGAATCAAAGTAAAGATAAACAACATTTAATAACTGAATCTAATAACAAATGAACGAAAAAAACGCCTCCCTGAATAACTCCCACAAAATTAACAAGCAATAAAAACGCTAACTGATGCTGATATCAGTTCAATAAAAACCATCATGGAATACACTGAAAAGTGCGGAAACAAGTCCACCATCATCTGATTAAATTGTGTGCGTGTGCGGTAATCAGCTGTAGATGAAAATGATTACTGGTTTAACGAAGATTCGCTTCCAAATGACTCAATCAAGTAAGTCGCGAATCCCCGTTTTGTAAAGCGTTATCATGGCACATGGGAAATAAATTAACTAAGGGCTAAACACAAATAACTAAATACTGACATACTCTACCCTAAAAAAACTATATTACTACGACTTACACAGAAGTCACATAATGCACGTGGCATAACAAAATAAAGAGTTGCCTCAATAGGTCTTATACTCGCAAGGCAAATGGTACGCTAACGTGATTGACACAAACAAACGCAAGGGTTGACCGGATGTCACCATACTATTAATAAACCAGGCATACAAAGTATGCAACAAAGCAACACCAACAACAAAATAACATGCTGAATAAAATACAAGAATAAACCAATGAGTTATATCAACATAAAGCTAGGAACTTAGAGATACGACGTGGATAACTCCCCATTTTCATCTTAATTAATTTACAACCATTCAGGCTTAATTATATTAACATATTTTAGAAATTCACATGAACTCTTCGCCTGGTACTAATGACCATTATCATGTCTCTGATCTGCGTGTTTCAGTAGATGCTCTCTCTCACTCCAAACATCTGTCACAGTCCCAGGTGTGTGTCATAATAATATCAACTCGGGCAACTCATAGGATCTAGAGTCCCGTCGAATCTGCCTTCCTCATACTCCTGCAAACGCGTGTGTCAATCACAAACACATAAAACGCATCTCAAAAACATCCTCACATGGATCTCAAGACTCATAATATTTCAGATCAGCCCTCCCGCAGGATGAGACTGTCGAAACGGTATGCGGCAATACAGAGAGTGGCCTTTCACCTCCAGCTAGCATACAAAACACACACAGTATGACACCGTATCACCTGGACTCGACACCAAAAATATCCACACAGGTTCACGCCAGATCAAAGCTTCCTAATTTGTGTTCAAGACACTTATTAAAAAGATGAATTTAACTTGACGATAAAGCGAATGGCTTTTCGTATAAAATTGCAACACAGCAAATTATTAATTCACGTAGCCTGATTGACCATAAATTCACTATCGAAATATATTTTCCCCCAAATCTAAAATTACGTTAGATTAATTCATGATCTAGTTCTTGTCGTAACCCTAGCTTCCAATTCATGTACTAACTTCGCCATATGCTATCAGTCATGCGCAGCAAAGCAACATGAGAGCCACGTACACTTGAATCAAACAAAATTACACAACAAATCAAAATCATATTTACAAAAATTGCCACGCTGCGTTCATGAAATTAAATAGTATGTCAGTCACAAAAATCAAAACAAAGAATCTATATTTAAAAACATACAAAATCAAATATCTACAAAATTCCCATGGAACCATGACCCGACTTGTCAAAAATTAATTAAATTCAATTTTTAATACTCATTCCTTCAGCTCATCAGTGGTCAGCTTATATCACCCGACATCTTATCTCCTGATATATTTTACCTGTTTTACCTTTAATTAATATTTCCCCTTGCTCGATATAGTAGTGTGCCCACTAGGGGTCAGTTTTAATATGCCATACACTTGACGGTTAGGTATCATTTATTTGCTGGGTCATTAAACATTTGTTCATACTGGTTTGTTCAAAAACCAATGACTAGCGATTGTCAGATGATCATAAAGAGGAGACATCTTGGATTTGTAATTTATATCAGACGTACGTAGCTCCGATGATATCGATGGAATAATAACATTAATACGCATTAAATTAATTATGTAAAATGCGGATTGGCTTTGGAAAGTTGTTTGAAGGTAATGTGATATTTTTATGGTTGTTGGAAGTGGATACTGTAATCTGTTATGACTTGAGACCATGCTCGTTGGTTAGTTGCTACACGATATTATTTCCCCTGCGTACGTATTTGACATCATTGATTTCTGTTTTGCTCTGATCATTTAATGATTTTATGGGGTTTAATATTCTAATTGTTTCCGATCCTTCGTTTTATTTGTTTTGCCAAGAATTTTGTCACGTATGCTTTATTTTTATTCAGGGACATGTTTCTTATGTACGATGAAGTAAATTATATGTAAATGTCCTTGAAAATGACCTGCGTTTTTATTTAATTAGTGTTAGTTCATGGTTATCTTAGTGTTCTCCCCATTATATGTATAATCTTGAACCTTTGGAGTTATTCCAACACGCTTATCCACAAACTACTATTTAATTCGTACTACTGAAACAAACATAATCTTACGTCTTGACCTTCTCTTCGATATTATAGGTATACATTTTAATTCTATTCAGTAGCAGATTAATTTATAATTAGTTAGTTACTTAATACTACTTCGTTAGTACAGATTAGGCGTCTTCGAAAAGCATAGCGACGTATAGTTAAATGTGTAGGTAATTACTTCTTAACCTACGTGAATATAAAATATAACCTTATTATTCTACGTAAGTGCTCTGTTACCACCCGTAGCATAAATGATTATCAAGGACATGTACACATAATTTACCTAAAGACATCGTAAATAAGAAACATGTCCCTGAATAAAAATAAAGCATACGTGACAAAATTCTTGGCAAAACAAATAAAACGAAGGATCGGAAACGATTAGAATATTAAACCCCATAAAATCATTAAATGATCAGAGCAAAACAGAAATCAACGATGTCAAATACGTACGCAGAGGAAATAATATCGTCTAGCAACTAACCAACGAGCATTGTCTCAATTCAAAACAGATCACAGTATCCACCTCCAACAACCATAAAAAATATCACATTACCTTCAAACATCTTTCCAACACCAATCCGCATTTTACATAATTCATTTAAAGCCTATTAATTAAGCTATATTATTCCATCGATATCATCGGAGCTACGCTTACGTACGTCTGATCTCAATAACAAATCCAAGATGTCTCCTCTTTATGACCATCTGACAATCGCTAGTCATTGTCTTTTGAACATGTAGCATCTTCCTTATTATGTCTTCGACACCATCGTCATATTACCTTTCCCCGGTCGACGCATGTGAGATTTTCAAAGTGAAATGTCATGTCCTGTTGTTCAGATTCCACATAATGAGGTCCCATGGCTCATGATCGCGAGATTAACGGTCGTGTAACACTACAAACTTCTTTCTTCTTCAGTTTCTGTGTAAATTCATCCCAGCATCTTTCCTTTTCTTCACATACAATTATTTTGACCTTAAATTTTCTGTCTCAGTACTCTTGTTAAAGTTTCTTAATGGCGTCTTCAATTACCAAATCACTTCTGAGTTTTGCTCTATCCCTGTCTCTCCTGGAAGCATTTCTCTTCTGTATTGCCTCCTTTACACGAGTGTTCCACCATTGTTCTCATTTTATCAACTTCAGTGTGTGTTTTACCGCACTACTTACTAAGTCTTTTTTCAGGTTGTTGCTTGCTTTGCCTCAGAAACTGGATTTTTTTAAATCTTCACTTTAACCTATTCTTTGTTATCCCATTACTTTAGTTTCTCGTCTTTAATCTTAGGCTTCCTTTCCTTGGTTGCTATTCGTTCTCATTTAATTCCAGTGAGAGCAGTCACAAGAAGTCGATGATCTTTATCAAAGTATTTGCTTTGAAAGACTTTGATGTCTCCCACTTTATCTCCACTACTGACGTCAGTGATAACAACTGTATTTTGTCACTTTATGGCTTGCTTTCTTTTGAAGCCATGTGTTATTGATCAAGAGTTTGTTTCTCAAGCACAGATGGAGTAAAAGTTTTCCTTCGTTGTTTCTCCTTCCATCCCTTGGTCGTCTCGTATCCTGTTCTTTCCGCTTCTAACTGGGTTTTACAGTCACCTACAGTATCATTATGAGGTTCTCCTCTTCGATTTTTTCTTCCAATTGCCGTAGGAAATTTATTTTTTCTTCTTCACTGCAGCCTTGTTGAGGAGCACATATCTAAACTGTAAGGTAGCCTTAATTGGAACAAATCTTTACCTTAAGAGACATGTCAATGTCCTGGTGGAGGACTATCCCCACATCTTTCCTTGCCGTTGTCTTATTCCCACACCAGTAAAGTTTATAGCCATTATCTAATTATTTTGTGTTGCAACCCCTGCAGTTTGTTCCATTCAGCCCTATGATATTTGCGTGCCTACGGTCCATCATTCAATGATTTCATTGCACTTATAAGTTAGGGTTAAAATATTCAACGATCTAATTCTTAAATCAGTTTTCTTACGTCGTTTTAAGGTGTCTTCCAGTATACTTTGGAGAAGCATTAGGCCGTACAAAGCCATTATTAATACCAAAGGTATCAGAAATATTGGTCACCGTCTGCCTTTTACTATTCCTTCCGAGGTTCGTTTTTGTGTTGAAAGCAATACAGTATATCTTATTTTCCTCTTTTGCTGACTTGCTGGGCCTATCACAGTCCGGAGTTTTTCTGTTGGGGTTAACTGCCCTGGCCTACTTCCCTACTCCCTCCCCTACTTCATCCACAAGGCAGCAGTTTAATTTATTGTACTTGTATTAATCCCAGAATACTGGACTGCCTCTTCCGCCATTTTCCCGAAGTCCATGTTCTCCACTGCAGATGCCGTTGAGGTCTTCACAAGTCACCCTGTACACTGGGGCCAATGTTATAACCCACAGGATAGAATCGCCATCAGAACTTAGCCGCTACTATAGCTCCGACAATAGTATCGTTACCCATCCCCGCGACGTGGGAGCGCCTGGTGAGAATTGCCCATGTTGATCTCATGGACCAGGTTAAGGAGAATATATTTTTCAAGCCTCCAGGGCTATTCTGATTAAACTACATATTGTTTACTACGAGATTTGATTAAATTTCATCAATTTATAAAATTATATTATTGAAGTAAATTTTGAAATGTTCACGTGCAGCGCTTCAAAACGAAATAATTTTGAAATTGTTGCTCTTAACAAGCTACGGTTTGCAGCTATCGCTAGAATTTCAAGGCAGAGGAAAGTTCTAGATGAGGAAAGAAAAGCTGATAAGACCTTGAGTGAACTGCAAGTGCATTTTTTAAAGAAAAATCGACATTTATGATAATTCTCAATTATAACAGTTTCCAGCGTTAACTTTCTTTCCCGAAAATTGTAATTTCATATCCATTATCTCTGGAACCATAACATTCGAGTTTCTGAAGCTTTTCCAACAGTTTAACAATACTTCAGTACATACACTGAACCTGTAAACTTAACAAACTATTGAATGTTTGAATAATTATAAATATTTATCCTAATACGGTTTCCAATTAAAATGTAAGCCTCTCTTTTAAGCAATATAGTGTTCAATACTGAAACCGCCCCCTTACTAAAATAATTAAAATATGTGTGTGGTGCCACTGAGCTTATTGCAAACCATACCCGAGGAATTATCTTTGGAAATGTCATTGGGAACCAGTACTCAGAAATGATACACTTATATTAATTACGTCATCATCTATTCTGACAAACATATTTACAATAATTTAGACACATGCACTTAACATAATTAACATGCACATAAATAACTTAAGGTGTGAAACTCAAACTTACATGTATTACTGGAGTACCATTCTGCATCGTCGAAAATCCCAACATACCATCCTTTAAATAAATCAAAACCCTGATTCATGCTCAACTGCTCGACGAATCCAACATGCAATAGTTAAAATCTTCATAACGTCCATCCTCATGCAATTTGGCAGAACTATAACCAAGAACTACTTCAAACGTCCCAACTAATATTCTTAAAACTTCGTCGTACAATCATATATCCTTATTTAAGGAGATCAGCATTCCATTTACAGATTGAAGACAAGTATCTCGTAGCATACATAAGAGTTTCGGTCCGTAAATATTATTAAAATATCAAGAAATCGACTTATTATGAATTCCCAAACAACATCCTGCACTTCAACATCATCAATATAGGCTTCATAATCAAATATAAATCGTCGACTATCATCAAATACGGACCACTCCAAAAATACGTCTATCCAGTCTTAATGGATCCCAAAATCTCTCAAATTAAAAACATCTTATCTCCAACCATAGTTGGACAATAATCATCTCTGCCCATCACATCAGACAAAACAGAAATAAAAAAAATCCAAGATCTCGTAACCAGGCCAACGAGAAGAGGAAATAAAATATAAAGGAATAAACAGGTCAAGGAGACACACTACATACGCAGTTTAAAGGGAGGGCAAGTTACATTTAAATTAAATTAAATAAAACTTTAAACTGCGTAAAACAAAAATTGATGTCAAAACTCAGTGAAGGACATTCACGAGTCGACATGTAAACTAAGAATAACAAGGGGCACAGCAGACCCGAGATGCTCGTAATTAGTACCAGATATTTCATAAATTTCCCCAAATAAACAAACAGAAAATACAAACTTACCCGTATGGCAAAAAAAGAAACTTACAGAAACGACAAAAACAGAAGAAATAAATACATAAGTTAGATATTCTCGGTATGCTCAACATTAGGGAAACCATGTTTGATCTGCAACCAATCAGAACATCTCGTATCTCACTATAGCACTGATGCCATACTCAAATAATTAAAATACTATTAAGTGAATCCCAGATTAAATGTTGACGTTACTAGATAATCTTACGTAAGTGCAGTCATAGTAAGGAGAACCCAATAGAACACAAATACGTTCTATCATTTGCTACATCTCAGTGCAATACATAATATAGTCCGCACAAATGTTCCCTTTCAGTTGGCAATCACAATTCGGAGACAAAACCCTACACAAAGACAGTTGAGGAACGCAGATGATCACAATATTGCTTCCTCACTCGGAACTATGCTACACTCTGGTGAGCATTCGTGCAAAGACATCTTTCCTCACTGAAGGGAGCTGCCACCTAGTGAGTAACGACATCTAAAGAACTATTTAACTATTTAAAGCACCCGTAAATGTCTCAGAGCTCTATGTCATTGATTAGAAGAAAATAAATTCTGAATATTGTTAAATTAAGAGATATAGAGGTCAAAAGAATAAATGCATTTGAAATGTAGAGCTGGCACCGAATGTTACGAATACCCTGGACTGACAGGCTAACAAATGAAGAAGTCTTCAAGAGAGCTGAAGTAACAATCAGTCTAAGGAAAATGTTCACGAAAAGAAGATATAGTTGGATTGGTCACTTACTCTGACATTCATCAGGGTGCACCACACTGTTTGAAGGGAAACTATAAGGGAAGGCTAGAAGAGGACGACCAAGAGCAGGGTTCCTCGGTGGCATGAAAGGGCGACGTCAAGCAGTTGGCTTAAGATAGAAGGTCGTTGGATGAAGACAGTCATGCTACCCACCAACCATCAGGTTGAGGAGAACGAGAGAGAGATATAGAGGTCGCACGGTTCCGTCCCACGAGTTCCATTCCCATGAGTTCCGAAAACAAATTTCTTCGGAAAAACGTCCCATGAGTTCCGAACGCGTATTCACGCCTGAGTGAATAAGCTAATGAGTCCGAATGTCTCTGGAAAACCCAGCAGTCAGTTCTGAGGTTTGAGGTTAGACCTATCAAAACGATAGAAGAAGTAGTTCCAAGAGTCCAAGTGCAAGACTGTTTTTTTTTTTTTCATTTAAGCCAAAGTATTTGGAGAAAAGTGCAAGAAATTGGGCTTTCTGGTATGTATAAAAATAGCCAGTAAATCAGAAACACCATCAGGATGTGTGCTGCACTTGCATTCCTCAAACCAGAAAAAGTAGAAGACGGTTGGCTACACATTCATAGCACGGCCCCGGCCAATGAAAAGTTAATCAAGTTTTTTGATTACTTTGTCGAGCAATGGCTTGAAAACGTGCATATCCCGATTTAAATGTGGAATTGCCACGGGAAGAGGCATAGAATGAATAACTCTGTAGAAGGTTAGAACCATAAGTTGAATTTGAAGTGCGGAAAACCACATCCTCGTGTAAGAGACTTGGTGTTGTGTTTGAAGGAGTCTCAAAATTCAGATGAAAAAATTATGCGGGCAGAGTTGAATTTGCCAGCCACGAAAAGGAAAAGAAAATATGTTGCAATGGATGACGGAATCTAAAGAGCAACTCAACAGTTTGAAGAGACCGGTGATTTAACAGTATTTTTAAGAAATGTTTCTTTTGCTGTACATATTGATTGGAGTATAAAGAGAAGAATAATTCTGTTAATAGATCAATTTGACGAAGCTACGTGCTGATTACTAAGTGACTTGTAAATAAGATAAAAACCGTTCGAAGACGAAGCGACATGCTGATACTATTTTAAGAACTTTGTAAATATAACTCAAAACTGATTATTTTGACGAAGGCACATGCTGATACAGATACTGACAAGGCGAAAACTGCTTATGGGAGCTACCGGTCCAGGGCGTCCGCCCCCCCCCCCCTCTGTTAGAGGAGCCAATTCATTAAAGAGGGGGGCCGATAACCTAGATGTTAGGCCCCTTAAAACAACAATTATCATCATCATCATCATTAAAGAGGGCACGCGCTCCCAGCTGGCGCTAACAATGGACCTTATTAGTTTCAGTAATAAACAAATTAATACAATTTTGCTGTAGAAAACTAAGCTGGAACTCGCTCAGCTAGTGTTCGGAACTGATGGGACTCGCTCAGGCAGTGTAATTGGCAGATAGCTAATCCGCTAAAGAATTTGGAACTGGTGGGAATCGGAACTCATGGGAGGACACGAGGACGCACGGTCCCCTTAATGTCTGTATGAATCACTGCATGATCAAACTCACATCAGTCTCTGAATTCCAAGTTATTTAAAATCATATTTATTTGGAAATGCTGTCCTCAGTAAATGACAAAACGTCGGTTATGCAATTTATACATACCGTATACAGCAATAATTCCCAAAAATTAACTTAAATATTGATGAAACGAAAGGAAATTACATGAGATTAATAAATAAATAAATAAATAAATAAATACAACATTTTGTAGCCTATGTGTAATGGATCTGATGATGATCGCTTGACGATCGAAACCGATCATCCAAGAGTATTTATTAATCTCATGTTAACATTTTTTAGGATTAGGGAATAACCCACCTCATTTGTGTACAATCGTGTTGACCGACTAAAAAGCACCAAACTTTCGTTTACTAAGGCAACACTGAAAATGGCTTCAAACACCGTAATGTTCAATATTGATGATGGCCGAGAGAAATTCTAAAACCTGTTATACTGATTGTTTCCTCTTGTTTGCTTACAGAACAGCAGGACGATGCTAAATCAGACACGGGCTCACAGCCGGAAAAATCAAACTGGCCTCCACCTCACACCCCAACAGACCAAGAGTCCGCGAGTCTCGATGGCTCATCATCGTTGGAACGTTCACCGCGGCCCAGAAGGAAGGGAGACTTGAACAGAACGAGATCATCAACGCACCAACCCAAAGACCACGAACATACTTTCCCCAAGAGGCATTCTCATCACCACAAACATACGAACCATTCTGAAAGGCCTAGACTATCTCCTCTCTTCCAAAACCCAAGTGAGAACAAACCTTTCAAGCAGAGCAAAGATAGGCCTGTTGTTGCCAAAGAAATGAGCACGTATTCGTCGGCGAGAGAGCCACTGAACTGTCGCCGCGCGCCATCCAAGGCCCGCGTCCATAAAGATAGGGATCGGACACATCACAAAGATACAGAAGAAACACACCGTAGGCTCCAACAATCGAAGTGGTCGTTGAACTGTGACAGCTCGTCCCCGCTGGGATGTCGTAAGGAGAGAGATGGTTGTTCTGGCGACAAGTCCTTCCCAAGTACTCGCCACAAAGCCGCTAGCTACGGGGGCACCCGCTATGCCGGTGAAATTGATAGTTGCTCGGGAGACAGCCATTCGGAGGATGCGTACACGTGTCCGCAGAAACTAATACACAAAAAGCAGTTAATGCTGCACCGGAGCGAAGGTTCTCTATCGACCAAACAGGAAGATTTAAAAACCAACAATCTGTACAGGAAAATGGTACAAGCACGCAACAAGGAGAGCGAGATAAGTTTGGTGAGCTTCTTCCTTTTTATACAGCTTTGGCTATCACATCCACGAAATGTAATCAGTAAGGCCCGGAAGTTCATGCAAAATCATATTTTTGCATATTTATGCATTTTTGGTTATTTTGATACAATACAACCTATTTTTCTCCTTTGCCAGTTTAAGTGCATATCTGTGCTTGAGAAGGGCGAATATTCTAATTTCCTATTGTTTTGAAGCGCTTTTTGTTACTTCATGTTCTTAAAGTCGTATATTTCGTATATTATTTTAATACCTAGTACGTTTCAGTCCTTTTTGCTAGTTAATGTCAATTATTTTTACTCAGCATTCACTATGTAGCCTAAATATTGGAAAATTATTTTCAGTTTTAAAAATTCAATGGCTATTCAAATCGTAGCCTATATCAGTTATACTTAAAAATTAATATAATCAAGTAATGAGAAAAGACAGCAATAGAAACGCGTGTGCATAAATTACAAAGGTTTTTTCATATGACAAAAGATATAAATAATTTAAAAACTTATCCTAGAACTCTAAATTAAGGCACTATCAAACAGTGATCGGCGGCTTCGGTGGCGTAGTTGGTAGCATGCTGAGCTTCTATGCCCAAGATCGCGGGTTCAAACCCGGCCGAAGCCGTCGGATTTTTTAAGAGTGTTAAAAATCCCTCAGTATGCCTTCCTTCGGAGGGGAAGTAAAGCCGGCGGTCCCATGTCATAGATTTATGGCATGTTAAAGATCTTTCCACTAATTACACCTGTGTGAAACTAAATTGGATAGGTTAAGAATGTAAACAACGCTCTTAGGTTGCTACGTTCGTTGCCAAGAGCCGACTGCGGTGGCGTCTAGTAGCTAGTTCTGAACTAGGCCTAGTAGTCGTTGACGGTGGCGTTTGGCGGCAAAAGTAGGAACTATTTGAAAATTCAAAGTTGCAGTCCCTACTTGAATTAAAAAAACAGATACACACACTAATACAGTCATCACAATTAACACCGGTTATCAGACAGATTCTACACACACCCAAAGTACACGGGGCTACATGACCGCGTTGTCGCAGCCCCTAAACTAAGGAACCAACCAACCAAACAGTGATCAGACCTGAAACTCTGGATGTGGCAGAAACACTTAAATTAACAAGATTTGGTGATTTAGACAAATTAGAGAAGACTGAAAGACGAATTCTGAGAAAAATACTGGGAGCTAAACGAAATAATAATGCAGAATCTAGGTTACGACCAAATAGAGAGTTATATTTGAAATGTGAAAAATTAACTGATGTAATGAGAAAGAGAAGATTACAGTTTTTGGCCACATTTATAGAATGGAAAATAGTAGACTAACTAAACAGATCTTCAACTTACTAACTAGTTACAAATCCAAACTCACATGGTTCATTGAAATTGACAAAGACTTGACAAACGCCAGAATTCAGGCAGACACAATAGCAAACAGATCGCTCTTCAGAGAAGCTATTCAAAAGGCAAAATTTCAAGAAAGGAAGAAACAAACAACTCGCAGAAAGTGGACTCAAGAGGAGAAAGATCGTCACTCTAGAAGAATGAAAGAAATTTGTAAACAAAGGAAATTGAATACAATGGACAATAGCCAACGTTGATTCATCGTACCCTCCAATTAATGGGTTATTCGAAAGAAGAAGAGAAGTAATGAGAGATGGTCAACACCGCTTGAAGTTCCATAAAATAACATTTCCTACCATTTAGAACTGTTTCTTAGTTGATATATATTTTTTTAAAGGTGTTGTTATACTGTATGTCAGTCTGTTCTTTATATTTAGAATAGAAACGCTAAAGAATACGGAGTGACGTAATTGTCGTAGTTATTTCATAGTGCTTTTTTTTTAAATTATGATGCATATTTAACCAATAATTCGTGCATTTTTGCATGCATATTTATTCATTTCATAGTGCATGAACTTCCGGGGCTTAGCAATCAGGCAGTTTCCTGTAAAATTATCTTCAATCGGTCAATACGCCATAGGGAAGCCCAATCACCTTGGGCTTATCGCACGTCATCTACATCAGACCAGAGCCATTTTACGCCCCTTGGCTCTGGCCACGGAGCATCCCCTCTTCTACTGTCAGCACGGCAGAACCTCTACTCAAAGCCACACCTTTTCACGCGCCACTATTCTGTGTCCCGATCCCGATCAGCAACCGCGTCTATTATCTGCCCGCCAGGAGAAATCCGTTCGACACACTAGGACGAAAAGTCGCCCGGGGCTTTGGCTGAAAGTTTGCGTGGTCCCGCTATTCCTGTTTTAATCGTTTATCCTCCCAGCTCGGCTTCACCCACGGTCTCTGCGAGGACAGTGTCTGTGTGCTGAACACATTCTCTCAAGAGATAAGACTGGGGGCGGTGACAGGCCAATCTCCCAGGTGATTTTGGAGGGAAGTCAGACCTGATGAAAGGAACCGTCCCGGTAACATCTTAAGACTTCCTCATATCGACCCTATGTCTCAGAGAGCCAGTCCACTCCACCTGCTAGCCTACCAGGCCAATTTTGATTGTTTTGGTTTTCGTTTGCGACAGCGACGTTGATTGGTTAGAAGTGAAGATATGCCACACACATTGCTCTCGTGGAAATTGTCTTTGTCCAAAGTGATCAGTACCGTAATTCACTATTAATATATTTAGGTCTATTGCGTGAATGTGTAGAAAGCTTCAATTATCTTTGAAGTATTGTATCGAACCTGGGGAGTGCTAAATTGGAAATCCAGAACAGAGTGACAAAAGGTTCACGTTCTTCTGTCAGGTACGAAACCTATTGTGGGCCAAAGCAGTCCCCGTAAAAGCCAAACAAACAATGTTCAAAACTTACCTCCTGTACTTTACTAAAAAAAAGAGACATCAGCAAACTGCAAGCATGCGAAATAAAATGTTTACGATCGGCTATGCAAAAATCAAGAAGAGACAATTAAAAATGAGTACATTAGGAATGACATGCAAGTGACCTGTGTGATGGAGGAAAGATTAAGCATTGCACGGTTGAAATGGTTTGGGCATATGCGGAGGATGGAGGAGAATAGAATCCCCAGACAGTACTTGGAAATGGCAATACCTGGAAGGAGACCAATTGGACGTCCAAGAAGGAGGTGACTGGACCATGTAAATGCAGACCTTATCAAGAAAGGAACAACACTGCAAGATGTGGAAGGAGAGGAATTCTATAATGACAGGAACCGATGGAGGCATATTGTCCATGAAACTCCTACCCGGCCCGCTGAAATGATACCCAGATGATGATGACGTGATTAATTATTACGGTACTGTATATTCAAGTGGGAAAAGCTGTTCAGTATGGAGTATTGGCAGGGAAGAATATTCTACCTCGTCGATTACAAATGGAAAAGCAACTCAAATTTAAAGCATAATTTGTGTCCTACGCCTTTTTCCTTGTTTTTCTCTTGAAAATATAATATAACACAAAATATAAAGTAATATTATGTGAGTGGATGTGAGGTTTTTTAATAAGAAAGTAACCGAAGAATAAAAGGCAATGTGCTATATGAACGTAGATCGACCTTGGATGTAGCCTACACCTTCTCAATTGATCACCTCATTCTGTTTATTAAATTACCTCCGCAATGTGCTGTCAGCACCATGCTAGTGCGCAGACCAATCAGTATTGATAAAAGATGAAAGAGGAGATGTAGGTGGACTGTTCGAGCCAGCAGATCAAGCCGGCGGGTTCAACTCGGAAAGCGTTTCTAAATACGCGTCCCGGCATTTGTCTGGCGGTGAAAATGGGAAACCACGAAAAGCATTTTCAGGACGACCGAGGTAGGATTCAAAACCACGCTCTCCCGATACCAGCGAGACACAAGCTAGCTAGGCCGGTGGCCCGCCTATTCCTGACCTGCTGTAGGTTGCTGTCACCTCCCACATGGTGCTTGTTGTTATCCGTTCTACTGTCGACATTGCCCCTTGGCTTTGTATTTATTTTTAACAGACGCAGTACAGCGGTTTCGGTGGCGTAGTTGGTAGCATTCTGAGCTTCTATGCCCAAGATCGCGGGTTCAAACCCGGCCAAAGTCGTCAGATTTTTTAAGAGCGTTAAAAATCTCTCAGTATGCCTTCCTTCGGAGAGGAAGTAAAACCGGCGGGCCCATGTCATAGATTTATGGCATGTAAGAGAACCTTCCACTAACTACAATTGAGTGAAGCTAAATTTGTAGGTTATATTAGATTAGCGGCCAATTAAGTTTCAACGTTCGCCGCCAGGTGCTGGTTGCAGTGGCATCTAGTAGCCAAGTTCACAGCTAGGTGTCGTTGACGGTAGCATTTGGTAGTAAAAGTAGAAACTACTTGAAATTGATTGTCTGCAATCCTTACCTGAATTACAGATAACACACAGCCACCACAATTAACACCGGTTATCAGACAGATACTACAAACATCCAAAGTAGTACACGGGACTACATGACCGCGTTGTCGCAGCCCCTAAACTGAGGAACCAACCAACTAGCCTATGCATAGAATGTCAGTAGAAGTTTTGTAACACTTATACACTCCTATTAATATACCATATATTTAAAAAAAAACTGAAAATAAATTTTAAAAGGGGAGAAAATCTTATAATTAACAATTTTTTTACATTTTACTTTTAATTATATTTTTATTTCGTTTTACAATATTGGTTATGGTATATTTTTCTTTTATTTATATTCAATATGAAGCACAGTCGTATAGGTAGTCTAATGTACATTGACTTATAATTTTTAAAAAAATTGTCGTGTGGCCTCCTGAGAGGCCGAGTGCAGGTCTTTCTATTCGACGCCCGTGGGCAATCTGCGCGTCGGGATGAGAGATGAAATGGATGTCGATGAATGAAACTGGGCAAGGATGTGGAAGGAAGCGGCCGTGGCCTGTCAGAAGGTACTGTCCCAGCATTTGCCTGGTGTTGAAAATGGGAAACCACGGAAAACCATTTCAAGGACAGCCGATGGTGGGGCTCGAACCGAGTCAGCAGAGAGCTTGGCCCCATGGCCTAACGCAGCGCTTTAGCCAGCGTAGCCACTACTGTCGGTACTTATAATAAATAATACATTGCAATATAGTCCACAGATAATTGGAATGGATTATCTGCCGATTCGTGGGATATATTGCCATTTAATTCAATATACTTGCCTGTTCGCCATCTCTTGATGAATACAGTACTTTTGCATTTGTCAGTTGGCACAGGCTAGAGTAAAAGGTGGCTTTTCACTGATGTCTCAGTCTCACTCATGGCTGTGATTATATGGAAGTTACTGAGGTATGGGTGGTGCTTAGTAATGGCATTCGGGGCACAGTCAGTGCCTGTGAATGCTGTGAAAGGTTCAACTCATAGGGTTAGGACTACTGTTCTGACTCAGTGAGGAAAGCAATGGCAAACTACCTCACTCCTCTTCTAGCCTAGAACGCCTCAAAATAGTGCTGCCTTAGGTTTTTGTGGGTAACGGCGGGACTTTTTGAGGATCCAACCAGCCTTCGGGCTGACTACCTAACAGACAGACTTGGTTAGAGAATAAATTAATCATAGATTTATGGCATGTTAAAGAACCATCCACTAATTGCACCTGTGTGAAGCTAAATTGTATAGGTTAAGAATGTAAACAACGCTCTTAGGTTGCTACGTTCGTTGCAAGGAGCCGACTGCGGTGGCGTCTGGTAGCTAAGTTCTGAATTAGTAGTCGTTGACGGTGGCGTTTTGCGGCAAAAGTAGGTACTATTTGAAAAATTTAAAAGTCTGCAGTCCTCACTTGAATTAAAAAACAGATAACACACACTTATACAGTCATCACAATTAACACCGGTTATCAGACAGATTCTACACACACCCAAAGTACACGGGGCTACATGACCGCGTTGTCGCAACCCCTAAACTTAAGAACCAACCAGAATAAATTGAATTAAATTATTATTTTTATTATTATATCACAAGAGCCTCCGTGGCTTAGGCGGCAGCACGCCGGCCTCTCACCGCTGGGTCCGTGGTTCAAATCCCGGTCACTCCATGTGAGATCTGTGCTGGACAAAACGGAGGCAGACAGGTTTTTCTCCGGGTACTCCGGTTTTCCCTGTCACAATTTCATTCCAGCAACACTCTCCACTATCATTTCATTTCATCTGTCATTCATTTAATCATTGCTCCAGAGGAGTGCGTCAGGCCTCGGCAGCCGGCACGTTCATATCCTCGCCGCTAGATGGGGGCTTCATTCATTCCATTCCTGACCCGGTCGGAGACTGGAAGCAGGCTGTGGATTTTCATTTTCATTATTATATCACAAATTCTTCATTAAACACAGTTATTCTGGTCTTCGGCAAAACTTCGGTGGGCGTACACAAGAAGCTTTACTGGTTCTCAATCAGTATTCAAGAATTTCCTGACAATATTACAGCAGTTCTACTGTCGACATTTTCCCTTGGCTTTGCATTTATTTCTTAACAGACGCAGTACAGCGGCCTCGGTGGCGAAGTTGGTAGCATGCTGAGCTTCTATGCCAAAGATCGCTGCCTTCTGGATTTTCTGATGGATGTTGAATGGTACATTGAGTTGGTATAGAGCTGTTTTGAGCTGTTTCGGTATCACTCCCGTGGCTGAGATTGTAACTGGGATGACAGTGACTGTTTGTTGTTTCCACTTTGTCTGAGACAATGAGGTCCGGTTTATTGGCAGCTATGGTCTTTTTGGAGATGGCAGAGTAATTCCAATGTATTTTAAAAATGTCATTTTCTGCTGTGGGTTGTGGTTGAAGTCTAAATTATGATTCTGGATCTATAGGTAGTTGACACTGCTTGCATAGTTCTTGGTAGATGGTCTTAGCTATTGTTTTTTAAGTAAGGACCGTTTTTTTAATTAACCGAACATTTTATTTTGAAATCACATTTATTTTTAGGTTTTACATACCTTCCTCTATTTTTCTACATAGTTGCCTTGTTTATTTAGGCACTTGTCATACCTTAAAACTAAGTTCTGAAATCCCTCTGCATAAAAATTTGCCGCCTGCTCTGACAACCAAGAATTCACGGCTGTTTTCACTTCCTGAACTTGAGGTTTTCAGACACAATTTTATACAGTACAGACCTAGACACTTGAGGAAAATCCATTGATAGAGTGGTTGTCGTGAATCTTTGGTCCTCGTGAATTTTCGTGTCAATTGCAGTCACCAAGTCATCTGTGATCACAGATGGTCGACCTGAGCGTTCATCGTCATGAATATGTTCACTCAACATGTCATCCCCTTCTTGGGAAAAATGAGTCAAAAAAAGTGAGGGAACTGGCCAATCTCTTTCGTTTGTGGTCTTCTGTGAGGAGTCGGGGTACCCATCGAGAGAACAATTTCGCGTACCCATTTTCGCACTTTACCTTCCGTCATTGCATTATCACCATACACCTCACAAAGCTGACGATGAATGTCTGCAGCCGACATGTTTCTTGCACTCAAAAAAAAGGCATCACAGATCGTACCTCACACGCGGCGGACGAATCAATAATCTTGAACATTGTAAAGATGCACAGTTCAGCGTACAGGTTAACTACACAGCTGCAACCAAGGATCATGTAAGTATAAGAGATTTGTCACTTTTGGTTATAGAATTTCCGAGAGAGAACACCGCCTGAGGCTATGGATTGTACTGCCAAGTCTGGCAACATAAAAAGTAAAAAGCCATATGAATGTAGCCTTTATTACACGTAAATGAACAGTATGTTCTGCGATGAGTTATTGATTATTGATGAAAATAACACAAACATAACTGCGCCTTCCGCTAGGCGCTGAAATATACGTCCAGATAGGAAAATAATACATTTTCATATATATCAATGTTGGCAATAGATTTGTCACGAAGGACACAGTTATGCCGTTCTAGAGCTTAATTCACCTCTAGGCTAATTAAAAATGCTCTCATACTCTACAGAATTGTTGGGATATTCGATGAATATAAAGAAAACTGTCCAATTGCACACACTACATTGCCATAACCTCACTTTTTGCCTAGCATGCCCGCTGCCACCCACCCCTCCCCGTAGCCCTAAACCACAAATTTTATTGCAATGCAAAGGAGAATGGGTAAGAAAACAAAAAAGAGATGAAATGCACACATTTATTCTCTATATATTTTTATTCGAGAGTAGTCCATATTGCCCCCTAGTTTTACACATGGTCAACACCAGGAAGATGAAAATTGCCGTATTGTTCTTACTATCATTATAATTCTTACATCCCGGTGCTTGGCAATTATTCCTCCCTTGCAGTGGCATGATTGACTCTCAATTCAATTCAAATAAACAACAAAATACTGAACAAATCAAAACAACCAACAACACCACGAGGAAAATCAATCAAAACAGACTATTCCCGCTTCCGCCATTCGGTTTGATGTGAACGTTCATGAGTGCCAACTACGGAACCTTAGTGCTAAAATTAATTCTTCATTGGTTGGCAGAACAAACAGTACAGGGCCTTACCCCGACCCACGCGCTCCCTATGAACTGTCATCCCCCTGGCTGCAACTGACGCCTGCTTGTTCGCAAAGGATGCTGGGAGGTAGCGCGTACGCTTGTTGTGGCGTGCACACTAACTACGGGCTTTAAAAAAAATACGGCCCTTACTTAGAAAACAGCCTTCGTACATTGTCATGCCGGCGTACGTAGTCCCTTAGCGCAACGCAAGTACTGGGCATGCTGTTAGTATGTGATCAATGGTTTCAGTTTTGTTTCGGCACTTTTGGCAAGAATCTGTTGATGTTTTGTATTTGATGATGTACCTTATGAAGTTACGGGTTTCTATGACACTGTCCTGAATGGCCATCATGAATCCTTCAGTTTCAGGATGTAGGAGACCTTTAGTTAACCAGGTGTTACTTGCTTGATTGTCAGTTTCTGGAGAATTGAGTATAATTATGATAGCGTTTGCTGTGAATCTGCCTGTTCTACCTTTCATGGTACATGACAATATCTGTTTCCTTTATTTCAGTTTCTACCTTTTCAGTGAGACCCTGTTGGTTCAGATGTAGTGGCGTGTCATTAACATCAAATTGAACTATCATGAAAATCTAGTTTACTTTAGAAATACTGCCGAAGCCTGTAGATTTGTCTGTTATTATTATTATTATTATTATTATTATTACCGGTATTATGTTAAAATCTTCTGGAGACAAAAGTTGGAGTCATTACACCAGACAATGTGGTGGATAAAATGCTCAGCAGCAGAAAGAATTGGGCACAGATTGCTGTCTACATCTCTGAGCTGCTAACAACAAAACAAGAAAGAGGAACCGAATAGATTGATTGCTGAAAACAGTGAGGATGGTGATGTGTAATTATTATCATAATTATCAAGTTAAATGAAGTTGACTGAGACCTCTAGTCCTAACCGTGGTTCCTCCCTGAAGTAAGGCTGAACAGGCAGTTCCGGGGTGGCCTTCGTCAAGTCTAGGGCTTGTGGGGGTTTAGTAGGTAAAAATCCTGCACAGTTGTAAGTCCGGAGGCTTTCAATCTGTCTTTCGAAGATTTCCCCACGGTTTCCCTCGGAAAAATAAAAAAAACACGATGTTCAGTAAAGAACATACAGCCTACTTTCTCCTAAATGCATGGGTATAGTTATAACTCTTTCTCCTTTTCAAGGAGTATAATTGAATGTTGGCTTTAGTAGCCTGTTGAAATACAACGTGCTATACTGATATTAAACATTGATTGATTGAATCCTCACATGAATTATATACACACACTAATACAGCCATCACAATAACACAGGTTATCAGACAAAATTCAACACTCACCCAAGTACACGGGGCTAAATGACCATGATATCCATGCATATCAAATGAAACAACAACAATAACAGCTTCCTACCCAAATCCTTCCTCGTATAAAAGTACACACATTAGTAAGCCTACAGACATCTCAGTGACACAGGTTATCATACAACTTCTATACACACCCAAGTAAACGGGGCTACAAGACCGTGATGCCGCAAAACCCCTAAAGAATCAACAGCAAAAACAACAACAACAACAACAATAGACCCTATGGCGGATCAAGGTCAACGAATATTAATCGCTGTATTCGAGTGTTGAAATATGTGGTGTTAAAAGTAGGTCTATATATAATATTTTCGATTGCAAATACACACTATATATGCCTAACATTATAACGTGTGAGTAGCTATAAATCAATAAATACAAAAAAAAAGAAGTAAATAAAAAAAATTGAACCTGCAGGGATTTGATCCACGAACCTTCAGACAATGAGCTCAGGTCAATGCAATTACGCCGCGGATGTGCTACGATAATACTTGGTTAGCAAGTGGTTTAGTATAACTGTATCATATTTCGTGTTGAAATCAACGATTTCATTAGCGTTTTCTGCCGTTTCTATAAACCATTTGATACTAAATATGTATTATTTTGTTCAGTACATTCCTAAAAGGATATAAACTTGCTAAGTTACGGAATTATATGGATTTTCGAGCAAGAAAAGCGGCCATTTGGCAACGGGACGGCATGGTAAGCCATATTCTATTATAATATGATGATATCCTACCGGTCACCTCCTTGTTGTTGTTGTTTGAGTCTTCAGTCTTTTGACTGGTTTGATGCAGCTCTCCATGCCTCCCTGTCCTGAGCAAATCGTTTCATCTCTACATAGCTACCACACCCTACATCAGAGGCAATCTGTTTAACATATTCTAACCTTGGTCTACCCCTACAGTTCTTGTCCTCAACTCTTCCTTCCATAACTAAGCTTGCTATTCCTGGGTGTCTTAGTATGTGTCCTACTAACCTATCTCTTCTCTTCATTAGCAGTCGCCAGAAACATCTCTCCCATCCCACTCGTCTTAATACCTCTTCGTTTGTAACCCTATCTACCCATCTGATCTTCATCATTCTCCTGTAACACCACATTTCAAATGCTTCAATTCTCCTCTTTTCTGCTGCCCCAATAGTCCAAGTTTCACTTCCATAGAGAGCCACGCTCCAGACAAGGCTTTCAAAAACGACTTCCTAATACCTAAATCTATATTCGATGTCAACCGATTCCTTTTTTGTAGAAATGCTTTCCTTGCCTGAGCCAAACTACTTTTTTTGTCCTCTTTGCTTCGTCCATCACTGGTTATTTTGCTTCCTAAGTAACAGAAGTCTCCTACTTCCTTCAGCTTTTCACCTGCCAATTTGATGCCCATATAGTTTTCTGAATTATTTCGGCTGCATTCCAGTATTTATGTTTTACATTTATTAAATTTCATCATGTATTCTTTCCGTAAGACTGAGTCCATACCATTCAAATACTCATTCAAATCCTCAGGCGTGTCGGCCAAGATGACGATGTCATCAGCAAATCTGAGAGTTGAAATTATTTCTCCTTGAATCTTCACTCCCACTTTAAATGTTTCTCCAATTACCTTCATTGCTTGTTCAATGTAAAGATTGAAAAGTATGGGTGATAAGTTGCAGCCTTGCCTTACACCTTTCTGAATACCAGCTTCTCTCTCATGTCCTTCAGCTCGAATGACTGCTGCCTGGTTTCTGTATAGATTGTATATCACCCTCCTATCCTTGAGGACAATTTAAACCTCCCCGTGTACGATAAGCTGAATTGTTGAGGCCAAACCATGTTGAATCGTAAGTTACGGTTAGGCTATAATACGTGGATGATTCATACATCCGCCATCTTGAAACTGTTTGGCTGATGACATTGTAGTTTGGGCAAAAGACGCTTCCCCCATTAAGGTATACTGTTGCAATATTTGGTAGAGATCGGATGATTAGGTTAATTGTAATTTGATTTAAGCTCAGAACATTTGGATGGGCGCCATTTCTTTTTTGTTTTGATGGCGGCAATATGCAACATAACAGTTGAGTTATCCCTTGGTAGTGTTACCTCTGTACCAAAGGTGGTTCGATTATACAATACAATACAATACAAAACTCTTTATTTCCAGAACCTGCATCATACAGAATTGGATACGTCACACAACATACTCACAGTTAAATTTAGTTTCGTTGTGTTTGAATTGATAGGGGGAATCGATTTGCACACATACACAGCCGCCATCTGCAAGCTATTGGGCTGATGACCTTGTACTTTGGTCAAAAGACGCTTCCCGCATGAAGGTATGTTGTTGCAAAATTTGGTAGAGATCAGATGATTAGGTTAGTCCTAATTTGATTTAAGCTTTGAACATTTGGGTGGCCGCCATTAAGTTTCTGTCAAGATGGTGGCGATATAAAACATGATACTGAGTTGCCCTTTGCTAGTGCTACCTCTGTACCAAATTTTGTTCAATTCGGTTTCACCGTGTTTGAATTAATGGGGGGGGCAGACATGTAGAGGACACACGCAAACATACACACTCACACACAGACAGACACACAATTTGTTTTGGCCCTGTGTTGCTCTCATGTCTACTTTAATCTTTCGCAAAAATCGAAAGTAGGATAAAAATATGTTAGAATCTGATGGTTATTTTGGTTAGTATATCATCATTTGAAGATGGCTGACAATCATTGTTTTTAAGGTGTAGGCAATGTATTAAGATTTTTTATTTTTAAAATTAGTTCAGTTCATGTTTTATTTTGTGAATTGCAGATCATGATCTCAGAGCTAAGGAATGAGAATGCACAGCTGAAAACTGAGCTCGAGGAACGCAACAAGGCTTCAGAGAACCTCTGTCTCATATATTTGCGTATGAAGGAGAAGAAAGACCATGCGATAAAGAGTCTGCAGTCACTAGAAGTCCAGCACAAGCAGGTAACTCGCCACTTTATAGATGAAATTGTTTACTAAATATCAGAAAATATTCATTCAATTTCATTGAGATTGTTTTGACTTTCAGCATCTAATCTATTCTGCAAGCGAATTGCTTCCAACATCCCTTATTAGCAGTTAGCACTGCGGCCCTCTCTACTTCTACACCTCTCACTTTGAAATTGTTAAACACTCAATCCCATCATTGCTTCCTAGGTGTACCTCTGCTTCTCTATAGCCAAGTTCATTAACCTCTTATCTCTCCTTCTCCATTCTCATCACATGACCCCACCATCTGAGTTGACTCATACGAACAGCCTCATCTAATGTGCTAATTTATAACGTCATTATGATAACCCTCATGCCATTGCTCTCATCTACTTGTCCCAGCAATCATTCCTGCTACCCTCATATCACTTTTTAAATAATCAAAATTCGTATTTTAATTGCATTACGAAAAGCAGATGACCTTGCTGTTTTGCCCAAACAACCATCATTCTCATTAAACAATGCACAAAATAATGGAAGTTTGAACTGTCTGTGTTTTCATTGGCAGATAGCATTCTTTTACTTTCTTTTATTTTGGAGGGATTTTACTGTCTTTTTCACATTCATTGTCAGTTTATGCATGGCACAGGTAAAATGATGTCATACACACTGCAGTGACACAATCATGTTTACTGTGATGAAATACTGGCTTACCTAATCCATTACTGCCATACAAGGTGCTTACCATCACAAATATGTTGTCAAAGTACTGTACTATCCTGGATATCCAAGCGAACATCAGGGTTAAAATAATATTGGCATGGACAAGCTGATTATTATTATTATCATATATATAAAACTAGAAGAAGTACCCGTTCTTTGAACGATCTTGGGTATTAATGACCAAGCTTTCTCAGAAAGACAGTAATTAGGAGCGATCTGTGACAAAGAATCATAGGAGAGAACCAAGTTAATCATTGAATAAGTACAAACTTTCCAACTGTAGAACAATAATCTACCAGTCGTTCAACTGAACAATAATAAAGAGATTAAAATTGTTCAGAAATTCAAATATCTTGGGGAAATATTAACATGGAACACAAATGAAAAAGAAGCAATAGAATACAGAACAACTAAATTTAAACAAGCACAAAGACTTACCTGGCCAACCTATAAAAAGAAATCTGTTTCGATCAACACGAAGCCGAAACACTATAATTCCATAGTTAAACCAGAGGCAACTTATGCTAGTGAAACTTTATTCAAATTGAATGTAAAATCTACAACAGACAAATTACAGAAAACTGACAGAAGAATTATTAGAACAATAAAATTATTAACAAAAAACACCAAGTTGATGGACAGGGGAGATTGTTGCCTAACAACATCGTCTATCGTGAATGTGAATCAATAATAACTACAATGCGTAAAAGAAGAATTTCCTTTTTCTGTCACATATCAAGACTGTCAGAAACCAGGATATTGAAACAACTATTTGATTACTTTTTGAAAAATAAAATCAATAATAATTGGTTCAAAGAAGTTCAGGATGATTTGGAAGAATTGGGTATAACTCGGCAACAAATCAAAGACAGTGAAGAGAAGAGGATTTTGAAGAACAAAAGCATAAGTCTCAAACTAATAACAGTTGAACGGAAACAATATACTATATCGGACACACAAAGGGCTTCCAGGTCGGAGAGGATGAGAAAGTTCTGGGAGGAGAAAAAGAAGAAATTAAATGTATTGATTTAAGTGCTCCAATGTGGGCGTAAAATATGTAAATAAATAATAATAATAATAATAATAATAAAAGGATGTGAAGCCTGGACATTAGGGAAACTGGAGGAAACAAAACTTAAGGCTGCAGAAACGTGGTTTTGGAGAAGAATGACAAGAACGAGTTGGATGGAAAGGAAAACAAATGGTCTTGTTCTGCAGGACGTGAAGGAGGTTCAATGTTTATTAAAAACAATAAAGAAGAGGAAAACAAAGTTCCTTGGACATGTACTCAGGCATGACTCTCTTCTTCAAACCATTATCGAGGGCAAAGTATTGGGAAAGAAACCTAGGGGACGTCCAAGGATGTCGTACATCAAGAACTCCATTGGAGAACTGGCATGTGGTTCCGTACAGCTTAATATCTCCCGACGATGGCGAATTCTCGCCTATCGCATGATGTATAATTACCCCCCAACTCTCAGTCATCAACGCAATCTTCCCACTTCATTCTCAACCTTTAATCGATCACATTCAACCACCACAATTGAAATCATCTTCCTCATCTCACTACAGCCAGTTATTATCATCCACCACTTCCATCACAATTCATCCAATCGACATCATCCACTTCAAAAACACTCATTCCCTCTTTTCCATCTACGAACACACCTCCCCATCTCATTTCATCCAATCGTTATCATCCATTCCTATCACCAAACTTCAACAACAACATCTAACTTCATGCAATTGATACCATCCATTTCATCCGTATCCTCAACTCCACAAACACAACTCACCTCATTTCATCAATTCGTTGTCATCCATCTTTCCATCACAGCACAACATCCCATCTAACTTCATGCAATTAATATCCATTTCATCCTTATCCTCAACTCCACAAACACAACTCACCTCATTTCATCAATTCGTTATCATCCATCATTCCATCACAGCACAACAGCCCATCTAACTTCATGAAATTGATATCCATTTCATCCTTATCCTCAACTCCACAAACACAACTCACCTCATTTCATCAATTCGTTATTATCCATCATTCCATCACAGTACAACAGCCCATCTAACTTCATGCAATTGATATCAATTTCATCCTTATCCTCAACTCCACAAACACAACTCACCTCATTTCATCAATTCGTTATCATCCATCATTCCATCACAGCACAACAGCCCAACTAACTTCATGCAATTGATACCATCCATTTCATCCGTATCCTCAACTCCACAAACACAACTCACCTCATTTCATCAATTCGTTATCATGCATCATTCCATCACAGCACAGCAGCCCATCTAGGAGTCAACATCTCAGCAAAAACGTAACATTAAGCAATGTCCTCAATTGTGCCAAAAGTTGAAGGGCTAAAAAACTTCATGCAATTGATATCCATTTCATCCGTATCCTCAACTCCACAAACACAACTCACCTCATTTCATCAATTCATTATCATCCATTGACTCAACGGCTTGTTTGTTTTTGAATGATGAATTTCTTTTGTTTTTCCGTAATTTTTGTTTATTTTTATAATAATTAGTTTTATTTAATGTTTTGTTTTATTAATTTTCATTCTTTTCAAATTTAAGTATCCACCTTTAAATTTTAAATTCCATTCCAAATTTGTACAATTTAATCAGTGTTAATAGGGGCAGATGACCTCGTAGTTCTGCCCTTGAAACAATAGCCTAACTAACTTCTTTCCATCATGGCACAACAGCGCATCTAACTTCATGCAATTGATACCACCCAATTCATCCATCCATTAGAAAAAACACTCCCTCAACTCCATAAACACAACTCACCTCATTTCATCAAATCGTTATCATCCATCTTTTCAATCACAATACAGCACTCCATCGCAACCCAAACAATAGATATCATAAATTTTTTTCCACCACATCTCACCCCAACTCTACCAACACAACTCACCTAATTTCACCAAAATCGCTACCATCCAACTTGTCCATCACAATAAAATTACTTCTAGAACACAAAAAAAACATAACCTCCAAAACTACACAACAAAAATCTTAGCCAAGAGGTCACCCCCACTCAATTCATCCATTTCCACACTTCAACACCCCCACCTTCAATTCACCTCCCTTCTCCAAATATCTCCCCTCTCCTGGCCCAAGGGATGGTGCGGCATCTATAGGGGCCCACTCACCCTTCATGGGTGGGAATGAAATGACTTCTATATATGTATTTTCCCATAGTATCCAGATAGACTTTTTTGCTTTTGATTCTAACTTTCTTTTAACCTTTAACTGGAGCTTCTTTAGTTAAATCTGTAGGAAGTTGTTGTTTATGTTACCTTCTTATCTGCATGCTGACATTATATCCTCTTTGTTGCTGACACTTCACTCCCTCGTTGATGAAAGTTTAGTGGTCCTGGTTAGCTCGCCTCGTTAGGTTGAAGTTTTCAAGTGGACTGGTAGAGGCAGACCTAACGTCACCAGTTACGGTTAGGTTCGAAAGTGTGTTGTACGTTATCATTCATAATATTATATTTGTTTACACTTGTTATTTCCTCGTTCTTTGGATTACTAGCGGACCCGTGCGAGAAATCTCGCATGTTCATAAACCACACTTTCACTAATAGGTTTATGAGACACTTAAGGAGAAAGGTTATGTTTTTATTTCAACCAATTGATTACAGAACACTATTTACATTTCAGGATAAAGGAAAGACTTCAGAATGTTAATATGACATGAAACAGGCGTCACAGCGGCCCGTGGTCAGCAATTATGGAGCGTATTTTCCTACATCAACGGTGTTTGCAAATCGCACACTTCATACAATTTTTTTAAAGTCATTTTTAAAGAAATTATAGATATTTATGAAATTATAGTGCAATAAGTAATGTCTATTCTCTTTCATTTGAATGCTCATTTGTCACGATCGGTCGCTTATGAGCGTCGCCGGAGGGTTCATATTATGATGATGATGATGATGATGATAGTGAATCAGTGAAAAGTGTTCTGTAGTGTATTTGTTCAATTTTAAGTGGCGACAACCAGCACCATGTAATTTAGCAGAATCTCTGCATACTGTGAATGAAAAATTACAAAAATTGTATTATAAGATCCAAAACATATTGATATTATGAGAGATTATTGCATGCTGAAACAGATAACATGACAGTACCGGTACTTGTATGAAGTGTCAAATGTTTCGTATTGAGATGTATTTGGCAGGAGTCTAGTAGACCTCACGTCACCAGATATGTTCCACATTCCGCACGTCTCCAGTTAAACGTTGGAGATTTCATTTTATATTTGAAAGGTTATTCAGGCGGCTTCGGTGGCGTAGTCGGTAGCATGCTGAGCTTCTATGCCCAAGATAGCGGGTTCAAACCCGGCCGAAGCCGTCGGATTTTTTAAGAGCGTTAAAAATCCCTCAGTATGCCTTCCTTCGGAGGGGAAGTAAAGCCGGCGGTCCCATGTCATAGATTTATGGCACGTTAAAGAACCTTCCACTAATTGCACCTGTGTGAAGCTAAATTGATTAGGTTCAGAATGTAAACAACGCTCTTAGGTTTCTACGTTCGTTGCCAAGAGCCGACTGCGGTGGCCTCTAGTAGTTAAGTTCTGAACTTGGCCTAGTAGTCGTTGACGGTGGTGCTTGACGGCAAAAGTAGGAACTACTTGAAAAATTCTAAGTTGCAGTACTTAAAATTAAAAAACAGATACACACACTAATACAGTCATCACAATTAACACCGGTTATCAGACAGATTCTACACACACCCAAAGTACACGGGGCTACATGACCGCGTTGTCGCAGCCCCTAAACTTAAGAACCAACCAACCAACCAAAGGTTATTCAACGGATTTTAAATTCTTTATAGTGAATATTTTTATTTTAGTGCTTTAAAGATTGTTAATGTTTTAGATTTTAAAGATTGGTTATATCATGCACAAACAATTGGTATATTGTATCATAATGCTTGTGCAGATGAAAAGTAGTACATTATGCAACGAGCCTATAATGGCAATAATTAAGACACTCATATGGAAATTATAAATCTCGCATACGCTCGTTTTATAAACATACTCGTGTCTTAATTACCATTACAGGCGAGTTGCTTACGACTGTTTATGTTCGACGATAATTATTATAACTATTTTATGTTCGAACATAAATATTCATAAATATCTGTCGAGATTTCGCCAGTTTTATGTACTGAACAGAGCACATGAGACGCAGAGAATGCCTTGTATTTGACCATGGCCTCCTCGATTACCCTATTATGACACTAGGCCAGGCAGTGAAACGTAAATTAGAAGGCCATGGAACTCGTTATCTAATTGGTCAAACAACTGTTTCTTGAGCTCTGATTGGTGGGAGAAACTGTTTCACAATGAACAAGTAGTTCCGTGAAGAACTATACAGCCTATTTTCATAAAATCCTACTTATGTTAATTGCCTCTATCTACATACAAAATTTCAGTGTGATTGCTATAATAGATTCGTAGATATTGAGAACCGACTAAATATTTCGGATGGTCGCCATGTTGGATTTTATATATGTAGGTCCTAGAGTTATGTACTGTTACATGAAGATTATTGTGTACGTGTAGCATTCAAACTTCAATCGCTTGATTAGGACACAAGAAGTAACTAGGAGATTTTAAAGTTTCGCACAGCTGCCATCTTGTGGTTATGGAAACAATTGAAATAAATTAGATGCCAGTGGATTAACATTCGTATAAGGATTTACTGTACCAAGTTTCACTGCACTCGGATGGTTAAATTGCGAGAAACGTCCATGTCAATATTTATAATTCGCGTCGCCGCCATGTTGGATTTATGATCACCAGGTTATTTTAAGTCCTATAGGTGAACTTAAGTTCATAGCCCCTATGAACATAAAAAAAATCAGTTTGATAGCTATAATAGATTCGTAGATATTCAGAGCCGTCTAAATACATCGGATGGTCGCCATGCTGGATAGTTAAATGTATAGGCCATAGAGTTATGTACCATTAAAGGAAAATTATTGCGTAGGTTCATTATTCAAACTTTCACATCGATCGCATGATTACGACACAAGAAATAAGAACTTAATTTTAAAATTCGCACAGCCGCCATCTTGAGGTTATGTAAACAATTGAACTAAATTAGATACCAGTGTATTACAATGTTTATAAACATTTCCTGTACCAGATTTCATTGCGGTTGGAACATTAAATCGCGAGAAAGGTCTATTTGAAATTTTCAAATTCGCTTGGCCGCCATGTTCGTTTTGTAGTTAACCAGTTTTTGAAAGTCTTATAGATGAACTTCCAGTAGTGCCCTTTATCTCCGTACAAAATTTAAGGGTGATACCGCTTATAGTTTCAGAGATATAGAATGCCGGTGAAATATTTCACACATCCGCCATCTTGTGGTTATGTAAACAATTGAATCAAGTTAGATGTCGGTGCATTACAATGTGTATAAACATATACTTTACCAAGTTTTATTGCGTTTGGTTGGTAAAATCGCGAGAAACGTCTATTTAAAAGTCGCGAATTCGCGTGGCCGCCATGTTGGTTTCGTAGTTACCAGATTTTCAAAAGTCACATAGGTGAACTTCTAGTAGTTCCCTTTATCACCGTAAAACATTCCAGGGTGATATCGGGAATAGTTTCGGAGATATTGTATGCTGGTGAAATATTTCGCACAGCCGCCATGTTGGATTGGTGAGACGTAACAAAATTTTAAGGGCACGGTCGGAGTCGTCCTGAATAGTGCTATCAACTTACCGAGTTTCATTGAAATCGCTCCAGCCGTTTAGAAATTATTAGGGACACACACACACACACACACACACTCCTCACACACATACACACACACGCACACACACACACGGACAAAAGGTGATCTCATAAGCCTATTTTTTCAAAATTGAAAATAGGCTAAAAATAGTGTTATAATGACCATCATTATGATACAGTTTTCTGACACATAATAGTCAGGGTCGAACATAAAAATATTATGCCTATGGCACGAAAATGTGTTATTTTACTTACAGCCAAATAATTAAGGCTTTGATGAAATTTATCATTGTTTATTGTGAGCCCAAACGAACGCGGAGAAAATTTTCGCGCAGGCTCTTTCGTGCTACAAAACATTGCGCGCCTCTGCCGGGCTACAGGAAAAATCTTGCATTTCATGAAAGATCAACGTAAATATATTTATTTGTTTATAAAGTGTGTTAAAACAATTAAACGAGACGATAGCCTCCGTCAGAACTGTGACGCGTCCAGCCCGCATAACAGTAAAGCCGGGTGGGTGGTATATAGCATACACATGGGATGCTCACAAGTAACTTATTATATTGTTATTGGTTTTACGTCCCTTTAAAATACTGAGGCTTTTAGAGACGCCGGGGTGCCAAAATTTGTCCCGAAGAGGATGTTTAATGTGCCAGTAGATTTACTGACACAGGTCCCTCGCATTTGCGCACACTCAAATGCCAACTGACTGTATCAGGATTCGGTAATTCTGCACGCCGTGAGAACATGCCTTTTCGTAACTTTTAACGAGGTATATTATTGAAAATATAGAATTAATGATTTACATACCTTTCTCGGAGTTGTTGGGAGTCGTTTCACAATCTCAACTACAACTGCCGCACCTCAATAATGTTTTTTTTTTACGAAAATAAAGAATTTTTATCGTGTTCGTTTCACTACGGACGCCATCTTGGACACTCGACAAACAGACATGTGACTACGTTACCAACATGTCACACACAAAATTCACCATTCACCATTCCACACGTAAAGACGTAAAGTACTGCCTGGCCGAAAATTACTGCTAGTACCACAAGCAAGGGGGTCTGGGGCGTAAGCCCCAGGTTTGGTTTGTTTATGTATGTAAAACATTAATAAGATAGAATTTATGTCCGCTACTAGGTTAGGTACTGCCTGGCCGAAAATTACTGCTAGTACCACAAGCAAGGGGGTCTGGGGCCTAAGCCCCAGGTTAGGTTTGTTTTTGTATGTAAAACATTAATAAGGTAGAATTTATGAAGTAATTTCACATGTCACACAATCCATGGTTAAAGTACGATTGACGAGTTGGATTTGGCGCAATAGTATATTACATTATCGACGCTCTTTTGTTTCTTTGTATACCCGGTGCGAGATAGTACCAAATGCGTGGGGTTGGCATTCCTGACTTAGTGAAAAAGCAAGCTTGTAGTTTAACGTGACCGTTAATCGCGAGATCATGAACCACGGGACCTCCTTTTTACGTGGAATCCGAACCACAAGACATGGCATTTCGCTTCGAAAATCTCACATGCATTGACCGGGAAACGAACCTGACTTAGTGAAAAAGATGTCTCCTAGAGACTTCATTTCAACTATAAGTAGTGTTGCTATTTGGGACGGCTGGGCGGGTCTATGACAGCGGACGAGTCAACATCTATGAATTTATCATCTCCAGATACCATTACTACAGGTACTTTGGCTAATTTCATTACTCAATTTTTTTTTTATACACATGTTCTCACGGTGTGCAGCGCTACCCAGGATTCTATCCTGAAATCTTGGGCACAGCAGGCGAGAACGTTACCGCTGGACCACGCAACCAGTCCCACATGTGTAACAAATGAGCATTCAAAAGAAAGAGAATTGCCCGCAGCAGTGGCGAATTGCACTCGGCTTTCATATCAACAATTTGTTTAAAATGTGCGATTAAACAAATAAACAAGATGGTAGCCCAGTTTCATTCATTCCAACTCTCATTAACTCCTCTCATGAGTTTATGCACAAGCGAGAGTTCTCGCATGGGTCCAGTAGTTATAATTAATAACAATAATAATAACCTGTAATAAAATAATACTGATAACCTATAGACTTGTAACTCTCTGAAATGAACCCTTAAAATATCACATTGAGATATTCAGAATTGCATATTTAATGATGTTAATGATATTTAAGGAATATTTACATTGATAATAGGGATTTGATAACCGAATTGCTTGCAGATTGTACTCCGAAACAGTTGCCTTATGGAAGAGAATTTTATTCTGCGCAGAGAATTACAGAAGCTAAAAGAAGCAGGGAAGCCATGGGAACAATGCCAGGGTGAAGATGGTGAAACGACTACCGAGATTAATCGACCAGGAACTCCAATACCATCTTCTAGTCGAGCGTAAGTCAAGCATACAGTAGGATGTTTTAGAGTTGCAGAATTTTTACATTATTACCTACACTCACAGGCACACAAAAAAAACACTGTAACTTTTTATGGAATTTAACTTATATGTGTTTTTAATATAAAACCATACAATTTTGAAACTTTATGGCATTGCAGTAATCCAACACTCAAACACATTTTGGAGCATCTTTAAGTGGTACTTCAGGCCCATAATTGTTTTAACACCATTAAACAAGAAACACTGAAACTATAGTGAACAGTAAATTGTAAAATAACAAGAAGTTCCGTGACGAACTAAAGAGCCTACTTTTCTTAAAATTTAAGATTCATGCCAATAATTAATCTATATGGATCTATCTAGAATAATGACGAAATTAAGTTGGTAATATCGAAATTTCTAATCAGTTCGAAATACTGTATACCTGGCATAATGTAGCCTAGTAGAGAACTACAGTTGGCAGCCCTGGTGACTGAATATATTCTTAGTTCCATCTCTTAAGGTACAGAATACAAAATTTGGTTGAAGTCCAATGGATAGCATGGACGTTACATGCAGTTAAACATTGGATCTAACAGCGCGCGTAAAATCATGTTGGCAACAATGACATACATGTATTGGTCAGAAATAATCTGAAATAATATGATCTATTGTTGTGTCAATTTTGAATGAAATCCATTAGTTAGTATAGAAGTTACATGCATTTTAAAATTGGACCTATCATCAGGCTTAGAATCATGTTGGCAGCACTGGCGTGGACCTATATTAGTTACTCCAAATTAATCTAGAATGCCAGGTACTATACGTGTGCAAAGTTTAGAGGTATTGGCTTGCATACTTTCTGATATATTGATATTACGGTAACAAAAATAGAGACAGTATTTATTAACAGTTGGCAGCCATGGTTACTATTAAGAATCGGCAGTCATATCTGATATGGTACATGTAAGAGGATATAAGGAAACCAGAGATATATAAGCAAAGCGAACTGATGTGAGTTTAATAATAATAATAATAACGAACTGATGTACATGGATGGCAATAGCGGAACCGCGCAAACTAAACATGTGCGAACATGGCGCGAGTTTTAGACAAACTGAAGCATAAAAGGGCAGGTGGCAGCACCTTACATATATAGAACCGCATACTTGATAAATAAGAATAAAACTACCAAAGGTTACAACACTTCCCCTCAAGTACAGGTTCATACAATCTTTACACTCTCCAAACCAGCAAACTTCAAGCAACGTTCATGTTTCATTCGACTTAAACTCTTCGTGAGAAAGTCAGCAACTTGATCGTTCGTAGAGATATACTTCAAAACAAAAAATTTACACTCAAAGACTTCACGAACAAAGTGGTGTTTGATATCAATATGTTTGCTTCTACTGTGATACATCGCGTTCTTTGCCAAATTAATTGTACTTTGATTATCACAAAAAATGAACATAGTGGCTAAGTCTTTGAAGCCTAACTCGAGCAGAAATCGACGTAAGTACACAGCTTCCTTGGCGCACTCTGACAACGCCATGTACTCGGCCTCCGTGGTGCTAAGGGCCACGGTTCTTTGTTTTCTTGAGTCCCACGATATAGGGCATCCACCGAGCAGGAACATGTACCCCGTGTAGGACCTCCTATCTTCTTGGCAGCTTCCCCAGTCGGCGTCGACGAATCCTTGGATCGGTTCGGTGTCTGCTTCGTAGATCAGCCCGATGTTCGAAGTCCCCTTCAAGTACCGCAGCACTCTCTTGGCAGATTTCCAATGTTCGACTCCGAAGCAATTGTTGAACTGTCCCAGGTAGCTGACAGCGAACGAAATGTCCGGGCGCGTAGTTGTCGACAGATATGTCAGCGCGCCTACCAATTCGCGGTAAGGCAACTTCAACTCGTCAGTACTAGGATTCTCATTTTTGCTCAACTTCGTTCCAGGGTTGCAGTCGGCCATCTCGTAGCGTTGGAGAAGCTCTTCAATGTAACCTTGCTGTTGCATGGCTATACATCCGGTCTCCTGGATTAGTTCGATGCCTAGGAAGTGTTGGGCCAATCCTAAGTCCTTGACCTTGAAATTTTTACTCAGGACTATGGAAATCTCGGCGATCGTCTTTTTGCATTTTGATAGCACCATCATGTCGTCAACGTAAACGGCAATCAAAGTTATGTTATTTCCGGAACCAATTTGGAATAGACACGGATCCGATGCGGTTGGTTTAGCACCGCACTTCCTCAAGACCTCACGCAGCTTGGCATACCAGTTTCTACCGGCCTGTTTCAATCCAGGTGGCAGCACCTAACATATATAGAACCGCACACTTGATAAATAAGAATAAAACTACCAAAGGTTACAACAGTACACTTAGCACACACGAAATTTGGTTGAAATCCAAATGATAGTATAGAAGTTACATGTATTTAAAGTTGGACCTCTCAGCAGGCTTAGAATCATGTTGGTAGCACTGACGTATATAAGTTACTCCAAATTAATATAGAATGGCAGGTACTATGCGTGTGCATTGTTTAAAGCTGTCGGCTTGCATACTTTCTGATATATGGGTATTTGGATTTTTTTTAAATGAGAGCATTTATTAACAGTTGGCAGCCCTGGTGGCTCTTATGAATACTCTCAGTCATATCTGTTTATGTGCACATAGCCCATACGAAATTTGCTTGAAATCCAATTGATAGTGTAGAAGTTATATGCATTTAAAATTTGGACCTATCATCAGGCTTATAATCATTTTGGCAACACTGCCATGTATGGCCTCCTGGAAATTAAACTTAAATATTATTATCTATACGTGTGCCAATTTTGAAATAGCTCCCATTCATACCTTCCAAGATATCCAACATGGAGCTCAAATTTCAATTGCGATATTTCAGCAGTTGGTAGCACTGACATCATATTCAAATATGGCCATGAGATATTCAGGTATAGATCTTTACTTCTACCAAATTTTGTTTCGATTGTTGCAGCCGTTTAGGAGTTGACACACACAGCCAGACAGACAGACAGAAGGACAGACAGACACACATTTGCCCGATCTCATAAGTCTACTTTTTCCTCATTTTTGCAAAATGTGAAAAGTAGGCTAAAAATATACTTAGACTTTAAAACCTGAAACTTACACTTATTGTATGAAAACACAATCATGTATTAGTGGCACATGTGCAGAACCGATTAGGCAGGCCCAGGATGAGATGTGCAATGTCTTTGTTGTATGAGGTCCCATTCTTCCTGCAGTGCATCCTGAAGATCAACCAGTGTATCAGGGAAGCAACCCCTGGAACGTTTCCCAATTATGTCCCTTACATGCTCCATCAGGTTTACCTCTGGGCTATATGTAGGCCACACCATGTACTCAATTCCGACAACATCCAGATATATTCACTCACAAAGAGAGAAGCATGTGGTCGAGCGTTGTCCTGCATCAGGATGAAGTTCTAACGGACAGCAGATGCAAAAGGCATCACATGATCTGTCCGAATCTCTTCAATATATTGGTGGGCTGTGGGAGATCCATTCTCAATGAGCACTAGCACCATACATGTTTCAATGGTAGTCCCTTCCCAAACCATCACTGAGCCTCTGTTGAACGATGTCTTGCAGAGTAAGCTCAAGATGAATAACATTCCCAGGCCTTCTCCAAACTCTCTCCTTTCTATCCAGTCCCCTCGAACAAAATCTGGATTCATCTGTCAAGAGCATTGTGCTCCCTACTCCAGTTTTCATGATTATGGGCAAACCGAATGTGTGAGACACCATGTTCCATTTTGATCAGAGGTTCTGTAGCTTGTGTGTAAATTTCCTTCAAGCAGCCTCCTCCTTACTTTCCTTTCACTGATATTCATGTGTCGTCAACAGTCAGGTCAGCAGTGGAACCCATTTTCATTCTGAGACAGAACATTGAAAAGAGTTGGGAATATGGGAAGGATATGGGATTGACTTTTATTGATCTAGAAAAGGCCTATGATAGTATCCCTAGAACAAAAGTTTGGGAAAGCTTAACAAATAGGGGATAGGCAAGGAACTGAGAGACATGATAAAAGGAATGGGCATGGAGTGCTACAGTAGTGTGAAGACTAGAGTCGGGACATCGGAATGGTTTAAAATTGACACTGGACTAAAGCAAGGAAGTGTGTTGTCACCATTATTGTTCGTAATGGTGATGGATGACATCATGAAGGCAGCAATGAAAGAATATAGTAGGGCAAAGATGAAGGCAATGTTGTTTGCAGACGACGTTGTGATCTGGGGCGAGGATGAGATGGAGGTACAAGAACAGTTGGACGTAATAAATGAAAAGGTTGAGCAATGGGGATTGAAGATAAATGTTGAGAAGAGTAAAACAGTGGTGATGAGTAGAAATAAGAAAGAAGGAAAAGGAGTAATCAAAGTAGGAGATAAGGAATTGGAAGTAGTGAAACACTTCAATTACTTGGGAAGTGAACTGACTGAAGATGGAAGACTAGAGTGGAAATTAGCAGAAGAATACAACTCGGGAGTGCTTTCTACCAACAGGTCGCGTCAGCCCGGAAGGTGGCCGGCTCTGTGGGATTTGAGCAGAGAGAGAAAGAGATACATTTCCACTGTTGCAACAGGTCCACCATGTCCGGGTCCACACACCGCAGGCTGCTGCCATGAGTTCCTGCGGTATGACAACACCGTCGCTTACCTCAACGAGCCTGTCTCTTTCACGCTGCTTTACACTTAGCTTTCCTGACAACACACTAGCTCAGATTCTCAAGACAGATTGACTGTGATTGGTGGGGTGGAAGTGAGGCATGATGTAATGGTAGCGTTGTGTTCTGCTCACCGCCTTCCCGACTGACTCGAGCTCTAGTATGGAACAAGGATATACGAATTAAGGCTAAAGAAGTTATGTACAAAGCATATTATGTTCCTATAATGACATATGCAGCAGAAACTTGGACAATGACTAAGAGGGATGAGAGCAGAGTACAAGCAGCTGAGATGAGATTCCTGAGAAGTATGGTCCAGAAAACGAGGAGGGACAGAATGAGAAATGAAGATATACGGAAAGAACTGGGAGTACAGAAACTAAATGACAAACTGGGGCAAAACAGATTTAGATGGTTTGGACATGTCAATCGGATGAATGAAGTAAAGCTACCAAGACGAGCACAGGAACTACGGATGACAGGGAAAAGAGGACGAGGAAGACCAAGAATGCGTTGGATGGACTCGGTGGAGAATAGTATTAGAAAACGGAACCTGGGTTGGAACACTGTGTCAGAAGAGGAATGGTGGAACGACAGAACAAAGTGGAGAGGAACCATATTTGCCCCCACCCAGTGTCAACTGGAAAAGGGGAAATGAAGATGACGATGATGATGATGACTTCCTACAAATGATGTCTGGCCTCCACAGCTGGTGTGTATCAGTCAACAAGGAACAGATTTGAGCTGAAAGGACCAATTTTTAAATTTACTTTGAAATTCGATGCACTGCAGAATACCAAAATGCAAAAATTTGAAAGAGTGGTGCACTTATTTGACCAGTATATTACCCCATGGTTAGGAAACATGGATAGGTCACCCATACCATGGATACCAGTACTCTGATTGACCCACTACGATTATGTGATAAATGAGAATCTGAGGCCAGGTCTTAATGTAGCCCCAAGCGTGGAGAAATTGCGATTCTTTATTTACTAATAAGGACTACACCCTGCTGGCAAATTACAATGCATACTGTAGATGGAGGATTTTCTGTTTGGAAGTAGGAAGTTTTCAAATCTCTCATTTGCAGATGACAGTGCTATCATTGCAGTGGATTAGATGGAAATGGCCAGTGAAACCTCTATTAAGAGACCAGTGGCGGTTCCATGGAAAACTGGTCTTTTATAGGGGTAGGCATTAAAAATAATGTTATACTGCATTATTAATAAAGTACAGTTGGAACACATACTTGATTACAATTTATCTGCATTGGTTCACATTTAGTACAAATTAATTACAATTAGTTATTTTCTGAGCTCTGTCATTTAAAAAAGTCACGAATTGATCTCCGTTTCAGATTAGCGCATCTTTTTTTTTAACAATTTCACTTTCTAGAATATCTCTGAGTGAGTTCGAAAATCCATTAATTTGTTCTGGGTTCGAACAATCTTCTAGGAGAGCCGTTTCTTGTATTTTTATACGTTACATAACACTTTTTCTAATGGCATTGTATGCTGATGCAGTTCTGTGCCAACAGAACCATTGTTTACATCATCACTCTCATCACCATCTCCAATGGGAAGGCAGACGAGAAGTGGTCTTTTGAAAGAGGTCAGACTGAGAAAATGCCTGGTCTTTGGTCGGGGAGAGGGGTGGTCCTTAAATAGAGGTAACAAATACATTGACCTTATGAGGTTTTAAATCGGTTCCAAGAAAAATCGGTCTGTAAGAGGGGTGGTCTTTTAATAGGGGTGGTCTCTTAGAGAGGTTTCACTGTAACTCGTGTAACGTGTTTTTCGAGGGGTTTTTATGCAACTGGCATAAGTCAGTAGGAAGCCATTCTATATTTATTTACGCGGCAAATTGTTCAGCCAAGATAATTTTTCATGTTAATTTATTATTATTATTAATTTATTATAATTATTATTAAGATATTTTCGGAGCATTTTATAAAAATTATAAGCATACAGATAGGTTTTCTATGTCTTAGAAAACGCTAACAAGCAAATTATTACGAACGACGATATCATAGAAAATTATGCGATTACGGAATTTTACGGAGTTTTCGTCAGTTAGGGTATATTGAGAGACGTGACTCACTGGGTATTCTAATACAAGCTGATTCCTGTCGAGGAGCATGACGCAATCTTGGGTCGCATCGTCAAGAAGAGGCGAATTGTTGAAACGGAACCCTGTCGCCGAGTGTAATGACCCGGAGGAGGGGAAGTGGCGGCGTGCTCAGCCAATCAGCGGAGACAGCGTAAGCTAGGAGACTGCTCCGGAGTGGGGGAGCCGACAGGTGAATATATCGTTCGACGCGCCGTGAGACGAGGACAATCTGTGAAATAATTGACGAGTATGGGTGCGCGTGCGAGTGGCTCCGATGTTCGGTGGAGTTAAGGACAATCTGTGTAGAACTTGCAGTGTACGGTCGCAAGTGCGTGACGCTCCGATGTTCAGTGGAGTTAGCGACGAACTTTTGTAAAACGTAACCAGTGCGGTTTTACGAGAGTTTGGGTCCGATGTACGGACCATAGAATTATCTAATCTACCAGAATATCATCAAATTTCGACGGAGATGACGACGTCCAGGAGACTGTGGGAAGCACACAGCATCATCAAGAACGAGGGAAATGCTTTGGCAATTTCCAGGGGTAAGCGCTAATGACGCAGAAATACGCAATCTCTCATTTTTCTTTGTTTTATATTTCATAATTCAGTAACTTCATAGCTTGGAAATAAGAGTAAAATCAATTTATCAGACTCCGTTTTCACGTAATTTTCTATCGGTAATATTCAAATCACAACGCTCCAATTTAAATTTTAAACTTATTATTATTATTAATTTTGCTATACTTGTTTTATATAATAAATTCATTTCTTTTACAATGCAATCTTTGCTTTCAGTAGGTAGCATTAGATATAGACCAATTCCTTCTCCTGATACAATTGTTTGTTGGGTTAATGATCAAATCATACCACGATCTGAGTGAATAGAGTCTTGAATGTGTTCTGCCAGAGCTAGACGTTGTTAAATACAAATTTAGATTTCAACATTGCATTGAGGTCTTGGCGCCCATTAAAACAACATAGCTTAGGCAAAGGTAAACAGTTACATTTCTCTCCCAACAGTGTGGGCTAGCAAAACCATTACATTTGTACGCTCAACGTGGAGCAAAGTAAATACCGTTTCACTTGTCATCCCAGCCTAATTACCGTTACATTTGTCGCCGACAACTTGGGGCTGAAAACCTAATAACATTTGTGGAAGGAGAAGGGTATATATTTCTGTGCCTGTATTTTGGGGGTTATTTGTCTTTATCAGTGTATATCATTATGGGGGATGAGAAAGAAAGACAGATGAGGTTACGTAGTGGTCATCAACTGGAGAATGATGATACGAGCAGTATGTCGAGTGATGGTAGTACCGGGGTAGCGGAGGTAAATCCCGATACTGAAACAGGGAGTGTAGGCGGCCAACCAGAATTAAAAACTTTACTTCTCGAGTTCATGTATCAGAACAAAGTTAGTAGTGATGCTTTAAATGCAAAATTAGAACAGAATAATGCAAAATTAGAACAAAACAGTAGGGAAAATAAAGAAAGTACAGAAGCTTTAAATGCAAAATTAGAACAGAATAATGCAAAATTAGAACAAAACAGTAGGGAAAATAAAGAAAGTACAGAAGCGTTAAATGCAAAATTAGAACAGAATAATGCAAGATTAGAACAAAACAGTAAGGAAAATAGAGAGAGTACTGAAACTTTAAATGCTAAATTAGAACAAAACAGTAGGGAAATGAGTGACAAATTCGAACTGATTAGAGGTGAGATCAGGGGGGTGATGGAAGAAAAGGCTAAAGAGATTATTGCAGATGTAGACAGAAAATTAGGAAAAGTACAGGAGGAGTTGGAAATTAGAATCAGTACACAGGCTGAAAATTTAAAAGAACTAGTGCAACTGGAAACACAGCAGGTCAAAAAGCAATTGGGGGGAGAAATTGACAAAATTCAGGTAGCTACTAAAGAGGTTAAGGAACAGCTGGGGGGTAGAATGGAGAAAGTCCACTCACAAATAGTTGCAGAAGTAAATTATTTAAGAGAGAGTAATAGGGAAAGCATTAGCAAGATTGAGGAGAAACAAGCAAAGCTATATGATAAAGTAGAAGAATCAGAAGGAAACATTAAATTAACAGTAAACAGTATTGAGAGGAAGGCTGAGGAGAAAATCGCAGAATTAGAGTTAAAATTAAAAGCTAGGATCAGGCAAGAAAATAGTCAGAATAGGCCAGTTTTTGTGAATAGCACACACAGGGAGGTAGAACTGGGTAAGTTCAGCAATCGACAGGGGTGCCCAATGGAGTTCATGAACACTATAGAAAATAAATTCGGGGAAAGGTTGGAAAATGGTAGTATTGAGTGGTGCCAGGTAGTTGAAATTTTAGAACAAGTGTTTGTGGGGGAAACGAGGAATTGGTTTGCTGTCTACAGAGACAAGTTTACTGATATCAATGATTTTAAAATGAAATTCTGTGAAAAGTTCTGGAATGAGGTTATTCAGTCGCAGCATCGTGAGGGAGTAGTGTGTGGTAAATATAACCCTAAAGGAAGCTCCACCATGACCGAATACTTTTTAGGGCAGGTATTAGTGTGTAAATATCTGGATGGCTTGAAGGAGGAAAGTGATGTGGTAAGGTTGCTACTTAGGCACTTTCCCTATAGGATCAAGGAGGCTGCTTGTATCCAGAATGTAAAGACTATATCACAAGTAGAAAATTTGTTAAGCACATTTGATGCACTAGGGAGAGGGGGTTATGATGACAATTTCAATCGGAACCAGAGTAATAATAATAATAGACCTAATGAAGCCAGGCATCAAGAAGTTCAAGGGAACGGTGGCGAAGGGGCCAACGCTCAAAATAGAAATAATAATAATCAGCTAAATCAGAACAGAGGAAATGGCTATGGTAATCAGTATCAAGGGAGGAACAATGATTTCAGGGGAAATCAAGGGAGGAACAATGATTACAGGGGAAATCAAGGGAGAAACAATGATTTCAGGGGAAATCAAGGGAGAAATTATAATGACAATAATTACAACCAGAATAGGGGTCAAGGAAGAGGACAGCCTAGTGGTAGTAATATACAGCCAAACAATGACAACACAGCCCAGAACAACCAGACTAGTTCAGTAGTTAATAGTACTACGGCCAGCTGTAGCGGTTCTTTAAACGCGAACCAGGCTGCGAAGTAAGGTCAGAATCTCAGTCTGTAGCATGCCCTGTCCATACAATTATACAGGAACCCTATGACCTAAATGTAAGAAATGAATTATTACATGAACTAAATGATGAAGGTATTATTCAGGAAGTGGTTAGTAAGAGCCCCATAGTTAAATTTAACGTGTCCGAGGCGTACACAGATGTTTTAATTGATAGTGGTTGTATGAAGAGTTGCATAAGTAGTGCATTTTATGATAAAATGAAAGGAACTGGAGTAAATTTTGAGGAGATGCCAATTAAAAGCACTTTTGTTATCACAGCTGTTGGGAAGAGGTCTAAAGTAATTTCTAAGCAAGTTTTAGTAGACATTAAAATTAATAATCATGTAGAGAAGCAGATTTGCCTTGTAATTCCAAATTTAGTATTCAGTGTTATCTTGGGTTCAGAGTGGCTAAGTAGAGTGTCTGGTAACTTATGTTATGATGTAGGGAGTTTGAAATTTAAATGGGGAGATTCTGAAGTAGAAGTAGCGTTCAATGACCATATTCAGAGGAGTAGTATTGTAGGTGTGATTTGTACTTTAAATGAGATATCGCCAGCCGTAGAGCGGGGTTCTCCATGTTTTGTGGGCAGTGTGATTACGAACGGAAGTCTAGAGGACTCGTTACGTGATGCTGCATTTCAGGGAGATATAGAGGTGGAACAATGTGTTCGGCTCTATGATGTGTTATGGTGTAATAGGAGAGTGTTTGAGGATCGCATTGGTATGGCCAATTGCTATACACATTCATTGAACGTTATTGATAGGTCAGTATTCACAGGACATAGATATCCTGTACCTTTCGCTTATCAGAGTGCAGTTGAGGCACAAATTAACCAGATGCTTGAAGATGGGATTATTGAGCACTCTAACAGTCCATATGTTAATTCTTTGATCACGGTACCCAAGACCGACGGCACTGTTCGTATTTGTTTAGACGCTCGTTTGGTTAACAGTAGAATTAGTTCAGATCAGCTGAAATCTATGTCAATAGAAGAATTAATGCAAACATTTGAGGGGAAGAAGTATTTCACTTGTGTAGATTTGAGTTCCAGTTTTTGGCAAGTGCCACTTATGTACGAAGATAGACCATTTACAGCTTTTAGTCATAAATATAACCTTTATCAATTTTGTAGAACACCTTATGGGTTAAAGAGTAGTTCAGCAGCTTTAATTAGGGCTTTAAACATCGCATTAGGGGATGACACAGGAGAGTTTGTAACCATTTACATAGATGATATGGTAATTAGTTCACGCAGTTTTGAGGAGCATCTACGTCATTTAAATATAGTTTTTCAGAAGTTAGATCAGGCAGGGTTCACTTTGAAGCTGTCTAAGTCGTCATTCTGTCAGTCAGAAGTGACATTTTTAGGTCATAGAGTGTCGAGTAGAGGTGTAACACCAGAAGAAAGTAGGGTTAATAAGATACTTAACGCAGAGGTGCCACAGAATGTTAAACAGTTAAAAACTTACCTGGGAATTTGCAACTTTTTCAGGAGGTTCGTTCTTAAATACTCAGGGTTGGTAGAACCATTCAGGGAATTGCTTAAAAGTGGGACTCGGTGGAGATGGGAGTCCAAGCATGAACAGGCTTTTAGAGCGCTGAAGGAAGGTTTTGAGAAAGCTGTAGTGCTGAAATATCCGTTAAAAGATAAGGAATATGTGGTTATGACAGATGCTTCACATATAGGCATTGCTGGAGTATTATGTCAGAAAGATGATGAGGGTAATCTGTGCATTGTATCTTTAGCCTCGCGAGGACTGACAGCAGCAGAGAAAAGATACACGATTACTGAGTTAGAGCTTTTAGGTATCGTTTTCAGTTTAGGGAAATTTAGAATGTATTTAGTAGGGGGGAAATTTGAGATCCACACAGATCACCATGCATTACTGTATATGAGGACTTGTAAACTCAGTTCTAACAGAGTTAGTAGGTGGATTCTTGCTCTGCAGGAATACGAATTCACAGTAAAATATATTAAAGGTAAAGATAACATTCTTGCAGACATGCTATCGAGGGACACTAATTTATGTAGGGATTATCCTGTGGTTAAAGCAGAGGACGGTATTTTAATATGTGCATGTGTGGACAGTAGCAACAGGGCATCGTTACAGACACTGAGAAAGATGCTAGTGGAGCAACGTGATGACGTTAAGTTAAAGGAGCCACTGGCTAGGTTGGAAATAGGTGAAGAAGAGTATGTGAAAGTAGGACGGTTCACGTACAAGATGCAGGATGGGCTTCTTGCAAGGAAATGTAGGAATAATCGGTGGGCAATATGTGTTCCTGCCACTTTGCGGGAGGAGCTAATTTGGTTCATTCATAGGGAATTAGGATACTTTGGTGCTGCCAAGGTCTTCTATGAAATTGGTCGTGACTTCATTTGGAGTAAAATGGGAAGGGACGTTAGGAGGATTTTAGCTAAGTGTGACACCTGTCAAAGGAGTAAATATCCAGTTAAATATTTAGTGGGGGAGAGATCTGCAGTTCTCACCAGTAGTCCCGGCGAACTACTGTGTGTGGATTTATTTGGCCCGATCGTTAAAGGACAGTACGGCTACGAGTACATTTTTATAGTTATTGACGCTTTTAGTAAGTATGTCAAGCTATATCCGCTAAGGAAAGCCACGGGACTAGCGTGTAGCCGTCTGATCATTAATAAGTATGTACCTGAGTTTGGCATTCCTCTCAGGATACTATCTGACAGTGGACCACAGTTTACTGCAAAGAAATGGAGAACCAGTATGCAGGAAGCTGGTATAACACACGTTCATTCCTCTGTAAGGTACCCTCAGGGTAATTCTGCAGAGCGTCCATTAAGGGAAGTGGCTCGTCTTTTTCGAACTCTAGTGCATGACAAGCATGCGGCCTGGGTTGGACATCTTCCCAAGGTCGAGACTTGGCTGAATTCTGTCCAGCATGAGAGCACGAAATTGACGCCATACGAAGTTCACTTCGGAAATAGACCACAAAATGAACTAGCGAGGGTGTTGGGATTAAATGAGGGTAAGCAACCGGGGATGGATTACATTGTCCAGTTGGCGAAACAGAATTTATCTAAATCAGCACAAAAGAGAATTCGCCAACAAAAAGAAACTAAATTTGACCTATTCGAGCCGGGAGACAGAGTCTTACTTAGAGTGCCGAAACAGTCAAATAAGCTAGAGAAAGTCATGTCCAAGTTCTTTTATCTCTACGAGGGCCCATTTATAGTTTCCAAACGTATTGGCAAAACAGCATATGTGCTGGAGAATAGTGAGGGAAACAGATTATACGGGACGTATAATATACATTGTCTACGAAAATATGTGTCATAAAGTGAGTGTGTTTAGCTGGCGAGCCAGCCTATCAAATGAGTAAGTGTGGTATCTGGTGCGTGGAAGATCTGGTCTTAAGGCAGGCGTATCGGAAGTCACACAGGGGGGTAGTATGTAAGTAAATGAGAGTTTTTAAGGTACAGGGAAATATGACGGGATTGTCGGATGCTGTTGAGCACTAAATTGTCTCGATGCACCAAGGCCATTTTGGCAGCGCTGATGGGTTCCCATTTATCTCCAAGAGATGGGGGAGCGCTTGTATAGGGCTTGTTAGCTTAAGGCGTCCACGAGATAAAAGATGGGCCATCAGAATGCGAGACAGTCCTTCATGAAACTCATACATATCAGCACACGTGATTTCTGTTTACGGCCTCGCCATGTAAGATTTGTAAGTGTGTAATTTAAGATAATTTGTACAATGGTATTATTTGTGTGAGGAGAAATGGTCTGTGTTGAGAACTAATATTAAGTAGAATATGGTGTACGGGAACTTAACAAGACAGGGCGATTACGGCACAGAAATATTTGGTGTTATATGTAATGCGCATTTACTGTTTTTTTTTTTTTCAGAAGTCAATATTAATTTAATCTACTTCAAAGAGAGATTAAGTATTATGGTCACGAGGCGCTGCCACAATCGTGTGCTCAGTGATAAGTGAGATTAAATTTCACCATAAGGAAGGGACCTCCAGTGAAATTAGCAAGTTCAATGATGATATAAATATATCAGAACACCTTCAATGCGTGTGATATGACATCATAAATACATAGTGCTCACACATTAATTATGTCTATTTCTCCAACATAGAGCAATTTGAGAGGCGGAAATATCCATGGAACACTATTCTATATGTAAAACATTGGACTGGTTGCAAAGTGCAATCCATAGTGACAACAAACTTTGACGCAAAGTGCGTGAAGAAAAATTATGAGTGTATATATCTGTAATTTAGGGTGATTTCATTTATGTAATATGTATTTTGGATGGGGTTTATTAACGTGTCTGGGATAATCGGATAATGGACCGTCGTCACGGTAAATCATCCGATGATCCGAGGCGAATATGTAACGTGTTTTTCGAGGGTTTTTTATGCAACTGGCATAAGTCAGTAGGAAGCCATTCTATATTTATTTACGCGGCAAATTGTTCAGCCAAGATAATTTTTCATGTTAATTTATTATTATTATTAATTTATTATAATTATTATTAAGATATTTTCGGAGCATTTTATAAAAATTATAAGCATACAGATAGGTTTTCTATGTCTTAGAAAACGCTAACAAGCAAATTATTACGAACGACGATATCATAGAAAATTATGCGATTACGGAATTTTACGGAGTTTTCGTCAGTTAGGGTATATTGAGAGACGTGACTCACTGGGTATTCTAATACAAGCTGATTCCTGTCGAGGAGCATGACGCAATCTTGGGTCGCATCGTCAAGAAGAGGCGAATTGTTGAAACGGAACCCTGTCGCCGAGTGTAATGACCCGGAGGAGGGGAAGTGGCGGCGTGCTCAGCCAATCAGCGGAGACAGCGTAAGCTAGGAGACTGCTCCGGAGTGGGGGAGCCGACAGGTGAATATATCGTTCGACGCGCCGTGAGACGAGGACAATCTGTGAAATAATTGACGAGTATGGGTGCGCGTGCGAGTGGCTCCGATGTTCGGTGGAGTTAAGGACAATCTGTGTAGAACTTGCAGTGTACGGTCGCAAGTGCGTGACGCTCCGATGTTCAGTGGAGTTAGCGACGAACTTTTGTAAAACGTAACCAGTGCGGTTTTACGAGAGTTTGGGTCCGATGTACGGACCATAGAATTATCTAATCTACCAGAATATCATCAAATTTCGACGGAGATGACGACGTCCAGGAGACTGTGGGAAGCACACAGCATCATCAAGAACGAGGGAAATGCTTTGGCAATTTCCAGGGGTAAGCGCTAATGACGCAGAAATACGCAATCTCTCATTTTTCTTTGTTTTATATTTCATAATTCAGTAACTTCATAGCTTGGAAATAAGAGTAAAATCAATTTATCAGACTCCGTTTTCACGTAATTTTCTATCGGTAATATTCAAATCACAACGCTCCAATTTAAATTTTAAACTTATTATTATTATTAATTTTGCTATACTTGTTTTATATAATAAATTCATTTCTTTTACAATGCAATCTTTGCTTTCAGTAGGTAGCATTAGATATAGACCAATTCCTTCTCCTGACACAATTGTTTGTTGGGTTAATGATCAAATCATACCACGATCTGAGTGAATAGAGTCTTGAATGTGTTCTGCCAGAGCTAGACGTTGTTAAATACAAATTTAGATTTCAACATTCCATTGAGGTCTTGGCGCCCATTAAAACAACATAGCTTAGGCAAAGGTAAACAGTTACATTTCTCTCCCAACAGTGTGGGCTAGCGAAACCATTACATTTGTACGCTCAACGTGGAGCAAAGTAAATACCGTTTCACTTGTCATCCCAGCCTAATTACCGTTACACTCGTTCCTTACAAGCAGTGAGATGGGACTGTAAAGCATGATAATTAACAGGGTTAAACGTTTAAAGATATGGTCCAAAATGTTGTATCTTGGATCAGTCATGGCCATTAGAGGTAAAACCTGTTTTGGTTTGTTTGTCAGGCCATTTTCAATCCCTGTATCTGAGGTTCTGCCTGAATTTCAAATGGAGCTTATAAATTTGCAATCTAACACTCGACTTAAGAATATGTTTAGCTCCCTGAAAAATCTGCATGATTATTATTCAATGTTACCGCAGCAAGAATATCCGAAATTGTACACACCGCATAAAGTTATCATCTTTATCAATGTTTGGAGTAACGTATGTCTGTGAAACTTTTTCCTCTGCATTGAAACTTACAAAATCACGGCGACTATAACCTGCTAAACAGCCTCCGGTTGATTGTTTCTCAAACAGTCGTACCGAACATTGAGCATATTGTAAATGAAAATGAAAATCCACAGCCTGCTTCCAGTCTCCGACCAGGTCAGGAATGGAATGAATGAAGCCCCCATCTAGCGGTGAGGATATGAACTGTGCCGGCTGCCGAGGCCTGACGCACTCCTCTGGGGCAATGATTAAATAAATGACAAATTAAATGATAGTGGAGAGTGTTGCTGGAATGAAATTCTGACAGGGAAAACCGGAGTACCCAGAGAAAAACCTGGCTGCTTCCGTTTTGTCCAGCACAGATCTCGCATGGAGTGACTGGGATGTGAACCACGGACCCAGCCGTGAGAGGGCGGCGTGCTGCCGCCTAAGCCACGGAGCCTTCGCATATTGTAAATATGAAAACAAATTGAAACAAAACGAAATGGGGAAAAGCAATACTGTGACCAAAATTGCAATGTTTCAAATGGGTACCATGATATGCGCGTCAATGTAGATGTGTGTCGGACAACCAATGTTGGACAAACAGTTTGTTTGCATTTACGTCCGGTGCACTAGCGATCCCAACGTTACTCGGTCAGACCGCGGCAGTCAGGACTAGCGCTTAGAGACAGCCCAGCGGGGCTGATGAAACGACCCGAATACTCACGACCGCAACCCATCATCCATCCTCCTTCACGATCTTTTGACACGCACCGAGACAGACCAGCGCAGCGGGGCAAACCGAACGTACCCAAAACTTCACAACCTAGACCGATCATTAGGGCTAGGATTTTTATATAAATACATATTCCTTCCCTGTACTTATACATAACTAAAAATTATAAATGTCCATGAATTAGAACGATAGCTATCTTACAATTACATTTCATTGTTAAATATTTTGCGTACTGTAAATTTGAAAACAAATTCGTGAGCATTCGGGTCACTTCGTTAGCCCCGCTGGGCTGTCTCTAAGAGCTAGTCAGTTATGGCATTTGTTTTACATATTTTTACTTTAAAATTAATATTCTGTGTTTTATTTTACATATATGATCAAAATTACGTTTTCTTGACATAACTTTACTTGATTTATTCAAAATTACATATTCTGTCTCTTACTGTAAAAGAAAAATATTTTTTCGCAAGTGAAATATATTTGTTCACTTGAAACTCAGGAACATGAAACGGATTTTCCAAGCAATTAATAAGCTGTTGAGAAAGGGCCAGGGAAGATATTAGTGGAGATAAGGGGATGGACACCCTGCCGGAGACCCAGCGGCTGGACTTTAGTTTATTTCAGTTGTCCAGTGAGTGCCTGAGACTCTAAGAATTAATGCACAGAACAACAAATCAAGCGATTATTCACAGAACAAATAATAGCCCGTCGATAAACGAGAGAAAAATGGCTGCCCAAGGATCATGCCCTGCTTGGTCTGTCTTATAAAGTACGTTGAAGAGGTTGGCTGATCGGTTATATTCGTGAGCATTCGGGTCACTTCGCTGGGCTGTCTCTAAGCGCTAGTCAATCAGGGCAGGCAGTCCGGCCAACCTGCCAGCGTGCGGTGTAGCATAGCTGGCACGTCAAGTGTGCAAAGACTGGACATCGCTGCTCTAAGTCTTTATAAAGGAGGTGAAACACAGTCACTCTATAAAGCCTGCAACTTAATAAATTGATTTTTTGTTTACCATATTCTTGTTTCAGGTCCAGTAGGTGCTCTAAGATGAAATACATGAGTAATACAACAGCAGTAGAGCCCAACAGTAAAATGGCCTCTGGCGATGCAATTTTGCAGGACATACCAGCACTAGTGGTGGTGGCCCCAAGTCAAGACGATCCTTGCCCAACTGAGCAGAATTCAGTCCAACCCTAACTCCTGCCCATCATCGTAGTCAACACATCACAAGAAATCTAAGCTATCACTATCATAAGACACTAGCAATAAACTGTAAAGCATTACTGAATAATATAGACTATGATAATAATGATCAACGGTGTACTTGAGTATTTGATGGTGGAAATATACAAAGAACAGAACTCAAAATGGAAATTGGGACTACAAAGTTGCAATATTGCACATTCATGGAAGTTTGCAGGACATACCATCATCACTACTGATGGTGCCCACAAGTCAAGATGATTCTTGCCCAACTGAACAGAATTCAGTCTGTCCCTAACTCTTGTCCAGCCTCATAGCTGGTTGAACAGTGATGCGTTTGGTCTCCACCAGTGGCGTAGCCAGGGGTGTATTACTGGGGGTTAGAACCCCCCTTTTGGAAATTTTACAAAAAACAAACAGAAACTGGTAATGATCATATACGAGGGCAGATCAAAAAATAAGTTGCACTTCCCAGTTATGGCCATTTATTACACCACCTATATAACAGCAACACGCATGTAATGACATACAATGTAACGTCACTTTTCCACATAGTTTCCAAGCGACTCCAAACATTTCTGCGAACGCACAACCAACGTGTCGATGCCGGATGCATAGAAAGTTCCTCAAGCGTTCTGCAACCACACGGAGAGAGCGGCCTTCACCTCCTCATTGGTCTGGGAATGTCGACCACCGTTCTGTCTAATGATCACATTCACACTGTTGACATTTGCACGGGTCCTGGACGTTGCGGGCCTACCCTCGCGATATTCGGCTGTGATATTCGTGCGTCCGGCTTCGAACTGCTGACACCACTTTACGGTCCCTTGCCAGGAAATGGCCCGCTCCCCATACACAGCACTAATTTTACGATGAATGTCCGTGCAATTCTTCCTTTTGGCCCATAGGATTCGTATTGTCGCATGCACCTCATATTTGGAGTGAACGTCCGGTCGACGAGTCATTGCTTTTGGCCGCTATTCACACCATACAAGACGAGACACCACAGCGACCTGCTTAACAGATGTGTGGGCAGTGTCTGTCCCTTTCTCCGCTGTGCCCACGTTTGCGACACACAGCACGCTGCTGCAGCGCGTTAGTGCAACTAACTTTTTGATCCACCTTCGTATATTATTTCAATAGTATAGATCCCTCCTGCGGCGCTCACAAGCGACCGATCGTGAAAAATGAGCACTCAAATGAAAGAGAATATACATTAGCAGTGACACATTGCACTCTAATTTCATAAATATCTATAATTTCTTTTAAAAAATGACTTAAAAAATCTGTACGAAGTGTGCGATTTGCAGATACTGTTTCTGCAGGAAGATACGCTCCATAATTGCTGTCCACTTAACATTTTGGCCGCTGTGACACCTGTTTCATGTCATTTTAACATTCTGAGTTCTTTCCTTGATCATTTTGCATGGATTTCAGAAACAGTAATTTAACGGAATGAGTAGGCTACTCAAATCGTATAATTTCATAAATATCAAATAACCGGTGAGTGTTACGGCTAAGCTGTCAATCAATGGACTCAGCACACAAATGACATTAGCAGTGACAAATTGCATTCTAATTTCATAAATATCAATTTTTAAAGAAGTGTGCGATTTGCAAATACTGTTGCTGTAGGAAAATACGCGACATCATTGCTATTCAGTTCGCATTTTGGCCATAGGGACACCTGAAACATAAATAGTGTTCTATAATCATTTGATTCAAATAAAAACATAACAACCTTTCTCCTTAAGTCTCTTACTATAAACCTATTAGGGAAAGTGTGGCTTATGAACATGCGAGATTTCTCGCACCTGTCCGCTAGTAATAATAATAATAAGCTAAATAAATATTTCTTGAATTAAATAATGGCACTTGCTGATGATTCTATAACTCATACTATGTGGGAAATCGGTATGGTTGTGATTCTTTTCTGCATCACCAGGTGATGTACTGTTGTCGCCCTTCGGCCCAGCTACACAAGTCTTCATAACAACGCATTCCTCCCAGGGTTGCCAATCTAGCTTTTTCCCCACTAAATGTAGGTTTTTTCAAACTGAGCCTAGCACAAATCATCATCATCATCATTATCATCTCGCATAGTTTCCAGCCACTGGCCGGGTCTGTTTGGAACACAAGCCTCTCCAACGTCTTCTGTCTTCCCACCATCTCTCAGCCTCCACTCTTGTCCAGTCTTCTCCTCTCTTCATCTCGCTTTCTTCCACCCCCTTCAGCCACCTGTCTCTCGGTCTTCCTATCGGTCTCTTTCCTTCCCACATCGTCTCGTGTATCCTCCTGAGTATCCTCTTCTCCTCCATTCGTTTTACATGTCCATACCATCTAAGTCTAGATTTCTCTATACCATCTTGTAATGGTTCTTCCTTCATTAATTCTCTGGTCCTCTCATTTCTTATTCTGTCCATCTTTGTAGCTCCAATACTGCTTCTCAAGAACCTCATCTCACTGGCCTGTATTTTGCTCTTCTCCCTTCCTTTCATAACCCAGGTCTCCGAGGCATATGTCAGGATAGGGACATAGTACATCCAATATATGACTTTTTTGCTGTTCTGAGGGACATCCTTGCACCATATCATGCTTGTGACACTCTGCTTCTGCTTGTCTCCCCTGCTCATTTATTTCTCTATCGTTTCTTCCATTATCTTGTATCAGGCTTCCCAGATACTTAGCACAAATAATAATTTTAAATCTTGCCTATCTTTCTTCCTTTTCTTAGCGGGAGTTGTATATAAATTAATCTAGTTTTGATTAAAAATTAAATGTTTTAATAAGGACCTAGAAAATTCTGTGGGTTCATTAACATTAATATGGAGATCGTTGTTGACTTCTTGAGTATAAGATAGCAGAGTTGCTTCAAGTTATTATTTTCTGCAATTCTCCAAATTACAGTTATCTACCAGATAATATAACCCCTCCCAGTGGCCGATCTTGGCTATGCTACTGGTCTCCACTGTACTCACATTTCCACAATGTGCGGTTTAGAGAGCTGTACTGATATCTGAAAAATCCAGTACTTGGCGGATAAAAACTATACAGCATTGTACAGTGAGATTCTTTTGCTGGAGCGGGGTCGGCATCCGACTGCCGGGCGGGTGCGCCGTCCGCCAGCCAACCGAGCTCGGGCTGCAGGTTTGCGCGAGGCGGAGGCGAGCTAGCCTGGGTCATTAAAGTCATTAAGTCACTAAACTTTCATCAACAAGGGTGTGTAGTGTCAGTGCACAGATAAGAAGCTAACATACACAACAGCTGCAAGATTTAATTAAAGAAGCACAGATGTTCTTTTTTATTTCTTGGGAATCTGGATGAACTCACGTCACCAGTTAAAGGTTAGAACTTATCTTTTCACAGAAGATGCTAAAAATGTTCTCCTTCAGCTGACAGACAGTAACTTTGGAAGTTACATTGTTACATTATGTAGCTACTGTACCCCCCTGCGTGTGTGGCGGCTTTGGTGGCGTAGTCGGTAGGATGCTGAGCTTCTATGCCCAAGATAGCGGGTTCAAACCCGGCCGAAGCCGTCGGATTTTTTAAGAGCGTTAAAAATCCCTCAGTATGCCTTCCTTTGGAGGAGAAGTAAAGCCGGCGGTCCCATGTCATAGATTTATGGCATGTTAAAGAACCTTCCACTAATTGCACCTGTGTGAAGCTAAATTGGATAGGTTAAGAATGTAAACAACGCTCTTAGGTTTCTACGTTCGTTGCCAAGAGCCGACTACGGTGGCGTCTAGTAGCTAAGTTCTGAACTTGGCCTAGTAGTCGTTGACGGTGGCGCTTAGCGGCAAAAGTAGGAGCTATTTGAAAAATTCTAAGTTGCAGTACTTAAATTAAAAAAACAATAACACACACTAATACAGTCATCACAATTAACACCGGTTATCAGACAGATTCTACACACACCCAAAGTACACGGGGTTACATGACCGCGTTGTCGCAGCCCCTAAACTAAAGAACCAACCAACCCCTGCGTGATTACTGTGATTAATCGAAGCACGGACCTAAGTCCATTTGATGTTCAATTGTGGGGTAATTTAAAATACAAAGTGCACAGATCAATTACCCTTACTCTAGTGGAGCTGGAGAACAATATACAGCAGCAGATATCCCTCACAACAGAAGGGAATTACAACGTGTAAACGCTAATTTATTTACTCGGTACAATGCCTGTCTGTCAGCTGTAGAACACATTCAGCATCTCCTGTGGATAGGTAAGTTCTTTAATCATGATTTGCTGGTGAATTTACCATTAATTAATGTACCTTGTTACAGTTTCCACCTGCTCGCAATCCGCGGTGCGAGCTCGGTTGGTCGGCAGCCGGCCGCCGGTCCCACTCCAGCAAAAGAATCACCCTGTAGATAAATTTGAGTAATTTATATATAACAGTAAGTTCCTACAGGCATCTTGATAACTTACATTTCTTGCTGTTTGCTTTATCTATGCTGATGCCTGAGTTGAAACCTGAAAAGCTGCGGTATTTGAGTATATAAGAAATACACAGCTTTGTCATCGACTGCCATGGTTAACATACAATATTTGAATGGGGTCCGCAACATAACGCTGCAAGCGCCAAATTTATCGAAAATGAGTTTCAGTCACAGAATATTTCTTATCTTTTTCTCCGTCATCTAGTGACATCTGCCGGGGAGTAATGAGGAGTCGAAATTGGCAGTCAGAAAACATTGCAGGAGAACAAATAACGGCCACGTCAACACAAGTGTCACTAGTGGGTTCCATGTTGAATGATACGAATAAGTTATGATCAGCCAGGTGATAGTTCATTAGTAAATAGTACAGATGACGATCGTCAACTACCTGACAGGCCGGATATCAGTAATAACTAGGGCTCGTATTTTTAGGTGCTAAAAATCGGGAAAATATTTATTTTTTATGTATTAAAAATACCTGAAATATGTGACAAAAAAGTAAAAAAAATTAATTATCACGAACGCAATTTATTCTATGTCTCACTGACTGCTGAAGCATTACAATACACAACGAGATACATCTTCAGGTTGTCCATAAATGACCAACGATTATCGCGAAACACTTCTTCTGAAGGCATGAAACTGTGGCAATATGTTTCTTGGCCTTGAGGTGTTGTGCAACTTGAGATCGCTGTTCAGCTTTGATTGCTTTCCCACAACAGAAAGCCCCCATAAGAAGTCAAATTATCTTTAAATTCTGCAACAGATGATAACTTGTAGTTGTTTTTACTTTAGGCATCGTAGAACTGCCTTACACTTCACAGTGCCAGAAATGAACTGCATGTGTGTGACACTGGTTCCAGGTAGCTGGGAGAGGTCTAGCATGTGGTGTAATATGGCTATGAACAAGGAATTCCCCGGCTTCCACAGTAAGTGGCAAGGGGCGACAAGTTAAGAATAACACTGTTGCAAGCTGGCACACGCTCTGCATGAAGATTAGATAGCTCACAGATTCTTCCCTGTTGAAGTAACACAGAACAAAAATGCAATAAATTGAAAGATCTAGCATACTGATTTTTTTTAATGTAAATATTTTGTCTTTTTGTATGCTAATAAGTGAAAAGCAGGAATTTATCTATTCATAGAAAAAATGCTTAAAATATGTATTTACATAAAAAAATATTTACTTACCTAAAAATCCGAGCCCTAGTACTAACAAAAGGATAAATACATTGAATTTCTTTGTCATTGTAAATTTCGATTTACAGAAGTGAAAAGTGATGCTTCCAACTTTCCAGCTACGAAGGAGGTCTCAGATCCTCCGACGAGTTACCACTCACGTGTCTAAATTAAGAGGCACTGTGTTATTTGTTCCATATTGTCTGCACTGTGTTCAAAAAAGGGAAAGGAGCTGTGTATGGGCTATCATACTAGTAAAGATAATTTCAAAGTCACCCACAACTATTAGATTTCATTCAACCACGGTTGGTTGGTTCTTAAGTTTAGGGGCTGCGACAACGCGGTCATGTAGCCCCATGTACTTTGGGTGTGTAGAATCTGTCTGATAACTGGTGTTAATTGTGATGACTGTATTAGTGTGTGTTATCTGTTATTTTAATTTAAGTACTGCAACTTAGAATTTTTCAAATAGTTCCTACTTTTGCCACCAAGCGCCACCGTCAACGACCACTAGGCCAAGTACAGAACTTAGCTAGTAGACGCCACCGCAGTCGGCTCTTGGCAACGAACATAGAAACCTAAGAGCTTACATTCTTAACCTATCCAATTTAGCTTCACACGGGTGCAATTAGTGGAAGGTTCTTTAACATGCCATAAATCTATGACATGGGACCGCCGGCTTTACTTCCCCTCCGAAGGAAGGCATACTGAGGATTCAACCAAGGACCACAGAATAGATCTCAAGGGCAAAATATGTATTTTATAAGTTTCATGACTTAACATTAACTCAAGAAGCGCCGAGGATCGCTAAAAGTGGCTCACTGCGCTTTCCTGTACTGCCAAGATTGCTTAGTAGATACATGTTTTCTTTACAGTTATGACTAGGGAACGGATTTATAAGTAAATACATATATCTTTGTGAAGCTAAACTTAATTATATTTTGTATTATCTTTACAAATCATGGTGTGTGGAGTTGAAAAATGGAGTATTTATTTTCCATATTTTCCCATATTTTGGAGATTAGAACATAATGTTTCATATTCTTAGTCATTAAGGTCAATACAGTCCATATTTCGGCAAAATAAAGTATTAAATTCTATTAAATTAGCAGTCCTGTCAATAATGGAGAAACATTTAATATATTAACTGGGGTGCAACTCGTCATCACGCCTGTCCACGCCTGAGTTGATAAGGTAAGGTGATAGCGGCATGGTGAAAGAGAGATGAGTGAACCCGGAAGAGGTGAGATCAGCTGAGCATCAGATCACTCATAACATCGACTATGTCTGTCCCATAATTTCGTTACTCAGGAAATCCCATTCATCGACGATATGCCAGTAGTTTCCTGATTATTTCGTAATTCGCGCATTCCCCTTGATGGTGCAATACCTCCATCTACTGTAGTTCCTACCAGTGATTCACAGTTTGAATTATCAGTGAGACGGATCGTAGTGTTCTTGTACATACCGCTATGTCTACAAGTGCAGTGTTTTCAGTTGCCTATTGACATTCATTGAATACATTAACATTGTTACAAGATGCCTAAAGTAGCACAGTCAACCAGTTTAAAATTAAAAAGTTACATAACAGAATTTAAAGAAGATGGTTATCAACTGACAGTAAAGTATTATTTTGTAATTTGTGTCAATGTTCAGTGGCATCTACTCAAAGGTTCCTGGTGTAACAACACATTTCAACCAGTAAACATCAGACTAACAAACTATGAAATTCCAAGCTGAGACAGTTGTTTCTGACACAACCATCAACTTCGAGTGTAACGTCCGAGTTCAACACCGATCTCTGCTGACATCCCTCTCTTCAAACTGAATAATCAGTAATTCAGGGAATTCCTTGAGAAATATACTAACCGAACTATCCCAGATGAGTCAACGTTCAGAAAAACCTATGTTTCAGCCATATACGATGAAACTGTTCAGAAGATAGGACAAGAAATTAAAGACGTTCGATTTGGGTTTCCATTGACAAGACGACAGACAAAGAAGGTAGGCTAATTGGCAACGTAATCATTGGTTTGTTAAGTGAAGATTATTGTAAACGGATTTTTTTACACTGTGATGTTCTAGAAAAGTGCAATAACAAAACTATAGCAAAACTGTTCAATGAAACTATGGGTATCCTCTGGCAACAGGGCGTTCAGTATGATAAAGTGTTACTTTTTATTAGCGATGCCGCACCTTATATGATGAAAGCCGGAGAAGTATTGTGTGTTGTATATCCTAAGATGACTCATTTAACTTGTGTAGCACATGCCTTTCATCGTGTGGCAGAAGTGGTAAGAGGCAATTACCCCAAAGTAGATCTATTGATTTCCTCAGTGAAAAAAGTTTTTGTCAAAGCCCACAAAAGAGTTCATCTTTTGAAAGAAATGTACCCAGAAATTCCAATACCTAAGCCAGTTCTAAGTAGGTGGGGTATGTGGCTGCAAACGGTTGAATACTATGCTGAATATATAGACTCCATTAAGAACGTTCTGCATGCTATGGACTCTGAAGATGCAGCCTCAATTGAAGCTGCGCAAACAGTTGTTTGCGACACAAGTGTGAGGAATGACTTGATTTACATTCAGCATAATTTTTCATGCATCACAAAAACACTCAAAAGTCTCCAAAACTCGCATCTCTCACTTTCTGAAAGTTTTGAAATTGTGAATAGAACTATGAAACAGCTAAATCATGGTACAGGTAAAGTTGCAGATGTAGCAAAAATGAAGATGGACACTGTACTTTCAAAGAACCCTGGATATGAAAGAACGGAAAAGGTTGCTGCAATTATGTGTGGAAATTTAAGTGTCAAATTAACGTTGGATTTAACCCTAGCAGACGTTGTAAAGTTTAAATATGCCCCCATTACCTCTTCTGATGTTGAACGAAGTTTCAGTCAATATAAATCGGTACTTAGGGACAATAGGAAAAGATTCACTTCCCAGCACTTAAAAGAACATTTTGTGATCCATTACCGGGTGAGTTAGCCGTGGTCGTTACGGCATGACTGCTGGCAGTCGCTCACATCCGGGAGGAGAGGAGGTTCGAATCCCCCTGCCGGCAACCTTGAAGATGGTCTTCTGTGGTTTCCCATCTTCCTTCCAGGCAAATGCCGGGGTTGGTCCCTAACTATAGGCCACAGCCGCTACCTTCCAACTCCTCGTCCTTACATTCCAACTTTCCTCCCCAACGGTACTTGTAGCTCCGTCTCGAAGCAGCTACAAAACTGGCGAACCAAACATGTCCTCGGGCACTCCCGGCACTAAAAGTCATACTCTAAAAAAAAAAAAAAAAAGTGATCCATTGTTTTGGTGACAGGAATTAAAATATTGCGTGTTCTTCAAAGATCATATTAAAATGAGAAATACAGCATAATGGTTCATGTAGATCTACTTTCTATAGCTTCTTTCAACTTTGATATCAAATAGAAATGATAGTTTTTTGTAATTTTAAGTCCATATATAATTCCATATTTCAATAAAAATAACTAAATAGGTATATGTACATATTTCATGAATTATTAGTACATATAAATCCGTTCCCTGGTTATGACATATGTTTGTGAAATATTTGTACTGTGTCAATGTAAATGTCTCTTATTCACGCATATCACCACTATTGTCACTTTTGAAAGTATTTGTGTGAGTTTCATTTCTACGAATCTCGGTATGTAGTAGTTGTCATGGAACTGTGGTAAACATCAAACAGGGCGGCCAGATTATCGACGACATTGCTAACTGAATCAGATATTTTACAAGCTTCCGATGAGGTTAGTGACTATAGTGATTTTGAAGACAGTGAAATTGAAAGTGATAGTGATTCTGAGGACAGTTAAATTCCAGATGAGACTGGAGGAAGCTTGGAAAATTTGTCAGATGACGATACACCATTGTAGATCAGACTTTTATCAGGCACATGTAAATAGGCCTGCACAATTACCAGATAGGTTTCAACAGGTGATTCATCCTGAAGTAGGTACGTGAAGGAAAAAGCGAATGTTTTCTTCTTTTTCCCCTATTGGGACACAAAAAGTGCTTCAGACATGTTAATTATGGACTGATTTTCACCAAGCATTTAGCATTATTTCAAAATTGTATAAACAACATTTTGTATATTTCAGTTTTTCTTGTTATGATGAATCATTTTTGTGCAAAAGAGTTTTCTAAATAACAAAATGCAAACCAACAAAAATATTTGCTTTGTAAGAAGGGTCGGTTCTTACATTTTCACTTTTTATTTATTTTTAGCCTATTTTCAATTTTGAAAAAATAGGATTATGAGATCACCTTTTGTCCGTATGTGTGTGTGCGTGTGTGAGGAGTGTGTGTGTGTGCCCCCCCCCCCCCCTAATAAAATCTAAACGACTGGAGCTATTTCAATGAAGCTCGGAAAGTTCATAGCACTATTCCGGGCGACCCCGATCGTGCCCTTCAAATTTTGTTACGTCTCACCAATTCAACATGGCGGCTGTGCGAAATATTTCACCAGGATTCAATATCTCTGAAACTATTACCGATATCACCCTGGAATTTTGTATGGTGACAGAGGGAACTACTAGAAGTTCACTTATGTGACCTTTGAAAACCTGGTAACTAAATAACCAACATGGCGGCCAAGCGAATTTGCGACTTTTAAATAGACGTTTCTCGCGAGTTAACCAACCAAACGCAATGAAACTTGGTACAGTATATGTTTATACACATTGTAATGCACCGACATCTAACTTCGTTCAATTGTTTACATAACCTCAATATGGTGGCTGTGCGAAATATTTCACCGGCATTCTATATCTCTGAAACTATTACAGGTATCACCCTGAAATTTTGCACGGAGATAAAGGGCACTACTGGAAGTTCATCTATGAGACTTTCAAAAACCGGTTGACTACAAAACGAACATGGCGGCCAAGCGAAGTTGAAAGTTTTAAATAGACTTTTCTCGCGATTTAATGATCCAAGCGCAATGAAACTTGGTACAGCAAATGTTTATATACATTGTAATGCACTGGTATGTAATTTAGTTCAATTATTTACATAACCTCAAGATGGCAGCTGTGCGAATTTTTAAATTAAGTTTTTGTTTCTTGTGTCGTAATCATGCGATCGAAATGAAAGTTTGAATAATGAACATACGCAATAATTTTCCTTTAAAGGTACATGACTCTAAGGCCTGTACATATAACAATCCAACATAGCGACCATCCGAATTATTTAGAAGGTTCTCAATATCTACGAATCTATTACAGCAATCAAACTGAACTTTTTAATGTTCATAGGGGCTATGGACATAAGTTCACCTATAGGACTTTCAATAACCTGGTGATCACAAATCCAACATGGCGGCGGAGCGAAGTATAAATATTCACATGGTCGTTTCTCGCAATTTAACCATCCGAGTGCAGTGACACTTGGTACAGTGAATCCTTATACAAATGTTAATCCACTGGCATCTAATGTTTTTCAATTGTTTCCATACCGACAAGAAGGCATTTGTGCGAAATTTTAAAATCTCGTTTTTACATCTTGTGTACTAATCATGCGGTTGAAGTTTGAATACTACACGTACACAATAATCTTCATGTAACAGTACATAACACTAAGCCCTACATATATAAAAGTCCAACATGGCGACCACCCAAAATATTTAGACGGTTCTCAATATCTACGAATCTATTACAGCAATCAAACTGAAATTTAGTATGTTGATAGGGGCAATTAACATTAGTAGGATATATGAAAATAGGCTTTATAGTTCTTCACGGAACTACTTGTTTTAAATTGTGAGACAACCCTTTCTGATCAAGATGGTGCATAATTATATTGTTAGTTTCTGAATGTATTTAATTTAGTATTTAGTTTTATAAGATACAAGCTGTACCCGGCATGCGTTGCAATGCCAATCAAAGAAAGTGTTGGCGTTGAAATTCTGTTTCTTGAAGTGCTTTTGGATACACAACATGTTAACTGCCTCTAAGCTATCGTAAAATGGATTTTCTAATTTAGAACCATTCGTGGAAGCGTGCACAACAACTTTCAAAAGTTTCATCGCTGTCACTCATTTGTTGAATCTACTCGTACGCTACCTGTTGTGAAATGGATTTACTAAGTCGAAACCCTTCCCTGGCGTGTACACAGTAACTCATCAATGATTCATCGCAATCGGATGAATTGTATATGCACGTATACGGGGTTTTGTTTAAACGATTCGTGCGCTGTCACTCATTTGTTGAGTCTACTCGTGCGCTACCTATTGAGAAATGTATTACTAAGTCGAAGCCCTTCCCTGGCGTGTACACAATAACTCATCAAGTTTTCATCGCAATCGAAGAATGTTATATGAACGCAATAGGAGATTTTGTTGAAACGCTTCGCGCGTCGTCACCCATTTGTTGCATCTACTCTTGCGCTACTTATTGTGAAATGGATTTACTAAGTCCCCTTCCCTGGCGGGTACACAATAACTGATCAATGTTTCATCGCAATCGGATGAATAGTATATGAACGCATACCTGATTTTGTTTAAACGATTCGCGCTCCGTCACTCATTTGTTGAATCTACTCGTGCGCTACCTACTGTAAAATGTATTTACTAAGTTAGAAACCGTCACGTAAGTGTCCACAACATCTCACCCAAGTTTCTTCGCTATCGGACTAATGGGATATGAAGACATAGGGGACTGTATTGAAACGCTCCGCATGTCGTCGTTCATTTGTCGAATCTACTCGTGTGCTACCTACTGTGAAATGTATTTACTAAGCCAGAAACCTTCCTTGGAGTGTCCACCATATTTCACCCAAGTTTCACCGCTAACGGCAGAATGGTATATGACCTTATACGGGACGTTGTTGAAACGCTTCGCGCGTCGTCCCTCATTTGTTGAATCAACTTGTGCGCTGCATATTGTATAGTGGATTTACTAAGCCAGAAATTTTCCATGACGTGTACACAACATCTCACCCAAGTTACATAGCTACGGACGAATGGTACATGAATGCATACGGGACTTGGTTGAAACGCTTCGCGTGTCGTCGCTCATTTGTTGATTCTACTCTTGCGCTACATATTGTAATATGGATGTACTCAGCCAGAAACCTTCCCTGGAGTGTACACAACATCTCACCCAAGTTTCATCGCAATCGGATGAATGGTATGTGAACGTATACGGGACGTTGTCGAAATGCTTCGCGCGTAGTCACTCATTTGTTGAATATAAACGTGCGCTTCGTATTGCAAAATGGATTTACTTAGCCAGAAACCTTTCCTGGAGTGTACACAACAATTCACCAAACATTTATCACTATCAGACGACTGGTATATGACTTTATACGGGACTTTGTTGAAACGCTTCGCGTGTCATCGCTCATTTGTTGAATCTACTGGTGCGATACCTATTGTAACATGTATGTACTAAGCCAGAAACCTTCCCTGGAGTGTACACAACATCTCACCCAAGTTTCATCGCTATCGGATGAATGGTATATGAAATTATATGGCACTTTGTTGAAACGCTTCGCGCGTCGTTGCTCATTTGTTGATTCTACTCGTGATCTACCTATTTTTAAAGGGATTTACTAAGCTAGAAAACTTCCCTGGAGTGCACACAAAATCTCAGCCTAGTTTCATCGCTATCGGACGAATGGTATATTGACACAAACGTGACTTTGTTGAAATGCTTCGCGCGTCGTAGCTCATTTGTTGAATCTACTTGTGCGCTGCCTATTGTAAAGTGGATGTACTAAGCCAGAAAATTTCCCTGCAGTGTACACAACATTTTACGCAAGTTTCATAGCTATCGGACGAATGGTATATGAATGCATACGGGACTTGGTTGAAACGCATTGCGTGTCGTCGCTCATTTGTTGAATCTACTTGTGCGCTATCTACTGTGAAATGTATTCATTAATTTTGAAACCTTCACGTAAGTGTACACAACATCTCACCCAAGTTTCATCGCTATCGGACGAATGGTATATGAACACATACGGGACTTTGTTGAAATGCTTCGCGCATCGTCGCTCATTTGTTGAATCTACGCGTGCGCTACCTATTGTAAAATGGATTTACTAAGTCAGAAACCTTCCTTGGAGTGTACTCGACATCTCACCCAAGTTTCATCGCAATCGGACGAATGGTATATGAACGCATAGGAGACATACCCACAGACAGACAAACTATCACGTAACATTGATTTTTATATATATAGATTTTCTAATGCCATACGTTTTCAGCATGAACACCTGGCACTACAGAAAATACCGTAGCATTGGCACTTACAGGATTAATAAAAATCCACATGTAAATTTTTTTCCAATATCGTAATTTAATTATGCAGCTGAGGGTTTATGTGATGTAAGAAATGCTGCAGCAAAAGAGTTAAAACATCATCAAAGTTACTCGATTAAAATCATACTTATTGTATTTCTAGTCCTCAGTATTCCTGTTTCTACGGTGTCCGAGGTGAGATGAGTTTCTATGTGGCAATGGTTTTATGGCCAAATGCCCTTCTTTGTGCTACATTCAAGAGAGGAAGGAAAGAAGCTTGCAGTTTTATGAGACTGTTAACCTCACAGTCATAAACCATGGGACCTCCTTTGTAGGTAGAATCCAAATCACAGGATGTGATGTTTCACCTTGAAAATTGCATATACCTTAACAGGGAATCAAACCCAGTCATCCTTGGTGACAGGCAAGCAGCTTGACTGCTGCATCATCAACTCCACAACATCATGAGAGGACATAATGAGAAGGTAAGGTAGATGAAATAGAGCTAGGAGTTGGAAGGAAGTGACCAATGGCTTATTCCAAGATACCCATCCCGGTATTTACCTGGAATCGAAAACAGTAAGCCATAGGAAACCTTTTCAAGTGTGTCCAGCGATAGGGTTTAGTTAGTTGGTTATTGTTGTTTTAAGGGGAAGAACTATGAGGTCATCTGCCCCTCTTAACACAGATTAAAGAATACAAATTTCGAATTGAATTTAAAATTTTGAGGTGGACACCTAAATTTGAAAAGGCCTAAAATTAATAAAACAAAAAATTAAATAAAATAATAATTATAAAAATAAACAAAAATTATGGAAAAACAAAATATTATCATTCAAAAACGAACAAGTTTTGAGTCAATGTTCACTGGAAAATTTCGATTTCTGGCCCTAACCCAGTCTCACTTATAAAGCGGATAACACGATCAGCAGTCACCGCATCATCGGCTAATATAAGTTTGAGTTTCATCTGCAAACCAAGGTTTATTCGTAAGCCAGCAAGATTCACACACTTTGTTAAAATGTGGGCCATGTTGAAAACAGCTCAACAGGTACAAAGTGGGGGTCTTCCCTTCTCATTAGGTATGAGTGGGTGGATCTTGTATGACCTATCCTTATCCTACACAAGTTAGTTAGTTATTGTTGTTTTAAGGGGCAGAATTACGAGGTCATCTGCCCCTCTTAACACAGATTAAATACAAATTTGGAATTGAATTTAAAATTTTGAGGTGGACGCCTAAATTTAAAAAGACCAAAACCCGGGGCACAAAGCCTACACAAAATGACAGACTCTCTCCGAGGCCGGAAAGAGCTCCGCCACACGTGAGTAGTTCTCTTGATCGCTCTCAGTTGACTGGGCAGTGGGTCAGCTAGCCACTGACTCTCCCAAAATGCCAGAACTTGTAGGCGTAACTGAGAGCGAATATCTCTAGTGGGTACCTCCATTGGGCGAGGTGGTAGTGATACCGCCTCTTTTGCAGCTTGATCCACTAACTCATTTCCCGCAATTCCGATGTGGCTTGGAAGCCACAGAAAGGTGATTAGCGATAGGGTTTGAACCTACTCATCTTCTGAGTGTGGATATAACCTGGCTCCATGGCCTTGTGCTGTAGCACTCATTGTTCAGCAAAGAAGAAGTCCAGGATTACAATAAGAAACAACCAAACAAGTTATTACCATGAAATTCTGTAATTATGCTTGTTATTTGTTACGTTCCATCTATGATGTATCTACTATTCTTTACACATGTGAATAAGAAATGATGTAGCTTAAATTATAGAATGTGATTTTTACATCTATGCAAGCAAGGGAGATCAATTAAAATTCAAAGCCATGGCTGCACCGATGAATGATGAAGTAACCTGTGATTTGATTCGAATCTTCTTCAGGGTGTCGAGCGATGATCTTTCTTCAAATTCCCGTATTTCCCGTACGAAAATCCACCAAATTCCCGTATATTTTAGAATCCTCTAAGACTAAAGCTCGCATACCGAATGGCTGAAAAATGAATCTTAAAGCGCGAATCAAGATTTTCTGGCGTAAGTGTAACTGCATTTTTGGAGATACTTCCGCAGCCCACGGGTGATTGCGAGATTTAGACCTAATCCGTAACGTGAGCAAAGCGCGAGCGCGTGAGTGAACTTTCTCGCAGATGCGATGAGATTCTACGAACACAAATTAAATACCGTTTACCTGAGAAGAGCTGATATAAATGACTGTTTTACTGAGGAGGGTTGAGAGAGCAGAGAATAGGAGTGTAGCATAATAAATGTTTACGGGAAGTGACTGAATTGTGTGGTACCGTAACCGTATAGAGTTTCCATGAGTTAAAATGGCACCGAAGCTTATGCATAGCGAACTTACGGTCCGCGAATCTCCATTTGATTTTCGTTGGCAGTGAATCGTTCGTTCGTGATTATCTTCTTTATTATTTCGGATTGTGGTTTTGTTTTTAGGCGTTCAACTTATGAAATAAGAACTAGAGGGTTGGCCTTTCATGAATATTCCAAAGACAAGTGTCTCCTAAAAGAGAAATTAGTAAAACTTCCCATCAGAGACGACCATAACAAACAGCTTGCCTACAAAGTGTGCGATCTGCACATTTCAAACGACAGTGGTCAAACATATCTTAGACTACAATAATTAAGTTGGTGCAAATTAAATAAGTGAGAATATTATTATAATTTGCTATCCGGCTGTTATATTAGTATATTATGCATTGACGTGACCCGTTTAAATGATAAATTGTAACGGATGCTACGAGTTATAGGCTATTCGCCATACCGGTAGGTCTAATATTCACTAACAACGCATCGTTTCTTCTGTAATATTTATTTAATCGTTATAATTATAATAGCCTATCTATTAGCCCTTATTTAACCAATAATCATTTTATAATTCTATACATATTCCAAGTATTGCAAGAAAGCGATATTTGATAGCACATGCGGTTCCACCTTAAAATCCAACCGTGCCCAGTTTTCAGTACCTATGGAAAATATTACCGTAAGTTAATAAACCAAACAACTGGCGACAATTTCTTTTGAAATGCTTATTTACATCTTCACCCCAGTCTACGTCAAGTACCATACGGTAATCACTGGAAGGGTAGGGGGGTTATGACCTCAATTTCACAAAAGAACGAACCTCATTTTGCATGAATTATGGACCCGAATCCTAATGGAGGTATGGATTGTCTGCATTTGGAAATATGTTAGTCAATAATTTAAAACAAGATGCCAGAAAACTAAATAAAAAATGCTGTGTGCCTACTACGGTGCAAAGTTGCTCCGTGAAATAAATACACCTCGCCAAGATTTTACGACGTGCACAGTTAAATACAATCATCCAATTGGAGAAACACTTTCTTTGTCACGATCTTATACGCAATTCAAACATAAACAGCTGTAGCCTAATTTACGGGAAAATGTGCAACATTTAGAGACTACGAGTGTTGTATGTGGCACAACGTTAGCTGACATTTCGCAGCATTAATACATAAGGAATGGACAAATGCAGAGCTTTCTCACTGCACACAGCTGAAGATCATATAATTCTTGGTGCATTTTACGTTCTCTTAACTACAATAATTTGCTTAGTTACATGCAAGGAAAATTGTAGTACACAGTTCCCATTGCTTCTATTACCTGACTACTAAACCAGAAGCTGGTAATACATAACCATACGCCGGTGGCGTGTCCTATGGCATATGAAAGATCGAAAGAAAATGTAAGCTCTAGAGGAGCCCGGAACAAGCGATACAATTTTCTACACTACTGAAATAGTCAAAATACCCTTTGTAATAATGAATAATAATTTTGGGGGTCATGTAGTAATAGATGTTACCCACCCACTATCCCTTTTTAGATCACGATTTCTATAGTAAAATTGGAGGTATGTCCGCTATTACACGCGTAAATTATGGGACAAATACAGTATTGCCCAGCCCGCGCATTCGGTACTGACAGCCTTCCGGTCACTTTGCCCCGCTTTTCCTCTCCGCAACCCACGGTCGCCACATAACAAGACCCTACGTCCAACCGCCACACGGCAAGAATTATGAGCATGCTTCTCACCTACACCCTGTGTTTCGAAGGAAACAACGCGAAGGATATGCCGGGAGCTTGGAACAGCTGAGCTGTGTTGCTAAGTTTTTAGTGTTGTAAATCAACTGATTCGAATAAAACACAGCGCTACACTTCAGGCATTATTTCAGTACAATTATACGTATTATATTTTAAAAACCGATCCTGAGTCAACGCCGAGGACATTCAAACAGAGAAATACGATACTTTTAGATGAATAAATAAATTACACACCGAAGCTATGATACCTTTATCATAGGTATTCAATTCAATAAATACGACAAAGAGGGCAAACACTCTACAGCTAATGGATATAAAAAACCTCACATTGCAATGATTATCCTTCAACATGAAACAAGAGTCTGAGTGGAGGTCGCTCACAGCTTACTGCAGTAGTTGACAGATAACACCATGCACACTCACTGAATCGCGACTCTCTACGGTTAATATTAGCTTTCGTGATAAAGCAAAAAGTAAAGTTAAGGTAAAGACACTGAGCACTGAAATAAGCCCCTCTGTGGCGATATTAGTTAGTTAGTTAGTTAGTTATTGTTGTTTTAAGGGGCGGAACTACGAGGTCATCTGCCCCTTGTGGCGATATTATTACCGTGGTTTTATATTGTCGAATTGTAGGCTATTGAATGACGGACGGTATTTTGAACACTATGCCGGGAAACAATAGCCTGTGCTCTATTATCAATTGATGCAAGCAACTGACACCGTTACTTTTCATTGTGGTGATGGATGACATAATGACCCGAGTGGCACAAGTAATTGGGGACGGAAAGATGAAAGCAATGGTGTTTGCAGATGATTTGATGATTTGGGGAAACAAGGAGGAGGAGGTACAGGAACAGTTGGACGTGTGGGAAGGAATAATACAAGGATATGGGATGAAATTTAGCATAAATAAGAGTGAGATGGTGATCACAACAAGGAAGAAGGAAAGAACCACAACGGGAATAACAATTGGTGGGGAACAGCTGAAGAAAGTGGAGAGTTTTAAGTATCTGGGAAGCCTGATACAAGATAATGGAAGAAACGATAGAGAAATAAATGAGCGGGGGAGGCAGGCAGAAGCATTTCGGAGGAGTGTGAGAAGCATGTTATGGAGCAAGGATGTCCCTCAGAACAGCAAAAAGATCATATATCGGACGTACTATGTCCCTATCCTGACGTATGCCTCGGAGACCTGGGTTATGAAAGGAAGGGAGAAGAGCAAAATACAAGCCAGTGAGATGAGGTTCTTGAGAAGCAGTATTGGAGCTACAAAGATGGACAGAATAAGAAATGAGAGGACCAGAGAATTAATGAAGGAGGAACCATTACAGGATGGTATAGAGAAATCTAGACTTAGATGGTATGGACATGTAAAACGAATGGAGGAGAAGAGGATACCCAGGAGAGTACATGAGACGAAGTGGGAAGGAAAGAGACCGAGGGGAAGACCGAGAGACAGGTGGCTGAAGGGGGTGGAAGAAAGCGTGAAGAAGAGAGGAGAAGACTGGACAAGGGTGGAGGCTGAGAGATGGTGGGAAGACAGAAGACGTTGGAGAGGCTTGTGTTCCAAACAGACCCGGCCAGTGGCTGGAAACTGTGCAAGATGATGATGATGAACTGACACCAAGAAATAAATTATCCTCAGTCACTTGGCAAGGATTTCTTTGGCACCCTCCATCGCTTCACTGTCCCTATCATCATCACCACCATCATTGTCTTCGTCAGAGCTTCATGAATTGCCAAGGTTAATAATCATTTCATCCACCGCGATATCCAGACCACCTTCAGTATTTCTTTCTGTTCATGCTGTACGGGATGTGTCCAGTCCTCGGGTCGAACTTCGGCGAAGTAAAAGTAACGAAACAATGACAATGAAAGGAAATCCGACACAGACAGTGGTTAACAAGCGACTGAAACGATGCCTACCCATACGAGAAGAATTCTGTCACTTGTGTGGAGTATTTTGTAGGCACATGTTGGTGACGGGTGTTCGATAGTAAAATGTCGAGAGCTGTGAGATTTTGTTTGTAGTTTTTGAAATTTATGCATGTGTGACGCATTTGCATTGAGTGTTTGAATGGACTTTAAAACAATTTGGTATGTGCATCTCCCCTGCGAAAGAAGACCATGGAAAGGCTAAAAACAGTAAAATTCCACACGCGACACGCCACGAATACTTTTCAATTTAGATTTATTTTATCAAAGTAGATAATAGAAAATAAAATAATGCAAAACTAAATTAAATAAGTCACTTTGACAAATACAAGATTGTTACTAGGAACGTCAGTTATACACAGCACAAAATTAAGTTCTTTTGACAGAACTTTTTTTTTTTTTTTTTTTCAATTTCTGGAAATCTTTTGTGGCTTTTCTTTCGACTGCCACCTTAGCCGTCGCTTCGCTCCTGCTTTGCTTCCTTGAACACGGCGTAGGAGTTTTGTGCAGTATGGACTCTTGCTCACGGTTATCTTTTCTACTCCACCAGCTGCCATCACAGCGTCCTGAACAGTATGCATGCCAATCAGACTTGCTTCTTTGTGATTGACGATCATGCACTCCTTGTTCAGGGAGAAACTTCTCTCTAGAGCTGCATTGTTGTGATACATAGTCAGTATCATTTTAACGAAGCTTGTGAGATCGTTTTTGGCAGGAACTGAGGAAGGTGCTGAAGCCACTAATTCAGACCACAACACGTCGAGCCGTGACTCTTTTCCGCCGAACTGCTTCAAACGCTCAGTGACGGAGGGCAGTTTCAGAAGTGCGGAGTAGCTGCTCTTGATGCGGTCAGCCATTGCGCCAGGAAGCAAATTCTTCTGATCACAAAGACTTTCCAGGGCAATGACGATCCTAACTTCTTCCAACTTAGGAGTCTCAGCGACCCCTATAGGGTATAGGCAGGAAATAGCACGGATCTCTTGTGAACAAGAGTTGACCTCTCTTTGATTTTTTCAGCCATAGGATACAAATGTACAATTCTCGGCAGTGGGTGCGAAATTGCAGCACATCCGCGTCTGGAATTTTCTGAGATCTTGAGCTGTTAGCTTCTTTAAGGGCTGCTCTTGTCGAGAAACCCAGGTCTAACAATGCGGACTGATTCCTGTACGTCATTGTCAGCAACGAGCGTGGCGCGCGTAGCCCCGCGCGGAGAGGGTGCGGCCGGCGGTCGGCCAGGCAAAGCATGCATTCGACGTTGGCTGGGTTATCATCCCGCTGAGAGCTCTATCGGTGGCGCAAATTGCGGGTGGCAGCGCGGTCTGCAGGAGAAATAGAAGACTGAGCGGGAGGACTCGACCGAGCGTTCGGGAGCTAAGAAGTCAGGCATTATGAGACTTTTTAAGATCTCCCGTATCAAGTGCGAATTTCCCGTATAATTCCCGTATTTCTCCCGGGTCACTAAAATTCCCGTATAATTCCCGTATTTCCCGTATCGCTCGACACCCTGTTCTTGTAAACAGGAGATAAAATTTGTGGACTCGTATTTATTTTATTTCGTTCCAAACCACCCAAGCAATTAATAGGTAGACAAACGTTTGATATGATTGATAAGAAGTCTATGTTGATTGGTTTGGAAGAGATACATGTTAAGCACCAATGGTCCAAGAATAATATTATTAAAGTACCGGTATATCATTCTGGAGGCACTCAACATACCGGTATTTATACGCTGAACTTTTATTTTCTGCAGTCATGATTTGTGAATATTTGTTGGAGAGTGACATCTGAATACATCTAGGCCCGACTAGAGGGAGGGGCAAACGGGGCTGTAGCCCTGGGGCCCGAACTTGCTGAGGGGCCCAGGGCGATAGAAGAGCCCAAAGTAGAAAATTTAACTGAACGTAATTTCTAAAATAAATTTAATTCTTCTGACAAGCCTATATTAAATGTAACAGCAATTAGTGAAGAGTCTGCAAAACATCATAAAGTGAACATAAAATTCATTTTATGATAACTGTTAACTCTAACCTTGTTTTTAATATAAACACCGTGCAGTCATATACCGGTACAGGATCCATACTTTATTTTTCTGCCGTCGTAACCAAGACAACAAAACACAACATAAAACAATACCCTGTACATAATACCAATACCAAAATATTAATTACTTTACCCCGACATTCTCCCACCTTGCAATTTTCAGCCCTCAATAAAATTGCAACATTCAAAGTACGGCGTTTATCTCATTGCAGGAATCGCATCGGACACCTCACTGCTCTCCCACTCCGAGTATGATATCTCTGCAACATCATGTTCTCTTGTTCCATGGCCTCCTTTTCGGTCTCAATCATTCGTTCCTCCTCTTCAGACACTGACATAGAGCACTCTAATGGGATCAAACGTTGAACAGGACGCATGACAACTCCCCTTTGCGTTCGAAGTCTCACAACACGTACTCGTCCATCCTTTCCAGGCAACAGTTCTTCAATAATTCCCATCGGCCATTCAAGCTTATTACGATTGTCCATCTCAATGAACACTACGTCTCCCTTGCTAATGCTGTCATGCTGATTCCGCTTAAGCAACAGTTGCCAGAGGTACTCCTTTCGAAATCTCTGACGAAGGGCGTTTCTTAGTTGCAGACGATAGGCTGCTCTCTTTCTCAGCTGTAGGAACATCGCTGGTGTAATAGGTCTCAAGTCATGAGGATTTTCCGTCTCTGCCGTTAGGGGACGACTATTGATGACTGCTTCACACTCACACAACACAGTCATTAATTCTTCACATGTTAGGGAAGATTTCCCCAGAACCTTCCGAAGGAGACTTTTCATCAGTCCGATCAGTCTCTCCCAAAACCCACCCCACCACGATGCTGTGGGAGGGTTGAATTTCCATGCAATTCTTTGGATGCCACAATAAGACTCGATATTATTCCAGTTGAGCTTAGACATCATGTTATATGCTCCTCTAAAATTTGTCCCATTATCACTATAAATCGTCGTAGGCCTTCCTCTGCGCGATATAAATCTTCGTAGACATTGCAGAAACGAGTCCGTAGATAACGAGACAAGCAGTTCCAAATGCACTGCTCGATAGACAGCACATGTGAACAAGCAAACCCACACCTTCTGGTTACGTTTCACAATCAGCGGACCAGCTATGTCAATGCAATAACTTCGAAAACCTTGGCCTCTCTCACACGATCATTAGGCAGAGGTGGGGTAGAAACTTTCAGTCGCTCTTTCTTGTACCTTCGGCAAACAACACATTTTTGTACAGATGATCTCACGACTCGTCTTCCATTCAAGATCCAGTACTTCTCTCTAATAATACCCAACAGAGTCTGTGGGCCTACATGACACTGCCGAATGTGCGTGTCATGAATAAGTCGCTGCACTACAGGGTGATCTCCCGGCAATATAGCAGGTTGGCGAAATTCATTGTTGTCCTCCCTCTCTGTTATTCTGGTGTTTACTCGCAAAATGCCATGATTGTCTAAGTATGGCACTATTGAAGCCAGTCTCTGATCCTCGGGCCCTTGAAAACTTCCATTCTGGACAAGTTTAATTACTATTCTTTCACTGTATTCTAATTCTGAACAAGTCAGTTCTCCATTCTGCCTTCTATTATATTTACAATTGAACATAAACCGTGTTATCCACCCGATCAGCCTCACTATTTTGTCAAATCGAGAGAAATACTTGTAATACCAGTTGGAACTTGAAGGCTCTTCTGCGACCAATAGAGTCGTGGCAGTCCTCCTTCTTTCAAGCATGATTTCATCTTCATTTCTGTTGCTATTATCTGAAGGCCATTCTTCTTTGGGAAGATACATCCATGACAGTCCCTCCCACCATCTCGATGCTATAAGATCTCTTGTTGTACAGCCTCGGGTAGGCAGATCAGCAGGATTGATTGCCCCAGGTACATGCCTCCACGATTCTTTTGAAGTTAGTTGCCTGATTTCTCTAACCCTGTTCTCAACAAAAACAGACCAGAGAACTTCTCGCTGTATCCATGTCAACACTGTCGTCGAATCAGTCCACAAATAAACTGTTTCAGTGTCAAACTCTTTTCTTATAGATGCCAGCAATCGGGCACTAATTGCCGCTCCCATAAGTTCGAGTCGAGGAATGGTCGGTCGAGGTGATGGAGCCACTCTTGATTTTGCTTGGAGAAGCTGAACATGAACTCCTGTCACTGTCTGCGTGCGTAAAAATACCACTGAAGCATAGGCATCTTGACTCGCATCGCAAAATGCATGGAGACTACGTTCCTCATATACCTCAGGGAGTCTTCTTGGGATCGTCAACTGGCCTAATTCTCCTATTTCACGAAGCCATTTTTCAAACTTGATTTGGATTTCTTGCGGTACCTCCGTGTCCCAAGAAACTTCGTTTATTTTCTGCAGTAACAGCTTCGGTGATAACATAACCGGTGCAGAAAATCCAATTGGGTCATAAATCCTATGGACAGCAGATAGTATCGACCTCTTGGTTGCTTTTATAGGTGATAGCTTCGTCAGGGGTTCACTGTTCAAGCTAAGCGTGTCTTCTTTGCGATTCCACATTATTCCTAGGAAGGGTGACATTTTTTCATCATCTTGAAGCACTGGATCACTACTCTCCCAACCTCTAAGCTCAAACTTGTGTTGGGCAAAAACATCTTGAGCAGTTTTAATAAACAATTCCAGCTCCTGTTTATTTGAGACACTTGTCACACAATTATCAACATAAAAACTGTCTTTCAGTTGCTCAATAATATTGACAGTCATACTGTTCGGCCTTTCCTGATCATTTTTCAAGGCTTGGTCTAAAAGGTGTTCAATAACAGCTGCCAGTAGGAAGGGGCTTGATGTCACTCCAAAAACAACTCATTTATGTCTATATGTTTTCATTTTCTCTTTTCCCCACAGGAATCTCAAAAAATCTCGATCTTCTGGTGCTACCGTAACTTGCAGGAAAGCCTTGCGAATATCAGCAATAACTCCAATTGACTTCTTTCGAAACTTGTGTAGGAGAGATGGAATAAGTTGGATCAGATTTGGACCCTTTTCCAAACAATCGTTGAGTGATGGGTTGTTACCTCTTCTAGCGGAAGCATCGAACACTGGTCGAACAGGTGTTGTTCCATAATCCTTGATCACAGGTCGATGAGGCAGATAATGGCCACATATTTCAGTCTGATCACCATTAATCTCTTCTATAATCCCTTCAGCTAGCCAGTCTTGAAAGACTTGATCATATTCTTCCAAGTATCCGTTATTATCTAGCTTTCTCCTCGTTATATCAAGACGCTTCACTGCCATCTCGTACGAAGGATCCAAGGGAAGATGATCCTTCAACCATGGCAGTCGAACTTCGTATCTACCATCTTCTTTTATTTCTACGGTTTCAATGAAATTTAATCTAGCTTCCTCTTCAAGTTCACATCTCTTCTTTTCAGTGATAGGATCTTCTATTCCCAATACGTCAAGTTCCCAGAGGTTGCTAACCCTCTCTATATTCAGCATAATAGGTGTAGTTTTACTCATACCACACCCCGAGTGTTGGTCTCTGCCAAATACTGTCCACCCCAATGTAGTGCGCAACGCTGTTAACTCTCCCACCGTTTTACGATCATTGGAGAGAATTGATCCTAGAAAATCAGCACCAATAAGGATCTCAATATCCTTATCCTTTCCTACATCTAGATGAGACAGTCCAAGTTTCACGACTTGCTCTGTCGTAAGGCGAGGGACCTGACTGCAAATAACAGGCTGACTAAGAGCAGTCAGTCTCAGCTGACAGGAGTTATCGAGATTATGAAGAACAAGTTCAAATACGCCATGTTCCACCGGAGATCCAGTTCTGCCACCAAACACAGCATGGCTTAAAGTACCTTCCTGACTTCCTTGAGACCCAATCTCTCTGCCAGTTCTTCTTTAATATAAGAATGCTGTGAGGCAGAGTCTAGAAGAACGCGTACAAGCTCTATATTATACCCGTGAACAATCTTAACCAAAACTGTTTGTAGATATACACAGGAAGAATTTATGCAGAAGTTCGTCACTGACCTGGCCTGAGATGAGGCCTGGGTTTCCGTTTTAAGATTCCTTTCTGAAAAATCACACATAACTGGATAATGCTGCCGCTTACATAACTTGCAGGAGAGGCGAGTATGGCATCTTCTTGCAACATGACCAACCTTGAGACATTTGAAGCATGCACCATTCTTTGACAACCTGACTTTCCTTTCTTCGAGAGACATGTTCTTTGCTTCCGTACATCCGGATGAAGTATGTTTCTCTTCACCACAAAAAGCACATGTACCTCCCACTCCTCCGGTTGACACCAAACCCTGAGCAGTAGGAACATCACACAGTTTCAAGGGTTTCGAAATTTGTTTCTTTTCCGCAGTAACATTACCGATCTTCCTAGTAAGTTGTAAGTACTCTTCATTTTCTACTTCAGATTTCAAAAATGTCAAAAGGTTTTTAAGCTTATCTTGTGACCCTTTTTCTTGTATACAATCTCCTCTTCTCTGCCACACACGAATTAATTCATCCGTCAAACAAGACTCTACCAGGGGAAATAATAATGCAGCATAATTGTCGGTAGTCAGGCCCATTGACTCTAGGGACCTAACATTAACCTCAATTCGGTCATACAATACTGAAAGGGAAGGCTTCTCTGTCACTAGGTTTATTATGTCCCTCACGTAAAGTTCTATCAATAGATCTTTTCGACCATAGCGGGCTTCTAACAACTGTACAGCCTTGCTATAATTCTCGGCAACAGGAGGAAAACCACTCACAAGATCATACGCCCTTGTTCCAGGAGTCATAGATTCTCTTAGATAAAGAATCTTTTCTGCAGCATCCAACTCAACACACTCATGTATTCGCTTGAACTGGGCCCAAAATGATAACCAATGTTTAATATCTCCTGAGAACTTCACAAGCGACAACTTGGGTAATTTACTAATCACTTTACCCGTTTTAGAAACACCAGTTCTTATGGAATAAGTGTCACACGGTATTTCACATTCGTATTTTTCGTACTTACACTTCACTGTTGTCCATTTATCTCGATATGTTTCGACTTCTTCATATTCCTTGTCTTCATCTTCGCTGTTGCAATCACGTCCATGCCAAGCTTCGCGGATTCTCTCGTCAAGTGAAAACAGTCGATCGGCTTTATCTTCGAGTAGTTTAAAACTAGTAAATATATCTTCCTGCTTCACATTTTCCTCCTTAATCTTGTTCTGGAACGTGTTAAAGGCTCTTGTGAACAGACGACTTAACTGTGCTCTTTCTCTTTGTAAAGCAGTCACTTCAGCCATGATGATAGAGTTTGCTAGTCGAAATCAAACAGTTGTTGTGTACCTTAAGTTCTTATTTTACTTTCACTGCACGGCAATCAGTCTTGTCTATCGGTCCCCAAATGTTAACTCTAACCTTGTTTTTAATATAAACACCGTGCAGTCATATACCGGTACAGGTTCCATACTTTATTTTTCTGCCGTCGTAACCAAGACAACAAAACACAACATAAAACAATACCCTGTACATAATACCAATACCAAAATATTAATTACTTTACCCCGACAATAACCATGATGTGTTTAGTTTCTCTTCCAGGGAAATCCCAAGTTTCGAGAGTTATTATTTAATGTATGACATATTGAAATTAAAAGAATTGCTATAGGGCGGAAAGTTTTTAAATCATTATTTGAAAAATTGTTAATTACTTACTATGGTTCTGAAAAACGTCTTGCTTGTCCTTGTGGTGGGCATAAACAGTTACATACAAGACAAAATGACTGATGATGATGATAATTGTTGTTTCAAGGGGCCTAACATCGAGGTTATCGGCCCCTGACAAAATGACTAAAATCCACATTGGTCAAAATCAAAAAAGTAAAATAAAACAATCAATGGGAGATAATAATAGAGCTTTGAATAACGGAAGAACAAGGAAACTCATATTTAATCAGATAAACTAAATTACACGGAGGTTTTCCTTTGTTTGGGGGGTTTGTTACTTCTAGGATGTCACGGGATGAATAAAAAATAAGGGTCCTGGAAGTACTAGTCCTGGGACCCAAGGTCGCTCTCTGCGGCCCTGAATACTTCTATCAAAGCCCTTCCATCCACCAGGAACCTGAATACTTTCTTGGCAAAAGGAAGCAGTAAAGCAAAGGAGGGAATGCAAAGGGAATGCATGTACAACTATACAACACTGTATATTTATTTTCTAAATGTGCAGAACAGAACAGAACAGAACGGAACAAAACATTAAGTGGAAAACCTGTTATATCAGATGTTTAAACTGTCAAGTACTTAAGTAGAATATTATGGAACAGAAGTTTACAGCTACATAAAGCCAGTCAATGACAGTCAATAAACTCATGATAGTAATTTGCACTGATTATAAAATGGCATCACAGTGGCTTTAAGACAAAATATATCCTCTTTCAACAATTGTTCAATATGAAACATTGCACCATATATAGTAACTGTTATATAAAAGGAATTTACAAAATTCAACAATAATATACAACCTCCAGTCATGCATGAACTGTACGACAACAGTTTATTTCCCGAGTGCAATATGTTAAAGTGCTACATCAGCAAGGACATGAGATGACCGCTTTGTACTGTTACTAGTTTTTGGTCTTCGCTTCAGAGTTCCAAGAATATTGAGCATCTCTTGCACTGCAGCAGGTGGTTCTTCCTTTTTGTTTTGTTGCTTCTAAAACAGAAATTTTACTATTAAAAGAATATATTAGCTCAAAGAAAATATACTCAAGATCATAGGGGATCATACGTAAAAAGTTCCCAGACGCCCTCGATAAGATGTAAATGTGCTGGAGTCGGTAACCCTGTTTCTGCATAGCAGACATCATAATGACTTAAATACAAACATAGCAGCACTGAGGTATTGTATCACTCAGTTCAAGAGGAGACCCAATTGACTGTATCTGGCACAATGTCACAATATGAAAAATTAGACTTTTTCAATTTTCCACCTATTCAATACTTTCAATTATAAACACTTCAGGGGTACATGTTTCGGAATCTATTGATTCCTTCCTCAGCCCATAATCCTATGATTAGGATACATTATGAAAATATAAATGTCGGATCTCTCAACAAAGACAAAATACACTTGATACAATCAGATCTACTGATGGCCTTCCTGGACATTGAGAAAGCATATAACAGTGTATGCAGAAACAAAGTATGGAAGTCCCTGGAGGATAGAGTAGAGAAATGGACTATAAAGAGGATAAAGGAGATGTACAAGGGAAGCATGAGCTGTGTGAAAGTGGGAGGAGAGAGATCAGACTGGTTGGAACAGAGAAACGGCTTGAAACAAGGAAGTGCACTGTCACCGTTACTTTTCATTGTGGTGATGGATGACATAATGACCCGAGTGGCACAAGTAGTTGGGGAAGGAAAGATGAAAGCAATGGTGTTTGCAGATGATTTGGGGAAACAAGGAGGAGGAGGTACAGGAACAGTTGGAAGTGTGGGAAGGAATAATACAAGGATATGGGATGAAATTTAGTATAAATAAGAGTGAGATGGTGATCACAACAAGGAAGAAGGAAAGAACCACAACGGGAATTACAATTGGTGGGGAACAGCTGAAGAAAGTGGAGAGTTTCAAGTATCTGGGAAGCCTGATACAAGATAATGGAAGAAACGATAGGGAAATAAATGAGCGGGGAAGGCAGGCAGAAGCATTTCGGAGGAGTGTGAGAAGCATGTTATGGAGCAAGGATGTCCCTCAGAACAGCAAAAAGATCATATATCGGACGTACTATGTCCCTATCCTGACGTATGCCTCGGAGACCTGGGTTATGAAAGGAAGGGAGAAGAGCAAAATACAGGCCAGTGAGATGAGGTTCTTGAGAAGCAGTACTGGAGCTACAAAGATGGACAGAATAAGAAATGAGAGGACCAGAGAATTAATGAAGGAGGAACCATTACAGGATGGTATAGAGAAATCTAGACTTAGATGGTATGGACATGTAAAACGAATGGAGGAGAAGAGGACACCCAGGAGAGTACACGAGACGAAGTGGGAAGGAAAGAGACCGAGAGGAAGACCGAGAGACAGGTGGCTGAAGGGGGTGGAAGAAAGCGTGAAGAAGAGAGGAGAAGACTGGACAAGGGTGGAGGCTGAGAGATGGTGGGAAGACAGAAGACGTTGGAGAGGCTTGTGTTCCAAACAGACCCGGCCAGTGGCTGGAAACAGTGCAAGATGATGATGATGACAATAAAAACATTTAGAAAACACTAATTAAAAACTAATAAAAACAACATGCATGCAAGGTTTTCAAGTTACTCAGCTTTCTCTATGTTTCAAATATTTTATCACCACTGGAGTCATCTCAATGTAACATCATCTTCTTTGCATTTTCCCATTTATGTGGGATCTGCCTTTCTGCAATGTTTCCTCCGTTTCAATTGATCCATAGCATCCCGGGGGTGTTCGAGCCGCATGTCATCTCTCACCCTATCCAACCAGCGTGTTTGAGGTCGCCATCGAGGTCGACGACCCTCCACATCTAGTTGAAGGGCAGTCTTAGCAACTGAGGTTTCAATGCTATGGAGCACATGTCCATACCCCCGCAGACGTGATTCTCGCATTTTCTCTGTGATTGGGGCAACCTTGAAATCCTTCTGCGGGGCATCATTCCTAATATGGTCCAGTCGAGTCAAACCATTGGACGACCGCAACATCTTCATTTCCATTACATGAAGCGCCTGTTCGTGCTTCGATGTTGTAGGCCAGCATTCAGATCCATAAAGGGCCACCGGTCTAATCACTGTGCGATATACTTTAGATTTTAAATGCAATGGCATTTTCTTATCGCATAGGACTCCAGTAACTTGGCGCCATTTCATCCATGCGGCAGTGACTCTTGTTTTGACATCAGGAATCGTGCTGCAGTCTGAGGTGATGCATGACCCAAGGTATTTGAATTGGGTCACTTTATCAAGTTGAACCTCACCGACAGCGATCGTGCCATCAGTTTGGTCACCGCATTCCAGGTATTCCGTCTTCTTCAGGTTCAATTTCATCCCAAATTCTTCAAGACGTATCTTCCACTCTTGTACTTGCTGTTCGAGGCGCCCACGGGTCTCATTAGCTAACATGACATCATCCGCATATAACAATGTCCATGGATGCCTGGTTTGGATGTCATTTGTGATGGCGTTCATGCAGAGTATGAAGAGCAAGGGGGACAAGGCTGATCCAGCCAGAAGTTTCACCCAGTTTACACAGTGTACCTGAAGCCTATGTAAACTGGGTGAAACTTCTGTACCAAAAGACAACAAGCTCAGTGTGGTGCGCAGCAGGAATGTCCGATATCTTCCATATCGCTGTTGGTGTCCATCAAGAACACGTTCAAAAATTTTCATAGTATGGCATAGGAGGCGGATTGGCCTATAATTTGAGCATTCCAGTATATCTCCTTAACCTTTCCAAATAGGAATTGTGATACTGGTTATCCAGGCCTCTGGTACTGTGTCTTCCATAATAATTTTCTTGAAGAAGTCAGTAAGCCATACTACACCTTGTTCCTCCAGGAGATTCCATACTTCGGCTGGTATATCATCTGCACCAGGCGCTTTCCCCGACTTCATTTTGTTGATGGCAGTGGACACTTCTTCTGTAGTGATTAATGGGCACAGGGCCGTGGATAGGGTCAGCAGTCGGTAGAGGCGGATGAGGGAACTCCGTATTGCATATATCCTCAAAATACCTTTTCCAGTGATGTAGTATGTCATGTCTCTTTTGTAGGAGGAGCCCATTTCTGTCTTTGATGTTGATAACATGACCGAGATCGTGTGAGGCACGCTCGTGAGCGCGGGCAAGTTTGTAGATTCTCTTTGTGCTACCAGGCTTATCCAGCTTGTCATAGATGGTTTTGTAATGTGCTGCTTTTACAGTTCCTACAGCTTGTTTTGCACTGGACTTGAGAGCCCGGTACCTATCTAAATCCTCCAAGCTGCGTGTCTGGTGCCACGTCTTGAAAGCAGCTTTCTTCTCCCTGGTTACCTGCTGCACATCATCATTCCACCACCAGGTCTGCTTGTCAATAAGGCGTCGATTTGGTTTGGTGACACCTAGAGTGGATGTGGCACATGTCTTGATGGATTCGGACAGTGTGTTCCAGCCATCTTCTAGTGATGACGTTGTAGAATTTGAAATCGATGGTATCAATGCTTCTTTGAAGGTAGCTCGATGTTCTAATAGTCTCCACCATTTAATACGTTCAATCTTCGTGCTTGGCCTCACAGATACATAATCTATATGGACTGCGGCATCTAGTAAAAGTATTCGGTGTTGAGGAGCAACGCTGTCATATGGGATCACTTTTGTATCCTTGATCATTGCAAGGTCTCTTCGTCGTGTCATCCAGTAGTCAATTTGGGATGAATGACTTCCACTATAGTAGGTGCTAAGGTGTGAATTCCTCTTTCTAAAAAAGGTGTTAGTTACAGACAAATCCCACGCTTCCGCAAATTCTAGGATTCAAATACCATCATTGTTACGGCAACCATAACCATGGCCTCCATGATTTCGTTCAAATCCGTCTCTTTCATGACCAACATGTCCATTAGTCTCCACCAATGAAAAGAATTTCGCTATCATCAACAGTTTGAATGTGTCCCTCTAGATCGTTCCAAAACTTGTCTTTCTCTTCTTCAAGCCAACCAGTCAGTGGAGCATAGCATGACACAACTCGGATTAAACTGGTCCCCAAGGTTATCTGTATTGACATCAGGCGGTCGCTGATGCATGCTACTGTATACCAAATAATAATTTTAAAAAGACTCTCCAACTTTAAAATATATGAAACACAAGGACAGATCAGAAAGGTATACTGCCAGACATCATTTCGCAAAATGACCTACAGTTGGCGCTGTAGAAGTATTTTCTAATACAATACAAATCGACTCAATATGAATGTACTACATTCCAACAGGTGTATTGCATTATGAAGCAGTGCGAACAAAGCGCTGATCAGTCAGTGACGTTCTCTGGCGAGCCAGAGTAAGGGAATGTGGCAACAACGTACCAACTTTCCTGCTGATCTCGCCTGCCGACAACAGCCACCAAAATCATAAAAAATATTAATACATATAAAATAAATCCATTTATTTACATTACGGATAGTTACATATTGCAAACGCTTCGTACATGTGGATTACAACGCACCTAAGAACGAACCTCTACGGAAGTCCGGTTTTCAAATGCGAGCCTTTCACATTATTGATTGTTTTGTTGTTTGTGTTGGAGATAAAATTTTGAAACTTCACATACACACAAACAACATATCTGACTAACACATATTTAAATTTGGTTACTGTAGCACAACGGCGTTGAGAGTTGTGAATCTCTTAAATCGATGTTTCCCTCGAAACCCACCAAAAACCGTTACTTTTTACATTACACCTGCCATAAAAGATATTAAAATATGTTTCTAAGAGTTACCTTTATCATCAATCAACGCAGAAATAAACAAGGAAACTGGTGATGTTACTTGTTTTCCTGTAGGCCTTTTGGTTATTTTGCTATTTATCTCCAAACTCGGGTGCACATAATTTTTGTCCCAACAGTAGACCAAATTTTGACAAATCGGACCCTTTAAATTGAAAGGGAATTTATCGCTTAACATTCTTAACCATAGCAGTGAAGCTGAACAGGTATTGCAACTTTCACAAGCGACAAGCTTACCTCAGTCGATTTTAAAGTAAACCTCCCTCCTTTAATTTGGTTGATGATGTCATCAATGGCACCTGAAACAGAAACAATCACATGAGAATAGGGAGTTGAACCAACATCCTTGTTCTTTTAATTTTTTTAAATTTAACCAAATGCTTTTGGTCCTTGTGGACCATTCAACCTGCAACACACACTTATAAACAAGAAAAATATTTGTGTCCATGGAGCAACACTTCACAAGTCCTTAACTATGTTTAGTAGCTGTAAGGTTTGGCTGATGCAGTCACTGACACACTTGTTGGAGGCGAGAAGTTTGATGGTTAACATCTGTCATAATGATGGTATATTGGCTTTCACGGCCGGTGAATTAAAACTCAGCAATTCTTCTAGGTTTGTGCCGTGTCTTGTCGTGGGGTTTCGCCTAGGACACCAAGCTGGCTCATCGGCGGGCTCTTGGTGACCCCGGCCGGACTCCCACAGGAGTAACGAACTGCGTGCTATCTCCATTTATATAGAGTGCAACTGCACTCCTTGACTGCGAGAACCAAAATCTCAAGTAGCCTCAACCTCCCTATGAAGGCTTCCAAAACGATGGTATATTGGCTTTCACGGCTGGTGAATTAAAACTCAGCAATTCTTCTAGGTTTGTGCCGTGTCTTGTCGTGGGGTTTCGCCTAGGACACCAAGCTGGCTCATCGGCGGGCTCTTGGTGACCCCGCCCGGACCCCCACAGGAGTAACGAACTGCGTGCTACCTCCATGTATATAGAGTGCAACTGCACTCCTTGACTGCGAGAACCAAAATCTCAAGCAGCCTCAACCTCCCTATGAAGGCTTCCAAAAAGATGGTATATTGGCTTTCACGGCCGGTGAATTAAAACTCAGCAATTCTTCTAGGTTTGTGCCATGTCATGTCGTGGGGTTTCGCCTAGGACACCAAGGTGGCTCATGGGCGGGCTCTTGGTGACCCCGTCCGGACCTCCACAGGAGTAACGAACTGCGCGCTACCTCCCTTTATATGGAGTTGCTGAGTTTTAACTCACTGGCCGTGAAAGCCAATATACCATCTTTTTGGAAGCCTTCATAGGGAGGTTAAGGCTGCTTGAGCTTTTAGTTCTCGCAGTGAAGTAGTGCAGTTGCACTCTATATAAAGGTAGGTAGCGCGCAGTTCGTTACTCTTGTGGGGGTCCGGGCGGGGTTACCAAGAGCCAGCTTGGTGTCCTAGGCGAAACCCCACGACAAGACACGGCACAAACCTAGAAGAATTGCTGAGTTCTGTCATAATGGTCTATCCACAGTATATTTTACGCATGAAGAGACTTTTGAATAAAGAGCAGATGTGTAGGTATATCCTGAAAGGCAACAGTTTGATATCGGAGGGGTATTTGTACAGGGCTATAAATATTCTAATGTTGGATCCTGACACTAAGGTTAGAATGCTGGTGGAAGGAAAAGGAAGATTGTAGTTTTATGTGACTGTTAATCTCGAGATCATAAGCCACGGGACTTCCTTTTTACGTGGAATCCGAACCACAGGACATGCCATTTCACTTTGAAAATCTCCCGGTCTGCAGTGGTGAGAGGCCAACAGCTTGACCGCTGAGCCACCATGCCCCAGAATGCTGGTGGGAAGAGGATAATGTTACTAATGTGTGAGTAACTACAGCAAGATGCACATTATCTTTAGCATTGACTCCGTATACTGTATGGTAGTACTCAGTAGTTCTATGTTGTGGGGGCCAATAACCTAGATGTTAGGCCCCTTAAAACAACAATTATCATCATCATCAATGTTGTGGATTTACCGTATTTCCTCGCATATTCATCGCCAACGCATAATCATCACACCCTACTTTTCAAACACAAAAAATTGGTTTATAAAATTGAATCACATAATTGTCACATAGCACATTGGTATTTGTGCACCGGTCGGTTGCTCATGCTACCATGAGCTTATAACCTGGCTTGACCTTGTCAAAAGACAGGAGTCTGTCTCTCTGCCTGCAGGCTATGACTCGCGCTACACAAGCGGCCAGTGCGCTAGGCACTGTATTTACTTGTGTCACGCTGTCAGCCTGGTCGGTTGACTGGTTCTGTCGCACGGGTAGGATGTGACTCAGCTCCAGTAGGCTCAGTCATTTTACTCGACAGGAGACATGAGCTCCCGTTATGCTAAGCTGTGCTGTTGCAAAACAATTAGAAGCACATCATCATCATACACAGTTTCCAGCCCCAGGCCGGGTTTATTTGGAACATAGGCCTCTCCACTTAGTTCTCTCCGTCGTCACTCTGGTCCAGTCCTCTCCTCTCTTTTTGACACACTCCCCCACTCCCTTCAGCCATCTATCACTTGGTCTTCCCTTTTGTCGCTTTCTTCTGCATCTGCATTTCGTGCATCCTCTTGGGAATCCTCTTCTCTTCCATCCTTTTCAAGTGTCCATATACCATCTCAGTCTTGATGTCTCAATCCTACCCTGCAAGGGCTCCTCTTTCACTATTTCCCTGATCTTATCATTTCTCACCCTGTCTCTTCTTGTTACTCCTATCCTACTTCATAGGAAGTCTCTTTTCTTCACTGTCCATGTTTCTGACACATAGGTTAGTAGCTTCTCTACAGCACTTTTTTTGCTTTTTTGTGGGACATCTCTATTCCACACTATGCTCCAGATGCTTCTCAGAACTTCTGCCTGTCTGCCACGTTCGGTTATCTCTTTGTCATTTCTCCCATTTTCCTCCACTACACTTCCCAAATACTTGAGGCTTTCCACCTGCTTCAGTTTTTCTCCTCAAAATGATATCTCACTCACTGGTCTGTCTTCTTTCCTGGTCGTTAACAGGAATTTACATTTACTGATGTTGAATTTCAGTCCATATTCATCCAACAGTTTCTTCCCAGGCCTCCAGTTGCTCCTGAATTTCCACCTCGTTTCCCCAGACCATTCGATCATCTGCAAACATCATTGTTTTCATCTTACATTCTCCACGTTTTTCTGCTACCTGCGTCATAATTTCATCCATGACCACAATGAAGGGAAGAGGTGACAGTGCACTGCCCTGTTTCAGAACCACTCTGTTCTTTCCCTTCCCACTTTCACACAACTCATACTTCCACAGTGCATCTCCTTCACTCTGCTTACAGACCCTTTTTCCACTCCCTTTTTCTTAATTGCTTCCCAAACCTTTTTCCTAGACACACTATCATAGGCCTTTTCTATATCTAGAAAGGCTATTAAAAGATCCTCCCCAAATTCATAGTGGTGTTCTTGAAGCTGTCTCACTATAAATATTAGATCAACTGTCGATCTGCCAGGTCTGAAGCCATACTGCTCTTCTCATATTTCCTTTTCCACTCTGGCCCTTATTCTACCTTCCAAAACCTTTTCAAATACTTTGGCACAGTGTGGAATCAGTGTGACTCCTCTGTAATTTCTACACTCCTTTCTGCTCCCTTTCTTGAATATTGGGACAATTAGTCCTTTCTTCCAATCTTCTGGGGTCTTTTTGATGTGTAACATCTTTCCGCTCAGTTGCTGGATAGTTTTGTGGGAGTGATTTTGAAAATTGGGGACGGAAGTGGCTCGGAACGATCGAGCTGGCAGTGGTGGATCCAACGGAAGTATGCACTCCCCGCTCGATCAATCAAACGGAAGTGTACTACCTGGCAGTGGTGGACAATGGAAGTATGCACTGCCCGCTCGATCGATCAAACAGAAGTGTACTAGCTGGCAGTGGTGGACAATGGAAGTATGCACTGCCCGCTCGATCAATCGGACGGAAGTGTACTAGCTGGCAGTGGTGGAAAACGGAAGTATGCACTGCCTGCTCAATCAATCGATCCAGCTACCAGATTATCATTTTAAACGATATTTATCATATCAATATGACTTATTTTAACAGAATCCATATGAAATTACGTGTTGGTCTGTGAATGAAGAGGACCTGTTTATAAGGAATTTAAGGTTATGAGAGGTGTCGCGTCTATTAGTTGATCCATTTCATATTCTTTATTTAGGCTAGTGCTGGTGGAAGCTACAAATCATCTAATAAAATGAGTTCCATATTATTAACTACAATATCTGTTAAACACTCCCTTTTACAATAACAATTGAAAATGTGTGTATTGGAAACAAGGCAGTGTGTGCTCTGTAGCGCGAGAATAATATGGTAATACAGTAGGCAGTGCATTTAGCAGGCACTGGTTTGACGAGCACAGTGGCAAATGTTTCACCGACTTTCATTTGTCATTGAGCAGTTTATGAAGCTTCACGTTCAAGGTTGAACATCACATGGGGTAGGACAAAGACGACAAATGACATTTAAGTAAGCGGCATTATTGTCAAGCTGTGGTTGAGTAGGCTAGTCAAATATTAAATGCATAACAGAATGTTGTTATATGAGTGGAATAAAAGCTGAGACTAGGTCATTTCATGATTGTAGGAAGGCATGTTTTGATTGTTTACGACGAATTGTATGAGAGTCTTGAGAATAATGAATGATATAGTTACTGAGGAGTGTGCTCACAGTATTTGAGAGTACAGTCGACGTTGTGTGTCACTTTATTATGAATTATTAAGGAAGGAAGCTTGTAGTTTTGAGTGACCGTTAATCTCACAATCATGATCCACGGTACCTCCCTTTTACGTGGAATGCGAACCACAGGACATGGCATTTCAATTCGAAAATCTCACATGTATTGACCGGGAATCAAACCCGGTCTACCTTGGTGAGAGACTAACAGCTTGACCGCTGCGCCACAAGTGTGACAGTAGCATATCTCCAATTCAATGTATACATTCATCATAGTACCAGTCTGAAAATGGAGCGTAAATTAACATTTTAAGAATGTCCAAGCTGGGTAGTATACCAGTAGGATAACATGTCAGATGTTACACATCATATGCGACTACCGTAAGGCTCGTATCTTTTTTCTCCTTCCATATCACCCTCATCACATGATACAGCCACTGTTTCCCAACCTCCCCTGCTGCCTTCACCATTTCAACACTCACTTCATCCACATCTGGTGCCTTTCCTCCTTTCATCTTGTCTATAGCCATTTCCATTTCTCTCCATGTCTGATCCTTTTCCGTTCCTTTGTTGCCTTCTACATCTTCCAGTACGTTGTCATCCTCACTATGTCCATTTACATTTAACAACTCCTCAAAGTACTCTTTCCATACTGCCTTGAGTGTTGTTTTGTTGTGTACCTCATTTCCATTTTTGTCCAACATCACCACATCCTCCCTCAGACCTCTTCTCTTACTTTTTACCATTCCGTATAGTACTCTTTTATTTCCTCTGAGGTCTTCTTCCATAATCTCTGTCCACTTTTCCATCCACTTCTTCCTCTCCTCTGAGACAATCTTGTTTGCTTCTTTCTTCTTATCCTTATAATCTCCTCTTGCTAGCTCAGTTCTTTCCTGGAACCACATTCTGAAATCCTAGTTCTTCCTTCCCACTGCTTCCTTTACTCTCTCATTCCACCCTGGTGTCTCCTTATATCTCTTTCAGTCACTTGTTCTTCCACATACCGATACTGCAGCTTCCACCATTGCACTTTTGAATTGCGTCCATTCCTCTTCCACTGTTTTTGGGTCATTGGTTGGTATCCTCTCCCTTATTCTTTTGGAATTCTTCCTCGACTTCCTTTTTCTTTAGTCTCCATACATTGATTCTCTTTTCCTGGTGCTCTATCCTCTTGCTATCCTTCACTACTTTCAGGTTCATTACTAATAGTCGATGGTCGCTATCCAAGGCCTCTGATGGTATTACCTTGATATATTTGACACTTCTCTCCATTTCCCAGTCGTACAGCATGCAATCCACCAAAGATTTCTTCTCTAGATCACTGCTGTACCACACCTTGTAACTCTCTTTCTTCTGGAACCAGGAGTTCCCTACCACTAAACCATTTCTCTTGCAAAGCTCCAGCAACTCTCTCCCTTCCTCATTCCTGCTATCCCATCCTTCTGCACCCATTACGTTTTCATATCCTTGCCTTTCACTTCCTACATGTGCATTCAAATCTTCCATGACTATAATACTATGACCATTCAGCTGTTGTAGCTGCTCCTCGAATTCTTCCTTCTCTTGAGCTGTACATCCGACTTGAGGGGCATATACTTGCGCTATCTCCACGATTCTTTCCTTTATTGTTACTCTGATCTTCATCATAGTTGGTTAGTTAGTTATTGTTGTTTTAAGGGGTGGAACTAAGAGGTCATCTGCCCCTCTTAACACAGATTAAAGTATACAATTTTGGAATGGAATTTAAAATTTAGAGGCGGACACCTAAATTGGGAAGGACCGAAATATAATAAAACAAAAAATTGAAAAAACTAATAATTATAATATAAACAAAAATTACGGAAAAACAAAAAATTCTGCATTAAAAAATGAACAAGTCGTTGAGTCAATGTACATTGGAAAATTTAGGTAGCTGGCCCTAACCCACTCTCACTTAGGTATGAGTGGGTGGATCTTGTATGACCTATCCTTAGCCTACACAAAATGACGGACTCCCTCCGTGACCGGAAAGAGCTCCGCCACACACGAGTAGTTCCCTTGATCGCTCTCAGTTTACTGGGTATTGGGTCAGCTAGCCACTGACTCGGCCAAAATGCCAGTAGTTGTCGGCATAACTGAGAGCGAATATCTCTAGCGGGTACCTCCAGTGGCGTATGCAGGATTTTCTTCTGGGGGGGGGTTTCATTCATAGTAATGTCCTATAATAAAAATGATAATTCGAATATAATTCATAAAAAGCAACAACTCAGTTAAATAAACACTACCGGACCCAAGCGAGAAATCTCGCATGTTCATAAACCACCATTCCCCGTTAGGTTTATAACGAGAGAATTAATTGCAGCATGTTAGAGCTCCAGTATTTGCAAATCGCACACTTCTAACAAAAATTGATATTTATGAAATTAGAATGGAATTCGTCACTGCTAATGTCATTTGTGTGCTGAGTCCATTGATTTATCTTAGCTGTAACACTCACCAGTTATTCGATATTTTTGAAATTATACGATTTGAGTACTCATTCCTTTGACTTACTGTTTCTGAAATCCATGCAAAATGATAAAGGAAAGATCTCATACTGTTAAAATGACATGAAACAGGCGTCACAGCGTCCAAAATGTGAAGTGGACAGCAATTACGGAGCATATTTTCCTACAACAACAGTATCGACAAATCTCACACTTCGTACATTTTTTTAAAGTCATATTCTTAAGAAATTATTGATATTTATGAAATTAGAGTGCAATTCATCACTGCTAATGTCTATTCTCTTTCATTTGAATGCTCATTTGGCAGGATCGGTCGCTTGTGAGCGCCACAGGAGGGATCTATACTAATGAAAGAATATATATATGATGATTCTCTCTGCATGAAAACTATTTTAACTATATTTTTCAGCACTTTAAACAATATTACAAACACAATTGAAAACATAAAAGATTAATAAAAAATACGGAAAAGAGTTTAGCCCAATATAGATATTGCACTAGATACAAACGGACAAAAAGAAATGTCTAAATTGTCAATCGGGCTAAACCAAAGAATCTGATTAAGTAGATATTTGCCCCTGGAATTTGTTGAAGGACTTAGACAAGTCTACTTCAATCGTATATCAAGCCTTCTAGGTTTGACAGACAAGTCATTCAGTACTTCCTCAATTGAAACATCAACAGTATCATGAATGAACATCAAAGCTAATCCATTAAGGCGTTCTTCACTAGTTGAATTCCTTAAATAGTTCCTCAAGAATTTTAAGGACGAAAACGATCTTTCACACGAGCAGGTTGTGACAGATAAGGTAGCCATGATGACAAGCAGGTTATACACAACTGGAAACATGTTCTTATTGCATATTGACAAAGCATCTATAGCACTCTTGGGCTTCTTTTCAATAGATTTCAGAGTTTGTTTCCAGAGAAGTAGCTCGCCTCTAATATTAAGGGGAAGTCCATAAAATTCAGCTACATTTTCTACTTCAGCTATGCTTTGGTTGGATAGTTCGTCTTCAGTTGTGGTAACTAGCGTTTGCAATGGCTGAAGAGTTTCTTTATGGGAGACAAATTTATCATCAAGTGATGAAATAGTTTCTTCAAGAAATGGGATGAAAATAACCTGCCTATAATATTCTTCCGGATCGTTAGATGAAACGTTGTTCCTCATCGTTTGTCGAACAACAGTTCGAGGCTGAACTACAGGCACTCCAAATTCTTTGCAGAACTCTAAAACCGCATTATATGCACACAAAAACCTTGCGTCTGCATCTGCCCTCATTTCTTCAAGAGACCTCTTAACATTCATGGAGGCGTTGATTGCTTGACAGATCCAAATTTTCAGTTTGAAGGTATTTGCTGAGAGGAAGTGTGATTTGAAATGCTTCATGAATGACAAATACACTTATCAAGAACTCAAATTTGCTGATAGCGCACAGAAGAAGTTGCGCATCTGTAGCTGCCTTCGTATCAACCCATGCTGCTATTTTTTCTAATGCCAACAATAACGGTTTCAGAAGTTCAATGAATGAACGAACAGACTCGTGCTTTTCAATCCATCTCGTGGCACATAACTTCTTGAGTTTACTCACTCGGGGCTTCTCTTCCATACTTTCAACTTCATTTGTCACCACAGCCTGCCTCTTTGGTGAAGTACTAAAAAAGGCATAAGCTCTTTCAATTGTACCCATACAGTTCCAAATCTCTGCAACACTATACCCTTCAGAAATGGCCAGGTTTAAACAGTGAGCACTACAGTGAACATACTGGGCTTTGGGAAACTGTTTTCGTACAATGGCCTGAGCACCTCTGTAGGATCCACTCATGGCACTAGCTCCATCATAACCTTGGCCTACGAGATATTCTGCATCCAGTCCCACACTTTTCAAACCAGACAATATGCTATTCGCAAGGCCTAATCCAGAAGCATCATTGATAGCAATAAATTGCAGAAACTCCTCATGTACGGAATTATCTTGAACGAAACGGACACATAGTGACATTTGCTGCACACCGCTGATGTCTGTGGTCTCGTCAGCAAGAACAGAAAAGTATTTAGCTTTTTTCACCTGATCGACTAACCTTTTCAATATAATGTCATTCAAAGATGAAATAATTTCATTCTGAATCCGTGGGCTTACGTATGTTGCATTTAAGGATGCTGTCATCAAATGTTCCTTTAGTATTGTATCACCAGCTTCTGCTCGAAACTTGAGAAGAGACCTGAAATTTCCCTCCCCTTTCTTGAGAGGCTCATCTAAATTTACAGGTCCCGAATCCCTGTGACCACGGAAAACAATGCCCATTCGAGCAAGGAAAATCACAGATTTAATTATTGGTATGAGTTTCTCCCTGTTGCATAATATGTTGGATTGAACACCCCTATCCAAGCTTACGTCAACAGCAGGTTTTGTACCTTTGTATATGGAGAGAAAGTTCACAGCCTTTTCCGTACATGCCATATGATACTTGGTTTCTTGGTGTTTTTTGAAATCCTCCTTCGCATTTTTCCAGTTCATGTAAGGAAATTTTACTAGTTTACCTGGCGATGAAGATTGTTTCCCAACAACGGTGCAAAACAACGAACAATATTTACAAAAGGCTCCGTTCTTTGAAGGAGAATAAACTAGCCATTTCCACTCTGATAACCAGTTCAACTGAAATTTCAGATTCCTTGGACCCGATAAAGGGAAATTAAAATTGCTTCCAGGTGTCCAAGCATTTTCCAACAGTTTATTTTTCAGATAATCATCAATCTAAAGAAAAAAGTAAATCACAACATTGAAATAATTAACATGTACCGACACATACGTAGGCCAAGGCCATACAAATACCGGTATAACATAATAGGTAAAGCATCGAAATGCAAATCAGTTACAGAAATAGCGATTATCATGAATCATATTGTAAACACACCTGTTAGCCAGCATAACCTCCTAAGCCTGTTCGATGTATTTGGTCGGTAGCCGGCTTGGTATTGGCCGATAATTCTTAAAGTTCATTTTCAATTCTTAAAGATGAGCTACTTGCAATGGCAGTGTTGCATGTAACATCTACTCTTGGTTTTTAATAATAAATCGATCCATTACGCATTACAAATAAACTCCAAAAAAAAGTGCGACTCACGATCTGGCAGTTCACAGATATGCACGTTTAAAGCAGCATGAAGCTGCGTTACGATAGTTACCAATCGCACACTTTAACAGTAAAACAACAATTTTGATATTTCGCCTAGTGTAGTTAGTTATTATTGCTTTAAGTGGAAGAACAGCAAGGTCATCTGCCCCTCTTGCTCCATTTAACATGTAGTTTAAGGGTGTTTACTCCAGGCCATAACCAGTAGCTAACGCCAAAGCTGGAGAAGTCTTGTTGCGAGTTGAGTGGAGGTCATTTACCACGTGAAGAACGTGTTCACATTAAAAATATATTACAAAGGAGTAGCCTAAAGAAGCCTCACTGGCAGCAATTCAAAACATTTTCCAGGTGATAGATGGGACAATATAAGGATTCATGTAAACTAATGTCTCTGGGTGGGGTTAAACCCTAACCCCCCCGTCGGTACGCCACTGGGTACCTCCATTGTCGAGGTGGTAGTGATACCGCCTCTTTTGCAGCTTTATCTGCTAGCTCATTTCCCGCAATTCCCATGTTGCTTGGAAGCCACAAAAAGTTGATTCGAGTGTCAGCGCGGCACAACCCGGCTAGTAGGTCATGGATTCGCTGCACAAAGGGGTGTTGCGGGATACATGTAGCAATTGACTGCAACGAACTCAAAGAGTAGGTACACACGAGAAAGTGTATTCGTGCATCATTTAGTGCAAACTGTAGAGCTTCATAAATGGCAACGAGCTCCGCAGAAAATACACTACATAGAGATTAAAAATACAAAATAGATGGTTCTATGCACTATCACCAAAGAGCAGGTAAGTCTACTTTCAAAGAACATCACCTCAAACAGCCGGGCTGTGGAACTAAAGGGGCACGTTCGTAGCTACGAACCATTTCGTCACTAATACCACCGCGTGGCGACGAACAGTTACATCGATAGCACTCTGAAGGTTAATCGAAATTATGCTATACCTATACACACCAGTCGGCACAGATGTGATGTGTGTACATTTGTGTAAATTTTGAAACCTGTGAGATACCAGAAATACTAAGAATACATACCACTCTGAGCCGGAGCTATTTTGTTTCCAGATTTCCGTGGAATACCCAGCATGTTGGCCATGTCTAAGACGGGGTTTGTTCCTGTGGAGTCATCCTCCAGTGCTTGTGAGGAGTCAATGGATGTGTACTGCTTCCTCATGAGTACAGGTGTGGAGAAGATCCCCACAGCTGGGGGTGGTGGTAGTGGGGGTGGAGGAGGTGGTGGTGGGCACTTGAGGGTTTCGAGCTCCTTCTCCAAATGACTCACTAAAACAAAAAACACACACATCAAACATTTCCCGTCTTTCATCCATGTTAAGACTTCAGCTAAATTTAATTGGCCAGAGGATTTTCACCAAAGTATGGATATATGAATATTGTGACCTAATTTTGTTTACGTTTTACTACCTCCTTATCGAAATTGAATGTTTTCAGTCAGTCAACACATTTGTACGTGAGTTTAGTTAGTTAGTTATTGTTGTTTTAAGGGGCGGAACTACGAGGTCATCTGCCCCTCTTAACACGGATTAAAGTATACAAATTTGGTATGGAATTTAAATTTAGGAGCTGGATCCCTAAAATTGAAAAGACTGAAAATTTATAAAACAAAAAATTAAATAAAACTAATAATTATAAAAATAAATAAAAATTACGGAAAACAAAAAAAAATCATTCAATATCGCCACCATCATAAAAAAGAAAAGGCGCCCACCCGAATGTTCTCAGCTTAAATCAAATTATGACTAACCTAATCATCCGATCTCTACCAAATTTTGCAACAATGTGGAGAGCGTCTTTTGCTCAAACTACAAGGTCATCAGCCAAATCGTTTCAAGATGGCGGATGTAACCATAACTTACGATTCAACAAGGCCTGGCCTTACCAAATACGCTCATGGTACATAGGGAGGTTTAAACTGTCTTGAAGGATCTAACTGGTAGGATATTAGCATTTTGAAATAGAATATGTAACTGCAGTAGTGACTATCAGTTCAAGCTAACCGTGCCATATCGTGCTCGTCCTTGCCGTCCCGTTGGGTCAAAATGGCCGTTATTCTTTGCTCGTAAATCCATATATTTCCGTAACTTCATAAGTTTATATCCTTTTAGGAATGTAGTGAACAAAATAATACGTATTTAGTATCAAATGCTTTATAGAAACGGCAGAAAATGCTAATGAAATCGTTGATTGCATGACAAAATATCATGGAGTTATGCTAAACCAGTTGTTAACCAAGTATTAGTGTACGGCATGAATGGTGTAATGGTAGCGACCTGGACTCAGCCTGGAGGTTCGTGGGTCAAATCCCAGCAGGTTCAAATATTTTTACTTCGTTTTCTTTGTATTTATTGATTAATAACTACTAATACATTAAGCATATATAGTGTGTATTTGCAATTGAACACCACATATTTCAACATTCGACTACAGCGATACAAATTCGTTGTCCTTGATCCATGGCAGAGTCTGTTGTCGTTTTTGTTGTTGATTCTTTAGGGGTTTCGCGGCATATTGGTCTTGTAGCCCCGTGTACTTGCGTGTGTGTAGAAGTTGTCTAATAACCTGTGTCACTGTGATGTTTGTAGGCTTACTAGTGTGTGTACTTTTATACGAGGAAGGATTTGGGTAGGAAGCGGTGGTTGTTGTTTCATTTGAGATGCAAGGACATCATGGTCATTTAGCCCCATGTACTTGGGTGAGTGTTGAATTTTGTCTGATAACCTGTGTTATTGTGATGGCTGTATTAGTGTGTGTGTGTGTGTGTGTGTGTGTGTGTGTGTGTGTATATAATTCAGGTGAGGATTCAATCAATCAACATATAATATCCATATAGCACTTTGTATTTCAATAAGCTACTACAACAAACATTCAATTATACTCCTTGAAAAGTACAAAGATTTATAACTACACCCATGCATTTAGGAGAAAGTAGGCTATATGTTCTTTACTGAACATCTTGTTAAATACCTAAGAATACATGAGTATGTAATTAATTTGCAATGAGATCTACAGGTCAATATTTATGGCCTGTCATTGGAAGTGACTTACTATAAATATTTTCAGCAAGATAATGCAAAACAACGCCCTATTTTAGCATATTAATAACCCTACATTTATCAAACTGAGGTATTGAAAGATGGATACAAATCTAACATCACATTCAAGACTCCTTTCAACAATAATTGCATATATGAGTCAGTGTGTCTCGATGAACTTCAGTTCACCTGAGTCATCCTTGTCATCTTCTTCTTTCCTAGCGTTCCCACGTTGGCCCAGGGACCGCTTGTTTGGTTGTTGTTCGCCACTTCTTCCTTCAAGGGCATCTTCAGGTTTGAGGCCGCACACCAGTAGGTCTTTACTGATTCTATCCATCCATCGTTTCTTTGGGCACCCACGGGGTCGATGCCCTCCTGGATTGTATCGGAGGGCCGTTCTTATCACAGAGTTCCCATCACTTTTAGTGACATGTCCATACCAGCGAAGATGCGCTTTCCTCATTTTGTCTTTAATTGTTGCAACTCCCATTTGCTTCCTCACGTGTTCATTGCAGACATGGTAAAGTTTTGTAATACCCATGTACCAACGCAGCATTTTTATTTCCATACCATGGACGGCTTGTTCGTGTTTGGTTGAGGCAGGCCAACATTCTGTGCTGTAGAGTGCCACTGGAGGCGACTTCGGTGGTGTAGTTGGTAGCATGCCGGAGCTTCTGTGCCCAAGGCCGCGGGTTCAAACCTGATCGAAGTTGTTGGATTTTTTAAGAGCGTTAAAAATCCCTCAGTATGCCTGTTCCAAACAGACCCGGCCAGTGGCTGGAAACTGTGCAAGATGATGATGATGATGCCTTCCTTCAGAGGGGAAGTAAAGCCGGCAGTCCCATGTCATAGATTTATGGCATGAAAAAGAACCTTCCACTAACAAGGAGGAGGAGGTACAGGAACAGTTGGTGTATTCTTGGAATACACGGTACGAGAGATATAAAGTTTAATGTTCTTTGCATGTTCATTCCTTCCTTTTTGTCAAACACCAACAGTGATCTTCTATTTTCTCTTTGGTTATCATGTCGCTTATATCTTTTATGAGTCTGTTCTAGATATATATCTTCCATGACCCGTCTAGCGTCATCTAGCAGCGAATCTCTGAAGCTCCTCAATTTTTCCTGGTGCAGGAGGACTTCCTTCTCAATCTGGCCACCAGATTTTCTGCCATCGCCAGCTATTATCTCCATGAGCTAGAGAACTTTGTCTACTTTTTCATTCACCATGCTGCGCTAGTATCGCCTACTATCAACTCTTTGAAGACCATTCATCAAGAGGAACATTTATTTTTGATAAGTTGTCTATTCTGATATGTATTCCTTTTGTTTCCTACCCCCACTCTTTTCCCTTCCTTGGACCCTCTGTGCTTCGCTGAGCAGGTCTCACTTCTAAGTCGGCAGTTGACTCGGTCAGTTAAGGCTCAACTCGAGCCAGTCTCCTCAAACCAAGAGACACTCTCTACGTTCTACGCCATGTTGGCACATTAAGTATCGGTTAAGGGAACTTCACCTTCGCCATGCAACAAAGATAAGTACCTGCTTCAAGTTTTAACCTCATCTTCATGATTTTATCGACTACATGCTTTTAACGATCTTTTATAGGTAGTGTGAAATTACTTATTTTGGGGCAAAAATCATCCTTCGCGGGATTTTCCATGTTGGGCTTTTGTCTAATCAAGCCAATCTTGGTGAAAAGCAGCATTTCTTATGCTTGCTAAATGAGAAATCTTCTCACCACGTGGGATATTATCTAATACCCGCTGTCTATAAATTACAAAGCAAGTTCCTCCGCTGGATTAACTTTGGCCCCATTTTTCTATTAAGATCGTTCTGGAATCTTCCAGATCTTGTACTCTATCTGCGAGTCTTGCCATCAGGTATTTTTCACTCACTTGGAAAAATACTATTTAAATGAGGAATCTTCCTTATAAATTACCGCAATAGCAAATTTTCTTCCACCGCTGGAATGTTCTATGGCGTATTTAATTGTAATTCACAATCTTCTCAAGAAATAGATTCTCGCCTACCTAGTGAAACCAGTTCTCTTCATTATTGCAATAACTTTCTTTCCCATAAACTTCCGTGTTTTTTACAGTGAACTTTGCATCCATTTTACAGACTATAGTGAAAACTAGTGCTTGTTCTACTTTCCTACCGCGTCGCGATCGTCCGCTTACATTGAATAAGGCCATGAACATTGATCCTAAATCCCAATGATCTTTCCTCAACCTTCTACTAACAAACCATATTAATAAAATTGTAACTATTCTATAAGGTGTCACTCTACGAAGTGCCCTTCCATTTTGCTTGTTTATCATTAATTAATTACTGTATAACTACGTGTTTTATACACGGTTCAAACTTACATTGTTTCTTCCCCGTAATCAGGGAAAACAATACTTTCAACTCTTGAGTGAGTTATTTCTAGGTCTCACGAAATGGAAACTGCCCCATTTGGCTCGTGATTCCTACTTAAACATAGGAAGTCTAGAACCTTCCTCTTGACCTTTTTCTTCAGGTTTCACCGTAAGTGACCTGCTCTCTTTTGTATAATTGTTATAAAGTAATTCTGCTTAAATATAGGAAGTTGTAGGAACTTCTATTTTATTCTTCATGTTTTTTCTTATTATTATTTTCGAAGTTGTAACTTTTTCTAAAACAGTTACCTGGAAATTTCTTAAAGTACAATCCTTGTACTCAATTGAATGTTTAAACTTTAATCACTTTATTTGTCTTCTTTAAATCTTATAAAGATTTTAGTACACATATAAGGTTTGAAACCTCATAAATTGTTATTTGCCTGGAGCAATCTCTAAACGTTAGGAGGTCTGCGACCCCATTGTTAAAAAATTTAAATGATATATATTTGTCAGAAAAATATATATTTGTTAAAGTTATAAACTTCTTTGAATTGTTAAATAAATTAAATATTTGTTTTTGGATTTATAATTTCGCAAATACAACGGTTAGGCAAAATCCTGTCTTCCTTGGCTCTCCCTACTAAATGCCATTAAATACATCAATAGGGCTTTCACCACTCGTTGCATTTGAGCAAGAACTCTTAGTGGTAATCTCATTAAAGTTTCTTTTAGCTTTAATAGCTAATTCTAACTGGCCAGTAAGGCAAGTAAAGCTCGCTACGCCAGCTACCTGCTTGTGGAGATCCTCTCCGAAAACTTATGGTCAGTTTTCTAAAAGATAAGTGTTTCTCTTTGTCTAAACTTTTAGCCGGCTCCTCGCTGAGTAAAAGCTTAGCCATTTCCAAATGCAACCATTGGTTCATTTACCAAAATTACTCCCCAAGGTATAATTTTTTATCATTATCCTTCTTGGAAGCACTTGGTCGCCTTTTCCGAAACTCCATAATTTCGAAACCTGGAATTACCAAACCTGATTCGAATTATTGGCATTCTTCGAATTACTTTGCAAAAACGAATTTCTTGGAACAGACATACAATAAATCTGTTACTCTCAGTCTTGCCAGACCATCACTCTTCCCCATAGTAGGCAGATACATGCTTGAGAGGGATTACACTAAAGCCACTCTCTTGCAAACCGCCCAAGTCCTAGCTGTATTTCCCGTCAGCTTAGACCAAGCTCTTACCCACTTTAGGTATCCGAGAGCGGATTTGCGGTGGCAACCTCCTCTAAGTGCATTTAAGGTTAAATTTATAACTTTTGTGGGACTCTCCTCCTATTTTCCTATCCTTTTTCTCCAGTCCAAAATCTACCTCCTTTTCCTAATCATCTTCCCTTGGTGGGTGGGTTATTCCTTAGCCAATAATCTACCCAAAAATTGGTGCCGAAACCCGGGAGAGTCCGTTTGTCATTTTTCTGTTTGGCAATACTTTGCAAATTATTAATATCTGCTTTGAATCTTTCAGCTATAACCACATCGTGCAAAGCCTGTGAAGTGGAAAGAGGCCGCTCCTGTCTCCCGTGGTGTGTCCCTTTCTTTCAACTTATTCGCTGCTGCCTGCTTGACAGCATTTCCAAGGTTCCACAGTTTCGTGAGTTACATTTTCATCTATTTTCTTTAACATGGCTCCTACTGATAAGGATAAAGATGAAAAACTTACTTCTAAACGAGCATCCTATAAAGGGCAAATTACCCGATTCAGAAAGTACATAAAAGAATTAGATCCCTCAGAAGCACAATTAGACTTGTTGAAACATCGTGTAAGGGATTTTGAACATTCTTATGAAAATTATTGCAACATTCAAACTGAAATTGAAACTTGTATGCTCAATCAAACCGAAGATCGAGTTGAAGTAGAAAACCAATATTACGAAGGCATAGGTTCTGCTTTCAAAATAATACGCCATCTCGAAGAGGAGCAGAAAAAGGACGCATCTGTTCTTGGTTCCCTTCACGAACCACAAACTTCTTTCCGTGAGGGTACTCACAAGCCCAAACCAATTTTACCTAAAATTGATTTACCCCATTTCTCTGGAGATGAATCTACTTGGGATTCTTTCTATGAATTATATTGCTCCCTTGTTCATGACAATGAAGACATTCAAGTCATTTACAAGTTTCATTACTTGAGATCTATCCTCCGAGGTCAAGCTTTGCAGTTAGTCGAAGCACTTCCTCTACCTGCCGAAAATTACCCCATTGCCTTTAACTTATTAAAAGAAAGATATGGAAATTTACGGTTACGTATTCAACGCCATATGAAGGCTCTATTCAACCTACCTGCGTCACAGCACAATGACGTCACCAGTTTGCGCACTCTAGTTGATACTACACAACTTCACGTTAAGGCTTTGTCCCAATTAGATCAACCTACTGAACATTGGGATACTTTCCTAATACATTTAGTGGTTTCTAAAGTTGATGCTGCTACCCTTAAAGCTTGGGAAATTGAACTTTCTAAAGAAGACGACTACTCTTACGAGCATTTAGTCACTTTCATAAATGCCAGACTTTAGCTAATCAAAGCGAACCCTCATCTCCTAGTTCCAAATTTGAATTAATGTCTATCAAACCTAAAAGCGAACGCTTAGCGTCTAATACCCAAAAACCCGGGTCCAGCTCATCTAAATTTAAATCAAACACTACTGGTTACCCAACTAGGTCTAGTGAACGTCGTGTTGCTAGCTCTATGGTTTTAAACACTCAAAGCGAACCTCGCAAGAGTTTAAACGAACCTTTCAAGTGCATACTTTGTAAAGATCCCCATGCCCTATACCTCTGTAAATCCTTTAAAGAAATGTTAGTTGACGACAGAAGAAAATTATTTTCCCAGAACAAACATTGCTTCAATTGCCTAGCGCCTACTCATTCTACTTCTAATTGCAAGTCCACAAGACTTTGCTACCATTGTGAAAAGGCTCATCACACTTTGCTACATCGTCATGATCAGGCAAGGTCATCGACAGCATCTGCTTCTCCGAAAAATGATAGTGCTAACACTTCTAATGCTTCATCGTATATTCAAAATGCCAAGTCCATTCGCAGTGCTCAAGTATTGTTGTCTACTGTCCAAATCGAAGTTCAGGATAACTTTGGCAACTGGGTCCGTGCACGCGGTTTTCTAGATTCAGCGGCAACTCATGATTTTGTGTCAAATTCCTTGATTAGAAAATTAGGTCTACCTGTAAACCCCACTTCTACCAATGTGTCAGGCATCAACAGCTCAAAATCGCAAGCTTTACAATTTTCAAAGCTAACCATAAGAGATACTTGTCATAGAAACAACTTTCTTAAACTTAATTGTCTAATTCTCAATAGCATTGGAAAAGACACTCCAAGTCACTCTGTGGATATTTCAGGGTTAAACATTCCATCGCATTTAAGGCTAGCCGATCCTTTGTTCAACATGCAAAATCCTATTGACATACTTTTTAGTGCCAATGTTTTCTGGAATTGCCTACGTAAACAGGTTCGTAAGTTATCCTCAAACGTGGTCGCCAGAGACACTAATTTTGGATGGATCGTCACAGGTCAACTTCCCCATTATTCTCCCCAACCCGCATCGCAATGTTACTTCTCCAATACTGACCTGGAACAGTTCTGGAGGCTTGAAAATGTTGATCCTCCTAATGTAACCTCTTCAGAAAATGAATTCTGTGAGCAACTTTTTTTGAACACCACAACTCGCTCTTCTGATGGCCGGTTCGTTGTTCAAATGCCAAGATTACATAATCCTCCCAAACTTATTAACTCTCAGCCCAAAGCTCGAAAAGCTCTCTTTGCTATCGAGAGCAAATTCAAGAAAGAACCTCTTGTTAAACAGCAGTACACTGATTTCATGGATGAGTATGAAAGCTTGGATCATATGGAAGTCGTAAACAAATCTGATGATGAACTGTACCCCCCAATTGAAACGGTTTATTTAAATCATCATCCTGTGTGGAAAAACCCTCTTGTAAAAGATAAAATCCGAGTTGTTTTCAATGGTTCATCACCTGACGTTAATGGCAACAGCCTTAACGATACTCTTTACTCTGGTCCTGCCATTCAGTCAGATCTATCTGCTATACTCTTAAATTTTCGATTATTTCCCATAGCTGTCATAGCTGATATAAAACAGATGTACCGTCAAGTGTTAATTCAACCGGAACAACGAGATCTCCAAAGAATCTTGTGGCGTGATGAAATAAGCAAGCCCATTAAGGTATTTCGCTTAAAAACAGTTACTTATGGCTTAAAACCCTCCGCTTTCCTTGCTATCCGATCCCTACACTTGCTAGCCTCACAAGATGGTCATTTATTTAATTCCAAAGCCTCTGAAGCACTAACTACGTCATTCTATGTTGACGATTATTTGAAGTCCTTCCCCACTTTGGAGGAAGCTTCTTTTGTGTCTTTAGAACTTCAGGCATTGCTAAGGAAAGGAGGTTTCCCACTTCATAAGTGGAATTCCAACTCCCCTGAGTTTCTCGCCCAGTTTCCCATCGAAGACGTAGATCCTTCTTCTGTCGAAATTTGTGGAAACTCCGAATCCATAAAAACTCTAGGAGTTCATTGGTGCACTAGTACTGACACTCTTATCTATAAAGTTTCGCTCTCAGAAGAGCTTCCTAACACAAAAAGACAAATTCTCTCTGAAATTGCAAAAATTTTTGATCCACTTCAATTCCTTGCCCCAGTTATCGTTATAGCCAAACTCTTCATGCAAGAGCTGTGGTCGCTCAAATGTGAATGGGATGACACTGTCCCTCTTTCTTTTCTTAATCGTTGGCTCTCGTTTCGCAGCAATTTGCTGGATCTTTCCCTTATTGAAATTCCTAGGAATTTAATTAACGCTCATTCTAATGCATCCTTCTTCCTTCATGTGTTCGCTGACAGTTCCGAAAAAGCTTACGGTTGCTGCGCATATTTAGTTTATCACGGTTCATTCTATGGATCTTCAGTTTCCAACCTTGTTTGTGCCAAATCGAAGGTCGCCCCTCTTAAAACCATCACTTTGCCTAGGCTTGAATTGTGTGCTGCACTCATGGCTGCAGAACTTGTTAAGAAATTACGGGAAGTATTAAAAGCCGAATTCTCGCAAATCTATCTCTGGAGCGATTCCATGATCACCCTTTCTTGGATCGCCAAAAACCCCTCTCACTGGCAAACTTTTGTTGCAAACAGAGTTTCCAAAATTCAAACTCTTTCTTCTGGATGTCAATGGAGGCATGTGCCCAGTGCTGATAATCCAGCCGATATTATCTCTCGTGGTTGTTTACCCTCTCAATTGGCAGCTTCCCAGTTATACTGGCATGGGCCCTCGTGGTTAATCGAAGACTCTTCTTCATGGCCTTCTAAACCTCCAGCTACAAACTCCAACGTGCCTGACGCTAAAGTACCTCTATCTATTGCTTCGTGTCTTGTTTCCAACGCTTCTCATCCCTTGTTGTCCCGCTATTCTTCTTTTCATAAATTAATAAGAATTGTCGCCTATCTCCTTAGATGGAAATATCTTGTGGTTGACCAACCTCTTCTCCCCAAACCACACCTTACCAATTATGAATTGAATCTCGCTACCATTAAGGTTTTACAACTGACACAGCAAGAAGCCTTTTCTTCTGAATTGTCTTTACTTTCTTCTAAAAGGGATCTTCCCAAATCCAGTCGTCTTCGTGCTTTGGCCCCGTTCCTTGATGACCATGGGTTACTCAGGGTAGGTGGAAGGCTCTCGCAATCTTTGCTCTCTAAGGACAAAAAGCATCCCGTTATTTTGCCTTCTAAACATCACGTAACTTCCTTAATTATACGTGACTTTCATTATCGCAATCTGCATGTTGGCACACGCACTCTGCTTTGCCTCTTAAGGGAAAAGTACTGGATCATAAATGGAATTCATGAAGTATCTTCTGTAATTCATAAGTGCATTCCTTGTTTCAAAGCGAAACCTAAAATCAATACTCAATTAATGAGCGATCTGCCCTCTTTTCGCTCTTCTCCTATACGCCCATTTGCTTTAACTGGTGTGGACTATATGGGTCCGTTCCAATATCAACGAAATTCTCCTGAAGCTAAACGCAAATTGTTTGGTAAACTTTATGTTTCTCTCTTTGTTTGCATGGTTACTGGCGCAATCCACTTGGAACTAGTAACGAATGCTTCTACTTCTTACTTTTTATCAGCTGTCTCTCGCTTCACCGCTAGGCGTGGTGTTCCTTCAGAGATGTTCTCTGATAACGCTTCCACCTTTCAGGGCGCAGCTTCTCTGTGGAAGAAAGCTCTCACATCTTCTCCTGCCATGGAACAAATTTCCAATTTTTCCTATTCAATGGGTTTCAAATGGCGCTATATACCTCCCTACGCTCCTCATCACGGTGGTAGGTGGGAATCTTGCGTAAAGCTCACTAAACGTCATTTAAGAAAAGTCTTAGGTATTGCATTCTGACTTATGAAGAATTCAATTCACTATCCGTTCTGATTGAAGGTGTTGTTAATTCTCGCCCTTTAACTCCTCTTTCCAATGACCCTGATGACCTGCTCCCACTTACACCTGGTCACTTCCTTATCGGCATTTCTCTTTCTGCCCCTCCTCCTCTTCCCAATTCTTACAGGGATTCTAATCTACCTATCGTTTGGCGTAAACTTGAAGCCCTCCGTAATTCCTTTTGGAAGAGGTGGAACTTGGAATATTTAACTTCCTTGCAACGGAGACAGAAGTGGTTTCTTTCCAGTCCCGACATTAAAGTGGGGGACTTGGTCTTGGTTAGGGATGTTTCACCCCCTCTAGTTTGGACCTCTGGTAGAGTGACCGAGTGTTATCCTGGAAGAGATGGGAGAGTCAGGGTGGCCAAAATCTTGACCACTAATGGTCCGATCACAAGACCACTGTCTTTGATCGCTCCATTACCTTTAAATGTTTAACTGCTTATTTGTTCTCTGTTGGTGTTTCCTCTCCCAGTATGGTGTATTCTTGGAATACACGGTACGAGAGATATAAAGTTTAATGTTCTTTGCATGTTCATTCCTTCCTCTTTGTCAAACACCAACAGTGATCTTCTATTTTCTCTTTGGTTATCATGTCGCTTATATCTTTTATGAGTCTGTTCTAGATATATATCTTCCATGACCCGTCTAGCGTCATCTAGCAGCGAATCTCTGAAGCTCCTCAATTTTTCCTGGTGCAGGAGGACTTCCTTCTCAATCTGGCCACCAGATTTTGCTGCCATCGCCAGCTATTATCTCCATGAGCAAGAGAACTTTGTCTACTTTTTCACTCACCATGCTGCGCTAGTATCGCCTACTATCAACTTTTTGAAGACCATTCATCAAGAGGAACATTTATTTTTGATAAGTTGTCTATTCTGATATGTATTCCTTTTGTTTCCTACCCCCACTCTTTTCCCTTCCTTGGACCCTCTGTGCTTCGCTGAGCAGGTCTCACTTCTAAGTCGGCAGTTGACTCGGTCAGTTAAGGCTCAACTCGAGCCAGTCTCCTCAAACCAAGAGACACTCTCTACGTTCTACGCCATGTTGGCACATTAAGTATCGGTTAAGGGAACTTCACCTTCACCATGCAACAAAGATAAGTACCTGCTTCAAGTTTTAACCTCATCTTCATGATTTTATCGACTACATGCTTTTAACGATCTTTTATAGGCAGTGTGAAATTACTTATTTTGGGGCAAAAATCATCCTTCGCGGGATTTTCCATGTTGGGCTTTTGTCTAATCAAGCCAATCTTGGTGAAAAGCAGCATTTCTTATGCTTGCTAAATGAGAAATCTTCTCACCACGTGGGATATTATCTAATACCCGCTGTCTATAAATTACAAAGCAAGTTCCTCCGCTGGATTAACTTTGGCCCCATTTTTCTATTAAGATCGTTCTGGAATCTTCCAGATCTTGTACTCTATCTGCGAGTCTTGCCGTCAGGTATTTTTCACTCACTTGGAAAAATACTATTTAAATGAGGAATCTTCCTTATAAATTACCGCAATAGCAAATTTTCTTCCACCTCTGGAATGTTCTATGGCGTATTTAATTGTAATTCACAATCTTCTCAAGAAATAGATTCTCGCCTACCTAGTGAAACCAGTTCTCTTCATTATTGCAATAACTTTCTTTCCCATAAACTTCCGTGTTTTTTACAGTGAACTTTGCATCCATTTTACAGACTATAGTGAAAACTAGTGCTTGTTCTACTTTTCTACCGCGTCGCGATCGTCCGCTTACATTCAATAAGGCCATGAACATTGATCCTAAATCCCAATGATCTTTCCTCAACCTTCTACTAACAAACCATATTAATAAAATTGTAACTATTCTATAAGGTGTCACTCTACGAAGTGCCCTTCCATTTTGCTTGTTTATCATTAATTAATTACTGTATAACTACGTGTTTTATACATGGTTCAAACTTACATTGTTTCTTCCCGTAATCAGGGAAAACAATACTTTCAACTCTTGAGTGAGTTATTTCTAGGTCTCACGAAATGGAAACTGCCCCATTTGGCTCGTGATTCCTACTTAAACATAGGAAGTCTAGAACCTTCCTCTTGACCTTTTTCTTCAGGTTTCACCGTAAGTGACCTGCTCTCTTTTGTATAATTGTTATAAAGTAATTCTGCTTAAATATAGGAAGTTGTAGGAACTTCTATTTTATTCTTCATGTTTTTTCTTATTATTATTTTCGAAGTTGTAACTTTTTCTAAAACAGTTACCTGGAAATTTCTTAAAGTACAATCCTTGTACTCAATTGAATGTTTAAACTTTAATCACTTTATTTGTCTTCTTTAAATCTTATAAAGATTTTAGTACACATATAAGGTTTGAAACCTCATAAATTGTTATTTGCCTGGAGCAATCTCTAAATGTAAGGAGGTCTGCGACCCCATTGTTAAAAAATTTAAATGATCCATATTTGTCAGAAAAATATATATTTGTTAAAGTTATAAACTTCTTTGAATTGTTAAATAAATTAAATATTTGTTGTTGGATTTATAATTTCGCAAATACAACGGTTAGGCAAAATCCTGTCTTCCTTGGCTCTCCCTACTAAATGCCATTAAATACATCAATAGGGCTTTCACCACTCGTTGCATTTGAGCAAGAACTCTTAGTGGTAATCTCATTAAAGTTTCTTTTAGCTTTAATAGCTAATTCTAACTGGCCAGTAAGGCAAGTAAAGCTCGCTACGCCAGCTACCTGCTTGTGGAGATCCTCTCCGAAAACTTATGGTCAGTTTTCTAAAAGATAAGTGTTTCTCTTTGTCTAAACTTTTAGCCGGCTCCTCGCTGAGTAAAAGCTTAGCCATTTCCAAATGCAACCATTGGTTCATTTACCAAAATTACTCCCCAAGGTATAATTTTTTATCATTATCCTTCTTGGAAGCACTTGGTCGCCTTTTCCGAAACTCCATAATTTCGAAACCTGGAATTACCAAACCTGATTCAAATTATTGGCATTCTTCGAATTACTTTGCAAAAACGAATTTCTTGGAACAGACATACAATAAATCTGTTACTCTCAGTCTTGCCAGACCATCACTCTTCCCCATAGTAGGCAGATACATGCTTGAGAGGGATTACACTAAAGCCACTCTCTTGCAAACCGCCCAAGTCCTAGCTGTATTTCCCGTCAGCTTAGACCAAGCTCTTACCCACTTTAGGTATCCGAGAGCGGATTTGCGGTGGCAACCTCCTCTAAGTGCATTTAAGGTTAAATTTATAACTTTTGTGGGACTCTCCTCCTATTTTCCTATCCTTTTTCTCCAGTCCAAAATCTACCTCCTTTTCCTAATCATCTTCCCTTGGTGGGTGAGTTATTCCTTAGCCAATAATCTACCCAACAGTTGGACGTGTGGGAAGGAATAATACAAGGATATGGGATGAAATTTAGCATAAATAAGAGTGAGATGGTGATCACAGCAAGGAAGAAGGAAAGAACCACAACGGGAATAACAATTGGTGGGGAACAGCTGAAGAAAGTGGAGAGTTTCAAGTATCTGGGAAGCCTGATACAAGATAATGGAAGAAACGATAGAGAAATAAATGAGCGGGGGAGGCAGGCAGAAGCATTTCGGAGGAGTGTGAGAAGCATGTTATGGAGCAAGGATGACCCTCAGAACAGCAAAAAGATCATATATCGGACGTACTATGTCCCTATCCTGACGTATGCCTCGGAGACCTGGGTTATGAAAGGAAGGGAGAAGAGCAAAATACAGGCCAGTGAGATGAGGTTCTTGAGAAGCAGTATTGGAGCTACAAAGATGGACAGAATAAGAAATGAGAGGACCAGAGAATTAATGAAGGAGGAACCATTACAGGATGGTATAGAGAAATCTAGACTTAGATGGTATGGACATGTAAAACGAATGGAGGAGAAGAGGATACCCAGGAGAGTACATGAGACGAAGTGGGAAGGAAAGAGACCGAGGGGAAGACCGAGAGACAGGTGGCTGAAGGGGGTGGAAGAAAGCGTGAAGAAGAGAGGAGAAGACTGGACAAGGGTGGAGGCTGAGAGGTGGTTGGAAGACAGAAGACGTTGGAGAGGCTTGTGTTCCAAACAGACCCGGCCAGTGGCTGGAAACTGTGCAAGATGATGATGATGATGATGCCTTCCTTCAGAGGGGAAGTAAAGCCGGCAGTCCCATGTCATAGATTTATGGCATGAAAAAGAACCTTCCACTAACTATACTTGTGTGAAGCCAAAATTTGTAGGTTAGGATTGATTAATGCTGTCAAGTTCCAACGTTCGCTGGTTGAGATGACATCTAGTTTTAGCAAAGTTCACAGCTAGGTATCGTGGACAGTTGCATTTGATAGCGAAAGAAGGAACTACTTGAAATTATCGTCTGCAGTCCTTACTTGAATTAAAAACAGATAACACCCACTAATACAGTCATCACAATTAACACCGGTTATCAGACAGATTCTTCACACACCCAAAGTACACGGGGCTACATGACCGCGTTGTCGCAGCCCCTAAACTAAGGAACCAACCAGAGTGCCACTGGCCTTATCATGGGCTTGTAAACTTTTCCTTTCAGGTGGATAGGTATTTTCTTATCACACAGTACCCCAGTGACTTGGCGCCATTTCAGCCACGCAGCTTTTACTCGTGTTCGGGCGTCGAGAATGGTCTCGCTATCCGAAATGATGAGAGAACCAAGGTACTTAAATTTAGTAGTTTTATTGAGTTAATGGTCTTCAATGCCGGCCCCGTGGTGTTGGGGTAGCGCGCCTGCCTCTCACCCGGAGGCCCCGGGTCGATCCCCGGCTCCGTCAGGGATTTTAAAACTGACATGAGGGTTGAAACGGGGTGCCCTCAGCCTCTTGAGAACAATTGAGTAGCTGTCTGACAGTGAGACAGAGCCCCGATCACGAAAACCAAGATTAGCGGCCAAGGGGACCCGACGCGCTGATCACGCGTCACCCCAATATCTGCAGGCCGAATGGCTGGGCAGCGGTCGCTTGGTCGGCCTTCGCCCGTCATGGGCTGTATAGTGCCAGGGGTTGACTTAGTTTTGTTTTTTTTGTTGTTGACTAATGGTCTTCAATGTTAATGGTATCAATGGTCTATGTGCCACATTGGAGATATTCGGTTTTTCCTATGTTGAGTTTTAAACCATTTTTGTCCAGGCGATCTTACCAGCACAGAGCACGATTCTTGAGATTTTCAAGAGTTTGATCGGGGAGAAATACATAAGATTGTCCATGGGTGAGGTGTTTGTAGGTTATCCTTGTCATCATTATCATCAATATCCGTTTTTCAGCCTCACCCGGGTCGGAGCAAATATGACAACCCTCCACTTTACTCTGTCTGTCCACCACCCTTCCTACACCCGGCCGAAGCCGTTGGATTTTTTAAGAGCGTTAAAAATCCCTCAGTATGCCTACCTTCGGAGGCGAAGTAAAGCCGGAGGTCCCATGTCATAGATTTATGGCATGGTAAAGAACCTTCCACTAATTGCACCTGCATGAAGCTAAATTGAATAGGTTAAGAATGTAAACAACGCTCTTAGGTTTCTACGTTCGTTGCCAAGAGCCAACTGCGGTGGTGTCTAGTAGCTAAGTTCTGAACTTGGCCTAGTAGTCGTTGACGGTGGCGCTTGGTGGCAAAAGTAGGAACTATTTGAAAAATTCTAAGTTGCAGTACTTAAATTTAAAAAAAAAACAGGTAACACACACTAATACAGTCATCACAATTAACACCGGTTATCAGACAGATTCTACACACACCCAAAGTACACGGGGCTATATGACCGCGTTGTCACAGCCCCTAAACTTAAGAACCAACCCTTCCTCAACCACTGAACTCCACTCCAGTTTCCGTTCTCTCACACTGTCCTTCACCAAATCCATCCACCGTACCTCGTCCTCTCTTTCCAGTTATCCGTCTCTCCATCACTTGTTTCGCCATTCTTTCATCATTCATCCTTTTCACAAGGCCATACCATCTAAATTGCAATAGCAAAGTATTCCGTCTTTAGAAGAGTGACAAATTAGGAAAAGGGATTTAACTTATAAGAGTAACATTTAGAACAATAATTTTCTGTGATTATCCATATTTAAGTTTTTTCATTTTTCATGGCGGGCCAACAAAATCTCTCGGCGAGCTTGACTTGGTCAATGAGCCGCCTATTGAGAAGGCCTGATCTAGGCCATCCCACACCAAGCTCATTTTATGTATTCTGTCTTTCTGTTACAGAATTACACACCTCAATCCATGCAAACTAGATTATGCCTGGACTGACAAGAATGACAATTGGGGCTCTGAAGGAAATTATACAGGGCTTCTCACCCAACTGTGTGACCACAAATATATTTGAATGAAACTGGATGTGAAAAATCTACTTGAAACAGGCATGTACCCATGTGAGGGGCCCACAAGGATATGCACAATCTAAAATATTTTACTGACATTAAAAAGCAATTTAAATAGAAATTTTGAGATCCTTAGTGATGGAAATATGAATTTCCCTTTTCTAGCAATAATGTTTAAAAAAATTATTTAACCTAAGTTTTTCAAAATATTATGTTTTAATAAGTAATATGCATTAGAAGTTAAATTTGTAGGTATTTACTTATAAAAAACAGGCAGTACTTTGCTGTATTCACAAAGCCTCGATTTAAGGCTCAAAGGTACAGGTTGTAAGGATATTGTTAAATAGGGGTTTCACTGTAAGGAGGTGTGAAAGATTTTTTTGTGTTAAGAAGCAGAGCATCAAGGTTATCTTCTCCTTATAACCTACAGTTATGTCATCATCATCATCTTGCACAGTTTCCAGCCACTGGCCGGGTCTGTTTGGAACACAAGCCTCTCCAACGTCTTCTGCCTTTCCACCATCTCTCAGCCTCCACCCTTGTCCAGTCTTCTTCTCTCTTCTTCAAGCTTTCTTCCACCCCCTTCAGCCACCTGTCTCTCGGTCTTCCTCTCGGTCTCTTTCCTTCCCACTTCGTCTCGTGTATCCTCCTGGGTATCCTCTTCTCCATTCATTTTACATGTCCATACCATCTAAGTCTAGATTTCTCTATACCATCCTGTAATGATTCCTCCATTAATTCTCTGGTCCTCTCATTTCTTATTCTGTCCATCTTTGTAGCTCCAATACTGCTTCTCAAGAACCTCATCTCACTGGCCTGTATTTTTCTCTTCTCCCTTCCTTTCATAACCCAGGTCTCCGAGGCATATGTCAGGATAGGGACATAGTACGTCCGATATATGACCTTTTTGCTGTTCTGAGGGACATTCTTGCTCCATATCATGCTTCTCACACCCCTCCGGAATGCTTCTGCTTGTCTCCCCCGCTCATTTATTTCTCTATCGTTTCTTCCATTATCTTGTATCAGGCTTCCCGGATACTTGAAACTCTCTACTTTCTTCAGCTGTTCCCCACCAATTGTTATTCCAGTTGTGGTTCTTTCTTCCTTGTTGTGATCAGCATCTCATTCTTATTTATGCTAAATTTCATCCCATATCCTTGTATTATTCCTCCCCACACGTCCAACTGCTCCTGTACTTCCTCCTCCTTGTTTCCCCAAATCATCAAGTCATCTGCAAACACCATTGCTTTCATCTTTCCTTCCCAAATTACGTGTGCCACTCGAGTCATTACGTCATCCATCACCACAATGAAAAGTAACGGTGACAGTGCACTTCCTTGTTTCAGGCCGTTTCTCTGTTCCAACCAGTTTAGTAACCTACAGTTATGCAACGTAGTAACATTTATATAGAAACGGAACACAAGTTGAATAAATGTTAAAATAAGATTAATTAACAAACTCAATAACTTATAGAATTGATATTAAAATACAAATATAAAGAAATTATGTTTTTAATTTCAATCACTTGTCAATTTAGAAATTTAGTCCTATGAATAAATCCATATTATGTGAGCACCTTTTGATTTATCTAAATTGACTAAGTTAAATCATATAATAGGAGGGACCCTGCTTCTAAAACGCTCTTTCCTCAACTTGATGTCTATGAGGTCATGTTATGTTATGTTATGTTGTAAATTCCTAATTTGACGGTCGGGCATTCATAACTACCTAGTATGTTCAAGTTGTCCGAGCTTGTAGGCCATGTTCAAGTTTCTAATAATAATAATGTTATTGGTTTTACGTCCCTTTTAACTACACTGGCTTTTAGAGACGCCGGGGTGCAGGAATTTAGCCCCGAAGGAGATCTTTAAGTGCCAGTAAATCTACGGACACGGCTCCCTCGCATTTGCGCACCCTCAAATGCCAGCTGACTGCGCCAGGATACGAACCTGCAACCTTGGGCCCAGCAAGCGAGAACGTTACCCCTGAGCCACGCAGCCAGCCTGTTCGAGTTTCTGGTGAAACGTCGGGAGATAACATCCTGCCTGGACCACGGCCTACAAGCTTGGGCAACTTGAACATATGTTGTTGTTATTGTTGTTTTAAGGGGCAGAACTAAGAGGTCATCTGCCCCTAACTTGAACATAGTTATCAGCTAACTGATGAAGTTGGCACAGGAGTGAAACATCTCTGATATTTTTCTCTTTCATTATTTTACTTTCACTAATTAGAGATTCAACTAGATCATCATCATCATCTTGTACAGTTTCCAGCCCCAGGCTGGGTCTGTTTGGAACATAAGCCTCGCCACTTAGTCCTTTCTTCCCACCACCTCTCCGCTGTCACTCTGGTCCAGTCCTCGCCTCTCTTCTTGACACATTCCTCCACTCCTTTCAGCCATCTATCTCTTGGTCTTCCCCTTGGTCGTTTCTTCTGCATCTGCATCTCATGTATCCTCTTGGGAATCCTCTTCTCATCCATTCTCTTTAAGTGTCCATACCACCTCAGTCTTGACGTCTCAATCCTACCTTGCAAGGGCTCCTCTTTCACCATTTCCCTGACCTTTTCATTCCTCAACCTGTCTCTTCTTGTTACTCCGATCCTACTTCGCAGGAACTTCATTTCACCTGCCTGTATTCTGCTTATGTCTCTTTTCTTCATTGTCCACGTTTCTGAAGCATAGGTCAGTATCGGGATATAGTAGCTTCTGTATAACACTTCCTTGCTTTTTTGTGGGACATCTTTATTCCACACTAAGCTCCTAATGCTTCTCAGAAATGCTTCTGCCTGTCTGCCACGTTCCATAATCTCTTTGTCATTTCTCCCATTTTCCTCCACTATACTTCCCAAGTACTTGAGACTTTCCACCTTCTTCAGCTGTCCACCTCCAAGTGTTATCCCACTCATTGGTCTGTCCTTTTTCCTGGTCGTTAACAGGATCTCACATTTACTGATGTTGAACTTCCATCCGTACTCTCCCACTGTTTCTTCCCAAGCCTTCAGTTGCTCCTGAATTTCCTCCTCCTTGTTTCCCCAGACCATGAGATCATCTGCAAACACCATTGCTTTCATCTTATCTTCTATCTTTCCTGCTATCCGTGTCATTACCTCGTCCATAACCACAATAAAGAGAAGGGGTGACAGCGCACTACCCTGTTTCAGGCCACTCATTTGTCTGAACCAGTCTGTTCTTTCCCCTCCAACTTTCACACAACTCACACTTCCACAATACATCTCCTTCACTCTGCCTACGGTCCCTTTTTCCACTCCCATGTTTTCCATTGCTTCCCAAACCTTCTCCCTACACACACTATCATAGGCCTTTTCGATGTCCAGGAAGGCCATCAACAGATCCTCTCCAAATTCATAGTGGTGTTCCTGGAGCTGTCTCACTGAAAATATGAGATCCACTGTTGATCTCCCAGGTCTGAATCCATACTGCTCCTCTCTCAATTTTCTCTCCACTTTGGCTCGTATTCTACTTTCTAATATCTTTTCATATATCTTGGCACAGTGAGATATGAGTGTGACTCCCCTGTAATTTCTGCACTCCTTTCTGCTTCCTTTCTTAAATATTGGGACAATTAATCCTTTCTTCCAATCTTCTGGGGTCTTTTTCTCCTTCCAAATCGCCCTCATCACACGGTACAGCCACTGTTTCCCAACCTCCCCTGCTGCCCTCACCATTTCAACACTCACTTCATCCACACCCGGTGCCCTTCCTCCTTTCATCTTGTCTATAGCCATCTCCAGTTCTCTCCAAGTCAGGTCCTTTTCCATTCCTGTGTTGTCTTCTCCATCTTCCAATGCATTGTCTTCCTCCCTATGACCATTTGGATTCAGCAAATCCTCAAAGTACCCTTTCCACACTGTCTTGAGTGTCTCTTTGTTGTGTACCTCATTTCCGTTTTTGTCCATCATTACCACATCCTCTCGCAGACCTCTTCTCTTACTTTTGACCATCCCATAAAGTACTTTCTTATTTCCTCTACTGTCTTCCTCCATCATCTCTGTCCACTTTACCATCCACTTCTTCCTCTCCTCTGCGACAATCTTGTTTGCTTCTTTCTTCTTTATCTTATAATCTTCCCTTGCCAGATCAGTTCTTTCCTGGAACCACACTCTGAAAGCCTTGTTCTTCCTTCCCACAGCTTCTTTTACTCTCTCATTCCACCATGGTGTCTCTTTACACCGCTTTCTGTTGCTTGTTCTTCCACACACTGCCACTGCAGCTTCCACCATTGTGTTTTTGAATTGCTTCCATTCCTCTTCCCCTGTTTTAGGATTGTCTGTTGGCATCCTTTCCCTTATTATCTTCTGGAATTCTTCCTTGACTTCCTTTTCCTTGAGTTTCCATACTTTGATTCTCCTTTCCTGGTACTCTGTCCTCTTGCTATCCTTAACAACTCCCAGGTTCATTACAAGTATTCTGTGGTCGCTATCTAAGGCCTCTGATGGTATTACCTTTATATCTCTGACACTTCTCTTCATTTCCCAGTCGTACAGCATGTAATCTACCAAAGATTTCTTTGTTAAATCACTGCTGTACCACGTTACCTTGTGGCTTTCTTTCTTCCGGAACCAGGAGTTGCCTACCACTAAACCGTTTCTCTTGCAAAAATCCAGCAACTTTCTCCCTTCTTCATTCCTGCTACCCCATCCTTCTGCTCCCAATACATTTTCATATCCTTGCCTTTCACTTCCTACATGTGCATTCAAATCTCCCATGACAATGATGCTCTGACCATTCAACTGCTGTTGTAGCTCCTCCTCAAAGTCTTCCTTCTCTTGAGCTGTACATCCAACTTGAGGGGCATATACCTGGGCTATCTCCAGGCTTCTTCCCTTTACAGTTACTCTGATCTTCATGATCCTGTCACTTATTCCCTTTACCTCTTCCTTCATTCCATCTCTCACAACTACTCCTACTCCGCTGCTCCTTCCTTCACTGTTCCCACTCCAGTACAACCGGTACCCTTTCCTCAGTTCTCTGCGACCTTCTCCTTTCCATCTTGTTTCTGCCAAGCCCAGTACATCCAGTTTTCTTCTCTCCATCACATCTACAATCTCCTCCACCTTTCCTGTCAGTGTCTGTATGTTTAATGTCCCAACTCGTAGTCCATTAGCATATCCGGGTCGTCGTCGTTTGCATCCGTCCTTTCCGAGGCCTGTTCCTGTTTTGAAAGCAAATATGATATCCATTACTGGCTTGCTAGGCCTATCGTAGCTTCACCAGCCGTCACTTTTCAGGGTTCCCATAGAGCCTTCACAGCTACCGCAGCGGTCCCGGGGCACACAAAGTCCCCACTGTACTTCACCCCTACAGGCAATCCCCTACTTCATGCCGTTGCCCGTCTCCCACCACGTGGAGGAGGGGTTGGACTTGTGGGAGATAGAGATTCAACTAGATGAAATTTATTAATAAAAATCTGTAGTATTGTCAATATAAGGAAAAAGGAAGGAAGTTTGTAACTTTACATGACCGTTAATCTCGCGATCATGAGCCACGGAACCTCCTTTTTACGTGGAATCCAAACCACAGAACAAGGAATTTCACTTTGAAAATCTCACATGCATTGACCCGGTCTGCCGTGGTGAGAGGTCAACAGCTTGACCGCTGCGCCACCACGTTCCCCTATTGTCAATGTGGTTAGTGATGGTTGATGGAGTTTGAATATCTGTTCTTACCTTTCGTAGACAAATCATTGGTGTGAGCTTCTGCCCGGTCAGCCCTCTGCAGTGCACACTGCAGTTCTGACTCGGACAGTTTCAGTTTCTCCTCCAAGAGCTCAATCTGGGCATCTGCTTCCCTCTGGTCCAGTTTCTCCTGCACACACAACCGAGTAACATATGCTCAATGCAGCAAGATGCAATTTCACATGACGACATTCTGCTCACCCTAAGTACCTAGATGTTACCTTGGATCAATAGCGGACATACAAGCAGCATTGTCATAATTAGGGCTCGGATTTTTAGATACATAAATATTATTTTCTATAAATACATTTTTTAAGCATTTTATTCTATAAATACATAAATTCCTGCTTTTCACTTATTAGCACATAAAAAGACATAATATTTACATTTTTTAAGATCAGTTAATTGCATCTCTGCTCTGTGTTACTTCAACAGGGAAGAATCTGTGAGCTATCTAATATTCATGCAGAGCGTATGTAAGATTGCAACTGTATTATTCTTAACTTGTCACCCCGTGCCACTCACTGTGGAAGCCAGGGATTTCTTTGTTCATAGCCATATTGCACTACGTGCTAGACCTCCCCTCCCCCAGCTACCTGGAACCAATGTCACTCTCATGCAGTTCATTTCTAGCACTGTGAAGTGCCAAATTAGCCAGTTGTTTTATTGTCCGATTTATAGGAATGGGTTTCGCTGGAAATTTCACTCGAAATTTTTTTCTTGTTCTAGCACACGATTTCCTGCACTTTATGTACGTATTGTGCAGATATACACGTACAGGTAACGAATATTTCACATACAACATTACAGCACTATACACAATCACAATAAAATAACTGGCTAAGAAATTCAAACGTATAGGTTCAGTAAACGATAAAAATAGACGTAAAGGTAGTTATTTCCTTACTCAAGCTAAATTAACCAGAATAACTGGAAACTTCATAAGTAGATACCCATTATGTTTGGCAGCAGATGAGCAACTGAGGCGTCACTGGCGGAGTGCGTGAGTGAGAAAGTCCTAGCCAAGCAAATATAAAGACCCTGTATTGTAAAAATAATTTGTAGGCCTAGCTTTTCTAAGATTTCTTTTATAATTTACAGTAATTGTTTTCCTGGATTTTGATGCAGTACAGTACTGAACTATATATTCAAGTACTGTAATTGTAGTGGCTTAATCGTTTTAAAACTTGTGTTTCTGTTAAAAACAAATAAATGTACTGCATTGCATTACTTTTACACCAAAACAAACAGCTTAATTTTTCTTTTTAACACATTTCCCAATAACCCGGCACTTTTTGCGAACTCTGCCACCCTTCGGTCCACATTAGGCCGAGTTTGCGAGACTCTACTGTACTCAGAACCACACAATTATGTATGATGTGTAAAATATTTGTTAATTTATTAAATGATGATGATAATTCTCATATTAAGGGGCCTAACATCTAGGTTATCGGCCCCAACTACCCTTCTTATACGGAGAATTGTTTTGAAGAGGAGTCATATTGGAACTTAAAACGTTGACACTTTGAAATTGAATTGAAAACATTTAGTTTGTACGTTAAATACTCGAGCAAATTTCTTCCCAATAAAAGTTAAAGATTTTCAGTATTTGTACTGGCTAAAGAAAATTGTTACAAGATATTCAAAGCAGGAGACATACTTGTAGATCTTGAAGCTGAGAGTTATGATTCTGTTTCTCATCCTCCATTTGTCTCTTGAGTGTTTCCACTTCTTGCAGGACCAGGAGGAACTTCTCGTCGCCTGCAATGTCGGACAGGAGAAGAGTGCTCTGGTGTGCCAGGACGTTCCTCTCTTTCTGGGCCTGAAACATAAGAGTATTGCTTTGTGGTGACATTTCTCACAATGCAGTTAGTTAGTTATCGTTGTTTTAAGGGGTAGAACTACGAGGTCATCTGCCCCTCTTAACACAGATTAAAGAATACAAATTTCGAATTGAATTTAAAATTTCGAGGTGGACACCTAAATTTGAAAAGACGTAAAATTAATATAACAAAAAATTAAATAAAAATAATAAGTATAAAAATAAACAAAAATTATGGAAAAACAAAAAATTATCATTCAAAAACAAACAAGTCGTTGAGTCAATGTACACTGAAAAATTTAGATTGCTGGCCCTAACCCACTCTCACTTATAAAGCGGATAAGGCGATCAGCAGCCACCGCGCCATCGGCTAATATAAGTTTGAGTGTCATCTGCAAACCAAGGTTTCTTCGTAAGTCAGCAAGATCCACACACTCGGTTAAAATGTGTGCCACGGTGAAAATGGCTCCACAGGTGTAAGTGGGGGGGGGGGGGGGTCTTCCCTTCTCATTAGCTACGAGTGGGTGGATCTTGTATGACCTATCCTTAGCCTACACAAAATGACGGACTCTCTCCGTGACCGGAAAGAGCTCCGCCACATGCGAGTAGTTCCCTTGACCGCTCTAAGTTTACTGGGTAGTGGGTTAGCTAGCTACTGACTCTCCCAAAATGCCAGAACTTGTAGGCGTAACTGAGAGCGAATATCTCTAGTGGGTACCTCTATTGGTCGAGATGGTAGTGATACCGCACAACGCATTTATTTATTTATTTATTTAGTGTAGGGCTTTTGGTGCCGGGAGTGTCCGAGGACATGTTCGGCTCGCCAGAGTTTGTAGCTGTGCGGACAACCAATGGGGTGAACTACAAGTACCGTCACATGTGGATGAGATAAAATGAATGAAGATGAATGAGGAAGTTCAATTTCAAGTGACAACACAGTGACATGTAAGGAATGTTATGCACAGAAATAGAGGGGTAGAAACCCTGACAAAGTACAAACAACTGAATGTCCACCTTTGAAGATGGTGGCGTGTCCTTGTCCTTTTGATTCTTCCTTTCTTTTCTCTTTTTATCGAGACCCCCTCGCTGTACTGTGTTGTTCCGACATACTATACTGTAAAGATAGTGTTAAGTCCCCAGACTTTACAAGGCCCTAACGCCCAAAACCCATAATTACAATAATTACTACAGGATTCCTTCACCCAGCCAAGTCACACACATGAAGCAATTATTACTTCTCCAAGAAGGGCACCAGAACACAAAGCCTGCAACCACACGATGCAACGAGGAGAAAATACCGCTGACTACTTATGACATAATTGAGCCTTCAAATAAGCAAAGGACCCACGTGCTCGGGACAGTTTGGGACACAGACAGTGACAATGAAGACCGACTGACACCGGAGACTAGCACCCCACGGCTTGGCGGCTACCACATCACGGATGAGGCTCGACTTCGAGACCACCAGAGACATCACCGCAGCAGCACATCTATAGGTAAGAGTGCCAGCTTTTCCTTTTTCTTCCTCTGTACCTCTAACAACACTCTCACCCTGACTCTAGTTATTAAATCCTAGTTATGCATAAGTAATTTCTGCCTCTTGTCATTTCATTCGCCCTTATACTGACTTCCCTAATGACATGCAGAATGCAGCCAGTGGCTATCTCACCAACTCAGCAATTATCTAGCGCAGCAAGGGCATGTGGCCTTAAAACTATGGCAAAACTAATATGACAACGAATCTTAGTTTAACCTCGGATAATGCTAGGGCGTACCCCAGAAGCAACGTGCAGGGATTTTGCCCGAACCATATGAGAAATGGGCTAGGGTTACTGGGACATGAGCGAACCCGGCTAAAGAGGCTAAGCTCAAAAATATGGTGAGTTACGAAGAATAGGCACACTGAATGTAGGAACGATGACTGGGAAAGGAAGGGAGTTAGCGGATCTCATGAAAAGGAGAAAGGTGAAATTATTGTGTGTGCAAGAGACTAAATGGAGGGGAAATAGGGCTAGAGAGTTGGGTAGTGGCTATAAGCTACTATACAGTGGAGCAGACAAGGATGGGAGGAATGGCGTGGGAATAATCGTCTCCCGAGACATAAAGGAGACCATAGTTAAAGTTAAGAGAAGGAGTGACAGGATAATGAGCATCAAACTGTGTCTTGATGGAGAATTGGTAAACACTGTGTGTGTTTATGCTCCGCAAGTGGGTTGCAATGAGGAAGAGAAAGTATCCTTCCTGGAAGATATGGACCGTGAGCTTGAGATATACCAGCGAATGAAAGATTGTGACTTAAATGGACATGTCGGAAGGAGTCGAGATACAATCGAAAGAGTACATGGAGGCTGGGAAGTAGGAGTGAAGAATTATGAAGGACATAGAATCGTGAATTGTGCGATGACATATGATTTGGTGATTGTTAACACATGGTTCGAGAAAAACACAGGTCAATATATGACGTATAAGAGTGGGGCCAGAGAAAGCCAGATTGACTTCTTAATGGGCAAAAGGTCCCAACTAAGAGAAATCGAAAACTGTAAAGTTTTTAATGGTGAAGCAGTGGCAGCACAGCACAGGACGGTAGTCATGAACTGGAAAATGAGGATTAGGAATAAAGGCAGGCCCGTGCAAGTCTTAACAAAACTTAAGTGGTGGAAACTAAATGAAGAGGCGTTGAAGGACCAGTTTAAAGAGAAAGTACTCAATGGAGTGGTTCTTTGCAATGATGTGCAGGAGTGGTGGGTGTACAATAGCAGTTTGATAAGGAGGGTAGGAACTGAAGAGCTAGGGAGAACTTCTAGCAAGAAACCACCAGCTGACAAAGAAACATGGTGGTGGAATGATGAGGTACAGAAGATCGTGAAAGTCAAAAGTGATGCAAAGAAGTTATGAGATAAGTCAGGTAGACAGGAGGATAAAGAGAACTACACGAGTTGTAATAAGGATGTAAAGAAGGTAGTAGCACAGTCAAAGGCACACATGATGGATCGGCTGAACGAAGAGTTGGAAACTACAGAAGGTGAAAGGAAATTTTCAGAATAGCACAGGTGAGAGATAAGGACAAGAAGGACTACACCCAAATAAAGCTGATCAAAGATGAAAATGGTCTTGTATTAACTGACCATTCCGACATCAAGTGCAGATGTAGAAACTTCTCAATGAAGAGAACTCAAGGGTATATTTAGGAGAAGAAGAACAACACCAGGGTCTGACAATGGATATTAGAAGAGAAGAAGTAACATTGGAAAATGGAAAGGCAACAGGACCTAATGAAATAGCAGTTGAAGTGTGGAAGAATCTGGAGAAAGATTGGATCGACATGTTGCTGGATTTAATGCAATAAATGTACTCTCAAGAAACAATACCTGATGAATGGAGAGAAAGTATTTTAGTACCTATTGTATTTTTTTTAAATTTATTTTATTTACAGCATGCCCCATTACAATGTAGTAATACTACATGCTTAATTATTACTTATTAATCATTTCAGATTAAAACTATACAATTTATATTCTAAATATGTTATATCTATGGCCTATTAAATGAAATTTGTGTCACTAAAATGATTAACAGTTAAGAAAATATAAATAAAAATTATCTATTTAGTATTTCAAATGAGATAGAGTTTGCAAAAGTAAAGAATTCCCTGAGGTAGTTTCTAACAAGTTCATCTTTCTTTATAGGCCAGTTGCCTGATCTTAAAACATGTGCTATTAATACATCTCTTTCTTTCTCTAAAAACTTACACTCATATAGTAAGTGATCTACAGTCTGGTGACCGTTATTGCATATACATGTTGGACTATCTATAATTTTAAATCTGTATAAGTATGATTTTATATTGCCGTGTCCTGTTGTCATAACTGTAAAATTGCGCGTTATGTTCATTTTCAATTTTAGTCTGTCCTGTACACTGGGGAAAAATGATTTTGTAATTTCGCCCTTGGATGTATTGTCCCATTCATTCTTCCACTTTCTCAAACTAAACACACTTAATTCTTTTAGCATATTACTTTTTGGAATTCTATTATAGCACTCACTTAAACCGCTTTGTGCTGCTTCTTTAGCCAGCTGGTCCGCTAATTCATTTCCCTCATTTCCGTTATGCGCCTTAACCCAACTGAAGACAATCACCCAATTCTGTTTCTCCATTTCAATTGCTTTTCTTCTAATTTCCTCTATGAGAAATGTATGGTTTTTGTAGTTTTTAAGTGCATCAATTGTAATTTGGCTGTCTGTGAAAATGAGTGCGGTTCTCTGCTCCGTGTCCATGGATTCTAGATGTTGCAATGCCTTAACGATAGCTAGCTGTTCTGCTTGATTATTAGAACATCGTTTGTCTAGTTTATATTGCAGCTGTTGAATGAATTTGTTTCCATTGTATATGGCAATTCCAGATCCTACTCCATCCTCACTTTTACTTCCATCAGTGTAAACATTGAAAGAATGCATCTGTTCATAATTTTCGTCAATAATTTTAACAATATCAGCAGGATGAGACATTTGATTTACTTCCATGTCCATGTCAATTGAGCGAACTTCTTTACTATTAACTTTAATAAGCCCGTAGTATGCTACCGTCTCCTCAATTTGAATATTAATTGGAATTAATCCTGTTATCACACAGAGAGCTTCATTAGATACAGTGCGATAAGCTTTAGCTATTCAGATATTTATCAGCCTTTGGACTCTTATCAATTTTACTTTATAGCAAGTTTTCTCTATAACCTTTCTCCATACCGGTGCTCCATACAATATGAGAGGTAAGATTCCACCTTTGTGTATTACCTTCAGAGCTGTATGCTTTAAACCCCAGTTTAGCTTTGCAAATCTTGAGAGACTAAATATCAGTTTCCTACATTTTTCAGTCATATAGTTAATGTGCTCTCTAAATGTAAGTTTGTGGTCGAAAATAATTCCAAGATATTTAACGGTGACCACCTGATCCAAGCTTTTGTAATTAAGATAAATTTTAATCTCTTTTTCTTCTTTTCTTTTTCTTCTCGACGAGACCATAACTTTTGATTTTTGTTCATTAAATCTGATCTTATTGAGTTTAGCCCAAATTGAAATTTTGTCCATTTCTATATTAGTATAATTTTCTGCCTCTTTAATAGATGTTGCTTTAACAAGCAGTAATACGTCATCTGCAAATGCAACTACCTTCGTGCGATTTGTATACTGCAATGTAAGAAGAGAATTATATTGTATATTCCAAAAACCAGGACCACAGCATGAACCTTGCGGACAACCTTTAGTAAGTCTTCTCTCAGTGTTGTTGCTATTAATGGACATGAAAGCTGTTCTCCCTTGGAAATAGTCTTGAGAGAGTTTGTATAGATTTCTAGGGCATTCCATATCTTTTAGTCCTTTTAGAATAGCAGGCCACCAAGCGGCGTCAAAAGCACCTTTAACGTCCAAGCTGGTCATAATTATTACGTTCCCTTTTTCTAATTCCGGTTCTATAAATTGCTTCACTTCCATTGCTGCGTCGGTTGTGCTCTTCTGGGGTGTAAATCCAAATTGATTATTATTCATTCCATTTTTGAAAGCATTTGGTTTCATCCACTACTGGCATGCTGGGCCTATCTTAGCTTCACCAGAGCCCCGTTAGCCGTCACTTTTCAGGGTTCCTGTAGGACCTTCACAGCTACCGTAACGGTCCCGGGGCACACGAAGTCCCCACTGTACTTCGCCCCTACAGGCGATCCCCTACTTTGTGCCGTTGCCCGTCTCCCACGACGTGGACGAGGGGTTGGGCTTATGGGAGAAGGGGGTGGAAGAAAACGTGAGGAAGAAAGGAGAAGACTGGACAAGGGTGGAGGCTGAGAGATGGTGGGAAGACAGAAGACGTTGGAGAGGCTTGTGTTCCAAACAGACCCGGCCAGTGGCTGGAAACTGTGCAAGATGATAATGATGAATTTATTTTTGTACATATGATGAATTATTCTACTAATCAATAACTTCTCCAGTACCTTGCCCGCTAGATTCAACAAGCTAATTGGTCTAAATTTCGATGGATCTGTACTCTTTTCTTTTCCTGGTTTAAGTATGAGAATTATTTTTGCTCTCTTCCAAATTTTAGGGAAGCATCCTCTTTTGAGACATTCATTATATATTGTACCCATGTAAGTAATTTCCATGGAAAACATGCTTCTGCCTCCAGCTAGCTTCAGGTCTCGGCGTGTACCGTTCTCCCACAGAGCAGTTGCATATTTTTGATTTGAGACTAAAAGGTATCAACTCTACAATGATAAGGCACAACTCTACTCTAAAGACTTTAATTCAGTAAAAAAAAATCATGGCTTCAAACATATAAGAACACAATCCCAACAAACATAATACACAAACAAACAAAGTTACTCCCATAATCCACTAATAATCACATAGTTTAACAAATTAAATCCATATCATTATTCAATCCTTTACCATTAGGTGGATTTTAAATTTCACTCAAGTGCGCTGATGCACATGTAACGTTTCACAAAAACTGTACTTTTACACTCATGTCACCTAGTGTGACTTCTTTAAATTCACAAAATTACTTGTTTCTTACAACACATCTTAATTTACATCATGTGTACTGTTTGTGTTATATCTCTCTCTCCCACCAAATACTTTCATGCATTAGCCAACTCATGGGTTGCACTACAATCTACTTGCAACACCACAATTACGTAAGTCTACCCCTCCGCTCCCCTCTTTTTATAGTTCCACTGCATGCCATTGTGATTTCAATTCCAACTTATGTTATCGCTGTGTCGGATGGTATTATTAAGCTACCCTTGCGAGCGTAGCCTGTGGCGTCAAGTGCCCAACTTCATAAACTCGTGTCAGTGTCAGTACAAAATACAACTTCCGACCATTCGTAAGATTGCTAAAATTTTATATCATCAGGGTGATCTACGATTACCAATGTGTTTTTAAACCACACACCTTCATTACACAATATAACAATGCTTCCTTTCATTACAAGCAAGGTCTCAAATCTGTCCTTTCAAAACGCTAGCCTTCACGGTTCGTTTGACAACTCAGCCCCTTGGAGCTGCCTGTATACAATGGAATGGAGTGGGGTGGTTACAGCTGTAAACCGTCCCTCGCCTTCCTGATTCCTGGCTTTCATCTTCGCAAGCAGTATCACGATTCTGAATACAATATTGTGGTCACAATGATCCACGTGATCCCATATGATTTAAACTGAATAGTATGCAATAGGTTCTGGATGAGCTTAAATATTTATTCCTAACCTTAGGATATTGATAACGGCCTCAATAGGTCCGTATCATTATATGAAGGCACGAGATTCATCAAACACAGGTCTAGTAGGTAGCCGGTATCTTAATAAATGCTACGGTCAGTCAGCCGCTGCCGTCAATAAGATTTGCTTCACAAGAGCCGAATCATTCAATAATAAGTTCTCGGTCGATCAGGTATAGCGCAGAGGTTTCCAATGTTCTCCCCTCACCTACCACAGGATTCGAACCCGGAACATTCCATATCCATCATCGGAGTTAGGGTATCACACTAAATACACTCCGGCATAAATTAATATCTCTGTACGCCCAAGGCTGTACGAGACTTCACACGTCGATTAGATTACCTGGCTTCATAACCCGATGCTCTGATCTCGTCCTTTAATTATTAAGAGAACTCTATCCGTTACTCTACAAGCTTATACACAAGCCACAAATTCAATTCACTGTTAAGCTCTTCCATTTCCTTGCATAATTATATTCCCATTAACACAATATATTCTAATATTAACTCTTTTCTCATCCCTTAATGTAATCTACTGCTTGGCTAGATAAATATTCCAATTAGCGTAAATATTTCTTGCTTACAACCTTTTATCCTGATGTATTCAATTATACCTTTTATCATTATTATAATTATTATTATTATTACTGACATAAATTACCTTAACCCGACACAACGTAACCGTTTCAATAATCATCGAACATCCGTGTTCGTTACGTTAAGATTTACATAACTGAATTGCCATTTTATTAATAGTGGTAACGATTAATCCACTCTCTGATGTATAACAACATCTTAACTCTACTGAAATCAAACAACCATAAACACTTGAGGGTCTCCCTCCTAATATTGATTCTTACTGGCATCTTTTATAATTCCGAAATCACATTACATGCAGTGGCTATAACTCCTATAACAACATGATTTGTGGGGTACTTACATAGGCTTATCCAGATGGCTCCAACCACCCATATCTTCCAGTGTCGCCTGCCATTTGGATAATTAGCGAGACATTTCCATACTGCTAATACACATCTTATATGACATTTGATTCATAAACACACGACACTTTTCCATTTCTATGATGAAGCTAATGCTTCCAAAACACATGACACTTTATAACACTTGTTATATTATTAATTTAAAAGATATTTTACATAAGATCACTGCACCAACACACGTCACAATTTATATTCCTGACTGGTTGAAATTTCCTGGCAAGATATCAGAATTGCAGGTGCGGACGGCCTCTTCTTCGGTCCTACTACCTCCTGATTGAACATCTCGATCATCTGCCTACGGATTCACCAACAGTCTATCGATTATCCCTTGATAACCTTCCTGATATTGCATTAATATGCTTACATAACGTCATGAACGCTAATTATTGGCATACTTAAGATATGTATAACCGATCACCATTTTTCACTGCGCTCAACACTGTACATTGTATTTACACAAATTATTACTTTCAACAGTTCTGCCTAGTATATCACACGGTACTTCCTATGTGGACACTACCAATTGCTCATACTGCCGACTACACACTTACGGCACGACTGTCCTTAATAAACAGTATATAACAGTCTTACTGCACGGCTTCCCAAACTGAAGTCCGAGCCTCCTATCTTAACTTCGGTAATATGCATTTCGCATAATAAAGTTTGTTGATTACCGTACTCATTCTTACTTCATGACCATGCATGATTATATTATCACTGGTGCATTACACTGCACGGCTAATATACTGATTACCAGTAAAATGTTTAAGTCTTTGTTCGCGCGCCTGGGCGCTCTGCGCTAGATTCTGGTACAACTTCCAAACACAACTGCTAACCGATAACTGCTGCCAACAACTGACCTCTGCCAAGGGTCTACTCCTTTATATCCGTTTCACACGAAAAAGTAGGTCGCAGAGTCCCTCGCAGTGTCATCTTCTGTTCCAGGATGATTCTGGTCTTGGAATAATATTCATATTGTTCCTTTTTCTTCGCTGGTCACAAAAATGCATGCGTGCTCGAGGATCGATCGGCCAATTAATTAATATTAATTGCCTTTGCCATGGCGTGGGTAAGCGGCGTCACTTAAAAATCCCCTGCGACCTAGTCAAACAATGCCGCGAACACCAATAGTCCTGTGTGCATGCGCACTCCATTAAATATGCCTCGATTTCACAGTTTGATGGCTCTATAATTAGCCTCCTGGATAAAGAATCACCTGTGGGCAACTCTCATGTCATTGCATTGCTCCAATCACGAGTAATCAATGATTTTCCTTGGGATCTTCCCCTTCCAATCTCGTTTTCATTCTCAAACGGGGCAGAACAGGGTCATTATTCAACCCCCCGACCTCTTGCAGACGACTTAAGTAGGTCAACGAGATTGACATGGCTCCATGAGTCCCCTCCTACAATTCTGGGGCTATTAGTAAACTGTCAAACTCTCCACTTCTGTGTTCCAAGTCCAGCATAGCCTACTTCATGTAGTCCAATAATGCTGTATTCCACTCATTTCCCCTGCATTATTTCAATAAATAATGTCAGTATCAACTGATATCACACCAGTGATTAAATATATACTTTCCTCTAGGGGTTTTTACAACAAAACTCCCTCAACAGATCTCGGGTTCGTTCCCTGGTGGAACCTTCATTCTGAGCTCAACTTATCTCCGAGATCCACATTCGATACCAGTCAGCATGACCCCCTCGGGTTCAATATTGACGTTAAAAACTTAGGAAAATTATTGAAAGTTCGTAGGAGTATTTCCATAGTTATTCCATCTTCACCTGGTGCTTTCTTTGGATTGAAGCTACTAATGGTTTGACGAATCTCCTCCTCGTTGAAATATCTATCATCGCAAGTATTAATTAATTCACTAATTAACCTCCTTATGTTTTTATGGTGATCTGTATCTTCTTCTTCTCTATCTTCCGGGATAAGATAATCCATAATATATTCTATAGTGTCTTCCATATTTAATGTTGTCGTTCCGTTAGGTTTCTGAAGAGTTGACATGAGAATGTTGTTCCTTATTTTTCCTGAAGCCAGTTTATACACTTCATTCCACGGATTTACAGATGATGTTGTGTTACAGTATTGTTTCCAGGAGTCAAATTTCTCTTTTCTGATAGCTGATTGGTACTTTCTCTTCTCAACAAAATACGCTTGCTTACGGATCTCTCTGAGTTCGTCATTATTTTTGTTTTTTTTGGAATCTCCGTCTTAAGGCTGCCGTTCCTAAGTATAGTAAGGGCGTCAGTCCATCATGGAACTGATTTTTCCTTTCTGACATGTTTGCCTACAAGTTGACTGTAATATCTCAGCAAATTTGTTAACAATAGATTCTAATTCTACTTCTCTTTCCACACTCTGGGACAGAAACTGATCTAATTCCTTCATGTCTCCAATATAATTAGCCTTGTTAAAATTTCTAGAAAGATTTTTGGCGAGGTTATTATCAAATTCTTTATATTTATCGCCTTGCACTTTGAACCTTACACCTTGGAAACTACACTCTTGCTTGTTACGTATCGGTATTTTAGTCCTGATTTCAAATTTTATAATGTTATGATCTCTCCTCTCCTCTTCGCTAATATTCCATGCCTGCATTACTGCCAGAAGTTGATCATTAACTATAGTAAGATCATTATTGCTAGAACCTCTGCTGCTTTGAAATGTAGTTCTTTCACCATCTTCATTAATTATATGAAGTGATTTACTAGCAATATATTCTTCTAGTATTCTACCTCTTGAATTCGTTAGCACATCGTGCCATGTTGTTGATCTGGCATTACTGTCCATAGCTATAATGACTATAATCCAAATATACACTTGCTGTGAAGAACTGAAATTTCCCATATACGGTATTATTTGCATGACAACAATATCTTCATCTGATAATTGCTCAATAAGTAAAGCGTCTATGCCCCTAGAAATACCTGCAGGTTGGTTGTTGTACGTATATGGTTCCTGAATAAATATTATGTCCGATGAATTTATCTCAATGATCTTCATTAAGTTGGCTGTTGTAGCCCTTGAATGCTGTAGATTTATTTGAATACAATTTATGTAAGTTCCTCGATTTGATGGCATAAATGTTGATATTGTAGAATAAACATTAATAGTCTATATTCATCAGGTATTTGTTAAAACAGCACGCAAACTAGGGCAACTTTTGTGTAAAGAAGAATGCTTCACACATATATTTTCTTTCTTATTATACTTATTATAATGGATGCAGTTAATACAACGATGTTCATTTTCAGGAGCTGTACAATCTTTCATTTTATGATTACCCGCACATAAAGGACAGGTTTCATCGCCATTACATGCTTGATACCGGTGATTGTACCTGCTGCATTTGTAGCATTTATTAGCAACTAGATAAACTGCCACATTACAAATTACCCATCCAACCTTCAATTTCGTATGAAGTAATTGTCTTCGAGTCTTCTATGATTAAATTACTAATATTTTTTCGTGTCTTGAAACTGAACTTGGAAACAATATCATCTTCTTTTAAATTTAGTTCAGGATTTTGTGTTCTGATTGTCTCAGAAGCATTTTCCACCGTAATATTATCCGGTATATCATATACAATCCTTCGAGGTTTCCGTAATTTATGTACCTGTACATCAACGTGTTGACCACATTCTGTATTAATTGCCTCGCTTAAAACATCAATTTCTCGTTTGCTACCAGTTTCCAGTAAAACTCTACCATCCCTAAGTGTTTTCATAGCATTAATCCCTACTTTCATTTCAGTTGGGTTTATCTTACTTTTAATGCGAGTTTTAATTTGCTCAGCAGTTTCGGTGGCCTTGGATTTCACGAACAATTTATATTTCTTCTCTGTAACTCCCTTCACTACTTCCGAGTACAAGTTCCGAATGTCGCCACCAGACTGGGAAGTTTGTTGCGCATTCGTTAATAGTAATGACTGCTGTATACCGACAGATGGCGCCACCAGTCCTGTTACTGGAGTGCAACATCTAGCTAGCAAGTCACCTTTGAGCTTTCTAACCTCATCCAAGAGTTTCAATTTATCATCTTTGGTCTGTTCAATAGTATTTTTCATTTCAACAAATATGTTCCTAATCTTACTTACAGAATCTGCAATACATGTCTTCAGATCGTGACGCAGATTTTTACTTTTTTCCGTCACACTAATCAATTCATTCAGCACGACTCCAATTTGTTGACTATCCTCGTCACCATCTTGTAACCAGTACCTACTGTATATATAAAGAGAACTGTATTAACTACAGGGGCATTAAGTTAATGTCCCATACCATGAAAATCTGGGAAAGAGTGAGAGACAAGAGGATCCGGGATGAGACTAGCATTCGTGAGGAACAATTTGGCTCCATGCCAGGAAAAGGGACCATAGACGGAGTGTTTGCCCTGAGACGAGTAATGAAAAAGTATCGTGAAAAACAGAAGGGATTACACTTCGCATTCATGGACCTAGAGAAAGCATATGACCGGGTGCCCCGGGAAGAAGTCTGGAAATGTTTACGAGTGAAGGGAGTACCAGAGAAGTACGTGCATTTGGTTCAAGAAATGTACAAAGAAGCAAGAACACAGGTTAGAAGCAGCGTTGGACTTACAGATTGGATTTAGGTTCAGGTAGGTTTACACCAAGGTTCGGCTTTAAGTTCATATCTGTTTGACCCAAATCTGGACGAAATGTCTTGTGGATTAAGACACCAAGCCCCCTGGTGCATGATGTTTGTGGACGACATTGTGTTGTATAGTACCACCAAAGATGTCATAGAGGAAAAACTGGAACAGTGGAGGGCAGCCTTGGAAGACAGAGGACTCAGGATTAACAGGAAGAAGACGGAGTATATGAGGTTCAATACAGATCAAGACTGTGAGATCAGAATGCAAGGAGAAACATTAAATAGAGTGGATGAGTTCAAATACCTGGGTTCGGTGGTGACTGCAGATGGAAATCTCGATGTGGAAGTGTTACACAGGATTCAGGTAGGATGGATGAACTGGAGGAAGATGTCAGGAGTGCTCTGTGACCGCAGGATCAAGCCTAGGTTTAAGGGAAAAATATATAAAACTGTCGTAAAACCAGCATTGGTGTACGGCTCTGAAACATGGCCAGCACGGAAAACACACATTCTATGCACAAGATTGCGGGTTTAAGAGCGTTAAAAATCCCTCAGTATGCCTTCCTTCGGAGGGGAAGTAAAGCCGGCGGTCCCATGCCATAGATTTATGGCATGTTAAAGAACCTTCCACTAATTACACCTGTGTGAAGCTAAATTGTATAGGTTAAGAATGTAAACAACGCTCTTAGGTTTTTACGTTCGTTGCCAAGAGCCGACTGCGGTGGCGTCTGGAAGCTAAGTTCTGAACTAGTAGTCGCTGACGGTGGCGTTTGGCAGCATAAGTAGGAACTATTTGAAAAATTCAAAAGTCTGCTGTCCTTACATGAATTAAATAACAGATAACACACACTAATACAGTCATCACAATTACCACCAGTTGTCAGACAGATTCTATACACACCCAAAGTACACGGGGCTACATGACCGCGTTGTCGCAGCACCTAAACTTAAGAACCAACGGAAAACACACACAAACAGGCTTGGCTTCACGGAAATTAAAATGCTCAGGTGGATGAGTGGAGTGACTAAGCGTGATAGAGTGGAAAATGTCAAAATAAGAGGAACATTGAAGGTTGTGGAAATATCTAAGAAGATACAAGAAAAGCGACTTCAATGGTACGGAGAGGAATCCTATGTGGGGAGGAGGATGCTAAGCATGCAAATACAGGGAGTGAGAATGTGAGGCAGACCTAAACGACGATGGATGGAGTGTACAGGAGGACCTCAGAGAAAAACAGTTGTCGGAAGAGGATGTGCATGACCGGGCTAAATGGAGGAGAGCTGTCAGAAACATGGACCCCACATAGGAGTGGGAATGATGTAAAGAGAAAAAAGAAGAGGAGGTTAAGTGACATGACCAAGCCTGTACAGTTGAATATGCAGTTTTTGTCAGTACTGTGATTTGCAATCTTAGTTGAAAATGAAAATCCACAGCCTGCTTCCAGTCTCCGACCGGGTCAGGAATGGAATGAATGAAGCCCCCATCTAGCGGCGAGGATATGAACTGTGCCGGCTGCCGAGGCCTGACGCACTCCTCTGGGGCAATGATTAAATGAATGACAGATGAAATGAAATGAAATGATAGTGGAGAGTGTTGCTGGAATGAAATTTTGACAGGGAAAACCGGAGTACCCGGAGAAAAACCTGTCTGCCTCCGTTTTGTCCAGCACAGATCTCACATAGAGTGACCGGGATTTGAACCACGGACCCAGCGGTGAGAGGCCGGCATGCTGCCGCCTAAGCCACGGAGGCTTCTGCAATCTTAGTTAATGAATATAATTTTCTTTGACTCTTAAAAATTAAAATTATGTTTTTTGCGATGACAGTGGCATTATCATATTGCTGACCTTTAGTAACCTCATGATGTGGTGGGAATGCCTAATTGTGACAGACCTAGAGCTCCTTAATATATAAGTCCAGCCCTGCATGTAGTGTAGCTTTACTTACAAGGGGAGGATACAATGCATGGGTCACCGATTCAAACAATCCTTAGCACACTTGTAGGACATGACCAGACGTATACCAGGTGCAAGTAGTAAGGTGCGCTTCTCAGCCGTTTCAGAGAAATTAATTATTCGCAATTGCAGTGCGGTGTCCATGTGCGTTGTACGCTAGCAAGAAGCCAACGAGGGCGTGTTGCAACGGTAAGAGTCCTGCTTCATAAGCATGGGATCGCTGGATCGAATCCCACCGGTGAGCCATTGCAGTCTGTTTTTTTTTTCTATCTTTTTTTTTGTAACCATTGGCAATTTCCAACCAATACGCATAGCATGAGTCACTGCTTGCGGGGTATTGGGTGTTCTGATGGTTCACAGACGTGCAATGAACGGAACAGACAGAGCCTTCAATGTATAAATGTATACCGGTACATATAATAGAATACACCTGACCATGTATAATGCCAATACTGTACATTATGTGATGTCATGAACGTCGACCCCCATACGATGATTTCAGAATCCCTTTTCCCACTCACATAACACGTTATTACAATTGACTGCAAAATAAACATTGTTCACGACAACTACATTTGTACGAATTGCCAATGTTTACAACAAAGAAAAAACACAACATACTTCAAAAGCTCACCAGTGGAATTCGATCCAGCGATCCCGAGCTTACAAAGCGGGGCTCTTAGCACTGCACCAAGCGCTCGTTCGATTCTTGCTAGCGTACAACGCACATAGATGCCATACTATAATTGCAATTATTAATTTCTTGGAAACGGCTGAGAAGTGCACCTTACTACTTGCACCTGGTATACGCCTGGTCATGTCCTACACGTGTACTAAAGATGGTTTGAATCGGTGACCCATGCATCATATCCTCCCCTTGTTAGTACAAGTTAGTTATCAAATGAAACAACACATGAACATCACATTCTACAGAGACCAATGTTTAACATGCTAGAATGTGCAGTAGCTGCAACTTGCATTAGGTACATTTCATGAAGAACAAATGGGGTTCCTCATCATTAGCATGCTCGCCCTAAACCTACCAGATAGAATCATATTTAAATAATGAGGCAGGTACTATTATCTAGTAGGCAATGACTGAACACACCTTTCATAACAATTGATACTCACTGATCACTAGGGTTGAAATTTGCCCATTATTTCGGGATATTTCTGGGTGCATTATATAAAGATAAAATACATGAAAACACACCATGAAATGAAGTTGAATTTGTTCCATGACCCAATTTTGCTATAAAACTGCTACCAAAAGGAAATTATAACGTGCTGCCATGGCAATCCTCTTGTACCTGCAATATTTAAAGAGTGCATCCCAATATCGATTGACATACCTGTTGATATTAATAGTATCCTCACATCATAATCTTCAAATCCCATAATTCAGAAGATCATCATCATCATCATCTTGCATAGTTTCCAGCCACTGGCCGGGTCTGTTTGGAACACAACCCTCTCCAACGTCTTCTGTCTTCCCACCATCTCTCAGCCTCCACCCTTGTCCAGTCTTCTCCTCTCTTCTTCACGCTTTCTTCCACCCCCTTCAGCCACCTGTCTCTCGGTCTTCGTCTCGGTCTCTTTCCTTCCCACTTCCGTCTCGTGTATCCTCCTGGGTATTCTCTTCTCCTCCATTCGTTTTACATGTCCATACCATCTAAGTCTAGATTTCTCTATACCATCCTGTAATGGTTCCTCCTTCATTAATTCTCTGGTCCTCTCATTTCTTATTCTGTCCATCTTTGTAGCTCCAATACTGCTTCTCAAGAACCTCATCTCACTGGCCTGTATTTTGCTCTTCTACCTTCCTTTCATAACCCAGGTTTCCGAGGCATACGTCAGGATAGGGACATAGTACGTCCGATATATGATCTTTTTGCTGTTCTGAGGGACATCCTTGCTCCATAAGATGCTTCTCACACTCCTCCGGAATGCTTCTGCCTGTCTCCCTCATAAATTCAGAAGATATGTTTAAAAAATTTCACTTTCACAGAATACATTCAACTTTCTCTTTAAACACTGCTAATGATAGAAAGTGAGTGTCTATGCTTGGTGTTCCTGGGCGAAACCCCACAAAAGACACGGCATAAACCTAGAAAAATTGCTGAGTTTTAATTCACGGGCCGTGAAAGCCAATATACCATCTTTCTAGAAGGCCTTATAGGGAGGTGAAAGGCTGCTTGAGCTTTTAGCTCTCGCAGTTAAGAAACACACATGTGTTTCAGAAGAAGGGAGGTAGTGCACAGTTTGCTACTCCTGTGGGGGTCCGGGCGTGGACACCAAGAGCCCACTGATGAGTCAGCTTGGCGTTCCTAGGCGAAACTCCACACAAGACATGGCATAAACCTTGAAAAATTGCCGAGTTTTATGCTTGGTATGTTCAGGTCATAAACAATTGCAAACCTGAAACACAAGTAGATTGAACACTTCAGTTTTCCTGGCCTTAAATTGTGTACTCACCACATCAGCTTCATTCTTCATGCGGAGTGCCACTTCTCTCTCCTGCTCACATTTTACCCTGAGGTTTGCCATCTCAGCAGCGACAAGCTTGGAGACATGTCCCATATTCTGTTTCATGACCCGCAATTCATTAAGCTCATCTTGGGCACGACACCTGAGCGTTCGTTCCTCTTCCAATTCGATGGTCAGGTTGACAATCTGCTCTTGAGCCTCAAACTCGAGGAGCCTGGCTGTCTTCAGTTCTGTCTGTAACTTGGCTACATCCTCACTCAATTCTTAAACAAAAAGAGAGACAACATGAGCTTCAGGTCCAACAATCATACAGACAGACTCGATAGAACCAGGGGTAAGCTTTAGCATCTCTTCTGCAGAAGACCTAATATTTGTCTAATAATTGCCTTTGAATTAAAGACGAGAATGACTTGTATTAATTCTATATCGCAACACTGTCATTATAACTGTTTTATTTCTGTCTGTCATTTTGATCCATTAATATTAGTTTCATTAAATATGTTTGTGTAAATAATGTTGGAGGAAAAGTTATACCTTAATGCTTACGTCTCATGCTTTCATGTGCAATTAATATTGAGGAACATCATTAGCCATGTTTCATTTGAACTCCTATTCGTATTGCGTTTGTGGAATGAAACTGCAGTGCTTACAGTTAACCCTAGATCAAGCATTCTCAACCTTTTTGAGAATGTGAGCACCACCCTCGAACCATACCAAGTACTCGAGCACCATTCAAACGATGATGATCATCATCATAATAATAATTATAATAATAATATAATGCAACAAGCATTCTCCTCTCTTTCCCTTTCCTTTTTCAGAAGGGATGAAATAGCTAGGGATTAACCATTCACCATGTATACCCAAGCTTCAAAAGAAAGGCTAAAGAGTTCATGCTGGAGCACTGCTTCTACTCAGTTAAAGAGTTTTTAGAGTATCGGTAGTTTCATAATAAGTAGCCTATTCATATGAATAGATGTTAACCTCTTAACTGGCTGGCTGCGTGGCTCAGCAGTACCGTTCTCACTTGCTGGGCCCAAGGTTGCAGGTTCGTATCCTGTCACAGTCAGCTGGCATTTGAGGGTGCGCAAATGCGAGGGAGCCGTGTCAGTAGATTTACTGGCACGTTAAAGATCCCCTTCGGGGCAAAATTCCGGCACCCCGGCGTCTCTAAAAGCCAGAGTAGTTAAAAGGGACGTAAAACCAATAACATTATTATTATAACCTCTTAACTGGGTATGACGTATATATTCGTATGTTAAATGAGATGTGAAGTTACTGGAGAGTGAATGGAGACCAAAACTCAATTTACCATCAATTATTAAACCCTTGGAGGCTGGATTTAGACAGCTCCTTAACCCGGTCCATGAGTCAATCCTAATTGGCTACATGGATAATTCTTGCCAGGCGCGTCCACGTCGCGGGGGTGGGCAACGGTACTGTAATATACCATGGAACTACAGTACCGGCTAAGTTCTGGTGAGGACCCAGTCCTATGGGGTATAACATAGGCCCCGTGCACAGGGTTACGTGCGAAGACCTCAACGGAATCTGCAGCGGAGAAGATGGACTTCAGAACGGTGGAGATTGCGGAAGAGGCAACCCAGTACTCAGGTAATAGTATGAGTACCGCATCAATCGGCAGCGTCTGTTTCCCATGTTAGGGGTGGCTGCAAGGGCGTCTGTTCTCCATGTTAGGAGCGGCCTGAATAATAGCTGGCAGTAGCTTCATAAAATGCCTTTGGGAGTGGCGACCCCATCGTAATAATAGCCTAAAATGGAAATGGCACTTCCAGTGATTCGGAAAAGGTTAGGGCGTACCCTGCAGGCGATGCGCAGTTCCTTTGGTACTGGGGGAACTGTGAGAAATGGGCGACCAGTAACCGAAATGAAAGTGGGAATCATGAATGTCATGACCCTGACAGGCAAGGTGGAGGAGGTGGTAGACTTCATGGAGAGGGAGAAGGTTGGAATGATGGGGCTGAGTGAAGTGAAATGGAAAGGTAAAGGAAGGAAGAAATTGAGGAAAAGATATACATTATACTGGAGTGGTGGCCAAGAGGCAAAAACTGGCGTGGAACTGATAACCTCGAAACAACTGGAGGAGTATGTTGAAGTGGTAGAGTGTGTGAGTGACAGAATAATGAAAATTAGAATGAAGATGAAGAATGACGTGATGGACTTCATACAAGTGAATGCACCACAGACTGGAAACAGAGAAGAAGATATTGAAGTATTCCTGGAGGATGTAGAAAGAGTAATCTCAGATGTAGAAGTGGTGATCATGGGAGACATGAACGCACAAGTCGGAAATGAGAGACAAGGAAAGGAAGAAGTCGTTGAACCATATGGATATGGGAAAAAGAACCGGGAAGGAGATGAACTTGTAAACTTTTGTGAAAGGAATGGGTAATTCATGGTTTCGGAAGAAAAACAGCAGGAAAATTACGAGATATGGGTGGGGTGATAGAAGAACAAAATCAGTAATTGACTACTTCCTGGTAGAAAGGACAAATCGCAGAAAGCTGATGGATGTGACAGCTTTACCAGGAGAAGCATTTGATGGGGACCATAGAGCTGTGGTGGCAAAATTTAGATGGGGAAAATTGGAAAACCTAAAGGAGATCAGAGAAAGTAAAATAAAAGTATGGAAATTGAAAGACAAAGCTGTACAGGAAGATTTTCAGGAGAGATTGAAGCAACAAATCCCAGTTACTGAAGTGGATGAGGAATGGTCCCACTTTAAAAAGGCATTTGCTGGTGCAGCAGAGAGTGCTTGTGGTAGGACGTCAACAAGAGTGAAAGAGAAGGAGACACCGTGGTGGAATGAGGAAGTGAGGAAAGCAGTGAAAGAAAAGAAGTCTGCATGGAAAGAATGGAACCGAGATCAAACAGAAGAAAGCAAAAGGAAGTATCACGACAGCAAACGGAGGTGTAAGAAAGTGGTAGGAGAAGAAAAGTTGGGAAGAATTTACACGAAGAATGGAAACAGATGTAAGTTGCAGTAAAAGGATGCTGTATGGGCTTCTAAGAAGTAAGAGGAAAGAAAGAGTTCATACAAAGCTGGTGAAAAAGGAAGATGGAGAGTTGTTAACACACCCAGAGGAGATAAAGGGACGATGGAAGGAGTATTTCGATAAGCTATTGAATGTGAGCAATTGTACTGGTAAGATCGAAGTGACACAGCCTGACGCCTCTATAACAGAAGATGATATAACAATGCTGGAGGTGGAATTAGCAGTACAGAAAATGAAGATGGGAAAAGCAACAGGGGTGGATGAAATCAGTGTAGAAATGATAAAGGCTGCTGGACCTGTTGGTATGCAATGGCTGTATCGACTGCTAAAGTGTGTGTGGAAAGGGAAATGTGTACCAGAAGACTGGGAGAAAGGGCTAATAATACCAGTGTTTAATAAAGGGGACAAGAAAGTGTGTGATAACTATAGAGGGATCACCCTCATATCACAGATAGTAAAAATACTGGAAAGGATATTAGAAAGAAGAATGAGAAGAAAGGTGGAAGGAGAGTTGCAAGAGGAACAGTATGGCTTCAGGAGTGGAAGATCCACAGTGGACCCAGTCTTTAGCTTGAGGCAGGTGATGGAAAAGAACTGGGAATATGGAGAGGATTTGATCATGACTTTCATAGATCTAGAAAAGGCATATGATAGTGTCCCCAGAGAGAAGGTATGGGAAACCATGGTTAAGAAGAGACTGGGAAGAGAAATGTTGGAAATGGTGCAAGCAATGTACAACAACTGTGTTAGCAGGGTACTGACCCCAGTTGGAAAGACAGATTGGTTTAGGAACAAGACTGGACTAAGACAGGGGAGTGTGCTGTCACCTCTGTTATTCATAATGGTAATGGATGAAATTGTAAAGGAAACAAAGGAAGCATATGGACATAAAGAAATGAAGCTACTATTATTTGCAGACGATATTGTGGTCTGGGCAAGGAACACCGAAGAAGTGCAAAAACAACTAGATGCACTGAACGAAAATATTCAGAAGTATGGCCTGAAAAGCAAGACCATGGTGATGACAAGAGGGGAAAGACAAGGAAAGGGCACTGTGAAAATTGGAAGTCAGAGTTTGGAAATTGTGGACACGTTCAAATACCTAGGAAGTGAATTGATGCAAACTGGTAGGTTGGACATGGAGATTGGCCGGAGGGTACAGCAGAGCAATGCATTCTATCAAAGTGTAAGAAAACTTGTTTGGGATGAGGAAGTACCAAGGAAAAGCAAGGAGGTAATGTATAAAATGTACTATGTACCCATATTAACTTATGCAGCTGAGACTTGGACCCTGACGAGCAGGCAAGAGAGTAGAATCCAAGCCAGTGAAATGAAATTCCTAAGAAGTATGATAGGTAAGACAAGGAAAGACAGAGTGAGGAATGAAGATGTTAGGAAGGAAGTTGGGATGGGAAAACTAAATGAGAGAATTGAGAAGAATAAACTAAGGTGGTTTGGACATGTAAAGAGGATGGAGGAAAATAGAATACCAAGACAGATGCTGGAGGCCAAGTGCAAGGGTAAGAGAGCAAGGGGAAGACCTAGAACAAGGTGGATCGATTCCGTGAAGAACAGCGTGAGAAAAAGAAATCTGGACTGGGACAAGATCGTGGAAGAAGAATTGTGGAAGGAAAGAGGAAAGTGGAGAAGTGCCATAAATACCCCGACCCGGCAGGAGCTGGATAAGGGGAAATGATGATGATGATGATATTAAACCCATTAGAAATCATCATCATATTCTACAGTATCCAGCCCCTGGCTGGGTCTGCTTGGAACTTAAGCCTCTTCATCATTTTCTATCCCCCCACCACCTTTCACTCCTCACTCTGTCCCACTCCTCTCCTCCTTCCTTCAGATCCATAATCCACCTATCTCTTGGCCTTCCCCTTGCTCTCTCGCCCTCCATTTCCATCTCATGCATCCTCCTTGGTATCCTGCTTACCTGCATTCTCCTAACATGTCTGTACCAACTCATTCCTGACTTCTCTATGATCTCTTGTAAGGGATTCTCTTTACTATGAGATCTAAAATTTCCTGTATCATTCATGCTTTCATTAGTTCTAATTAATCTTGCCTAGGACTTCAGTTGCAGCTGTCACTAAACCAGATTTCATATTACTACAGTACCCTACGTCCTGTTTTGGCTGGGACAGTGTCGTTTCATATGTGTGTCTCACTCGTCCCCCTCGGTTACAAGCTAAAGAAGTATTTGTCCCATTCTTTAAGGATAATCCTTAATCTTAATCATTAGGATTATTATTAATTATCATCATCATCTTGTAAATGTATGTCATATTGATAGCGACCATGCACACCCTAAAAGTTTCATTTTTGCTCTAATCTACCATCATTTATCAATCTTTGGAGATTTTAAATTTGCTGTTTAATACATTAGCCACCATAACTGCAGGTTAATAATAATATCATATGGCCTAGGGTGCCGGGCACAAGCTTTGTTATTTGACACCCGGAGGGTAGCTTGCATGTCGAATTTCGTTGTTCCTTGAAGCACTATGAAAGTCAAGGAGGTTAGATATCTAAGCTCCCTGAACACTTTAGTGCTTTCTAGTAGAGAAATTAGGAACTTTGTGTTGGCGGAAACGCCCAAGGTTAATTTTGCCATTATGAACATGGCCTGCTGAATTCAAATGGGTTCTTTGACATGCCAACATCGTATGACATGGTGTCATAATTTTTGCCGCCTTTCAAAAATCATTTACCATGGCCAGGAGCGAACCTGCAAGCTAGGGGTTAGTAGACCAACATGTTGACCACTCACCCATCGTGGCACTATCAACTGAATGTTTACGTGTTAACCTCTATACTGAAATCTATTTCAATATAAACTTATGTATTTCATGTTAAAAAAAAGACATTTTACGGAATGTGGGATCATATTGAAATTGATTTGAGTTCGCCATATGCATATAGTAATTGTTACCTCAGTCACTCACTGAGGCTACACTATGGTAGCATCTCTAAAAGCCAGAGTAGTTAAAAGGAACGTAAAACCAATAACTTTATTATTATTATTTATTTATTTACATAGGTCCCAATGAGCCTGAGCTCGTGTTAGGGACAATCAAGTAACATAGTTACAGCATGGCATATATATAATTTTTGTAACATTATTGTTTAGTTTAATAGTAACTTAGATTGCTAGTGACTAACTTTACAGAGATAATACGGTATGATACATTGCATTGCTTAAGGCTATTGTACATTGGCTATTCATTCCTTAATAGGAAGTCTTTTGTTTTCCTCTTAAATGTTTTTATAGAGAAACTTTCCCTTATGCCTAATGGTAGCGAGTTGTATTCTTTTATTATAGAGGACATAGTTCCAAATTTAATGGATTGGGAATGGCTGGTGAATATTTGATTTACTCCTCTTGTTGCATAGTGATGAATGTCATTTGCATGGGTAAAATGGATGTGTGTGTGTATCAATTTGTTTTCCAATTTGTATACAAATACTGTTGCTGACATAGCTATTTGTTTTTGCAGTGGCATAATTTTAGTTCCTGAGTACAATTCATTTGAGGGTGTGAGCCAAGGTAATCCAAAGATAGATTTTATAGCACGTTTCTGGAGTATCTCAAGTTCTTTTATCAGCTCCTTCTTACAATATCCCCATATGAAATTCATGTACATTAGATGTGAATGTATCAGAGCAAAGTATATATTTTTCAATTGTTGGCTATTAAGACAGCTATATCTTAATCTGAAAATAATACCAATTAAAGGGCTGATTTTATGTTTTACATTTTCTACATGATTTTCCCAGGTTAGTGTACTATCTAGTGTGATACCTAAGTATGTTGCCGATTTAACCCTTTCTATTTCTTTGTTGGCTATGTTGACTATGTTTGTGGTCTCAATCTTGTATGATGGTTTATGGAAGAACAAATATTTTGTTTTAGTGATATTGATAACCATTTTGTGTGCTCTCAACCAATCCACCAGCTTATCGAGATCATAATTAATATTTAGCATAATTTCCTGTTCAGATGTTCCCAGATAGAGTATAAAAATATCATCTGCAAATAGTTTAAGCTTGCCTTTCAATTCTAATAATACTATATCATTAATATAGGCCAAGAAAAGAATTGGTCCTAAGACAGAACCTTGAGGTACTCCTGTGTCAATTCTCATTTGAGATCCTTTTACATTATCGATTGCAACATATTGTTTTCTGTTAGTGAGGTAGTTCTTGAACCAATCATGTGCCACTCCTCTGATGCCTGCAAATTCTAGTTTATTAAGGAGAATCTTATGGTTAACCAGATCGAAGGCTTTTTGAAGGTCAATTAGTACACCAGCAGCTAGTTTGTTTTCATCTAATGCCTTTTCTACATCAGTTACTACTTCAAATATAGCACTATCAGCTCCTCTATTTGGAATAAACCCATATTGGCAGTTTGCAAAGTAATCATTTTTCATGAAGAAATTCATAAGTCTTCGTTTAACAACGCTTTCTAGAACCTTGCTGATGGCAGATATAATATTAATGGGTCTGTAATTTGATGGGTGGGTTTTGTCCCCTTTTTTGTAGATCGGGACCACCCTAGAGACTTTACAGGCATCGGGAAATATACCAGTCATCAGTGAAAGATTTATTATTTTGACAAGATATGGTGTAAGGCCCTCAAGACACAATTGTAGCATGACATTAGTAGTGTTGTCCTCACTTATATTGTTTTTGTGTTTTAGGGAGTTTATAATTGATTGTATTTCATTAGCATCAGTAGGTAACATAAAGATTGTCTTAGTGCTGGTAGTATTTTTATAGCTTGTAATGCCCGAGGTAGAACTGTTTCCTTGATTTTCCCATAAACTGTTAGCAATATTGATATAATATTTATTAATTTCATCACATATATTTTCCTTTTTTTCGACATTTGTGCCGTCGACTATAAGTTTGACAATTTCATTTTTCCCCTTCTTTGGTCTATTTAACATCTCATTAACAACACTCCACACTTCCCTCTGATTATTTGCATTTTGAATTTTTTGGTCAAAGTAGTTTCTTTGTAGGTTTCTCTTAAGTTTTGTAACTTGGTTGCTAATAATTTTATATTCTTCTAAAATTTCTGCAGATGGATTTTTAACTTTGGTTTTTGTATATATCTTATCTTTCCTGTGTATTAGTGCTAAAAGATCTTGTGTGATCCAGGGTTTTATTGGTGGGGCACTTGGCTCCTTATTCGTATATTTCATAGTAAAGGCTTCTATTCCTTTATTAATAAAATCACAGAATTTATTGTAGTAGTCATTGATGTTAGTTTCATTGCATACAAATTCTTGAGTTATTAAATATTTATTAAGTTTTTTGTAGTTTATTTTATCCTTTTCTATTGGCCTATCATCACATATTGAGTTCCTGTTTATCTTTTTGTTTCTCATTTCACAGATGAGTAAATGGTGAACACTCAAATCATTATCAATATTATAGACATTACATATTTTGTCACAGTCGTTCGCCAATACATGATCAATTAGAGTAGAGCTAGTTTGTGTTACACGAGTTGGATATTTTGTATTACATAAGACTAGACCGTATGATTTGACTAGGTTAATATAACTACTAGTATATCTGTCCCCAAATAATAGATCGATATTCATATCACCTAGTATTATAACAGGATTCGTTGAGTAAGAACTAATAATTACTTCGAGATCAGTTAGAAAGTGTGGAATGTTGCTTTTATGAGGGTTATAAGCAGTGATTATATTGTATTCTTGATGGCCTTTTCTCACAGTAATGTGCAGTATGCTGTGGGTGGAATTTATTTCCTTTACAAGGGTACTGCTACATTTGTTTGAAATATACAAAGATACTCCCCCGCCAGTTTGCTTTCTAACTATGTGATATGCAACATATTTCTTAATATTGAAAAACATTTTTGTTTGTTCTGTTAACCAATTTTCTGAGATTGCTAGGACATCTACACCTTTGATTCTGTCTAACATTATTTGGATATCATCGAACTTGTTTTTTATGCTATGTGCATTTATGTGTACGCATTTTAGTGTACTGGTATCGGTTATTATCTGTTTACTGTCCTTAATCTTATAATAATCGCTAAGTGTATTACAGTTACACTCGGTTAATTCTAGTGTATTATTATTAGCATTACCTAAAAAATTTAATTTCTGTAATTCTAGTTCCATATGGGATAATACTTAGTAGATATCTTACTATTATAGGATTACGAGGCACACAGGCAATTGAAATGGAACACACGTTTAATGTACTTGACATTTACTACAACAGAACTGAAGGCACAAGGTGATACAACATTCTTTTTATACACACCATTACCATAAAACAAAAGAGAATCATATCTCTATGGACCAGGTTTATAATTAACAGTGTGACCAACACAAACCATGGTCACATATTTCAACACACCTCCTTAAACCTGTGGGAGTAGAGGACATGACTCAAGACCCAAGTCTTTACAAAAATAAATATGCTTAGGCTTAGGAAGAGGCTTTGTTAGGATGTCTGCACACATTTTTGAAGTCTCCTCATATTTGATGCATATGACTTTAGAATCCAAAGCATCTCTAACATAGTGATATTTAGTGTCAATATGTTTGGTCCTATTATGGTGGACTGGATTTTTTGCCAGTTTTTGAGCTGATTGACTATCACTCAATAATATGATGGGTGACTTGAGATCTATAAAGTTAGACAAAACACGTTTCAACCAAACAGCTTCTCTTACACCTTCACTCAGTGCAACATATTCTGCTTCAGTAGATGATAAGGAAATGCATTTTTGCTTTTGAGCCCCCCATGATACAGCACCACCTGCCATTTTGAACACAAAACCACTGTATGATTTTCGGTCATTGCTATCATTAGCCCAGTCAGCATCAACAAATCCCATGAATTGACCTCCATTCTTGACATACTTAAGTGACAAGTCTTTTGTGCAATTTAAATAACGCAGCACTCGCTTTGCAGCAGACCAGTGAGATTCATTGTACCAATGATTAAATTGACTGAGATATGATATCGCATAGCTTATATCTGGACGCGTGCAAACACTTAAATACATGAGCGAACCTACGAGTTCTCTATAAGGAAGATCACTAGTTTCTGTATCAGAAACACCAAGATTTGGTTTGGTTTCCAATGGAGTACCAATGGGACGTGCATCGTGCATACCATATTTCTTTGCAATCTCACTGATGTACTGCTCTTGGCTAAGATACATTGTACCATTCTTCTTATCTTGCCTTACTTTAATACCTAAAATATAAGAAATTGGCCCAAGATCTCGTACCTTAAATTCTTTATCAATACAGGTCTTCAATGACTTGATCTCAGACTCATCATTATAAGCCACAATGAAATCATCCACATATAATGCAATAATTACCATACCTTGGGCTTGTTTCTTAAAGTACACACAGGGTTCATCAGCACAATTTTGTAACCCAATTTGACAAGAACAGAGTGAGCTCGCTCATTCCACAAGCGAGAAGATTGTTTTAAGCCATAAATAGATTTTTTAAACTTGCAAACTTTATGCTCTGAACCTCTCTTGACAAAACTTTCTGGCTGATACATGTAGATCTCTTCATCTAACTTTCCATTGAGAAAAGCAGATTCAGCATCCCAATGTACCACCTTCAGATCTGTTTGGACAGCCAAGGCAAGCAGCATCCTTAACGTGCTGTGTCGAACAACAGGAGAGAAAGTTTCTGTAAAATCTACTCCGTACCTTTGGGTGAAGCCCATGGCCACAAGTCTGGCTTTATACCTTTGAATGTTACCATTAGAGTCTCTTTTTACTTTGAAAACCCACTTACTACTGACAACATTCTTGCCCTGGGGTTTATCAACTAGATCCCATGTGTCATTTAACTGAAGTATCTCCATTTCTCTTTTCATAGCCTGCTCCCACTTAACTCTATCAGGCATGGACAGTGCCTCCTTAACTGTACTAGGTTCAGAGTCATCAGTGAGAGTCAAGTATGTCACATAGTCTGACATGTTTACAGGCTTTTGTTGGCGCCTAGGATACCTTTGATTACCTTCGGCATCCCCCTCCATTGGCTCATTGACGATGGTGGCAGAGCCCACAGAATCACTGCAGTCTGAATCTGTTCCACTAGGGACATAGCTTAAATCAGCTGAGTCAACAGTCTCAGCCACACCAGCACTGCTAATGGGCGATACGCTTTCAAGTTCCGAAATGCACTCTGCCCCATCCCCTGAGTTGTCGGGTTCTGCCTCACTGTCAGTGGGAACTGAGATCTGCAACATTGCAGGTTCATTAATCTGCAAGGATGGACCAACATTACCTGGAGACACATCAGACACCTCCTGGAACACATCTTCAAAGAACTGTGCATCCCTGGACTTAACAAGTTGATGAGTAACAGGATGCATGAATCTATAGGCTTTACTGTCCTCACAATAACCACAGAAAATGTGTTTTTCACTTTTAGGATCCAACTTGTTTCTCCTTTGATCAGGGACATGAACTTGTGCTACACAACCAAAAATTCTTAGATGCTCATATTGACCTTGTTACCAGTCCAGATCTCCTCTGGAACTTTACCTGGAATTTTTCTGGTTGGGGACCTGTTTACAAGATAGGCTGCTGTATTTATTGCTTCAGCCCACATGCGTTTATCTACTTTAGACTCGCTCATCATGGCTCTACATTTATCAAGCAATGTTCTATTCATGCGTTCAGCTACACCATTCTGCTGTGGAGAATAGCTAGTTGTAGTTTGATGCTGAATACCTTCTGATTTAAGTAGCCTCTCAAAAGCTTTGCTACAAAATTCACCACCATTATCAGTGCGTAGGACCTTAATAGATCTTTCACACTGATTCTCAACCTGTGCCTTGAAATCAATAAAGCAATCCAAAACATCACTTTTCTTAGCAAGGAAATACACAAAAACCTTTCTAGAATGATCATCAATGAAGGTCAAGAAATAGCGAGCATTGCTCCAAGATGGAACTGGCATAGGCCCACATAAGTCTGAATGAATAAGATCTAGCTTATTTTTACATACAGTTTTACTCTTACTTGACTTAAATGGTTGTCTAGCTTGTTTACCTTCAGCACATGAAAAACAGTTTTTAAAACCATTATCTGAGAAATTAATTCCATGAGTGAGACTATCTCTTAACAACTTCATACTGTGGTTGTTAAGATGGCCTAGTCGTTTATGCCATAAATATTCTGAGTCCTCTGAACAAATATTAGCTTGACCACTGAGAGCATTGACTTGGTAAACACCCCCCACATTACTCGCAGTCAGTGCTACATTACCTGTAGCAACAAAGTTTTCACTATCATAAACTTCACAAGTATTGTCGGTGAATACCACAGCATAACCCTTTTGAGTAGCAGCAGACACAGATAAAAGATTAGCAGTGAGACCAGGAACATATTCTACATTGGACAAGGTTTGTGAAATACCATTTTCTAATTGAACAGTTACATTACCAGATCCTTGGCCATACAATTTTTGATTGTTTGCTGTACTGATCTCCAGATTAGGACCAGCAGTGAAGTTCACCATCGCAGTCTTGCTTGAACTCATATGCTTAGTAGCACCAGAGTCAACGAACCAGGCCCCTGTAGAGGCCCTTGCACTTAATGCCTGTCCATCGGTCGCCAGCATCATCTTGTCTTTCTTCGACTTCTGTTGAGTTGAGCTCTGCATCTCCTCTTTCCTGCAATCCCGCTTCCAGTGTCCTGGCTTCTTGCATTTCCAGCAGAAGGGCTTCTTCTTCGTCTTGTCTTCTCGTGAAAACAGAACAGAATCCTTGGATGGCTTGGAAGTACTTTTCCCACTCCAAGTAGTATCTTGTAGCAACTTGGTTCGGACTGTGTCTGCAGTAAGGTCTGTTCCGGAACTTTCCAGAGCCATAATCATAGGCTGAAACTCATCTGGTAGACCTTTCAGCATAAGAGCTGCAACAAACTCGTCGTCCAGTGCCTTATTCATAGACGCAAGTTGCTGAGCAAGTCCCATAACCTCACTAACATACTCTTCCATCGTCTTGTAGTGCTTTAATTTACCTTTGCACAATTTCTTCAAGATGACGATCCGCCGATTCACTCCTTTATCGGAGTAGGCCTTTTCAAGAGCTTCCCAGACTTCCTTCGCGGTCTTACAAGGCATGACGATTGGGAAAATTGATTTATCCACCATGAGGTTAAGTCTGGCGCTAGCCCGACTTTCGTCTTTTGCTTTCTTCGCAGAAGTTGTAGTATCTCCATCCGGGTAGCCAACTATACAGCTCCACAGATCTTCGAGTCTTAGGACGTTTTCCATCTCGAATCGCCAATCCACGTAATTTAGACTACCTCGCAGCTTATCTATAGTCGGTAACGAGGTGCTGGTTGCAGACATGTTGAATTTCGCTACGTAGCCGAATTCACAGTTCATATAACAATCAGTCTATCATACGCACTTTATATTCGCACGGTGGATTCGTGGCTGGGCCCATAACCTATAGGATTACGAGGCACACAGGCAATTGAAATGGAACACACGTTTAATGTACTTGACATTTACTACAACAGAACTGAAGGCACAAGGTGATACAACATTCTTTTTATACACACCATTACCATAAAACAAAAGAGAATCATATCTCTATGGACCAGGTTTATAATTAACAGTGTGACCAACACAAACCATGGTCACATATTTCAACAACTATTACGTTGATTTTAGTTTGAGAGGGCGAGTTCATCCAGTATTTCAGCACTTGATATAAGCTTTGAGGGTCCATTTTGATTTTTCCGAATGTATATTTTGCAGTCTCTGACCCAAGTTGCAAAGATTTTTCCCTGTTGTCTCAATTCACGGCACTTTTTGGCGATGGTTTCATTTCTTGGGGTCAGGTGTTCATTGATATATATATTACCACCATCACTGTAACCAATTTCACTCGTCTTCAGGGTCTTCTTTTGTCTTCTGCTACTGAGAATCTCTTCCTTCTTCCACCTATTATTTAATTTCACAATTATCGGTTGAGGCCCAGGCTTTGTTGACGGGAGGCGGTGAGCTGCGTCTATGTTTGCCCTGGTGATTTCAACTCCTAACGTCTTGCCAATGTCCGAGATTTTGTGAAATACATCCTCCTCTCTTTCCGTGGGTATTCCATACACTATCAAGTTGTTCTTGCGCTGGTACTGTTTTAGTTCCTCCAATTCGTTGATAGCTCTAGATGCTGCCATTTCTGCGTCCTTGACGGTTTTTCTCTCTTTCTTCAAAGTTTCAATTTCCCGGTGGAGTTCATCATACTTTTCTGATAAGAAAGTTGCTAGTTTTCTTACCTCGTGGTTTTCTTCTCTCATCGCCGAAAGGGATTCCTCAAGTTTCTGGGAGAAAGATGCCATAACCTCTTTGAGGTTAGGTTGCGGGAGGCAGTCTTCCCGATTGCATGACCATTTGAAAGTATCATCTTTCCGGAATTGTTGGTACGTGTCTTTACTCATTTTCATGCATGTTACATGAAACCAGCGTCCACACTCACCATCACATCCTACAGCCTCTGATTGTTCTTGATCTTTTTGCCGCATGGAGCACAGTTGACCGTCATGATATTAAATGTTATATGACTTCTCTTTTAGCAAGTTATGTATTGTATTTCTCTTACGTATTTTACCTACACTGTTCACACAATATTTAACACTTTAGTCACTCGCGTAATCCTCGGTAAACCTGCGTAATTTCTTAATTTTGCTTACGTTTAGAATATAAACCTTTTACATATCCGCCATTTTGAACAATTATTATTATTATTGACTATGGTGATTAGACGATCTTTTATTTCTAAATGTTACAATGATCAACAACTTGTCCCATTTTCAACTCAATGGTCACCCTGTATATTACCCATCTCATATTTTCACTGTTCTACTTTATTATTTGCAACTTACATTTCTAAGCCAAATCAGCATCAGATTGTTTCTAAACATTACTTTTTTTTAAGTATAGTTGAATGTTTCCTGAATCTAAAATATGGTAACCCTTTGCTGCAACACGGATAAAATACTGTAATTATACAAGAATCTAGACTCTGATAATGGTCTTGGACTGCCTAGTGGTCATATATAGATGAATGAATGTCTTACCTTTAACAGTGTTCCTGAGACCTGCCAACTCATCATCCTCCCTAAGAGAAGAGCTAGAGCTTGATGCATCTGTGTCATCATCCAGGTCCAAAATACCTGCCGGTGAAACTTCGAGGAATTTTTGTGCTAACACTGCACTTTTGCGTTTGAGCTCGCGGTTTTGAGAGTACCACTGCAACAATAACTCAAAATAATTATTAAATGTTTCTAGCTTCTATCACAGAGGGAACAACTTCTGATCTTCTAACAGGTTTCAAGAAAGACAGAGACAGGTCAATTCAGGAGAAAAAAATTCTCAACTGTATGTGAGAAATTTGCATAGTAATGTAGCCTTCATTAAAATGTGCATCTATCAATTCTCTTAGCAATATTTCTTTCAACTCCACGCCTACGTACCTGTGAAGCTGTTTTCATTGCGCTGTGCATAGCACCCGTTTCCACTTCGTATTTGTTCTTGAGTTTCTCATATTCTGTAACCAGAGCTTCCGATACTGAAACAGGAACATGAAGAGATATCAATTTTGGGAAGCCAAAACATATACTTTCATAAAGCTTTATAACTAATAAGTAGGGTAACAGTATCAGTTAATGGATAGAATCGCATTGTCTACAGGGATCAAAACAAAGCATCATGGTTATCATAGAAACATAACTTTATCACTTAATTTCAATTCACCTTGTATTGAATTGAAGTGGACCAAATGTCAAATATCATCATGCCAATACAGACCCATACTCAAACATGCTTACGTTCACATCATTCTGCATTGGGTAAGATGTGTTTTCAAAATTGAACTTCAACAGTTTATTGATATTAATAAGTAATTTAGGAAGTATTTCAGTAAAGATATTTTTGAACTTATAAGCATTTTGAAAAATTATGACAATTGTTTTCTATTAAAGTACACCCAGTAAATTAATTTTTATATTATCAGTTAGTTAGTTATTGTTGTTTTAAGGGGCAGAACTTCAAGGTCATCTGCCCCTATTATTAGTTAACCTGTAGCTGTTCAATAAGAATATAAATATTTTATATATTCCTTTTTAAAGGACTTTTGTTTAAAATATCAATGAAGTTTTTAAGAAATGAATCCATTAGTTAAATAAATTGAATAATAAAATGGGGTTGTTACTTTTTTAAAACTGCCAAGTTAACAGTACAAATGTTCAACCAGTAATATTGAGGTTATAGTAGGTTTGTCTTCAAAATGATACTGCAATTTATTTTAGCTTTGCATGATGGTAAGGGATATATGCCCACTTTTCAAAGCCATTGAAAAAAGAAAAGATCACATGTTCAAACTGTGTTTTATGTTCGGTAGCCTATTTCACTAATCGTTGTTCTTGTTTTGTTTTCTCTCCTTTAGGTGACTGATAGTTTATGGTATTGTAGTGCCTGTACTGGTGCATGTGTATCTGTAAATTAGACTAGGATAAGAAAAGGTGGCCAGAGGTGAAGTAATATACCGTACCATCTCAGCATTTTCTCTGTGAGTGTGTGTATTTTTAGAGGCAGGGAAATCGAAAGAAGCAGGATTGTGTGTGAATGAATCTGCAACCAAGTATATGATAATGACGAGAGATGAAGTAGACTATAGTGATTTAAGAGTGGTGAATAATGTTTTTGAGAAGACCCTATCTTTTAAGTATTTGGGATCTATCATTACAGATGGGAATGATAATCTGGAAGAAATAAAGGAAAGAATAAGATCTGGAAATAGAAGCTATTTTGGTACAATAAAGGTACTGAAGTCGAGAACAATCTCAAGGGCATCTAAGATGGTAATATATAGGACGGTGATTCGACCAGTGGTAACATATGGAGGGGAAACATGGGTGTTGACAAAGAGGAGTGAAGATATTTTGAATAGATGGAAAAGGAAAGTGCTCAGAAAGATTTATGGTTCGGTATGTGAGAATGGAGAGTGGAGAATACGAACTAATAAGTAAGTGTACAGTTTATATGGGGAACCAACGATTGTGGCAGAAATTAAAAAGAGTAGAATTAGGTGGATTGGACATGTAGAAAGAATGAATGAAGACAGGCAGACCCGACAAGTGTACCGGGAGAAACAGAGTGGGAGGCGGCTTCCTGGACGACCAAGAAGGAGATGGCAGGACGATGTGGAAAAGGATCTTCGAGATCATGGAATTAAATCGTGGAGGAGCAGAGCGCAGGATAGAGGAGATTGGTAGTGTGTGGTGGAGCAGGCCAAGGTCCTTCAAGGACTGTAGCGCCACGGAGTAAGGTAAGGTAAGGTAAGAAATAGCTCACCTAGTACACACAATTATAAACAACTCACCTCTGCGTAATTTGTTCAGCTGCTCATCCTTGTCATTGAATTGCAGCTGCTTGCTGTTGAGATCGTTGCTCAGTTCCTTGTACTTCCTCTCCAGGTAAGCATAATCCCTCGCAACTGTGGAACCAGACAAGAACATTTTACACATTGCAGTGAATTATGAAAGTAAATGGTTAATTTTAATTTTCAATTCCATCATACAATATACCGTACTAAACTTTAAAAAAGAAGAGGACTTTTTTCTGAATTTTAGGGCATTATTTACTGTTCAATGTTATGCAATAGCACGTTTCTTATGTGTGGTAAAACATGAAAGAATGGCAGACTTGACCATTGGGGCAGATAACCTCGCTGTTCCACCCCTTTAAACTACAATAATTAACTAAGACGTGACCGTTAATCTCACGTTTATGGCCCACGGGAATCCGAACCACAGGACGCGATATTTCACTTCGAAAATTTCACATGCATTAACCGGGAATCGAACCCGGTCCAGCTTAGTGAGAGGCAAGCAGATTGACCACTGCACCACGACACCACCACACCCCCGACATGATAAATATTCTTCACGGTCAAATAAAATGACCAGTAAGCTTACCCCTCCTGGTTTTGTAGAACAGTGAATACAAATACCCGAGGTCAGTTTGAAGGATCAACTATTGGCAACACATTGGACTCAAAATGGCGTAATTTTTCGCACACTACAAAAATCTGGTCGCCTCCGTAGCGTAGCGGCCAGCATGGTTAGCTGCCGCCCCGGAGGTCCTGGGTTCGATTCCCGGCTCTGCCACGAAATTTGAAAAGTGGTGTGAGGACTGGAACGGGGTCTACCCAGCCTCGGGTGGTCCAAATGAGTACAGGGGGTTCGATTCCCACCTCAGCCATCCTCGAAGTGGTTTTCCGTGGTTTCCCACTTCGTCTTCGGGCAAATGCCGGGATGGTACCTACTGTAAGGCCACGGCCGCCTCCTTCCCTCTTCCTCGCCTATCCATACCAATCTTCCATCCCTTCCCATCCCTCATGAGGCCCCTGTTCGCTTTGCAGGTGAGGCCACCTGGGCGAAGTGCTGATCACACCTCCCCAGTTGTATCCATCCCGACCAGATGTTCCCGGCTCCAGGACACTGCCCATAGAGGCGGTAGTGGTGAGTTCCCTCGCTGAGTCCGTGGGAACCACCAACCTAGAGGGTAAATTGACTAAATAAAAAAAAATCTGACTTCTTCGGCCAGGAATCGAAGGAACAATGTTGGGAATGCAATCACTAATCTAACGACGAGTAATAATACCATCCATGGTGACCGAGAGCACTAACGCGCTATCTCGTGTCTCGCTGGCATCGGGATCGAATCCCACCTCGGCCGTCCTGAAAATGATAGTCGTGGTTTTCCATTTTCACCACCAGACAAATGTCAGGACGGTTCCCGTCAACAGGTCCACAGCTGACTTCCTTCCGAAATAATAATTAGACGCAGGTTATCGGTAGCTTGGAGCGATCGGTCTGTCATCCTCCCCAGTTGTATTTGCTGACATTGTGTTCAGCTCCCAGACATCGTCCTTGGGACGGTAGAGGGAATTATCCGTCGCAGAGTCCGTGGGTGAAGCCGAACTGGGAGGATAAGCGATTAGAAAGATAATAATAATAATAATAATAATAATAATAAAGAGAAAATCTATCGAAAAATCGTCGGTAAATATTCAGCACACCAAAACACGAACACTAACGGCACGCGTCTGTTTGATATCTGTCACCAATTCAACCTTAAAATTATGTCCACGCACTTTAGAAAATCACCGCATAAACAGAAAACATGGCGATCTCCGATCCATCATCTCGGTGAGTATCAGATTGATCACGTCGCCATTTCCTACGCCCACTACAGAACCATTCACGACGTTCAAGTCCGACGAGACGCGAATATCGACTCGGATCACTACCTTACAAGAATCAAGGTAAAGTTCACCCCAAAGAGAGTTCACCGTCGCAAACCACATATCCCGAAATTCGATTTAGCTATGATTCAAGAAACAAATATTGTAGAGGAATGGGAAAAGGAACCGGCGAATAACTGGAACGACTTTCGTAGCAAAATTATCGGACAAGCTAAAGCACTGATCCCGCTAAAAAGAAAGACAAAACATCCATGGTGGAATTCTGAGTGTGATCAAGCCATTGCCAATCGCCGAATCGCATTCCAAAAATACAACAGCAGTAGATCACCAGGAACCCTGGGACACTTCCTCGACATCCGCAAACAGACAAACAAGACTATCAGGAAAGTCAAGCGTGATTATATCACTGAGCAACTTAAGTCCATGGAGAATGATTTCAGAAACTCAGATAGTCGGAATTTCTACAGGACCTTCGCGAATAATATTAAGGGTTATGCACCGCCAAATTTAACCTTTAGGAAACAGGATGGAAAACTGGCACTTACTAATCGTGAAAATTGCGATGAACTTGCACGCTACTTTTCTGGGCTCCTGAACTGTCCCGAACCACCTGAACGTTTCTTGCATACGACCTCAGAACACGTCAAGCCAGACGCTGATCCACCAACACAAGAAGAAATCACTCGCCATATCAAAAAACTCAAGAATGGAAAGACAGCAGGAGAAGACGGAATTGTCGCGGAACTGCTGAAAAATCTTGGACCACGATCACTGCAGGAAATTACACAGATCATCCAAGAAGTCTGGCGAAGTGAAAAACTCCCGGATGATTGGAAATGCGCACTCATTCACCCACTCTACAAAAAAGGAGACAGATTGGATGTGAATAACTATAGAGGGATATCCCTCCTTTCTGTACCTTACAAAGTCTTCTCTGCTTGCCTCCTACAACGCACACAAGAACAGCTCGAGCCTCTCATTGGTGAATACCAGGCAGGGTTCAGACCAAACAGATCAAGTACTGAACAAATTTTCAACCTCAAGTCCACACTGAAACTTCGAGCTTTACGAAATCTCCCAACCATCTGCGTATTCGTCGATTTTCAGAAAGCTTATGACTCTGTCGACCGCCTATCCCTCTTTAATATACTCGAAGAATACACGCTCGACCCGAAAACACGACGCCTCATCCAACAGACGCTATCTGAAACAACTTCCAAAGTCAAGTTCCTTGGTGAAGTATCTGAACCTTTCCTCATTGGAACAGGTGTACGGCAGGGTGATGGGCTCTCCCCTCTACTCTTTAATATCGTCCTAGAGAAGGTCATGAAAGAATGGAGAAATGAACTGAGGAGTCGGAATACCTGGAAGCCCGTCATGCTAGGAAGGCAAACGGATAATATCGACGTGACATGCTTCGCTTTCGCGGATGATCTTGCAATCCTCTCTGCAGATGAACGAACGGCAATTCTTCAGATTGAGGTCTTAAAAGAGTGTGCTGAAAAGGTCGGACTACAAATTTCCTTCACAAAGACCGAGTTTATATCGACAAAACACATTCAAGCACAAAATTTACTCACAGAGTACGGTATGATAAACAGGGTTAATCAATTCAAGTATTTGGGTGAAATTATTGAACCCACAGGTATGGAAAGAGTGGCGCAAAAATCTCGTGAACTTAAATTGCGGAAAGCATACGGAAAAATCGCACATATTTACAACAAGAAATGCATGAGCATCAACACCAAAATTCAACACTACACGACTGTTATCAAACCTGAAACACTTTACGCCAGCGAGACACTAAACCTCAACTACAAAGGGGATCTTGAGAACATCAAGAAGGCTGAGAGAAAAATCATCCGTAAAATATTGGGCCCTAAACTCACAGATGACGGATATCGTCTGCAATCACACACAATCACAGAGAGATACTCTAACATCGAGTCAGATTTCCGCAAGCGGCGACTGAGATTCTACGGCCACATTATGAGACTGAATGACGACCGGCTAACAAAGAGAATATTGACTCACTTACGAAAACTTAAAGTGACAACAGTCTGGGTTACCCAAGTCCAAATTGATCTCGAAAGTGCCAACATCATACCAATAGACATAGACGATCGAATGACATTCCGACATAAGATCCACAGTTGGGAAGTCAAACATGAAGATCGACCAAGGAGACCAGGGAAAGGATGGACGGAGGAACGTCGAGTCCGACACAGTGAGATGATGAAGGAGTTCTGGAAGGACAAGAAGAACAGCACCAGAACATAATTTGCTTAATGTGATCCTTTGGGTCTAAACAATGTAAATAAATAAATAAATAAATAATAATAATAATATCGTATGGCCTCGAGTGCCGGGTGCAAGCTTTGCTATTTGACACCCAGAGGGCAGCGTGCATGCCGAATTTTGTTGTTCCTTGAAGCACTATGAAAGTCAAGGAGGTTAGATATCTAAGCTCTTTGACACTATAGCATATTCTAGTAGAGAAATGAGGAACTTTGTGTTGGCGGAAAATCCCGAGATTAATTTTGCCATTATGAACACGACCTACTGAATTCAAATGGGTTCTTTAACATGCCTACATCGTATGACATACGTGTCGTGATTTTTGCCGCCTTTCAAAAATCACTTACCACGGCCAGGAGCGAACCTGCAAGCTTGGGGGGGTTAGTAATCCGACATGATAACCAATCACCCATCGTGGCAAGCTATTAGAAAAAGAAAAATATAATACTGGTAGAGTTGAAGAATCTTCCGAACGGCTTTAACTAACGGTTGCTAGGGCATGTTAAATACTTCTTAATATACTTTATATTGTCAAAGATGTGTAGAACAAAATGCTAGATAAGACAGAAGTTTGTAACGTGACTAAACCAAAAAATCCGATCTATTTTTTTTTTAGCGTATGGCTTTTAGTGCCGGGAGTGTCCGAGGACATGTTCGGCTCGCCAGTTTTTGTAGCTGCTTCGAGGCGGACACCCAATGGGTGAGCTACACGTACCGTCGCGTGTGGAGTGTTGTCTGGGGAGGAAAGTGTGATTGTAAGGACAAGGAGTTGGAAGGTAGCGGCTGTGGCCTATAGTTAGGGACCAACCCCGGCATTTGCCTGGAAGGAAGATGGGAAACCACAGAAGACCATCTTCAATGTTGCCGACTGGGGGATTCGAACCTCCTCACCTCCCGGATGTGAGCGACTGCCAGCAGTCATGTCGTAACGACCACGGCTAACTCACCCAGTTAGATAATAATAATAACAATAATCATCATCATCATTTCCCCTTTTCCAGTTGACACTGGGTGGGGGCAATATGGTTCCTCTCCACTTTGTTTTGTCGTTCCACTATTCTTCTTCCGATACAGTGTTCCAATCCAGGTTCCGTTTTCTAATACTATTCTCCACAGAGTCCATCCAACGTATTCTTGGTCTTCCTCGTCCTCTCTTCCCTGTCATCCGTCGTTCAAGTGCTCGTCTTGGTAGCCTTACTTCATTCATCCGTTTGACATGTCCAAACCATCTCAATCTGTTTTGCTCCAGTAATAATAATAATAATAATAATAACCAATGGTCAGTAATGTTAAATGTAAAATAGGCCTATAAATTACAACAGGAGCGGGCCGGAACGCTGTTCCGGTAGCCTACTTCTCGCAACACCAGAGCAAAGCTCCGGATCCTCAGCTTAATAAAACTTCTATCACCTCACGCTAGATGAATATTAACATCTAACTTAATCAACGTTGGGAATTTTATTAGGCTTATCATTTTTCAAAATTTTCCGGAGGAGTCCTCTCAGACCCCCAGGCAAAAAAGAAATATTATGTAAAATAGAATAATTACTTATGTAATTCGTATTTCACAAGTGCTATATGTCTTAACTATGATCGTAAAAATAATTAAGTTTCTAAATTGTGCAGATAACAACACAGGTATAAAGTGTGGAATATTCTTGGCCAGCCCTGATGTAATCGGATCCTACGCTGACCTGCGCTGACCACTCATTTTGCATTACATCTTGAATGCTCTCGGGAGATCAGTCGAGACCTCCGGTAAGCAAGCTCATGGTCAGTAATTTCAAAACATTTAAAAGTGTCGTCCATTTTCCCCGCAATATTAATTAAATCAATTTTGGTTTCGGGATTGGGGGAGAGGGGATTACTCCCCTAACTTCCTCATGAAGCCCTATACGTCATCCACTCCACTTGGACGACTACTCATCCGAGAACTGTGAAATAACATAATTTGAGTTTGGTTGGTTGTTAGATCTAGACTATACGGCCAGATGACATCACTATTTCGCCAGTTAAAACAACAATCATATTAGATCTATGCAATTATGTTCATTGACAGAAACGCGGAATCAGTACCGGTATTTGCTTACACATACTTGGTATGTACAGTATGTGCAAAGGACACATTAAAATACTCTTTAATTTCCGATTTTGACTGGCAACATTTGAATTTTTGTACTCCCCTTTAACTATGGTGCTAATAACTCAACGAGTTTGTTGCTAAATCTAGCAACTTTTACAAAATATGAGAAACATCGAAGGAATTTAGCGACTTTTTAAATCTCCTTAAACTGCAAAAGTAACGTGCCAAATCTTCTGCAAAGTAATATAATAGTTGAAATTGTGTCGTAATTTTCAGTATTTAAACTTCGTGCTCTGTAAATATGTGATGTGAAGATCATCATCATCATCAAATTCCAGCTCCAGTCGCCCGGGTGCTGTTAACGATCCCTCGCCACCTTTTCCTGTCCATGAATAGTTGGTCTTCATGGGTCCTTCTCCAGTCTAGCCCTTTGTCTTCAAGATCATCCTTGATTTGGTCCAACCATTTCTTCTTTGGTCTTCCTACTGGTCTTTTTCCTGGGATAATCTTGTTGAAATAAGCTTTTGGTGTCCTCTCATCTCCCATTCTTTGAAGATGCCCATACCATCCTAATCGTTGCTTCTGCAAATATTTTGTAGCACTGATATCTATGCCAGCCTCTGTCCTGTTTGTTTCGTCCTTACTTTGTCTCTCCTTGTCTTTTGAAGCATTGTTCTTATAAACTTCATTTCGGATGCCTGAATCGTACTTGCCATACGGTAAATAAAAGCCTCTCCAGGTGAAAGAGGCTTGCTTTGATTGGTGTCCAGCAAATAGCACCCCTAACCACTCTTTCACACTGGACACATCTTAGACTCGGATGATGATCAACTCCTAGTCAGTTATTGTTGATTTTTCAGGGGATTTGCGACATCGGGGTCATGTAGCCCCGTGTACTTGGGTGTGTGTAGAAGTACAGTAGTCTGATAACCTGTGCCACTGTGATGTTTGAACTACGGTAGTGTGTGTACTTGTAATTGAGGTAGAAAGCGCCAGTTGCCTTAAGTTTGGTAACATCACGACATTTGCCTGGAGTAGAAGTGGGAAACCACGGAAAACCTCTTCCAGAATGGCTGAGGCTTGAACCGAACCCGCCTCTTCTCATTGTGGCATGAGGCTGAGTGTACCCCGTTCCAGCCCTCAGACCAGAATTAAATCTTTTGGCAGTGTCGGGAATCGAATCCGTGCCTCCACGATGACAGCCAAGAATGCTAGCCACTACGCAACGAGGCGGACGCTCCTAGTAGTCGGTGTTTTGTGTAGTCGGCCGGCGGGCTGTTGAGCTCGAGAGCCATGGTCTACTCTAACCAACAATTCTGCCTAACTGGGAAACACATCTTCCTCCTCCTCCAGTCTATTTAACCTTTCACCTTAAATAATCAACAGGTCGGGGCAGATGGCCTCGTAGTTCCGCCACTTAAATCAACAGTAACTAACTAATCAACAGGTCTACAGTTGATTATTCTAATCACAAAGTTAAGGAAACTGGAACACTGAAGAAATAGGACGTGCTTCATGTTTAATAAAATTGTTAGATAGACCATTAATGCACCCAGGTCAACATTTTCCTGATCATATAGGTAGGGTATTTCTTGTTGCATACACATTCACTCACTCACTCCGTTGGCTTCTCTGGGACGGGACGATCCCGTGCCGCTCTCACTATCTGCCCCCATTTCCTCCTATCCAGCGCAGTATTCTCCCATCCAGTAATACACATTTGTCTGCAGTCAGAGGTCACCTCATCTTGCCATCTACTCCTAGGTCTTCCAGGGGGTCTCGAGCCTTCGATCTTCTTCTCGTACACCTGGCGAACTATTCTGGCAGCGTCCATTCTGATGACATGCCCTGCCCATTGTAGCCGTTTCGCTTTCATGATGTTCACTACCCTGGGTTGATTGGCTATCTTGTACAGCTCATGATTTGATCTGAGAACCCACCTTTGTGTTTCCTGGTCAAAAATGGGGCCGAAAATGGTTCGATATACCTTGTTTACGTAGACTAAGTTGGTGTTCCTCCCTTTTGGTCACACTCCATGTTTCGGCTCCGTATAGCAGTACTGGCCTGATTATCGTGTTGTACAGTTTTAATGTTATTTTCCTGGTCAAAAGTTTGGAGGAAAGTAATTTATGCAGGGAAACGTAAACTTTTATTTGCATTCCGTAATCTAATTAGGTGTTCAACTTGTCTTCTATTGCAGTCATTTATATCTACCCCCAAGGTATTTCTTGTCGCATACGCAAATAATGATGGCCAGGCACCACACGGTTGTCATTCAACTCACTCTGACAATAATCGGCGCCTCTTCATTTCACAATGCCTGAAGACACGTCATTGAAAAAATTCTGTACAATGCTTGCTGAAACTTCATTTACCTTGCAACGACACACGCATGCTGTATTTCATATGGTAGGGCCAAATAGCCACCTCAAAACGTAATCACCCATAAGCACCAAAAACAAAAAAGGAAGGAAGTACAAGCTTGTGACCGTGACCGTTAATCTCGCTATCATGAGCCATGGGACCTCCTTTTTACGTGGAATCCGAACCACAGGACATGGCATTTCACTTCGAAAATCTCACATGCATTGACCGGGAATCGAATCCGGTCCACTTTGGAGAGAGGCAAACAGCTTGACAGCTGCGCCATCACGCCCCCAGAAAAATCAACAGTAATTGAATACAAACGTATAGTTTTTAAACTTTAACTGACTTTCAGAAATTAGTCCTTATAAATCCTTGTAAAAGAGATAATTGGGCAGATAACCTCCAAATTACAGTCAGCGTAATAGAGAATGTCATACTTCATGAAAACAGCATACCTTCCAATCATTATTGAAGTATTGGTTAAGAAACCAAATATCATTAAATACTTACGACTCAAGGTGAATGCAGCATTTACCTTTCTGAGACTCAGCAAGCAATTGCTTCCTTCTCTTCTCAGCGTCTTCGTAGCGCGTTTTCCATCTGTTTTCGATACTGTTTTGTTCCGACTGTTGAGGTAGTTGCTGAGTCTGTTTCGAGATCGGCGACTCGGAACCGAATCGAAAGGTCGATGTGTACTTGGGAAGTGGAATGTGCGACGGCGATGTCGGGCATGTCGAGGTTCCGTTGCTGTAACTGGTTGCCATAGCTCGAACTCTCCCTCCGTAGACCCCCGGCGAGGCAGGGTTGCTGTGGAAACTCATGTTGCTTGTGCTCATCGTTTATGGCGTGAGCACGATGCTAATCCCAGGTCGCAGAAGGAAGTCTCCTCATCTGAAATCACAAAACGAAAATTCACTTCATTAACGTTGAAGCGTTCAATTGAAACATCATCTCAGCCAACACAGAAAGTGAATAAAATTGAGCCTCAAGCCAAATAGTTGGAGTCAATCTCGCCATTATAGACGCCCATCCATTGGCCTTGGCATCGCCGTGGTGCAAAGGATAAATGCACGTGATTTTGTGTCACATTCGTTCCATAGTCGTCTTTAGTTAACTAAATACATAAATGCGGCCTTAAGTTAGGAACAATCCTGGCAATCGCTTGGAGTAGAAATGGGAAACCACGGAGAACACTTCTAGGATGGCCGAGGTGGGAATTGAACCCACCTCTTCTCAGTTTTGTCTCACGAGGCTGAGTAAACACCGTTTCAGTCCTCAGGCCAGAATTAAATTTCTTGGCTGCGCCCGGAATCAAACCCGGACCTTGGGGGCGACACCAAGAGGTGATTAATATAATATAATATACCAATATAATATAATATTACCATATGTTTAGTAACGTACAAGTACGTTGGTGTATAGAAACAACAATTCTTCTTATAGATAAAAATTATAAACGAATTAAGTGACAAGACTCACAACCTCGGCAAGCTAATCGTTTCATGTGAGCAGCGCTTACACATCCTTGTGCATTCCCTCAAATTGAGGGTGAGAGTAGTTCGCGACCCTAATTTTGAAATTCAATGTACGAAAATGAGGGTTTATTGTATATTTTTACTCGCCTTAGGCCCTATATCCTTTTCTTTAAAATCGTTTTCCAACCGTAGTATAGTATTTACAGTTATCGTTAGTTTTGTGTGGTGTAGAAGGCGGAGGGTTAATAATGTCCAATAATTATCTCAAATTTATCAAAACTAACATGGAAACTTCTTGTGTGTGGAAGGGGAGGGATATTAATAGTACCTCCCACTTGAAAGTGCTTCAGCATCAAACCAAGAATACTGTAGATCCTCGTGTCCTTCCCTTACGTCACTCCTCGAGATGTAAAGAGCCTATGGAATCTGCGTACAAAATAAATTGAAGACCAGTTTAAGAAAGTTTTCTTGACTCTTTTTCACCTCTGCGTGTCCAATGCTTCAACTAAGTGATTAGGCCCTAATTATCTGTATTTTTTAGTTATTTTAAGTTAAGTCTCGTAAACCAATAATAAAGAAGCTTGTATTGGTTTACAGGCAAATGATATTGAAATCATGAGTCCCATGGGTCCATAGTCCATGGTATGATTGCTTGTATTATTATGCTATTTGTGCTAAAATATAGCAGTACGGTAATTATTTTACAAACGGGGATGGGGGAGGTTGCCTGGAACATAAAATAAAGTTACAACCGAGCATTTTCCTTTAGTGTGTGTGTTAGAGCGGAGTATCTCGATCCTACGGAACGTACATCTGTCTATAGAGTCCAACGCTCTAGCTATGATGTAAGTACCTGTGTAATTTATTATGTTCACTCACAGTTTCTTTGGCTGTAAATTATTCAGTTATTAAGTTTCCAGTTGATACCCTCGGGATAGATTATTTACGTATCACCCTGCGGCGTAGCTGTGCGCGTAGAACCGCGACGAGGAGCTGCAGCTTGTCCGGAGATTGAAGGTTCGAATCCTGGTGCTGTCAGCTGCTATCCTGAGTGTGGTTTTTGCCAGGGGTTTTCAACACTCCCTCCAGATAAATGCCGGGATAGTACCTTGTCTTAAGTCCAGGTGTACCTGCCCCATTCCCGACTTCAATTATTACAGTCACCACAAAATCACAGGTTATCAGACAAATTGAATACGAGGGGTTGATGACCAAGATGTCCCAAACCACTACGGTACTGTAAAACTAGTTCACATAACTTATTTGGATATCAAAATGTGACATTTATCAGTCTTCTTTGAGCACCATACAGGCCTCTTCATAATTTATAAGCTACGTGTGTGTATTTCTAACTGTTTTCTGTGGTATCGGGGTACATATTGAGACTCCGGATCCAAAGGTCCTGGATTCGATTAAATACAGTACTCAATTTTTATTCTGGTCTGAGGGTTGGAACGGGGTACACTCAGCCTCGTGAGGCAAAACTAAAAAGAGATGGTTTCAATTCCCACCTCAACTATCCTATGGTTTTCCGTGGTCTCCCACTTCTACTCCAAGTAAACGCCAGGATGTTTCTTAACTTTACGCCACTGCCTCCTTCTTCCAAATCCTAGCCTCAATTACAAATACACACACTGCAACAGCCATCACAATGATAGAGTTTTAACAGACAGATTCCACACACACACCCTAGGGCACGGGGCTACATGATCACGATTTTGCAAAGCCCCTAAATGAATGTATGTCAATTAAAAACTCGCTTCTCCGACTAGGTGGGATGAGCTTCCTGATGCCACCCTCATCATAGGAGTTACTGAGAGATGAAATGAATGGCTGGGCAAGGAGCTGGCTTATGAAAAGGTACTATCCGGGCATTTGCTTGGAATTGATAATAGGAAGCCACGGAAAGCCATTGCAAGGACAACTGGCAAGTAGTTCCGTGAAGAGCTAAATAGCCTATTTTCATATATCCTACTTACGTTAATTGCCTGTATCAACATACAAAATTTCATTTTGATTGCTATTATAGATTCGTAGATATCGAGAACCGTCTAAATATTTCGGATGGTCGCCATGTTGGACTTTTATATATGTAGGTGATAGAATTATGTACTATTACATGAAGATTATTGCGTAGGTGTATTGTTCAAACTTCAACCGCATGATTAGGACACAAGAAATAAGAACTTAATTTTAAAATTAAGCATAGCCGCCATCTTGAGATTATGTAAACAATTGAACTAAATTAGATGACAGTGCATTACAATGTGTATAAACATTTGCTATACCATGTTTCACTGCGCTCGAATGGTTAAATCGCGAGAAAATTATATTTAAATGTTTGAACTTCGCTTGGCCACCATGTTAGTTTTGTACTTAACAGGTTTTTGAAGTCACGTAGGTGAATTTCTAGTAGTGCCCTTTATCACCGTACAGGATTTCAGGCTGATATCAATCAGTAATAGTTTCGGAGATATAAAATCGCGGGGGAAATATTTCGCACAGCCGCCATGTTGGATTGATGAGCGACAAAATTTGAAGGTCAGGGGAAAATTGCAATTGTATGTGCAATGTAAAGGCATGCTTTCATATTCATCTTTTTGGTTAGTGTTTAAAGAGGTGTCGTATTTCATATCTACATTGGATTATCATTTATGATTTTAACGACTTATGACAATAACAATGAATTGTTTTAAAACATACCGTATCAGATCAATTTCATTGTGTTCTGTTCCTGGGTGCTTGAGGAATTCTTGAAATGTTGTAACCCTACTTTGCTATCTTTGGTGGATCTCAAGCTATCTAAAATCATTGGGAGGGCTAATGGCTACCTTCGTAGAAACGAGAGGTGATCATTATTAGGACTAGGAGGGGTGTCTGGAAGAAACACTACATACTGTAGGTGCAACTTGTCGGTTGTAGGAAACACCAGGAAACTGAAATAACTTTGAGAAGTGACTAGACAATTCTAGCGGAAGCAAACCATCCCCTTCTCGCTCCGTTAAGTACGGAAGTACGTCGTCGCTATTTTTACTCGAACCTGACGCTAGCGCCAAACGAATGAACAAAACAAAACAAAGAAGTTTCCCCTGCAAAGTGTCGCTCGCTCGGATCAGACAGCCTTTGTGCTGGATGAAGCCTGGTCAATGTCAGACCGCAGGACTGTTTCCTCTCCGTAGCAGATAGCGTCAGCCGTCAGCTGTCCCCGGGCAGTCTTTAATCTGGTCACTACTAACGAGGGAAATACCCCCAGCTCGAACGGCTAAAACCGACTGGCAGTGCGCTTAACATACGAAGATATGTCTGTTCTACTACCCATCACAGGCATTTATTAAAACCCCGCATTAGTGTACAATCAATGTTTGGAAGTTACGGCGTCGAAAGATTGCAGAAACTACCGTGCAGCAGGCAATTCGGACCATGATATTAGGGAAAATCATTTCCTAGCAATTGGTTAGACCTTTAGCATATATGTGGTAACATTACAAAAAGATTGCAGAAACACAATTCGCAGCAGAAACTACCGTGCAACAGGAAATTCGGACCATTATATTAACAAGAAACAGATGTGGTGCAGTATCATCTGGCAAAAGGTTGAACACTTGCTTGAGGCAAGAAATCTTAACACATTCAGTACCGTGTTGACATAGTCATCTTTCCCACAATAGAAGATACTGTGTTGTCCTTCATTCGACGTCGAAGTCAAAATGTGGAGTTGAAATGAATTGATTAAAAATCAGAGGAATGGAACAGCACGCACCCTTAACAAGGGCAACATGTAAACATACTCCATTATTTACTATGTTCCCGCATTGCAATAGTCCAAATTCAAATGCCACGGTGATCAAATTATCACATACTCAGATGGCGCTGGCGGCCAAACACGTAGGCTACTTTTACAGATGAATGGCATTGATAGCTATTGACATATGTACAACTGTATACAGTACTTTAAACCCACTTTCAGTTGGTTTTCGTCGTTCGAGCTGGAATACTTCCCTCATAAGTAAAGAACCCTGAAATTTTCATTGCGTATTCTCTCCCGTACTAAGCTCAAGGCAGTTATCTCTCTTACAATATGCCATAGGGGCGTCGCCACCGGATTACTTTGGATGAGAAAAAGAAAAGAAGCTCATCTGGAAGAGTAACCCCATTATTAACCCTGGAACACCACACTAGGGTCTGAGCGACCCTGCGAAAAACAAACTTTTTTTAAATGTGAAACAGTACGCTACTAAGACATGTTTGCAAATTAGGATAATAGCTCACTACCCTCGACTAGCGACATTAGATCTGTCAGCGTATAAGAACATTCTTGAGACAGAAATAAATATAGGCCAGGGTCATAGAGACCCCAGTGTGGTGTTTACACTTGTCTTTTCCTCGTGTGTCATAACACCCTGCTACTGCTGCAGTTCTTGATAGGTAATTGACGTAGTGAGATGAACTTCCTTATAAGTGTTAGAAACAGTGTGTGAAATGGCTAATTCCAAGAAAGGACTGTCTGATAGCAGTATCAGGGAATTATTGTCAGAAGATAGTGACAGTAAGCAGGATATCAGTGGTGACTCAGATTTCGAATCTGACAATGTTTTTGAGGATAGTGAACACGAAATTTGAAATCGAAGTCCCGGGTTCAAGTCGCAATTCTGTCAGAGTCACCGAGCCATGGCGTGCGATTGCGTCTCATGTGAAGGAAGTTGTAGCCCCTCACTACGGGAAACTGTCAGTGCTATTTATTCCAAGAGACTGTTTTATAACTATTTTATATGTTTTCTGTAAATTTACCCCCAAACCTTGAGAAATGTTGTCCACAGTGGTAACATGAAACAAAAAATTAATGTACCTCTTCAATATTCAGGCTGTAATTGCTTTCAATGTGTTCATAATTTTATTAATTAAAATATGTAAGCAACAGGCATCAAACTAATCATTTCCCGGTATCATCTAACTATAAAGTAGACAGATAGAATAATAACAAGTGATGAAATTCATCAGATACGATATAAATGACTACAACTAGACTGAGTCGGTCAGACCCCAGTGTGGTATTTGCGTATGCACTTTTATTATGAGTGTGGTGTTCCAGGGTTAAGCACACAATGCATTCCTGCGAGCTACACAGTATTCTAATGCTTTTTTCTCCCCGAGTAAGAATAATAGAATAGAAAGGTACCGTATGAAAACTGTTGAGTTTGTTAGTGATTCTGTTTCGAGGGAAGTGTTTTGTGAGATTTAAAAAAACGGTACTAACGATACAATTTTTATAAACTATATTTTTTTCTTTCGTGTGACCTCCTGAGAGGCCGAGTGCAGGTCTTTCTAATCGACGCCCGTAGGCGACCTGCGCGTCGGAATGAGAGATAAGATGAATGGATGAAAGTGGGCAAGGATGTGGAAGGAAGCCGCCGTTGCCTGTCAGAAGGTACCGTCCCAGCATTTGCTTGGTGTTGAAAATGGGGGAAACCACGGAAAACCATTTCAAGGACGGCCGACGGTGGGGCGCGAACCCACGCGTCTGCCGAGTCAGCAGAGAGCTTGGCCCCATGACCTTACGCTGCGCTTTAGCAAGCGTAGCCACTGCTGTCGGTATAAACTATAGCCTATTTAATAGGCTACAGTATAAGCTTAAGTGATGCATTCCTTCCCCTCGGATAGGTCGCTCGTTTCATGACGTAAGCAAGTGAAAACTACGAGTTCATTAATGTACCGGGATAAAATAATACCAATTAAACTCTAGCAAATCAGCTAGATTTTTGCCGTGTATGTTACGGGGTTTCACCAGAGGCATTTTTTTTTTTAATTTTGGATGTTAGTTTAACATTTTTGGTAACTTGTATTACAAACCTGGAAACAAATCATACACAAAATGTAAACGTAACAAAGTTCTTCAAGCATGTTATGTTAGCTATGTGTTGTTATTATTGGCTAGGTTGTAAGATCTCAATACCCAACAGATCCTGAGTATACAGGTCATTTTAACATTGGTAACATAGAGCTTTACGACTTCCCTTGAGAGGCGGCTTCGGTGGCGTAGTCGGTAGCATGCTGAGCTTCTGTGCCCAAGATAGCGGGTTCTAACCCGACCGAAACCGTCGGATTCTTTTAAGAGCGTTAAAAATCCCTCAGTATGCCTTCCTTCGGAGGGGAAGTAAAGCCGGCGGTCCCATGTCATAGATTTATGGCATGTTAAAGAACCTTCCACTAATTGCACCTGTGTGAAGCTAAATTGGATAGGTTAAGAATGTAAACAACGCTCTTAGGTTTCTACGTTCGTTGCCAAGAGCCGACTGCGGTGGCGTCTGGTAGCTAAGTTCTGAACTTGGCCTAGTAGTTGTTGACGGTGGCGCTTGGCGGCAAAAGTAGGAACTATTTGAATAATTCTAAGTTGCAGTACTTAAATTAAAAAAAAAAAAACAGATAACACACTAATACAGTCATCACAATTAACACCGGTTATCAGACAGATTCTACACACTCCCAAAGTACACGGGGCTACATGACCGCGTTGTCGCAGCCCCTAAACTTAAGAACCAACCAACCAACTTCCCTTGAGCTGACGCGGACTAGAGCCCTTCAACATCGAAAAAGGAACTAGCCGAATCACCAACTCGGTGGCTTGCTAGTGGTTACTGGCAGATGGCAGAGCAACACGTGCGAGCTATCGTACCCTCGGCTATTACGGAAATAAAGCTAGACTAGAAGTACATTTTACGACTTGCTATGAACGGAAAATAAACTTCTTGTGAGTGCTGCAACACTTAGCACATAAAAAGTGCCTGCCTCTGCTCTGCCATGAACCGAAATAGAATCAATCGCAGCGACTAGCGAGGCGAATGGAACATTTCGAGCTCAATATTGTAACGCTCCCACTTACAGTGTCCGAGAAGGTTGGTCGGTGTTCAGTGGGCAGCGGTTTGTCGGTTTGCCTACTCACAACAAAGCCCTGTGTTTTGTACTCCCAGTTTGGTATGACTCGAGGAACTGGACCAGTCGTAGACAGAGCATCCATCAGTCGACAGCATTCCTGATCAAATAATACCATACCGGGGATTGAGAAAACAACTGAGCCTTGTATGGCCTTCACGGATTCAAGGCAGCTGATAACTTACAGTAAACTACACACTGCATCACAGACTTTTGTGTTATTTCATTTAAGGAACATGGACATCGTGGTCATTCAATCCCGTGTACTTGGGTGCGTGTAGAATGTTGTCTGGTAACCTGTGTTATTGTGATGTCTATATTAGTATGTGTATTTAAGGTGGGGATTTGGAAGGAGGCGGCCATGGCCTTAAGTGAGGAACCATTCCAGCGGCCATGGCCTTAAGTTAGGGACCATTCCAGCATTTTCCTGGAACAGAAGTGGGAAACCACGAAAATTAACTTTCAGGACAGCTAAAACCAACCGCATCTCTTCTCAGTTTTACCTGAAGAGTCTGAGTGTACCCCATTCCAGTCCTCAGACTATAATTAAATTTCTTGGCAGAACCGGGGACAGAACCCACGACCTCTGGGTACGGAGACTCAATTGGTACCTCGAGAGATATGAGATATTTGCTGTATCTCTCATTAATGGATAGTAAGACGAACGACAAACAACCTCGAAAATGAATTAAATCCTAGACATAATGTAATCCCAATCAAACCAATTCAATCCAACCTACGCCAATCAATTCCTTCCCCTTGAGACAGTAATGCAATTACAGGAAAATGCACCGTTTGTTGTGTCTGTTAGTTGCCAGCACCCTATAAGGAAACTGGAAAGTTACACAGCCTTGCACAGGAGTTATACAACAGTAGTTAGCGGTATAATTGGGGGCCTGAGAGAAAAGTCACATTGTTTCTCTTAAAAACATGCCAAGGCCCTGGAGAGGAAACCTGTCGGTGGGAAGCACATAGGGTCACCACCAGTTGTTCCATCTGATACATGCGGAGTATCGTTGGGACCTTTTACACGGTCAGCTCAATCTCACCTCCCAAGGGCTTGAAACTGGTGGGACGTGGGAAGGCGACCATGGACTCCAGCTGAGTTTGGTATTGCTTGCACTTACTTCCGAAAGGCTCCTCACTTTCATCTTTCCTGCCGACCTTCCTTGGTTAACTCTTGCTATTTTCCGACGCCATTCAGTCTCACCTCCCAAGGGCTTGAAACTGGTGGGACGTGGGAAGGCGACCATGAACTCCAGCTGAGTTTGGTATTGCTTGCACTTACTTCCGACAGGCTCCTCACTTTCATCTTTCCTGCCGACCTTCCTTGGTTAACTCTTGCTCTTTTCCGACGCCATTAGGGTGTCCAAGGCCTAAGGAGCTTACATTTTCCCTCCTTAATTGGACATTGTCTTTTCATGGTCTCCTGTCTTTTTCCCAATGCCCTGGAGGAGGCAGGGTGTGAGTGTAGCCCCACGATGAATGGTACGCCCTTTATCTAATTTTCATCATATGAAAAATTAGACTTATGAGATCACCTTTTGTGCGTGCGTGTGTGTGATCCTAGACCAGTAGAGATAGCATTTTGGCTTCCAAAGATGGGGTAATATTGATTTTCAGGTATGTTGTATGTATTGCCCCTCTCGTGAAAAATCCAAATTTTCGACCTCCCCCTCCTTGTGCGTTGTCCGCCATATTGAAAATACCACCAAGAAAAAGCACCTTTTCAGTTCCTCCGTAATTCACTTCCAGTGCATTTTAGGCAAAGTATTGTCATTACCAATTGTAAAGAACGTTACATTTCCTGCAAGTTTCTTATGTAACACGTTGGAAAATTCGGAATAGGTACTGAGATATGAGGACGTGAGCATTGGCAAACATGTCCAGAACAAAACGCAAAAAGTTAGATATGGCAGTGGTTTCTCCTTAATAACTTTCTTTTCGTGCAATTTAGTGCAAAATACATAATCTTGTACAGATAAGTGGACTGGAAACTGAAAAATAAAACTGATTAGGGCCTATATAGATATTAAAAATACAGTACTATTTCTGTTCAAATCAGTATTTCTGAAAGTAATGAAAATGAAAATCCACAGCCTGCTTCCAGTCTCCGACCGGGTCAGGAATGGAATGAATGAAGCCCCCATCTAGCGGCGAGGATATGAACTGTGCCGGCTGCCGAGGCCTGACGCACTCCTCTGGGGCAATGATTAAATGAATGACAGATGAAATGAAATGATAGTGGAGAGTGTTGCTGGAATGAAATTTTGACAGGGAAAACCGGAGTACCCGGAGAAAAACCTGTCTGCCTCCGTTTTGTCCAGTACAGATCTCACATGGAGTGACCGGGATTTGAACCACGGACCCAGTGGTGAGAGGCCGGCGTGCTACCGCCTAAGCCACGGAGGCTTCACAATTTGTCAAAGAAAGAATGGAAATGGTTAACACCTGTAACTTCATTCCTTGTATCAGAAACGGCCAATTCCAAGCGATGGTTTAAAGAGTGCCAGATTACTATATCTGGAAATAACTTTAAAAACTGTGCTCCAACTCCATTTTTTTCACCTAACATTACAGAGGCCCCATCACATGCTAGACCAACTAAATGTTCTGCCAGAAAGTTTTCATTCATCCCATATGAAGAAAGATTCTTCAATATCTCTCGAGTAATAACATCTGCTGCAGTTGATTCAAGTTCTATCAAGTCCCAGAAAAAGGAAACAACTTCAGAGTTATCTGAAAGAGCACATCTCAAACAATACTAACACAGATTTTACACTAACTGTTGTTGATTCGTCAATCATAATACTGATTTTCCTCTGATTTTCTGTTATAGATTTTGCTATTTTATTTCTCATTTCCTGTGAAATGTGTTCAATAATATTAGCACAACTAAAATTTGTATGAAGAACTCGTCCCACATCTAAACCATTTAATTGTTGAAGTTCAACATAAGCCTGTAGGTCTACGAAGGGTCTATTTCTTTTTGCAATTGAGTATGCTGTTCGAAATACTCGAACGGTGGTTTCTAGGTGTTTGACATTCGTAGTGTCCAAGCAACTTTCAAATATCTTTTTATTGGATTCTGATTTTTGTAACATATCTTTTTTGTGAGATTCTGAATTTTTGTGCTCAAATATTTTTTTCCTAAGGCTTGTTTGTTGTTGATCAATATTATTTCCGTTGGGATGAACCTTGCATTCTACCCATACTTTCATTAGCTTAAGTCCTGCCCCTTTAGAAACTCCTAATCCTAATTTACTTTCCTCTTTACATATATTGCAGCCTAAATTTCTATTTCCTGAAAATAACCACTCGTTCTCTGACAAAAAATAACGGTACTGAGACTCGTTCCAACAGTCTGGAAAATCTTGTTTTCGGTAGGTGGGTCCTTGAATTTCACAGTCGATGGTAGAAGGTGTAGAACCATAACCTAGATTCTCCCTTGAATCTGCATCACACGTTTCAGCAACATTTAACCCAGGGTTTATCTCTATACTCACGTCTTTAATGAAACTAATGTTCTCGGAACTCCATTCAGTTTCGTTTTTACTTGAGCCATCACACACCTTTTTAGTATTCTTTGATTCTTCATCTTCATCCCCAGCACGTTTTTTTTGAACCCAGCCACTTAAGTAAACTCATTGTCACAAGTTGTGACTCACAACTCACTTTCTCAGTCACTGGAAAACTTGAAAGGTACTACAGGGCTACTGATGTTCATTAACTGCAGAGAGATTCCGTAATATCTGCTTCACAGCAACACATCGAGCAAAACATAAAATAAAACTTGGATTCACACAAACATAACGAGCGGAAGAAAGTTGTTGTGCTCACTTCCCGCTCTCCATATCCAATAGCAGTGTAGCCAACCTTAGAGAACCAAAAAAACGCCCAGGAGTGTAAAAGGGACCGTATTTTATGAACATAAAACCGTAAGGTTCGATATTAGTCCGCTAGAGTACTCCCGTGACGTTTCAGCGCTATGTATAGATTATAAACGATTATTTTACTGAATGTAAAATTGTTACGTCATTCTAAAGCGGGAAGATATTTTCCGCCCATTCCGGTCCAACTAAACCACTGCCTGTTATTACATATAGCTTAGAAACCTGTACCCAAACCAAGAGAAATACCAGCAAACTACAGGCAGTGGAGATGATATTTTTAAGAACTATGATTCAGAAGACAAGGAGGGACAAAATAAAAAATGATAAGATATGCCATCTTGTTCAAGTATAACAATCTCTTAATGAGATCTGTGTTGAAGCTAGGCTGAAATGGTTCGGTCATCTCAAAAGAATGGCCACACAAAGAACAGCTAGAGTGTGGTATGAGAAAGAACTGCAAGGCAAGAGATCAAGAGGTCGACTGAGGAAGAGAAGGAACGACCAAGTTAGAAATTATCTTCCAGGGAGAGGTCTGGATTTACAGAAAAAACATGGAGGAGGAAACATTCTTGGAGAGAACTAAATGGGGAGCGCTCATTCACCGAACCCGGAAACTGGAGCCGGTTCATGATGATGATGATGATGATGATGATGAAAGGCAATGTTCAGGCCATTGGCATATTGTGTGTACAACAGCAGTGTTTATTTCCTCCGTTTAGAAAACTAAGACAAAATTATTCATGCTGATTTAAGTTCTTGATGCTCCTGAGATAAGGTCTAAAAGGTAATTATACATATTTTTAACACATTAAATGCTCCATTGCCTTTCCATTACTTCGTTAGTTAGTCAGTTATTGTTGTTTTAAGGGGCGGAACTACGAGGTCATCTGCCCCTCTTAACTCAGATTAAAGAATACAAATTTTGAATTGAATTTAAAATTTTGAAGAGGACATCTAAATTTAAAAAGACCCAAAAATTAATAAAACAAAAACAAAAAATTAAATACAAATTATAAATATAAACAAAATTTACGGAAAAACAAAAACATTATCATTCAAAAACGAACAAGTCGTTGAGTCAATGTTCACTGGAAAATTTAGATTGCTGGCCCTAATCCACTCTCACTTATAAAGCGGATAACGCGATCAGCAGCCACCGCGCCATCGGCTAATATAAGTTTGAGTGTCATTTGCAAACCAAGGTTTCTTCGTAAGTCAGCAAGATCCACACACTCGGTGAAAATGTGGGCCACGGTGAAAACAGCTCCACAGGTACAAAGTGGGGGGTCTTCCCTTCTCATTAGGTACGAGTGTGTGGATCTTGTATGACCTATCCTTAGCCTACAATACGTGTAGTTCATGGGATTCATGCAACTTCTGGGAAATAACTAATTTTTATAAAAAGAAAAACACAAATTTTCAAAAATTTACAAATACTTATATTTGGACGAAATATAATTTGAAAATAGATATTAAATTCTATTTCAATGATATATAAACAAAATAAGTTAAAAATTCATCAGTTTTTGTTGTTTAGGCTTAAATTTGGTTGATGCATATAATTCATTACTTCGATCAACAGGCAGTAGATCGTCTAACTCGTTTTCTTTCATGTTGAGTTCAACCTCTGTTGCATTACCGCAGGATTCGAATACACGATGAAGACATAATTATAATGGAGCATCGAAGTTCTGCTTTTTTGCAGCTGCATTTGTTGCCACAACCTTTTCTGCATTGGCACGAAATCATGTTCAGCAATGCAAGTGGAGCTGATTTAAAAAAAAAAGTTATCCCCGAGAAGTGCACTGGAGTTAGGCCACCAATATCCTTCTTCCAGCCCCAGTTGAGGGCATCTTTTTCATACCCCATCCACGTTTGAACATGCAGATAAGTTATATACTGTATGCATTATATTGATCTGCATCCCTTGTTGGAGGTAGACGTGCCAAATCGAATTTGGTGTTTGTAGCAGCTTTAAAAAAAGCGAACGTACAGAGGTTTTCGAGTCTCGAGTCACCTCCATAAGGGCCTTTCTCTTTTTCAACAACTGAATCTTTGAAAATGTAAACACTTCTATTGTAGGAAGCATCAAGTGTGGTACAAAACTTAATTTCTCCCTGCCCAAACAGAGCGGAGGTGGTATCGCATGAAGAAATAGAATGTTTTCAATAAGTTAATCGTTATATTTGAAAGATGCTATGGAGTACAACGGATCTCCCATTTTACCCCCCCCCCCCCCCCCAGATTTGTAAGAGATCACATTGTCTGGTGCTAAAACCGTCACAAAAGATAAAGGATAAATGTCTTCTCCAATAACAACAGAATCGTGTTCGGAAGACAACGAAATGGCAGTTTTCACGATTAACACATTTCCATCCTTTGTTGCCTGCTTGGTGACCATTTGTGCCTGGAAATTTCCTTCCGAAGCAATGAGATAAAGCGGGATTTATCTTTTTCATTCGATAGCAATTTATCATTTGACATCTGCGGAAACATTGTACTGTCAAAGAGAACGTCTGTTCAAGATTGTAGCCTGAAACGACGAGCTCTTTCAGTATTTTTTGTGCTTCTTTTATTTTCTTCAGTAGGGTAACCTTTGAAGATTAAAGCAGCATTTTGACCATTTTGTTATGGCATGTTGTTAAAGAGCCTTCCACTAATTGCATCTGTGTGAAGCTAAATTGGATAGGTTAAGAATGTAAACAACGCTCTTAGGTTTCTGCGTTCGTTGCCAAGAGCCGACTGCGTTGTCGTCTGGTAGCTAAGTCCTGAACTTGGCCTAGTAGTCGATGACGGTGGCGCTTGGCGGCAAAAGTAGGAACTATTTGAAAAATTCTAAGTTGCAGTACTTAAATTAAAAAAACAGATAACACACACTAATACAGTCATCACAATTAACACTGGTTATCAGACAAATTCTACACACACCCAAAGTACACGGGGCTATATGACCACGTTGTCGCAGCCCCTAAACTTAAGAACCAACCAACCAATTCCAGAACCAACCTCTCGGACATGTGGCAGTTGACGTATAACTATTTGTAATGTGTTGAAAATTTGTGTTTTTCTTTTTCAAAAAAATAGTTATTCCCGAGAAGTTGCATGAACCTCATTAGTTACACGTATATAACTTAGTACATGCATAATGAATTAAAGATGATATTAGTTTTAGGAATACTGATTTAAACATACTGTAGGTAGTAGTGTATTTTCAGTAGATATAATCAGTTTGTTTTCAGTTTCCAGTCTACTTACCTCTACACGAGTGGTTATTTTGCATTTTGCACTAAACTGCACTAAAGGAAAGTTATTAAGGCGAAACCACTGACATATCTACAGTAACTTTTAGCGTTTTTTTTTTTTTTTTTTTTTTTTAGATGTTTGCAAATGTTCACGTCCCTATATCTCAGTACCGTACCTGTTCCAAATTTTGCAACATGTTAGAGAATAAACTTGCAGGAAATTTAGCGTTCTTCACAATTGGTACTGACAATACTTTCCCTAAAATACTCTGGAAGTGAGATACGGAGGAATAGCAGAATAAAGTGCGATTTCTTAGCGGTATTTTCAAGATGGCGGACAACGCACAAGAAGGAGGAGTTCGAAAACTTGGATTTTTCACGAGAGGGGCAATAAATACAACATACCTGAAAATCAAAACTACCCCACCTTTTGCAAGCCAACCTTTTTTTTTTTTTGAGCTAGCTCCAGCACAGATCTCACATGGAGTGACCGGGATTTGAACCACGGACCCAGAGGTGAGAGGCAGGCGTGCTGCCGCCTGAGCCACGGAGGCTTAGGTGTCTCTAGTAGTATGTGTATTTGTAATTCAGGTGAGGATTGGAAAGGAGGCGGCCGTGGCCTTAAGGTAACAACCATGCCGGCATTTGTCCGGACGAAAAGTGGGAAACCATGGAAAACCACTTATAGGATGGCTAAAGTAAGAATTAGGAAAACTCCTATTCTCAGTTCTGCCTCACGAGGCTGAGTGTACCCCGTCCCAGCCCTCAGACCAGAATTAAATGTCTTGGCAGTGCCGGGAATCGAATCCGGGCCTCAACGTTGGCAGCCAAGAGATTTTAAAAAAGCCCTGTTAAACCACTGAAGATTTGTTCGAGTTCAATTACTTGCCCTTGAAAGCCAATATTCCATCAAATGTCTTATTGTTTGGCTTTTTAAGGAAACAGTGAAAGATGACTGCATTCTTGTCACTACACACTGTGTCTGTGTCCCATTTAATATCTGTCTGCGGTACTCCAAGATGCCCTCACGTCTGGCGAGGGGTCCCGGCCAGACTGGGCGGCTCCAGTCTGAAAGGAGCCACATTTGACCCAGTCTTACAAGTCAGGACAATTTCTGGTTAACGTCCAGTTGGACCCCGACCTCAAATTTCGATTGCATGATACCAAGTCTCTTCTACTGACGGCCCAAATATGTTATCTTCGTGGTGCGTTACAGTGGCTCCGTTGACTTGAATATCTGTTCTTTGCTACTTAGTTTATTATTATTATTATTACAAGTATTATTATCGCCGGCCCCGTGGTGTTGGGGTAGTGCTCCTGCCTCTCACCCGGAGGCCCCGGGTTCGATCCTCGGCTCCGTCAGGGATTTTAAAACTGACGTGAGGGTTGGAACGGGGTGCACTCAGCCTCGTGAGGACAATTGAGTAGCTGACATTGAGACAGCGCCCCGATCACGAATACCAAGATTAACGGCCGAGGGGACCCGACGCGCTGATCACGCGTCACCCCAATATCTGCAGGTCTAATGGCTGGGCAGCGGTCGCTTGGTCGGCCTTAGCCCGTCATGGGCTGTATTATAGTGCCAGGGGTTGACTTGTTGACATGTATTATTATCAGGGGATTATTCCTTTCATGTACAGTAGATAGTACTTGAGAGTTCTAGCAGCAATCATTATCCACTCTCATCAAGTAACTAGAGGAGTTCCGACTGCTCTTCATCAGGACCTAGAGCTTTGTTATTCTTTGCCAGCTTGAGTGTTCTTTCTATCTCATCCATTATGATTTAGCGGTCTTATTGTGACAGTTTGTATTGTGTATGTTCAATACAGTATTAGCCTACCATTCAATGAACGAGTTATCAGTTCATGAACAAGTAATGTGTTCTTGCTTAATTTTTCCTATGATTCAAAAAATGCAATAGGTAGGCCTACTTATCGTGGGTGATTCAACGATCGTCTCCTAATAACTGTATGTGTTTCTATTTCATTTATTTTATTAACAATAAACTGATGTGTGTGTATATTATAGACTACTTACTACATACACGCTATGGCGCACGAAATGATCCCTCATTATTTTGTAGAATAAAATGTTATCGAGAATACAATCTCAAGCATACATATACCACAATATTAATATCGTAGAATGTAGAATAATTGTCCTAACTAGCACATACTAAATATGGCCACAATTTTTATTTTAACTTCTTTCAAGCGAACACTGATGTTAGCAATTACTCTACGGCACATGTCTTCCGTGATTTCACGACAAGCTTGAAGAATACTTCTGAGCTCCATTAGAACACGTGAACGTTTCAGAAAAGAAAAAAAAACTTTACTTTTACAATACCCTACCAAACTCCCGTGGGTTTGTGAGCCATTTTTCCTAGCATATTTGGATCTGACGATGCTCGGTTGACGAGCGAAACATGTCTTCTTAGGGGTTTCTCCCTCTTTTATAGTCCATAACAAACATATAAATAGGGTTCGGAAGTTTAAGACCTAAAGAAGTACAAAATATGCAAGCAAATATGCCCTAAAACTAGCTAAATATGACCTAAAAACTATAAAATATGACTTAAAAAACTATGACTTCCTATTGAAAGGCGGAAGCACACTATCGTCATGTTCCGTGACCTCATGCGTACAGTGTCGCAATCTAACTTGTCCAGAAAGATGTGCTAAAAGTCGTCCGTAGAGGAGCGCCTTCTTGGAATCAGGTCTTCTAAACCTGCTAGCTGCCTGTTCCGGGAAAAGAAAGAAAAATATATCTACTACACTATTCGGAAATCCTGTGTTTGAAACTCGATGCAGATAACACGTACCTTGTTAACGACACCTCAATTTAAACAAAAATGCTGAAATTATAATCAAATATGACCTTATATCACTAAAATATGACCAAATTGGACCAAAACAATAAATATGGCCGAAATATGCATCTATAGGAAACATCAAATTGCTTTAAACCTGGTCAGGGACCCGTCATTCAAACTTATTTTTCAGATTTCGGTTAAAATGAGCTCAGGAAAAAAATATGACTTTTCCTTAACATCCGAACCTTACATATAAATATTTTTAAGCACATGAAGGCCTAATTTGTTTCAGGTTGTAATTTGCATGTCCCATTAATTAGGATTGAATTGTGTTGACCAACTGAAAAGTTGCAATATCAGTTGGCAGTAAGGAAACACTGAAAAATGGCTTCAAACCTATTTACAAATCATGAAAAATTATTTCAAAGATGATCAACGGTGGTGTTTGAACCCACTCATCTACTAACAAGAGGAGTATCAGGCAAGACAGGTCGAAACCTATCTTGAAACTTTGTGGACGCAATCTTTGTACTATAAGAGGACAACGTGCGGGAAATCAGCCGCCAGATTGAACTGCAAGGCTCCGAAATCGTACCTGACATCCTGGTACGTAGGCATGACGACTCGCGGAGCTGGACATCCCTGTGGCACTCGGAGTAGTAGCGAGGCGAGGTGGGGCGTATATGCTGACTGGAGCGTGCGACTGCTTCCCACCGGCCTTGAGTGTTTGGGTGGCCACGGGTGTCCATTCCAACATGTACGGTACTCGCTACTTCCCATTGATTTATATGAGAGATTCGCCACATGATTTCGGAGCCTTGCAGTTCAATCTGGCGGCTGATTTTCCGCACTTTGTCCTCTTTTAGTACAACGATTACGTCCACAAAGTTTCAAGATAGGTTTCGACCTGTCTTACCTGATACTTCCCTTGTGAATATCTGAATGGTCATGCTCAGTATAGTGTTAATTTGTTTGGGGGTGGGGGTAATAATAACCTTTCTGAGTGGACCTCCCCACCTCTATCAAGTCTCTGAATGAACTACTACCAATAGGTAGGGGTGGTGATTTTTAGCACTTTGCAATCAGAAATTTAGCATTTTGATTTGTGTATTTAGCATTTTGTAGCATTAATGCATTTTCAATTTAGCATTTTGTAGCTTTTTGAACAAAAACATATATCTTGAATTAATTCTGATAAAAGCTTTAATGTGAAATTAATATCACATTAATAAAGGGTTAATAGTGACATAAAATTCATAAAATAAGTTGTGATTTTATTTTAAATTAATATAGTTTGAAGCAAAAAAAAACAGAAATGTCTTTCTTTTGCCACTCAAGGCGTTGATTACACAATTTACACATTAAAATATTACCATCACTGACATAAAAACTTTCCTCTTTATAATTTTCAGCCCGCTGTTTTTATAAATATTTTCGATCTCACCATCTTAGCTGACTTACACGATGGGAATGAAAGAGATAATACTCAATGCGACGGTCTAGACGTGATTCTTGAAGGGATGAGGGGTTTAGTTCCACATTCCAAACGGTGCGGTGGACCAAGTGCGTCAGAATCATAAACATTCATGAGATGAAATTTCTAAAAGAAAATAATGAAAGATATATAATGTTTAAAAATCGTAGATTTTGCATTTAGCCTACTGTATATCGCATTTACTATAATTCTCGCATTTTGAGTAAATTTCGCATTTTATCGCATTTTTGAAACACATTAAAATGTGGTTTAGAGGTCATGAAAAATGAACACAAGTGTACAAGGCTTTATGAACATTTCGCGCTATAACGAATTTGCGAAAAATCACCACCCCTACCAATAGGTAGCCCTGCGCAGGTGCGGATATACGGTACGAGGATATCAGCAAAATTTTTCGTCATGCAGATATAGTTTGCCTGGTGGATAGCGGATAAACTGCGGATAATGTTAGGAGTAAATTTGCGGTTAATTTTAAGAATACAATCCAAATTTGTTGAATATCATAACTAGGAGCAGGATGTTTATGACATATCATATATTTTTCGTGATGTTTTCCATGACAAATTAATGTAAGATGATAATCTCATTCAAGTTATGTCATTAAGCATAATTAACACATCGAACTGAAAAGGGTTGCAATTCTGGCTGTATCCCATTCATTTTAAACATAGCGCATGACATGCATAGCCTAGGGCAGGACTGCCCAACCTACGGCCCGTGAGACTATTCAGTCCGGCCCACGCCGCGCCGTGTCGCAAAAACTTTGAAACAAGTTCCAGTCGTCGCACTAAACTAAATTATCATGAACTTTATTTCATAATTTGATTATTAATCGTGTCAAATGAACAAAAAAGCTCACTCATTGTCATTCATGCTGTACGAGTGTATGGAATATCAACGTAGCCTACTTTTATTTTAAAGGGATTTATCTCTACTTAGTAGGCTATAAAACAAAGTCCCCGATTCTTGGGTGTTACGGGTAAACTCGAGAACCACTGGATTGATTTTGATGCGGTTTTCACCATTCTGTAAAGGATATCTCGGGGATGATTTCTGTAGAAAATAATTTATTTATGATCAAAGGAAGCCGAACTGTAACGTTTTCAGTGGAAAAGTCGAAAAAAAACTGGTGTCCGAGTGCTTTGTTAGCCTACGTTGGGCAAACCCTTAAAAATATCTACAGTAAATACTATGAGTGTAAGAATTGTTCAGCATGAAAAGTTCTACAAAAACGTCCGCGAGAGCATATTATGTCTATCTTCAATACATCGCCCACTATAAGTGTTTTTTTTCGTTTCAGTTTCTTCCAACCATGTCCATTCAACTACTGAGGCGACAGTTTACGAGCTAGCTAAGGGCGAGTCTATCATCCCTGTTAAGCCTACAGTAGCTAGCAGGCGAACCTATTGCCCCAGATACAGCCAGCAGCAAACCGTCGAGTCGTGTTGAGTTAAGACTTCTGAGAAGCATGGTTGTGTTTGGAGTTTCCCTGGAAGTGCAACTCGGGTTTTCTTCATTTCGCCTGTGAAACACAGTCAAATTAAGATTGGACGGAAGGGGGATTTGAGTTTCATGCACCTCGCCATTCTTAAATTACGTCTGACAAGAACTTGTTGCACGTGCATCTCCATGATAATAAAGTCCTCTCGGCACGCCGGAAGGCGGAGGTAGATTTCACTGGACAAACTTGGGGATAGGCGAAAATAGGCAGAATATGCAGGTTTTCGTAGAAGGATCAGACCTCATTTATTGCGTGAAAGTATTTTATAATTGGAGATTAATTAACTTTGTTTTTCGTCATTTTATGCATATTTTAAACATTTTATTGTCTTGTGATGACGGTAACCTTCTTGTCATTTGGAGTCCATTTTTATACTTGTGGTCACACTGTCCTTATGCAAGGTTTCGACACTGATGTATAACTATGTAACGGTCTGTTACTTCTTCACGCAAAATTATATCTCCCGCAGAGATTTTGGTTGGTTCCTCAGTTTAGGGGCTGCGACAACGCGGTCATGTAACCCCGTGTACTTTGGGTGAGTGTAGAATCTGTCTGATAAGCGGTGTGAATTGTGATGGCTGTATTAGTCTGTAATTCAGGTAAGGAATGCAGACGCTCAATTTCAAGCAGTAGTTCCTAATGTGGCTACCAGATAGTACCGTCAACGACACCTAGCTGTGAACTTGGCTACTAGATGCCACTGCAATCAGCAACTCGCAACGAACGTTGGATCCTCCCCTCCAAAGGAAAGCATACTGAGGGATTTTTAGCGCTCTTAGAAAATCCGACGACTTTGGCCGGCTTTGAACCCGCGAACTTGGGCATGCTACCAGTTACGTCACCGAAGCCGCTTCACACTTAGTCAGATGGAAATCTGAATCTGATCTCGCGCAAGTGCGTTGTCATGGCAACGTCTGATGGCTCATCCCTCATCAGTTTAGTAGTGTTGCCATGGCAACCACTGATAGCTCTTGGCATTTTCTTATAATTCCGAAATCATTTTTCTCATCCCTTGGCGTAATGGTGGGTCATATCAAAAATTCTTTCAGACAAAAGTTTTAGGTAATTATTAGGGGAATATTGTCCATTCTGTACGGTTTTGATATTGTGCCTATTAAGAGAGATATGATTAATGCTTCCCGAAAAAAAAAAACACTTTTTCCCACCCCTTTGGTCAATGGTTGGTGCTATCAAAAAAACTCTTCAAACATAAATTTTTGAGCTTTTTCCGGCACATAGTATGAACTTTGAACGGATTCGATATTTCACATATTAAGAGAGTTATAGCAATATTTCATTTTTTCGAAAAAAGTTCCCCATTTTCATCCCCATCGACCGATTTAGCCCAGTAACGAACTCGACCGAGATTTTATGGGTATACATATTCGATAAAAATTTCAAAGTGATTGGTGCAAAATTACGGCAGTTATCGTGTCCACAAGAAACTGATATATATAAATAAACATACATAAACATACATAAATTATATATAAACTTTTGAACTGACGGCGGTTTTGGGGCCTGGGGGATGTGAAACGCGAAGATATGTCGAAATTTTCCGGAAATCGAAACATGGTACCCATTGCAATAGTTAGCTTTCTAATGAAATCTACCTAAAATACTACCATCAACGACACCTATCTGTGAACTTGGCTACTAGATGCCACCGGAACCATCAACTCGCAACGAACGTTGGAACTTCTCCTCCGAATGAAAGCAAACTCAGGGTTTTTTAGCGCTCTTAGTAAATCCGACGACTTCAGCCGGGTTTGAACCCGCGATCTTGGGCATAGAAGTTCAGCATGCTACCAGTTCCGATACCGAAGTCGCTTCCCACAGACAGATGGAAAACTGAATGTTATCTCGTGCAGTGTCGTTGTCATAGTAACTGCTGATGGCTCATCCCTTATCAATTAAAAGTAAAGTTGTCATGGCAACCTCTCTTGGCACTTGGCATTTTCTTATAATTTAAATCATTTTGCTCACCCCGTGGCGTAATGGTGGGTCATATCAAAAATTCTTTCAGACAAAAGTTTTAGGTAATTATTGGAGGAATATTGTCCATTTTGTACGGTTTTGATATTGTGCCTATTAACAGAGATATGATTAATGTTTCCCGAAAAACCCACTTTTTCCCACCCCTTTTGGCAATGGTTGGTGCTATCAAAAAACTTATTTGACATAAATTTTTGGCACTTATCCGACACATATTATGAACTTTGAATGGATTTGATATTTCACGTATTAAGAGAGTTATAGCGAAATTTCACTTTTTCGAAAAAAGCCTCCCATTTTCACCCCCTTCGACCGATTTTGCCCATTAACGAACTCGACCGAGATTTTAAGGGTATACATATTATGTAAAAAAATTCAAAGTGATTGGTGCAAAATTACGACAGTTATCGTGTCCACAAGAATCTGATATATATATATATATATATAAATTATATATAAACTTTTGAACTGACGGTGGTTTTGGGGTCTGGGGGATGTGAAACGCGAAGATATGTCGAAATTTTCCGGAAGTCGAAACATGGGACCCATTGCAATAGTTAGCTTTCTAATGAAATCTACCTAATAGTTAATAGTCCAGTCAGTGATTTTAACCCATCATGCCGAGACGTAAAACGGATATAGATCGTAGTTCATTGACCTCGTAAAGAAGCGCTTATCACGTAATGCATTCACAACTGTTCCCGGGCGAAGCCGGGACGGGTTGCTAGTTAAAAATATTTAAATTTATTTTTATCCACTACAAATAAACATTGAAAACCGCAAAAATACTAAGAAAACTAAGCTCAGACAGCCACAAAACTCACCATATTGCACCCATATTTAAAAAAAAAAATCCATACCCCTCAATCCCCCCGGTGTGTCATTGGCCCGCTAGGTCCCCCAACTATTTACAATGTGGCCCTTAGTTTAAAAAAAGGTTGGGCACCCCTTGCCTAGGGGAACGACTTTCTCCTCAAATGTCTAAATGTGTTGGTTAATACTTTACGTGTTATCTAATAAATTAAACATATAATTGTAATGTCAGCGGATTCGAATAATAAACGTGCAGATGCAGGCCGGATGCGGATAACAGTCGTGTGGATAACGTTTTGTTTATCCGCGAAGGGCTCTACCGATAGGTGGTGCTGTTTCGCTATTTCTGGGTAGATCCAACACCCTCTGTAGTATAGAAGGTGTTGGTAGATCCCTCAAATATAAGTGCTAGGACGTAGTTTCTTCCCCCATATCTTCTGTAACAAGCTGTACGCCAATTACACGTTTCCGCGGTATCTGCGTAATAAAGAGTTTACAGCATTTACTGGGAAAGGCGGAGTATGTGTAATGAGTCACAAAGAGGAGCCGGGTCGTGACTCATCGCCGCGCCGGCGCTACAGCTGATTGCTCGCCCGCACCATTTCACTTTCTCTCCACCACAACATGCCCAGTTTAACTGACTTGTGAGTACAGATCGCGTGTTCGAAACCAGATCAGAAACTTCCTCTCCGGTCTCCGCTCTCCTCACTCACTACCATTCTAAACGTAAATGGCTTCGGCATGGAGACTGTTGGTTGGTTGGTTCCTCAGTTTAGGGGCTGCGACAACGCAGTCATGTAGCCCCGTGTACTTTGGGTGTGTGTAGAATATGTCTGATAACCGGTGTTAATTGTGATGACTGTATTAGTGTGTGTTATCTGTTTTCAATTCAAGTAAGGACTGCAGACATTGATTTTTTCAAGTAGTTCCTACTTTTGCTGCCAAACGCCACCATCAACGACTACTAGTTCAGAACTTGGTTACCAGATGCCACCGCAGTGGGCTCCTGCAACGAACGTCGGAACTTAGAGCGTTTGTCAAATGTTTAACCTATAACTTAATTTAGCTTCACACAGGTGTAATTAGTGGAAGATTCTTTAATATTCCATAAATATATGACATGGGACCGCCGGCTTTACCTCCCCTCCGAAGGAAAGCATACTGAGGGATTTTTAACGCTCTTAAAAAATCCGACGACTTCGGCCGGGTTTGAACCCGCGATCTTGGGCATAGAAGCTCAGCATGCTACCAACTACGCCACCGAAGCCGCTGGCATGGAGACTAGCCACGAAAGACCCCCTTAATATTACTGGTAGAATACTAAAGCATTATGCAAACTTAGAAGAGATGGGTGAAAATTTTGGGTGGGCAGAGGATGGGTGGGTCATTCAACCGGGTGTGGGAATTTCTAGAGCGATCATACAAGTATTGCAAATGCTGTATATTGTAACAGACCTATGGGCTAGGATCGTCATGGTCATCAACCCTATGTATCAAGTTCTGGGTGGGCTGCCAGATAGTGGGGGAATATTTTAGGAGGGTGATCACCAAACCACACTGCACTCCTAGCAACGCCATTGAGCCTACCGACTACTCCACATATGGAAAACAAATCAAACAAAATCAAACTAATGTTAGAAAACACCTTCACATATATAGCGGATTCGGTGACGTAGTTGGTAGCATGCTGAGCTTTCATGCCCAAGATCGCGGGTTCAAACCCGGCCGAAATCGTCGGATTTTTTAAGAGCGTTAAAAATCCCTCAGTAGGCCTTCCTTCGGAGGGGAAGTAAAGCCGGCGGTCCCATGTCATAGATTTATGGCATGTTAAAGAACCTTCCACTAATTACACCTGTGTGAAGCTAAATTATATAGGTTAAGAATGTAAACAACGCTCATAGGTTCCTACGTTCGTTGCCAAGAGCCGACTGCGGTGGCGTCTAGTAGCTAAGTTCTGAACTAGTAGTCGTTAACGGTGGAGTTTGGCGGCAAAAGTAGGAACTATTTGAAATATTCAAAGTCTGCAGTCCTTACTTGAATTAAAAAACAGATAACAGACACTAATACAGTCATCACAATTAACACCGGTTATCAGACAGATTCTACACACACCCAAAGTACACGGGGCTACATGACCGCGTTGTCGCAGCCCTTAAACTGAGGAACCAACCACCTTCACATAAATGTCTAATATTAATGGCATACGATTGTCATTGTCGGTAATATTCAGTTATTGCCGGCTATTCGACGTCCCATGTGACACGGCTGCTTGGAACCACAGCCAAGCACAATATAACAACCTGTCACCTCAAAACCAGTTGGCCATTAGCATAACAAGTGAGGCGAAAGCATGCGCGTTAAAGATATCTTCCGGCCGGTCGCCCAGAAGCTTGGGAAGAGAACAGAATGACGTAACAACTCGGGAATCTCGCAACAAGGCATCAGCACTAAAAGATTAAATAACACTCCAATTCCAGATACACTATCATGACTAAATACAGTAGAAAAATAAATAAACGTGTTTTCCTTCTACCAGCCAACATACCGGTTCATGTCAAATAAATCAGGGTCGCCAATCGCCACGTTGGTTGTAGGCCCCCAGTCTGCAAGGAGATGGAACCGATCAGGGGCGTATATAAGGGGAGTGCTGAGGGTTTTCCAGACCCCCCCCCCCCCCGAAAAAAATCCAATAAAAATTAAGAAAGTGTTGCTTTGGTAAGAGCATAAAATAATTGTAAATTTGGTTGTACCCTAATCTTAACTTATTGGCTAAGTTATAAACAATATTAAGATTGAAATTAGACTAACTCGTGGTGTAGTGGCTAGCATTCTTGGCTGCCGCCCCGGAGGTCCGAATTCGATTCCCGGCACTGCCAAGAAATTTTAATTCTAGTCTGAGGGCTGGAACGGGGTACACTCAGCCTTGTGAGGCAAAACTGAGAATTCCACAGTACGGTACTTTTAAGAAATAAATTGTCAACTTGTAAAATAAAATAAAAGTTTACCTTTCTGCTTAGTAAATTGACAAATATTTAGATATTTGCCATTCATACTCCATAAATCATAATAGAAAATTCATTAAGTATAAAATCGTATTTGTGTGTTGTATTTTACAACTATTTTTTGTATTGCCAGTAATTGTAGGCTATATAAGCTTTGAATCTTATCTAAAATAATTACACAAAGTTATATGCTCTAAGATATTGGTTGATATTTCCGGGTATTTTGCGTCCACTGAGAATACTCACAATTTTCCAGGATAGCCAGCCTCCTCCCGAAAAAAAAATGTATATATGCCCCTGACATCGCAGTAGACTGCGAAATATTCATTATAAAATTCGCTAGGGCCATCTAGGCCTTGTTACATTTGGCTTTCTTTTGCGCCCAGAATTCCCTCATCATTTGGGAATGAGCTTGCTTGCGTTCCTCTGTCCAAGGGACACCTTGTCTTCTCTTTGGAGGCAAGACGCGGTTAAACCCGTTCGTCACTATCTTTTGACGGAAGAGATCCGTGTCCAGTGCGTCGTCGGGATTGATTTGGGGCATTTGGAGGACCAGGACATCGTGGTTTTGTGGTTGGAATCAAAGAAATGAAAACACTTCTTTGTCAGCCTGTTGCCATCCATCCGTCAGAGGTGGCCATAAAATCGTTCCGGTCTTTTACGGATTGTGTCTGTAAGATTTTCTATTTTACTATACACTTCCGTGTTGGATCTCTTTTCGTGATGTCATTCTTGTAATTGGATCCCATGGTTCCTCTAATGATTCTACGCTCTTTCTTCTCCAGTTCTTCGAGAAGCCCTTTATCGGCATTTAGGGAAAGGGTTTCGTCTGCATACATAACTACTGGCTTCAGAACCGTTATTATTATTATTATTATTATTATTATTATTAATTGCCTCTCACCAAGGTGGACCGGGTTCGATTCCCGGTAAATAAGGGATATATTTTCGAAGTGAAATATCTCGTCCTGAAGGTTGGAGAGGATCCTTGTCGAACTGGGAGCATTCATTGCATTCCTCATGAACTCCTCTCCCGAGGGTGGTGTCAGGAAGGGCATCCGGCCGTAAAACCAACCGCCACGTAGACTTTCTTTGCATCTCATCTCCGACCCGTTGAAAACGGGAATAATAAGGGGTAGACATGCATACATTCATAATCTATCTATCCATTTACTTATTTTGTAATTATTTATTTGTTTTTGTATTTATTTATTTATTTCATGGCCCGCACAGAACCACTACAATCAATTAAACAATTTTGTTTCTCTGCTTCCAATATTTCTTCATCCTCTCAGATGTCAACATCCTTTCTTCAGTGGAGCACATCCTACCTATTGCCCTTTTATTTAGTTTGGTTATTTATTTACTTACAATATTTGGTTCTCGGAAGCCTCCGTGGCTTAGGCGGCAGCACGCCGGCCTCTCACCGCTGGTCCGTGGTTCAAATCCCGGTCACTCCATGTGAGATCTGTGCTGGACAAAACGGAGGCAGACAGGTTTTTCTACGGGTACTCCGGTTTTCCCTGTCAAAATTTCATTCCAGCAACACTCCCCACTATCATTTCATTTCATCTGTCATTTATTTAATCATTGCCCCAGAGGAGTGCGTCAGGCCTCGGCAGCCGGCACAGTTAATATCCCCGCCGCTAGATGGGGGCTTCATTCATTCCATTCCTGACCCGGTCGGAGACTGGAAGCAGGCTGTGGATTTTCATTTTCATTTGGTTCTCATTGGATCACCTGATTCAACTTTATACTAAGGATTTTTGTTTTTCCTATCAGCCAAGTATTTCTTCATTCTCCCAGTTCGCATTCTTTTTTCTTCATCTGAAATCACCCTTTCCATTGTGTTTGTTGATCTTAGTTTGTAGAGTGCTTTCTTTGTTTACCTTAAGACATTCTTAATTTTGTCTTTGTTCTTTGAAATCCTGAATAGTAATTTGTAATTCTCTCATTTCCTGAATTCCCATAATTCATCTAATATTACCCTTACTGTTCCATAATTAACCTATTTTCATTTATGAAAAAAAAAAGGCTTATGAGGTCACCTTTTGTCCGTGTGTGTGCGCGCGCGCGCGGATGTGTGTGCCCCCGCCCTAATAAAATCTAAATGGCTGGAGTGATTTCAATAAAACTCAGTAAGGACATAGTAACCTACTATTTCGTCCAATACCGACCGTGCCCTTCAAATTTTATTACGTTTCACCAATCCAACATGGCGGCTGTGCGAAATAATTCACCGGCATTCTATATCTCCGAGACTATTACTGATAGGCTAACATCCTGAAATTTTGTACGGTGATAAAGGGAACTACTAGAAGTTCACCTATGTGACTTTTAAAAACCTGTTAAGTACAAAACGAACATGGTGGCCAAGCAAAGCTGAAACATTTAAATAGAGTTTTCTCGCGATTTAACCATCCGAGCGCAGTGAAATTTGGTACAGCAAATGTTTATACACATTGTAATGCACTGACATCTAATTTAGTTCAACTGCTTACATAACCTCAAGATGACGGCTTTGCAAAATTTTAAAATTAAGTTTTTTATTTCTTGTGCCCTGATCATGCGATCGAATACAACTTTAGAATAATGAACCTACGCAATATCCGTCATCTAATAGTACATAACTCTATGGCCCACCAAAATTAAACATGGCGACCATCTGAAATATTTAGACGGTTCTCAATATCTACTAATCTATGACAGCAATCAAACGGAAATTCAGTATGTTGATAAAGGCTATGGTCGTAAGTTCACCTATGGGACCTTCATAAATCCAACATGGTGGCGACGCAAAATTTAAGTATTTAAATGAACGTTTCTTGCGATTTAACCATCCGAGCGCAGTGATACTTGGTACGATAAATAATGTCTGTCTGTTAGGTAGTCAGCCTTGAGGCTGGTTGGATCCTAAAAAAGAACCACCATAGGTTATGTGGTAGAAACCCACAAACCCGAGGCATCACTATAACGAGGCGTACTAGGCAAGGTGAGGAATGAGGTAGTTTGCCATTGCTTTCCTCACTGAGTCAGTACAGCTGTACTAACTTTGTTTATATAGCCTACAATTACTGGCAATACAAAAAAGTTGTAAAATACAACACAACACAACACACAAATAAAATGTTATACTTAATGAATTTCCTATTATGATCTATGGAGTATGAATGGCAAATGTCTAAATATTTGTCAATTTACTAAGCAGAAAGGTATATTTTGTTGTTGTTTTTTTTGTTTTTGTTTTTTACAAGTTGATAATTTATTTCTCAAAAGTACCGTACTGTCGAATTCACAGTTTTGCCTCACAAGGCTGAGTGTACCCCGTTCCAGCCCTCAGACTATAATAAAAATTTCTTGGCAGAGCCGGGAATCGAATTTGGACTTCCAGGGTAGCAGCCAAGAATGCTAGTTAGTATAATTTTAATCTTAATATTGTTTATAACTTAGCCAATAAGTTAAGATTAGGGTAGACTACAACCAAATTTACAATTATTTTATGCCCTTACCAAAGCAACACTTTCTTAATTTTTATTGGCTTTTTTCGGAAGGAGGGGGGGAGCTGGAGCCCCCTCAGCACCCCTCTTATATACGCTCCAGTGCGATGTTCACGATTAATCGAATTACCACCCTCCCTCTCGAAGGTAGTGCAACACCCAGAGCAAACTTCACCAGCCATCACTGACACTAAGTGCACAAGGCCTAAAACCACATAATCCCTAGCCCATCTAAAACAGCTCCTCATACCAGCTAGGCAGAGTACGGCGACATCACTGCCGGGATTCTACGGTTGTTTACTTTCATTTTATTGCTTCATCAAGGTCTCTGGACAACAGGTACTGTAGATTGCCACACAAGCATTTATGGTCGCCGTGGTGACTTCACAAATCCTAGCCTTCTGAAACCTGCACGCATGACCGTGCGCATTACGATGATAAGCAAGCCACAACCCCTAAACCGCGGTGACTGAGATGAGCTTCTTTTGTTCTTTATTGTGACATCCGTGTACTTGGGTGTGTGTGTAATTTGACTGATATCCTGTGTCATTGTAATGGCTGTAGTAGTGTGTGAATTTGTAATTCAATTAGAAACTGTTCCGGCATTTGCATGGTGTAGAAGTGGGGAAACCACGAAAACCCACTTCTCAAGTGGAACTCTAATCCACTTCTTCTCAGTTTTGTCTCATAGGCTGACGGTATCCCATTCCAACCCTCAAATCAGAATTACATTCCTTGGCAGAGCAGGATATCGAACCCAGGACATCTGGATCCAGAATTTCAATACGTAGGCCTACACAGAGAACACAGAAGGCAGCTCTGAGTTTATTACCTACTAGTCTTGCATACTAGCGGCTTCGGTGGCGTAGTCGGTAGCATGCTGAGCTTCTATGCCCAAGATAGCGGGTTCAAACCCGACCGAAACCATCGGATTTTTTAGGAGCGTTAAAAATCCCTCAGTATGCCTTCCTTCGGAGGGGAAGTAAAGCCGGCAGTCCCATGTCATAGATTTATGGCATGTTAAAGAACCTTCCACTAATTACACCTATGTGAAGCTAAATTGGATAGATTAGGAATGTAAACAACGCTCTTAGGTTTCTACGTTCGTTGCCAAGAGCCGACTGCGGTGACGTCTAGTAGCTAAGTTCTGAACTTGGCCTAGTAGTCGTTGACGGTGGCGCTTGGCGGCAAAAGTAGGAACTATTTGAAAAATTCTAAGTTGCAGTCTGTACTTAAATTTGAAAAGAAACCGATAACACACACTAATACAGTCATCACAATTAACACCGGTTATCAGACAGATTCTACACACACCCAAAGTACACGGGGCTACATGACCGCGTTGTCGCAGCCCCTAAACTTAAGAACCAACCAACCAGACTTGCATACTGGTCAGCTACTGGTTCTTGCTGCAGGATAAATGTGAATCAAATTATTTAAACAATCTGATTTCAACGCCGGTGATAGGTCTAGTGATTGTTGATTTTATCCAACATCTAGGTCATTTGTCCATCTTAATATGTTTTAGGTCTCCGTACGCCTTCAACTGAGGAATTAAAATATGAAATCTCACTCAAAATATCTTCTCTTTATACTTCTGGACTAACGAAAAGAGAAATGAGAGGGATAGCCCTAATTTGAAGGTTAATGGGGGTGTAGAAAGACAAAGCATTGAGAGAAGTAGGGAGTGCACACACCTGACCAGACAATGCAATTACACTAAAATAATAAGAGCAAAGTTTGTAGATAAGGGAGATATAAACAGATTAGAAAGTGAAAATGAATGTCACACTTTAATAAAATTACTATATAGGGATCTTTTTAATGCTATCAGGGGAATATAGGATAGGAAAGCGACAGATGAGGAACACAAGGCTGTGAAACAAATATAACGGTACAGGAGACGGTATCCTAAACCATAAAACTTAGTTAAAGTCTAGAATAGCCTCTCTGCATCAATTAGAATACGATTAAAGTAGGACATACCGGTACCTAATTAATAGCCATTATTAGTTTTGTCGCAAAGCCTCCGTGGCTTAGGCGGCAGCACGCCGGCCTCTCACCGCTGGGTCCGTGGTTCAAATCCCGGTCACTCCATGTGAGATCTGTGCTGGACAAAACGGAGGCAGGCAGGTTTTTCTCCGGGTACTCCGGTTTTCCCTGTCAAAATTTCATTCCAGCAACACTCTCCACTATCATTTCATTTCATCTGTCATTCATTTAATCATTGCCCCAGAGGAGTGCGTCAGGCCTCGGCAGCCGGCACAGTTCATATCCTCGCCGCTAGATGGGGGCTTCATTCATTCCATTCCTGACCCGGTCGGAGACTGGAAGCAGGCTGTGGATTTTCATTTTCATTAGTTTTGTCGATAATTGTTTATAACATTTAATGCTATTTGAATTACTTGTGGGTTCTGTGACTTATTGTTTAAATCATGTTGTGATTTATTAATCTTACTGAGCATGATTTTTGTATTAGGCTATTAAGGAATCACTGCAACTAATAATCACATGTATCGAGTGAGGTTGCGATAAACAATACTCTCACCGCAATCTCTGACTATCGGAGATTCGGAACAGAGGGTATTCTATATTCTATATATTCTTTCTACTTTTAACATTCAAATCACAAATCAACCTTCGCTCCAAATTAGCATTAGGTTCGAGTCCCTGTCAATAAGTCAGATATTTTGAGAGTAGGAAAATCCAAGGCACTTCAAGAGGTACTGTACAATGTCGGCTCGGAAAATATCGCTTGTATCACATTTGGTGATCATAAGACAAAATTAATTTAATCTCTCCGGGAGCCAAAATTGGCAACAACACTGCCCTGATCGATATCGTAACATGCCCTGTATCCTACGAAAACCATCAGGATTTGATCAAGCTCGTGCTGTGTGTACAGCCCTCAATCGTATTCGCAATGGCCATGGAGGATGTGCAGATGCGCATCATAACCGGGGAAAAGTCTCTTCTCCAAAATGTGAATGTGGTGCTGAAAACAGACAGTTAATCACTCAGTGATCGAGTGTCCAAACCATGCATATTGTGGAGACTTCAAGGACATTTTAGCAGCAACAGCGGACGCTGCAGCCTATGCTACATATAGAACATGAATTTTTGTATATAGGTTTATGTAGATAGTTTTTCTTTAATGGCTGGAACTTATATCAAATTTCATGTATGTGATTATTTAATATTTTAATGAGCCATACGCTAAATAAATAAATAAATAACATTTAATCTCTGATTGTAATTTTACGTAGCCATTAAAATCGCGATCATAAGCCACAGACCTCCATTTTACCGTTGATTCCGATCTACAGGACGTGACATTCACCCCAAAAATCTCGCCTGCATGAAAATGGAATCAAATCTGAAGCGCCTTGGTGACAGGCAGCTTGACCGCTCCTCCTCCACACTCTTTGTGTAACTGTAATTATTAGGTTCTAGGTTTGGGACTGGAAATACGGTACCGTACCTATATTTGCATGAAGGGGGACGTGTAGAAACCCCTGGGGGAAAAACCGCAATCTGGATGGCCGCTGTCACCAACGAGATTCGAACCTTCAATCTCCGAACGTCCAGCTCTCTCTTGCAGTCGTGATGCCCGATTTAACAAGCACGGTTACGCTCCAGGGTATGAAGGATTCTATTAAAACTATAAAACTGCAGAAATTTGATAACGAAGGATACGACTGTTAATTTAACTCTTATACGTTCAGCGCGCCGTATCGACTTGATGTTAGGTTGGTTAGCCTATAATAGTTTCTTAAAGGATTCTGAGATGTCAGGAATATGTTGCAATATTAACTTTAGAATTTGGTTCACAATTTACTCGATAGATTGACACACTAAGCTCATGGAACAAATGAAATTTAAAAAATTACAGTCAGTCTGAAAGGCTAGACGTTATATCATTTCAAATGACGCATGCTACAAATGCTACACATGTTAGAAAGGCTCAGGAGGGCTTCGCTTCGCTCGAAGCCCCAGGACTCTTTCAACAGACTCAATTACCCATTAACTTAGGCTTCCCGCGCGGGCACCTCTTTAAGGGTCACCCTGTATTTGAGTCTGACATCTTTTACAACTCTTTAAGGGTCACCCATTATTTGAATCTGATACCTTGCAAACCTCTTTAAGGGTCACCCTGTATTTGAATTGAATCTAACATACTGTACACCTCGTTAAGTGTCACCCTGAATTTTGCTCTGACATCCTGCACACCTCTTTAGGAGGCACCCTGTATTCTTATCTGGCATCTTGTATATCTCTTTAGAAGTCGCCCTGTATTCTTGTGTGACATCTTGTACACCTCTTTAGGAGTCACCCTGTATTCTTGTCTGACATCTTGTGCACCTCTTTAGGAGTCATCCTATATTCTTCTCTGCCATCTTGTACACCTCTTTAAGAGTCACCTTGTATTCTTATCTGGCATCTTGTATATCTCTTTAGGAGTCATCCTGTATTCTTATCTGGCATCTTGTACTGTATTTTGCTCTGACATCCTGCACACCTCTTTAGGAGGCACCCTGTATTCTTATATGGCATCTTGTATATCTCTTTAGAAGTCACCCTGTATTCTTGTGTGACATCTTGTACACCTCTTTAGGGGTCACCCTGTATTCTTGTCTGACATCTTGTGCACCTCTTTAGGAGTCACCCTGTATTATTTTCGCTTCGCTCGAAGCCCCAGGTCGCTCGACGCCCCAGGACTCTTTCAACAGACTCAATTAACCATTAACTTAGGCTTCCCGCGTGGCTGCATGACGTCACACACTCGCCGTCCTTTACCCATTAACTTAGGCTTCCCGCGCGGCTGCATGACGTCACAGTCTCCGTATCCGTAACGCAACCGTCTCCGTCTTGCATAACGTTAGACCCAAAGCATAACGACGAAGTCGACAAGATCATTTTAAATGTTTACCGCATGGCGAGTTGAAGTTTCTACTGTAGTGTACGAGTATTGGCTTCAGTCAGCTTCTAAATAACTGTTCCTTCGTTAGTCTATACTGTTTCCATTTTCATACTAGTTTATTGTTTATTACATTTTGTATATATTTAACTTTTTTATCGGACTCTACGAAGGATCATTCCCCTACCGCCACAAGGACGTTGTCTGGGAACTTAACAAACACACTTTGATAGCAGACACAACTGGGGATGGTGACAAGCCGATCGCCCAGGCAACTGCTAACTTTGGGAAGGGTCAGGGAAGGGATTTTGGAAGGAATTTGGCCTTGAACCTGTAGAAAGGATCCTTCCCAGCATTTGCCTGGCGGAGAATGTAGGACACCACGAAAACCATTGTCAGGACAGCCGAGGTGGGTAAAGTATACCATTAACAATGTTGGGATATTATTCCCCTGAAACTACATTATTTCGTATACTAAGCCTAGTGTGTATTTTTTCAATTTTATAAGTGTGGATTTCTTTATTCTGTGAATTTCTACATTTTAACAAGCATTATCATGAAAAATGGCCGAGTGTTTCGGGCTGGACTGGTGAATATAGCCAGGGAGCAAAAAGGCATCCAGGTTATATCTGAACGAATATCAGAATGGGCATCTCTAAGGAATACGTGGTTGTAAAGTGTTATGAAACTTCTAAAATGTGATTACTTGTCATGATAGTGAGCATGTGACAATTAATTGGTGAGGAGCAGGCTGTAGAAAGAGATGCGTACACTTAGCCAAAACAGGCGTATGCGGTTGATGCTGTTTTGTTATAACAACGTTATACTTCTTGTTTAATAGGCAGAATGCTCCAAGCCAAAGAACAGCACATATGCCTTACAAATGTCTATTGTTTGGTATGTTTACAGCAGCTTTTAACATCTGGCTCATTCCTCACCAACAGTCCGCATGCAGAAAACCAGCCTCATCACGTACTGCCACAATATGATCCTCCCAATACCTTCACGATACTGTACTATTGAGTTACAACGCAAATGCGTGTTCTGTGAACCAGTAGTACAATATTTTGTATCCATATCCATCCATACAACACATCTCTGTAATTTTGAAGCATGCTCGAAGCGAATTGATCTGACAAAATGTATGGCCTAATTTTCTCAGCTACAAGACACCTTTTTGCATTGGTACAAACAATATTGTCTCTATGAACTCCAAGGATGCCCAATCTGGCATTCGTTAAAAGTATGTCAGATGCACTCTGTAGGTCTATAGAGATACAATTCAGCGATAATTCACGGTGCCGAATCTCGTTTAGTAAATCAGGCACGCGCCTTGTCAATTATCATTTGTATTCTAAAGGTTCACAACCTCAAGCAAGTTGCGTAACGATTATTTAAAAACAATGGCTCGTAGATGATGAAACTTCCAGCCGATCGTGTACGTGTAGTGACCACAAAACACGTCTCAGGTTAACCAATTGCATATTTAAACTCTCAATATCGTATAGTTCACGGCAGAATTTTTATTTATACAATCCCTCTTCTGTGGTCTTGGGGTAGGTGTTGAGACTCCGGACCATGAGGTCCTGGGTTCCATTTCCGGCTCTGCCACAATATTAAATTCTGGTCTAGGGATAGAACGAGGTTCACTCAGTCTCGTAAGGCAAAACTGAAAAGAAATGGATATGTATCTATCTGTTTTACGAACAAAACTTAGTATTGTTGTGACGAACAAGATTTAAGATCATAGTTTGATTGTAAGAGACCTCCGTGAACGATGCCAGCTACAAGACATCTTTTTGCATAGGTACAAACAATATTGACTCTATGAACATGGCATCTGGAATAATAATCCCCCGTATGGGTCCACTGTCCCCCCTCCCATAGTACATTAACTCGCACCTGCATAGTGAGACCTGGTTTAGTCTTTTGTGTGACTTGTCATCTTGAAGTAGGCTTCTCATGAAAGCCTGGATCATGAAAAACTTGTATCTCACAGAAAGAAAATAATTTTATCTCAAGGAATATAAAGAAAATAAACACCACTATCTAATCAGTGCAGTCCAGTGCAGTCCCAGGGCCACCGAGAGGGTTTAAGGACCCCTATGCATTTTTTTATCTCGGGCCCCTCTAGAAATACTGGTATTTATTACTAACCATTACTTCAATAACCCCTGGCACTACAGCCCGTGAAGGGCCTAGGCCTACCAAGCGACCGCTGCCCAGCCATTTGGCCTGCAGATATTGGGGTGACGCGTGATCAGCGCATCGGGTACCCTCGGCCGTCAATCTTGGTTTTCGTGATCGGGGCGCTGCCTCACCGTCAGACAGCTACTCAATTGTCCTCACGAGGCTGAGTGCACCCCGTTCCAGCCCTCACGTCAGTTTCTAAAATCGCTGACGGAGCCGGGAATCGAACCCGGAGGCAGGCGCGCTACCCCAACACCACGGGGCCGGCATACTAACCATTACTTGCTATTCCAAAACGAGAATGTCATTTTGAGAAAAACATCTGATGCAGTCTTAATTTAAATTAAAAAAAAGACATACAAATCGTATGTCATAGAAAACATTTTAAGTTAGTATTCATTTTATGGAATATATTTTGCAAAGTGCACAAAACTATTTGGGAGTTTTAATACAGTTAACATGCATAGGGAAATATTTTGCAATTCTGTAAGTCTTCACTTTAGTTGGCAGTACGTAATGAAAAAGGAGCATTTTCAAACTCCGCATTACATTAGTTTGATAACAGATTCCACACTAAATTATTGTAGTAGATTATTCCTAAACAGTTATAACTCCGAACTCACATAATAGAATTTAATACTATTCTGGGGTAGAATAAAGTGCATTAAAACTTTTCTTTTGTAATTTTCAGAATCTAGGAACTACTTTTACAAAATGAATGGTTTCTGCCAATACTTTGCACTGTCATATATGCCTCTGAATTGTTTTTCTGCCTCATTTTCTCGACAGTTAAAAGTTCGGTAACATGAGATATCTTCTGCAGAGCTGTAGACAAATCGACATCCTTATTCTGCAAAGCCTCGGACAGGTTGTAAATTATCGAAAACATTTTACATAATAGAAAAGTAGCCACAATAAACTGAAACTAACGTGAGACTCTAACGGACCCTCATTGTTCACGGGCCCCTATGTATTTGCCCCCCCCTTGTCCCTCCCTCTCGGCTGCCCTGCCTCTACCTACTAGCAATCCAGCAGCTCACAACTTGGGACGTGGGTTAGCAACCACGGCGCTCCAGCTGAGTCTGTATTGCTTCCACTTGATTATGCCGGACCCTTTCCTTGGACGAAGGGGCAGATGACTTTGATGTTGTAACCGAATTTATTTGGTTACAGTGTTCACCCCCACGTTTTCTGTTACCGGTGGTATTATATTTAGTTTTTAGGTTAGAAGCATGGCTACCTCATGCTGGGCTGCTGCAGGGAGTTTAGTGCTGTGTGCTAGCTAGGTACTCTGTGGTCCAGCAGTGAGGTAGCAGGGGGCTTTGCCCAATGAAGCTTCTTTGATCAAGACCAACTACATAGTTGGTCTTGCTTTGATGTAGGTTATTCAATATTCCTTTTAAGATAGTGTGTTGTTTTGTGTCTACAACTTCGAGCATACAATAGGATAGAGAGGCCTTGGCCAGCGGAACATGGGGCCAGAATAAGATCAGCTGATGTTGGTATAAAATGGCGCCTATGCCCAAGTTGTCAGCGCGAGCGTAAAGATTATACTTAATAATTATCGATATACGAGCCCATTTTTGCAGTATAATATATTACGAATATGTAAAATAAGCATTTTCCTTTATTTAAGAGGCTGAATGTGAAGTTATATAACGAAAATGGTTATATCTTGCGCTGCTTACAATTTCAGTCAGAGGTTTGAAAAAGGGAACAGGCTATCTTTTCACGGGTATGAATTTTTAAAATATATGACCTAAAATACACAGACTTGATTACATACATTTCCCCAATACAGCTGGCATCCAGCGGCGTAGCCGTGCTCGTTAAATCATGCAGCACGCTCAGATATCGCAGGTCGAATCCCGGCGTTGACTGCTGCTATCTCGAGTGTGGTTTATCCCCCAGGATTTTCCTCACTCCCCCCAGGCAAATGCCGGGATAGCACCTTAGTTCAAGTCCCGAGGCACCCACCTCATCCCTGTCCCTAATAAAGTTACACACTACTACAATCATCACATCAATACAGGTTATCAGACAACTTCAACCCACACCCAACTACACGGTGCTGATGACCAAGATGTCACAAGCCCCTTAAATGAATTAACAACCACCAATGCAGCTATACACACTACTGCAGTCATCACAGAAATTTAAGTTATCAGACAAGTTCAACACATAAGCCTACTCCAGTACACAGGGCTGATGACCCGGAAGTCCCTAGCCACCAAAAGTGAATTTACTAAATATGGAAGGGAAGGGGATAACATTAGGATATGTGTAAGATTTATTGCTGTAGGTGATAAATATTTGGAGTGGGGATATCATTGGTTTTCTTTTAAGATGCAGTGCTGGATATCACTTTGTAGGCATAATTAAATGTATTCGCTTATTTCAGCTTCCCTTCAGACCCTGAATTGCTTAATATATGGACCATAAATATGAATTTTAATTGATGATTGATGATTATCGGCAAACTTTCTTGATTTATAAAGGAAAACCAGCATAATAGAAGCATAGGGCCTACATGTTACTAAAAAGTAAGCTAGTACTAGAATGCTTTGTAGAGTTTATTATTTTAGATATGTAAAAATATTACAAATATAACCAAGTCAGACAATTATTACGGATAAGAATTATACGTAAACGTATTTTATTCACCATTGTATAATTTCCTAACCATGTAGGCCCTACACAAGTCACCTATGCATTCCAACACTGATATGTCAACACACCAAAATATCGCATATAACGATTATACTTCACACTTTTCATACAAAAAAGAACAGCAATATTCAGAAGGAATTGTAGTTATCGCCACCTTCAACAGAAATAGTCTGTTAATCATAAGGAATACGCTTTAATCGGGATTTTAAGTCACTTCATAATGCTATTCTTATGGGAGACATGCTTGTTTTGCCCAACATCAGCTGATCTTATTTTGGCCCCACGGTCGGCCGGTAGAAGCATAGCTGGCGCCCTCTCTATCCTATTGTATGCTCGAAGGTCTACAATTTGGTTGAAAAGTGACTATGGAAAAAGAATAATGGAGAGGTTATCTGTTTTTGTTGAGAATGGAAAGAAATATAGTAGATTTGTGGAGAATGGTTAGGAGAAGTCTGCTTTTTGGAGAGGATATTTGTAGGCTTATTGAGAGTGGATTGGGTTATTTATTTCATCTTTGAATGTATATGTGGGAGGACTTTGAAAAGGAATAAGATGAAACGTTTTGAATGTTGGTCATATGATGTATGCTGATGTAGAAAAAGGTGTTTTAAGAAAATGCAAGAAGATAAGAATGGAGAAGAAGAATACTAAGAATTGTTAGGGGTATTACCCTCATGAAGGTAGTTGTGGATACTGTGTGAGAGATGCAGGTATTGGAAACTTGCTTACATGTAGACAAAAAAGGTATTAGAAGTATTGTATTTATTTGCGTGTTCAAAAGCTATATCGACCCCGAAGATTATTATTGGTTACATTGATCGCCCAACGGTGGGGCTTGTTGTTGTTGGTTGACCCCGACCAATAGAAGAACAGATTAGTTACATTGACTGCCCAACGTAGGGGGTTTGTTGTTTTTGGTTGACCCCGACCATTACTACTATTTAAATTTATTACAATGTTCCACTCGTTCAAACGACAGTCACCACCAACATCTCTTGGTCAACTCTTGTGTAACAGCAGGTTGATTTGTTGTTGCTTATTTTTAGGGGCTGTGACATCGTGGTCATATAGACCCGTGTAATTGTGTATGTGTGTGTGGAATCAGTGTAATAGCATGTGTTATTGTGATGGGTATACTATAATAGTGTGTGTATTTGTAAATTGGGGGGATATGATTGGGAAGGAGGCAGCCGTGGCCTTAAGTTAGGAACCATTAGCCTGGAGTAGAAGAGGGGAAAATAAGGAATAAGTGGGAATCAAACCCTCCTATTCTCTGTTTTGCCTCACGAGGCTGTTTTACGCGTATATGCCTACGTGTTGGAAATCGTGTTCATCAGATGTTTGTAGAATTTTATCTGAAACCAAAGTTAATGTAGCGTCTGTAGAAATGTATGTATGTGTAATTGAAGCTGGAGTTATAACGCCATTTTTTTATATTTTTTTTAAGAAGTGGGGAAATCACAGCAAATCATTTCTAGAATGGCTGAGGTAGGAATCGAATCAACCTCTTATTAGCCTGCCCCACGATGCTGAGTATTTCCCGTACAAACTCTTATACCAGAATTAAATGTCTTGACAGAGCGGGGAATCAAACCCGGACAGCCAAGAATGGTATCCGCTATACTACGAGGTGTCACGTCCAATCTTGATGACCTCTACGGTAGGTGGGCGGTGAAAGTCCCCTCTCATGAATGATATGGACTCTGTGTCACGATAACAATGGCATTATCTCTCGGACTGGAACCCTGTCTCTGTGGGCGATAAGCCTTTTCCGACTTACGTCATGATTAGAGGCAGTCAGAATTACCGTATTCAAAAGTATTATCAAAATTAATGGTTAAAAATATAAGAAAAACTAACTAAAGCGTGTCCGGCTCCGTGGCTAAATGGTTAGCGTGCTAGATTTTGACCCGAAAGGTCCCGGGTTCGATTCCCGGCCGGGTCATGGGGAATTTAATATCCTGTGGTTAATTCCTCTGGTTCGGGGACTGGGTGTTTGTGACGTCTTCATGTAAAAAGGAAACCAAACACTGGAAACAAATAAACAGGAAAAGGCGAGATATTTCTTGGATTAGGCTAAATGGTGAGTCTTTTCGTGAATACAGTACTTTGTTTACCACCATAGACAATAAATAACGAAACAACAGTTTGCGTTAAATTCAAGAGAAAGTAAGTTCTTGTTATCTTATCAATAGGTTCGTAGAAATAACACGATAATGCTTCAAAGTTCACAAGACATAGATATGAATAAATGACAATTTTGACAATATTGCTGTATGAGTACAATCCAAGAAAGGAATGAAAGTACTGTATACGAGAAATAGAGAGATGGCTATTGCTTTGTAACCCAACGGGGGTAAATCATGAATTAGTATCGATAAGAGAAATATCAATATTCGCTTACACTGAAATTCACTGATAAACACAAATTGATAAATATTCAAGAATTATTCATCAGACTTCCTCAACAGATTATTATTGGTTAATGATGGGTGTCTGGTTTCCATTTCACAACTAATGGGACGTTTGTTGGCGACCACGTGATCTCAGCTGAGTCCGGCATTGCTTCCACTTGTGACGGGCTCCTTTCTGTCATCTTTCCTTTCGACCACTCTAGGTCAACTCTTGTTCTATTCTGACCCCGACAGTGTTAGGGTATCTCAGACATAAGGAGGAAAAACGGTTTAAAACACATTCAAGATGGCCACTGTTAGCTTCGGAGCTCGGATCTCCAAACGCGCAACTTCCCATTCAACTAGTGGTAAGGAGACACTGCGCATATTCCTTCTAGTTTTTGGCTGGTCTCCAGAAATCAGTTTCATTACTTCAGTTACCCCAACTGAAACAACAACAACAAGAATAACAGTATTTTATGTTGAACGCTTACAAATTACTCGGATCCCAGATCACGTCGTCCCACACTTTCACGGAACATACAGTACATCACATCACTTTCCCTGTGGTGCCAAGTCAGGTCGCCGAGAACCAAGCATTAAAGCTCCCAAGGAATGGCATTCAGCATTTTATGTTTGCATTGTTCGGATACCAACCGCTCGTATCTCAGATAACATAGGCTACAGTAGAGATACAACGCTGCTATATACCTTGCTCCTCTCCAGCTTCACTGATATACCAAACGAAACACTGATCTGTGTTGTTATTATTATTCTTAATCATTCGGGGCGGACAACCTCAATGTCTCGCCTGTTAAATAACAATCATCCACAACAGCAATAATAATAATAAAATAATTATTAATATTAGTATAATTATTATCTTATTATATAATACGCTAAGGTGTATGTTTGACAAAACTCAAGCTCCTAAACCAGAGGGAGTTAGAAGGTGTGTTTTGTACCAAAATCTTCCAAATAGTCTCAATAGTACAGGGAAAATCTTGCATTTCTTGAAAAGTCAACGGAAATATATTTATTAGTTTATAAAGTGCTTTTAAACAAATAAACAAGACAATAGCCTCCGGCAGAACTGTGTCGCGTACAACCACATAGCACTAGAGCCGGGTGGGTAGTCTGTATTGTTGTAGTTGTTTTAAGGGGCGGAACTACGAGGTCATCTGTCGGGTAGTATGTACACATGGGGCGCACACAACCCGTTACGAGAGTTCTCGCACGGGTCCGCTAGTTATTATTATTATTTTAAATAATTAATTAATTCCATTATTTATTTATATATTTATTTATCATACTTTTATCGACAGCGGTAGCTACGCTCGCTAACGCGCAGTACTAGGCCATGGGACCAAGCTGTCTGCGAACACGGTGGACATGGGTTTGAGCCCCACCGTCGGCCATCCTTGAAATGTATTTCTGTGGTTTCCCATTTTTAGCTCCAGGTAAATATTGGGATGTAAAGTTTTGAAGACATTTTTCAGTGTTACCTACAGTATACAAACTGTCAGTTGTAGCTCTTTAGTAGTCTAGGTCAACATGAAATTTCCCAAAGACTTGGCGGGGTACAATGTCATATAAACTTGCCAAAGTTGGTTTTTACACGAAGCCAATTTTATACTGTAGTAGGAACCGGTACGCTGTCAGTTAGCATTTGAGGATGCGCAAAAGCGAGGGAGCTGTGTCTGTAGACTTACTGACACATTAAAGATCCCCTTCGGGGCGAAATTCCAGCGTCTCTAAAAGCCTCAGTAGTTAAATGACGCAAAATTAATGGAAAATTAAAATCCACAGTCTGCTTCCAGTCGACCGACCGGGTCAGGAATGGAATGAATGAAGCCCCCATCTAGCGGCGAGGATTTGAACCGTGCCGGCTGCCGAAGCCTGTCGCACTCCTCTGAGGCAATAATTAAATGAATGACATGAAATGAAATCGTAGTGGAGAGTGTTGCTGGAATGACATTTTTACAGGGAAAACCGGAGGACCCGAATAAAAACCTGTCTGCCTCCGTTTTGTCCAGCACAGATCTCACATGGAGTGACCGGAATTTGAACCACGGACCCAGCGGTGAGAGGCCGGCGTGCTGCCGCCTAAGCCACGGATGCTTTTACACAAACTGAATATCATTACTAATTAGTAGAGACACGATTTTATGGTGTATCGCGAAAATGCGAAATGTGTGTATATGTGCATCAAAGGTGTTTTAAATGTGTATTTAATATTGTTTGATCATAAAGCACTGAATTTGTCCTCACGACTAAACGCGAAATTCCACCTTATTTGCGATGTACGTCCGTATTTGCGACATATCACGAAATCGCCTTGTTTATTACGTCTCTACACGATTTGGTGTGATATCGCGAACCTTCAGTGGTTTTCACCTTGTTAGCATTGCTGGTAGAACCCAATTCAAATGTATTTTTAAGTGTATAAAGCCTAAGCATATCCTAACATCACGTAGCAGGAAATTACTACACATTTTCAATATTGGCTATCCTGTCGTACTGGGAGACAAGTGAGAGAGTTGGGCCGCGCATTGCTGACCACGTGGGTGCGCTGTGATTTGTAGTTGAAATTTCTATTTCTAATGTGAATTCGCAATGCCGAAAATAACGACGTGTTTTTGATAGGGCTGACGAGTTTAAAGACGAAGGCTATCATGTTTTCGATGCGCGGCAGAAGATAGTTATGTGCAAATTCTACTACATTATACTAGATTGGAAGCGTCGCGATTCATGTGTGAAACACAACTTAAGTGAAAATCACAAAAATAAGAAAAGGTTTTTGTCTGAAGGAGGTGCCAAAAGACAGATATCAGTTCAAGAGGTGGTCGGGAATGCCAAAAAAGTGAGAAATGACTCCGACGAATTTGTAATGTCAACAGTGGAGGCCTTTTTGAGTGCCAACATTCCTTTAGAAAAGCTAGATCATCCAACAATGAAGGATTGGATGAACAAACATATACCAGGCGAGTTAATTTTTTTTCGGATGCCGCTACACTTACCAGTATCCCGCAGCCCCACTTTTCGTAGCGATAAAAATAATAATAGGTGGAAAGACGTAGTTTTATGAAACGAATTTTATCAGGGAGGGAAGGTAATTCTTTTACGATTGCCGAGAATCCACCAACCCGCCGTGACATTTACAGCTGAAAGTTTTGCAGCCACCATGGTAACGTGATGTGGGATACTAGAAAGTGTAGTAATGACTTAGTTTACTTTTAAATACTTTTAAGTTCATATCATAAACAACAAATAAGTCTGATTTATTAATATTTTAAATTAAAATGATTTGCTTGCTAATAGATTTTTTTTTTCATTACACTGTTTTAGGAAGTGGAAATTTTCCCACAGCTGACTGGTTACGAAAGAAATATTTGCCCCTATTACAACAAGAAAAAGAAGAATCAAGTAGTGAGAAATTAAACAATCAGCATGTTATTCTACACTGTGATGAAACCACAGATAAGATGGGTCGAGCCGTGTTCATTGTGCTATTTAGAACTCTTCTCAAGGGTAGTTGCGAGACTCCTAAAGTGCTAGTAGGTGGTGTCCTAATGCTTCAGAATGTTAACTCGCAGGAATGTTCTCAAGCCATAGTGGAGGTTATTAAGAGACATAAACTTGAATACAAAAATATCATAGGTATTTCAACAGATGGTGCACGATATATGAAAAAGTGTGTGCAAACTTTACAAGGTTTGATATCGGACAACCTTCTTCACATTGAGTGTTGGGCACACAAGCTTGATTTAATAGCAGGAATCTGGCCGTAGAAACTTCATCGTGTGAATGAGTGTGTTACCAAAACAAAGCAAGCTTTTCTTAATACAAGAAAACGGAAGCATAGGTATATTAGGTTCTTGCAGCAGAAGTATGGTGCAGGAGAAAAGGATATAAAGCTCTTTCCCTCACCAGTTATCACAAGGTGGAATACGTGGTTCACATCAGTTTCCTACTTGGCAGACTATGTCATGGAGTTAGTTCAGTATTTTAAAACAGTGGAGAGTGATGCTGAAAGTGTTAAATACTTTCAAAAATTAAGTGAAAGTGAAGTAAAATCAATTTTGTGTGAGGCAATTTTTGTGAAAGAACACTGGGCCAACTTCTGAAATTATAACTTGCTTCGAGGGTTCTAATTATGCTTTGGCACATAAAGTTGTTCCAATGGTAAATGAACTCATTACTGAGTACACGGTTTTCGAAAAACTAGTGATGAAACCAGACACATTGAAGGCATTGAATGAACTATCAAGCGATAGAAAGAAAAGTGCTGAAAAAAGGTTCGTAGCCCTTGCCAATGCATGTCACACAAAACTCTCAGATATGCTGGTAAAAGACTCTGCTCATGAGATTTTTAATTCACTCTCCTCACTGTTTCATCTGCCCCTGCTAAGAACTGTGAACATAGAGTCATCTCTCTTCAACAAGATAGAGAAAATCCCCCTTTTTGCCGGAGTAAATTCTCATGACTTTCTGAAGTTCTACATTCAACTGCAAATCACCTGTAAATCTTTTTCATGTAGTGACGGTAATGTAGTTGAAGATGTATTGAAGGGAATGTTAGAGGAATATCCTATAGCTGTGAAATGTCTTCAATCTCTGTACATTTCCATTTCAAATGTCGGCAGTGGAAGGGCCCTTTCTGCCTACAATGATACTTTGTCTGACAAGCGTACCAACCTGTCAAATGATAACTTAGAAACATTACTGAGTTACTACTTCAACAGCAAGTGAATACTGTAAACCAAGCCATACTCTGTGTGTTTGTTGTTTCCTTCATTGCAACATAAGGCAAAAGTATGTATATAGTCTAGTTAACCGTTTTTCTACACCGTAAGCAATGGCATTTATTCACCGCTTTTATCCCGCTTTGCCCTTAGTTTTTACACCGCTATTGTGGTTTTTTATTCACCATAAAATCGTGTCTCTACTAATTAGTGAAAGCGGTAACGTTCTCGCCTGCTGAGCCCACGGGACTCTAATTAATTATCTTATTTTTGAAGCTAACTTGTAGCGGTGTAGATACATTAGTAAAAGTTGTTTTGTTATTGATTCTTTGGGGGCTTAGAGACATCCTGGTCATGTAGCCCCGTGTACTTAGTGTGTGTAGAAGTTGTCTGATAACCTGTGTCACTGTGATGTCTGTATCAGTGTGTATTTTTAATCGAGATAGGATTTTTTGCGTAGGAAGCGGTCGTGGCCTTACGTTAGGTACCATTCCGGCATTTGTCTGGAGTAGAAGTGGGAAACCACGGAAAACCTCTTCAAAGATGGCTGAGGTAGGAATCAAGCCCACCTCTTCACAGTTTTTGTTTCACGTGGCTGAGTGTACCCCATTCCAGCCCTCAGATCAAAGTTAAATTAGAGCCGGTAATCGAAGCTGAGCCTCAGCGGTGTTATCTAAGAATGTCAGCTACAACGCAATAAGGCTGACATTTGTAAAAGTATGGAATGCGTTAACTCCAGTCATAGTCTTGTAAATGTGTGTCTAGATCAAGCCTTCTTAATAGGCGGCCCACGGGCCAGATCCGGTCCACCGAGAGATTTCTGCTGGCCCTGCATGAAAATCGAGAAAAATTAAGTTTGAATAATTAAAAGAATTACCGGTAATGGTTTTAAATGTTACTCTTACAAGTTATGTTTTCAAATTTTCCGTTTGTCTAAGACGGAATACTTTGCTATTAATAGAGCCATCACAATTAACACCGGTTATCAGACAAATTCTACCCACACACAAAGTACACGGGGCTACATGACCACGTTATCGCAGCTCCTAAACTAAGGAACCAACCAACCAACCAACCAACTATTTTGCTATTGCGACTTCGGTTAGATATTTGACCCGAATTCTGCATGCTTTCTTTCTCCCTCCCCCTCCCGAACCTTAGGCTAAATAATCGTTAAATTAATGCGGCCCTCGGGAAAATTCAATTGAGAAGGGCTGGCCTAGATGGTCTTTAGAGGAGTAGCCTATGTGTTACAGCTGTTCCGCACGCATATGCATGACAATAGGTTCCAATATGATGAATAATTACTTTGGAGTGAACTGTACGTCACAAAATTGAGTAAGTGGGTGAATGTGAAGGGGAGGTCTGCGCTCTCAAGCACATTTCACCTCGTTAAGAGTTGTTCGGTAGCGTTGTCTCCTGCTGTTCCCAAGTTTGCAGGATCGAATCCTGGCGCAGTCAATTGGCATTTGAATTTACGTAAATGGGAGGGAACCGTGTCAGTATATCTACTGGCATGTTAAAGATCCCCTTCGGGACAAAATTCCGGCACCCCTGTGTCTCTAAAAGCTGAAGTGATTAAAAGGGACGTAAAACCAATAGCATTATCATCATATATATTATTTCAGTAGTATAGATCCCTCCTGCGGCGCTCACAAGCAACCAATCGTGACAAATGAGCATTCAAATGAAAGAGAATAGACATTAGTAGTGACGAATTGCACTCTAATGTCATAAATATCTACAATTTCTTAAAAAAAATGACTTTTAAAAGAATGTACGAAGTGTGCGATTTTCAGATACTGTTGCTGTAGGAAAATACGCTCCATAATTGCTGTCCACTTCACATTTTGGCCACTGTGACGCCTGTGTTACGGCTGTGAGTTTGTTTCGTCGCCTCGCCGCATGAGTCACAGCTGCCCTGGGCTGTGCTCTGCCTCAGTGTATTACGTGCGCCTTACGCAACGGGCTGCGCGGACAAAGGGATGGTCCAGAATATTCGTGACCCAGCCAGTGATGGAAATCTCGAGAAACCGTGAATCCTGGACGGGTCTAGAAGCATTCATTGAGTCACCAGCCTGCTATATAAGAGCGACCTGGCCAGCGAGGTGGACAGTTGTTTTGAGCTAGTTCGTGCTTTTACCTGAGCGAGAGTTGTTGGTGACGTGACTTGCGAAACCCTAGTGAAGCTGATTCTCTTGACAGCGAAGGAGTGTGAAGCCTACGGAGGGACTGTATTTGAAGAGTGTGTGTTTACCTAGTGCGACAGGGATATTGTGGTGAATTGCAAAAACACCGGGGGCTGTTTCCCTAGCCAGCGGACAGCGAAGCAGAGTGTAGTGGTGAGTGACTGGCTATCGTAAATAAATGTAGCTTGTGTATTCAAGGAAGTGTTGCAGGTAGTTCTACCGAGGCCACCGGTCCCATTAGGAGGGATTAACTTCTGTGGCTTATTGACAAGTGAAAGGCAAGTGTTCCCTACAAGAGGAAACTAGAGTGAGATACTAATTGCTTGAATTTGCTATTGTGTGGTGTATCTTTCTGGCCCGCCATAAAGCTAATTCGTTTCTTTAAAGGAACAATTTGTGTTGTGCTTCTACCCACCGTAATCCAGTTAACGGAAGTGCCACTAGGGGGTGGCACGTAACACCTGTTTCATGTCATTTTAACATTCTGAGGTATTTCCTTTATCAATTTGCATGGATTTCAGAAACAGTAAATCAAAGGAATGAGTACTCAAATCGTATAATATCATAAATATCGAATAACCGGTGAGTGTTGATGATCCAATTTCCAGTGATTGCCTTCGTAAGTTGGGGAACGTAGAACTTGGAATTCCTACTGAAATTTAAATAGTGTTCTATATTATTTGGTTGAAATAAAAACATACGGTAAAAACCTTTCTCCTGAAGTCTCTCATTATATACATATTGGGGAAATTGTGGTTTATGAACATGCGAGATTTCTCGCACGGGCCCGCTAGTTATTTATTATTAGAGTTGTTCATAAATTTGGCTTCATGAGAAGAGAGTCTTTTGCCTGTCACCAGTCACCCAGAGTGGCAGGTGTTTTTGTGATAACTACCTACATAGCCTATCAAGAGATTCTCTTTCAATCATAACCTTTGTCCTATTCCTTCACCAGTAATAGGTACGTACCAGCTAGGCACCCAGAATGGCGGTTTGTACATACTGACATTAGGCTATGGTGTTTGAAGCCATTTTTAGTGTTGCCTTAGTAAACGAAAGTTTGATGCTTTTCAGTTGGTCAACACGATTGTACCCAAATGAGATGGGTTATTCCCTAATCCTGAAAAAAATACATGAGATTATAAATACAGTGATGACCAGTTTCGATCGTCATATCAAGCGGTTCTCTTTGTCCCATCTCTTCACCAAATAGGTATGTACCAGCTAGGCTTGGTCAGATACAGTATATGGCTTTATGAACTCATGGTGTTTTAATCTCGGAGGCAACTATAGTTTATCGGAACTCAACGGCATATAGTGAGTGGATTAGTGTTCTTAAAGGTGTGACACCGGAAGACTTTCGACAGCCCTGTCTTCCAGCAATTTACCAGGAAACTTAAGCTACCGGTGACTCATGGAGACAGAAATGCCTCAACATGAGTAAGGTAGACACCACAAGATGGGAGATTACCGTAGGCCTGAGACAGTCATTGTTCATGAAACCTAACCCGTCAGTGAGTCATTGGTCAGCTCGAGCATCGCGTGCAGCCCGCTTTCTCTACACTTCCATCAATAAACTGTTTTGTTGTTAATTCAATTTAGGGCTTGGGACATTTTGGACTTAAGTCCCGTGTAGTTGGGTGTGTTGTCTGATAACCCGTAGTTATGTGATGACTGCAGTAGTGTGTGTACTGTGGAGTGTGAAATAAGGTACTATCCCGGCATTTGCCTGTAGGGAATGTGGAAAATCCCGGGGAAAACCACACTCAGGATAGCCGCTGTCATGTGGACGGTACCGCTATTTCCACTACCTCCTGGAAAGGACATAGAGTCAAATCCAACCTCCAAGTCGCCCTTGACGCTCTATAGAAGACTGGCTAGAGAAATGGAGAATTAAAATTAATGTGAATAAATGTTCTGCCACTCTGTTCACGAAAAAAGGGAAATTCACAGATGTCCATGATCTCAACTTCTTTGGAGAAGTGATCAGATGGCAGACAGCTACTACGTACCTGGGAATCACGCTAGATGGCTCAGGAGGTTTCACGGCGCGCAAACCAAGCGAAGGGGATCTTAGCGCAGCTCTGGCCGTTATTAAGATCCCAGAGCTCACTAGATGGCTTTAGTAAGCGACTCACATACAGCACTATAGTGCGACCAGTCATGGAATATGACTGTCCAACTTGGGGGTTTGCAGCTCCCACTTCGATCAGGAAACTCCAGGTTATTCAGATCATGGCTTTACGTACGATATCAGGCGCTCCTTAGTACTGTAAGTACGTAACACCCAACTTCACCAGGACTATCACCTCGAGACCATCAGTCAGAAGATTAGGAAGCAGGCAGGCAGCCCAGGCAACCTATACAAAACAAGTACACGCATCTCCTACCCTCTTATCAACAGATTGGACGATTACCAAGCCACGGGGTGTAGCCATAAGCGCCCCCGAATTACCATTGAATAAACTCTGTTCCTTAACTCACAGCTACTATAGCAAATTAGGTTTCTTTCTTTTCACTCTATTAACTTCTAAAAATATCTGTCTTATTTTTTACTTCTATTTATTTATTTATTTATTTAGCTTATGGCTAGAGATACAGGAGAATTTATATACGTATATCCAAATTCTGGATATAGCCAATAGTCTCTGGGGTCACGAGAGCAAAGTCACTAGCACTGCCACTGTACTTTCTTTTGCTGCACTCGGTGATGATGTGCTGCAGCACCACAGTCACACTCAGGCGTTGAAATTCTGTTCCACTTGTAGTGGAAGGCCGCACAGTTCCCATGGTTGGTTCGTATCCGGTTCAATATGGACCATAGTCTACGAGGGAGGTTGAAACCAGGTGGCGGAGTCTTCTTCACAGGAGGCATTGTTGGACAACATTTGTTGTTGAGTCTCTTCTGCCACTCAACGAAAGTTTGGTAGTTGCTGTTCCTCAAGTTCATGGCATCTCGTATTGATGGTTTTCTGGAACGCAGGCGACCAGTAATTGCATCGCTGATGTCATCATGTATCGGCAGTCCTGGATTATTCATTATTTTATTGAATTCTCTTAGGAGAACTTCTTTACGTCTGAGATCTGGTGGTGGAATATGACTTAACACTGGTAGCCAATGTGTCGGAGTAGATTTGATTGTGCCAGTGATGAGACGCATTGTGCTGTTCAGTTGGGTATCTATAATATTTGTGTGAGCACTATTGAGCCAAACAGGAGCACAGTATTCGGCAGTCGAGTACACCAAACCTAGAGCTGAGCATCGCCGAGTTGCAGCTGAGGATCCCCAAGTTGTTCCACATAGCTTATGAATTAAGTTGTTGCGGGTTCATATTTTTGCAGCAACATTCTGGAGATGTTGTTTGTAAGACAGCGTTCTATCCAATGTGACCCCCAGATATTTAGGGTATCTATTGTGTCTCAATTGCTGGTTGTCCATGTACACCTTCAGCTCCCTATTAGCTATTTTGTTGTTCAGATGAAAGAAGCAAACTTCAGTTTTGCTGGTGTTTGGTTTGAGCCCCACATTTTAAAGTAGTGTGTCAGCTTCTTGAGGTCTTCTGTTAGGATCTCTTCCGATTGTTCAACTGTTTGTTTTCTGCTAGCAATTGCCCAGTCATCTGCGTATCTGAATTTACTTTCATTTTAAGCAATTTCAAAGTGCCTTAGTGCCACATGCTGGCTAATTAAGAATTAAAATGGTAATCACCCAACACCCCTAACCAATGCTGTCAGGTCACTCGTATTAGGGATATAGCTCTAAAGGCCTCGGGGCCGAAAGGCTATAATTTTCAAGCACGCTGACTTTGCGTGCTTGGCTCGATTCGATCTTCTTCTCAGTTCTCAAGGGGTTGCGTGAACCTCGTTCCAGCCCTCAGACCAGAATCACATTTCTTGGCAGAGCCTCCGCGGTGACAGCAAAGAATGCCAGTCTAGATTCCTTCTGGTAAGTGTGTTTAATTATATTTTTCCACCTCCACCCTCAACGGCATACTCCCACAATAGAGCGTCTTTTTTTTTTTCCACTTCCTTCACATTGGCTCACGTGCTACTGTTGGCAATCCTCAGCTAGACAAAACACAAGTCTCACATTTTCCCCGTAGCTGCGGCGTTCAAGGATCATAGAACAATTAAGTACGTCACTCCTGTGTATAATTATGTCAAGAGAGAATGCCGCCTTGAGGGCATATAGGATATCAAATCGTAATCAACACGAGCAAACAAATACCAAGCTAGTGTTACCAATGAAATCAGCCATTACAGCATGTCGTATACAAGACGACCCTATTGTGGACAAGGCCGCCACCGTGATCCAAACCCGGGATTATTTAATGACTGTGGTCGTAAGTAGTTAAAATAAAAACAGGAAGTAAGTCTCCACGACGTAGCCATGCGCGTTAAATGGTTAAAGCAGTTTACGAGTAAGGGCCTATATTAGTTGTAGGCCTACTTAGAAATCGCCATAATTTTAAAACTATAGGGACAGACAGTTCAAGTCTGAAATATAGTCTACGGGTGTCCCTAAACGTTTTGGCAACTCTGTATACTGTACATTCTACAACACATTTATTTGCAACTACTCAAAATCACGATTCACCTCGTGGTGTAGCGGCTAGCGTTCTTGGCTGACGGCCCGGAGATCCTGGTTCGATTCCCGGCTCTGCCAAAAAGAATATTTCTTGCGTGAAGGCAGGAACGGGGTACACTCAGCCTCGTGAGGCAAAACTGAGAGGAGGATTCAATTCCCACCTCAGCCATCCTGGAAGTGGTTTTCCGTGGTGTCCCCATTTATACTCCAGGCAAATGATGGGATGGTTCCTAACTTAAGACCACGGTCACCTCCTTCCCAAGCCTATCCCTAATTTACAAATACACACACTAGTACATCCATCACAATAACACAGGTTATCACACAAATCAGGGTGTCATTTATGTACTTGAGTGCCCTTAAGGGGCGTGTAGGGGATAGGTATAGGATCAATTTGAGATAGGGTACCTGGGGTCGTAACGGCCTCCTAACCCCAGAAAACAGGTTTGTTTCAAGCCCTCCGCCCCTGTAAAGTAGGCAAGTGCGCCATGTGTTACTCTTTCGCTGTCAACGGTCTTGGCGCCACCACCGCTCAACGCTGCGTTAGCCGAGAGGATAGCGGCGAAGCGCGGTTCCCCAGTTGTCCCGGGTTCGTTTCTCTTGGGGTGCCATGGCTTCATTTTTTCTTTATCTTTATTTTTTAGAGGGGAAGGAGGGGGCTTAGTCACAGTGCGTGTTTATTCTGTGTTAATTTTTTCAAATTATAGTTGATTCTGTAAATTAATTGCCTTCTGATTATTAGTATCAATAAGTTACGTGTGTTTCTGTGGTAGTTACAGACGACGGAACTATCGATTGGCAAGAGGAATGCAGCTTTATTTAGTACAAACTTCGTAAGATTACCTAAAACTCTTGAAACCAATGCTATTCAGTCAAGAAATTTTCTTCACTTGTCATCAAAATGCAACGAAAAACAAATTAAAGCTCAACAACCAAACCTTCTCCGTCCAAAAATGGCTTTCAGAAAAATTGAAAACAGGAAGTTAAAGCTTAACAACAAACATGATAATTAGTCAAAAATAAAATTGTCTTTATTGGCCATCAAAAACGAAAACATGACTAAAAGGCAAACCTGTTTTCTGGGGTTAGGAGGCCGTTACGACCCCAGGTTCCTTATCTCAAATTGATCCTATACCCATCCCCTACACGCCCCTTAAAGATACACAAGTACATAAATGACACCCTGTATATATATACACACACACACAGGTCTATCCTATATGACCACTTGTTTAGTTGACGCTGCCTAACTTCGAATATCTCCTCTGACAGACGGTTCATTCTATTTTCCTTCTCCCCAAAAAGGAATATTTGCCCGAGTTATTATTATTATCTTATTGACATAGATTGACTCCATAAGAAGGCTGGTCCCTGCATACCCCTACCATACCCAATCTCACCATGCATTCGCTCCCTTATAAATTAAAAATCTCTCTCGGCACGCCGGAAGGTGGAGATAGATTTCACGGGCAAAGAAAAAATATTTCGAATTCACTAAATTTGTTGGTTGGTTGGTTCCTCAGTTTAGGGGCTGCGACAACGCGGTCATGTAGCCCCGTGTACTTTGGGTGTGTGTAGAATCTGTCTGATAACCGGTGTTAATTGTGATGGCTGTATTAGTGTGTGTATCTGTTTTTTAATTCAAGGAAGGACTGTGACTGCAACTTTGAATTTATCAAATAGTTCCTACTTTTGCCGCCAGACGCCACCGTCAACGACTACTAGGCCTAGTTCACTAAATTTGTTAATTGTTGTATACCTACAAAAATGCCACGTGTTTAGCATACAAGAAACCCCATCTTCTTATGATTCCGAAAACATGTTGCTCATCCCTTAACGTAAGGGTGGGTTATATATAAATTCTTTCAGACAAATGTTTCAGGTAATTTTTAGAGGATTATTGACCATTTCACAACGATTTTGATATTGTGTCTATTAAGGGAGGTATATTTTTTCCTCTAAAAACTCCATTTTTCCCATCCCTTTGGTCAAGGGTTGGTGCTATCAAAAATATTTACGGAGATAAGTTTATGACCATTATCCGAAGAATATTGCGAACTTTGAATGGATTTGATTTTTTACATATTAAGAAAGTTATAGCGATATTTTACTTTTTTGAAAAAGACCCCCATTTCCATCCCCTTGGTCAGATTTTGTCCATAAACGAACTCGGCCGAGAATTGGACTGGTTATATTTTGTGTATTAAAGTGATATACTCGTAAGTTATATATAAATTACTAGCTCAAGTACCCTTGCTTCACTACGGGTCATAAATTAAAATGTGAAGGTGACAGTTAAAACAGGGGATAAGCGAGGTGCTGCGCGGAGGGAGAGTAAGGATGGAACATTTTGTCCAACTATACCGCTCGGCGTAAACCGTATTTTATAGCACAAATTTAGGTTTTACTCGCTAACCGTAGGAGATACACGAAAAGTGATAAGGACCTTTCGGATAGAAAATTAAATTTTAAACCTTAAAGTTTGCTATTTCTTAGCGTTCTCTTTTTATTTGAAATGGAAATATGAAAGTATGAAACCAAAGGGTGTAGTGACGTCACTAAAATGGTCGCCATCTTTAAATAGTACAAAGTATCGAAATCAAAAGTAGCCTATATGTTACCAGGTAAATTAGCTACTTCCATGTAAAATTTCATGTAAATCGGACCAGTGGTTCTTGCGTGATTGAGTAATACACAGACATGCACCATATCATTTTAATATTGTATATTAGCATAGATATATAAACATTTGAACTGACGGTGGTTTTGGGGTCTGGGGGATGTGAAACGCAAAGATGTTGAAATTTTCCGGAAGTCACAACAGGGTACCCATTGCAATAGGTAGTTTTCTAATGAAATCTACCTAAAGCACATTTTAACTGAGGAAATTTTAACGCAGTATTATTCTTAATTAACGTCGTTACAAGACTTCTGAAAGTCAGGTCATATTCATTACCCAAACGATCGTAATAATCATCTCTGCAACAACTTCGCGATTTCTGATTTGGATAGATGTTTTCTCACTCGGCACACCGAGTATATTCCTGATACAGTCAAGGATATTTATGCCTTGGCTGAGCACATTCCTCCCTTACATCCTAATACCCTTCCCTCATACATCACTGAGTGTTTCTGTTACTATCATACTATTATCATCACATGAGGTCAGTGATGTGTAGGCGGGATAGGTCACATTATTATCATCACATGAGGTCAGAGATGTGTAGGCGCGGTAGGTCACAGGATACACGGGAAGAATATGTTCCGACAAGATATAAATATCGTGACTGTACGCAGCAACTGAGCAAGTACAGTCGATCTCACTTCCGCACTGGCTGATCACCAGTTACATCAGACACGCCTCAGAACTCAAGTATGTGAAGACAGAGTCCAAGCAGTGAATAACTTTCTCCGCTAAGTACTTTTCAGTCTGAGGCACGTTGTGTCAATCTAGCAGGGACGTAACCAAAATCTATGAACTATTATAGAACTGCTAACGGAGTACTCAGATTGCTCTAAGGGGCGAGACGTAAGTTGCTGCTGCTTTATTTAGGGGCTAAATAACAGCTGACGAAAGGTATTTTCTTTAAGAGGACAATAATTCAGTCTGCAGGGGGATAGCTATAGCCTATATCAGGCGTTCTCAACCTGATGCATTTTAAATGAAATTTGGTGCTCTCGTCATACGAACCAAATAGTGCACAAGCTCCCCTGAGATCCATAGGCGTAAAACAGGGGGGTTTTAAGTGCAAGACAACATTTTTAAGTAGCTTACCCTTAAAAAGTAAAGTAAAATAACCAGAAAGTATTCTATAAACGGTTTAATACTACGTTAGGCCGTTTCCAGCCGGGGCGCCAACTCAGCTGAGAGCCGAGGCGCTTTGAGCTTTGTCCACTTACCACGACGATCCGAAAAGATACATTTTCGAACTATTATTTCTGAGCCCGGGTCTAAAAATGAGGTAAGGTACTGGGGCACAAAATCATTACAGTAGAGTCTCGCAAACTCAGCCTAATGTGGACCGAAGAGTGGCCAAGTTCGCGAAAATGCCGGGTTATCGGGAAATGTGTTAAAAATAAGAAATAAGCTGTTTGTTTTGGTTTAAAAGTAATGCAACGCTCTGCGCAAGAACAGTTTGTTTACTTCATACTGCCAACATTTTGTGCATTTACAGTACTGTACTGTACAACTGCCTGTATTTAACAGGTAGTCGTTACTCTTCTTACTATGTACTGTATGCCAACTTGTTTCGCGTCGTATTTAACTGTCGATTTCCATTGACGGAGAAGACGAAAGAAAACATAATAATAAAACTTTATTGCAGTCGAAAGACCATAGAGTATAACAGTTTAGATTACATGTGCATGTCAATATCATTATTCTTTGTTGTATTCCTTCAGTGATTTTGTGCGCTTTTAGCACACAGTGAAATGGTAGCGCTCACAGGTCTTCCCGCAGAGGATGCATACACACACTGGTAAGGGATCGTGAAAACTGTTTCTCGTGCATATTTTGTGATGGAAACCGTGCACTGAGAGCCTAGTTATGGCGCTTCGTAGGTCCTTGTTTGCTCCCGTCCAGTTCCTATCCAGCATCGCGTCTGTTGTATAGAAATCGAGCCAGATGTCCGATCTCTTGCTTTGTCTGTCCCGAAGTAGGTCTGACTCTTGTTTGGTCGCTGGTAGCTGATTTCGGAACCTCAAGTCTTCTATGAGGAAGCACGTTTTTGCAAGCTCATAAGCCAGTTTTGAAGGAGTGTATTTTGATATGCCTAAAATTCTCTTCAGGTATCTTGCTTTAACACATTTGAGGGTCAGTAGGTCTCTATTTGTCAGGTTGTTCCATATCAGTTCAATGCCATAGGTCAAGACAGGCATTATCTTTGCGTAGAAAGGTGTTATTGCAGTGTCTAGTGCTAGTCTTGTCGGATTCTTAATGTCGTAGATAGCTTTGATGGCAGCTGCTGCCCTCTCCTGTATGTGAATTCTGTACGATGAACCTGATGGTTGTAGAGTGATTCCCAGATACCTGAAGGAATTTACAATCTTTAGCTCTTCTGCTCTGTAGTATAATAATGTCTTTTACAGATGATCTTCCTCCCCTTCTGAAAATCATTTGCACTGTCTTGTCGGTATTCAGCTGGAGTTGGTTATTCTCGACCCATTCCTGAAACCTATCTAGAGTGTCTTGCAGGGCCTTCCTATCATGCGAGCCTAGTACTATGTCATCTGCATCGAGGTACATTTTCACTGAATCCTTTTGTAATATGTCAGTGACGTCAGACATGATGATTTTGAATAAGGTAGGACTAATTGGGTCTCCTTGTAAAACACCGTTGGTCTGTATAATGTTTCCTGAGGTCGATACGCCAACTTTGATTATGATTTCATTGTAAGTTAGCAGGGTTTTGATAGCAGCTGTTGTTGGGTTATCCTTTCCTGACATATTTTCAAGTTTCTTCATGAGTATCTGTCTGCTCAGTAGATCAAAGGCTTTTGTAAAATCTACGAAAATTGCGTAGAATTTCCGAGAAGTGTGTCTTAGAGCGTTTTGAATATCTTCCAGGAGGTTGCCAACCGCATGGAGGGTTCCTCTTCCCTTCCTGAAACCAAACTGTGTTTCCGGTATGAAGGCGTCTGTGAGTGAGTGGAGTCTTTTCGTCAGGAGTTTGGAGAATATCTTAAAGATGTTGTTCTCGAGTGCGATTCCTCTGTATGCGTTGAGGTCCTCTATGTCTCCCTTTCCTTTGTATAACGAGATGATGTTCGACTTTCTCCAGTCCTCTGGTATTTTTCCGGACGTAAGGCATTTGTTAAACATCTTCGTCCACAGCTGGGCGAGTTTTTCAAGAGTGTCTTGGAGGTTTTCGTTGAACACCTCGTCTGGTCCTGTAGCTTTTCCTTTTTTAGTGTCAAGGATTGTGCATCTTACTTCATCCTCGGTTATTGGTTCAAATTCTAAGTTTGATGTCTCTTCTTTTTCGTAAGCTTGTTCTAGATTGTTATTGTTGTAAATATGGGTGAAGTGTTGCTCCCAAACATCCATTGGGATTCCTGTCACTCCTGCTCTGGATCTCTTCTTGATTGCAATAAAGGGGTCACTTAGGGCTTCTTCCGCTTGTCTCTGTTCAGAAACACAAAAACAAACAAACATCATGATTTTTTTCTCCTGTCAGGGTGGCCGAGAAATCCGGAGTGCCGGGTTACCGTGTGCCGAGTTTGCAAGACTCTACTGTACTTCTGCCCGGAAACAACAGCGCGTGCGTGATTTTTGAAATAAACAAGGTAAAATAAGATGATTCTTCCCTCGCGCATCTAGCGTTTTAGAAAAAGGACGCTTTTAGTTTTACGTGACCGTTAATCATGCGATCATGAGCCACGGGACCTCTCTTTTAGGTGGAATCCGAACCACAGGACATGGCATTTCACTTCGGAAATCTCACATGCATTGATCGGGAATCGAACACGGTCTACCTTGGTGAGAGACCAACAACTTGACCGCTGCGCAACCACGCCCCTTGTAATATCTCGCGTTTTAAGCACACGCTACGCATGCGCCCTGCGTTTCGTCGACAAGTTTCGAAAAGCAATGATGCACGTGGCGTTAGAAGTTTGACATTTGGTGCTACGCTTGTACCGTGTTTACACAAATCGGTGGAGCTCCAGCATTGCATCAGTTTCTGTCTAAACTTTGTGGATTGCTTCGTTTAAATTTGTGAGGCTAGTACTTTGTCACTGTGATGACCGTGAATCTCCTCGTCGTGACTCAAGCTGTTCTGCAGAGAGAAGTGTTTCGGTGATTAGAAGGGTTAAAGATCGCCTCCGATCTACGATGGGACAAATTAGACGTTATCATTGCTGTCTACTGACCATGGTTGACAAACTTGATGACACGCGTCGTGTTCAAGAGTTTGTAAACAAAGATCGAAGGCAGTCCAGGGGCATCCCCCCTCCCCCTCCAGAAATGTTGTCACATATAATATCAGAAAGGTTGAGAACGCCTGACCTATATCTAGAGCCCTGTGTGGATAAACAAAACGTTATCCGCATCCGCACGACTTTTATCCGCATCCGCACGTTTGTTATCCGAATCCGTTGGCATTACAAGATTATTTTTAATTTGTTAGATAAAGCATAAAGTATACATTTGAGGAGGAATTCGTTCCCATAGGCTATGTGTGAATCGTAAGACACACTTCACCTTACGAGTTAATGACAGCTGTCAGCGTTATTCTTTCATTATAAATACTACTGTATAGCTATACTCGATTGTCCCCTGACAGCAGTAACAGTAATGTTAGTTTTCTGAAATTATAGAAAATACCTTTCCTCTTTCAGGACCTCCATTTTGTACAGTCTGATGCGTTTTATGTAAATATATTACATTGATATGAAATTGCTAATAATAAGTAAATAATTACACTAATTGAATATAGAATAAAGATGAAATTCGGGGCATTCTTACACTTGGTAATGAAAGAATTGGAAGGGTTTCATCGTATAAATATTTAGCATGTCAAATCAATGATAACTGGGACTTAAATCAAGAAATTCGTTGTAGAATTGAGCAGGCCAGAAGTTCTTTCATGAAAATGAGGAAAGTTTTGATCAGCCGCGAATTAAGTCTGTCATTACGCACCCGACTGCTTCGATGCTACGTTTTTAGTGTCCTGCTCTATGGAGTTGAATCATGGAACTTACCGAGGTTTTAAATAAGAAACTGACAGCATTTGAAATGTGGACGTATCGCAGGATTTTAAGGATATCATGGACAGCTAAAGTCACAAATGTGGAAGTACTGCGGCGTATGAACAAAGACTTGGAGAGTCTCAGTATCACCAAAAGGAGAAAACTAGAATACTTTGGTCATTTTATGCGCAACAACAAATACCACCTCTTGCAATTAATTATCCAAGGGAAGATTGATGGCATTAGGGGTCCAGGACGCAGACGAATATCCTGGCTAAAGAACTTAAGCCAGTGGTTTGGACTTGATACAGTGTCACTGTTTAGAACAGCAATGGACAAACAGCAGATCATGCTACTGATCGCCAATGTTCTTGGAGGACGAGGCACTTGAAGAAGAAGAAGAAGAATATAGAACAGCTCGCCAAATTATGTATACTATTGTTACAATAAGAGCAACCTACTGTGCTTGATCTAGGACCTGTATGGAAGAAAGTCGATAAACGTGTCACCTTATTTTCCACATACTTCCTTTTCTGGTGTTCTATCACAAAGTGAAACATCGATCTCATGACGTTGTCTCATTAGTGGAAACATCAACACATTTTCCAGGCATGCATGGCATAATAGTCAACAGCGGCCATCTAGCTCCAGATAAACATACATATTGTATGTAGAACTGTGACTGACGATGTCACAAGCTCCTAAATGAATATTAAAAAAAAAGAGTATTTATTGCCTCAGTTACTTTCACTTCACTGAAAAACAAGTATTGTATGTTGTTCGCAGTACAATGTTCTTTTTATGGCTCAGATAATTACACAGGTTGAAACTGCACACCAACTGTCCCATAAATGAGGCCAGCTTATGTGAGAGCCAGCATAATATCACTGTCGTAAACAACGTTTTTTAATGTTTTTTTAAAATTTGCGTCTATCTATTTACAATATATACGTTGGTCTAAGTAATTTTACAATATTCATCACCAGAAATATCACCATCAATTTTTAATGAAACAGAACTTTCAAGATTGATTACAACTTGTACTTCAATATCATCCGGAAGGCGGTATTTTTCTCAATTTTACAGATTTCCCAGGCAGCTGGCAATTACATAATTAAAATGCCTGACGAAAGCGGGAATCGAGTTAGAGAATTTTGGATTTGGCCGAAGCTGCTCTATCACCTGCGCTAATCCACCAGCTTTAGCTCCCACGGCAACGGTGCATTCGATAGATATTTTAATTCTCCGCCTGCCATCTATACGGCTTGCACTCTTGGTACAATAGGCCTACACGACCTAATAGCTGAAAATCGCCTAGGCCATCAAAGCGGTCATTAAAAGTCAATTGACCTACAGCGGGCTACTATTACAGTGTGATCACGTCAGCACAAGTTGACTGCACAGATAACTAAGTCTCAAGCCCCCTAAATCAAGTGCCTCACATTCGACGCCCCCACAGTAACAGCCTGCGGCCCCCGTAAGTATTATGCTAAGTACATAAATATGAACCGAAAAAAACTGTATCTAAAATTAAAGTAAAACAATAAAAATCAACAATATTTCGGAACGTAAAATTATAAAACTATAACACGGTAAATCAACCTGAAGCATTATCCACATCAAAAACCTTTATCATTGGAAGCAGATCACGCTCTAAAAATTTAGAAAAATGAGCAAGGAACACCTGTGACCCAATGTGGATGAATATCATTGTTGTTTGAGTATTCAATCTTTTGACTGGTTTGATGCAGCTCTCCATGCCTCCCTGTCTTGAGCTAATCGTTTCATCTCTACATAGCTACCACACCCTACATCCGAAGCAATCTGTTTAACATATTCTAACCTTGGTCTGCCCCTACAGTTCTTGTCCTCAACCCTTCCCTCCATAACTAAGCTTGCTATTCCTGGGTGTCTTAGTATGTGTCCTACCAACCTGTCTCTTCTCTTCATTAGCAGTCGCCAGAAACATCTCTCCTCTCCCACTCGTCTTAATAACTCTTCGTGTGTTACCCTACCTACCCATCTGATCTTCATCATTCTCCTGTAACACCACATTTCAATTGCTTCAATTCTCCTCTTTTATGCTGCACCAATAATCCAAGTTTCACTTCCATAGAGCGCTACGCTCCAGACAAAGGCTTTCAAAAATGACTTCTTAATACCTAAATTTATATTCGATGTCAACAAATTCCTTTTTTGTAGAAAGGCTTTCCTTGCCTGAGCCAACCTACTTTTTATATCCTCTTTGCTTCGTCCATCACTGGTTGAATATCAACCTCCAACAAAAGGAGTACAGAAACAATCCGCGTAGTCAGGCTCTCGAGTACGAAATAACTCGTACGTCAAAAATCTCCTTAGGAGCAAAATGTCGGCACCCCGGTGTCTCTAAAAGCCTCAGTAGTTAAAAGGGAGCTAAAACCAATAACTTTTTTTTTACTGTCTACGACCAAAAGTAAGGATGCCGGTAATAGATTCTCTTCACAGCTAGTTTATGTTGATTGAAGTTACCCTACCTCCACTTGTTTCCTCTCGACGAAGGATGTGCCAACATTGAATCCTTGCTATAGATTCTTATGTTAGTAAGTACTTTAACATCAGATTAGTGTAATTTACTCTAGTATTAGCGTTTTAGAGGGCGAGGCTGTCTTTCATTTTCTTGTCGTAGGACTTAAGTTTCTTTTCTTCCGTGACGGGGAGGTGACCAGAGGTGTACGCAGAACATCTTTCCAGGGATGGAAGGGGGGGGGTCATTCATAGAGTACAGCATTAGTGTACATTATTAAAATAATATGTTTTTTTATGGAAAAAAACAGTAGACTAACAAAATATTAGGACTGAAATGATACAGATGTATCATCATGTCCATACATGATTGCTTATAATATTGATATTATGTGACAAAAATAATGTGTTGCTCTCATGTTCTTGCTGTCCTCGTGTACCGAATTATCTTCAACAAAACTGACACACAGTGACACAGTTACGCACAATTAAAGCAGGACTGTGCTGGTGGCAACATACTGGATTTTCTCTCAGTGACTCCTGCATCAGTGGACTATATTTTGAATTTAGATATTAAATTATGATACTATCTGTTCTCTTTTTTTTTTCTTCAATATTTCATTATGATTATGCTGTATTATTATGTATTATGATGTACGTGTGTACCATACCATACGATAAATAATAAATAAAGCAGCCCGAATAAGGATTCAAGTAAATTAATGTCGGTACGCCACTGGAGATGACGTAGAAGTTTTGTCACTTCCTTTACCCCATGTACGCATTAACGACGGGTAGGAAACGCTAGTTGAGCGTGTGTTGCGGTGTTGCACGAGTACTGATTGTGTGCCATTGCATCGGGTTGGACTGACAAAGCACATTCCAAATAGCGCGTCTCAGGCGTGTATACAGTACTCACCACACTGCTATCTTCGTTTCCTGGAACTGACGTGATAAGCTCCATTCTTGTGTTTACAATATTTGCCATTCTGCTTCAATATCTCAACTTCCTCAACACACAGAACCTGTTTTGGAAGAAGACTTCCATAGTCCAAGGAGGTTCAGGTTCGATCCCCGGCTCTGCCAAGCCAAGAAATTTAATTCTGGTCTGAGGCAGAACTGAGCACAGGTGGGTTCGATTCCCAACTCAGCTGTCCTAGAAATGGTTTTCCGTGGTTTCTCCACTTCTACTCCAGGCGAATGCTGGGAGCCTACCTAAGGTAAGCTCATGACCACTTCCTACCCAAATCGTAGCCCCAGCTACAAATATACACTGGTACAATATAATAATAATATCGTATGGCCTCGGTTGCCTGGTGCAAGCTTTGTAATTTGACACCCAGAGGGTAGCTTGCATGTCGAATTTCGTTGTTCCATGAATCACTATGAAAGTCAAGGAGGTTAGATAATATATATCTAAGCTCCTTGAACATTATAGCTCTTTCTAGTAGAGAAATGAGGAACTTTGTGTTGCGGAAACTCCCGAGATTAATTTTGCCATTATGAACTCGGCCTACTGAATTCAAATGGGTTCTTTGACATGCCAACATCGTATGGCATGCGTATCGTATTTTTGCCGCCTTTCAAAAATCACTTACCACTGCTAGGGGCGAACCTGCAATCTTGGGCTTAGTAGACCGACACGCTATCCACTCACCCACCGTGGCAAGCTACTGGTACAATGACACAGGTTATCACACATATCTAAAGTACATATCTAAGCTCCTAAATGAATCAACAACAGTTTCCCATGGTTCCTTAGTTTAGACTTTCGGGGCTGCGACAACGCGGTCATGTAGCCCCGTGTACTTTGGGTGTGGGTAGAATCTGTCTGATAACCGGAGTTAATTGTGATGACTGTATCAGTGTGTGTTATCTGTTTTAATTCAAGTAAGGACTGCAGACAATAATTTCAAGCAATTCCTACTTTTGCTACCAAATGCTACCGTCAACGACACCTAGCTTGCGGAATTGGCTACTAGATGACATCGGAGTCAGCACCTGGCAGCGAACATTGGAACTAATAGAGCGTTATCAATTCTAACCTACAAATTTTGGCTTCACACAAGTGTAGTTAGTGAAAGGTTCTTTTTCATGCCATAAATCTATGACATGAGACCGCTGGCTTTATTTCCCCTCCGAAGGAAGGCATACTGAGGGATTTTTAACGCTCCAGTGTCCCATGGTTTCCCCCATTTTCAACTCTAAGCAAAAACCCGGACGGAACCTTCCAATATACCGTGACCATTACAAATCAATCTTATTACATCATTACTGTCATACTTTGGAGTAGCAAGGATACACTAATATAAATTAGTTATATTTGATCCAAAACTTTGTAAACGGTTCATATGGGGATTATTCATTCTATAGTATTTTTATATTTTAGAGGGTTGAACATCGCCAACGGGGCTAGGAGGGATGCTCTGAATCGTGCCTGAATGTGCAACCTTCATACTTCCTATTGAAAATAGGATGCGTGCCAGAACGGTTGCATTAAGGACGGGTGTGGGTAAAGATGAAGTAGGCGCGACCTTCAGCTGCTAGGTAGTAACAAAAATACAGTAACTTACGTGTAATGGTCTCCGTGAGACAAACGCACGATACTGTTCAATTACGGATTTGCCCTCAGAACTTGCGTGGGTACTGCTGTCATCCTTCACTTGGCACCTTCAACGACTGAGGAAGGTTATTTGATTTCCTTGACAGACACTACTCTGAGCAGAGTTTGTACTGTTGTGTCCTCGCATATTAGAGCCTCAAACAATAGTATTTAGGTTTAGAAGACGATCAGTTGATTATCAAATGCAAGAGATACATGTTAGTATATTCGTTGTTGTTAAATCATTTGAGGGACTTGAGACATCTTGATCATCAACCTCGTTTAGTTGGGTGTGTGTCTGTGATAACATGTATTACTGTGATGACTGGAGTAGTAGGTATAATTAGGGACAGTGATGGGCTAGCCACCACTGGACTTGAAGTAAGGTACTATCCCGGCAATTGTCTAGAGGAAATATAGAAAAACCGGGTAAAATCCACTCTCAGGATAGTCGCTGTCAGCGCCGGGATTCAAACCTGCGATCTCCAGACTTACTGCAGCTGCCCTTGCGGCCGTAGTGCACAATTAAACAAGCACGGCTACGTCGCGAGACACAGTTATTACCTAATCTTATCTTATTATATAATACGCTAAAGTGTATATTTCACTAAACTCAAACTCCTAAACCAGTGGGAGTTAGAAGGTGTGGTTTGTGCCAAAATCTTCCAAATCGTCTCAATAGTACAGGAAAAATCTTGCATTTCTTAAAAAGTCAACGGAAATATATTTATTTGTTTATAAACTGCCTTTAAACAAATAAACAAGACGATAGCCCCTGCTAGAACTGTATCGCGTACAGCCAGCATAGCACTAGGAGCCGGGCGGGTAGTCTGTACACATGGGGCGCGCACAACCTATTATGCGAGAGTTCTCGCACGGGTCCGCCAGTATAATGTTATTGGTATTAGGCTACGTCCACTGGTTGCGTGGCGCAGCGGTAACGTTCTCGTCTGCTGTGTCCGAGGTTGCAAGATCGAATCCTGGCGCAGCCAGTTGGCAATTGAGGGTGCGCAAATGCGAGAGCCATGTCAGTAGGTTTACTGGCACGCTAAAGATCCCCTTCGCGGCAAAATTCTGGCATCCCGGCGTCTCTAAAAACCTCTGTAGATAAAAAAGAAGGACGTAAAACCAATAGCATTTTTTTAAAACTGTCTATGGCCAGATGTGAGCATAATAGATTATATTCACAGCTACTTTATGTAGCCGACAGACTAAATCTGTACAGCCGGGTAAAAAGTGGCACAAGTCGAAAAATTAAATTTTACCAGAGAGTGACAAATCTGTCCTAACGAATAAATTATTGACTTTTTAAAAAAACCTCAGTTTCTCCTTTGTAATTGTCAAATCACTTAACTGTGCCTCCCCTCTCAAGTTGGATATGATTCAAATGCCCACAAGAATTAACTAAGGAATATTCACTTACGCCACTCTTTCCCAGCACTACAGAAATGGAAATAGGGAGGCCACGTAGCGAGGACGGAGCATATTTAAGTGGTGGACGCACAGACTAACGATGTGGGACCCTAGAATAGGCAGGAGAAAGGACTAGCTGAGCGGACACATTCAAAAAAAAATGGCCGGACCACAGTTGACAAGAAGAGCAAGAGACAGGCAAGAGTGGAAGATCCTAGAAAAGCTCCTTTTCAAAACATAGTGCGTGTGAGGGTAAGAAATCCGCAATTCAGTACAATCTAGAGAATTCTTTAATATAAATAAAAGTGACAGTGGATCAAGAACAGAGAAAACTCTCCTAAAATTAAGTGCACGTGTGATAGAAAGTTAACAGTTTTGTAAATGCTAGATATAAGAACAAGAGTGTACTGTAAGTAGGATAGAAATAGATTAATAGTTATAAGAACAAAAAGATACAACTAATAGGCCAAGAAAAGTGCACCACTGTATGCCTCACTACTCTTTAGGACTCCTCACCTAATGAGTATAATGGAGCGAAATCCCTGTCTAGACAACATGCCATTGCCCTTAGGAGATTTGAAGGGCTGTACTGTATTTATTATTAGCCAGTTTAAGGGCAAGGCTGTCCTCTATGTTCCTGCCATAGGACTTTTGTTTCTTTTCGTCGGTGACGGGCATATGCCCAGGAGTTATGTACCCGCCAAGTACTGGCAATATTTTGTTACAAAATATAGGCTATTTGTGGGTTCAAATGTGTGAGACTCGTTTCATATTTCATCATGACGTTTGTTCGCCGTCTCTCGCTCTGGGGTTCTCAGTATTCCACCATGTAGTTACTACAAGTCTGGTTCCTGAAACTCCTCCACCCACAAGGCCGAGGTCACAGTTCTCAACTTCCGCTGCTGCGAGCTGCTTTTATGACCTGACACCGCGTAAAAGTACGGACATTACGACATAGGTCATCGCAGCTGACATTTTATTTAGGAGAAAACAACTCCCTTGTGAGGTACAAAAAAAATCCCTCATGACTGATGGCCAGGGTAAACAATTTTATGAGGACACCGACCAGGGTAGCTCAGAGCATTAACGAGTAAACCCACGGGGCCAAGCCATCTCCTTAGCTAGAAGACGAGTGGGTTCGGACCGCATCGGCAGCTGCCTTGAAATAGTCCTCCGAAGTTTTCCCATCTTCAACTCCAGTCAAGTATAAGAGCGATATCTTCTAGTATGCCATGCCCATGTCGTCTCGTGAGACAAAATTGAGAAGAGGCGGGTTCGATTCCTACCTCAGCCATCCTTCAAGTGGTATTCCATGGCTTCCCACTCCTACTCCAGGCAAATGTCGGGATAGTACCTAACGTCAGGCCACGGCTACTTCCTGCCCAAATACTACCTAGATTAAAAATACACACTAGTACAGACATCACAGTAACACGGGTTATCTGACAAATTCTACGCACACCCACATCTACAAGACCACGATGTCACGAAGTCCCTAAAAGAATCATTAACAACAACATTCCAAGCTCCATCCATGCTATCTAATATGCAGTTGTCCGTATTGACACCAGGAACTTTTGGACATACAGTATAAGAAGAATCAATGTTATATTTGCCATTATAATCATTACAAAATTCTTTGTTATTCAAATATTTCATCTTCGAATGCGTTCAAATACAGTAGGCCTACTAGTTTTTATTACTTTTCAAGTTTTCATCCTATGTTAATGTTAATCAATATTAAGTTATTACTTTTGTTAATTTTCAAGGATCAGTCAAAATTGTTAATACAACTTATAGGCTTATAACATTTTTATAACACTCTTTTCCTGTTTTTACATTAGGAAAACTCATCTGAAGTCCTCCCCAATCCTCTACAAGTGAATAATAAGGAGCATAAATCGTATTTGAAGAAATTGATAAATTTACTGGCGTACCGACAGTTGTGGCTACGCTGGCTAAAGCGCAGCATTAGGTCCTGAGGCCAAGCTCTCTGCTGACTCGGTAGACGCGTGGGTTCGAGTCCCACCGTCAGCCGTTCTTGAAATGGTTTTCCGTGGTTTCCCCATTTTCAACACCAGGCAAATGCTGGGACGGTACCTTCTGACAGGCCACGGCCGCTTCCTTCCACATCCTTGCCCAGTTTCATTCACCATCATTCATTTCATCTCTCATTAACTCCTCTCATGAGGTTGGCGATAGGAAGGGCATCCGGCCGTAAAAACCATCGCCACAAAGACTTCCATCGCATCTCATCCCCGACCCCGTTGGAAAACGGGAATAATAAGGGGGTAGACATACATACTGGCGTGTCTTGTAGCGATTGGGATGTGTACATATCCCACGACCAGAAAAACGGTTCTTGTCTAAACATAATCTGCATTACAGACCCAAAAATCGTTTGTTTAGGAAAACACATTCCTCATTTGTAGGGAAACAAAACATTCTGAGTGCCATGGAAGGCTACCAGAAAAAAATTCGAAATACAGCTGACCGCTATTGCCTCTAGCAAGACGAATTGCGACATGGGGAGTGACTGTTTTCTACTTCCTGTGAAATAACACAAGATACTATACAATAAAAAAAAACTCTCGGCACGCCGGAAGGCGGAGGTAGATTTCACCGGGCAAACTAGGGGATAGGCTATAATAGGCAAAATATGCAGGTTTTCGTAGGAGGATCAGACCTCATTTATTGCGAGAAAGTATTTTACAATTGGAGGTTAGTTAACATTTTTTCGTCTTTCTATGCATATTTTTAACATTTTACTGTCTTATGGGGATGGTAACCTTCTTGTCATTTGGGGTTCATTTTTATACTTGTGATCACACTGTCCTTATACAAGGTTTGGAACTAATGTGTAACTATCTAACAGTCTGTTACTTCTTCACGCAAAATTTTATCTCCCGCAGAGATGTTGGTTGGTTCCTCAGTTTAGGGGCTGCGACAACGTGGTCATGTAACCCCGTGAACACTGGGTGTGTGTAGAATCTGATAAACGGTGTTATTTGTGATGACTGTATTAGTCTGTAATTCAGGTAAGGTCTGCAGACGGTCAATTTTAAGTAGTAGTACCTAATTTTGCACCAAATACTAACGTCAACGACACCTAGCTGTGAACTTGGCTGCTAGATGCCACTGCAACCAGCAACTTGCAACGAACGTTGTAACTTCCCCTCCGAAGGAAAGCAAGCTGAGGGATTTTTAGCGCTCTTAGAAAATCCGGCAACTTTGGCCGGCTTTGAACCAGCGACTTGGGCATAGAAGTTCAGCATGCTACCAGTTAGCCGCTTCCCTCATAGTCAGATGGAACAAGAAGTTCCGTGATGAACTAAAGAGCCTACTTTTCTTAAAATTAAGATTCATGCCAAAGATTAATCTACAGTATATGAACCTATCTAGAATAATAACGAAATTAAGTTGGTAATATCGAAATGTCTTAATTAGTTCGAAATACTGTCTAATAGGCATAATGTAGCCTAATAGAGCAATACAGTTGGCAGCTCTGGTGACTGAATATATTCTTACTTCCATCCCCTAAGGTATGTCTGTTAGGTAGTCAGCCCGAAGGCTGGTTGGATCATCAAAAGGCAGCGCCGTTAGGTTATGTGGGTAGATACCCACAAAAACCCAAGGCAGCGCTATCTTGAGGCGTACTAGGCAAGAAGAGGAGTGAGGTAGTTTGCCATTGCTTTCCTCACTGAGTCAGTACAGCAGTACTAACCCTATGAGTAGAACCTTTCACAGCATCCACAGGCACTGTCTGTGCCCTGAATGTCATTACTAAGCACCACCCATACCTCAGTAGCTTCCATATGATCACAGCCATGAGTGAGACTGAGACATCGGTGAAAAGCCACATTTTACTCTAGCCTGTGCCAACAGACAAATGCAAATGTACTGCATTCATCAAGAGATGGCAAACAGGGCCATCTCCTAAGGTACAGAATACAAAATGTGGTTGAAGTCCAAAGGACGTTACATGGAGTTAGACATTGGATCTATTAGTACACGTAAAAGCATGTTGGCAACAAAGTCATGCGAGTGCTGGTCAGAAATAATCTGAAATATTATATCTTTTTGTGCCAATTTTGGATGAAATCCATTTGTTGGTATAGAAGTTACATGTATTTAAAAATTGGTCCTATCAGCAGGCTTAGAATCATGTTGGTAGAACTGACGTATATAAGTTACTCCAAATTAATCTAAAATGTCAGGTAATATACGTGTGCATAGTTTAAAGCTGTCAGCTTGCATACTTTCTGATATATTGGTATTTGGATACAAAATAGAGAGCAATTATTAACAGTTGGCAGCCCTGGTGGCTCTTAAGAATACACTCAGTCATATCTGTTTATGTACACATATTACATACAAAATTTGGTTGAAATTCAATTGATAGTGTAGAAGTTATATGCATTTAAAAATTGGACTTATCAGAAGGCTTAAAATTATTTTGACAACACTGTCATGTATGGCAACCTGGAAATTAAACTGAAATAGTATTATCTACATGTGTGCCAATTTTGGAATAGCTCCCATCTATACCTTCCAAGATATCCAACATGGAGCTCAAATTTCTAGTGCGTTTTTTTAGCAGTTGGTAGCACTGACATCTTTTTCAAATATGGGCCTGAGATATTCCGGTATACATCTTTACTCATACTAAATTTGGTTTCGATTGCTGCAGCCGTATAGGAGTTGATAGGGACACACACACACACACATACACACACACACACACACAGCCAGCCAGCCAGACAGACAGAAGGACAGACACATTTTCCCGGATCGATCTCATAAGTCTACTTTTTCCTCATTTTTGCAAAGTGTGAAAGGTAGGCTAAAAATGAATGTGATCTCGTCAATGGCGTTGTCTTGGCAACCTCTGATAGATCATCCCTCATCCATTTAAAAGCGTTGTCATGGTAACCTCTGATGGCACTTGGCATTTTCTTTAATTCCGAAATCATTTTTCTCATCCCTTGGCGTAATGGTGGGTCATATCAAAAATACTTTCAGACAAAAGTTTTAGGTAATTATTAGGGGAATATGTTCCATTTTGTACGGTTTTGATATTGTGCCTATTAAGAGAGATATGATTAATGTTTCCCGAAAAACCAACTTTTTCCACCCCTTTGGTCAATGGTTGGTGCTATCAAATAACTTCTTTGACATAAATTTTTGCACTTATCCGACACATATTATGAACTTTGAATGGATTCGATATTTCACGTATTAAGAGAGTTATAGCGAAATTTCACTTTTTCGAAAAAAGACCCCATTTTCACCCCCTTCGACCGATTTTGCCCATTAACGAACTCGACCGAGATTTTAATGGGATACTTATTATGTAAAAAATTCAAACTGATGGGGGCAAAATTACGGCAGTTATCGTGTCCACAAGAAACTGATGTATATATACATAAATTATATATAAACTTTTGAACTGACGGTGGTTTTGGGGTCTGGGGGATGTGAAACGCGAAGATATGTCGAAATTTTCCGGAAGTCGAAACATGGTACCCATTGCAATAGTTAGCTTTCTAATGAAATCTACCTAAATATCATCTTCCGTCTTGTAGCAGAAGGGGCGATAATGAATAAAACCATTTCCCCCCCCCCCCCCCCCAGGTGGTTCACTAAACCAGTGCATCTGACAGGAAGATATATTGGAAAGTTTATATCAGACCAATAATACTATTTTAATTCACTAAATATTGCATAACCATAAACTATTCGCGTTGTCGCAACCCCTAAACTAAGGAACCAACCAACCTAAACTATTCACCTAAGAACGTTGACTCTCTGTACTCGTATAGCCCATGTAAGGAGCCAACATAAGAAAATTATAAAGAAATGTAAATGGCCAGTAACGGACATCAGAAATGGAAATAATTAAAGTAGAAATGATCTGACACTGAAAAAAGGATCAAAACAGACTGAAGTTTAAGACAGTTCGCAATGCACATCAGCGCAATATTGTTGCTTTGAATACCAAAAATATCGAGTAAAACTTTGAAACTTCTGGTAGAACGTGAAAGCACATCTAATCTTACTACTGGAAACGAGACAACTGCCCACAACTGCTGGTTTCTTCCATAAAGGCAATAATTTTGTACTACAGTGCAATTGGGCAGTTGCAGCGACGTGTGCTGTGCGGTGGCACCCTTAGGAAGCAGGGATCACGTAGTACTCTTTGGGTTATGGATATCATTGTCAAGCAAGCTACAAAGAAAAAAAAATCTTGTTCACGATGAAAAGTTGTATAGAGTAGTGATCAAGTATAGTTTCCAAATAAATACAGTTCAGCTCTTAAATATCGGTAATGAAATCTTCTTTATCCCCACTGCAGAATTAAAAAGATGTACTGTATTTGTTTATTTATTTATCGTATGGCTTTTAGTGCTGGGAGTGTCCGAGGACATGTTCGGCTCGCCAGAGGCCGTAGCTGCTTCAATCAGACACCCATAGAGTGAGCTACAAGTTCCGTTCAATTTCAAGTAGTTCCAACTTTCACTACCAGTTTACCAGATATCATTGATACCTAGTGGTGAACGTTGGAACTTTGATAGAGCGTTACAACGAAATCGAACCTAGAAATTTAGCTTCACACAAATTTAGTCTGTGGAAGGATCTTTTACATGCCATAAGTCTGTGACATGGAACCGCCGGCTTTACTTACCCTCCGAAGGAAGGCATACTGAAGGATTTTAACGCTCATAAAAATCCCGCTATCTTGGGAACAGCAGTTCAGCATGCTACCAACTAGGCCACCGAAACAATGAATGACGACAACACAGAATAAGACTCCTGTATACACAGTAACTTAATGTAAGTATACCGATATTACTTCTACCGGTAAATAAAGAGGGACATGATCAAGGCGCAAAACTGGCGCCCCTCGCTCGGAAGTGATGGGCTCCATCTCAGCAACGCTGTACAGCTTTCCCCGGAGGGGCTAGCTGGTGAACCATGTCCTATTTTCCCGTACAAAACCAAACCAATATAAAATATGTGAATTAATTTACGTATTTCACAGTCATACAGCATAACGTTTTGATGTATAAGGATTACAACCTGACCAAGAACTACATTTTCTAACCACCCCGAGTCGAGAAAAAGCTACCTTACAAAAATGATAACAACTCAGTTTCTTGGACACACAAAATTTTGAAATTAATAAGCCAGTTAACTTATACAACATTCCAACGTATATTGTGTTAAAATTTGGATTCGATCTGATGACGTGTTTTCGAGATAATAATTCTTAAATGAGACGCATGGTTGAAACACGCTCAAGAACGGGAACCTTTTGTGTTCCAACTGCGATAAAAAATATTAAAATATAAATTAAAAATTCCAAACCTACATAAACTAACGTAAAATAGAACGACGAAAATGATGATGTTATTGGATTTTATGTAGGTATATTGGTTACTTCACAAACAACCTTCAAACTCGAGTGCATATATATATTTGCACAAGGACATCCGCCCGGCATTCCGGGAGACCATAAAGATCCAGAATAAAAACAGTGTAGATGCATTGTTGGCTCTACAGTACATAATTCCTTACGATATACCATATGAATGATTATGTAGCATGTTGATTGAAGCTCTCAATATGGCCAAGCAGATCTTCTCAAGATCATCCTCGATGATGCCAAGCTTCTTGAGGATACCCACGACGAACTTGTAAGATGTTCCACGAGCTCCGAATAGAAGGCCATTCACTTTCCATGCATTTTTAGGTAAGTTATATTGTTTTATCCCTTGGTTGGGGGTGGGAAAAACACGGTAGTGTAACTTGTGCTAATTTTGAAGGTGCTTCCAGATGAGAGTAGTTTCCCGTAATCGGGAGAGACTACTAGTGTAGTGTGTTGGTGTAAATGCTTAAGCTATTGGAGGCGTCCCTGCAGAATGCAATTATCTGTCAGGGGATGAATGTCTAGTGCCGGCTGCTAAACTAGCTTGCCAGCTGAGTAGGATGAGCAATTAGATGAATGTGCAGCGTCAGTGATTCAGTGCTCTGCAGTCGAGTCGTGTGCTCGAGTACAATGGAATCTGACGATGCAGTTATTGGCTTCTACGGTCACGGGCAATTATGACCAAGGTCAGGTTGGGTATGAGGATGTGAAGTGGAGTCTAATTAGTAACAGGCGTGTAGTTTACTGACCATGTATTTATTGGTCAGTAGATGTAATCTGATGTCCCTCTTGGGAAGTTTAGACAAATATGAAATACAATTTGTGAAGTGTACAAATGTTTGGGGTAAGTGTTTACAGAAATAAAGGAGTCTGAGCACAAACTAGTTCTCACCTAGTGAAGAACTGGAACGGACGTCGGGCAGGGCCGCTGGCGAAGAACAGAACAGAACAGATAATCCCTCCTGTCCAGGTTCCACTCTTATACGTTTCGGCGCTGCTTGGTCAGCATTGCATCAGTGTAGCTGCCCCGGATAGTTGTTAGTGTAAATGTTTGTGTGAGCTTTGCAACCTCCTAGGCTTAGGTGGTCGCCGCTTGCTGTGCAGAGATATGTTCTGGAATTATAATGTTTCCAGTTGGGGTGGTTTTGGTAGAAGATGGAGGGGTGGCTCTCAGTGGGTACTGCCCCCCCCCCCCCCCCCCCAGGCTGTACAATATCTCTCACTCAAGTGAGGTATGCATGGTCGGTAAATAGCCTCTTTTTCCTCGTTGACTCGTACGGCTTGCGGAATGTCCACTTCCATTCGTACCGTGGGGTCCAGGATCAAATCCCTTCCGTTCTTCCTGTCAATGGCAACGATATCTGCTCTACGGTGACTACCATTTTCCGAAATGCAGTGCACTTCTTCATAAACTTCCCATTTCAATTTCCTCAGGGAAGTGGCAATTGATGATCGAACTCTGTGATGGCGGGAATTTCGTAATAGTTCTCCTTTAGAACATAGGCCCAGGACATGTCCTAGCGTCTCTGGTTGGTCACACCTGGTTGTCGGCATAGGGTTGTGTGCTGACTTCTCCCCGGCACAGCTCTCGTCGCTGAGATGTTGCAGGACATTTTGATGGCATTCGTCCATTCAGAGCACGATAAGCCTTTTCTGTCATTTATCCACGAGTTGTTCTTAGGATGTTGTTCATAAACTTCCACTCCTTTACCTTTATGAGGAAGTTTGCACCAAGCTTCAAATGACCGTTTCCGAAGCTCAATTCGTACCCAACGTCCTGATTTTGATTCTGTGCAATCACTAGTTGGAAAATTAAAATATTGAAGAATTTCTTCCTTTTCCTCGTCAAGATTTCGACAAATATCTAAATGAACATATTCCACTCTGAGTAACTTTTGAACTATATTAAAATGCTGTATATATGCTTCCCATTCAACCTTAACTAAACCCAGCCCCCGAACATTCCTGGATGCATACAACATATCATTGGGACAGTCATGTGGTAACCCAATGATTTCTTTGATAGTTGATCGCAAAAGTTTATCAACATCGACCAGAAAACTTGATGGAATTTTATTTAACGGTGTGCTCTGTATTGTATAAATCAGACTTGGCCAAATGTATTGATTAATTATGTTTAACTTTTGGTCTGGTTTTAGTAAACAAGAAACTGTGAGAGAATTCAAGTCTTTTTCTAAACTATTTATCAATTTGCTCTTGTCAAACACAATTTCACCTTCAAAAGTTATTCCCAGATATTTTATGGTTTCTCCAAATTGTACACATGTCAAATCAGTATTTCCTTGTGTCACAGCACTTCTCTGACAAAGGTTCCCTTCTTTAATATAGATCATTCTGCATTTTGAAGGATTCATGGAAAGACCTATAGCAGATAAACTATTAACGGCGGTATTTAAGAGTTCCTGCGCCGAAGCTTCATCTTTTGCTACTAATACAATATCATCCGCAAACGCTAAGGCTGAAACATTTTTAACGTCAGGTGACAGCTGATACCCATACTCCTGAATGATCTCCTGATCTGTGAGTTCTTTGATAGTATCATCTATTGCCAGGTTGAATAAAGCAGGTGAGATTGGAGAGCCCTGAACGACGCCTTTCCTAAGCTCTATGCTCACTGTTTTATTAATACCACATTCCACTTTGATACTATTTCCTAAAATAAGGTCGATTACTAAATCTCGCAAGTTGTTTGTCATATTTACTCGATTAATGCACCGCTTAAGATGTTCATGGCCAATATTATCATATGCCTTTGAAACATCCAGGAACACCACACAGCAGCTAGTTGTCTTTGTTTTAGCATTCCTGAGGCAACCATTAATAATTGAGGTATTAACATGTGTACCAGGGAGATTAATGAATCCCCTTTGATGTACGGAGAACTCTACAAATGAACGTAGCCGCCTGTCAATCACTTTTTCTATAATACGTCTGATTACTGAATATATGGTGATAGGTCTCCAGTTACTTATTTCTTCAGCACATCCTCCTTTGTGGAGAAGTACTGTTCTTCCTGTTTTGAATATATCGGGGCATTTCTTAAATTTGAGCATAGCGTTTGCAAGGAGACTCAACACTTTTGATGTTTTAAGTTCCTTCACAGCTCTGATAATTACTCGGTCAGGACCAGCTGTTGTATCTGCTCGTACTCTGGCAAGAGCTGAATTAATTTCAGAATCTTCAATTTCAATGTCTTCCTCTGTACAAACGGCTTCTGTTGGTTGCAAGTGTGCTAATTCATTCTCTTTTCCAAATAAATCTCGAAAGTGTTCGAAAACTGTGGATACGGGAATTCTACATTCTGTGCCATTTTGATTATTCATAATCATGCGTACGACTTTGCGCCTTTGATTGAAATACTGATATTGCGCTACTTCATATTGATATTTTGTCCTAGTTTTGTCTCTGCTTCGCTTTGTTAACCTTGATGGATTTTTCGTCTTAGAATATGTAGTTGTATGACCCCCCCCCCCCCTGTCGTTTTCTCCGCGCATTATAATAGCGAATAGCTGGATGTTTGGGTCCTGAGAGCGAACTGATTGCCTCAGCCAAGAATTCCGTTAGTTCAACACTAACTGTCTCGAAAGCTTGAATATCACCTTTAGTTATGACGTCCGTGAATTTTCGTTCAAATTCCTTTATAGCATCTAATTTGGAATCTAACGCAGCCGCACCTTCGCTATTAGCGCTAGTTGATACATAATCAATTTCTTCATTCAGCAAGTGACTACCACCTCCATCGGATTTATGCAAACTTTGATCTGAGGTATTATATTTTGACGTTAAACCTCTACGATAAACCTCTGGATGTGCTTTACTTACATGAATTGCAACAGATTTAAACATCTTCCCACAAATATCACAGGTATTGACTCGAGTAGCACTATTTGGGCGACACGAATCAGAGTTTTGAGTCAGGTTAAGTGTGTTTTTGTCTGACATTTCAACATTAAATACTGCTACTCCAGAAATACTATACGGTAAGATAATCTTCTATCATCAGTTTTCCGTTCCCTGCGTATATTTATACAGAAAAAGACAAAGTCCTTATGGATCAAATATCGGTAAACAGCACCTTAATCAGCATCCAATAACCTATTTGTTTAACCTACTAATCGCAGCCATAACCATAACCTTATATATTTGTCCATTGATTGTCTTCAGGAAAGATCAACCAACATATAGATACGCGCGGGTCTAGACGTCAGGAGTCTTAGGCATCAAGGTGGCTGTGGAATTTCACGATCATTGACGCTAGGAACTACGAAATATCCAATCAATATCAAACAACATGGCTGCTATTTGTGATATCGAAACACAAATACAAATTGATTCAACCACCCGAACAAAATAACACCAATCCGCAAGATAACATGAACCAACACCAACAATCCTTGAAAACATGCGATGATCCCTAAAAAAAGATATGAAATACCATCAAAAGGCAAATCCGCGGCACCACATTGCAACCCAGGTCTTATCACGGCCTTCTATTGTTCTACTTTGGTCGGCAGTAGATAGGGGCAGCTTAAGGTTATACAGAACCCAGTATGATGTATTACTTCAACTCAAGGTAGACCGGGCATTGCCTACGCACGATGGACACAAGAAACCAAAGTAGAGTTCCTCGCGTCGGCTAAGCAGCGGATGAGACTGGAAACCTTACTGGAGCTTCTTAACGCCTCGAGTACAGGTCGTGAACTCTGCTCCCAACACTAACTTTAAATAGAAAGTAGGAGTAATGTCCCATCTCCAAGGTTCCAAAACAGGAGCTACTACAACCTACAGTCTTACTAACAGCCATTGTTCCTGTCGGCCCTTTTAGACAACATTGTCTCAATGGAGATCATTACCTTCCTCACACGTAAACATCACCTTACCGTACGTCAAGTTAAGAACATTGCACACTGACATTCAGTGGCGTCGCTAGACAGGCGCGGATCTAGAGTTTGGTTTGGCGGGGTCAGAGAATCGAAATTGTTAAGAAAAATGGTATCACTAAAAACGCAATCACAAAATATACAAACGTACAAAACCAGACCAATTTTTTTGCAAGCTACATGGATAGAAATTTGATGCGTTTAGCGCACCAAAAATATTCGTACAAATTGCAACGGCGTGTTTTGCGACTTTTACATCGAGCTTCGAGAAAAGTATCAAGGTAACCTACGTTACGTTACAGTTTCGGCAAGTCGAGTTGGTACCGACAAAGGGAGAAAGTCACAGCTTAAATTGCCTACCAAGCTTGCAGTTTGGACGTCGGCAAAATTTTTTGGTGCGAAAAAAGCCCCAAATTCCTATCCGTGCGTTGCTGCACATTCGTCGTGACATCACTATAAACATCGATTCGGTAATCACAAGGTTTGCTAAACAAAATAGACGAGTTGATTTTGTTATATAAATAATCGTTTTTATAAAACAGGTATGAAGTTGTAAATATGTACAGTACAGTTGTAACGGAACATAATAATTGCAATAAAGATATTTTCAGTATTGAATAAAATGAAAAAAAAAAACAGTTTTTCAGTTAAAATTCGTTAAGTTTTATTTGTCAGGTTATTGTGTTTTTGTTTTTTGAGTTTGCAAAAAGCATTTGGTCTCCGTTGGGGGGGGGGGGGGTCATGACCCCCCGTGACCCCCCCCCCTCACCCCCCCCCCCCCTTGAATCCGCGCCTGTCGCTAGATGGGGCGAACTCCTAACGAAGTTTATCAGACATATTCAAAGTATATAGTTCCTTTTCCGAACATATATTAACTGATACTAACACATTCATTCACCAGCCTCTCTTTTTGACATTCTTATTTCAGTAGCATCAACAGAATATGTTTACCTAGAAGGACACGCGGTGCGGTAGAAATTACACGTAGGGTGGCGAGAGGGAAGAGAGTCAATGTTTTAGCAGTGACTGACTTCACTTATTAATTTGTTAAATCCTAAAAATAAATCCACCGTTATAGAAATTGCGAACTTCCGTACCGTAATTAACAATCTTAATCACTTTTTCTGTAAAATCGTTACGTACAGTGAAAAAATCGCTGGATCACTTCATCGATAGAGGCCGTTTATTTCTTTGAGTGACTACAGACAGTAGCGCAGTAAGAAGTACTTACGGTAATGCCTCCTGTGTGGACGCCCCCAACCCTCCTGAAATTCTGGGACAACATTTAACTGAAGTGCCCTACAGATGTTAAAACTCCGCCACGTCGTAAAACTTACCCTTGTGCAGGGATTACTACCAGCTCAACAGATGTGTTAAAAGTGTTGCCTGTTAATGCTACGGCACAGCGTAAAACCCACCCTCGCGCGAGGTTCCTCCTGGGCTTCCCAAAGAAAATATTAAAAGATTGCCTGTTGGAGCTATCACTTTGCGTAAAACCTTGAGCTAAAATTGATTTATTAATTTAATATATGCCAAACTGTTTCGCAAACTATTGTAATTAAGACATTATTTACTCAGAGTGCATCAAATCGTCACTTTCTGTGCAATAGTCGCTGGATTCCTTTATCGATTGAAGATTTTTGTTTGAGTGGTTACTGGTAGTTTCAATAGCTTCGATCCTCACTTAAAAAATAGGACATGTATAATTATTCACAGCTAAAAGAAATTCAAGTCACTTGATTTTGTGACAAACTCGCTAGATTAGCAATACTTACACCTTAAACTAAAAAAAGGTGATGTTCTATTTCATTATTGAAGCCAGTACATTTGTATTAGTACCAAACTTGTTCTGATAGATAGGCCTACCTTTTGTTAATATGATAGGTGAAGAAATGATGATTCTAACACAAAATTAAGGACATAACAAACACCCGAGGTCAGACTTGAACTGGCAGATCCTAAGCCTCACACACTCGCCCTGAGCTACCTACACCTGATGACTTTTGTACGTTGATTGGAATCGAGTGATGGTATAGGAATGTATTTTATTATATGTTCAGTGAATACTACAGTATTATACGTAACTAGCAACCCACCCCGGCTTCGCCTGGGAACAGTTATGAATGCTAGGTGATAGGCTACTTTTAACCGAGGTCTTATAAGATTTTCTGGTATACGACATTAGTCGTTTTCCCTCCAGCAGTGAACACGAAAGCTAGCTCCTAAACTGTCGCCTCAGTAATTGAATGGAGATTGTTGGAAGAAATGTAAACGTAAACATACTTAGTTATTGTTGTTTTAAGGGGCGGAACTACGAGGTCATCTGCCCCTAAGACCCACTTACAGTGGGCGATATATTGAAGATAGAGATATGTTGTTGCGGACTGTTTTGTAGAATTTGTCATGCTGAACAATTCTTACACTCATAGTATATAGATCGTTTTAACGGTTTGCCCAACGTAAGCTTAAGAAGCGCACGGACGCCAAATTTTCTTTCGACCTTTTCACTGAAATCATTACTGCTTGGCTTCCTTTGAACATAAATAAATTCCTCGAGATATCCCTTACAGATTGGTGAAAACCACATCAAAATCCATCCAGTGGTTCTCGAGATTACCCGTGACATCCAAGAATCGGGGACTTTGATTTACACCAAGTAGAGATAGCATTTTGTGATTGGTTTTATATCTCATTCAAAAAATATTCTAGGGGGCAATCGGGGTGGCATGACCTATATCTTATATCTACCCAAGCCCACCCAGTGTCGACGTCTCAGTTAACAAAACCATATTTCTACACAGGCGTGTGGAATAATGCATCCTCTTTCTACAGTATATTGTGCAAGGATGTTGTTTAACCTCAGTGCACAAAATTTCTTGTACAGTATTGTTACGGGGCTTCGTTACTTATGGTTACTAATGGCACTCGCTCGATACCTACATAAAATCCGAGTGGACGTAACCTAGGAGGGCCCCCTAAAGACCCTTTGCATCACAAGGGTAGCGCACACCCCTAATGCCTACCACCTACCTCGTTAAAAAATATTAACGGATTGTAGATGCAATTCACATACGAAAATTTGTAGTCACAGTAACACTAGATGTATTGACATTTTGTAGCTTTTCAGTCGATCAACACGATTGTGCCCAATGAATGGGCGGAGTACAAGATACAAATATATAAATAGCCTACACTCCTGGAAAGAATTACATGTAAGTTATTAGTTAATATTCACAATTAGATTAAATTGTGAATATTAACTAATACGAATAAGTTACATGTAATTTTTCCCAGGAGTGGAGGCTATTTATATATTTGTATCTTGTACTCCGCCCATTCATTGGGCACAATCGTGTTGATCGACTGAAAAGCTACAAAAAGTAAATTTGTATAGGCGACACTGAAAAAAGAATGGCTTCAAATCTCTACACTACATTTAATCAAATACAAATCGTCCACCTCGTTGCGTAGTGGCTACCATTTTTGACTGTCACCGTGGAGGCAAGAGTTCGATTCCCGGCTCTGCCAAAAAAAAATTCTGGTCTGAGGGCTAGAACAGGGTACACTCAGCATCGTTAGACAAAACTGAAAAGAGGTGGGTTCGATTACTACCCCAGCCATCCAGGAAGTGGTTTTCCATTGTCTCCCACTTCTACTCCAGGCAAATGTCGGGATGGTACCTAACTTGAGGCCACGGCCACTTCCTGTCCAGATTATACCTCAATTACAAATACAGTACACACATTATTAGTACAAACATCACAGTGGCACAGGTTATCGTATAAATTCTACTCACACCCAAGTACACGAGGCTACATGACCACGATGTCGCAAAGACCTGAAAGAATCAACAACAAATGCAAATCAAAGGTTTTCTTTCCATTGCTATCAAATAGGCGTGATTCTCGGTTTCCAGACAACAATATCGCTAAAGAATATCTTAACGATTGGAAGAGATAATGACTAAACTATAAGATTTATATTTATATTTTTAATGAAAAAAATCCACAGCCTGCTTCCAGTCTCCGACCGGGTCAGGAATGGAATGGATGAAGCCCCCATCTAGCGGCGAGGATATGAACTGTGCCGGCTGCCGAGGCCTGACGCACTCCTCTGGGGCAATGATTAAATGAATGACAGATGAAATGAAATGATAGTGGCGAGTGTTGCTGGAATGAAATTTTGACAGGGAAAACCGGAGTACCCGGAGGAAAACCTGTCTGCCTCCGTTTTGTCCAGCACAGATCTCACATGGAGTGACCGGGATTGGAACCACGGACCCAGCGGTGAGAGGCCGGCGTGCTGCCGCCTAAGCCACGGAGGCTTATATTTTTAATGATTAATTTTAACCATTGACATGTTAATAGTTAATCCCAAGTGCAGACTGCGCCTACTCCGGTGAGTGCAGGAGCTAACAGGTCGAAGGACACAAGGAACTTGGGAGTGCTGGATATCCCTGACTATATTTAAATGGGTTACGCCGGATACATATTAATATCAGCAACCTTTGCCAATGCAAATTAATTCATATCTACATCACTAGCGCCTGCATGCAGGAACATGTCTTATCTGCTGGTCGAACAAAAGCTGAAACTAGTTACAGCTGTTGGCGGGAAACATCCTTTGTTCTGAATAGCGTCATTTCCTGGTCAAACTTGCGAAACATCTGCGAAACGTTGCGCTCAACTGGACTGCTCAGTTGTGTTGTAGTCTTCCACGTGAGATAGGAGAAAGAGCTGGCAAACTAGTAGTATCGTTTATTGTGGAAATTACTTGCTATGCTAAATACAATGTACCTGAAGTGTCAATGCGATCCGCACAGGAGTAAAAAAAATCCAATTGTAAAAATGAAAGAAAACCTCGTGGGTAGCAGTTACCATTCTTGGCTGTCCCCCATGAGGTGTAGGTACAGTTTCCGGCTCTGTCAAGAAATGTAATTCTCGTTTGAGGGTTGGATCGGGTTACACTTTGCCTCGTGAGGCAAAACTGAGTAGAAGTGGGTTCGATTCCCACCTCAGCCATCCTATAGAAGCGGTTTTTGCATGGTTTCCCCACTTCTTCTCGGGAAAATGACGAGATGGTTCCTAAATGAAGGTCACGACTCACTCCTTCCCAATCCTGGTAATCTCAGCCCTGTTTAGTTGGGCGTGTATAGAATTTGTCAATCTCTGTTATTGTGCTGCCAGAAGAAGTGTGTATAACTGAGCTAGGATGTGAAGGAGGCAGCCGTGGCCTTAAGTAGACGTAAGAAACCACTGTAAACCACCTCTATGATGACTGAGATGGGAATCGAGCTCACCTCCTGTCACTTTTGCCTCACGAAGCTGAGTGTACCCCGTTCTAATCCTCAGGCTTGAATTAAATGTCTTGCCATAGTCGAGAATCGAACACGAACCTCTCGGGCGGCAAACACCACTTTATTTACCATCATGATAAACATACGCTAATGTCAATTCCGTTATTTGTTACTAACCAACGTCACCTTCCATTGTAGCAAAGCTGAAAAGGCGACCACTGACAAGACAGATGTGTTCAATCCTTGACAGTAACCTACGGCAGTCGGGAGTTTCCGCCAACACAAAGTTCCTCATTTCTCTACTAGAAAGCGCTATAGTGTTGAAGGAGGTTAGATATCTAACCAACTTGACTTTCATAGCTCTTCAAGGAACAACAAAATTCGACATGCAAGCTACCCTCTGGGTGTCAAATTACAAAGCTTGCACCCGGCACCCGAGGCCATACGATATTATTATTATTATTATTATTATTATTATTACCTACGGCAGTTTTTGGGAAGTTTCCTTTCTCAAAGCCACAACCGGGTCCTCCACGGTAATCATCCAAATTACCGTAAAAATATTATTCACGCTATTAAAATACCACAAAAACACAGGTTATCAGACACTGTTATAATGCTCCGAAAATATGCGGGCCGATTACCACGATGTTCCAAGTCTCTAAATGAAACAAATACTTTAACATTCAATTATTGTAACCCGAGCTGATTCTGACATTGCTTCCACTTGGTTTTGTCAGGGTCCTCTCGCTTTTCTTTCTCATCCGACTTATTGAACAACTATTGTCCTCCGATCCCGACTAACATAACGTGTGTAAATGTTGGGATGTCTTTTCATTTTACCACCTGTTGTTGCCTTCTTCTTCGAAGGGTTATAAACATTACATTATTCTCGTGGAGCTGGATGTTAAACCATTCAAGTGGTTGGGTCCAAAATTTACGTGACACTGCACCTACTCCGGAGTACTAGGTTCGAAACCAAATGTTGGGTTTGTATATGGATCATGGCTAATTCTGCGCTCCAGGTTCATATCTCAGCCTAAGCGAAATATAATAACAATAATAATGTTATTGGTTTTACGTCCTTTTTAATTACTCTGGGTTTTAGAGACGCCGGGGTACCAGAAATTTGCCTCGAAGGGGATTCTTAACGTGCCAGTAATTCTACTGACACGGCTCCCTCGCATTTATGAACACTCAAATGCCAGCTGACTGCGCCAGAATTCGATCCTGCAACATTGGGTAAACGAATTATGACAGGACAATAAGGAAGAGACACCTGCCACAGAATCGATTAAACATACCGTACCGTTAATGTCCTCTGTATGATCAATTACCATAGGCCAGAAAATAAACAAACTAAACAATATAACATTACAGATACCACCCACAGCCTTCAGACCTACACAGGCTGTTTACCGCAATAACACTTTCCCCCAAAGGAGAAACAACAATAATTACGGTACGGTACCAAACGGATAATAAACTTTTCTAATTCAGGGTAATGCATGACCCGCCAGAAGTGAAGTGCAATTAGTTTATGGCTGGGAAGGAGAGGATGAGTTGTTGGTGTTCTTATTAAGTTATATTATCATTATGTCAACACGAATCTTGAAGATAGGAGAAGGTGAAATCCAGACCAGATAACATTAGCATATTAAAAACAATCCACAATATTCCTTTTTATATCTTCGTGCTCGAGCTGCAATCCAATACCAGTAGGCTACACGAGAAAAATCTTAATATCAGAAACGCTGTTTTAAGAATAACTATAATTGGTTTTTCAAGACTGCATTGCTGACCAAGGAGGCTTTCGGCTATTAGGTCTTGTATTGTAGGCCTACATACGACGTAATAGCTGAAAGCCTCCTTTTTCTTCATAGGTAGCCTATACATTCTTAATAAAATTCGAAAACTATTTTCAGCAGCTAAAAATGATCAAATAACATTACTGCTAATGACAGACTTCTACAAATACTAATGCTGCAGTTAAATTTGAATCTTTTTGCTTATTGTTGTCAACAGGTTTAACTAACAATAAAAGAAAAACGTTTATTGAGATATTTCACTCACCGAATTACTTGGAGGCTGTTTGATTTCGAAGCAGAGTAATCCTTCTACGAAATGCAGTAATGTAGACTGTTTCACGTGTCACGCACTGCACACACAACTACTGTATTAACACGCGCGGACCGGACTGGCAGTGACGAACCAGACAAACACAACCTCCACGATCCAGCGCTCGCTCCAGACTGGCTGGCCGCACGCAACGCAGTGATGTCACCGCTACGTCTAGTCTCGTTATGGATTTCATGTACTGCTCCAAGGACAAACATGAAAGTATTGCTCTGTTTCAACCTGCTATAATAACTTCCTCACTTCTGAAGGGCATCAGGTCGCCAACACCATGAGATGCTCATTGTTGAACTGATAGTATCTTGTCTCCTCAACAATGTCTGTCGGAAAAAGCAGTTCTATTTCTACCGCTTCCCCCTTCCGATGTTGGAACAGCTGTTATTAGTTGGCTACTGTCGTTCTCAGACACTTCTGGAGTTGAATAGCCCTCTGCTTGTTCCATTTAGTTAGAATACAAGTCTGCTCAAACATTTAGTAGCCCAGTAGAGATAGCATTTTGGCTTGCAAAAGGTGGGGTAATTATGATTTTCAGGTATGTTGTACGTATTGTCCCTCTCGTGAAAATTCCAAGTTTTCAACCTCCCCCTCCTTGTGTGTTGTTCGCCATCTTGAAAATACCGCCAAGAAAAAGCCTCTTTTTTACTCCGTAACTTAGGCTACTTCCAGTGCTTTTTAGGCAAAGTACTGTCATTAGATTACCAAATATTGTAAAGAACGCTAAATTTCCTGCAAGTTTCTTATGTAACACGTTGGAAAATTCGGAGCAGGTACTCAGATATGGGGACGTGATCATTTGCAAACATGTAAAAAAGAAACGCCAAAAGTTAGATTATGTCAGTGGTTTCGCCTTAATAACTTTCTTTTAGTGCAGTTTAGTGCAAAATGCATAATAACCAATATTGGACTGGAAACTGAAAAGAAACCTGATTATATCTACTGAAAATACACTACTAACTTACCTCTGTTCAAATCAGTGTTCCTGAAGGTAATATCATCTTTAATCATTAGCCTATGTATGTACTATAAATTATACGTGAAGTTCATGGGATTCATTCAATTTATGGGGAAGAATGAATTTTTTGAAGAAAAAAAAGACATAAATTTTCAACATATTTCGACAAAATACAATTTGAAAATAGATCTTAAATTTTATTTTAATAATACGGTATAAAAATAATAAGTTAAAAATGTATCAGTTTTTGTTGTTTAGGCTTAGATTTGGCTGATGCATATAATTCATTGACTTACTTGACTTATGTCCTGTGTCCCCTTTCGGAGCAAAGGGCTGCAACAAAGATCCTCCATTGGTGTCTTCTACTGGCAATCTGTTCTAGATATGCCCAGGATTTGCCTTCTTTCCTCATCTCTTCCTCCACGCTTCTTTTCCAGGTCACCTTAGGTCTTCCCATTATGTTCCAACATCCAATTTTCGTAACCTACTTCATGCTAAAGATCGTCATCTTTTTATCCGTCCAGATTTTCCCTGTTGCATTTTCAGTAATAATGTTTTCTCGGAGATGCGGGTTATTGGCCTACTGTGGGGGGGCTGCCCCTTAGCGTCTGTGCCCACCTTCTGGTTACTTCACGATTTGATGTTCGTCGCTACTCCCTGTGCTTCTGTTGTTAATTTAGATCTCTACAGGGTGTAACCAGACTCCCTCCTCCTTTCTCAATCGGGCTTGGGACCGGCTATGGCGGAGTTATATAATTCGACCATTAGGCAGTAGATCGTCTAACTCCTAGATTCCCAACCTGTGGTCCGCGGGACTGTTCCAGGTGGTCCGCGGTAAGATTGAGAAAGTAATAATAAATAATAATGCATTATATTTCCGTATGCAACAGAACATGTTATATGTAACAAGTTTTTCAACACAACAAATAAAGAAAACCAGACGTTGCATTGTTTGGTTTGGTGCAATGACCTTTTGAAGGTCGAGCTTCCCAACCCCCACCCAAGACCGGACCCTCACTACCACTGCGCCTGCGCTATACTGTGGCAAAGACTACTGTAGTCTGCGTTACGTGAGTTGCTGTTCTGTTTACAGTTTGATCTCGTCCTGTTTACATTGTGCAAATTGACGTTTGTTCTTTACGTACCTATATAGTGATTTTCAGTAGGTTCATTAGTGAACACAAGTAGTATAATTCGCTAGACTTTGAATATTGCGTAATCCTGATGACGTCATGGGATGACGTCATGGGTCCTTAGAGCGAGCACGTGGTCCAGGAGCGAGCATGTGCAGTGCACGTGTTAGCGTGGGAAGAGGTTGACCTTTTGGCTTGTTTATGTGATGGTGATAAAAAGTTAATGGGTGTTGACGTCATGTGGTTGTTTATTAGGATGTTAACCGTCATCTGACACTCATGCGAGTGTGAGCATGTGTGCCACTATCAACAATCCACACATGTGGTGTGCAGCTGTTATTGTTTTTGCTTAGGATGCTAACCGTCATTTGACACCCGTGCAAGTTTGACCATGTGCAGCAGTGTGATTGATCTCGTCTGCTGTGTTCGCGTGAGACAGAGTTGACCTTTAACGTCATTGGCTAAGAATGTAATCTTTGACTTCTTTAAGCAATAGTGGAAAAAAAGAAATGTTTGCAGCATATGGTTTCTGGAGTGTGGGTGGGGGTGAAGGATATATAAATGGACGAGTGCATGGAAGAGTTTAACTTCTACTTTTGCGCGAAGAGTGTGTGTGTGAAAGAAATAAAGAAAGTCAACGACGAGGAACAAATTGTGTGATGGAAGCTCTAACGAAGTTCAATAACTTATCATCTTGTACTGAGTATTCTAATAAGAAACTAGCAGAACTAGTCATTGATTTACCATATGTGGTGCAAATTATTCGCCCCGTACAGACGAGGTTTGGAAGAAAAATAGTGGTGGACATTAACATTGAAGATGAAGTAACAAGTGTATTTCTACCAGCAGTATTTTCGAAATTAAGCGCATCAGAGATCGATGAACTAAACTCAATGGGAGGCACACTGATGCTGGTGTATTTGGGGGTGAAGAACCGCTCACATCAAGTCATTTTGAAACAGTACTCGAGGGCAAACTGATGACGGTGTATTTTGGGTTGAAGAACCGCTCACATCGACATGTTTTGGTGAGTATTGGATTATATATTATGTATTGATTGATATAACGATTGATATATTTAGTTGCTAATTATTTCTTAATTTGTTTAATTTTTCAGATTATCTAAATAAACTAATAAAACAACCAGCATAATGAAGTGGAAAACTGTTAATTTCCTGAGTGGAACTGAACATCGATCGCACCCGCTAATAGAGTATCATCGTGTATGCTTTCAACAACCGGAAGAAGAGGAAGAAGATGATAACGAGGTGAGTCGTAATGAGAAAGAAGCTTGTTTTAACAAATGGACATCTTCGAGTGGAATTTCAACATTTTCAGTCTACGTTACCAATGTTAGCAAATCAGAGGATAGTCAGCGAGAGGTGACAGAAACAGTTCTAAGATATCTATTGAAAGAATTATGTGAAGATGAACATTTTATTTGTTTCTTCGGATACAATACATTTGATGAAGTTTTCAAAATAGAATTTTCCATGACGTGTTACGATGTAACAAAATTGAATGTGTATAGAAACAATTTGCTTGGTAAACTTCAGGATGAATTTCCTTTTGAGGCTGTTCATTGTTCATTGGAGATTACAGGCAGTAATTTATCACAATGGCTTGAATATACTTTAAAAGATTATAGGTTTATGGTAAACCGATGTTACAGCAACTGCTGGTGGTGTATTAACAATAGTGCAAATTGGACGTATGCTTAGACATCAGTGATGGTACACCAACTGTTGGTGGTGTATTAACTTTAGTGCAAATTGGACATTTGCTTAGACAACAGCAACAATGACCTCGCCTCCTAGCAAACGTAGAAAGGTTGATATTGTATTACATAATAACAGTGAAAATATAAGAAACCAATTGGACAATGCATTTGAAAGTGTTTCTAATTTTCGAAGTGAACTAAACGGTGCTATTTCAGTATCATACCAAATCGGGGAAAACACTCAAACCGAGTTGATTGAGAACAGTGATGAGTTGATTGAATGTTGGAGAGTTATTAGTGAGCACATATTGCAACAAGCTGTGAATTTCAAAGAAATTACAATTCAAATAAAGGATGAATCTTTCTTGAGCTGTGAGTTAATTGAAACGGCATTCAATTCTAGAGTGTACACACTTGCATTATCAAATGTTAAGAATGAGTTTTTGGATCCTCGCGAATTTTTAGCGAATGCTAATATTTGGTTTACAAAGTATGTTAAGAAAGCGTTAACTGTACAAGCTTTAAAGGTGAATTCAGTTTTGTGTGCACAATACGTGCTTCGCGACATATCAGAAACAAAATATTTTGCTATCAAAAATGAGGTAGTTTTCGAGTATACTGATTTAAATGAATTTTATAATAAGAATATCATTGAAGGTACATTGACAAAAATGAGCGAATTTGAAGTAAATGGTTCCGGGTGGGCTTTAGAAAAAATTCATAGTTTGAGAATTAATATAAATAAATATGTTGGATTTCGAGTAGGAATGTCCAATACTAGTAGATTGCCTGATGTAATAGTCAATAAACATGCAGTGCTAAATTTGTATGATACAAAGGAAGCTTGTTTTGCGTGGAGTGTGGTTGCTGGTTTGTATCCAAAAACTCGAAACGTGAATCATCTTTCTTCCTATCCTAATTACAGAGATGTTTTAAATTTAGATGGAATTCCAATTCCGATGGAAATGAAATATTTAAACAAGTTTGAAAACCAAAACAATATTTCTGTAAATGTGTATGGAGCACAATATGATGAAAACAATTGGGTATGTATGGGAACAAACGAAGTAAAAGGAAAAAAAACTTTTACTATTGTACCTTTGTATGTATCAGATAAAGTATATGAAAGGAGTGTAGACTTATTGATGTTGCAGATTGGAAACAGTGAAAGTTATCACTTTTGTTTAATTAGAAATCTTGCTCGCCTTGTGCGTTCAAGCGTCACTAGCACTCAGAGAAGGATTTATATATGCAGACGTTGTTTGTCATATTATTTTCTTGAGGATGAGTTAAATGTTCACTTTGCAGACTGTAAACAGTTTCCTGTTGCAAAAAGCATAATGCCGACTGATGAACAAAGATTTGTTAATTTTACAGAATTCCGAGTTAAAGATACAGTTCCATTTATAATATATGCAGACACTGAATGCGTCTTGTCTCCAATTTCCTCCTGTTTTCCAAATAGTGACATTCCTAACTCTACTTTAACACATAAACATATTCCTTACAGCATTTCTTTATACCTTCATTGTAATTTCGATAGTGAATTGTGCAGTTTCAAACTCTTTAGGGGAAATAATTGCATTGAATTGTTTGTAAAGGAACTTTATAGTATTGTGGATAAACTTCAAACATATTACTTATCGGTTAAGCCAATGTTAAAGATGACCGAAAATGAAGAAAGATTATTTTTGTCAAGTAAAATGTGTCACATTTGCGAGAAACCGATTGCAGTTAATGAACTCAAAGTACGCGATCATTGTCACTTAACTGGAAAATATAGAGGAAGCGCACACAATAGTTGTAATTTAAATTACAAAGTAACAAAGGTTTTGCCTATAGCATTTCATAATCTAACGGCCTATGATGGACATTTTATAATTAAAGAAATTTGTGAGAAACGTGATGGAGAGGTGTTACATAATCCTGGTAATATAAGTTTGTTGGCGGTGAATATGGAACGTTATAAAGGGTTTACAAAGTATGTACGGGTTAAGAATGGATTCATTCAGTTAAGATTTTTCGATACATATAATTTCTTGTCCTGTTCACTAGATCAATGTTCATCTTCGTTAAGTGAAGATTCAAAGCAAATAACTCGACGTTATTTTAATGATGATGATGCACAGTTTCGACTTACTGCGAGAAAAGGCGTGTTTCCCTATGAATACGTCACGAGTATGGATGTACTTAACGAAACTAAATTACCTGAAATATCCAAGTTTTATAGCAGTCTTAATGATCAAACAATATCGAATGAAGAGTATGAGTTTGCTCAATCGGTGTGGGAAACGTTTTCATGTCAAACATTAGGAGAATACGCCGATTTGTATTTAAAAGTTGACACACTTCTTTTGGCGGATGTCTTTGAAAATTTTAGATCGAATGGCATGGAAACTTATGGCATTGATGCAGCTCATTTTTACACTGCTCCATCTATGTCTTGGTGTGCTATGAAAAAGATAACCAACGTTCAACTTGAATTGCTTCAAGATATTGATATGTTACACTTTTTTGAACGATCTATTCGAGGAGGAAATGTTCAGTGTATAACACGACATGCGATTGCTAATAATAAGTATATGAAAACTTATGATGAGAAAAAGCAAGAGTCCTACATAATGTACTTTGACGTTAATAATTTATATGGATATGCGATGATGGAATATCTTCCAACGGGCGGGTTTAAATGGGTTGCAAATGTTGAAGGCTTTGATGTTTTAACTATTGATGATACTTCAGAAATTGGATATATTTTGGAAGTAGATTTGACTTATCCTCAAGAGTTACATGACAAACATTCAGATTACCCTCTATGTCCCGAAAAGTTGACAAAGCTAATGGCTACCCTAGATAATAAAGAACGTTATGTTTTGCATTATAGATTGTTAAAGCAATGTATTCAACTAGGAATGAAATTAGATCGTATTCACAGAATAATTGAATTCAATCAGAGCCAATGGCTAAAACCATATATTGATGTGAACACCGAGAAACGAAAACATGCCAAAAATGATTTTGAAAAGAATTTTTATAAATTGATGAATAATGCAATTTTTGGTCGTTCACTGATGAATGTGAGGAAGTTAAGGGACATCAAATGGGTCACCAAATGGCATGGAGCTTGTGGTGCTAGGTCTTTAATAGCTAAGGCTAATTTTAAACATAGAATTATATTCGATGAACAATGTATGGTCATCGAGATGAGTAGACTAAAGATTTTTCACAATCAACCAGTATATGTTGGTGCATCTATATTAGATTTGTCTAAATGTAAAATGAATGACTTTCATTACAATGTTATTTTAGCAAATCCTGAATCAAATGTGAGGTTGTTATACACAGACACCGATAGTTTTATGTATATATTCTATGATGATATTTATGAGTTCATGAAACAGCATTCAAATTTGTTTGATACTGGAAACTATGAAACAAACAATCCTTTTGGCATTGTGAGACAAAATAAAGGTGAAATTGGTTTAATGAAAGATGAAAATGCTGGAAGGATTGTTGAAGAATTTGTGGGGTTACGACCCAAAATGTATGCAATAAAATTGTGTGATGAAATGAATAGCTTGTGTAAGGCTAAAGGCATTAAGAAGAGTGTGAGTAAAAGTATGAATATTGATGAGTATCGAAAGTGTCTTTATAACAGAGAAAAAGTCAACAAAGTTCAAGTTTGTATAATTTCAAAATCTCATTCTGTATTTACTGTTCGGCAAAATAAGTTGGCAATTTCATCAAACGAAGATAAAAGACACATAACTGAAAACGGAATTGATACTTTACCGTTTGGTCATTTTTCTCTGAAAAAATGATTAGAAACAAATTTGAGATTAAAGCACTTCATCTCACTTACTTTATTTCTTTCACACACACACTTTTATGCTGTTAATAATAATACTAATTTTTTGTGTGTTCCTTTGCTTATGAAAAAAAAGAATAAATAATAACCCCAAATTTTGTGTGTATTATTTAAAAAAAAAACACCTCCCCCCACCATTCCCATTTTCCAGAAATATATATGTATAATTACTTTATATTACATATCATTTAGTAATGGTGCGTTGTAAGAGGAGCAACTCTACCACTCAATATAAACGAACAGGAAGTGGATCATTAATCAGTCGTGTACTTAATAAAACTATTGATAATTTACCCGTGGAATTACACATCCCGGGATATGAATATTGCGGACCAGGAACAAAATTAGAAAAGCGATTGAGCCGTGGTGATCCAGGAATAAATATATTAGATAAAGCGTGCAAAGAGCACGACATTGCTTACGCAAAGCATAAAGATTCAAACAAAAGAAGAGAGGCTGATGAAATTTTAGCTTCAAAAGCTTGGTCTCGTGTAAAATCCCGTGACGCATCATTTGGAGAGAGAGCGGCTGCACTAACAGTGGGTGGCATCATGAAAGCTAAGTCTAAGATTGGAGGAGGTAAGCGAAACTTAAATAATAAAAAAAAACAAGAAAAGATTAAAAAAAAGAAGAAGAAGAACATCGAAAAAGCAAGGTGGTATTTTACCCCTACTTCCGATATTTGCAGCCTTGTCGGGCTTGGGGGGTCTAGCAGGCGGAGCAGCAGGGGTGGCGTCTGCTATAAACAAGGCGAAAGCTGCTCAAGAAGAACTAAAAGAAATGAAAAGACACAATCGAATGATAGAAGCAATGCGAGGAAAAGGAGGTCAAGGCATTTATTTAAATCCTCCTGCATACAAAAGATAATTAACCAAATACCAAATAAAGCATTAAGTAATTTCGATTTAGCTAAATACGCACATCAATTAAAGATTCCAAATTTTAGAGGAGTCTTTATGCGAGATACGTTACCAAGATATCCTCGAAAAAATGAAAACTGTATTGTCAACCTTGAACCGATGGATAAATCCGGTTCACATTGGGTAGCTTTCAGTAAACATGGTAAATATGTGCATTATTTTGATAGTATTGGTAATTTAAGACCACCATTTGAAATTTTAACATATCTTAAAAATTGCTATCTACAATATAATTTTCATTCATATCAATCGATTACTTCTTCGATTTGTGGACATTTATGTTTAGTCTTCTTGTATTGTATAAATAAGGGAAACACAGACCGTCTTTAAACATTTCAAAGATGGCTTTCGAAAGACGGATAACTCTTGAAGGTAAAGGCTCGAAGATTGATGTTACATTGGAGAACCCGATTCATCTTGTAGGAGCAGAGTTTTTTGAAATAGGACTTGCAGGATTGTATACATCTAATTCTATTCGAAATGTTACCAACAGAAATAATAAATTTCGCATTCATTTTACTAATTTTTTATCAATTGATTTAGTGGTACCACCGGGTATTTATGAATTTGAAGATCTAGCCTCGGCTTTTGATGATTTACTTAGTTATCACTCATTGTCGAAACTTATACCAGAACATTTAGAAAAAACAAAATTGTATGTGGAAGAGGATATAGATGGAAAAAGAGACAACCGTCTCGTTTTGTCTTCCCCGTTTAATATTGATTTCACTGTAGCCAACAGTGTAGCAGGGCCTTTAGGTATTGAAAAGAAAGTTTACCCTAAAGAGAATAAAAGAGAAATTGAAATTCATCGAAAAATAGAATCGATAATGAAGTTTGCAATTAACGAGAATAATAACATTTTGGCTATAAAGTTGAACGAAGCGGATAGAGCGATTTTAATAATACCCAATGCTAGCTATACGTTAAAACAATTAAGTGAAAAGATTGATGATTTATTAGTTGAACATTTATTAGGCGACAAAGACAAATTCCCATCATTTTATATTAATTATGATAAAGTCTTTTATCATTGTAAACTACATTCGAAAGTGTTTGCTATAGATTTTGGTGTTGCAGATTCTATTGCAGATTTGTTAGGCTTTTCTCATAGAAAGTTCAAGGCAAACACAACTCATCATTCTGAATATATGATAAAAATTAACACTGTTAATAGTATTCGAGTATGTTGCAACCTTGTGCTTGGTACGAGTTCTTATTTGAACCATAAACCAACACACTCTTTATATAATTTTAAAGCTCATGTTCCTGCTGGTTACCCGATTGTTGTACAACCAACAACGATTAATTTTTTGCCCATGAACACCAAGCTTATTCAACATGTATCTGTGCAACTTGAAGATCATCTTCAACAGCTCATTGATTTGCAAGATGAAGATTTAACTGTAGAATTAATTATTCGTCCAGCACGATATCTTGCTATATAAAGTAATGAAATACTGTTATGTTTTCATTCTACTTGAGTAAGCATACTAGAAAACAATCACAAATATGGTTATACTATATAATACTCAAAGTTTGAAAAAAAAAGAAGTCGACTCTGATTCGAAAAAATAATATAAATCAATCAGCTAAAATTTGTAAAAAAAAAAACAAACAACGACATCGCACCTTGAAATCTAAGAAACAGTTATCGAGTAACAACAAACAATTCTTACAGTCTTTAGGCTATCGCATACTTTAATTTCAATATAAATATATATGCAATTGTTAATCTTATTTAGTTTCTATCTATAGTTGAAGCTGTTAACATGTTTAACATAACAGATAAAAGAGAGGTTGACAACAGAGTTGTGCGACGAGAAGAAAGAGTTTATCAACCTTATTCAGCTAATAAATTCGAAAATAATGATGAAATTCGAATACCGATTCAAAATGAAGAAAACATAGTTTTATTATCAGAAGGTGTTCTTCACTTAGAAGGTCAAATTATTACTTCTAACATAAATCCAGCTGCTTCTACTACAGCGCATCCTGACCAAAATTTTGGGGCTAATCTTTTTAGCGAAATTCGCATCACGTTAAATGGTAAAGAAATTGATCGTACACGCCATCTAGGTATAACAAGTTCTATAAAAACCTTTGCATCATATTCAAAAAACGAATATACAGCTTTACAAAATGCCGGTTATTTTCCCTCTTTAACAACGCCAGCAAGTGAAGCAAATATTGTTGATAGTAACACAAAACGTTTTCATATAATACTTCCTTTAAGCAACCTGTTAGGAATAGCAGAGGATTACAGAAAGCCGATTTTAAACTGCAAGCATGAGGTAATACTTCTCCGATCGTCAAGTGACGCACGTGCGTTGCAATCGACAACCGAAAACGATCTTTCTAAGGTCAAGTTATTTAAAGTTTATCTAAAAATCCCCGTTTTATTATTATCGGACGAAGAACAAATTAAAAGATTAAAACTAATGCAGAAAAATATTCCCATTCAGGTTGGTTATCGATCGTGGGATGTTCACGTCTTGCCTTCTCTTCCTAGAACAACTAAATATAGTTGGACTGTAATGACAACTTCTGAAACTCAAAAACCACGTCAATTTTTATTAGGTTTTCAAACTAGAAGAAATTTACTAAACACATGCTCTTCCTATTTCGACCATTGTAACATTAAATCTATAAGAGTTTTTTTAAATTCAATTTTTTATCCCTATGAAATGCCAACTTCTGAAATTGCCATAAATGACTACAGCGAGTTGTATGACATGTTTGTTAAATTTCGTAATGTATATTATCAGATCGATGATGTTCGTTCAGAGACTCTGGTTTCACGAGATGAATTTAAGTCTCTTTGTCCGATTATTGTAATTAATTGTCTCGAACAAGTGGAAGCAGTGAAGACATCTTCAGTCGATGTGCGAATTGAAATCGAGACAAGTGAGAATATACCTGAAGATACAACTCTTTATTGTGTTCTTATTCATGATCGTCAAATATCTTACAGACCATTAACGAATGAAGTAATTATCTAAACCAATATTTGCTAAGTTATAAGCAAGCAAGTAAACAAGTATTCTCACTTTAGTTGCAATCATGGAATTGACAACAACAAACTCTCCTTCTACTGATGCTGGCACGTGGAATAAGAAGCAACCAATAGTTGCAGACATTCGCAAGCTACCAAACGGCAGTTTGGAACTTGCTTACTGTATGTTAAATAACGGCAATATACCTTCATTCAGCCCCGTGATCACATGGGTTGCAGCATATTGTGAAAAAACTCTTTCTTCTTTTTTTGAGTCTATTAAGAATAAATATGATTATTTAGTTGTATATAATTTGCCACAGGAATTTTCTTTGTTTGCACTAAAAGCACTTTCCCCAGACTCATTATTCGATCTTAATACGATTGATGGAATGTCAGACCTAATGTTGAGGCATAGCCATCGTTTACCTACAGATTGTCCAAAACATTTACCATCTCTAGCAATGGGAAGCAATAGTTGTGCTAAATTCAACGTCAATGCTGTTCAACATTGGTTAAATTCTTCTGATGGCATCATGAAAATCGTGTGTTCGATAATAAACAAGTTTCGAAACAGTGGACTTCGAGGTTTTAATAAGTTTGATTGGAACTACTTTCCTATAAACGTGCTGACTATATATGAACCACAACGAATTCGTCTAGAGTGGGAACATCTACCAGATCATCTAAAGAGGAAATTTCAACTGTTTCATCTTCGCTGCAAATGTGACAACTGTAATCGCTATCTATAAAAGGTGAATAATTTAGATCTACTACTGTAGTTGACAGCTATACATATTTTGTTTTTAGTTCGCTTTTTAACACAGTGTATCTTTTTTTTTTTGTCTACAGAAAATAATCATCTGGACAACTAAAAAGAAGAAGATCATCTCAACACAGCCACACTCATCTGGACAACTAAAAAAAGAATGAGATTACTTCAAGAGAAATACAATTGTATTAATTGTAATTCTAAATGAATAAAGAAGAAAAAAAAAATGTCTTTTGTACCATTTCATATGAAAGTTCTTATTAATGATCAATTACCTCCTCACTCTACATGTAAATAAAATAATAATAATAATAATAATAATAATAATAATAATAATAATATTGTCAGGTGAGGGATTCGAACCCTCGCTTTCAATTTCTGAAAATTAGATCTTAAGTCTAACGCCTTAGACCGCTCGGTCAACCCAACACGTGCATATTAGCCAACGTGTTTTGTTGATTCATGTCAGTTCGCATTTAGCTTTGTGTGGTGAACATCTTTTCTTTGTGAAGTAAACCAGCATCATGAAGTATTTTAATTGTGTAAAGTATTCCAAAAAACAGTTAATGCAAATGATATTGAGTCAAAAAGAAATGAATTTAAAATCTGAAAGAGATCGGCTAAAAACATTTAAGACCTGGTCTTCAGACAGTTTTACGAACACTGCATGGTTAGCAGCCGCAGGATTTTTCTATTTTGGATATAAGGATATGGTTAGGTGTGCTTTCTGTAATCTGCAACTTAGTTATTGGGAAGAAGATGATGATCCGTTTGAAGAACATAAGAAATGGGCTTTTTCTTGCCCCTACGTAAACAATATTTCTCCTAGCATAGAATTGAAATGCGAATATGAAAGACTTAAAACTTTTCAAAATTGGCCTCTTCCCTGTCCAAACGAATTTTGTTTAGCACCAGCAGGGTTTTATTATACTGGACATGGTGATAAGGTGAAATGTATATTCTGTAAGATTGAAATTGAAAATTGGAGGGAAAACGATAATCCTTTAAATGATCATGAAAAATGGGCGCCATATTGTCCATATATAAGAGGGTTTTACGTCGGCAACGTTGATTTAAATCCTGAAAATCCTACTATTATTCCACATAATACAAGTTATGATACATGTGGAAGCAATATATGTTGATGTGATGTGATTTTTTGTGCAGTGTGCATTCTCAGACGTAAACGTAGACATGTTGAAGTTTGTTAAGCAGTCAAACACTCTACCAGTAATTTCATTTACTAATGCTGAAAACCAGAGTAAAAGTGAAAAAAGAAAGCATGGTGTTTTACTACCGAACACAATTCGATGTATCATTTGCGGTCCATCGAACTGTGGCAAAACAAACGTAATGCTAAATTTATTATGCCACAAAAATGGAGTTCGTTTTGAAAACGTTTATATTTATTCTAAATCACTTGCTCAAAGTAAATATGTTGAATTAAAAAAGTTTTTGGACTCCATAAAAGAAATAAAAAGTGATTTTTTTTCCGATAATGATGAAGTAATGCCTCCAGAAATGGCTAGAAAAAACTCTATATTTGTTTTTGATGATGTAGCCAGCAATAAACAACAACACATGAAAGATTATTTCAGTAGAGGTCGTCATCACGACGTTGACGTATTTTATCTTTGTCAAACATATTCTTGTATACCTAAACATCTAATTAGAGATAACGCTAATTTTTTAATTCTTTTTAAACAAGACGGAACAAACTTGCGTCACGTATATAACGATCATGTAAATACAGATATGAGCTATGAACAGTTCTTTGATATTTGTTCGTATTGTTGGCAAAACTCTAAGTTTGGTTTTTTGGTTATCGATAAAGATAGCGATTTACAAAATGGTCGATATCGCAATGGATTTGATGTTTATTTTCAGTTATAAATATGACTTCAAAAAGAGGTAAATGGCCATTCGTGTTATAGCTTTTGCGTGGTTAACAACTTAACTATGACATCGTTTAACAAAACCAATAATGTGTCTATCGGACGACCGACTTCACGACATGATATTGCAACTAAATCATATGTTGATGATAAGCTAGTGCAATATGAAAATCAACTAACAACAACAACAAGCGACGGACATCTAAGTATTAACGGCAAACGGTTAAAAAATGTCGGAATGCCAATACATGTTGAAGATGCATGCAACAAAGGTTATGTAGTGAAGTTATTAAATGAGCTAAATAAAATCGAGTCTAAAGAAGACATACAACGAAACTTTAACGAGCTTAAAGGTTTAATTTTTTCAATTTGTAAAATAGAGAAAAAAGAACTTGACTTTCAAAACAAACGTCTCGCGGGCTTAGCTTTACCATCATCTGCAAATGATGCAGTAAACCTTATTGCAATGCAGCAACATACATCGAATATAAAAAAATATCTTGAGACCCGAATAACAGAAGTGTTACAACGAGTAGAATTCATTCATGGTTTAGTGCGAGAATTTTCAGAAGATCACTTTCCGTATGATCAAGATACTCTCGACTTGGGTAACAAAAGAATAAGAAATGTTAAAGATCCAATTCAAAATCAAGATGCGGTAACGTATTCTTTTCTTAAAACTCATGTAACAAATGAACTCGATGAAATTAAAAAATCTCTTTTGAATATAAACAGAGATGATGAAACTGTAGATATGTTAAATAGAAGAATAACAAACATATCTCAACCAATCGATTCGTTAGATGCAATAAACAAATATTACTTAGAAAACTTTGCTGCCTCTCGAAAAGATCTAGAAGACTTAATCGCTAAATTTAATAAACAAAACGTTTTAAACGTAGACGATGGTGGAACTTTAAATATGATGAGTGGACGAATTACTCACGTAAACAACCCCATATACGATAACGATGTTGCAAATAAGACGTTTGTTGAGCAATATGCCGCTTCCCAACGTGAATTTGATCAATTGAAACAAACTGTAACCAATCTACAACATCAAAAACAAACAAATGTTGAGTTCCCTGTTAACGACCAAGACGTGACAAATAAACGGTTTGTAGAACACTATGCTGCGTCACGAACTGAAGTTAATCAACTAAAAGAAATTTTAAGCAATTTACAAACTCGTATTGAGGGTGTTGCTAACAATCTCAATATTGTTAAAAAAGAAGATCTTGAAAGTTATGCTGCTGAATCCAAAGAAGAATATAACAAGTTAAAAACTGAACTGGGAAAAATTGAGCAAATGGTTAACAAAGAACCACTCGAAAGTTTTACTGCATCCAAAGAAGAATATGGTATATTAAAAGATGAAGTAAAGAAAAAGAACTTATCGAAATTTATTCTGAAATTCTCCAACACACCATCAATCCATTCACCAGTATACACGCTTCATAATCATAACATACAGTACCAACTTCCCTACAAAGGTGTATTAAAACCAATTTTTGTTTCACCAAGATCTCCAATTGTGTATGCAATTTTAAATATACGTCAAGAGATTGAACTGGATGGCAGTGATATTGTCGTTGAAGAGCAAGATGAAATTCAGTTTCGACTTAGAGACCCGAAAAAACATAAAACTGATGATCTTCCTCTTCAAATCGATTTTGAATATACTATAAATAAGTAAAACAACCACAATTTCCGTTTAGTCATGGAGAAGAGGTCAAAGATTAAAGCTGAAAGTCGAGTAAAGGATAAACTTTCTCGCTTAAAAAGAGATGTTAAAGACAAGTATCTTTCACTTCAAGATGATGTTAGACGAAAAGAATTAGATATAGAGACTAACTTTAAACCAGTAACAAGTTCATTAAATCAACTTGTAGCTATTGCTAATACGTCGACTCAAAATAAAGAAAATCGAAAAAGAAAAGGAAAATATATCGATTCTGAATCCACTGCTACTTCAGACGAAGAAGATGGAGTTAGCATCAAAATAATTTCACTACTTAACCGCTACTTTGATCCGTTCATTAAACAAAACGTGGATAGAACATTTGGTATAACGATAAGAAATGATAAACAATACTTGGGACGCGAACGAGTTTTCTTCGATAAAAAGTGGATAAAAGTTGGCGGTGAAAAATTTCCTATTACAGAAGGTCTACTTGAATTGATTCAAAGGAAAGTACCAGACCCCACTCTAATAGATAGGAGTGATTTAAGTTCATATTTGAAATTATTAAATGTTTCAAACGTGCACAAAAGAAATTATACAAGCAATGCAGCTCCGAGAGGAACGCAATCTTATAAGTATAAAAATATAATTGAACCCCTTCTCACTGAAGACATAGATAGAATTATAAAAACAGCAGATGAAAATGAAGAAGCAAATACTACAATGCATACTGGATATGGTCAAAAAAAACACATCGCGCCACAAGCCATTTGGAAATTTGAAGGCGGAAACAATATTGAATTCGTTCACTGGAATGAACCAAACAAATTGGTATCAAGACTTAAAACATTAATTGCATCGAAAGCTGCAGGTCACACAGGAGTAGACAGCGAAATCTTTGCAATAGAAGAAGAACTAAGAAATGCTGGATATATTGAATAAAAATTCCAACGTTTGTAAAACAATGCACAGTATGTTATAAAACATTGTTTGGAAAATAACTATGAACGAAATCAGACGAGAAATTGCAAAAGAACTTCACGCACCGCTTAGAAAAAAGTTTAAAAGACGACGTGTTATTAGCAAAGGAATCGATGACCTCCATGAAGCTGACATTGTGGACATGTCCAAACTTGCAAAATGGAATAATGGATTTAAATATTTATTAACCATTATTGACGTTTACTCGAAATATGCATGGGCAATTCCTCTTAAAACCAAAAAAGGAAGTGAGATTGTGAACAGCTTAAAATTTGTTTATTCTCAAAGTAAAAGATTGCCCAATTATTTTCACACCGATCGAGGAACGGAATTTTATAACAGTGAATTCAAAACATGGTCTCAGAAACAAAATCTAAAGCATTATTCCACTGGCAGCTCCATTAAAGCGAGTGTGATAGAAAGATTAAATCGAACTCTTAAGGAATCGATGTGGAAAGAATTCACAACACGAGGTTCTTACCGATGGGTACATATTTTGCCTGAGTTACTAGTAAAGTATAATCACAAAATACATCGCAGCATTGGCATGAAACCTAATGATGTGAAAAGAAACAATCCACCCCGCTTGCCAACACAATATAATGAAACTTTAAGAAAACCAAAATATAAAATCGGCGATATTGTAAGGATATCAAAAATCAAGAAACACTTCAGTAAAGGGTACGAAGGTAATTGGACAACAGAATTATTTACAATTTATAAAGTTCAAAATACTAATCCACGAACATATCTTTTAAAAGATAATAAAAATACTCCAATATTTGGTGCGTTCTACGAAGCAGAGTTACAACGAACAAAACATCCTAATATTTACTTAGTCAACAAAGTACTACGTAGAAAAGGAACCCGAGCCTTCGTATCTTGGCTTGGATTCGATTCAACTCACAACTCTTGGATCCCCAACAAAAATATCTTATAATTAGAACAGTGTAAGTTTTTTTTTTTTATTTTTATTTTTTATTCCTCACAAAGATATTATTATTAATATTAATATTATTATTATTATTATTATTATTATTATTATTATTATTATTATTATTATTATTATTATTATTATTATTATTATTATTATTATTAATGTGTCTCTATATATATATTTTTCAGCTCGCTAAAACCAACACACGCAAGAAAGAAAAGAATGATTCTACTTACCCCGTGCACAAGACCAGCATATTCCACTCTGCAAACAACACAGCATCTTCAATTCTCTCTGCAGCTTGTTGGAAAAGGAACTACTTACCACTTTAAGAACGAAGATCATATCATTTTTCACTAATTCATATTATATAATTAATGTAAACCACAAATGATCAAATAAATATATTTAAAAAATAAAATTTACACTGCACAATATTAATCCACTGTCCACTGTCCATTGAATTTAATTTAAGATTTGAACATCATCATCATCATCATCATCATCATCATCATCATCATCATCTTCTTCTTCTTCTTCTTCTTGTCGGTCTTCTTCTTCTTCTTCTCCTTCCGCTCGATGTTCTTCTTCTTCTTCTTCCATTCGATGGTCTTCTTCTTCTTCTTCTTCTGCTTCTTCTTGCACTTCTTCCATATGCTCTTCCATATGCTGTTCCTCTAATGGCCGTTCAAACACGGCCATTAGCTCTTCCGCCAATGTAGGTTCAAACACGTTGAAATTCATCGAGCCGATGGATCTCAACTTGTCAATAATAATATTGACAATGTGAAATGTCATGCCGTTGAAAATAATTTCACGGCAGTGGTGTTGATCCCTCATCAGCTCGAATATTTCGGCGCTTAAAACCTCCTTTTCTCCCGGTGTTAAGGTGTTATACCACACCTCCTCCTCTATTTTCGTTGCACTGACGATGAAATGCAACCCTTGATTCAGGGCACTTTCCGCAAACATCATAATGCGTTGCAATTTTACTAACTTTTCTATCAACCCCTCGCACAGACTCATGATATTGCAGATAAAGATAGCTAACTACTGCTCCATAGCAATCTCCTCTTATATATATATTAAGAAGTTAGAGCGCCAAAAAACCTCTTTAAAACATTTCACATGAAGCTCTGGGAACCGACATCCAATCTCGTTCTCGCATTAAAAATTGCAGACTTGACTAATGACATCTGTGAATCTAAAAACAAACAGATCGAAATTCATTTCACACACTCAAAGTTATACATGGCATATAAAACACTTTAACCAGATTGAGATCATGAAGCAAGCCAGAACACAAAAAATGTTAACATCATTTAAATTAAACAGACATATCATAGCGAGAAGGAGTAACACCACTCCACTCCCACGCTGTGGTAATATATGTCGTACTTAAACAGAGTGTCGCATTACAACATATGATTACTTATTTAGCTTGCGCGAGCAAAAACTTTAACGACAACCATGCACTACATACGCTAAGTGCTCTCATTGCTTGCCGCACGGCGCGAGCAAAAACGGAACAGCCGCACACCACATGTCTGGTAGCGATCCGGCTATGTCGAGTGCCTCACCGTACACTCTCATTCAAAAGTTATGACACCCAAGACTCTCTACACTTCCTTGGGAAATTACCAAAATATAATTCAATAATCAATCAATACTTAATAACCATGATACACAGGCTACCCCCCCACGGGAATTAAATAACAAAACACGGAATCGAACCAAGAAACTCCCCTGTAGGAGTGGAAGAGGAGTCTGAATTTCGAGTTACCATCCTAATAAACAACGCCCATGCCGTCAACACCCATTAACTTTTTATCACAATCACATAAACAAGCCAAAAGGTCAACCCCTTCCCACGCTAACACATGCAGTGCTAACTTTTTATCACAATCACATAAACAAGCCACAAGGTCAACCCCTTCCCACGCTAACACGTGCAGTGCACATGCCCCGCTCCTGGACCACGTGGTCAGGATTACGCAATATTCAAAGTCTAGCGAATTATACTACTAACACATGTGCATTAACAATAGTTAGTGATTCCCGATTAGTATTATATCACCAGTGTTTCAAAGTGAATTACAATGAGTAAGCAGATTAAATTATTTGAATTTCTAAAAAGGAAACGTGACGATAAAGAGGATGAATCTACAAGTATCACAGTGAGTGATAGTGACGAACAATGTTCAAAAGAACAAAAGTGTAGAAAACTTGCTTATCGTAATTACAACGAAGAGTACGGTACCGGTATATTAAGCAAGGTTTCACATTTCTAGAAAATGGAGGTATTCAATTACCACAGTATGTTGTATGTGCAGAGGTGTTGAGTAACGGCGCCATGAAACCAGCTAAACTTGTTCGCCAATCTAAACATAAAGATTTTAGGCGTAAGGAATTCGAGTTAAAACAATAATAAGAATTATAAAAACGTTTTCCACTCTAGAAAAAGCCTTATTGAAAGCGTCTTTTATAGTTTCAGTACGATTTGCGCAAACTGAGAAGCCGTTTACCATAGGAGAAGACCTAGTACTTCCCTGTATTATTGATGCAACTAGGGTGATTCTAGGTGAATCTTATGCACAAAAATGAAAAATATTCCTCTTTCAAACACTACAGTAGGCAGAAAAATAGACGCTATGGCATCGGTTGTAGAAGGTCAACTTATTGCTTAAGTTCACTGTTCTAAATATTTTGCTCTGCAATCAGATGAGTCGACTGATGTAACTAATAAAGCCGTCTTGCTAGTTTGCGTCAAATACATTGATAAGGAAATAAACGATATATCATATACATGACTCGCGTAGAACTACATGGACATACAACCGGTGAAGATATTTTTAATGCTATTGATGGTTACTTAAAATTGCGTAAGCGTTCCTGGCAATATTGCGTTGGTCTTTGCACTGATGGTGCAGCGGCTATGACGGGATACAAAACAGGTCTTCCAAGTTTTGTAAAAAAAAAAAAAAGAGGCTGAGAAGGGCAGATGACCTTGTAGTTCCACCCTTTAAATGAACAATAACTAACTAAGAGGCTGAGACGGATATCTCGATTACACACTGCATGATTCACAGGGAAATGCTAGCTGCAAAAAGGATAAACCCTGAACAAAATGAAGTTCTTTCATCAGTAGTAAAAGCAGTCAATTTTATTAAAAGCAATGCTCTTCATTCAAGATTGTTTGCTTTGCTCTGCAAGGATATGGGATCACTACATTCGAGTCTCCTCCTTCACAGGAATTGTGCTGGTTATCGAGAGGTCGCCTCTTGTCTAGGTTCTTCGAACTAAGAGAGGAAACGTGTATGTTTCTCGACGAGATGAAACCAGATTTAGCTGACTAGTTTCGTGAGGGTCAATGGGTGGCACAGCTAGCTTCTTTGACTGACATATTCCAACTATTCAATGTGTTGAATCCTGACCCTCAGGGGCCATCAATGACGTTATTTTACCTTTGGAAATAAACCAATTCTTTTAAAAGAAATTGCTACTGTGGGAATCCGAAGCAAGGAAAGAATTATATGAAATGTTCAATTTATTTTCATAATTCATGTCTGAAACTGCGGGACTAAATAAACCTCATACAAACTCGCTTGTTGTTACTTACATTAAGTCAGTGTAAGATTATTTCGAAAAGTATTTTCCAGCGGACGCTGACGTGAGGATTCAACACATGTGGGTTGTTGATCCTTTTACCAGTTAAGGATGCTAATCTTTCAATTTTTGATGGTTATTATTCTCCTGATGGGAGTGAATCAGCACCACAGCAAATTCCACAGTTGGATATATAGAAGTAATGGTCATTCACCTGAAGTACCGTGATGAAACCACTATAAACCTTTATACCGGATGGGCGCCATCGTGTCCAATTACCATTAGGACATCGAAATAGACATATGAACAGACAAACCATTATGTACCTTGGCTATTCAGACTCTTGTAACTCAGCCCGTGGGGAAACTTTAAGCTTCCAACCAGAATGATATTTATCAAGAGAGGACAGGTTCGGTATTATAGCTAATTCTATCTACAAGAATGGAACATGGAAACTGAATTTAATTAATTGAATTTAATTATACTAAAAAGATCAACTATAAAACACTTACTAATGGAAGATGTAGAATTTACTCTTAACTTGGTGGCTAAACCAAGACTTAATTGAATTTACAATTACTTTGCCCAAAGAAAGATTGATTAATTTGAAAAGAAAAACAGAGAGATATGTCATAAAGTCATTTGCGCTCACCAGTGCTGTCTTCATGGTAGGTTATGCTCAACCTCGAGCAAATTTGTTGTCTTCTGTATGAGATTGCCGTCATCTTCTTGAAAATTCTTGATATTGTAAAATTATAGCGTTGCGTGAGATGAAGACCTAGCTTCAAGAATCCCATTTATGACAACAGCCAATGACACAACTGTTATCATCAATATGCGTGAATGAGATATGTCCCCAGCATACTGCAACTGTAATGGTTTATGAGCTTAGAGATGCTCAAAAGTAGAATAGACTGACCATCAGCATGATAATCGAATCTGACTAAAGAAAAAGAATCAAATGGAATGCTTCTCCGTCCCCGGGTTGAATCTTTTAAAACTTCTTGACAACCCTCTCTCCATCACCCCTCTCACGTGATCGTAGACCAATCTCCTCTTGCGATGCCAACTCCAGGTCTCCTACTCCTTCAAATTGGGTTGTCGTCAACGTTCTGATTCGCTCAGAAGTTGCGTGGATCCGATTCTGGGAATTGCAGGTCTTATAGCCAAATTAGGATATGCTGGACGTCAAGAGCCTAGCTTCCCTTGTCCTCAGTAGACTTGACCTCTCGTGAACAAAGTTCGTGGAAATGCGCCTCAGAGAAGCGTCAGTTCTTGTCTGCTCCAATTCTGGGAAAGCGCCCTGCTGTGCGTTCCGCCGAGAATATCTTGAGTTGCAACATCTACTCTGCCTAGCTAGATGACCTAAAATCTCCGTTCCTGCTCGATTTGCTCTCGCGTTAAATTTATAGTAGCCTATTGTTACGTGCCACGCCCTAGTGGCACTTTTGTTAACTGGATTACGGTGGGTAGAAAGCACAACGCCAATTACTGCTTTAAAGAGAAATTAGCTTTATTAATTGCAGGAAGATACACTACTCATCAGCAAAGACAAGCAATTGGAACCTTACTCCAGTTTCCTCAAGTCTCTTGCTTATGGAGAGCCCTTGCCCTCTTTCACTCGTCAACAAACCACAGAAGTTAATCCGTACTAATGAGTACGGTGGCCTTGACAGAAACTACCTGCTCCTCTCCCTTATGTACACAGACTACAGTTACTTACGATAACTTGCTGCACGCTGTTCACAAGCTGGGAAACAATGTCACTGGATTTCGTAACTCGCACGGCACTTCGCCACCATACGTCTGTCGCTCAGGATAAACACTCGCACTAGCTCGTAAAACACATACCGCACTACTTGACAGGTCGCTCTTATATAGCAGGCCGGTGACTCAATAAATGCTTCTAGGCCCATCCAGGGCTCACGGCTTCTCGAGGCTTCCATCGCTGGCTGGGTCACGAATATTCTGGACCATCCCTTTGTCCTAGTAGACCTGTTGCATAAGGCGCACGCAATACGCTGAGGCAGAGCAGCCCAGCCCTGGGGCAGTTGTGACTCATGCGGCGAGCGATGACACAAACTCACAGCCGTACACTATTCTTTTATCGAAAATCTTCCATTAGCTCCAATTGATTATAAACATAATAAAGTACCCTCTCTTTCCATATAAATTGATGTGACAAATAATTACTATTATAAATTAAAATTAAATTGCGTGGGTGGTCATTGTGTATCCCACCGTTATGCTTAGATTAATAATAAGTATAAGGCCCCAACTATGCCCATATCACAAATTCAAGAATAAGAACAACTGATCGACATTGCAGCTGATACTCAATCTCACTGTAAAAATGTATCCAAATTTTGGGTGCCACTATTTCATGAATTTCCTTAATTGAATGTAAAAGCAATGAAATTAATTCTACCCTTCCAATCTACATATTGATGTGAAGCTTCTTTTTCTAGCCTCAACCTTATCAAGAATATGCAACGAATCAGATTAACCCATGTGGATGCTCCAACGAGAATGGCTTTGACTGCTTTCAAGCCAAATATTGACAAGTTGTGTAATGACATGCAGTATCAAGGTAGCCATTGATGTTTTTTTTTATAATAAATTTCAATAGTCATATCTTTTAAGAACTTGAAACACAACGCAAGTTCATTTATATGTATAACCGAAATATAGTTTGTAAACAATAAAATTTGTGTACACATGAAATATAGTTTATTTCTAACCATTCTAGGCATTTGTGACATCTGGGTCCAGATCCATGCAAAAAGGTTAATAATATTACTATTCACCTGATCCGTTTTATATTCTAATATTAATTATTCCTTATTACTAATCATATTAGTAATCTGTTATTGTTGAACTGGCCCATGGAAAACATTTTATCATTTTAAATGATTTAGTCGACTTCGTCGTTACGTTACGACAACGTCACGAAATGTGCCGAGAATGCACTCGCTTGGTGCATGTGTACTGAGTTCACTAGTGAGCTCTGGTGTTACGTTACGCCAACGTCACGAAATGTGCCGAGAATGCACTCGCTTGGTGCATGTGTACTGAGTTCACTAGTGAGCTCTGGTGTTACGTTACGACAACGTCACGAAATGTGCCGAGAATGCACTCGCTTGGTGCATGTGTACTGAGTTCACTAGTGAGCTCTGGTGTTACGTTACGCCAACGTCACGAAATGTGCCGAGAATGCACTCGCTTGGTGCATGTGTACTGAGTTCACTAGTGAGCTCTGGTGTTACGTTACGACAACGTCACGAAATGTGCCGAGAATGCACTCGCTTGGTGCATGTGTACTGAGTTCACTAGTGAGCTCTGGTGTTACGTTACGACAACGTCACGAAATGTGCCGAGAATGCACTCGCTTGGTGCATGTGTACTGAGTTCACTAGTGAGCTCTGGTGTTACGTTACGACAACGTCACGAAATGTGCCGAGAATGCACTCGCTTGGTGCATGTGTACTGAGTTCACTAGTGAGCTCTGGTGTTACGTTACGACAACGTCACGAAATGTGCCGAGAATGCACTCGCTTGGTGCATGTGTACTGAGTTCACTAGTGAGCTCTGGTGTTAGGTTACGACAACGTCACGAAATGTGCCGAGAATGCACTCGCTTGGTGCATGTGTACTGAGTTCACTAGTGAGCTCTGGTGTTACGTTACGACAACGTCGCGAAATGTGCCGAGAATGCACTCGCTTGGTGCATGTGTACTGAGTTCACTAGTGAGATCTGGTGTTACGTTACGACAACGTCACGAAATGTGCCGAGAATGCACTCGCTTGGTGCATGTGTACTGAGTTCACTAGTGAGCTCTGGCGTAACGTTACGCCAACGTCACGAAATGTGCCGAGAATGCACTCGCTTGGTGCATGTGTACTGAGTTCACTAGTGAGCTCTGGTGTTAGGTTACGACAACGTCACGAAATGTGCCGAGAATGCACTCGCTTGGTGCATGTGTACTGAGTTCACTAGTGAGCTCTGGTGTTACGTTACGACAACGTCGCGAAATGCACCGAGAATGCACTCGCTTGGTGCATGTGTACTGAGTTCACTAGTGAGCTCTGGTGTTACGTTACGCCAACGTCACGAAATGTGCCGAGAATGCACTCGCTTGGTGCATGTGTACTGAGTTCACTAGTGAGCTCTGGTGTTACGTTACGGCAACGTCACGAAATGTGCCGAGAATGCACTCGCTTGGTGCATGTGTACTGAGTTCACTAGTGAGCTCTGGTGTTACGTTACGACAACGTCACGAAATGTGCCGAGAATGCACTCGCTTGGTGCATGTGTACTGAGTTCACTAGTGAGCTCTGGTGTTATGTTACGACAACGTCACGAAATGTGCCGAGAATGCACTCGCTTGGTGCATGTGTACTGACTTCACTAGTGAGCTCTGGTGTTACGTTACGACAACGTCACGAAATGTGCCGAGAATGCACTCGCTTGGTGCATGTGTACTGAGTTCACTAGTGAGCTCTGGTGTTACGTTACGACAACGTCACGAAATGCACCGAGAATGCACTCGCTTGGTGCATGTGTACTGAGTTCACTAGTGAGCTCTGGTGTTACGTTACGCCAACGTCACGAAATGTGCCGAGAATGCACTCGCTTGGTGCATGTGTACTGAGTTCACTAGTGAGCTCTGGTGTTAGGTTACGACAACGTCACGAAATGTGCCGAGAATGCACTCGCTTGGTGCATGTGTACTGAGTTCACTAGTGAGCTCTGGTGTTACGTTACGCCAACGTCACGAAATGTGCCGAGAATGCACTCGCTTGGTGCATGTGTACTGAGTTCACTAGTGAGCTCTGGTGTTACGTTACGACAACGTCACGAAATGTGCCGAGAATGCACTCGCTTGGTGCATGTGTACTGAGTTCACTAGTGAGCTCTGGTGTTTCGTTACGCCAACGTCACGAAATGTGCCGAGAATGCACTCGCTTGGTGCATGTGTACTGAGTTCACTAGTGAGCTCTGGTGTTACGTTACGACAACGTCACGAAATGTGCCGAGAATGCACTCGCTTGGTGCATGTGTACTGAGTTCACTAGTGAGCTCTGGTGTTACGTTACGACAACGTCACGAAATGTGCCGAGAATGCACTCGCTTGGTGCATGTGTACTGAGTTCACTAGTGAGCTCTGGTGTTACGTTACGCCAACGTCACGAAATGCACCGAGAATGCACTCGCTTGGTGCATGTGTACTGAGTTCACTAGTGAGCTCTGGTGTTACGTTACGCCAACGTCACGAAATGTGCCGAGAATGCACTCGCTTGGTGCATGTGTACTGAGTTCACTAGTGAGCTCTGGTGTTACGTTACGACAACGTCACGAAATGTGCCGAGAATGCACTCGCTTGGTGCATGTGTACTGAGTTCACTAGTGAGCTCTGGTGTTACGTTACGTCAACGTCACGAAATGTGCCGAGAATGCACTCGCTTGGTGCATGTGTACTGAGTTCACTAGTGAGCTCTGGTGTTACGTTACGCCAACGTCACGAAATGTGCCGAGAATGCACTCGCTTGGTGCATGTGTACTGAGTTCACTAGTGAGCTCTGGTGTTATGTTACGACAACGTCACGAAATGTGCCGAGAATGCACTCGCTTGGTGCATGTGTACTGAGTTCACTAGTGAGCTCTGGTGTTACGTTACGACAACGTCACGAAATGTGCCGAGAATGCACTCGCTTGGTGCATGTGTACTGAGTTCACCAGTGAGCTCTGGTGTTACGTTACGACAACGTCACGAAATGTGCCGAGAATGCACTCGCTTGGTGCATGTGTACTGAGTTCACTAGTGAGCTCTGGTGTTACGTTACGACAACGTCACGAAATGTGCCGAGAATGCACTCGCTTGGTGCATGTGTACTGAGTTCACTAGTGAGCTCTGGTGTTACGTTACGACAACGTCGCGAAATGCACCGAGAATGCACTCGCTTGGTGCATGTGTACTGAGTTCACTAGTGAGCTCTGGTGTTACGTTACGACAACGTCACGAAATGTGCCGAGAATGCACTCGCTTGGTGCATGTGTACTGAGTTCACTAGTGAGCTCTGGTGTTACGTTACGACAACGTCGCGAAATGCACCGAGAATGCACTCGCTTGGTGCATGTGTACTGAGTTCACTAGTGAGCTCTGGTGTTACGTTACGCCAACGTCACGAAATGTGCCGAGAATGCACTCGCTTGGTGCATGTGTACTGAGTTCACTAGTGAGCTCTGGTGTTACGTTACGCCAACGTCACGAAATGCACCGAGAATGCACTCGCTTGGTGCATGTGTACTGAGTTCACTAGTGAGCTCTGGTGTTACGTTACGCCAACGTCACGAAATGTGCCGAGAATGCACTCGCTTGGTGCATGTGTACTGAGTTCACTAGTGAGCTCTGGTGTTACGTTACGCCAACGTCACGAAATGTGCCGAGAATGCACTCGCTTGGTGCATGTGTACTGAGTTCACGAGTGAGCTCTGGTGTTACGTTACGCCAACGTCACGAAATGTGCCGAGAATGCACTCGCTTGGTGCATGTGTACTGAGTTCACTAGTGAGCTCTGGTGTTACGTTACGCCAACGTCACGAAATGTGCCGAGAATGCACTCGCTTGGTGCATGTGTACTGAGTTCACTAGTGAGCTCTGGTGTTACGTTACGCCAACGTCACGAAATGTGCCGAGAATGCACTCGCTTGGTGCATGTGTACTGAGTTCACTAGTGAGCTCTGGTGTTACGTTACGCCAACGTCACGAAATGTGCCGAGAATGCACTCGCTTGGTGCATGTGTACTGAGTTCACTAGTGAGCTCTAGTGTTACGTTACGACAACGTCACGAAATGTGCCGAGAATGCACTCGCTTGGTGCATGTGTACTGAGATCACTAGTGAGCTCTGGTGTTACGTTACGACAACGTCGCGAAATGCACCGAGAATGCACTCGCTTGGTGCATGTGTACTGAGTTCACTAGTGAGCTCTGGTGTTACGTTACGCCAACGTCACGAAATGTGCCGAGAATGCACTCGCTTGGTGCATGTGTACTGAGTTCACTAGTGAGCTCTGGTGTTACGTTACGCCAACGTCACGAAATGTGCCGAGAATGCACTCGCTTGGTGCATGTGTACTGAGTTCACTAGTGAGCTCTGGTGTTACGTTACGGCAACGTCACGAAATGTGCCGAGAATGCACTCGCTTGGTGCATGTGTACTGAGTTCACTAGTGAGCTCTGGTGTTACGTTACGCCAACGTCACGAAATGTGCCGAGAATGCACTCGCTTGGTGCATGTGTACTGAGTTCACTAGTGAGCTCTGGTGTTACGTTACGCCAACGTCACGAAATGTGCCGAGAATGCACTCGCTTGGTGCATGTGTACTGAGTTCACTAGTGAGCTCTGGTGTTACGTTACGACAACGTCACGAAATGTGCCGAGAATGCACTCGCTTGGTGCATGTGTACTGAGTTCACTAGTGAGCTCTGGTGTTACGTTACGACAACGTCACGAAATGTGCCGAGAATGCACTCGCTTGGTGCATGTGTACTGAGTTCACTAGTGAGCTCTGGTGTTACGTTACGACAACGTCGCGAAATGCACCGAGAATGCACTCGCTTGGTGCATGTGTACTGAGTTCACTAGTGAGCTCTGGTGTTTCGTTACGCCAACGTCACGAAATGTGCAGAGAATGCACTCGCTTGGTGCATGTGTACTGAGTTCACTAGTGAGCTCTGGTGTTACGTTACGACAACGTCACGAAATGTGCCGAGAATGCACTCGCTTGGTGCATGTGTACTGAGTTCACTAGTGAGCTCTGGTGTTACGTTACGACAACGTCGCGAAATGCACCGAGATTGCACTCGCTTGGTGCATGTGTACTGAGTTCACTAGTGAGCTCTGGCGTTACGTTACGCCAACGTCACGAAATGTGCCGAGAATGCACTCGCTTGGTGCATGTGTACTGAGTTCACTAGTGAGCTCTGGTGTTACGTTACGACAACGTCACGAAATGTGCCGAGAATGCACTCGCTTGGTGTATGTGTACTGAGTTCACTAGTGAGCTCTGGTGTTACGTTACGGCAACGTCACGAAATGTGCCGAGAATGCACTCGCTTGGTGCATGTGTACTGAGTTCACTAGTGAGCTCTGGTGTTACGTTACGGCAACGTCACGAAATGTGCCGAGAATGCACTCGCTTGGTGCATGTGTACTGAGTTCACTAGTGAGCTCTGGCGTTATGTTACGACAACGTCACGAAATGTGCCGAGAATGCACTCGCTTGGTGCATGTGTACTGAGTTCACTAGTGAGCTCTGGTGTTACGTTACGACAACGTCGCGAAATGCACCGAGAATGCACTCGCTTGGTGCATGTGTACTGAGTTCACTAGTGAGCTCTGGTGTTACGTTACGCCAACGTCACGAAATGTGCCGAGAATGCACTCGCTTGGTGCATGTGTACTGAGTTCACTAGTGAGCTCTGGTGTTACGTTACGCCAACGTCACGAAATGTGCCGAGAATGCACTCGCTTGGTGCATGTGTACTGAGTTCACTAGTGAGCTCTGGTGTTACGTTACGTCAACGTCACGAAATGTGCCGAGAATGCACTCGCTTGGTGCATGTGTACTGAGTTCACTAGTGAGCTCTGGTGTTACGTTACGCCAACGTCACGAAATGTGCCGAGAATGCACTCGCTTGGTGCATGTGTACTGAGTTCACTAGTGAGCTCTGGTGTTACGTTACGGCAACGTCACGAAATGTGCCGAGAATGCACTCGCTTGGTGCATGTGTACTGAGTTCACTAGTGAGCTCTGGTGTTATGTTACGACAACGTCACGAAATGTGCCGAGAATGCACTCGCTTGGTGCATGTGTACTGAGTTCACTAGTGAGCTCTGGTGTTATGTTACGACAACGTCACGAAATGTGCCGAGAATGCACTCGCTTGGTGCATGTGTACTGAGTTCACTAGTGAGCTCTGGTGTTACGTTACGACAACGTCGCGAAATGCACCGAGAATGCACTCGCTTGGTGCATGTGTACTGAGTTCACTAGTGAGCTCTGGTGTTATGTTACGGCAACGTCACGAAATGTGCCGAGAATGCACTCGCTTGGTGCATGTGTACTGAGTTCACTAGTGAGCTCTGGTGTTATGTTACGACAACGTCACGAAATGTGCCGAGAATGCACTCGCTTGGTGCATGTGTACTGAGTTCACTAGTGAGCTCTGGTGTTACGTTACGACAACGTCACGAAATGTGCCGAGAATGCACTCGCTTGGTGCATGTGTACTGAGTTCACTAGTGAGCTCTGGTGTTATGTTACGACAACGTCACGAAATGTGCCGAGAATGCACTCGCTTGGTGCATGTGTACTGAGTTCACTAGTGAGCTCTGGTGTTACGTTACGACAACGTCACGAAATGTGCCGAGAATGCACTCGCTTGGTGCATGTGTACTGAGTTCACTAGTGAGCTCTGGTGTTACGTTACGACAACGTCACGAAATGTGCCGAGAATGCACTCTTTGGTGCATGTGTACTGAGTTCACTAGTGAGCTCTGGTGTTACGTTACGACAACGTCACGAAATGTGCCGAGAATGCACTCGCTTGGTGCATGTGTACTGAGTTCACTAGTGAGCTCTGGTGTTACGTTACGACAACGTCACGAATTGTGCCGAGAATGCACTCGCTTGGTGCATGTGTACTGAGTTCACTAGTGAGCTCTGGTGTTACGTTACGACAACGTCGCGAAATGCACCGAGAATGCACTCGCTTGGTGCATGTGTACTGAGTTCACTAGTGAGCTCTGGCGTTACGTTACGCCAACGTCACGAAATGCACCGAGAATGCACTCGCTTGGTGCATGTGTACTGAGTTCACTAGTGAGCTCTGGTGTTTTGTTACGACAACGTCACGAAATGTGCCGAGAATGCACTCGCTTGGTGCATGTGTACTGAGTTCACTAGTGAGCTCTGGTGTTACGTTACGACAACGTCGCGAAATGCACCGAGAATGCACTCGCTTGGTGCATGTGTACTGAGTTCACTAGTGAGCTCTGGTGTTACGTTACGACAACGTCACGAAATGTGCCGAGAATGCACTCGCTTGGTGCATGTGTACTGAGTTCACTAGTGAGCTCTGGTGTTACGTTACGACAACGTCACGAAATGTGCCGAGAATGCACTCGCTTGGTGCATGTGTACTGAGTTCACTAGTGAGCTCTGGTGTTACGTTACGCCAACGTCACGAAATGTGCCGAGAATGCACTCGCTTGGTGCATGTGTACTGAGTTCACTAGTGAGCTCTGGTGTTACGTTACGCCAACGTCACGAAATGTGCCGAGAATGCACTCGCTTGGTGCATGTGTACTGAGTTCACTAGTGAGCTCTGGTGTTACGTTACGTCAACGTCACGAAATGTGCCGAGAATGCACTCGCTTGGTGCATGTGTACTGAGTTCACTAGTGAGCTCTGGTGTTACGTTACGCCAACGTCACGAAATGTGCCGAGAATGCACTCGCTTGGTGCATGTGTACTGAGTTCACTAGTGAGCTCTGGTGTTACGTTACGGCAACGTCACGAAATGTGCCGAGAATGCACTCGCTTGGTGCATGTGTACTGAGTTCACTAGTGAGCTCTGGTGTTATGTTACGACAACGTCACGAAATGTGCCGAGAATGCACTCGCTTGGTGCATGTGTACTGAGTTCACTAGTGAGCTCTGGTGTTATGTTACGACAACGTCACGAAATGTGCCGAGAATGCACTCGCTTGGTGCATGTGTACTGAGTTCACTAGTGAGCTCTGGTGTTACGTTACGACAACGTCGCGAAATGCACCGAGAATGCACTCGCTTGGTGCATGTGTACTGAGTTCACTAGTGAGCTCTGGTGTTATGTTACGGCAACGTCACGAAATGTGCCGAGAATGCACTCGCTTGGTGCATGTGTACTGAGTTCACTAGTGAGCTCTGGTGTTATGTTACGACAACGTCACGAAATGTGCCGAGAATGCACTCGCTTGGTGCATGTGTACTGAGTTCACTAGTGAGCTCTGGTGTTACGTTACGACAACGTCACGAAATGTGCCGAGAATGCACTCGCTTGGTGCATGTGTACTGAGTTCACTAGTGAGCTCTGGTGTTATGTTACGACAACGTCACGAAATGTGCCGAGAATGCACTCGCTTGGTGCATGTGTACTGAGTTCACTAGTGAGCTCTGGTGTTACGTTACGACAACGTCACGAAATGTGCCGAGAATGCACTCGCTTGGTGCATGTGTACTGAGTTCACTAGTGAGCTCTGGTGTTACGTTACGACAACGTCACGAAATGTGCCGAGAATGCACTCTTTGGTGCATGTGTACTGAGTTCACTAGTGAGCTCTGGTGTTACGTTACGACAACGTCACGAAATGTGCCGAGAATGCACTCGCTTGGTGCATGTGTACTGAGTTCACTAGTGAGCTCTGGTGTTACGTTACGACAACGTCACGAATTGTGCCGAGAATGCACTCGCTTGGTGCATGTGTACTGAGTTCACTAGTGAGCTCTGGTGTTACGTTACGACAACGTCGCGAAATGCACCGAGAATGCACTCGCTTGGTGCATGTGTACTGAGTTCACTAGTGAGCTCTGGCGTTACGTTACGCCAACGTCACGAAATGCACCGAGAATGCACTCGCTTGGTGCATGTGTACTGAGTTCACTAGTGAGCTCTGGTGTTTTGTTACGACAACGTCACGAAATGTGCCGAGAATGCACTCGCTTGGTGCATGTGTACTGAGTTCACTAGTGAGCTCTGGTGTTACGTTACGACAACGTCGCGAAATGCACCGAGAATGCACTCGCTTGGTGCATGTGTACTGAGTTCACTAGTGAGCTCTGGTGTTACGTTACGACAACGTCACGAAATGTGCCGAGAATGCACTCGCTTGGTGCATGTGTACTGAGTTCACTAGTGAGCTCTGGTGTTACGTTACGACAACGTCACGAAATGTGCCGAGAATGCACTCGCTTGGTGCATGTGTACTGAGTTCACTAGTGAGCTCTGGTGTTACGTTACGCCAACGTCACGAAATGTGCCGAGAATGCACTCGCTTGGTGCATGTGTACTGAGTTCACTAGTGAGCTCTGGTGTTACGTTACGCCAACGTCACGAAATGTGCCGAGAATGCACTCGCTTGGTGCATGTGTACTGAGTTCACTAGTGAGCTCTGGTGTTACGTTACGACAACGTCACGAAATGTGCCGAGAATGCACTCGCTTGGTGCATGTGTACTGAGTTCACTAGTGAGCTCTGGTGTTACGTTACGCCAACGTCACGAAATGTGCCGAGAATGCACTCGCTTGGTGCATGTGTACTGAGTTCACTAGTGAGCTCTGGTGTTACGTTACGACAACGTCACGAAATGTGCCGAGAATGCACTCGCTTGGTGCATGTGTACTGAGTTCACTAGTGAGCTTTGGTGTTACGTTACGACAACGTCGCGAAATGCACCGAGAATGCACTCGCTTGGTGCATGTGTACTGAGTTCACTAGTGAGCTCTGGTGTTACGTTACGACAACGTCACGAAATGTGCCGAAAATGCACTCGCTTGGTGCATGTGTACTGAGTTCACTAGTGAGCTCTGGTGTTACGTTACGACAACGTCACGAAATGTGCCGAGAATGCACTCGCTTGGTGCATGTGTACTGAGTTCACTAGTGAGCTCTGGTGTTATGTTACGACAACGTCACGAAATGTGCCGAGAATGCACTCGCTTGGTGCATGTGTACTGAGTTCACTAGTGAGCTCTGGTGTTACGTTACGACAACGTCACGAAATGTGCCGAGAATGCACTCGCTTGGTGCATGTGTACTGAGTTCACTAGTGAGCTCTGGTGTTACGTTACGACAACGTCGCGAAATGCACCGAGAATGCACTCGCTTGGTGCATGTGTACTGAGTTCACTAGTGAGCTCTGGTGTTACGTTACGACAACGTCACGAAATGTGCCGAGAATGCACTCGCTTGGTGCATGTGTACTGAGTTCACTAGTGAGCTCTGGTGTTATGTTACGACAACGTCACGAAATGTGCCGAGAATGCACTCGCTTGGTGCATGTGTACTGAGTTCACTAGTGAGCTCTGGTGTTACGTTACGACAACGTCGCGAAATGCACCGAGAATGCACTCGCTTGGTGCATGTGTACTGAGTTCACTAGTGAGCTCTGGTGTTACGTTACGACAACGTCACGAAATGTGCCGAGAATGCACTCGCTTGGTGCATGTGTACTGAGTTCACTAGTGAGCTCTGGCGTTACGTTACGACAACGTCACGAAATGTGCCGAGAATGCACTCGCTTGGTGCATGTGTACTGAGTTCACTAGTGAGCTCTGGTGTTACGTTACGACAACGTCACGAAATGTACCGAGAATGCACTGAGGTGTGTGACGTCATAGTACCGCTTGGTGCATGTGTAGCATTTAAAATGATATAAAGTCCAGTCTTTCTGACTGACTGTGTTTTTTGTGAATAGGATTACAAGTTTAATTATTGCTAATGTGATACATTCAACTCTATATGATACAATAACACAAACTAATAACAAATTAAATAATATGAAATGTATAATTTATAATTAATTTATTTATTATTCAGTTTGAGGTGGGTAATGGTCGAGCCGGAGGTGAAGAGGGGGGCGGGAAAGAAAGCCCCCTTGTGGTCCGCGGGTACATGAGGAATCTGTCTTGTGGTCCTCGAGTACAAAAAGGTTGGGAAACACTGGTCTAACTCGTCTTCTTTCATGTTGAGTTCAACCACCGTTGCATTACCGCAGGATTCGAATACACAATGAAGACAGACTACAATGGAGCATCGAAGTCCAGCTTTTTTGTAGCTGCATTTGTTGCCACAAGCCTTTCTGCATTGGCACGAAATCATGTTCGGCAATGCTAGTAGAGCTGGTTCTTTATTCATGTGCACTGGAGTTAGGTCACCAATATTCTTCTTACAACCCCAGTTGAGGACGTATTTTTCATACCCCATCCACGTTTGAACATGCAGATAAGTTCTATATGCATTATATTAATCTGCATCCCTTGTTGGAGGTAGGTGTGTTAGATCGAATTTGGTGTTTGTATCAGCTTTAGCAAAGCGAAGATACAGAGGTGTTCGAGTTACCACCATAACGGGCCACAAGGAAAGTTGTAGTGGTTTCCGAGATCTTCTCCTTTTCTGCAGCTGAATCTTTGAAAATGGCAACACTTTTGTTGTGAGAAGCATCACTCTCAAGTGTGGTTTAAAACTTAATTTTTCCCTGCCCAAACAGAGCTGAGTTGGTGGTGTTAAAACCATCACAAAATATAAAGGATCAATGTCTTCTCCAATTACAACGGAATCGTGTTCGGAAGACAACGAAATGGCAGTTTTCACAATTAACACATCTCTATCTTTTGTTGCCTGCTAGGTGACCACTTGTGCTCGCAGAAATTCCTTCCGAAGCAATGAGATGAAGCGTGATTCGTCTTTTCCATTCAATAACAATTTATCCTTTGACATCTGCGGAAATATTGTACCATCAAAGAGAACGTCTACTCAAGATTGTAGCCTGGAACGACGAGCTCTTTCAGTGCTTTTCGTGCTTCTTTTATTTTATTCAGTGGGGGGAGAATAAGAATAGTATAATAATTAAAGATTTGGTTGGAATTGAAAAAAGTTCATTGAAGGAACACAGCAGCATTTTGACCATTTTGTTGTTGTACGCAGGTCACACATTTCTTAAAAATAGCAGAAAACCATTCGCTCCGATTCCAGTGAACTCTGTTTAGGAGGTAGTCTCCATCAATTACATCAATTTTGCTCTTTCCCATTTGTGTCAATTGGCAGGGGCGTGAAAGCAAAGTAAAATGAGGACTTTATGCCTTTGCGAATGCCTTCCCCTGAGAAATGTGACAATGGAAAGGGATGATCATCAGACTGCTTAGAGATGGTCATCCTGTGGAAAAGCATGAGAGGATCCAGAGCTACCTTTCCTTTGTCCGTGTTGATGTGGTTAGCAACTGTTTCCAGAGAAACTACTGCGTCTTTACGTCACAAATGTACGGTACGTTCTAAAAAATACTGTTCTCAATTCCATTCATTACTCTAGAACCAACCTCTCAGGACAGGTGGCAGTTGATGTATAAGTATTTGTAAATACATTTGTGTTTTTCTTTTTCAATACATTCGTTATTTCCCAGTATTTGCATGAATCTCATGAATTACGCGTATATAGTACAAACATAATGGATTAAAGATTATATTACTTTCAGGAATACTGATTTGAACGGAGGTAGTAGTGTATTTTCAGTAGATATGATCAGTTTATGTTTTCAGTTTCCAGTCCACGTATCTCTACAAGATTGGTTATTATGGATTTTGCACTGAACTGTACTAAAAGAAACTTATTAATTCAAACCCACTGACATATCTAACATTTTACGTTTCTTTTGACATGTTTGCAAATGTTCACGTCCCCATATCTCAGTAGGCTTAGCTTAGCTTAATTCCTGCCGCTCCTTCCGGAGCATAGGGCCTTGGCGAAATTTCTCCACGCAGTACGGTTCCTGGCCATTCTCTTCACTTGACTCCAGTTCTTGTCCACCTCTGCAATTTCATTTTCGATCGTCCTCTTCCAGGTCTTCTTAGGTCGACCTCGCTTCCTGGCGCCTTGAGGATTCCAGTCTAGCGCCGCCCTCTCAATAGCTCCGTCCGGCTTCCTTAGTATATGACCAATCCAGCGCCATTTCCTCTCCTTGATCTGGATGATAATCGGTTGTTGATTGGTGATGGTCCAAAGATCTTCATTTGAGATTATGTCCGGCCACCTCACATTCATGATGCGACGCAGACATCTGTTAATGAACACCTGTAGCTGGTTGTTGATCGATTTTGTGACTTTCCATGTTTCACAGCCGTAGAGAAGAATCGACTTTACGTTGCTATTGAAAAGGCGGAGCTTGGTCTTCCTGAAAATGTTTCTATTTCTCCAGATGGGGTAGAACTGGACAAAGGCACCATTTGCCTTCCTGATACGGCTTCGAACATCTTCCTCTGCTCCCCCATCATTTGTGATTATACTTCCAAGGTAGAGGAAGGACTCAACTCGCTCAATTTCCTTTCCGTTGACTGTCAAACTAGTCGTGATGTCAGAATTTATCCTCATCTCTTTGGTCTTGTTGGTGTTGATCATCAGTCCTGCACGTTCTGCTTCTCTCTGCAACCTCCCCAGCTTATATTCTATGTCTCGGTACCGTTGTGCCATAAGACAAATGTCGTCTGCGAAATCCAGATCTTCAAGCCTGTCATTTATACCCCATTGAATACCCCTCTTCCGTCCTCCCATTACCTTCTTCATCACACTATCCAGGACCAACAGGAACAGAGTGGGGGAAAGGACACACCCCTGTCTCACTCCGGAACTGACCTTTATCTTTTCTGTTAATTTGCCTTCGTGAAGAACCTGGCACTTATACCCTTCGTACATCTCTTTCATGATTCTGATGATCTTTGTTGGAATTTTATATTCCTCGAGGGTCTTCCACATGATTCTTTGATTTACGGAGTCGAAGGCTTTCTCGAAGTCAACAAATGTGAGGTAAAGGGTATTCCACCACTCCACACTCTGCTCCAGGATGATTCGGAGGGTGTTGATGAGATCCACACAGCTGTGATGTTGTCGAAATCCAGCCTGTTCCTTCCGAAGCCTTTTTCTACGCAGTCTTTTATACGATTCAGGATGACTCTCGCCTGCACTTTGCTTGGAATGGACAGCAAGGTGATACCCCTTCAGTTGTTACAGTTTGTGGTGTCCCCTTTCTTCAGCAACTTGACTATCAACCCCTTCTTCCACTCGGTTGGTATTTTCTCCTCCTTCCAGATCTTCTCCAACAGCGGGTGCAGCAGATCGATCGTAATATCCAGGTCTGCTTTCAATACTTCCGCTGGGATATTATCCAGACCTGGTGCCTTCCCGCATTTCATCTGCTTCAACGCTGTCCGTATTTCGCCCCGAGTTGGGGAGTCGAGGCTGATGCTTGGGTCACTTTCTGCTTCCTCTTCATCTTCTCCTCGCTGCTTACTTTCTGGTCCTCTATCTCTATTAAGAACCTCCGCAAAGTGTTCTCTCCATCTTGTCAGCTGCTGTTCACACGTCGTGAGGATCTCGCCCGTCTTGCTCTTCACAGGCCTAGTTTTATTAAAACCTTTCTTCGAAAGCATCTTTGTGATGCCATAGAGCTCCTTAACGTCCCCCCCCCCTTCTTGCCGCTTCTTCTGCTTTCTCCGCCTGCTCATCAATCCACCTCCTATGATCCTTCCGTACACTCCTCTTTACCTCCCTTTTTGCTGTTGAATACTTTGCTTGTGTGAGAGCCTTCTGCTGCCTAGTCTTGCAGGTGTTGAGCTTGGCCTTAATCTCCTTCCTATAATTTATCTTGTCCCAGGTCTGATCGGATATCCATTATTTCCGCAGGTAGTTCTTGTACCCGAGCTGCATCTCACTGGTTTCCACGAAGATATTCTTTACCTCGCTCCACACAGTCTCCACGTCCTTCTCTGTCTCGGAGTCCAACACCTGGAATTTATTTCTGAGCTCGAGTTTAAATTGGTCCAATCTCTGCTGGTTCTTAAGCTTGCCCACATCAAACTTGTTGTGCCGAGTGTTAAACTTTCGGCGGGCTGCGACGATCTTCATGCGGAAGTTGGCAACCACAAGGTGATGGTCACTACCAACGTCCGCTCCTCTCTTGTTCCTAACATCTTCCAAGCTTCTTCTGAACCTCCTGCTCACCGCGATGTGATCAATTTGATTTTCTGTGACTTGATCAGGAGACACCCAGGTGACCTTGTGGCACCACCTATGAGGAAATACCGTGGCACCCATCACCAAATCCTGACTGGCGCAATATTCCGTAAATTTCTCCTCATTGTCATTCATCTCACCAAGGCCATGTTTACCCATGATCTGCTCCAACCCCTCATTGTTTGAGCCCACCTTCGCGTTGAAGTCTCCCATAACAATGAGAATGTCCTTCTTACTTGTTTGTCTTGTGACATCTCGCAGCATTTGGTAGAATTCATCCTTCTTCACTGGCTCCGATTGTTCTGTAGGCGCATAGCATTGGATGATGATCACATTCCTGATCTTTGTCTTGAACCTAGCAAACATGAGCCTACTAGAAATTGGCTTCCACTCCATAAGACTTCTCTTTGCATTTCTGTTGAGCAGCAACCCCACTCCATCCCTGTGTTCTTCATCATCGCCCCCAGAATAGAGAAATGTAATTCCATCTGTTGTCTGTATTTCACCAAATCCTGGCCACCTCACTTCACTCAATCCTAGGATATCCAGCCCATCGTTGAGGTGCCTAGAATCAAAACCCGCCAAATCCATTCCTTCACCCAAAACGAAATACTTTTTTCACTAAAAAATGAATGAATTATTTTTAAAAACAGTGACGAAGTACGAAGCTGATCCCCGATATAGTTAAAAATGTATGTAGAAAAATATAAAGCAATAATTCGGATTTGTCGGGGTTTGTTACGAAGATTTGGATTTGGCAGGTTTTGATACCAAAGAGCCATTATACATTTGAAGTTGCGAAGAGATTGTAGAAACTGCGTAAGCTTTATTCAGAAATGAATATTTGAATGAAAGTTAACTAAATATAGGTTATAAAATAAAACAAATCGTATAATTTTTGTGTTTTGTTGTTGTTGTTATTGTTGTTTTAAGGGGCGGTTGTGTTTTATTAGAATAAACAGAAAAAGAATAAAACTCATATTACCCATTCAAGATTTGATTGTCGCTGAGTCTGGCTGTGCCAGCGTTTATGTTTATTGTAGCATGAGCTCTGCGGGGCGAAGCGGAAGACACAGCGATGACAGAGTGCAATCTGCACATAGGTCACGCTGCATTGCGTCAGATAAGCGTCACAGGAGCTCATGTCTCCATGGACAGTCAAATCCAAAACTGGAGCTGAGTCATATCCTACACGCGCAACTGTACCTGTCAACGAAGCAAGCTGACGTGTGACACAAGTACATAAAGAGTAGTTCCCATCTCCACCGCCGGCAATCAATTCCTGAAAGGGTAATAATACTGTACAGTAAATTACTCCTGGCACTACAGCCCGTGAAGGACCTAATCCCCAGCTATTTGGCCTGCAGATATTGGGGTGCCGCATGACCAGCGCATCGGGTCCCCTCGGCCGTTAATCTTGGTTTTCGTGATCGGGGCGCTGCCTCACTGTCAGTTACTCAATTGTCCTCACGAGGCTGAGTGCACTCCGTTCCAGCCCTCACGTCAGTTTCCAAAATCCCTGATGGAACCGGGAATCGAACCCGGGGCCTCCGGGTGAGAGGCAGGCGCGCTACCCCAACACCACGGGGCCGGCAATACTGTAGCCTACAGTACTGAACAATAATAAAGAAAAGCGTCAAATTAAATTCATATTCAATTACTATGGTCCAGGCCTTTAGAGACAAAACTATCGTCATTCAACTATTAAATCACATTCTTTACTGGAAGTTATAGCTACACAATTTCTGTTTCTACCTCATCCTCAATAGTAGTTTCTAAATCATCATCATTCTCTTCGTGTTCGCCACGACTTTGCAGATTGCAATAAAACTGCAGCTCTACATTTTCCCTCCATCTTTCTCCAGAATGCTTCGCAAGCAGTCTCGAAACATCTTTCACTTCTTGTGCCTGAAGGACAATCCCTCTGTTTATGGCTTCTGGCTTTACGTGAGTCATATCAAAATCAGGTTTCGTGACACGTTTGTGTTCGCAAATGTCAGTTCTGTGGAAAACATCACCCAGACCAGAATGTTATTGTTCTTCTCGTTCTTTGTCAAAATGATCCAAACCAAATTATTATCAGAAAGTACAACAACATAAACCATTCTAATCACGTCAGGCAGGGGTACATTCTCCGACTAATGCACGTAGGTAAAGAGTACACACTTCGCCAAGCATCATGGAAGGTAAGATGGCGGATCTGGGTGCTCCTATTGGCTGATGTGGATGTGGCGGGTTTTGTGACCAAAAATGGCGAAACTGTCGTTGGACTTGGCGGATATTGCAACTAAGCCTCAACTTTGACTTCGTTTTACGGTAGGATGTAGCGGGTTTTGTAACAAAATAATAGTTTTAATGAATTCAGCGCAGCAAAAGCTATATGAAACAATGCTTATCTCAATTTTCATAAAATATGGATTTGGCGGGTTTTGATTCTAGGCGCCTCAGTTCTTCATCTCCCGTTTCACTTGTTTCAGTCTGGTTTTCTCCATCAAGGTCCTCACATTCCAGAAACCGATTTTCGCAGTCCTCTTCATGCCAAAAGTCGTCATCAGGTTATCCGTCCGGTTTTGTAATTTCGCTTCAGTTTCCGTAATCAGTTTATTTAAGAGGAGCGAGTGATTAACCCACTGCCTCCGAGTGCCTAGGAGGGGCTGCCACCTTAAGCCTGAGGCACCAGGCTGATTTTCTGTCAGGGTTTCTTCCCTTAGCCTTCATCCGGTTTAGACTAAACGTCTTGAATGTATCTCCACATCCTATTATTCCCGTTTCTACTGGGTCGTGGAGGAGATGTGCGGAACTTTTAAGTGGCGGGTAGTTTTTGTGATCGCTTGCCCTTCCTGGCGCAAGTATTATGAATGGAGTTTATGAGAGATGAAATAAGTGAAGATATTTTTATATAGTAACAGGAATAATTCATGTAGGCGTATGTTAATTTAATTCTCTGCGGTATTTCCCACGTCTCTGTTAAAAGTTTGCTTTCATAATCTCATAGGAACTTGATCTGAATCGCCATTTCTTCGAAATCATGGCAGTTATAAATTGAGAATCCTGAAGTAAAAACTAGTGTCAGCGCAGAGTTTTTAAGTGACTGTAGTAGGCCTACATGTCTCCACGACTTCAAAATATCGTGCCACTAAACAAGTAATTTTGCGAAGTACTGAACGGCCTACCAAGATTCCTTCCTTATTAAACCCTCTTCCGTCAATAAAATAGATTTCCATGACTTTTAATAATTTTATTAATGCAGCCAATGGCCATTTATTTTATTTCCACGATGGGTCAGGGAAGGGATTTTGGAAGGAAATCGGCTGTGGACCTGTTGCTTGGTAGTAAAAATGGGAAACTAGGAAAACCATTTTCAGGACGGCCAAGGTGGAATTTGAACCCACGCTCTCCCGATGCTAGGGAGGTACAAGGTACCGCGTTAGTGCTCTCGTCCACCCCGGCAATTCTATGACTTTTGACATAATGATAAAGTATAGAGCAAAAACTTCAAACTCAGTATCCAAGCATTGTACCCGTAGTCATTTTAGACAATAAACATTTAACAATGTATTTTAAGATTGCAAAATTGTCTTACTGTGGTACTGGTGCTTGTCCTATCTTAAACCAAAGCTTTTAGTGTTGCTCAAAATAACTCACATCAACACACCTACCGTACTGGAGAGCATGTGTCAAAAGTCACATAATAAAGTGCTATCCACAATTCTGTACATGAACACAACACTGAATAATTATGTACTGGAATATTTAGTTCATGGTACTTCCCCAAAGACCAGTTCAATAGAATATGAGTAAGAGATGCTCCTTTTCAGAAATTGACATGCAAAAAAATATAATTTACGATACCTTCATTCATATTCTAAAGGCTAATGCCTTGTTGATGCATCCACACTCTTCTGTCGTTGGTGGTTCGTTTCAGTTCCATGTAATTGTCACATCCCATTCTATTCTTGATGTCTTCCAAATACGTCATCCTAGGCCGTCCTCTTCCTTTCTTTCCCAGCATTTTCCCTTCAAGAATGTTAACGATGAAAGTGTTGTGTCTGATGACATGTCCAATAAATTTTATTTTTCTATTTCCCATTTCCTTCATTAATCTTCTCTCCTCTTTGTCTACCCTTAAGACTTCCAGGTTGGTTTCTCTTTCATCCAGCTCGTTCTTGTCATTTTCCGCCATATCCACATTTCAGCAGCTTCAAGTCGATTCTTTTCCAAATTACCCAGAGTCCAACTTTCACTTCCATAGAGCAGTGTACTCCATACAAATTATTTTGCAAAGGATTTTCTTACATCTACATTCATATGTTTGCTGGATAAAATGTTTTTCTTAGTCGTAAATGCCTGTTTGCCAATGCAATCCTTCTCTTCACTTCCATTAAGCAGCTATTGTATTCTGTGATTATACTACCGAGATATCAAAATTGTTTTACTTATTCAATTCTCAAGTCATCAATCCTTATATTGGTTTACATTTCTTCCATATTTTTCCGAACTACCATTACTTTCGTTTTCCGTCTGTTCACTTTTAATGTCCATAGTTTAAGTGTGTATGATAGGACTTGCAGCATTTTATACATTTCTTTATCGGAGACTGCAACTATTACGATGTCATCAGCAAATCTGATACAATGTATCCTTTACCCATTTGCTTTTATTCCCTTTGTCTTCTCATTCATGATCTGAATAACTTCTTCAATGAACAAATTAAATAAATACGGAGATAGAGGACATCCTTGTCCAACTTCTTTTCTGATCCTGGCTTCTTCCTCTACCTTATTGGTGTTTATTTTGTGGTTTGAATCTGATATAGTTGATTAATCATTCTTCTATCCTTCCAGTCCAATCGTATTGTTACGGCTGTGAGTTTGTGTCATCGCTCGCCGCATGAGTCACAACTGCTCCAGGGTTGGGCTGTGTGTGCTCTGCCTCAGTGTATTACGTGCGCGTTACGCAACGGGCTGCGAAGTGAAAGGGATGGTCCAGAATATTCGTTACCCAGCCAGTGTTGGAATCCTCGAGAATCCGTGGACCCTGGATGGGTCTAGAAGCATTTATTGAGTCACCGGCCTGCTATATAAGAGCGACCTGTCAAGCATTTGTTGTTGTTGTGTTTTACGAGCTACAGTAGTGCGAGCGTTTATCGTGAGCGACAGAAGTGTGGTGACTTGCGAAACCCCTAGTGAAGCCATTTCCCTTGACAGCGAGGAAGTGAGAAGCATACAGGGGACTGCCTGTGTTTTCGTAAGTAACTGTAATTTGTGTACATAGGGGAGAGTTGCATTTAGTTCTGTCGAGGCCATCAGACTCATTAGCGAGAAGATTAACTGTTGACAAGTGAAAGAGGGCAAGGGCTCTCCATAAGCAAGAGAATTGAGGAAACTGGAGTAAGGTTCCAATTGCTTGTATTTGCTGATGAATAGTGTATCTTCCTGCAAGCAATAAAGCTAACTTCTCTTTAAAGCAGTAATTGGTGTTTTCGATTCCCGGTCAATGCATGTGAGATTTTCGAAGTGAAATGCCATGTCCTGTGGTTCGGATTCCACGTAAAAAGGAGGTCCCGTGGCTCATGATCTCAAGATTAACGGTCACGTTAAACTACAAGCTTCCTTCCTTCCTTAGTAATTGGTGTTGTGTTTTCTACCCTCCGTAATCCAGTTAACGAAAGTGCCACTAGGGGGGTGGCACGTAACAACTGGTGTCAGAAGCCGGATTACGAACTCAAGCACAAGCACAACACCTGACGGTCCTGGTTTCAAAACCCGAGCAGGTCAATTTTTTTAAATTTTCCTGTGAGCGCATGCCCCTTACAAGACAAACATCTAAAATGGAAGAGCAATTCGCAGCATTGCTAGAAAAGTTAAGTGGCATGGAAACCAAGATGGAAGACGGCCAGAAGAATTTAATCAAGGACCTAACAGCCTAATTAGAAGACGGCCAGAAGAAGATGGAAGACGGTCAAAATAAGTTAGCGGAGGACCTGAAGAAGATGGAGGACGGCCAGAAGAAGATGGAGGACGGCCAGAAGAAGTTGGCCGAGGACCTAACTGCTAAATTAGAAGATGGCCAGAAGAATTTAACCAAGAAGATAGAGGACGGCCAGAAGAAGATGGAAGACGGGCAGAATAAGTTAGCACAGGACCTGAAGAAATTAGAACTGGGTCTGCGTGAGGAAGTCACGGCAGTGGAAAAGAAGTTCGACGCCTTAAAAGAAGAAGTTGCCGAGCTACGCCGACGCCCGCTGACGGGGGTGGAAGAGAGATTCAACGCCCTACAAAAGGAAGTCGCCGAGCTGCGCCGACGCCCGCCGACCGGGGTGGATGAGAGAGTCAAAGCCCTACAAGAGGAAGTTGCCGAACTGCGCCAACGCCCACTCACGGGGGTGGAAGAGAAATTCAACGCTCTTCAAGAGGAAGTTGCCGAGCTGCGCCGACGCCCGCCCTCAGGTACACCGGGGACATCAGGAACGGGTCATAGCAGAGTGACGCCCCCAACCTTCGACGGAAAGGTCCCGTGGAGCACCTACTTACGTCAGTTCGAGGCGGCCTGTTCCATAAATAACTGGAACAACACAGAAAAGGCTACAGCTCTCATTGTAGCGCTGAGAGGTGACGCCCTTAACGTCCTTCAGGCCATCCCGACTGGATCTCAGGACTACGCTTCACTGATCGCCCATATGGAGTCCCGATATGGAGATAGCCATCTTCAGCAGGCCTACCAGATGCAGCTACGGACCCGGGTACAGAAGAACGCGGAAACCCTGCAGGAGTTCGAGATGGACATCGCTCGCCTCGTAAGGCTCGCCTACCCAACAGCGCCGGCCGACTTTCTGGAACAGATAGCGACGCAGACCTTCACCGACGGGCTACGGGACCCGGACACCCAACAGGCCGATGAACTGATGGAGGCGCTAGGCCGGTTCTTCAAGAGTCGCAGTACCACCAACAAAAACGTAGCCGAAGGACATCCGGAGAGGCGGCCCGGAAGAGGACTACCGACCTGCTGGACCTGCCGTAAGAGAGGCCACCTGAGCAAGGACTGCGGTGATCGCCGCCGCCAAGGGTTTCCGTCGGGACAGTCAGTCGTAGGGAAACCGCGCGGCCCAGGAAAGCAAGTATCAGCCAGCCTTGGGGGGCAAAGGTGTCAGTCGTCAAGCCCCGGCAGTCCAAGTTCGTGTGACGCAGTTACGGAGGGATAATAGCAGCCTGATGGTCGACGGAGTCGTCAACGGAGAGAGCTGGCCCATGCTAATCGACACGGGAGCATCGAGGACCATCGTCAGTCCCACCGTGGTCCCGGAGTGGAGAGTGCAACCCACACAAAGGAACTTCCAGCTAATAACCGCGACTGGAGAGACCGCACCGGTACATGGCGAAGCATCACTGGAGTTCGTCATTGGTCGACAGGCGATAAAGCATCCAGTGCTTGTGGCTGACGTATCAAATGAAGTGATCATCGGACTGGACTTCCTGGACCAGAACAAACTCATCTTTGATCTGAGTACCAACACTCTGCACTTCGGAAGGGAGGAACTAGCTTTGCGACCAGCATAAGAGGCCGGCGCCGCACGACGAGTAAGGCTGAGAGAGGACGTCATCGTTCCCGCCAGGACGGAAGTCAGCGCTGCCGTAACTGTCGACGGAACAGCTGAGGGAGTGGCGGCTGTCATCGAGCCAAAATATGAGGACATTCAGACAAAAGGATTGCTAGTTGCCATGACTCTCATCAAAACGTCTCGGCCGTACGTCCACCTGTCCAACCTGAACGACTACGACATTACGGTACACTGGGACACCAACCTAGGAGTCTGCGAGCCCGTTACCTGGATTGCCCGCATCACAGACACGACGGACGGACACCTGCAGACGCACAACCGAAGAAGACGCGCCCTGCCAGAAGAACTACAGAAGCTGTACCAAGGATCCCAGGACCATTTAGACGAGGAGCAATCACGCCAACTTCAGGACCTGCTACGCGAATTCCAGGATGTCTTCTCCGTGGGGAGGAAAGACTTCGGTAGGACAAGCTTGGTCCAGCACAGAATCGACGTTGGGGACAGCACACCGATTAGGGCCACATTCCGACGTGTCCCGCTCGCCAAGCAAGCCGAAGTCGACCGGATGGTAGAAGAGATGAAGGAGCAAGGGGTGATCGAGCCATCACATAGTCCTTGGAGTTCTCCGGTCGTGCTAGTGAAGAAGGACGGTTCCACCAGGTTCTGCGTGGACTACAGGCGGGTGAACGACGTCACGAAGAAGGGCAGCTACCCTCTACCCCGGATCGACGACACGCTGGACACCATATCAGGATCAGAGTGGCTACTGGCAGGTGGAGGTCCACCCTAAGGACCACGAGAAAACGGCGTTCTCTGTGGGCAGCGGGCTCTGGCAGTTCACCGTCATGCCATTCGGTCTGTGCAACGCCCCTGCGACCTTCGAAAGGCTAATGGAGTCCATTCTGAGGGAACTACACTGGAAGACCTGCCTGGTCTACCTAGACGACGTCATCGTTCTGGGAAAAAGCTTCGAGGAGCACTACAGCACCCTGAAGGAGATCTTGATGAAGCTACGGGCTGCCCAGCTGTAGTTGAGCCCCAAGAAGTGTCAGCTCTTCTAGAAGCAGGTCCAGTACCTTGGGCATATTGTCTCCGAGGAAGGGGTGCGCACCGACCCAGAAAAGACCTCAGCTGTGAGGGAGTGGCCAGTTCCGAAGGACAAGTCCCAACTACGAAGCTTCCTGGGACTCTGCACTTATTACCGTCGCTTCGTGAGAGGATTCGCCGACATCGCCAAACCACTGCATCGACTGACTGAGAAGGACCAACTCTTCACATGGACAGCAGAATGCCACAGTGCCTTCGAACAACTCAAGCAGGCTCTGTGCACCGCGCCTATTCTGGCCTACCCCAGACCTGGAACAAGGTTCATCGTCGATACCGATGCCAGCGTCTTTGGGATAGGGGGGATCCTGTCGCAAGTAGTGGACGGCGAGGAGAGAGTAGTGGCCTACTTCAGCAAGGCCTTGTCAAAGCCAGAAAGGAACTACTGCGTCACCAGGAAGGAGCTGCTCGCCATCGTGAAGACCACTGAACACATCCACAAGTACCTGTACGTGCAAGAATTTCTCATCAGGACCGACCATGCAACCCTGCAGTGGCTCCTGAACTTCAAGCAGCCCGAGGGTCAACTCGCGCGGTGGTTAGAGAGGCTTCAACAGTACAACTTTGAGATTCAGCACAGGAAAGGCCAACTGCATTCTAACGCCGACGCCCTGTCACGAAGACCGTGCCCCGAAGACTGCACCTTCTGTTCCCGAAGGGAGGAGAACACCGGGATACAGTGCCGACGGACTACTGTGGAACTTCAAGGGAACTGGAGCCGCGAATCTTTCACGCGGGCACAAGCAGAAGATGATGACCTGGGACTGTTAGCCGAATGGAAGAGGGTCTGTGTCCCCAGACCAGGGTGGAACATTGTGAGTGACTGCAGCTCAAAGTTTAAGTCCTACTGGGCGCAGTGGGACACGCTGGTTGTGAGGGATGGCCTCATATGCCGTACCTGGGAGAGCACCGACGGGAAGACATCTCGGGAACAAGTCGTCGTTCCAAAGGCTATGACGGAGGAAGTCCTGAAGGAAGTCCATGGAGGATCATCTGGTGGACACCTAGGGATAAAGAAGACCCTGGAGAAGCTGAGAGAGCGGTTCTACTGGATCGGATGCCGAACTGACGTAGAGAACAACTGCGCGAGGTGTCACGATTGCGCAGCCAGCAAGGGCCCAGGACGAAGACGACGGGGTCCACTGAAGACCTACAACGTGGGCGGCCCCATGGAGAGAGTGGCCTTCGATGTTGCTGGGCCATTCTCGTTAAGCGAGGCAGGGAACCGCTACATATTGGTCGTCAGCGACTACTTTACAAAATGGCCGGAGGCGTATGCGCTCCCTAACCAAGAAGCCAAGAGACCCTGGTGAAGGAATTCGTCAGCCGGTACGGAGTACCCCTGGAGCTGCTCTCCGACCAAGGGAGGAACTTCGAGTCGCAGGTGTTCCAAAACCTATGCCAGCTGCTGGGAATCCGGAAGACAAGGACAACGCCGCTACACCCTCAGTCCGACGGGATGGTAGAGCGATTCAATCGCTCCATGAGAACCATCTCCGAATAGTCATCAGCGAGCACCAGAGGGATTGGGACAAACATCTTCCACTATTTCTCCTGGCCTACCGCGCCGCCGTACATGAAGCCACCGGGTGCACACCAGCCCGGGCCATTTTTGGAAGGGAGCTCCGTCTACCTGTCGATCTTGCCTTCGGCCGACCTGGGAATGATCGGGTCTCGGTAAGCCAGTATTGTCAAGAACTGGTCGACCAACTGGAGGACGTGCACGCGTTCGCGAGGAGGAAACGGCGGATCGAGACCGACCGAATGAAGACCCGATACGACCAACAGACGGATGCCGGCGGATTCCACGAGGACGACCTGGTCTGGCTCTTCAACCCATTACGGAAGAAAGGCCTGTCACCCAAACTGCAGAAGTCCTGGGAGGGCCCGTACCGAGTCGTGAAACGGATCAACGATGTCGTCTACAGGATCCAGCAGGGCCCGAGGGCGAAGATGAAGATCGTGCATCGAGATCGCCTGGCAGCCTACGGAGGGACACAGACGGACCAATGATTGATCGGGACGATCAGCCTTTTAGGAAGGGGGTGGTTTACGGCTGTGAGTTTGTGTCATCGCTCGCCGCATGAGTCACAACTGCCCCAGGGTTGGGCTTTGTTGCTCTGCCTCAGTGTATTACGTGCTCGTTACGCAACGGGCTGCGAAGTGAAAGGGATGGTCCAGAATTTTCGTGACCCAGCCAGTGTTGGAATCATCGAGAATCCGTGGACCCTGGATGGGTCCAGAAGCATTTATTGAGTCACCGGCCTGCTATAAAAGAGCGACCTGTCAAGCATTTGTTGTTGTTGTGTTTTACGAGCTACAGTAGTGCGAGCGTTTATCGTGAGCGACAGAAGTGTGGTGACTTGCGAAACCCCTAGTGAAGCCGTTTCCCTTGACAGCGAGGAAGTGAGAAGCATACAGGGGACTGCCTGTGTTTTCGTAAGTAACTGTAATTTGTGTACATAGGGGAGAGTTGCATTTAGTTCTGTCAAGGCCATCAGACTCAATAGCGAGAAGATTAACTGTTGACAAGTGAAAGAAGGCAAGGGCTCTCCATAAGCAAGAGACTTGAGGAAACTGGAGTAAGGTTCCAATTGCTTGTATTTGCTGATGAATAGTGTATCTTCCTGCAAGCAATAAAGCTAACTTCTCTGTAAAGCAGTAATTGCTGTTGTGTTTTCTACCCTCCGTAATCCAGTTAACGAAAGTGCCACTAGGGGGGTGGCACGTAACAGTATTATCTTCATAGTTTTAAAGAGTAGCTCCCAGTTCACATTGTCAAAAGCTTTTTCTAAGTCAATGAAGGTAAGATAAGTCTTCCTATTCATATTCATCCTTCTCTCCATTATAATGCGTAAAGCTAAAATTGCTTCTCTTGCTCCTCTACCCTCTCTGAACCCAAATTGGTCTTCTCCAATATACTTATCTACTTGTCCTCTTATCCTACGATACCTACACTAAACAAGAAGTTCCGTGACGAACTAAAGAGCCTACTTTTCTTGGAATTTAAGATTCTTGGCAATCTATTTAGACCTATCTAGAATAATGACGAAATTAAGTTGGTAATATCGAAATTCCTAATTAGTTCGAAATATACTTTGTATAATGTTGCCTAATAGAGCAGTACAGTTGGCAGCCCTGGTGACTGAATATAGGCTATTGTTAGTTGCATCTCTTAAGGTACAGAATACAAAATTTGGTTGAAGTCCAATGGATAGCATGCACGTTACATGCAGTTAAACCTTGGATTTATCAGCGCGCGTAAAATTATGTTGGCAACAATGTCATGCATGTGTTGGTCAGAAATAATCTGAAATATTATGAACTCGTGTTGTACCAATTTTGGATGAAATCCATTTGTTAGTATAGAAGTAACATGTATTTTAAAATTGGATCTATCAGCAGGCTTAGAATCATGTTGGCAACACTGGCGTAGGCCTATATTAGTTACTCCAAATTAATCTAGAATGCCAGGTACTATACGTGTGCAAAGTTTAGAGCTATTGGCTTGCATACTTTCTGATATATTGATATTAGGGTAACAAAAATAGAGGCAGTATTTATTAACAGTTGGCAGCCCTGGTTACTCTTAAGAATCGGCATAGTCATAGTTGTTATGGTACACATATCACACACGAAATTTGGTTGAAATCCAAATGATAGTATATAAGTTACATATATTTAAAGTTGGACTTCTCAGCAGGCTTAGAATCATGTTGGTAGCACTGACGTATATAAGATACTCCAAATTAATCTAGAATGCCAGGTACTATACGTGTGCATAGTTTAAAGCTGTCGGCTTGCATACTTTCTGATATAATGGTATTTGGATAAAATAAATTGAGAGCATTTATTAACAGTTGGAAGCCCTGGTGGCTCTTAAGAACACACTCAGTCATATCTGTTTATGTACACATACCACATACGAAATTTGGTTGAAATCCAATTGATAGTGTAGAAGTTATATGCATTTAAAATTTGGACCTATCAGCAGGCTTATAATAATTTTGACAACACTGCCATGTATGGCCTCCTGGAGATTAAACTGCAATATTATTATCTATACGTGTACCAATTTTGAAATAGCTCCCATGTATACCTTCCAAGATATCCAACATGGAGCTCAAATTTCAATTGCGATTTTTCAGCAGTTGGTAGCACTGACATCATTTTCAAATATGGCCGTGAGATATTCAGGTATAGATCTTTACTCCCACCAAATTTTGTTTTGATTGCTGCAGCCGTTGAGGAGTTGATAGGGGGGGACACACACACAGCCAGCCAGCCAGACAGAAGGACAGACAGATAGACGGACAGACAGACAGACAGACACACATTTGCCCGATCTCATAAGTCTACTTTTTCCTCATTTTTGCAAAATGTGAAAAGTAGGATAAAAATTGAGACAGATGACCTCGATGTCCCACCACCACCACCACCATTACAATAAATAATTATGTAATTACAACTTACAGTGAAAGTAAAGTGTGACTCCCCCCGTAGAGATGACATATTTCTGTAACAAGTCACAAGAGTTCATTTTGTTGTTGTTAATTAATTTGAGAGGCTTTGGACATCTTGATAATCAGCCCCGTCTATTGTGTGTGTGTGAACTTGTCTGATAACCTGTATTCCTGTGATGACTGTAATAGTGTGCGTAACTGTATTCGGAGCATGAATGGCGAGGTGTCCCGGGACTTAAAGTAAGGTACTATCCCGGCATTTGCCTGGAAGGAGTGTGGAAAAACTCCGGGGAAAAACACACTCAGGATAGCCGTTTCCACCGCTGGTATTCGAACGTGTGACCTCCTGACTTGATGCAAAAGCCCGCGCGGCCGTGGTGCACGGCTTAACGAGCACTGCTACTCCGCGGGTCAAAGTTCATTTTAAGGGATCTCATATTGACGGATTCTATAATTTCTGAAAAATAACCCAGAGTAGTCAGTACCAGTGGGTACAGTCTATTATGGTGGTTCATTACACGCATAGGGGCAGATGACCTCGTAGTTCCGCCCCTTGAAACCTCAATACTAACTCATTACACGAAGTTTCACGTCGATCGCGTGGATCTAGCGTAAGGCAAAATTTGAAAGAAAAAAAAGATATCACGCTGCCATCATCTTGAATTTTAAATAGACGCCAAACGCTCTAAATAAATGTCAAGTAAACAAAAGTTTGATGCTTTTCAGTCGGTCAACACGATTGTACTTAAATGAGATGGGTTATTCCCTAATCCTGAAAACAAATTACAAGAGATTAATAAATACATGTAATTTTTTCAGGATTAGCCTAGGGAATAACCCATCTCATTTGGGTAGAATTGTGTTGACTGACTGGAAAGTATCAAACTGTTGTTTAGTAAGGCAACACTGAAAAATGACTTCAAACACCATAATGTAAATGTCAAGTTTCACTGCGCTCATTTGATTAGATCACCAGAAAGGGCCATATATAATATTTACATTTTCTCGGGACCACTATGTTGATTTTGAGTCTATTATTGTTTTAATGGTTGCATACGAGAACTTACTTTACAGTTTTTTTTTATCGACATTCAAAATTTCAGATGATTGCTGCAAAAGTTTCGGATATTGAGAACAAGTAATGAACAGATAGACTCAAATATTTCACACGGTCGCCATCATTGAAATTAAATAGAAATTGAAATTTGAAAGACATTTCAACGAATCGCTCCAACCAATCACAATGTCTTAGAACACGCACACGGATAAAAGGTATTTGTTGTTGTTTATTTTACGGGCTGCGATATCGCTATCATAAAATAGCACAGTGTATGTTTGTGTGATAACCTGTGTTATTGTGATGTTAGTGTGTGTATTTGTAAATTGGGGAGAGAGGATTGGGAAGGAGGCAGCCGTGGCCTAAAGTTAGGAACCATCCCAGCATTTTCCTGGAGTAGAAGTGGAGGGGAAACCACAGATACCACTCCCAGGATGGCTGAGGTGGGAATCGAATCCTCCTCTTCCCACGAGGCTGAGTGTACCCCGTTCCATCCCTCACACAAGAATTAAAATGTCCTGGCAGAGCAGGTAATAAAACCCGGACCTCCGGGATGACAGTTAAGAACGCTAGCCGCTACGCCACGAGGTGGTCTAAAAGGTGATTTCATAACCCTATATTTCATATGATGAAAATAGACTAAAAATATGGTCACCTTACGTAAGAGATTGTTGTTGTTGTTGATTCTTTAGGGCTTTGCGACATCGTGGTCATGTAGACCCGTGCACTTGGGTGGAATTCTTCGTAAGAGGAAATTGCAGCTGGCATTTCTATCTAAGGAGGAACAAAGACGTTGTTGTTTCTGCTGTTTCATGAAATGACTTGTATATCGTGGCCATCGACCCCGTGTATTTGGGTGTGTGTATAATTTGCCTGGTAATCTGTGTTATGATGGCGTCTGTAGTAGTGTGTGTGGTTGTAGTTAAGACTAGGATTGAGAACAAGTGGCCGTGGCCAGAAACCATCCCGGCATTTGGCTGGAGTACAAGTGGGAAACCACGGAAAACCACTTTCTAGGGTGGTTACGGTGGGAATCGATCCAACTCTGTACTCACGGGGCTGGGTATCTAGTCCAGCCCTCAGACTAGAATAATTAAATTACTTGTTAGAGCCAGGGATTGAACTTGGGATCTCAGGGATGACAACCAATAATGTTAGCCTTTACACCACAAGACGGTCGAGGAAGAACCGAACGCGAGGCAGGAAAACGTGTTACTCATATCCACTACCGGTATTTCAGAAGTAGCCTATGTGGCGTCCAACATCCAGGCTGATAAAATCAATTTCCGTCGCGTGAATTATTGGAACGAGGAAGAGCGAGGAACTTGTAGGATGACCTAGTTGAGTAATATAGTGAGTGAGTGAGTGAGTGAGACAAAGAATCCTCTTGAATATCGCCGCGGCACGGGCGTTTATGGTCAGGAGGGTCAGTCACATACCAACCCACTCCCAACTCGAGTGACGTAGCCAAGGAGGGAGTCATAATTTTAATGCAGGTATTCTCAACCTTTATATTCGACGATGTCGAAATGTAAATATTATATGTCCGAAATCTGTATCAAAATGAGGGTCATTATAGTACTATTCTTCGTTATGAAACAGTTTCTCGAGCCAATCAGAGCTCATTCATGACCAATTAGGTAGGTAAGGATAGCTGAGCGCATCCACTCAAAATCCAACATGTCGGACATGAATTACACATACATGATTTGAAAGTTCCTTGAAAGTTCAAATTGGATATCGGATCAACCATTGTAGTTACAATCACAAACACAAAGACAAAATCAGCACGAACCTTTACGGTAACAAGAAAATACTATGACATATGTAAGAAATTTATCAATCTACGTCCAGAAGTTAGCAACACAGCATTCTTCTACATAAATTACCGACATGGAAAGTGCACCGTCCCATATGTTCGCGTAAATAAACTGGCGAATATGAGACAAGAAATAACACTACCTTAATATCCCCAACCCCAATTTCTACACAGCGCATTGCTTTCAAACGACTTCTGTGACAATATTAGTGAATGTTAGTTTTGATCGGCACTAGACATCATGCAGGCTGTAAACAATAGCATTGCCAAGCAAAGTAAATGGTCTCTGCTTTCGAAATTCTTTGACCCACGCATGCGCTCTGTTCAGTCAGCAAACCACCCAGCGCGCTCTGTTCACTAACGGAAGTTACTGAATCCCACAGATATTTATGAATATTTATGTTAAACTATGTAATAAAGTTATAATTTTCGTCGAACATAAACAGTCGTATGCAACTCGCCGATAATGGTAATTAAGACACTCGAATGGAAATTATAAAACTAGCTACGCTCGTTTAATAAACATCTGTCTATTAGGTAGTCAGCCCGAAGGCTGGTTGGATCCTCATAAAGCACCGCTGTTAGGTTGTGTGGGTAGATACCCACAAAAACTCAAGGCAGCGCTATATTGAGGTGTACTAGGCAAGATGAGGAGTGAGGTAGTTTGTCATTGATTTCCTCACTGAGTCAGAACAGCCGTGCTAACTCTATAAGTAGAACCTTTTACAGCATCCACAGGCTCTGACTGTGCCCAGAATGTCATTACTAAGCACCACCCATACCTCAGTAGCTTCCATATAATCACAGCCATGAGTGAAACTGAGACATCGGTGAAAAGCCACATTTTAGTCTAGCCTGTGCCAACAGACAAATGCAAATGTACTGCACTCGTCAAGATATGGCAAACAGGCCTTTTATAAACATACTCGTGTCTTAATTATTGCCATTATAGGCTCGTTGCATAATGTACTATTTTGAGAGTGTGAGTACGGTGTACAGAGATTTGCGGACAAGGAACGGGAAGCCAGGCGCCTGGATCATTCCCTGGAAATGCTTAATAAGATGGACTAGTGACTCTAAATAGGATGATGATGACGAAGCTTTAGTGGATTTTTCCCGCATAAAAAAGTAAAAATGAACTTGAAAATACAAAATGTAAAAGGAACTTGATAATATTAAAAAAAAAACATTAAACTACCAATGTGCCAGCACTCCAGAGAGACATTGTCCAGTCCCAAGCCTGGACAAAATCGCGAGGGAAGGTTTAATATAACAATAGTACTGTAATTTTAAAAGGTTTATAACAAATTAAATTTCCTGGTAGAGCGTGAAATCAAAACCGTTAATCCGGGGTGGTAGCCAATCATGGTAACCACTAGGCTCTCACAATGTTCATCCTTATAATAACACAGATAGCAAGTCATTTTTCCAGACCGGCGTAAAGGCAATGAAACAGTCAATGAAGTAGACAATGGCTACACCTGGCCAGATATGTGAGAACTATTGTTTCATATTTCCGGCCGCTATATAATTGGTAGCAAGCTATGTCCGCAACTAGCCATGGGGGTGTGTCCGCAACTAGCACCAAAAGAGTATCATTTAGGGTTGTTCGCAATTAGCACGACCGAATCTAGCACGTATTTGTGAGCCCACACTCAAGCCATACTAAGTACCCGAGCACTATTAAATGGAATATACTACTATTACTACTACTACTACTACTACTACTACTAATAATAATAATAATAATAATAATAATAATAATTATGCAACAAGCATGCACTTTTCTTTCCTTTTCCTATCTCTCCCTCCCTCTAAAGCGTTGAAATAGTTAGGGTTTCACTGCTCACCAGGCGTGCTGCAACCACCTGCACGACTCATGCAGATAACATGCTCAGGGACGCCCTCCGAGTGTCTTCATGCTGGGGAACTGTTGGCGCCGGGGGTTCGTTACAGAGTAATAATGTAATTATGTGTTGTTGTTTTTTTTGTCGTTTACCCTCCAGGTTGGTGGAACCCACGGACTCAGCGAGGGAACTCACCACTACCGCCTCTACGGGCAGTGTCCTAGAGCTGGGAACATCGAATCGGAAGGGATACAACTGGTGAGGTGGGATTGGCACCTCGCCCAGGCAGTCTCACCTGCAAAGCGAACAGGGACCTCATGAGGGAAGGTAAGGGATGGTTAGGATGGATAGACAAGGAAGAGGGAAGGAGGCGTCCGTGGCCTTGAAGAAGGTACCATCCCGGCATTTGCCCGAAGACGAAGTGGGAAACCACGGAAAACCACTTCGAGGATGGCTGAGGGGGAATCGAACCCCCTCTATTCATTTGGGCCACCCGAGGCTGAGTAGATCCAGCTCCAGTCCTCGTACCACTTTTCAAATTTCGTGGCAGAGCCGGGAATCGAACCCAGGACCTCCGGGGCGGCAGCTAACCATGCTGACCGCTACGCTACGGAGGCGACTATGATTATATTCGGTTTGTTTTTTCTGTGAAAATACCTTCACAACGGTGAAAAAGCCTGTAATATGCAATAGCGAAAGCATACAACACAAAACACAGAGTATTGCAGCAACACTTCGACGAAACACGTACAGTAACTGTAAGGGAACAGTTCTGTATTTGTTACGCACGTGTTTTGTCGAAGGGTTGCTGCATTACTACGTTTTATATGTTGAACCTCAAGATGGCGGCTGTGCGAAATTTTAAAATTAAGTTTTAATTTCTTGTGTCCTAATCATGCGATCGAAGTCAACGTTTGAATAATAAACCTGCGCAATAATCGTCATCTAATAGTACATAACTCTATGGCATATACATTAAAAAATTATACGAGCCTTACAGTAGTCGCATATGATGTGTAACATGTGATATCCTGCTATGTGTGTCCCGGGAGCGCAAATCCCTTGTTGACAGTGAACTCTGTTGGTCATTGAAATAACTACTTGTAAAACTCCAGTGCCAAATCCTGACCGTAATGAATCATAATTGTTATTTGCCGTGGCGGAAGCAATACACTGCCTACTTGATGCGAGCTGCGCTCTATACCGGCCAGTTAGTGAACCCAGGCCAGCGATGTTATTGAAAAGGGCCTCGTTTTGCCGATCAGCGCACTGCCAAGTATAGGCGCGATTAAAAATTAGGTGTGCGGAAGGTATATTAAATGTGTTTCTCCCAGTGATATGTTTAGACCAACGAAGTTTCAATTATTGTTAGTAGTCGGCGTTAATATACTGAATTCCTACGTTGTTTGGAATGTTTGTTCATGCGATACGGTACGTATAGATTCCGCATAGCCACATGGCCGACAGTACATCGAGTGCTTACATTTAATAAGAATAAAGCAAAAGTATGAAGATTTAATACATCGTAATTGTTTTCAGCAAATATGATAAAATGAATATTTTCACACCAAAGAACGACAACTTGAAGATGATTTATTGTAGGAATATCTTAAATGGGGTCTCCAAACCTTAAACTAAACTGTATGCGATATACATTCCCCATAGCCACATGGCCTACAGTAGGTCGTTGTACCGATCTCCGCCATCACGCGCGCTAATTGTTTCCGTCCCATGCACTACCGCCCCATCCATTTCCGTCCCATCCACTTCCGTCCTTTTTCCAAAATCACTCCCACAAAAATGTCCAGCTACCGAGTGGAAAGATGTTACACATCAAAAATCTAACATGGCGACCATCCGAAATATTTAGGCGGTTCTCAATATCTACGAATCGATTACAGCAATCAAACTGAAATTTTTCATGTTGATAGAGGCAAGTAACTTAAGTAGGATACAGTATATGGAAATAGGCTATTTAGTTTTTTATGGAACTACTTTTTTTTTATTGAAATATGGAGTTATATATGGACTTAAAATTACGAACAAATATACTTTAATATCCAAATTCATAGAAGCTAAACAGAGTAGATCTACTTGAAACTTAACGTTACACTTATCATTATAATATCAATATGATCTTTGAAGAATATTTATTCTTTTATTCTCTGTTACCAAAACAATGGATTATAAAATGTTCTTTTAAGTACTGGAAAGTGAATTTTCTCCTATTGTCTCTAAGGAAACATTTATATTGACTGAAACTGCATTCAACATCAGAAGAGTAAGGGCATGTCTGAACCTCACGATATCTGCTGGGGTTAAATCGAACGTTAACTTCACACTTAAATCTCCACATAAAATTGCAGCAACCTTTCCCATTCCTTCATTCTTTGAAAGTACTGTATCCATCTTCATTTTTGCCACATCTGCAACTTTACCTGTACCACGATTTAATTTTTTAAATATAGATCTTTAATTGTTGCTTCATTATTGATAGAACTGCTAATTTACTAGAATGCAATACTTTCTAGCCGAAATATGGACTATATTGATTTAAATGACTAAGAATATGGAGCATAATATTTGCTAAACTTCCAAATATGGAAAAATATGGAAAATAAATACTCCACTTTTCAATTCCACACGCCATGATTCGTAAAGATTTTTTTAAAAGTCGTTTTGCCCTCCAGGTAGGCTTTTCCTTCGGACTCAGCGAGGGATTCCACCATTGCCGCCGCCAGGGCAGTGTCCTAGAGCTTGAAACATCTGATCGGGGCATACAATTGGGGAGGTGAGACAAGTAGGCCTACCTCGCCCAGGCGCCTCCACTGCAAAGCGAATAGGGGCCTCATAAGGAATTGGAAGGGAGGGGAAGATTGGGAGAGATAGGCAAGGAAGAGGGAAGAAGGCGACCTCGGCCTCACGGTAGGGACCATCCCGGCATTTTCCCGGAGACAAAGTGGGAAACCACGAAAAACCACTTATAGGATGGCTGAGGTGGGAATCGAACCCCCTCTGATCATTTGGACCACCCGAGGCTGAATAGACCCCGTTCCAGTCCACTTTTCAAATTTCGTGGGAGAGCCGGGAATTGAACCGCGGATCTCCGGGGTGTCAGCTAAGCATGTTAACCACTACACCACGGAGGCGACCGTAAAGATAATACAAAATATAATTAAGTTTAGCTTCCTAAATATATATGTATTTGCATAGAAATCCGTTCCCTGATTATAATCATTTGATCATTTGACTGATTCGACTCGTTCGACGAATTATTAACTGAATAGTCGGGTTATTTAACAAATGCGTGTATTTCGATATTTGAACAGTCGAACTATTCATATGTTCGAAACAAATACTCGTATTTGAAATTATTGTAATAATTCGAATACCGTAATTCAATGTTCGAATGTGTACAGCCTTACAACTCCCGAATCCTAACTTATGGTTCCTTTGGGAGCCGTGTAATCTCTGCATGTTGATCAGCTAATACCGGTCTTCAGACCCCAGAAGACACATAATTGTTGGCATTCAGGATAAAACACCACAGCGGATGAGTGTGTGGGTGTACGTCAACCGTGTGCAGCATAAGAGACGTACTGTTGTCATTCTGATGAATCTATGAATCACCACTCACAAACCAATACACTTCGAGTCATTCAGCTCTACCGTAATAGCCAAGGAGAGTAAATTCATACCACATTTAACATCTTAATGAATGATTATTCTTTGAAAGGAAGCCTGGGTCAGATTATAGTCTACTGGTCTGACGCCAAAAAGCTTCTGAAACCAAACGCTGTGGTAGATGCAATAACTAAAGCTGTTGTGTTACGATATTCCTTGTCTAAGCTTGGGAGAATATTTCCCAAACCATTTTATTAAAAATTCTGTTTTATGTGAAATCGTAGATGAACAGAACACATCTTATTAATATTAGTAGGGGAGTGAGGGGGGTTCTAAATAGTGTCATTACCGCCGCGTGAGTCCAAGCCAATATCTCGCGAACCCATGGTCGGATGTTGACAAATGAGGTGTCTTTGGACTCGAGCTGACGTCCTCTTTCCTATGGACTACTCGTCATATTTTTGAATTTTTTTTTTGGAAATTTTTGTTTTCGAAAATAGTTATGATAATTTGAAAACCAAACATGATAGAATGTTGTGCCATGGCTCAAACGAACGGTCTCTATGTCCTTTATTTTTTATAATAAAACTTTTTTATTTTTTATGTTATTTTGAAAACACTCGAATTTTGAAATTCCTATATTTTGGAAACTAAAGAGTTTATAAAAACGTTTGTTTGACGTAAATAAATGGACCCTATGCCCTCTACCCCCAAAATAAATGTCAAGTCTCTAGGATAAAAACCTGACAGTAGTGTGGTAGTGGGAAAGCTGTCCACTAACTTATTGAATCCTCCTCGTATTTGCCCCGAACCTCATATCTTGCTAACCAATCATGGGATTTGAACATACAGGTGTCCTAGCACTCGTAGTGATGCCCCCTACTTTCCTATAGGCTCTTTATTTAATTAAAAGACCAAAACTAAAAGGTCATTCGCTTTTAATATCTCGTGAACCAATCATGGGATTTATACATATGGGGTGTCCTAGCACTTGCAGTAATGCCCCCTCTTTTCCTATAGCTTGTGTTATTTAATTGAAGGACCAAAACTAATAGGTCATCCGCTTTTAATATTTCCTAAACCCATGGTTGGATTTGAGCATATGGGGTGTCCTAGGAATCGTGGTGAACCCCCCTTTCGTATGGACGTCTTATTTCCACTCTAAAATAGTCCTTAAGAAGTTGTGAGCCCCTGCGACCTTGGAATGGAAGGAGTCATGCTAGTAGGGCGTGCTTGGATTCGTTTTTTTCGTCTCGTCGTGCTATTTACGGGAATGTCGGTGTTGAAAAGGTGAAAATCTGGAAACATGTTTTTTTTTGGGGTAACAACGTGATTTTAGACTTTTTGTTATATCTCGCGAACCAATCATGCCAGAGGCGTGTACGTGTGGTCCAAGGACTCGGGGTGACGTCCTCATTGCTATGGACTACTCGTTGTAATTTAAAAAATAATTGGAAACTCAATTTTGGGGTAAACAAGTGTTTTTTTTTCTGATTTTTGCTGATATCTCACGAACCAATAAGCCTAGAGACTTGTGCGAGGTGTCATTTTTTTCGTCGCGTTGCTCTCTTGCCGAGGATGTTCGTGTTGAGCAGGAATGATAAACCATGTTCAGTTAAAACCGTGATTTTAGACTTTTTGCTCTATCTCGCAAAACCATAACGCTACAGACGTGTACGAGGTGTCCTAGGACTCGGGCTAACGCCCCCTATCGAATGTGGTAGATATTGTTTCCAAAAAATAATTCACAAAGAGCCTAACGCCATACATGTTGAAAAAACTTTTTTTCTTTACCTGTTTATAATTTATGTTCATGAAGCGTGGTTGTTGAGAGAGACGATACTGCTGGGTGTGTGTGTTTCAACGAACCTGTCGCTAACCACAGTGGCTGTGCTTAATAGAACAATCGATATTAATTTCGGCGGGTCGGTTTATGACAGAGCGAGGGTTCGTTTCTCTGATATTTTACCCCCGAAGGGGATCTTTAACGTGTAAACGATGATGAGAACATGGTTCTATGTTGGTCGAAGCGAGTACAGAAAACAAACTTGCAGAGGAGCAGAGGAGCAGGAGGTGAATGTCATTTGAGCTTATTGGAATGCGCTGATCTGACTTGACAACAGGTGCAATGGAAAATGACAAAGACGCAGAGGACATTTGAAGGAGAAATAATCTGACAACCGTGGTGGCAGGGAAGAGCGAAATGCATGCATACACGTGTGGGATGGCATGTACGCTTAACAAGTTACATCCTGTCTTGCTTCGTACGTGACAAAATGCAAGTTCATGTGAAATTTGAACTGGCACAGGTGTTCACCTTGGGCGTTAGCTGTCCACGTGCCTGATAAAAGAATGTTCAAAACGTGGGGAAAAATGATTATACATGCAACGTAACATATATAAAGACATGTAGTTATCATTTCCACTCTCACTTAGGCGACTACCTTTGAACACACTGCGTTGCGTGAAACACTTGGTCTTGTTTAACAGTTTTGGTGTTGGTGGAAAATACTTAACTTGTTGTGGGGTATTTATTTATATATTTATACATTTATATATTTATTGATTTATATATATTTACAAGCAATTATTTATTGATTGTTAAAGTTATAAATAAATGTTTATTTATTTGTTTGCAGATAACGTGTATAGCCTACCTGTTGTGTGTCTGTGGGAAAGAGATTGAAAAAGAGAGAAAGATAGACAGCTAGAAAAGGAAACCATTACCACACTAGCCCACGAGACGGCAATAAAGCAAAGCACTACAAGTCAAGGTGAGATTTGTTTTTTATATATATAAGCTGTCTGATTTTGTTTTGTTTATGACGTGCATAAACTATATGGAATTGATATGCTTATGGTGGTTTATTTTATTTCTTTTTAGTGTGTTGGAAAACGCTTGACCACTGTTGATAACCAGGAACGTGTGTGTTTGGGACCATTGTAAAGCAGTCTACAGCTGAAAACTCAGGTGAGACTGTTCTTTCAAAATAAAGTATTTTACTGCTGTGGATACTTTAACTTGGGAACCCCTAAACACTCTTGTTTCAAATCGCGTGTGTGCTCTGGTCGTGTGGTCAATGTTAGAAAAAGTCTGATTCCCAAAGATTTTCTAGAATCTTGTTTTGAAATCTTTAAAAATGAAAGTTGTATAGCGCAACGCTTGCATACGGCTTTAAAGGTGAATACAGAACTAGTGTGCGATTTCATATATAAAAAGAAGGATGTAGAGCATAAAGAGTCATTTTATATTTGCAGTAAAATGCAAGAGCTATTCATAGCCCATAATTTGGAACAGTGGTATGAAACCCACGTGGTCAATGCCTTGCTATCAAAATTTGATAAACTGCAACAAGGACCCAGTGGTTTAGCGTTAGACAAAATCCATTACCTGCAAATCAACATGTGTCAATTCGACCCGTTGAATGCTGGGTCTAGCTATATTAAAACACCTCCAACAATAGCTTCGAAAAAGGCTGTGGTCAATATAAAGAATCGTGACAATGATTGCTTCCTGTGGTCTGTGGCTGCCTATTTGCAGCCGGCACAACAAAATGGTTATTGGCCGAGAAAGTACAAGGCCAAGTTTGAAGAATTAAAACAAACTTTAAATTTAACTCGAGTGTCGTTCCCTATGGACTTAACCGAGATCCATAGGTTTGAACAAGACAACCACGACTTTTCCTTCATGGTTTATGGCCTTGATGGTGATGAGATTGTGGGTCCTCTTTATGCAACAAAAGAACCGAAACGACACCACATTCATCTTTTATATTTATCTGTAGGAGAGGTGAATCACTATTGCCTGATTAAAAGCTTGAGTAGATTGCTAAGCAGTCAAATGTCTAGGAAAAGGTGTGCAAAACATATTTGTGATCGTTGTCTGCAATATTTTACCACTCTTACGCTTTTAGAACGTCATAGGGTAGATTGCGTTTCTCAGGAAGCGGTGAGATTGATATTGCCACAAGGGGACAAGGCTGTGTTGAAATTTAACAACATTCATAAGCGTGACACTGTTCCCTATGTGGTATATGCCGATTTCGAAGCTCTCACTACACCCATGGCGGGATGTGAACCAGATCCCACCATCAGCTCAACCACCCCCAGCCAAAAACATGACCCCTTTGCCATAGGATTTAATGTGGTGTGTGCCTATGACCCCACACAATCCGTTTACAAATACCGTGAGGGGCCAGATTGTGCCAGATGGTTTTTGGATGAACTTGTCAAGTTGGCCGACCATGTACAGGAATTACTGGACCACCCAGTACCCATGAGTCTATCTCCAAAACAGCAGCAGCAGTATGAGCATGCCACGACATGCCATATTTGCGAAAAGCCACTGATCAGTGCTGAAGACACCGTTCGTAATCACTCGCACTTTACGGGGGGAGTTTCGTGGAGCTGCGCATAGCAAATGCAATTTAAACTTTCCAGCTCCTCGTTTCATCAGTGTATTTTTCAACAATCTGGCAAATTATGACATTCAGTTTTTGATTCGTGAATTGGGTCATGTCAACAAGGGCTCATTTACCATTATTCCCAAAAACCATGAGCGTTTTACAGCCCTGACATGGCGGTTGGGCGACTTTAGCATTCGATTTTTTGGATTCCTTTAAGTTTATGGCATCCTCGCTAGGCAGCCTTGTGAATGGCTTGAATGAGGAGGAATTAAAAAATACTAGAAACCATTTTAATGATCCTGAGCAATTTCAATTGTGCATTCGGAAAGATATATTCCCGTATGATTTCTGCAACAGCTGGGACGTATTAAAGCAAAGAAAACTCCCACCACAAGAGAAATTTTACTCGAAACTATCACGCAGTACCGTTTCCGATGAAGACTATGCACATGCATGTCAAGTTTGGCGAGTGTTTGGCATGAACACGCTAAGTGAATATGCTATGCATTACCTAATACTGGATGTATTGCTGCTCACTGATGTGTTTGAAAAATTTCGTGAGTTGTGTCAACACATTTATGGTCTTGACCCGGCTCACTATTATACGAGTCCAGGGCTCTCGTTTGATGCCGCTTTAAAATACACTCAAGTGGAATTGGATTTACTCACTGACGTAGACATGGTTCTATTTTTTGAAAAAGGCATTCGCGGTGACTTAGTGTCGCTTAACCAGCGCCATGCCGAAGCGAACAATGTCTACATGCCTGATTATTCACCAAACAAACCAGAATCGTACTTAATGTTCTATGAAGTGAATAATTTGTATGGTTACGCCATGAGTCAGCCTTTGCCCTATGGGAAGTTTGCTTGGCTGACAGACAAACAAGTGTCAGAATTTGATGTGAACATGGCTAGCCAAGAAACAGACCGTGGATATGTGCTAGAAGTGGATATTGAATATCCCTCATCCTTGTATGATGAACATGCCGATTTCCCACTCTGCCTTGAGCAAATGGTTCCCCCTGACAGTAAAGTGAAAATTAAAAAACTCATGGGTACACTTTACAACAAAAATTGGTATGTGCTACATATCCAAATGATGGAGCAATGCCTCGCCCAAGGCTTAGTGTTAAAGAAAATCCATAGAGGTATTTCTTTTGCTCAAAAAGCATTGCTCAAGCCATACTTGCAACTCAACACAGAGCACCGACAAATGGCAACACAGCAGTTTGAAATTATTTTTTTAAATTAATGAACAACTGCATCTATGGCAAGTCCATGGATAATGTCCGCAATTACCGTGACATTAAATTAGTTAATGTCTAGGAGGGGCAGTGTGGTGCCCGGCGGTCCATTGTCAAGCCAAATTTCAAATCGATCAACATTATCGATGAGGATTTGGCCACTATTGAATTAAGACCAGCGTGGCCATGGATAAGCCCATTTACTTGGGCCAAGTCATTTTAGACTTTTCCAAATTGCTCATGTATCGATTCCACTATGAGTTTGCCAAACGCCATTTTGAGGACGTCTCTCTTTTGTATATGGATACGGACTCATTCATTTACCACATTTGCCACTGCAACCCCTATGACGTCATGAGGCAGCATAGTGATTGGTTCGACACCTCTTCGTATAGCGCTGACAACATGTTTCAGCTACATAAAAAACAAGAAGGAAATGGGTGTTTTAAAAGATGAATGCGGTGATTCCATTATGACGGAATTCGTTGGTTTGGCCTCGAAAATGTATGCTTATCGCACACTCGACTGTAAGGAAGCCAAAAGAGCAAAAGGTGTAGGTAGGGCAGTGGTAAAATCGCTACGTGTAGATGACTATCTAGCGGTTTTACGCACTGGCAAAGCTGTCTCATACACGGTGCCTTATACAATCCAGCAACCATCATTTGTATCTTGTGGAACAGAGAAAACGCACCCTCGCCTCCATGGATAACAAACGTGTGTGGGATGATGACCTGCTCACCAGCCTGCCCTGGGGTTATGACCGCAAGGAGGAGGAGGTGTGATTTTTCTCTTTAATCGTTTAGGGACATGGCTTTTTGTAACTTGTAGATTCAGTATTTTGAAAATATTGGTTTTTGTCATTGTAAATAGTAGATTTTGTAAAATAGTGGCAACTCACTTGGACGTTTTGCTCTTTAAAAAAGTTGTGTGCAACCTTTTTTTTAAATTTTGATTGGTAAATAGTTTAATTTTTTAAAGTTGTACAAAAGTGTTATTTTTTGTGTAAATATTTAATGAGTAATAGTAATATTTTAGTAACTTTAATGACTAGTATTTAATTATTTTTTGCAATGTAAATGGTAAACCAGAAAGTTCTTTTGGGATGAATGAGCATGTCGAGAATGTGCTTTTGGGAATAAATAAAGTGGCTGTGTTTGTTCCCAAAGACATGTGTGAATGTATGAGTAGAGAGAGAGAAAGCTGGTATGTATGTATGACCAGAGCAAAGACGGTGAGCAAACTCATTTTGTTTTCAATAGTTTTGTTTTCTTTGAATTGTGGCAGACAATAGACATTATTTTTGTAAAAACAGTCTTACCTGCAGTAGTCGTAGACCTCGACGTTTCCGCAATCCCATAAACTCACTGCAGCATCGCCATGGTCAAGCACTTGCATTAATATCATTGTCAAATCTCAACTTTCGACATACACCAAATGGAAAAATGTGAAAACAGCAAAATGGAAAATCCATGTTTCCATATCACCAAAAACGCAAAACTTAAAACGGGCATTTTTAGAAACTGGAAATGGCCATGTGTAAAATACGAAATTTCAAAAAATTTCAAACGGACATTGTTTAAAAAGTGTCATCAACAAAATGGAAAATCCATATCATCAAAAAGACAAAACTTCAAACAGATATTTTTAAAATACTGTAAATTGAAAATGGCAAATGACAATGTGTAAATTGGTCATATATGAAATGTGTAAAATGAAAAATCAGCCATCAACATCGTGACTTTTTAAAATAAAAAAATAAAAAACATCGTACTCTGGTAAACCTTTGTTTTTATTTCATAGTCATAGTGAATTGACAAAAGAAAAATAGAATACAAACAAATCCCAATTCCTCACTCCTCCATTCCTCAATGTTTATGTCCATGCATCATCAACTTTCCTTTCATAGCACTCATCACAATCAGGGCTGCCATCCTTTCACCCCTGAGGCATCACAGGATGTGAAACGTTGTTTAGCTTTTTTCAACAATTTATCTGCCACATGTCTTAAACCATAATGACTATGGCGATAAGATAGGTCATGTTCATTACATGCTTGATCCAAAAGATTAATGGGTACATCACCACGTTGCAAACGTTTTTTAAGATGAGTTCCAGGGTCACAAAAACGATAACCTGGAAGATGGATATCGAAAGGTAAGTATTGAATCACTTTGTCAATGACGCTATTGCCAGTACAGGTCTGGCATATCCTTTTCCATCGACGGTGAAAAGGTTTGGTCTTCCTCCTCCTCTGTGGACAATGTTTGTGTTTGTTGTTGCTTTTTCTCGCCATGACACCCGTGGAATGATTCAACAAAGTCTTTACACGGACTTTTATGACCGTGATACAGTTTCACTAGCTGACAAGTCACGCACTGAGGCATATAGGGTATTTTTGCCATGGCCACTTGCTTATGGTGTTCGTAATCCGTACAGGGTTGCAATTCACTCAACACAGGGTCTTGAGTCCATGATTTTGGTACATGTTGCCATATTTCTTTCACCGCGTTGGCGGCCACATAATAAATGAACGACTTGGGCAGCGCCAAGAGTTCCTCTTTGGTAAAACTGTCTAGTTTCTTTTTGCACACAAAGAACTTGCCGATGGCTTTGTCCGTAGCATTGCCTTTCTCCATGGTATTACGCTCTGTAGATGTTTACACCTCGCTTGTAGAAATCTCACTGGCGTCATTCACAGGTAAATCTTGAGTTATAATTTTGTTCAACAACTCCCAACAGGCATGGGTGGTTAACCAATGAAAGAGATGCCACGCATGCGATAGGGCTGTATGGGTAATGTTGCCACAGGAACAAGTATCCATGAGCGTTTGCAGGGATGGGCAGCCCAACTCCATGAGGTCGATGCATTGACAGTAAGACGCCAAAAATGGTTGCAACCATTGACGTTTTTCATTACCTTTCACAAATACCACATTGGCCGAGGACAAGTGTGCTTTCATGACAACGTCCAAATATTTATAGGAAATGGTTCCTTGATTCCAGTCTAGTTGCCTATGATTTTCAATCCACTGGGTTTGTTTACGGTCTTTTTCACACAACAAATCAAAAGCATGGGGCGGTTTAAATAGCAAATGCGTAGCTTGCGATATCCAAAACGTGGTACAATCGATAATGGCCACTTGTTTAAATATAAATTTGTTGTCACCAATTTTAAACCCTTGGCAATCCACAATGAGTGTGCACAACATGTTGACGCTTGCCTGGACCAAGTTCAACTGACGACTGACTGACGATCAATGACTAAGGTGTGATCATGACATGGACTTACCTGCCATGCTAGTTTGAAAACAATTGAGGTTAGGGTAAGACATGAGGACATGAAAAAATAAGAATTTAAGAATTACATTATTTTATTATCATAACACGTCTTACAGGCCTTTGTCATTTTGGGATAAGGACGATACCAACTGATACAACAATATAGTCTCATGTGTTTGTAACGTCCATAACACCGATGATGTCCCAATGTCTCTAAACTAGGCGTTTTTGATGGTAAGCTGCTCACCGAAGCACCATGGACACCATTCGGTCCACACGTATCGTAACTTTTTTTTCATCACCCAGAGTCATAAGTGAGGGATAGCTTGAATGACAGGGTATGTTTCCCACTTCCATTCTACACAGGTAGGAGCAGGCGGGTGACCAGCGCTGATGTTCCTGCATTGGTTCATCGCCCTCCTGCCATTGGTCTATGATGATGGGACAAGAGGCACATTTCACTTCATCTCTTGTTTTTAAATAGTAGAAGCCAGCGGCCGCCAAGGCTTAAGGGTTTATGAAAGGCACTGGCCATGTGGCAAAAGTCTTGAAACGTTGTTCCTCAGAGTTTAAATTCATGGATGTGACGTCTCTTGAGGCTTTAAAGCAAGACATGACTGAGCGGCTTGACGTGGGTTGACCTGTTATTTATAATCTCGTCACTTGGTTGGACAGTGGATAATAGTTGACTTGTTTGTGATGAATAATCAAACAGTAGGCCGTCGTATTGGCTGATACATTGTCATGCGTTTCAAAATCTAGTCGAATGTCAATATTGGATGGCTTGACAGACTCTTCCAGGTAAGAACAGTCAAAGACAATCAGTGGAGCCCTTGCCTTAATGGCTTGGGGTAGCAGCATGGGGCCGTTCTCTTTTTGATAATACGACCATCGAAATTTAGAAAACAAGTCGTACAGGGAACCAAACTTATTTTTTGAAAAATCCAAATCCAGTCCTTCATAGGGAAACACAGCTCCGTTGAGGAAAAGACGTGCATTTCTCAATTGCAGGTGATCAAATTGCGTGGCATCTTTGGTTTGTTGATACTTGCGATTCGTTTGAAAACCCACGATCAGGTAGAGAGGTCTCTCTGTATAGCGGGCTGTTTTTACAGACCAACTGTGTGTGTTGGTAGTGGGCAATAGCGGGTACTCATGGAGTGCCCAGCTTCTAAATTCCATGGGTAGAGGCATATCTCTCTTTACCATTTTAAGTATGTCCAGTTTTTTGCTATCGTCAAGGGTCACATGGGGCACTTTCCATAGCAAGCGTTGTAGTTGAATTTTTGAATCTATGGGGGCATTGTCGGCTCCCTTGAGTGCATTATTATCACTCCTGTCTCTCACCAAACAAAGCACTTGCCTTGCGTTGACCACAATGCGTTGGTGGTCTTCGGCAAAGCCTAAAATCAGTTTAAGAGGTAAATATCCAGTAAAGGTCCCATCCGTGTGTACCATCCAGTCATTGGTCGAGTCGGGGCACCAACCTGCCATGCAAAGTGTTTTACCTTCTTCCTCACTATAAGAGGGGTATAGTTTCATGACACTGCAAATGCCCACATTTCGAGTGCTATCCACCACGATATCGTTAATCACGTAACGTACTTCCGAAAACAGAAAGGCCAAACCATGGTTGGCCAACTTGGATGAGGTGGGTGTAGAGCCATCGGCTTTGGTGAGTCGACCTTCAATCTGAATGACACTTTTATGCGGTAGGGTGTAAATATCTTGGTTGTTGATAACAAATTGAATTTCATCATTGTTATTGAGTCCAGGTGTTTGAGCTTGATAGGAATGGAGATCAATTCTTACCACCCCTGGTTGCTCCTCGATGCGGTTCGCTACCTCTAGGATAGAATTCATCATGGGGGTTGACGTGGTAACCCAAATGCTGTAAAATCTGCTTGTCTTGAGATGTTAACGTGTATTCACGTGGCAAACAACTAACACCATTCCTAGACGGTGTTGTTGCTTTATACACAAACTTCATAGTGGCTTTAGCACCAACTTGTAAGTCACTGGTGTGGTAGAATCTATATCAATGAGTTGTTGATCTCTATTGATCAGTCTTTATGTTATATTACTAATACTATCGACAGACACAGAATGAAAAGGCACCACTGGAGGGTTTTCACGAATAATATAGCCATTGGGCGATGTCACAATAAAGTCATAAAGCGAATGCGATGGTTCTTGATTAGTGTACACTGGACTAATAATATTACACGTCACTGACACATGATGATCCTCAATGAATTTTCCTTCATGGTCCGAATCATGTTTTTTGTTGGGCTCCAACACGCGTGGTTGAAATCCTAGTAATGGACCAATGGAATCGGGGTGTGTTTTAAAGTCGATGTTGAAGGTAGAGAAAATACTGCAGCGATGAGTGTTGGTATTTCCTACAAGTTCAAACTTGCGTGTTCCATCGAGAAATGACTTTAAACCATATTCATTGATCAACACCACATAAATATATTCATAAATGTCATCGATTGTGTATCCACCAGAGTTCAGGGTGAGCACAGAATCTTCATAGTAAAACTTGTTGTTCACATTTTCACGTATGTTGTATATTCGATTGTACGTTTCAAGAGAAACAAGTCCTAAACCATAGGGGTTTTCACTCAATTCGATAGGCGGGTAAAAGTCTAGGCTGACTTCAGGTCCACGTCCATGCAGTGTAAACGTTTTACTTTCTGCTGACATACTGGTGGCGTTTTTGCTTATGCTGCGTCTTATATAAAAAAATTAAACACAAACGTCCACACTGTTGGCTGTTAAACGTTTGCTCACGTTTCACATTATAATATATCTTGATCCAGTTTCCAAAATAGGTCACTAGTTCCATGGGCGGGGGCAGATTCCGAAAACTGTCAAAGTACCATACGATGGATCCCTCTTTGACATAAGCTACATAATGCGTTCCTGGTCCTCGGAGATCATCCAAATTGACAACAGCACATTCCTGTTTCCAGGGTCGTGGGGGCAATTGGTTTCTCATAAACACACCTTAAAATGAGAAAGCTTTAATTGTTTAGCAGAGCTTTCCACTTGTTGATGCGTCAGGGCATGTCTTGCTATGGCTGAGGTTATTTTTTTTTATATATTTCGAAGTGGTGAAATCCCAAATCCTTGTTGATAAAAGGCTGGCTTTAAATTGGCATTTCTAGCCCCCATAGCAATCGCTTCCATCGTTTCATTGTGTCGCTGACTTTCTTTGAGTTGTTGCTTGCCCTGCTGTGCGGCTTTAATGGTTTTCGCCACTGCACTGGCACCGCCCAAAAGTGAACCCAGAGCAGCCAAACCGGCAAATAATGCAGGTAAAAATGCCGCTCGTTTGGGGACGGGAATCACTCGCCCTTGTGTTGAACCCTGTCGCTGACGTTTTGGAATAACACGTCTCTGTGCTGCTCGAAGAGCTTTCCTTATGGTCAATACATAGTTTTTTATTTTTTTCTTTCGCAACGGCTTGTCCACGAATGTCTTAAGCCCAGGCTTTGCCAAGGACAAAGTCCTTTTTTTAGTCTCTCTCGCCGCATACCTTTGTTTCACCATAATGATAATGACCAACAACCTTTCACAAGAAAGTTTAAGTCACAACTAACGTCAGGTTGTTATTTCATGGCTGTATATTCCAATTCCACATAAAGTGGGAAATCGTTTATGGTTTTTCCAGCTTTTTTCATCCCATGTCAACATGAGATGAAAGGATAATTCGTCTCCTGCATTGACCATTTCATGGTTATGGACCAACATCCTATGACCATTTATCTGTATTTGTAAATGGTTCTCATCGGGTATGGCATATTTGATGTGAATGGTTCCATTATAGTGTAATCGATAGTGGCTTAAACCCGAAGCAAGCACAGAGGTCAGGTGCTGGTCATGAACTAGCGGTAAATGGTTTCTGTCATTCACAGGTTTTTCATTTGTCAGATACACTAAAAATACAGATGGGATAAATTTATAAAGCCTTTTCATTTCATAGGTCACGTAACGCTTGGTACAGACATCGTCTTCGTGTTGCGGGTCTTCCACGTGAATAATGCGGTGATGATTAGCGCTGTAGCCATTCACTGTAAGCTAGGGCACTTTGTCATAAAATTTATACACCTTGTTATCCACATACTTTTTTGTAGTAACGTCTGTAGACACTTGAGGATGTTTTATATGGGTTAACCGCTTTCCCTTAAAGTCATGATCTCCCTGTTTAGTGCGTGGCACTACTGACCTATCAACATAGTGTTTATTAGCAGGATCTGTTTCTTGTTAAGATCATGTATGGGGACAGACCTAGCTTTGGCCATCAACGCACGTCCAAAGACATCCATCGTCAACCTGTTGTACCAGTCTAAAGTTTCTATGACAAGGCTCGGTGTCCTGTATATAGACAGCCTGCTTGCCTGGCTAAGCCTTAGTTGAAATGAAGATTATTAAGCAGCAAGAGTCATTCCCCGTGGGGGACATGGTTTCCCATCTCTGTCCTACATCACCTGAACAACGCCATGGTTCACTGTTTCCATCTTCCATTCGCTGCATTATTGTGGGGCCTTCCGGCTGTGGAAAGACCAATCTTTTGCTAACGCTCATCACAGCGCTCAATGGTCTGCGTTTTCAAAATATTTATATTTTTGCAAAATCTCTCTACCAACCCCTCTACGTGTTTCTGGATCAAGTCATGTCTGGATTACAAAAAGAGAATATGGGTTATTTCACATTTTCCATGCAAGAAAATGTGATTTCACCGAATGAGGTAAAACCCGATTCACTCATGATTTTCGATGATGTATCCACTGAACGTCAAGGCATCATTCAAAGCTATTTCAGCATGGGTCGACACAAACATATCGATTGCTTCTATCTTGGACAAACGTATTCTAAAATGTCAAAACAGTTGATTCGTGACAATGCCAATGTCATTGTTTTATTTCGCCAGGACGAGAGGAACAATCGTCACATTTATAATGAACATGTGAATCCAGATATGACCTTTCAAATGTTTGCTGAATTGTGTGCCAAGTGCTGGAACACTCAACGTCATGCCTGTTTAGTGATTGACAAACAAAGTGAACTCAACCAAAGACGGTATCGCTTAGGGTTTGATAATTTTATTGCTATTTAAGGCCCTGTCTCATTCCCCGTCAAGTCATTTGTCAAGACACCATGGCGTTAGCAGAGAATCAATTGAAAAAGCATATTATTAGAGCAAAAAATACTATTCGCCAAAAGTTTCGTCAATTGAAACAATCACGTGCAAATCATGCTGTGTTTATTCAACAACATTTAGCACCTCCACTAAAAGCCATGTCGAAACCCTCTTTCAAGCCATCTGAAACGCTACCCACCGTTTCACAAGCCACTCAGACGCTGCCCGAGGACCCTGAGGAAGAGGAAGAGGAACAGAAAGATTTGACTAGTGTTAGCGAGGTAGAGGATGAGAAGGAACAAGTGTTTACGCCTCAAAAAAGGCCGCACCCGTTGCATAGTTTTTGAGAAAAAATAAATCCTTGGCCATGGTCGAAACACCTTGCCCTTCCAGGGCGTCTCCGTTTTCACAACTCTTGGCAACCTCTCAACCTTAAGCTCAACTGAAAACCATTTTAATAAAATATTATGGATCAACATTGGAACCCTATTTCACCGATCTATTTATTGGAAACACAGATACCACGTATGGTGTTCGCTATGAGAATGATAGTTTTAAAATTGGCGATTCATCCATTAAATTTGCTCGTACTAAAGCTGTCATTAAAAACATCAACTATAAATTAACGCCAGGACTGTTAAAGCTGCTCTTTTCTCGGACCCCCTCTTCCCGTGATTATACGTCAGAGGATCTTGACAAATATAAATCCATTTTATTGGATACCCATGCCCACAAAAGACAGTATGATCCCGCTCAACAAGTGAATGCCAATATATCTCAAAAATATAAAACCATCATTGCAAAAATGTTTCCCACCAGTCAAAGAGGTCGTCGTAAAGTGTCCGCTTCGGGAGTGACATTTAAACCATTAAAACCCCTTGTGAATGTTACCTACTGACACAATCCCAATAAGCTCGTCCAGCGGCTACAGTTGTTGCATGTTTCACGTCAAGCTGGCCATACCGGTCACGATTGGGAAATTCAAGAAATTGAACAAGAACTTCGAAATGCCAAAATTATTGTTTAAGCCCTCACCCATTAAAATGGGTATTGCTCACGAGTTGCATCGCCCAGCTAGGCGTCACTATCCACGACTCTAGGTGATTTCACGAGGTGTGGATGAACTTTGGCAGGCTGACTTGGTTGAAATGAACCCTATGCTGGCGTTAACGACGGTGTACGCTATATATTGACCGTCATTGATGTCTATTCCAAAATGGCCTTTGTTGAACCTGTGCGTCGTAAGTCTGGTCCACTAGTTACCAAGGCCTTTCAACATATTATTCAACACTCCAAACGCCAACCTCACTTACTACAAACTGACCAGGGGAAAGAATTTTTAACAAGGATTTCTCCAGTTTTCTCAAATCTAAGGATATTTACCATTACACCACGTACAGCAATCTCAAAGCCAGTGTGGTTGAGCGGTTCAACCGAACATTGAAAACCCATATGTGGAAAACGTTTACCGCTCAGGGCACGTATCGCTGGTTGGACATGTTACCAGAGCTAGTATCACGTTACAATGACACCAAACATAGAATGATTGGGACCAAGCCACGCCTCGTGACTAAAAATATTCAGCGACTGGATAAACTGTTTAACCCCATAAAAACAGCCGATCCTAAACGTCACCGACTGAAAATTGGGGATTTTGTTCGTGTGAGCAAATTTAAGTCTGCCTTCAATAAGGGCTACACGCCTCAGTGGGGGACTGAACAATTTCGAATTCGTCAAATCAACTTGGACAGTCCAGTCACTTATTTACTCGAGGACCTCAACCATCGACCCATAAAAGGTAGATTTTATCTCCATGAACTTCAGAGAACACCATTTCCTAAGCATTATCTTGTGGAAAAAGTGTTGAAACAAAAAGGAAATAAACTATATGTCAAATGGTTAGGATCTAACTCTACGTTTAATCCCTGGATCAATAAATTACATGTTATGTAAACCTGTGTACTTTTTATTTATTTATTCACACATGTTGTACAAGAGCCCTGGGTACAGCGCTACACGCTTCGTGCATGTTCATACATGTTTGTCTTTCTCTTTCCACCTGTGTTCTCTCTTACATTACCCATCCCCCCCCCCCCCCCTTCACCTCCCACCACTGCTGTTCGCAGCCATTGCCTATTTATTGGTTGTGACATAATTCCCACAAGTTGCATCATACTTTTTACTGATTCAGTGATTCCCACGCTTTGAACATTCTGTTATCGGACACGATGAACACGTGTGTTGGATCATATTACACATCAACTTACATTTTGTCACGTACGAAGCAAACAGGATGTGACTTGTTAACAGTTATCGTGCACGTGGACAGCTAACGCCCCAGCTGAACACCTGTGCCGGATCAAATTTCACATGAACTTGCATTTTGTCACGTACGAAGCAAGACAGGATGTCACTTGTTTAGCGTACATGTCATCCCACACGTGTATGCATGCATTTCGCACTCCCCTGCCAATACGATTGTCAGATTATTTCACCTTCAAGCGTCTTTGTCATTTTCTATTGCACCTGTTGTCAAGTCAGATCAGCGAAATCCAATAAGCTCAAATGGCATTCACCTCCTGCTCCTCGGCTCCTCTGCAAGTTTGTTTTCTGTACTCGCTTCGACCAACATAGAACCAAGTTCTCATCACCGTTTACACGTTAAAGGCTCTCTTCGTGGGTAAAATATCAGAAAAAAACGCACCCTCGCTCTGTCATACACCGACCCGCCGAAATATCGATTGTTCTATTAAGCATGGTCATTGTGGTTAGCGACAGGTTCGTTGAAACACATACCCAGAAGCAGTAACGTTTCTCTCAACAACCACGCTTCATGAACATTTTAAACATGTACCGGTTAAGTAATTTTTTTTCAACATGTATGGCGTTAGGCTCTTTGTGAATTATTTTTTGAAAAATATATACCACATTCGAAAGGGGGCGTTAGCCCGAGTCCTAGGACACCTCGTTCACGTCTGTAGCGTTATGGGATTGCGAGATAGAGCAAAAAGTATAAAATCACGGTTTTACCTCAACATGGTTTTTCATTCCTGCTCAACACGAATATTCTCGGCAAGAGGGCAACGCGACGAAAAAAATGACACCTCGTACTAGTCTCTAGGCTTATTGGTTCGTGAGATATCAGCAAAAATCACAAAAAACACTTGTTTACCCCAAAATAGAGTTTCCAATTTAAAAATAAATTATAACGAGTAGTCCATAGCAATGAGGACGTCACCCCGAGTCCTTGGACCCCACGTACACGCCTCTGGCATGATTGGCTCGCGAGATATAACAAAAAGTCTAAAATCACGCTTTTATCCCAAAAAAAAAAGTTTCCAGATTTTCACCTTTTCAACACCGACATTCCCGTAAAAAGCACGACGAGACGAAAAAAACGAATCCAAGCACGCCCTACTAGCATGACTCCTTCCATTCCAAGGTCGCAGGGGCTCACAACTTCCTAAGTAGAGCAGAACCTACAACCTAGCACTATTTTAGAGTGGAAATTAAACGTCCATACGAAAGGGGGGTTCACCACGATTCCTAGGACACCCCATATGTTCAAATCCAACCATGGGTTTAGGAAATATTAAAAGCGGATTACATATTAGTTTTGGTCCTTCAATTAAATAACACAAGCTATAGGAAAAGAGGGGGCATTACTGCAAGTGCTAGGACACCCCAAATGTATAAATCCCATGATTGGTTCGCGAGATATTAAAAGCGAATGACCTTTTAGTTTTGGTCTTTTAATTAAATAAAGAGCCTATAGGAAAGTAGGGGGCATCACTACGAGTGCTAGGACACCCTGTATGTTCAAATCCCATGATTGGTTAGCAAGATATCTGGTTCGGGGTAAATACGAGGAGGGTTCAAAAGTTAGTGACAGCTTCCCCACTACCACACTACTGTCAGGTTTTTATCCTAGAGACTTGAAATTTATTTTGGAGGTAGAGGGCATAGGGACCATTGATTTACGTCAAACAAACTCTTTTGTAAACTCTTTAGTTTCCAAAATATAGGAATTTCAAAATTCGAGTGTTTTCAAAAATACATAAAATAAAAATAAAAATATTATAAAAATTAAAGGACATAGAGACCGTTCGTTTGAGCCATGGCACAACATTCTATCATGTTTGGTTTTCAAACTATCACCTACTTTCGAAAACAAAAATTTTCAAAAAAAAACAAAAATATGACGAGTGGTCCATAGGTAAGAGGACGTCAGCTCGAGTCCAAAGACACCTTATTTGTCAACATCCGACCATGGGTTCGCGAGATATATGCTTGGACTCACGCGGCGGCCATGACTCTATTTAGAACCCCCACTCCCCTACTAATATTATCAAAATGTATGATTACAATTGCAAAGGATTGTAAAATGATTAACAAGTTTATGGTTCATCTCAATTATTTTTAAACGTAAGTTAATTTTAAACTTTATGGGTGATCCTACTTAAGCAATTTATCCTCCAATGGAATGGAAAAGAATGCTGCATTATATGATCTAGTGATGCGTGTAGAGGCTCTTGTCAGAAAGGTCTTACATGTGAGATTTCGAAGTGAAAAATCACGTTCTGTGGTTCGGATTCCATGTAAAATGGAGGTTCTGCATCTCATGATCAGGATAGAACACCACAGCGGATGAGTGTGTGGGTGTACGTCAACCGTGTGCTGCATAACCTATTCTCAATAGGATAGGTTGTTGCTTATTATATAATTTTATTAATGCAGCCAATGGCCAATTATTTTATTTTCAGAGCGGATCGGGACCTATTTGAAGGAACCGTCCCGGCATTTGCCTGGGGGTGAAAATGGGAAACTAGCAAACTTGTAGGTCAATATGCACTAACAATATCTTAACAAACAAAAAACACATATAGGAGTAACTAACAAATCTTGACAAGTTACGCAAGTTTAAAATAACTGCTGTAACTAAATAAATGTAAGCCACATATTGTAAATGCCATCACCCGCATACTTTTACACATAGATTTAACAGCCTAAGTGTCAAGGATCTGATGATGATCGCTTGATGATCGAAACTAGTCATCCAAGTAAATTTATTTATTAATCTCATGTTGGTTTTTTTTTTTTTTTTTTTTTTTTTTTCAGGTTTAAGGAAACACCCTTTACAATTGGGTACAATCGTGCTGACCAACTGAAAGGCATTAATTTCGACAGTATTCACTCAAATACGAGTTATCCGACAAGATCAACACACACCCAACCAAACGGTGCTGATGGCCAAGATGTCCCAACCTCCTAACATGAATTAACAACAAGACATACTGTACATGAACAACTTCAGACTGAACTAATGTGATTATTTGCAATCACAATATAAAGTAGGGTACTGTTTCGGGTTGCCTACTGTCACAAAACTAACACTGGCACTGGTGATATATACTGTATATAAATCTTAGAATTGGGATATTAATTCCTGTTGGTTATTAAATGAGGCCTGTTTGCCATCTCTTGATTAATGCAGTACATTTGCATTTGTCTGTTGGTACAGGCTAGACTAAAATGTGGCTTTTCACCGATGTCTCAGTCTCACTCATGGTTGTGATTATATGGAAGCTACTGAGGTATGGGTGGTGCTTAGTAATGAAATTCAGGGCACAGTCAGTGCCTGTGGATGCTGTGAAAGGTTCATCTCATAGGGTTAGTACTGCTGTTCTGACTCAGTGAGGAAAGCAATAGCAAACTACCTCACTTCTCTTCTTGCCTAGTACGCCTCAATATAGCGCTGCCTTGGGTTTTGTGGGTATCTACCCACATAACCTAACGGCGGTGCTTTTTGAGGATTCAACCAGCCTTCGGGCTGACTACCTAACATATAGATATTAACTGCACAATGCAGTCTAACGTGAAAGTTGCTGGAAATATTGATACAGGAAGAGCTTTACACCGGATGGTACGCGATTATTACTCATGGAATGTTGTTCAGTGACTGACCGATGATTCGTATCGTTGAGGATAAGTCACGAAATGATTAGAGGAAGTGAACCTAGTTTGTTGGTCAAGTGTCTGATATACATCGGCATGGCTGCAACCAATGATTCTTGCACAAAAAAGGAAAAATCCCTCTCGGCACGCCGGAAGGCGGAGGTAGATTTCACTGGGCAAAGAAAAAGATTTCGAATTCACTAAATTTGCCAATTGTTGTATACCTACAAAAGTTGAAGTGATAGAAGCCAGTTCTAATGTTGTTGTTTGAGTCTTCAGTCTTTTGACTGGTTTGATGCAGCTGTCCATGCCTCCCTGTCCTGAGCTAATCGTTTCATCTCTACATAGCTACCACACCCTACATCCGAGGTAATCTGTTTAACATATTCTAACCTTGGTCTACCCCTAAAGTTCTTGTCCTCGACCCTTCCTTCCATAACTAAGCTTGCTAATCCTGGGTGTCTTAATATATTGTGTCCTACCAACCAACCTCTTCTCTTCCTTAGCAATCGCCAGATACATCTCTCCTCTCCCACTCGTCTAAATACCTCTTCATTTGTTACCCTATCTACCCATCCGATCTTCATCATTCTCCTGTAACACCACATTTCAAACACTTCTATTCTCCTCCTTTCCGCTGCACCAATAGTCCAAATTTCACTTCCATGGTGTGCCACGCTCCAGAAAAAGGCTTTCAAAAATGTCTTCCTAGTACCTAAATCTATATTCGATGTCAACAGATTCTTTTTCTGTAGAAATGCTTTCCTTACCTGAGCCAACCTACTTTTTATATCCTCTTTGCTTCGTCCATCACTGGTTATTTTTCTTCCTAAGTGACATAAGTCTCCTACTTCCTTTAGCATTTCACCTGCAAATTTGATGTCCATAGAGGTTTCTTATTTATTTTGGCTGCATTCCAATATTTTTGTTTTACATTTATTTTCATCATGAATTCTTTCCTCTAGACGGAGTCCATACCATTCAGAAACTCATTCAAATCCTCAGGCTTGCCGGCCAAGATGACGATGTCGTCAGCAAATCTCAGAGTTTAAATTATTTCTCTTTGAATCTTCACTCCCACTTTATATCTTTCACCAATTTCCTTCATTGCTTGTTCAATGTAATGATTGATAAGTTACAGCCTTGCCTTACACCTTTCTGAATACCAGCTTCTCTCTCATGTCGCTCGAATGACTGCTGTCTGGTTTCTGTATATATTGTAATACAGTTCTAATAAAAAAAAGCTTTCCAATCGGTCAACACAAATTTGTGTGCCCCATTACATTAGGCGGGGAAACAACTATTGATAAATGCCCTAACATGAAAACCACTACGGTAAATAAGATATTTATCACTAAATAACACGCCTCTATGTACAAAAATAGGGGTACTTAAAATGGATGACATGTTCGTCCTCAGATCCTGCTCACTTGCTGTAGGCTTAATTACAGTAATTACGATGTTTATGAATTACACTTATGCTCAAAGTATAAATGAGTCGTCCAGTTGCAAAACTCGTAATCCACTTGTGAATAAGGATCATTTCGTAAAATTATTTATTTAATTATTTTATTTTATTTTACTTTATTTTATTTTGTTTTGATTAATTTTATTTTATTTTGTTTTGTTTTATTTTATTTCGTTTTGTTTATTTTGTTTTGTTTTGTTTTATTTTGATTTTGTTTATTTTGTTTTATTTTATTTTGTTTTATTTTATTTTGATTTTCCAGAAAACAAACATAAAACCAAAAAACAAAAAACACGAAGCAAAAAGAAAAATGCAAAAACAAAAGCAAAAGCAGAAAAAAAGCAAGCAACGCAAAGCAAAAAAGCAAAATACAAAAAAGAAAAAGCAGAAAACAAACACAAAACCAAAATCAAGAAAGAAAAACAAAAAGTAAAATTCTAAAGCAGAAGCACAAAGCAAACACATAAACAAAACCCAAAAACACAAAGCAAAAAGCAAAAATTAGAAAACAACAAACACAAAAGATACGCGGGGCAAAGTCCAGAGAAACGTTGCTCATGAAAATGATTTTATTCACAAGTGGATTAAACGAGTTTTGCAACTGGACGACTCAAGAACAATGTTCAGATTACATAAGTTCGTAAAATCTTGTGTAACGCATCAATCTTATTTACACATGTTATTGTTCACTTCTGTGGTTGTTGCGTTTATTTTAATGTATTTTAACAATGTTAACCTGTGTTCTATTGAATTATTATTGTGACCAGATTCACAAATCATGTCTACACTATTTTGTTAATTATGTTCGAGTCAAAAAATATAATACTGGTCTGTGGGCTGGAACGGGGTACACTCAGCCTCGTGAGTAAAAATGAGAAGAGGTGGGTTCGATTCCCACCTCAGCAGTCCTGGAAGTGATTTTTACTCCAGGCATGGTCATGTAGCCCCGTGTACTTGGGTGTGTGTAGAAGTTGTCTGATATCCTGTGTCACCGTACTGCCTGTACTAGTGTATGCATTTGTAATCGAGGTAGGATTTGGGTAGGAAGCGACCGTGGCCTTACATTGCGTACCTTCCCGGCATTTGCTTAGAGTAGAAGTGGGGAAACCACGGTAAAGCACTTCCAGGAAGACTGAGGTAGGAATCGAACCTACCACTTCTCAATATTTTCCCACGAGGCAGAGTGTATCCCATACTGTTGCGGCCCTCGGACCAGAATTACATTTCTTGGCAGAGCCGGGAATCGAACCCGGGCCTCCGTGGTGACAGCCAACAATGCTAGCCACTACGCAACGAGGCGGATATTTTACATCAGAGACTCAATATGTGGGGAGTGGGATCGCGGGTTCTGCTCAAGATGAAATGAAAATCCACAGCCGGCTTCCAGTCGACCGACCGGGTCAGGGATAGAATGAATGAAACCCGCATCTAGCGGCGAAGCCTGTCGCACTCCTCTGAGGCAATGATTAAATGAATGACAGATGAAATGAAGAGAGTGGAGAGTGTTGCTGGAATTAAATGTTGACAGGGAAAACTGGAGTACCCAGAGAAAAACCTGTCTGCCTCCGTTCTGTCCAGCACAGATCTGACATGGAGTGACCGGGATTTGAACCACGGACCCAGCTGTGAGAGGCCGGCGTGCTGCCGCCTAAGCCACAGAGGCTTCTTCTGCTCAAGATAATAATATTAATATGTGAGGGCAGACTTGTTGCCCTGTGTGTCAGAGATAACTACAGTTGCTGGAGAGGTGTGAGCTCAGTAGGGCTCGGATTTTTAGGTGCTAAAAATCGGGAAATATTTATTTTTTATGTATTAAAATACCTGAATTATGTGACAAAAAAGTAAAAATATTTAATTATAATTTAGTTTATTAATGTGAGTATAAACAATATGCAGCACTCACGAATGCAATTCATTCTATGTCTCACTGACTGCTGAAACATTACAATACAAGAGATACATCTTCAGGTTGTCCATCACAAATGACCGACCATTATCGCGAAACACTTATTCTGAAGGCGCAAAACTGCGGCAATATGTTTCTTCCCCTTGAGGTGTTGTGTAACTTGAGATCGCTGTTCAGCCTTGATTGCTTTCCCCTCATGGTTGGCAGAACAGAACGTCCCCATCAGAAGTAAAGTTATCTTTAAATTCTGGAACAGACGATAGCTTGTAGTTGTTTTTACTTCAGGCATCTTAGAACTGCCTTACACTTCACAGTGCCAGACATGAACAGCATGCGAGTGACACTGGTTCCAGGTAGCTCTAGCACGTGGTGCAATATGGCTATGGACAAGGAAATCCCCAACTTCCACAGTGAGTGGCACGGGGCGACAAGTTAAGAATAACACAGTTGCAAGCTGACATACGCTCTGCATGAAGATTAGATAGCTCACAGGTTCTTCCCCGTTGAAGTAACACAGAACAAAAATGCAATAAACTGAAAGATTTAGCATACTGATTTTAAAAATGTAAATATTATGTCTTTTTATGTGTTAATAAGTGAAAAGCAGGAATTTATGTATTTATATAAAAATGCTTAAAATGTGTATTTACATAAAAAAAAATATTTATTTACCTAAAAATCCGAGCCCTACTGATCAGTCTCAAGTCAGAGCAGCAAGCTTGCCTGGCGAGACAAGGCAGGCAGGTGGTGGGGATTGCTCGAAGCCACTCTTCTGACGGGGCAAGAGCTGGAGACTCGTGTTCTTAATATCATAACTAGGGCAAGGATTTTTATGTAATATCAACATGCAAAATATGTACATATTTATTTCATAATATTAGGTAAAATATATAATATTACAATAAAATTTTTACAATATGATAACGTTGATTGGACTAAATTGTTTGACATTTTGAAATCTATTGGAATAACGTACAGGGATAGGAGGGTGATATACAATCTATACAGAAACCAAACAGCAGTCATTCGAGCTGAAGGACATGAGAGAGAAGCTGGTATTCAGAAAGGTGTAAGGCAAGGCTGCAACTTATCACTCATACTTTTCAATCTTTACATTGAACAAGCAATGAAGGAATTGGAGAAAAAATTAAAATGGGAGTGAAGATTCAAGGAGAAATAATTTCAACTCTGAGATTTGCTGATGACATCGTTATCTTGGCCGACAAGCCTGAGGATTTGAATGAGTTTTTGAATGGTATAGACTCCGTCTTACGGAAAGAATGCATGATGAAAATTAATAAATGTAAAACAAGAAAACTGGAATGCTGCCGAAATAAATCAGAAACCTCTATGGAGATCAAATTGGCAGGTGAAAATCTGAAGGAAGTAGGAGACTTCTGTTACTTAGGAAGCAGAATAACCAGTGATGGACGAAGCAAAGAGGATATAAACTGTAGGTTGGCTCAGGCAAGGAAAGCATTTCTACAAAAGAGGAATCTGTTAACATCGAATATAGATTTAGGTATTAGGAAGTCATTTTTGAAAGCCTTTGTCTGGAGCGTGGCGCTCTATGCAAGTGAAACTTGGACTATTGGTGCAGCAGAAAAGAGGAGAATTGAAGCATTTGAAATGTGGTGTTACAGGAAAATGATGAAGATCAGATGGGTAGACAGGGTTACAAACGAAGAGGTATTAAGACGAGTGGGAGAGGAGAGATGTTTCTGGCGATTGCTAATGAAGAGAAGAGATAGGTTACTAGGACACATACTAAGACACCCAGGAATAGCAAGCTTTGTTTTGGAAGGAAGGGTCGAGGACAAGAACTGTAGGGGTAGACCAAGGTTAGAATATGTTAAACAGATTGCCTCGGATGTAGGGTGTGTAGCTATGTAGAGATGAAACGATTAGCTCAAGACAGGGAGGCATGGAGAGCTGCATCAAACCAGTCAAAAGACTGAAGACTCAAACAATAACAATAATAATTTAATTTTTAGTGATATATTGCACATGACATTAAAATTACTTGAAGTTTCCTCATTTTATTCATTAATTGTTTGCAAAATTAAGTGTGGTACAATAATTAATTAATTAATTAAGCATTTCCATATTATAACAAACTTAAATAAATTCCATTACAGTATTGTGAATGAGAAAATGCATACAAACTGAAAAATACGTATCGTGAGGGACACCTTTTGTTTGCGGGGTAGGAGGAAATATAGCAGCCTTTCTGAACAGCAGGTTAAAAAGTACAGTAGTCTCAGGCACACATTGGATAACTGAAATAAACTCAAGTTCAGCCGCTGAGTTTCCAGCAGAGTGTGACGTGCATTACCATCCCCTTATCTCCACTAAGATCTTTCTTGGAATTCTTCGGTGGCCCTTTCTCAGCAGCTTATGCATTGCTTGGAAAATCCGTTTCATGTACCTGAGTTTCTAGTGAACAGTCATACAAACTGTTTTGAATTACCGTATATTTTACTTGTGAAAAACTGCTTTCTTTTTAAAGTACGACACAGAATATGTTAAAAAATTAAATTATGATAAAATATGTAATATATGTTTGTTCTTTTTAGTCGGTTTACCGTCAAGGGTTGGCTTTTCCCTCGGGCTCAGAGAGAGATCCCACCTTTACTACCTCCAGGGCAGTGTCCTGGAGCTTGAAACATGGGGCAGTGGAATACAACTGGGGAGAGGTGGGACGAGCACCCCGCCCAGGCGGCCTCACCTGCAAAGCGACCAGGGGCCTTATGAGGAATGGGAAGGGATGGGAAGATTGGGAGGGATAGGCAAGGAACAGGGAAGGAGGCGACCGTGGCCTTACGTTAGGTACCATTCCAGCATTTCCCTGGAAACGAAGTGGGGAAACCAGGGAAAACCACTTCGAGGATGGCTAAGGTGGGAACCCCCTTTACTCATTTGGACCACCCGAGGCTGAGTACGTCCAGTCCTCATACCAGAGCCGGGAATCGACCCTTGGACCTCCGGAGTGGCAGTGCAGCACGCTGACCACTACACCACGGAGGCGACTAAAATATGTAATAATAAAATATAATTATATGATAGCTAAGGTTCTAATTTATGGACATTTATCATTTTTAATTATGTATAAGCAAAGGGAAAGAATATGTATTTACATAAAAATCCTAGCCATAGTCATAACTTACCGTTGTTGTTTCATTTGAGGGGCTTGGACATCGTGCTCATTCCACTCCGCGTAGTTGGGTATGTACGTGCACAATTTGTCAGATAACCTGCGTTATTGTGGTGTCTGTTGTAGAGAGAAAGAGAGGGTGTGCGTGGTTTTGTAACTCAGATGAGAATGGGAAGGAGGCGGTCGTGGCCTGAAGTTGGAACCATCCTGGCATTTGCCTGGATTAAAAGTGGGAGACCTCTGGAAACCACTTCCAAGTCGTTGTTGTTGATGTTGTTGTACCCCATACCAGAATTAAATTCTTGGCAGAACTAGGATTCAAACTCGAATCTCAGGGGTGACAGCCGAAAATGTTAAAGTGGGAAATAACTTGACTGTTTCAAATGTGTTAGTTGTTGTTGATTCGTTTTGGGTCATTGCGACATCGTGGTCATGTATCCCCCAGGGGGGTATATAAGAGGGGGTGTTGAGGGGGCTCCAGCCCCCTCCCCCGAAAAAAGCCGATAAAAATTAAGAAAGGGTTGCTTTGGTAAGAGCATAAACTAATTGTAAATTTGGTTGTACCCTAATCTTAACTTATTGGCTAAGTTATAAACGATATTAAGATTGAAATTAGACTAACTCGTGGTGTACTGGCTAGCATTCTTGGCTGCCACCTCGGATGTCCGAATTCAATTCCTGGCTCTGCCAAGACATTTTAATTCTAGCCTGAGGGCTGGAACGGGGTACACTCAGCCTTGTGAGGCAAAACTGTGAATTCCACAGTACGGTACTTTTGAGAAATAAATTATCAACTTGTAAAAAACTAATAATAATAAATAAATAAATAAATAAATAAACTGTTTACCTTTCTGCTTAGTAAGTTAACAATTATTTAGATATTTGCCATTCATACTCCATAGATCATAGGCTAATAGAAACTTCATTAAGTATAACATTTTATTTGTGTGTTGTATTTTACAACTTTTTTTTGTATTGCCAGTAATTGTAGGCTATATAAACTTTGAATGTTATCTAAAATAATTACACAGAGTTATATGCTCTAAGATATTGGTTGATATTTCTGGGTATTTTGGGGTGACAATCCCCTGAGAATACTCACAATTTTCCAGGATAGCCAGCCCTCCCCCCGAAAAGAAATTATATATACGCCCCTGGATCCCCATGTATTTGAGTGAGTATGCGGAATCTGTCTGAAAACCTGATGACTGTAATAGTGTGGATACTGGGTAATTGTAACTGAAACTAGGACTTGGAAGGGGGCGGTCGTAGCATAGGCCTACAGTTATGAACCATTCATTAGAGAAAGCTTTCCAGTCGATCAACACAAATTGTGTACTTAAGTACCCCATTTTGTACATAAAAGCGTGTTAGTGTGTAATAATATCTCGTTTCTTACAGGTTAGGGTATATAAATACATGTTTCCCACCTAATATAATTGAGCACAATTTGTGTTGACCGAATGGAAAGCTTTCTCTAATAGAATTAGGCAACGCTGAAAAATGGCTTCTATCACTTCAATGAACCGTCCAAGCATTTACCTGAAGTAGTAGTTGATCATCACGGAAAACCACTTCGAGGACAGCTGAAGTGGGAACCGAACCGATCTCTTCTGAGTTATGCCTCACGAGACTGAGTTTACCCCGTTCCAACCCACGGACCATAGTTACAGAGCCGTGAATCGACCTCAAGACCTTTGGATCCAGAGTCTCAAAACGTACTGTACCCCGAGACCACAGAAGGCAACTTCAACTTGCTAACAGGTGCAACGAGTGGCCTACATGCGAGTTACAAAGAATACCGCTGGAGTTAAATAGTTTGGCTGAGGTTTCATAGTTTTATACTTTCGCATTGCAAGATCAATATACTGTACTATGTAACTTCTATAATGTCTGTGAGATTGCACTGTTAACAACTGTCTCCCAGAATTACTAGCCTTATTTATATGAGCCGCCTCTGTACTCACGGGTAAGGATCTCTTATCTCGCCCATTAGCTCCGTCCTCTCATCTTCTCAAGTTCCAAGAGCAGCATTCACTGCTATCGCTTGTGAATGGCAAACTACCAAGTGGGCTGATGTATAGCCTACATACGTCATTTCCGCCTGTGACTCGGACAAGTTGTCGCTATTTTTGACATCCTCTGTGGAGTCCCTGACTAATACTGGAAGTTCCACTTGGGTAGAGAGACTCTTCCGGTTAGCAGTGCCGACAGTTCCGGTCAGAAATGTTAGAAGATTGTACAAACTTCTTTGAATTGTCATACTTGTAGGGAGTCTGACTGAGTCTGCGCGATATCTACCTTCCCAAAAACATTGCATTCCGAGCACATAGAACAACACAAAACTGTGATTAATAATTACGACTTAATACGATAATAATAGCGCAGATACGAACACCAATCAAGTCACTCGGGCGGCTTCGGTGGCGTAGTTGGTAGCATGCTGAGCTTCTATGCCAAAGATCGTGGGTTCAAACTCGGCCGAAGTCGTCGGATTTTTTAAGAACGTTAAAAATTCCTCAGTATGCATTCCTTCGGAGGGGAAGTAAAGCCGGCGGTCCCATTTCATAGATTAATGGCATGTTAAAGAACCTTCCACTAATTACACCTGTGTGAAGCTAAATTTTAAACATTTGACTAACGTTCTTTGGTTCCTACATTCGTCGTCAAGAGCCGACTGCGGTGGCATCTGGCAACTAAGTTCTGAACTAGTTGGTCGTTGACGGTGGCGTTTGGCGGCAAAAGTAGGAACTACTTGGAAAAATGGAATGGCTGCAGTCCTTACTTGAATTAAAACAGACTAGCGGACCCGTGCAGGAAATCTTTACCCAATGGGTTTATAATGAGAGACTTAAGGAGAAAGGTTGTTATGTTTTTATTTCAACCAAATGATTATAGAACACTATTAACATTTCAGTTAGAATTCTAAGTTCTACGTTTCCTAACTTAAGAAGGCAATCACTGAAAATTGGATCATCATAACACTCACCGGTTATTCGATATTTATGAATTCGATTTGAGTACTCATTCCTTTGATTTACTGTTTCTGAAATCCATGCAAAATGATAAAGGAAAGACCTCAGGATAAACCACACTTTACCAAATAGGTTTATAATGAGAGGCTTATTTCAACCAATTTATTATAGAACACTATTTACATTTCAGTCAGAATTCTAAGTTTACGTTTCCTAACTTAAGAAGGCAATCACTGTAAATTGGATCATATCACTCACCGGTTATTCGATATTCATGAATTCGATTTGAGTACTCATTCCTTTGTTTTACTGTTTCTGAAATCCATGCAAAATGATAAAGGAAAGTCCTCAGAATGTTAAAATGACATGAAACAGGCGACACAGTGGCCAAATTGTGAACTGGACAGCAATTATGGAGCGTATTTCCCTACAGCAACAGTATCTGCAAATCGCACACTTCGTACATTTTTTGAAAGTCATTTTTTAAAGAAATTATAGCTATTTATGAAATTAGAGTGCAATTCGTCACTGCTAATGTCTATTCTCTTTAATTTGAATGCTCATTTGTCACGTTCGGTCGCTTGTGAGTGCCGCAGGAGGGATCTATACTACTGAAATAATATATGACTAGCGGACCCGTGCGAGAAATCTCGCATGTTTATAAGTCATACTTTCCCCAATAGGTTTATAATGAGAGACTTAAGGAGGAAGGTTGTTATGATTTTACTTCAACCAAACTATTATAGAACACTATTTACATTTCAGTTAGAATTCCAAGCTCTACGTTCTCTAACTTAAGAAGACAATCACTGAAAATTGGTTCATCATAACACTCTGCAGTTATTCGATATTTATGAAAGCATCTTGGTCAAGATTTCCTGCTTTATCTTGTTGGCTGAGGAGCCTCTTTCTCCCTTATCAGGACAGCCTCGTTGGAAAACTTCTTCTCGCCCCGCTTACAGTGAGGCTCCCTTGTTCTTAAGTGCAACGATCAGCGTTAAACGCCTTAACACATTGCCTGCAGGGCAGCTTTCCCGTTGCTGTGTGAGGCGCTCAGCGCTAAACTCCTTTGCACGTTACCTACAGGGGTGGTTTCGCTTTCTTGAGTGGAGCGTCAGCATGAGAGCGTGCTGTGGCTGGTATCTTTCTGTGAGCATTGTATACTGCTTCCTTGATCTGATTTTCCATGTTTTCTTGAAGTCGGATTTTGATGTATTGTGTTAGGTCCTCGACCTTTTCGGCAAGGGCGGCTATCACCACCCTACAGGATTTATTCATGTTCAGTGCCTCAGGTTGACATATTTCACACAGCCATATCAGTTTACTGTTCTTTCTTTAGGTCTTTGACTTCCTGACCAATGAGGCCAGTACCGTTCTCGTGGGTCTTTTCTCTGCACCTATCGCATTCGATTGTGCTGTCTTCATTAGTGCATTGCCTCTGACATATCGGGCAGAATTCCTTTTTGTTGCTTCTGGGTGCACTCCGGGCAGAAAGCATCCTGGTCAAGATTTCCTGCTTTATCTTGTCGGCTGAGGAACCTCTTTCTCCCTTATCAGGACAGCCCTCGTTGTAAAACGTCTTCACACCCCGCTTAGAGTTAAACTCCTTCATAAACTGCCTGCAGGGCAGCTTTCCCGTTCCTGTGTGAGGCGCTCTGTGCTAAACTCCTTTGTTCCAAAGTGCAACGATCAGCGTGGCTGGTTTCTTTCTTTGATATTTATGGAATTAGAATGCAATTCGTCACAGTTAATGACATTTGTGTGTTGAGTCAATTGATTGACAGTTTAGCTGTAACACTCTCCGGTTATTCGATACATTAACTTTCAGTCAGAATTCCAGGTTGAACGTTCCCTAACTTCAGAAGGCAATCACTGAAAATTGGATCATCATAACACCGGTTATTCCATATTTATGAAATTATACGATTTGAGTACCCGTGTGAAACATCTTGCATGTTCATAAGTCATATTTTCCCCAATAGGTTTATAATGAGTGGCGTAAGGAGAAAGGTTGTAATGATTTTATTTCAACCAAATGATTATAGAACACTATTTACGTTTCAGTTAGATTCCAAGCTCTACGTTCTCTAACTTAAGAAGACAATCACTGAAAATTGGTTCATCATAACACTCACCAGTTATTCGATATTTAGGAAAGCATCTTGTGAAACGTGTTTGCTTTGCTCCACGTTGAGCGTACAAATGAAACGGTTTGACTGGTCCTTACTAGCCCTTTGAAATATTTACTCTGCCTAAGATATGTTGTTTTAATGGGCGCCAAGACCTCAACGCAATGTTGAAATCTAAATTTGTATTTAACGACACCTAGCTCTGGCAAAACACCTTCAAGAATCTATTCACTCAGATCGTGGTATGATTTGATCATTAACCCAACAAACAATTGTATCAGGAGAAGGAATTGGTCTATATCTAATGCTACCTACTGAAAGCAAAGATTGCATGATTAAAAGAAATGAATTTATTATATAAAACAAGTTTTGCAAAATTAATAATAATAATAATAATAATAAGTTTAAAATTTATATTGGAGCGTTGAGATCAGGGGGGTGATGGAAGAGAAGGCTAAAGAGATTATTGCAGATGTAGACAGAAAATTAGGAAAAGTACAGGAGGAGTTAGAAATTAGAATCAGTACACAGGCTGAAAATTTAAAAGAACTAGTGCAACTGGAAACACAGCAGGTCAAAAAGCAATTGGGGGGAGAAATTGACAAAATTCAGGTAGCAACTAAAGAGATTAAAGAACAGCTGGGGGAAGAATTGAGAAAGTCCACTCGCAAATAGTTGCAGAAGTAAATGATTTAAGAGAGAGTAATAGAGAGAGCATTAGCAAGATTGAGGAGAAACAAGCAAAGCTATATGATAAAGTAGAAGAATCAGAAGGAAACATTAAATTAACAGTAAACAGTATTGAGAGGAAGGCTGAGGAGAAAATCGCAGAATTAGAATTAAAATTAAAAGCTAGGATCAGGCAAGAAAATAGTCAGAATAGGCCAGTTATTGTGAATAGCACACACAGGGAGGTAGAACTGGGTAAGTTCAGCAATCGACAGGGGTGCCCAATGGAGTTCATGAATAATATAGAACATAAATTCGGGGAGAGGTTGGAAAATGGTAGTATTGAGTGGTGCCAGGTAGTTGAAATTTTAGAACAAGTGTTTGTGGGGGAAACGAGGAATTGGTTTGCTGTCTACAGAGACAAGTTTACTGATATTAATGATTTTAAAATGAAATTCTGTGAAAAGTTCTGGAATGAGGTTATTCAGTCGCAGCAACGTGAGGGAGTAGTGTGTGGTAAATATAACTCTAAAGGAAGCTCCACCATGACCGAATACTTTTTAGGGCAGGTATTAGTGTGTAAATATCTGGATGGCTTGAAGGAGGAAATTGATGGTGTATTCTTGGAATACACGGTACAAGAGAATATAATTCTTATGGCTTTGTATGTCCATTTCTTCCTTTCTTATCAAACACCAACAAGTGATCTTCTATTTTCTCTTTGTTGATCAGGTCTCTTATATCTTTTGTGAGTCTGTTCTAGATATATATCTTCTATGACCCACCTAGCGTCATCTAGCAGCGAATCTCTGAAGCTCCTCAATTCTTCCTGGTGCAAGAGGATTTACTTATCCATCTGGCCACCAGATTTGCTACCATCGCCAGCTATTTTCTCCGTGAGCAAGAGAACTACGTCTACTTTTTTACTCACCATGCTGCGCTAGTATCATCTGTTATCAACTCTTTGAAGACCGGCTCAGCAAGAGAAGATCAATTTTTTGTTGTAATGTTGGCTATGTTTATATGTTCTCCTTTTGTCTCCTACCCCCACTCCATTCCCTTTCCTGGTCCCTTCGCGTTCTGCTGAGTGGGTCTCACTTGTGCGCCGGCCGTCGACTCAGTTAAGGCTCAACTCGAGCCAGTCTCCTCAAACCAAAAGGCAAACTCTACTTTCTACGCCATGTTGGCATATTAAATATTGTAAAGGGGAACTTCACCTTCAACATGCAACCAAGATAAGTACAGACTTAAGGTTTTAACCTCATCTTCATCAATTTTATCTACATGCTTTTATTGATTATTTTATAGACAGCGTGAGATTACTTGTGGGGCGGTAATCATTCTTCGAGGGATTTTCCATGTTGGGCTTTTGTCTAATCAAGCCAATCTTGGTGAAAAGCAGCATTTCTTATGTTTGCTAATTGAGAAATCTTCTCACCACGTGGGATATTATCTAATACCCGCTGTCTATAAATTACAAAGCAATTTCCTCCGCTGGATTATCTTTGGCCCCATTTTTCTATTAAGATCGTTCTGGAACCTTCCAGATCCTGTACTCTATCTGCGAGTCTTGCTGTCAGGTATTTTTCACTCACTTGTGAAAATACTGTTTAAAATGAGGAATCTTCCTTATAAATTACTGCAATAGCAAACTTTCGACCACCGTTGGAATGTTCTATGGCGCATTTAATTGTAATTTTCAACTTTCTCAAGAAATAGACTCTCGCCTACCTAGAGCAACCAGTTATTTTCATCATTGCAATAACTTTCGTTACATAAACTTTCGTGTCTCTACAATGAACTTTTCATCTATTTAAAAGACTATAGTGATAACTAGTGCTTATCCCACTTTTCTACCGCGTCGCGATCGTCCGTTTACATTAAATCAGGCCATGAACATTGATCCTAAATCCCAATGATCTTTCCTCAAATTTCTACTAACAAAACATATTAATAAAATTGTAACTTCTCCATAAGGTGTCACTCTTCGAAGTGCCCTTCCATTTTTGCTGTTTAACATTACTTAATTTCTGTATAATTACGTGTTTTATACACGGTTCAAGCTTACATTGTTTCTCTTTTATAACGAGAGAATACAATTCTTTTAACTCATTAGTGAGTTGTTTCTAGGTCTCACGAAAGGGTAACCTGCCCCATTTATCTAGTGATTCCTATCTAAATACAGGAAGTCTAGAACCTTCCTTGTTGATTTTCTCTTCAGGTTTCACAGTAAGTGACCTGCCCTCCTTTGTATAATTGTAATAGAAGTAATTCAGCATAAACATAAGAAGTAATAGGAACTTCTTCTTCATTTACTCGCTTCCTTTTTTGTTATTTTCGAAGTTGTAACTTTTTCTAAAATAATTATTTGTAAATTCCTTAAAGTACACTCCTTGTACTCAATTTGATGTTTAAACTTTAAGCATTTCATTTGTCTTTTTTAAATCTTACAAAGATTTTAGTACATATATAAGGTTTAAAACCTCATAAATTGTTAATTGCCTGGCGCAAATGTTTAATGCTATCCGAGGTCTGTGACCCCAAATTTGTTAACCAGATTGAATGTATGTTTGTTAAAGTTATCAACTTCTTTTACATTTTTAAATAAATTAAATATTTGTTTTTGGATTCATAATTTCGAAAACACTACGGTTAGGCAAGATCCGGTCTTCCTTGACTCTCCCTACTCAATGCCATTAAACCTATTGATAGGGCTTTTACCACTTGTTGCATTTGAGCAAAAACTCTTAGTGGTAACCTTGTTAAAAGTTCTCTTAGCTTTAAAAGCTAATTCTAACTGGACAGTAAGGCAAGTACAGCTCGCTACGCCAGCTACCTGCTTGTGGAGATCCTCTCCAAAATCTTATGGTCAGTTTTCAAAAAGATAAGTGTTTCTCTTTGCCTAAACTTTTAGTCGGCTACTGGCTGATTAAAAGCTTAGCCATTTCCAAATGCAACTATTGGTTCATTTACCAAATTTATTTTCAAAGGCATAATTCCTTTATCACCATCATTTTTGGAAGCACTTGGTCACTGTTCAGGAAGCTTATAACTTCGAAAGCTGGAAATACCAAACTTGATTCAAATTATTGGCATTCTTCGAATTACTTTGCAAAAACGAATTTCTTTGAAAGGACATACAATAAATCTGTCACTTTCAGTCATGCCAGACCAACACACTTCCCCATAGTAGTCTTATGCCTGCTTGAGAGGGAATATACTAAAGCCACTCTCCAGCAATCCGCCCAAGTGCTAGCTGTGTTTCCCGTCAGCTTAGACCAAGCCCTTACCCACTTTAGGTATTTGAGAGCGGATTTGCGGTGGCAACCGCCTCTGAGTGTATTTAAAGCTAAATTTATAACTTTTGTGGAACTCTCATCCTATTTCTCTATCTTTTTTCTCCAGTCCGAAACCCACTTCCTTTTCTTAATCATCTTCCCTTGGTGGGTGGGTTATTCCTCAGCCAATAATCTACCCAAAATTTGGTACCAGAAACCCGGGAGAGTCCATTTGCTATTTCTATTGTTTGTCAAGTGTCATTTGGCAATACTTTGCAAATTATTAATAGCTGCTTTGAATCTTTCAGCTATAACTACGTCGTGCAAAGCCTGTGCAGGAGAAAGATGCCGCTCCTGTCTCCTTTGGTGTGTCTCGTTCTTTCTACTTATTCGCTGCTGCCAGTTTGACAGCATTTCCAAGGTTCTACAGTTTTGTAAGTTGTATTTCAATTTATTCTCTTTGTCATGGCTCCTACTGAAAAAGATGAAACTCTCATTGCTAGACGTTCTTCCTATAAAGGGCAACTCACTAGATTCAGAAATTTTATCAACAAATTAAATCCCGCAGAGTGTGATTTAGACATCCTAACACAACGCCTTAAGTTGTACGAACGGTCCTATGATTATTACGATCAAATTCAAACAGAGATTGAATCCGCTTGACCAGAACTTCAATCGGATCGGGACGAGGTCGAACCCTTGTACCTTGAAGGGATTGCCAAGGCCCACCAACTGATCCGCAGTATCTCAGAACCGGACACTAGGGTCATCAATCCGGCCCAGTTCGCACCCGCTTCAGTTCACAAGAACAAACCGAAACCGTTACTTCCTAAGATAAGCCTACCGCACTTCTCAGGCCAGGAAGGTGAATAGTATTCTTTTTATGAACTTTACTGCTCACTCGTTCATGACAATAAGGACATTCCCGACATTCATAAATTCTACTTTTTACGTACGTCTTTGGAAAGCGAGGCCTTAGCCTTGGTCCAATCACTGCCTTTAAGCGCAGATAACTACCACATCGCCTTTAATCTCCTTAAAGAGAGATATGGCAATTTACGTTTGAGTGTAGCTCGTCATATCCGCTGTCTCTTCAACCTGCCAGCCGTCAAACCTAATGACGTCACCTCTTTAAGAGACTTGTTAGACTCTATGCAGTTAAATGTCAGAGCATTATATCAACTTGGGCAGCCTGTCCAAACATGGGACACCATACTTATTCATCTAGCTACATCCAGATTCGATTTTTCGACTTTAAAGGCATGGGAAATCGAACTCGCCCGCAAGGAGGAATTTTCGTTCGAACACTTAATCTCGTTTCTCAACAGCCGATGCCAAGTCCTTACAGCACTCGCATTTCAGTGCGAAAATGTCGAAACGAATCATCAGTGTCACAGTTTTGAGAAAGAACTTGCTTCTTCAAAGGGTCATCAGCTCCCATCTGTCGAGAACAAGCAAACTCGTTCTGCTTCTTTCAATCATCCAAGAGAACATATCAGGCCACTCAACAAATCTTTAAAATGCACGCTCTGTAAAAAGCTTCACACATTGTATTTGTGCAAATCCTTTAAAGAATTGTCTGTCGAAGATCGAAGGAAGTTTGTCTTCAATATCAAACATTGCTTCAACTGCTTGTCACCTAAGCATTCTTCCTCAAACTGCACGTCTTCCAATCTCTGTTTCCATTGTAAAAAAACCGCACCATTCTTTATTGCACGTTCATGAAAAATCGAGGTCATCAGTACCTGCCTCTTCAAACTCCATGCAGAGCAGCTCCGAACAAACTAATGCGTCTTCCTGCATTTCTAACGCCGAAACTTCTCACAGTGCGCAAGCCCTCTTGTCCACTGTACAATTCGAAATACAAGATAATTTTGGAAATTGGGTTCGAACCCGTGGTCTTCTCGATTCTGCTTCAACGCACAACTTTGTTTCGCAATCATTAATTAAAAAACTAGGTCTTTCGTCATCGCATACTCCCATCAATGTATCAGGCATTGACAATTTGCAAACTCAAGTCTTGCAGTCTTCAAAATTGAAAATCAGAGACGTTTGCCAAAGAAACACCAATCTTAACTTAAACTGTCTCATTCTAACCAGTATTGGCAAGGACACTCCTAGCAGCTCTATTAATACCTCAGGCTTAAAGATTCCTTCGCACTTAAGGTTAGCTGATCCTCAGTTTAATGCTCAAGGTCCCATTGATGTACTTTTCAGTGCCAATGTTTTTTGGAATTGTCTCCGTAAACAGGTTCGCAAGTTATCTTCAACCGTGGTCGCTAGAGACACCGATTTTGGTTGGGTTATTACTGGTGAAATCCAACATCCCAGTCTTCAAACCAAATCGCAATGTCATTTCGTTACTGCTGATATAAATCCCATTTCTGAAAAAGAGAATACTTATGGTTTCGATCTCGATACTTTTGAGAAACACTTGCCGAAACGATGTCTTATCGTGAACAACTACGCCACCTTGGTAAGTTGTTTAAATGATTTAGCCTTCTTCCCGCACAAGATGGCAATTCAAGTTCGCCTTGCCTTGTGTTACTTCGTCTACCTTCTCATGTCATTTTTATAGCAGGTAATTGCTTAAACTCTTTATCGAAAACTATCTTCCCCTTGTGTAAAACCATGGCTATCAGTCACCATCACTTCGCTGTAAGATATGTTTCACTTCTTTCGCTATTTAGAAGGATGGCCACGGCCGGCTCCTCCCCCCTTCCTCACAATTGGAAGTCGCTCATGAAACCGCTTGAAAATCTGAATTCTCTAGCATCTAGAATAACTATTCTTACGCATAAACTCCTTCTCAATGTCCCAGCTTTTCTTCTCTGTTCGGAAGAATTAAGCTTTTTTCTGTTGAAAATTGTCGGATTCCGTGATCCTCCAAATTATGCGAAATTGATCTCCTACTCTATTTCATATGTCTTTAAATTGTTTGTTCACGTCCAAGCTACGGATGACTACATGTCGTGTTACTCGCTCCGCTTTAAGTCAAAGCTGATTCAACTAGTGTTGTTTGTTTACTTTGAACTGCTTGTTTGTCAAACTTGTTTGTATACAAGTTTGGGGAAGGCCAAATTATCGTTTATTTCCTGTATGCTTGCCAAAGGTCAAAGCAAGATTCCCTTATCTCAACTCTGGCTGATTGCCAACCATTGTCTGGCGAGTCGCTTCCGTAAGTTCAGAAGCCGTTCAACTCATCACCAAAATAAACTTGTTCTAGTCAAGGACTCTTTCAGATATTTATATTCCTTATCTCGTTGTACTATGAGGGTCAAGGCCGCGCTTGCTTATGTCTCCCACTTGTTCAGACTCGTATCTTACAATTGCTTCGATTCTTGTTTTATAACATCGTTGCATATCCTTTACGCGCTTATGTATTGCACTTTGCTTCCATATTTTGCGATCTTATTGTTCATTGATGAACAAACTTGTTTTTTCTCGTCGTTACATTCGATGTGTTTTTGCATTTATACTTGTTATGTCACGTTTCTCGCTAACTTAAGTATTTTTCTGAGTAACCCCTTTGATACTTATTATGACTTAAGGTCATTGTTTATGGCTACTAGGTTGTTACCTATGGCGTTCTTTCTTTCTACTCTCATAGTTCCCTTGTTTATTTGGTATATTCTTATCCTTAATAGATGTACTTGTTTCTATACGCTTTGTTTAAACTTTTCAATTCTCTTTTCGCATCATATCGCAATCTTTACTAGTGCCTTATTTCCCGCAGTTTCTAGCTATTTTGTGATTGAAGGTGTCGTTAATTCTTGTCCTTTAACTCCGCTTTCCAATGACCCTGATGACCTGCTTCCACTTACACCTGGTCACTTCCTTACACGCACTTCTCTTTCTGCCCCTCCTCCTCTTCCCAATTCTTACAGGGATTCTAATCTACCTATCGTTTGGCGTAAACTTGAAGCCCTCCGCAATTCTTTTTGGAAGAGGTGGAACTTGGAATATTTAACTTCCTTGCAACGGAGACAGAAGTGGTTTCTTTCCAGTCCCGACATTAAAGTGGGGGACTTGGTCTTGGTTAGGGATGTTTCACCCCCCCCCCTAGTATGGATCTCTGGTAGAGTGACCGAGTGTTATCCTGGAAGAGATGGGAGAGTCAGGGTGGCCAAAATCTTGACTGCTAATGGTCCGATCACAAAACAACCATTACCTCTAAATGTTTACTTGTTTTTCTTGTTCTCTGTTGGTGTTTCCCTCCCAGTATGGTGTATTCTTGGAATACACGGTACAAGAGAATATGATTCTTATGGCTCTTTGTATGTCCATTTCTTCCTTTCTTATCAAACACCAACAAGTGATCTTCTATTTTCTCTTTGTTGATCAGGTCTCTTATATCTTTTGTGAGTCTGTTCTAGATATATATCTTCTATGACCCACCTAGCGTCATCTAGCAGCGAATCTCTGAAGCTCCTCAATTCTTCCTGGTGCAAGAGGATTTACTTATCTATCTGGCCACCAGATTTGCTACCATCGCCAGCTATTTTCTCCGTGAGCAAGAGAACTACGTCTACTTTTTTACTCACCATGCTGCGCTAGTATCATCTGTTATCAACTCTTTGAAGACCGGCTCAGCAAGAGAAGATCAATTTTTTGTTGTAATGTTGGCTATGCTTATATGTTCTCATTTTGTCTCCTACCCCCACTCCTTTCCCTTTCCTGGTCCCTTCGCGTTCTGCTGAGTGGGTCTCACTTGTGCGCCGGCCGTCGACTCAGTTAAGGCTCAACTCGAGCCAGTCTCCTCAAACCAAGAGGCAAACTCTACTTTCTACGCCATGTTGGCATATTAAATATTGTAAAGGGGAACTTCACCTTCAACATGCAACCAAGATAAGTACAGACTTAAGGTTTTAACCTCATCTTCATCAATTTTATCTACATGCTTTTATTGATTATTTTATAGACAGCGTGAGATTACTTGTGGGGCGGTAATCATTCTTCGAGGGATTTTCCATGTTGGGCTTTTGTCTAATCAAGCCAATCTTGGTGAAAAGCAGCATTTCTTATGTTTGCTAATTGAGAAATCTTCTCACCACGTGGGATATTATCTAATACCCGCTGTCTATATATTACAAAGCAATTTCTTCCGCTGGATTATCTTTGGCCCCATTTTTCTATTAAGATCGTTCTGGAACCTTCCAGATCCTGTACTCTATCTGCGAGTCTTGCCGTCAGGTATTTTTCACTCACTTGTGAAAATACTGTTTAAAATGAGGAATCTTCCTTATAAATTACTGCAATAGCAAACTTTCGTCCACCGTTGGAATGTTCTATGGCGCATTTAATTGTAATTCTCAACTTTCTCAAGAAATAGATTCTCGCCTACTTAGTGCAACCAGTTATTTTCATCATTGCAATAACTTTCGTTACATAAACTTTCGTGTCTCTACAGTGAACTTTTCATCTATTTAAAAGACTATAGTGATAACTAGTGCTTATCCCACTTTTCTACCGCGTCGCGATCGTCCGTTTACATTAAATCAGGCCATGAACATTGATCCTAAATCCCAATGATCTTTCCTCAACCTTCTACTAACAAAACATATTAATAAAATTGAAACTTCTCCATAAGGTGTCACTCTTCGAAGTGCCCTTCCATTTTTGCTGTTTATCATTACTTAATTTCTGTATAATTACGTGTTTTATACACGATTCAAGCTTACATTGTTTCTCTTTTATAACGAGAGAATACAGTTCTTTTAACTCATTAGTGAGTTGTTTCTAGGTCTCACGAAAGGGTAACCTGCCCCATTTATCTAGTGATTCCTATCTAAATACAGGAAGTCTAGAACCTTCCTTGTTGATTTTCTCTTCAGGTTTCACAGTAAGTGACCTGCCCTCCTTTGTATAATTGTAATAGAAGTAATTCAGCATAAACATAAGAAGTAATAGGAACTTCTTCTTCATTTACTCGCTTCCTTTTTTGTTATTTTCGAAGTTGTAACTTTTTCTAAAATAATTATTTGTAAATTCCTTAAAGTACACTCCTTGTACTCAATTTGATGTTTAAACTTTAAGCATTTCATTTGTCTTTTTTAAATCTTACAAAGATTTTAGTACATATATAAGGTTTAAAACCTCATAAATTGTTAATTGCCTGGCGCAAATGTTTAATGCTATCCGAGGTCTGTGACCCCAAATTTGTTAACCAGATTGAATGTATGTTTGTTAAAGTTATCAACTTCTTTTACATTTTTAAATAAATTAAATATTTGTTTTTGGATTCATAATTTCGAAAACACTACGGTTAGGCAAGATCCGGTCTTCCTTGACTCTCCCTACTCAATGCCATTAAACCTATTGATAGGGCTTTTACCACTTGTTGCATTTGAGCAAAAACTCTTAGTGGTAACCTTGTTAAAAGTTCTCTTAGCTTTAAAAGCTAATTCTAACTGGACAGTAAGGCAAGTACAGCTCGCTACGCCAGCTACCTGCTTGTGGAGATCCTCTCCAAAATCTTATGGTCAGTTTTCAAAAAGATAAGTGTTTCTCTTTGCCTAAACTTTTAGTCGGCTACTGGCTGATTAAAAGCTTAGCCATTTCCAAATGCAACTATTGGTTCATTTACCAAATTTATTTTCAAAGGCATAATTCCTTTATCACCATCATTTTTGGAAGCACTTGGTCACTGTTCAGGAAGCTTATAACTTCGAAAGCTGGAAATACCAAACTTGATTCAAATTATTGGCATTCTTCGAATTACTTTGCAAAAACGAATTTCTTTGAAAGGACATACAATAAATCTGTCACTTTCAGTCATGCCAGACCAACACACTTCCCCATAGTAGTCTTATGCCTGCTTGAGAGGGAATATACTAAAGCCACTCTCCAGCAAACCGCCCAAGTGCTAGCTGTGTTTCCCGTCAGCTTAGACCAAGCCCTTACCCACTTTAGGTATTTGAGAGCGGATTTGCGGTGGCAACCGCCTCTGAGTGTATTTAAAGCTAAATTTATAACTTTTGTGGAACTCTCATCCTATTTCTCTATCTTTTTTCTCCAGTCCGAAACCCACTTCCTTTTCTTAATCATCTTCCCTTGGTGGGTGGGTTATTCCTCAGCCAATAATCTACCCAAAATTTGGTACCAGAAACCCGGGAGAGTCCATTTGCTATTTCTATTGTTTGTCAAGTGTCATTTGGCAATACTTTGCAAATTATTAATAGCTGCTTTGAATCTTTCAGCTATAACTACGTCGTGCAAAGCCTGTGCAGGAGAAAGATGCCGCTCCTGTCTCCTTTGGTGTGTCTCGTTCTTTCTACTTATTCGCTGCTGCCAGTTTGACAGCATTTCCAAGGTTCTACAGTTTTGTAAGTTGTATTTCAATTTATTCTCTTTGTCATGGCTCCTACTGAAAAAGATGAAACTCTCATTGCTAGACGTTCTTCCTATAAAGGGCAACTCACTAGATTCAGAAATTTTATCAACAAATTAAATCCCGCAGAGTGTGATTTAGACATCCTAACACAACGCCTTAAGTTGTACGAACGGTCCTATGATTATTACGATCAAATTCAAACAGAGATTGAATCCGCTTGACCAGAACTTCAATCGGATCGGGACGAGGTCGAACCCTTGTACCTTGAAGGGATTGCCAAGGCCCACCAACTGATCCGCAGTATCTCAGAACCGGACACTAGGGTCATCAATCCGGCCCAGTTCGCACCCGCTTCAGTTCACAAGAACAAACCGAAACCGTTACTTCCTAAGATAAGCCTACCGCACTTCTCAGGCCAGGAAGGTGAATAGTATTCTTTTTATGAACTTTACTGCTCACTCGTTCATGACAATAAGGACATTCCCGACATTCATAAATTCTACTTTTTACGTACGTCTTTGGAAAGCGAGGCCTTAGCCTTGGTCCAATCACTGCCTTTAAGCGCAGATAACTACCACATCGCCTTTAATCTCCTTAAAGAGAGATATGGCAATTTACGTTTGAGTGTAGCTCGTCATATCCGCTGTCTCTTCAACCTGCCAGCCGTCAAACCTAATGACGTCACCTCTTTAAGAGACTTGTTAGACTCTATGCAGTTAAATGTCAGAGCATTATATCAACTTGGGCAGCCTGTCCAAACATGGGACACCATACTTATTCATCTAGCTACATCCAGATTCGATTTTTCGACTTTAAAGGCATGGGAAATCGAACTCGCCCGCAAGGAGGAATTTTCGTTCGAACACTTAATCTCGTTTCTCAACAGCCGATGCCAAGTCCTTACAGCACTCGCATTTCAGTGCGAAAATGTCGAAACGAATCATCAGTGTCACAGTTTTGAGAAAGAACTTGCTTCTTCAAAGGGTCATCAGCTCCCATCTGTCGAGAACAAGCAAACTCGTTCTGCTTCTTTCAATCATCCAAGAGAACATATCAGGCCACTCAACAAATCTTTAAAATGCACGCTCTGTAAAACGCTTCACACATTGTATTTGTGCAAATCCTTTAAAGAATTGTCTGTCGAAGATCGAAGGAAGTTTGTCTTCAATATCAAACATTGCTTCAACTGCTTGTCACCTAAGCATTCTTCCTCAAACTGCACGTCTTCCAATCTCTGTTTCCATTGTAAAAAACCGCACCATTCTTTATTGCACGTTCATGAAAAATCGAGGTCATCAGTACCTGCCTCTTCAAACTCCATGCAGAGCAGCTCCGAACAAACTAATGCGTCTTCCTGCATTTCTAACGCCGAAACTTCTCACAGTGCGCAAGCCCTCTTGTCCACTGTACAATTCGAAATACAAGATAATTTTGGAAATTGGGTTCGAACCCGTGGTCTTCTCGATTCTGCTTCAACGCACAACTTTGTTTCGCAATCATTAATTAAAAAACTAGGTCTTTCGTCATCGCATACTCCCATCAATGTATCAGGCATTGACAATTTGCAAACTCAAGTCTTGCAGTCTTCAAAATTGAAAATCAGAGACGTTTGCCAAAGAAACACCAATCTTAACTTAAACTGTCTCATTCTAACCAGTATTGGCAAGGACACTCCTAGCAGCTCTATTAATACCTCAGGCTTAAAGATTCCTTCGCACTTAAGGTTAGCTGATCCTCAGTTTAATGCTCAAGGTCCCATTGATGTACTTTTCAGTGCCAATGTTTTTTGGAATTGTCTCCGTAAACAGGTTCGCAAGTTATCTTCAACCGTGGTCGCTAGAGACACCGATTTTGGTTGGGTTATTACTGGTGAAATCCAACATCCCAGTCTTCAAACCAAATCGCAATGTCATTTCGTTACTGCTGATATAAATCCCATTTCTGAAAAAGAGAATACTTATGGTTTCGATCTCGATACTTTTGAGAAACACTTGCCGAAACGATGTCTTATCGTGAACAACTACGCCACCTTGGTAAGTTGTTTAAATGATTTTGCCTTCTTCCCGCACAAGATGGCAATTCAAGTTCGCCTTGCCTTGTGTTACTTCGTCTACCTTCTCATGTCATTTTTATAGCAGGTAATTGCTTAAACTCTTTATCGAAAACTATCTTCCCCTTGTGTAAAACCATGGCTATCAGTCACCATCACTTCGCTGTAAGATATGTTTCACTTCTTTCGCTATTTAGAAGGATGGCCACGGCCGGCTCCTCCCCCCTTCCTCACAATTGGAAGTCGCTCATGAAACCGCTTGAAAATCTGAATTCTCTAGCATCTAGAATAACTATTCTTACGCATAAACTCCTTCTCAATGTCCCAGCTTTTCTTCTCTGTTCGGAAGAATTAAGCTTTTTTCTGTTGAAAATTGTCGGATTCCGTGATCCTCCAAATTATGCGAAATTGATCTCCTACTCTATTTCATATGTCTTTAAATTGTTTGTTCACGTCCAAGCTACGGATGACTACATGTCGTGTTACTCGCTCCGCTTTAAGTCAAAGCTGATTCAACTAGTGTTGTTTGTTTACTTTGAACTGCTTGTTTGTCAAACTTGTTTGTATACAAGTTTGGGGAAGGCCAAATTATCGTTTATTTCCTGTATGCTTGCCAAAGGTCAAAGCAAGATTCCCTTATCTCAACTCTGGCTGATTGCCAACCATTGTCTGGCGAGTCGCTTCCGTAAGTTCAGAAGCCGTTCAACTCATCACCAAAATAAACTTGTTCTAGTCAAGGACTCTTTCAGATATTTATATTCCTTATCTCGTTGTACTATGAGGGTCAAGGCCGCGCTTGCTTATGTCTCCCACTTGTTCAGACTCGTATCTTACAATTGCTTCGATTCTTGTTTTATAACATCGTTGCATATCCTTTACGCGCTTATGTATTGCACTTTGCTTCCATATTTTGCGATCTTATTGTTCATTGATGAACAAACTTGTTTTTTCTCGTCGTTACATTCGATGTGTTTTTGCATTTATACTTGTTATGTCACGTTTCTCGCTAACTTAAGTATTTTTCTGAGTAACCCCTTTGATACTTATTATGACTTAAGGTCATTGTTTATGGCTACTAGGTTGTTACCTATGGCGTTCTTTCTTTCTACTCTCATAGTTCCCTTGTTTATTTGGTATATTCTTATCCTTAATAGATGTACTTGTTTCTATACGCTTTGTTTAAACTTTTCAATTCTCTTTTCGCATCATATCGCAATCTTTACTAGTGCCTTATTTCCCGCAGTTTCTAGCTATTTTGTGATTGAAGGTGTCGTTAATTCTTGTCCTTTAACTCCGCTTTCCAATGACCCTGATGACCTGCTTCCACTTACACCTGGTCACTTCCTTACACGCACTTCTCTTTCTGCCCCTCCTCCTCTTCCCAATTCTTACAGGGATTCTAATCTACCTATCGTTTGGCGTAAACTTGAAGCCCTCCGCAATTCTTTTTGGAAGAGGTGGAACTTGGAATATTTAACTTCCTTGCAACGGAGACAGAAGTGGTTTCTTTCCAGTCCCGACATTAAAGTGGGGGACTTGGTCTTGGTTAGGGATGTTTCACCCCCCCCCCCCTAGTATGGATCTCTGGTAGAGTGACCGAGTGTTATCCTGGAAGAGATGGGAGAGTCAGGGTGGCCAAAATCTTGACTGCTAATGGTCCGATCACAAAACAACCATTACCTCTAAATGTTTACTTGTTTTTCTTGTTCTCTGTTGGTGTTTCCCTCCCAGTATGGTGTATTCTTGGAATACACGGTACAAGAGAATATGATTCTTATGGCTCTTTGTATGTCCATTTCTTCCTTTCTTATCAAACACCAACAAGTGATCTTCTATTTTCTCTTTGTTGATCAGGTCTCTTATATCTTTTGTGAGTCTGTTCTAGATATATATCTTCTATGACCCACCTAGCGTCATCTAGCAGCGAATCTCTGAAGCTCCTCAATTCTTCCTGGTGCAAGAGGATTTACTTATCTATCTGGCCACCAGATTTGCTACCATCGCCAGCTATTTTCTCCGTGAGCAAGAGAACTACGTCTACATTTTTACTCACCATGCTGCGCTAGTATCATCTGTTATCAACTCTTTGAAGACCGGCTCAGCAAGAGAAGATCAATTTTTTGTTGTAATGTTGGCTATGCTTATATGTTCTCATTTTGTCTCCTACCCCCACTCCTTTCCCTTTCCTGGTCCCTTCGCGTTCTGCTGAGTGGGTCTCACTTGTGCGCCGGCCGTCGACTCAGTTAAGGCTCAACTCGAGCCAGTCTCCTCAAACCAAGAGGCAAACTCTACTTTCTACGCCATGTTGGCATATTAAATATTGTAAAGGGGAACTTCACCTTCAACATGCAACCAAGATAAGTACAGACTTAAGGTTTTAACCTCATCTTCATCAATTTTATCTACATGCTTTTATTGATTATTTTATAGACAGCGTGAGATTACTTGTGGGGCGGTAATCATTCTTCGAGGGATTTTCCATGTTGGGCTTTTGTCTAATCAAGCCAATCTTGGTGAAAAGCAGCATTTCTTATGTTTGCTAATTGAGAAATCTTCTCACCACGTGGGATATTATCTAATACCCGCTGTCTATATATTACAAAGCAATTTCTTCCGCTGGATTATCTTTGGCCCCATTTTTCTATTAAGATCGTTCTGGAACCTTCCAGATCCTGTACTCTATCTGCGAGTCTTGCCGTCAGGTATTTTTCACTCACTTGTGAAAATACTGTTTAAAATGAGGAATCTTCCTTATAAATTACTGCAATAGCAAACTTTCGTCCACCGTTGGAATGTTCTATGGCGCATTTAATTGTAATTCTCAACTTTCTCAAGAAATAGATTCTCGCCTACTTAGTGCAACCAGTTATTTTCATCATTGCAATAACTTTCGTTACATAAACTTTCGTGTATCTACAGTGAACTTTTCATCTATTTAAAAGACTATAGTGATAACTAGTGCTTATCCCACTTTTCTACCGCGTCGCGATCGTCCGTTTACATTAAATCAGGCCATGAACATTGATCCTAAATCCCAATGATCTTTCCTCAACCTTCTACTAACAAAACATATTAATAAAATTGAAACTTCTCCATAAGGTGTCACTCTTCGAAGTGCCCTTCCATTTTTGCTGTTTATCATTACTTAATTTCTGTATTATTACGTGTTTTATACACGATTCAAGCTTACATTGTTTCTCTTTTATAACGAGAGAATACAGTTCTTTTAACTCATTAGTGAGTTGTTTCTAGGTCTCACGAAAGGGTAACCTGCCCCATTTATCTAGTGATTCCTATCTAAATACAGGAAGTCTAGAACCTTCCTTGTTGATTTTCTCTTCAGGTTTCACAGTAAGTGACCTGCCCTCCTTTGTATAATTGTAATAGAAGTAATTCAGCATAAACATAAGAAGTAATAGGAACTTCTTCTTCATTTACTCGCTTCCTTTTTTGTTATTTTCGAAGTTGTAACTTTTTCTAAAATAATTATTTGTAAATTCCTTAAAGTACACTCCTTGTACTCAATTTGATGTTTAAACTTTAAGCATTTCATTTGTCTTTTTTAAATCTTACAAAGATTTTAGTACATATATAAGGTTTAAAACCTCATAAATTGTTAATTGCCTGGCGCAAATGTTTAATGCTATCCGAGGTCTGTGACCCCAAATTTGTTAACCAGATTGAATGTATGTTTGTTAAAGTTATCAACTTCTTTTACATTTTTAAATAAATTAAATATTTGTTTTTGGATTCATAATTTCGAAAACACTACGGTTAGGCAAGATCCGGTCTTCCTTGACTCTCCCTACTCAATGCCATTAAACCTATTGATAGGGCTTTTACCACTTGTTGCATTTGAGCAAAAACTCTTAGTGGTAACCTTGTTAAAAGTTCTCTTAGCTTTAAAAGCTAATTCTAACTGGCCAGTAAGGCAAGTACAGCTCGCTACGCCAGCTACCTGCTTGTGGAGATCCTCTCCAAAATCTTATGGTCAGTTTTCAAAAAGATAAGTGTTTCTCTTTGCCTAAACTTTTAGTCGGCTACTGGCTGATTAAAAGCTTAGCCATTTCCAAATGCAACTATTGGTTCATTTACCAAATTTATTTTCAAAGGCATAATTCCTTTATCACCATCCTTTTTGGAAGCACTTGGTCACTGTTAAGGAGGCTTATAACTTCGAAAACTGGAAATACCAAACTTGATTCAAATTATTGGCATTCTTCGAATTACTTTGCAAAAACGAATTTCTTTGAAAGGACATACAATAAATCTGTCACTTTCAGTCATGCCAGACCAACACCCTTCCCCATAGTAGTCTTATGCCTGCTTGAGAGGGAATATACTAAAGCCACTCTCCAGCAAACCGCCCAAGTGCTAGCTGTGTTTCCCGTCAGCTTAGACCAAGCCCTTACCCACTTTAGGTATCTGAGAGCGGATTTGCGGTGGCAACCGCCTCTGAGTGTATTTAAAGCTAAATTTATAACTTTTGTGGAACTCTCATCCTATTTCTCTATCTTTTTTCTCCAGTCCGAAACCCACTTCCTTTTCTTAATCATCTTCCCTTCGTGGGTGGGTTATTCCTCAGCCAATAATCTACCCAAGTGATGTGGTGAGGTTGCTACTTAGGCACTTTCCCTACAGGATCAAGGAGGCTGCTTGTATCCAGAATGTAAAGACAATATCACAAGTAGAAAATTTGTTAAGCACATTTGATGCACTAGGGAGAGGGGGTTATGAGGACAATTTCAATAGGAACCAGGGTAATAATAATAATAGGCCTAATGAAGCCAGGCATCAGGAAGTTCAAGGGAACGGTGGCGAAGGGGCCAACGCTCAAAATAGAAATAATAATAATAATAATAATAATAATCAGCTAAATCAGAACAGAGGAAATGGCTATGGTAATCAGTATCAAGGGAGGAACAATGATTTCAGGGGAAATCAAGGGAGAAATAATGATTTCAGGGGAAATCAAGGGAGAAATTATAATGACAATAATTACAACCAGAATAGGGGTCAAGGAAGAGGACAGCCTAGTGGTAGTAATATACAGCCAAACAATGACAACACAGCCCAGAACAACCAGACCAGTACAGTAGTTAGTAGTACTACAGCCAGCTGTAGCGGTTCTTTAAACGCGAACCAGGCTGCGAAGTAAGGTCAGAATCTCAGTCTGTAGCATGCCCTGTCCATACAATTATACAGGAACCCTATGACCTAAATGTAAGAAATGAATTATTACATGAACTAAATGATGAAGGTATTATTCAGGAAGTGGTTAGTAAGGGCCCCATAGTTAAATTTAACGTGTCCGCGGCGTACACAGATTTTTTAATTGATAGTGGTTGTATGAAGAGTTGCATAAGTAGTTCATTTTGTGATAAAATGAAAGGAACTGGAGTAAATTTTGAGGAGATGCCAATTAAAAGCACTTTTGTTATCACAGCTGTTGGGAAGAGGTCTAAAGTAATTTCTAAGCAAGTTTTAGTAGACATTAAAATTAATAATCATGTAGAGAAGCAGATTTGCCTTGTAATTCCAAATTTAGTATTCAGTGTTATCTTGGGTTCAGAGTGGCTAAGTAGAGTGTCTGGTAACTTATGTTATGATGTAGGGAGATTGAAATTTAAATGGGGAGATTCTGAAGTAGAAGTAGCGTTCAATGACCAAATTCAGAGAAGTAGTATTGTAGGTGTGATTTGTACTTTAAATGAGATATCGCCAGCCGTAGAGCGGGGTTCTCCATGTTTTGTGGGCAGTGCATTTCAGGGAAATATAGGGGTGGAACAATGTGTTCGGCTCTATGATGTGTTATTGTGTAATAGGAGACTTTTTGAGGATCGCATTGGTATGGCCAATTGCTATACACATTCATTGAACGTTATTGATAGGTCAGTATTCACAGGACATAGATATCCTGTACCTTTCGCTTATCAGAGTGCAGTTGAGGCACAAATTAACCAGATGCTAGAAGATGGGATTATTGAGCACTCTAACAGTCCGTATGTTAATTCTTTGATCACGGTACCCAAGGCCGACGGCACAGTTCGTATTTGTTTAGACGCTCGTTTGGTTAACAGTAGAATTAGTTCAGATCAGCTGAAATCTATGTCAATAGAGGAATTAATGCGAACATTTGAGGGGAAGAAGTATTTCACTTGTGTAGATTTGAGTTCCAGTTTTTGGCAAGTGCCACTTATGTACGAGGATAGACCATTTACAGCTTTTAGTAATAAATATAACCTTTATCAGTTTTGCAGGGTACCTTATGGGTTAAAGAGTAGTTCAGCAGCTTTAATTAGGGCTTTAAACATCGCATTAGGGGATGACACAGGAGAATTTGTAACCATTTACATAGATGATATGGTAATTAGTTCACGCAGTTTTGAGGAGCATCTACGCCATTTAGATATAGTTTTTCAGAAGTTAGATCAGGCAGGGTTCACTTTGAAGCTATCTAAGTCGTCATTCTGTCAGTCAGAAGTGACATTTTTAGGTCATAGAGTGTCAAGTAGAGGTGTTACACCAGAGGAACGTAGGGTTAGCATGTGTGGACAGTAGCAACAGGGCATCGTTACAGATACTAAGAAATAGGTAGGTAGAGCAACGTGATGACATTCATTTAAGGGAGCCACTGGCAAGGTTGTAAGCAGGTGACGCAGTAACATTTATAGTTTCCAAACGTATTGGCAAAACAGCATATGTGCTGGAGAATAGTGAGGGAAACAGATTATACGGGACGTATAATATACATAGTCTACGAAAGTATGTGTCATAAAGTAAGTGTGTTTAGCTGGCGAGCCAGCCCATCAAATGAGTAAGTGTGTTATTTGGTGCGTGGGGGGATATGGTCTTCCAGGCAGGCGTATCAGAAGTCACACAGGGGGGTAGTATGTAAGTAATTGAGAGTTTTTAAGGTACAGGGAAATATGACGGGATTGTCGGATGCTCTTGAGCACTAAAATGTCTCGATACACCAAGGCCAGAATTTGGTAGCGCTGGTGAATTCCCATTTATCTCCTAGAGATGGGTAAGCGCTTGGACAGGGTATTTTTGCTTAAGGCGTACACGAGACAAAAGATGGGCCATCAGAAGGCGAGACAGTCCTTCATGAAACTCGTACCTAACAGCACACGTGATTTCTGTTTACGGCCTCGCCATGTAAGATTTGTAAGTGTGTAATTTAAGGTAATTTGTACAAGGGTATTATTTGTGTGAGGAGAACTGGTCTGTGTTGAGAACTAGTATTAAGTAGAATATGGTCTACTTAATATTTGGTGGTATATGGTGGTATATGTAATGCGCATTTACTACTTTTTTTTTCAGAAGTCATTATTAATTTCGTCTGTTATAAAGAGAGATTAAGTATTATGGTCACGATGCGCTGCCACAATAGTGTGATCGTGTGCTCAGTGATCAGTGAGATTAAATTTCACCATAAGGAAGGAACCTCCAGTGAAATTAGGAAGTTCTATGGTGATATACATATATCAGAACACCTTGATGCGTGTGATGTGACATCTTATATACATAGTGCTCACACAGTAATTATGTCTATTTTTCCAACATAGAGAAATTTGAGAGGCGGAAATATCCGTGGAACACTATTCTATATGAAAAACATTGGACTGGTTGCAAAGTGCAAACCATAGTGACAACAAACTTTGGCGCAAAGTGCGTAAAGAAAAATTATGAGTGTATATATTGTGCCCTTTCAGCAAGAAATATGCAAATCATAGTATGCCAACAATGCTCAAATCGGGATTTTCGGGGTTATGGTATGTTCTCCCACTCTGTGGCTTACACATTTTGGATTAAATAGAGGATACACTTCCAAAAATAAAAACAAAATCAACTCCTATTATAAAACATTTAATTAACCAAATATATGGCGCTACAAACAAATTAAACAAATAAACTACTGACCAATCGTTCTAACTTGTTCAAAGTGAACAAGGAATACATAAAATCAAACAAATATTATATTAAAATACATGGTTTCCTTCAAACCAACAAACATAATTCTTTTCACTTCCATAAAGTATCCCTTTTAAAGTTCACTACAACCACGAGCTTCAATGGCTCGATATTTTCCCATATAAACTGTGTTATTCTTTACACATCTCAATATCTATTTTATGAGTTTCTTATAATCAAAACAATATATAATCTTATTTAAAGTAATTGTTACTCCTTTACTTAAATTTTTGGGCTTTTCACAATGTTCTCATGTTACCACCTCTCTCATGTTAACAAATTCACTACAGTGACTGGGAAAAATACTTGTGCACTCCCGAGTTATAGAAGACTACTTGAACAAAGTCAAAAATTAAGATCACTCCCGAAATCTAATTGTCTTCACTAAACTCGTCAAATCCTACATTGATATACCATTACATTAGGGATTTATATTTATTATATTTTGTCTTAAGAGACCATCATCTCATAAGAAAGCAAACGATCTGAACTTGCAAGCGGTAACTTTCATCTACAAGAACCTCGGTTCGAATCCCGGGTCATTAACAAACTCCTAACACTCATGGTGTATTATTACTTCAAACAGACGGTTCCCCTGACCTACCACACTTTCAATAGCGAGGGGTTGGACTGTAACACTCAGCTTGATTTATTTCCCGGGGGGGAGACCCTAAGTTTCGCCCACACGGGAAGGCTACACTCATGCTTTAAAACAGCTATGTCTTAATATACAGTTCTCTGAACAGACCTGGCGTTTCTTTCATTCATTTTAACAACATTATTTAGGTTCATAGACCACTTTCGTACCCTTGGCATTTATTAATTATGAAGTGTCATCATTGATGGGTAAGAATAATTAAATACAACAACAATATTTAGGGGCTTCAACAACTAGACGAGTCTGGGTTCGACTCTCTCAACTGCCTCGGGAACCAATCCCATACTGGAGGACTTTACAACAATTAGCGGCTTAGGGCGACCTCGGTCTAACCAGCGCTCATAATACAATAAATTTGCTCCCTATTTTAACACAACATAAAACACATGGCCTCGTGATCTACATCACTCGATGGAGGACTTATTATAGCTCAATTACCGCAATCAACTGTCCCTCACAATTAATTTACCAAGTATATTTAGATTCAACGCCTTCCTAGCGCGACAATTTACTTTAATGCGCGACAATGCGCTATACATTACTTTAAGGCCTAGCGTCTTCCAAAGAACTGATAAATTCAAAATCAACATTTGATCTACATCTCAATTTTTTTTAAATATTAATCCTCTCCCGTGACAATAATCGCTATACTTTAAGAACATGTATTCACACCATGTCTTTATACTTTTACAAGAGCTCAAACGCTACTACTTTCATATAATTCAACTTAATCTTCATTTATATAGTTTTTATTTTTATTATAATTCGCTTGCTTTCATAACATTTATCAAATACACTGATATTTTATTTCATACATTCCCTCTAAGGGATTTATTCATTTCACATAATTATTTTATAATTTCTCAATTTTTATTTGTTCAGATCGCGCTCTTATTCTGTTATTTGTTATTCAAAAACATCCCTATTTCTCAAACTCAGGTGGATTGCACACAAATATTCCCCAACACATAACATAATGAAAATGGTTACTTACATGTTCAGACGGTCCACTATCGTGCTTTCCAACGATGTTTCATTTTGCCCACTATTTGTGATTAAACCATCTTGCTCAAATTCATTTCATACCCTGACATATCTTGACACACATATAATTTATATACCTTAAACACTGGTAGCATTTTAAAATACAATTGTGTATTCTTCTATTACACACAATAACATCACTGAAAAATTACTATCTAACACAAATTTTATATATTTACACTACACTGATTCTAATTACTGAGGCTTTGATTAGGCCTTGCACACGTGATTTTTGCTTCCCCGTCTCCAAGGGTGAAACTAGTAGATGCCGGCTTCCTATCTGACCAGAATATGAAAGTCTCGAACAATCTACCCCTCCCTGGAATGGTACTTCTTCAAATCCGGTTTCCTGATGATCGGCTATTATTATTATTAGCTCGAACTTGCTTCTTTCTAGACCCTATTAGTTGTCTAGCGAAAGTCTGTCATGTTCACGGTCTCCCAGATACTCTATCGGTGACCTATTATTTTCTAGCATCTAATACTCCTCGTAACTTATTGCTTTTTATAGTTCGTTTGTTTCCTTGAAACAACGTCTTGAATTCAATTCTCCTGTTCTCTAATTCCTATCTTTTCAAAATACTATGCGGACCTTATTTTGTCCGACCCTGATCGGGTTCTTTAACGTTGCTAGAATGTTTATTTCGCTGTTATGGTACTTCAAAACGTTACGACACTTTCGATCGTTTAAATGAACTGTTATTTGAAGACCTATCGCCTGTCCTTTAAGTTCGCAGCCTACTTTGACTGTAATACTGAACTTTTCACTGTAAGACTATACTGGCGGAACTAAATCCTGTATTAGGATTTTCCTAAGTCTTCACACGGCGATACTTTGATGATACTTCTCGGCCACTCCCTTCGGGTGCACGCTGGTGATACAGAGTATCACGACCTCTCGAGGTCTAGCAAGTACTGCATGATTAGCTTGGCTCTGCCAGGACTTTAATACTCTTTGGCTAAAAAAATATAAAATCCACGTCTTTTCCGGAACCAACTTTTGAAGTAATGGTCGCACACTATTAAAAATCATATCTCTGGAAAGCTCGTTTTCTAAGCGTAAACTGACTTCTTTGTACGTGAAAATCGATCGTACAGTTCTGAGATATTAAATAAAATTTGGTCTTCAGCTGTGTGGGTGTTACAGTTGATTTTTAATTCCCCCCTCCTCGGGTCTTGGGGAACCCCCAATGACGTATGACCACGTCGGAACTTCTTTCCTGGGCATTTATTATAACATCTTTCTCCACACAAAAATCTCTATTTCGAAATGATTCACAATGCTGTATTTCTTTAGTTAATTTTATTCTTGCAAATGGGTTAAATCTAATTATTCTTCTTCTGGCACAGCTGCGCGGTTGCCATTTTACTGCAACGTAAGGGCAATTTCCGAAACACGCTCTTCGTCACTCGCTTGGAAAGTTCCACTCGTTCTATTTATATTCGTGACTGGCTCCTTATCAATGCGTCATGCATGATCTCATTTCCTGGCCACCTGGCTTCAGTTTATTTCACAACGTTATGCTAGCCCTCTTGTATAAAATCTTTCTATGTTCCTCTGAAGACTGTATATTTCCTTCCTTCTTTTTACCATAATACATGGATTCGACCCCTTGAACCAATGGTACATGGGTTCAATATGTAATTTAGGATGATTTCATTTATGTAATATGTATTTTGGATGGGGATTAGTAACGTGTCTGGGATAATCGGATAATGGACCGTCGTCACGGTAAATCATCCGATGATCCGAGGCGAATATGTAACGTGTTTTTCGAGGTGTTTTTATGCCACTGGCATAAGTCAGTAGGAAGCCATTCTATATTTATATACGCGGCAAATTGTTCTGCCAAGATAATTTTTCATGTTAATTTATTATTATTATTAACTTATTATTATTATTATTATTAAGGTATTTTTTGGAGCATTTTTATAAAATTATAAGCACAGATAGGTTTTCTATGTCATAGAAAACACTATCAAGCAAATTATTACGAACTACATTATCATAGAAAATTACATGATTGCGGAATTTTACGGAGTTTTGTCAGTTAGGGTATTATGAGAGAGATGACTCATTGGGAATTCAGATACAGGCTTATTCTTGTCAAGAAGTATGTCGCAAGCCTGGGTTGCAGCGTCAAGAAAAGGCGAAATAGTCTGGAACGGCAAACGACATCATCCGCGCGCCGTGTGTATTGAGCCGGAGGAGGGGAGTATAGCGGGGTGCACAGCCAATCAGTGGAGACCACGTAAGGTGGAAGTCGGCACCGGAGTGGGGAGCCGACGAGTGCATATATCGTTTGGCGCGCCGCAGAGTAAAGGACTATCTTTGTAAAACTTAACCAGTGTGGTTGTACGAGTGTTTGGCTCCGATGTTCGGACCATAAAGTTATCAAATCTACCAGGATATCATCAACTAACGAAGAAGATGACGACGTCCAGGAGACAATGGGAAGCTCTCTTCATCATCCAGTACGAGGGAAATGCTTCGGCAATTTCCAGTGGTAAGCGCGAATGACGCAGAACTACGCAATCTCTCGTTTCTCTTTGTTTTAAATTCAGTATTTCAGTTACTTCATAGCGTGGGAATAAGAGTAAAAACAATAATTTATCAGACTCCGTTTTCACGTAATTTTCTAGCGGTAATATTCAAATTGCAAGGCTCCAATTTAAATTTTAAACTTATTATTATTATTAATTTTCCAATACTTGTTTTATATAATAAATTCATTTCTTTTAACCATGCAATCTTTGCTTTCAGTAGGTAGCTTTAGATATAGACCAATTCCTTCTCCTGATACAATTGTTTGTTGGGTTAATGATCAAATCATACCACGATCTGAGTGAATAGATTCTTGAAGGTGTTTTACCAGAGCTAGGTGTTGTTAAATACAAATTTAGATTTCAACATTGCGTTGAGGTCTTGGCGCCCATTAAAACAACATATCTTAGGCAGATTAAATATTTCAAATGCCAAGTAAGGACCAGTCAAAACGTTTCATTTGTACGCTCAACGTGGAGCAAAGCGAAACCGTTTCACTTGGTCAAGATTTCCTGCTTTATCTTGTTGGCTGAGGATCCTCTTTCTCCCTTATCAGGAGAGCCCTCGTTGGAAAACTTTTTCACGCCCCGTTTACTGAGAGGCTTCCTTGTTCCTTAGTCCAACGATCAGCGTGGCTGGTTTCTTTCTTTGATATTTATGAAATTAGAATGCAATTCGTCACGGTTAATGCCATTTGTGTGCTGAGTCCATCGGTTGAGAGTTTAGCTGCAACACTCGCCGGTTATTTGATACATTAACTTTCAGTCAGAATTCCAAGTACTGTAGTACGTTCCCTAACTTAAGAAGACTATCACTGAAAATTGGATCATCATAACACCGGTTATTCGATATTTATGAAATTATACGATTTGAGTAACTTATCCAACCCATTGATTTACTAATTCTGAAAACCATGAGAAATGATAGAAGATAGAAGAGAAACCTGTAAAATAATTAATGTTTAATAGTTCTAAGGTTTTAGACGCCATACCACTCGCCGGTTTTATGATTTAGAGTAGGGCCTACTCAATCCATTGAGTTACTGTTTCTGAAATCCATGCGAAATGATAGAAGAAAAACTGTAAGGGAATTAACGTTCAATAGCACACTTCTTACAAAAATTGATAGGCCTATATATGAAATTAGAATGGAATTCGTCACTGCTAATTTATGAGGCCTATATGATGATGATGATAGTTTAAGGTTTTAGACGACAACTCATATTATAGCATGATACAACGACAGTATTTGCAAAGAGCACACTTCTTACAAAAATCGATATTTATGGAATTAGAATGCAGAAGAAAATCTGTACCCAGTCCATTGATTTTCTGATTCGGAAAACCACATAGCAAAAAGCACATTTCTTACAAAAATCGATATTTATGGAATTAGAATGCAGAAGAAAAACCTGTATCGCGGCATAATAACAAACCTGGAATTTAATAAACCCATTGTTTAGACGGAGAGCTTAAAATCATGTGTGTGCTGAGCAGGGCCGGATTTACCCAAAGTTACGCTATAGGCACCTCTCCATTGATCGCCCCTCCTCACTTGAGCCCCCCCCCCCCCGATTTTTATGATAAGGCATGAGGTTAGGTTCGGAAAAAAGGAATACACAGATATATGGCTGAGAGCATAAGTTTATGCTTGAATTTTTACGCAGGGAAAACATAGTCAATTCAATAAAAATAACAGTTTGGAGTAAAACTACATGAAACAGTTTAACTTTTATGCAACCAAAACACTTTATGAATACCCTTTCCAAAAATAATGTCCAGCCTTAATTCATACAACAAAAAAGAAGAGTAGCTTCAAAAATAAAAACATTATTTACTGCTGTAACTGAATGAACTGCGGTAGCACGAAGTATAGTAAAAACAAGAAGTTCCGTGAAGAAATATACAGCCTACTTTTCATGCCAATGATTATTCTACAGTATATGAACCTATCTAGAATAATGACGAAATTAAGTTGGTAATATCGAAATATCTAATTAGTTCAAAATATACCTGGTATAATGTAGCCTAATAGAGCACTACAGTTGGCAGCCCTGGTGACTGAATGTATTCTTAGTTCCACCTCTTAAGGTACAGAATACAAAATCTGGTTGAAGTCCAATGGACGTTACATGCAGTTAGACACCGGATCTATCAGCACACGTAAAAGCATGTTGCCAACAATACCATGGGTGTGCTGATCAGAAATAATCTGAATTATTATGATATCTTGTTGTGCCAATTTTGCATGAAATCCATTTGTTAGTATAGAAGTTACATGTATTTTAAAATTGGATATATCAGCAGGCATAGAATCATGTTGGCAGCACCGCCTTGTATTAATTACTCCAAATTAATCTAGAATGTCAGGTGCTATACGTGTGCAAAGTATAGAGCTGTTGGTTTGCATACTTTCTGATATATTGATATTAGTGTAAAAAAATATAGACAGCATTTATTAACAGTTGGCAGCCCTGATTGCTCTTAACAATACTTATAGTCATATCTGTTATGGTACACATTGCACATGCGAAATTTTGTTGAAATCCAACTGATAGTATAGAAGTTACATGTATTTAAAAATTGGTACTATCAGGAGGCTTATAATCATGTTGGTAGAACTGACGTATATAAGTTACTCCAAATTAATCTAAAATGTCAGAATATACGTGTGCATAGTTTAAAGCTGTTGGCTTGCATACTTTCTGATATATTGGTATTTGTATTTAAGAAAATAGAGAGAGCAATTATTAACAGTTGGCAGCCTTGTTGGCTCTTAAGAATACGCTCAGTCATATCCGTTTATGTACAGATATTACATACAAAATTTGGTTGAAATCCAGTTGATAGTGTAGAAGTTATATGCATTTAAACATTGGACCTATCAGAAGGCTTAAAATTATTTTGGCAATACTGTCATGGTTGGTCTCCTGGAAATTAAACTGAAATAGTATTATCTACATGTGTGCCAATTTTGGAATAGCTCCCATGCATACCTTGCAAGATATCCAACATGAAGCTCAAATTTCTAGTGCATTTTTTCAGCAGTTGGTAGCTCTGACATCATTTTCAAATATGGACGTGAGCTATTCCGGTGCTCATCTTTACTCATACTAAATTTGGTTTTGATTGCTGCAGCCGTTTAGCAGTTGATAGGGGGGGGGGGGGACACACACACAGCCAGCCAGACAGACAGAAGGACAGACAGACAGACACACATTTTCCCGGATCGATCTCATAAGACTACTTTTTCCTCATTTTTGCAAAATGTGAAAAGTAGGCTAAAAATAGTAGAACACACATGAAGAGCAGTGGTACGATCGACATATTAAATTGAACAAAGCGCCTCTAAAATACAAATAAGGCCAACTGCATATCTTCCTGCAATATCTTTTAGAGAAATTAAAGTGCAGAATAAAAGCATGAATGAAGACATAACGGGGCTTGCCTCAAGCACAACGAGAACTACTTCAAAAGTTTCCTTCTTGCCTTCTTTTCAGCAAATTCATTAATTATTGCACCGCAGTTCAAGTTTTTCGTCATATCTTTTTCAATCGCTAGGAGTGCAATAGAGTTTAACCTTTCTTCTTTAGTGACTGACCGCAAATAGTTTTTGACGCGATTCAGTACCGAAAATGATCTTTCTCCAGAACAATTGGTCACTGGAATGGTGAGAAGTATCCGTAAAGCAATGTTTACGTTCGGGTACAAATCGTGTAAATCTTTTACATGAAGGAAAGTGCTGAGCTCAAGGGCTGACTTACCTTTAAAATCTGCAATTTTTAAATGTTCCTTTAAATGCAAGCACTCGTCAGCCAGTGCACTTTCTAAGTCATCCACATACATTTCTGAGAGATCGCAGCGATTTTTTTTTAATCATTGGTCCATCTAGGTCTAACAGGTTTTCTAGAAAATAAAATCTCTTATGGAGGACTTTGTAAGCCTCACTTCGCCTCTTAAGCTCAGCACTTAGTACATCCAGAATTACATAAAATACATTGACGCGAAAATTTTCTGAGCCCTCTGACGGTACATATTCTCCTTGCTTTGTCTCATCATTCCTATTCTTTCGTTCCGGTCTTCTCTTTAAGTCGTAGGAATATTGAGCAATACCGCTTAATTTTTGGCTTCTTTCTCATAGACACCGAAATTATCTCTTAAACTTTGCACAAATTCCGCTAACGAAGCGTAACATTCTGCCACAGTGCTCAAATTAGTGCTAATTTTTTGGAGCTTCTGGCTGACAGTATTAAATCTTTTTATAATGGTACTCCAGAAAACAACTAGGAAAGCAGTTTCTAATTGTAGGATATTGCTTAAGATGCCTTTGGCTTCACTTCGAGTGTTTGCCTTTTGATTTCTGTCTTCGTGTAGGCTATACTCTCAAGAGCTGCCACGATGCCACACCAGCCTTCCTTCAGAGCTGACAGTATTAAATCTTTTTATAATGGTACTCCAGAAAACAACTAGGAAAGCAGTTTATAATTGTAGGATATTGCTTAAGATGCCTTTGGCTTCACTTCGAGTGTTTGCCTTTTGATTTCTGTCTTCGTGTAGGCTATACTCTTAAGAGCAGCCACGATGCCACACCAGCCTTCCCTCAGAGCTTGACAAGCGTCATATCGTGCCGACCACCGAGTCACTGACAGGCTTTTTAGTACGCGCGCAATAAAGTTCTTTAAAATTTCGATCACAGGCCTCGAAACCAGTCTGAGTTTTTACGTAGCTATGTCACTTTGTGCAACAGTGTATCAAGGAATCGTCTATTGGGAAAGGCCTACTTTGCGTAAAGTAATTCGTGTACGGTAGCTTACCCCAAGTTGCTGAACACCATCGCACTCAATGTCGTGAACCGCAGAGCAAGAATTGTTATTGTTATCCGAATTTGTCGTTGGAGGTGTAGGATTCACACGCGCACTAGACATCTCATTTATTTTCCGACATTTTCATGGTGTAACCTCGGCTTTCTTATCCTCTTCAGCTTTGCGGACACGGTTTTGGTAACCAGACAACTTTCTGCTGCCCATAGTTTAAAACATTTACTTGCAGATCACATCACAGCAAAACAACATAACGCAAGCTCGAACTCGCACACAGGACAGGCAAGGAGGGGGGGACTTCGATGCTACTACAATGCAAGCAAACCCAGCTACCGCAACAACAGCGCGCGTAGCACAGCTCCGCTCGCCCGCCTCACACTTGTCGGGACAAAAGGGCGTCGAGCGGCATAACGAAGAGCGAAGTGGAAGGGCATGGGTGGGCATGCGACAAAGACACGGTATTATTTCTAAATGTCTCTGCTCATTTCTCAATATTTATTGTAGCATGTATACTGCTATAATCCTAACTTAGCACATTTAAAGCACTAGCAAAGAGGGCGCCTGACGGCGGTGCCCTTCGGGGCGCCTCCAGTACAGATCTTTGCCGGTTGCCTAACCGAAGGGGTGCCTTGCGGCGCCCCTTGGACTGCGGCGCCCCTAGGCACGTGCCTATTTTGCCTTACGGTAAATCCGGCCCTGGTGCTGAGTCCATTGATTGAAAGCTTAGCAGTAACACTCGCCGGTTATAAGATTTGAGTAGGCCTACCCAATCTAATGATTTAGCCGACTGATTCTGAAAACCATGGGAAATGATAGAAGATAACGTGTAAAAGAATTAACTTAATGTTTAATAGTTCTAAGGTTATAGACGACGTAACACTCACCGTTTATAGGATTAGGGAACTCAATCCATTGATTTACAGTTCCTGAAAACGATTCGAAATGACCGATATTTATGAAATTAGAATGCAGAAGAAAAACCTGTCAAATAATTAACGTTTAATAGTTTTAGGGGTTTAGGCGACAACTCATAATTGCAGCTTGTTAGAGAATTAGTATTTGCAAATCGCACACTTCTTACAAAAAGTTATATTTATGAAATTTGAATGCAATTCGTCACTGCCAATTTATGAAATTATACGATTTGAGTACACATTCCTTTGATTTACTGTTCCTGAAATCTATGCAAAATGATAAAGGAAAGACCTCAGAATGTTAAAATGACACGAAACAGGCGTCACAGCGGCCAAAATGTAAAGTGGACACCAATTATGGAGCGTTCTTCCTGCAGCAATAGTAGCTGCAAATCGCACACTTCGTACAGTTTTTTAAAAGTAATTTTTTAAGGAAATTATAGATATTTATGAAATTAGAGTGCAATGCGTCACTGGTAATGTATATTCTCTTTCATTTGAATGCTCATTTTTTACGATCGATCGCTTGTGAGCGCCGCAGAAGGGATGCATACTACTGAAATAATATATATGACTAGCGGACCCGTGCGAGAAATCTCGCATGTTTATAAATCACACTTTCCCCAATAGGTTTATAATGAGACACTTAAGGAGAAAGGTTATGTTTTTATTTCAACCAAATGATTATAGAACACTATTTACATTTCAGGATAAAGGAAAGACCTCAGAATGTTAGTATGACATGAAACAGGCATCACAGCGGCCCGTAGACAACAATTATGGAGCGTATTTTCCTACATCAACGGTGTTTGCAAATCGCACACTTCGTACAATTTTTAAGTCATATTTTTTAAAGAAATTATAGATATTTATGAAATTATAGTGCAATAAGTCACTGATAATATCTATTCTCTTTCATTTGAATGCTCATTTGTCACGATCGGTCGCTTGTGAGCGCCGCAGGAGGGATGCACACTACTGAAATAATATATATGATGATGATATGATGATACACACACTAATACAGTCATCACAATTAACACCGGTTATCAGACAGATTCTACACACACCCAAACTACACGGGGCTACATGACCGCGTTGTCACAGCCCCTAAACTAAGGAACCAACCAAAGTCACTCGAGGAGTGTCTGCGGTGTGGGCCGATATTTCCAGCACTTTAGAAAGAAGGTTGCCATGGCAACCGCAGCAAGGCTGTGTGTAGGAAAGCCCCTTCCGCTCTCAGCTTCTCCCCGTACTCGCAAAGAAGTGAGCTCATCTATAAACTTCGTTAGCTCCACTAACATACGAATTCTCTTGCAGCGTATGATGAACCCTTTAATCCTGTTGTTTCGTTTACAAGTAGAGTTCTTCAATTGCATTTACGAACTGTACAATGTTCACTAATCAGCGAACGTTCGGTTAGAAACATATTAGAGCAAGCAAGCTACATCGAAACTGTCTCAAGTACAGAAGTACTTTTTCGCCCAACTCACTGTTGAGGATGCCTGTTGTTTTAAGGGGCAGAACATCGAGGTCATCTGCCCCAACAACTCACTGTAACCTACTCACTTGATAATTGGACTGTGAACATGTTGGATGTTGAGTAAATTTGGCACTGCAGTATCTATGTGTATTTCGAAATCTATATCCTATAGCCCAGCGTTTCCCAAACTGTGGTACGCGTACCACTGGTGGTACGATCGTGCTGCTGCAGTGGTACGCAGTGATGTTACGGAAAATATTTAAAATATTAGATACCGTACGTTACGAAAAATATAAAAATATAAAATATAAAAATATATAAACATTGATATGTTGCCGGAGGACTTTAAGGCCAAAGACAACGAGCAGTTTTATGAATTGAATTATGATTCAGAACTAAAGCAAACTTTTTCAAAAATGGCTCTTGTGAACTTTTGGGTTGAGAGGCAGACATAGCAGACAAAGCAGTTACATTTTTAGTGCCTTTCACTACTTCGTACTTGTGTGAGACTGCATTTTCTTAACTTTTTTATCTCAAGAATAAATACCGGAATAGGCTCTTCGTTTGAGACTCGGTAATCTTAAACCAGATATTCCTAAGTTGGCTTCTAATCTTCAAGCTCGCCCTTCACATTGATGTTGTTAGTTGAACTTTGGTTTTCATGTTTAATTATAAAGAGTTATTTTATTAATCTTATTTGTACAGTGTCATTTTCTGAATGTTTGAATTGAATACTTATTGTAATAAATAATAAAACAAGTGGACACACATTTTATTATTTGAACTTTAACTCCAACAGTCTAATTCTAACAAACACAATTTAAAATCCATATTTTGGTCTGCTACGTAGTGGTGGTGGTGAGAGGGCTTATAGTTAGTATATCTCCCAACCATTAGGGGGTACGCGAGAGATTCACATCTCTTAAAGTGGTACACACCCAAAAAAGTTTGGGAAACACTGCTATAGCCTATAGTATGATGTGTAATTAAAATATTATTTGCTATTACTAATCGAAGCGAGAGAGAAGCAATCAGGAGTACTGGAATTCCGAGAAGCCGTCACACTCGCCTCCCAACGAGTCTTGTCATGTTGTATAAATTGAGGAGGTGGTTATTTAGTCCCGTGTATTGGGTGTATGTATAATTTGTGTATAATACGAAGCCTATGGGAATCAAACCCGCGTCCTCTCAGTTTTGCCTCATGAGGCTGAGAGTACCCCGATCCAGCCCTCACACCAGAATTAAATTTCTTGTCATAGCCGGGAATCGAATCCGGACCTCCGGAGCGACAGCTAAGTATACTAGCCTCTACACCAGGAGGTGGACAGAGTCTTGGCATGTCTTGTAGATTGGCTGTCCTATTTTGCTGAATATTCCCCATGCTCGCACTCTACACCAAGACATGCAATAAAGAAGCACGGGAAATAAAGGAGCATTTTGCTCGTCTCTATAATGCGCCTCTACAACTTGTCATCACGCTAGAAATAGCCTTCGCGTTAAGTTCCGAGTAGAGAAGTATTATAATAATAATAACCCCCGGCACTACGCCCCATGAAGGGCCTAGGCCTACCAAGCGACCGCTGCCCAGCTATTTGGCCTGCAGATATTGGGGTGACGCGTGATCAGCGCACCGGGTCCCCTCGGCCGTTAATCTTGGTTTTCGTGATCGGGGCGCTGCCTCACTGTCAGACAGCCCTGTCCTCACGAGGGTGAGTGCACCCCGTTCTAGCCCTCACGTCAGTTTCTAAAATCCCTGACGGAGCCGGGAATCGAACCCGGGGCCTCCGGGTGAGAGGCAGGCGCGCTGACCCCAACACCACGGGGACGCCTAGAGAAGTATTAGTAGTCTAATGTTTTTCAAGGGCCAGGGCATCTGCTCCAAAATCCAACGAATGTTTGGTATTGGGACTGTATTTGGTATTATTGATTGCAGTGCTCTTCTAGATAAAAGGTTCGCCAAGCAGTACTATAAATGCTCAAGTATCCACCTTACTAACGGGCCCACTTTTTCTTCTTAGGCTGTAAACCTAATTTCTGGACATGAATTACGACAACTAAGATCTGGTTGTTGTTCACTTGTATAAGCGCGGAGAAAGTTTGAATTCCGTGTTCACCAAATCGAGCAGATCCTTGCGTGTCTTCACGACTTTATGTGGTCTGCACGAAGAAGATCGCCTGCCCATTGATTCGATATAATGGTTATAGCAGTATTTACAGCCAGATATGTGTCTGATATCTCTCCCCTCGTGCCTGATGATCGAATCTGGATTCACCATCGTGGCACTCTAAGACAGGTGTAGTCAAGTCCTGGGTGCTGCACTGACTGATGGGTCAAACTTTTCATAGATGTATTGTATCATTGTATAAATACTGTACAAGCCAAGTAATGTATTCCTTGAAAAAAAAAATCAGTCAGGATTGTGCTGCCAGCAGAAGAAACTAACTAGGCATACTGCGAAACCTATAGATTTTTCATCTTATGTGGTTATCATTATTATTTTTATTGATATAGTTTAAGATAAAGATCAGTATTTATTTGTTTTAATTCACTTCAGCTGACCATCATATTTAATAGGTCTACTGCATCCTCAAGTCAAGTGTTTCGCCTTAAGCTTCGCCGCAAACCTGCGCTGGCGACGAGAGAGATGAACGGGTGGCTGGAGCCCTATAATAATAATATCGTATGGCCTCGGTTGCCGGGTGCAAGCTTTGTTAATTGACACCCAGAGGGCAGCTTGCATGTCGAATTTCGTCGTTCCTTTGAACGCTATGAAAGTCAAGGAGGTTAGATATCTAAGCTCCTTGACATTACAGCGCTTTCTAGTAGAGAATGGAGGAACTTTGTGTTGGCGAAAAATCCCGAGATTAATTTTGCCATTGAACACGGCCTACTGAATTCAAAAGGGTTCGTTAACATGCTAACAACGTATGACATCCATGTCGTGATTTCTGTCGCCTTTCAAAAAACACTTACCACGGCCAGGGGCGAACCTGCAAGCTAGGGGTTGGTAATCCGACACCCACTGTGGCAAGCGCTGAAGCCCTGAAGGAAGGAGAATCACTGCACTTTCGTAAGCGGAGAATGTTTCGCTATTCAAGAAGTTAACACTAACAATTTTATTCGATAGATGGCAAATCCTGCTGAGTTTTAACCATTCTGGATTTAACACAACACGGGTGGGCGACCTTCCAACTTCCAGTATGGCCAACACAATCTTATTTCACATAGTTTATTGAAGCCTGTCGCCTCCATAGCGTAGTGGTCAGCATGATTAGCTGCCGCCCCGGAGGTCCTGGGTTCGATTCCCGGCTCTGCCACGAAATTTGAAAAGTGGTATGAGGACTGGAACGGGGTCTACTCAGCCTCGGGTGGCCCAAATGAGTAGAGGGGGTTCGATTCCCACCTCAGTCATCCTCGAAGTGGTTTTCCGTGGTTTCCCACTTCGTCATCGGGCAAATGCCGGGATGGTACTGTCCCCGTAAATCCGATAGTAGGCTGTCAGATATCCGCCCCCTCAATCGGATTGCCAATAATCAATCGCACCGGCACAGCTACATCAATGAAAATGGCACTGACAGATACTACCGAGATTAGAGCACAGCAGTTAACAAGAAATTATTGTGGAACACACCAAAATATACGGGGGTTCATACTTACCTTTACTTACCTCTTCAAATTAATCTCGGGTATGGGTTGCCAACTGGATCACTTAAAGTATGCCCTCACAATAACCTCCACCATGATATTTAAAATGAACCAAGACGGAAACAAGAAACCTTAAACTGTACAATAATTTATTTCACATAAAGGGAATGATTCTAACAAAAATTCAACAAAATACACGTGGCAATCAGAAGCCATTGTCAATATAATCATGTCCTCCTGTAGGACTTGTAGACGTTACATACAAAATTTTATCTTTCACTAGCTTATAAAGAACGTAATAATAGTAATACACTTGGAATGGATGAGGGAATTGGAACGAGACATGTAGCAATTGCTTTCCTCTTTCGTAAACATCACACTTTATTTATAACTGCAAGCCTGTTATGTGGTCGACCTTGGCCTCTAACATACAGTTGTCAGGCCAGCTGCGATCCACCCTACATCATGTCGCATGCCCACGTCGTCAAGTGGACCCACCTGTCCAGCTAACCTTAGCATATGCTCGTGACATCAGAGCCTAGCTCCTTTTCAAACACTTTAAATGTCCTCAACTCAACTCAAATATTATCACGCAAATCTTTTAAATGCTCCATTCAAATATTACTGGATTACTCTAATAATCCCAAAACTTGTTTAATTGTTAATCCACTTGTATAATTAGCGTTCTTTAGAGTATATTAACAAAACTCTTAATGTTTATAACAAATGCTCATTAATTGTTTATAACAATTATAAATTGTTTATAATATTGTCAAACGACAATTGAAAAATTTATACACGCCTCTATTAATTCCTTTCATTTCACATTATTGTTAAAGATATTTACACAATTATTTACAATATTTATATTTATTTATTTATTTATTTTAGAAATACATTAAACCACACGTTTATCCGGTTGATAATTACTCAAATCGGGTTAATATAATCGACCAATGAAGGTTAGTTATATTTATGCTTATATTCAGGTTTAATAAGTTTTAATAATTATTATTATTATTTGTGACGGTAACCTCCATTCAAAATCGTTATCTCAAATTATTTAACACTCTTGTTAATTTTAACAGTAATTTCACATGATTAATTTTCAAAGGACCTGGACAATAAACTCAGCGGAAAAATACTTCGCTTCAAACGCACAAAATTGCATAAAATAGGCCCAGAATTCATCATATATTTCCATATATATGGCATAAAAATCTTCCACAATATCTACAAAAAACATCCACTTACAAATTCTTCAACATCATTAATATTACTGTGGGAATCTCCTTCACTTATTCAAGGGCATTATTCATCAGCGACTGTTACATGTCCACTGAACTAACGATTATACATCCATAGTTCCACTTTAAAAATTCTTATATTCATTAATTGTTTCAAAACTGTTATTTATTTAACCTTCGTGGGTTTCATTCATGAATCGATATGAAGTAAAAATTTGCCAATCACAAATAAATTTAATAGCAAATACGATTATACACGCCTTTCTGGTCTATCAAAATTGAGATTAATATCTCCTAAGTATCGTAATATAAAAATACTATCTTCAAACAAAGTTCATCTAAACTGCATAAATAATTGAATAGAATACAATTAGACTTTGGAATGCAAACATTATTGTTCCAATCTAGTATTGAGAAAAATTCCTATCAAATGTTCATTACTATAGTGTATTCAATAAATCGTAATCAAAGTTCATATTTCATAAAACTGTCTATAATGCAATGGTAATTTCAGAACTGACGATAAATGTCTATGTTGCAATCATGTTCATAAAACGACTAGTATTTCCAAGATCGTCGATACAGAAATAGATTTTAACGCTCTAAAATCTTTTAATTATTCTTCTTTCTTGAGGATGACAGAAAATTGGTCAAAGTAATTTACTGAAGAGAATTACTTTAATAAAGTGACACGCTGTCTGAATTCAAATCTGCCATAGAAATCGTTAACTTTACAGTCAAATCGTGACTACAAAAAATATGCAAATTACTGAAAGAATATATTATCAGTTTCAACTGATCCAAAATTATTTAACTATGCCGCTGACATAACAATGTCTTAATAAATCGTAGAAAAAGCATAAATCATCGAAGTGTACTGAGTACAGAATTATCAAGCAAGAATATGGGGCATAATATATATGGGACAAAAATATGGGAAAAATGGTTGCTCAGACATCGCTAAATGGCTCAAATAAAACAAGAAACGTTCACGACTACCTTATCTGTTGATTGAAGTTCCAGAGGAAAATCTTCCAAAGAAGACTGGTGATGGTTCCATTTCACCAAAAAGATGTGCTCCGACCTCAAACCTGGAACCAGCGCCCTCGGAGAATAGAACTGCTTCCTCCTCCGGAAATTGCACTGCTCCGTGTAGACGATAGACATCCTTCTGGCAAAACTCTTCTTTGTGAGCCGGGTCTACCCTGGCCTCTCTTGATAGTTCCCTGAAGTTCTGGTAGAAATTCGCCATGAAGTTTATTGCAATAATTTCCGCAGAAATATTCATATTAGTGGAGTATGAATACGTTTCCACTGCCATTTGATATAATTCAGCGTTGGACTACGAGGCATGAGTGTAGTTGGATATTCACTACATGCTCGCTTTTGTAGAAAGACGATTAGCGAAGTTCCATGCTGTTATTTCACTCCATTGATGTATGTCCCAATTGCATTAAAGTCCTTAACCTTCCATCTCCATTTCCGTTATAATAGTTGAAAGAACTGCCATATTATATTGTTCCATGTTAGAATGCAGCGTTGTAACACCAAATGCAATATGTAGTAGCACGGTTGCAATACCAGTGTCAGCCGTAGCGTAGAATGTGATATTTTAAAAGTGCCTCTCAAGTGCCGAGAAAATCACTTTTGTCTGCCGTCTTAAAATGCCAATATCTTTCAAATTATAATCTTGAAAATGTTCAACCTTTCTACACGCTTTAATATAGTACTGCACAATCGAATTAGCTTAAAGGCATTAGTCAACTCTTGATATATTATCTTGTAGACTTGAAAATGTGTGCGTTTCAACTTCGCCTAGTTTCAAACACCGTAAAATGGAACTGCGGCGCGCTCGAAGCTCGTTCAATGCGGTTGGCTTTACCACACGCGCTAAAGACGACTTGTTTCACTGTATCACTCGAAAACGACTATATGATATCAGAAATATATATACGGTATGAGATATATGTGCGATATGAGAGCTCCTCTTCGCTGTGCAAGACCTTTTATCAACTTCTTAAGGGGCGTATCCATCCCTTCCATAGCTTGTTTCTCCGTCATTGCTAGAAGTTCTAACTTTGGCTATACTTGACGGATTTTCAAATTTCAAAAACACAAAAATAATTTCTTCAAAATTCCAAATCAATGCCATAACTGAAAATAGCTTTCCACAATTCTGCATTCCAAAAGTAATTAAATATGATAGTAAACCCTTTGGAAAATAGCATGTAGACAAGATTCAAAATTTCGGGGTCGTAATGGATTCTTGTGAATGTGATTTAGAGGTTTTGCTATCAACATAACTTCCAGGGTTCATAAGGTTAACTTATTATTATTATAAAGCCAAGAAAAACAACAGGATCTACTAACAAATGAAATTTATTAACTGAATCAAACATAAAAAAGGAAAACTATAACCACCCTTTTATTGTTCACTCGCGTGAACAGATCTAACACTGACCAGCCTGACGTACCATGACGACATGGCATGACAGCTGTCAACAAGCATTGTGACTGCAATGTCACTTAAATCAAAGTAACAAAAGAAAACGGATCACAAGATCCAAATATAACAAACAAATAAATAGTACAAAAATTTAATATTTATGAGCGACACGGGTTTTAAGACTAGTTCAAGTAATGAGCATTTTGACGGGCGCTCGCTTCCGACCAAAACAGTTGGTTCGGGAACGGACTCCGTACTGCGAAGGACGAATTACGGAAATGTGGGAACAACAATTACATATTTATATACACTACTGACATGCTCTAACCTTAGATTACCACAACCAAATACACGTGTGTATTATTTAAAATAAGGGCTGCGGAATTACCGTCTTATACCTTAAACACTAGGATAGCATAACATGACATGAACAGGTTTGGCCGGTTGCCAAATTATATTTATATGAATACAATGGCCTTGAAAATAAGAGCCAACAACAACAAAATACAACTTTTAATTTTCACGCCGGAAAGTTTGGCGTTTTTAAAACAATGACCAAATAAGTCGTAGTAATGATAAAAGAAACTTGGATCGACAACATGGCAACTTCCCAAATTAAACCAAATAAAATAACCTTAACTCATTAGGCTTTAAAGCAAACATAACGTGTCATAACGAGCTGGAGACAACCGGGCCTGTTATCGCATCACCGAGAGAGTGGCTGATTTCTTCCCCCAAGTAGTAATTAGTGCCATGCTAAATATAGATTCTGGCCCATAGCCAGCGTGCAGCACCTTTGCTAATCGCCACCTGTTAAACGCGTACAAATAAATAACACATTATCTCAAAACATCCTCTCAGGGATTTTTAAGAATACATTCCCAGGTCAAACTTATCCCCACGGATAACTAGTTTGCCGGAATGATATCGCAGTCATGGACAGGCTTTACCTCTCCTCATCATCATCACTTACACCCAAAAATACGTGGCACATTTCTCGAAGATCTCGTCGTAGCATTAATCAGCACACCTCTCAGATAATGACACACAACATGTCCAAATGACAATAAAGAATAAATAACAGGATCAGTCCTAGCCCGAGTTATCAAAGCAACAAAATGCAAATATTCCCCCCACGTAGTAATTAGTTTAACATATCATTAAATCAGTCCATTTATCATTGTCGTTCCTAGGTTCTCATTCATGGCTACACTTTTTATAGATACGTTAATCGATGCGGCCGTTTCGCAATAAGAATTACGTATACATAAGGAAAACATTTAAATTACAAAATTTACTGTACAACATACTTGTCACGCAATGCCAAAATTTACTACACGCATGTCAGTTAAGAAATCAAACCCTGAAATTTAAATTAAACCACACAAATAAAATCTATACAAAGTTCCACACATCTCTCGCGATTCCCCTCGTCCAAAATCAATAAATCAATTTTTTAATACTCATCACTTAAACTGCTTTCCAGAGGCCTCCCGCCTCGTCAATTCCCATCATTAGGCCGTTAGCCCATAACACTGATGGTAATGGAGGATGAAGCTTGCTGTCTTCTCTCCATGGTCGACATTTTGCTGCTGTTAAAACACAATTAAATCAAAGTTTTTAAACTGTTCTATCTGCGTTCTAAGTATTTTATTTCCTCAGATCGTCCTATGCAGAATCGTCGACTTTCCCTATTCTCTGGCTAATTGCCATCTCACAATTTATGAAAATTACTAACTTCGTTGCCGACACACAACTATAATTTTAAAACCATATCGTCTTAAGGACGTCTTAAAATGACTGTCGAAGAATAATTAGGAGTGTCCCAATTCATCTCAGACATTTGTATATATACAGAAAGCCTAAAGTTTCAATGGTGGGAGTAAAACAGCTCCTCAATATTTTAAGTAATGGGCCTATAATTATGTGTGACCTCTCAAAATTCTTGTATTTTCTCACAGGTCGCGAATCTGCCGTCGAACAAGCAAACCGATCGCTAGATCTTTTTATATCCGATTGCCGCGCAAAACACACTGACGCTATGTTCTGGCGTCATGTTTTCTTATTGGTCAGATAAGTTGGCTTCGGAGTTCTGACCTTACAAATCCCGCCCTTATATTGACGTCACGACTATTCTCCTCTCTCTCACTCCTTGCCTTGTACTCAGCATTGTGGCCTTTTATGGTCACGTACGCCACAGCGTCATATCTGATTTTCTCAGAAATCCAAGAATAACATTGGTTGTGAAACTATTGGTCATTTCCAGCCAGCACGTAGCATGTCTTACCAAGTCCAGATTTCTTGCTACATCAATATTACTCAAATATCCAGCATTTCATGTATTTAGTATTTCCATCGTTTTTATTAATATGAAACATTATTATTGGACACAATGATAAGGGTTCATCCGACCCCTAGTTGATGAAATTCGAACTCAAATGAAGTCGAATTTCACATCCCCTACTTTTCTGGCTCAAATTTGAAGTTGCTGGTCACCCTCAAAATAATGACTGTCCGCCTCTGTCTGTTTCAGTAGCCGTCTCGTTCCAAACTCATTAGGAAATTCCTATATACTTATGCCCTCCGGCCTCTTTCCTTGCTACTCGTCTCCCCTCTCACTCTTTCAAAACATCAACATATTCATTAACGACTTCCGCCTGAACTTGTAAACACGTCAGAGCTGTCTTTTGAGCGCTTTCACCACTCGAGTACCCCCGTATCTTTTGTTGTATGTTATCACGCGAATGTTTAATTTGCTGCAGTAACATTATTTCTCGGTTCGTATGGCTCTCTCTGATGATACAATTTTAAATGTGAACTATTATACACTGCCATGTTTCCTGTGCTCACCTCTCGGACTCTGTAGGCGTTGTTACCTAAGTTCGTAACCCCTAGTTGAACTTCCTTAAGCCGCTCCTGTCTTTTCTCCATTTTACCGTGATGTCATCTCCTTCTTCTCCCCCGCGTTGCCATCTTCTTCCTTCTCCCTTGTTCTTCTCCTATTCCCATACAATAACTTTTTTTACCATATTTCGAGACCCTTGCCTGACACGGTCTGCGAATCTCTCCTGCTATTCTTCTGTTTCCTATTGTCGGCTGCTCTATTTTCTTCTTCTCCATGCAGCTCCTCCAAATATCTCTGGGTTTCTACATGCATGGCTTCCAACATTTGATGTGTTCCGTTTTCCTCCTCGTGGTTGTCGGGATTCTTCCGCCGATCTATCGCTCTTTCCCATTTATCATTATTTCCTTCCATGTTACGTGGCTCCTCCAGGTACTGTTGTGACTCAGCGTGTCTCTCGTTCCAATTTCTCTGATCATCCCTTGGATCCGATTGCTCGTTAAACCGCTGGTTATCTTGTGCGTTATATTGTTGATTGTAACGCCTATTGTCTCTGGGCCTATATTGTTGATTATAGTGTCCTCCACGCCATCCCCGATTATAAGGTGCGTTATTATTATTATTCCTATTGTATGACGTTTGGTATCTCCTATTATCTCGCCACTGCTGATTGTTTGTGTTCCGGTAGCGGTTAGTTTCTTCCTGATTGTTATGGTTTCTGTCCCTATTTTCGTATCTCGGTTGAGATCTCGGCTCATATTCTTCGGTGCTCTGCCGTCTTTGGTTATCCCCAGTGTTTGTAGCTTGCGACCTCGTGTTTTTGTTCGGTGTCTTGACTACTTCGACTGCATTAACTAACTCTATCTGTCTCTTCTCTCTCGGGTTGATGTAATTAGTGGTTTCATCTATCTTCCTTAATACCTCTTCTGCCTGGACCACGGTCGTAATATTTGCCGCCACCAAGAATTGCTGAACGCTAATAGGCATCTGCTTTCCTATAGTAGTTATTAGCTCCATTTCGCTCGGTGGATTATCAAGATCCTGCAATTTGACAAGTTGCATGGCGAAAAAATCTGCATATTTCGTCTGATGCGTGGAATGGTACTTGCGCGAGTATAAGTCCATTCGCAAGCTTTGTTGATACGACCCACTCCAGTATTTGCTCAGGAAGGCCTTGTGGAAACCTTCCATTGATTTAAATGTGTTCTTAAATCCAAGATACCAGGTAAGTGCTGAGCCCGCCAAAAATTTTTCAACCATTCTTAATTGTCGCGTTGAGCTAACATTTTGGTCCGAAAAATATTCTGTCAGTTCCCTTAAGAAAGCTTTAGGTGTCCCTCCGCTCTCTGGTAAAAACTTATTCGGTTTAAATTCGTTTCCACGGATGACTTGTATAACTTGCGTGGGAAGTTGTGTGTTTTGAGGTGTCGAGCTACGACCCTCATAATTCTGGAATGCTTGCGTGTCTACCGTTCTTGGACTTTGCCCAAGCTCGTGGCTGTCTATTGTGTGCTCTCTTTCCGCATTCTCCCCTTTCCCCTTTTCCATTAGTGTCGCAAACATCGTATTATGTCCAAGTGACTGCAACTCCGATTTTATCATGCGGTCCTCTTGAATTTGAAACCTTAACTTCATATTTTCTTCTAACGCCTGTATTTTCGCGTTATTTTCCCCTAGCTTCTTGCTTACTGCGAGCCGTTCATCTTTCGAATCAGCGCTCATCTTGGTCCAATCTTTCCTAATAGTATCCTTCAATTTAACAAAGCGTTTTTCGACTTCCTGTTGATTAGCCTCCTGATTATCTTCAAGTTTATCTATCCTTTCTCCCAGAGAAATGTTGTTCTGTTCTAATGTTTGTTTAATTTCTTCCTGGTCAATTTCTAACTTTTTCCATTTCTTAATTGATTGTATTTCTAATTTGTTGAGTTCCGTCACTAAGCCCGTGATATTGTTATCTACTGTAATTATCTGATCTTGCATACCCTGTGTCCCTCGTTCGATATTCTCAAACCTTTTTTCTAAGTTTGTGTGTGCTTCTTTAATCTCAGATGAGCTGGTCAAACACGCTTGCTCGATTTGTGCTAGTTTTGCCATAACAGTCTCATCCATTCCTTTTATTTCCTTTTTAAACGAATCTTCGATACCTTTTATTATTCCTAATTGTTTGGTATTGTTAGTGCTAACGTCCTTTGCTAATTGGATTAGCTGTTCTTTTGTGTGCTCTTTGATTTCTACCGTTAGCGCAGCTAGATTTTGAGTGTTCCTTTCGTCTTGTGCGTTTAACATTTCATTGTTTTTCTCAGACTGCCTATGTAATTGTTCACTAACCAGAATGTTTTGTGTAGCGATTTTCTGATTTATATTCTCGTTAACTTCGGATAGTTTTGTGTTTAACTGTGTCTGTATTTCTTCCGATTGTTTATTTATAGCAGCTAACTGTGTCTGCGTTTCTTCACTATTCGCCGCTAACTGTTTCTGCATTTCTACATTATTTGCCGCCAACTGTGTCTGCGTTTCTTCACTATTTGCCGCTAACTGTGTCTGCATTTCTACATTATTTGCCGCCAACTGTGTCTGCGTTTCTTCACTATTCGCCGCTAACTGTGTCTGTATTTCATTGGTTATGTCCTTTCTCATCTCACTAAGTTGTTCTCGCGTACGAGCGGATGCTAATTCAATCACTTCGCGGATTTCTCCCAGAGTTGCCATCACAACAATAATATATTTGAGACATAGGGAAATGACATAAGGGCGGAGCCCTGGATACGCGCGCTCACATATATTAAATATACACACATTAACCCTTTACATACTCAGTTCATTTACTTTAAATTACTCCCACAAACTATAGCATCACTGAGTATAATTTACTTATTATTCCATTTAATTTTAACCCTTTGATTCAGTTATAATCTTCCTGACCTTACTTTACTTACAAATTTTAACCAATTAATAGAGTATTAATTAGTTTTTAAGGTCTAACCTTCCTGTCAAACAATTCTTTGAGTTTGGCTTTTCTACACAAAGCTAATTTAATTTTATTGGGCGCCTGGAACAGTTTGTTCTAATTTTAATCAAAGTTCAAACACTTAACTTGTTCCACATTTACTTTATTGCAAACTCCATGACTTTATATTTTCAAACATTTGGCGGTATTATCTTCGCCTAACTTACGTTAATAAACTTATCACATGCCGGTGATCTATTTTTTTACTCTAAAACACAAATGCCACACGTTCGGAAGCCAAAGTAACTCTTATAAACCCTTTGGAAAATAGCATGTAGACAAGATTCAAAATTTCGGGGTCGTAATGGATTCTTGTGAATGTGATTTAGAGGTTTTGCTATCAACATAACTTCCAGGGTTCATAAGGTTAACTTATTATTATTATAAAGCCAAGAAAAACAACAGGATCTACTAACAAATGAAATTTATTAACTGAATCAAACATAAAAAAGGAAAACTATAACCACCCTTTTATTGTTCACTCGCGTGAACAGATCTAACACTGACCAGCCTGACGTACCATGACGACATGGCATGACAGCTGTCAACAAGCATTGTGACTGCAATGTCACTTAAATCAAAGTAACAAAAGAAAACGGATCACAAGATCCAAATATAACAAACAAATAAATAGTACAAAAATTTAATATTTATGAGCGACACGGGTTTTAAGACTAGTTCAAGTAATGAGCATTTTGACGGGCGCTCGCTTCCGACCAAAACAGTTGGTTCGGGAACGGACTCCGTACTGCGAAGGACGAATTACGGAAATGTGGGAACAACAATTACATATTTATATACACTACTGACATGCTCTAACCTTAGATTACCACAACCAAATACACGTGTGTATTATTTAAAATAAGGGCTGCGGAATTACCGTCTTATACCTTAAACACTAGGATAGCATAACATGACATGAACAGGTTTGGCCGGTTGCCAAATTATATTTATATGAATACAATGGCCTTGAAAATAAGAGCCAACAACAACAAAATACAACTTTTAATTTTCACGCCGGAAAGTTTGGCGTTTTTAAAACAATGACCAAATAAGTCGTAGTAATGATAAAAGAAACTTGGATCGACAACATGGCAACTTCCCAAATTAAACCAAATAAAATAACCTTAACTCATTAGGCTTTAAAGCAAACATAACGTGTCATAACGAGCTGGAGACAACCGGGCCTGTTATCGCATCACCGAGAGAGTGGCTGATTTCTTCCCCCAAGTAGTAATTAGTGCCATGCTAAATATAGATTCTGGCCCATAGCCAGCGTGCAGCACCTTTGCTAATCGCCACCTGTTAAACGCGTACAAATAAATAACACATTATCTCAAAACATCCTCTCAGGGATTTTTAAGAATACATTCCCAGGTCAAACTTATCCCCACGGATAACTAGTTTGCCGGAATGATATCGCAGTCATGGACAGGCTTTACCTCTCCTCATCATCATCACTTACACCCAAAAATACGTGGCACATTTCTCGAAGATCTCGTCGTAGCATTAATCAGCACACCTCTCAGATAATGACACACAACATGTCCAAATGACAATAAAGAATAAATAACAGGATCAGTCCTAGCCCGAGTTATCAAAGCAACAAAATGCAAATATTCCCCCCACGTAGTAATTAGTTTAACATATCATTAAATCAGTCCATTTATCATTGTCGTTCCTAGGTTCTCATTCATGGCTACACTTTTTATAGATACGTTAATCGATGCGGCCGTTTCGCAATAAGAATTACGTATACATAAGGAAAACATTTAAATTACAAAATTTACTGTACAACATACTTGTCACGCAATGCCAAAATTTACTACACGCATGTCAGTTAAGAAATCAAACCCTGAAATTTAAATTAAACCACACAAATAAAATCTATACAAAGTTCCACACATCTCTCGCGATTCCCCTCGTCCAAAATCAATAAATCAATTTTTTAATACTCATCACTTAAACTGCTTTCCAGAGGCCTCCCGCCTCGTCAATTCCCATCATTAGGCCGTTAGCCCATAACACTGATGGTAATGGAGGATGAAGCTTGCTGTCTTCTCTCCATGGTCGACATTTTGCTGCTGTTAAAACACAATTAAATCAAAGTTTTTAAACTGTTCTATCTGCGTTCTAAGTATTTTATTTCCTCAGATCGTCCTATGCAGAATCGTCGACTTTCCCTATTCTCTGGCTAATTGCCATCTCACAATTTATGAAAATTACTAACTTCGTTGCCGACACACAACTATAATTTTAAAACCATATCGTCTTAAGGACGTCTTAAAATGACTGTCGAAGAATAATTAGGAGTGTCCCGATTCATCTCAGACATTTGTATATATACAGAAAGCCTAAAGTTTCAATGGTGGGAGTAAAACAGCTCCTCAATATTTTAAGTAATGGGCCTATAATTATGTGTGACCTCTCAAAATTCTTGTATTTTCTCACAGGTCGCGAATCTGCCGTCGAACAAGCAAACCGATCGCTAGATCTTTTTATATCCGATTGCCGCGCAAAACACACTGACGCTATGTTCTGGCGTCATGTTTTCTTATTGGTCAGATAAGTTGGCTTCGGAGTTCTGACCTTACAAATCCCGCCCTTATATTGACGTCACGACTATTCTCCTCTCTCTCACTCCTTGCCTTGTACTCAGCATTGTGGCCTTTTATGGTCACGTACGCCACAGCGTCATATCTGATTTTCTCAGAAATCCAAGAATAACATTGGTTGTGAAACTATTGGTCATTTCCAGCCAGCACGTAGCATGTCTTACCAAGTCCAGATTTCTTGCTACATCAATATTACTCAAATATCCAGCATTTCATGTATTTAGTATTTCCATCGTTTTTATTAATATGAAACATTATTATTGGACACAATGATAAGGGTTCAATAGTTTCAGTAATCTCCGTCTCCCTCTAAACTATCGTTCATTGGTTAGAGTCTTTCCTCCAATCGCGTAACTTCTTCCTCAGCACAATTCCATGTTTCCCCGCGACTGCGTCGTAAATCTCAGATCTTTCTCGAACAAAATCATGACGTCACCAAGAATCTCAGCTCAAGCAGCCTACTTGCGTGAAGTCTGCGTCATCCGTGCTTACGTCATGAGTATCCACGTCACAACTATGACAGCCATAACTTTCTTCATGTTTGCCAATACAGCCCCCGTGGTCTCAATATAATTCAATTTACGGGGGCAGTACCTACTGTAAGGCCACGGCCGCCTCCTTCCCTCTTCCTAGCCTATCCATCCCAATCTTCCATCCCTTCCCATCCCTCATGAGGCCCCTGTTCGCTTTGCAGGTGAGGCCGCCTGGGCGAAGTGCTGATCACAGTTGTATCTCTCCCGACCAGATGTTCCAAGCTCCAGGACACTGCCCATAGAGGCGGTAGTGGTGAGTTCCCTCGCTGAGTCCGTGGGAATCACCAACCTAGAGGGTAAATTGACTAAATAAAAAAAAAGTATTGAAGCCTTTTACAAAGTGTTATGAACACTGACATACTCTATGTTGTATTATAGGCCTACTATGTTACGATTAAGAAGTTAAACTGTGAACGCTTTGTTTTCGGTCTTGGTGATTGCCTATAGCATTGGTTCCCCCAGCAGTCCCCGATAATGTTTCAGGGGGTCGGCGGGGTGGTTTAAATATTAATCAGAATAATTTAATTTTCCCCCCTATTTTAGTGTTGTGAAATGTAATCTTGTAGTCTATTCATTTCCAAAATTAAATTAAAATTAAATTGTATCATGTTTCTCGCCCCGGAGGTCCTGGGTTTGATTCCCGGCTCTGCCCCGAAATTTGAAAAGTGGTACGAGGACTGGAACGGGGTCTACTCAGCCTCGGGTGGCCCAAATGAGTAGAGGGGGTTCGATTCCCCCTCAGCCATCCTCGAAGTGGTTTTCCGTGGTTTCCCACTTCGTCTTCGGGCAAATGCCGGGATGGTACCTTCTTCAAGGCCACGGCCGCCTCCTTCCCTCTTCCTTGCCTATCCATCCTAACCATCCCTTCCCTTCCCTTCCCTCATGAGGCCCCTGTTCGCTTTGCAGGTGAGGCCGCCTGGGCGAGGTGCCAATCCCACCTCACCAGTTGTATCCCTTCCGATTCGATGTTCCCAGCTCTAGGACGCTGCCCGTAGAGGCGGTCGTGGTGATTCCCTCGCTGAGTCCGTGGGTTCCACCAACCTGGAGGGTAAACGACTAAAAAAAAAAAAAAAAAAAAAAAAAAAAAACATGTTTCTAATTCTAACATTTAATTTCATAATACCAAACGTTTGATAGGATGTTCGAGTAATTCATTGCTGTGTTGTCAGCTGAATTGAATGGCGTGACGTTGATGTCTGCACACTGATTATCCTGAATCATCCGAAAGAGCTTTGAAGCACTTAACTGTGTTACCTGCAACATACTTGCGTGAAACTGCATTCACCCTCCTTAGCTATTTGGAATCTAACTCAAGAAACATACTTGAAGTTGAGAATGACCTAATACTGAAAATATCATACATAAAACCCAACATCGCAGAGCTTCGCTGTTCACATTAAAGTAAGTTTGATATAATATTTTTTCAAGCTTCATCCTTTTGATCATAAATGTAACACATTTTTATTATTTAGTAAATAAATTATATTACTGTGTACATATGTGTTGAGTACCGTACTTTCTGTAGTGAACTAATTTTTCAGATAATTTTAAGGTAATTGTGATATTCTGCAGTCCAACATACGGTTTATTTTTAATTATTTTTAATCTCAAAGGGTCCGTGAAAAGATTCGAGGGGCTCCATAGTCTGAGAAGTTTGAGAACCTCTGATTTATAGCATACTTTAAATTTTCATGTCACGGGACAAGTAATTTAGTCCCATTCATGGGCGCCCACACTTCGATGTGCTACTTTGGTGCGGAAACCAAGAGCTCCCTCAGCGTATCTCCTCTCCCATAGAGATACCAAAAGGTGACTCATTGGCTTTCACGGCCAAATGTTTAAACTCTAGCAAATATTTTAGGGTTTTGCCGTGTCTGCACCAAGTGGTGGGACGTAGTGCCAGATACACAACCCCAGCGGTGGTCAGGGCAAGGTGTACAAAGAGCCAGCTGATGGGCCTGACTTGGTACACTTAGGTGAAACCCCGCAACAGACACGGCAGAAACCTAGAAGATTTGCTGGAGTTTTATCACCATTACTTCCTATGATTGTACTTCATAGTTATTGTTGTCGACGGAACAGCGAGGTCATCTGCCTCTTAAATGTACTGTACGTTGAGTGTGTTGATGAGTGAATTTCAATGGTTACCGGTATTTCTTAAATACAAGTTATTAAAATTACGGTAATTTTAATTCGATTGGATAAATACTGCACTCGTAACTCAAGACTTTGAACACGTGTCATCTATTCCTGCCAGACATGGCACTTAACGACCAAACAAAAGAAAGCAATAGAAGTATGTCATAGGAAAATGGAAAGGCAAATAGTTGGCATAACACTGATTGCGAGAGACAAAGTATCAAATAAGAGACTCCAGGAAATTACATCCTCAGAAAGAGCCGCTCAGAAGGCCACAAGAATAATAAAGTGGGAGTGGGCAGGACTCGTCGCGAAACTACACCTGACCAGATGGGTGCAGAGGACAACCATGTGATACCCTAAGAAAGAGAAGTAGCGGCAGACCAAGAAAAAGATGGGCACACTGGACCAGGACAGCGCGAAGCAGAACTGATTGGAAAGAGATGTAAGGACGGTGTATCAAGTAAAATGAACAAAGAAAAAAGAACTGAAGTAAACTAGTGCCAATATAAAGAATAATGGTTAGAAAACTCATTTGAGCGAATAATAAAAGCGTTAAGATTAAACTTTAGGTTGTAGTACAAAACTGTAGAATAAGACTACCAAAAAGGCAACCAACCAGCTCACACGTTGAGACCAATCACAAGAGGACATTTGTCCCTCATGGGACACTGAAGGGTTATTCATTTATTCATTATTATTATTATTATTATTATTATTATTATTATTATTATTATTATTATTATTATTATTATTATTATCATAAGTTGGGTCGGGTCCAGTGTGGGGAAGGGAGGGGTTGAAAATGTGTGTGGCGCCAAAAGATGTTTTGCACAGATACGAATTTGGTCTCGAACCACTCCTGTGTGTTATTGTAGTGAATTCCCCAGGAGCTTGGAATGACACCATCTAGTGATTTGCCTGAGTGTGAAGGAAATCGGGGGAAAACAACACTCAGGATGGCCACTGTTGGCTCTGAACGAGTAGCTCCTAATTCCAGTCGTAGGACATAGCGTGACGCACTCGGCTACCCTGAGATTCGAACCTCCACTGTCCGGACGAAAGGCCAGAGGCTTTGTTTATGTACTATCATGCCTCTGTTAATATTAATATCATCATAGTTGTTATTATTAGGCCGACCCCGTGGTGTAGAGGTAGCAGGTGGCTTCTGTTCAGTTCCCGACTTTACTAGAATTGTTCACTCGGTCTGTTGACGATACTAATTGAGTCACTCCTCGATATGAGAAGTAGCGTCCCACGACCTTAAAACAAGCTAATAAGGCTGAGAGGGACGTTGCGTTGACCACACTTCACTAATCCGCAGGCTATGACGGTTGTCCTTGGGTAGCCTACACGCAGTACTCAGAGACCCTATCGAAGGGTTATTATTATTATTATTATTATTATTATTATTATTATTACTGTACTATTATTATTATTATCCGCTACGCTGTTAATAACAGATGGGCATGCTATTTAGGGGCGTGATGGTGTTTCGGTCTCTCATCAAGGCGGACGAAGTTCGATTCCTGGTTAAGTTAATTGCAGATGAAATTTTCGACGTGAATAGATGTTTGGATACCACGTAATGATCAGTGGCTTATGATCCCAAGGTTAAGAGTCTTGTAAAACAACACACTTTCTTCGTATTCTTGGTAAGCTATTCGTAAGGTAGCGAGCGATGTTGACAGGACAAGACAGTTTGGATTTGGACGGTTAGTTTCTATACTGTCCGCCAGAGGTCAGGCTAACTATTAAACACAACGGCATCGCGTGGACATTAATGATACTATACGCACAGTCGCGAATTGGGCGCGGTTTTCAAAGCCACCTGTATAATCAAATCTATATTTTCTGTTATAACAATACCGATCACTCCCACTGAAAACCTGCTATCAGCACACTTAATAACTCTATTAGTTTGGGAATATTAGAAGCACAATAGTTTATTATCATAGCGCTGCACTGAAATCTTAGTTGACAGTTCTTTGCTGCGAGAAAACTTAACAAGTAGTTCCGTGAATAACTAAAGCCTATTTTCATATATCCTACTTATTTTAATTGCCTCTATCAACAAACAAAATTTCAGTTTGATTGCTGTAATAGATTCGTAGATTGAGAACCATCTAATATTACGGATGGTCGCCACGTTGTATTTTTATATATGTAGTTCTTAGAGTTATGTGTTATTACATGAAGATTATTATGTACGTGTAGTATTCAAACTTCAATCGCATGATTATGACACAAGACGTAAAAACGAGATTTTAAAATTTCGCACAGCTGCCATCTTGTAGTTATGAAAACAATTGAAATAAATTAGATGCCAGTGGATTAACATTTTTATAAGCATTTACCGTACCAAGTTTCAATGTACTCGGATGGGTAAATAGCGAGAAACGTCCATTTAAATATATATATACTTCGCGTCACCGCCATGTTGGATTTTTGCCCACCAGGTTATTGAAAGTACTATAGGTGAACGTATGTTCATAGCCTCTATGAGCATAAAAAATTAGTTTGATTGCTGTAAAAGATACGTAGATATTGAGAACCATCTAAATACTGTATTTCGGATGGTCGCCATTTTGGATTTTTATAAGTATAGGCCATAGAGTTATGTACCATTAAAGGAAAATTATTGCGTAGCTTCATTATGCAAACTTTCACTTCGATCGCATGATTACGGCACAAGAAATAAATCTTAATTTTAAAATTTCGCACAGCCGCCATCTTGAGTATATGTAAACAATTGAACTAAATTAGATGCCAGTGCATTACAATATGTATAATCATATACTGTACCATATTTCACTGTGCTCAGATGGTTAAATCGCGAGAAAAATCTATTAAAACGATTCAAATTTGCTTGGCCGCCATGTTCGTTTTGTATTTTACAGGTTTTTGAAAGTTACATAGATACACGTGTAGTAATTCTCTGTATCATAGTGCAAAATTTTAGGGTGATATCAGTAATAGTTTCGGAGATATAGAATGCCAGTGACATATTTCGCACAGCCGCCATCTTGAGGTTATGAAAACAATTGAATTAAATTAAATGCCAGTGCATTACAATGTGTATAAACATTTGCTGTACCAAGTTTCATTACGTTTGGATGGTTAAATCGTGAGAAAAGTCTATTTAAAAGTCGCAAATTCGCTTGGCCGCCATGTTGGTTTAGTAGTTACCAGATTCTTGAAAATTCCATAGGTGAACTTCTAATAGTGCCCTTTATCTCCGTACAAAATTTCAGGGTGATATCAGTAATGTTGTCGGAGATATTGAATGCTAGTTAAATATTTCGCACAGCCGCCATGTTGGATTGGTGAGACGTAGTGAAATTTGAAGGGCACGGTCGAGATCGGCAGAAATTGTGCTATGACCTTACCGAGTTTCATTGAAATCGCTTCAGCCGTTTAGAAGTTATTAGGGACACACACACACCACATCACACATACGCACACACACACAGACGGACAAAGGGTGAGCTCATAAGCCTTTTTTTTTTCTTTCTTCATAAAATGAAAATAGGCTAAAAATGAATGATGGGAAGTTGAAAATGTGTTAAATTAGCATATGCGCGATCTCTAGATGGTTGCTTTTTTAGTTTAGGTGCTGCGATAACGTGGTCATGTAGCCCCGTGTATTTTCGGTGTGTGTAGAATCTGTCTGATAACCGGTGTTAATTGTGATGGCTGTATTAATGTGTGTTATCTGTAATTCAGGTTATTTATTTATGTATTTATTTTATTTATTTATCGTATGGCTTTTAGTGCCGGGAGTGTCCGAGGACATGTTCGGCTTGCCAGAGGCTGTAGCTGCTTCAAGCGGACACCCCTAGGGTGAGCTACAAGTTCCGTTCAATTTCAAGTAGCTCCAACTTTCGCTACCAGATGTCAATGATGCCTAGTGTTGAACGTTGGAATTTTTGATAGAGCGTTACAACGAAATATTAGCTAGGAATTTGGCTCCACACAAGTTTAGTCCGTGGAAGGATCTTTTACATGCCATAAATCTATGACATGGGACCGCCGGCTTTACTTCCCCTCCGAAGGAAGGCATACTGAGGGATTTTAACGCTCTTAAAAATCCGACAACTTCGGCCGGGTATGAACCTGCTATCTAGGGCACAGCAGTTCAGAATGCTACCAACTACGCCACCGAAGCCGCTTGTAATTCAGGTAAGGACTGCAGACGATCAATTTCAAGTAGTTCCTACATTTTCTTCCAAATGCTACCGTCAAGGGCACCTAGTTGTGAACTAGACTACTAGTTGACACCGCAACCGGCACCTGACGGCGTTGGATCAGATGTAGCGACTATAAATTACAGGAGAACTCAAGATCTTTGTGTCGCTTTCCAACTCGATACGTTACTTTGCTCTTTTCTATACATCTGTGTATTGTCTATTTTGACACTGTTATTTGAGTATCCAGCCGCGGTTATTGTTTCCATCCGCCACATGGCAGTGAGCCACCGTTCGCATTTTAGCCTATTTTTGCCATCATATAAAACGCTGAGGTGTATGTTTCATAAAACGCAAGCTCTTAAACCAGAGGGAGTAAGAAGATGCGGTTTGTACCAAAATCTTCCAAATCGTCTCAATAGTACAGGAAAAATCTTGCATTTCTTAAAAAGTCAACGGAAATGTATTTATTTATTTATTTATAAAGTGCGTTTAAACAAGGCGATAGCCCCTGCCTGAAATGTGCTATACCAAGCCCGCAGAACAGAAAAACCAGGTGTGTGGTATATACACATGGGGCAACACAAATAAGCAGACAAAAGAAATAAAATTACCCGTACCAGTGACGAATTGCACTCTTGATTTCTTAAATATCGACAATATGTTTAAAAAGAGCGTTTAAACAAGTAAACAAGATGTCACGTCTAACTCGCATGTCAATAAAGAAGGGCGGGTGGTTTATACAAATGCGAGAGTTCTCGCATCAGTAATCAAATTGAAATTTTGTGCAGTGATTAAGGACATTAAGACTGTACGTATATGACTTTCATAAACCTAATAATCACAGAAATAACACGGAAATCAAGCGAATTTCAATTCCCTAATGTGACTCTTCTGATGATCTGAATATTCGAGTGCAGTGAAATTTGACTCTGATTGAAATTTGATGTTTGACGGCGGCATCCAGCAAGCAGATTAGCAGCGGGCGTTGAGAAGTCATGAGGTAAACAGGGGGATTCGGTCTTCAGCTTATTATAGGACGAGTTCAAGTGCCAAATTGTTCTGAGATAGTATTAAAAAATTAGAAAACCTCTAGAGCGGTGTTAATATCGGCACACTTTCATGCAAGATGGACTTGCATTATGATTTCAAGAATATCCATATGTGTCGATTGCTTAAGAACTTTTCTTGAAACAACTTGAAACTCACTACACAACCTGCGAAAAGGACAAGCTATGTTTTGTCTCCCAATACCTTACGATTTCAAGGATACAGAAAGGATTCGTACTTGCATGTTATAACAAGTACTTCCGTGAATGACTAAATAGGCTACGGTATTTTCATACAGGGTCTTTCATATAAAGTAAGAACGGCAAGCGGCAGTTTTGTTATTCGCTGCTGCGGTGGGCTTGGCCGAGCTTGTGGCGCGCCATGGCCCCCTGCTGTACTATTAAAAGCACGCGCATAGTACATACGAGGGCTGTTTTTTTTGAAGTTCCGATGGATTGTATAAAAATAACAGATTGACATTCCAAACTGATTTTATTACTAAATGTTTGCTGGTTCATTCATGATCACACTGTACCAACGTTACGATAGACTTTTACAAAGAATTCAAGTGTGAAGCTTTGGACCATCTGCCGTTTAGTCCAAACCAGAACTGAATGATTTGCACCTTTATCGAGAATTGAGGTATGGTTGGGCGGCAACTCCTCGTCAAAAAGGAAAAACTTCAGGAGACTGTCCAGACGTACCCACCTCAGTGGCGGCAGAAAATTTTGCCGACGGCATTGGAAAGCCGGTGTAACGATACGATAAATGTTTCAATCGTTTTGGCAATTATGTTGAGGCATAATAATAAAACTAGCAAACATTTAGTAATAAAATCAGTTTGGTATGTCAATCTGTTATTTTTATACAGTCCATCGGAACTTGAAAAAAAAAACGCCGGCGTATGTACTATGCGCGCGCTTTCAACAGTACAGCAGGGGGCCATGGCGCGCCACAAGCTCGGCCAAGGCCACCGCAGTGGCGAATAACAAAACTGCCGCTTGCCGTTCTTACTTTATATGAAATACCCTGTATTTCCCACCGGTCTTTTCCATTAAAACTCTCCCACTTATTAAAAGGATTTTCCATGTGATGTACTAAATAGCTTTTGGCTCACGACCTACAGTCGTACAACACCATTACGTTGAGAAATTATGTCCTAGAATATATAACTTTCAATACCAGTGATTAGGACTCCTCCCGGAGATGGCATCTTTCAGTAACGAGTCACGGGAGTTTATTTTAAGAAAAATCAAATGCACGAATTCTGTGATTTACGAAAAGTAAGCTACAGAATTTAGTGCAATTAGATAATCATTATTATAATTGCGTAGCATACGAATCTTCTCTTTAATCGATTGGATAGGATACGAGAAATAAGAAATATAAAACTTTAAAATTTTGAACTGATGCCATCTTGAATTTTTGAAAACTATTGAACATGAGATGTCTCTATACTAAATTCTGAATAAAGATTCACTGCTCATAGTTAAATTGCTCTTGAGTGATTAGATCGCCAGAAAAGTAATTTGAAATATTTCAATATCACTTGGCCACCATGTTGTTTTTATGGTCGTTAAGATTTTGAAAGTCACACATATGTAGCCTACTTATTTAATAGTACTCTACCACCGTACAAAATTTCAGTTTGAGTGCTTAAATAGTTTCGTAGATATTGTGAACCGATGAAATACATGGCATGGACGCCATGTTGGATTGTTTTATATAGGCTATAGAATTGTAAAAAAGATGGTATGTTGGCTTTCACGGCCAGTGAATTAAAGCTCAGCAATTTTTCTAGGTTTGTGCCGTGTCTTGTGTGGGGTCCGGGTACGGACATCAAGAGCCTGCTGATGAGCCAGCTTGGTGTTCCTAGACGAAACCCCACACAAGACACACCATAAACCTAGAAAAATTGCAGAGTTTGAATTCACTGGCCGTGAAAGTCAATATACCATCCTTTTGGAAGCCTTCATAGGGAGGTTAAGGTTGCTTGAGGTTTTAGCTCTTGCAATAAAGTGGCGCAGGTGCGCTTCATAAAAACGGAGGTAGCACGCAATTCTCTAACCCTTCCATCTAATTAATCTCAAATCTAGAACGCAAAACCCGCCACACAACTTTATTAAATCTTAATATCTTAGCCAAGAGGTCTCTATTTTACTTCCCTTCTCTTCCACAATTCACCACTACCCATATCCATATAACTTTAAACTCCCCAAACTCTCCCTTCCTTTGGCCCAAGAGATGGTGTGGCCATCTATAGGGGCCCGCCCACTATTCATGGGCAGGAATGAATTGACCTTTAAATTATTATTATTATTATTATTATTATTATTATTATTATTATTATTATTATTATTATTATTATTGCAATTCGCTACTCCCGTGGAGGTCTGGGCACGGACACCAAGAGCCTGCTGATGAGCCAGCTTGGTGTTCCTTGGCGAAACCCCAGACAAGACACGGCATAAACCTAGAAAAATTGCTGAGTTGTAATTCACTGACCGTGAAAGCCAATATACCATCTTTTTGAAAGTCATCACAATTAACACCGGTTATCAGACAGATTCTACACCCACCCAAAGTACACGGGGCTACATGACCGCGTTGTCGCAGCCCCTAAACTAAGGAACCAACCAACCAACCATCTTTTTGAAGCCTTTGCAGGGAGGTTAAGGTCGCTTCAGCTTTTAGCTCTCACAGTAAATTGGCGCAGGTGCGCTTCATAAAAAGAGAGGTAGCGCACAGTTCGCAACTCTTGTGGGGGTCCGGGCACGGACACCAAGAGCCCGCTGATGAGCCAGTTTGGTGTTCCTAGGCGTAACTCCACACAAGACACGGCATAAACCTGGAAAAATTGCTGAGTTATAGAATTATATGTCAACAGATGAACATTATAACAGTGGTTCTTTATACCAATCTACATTTCAATCGAGAATTAAAAACATGATCATAAAGAGTTTGCACAGCCCCAATATTGTCAAGTACTCATAACAATTGAAGTGAATTAGACGTCAATACATTAAGACTTGTATGAATATATAGCCTATATACCGTACCAAGTGTCACTGCACTCGGATGGTTAAATCGCGAGAAACGACCATTTGAATATTTAAAATTCGCGTTGCCGCCATGTTGGATTTTTGCTCATCAGGTTATTGAACGTCCCTTAGGTGAACTTATGTTTATTGCCTCTATACACATACAAAAATTCAGCTTGATGACTGTCATAGATTAGTAGATGTTGAGAACTGTCTAATTATTTCGGATGGTTGCCATGTTGGATTTTGTAGGCTTTAGAGTTATGAACTATTAGATGAGGATTATTGTGTACGTTCATTATTCAAACTTTGATTTCGATCGCATGATTAGAGCACAAGAAATAAAAACCTAATTTTAAAATTTCACACAGCCGCCATCTTGAGGTTATATAAACAATTGTACAAAATTAGATGTCGGTGCATTGGAATTTGTATAGTCATTTGCTGTGCCAAGTTTCACTGCGTTCGGATGGTTCAATCGCGAGAAAAGTCTATTTAAATGTTTCAACTTTGCTTGGTCACCATGTTCGTTTTGTAGTTAACAGATTTTTGAAAGTCACATAGGTGAACGTCTAGTAGTGATTTTTATCACCGCACAAAATTTCAGGGTGATTTGAGTAATAGTTTCGGAGATATAGAATGCCGGTGAAATATTTCGCATAGCCGCCATGTTGGATTGGTGAGACGTAATAAAATTTGAAGGACACGGTCGGGGTCGAGCAAAATAGTACTATGACCTTACCGAGTTTCATTGAAATCCCTCCAGCCGTTTAGAAGTTATTAGGGGGGACACACGTACATACATACATACATACACACAAATACACATAAATGAAAATAGGCTAAAAATCCCATAGATGAACTTATTGTTACCATATGACCTATATGAGCATACACAATATCAGCATGATTGCTGTAATAGATTCGTCGATATTGAGAACCGGTAAATTATTTCAGATGATCGCCATGTTGGATTGTTCTCTATGTAGACTAGGCTATCGAGTCATCTACCAGTAGATGACGATTATTGCGTTGGTTTATTATTCAAACGATCACTTCGATCACATGATCACATGAATTTCACACAGCCACCATCCTGATTTTATGAAAACAATTGAAAAAAATTAGATGCCAATAGATCAAACACGGATTCATACCAGGAAGATCGACAACCCAAGTAATACAGAAAGTACTAGGATACATAGGTGAAGCACTAAGTCAACCCAAAGGCAGCGCATACGCGACCTTTGTAGATTATCAAAAAGTTTTTGAAGGAATGAACAGGAACATTCTCATCTAAAAACTGAGGACAGTTCTAGGACCAGAAGACCCTTTCCTTAGACTCATAACAAGCATACTGCACAGCAACGTAATAAGCATATGTGACGGTCAACTAGAATCAACAAACATAAAAATAAATAAAAACGGGGTTATACAAGGTGACCATCTAAGCCCGATACTTTTCAACGTGCTCACAAATGACGTAGTTCAAAAGATCACAACGGAAGGGGTAAAAATACTGCTCTATGCAGATGACATGGTGATCCTAAGCAAAAACAGGGAAACGATTCAGCAAGCGATCAATAGGCTAGAGCAGGGGTCTCCAAACTACGGCCCGGGGGCCACATCCGGCCCGCGGACAGATTTTGTCCGGCCCGCGGAGAGCTAGCATACTTGAAAACTCCTTTTAGAGAACATATTTTTGTATAGCAAATTAAATTTAGTTTACTGAAGTATTCTAATTTTATGTTGAATAATTATTAATATGACATCTACATTGATATGGTCATGGGCTAACTACTCATAACATTGTTGTAGGCTTATTGTTATTGTTTTTGTGATAAGTTGGATAAAGAAACACCGAATTGTAATGAGTAAAGACTTGTATAACATGCAGACATATGAAATACTAATGAGATTTATGTAATTGAGATTTTCCACTGACAATAGTTTGTAGTTGTGGACTAATTTTACTTGTACCAATTATTAAAAGAGATTTAAGATGCTCATCAGTTAATTTAGATCTGTAAACATTTTTTGTGTACTTCATTTTGGAGAAGGTCTTCTCACACAAATAAGTAGTACCAAAAACAGAAAACAGCCCACGAGCAAATTTATGCAAATTATCAAATTGTGTCAGTGGAAGACTCTTATAAAATTCCAACAAAGATGAGTTTTGATATTTGTTCTTAATTATATCACTGCACTGTAGTTCAATCATTTCCATTTGAAGTTCCGGGGCTAGGGTTTCAATGTCAGTATCAAAAGGATCCTGAAAAATCTTAATTTGATTCGCAAAGGCATCGAAGTCCGAGAAACGAGTATCAAAATTTATTTTCAAAGCACTCAAAGTTTCGATTGCAAAATCGATAGGAAACTCAGTCTCAGTGGTGTGGCTGAATATTTCACATGTTTTAAAATGTGAAAAACATTTACTTCGTAGTTGTGATTGAAACAGTATCAATTTCTTCCGGAATGATTTGATATTAGTGTATAAATCAGGAAGATGCTGGTTTTCTCCTTGCAATCTCAAATTCAGTTCGTTCACATGTTTTGTCAAATCAACATAGAATGCTAACTTCCACAGCCATGCGTTGTTTTGTAATTCAGTAAGAGGGTGATGCTTTTCATTCAAAAAAGTTTCGATCACTGCTCGAAGTTCAAAAAAGCGCTGAAGGACTTTCCCACAACTAAGCCAACGTACGGCAGTATGATAAGGTAAGTCATTTTCTCCAATCTCTTCAATAAATTGTCGGAATTGTCGGTGATTCAGCCCAAAAGATCTCATAAAATTAACAGTTGATATGACTGGTTTCAGAACTTTAGACATATCCAAACATTTTCCGCACAAAGACTGTTGATGAATGATACAATGTAAGACTAATGGTTTTGAACCACCGTCATTTTCTACAGCCTTTGACACAAGAGCGACCACTCCTTTATCTTTCCCACTCATGTTTTTGCCTCCATCAGTTGTAATACATTTCAAGTTTTTCCATCGAAGGTTCTTTTGATTGATGGCCATTTCAACTCCTTTAAAAATATCTGTACCAGTAGTTGTGCCATGAATACTATACATATCAAGAGGTTCTTAATGCACTTCATAGCTTTTATCTACTCCTCGAATATAAATCAACACCTGAGCAGTATCTGACACATCCGTTGACTCATCCAAGGCCGAAGAAAACCACTCAACATCTCCATTTTTGTCGAACAGTTGAGAGGATATATTTTCAGCGATGTTTTCTACCCTTCGAGCCACAGTGTTTGCTGACATACTGACAGTTTTTAATAAATTTACCTTTTCAGGGCACATTTCTTCGGCTGCTGCAATTATGCATTCTTTGATCATTTCTCCATCGGTGAATGGTTTTCCACGTTTTGCAATTTCAAGAGCCACACGAAAGCTGGCACGAGTTCGGTTTTGAGTTTTGTAAATGAAGATTGCTGCGATTTCAATCCGCGCTTCATAGCTTCGAATTTTTCTGTCCGCAAACTTCCTGTATATTTTGAGTAATTTTGAAAATGTTTTGTTTCATAATGACGTTTAATGTTATATTCCTTGAGAACGGCTATGCTTTCATTGCAAATCAAACATAGCGCCTTGTTACTGGACTCAATTACGAAATACTGAATGTTCCACTCATCTTTGAATTTTCTGCATTCACTATCAATTTTTCGCTTCTTTTCCATACTACTAAATCACACACAAAAGCAACAATTCAAATCAAAATACTGTTACAAAGATGTCTTAAACTTAAACACGCACAAACACGTTTTAAGGAGGTACGCACTATTTTATTTCACAACAGTGTCATAGGAACTGACTTGTGGTTGCGCAACTAGCCTTCTTATATATTCCAATTACTGCCATCTAGAAGTGAGTGGAAGACACCAGAACTCTCTCGAACCAACGAGATTACTCTGTGCGTGCTATTAGCGCCATCTGTTAGCGATAGAAGGTACTACCTATTTCCGCTTGTGTCCACCAGATGTCGTGTCACGTTACTCCTCATGGCTCGTACTCTACGACTAATCTAGAAATTACAGATGACAGGAAAATTAATAATACGCAGTGTTGCCGTTTTGCGGACTTTAGTCCGATTTGCAGCCTTTTTTCAACGTTGCGTACTTTTTCGGACTTTTTTTTCATCAGTGGACTATTTCACTTTTTACCACCGGCAACAATGATAATATGGTTTTGGCCCTCGGAACTTACTGGAGTAATCAGTATGGCCCTAAGGCTGGAAAGTTTGGAGACCCCTGGGCTAGAGGAATGGTCGAAAGAAAACGAACTTAAAATATACCAGAACAAGACAAAAGTAATGAAGTTTCGCAAAGGCGGACGAATATCCTCGAAGGATGTCTTCACATGTGGGAATCACACTTTAGACATAGCGAAGGCGTACACATATTTAGGGGTATATCTGCAGGTCACCGGATTCACCTTCACAAGACATGTTGAGGAAATATCAATTTCCACAACAAAAGCCACGATGGAAATCAAAAGACTTCATATCCTCTCACTAGAAACAGCAATGTCACGGTTCAATCTGAAAATCGCCCCAATAGCATCACACGCAATTGAAATAATTTGGCTACACTTGCACTACAAAAACATCAAAGGCCTGGAAAGAGTCAAAGCCAGATACCTCAAGAAAACCCTGTGCGTATCGAAGTACGCCCCAACCAGATTAGTTTATCAACTGGTGGGAACAAAATTATTTAGACTATAGAAGGCCTAATATTCAAACACAGCCTGATTCAAACACAAGCATGCATCAAGTTCCTGGAAGAAAGAGCCCAGAAATCAACAGAAATAGACCCCGATTTCTACCGCACCCCAGCCATGAAGGAGAAGGAATGGAGATCAACCGGCTATAAACTACGATACCTCTACACCCGAGGAGCAATACACGGCTTCCACCATAAAATCTGCAACAGGAAAGGTTACCACAACGCCGACAGTCAATGCGCCTGTGAACTCTTAGTAGTTGTTATTGTTGTTTTAAGGGGCGGAACTACGAGGTCATCTGCCCCCCTGTGAACTCTGCAACCTGTCCTGCACACAGTATCACCTGTTTGAATGTAGACAAAGAACAATGCCAATTTCGTACTATGCAAAGGACGAATGCCAATGATATCTCTTACAGTGTCGGTTTTAGAACAAGGGCACACGGTCACGTGCCCCACCATTAAACATTCTCCTTGGGTCGTAGTCGTCTTGATAGTCCTTCCGTGGTAATGGCACTCATGTCGCGACCAAGCAGTCCTATCGCATTGCTCTTCACTTTCCCAACAGTAGGAGCCTGTCACAACGAGGTGCTGGGCACATGTTTTATGAGACCAACACAGTGTTGCCACATGCTTCGTATTCCTGGCTCTGTAACCTCATCCCTTGCTATTCAGCGGGGTGAGGTGACAGAGGGGCTGTTGGAATTTCCTCGACTTGGGACACAAGAATCTTGTGACGAGACGGTCAAATGGCCGTGAAAGTAGCAAGTTCGGGAGGGAGGGGGAGGGGTGGGGAGGGGTATTAAAGTGTACCGGTAGAGGGCAGACAAGTTCACAGAGAGCATATTTACATATCCTCAGCAATTTTCCACCAAAAATAATGTACGGTACATCCCTCCGAACATTGCGCTCTTTATTAATATGTAAGAAGAAAAATCAATGTATATATATATAGGCTAATATGCATTGAGACAGAAACGTAACATTTTGAACGTAAGCTGTGTTCCGTAAGTGAATTTGTATTGTGTTATAACGTCAAGTTTGAGAATTCTCTTCGTCTAGGGGAATACACAACTGCGTGATGACAGTCCTGCCTCAACACATGGCTTCGGAAGTTTTGGCGCCTGCGATATTGAGTTATACAGGGTCTTTCATATAAAGTAAGAACGGCAAGCGGCAGTTTTGTTATTCGCTACTGCGGTGGCCTTGCCCGAGCTTGTGGCGCGCCATGGCCCCCTGCTGTATTATTGAAAGCGCGTGCATTGTACATATGAGGGCTGTTTTTTTTTCAAGTTCCGATGGACTGTATAAAACTAACAGATTGGCATACCAAACTGATTTTACTATTAAATGTTTGCTTGTTTTATTCGTATGTCTCAACGTAATTGCCAAACCGATTGAAACATTTGTCGTATCGTTACACCAGCTTTCCAATTCCCTCAGCAAAATATTCTGCCGCCACTGAGGTGGGTACGTCTGGACTGTCTCCTGAAGTTTTTCCTTCTTGATGAGGCGTTGCCGCCCAACCAAACCTTAAATTCTCGAAAAAGGTGAAAATTATTCTGTGCTGGTTTGGACTAAACGGCAGATGGTCCAAAACTTTCACACTTGAATTCTTTATAAAAGTCTATCGTAACGTTGGTCGTGAATGATTTTCACCTTTTTTCGAGAATTGAAAGTATGGTTGGGCGGCAACGCCCTGCCAAAAAGGAAAAACTTCAGGAGGCTGTCCAGACATACCCATCTCAGTGGCGGCAGAATATTTTGCCGAGGGTATTGGAAAGCTGGTGTAACGATACTACAAATGTTTCAATCGTTTTGGAGATTATGTTGAGACATACGAATATAACAAGCAAATATTTAGGAGTAAAATCAGTTTGGTATGTCAATCTGTTATTTTTATACAGTCAATCGGAAGTAAAACAAGTAGTTCCGTGAAGAACTATACAGCCTATTTTCATATATCGTGCTCATGTTAATTGGCACTATCAACATACAAAATTTAAGTTCAATTGCTGTAACAGATTCGTAGATATTGAGAACCGTCTAAATATTTCAGATGGTCGCCAGGTTGGATTTTTATTGTTGTACTATTACATTAAGATTATTGTGTACGTGTTGTATTCAAACTTCAATCGCATGATTAGAACACAAGAAGTAAAAACGAGATTTTAAAATTACGCATAGCAGCCATCTTGTGATTATGCAAGCAATTGAAATAAATTAGATGCCAGTGGATAAACATTTGTATAAGCATTTAACGTGCAACGTTTCACGGCATTCGGATAGTTAATTCGCGAGAAACGTCCATTTAAATATTTATATTTCGCGTCGCCGCCATGTTGGATTTGTGCTCCCCAGGTTACTGAAAGTCCTATAGGTGAACATATGTTCATAGTCTCTATGAACGTAAAAATATTCAGTTTGGTTGCTGTAAAAGATTCATAGATATTGAGAACCGTCTAAATATTTCGGATGCTCGCCATTTAGGATTGTTATATGTATAGGCCATAGAGTTATGTACCATTCAAGGACAATTATTGCCTAGGTTCATATTCAAACTTTCACTTCGATCAAATGATTACGACACAAGAAATAAAAACTTAATTTTAAAATTTCGCACATCCGCCATCTTGAGGTTATGCAAACAATTGAATAAAATTAGATGGCAGTGCATTACAATCTGCAAAATCATTTACTGTACCACATTTCACTGCGCTCAGAGAGTTAAATCACGAGAAAAGTTTATTAAAATATTTCAAATTCGCTTGGTCGCCATGTTCGTTTTGTACTGAACAGGTTTATGAAATATACATAGGTAAACTTGTATCAGTACCCTTTATCACCGTACAAAATTGCAGGGTGATATCTGTAATAGTTTCGGAGATATAGAATGTCAGTGAAATATTTCGCACAGCCGCCATTTTGAGGTTATGTGAACAATTGAACTAAATTATACTCCAGTGCATTACAATGTGTATAAACATTTGCTGTACCAAGTTTTATTACATTTGGATAGTTAAATTGCGAGAAAAGTCTATTTAAAAGTCTCAACTTCGCTTGACCGCCATGTTGGTTTTTTAGTCACCAGGTTTTTGAAAGTCTCATAGGTGAACTTTCAGTAGTGCCCTGTATCACCGTACACAATTTCAGGGCGATATCAATAATAGTTTCGGAGATATTGAATGCTAGTGAAATAATTCGCACAGCCGCCATGTTGGATTGGTGAGACGTAACAAAATTTGAAGGGCACGGTCGAGGTCGCCGGGATTAGTGCTATGAATTTACTGAGTTTCATTGAAATCGCTCGAGCCGTTTAGATTTTATTAAGGGGACACACACACACACCTCTCTCTCTCTCGCACACACACACACACACACACACACACACACACACACGGACAAAAGGTGATCTCATAAGCCTATTTTTTTCAAAATTGAAAATAGGCTAAAAAAATGTGTACTATGCGCGCGCTTTCAATAGTACAGCAGGGGGCCATGGAGCGCCACAAGCTCGGGCAAGGCCACCGCAGCACCGAATAACATAACTGCCGCTTGCCGTTCTTACTTTAAATGAAAGACCCTGTATTGTGTATGAGTGCGGTGGTCTTTTGCAGTGTTCAGTAATATTAATCTTACATAATAGTTGTTATTGGAAGCGCGATTTGTGAAGTGCGAATAATGCGTACCGGTGTTAAACATAATAAAAATATACACTGAGCGCGTATTTCGTTGTACGAGGTAAACGGTTAATTCCTACTTGTAGTTTATCTATTGCTAGCAACCCACCCCAGCTTCACCCGGGAACAATGCATTGCGTGATAAGCGCTTTTCTTTCCATGTCAATGAACTACAACCTATATCCGTTTTACGTCTCTGCATGATGGGTTAAAATCACTGACTGGACTATCATCATGGAGATGCATGTGGGACGAATTCTTGTCAGACGTAATTTAAGAATGGCAAGGTGCATGAAACACAAATCCCCCTTCCGTCCAATCTAAAACACTTATAGTGGACGATGTATTGAAGATAGAGATATGCTCTCGCGGACTTTTTGTAGAGCTTTTCATTCTGAACAACTCTTACACTCATAGTATACTGATATGTTTAACGGTTTACCCAGCGTAAGCTTAAAAAGCACACGGACGCCAGGTTTTATTTTCGTCTTTTTCACTGAAATCGTTACTGCTTGGCTTCCTTTGATCATTTTTTTTTCTACAGAAATCTTCCTCAACATATCCTTTACAGAATGGTGAAAACCGCATCAAAATCCATCCAGTGGTTCTCGAGATTTCCTGTGACATCCAAGAATCGGGGACTTAGTTTTATACTAAGTAGAGATTTGTCATTCTGATTTTAGACCGTAACTGAATTCTGCGACAAATAAGTTAATCATTTTCACTGTATTTTCACGCATTGGAGGTGTTCATGTCATCAACGATGATGATGATGATGATAATTGTTGTATTAAGGGGCCTAACATCTACTTTATCGGTCCCTAATGGTTTGGGTCATAGTGAAAGATGAGATGAGAATGAAAACTATAACTAATACTAACTACAGACTTACATACTAGAAGAAGAAATGATAAACAAATCAAGGATAAGGCAAATAAAGGACAGGAAGAAAATAAATGCCCTCAACCCTCGAAGAATGAGGATTGAGGGACTTGGAAGGAAGGAGAGCCATAAAAGGCAGATAGGAAAGGGAAAGAGGAGAGGGCCCACCCCAAAGTCAGAGGAAAAAGGGGACAAAACGGACCCAGCTCAGGAATTCCTCGGGGTCGCCAACTCCCGTGCTCACCAACCGTGAGCCCTTGAGGGTGTAGCAATATATGCAAGGTGCACCAGAAGTGGTGGGGCTATACACACCCTGCCTCCTTGAGGGCCTTCTGGAGAAGGCAGGAGATAACATGAAAAGAAAAAGAAGGCTGACCCCTCGAAGAATGAGGGTAGGTATCAGGAAAGATGAGACAAGGATCAATTAAGGCGAGAAAGTGAAAGACTCCCTAGGCCTCGGATACCCTAATACCGTCAGGGTCGGAAGAGAACAAGAGTTGACCAAGAGAGGTCGACTGGAAAGAAGACGGAGAGGAGCCCGTCACAAGTAAGTGGAAGCAAAGCCGGACTCAGCTGAGGTGCCATGGTCGCCAACCCACGTCCCACTATATGTGAGCTCCTGGGGGGTGTCGTTAACGAAACCATGAAATAAACGAGGTAAAAACCTTACAAAATAAGACCTTAACTTTGGCCCTCCAAATCCAGATCTGTGCATTAATCAAGTCTCTAAAGATAAAAACTTAACATATAACAGGAATTTCAATTAACCTGTGTATGAAAAATGGGATTGGATATGTGGGTGTCGGGTAGTAAATTCAATTTTTTGTTTGTTTCCCGTGCCTGTTATTTGGTGGCGATGACACATGGACCATGACTGGCATTAATGATTTAAAACATTTGCCTGAAAAAAGGTAAGAAACATTGTTTGTCAAAATGCCATACGAACAATGAAATGAGCATAGCAGTGTTGGTGAATATAGTATAGGGCAGAAACTGGATGATGGCTGTTCGTAAACACTCGAACTTGTGGACAAGAATAGGTATATTATGTCGTGCATTCCATTAAGGCCTTAATAATATTCACTGGACTTTGAGGAATTTGAAGTGTTTGTGTTAATGTCTTTAATTAATCAGTGAAATTATTGAGTTTAAGTAATCTACTTTAGGAATATCGGAAGGAATAGTAGGAGTGCTTGTTCTAATACGTGACCATTAACTTCTCGATCATAAACCACGGGACTTCGTTTTTATGTGGAATCCAAGCCACCAGACGTGTCATTTCATCTCAGAATTCCCATGAGCATTAACGGCGAATCGAACTGGACCATCCTTGGTGCGAGGCAAGCAGCTTGACCGCTGCGCCATCACAGCCCGGTAAAACCGCCGAGAAACGATTACTAAATGGCCGCCACAGTTAAACCAATTGAGTGACATCGGTTTTCTTGTCTACTCATGGTACGGCCAACATGTACCATTACTGGCGTATGTTCTCTCAAAAATGTGCTGTGTCCCACCCTTGTTTTATAGTACAAACCGCCACTGATCTCTTATATAATAATTCTGTACACATTGTGTTTAATTCCAATAATAATAGATTAAATGTTGCATAAACAATTACCGTGCCAAGTTTCAATGCGATCGGACGATTAAATTGCAAGAACTCTCCATTTAAATAGTTTGACATCGCTTGGCCGCCATGTTGGTTTTGTACTTTACAGGTTTCTCAGTCACATAGGTTAACTTATCTTAGTATTCTCTATCAGCATACAACATTTCAGGATGAAACTGTTTCGGAGATACAGATTGCCGGTGAAATATTTCGTGCGGCCGCCATGTTGTATTGATGAAACATATTAACATTTGAAAGACACGGTCAAGGTCGGACAAGGTAGTAGTATATCCTCACCGAGTTTCATTGAAATCACTCCAGCTGTTTAGATTTTATTAGGGGGAAGGGGACACACACATACGCACACACACTCACGCGCGCGGATAATATATCATTTTCATTATGATGAAAATCGGCTAAAAATGATTATGAATTGATAGGCTATAATGGGGCCGGCCCCGTGGTGTTGGGGTAGTGCACCTGCCTCTCACCCGGAGGCCCCGGGTTCGATTCCTGGCTCCGTCAGGGATTTTAATACTGATGTAAGGGTTGGAACGGGATGCACTCAGCTTCGTGAGGACAATTGAGTAGCTGTCTGACAGTGAGGCAGCGCCCCGATCACGAAAACCAAGATTGACGGCCGAGAGGACCCGATGCTCTGATCACGCGTCACCCCAATATCTGTAGGCCAAATGGCTGGGCAGCGATCGCTTGGTCGGCCTAGGCCCTTCATGGGCTGTAGTGCCAGGGGTTGACTTTGTTGACTTGAGGCTATAATGGGATACGCCTGACATCACATTGTGATGACAACAGAAATTGCATGTCCAGGCTTTTACCATCTTTTACATTTTCCACAGTAGGCGGTCGTTATGCATTTAATACGAAAGTTTGATGCTTTTCAGTCGGTCAACACGATTGTACCCAAACGAGTTGGGTTATTCCCTAATCCTGTAAATTTTTAATCCTTTCTGTAATTTCTTTCCAGGACCGACTGAAGAGCATCAAACTTTCGCATTTAATTAATAAACAAGTGAAATCGTAAAATATTACGAATGCATGAATGCTATATTTCTTGACCGTTAAAACCAAAGGCCTTTCGAAGAACGGACACTAACTTCTGCTAGTAGTGTACATCGTCACAGAGTAAAAGCATATATACACTCCGACCAAGTTCCATAGAGAACATAAACTAGATACATAATAGCAATGACTGTATTTTGATTATATTTTGTGTGTTTTGAAAATACAAAATACTCATGAAAAGTATTTTCGATACAGATACAAAATACATGGTTCAAACTGTATTTTCGATACAAAATACAAGATACAAAAGTATCGAAAATACGCATTTTAAATACATGTATTTTCAATACTGACGATGTTAGTTGTAATCTGCTCAATGTGTTAAGATGTAGGTCGAGATGTGTGTGCATATTAAAGTGCTATAATATCCTTTATTCAAAACATAATAGCTATAATGTGCTTTATTCAAAACATAATAGTTGGCGCCGAGGAATTGGGACTTGATTCACCGGTACAGATATAGCCTATATCAATGAAGTACTGTACCCGATACCTAGTTGAGGCTATCGGCTACGCCAGCAGACATTAAGCCGTAGTTGAGATTTTGGGAAGAGTTATGAAAAGATAGCGCTCAGATCGAGTCAAGAGGAATGTCAAGATGACGTAGAAGGTCTAGGATTAAGAAGGCTCTGACAGCAGTCAGGCAGATGGAATTATGGATGGAATTATGGAGCTTTATTAAGATCTATATGGAACATGGTATTTAAACATCTCAGAAGAGAAGATATAACATGCATTATATGTGGTAATAATTTTAAAGAAGTCAGATAACCCTTAAGTTATTTTATAACTTAATAGCCGAGATGATCGGGGTTCGAGATTATATTTGTGACGCAAGACCACAGAGGTGGGGAGAACGTCACGTGACTGCGCCAGGGAGGCTCAGGTCATTGCAGTCTAGAGACAGTCAGTTGAGCTCAGTGAGCCACGCAGTCGAGCTCTGTAAGCAGAGGAGTCAAGTACAGTTAGCACGGCAGTCGAATTCAGAGAACGAGCTGAGTGGGACATGCGCCGAGCGTATGGTAAAAGTCGCGCGGTGAGCAGCATTTGTCACGGAAAGTGAAAGCGACAGTTTTAACTTCACCAAGCAGCGAACGCTAAGTAGGTCATTGAGCCGGGCGGACACCCGCAGTAGGCAGCGTGAAGACCGGTTACAGAACCAGCTGTACGGCCCAAGCAAGCATGAGAAGGCCGGGGTTTAGAACAGCACAGTAAAACGAGTAGTTGGAGAACTTTATTTCAAGCTGCAATTTGGTAACGCAGAACAGCATAGCAGAGCGACATGGCGAGGCCAGCTTTATGTGGAGATTATTCTATAGCATTGCAGTAGGGGCGAGCGGGTTATTTCCAATTTTATACGCAAGCATTATGACAGAAGCTGAACTTCATTACAACATTGAGTTGGAACGTTTATTCAGCATTTGAATTATACAAGCAGATAGTTACGAGATACTGCAACTGTGAACTTCGAATGAACATAGTTTTTCAATGACATTACGACTATGCAGTTCATAACGCATTCCAAGTAACATTACCGATTTTAGGCAAACAAAATGTTTCAAGCAAATGCACTTATGAACTTTGGCACGTGCATTAATGCAATTCTTTCTTATGAAGTGTTGTAAATTACCGAGTATGAACACAGCTATTGTTTCATAAACTTAGACACTCTCATATAAAATTTTATTTTATGAAAGTGAGACTTAGCAGTTATTGGAGATTGAACTTTCAACACTAAAACTGAACATTGTATGGAACAGTGGCGTAACGTAGAAGAGGAATAAGGGGTCCGCTGTTTCTATGAACTTTTTCGTGAGGATTTGGACAGTATCCGCTATGGATAACCAGAAGTTCATCATGTCGGAATAAACGCAGACAGAGACGCGATGGCACCACAGAGCGATGGATTCGATTCCTGACGAGGAGGAGGTCCACCAGCTGATTCACATGGGATTTGAAGGCAATCGTCATTGCGTGGGTGGAATGATATTCACGCCGATCTTTCGAGAAATTCATTACATAAGGAAAATCGACGATATTAGAAATTTAATAACAGCTGATTATGAAAAGGTACTGTAAGAGTTATAACTTCCTGATACGATTATTTTCATGAATACTGGGCACACATGTATATTTTTCTAATAGGAGTGATACGATTATTTAGACATGGCTTTGACTTTATATGCTTCGAATTTTGCTAGAATATGGCGTGACCATATGATATGGCAGGCATCATTATACGAAATGCTCACCATTGGTTGGCTTTATTAAGCAGATGTTTGGTCTTTTAGACATTTTTCCAGCAAGGATAGTTTTCATGAATAGTTTTTTTTGTGTAACGAGTATTTCGAACTCGTGATCTGCAATTGATTATCTAAAATTACTTCGTCAGTTCATTGCATACTATCGAGTGTGTATTATTCGTCAGTAGGGATTTTTTCCATTGGATTGTTTGGAGATATTAAGATGTTATTCACTTTAGTGAATGAATATCGCTTTTATATGACAACTAGAGACTTGTTGATTCCAATATGGTACATTCACTCATTTAGTCTTCGAGATGGGGTCTTTCGTATTTATACGATTGTATGGTGGTTACTCATCTTACCCATCGTTCAGGGCACTATCATGTTAGTCGACGAGGCGAGGTCTTTCGTATTTATACGATTGTACGGTGGTTACTCATCTTACTTGCCATTGAGGGACTCATTTTTATCATCCGAGTGTACTTGAGATTGTAAGAGGATCAAACAAGGAACTACTAGTCACATATCAGTCGACATATAGTTAAATAAAGTACAGATAAATGTTAGCAGGGTTACATTTGTAATTCTTGTTTGCCAATCCAATATTTTGTTGCTATACTCTTTTGAGAGCACTTTCAGTTTAACAGCTGATACAGCTGATGCTTTTGATGATTTTTATAATTGTGTTTGATACCTTTGAGAAGGATTTAAAGTAATTGAATCTTGTAAGATGAATCATTAATGGTCAGATTTATTTTAAGGCAGATCGGTATTGCAGATTTTGATATGAGAGATTATAGCACATTGGTGTTTTTCTGTGATGTGAATTATGAGAATTGTAAGAGAATTTATGCTATTTGAAAGCAGATCTTGAATTACTAAGGTAATATTTTTTCCAATTGTTTAAGAAGTTGTCTAGATGTGATCAGAGTAATTACAGTTATTGGAGATTGTGTGCGTTGATAATTTGAAGCCAGTTATATATTTTTTTGTAGATCATGCAACATGGTTAAGTGAAGTTTGAGATAGGCATTTTGTGGAAGTTGCCATGTGATAGGTGCAATATTGCTAATGTATTTTGAGGCAGACATGAGGTTGTCGAACCCAGTCTAGCGTAATTGTTGAGATTCAGGCTGTATGCTGAATATTTATGGAGTTTTGTGGAATAATTGTGGTATTCAAATGTGATATTTGAAGAAGTGAGGATATATAATGTAGTTGTGGATAGTCAGATCCAACGTGATGCCGTGAAGGCAATAATATTTTTTGGCATGATAATTAAATACGAGATATAACTTGGAAGTGATAAAACTGTAAGACAACGTTCTATAACCCATATTAAACAATTTGTTAGGAAATTAAACAAATAAATAAAGTTGATAATACAAGATTTTCTGCGAATAATAATTAATGAAATAATCATCTGAAATTTAAGCATATTAATGATCTGACCTAATGAAATAAAAATCAGAACGACTAGATGAAATAATAAAAATCTAAATAACCAGAAGAATAAAATTTAAATAAATTGATAAATTAAATTTTTGGAATAGATCAATGAATTAAATAAATGGATGAATTAAAGATTGGATAAATAAACTGATTTAAATAAATTAATAGATGATTGGATAGATGATGAATAACTGAATTAGAAGGTGATAATTAATTAAAGAAGCTGATGATTAATGAATTTATATGGAATTAAATAAATTTAATTGAGAGATGATTTGAGGAATTGCAACTTGAGTTGAGGAATTAAACAATTTGTATTGATGGTTTAAGATGATTTAATCTGAAGGAGATAATAAGATAAGAGTGTGTGAATAATTAGAAAGTATAATGAAGTGGTGATAATAATTTTCATTTAAATGATTTAATGGTGATGAGTTAATGATTCTGACAGGAATATGTTGAATTTTAAGATGAGAATTAATGTGAGAAATGTTTAACTTTGATGATGATGATGATGATGATGACAACCAATGAGCAGTGGATTTTCTGTAATTCACAAACAATCAATTTGTAATGACAATGTAAATAGTGTAAATTAATTATTCGATGTTTAGGAGCATTTTACTAACGTGTTCAACGTTTAAATTATGCCATGCAAGCCATAAATTGCGTGATATTTAAAATATGTGATGATAATGTGTATGTTAGACAGATTAATAATTTTTTCAAATCCACATTTATGATGTTAAATTAAAGAGAAATTAGGTCTCAGGTATCACAAATATCAGTGACGAAAGACATAGTGCTACAGTGATCCTGAGAACCCAAGAGAACTTTAGAGATTTTTCCTGTTTTATGTGGATGAATACTTTTGATTAGAAAAGAGATGGTTCGATTTTTGGACAATGACAATTTAACGTTGGCATTCGACCATACTCTCAGGTAGGATGAATATTTAAAATGTCTGTCTGACTATCAAAGTGAAATAAATTTGTTTTTATCTTAGTTGTGATCTGATGCTGGTGTGATTTTCCTTTTTCTTTCCTTGTCTTGATTAAGGCTTAACCGGAAAGGATGTGGTTTGCTAGGAATTCAGTTGATGGCGCCCATTTATATTTGCATTTATTTTATTAAACTTAAGCCCGTAACGAGCCTAGAGATACTTTGTCTCGTGTTACCCACTGCTTTTTCGATAACTCAGCTGAATTTCCGACACATTCCTTATTTGACTAGAGGTTCATTTAACTCCGCTCTGTCCTGGAACTCCAGGAATGCGATGTAATAGCAGATGGGTCATCGCATCCCCAGGACGAACGGGTACAGTACGTATTTACGTCGTCTGTTTCAACGGCCACGTGAGTAAAAACAAGAATCAGGCAAATCGACATGAAATTTACACAGAGTACTTATGAACGATCATAAGCAACTCATCATATATTCAGCTGCATGTGCCTGCATGCCACATATTCAAAATAATATTTATCGCAGTTCTAACTTTGAGGTTATGCAATGTTTTTTTTTCTCAAGCCCAGGACAATATTCGGTCATCGATCACTACCCAGTGTGTTTTAAATCGGTTATCTTGAAACATTTTATTATATTTGAACTGTGATTTTTAAAATTATTTCCACGTTCCGTCAAGATGGACGCAAATCAGTTCCAACAATTACTGAACATTTTTACCGATTCTCAAGAGAAGTTACTTGAAAGGTATCAAGCTCACCAGTCCGTCACAACCCCACAAACCACTAACATCACACCTTTTGAAAATTTTGATGCTGAAAAGGAAAAATGTGTGTCGTATTTAGAACGATTTGAGAATTACGCAAACTTCAACAATGCCACCGATCCAAGAAAGAAAGCTCAGCTCTTGTGTACAGCAATAGGGGCAATTAATTATAAAAATCTCTCTGCATTTTTAGGCCCTGATAAACCAATCAAGTCTCTCGGTTATAATGACCTAGTAAAACATTTCAAGCAAATACTGTCACCTCAAGTCTCAACCGTGATTTCCCAACACTATTTTTTGAACGTCAATCAAAAAGAAAATCAAAATATTGCAGGATTTGTTGCCAATCTTAGAAGCCACTTACTAGACTGTGACTTTTATATTCGGTGTACATGTGACGCCAGAATTTCAATCGCGGATGTTTTTCTTCGTGCACAATTTATACGTGGCTTGCGAGATAATTGGATCAGAGAGAAACTTCTCCAGTCTAATGACACGAAATTTGATGATCTCCTGAAGAAGGCTATAGCCTTGGAAGCATCGCGGTATGAGAGTAATCAGCTGTCAAAGCAGCTCTCTGCACCGTCAGACACTGTAGAGGACACAAACAAAATAACAAAAGCCACAGGTTCATATAATGACCGAAGTATGAATCAATATAGCAGTGATACTCAGTCACGTTTTGTTCAACAGCCTAGCCCAGGCTCTCACTCACGTTCACAGTCCAGGGGCCGCCGTAGTTCTGTCAATTATAGAGCACTAGGTATTGATGGATTATGCCTGAATTGTGGAAATTCAAACCACAGGTCCAGAGATTGTCGCACATACAGAAACTCTCTTAAATGTAGGTCATGTAGGAAAGTGGGACATGTTGCAAAAGTTTGTATCACTACACTTCTTCAACAGTCAAATGCACACAAAATTGCAACTGAGAACATAGATGACAACTTGCATGACCACCCTGAAACCAATTTCGGGATAGGACAACTGGGATGCATCAAGATCCCTTTGAAGTAGGACAAGAATCGGATAAATATTTTATCACTGTTAAACTCAACAATAAATCACAAAGATTTGAAGTCGACACGGGAGCAAAATATTCACTCATCCCAGAGAACGAATGTTCAACCTTGGGTCTTGGTTTGCCATTGCAGCCAACAAATGTCTGTTTTCGATCATATTCTGGTCATGTTATCAAACCCAGAGGAAAAATTGTTGTTTCAGCATCATACAAAGGATCAGAAATTGTTGCAGATATTTTTTTTGTAGTTCCGCAAGGCCATGTCGCATTGCTTGGTCGTGTTTGGATCAGGGGCCTCGGCCTTGATCTGAAGGAAATTGACAAAGACACAAATCAATCACTTCACACTGAATCTGTCAACTCAGTGCAGTCAATTCAGGATATTTTACATCAGTATAGTACAATCTTTGAAGAAAAATTGGATGCGTTCCCAATATTGAAGTAAAACTGCAACTCAGAGAGGGGGTGAAACCTGTCTTCAATAGTGAACGTGATGTCCCTTTTGCTCTTCGGGAACGGGTCGAAAAGGAACTCGCTTCATTGGAATCAGAAGGAGTTATTTCTCCCACAGCTTTAAGTGATTGGGCATCGCCTCTTGTTGTTATCCCAAAACCGGATGGGGGAGTTAGGTTATGTGTCGACTACAAATGTGGAGTAAATTCAAGGTTGGTTTCTGCAAACCATCCCATAAGACCAGTTAATGATGTTCTACATAGTCTTAGAAACTCAATTTTTTTCTGCAAGTTAGACTTATACAAGGCATATCTACATCTGAAGGTTGCTGAAGAAGGAAGTATGATTCAATCTATATCCACTCACAAAGGAACCTTCAGGATGCACCGACTGAGTTTTGGCATCAAAACTGCCCCCTCAGAATTTAATAGGATATTATCACAGATCCTTCATGGTCTTCCAAAAGCTGAAGCTTATTTTGACGACATCATAATACATGGTACAACGAAGGAGGAGTGCACCAAGAACTTAATAGCCTGCCTAGAACGGCTTTCAAAAATAATCTGCATTTGAACAAAAGCAAATGCTCATTTTTCAAGGAAAACATAGACTACCTAGGGCATATTGTATCATATAATGAGATCCGCAAGTCACCAGAGAAAGTTCAAGCTATGTCACAAATGCCACGTCCTAAAAACAATGAAGAAGTGAGACGCTTCCTTGGTATGGTGACTTATTACGCAAAGTTCATTCCTAATTTTTCAACGAAGTCCCACCCATTACGGCAGTTATTGCGGAAAGGTGAACGGTTTTTCTGGTCTGCAGCATGTGAAGCAGCTTTCTTGAATCTCAAGTCCGAGTAGTGAACGTGTCCTTACCCCATTCAATCCATCACTGCCTATCATCTTGTCAGCCGATGCCAGTCCTACTGGTGTTGGAGCAGTATTAAGACATGAGATGGATGGCCAAGAAAGACCCATCGCCTATGCATCTCGTGCCCTAACGCCAGCAGAATGTAATTACTGTCAGCTTGACCGGGAAGTGCTGGCAATAATTTTTGCCACAACATACTTCTACAACTATATTTTTGCAAGAAATTTCATTCTTGTGACAGACAATGAACCTCAGTCTCGTATTTTTCATCAGAACAAGGGCCTGCCACAAATGTCATCCGCAAGGCTCCTAAGATATGCATCGTTTCTCTCCGGGTTTGACTACACGGTAAGAGTGAAAAAAGGGAAAGATAACGAAAATGTTGATTGCCTATCCCGAGCCCCAGTTGCATCTACCTCGCCAAACATTGAAACATCAATAAATGCAGAAGTTTCACAACTCTGTGCTGAAAAGATTCTTCAAGTGTCAAGTGCAGCCGTTACATACGAAACTATCCGTGATGAGACTATGTTACACCCAGAACTTAGAGCCACCCTGCAACGTCTTCAAACTCAGTCCTTGGATGAACCATATACAGTTGAAAATGGTATTCTATTCCGTCAAGACCGAATTGTTATCCCAAAGAAACTACAAAGAAAAATTTTGGAAGAGTTACATTTAACACACCTCGGCATTGTGAAAACGAAACAGTTAGCAAGACGATATGTCTACTGACCGCAATTAGACAAAGACATTGAGAAGCTTATCAAATCTTGTGAAGAGTGCGCGCAGACTCGTTCAAATCCACCAAAATCTCCAATACACCCCTGGGATGAACCAGAAGAAAATTGGGAACGCATACACATTGACTATGCGGGACCATTTGATAACCACCATTTCTTGATGTGTGTTGACGCGAAATCGAAGTGGGTCGAAGTCCGAATGGTGAAAGACGCTCCATCCACTGCAACTACTATCAGTCTGCTTGACAATATCTATACAGTACATGGGTACCCGAATGTCCTTGTGTCAGATAAAGCCACTATCTTCACGAGTGATGAATTCAGATCCTATTGCAAGGAGAGAGGGATTTTTCAGAAATATATTGCACCAGGGCACCCAGCAACCAATGGGCTAGCCAAGAGAAACATCCAAACTTTGAAGAGACGACTTCGTGCTGCTGTAAATGACCCGGCACCATTATCGACTAAGTTACAGAACATCTTGTTTCAATACAGAGCAACGCCATTGGCATGTGGACAGTCTCCAGCTGAACTATATTTGAAACGTCGGCTACGCATCCGGTTGGATGCTCTACTTCCAAACCAAAAGAGCTTGACTACATCCAGTTTCTCACCCCCTGTTCGCTCTTTCGAAGTGGGAGAGAGAGTGCAAGTCCGGATTCACCAGAAAAACAGTGATATTTGGCAGTTTGGTGTTATACAAACTAAACTCGGCCAGCGCCACTATGATGTGAAATTGGATTCGGGGCGAATTTTAAAGCGGCATGTTGACCAGTTATTATCGACTCTCGTGCCAAAGAAAGATAAGCTTGTCACTTTTGCTCCAACAAATCCTCCAGTGCGTGGTGTTCCAAATATACCAACACCAACCCAGTCAAGACTAGAGAATGATGATATTCCTCCTGCAACCCACACTTCAGATGATGCAAGGCAGACCATCCTGCAACCAGATGAACGCCCTGATCGAAACAGCCTTCCACCACCTGCTGATAATTATTTAAGAAGATCAGCCAGAGACAGGCGACCTCCTCAGTATCTGCAAGACTATGTGCCCAAATGAATATGAATAGTTCCTTTTATTTGTTTTTATATAAGTGGGGGAGACTATTATGTATCTAGTTTTGTATGTTCTCTATGGAACTTGGTCGGAGTGTATATGCTTTTACTCTGTGACGATGTTAGTTGTAATTTGCTCAATGTGTTAAGATGTAGATTGAGATGTGTGTGCATATTATAGTGCTATAATATCCTTTATTCAGAACATAATAGCTATAATGTGCTTTATTCAAAACATAATAATTGCATTAGACAATTTTCAGTTTAATACTCCATTATCTTCCCTTTTCATATCTTAAGTTAATTGGTAGATATGACACAGGTAAGTTTGAGATAAACACAACTTGCCAGCAATACACCAACCTTTTAAGACCACGTGCAATTCTATTTATTTAGGATGCATTTAGAACAAAGTCTCCAGAACCAGAGGAATGTCTCCCGGATGTTGTGTTATCAGCTTGGTTAATCTTGGAAGTCTTTTCAAGCAGTACCCTCAAGCTACCTAGTATGAAATTCCCAAACGCATGAGGCTGTCTGAACCTGGTAACTAGTGTTCACACAAGGGCTGTACAAAATGCGGCAATTATCTCAGTGAGAGCGGTGTAGGCCTAAAAGTCGTATACAACTTTGAATTGAAAAATAAGTTGTTGTTGTTTCATTTGACGGGCATTGACATCGTGATCATTTAGTCCCGTGTACTTGGGTGTGTGTATATAGCCTACTGTATATAAGTTATATTATTGTGGGTCAATATAGTAGCGTGTTAGGTAGATTTCTTTAGAAAGCTAACTATTGCAATGGGTCCCATGTTTCGACTTCCGGAAAATTTCGACATATCTTCGCGTTTCACATCCCCCAGACCCCAAAACCACCGTCAGTTCAAAAGTTTATATATAATTTATGTATATATGTATCTATCTATATATATATATATATATATATATATATATATATCAGTTTCTTGTGGACACGATATCTGCCGTAATTTTGCACCAATCACTTTGAATTTTTTACATAATATGTATCCCTATAAAATCTCGGTCGAGTTCGTTAATGGGCAAAATCGGTCAAAGGGGGTAAAAATGGGGGGCTTTTTTCGAAAAAGTGAAATATCGCTATAACTCTCTTAATACGTGAAATATCGAATCCCTTCAAAGTTCATAATATGTGTCGGATAAGTGCCAAAAATTTATGTCAAATAAGTTTTTTGATAGCACCAACCATTGACCAAAGGGGTGGGAAAAAGTGGGTTTTCCGGGAAACATTAATCATATCTCTGTTAATAGGCACAATATCAAAACCGCACAAAATGGACAATATTCCTCCAATAATTACCTAAAACTTTTGTTTGAAAGAATTTTTGATATGACCCACCATTACGCCACGGGGTGAACAAAATGATTTAAATTATAAGAAAATGCCAAGTGCCAAGAGAGGTTGCCATGACAACTTTACTTTTAATTGATAAGGGATGACCATCAGCAGTTGCTATGACAACGCCACTGCACGAGATCACATTCAGTTTTCATATGTCAGTGGGAAGCGACTTCGGTATCGGAACTGGTAGCATGCTGAACTTCTATGCCCAAGGTCGCGGGTTCAAACCCGGCTGAAGTCGTCGGATTTACTAAGAGCGCTAAAAACCTGAGTTTGCTTTCCTTCAGAGGGGAAGTTCCAACGTTCGTTGCGAGTTGCTGATTGAGGTGGCATCTAGTAGCCAAGTTCACAGCTAGGTGTCGTTGACGGCAGTATTTTAGGTAGATTTCATTAGAAAGCTAACTATTGCAATGGGTACCATGTTTCGATTTCCGGAAAATTTCGACATATCTTCGCGTTTCACATCCCCCAGACCCCAAAACCACCGTCAGTTCAAAAGTTTATATACCTAATTTATGTAATATATGTATATATATGTATATCAGTTTCTTGTGGACACGATAACTGCCGTAATTTTGCACCAATCACTTTGATTTTTTTACCGAATATGTATACCCATAAAATCTCGGACAAGTTCGTTACTGGGCTAAATCGGTCGAAGGGGATGAAAATGGGGGACTTTTTTTTTTCGAAAAAATGAAATATTGCTATAACTCTCTTAATATGTGAAATATCGAATCCGTTCAAAGTTCATACTATGTGTCGGATAAAGCTCAGAAATTTATGTTTGAAACGTTTTTTTGATAGCACCAACCATTGACCAAAGGGGTGGGAAAAAGTGTTTTTTTCGGGAAACATTAATCATATCTCTGTTAATAGGCACAATATCAAAACCGTACAAAATGGACAATATTCCCCTAATAATTACCTAAAACTTTTGTCTGAAAGAATTTTTGATATGAGCCACCATTACGCCAAGGGATGAGAAAAATGATTTCGGAATTGTAAGAAAATGCCAAGAGCTATCAGTGGTTGACATGGCAACACTACTAAATTGATGAGGGATGAGCCATCAGACGTTGCCATGACAACGCACTTGCGTGAGATCAGATTCAGATTTCCATCTGACTAAGTGTGATGCGGCTTCGGTGACTTAACTGGTAGCATGCTGAACTCCTATGCCCAAGGTCGCGGGTTCAAAGCCGGCCAAAGTCGTCAGATTTTCTAAGAGCGCTAAAAATCCCTCAGTATGCTTTCCTTTGGAGGGGAAGTTCCAACGTTCGTTGCGAGTTGCTGATTGCGGTGGCATCTAGTAGCCAAGTTCACAGCTAGGTGTCGTTGACGGTAGTATCTGGTAGCAACATTAGGAACTACTGCTTGAAATTGAGCGTCTGCATTCCTTACCTGAATTACAGACTAATACAGCTATCACAATTCACACCGTTCATCAGACAGATTCTACACTCACCCAAAGTACACGGGGTTACATGACCACGTTGTCGCAGCCCCTAAACTGAGGAACCAACCAACATCTCTGCGGGATATATAATTTTGCGTGAAGAAGTAACAGACCGTTACATAGTTACACATCAGTGTCGAAACTTTGCATAAGGACAGTGTGACCACAAGTATAAAAATGGACTCCAAATGACAAGAAGGTTACCGTCATCATAAGACAATAGAATGTTTAAAATATGCATAAAATGACGAAAAACAAAGTTAATTAATCTCCAATTATAAAATACTTTCACGCAATAAATGTGGTCTGATCCTTCTACGAAAACCTGCATATTCTGCCTATTTTCGACTATCCCCAAGTTTGTCCGGTGAAATCTACCTCCGCCTTCCAGCGTGCCGAGAGGACTTTTTATTTTTAATTTAGGTAATAATAATAATAATAATAATAATATCGTATGGCCTCGGGTGCCAGGTGCAAGATATGTTAGTTGACACCCAAAGGGTAGCTTGCTTGTCAAAATTCGTTGTTCCTTGAAGCACTATGAAAGTCAAGGAGGTTAGATATCTAAGCTCCTTAAACACTATAGCGCTTTCTAGTAGAGAAATGAGGAACTTTGTGTTGGCGGAAACTCCCGAGATTAATTTTGCCATTATGAACACGGCCTACTTACTTCAAATGGGTTCTTTGACATGCCAACATCGTATGACACGGTGTCGTAAGTTTTACCGCCTTTCAAAAATTTAGGTGAGGATTGGGAAGGAGATGACCGTGGCCTTAAGTTAGGAACCATCAAGGCATTTGCCTGAAGTAAAAGGGGCAAACCACGGAAAACCACTTCCAGGATGGCTAAGGTATGAATCGAAACCTCGCTCTTCGCAGGTTTTCTAGCCACTGCGACACGAGGCAGACAAAAATAAAAATGGTGGTGGTAGTTAGTAAATCTTGATCAGCCCGATGCAGGGGCGTATATAAAGTTTTATTTCGGGGGGTGCCCAACCGGGGGTTAGGGGGCATGGCATAGGCCCAAAGAATAGGGGGTCCGGGGTTCTCCCCGGGAAACTTTTGTATAATTTGGTGCAAAATTATGAGTTTTAAGGCTATCTGGCATCACTTTTTCAACCAATTTGTTGTAATGTTTTATGTTTGGTTAATGTCAAACACAGCTATGGTGTATTCTTGGAATACACGGTACGAGAGAATATAATTTTTAATGCTCTTTGCATGTTCATTTCTTCCTTTTTTATCAAACACCAACAGTGATCTTCTATTTTCTCTTTGTTGGTCATGTCTCTTATGTTCTTTGTGAGTCTGTTCTAGATATAGATCTTCCATGACCCACCTAGCGTCATCTAGCAGAGAATCTCTGAAGCTCCTCAATTCTTCCTGGTGCAAGAGGACTTCCTTTTCCATTTGGCCATCAGATCTCGTCATCATCGCCAGCTATCATCTCTTTGATCAAGAGAACTTCGTCTACTTTTTCACCCACCAGGCTGTGCTAGTATCGCCTGCTATCAACTCTTTGAAAACCATTTCCTCAAGAGAATTTAAGTTTACAATATTGGTCATGCTTATATGTTTTCCTTTTGTCTCCTACCCCCACTCTTTTCCCTTCCTTGGACCCTCCGCGCTTCGCTGAGTGGGTCTCACTTGTAAGTCGGCAGTTGACTTGGTCAGTCAAGGCTCAACTAGAGCCAGTCTCCTCAAACCAAGAGGCACTCTCTACCTTCTACGCCATGTTGGCACATTAGGTATCCGTCAAAGGGAACTTCACCTTCGACATGCAACCAAGATAAGTACAGACTTAAGGTTTTAACCTCATCTTCATCAGTTTTATTATCTACATGCTTTTATTGATAATTTTATAGACAGCGTGAGATTACTTATTTGGGGCGGTAATCATTCTTCGCGGGATTTGCCATGTTGGGCTTTTGTCTGTCTAAGCCAACCTTAACAGAAAGTAGCTGTTCTTAAGCTATTTAAATGAGAGATCTTCTCACAATGTGGGATATTATCTAATACCCGCTGTCCATAAAATATTAAGCTCGTTCCACCGCTGGATTAACTTTGGCCCCATTCTTCTATTAGGATTGTTCTGGAACCTTCCAGATTCTGTACTCTATCTACAAGTCTTGCCGTCATGTATTTTTCACTCACTTGTGGGAATACTATTTAAAATGAGGAATCTTCCTTATAAATTACTGCAATAGCTAAATTTTCTTCCACCGTTGGAATGTTCTATGGCGCATTTAATTGTAATTCACAACTTTCTCAAGCAATAGACTCTCGCCTACCTAGTGAAACCAGTTATTTTTCATCATTGCAATAACTTTCTTTCCCATAAACTTTCGTGTTACTACAGTGAAATTTTCATCCATTCAACAAACTATAGTGAGAACTAGTGCTTGTTCAACATTTCTACCGCGTCGCGATCGTCCGATTACCACAAATAAGGCCATGAACATTGATCCTAAATCCCAATTGATCTTTCCTAAACCTTCTACTAACAAACCATATTAATAAAATTGCAACTCTAGATCATTTTCAATGAGGTGTCACTCTAACGACGTGCCCTCCCACCTTTGCTTGTATCTCATTAATTAATTTCTGCATAACCACGTGTTTCATACACGGTTCAAGCTTACATTGTTTCTCCCTTATAATCAGGGAATACAATTCTTTCAACTCAGGAGTGAGTTATTTCTAGGTTTCACGAAAGGGAAACTTGCCCCATTAGTCTCGTGATTCCTAATTAAACATAGGAAGTCTAGAACCTTCCTTTTGACTTTCTCTTCAGGTTTCACAGTGAGTGACCTGCCCTCTTTTGTATAATTGTAATAAAAGTAATTCTGCACAAATATAAGAAGTTATAGGAACTTCTATCTTATTCTTCATGTTTTTCTTATTGTTATTTTCGAAGTGGTTACTTTCTCTAGAATGTTTTCTCAGAAATTTCTTATAGTACACACCTTGTACTCTATTTATTGTTAAACTTGAATCACCTTAATTGTCTTTAAATTTTGAATTTTTATCTTCGCTATTTTAAATCCTTGCTAGGATTTTATAAAGGTTTGAAACCTAATAAATTGCTAATTGCCTGGAGCAAACTTTAAATGTTAGGAGGTCTGCGACCCCAAATTGTCACTAAAAATTGAAACTATATACTTGTCAAATTTATTAGACTTTTTTGCATTGTTGAATAAATTCAAATTTTCCTTTTCGACTCATCATTTCTCTAATACAACGGTTAGGCAAGATCCTGTCTTCCTTGGCTCTTTCTACTCAATGCCATTAAATCTATTTATAGAGCTTTCACCACTCGTTGCATTTGAGCAAGAACTCTTAGTGGTAATCTCTTTAAAGTTTCTCTTAGCTTTAATAGCTAATTCTAACTGGCCAGTAAGGCAAGTACAGCTCGCTACGCCAGCTACCTGCTTGTGGAGATCCTCTCCGAAAACTTATGGTTGGTTTTCCAAAAAATAAGTGTTTCTCTTTGTCTAAACTTTTAGACGGCTCCTTGCTGAGTAAAAGCTTAGCCATTTCCAAATGCAACTATTGGTTCACTTACCAAAATTACTCCCCAAGGTATTTTTTTTTTATCACAATCCTTCTTGGAAGCACTTGGTCGCTTTTTAGGAACTCCACAACTTCGAAAACTGGAAATATCAAAATCGATGCAAATTATTGGCATTCTTCGAATTACTTGGTCAAAAAAGAATTCCTTTGAACAGATCTACAATAAGTCTGTAACTATCTGTCTTGCCAGACCATCACCCTTCCCCATAGTACGCATATGCATGCTTGAGAGGGAACACTCTAAAGCCATTCTCTTGCAAACCGCCCAAGTCCTAGCTGCGGTTCCCGTTAGCTTCGACCAGGTCCTTACCCACTTTAGGTATCAGAGAACGGATTTGCAGTGGCAACCGCCTCTAAGTGCATTTAAAGTTAAATTCATAACTTTTGTGGGACTCTCCTCCTATTTTTCTATCCTTTTTCTCCAGTCCGAAACCCATCTCCTTTTCTTTATCATCTTCCCTTGGTGGTTAGGTTATTCCTCAGCCAATAATCTACCCAAGCTAAGACCATTTTATGATACTTTTTTATTAATACAATCATCTTGCTCACTTGATAGTATTTACATGGAAGGAATTAATGTTACTGTTTTGATTTACAACTCACACTATAATATATAAAGTCAAGGTTTCTTGAAGCTTTGCCAAATCGGTTCATAACTTCATCGTCAGTGAATTGTATGTCTCTGTGGATAGATGGCAATACTAGACCATTGAGTCTGTTTTCAGAAGTAGAATTTCTTAAGTATGTTTTCAACCAACTCAATCTCCGTTCGGCAGTACCAGTAGCTACAGAGAGAGGCAAATTTACCAAAAGTTTGATAAGTGTAAAAAAGTTAGGGAAAGAACTTTTGTCACACGCTTCAAGGGCACTTGATGCTGTTCTTGGTTCGTTCATAAGAGCTGGGGAGTAATAAGAGGTTATGTTGTTACACATAAGATCAGAGAAAACTTATTGTCACACTACATCGCTCTTTCTTCGCCTTGCTTTTCAACGTTGCCATACGCCACTTAGTAACAATAGTACATGATTATATTGGTTTTTAATGTTTTCATTCATAAACAAATAGTATATGTGACAAAAATTTCGAGGGGGGGGGGGGGCGGTCCCCCTGGGCCCCCCATTATATACGCCCCTGGCCCGATGTATTTATTAGACTACTATCGGCGCAGAAATTATGTGCACCCGAGTTTGGAGATAAATAGCAACACGAACACAAGCGAAAGGCTTACAGTAAAACAAGTGACATCACCTTTTCCCTTGTTTATTTCTGCGTTGATTGATGATAAAGGTATTTTTAGAAACTTATTTTGATATCCTTTATGGCAAGTATAACGTAAAAAGTACCGTTTTCGTGCGAGGTTCGTGCGAAGTAGCCTAAGTTATCTACTTTAGAGATTCACAACTCTTAACTCAATTGTGCTACAGCACCCAAATTTGGATATATGTTAGTCAGATATGTTTTCTGTCTATATGTGAAGTTTCAAAATTTGATCTCCAACACAAACAACGAAACAATCAATTATGTGAAAGGCTCGTATATCGAAACCGGACTCCCGCAGAAGTTCGTTCTTGGGTGCGTTGTAATCCACATATAATAAGCGTTTGCGGTATGTAATTATCCGTGATGTAAATAAATGGGTTTAGTTTATATGGATTGATATTTATTATGTTTTTGGTTAGTGTTGTTGGCAAGCGAGGTCCACTGCAAAGTTCGTGCTGTGTTGCCGCATTCACTGCCTGGTTAGCGCTGTCTCGGCACCGAGCATGTTGAAGTTACTGTAAATGTATTTCGTCTTTTCCTCTTGGCTGGTCCTGGATTTTCATCCCTCACATTCTTAGCATCCACCTCTTTAACCGAGCGAAGGGACACTCCAAGACAATCAACGACTCACAGGAGCACCGGATATCGCTTATCGCCAATTTTCTCGCCCTCTAACTTGAAGAAACAAATAGCACTCAAAATCATAGTAATCTCGCACTCCGTAAACGGGGTTCTGGGAGGCATTGTAAAGGTATCTATTCCACAATATCCTGAGTGAAACTGGAAACTACATATTAAGACAATGCCAGAGATACTAAGATAAACAGTGACTCACTGATGTGTATAAAATACTTCCTCTGACACATCTTAAGGGCAGAGTTGAACAGTGGATGTTGACACTGGCGAAGAATGCGATCCTTATGTTATTCAAGGTCACTCATCCAAGGATGACAAAATATGTCTTTGGTATAATTTATTTATTTATATATTTTATTGTTTAATTTTGTACTAGCTAAATATTCAGAGTTTATTTGAATTAAATTGCTTCCTTTACTAAACACTAATAAAATAATTGTGTTATGAACAGACATGCTACAATATAACAACATATAATTTCCTCTTCTTAGTGATTTTGTTACGAACTTGTGAATTAATTAGGTCGGGGTTGAGATGCGATGCAATTATATGTGGCGGATGGTTTTTACGGCCGGATGCCTTTCCCGACGCCAAACTCATGAGAGGAGTTAATGAGAGCTGAAATGAATTAAGATGAATGTAACTGGGTAAGGATGTGGAAGGAAGCGGCCGTGGCCTGTCAGAAGGTAACGTCCCAGCATTTCCCTGGAGTTGAAAATGGGGAAACTTGTGAATTAATTAGTAATTCTTAATTTTTATCAATATTTTATTTGTGAATTAATTTATTTATTGATTTATTGTCACGTCATGTTCGTTGGACTGGCTTTCTCTGTTTTTCTTGTATTTTATTACCGCCGAGATTCAACTTAATAGTAATTAATGTACAGTATACCAAACTAACACTTTAAATGACTCTCCACCACTAAAATCCACGGAACACAAAGACCAACTAAAAAGGTATACTGCCAGACACAATTTCTCAAAACGTCCTACAGGTGGCGCAGTACAAATATTTTCATCTACTTAATATAAATATAGGTACAGTACTACATTCCAAAAGAATTACTGCATGACGAAGCAGAGTGAACGAAGTGCTGAACAGTCTGTGACATTCTCGGGCGGGTCAGAGCGAGCTAACGCGGCAACACAGCACGAACTTTCCAGCGGACCTCGCTTGCCAACAACACTAACCAAAATCATAATAAATGTAAATCCATATAAACTAAACCCATTTATTTACATCACGGATAGTTACATATCGCAAACGCTTATTATATGTGGATTACAACGCATCCAAGAACGAACTTCTGTGGGAGTCCAGCTTCGAAATACGAGCCTTTCACATAATTGATTGTTTTGTTGTTTGTGTTAGAGATCAAATTTTGAAACTTCACATATAGACAGAAAACATATCTGACTAACATATATCCAAATTTGGGTGCTGTAGCACAACTGAATTAAGAGTTGTGAATCTCTAAAGTAGATAGGCTACTTCGCACGAACCCCGCAAAAAAAGAAAAAAAAAGGGAATTTTTACCTTATACTTGCCATAAAGGATATTAAAATAAATTTCTAAAAATACCTTTATCATCAATCAACGCAGAAATAAACAAGGAAAAAGGTGATGTTACTTGTTTTACTGTAAGCCTTTCGCTTGTGTTGCTATTTATCTCCAAACTCGGGTGCACATAATTTCTGCGATGACAGTAGGTGTGTGTTATACTGTATTTGTCTGATAACTTGTGTTTGTGAGGTATCTGTACGGTAGTAGTTAGTATGCGCGGATGAATTCATTATGGTCTAGGATTGATCCGATGCCCTGGGACTTGGAATATGGTGCCATTCCGGCATGTGCCTAAATTGATAGTAGGAAAATACGAGCAAACTTCACAACGAGGATGGCCGCTGTCAATGCCAGAAAAATAAACTTCGATCTCATTAATTGTCTTGGATAGTTGCATACGTTAAAGATGGATGACGATAATGTATGAATTTCGCCCCCTTATTATTCCCGTTTTAACAGGGTCGGGGACGAGATACGATGAAAGTCTATGTGTGGGTGTTTATACGACTGGATGCCCTTCCTGACCCCAACCTCATGAGAGGAGTTAATGAGAGATAAAATGAAGTTGAATGAAACTGGGCAAGGATGTGGAAGGAAGCGGCCGTGGCCTGTCAGAAGGTACCGTCCTAGGATTTGCCTGAAGTTGAAAATGGGGAAACCACGGAAAACCATTTCAAGGACGGCCGACGGTGGGGCTCGAACCCTCGCGTATACGTAGTCCACATATAGCTTGGCCCCATGCCCTAGCTCTGCGCGTTAGCGATCGTAGCAACCGCTGTCGGTAATGACGATCATGATAAAATTATAATAATACGGTAATAAAAATGATAACTGTAATGTATATTATTCCCGTGTCAACTGGGACGGAAATGAGAATCGATGACTTTTCCCTCTCTTGTGGTGGGTTGATTATACGGCAGGATGCCGTTCCTGTCGCCATCTCATGAGAGGAGTTACTGCGATATGAATTAAGGTGAATGAAACTATGCAAGGAATTGGAAAGAAGCGGCCATGGTTTATTCGAAGATGACGTCCCAGCATTTGTCCGAAGTTGAAAATGGGGAAACCACGGAAAACCATTTCAAGGATGGCCAACGGTGAGGTTCGAACCCACGTTTACCGAGACTGCAGATAACTGGGCCGCAGCTACCGCTGTTTGTTGGTGGTAATAATAGTCTAACAATAATAATAAGTGACCCAGCTTTTCCAGGTTTGGATAACCAGAAACCTAAGGGAAGGGGGGGGGGGTATTATTATTATTATTATTTTATTTGTGGCATATTATTTACAAAGGAGAATTTACAACCGAATGTATAAATTAAACATGTGTAATCAATTGACTATTGTGCTCCTTGGTGCTAATTTCTTACATCACCACTTTAGGATCTCAGAGGGTAGTCAGAATAATATTCCTCACTGTTTGCTTGACAGCGTTAATATCGCGCCAAGAAGGCATTTCTTGTGCTTGTAGGGAAGGTGGTGTGTTCGGACCCGATTTAATTTGGTCCAGGAGACGTGGTGGCGCAGCGGTCAACCAGTTTGCTTCTCACCAAGGTAGACCGGGTTCGATTCCCGGTCAATACATGCGAGATTTTCGAAGCGAAATGCCATGTCCTGTGGTTCGGATTCCTCGCAAAAAGGAGGTCCCGTGGCTCATGATCGCGAGATTAACGTCACGCAAAAATACAAGCCTTCCTCTTAATTTGGTCCAGATCCCTCTTTATTGTTTAATTCCAGGAGGCCTTCCTTTGATGTGTGGCAATTCACAACCGGAATGGTCGAACTGCGTTAATTGGGTTAAGCCCAGAGAGCCCAGTCAGCTTACACTGATGGGTTTGGGAAAAGAGTCGGGGTGGGCAACCTTTCCTGAAATATTGGTTAAACCACGCGTTAACTGACAGCTGCATACACCTGGGCCCTTGGAGTTTCCTAGATAATAATCAGTACAGCTAAAATGTTATCTATGTACTGTCGAGAAGTGGAGAATGTTCAGTTATAGGAAACTATATATTTTGTAAGTGTGAGTTGTCACAACAAGGCCAAAAGTAGAGGTGTTCAAACAAATAATATTCTGCCCACTTATTTACGAATGCACCTTGTTTTGTAGCAGAATACATATAACGATTTTGGTTCCCACGATATCGTTTTATAGCTCAAAGTGCAGGTGGTTCGGCCACTGTCTTGGCAAACCAGTTTTTGTGTTTCCCTATTTGTTTCCACTCTGTGTGGTTGTACATATCTGTATTATTTGTCTTCATTGTATTTATTCATTGTCAAGTTAGTTTTGTTTCTGTTGATTAGTTGTCATGATTTATTTGTTTTGATTGCATGTAGTATTCCCACTGCCGTGTTTCCAGTAGGATATTTTGGCTTAGAAGGTATTTTTGTATTCTAAGTTGGCGACATTGATTCATCTTTAACTTGTTTGAACTCTTTACTGTGATTGGCTGCTTTCAGCCTATCAGAGGCCTCTTTCTGGTTTTTAAACTCTCTACTGTGATTGGCTGCTTCCAGCCTATCAGAGGCCTCCTTGCTGCTTGTAGCGACCAATCACGTTTTTCTTCTTCGTTGTTCTCTTAAGTGTAGCCATGACACAATGGTGTGCTTCAACGTTGGTTGTGATATATCATCAAATATCCAGCTAATCATTTCTATAATTGGTGCTATCTTCATAGTAGCCGTGCTTAGCAATCATGTCCTATGCACATGATTCATATTTTGTTTGGGCAGTGACATTACGGTGATTTTCGATCTCATCATCACCATGCTTGATGGTGCTACGCGTCATGTCGACGAATTCTTCAATCCGCGGCGTCGGATAGTTTGTTGTAATGTGCTTACTTCTATCTTCATTTACTGCCTAACAATTTGTCTTCACGCGTATGAATAACGATGATGCTTCGTGTGATAAGTAATTCATCGTGTCTGGAAGCATGTTACAAGGCCAGGCATCATCACTAATTGGAGGTTGACGCTAGGCTAAACTGCTTTACTATTGTGACAATACCGCGCGATTGGCATATCCCGGTATTTGTATGATAACAACTATTTTGACTTCCTGCAACATCACTGGAATGGAAGTTGACGCTGGGTTTAACTGCTTTACTATTGTGACAATGCCGTGCGATTGGCGTATCCCGGTGTTTGTGTGACGGCGGCTGCTTTGACTTCCTGCAACGTCGCTGGAATGGAGGTTGACGCTGGGCTTGACTGCTTTGCTATTGTGGCAGTGCCGCGCGATTGGCATATCCCGGTATTTGTATGATAGCAACTACTTTGACTTCCTGCAACATCACTGGAATGGAAGTTGACGCTGGGTTTAACTACTTTACTATTGTGACAATACCGTGCGATTGGCATATCCCGGTATTTGTATGACAGCAACTACTTTGACTTCCTGCGTTTCACACATAATTTGTTTTATTAACAATTCATTTTGGGCTTACAGTATCGGTGCATCACTGTAAGTCAGTCCTGGTTCGACGACACATTCTCGTTCCATGCGACCTGTTTTTTCATTATTTGTTGCAACTCCACTTGTGTTGCATATTTAAATTATATCATTCTATGGAACCGCCGTGTATTGCATGCCGTTCTATGATGTACTGATCTGCAGCTACGTTCAAGACAATATGTGTGTTTTAGGCTCAAGACGTAACGTGTGTTAATTCTTTGAGTGTTTCTTCAATTGTGTAAATTTGTGCTAGTGTTTCTCATATGTTTATGTGTCACCTTTGGATATTATGTTTATGTGCCATCTATTTGATAATATATCTTATTATTAGTTAGTGGTGGTGTCGTGTCCTTTATGCCTTCCTGGATTTCCTTATTTAGTGACAATAATATTGTCTGGTCCTCCACATGTTTGCTAAATTGTCAAGCGACCTTTGTAAAGTCAACCCTTTGTATTATCACATCATTATCTAATGCTTTGGCCAACAAATTTTTATACATTGTCCACTATTACCAGAATACTCTTGGTGGGTTGTTGACTTCCCGCGTTGGCCAATACATTATTTGGTCCTCTCCGGGCCGGATATTGAGCTGTTTACTACTTTGAATGAATTATTAAGCTTTGCTTTGGCCACTTTGGGCCCTTGATTCTTGCTATTTCACCAGGAAGGCCATAAATTTAAATTGTATACGTTCCCATTAACTTCCCAAGGACACAATACAGTATTCTATGTTCAGATGTTTGTTTACAACTTAATCGAGACCATTGTCTCAGTGTTTATTTTTTGTGTTAGTTAAGTTGGTTGTGTTAGTTAGGTGTGCAACTCTGGTAATTACATCTAGGCGGGCAATCCTAAAGTCATTATGGAGGATGCCCAAAAACGACCTTTAGTTAGGAAGCGTGCAGTCGCTAAGGGCATGCTTACCTCACAAGAAAAGGTAATTAGCAACTTTCAGGACATTACAGAAGAGCAATATCAAATGTTAGTGTTACGCAAACACAAATGCGAGGAAATTTATAAACAATATAACGAAGCGCAAGTCGCTTTAGTGGATATTACAGACAATATCGACGAAGAAATAGCCGAACGTTGTGACTTCGAAGATAAATATTTTGAGTTGATGGTTAAAATTAAACTACATTGTGACAATTTCAAAAAATCCAACACTAAAGACAGTGATAACCCTTTGAATAATTTGCAGAGTGCACAATTTCCTAATGCTAACGTAGCTGCAGCTCATATAAAGTTGCCTGAAATTCAAATTCCGCAGTTCAGTGGCGACTTCACAGACTGGTTGAATTTCAGAGATAGCTTCAAGGCCATAGTAATTGATAACCATGCTTTGTCTGATATTGTTAAGTTCTACTACCTTAATTCTAGTCTTAGTGGTGATGCCAAACTCCTCCTAAAGAACATTACTGTGTCAGATGATAACTTTATGGTTGCATGGAACTTGCTGACAACTCGATACAATAACATTAGGCTCATAGCGCACAATCATGTCACCAAGCTTTTCAAGCCCCCTGCATACGGTAATGATTCAGTGTCATTGCGTGCCATCATCGACCACTTTGTTTCTCATGTCAATGCGTTAGAAGCTTTGGACTTTAACGGGGTTCCCCTTCAAGACCTGTTATTGTCACATTTTATATTGGAGCTACTAGATAATGATAGTATCCGTGAATGGGAGAATCATGTTGATTCTGGGAGAATTCCCACTCTCCAGGACTTGGTTAGCTTCTTAGAGAAAAAATGCAAGGTACTGGAAATAACTGAAAGGAATGTGTCCAGGCCTGCATTACATACTGCTGTAACCAAACTTAAAGCTGAAGGTCATTCGCCTCAGAAACCCATGTTAACTACTACCAAATCTCGTTGTACATATTGTAGGAGCATTGATCACCAATTGTCGAAATGTGGTACCTTTCTCAAACTTTCGTCCACAGCCAAATGGAATTTTGTCAGGTCTCGTAAATTGTGTTACAATTGTTTGCGTAATTTCGAGCCTAATCATCAATGTTCGAAGTACTCTTGTAACACTTGTTCCCGAAAACACCACACTCTTCTTCACTATGAGCCCTCCAGTGGCACTAGTAATGATGCTTCTCAAGCTCATGCTAACGTGGTAAACACTAGTTGCAGTAACGTCGCTCGTGACAATCAATTTTCAAGGACGCTATTACCCACTGCCAAGTTGAATATATTAGCTGGCAATGGCTTACGTGTACCTGTCACTGCACTACTTGACTCTGCATCAGATTGTAACTTAATTTCGTCACACTTAATTAAGAAATTAAGACTCCACACCAAACCTATGAAGGTACACATTCACGGTGTTGGTCAAAATCAAAGCACTGCTACTGTTGTTGCTGATGTGAACGTTTTTGCCTGTGCTACTAATTGGTCTGCTAAGCTTGAATGTCTCGTGGTTCCCAATATTGCACTTGAGCTACCCGCTGCTGGTTTCGACACCTCTGAATGGAACATTCCATCACATATTGATTTAGCTGATCCTGATTTCAATTGCACTAAATCTATTGATCTTGTTCTTGGTGCAGAATATTTCTTTGACCTGTTATGTCCTGGTAAAATCATACCATTTGGTGATTTGCCCATCATTCAAAATACCTCTGTGGGTTGGGTGTTTTCTGGGAGGCTGCCCAGTGCAAGCACCTCGCAACCATCGCACGTGGTATCAGCACTTACACTCTCACGCCCTCATGTAGAACAACAGCTGGAAGCGTTTTGGAACGTTGAAGAAGTTGAAACCCCAGTGTTGTCTGTTGATGAATCCATATGTGAAGAACACATCGTTGCTACTACCACTCGCAAAGACGATGGTAGATTTGTGGTTAGACTCCCTCGCAAGGTAGACTCGGAGCCTCTAGGTGCCTCTCGCTACGCTACACTAAAACGTTTTCACTCCCTCGAAAGACGTTTGGCTCGTAACCCTGAGTTAAGGTTAGAATACACTGAATTCATGCATGAATATCTAGCCTTAAACCATATGCAAGTTGCCCCCCACCCGACTGATGGTGAAGTTTACTACATTCCCCATCATCCTGTTTTCAAGCCGCACAGTACTTCTACAAAGCTCAGAGTGGTATTTGATGCTTCGATGGTTACTACGTCTGGGTGCTCCCTTAATGATACCTTGTTGGTGGGCCCTGTAATTCAGCAGGATTTGTTCTCTATTTTGCTTCGGTTCCGTACTCACTTGATAGCGTTTGCAGCTGATCTGAGTAAAATGTACAGACAGATTCTTGTAGATCACAAAGATCGTGACTTACAGAGAATATTTTGGAGAGACTCTCCTTCAGACCCTATAGTAGAATATCAATTAAACACCGTTACATATGGTACTGCCCCAGCATCCTTCTTAGCCACTCGTGTGCTAAAGGAGCTCGCCCTCACTGATGGCACAGCCTTTCCAGCTGCCACTCAGATTGTTTTAAACGACTTCTATGTTGATGATTGTATCTCGGGATGTGATTCCGAGCATGACGCACTCATTCTGTATGATGAATTGACCCTTCTTTTGAGATTAGGTGGTTTTGAACTGTGTAAGTGGAGTTCAAACTCCATGACTCTATTAGATAACATTCCTCTTGATCATCAAGAGAAACAACAACTCCGTAGTTTCGGCGATGGTGAAGAAACAGTCGCCAGAACGCTAGGACTTTATTGGCAACCTATCGATGACTTGTTGCGGATTCAGTCACCTATCGTGAGCTGTGACACTTCAATTACCTTTACTAAGCGTTCATTTTTGTCCATTGTTGCCTCTATCTTTGACCCTTTGGGTTTAGTGTCACCTATTGTAGTTGCTTGTAAGATTCTCTTCCAAGATTTGTGGATTCACAAACTCGGTTGGGATGACCCCCTTCCAATGGAAATCACGCAAGCTTGGCTGAACATTTATAGCAATTTACCTGCGATTTCTGAGATTTCTACTCCACGTTTGATTAAGCCTGCTTCAGAAATCAAATCTATGCAACTTCATGGCTTTTGCGACAGCAGTCAGCTGGCCTATGGAGCTTGTCTCTATTTATTGTCAATTGATACCAACGACATCGTCACTGTTGCACTTGTGTGCGCTAAGTCGAAGGTTGCTCCTCTTAAACAGTTGTCTTTGCCCAGACTTGAGTTATGTGGTGCACTTTTGCTTTCCAAATTAATTGCAAAGGTGCAACCCGCTTTGAACTTACCTATTGAATCCGTCTATTGTTGGACAGATTCCACTATTGTTTTGTCTTGGTTGGCTTCGCCCCCCTCAAAATGGAAAACCTTTGTAGCCAATAGAGTTGCTGAAATACAAAGGCTTACTGTTCACTGCGCCTGGAAACATGTCTCTTCCCGTGACAATCCAGCCGACATAATTTCCCGAGGCTGTATGCCCTCAGAATTGAAAACTAATCAGCTATGGTGGTATGGTCCAGCATGGTTGAAGGCCTTTACAAGCTCCAGTACTTCAGATATCTTTGACACTCCTGTGTCTGAATTGCCTGAGTGTAGAATTTCGTGCGCAAATGTATCTAAACCTGTTGACATTGATTTTTTAAACAATTTTTCTTCCTACACAAGATTGTTGAGGGTCATAGCCTACTGTATTAGGTTTGTCTCTAATTGTAGAGATACCACTAGGATCAGTGGTCCACTCACTGCCATTGAAATTGATGTTGCACTACTTACATGTGTGAAAATGATTCAAGCTCAGTGCTACTCTACTGAACTTGCTGCTCTAATGAAGAATGAGCAAGTGCCATCCACTTCCACCATCAGCAATTTGCACCCTTTGCTTCACTCTGATGGCACTATTCGTGTGGGAGGCCGTTTGGAATTGGCCGACCTTCCATTTGATACAAAACACCAGATACTTTTGCCCAATGACCATCATTTCACTAAAGTCCTGGTCAGACATACCCATTTAAAGTTGCTTCATGGCGGGGTCCAGGTTGTGATTGCGACTATCCGACAACGCTTCTGGATACCGTCACTACGAAAACTTGTTCGTAGCCTGTCTCGCTCTTGTGTTACTTGCGTTCGCTACGCTGCACGTCCTTCTGAACAGTTAATGGGTCAACTCCCAGCTGTTCGCCTCCATCAAACCTTTCCCTTTAATCACGTTGGTGTTGATTACTGTGGTCCATTCATTATCAGGTACGGTGGCCCCAGGTCAAAGGTCTCGACTAAGGCATACATCGCAATGTTCGTTTGTATGGTTACGAAGGCTGTGCACACTGAGGTTGTCACTTCCCTCTCCAGTCGTGCTTTCGTTGTAGCCTTTACTCGCTTCTGCAGTAGAAGGGGCGTTCCCACTCAGGTGTATTCCGACAATGGTACCAACTTTCAAGGCGCACAGTCTGACCTTGCTGATCTTGGTACGTTGCTCTCCTCTGCAGATTTTCAATCTGTTGTTCAAGATTCTACGTCATCGCTACTAATTCAGTGGCACTTCATTCCTCCTAGTTCTCCGCACTTTGGTGGAATTTGGGAGGCAAACATCAAATCTTTGAAATCTCATTTAATAAGAATCATGAAGGCTCAAGTACTTACGTATGAAGAATTGACCACTCTCGTGGTGCAAATTGAAGCCATTCTAAATTCTAGACCCATTTCGCCTATGACTGAGGATCCTACTGACTTGTGCTATCTCTCGCCAGGTCACTTTCTTGTTGAACGACCTTTGAATGCCTTGCCCATTCCTGACGCTTCTGAAGTGCCCATCAATAGGTTGTCTAGATGGCAATTACTTCAACAGATTATGACTTCATTGTGGCGTAAATGGTCCACAGATCATTTACTCTCCCTTCAACAACGTCGCAAGTGGAACCGTATGTCTCCTAACCTCAAGGTTGGCACGCTTGTGCTTATTATGGACGACAATGTTTCTCCTACTTACTGGCGACTTGGACGTATTCTTGAGGTTCATTGTGGTAAGGACGGCCTAGTTCGTGTGGTCTCTCTACATACCACCTCTGGACTCTTGAAACGTCCCATCGTCAAGGTGTCTCCCTTGTTGCCGCAGAACTAAACACTCTTGTATTTTCATAAACAACCTGCCTGTTGTTTCTGTGCGGGCAATATGGTTCGGCCACTGTCTTGGCAAACCAGTTTTTGTGTTTCCCTATTTGTTTCCACTCTGTGTGGTTGTACATATCTGTATTATTTGTCTTCATTGTATTTATTCATTGTCAAGTTAGTTTTGTTTCTGTTGATTAGTTGTCATGATTTATTTGTTTTGATTGCATGTAGTATTCCCACTGCCGTGTTTCCAGTAGGATATTTTGGCTTAGAAGGTATTTTTGTATTCTAAGTTGGCGACATTGATTCATCTTTAACTTGTTTGAACTCTTTACTGTGATTGGCTGCTTTCAGCCTATCAGAGGCCTCTTTCTGGTTTTTAAACTCTCTACTGTGATTGGCTGCTTCCAGCCTATCAGAGGCCTCCTTGCTGCTTGTAGCGACCAATCACGTTTTTCTTCTTCGTTGTTCTCTTAAGTGTAGCCATGACACAATGGTGTGCTTCAACGTTGGTTGTGATATATCATCAAATATCCAGCTAATCATTTCTATAATTGGTGCTATCTTCATAGTAGCCGTGCTTAGCAATCATGTCCTATGCACATGATTCATATTTTGTTTGGGCAGTGACATTACGGTGATTTTCGATCTCATCATCACCATGCTTGATGGTGCTACGCGTCATGTCGACGAATTCTTCAATCCGCGGCGTCGGATAGTTTGTTGTAATGTGCTTACTTCTATCTTCATTTACTGCCTAACAATTTGTCTTCACGCGTATGAATAACGATGATGCTTCGTGTGATAAGTAATTCATCGTGTCTGGAAGCATGTTACAAGGCCAGGCATCATCACTAATTGGAGGTTGACGCTAGGCTAAACTGCTTTACTATTGTGACAATACCGCGCGATTGGCATATCCCGGTATTTGTATGATAACAACTATTTTGACTTCCTGCAACATCACTGGAATGGAAGTTGACGCTGAGTTTAACTGCTTTACTATTGTGACAATGCCGTGCGATTGGCGTATCCCGGTGTTTGTGTGACGGCGGCTGCTTTGACTTCCTGCAACGTCGCTGGAATGGAGGTTGACGCTGGGCTTGACTGCTTTGCTATTGTGGCAGTGCCGCGCGATTGGCATATCCCGGTATTTGTATGATAGCAACTACTTTGACTTCCTGCAACATCACTGGAATGGAAGTTGACGCTGGGTTTAACTACTTTACTATTGTGACAATACCGTGCGATTGGCATATCCCGGTATTTGTATGACAGCAACTACTTTGACTTACTGCGTTTCACACATAATTTGTTTTATTAACAATTCATTTTGGGCTTACAGTATCGGCGCATCACTGTAAGTCAGTCCTGGTTCGACGACACATTCTCGTTCCATGCGACCTGTTTTTTCATTATTTGTTGCAACTCCACTTGTGTTGCATATTTAAATTATATCATTCTATGGAACCGCCGTGTATTGCATGCCGTTCTATGATGTACTGATCTGCAGCTACGTTCAAGACAATATGTGTGTTTTAGGCTCAAGACGTAACGTGTGTTAATTCTTTGAGTGTTTCTTCAATTGTGTAAATTTGTGCTAGTGTTTCTCATATGTTTATGTGTCACCTTTGGATATTATGTTTATGTGCCATCTATTTGATAATATATCTTATTATTAGTTAGTGGTGGTGTCGTGTCCTTTATGCCTTCCTGGATTTCCTTATTTAGTGACAATAATATTGTCTGGTCCTCCACATGTTTGCTAAATTGTCAAGCGACCTTTGTAAAGTCAACCCTTTGTATTATCACATCATTATCTAATGCTTTGGCCAACAAATTTTTATACATTGTCCACTATTACCAGAATACTCTTGGTGGGTTGTTGACTTCCCGCGTTGGCCAATACAGCAGGCTTTTACTTGCATTCGAGCTACAACATAAAAATTAAAATTTGCAGATCTGAATTGAAACTGTGAAACACAAATAAAACGGCTGTACTTTATTTTTAAGTGCAAGGCTACAGAAATTCAGGAATCTGGAATAATGGCAAAACTTGCAAATGAATCTTTGAGATAACAAGAGTAGATATTGAAGAACACAAGTAAAGATCAGCGCATGTTGACACATTGCGACAATATTTACCTTCACGTCCAGTTTGGAGTGTGAGCTTGTGAAACTCGCCTCAGGCAACTTCCCCTGTTAGGATTCTCCTAATTGACCACCGTGGAGAAAACCCATAAGCACAGCTCGGTATCGCCCTTCACAACACTCTGGGGCCATGTCTCCAGAATGTAGAAGTTGGTCAGGGGCAGTCGCAGGCAGAACTTTGTTGGGGGGTCATCCGTCCTATTTTTATAACCCCCTGACACTACAGCCCTTGAAGAGCCTAGGCCTACCAAGCGACCGCAGCCCAGCCATTTGGCCTGCAGATATTGGGGTGACGCGTGGTCAGCACATCGGGTCCCCTCGGCCGTTAATCTTGGTTTTTGTGACCGGGGCGCTGTCTCACTGTCAGATAGCTACTCAATTGTCCTCACGAGGCTGAGTGCACCCCGTTCGAGCCCTCACGTCAGTTTCTAAAATCGATGACGGAGCCAGGAGTCGAACCCGGGGCCTCCGGGTGAGAGGCAGACGCACTACCTCAACACCACAGGGCCGGCTCTTATTTTTATATATATTTAATTTTTACTGGTAGCATGTCGCATAATATCATAAGGACTAAAATTCGTATAGTAAATAACCTATTAGTTTTATAAAAACCGAGGAGAGGGTCGAATAGACTCTAGAAAGAAAACACACATAATAACATTTAAATCTATTTATTGTAGGTATCTGATCAAAGAACAAACTCCAATCGCCTTGTCTTCATTTTGGCAAACCGATCAATTACTTTCTCCACACTGACTTTCGTTGACCGATGGCAATGTAACAGAGCCAGCCTTCTTCCGACATTCGGGGCCGTAGCCAGTCCTTCAGCCTTCGCAATGTGCGCTCGGGAGTGGCGTTACTCACAGGCAAGACAAGACACCCGAAAGCATCTGATGCTGATAAGGGCTGGCCAGTCGGGCGCCGGGGCCGGGCTCGGGCTCCGTCATAGGAAAAGCATTTTTCGTCCACTGGATGGATGCGTCATCGCGTCGCTTCTCTCCCGCAAGTTTTATGCCCAATGGGACACGGCAGATTGGCATCGAACTCGGGTCTTATCAGAGAAGACCAGGCCCATGATTCTGCCTAGAGTCGAACCATTGATCTCTGAGGGGGAACAGCTACAGGGAACCCGAAGAGCAATGTTATAATGACATATAATAATATAGCATGATTTCACGGCTAGAATGTGAATATCATAGCTGTTTAAAGTGAATAATTGTAAGAAAATGCAAACATATGTACGTTTTGGATGGCTAAACGTATGAAGGCAAGCCAGCTTGACATTTTACTAATCGCAGCCAGCAGAGGGGCGTGGATTAGTGACGACGAAGGAACTCATTTCGTCTGGACCGCCAGGACAGCTCGAAATTAATGACTCTGGGGTTCACCAGTAGACAACGCTTGAGACCGGAGAGGGGGTAATTGTCCACAGAAATTAATTGATTACAGCCAATTGGAGCATTGAAATGGAGTAAAACTTACACCAAGGTGAATATATTCTAGGAGAGATAATTTAGGAGTGGTCTCACGCCTAAATTAAAGCCTATATCTTGAAATGAGCCTGTGAACACTAGGCCTACGCGCAAGAGGAATGATTTGGAGACCCGCACGAGGGGATTTACCAGGCTGGCGTCATGACGCTATGGAAGAAGGTAATTAATTGTAATTAATTGGCCGAAGCGATCGCTTGCACGCGAGTGATTATGGGACCTCCACACCTAGACAAACGAGGTGTATACGTCATTTTGGATGGAAATGCATTATTTCAAGAAAGGAGTAGTACCCGTATCTCCAGTGGACTACGTTTTACGAGAAACCTTTATATAGGGGGAGCAGCGAGACCATCTCCAGTTCATCTCCAGTTCGTCTTGACTCAACACGTAACTAATACGCTGCAGGAAAGTGCGCGGAATGTTAAAGTATCGACGCTCAAGTATATTTGAAGAACAATGGAAGCACATCAAACAGCTTCTTAATAGTAATCATGAATCGCATAAGATTTAATCTACAGCAGATATTTATCCGTTATCATACGCAAGTATAAGTTCGCTACAGCGTAGGAATAATTTAGGATGTTTTTGGACAGTGAATATACCAGGAGGTATTGTCATAGTTTTAAATGACACATTATCGTCAGGATCACTACAATTATGGGAGCCTGGAAGGCATCAAAAATAAACGTGACAGTGAACTGAACAGTATTGAAGGTGACAAGAATCGAACGCACGCACACGCAAGATAGACTTTCACGGAGACCAGCGGTTGTCGTAGCTGCATCGCATCTCTGAGGTCAGGCGGTAGTAGGAGTCCAATTAAGGATCCACATGTGAAATAGTGCGAGAAGTGTAAATAAGTTTTATTACAGTGATTTCAAAAGTGTTTATGTGTATTGTGAAATAATATGTATTGTGTTAAAATGAGAAAAGCCAGTGATAAAAATATTATTACCATGTGTCGTGTGAGATATAGCATGATGGCTTAGACCAAGCATCATGGTAGGCTCGTGGCTGGTGTGCTGGAATAATCCACGAAAATGAAAAGTGAGTGCAAATTTAAAATGTTAATGTAATTAGATAGTTCACCATACAACGAAGCATCACTTTAAGACTAAGATGTAACCGTCACTTGTGTACGAGCTTTCACCACTCGTATTTTGGTAGAATATGGCTTGGAGGGTGATTTGTTTCGGGCCATTCAGGCCTAAGAGAGTGATGAATGTAACGGTAACGTTAAATATTAATAATAATAATAATAATAATCTGGGGTCGGTAACAGTAATAAGTAAAGTAATAGGCATTTCAGGCCTAAAGAACGTTCAAAGTGTGTCATGTCTAATATAAAGATACTGTATTTTGTAAACAGTAAGAAAGTAACGTAAAATATATCGAGATATGAGAGTTTTTCAGTGTCAGTGAATTGTTGAATGAATATTTAATATGGTAAATTCTCAGGATTGTATTTGAGAACCATTAAGGTAATGTAAGCCAGTAAATTTATGCTGTTTTAGGAGCTATTTAAAGCTTTGGCTTAAGAGTAATTGCAGAGAGGACATGAGTGCTTTAATATTGAGTCATCTATGAGAAGTATTGTTTGAGCCGCATACCGCGAGCAAAGTAACGTAGAATCAAGTGATTTACGTCGATGAAGTTGCGGGGACCATTCTAACATAGCTTGCACGTTAGGCGGAAAAGTTGGCTAATCTACAAGATAGTATTGCCTTGGAGCATACTTGTATTTTCGCAGCGAGTGGTACGGAGGTTATCTGTATCCACGGCTCGCAGGAATTATGCCACGAGGGATACTCTTCGAGACCCTGCGTGAGCCATGTATTAATTGATCTGCCCTGAGAGGTTAGAATCAAGTTCGACGTATAGGAAACGCAGATTTCCTTATTATTATTTTAGGCAGCTGCTGATGAGAAATCTTGGATTCTCAATCGTGATGCGCGCCCGAAGTCACTAGTATCGCCACAGAACGGCAAGGCTATTACAGGATCCATCCCCTGCCATGAATGTTAATTAGGAGCCGAGTTGAGCCCATTACACTATAAATGTAGGTGTTAAATAATTAGAATGATTCAATTACTAGAGGCAACACTCATTGTAACTCCATTGTACTGCAATTGTAAACAAAGTTGACCTTGCTAGCAGCCAAGGGGGGTGGTATGTAGACCACGAGGACGGCGGCCATCTTGCTCGGCCAGCTGGAACTAATTTTATTGCCTGCTTGAAAGGGAGGTCTGTTGACCTGTTCCCTTTATTTTAGAAGCATAGTGGGACACTGAAGAATCTCGATATTTCGAAATGTAATTAAGATGTGATTGTTGTGATGATGCCAATTGAATTAAATGATGTGTTTCAACACACATACCTTGTTGGATCGTTGTGATCGGATAATATTTGGCCCAGTTATTCTCTGAGGAGGAACGCTGAACCAAATAAATATAGGCATCTTTTTAAAGTGAATTTTTGCCCAGTTCACACTAATTTATGCAGACGGGTAGGTGATTTCTATGACATGATACGTTTGTAACGATAATAATTTCGACCAGACCCAGAAAATCGTTGTATGGTGAAACTATAAACATTTCTATCCATGTATATTTTGGAAGGGAAAACGTACCACTTTAGCGTTTCATATTGATGGGAAAAAGAAGACGATTCACACGACACAACACTTGTTAAGTAAGGCATAAGGTAATGAATTTATGTCAATGAAAGTAAATGCCCGTAAAAAAAAGGATTAATGTTTAATTATTGAAGAATTAATGTCATTTAAAGTAACATGACTATTGTGTTGTGATACTCCAGTATATGTTAAATTGTGCCACGGGAAGAACACTATGGACACTCGTAGATGTCTGAGAGTATCAATGATAGGATGCTAGAAATAGATTTGAGTGCAGTGAAGCACTAATTAAGAAGAGACTCACAAATAACCTTGATTTTCATTGTGGGAAGTAAATGTAAAATATCCTTTGTTTGTATTTTTGTTGTATAGCCATGATTTTATATCATTAAATGTTGTATTTAGGATTATGTTGTTTCTTTCATGTAGAGTAGTTACCTGACAGACTCAAATCCTGAACATGTGGTCGTATGGTGGGCATGAACGTCCCATACCTCGAAAGACCGTGAGTTAGCTGGGATACGAACACATGTTCCATATGATGACAATTGGGTACAGTATACACTAGAAGCGTTTGATCTAAAAATGTCAAAATTGGAACTGTCAAGTCAAACCTTTTTACTCTTCCCTCTCTCTCCTCTGCCTTTCTCTTTCATTTTTTTCTTTCTCATTTTCTTTTTTTTTCTATTTTTGAAGACCGTTTGGGGGGAGGGGGAGGATGGCCCCCGTACCTCCTCCCCCCCTCTCCCCCCTGGGACCGCCCCTGAAGTTGGTAGCTACTTATACAAGTAGATTCTCCATCGGATAGTTGGGTGAATGTCTCGAATGAAGCCTACTGATGTGTGGATGAGCAATGTCTTCATGTGTTATTTTGGTGTTATTTTACAATTTTCATGTAGCCTACTCTCACGGTAAATCGTTGCATCTTCGTGGGTGAGTTGGAGGAATATGACTTAGTACTGGGAGCCAATGAATTGGAGTAGGCCAGAATTTTCCCGAGATCAGACAGTGTTAGTAAGTGTTATTATCTCGAAATGCGAGATGGTGACGCAGTGGTTAGTAATGTTGGCTGTCACCCCTGATGTCCGGGTTCTATTCCCGAATCTGTCATGACATTTAATTCTCGTCTAAAGCAAAACATACAAGAGGTGCTTTCAGTTCCCAACTCAATCATCCTGGAAGTGGTTTTCCGTAGTTTCTCACTTCTACTTCAGGCAAATGTCGGAATGGTACCTTCAATGATCCTTGTCTCAACTACAAGTACACATACTAATACAGCCAATCAGCCATCACAATAACACAAGTCATCAGACAAATTCCACACACGTCCTAGTACACGGGGATACATGAACACGATGTCGCAAAGCCCCTAAATGATTAGACGACAACAATCTCTTTATCCAAACCAGGGAACAGTATTCAGTGACAGATTAGACGAAGTCAACAGCTGAACAGCAGAGAGTAATGGTGTTGGACCCTAAGTGGAACCACAACGTTTCCACAAAATGATGCTCTGCAGTTTTGCGGTTGTCAGTAGTATTTGTTAGAAAATCTTTGAAAGATAGCGTTCTCTCAAGAGTTTCAGCCCGTGTAAACAGTACATATATAAAAAGAAATTTACAAATGTATACAAAATATTATTGTCTCACTCTGGTGAATTAGTGGTAGTTTGATTCACGACCAATGCAGTCGGATTTTGAAGGGTGGCAAAACCCCATGGCACTCCTAGCAGATTACCTAAAGGTTCCACCTGGTGGCTTATGTCATACGATGATATTAATAAAACAATAATATTAATAATAATTTCTACATTCCCCATTTTATGAGTTCGGGGACGAGGTGAGTTAAGTTTCTATGTGGCAATGGTTTTCACGGCTGGATGACATTCCCGATGCCATCCTCACCACAGGGCTTGATGGCAAACGAAATGAAATAAGGCAAGGGGTTGGAAGAAAGCGGCCATGGCTTATTAGGAAGTACCGTCCTGGAAAACCATTTCATACGGGCTGACTGTGGGATTTGAACCCTCTGGCCTTGCACGTTATTGCGCGTACCCATCCAGGTTACGATAACAATAATATATACAGTATACAATAATAATAATAATAATGTTATTTTGAAAGGTATGAATTGAAGATAAGCAATTTTTTTAAAAGTATTTTGTATTTTGAAATGTATTTTAAAATACTATTTTGTATTTTGTATTTTCAGGAATTTTATAAGTGTATTTTGTATCTAAAATACTTTTGAGTGAGTATTTTATATTTAGTATCAAAAATACATTTTGGGAATATTTTGTCCAACTCTGTTCACAACGGGACTTCTATTGAACATGACTACAATCACAAAGACTCGTCAATATTCGAATATCGCGCTTCTGATTAGTACGTTGTAAGTGACGCAGCCGTAAGCGTTGGCCTTCAAAACTCTAGATAGCGGGTTCGATATCGGCTGAGTCTAATGGCATTTAAGGGTTTCAAGTGTGGAAATCTCGAACCAGTAGGTTTATTTGCACGTCAAAGATCCCTCGAAGGACCAGATTCGAACACGCGAATGTGAATTTGCATTCTTCATTCTCTCACTATGATTTTATTCTATTCAATGGTGGCTATCATCAGTGGGTTTCCAACAAAATTACAGTATGTTTATTCACCAACATTCTGAAGCTAGGCCTGTCTCGTAAAATTCTATTAACGGTATGACATTATAATTATTAATTCCTGGGCTAATCATTCAATAAATTTCGCTTGGATCGCCCGTGCACTGACTTCTTTCTAAGTTAAGAGCTGTTTAGGAAGCATAACATCACCGTATTCTTCTGAGTTTCTCCCAAGAGGGAATATATAGTCTATTAATTATCAATGCTTTCTGTTGTTACCGGTAATTTATCTAAAGTCATATACATAGTTTTGATAGACTACTGGAACCGTACCATACACGAAGAATGGTAACTTGTAATTTTTGCAACCTTCACAAACACCCTCACTCCCCGAAAGTACGCCTGATATCTACGGCTTTACAATGTACCGGTACGGAAATTTCATCACGCTTTTACAAATGCCTATTTTCCTTGGTTTGACGGTTGAGAATACTGTTGTTGCTCTCCAACTATTTAAAATAGTATCCAAGAAGTTTTATTGAAGAGATGAACCCCCAAAACATCCACTCGAATACGGCCATGATCAGGCGCATACCGAGTGGGGTGAGTGACATAATCTCCCCGCCGGAATGTCAGATTTAGCATCCCTCTCACTGTCGGTGTCCTGGAGCCACTCACCCTGGGGCGTCATCATCTCGCGGGCTTGGGTGGGCACGTGCCACTTCAGAATGAGACTCTGCCCACCCTGTTGACCCCCAGATTACTTTGGAATCGGATATAGGCTAAACTAATCACAAATACGTATAGTACGATCCATTTAACATCCTTCAAATTCCTATCTCTGCTCAGTTTTGACTGATGCTTATTCTCAGATACCGTACCATGGCCAGGCGCGGATTCAAGGGGGGGGGGGGTCACGGGGGTCATGACCCCCCCCCCCCCCCCAACGGAGACCAATTTTTTTTTTGCAAACTCAAAAAACGAAAACACAATAACCAGACAAATAAAACTTAATGAATTTTAACTGAAAAACAGTTTTTTTTTTTCATTTTATTCATTACTGAAAATATCTTTATTGCAATTATTATTTCTATTACAACTGTACATATTTACAAATTCATACCTGTTATATAAAAACGATTATTTATGTAACAAAATCAACTCGTCTATTCTGTTTAGTAAACCTTGTAATTACAGAATCGATGTTTATAGTGATGTCACGATGAATGTGCAGCAATGCACGGATAGGAATTTGGGGCTTTTTTCGCACCGAAAAATTTTACCGACGTCCCAACTGCAAGCCTGGGTGGTAATTTAAGCTGTGACTTTCTCCATTTGTCGGTACTAACTCGACTTGTCGAATCTGCAACGTACCTTGATACTTTTCTGGAAGCTCGATGTAAAAGTCGCCAAACACGCCTTTCAATGTGCACGAATAGGAAATTTCTATCCATGTAGCTTGCAAAAAAAATTGGTCTGGTTTTGTACGTTTGGTTATTTTGTGATTGCGTTTTTAGTGATACCATTTTTCTTAACAATTTCGATTCTCTGACCCCCTCCAAAGCCAAACTCTAGATCCGCGCCTGACCATGGCTGTCTACTCAGCGATATTTATAGGCTATAATTAGGATGACTGTCGTAAATAAATGCAGTGCCCAATTAAAAAAACTAATTATGTCAATTTTGGTATTTCTGCCTAGCCTATATAGGCTATCTGCCACCCCTCGTGTTCCCCCGAAGTAAAATGTTCTATTGTAGCGACGCTACTGCACTTACAAGGCAGTCTATACTTATATTGCAGTCTACATCCACCAGTCTCACCTTCCAAAATATTTTGTGGGTACACATCTGATCATAATCCATGATGCAGTCTCCGCAATATTATCAGCAATAATATGAGTGTATTTCTTAGCAATGGTCCAAAATGGTCGAAGCAGATCGAATAATCGAAAAATACATTTTGGTTTTGATATTGGTCATTCTCCCGTTCTGTGTCGATAGTTGCAGTCGATAGAATTCTCCTCCGTTTATCTGATACCATAAGTCATATCGAATCGTGCGGTCCTGTAGGATAGGGGCGAAAGGAGCAAAGAGAGCCGTAAATTTATCAAGGACGTAATTGACATTACACGACATAAGATATAAATATAGGGTGACCTTCGTCTGATGAAATATGTGCGTACGCCATTAGCAAATTTATGTCTCTCATTAGTGTTCGGTGTCTTACTGTGCTTTTACGGCACCTTTGTGTTTTTGTTAAGTATCGTTTGGGATGTTTCAATATATGCATGTAATTGAATGGAAAATAAACTAAATGGTCCCTATTTATAATGATGACTCATAATGCATGACAAATTGTTTCATTTGCGTGAAGGTTCTTGTCCGTATCAGCTAGCAATTTTGACATTTGGAGGTTAATTTTAGGTGAGAGTGACATTTCCGCAATTCTGAGGCTTCTCAAGGGATGCTGAAATTTATATTCTGAGTACAGCGATGTATTGTAATTAATCTTTAAATATGAATATAATATCACTTCTGTTTACTTTGTTCACCATCTGCAACGATACACCTAACCTTGTGAAAGTACACTTTTATAAATATCAAATATATCTTGTAAGGGTTGGGGATATTCTTTAATGGAGGTGACTAATTCTAAAATCATACACAGCAGATAAGATGTTTCCTGTGTTTGAGATGAATTTTCCTGTCTGTAATCTGTGTTTTGTTCTCTGATAATAGCCGAGTTTGTTGGTGAAGTTTTCCTGTTCAGTTGCAAGGCTTATTTCTGCAAACTAAGTCAGTTTCTGGTGTTTGTGCAGCTGTCCACTTTAAAACCTGATGAAGGAACAGTTGTTAAAGAACAGCTGTTAATATGACTTCAGTGTGGAAACGGTTGCAGAGAGTCAACAAACGAGCAGCTAAGTTCCAGTTCACTGTCTCGTATCATCAAGTGACAGTTGAAACCACGCCAAAATGGTAAGATGGAGCTCGGAGAAAATGCACCAGGAAATGAGTGTCTAGCTTTTTATGTTTCTATGTGAAAGATTTGCATAATTCAGGAACAGGGTATATACCTCACACATTGTAGTGTCTCTGCTTGCCCTCGTAAAATTTCTTGGATTGAGGGTACTTTTCACATGGATGGAAAATACGTGCTGATTATTGAGAATGATTTAACAATACTGTTTGAGACCATGTGTAGCAAAATTAATATTCTTTTTGGGGAAATACTGAAATGATAGCATAAAATAGTCTCATCATATACTAGCTCCTGTGTGCTATCTCACTTTAGTCCAGTGTAGGCCTACTCCTTGTTTTAGTGGTGGGGTCAGAGCAAGAGCTTGGGAGAGTTTTGCCGAGATTCAATCCAAAGACTACAGTAGACACATGTGATGAAATAATATTGAAAGCCATTGTATGAAGAATTTTGGATATCAGGGTGGATGAAATTATCATTCACCTTCCCAATTCATCCACATCAAACTCTGAAAATGATGATGATGACGAGAGGGACATTAGAGGAAGGATGGAAGGTGTCGAACCCTTGCCGAGCGACTGAGATTTATTTATTCATGTGAATTTGCTAGCGACAATGCATCAAAACAAGTTTGTTTTTGAAATTTCATTCCATCTCTTTGCATCATATTGTTGAGACATAATAATTTGTGTATTGACTGGGCAGACCATTTATTTTTTTATTGTAGCCTAAGGTAACTGTACCGGTTTTCGTCACTGATCCAGTCTTCGTCACTCTCGTATATAAGTACAAAAAATAAGCATGTCAACGGGTCTTTCTCAACGCACGAAGTCTTACGAGATGCGTCATACCTTGCTTGCGTCAAACATCTCCTGTGAGCTGAGCTGTCTTGACACGCCATTTGCTTCTCGCATGTGCTAAGCACGCGCGCGAGTTAATTATGTGCATGCGTGTTATGTTCCAACATTTTAAAATGTTACAAGTGTGTGATATAGTTGGTAATTGTTTCTGTAACATATGTGATTTATTATTTCTTGCTCACGTGCCTCGTGCCTAGTTTTGTTAGAAATGCCGGTGACGAACACTGGATTTAAAAAAATGCACTTTACCAATGCTCGTCATTTGTGACGAAAACTGGCACATTGTCATTTGTCCTTGCAAGACCTAACTAACAGCGGCAATATACTTATAATGTAGCTCTAAAGTACCCTCAACCCCCCCTGGCACTATACAGCCCATGACGGGCTAAGGCCGACCAAGCGACCGCTGCCTAGCCATTTGGCCTGCAGATATTGGGGTGACGCGTTATCAGCGCGTCGGGTCCCCTAGGCCGTTAATCTTGGTATTCGTGATCGGGGCGCTGTCTCACTGTCAGATAGCTACTCAATTGTCCTCACGAGGCTGAGTGCACCCCGTTCCAACCCTCACGTCAGTTTTAAAATCCCTGACGGAGCCGGGGATCGAACCTGGGGCCTCCGGGTGAGAGGCAGGTGCTCTACCCCAACACCACGGGGCCGGCCTCTAAAGTACCCTGTATTAATTAAATTATCATTTGATCATCGTGTCCAGTAGTTGTCATAGCTGACGAACTTTAGAGCACATTTGTGACGAACACTAGTGCACGATAATGTTAATGTTTGTGTTAACGTTTCGCAACCAATAAACATTTACAGGGTATTGTTATTATTACGTAAGTCTCTCTTCTTGACTGCCGCACCTCAGTAGGCCTAGGTTTTTTTGGCTAGGCGTGCTACAGAGGATTTTTTTATTTTTATTGTGATGATAAATAATATATTATTCTAAGACTAAATCTTTGCGTTCAGACAATATGTTAGATAGTTATTGTTGTTTTAAGGGGCGGGACTACGAGGTCATCTGTCCCAGGCAATATGTCGATACGCACAGTTCTGAATTATGATATTGAGCAAATGGAAGCTGCTATTAAGGCTGTTGTGGAGGACGGCATGAGTATTAAAAAGGCCGCGGAGAGGAATGGTGTTCCGAGAAACACCCTCTCGGACAAAATTAAAGGAAAATCTCCTAGAGAGAGGAAAATGGGGCTAAGTTCCATTTTAACAAAGGAAGCTGAGGCTAAGCTAGTTCAATGGGTAATCTCACTACGAAAAGCGGGGTCCCGGTAACAAAGGACGATTTGCAAAAGCGTCCAGTGCCTTACACAAGAATTGAAGAGGGACCTTCCTTTCAAAGATGGCCGCCAGGAAGGAAATGGCGTGAATCTTTCATAAAAAGAAATCCAGGTCTATCTTTTAGGAACCCCTCAAAATTTGACAGTAAGCCATGCTGCAATTACAGAACATCAAAATAAAACCTGGGTTTCAGAAGTCTACAGCTATTATGTGGAAAACGACTTCCGGTCTATTTTGTCAGACCCTCGGCGACTGTTCAACGCTGACGAGACGGTTTTCTTTCTCAATCCGAAAGGTAACAAAGTGCTGGCGAACAGGGGTTACAAGACAATATATCAGCAAGTGAATTCGGATGAGAAAGAATGCATGACGGTACTTCTAACAGGCAATGCCCACGGCGATATTTCTCCTTTCCTTGTAGTGTTCAAGTATGAACGTCTGCCGCAAGACATCATTCTTGCCTCAATGCCAGCACACTGGGGCATTGGCAAATCGCCAAACGGGTGAATGACGGGGGGAAGTGTTTTACGAATTTCTCAGTAACATATTTCATCCTGGGTTGGTTGAGAAGGAGATTCCTCTCCCTGACATTATTCATAGACGGGCACTTCTCACACTTGACCATACATACTAGTAAATTTTGTGAGGATCATGGAATTGTTTTGGTCGCTTTACTACCTAATGTCACACACGTACTTCAACCCACTACTAAAGACTGCCTGGAAGAAAAATGTACAAGAGTGGCGAATTCAGAGGGTTTCTATGGCAACAATCGGTGTTAGGCCTCGGCGAATGGTCATTTTCCGGGCTGTTATGCCGTGGTCTCACTTGTTTAGAGCAGAATTACGATATTTTCCTGCTCGTATGTCTTCTACCCACCAATCCCGCTTCCCGTTGCCGTCTCTTTTTTTTTTTTTTAATATTCCATTTTTATTAAAAAACATAATTACTGGTACTGTTTTATTCATAAATATTAGCCTCCAAGTCGATAAATCGGTGTATTACGCATCAATTGACAGAAATGCATTATAAACAGCAGACAAGGAAAATTAACAATGTGACGGCAATTGGTGCAAACGGGTGACGAATATAGGAAAAATCCAAATACATCGTCCCGAACACTGGCGCAAAAACACACTTTTATAAAAAATACGTCATTTTTCCTAAAACGAATATCTTTGATATTTGGTCTTTCCTAGTGTTTGAGTAGAGTTTGAGGCTAGGTACAGTGCTTTTGTTGATTAAATTTACCAAAATGTGTACGGTGTATATGATTTCTTGTCTAAATCTCCTTTAACATGACGACCATTGGTGCATTTACCTTAATTCAATATGGGTCCAATTGCTACATTTTTTTTTTCTTTTTTCTTTTCTTTCTTGTCAATGTACGGTACATTACGGTACCATTTGCCACAGAGTACAACTGGACAAAGCTAAAACATGGCAATAATAATTATAATGACACACTGGTTTGTTTGGCTGTTCAGCACTAAATATTTTTGTTACCACAACATAACTGTGTATTATCACAATAGTTAAGTGTCGTGAGACAGTGAGTGTGCATGGCGCTATCATGACACTTTGTTTCTGTATTAACTGAACTAGATCACTAACCCAAACTTCTTTCAGATTTGAGGGATAATCATTAGTCATGAGTATTATATACACGGTGTTAAAGGTATAATAACATAAAATTTAATGACTTGAGAAATAATGGAGATATTTACTGGCAGTTTGTTTCTACAACTAGGGTAACTCAAATGTTTTCTGTGTTCGCTTGCGGTGGTACCACATGCGCACGCGCGTAACTGCATTGTTCACGAGAAGCGTGCCAGTAGCCATGTGGACTCCACAGCAGAAGGTGTTCTGTGTGCTTTCGCTCGTGGAGCTAAAATCCGTTACACTAGTACAAATTAGATTTTGGCGTGAGTATGGACTATTACCAACTGATGATGTTCCCACTTACGTAATAACAATCAAAAAATGGGACAGGTGCCTTCGAGAATCTGGGAACTTGCTGTCGAACTCGGGCCGCCACGTCAAGCACGCAGTTTCAGAGGCTATTGCTGCTTTAATCCGTGAGTCCTTCAAGCGGAGCCATCGTAAGTCAATTTGATAAGCAAGTAGGCAGTTACAGTTAACTCATTCGTCAGTACACGATGTCGTCCACAAAAGATTGCGCCTACGGGCGTACAAACTGCAGCTTCGTCAGAAAATCAAACCTTAGGACAGGCCGATAAGGAAAAAATTCACGGAGGCAATTCTGGCAAAAATTGATGGAAACGAGGCATTCCTCGATTCGGTCTGTTTCTCGGACGAGCTTACATTCCATATTTCCGGCATGGTAAACAAGCACAATTGTCGCCTTTGGGGAACTGAACTCCCCCCCAACGTAGTGATAAGAGTTGGAACGGGACTCTCCGAATGTGAATGCGTGGTGTGGATTGTTAAAGGACAAGTTTATTGGCCCATTCTTCTTCGCGGCGCCTACAGTTACCGAGTCTTACCTAGACATGTTGGAGCAGTATGTTGTGCCTCAACTTCCTCGTGACGTGATATTTCAGCAAGATGGTGCACCATGCCATTATGCAGAACTTGTGGGTGATTTTTTGAATCGTTAGTTCCCAGATAGCTGGATTGGGAGAGGTAGTCAAACAATTGCTTGGCCCTCTAGAAGCCCCAACATTACGAACTTGATTTTTTCCTGGGGGGGGGGTTCAATAATCAAGTGTACCAGTCACCAGTTCGTGATCTACCAGATCTGCGTCATCGCATTACTGCATCGCGAATGTTACGCCTACAATGCTGCAGAACACTTGGAGAGAAGTGGAATACAGATTAGATGTCTGTAGCGCAACTAATGGTGCGCATATGGAGATGTATTAGGTATGTAAAGAAACATTTTGAGTTACCCTATTCGTAGAAACAAACCGCCAATAAATATCTCCACTACTTCTCAAGTTATTAAATTTTATATTATTATACCTTTAACCCGGACTTGTACTGTATATTCATCTGATTAATTTGCATTAGATGTCAAATATTTGCCTTCTTTTTCGTATTTATTGGATACCGTTCATAGTGGTGCACAGTTTATAGCCTTGTTTGTTTAAATTGCTTACTTGTTTAAATGTTCTGGGCAGTGACACAACATCAATCAATACAATTTTTAATTGATTAGATGAATGTGTGATGGATATTAATCGAATCAGCTGATTAAAAACTCTGCAATGCAGCTCAGCTGTTTCAAGCTCCTGCCATATCTGTCGTGTAAGGGGTTGTATCGTTGAAAGACATAAGAATGCTATCCTCACACCAGAAATCACAGAGATTTGTAATAATGATAAAACAAAACAAACTTATTTTTGCTGTCTTGAATATCTTCAGATGATGATGATGATGATGATGAAAGGACATTAGGGAAGGATGGATTAAAAAAAAAAAGGTAAAATGACATTGTAAGTTAATGACTTTATCACTTCAATCTTAAATTGAAGATTTATCAATCTTTGGGAAATGAAATTAGTAGTTAACATGCTCTAATATTGGAAGAAAATCATTAATATTTTGTTGAATATACAATTTTTTTTTACTCCCGCTTGAAGTCTGGATCTACTGGATAATACCATACCACGCTGGCAAAAATGAAAGAATAAGTTGGCAGTGAAGTGTCATATGAAAGAATACTGATCCCTAACCCATCAGGATGCATGCTCTCATTTGTAACGTATGGGCACGCGCTGGGTTGCTGTATAATTACTATGATAAATAATATCGAGAAAATCCGTCAATCAATACCATTTTTTTTTTTCATACTTTAGGGTACATGTTTCAAGCTCATAAAGCCCTTCTTCAGCCCTTTTACGTCAAAACATTCATGCAATGATCACCCACCATATCAACAATCATTTCATCATAAATATCATTAAAACTATACAAAACATGATAAATACTTTAAAATACTATTATAAAACACCTATGTGTTCAGTTGCGTCATGTTTTACGACTCGAAATTTGTTCTTAAAAATACACTTCAAAAAAGTTTGTTTCTTATTGAAGTAAGCTTGTAATTGTGTTTTACAGCTTAGAATGTTGAGCTGTTTCATTCTTCTGAATTAAAAAGGGGGGGCTGGTTGTCAATCGATGACGGAGATCCTCGGCTCAATTAAACAAAAATTGAGTCCTTTGAATTTTCTGATGTTACTCATAACACATGTGTCTGTCCAAAAAGAAAAGAAAAACTAAATCAATTTAAATACAATTTAACGTCTAAACTACTGGTAAATTAAAATGGTAAAAGCTTACATCAAACGGCCGGGGACCAAGAAATCGAGATAAAATCCATGTCCAAGTCCATTGATTAAAAGGAAAAACTGCGAAATGAGGAAAACAATGATAGAAATTTTAAAATTTTAGATGGGGGGCTTCATTCATTCCATTCCTGACCCGGTCGGAGACTGGAAGCAGGCTGTGGATTTTCATTTTCATTCATATCTGCAGCATGCGGTCCGAACGATGCATTGTAGGCTTACCTTGTTCACATCTGGATGGAGTTCAATGGCTGAATGAAACGAGCTGTGTGCTGCAATAAGATATTGTGGAGGGAGAAGGAAGAAGGGGAAGGGGGGTAAAGACTGTGTCACGCGTGCTGTTGTTAAAAGCTCTCTAAACAGAAACATAGTCCTAGGGACAGATGTTGCTATATCAGTCTATGGTGGTTTTTTGATCTTCGTTTTAATTATGTGATCTGATAACACATCATATAGAATGTTAGTTTCAAAATAGATGTCTTTAAGGTTTTCTGCTGTGCTGTGTTTATCTCCATTTGCTCGAACACGTTCATTATTGTGACTTTATTCTCGAAATGAAGGATATGGAGGTCTTTATCTATATCTGTAAAAGTACGTCCTGTTTCTTGCATGTGGTTTGCTACTGCTGAAAATTTTTTGTGTTTTACTACATTTAAATGTTCCCCATATCTCGTGGCGAAATTCCTGCCTGTTTGACCAATATAGTCTACTTTACAATAGTTGCACTTCAGCTTGTAAAAACCTGATCTATTGAATTTACTATCCTGATTAATTTGTTTAGAATTAAAAAGTTTTTTCTAATTAGTGCTGTCCGTTTTATAGGCAATTTTACAGTCGTTTTTCTTAAAGATGTTTGTGATCTTGTACGTTAATCTATTGGTAAATGTGAATAAGGCATATGATGATTTATTTCTGTTATCTGGTTGAAGTTTAGTTACTGGTTTGCTTTTGATCCTGTGGATGACGTTGTCTACATACTTTCTATGAAATCCATTGGCATGTGCGATTTGATAAATTATGGACACTTCTGTTTAATCTCTCTTATTGGTATGCTAAGAGCCCTATTGACAAAACTTACGAGGGCTGCTCTTTTGTGAGCTTCCGTATGATGGGACTCTTTTCTGATGATCGTGTCTGTCTGGTTCGGCTTCCTGTATCTGTACTAATAATAATAAAGCTGAAGAGTTTGTGTTTAAACGCGCTAATCTCTGGAACTACCAGTCGGATTCGAAAAATTATTTTTGTATATGATGGTCTGATTCAAGAGGAATAGTTTAGCCTATGTAACATTAGGCTACACCTCTCAGGTAACCTTAAAGATTGCTTTTTGTTCAGTTAGTCGGAAGAACAAGCGCTCCAGAACGGCTTCAATAATACCGAAGTCCATTGTTGCCATGTAATGCGGGCTGCATCACGTCGCCCCTACTAATGTTCTGGTGCAGTCATGGGGAGTAATTAGTGCAAAAAGATTTCTTAGGCCCCTTAAAACAGTTATCATCATGACAATAGTATAAGGGCGATGGTTTTGGTGCAGTATACTGAGGTTATCAGCTGCATTAAGCGTTGGTGCTTTCAAATTTACTTTAATTTATTCCGATCCTTATCCTTGAGCGCTCCAGTTCTGTAAAACAAATGAATCCACCGGGCGAAGCCGGGCACTACTGCTAGTATTCGATAATTGAGCTGATTGTTGTTCCTATTTATTGTGATGTGTAAATAGTTGATGGAATTGTTCTACCGTGAATTTGATGTTAATACCCAGATCATTGAGTTCTTTAAGTATATGATCCATTTTCACTGTCGATTCATCAATAATGATGAACATGTCATCAACCTACTGCTAGAGTCCAAGCTCTGTGAACTTGAGGGGTGAGGTGACGCTGGAGGCGGCAAGAGAAGGAACAGCCCGCCGTGTTATCTGAAATTCCTGTCTATTCCAATACTGCTAACATAGGGCCGTTGCCTAAACCACTGTGGTGTTGCGATTGAGTGAGTGAGCCATCGATATATGTATTTGATTCTGTTACTACGCACGGACCGAGAATCCCCCACGTTTCGCATCATCGTCCGCGATCCACATTCCTCTCTGGTTCACGCAGCTATTACTCCAGCGGGACCTGCCCCAGAATATTAGACCTTGAATGCTGTTTATAATTTTGCTGTGTTCCATTTTGTCCATATATATGTTTGCCAATATTCCTGACATAGGCTAACCCCTTTTCTTGTGAATATATCTTGTTATTAAATTTGAAATGATTGATGCTTAAAACAAACTGTAGTATTTCCATGAATTCTTTTGTTTCAACTACTGTACTGATAATTTGCTGAAAGTTCTTAAGTTATTTTCTATGATTTTAATGGTGGCTGGGACAGGAATGCTGGTATACATGTCTTTTATATCGGCGGTGTGTAAGAATACTACCCCCTGGGACACTTTCAGTGAGCTTTTAGAAGAAAATATACTCTTTTAAAAATAAATGCTTCGTGGATTTACAAAAATGAACAGAATTTCTGAAACTGTTGTCAACTTTGAATCTGTAATGAATTTTGAGGAATCGTTGTATTATTTGAGACGCTTTGTAAACCGGACTACTTCTATAATTGAATATTGGTCTAATCGGAACGTTGGTTTTATGCTATGGAAAAGAATTAATGTTCCAGAACTTGGATATGAGTCTCAGTGATGATCTGCTGTCTGTGAATCAGCATTCATGTGATTCAAATTGTGTATAAATACTTGTTATGGTCTCCATTTCAAACAAATATTACATACAAGGAGGTCATAGAATACTGCCCCTGGGACACTTTCAGTGAGCTTTTAGAAGAAAATATACTCTTATGGGCTTCACTGACTTCACTATAAAGGGGGGGAGAGAGAGAAACCCAGCATCGATAAGGATGGCATCTTTCCTCAAGAAGAACTGATCAGCAGGCCTCAATTGTCATATATCACCCAGAGGACCTTAACCCTTTTAATACTAATTATTTTTATGTAGACCTACTCCCTCTGTGCTGTTTTTTTCAAGAATATGCGATTTTCTAAATATAGCTTTACTAGTTATTTAAACTGATTTTTTAAGTCAATAAATTGAAATTAAACATAAATTTAAAGATGATAAATTGAAAGTGGTTGGAAGCACAGAAGGTCTATATTTCATCATTGCTAGGAAACAAAATCCTTATGTAAATGCGCGGAAAGAGTGAACTATCGCTACCGGTACTTTAGAACTTCCTTGAACTTCTGGCGCGCCATTTGAACTGATCGGATTCTGCTCATATTTTACGGGTTTAGCAAAGTGACCACTGTACAAAAACGTATATTTACATGTTTAACACGGGCGGCTTGTCAACGCACGACGTATATTTACGGGATTAGCATTGAAAGGGTTAAACCCGCTAAGGACGGGGATGTTGAAAAGCCAAAGCAATCTCGTTAAATTGGGTACACTGAGGGCGCGAGGTGCAATTGCGGAGAGTTTCAGTCCTCGTGTCATCGATTCACTTGCCAAGAAATGAATGACTCTAGTATGCATGAAGATCTCATGCTTGCCTTAGAGGGATAAGAGTTGCAGAATTGCAGAGTTCTGAAAAGGAAGAATTTAGTATGTCTCCCAGACACAGAAGTAAAGCGAGTATAAGGAAAGTCACAGCAGAGGAATTGACCCAAGTGACTTTGCAAATTGTTTCCAAAAATAAGCCTAAATGCAAACAAAACATTAAAAAATCTTAGAGCATGCAGTATTGAAAAGCAGAAACTGAAATAGAACAACTACGTGGTTAAAGAGAATTACCAAGTCCTATGTTTAAAACATGGCGGAAAAATATAATATCTTTGTCTGCCTATCTGGGAGATCATAAATCACAACTCAGAACATTTCATAACAAAATTGAATTCATCAATTTTCACAAAAATCTAATTCTTGGAATTAAGCCAACAATAGGCTGAGTTAATACATGGTGTGCTATGTATTGCTATGAGAGTTAAATTGTATGCTGCATTAGCTCAATTGGTAGAGCAATCGGTGACCGAAGGTTGCGGGTTTGATCCCGAATGTCATGACATTTCAGTTCTCCATCTAAGAATAAGGCTTGTACTTGATGTAAACTAGTGCAGAAAAAATCTTTGTGGAACACAATATATGTAAGGATAAATGATATTGAAACAGCTGACCTGTTGGCAAAGAAAGGAACCACACTTAAACCAGACAGACAACGACCAGCATGGAAACAGTCAAAAGACTTGTAAAAAAGCAAACACAGGAAAGGCTGTTTCAAGATACCACTACTTTATCCAGCTACAAGCAGTGGAAAAACATTAAATCCACTATGGAAATAAACAAAAATAAACTAAGGAAACACGCTGTTGCAAATTTCCGACTCATTACAGGTCATGACTAACTCACTGCACACCACCATTATTCCAAAGTCATCAGTTTCAATTACTGTACAATAAGCAAACAGCAGAATACAGTAATGAATAAAGATATCCTCCTAGTGTGCCCAAGATGAGATCTTAACTCCCAAGAGATCAGTGATCTACCAAGACTGTATTGGGATTAATAGAATAAATTCAAAGATCCAACCTTTTGAGAGTACAATTACAAATTTGAAGCCTAAATTTATTTGTTTGTTAGTACTTTTTTTCATAAATTTGGCTATAAAGACTATATAAATATCTTGATATCTTTGCAGTTTCTGAGTTTTTCTTTTCTATCTTTGTTTTTTATTATATTCTGGTATAGCTGAAGGAAACAACAGTAACTGTTATTTTCTGAAACATGTACTGAGTTTTGTATAAATATTTTGGTGGTTGGCTCATGGAAGATTTTTGTATTATTAGTGAATTTGGGTGTCCCAAATTTTCCAAGTCTCTTGTTATGCAAAAACATGACTAGACATCCCTTTCAGTAGTTTATCCCTTTATCCTAACAAAACCTCTTTTTTTTAAAGCAATTTCTGCATGTAGTGTTTTTGATACGTTTACATGTACAAACCAATTGTGAGGCCATAGTGGACATCCTGGCTCCTTTTGTATTACACAAGAGGAATCCAGTTTTAAATGCTGAAGTCCAAAGTCTTTCATAGCAACAGCATAGTTGCTATCCAATCATGTTCTACTTATCTTCAAGAAATACAAATTGACAGGTGAAGTGATTTCTTCCTGTGTAACATGAACTTGGGTGAATCTCTATAGTAAAACATATCAAGCTTAATCGATCAACTTTTATGAAGTTGGGTATAAATACTGAACATCTTATAACAAGGTTTTCTGCTCCTAATGCACACTATCCTAATAAGGGAACAATGTAAATTTGGTCCTCCCTATCTCACTAAAACATAGCACAAATATTGGTCAAAACACAAGACAAGTGTTTGTGACAGTTTTTTGTCTCCAAATTCACTTAGACGATACCTACAAAGAGTGAAATCCTGCAAACATAAATGAGCACGTGAAATTCAAGAAGCCCAAATGGGTGGGCATGACAAGTTCTCATATTCTCTCCTTTCAATTGCACTGGTACAAGCATGTACCACTGGTCTCCTTACCATGGGCAGTGTGATTGGTTGGAGAGGATATAAGAACTCGGCAAGTCCACCCAGCTGGGCTGCACCAAGATGTCTTGCGAGCCTATTCAAATGCATACAATTTCACTCTCTCTCTAGAGATGACCCTAGTGAATTTGGGAATAAAATACCAAGTGATTCATTGTTTTGACCTTGTTTGTATCGTAAGAACACTCTTTCTTCTGTTTCAGGAAACCAAACAAATTGAGTGTAGTTTGGACACGTCGCAGTCGGCGAGTAGTATCGGAGCCATTGCCTTGGGAGCCCACAATGAAAGAGCCCTTGCGAGGCATAGTTGTTTGGGCTGTCCCTGAAAACAAGGAAGTGTCTGTTACACTATTCAAGGATCCTAGGACTCAGGAGCTTGAAGACAAAGACTGGACTTTTGTATTAGAAGATGTAAGTTGATCTTTTATTATTGCTTTACCTCTGGTTTGACCTTCCTATACATAGACTTACAGTGTCACATCATCATAATGTGATTAAATACTTTGATAGATGACGAATCTACGGAAAGCTTTGAAGTCAGTTGTCACTGTTGATTGATATTGTAACAATTGTGTTGACCAACTCAAAAGTCACAATATCAATCAGATGACGAATCATCTTTTTTTTTTTTAGTATAACATAGGTTGTACCAAGGGTAGAGGCACAATATATTGATGTCTTGTGAATTAAGTAATATGGCTCATATAGGTTTGTTTTGTGTTCTGTAATCACATCCGACCTTTTGCCGATTGTATTATGTCCACGGCATAACATGATGTGTTGCTCACATTTCGAAAATCCTGTTTAATTCATGAAATCAATGCTTTAACCCACAATATGCTCCAAAAGCTCCACACATAATTTTTTCTAAGCATGTGAATCTCTGTCCTTAGCCTCGTCTAAGGAGTGTCATGGTCAACAATGCCTCACTGCTATACAATAGGAAGGAATGTTGCACATTTTAATGATGTAACAAGTGTAAACTTAAAATTTTATTTGTAGCTGCAAAATAATATAAAGCCTCTTTTTCCGGGTATTGTATATAGGGAACACTTTTGGAAGTTGCTAAAAGGAATGCTGGAGGAGCGTACCCAGGGTGTCTACCGGTAACGAAAGTAACGAATTTTACAAATGGGTAACGAAAGTAACGAAAAAGTAACGAATTTTACAAACGGGTAACGAAAATTTTCTAAAGGCGGGTCGAATCATTTAAACTCGCGCCGTTAGGCTCAGAGATTGCGATGGAGCGAGTTTCACGCAAGCGGCGCCGTCCCTATTGCATAGTACTAAGCTATATTTCATCGTGCCCGACCTCAAGGAAATAGCCTACATACTGAGGATACCTTGAGCGGTATACATCGGTTCAACGTATATTTTCGGAATCAAGAAGACTTAAGTTTCATGTGAAATATGTTTCTGTGTTACTGTATTAGGAAACCTGACTTTTCGCGAGACGTTTATTCGCGAATACTTCCGAAACTAAAAAGAAATCTCTCATTTCTGTTATTTGGAAACTATGTCAAATTGAAGTCCAGAAATAACGCGAAACAATTTAATGTCGCAATCTTGCGAAATGTTACCGTTTTGAAAAGAAATTGCGAAAAATCTTCGAAATACATATAACTTATTTAAAAAATGTGTCTAGAGCCTCCGTGGCTTGGGCGGCAGCACGCCGGCCTCTCACCGCTGGGTCCGTGGTTCAAATCACGGTCACTCCATGTGAGATCTGTGCTGGACAAAACGGAGGCAGACAGGATTTTCTCCGGGTAATCCGGTTTTCCCTGTCAAAATTTCATTCCAGCAACACTCTCCACTATCATTTCATTTCATCTGTCATTCATTTAATCATTGCCCCAGAGGAGTGCGTCAGGCCTCGGCAGCCGGCACAATTCATATCCTCGCCGCTAGATGGGGGCTTCATTCAATCCATTCCTGACCCGGTCGGAGACTGGAAGCAGGCTGTGGATTTTCATTTTTTCAAAAAATATGTCTAGTAAATTTTCAACATCCAGTATGGTTAATTCGAAATTCCGTTATGAGTCGATTTTTCCTTCGAACTTTCGTTCCATCGTACATATAATCTAACCGATTATTTCGATAACTTGTAGATAATTCGTGGTTCTCAGTCGAAATAAAACTTGCCCTCTTGTCGTATTATTCGTGCAATCCTCTCAGAATAATTCGTAATATTCTATACCGTACCTACTTCGAACGTTCATCTCAAGACGGCCGGCTGACCGCACGACTTGTCTGCGGGTATCTCGCCAAACGGACCGAGATCGACGTCAGTTGAATAAAATCCTGTCAAAGGTGATTGGGCACCCATCACGGGGCATCCATCACGAAACCTACTTGCCACTTTTCCCATGGCCGTATACTTAAAAGCATGCGGGGAGCGAGAAGTGCATCAACCCACTTAAAAATGACAGCCTACGTAGCATCGAAATACTAATTCCTCCTCGTGATCCACCCTGAACTGATGAACTCCCGACTACAGCATAGGGACAAAGGGGATCACGGCGCCGACCGAAAAACATGTTCATAACTACTTGTGAATTTTAACCATGCCCAACCTTGAGTTTGCCTCCGCCATTCTGTCAGGACAGATAAGACAGGCAAACAATCGTTGAACGGCCGGTTGCTGCGACGATTGCATAATATCTCGAGGACAACGTAAAACGGCCGAGAGCGGAAGCGATTGCGATACATCGCGATATTTCTCCGCATTCAATGACGAGGACAACAGACTCTATTCTTGTCAAACGGACAGCAAGTGGCGCCGATTGCGTAATAATGCTATATTTTCTTGCGCCCGACCTCAGGGACAATGGAAATCTCGTCGAATGACTAAAAGTGACACTGATTATCTAAATCGCGATTTTTCTCCGTGTTCTATCGTTAAAACTACGGGAAGCTCATCAAACAACTGAGACCAGCGCCGATCGTGTAACATCTCGATATTTCTCCGTATTTGACTGCGAAGACAGAATTCGGTGGCGATCGCGTAACATCGCATACATTTCTTCGCGGCCTACCGCGGGGACGAAGGAAATCTCGCCAAACGGACAAGAGCAGAGCAACCTCTTGGCACCGTAATTATAACAACATATTGTGCACAAGACGACATATTAGCTGAAACAACTCGTTGGGTATTAAATATCTAGTATATATTTGTTATTTTTAAAATTTTTATAACATCATGTGAATTTCATTTAAAGCGGCTTCGATGGCGTAGTTGGTATCATGCTGAACTGCTGTGCCCAAGATAGGGGGTTCAAACCCGGCCGAAGTCGTCGGATTTTTTAAAAGTGTTAAAAATCCTTCAGTATGCCTTCCTTCGGAGGGGAAGTAAAGCCGGCGGTCCCATGTCATAGATTTATGGCATGTAAAAGATACTTCCACAGACTAAACTTGTGTGAAGCTAAATTGTTAGGTTAGAATTCGTCGGAACGCTCTATCAAAGTTCCAACGTTCACCACGAGATATCATTGATATCTCGTAGCAACTTGAAATAACTGAACTTGTACCTCACCCTAAGGGTGTCCGCTGGAAGCAGCTACAGACTCAGGCGAGCTGAACATGTCCTCGGACACTCCCGGCATAAAAGTCATACGATAAATAAAAAACCTCTTTAAAAAGAGTTCATTGTTGTTTTTCTTCACCGCGTGATGAGCGCCTATGCTTGCGGACCGCAGACATATCTTGAATTCAAAGGTAACTAAAATTAACTAAAAGGTAACTAAAAGGTACCTAAAAAGTAACTAATTTTTACTTCATCCTTACAGTAGACACCCTGGTACCTTGATCACTTAATAATAAATTCAAGCTAATAACATATTAATATCTGTTAATATTTGAAAGAAAAATAGCACAGTAGCACCACCTGGCGAAATAGACATGTACAATAAAGAAGATAACAAAAGACGAATCAGTGCAAAAGTCTGTGTGTGTTCGAGTGACATGTGACAAGCGTCTCAAAAGATGATTTGTATTTTGTATTTTATTTCTCACTTGATAAATAAAGATTTACATTAAAACTAACACGTTAATGACCCAGGCCACGTGTAAATGGTATTACCTCGTGAGTGGATCCGAAGCTGAGCTCTTGTGGAACATGTGCTGTATTTTTTGTGAGTTAAGGATAATCTCAAAATGGCAACCGGTAGTGACTACAAAGTTCAAGTGGATAAACTTGAAGGACCTGAAGACTGGGCAAAGTGGAAATGGCATGTGTTGATGGTTTTGCGGTCGTATGAACTGGAAAATATTGATGGTTCGAAAAAGTGTCCTGTGTTTCCGGCAGATGCAACTGCGCAACAAAAAGCGGCATATAAGCAGTGATTGAAAGAAGACGTGAAAGCGGCCAGTTTGCTAGCAGGTGCGCTAGGAAAATCTGTTGCCGAGCTCGTGTTGACGTGCACCATTGCCAGTGAAATTTGGACAAAATTGAGCGCACGGTTTGAACGAAGCAGTACGCAGCGACTGAACATGTTGATCGAGTCATTCTTCCGAGTGACACCTGACGACAAGGAGGACATCAGCACCCATGTCGCGAAGTTACAGAAGCCTTTTATCAGGATCTGAACGATGAACTCCAAAAGCACAACAAAAACACGTTATCTGAAAGGATTTTGAACGGTCGAATTTTATCCACGCTGGGAAAAGAATATGATAATTTCAAGGATGTGTGGGACAAGTTTCCGACTGAAAATCAAACTGTGAACTTGTTGATTGGAAAATTGTGCACAATTGAACTGCGTGACCAAGGAAACTTGGAATCGACTGCGTTTGTGGTACGTTGTGCTCCCAAGAAGCATTCCCAGTATGGCAGTGGCAATTGCAGCGCTGATGACAAGTCGAAGAAAAATGTTCAACGAGTAAAGCAGAAGTTTCCATGTTTGAAATGTAAGGAATTGGGCCATTGGGCAAGTGAATGTCCAGTGAAGAAGAAAGAGGGTGACACTAGAAACAAATATAAGGAGAACAATGCTTCGTTTCTGACACATGCTATGAGTGCGTTAGACGGCGTCTTTGTTCAAATTCACTTATAATGGGGGAAAGGGTCTCCGCCCAATCAATACTTTTCTTTATAGGCAACTATAAGTTTATTGCCGTTTTTAAAGGGACATGTTTCGGGTCTTCCTGGACCCTTCTTCAGCCATACAAATTAAAAATATGTTAACATCCATCAAAACATATTGACAACAAAGACATGCACATTTTAGGAGAATATGAAAAAATAGCACTCAATACTATATACCCAAACCATTTAAACCGTAGTGCAAGGGATACAATGCAGCAATTTAAAGAGCTCTTTTCGAACTCATATGGCCCTCACATTGGAAGATTATGGCTTAATACACACTTTAAAAAGACACTTTAAAATTTATAATAAGTAAAAAATTTTAAAACAATTCTTAAAAGTTTTTGGTAAGAAATTTCAATGGGGGCACGTTGGACTGTCCTTGAAGTTGGTGCCTTAGTGTTATATCAAGTCTACTCAGCCTGGTTCACAGAGTTTGTTGTGAAAAGGTTGCCGGGCGCGAGTCCCATCCGACCCTGTTGGTCTTGTTGTTGAGCTGGGCAGAGACTTTGACATTCATTTTGATGTGACGTCATGCGGACTTTTTAGACGAGGTGACCCTGCCAAAAGGTAACGTTGCGGCCCAAACTATAAAGAGATGTTAAGATATCTATAAGTGGGAGTGAATGCGTCAGAGAAAAAGAAAATATGTTGGGCTTAAGAGTTAACTTACTTTGACCCATTGGAAGTAGTGAAACTATCAAAAGCACTCCTGCCTGGGAGCTGTAACGAATGGAAACGACTTGGTTAAAGATCGCCTAAACGGATAACACGTAAAATCTGCGTTAGCGGATGCAAACTGATTACCTGTACTGTAGCAGTTGGAGGCTCGAAGCAGACTGAAAGTAGGAGCGCGCTGTTGCGTGACCGTGAGCTTGGCCGAACATGTGGTGTGCACGGAAGGGACGGAAAGGAGAGGGGGAGGAATAGAGAGGGGGAAGATGTGATTTAACTTGGTGAGGTGTGGAAAATGTTTGTAGGTGTGAATTTGTACACGTCAATACGGACCTTACAAAATGGAAAACCCTCCAGTTAACCCTCCAAACTGTTAGAATTGAAGACAAGGTTACTGGAAAGGCGATGATGGCTGGACGTGGGAGTCATGGTCTGTATGTACTTGACATGCGCGTCGTGAAACCGGCGCAACCCATTCAAGTGAATTTAGCTACATTGTCGACAAACTGCAGATCTACCATGAACGATTTGGTCATCAACATAAAGCGCATGTCAAGAATGTACTGAAGCAGATGAACATCAATGTAGACATGTGTAAAGAGGATTTCTGCGATGGATGTGCACTGGGAAAAATGCATAGACTGTCATTCAAGACACGAATGAATCGACCAACAGCCACCGGTGAACAAATCCACGCCGATGTGAATGGACCAATGTCTACTGAATCTCTTGGAAAGGCACGCTACTATGTATGTTTCAAGGATGATTTCAGCAAGTTTCGATGAGTTTTCTTTTTAAAGCACAAAAGTGAAGTGTACACCGTTCTGGAACAGTTCCTGAATGAAGCCAAAACAAATGGACACGTCGCGAAGCTGTTCAGGTGTGATGGAGGAAAAGAATTTGATAACAAGAAGGTTTCTGAACTACTCACAAGCAGAGGCATAGAACACAGCTTTACTGCGCCGTACACACCACAACAAAACGGAGTTGCGGAACGTGAAAATCGGACGATTGTGGAGTGCTCAAAATCTATGCTGAATCCCAGCAAGTTAACGAAACAACTTTGGGCTGAAGCCTGCAACACTGTGGTGTACCTCCTGAATCGCACTGGGAAGTCATCCATTGTAAACAAATCTCCCTATGAATTGTGGTATGGACGACCAGTGGGAAGTCTGTCATCTGAAGATCTTCGGAACAGAATGCTACGTGCATATCGACAAGAATTTTCGCTCAAAGTTCGACGACAAAGCTGTTTTTGGACATCTGGTTGGGTACGTGAACGACAGGGATGGATTTAGAGTCTGGATTCCAACTCAGGGAAAGGTTGTTCTAAGCCATGAAGTGAAATTCAAACCTGAAGTTGTCTGCAATCTGCGCGCCAACGCCGGAAAGGTTGAAGTCACGCTTGAAGAACGTGTGGAGAGGAATCCGTCTAATTCATCGTCTGATGTAGGCCTACAGATGAGAACTTAAGCGAAATTGAAGATTTTGCTTCGGCGTCCAGTTCCGGAGGAAGCGAAGATGAGGAAGAAGGTGTGACTGAAGAAAGAAGGAAAAGCAAACGTGAAAGTAAGAAGCCATCGTGGATGATCAGTGGAAATTACATGTACATGGCTGGACCATCTATCGTTGAAAAGAATCCTGACTCATACTCTGAAGCGCTGCAGTCTAGTGATAAAAATCAGTGGCTGAAAGCAATTAATGAAGAATTGGAGTCCTTAAAGGAAAATGATACCTGGAAATTGGTTAAGCGTCCAAATGGTGCACGGGTCCTGAAAAATCGGTGGGTTCTACGACAGAAGACAACGGACAGTGGAGAAGTTCGCTTCAAGAGCGATAGGTAGCCAAAGGCTATTTGCAACAACAAGGAATCGATTGTGAAGAAACATTCAGACATGAACCACTGCTGCTTCGCGGGATCTTTTTTCACGTTATGAACTTTCATGCCATCTCTGTTTCATAATTAGAACTAATACAAAGTTGGTCGATATCCGTTGCTTTTGAAGACTCATATCGATCAGGGAAATAACATGAAACGCGCTATATTGAGTTTTTCGACGACAAAGTGATTGAACTAATTGTTTGAGAAACAAATATGTACGCTGCATAATGTATAGTTGGCGCACCCTTGAAACCAAGGTCGTGCGCCAGGAAGTGGGAGTCAGTGACAGGGGGCAACATTTATGTGTTCTTGGGACTTGTAATGTTGATGGGGAAAATGCAGAAACCTACCCTAAAGAGCTAATTCACCAGGGATGAATTCTTAGAGACCCCTATATTCCCTCAAACAATGCCAAGGGACAAGTTTGAACTAATATGGCGATATTTACATTTTGTTGACAATTATACACGGGGCCTAAAAAGCTTTCCAAAATTCAGCTTTTCCTGGAAATTTTACCCGAATATTTTGTTTATTATGTAGATTGAGCATTATCATGTAAATATCTTGCTTTCATTGTAAACATACCTGAAACAAATACCAAAATTGGAACTTATCAAATTATTATATTTTTGTAAATATTGCGTGCGATCATGGACAACCCTGAAAAGCATTCGTCACATATACAGGGTCTTTCATATAAAATAAGAGCGCCAAGCGGCGGCTTTGTTAACCGCTGCTGCGGTCACCTTTGGCCGAACCTTTGGCGCGGCAAGGCCCCCTGCTTTAAGCGTGTGTACAATCCTATATGATGCAGCGGCCTTGCTAGCGTGTGTAGTCTACAATGCTGAAATCTTACTTTAGTTAGTTAGTTAGTTAGTTATTGTTGATGAAACCGAAACCCCTATAGTATTGAAAGCGCGCGCATAGTACATACGATGGCTGTTTTTTTTTTAAGTATTGATGGACTGTATAAAAATAACAGATTGACATTACCAAACTTGACCTTGCAATAAGCGTGCAGTTGCTCAGTCGCCAGTCTAAACCTCAAGTGCTAATATGGTGAGACAGTTATCATTGCAACATCTTATTTTTTTATGTAAAACTTATTTTAAGTACGAGTCGGCTCGGCGGGTATGTGATGCATTTGTTCAACAATTTCCTCATAAGTGCCACCTTTACTAGCACAGATTCACGTAATTGCAAATAAGTTTGACAATATTGGCTCGGTGCTCAATAAAAAACATGCCCGCATACGAACAGTTTTAACAGAGTATGAGCTAGATGACATTGACGAGAATCTTGAACGGTCTCCGAATAAATCACTCACAAAATTAGCAGAAGTAGGGGTTTCGGTTTCATCAACAATAACTAACTAAAGTAAGATTTCAGCATTGTACACATGCTAGCAAGGCCGCTGCATCATATAGGATTGTACACACGCTTAAAGCAGGGGGCCTTGGCGCGCCAAAAGCTTGGCCAAGGTGACCGCAGCAGCGGTTAACAAAGCCGCCGCTTGGCGCTCTTATTTTATATGAAAGACCCTGTATTACTGAGAAACATTGGGCATGATCTTGGTAAGTATTCCTAAAATTTTCATTACGTTATATTTCGTAGATTTAACATTATTAATTTTTTACCTTGTTGGTGTCTAAACCTCTGCTGAGCTTCAGTTTAAATACCGCCGGAGAAGTGAACACCTCCGGATTAAATAGCCGGCCTGAGGGGTTAAATCAACTTATTAACTACGTCAAATTTGTCAATTATAATGCTTATTAGATCCTGGTTTTTCCAGTTATTACAAGATATTAAGAATTATTATAATTTAATGTTGGAAATGTTGATGGATAAATTTTAGATTACCTCTATGTTAAGCTAAGTGTCTATTTATAAGTATATTGTGTTTCTTTTGTAATCTAAATATATTTAATTGTTTCCAAGTAGATGTGGGAAAGAATGAAGGTAACTAATGGCGATGTTTCAGTGCTGCTAATTTTCATCAAAGTATTTAACAAAATGTGTTCTTGTGGAAGTGTTATTTGTTCTTACATTTTCATGAGTGTAAATTAAACCTATACTAGAAGACCCGTGCTGCTCCGCAGCATTCACTTCAACAATCTTACAGCACTTCTGTCCATATGACATTTGCATATCCTCATGCTATTGACCTGAACAGACATTTACGGTACCGTCGCTTTTGGGTAAATGATGAAGTAGACTTATGAGATCAAATGTGTGGGTGTCTGCCTGTCCTCTGTGTGTGTATCCCACTATTTACCCTGCGTAAGCTTAAAAGGCGCACGGACGTCAGGTTCCAGACGCAATTCTGAAAAGCCGAGGTGAACAGCTAACTCCAAACACTATACTCTTCTCTGAAGAATTCGACTCGGCAGTTTGATGCTGGCTGAAGCTAGGGTGATAGGTCGCTCGTAAACTCACTCTGAAGCTAGTAATTTAAATTTCCACTGAAAGGAGATTGCTGGAAGAAATGAAAACGTAAAAACACTTACAGTGGTCGATGTGGGAGCTAATTTATTGATTATTCAAATTGTCAATACGGACTTTGAAGGATGGCTATTTCTCCCAATTCAGGTGTGGGAGCGTCGCGGACTTTCTTGCAGAACTTTTCATGCTGAACAATTCTCAGAGAATATCGATATTTTTAACGGTTTACCCAGTGTAAGCTTAAAAGACACATGGACGTTAGGTTTTTCTTCAACTCAATTCACTGAAATCGTAAATGCTCGGCTTCTTTTGGTCATAAATAAATGTTTTTCTACCTAATCCTTCATCGAGAAATCCTTTTCAGAATGGTGAAAACCACATCAAAATCCATCAAGTTGCTCTCGAGATTACCCGTTACATCCAAGAATTGGGAACTTAGTTTTATACTAAGTAGATAGAGATATCCACACAATTTAAGGTTGCAGTGGTACAATTTGGTGTTTTGTCTACTTGTGAAGAATGGTATAAATTTAAAATAAAAGATGGGTCTCTTATATTTGAATTTAGAGATGTAACACTTGGTTAACATATAGAGGTGTGCAAATTAATAGAATTAAATAAATAATTTTAATTAGTCATAATTACTTTTATTCAAAATCATTTTATTGACCAACTTCTTTTGTTGTCCTACTTAGTAGTGTTTCCTCGCCCGTGGAATTACACCTTTTCCCATAAGGAATTGCGTCTGGAAACTTTCAGATTATTGATTCCGAGGGATATCTGAGCTGAGTCCATTTTCAATTTTTCATTGACTTTAGAACTCAAGTCAGGTGATTTCAATGCATAGTTCATGAATCTTTGAATAGTTCAATAGCGTTCATCAGTTAAAAGACCCTAAATCCCTCAGCTCTAAATTCAAACGTAAAGTAGAGTGAAGTAATACAAACGAAACGTGTGGCATTTTGCATTTGCACGGCTCCTCTGTTAGTGGAAATTCTAAAAAATCATTTTAATTTGAGTTTCTTAAATGAAAATATAATTAGGTTTCTTGGTTGATCATTGGTAGTAATTTCATCGCCTTGTAAACATACGTAGTGTGTTAAACTGTGAAAAGTAAAAATGCAATTTTGGAAAACTGACATCGAATCTAATAATTTGCACATCTCTGTAAAGACAGCTATCGCCTCCACCCCTACAAATAGAATAGTAAGTAAAGGCGATTGATGAGAAATGAAAAGATAACTCACACAGAAGGAATTAATATTTATTAAGCTGTACATTTGATTGAGTATATCTTTGCTATAGAACTGAGGGAATGAAATAACAGGATGTAGGATAGTAATCACCGATGTAGGACAATAGTAATTTTTTTTTTACCATTACCATAGTGTTTAGAAGAGAAAGTGTGCCGACTCCCGAATTTGCCGTAGCTTTAGTATGGGTAGTTGCTGCGCCCGCCGGTAGACTGCGCAGCGGTTGATTGTTGCTGACTGGAGTCACTTTCTAAGCGCTCGAGAGTTTGAAAACCCAGAAATGCTGCCATGTTTAGTCCTTATTTCTTGGTGTTGAAAAGTGTAAGCGATCAAGAAGCGATAGTGAAATGATACATACGTTATGACACTGGTGTGTTTAGTATTTGTTAGCCTTTACACTTACTTCTTTACATTTGTGCTGTCGAGTGAATTGTAACCTGGTAAGATTCGTCAAACAAAACTGTGTAAGTGAATATGCCGTGTTGTTTTGTTCCCGGGTGCTGATCTGGACACGATAAGTCATCTGCACTTTTTTAGACCTCCAAAAACCGAAGATGATTTATTTAAATGGGCCAAGGCCATTCCGAGGAAAGCCATTAAATTGTCAAGTAAGTCATATGTACGTGGTGTCCACAGGCAGTAAAAGTCAGGAATTTAGTTTTCGGTCAGGAAAAGTCAGGAAAATGTGTAAAAAAATGGCGTGAGTCAGGAAAAAATGACGAAAAGTATTAGAAAGTCAGGAATTTTATATTAACCATATAGTATTTTGTGTTTTACAGCCATATTTTGATGTTACTAGTTCAACTAATCTGAAGATAAAAAGCAATATCTCACTGGACATTATGGTGCGTTTCCATTTTTACAGTACATCATAGTAAAAACCTCTTTTACCTATTTTTTGTACGCTTTTTTGGCGTTGGCGTAGGGATGTGGCGACCCCATCACTATAGTTTAGGTTATTAAGTACTTTAGTTATATGTTATTTATTGTTGTTTTAAGGGGTGGAACTACGAGGTCATCTGCCCCTCATTAAGTACTTTGATTTATGTATTTAATTAAAATTGACTTTATTTTCTATTTTAAATGAATAAAGAAGCGAGCATTGGGTAAATTCTGCAAATTAAAGAAGATATATACATATTTGCTCAATAAACCTTTTTTCCGATGTTACGATGACTTCGCGAGTCAGGAATTTTGTTGAAAAATGGTCAGGAAAATTGACATTGAAAATTCTGTGGACACCATGTATGTATGTGACAAACATTGCTCCGATAATTTCCTTATTAAATCGGACACTTTCATTATAGAGGGAAAGACAATCGAAATGGCGAAAATGAGATGGAGTGTGAAGCCTGGTACAGTTCCACACTGTCTAGCAAGGTACATTGTCAAGCAACTAAGGAAAGGAATCAGCTGTGTGAAGTGTGCAACAACCCTTCAAAGTGAAAGGCCATCGGACACAACAGCTGCAACTTTCACTAATATAAAGGACTTTGGCACAATAAATGCCCTTACATACCTAACTTACCCGTCCGACAGTGTCTTCAACATTCTTTTACAGGTCGAAGTAGTTGTTGAAAAGAAACTATCTTCCCTTTCAAATTTGTGGGGTGATATACGTATTTTATGAGTGTTTCGACAGCATCGCTGAGATTGTTTTAGGGCCGTGTGATTTAGGATGTTGTATGGAACATAACTGGACCTTATTAGAAAACTCGTTTTCCATTTCATGAAGTGCTGCATTTTCTTTCGTACGAAAGAAATTAGGAAAGAGCAGTCATCTTCTAAGTCTGTAAAATCGTCGCGTAAGCTGTCCAAAGTTTCGGACAACTCAGAGCTATAAGTTATATGGGTGAGTTTGTATTATATTATACTGTATTATATTATATTTACTTTATTTGTGCTGTGGTGAATGGTCTGTAGTATTACGATTTTTACACATTCAGTTACATTTTGACCCCCGTCCGAATGTTTTATTTCCTTATTATATGAACGTATGACGCAATGTGATGTTTCATAATTAACACAACGGACATCAGCGTTTTATATAATTTTATATTTGGATCGTCTTGTCTAATACAACGTAGTGTAAGCTGATAACATTCTGTTACTGAATAGTAACATTCAACTGCTTGTATTGATACCGTCCTCACTCAGCGCTAGCCGACGCTAGAGCTGCCTAGCGGCTGGACCATACAAATTCCAAAAGTCCCGTCACTTTCTCTTCTATACACTATGCCATTACCACAGGACAGTTATCGTATTAGGGATGCGGATGTCCTTGCATAATTGTTATTTAATCTCTGCCCCGTTTGCTGAGGTCTGTGCTCCTCCGCAACATTCGTTTCAAAATTCTAACAGTACTTCCTTCCATTCGACATTTGCTGTTCGCTTGCCTTTTGGTTCTATTTGAACTTTGACGTCATGAAAGGATTTTGCTCGCGATAGTGTGACATACAGTAAAATTGTCCGTGGCTAAACACCGGTTGAGGTAAATAAATGCCTACTTGATCTAGTGTTTGATCTGGAGCTTTATTGATAGTTACACAAAAAGCCAAACGTACTGGAAACTGCCTCCTTTTGAAGGAAAATGGCATAGAAATATGTGATGGCATAAGGTCAAGGCGAGGGAGTAGGACATTGTTTCCAACATTTACGCCAGTAATAGATTCCAGGTGTAAGCAATTGTCGTGCATCTTCCAAACCAACAGTCTAGTACCGTTCAACAGACCTTGGGTAACATTAATATTTCTCTACAAAATCACAATTGAGCCTTTTTTTAGTCGAAGGATATGAGGTGGCAATCCACTTATGCCTATGCTGTCTAAAAATTCTATTGGGAACTGTAGAAGTTCACTCTCATCTTCAGTAACCAAATTTTTCACACGGATGCAAGTTCTCGATGATCCTGGGATTAGGTCTAAAACTTTGTCATTGATTTCTTTACAATGTTCATTTTTAGGTGCTAAAATCGCTATTTTTGAAAAGCTTGGAATATTTTTCAACGTGGGACTAATTCTGAATTTTCTCCATCGATGTGAGGGTATTCACCGTTACCAATTTGTATCAAGAAGTTTGCAAAGGCACGTTGATCTGTATCCGCTCGCCTATTTTTGTTGAGTTTAAAAATTTTGAATAATGACCACAAAGGAGAGAACCTTACTGACATTTGGACTGATGCTGCTTTAGATGCGTGATGCACAACAGACAATACCTGCCTAAAATCTCCTCCTAGGATGATAATTTTTCCTCCGAAAGGCACGTCGTTATTCATGATGTCCTTTAGCAACCGATTTACACACATCAACGCGTGCTTATTAGCCATAGGGGCTTCATCCCAGATGATAAGTTTTGCTGAACGAATATAAAAAGCTTCCTTGCTGTTAACTTTTATTCCTGATACAGAACTTTCATGTAAATGTAGAGGTAACTTGAACTGGCTGTGTACAGTGCGCCCCTGAGGTAGTAACATTGCTGCAATACCAGTCCATGCAACAAAAACTACATTTAACCCCAAATTTGTGCAACTGTGAATCAAGCCTTGGTAAAGAAATGTTTTCCCGGTGCCCTCTGGACCGTCAATGAAATATGCATTACTCATCCTTTCATTGCTGTTTTGTACTAACCCCAAAATTTCTGTAATTATAGCCGTTTGGTTTCCATTTGCTTGGTTTATCATCAGACTTAATTGATCCTCATTAAGTTTTGAATAATTCATTGGTAAATTTGTCTAAGGGAAATTATCAATAATAGCTGGCAATTCGAGAGAAGTAGTGGGAAGACCATGGAGCTTTAATGTATTAGAAATATGTATAAGAGTGAACTCATATGCAATGTTAGGTTCGTGAAACTGCAGATAATCTTCTGATAATGAATTCTTGAAAATGTCCCATAATTATCTTACATTTGAAGGGGTCTGAAAGATACATATGTAAGAAAACAGTTGTCGTAACTGAGAAGGCATCTGGAATTGTGACGCCTCTGCCAAACAACGCTGCCATTCAGAATCGTCAATCAGCTAACCTCGCTCCTTAGCTGTTTCTTTAAAAGTAGAATAGACAACTGCTTTGTATGTTCGTAGATCCTGGAAGCTGGTAGCACCTATGACGTGAAGCAATAACAGGCGTAAATAATACCTTTCTGTTTCTGTAGGCGAAACATTATACATTCTGCCTATAGTTTTTGAAACATTTTTTCTTTTTTGCCACTGGCAGTTGCTCTTATTCCAGACGTAATGTACAGGTGTTCCAGGATATATATACGGACTTCTGGCTTGCGAATCTTGATTTAACTTGAACCACGCTGTAACGATTCGATCCCATAGCTGTTATATTTAAAGGGTTATTCATTTATTATCATGTTATTATTATTATTATTAACTAGTACATCCATGAGATGATTTTTATATCAGATAATTGTAAGCGGTTTTGATTATTATATTCAATTAGATTTTTATTAACAATTACTTGTAAAGAGACGAAGTATTATATATTGCAACAAGACTGGCGATATGGACTAACCCTGTGCGTCACAAACTGAACGACGTAGTAAGAATTTCACCACGGCAAACTGCGTCATTTTCCTGAGATGTTAAGAAACCCACTATGGGGTAACCAACACGCCATTTTCTACGGTATATACGCGTCAATATATATTGCAAGTTATGAGTCAAGAATGGAGAAGGCTAATAGAGAGGGAAGCTGTGACACCACGTGACAAGGAAGTCATTAGTATTTGTACCTGCAACATCGGACAAGAATGGCATTGATCTACAGCTCTTAATGAAGGAAGGAAGTTGTAACCTTGCTTTCTGGGTCCTAATGGACTTAGCACCGAGAGTCGACACTGAACGATGTCTTGCCGACATCTATATCAATACATAATGGGTTATATCCCTGATCAAGAGTCTTTCTACAGATGGCAACGTACTTAATGAGGATATTTCATAGTAAATGAGATATCACATCATTTTTTTAAACATAAGCGACGTAACATCGAGATTATCGATCATTTCTTAAATATGACGAATCTTCGACTGGGTGAGCCAACAATTCAATAAAACTATCGTCTCTATTATAATTTAACTTCATTTAACTTTCAATTCATTTTAATATTCATTTTCTTTTAAATAATTAATTGCCGCATTGAGTAATTTTAAATTCAATTGTGTGACTATCACTATTCTGTTTTATTAATATTTTGTTTTTGCATTTAAATAAATTCATTCTCTTCAACGTAATGCCTATTTCTTTCATTGTAGTTGGTACTTTAAGGCAATCATACTCCTTGATTAAATACGGATTGGTTAGATGACTTTGTCTCACTACGGCCCGGGTAAGTGGTTCTCGACTCTACTGCTGATAGCCGAGGTTAAATCAATAAATTTCGATTCACTATCTTAAATAGGAATCTGGCGCTCAACAACTTATTATATTACACTATCACAGGTAAGGTCACACCACAGTGTATATTATTTATTCATATCATGTTTGTTTTATTGAACCACAATAGTCATCACCACGTTTAGTTAACTCATTAAAAATGTTACATTTGGCGCCACAAAGTAGGGCACGAAAACCATTCGGTATTTAGTCAGAGGAGTGTATAATTTCAGTGCAAATTGTCAGTGCTTTTGGGGGACAGTGAAGTGAAGTGAAATTTTGGAAGGGCAATTGTTATACGGTGTACTTCGAGATGTCGGAAGAGGAACAGAGGCAGTTGAGAAGTAGGAATAAAGTCAAGAAAGTTAATTATAAGGAGGTTGATAGCGGTAGCGATGTTGAGAGCGTAGAGAATAATACCAAGATGTCGGAGGTAAATCTTGAGAATAATCCTGAGAGTAATCCTGAAAATAATCCTGAGGTTAACCCTGACACGAATTCAGAGGAAAATCTCGAGACGAATACAGAGGTACATCCTGAGACTAGTGGTAGTCAGGAGAAACAGAAGTCCTTAGAGGTCCATGAAATTTCATTAGCTGATATCTTGAGGGAGATGAATAAAAATAGTAGGGAAAGTAGGAAGGAATTCAATGATAAATTTGAGAAATTAGATAAAGATATGAATAAAAATAGTAAGGAGATGAGAGAGGATATGAGTAAAATAAATCAGAAATTGGAAGAGAATAATGTAAAACTAGATATTGTGGAAACGATGAATAGAGAATTAAGTATGAAGTATGATATGCTACAGGAGAGTATTCAGGGGGTGAAACAGGAAATCAGAGGTGAAATTAAGGAGGAGGTAGAGATGAAGGCTAAAGATATTATTAAGACAGTAGATAAGAAATTAGAAGCAGCAGAAAGTAGGATTCAGGAAAGAATAGTAACTGTGATTGAAGAGAAAATAGCAACTCAAGGTGAAAGTTTTAGCAAATTGGTAGAAGTGGAAACTAGGCAGGTGGTAGAGACTTTAGGGGAAACTGCAGTAGAATCAGTAAAGACAGCCTGTAAGGAGACTATAATTGAAAGTAGAATGGAGTCAGACGAGATTTTAGGTGAAAGCAAATTGGAATTAGCGGAGATTTTAGGTGAAATCAGATTAGAGTCAGACGAGATTTTAGGTGAAAGCAAATTGGAATTAGTGGAGACTGTAATTGAAAGTAGATTAGAGTCATTGGAGATTGTAGGTGAAAGCAGATTGGAATCGGAGGAGATCTTAGGTGAGGAACGGCAAATAGCGGAGATTTTAGGTGAAATCAGATTAGAGTCAGACGAGATTTTAGGTGAAAATAGATTAGCGTCAGAGGAGATAGTAGGAGAAAGCATAGTAGAGTTGAAGGAGATTTTAGATGAACGCAGGATAGCTGTAGAAGAGACTATAGAATGTAGCGAAAAAGAAGTGAAGAAGATGAGAGAAAAGATAGGGATAGAAGTAGGTAAGATAAAGAAAGTACTAAGCACCCAAGAGATTAAGATGCAGACAATCATAGATAAATTAGATAGGCAAACTAGGGAAGAATTTAGTCCTGTGATAGAGGAAGTTAATATGAAATTATTAGTGGCAGAGAAGCGTGCGTTAAGTCATAGTCAGAAGAACATAATTAGTAAACAGGTTAAGAGGAGGAGAGAGATAGATAAGAGGAGAAGCAATGGGCAACGGCTAAAGAGAAAATTAAATATTAGTAGTGGAGAAGTGAAGGGAAGACATGTAGGTAGATATTTTAGAAGTAAAATGAAAGAGAAGAGAATTAAGTTGTTAGTGGAAAAAGAAATCAGAATGAAAGAGAGAAAGAAAGCATATGATGTGCAGTGGCGTAATGAATTAGCCAGACTTGGGGAAATGATAGGAGGAAAGCCGAAGTATAATGTTACTGTTGGTGAGTGTAGTCCGAAAGAGGTAGAAAGTAATGTTATAAGAAAAGAGGAAAATGGAACCCTAGAAAGAGATAGAATTGAAGATGAAGATGGTAAGAACGGTGAAATGCCAGAGAAAGTAGTGATGTAAATTTATATTACCGATAGTTACTCTTCCGTATGACTTAAATATTAAGTAATGAAGTTTAATATGACTTAAAAGAGGTAGATAAGAAACCTGCTGTGTGTAATTTTAATTCAGTCGTGAAGTTAGGATGGTAAGGGGCGCGTAGTGCCTACGCTTATTGATTTAGACTGACTAAAATCATTTAATTTGGAAGACAAAGGTTGTCGTGCTATTGAGCAATGCAGGTAAGTTGAATGTAGGTCCTTAAACTGCAGGTAAGTTGGATGAAGTGAGAATTAAATTTTAAAAATAGGAAGGTTATTACATAGGTAAGTAATCGAAAGAAAGTAATAATTATTATGGCAACCATAATTAAGAATATAATGGTAATAAAGATTTAATTCAAAAGTGAGTGAAGATAAGATGATACAGTGGTAATAAAACTAGTGAGTTGAAGAATTAAGTATTGATTTAATAAAGAAGTTTCAGTTGAGGACAGCGAGGTTATCAGCGGATATATGTTGAGAAATTTAAGTGGTTTAGAATTGTTAATGGTAATGCGTTGTATGAATTAACCAACATCGGGTTGAAATGAGGAAGTAGTAACTAATTAGGACATCTGGTACTTGTTGACAGATATGTGTGTGTGTATGTGTGTATTTTCACGTAAATGGACGTGAGTTTGAAGAAGTAGGCCAACGAAGGTAATGCCGTTGAGCAATGTGGTTTTAAAGTTTTGGTAAGATACCAAATGAAGTTGTTTTTTGAGGAAGTTTTTGGTAAGATGCCAAATGAAGTTGTTTTTTGAGGAAGTTTTTGGTAAGATGCCAAATGGAGTTTTAAGAAGTTTTTGGAGGATGAAGTAGGTCAGCGAGGTATATTCCGTTGAGTTATGAGTTTTTTATGGTATCTACGGGACTACGTGAAGTTAATAAGGGAGTTTTTTTTAAAGTATATATGGATGTATGCACACAAGGTAATAAGAGATTACAAAGGTAAGATTGTCCAAGTTTTTGTTACAGTTACGCACGTTTTAAAGATATTACAAGGCTTGTTATTGAGCTAAACCACTTTGTAGTAAAAAGTTACTGATGACTAATAACGAATTAATGATGTGGTAGATCGTTGTCCTACACACAGGTTAAAATAAAGATGATAATAATAATAATTATATGGTTGGCATAATATTTTCTAGAAGTGAAAGGAATTTGTTATAATTCGACGTTTTGAGGATTTTAAAAGTAAATCATTTTTTTTAGTAGACAGGAAATTAAAGTTTTATTTATGTCATACGGAGTTAGTAAAGATAAGTTAATATTTTGAAGGAAGAATAAGTTGGTAAGATAAGTGTATACCTAAGGGGTAATAATGAAGTTTCAATTAAAGGCAGGTGTAAGTTACGCATTTAATTTGATAGAGAAGAAAGTATCTGAACTGTGTTAGAACTCAGAACTTGCTTTATGAAGTGATTATGGGAGAATATTTGCTAATTAGGAGTGTCGGTGTTATTAACTATCAACAGGAACACTGTCATTATTTTAGGAAGACAATAGTTAGGAAAGCTAAGTGTGATGTTATTATTCCAAGGAATTAGTCGAAGCATGTAAGATTTTTTTTAGCTGAAATTTAGTGTGTTATTGGTCAGTAAGAGGTGACCTGTAACAGTAAGAAGATGTGGGATTATACCACGAATAGGGAAGTTTTTGTATGTGACGTGTGAAGTCACGATGAGTTTTGAGAGATTCTGGTATAGCAAGAGTGAGCTATAGTCCAGGCGGTCAGAACAAGTAGGAAGTGGTGTTTGGAGGACACGGTACTTAATTAAGAGTTTTGAGAGAAAACTAAGGGGGGTTTTTAAGCATTCAGCAAAAAGTCAAATCATGAATAGACTAAGTTCAAAGTATAAGAGCATTAATATTTTGTGGAACGAAATATTTATTCCGAGGAGTTTGTCATGTGTTTTTGTGAAATAGTTTAGTGATATACGTAATTCAGGTATTGAGTAGTATTTTGTCCAAGTCTTAATCATTTTGTTATGGTAAGTAAGGAATGACGTTACGGTAAAGTTATATCTTGACGCTAAGTTAAATTTTATAAAGTGAACGAGAAGTCAGATTTTATGTTTATTGGTGATTTTGAAAATCCAAGTTATTGTTTTCGAGAAGTAGTGAAGAGGAATTATGGTTTTATGAGAAGTTAAGAAGTCGTGGAGACTTAGGAAGTATTAATTTGGAAGGAGGCGGCCGTGGCCTAAGAAAGAATTAAGCCACGAAGGCAGGTGAGTAGTAACTTGGATATTTAAGTGAACTGTTTAATAAATGCTTTAAGGTATTTCGATGTCATTATGTATTTGGGGAAATATTTACAGGTATGACATATGCACTGAAATTGGAATTGCCTTATGTATCTTGCTAAGTTATTTTTTTCTTCAATTATTGAAATTTTACTGCATTTGAGTAATCCCTTTAAAGAGACGAAAGGAATATTGTATTGTTTGCATCCTATTATCGTGTGCTGTAATAGTTATTATGGGTTAATCAGCTGGTATTACAACAATGTACTTCTACGCCAGACTGATATACAAAAACTACGTTCAAAAGAGATGAAGCCAAAATTGTATGTCATGCATACGATCACCGAAATATAAACGAGTGCAGCGTTGACATATATGTCAAAAATAAAAGTGAAGGGCATTTTATATGTATATTTTTTACAGCTCGTTTAATACATAAAGAAGAATGAACATTATGAACATTTGGAAGAATGAGAAATGATAGTACAAATATGTAAAGTGAAAAGAGTATGTTCTTGTATATTTTTATGTATTGTTGAAGGGTATTATTTGTATGTTGTCGTTATGGGGGTATTAATATTTAAATTTGTATTCATTTGTGTAGGATGTGTAGTGATATAAATAATGTTACATTTTATTTTAAATTATTTATATCAGGGGCGATTGTAACGATTCGATCCCATAGCTGTTATATTTAAAGGGTTATTCATTTATTATCATGTTATTATTATTATTATTAACTAGTACATCCATGAGATGATTTTTATATCAGATAATTGTAAGCGGTTTTGATTATTATATTCAATTAGATTTTTATTAACAATTACTTGTAAAGAGACGAAGTATTATATATTGCAACAAGACTGGCGATATGGACTAACCCTGTGCGTCACAAACTGAACGACGTAGTAAGAATTTCACCACGGCAAACTGCGTCATTTTCCTGAGATGTTAAGAAACCCACTATGGGGTAACCAACACGCCATTTTCTACGGTATATACGCGTCAATATATATTGCAAGTTATGAGTCAAGAATGGAGAAGGCTAATAGAGAGGGAAGCTGTGACACCACGTGACAAGGAAGTCATTAGTATTTGTACCTGCAACATCGGACAAGAATGGCATTGATCTACAGCTCTTAATGAAGGAAGGAAGTTGTAACCTTGCTTTCTGGGTCCTAATGGACTGAGCACCGAGAGTCGACACTGAACGATGTCTTGCCGACATCTATATCAATACATAATGGGTTATATCCCTGATCAAGAGTCTTTCTACAGATGGCAACGTACTTAATGAGGATATTTCATAGTAAATGAGATATCACATCATTTTTTTAAACATAAGCGACGTAACATCGAGATTATCGATCATTTCTTAAATATGACGAATCTTCGACTGGGTGAGCCAACAATTCAATAAAACTATCGTCTCTATTATAATTTAACTTCATTTAACTTTCAATTCATTTTAATATTCATTTTCTTTTAAATAATTAATTGCCGCATTGAGTAATTTTAAATTCAATTGTGTGACTATCACTATTCTGTTTTATTAATATTTTGTTTTTGCATTTAAATAAATTCATTCTCTTCAACGTAATGCCTATTTCTTTCATTGTAGTTGGTACTTTAAGGCAATCATACTCCTTGATTAAATACGGATTGGTTAGATGACTTTGTCTCACTACGGCCCGGGTAAGTGGTTCTCGACTCTACTGCTGATAGCCGAGGTTAAATCAATAAATTTCGATTCACTATCTTAAATAGGAATCTGGCGCTCAACAACTTATTATATTACACTATCACAGGTAAGGTCACACCACAGTGTATATTATTTATTCATATCATGTTTGTTTTATTGAACCACAATAGTCATCACCACGTTTAGTTAACTCATTAAAAATGTTACAACGCCTGTAATTCCGCGTTGTGCAACTGTGCTTGAAGTAAAATATCAGGAGCGTTATCATTTTTAAAATAGATATTTTGCAAGTTTGGCAAGTGAACTGGTAATCGCACGATAGAATGTGACTGTTCATGCATGTGAAATGAAAATATCCTGAATGCGGCTTCTGTTGGACCAACATATCTAGCATTTAGGAAAGAAGTAATTTCATCGTAGTTCACAGTTTCACCTTCAGGACATATTTTAACAATGCAGCAGTCATGACCTTTATACACATACTGTACTTGTGGATGTTAATATATAAGATACTTGTGGACGTATTTAACACTCCGAACACTTGAGCATATTTCAACATTAATATGAACTTGCAAGTAAAGTAAAAGCAATGGATTGTAGGGAACAATGAATCGACTATCGATTTCAATGTCAATGCCTCGAATTGTTTTTATAATAATCCGTCCATTATTTCTTCTCCTATACGAAGGATAACCATTGGCATTATCTTTGTTCTTTTCCTGAAACTGTTTAGGGAAATCTTTCTTACATACGCCATCATTCATACAGACTGAAGAAGGATTCAAAGATCCGCGAGGACCATGTACCATATGACGCCTTACCAACTCGTATAGTGCTTCATCCTCGAGATCTGGTATTTCGGCTGACACCACACTGTCAATGTCAGAAATTTCTCGAAACTTACAATCTTCCGTTAATGTTAAGAGTAAATCGACGTGCGGGAGACCTCGTTTTTGAAATTCCACTGTATATAGATATGCTTTTACCGAAAATTTCCTTAACATTAATCAATCGTAGCAATTCCTTTACTTTGCAATGGAAAACTCTCACTTCAATATCAGGCCTATTATTAGCCGTTTCCCAGAGATGAATGCTGTTGAGTATTTCTGGCCAGCCCGCATTATACGTGAATGTAATGAATAAATCTGGCTTTCCAAACTTCTTCACTATCGCCATCGCATCCTGATAATTTTGCAATATTTTCCTTAGGCTACCTGTAAAAAAGATGGCAAAACTACAATACGACCGACTCTGAGATTTTCATTTTCTGCTCGTACATGCAAGGCGTCTGCTAAACCGGCATATGTATCAACTCGTAACTTCGTTTGTTGATGATGTATATATTTTAACCGGTCACCTTCCATACGACAGTAGTAATCCACGAATAAATATCCATTTTGCAAACTTGAGCAGCAACAACTAACTCACCATGACCTCCATGAACACCATTTATAGACATATACATTTTGTAATCATCGCTCGTATTGATAGTAGTTTCGTACATATCGCTGATGCCAACAATAAAGGAAGAATAATTATTCCACTTGTCTGTAACATGTTTTACAATTCGCTTCCTAACCTGTGTAAATAAACTCTGATTGTTGTACTCACAATATGCCAATGACCTGAACAGACAATTACCGTCACCTTTAATCTTTATAACATTTGTAATTGAGTGTCGCCTCTCATTCATCATAATATGATTCATTGTATTGATTGAGCACACAACCTATAAGGACGAATGATGAAACGAAAAGAAGACAGTTTGTAGCTGGTGAGACCAAAGACTATATATTGTGCCCTTTGGAAGAGATGACATTACACGAGAAAACTGCGGGGTCATGATCGGTCACTAATTGGTTTATAGAACATGCCTCTCATAAAGTTTCCAGGGTCCATAAGGTTCTAATGTTATGAATAATTAAAACGACAGGTTAAAACAAAATACAATTTAATACTGAATCAGCCATAGAACAAATATATCCTCCCTTGCGTGTGCTGATAACCCTACCGTCTGTTAGGAGTAACAGCTGGGAGTTCATCAACCCACTTAGCGAGTATGAGGACTGGCGATCTGCCAACGTCAGCTGAAAGACGGAAGCTCCATTTGTCCGTGTTGACAAAATTGCCACTCACCACAACAGCTACCGTATTTCCGCGCATAATCGTCGCCACTGCGTAATCGTCGCACCCCACTTTTCAAACACTAAAATAGGTTTATAAAATTTCATCGCATAATCGTCGCATAGCATGTTCGTATTTGTGCGCCAGTCAGTTGCACACGCTACCGCGACTTTATAACCCGGCGCGACTTTGTCAGACGAAAAATATCTCGTCTTTATGCTTGTGGGCAATGAACTGTGACGCGAGCGGCAAGCTTCGTCACTTAGCACATTCCGCGAGCGTATAATCTGGCATGATCTTGTCAGGAGAAAGTAATCTTGTCTTTATGCCTGCCGGCTATGAACCGCGACGCGAATGGCCAGCGCACATGCCGCGAGCGTATAGGCCTAATCTAGCGTGGTCTTGTCAGGAGAAAGTAACCTCATCTTTAAGCCTGCAGGCTATGAACCGCGACGCGAACGGCCAGCGCACATCTCGCGAGCTTATAGGCCTAATCTGGCGTGATCTTGTCAGGAGAAAGTAATATCGTATTTATGACTGCGGGCTATGAACCGCGACGCAAATGGTCAGCGCACATCTCGCGAGCTTATAGGCCTAATCTGGCGTGATCTTGTCAGGAGAAAGTAATATCGTATTTATGCCTGCGGGCTATGAACCGCGACGCAAATGGTCAGCGCACATTTCGCGAGCTTATAGGCCTAATCTGGCGTGATCATGTCAGCAAAACGTAATCTCATCTTTAGACCTGCGGCCTATGAACTGTGACGCGAGCGGCCAGCGCACATTCCGCGAGCGTATAGGCCTAATCTGGCGTGATCTTGTCAGGAGAAAGTAATATCGTATTTATGCCTGCGGGCTATGAACCGCGACGCAAATGGTCAGCGCACATTTCGCGAGCTTATAGGCCTAATCTGGCGTGATCATGTCAGCAAAACGTAATCTCATCTTTAGACCTGCGGCCTATGAACTGTGACGCGAGCGGCCAGCGCACATTCCGCGAGCGTATAGGCCTAATCTGGCGTGATCTTGTCAGGAGAAAGTAATATCGTAGTTATGCCTGCGGGCTATGAACCGCGACGCGAATGGTCAGCGCACATTCCGCAAGCTTATAGGCCTAATCTGGCGTGATCTTGTCAGCAGAAAGTACTCTCGTCTTTATGCCTGCGGGCTATGAACTGTGACGCGAACGACCAGCGCACATTCCGCGAGTTTATAGGCCTAATTTGGCGTGATCCTGTCAGGAGAAAGTAATATTGTCTTTATGCCTGCCGGCTATGAACCGCGACGCGAATGGCGTTAACCTGTCGTGACCTTGTTAGAAGAAAGAACCCTGTCTCTGACTGCGGGCTATAACTCGCGCTACGCGAATGACTGGCCCGTGCAGCAAATAATGATACAGTATACTCTTTGAAATTAAATATTCTTCGCATAATCGTCGCACCCTGCTTTTTTCCACGAAATTTTGGCAAAAAAAGTGCGACGATTATGCGAGGAAATACGGTAATAAAAATGAATAACTGATCTGCATGTCAGTTTAAATAGAATTATCTAAACACTTGGCTTAGACAGCCTTAAACCCATGTGATCTAACACATCACGATACAAAATTTTACAAAATGATCAAACAAAAATAAAAATACCTGAAATAAAATACAATATTATGTGCCGCGCTATACGTTTTTCGAACTACACTTTGATTAGTTGAGTATTTAGACCGGAATTCACTTCCATGCGCTACATACGACTGGGCCGTGAACTCCTGTCTGTGGGAAAATTAATCACGTCACTACTGGAAAGTATTAGAAAGGTAAAACAAATTAATATCTATGCCGGCATGCACTAACCCTTTTATAAAATAAACACATAGTATCACGAATTGATATTTACAGATTACAAGCGGCCTGTGAGCAGGTCTTATGCCATTTACTCAAAACAGAGCGCTACGTGACAAGGCAAAACAGAAAGAACCGCCGAATGCGTCCCGATAATTACATTAAATTCACACGGCCGACGCCGGTCACACAACAAGAATGCTTACAGCAATAAATGACATGAAATGCAATGCCAAATGGACAAGCACAAAAACACTCCGATTAATACGACGAAAAATCTTTAGACAAAGCGGCGTGGGCATCTAATCCCTTAATTCAATAAAAGTATTTACGCATCGTTAAGCAAGACATTTATACAATTTATGGGCCTAATATCTCAGCACAATGCCGGATGCATAATGAATATTCCAATTCTGGGTCCAAGGTCAAACAAGCGCTGAGTCGGTGCCATGTGTGTGCATAATAATATTATTCAAGCCTGAATCCTCGTAGAAGTCTCGCAGCTCCTGTAATCGCGACATAATAAATTCATCGTTCTTAAAAACACAAAATCCCTACCTGGGATATCAAGATTCAATCTCAGCAAATACGCCCCATAGGTCACGTACCCTGAAAAGTATTAGCAACGGCACTGGATATCACGTCCCCGCCAGCTCTCATGTAGAATCACACCGTAGCACACACACATAATATAGCTTGTCAAAAAGACCCAACTGGTACCACAGATCAGAACTGAAGCAATAAAACATCAAATACGGTGAGGTAGAAATTCCTCCCGTGCAACTACTGTTGCTTAAATTACAAAGGACAAAATCACTGCGTTTGCATAACCATCGTAAATATCAGAATTCCCAAACCAGACCTGACATTAATATTATCAAGTCCCACTTGTCACCGCTTATCTAACGTTTCCGTGATAATTAACCTCATAAGTACTAGGCTTTTCAAGTACACAACAACTTGAAGAACTTGTACTCTAATCATAACAGATCAACATCAGCAAATGCCAATAGAATATTAAATGCAAAAAGAATCAGCAAAATTGTCACGTATCGCTATTTAAAATATCATGCCGGCAGAATCTACATATTCGCACACAAAACAAAGTTATTTACAAAATATACAATTTTCCAGTTATACGCGATTTTTTTTACCCATCAAAATGAATTAATTCAAATTTTTACTCAACACATCTGCGTCTAGTCCGATGCCATGGAATTGACCTCGTCATCATCCCGTAGGACCTAGCCTTCCATAATTTCAACTCTTGAAGTCGTTGCTGATGATACCATGTTCCTTCTGCCGTCGGTCGTCATCTTGGCGCTGAATGAAAGTGTAATGGTTAATATCAAAATATAACTGCTTATTTGTGCTACTAAATTCACACAAGAGTCCTATCGCAGTATCGCTGACTTGCCCTGACTTTGTGGTGTAAGAACCACTTAAGTACTCACTAAAATCAATATGTTGCTCGACACACAACTTACTAAGTTTTAGTCACTAGCACAAGTAAAAAGTAATCGCTATACAGCCCGGCCTGGCTTCGCCGTCCGCTTCATAAAATCAAGTGTCTTTTCCGTGTTGCTCGGCTCCCAGTATTCATTCAATCACTCAAATCTTTAGGAGGGGGATATCCGCTCCTCAATAAATCGATAAAATTGTCCTATCACGTTTGAACACATATCAAAGGTCTTGTAAAAATTCGCACATTACAGCCATACTATTGCGGAGAATATTGCATCGTAGGATCTATTAATTCACTGTCGCGTGGGTACTTTTAGATTCGGGCCACCCTAAGCATTCGCCTTTCATTGGTCACAAGTTCAAATCCTTTTAAGCATTATGTTCGTGGTCACACCTATTTGTGACGTCAATCAGCGCGAAGATCCATTGCGCATTCAACCTTGGCTATCTTATACAAGGAAACTTCTGTATTGTGCCTTCAAGCTTATGACGATTTAGTTCAGTTTCATTGTTCGCAAGATGCGAGCCAAAAATAGATTGTGCAGACTTAACGTCTCCAGTATTGTGACATCGCTCGGCTCTCAGAGCATCACAGCCTCCCTCAAGCTAACCAGAACTTCCTTCAAATAACATAAATCTATGCCCAAAGAAAAGAATAATATGAACACTGAAATATTAGCATAGGATTTTAGGGTTCATTCACCCCATAAAAGGTGAAATTTAACTTAGAAGAAGTAGATTTCACTTCCATACGGCACCTCTTTTTTGCGAGAGTAAGCCCCTCTTCAAATCGTAGATCTTATACGCCCCTGCTATCAGCCTAGTACTCAGCTACCTTTTACTAATGAGTTTCCTCAATGTCTCGTCGCCTCAAGCGTGTCTGGTATTTCTTCTCTCTCATTCCACTTAGACGTCATTAGCACTACCTGCTTTCCTCCTCATATGTAAACAACACAATGTTTACGTTCTTCACAACGAGTACTCACCGATGCTAGCCAAGTGTACTTGTGCATGATACTATGTCCGTGCAATTTGCTCCTATGACATTATTCCTTCTCGGCTCCCAAGGTTCCTGTTCATGATAAATCTTCATGTTACAAATGTTGTACACGGCCTGAGCTCCGGTACTCACTTCTTCTACTCGATAAGCATTGTTCCCCAGATTTCTGATTATTTTGAATAGTCCCAGATATTTAACACAGAACTTGTGGAATATCTTGTTCGATGGATTAGATAGCGGTGGTTTCTTTATGAGGACCAACTCTGACTCGTTCAGTTCCCGATGGAATCTCTTTCCTCTTACCCTTCTTAGCCGTCTGTCAGCCTGTGCTCTCATGTGTACTACAGTATTTTGATTCCTTAAGTCGTGTGTTGGCATAGGATCACGTGGACAGATGACAATGTTGTCCCACGATCTCTCAGGCACTCTGTTATGGTGGAGAACCAAAGGAATTTCTCCCGTTGACTCATGTCTTGTGTAATTGATACAAGTCTCAACATCCTTAATACGATCCACCCACTTATAGTGTTCATTTGGAATCAAGACCCTAAAGAATGACGAAATATTTCTCATCACACGTTCACTCGGATTTGCAGCTGGGTTGCGAATCGATGAAAATATATGTTTTACTCCAAGATTAATTAATCCTTGTTTAAATTCATTGCTGGTGAAGTAACTTCCGTGATCTGACAAAATAAACTCAGGTTTTCCCATGGTCGGAATCACTTTAATTTTAAGGCGGCTAAGAACCTGTTTCGAAGTGGTCTTTTGTATGGGACACAAAACCACAAATTTCGAAAATACATCTAAGCACACCAATAGATGTCGGCATCCTCTTCTTCCTTTCGTTATTGGCCCATAAGTGTCAATCGCCATCAGCTCACATGGTTTAAGTGGTAGCAAAGGTTTCGGGTACTGCTTCATTAGGTAATTGTTAGGTTTTGTGCGCTGACAAGTATCGCACGTCTTGATTACCTCACAAATGGTGGTTCTCATACGAGGCCAGGTAAATGCCTCTGCTATAGTTGCTTCAACTTTATCGATTCCAATATGTCCCAAGGTTTCATGTGTATGCCATGTTAATCCACGCTGTAAAGACGCTGGTACCAAAATTCGTAGTTTCGAATGTTCTTCATCAATAAATTTGTGTAATAAATTATTGCGGTACATGTATCTTCCTTCCTTTATCAGAGCTTCCTTGTACGCTGGTGTTCCTCTCTGTAGTTCTCCTTTAAAGAATTTTATTAACTGCATCATCCATGGTTCTGCCTCCTGTTCTCTGGGTAGTTCTTTCAGTTCGTCAAGAAACTCACGATCCTTATCTGTTAACTCAAGGTGATTCACGACAGCATCCTCATCAACTTCCGCCTCAGGGTTCCTGCTAAGCGCATCTGGTATTATATTCATCTTACCAGGGCAATGTTCAATTTCCAAATCAAATTGTTGGATGTAAATGGACCATCTGGTGATTCTTTCGCTGAGCATAGTAGTCTTGGATAAGAACGTTAGTGCCTTGTGGTCAGTTCTTATTGTTATGGGGTAACCAAATACTATTTTACGCCATCGTTGTAAAGCGTGAAGTATAGCCAAAAGCTCCAGCTCTGTTACGGTGTAGTTACGTTCATGTTTGCGCAATTTGCGACTTACGAAGGCAAGGTAAGACCGATGTTGAAGGTTGTTCGGATCTTCCTGGAATAGCATAGCTCCGATTCCTATGAATGAGGCGTCAGCCTGAATAACAAATTTTCGGCTAAAATCTGGGTAACCCAGTTTGATACAATTTTTTAGAAGTAACTTTGTAGCCTGGAAAGACTTATTGCAAACGTCATTCCAAAACCACTTGTTATTCTTTTTGAGCAGTTCCTGCATAGGGGCGACCGTCTCTGTATACCCCGGGCAATTTTCCTTGAAAAATCCCGTAACTCCCAGGAAAGCACGAACATGTTTCACCCTAGTTGGTGTGGGGAAGTTCATAATTGCTTCAATCTTGGCTGGATTTGGTCTCACTCCATCCTTATCGATAACATGTCCTAAATACAAAATTTCATCTTTAAAGAAATGCGACTTTTTAAGGTTGATTTTGAAGTTCAATGTGCGTAGGTTGTCCAGTAACTTGTCCAGATTATTCATGTGATCTTCAATATTGTCAGACGCCAACAATATATCGTCAATGTACCTCACTGTCATCTGCTTGACCTCCTCTGTCAAATTGCGATCTAGGGCTCTTATTAGGGCACAACCGGCTGTTTTAACGCCAAAAGGCATCCTCGAAAATACGAATGTTTGATTGTTGAACAGGAAGCCTGTCAACAATTGGGATTTTTCATCCAATTCGATGTGGTGAAAACTTGAGGTCAAATCCACACTCGAATAAATGCTTTTTCCTCGGAAACCCTTAAGGACGTCTCTGATTAACGGCGCTTGGTCATATTCTGGAAGAAGTCTATTGTTGAGGGGTCTGGCGTCTAAACATAGCCTTATTGAACCGTTAGGTTTGGCAACGGCCAATATAGCATTGAGAAATGGCGTGGGAGTCTTGCGTATAACTCCAGCCTGTAGCATCCCGCCAATAATCTCGCTTACTTGGTTCTGATATTTTTCAGGTATTGGATACAATCGGCTTTTAAATGGGGACCAATCACTGACTTGCATCGAATATTTAAAATTTAAGATTTTCCCAGGTATTGTATCAAAGACATTACGGTGTTTTCTGAGTATCTGTTCGAGTCTTTCTTTGTCTGCACCCCTTAAATTGACTCCATCTAGGGGTTCTTGTAATTGTTGTTCGAAGTCGTCTGCGTTGCCATCTGCTTCAGCCAACAATGCCCATATCTCAGCTCCTTCTTCTTCTTCTTCTTCTTCTTCTTCAAGTTCCACGAGTGCAGTGTTTATGCCATCAGTTCCAAGCTCCAATTCTTCCCTTATCTCCTCACTAATTGCTTCGAGCAGCCAGGTGTTTACCTCTCCCCCTGTAGTCGCTTCATTCATGTTCAACCCCACATTCCTCATTCCTTCTATATTCTTGAAACTCAGTGTTTTTATGCAAGTCGATGACTGCTTGATATTCACATATGAAATTTGATCCCAGTATTATGTTGAAGTTTAGCTTAGGTAGAATTATGAAACTCTGAGCGAATGTATGCTCCAGAATTTCTAGTTCCAAGTACGCTTGTGTTTTACAAGTCACGGTGCGCTCAGGAATAACGCCACGTACTTTCATTTGAGGGACCGGAATTATAGGTACTGTGTAATTCCGCCCTATCTCTCGCACTAAGGCCTCAGATACTAGACTTATCTGACTACCCGTATCAACTAAACATTTTACCCTTAATCCGCCGATTCTAGCATAAATAACAGGTAATTTCATAATAGTGTCATTGTGAGGTTTAATGATTTCTTCTAGGCAATCCTCTGGTCTCGCGATCCACTCCGTAATATTTGCCACAATCCATCCATCTCCTTCAGCACACTGGTCGCTCGTGAGACTGTCTTCTTGGTCGTTTTTTATAGTTTTTTTTTTATCCTGGCGACCTCCATTTTGATTTTGTCGTCCAGATTCCTGTCTTTCACGCTGCATCTGTAAGCTTTGCGCCCCGTCATCTTCCGTGTAGTTGTCTGGATCCTTACGTCTGTTCATCGCGTTTTCCCAGCGATTTCTCTCTCCCCCTCCAGTATTTTGTAGCTCCTCTAAATAACGTTGCGATTCCTCGTATCGTTGGTCTAGATTACGATAGTCATCCTGTAGTCCCGATTTTTCGTGATACCGTTGGTTTCTGCGGTTACCATGGTTCTCGTACCGTCTTTGTTGCCACCTCTGATTATAATTGTTGTCGTAATTGTTGCCTCTATATGGGATCTCCTGTCTCCCATAGAATCGTCCCTGGTTCTGGTATCTCCTCTGCGGATATCCTTCCTCATAATATTTTCTCCTCTGCTGGTCGTCGTACCTCGTTTGGAACCTCCTTTCATTTCCCGTGTCGTTTCTTTGGTTCTGATTATTTCCCGTGTCGTTTCTTTGGTTCTGATTATTTCACGTGTTAGTCGACTGCGATTTAGTGTTTCCGGCCAGAGGTTTTACTATTTCAGTGGTGTTAACCATCTCGTCCCTGTTTACTCTTTTTTCCCTTCCTTGGAATTGATTGTTGGACTCATCTAAATGCCGTAATAATTCTTCCGCTTCGACTGCTGTACTTATATTTGCTGCTGCTAAAAATTGCTGAGCATGTGTAGGGAGTTGCTTGCTAATCGTCATTATGAGATCCTGTTCATTCGGTGGGTGGTCAAGATCGCGCAAATTTAACATCTGTCGTGTGAAGTAGTCTGCAAATCTGGTTTGTTGTGAACCGTGGTATTTTCTTGCGTAAAGTTCCAACCTCAAGTTTTGCTGATGGCTCGGCCCCCAAAATTTTTTTAAAAACGCCTGTCGGAAACCCTCCATTGTTTCAAATGTATAGCGGAAGCTTAAGAACCAAATTAATGCTCCGCCGCCAAGATAGCGTTCTACTGTCCTCAATTGTCTCTCCGGACTTAGATTTTGGTCCATAAAGAAATTTTCCAATTCTTTCAGGAACATTTTCGGTGTAACTCCAGTATCAGGTATAAATTTATTCGGGCGGAAATCATTCGCTCTAATAACCTGAATAACTTGAGCTGGTAATTGGTTTGCCTGAGGGGTAGAAGCACGTCCCTCGCATTCTCTAAATAGCTGTGTGTTCACGGTGTCTGGGCTCCGACCTGTCTCCGAATTGTTTGAAGTTATCTCCTTATCTAAGTGTTCATCTTTCTGCCTGTCCACTAATGAGGCAAGTATGGTCCCCCTTTCCATCGATTTCAACTCGCTCTTTATCAGACGATCATTGTGTTCTTGTAACTTAGCTTTCATGTTCTCTTCAATGTCGCGGATTCGATTGCAGTTATCGCCTAATTGTTTTATCATAATCAACTTCTCGTCCTTCGCCTCTGCCGTCATCCGATTCCAGTCCTTCCTAATGCTGTCCTTCGCCTTTTCCAGCTCCTTATCTAGGCCCTTATCTACATTTGCTTGGTTAGTTTCAATTGTAGTCAACCTTGCTATTACAGTGTTATTGTTAGACTCCATTGTTGTTAATTTCGCTAGTATCCCGTTATTGTTCGACTCCATCGTTTCCCTTAGTTCTAGTTGCTCGGTTTCAATTTCTTTCCACCTACTTCCTGATACAAGTTCTAGTTTACTCATCTCCTGGACCAATCCGCTAATACCTCCGTCAATAGTATCGATTTGTGTCTGGACTAACTGTGCCCCTTCTTCGATTTTAATAAATTTCTCTTCTAAATGATTTTGCGCCCGCTTTATCTCTGCTGTATTCATTGAACATGCATTTTCAATTTGTGCGAGTTTACCCATCACGACTTCATCTAGATTATCAAGTTTTAAGCTGAAAGTATCCTCAATCTTTTTGATTTCGGCTAGTTGTTTCTTATTATTATTCTCCACGTCACTGGCTAATAAAATTAATTGCTGTTTTGTGTAATCATTTATCTCGGTTGAAAGTGCTACAAGACCGTCGGTATTCTGTTTGGTTATTGTGTTCAAACGCCCCTCTAACTCGTTAGACTGTTTTTCACTTTGAATTTCGAGTTGCGTGTGTAATTGTTCCTTGAGTTCATTCGATTGTTTTTCACTTTGAATTTGCATGTCGTTAGACTGTTTTTCGCTAGCCTGCGCTATCTCATTTGTCATTTCAACCCTAAGTTCAGTTAATTTTTGTTGAGTGCGTTTCGCTGCCTCCTCAACCACTTCACGTATTTCTGCGAGAGTCGCCATATCTTCTCACAATATAATATCACACTTTAGAAATATAGGACAATGACAAGACCATCACCAAATTGGCACATATGCACGCACATAATTATCCCCAATTTAACCCTTTGATTACTCAATTCATTTACATTTACCCTAAGCAACACATCCTTGAGTATATCAATTTTTTTTTATTAATTCTGTCTTTAAAACCCCTTTGATTCAGTACCAAATTTCTAGCCTTATATCTGACTAATATAACTAATTGACCAACATATTAATTAGCTCTTAAGGTATAACCTTCCTGTCATTCAAATTTTTGGAGTTTGGATTGCTAACAAAAGTATTATTTTAAATGGTTGGGCGCCTGGAACATATGCTCTAGTATTTACTTATCAAATCTCAATTCAACTACTATGTTCCAAATTTAATTCTATTACAAACTCCAAGATTTTACATAACAAATTTCTAGCGGTAACACATCGCTTATCTAAGTAAATAAAATATCACATCCGGTGATCTATTTGTACGTACGACGTGTTTCACTGGTCTAGCCATTCCATATTGCTTTTCCCAGCTTCCACACTTTGCACCAATGTACGCATAAAAAAAAAATGGCTTACGTGTCGGAGTCATAGAATCCTTACTGTCACCTTGTGATACATAAAGAAACCAATTTGACCCACGTGGCGCGCCATAGAAATCTTATGTGCCCTTTGGAAGAGATGACATTACACGAGAAAACTGCGGGGTCATGATCGGTCACTAATTGGTTTATAGAACATGCCTCTCATAAAGTTTCCAGGGTCCATAAGGTTCTAATGTTATGAATAATTAAAACGACAGGTTAAAACAAAATACAATTTAATACTGAATCAGCCATAGAACAAATATATCCTCCCTTGCGTGTGCTGATAACCCTACCGTCTGTTAGGAGTAACAGCTGGGAGTTCATCAACCCACTTAGCGAGTATGAGGACTGGCGATCTGCCAACGTCAGCTGAAAGACGGAAGCTCCATTTGTCCGTGTTGACAAAATTGCCACTCACCACAACAGCTAATAAAAATGAATAACTGATCTGCATGTCAGTTTAAATAGAATTATCTAAACACTTGGCTTAGACAGCCTTAAACCCATGTGATCTAACACATCACGATACAAAATTTTACAAAATGATCAAACAAAAATAAAAATACCTGAAATAAAATACAATATTATGTGCCGCGCTATACGTTTTTCGAACTACACTTTGATTAGTTGAGTATTTAGACCGGAATTCACTTCCATGCGCTACATACGACTGGGCCGTGAACTCCTGTCTGTGGGAAAATTAATCACGTCACTACTGGAAAGTATTAGAAAGGTAAAACAAATTAATATCTATGCCGGCATGCACTAACCCTTTTATAAAATAAACACATAGTATCACGAATTGATATTTACAGATTACAAGCGGCCTGTGAGCAGGTCTTATGCCATTTACTCAAAACAGAGCGCTACGTGACAAGGCAAAACAGAAAGAACCGCCGAATGCGTCCCGATAATTACATTAAATTCACACGGCCGACGCCGGTCACACAACAAGAATGCTTACAGCAATAAATGACATGAAATGCAATGCCAAATGGACAAGCACAAAAACACTCAGATTAATACGACGAAAAATCTTTAGACAAAGCGGCGTGGGCATCTAATCCCTTAATTCAATAAAAGTATTTACGCATCGTTAAGCAAGACATTTATACAATTTATGGGCCTAATATCTCAGCACAATGCCGGATGCATAATGAATATTCCAATTCTGGGTCCAAGGTCAAACAAGCGCTGAGTCGGTGCCATGTGTGTGCATAATAATATTATTCAAGCCTGAATCCTCGTAGAAGTCTCGCAGCTCCTGTAATCGCGACATAATAAATTCATCGTTCTTAAAAACACAAAATCCCTACCTGGGATATCAAGATTCAATCTCAGCAAATACGCCCCATAGGTCACGTACCCTGAAAAGTATTAGCAACGGCACTGGATATCACGTCCCCGCCAGCTCTCATGTAGAATCACACCGTAGCACACACACATAATATAGCTTGTCAAAAAGACCCAACTGGTACCACAGATCAGAACTGAAGCAATAAAACATCAAATACGGTGAGGTAGAAATTCCTCCCGTGCAACTACTGTTGCTTAAATTACAAAGGACAAAATCACTGCGTTTGCATAACCATCGTAAATATCAGAATTCCCAAACCAGACCTGACATTAATATTATCAAGTCCCACTTGTCACCGCTTATCTAACGTTTCCGTGATAATTAACCTCATAAGTACTAGGCTTTTCAAGTACACAACAACTTGAAGAACTTGTACTCTAATCATAACAGATCAACATCAGCAAATGCCAATAGAATATTAAATGCAAAAAGAATCAGCAAAATTGTCACGTATCGCTATTTAAAATATCATGCCGGCAGAATCTACATATTCGCACACAAAACAAAGTTATTTACAAAATATACAATTTTCCAGTTATACGCGATTTTTTTTACCCATCAAAATGAATTAATTCAAATTTTTACTCAACACATCTGCGTCTAGTCCGATGCCATGGAATTGACCTCGTCATCATCCCGTATTATGGACCTAGCCTTCCATAATTTCAACTCTTGAAGTCGTTGCTGATGATACCATGTTCCTTCTGCCGTCGGTCGTCATCTTGGCGCTGAATGAAAGTGTAATGGTTAATATCAAAATATAACTGCTTATTTGTGCTACTAAATTCACACAAGAGTCCTATCGCAGTATCGCTGACTTGCCCTGACTTTGTGGTGTAAGAACCACTTAAGTACTCACTAAAATCAATATGTTGCTCGACACACAACTTACTAAGTTTTAGTCACTAGCACAAGTAAAAAGTAATCGCTATACAGCCCGGCCTGGCTTCGCCGTCCGCTTCATAAAATCAAGTGTCTTTTCCGTGTTGCTCGGCTCCCAGTATTCATTCAATCACTCAAATCTTTAGGAGGGGGATATCCGCTCCTCAATAAATCGATAAAATTGTCCTATCACGTTTGAACACATATCAAAAGTCTTGTAAAAATTCGCACATTACAGCCATACTATTGCGGAGAATATTGCATCGTAGGATCTATTAATTCACTGTCGCGTGGGTACTTTTAGATTCGGGCCACCCTAAGCATTCGCCTTTCATTGGTCACAAGTTCAAATCCTTTTAAGCATTATGTTCGTGGTCACACCTATTTGTGACGTCAATCAGCGCGAAGATCCATTGCGCATTCAACCTTGGCTATCTTATACAAGGAAACTTCTGTATTGTGCCTTCAAGCTTATGACGATTTAGTTCAGTTTCATTGTTCGCAAGATGCGAGCCAAAAATAGATTGTGCAGACTTCACGTCTCCAGTATTGTGACATCGCTCGGCTCTCAGAGCATCACAGCCTCCCTCAAGCTAACCAGAACTTCCTTCAAATAACATAAATCTATGCCCAAAGAAAAGAATAATATGAACACTGAAATATTAGCATAGGATTTTAGGGTTCAATATAGAACAGAAAGATCGGATACACAATACAAAATGGCGGTTCCAATATTCGACTTCGTGAAATTAGTTGTCTTTTGTATACAGTATTTGTTGTCATTCAAAGAGATGTTGACATGACAGTGTCATTAGCAAAATGACTGTATGGATACATGAGACATTAGCGCCCGAGTGGAGCAGGTTGAAGTTAACGATATCATGACGTAACTGGGGAACTCTCTGTTAATATCAAGTTAGGTTTATTATTGGGGCGGCGTTGAATATCATGAGACAGTATTAGTCGTCGCCTAGCGACAATATGTCCGTCAAGTCATTCGATTCTATTTTCGTGAGACCTTGAAGGAAGTAATATTCGCAATTATTTTAATACACAAATGATATCGACGGTGCTAGACGGGCATTACATTTTAAGACAACAAACGTCGTCGTAGCGCAAATACTTCCCGAGATATTTCAGTTTTAGTAAAGGGTGAAATTTTTTGAAAACTATTTTAATATATAAGATTAAATTAATAATTACCGGATGTTATAAGAACTGGGAAAAAACAAGTAAAAATAAGAAGACAAAGGTCAAGAGTGATATAGCCCGACTTCTATGCAACGGAGTCCATGGTAAACAGATCATGGATGGAAACCAACCAAGACCTGCGCCATTTCGTGAACTCCTTGGCATCGCAGTTTCAGTTTCAACTGAAATGTTACCTAAACTAGAAACTGGGAACTGGTCCCCTGTTTATATGTATGCACACACTGTACTGGGTCACCCTGAGGTGCCCTCTGATGGTGTGACATTTCTAATGCTAAAAGTGTGTTTGGGCTTTTTTTTTTTTTTCTTTCTTGGAAGTTTTTATAAACTTTTCTCTTAAAGTTCTGCAATGATAATCATGTAGGTGTTGATAAAAAAAAAAAAACACCATCTATAAAGTGACTTATTCTTTCTGCCCTTGATGTTTTTATACTTAACCCTTTCGCTTTCAAGCTCTCAGCTGATGGATGTGTGAAAACTGTCAGCCATATTTACCACACTATGCATACACTTCTTTTAAAATTACATGGAAGGCACATCAATGAAGTTATCAACATGAAATTTGGTAAACGTATAGAGTATACATCACTTATTATCACTGCAAGTAAGTCATGTCTCTAAACCAACAGGGTTTAATGTTAAAAAAATACGAAATGTAAACAAAGTTACAAGTTTCGGATTTTGAAAGTTTGGAAGGAATTCTAGGAAATGGCATTCACAGCCAAAGTTTTTTATTCATGTCAGTAGGAAGGCTATCTTATTGTTTACTAGCATGGTAAATATCAAGATTCTATGTGCATTAGATCCAAGGATAGATCAAAATGTTTTAAGTGATGTAACAGTGAAAAATGTCAGCCGTTTTATTATAAAACACTCAACGCTATACACACTAACATCACTGGCTGGTGGTGCTGGATTATCATAATCATCTACACTTTCCGAATCGGATAGAGAAACATTATCACTTGAATAACTGTTAAGAAATTCAGTGATATCATCAGCTAATTGAACCCGCTTCGCCATGTCGCACACGATAAATAACTACGCCTAACCTAAGTGAACTATATCCATCACTTCACTATCACTAAGCACCTAATTACCTAAGAAAACTATTTAAATAATTAGCCAACAAGTAAACTAAATAAGTTGCCTACGATACAGCTTAATTTATAATCACGAACGAAAACTGAGAGAAATGAACGCAACTTTGCCGCCAATCACGATGTAAACAAGACACGAAACTCCAGTGAGCACATGTTTCAGACTCTTGAGTATCAATAAATACGGATAGTCGTCAGTTCCCGCGGAGTATAACGTGAGATAAAACTGTACTCTTCTTATTCCGTACAAAAATGCTGCCATCTGATGCGTAAATAATGAACTAATAATAAGGATGGGTAACGACGGATCGTTATCATGCCAGTTTTCGTAGGACCCATGGGTACCGATGGTTCGTTACCTTGAAAGCGAAAGGGTTAACCATGTTTCCTAATGTATTAATAAAAACTACAGATATTGTCACCTCATGTTTAAGAATAGAATGGCATCATCCAACTATATTATGGATTGGGACAGAGGTAACTCCAAGATAACTTTAGAGTTGGCATGGCAGGATATATCTTTGCTTCTGTGTTCACCTGGGTGTGAGATTGTAATGTTGATGCAGGAGGGAGTTCTACAGCTAACAAAACTTGGAGAATGGCTACTCAGTTTGTGCTTTGGTGCTTGTAGGTTGCTGCAAATGGGAAAAGGAGACAAATAGCAGCTACCAACATCAACATGCGGAAATATGCCAGTGTGGAGTCGACTCAAAGCCAGCTTGTACTGAGTTTCAAGCCCACCACTAAGAAGATTGTTGGTGCCACCATGGAATGTACCTTGTCATGCGTTTTCCTTCGTGAAGGCAAAGCAACGTAAGACTGTTAAAAATATTATGCTGCCAAAATGTCTACTCACACTCTTTTTAATTTTTAAAGCACTAATCTACGCTTTAAGACCAACCTGTTTTTCCTGAATTGAATTTATGAAAGAAATTATTATTTAAGTTTGCACAAGTATGCTAACTAGAATATGTTTTAGAAGTATGCTGAGGAGAGAAAGAAATCTAGAATTTATTTTGTGCTGAAAAGTTTTGCGGCACTCTAAAAGTATAATTAATAATTTCCTTGTTTAAACGGAGGAAGTGAACACTAGTGAAGCAAGTATGTGACTGGTATGTGCAGTGATGAAGACATGCAGAGCATGGCCAGCCTCATGAGCGTCAACAACAACAGTGACATCGCGCCGCTTGAAGACTTTGACGATGAAGAAGACGGTGAGTATATCCTTCCAAACTTGAGGCTTTCGTGAAAGAGCACATTGTGGACAACTTAAAAACTATTCACTCTTGCTTATCATTGTATTTTTTTTTAAATTTCAGATCAGAGAATACAGGAGGAGGTGCTGGATCTTACTACCCAAATAGATATGTTAACGAACAGTTTGAGTGGTTCAGAGTTTGCCAGCACTCCAATCAGTGGTGAGAAACTAATTTTCTAAAGTAGTTATTTTAGATAAGGTCCATTTTGCGATAAAAGAGAAACTTATTTTTTATAAGATTATGAAGGTCTTTATCTTCCACATTTCTCGTAGCATATAACAAGCTTTTATATACTTTTCTCATTAAAGTGTGCTACCTGCAAAGAAGTCCCAAGTTTAAAGGTAGGCTACAATGTTGTACAGAACTGATCTTGAAACTACTGACAATTCTAATTACAATGTGGAAATTAGATATAGGTAGCTTTGAAGCCATTTTTCAATGTTGCCTTATCGATATTTGATAGATTACACCTTGTGTGTTAACCAACTGAAATTGTTAGTTGGAGTTGGGTGTACACTGCATGCACCAAATCATTAGTGATTACAGATCGCTGGCTACAGTGTGGTTCCTCCTGCTCGTCCTAGAACAATCTCACCCATTTACGCACTTTGCTATTGAATTGGGGCCATACACCTCCACAAATCTGGTGATGAATGTTTGCTACTGACATGTTTCTTTCTGCCAAGACCCAAGTAATTCGCCCTATCTCATAGTCGGTTCATCGCTTGATCATCTTAAACATAGCAGTCATACAGCACAAAGCGGATACACTGACTGCGTGACTAACTAGAATATGTCTGCTTTTGCTAACAGGTGCTAGAAGTTTTTGCATGCAAATTACTATAAATGTCCAGAGTTCAGAAAGATATCAGGAAATAAGCCTTGCCTTAAATATATATCCCTCTACTCCAGTTCACTGGCTTCCACTGCTAACCGGTATAATACCACCTGATCTATGCTGATCTAATACCCTTGTGAAGGAATTCCACAAGATCTCTAGGAATGCTAGTCTACCTGTGCATAATGACTTGCCACTTTTGAATCTTTAAAGACTAGATTCACGCCATCCAACTCTGCGTGATGCTGCTGACATGGATGCTAAGAATTTTAAATCTCTTGTTGAATGGTAAGGTCGGTGGGAAGCAGCAACAGATATGCGCCTGCATACCTACTTCTCAGATCCCAGATTTCGAAGCGGATTCCACCTATCACGCAAGACCTAGACTGCCCTGAACAGAATCAGAACAGGACATGGTCGGTGCAGAGATGCTCTCCACAAGTGGAAAAAGCTACCTAATCCAGACTGTGACAGTGGAGCTCCACACCAGACTATTCATCACATTGTCAGAGAATGCAAGATTCAAACTTATTGCTGTGATGAAGCGGACTTCCTGTTGGTAACTCCAGATGCTGTAAGCTGGATTGAAAATCTAGATATTCAGTTGTGAAGCACAAATTACTTAGTCTCTCTTCTGTAAATATGTATATATATATATATTTACAAATTACAAATTTCTTAGTCTCTCTTCTGTAAATATGTATATATATATATATATATATATATATATATATATATATATATATATATATATACTGATAATGTCTGTATAAGCCATACGCTAAATAATCCCTCGTAATATTAACTTGGATATGTTTTAGGGCTGAGGGAGGGGCTCTCTGTGATTAATGTGGACAAAAATCAGTCTATGATATCCTGTGGTTACCATGGCAACAAGTGTTCGTCTAGGTCTAGGCATTCTAGTTCAGTTGAGATATCTGTATGTTGCTATAAGAGCATCTTACTTACGAGGGAAGTATTCCAGCTCGAACGATGAAAACCAACTGAGTGTGGGTTTAAAGTATACAGTTGTACTATGTCAATAGCTATCAATGCCATTCATCTGTAAAAGTAAGTGTTAGGTCGCCAGCACCATCTGAGTATGTGATAATGTGATCACCGTGGCATTTGAGTTTGGACTATTGCAATGCGGGAACATAGTAAATAATGGAGTATGTCTACATGTTGCCCTTGTTACGTGTGCGTACTCTTCCATTCCGCTGTTTTTAATCACTTCATTGCAACTCCACATTTACACTTCGACGTCATATGAAGGACAACACAGTATCTTCTATTGTGGGAAAGATGACTATGTCTACACGGTACTGCATGTGTTAAGGTTTCTTGTTGCAAGCAAGTGTTCAATCTTTTGCCAGATGATACTGCACCACATCTGTTTCTTGTTAATATAATGGTCCGAATTTCCTGTTGCACGGTAGTTTCTGGTGAGAATTGTGTTTCTGCAATCTTTGGATGCCGTAACTTCCAAGCATTGATTATACACTAATGCAGGGTTTTACAGATAAATGCCCATGATGGGTAGTAGAACAGACATATCTTCATATGTTAAGCGCACTGCCAGTCGGTTTTAGCCGTTCGAGCTGGGGTACTTCCCTCGTTAGTATTATTGAAAGTTATACACCTATCGGTTGCTAGATAGTATGAATCTAGATCGCTTTGAGGCCATTTTTCAGTATTGCCTTATTAACAATTGATGTTGCAAGCTTTCAGTTGATCGACACACTCACGTTTCCCAGTAATTGAGGTTATATTGTGTTGATTGACTGAAAAGTTACCATATCAATTCAGGGTATGAAGTATTGCAAGTCCCTAAAGTTACTAAAAGTCGTTCAAAATGTCAATATTTTTCTTCTAATGTCACCGGTGGGAAAAAAAAAACACAGTAAATTAAAATAACCATTACTGCCAACATAATTTTAGTGTCAACAAAAGTTCCTAAAAAGTTACTAAATTCAAATTTCTTCGAAAGTGTTATTTTAAGTGCGCGAGTGATTTAGGTCTATATGGTTACTAAGGCAAAGGCTCTCAAAATGGGTCATTACTATGAATTACATCAAATCTTTTTCTTCTTAGCGTCATCCCGTAGCAACGGGGTGAGCTTTTGGATCAATGCACGCCGATAATAATACTGTACATTCATTTGGGTTAATTAAATGGTCTCCTAGTTATACGGAAGAGTTATGTAAGAAAATATGTACATCATTGACCAAACATCGAATACACCACTTCAAATATTAGCATAGATGTTCTCATTCCTGAGCGAAAAATTGATTAAAATATTTCTTTTGAAACACATAATAATAGCATAGCTATGATTTGAAGTTTCTCACTGTAGCTGAGGAACTTTTAATGTTTTATTGTTTCCAGGATATAATTAGGTGTAAGTGTGTTATATGCAGTAATTTTAAACCTCTGTCTAGTGGACATTTGATACAGTCCTGTTAATGCCCATTATGTAGAGGTGTTTTTAGAATGTATATTCCATTGTCAAAGGTCACGTAAAAGATTTTTGATTTACTAGTGGACAATAATAATAATAGAAGAGGTTTCAGTTTTATTTGAATTTGCACTTGTGCTTCATGTTGGATATGCAGTATTTAACTTTGTATTTATCTGCATGAGTCCGTAAAGTGGAAATTAAAGCAGAATACTACTGTATGTTAGCAAGTAAATTGACATCCTTTGATGAGGCTTGTTTTGTACTGCTATAGTTGCGAGCCTGTCATCCTACCTGAAAGAGGAAGCGACACCAGTTGCAAATGAAGGAAGGAGCATAGTCGATCCTGGAACTGGAGATGTGCCTGTAGTGACATCGTGGCAAGCTGACACCCAGCAGACTGAAGAAGATGATGATGAAACCAAAGAGCAGAGTGATCAGCCTGTAGATGATGAAATCATGTGCCATACACCCACCCCACCGTGAGTGAAATATTATCCAGTTTTCCGTTTCGGTATAAAATTTGTAAATACAGGAAGTGACTAAAATGAACCCTTTTGTGTGCAGGGAATTTTCTGACGTTCAACAACAAAATGTTCGTCTCACGTTGCAACCTTTAGATCTGCACCAGGTGAGTTTGACACGTCTGTTACATTTTGTGCATAGTTAGCTTTGTAATACAAAATTGACTGAACATTGGTTTCTATAATACCGTATTTACTTGCTTAGTTCCCTTTTTAGCTGATTTTTTAGTGATTATGTAGACTTTCATGGATAAGTTTAACAAGATCAGAATTTTGTCCAAAAGTAAAACAGGACTTTAAAAACAGTAATTTAACTAAGTTTGTATGTAAATACAACACAAATATTACTGCATTGCACACTAATGGTTTGTAATTGGATAAATAGCATTGGGGAAAGGAAAATGAAGGCAATGTTGTTTGCTGATGACCTTCTGGTATGGGGAGAGGATGAGGAAGGCGTACAAGAGCAATTGGATGAGTGGGAGAAGGTAATGTTATCATATGGGATGAAGTTCTCAGCACAAAAGAGTGAAGTGGTCATCACAACGAGTAGGACGAACAGACTGGATATGGGCATAACACTTGGAGGACAGCAGTTGCAGAAAGTAGAATGCTTCAAGTACTTGGGAAGCATAATTGAAGAAAAGGGAGCCAATAGGATGGAAATAAATGAAAGGGGAAGGTGCGCAGATGGACTTTTCAAGAGTGTTAGGGGGATGATATGGAATAAAGATGTACCACTAAAATGTAAAGGAGTCATCTACAAGACCTACTTTGTGCCAATTTTGACGTATGGTTCAGAAACATGGGTGATGAAGGAAAGACACAAGAGTAAAATACGAGCAGTGGAGATAAAGTTCCAGAGGAGTAGGGTAGGAGTAACAAGAATGGACAGAGTAAGGAATGAGAGAGTCAGAGAGATGGTAAGAGAGGAATCATTGCAAAATAGAATAGGCTACAATGGTATGGACATGTGAGGAGGATGCGAGAGGAGAGGATACCGAAGAAAATCTTTGGATTGGAAATGAAGGGAAGGAGGCCAAGGGGAAGTCCAAGGGACAGATGGACGAAGGGAGTTACGAAGAGTGTGGAGGAAAGAGGAGTGTGCTGGGACACAGTGAAAGACTAGAAATGGTGGATGGTCAGGAAACGATGGAGAGGCTCATGTTCCAAGCAGACCAGACCTGCGGTCGGAAACTGCTCAAGATGATGATGAATTGGATCTACTGCTTTTATGTACCTTATTACTCACACCTTTGGCCACTAATGCTATCGCTCTGTTCAAGACACATTGACAGCGAACTGTTTGGACTTCGATTAGGTGAGAATTTTGGTGCACTTGGTTGAGAATTTGGTGCACTTATATTTGACACAGAGATTTTTAATACGTCATATCTGGCCGTAGCATGTGCTAACAATATTTTCATGTGACTGCCCACTCCAGTTTCCTCCCAGTAAATTCAACTTTCAGCTGTTAATGACATTATTCCACTCAAGATGCTGTCATGGTCAGCTGTTTGGACTTACCTTACATTTGGCTCACTTACATCAAGAGGTAGCGCATAGTTGCTAATACGATTTATCAGGCTACAAGGAAGGAGCATAGTCGATAACTGCTTATGTCACTGGCCAACTCGCTCATTTTCAGTAATTCTTTATTATTCCATAAGAGTTGGTCCTTGGGGCCATCCGTTGCAGTAGAAATACCTGAAGATGTCGTAACCATCCACTCGTCTCATAGTGGAATGGACAGTTTCCTCATTTTGACACCCATAATTAGAGGTGTTAGTTTTTGTTAATTCGCGATAAAACGAAAAGTCATATTTAGAGGTTAGGATGTTTTATTTTCACGTATTTACATGTTTCGTGCCGCCCAGGAGTGAAATTAAATCGCGAAATAACGCGAATTTTGTGAATAACACCACAAATACCGCAATCTGCGAAATAAAAACAAATTTTCATATTTTTTCCCCACACCAATCCGAACATTTTTGTCCACAAGCCGATAATCGAATTTGGTTGGTGTTCAATTCGAGAGAATGATCGATTGTATAGTTTTGCGAGGGGTAATACTACGATATACGTCATATTACGTTATACTGTCGATATTCTCGTTACTCGTTGGATTTTAGCGCTGTGGTAAACAGCTGTTATATCGCGGCGTGAATAGTTTGGCCGACTACCTCCAAAAGGTTATGTGATAGTTGTTCATAATGTAAACTACGTTTGCCTCCTGTTACATCGGTAGCGAGGGTAAATTATAGTAGAGAATTCTATATAATTTAATAAAAAGTGCGCAAATTGTGCGTTATCATCGAAGCTAGTGTGTTATTTGCGTGAATCAGTTGGCGACCACGTGTTCGTCGTATAGTTCCGAACTTAGCAGTACAGGAAGATGAGACGCGACGTAATTTAAATATTATGACACGAATTCAGAAATAAATTTTGTGTGTGGTTACGAATTTATACTGGCGTGTGACTACAGTCAACCGTGTGATAACAGTGTTTGTTACTGGGCATCGCTCAGTTGAGTTTAAAAATGCCGAAGGTAGCCTTTTTCTGCCACAGACAGACTTAAAGAATATAAGAATGAAGGATTTATAATTTCTTGTGGCATTCTTATGTGCAAATATTGTGATTTTCGGTTAGATTATCGCAGGAAAGATGCATTAGACAAACATTGCAAATCGGAGAAGCATTCAAAACGCCGAGAAAATTCGCGTCTTGAAGTTAGTGTTCCTAGAGTGGCCACCTTGAAAGAAACATTATCAAATGCTAGTCGTGTGAAGGATATGAAAGAAGAGTTTATTTTGGACACTACTACTGCGTTTGTGAAAGCTAATATACCAGTAGAGAAACTAGACAATCCTGCTATCCGTACTTGGTTTAATAAGTACGTTCGCGGAAGTGGAGATTTACCATCAGCAAATCAGATTCGTCAGAAATACATCCCCATGATTGGCGAAAGACGGAGGGAAGAAATTAGGTAAGATATAAAAAACAAAGACGTGTTTCTGCTATGTGACGAAACGACTGACAAGAATGGTAGGTGTGTTTTCAACATTCTTTTTCGTCCATCAGTACCATCAACTGAAATGAACACCCATCTGGCTGCCTCTGTTGTTCTAGATTCTGCCAATAGCGTAAATTGCTCCAATGCGATATTAGACACCTTGAATTCCTATGAAATTGAACGGGAGCGTGTAGTGGCAGTAGTTACGGACTCAGCACGCTACATGACAAAATGTGTAACTACTCTTCAAGGATTGATTGAAGAATTAAGTCATGTCCAGTGCTGGGCTCATAAAGTCAATCTTATCGGCTGCGTATTTGAAAACGAGCTGACGAATAGAACATGTCTATAGTAAAGACAAAGAATGTCTTTTTAAATACGCGAAAAAGAAAAAGCAATTACGTTGCATTTCTAAGGGAGAAATATGAAAACACAGAAAAAGAGAATGAAATTCTAGCTTTCCCAATGCCTGTATGTACAAGATGGAATTCATGGTTTAAGGCTGCAATGTATATGGCCACGCATGTGGAAGATCTGGTATAATTTTTCAAAATATTGGAAGATTCAAATTCTGGGGTCAAATTTTTCCAACAAGCATCGACTTCAACAATACAATTTATACAATTACAAGCATTGTATGTTTCTGTTGTTGGTGCCTCTCTTATGGACTTGCTTAATTTCTTGGAGGGATCTAAGTACCCAACAATTCACTTACTGGCTGGGAAGCTAGATGACCTTGAGGTAAAGCTCAAGCTATTAGGCGATGGTGGAATGTTCAATCATACTGTCCCCGTAAATCCGGATAGTAGGCTGTCAGATATCCGCCCCCTCAATCGGATTGCCAATAATCAAACGCACCGGCACAGCTACATCAATGAAAATGGCACTGACAGATACTACCGAGATTAGAGCACAGCAGTTAACAAGAAATTATTGTGGAACACACCAAAATATACGGGGGTTCATACTTACCTTTACTTACCTCTTCAAATTAATCTCGGGAATGGGTTGCCAACTGGATCACTTAAAGTATGCCCACACAATAACCTCCACCATGATATTTAAAATGAACCAAAACGAAGACAAGAAACTTTAAACTGTACAATAATTTATTTCACATAAAGGGGTGACTTTAACAAAAACTCAACTAAATACACGTGGCTATCAGAAGCCATTGTCAATACAATCATGTCCTCCTTTAGGACTGGTAGACGTTACATACAAAATTTTATCTTTCACTTGCTTATAAAGAACGTAATAATAGTAATACACTTGGAATGGATGAGGGAATTGGGACAAGACACGTAGCAATTGTTTTCCTCTTTCATAAACATCACACTTTATTTATAACTGCCAGCCTGTTATGTAATTGACCTTGGCCTCTAACATACAGTTGTCAGGCCAGCTGCGATCCACCCTTCAACAAGTCGGATGCCCACGTCGTCAAACGGGCCCACCTGTCCGTACAGTGCTAGCATATGCTCGTAACTTCAGAGCTTAGCTCCTTTTCAAACGCTTTAAATGTCCTCAACTCAACTCAAATGTTATCACGCAAATCTTTTAAATGCTTCATTCACATGTTACTGGATTACTCTAATAATCCCAAAACTTGTTTAATGGTATAATCCACTTGTATAATTAGCGTTCTTTAGAGTATATTAACAAAACTCTTAATGTTTATAACAAATGCTCATTAATTGTTTATAACAATTATAAATTGTTTATAATATTGTCAAATGACAATTGAAAAATCTATACACGCCTCTCTTAATTCCTTTCATTTCCAATTATTATTAAAGATAATTACATAATTTATTTACAATATTTATATTTATTTATTTATTTATTTATTTATTTTAGAAATACATTAAACCACACGTTTATCCGGTTGATAATTACTCAAATCAGGTTAACATAATCGACCAATGAAGGTTAGTTATATTTAAGTGTTATAAATCCAGGTTTAATAAGTTTTAATAATTATTATTATTAGTGACGGTAACCTCCATTCAAAATCGTTATCTCAAATTATTTAACACTCTTGTTAATTTTAACAGTAATTTCACATGATTAAGTTTCAAAGGACCTGGACAATAAACTCAGCGGAAAAATACTTCGCTCAAATGCACAAATTGCATAAAATAGGCCCAGAATTCATCATATTTTTCAATATATATGGCATAAAAATCTTCCATAATCCATACACAAAACCTCCACTTATAATCTCATCAACATCATTAATATTACTGTGGGAATCTCCTTCAATTATTCAAGGGCATTATTCATCAGCGACTTTTACATGTCCACTGAACTAGCAATTATACATCCATAGTTCCACTTTAAAAATTCTTATATTCATTAATTGTTTCAAAACTGTTATTTTATTTAACCTTCGTGGGTTTCATTCATGAATCGATATGAAGTAAAAATTTGCCAATCACAAAATAAATTTAATAGCAAATACGATTATACACGCCTTTCTGGTCTATCAAAATTGAGATTAATATCTCCTAAGTATCGTAGTATAAAAATACTATCTTCAAACAAAGTTCATCTAAACTGCATAATAGTCGAATAGAATACAATTAGACTGTGGAATGCAAACATTATTGTTCCAATCTAGTATTGAGAAAAATTCCTATCAAATGTTCATTACTATAGTGTATTCAATAAATCGTAATCAATGTTCATATTTCATAAAATTGTCTGTAATGCAATGGTAATGACGATAACTGACGATAAATGTCTATGTTGCAATCATGTTCATAAAACGACTAGTATTTCCAAGATCGTCGATACAGAAATAGATTTTAACGCTCTGAAATCTTTTAATTTTTCTTCTTTCTTGAGGATGACAGAAAATTGGTCAATGTAATTTACTGAATAGAATTACTTTAATAAAATGACACGCTGTCTGAATTCAAATCTGCCATAGAAAATCATTAACTTTACAGTCAAATCGTGACTTCAAAAATATGCAAATTACTGAAAGAATATTAATTATCAGTCTCAACTGACCCAAAAATATTTAAATCTGCCAATGACATAACAATGTCTTAATAAATCGTAGAAAAAGGCATAAATCATCGAAGGTGTACTGAGTACAGAAATCTCAAGCAAGAATATGGGGCATAAAATATATATAGGACAAAAATATGGGGAAAATGGTTGCTCAGATATCGCTAAATGACTCCAATAAAACAAGAAACGTTCACGACTACCTTATCTGTTGATTGAAGTTCCAGAGGAAAATCTTCCAAAGAAGACTGGTGATGGTTCCATTTCACCAAAAAGATGTGCTCCGTCCTCGAACCTGGAATCAGCGCCCTCGGAGAATAGAACTGCTTCCTCCTCCGGAAATTGCACTGCTCCGTGTATACGATAGACATCCTTCTGGCAAAACTCTTCTGTGTGAGCCGGGTCCACCCTGGCCTCTCTTGATAGTTCCCTGAAGTTCTGGTAGTAATTCGCCATGAAGTTTATTGCAGTTATTTCCGCAGAAATATTCATATTTGTGGAGTATGAATATGTTTCCACTGCCATTTGAAATAATTTAGCGTTGGACTACGATGCATGAGTGTAGTTGGATGTTCACTACATGCTCGCTTTTGTAGAAAGACGATTAGCGAAGTTCCATGTTGTTAATTCACTCCATCAATATATGTCCCAATTGCATTAAAGTCTTTAGTCTTCCATCTCCACTTCCGTTATAATAGTTGAAAGAACTGCGATATTATATTGTTCCATGTTAGAATGCAGCGTTATATTATCAAAAGCAATATGTAGTAGCACTGTTGCAATACCAGTGTCAGCCGTAGCGTACAATGTGATATATTTTAAAAGTGCTTCTCAGATGGCGAGAAAATCACTTTTGTCTGCCGTCTTAAAATGCCAATATCTTTCGAATTATAATGTTGAGAATGTTCAACCTTTCTACACACTTTAATATAGTAGTGCACAATTGAATTAGCTTAAAGGCATTAGTCAACTCTTGATATGTTATACATCCATGTTATACAGCCAACTTGTAGACTTGAAAATGAGTGCGTTTCAACTTCGCCTAGTTTCCAAACACCGTAAAATGGAACTGCGGCACGCTCGAAGCTCGTTCGATGCGGTTGGCTTTACCACACGCTAAAGACGACTTGTTTCACTTTATCACTCGAAAACGACTATAACATCAGCAATATATATGCGGTATCAGAACTGATATATGAGCTATGAGATATATATGCGATATGAGAGCTCCTCTCTGCTGTGCAAGACCTTTTATCAACTTCTTAAGGGGCGTATCCATCCCTTCCATAGCTTGTTTCTCCGTCATAGCTAGAATTTCTAACTTTGGCAATACTTGACGGATCTTCAAATTTCAAAAACTCAAAAATAATTTCTTCAAAATTCCAAATCAATGCCATAACTGAAAATAGATTTCCACAATTCTGCATGCCAAAAGTAACTAAAATATGATAGTTTCAGTAATCTCCGTCTCCCTCCTAACTATCGTTCATTGGTTTGAGTCTCTCCTCCAATCGCGTAACTTCTTCCTCAGCACAATTCCATGTTTCCCTGCGACTGCGTCGTAAATCTCAGATCTTTCTCGAACAAAATCATGACGTCACCAAGAATCTCAGCTCAAGCAGCCTACTTGCGTGAAGTCTGCGTCATCCGTGCTTACGTCATGAGTATCCACGTCACAACTATGACAGCCATAACTTTCTTCATATTTTCCAATACAGCCACCGTGGTCTCAATATAATTCAAATTACGGGGGCAATACGATCCTCCAGAACTTGGAACAGCTTCCTCAAAAGATGCAGATAAAGGTTAAGTCCAAGCTTACGTGTGTTGCCCAGTCAGCTCTAGTGAAAGTCAGGACTTTAAGGACCACGGATCCAGCCAGGAAGACTGTAGAAGCCATCGGGTCATTGTTTGATCCTCTGCATGCACCTAAGAACGTATCTCCCACAGAACTGCTCCAATTTAAGAAGAATGCCCCATTTCTTACGAAGATGGAGTCTCAACAGTTTCCCCCCTGTGGGTGGGGGGTTTAGAATACACCCACGGTATCCCCTGCCTGTCGTAAGAGGCGACTAAAAGGGGCGACCTTGGCTATACTTTAAGGACTCCGCGTTGTTTTGTGAATTGGACCCCCAGTGGGTGGGAGGAAGCGAATACATCCACAGTACTCCCTGCCAGTCGTAAAAGGCGACTAAAAGGGCTTCTCGGAACGGTCCCCTTTCGAGGGTTTGACAGTCAGCTCTAAAAGACATACACCCGTGCGGTATAACTCTCATTAGGTTATATCGCACTTCTTTCCGTCACTGCTTTCAGGGTCTGGCAACCAAAATTTCTATATGTGCGTGCTGTTAGGGGATGGGTCACTTACGCTAGCGACTACGCTCAAAAGCCTGTTCCGGTCTTGGCCGCGCCGACAGGTGGGTGTGCCATGTACCCGTTCAGTAGTATCCGCCTGACTACGCAGGTCCCCGCACAGCCGAATGTCTGAGCTGTAAAATCCAGTATATGCCAAGGGGTACATGCCGATACGGCATTGTAAAACATCGGACCCCCGGGCAATGCCTTCCAAGCTAGGCGGGCCTTGCCCTGGCTGGGTAGCGCCTACTGTGACGGCCCGTGATCGGATGTCGGTGGCATTCGGGGAGGATGATCTGGCCATGGGTTCTAAAAGAAAAATCCCCAACCAGGGTGGACGTACACGCGAACAGGGTGGTCCTACACCCAAGTCTTTAACATTTGATTCCCTACGGGGATCAACCCCCTGGGAACAATCTGTGCGTGAAAATCTGGGTACTAACACCCCCAAGTTTCTGGTAGCTACCAGAACAGATGGGGGTGATTTCAAGCTGGTAAAGAGTATTTTGTTTTCTCGCCACATAGAAGGTGTCTATGGTGAGCTTGAGAAAGTACAAAAGATGAGGAACGGTAGCTTGTTGCTCAAGACTAGGACTGGAGAGCAAGTTGAACAACTTTTGCAATGTGACCACTTTGGCGACATTCCCGTCAAAGTGGGAAAGCACACGTCCCTGAATCTGGTCCGAGGAGTTATTTTCCACCGGGACCTGATTCTGAACACTGACGAGGAGCTCAAGGAGGATATGCGGCACCGTCACGTGACTGATGTCCGGCGCATTACGCGCAAGGTCAATGGTCAAATCGTGGATACTGGTGCTTTCATTATTTCCTTTGAGCTTTCGGTGCTCCCGGAGAAAGTTAAGGTTACAAGTTACCGTTGTGACGTACGGCCTTATATCCCTCCCCCAATGAGGTGTTATAAATGCCAGAAGTTCGGGCACATGTTATCCCGATGCTCGAGCCCCGCAATCTGCGGAACATGCGGTAAGGTCCCACACGAAGCGGAAGAGTGCACAACACCTTATCAGTGCACTAATTGCCCTGGATTTCATTCTCCTCGGGACAGGAACTGCCCTGTCTTCCTGAGTGAGAAGAAAATCCAGGAGATCAAAACCCTGGATGGTCTGACCTACCAGGAGGCCCGCAAGAAGTACCGTACCACGACTTCGCCTTCTCCAACGATTGATTATAGAGCCATAATACCAAATTTGGTCCCGGCTACCTCATCTTTTGTTCCAGCTGTGAAACCTGCAACTGAGTTTCCTGTTCCAAAACCAGCTCCTAACATTATAACGGAAAGCCCGAAGGTGACTTCAACTCCACCTTCGGCCAGCACGAAGGCTGTGCGAGCGAAGGCTGCTCCGCCCGCACAGCAGGGGAGGAAGTTGAAGACTTCCTCCCCACTCGGGAGGAAGTCGAAGTCTTCCTCCCCATCCAAACGGTCGGCGAAAGCCGCGCCGAAGCCGGCGGAGGCGGCATCGTCGACCAGGGTCAGGACTTCAGCTCCTGACCCGTCTATATACCTTAAAGAGCCGGGGGCGGGTAAGAAGGGACCCCGCACTACGCATTCCCTTTCTCCAAAAAAGGGGAAGCCATCCGCGCCAACACCTGCGGATGCTTCTGCGCCTGGGGACGTTTCGGCCCCCAGATCTTCGCGCTCCCCACGGAGATCCCCCCGCCGCCGAACTGCGTCCAGGAAATCATCTACCGAGTCGATTCACTCCATGCACTCGCCTGAGGACATGGAGATTATAGTCGACGTAGTGACTGTAGATTCTCCAGAGTCAAAGTTGGAGTAGCTTGCTGCTCCAACTTATTCCCTAAGTTCACACAATGGCACTGTTACAGTGGAATTGTAACAGTTATGACAGGCATTTGACAGAGCTCCGTCAGCTTATTGCCCAATACGCGGCGAGTATAGTCTGCCTACAGGAAACAAACCTCAGACCTGATCACGAGACTGTTCTGAGAGGTTTCCGACTATACTCTAAAGAGCGACAAGACGCCGCCCGGGCTTCCGGGGGCGTTTGTACCTTCGTTCGCTCTGACTGCTATAGTGAGGAGTTTCCACTCGCCACTCCTCTGGAAGCTATTGCAGTTCGCGTGTCCTTGCCTGCTATGACAACTGTTTGTAACGTGTACCTTCCACCGAACCAACCCCTTGATATTAATGACGTCTTAGATCTTGTTGATCAACTTCCCGTCCCTTTCCTACTCGTGGGTGATTTCAACTCTCATCACCCCCAATGGGGATCACCATCTTCCTGCCCCAGAGGAAGGGACGTGGAAGGCTTAATTCAAGGGTTGGATTTATGTCTATTAAATACAGGGGAAGCTACACATTTTAGCTTAGCGCACGGCACGTACTCACACATTGACTTGAGTGTGTGTAGCCGTGCGCTGGTCCCCTTATTTGGCTGGTATGTACACGATGACCTCTGTGACAGTGACCATTTCCCGATCGTTCTTACCCTTCTGAACCAGACGCCCGTTGAGTTCCCCAGTCGTTGGGTTCTTAAGCGGGCAAATTGGCCCTCGTTTCAAGAACGAGCTGTATTCGTTGATCTTGGTTGCCGGAGCGTCGATGACGAGGTACAGCACATCACCGATGTGCTTCTTGCTGCCGCCGAGGAGTCCATTCCATCCTTTTCTGGGACTCCTCGTCGCAAACTCGTCCCTTGGTGGACAGAGGATATTGCAGCGGCAATAAGAGACCGTCGTCGAGCTCATAAGCACTACCGTCGGCGTCCAACCATGGCCAATTTGGTGGCGTTTAAGAAATTCCGTGCCAAGGCACGGATTCTTATTCGCCAGAGTAAGAAACAATCCTGGGAACGGTATGTGTCTTCTATTACGGCACATACCCCCTCCTCTCAAGTGTGGACTAAACTGCGACGCATTTCGGGAATTCAGACATCTTCTACTGTACCGGGAATTTCCATTGCTAATGAACTGGTTACAGATCCTTATTGCGTTGCAAACCATCTCGCCTCGTATTTTGCGGATATATCCGGTTCCGATAACTATGACCCTGCCTTCGTGGCCCTGAAGCGCGAAGCGGAACGTTTCCATCTTAGTTTTGCTTCCCGCGCTTCGGAGGAGTACAACGTGCCCTTTACGGAGTGGGAACTCCGCGGAGCGCTGGCGCTCTGCAGGGACACGTCTCCTGGCCCGGATAATATTCACAACCAAATGCTTAAACACCTTAACGATGAGAGCATTCGCTATTTGCTCAGGGTGTTTAATCGTATCTGGTTGGAAGGTGTGTTTCCAGCGCAATGGCAGGAAGGTATCATTATACCTATCCTGAAGCCCGATAAGGATCCCAAATTGTCAGGGAGTTACAGACCTATTTGTCTCACAAACGGGTTGTGCAAGCTCTTTGAGAGGATGGTCAATCGGCGCCTGGTGTGGGTCCTGGAGAAACGGGGACTCCTGTCTGAATACCAGTGTGGTTTCAGGGCGTCACGGTGTACCAACGACCATCTGGTACGCCTGGAGACTGCCATACAGGACGCTTTTCTCCGGAGACAGCACCTAGTCGCTGTTTTCTTTGACCTCGAGAAGGCCTATGACACCACTTGGCGTTACGGCATCCTCTCTACCCTGCATCAATGGAAATTCCGAGGTAACTTGCCGGTTTTTATTGCGAATTTTCTGTCCCTTCGCCTGTTCCGTGTCCGAATAGGGGGGACATATTCGCAATATCATATACAGGAAAACGGAGTCCCACAGGGATCGGTGCTTAGCGTAACATTATTTGCGATTGCCATAAACGGTATAGTCGCTGCTGCTGGTCCAGCAGTGGTACCGTCGCTATATGTAGACGACTTTGCTCTACATTATAGTGCGCAAAATATGGCGGTCTCTGAACGACAGCTACAACAAGCTATTCGGAGAGTGGAACGTTGGACACTGGAGCATGGCTTTCGATTCTCAACCGCTAAGTCCTCGGTTGTCCATTTCTGCCGAAAGCGCACCCTCCATCCAGATCCTGAGCTTTATCTGGGCAATGTAGCTTTGCCTGTTGTTGCTGCGTACCGGTTCCTTGGGCTCCTTTTCGATCAGAAATTGACTTGGGAACCACACGTGCGGTGTTTGAAAACTGCCTGCGCTAAGAAACTCAACATGTTGCGGTTTCTTAGCGGCACATCATGGGGGGCGGACCGCGTGGTGCTCCTGCGCTTTTATAAGTCACTGATTTTATCTAGGTTAGATTATGGCAGTGTAGCATATGGTTCGGCCCGTAAGTCCGTGCTTGTTAAACTGGACAGTGTCCACCACGGCGGTGTGAGGCTGGCGACGGGTGCCTTTCGGACAAGCCCAGTCGTCAGCTTGCTCGCCGAGGCTGGCGTACCTCCTTTACACCTGAGGCGCCAACAAGTACTGCTGACCTATGCTGCAACTATTCGACAGATGCCACTTCATCCAAGCTATCCATGTTTGTTTTCCAATCCGAATCGCCGGCTGTATGATGTGCTCGCCCGAGCCACTCGGCCGGCGGGGATTCGCTTGGATGACTTATACCGTCAGTTCCGATTTCCTTCTGTCTCCTGTATCGTCCGAGTACCTAGCAAGGCCCCTCCGTGGATGGTCTCTCGCCCTGATATCATCCTGGATCTGCACACCGGCCCCAAGTCGGACACGGACTCCTCCGTCCATCGGAGGTTGTTCCAGTCCGTGGTGACACGGTATCCGGGATCAGGGCTTGTATTCACGGACGGTTCGAGGGTAAACAAGAAAGTAGGCTGTGCATTTGTGGTTGAGGATCGTCGGTTTCTCTTTTCACTTCCCGAGACGTGTAGCGTGTACACTGCGGAGCTCTATGCCATCTTAGAGGCTCTGCGGTACACGTTATCAGACGATCACCAGCACTTTCTTTTGTGTACTGACTCTCTGAGTGCGCTGCAGGCGATCGATGTGTGTTTCCCGAAGCACCCGTTGGTCCAGCGTGTGCACGACCTGCTCGTCAGTTCGCGTAACGCTGGAACCGGGGTGACCTTTGTGTGGCTTCCTAGCCACATGGGTATTGCGGGAAACGAGCTTGCTGATCAGGCGGCGAGAGAGGCAGTCGCACTGCCCTCGCTACCGTATAAGGTGCCTGCTAGTGATGTGCGCTCTCAGTTGCGGCATACGATCCTGTCGCATTGGGAGGAGGCATGGCGTGCCACGCCTCCACCCAACAAACTGAGAGGCATCAAGGAGACAACGAAGGTGTGGAAATCTTCCTTCCGATCTCTCCGGAAGGAAGCTGTGGTACTCTGTCGACTCCGGATCGGCCATGGGATTGCTACGCACTCCCACTTGCTAAAGAGAGAAGATCCTCCTGTGTGTACTTGCGGCGCCCACCTAACCGTGGCACACCTTCTCTTGGAGTGTGTGGATCTGGCCGATCTGCGCAGGACTCTTAACCTGCCTAATACCCTCTCCCTTATTCTCCGTGATGACGAGCCGTCAGCTGACCTCGTCATCCGGTTCATGAGGGAGAGCGGTTACTTTTTTAAGTTTTAAGGTGTAGTTACGACTTTTAATTGTGGTTAAATCTGTTTTATGTTTTTTATTGTGTTATGTATTGTATTGTTCCCTATGCCTTATTTGTTTTATCCTTTTTTACCATCCGCCTTTTATTCTTTTTATTCAAATAAGGCATAATTTTTGGGGCTCACTGTCTGTTTTATAAACACCATTTTCGCTTCATCCATGGCAGTGAGTTGTTTTTATCTACATCCTTTCATTTCACGTCATTCCATTTCATTAGGGGCCGATAACCTCGATGTTAGGCCCCTTAAAACAACAATTATCATCATCATCATCATCTCAACAGTTTTTAGAGGCTCACAGCATTTACCTGACTGCAATCAAGAACCAACTGCGTCATGAAGATAATGTGAATATTCCAGAGATCCTCATGGGATTAAGGCCTGCTCACCGAGACTATGCAACAGCTGCATTAAAGTGTGTGTGGTATCCTTGTTCAAATGTGGATTCTGAAAGTCATTTTCGAAATACAGTCTCATAGTAAGTGATAGGAGCGAAAATTGACAGCTGCAAATGCTGAGACTTTAACCATGATCTACTTCCAGTGATTTCACCGCAGTATTTGGATAAAACTGAAAAAGGTATTCACTGAAATGTGTTTCGAGATGGTGAATGTAAAATAAAAATGTGACTTCCATATAAGTATTATCTCATTCTTCCATAGCCATGTTTAACGTTTTACCCTGCTGTTTTGTTTTTTACTTTGTTTTATTAATTGTTTATATTTTTAAATGCACTTATTGTACAAACCTTATCGCTTTCCAAATTTTAACATGTCATCCCCCGAAAAAATAATAAAAACACAAAACACCACCTTTTGAATTTTAAATCAACAAATCTTCAAAAAAATAACAACACTTTCTAACACCTCTACCCATAATCTGCTGATGTGATCCTGGAGCTATCAACTCAGCATACACTAATGGATGTGGTCTTTAAAAGTCCCATTGACACTGGCATCCGATGGTTGTAAAATGAAAGTCAAGACCGCCCAGATTGATCATTGAATGAGACATCAGCTGTGAGATTTTTTCTCGTACTGCATCAACCAGGTGACCCAAATATTGTCGAGTATGAAGGAGGACTTGTGCTGGTAATGCCCCAGTTCATCTTGCGCACATTTTCCCCAACCAATCTACCATGAGTTCCGCCATTGTCTAGCCCTTTTTTTTTTGCAAACGGATATGGTTCACTGGTGCTATTTCCTCCTTCGGTAGTGTCACACAAGGATGGTAGTTTTCTCCCATTAGCAGTTTTTCAGCCCTTGTTGTTTTCACCAGTACACACTTTGAATCAACAGTACAGTGGTATTGTATGGTAAATTGCCAACATGCTACAGCAAGTACTCATTTCCACCAAATATTTATTCTGTACCAATGGAACTTGATGGCTTTGTCCATGTAATCATGTGGCATATGCTGGCTGATAAACGTTTGTCTTCATGGAATGAGGTTCTGCCTAAGACTAATTCTCCAGCCTATATTTCCTTTAAATTGCTGGCCTCTTATGTTGAGACTGCACACTATTTACCACGCTTTGATTCTTAACATTTCACAAGAAACATCTCGACCTTTGTTTTGGAGTTCAGTTCAGGCAGTCAATTCCATCAGGATAAGGATGGCAAAGGACTGTGTGCAATGTTGGCACATTGCCCAATCTCCAGATTAGTCATCAAACATTTTTGGGACCATCTGGGACGCCTACTGTGGAGGCCGAGGCGTGAACATGATCTCAAGACTCAGCATTTCTTCTAGGTTTGTGTCATGTCTTGTGTGGGGTTTCGCCTAGGACACCAAGCTGGCTCATCGGCGGGCTCTTAGTGTCCCCGCCGATGAGCCAGCTTGGTGTCCTAGGCGAAACCCCACACAAGACACGGCACAAACCTAGAAGAATTGCTGAGTTTTAATTCACCGGCCGTGAAAGCCAATTTACCATGATCTCAAGAGCTAGTTGCAGCAATTATGGACAGCTATGCCGCAAGAGACCACACAAACCTTGTACGTTTCCGTGCTTGCCCGTATAGTAGTCTGTATCCATGCTAGAGGTGGATAAACAGGATACTAGAGCCCCCATGCAGGTGGTTATTGCAGCACAATGCAAATGGTAGTTTGCTCTGATGTCCCGATATATACAGGGTCTTCTATTTTGCTTGGCAAGGACATTCTCGCTTACGCGCTCCACCAGTGATGGCTCAATTGCCAGCTGCCACGTGCACTTTTGTACAGCAGAATACGGTGCTTAAAATCAGTATCGTGCATTTTTACTCACCATGTTTACAGTAGATGCTGAAAATGTTCCCCGTCCGCTGCCAAACATAATCAGCATCTATTTATGAAGTTTCCGGTTACTCCGGTTATTTTACCTTCAGTAAGGAAATAACGACCTTTACGTCTATTTTTATTGTTTACTGAACCTGTACGTTTTAACCTCTTAGCCAGTTCTTTTATTGTGTTTGTGTCTAGTTCTGTAATGCCGTTTGTGAAATATTCGTTACTTGAACATGTATATCTGCACAATACGTACATAAAGTGCAGGATATCGTGCGCTAGAACAAGTCAAAAGTCTCGAGTGAAATTTCCAGAGAGACCCATTCCTATAAATAGGACAATAAAACAACTGGCTAAGGGATTTAGGTATATATTGTACTGAAGGTCTATTATATCTACAAACAGCAACATTATTTTCAAAATTTCCGGAATTGAAATAGTATTTTTTGTGGATTTTAGGAATTATGGCCATTGAAGCTTAAAAATCCTAAATTTTCATGCCTCACAAGCCTTTTAAATTTATTAAAGTGGTCTTCATGGGGATGGGAACTTCATGCAACGGTGAAGTCAGTTTTTATATGACGTGTAATGCATTTCTTCTACGAGGTTTTCAATTTTATTTTTACGTTAAAAAGTAAAGTACATGTTAGGTAAATTTAGTATGAAAATCATTTTTTTTTCCGTCAAACTGTTTCGTCATAAGGAAGTTGTTATTTGATACTGTGTGGTTAACATATCCATATTTGGCCATCTGGATGATATGTAGTCAATAGAGTTAATTTGTCTCATGACCACTAGGTGCCTTTGTTCTCCTACAAAGATAATACTATATACACCTATCTAGGAATATATGAATGTTTGTTTATTCAATTTCTTTACGCGCTTCGGACTGTTTTTTGTCGGATGCAAGCAAAAAGTGGGTTTGTCTGTCTGTCTTACTCTGTATCTTTCTGTACACATATAACTCGTGTTTGGCTGGTTGGGGCATCGTAAAATTAGGTATGGTACGCATTAGAGGCAATACACCAATCATTTATATAACTCTTCACCGAGTTTCTCATCAAAAGGGGTAGCTTTAGACTAGAGGAACACTTTTCAAAATACATGCTAAAATATGCAAAATATAAAATTTATCCTAGAAGAACGACCAAAGCTCATTTTGAGCCCCTCAATGTAAGACACAAAGCTCGGGAGCCTATAAAGGGTCTCCGAATACCTCATTTTAAGGCTCTTAAATTAGCAGCATCTGTGATATTCCCTGAAAACTTACTTTGCTGTGATAAACTGGTGAAGGAATGACAAGCCAGTAACCATTGCAACAGTAGTTCAATTGATTACGTCTGGTTATTAATACCGAAGACCGTTCAAAGAACGGGTACTTCTGCTAGTATATTTATATGCATCAATGATACAATGATCCATAGTTGGTTTCATGCAATTAGCACAATTCCTCCTTGCTTCGTGATTTAAAAATATTTGTGTGGTGTATTTCTATCCCTGCGCATCCCTGGTGAGGTGCCTCCCTACTTTGAAGAACACTGTTCATCATCATCATCATCATCATCATTATTCTCCATCTCCAGTTTCACAGGTGTAGGACCACTGTTCAGGAAGTCGTGCATTATGAATACCCCGAACCGTGCATTGCACCAGAGTTTCAATTACTGCAGCAGCATGATATCAAGATAAGACTGTTGACCAGTGGAACCAGTAGTACCTCAGATACTTTGACCACATAGCCAGAAAAACTAGGCAGGTTGGAGAAATCCCTTCTTGCAAAGTTAAAAGCCATTTTTAGTGTTGTCAAGACTTCTGGAATGGTGCTACGAAGTGACCAGAAATTGTTTTTCCGTTGGTCAACACTAGTGTGCCCATTAGATTGGGATGGAAGTAACAATTATTTTTATCACCCTACAACCTAAAAGAAATATTACATGAATTATTTATACATTTACTGACACACTTCGAATTCTCCGCCCAATCTAATTGGGCACACTCGTATGGACAAACTGAAAAGCAATGGTGTTAATAGAAATTTCTTGTGGAAGGAAAAGTTGATGGTCATCGACTAACTTGATGGGAACCAGATAGTTAGATTGGACAGATCATGCGTGCATCCAACCAACTATCTCAAAATGCATAAAATTAAGGCACCACATCCTGTATATTACATCTGTCAAGCACATACTTATTCATTGAAAGTTGATTGGACTGCTGTTTGTTCAGCGTACTGACTGACATTCAGCTGAGTGGATTTCCCTTTACCCCGTGGCGTAGTAGTACTCATTAAATCGTGCACCATTGCTACTATGGCAGATGCAACAAGTCCGGAGATCGGAGGTTTGAATCCTGGTACTGTCAGTGGCTATCCTTAGTGTTGTTTTCCACATTCCCTCCAGGCAAATGCTTGGGTATCACCTCACTTCAAGTCTCGGGGCACCTACACCATCCCTGATGCCAATTACAGCTATACACTCAACTACAGTCACCACAGAAACACCGGTTATCAGACAAATTCAACACACACCCAAGTACACATGGGGCTAATGACCAAAGGTGTCCAAATCCCCATTATTAACAACAATAGTTTTTCTCTTAGGCTGCTCCGATTTATTCTGAATCAGCAAGTGCTCTTATTGCTCAGTAGTTCATTTTTGGCATTCTTATTATATGTTATATGGCAGGTTTCACTTATGTTGACAGGAAAATGTGAAGTCTCCAAAATTAAAAGAAACAACTCCTGGCCAAGACCTTCTAGAATGGTGCAAGGAAGTGACCAGAAACTATGCAGGTGTCAAAGTTACAAATCTTACAACTTCATGGAGAAATGGAATGGCATTTTGTGCAGTGGTGCATCACTTCCGGCCCGATCTTATGTATGTTACAACTTGTTTATATGTAGGACATAGTAACTGTGGTCAATGTGATTCTTTTTGAATCTATTGGATTGCTGCTGGTTAGGGGCAGGAAAATTTTGTTTTATTTTGTTGCAGAGCTCTGTGCTAATTTTTTAAAATAATATTTCAATTTGGGTTAATTTTTTCATGTGGTTTCATTGTGGTTAACTGGACCACTGCAATAGTTAGTTGTTTCATTTAACGGCTTGGAACTTCAATTCATCAGCTCCAATTTTAAACTATCGTGCCTCAGAGAAACTTCAAAGGCTCAATAAAGGGTCGAATAATGTTAAATTTGTATCCGATTTCCAGAATCATCCCCATTTAATCCTTTTATCCCATTTTATTGTTCCTTTTTTTCCCTTCATTTTTTTGTACTGTAAACCACAATTCTTTGTTTGTGTATTTAAAATCTGCTAATAATGTCATGGCAGGCTGTATAGGGCATATTTCTGCATCTTTTCTTTTTTATTTTATGCTTAATGGTGTTGTCATTTGAACAAAATTTTTCCATTTCTACTAATGTTCTCTGTATATGGTAAGTTGACATTGTGAAATGAAGTGAAGGTCTTTGTGATAAGGGAAGCAAACGTTTACAGAAATTAGCATATGTAGAATTTATAAAACCAATGGTTTCTGCATTTTTTTTAAAACAAAATTCTCTGTTGATTGTTGCAGTGAATTCGATTCCCTGAGTGCGTATGATGTTAGAGGGAACTGCAAGAAGGCTTTTGATGCTGGTGAGGCCCTGGGCATTCCAAGAGTCATTGAACCTGCTGACATGGATGTCCTGACTGTACCTGATAAGCTTTCTGTAATGACTTACCTCTACCAGTTACGTGCTCACTTTACAGGTAATTTATTATATGTGTACACATGTATATGACTCATTCCTGGGCAGTATACACTTTTATCTAAGTAGGTAATAATTGTTTATAGAATTGAAGATTTTCTAGCATCTAGTAAAGTGCACTTAGAAATTAACCGTAGAAACCTAGTCCTTAGAATTTATAAAAAAATGTTAGAAAAATATACTGTATCGCCGGGTTGTGGTGGGGCAGCTACCCCGACAGCTGTCCCGTAAATTACGTTGAGGGGAGGGTGGGTTTGGTAACCCGAGGCCAAAGTGGTGTGAAGGCAACTAACCTAGTACTATTCTATTGCGCCCAATAAAACATTGATTCAAACTGCCATAGGTAAAAAGAAATATATTTTCAAAGGGATAGAAAATACAATGCCGAATGGCTGAGGGAGGGAACACTTGATATTCACTCCTGCGTTAAGGAAAAGGTGGAGGCCAACATTAATCCCACTATTAATGGCAACGCCGCATTATTAACAGGTCACGTTTCGTGACTACACTTCTCAACCAAAGAATTCTTTTAAAACATTTTCCAAATAATATCCGAAACTACCAGTACATCTTTAAAATACAACCAAGTGATTACTCATTACATACTTTCAAATGGCTTCCAAAAATCGTTTTGCAAGCAGCATGGATGCTGTGCTTCTGCGGCCATTAAAAGATCAAAGTTATGCCATTTATGACAAGCGAAAGACAAAGGACCGTTTGTCATTGTTAAACTATCTAGTTCCCCTAACCAAAATCCTGACAGTTACATGTTAAAACTTTAAGTTATTATGTTTTGGTTAAATGAGGATCGAAATCAGAAATTCAATTACATCGGGAATGTTTAAATCTTCAGGGCCCTCAAACTACGCATGCGCTGCACCCTATCCTTAAAAGGCTTGTTCCCTAACGAACATTCAACTTAATAATAAATAACAATCATGGGCCCACTTCGAATAAATAAGAAAGAAATTACACACATAAAGAAATTAAATCTCTTGAGCAAGACATGCTCGTAAACAAGCCAAAAGAAACTCAAGTTCGTAGCATCATTGTGCAGCGCGAGGGTCAAACGCCACTTGCCCTCAACAAGCTAAACTAAGAAAATCTCAATCATTTTTCGTCGAAATGTTGCAATTTATATACGCCGATCAGCAATGAGTTCTTACAATTTAATTATTTAACAGTTTTACCTTGTTCTTGGCCTAAAATTAGAGATAGTGGCCCGAGGCTGCCACCCACGTCCTTTCACATGAATTCACATCATGAAGACCTTTACTAATTTCGGCAGGGCTCCGAGACAGACCACACCACGTCTTGCCTCTACCAAATCACATGAAGAAGTCTTGCTTCCAAGCTTTCGTTTGGCTTCCTTACAATCCGGCAGCCATTTTGCGCATGCTCAGATATTACTTTTTGAACCGTAGACAACTGAAGATCGGCCGGCACAATTTTCATTGCCAACCTTGTGAATTATTTATCTTTAACACCCAAATGGCCGAAACGAATTCAGAACTAAAATTAGCTTGGCAACACAATCTGCATAAATGTGTCCACCACTGATTGGCCATCCAGTCTTGTGTTAGTTTAATGTAAAAAGCGCCAATTTTCCGAAACAGTTCACATCAACAATGCACAAGACAGTCAACAATGGCTACATTCTCCCAAATGTAGACTGGAAATTTTGTCAATATATTTAGTCATCAAATCATATTATTGAAATGTTTATTCCCTCCTCTTGATCCAGAAATTGTCACCATTAATGACCAGGGGCGCCGACAGAAGAACGGGGGGCGGGGTCACATGGGGGCGGCGGGGGCACAAGGGCGGCGGCGGCGGCGAAGTATTGTGAGTTGAAATCAATCGGCTCATATACCTTGGTTGTATATTGAGGTGCATGCCTTTAACGTTCTTACCCAGCCTGTGTTTAATTTTGAATCATAAGAATGCAAATACATCTGTCATTTCAAATAGGTCATGAAAGTAAAATTATCCAGGGGAAGGAAAAAATATCACACAGTACTAGTATTAATCATCTGCTTATTCGTTCTCATTTAAGTATCTATAATTATTGAGATATCTACAAATAATTGTTTGCACCTGACCTTCTTGCATAGACTAATCCGGTTACCCCATACCATGCAGTTCCAATGTATAACTCCTTTTCTTAAAAAAGTTGACTCGTGACCTTTTTGCAATGACCAATTCAAATATGCAAGGGTTGTAAATTCAAAAATTTGTCACTTTTCAATTTAAACAGTATTATCTCCTTAACCACTCAAGCCTTTTTGCTGTACACATACTGTATATGGTCTTAAGAATTGTAAGCCAGGAGCTGATCGACGTACACACGTACGCACAATGCTATCATTGTGGGAGATTTGCATTTGAATACCATCTGTTAGTTGTCAATGCAAACTCCTTGCACTCCTTGCAACTCGGGGTATTTTTCTATGTTGTGGGCCATCTTCTACCATTTTACGGCTTAGTGTTGGCGTAAAAAGTAATTGTTCCATCAACGGTACGTGCCTCATGGACGAGATAAACAGCTTCCTTGCATCCTTTGTATTTATGTGATATGACTTTTGAGCAGATATTAGACAGAAGTAGTGATGAGTATGATTCAAGTTATAGCACAACCAGGAAGAGTTTTAAAATGTATTTGCTCAGATATTCTCAAATAAAACTGTAGACTAATATGACTGGCATATTTCTGATTGTACTCAATCAGCAATTTACAATTGTGCACAATTTTACAATACATAATACATAGTTATGCATAATGGCCATAAATCATAATTTGTTTCATGGGAGAATTGAGCACCTCATTGTCAGACGTTGTAACAGCACTCCATGACCTGTTGTGCTCCACATACAGGGTCCGGCAGCATAACTTCCTTTTTTTTTTAAACGTAATAAAACCCATTGTATGAATCAGAAAACTATTATATTTTTTTTATAATGTAGGCGCATACATAAAGTTTTGTTTTACTTAGTTTTGAAGATAGAATCAGGTAGGTGACGTCCCCCATTCTCCATACACTGAGTAAACCGCTTTCTGGCGTTTGTCATGACTCTTGCCAGCATATCAGGCGTTGTGTTGGCAATTTCTTCCTGGATGTCGGTCTTCAAATCTTGTAGGGTCCTTGGGCGGTTCACATAAACACGCGATTTAAAAAAAAAAACATAGAAAAGAAAACCACAAGGGGACAAATCGGGAGAGCGAGCCGGCCACTCCAAATCGTCTCTAAGTGAGATGAGGTGCTCCGGCAAGTGTTCCCTCAATATAGCCATCGATGCTCTTGAAGTGTGTGCCGTTGCACCGTCTTGTTGGAACCAAATGTCCCCTAAGTCCAACTCATCCAGCCGTGGGAAAAAATATCCTGTAACATGCTTACATACAGTCCGAATTCACTGTAACTGTGACTGCATTTTCCTCAAAGAATTAGGGACCAATAATTCCAGATGTGGACCGTGCACACCACACTGACTTGGTGAATGCAGAGGCATTTGATACAGTTCTTGAGGATTGGTGGCAGCCTAGTAGCGCATGTTTTGTTAGTTAACGGATCCACACAAATGAATATGGGCTTCATCACTAAATAAAAATAGCGTCCTCAGGAGCGACTTCGATATGAACCTCACATATAACAAAGGAGAAACTGTTCCACCTAGTCAATACATTTATTTACAAGTAGTTATAAACTGGCTATTGTATGGTACATGTTTCGGGCCCTCTAGTACTGGTCCCTTCTTCAGCCATAAATTAAGTTGCAAAATCCAGCATAATTAAAGATATCATAATAAAAAATACATAAAATAATGAGTGAATGGATGAAATGAGGTGAAAAAGAACATATTAATCATGAGGAGTAACATGAGTGCGCATCAGTAAAAAGTAATACCATTGGTAGTGCTAGGTTCTTGAGAATACACTTATATAGATAGCACTGTTCTAATGTTTGTGCATGTGGATATCACTTCACTTGGGATGTATGGCCTGTTGTTTATAATGCTGTTGACTGAAACTTGCTGTTCAAGCTGGGGCTTCTGAGCTTATAGTCTTGTATTAGAGGGAAAAAACATCGATTGTCATGTAATGAAATACATCATCATGATGAGGAGACGTCCAAGCATGGAAAAACATACTTTACTTAGACCAACTAAAACGATTTTCTTTGTTGATCTAATTCACAGAATCTCAAATTACTTCATGGCCCCATTATTGCTTCATCCAGTTGCTTAGATACCTTGGATATAAGGCTTCTAGATTATATGCATTGCCTAGGTCATGAAGTATCTAAATTTGTAACCATTGCACTCTCATTATTAATATATTATTAAATTTAAAAAATAATGACAGTAAAAAATACTCCTAAAATACAATATGAGATTAAACTTAAAATAAGGTGAGGTAATATAATTTGATATCTTTGTGACCTGGAATTGTTATAAATGGAACATAGAAAGGTAGATGGGGTTATAAGGGTGAGAGGATATGGAGAGGGGGGAGTTTGTGTTGGGGAATTCACGGTGGTTTGTTGTTGTCAACAATTTTATTCTTTATGTATTCCGTTAGGGTGTTGTACAGGATATTAGTTTCAAAATTTATTTCATTAAGATTATGAAGAGGAGATAGTTTCTGTGCGGTGTTAATTTCTATCGCTTCTAGTACATTCATAGTGGTCCCCTTTCCTGTAAAATGGAGGATTTCTAGGTCTTTATCGATGTTGGTGAATTTATGATGTGACTCCTCCATGTGTGTTGCCATTGCTGAGAATCTTCTGTATTTTGTGGCATTAAAATGTTCGTAGTATCTGATTGTGAATGCTCTACCCATTTGTCCCAAATAATTCCCATCGCACTCGGAACAATTTAGTCTATAAATGCCTGATCTATGGAATTTGTCTATAGAATTTACTTTGTTCGAATTAAAGAAGAAATTGGCATTGGTGTAGGATGTTTTATAGGCAATTTTTAAAGCGTGCTTTTTGAATATGTTAGAAATGCTGTATGTACATGCATTAAAATAAGTGAAAACCGCGTATACAGGTTTTTCTTTATGATCTGGTGTTAAATGGGTGGAAGGTCTATTTCTTATTTTGTTTATAATGTTGGAGATGAATTGATAGTTAAAACCATTAACTTTAGCTATTTGGCGTATGGTCTTTATTTCACTGGTGAGGTCATTTTTTGAAAGGGGAAGGTTGAAAGCTCTGTGAATCATACTGAAGAAGGCCGCCTTTTTGTGGTTGCCAGGATGATTAGGACTATTGCTTATGATAGTATGAGTTTGTGTAGGCTTTCTGAAAATTTTATAGGAAAGTCTATTGTTCTTTATGGAAACTGTGGTATCCAAAAAATTAATCGAGTTATTGACTGCAGATTCTGGAACGAACTGTATATTGCTGTCAATGCTGTTAAGTTTCTCTAAAAGTTGGTCAATTTTCTGTATTGTGTTATCAATGATGATGAAAATGTCATCAACATATCGACCCCAGTATGCCAAACCTGCAATTTTTCCATGTATTTTAGTGTATTCTATATGATCCATATAAATATTTGCTATAATGTCAGATAAAGGGGAGCCCATGGGAAGGCCTTCCTTCTGCCTGTATATTTTATTATTGAAGGTGGAATAATTGCTATTAAGGGTGAATTCCAACAATGATATGAATTCGTTGATTTCAACATTTGATAGTTTGCTGCTGGCTGAAAAATGTTGTTTAATAATTTTGATGGTAGGGTTAATTGGGATATTGGTATACATATCCTTCACGTCAATGCTATGCAAAGAATGTTCATCATGTAGTTTTAAATTCATAGTACTTTTGCAAAAATGAAGGGTGTTTCTAAGAAATTTGTTAGCTTTAAAGGTATAATGTTTAACTAGAAACCTTTGAATGAATTGAGACATTTTATAAAGTGGGCTGTTTATGAAATTAATAATAGGTCTAATTGGGATCCCTTTCTTGTGTATTTTTGGTAAGGACTTCATAGTGGGAAGTCCCGGGTTCATATTGATGAGTATGTTAGTGTGCTTTTCATCTAAAATAAAAATTGAATTTTTAATGATGCCTTTTAATTTTCTTTGAATGGTCTGTGTAGGGTCCTTCTTTATTTCTTCAAAATTAGGGTTGTTTAAGAAGTTATTTGTTTTACTAATATAGTCCTCTTTTTCTAGGAGTACGATTGTGTTGCTTTTATCAGCTTTGGTAATGATTATGTTGTTATCATTTATCTTCTTTTTTAGATTAATCAAGTTTGAAAATTAATTAGTTTTAACTTTTTTGTTGATATTAATTATTTTCTGAATTTCCTTATTGGTTTCGTATCTTGCTTCCCCCTGTTTATCAAATGGGAGTTTACGAATTGCTACTTCCGTTTCAGTAATCATGGTTGTGAGTGTTCGATTACTGAGATCTTGTTCCCAATTCTATTTGGGACCTTTGTTTAGAATTTCCAAGTCTTGATTATTGAGAGATATTTTAGATAAATTTTTGACTGGAGATTGGAATTTATGTAAAACTTGTTTGTCTAGGATTGTTGGCCTGTTAGGGCCTTTTTCTAGTAGGTTTTTAAACTTGTTGTCCAAAATCTTTATTTTATTATTAATTTTGGTATGTACAATTTGATTGACAGTGAAGTAATATCTGTCCCAATCATTTCTTTTTGAAATATTTGCCGCTTCCAAATGTAATCGGTATAACTTATTATTAATGTCGTTCTTCTTAATGAATAAGAATTTGATTTCCCTTTGGAATACCCTGTTATTAATAATTCTTTGGGTTCTTTCCTCATACTTGTTTAATGGGCCCCTTTTCTGATATGATTTGAAATGATTGGGGATGATGTTATGATGTTTACATTTCTTAAGGAACCCTATGTCTTTAATTATGCTGGCCAATTTAACCTTGAGATCTTTAAACTTATAACGCGCTTTCTTTGCCAATTAGCTTGGCTTGCTTCATTGTAAATTGTGCTCTGAAAATCGGTATAAAAATGAACTTCTTTCAGAGCACAATTTAAGAACCTCACACGCGTTCCGCTGGCAATTGAAGTCACGGTCAGAAAGTTCCTGTGCACTCGCCATCGTGTACGGATGGAAATGAATATCAGCATAAAGAATTCTCCTCACAGACCAATCAGAAAGTCCAAGGGCAGACGCATGTTTGCGTGCAGAACACCGTGGCGATTGTAATACTGAAGCTCTCACTGCCTCAATGTTCTCGGGTGATCGAATAGGTCGAGGGACTCCAGTTCTTCGTCCTGTCACACTTCCAGTTCGTCTGAACGTAGTGACCCACGTAACAATTGATTTCCGTTCCGGGACAGGGGCCAACGGGGCTAAATTAAAGCGCCTCCGAAAGGCGCTGGGTTGCGATCACAGAACATCTGCTCGAAAAGTAGGCCTCAACGGCAAAAGCACACTCCTCCCTGTTCCAAAGCATGATGGCATTGAACTGTGTAGGGACAAAACTTTATAGTTCCACCTCACCAACGAGATCACTAGTGCTCGGCTAAGACATCAACCAACCGAATGGCGCGAATTTAAAAAAGGAAGTTATGCTGCCGGACCCTGTATATTAAAATATGTATCACTGATTTTGATCTATAAGTGTTATCTTTCAAACTGTTTAGCATTTTTATTCTGTAATTCAATATAATGTTTTAAACATACAACAATTAATGTTGTGTAAAGCACGGGCATGCAAATATATCCAGGGATGGTATCTTGGAGAGTTTGTGCAGGAAGTGGAGTGTATTGACAACTTGAATTTATGGGAATATTTGTGAGTGAGAATGGGGAGGCAGTTGTGCTAGTGGATGGATGGACAGAGATACAGTAGAGAGCTTGATGGAGAAAGCAAGGCAGTTCTTGTATTTGTATTGGTAGATACAGTAACAATCTTTGAGGAACAGTCACTGTGGCCTCATCATGAGGTGAGGTGAAGCTATTGCTTTAATACTGGATATCACCAGGTTTATATTTTCGTTGCTTGCACCAGAAAGTGCCACATGAATGCATGTTTGTAGGGCAGTGATGATTTTTAAGGGGCAGAACATAACTGCTGTTATGTTATTGAAGAAGGATAAAGAGCTCTGGCCACTTTAAAAAAATTTAGTTCCGAAATTAAGGGGGGTACTATAGATGCAAACTTCGCAAAAATCCATTATTTTGGGAAAGGGAGAGGGTAAAAATGAGCCATTTTATTTTAATGTTACAGAGTACGATATATTTAATCAAAATAAATGAAGTTTACATCTTTAATCAGCCCATTATGAGACTGCCATAACCTCTCCTATCCACCACTATTCCCGGCTATCCCCCAAAGACTTTCACTACTATCCCTTGCTAAGCAAAAATCTTAGTATCAAAGAAATACAATGGAATGGACAAAGTATCAGACATGGAAATGCGAACTTTATTTTTATTTGAACACAGGGAGGGAGAATGCATCAATTAGTGAATGTCTGATGATGCTGGAAGAGAACATCACACTAACATTTGTAAACACAACCGATCTCGTATTATTCACATAGGGTATTTCACATTAATATACCAATAACGTTTCACACAAACGCCGACGGTTATTGCTACAAATGAAATGTGTGTAAAATAAAACTAAGGAGACTGTCGTAAACACATCGAATCGAATAATACTAAACAGAAGAATGCAGGCAAGATGTGAAACCATAACTTTCATTGGCGGATGGCGCTTCTACTCGACCAATAGTGTGGCATTTTCTATTGGATATCGGGTGAAGCCTATTGGCTACACAATTCGATAACCTGCCGAATCGCGTACGTGGTACGCAAAATGGAGGTCATATCATCTGAATAACAAACTAATATACTGTAACAAGAAAAATATTTTTGTCATAAAGGAGAATGAATTTCAGTTGTAATTACAGTATACATTTTTTTAAGAATTCGTCAGTTTCCAAGAATGTTGTATTTTGACTCTCAATAATTAAGAAGGGGTACTATAAGTGATTATTTAAAAGATTTTTTAATTTTGGCTCTCGTAAATTAAGGGGGGTACTTTAGGCGAGGGGGGTCTTATAGCCGAGTAAATACGGTATTGATAAAAGGAAAGCCAAAGCTATGAAAGATACCCTAGGTCACCTTATATAATACTGTCGAGGTTGAAAGAGAACAAGAGTTAACCAAGAGAGGTCAGCAGAAAAGATGAAAGAAAGAAATTTGGAACAAGTAAGGGGAAGAACTCCCGAAATCAGTCGGGGTCACCAACTTGAGGGGGGCATGGTGGTGCAGCGGTAGAGCTGTTGGCCCGGTTAAAAAAAAAGTGTGCTTAAACAAATACACATGATGATAGCCCCTGCCAGAACTGGGGGGCGTGGTGGCTCAGCGGTCTAGCTGTATGCCTCTCACCAAGGCGATCCGGGTTCGAATCCCGGTCAGTGCATGTGAGATTTTCGAAGTGAAATGCCATGTCCTGTGGTTCGTATTCCGCGTAAAAAGTAGGTCCCGTGGCTCATAATCACAAGTTTCACGGTCACGTAAAACTACAAGCTTCCTTCCTCCCTTCAACTTGAAGGTCAAGAACTGTGGGTCCCTGGTGGGTCGGTGGGTAGTATGCTAGCTGACAGGTACAGTAGATCTGTGAAGGTAGGGAAGGGTGATAGAACACTGATGTTGTCATTAGATCTATAGAACTTTCAATTTGAGAATCTTCATTTTCTTCCATGTAATATCTTTTTATGCTTATTTGAATATCTAAACTAAAAGTGGTGGTGACAGTACTTTTAAGGAGATGAATTTCAAGGTTATCTAATTGAAATTATAGTTGGTAAATGCTATCTGTGCTGATATGTGAGATCTGAGCAAAAACAATTTTTGAAGGTCATGAGCTGGAGGTACAGCAGATTGGCAAGACCACCGATGAATCATCTTACATGATTGGTAGATTCAACACAGATACCGAGACTGATGTAACAGTGCAACTCTTTGGACAAGAGATCATGAATCTTCGAAAACGAGAAGCGGCAGAAAGGAGACAGAAGGGATCTACAGGAAACAGAAGGTGAATATTTATGTTCTCATTTTCAGCATCAATTACCGTTTTCCAACCTAATCCGGGTCGGAGCAAATATGACACCCCTCCACTTTACTGTGTCTGTCAACCATCCTTCCTCAACCATTGAACTCCACTCCAGTTTTCGTTCTCTCACACTGTACTTCACCTAATCCATCCATCATACGCTAGGTCTTCCTCGTCCTATCTTTCCAGTCATCCATCTCTCCATCGATTGGCTGCGTGGCTCAGTGGTAACGTTCTTGCTTGCTGTGCCCAAGGTTACAGGATCGAATCCTGGCAAAGTCCACTGGCATTTGAGGGTGCGCAAAGGCGAGGGATCCATGTCAGTAGATTTACTGGCACGTTAAATATCCCCTTCGGGGCAAAATTCTGGCACCCCGGCATCTCTAAAGGCCTGAGTAGTTAAATGGGACGTAAAACCAATAACATTATTATTATTACAATCTGTTCTGCTCCAGCTTGTCATTCAGCTTCTGTACATTCACTGCCTTTCGAATGTCTTCATTTCTCACTCTCTTCTATTCTTCTAAATCATACTCCTCAGGAGTTTCCTTTTTCCTGCCTGTTTTCTACTTTCATCTCTCCTCGTCATTAGCAAAATTCCTGCTTCTTACATCATTGAAAATGAAAATCCACAGCCTGCTTCCAGTCTCCGACCGGGTCAGGAATGGAATGAATGAAGCCCCCATCTAGCGGCGAGGATATGAACTGTGCCGGCTGCCGAGGCCTGACGCACTCCTCTGGGGCATGTCTTACATCATTATTGGTATGTAATAGGTCTTGTACATCATCACTTCTTTAGCCTTCAGTGGTATATATTTATCCCAAATTAAACTTCGAACTTGATGATAGAAAACACTTGACACATTGTATTCTCATGTTGACTGGCTACGTGACTCGGTGATAACATTCTCGCCTGCTGTACCCAGGGTTGCAGGATCGAATCTTGGCGCAGTCAGTTGGTATTTCAGGGTGCACAATGCTTGAGAAAGGTATATGCATATTTAGTTCTGGTAGGAAATTGATGATGATAAAACAAATTTTGAACAACAGTTGGACATTCTCTGTTTTTTCTCCCCTTGTCATGGCTCCTATAGTAATCAACATACATATAAAATGCTAACGTGTATGTTTCCCGAAACTCCAGCTCTTAAACTAGACGGAGTTAGAACATTTGGTTTGTGCCAAAATCTTCCAAATCATATGGATAGTACAGGAAAATTCTTGCATTTCTTGAAAAATCAACATAAATGTATTTATTTGTTTATAAAGTATGTTTAAACAAATAATCAAGACTATAAAAAGTAAGTTAGCTCAGGCAAGGAAAGCATTTCTACAGAAAAGGAATCTGTTGACATCGAATATAGATTCAGGTGTTAGGAAGTCATTTTTGAAGCCCTTTGTCTGGAGCATGGCACTCTATGGAAGTGAAACTTGGACTATTGGTGCAGCAGAAAAGAGGAGAATTGAAGCATTTGAAATGTGGTGTTACAGGGGAATGATAAAGATCAGATGGGTAGATAGGGTTACAAACGAAGAGGTATTAAGACTAGTGGGAGAGGAGAGATGTTTCTGGCGACTGCTAATGAAGAGACAGGTTGGTAGGACACATACTAAGACACCCAAGAATAGCAAGCTTAGTTATGGAAGGAAGGGTCGAGGGCAAGTACTGTAGGGGTAGACCAAGGTTAGAATATGTTAAACAGATTGCCTCGGATGTAGGGTTTGGTAGCTATGTAGCGATGAAACGATTAGCTCAGGACAGGGAGGCATGGAGAGCTGCATCAAACCAGTCAAAAGACTGAAGACTCAAACAACAACAACCACCCCTGCCAGAACTGTGTCGAATCCAGACCTCATAACAATAAGCAGGGGTCTAGGGCTAGGCACATGTAGTCTATGCACATAGGGCGCTCACAAGTAAGGGATCGTTACAAAGGAACGTTCAAAAGAAAGAGAATTACCCACAGCAGTGACATTTTGCACTCTGATTTCATAAATGTCGACAATTTCAAAAAAAAAAGTGTGCTTAAACAAATACACATGATGATAGCCCCTGCCAGAACTGGGGGGCGTGGTGGCTCAGCAGTCTAGCTGTATGCCTCTCACCAAGGCGATCCGGGTTCGATTCCCGGTCAGTGCATGTGAGATTTTCGAAGTGAAATGCCTTGTCCTGTGGTTCGGATTCCACGTAAAAAGGAGGTCCCGTGGCTCATAATCATAAGATTCACGGTCACGTAAAACTACAATCTTCCTTCCTTCCTTCCTTCCTGCCAGAACTATGTCGTGTCAAACCCATATAACAGTAGCCTAAGGCCGGGCAGGTGGTTTAACACATGAGAGATTTTTTGCACAGGCCCTCTAGTAATGCAATAAAGGTTTAGTTATTTCTGTGTTTGAAATTACTTTCTTTTACGTAGTGTTCCACTTAGTTTGCATTGCAGTGTAATTGCCGTGGTAAGTTACTCTACATCTCTTGGTTTTGTTTTCAAGAGCTGTAATTATGTGAACGCTCAAAAAGAAAGGATATTGGAAAGGATAGGTTGGGACAATACAGCAAAAGACTAGATATGTGTTTCCATCATTAAACAAAGCGTGAACAAAAGTGTGGAACGCCATATTCCAGCAGTTAAAAATAGAGATATATTAGTAACAATTCATTAAATCCTTAGAATGTTGGAGGGTTGAATTAATTGTTGCTAATAACTTCAATTTTGTGAAAGTTTCTCTTGCACTTCATTGGTTGGATATTAACCTTTTGCACTCCTTTGTTGAGTGGAGTTCGACATTAAAATATTTAACTTCCGCTCCGAAGTTGAGTCCCACACAATATGGCGATAGCTTGTACTCATATCGCTCGTATGACTTCTGTGCTGTATTCCAGTATTGTGCAGCCATCTAGTGGTCTCTGAGAGAACACCTTTCCCTATTTACTATAGTTTGCGAGAATTGCAATGAATTTTTAAGCTTCGTTATTCTTGAATGTTTATGACAGTTTTACTGATGATTAGGGCCCGGATGTTGATGCCATTTAAAAGTTTAAAAAATGCATTTAAAATCTTCAAAAATGACTGTAGTAAATGACCTAAAAATTCGAAAAATGCACTATAAAATGGAGAAAATGATCTTATAATAATAAACTTACCAATTTTTCAAAAATTCGAAAAATGCACTATAAAATGGAGAAAATGATCTTATAATAATAAACTTACCAATTTTTCAAAAATTCGAAAAATGCACTATAAAATGGAGAATATTATCTTATAATAATAAACTCACCAATAATTCAAAAATTACATCTTATGCTCAAACTGAAAAGTCTATCAAAATAGATTTGTAGTACTTAACAAAAGGTTTATGTTCACTTTAGTCTGAGTTGCACTGCACTACGAATGCCATTCTGATGTTGTCAAATGTAAATGATCTGCGGTTATCAGCCAACAAGTTTTAATATCTCGAAAAGCTGCGTTTAACATCAGCTGATGTGATTGGGGCGTACTTGAAGTGAGGAAGGTAGTTTGCTGCTAACTGTGAGAGACGTAACTCCCTCATATAAAGCTGTGACATGACTAAATTGGAAAATATGACCTTAAAAGGCCGATTTCTCTAAAATATGACCCAAAAAATCTACCAAACTTAAAAAAATGCCCTTAAAGTGGAAAAATAGCAAAAAATGACATATTTGAAGTCGGGGTGGCCAGTTCGGAGTTTCTATGTAATTCAGCATTGTTTTATACAGCTCAGTAGAAAGATGACATGTCATCAACATCTGGACCCTACTGATGATATAGATTCATCTTCACTCACGGAACTGGATATTTCAGAACAGTTAGTGGACAGTGATAGTTATGATGATGCTCCAACAACTGACGTGAAAATATATTTCATATAACATAATTATATTTTGTGTTAGATTGTTTTGCAGTGTTTACTTCCAACTGCTGTTCATAATGCAGAAATTAATTCGGAGTGGAGCAGGAAGCATTATGCTAAGGTCAATGGAGTTCAAAAGGTTAAATCTTTGACAGAGGTTGATAAAAGTGGCCTTAAGTTTAGAATGTATAGATGTTGCAAAAGTTGTGTGTGTGTATTCTGACTTTTTATGTTCTTGCTTTCCTAGGTCCACTTCGGTTGAGTCGGATGGTACAGGTGATAGTGAAGGTAGTAAGAGCAATGCACTGTCACCTCGAGTGCAACGACAAACATCAGCACTCAGGTTACGGCTTCCACTAGTCACTGGAGACATGGGAGATAATGTTGATCGCTCACCTACCTCAGTCAAGGATGTCAAGGACAAAATTTTGGCCAGTTCAAAGAGTATTCTTGGCAAAGTATTGTCTCCAACCAAAGAGAAAATCGCACGAGAAAAGGTATGACATTGAAGATTTGTTGCCAAATCTATGTTCTAATTTTTGTGAATCTTTAACTAAGAATTGTGCCCATTTTTGAGGTTGGAGACATACCAATGTGAAAGACTATAGAGCCATTCGTAAATTATCTTTGATACCAAAATTATTTGAATCCATCACTACTGATATTACCGTATTTTCTCTGTCTAATGCGCAACCTATCTTTCCAAACCTTCAAATAAAAAACAGACTTGTTGGCAAATGTAATGCATATCAGCAAAAAGTAAATCTGATACATCCATGAGCTCATTTTACATCATCATTTGCATTATACTGAAACTTAATTCATTGATAAATTCTTTATTACTGTATTAATGTATACTTTGATATTTCAGTCCCATTTCTTATTATGCAACAGGTTTTTGTGCATTAATACTGGAAATTGCATTACCATAAGCTGGGCAGTAATTCAAATTGAAGGGGATGACCTTGTTGTTCTGCCCTTTAAAGCAACAATAACTAACTATTTCAAATTGATTTTGTTTTTTTCAGAGTAAATCTCCTGTGACAACTACTCCACGTCCCGTGCTGATGACTCGTCGGCAACTGACCGATCCTTTTGGCTCAGATGACGAGGATGACCAGTGAGTTTGAATAAAATGACTTGCTTCTTATTCTTTTGCTGCTGTTGATCTATGAATTCACTCTGTGCTGTGATCTATTTCAACAGATCTACTGGGTTGATCGAAGATAAGAAAGCCCCCGCTTCCCAGCTTTCAAGATCTCAGTCCCAGGACAGTGTAAGTATCATTATTTTTGAGGGTAATTTCTTACAAGAAAATTATTTTAAGCTCATAGACTGTATTTCCATAAGTGAAACTGAAAAGGAAAATCCACTTATCCTGATTCAAGTCAAAATCCAGACCAAGCGATCAGGAGACCCTGTTCACTGGGGCATCAACTGGGTAACAATACTTGGGGGATGGCTAATCTTTACACCCCTAGGGCCTCAAAACCAGTGGAACATGGTGGCCACAGGGTTCCAGCTAGCCTGATATTGCTTCAACTTATTTGTGCCAGACTCCTCTTTTTCATCTTTGCTGGAAAACTCCCTCAGTCAATTTTTGTTCTCTTCTAACCCCAATTGTATCAGAGGCATAGAATGTTTTTCATTTTTCCGCCTTTTTTGGTCCTTGATCTTCTTTCTCGAGATCCTCCCATTTGAGGGGTCAGATCTATAATTTTATTTCATTTTCTTTTACTTGGGACTTATAACTAGTAAGCTCGATAATTGGCAACCCTGAGAGATACGTGAGGTGTGTTCATTTTTTTTTAAATCTCTTTTACAGTGACTTTGGAACAGACTCTTTCCCTTTCTTTTCTGCCTTCCATGGCTCTGCCTTCTTTCAAGTCTCTCATCCCTTATTCTGCAAAAGTTGAGGGCATTTCTTTCTCTCGAAAACTTAAATAAGACCCACACTCTATTTTAGAAGCAACATATTTTACAAAAAGTGTGGGTAGTATCCAGGATTATACATTGTTGTGTTCTATGCATTTTCAAAAAATACAATTTGATAAGCTATGGTAAGTAGTTTCTTCCTTTGTTGTTAACTGCAACAAAAACTTTTGTGAGGTTAGAAGAAATGTGAGAATTGTTTGGAATAGGTTGCACTTCGTCTTTTGCACAATGTGTTATACAAATGGGGAAATATACCTGCATGTTCCCTTTTTAAATTTTCAAAATATTGTCACTATGCTAACCTCATTAGAGGAGTTAATGATGTATGAAATGAAATGAAAATCCACAGCCTGCTTCCAGTCTCCGACCGGGTCAGGAATGGAATGAATGAAGCCCCCATCTAGCGGCGAGGATATGAACTGTGCCGGCTGCCGAGTCCTGACGCACTCCTCTGGGGCAATGAATAAATGAATGACAGATGAAATGAAATGATAGTGGAGAGTGTTGCTGGAATGAAATTTTTGACAGGGAAAACCGGAGTACCCGGAGAAAAACCTGTCGGCCTCCGTTTTGTCCAGCACAGATCTCACATGGAGTGACCGGGATTTTGAACCACGGACCCAGCGGTGAGAGGCCGGCGTGCTGCCGCCTAAGCCACGGAGGCCACATGTATTAAATGAATAAAGATAAATGATATAGGGCAAGGTGTTTGAAGGAAGCAGCTGTGGCCTATTAGGAGGTACCATCAGGGTATTTCCTTTGTGTCTAAAATGGGGAAACCACAGAAAACCATTTTTAGGATGTCCGGAGGTGAGGTTTGAACTCTCGTCTGCCTAGTCTTGAGATTGCCTGAAGCAATGGCCGTGCGAGTTAACGCACTGAGCTACCAGTCAGTTAATACTGTACATCATCATCATCATCATCTTGTACAGTTTCCAGCCCCAGGCTGGGTCTGTTTGGAACATAAGCCTTGCCACTTAGTCCTTTCTTCCCACCACCTCTCCGCTGTCACTCTGGTCCAGTCCTCGCCTCTCTTCTTGACACATTCCTCCACTCCTTTCAGCCATCTATCTCTTGGTCTTCCCCTTGGTCGTTTCTTCTGCATCTGCATCTCATGTATCCTTTTGGGAATCTTCTTCTCATCCATTCTCTTTAAGTGTCCATACCACCTCAGTCTTGATGTCTCAATCCTACCTTGCAAGGGCTCCTCTTTCACCATTTCCCTGACCTTTTCATTCCTCACTCTGTCTCTTCTTGTTACTCCAATCCTACTTCGCAGGAACGTCATTTCACCTGCCTGTATTCTGCTTGTCTCCTCTTTTCTTCATTGTCCACGTTTCTGAAGCATAGGTCAGTATTGGGATATAGTAGCTTCTGTATAACACTTCCTTGCTTTTTTGTGGGACATCTTTATTCCACACTAAGCTCCTAATGCTTCTCAGAAATGCTTTTGCCTGTCTGCCATGTTCCGTAATCTCTTTGTCATTTCTCCCATTTTCCTCCACTATACTTCCCAAGTACTTGAGACTTTCCACCTTCTTCAGCTGTCCACCTCCAAGTGTTATCCCACTCATTGGTCTGTCCTTTTTCCTGGTTGTTAATACTGTACATAATGACATAAATATGACAACTCAATCTACTCATTGCATTTTTACCATCTATAATTTTTCCCTTTGCATTTGGCTACAGGAATCAATTCACTCATCGGATACAAGAGTGAGTCGAGAAGGTTTGGAACCTCGTGAACTTAGCACATCACCGACTAGCGATGTACTGAAGCACCACGTAAGTGTTCAAAGGATAAACACACTCTTATTTTTGTAGTTTTTGCTTGTCATTGCAACTCTGAGGGACTTTAGTGTTATCCTATGTATTCATTGTAACAATAAGCATGAACTTAACTGTATGTGTTTCAGGTTTTCAGAGCTGTATTTATATTGCCTTTCATATTTAATTACAATAAGAGCTAATGAGCACAACTTGTACATTCTCACAGTAATAATCATTCAAAATGAGGAAACTTGAGGATAAATACTGTGTATTATGTACTTTGATTTCCAGCATTTCAATATTCCAGCAAAGAAACATTCCTTTTCAAAGAAACACCTATCATAAGAATTGACAAGTGTTGTCAAGAGTGTCATCGCTACCTGACAGATAGTTGATTGATTTGCCACCAAATAAAACAATTACAGGTGATTAAATAGTGTTTTAGTTTAATTAAAATTTTAAAATTTACTTAGAATTAATATCTAAGACAGTTAATGAATTAACTAAAACCCAACCTAAATAATAGAGAAATTATATACTTGGCCATCGGATTGGACGATATTTAAAAGTAGCAAGATCTAATGGCAAAATCGGTAAACTGGATACACTGTTGACAGGCTTATGCTTTTTAACGATCACCAGTATGCCTAATTGGCACAGGTTGGTATCGCGGTGTTTCAATGATAGCTAGCAAACACCAAAGTGCAAATAATCTCCAAGGGTTTTGATCGCGATGTTTTGGTGACCATGAGTAAATAGCGTGAATAGGAACCTGGATGTTTTGGCGACTGCAAGCAAATAGTGAGATTAGGAAATGTGATGATTGGAGACATGATTACGTGGTGATAGGTGTTGTAATGTTTCGGCAACCACAGGTGAATAGCGAGGAGTAGGAACCTTGATGTTTTGATGAACGTGAGTAGTCCACAAGAGTAGGTACTTTTAACCGAGTGTGTGGATCTTGCTGACTTACGAAGAAACCTTGGTTTGCAGATGATACTCAAACTTATATTAGCCAATGGTGCGGTGGCTGCTGATCGTGTTATCCACTTTATAAGTGAGAGTGGGTTAAGGCCAGCAATCTAAATTTTCCAGTGTACATTGACTCAACGACTTGTTCGTTTTTGAATGATATTTTTTTGTTTTTCCGTAATCTTTGTTTATTTTTATACTTATTATTTTTATTTAATTTTTGTTATATTAATTTTAGGTCTTTTCAAATTTAGGTGTCCACCTCAACATTTTAAATTCAATTCGAAATTCGTATTCTTTAATCTGTGTTAAGAGGGGCAGATGACCTCGTAGTTCTGCCCCTTAAAACAACAATAACTAAGAGTAGGTATTGAAATTCTTAGTGTCTGCAAGTGGACGTATCACAATTGAGAATTGCAAGTAATCGGCGAGAGGAGATATTGCGATGTTTAGGCATCCACGAGTTATCAAGGAGAGTAAGTATCACGGTGCTTCAGTGACTATGAGTAATTGGTAGGGACCGGAAAAATTAGCATCTATTTGTTTCAAAATTAGCATCTATTTTCTTCAAAATTAGCATCTATTTACAAAGTTAAAAATCATCACATTGTAATATTATTTTAACGACTTCAAGGTTATGAAGTGCAGTTATAGTCCTCAAACGAAAGCATTGTCAGTAGTTCCGCATTGCTTTCTTTCAAATTGCACCGTCTGTCTGTAACCACTGTGTTGTAATGGGACAACACACGCTCGCTATCTACATTGTTCGTTGGGGTCCACAAAACAGTATTTAGCAAATATGCTGAACTCTGTCTGAACTGCAGTTAATGCAAGCATGATATCACATTTTTCACTTTCTTTCATCTGGGTTTGAATTGCATTTAGCCAACCGTGGCTGAAGACGCGGCGAACGATGTACAGCGTGCTAACACTCACGCCGTATGCTTGCACGCGGCCGAGTTCTGATGCGACGCATTGCGTAAAGACGAAATCATTGAGATTCGAGAAGACTGAACTACGTTTCCCTGCGATGTAACAGTAGGCCTACTTGCGCAACTGTTGTGGCTCGCTAATCGCTAATTCGAACGTATCTCAAGGCGGCGAATTTAGCCAACCGTGGCCGAAGACGCGGCGAACGATGCACAGCTTGCTAACACTCACGCTGCGCCATATGCTTGCATGCGGCCGAGCTCTGATGCGACGCAATGCGTAAAGACGAAATCATTGAGATTCGAGAAGACTGAACTGCGTTTCCCTGCGATGTAACGGTAGGCCTATTTGCGCAACTGTTGTGGCGCGCTAATCGCTAATTCGAACGTGTCAAGGTGGCGAATTTAGCCAACCGTGGCCGAAGACGCGGCGAACGATGTACAGCGTGCTAACACTTACGCTGCGCTGTATGCTTGCACGCGGCCGTGCTCTGATGCGAAGCAATGCGTTTAGACGAAATCATTGAGATTCGAGGAGACTGAACTGCGTTTCCTTGTGATGTAACTGTAGGCCTATTTGCGCAACTGTTGTGGCGCGCTAATCGCTAATTCGAACGTATCTCAAGGCGGCGAATTTAGCCAACCGTGGCCGAAGACGCGGCGAACGATGCACAGCGTGCTAACACTCACGCTGCGCCATATGCTTGCATGCGGCCGAGCTCTGATGCGACGCAATGCGTAAAGACGAAATCATTGAGATTCGAGAAGACTGAACTGCGTTTCCCTGCGATGTAACGGTAGGCCTATTTGCGCAACTGTTGTGGCGCGCTAATCGCTAATTCGAACGTGTCAAGGTGGCGAATTTAGCCAACCGTGGCCGAAGACGCGGCGAACGATGTACAGCGTGCTAACACTTACGCTGCGCTGTATGCTTGCACGCGGCCGTGCTCTGATGCGAAGCAATGCGTTTAGACGAAATCATTGAGATTCGAGAAGACTGAACTGCGTTTCCTTGTGATGTAACTGTAGGCCTATTTGCGCAACTGTTGTGGCGCGCTAATCGCTAATTCGAACGTGTGTCAAGGTGGCGAATTTAGCCAACCGTGGCCGAAGACGCGGCGAACGATGTACAGCGTGCTAACAGTCGCGCTGCACCGTATGCTTGCACGCGGCGCCTCGATCCCTAATCGGCTCGTATCGAAGTTCGGATCAACTCGTTGTTGCTCGCTCTTCCTGTTAGTATCGCTTCGGGTAAGTTCCTGGACAATGACGACTGTTGTGGCGCGCTAAATCGAACGTGTTTCTACCTGAAGGTTATTACGGTGACTTATATGACGGTGTCAGTAATAAATGCGAGATATATGCGAGTACTTTTTTCCCCCTGAAATTTCAATTAAAAACGTGGGGTGCGAGATATACGCGGGGGCGAGATATACGCGAGCAAATACGGTATATCGATCAGAGCGGTTGAAAAAGATATGTGTCATATTTGCAGTATTTCTCATGATTTCGCCGAAATATGTGGTTTTCGCCACTAAAATAACACATTTTCGCAGAATTCGCACCAAAATCGCATATTTGTACTAATTTTGCATTTTGGTCAAAATTCGCATTTTGTCGCATTTTGAATTTAGGTACCACAGTGCTTCAGAACACCTTAAAACTATTTAAAAAATGGTTTTAACACATATTACAAAAATTCGCATTTATCGCAAATGCGAATTTTTCCGGTCCCTAGTAATTGGCAAGCATAGGTATAGCACATTGCTTCAGCAACCATACGTAATCATCGAGAGTACGGTATGTATCGCAAGGTTTTAGAGGCCGCAAGTTATTGACATGTATATATTGAATGTTTTGGGGACTGCGAGTTATCATTGGGAGTAGGAACCACTTGTTATGTATTTGATAATGGAAATAAAATTTTGCATTGGATTAAATGCATGACATTAATGAAAGGAGAAATAGGAAGGTTGGTTGGTTCCTCAGTTTAGGGGCAGCGACAACGCTGTCATTTAGCCCCGTGTACTTTGGGTGTGTGTAGAATCTGTCTGATAACCGGTGTTAATATTGTGATGTTATCTGTTTTTTAATTCAAGTAAGGACTGCAGACTTTGGATTTTTCAAATAGTTCCTACTTTTGCCGCCAAACACCACCGTTAATGACTACTAGTTCAGAACTTAGCTACTAGACGCCACCGCAGTCGGCTCTTGGCATCGAACGTAGGAACCTAAGAGCGTTGTTTATATTCTGAACCTATCTATAATTTAGCTTCACACAGGTGTAATTAGTGGAAGGTTCTTTAACATGCCATAAATCAATGACTTGGGACCGCCGGCTTTACTTCCCCTCCGAAGGAAGGCATACTGAGGGATTTTTAACGCTCTTAAAAAATTCGACGACTTCGACCGGATTTGAACCCGTGATCTTGGGCATAGAAGCTCAGCATGTTACCAACTACACCACCGAAGCCTCGAGAAATAGGAAAAGTAGTGATATTTTACGAATAGAACAATATTCCGCATTAATTTGTGTTTGGAATGTGCCATTTGTCTGTGGGGTCCATATTAACTATTAACATTAAACAGCCTAACAGTAATTTGTTTTTTTATAGCAAGTTAACAAAATTAAACGTCTCAAGCTCTAGGTCTTTAGCAGATCATGCTTGTACACTTGGCCTTGGTGTCATATTCAAAGCATTATGTTCAAAATGATTCACCAAGTACTGTCTGAGAAGCTACTGAGATTAGGGGCAGATGACCTTGGTGTTCTGCCCCTTAAAGCAACCATCATCATCATCATAGTTATTAGTAAGATTAGAAAGCATCCCTGCAACTTCAACAGATATTGCAGTTTTAACCTGAGACCATCTTGATTACTGGTGGTAGACAACACCAGGTTCAACTGACACCCTTGATCCTTGTTAATTCCATCTTTCAGATATTTCCTTCAAAAATGTTCTTCACAGGAAGATTGAAATGTTGGAAACCAAATTACATAATGGCAAGTTAGTTTGTTTTTTTCCTGCTGGTGGAATGTCGTTCCGGGATCTGTTCATACAAAGTAAAGGCTGGGGGAAAAAAATTACCATTTATTGAATAATTTTTATTAAGTTTAAGGAGATTTCACAATTCATTCATTTGCCTTATTTGGGATTTGATATTGCAACACGATATAATCCCAATTATTGGGAAATGTGAAAAACAGCTTTAAAAAATTTCATGTGATTAAGAAAGTATTTGTTTTGGATTACCCGAAGAGGGAGAAACTATAGGATGACATGTTTCACTCGTCAAACAAGTATTTTCAGATCCCCAAGTTCAAATCTACGAGACAAAATATGGTATTATTTCTCAGCAGTATTAGCCAAGCCTTCGTGGATTAGTTTGGAGGAGAGAAAGTGACCATTTATGAGTGGATTTTTGTGGTTTTTCAGCCTAGCAGCCTTATAGATATTAGTAAATTTTCTTTTTTAAGGGGGGCTTAACAATGCAGTTTTTAACAGCTGTATTGGCCGTACTTTTTAAGATTCTGTCGATCCTATGAGGGTTGGTGTTTGAGGACCATTTCTCCGTTTCATGGTTGACATTGTGGGATTTATCAGTGTCTTGTAGATTTGAACTTTTGAGATCTGAAGGTGCTTGCTTGATTTTTTTTATTTTTTTTCAGGTCGTTTTGCACATTCCCAGTAATTGGGATGATATTGTGTTGACTGACTGAATATTTGCAATATCAATCGTCAATAAGGCAACACTGACAAATTGCTCATAATCTCTCTTTATTTAAGATAGTCATACTGAAATAGGTTCTGCATGAATTGTGAAATTGTTGGGAGTGGAAAGATCCGTTAAATGTTGCACGGTGTCACAAATCATCTTCAATTTCTAGAATTGACGTTTTTGAAACTCTTGTTTTGCAATTTCGATGGATGTATGAACACTTTCAATGCATATATTTTCTTCAAACAATGATTTAAATGAGAATACGTGAGACTGATCTTTTTCAATAAAAATAAAAAATAAATCTGTACTTTGATTATAATAGCTACAGTATAGGCTATATTTTCTTAATGAGTGTAAAAGGGGATTTCCGCACAATAAATGTGTTCATCCTTGCAAAAATGTTCCTCTTGTGACATAAAACAACAGCCTTTATTACATATAAAAAATATATGGATCTATCATAAGAGTCTTTGAATCAACTAGGTGTGGTAAATCGTGCCCATTTTGAAGTATCATTGGGGATGATGTAAAAGAACATTATTATACAATCCTGTTTCAGTGAATCCTATTTATTTCCATACCTCTTCTGACCAGGAAGAGGAAAAAATGCTGTTAAACATTTCCTAATTTTTCATATTATATTGGGTTGCAAATTAAGTTAGTTCTGGCCGCAACCTCCTGAGGACACCGCAATCCACTGCTCAGTGAAGGCAAGAAAGTTGCAGAACATAACGGAGCTCTGATATGGTCTCCTCAGGTGGATGCTCTTATCATATATGAGTCGAGATAGTCTTGAGTAGCACTATCGAAATTTATGTAACGTAAATTAATTAAATGTTTATTATCTTCACAATACAGTTCCTTGTTACTCTTGTAAATGAGATTTTTTTTAAATGTAGTTTTAATTCAGGTGGAAGAACGTTTTGTCCTATTAACATCAGATTTTTAGAAATGCCACAATTACAGTATAGTCTGAAGTTGGTCGAGGATAAATTTGTTCTAAGGTTTATCCAAGTACATATCAGTAAATAAGAAAGGAAAGAATGCATTATGCATTGGTTACTGGCATCCAAATTACCCTGAGAACACAGCTTACACATGAAGTGGTAGAGAGAAATGTGGCTGAATTCCTTATAACCTTGCAGGAAATGTTGCACATTGCCACAGTGGGTGAGTGGTTAACCTGTCGGTCCACTAACCCCAAGCTTGCAGGTTCACTCCTGGCCGTGGTAAGTGATTTTTGAAAGGCGGGAAAAATACGACACGTATGTCATACGATATTGGCATGTCAAAGAACCCATTTGAACTCGGTAGGCCGTGTTCATAATGGCAAAATTAATCTCGGGAGTTTCCGCCAACACAATGTTCCTCATTTCTCTACTAAAAAGCGCTATAGTGTTCAAGGAGCTTAGATATCTAACCTTGACTTTCATAGTGCTTCAAGGAACAACGAAATTCGATATGCAAGCTACCCTCTGGGTGTGAAATAACAAAGCTTGCACTCGGCTCCCGAGGCCATATGATATTATTATAATGGAAAATCATGAAATTCTCTGATACCCTGCTTTGGACAATAAAGTTAATGGGTATTGCCGATTTTACAGTAAAATTCAGAGAAATTCATGAAAAGTTACAATTTACTTGTTAATTTCAGTTGGGAACGGTCAAATAGTAGCTGTAAAATATTTACTGTATTTCATTGCATAAAATTTGCATGTTTTTAGTCTAAAATTTGTGTATGAAAAGCAGAGTGCGACGATTACATAATTATGTAAAGAATATTATAGCTTTAAAAAAAACATTTTTTTTAAACCCTCTGTTAGGCGCGTGGGTTGCGGAACGCTGTTTGTCGCACTGGATCTGGTGACCCCATGCTACTGGTTCTCAACAATCGTTCATTATTTCAACTTTATATTCACTGTCTGTTATGATAGTTGTCTTTTCAACAATTAATTCCAGTATTTCATCACGAACAAAGAGATTCCAACATTTAAATTATATCTAGTGGTGTGATTAACTATCACTAACCATTGGATCGACCAATTCAAGGTCTCCATTTTCAGACCGAATTCTGAGTGAATTCAGAATTGAATACATTTTGAGCTTTAAGGAACATGGGATAGATATTAGCATATGTGAAACAAGAACAAGAAAGAGAGAGAGCAGGTAGCTTGGACATATATATATTTTCTTCCACCAAAAGACAATTTATAGAACATCAGTTTGGTTTTGGTCTAAACAAGTTAGCACAATTTGAAACATAAATTATTTTTAGAAAGATTTTCTTTACTAACAAAGAAAGAATACTTCGGTAGATCTTTGAACATTGAAGACCAGTACAGTGCTTTAAGGCACAACTTAATTAACTTTATCTGTGAAAGAAAAGAGTAGTAACACAGCCTATAGAAGGGGCTGATAGCGGTCAGGGGCCAAATCTAGCAGTACCTTTTGAAATGAAAAAGTGATATTTGTTGCCATAACGCACAGAAGCAAGCCATGAAATGTTACAAGAAATAGTGCAATGGCAGACACAGGTATGCATGAGATGCATGAAAGTTAATTATGAAACTTTACCCAAATGAAAAATTTCTAAAGCAAGCCGTTATGTTATACTTTCCAGGAAATGGAAAAGGCAAGCCGAATATTAAAATTGAGAAAACTTCTAAAGCAAGTTAGAATGAATCTTTCCTCGGAAAGAAGTAACATGATACAGCAAAACAGCCGAGTACATTTTACAAAACATAGGTTATGTAAAAACAATAAAGTACTTATCTTAATTGTAGAGTAGGTTAGCAACCTAAACATTTGAAGACAATAAATATTTCATATAGAACACTTGAGTGCAAAGTAAGGATGACATAGGTTATGTCCCGTAGTAATAGAGTTCACAAAACGTAGAGCTTTATAGTAAGCCATATGAAGACGAAGTCTAAAGTGATAATTTATTCACTTTGTAGGCAGATTGTATAGGAATAGTTTTCCTTAACACTAAAAGATGTAGAGTTCACATCTGTAAAAGTTTGTTGCACTGACATGTCGTAGAAACATGTGACTTGTGATCGAGGTTTGATCACTAAGAAGAATGTCGAAAGACATTACGAAGTTTTAATAAGACTTCTTGATGCGGAAATTAAAGGTGATATGTAGACAAAGTTGAAGTTTGAAGTCCGGTATTGCAAGACTGGTGGACAGAATGGACTGTCAAAAAAGCATGAAGAGGTCAGCCCAGCAGCTCGCTTAAATAGCCGAACAGCTGACTTTCCAGAACCATCCATGGCAAGCGATTGGAGGAGCCGGGCCACGATTGTGGAAGACGTGCTGTGATTGGCCGAAGCGTAGCTGATGCGTGGTGGCTGGTCAATGAGCGCGTGGCTAATGGAGTCCAGAAGACCACGAGGTTTCATGCGGGCAAGGAAAGTAGAACGTGGCTAAAACACTTGGAAAATTTTCTGAAAAGCGAACTTGGCTTATGAACTAGTAAGTAAATCATTTTACAACATACTTGATTTAACATGGAAGCGTGTTACAAAAATAAAATGTCAAGTACACGAGGTGACCAGATTAGGTTATGAGAAAGAATAAATTTGTTTCTGACTTTGACACTTTCACAAAACCTGCAAAATTAACAAATTAATTATTTGCAAATGCGAACACTAGCATTCCTAGCAGTCCTTACAACACCAGGTAGTTTTGTCAGAATATTGTGGGGCCGTGCCTACGTAACCTTCCATGGTTCCTTGTTCTACTTGGTGCCATCCTTGCCTAAACAAAAACCGGCACACAAATACCAATGTGCTATACGATTATGCAATGAAATTTTATAAACCAAATTTTTGTATTTGGAAAGTGTGCGGAAATACGGTACCTGGGTTTTGAATTATTTAAAATGTTTTGACTGTCTCTACTCATAACAAGCCGTGACAAATTTAACCTGCAACCCGATTGTTCTGAAGATGCCAGATAGTTGGGAAGGTAATACAGAGTAGTCTGTCCACGGTTCATTGTCGCTGATGGGGAAGACTCTTAAAAAGCATAGTCTGCCCACAAGTGACTATTCTTTGACTGAGGAATAAATATATTAAGACCATTCCTTGATTTAAGAAAGGAATTTATACATTTAAAAATATAATCCATGATTTAGAAGAAACTGTATAAATATAGCATCCAGAAATTGAATTTTCACGACTATCTTGATGGTAAATGGAGACCTTCAGCTATTAGGTAATGTATTGTGCATATTTTATTAGACATTTAGAAGATAGAGAGAATTACTATCAAGTGTAGCCTGGCTTCACAGAAATACCCCTGCCAGTGAGAACTAAAGCTTCTGCGCATTGGCTCAGTGATAGAGCAACGCAGTACAAAGGATGAGGTCGCAGTTTTGAAGCCCACATGCATTGGATACTTAAATTCCACAAATTCCACCATCTACAGTATAACCCCGATTTAGCGTGACCTCGATTTAGCGTAAACCCGCGTTTAACGGAAGAAATTTCAAGTCCCAAAAATTATTCCATAAGTTCAATGCAATTTTATATTCGATTTAACGTAATTCCCATTACGCCAAAACCCGCATTTAGCGTTAGGAAATGTTAAAATTCTCTAGTATTTATTTTTATTTGTTATGGTTATGCGACATTAAGAACCTATGAAAAGGACATAATAAGCTCGTTAAGGATGATTCAAGGCAGAAAAGGAACTCCAGCATTTATATTGGATACGATCGATCATCTTCCATATCGATTCCTCGCTACATGTACGAGCGAGCTCGAACTTACCCGACCGCGGCTGAAGACACAATGTAGGCCTACAGCGTGCTAACAGACACGCCGCATCGCATGCTTGCGCGAGTTCTGTCCGAGTTTGTACGTTCGCAGCGGCACTACAGTATAGCGTCAGTTTACGCAAGTTTTCATCAGTTCGTGTGTTATGGTTATGCGACATTAAGAACCTATGAAAAAAATGTCATAAGCTCGTTAAGGATGATTCAAGGCCGAAAAGGAACTCCAGCATTCATATTGGATACGATCATCTTCTATATCGATTCCTCGCTACATGCACGAGCGATCTCGATCCCAGCCGACCGCGGTCGAAGACACAATGTACAGCGTGCTAACAGTCCCGCCGGCGCGGCGCCGCATCAAATGCTTACGGGAGTCTGTACGTTCGTAGCGGCATTACAGTATATCGTCAGTTTACGCAAGTTTGCATCAGTTCGCGTGGTTAATCCAGCTGCATATCAGTTTGCTCACTCACATTCATTGTTTTAGTGAAGTTGACAATGGCAGCAAAAAGAAAAACTCTATCTGTCGCGGAGAAAGTGAACTTGATTCGGGAAGTGGAGAGAAACGCAAATGTGCCTGTTAGTGAAATGGCTCGACGCCTGGGACTTGCACAGTCTTCATTGTCAGGCATATTGAAGAATAAGGAGAAGATTCTGGGTCAAGAAACACAGTGCGGCTCAAATGCAAAGCAAAGAAAAAAAATTAAAAATTCGCTGTACGAATGGAATGGAAGCTAATGGAGTGGTTCAATGGAGCACGTACTGGAAACTTACCAATCGACGGGGCATTGATAAAAATGAAAGCATCTACAATATCAGGGAAACTTGGGCTTACAGAATTCAAAGCTTCAAATGGTTGGCTGGATAGGTTCAATTGCTATGGGATAACTTGCAGGGCAGTATGTGGAGAGAGTGCTGCAGTTAGTGATGAAAGTGTTGAACACTGGAAAGAAGAGGTGCTGCCACCCCTCTTGGAAGGTTTCGAATCTCGGGATGTATACAATGTGGATGAAACTGGCCTGTTTTACCAACTCATGCCTTCTAAAACCTTAAGTGTTAAAGGAGAAGCATGCCATGGAGGAAGAATGAGCAAGCAGAGAATTACTGTTCTCTTATGCAGCAATGCAGATGGCAGCGACAAGCTAGAACCCTTAGTAATTGGAAAGTTCCAGAAACCACGTTGCTTTAAGAACAATTCTACGCTGCCATGTAAGTGTTATAGCAACAAAAGTGCTTGGATGACTGCGGAATTGTTCAAAAAGTTCTTGCAAGCTTTTGATGCACGAATGGGTGCTAGAGACAGGAAGGTTGTTCTCTTTATGGACAAGTGTCCTGCTCATCCAAAAGACTTAGGATTCCTGTGCGGAATGTGAAAGTGCATTTCTTCCCTGCAAATTGCACCAGCAGACTCCAGCCCTTGGCTCTAGGGATTATTCATAGCCTGAAAAGCAAGTATCGGAAAGCTCTTGTCCTTAAGTCACTGGCCTTTATTGATAGGAATGAAGTGCTTAAATTGAACATCCTGCAAGCAATGCATATGCTCACAGGAGCTTGGAAAATGGTAACTAAGGAAACCATCTCAAATTGCTTTCATAATGCTGGATTTAATGAAATGAGCACTCACGACAAAGACTATGATGAAGCAGGAGTGGACATGCATGATTGGGTGCAGGTATCTGACAATTTGCCCATCACTTTTGATGAATTTGTGGCGTGTGATGATGATGCCATCACTACATGCATCCGTGATGTTGAGGAAATCTGCGAAGATGAAGTCAAGCAGAATGATGATGGTATCGACGAAGACGATGTTAGGGATGAAGAAATGCAACCGCCATCATTCAGTGAAGCTGTTGCCAGCATAGACATTGTCCGGAGATATGTCACAACATTCAAAGTGGACAACTCTGTTATAGACAGAGTAAATCAATTGGAGATGGACATTCTGAACCTAAAATCCAAAAGTGCTAAAAAGCAGACTACCATGTTTGATTACTCTATTTCAAAAAATGTGACACTGTGAAAGTTGTGTAAATGTGTGTTGTATATAGGAAAAGTAACTCTATATACACTGACCGGCAAAAAAAGTGGAACAGTTAAAAAAAAGTAATATAAATAGTATAAAATTAGCCATGAAAAAGATTTAATCACATTTTGAAAGCTTTTCACGCATTAGAACAAACATCTGAAACATCCGTGAATAGAAATTGATAATATGACATTTCATAGGGTGGTTTATTACCACCAATTACCCCTGATCTTCGATGAGCCTATCTTAATGGTTTTATGGCGGGAAGCGCACTGTAAGCGTTTACGGTTTATGAGTGTTGCCGCTCGCTTATTGTTGTTCTAGGGATAGCAACTGGCATTTGTTGAACACGTGTGAACCATTGTCATACATTTTAGCAAGTTATCCATGTGCAGTTCACACTAAAATGTGCCTTTTAGCCGTGAAGGAGCTGCACAGGCAGTTGTATTGGTGGAGGATGGCTGCAGCTTCCGGTATGTTGCTGAGGTCATTGGATCATCTCTCGGTAGCATTCACCGTGCAGTGCAACGTTACAGAGAACTCCAAACTTACGACAGGAGACGAGGGTCAGGCCGTAGAAGATGCACAAGTGCCAGGGATGACAGATTTCTCACCCTACAAGTTCTGCGTGATCGCCATACCACAGAAGTCCAGGCACAAAATCAACTGGAAAATGTCAGAAATGTGAGAGTGAGGGAGCGAACAGTAAGAAGAAGGTTTGAAGAAGCTCATCTTTCGTCCAGGATACATGCACGTGGACCCGCACTTGAACGACATCACAGAGAGGCGCGTCTTCGCTTCGCAAGGCAGCATCTGGGATGGACCCACGAGCAGTGGGCCTCTGTTCTCTTCACTGACGAGAGTTGCTTTAACCTTAGATCTCCTGATGGAAGACAGAGTGTGGAGAAGGCGCGGGGAGAGGTACAGCCCTATTGCTTTCTCCTCCAGGACTCCATTTGGAGGTGGCTCAGTTATGGTGTGGGGTGGCATCAACGTTATGGCCCGCACTGAGTTGGTGCATCGATCACGTGACGCTAGATTCCCAAAGGTACATCGAAGAGATCCTGATGAACCATGTGATGCCCTTTGCGCCTTTCATAGGTCAGAATATCATGCTGATGCAGGATAATGCCCGCCCTCATACTGTTCGCTGTGTTGTACAATATCTGCAGGAAGTGGGGATTCAAACCCTGGACTGGCCAGCTCGTAGTCCTGACTTGAACCCCATCGAACATGTATGGGATATGCTTGGAAGGAACGTCAGACAGTGTGACAACACCACCTTGGCACTACTGAGAACATCGCTGCTGGAGGAATGGGATCGCATCCCGGCAGATGCCATTTACGAGTTGTGAACAGTATGCCTGATCGTTTACAAGCTGTCATAGAGGCTAAGGGTGGAAACACTCGTGTTTAGTGACCAGTGTTCTCGTGCAGTGCAGTGCAAACATTAATACTGTTTTTTTTGGCAATACGTTTGATAAAAACCAGCCCAAAAGAACATTACTAAAAAATAGAAAATTGTAAGATTTGCAAAATGTAACGAAATTTGTGAGTTTAAGCGTGTTGTAAAACATGTTTTGGTATTTTCTGTAGCCAACCATCTAAAATTTACGTGAATAATGCAAATATTGGAAAACCGATACATTTTAGTGGAATAAATTAAGAAATTACATAAAAAATTAAAGTGTTCCACTTTTTTTGCCGGTCAGTGTATATTATATTACTGTAATTGTGTAAGTTTTTTGTGGACGTTTTAATTTTGTAATGTGCTGGGAAACTACGATCTTTGACTACTGTATTAGTGCTACAGTAAAAGTTGTAATTACTGTATAGTGTGTAGGGTAAGTATCTCCTTGTTTTATTGTTGTTATTGTGTTAATTATGTGTGTTGGTGCAATTCAAGTCAATACAGTCAATGAGTTCTGGAAAAGATTTGTTTTTTATCGAAACCTCGATTTAAGGTAAACCCCCATTTAAGGTTAAAAATACCAGACCCTCGAAAAACGTTAAATAGGCGTTCTACTGTAAATGGCCTTTATTGCTTGTACAGTACATAACCTAATAGGTGAAAGTCCCCCATTTGTCATTATAAATATGGGATTTATTTAACAATAAGAATACTCTTTGTTTTTGTTATTTCCCCTTTTCGGAACCAGTTTTGCATTTTATTGCTCATTCAAAACATTTAAAGCTGTCATGGAGAAGTCTTAAATCATAAAAAACATTAACTGATGGGTTTTGGACAAATTCCACTCATATTGTTAAGGCTAAAAACCACAACTTCGGATCGACTGCCTGGATGATTTCTTTGACATGTACATAGCCATTGTTCTCCCTTGTTGTACAGCACAAGCTGTCATCACATATAGTTTGTGAGCTGCTAGTACTTCATAATTATGCTTGACATTGCTAATTGGGGCTTCTTTTACAGCATTGTACATATGCATTAAAATGTCCTTTGGTGTACTTTAAGTCAAATATTTAATTTAGTTTATCATGAAACATTTGAGGTGAAATTTATGTACCTTAAATAATATATTTGCAGGCTAACTCCTAATATGCACAATTTCAGAATTCCATGACTTTCCCTTGTCCTCCAAGCAAAATTGCAGCTCGTCCCTGACTTCTGGATGAATAAGAATATATATTTACTTGAATGTGATGTGCACGTTTATCAGGCAGATTATGCATCGAAAATAGGGTGCACACCAGAAACTGTGGTGCAGTAGATTCGAGCACAGTGCGGTGCCTTATCTCTTCTAGCTTACCCTTACCACGTCTGTATCTTTTATTTAGCTTACAAATGCTGCTTTAATAAGTAGATGTGCTTTTGTGGTGAAGTCTGGTCATAATCCGATTACAATATCTTAAAACTCTATTTAAGCTAGGAAAAACGTTATGAATGAGCAGAACTTTAGATCAAGCCTCAACAATAATTATGAAATTCACGACTTGCCATAAAGAGCATATATTATAACTACGTTATGGTCAAAACGCATCAGTTGAGTTTTTATTAACAGCAAGAATGAAGCCAATGTTAAGAAACATGTCAAATTTAATTATGTAAGTAGGTCAGCACGCATACATCAATGGAATAACTGGAGCTTGAAATCGCCATTCAATTTGAATTCGATAAATACCAGAACAGTAATTTAAATATCTAAAACATTTTGCGTATTTCATAACTGAAGGAAAAATCTAATTTAAAAGCAGGATAAGAAACATTGTATTTTTGCATTTTACTCCTGGTTCAAAGTAACTTGATGCCCGATCAAAACATTGAAATCGTAAACATTTTCACGAAGACAATTTGTTATTGGTCAGTTCACAGATGTCACACGGTTACCATCTGAATCAAACCAATCACCCAGGCATACCAGGCATCGAGTTACAAGGAACAGAGAATAGCTTATCTGTAATCTTTGAACATGGATTCCGTAAAACACACCTGGACTTACATTCAATTCTTCTTTAACAAAAATAATGCGAAAGTGTTAGAAACACACACATTGGCCATAAAATATTGCAATTTAGGGCAATAATCCTGACTGTGAAATGTGCATGTTTTCGTAGGAATTCACATTGAGGAATAACGTCACCAGATCTATTATCATCCCACTCTTTGATTGTTATCAAAGTTGCACTTGTTGGTATATCATTATACGGCAATGATACAGCCAATGCTACTAAACACTTATGTTTTTGCATTAAATGCAGATCCCCATAAATATTTACTTCGTGTATGAAACGTTCTTGTCACATGAAATCTTAGCTATGAGCTGTGTCTGTGATTGACCTCTGCCTGATATAAATTCATGTCCACATAACTCTCGCGGCACAAGTCTCTTTGGATTAAAAAAAAGAATGCAGCATAACTTTTTGTGTGCATTAATAAGCAGCAATTACATTTACATTTCTTTTGTTGAAATTACTTTGACAACAGGACGAATGCTGTGGATGGCAAGACAACGATCTATCTCTCATCAAGACCAAGGATAATGCGAATAAATTTGACACAGATGACTAGGAGTTTCTTGATGATAAAAAATCAATCTAGTGTAATTGAAATACCAGTCAAGCTACACTCATCTATTAGTACAGTAATAATGAGTTAGTCAGGGAATTACGCTTTATTATGATACAAATGTCGTTGCAACAGTAGTTCACTGGTTTACTAGATGTACTTTTTGCGAATGTGCATTACATTTGCCAACAAATGATTCTTTTTTCTTTATTTGAAGGTTTTGAAATTTAGGATGCGCACTAGATTCGAATAAATACTGTAATATTTTCATTCCGTATGTTAAAATGTTAGTGTGGTGCGTATTTCTACAGTAACTTTTAATTTGGTTGAACATGTATTTGTAATCAAGTGCAAATTAATAATAGAGTAAACTATTGTAAAAACTAGATTTACAGTGGCAGTGGTAACATTCAATCACCTTGCCTACAATATCATGTGGTCTGTTGAAAGTAGGCAAGCTATAGGAAATAGTTGGCATAAAGTTAGTCTGTTTCTAGATACTTGGATGAAGTCAGTAAAGATCTTCTCATAATTTAAAAAGTATGGCTATATAGTATTGTATTCGTTGGTATTCATTTGTATTATTCATGGAAAGTATTGCTAGTCGTTCTTGTTTGGTTAACATGTTGCTAAGATTTTGCAGCGATAACATTTTCTCAAAGTACATATATTAACAACGGCGCGACCTTGTAGCGAATTAAAATATTATCCCTAAATCTAAAAAGAAATACCCACAGGTATTTAATAAATCTATTACACTTTAGTCAATAAAATTTTTAAAATTAATATTTATTAATTAAAAACCAGTTTCGGCCACATAATGAAAATGAAAATCCACAGCCTGCTTCCAGTCTCCGACCGGGTCAGGAATGGAATGAATGAAGCCCCCATCTAGCAGCGAGGATATGAACTGTGCCGGCTGCCGAGGCCTGATGCACTCATCTGGGGCAATGATTAAATGAATAGTAATAATCTTTTAAGTAAGACTTTACAATGCCTTGAGATTCAAACCCAAATGTCCTGTTGTCCAGGCAGGCACTATTACCGTAGTTACTTACACCACTGCAGACCACATCACAACCAGAACTGATTTTAAGTCTTATATGAAGACGGTGCTGTGCTGTGCTGCGGCATGCTGGATATCACAGAGATGTCCATGATCTTGCACAGATGACACCAGCCCAAAGCCACCTGTGCACCAAAGTACTACTCAGCACCCTCTTTATCTTAAACTTGAAGATGAGTGACCCGCAGTGGTGTTAGTGGCTAAGCACGTCTGCCCAGACAGCAGGAGATTCAGGTTCGAATCCCAACTGCGGTCACATTTCCAAGTTTATTTAACAGAGAAAAGTAAGATTTTTCAATTTTCCGCCTTCTTACTCTTCATAATTACTGTCAATACGGAACCTGAAATGAATAATATTTCTAATTAACAGAGAAAGCCGTTCCAAGGGGTACTACAGTATTCCATTAAGTCATTTCTTTGATTCAATAATAATAATAATAATAGCAAACCTGCAAGAGTAATAATGGGTATAAAAAGCATGTTTATGTATGGTTCAAAAAAGGGCTCATATTGACAACACATGCATGCAGTCCACAAATCTTTTTCGAGTTGAAATGTTCCTCAAGTAGCAGAAGATTGAGGACCCCTGTCTCAGAGCTACGATCTTGAAACATAGAGCTCAGAGAGTACAGATGAGGAAAATAATTAATTCTAACAGACTCTTCATCCATATTTATATTAAGATTACTTTTACTCAGAAATCAAAATTTACTGGAGTTGAAACTGTTCAATTTCAATTTTCTTTTTACGCCTTGAAATGTTCCCGTTATCACCTTTCACAAGGAATGGCTTGCAATCTGCCAGTATGTTAAATCAGAATGTCGAACTGCCTTGATCGAGTAATATTAAGCCTTTTTGTTAGAAACTCATCTTGTCATTATTAGAGACAGTCATAATTCTTGATAAGTATTGTTATCTGTTGTAATACAAGAAAATTTCAATTTTAAAATACAAAATTCCTGACTGAATTATAAGTTCATTTGCGTAAATTTTTAAGACTTTTCCGCCATTACCAGTGAACTTGAAGGTTTTAGTGATGTTATGCCGATCATGTTTACTTGCTAGCCAACATTTTGCACTACTTCTGTGATAGGCTTCAACAAGGCTAAGAATTAGCAAATGGCGAGCTGTGATGTGTTGTGGGTCGAGGCTGGGCTGGGCATATGACTCGCCATTAGCTGATTCTTTTAGTCTTGATATAACCTATCTTAGAATTAGTGCAAAATGTTGGCTAACACGTAAACATGGCTTGGTATAAGCCTTCATTTTTAAGTTAGATTTTCATGAATACTTGGTTCCATAATTTTGTTTTAAATTCTTGGAAAGTAATGATTTTTCCATCGAAATTGACAGGAATAGAATGGTAAAAATTGAAAATTGGTTGGCAATATGTTTGTTCTGCAATTAAAAGCTAATCATCATCGTCATCATCATTTCCCCTTATCCAGCTCCTGCCGGGTCGGGGTATTTATGGCACTTCTCCACTTTCCTCTTTCCTTCCACCATTCTTCTTCACGATCTTGTCCCAGTCCAGATTTCTTTTTCTTACGCTGTTCTTCACTGAATCAATCCACCTTGTTCTAGGTCTTCCTCTTGCTCTCTTACCCTTGCACTTCGCCTCCAGCATCTGTCTTGGTATTCTATTTTCCTCCATCCTCTTTACATGTCCAAACCACCTTAGTTTATTCTTCTCAATTCTCTCATTTAGTTTTCCCATCCCAACTTCCTTCCTAACATCTTCATTCCTCACTCTGTCTTTCCTATCATACTTCTTAGGAATTTCATTTCACTGGCTTGGATTCTACTCTCTTGCCTGTTTGTCAGGGTCCAAGTCTCAGCTGCGTAAGTTAATATGGGAACATAGTACACTTTATACATTACCTCCTTACTTTTCCTTGGTACTTCCTTATCCCAAACAAGTTTTCTTGCACTTTGATAGAATGCATTGCTCTGCTGTACCCTCCTGCCAATCTCCATGTCCAACCTACCAGTTTGCGTCAATTCACTTCCTAGGTATTTGAACGTGTCCACAATTTCCAAACTCTGACTTCCAATTTTCACAGTGCCCTTTCCTTGTCTTTCCCCTCTTGTCATCACCATGGTCTTGCTTTTCTCTATACTGATTTTCAGGCCGTACTTCTGAATATTTTCGTTCAGTGCATCTAGTTGTTTTTGCACTTCTTCGGTGTTCCTTCCCCAGATCACAATATCATCTGCAAATAACAGTAACTTCATTTCTTTATGTCCATATGCTTCCTTTGTTTCCTTTACAATTTCATCCATCACCATTATGAACAAGAGAGGTGACAGCACACTCCCCTGTCTTAGTCCAGTCTTGTTCCTAAACCAATCTGTCTTTCCAACTGGGGTCAGTACCCTGCTAGCACAGTTGTTGTACATTTCTTGCACCATTTCCAACATTTCTCTTCCCAGTCTCTTCTTAACCATGGTTTTCCATACCTTCTCTCTGGGGACACTATCATATGCCCTTTCTAGATCTATGAAAGTCATGATCAAATCCTCTCCATATTCCCAGTTCTTTTCCATCTCCTGCCTCAAGCTAAAGATTGGGTCCACTGTGGATCTTCCGCTCCTGAAGCCATACTGTTCCTCTTGCAACTCTCCTTCCACCTTTCTTCTCATTCTTCTTTCTAATATCCTTTCCAGTATTTTTACTGTCTGTGATATGAGGGTGATCCCTCTATAGTTATCACACACCTTCTTGTCCCCCTTCTTAAACACTGGTATTATTAGCCCTTTCTCCCAGTCTTCTGGTACACATTTCCGTTTCCACACACACTTGAGCAGTCGATACAACCATTGCATACCAACAGGTCCAGCAGCCTTTATCATTTCTACACTGATTTCATCCACCCCTGTTGCTTTTCCCATCTTCATTTTCTGTACTGCTAATTCCACCTCCAGCATTGTTATATCATCTTCTGTTATAGAGTCGTCAGGTTGTGTCACTTCCATTAAAAGCTAAATACAATATAATAATTAGAAACACATTCAAATTGTGCAAATCATGAACTTAAGAGAGAGGGAGGGAGTAGGAGAATGATGGCTCATAACCCAACAAGAAACACAGCACGTTGTCCTTAATTTCTGATATATCCTCCAGTGAACAATAACATTTGTAGGTAAGAGACAAATTGATTTTCTTTAAATTGAGGGATTCACAAGTAAACCGATAACATTCGAGCCACATGTGCACTTAAGTCGCCACCCCATTCGTATCATTGCTTAGTGAGAATTTAAGTGTCCCCCCCCCCCTATAGCTCAGTGGTCAGAGCATCGGCGTTCAAAGCTGGAGGTCGCAGGTTCAAGTCCCACTGGGGTTAGTCATTTTATTCCTCTTACGTTCCATCTACATGACTAGCACTATTTGTTCCTTACATGGCCTACTAGCTTAACACTTTCGTTTCTCAATAATAATAATAATAATAATAATAATAATATCTCTATATCCTCAGAAACCTAGTGTAGATGTTTCAAGTTGGAGCCTTTATAGTTGATCTATTCTATTTCAATGTCCCGTTTGCACTCCCACCTAGCAGAGAAACAGGAACTCTATTGGGTGACCTGCAACTCAGATTTAATTAATTTTGTGTTGTAATCACTGAGTATGGTACAAAATATTTTATGAGCCGTCATCAACAACTCAAAGTGCCATGATTTTTTTTCCGCCCTTTGAAAATCTGACTTCCTCGGCCAGGAATCTAATCCTGTTTTTGATATCCTGAGATGGATACTCTACCATTGATCCTCCGAGGAAACTTGCATGTAAAAGTGACAGGAACAGTCACAAATGACGTAAATCCCATTTCGTTATGTATTCAACATTTTTAAAATATTTACACTAATTTGTGAGTCATGAATTTTGACTGTCTTTAGTCATTATCTCTCTGTAATCCTATATGTAGGGCCTTAGAGGTAGAGACAGATCCAGTGAAGTAGTTGTAAATACTCAGTAATAGTGTTTGAATAAAATATAGATTGTATCAATAAGTAATTAGTATACAGCTCTTATGTTTCATTTGCTCTTTGTTTTCTTGTAATCACAGTTATGTGTATAGTCTTGATTAGTGTTTTATTTTTTTGAGTGAATTTTGCTACAATTATCCTCTGCTTGTGCTAACCTCTATCCTGAGTGCTATGCGTGCTTATAACCCAGCATATCCTAACCCGCCATGATGAGCTGCGCGAGCGGGCTCGTTGGCTACTGGAGCAGGCGCGGCGGGAAGCTGCGGCGCGTGGCGGATACTCGCAGTCTGTGGCAAGGTCTCCTGTCAAGGTGAGTGAAAAGCTTGCAATGCAGTACTGTATGTGAATGCTTACCACCATCCTGAAAATAGAATCCACAAGTATTTTGTATTGAATGTCTTGCTTCCCTATTTGTATAGTATTTTAAGTTATTTGAAAGTAAAAACACTATGTGCACTTAAGTGGTGTGAATGTTCATGAGCAGTATATTAATCGGTACACCCTGTCATAATTTTGTTCTTACCTATGGTAAGCTGCAGGACTCCTCTCACTGTTGCATGACGGAGTCTTAGAATGACCAATGTGTGAAATGTTCTGACTATATCTTGAATAGACTAGTGTGATGTCATTATGGTCTTTTCACAGCAACGCTGTCTGGTAGTCTTAGTTCATTCTTCGTAACGTGCCCTACTGGTGTAAGAAGAGGGTATGTTATGCCAAACTGTGCATTTTGTTCATTAGGAGGTGTCGATATGGGTTGCCAAATGTCACTTAAACTGTTACCCATTTCACTGCTCAATCGTCCTCCATCACCTGAAGATGCTATCATGCGACAGCAAAACTAGTCGCGCAGCTTTGAAGCCATTTTTTCATTGTTTCCTTATTAACAATACTTTTCAGTCGATTGTGTTCAACACAATGGCTTCCAAGATGTCTTTACTCAATGCCATTCAGGCAAATCGAGAAGCCAAAAGATTCAAATCATTAAAGCTAAAAATAATGAACTTAAGACAGGACAATCTGGTTCAACAAGACATGCATTGAATGGAAACTCGCTCTTAAGTACGTACCAATCAGAAACACCCCTAAAACACCTGCAGCAATCTTGTCAACCAGACAAGCTAGGTCATTTAGATGTAAAAAATGAAATAAAATTTGCTTACATAAAGAAATACATTATGTTGACCAACTGAAAAGTTATAATATCAATCGTCAGCTTCACATAGGTAAGAACACAGTTGTGACGTCGTGTATCGATTTATCATGGTGCTCATTACTTGAAAGTGTTTCTTTTCTGGTTGAAGTTGAAGATATGTCAGTGTAGTTGAGGGCATATACTTTTAAATAGAAAAGATGATGAGAGCAACTTAGAGCAGAATAAAGTTGAAACAAATGGAAAGTATCTACCTATCAAGGTCTGTGAAGGCTACTGTATTTCACATTGTGGTAGGAGTTATCTTGTGCCATTCTCACAATGTATAACTGCCATTCTTGTGTCCAAGCGGCCGCAACCAATTGGAATCAATTCTGTTGTGGCATGACTTCCTAAAATACTGTGTTCTATTTTTGTTTTATCATGCATTTTTTAATCTTTAATTAAATAAAAAACAATGTAGTACATCAAACAAAAAATTACTAATGTGACTGCATTTGTTGATATCCAATACACAACTGACCCAAATGACTAAATTGCTTCCTGCTGGCAAGCTTAGCTTATCTTAAAGAACCTCTGTTGGGGTGGGAGTCAGAGACAAATGGCCAGATAATTCAGAGACCAGATAGGAGAGTATATTGTAGTTGATTAATACATTTTGGATATTTTATGTATCTTCTGTTTTAACTTATGACGAATATTAAGGGATTTGCTTACGATTTTTGTATTTTTGTATTTTTTCCCCCCAAAGTTCTGTCTTCCATACTATTGTCTTATTGTAAGAAGTGGGCTGAATGGAGTTTGTATTTTGTGTTTATTATAAATTTTCCTTAATTTTACATTGTCTTATGTGGATAGTATGTTGAGCAAGTTTTTATACAATTTACTCGTAATATGCAAGATTGTACACAGAAAGCCGTTTTTCTTTTATGGATCATCGGAGGTTAAAATAAAAGCAGCCCTTGTACTATGGGGGTGTTACATAGCTTTTTGGTCCTATCTGAAAGCAGCCAATCATATAAATATAATACAGAAGTTATTGTAAATTTAGTTCCGAACATTGTAAGCTGGAAAATGTTTTGACAGAATGATTCCAACCCTAAGTGTGATAAATACAAATGATTATCTGGGGTTTGATGGTTGAATATTGAAAATCCAGTGGAGAACAAGCGGTAACTACAGCAGTGCAAAGTAATACATTGTCATACTACACTTTTGTGGCACGCAACATGTTTTACTTCAAGAACAATTTGAGCGGAGGAAAGTGTAAGAGCTTGGAGGATATAAAGTATACATTTCACACTACATTATAATGTTATGCACTAGTTTTTGAAGAGGTTAATGGGCGAAATAGCTCCGAATATGTGCTAGACCGGGGTGCTGGAATTGACAGATTATTCTTAATGCCGTAAGAATTCTTAGAATCGCACAAATACGAGGGCTGATATTTGGGATATCTACAGATACTCTCTGTTAATTAGAAAAGCCCCAAAGAGGCTCTGTCAGATACTGCAGTTCATGTAAAATAATCTTGCTATACAGTTAGTGTTCAATATAGCGACATGAGTGAGGCTCTTTCTTTTTTTTATTGCTATGTGGGCATTGTATGTCTGACATGAGATGACCTTTCCACAATGTGAAATAACGTCCAAAATCCTTGCAGCTTACCAGTTGAGAAAATACACAAAGAGATGGTAAGGGGAGCTAAAGAAAGTCATCCGATCAGTTCAGGTGATTCCCGTGACTAAGATATGCATATGAACATAGTAAAAGTGTAGCCTCTGCCAGTTCTTTACACCTGCTTGTCTATGAATGCTCTAGCCTAGCTGTTAAAGGGTCACTGCAATATCTGTAAATTGCCCAGTGGTGAGTTTCCCATCTCCATTGATCCCATTACCACTTCCTCAGGGGCTCACATCTTGTGGGACGTGGGTTGGCGACCACGGGATCCCAGCTGAGTCCGGCATTGCTTCCACTTACTTGTGCCGGGCTCCTCTCCGTCTTCTTTCCTTTCGACCTCCCTTGGTCGACTCTTGTTCTTTTCCGACCTCGACAGTATTAGGGTATCCGAGGCCTAGGGAGTCTTTTCACTTTCCCGCCTTCATTGGCCCTTGTCTCATCTTTCCTGATACCTCCTCCTTTGAGAGGTCAGACCTCTTGTTTTCTTTTCATTATATTTCCTTTTCTCTTTAAGATTCCCACACTGTTTTTGTTGCTTGGCTCCCCGTGTATCTAAATTCCCTTTAGGAATTTTTTTTTCATCTACACTACATTTTGTAGGTATTTTTAATCTATGTAGCATTTTTAAGTTTTTTCGATCTAAATTGCATTTTGCGATTGTTTTCAACCTCAATTGCATTTTGTAAAGATTGACAATCTAAATTGCTTTTTAGTAAGTCTTTCAGAGTAGGAGCAGGGCGTTTTAGTGAGTATTTTGAATTTCAATTGCATTTTGTAAGTATTTTCAAACAAAACCCCATTTTGCAAGAATTTTAAATCTAAATTGCATTTTGTGTGGTGGGCATTTTGCAAGTATTTTGATTCTCAATTGCATTTTGTGGGTATTTTGAATCTAAATTACATTTTGTCAAGTATTTTCAATCTAAATTGCATTTTGTAAGTATTGTCAATCCAAATGAGTAGTTTGAATCTACTGTACATTTTGTATGCATTTTCAATTTCAATTGCATTTTGTAAGTATTTTGAATTTCAATTGCACTTTGTGAATATTTTGGATTGGAAATGGGATCTTTCAATCTGAATTGCATTGTGTATTTTCAATTTCAATTACATTTTGTAAGTATTTTGAACCTCAATTGCATTTTGTACGTATTTTCGATCTCATTTGCATTTTGTAAGTATTTTGAATTTCTATTGCATTTTGTAAGTATTTCGACTCTACGTTGCATTGTGTACATATTTTGAACCTAGCCTGCATTTTGTGCGTATTTTTCAATCTATTCCTTTTGTGAATCTTTTCGTTCTACATTCCCTTTTGTAAGGACATTTTGTGAGTTGTTTCAATCTGAGTTCCTTTTTGTAAGTATTTTCCATCTCACTTAATTTTCGTTCTGGTTGCCATTTCATTGTCATTTTCGCTATCACCCAGATCATTAGGGGCTGATAACCTAGATGTTAGGCCCTTTAGAACAACAATTATCATCATCAACCATTACCACTAAACTACTTTTGACTATTGCTTCACCTTCAATGTACTGATTCATCAATCCCTGCTCATCCAATGTTGGATCCTGGGAAACTGAGCATCAGATGACTTGCCTATACCTTCCACATCTTTCTTTTTTGTTTCTCTACCCCATTATGCCCTTTCTGGTGCCAACTTCATCAGAGGAGTTAATGAGAGTAATGGTAATGAATGAAACTGGACGAGGAGTTGGAAGGAGGTGACCATGACCTATTAGAAGGTACCATCCCGTCATTTGCCTGGAGTTGAAAATGGGAAACAACAGAAAATCATTTTTTGACTTTCATGGCCAGTATTATTACTGAAGTTTATTTCTGGAAATTCTTGTTATGTATACAGTACAGTAACTGACATTTCACCCTCTACTTTGGAAGGCAGTTTCAAGGTAAATCACAAGAGTATGAAACTAAATACCCTGAAAGGCAGACTGATGTGAGTTTGATCATGAAATGCTTCAAACAGGTGAAGATCAACATGCATTACTAAGGCAACATACAATAGAAACAATTACCTAAAGAAAGAAGGTAAAAGGAGTAGGTAAAAGTCACATACCATGGGACCTAGCACTCAAAGTAGGATTTAGCACGAGAAATATGGGGAGGAAATATTATTATTAAGCGTATGATACACAAGTAAGAAGATTAAATACAAAGTTATATTCTCAAATCCAGTGTTGAAATGTAGTTCACTGATGCAGGAGTCACGAAGGTGAGGTCCAACACGTGTCCTCTATAGGCTCAAATGTGACAATCTTGAACAATGTGCTTCATTGCCTGTCTATTGGCACTTCAGTCACACTTTGGAGAGTTTTTCTGTATTTGAATAGAGAGTCTGCACACACTCCAGAGTTGGTCCTGATATGGTTTAATTAAGATTATACCCTACATTCATTCATGCTCTCAATCCGTAGATTGGTCAGCAGCAATCCTCCTCTTCCATTCTTCCCTGTCGCCAGTCAGTCTCTTCATGTCTCTGTATGAATGGACATTAACATCTGTTATTATCTGTTTGATGTATTGTATTGCAGTCTCGGTCGCCCTCTTCCTCTCTTGACCCAAATTATGCCATCTAACACAGTTACCATAAAGTTATTGTGGCAATAGACATGTCCTATCTGTTTGTCTCGTCTTTTCCGTATTGTTTTGAGAATTGCTGTCTTTTCATTAATGTTTTTGAGCACTTCGTCATTCGTCACTCTGGCGGTCCATGGAATTTTTCCCATCCGCCGCCAACACCACATTTCAAAAGCTGCAAGTCTTGTTTTATTAGCACATCCCAATGTCCAAGCTTCTGAGCCATACAAGGCTACACTCCACACACAACATTTTATAAATTTAATCCTGGTCTCAATAGATATATTCTTTGAAGTCAGAAATTATTTTTTGCTGTTAAATGCAATTTTGGCTTGGGCAATTCTAGCTTGAATATCAATTGAACTTTTTCCAGTGGAAGTAATTTTACTCCCTAGATAGGTGAAAGTGTTAACTTGCTTAAGTGGAGCACCAGCTATGTGAATAGCTGCATTAAGTTGTTCTCTAGCGCATACCATTATCCTACATGAAATATCAAATCCAGGAACTTGATGTGACGGATGGCATGTCTTGAAACTCTAAAAACTGTCCAATTATGTGTCCATTGTTGAAGCTGATTCCTGCAAGTGGTGCCCCTGCATATTTACTTGGATTTGAATATCCAATAATGAACTGAATGTCAGTACTTGGTGGCCAGTATCTGTTTAAATCTCCTGACTAAAACACATTTTATGATAGGGGAGGTGGGGGCAGAAATAATAACTTTGCTTGTCACACTCAAATATGAAAGTGTAGAGGAGTGACTGACCAATGACAGTGGATAAGAAAAAACACAGCACGTGATGATACAGGGTTAGGGGAAGTATCAACAAGGGTAAAATCAAAAATAATCAAATCGTCAAAACAGATTGCACGATACAAAGTGGTGACCAAAAGGCATATATTACCAGCAGTACTGAATTCGATAAGAGGGTCATGGTGTAGGGAGATGAGAACAAGTTTGATATAATACTATCGGTATCCAAAGAAAATCAAAAAGTATTAACCAGAAACACACAACTCCTCGATGATTGTGGACCAATATAGGAAAGCGGGACCAAGGGTTGTGTAACCAGTAATACCGGTATCCAAACCGTCGATCAATAGGGGATGATGTAGATGAGGTAGACAAGGGGCAAAAAATACAAGTAAAAGTCAAATTATTGAAGAGGGTTGTGTATAGAAAAGGGGACTTAAAATACAAGTAATATCGAAACCCTCTCAAACCCTCAACATTCGTTCAGTATTGGTGGTGTTGGTTTAGCCTTCCTAGGCCACGACCTTCTTTTATTGAAATTTGGCACTTCTGGTAATATATGCCTATTGGTGATTTTTTCCTATTATACTACCTTTATTATTGGGCATTTCTGGTTTTATCTGGTTGATACTGTACTTTAAATGATGGATTTTGCAATCTCTCTTCATGTATCATGTTTAATCCTGTCCCATGACCCTGTATCCTCACATGCAGAGTTCCCCCCCCCCCATTTAGTGTCACTGTCACTCCTCCTCAAACCTTCTTATTTGTGGGTGATAAGCATAGTTACTATTTCCCCTCTTCATTACCTTTGCTAAATCTCACTTTGAGCTCCAGGCTATGTGATTAACATTAGATTATTTTCAGAAATAAAATATTGGAATGTAATAATTCAAGTTCTCATGAGCTATTTTTATTCCATTAAATTAAGTGATATGCAGTTACCAAGAGTGTGCTCACTCTTTGAGCAACTGTACATACAGTAATTTAGTAAATCACCGACCTAACATTCTCTACAGCTTCCCTCCCATCCCTTCCTTCTACATGGAAGGATCATATTGTCCACTTCTTCAGCAAATATCATAATACCTAGTTCCTCAATTTAAGTATCTTGGAGAAATTATCACACATAACTTAAATGAAAAAGGAACTTGGATAAATAGAACAAATAAAATGAAAAAGGCACAATCTCTAACCTGGTCAACATATAATAAAAATTGCATATCAATAGCTACTAAGATCCAACATTATAAAACTGTAACTCTCCCTGAAGCCACTTATGCTTGTGAAACACCATTCCAAATTAAAAATGAACAAAGAACTGATCAGCTCCTCAAAACGGAAAGAAGCATTATTAGAACGTGCATAAATAAAATTATCAGGTTGAGGGAGTCTAGAGGATTCTCCCAAATGAAACTGTCTATCATGAGATTGATCCAATCAGCAGCACAATGAAGAAGAAAAGAATTTAATATTTTTTTCACATCTCTCGGCTTCCAGAAAACAGAATTGTATGCCAATTAGTGATGAGAAATCTAGGAAAGAAAACTGGAGGAAAATGGATCCAAGAAATCCAACAAGATCTCAAAGTAGTTGGATTCAAGATGACAGATGCCGAGGAGAAAAATAAAATTAACACCCTTCTTGAAACTCACAAATTTTGTGCAGAAATGACACATAGACGAGTTGAGAAAATCCCGATCTGCAAGAATGAAAAGGTACTGGAAAGAGAGCAAGAACCAAGCAGTACTACCTTCAAAGAAGAAGTGATTGTGGAACGGCTCAAGTGGCCCAATGTGACCAATCAAGATTAATAATAATAATAATAATAATATAAAACCTGTCTTGAACGGAGCTTCAAGGCACCGAGAAATATTTCCGTTATAGACAGGATTCTGGTTAATACAGGTGATCATAAAAAATATTTACTGGTGTAAATACAATACTGTGGTTTGGTACATACCTCTTGTTGATAATCCAGCTACAAGGGTTACACCAATTAATTACCTGCTAAACACTAGCACAAACAGCAAACTACGCACATTGTTGTCTGCTTCATCATCATCATCATCATCTTCATTGTCAACGCCGGCATCATCCACTGGTTTCTTTTCTTGGCGGTAATGCTCGTCAAATTCCGCAATGTTTTTTAACGCCAACTTCAATAACTTTAATTTTAGCGTTTAAATCTAAAACAACATGCTTTCTCGCTACCATCACTTACAGACCTAACAACAGCACAACTTTCTACAATTGGTCACTGAATCAAATTAAATAAGAATTTTACAGTATTTGTGAGAAACAGTTCAGGTTTGTTCTTCGGACTTTGCATTCCCCCCCATTACCTCTGCACGCTAATCCTCACTAGAATGTGGGGCATTCTCTTGCCAAGTGAAGGTCACACAAGACTTGCGAAATCTCACCAAGGGCTGCCCGAACCAAGCAAAGTTAACATAAAGGGAAGTCGAATGAGTTCGTAAAACATTCCTGTTCAGTAAATGAATTGCTGTAAATCACATAATTTTCTGTTAAATAAACTGTAATTTGTTTCCGTGTTAAGACAGGTTCCGCTATATACAGGTAAATTAACAGGAATAATAGGTCATAATTCACGGGACCGGTGATTTTATCCGTTGTGAGCAGGATTCCGCTCATTAAAGGTTCTGTTAAAGATAGGTTTTACTGTAATTGAGCGTTATGTTTAGACAGCCAATTTTGAAGAAAAGAGCCATAAATTAGAAGTCAATATGTCACCATTATCAATTTGTTGTTCCAGGAAACTAGGTACATGGGTAAAAATAAAGCATAAAAGATCAGAATCCTCACATATTCATGCAAACTGTGGAGTTACATGCCATTTAGTAACACTGATTGGAACTTCATTCAACCAAACTCTCATGTATATACACCAAGAACGATTTAGTCCCAAGCGACAATAATACTGGCAAAAGGGTGCTAATCATTGTCATCTTTTTCTTTTCAAAAATGTCAAATTAAGGCAGGGGTCTTCAACATGCTGCCCTCGGATTACTTTCTGCAGCCCGTCATAAGTGAAGATTCAAATCTTCATAGTTCTCATGGTCTAAAGTCAGTAATGATTGCTTTCTTTTAAAAATAGGCTAGTTCATTATAAATAACTAACCTATCAGCTCAGCATTTTCAAGGGTAAGGAATGTGAATAAGGAGAGGAACCGTGTTACAAAATATACACCTTCAACATTTCATTGAAGATATGTTTTAGAGCCCCCTGTTTCTACCAATTGCTTAAATAATAATTGGAAGGAAACTGTGATATCTTCCCTCACAATGCAGAATCTATGGCTTTAGTATGAAACGCCATAAATTAATTTAGTGTTCTAATTAATTTAAGGGTCCCTCTTCTTCCAATACCCCAATATTTTCCCCTACACGTATCTTTGGGAATTCTGATAATAAAGGTCTTGAAATCTATATGTAGTGATTTTGTGAACATCCCAAAGCCCCTTGGTCTCCTATTCAACTACTGTTGTTGAAATTTAAGCTTTTTTTTTCTTCTTTTCTTTCTTCCCTGAAGAGAGTATTGAGTTACCATAACACAGATACATATTTGTAAAAATAAACCTTCGTCTATTTACCCAAAAGCTGAGTGGATCAAAATCTTGTAAATGGAACTGGTATCTATACGGCAGCTCTGATCATGATGAAAGTTTAGGAGGTGTCATTATTTTTTAGAACACATGTACTATTTTAATTTATGGAAATGTTGGGGGATTGGAAGAAAAGTGACCCTTAAATTAATTAAGACACAAAATCAATATATGATATGTCATTCGAAAGACATAAATTAGTTTTACATGAAAATATTGCTGGCTTCGGGGGCAATGAACCCATTCACCTGTTTAATCACCAAGTTATTTACCCACTAAAATTTTTACAAATAGTTACTATAACAAATTTTCACGATCAACACAAAATAGTATATATTTAGCAGGTAAATAATATGATATTAAATGTATATACACCCCTGTGTGTCGCCCCTCAAAGAAAAACAGAAATTAAAGACCTATTTTTTCTGTATATACCGTATATACCTGAATGTAAGACGAGGTTTTTTCCCCATTATTTGTGTTATAAAAATTTGGGGTCGTCTTATATTCAGGGTATTAAAAAAAAAATTGTTATTAGTATTTGCAAAGGCATCTGTAACTTGCAACAAATCAATGCGTTAATGAAGATTAAAATATGGTTTGTTATGTTTAATTACCATGCATATAGAATAGCGTACATTTTGAGGTTAGGATTTACGCATACACGTCATTTTAAGCGGATAAATTATATGTTCGAAAGCATATGGAAATATGTTTTAAAACAATCTTTACAAGAACAACCAGTGAGTTTTACGAGCAGTAATTGAGTGATCAACATATCTTAATTTAATAACGTCTCCCATTCTTGAACAAAGAAATTATAGAGTATGTCTTGGAAAAGCGGGCAGAGGGATTTCCGATAACACGAGACGTTATAAAAATGAAAGCACGACCTTAAGGGCATATATTGTGCAAGTTATGAGTTAGCGAGTATTTTTTTGAAAAAATCTGTAAGAGGCAGTTGATAACTAGGCCTCGTCTTATATTCGGGGTCGTCTTACATTCGGGTATATACGGTAGCTTGTTTAGGCCAAACGATGAATTATTGCCATATCCATTACCTAATACTTTATTGTTCAAATTAACAGGCCCCTATACCCTGAATCTCTCATATTATCTAATAAATAGAGTCTTCCCTGTGCCATGATAAATAATTAAACCATCCTCAAATATTCATCATTATCGGAACAGATATTTGTATGCGACCCGGGTTGACAATTTTTACCCTCTAAGTCCTCTCACTGTCTGAATTTCTGAGCATGTAATAGAAGTTGAGTCAGTCTGATGCACACCAAACTCTGGCAATTCGCAAGAGTGATATGATAAATCTGGAAAGGACTATCATCTTTATTCCGACTGGCTGCATGGTGCAGCGGTAACGTTCTCGCCTGCTGTTCAGGTTGCAGGATCAAATCTTGGTGCAGTCAGTTGGCATTTGAGGGTGTGCAAATATGAGGGAACCGTGTCGGAAGATTTACTGGCATATTAAAGATCCCCTTTGGAGCAATATTTGGCACTCCTGCATCTCGAATAGCTGCAGTAATTAAAGGGGCATAAAACCAATTGCATTATTATTTTTATCTTTCTTCCTCATTAATAGACCCCTGTGTCCTCAGCCCCCCACTTATATGCAATTATTATTTTTCCTGAACTATACAGACAATTTAAAAGTTTATGGCATAAATCACACCTGAAGTCTTCTGGTTTAGGAGTTTAGTGAAAGATACAACTTAGTGTTTTACATCTAAACTATTTATTCTCTTGGCCTAAAAATAATACCATCTTCTTCAAGCACTGACATTGGTGATTAAACTTTTTTCCCACTAAAAGTAAAGAATGTTAAATCTAAAACTATTACTCTCGTAACAAACACATATCTTGGAAACTTAATAGGATTAAACTAGATTAAACCTGAAAATTATAAATTTGATATCTATAAATTATGTATCTTTTTTAATGAATGTGGTCATTATGAATTAAAAATAGTTATCATGCAGCTGTAATAATTAAATACAATTTGTATACCATTTCTAGAAAAATAAATACAATTAATTAAATTAAGAACCTGCAGTTTAATTGATATTCGACCACCTCATGGCACAGTGGCTAGCATTCTTGGCTGACACCCGAGGTTGAGGTTCGATTCCTGGCTCTGCCAAGAAATTTAATTCTGGTCTAAGGGTTGGAATAGGCTACACTCAGCCTCGTAGGCGGAACTGAGAAGAGGTTGGTTCGATTCCCATCTCGGCCATCCTAGAAGTGGTTTTCTGTGTTTTTCCAGCCAAATGGTGGGATGGTACCTAACTTAAGGCAACAGCCAACTCCTACCCTAATTCTAGACCCAGTTTCAATTACACCACTAATTGTAGACCCAGTTTCAATTACACATGCTAATACTGCCATCACAATGACACAGATTATCTGACAAATTCGACACACACCCAAGTACATGGGGTTACATGACCAGAATGTTGCAACAAATTAAAGTTGTTTAATTCATATTGCCTCAGTGTACCATTAGGCTTATCTGTTGGCAATACTGGTTTTGAGCTGATCAGATCAATTTCTTTAAAATATTTTAATTTGAAATTTGAGACAGTGTTATTATTTTCATTCGGAGTAAAAAGGATCTTGGATCCTTAGGGAAACAGTTTACTTCAATTTAATTGATATGTCACTAAAATGAAGTTGCAATTGTCTGAATATATTTTCATTAAATTGAATATTGGTTGATGTTTATAATTGCATAAAATATGATAATGCCTGTATGCCATTAAAACTTTCTTCATATTAATTGTAGGCCTATCAGTAAGAATATGTTGGGGACCCCTAACAAAGCAAACCTACAAAATCATTTCTAGTCTTCTCAATTTCCTTGCAAGTGTAATAATTCAGATACTGGAACCTGCTCAGTTGTAAACTTAAATATTGATTCCAAAGTAAGTCTTGTAATTAACTGATTGGTTTCTTTCTCTTTTTGTAACTGTAGTCATATTTCATGTATGCTATCAAATATTTGTAATGCAAAGGTATGAGGGGAGGTTGCCTAGGAGAATAAAGAATGCTCAAGTAGGAAAGGTAATAAGGAACAATATAATGCAAAATTTGGATAAACATATATATAGGGTGATTTTTTTCCACCGTGTACAAACTCGAGGGATTGATCGAGGAGAGGATACGGAACAGAGAAGGTCTAATGAAAGTATGTCCGGAAATGCATGGTTTGTTTGTTAGGGACCATTTATTTGATCATCCTTTGTTTTGCGCTGTACCATGCAGCCACAGTTACAGTATGTGTTGAAAATGGTTTCCATGTGCCTCCACGCATGCGTGTACGCTCCGTAGCATGTTCTGTCTCACACGTTCACATCGGCCAGGCTGCGTCCATACAGTGTCAAAGGCAGCATGAATACGCTGTTCCAGCGTCTTCACATCTGGAATGGGCTCTGCATACACGATACTTTTGATATGGTCCCATAACAATAAATCACACGGGTTGAGATCTGGTGAACGAGCAGGCCATGCAACTGGACCTCCTCGTCTGATCCATCGGCCAGGGAAGACACGATTGAGATGTGTCCGGATGTTAATGGGGAAGTGGGCTGGAACCTCATCATGTAGCAGCCACATAACCCTGGGAATCATCAATGGTACTTCTTCCAGCAGGGGAGGCAAAGTCACCTGCAAGAAATGCCGATAGTTCCGGCCTGTTGGGTGATGTGGAAGGAAGACTGGTCCCAAAACACGGTCACCAATTATCCCGGCCCACACATTCCGGCTGAACTGCTGCTGATGATTCGCTGGCATCAAACCATGGGGATTCTGCATACAATCCCACAGATGATGTTATGAAAGTTGAAGATACCATTCCACGTAAAGGTGGTCTCATCTGTGAATAGGACGGATGCTCCAAATTCCGGAATCGAGGTTGCCTGGTGAATAAACCAGTGACAAAACTACTCCCGATGTGGAAAGTCTGTCGCTAGTAAACCTTGCACACGCTCTAAGTGATAAGGGCAGTAACAATTGTCATGGAGAATGTTCCACACGGTCGTCTGGCTTACCCTGTACTGGCGGACCAACTGCCTGGTACTGACACGGCGGTCGCCTTCCGCAGTGTTAATCACATTTTTCTCCACATCTGGTGTCCGAACAGGGCGGGTACGTCCTTCATGATTTCCTGCTTCCTTAAACGACCCTGTCTCAGACAAACGGCGAAACACTGTTTTAAACATTGAATACTGTGGTTGTTAACGGTGGGTATAGGTCTCCCGATACAACTGTGCTACGTCATTTCGCTCATATTGGCCCGTATTGACGCAAATTTAATACAGTAAAGTTATTATTTATTCCGCCCTATTCAATACAATTGTATTCAATGAATTGTATTGAATAGGGCGGAATAAATAATAACTTTACTGTATAAAACTGTGCTAGTCGCCGCCCGTTGCCATTTGCCTTGCCTTAAGTAAACACGATGTCGGCAAGCTCTTGAGTCGAATACAGAACCATTGTGTACAATGCTGTAACAAATCCACTACCAGGTGAGTCAGCACGAGAAGTGACTTGGACACAACGATACGAATGACTATGGCAGGAGAGGGTGTCAGGTATGAGGAACAGTACCACCCTCTAGGAGGAAACCACGCATACTGTAACTGTGGCGACATGGTACAGTGCTTATTGGACTGCAGTCTCTGTAACAAAATATGGTCGCTAGCATGGACACCATGTATTTCCAGACATACGTTCATATTTGTTCCGTACCCTCTCCACTATCAATCCCTAGAGTTCATACGCGGTGGAAGAAATCACCCTGTATAGCAAGCAAGTTTAGAACCTACAGTTTCACCTTGATTCCGAACAACAGTGATGCTATCTTTCATTTTGAAAACTTCACCCATTAGATGATATTACAATCACAACTGCCTTTAATGTGGTGATGTTGCTGATGTATCATGTCCTTTGCTTACAATACCAACTGTTAATGAGAGGATGTATGCTTAGTGAAGAAAATTTTGCCAAGATCTGAAACTTTTAAGGCAAAAATGAAGGAAATACTTAAAATTTACTCTAAAAATGATGGCTACATGTCTTCTTCTAGAATATTTTGGGGTGTGAGGCTTGTAAAGCGCATACAGTCTTGTAAAGAAAGTTTACCTTAAAAGAAAAGTGAGATGGGGGGGAAGTTAGTCGCTATTTGCAGCATAAGAAATATTGAAGTCGACAAGAGTCATTGAAAGCACATGAACAAATTTCTTATTACAAAGATGGTTTTGGTGGAATTTCGAATTACCACCAAGTTTCATTTTGCATTAGGACTTGTGACTTTGGCCCTCTTCTATTGCTATACTTGTACTGGCTTATTTTGATAGGTTTTGCAACAAAGGATTGGGATATACATATTCTTTACATTAAAAGAGGGAGAAATGAGAAAATACAAAGTAAATGAAACTTAGTGAAAATATGAAATAGAAACATTCTTTTCATGCCATTTGGAATACTCTCCTCTTGAACTGGTGTAATTTAACATCCTACTGTTCTCTGACTTACTCTGTACTGTATAGGAAATTACAACTGGGTAGACATACTTATTAAAAATATTTGTTTACAGATTTATGTGCTTGTATTTGCAAGTCTTTCTTAACACTGTGTTGTATGATGATAGGGCGAGGAAGAGAGACAGCAGCAGCTTAGAGAACGGGCTCGTCGTCTCATTGCAGAAACAAGAATGAAGGTTATTTCTTCCCCTCAATCACCGAGTGATCCGCTTCAGCCTGCCAAAAGTCCAGGTATTACACTGTAATTATTGATTAAGGAGTCCAATAAAACACTGAACAAGATTATAATGATTCATTAAAAATGAAACAGAATACACACCTCTCTCTCTCTCTCTCTCTCTCTCTCTCTGAGGTCGAACTTCCTATATATTTTTTATTTCAATTATGTGCATGTATTTGCAAGACACAGTTTTTCCTTCAGGCCTCTCAAAACCAAATACTGTATTCCTGTGTTGCTGTATGTGCAGGTTTTCTTGGTGAAGAAGGTAGTCCATCATCAGAAATCCAGACATCTGACAGTCAAAATAATCCTTTATCAAGAGCTTCACCAGAGCGTGTTCAGATGCCATCTTCACCGGGAGGGTGGTCAACTGAAAATAAGGTACACTAATCATTTCATGTAATCGAATGTGCTCTAAAATGCTTTTAATTTGACTAAGTCACTTAGCTTATCTTAGTAATTTAGTTTGTGTGATACAGCTCAAAACACATCATACTCCTGGCTGCAATATACTGGTTTCTATATGGCAATATCACATCTCAAACAGTGTGTTCAGTTGTAAGAGATTTCAAGGTGTTGAAACAAAATTAGGAATCTCTGGATAAAGTCGATAATGATCAATTGAAAATTTATTGTAGAGATTACTTATAATTGAGTAGGGAACATAAGAGTTAATAACCCTCATGAGAAGAAATTCATCCAGTAGAACACATTTTCAGCTGTTAAAACTAACTTTTTGAATGCCCCTCGTATTATTATTATTATTATTATTATTAACATTATCACACATACTATGATTGTTTCCTGATCTTGTGTGCACTTCTTAAGACTGAACATCTGTGTACATGAGTCTTGCAAGATTAAAATTTTCTGTTTCACTTTCATTATCTTGAACATGTTTACATATTTACAATACTTTCGAGAGAATAAAACTCTGATATATTTATGAAATATGTAAACATGTTCAAGATAATCAAATCAAATTAAAGAGGTTCACATAAAGTTTAGTAATTAAAATAACTAAAGCTGGACGATGGTTGAATTAAATGTTACAAAATTAAGAAGTTGAGTATTAAAAACACGAGTTCTCATAACAACCACCCGCCTGCTTCTGAATCACTCAACAGACTGGCGTCGTAAAGCATGACGATCCACAAGTATGCCAATTTCACAACCAAAGTAATCCCCACCCCTTTATCTTAAAAATGCAACAAAATACAATTCCAAAACTATTAAAATAAATACTACATTAAATAACTCACTACTGAAACTTGGTAAGTTGAAACACTTAACAGATATAATGGATCAACATAAAATCTTAATAACAGCACTTCAAGAACTTAGAAATACAGATCAGGATCCAATTGAATCTGGAGGATATCGTCTATATAAAGGACCCCCAGGTAGAAGGGTAATGAAGAATGTCCCGCAATTCGGAGTGGGATTTCTGGTTCATAATAGTATAATAGACTCAATAGAGGACTTCTCCTCGAGCACAGCAAGGACAGCAACCTTAACAATTAAAGTTGAAAACAAAACCTACACCTTGATAAATGTACACGCACCAACAAATGATAAAAACAGAAAGGATAGAGAAGAAGTGGACAAATTTTGGGAGGAACTCGACCATATGATATCAAGCATCCCTGATGCACATGTTAAAATCTTGCTTGGGGATTTTAATGCAAAAATAGGACGAGAAAGGCGATACCGCCCAGTAGTAGGAAAATGGCCAGCTCATAAATTAACAAACAGGAATGGTCAAAGGTTAATTGAACTTTGTACAGACCATGGATTTATTTTGGAAACTACCAGATTTAAGAGGCGACCACACAAATTAATGACCTGGAAATGTCCTAACATAAAATTGGGGGAATTCCAAATCGATCATGTTGCCATGGATAAAAATTATCATAAGGAAATTTATAATGTCAAAGTTCTCCGTGGAGTGGACATTGATTCAGATCATTACGTATCCAAAATAAAAATAAAGCTAACACCTAAGAGAAAGCGTAAGCCTGCCCAATCCAATAGGAAGAAAAATTATGACCCCACTTATTTAATGAACAATAAAGTATACTTGGAGAGATCTAAAACACAACTAAGTGATGACTTAGAGGTGATAATTAATAAATTGAAATCAGTAGCTGAAGAACTTGCTCCCATTAAAAGGAGGAAGAAACATGCTTGGTGGAACGAGGAGTGCGATAAGGCAATTCAAATGAGGCACAAAGCATGGTTAAATGATCAACAAAGGAAAACCGACGAATCCAGAACAGAACTAACTAATGCTAGAAGACAAGCAGCTAAAGAAATTCGAAGAATTAAAAGGAATCATCAGAATGAAATGCTCAGAACAATAGATGAATCATTCAAGCAACATAAAACAAGGGATTATTACAAGACGTTTAAACAGTATCAGTCTAAGTATACCCCACCTACACTTATGCTGAGAAATGAAAATGGGAAAATGGCACATAACAACCAAGACAATGCAAATATCTTGGCTGTCTACTTCAAAAAATTACTCAACTGCGAAGACCCAAGAGAAAATCTGGAATTTGACCCCAAACCTAAAAACAAAACACCACTAGAAAAGGTTATTCCACCAACATATGAGGAAGTGATCAAAGCCGTTAACTTGCTCAAGAACTATAAAGCAGCAGGAGAAAATCAGTTGGTTGCAGAATTATGGAAGAATGCAAATGATCAAACTCTACGAAACCTACATAAACGTATTATTGACATATGGAACTCGGAAAAAATGCCAGAGGAATGGAACACTGCAATAATCCACCCCCTATACAAGAAAGGTGATACGTCAGATCCCAATAATTATAGAGGAATATCCCTTGTTGATGTCACATATAAGATCTTTTCAAAAATTCTTCACTCAAGAATACAGGAACAACTGGACCAAGAACTTGGAGAGTACCAAGGAGGATTTCGGCTAGGCAGAAGTTGTCCAGATCAAATCATCAGTCTTAAGTGGATTATGAAGCATCACAGAGCTCGAAGTAAGAACCTAGTCATCACTTTTGTTGACTTCAAAAAAGCTTATGACAGTATTCATCGGAAATACTCTTCAAGAATTTGGTGTTCACAGGAAATTGATCAACCTTATTGGAATGACTCTCAAGAACACTAAAGCAAAAGTTAAATTTAGAGGAGAATTGTCAAAACCATTTACAATCACAACCGGCCTTCGGCAGGGGGATGGTCTCTCGCCTATTTTGTTTAATTGTGTACTGGAGAAGGTCATGAGAGAATGGAGAAAGAAATGCCAACCAAACATCAAGATTGGTATAAATATTAAACTAAACTGCCTGGCATTTGCAGACGATCTTGCACTACTGGCAAATGATGTGGAAGAGGCTAAAGTCCAAATTGAACAACTGGAAAGCATTGCAGCAAAAGTGGGTTTACAAATTTCATTTGAAAAGACAGAGATTATGCCAACCCTCGAGGTGGACACCCCTGTCCTTCAACTAAATGATAATAAACAAATTAAGGTTGTAAAAAAGTTCAAGTATCTTGGGGAAACTATAACTTGGAACCTAAATGAGAAAGCCGCAATAGAGTACAGAACAACAAAACTGAGACAAGCACAACGAGTTACATGGTCAACTTATAAGAAGAAATCTCTCTCGATGAATGCCAAATTCAAACATTATGGTTCAGTAGTTAAACCTGAAGCAACTTATGCAAGTGAAACCCTGTTTAAGATGAATACCAAAGCAACAACAGATAAAATCCAAAAAATAGACAGAAGGATCATCAGGACAATTATCAATAAAAATCATCAAGTAAATGGACAATGGAGACTGCTGCCTAATGAAATAGTCTATCGGGAAAATGAATCAATTGTGGATACAATGCGAAAAAGGAGACTTGCTTTTTTCAGCCACATAGTGAGACTACCAGACTACTGAAACAATTATTCAATTTCTTTTGGAAAAGTAAAACCAAGAACAACTGGCTCGTTGAGGTCCAGAATGATTTAGACGAGCTAAATATTACAATGAAACAAATTGCAGAGAGAAAAGAGAAGAGGATTCTGAGAAGTAGGGATACAAGATTGAAATTAAAAACAGTCAAACGAAAACAGTACACCATTATAAATGAAGAGAGGGCGGCCAGGTCGGAGAGATTAAAGAAGCTCTGGGAGAAGAGGAAGTTGAGAAGCCATTACAACTCTAATATTGTAAAGACTGTAGTGTATATGGATTGATTTAAGTGCTCCAATGTGGGCGTAAACTATGTAAATAAATAAATACTACATGATTAAATTATTTTAGCCCTACTGGTGTCTTTAGTTAATTCTGCACGTGGCCAAACCACAGCGCTACCAATGAACATTTAAACAACGCTGCTTCTAAAACAACCCATGTGGTTGCTGCACGAGGCAATTCAAGATATTTACGTCAAGAAAACCAACATTAACACAAAATGCTATGACGGGCAAGAAACATTACGAACAGAATGCAATGGAGGACAATGATACACAAATCGACAACTTCAAAATTAAACCCGCGTTGCTACAAGATATTATGTTACAGAACAAAGCATCATGAACACACGCACGAGTTGAATTTAATATAAACACATTAAAGAAAAATGAATAAGTTATACTACTACGAGATAAAATAACTTTCAGTTCGTGTCAGTCCTTGTGGTCAATCCACTTACAATAATTTTGATCGAAGCACATCGCCCAGGAGAATCCGATCACGCCTTATGGCGTCTCTCCCAATCTGAAATTTGTGACCTCTTTACCTTCGCTGGTTTATTTAAAAGACACTGTCCATAGTCCTTACCCCACACAGCTGTCTGCTCCATTTGCAGCCCAAACAGGTCTACCACCACAAAATATGCAGAGCGAAATTCTTGGACTTTTACGTTGGCACCTTGTGTAGCGAACAAAAGCTACCGGCACACCACCGCTGAAATTATTGCTGAAGCAGCAATATTCATCAAATTTTCCATACTAGCTTGCACGAGGCAAGGCTACACGAGGCAGATAGGGTGCAACCAAAGGTTGTTATTATTGCACCATATAATGAAACTGAAGAAATTCACACACATTTATATATTAGTTCATATTTGGGTAATTGGAAGTTCATATTTATTTTCAGTGTTTCCAGGGTATTTTGCGAAGAATATCTTCAATTTTGCCATGGCTGGTTGTACCACCGGTACAAATCCAAATAATATAATGTAATACTAATTCTACTGTATTATAATACACTATTCTTCTTCTCAAGAGCTCTAAAACCTTCCTGATGTGTAGTGGTTGCTGTTCAGATTGCCCTCAAAACACAGGAGTTGAGATAACTTGTTATAACCAATGACACCCTAAACCATCACACTGCATTTGTCTGCTATGCCACTCAGCTATGGAGGTTGCCAGAATGCAGTCACTATCATCATCATCCTTCCCCCTTATCCAGTTTTAGGCCTAGTCGGGGTGTTTATGATACTCCTCCAACTTCTTCTGTCCCTCCACACGTCTTTTTCCAGAAGTCTGTTCCGTCCATATTCCGTCGACTTATACTAGTCTTAATGAAGTCGATCCATCGTTCTTGGGGTCTTCTTCTTGCTCTCTTTCCTTCCCACATCATCATCATCATCATTTCCTCTTATCCAGCTCCTGCCGGGTCGGGGTATTTATGGCACTTCTCCACTTTCCTCTTTCCTTCCACCATTCTTCTTCCACGATCTTGTCCCAGTCCAGATTTCTTTTTCTCACGCTGTTCTTCACTGAATCAATCCACCTTGTTCTAGGTCTTCCCCTTGCTCTCTTACCCTTGCACTTCGCCTCCAGCATCTGTCTCGGTATTCTATTTTCCTCCATCCTCTTTAGATGTCCAAACCACCTTAGTTTATTCTTCTCAATTCTCTCATTTAGTTTTCCCATCCCAACTTCCTTCCTAACATCTTCATTCCTCACTCTGTCTTTCCTTGTCTTACCTATCATACTTCTTACACATATCCTCCAAAATTTTGGTCACTACGGTAGTGTACGTGACCATTACTGTTGGACAAATTGAAGCGGGATTCGACCGAAAATATTAGTACACCAACTATGGCATTTGAGGTTTCTGGACTTTTAAGATATACTAATAATTTTTTATTAGAAGCTTTTCAGTCGGTAGGACACTGTTTCATATCTCTCATAAAAATAAAACCAGATACATTTTATACACAGAACAAAGGATCAGGGAGACCATTGCTGTCTTGATAGCATTAAGACATTGCACGCTGGAACGAGCTTAAGTTATTGTTTACGGAGGTAGGCATGGAGAGGTTAATGGTATACAATAAGTAATATGAATACATATTGAAAAGTTTATGACTCTGTTACCGACATCTTCTTTTACAGTCAGAAAAGAATGGTAATGTTCTGGCTAGATGTCCGTCCACACACTCTCCGTTGGGCCCAAAAACACCATCGGAAACCACCCCATCAGGGGTACGCCTTGTACAGTCGTCCAATGATGATGAGGGGATAACCATAAAAGCATCGCCTCTCCATTCGTTTTCATCCCTCATCGATAGGATTTCTCCCGACAGGAATCCAGATGATGCACCAAGAGGGGTAAGCTGTTCAGTCTTAATTTTTCTGATTCCCAAAGTTAGAGTTGTGAACTAAATGTAGATCATTGAGAAAATTTCAAGAGTGTTGGAATTGCAATTTATTTATTGTTTGTTTGTTTGTTTACCAAACCCTCTGTTATTTTGCCTCATGGCACAAGAATTTTAGATTGGAGTGAATTTGTGATTATTGCCATATCTGTGCTCACACATAACTGAATGTTTTATATATTTAATAGCATTTCAATGCTCCTTGTATTTGATATCAAACTTCCTACCGCTTTGTCCAACAAAGGCCTTCTTATTTTTATTTTTTTTGTCGTGTGGCATGAGAGGCCAAGTGCAGGTCTTTCTAATCGACGCCCGTGGGCGACCTGCGCGCCGGGATGAGAAATGGAATGGATGAAGACTAATGATACTGGGCAAAGATGTGGAAAGGAGCGGCTGTGGCCTGTCACAAGGTACCGTTCCAGCATTTTCCTGGTGTTGAAAATGGGAAGCCACAGAAAACCATTTCAAGGATGGCCGATTGTGGGGTTCAAACCCACTCATCTACCAAGTCAGCAGAGAGCTTGGCCCCATGACCTAACGCTGCGCTTTAGCGAGCGTAGCCATCACTGTCGGTCAACAAAGCACTGTAGCCTGACAAGTTTACCCCTGACTGAGAAAAGGATCTTGTTTTGCAAAATTGCTATTATGTAGGCAGAGCATGTTCACTGTTCTGAATGCTACTTTTAGTCTGAGTTTGTCAAATAGCTTTGTTATTTTATCCATGTTTTTGTTTGTGTAATTAAAGCATTCATACTGACATCCTTGCTATTTGGAAAAGATTTTGATTTCTTCTCTTGACTTAAAACTTGATTTTGAAAGAATAATAGATTTTCCGCCTTCAATACTGTTTATTTCTAATTACTTACAGGGACTAGTTTCGGGGGCTAATACTCCTCCCCCTTCCTCAGCCTGTCCAACAAAACTTCACAAAGGAAAAACTTTCCTTGTATAAGCTCATACAAAACACATGAAGAATAAAGAATAATGAAATAATAATTATTTACAATTCCTGCTCGACGCTCCAAAGAAGATACTCTTATTGGATCACTAAGGCCTAGGTGCACCAGAACTTCTGAATTGGGCCGGTGCTACGGTCCGCTGTCTCCACTGCGTCATCGTGGGACCACTCTAGTCCCCCTGTTGCTCTTGGCAAATGTCGAGGCGGAGAAAATTTGTGGCCGCGTCACGCGCCGCCAAGAACTGCAGTGCGCAGGATGTGAACAAAAACAAACCAGATGCGCCTTGCGAAGTCTCTTACAGCTGAGTGTTAATGACGTGCTTGGGAAAAGGTGGCGGTTGGGGTTGTGGGAGATGGGAGAGGTTTGTTGACGCGCCGTGTATTGCTGTTATGGAGATTGATTAATACGTAGAATGAGAGGTGTCAATCTTTAGTGAGGGCGTGGTGGCGCAGCGGTCAAGCTGTTGGCCTCTCACCACGGCAGACCGGGTTCGATTCCCGGTCAATGCATGTGAGATTTTCAAAGTGAAATGCCATGTCCTGTGGTTCGGATTCCACGTAAAATGGAGGTCCCGTGGCTTATGATCTCACGATTAACGGTCACGTAAAACTACAATCTTCCTTTTCAATCTTTAGTATGTTATGAAAAATGATGGGTATGAATAGTGGAATATAGCAGGAATTTTATCTATTACTATATATATACAGTAAAACTTCTTTTATACGATTCACACTTATACGTTTTCTACACTTATACGATTTTTTTCTTGGTCCCGGCAAAATCCCTATACTTTCCATGTTAATTTATTTCCGATATACGTTTTACATTTATTCGTTTTTCACGCTTATACGATCATATCTTACGTCCCCGAGAGAAAAATGCGTCGTTTATACGTTTACAACGGTTTCCCTACCTAAAATCTCTAAAAATATTGGAGCCAGAAACTTATGACACGCACTGTACGTTTCTCGGAAAACATCCCTCGCGCGGCACAATGTTGTGGCGAGAGCGACCTTGAAGCTATGTTCAGCCGGAATTGCGTGTGTTGCGAAATACAACATCACTTGCTTCAGTCATTGTTCTGCCTTGTTCGGTGCTTCAGTTGTGGTTAACCTTGATAGCAGTGAACATGGGTGAAAGGAAGAGGAAGTGCATTACGATTGCTGTTGTTCACTTCTTAACGGGGGCCATCGCTCGCCGCTCGCCCGCGCTGCGGGCCTGTCTCCCACCAGGAACTTTGCCGTAATGCGTAGCTCGCACGGCCTATAGCCTATACGGTAGTTCACAGCTGGTGCTGAAAGTGTTCGCCATTCACTGCTACACATCGCTGGCACCTCTTTATGAAATTGTCATTTACGTTCTGAAGTTCCTCACCACCGATTGACTGTATTTCAACTGTAATATAGTCTTTAAGCTCATTTTCGCGAAAGATTTCCTGTACTTTATGAAGGTATTTACACACGTTCACGTAATGAAAATCGCATTGGAACATCCCATTGAGCACTAAAGACGTGAACAATTAACTAAACTGAACCCCACACTGCTAAAGCACACTGCAAAGGAGGGAAACTTGTGGCGCCAAGAAGCGCATTACGGCAAAGTGCTTGACGGGAGACTGGCTCGCCTCGCTCGCAGTGCGAGCGAGGGTCCGCGTCGCATATAACACCAAGTCCCTGTATAACCCATAATGTCACATACATTTTGCAGTTTTTATTAGCGACTTTCATTTACGCGTTTTTCACGCTTATACGTTTTTTTCATTTGGTCCCTTGAAAATTGTATAAGTGAGGTTTTACTGTATACACGGTGCGTCAACAAACCTCACTCATTCTCATTTCCTTAGCCTCCCATCTCACACAACCCCAACAGCCACCTTTTCCCAAGCACGTCACTAATACTCAGCTGTAAGAGACTTCGCAAGGCGCATCCGGTTTGTTTTTGTTCACGCCCTGCGCACTGCAGTTCTTGGCGACGCGTGACGCGGCCACAAATTTTCTTCGCCTCGATGTTTGCCAAGAGCAACAGGGGGACTAGAGTGGGCCCACGATGACGCAGTGGGAACAGCGGACCGCAGCACCGGCCCAATTCAGAAGTTCTGGTGCGCCTAGGCCTTAGTGATCCGATAAGAGTATCTTCTTTGGAGCGTCGAGCGGGAATTGTAAATAATTATTATTTCATTATTCTTTATTCTTCATGTGTTTTGTATGAGCTTATACAAGGAAAGTTTTTCCTTTGTGAAGTTTTGTTGGACAGGCTGAGGAAGGGGGAGTATTAGCCCCCGAAACTAGTCCCTGTAAGTAATTAGAAATAAACAGTATTGAAGGCGGAAAATCTATTATTCTTTCAAAGTTATAGTTACGTCATTACGGACCTGAATAATCAACGTTATGAATTAAAACTTGATCCATAGTGTTGGGTGAATAATTGTTATCTCTGGCTATTTGTCTTATTGTTCTTATCTCTTTCTTAAAATTCTCTGGTGGCATTTGTATGTTAATCTCCCTGTGTATCATTGAATTGTAACCCACTTATTTATGCAAATTTGGATGAATGGAACGATTATTGAGTGTGTGAAGTTTGAGATGCTTTAATATAAATTGTGTATGAGAGGCTGTGGTCTAATCTGCTAATTGTTAGGTCAAGATAATTTAATTTTCATCCAGATTCTGGTTCCATCGTAAATTTTATTGAGTGGTACATGCCGTTCTTGAGTCAAAAATATACCTAGCCAAGAAAACCCATCTAATTTGAATGAGCATACTTTTATAGAACTTTCACCACTATTCACGCTACTAAGGTAAATATCTAGTCGGAAGAAACATCCCAAGTGAGAAGCATAACATGAGGTAGTGGATATGAAGTGAGTCTATGGAATACAAAGAAGAGGGCAGTCTGTTTAAAAGAGAGAAATTCTGGTTGCAAAGGACGTGTAATGCACTAGAGTATTTCAACAAACCTAGGCCTTGATCGGGCAGTACTTCCGAAGTCCATGATTTTCATCTCAAGATTCTGGGACATTGTCTTAGTTCTGGCAAGTTGGAACTCCCTAATGTAGTTCATGAAGATGCCGAGACTCATCATTGTACACCACTATTTTATAGATGAATGCATGGTTCACTGAATACTAAAGAGAATTACAAACATTCCTACCAATCATATTGTCAGAACAAAACATCTTCAATTTTCATATTTCGCCAAATAAAGGAAATTAAGAGAGAGTGAGACCCGGTATTAAGAAAGTTCCTCTAGCCAGCACAACAGGATGTACATGTGCGGCTCAGCGCGAGGAATACTGAAAACAAGGACATATATAAACAGCAAAAGAGGCAAGCCCTTGTCAGTGTTCATCATTCGAACAGACTTAGAAGTAAGCCACAATCAGATAAATAGCATTACTGCTTTTTAACAGTGTAAACAATTTAAAAAAAAAAATTATGTCCACAGATCTAATTCAGAATGCTTATAACTCAAACATCTCACAGTAACAATAGTCATGCATTCACAGACTAATGGCAGGTCATGATTGTACATAATATTGTAAATAATTAACATTGACATATGAGGAGGTGACACGCAAAGGCGAACATGTCCACAATTGAAAAAAAAAATGAGATACAATATGGAACGGGACGTACAAGATGAGCGGAATGTAAATAGATCGTGCCTTTTAAGCAAACTTGAATATGTCCCATGATACAAGCCTGTGAAAATTCATGGTTCAGCGCAAACACGAACTTGTCCACATCTACATTTCCTGCAAAGACGAACTTGTCCATACAGCCAATAGGAAGAGCTGATTCATGTCACGTGGTTTCCATTCCTCGCGAGACCAGACGTTCCCGCGCAGTGCAGCTGATATTAGCATTAGTTCCGTGCTTCCGTTCTCCGGCTTAATAATACAGTAAAACCCCGTTTTAACGTGCCCGCTTTTAACGAAGATTTTCATAAGTCCCAGCCAAATCGCCATAAGCACAGTGTTATTTAAACCCCCTTCTAACGAACCCCGATATAAGGAAAGGTCCGCTTCTAAGGAATATATTTCACATAAATTACGATCGCGCATCCTGTTGTAACAAATATGTCGATAAGATACTTTTTTCTAAACTTGTTTTGAATGTAAATTAACTTCCGTTTTGTCGTAATCTCAGTCCGAAGTTGACGCCCTAAATGAAATCTCTCCTTTAGCGATGTATAGAACGGTGATAAATTGGCGCGGCCGCTGGAAATCACTGTTACCGGCAAGCAGCAGTCACTATCACGCTAGACGCTGTTGGTTAGTTATGTCCATTGAACTGTAGGTAGTACTGGAATGACGGCTGTATGGGAACGAAGTGCGGTTTACCTTGAGACTAGCTATACAGCCTAGAGGCATGACTGACGTAGGGCCTACGCGTAAATGCCGCGAGACTCGGGTAACTTCACGAAATATAAATATTTAGGCCAAAGGTCTCTTGCAAACTTCACGTGATTTAGGTGAAAGATTAAAAGCAATAAGAAACTGAAAATGTTTATGGATATTCTACAAAATGAAAATGTATTCTAGAAAAAATTACGGAATAAGTAGAAAGTCGTGCCTTCCATGGCTTACGCTGCCTGAACTGTCATTGATAGACCCCAAGTATATGCGTACGAAATGTAGAGCTGTTCAAGCTCTACAAAAAAGACCATGAACGCATATACTCATCTCCAACCGTTACGGAGTTAGGACAGTTTTAGTCGGGTAATGTCTACAGTGACGTCAGCTGCCTTAACCTATAGCCGCAGCGCTCTTACACCGGCTAGGCACTTCTGACCTGCTGCTCCAATCGCTGCTTAGGAATCACGCGGACGCGAGGGGTGCGGACTGAAGGCTCATTCTCTGTTTTTGTTCCTGTATTGTTGGAAGTTGTGCTACGAGTTTTTTGTGTCTGTGATAAGAGTTGTACTGAGAGTTACGGCGTACCACATTCATTATGGCTTCAAAACGTAAGAAGCCGACTCTTCAGAAAAAGATAGACATCATCAGGGATGTTGAAAGGGATAGCCAAGTACCTTCGTCACAGATGGCAAAAAAAATGACTTGGCACCCTCTACGCTGTTTGGCATCATGAAACAGAAGGAAGCTATTCTGACCGTGGAAGTTAAGTGCGGTTCTGGGGCAAAAATACGGAAGAATATTCGTTCTTTGCCGTACGAGGAACTTGAAAACATTTTAATGAAATGGTTTGAGGGAAAAAGGAGTGAGAACGCTCCAATCGACGGGAACATACTTAAACAAAAAGCTCAAGAAATCGCACTTAAGCTGGGTTTGGTCGATTTCCATGCTTCTAATGGCTGGTTTGATCGCTTCAAAAAACGGCACAATCTTTCGTTCCAAAACATGTGCGGCGAGAGTGCGGAAGTTAATGACGATACAGTTGTATACTGGAAAGAGAAAACGTTGTAACGTGTTTTTCGAGGGGTTTTTATGCAACTGGCATAAGTCAGTAGGAAGCCATTCTATATTTATTTACGCGGCAAATTGTTCAGCCAAGAGAATTTTTCATGTTAATTTATTATTATTATTAATTTATTATAATTATTATTAAGATATTTTCGGAGCATTTTATAAAAATTATAAGCATACAGATAGGTTTTCTATGTCTTAGAAAACGCTATCAAGCAAATTATTACGAACGACAATATCATAGAAAATTATGTGATTGCGGAATTTTACGGAGTTTTCGTCAGTTAGGGTATATCGAGAGACGTGACTCACTGGGAATTCAAGTACACGCTTAATCTTGTCGGAAAGCATGACGCAATCCTGGGTCGCAGCGTCAAGGAAAGGCGTATGTATGGAACGGAAAACGACTTCTCCCTCCCGGCGAGTGTAATGACCCAGAGAAGGGGAGTATAGCGCGTGGGGTGCAGCCAATCAGTGGAGACCACGTAAGCTAGAAGTCGGATGAAGAGTGGGGAGCCGACAGGTGCATATATCGTTCGACGCGCCGTCGAACGAGGACTATCTGTGTAGAACTTAACGAGTACGTTTGCACGCGGGAGTCGCTCCGATGTTCCGTGGAGTGGAGGACTAACTTTTGTAAAACTTAACCAGTGTGGTTGTACGAGTGTTTGGGTCCGATGTACGGACCATAGAATCTTCAAATCTAGCAGTATATCATCAAACATCGACGGAGATGACGACGTCCAGGAGACTGTGGGAAGCACACAGCATCATCCAGTACGAGGGAAATGCTTTGGCAATTTCCAGTAGTAAGCGCGAATGACGCAGAAATACGCAATCTCTCATTTCTCTTTGTTTTATATTCAATATTTCAGTAACTTCATAGCTTGGGAATAAGAGTAAAATCAATAATTTATCAGACTCAGTTTTCACGTAATTTTCTATCGGTAATATTAAAATCGCAACGCTCCAATTTAAATTTTAAACTTATTATTATTATTAATTTTGCTATCCTTGTTTTATATAGTAAATTCAATTCTTTTACAATGCAATCTGTATTGGCCAACGCGGGAAGTCAACAACCCACCAAGAGTATTCTGGTAATAGTGGACAATGTATAAAAATTTGTTGGCCAAAGCATTAGATAATGATGTGATAATACAAAGAGTTGACTTTACGAAGGTCGCTTGACAATTTAACAAACATGTGGAGGACCAGACAATATTATTGTCACTAAATAAGGAAGTCCAGGAAGGCATAAAGGACACGACACCACCACTAACTAATAATAAGATATATTATCAAATAGTGGCATATAAACATAATATCCAAAGGTGACACATAAACATATGAGAAACACTAGCACAAATTTACACAATTGAAGAAACACTCATTAAGAATTAACACACGTTACGTCTTGAGCCTAAAACACACATATTGTCTTGAACGTAGCTGCAGATCAGTACATCATAGAACGGCATGCAATACACGGCGGTTCCATAGAATGATATAATTTAAATATGCAACACAAGTGGAGTTGCAACAAATAATGAAGAAACAGGTCGCATGGAACGAGAATGTGTCGTCGAACCAGGACTGACTTACAGTGATGCGCCGATACTGTAAGCCCAAAATGAATTGTTATTAAAGCAAATTATGTGTGAAACGCAGGAAGTCAAAGTAGTTGCTATCATACAAATACCGGGACATGCCAATCGCGCGGTATTGTCACAATAGTAAAGCAGATAAACCCAGCGTCAACTTCCATTCCAGTGATGTTGCAGGAAGTCAAAGTAGTTGCTATCATACAAATACCGGGACATGCCAATCGCGCGGTATTGTCACAATAGTAAAGTAGTTAAACCCAGCGTCAACTTCCATTCCAGTGATGTTGCAGGAAGTCAAAGTAGTTGCTATCATACCAATACCGGGATATGCCAATCGCACGGTATTGTCACAATAGTAAAGCAGTTTAGCCTAGCGTCAACCTCCATTAGTGATGATGCCTAGCCTTGTAACATGCTTCCAGACACGATGAATTACTTATCACACGAAGCATCATTATTCATACGCGTGAAGACAAATTGTTAGGCAGTAAATGAAGATAGAAGTGAACACATTACAACAAACTATCCGACGCCGCGGATTGAAGAATTCGTCGACATGACGCGTAGCACCATCAAGCATGGTGATGACGAGATCGAAAATCACCGTAATGTCACTGCCCAAACAAAATATGAATCGTGTGCATAGGACATGATTGCTAAGCACGGTTAATATGAAGATAGCACCAATTATAGAAAAGATTAGCTGGATACTTGATGATATATCACAACCAACGTTGAAGCACACCATTGTGTCATGGCTACACACTTAGATAACAGCGAAGAAGAAACACGTGATTGGTCGCTACAAGCAGCAAGAAGGCCTCTGATAGGCTGGAAGCAGCCAATCACAGTAGAGAGTTTAAAAACCAAATTAGAGGCCTCTGATAGGCCGAAAGCAGCCAATCACAGTAAAGAGTTCAAACAAGTTAAAGAAGAATCAATGTGGCCAACTTAGAAATACCAAATTACCTTCTAAGCCAAAATATCCTACTGGAAACACGGCAGTGGGAATACTACATGCAATCAAAACAAATAAATCATGACAACTAATCAACAGAAACAAAACTAACTTGACAATGAATAAATACAATGAAGACAAATAATACAGATATGTACAACCACACAGAGTGGAAACAAATAGGGAAACACAAAAACTGGTTTGCCAAGACAGTGGCCGAACCATATTGCCCGCACAGAAACAACAGGCAGGTTGTTTATGAAAATACAAGAGTGTTTAGTTCTGCGGCAACAAGGGAGACACCTTGACGATGGGACGTTTCAACAGTCCAGAGGTGGTATGTAGGGAGACCACACGAGCTAGGCCGTCCTTACCACAATGAACCTCAAGAATACGTCCAAGTCGCCAGTAAGTAGGAGAAACATTGTCGTCCATAATAAGCACAAGCGTGCCAACCTTGAGGTTAGGAGACATACGGTTCCACTTGCGACGTTGTTGAAGGGAGAGTAAATGATCTGTGGACCATCTACGCCACAATGAAGTCATAATCTGTTGAAGTAATTGCCATCTAGACAACCTATTGATGGGCACTTCAGAAGCGTCAGGAATGGGCAAGGCATTCAAAGGTCGTCCAACAAGAAAGTGACCTGGCGAGAGATAGCACAAGTCAGTAGGATCCTCAGTCATAGGCGAAATGGGTCTAGAATTTAGAATGGCTTCAATTTGCACCACGAGAGTGGTCAATTCTTCATACGTAAGTACTTGAGCCTTCATGATTCTTATTAAATGAGATTTCAAAAATTTGATGTTTGCCTCCCAAATTCCACCAAAGTGCGGAGAACTAGGAGGAATGAAGTGCCACTGAATTAGTAGCGATGACGTAGAATCTTGAACAACAGATTGAAAATCTGCAGAGGAGAGCAACGTACCAAGATCAGCAAGGTCAGACTGTGCGCCTTGAAAGTTGGTACCATTGTCGGAATACACTTGAGCGGGAACGCCCCCTCTACTGCAGAAGCGAGTAAAGGCTACAACGAAAGCATGACTGGAGAGGGAAGTGACGACGCCGTAGGTATCAATTGACAATAAATAGAGACAAGCTCCATAGGCCTGCTGACTGCTGTCGCAAAAGCCATGAAGTCGCATAGATTTGATTTCTGAAGCAGGCTTAATCAAACGTGGAGTAGAAATCTCAGAAATCGCAGGTAAATTGCTATAAACATTCAGCCAAGCTTGCGCGATTTCCATTGGAAGGGGGTCATCCCAACCGAGTTTGTGAATCCACAAATCTTGGAAGAGAATCTTACAAGCAACTACAATAGCTGACACTAAACCCAAGGGGTCAAAGATAGAGGCAACAATGGACAAAAATGAACGCTTAGTAAAGGTAATTGAAGTGTCACAGTTCACGATAGGTGACTGAATCCGCAACAAGTCATCGATAGGTTGCCAATAAAGTCCTAGCGTTCTGGCGACTGTTTCTTCACCATCGCCGAAACTACGGAGTTGTTGTTTCTCTTGATGAACAAGAGGAATGTTATCTATTAGAGTCATGGAGTTTGAACTCCACTTACACAGTTCAAAACCACCTAATCTCAAAAGAAGGGTCAATTCATCATACAGAATGAGTGCGTCATGCTCGGAATCACATCCCGAGATACAATCATCAACATAGAAGTCGTTTAAAACAATCTGAGTGGCAGCTGGAAAAGCTGTGCCATCAGTGAGGGCGAGCTCCTTTAGCACACGAGTGGCTAAGAAGGAAGCTGGGGCAGTACCATATGTAACGGTGTTTAATTGATATTCTACTATAGGGTCTGAAGGAGAGTCTCTCCAAAATATTCTCTGTAAGTCACGATCTTTGTGATCTACAAGAATCTGTCTGTACATTTTACTCAGATCAGCTGCAAACGCTATCAAGTGAGTACGGAACCGAAGCAAAATAGAGAACAAATCCTGCTGAATTACAGGGCCCACCAACAAAGTATCATTAAGGGAGCACCCAGACGTAGTAACCATCGAAGCGTCAAATACCACTCTGAGCTTTGTAGAAGTACTGTGCGGCTTGAAAACAGGATGATGGGGAATGTAGTAAACTTCACCATCAGTCGGGTGGGGGGCAACTTGCATATGGTTTAAGGCTAGATATTCATGCATGAATTCAGTGTATTCTAACCTTAACTCAGGGTTACGAGCCAAACGCCTTTCGAAAGAGTGAAAACGTTTTAGTGTAGCGTAGCGAGAGGCACCTAGAGGCTCCGAGTCTACCTTGCGAGGGAGTCTAACCACAAATCTACCATCGTCTTTGCGAGTGGTAGTAGCAACGAAGTGTTCTTCACATATGGATTCATCAACAGACAACACTGGGGTTTCAACTTCTTCAACGTTCCAAAACGCTTCCAGCTGTTGTTCTACATGAGGGCGTGAGAGTGTAAGTGCTGATACCACGTGCGATGGTTGCGAGGTGCTTGCACTGGGCAGCTTCCCAGAAAACACCCAACCCACAGAGGTATTTTGAATGATGGGCAAATCACCAAATGGTATGCTTTTACCAGGACATAACAGGTCAAAGAAATATTCTGCACCAAGAACAAGATCAATAGATTTAGTGCGATTGAAATCAGGATCAGCTAAATCAATATGTGATGGAATGTTCCATTCAGAGGTATCGAAACCAGCAGCGGGTAGCTCAAGTGCAATATTGGGAACCACGAGACATTCAAGCTTAGCAGACCAATTAGTAGCACAGGCAAAAACGTTCACATCAGCAACAACAGTAGCAGTGCTTTGATTTTGACCAACACCGTGAATGTGTACCTTCATAGGTTTGGTGTGGAGTCTTAATTTCTTAATTAAGTGTGACGAAATTAAGTTACAATCTGATGCAGAGTCAAGTAGTGCAGTGACAGGTACACGTAAGCCATTGCCAGCTAATATATTCAACTTGGCAGTGGGTAATAGCGTCCTTGAAAATTGATTGTCACGAGCGACGTTACTGCAACTAGTGTTTACCACGTTAGCATGAGCTTGAGAAGCATCATTACTAGTGCCACTGGAGGGCTCATAGTGAAGAAGAGTGTGGTGTTTTCGGGAACAAGTGTTACAAGAGTACTTCGAACATTGATGATTAGGCTCGAAATTACGCAAACAATTATAACACAATTTACGAGACCTGACAAAATCCCATTTGGCTGTGGACGAAAGTTTGATAAAGGTACCACATTTCGACAATTGGTGATCAATGCTCCTACAATATGTACAACGAGATTTGGTAGTAGTTAACATGGGTTTCTGAGGCGAATGACCTTCAGCTTTAAGTTTGGTCACAGCAGTATGTAATGCAGGCCTGGACACATTCCTTTCAGTTATTTCCAGTACCTTGCATTTTTTCTCTAAGAAGCTAACCAAGTCCTGGAGAGTGGGAATTCTCCCAGAATCAACATGATTCTCCCATTCACGGATGCTATCATTATCTAGTAGCTCCAATATAAAATGTGACAATAACAGGTCTTGAAGGGGAACCCCGTTAAAGTCCAAAGCTTCTAACGCATTGACATGAGAAACAAAGTGGTCGATGATGGCGCGCAATGACACTGAATCATTACCGTATGCGGGGGGCTTGAAAAGCTTGGTAACATGATTGTGCGCTATGAGCCTAATGTTATTGTATCGAGTTGTCAGCAAGTTCCATGCAACCATAAAGTTATCATCTGACACAGTAACGTTCTTTAAGAGGAGTTTGGCCTCACCACTAAGACTAGAATTAAGGTAGTAGAACTTAACAATATCAGACAAAGCATGGTTATCAATTACTATAGCCTTGAAGCTATCTCTGAAATTCAACCAGTCTGTGAAGTCGCCACTGAACTGCGGAATTTGAATTTCAGGCAACTTTATATGCGCTGCAGCTACGTTAGCAGTAGGAAATTGTGCACTCTGCAAATTATTCAAAGGGTTATCACTGTCTGTAGTGTTGGATTTTTTGAAATTGTCACAATGTAATTTAATTTTAACCAGCAACTCAAAATATTTATCTTCGAAGTCACAACGTTCGGCTATTTCTTCGTCGATATTGTCTGTAATATCCTCTAAAGCGACTTGCGCTTCGTTATATTGTTCATAAATTTCCTCGCATTTGTGTTTGCGTAACACTAACATTTGATATTGCTCTTCTGTAATGTCCTGAAAGTTGCTAATTACTTTTTCTTGTGAGGTAAGCATGCCCTTAGCGACTGCACGCTTCCTAACTAAAGGTCGTTTTTGGGCATCCTCCATAATGACCTTAGGATTGCCCGCCTAGATGTAATTACCAGAGTTGCACACCTAACTAACACAACAACTAACTAACACAAAAAATAAACACTGAGACAATGGTCTCGATTAAGTTGTAAACAAACATCTGAACATAGAATACTGTATTGTGTCCTTGGGAAGTTAATGGGAACGTATACAATTTAAATTTATGGCCTTCCTGGTGAAATAGCAATAAACAAGGGCCCAACATGGCCAAAGCAAAGCTTAATGATTCAAAGTAGTGAACAGCTCAAAATCCGGCCCGGAGGACCAAATAATGTATTGGCCAACGCGGGAAGTCAACAACCCACCAAGAGTATTCTGGTAATAGTGGACAATGTATAAAAATTTGTTGGCCAAAGCATTAGATAATGATGTGATAATACAAAGAGTTGACTTTACGAAGGTCGCTTGACAATTTAACAAACATGTGGAGGACCAGACAATATTATTGTCACTAAATAAGGAAGTCCAGGAAGGCATAAAGGACACGACACCACCACTAACTAATAATAAGATATATTATCAAATAGTGGCATATAAACATAATATCCAAAGGTGACACATAAACATATGAGAAACACTAGCACAAATTTACACAATTGAAGAAACACTCATTAAGAATTAACACACGTTACGTCTTGAGCCTAAAACACACATATTGTCTTGAACGTAGCTGCAGATCAGTACATCATAGAACGGCATGCAATACACGGCGGTTCCATAGAATGATATAATTTAAATATGCAACACAAGTGGAGTTGCAACAAATAATGAAGAAACAGGTCGCATGGAACGAGAATGTGTCGTCGAACCAGGACTGACTTACAGTGATGCGCCGATACTGTAAGCCCAAAATGAATTGTTAATAAAGCAAATTATGTGTGAAACGCAGGAAGTCAAAGTAGTTGCTATCATACAAATACCGGGACATGCCAATCGCGCGGTATTGTCACAATAGTAAAGCAGATAAACCCAGCGTCAACTTCCATTCCAGTGATGTTGCAGGAAGTCAAAGTAGTTGCTATCATACAAATACCGGGACATGCCAATCGCGCGGTATTGTCACAATAGTAAAGTAGTTAAACCCAGCGTCAACTTCCATTCCAGTGATGTTGCAGGAAGTCAAAGTAGTTGCTATCATACCAATACCGGGATATGCCAATCGCACGGTATTGTCACAATAGTAAAGCAGTTTAGCCTAGCGTCAACCTCCATTAGTGATGATGCCTAGCCTTGTAACATGCTTCCAGACACGATGAATTACTTATCACACGAAGCATCATTATTCATACGCGTGAAGACAAATTGTTAGGCAGTAAATGAAGATAGAAGTGAACACATTACAACAAACTATCCGACGCCGCGGATTGAAGAATTCGTCGACATGACGCGTAGCACCATCAAGCATGGTGATGACGAGATCGAAAATCACCGTAATGTCACTGCCCAAACAAAATATGAATCATGTGCATAGGACATGATTGCTAAGCACGGTTAATATGAAGATAGCACCAATTATAGAAAAGATTAGCTGGATACTTGATGATATATCACAACCAACGTTGAAGCACACCATTGTGTCATGGCTACACACTTAGATAACAGCGAAGAAGAAACACGTGATTGGTCGCTACAAGCAGCAAGAAGGCCTCTGATAGGCTGGAAGCAGCCAATCACAGTAGAGAGTTTAAAAACCAAATTAGAGGCCTCTGATAGGCCGAAAGCAGCCAATCACAGTAAAGAGTTCAAACAAGTTAAAGAAGAATCAATGTGGCCAACTTAGAAATACCAAATTACCTTCTAAGCCAAAATATCCTACTGGAAACACGGCAGTGGGAATACTACATGCAATCAAAACAAATAAATCATGACAACTAATCAACAGAAACAAAACTAACTTGACAATGAATAAATACAATGAAGACAAATAATACAGATATGTACAACCACACAGAGTGGAAACAAATAGGGAAACACAAAAACTGGTTTGCCAAGACAGTGGCCGAACCACAATCTTTGCTTTCAGTAGGTAGCATTAGATATAGACCAATTCCTTCTCCTGATACAATTGTTTGTTGGGTTAATGATCAAATCATACCACGATCTGAGTGAATAGATTCTTGAAGGTGTTCTACCAGAGCTAGACGTTGTTAAATACAAATTTAGATTTCAACATTGCATTGAGGTCTTGGCGCCCATTAAAACAACATAGCTTAGGCAAAGGGTGGGCTAGCAAAACTGCTACAATTGGCGCCCAACGTGGGGATGAAAACCTAATAACATTTGTGGAAGGAGAAGGGTATATATTTCTGTGCCTGTATTTTGGGGGTTATTTGTCTGTATCAGTGTATATCATTATGGGGGATGAGAAAGAAAGACAGATGAGGTTACGTAGTGGTCATCAACGGGAGAGTGATGATACGAGCAGTATGTCGAGTGATGGTAGTACTGGGGTAGCGGAGGTAAATCCCGATACTGAAACAGGGAGTGTAGGCGGCCAACCAGAATTAAAAACTTTACTTCTCGAGTTTATGTATCAGAACAAAGTTAGTAGTGATGCCTTAAAGGCTAAATTAGAACAAAACAGTAGGGAAAATAAAGAAAGTACAGAAGCTTGAAATAAAAAATTAGAACAGAATAATGCAAGATTAGAACAAAACAGTAGGAAAAATAAAGAAAGTACAGAAGCTTTAAATAAAAAATTAGAACAGAATAATGCAAAATTAGATAAGAACAACAAGGAAATTAGTGTGAAAATGGAGCAGATTAGAGGAGAAATCAGAGGAGTAATGGAAGAGAAGGTTAAAGAGATCATTGCAGATGTAGACAAGAAATTAGGAAAAGTACAGGAGGAGTTAGAAATTAGAATCAGTACACAGGCTGAAAATTTAAAAGAACTAGTGCAACTGGAAACACAGCAGGTCAAAAAGCAATTGGGGGGAGAAATTGACAAAATTCAGGTAGCTACTAAAGAGGTTAAGGAACAGCTGGGGGGTAGAATTGAGAAAGTCCACTCACAAATAGTTGCAGAAGTAAATGATTTAAGAGAGAGTAATAGAGAGAGCATTAGCAAGATTGAGGAGAAACAAGCAAAGCTATATGATAAAGTAGAAGAATCAGAAGGAAACATTAAATTAACAGTAAACAGTATTGAGAGGAAGGCTGAGGAGAAAATCGCAGAATTAGAGTTAAAATTAAAAGCTAGGATCAGGCAAGAAAATAGTCAGAATAGGCCAGTTTTTGTGAATAGCACACACAGGGAGGTAGAACTGGGTAAGTTCAGCAATCGACAGGGGAGCCCAATGGAGTTCATGAACACTATAGAAAATAAATTCGGGGAGAGGTTGGAAAATGGTAGTATTGAGTGGTGCCAGGTAGTTGAAATTTTAGAACAAGTGTTTGTGGGGGAAACGAGGAATTGGTTTGCTGTCTACAGAGACAAGTTTACTGATATTAATGATTTTAAAATGAAATTCTGTGAAAAGTTCTGGAATGAGGTTATTCAGTCGCAGCATCGTGAGGGAGTAGTGTGTGGTAAATATAACCCTAAAGGAAGCTCCACCATGACCGAATACTTTTTAGGGCAGGTATTAGTGTGTAAATATCTGGATTGGTTGAAGGAGGAAAGTGATGTGGTAAGGTTGCTACTTAGGCACTTTCCCTATAGGATCAAGGAGGCTGCTTGTATCCAGAATGTAAAGACAATATCACAAGTAGAAAATTTGTTAAGCACATTTGATGCACTAGGGAGAGGGGGTTATGAGGACAATTTCAATCGGAACCAGGGTAATAATAATAATAGACCTAATGAAGCCAGGCATCAAGAAGATCAAGGGAACGGTGGCGAAGGGGCCAACGCGCAAAATAGAAATAATAATAATCAGCTAAATCAGAACAGAGGAAATGGCTATGGTAATCAGTATCAAGGGAGGAACATTGATTTCAGGGGAAATCAAGGGAGGAACAATGATTACAGGGGAAATCAAGGGAGGAACAATGATTACAGGGGAAATCAAGGGAGAAACAATGATTTCAGGGGAAATCAAGGGAGAAATTATAATGACAATAATTACAACCAGAATAGGGGTCAAGGAAGAGGACAGCCTAGTGGTAGTAATATACAGCCAAACAATGACAACACAGCCCTGAACAACCAGACCAGTTTAGTAGTTGGTAGTACTACGGCCAGCTGTAGCGGTTCTTTAAACGCGAACCAGGCTGCGAAGTAAGGTTGGAATCTCAGTCTGTAGCATGCCCTGTCCATACAATTATACAGGAACCCTATGACCTAAATGTAAGAAATGAATTATTACATGAACTAAATGATGAAGGTATTATTCAGGAAGTGGTTAGTAAGAGCCCCATAGTTAAATTTAACGTGTCCGAGGCGTACACAGATGTTTTAATTGATAGTGGTTGTATGAAGAGTTGCATAAGTAGTGCATTTTATGATAAAATGAAAGGAACTGGAGTAAATTTTGAGGAGATGCCAATTAAAAGCACTTTTGTTATCACAGCTGTTGGGAAGAGGTCTAAAGTAATTTCTAAGCAAGTTTTAGTAGACATTAAAATTAATAATCATGTAGAGAAGCAAATTTGCCTTGTAATTCCAAATTTAGTATTCAGTGTTATCTTGGGTTCAGAGTGGCTAAGTAGAGTGTCTGGTAACTTATGTTATGATGTAGGGAGTTTGAAATTTAAATGGGGAGATTCTGAAGTAGAAGTAGCGTTCAATGACCATATTCAGAGGAGTAGTATTGTAGGTGTGATTTGTACTTTAAATGAGATATCGCCAGCCGTAGAGCGGGGTTCTCCATGTTTAGTGGGCAGTGTGATTACGAACGGAAGTCTAGAGGACTCGTTACGTGATGCTGCATTTCTGGGAAATATAGAGGATGAACAATGTGTTCGGCTCTATGATGTGTTATTGTGTAATAGGAGAGTTTTTGAGGATCGCATTGGTATGGCCAATTGCTATACCCATTCATTGAACGTTATTGATAGGTCAGTATTCACAGGTCATAGATATCCTGTACCTTTCGCTTATCAGAGTGCAGTTGAGGCACAAATTAACCAGATGCTTGAAGATGGGATTATTGAGCACTCTAACAGTCCGTATGTTAATTCTTTGATCACGGTACCCAAGACCGATGGCACGGTTCGTATTTGTTTAGACGCTCGTTTGGTTAACAGTAGAATTAGTTCAGATCAGCTGAAATCTATGTCAATAGAGGAATTAATGCAAACATTTGAGGGGAAGAAGTATTTCACTTGTGTAGATTTGAGTTCCAGTTTTTGGCAAGTGCCACTTATGTACGAAGATAGACCATTTACAGCTTTTAGTCATAAATATAACCTTTATCAATTTTGTAGAACACCTTATGGGTTAAAGAGTAGTTCAGCAGCTTTAATTAGGGCTTTAAACATCGCATTAGGGGATGACACAGGAGAGTTTGTAACCATTTACATTGATGATATGGTAATTAGTTCACGCAGTTTTGAGGAGCATCTACGTCATTTAGATATAGTTTTTCAGAAGTTAGATCAGGCAGGGTTCACTTTGAAGCTGTCTAAGTCGTCATTCTGTCAGTCAGAAGTGACATTTTTAGGTCATAGAGTGTCAAGTAGAGGTGTTACACCAGAGGAAAGTAGGGTTAGCATGTGTGGACAGTAGCAACAGGGCATCGTTACAGATACTGAGAAATAGGTAGGTAGAGCAACGTGATGACGTTCATTTAAGGGAGCCACTTGCATGGTTGGAAGCAGGTGACGCAGAAACATTTATAGTTTCCAAACGTATTGGAAAAACAGCATATGTGCTGGAGAATAGTGAGGGGAAACAGATTATACGGGACGTATAATATACATAGTCTACGAAAATATGTGTCATAAAGTGAGTGTGTTTAGCTGGCGAGCCAGCCTATCAAATGAGTAAGTGTGGTATTTTGTGCGTGGGAGGAGATGGTCTTCCAGGCAGGCGTATCAGAAGTCACACAGGGGGGTAGTATGTAAGTAAATGAGAGTTTTTAAGGTACAGGGAAATATGACGGGATTGTTGGATGCTCTTGAGCACTAAAATGTCTCGATACACCAAGGCCAGAATTTGGTAGCGCTGGTGAATTCCCATTTGCCTCCTAGAGATGGGTGAGCGCTTGAACCGGGTATTTTTGCTTAAGGCGTCCACGAGGCAAAAGATGGCCATCAGAAGGCGAGACAGTCCTTCATGAAACTCATACATATCAGCACACGTGATTTCTGTTTACGGCCTCGCCATGTAAGATTTGTAAGTGTGTAATTTAAGGTAATTTGTACAAAGGTATTATTTGTGTCAGGAGAACTGGTCTGTGTTGAGAACTAGTATTAAGTAGAATATGGTCTACGGGAACTTAACAAGACAGGGCGATTACGGCACAGAAATATTTGGTGTTATATGTAATGCGCATTTACTGTTTTTTTTTTCAGAAGTCAATATTAATTTAATCTACTTTAAAGAGAGATTAAGTATTATGGTCACGAGGCGCTGCCACAATAGTGTGATCGTGTGCTCAGTGATAAGTGAGATTAAATTTCACCATAAGGAAGGGACCTCCAGTGAACACCTTCAATGCGTGTGATATGACATCATAAATACATAGTGCTCACACATTAATTATGTCTATTTCTCCAACATAGAGAAATTTGAGAGGCGGAAATATCCGTGGAACACTATTCCATATGTAAAACATTGGACTGGTTGCAAAGTGCAATCCATAGTGACAACAAACTTTGACGCAAAGTGCGTGAAGAAAAATTATGAGTGTATATATCTGTAATTTAGGGTGATTTCATTTATGTAATATGTATTTTGGATGGGGATTATAAACGTGTCTGGGATAATCAGATAATGGACCGTCGTCACGGTAAATCATCCGATGATCCGAGGCGAATATGTAACGTGTTTTTCGAGGGGTTTTTATGCAACTGGCATAAGTCAGTAGGAAGCCATTCTATATTTATTTACGCGGCAAATTGTTCAGCCAAGAGAATTTTTCATGTTAATTTATTATTATTATTAATTTATTATAATTATTATTAAGATATTTTCGGAGCATTTTATAAAAATTAAAAGCATACAGATAGGTTTTCTATGTCTTAGAAAACGCTATCAAGCAAATTATTACGAACGACAATATCATAGAAAATTATGTGATTGCAGAATTTTACGGAGTTTTCGTCAGTTAGGGTATATCGAGAGACGTGACTCACTGGGAATTCAAGTACACCCTTAATCTTGTCGGAAAGCATGACGCAATCCTGGGTCGCAGCGTCAAGGAAAGGCGAATGTATGGAACGGAAAACGACTTCTCCCTCCCGGCGAGTGTAATGACCCAGAGAAGGGGAGTATAGCGCGTGGGGTGCAGCCAATCAGTGGAGACCACGTAAGCTAGAAGTCGGATGAAGAGTGGGGAGCCGACAGGTGCATATATCGTTCGACGCGCCGTGGAACGAGGACTATCTGTGTAGAACTTAACGAGTACGTTTGCACGCGGGAGTCGCTCCGATGTTCCGTGGAGTGGAGGACTAACTTTTGTAAAACTTAGCCAGTGTGGTTGTACGAGTGTTTGGGTCCGATGTACGGACCATAGAATCTTCAAATCTAGCAGTATATCATCAAACATCGACGGAGATGACGACGTCCAGGAGACTGTGGGAAGCACACAGCATCATCCAGTACGAGGGAAATGCTTTGGCAATTTCCAGTAGTAAGCGCGAATGACGCAGAAATACGCAATCTCTCATTTCTCTTTGTTTTATATTCAATATTTCAGTAACTTCATAGCTTGGGAATAAGAGTAAAATCAATAATTTATCAGACTCCGTTTTCACGTAATTTTCTATCGGTAATATTAAAATCGCAACGCTCCAATTTAAATTTTAAACTTATTATTATTATTAATTTTGCTATACTTGTTTTATATAATAAATTCAATTCTTTTACAATGCAATCTTTGCTTTCAGTAGGTAGCATTAGATATAGACCAATTCCTTCTCCTGATACAATTGTTTGTTGGGTTAATGATCAAATCATACCACGATCTGAGTGAATAGATTCTTGAAGGTGTTCTACCAGAGCTAGACGTTGTTAAATAGAAATTTAGATTTCAACATTGCATTGAGGTCTTGGCGCCCATTGAAACAACATAGCTTAGGCAAAGGGTGGGCTAGCAAAACTGCTACAATGTTGCCTCGACTTCTTGAAGGATATGATGCTAAGGATATTTTTAACGCCGATGAAACGAGAGTGTTTTACAACTTGCTCCCGTCCAAAACATACGCTGTTCGCGGAGAAAAATGCCACGGAGGCAAAAAAAGTAAAGAAAGACTGACAGCGTTGTTATGTGTTAACAGCAACGGGAGTGAAAAATTACCCCCACTAATAATTGGAAAATTTAAGAATCCAAGATGTTTCAAGAACACCCGTACACTCCCATGTAAATATGATTTTAACAAAAGTGCATGGATGACATCGGAGATATTTTCAAAATTTTTACAAAGCTTGGATGCCAAGATGGGATCGGCAGGAAGGAAAATAGTGCTGGTGATAGACAGATGTCCAGCTCATCCTTCAGATACGTCTTTCCTGCGGAATATCAAAGTGGTTTTCTTTCCTCCTAACTGCACCAGTCACCTGTCTTATTTTCTTCGAACCCCCTTTTAAGGAAAACCCCCTTCTAAGGAAGAAATATCAAATCCCCCTGAGATTCGTTAAAAAGGGGTTCTACTGTATTACATATTGCTATTAAAATTATGACGTCAGTGTTGTAGCAGAATGGATGAAGAATGTATTCGTGTGAAGACTGCAAACAAGGTAGCAGAAAGAGGAAAATGATGATGATGATAATTTTTGTTTTAAAGGACCTAACATCTAGGTTATCGGCCCCTAATGGTTTGGGTGATAGTGAAGGATGAGATGAGAATGAAAAACTATAACTTAATACTAACTACAAACTTACATACTAGATGAAGAAATGGTAAACAAATAAAGGATAAGGCAAATAAAGGACAGGAAGAAAAGAAATGCCCTCAACCCTCGAAGAATGAGGATTGAGGGACTTGGAAGGAAGGAGAGTCATGAAAGGCAGATAGGAAAGGGGGGAAAGAGGACAGGGCCCGCCCCAAGGACAGAGGAAAATGCGGGCAAAACGGACCCAGCTCCGGAATCCCTCGGGGTCGCCAACTCCCAAACTCGCCAGCTGTGAGCCCTTGAGGGTGTAGCATTATCCAGGGTGCATCAGAAGTGGTGGGGCTACATACACCCTGCTCCTTGAAGGCCTTGGGCAGAAGGCAGGAGATAACATGAAAAGAAAACAAGAGATCTGACCCCTCGAAGAATGAGGGTATCAGGAAAGATGAGACAAGGGCCAATTAAGGCGGGAAAGTGAATGAATCCCTAGGCCTCGGATACCCTAATGCCGTCGGGGTAGGAAAAAACAAGAGTTGACCAAGGGAGGTCGACAGGAGAGAAGACGGAGAGGAGCCCGGCACAAGTAAGTGGAAGCAATGCCGGACTCAGCTGGGGTCCCGTGGTCGCCAACCCTCGTGCCACTAGATGTGAGCCCCTGGGGCAACCATTAGTGAATAAAATGTAAGCGATTATGGAAAAATAAAACACCTTCCTTTTGAAAATCATTGTCCAAACAGTTCATGCAAAAGAAAACATGTCCATAATTAAATGTGCTTTTTAAACAAATATTTTCATTGTAGATTTATTTGCAGTCATGAATTGCCCTTTTTGCATTTCAATATGTTATTTTCATTATCATGTATGGCTGAAATACATTTTTTGTTGATTGTGAAAAACTGTATTAGGTGGACATGTTCGTCTTTGCGTGTCACCTCCTCATATTTGGAATACTTTACTAATAAAGTAATTATCTTTATACAAGTAACTTCACCATATTAACTTAATTAACCTTGATCTGAAGATGTTCACTTGATAAACGAAACATGTCGTCCGTAATTATTTTAAGAAGTGAAGTGTACCATGCGTATGTATTTTATTTCAGGTATTTGTGTAGAATATATTATCAAGACAATTGGCCTACCCCATACGTATTGCCCACTTGAAGTGCTTTTTTATTTTATCTAAAATAGAAACCTACCGTATGTGAGATTTTCTGAGGTTTTTCTTCACACTGTGTATGGTTTTGGAGAATAGAACTGGAACATTCCAAATGGAAGTGAAAATATTTTATGCATTGGGAATTCAATCCTGAATCATTGGCAATATTAATTGGTAGCATTTCTCTTTTCTGTGTGGATATATTTTTTTCGGCAATAAAAAGTAGAACAAAATTTAATTTCAAAAAATTTAGGTTTTTCATTTGGTCTAGTGTTCAGTTACACCATATTTGTCATTGCAGAGTGGGAAGGACATTGTAAATTACATCCAGAATGAACTTGAAGCCTTGGAGAGAGAACAGAAGCAGATAGACAAGCAGGCTGCATTACTCGAGAAAGATCTTCGGCGCGTTATGGAAGTTGGTGAGTTATATTCTTGATCAATAGTGTGCAGTATTTTGATTTAATTGGGAGAAGGTCGGGCATAATTTCAAATCTCTCGTCCTGCTTCTTCCAGCACTGTGAATAAATGCATCAACTATTGCAATGTATTTTAATTAACAATTAACTTGGCAAATTGAGGATACATTGCGGCAAAGAATTGAAAATAAGTAGATAACAAGAAGATTAAAATATATACCATATTTACTAAGTAGATTGTAGGTAACAGTTTAAGCTTTTAAAACACAATATTCAGGGTATTTGTTGTTGGTGTTTATTTTAGGGGTTGCGGCATCGTGGTCATATAGCCGCATGTATTTTGGCGTGATAAATTGTGTCATTGTGATAGCTGTACTAGTGTGTGTGTGTGTGTGTATTTGTAAGTTTGGGGAAAGGATTGGGAAGGAGGCAGCAGTGGCCTTAAGTTAGGAACCATCCCAGCATTTGCCTGGAGTAAAAGTGGGGAAAACACGGAAATCCACTTCCAGGATGACTGAGGTGGGAATTTGAACCCTCCTCTTCTCAGCTTTGCCTCACGAGTCTGAGTGTACCTCGTTTCAGCCCTCACACCAGAATTGAAGAATTTTCGGCAGTCCCGGGAATCGAACTCAAACTTCCGAGGCGACAGCTGAAACTATACTTGCAAAGGATCTCCAAAAATTGAACAAATATTCCAATTCATGGCGAATTAAACCTAACTTAAACAAGACCAAAGTAAGCTGTTTCCATCTAGATCAGCAAAGACGTTGAAGCAACTCATCAATAGTTGCACGAATCGTGTCCAGTGGAATTTTTTGACATCTGACGTGATTGATTTTTTTAACATCTCAATATTGCATGCCGTTTTTGACATGCCATCGCCTCGAGCTTCTGACACAGAGAATAATCCAGGCAAATAGTTCATTGATACTGAGAGGTTTCAGCGTAGAAACAATTTCCTTAGCTCGATTTCCACACCGAATTAATGCCAATACTGTGATACAATTCTCATACACTCTCATGCTAACTGAGTCACTCACAAGTGTGAGAAAAACTATATTAAATCAGGCACGGGACATATGGGGATTGCAGAAATGCTGGACTCAAGATGGACGTATTTGTGTTTTAAGGGAGGATGGAAGCAAAATTCAAATATGCACGATGATGCAGTTGAATAACATCGCAGGGAGTAGGATGAACAAGTGAACCTTGGAAATAAATTATGTGTATAGTAATTAGCTTATATTTGTGTGTGTGTATGTGTGTGCTTGTGAAAGTCAGTGGATTTGCTCACCAGGTTGCTCAGGTAAGCTCATTTTACTTCTTACTTAATTTTATTTCCCACTGCATACTTTCATATGTTTGTTGACCAGGACAACGGCAATACCATTGACCTGCATTCCTCTCCACTCACCTCGCCCACCCCTTCTCTCCCGCCCCTTCCACCTTCTACGGGACTTGTGTTGCAAGAGCAGCTTAGTAACCACCCGCGGTCGCTACAATGTTGCCACCTAAATGGACAGTCATTATTAGCTCATCTGGAGGAGATACAGGCTATTTTTGAAGTAAACAATGTACATATTATTGGAATCAGTGAAAGTTGGATGCGTAAAGACCTGCCGTCATCGGCAGCTAACCTTGATGGATACTCTATATTACGCCATGACCGTATTAACAAAATAGGTGGTGGGCTTCTACTTTATTACAGAAACGACCTAAAATGTAAGATAATTTCCACTTCCGACCCAACACTTATACTGCGACCAGAATTTATGTTTGTAGAATTAGACTGCCATAAAAAGATATTAATAGGGATTGTATACAAGCCACCTAAAATAAGACAGACTGCTGATTTTGAAGATGCATTAGCAGGTCTTGCATCGGCATACGTCGACATTATAATCATGGGTGATTTTAACACTGACCTCTTAAAGCAGACTGGTGAAGCTAACAGCCTACTGAATTTATTTCTCGCCACAAACATGACGGTTTTACCCCTGAACGCTACTAATCATGTTCATTACTCTGACCATACGAGCCATACCTTAATTAATCTTCTTGTGACAAATCAACCTCAGAAAGTAATTAAACACAGACAGATCCCTGCTCCTGGCATCTCTTCACATGATCTATTGTACGTATGTTATTCTATACGAATACCTAAGTATAAACCACGCTACATTACAATACGAGACTTACGACATATTGACCAGAATAAACTACGCTATGATGCATATAATTTGCCGTGGGATAATTCACGTAATTCTCAGAACATAAATTCTAAAGTAAATACATTCAATTTAATGGTACTAGAAATATTTGACAAACATGCACCAAAGAAACGGGTAAGAATTACCCGCTCTTCATCTGCGTGGCTAACGGCTGAGGTAAGATCTGCTATGGCCAGTCGTGACAAACTATACAGACTATACAGACAGACACATGATGCAGTTGATTTTGAGAGATATAGAATTCTGAGAAACAGAACCAAGCAGCTAATTAGAAATTCTAAATATAAATACTTTCATGAACTGATGAAAACCAACAGCCCTAGACAAAAATGGAGTAAATTACGTGCGTTAGGGATAGGTAAGACAGTTGAACAACATGTACCAAGCATATCGCTAGAGGCTCTAAATGATCACTTCGCACGGCCAAAAGTAGCCTCTACCTCCTTCCATAATAGTTCACTACCGGTACCCTTGTTACAACAGCAGTCTTCTTTTTGACCAATTCTCTTTTAGAAATATCAGCTCGAATGAAGTTAAAGGTGTGATATACTCTATTTCATCCAATGCCACAGGTAACGATGACATTCCTATATCACTGATTAAGCATGTCTTGGGAGCTGTTCTGCCAATACTAACTCATATATTTAACTACTGCCTGACAAACGGAGTGTTCCCAGATGTTTGGAAAGATGCACTAATTAGACCTATGCCGAAGAGCTCCAAGTTTGATTCTCCTTCAGATTATCGTCCAGTATCCATCCTACCACCATTTTCCAAGGTACTTGAACGTCTAGTTCATACACAAGTTACTGAATACCTTACAAAGCATTCCCTACTCAACCCCTTCCAATCTGGCTTCAGAAAGGGGCATAGCACTGCGACAGCTTTACTACGAGTGACAGGTGATATCAGATGTGCAATGGACCAACGGGACGTGACTGTACTGACATTATTAGATCTCAGTAGTGCCTTTGACACCGTCAACCCTCAGTTACTACTGCAGAAACTTCGAGAACTAAATTTTAATAGTGTGTCACTCCGGTTCTTTTCCTCTTACCTTGAAAATCGCCGGCAACGTGTGATAGTGGGAAATGTGAGTTCGGGATGGCAAAGTAAGACCCTCGGTGTCCCTCAGGGTTCGGTTCTTGGGCCACTGTTATTTATCATCCAAATAAATGACATATCAAAAGCCCTTAATTTCTGCAAATTGCAAGTGTATGCAGATGATGTACAGATCTACTATCATTCAAAACCGAGTGATATCAATAATGCAATCATTAAAATAAATTCTGACCTACAACAGCTTAGTGACTATGCTTATAAAAACAGTTTATTAATAAACCCAAATAAAACTCAAGTGATTATTATCGGTACCAGTAAAAACTTATATTCCCTCAAGCAACGTGACATCTCTCCAATAATTTTAAACAATAAAATCATACCCTACTCTACTTCAGTGACAAACTTAGGAATTATTATGACTGAGACCTTAAATTGGACTAAACAGGTGATAAGCATATGTAATAAAGTACACAAATGCTTATATCCTCTGAAACGGTTCGGTAATGTATTCTCTGTTCGGCTTAAAGTACAACTAATTCGCTCTCTGATACTACCTATATTTGACTACTGTGACACTGTGTTGACTGAAATAACCTGCGACAGTAACAAGAAACTGGACCGGTGCCTCAACAACTGTGTAAGATATATCTTTGGCCTGCGATATGATGATCATATATCACCCTATTATAAGGAGCTGTCGTGGCTTCGAGTGCACCAGCGTCGTGAACTCCACATGTTATCACTACTGCACAAAATACTTTCCACTAATACCCCTAACTATCTTGTTTCACCGTTTTCTTACCTCTCGTCCTATCATGACCACAATACGAGATCTGGCTCCTCTCTTGCCATACCTATAAACCGTACTGCTGTTTACAAACGCTCGTTCATAATCTCTGCGTCCAGGTCATGGAATTTGCTACCTGTGAACATTAGAGACAATCCCTCTCATCGCAAATTTAAAGTGGCTTGCTGCGAGTATTTGCTGGGTGGATCCCGCTGACTTCCGGGATAAATGTTGAATGAACGAGTGGATGAATGAGATGAATGATCGGATTACTGTAGTTACGTCATTTAAGGGTACTTTACTTTGTGTATTTTTGAAATTAATGATTCTACCAATATTCATATTATCACTATTCTTATTGCTATTAATATTATTTGTGCTATTGGTATTTGTAATTATAAGTCATGTAGATGTATACTCATCTAGTGGTTAAGTGTAAGAGAGGGCCTTGAGCCCTAACTTCGCCACCAATAAAGGCATTATCTATCTATCTATCTATCCCCATTCCTTCTTTCACTGCTGCCTGCTAATAGCACACTGCAAGCCAGATTTGTGAGGGTGATCATGTGGACGACGACATATAGCGTTGCCACACTTCTTCATTCACAATTATTGCTATGCTAAAATGCTTTGAGATTTTACTGACAACTTATGGCAGTACTGTGTAAATAGCATGCAGGAACATCCTGAATTCCTCAAGGTGCTTTTCTGTGAATATCCTTGCTTTAGAGAGTAACATTAACATTTTCTTGGACAAAACGTTCCAAGTCTTATCATTGGTTTGAGTTCTTATGCATGTCTTTGTAGGAAACGACAGAGAGAGAGAAGAGGAATTGATGTCCAAATGGTTTACGTTAGTCAATAAGAAGAATGCACTGTTACGAAGACAAATGCAGTTAAATATTCTGTAAGTATGACAGTCTTCAAACATTGCTTGCTTTGACTAATCAGGCTTTCTATTTTCTATGTGTACTTTCAGAAAATTTACCATATTATAAAATATACATCAGAGCAGGTCTTTCAACTTAATTTACTTTGGCAGAAACTCATGGATAATGTTGCAGAGATTTTCTTAAAGACAAAAGTGGACTTAGGTGATTTAGGAAGTCATAAATTCACAGCAAAGCTAGTCTCTCTAGATGCCATGACTGCAAAATTTAAAAACCAGTTACCTGTAACATTTCTACTTATTATACCTTCAGGTTAATGTTATGTCAGTAAATAGATTACAAAAATAAATACAAGACTATCAACCAGTTTGTAATAAAAAGTCTGCCAAAAGAAAGGGAGGGTCTGTTCACTATGAAGGGAGACGGAAGGCTGGGCCAGACTCGAGGTGGTGGGTTGGATAGTCGCCAGATCAGAAAGCACAGTTACTTTCCAAATAATGTATTAAAAAAAAGTATACAAAGCAATGGCCTAATGGTAATTGAAAAGAGTGACCTCCCCACGATGAAAGAAATTTAAAAAAAATATAAAACAACAATGTTACATCCAATTTGTTTCAACAATGAAACCGAACACAAAGGCCCCAGGGAGGGAAAATTACTTTGAAAGAATAAACTTAAAATGAGGGGCAGAAGACCTCGTAGTTCTGCCCCTTAAAACAATAACTAACTAAACTTAAAATGAGAGGCAGATGACCTCGTAGTTCTGCTCCTTAAAACAACAATAACTAACTAAACGTAAAATGAGGGGCAGATGACCTTGTAGTTCTGCCCCTTAAAACAACAATAACTAACTAAACTTAAAATGAGGGGCAGATGACCTCGTAGTTCTGCCCCTTAAAACAACAATAACTAACTAAACTTAAAATGAGGGGCAGGTGACCTCGTAGTTCTGCCCCTTAAAACAATAACTAACTAAACGTAAAATGAGGGGCAGGTGATCTTGTAGTTCTGCCCCTTAAAACAACAATAACTAACTAAACTTAAAATGAGGGGCAGATGACCTCGTAGTTCTGCCCCTTAAAACAACAATAACTAACTAAACTTAAAATGAGGGGCGGATGACCTCGTAGTTCTGCCCCTTAAAACAATAACTAACTAAACGTAAAATGAGGGGCAGATGACTTCGTAGTTCTGCTCCTTAAAACAACAATAACTAACTAAACGTAAAATGAGGGGCAGATGACCTCGTAGTTCTGCCCCTTAAAACAACAATAACTAACTAAACTTAAAATGAGGGGCAGATGACCTCGTAGTTCTGCTCCTTAAAACAACAATAACTAACTAAATGTTAAATGAGGGGCAGATGACCTCGTAGTTCTGCTCCTTAAAACAACAATAACTAACTAAACCTAAAAAGGAGGGGCAGATGACCCCGTAGTTCTGCCCCTTAAAACAACAACTAACTAAACGTAAAATGAGGGGCAGATGACCTTGTAGTTCTGCTCCTTAAAACAACAATAAGTAACTAAACTTAAAATGAGGGGCAGATTACCTTGTAGTTCTGCCCCTTAAAACAACAATAACTAACTAAACTTAAAATGAGGGGCAGATGACCTCGTAGTTCTGCTCCTTAAAACAACAATAACTAACTAAACTTAAAATGAGGGGCAGATGACCTTGTAGTTCTGCCCCTTAAAACAACAATAACTAACTAAACTTAAAATGAGGGGCAGATTACCTTGTAGTTCTGCCCCTTAAAACAACAATAACTAACTAAACGTAAAATGAGGGGCAGATGACCTCGTAGTTCTGCTCCTTAAAACAACAATAACTAACTAAACTTAAAATGAGGGGCAGATGACCTTGTAGTTCTGCCCCTTAAAACAACAATAACTAACTAAACTTAAAATGAGGGGCAGATGACCTTGTAGTTCTGCTCCTTAAAACAACAATAACTAACTAAACGTAAAATGAGGGGCAGATGAACTCGTAGTTCTTCCCCTTAAAACAACAATAACTAACTAAAGTTAAAATGAGGGGCAGATGACCTTGTAGTTCTGCTCCTTAAAACAACAATAACTAACTAAACGTAAAATGAGGGGCAGATGACCTTGTAGTTCTGCTCCTTAAAACAACAATAAATAACTAAACTTAAAATGAGGGGCAGATGAACTCGTAGTTCTTCCCCTTAAAACAACAATAACTAAACTTAAAATTAGGGGCATGACCTTGTAGTTCTGCCCCTTAAAACAACAATAACTAACTAAAGTTAAAATGAGGGGCAGATGACCTCGTAGTTCTGCCCCTTAAAACAACAATAACTAACTAAACTTAAAATGAAAACAAACCAAAGGAAAGTAAATTCCAAATGATGTCTTAAGGCGAAACTCTCCGCACAAGAGATGAGTAGAAGACACTGAAACGTGAGCAGGTCACCACTTGGTCCAAAACAAAGGCTGTAATTGAAAAAATAAAAATACAAGTACAATAGAGCGTCGAAAATCCGAATTAATTGAGACTGGGGGGGGGTTCGAATTTCCGATTTGTTTGGATTTTCAAACATAACCTAGAAATTTCTAGTTATACTAAAAATGTTAAAGATAAATAAAAATAAACACTTAATGTACTTACATATGTTCATACATATTGTACTTAGATTTATTTGTATCTTTAAATCCAGAAAAATGCACTCATTTTACAAAAACAATTCACTACATATTTACAAATGTACACATGTACTGTATGTATGTATACACAAAAAAATTAACACAACTGTACGAAATCACGAAAATATTTTATTAGAAAAACTTGCTAATTACTGGTTGTGTGAGTTTCGAAACTCTTTTTCTGCCACTACTGAACAAGTGAAGCAACTGAACTGACAGGGTTTAAAATAGACTGGCCTGCTGGGGGAAGGGGAGTGGATGGTTCAAAACAAACACTCCCAAGGTTATTGTTCTCTCACAGCGCTGTGCAAAATACAGTTCACATGTTAAAAGCGGGCATTCGGATTTTTGATGTTCGGATTATTGACGCTCTACTGTACACTAAAAATTTACAATCACACGCAGTGTTTAATGTTAATTATACACAATGTAGTGGTGACCAAGAACAAACAAGAAACTGTTATAAGCATTCAACAATAATGTTGGTGCCAACAGAGAGCGAGACCAAGCATATCTGCTCTCAACTGAGGACAGGAACTGACTGCCTGCTCCAAAATTGCTGATGGCAAACCCTACATAAATTACTCAAATGGGCACCCCCACTCTTATGATCGATGAAAAGGAGTAGGACGAGAAAACCAAATATGCAGTAGAACAATATTTTTAAATATATTCCCGCATAGAAAAAAACAACTAAATTGGCGCCTTGGAACAATGCCCCACATGGTCACAACCAACTCTTAAGTGTTTCAAATATTATGTTAACTCGACAAAACAAAACACCATCTGGGGTGCAGGGAGAAACATACATGAAATACAAGTAAAAGTAAGAACACTAAAAAATCATTAACCCACCGACTCGAAAGAAACCACGAGCTAGGCAGCAGAGCAAAACAAAAACATCCACATTCTGCTAGCTAATAAATGTTTTTCTCCTCAAGTTCTTTCATATATATACATGTATATATATATATATATATACAGGGTGGCGCAGAGAAACGGGAAATTTTGAAATAATCATAATTAACCAATTAATTGAAAACAAAATTTTTTAATGCTGAAAATGTGTAAGGCAAGAGTGGAAATTACAATACTCGTTAAGTTAAAAATCACTTTTTAAAAATCACATCATTTAAGTGCTGTCCATTATTTCTAACACATTCATTCAATCGGTTTTGAAGACTTATCATTGTGCGACGCAATGTGTCCACTGGGATGTTGGCGACGTGTTCTTCAATCTGAGTCTTGAGTTCAATAAGATTTCTTGGCCTAGTCTGGTACACAACGCTCTTTAGATGTCCCCATAGAAAGAAGTCGCATACTGAAAGGTCTGGAGACCGTGGAGGCCAAGCGATGTTAGCGTTCCTTGCAATTATGCGCTCTCCAAACAAACGTCTCAATGCAACCATTGACAGCCTGGCAGTGTGTGGGGTGGCTCCATCTTGTTGAAACCAGGTTTGCTGAATGTCAATATCTGGAAAAGCATGAAGCCGTGGAGCAAAAAATGTCTCCAGCATTTGAATGTAACGTTGAGATGTGACAGTTACAGTGGAACCATTTTCATCTTCAAAAAAGTAAGGTCCAATCACCCCACGACAAGACACTGCACACCATACAGTAACTTTGGGGCTGTGTAACGGACGTTGATGAAGTTCAGCGGGATTTCTGTGAGCCCAGTAACGCATGTTCTGCTTATTGACATGTCCATTTAAATGAAAGTGGGCCTCATCAGACATCCAAACATTTTCAATGAAGTTTGCGTCTTCATTGATTTTAGTCAGTAGCTGTTCACAAAACTGCAAGCGTAACTCACCGTCATTTGGTTTTAGAGCTTGAACAATCTGAAGCTTGTAAGGATGAAAGTGGAGGCCGTGCAATATTCTTTGCACGCTCCGACGGCCAAGTTGCAATGATGAGGCCATTTTTCGTACAGAACGACGCGGACTCCTTTCCACTGCGACTCGCACTGCTTCAACGTTTTCTGGGGTTCGAACAGTCACTACACGCCCACGAGGTTTCTTCTTTAAGGCCGAACCAGTCTCTTCAAAATTCCGAACCCATGTTGATATGGCATGTGAAGAAGGAACTCGACCGCGGGGAGGAATATCATAATGGCGTCGGAACACTCGTTGTGCAGCTGTTGCACTGTCGCCATTTTTGTAGTACGCTCTCACAGCGACTGCGCGCTCCGCACCACTCCACTGCTCCATCTCAACTAAATGTCCGTTACTACTTGGCGTCATGACTTCTGTCCCCCACTCCTATGTGACGCACAGGTATACCAACAACAACTTCAAAATTTCCCGTTTCTCTGCGCCACCCTGTATTAGGATTTCAGAGCACATTCGAGACACAAAACAGATAAACTACAGATCTGCAATAGCTGAACATGCTGACATCACGAGACACGCCATCGAATTTGATAAAGCCGAAACTGTTGCTAAAATTCCCGGGTATCAAAACAGGTTAATTAGGGAGGCAATAGAGGTTGTGAAACATCCCAATAATTTCAATCGAGAAGATGGTTTCAAACTTAGCAACATTTGGAAAGTTCTCCTGGCACGCGACTGCCAGGTGCGCGGACCAATCAGGGAGCAGCGTGATGACAATGCAGGGCAAGCAAGCTCCTCTGACTGGCAATAACCGTTAGTTTGAGTACGGACTCCAACTCGTACCTTCCCATGATTAAGGCTGCTGCAATGTCAGCCGGAACGTCGGGAAATAATAACCGATGTACGACGCGGCTCAATCCTGTAAGCCTAGATGATAAACTAGACACCAGCCGCGAAAGTCTGCGATCTAAAGATGCGTGATAAAGCTTTGGTCCTAGCAGAATATTTGAACATGAGGGAAAATATCATCAGTGAGAGCTCTTGTTACCTTGTTTTTTGCAGCTCCGGTGTAGTACTTCTTCTATTACTGGTCTATACTGTATTGTTTGAAGAGACATGGAAATAAGTGTCTCTCCAAAGTGATCCTTGTTGACAAAGTTTAATAGATTATGAAAAAATAATACCTTAAGTCAATAAATGTATTATTCAAATACAATGTACCGGTTTCGTTTATTCGTTCACACTATGACCTTCGTCAGCAAAATGTAATTAATAGGAAATGAAGTTGCAAGCTGATACTTAAATTTATAAAAAGGTTATGTTCAAAACTATTTCTAAAAAATGTTATCTACCTACTACTACTTACTTACTTACTTCGTTGGCCACACCAATCAAAGTCGGTTCATTGCCTCACTCTTTACCCTCTTCCATTGGTCTCTGTTGCTAGTCATGTTCTCGTTGGCTCCCAGTGTCTCCAGGTCTTTCTTGACTCCATACATCCACCTCAGTTTTGGTCTACCTAGGGGTCTCGTACCTTGGGGCTTCCCTTCTAGCACTGTCTTCACCATTTGATTACAATGGAAATACTAAACGGTTGGTGTTCAAATTACTATGCCGTATCATTACTCATGACAGATTACAATTCCCTTGAAGTAATTGTTGTTTACTCCAATTGCTTTTTTCTACAAAAGAGCTTCAAAAATTAAGGTTACAAGGGCTTGCACTAAAAAACTAAAATACCAGATCTGTTACAATTTTGGTTAATGTGGAAAAAATATTTCTTGAAAACAATTTGAAGTGGGAAATACCAATGTTGTGGACACGATGGATTGGTATAGTGAAAATTTTGACTTTTGAGATTGGGACGACTTACGTTATGTTCATATAATAACGTGAAAATTATAACTTTATGATCACGTTGCTGTGAAATTGTTAATTAGGTTCATCATCATCATCATCATCATAATTTCCCCTTATCCAGCTCCTGCCGGGTCGGGGTATTTATGGCACTTCTCCACTTTCCTCTTTCCTTCCACAATTCTTCTTCCACGATCTTGTCCCAGTCCAGATTTCTTTTTCTCACGCTGTTCTTCACTGAATCGATCCACCTTGTTCTAGGTCTTCCCCTTGCTCTCTTACCCTTGCACTTGGCCTCCAGCATCTGTCTTGGTATTCTATTTTCCTCCATCCTCTTTACATGTCCAAACCACCTTAGTTTATTCTTCTCAATTCTCTCATTTAGTTTTCCCATCCCTGTCTGGCTGCGTGGCTCAGGGGTAACGTTCTCGCTTGCTGAGCCCAAGGTTGCAGGTTCGAAACCTGGCACAGTCAGCTGGCATTTGAGGGTGCGCAAATGCGAGGGAGCCGTGTCAGTACATTTACTGGCACGTTAAAGATCCCCTTCGGGGCAAAATTCTGGCACCCCGGCGTCTCTAAAAGCCAGTGTAGTTAAAAGGGACGTAAAACCAATAACATTATTATTATATTTTCCCATCCCAACTTCCTTCCTAACATCTTCATTACTCACTCTGTTTTCCTTGTCTTACCTATCATACTTCTTAGGAATTTCATTTCACTGGCTTGGATTCTACTCTCTTGCCTGCTCATCAGGGTCCAAGTCTCAGCTGCATAAGTTAATTAGGTTTTGAGAATTTATTATTGTATGTTAACATTTTGTATTATTTTCATGACAGTGAGAAAGAAGATGATCTGGAGAGGAGGTTCGAACTCTTAAATCGAGAATTGAGGAGCATCCTGGCAATGGAAGGTAACACTCAATACTTAGTATTTCTTCTTTTACCTGAAAATCTGTTGGTGCTCTATAATACATAATGCTTTATTTTGAACAGACTGGCAGAAAACAGAAGAGCAGAAAGTGCGAGAGAACTTGCTGCTCGACGAACTTGTCACAATAGTCAACAAACGTGATGAGCTGGTTCATCACTTGGATTCTCAGGAGCGAGCGTGAGTATTTTTGTTCTCTATTATGCTAATATGTTGGGCTTGCTGTTGTTAATACCACCTATTGCTGAGGATTGGCGGCACTGAAGCAAATGATGCATTCATAATGAAAACTGTGTGTACAAAGTCTAGACAATAAATTGAGGCAAATACCGACATGCTACCATATTTTTATTCCAGGGGTACTTCCCACAATACTTGACCTCCTCGTTCAAGCCACTGACTGATTGATGCTAGTTCAACATACCCAAAAGGAAATTTAAAATTTCAAACCATGATTGAACAATCTTTTCTTTAATGTTATCAGAAGTACATACATCCTGAAGTATTAAAATTTACACTTACCCGTTGGGACAAGGAAGTACGTCTAAGAGCTAAGCAGACCCTGTATAAACCTACCTCCTACCAATCATGACGTATAGTCTGGAGACCTGTGTCATAAATAAGAGAGAAAAGAGTCAATTACAAGCATGTGAAATATAGTTCCTGTCCCAACACCCTCTCAATACGGCAGACACCTGAAGGTACCCCCTCTTAAGTTGGACTGGAGGGTTAAATGCCAAGAAATCGAGGGCAAGGGGTCAAGAACCACGTGAGGTGGTGGGTGGAAGACTGATTAATGAGGGTCATTTAACGCTGCTAAATGAGGTACTAAGGAGTAGGAAGTAATAAATATATTTTCAATTAAAAATGCAAAAGGGAAATCAGACAGAAAACTAGGCCCAATTAGGGTCCGGGAAAGATTACTGGGAAACCCTGTTAATAAAGTTAAAATTAAAAACAAACGGAGGCAAGACCTCGGGAAAAGATAAATTAAATTCACAATAGAGCTGAGGTTTTCAAGGAAATTAGTTTAGGAACGAGGACCGCAAGAAGAACACGCCATTCCCGTCCGAGATTCGGAAGATTTCTGTTTGTTGCTCAAAACAAATGCCGGTCGTAACCTAACAATCCACTTAATCCAAAACAACTCCATTAAAACAAATAACAAAAAACTATACAAGAAACATTAAATTCCCTTTCCCGATTACGTAATTGTCAATATAAGAAACCCCAATAAATGAATCACTGCCGATACGTAACCGGCAATCATAATAAATTCAAACGGCAAAAGGCATACAGAAAACAAGGAACATAATTCACATGAGAATGATACATTACAAACAAACTAAATGAAAATAAAATACTTAACAGACCGGCATTTCAGGCGGAACATAAATCTTCCCAATTAGATTGGGGTTATATATTTAATTTGGAAAGGTAAATTCGAAAACCCTAAATTTACAAATGCCTGTCTGTAAAATGAGAGGAAAATATGGTTACAAAAAACAAGATGTTCAGTAAAGAACATATAGCCTACTTTCTCCTAAATGTATGAGTATAGTTATAACTCGTTGTTATTATCAAAGAGTATTATTTATTTATTTTATTTACATAGTTTACGCCCACATTGGAGCACTTAAATCAATCCATATACACTACAGTCTTTACAATATTAGAGTTGTAATGGCTTCTCAACTTCCTCTTCTCCCAGAGCTTCTTTAATCTCTCCGACCTGGCCGCCCTCTCTTCATTTGTAATGGTGTACTGTTTTCGTTTGACTGTTTTTAATTTCAATCTTGTATCCCTACTTCTCAGAATCCTCTTCTCTTTTCTCTCTGCAATTTGTTCCATTGTAATATTTAGCTCGTCTAAATCATTCTGGACCTCAACGAACCAGTTGTTCTTGGTTTTACTTTTCCAAAAGAAATTGAATAATTGTTTCAGTAGTCTGGTGTCTGGTAGTCTTACTATGTGGCTGAAAAAAGCAAGTCTCCTTTTTCGCATTGTATCCACAATTGATTCATTTTCCCGATAGACTATTTCATTAGGCAGCAGTCTCCATTGTCCATTTACTTGATGTTTTTTATTGATAATTGTCCTGATGATCCTTCTGTCTATTTTTTGGATTTTATCTGTTGTTGCTTTGGTATTCATCTTAAACAGGGTTTCACTTGCATAAGTTGCTTCAGGTTTAACTACTGAACCATAATGTTTGAATTTGGCATTCATCGAGAGAGATTTCTTCTTATAAGTTGACCATGTGACTCGTTGTGCTTGTCTCAGTTTTGTTGTTCTGTACTCTATTGCGGCTTTCTCATTTAGGTTCCAAGTTATAGTTTCCCCAAGATACTTGAACTTTTTTACAACCTTAATTTGTTTATTATCATTTAGTTGAAGGACAGGAGTGTCCACCTCGAAGGTTGGCATAATCTCTGTCTTTTCAAATGAAATTTGTAATCCCACTTTTTCTGCAATGTTTTCCAGTTGTTCAATTTGGACTTTAGCCTCTTCCACACCATTTGCCAGTAGTGCAAGATCGTCTGCAAATGCCAGGCAGTTTAGTTTAATATTTCTACCAATCTTGATGTTTGGTTGGCATTTCTTTCTCCATTCTCTCATGACCTTCTCCAGTACACAATTAAACAAAATAGGTGAGAGACCATCCCCCTGCCGAAGGCCGGTTGTGATTGTAAATGGTTTTGACAATTCTCCTCTAAATTTAACTTTTGCTTTAGTGTTCTTGAGAGTCATTCCAATAAGGTTGATCAATTTCCTGTGAACACCAAATTCTTGAAGAGTATTTAGTAATGACTTCCGATGAATACTGTCATAAGCTTTTTTGAAGTCAACAAAAGTGATGACTAGGTTCTTACTTCGAGAGTATAATAGAACTATTCTTTGTTGAAGACCTTAGAAACGATTTACCTCTACCAAACGCCACAACCTAGATAAAAACTGCTACCATCATTGAAGAAAGAAAGATAAGAAGTATCTAAAGAATGTTATGGATCTGGAGACATAATCGACCGGACTGGCGGCGTGGCTCAGCGGTAACGTTCTCGCTTGCTGGACCGTATGTTTCAGGTTCGTATCCTGGCGCAGTCAGCTGGCATTTGAGGGTGCACAAATGCGAGGGAGCCGTGTTAGTAGATTTACTGGCACGTTAAAGATCCCCTTCGGGACAAAATTCTGGCACCCCGGCGTCTCTAAAAGCAACAGTAGTTAAAAGGGACGTAAAACCAATAACATTATTATTATTATTATTATTATTACATAATCGGCCTGACGCGAGCAACATCCAACTTTGAGTTGAGGCATGTCTTTACACGTCTGGCTGCGTATGACTTTCACAACCCTAATTGAATTAACAAATCTTTCCATGACCCTACAGAGACGTGTGTATACCAACTATGTGGATATTTTCGATTGCTATTTGGCTGAAATAGAAGTATTAATTAATATCCTGAACTAGCACCAACGGTAGAGTTCAGATACTATGTGAAATCGTTTTGTTCTTTACTTCAATTAACATTTTCAAATAACGCACAATAGGCTGTTACAAACCCTTTAAAATAGAAAGTAAAAATGTATCGTAGTATCATCTTGTCATTCTTCAAATTCGATGCGCATAGAATGCAAATGGTATAGTAATCAATGGAGCCCCACGTAGACTAGTCGAGATATCTAGTGGTGAAATATCTAACAATATAATCCTAACAGAGCGAGTGCATTCTAGCGGCCAGAAGAAGAAACTTTTCAATAAAATCTGGTCGGCGTGCCGTTACCTTTTTGGCAGCTAGATGTCTCGAGTAAATCTGCTGGCGAATTATGTTTTAATTAAATATATATTTTACACCATAATATGCACAATATAACGCTTAATTTTAAAACATCTGAGTCATTACAAAACAATAAACATATAAAATTTCAAGCAAAAAAACTAGCTCTGATCGGGTTTGAACCATAGGCATTTGAGCGATAGGCTAACGCTCTACCACTGAGCTAATTGTGTCAACGAATATCGTTCTATATAAAATGACTTACATAGAACTTGTTAGCAAATAGTGATTTATACTAAACGATTTCATCACTGGAGTATATTATTTATATATAAAGCATTTCATACAAAGTTTATTTATTTTATATCAGTACGCTATATTGCATGCAATACTCAAATTAGTGAAATATAAGTCAGGCACAAAATATCTGCTGCCATCTTGTCTTATTACTAAATCAGCTCAGCTTTTTAAAATCACGTCTGCACTATAGTATTACAAAATAAACTTTTAATTTCGAACGTGCCTCTTCCTTTAGAACAGTTAAAACGATTCTCGGCTCGATAATCGGAACTGGTGGGTCCCATGATATGGATTATAAAGTTTGCATAATTCGCACGGCCGCCATCCTGAAATCGTATGGCGGACGACCTTGTAGTTTGGTCACAAGACGCATCCTATACGAAGGTATGTTGTTACCAAATTTGGTAGAGATCGGATGATTTGGTTAGTCGTTATTTGATTTTACGTTTTGAACGTTTGAGTGGCCGCCATTCAGTTTTAGTAAAGATGGCGGCGATATAAAACATGACACTGAGGTGTCCTTTGCTAGTGCTACCTTTGTACCAAATTTCGTTCAATTCGCATTCACCGTGTTCGAATTGATAGGGGGGGACAGACATTCAGAGTACACACACTCACACACACACACAGACACACACACACACACACACACAGACTCACACACACACATACACACACACACACACACACACACACACACACACACTTTTTTTCGCCCTGTGTTGATCTCATAAGTCTACTTTCATTTTTTGCAAAAATCGAAAGTAGGCTAATACATCTTATTGTGGATACTCTGAGTTATATACTGCCAACTTTTGATTTGCACAATCTGTAGTCGTTCGCTATATCTGCCGATGTTTTAGTCCAATTTCCGTGACGTCGCCCATCCCTCAGTTGGTAGTATGAACCAATCGCGCATCGCCTCGCGTCGTCGGAATTAAGTGTCAACATTGTAACCTGTCCTCAAAGATAGTCCATTTGTAAGTTAGATTATGTCGCTCCAGGATCGCATCTGAAGTATTTCGTTGATTGGCCCACAAGTCTTGACTTCTTCTCTTCATTATATGTTACATTTCTTCCTCCTTCGGCTTCAGAAATTTTCTTGTCGGAAATGGTAAACTAGCAGTAGGAACAACACTAGGAATATCAAGGCATTACATTCCAAGTGAAGTTAGAAGGTTTATGGTTAGATAGACGTATGACAGGAGAATTGGACAGGAATTCAAAAGGTGAGGAGTGACTTGGGAAGAAAGGATCACTTTGCCTGTTATGTAATACCAAAGGTGTTGCAGTTCCTTAGATCAGCCCTACAGAAAACCAGGAGAGACAGGGTCAGGAATGAATATGTAAGGAGAGACATGCAGGTGAACTTGACCCTGTGTGAAAGGATGAGTGTGGCGAGATTAAAGTGGTTGGATCATGTGAAGCGGATGCATCAGACCCGAACTCCAAGCCAGTATTTGGAGATAGAGGTGCCAGGAAGAAGACCAATTGGACATCCTAGGAAGAGATGGATAGACCAGGTTTAAGGAATATCCCATGAGGAGAGGAGTAACATGGGATGCAGTGGAGAGGGGAAGGCTATACCCAGACAGGACTAAATGGGGGCATATCGTTCACAATGTTCCTACCTGGCTCGCTGGAAGGATATCCTGATGATGACCAGTTGGGAATTGAACTGGAAAACACTCGCATTCTATACATAGGCAATATACTTGGCACTACAGAGCCTTCGTGGCATAGTCGGCAGCACGCTGGCCTCTCACCGCTGGGTCCGTGGTTCAAATCCTGGTCACTCCATGTGAAACTTGTGCTGGACAAAGCGGAGGTAGACAGGTTTTTCTCCGGGTACTCCAGTTTTCCCTGATGAGGGAATGAATCTCGCCACACTCGTCCTTTCACCCAGGGTCAAGTTCACCTGCATGTCTCTCCTTACATATTCCAGCAACACTCTCCACTATCATTTCATTTGTCATTCATTTATTCCTTGCCCCATGGGAGTGGGACAGGCTTCGGCAGCCGGCACAGTTCATATCCTCGCTGCTAAATGGGGTCTTCATTCATTCCATTCCCTGACCCGGTCGGTCGACTGGAAGCAGGCTGTGGATTTTCATTTTCACTTGGCACTATAACTATTTCAATCACATTAGTAGTATATGAATTGAAAGAAAGAAAACAAATTTAGCACCCGAGGTGAGACTTGAACTAGCGTCCCAGTGATTACTGGGCCCGAACCTTACCGGGTGAGCCACGCGTCCTGCTCAAACTTGGTAACATCTTTACTGGATATGAAACGCTCGGAAAACTTCGAAGTCGATTTTCTCGAGAATTTATAAATATGGCACCGAACGGCTTTGGGAAATTATTGTTCGAGGTCTGAACTTTACGTACCCGAAGCAGGAAAAATTACAAAAATCCGATTGCCGTAGGGTCCCATTGTTAGCCAGACACAATTGTGCCTTCAATACGTCACAAAGAGGCATACCAGATCGCACTGATATCTCGATTTTACATTTTGAGTGACATTCCCCCTTCTTCCCATGGACCCTTCATATGATACCACTGGTATTCTATATAATACAGTATTTAAAAAGAACTTGTCCCTTCATGTAGGTTTTTAAGTGATTTACATTTCCTACTTATGTTTCAGGATTGAAGATGATGATGAAATCGAGAGAGATTTAACCAGAGCGGGAATGCCACAACAGAATCGAAATTGTATTCTTCAATGAAAAGTTTTTTGAGAGAGTAAGTATTTGTAATACCATTCTATCTTGTGAATGTATATGCTACAGATAGTGATGTTCATTGAGCTGTCAAGTCGTTTCTGATTATTGCTTGTTGGTAACTAGGCAATTAGCCTAAAGACAAAGGACACCATTGCAAACCTGGGATGAAAATAGAACAGTTAGATATTTCCTGGACAGTTCTGTAATACTGGTATCAGAAGAAAATAGTTTAGTTCTTACAGTTATTGTTGTTTTAAGGGACGGAACAGCAAGGTCATCTGCCCCGAAATATTTTCCTTTCATAGGTACATTGACTGGTACATGCTGGAGGAAATCGTCAGCAGCATTAGAGCTGCGGCTTAAGTGCGTGTGTGGGGGGGCTCGGCGGTCAAGCTGTTGGGCTCTCACCAAGGCGGACCGGGTTCGATTCCCGGTCAGTGCATGTGAGATTTTCAAAGTGAAATGCCATGTCCTCTGGTTCGGATTCCACGTAAAAAGGAGGTCCCGTGGCTCATGATCGCATGATTAACGGTCGCGTAAAACTAAAAGCTTCCTTCCTTAAGTGTAGGCTGAAGTGTTCTCACCATTGGTTCAAGATGTCCCGTCTGTCAGTGAGGTTGGTATTATTGTCGTTTTATGGTTGAAAGAACTATCTGTTGTTGTTGTTGTTTCCTATGGCTAGCCCGGATTCCAATCCATCAGCTTTCTTGCGTTCCAATAGAGTTGTGTAAGGTTTCCAGGAGTTCTAGCAGTCACATCAAGTTTGTTGCAATGTAGCAGCTGCCCCTTATCCATTTTACTTCCAGGTTCGTGACAAAGTGTGCATTCTTCAGATTCCAGGATGTTGATTCGTTTCAGATGAGCTGCAAGGCAGTCGTGGCCAGTGTTAAGTCTGAAGAAGGCTACAGCTTCTCTTCTTGGTGTTAATTTATATTGATCCCATGTAGCATCAATGTCTTTCCATAATTTGGTTTCTGCTGTTTTCTTTGCCATTTCTTCATACCTGTTTTTGATAGTATTTTTCAAGATCCTTTTTGCTGACATAAAATCAGTCTGGCTGACAGGTTGTTGTAGTGTGGTACCTTTTTTTGCTAATCTGTCTGCCTCTTCATTTCCTGCTATTCCAACATGAGAAGGGATCCACTGAAATGAGATCTGTTTGTGGAGTCTTTAAAGGGTTTTTATCATACAAAAAATTACTTTAAGTTCTTTATTTTGGGGCTTATAATTTGACGAGATGGCTTGGATGGCTGCTTTTGAATCTGTAATGATAACGCATTTTTGATAATCAATGTTTCTGCCTAATAACTGATGGAGTGCATGTGAAATTGCTCTTATCTCAGCATCAAAGTTTGTTTTGGCCTACTGGGAAGTAGAGTGAGAAGAGAGATGAATGTATTCCTGCTCCAGTTCTATTTTCTTTGTCTTGTGAGCCATCTGTAAATATTTTTAGCCATTGGTTAGGTGGATATCTTTCTTCTATTGTACAGAGGGCCAGTTGTTTTAGATCTTGTGGTGAAGAGTCTTTCTTGCAGACCTCTTCTAACAAAGTAAGATCTGTAGTCACTTGTATATATTCAATGGGGTTGACTGGCATACAGAGTGGATCAAGTTTTATTTGCAGATTGCTCTTATTGATATATTCTTTGGCGAGACTTAAGGGATCTTTTTGTGTTTTAAGATTGGGGCTAGAAACTGTTTTTTTGATCCATGTCATTTGAGGTAGTCTTTGTATACTGAGATATGCATTGGCTGTTTGATGTTTCATCTCTTCTTCTATTGGTAAGTTGTGGGTATATAATTTCAAGGCGGTTATAGGTGTGGGTTTTATTGCACCTGTTATGATTCGTAGGGCATTATTCTTGCGCCGTCATTGAGGGGAGGGAGGGTTTGGTTAACCCGAGGCCAAAGTGGCCTGAAGTCAATTTAACCTAGTACTATTCTATTGCGCTCAATAAAACATGGTTTCGAACAGCAGTAGGTAAAAATAAGATATATATTTCCGAAGGGAAGTGAAGTACAATGCCGAAAAGGCCAAGGGAGGGAACACTTGAAAAACACTCCTGCGTTTAAGAAAAGGGGAGGCCAACATTTATCCCATTATCAATGGCAACGCCGCATTATCAACTGATCACATTTCGTGACTACATTTCACTAATGACTTATTCTTTCATGTAAAACACTTTCCAAATAATAGCCGAAACTATTAACATCTTTAACACCAAGTGATATTTATTACATATTTTCGAATACCATTCCGAGAATCATTTTGTAAACAGCATGGATGCTGTGCTTCAGCGGCCATTTAAAAAAAAAAAAAATGCCATCTATGACAAGCGAAAGACAAAGGGCCGTTTGTCATTTTTAAACTATCTGGTTCCCATAACCAAAATCCTGACAGTTACATTATAAAACTTTAAGTTATTATGATCTTGTTACATAAGGATCGAAATCAGAATTATCAATTTTACCGGGAATGTTCGAATCTTCAGGACCCTTAACCTACGCATGCGCTGCACCCTACATTTTAAGAGGCTTGTTCCCTAATAAACATTCGGTAAATGAATAAATAAATCATCATGGGCCCACTTTAAATAAAGGAGAAAGAAATTGCACACATAAATAAATAAAATATCTTGAACAAAATATGCTCGTAACAAGCCAAAGAAACTAAAGTTTGTTGCATCATTGTGCAGCGCGAGGGTCAAACGTCACTTGCCCTCAACAAGCTAAGCTAAGAAATATCAATCATTGTCCGGAATGCTGCAATCCTATGCCGGTCAGCAACGAGTTCCCACATTTAAATATATCAACAGTTTTACCTTTTTTTATGGCCTAAGTAGAATATGGCCCGAGGCTGCCACTCACGTCCTTTTATAGAAATTCACATCATGCAGTTTTAATTATTTCGGCAGTGGCTCCGAGACAGGCCACGCCACAACGTCTTGCCTCTACAGAATCACATCGAGAAGTCTCTTCTCCAAGCTTGGCTTGGCTTCATGACAATCCGGCAGCCAGCTTGCGCATGCCCAGATCTCATTTTTTGAACCAGTAGACAACTGAAGATCGGCCGGCACAACTTACATTGCCAACCTCATGAATTAATTTGTCTCTAAGACCTTTATGGCCGAATCAAATTTCAGAACTCAAGTTAGCTTGGCAACACGATCAGCACAGATGTGTCAACCACTGATTGGCTATCCAGTCTAGTGTTAATTTAATTAGAGAGCGCCAAATTTATAAACATCAACAATGCACAAAACAATCAACAATGGCTACATTCTCCCAAATGTAGACCAGCAATTTGTTTATATATTTAGTAATCAAATAATTTTATATGAATGTTCCTTCCTTCCTCTTGATCCAGAAATGATTATTTATCACATTAATGACCAGGGGAGCCGACAGAAGAAGGGGGGGGGGGTCACATGGGGGCGGCGGCGAGGGCGGCATGGGGCGGCGGCGGGGCACAAGGGGGGGCGGCGGTGGCGAAGTATTGTGAGTCGAAACCAATCGGCTCAATTCTGACACCTCTCGAGGCGATCAATGTTTGACTGGGGTGCTGTAGAGAGTACTTCACTGCCATATTTTATGATAGGTTTGATGTAAGTATTGTAGGTTTTGTTGAGTGTGTCTTGAGTGCTCCCCCAAGTAGCTCCTGCTAGTCTCTTCAGTAATTTCATCCGTTTGCTTACCTTATCCTCCACATGTTTTATGTGTTTGGTCCAGTTCAGCTTCTTGTCCATGATGATACCTAGGTACTTTGTACTTTCACTTTTTGGAAGGTCTTGATTACTAAATTTGAGACTAAAAGTTGGATTGTGGTGTCTCAGGGAGAAAAACTGGTATACTGTTTTGGAAGTATTGATTTCCATATTATTGTTTTCAGTCCAGTTTTTGAGTTTTATAAGTGCCTGGTTCATTCCGTGTTCAAGAAGCATTTGCTGATTTGGGCTGTTACGTGCTGTGGTCCAAATGATAACATCGTCTGCAAACATGCTGATATTCACATTACTTACTTTCTTTATTGTGTTTGGAAGATCGTTGATGTACACATTGAATAAAGTTGTGCTTGATACAGCTCCTTGTGGGAGGCCTAGTTTTGATTGCTTGCATCCTGAAGTTTTGTTGTTGTAACGAACATTGATCATTTTTTGTGAAAGGAATCTTGAAAACCAGTTTAACATACATCCATTTACTTTGAAGTTGATAAGTTTCTTTAGCAGCATGTTTCACCATTCAGTATCATAGGCTCCTTTAAAATCGATGAAATCTGCAAGAACTGTTAAAGGCTTCTTTAACAGCTTGTGTAAATCTCATTATTTGGTGGGAGGAGGACCTGTTTTGTCTAAACCCTGCTTGTTCTTCTGATAGAAGAGATTTTGTTTCCAAGTACCAATTGAGTCTATTTGTAATCATCCTTTCTAGAATTTTTACCAGAATGGAGGTAAGTGCTATAGGTCGGTACGAGGGGACTTGGTTTTTTGGCTTGCCTGGTTTTAAGATTGGAATGATGGTTGCTTTAGTCCAGTCTTTAGGTAGGTTATCATTTGATGTCCAAAATTTGTTGAATATGTGTAGCAGTATGTTTAGAGCAGATGGACCTAAATTTTTTATGAATTCTGGGAATATCTCATCTGGTCCTGGTTGTTTTCTGACTTGTGTGTTCTTTATTGCTAACATTAACTCTTCCATTGAAAATTTATTGTTAAAGATATCATCTGCATTATTTTTCATGAAAATTTATTGTTAAAGATATCATCTGCATTATTTTTCATGAATTTTTTGACTATTTTTTTGAGAGTCTTGTCTTCTTTCTTTTTCTGTTTTGACAGTCTAATTGAAGTGAAATGTTTACAGAAGTGGTTTGCTATTTTATGACAGTCTGTAATTTCCTTATCATTTATCATAATAGGATTCAAAGGAGTGACTACGTGTTTGTTAAGAGAATTGATAAGTTTGTGAGCTTTATTGCTGTCTGTCCTAGTCAACTGTTGTTAAAAATGTGTTCCAAGATTCTCTTTTTGATATTGTTATTGCTTGTTTTAATTTTGCTGTTGCTTGTCGCCATTTCCGTACATAATTTTGATCCTGAGTTAGTTCAGCTGTTCTTCTTGCTTTGTCTCTGGCGCACTTAAGATTGTTCAATTCAATGTATTGACCTACGCGGGAAGTCATCAACCCACCAAGAGTATTCTGGTAATAGCGGACATGTATAAGGGTTTGTTGGCCAAAGCATTAGATAAAGATGTAATGATAAAAGGGGTTGACTTTACAAAAGGTCGCATAACAATTTAGCAAACATGTGGAGGACCAGACAATATCACTGTTACCAAGTAAGGAGGTCCAGGAAGGCATAAAGGACACAACACAAACAATAACTAATAATAAGATATATTATCAAATAGGTGGCACATAAAGTAAATATTCAAAGATGGCACACAAATATATGAGAAACACTGGCACAAATTTACATAATTGAAGAAACACTCGCATGGAATTAACACACGTAAGGCTTGAGCCTAAAACACATAAATTGTCTTGAACGCAGCTGCAGATCAGTACATCAAGGAGCGGCATGCAATACAAGGCGGTTCCAAAGAATGGTATAGTTTAAATATGCAACACAAGTGGAGTTGCAACAAATAATGAAAAACCAGGTCGCATGGAACGAGAATGTGTCGTCGAACCAAGACTGACTTACAGTGATGCGCCGATACCGTAAGCCCAAATTGAATTGTTAATTAAACAAATTATGTGTGAAACGCAGGAAGTCAAAGTAGTTGATGTCATACAAATACCGGGATATGCCAATCACACGGTATTGTCACAATAGTAAAGTAGTTGAGCCCAGTGTCAACCTCCATTTCAGTGATGGTGCAGGAAGATAGTGCATGGCCTTGTAGCACATGCCTCAAGACAAACGATGAATTACTTATCACACGAAATAAAATCATTATTCGTACGCGTGATGACAAATTGTTAGGCAGTAGATGAAGATCAGAATTAAACAAGTTACAACAAACTATCCGACGCCGTGGATTGAAGGATTCGTCAACATGTCGCGTAGCGATAACAAGCATGGTCTGATGAGACCGAAAATCACCAAAAATGTCACTGCCCTAACAAAATATGAATCATGTGCAAGGACATGATCACTAAGCACGGTTACTATGAAGATAGCACCAATTATAGAAGTGATTAACTGGATATTCGTCGATAGATCACAACCAGTGTCAAAGCACAACATTTGGTCATGGCTACAAGCTTAAAGAACGAAGAAGAAAAACGTGATTGGTCGCTACAAACAGCAAGGAGGCCTCTGATAGGCTGAAAGCAGCCAATCACAGCAGAGAGTTCAAAGACAAGTCAAAGAGAATACAAAGAGAAAGAAGAAGAATCAAAGTGGCCAACTTAGAATACCAAAATACCTTCTAAGCAAAAATATCCCACTGGAAACACCGGCAGTGGGAATACAACATGTAATCAAAACAAATGAATCATGACGACTAACCAACATAAACAAAACAAACTTGACAATGAATAAATACAATGAAGATATGTACAACCACACAGAGTGGAAACAAATAGGGATACACAAAACTGGTTTGCCAAGACAGTGGCCGAACCAACGTGTTTGTTTTTAAGAGAATTGATAAGTTTGTGAGCTTTATTGCTGTCTGTCCTTTAGTCAACTGTTGTTAAAAATGTGTTCCAAGATTCTCTTTTTGATATTGTTATTGCTTGCTTTAATTTTGCTGTTGCTTGTCGCCATTTCCGTACATAATTTTGATCCTGAGTTAGTTCAGCTGTTCTTCTTGCTTTGTCTCTGGCGCACTTAAGATTGTTCAATTCATCTGACCAAAAAGGTTTATTTTTGTTTGGGCACCTCTGGGTATGCACAGTTTGGCTATGTCTTTTATGGCTGTAGTAAATTTATTCAGGATGATGTTAGGAGGTGCATCAAGATCAATTTCCGACATTTTAGTTTCAAGTTTGTTTCTGAAATTTTCCCAGTCTGCCTTTTTAAAGTTCCACCGAATCTTCTGGTCTGCACTTTGAGCAGATTCACTGTATGATGTAATAGTAAGAAGGGACATTCTATGTCCACTGCCTGGATCTTCGAGTACTGATCGATGACTGTGGTTTGTAAGATCTGTTGAGACTAATATGAGATCTGGGTTAGTTGTGGAACCGGAGTGGTGAATGAATGTTGCTGGGTCTTTGTCACCATATAATAGCTTGAGAGAGCTACTCTCTATAAGGTCTTTTATTGTTTTACCAGCTGAATTTGTGTAGTTGTAGCCCCAGACTGAAGAAGCTGCATTGAAGTCTCCTATAAAAATAGTAGCTGTTTTGATTTCTAGAAGGTGAAGATTCAGATTTTTATTGTTTGGAGGACTGTAAACACAGAATATTGTTATTTTCTTGTTGTTGATCCATATGGATAATTCGATAATTTCTGATGCATCTGTTGGGTCCATTTCTTTTACAATTCTGAATTTTGACATGATGTTGTTCTTCACTGCTGCAAATATTCCACTTGCTATTTGTCTTGTTTTGAAGAGAGTGTAGATGGTATACCCTTGGATCTTTAAATATTGTATGTTTTCAGGTGTAGTGTTGGCTTCATTGATTAGAAGGATGCCTATATCTCTGTCTATCATGATTTTCTTTACTTCCAAGAGTTTCTTTGTTGATAGACCACCTGCATTCCATTGCAGTATTCTTACTTCGTGTTGTTTTGCTCTGAAAAGAGCAGTTTTATTTGTTTGCATTTGCTTGCTCATGTTTCTCTATTCTGGAACGTTTTTGCCAAAATTGTTACTCGTTTAGCACCACCCAGGGGACACGAACAGCTTAAGGTATGCTGCGGACGTGAGTAACTTCATCCCCCTATCTTGCGTCCATTATATAGCTCACTTATAGCCTTCCGTCTCTGTCTGCAACGATTTGGTGATATCACAAAGAAAAGAAACCTTTGTTCCCTCATACTGGCCAAGGTTAGTTGGTTGTAATTCCCTTTTGTCCCTCTCCACAACTGACACCCAACAGAATGCAATCGTGGGTATTACTCACTCTTTTTTATTTCTTATACAACACTCATAATTTCAAAAGATAGTCTCAGACAACTAAACAACGAATTGCCATATTACTGGGCAGTCATCCAATATACTCTCTTAATATACTTGCGACCTCCCACAAGCAGTCTGTCTGCTCACAAGATAACTTATTTGCACATCATCTCATTTTATTCAACTGATTTTTGTGAGTTAAGCGGCATCTTCACAGGTCAACTGTTGAAAATACAGCTGTAAGTATTACTCAACTCTGTAAGTGGGAGAATCGTGATGGTGCAGAAGTCAAGCTGGTTGCCTCTCTCTCCAAGGTGATTAAGTTAATGCCTGTGAGATTTTCAGAGTGGATTGTCACATCCAGTGGTTCAGATTCCACATTAAGGAGGAGGTCCCATGGCGTAAATTTGCAAAGTTAAACTACAAACTTGCATTTGTTTTTTCTACATGTGTGTGTCTCTGATGTACTTGCCCCTTTATTTCCTTTCTAGCTTGGAGTTCATTAAGATATTTTGAAACTTGTGTAATATCTTTTCTTTCCTCTCTGTCCACAACCTAGGTTCTAGCTGCAAGCAATGTATCCTGTGACAAAGCATGTGTTCGTTTTATTACCTTCAAATAACTGGTACAGTTTGTGAGTATCTGGAGCGAATGTGTGTGCTGATGCAGGGAACCTGGACATGGGCTCCGGTTTCCCTGTCTATTCTTCTGTTGCATGGCATACATATACAATTCTTGTATCATGTATGCTTTAATTAATCGGTGTGCTATGGACTCGGTAAATTGACAGAGGAGACAATATTCCCTTTTCTGCTTATTAAATTATTTCTTTCTTATCTTTTGAAGTTCACAGATTATTTCCACAAAGCAATTGCAGTATTTCATGATAAATAATATTGTTAGATCTGAGTAATTGTAAATTACAAATTGTCAATTTCAGTGGTGTAGATTATAATGCTATTCTGTTTTACACTCATTTCCACCTCATTGAAAGCTTTCTATAATGGTTCAACATTATCATTGTTTCTTCTTTACATACCTAATGTACCTTTATATCTAAGACAATCTTTCTAACATATCATAAACTTGACCTTTCTCTATAGTTCTTGTATGTGCCCCACTTTTCCATCCTCTGTGGTTAGCTATTTCTGGGTGTTGTAAGATGTATCCTGCAAACCTCTCTCTCTGATGTCAGTACATACCTCAAACATTCTCCTCCCACACTCGCCATAATACCTCTTCATTTTTTACTCTATTCATCATTTTCTTATTACATTACATTGCATCAACAATTAACTTCCATGGCGTGCCAAGCTATTTACAAGAATATATAAATAAACTCAGAAATCACATTAAGAATAAAAAGCCTTTTTCTTATGAATTATGTTTGGGATTAATATTTTTGTGCAAGCACTCTATTATAATGATGCCTTTGTTGCACAATCTGAAGGCACGCTCTACTTTTCTTTGTGCCATTTGCATTGCAATCAATTTATTCATATTCAAAATGAACTTTGTCCAGTGCCATCATACTCTCAGGCGTCTTCAACTATACGCAAAGGGATTGGTAGGGTCCTAGTCATGCACGACACGCCTTGCCTTATCCGCCAGCTGGCTTATGAGGCCTACACATTACATGGTAGTCACATTATCCAGGGTGGTCTTCTAGGGATTCCTTCAGTGTTCACCACAATTATGCCCACTGCTGGTGCAGTAATTTCATAATTTCTTAAACTTCACTACAGTACCATCATCCTTCTTTTACTGTGTAATTCACTAAAACACAAGTCATTTCAGCATGGTACTCACCAAATTTGTAAAATAAACAGTGAACTACCCAGGCATTCTTTGTAATGTATAGTGACTTTTTATCAAACAATGTCAATCAGTCAAGAATATCAATTGAGTGATGACGGTCGATCGAAAAGTGCTGGCGAAGACTGTTACTGAAGTAACAAAATTAAGTGAATTTGTTGGTGCTTTATAAATAAGACAATCAAACTATAAACAACATTCATGAACACTATATTCATGTTATCTGCCTTTATACATGAAGAACACTTATTTACACTTATGGATTTACTCTAAACAGTATTGTCAAAATCAAAATAGAAGGATCATTATGGGGCTGGAGAAAGAAAGAATTGAAACTAAGATGTGGGTGCAATAGAAAAGGATGTAACAACTTTTTTTAAATGTTCTTTAATGAGTACAGGCAAAGAAACAAGATTGAAAGTGAGGCTAAAAATGATAGTAGACAGTAAAACAGAGTAGCATAGTTGCCTTCTTGAGTAGAGAACCTTTTACCTGACATCAGCCACCTGCAGTGAGAAATTTGAGGGATTACTTGTGTTATTTATTGTATTATTATATCGAATGATTGTCAAGTACACAAAAAAGATATCTATAATCAAATGTTATTGTCCAAATTTGACAACCAGTCCAGAGTACCCGGAGTCGCTTGGTGTAGAGTCCTCAGATCACCATCAAATGCTCAAAGTGAGTACTCCTTGACTGCTCCCCCGCTCTGCAGTCGCAATCAGCAAATTAACGGAAACCCCACTTCTTCAAGGTGTAACCACACCGCCCCTGACCCGTCCTAATGCGGTTGCTCGTTCCAGCGTTGTCAACACTTCGAGGTCACATCAAAAGTATAGATATTTTCTTAATCAACCCAGGGTGGTTTTTGTGATTTCAAACGAGTTGTTGGTGGATCGTGCAGTGCATCATACAAGGGAGAATTCATATGAGAAGTAATTTTCTTAAGCAATTTTACCATAGCAGCTTTCCTCCGTAGATCTTGTGGGGAAATATTAGCTAGGACTGGTAACCAATGAATGAGAGTAGATCTAACAGTACCAGTGACAACTCCCATGACTTCATTGAGCAGTACATTAACACATGTTGAGTGGGCACTGTGGTCCCACTCAGGAGGGCAATATTCACCAGTAGTATACACAAGAGCGAGTGCTGCAGAGCGGAGAGTATTTGCGTCCGATCCCCAACTACTTCCAGCAATCTTCCAAAGGAGATTCATTCTTGAGCCAAGTTTCTTAGATGATTTGATGCAGTGTTGTTTGAATGTCAAGGACCGATCCAAAGTGATTCATAGATAGATTGGATTGTAGTTATGGGGTACTTCAATGCCGTCAAAGGGCACACTTAGTTTCTTTTGGGCTTCTTTATTATTTAGATGGAATGAATTATGGTGATTTGGTGATAACTACCAACACATTGAGCAGTTCTCTTTCGAAACCTTTGCTGCTGCTTTTGCTGATAGAGGGCATGGGCCAGCTAGGCTTGGGCCAGATTTATGGCTTTATGAGCTTAAGGTGCTTTACTCTTGCAGGCAACTATAATCATTGTGTGCAATAGTTACACAAAGAGGTTGTCGGGTGAAAAGCAGCACAGCATTCTTGTATATGCAGTACATGGCTGTTTTAAAGAAACATACGTGTCAGCATGTGCTGATCAACAAAACCAATACAGAGGATAAATCTATAGAGGAAAACACAACAACTTGAATACACAGTCAGTGGGCAGGAGGATAAAGGACAAACACAATGGCAGGCAGGTGCAAGCATAGGGAGAGAAAAAATGGGGGGAAAGAAACATGAAAAAAGGACAGCATTGGAGAGCTATCAGTTGGATTGATGGCATGAATGCCCACTTTTGAAGACGGCAGTGTGCGTGACTCTGAAGATAATTTTAGTTATTTTATGTGTTTCTACTCTTTCCTTATTATCTCTCCCTCTGGCTGTCGTTGTGTTTGTCCTTCAACCATTGATTGACAATAAAGAGAATTGGTCTAATTGAGATGTACTGTAGTTTAAATCAGTGATGCACTACAATTTGGTTGTGGATGGCTTTGTGCTGTAAACTGTACCTTCTTGCCATGGCTGATTCAAACCTAATTTAATAGCTAAGATTAGTGATTGTGCTCTAAAATGAATTAGTTGGTATTTACAACTTTAATACAATATTGGACCACTGTAATCAATTATACATTGCCTTAGCCAATTTAGTTCTTCTATTTTGCCAATAGGTTTTCATTCTCTCAGATATAGCATACTAATTACTAGAGTGTGGATTTGTATGCAAAATCCTTTTTATATATATATCTCTAGTTTTCAAAAATATTACACTTATACAGTACATATTTAGAGGCAATTTGACCTGTATTTGAAAGTACATAGAAAGGTATATTCTGGTAGAAATGATTTTTCACATATATTTTTAATTTTGTAAAATTATATTACCTCATATAAATTGTGTGTCCCATTCAGTCCGAAGTCGTCGGATTTTTTAAGAGCGTTAAAAATCCTTCAGTATGGAGGGGAAGTTAAGCGGTGGTCCCATGTCATAGATTTATGGCATGCAAAAGATCCTTCCACAGACTAAACTTCTGTGGAGCTGAATTGTTAGGTTAGATTTCGTCGGAACACTCTATCAAAGTTCCAACGTTCACCACTACGTATCATTGATATCTGGTATCGAAAGTTGGAACTACTTGAAATAGAACGGAACTTGTAGCTCACCCTAAGGGTGTCCACTGGAAGCAGCTACAGACTCAGGCGAGCTGAACATGCCTTCGGACACTCCCGGCTCTAAAAGCCATACGATAAATAAATAAGCGCATAAGTCATTGATAACATCTCTTCAGTCCATTGGGTATAAATACAAAACTAGCATGCATTTGTGTGTTTATGGGAATACCTATGCATGTTGTGAAATAATATTGTACAGTTAAGGAAAGAGAAACTAAGGAATCACCACTGAGTTTAGAAAATCCACTCGACAGTAGGCATATATTATCATATTATTACTGAGGGTTTCTTAACTCTCACAATCAAACTGAGATTCGTTGTTGTCAATTTGCTGGAAAATTGGCGAATCTTTTAAGATTAAAGAAGGAACACAAGTTTACATTTCCAATTTCCAATTACCAACTTTTAATAATAGTATTTATTTTTTATTATTATTATTTTATATTTTATGGCCAATATTGGACCACTGTAATCAATTATACATAGCCTTAGCCAATTTAGTTCTTCTATTTTGCCAATAGGTTTTCATCATCTCGGATGTTAACTTCTTGTCTGCAGCAGAGAACACCCTTCCTTTAGCTCTTTTATTAATTTTGGTTGGTAGTCTAATACATTATGTAAGTCTTTTCTGTCAGTTTTATTCTTTATTTTAATAATAATAATGTTATTGGTATTACATCCCTTTTAACTATTGCAGTGGGTTCCATCTACATTAACCCCTAGATTGATGGGTTGCCTCCTCTGCCAGCTCCACTGTACTTAATTTTACTTCTCCGTATTTGCTGCTTTACTAATGCGCCTGTAAGTTTCATCATAAGTTACAGCTTCAAATGGAGGTTTGCCAACCAAGTACTCGTAACAAAGAACTCCGAGACTCCGTAAATCCTCTTTCTCATCATGCGGAAGACCTCTGGCCATTTCTGGAGGTAAATAATCCAATGTTCCGCGCAGACTATCACGTCTCGAAGAAGGGGCATGTTCTGACCACCCAAAATCTGCTATTTTCAATTCTCCTTTTATACCAAACAGTAGATTTTCAGACTTTATGTTCGACCCTGACTATTATATGTCGGAAAAATGTACTATAATGAGGTTCATTATAACACTATTTTTCACTATGAAACAGTTTCTCCCACCAATCAGAGCTCAAGAAACAGTTGTTTGACCAATTAGATAATTAGATGCGCTGAGTTCCACGGCCTTCTAATTTAAATTTCACTGCCTGGCCTAGTGTCATAGTAGGGTAATCGAGGAGGCCATGGTCAAATACAAGGCATTCTCTGCGTCTCATGCGCTCTGTTCAGTACATAAAACTGGCGAAATCTCGACAGATATTTATGAATATTTATGTTTGAACATAAAATAGTTATAATAATTATCGTCGAACATAAACAGTCGTATGCAACTCGCCTATAATGGTAATTAAGACACTCGTATGGAAATTATAAAACTCGCATACACTCGTTTTATAAACATACTCGTGTCTTAATTATTGCTATTATAGGCTCATTGCATAATGTACTATTATATCTCTATGAATAACTTTCTTACTGTGACAATAGTGAAGTGCATCAGCAAGTTGAGCAATATATGCAGCAGTTCTAAGTTCAGTGAATCTCTTGTTTGGTTGAGATTTGAGTTCCTTGAACAATTCTCCTTTTGGTGCAAACTCAAGAATTAAATAAACTCTGCCATCATCAGGGAAGTAACCGAACATCTTCAATATATTTGGATGCTTCAAATGCGACTGAATTTCTATTTCCCTTCTGAGTTGGTGAGCAACATTTGCTTTCTGAATTTCAGATTTGAAAAGTACTTTTAAAGCAACAAAAAATTTGGAGGTCTTCTCTCTGGCAAGATAATCATTGCCAAATTTTCCTTTTCCCAATGCACGACCTATATCAAAATCTAGTAATGTCCACCGTTTCCCAGCTGCTTGATCATTTGAAAATCCCATCATGTCATCTGGTGTAGATGCCACATGTTTGTTATCATTAATTTTAATGGAAGAGCTAGTATCACAGGATAGCACAACATTTGTAGATATCCGTATTGATAGATGAATTCAAAGTTTAAAATATACGCCAATCAATACTTACACAAATATATCTAGCTGGAAATTGTGTTGCTAGTGATGAAGCAGTTTGTGGAGTCCAACTATCACAGTTAGGCTTGGAATTATTTGAAGATTTAGTTTTCATACTGTCCTCTTGAACATTTGTCCCCTTGAAAGGTGAGGTGAGGAGTGGAGACGAGAGGAGTAACTGTCTACATAGCAGTGTTGCAATGTATGCTGATACAGCAGCGAGCACATGGTTTGACTCAGTGTTCTACTGTGTCTTGACTCGTCACGGTCATTAGACCGCAAGGCAGGGGAGTTAACTTCTCCAGTATTTGTGTCTTCCTGCAAGCCTCTTGGAATGTTATGAGTCATGATCTGCCTCAGTGGCAACGCAGCATTTCCCCACTTGCTAGCTTTGACAGCTGTCGCCGTTCATTATTGGTAATACAGAGTATAGCGTAGATATTTACTTTCATGGCTATCATAAATTCACGTTGCAATAATGCAACAGTTTTTATGGATTTTTTGCATACAAATCTATGCTCCACTAATTGGGATAGGACCCTTCTGGATTATCCATCATAGCAATACAGGGTGTTAGGCAATATTGTAACATGAGGGGTGCCATAGAATTGCATTTGAAACACCCATTTACCAACTACCTACATTTTATTTTCTATTACTGAAACAGGTGATGGTCTGCTCAGCACAGCACGGACATGTAAGCTGACAGAGTATGCTTCCTCATATTCTAGAGTCTTGCATACCATTTATTGTTGCACTTCATGGTTAGACTACTCTATTCCCTTACACCCTGTATGTGGACTGGTGCTGAATTTGACCTATTGTTATAAACCAAGTTTTGTAATGACTGACATTAGGGCAACCAAATTCTTGTCTCTTAACAGTTATATATATATTTTTCTTTTCGTAATGAAATCAATTTATTCAGAGCATAACTAACGGTGGCACCTTGGTTTATTTTAAAATTTCTTGGTTCAGCATGAGTATGCCAACTCAACACAATAATCACCACCATCAAGGGCCTATTTCACAATGCTTACTAGACTATGACACAACCAGAAATGTGTAAAGCTTGCGAAGCTCTGTTCCGCAGTCCCTTGATCTTGCAACTTCAGCTTGCAGTCTTCTGGGATTTACAGATTGGCCAATTTTCTGCTTGACCAGGAGGTATATAGAGATTCTCTTGGTTCCATCCATTCAGACAAATTGCTGGTTCTCTCCTTCCACATGGAAACTCATACTGATGCTACTGCTCCTTGTAATGGTTCAGTAGTTGTTAGAAAGCTCTTTCTCGATTTTAATCTCCTATCAGCAGATTGATATCCGAAGAGTGGATGTGAAGTCATAGTAGATGATTTACTCCTCTTATTGTTTGCAGCCACTTCTCGTCTGATATCAGGTGGAGCAATCCTAGCCAGGTAGTTCACTTTACTGTATTAATGGGAGTTGGCCTCAGACAACCTGAAATAATCCTCCAGCTCTCGTTTAAGTCAACATCAACCTGCTTTGCGTGTGCTGACTTGTACCACACAGGACTGGCATATTATCCTGCTGAATAGCATAAGGCCAGTGCAATTGTTCTTAACGTTTGGTGATGGGTGCCCCGGTTAGTCCCTGCCAATTTACAGAGGAGGCAGTTACTTGAAGAGATCTTTTGCTTCAACTTAAGACACTGTTCCTTATATTAGTGTACAGCTCCATTGATATCTATTATCACTCTTGTAAATCTGAGAGTTTGTGGTTGGCTTTGATGATGATGATGATGATAATTGTTGTTTTAAGGGGCCTAACATCTAGGTTATCGGCCCCTGGGATGGCTTTATTTTAGGTTATGTTGTAATGTTGGGCTATGTACAGGTCAGTCAAATATAACAGAGAATTATTTTTTTAAATTTATTGCATCAACTAAAAATATATACATATAAAGATCTACATAGTGTCCTGCCTTGGATACACATTTTCTCCATCGGATTGGCAATTTTTTGAAGCCGTTCTGATAGAAAGAAGATGGACGTGTGTGGAGCCAGTTGCACACGAACTCTTCCACACTTGCATCATCATCAAACCACTGTCCTCCTAGGTCTTGTTTGAACGGTCCAAACAAATGGTAGTTGCAGGGCGATAAATCTGGACTGTACGGAGGGTGTTCCAGAGGTGTCCAATGAATTTCCTCCAGTTTTACCCACGTTAAAGCGGCTTTATATAGCCTTGCATTGTCGTGGAGAAGAATGATGTTTCGAATCAGTTGTCAGCGACGCTTGTTGCGATACGCTTATTCCTATGGCTAAAACAATTTCAGAAATGTATATGCATCGATCTTCTTCAATAATGTCATGAATGGCAGTGATGCTTGTCCGCGGCCTCCTTTCATGAGGTTCATTTTCCACAGCTTCTCTTCCTGACACAATTTTTTCATCCCACTCATACACTTGAGTCTGCGACAGTGTTTCTTCCCCAAACTGTGCGCAGAGCAGTCTCAACATTTCCGAAGGTTTGGTGCCCTCTTTTGCAAGAAATCTGATAATGATGCGCTGCACAACAGACGTGTGCACCTGTTGCTCACTCGTAGTGTACTGAGGCAACCCATCTCTCCGCCGTGCGTACACGCGCAAACCCTCTGTTCAGACACCCCCACCAACATCCTGACAAAGACCCATCTCAGATTTATTACTAACTGCAGCGTTACAGAAACACCAGCTATCGGACAAATTCAACACACACCCAAGTACATGGGGCTGATGACCAAAGATGTCTCGAGCCCCTCATACGAATTAAACTACTAATAGCATGACGCATGATTGTGGAATAGAATTTGTATGGCCTAGTAACATATTTATGGATATGTTTCTAGTAACTAATAAACTTGTTAACATTGTGGAACAGGCCCCTTGTGTAAATTATGAATACGATGTCCCTTTTATATCTTCTAATCCGTTGCAGATACCTACATTCAGTTTTTGCTTTTAGGAATTATAATAAGGACTCATAAATCAACGAACAACAACATCCCTTGGTATTAATAACCACTGAGATAGCGATACCAATGTAATTTTTATAATTCCAGCAAATCTTTTAGGTTTTTGTCATGTATATTGTGGGGTTTTGCCCAGATGTATCAAGTTGGGCTCATCAGCAGGCTTTTGGTACACCCTGCCTGGACCCCACTGAGATAGCGATTGCACAGGATGTCTCGTTCATGAAACACAGTGCTGTTTCTCTTGGCCAAGAGAGCTTGGTACACTTTGGTGAAACCTCGTAACACACACGGCAAAAACCTAGAATTAATTAGCTGTGTTAGCTGACATTCCATCTTTTTATTTTAAAAGATAGAACTAAACTTATTTCAGCCTCCAGTGTGTGGCAGTTTTTAATAGTCATATTCAGCACTGTAGCGTTCTACCTGCGTGGCATTTCAGGTGCTGCGCTATTCAGTTGGATGGACTCGCTCCTGAAACTATGTAATGTTTTAATATGCATCTTAAAGACTACTAGTCTATTTCAAATGAAATAGTATCATTATCTTGATGGTTGACAAATGACATGGGGTATTGTCAAATGATAACTTTTTGTGCACCGTTTACACTGGGGGGTATTTTGTAACTGACTTGTTTCTTTCGTCAGGCATCAAATGTGTTATTACGGCTTAGTATATATTACTGGCGAAGATGATTAGTGATGTGGTTGAATTTATTTTATTTCTTGTCAATAGTGTTTTGGGTATTTTATACAGAATGCCATTATAGCGAACAGACATTCCTCGCAGCAGCCATCTATTCAGATGTATCAAGTTGTATTCCAATAAGTAAGAAGTGAGTGTGCATATAATTAATGTATTAGGTATATCTAATACAGTACTTAAAACTCTAATCCACTATGGATGAAATTTAATTTTCCTTGAAAGTTATAAAATCTATTAATAATATAAATTCAACCACATCACTGATCATCTTTGCCAGTATCATATACTGTCTTAATAATGGCTCTGAAGACCTTTGCTTGACAAATGAAACATGTCATCCTTGTTAACCCTCGCCCCATCTAATCAGTGCATAATAAGGATGCACAGGTCGCCCACGAGCGTCAACTAGAATGACCTGCACTTTATCTCCCTGGAGGTCACACAACATTATTTTAGTGCATTACATGTAATTTTTTTCAGGTAGGACTTTTTATGTTTTCGGCCTAAATTGGGCACAAATCTATGCAGACCAACTGAAAACTTATCATTTAATTGTTAATAGGCAACACTCAAAAGTTATTTCAAAGCTTTCCGTGGGATAATGTTGTACTACGTTCTTTTATGAACCCTCCTTTTACCATTCCTAGAAGTGAAATTGGAATGGATCTGAAGATATTTGAGGTCATTCACCCTGTATAACTTAGTGAAAATCTTCTAGCCTTAGTTTTTTGTGTCGTGTTCTTGAAATATCAGGGTAACTGTTCTTCATAAAAAATAAAATTAAAACATAAAATATGCCCTCAATGGCACCTGATTAAGGTCAATCGAGCAATATTTCATGCACCTGTGTTGCATTCCCTGCTGTTCGTACACAGTGAGAAAATAATAATGCATATCAATGACATGGCCAACGGCCTAGCCGTGTTGAAACACCGGATCCCATGAGAACTCCGCAGTTAAGCAACATTGGGCGCAGTCGGAACTTGGATGGTATGCCGGTTCTAGGCACTGCGCGCTGTTGGCCAACATAAGGAGGAGCGGAAAGGCCCTGGCCACCCTACCGCAAGTAAACTCCGGCTGGGGGTAGCCTCTTCGGAGGCTCGGACCTGCCTTCGGGCAGAATACCAATTAAATTAAATCAATGACATATGTGCAGTCTTATTTGGCTGGTCACCAAATGCATGCTGTAGATACATATTTTTACAGAACAACGTTCATTTTCCTACACACTGTAGCATAGGAAAAATGGACCATAAGTAAATTGCTATGCAGGGCTTTTCCCTGAAGAATAGAAGGGAATATCATTGTAGCCTATGAAGTTTTGCACATACCTCCATTGATATATTTATTTAAAATAGCACTTATGGATATCCGATAAACATAACAGACTGTCCAGCATGTTGGTAGTATAGATCTAACTTCAGTATGGGTTTGGGACTTGTCAGTTTCTACTGTAACCTCTGCAATGCTATCTATTGGACAATGCTGGCCAGTAATTTGGCTGTTGCAAAGTATTACTTGTGTTGATTTTTTACCTCGGATTGTCCCCCAAATGGCTCTGAATTGAACCCTGTAGATTATGTACTACAGGAATATTTGGAACTTATTATACTTGTCATTGACATTGTCATCTCCCACCAGTTTCCATTAAGAAGAGGAGGGAGTGTGTGCTATCATCTATAATAGCACCCATTTTGTAGGATTTGCTAACCACCAATCTTGCTTAAAATGTTTAAATTGGTATGTCAGGAATGGATTGTTTCAATAGCAGGGACTTACTTAAGAAATATTCTATAGTCTCCTAAAGTTAACTGAAAGCACTGTAACATCATTAGAAAAATGGAAATTGAAGCCGAAAATTAAAAATTAGTTGCAACATAAAAAATGAACCATGACATTTTTTACAACATTTGTTCTTGAAGTTTTTTTTATTTTTATAAACTAGGCCGACATTAACAGGTTTATTAGGAAATTTGTTCTAGCTTTGATCTAAACCTTGTTTCCCCTTCATTCTAATTAAATAATGTGTAGCATGGACTTCAGTCTGTTTACTATTTATTTAAATGCCAGTTCCATATGTGTATATTCAGCTGTGAGTAGACAGAAACTAAACCATCATTTTTTTCAACAGTACTGACAAAATTCTTAATTGTATTTCTATAGATGTTATCTTTATCGGTGACCTAACATAATAATATTGTACTTGATTTAACAGACATTTAAAACATCAACAATAAAAGCTGTTGCAAATAAATTTGTCAGTAATACACTCACCGAAAAAAATGCAACACTTGTATTTTTAAATTATTCTCATAATTTATTGCACTGAAATTATTCTTATGTGAAAATTATGCATAATTAATTGTTTTGAAAACAATTTGAAAACGACTTCACAAACAAAAAAATGCTTCAAATAAAAAATTTGTTTAATTTTCTATAATAAGAAAAAAAGAGAAAATGTCTTAAATTTTGAGTAAATTACTTAGTCGTTTAAAAATGTTAATCTGAGTTCCAAAATTTATCATTATAGAATTAATCCATTCCTTTGGGTACTGACACAAGAACTGAACACTTAAAAAGGAGTATTTCACCCCTAGCACAAATCACCTCGCGTAACCTCTCTGCCATACTTGCGATGATTTGTGAAATGCTTTCCTGTGGGATGCGTTCCCACTCCTCGTGCAGCATCACCCGAAGTTGCTGGAGAGTCTCAGGAGCATGTTGCCGAACATTTCTGGCCAACATATCACAAACATGTTCAATTGGATTGAGGTCAGGGCTCCTAGCTGGCCAGTCCGGTGCGTAGATTCCAACCACATGCAGGTACTTCTGGACACATCGGGCACCGTGTGCTCGTGCGGTGTCGTGCATCAGGCGAAATTCATCCCCGACAAATGGAGCAAATGGTACGGCATGGCTTTCAAGGACTTCCAAGATGTACCGGTCAGCTGTGAGAGTCCCATTCTCAATTATGTAAAGTTCAGTCCTGGCATCCATAATGACCACGGCCCAGGCCATGACAGAACCCCCGTCGAATGCAGTCCTGAAGGAAAAAGTTACAGGGGAAAACCTTTCTCCAACCCTCCTCCACACTCTTTCTCTTCCGTCAGGCGTTCTGAGACCGAACCTCTTCTCGTCTGTGAAGAGACAGTACAGGGTCTTTCATATAAAATAAGAACGGTGAGCGGCGGCTTTGTTATCCGCTGCTACATTAATCTTGGCCGAGCTTGTGGCGTGCCACGGCCCCCTGCTGTAGTATTGAAAGCGCGCATAGGCACATATACTGTACTTGACCTTGCAATAAACGTGCAGGTGTTCAGTCGCCAATCTGAAACTCAGCTGTTAACATGTGGCAGTTGTCATTTCAACATCGTATTTTTGTATGTAAAACTTATTTTAAGTAAGAGTCGGCTCGGCGGGTACGTGATGCATTTGTTCAGCAATTTCCTTCACTAGCAGATTCCCGTAATTGTAAATAAGTTTGACACTACTGACTCAGTGCTCAATAAATAGCATAAAATTAAAAATCGGAAACATTACAGTGGCAGAACTCACTCGCGTCAGCCAGCATGTGGTTACCAGATACAATGCCTGTATAACCCAGGACGGACGACACTTCTAGCATCTTTTATACGGTAATATTTCATACAGGATTGTATACACGCTTAAAGCAGGGGGCCGTGGCGCGCCACAAGCTCGGGCAAGGCCACCGTAGCAGCGAATAACAAAACTGCCGCTTGCCGTTCTTACTTTACATGAAAGACCCTGTATGCAGCTAATACATAAGTTTTAATTTTTAAAATCAAGTGATGCATGTTTTTTTTTTTTTCTGCTGGTGAGTGTACATTTTCACAGCCACTTCTCATTTGAAGAGGATGGTTCAGGGAGTAGCAGTAGTATGTGCAGACTTGTGGGCAGTTAAGATCCATTTTTCAGGCTGTCCTTAAAGTGCTGCAGAGGTTAACTTCTAATAAATCTGATGTAAAGTTGGATCATCTATTGTAGTTTTACATGCTTTCTTCTGTAGAGCTCTGTCTAAATCCCATGTCTTTTACCATCAACATACTGTTTTTGTACCGTATTTTTATAATATATGGGAAAATCCTTTGTGGAATCGGAGAACATTCTAATTCATCGAATTATGAGTATCATTTTGTAACTGTTGACAATATTTGACAAGGAAACTTGGAGATCTTAGATGTTCATGTCGGTTTGATTTTATAAAAAATAATGTATAAGTTCGTTGGGTGAACCAGAGGGCTTATTTGCACAATTCCATGTATTCAATATTCAGTAACTTTTTTGTTTTGTTTTGTGTATGTGGCTGAATGTCTCTGTAATCGCTTTATACCAAAGAATACATTTGAAAACTATTGTGATTTGAAGTCATTGTGTTCTTCACATATTGCTTTGTGGATGTGAGCTACCTTAAGTTGATCTTGTGATAAACAAGTATTGGACCAGTACCACCATATGTTGGGTTAAGTAAAGTACCCAAGAATAGAATTGGAAACTGGTATTTTGAATACTGTGTATTTATATAATAGGCCAAATACTGGATAAAAATGTAAATACCTGGAAGCAACTTTGTGCTTGTGAAAAAATGTCTATGGTTAACTATCTTACAGTAATGTGATGTATAAAGCTGTTGTACTTTTATAAATGTCTCCTTTACCACTTCTTATAAATATATGTACGTATGTATGTGTGTGTGGATTTATATTAATAGAATTTGTGCCACAATTCTCAGAGTTCTTTTATTTGTAGATAATTAATATATTTTCTGTAAAGAAAGAAAAAAAATCATCATATGCCTCTGAACACTGCATACCATCTTTCTATGACAATTGTAAAATGTGAAATGTCAACTTTTGTATTGTTTGCATTGAAAATGAAAATATTATGATTTATAATATCTGCCATAGTAATTTCCCTCTTTCAAAATGTACTCACTAGTGATTTATAGATCAAATGTTGAGTGATGCAAGAGCTGACATTCATGGTATTTGCAGTGTTGGTGTGGATCCCTTGTGTGCCATTGTAGTCTTAGAGCAACCAAGAAATACTTGGTATTGTCATAAAAGTGTTTTATTTTTCCCTGTTTTTTTTTAATTGAAAACTCAGGTTTGAGAAGCTGTAAGAAATACTCTTCAGTAATAAAACAAGGACATGATGCAAGTTATCTTAATCAATCCCATACAGTTCCACTGGAGAGATTGATTTAACATTGAACTCGTGTGTTTACAATGTTCTTTTTTTAAAATTTATTAGTTATATGTATTAATGTGAATTTTTATCTGCTTGCTATTGCTTTTTTAATTTTTATATTATTTTTAATTTTTTAAACTCACAATACAAATTTGATATGTTTTATTGATCTAGTTCTTACTCGTACTCTACCATGTTTCAGTTTATGTTTTAATATAAAAGCATTATGCACATATTTGAAGAAGTTCTACCCATGTTCCTAAATACAAAACAAATAGAAACATTGGAATTCAGTAACCAATGTGTTCAGGTAGGGAAGTGTGTGCTAACATGTTACCATTCAATCTTGCCATTTCTAGTTGTTAGTATTATAAAAATGCCAACGTGAATATCATTACTGTCTGAATAGTGTTAAAAAAGAAAAGAACATTAAATCCACATAGATTGTTATGTAATTGGTATTCTATTTTTGATTCCATTACCTAGTTCCATATCTATGCCACTTATAATTTCTTTGCTCTTTTTTTTTTTTAGACTGATCCAATGTACTGAATTTCAGCAGCTTAAATTTGACATATCTCACTCCCCATCAGGGCACAAGTCTCCCGTGTGCAGGTCAAGATTGGGTTGTAGTAGGCATTAGAAATGATTAGTTTTGCTTTGTCTGGTACCTGGCTATCCCAAAGGAGACAGCAAATTTTATTATAAAATTGGCCTGCTATGTTAGTTTCACTTTCCTTTGGTTTGAATTCAACTTACAATGCTTAACATCCATTAGTTTGCCATTTAGCATTATTTTAAACTGTCTTCTGTGTTATTTCACATTATCACATTCATGACAAAAGTTCAAGATTGACAGATTTCAAGACCAAACTTCTTGAAAAAATAATGATAATGATAAGATGTGCAGTAATGAACATATAGCCTACTTTCTCCTAAATGCATGGGTATAGTTATAGCTCTTTGTCCAGGAGTATAATTGAATCTTGATTGTAGTAGCTTGTTGAAATACAACGTGCTATACGGATATTACCATACTTTGCTGGATTGAATCCTCATCTGAATTATATATACACACACACACTAAATTAGACAGCCATCACAATAACTCAGGTTATCAGACAAAATTCAACACTCACCCAAGTGCATGGGGCTAAATGACCATGATGTCCATGTATCTCAAATGAAACAACTACAACAGCTTCCTATCGAAATCCTTCCTCGTATAAAAATACGCACACTAGTAAGCCTACATACATCACAGTGACACAGGTTATCAGACAACTTCTACATACACCCAAGTACATGGGGCTACAAGACCATGATGCCGCAAAACCCCTAAAGAATCTACAACAAAAACAACAACAATAGACCCTACTGCGGATCAAGGAAAACTAATTTTAATCGCTGTAGTAGAGTGTTGAAGTATGTGTTGTTATAAGTATGGTAGTCTATATGTATAATATTTTTGATTGCAAATACACGCTATATGCTTAACATTATAACGTGTCAGTAGTTATAAATCAATAAATAAAAATTAAAAAATGAAGTAAAAATATTTAAACCTGCTGGGATTCGATCCACGAACCCCCAGACTAGGAGTCTTAAGTAGCTACCAGTACGCCACACCTGCCGAACAACAATTCATGGTTAACAACTGGTTTTGTTTAAGTCCACAAAATTTTGTCTTGCAATAAACTATTTCATTAGCATTTTCTGCCGTTTCTATAAACCAGTTGATACTAAATATGTATTATTTTCTTCAGTACATTCCTAAGAGGATATAACCTCATGAAGTTACGGAAATATATGGATTTACGAGCAAACAATAGCGGCCATTCAATCCAACGGGACGGCACGGCCCAGCTCAGCACGGTATTGTCAGCCTGACCTGATAGTCACTACTGCTGTTACATATGCTATTTAAATGCTAATATCCTACTGGTCACCTCCTTGAGGACAGTCTAAACCTCCCCATATCAGTGGCGACTGGTGGTCACCGTTCTTGGTATACCGCACCATTTACCCCCTTGCATCCCCCCCTTATTTCCAAGCCTCGACCTCTTGTCAAAGTTGAATTATTATTATTATTATTATTATTATATGTATTGGAGAACATTTACATAACTTCTAAGAAATACACTTTATCGCTATAATTTTGGATAGGTTATCCCAATAAATTGAGGTCACTAGACAATTGTTTTGGCCGGGGATATAAGGATGGATTCCCTTCCTAACGCCACGTGATCTTCCATGTGAAATATTTAGCGTGCTGTCACCGGAATTCGAACTTCGACCGTCTGGATTAAGCCAGTGCGTCATCCTCCCTCTGCAAGGACTATGTCCTTACACATTTAAAAAATCTTCGTTTAACGCCTGAACACGGCCAACTTGAAACTGCTTCTAGGTTAATGTCCTTCGAATCCCCTCACCCTCCTAGTTCATTTTGGCAACGTACAGAGTACATTTCATCATTACGCTACCTTCTCTCTCTCCCCGTTCTTGACCAGGTCTTAAATTTTACGAAAAGATATAAACATTGATCCATTTCCGAAGGATCTCAATTATACATTGTCTCATCATTAGACATGTCCAAACATGAGAAGCGCATTCATTTATAACCAATGTAATAATGCAATTAAAGAAGAGCCAGTATCTCAAAGTGAAAATATATTCTGGAAAGCGAACATTCAGCCTCAATCAATAAAATAATTATAGTGTAAACTACCTTGACATATTGTTCCCCAACCTTGGTCTGCCAGGAAGAATATTTTACTTGAAAGTAAGTTCCATTCACTTAGATTTCTAAAGGTCCACCTCGTGGCGTAGTGGCTAGTATTCTGGGGCTGTTACTGTGGAGGTCCGTGTTCGATTCTCTGCTCTACCAAGAAATGTAATTCTGGTCTGAGGGTTGGGATTCGCTCAACCCCCAAGAGACAGAAATCAGAACAGGTGGTTCGATTCTAACCCCAAACATCCTAGAAATGGTCTTTCGTAGTTTCCCACTTTCACTCGTACATATCGTAAGGCCACAGCCGCCTCCTACCAAAATCGTGGCAACGGTACAGCCATCATAACGACATATCTCATCAGTTTCCACACGCACCAAGCCAGGGGTGGATTTAGGAGTGAACGATTCATCTTGCTGTTATACATAAAAATAAAAAAACGAAAATAGTGGCTTTAGACAAATTCTTTCACACTTAAACACTCTATATCAAAATGCACATTTTACGATAACCTACTATTTTGAGTGTTCGGCTGTAGAGGATAACAGAAGCAGAGGTACAGCTATGAGGCGATGGTTAGTTTCAGTGTTGAACGATTTCAAAGTCAGAGATGTAGAAGCAGAGGGAGCCGCATTGCTAACTGCTAATAGGGGATCATAGAGGCGACTTGTTCGCAAACAGAGGCTTGCAGACTGGACTGGACGTTGAAAGGTAAAACAGTCTCAAATGAAAATGTATGTATATTTGGAAGAATACTACACATTTTTGACAGTTCTCTAAAAAATGGATTTAAACCACGCGTTGGCTATGACAGTAAATAGTAGAACTACCAAAATTAAAATAATTTGGAATACAATAAATATTTGACTTAAAATTGCTAATATCACGCAAATTTTTCCCAACTCACATAACGGAATCTGCGAGGGATCATTCCTCTACCGTCGCAAGGATGGTGTCTCGGAGCTGGATACACTTTGTCAACAGATACAACTGGGGATGGTGACAGGCGACCGCTAACTTGGGTCTAATTAAGGAAGGACCAGGGAAGGGATTTTGGAGGGCAGTCGGTCGGCTGAAGTGGGATTCAAACCCACACTCTCCCGATGCAGCGAGACACGAGCTAGCGCGTTACTGCTCTCGGCCACCGTGATCGGTAAAATTTATTTTTACTCCAAAATATAAAAAAAAATAACTCAAATGTCCTGTTACTCACTAATTTGGGCCTAGTTTTAGCAAAATTATCCTACCCCGGCCCTCCCCCACCCCTCTCTAAGCTAGGGGTATTCCATACTCTCTAGGCTCCCCCGTGTGTTCGCCTACCCCCATGATCTTGCCTTAAATCCGCCCCCGAACCATGTACAGGGGGCTACATGACCACGATGCTTCAAAGCCCCTAATTGAATCAACAACTGCAAAGCAACAAATATTCCAAGTGTAAAATTCTACCTGATTTCGGCAGAAACCAATGCCTTCATTTCCTTGCACAAAGGAATTTTAGTAGCCTACAGCCCATAGATCGCTTTAATTTCAACTTACTGAGGAAATCCAATGGAATAAAATCGTTTCAACAACGCTACTATCCACTTCCAGTGTTTCACTTAATCTAAACATGTTAATATTTCAGTGGGAAGTATTTCACTCCAAGACGAACTCACAACATAACTGAACTGAAGTGTATGAGGCACGGCGCTGGTATGTCTTCCCTTGTGAGCAGGGTGAAAGTACTGTTTGAAATCAACCAATCAGCACTACACTCACCGCTAGTCTGTAGCGCGATACCCCATACGGAACTTTGCTGGGCTACTCTTTCCTTCCCTCACCCCGCGGGCCAGTGTCGAGCCCTTTCAACGACCGGGCTAGACTTGCGGTATACCAAAGTACAGTCACTCACAGCTAAAAGTGTGTACCCCAGAAGAAAATTAACGAATTACGCGGGGTTCGAGCGCCAGCTTCCATGACAACAATCGGCGGAACATGAATGATGACAAGCTCGATTTTCCTGTCTGCACTGCTACATACAAGTCGAGAGAATGTGGAGATAAACATTTTATATTTTTATCACTGGTGGTATACCGCCGGTATATGCGATGCATGGGAGAATTCGCCACTGCCCCATATACAATGATCGTATTTGGTAAGGCTAGGACTTACTGAATCGTAAGTTACAATTTTGGCTGTAATACTTGCACGATTCATACATCCGCCATCTTCAAACTATTTGGCTGATGACCTTGTAGTTTGGGGAAAAGACGCTTCTCACATTAAGGTATATTGTTTGAAAAATTTGGTAGAGATCGGATGATTAGGTTAGTCTTATTCATAATGTTGAATTTTGGGCTTATGCCGTGTTTTATTATATTGAAATTCGACGCGTTTCGAAAGAAACCATGTCTTTCATCGTCAGGAATAATCTGGAATACGACAATGTTGCTAAGAGAAAGCAACGAAGAACATATAGAAGGTGCCCAAAGATGGACGCCATTATAGCCCCATGTTAGGGACAACGGAAAGCAGCAGTGAATTACTTTCTCAGGGTTCTGATAATAGGTAGCCAGGATTCACTGAGATTGTAGCCGGTGTCGCGGTTGAAATTATCTGGGTGTTTACGTATTTCAACCGCCTCCCTGATGATTCTGGGACGATATTGCTTTATACGGGCAAGAACATCCACTCCTTGGAACATGACATCATGGCCAGGTGTTAAAGCATGATCGGCAACAGCTGATTTATCAGGTTGAATGAGCCTGATACATCTATTATGTTCCTTAATGCGAGTGCATATTGTTCTCGAAGTCTGCCCGATGTAAACCTTGCCACAAGTACAGGGAACTCTGTAGATACCCGGTTGTTGCAATTTAGGCAAACTGTCCTTAGTTGGTCGCAGGAGTTGCCTAATCTTAACAGAAGTTCCAAATACAGTCCGTATGTTGTACCGACGTAGGATTTTAGCAATACGATCCGTTGTGTTATGTATGTACGGAAGGTAAGCAGTTCCTCTTACATCTCTTTTCTCAACTGACGTCCTATTATTATTTGTTGGTTTCAGAACCGTAGAAATCAAAGCCTTGCTATAACCGTTGCTCTCAAAGGTGGTTCGCAGGGTGTTAATTTCTTCTTGTAAAGAAGACACTTCACAAATCCTCCTAGCCCTGGTAGTTAGAGTTGTAAGGATACCATGTTTCTGGGCAGGGTGATGGTGAGAACTTGCGTGGAGATATCTATTGGTGTGTGTTGGCTTACGAAAAACGCTGTGTCCTAATGATCCATCCTCTTTCTTGGTGACGAGAACATCTAAAAAAGGTATTTTGCCGTCAGATTCCTTTTCCATGGTGAAACAAATAGAAGGGTGCTGGAGATTAAGGTGATCCAGGAAATGGCTAAGATTTTCCTCACCTTCCGTCCAAACAACGAACGTGTCATCCACATAACGCCACCAGATCTTCGGTTTGAAAGGAGCCGACGACAAAGCTTTCTCTTCAAAGTTCTCCATGAAGAAATTAGCCACAACAGGAGAGAGAGGACTACCCATGGCCACACCATCAGTCTGCTCATAAAAATTCCCATTCCATAGAAAGTAGGAGGAGGTCATGCAGTGATAAAAAAGTCTTGTGATGTCTTCAGGAAAAAAGCCATTAATGAGAGACATAACACCATCAATAGGTACTCTCGTAAACAGAGACACCACGTCGAGACTCACTAGAATATCACCCGGCTGAAGTGTTATAGCTTTTAACTTTTCCACGAAGTGTGTGGAATCCTTAATGTACGAAGGCGTGTTACCCAGAAGCGGCTGAAGTAGTCTACCTAAGTATTTGGAAAGGGCATATGTAGGAGAACCAATCGTACTAACAATAGGTCTAAGAGGAACATCTTCCTTATGTATTTTAGGAAGACCATAGAGTCTCGGAGGAATAGCATCCCCTGGAAGGAGAGTCTTCGCTGCATCCGCTGGAATAGATGATTGCTTGATCAATTTGACGGTGACATTTGAGTAGCGAGTAGTAGGATCACGACTATTAATACTATATACAGGATCTGATAACAAAGACGAGATCTTGGAATCATAATCAACCTTATCCAATACCACTGTCGCGTTACCCTTGTCAGCGGGGAGAACGATAATATCAGAATTGTCCCTTAGATCTTTAAGTGCCCGGCTTTCGCCTTGTTTTAAGTTGGTGTTAGGTGGCTTAGCGGTCTTGAGAACTCGGGAACATTCTTGCCTGGCTTCCTCGACCTCTTCAGGTGTGAGGTGATGTACCGAGGATTCTACGGATGTAATAAGTTCTTCAATAGGAATTCTTCTAGGCGCTACAGCAAAATTGAGACCTTTAGCGAGAACTGCCTGTTGGGTATCACTTAGGGGGTTGCTGGACAAATTTACGACAACCTTGTTAGCATCAAGTCTAATGGCTTGAGATTTCTGCAACTGACATAACCTATCATATTTGGAAATATGTCTGTCCCTCACCTGATCTAGAACGCTGTTAGCTTGCACTGAAGAAATACGATCAAAGATCTTCCATAATTCCTCACTTACGAAGTTTGAGAGGCGTAGATGTAGCTGTAGTAACTCCTTCGAAATAAAATCCAACTGCTTACGAGCAAGACCAACTACGATACTCAGACCTTAATGTAGAAAAAACATGGCGGCGACGGTTGCCCTACCAATAGCTAAGATCATGTCATCGGGCTTGTCACAGTTCGTGTAAATTATTATTTTTACTCACCTAATATCATAAAAGATATCACAAGACGAGACTAGGTTCCGAAGAAATATGCATCAATAATTTAGACTTACCTGAATTAATTTATCTATATAGTGCTGGCCTCGAATTATAGGTTTCTTCGTCTTCACCCAAGTGGCAGCTACAATAGTCTCACTGTTCCTGTGGTTGAATAAGACGCTTTTTGGCGAGTTATCACGATTTGTATTTAAGTTCAGTAATTATAGATTAATATTATTAGCAAAAAATCAAATAGATTCTGAAGTAGGAGAGAAGAAAGTACCCGGTTACTGAAGAGCTGTCCCAGCACATGCAGAGTATTTGTGTACACAATCGGAATGAGAATAGTTGCCTGAAATAATCGAACCAACGCCATAGAGATACAATTCAATTAAGACCTCTCGTGGAATTGTCTAAAATCTCGGGTAAAACATCACACCGAATTAGTTGATTGAAATATGCAAAGAAGTCGTCGTGTGGATATCAGTACATAATTATGGAGAATACTACACACAAGGGACACGATAATATGTTACCATCTAACCTATTAAACATTCGCTGTTACCGTTTGGAATAGTTGTACGTTGGAGATAGTTGATTTAGTGCACTACTATAGGTTGGAAAGCACCATCTCCCTCTTACGGAATTATCGCGGCACACCATCTCGCAATATAAGAAAATAATTGGCAAGGTACTCACAACACTTTATTACACACATCATAATAAAAATAACTTGCAAGCTGTAAGAATCACAAAAGTATGAATAATGACGGAACACAATGAGTTCACTGTTTGGCACAGGGGGAACATCTTCCTTAACCAATAAAAAAGTTCACTGTATTATTTGGCGTGCATACAAGGCAGTGTAGAACATCTGTCAGACTGGTAAGGATTTACGGAGGCACATATTGCTGAGCGTTCATGATAACGTCAAGGGTTTGGTCTAGCCGTAGATGCTCATTGCGTTTTCCCTTTACGTACTTAAGTTCGGCACTAATGAAGTGTACTAAGCTATTATTATATTGCCACTAACTAGCAAATCATTGCGGTGTATATTCTTGAGTCACTTCTATTATGCTTTAGTCTCAGGTACTTCAACATCCGAAGTAAATGACACAATGCCATCGGTTGACTAGACAATCATCACACAAACGAACCAGTCCTTATTAAGCGTATTATCACATATTTACATACGATTGCAGTACATTAACGCGAACTGGACTTTACAGACATACAGAAGACACTAAAAATTACAGACGAGTGACAGTTTATCGCAACTTTCATCAAACGAAGCTAATCAAAGCTAAATAGTGTATCCCAGCAACGACTGTGAACAAACAATATGCCGGGGCTTCAGCATACGCCATTTTCACGCTTTCGAGACCTGCATTAAGGTCTGAGTATTGTAGTTGGTCTTGTTACGAGTATGCTGTAACCTATCAATAACGCCTTGCTTGCACGACGATAGATTCTCGTTGCCTTAGGTGTTCTGAAGGAATGCTTCAACATAACAAAATTCGGTAGAATATCATGATCCCGGCATCTTAGGAGAAAAGCGAGTGAAGAGATTAGACACACCTTCTTGCGTCGTAACCTACTAAATCTAGACATCAGTCGGAAAATATCCTCCCCATAAAGGTTTCTAATATTGTCATTTAGACTTTCACGGCCCGTGTTACTATTCATAATGTTGAATTTTGGGCTTATGCCGTGTTTTATTATATTGAAATTCGACGCGTTTCGAAAGAAACCATGTCTTTCATCGTCAGGAATAATCTGGAATACGACAATGTTGCTAAGAGAAAGCAACGAAGAACATATAGAAGGTGCCCAAAGATGGACGCCATTATAGCCCCATGTTAGGGACAACGGAAAGCAGCAGTGAATTACTTTCTCAGGGTTCTGATAATAGGTAGCCAGGATTCACTGAGATTGTAGCCGGTGTCGCGGTTGAAATTATCTGGGTGTTTACGTATTTCAACCGCCTCCCTGATGATTCTGGGACGATATTGCTTTATACGGGCAAGAACATCCACTCCTTGGAACATGACATCATGGCCAGGTGTTAAAGCATGATCGGCAACAGCTGATTTATCAGGTTGAATGAGCCTGATACATCTATTATGTTCCTTAATGCGAGTGCATATTGTTCTCGAAGTCTGCCCGATGTAAACCTTGCCACAAGTACAGGGAACTCTGTAGATACCCGGTTGTTGCAATTTAGGCAAACTGTCCTTAGTTGGTCGCAGGAGTTGCCTAATCTTAACAGAAGTTCCAAATACAGTCCGTATGTTGTACCGACGTAGGATTTTAGCAATACGATCCGTTGTGTTATGTATGTACGGAAGGTAAGCAGTTCCTCTTACATCTCTTTTCTCAACTGACGTCCTATTATTATTTGTTGGTTTCAGAACCGTAGAAATCAAAGCCTTGCTATAACCGTTGCTCTCAAAGGTGGTTCGCAGGGTGTTAATTTCTTCTTGTAAAGAAGACACTTCACAAATCCTCCTAGCCCTGGTAGTTAGAGTTGTAAGGATACCATGTTTCTGGGCAGGGTGATGGTGAGAACTTGCGTGGAGATATCTATTGGTGTGTGTTGGCTTACGAAAAACGCTGTGTCCTAATGATCCATCCTCTTTCTTGGTGACGAGAACATCTAAAAAAGGTATTTTGCCGTCAGATTCCTTTTCCATGGTGAAACAAATAGAAGGGTGCTGGAGATTAAGGTGATCCAGGAAATGGCTAAGATTTTCCTCACCTTCCGTCCAAACAACGAACGTGTCATCCACATAACGCCACCAGATCTTCGGTTTGAAAGGAGCCGACGACAAAGCTTTCTCTTCAAAGTTCTCCATGAAGAAATTAGCCACAACAGGAGAGAGAGGACTACCCATGGCCACACCATCAGTCTGCTCATAAAAATTCCCATTCCATAGAAAGTAGGAGGAGGTCATGCAGTGATAAAAAAGTCTTGTGATGTCTTCAGGAAAAAAGCCATTAATGAGAGACATAACACCATCAATAGGTACTCTCGTAAACAGAGACACCACGTCGAGACTCACTAGAATATCACCCGGCTGAAGTGTTATAGCTTTTAACTTTTCCACGAAGTGTGTGGAATCCTTAATGTACGAAGGCGTGTTACCCAGAAGCGGCTGAAGTAGTCTACCTAAGTATTTGGAAAGGGCATATGTAGGAGAACCAATCGTACTAACAATAGGTCTAAGAGGAACATCTTCCTTATGTATTTTAGGAAGACCATAGCGTCTCGGAGGAATAGCATCCCCTGGAAGGAGAGTCTTCGCTGCATCCGCTGGAATAGATGATTGCTTGATCAATTTGACGGTGACATTTGAGTAGCGAGTAGTAGGATCACTACTATTAATCCTATATACAGGATCTGATAACAAAGACGAGATCTTGGAATCATAATCAACCTTATCCAATACCACTGTCGCGTTACCCTTGTCAGCGGGGAGAACGATAATATCAGAATTGTCCCTTAGATCTTTAAGTGCCCGGCTTTCGCCTTGTTTTAAGTTGGTGTTAGGTGGCTTAGCGGTCTTGAGAACTCGGGAACATTCTTGCCTGGCTTCCTCGGCCTCTTCAGGTGTGAGGTGATGTACCGAGGATTCTACGGATGTAATAAGTTCTTCAATAGGAATTCTTCTAGGCGCTACAGCAAAATTGAGACCTTTAGCGAGAACTGCCTGTTGTGTATCACTTAGGGGGTTGCTGGACAAATTTACGACAACCTTGTTAGCATCAAGTCTAATGGCTTGAGATTTCTGCAACTGACATAACCTTTCTATTTGTTTCACCATGGAAAAGGAATCTGACGGCAAAATACCTTTTTTAGATGTTCTCGTCACCAAGAAAGAGGATGGATCATTAGGACACAGCGTTTTTCGTAAGCTAACACACACCAATAGATATCTCCACGCAAGTTCTCACCATCACCCTGCCCAGAAACATGGTATCCTTACAACTCTAACTACCAGGGCTAGGAGGATTTGTGAAGTGTCTTCTTTACAAGAAGAAATTAACACCCTGCGAACCACCTTTGAGAGCAACGGTTATAGCAAGGCTTTGATTTCTACGGTTCTGAAACCAACAAATAATAATAGGACGTCAGTTGAGAAAAGAGATGTAAGAGGAACTGCTTACCTTCCGTACATACATAACACAACGGATCGTATTGCTAAAATCCTACGTCGGTACAACATACGGACTGTATTTGGAACTTCTGTTAAGATTAGGCAACTCCTGCGACCAACTAAGGACAGTTTGCCTAAATTGCAACAACCGGGTATCTACAGAGTTCCCTGTACTTGTGGCAAGGTTTACATCGGGCAGACTTCGAGAACAATATGCACTCGCATTAAGGAACATAATAGATGTATCAGGCTCATTCAACCTGATAAATCAGCTGTTGCCGATCATGCTTTAACACCTGGCCATGATGTCATGTTCCAAGGAGTGGATGTTCTTGCCCGTATAAAGCAATATCGTCCCAGAATCATCAGGGAGGCGGTTGAAATACGTAAACACCCAGATAATTTCAACCGCGACACCGGCTACAATCTCAGTGAATCCTGGCTACCTATTATCAGAACCCTGAGAAAGTAATTCACTGCTGCTTTCCGTTGTCCCTAACATGGGGCTATAATGGCGTCCATCTTTGGGCACCTTCTATATGTTCTTCGTTGCTTTCTCTTAGCAACATTGTCGTATTCCAGATTATTCCTGACGATGAAAGACATGGTTTCTTTCGAAACGCGTCGAATTTCAATATAATAAAACACGGCATAAGCCCAAAATTCAACATTATGAATAGTAACACGGGCCGTGAAAGTCTAAATGACAATAGGTTAGTCTTAATTTGATTTAAGCTTTGAACATTTGGGTGTTTTGTCAAGATGGCGGCGATATAAAACATGACACTGAGGTGCCCTTTGCTAGAGCTACCTCTGTACCAAATTTTGTTCGGTTCGGTTTCACCTTGTTTGAATTGATAGTTGGGACAGACATACCAAATCCCACAGACAAACAATTTTTGGCCCTGTGTAGATCTCATAAATCTACTTTCAATTTTTTTTTTTTTTTAAATCGAAAGTAGGCTAAAAATCATACAGCCTCAGCTACTTGATGCTGATCTCTGAGTTGAAGCATGGTGTATAAGAGGCTAAAGCTGCATCCAACTGCAATATGATATTAGAAGGTTGATTGAATCAATTGCTGGCAGAGCAGGGAGTAAGGATAAAATGACCGAAACTGATTAAATACGAGAAGATAGGTCTCAACAAAAGGTGGGCTGTGCACAACGAGAAATTATGCCAATAACTAGCATTTATTAAAGGATCAATTAGAGTCTTTAACAATTGAGTATAACCTGCAATAAATAGTGTTGGTCATTCAAATAATTTAAAAATAAGGCATGCTTGATAACTCACCAGAATTTCAAAAGGAAGATTTGTGAGCTTGATAAAGAATGATTAGTTATTGACTGAAATTGAATGCAGTAGGTCTACCGTAATTGGAAGTTACAATTTCTCCGCACGATAGGTAACATACGTTCATTTTGCAAATGGTGCACAAGCACTTCAACAGAAATTAAATGCATGCTACATACAGAAGGCGGGGTTTGTAAAACAACAGCCCTATAGATGAAGATAGCATATTAAACTAATTGCGAAGAAATGGTAATGACAAGAGGAAAGAAAGAAGGAAAAGGGATTGTTCAAATTGGAGATGTAGTTCTGGAAGTTGTAGACTTAAGTCCTGTTGTTCGCATCGCTGGAACATAGGGCTTCAACGAAGCATCGCCATCGGACTCGGTTGCGTGCCATTGCCTTCACTTCTCCCCGCTTCTGCAGCTTCCCTCTCCACTGTCCTCCTCCAAGTTTCCCTCGGTCTTCCTCTTCTGTGATGTCCCTGAGGATTCCAACTCAGGGCTTGCCTCTCTATTGCCATCTGGTTTTTGCGCAGTGTATGTCCAACCCACTTCCACTTTCTTGCCTTCAACTGTAAGTCCACGGGCTTCTCGTTTGTACGATTCCATAGTTCTTCATTGGATATTACATTTGGCCAAAACACCCTCAAGATTCTTCGTAAGCATCTGTTTATAAAGGTCTGGATTTTCTTTATGATAGATTTTGTTACTTTCCAAGTCTCACATCTGTATAGCAATACTGATTTTACATTGCTATTGAATATTCGGAGTTTAGTACGTGTGGAAATCTCATTGCTTTTCCAGATAGGATGCAACTGGATAAAGGCTGCATTTGCTTTCTTGATCCTGCTGCTCACATCCTCTTCTGCTCCTCCAGTTTTAGAAACGATGCTACCAAGATACGTAAATTCTTTAACATCCTCTACGTTTCTTCCGTTTATTTGAAACTTCCTATCGCTTGTTACGTTTAGTCTTAGCGATTTGGTCTTCCCTGAATTTACAGTTAACCCTAGTCTTCTTGCCTGTTCCTGTAGATCTTTCAGTTTGGCATTCATGTGCCGAAAGCTTTGTGAGAGGAGACACACATCATCAGCAAAATCTATATCTTCTAGTTGATCTGTTAAATTCCAACTTACTCCTCTTCTTTGTTTTCCTCATCACTTCATCTATCACAATTAGGAAGATTGATGGAGAGAGAACACACCCCTGTTTTACACCTGTTCTTACTTCAATGGATGGTGTCAATTTCTCTTGGTGCATTACTTTGCACGAGTATCCATTATACATTTCTTGCATAACTCTGATAACCTTTCCCGGAATACCATAATTTGCAATTATTTTCCACATGCTTCTTCTGTTTACTGAATCGAAAGCCTTTTCAAAGTCTGTAAACACTAGATATAGACTGGCCATAAATTCCATGCTCTGTTCAAGGATAATGCGGAGTGTATTAATCTGATCGACACACGATCGGTTTCTGCGAAACCCTGCTTGTTCTCTTCTTAGGTGGATTTCAAGGTAGTCCTTCATTCTGTTGAAGATGATTCGTGACAACACTTTGCTAGGAATAGATAACAGCATTATTCCCCTCCAATTATTGCAATTTGTCAAGTCGCCCTTCTTCGGAAGTTTAACTTAAGTGCCGGTCTTCCATTCTTCTGGTATTTCTTCCCGGTTCCAGATTTTTTCAAACAGAGGGTACAGTAAATCTACTGTTGTTGCTAGATCTTCTTTCAAGAGCTCTGGCGGGATGTTATCTGTTCCCGGCGTTTTGCCACTTTTCGTATGCTTTAGAGCAGCTCTGATCTCTTCTCTACTAGGTGCTCTACTCTTGATTCTACCAAGAACGTCACATTCATTTCGATTTCCATCTTCCTCTGCATTTTCATCTACACCTCCCTGTTCTTCTCCGTCCTGTTGCTCTTCTTCCTCTGTTCGTACCTCTCTATTCAGCACTTCTGCAAAATGTTCACGCCATCTTTCCAATTGCTCATCTTCAGTAGTCAGCAACGCTCCAGTTTTACTTCTCACAGGACGATCTATAGGTCCCTTCCTCTTTCCTAGCAGTCTTGTGGTCTGGTAAAGTTCCTTCATGTTTCCTTCTCTGGCAGCCCTCTCCGCCCTTGATGCGAGATCACTTGCCCACTTCCTTCGGTCTGATCTTGCACTCCTTTTCACCTCCCGGTCTACTCTCGTGTACTCTGCATGAAGATCCATCTTTTGTCTCCTAGTTTTTGTGGTATTCATCTTTGCTTTCAGTTTCTTCCTCTCTCCCACCTTTTCCCAGGTGTCCTGGCTCATCCAATCCTTCCTTTTGTTATCTCTGAATCCCACTACTTTCTCTGCAGTTTCTAGGATTGCTCCTTTAATTTTCTGCCATTCTTCTTCTACTCCATCTTCTCTTGTATTTAGTATTTCGTATCTGTTACGCAGTTCTAATCTAAATTCTTGTTTGACGTTGGGGTCCTTCAGCTTTTGAACATCAAACCGCTTTTTTGGAACATCAAATTTCTTCTTTGCAGCTATGATTTTAATGCGCACCTTGGCTAACATCAAATGGTGATCACTACCTATGTCGGCTCCCCTTTTGTTTCTGACATCTAACAATGATCTTTTCCATTTCCCACTTATGGCAAAGTGGTCAATCTGATTCTGCGTCCTGTGATCAGGTGATACCCATGAGATTTTATGACATTTTCTATGTGGGAACACCGTTCCTCCGATGGTCAACTCGTTGCTCGCACAGAACTCCTTAAATAGTCCTCTGTTTTCATTCTCCTCTCCAACTCCATGTCTCCCCATTATATTTTCTATCCCAAGATTTTCGGAGCCCACTTTCGCATTTAGGTCTCCCATCACAATGACAATATCTCGTTTCACCCCATTCAATGTTGCCTGCAGCTCTGTATAGAAGTAGTTTTTGGTATCCATGTCTGCTTGTTCAGTTGGGGCGTAACATTGGATGATAGTTACATTTCGTACCTGCCCTTTGAACCGCGCTGGTATGATTCTGTCTGATATAGGTCTCCATTCCAGCAGACTCTTCTTTGCCGTTTTATTTAGAATTAGGCCTACACCATTCACATGGTCGTCCTCGGCATTGGGTTTGCCTGAATACAGAAAGGTCATCTCCTCTGGTAGTCTATTTTCTCCAAATTCATTCCAGCGTACCTCGCTCATTCCCATTATGTCTAGTTTATAGTTGATAAATTCTGCTACAGCTTGATGTAACTTTCCACTCTCGTAAAGTGTCCGTACATTCCAAAATCCGATCCTCGTGGTCCATTTCATTCCAAAGGTTGTCAACTTGTTGTCCGTCCGGCTTTTGCTTCTTGAAGTTTCTTTAACAATAAATTTTAAGAGATGCAGGTTGTTAGCCCACAGTCCCCGAGTGCTTTAGTGGGGCTGCCACCTTATGGCCTAAGCACATGCCATTATAGCTAGATGGTCTGCTATGTCTCTCACAAATTCTTTACAGGGAGAGTTGAGACTGGTCTCCCTAACCCTCCTCCTTTCTTCGGGCTTGGGACCGGCAACGACACCCATGGAGCTACTCAATCCACCCCATGGTTGCCGCAGGTGGAGTTGGAAGTTGTAGAGCACTTCAAATATTTAGGAAGTGAATTGATGGAAAATGCAAGATTGGATATAGTATAGAGATCAACAAGAGAATACAATGTGGGAATGTTTTTTATCATCAGGTTCGTAGTTTAATTTGGGATAAAGACGTACCACTGAAGGCTATAGAAGTGATGTACAAGACCTATTACTTACCAATAATGACGTATGGAGCAGAAACTTGGCCGATGACCAGAAGAGGTGAAAATAGAATACAGGCAGCCGAAATGAAATTCCTGAGGAGTATGGTACAGAAGACTAGGAGAGATCGAGTGAGAAATGAAGACATTTGAAAGGAAGTGATCGTACAGAACCTGAATGATAAGCTGGAGCAGAACAGATTAAGATGATATGGACATGTGAAAAGGTTGAATGATGAACGAAAGCCGAAACAATTGATCGAAAGAGAGGACGAGGAAGACGTAGAGTACAGTGGATGGATTTGGTGAAGTACAGTGTGAGAGAACGAAACTTGGAGTGGAGTTCAGTGGCTGAGGAAGAATGGTCGACGGAGTAAAGTGGAGAGGTGTCATATTTGCTCCGACCCGGCCCATGCTGGAAAACGGAAATTGATGATGATTGTGAAGAAAACAACGGGCATTTAAAACTCAATTAAAATAGACGGAACTTTTCTGAATATCTTTCTGAATTAAGTTATTATTCATGTGCTCTCTTAAATTTTGCTCAGTCGAAATAAGTGTTGAAAACATAGCTTTTTCGTGTTGACTACGAAGTTCTGTGTTTGAAGATCGTAGAAACAAAGATTCGTAAATTGTTCTTTTAGCCACTGCCGGCTACACATTTAAAATGATACTATAGTGCAGGACAAACCATTGGAAGCCTGAAGGTCACGCGTAGTCTGTGCGCTGTTGTCCTGTACGTTCTCGCATTCAGCACACGACTGAAGGTACAATGCAATAGCATGGCAACACCGCCGGGCGCGGAGTGGAGAGCGGAGCGGAGAGCCGTTGACCTTCAGGCTTCCAATGGTTTGTCCCGCACTATAACCAGCGCGATAAAATCACTTAAAGCACTTGAAGCACATGTGAATGTTTCCACTCATTAGATGAAGATGCAGGTGCCACACATGGGCCAGTAAAATGAGGCTAACATGTGTTAACGAAATGACCCAACCAGGGTCTATTCTGAGACGAAAGCTGTCACGAGCTGAGATGTACATGGCCAATTGACCATGCTGACGAATTTAAGTGCTGGTGGTGAAAATGGAAGAAGCGGCCTTATCCCATGAAAGGTACCGCTTGGCCTGGAAGACGATAGCGACGTGATGAGAAGACTATAAGAACCCAAAGAGATGAGCCGAAGAGAAGCTCCAGTAGCCTACTGCGTGCAGGGTTGAAAGGTTCTGGAAGGTCGATGCGCACACAGCGTACAGTGGTGTAGAGAATGACGTAGACCACGTGGGTACACAGACGGAACAAGTAACCGCAATCATGTACTGCCTGAAAAGATACTTTAAAACATATTCAAAACATATCGGTACCTTAGTAAACTAGAATGAGAATAATTAGAAAAGGAACCAAGACTACCAGTAACTCAAGTTAGTGGCATCAAAACAAAGCAAGAAAGGAAAGGAGGGAAACTAACTAAATGAAAAACTTAAAACCCGATGGTGAAGAACGGAATTAGCTTAACTTCGTACATTCGTAAACGAACAAACGAATGAACATGTGGCACTGGGAGGGGGCCGCCGACAAGAGATGCAGGAAGCAAACAAAACACAAAGTATGAGTCGGAGTGGTAACGGAGTGGGTCTAATCATCGCCGTCTATAATTCTCAAGCCGTGCTGTTGATAGAATTGGCAACGCAGGATGTGGGCTCCAAGTTGTTTAAACACGTAAGACCACAAGCTAAGTTTTGTTCATAAATATCATTTATTTTGATATGAAAGCATATAAAAGCAGTATTTCAACACCCGTGAAATTCCTCGTGGTAAATCAGACCTGCTGAAAGTTGTAGAAGTGAGTATTTCCTGTATAAAGTTGTATGTATAACCAATGCCTGGTAATGAATTTAACCAACAAATTCTTCACTAATATTTCATTAAAATATTTCGGATGCCTAGGAAGTGTTGTGTGCCTGGCTGTACGTCAAATTACTGATTATACAGTAACTACATTTTGATCACTTACAGCGAGGTGGACTTTCAGTGCCTAGTAATTTAGTTTTATATATCTTCATGTGGCAAAGCCTCCGTGGCTTAGGCAGCAGCACGCCGGCCTTTCACCGCTGGGTCCGTGGTTCAAATCCCGGTCACTCCATGTGAGATCTGTGCTGGACAAAACGGAGGCAGACAGGTTTTTCTCCGGGTACTCCGGTTTTCCCTGTCACAATTTCATTCCAGCAACACTCTCCACTATCATTTCATCTGTCATTCATTTAATCATTGCCCCAGAGGAGTGCGACAGGCTTCGGCAGCCGGCACATTTCATATCCTCGCCGCTAGCTGGGGGCTTCATTCATTCCATTCCTGACCCGGTCGGAGACTGGAAGCAGGCTGTGGATTTTCACTTTTTCTTTGATATGAAAGCATATAAAAGCAGTATTTCAACACCCGTGAAATTCCTCGTGGTAAATCAGACCTGCTGAAAGTTGTAGAAGTGAGTATTTCCTGTATAAAGTTGTATGTATAACCAATGCCTGGTAATGAATTTAACCAACAAATTCTTCACTAATATTTCATTAAAATATTTCAGATGCCTAGGAAGTGTTGTGTGCCTGGCTGTACGTCAAATTACTGATTATACAGTAACTACATTTTGATCACTTACAGCGAGGTGGACTTTCAGTGCCTAGTAATTTAGTTTTATATATCTTCATGTGGCAAAGCCTCCGTGGCTTAGGCAGCAGCACGCCGGCCTTCACCGCTGGGTCCGTGGTTCAAATCCCGGTCACTCCATGTGAGATCTGTGCTGGACAAAACGGAGGCAGACAGGTTTTTCTCCGGGTACTCCGGTTTTCCCTGTCAAAATTTCATTCCAGCAACACTCTCCACTATCATTTCATTTCATCTGTCATTCATTTAATCATTGCCCCAGAGGAGTGCGTCAGGCCTCGGCAGCCGGCACAGTTCATATCCTCGCCGCTAGATGGGGGCTTCATTCATTCCATTCCTGACCTGGTCGGAGACTGGAAGCAGGCTGTGGATTTTCATTTCATATCTTCATGTGGCCTCTATATTCCACTACATTATGAACTGCACTCAGTTGGCAAGTGCTTTTAGGTAGATTCCATTAGAAAGCTACCTGTTTTAAAATTAAGTCACCAGTGGAGCATTATTAACCTACTTTCGATTTTTGCACAAAAAAAAAAGTAGACTTATGAGATCTACACAGGGCCAAAAATTGTGTGTCTGTCTGTGTGTGTGTGTGGGTCTGTTTGTGTGTGAGTGTGTGTACTCTGAATGTATGTCTCCCCCATCAATTCAAACACGGTGAAACCAAATTGAATGAAATTTGGTACAGAGCTAGCACTAGCAAAGGGTACCTCAGTGTCCTGTTGTATATTGCCGCCATATTTACCAAAACTGAATGGCAGTCACTCAAACGTTCAAAATGTAAAATCAAATAACGACTAAGCAAATCATCCGATCTCTACCAAATATGGTAACAACATACCTTAATATAGGACGCGTCTTGTGACCAAACTACAAGGTCATCCACCATACCATTTCAGGATGGCGACCGAGTGAATTATGCAAACTTTATAATCCATATCATGGGACCCACCAGTTCCGATTATCGAACCGAGAATCGTTTTAACTGTTCTAAAGGAAGAGGCACGTTCAAAATTATAAGTTTATATTGTAATACTATACGGTAGTGCAGAAGTGATTTTAAAAAGCTGAGCGTCTGAGTTACAAGGCAAGATGGCAGCTGATATCTTGTCACTGACTTATATTTCACTAGTTTGAGTATTGTATGCAATATACATAGGTAGCTTACTGATACAAAATATATAAACTTTGTATGAAATGCTTTATATATAAATAATTATACTCCACTCAAGAAATCGTTTAGTCTAAATCATTATTTGCTAACACGTTGTATGTAACTCATTTGATATCGGACAATGTTTGTTGGCACGTTTGGCTGCGTGGTAAAGCGTTGGCCTATCACTCCTATGGTTAAGGTTCAAACTCTATCAAGGTTTTTTTTTTTGCTGCAATTTTTTATATTTATTGTTTTGTACTGACTCAGACGTTTTAAAATTAAACGTTATATTGTGCATATTACAATGGAAAATGTATATTTAATTAAAACAAAATTCTCCAGCCGATTTGCACGAGACATCTAACAGCAGAAAAGTGAATTATCATGGTCAACTGTCTGCGAACTGCACGCCAGCCTACAAATTAACTTACAGATTTAATTGAAAAGTTTCTTTTTATGGCCGCTAGAATGCACTCGACCTATTAGGATTATCTTGTTAGATACTTCTCCACTAGATGTCACGACTGGTCTATGTGGGACTCCATTGATTAGCCAAGACCGACAACAATATATTGTAGTCGGTCTTGGTTTAGCATACCATTGGCATTCTATACGCATCGAATTTGTAGAATGACAAGTTGATAATACGATACATTTTTATTTTTTATTTTAAATGGTTTGTAACAGCCTATTGTGCGTTATGTGAAAATGTTATTTGAACTAAAGGACAAAACGATCTCACATAGTACCTGAACTCTAGCAGTTGGTGCTAGTTCAGGATATTAATTAATACTTTTATTGCAGCCAAGTAGCAATCGAAAATAAAGATTGAACATGTACACTAAAATTGCACTCCGGGAATTTGAAATGCATAGACTTTGATTTATTGTTTTCTTTTACTACAGAACTCGAAGTGGTAGCGTTCACAAGCTTATCCACATAGTTGGTAAACACATGTCACTGTAGGTTCATGGAAAGATTTGTTAATACAATTAAAGTGGTGAAAGCCATGCACAGCCAGACGTGTAAACACATGCCTCAACTCAAAGTTCGATGTTGCCCACGTCCGTTCGATTATGTAATAATAATACAGTAATGTTATTGGTTTTATGTCTCCTTTAACTACTGTGGCTTTAGAGACGCCGGGGTGCCAGGATTTTGCCCCGAAGAGGATCTGTAACATGCCAGTAAATGTACTGACACGGCACCCTCGCATTTGCGCACCCTCAAATGCCAGCTGACTGCGTCACGATACGAACCTGCAACCTAGGGCCCAGCAAGCGAGAACGTTACTGCTGAGCCACGCAGCCAGTCCGGTCCATTATGTCTACAGATCCATAACATTCTTGAGATATTTCTTCTCTTTCTTTCTTTCTTTCTTTCTTTCTTTCTTCAATGATAGTAGTGTTTTCTTTTTTCTTTTTTTCGAGGTTAGCTTAGAGGCCTATTGTGACTATGATGAGTGCATCTGTGGACAAAAAGTGAAGAATTTATTATCAAAGTGAGTTCGTAAGAATAGTCTTAAATGTTTTTTCTCAGCGCGTCAATGACGGTAGTGAGCATAGCAGCAAGAAAAGGAGACTTCTTACATTTGTCAGAAATGAACAAGGAGGCTGTGGTATGCAGGCCAAGGCCTAGCCTTGGGCCGAGGCCTCTCTCTCTTTATATTCTTTGATTGTTGGTAGCAACAGAGAACATGGAAGTAAGCTTCTCAAATTGATTGTATATACGGTACTATAATTTTACGAAGTAAACGTGAAGGTTCAGTAAAAGAATTTCTCCCTTATAAAACCCGATCCTGAATAAGAAACACGGATAGGCTACAGTAATGCATTTTATTGAGGGACAACCGAGTGAGTTAGCCGTGGTCGTTACGGTGTGGCTGCAGGCAGTCGAATCCCCCCGCCGGCAACCTTGAAGATGGTCTTCTGTGGTTTCCCATCTTCCTTCCAGGCAAATGCCGGGGTTGGTCCCTCCCTATAGGCCACAGCCGCTACTTCCAACTCCTAGTCCTTACATTGAAACTTTCCTCCCCAGACAACACTCCACACGTGGCGGTACATGTAGCTCACCCCATGGGTGTCCGCGTAGAAGCAGCTACAAAAATCTGGCGAGCCAAACATGTTCTCGGACACTCCCGGCATTAAAAAGCCAATAAATGATAAAAATGGTCCGGTTAGCTCAAACAATGCCAGCGTTTCGCCCCAGTGTGCCGTTGGGCTCGTCAGTTGGTACAGACACACCTACCAATACGCGTGGCTAGCACATACTGGGAAGGCCATGCAAGACACAAAATATAAGCAGTATTGACATCACGAGCATGCCAATGTGCTACAGGAGTCAAACTCCCCTTCATAAAAACAAAAGCCTTACCTTGGCATTCCAAATAAGGTTTTGAATATTCCCGAAGGGAATATGATGTAGTTTCCATTTGAGCGGATGAATTATCAATAAATGATAAAAATGGTCTGGTTAGCTCAAACAATGCCAGCGTTTCACCCCAGTGTGCCGTTGGGCTCGTCAGTTGGTACAGACACACCTACCAATACGCGTGGCTAGCACATACTGGGAAGGCCATGCAAGACACAAAATACAAGCAGTATTGACGTCACGAGCATGCCAATGTGCTACAGGAGTCAAACTCCCCTTCATAAAAACAAAAGCCTTACCTTGGCATTCCAAATAAGGTTTTGAATATTCCCGAAGGGAATATGATGTAGTTTCCATTTGAGCGGATGAATTATCAATAAATGATAAAAATGGTCTGGTTAGCTCAAACAATGCCAGCGTTTCACCCCAGTGTGCCGTTGGGCTCGTCAGTTGGTACAGACACACCTACCAATACACGTGGCTAGCACATACTGGGAAGGCCATGCAAGACACAAAATACAAGCAGTATTGACGTCACGAGCATGCCAATGTGCTACAGGAGTCAAACTCCCCTTCATAAAAACAAAAGCCTTACCTTGGCATTCCAAATAAGGTTTTGAATATTCCCGAAGGGAATATGATGTAGTTTCCATTTGAGCGGATGAATTATCAATAAATGATAAAAATGGTCTGGTTAGCTCAAACAATGCCAGCGTTTCACCCCAGTGTGCCGTTGGGCTCGTCAGTTGGTACAGACACACCTACCAATACACGTGGCTAGCACATACTGGGAAGGCCATGCAAGACACAAAATACAAGCAGTATTGACGTCACGAGCATGCCAATGTGCTACAGGAGTCAAACTCCCCTTCATAAAAACAAAAGCCTTACCTTGGCATTCCAAATAAGGTTTTGAATATTCCCGAAGGGAATATGATGTAGTTTCCATTTGAGCGGATGAATTATCAATAAATGATAAAAATGGTCTGGTTAGCTCAAACAATGCCAGCGTTTCGCCCCAGTGTGCCGTTGGGCTCGTCAGTTGGTACAGACACACCTACCAATACACGTGGCTAGCACATACTGGGAAGGCCATGCAAGACACAAAATACAAGCAGTATTGACGTCACGAGCATGCCAATGTGCTACAGGAGTCAAACTCCCCTTCATAAAAACAAAAGCCTTACCTTGGCATTCCAAATAAGGTTTTGAATATTCCCGAAGGGAATATGATGTAGTTTCCATTTGAGCGGATGAATTATCAATAAATGATAAAAATGGTCTGGTTAGCTCAAACAATGCCAGCATTTCGCCCCAGTGTGCCGTTGGGCTCGTCAGTTGGTACAGACACACCTACCAATACACGTGGCTAGCACATACTGGGAAGGCCATGCAAGACACAAAATACAAGCAGTATTGATGTCACGAGCATGCCAATGTGCTACAGGAGTCAAACTCTCCTTCATAAAAACAAAAGCCTTACCTTGGCATTCCAAATAAGGTTTTGAATATTCCCGAAGGGAATATGATGTAGGTAGGTGTGTCTGTACCAACTGACGAGCCCAACGGCACACTGGGGCGAAACGCTGGCATTGTTTGAGCTAACCAGACCATTTTTATCATTTATTGATAATTCATCCGCTCAAATGGAAACTACATCATATTCCCTTCGGGAATATTCAAACCCTTAATTAAAAAGCCATACGCTAAAATAAAAATAGAAAATTAGGGACAGAGTACGAAACAAGGAGATTGAAAGAATATCCATCATGAAGGATGCTTGCTATAACAACAGCCGAGAGGCTAAAAAAAAGGAAGTGGGGAGGACATGACGTGGTCAGAATGAAACACGATCGATGGACGCACAAACTTACAGTATGAAACCCCAGGCAGAACTGGAAGGAGTAACGTGGGTAGACAGAGAACGTGTTGAAAGGACTCGATTGTAAGCTGGCAAACACTAGACGAGGATAGCAAGGGGCAGACAAGAAAGAATGGAGACGCATGGATAATATCACACAGCCTAATGAGAAGAGAAGCAGCTCCTCGAAAACGAAAACGCCAGTAGACAACACACACGGATGACAATAAAGGGCTCACTTTTAATAAATTAATAAAGCAGCCAATGCTCAGTTAGCTACATAATCAATCAAGTTGATTCACAACAGAATTGAGTCAATAATATAAGTCTTATCAGTACAACCCATCACGTGATATCTCTCACAGAGTTTCCTACACATACGACAAATACAGGCCGCGTATGGCTCATGAAAACGTATGGTCCTACAACACTTGTGTTTTTTTTTTTTTTTTTTAGCGTATGGCTTTTAGTGCCGGGAGTGTCCGAGGACATGTTCGGCTTGCCAGTTTTGTAGCTGCTTCGAGACGGACACCCAATGGGTGAGCTACAAGTACCGTTGGGGAGGGAAGGAGGGAAGTTGGAATGTAAGGACGAGGAGTTGGAAGGTAGCGGCTGTGGCCTATAGTTAGGGACCAACCCCGGCATTTGCCTGGAAGGAAGATGGGAAACCACAGAAGACCATCTTCAAGGTTGCCGGCGGGGGGATTCGAACCTCCTCGCCTCCCGGATGTGAGCGACTGCCATCAGTCATGCCGTAACCACCACGGCTAACTCACCCGGTAAACACTTGTGATGGAAACCATGCACTGCATATCTGGTTACAAGGTGTCTGAGCTGATAGTTTGCTTCTTTCCAGTCCATCGTTATCATGGCATCCGTGGTGTAAAATTCCATCCAAATATCGTTTTTCTTTGCTGTGTGTTCTCTGACTGAGAAAATAGACGATGTACAACGAGCAGCCACACGAAGCAAAACGCATACGTCACACTGATTCATACGACAAGAGACATGCGCCCTCAGGTGAGGAAATAAAGTGAAGTGTAGTTAAGTGGAGCGAAGACTACAATACAACTCTTTAGGACTTGCTCGCATAATGAGTTGAAGTCAGAGCACGTCCCTGCTCGAAGGAGGCCATAGCCCTTAGGGGAATGATAAGGCTATATTTATTAGTCTATTATTACCGTATTTATTTATATAAAGCATTTCATTATCACCTTATCTGGAATTGACAGTACCGTATAGGCTAGGACATATTATTTATCCTTTATTTGTGAATTTAGCAGACGTTAAATTCTGTTGTATTTTCGGAAACATTTCGCATCAAATTCTATGTGTTTACTCAGTGTTAGAATTAGAAATTACTTTGTGCTTGCTCTAGGCCTACCAGATGACAAGACGGGCGGCGTTGCCAAGCGTAATGCCACGGCTAGTAAGTGCAGAAGGCGATGGTGCAAATGTTCCGAGCAGAGTGCGAGTGTAGGCTGCATAGCGAGATACTTCAGTTGCAAACTCGGTCGTTCACTTGGCGTAGGCTGTGTGATGACGCCATTTTATCAGAACTACGTAGTCCGGTCAGGATACTCAAACCCGTGCACTTTTGGGGGGAACCTTTTTTTTATCATTGCAATTTATTCTTGACATGCTAAGGATGAAATTTATAGAGGGAGCCATTTTTGTAATTTTGGCGTTTGGCCAAATACAAAATTCTCCCAAACTACTTAGACAATTTTCATGTTTAACCTTTTAACTGGAATGTATTACCAGATGGTCCTCCTCATTGCATAGTGGGTAGCATTCTTGGATGTCACCGCAGAGGGCCAGGTTCGATTCCCAGCTCTGCTAAGAAATTTCATTCTGGTCTGAGGGTTGGAACGGGTACACTCAGCCTCGTGAGACAAAACTGAGAAGAGGAGGGTTCAATTTCTACCTCAGCTATTCTAAAAGTGGTTTTCTGTGGTTTCCAATTTTTATTCCAGGTAAATGCCGGGATGGTATCTAACTTAGGGCCACGGCCGCTTCCCATCCAAATCCTACCTCAATTTCAAATGCACACACTTCTGTCTTATGTAACGACTGCCTAAACGGCCGAGACAAATCAGACTTTTAGGAAGGTTATGTCCCCTAAGCCCCCTCCTGGGTACGGTAGACGTTTAGATGTTGTCAAAGATGTGTTGGATTGGTGTCGATGATTTGCGGAACACAAGAAAATGCCAGTAATTGAACTTGTTGGTGGTCAAGCAGTTTATAAACACAGTATATTGAAGAATATCTATGTGAGGAAGAGAATAGGTGGTCTCTCGTAAAGGGCGTATTAGGTAAATTTCACACAGAGATGTCATACCTTAATGCTCTAGGAAAAAGATTCGCAGGAAGAGGTATTGAGGAGCTAGCTGTTGCTGCAGGTAGTGTAAAGCAAGCATTATCTGGAAAACACTACAACAGGGCAATGCGTCTGTACAAATTGTTAGCAGAAGCTTTATTACGCATGCTGATTCAAAGATGTGTTGAGAATCACCCAGATCTGCTTACCTGTTGTAGCAGTCTCGCTTAGGCTGGGATGACAAGTGAAACGGTATTTACTTTGCTCCACGTTGAGCGTACAAATGTAGCAGTTTTCCTAGCCCACACTTTGAGCGTCAAGTGTAGCTGTTATTAATGCCCCATGTTGGTAGCGACAAATGTAATGGTTTCTACTAGTGACCCCACTGTTGGGTGATAAATGTAACTGTTTTTCCTTTGCCTAAGCTATGTTGTTTTAATGGGCGCCAAGACCTCAACGCAATGTTGAAATCTAAATTTGTATTTAACAACGTCTAGCTCTGGTAGAACACCTTCAAGACTCTATTCACTCAGATCGTGGTATGATTTGATCATTAACCCAACAAACAATTGTATCAGGAGAAGGAATTGGTCTATATCTAATGCTACCTACTGAAAGCAAAGATTGCATTGTAATAGAAATGAATTTATTATATAAAACAAGAATAGCAAAATTAATAATAATAATAATAAGTTTAAAATTTAAATTGGAGCGTTGTGATTTTAATATTACCGATAGAAAATTACGTGAAAACGGAGTCTGATAAATTATTGATTTTACTCTTATTCCCAAGCTATGAAGTTATTGAAATATGAAATATAAAACAAAGAGAAATGAGAGATTGCGTATTTCTGCGTCATTCGCGCTTACCACTGGAAATAGCCGAAGCCTTTCCCTCGTACTGGATGATGCTGTGAGCTTCCCACAGTCTCCTGGACGTCGACATCTCCGTCGATATATGATGATATTCTGGTAGATTAGATAATTATATGGTCCGTACATCGGACCCAAACACTCGCACAACCACACTGGTTAAGTTTTACAAAAGTTAGTCCTCCACTCCACGGAACATCGGAGCCACTCCCGCGTACAACCGTACTCGTTAAGTTCTATACAGATAGTCTTCGTTCCACGGAACATCGGAGCGACCCCCGCGTATAACCATACTCAGCAAGTTCTACACTGATTGTCCTCGTTCCACGGCGCGTCGAACGATATATGCACCCGTCGCATCCCCACTCCAGTCCAGACTTCTAGCTTGCGTGGTCTCCACTGATTGGCTGCTCCCTACGCGCTAGATCCCCACTCTGGCTCATTACACTCGGCGGGAGGGAGAAGTCGTTTTCCGTTCCATACATTCGCCTTTTCTTGACGCTGCAACTCCGCTTGCGTAATACTTCCCGACAAGATTAAGCGTGTACTTGAATTCCCAGTGAGTCACGTCTCTCGATATACCCTAACTGACGAAACTCCGTTAAATTCCGTAATCACATAACTTTCTATGATATTGTCGTTCGTAATAATTTGCTTGATAGCGTTTTCTAAGACATAGAAAACCTATCTGTATGCTTATATTTTTTATAAAATGCTCCGAAAATATCTTAATAATAATTATAATAAATTAATAATAATAATAAATTAACATGAAAAATTCTCTTGGCTGAACAATTTGCCGCGTAAATAAATATAGAATGGCTTCCTACTGACTTATGCCAGTTGCATAAAAACCCCTCGAAAAACACGTTACACTGTTTAGAATATGTAGTGGATATCACAACAGAACAAGAAAGTGAAAATTTCATTGCATCAGATTCATTTACCAAATTTGTGCATGGGATGTTTCGAGATATCATCGAGTTTGACTCAGATATGGCAAAATTTTGGCTCTCTTACATCATCGACGTGGAAGTCCTGTTTCAGCACTACCATTGTCTGAGGAGTGGAGTAAGATTTGAAGAATACTTAGATGTTGTCGCAGAATGCTTCCTCTTCTAGCAGCATATGGCAACCTAAATTATCTGCGCTACCTCTATCTCTTCTACTGGCAAATGTCCACGTTGACAAAGGAAGAAAAGATACATATGTCCTCAATATACTCATTCTCGTTGACTGGCAAGAGTTTCAGCAAATTGCCTCCCGGTCAGGTTATTGAAATGACCATGTACATACAGTCTAAGAACCAAAGAAATGGTGGCTGGGTTGGATTCTCGAAGAATCTCCCCATGATTGCTGTTAACATACTAAGCAGACCTGCTGTATTGCATTTAAGGGAGCAATTACAACAAACCATTACTTTAAAGAAGCCTCTCTACCGCCACCCAGAATTGGGTCCATCAAGGATTAACAAAGACTTGCTCTGGAGGAATGGGATACGGTCTGATTAACTGTGTCATAAGCCGCTGTTAGTTCAATAAATACAGCTCCTGTAATCTCTTTCCTTTTAAACACATCTTCAATGTACCGGTACTGTGTTAGTTTCAATACTTGAGATGTGCAACTCTTCCCTGATCTGAATCCAGCCTGCTGTGGAATGTAAACTGCCTCTAGTTTCTCCGTTATTCTATCTAAGGCGAGTATTTCAAGAACTTTATACAAATGGCATAGGAGAGATATAGGACGGTAACTTTTATGGTCATCCTGATCCTTCCCTGGCTTACGAATGGGTATAACTTTGGCTTCCCTCCAAGGTTTAGGAATCTTACAAGACTGGACGCAGTTGATCATCAGTTATTTTAACCAACACTTTGTTATCGGCCCAAAGTTCTTAATCTGCTCAACTCTTATATCGTCGAGGCCTGCAGCCTTCCAAATTTTACATTTACTCAGAACAAAATCTAACTCGGCCTGAGTAAAAGGTCGTAGCAAAGTAGTAGTTTCTTGGTCAGGATGTCTCTCAAATGTCTTCCTACCAGACTTGGTTGGATAAGGTGATTTCCCATTTTCTAGGAGCTGACGCGCAATTTGATCAGCTCAAACATTCGCATGCATATTTGCCTGTGAAGGGTCATTATTCAACACAAGTCTCCAAGCCTCATGGCTGCTCCTGCCCATATCACAGTCTGCCATCAATTTTTCCCACTGTAACCATTTTGCCTCAGAGATTGAGGAGAGGACGGATCCAGCTGTTTGAGAGGTTTCTTCGCTAAGTGGGTTTTGATCATAACGGGTATAATACTCCTCAAGCAATACAGCTGTTTCTGAAGTCACACCCTGAAGATAATTCGTCCTGCAACCTCTAGGGATACATGCTCGCGAGCAGAATGTAACAAGCTCAACAAAATATTCGTGGTCGTCTGGTACAGGCATGATTGTTTGGACTTGATTGTCCAGCATTTCAGAGAATTTCGGCCAATCAGCCTTCTTGAAGTTATACGGTACCTTCTTCTGAAACCAGTTTCTTGTGGTCTTTTGATGGGGAGAAGTTGACACATTATTGGTCTGTGTTGAGTGCAAGGGATAGGAGAACACACTGATTTATGGCATTGTTGTGCTACGCTTTCACTTACAAAAAGGACATCAGGGTTGTACCCTCGTTGCCACCTTCCACTATTGAAGGATGGAGGTAGTTTACTGTCATGAATGAGGTGATAGAACGGCTTCACCGTTTTCATCCGTATGTGTGTATTGTGACCGTTTGACGAACGTCCTACGACCACACAAGTGCGCATCCGAACAACAGTCGAGCACAAAGACTCAAAAACATCTCGGGGTTAATAGTGAGCATTCTACAAAGATGTAGAATAAAGAAAAAGAAAAGCTCTGCTGTTCCCCAGATGCACACTACAGCAAGGATAGAAGGCATATTTCAAGAATCACGAATGACCACAGTATCAGTTAAGATAAAATTTGTATCAATTTAATTGATCTATTCAACCATCCTAATCTTTACAAGGGCATCCTCAGGGAGAAAACTAAAACACCACCTGGAAAAAATAATATCCTGCGCTCCCCCTGGGATCCTATACTATTTAATCGCAGGTGTAGAATAACGTTCCAAAAAAAAAATATATGCAACGAAAACGTCAACTTTTAAACATTTCATTGTGTTAGAATACCCATGAAATTAATAGTCCATCATGGTATTCTATTATATTATAAACGATATTTACAGTATTCAAGTTGTGTAGATCACTGATCGTCCTATCACACTTGACTAAAATTTTATTTCTGAAGTTCTACACATTTCCATATTTCCAAAATCATGGATAATCCTATGGGATATTCTCTTCCATGAAACGAGAAGAAATTCCAAAACATACTAGAATTGTTAATTATACAACTTGATGCAAGTCAGACCAAGTCGAACAAAGATGGACCCATTAGAAACGTAATACCATTTATATTTCATTATTCCCACACAAGGAATATTCATATTAGAAATATAAATTATGGATCTGTGATTTATCCTCGATAATAAAATAAATTATGGGATTAATTATTAAGTGATGTTAATTGCAACCCAACCTTATTATTCCAACCAATTTCAAGCACTTATGGATGATTCGTAGCTATTTCAAGATTTTCATCGGAACATGAGACCGCATTTTAAATGCCCCATTTCTTTAGGCACTTTATCAATTTAGTTTATTCCTTGATATCACAATATGGCAAAATTATTAGGCATTTTAATCTATCTGCAGGTTTATATAATTCAACCAGAAAATATGTAATTATGGTTAGAGCAAATAAAAGTAGAATCTATAATTCCATTGGTGACAAGACCTTGATAGCGGCATGGGGCTGCCACAGCGGCACCGCCCTTCTTTTGAGTAATATGAGGCAACATCCTCCAAATTCCAACATTTCATTATATTCAACAACTATAATTCTTTTATATATTATTTTCACATATTAATTTCCATCCAGTCATATTTACTGTATTTAATGGGTTATCATAATTATTAATGGGACAAATGCCTACGCGCATTCCCAATTCAACTCATCACCCCATCAGATCTATCATATGAATGTTATAAGTAACTATCTCTAATTAACCTGTTCAATTATCCGCTTGTCACAATAACAAAAATCCTCCTAATTGATACACCTTGCTCTAATAACAAAACTACGTTACGATTGCTTTATCAATCCAATGTGCATTAATTCATGTTAATTTCTCATATTTGTTTTAAGGAAACATCACCCAAATAATCCAAACTCATTCATTTATTATTATTAATAATAATATGAAGTTCTCATGGATAATTACCATGTTCTATTTTTCATAAGATCCATTAAATTGTTATGAATATGCCTCCTTAATTCCCCATGTAAATTCTCATACATGATCATTCCGCATTATCATTTTAAAGAAAATCCTTAACCACCAGAAAAATCGAATCATTTTACGATAAATGACAATCAGAACTCATCCAAGACGAATTGCATCAAAATGATCAAGAACTACCTTTAAATAAACAATTTACCAAAAAACTATCTCAAAACGATCGCTACAATAACAATGTGCCATAAAAATATGCACGGAACTGTACAACAAAAATCAGGATGAAACTCCTGTCTAATTAGAACAGCCGGATGCCTTCCGAAAATATACTCATTCTACGATATGCCCACCGTGGATATGCTATCTCAAAAGGAATAAAATAAAATTCGAAGAGTGGACAACATCAAAAAGATCCATGCTTATGTCCCAATATAATGCAGAAAATAAAGATCTATGGCGTGTAAAACGATTCCTACATGGTTGAATGGTATAGTCTAAGGTCTGATGTTCACCGGTACTAGATATTAAGAATAGAATAAGGGGCTCACGTCCATTTCAGATGTTCTTGAAGAAGGTCCAAGTTCCTGCGGAAGGCCCTCAGTCGGAGCATAAAATTCCACGCGATCCTCCGCACACGGAAATGTGTACGGCTAGACTTCATGGCTCCACGGGTCCGAGTCCCAAGTATCCATACGTCAGCTCCCATCGTACGCCCCGTTCATATTTAACGCACCAGAATACGGGCTCGATTCATGGTATATTTCAAAAGTTCATATCGGCGTCTTGCTACCATGATGTCCTGATCGGATTGTCTTAACACCATAGCTTCTGCTATGAAAAAGCACGTGTCTAATACTGTCACTAATTTCACGACAATCACCCGGTGTTTTAGCGTCCCGAAATATTCCGAATAGTCACAGTAATGTTCCCGGTTACTTGATTGTAATCCTTCTGTAGTTATCACAGTACGCTTACACCTGTTTAGCCTTAATTCCAAGTCAATTGCTAGCCAGAAATCTACCCTGGTATGAGGTATTATATTGACATAACTCAAGTAAGGAGTTATTTTCAGCCCATATGCCTTAATATGCTGTGAGTTCTGGCCATACCCCACACAACCTTGCATTTACAAAAGCTAATCCCATCTAGTAAAACTATCCTGAGCACATTTGAACAATGCCTCGTTTGTAGGCTAATTTTGGCTTCCAGGTCAGGTACTAGTAACTTGAGATTGATTAAGCCACCCGCTTATGCACGGATTCACTGCACAAAAACGACTGTCTCAGTCCTAACAGCTGCCTGCTCGAACCTGCAGACAGTCAGGTGATAGCATACTGACGCGCATCGCCGTCCGCGCATATCATCCAGCCTGCAACCAACGGCAGAGTAACTCAACTCAGTCAGGCGCTCGCTTCAAATTCAAAATACAGCCGCGACAAAAACAACATCTCCATAACCAGCAACTGACGCTCTTTCACACGGTTACATCCGCCCTACACATGGCCAAAAATAAAAATCCCCATTTTTATTTGTATGGTTCCTGTTGTTTTTTCGTCCTTCTTCTTATCTGGTTCGTCTAAAATACATCTTGAGATTCGCTGCGCTGAATGTTCCCACGGTGTTACCAGACACAATCTCCACAACACGGTAACTACCATTACCTAAGCTCTGGGCTATCCGAAATGGTCCATTATACAAACTGGCAAACTTGGAATAGACTTTGTTGCTAACATCAGATGGAGTAGGCTTCCTGATCAATACCAAAGTTCCCTCTCTCAAAGGGTCTCTAAATCTTCTTCCTCTAACCCTTCTGTTCCGTTTCTCTGCCTGTCTCCGTAATCTTCCTAAGGCTTCCATTTCACGTCCTCTCCTGTTAGGCTCTATCTCCGGAGGAATAGATACGATTCCGTCCCACGGTCGTATAGGTTTTTCTCCAAGATGTAGTACTGAAGGAATATGCCCCGTGCTTTCATGTACGGTGGAATTAATCGAATTCATCATAATAGGAACCACATCCATCCATCGCCAATGTTCGTTTGCACAATAAAGACGACAAAACTTAGCTATTTCTGACATGAGTCGTTCGGCCGGGTTACTCTCTGGATGCCGTATTGAACACAATACCTGTGTGATGCCCAGCTCCCTCATAGCATTCCTAAACTCCCAGGATGTGAATTGGGACCCATGGTCTGATAACAAAAATTCTGGTTTACCCGCAACGGGAATAACACATTCTTTAATCCTCTTGATTATTTATCTGGAGTTCGCCTTCTGAATCGGATGGATCATGGTAAACTAACTGAAAACATCAACCGTGACCAAAATGTATCGGTTACCTCGCTTGGACTTAGGTAGAGGTCCGTAGATATCGGTAGCATACAACTCACATGGCTTCGACGGAATAATAGGCCTAGGTTCCTCCCTCAACAAATGCGTATTGTGTTTGCTGCGTTGACACAAATCACAGGTCCTGATGACCTCTCGGACAGTATTCCTCAAATGATCCCAAGTGAACTTCTCCATTATCAAACATACCACTTTGTCCGCTCCAGTGTGACCTGAGCTTCTGTGAGCTAACCATATTATATCTTCCTGTAATCTAGGCGGAATTACTATTCGTAATTTAGTGTGTTCGAAATCAATGAACTTATATATGATGCCATTCAACAATACATAGTCTCTAGGCATCCTTTCCATCCCTAGATATTCATCATCTGTAGGATCCATGTCCCTGTGTAAAAATCTGTAAATACTCCTCAAAGGTCCATATCGCTTCTGGGCTTGGGGTATTCTCTCAAGTCTACGCAAAGTATCATCATCTTCTTGCAGGAGGGTTATAGGCAATACTCGAAAAGTAGGTTCCGCAACTCTGCTTAGCAAATCAGCCCCTAAGTTATTCCTTCCTGGTCGATGTTCAATAGTGACGTTAAACTGTTGCACGAATAATGCCCATCCAGTGACCCTGTCACTGGCGAAATTGGTCTTCAGTATAAACTCTAGTGCGTGATGGTCAGTTCTGATTATAATCGAATGTGCGAGAAGCAACTTCTTCCATGTTTCCAATGCATAGATGATCGCTAAAACTTCTAGTTCTGTAGTATAGTAATTGCGTTCTGATGGTTTCAATTTTCGACTGATAAAGGATAAATAGTGTCGAGTGTGATCTTCATCCTCTTGGAGTAATATGGCACCTATCCCAACATTGGATGCATCCGATTCGATAATGAAGTTCTTCTCAAAATCCGGGTACTCCAACTTGACGCTATTAAGCATTAATTCCTTTGCCTTCTTGAATGATTCCTCACATAGATCGTTCCATTTCCACTTATTATCCTTTTTTTTAACAAGTCCTGTAGGGGTGCAACTATCTCCGTGTATGTATGGCAATGTCCCGCAAAAAACTGGCAAGTTCCCAAGAATTGGCGTACATGCTTTACCCGAGTAGGTCAGGGAAATTCTGCAATGGCCTGAAGTTTTTGTTCATTTGGTCTATATCCGTTCCCATCCAAGACATGTCCAAGAAATCTAATCTCATTCTTAAAGAATTGGCACTTTTTCAAGTTAACTTTGAAATTTGCTTTCCTCAAGTCCATAAACAAATTCCGTAGATGAACTAAGTGCTGGTCTTCAGTCTCCGATGCTATCAGAATATCATCCACGTAACTTATGACCGTATCCTTGACCGCATTACTTAGGTTCTGATCCAAAGCACGTATCAAAACTGCTCCTGAGGTTTTCATCCCAAATGGAAGTTTTCTAAAAACATAAGTCTGTTGTTCGAATAAAAAACCCGTAAACTTCTGAGAATCATCACTTATTCTTACATGATGGTATGACGAAGTCAAATCCACTGTAGAAAACCATTTCTTGTTTTTAAATTTCCTTAAGAAATCTTTTATCACTGGAGGTCTATCATATTCTGGCAACAGCCTCGAATTCAATGACCTCGCTTCTAGGCATATTCTCAAATTTCCATCCGGTTTCTGCACCACCGCTAACGGATTTACATAGGATGTCACACACTTTTTAATTATCTGATCTTTCTCAAGATCCTGAATGATCTCCTTCACCTTAGTCCTGTGTTTTCCTGGAATTTGGTACAGCTTTGCATGATATGGGCTATCATCACATACTTGAATCTTGTACTCAAAGTTCTGAATCTCTCCTGGTGTCGTATCAAAGACATCAACGAATTCTTCCCACAGGTTGGCTATAACTGGAACATGCTCACCTACTTCATTGGCGTCTTCACATATCTCTAAACCTTCAAAAACCTTGGCCCATCGAACTTCTCCCACGGTGAATTTATCTTCCTCTTCGAAATGGACGTCTCCCGCATGATGGAATTTAATCGTATCAGATTCCATATCGAATACAGCTCTATATCTCTTGATAAAATCCGTCCCCAGGATCAAATCATGTGCAATGTCCTTCATAACGACAAATATATGTTCAAAGACACATCCTCCAATCTTGACCTTCAAGTACAGCTGAATTTTACAAGTTGTGATCTTGTCTGGGATGATCCCCTGAATCTTGATTCCGGATACTGGTATCTCCTCTATTTCCTCGGTCAACTTCCATATGGCGTACAACCTCTCGCTCACCAAACAAAGCATCGCTCCTGTGTCAATCAAAGTGTACACTGGTTTTCCATACACCTCACACACAATAATGGGTAGCCTAGTTCTTGGTCCATACTCCTTTCCTTCCTGTTCTTCTTGAATCAAGTCTTCATCCTCAACTTCCCATTTCACGATTTTGGAAACATATTGTGTAGTAATTAGTTCTGTTGATTTCCTTGTTCCGAAATCGAAGTTGTTTTTTTTTCGTTTTTACCTGTCGAATTATTTGTCCCAGAAGTACCAGGTTTATTTCTTGCCTCTTCCATTTCCTTCAAATACTGTTTACTTTCTTCTCCTCTTTGCTCAAGGTTCTGCCTCTGTTGATCTTTGAACCTTTCATTATCCGTTCTATCGTAAGATTTATTGTATCCTGATCTGTCATATGGTCTCGTGTATCCTTGTCTTCTCCACGAATTCCAATTGTTCCCGTATCTTCCTCGCCTTATGTAAGGTCGTCCACTATCTCTTTCTCTTCTATCTTGATAATCCCTCGACGTTTGCTCTTCTCTATTCCGTTCTGGCATGGTTTGGCATTGTCGATCGGCGAAAACAGCATATGCGGCCTGGGACTCTTGCTTATTACCCCTCTGCTGGTAAAATTGAGCATTAGAATGATCTAGACGTTGCAACACTTCATCAAATTCTTCCATGTTCTCAACATTCGCAGAAATGAGACTCCGCTGAACTTCCAAAGGAAACTGTCTAATCAAAGCTGGGATTAACTCGTACGTTGGCATTGGTGGATCTAAGCATTGCAATTTGGCAAGTTGATTTGCAAAGTAATTTGAATATTTGGTCGGCTGTGACGTGGAATACCGCTTGACATATAATTCGGCCCTGATGTTCTGTTGCGTCTCCGGCGACCAAAATTTACGTAAGAGTGCCTGTTCAAATTCGTCATAGGTTCTCAAATTACATCGAAAAGCCCTAAACCATACGAGTGCTGGTCCATCTAAGAATCTACTTATCACTCTCATCTCTCTTTCCTTATTCACCTTAGCATCCTTCAGATAATCTCTTAATTCGCGCAGAAACTCAACAGGAGAGACATTTCCAGTCCCTGAAAATTTTATAGGTTTCTCTTCGTAACTTTTAACGAGCGTGATCGGAGTAGAAGTGCGAATGGTAGAAATTTCTTCAGACTTCCCAACCTCTGGCAACCTTTCTCTATTTGAAAAAGCGTTTTCATTTATGCTGTCTTGTTTTGTATCCGCTTTCGATCTATAATCCTCAATTTTCTTCTCTAACTCACAAATGGTCTTCCTGAATTCATACATTTCATCCCTATTCTGCCTTTCAGTTTCTTCCCCTATTTGACTATCTTTCAACTCTTCCGTCATTTTTTTCGGATTCTCTTCGACAACAGTTTCGTGACCTTTCAATTTCTCTATACTTTCTCTAATGGCTTGAATATCTCCAGATACAACTTTAATCTCTGATGAAAAAGCATTCCTGATCTCTTTGACTTCGACCTGAGTTTCTTTTACAACCTGAGCTTGAATTTCATTAATTACAGTTTCTTTTACTTCATTTTTCAAGTCTGCTACAACTCCTTCCTTTAATTGTTCTACAATTATTTCTCTAAATTCAGAAGTAACTCTCTGCACTACCTGTGTGGCATTTAACGTACTTTCCTTCGTTGTGTTAATCTCTAAGGACGCAAGATCATCTGTTATTTTCCTAACATTATCTTCCATTTTATTTTCTAATGATCTAACCATCTTTTGAATCTCGTTCTTATGTTGAGCTAACTCTTCCTTCATCGCTTTTCGACTATCTTGTAAACTATCTTTCATAATGCCATAGTTTGCGAATAAATTATCCTTTAAGTTCGTTCCCGAATCCACGATCCTAGCTTCAAAACTTAGGAAACTCTCCTGAGCTCTCCTAGCGTTGTCTCTTATCTTGGTTTCCAATGACACAACTTTATCCTCAATCTTAGCATCTATCGATTCAGACATTTTATCATCGAATGATTCTATGTTTCTAGACATCCGGCTTTCTATTGCTTCTATCCTTTCTAACATTTCCGCTTTTAATGAGTTCGAATTTTCTGTGATTTTACATTCTAAACTTGACATTTTATTTTCCAGAGAAGCAGAATTCTCTTTTATTTGACTTTCAATTTTATTTTCCAGAGAAACAGAATTCTCTTTTATTTGTTTTTCCAGAGAAGCAGAATTCTCTGTGCTTTTCTGTCCCAACTCTTCCATCATTTTGGTAAGTGCTTCCATGACTACTCACAATAATAATTATAGCACTGGGGTACGATGTCAACTGATGATGGGGAAACGTAATCTAAACTACTAGTACAGTGAATATTCAGACACGACCTTAAATTGATACTTCAATACCGATGACCTATGAAATTTAAAATCTACAATAAATGACCAGAAACAACCACTACAAACCAAACAAATCACTCCAAACTATGAAAACTGCGCATTCATGACCCTGAATCCTACTACAGCAAGAACAAACACAAATCGACCTCGAATCGAAATTCGGAATCGAATCGTATCAGAAACTGAATCGAACTCGGGCCCATACACGTTGGCAGCCAAAACTCTTCTATCATACTTTATGTGACCGTTTGACGAACGTCCTACGACCACACAAGTGCGCATCCGAACAACAGTCGAGCACAAAGACTCAAAAACATCTCGGGGTTAATAGTGAGCATTCTACAAAGATGTAGAATAAAGAAAAAGAAAAGCTCTGCTGTTCCCCAGATGCACACTACAGCAAGGATAGAAGGCATATTTCAAGAATCACGAATGACCACAGTATCAGTTAAGATAAAATTTGTATCAATTTAATTAATCCATTCAACCATCCTAATCTTTACAAGGGCATCCTCAGGGAGAAAACTAAAACACCACCTGGAAAAAATAACATTCTGCGCTCCCCCTGGGATCCTATACTATTTAATCGCAGGTGTAGAATAACGTTCCAAAATATATATATATGCAACGAAAACGTCAACTTTTAAACATTTCATTGTGTTAGAATACCCATGAAATTAATAGTCCATCATGGTATTCTATTATATTATAAACGATATTTACAGTATTCAAGTTGTGTAGATCACTGATCGTCCTATCACACTTGACTAAAATTTTATTTCTGAAGATCTACACATTTCCATATTTCCAAAATCATGGATAATCCTATGGGATATTCTCTTCCATGAAACGAGAAGACATTCCAAAACATACTAGAATTGTTAATTATACAACTTGATGCAAGTCAGACCAAGTCGAACAAAGATGGACCCATTAGAAACGTAATACCATTTATATTTCATTATTCCCACACAAGGAATATTCATATTAGAAATATAAATTATGGATCTGTGATTTATCCTCGATAATAAAATAAATTATGGTATTAATTATTAAGTGATGTTAATTGCAACCCAACCTTATTATTCCAACCAATTTCAAGCACTTATGGATGATTCGTAGCTATTTCAAGATTTTCATCGGAACATGAGACCGCATTTTAAATGCCCCATTTCTTTAGGCACTTTATCAATTTAGTTTATTCCTTGATATCACAATATGGCAAAATTATTAGGCATTTTAATCTATCTGCAGGTTTATATAATTCAACCAGAAAATATGTAATTATGGTTAGAGCAAATAAAAGTAGAATCTATAATTCCATTGGTGACAAGACCTTGATAGCGGCATGGGGCTGCCACAGCGGCACCGCCCTTCTTTTGAGTAATATGAGGCAACATCCTCCAAATTCCAACATTTCATTATATTCAACAACTATAATTCTTTTATATATTATTTTCACATATTAATTTCCATCCAGTCATTTACTGTATTTAATGGATTATCATACTTCTATCATACTTTATGTTAGGAAGGAAGTTGGGATGGGAAAACTAAATGAGAGAATTGAGAAGAATAAACTGAGGTGGTTTGGACATGTGAAGAGGATGGAGGAAAATAGAATACCAAGACAGATGCTGGAGGCAAAGTGCAAGGGTAGGAGACCAAGAGGAAGACCTAGAACAAGGTGGATGGATTCAGTGAAGAACGGCGTAAGAAAAAGAAATCTGGACTGGGACAAGATCGTGGAAGAAGAATGGTGGAAGGAAAGAGGAAAGTGGAGAAGTGCCATAAATACCCCGACCCGGCAGGAGCTGGATAAGGGGAAATGATGATGATGATGATATATATATATATATATATATATATATATCAGTTTCTTGTGGACACGATAACTGCCGTAATTTTGCACCAATATATGTCATTGTTCTATTAGACTGTGGTGTGTGAGTGTGTCTGGTAGCAGTTGCATTGTTTATTAGTTATAGTTCATTGTTTCAGTAGACTGTGATGTGTGAGAGTGCATGTGAGTGTGCCTGGTGACAGACTGTTTTAGTGGTAGTATTTGTTGTTGGTGGAACTTTAGTATTTTTTTCGTTAGTAGAATTTTGGTATTTAATTGTTAGTACGGTAGAAGGTTAGTATTTTTTTAGTAGAATTGCTCTTTACTTATTCTGAAAGGGAGTAGCAGCCTTTCAGAATAAATCAATTCTTTACTTGTCTTATAGACGGTTAAGATATTGATAATCTAAGCCAAATAATGGCTACACTGCGTCCTGCTGCACGGCTGAAAGCAACGGGAAACTACAGCCGTATGCTATTCCCGAGGATATGCACCTCTCTATGCATAATTACATGTGATGATGGCCTCCTCCCTTGTAAAATTTCAATCCGGAGGTAAACTAGTCCCCCGTTCGGATCTCCAGGTGGGGACTACTCGAGAGGGGGTTAACATCACAGAAGTGACAAAGAGGAAATCTGACATTCTACGGATCGGAGCGTGGAATGTTAGAAGTCTGCTAGGAAGTGGAAGGTTAGAAAACTTAGAAAGGGAAATGGATAGGTTGAGGTTGGATTTGGTTGGGATTAGTGAAATGCGCTGGCAGGAAGAACAGGACTTTTGGTCAGGAGACTATAGGGTCATTAGCACTAAATCAAACAATGGCCAAGCAGGGGTTGGCCTCATATTGAGTAGGAAACTTGGACAGCGCGTGGAATATTATGAGCAATATAGTGAACGGATTATTGTAGCAAAAATCAATACTAAACCTACTTGCACCACAGTGGTACAAGTCTATATGCCTACCAGTCAAGCTGATGATGAGGATGTTGAAAAGGTCTACGAAGAAATAGACGAAATTCTGAGGTATATCAAGGGTGATGAGAATGTTATAGTAATGGGAGATTGGAATGCTGTGGTAGGAAAAGGGAGAGAAGGGAAGATAGTAGGAGGTTTCGGATTAGGTGAAAGGAATGATCGAGGAAGCAGGCTGGTAGAATTCTGCACCGAGCATGAGTTGGTCATAGCTAACACCTTATTCAATAACCACAATAGAAGAATATACACATGGATGAGACCAGGAGATACAGGGCGTTACCAAATCGACTTCATTATGGTCAAGCAGAGGTTTCGAAACCAGATTTTGGATTGTAAAACATATCCTGGTGCTGACATAAACTCTGACCACAATCTGGTTGTAATGAAATGCAGATTAAAGTTGAAGAAACTGAAGAAAAGTCAAAAGCCAAAAAGGTGGGCAATAGACAGACTGAAAGAGAAGGATGTAAACGAAAGATTCAAGAAGAGTATAAAGGAAGGACTAATGAAAAACCCTAAACAAACTTCAATTGCAGACGAATGGGCACTTTTGAAGAATGAAATAACAAAATCCGCAGAAGAAAACATTGGTAGGAAAGAAAGAATAGGTAGAAAACCGTGGATCACTCAGGATATACTAGAATTGATGGATGAAAGGCGGAAACACAAGAATGTAAAAGATGAAAAGGGGAAAGCAGAATACAGACGTCTGAGAAATGAGGTTAACAAGAAGTGCAAGGAAGCAAAAGAAGAATGGTTGAAAGAGAAATGTGCAGGTATAGAAAATTGTCTGAAATTAGGAAAAGTAGACACAGCTTATCGAAGGATTAAGAATACTTTTGGGGAAAAGAAGACAAAGTGCTGTAATATTAAGGACAAAAATGGAAAGCCTCTAACAGATAGGGAAGAAAAGGTTGAGAGATGGAAAGCTTACATAGAGAGTTTGTATAAGGGAAAGGAGATTGAGAATCATGTAATGGAAAGGGAGGAGGAAATTGATGAGGATGCGAAAGGAGATTTAATATTGAGATCAGAATTTGATAGAGCTTTGGAAGACTTAAGCAGGAACAAAGCACCAGGCATAGACGATATACCGATTGAGTTGCTACGCTGCATAGGAGATGAAGGTCTGATCAGGTTATTTCACTTGGTGTGTAGGATTTATGAGACAGGTGAGGTACCCCTGATTTCAAGAAGAATGTAATCATCCCTATACCAAAGAAAGTGGGAGCTGACAGATGTGAAGATTACCGTACAATCAGCTTGATTACTCATGCTTCAAAGATCCTGTCTAGAATAATTTACAAGAGGATTGAAAGCCAGATAGAAACGGAGTTGGGCGAAGACCAATTTGGTTTCAGGAGAAATGTAGGAACAAGGGAAGCTGTACTAAGTCTTAGGCTGATTTTGGAAGGTAGAATAAGGAAAGATAAGAGAATGTTCATGGCTTTTGTAGACTTAGAAAAGGCTTTTGATAACGTTGATTGGACTAAATTGTTTGACATTTTGAAATCGATTGGAATAAAGTACAGGGATAGGAGGGTGATATACAATCTATACAGAAACCAGACTGCAGTCATTCGAGTTGAAGGACATGAGAGAGAAGCTGGTATTCAGAAAGGTGTAAGGCAAGGCTGCAACTTATCACCCATACTTTTCAATCTTTACATTGAACAAGCAATGAAGGAAATTAGAGAAAAATGTAAAGTGGGAGTGAAGATTCAAGGAGAAATAATTTCAACTCTGAGATTTGCTGATGACATCGTCATCTTGGCCGACAAGCCTGAGGATTTGAATGAGTTTTTGAATGGTATGGACTCCGTCTTACGGAAAGAATTCATGATGAAAATTAATAAATGTAAAACAAAAATACTGGAATGCAGCCGAAATAAATCAGAAACCTCTATGGAGATCAAATTGACAGGTGAAAAGCTGAAGGAAGTAGGAGACTTCTGTTACTTAGGAAGCAGAATAACCAGTGATGGACGAAGCAAAGAGGATATAAAAAGTAGGTTGGCTCAGGCAAAGAAAGCATTTCTACAAAAAAGGAATCTGCTGACATCGAATATAGATTTAGGTATTAGGAAGTCATTTTTGAAAGCCTTTGTCTGGAGTGTGGCGCTCTATGGAAGTGAAACATGGACTATTGGTGCAGCAGAAAAGAGGAGAATTGAAGCATTTGAAATGTGGTGTTACAGGAGAATGATGAAGATCAGATGGGTAGATAGGGTTACAAACGAAGAGGTATTAAGACGAGTGGGAGAGGAGAGATGTTTCTGGCGACTGCTAATGAAGAGACGAGATAGGTTGGTAGGACACATACTAAGACACCCAGGAATAGCAAGCTTAGTTATGGAAGGAAGGGTCGAGGGCAAGAACTGTAGGGGTAGACCAAGGTTAGAATATGTTAAACAGATTGCCTCGGATGTAGGGTGTGGTAGCTATGTAGAGATGAAACGATTAGCACAGGACAGGGAGGCATGGAGAGCTGCATCAAACCAGTCAAAAGACTGAAGACTCAAACACACATAATTATTAATGGGACAAATGCCTACGCGCATTCCCAATTCAACTCATCACCCCATCAGATCTATCATATGAATGTTATAAGTAACTATCTCTAATTAACCTGTTCAATTATCCGCTTGTCACAATAACAAAAATCCTCCTAATTGATACACCTTGCTCTAATAACAAAACTACGTTACGATTGCTTTATCAATCCAATGTGCATTAATTCATGTTAATTTCTCATATTTGTTTTAAGGAAACATCACCCAAATAATCCAAACTCATTCATTTATTATTATTATTAATAATATGAAGTTCTCATGGATAATTACCATGTTCTATTTTTCATAAGATCCATTAAATTGTTATGAATATGCCTACTTAATTCCCCATGTAAATTCTCATACATGATCATTCCGCATTATCATTTTAAAGAAAATCCTTAACCACCAGAAAAATCGAATCATTTTACGATAAATGACAATCAGAACTCATCCAAGACGAATTGCATCAAAATGATCAAGAACTACCTTTAAATAAACAATTTACCAAAAAACTATCTCAAAACGATCGCTACAATAACAATGTGCCATAAAAATATGCACGGAACTGTACAACAAAAATCAGGATGAAACTCCTGTCTAATTAGAACAGCCGGATGCCTTCCGAAAATATACTCATTCTACGATATGCCCACCGTGGATATGCTATCTCAAAAGGAATAAAATAAAATTCGAAGAGTGGACAACATCAAAAAGATCCATGCTTATGTCCCAATATAATGCAGAAAATAAAGATCTATGGCGTGTAAAACGATTCCTACATGGTTGAATGGTATAGTCTAAGGTCTGATATTCACCGGTACTAGATAATAAGGGGCTCACTTCCATTTCAGATGTTCTTGAAGAAGGTCCAAGTTCCTGCGGAAGGCCCTCAGTCGGAGCATAAAATTCTACGCGATCCTCCGCCTTCGGAAATGTGTACGGCTAGACTTCATGGCTCCACGGGTCCGAGTCCCAAGTATCCATACGTCAGCTCCCATCGTATGCCCCGTTCATATTTAACGCACCAGAATACGGGCTCGATTCATGGTAGATTTCAAAAGTTCATATCGGCGTCTTGCTACCATGACGTCCTGATCGGATTGTCTTAACACCATAGCTTCTGCTATGAAAAAGCACGTGTCTAATACTGTCACTGATTTCACGACAATCACCCGGTGTTTTAGCGTCCCGAAATATTCCGAATAGTCACAGTAATGTTCCCGGTTACTTGATTGTAATCCTTCTGTAGTTATCACAGTACGCTTACACCTGTTTAGCCTTAATTCCAAGTCAATTGCTAGCCAGAAATCTACCCTGGTATGAGGTATTATATTGACATAACTCAAGTAAGGAGTTATTTTCAGCCCATATGCCTTAATATGCTGTGAGCTCTGGCCATACCCCACACAACCTTGCATTTACAAAAGCTAATCCCATCTAGTAAAACTATCCTGAGCACATTTGAACAATGCCTCGTTTGTAGGCTAATTTTGGCTTCCAGGTCAGGTACTAGTAACTTGAGATTGATTAAGCCGCCCGCTTATGCATGGATTCACTGCACAAAAACGTCTCTCTCAGTCCTAACAGCTGCCTGCTCGAACCTGCAGACAGTCAGGTGATAGCATACTGACGCGCATCGCCGTCCGCGCATATCATCCAGCCTGCAACCAACGGCAGAGTAACTCAACTCAGTCAGGCGCTCGCTTCAAATTCAAAATACAGCCGCGACAAAAACAACATCTCCATAACCAGCAACTGACGCTCTTTCACACGGTTACAGTATCCCCAAGCATGACTATGGCTGTTAAAATCCCCTATTACTGCAGAAGTCTTCCTAGAATCAAAGTTTTTAGGAGGAACAAAAGAGAATTTCTCTTAAGGTGGCTTGTACACTGAGGTGATCACACAGTTACTAATCTCCAAGGTTATAATCTCAATGTTATTCTCATATGTCCAATGGGAACTCGGGACTTGGATTCCTGGTTTGACGAAAATAGTACTTCCATATGCAGCATAGGGTACTTCAGCCGCTAACTGCATACCGGGTATTTTTGGTCATCTCTGCTGGGTATCTCGATGAGTTTCTTGTATGCATAGGACATCACACTTACAGTTCACGGCATAGTTCGTATATCAGCTGTTGTTTTGGTATTGAAATACCTTCGATATTCACTGATATGACTGTCAGAGTAGGTTCTGAAAAGAACCGTTCATTTAAGCACATATTTGAGCTCATAAGTGCTTCTGGACTGCTGACGTTCAGTTCAGTACTTGGACCCTAGTGCAAGTACCTATGCAGGAACACCAGCCCCCATTGGTCGATCCTGGCTATGCTACTGATTCAATCACACCTTAACTCCCGATCGGCTATTCCTTTTTCATCTCCGCGAAACCTACGTATAGCCTATGACTCCGGCACAGTAGTACATTAGGTAACATTCATCATTCGTTTTTCAATGCTCGCTTTTGGAACAACACCGGTCAGTTTTTCTTCAAGCTCTATCTTAATTGGGATTTCATCAACCTCTAATCAAAGCAAGTAGGCCTATAATTTTCACTCCAACACTTCTACTAGCTAACGCGATAGTTTCCTTTTAGACTCATGTCATATTAAGCCATATTTTCTTTTCACGTAAATCTCAGTCATCGACCCAAGAAAATAAAATGTAGGAACTTTAATGCATAGGCATGGCATAGGCCTACATCAATCAAAGGATCCTTTTTTTTCCTATATCAATCTGTTCAAAATTATCTACTGTTTATAATCATGATACACGTGGTTGGTTCCTCAGTGTAGGGGCTGCGACAACGCAGTCATGTAGCCCCGTGTACTTTGGGTGTGTGTAGAATCTGTCTGATAACCGGTGTTAATTGTGATGGCTGTATTAGTGTGTGTATCTGTTTTTTTTTAAATTCAAGTAAGGATTGCAACTTTGAATTTTTCAAATAGTTCCTACTTTTGCCGCCAAACGTCACCGTCAGCGACTACTAGGCCTAGTTCATAACTTAGCTACTAGATGCCACTGCAGTCGGCTCTTGGCAACGAACGTAGGAAGATAAGAGCGTTGTTTACATTCTTAACCTATACAATTTAGCATCACACAGGTGTAATTAGTGGAAGGTTCTTTAACATGTCATAAATCTATGACATGGGACCGCCGGCTTTACTTCCCCTCCGAAGGAAGGGATGCTGAGAGATTTTTAACGCTCTTCAAAAATCCAACGGCTTCAGCCGGATTTGAACCCGCTATCTTGAGCATAGAAGCTCAGCATGCTACCAACTACGCCACCGAAGCCGCAATGATACACGCACTGCCGGCTAGATTGCACCCCTCCTGGCTGCTTTAAACTGCCTGCCCATTCAACGATTACAGCATTGGTTTGAGCGTACAACCTCGTTTCCAAACAAGAGTTTAGTGCTTTTCAGTCGGTCAACACGAATGTACCCAAAAGAGATGGGTTATGCCCTAATCCTGAAATAAATTACATGAGATTAATAAAACACTAGGATGACCAGTTTCGATCGTCAAGCGATCATCAGATCCATTATACTTAGGCTACAAAACCTATGTTTGAAATACAGGTGAAAATATTTACAATATGTACAATTATTTAGTTGCAGTATTGGTACTGCAACTGTCAGTGTATGCTAAATGCAGTATACAGTATATGTTAGGTGAAATGCTAAATGGTGATAGCTATCCGGAGATTGTACTTTAGAGAGAATATATGGTTGTAAACTATGCTTAAACTATAAAATTTTTGGCTAACTACTTATCTGATTGTCTTCCGTATTACAGCTACTCGCAGTTTTCGTGCTCACTGGAACTCGCTGTGCGGTCGACTGCGGTGGTTATCTTAACGACTGGTTTTCCCCCTGCCTCCTCCCCCCTGTCCCTACGTGCTGTGGGGGAGTGATAGCGATGTGTTTATGTGAGGTGTTGCCAACCTAGATAAGATGTATGTTATTGAATGAGGTGGGTCCACAACTATTAAAGACCGTGGATTGGCCCTCGCCACGCGTGGAGCATAACCCATTTGAACTAAGCGTTGACGGTCTTATGAGGACGTCCCGGCACCTTTAATACTGCCGCGAATATGGGCCTTGGTTTATTGCAGAAGCAAAGTACATCGTACACCTGATCCAGATAACATTTACCTATTAAAAAACCCCTAATTACCCCCTAATTTCCCCCCTTTTTTATCTAGCTTGGCTGTGTCGCTAAATTGTGTTTTGTTTCCGACAGGGTGTGTTTTTTAGTAGCGTGAAGAGGGGTGAAATCTCCATGAACGTGTGTTCATTTAGATTGTTGGGATTGTTTCCTTTGGCTAGGTGTATCTCGATTGCTTCCTTTATGTCAAGAGCTCTGCCTTTCGATTCGTGATGGATTATTTTAAGGTCCGACTCTATGTTGGTAAAGCTGTGCCCTGCGTCACACATATGTTCGCACACGGCTGAATGTGTTCCGTGTCTTATCGCATTCCTATGTTCATTATAACGTGTGTCTACTCGCCTTCCACTCTGCCCGATGTAATTAGCTTGACAATCGGTGTCTTGGCACGTTATAGAATATACCCCTGACCTTGAATACGGGTCACGTTTATTTAGATTACTATTTAGGAGGTGCCTAGCGGTTGTGTTTTTCGTCGTGAAAGCTATCTTTATGCCTTGTTTTTTGAATATGTTGGTGATTTTGTATGTATTCGCATTCACATAGTTGAAACGCGCAATTTTTTTCTCATTACTGTCCGGTTTGGGAATCGTTTTATCTTTATTTTTATGTTTGGTTATAATTTGATTTATTTTGCTTGGCGAGAAGTTGTTTTCCTTTGCTATTTGCATAATAGTTCTTATTTCCTTATTATAGTTGTCTTTTGACATGGGTATGTTTAAAGCTCTGTGCACCATTGAATTGAAACCCGCTAGTTTGTGCGTACTGGGGTGATTAGACTGATTGTCGATTGCATGCGAGGTTTGTGTTGCTTTCCGGAATATGGAATATGAAAGGGCGTTGTCTTTACGTTCAATAGTTATATCGAGATAATTTATTTTCCGGTCTATTTCGGATTCCTTAGTGAATTTGATAGAGTGGTGAAGGCTATTAATGGATTGGAGAATTGTTTCTTCGCTCTTTAGTTCAGTATCGTAGTTGCAAATTACATCATCTACGTATCTTTTCCATATTACTATTCCCTTTGTTGAAGTCTTTTCTAAGAACGCATTTTCTAGTGCATTGATGTAGATGTCAGCGATTAACCCACTTAGTGGCGATCCCATTGCTAGGCCTTCTCTCTGTGTGTATATTTTAATGTCGAATTGAAACACGTTTTGGGTGAGAACGACCCTCAGTAATCTCACAATCTCTTCAATTTCTTTTACCGAATTGTTGGATTTTAAGTTATTTTCGATAGTGTTGATTGCTTCAATAATCGGAATATTGGTGTACATGTTAGTTACGTCGAAGGATACTAGCCTGAAGCTAGGTTTCATTTGTAGGGTGTTCAATGCTGTTACTAGTTCTGTTGTGTTCTTTGCAGAGTTGTTTTTGTCGTTGGAAAGACGGCATTTTAAGATTTTTAGTAACTCTTTGCTGATTTTGTAATTAGGGGCATTCCTACAATTGACTATTGGTCTCATTGGGCATTCCTTTTTGTGTATTTTTGGTTGTCCCCTCAATGACGGTATTTTCGGGTTCATGTTTATTAGTTTTGATTTTTCGGCTTTGGTCAGTATGTATTCTGTTTCTTTTAGCGCACTTTTTATTTGTTTTTGGAATTTGTTGGTGGGGTCTTTTGTTAATTCCTTGATTTCGTTGTTGTTTAGGAATTCGACTGTTTTTTCAATGTATTCTGTTTTGTTCAAAATTACTGTAGTGTTTCCCTTATCTGCTTTTGTGATGATTAAGTCATGTTCTTTTATTTTTTGTTTCAACGACTTTATTTCTTTGAGCTGTTTGTTGTTTTGAATGTTATTGCTATTGCCCTCTCGTTTGAGGATTTTTTTGGCTTCGTTGGTGGCGAGATTTTTGGTTAATTCCCTGTCTTCTGCTGGGAGCTTGTGACTGGCTATCTCAATATCTGTGATTAACTGTTTTATATTGTGGTTCGTGTGTGCGTCTGTGCAGTTGTATTTCAAACCTTTGTCTAACATATTCATTTCACCTTGAGAAAAGGTTACGTTCGTTCTGTTGTTTACTCTGCTGTGGAAATTGAATCCATTGTTATTCGTGTGTTGTTCGTTAGATTGATGGTTCTGTGTTTCTCCTAGTTTTCTTAATTTATTTTCTAGCGTTTCATGCTTCCTCGTTGCTCTGATTTTGATGTTGTCATGTAGGTGCTCGGTGAAGCTGTTCCATTGGGCCGCGTGCCAGAAATTACTTAGTTGCAATTGAATGTCGTATAATTGTTGGTTAATTTTTTGCTTTCTTATGTATGCAAATCTTAATTCGTTTTTATCCAAAGCGCTTTGGCTTGTTTGGTTGAAATGATCGTGGCTGGTGTGTTCGGTACGGTTTTAATTGGTACGTATTTAGGGGTGAGGTTTAATTCTATACATTTTTTGTTGAACCAAATTGACTTGTCTAAATTCATGAGTTTAAGCCTGAGTGATTTGAATTTCTTGGCTTCACGATATGCCTGACTAGCCGTGAACATTGTGGTGTTTGAAGCCATATTTTCAGTGTTGCCTTAGTAAACAAGAGTTTAGTGCTTTTCAGTCGGTCAACACGAATGTACCCAAAAGAGATGGGTTATGCCCTAATCCTGAAATAAATTACATGAGATTAATAAAACACTAGGATGACCAGTTTCGATCGTCAAGCGATCATCATCAGATCCATTACACTTAGGCTACAAAATCTATGTTTGAAATACAGGTGAAAATATTTACAATATGTACAATTATTTAGTTGCAGTATTGGTACTGCAACTGTCAGTGTATGCTAAATGCAGTATACAGTATATGTTAGGTGAAATGCTAAATGGTGATAGCTATCCGGAGATTGTACTTTAGAGAGATTATATGGTTGTAAACTATGGTTAAACTATACAATTTTTGGCTAACTACTTATCTGATTGTCTTCCGTATTACAGCTACTCGCAGTTTTCGTGCTCACTGGAACTCGCTGTGCGGTCGACTGCGGTGGTTATCTTAACGACTGGTTTTTCCCCTGCCTCCTCCCCCTGTCCCTACGTGCTGTGGGGAGTGATAGCGATGTGTTTATGTGAGGTGTTGCCAACCTAGATAATATGTATGTTATTGAATGAGGTGGGTCCACAACTATTAAAGACCGTGGATTGGCCCTCGCCACGCGTGGAGCATAACCCATTCGAACTAAGCGTTGACGGTCTTATGAGGACGTCCCGGCACCTTTAATACTGCCGCGAATATGGGCCTTGGTTTATTGCAGAAGCAAAGTACATCGTACACCTGATCCAGATAACATTTACCTATTAAAAAAACCCTAATTTCCCCCCTTTTTTTATCTAGCTTGGCTGTGTCGCTAAATTGTGTTTTGTTTCCGACAGGGTGTGTTTTTTAGTAGCGTGAAGAGGGGTGAGCTCTCCATGAACGTGTGTTCATTTAGATTGTTGGGATTGTTACGTTTGACTAGGTGTATCTCGATTGCTTCCTTTATGTCAAGAGCTCTGCCTTTCGATTCGTGATGGATTATTTTAAGGTCCGACTCTATGTTGGTAAAGCTGTGCCCTGCGTCACACATATGTTCGCACACGGCTGAATGTGTTCCGTGTCTTATCGCATTCCTATGTTCATTATAACGTGTGTCTACTCGCCTTCCACTCTGCCCGATGTAATTAGCTTGACAATCGGTGTCTTGGCACGTTATAGAATATACCTCTGACCTTGAATACGGGTCACGTTTATTCAGATTACTATTTAGGAGGTGCCTAGCGGTTGTGTTTTTCGTCGTGAAAGCTATCTTTATGCCTTGTTTTTTGAATAGGTTAGTGATTTTATATGTATTCGCATTCACATAGTTGAAACGCGCAAATTTTTTCTCATTACTGTCCGGTTTGGGAATCGTTTTATCTTTATTTTTATGTTTGGCTATAATTTGATTTATTTTGCTTGGCGAGAAGTTGTTTTCCTTTGCTATTTGCATAATAGTTCTTATTTCCTTATTATAGTTGTCTTTTGACATGGGTATGTTTAAAGCTCTGTGCACCATTGAATTGAAACCCGCTAGTTTGTGCGTACTGGGGTGATTAGACTGATTGTCGATTGCATGCGAGGTTTGTGTTGCTTTCCGGAATATGGAATATGAAAGGGCGTTGTCTTTACGTTCAATAGTTATATCGAGATAATTTATTTTCCGGTCTATTTCGGATTCCTTAGTGAATTTGATAGAGTGGTGAAGGCTATTAATGGATTGGAGAATTGTTTCTTCGCTTGTTAGTTCAGTATCGTAGTTGCAAATTACATCATCTACGTATCTTTTCCATATTACTATTCCCTTTGTTGAAGTCTTTTCTAAGAACGCATTTTCTAGTGCATTGATGAAGATGTCAGCGATTAACCCACTTAGTGGCGATCCCACTGCTAGGCCTTCTCTCTGTGTGTATATTTTATTGTCGAATTGAAACACGTTTTGGGTGAGAACGACCCTCAGTAATCTCACAATCTCTTCAATTTCTTTTACCGAATTGTTGGATTTTAAGTTATTTTCGATAGTGTTGATTGCTTCAATAATCGGAATATTGGTGTACATGTTAGTTACGTCGAAGGATACTAGCCTGAAGCTAGGTTTCATTTGTAGGATGTTCAATGCTGTTACTAGTTCTGTTGTGTTCTTTACAGAGTTGTTTTTGTCGTTGGAAAGACGGCATTTTAAGATTTTTAGTAACTCTTTGCTGATTTTGTAATTAGGGGCATTCCTACAATTGACTATTGGTCTCATTGGGCATTCCTTTTTGTGTATTTTTGGTTGTCCCCTCAATGACGGTATTTTCGGGTTCATGTTTATTAGTTTTGATTTTTCGGCTTTGGTCAGTATGTATTCTGTTTCTTTTAGCGCACTTTTTATTTGTTTTTGGAATTTGTTGGTGGGGTCTTTTGTTAATTCCTGGATTTTGTTGTTGTTTAGGAATTCGACTGTTTTTTTCAATGTATTCTGTTTTGTTCAAAATTACTGTAGTGTTTCCCTTATCTGCTTTTGTGATGATTAAGTCATGTTCTTTTTTTATTTTATTTTTTTCAACGACTTTATTTCTTTGAGCTGTTTGTTGTTTTGAATGTTATTGCTATTGCCCTCTCGTTTGAGGATTTTTTTGGCTTCGTTGGTGGCGAGATTTTTGGTTAATTCCCTGTCTTCTGCTGGGAGCTTGTGACTGGCTATCTCAATATCTGTGATTAACTGTTTTATATTATGGTTCGTGTGTGCGTCTGTGCAGTTGTATTTCAAACCTTTGTCTAACATATTCATTTCACCTTGAGAAAAGGTTAGGTTCGTTCTGTTGTTTACTCTGCTGTGGAAATTGAATTCATTGTTATTCGTGTGTTGTTCGTTAGATTGATGGTTCTGTGTTTCTCCTAGTTTTCTTAATTTATTTTCTAGCGTTTCATGCTTCCTCGTTGCTCTGATTTTGATGTTGTCATGTAGAACATGACTTAATCATCACAAAAGCAGATAAGGGAAACACTACAGTAATTTTGAACAAAACAGAATACATTGAAAAAAACAGTCGAATTCCTAAACAACAACGAAATCAAGGAATTAACAAAAGACCCCACCAACAAATTCCAAAAACAAATAAAAAGTGCGCTAAAAGAAACAGAATACATACTGACCAAAGCCGAAAAATCAAAACTAATAAACATGAACCCGAAAATACCGTCATTGAGGGGACAACCAAAAATACACAAAAAGGAATGCCCAATGAGACCAATAGTCAATTGTAGGAATGCCCCTAATTACAAAATCAGCAAAGAGTTACTAAAAATCTTAAAATGCCGTCTTTCCAACGACAAAAACAACTCTGCAAAGAACACAACAGAACTAGTAACAGCATTGAACACCCTACAAATGAAACCTAGCTTCAGGCTAGTATCCTTCGACGTAACTAACATGTACACCAATATTCCGATTATTGAAGCAATCAACACTATCGAAAATAACTTAAAATCCAACAATTCGGTAAAAGAAATTGAAGAGATTGTGAGATTACTGAGGGTCGTTCTCACCCAAAACGTGTTTCAATTCGACAATAAAATATACACACAGAGAGAAGGCCTAGCAATGGGATCGCCACTAAGTGGGTTAATCGCTGACATCTTCATCAATGCACTAGAAAATGCGTTCTTAGAAAAGACTTCAACAAAGGGAATAGTAATATGGAAAAGATACGTAGATGATGTAATTTGCAACTACGATACTGAACTAACAAGCGAAGAAACAATTCTCCAATCCATTAATAGCCTTCACCACTCTATCAAATTCACTAAGGAATCCGAAATAGACCGGAAAATAAATTATCTCGATATAACTATTGAACGTAAAGACAACGCCCTTTCATATTCCATATTCCGGAAAGCAACACAAACCTCGCATGCAATCGACAATCAGTCTAATCACCCCAGTACGCACAAACTAGCGGGTTTCAATTCAATGGTGCACAGAGCTTTAAACATACCCATGTCAAAAGACAACTATAATAAGGAAATAAGAACTATTATGCAAATAGCAAAGGAAAACAACTTCTCGCCAAGCAAAATAAATCAAATTATTGCCAAACATAAAAATAAAGATAAAACGATTCCCAAACCGGACAGTAATGAGAAAAAATTTGCGCGTTTCAACTATGTGAATGCGAATACATATAAAATCACTAACCTATTCAAAAAACAAGGCATAAAGATAGCTTTCACGACGAAAAACACAACCGCTAGGCACCTCCTAAATAGTAATCTAAATAAACGTGACCCGTATTCAAGGTCAGGGGTATATTCTATAACGTGCCAAGACACCGATTGTCAAGCTAATTACATCGGGCAGAGTGGAAGGCGAGTAGACACACGTTATAATGAACATAGGAATTCGATAAGATACGGAACACATTCAGCCGTGTGCGAACATATGTGTGACGCAGGACACAGCTTTACCAACATAGAGTCGGACCTTAAAATAATCCATCACGAATTGAAAGGCAGAGCTCTTGACATAAAGGAAGCAATCGAGATACACCTAGCCAAACGAAACAATCCCAACAATCTAAATGAACACACGTTCATGGAGAGCTCACCCCTCTTCACGCTACTAAAAAACACACCCTGTCGGAAACAAAACACAATTTAGCGACACAGCCAAGCTAGATAAAAAAAGGGGGGAAATTAGGGGGTTTTTAATAGGTAAATGTTATCTGGATCAGGTGTACGATGTACTTTGCTTCTGCAATAAACCAAGGCCCATATTCGCGGCAGTATTAAAGGTGCCGGGACGTCCTCATAAGACCGTCAACGCTTAGTTCGAATGGGTTATGCTCCACGCGTGGCGAGGGCCAATCCACGGTCTTTAATAGTTGTGGACCCACCTCATTCAATAACATACATCTTATCTAGGTTGGCAACACCTCACATAAACACATCGCTATCACTCCCCACAGCACGTAGGGACAGGGGAGGAGGCAGGGGAAAAACCAGTCGTTAAGATAACCACCGCAGTCGACCGCACAGCGAGTTCCAGTGAGCATGAAAACTGCGAGTAGCTGTAATACGGAAGACAATCAGATAAGTAGTTAGCCAAAAATTGTATAGTTTAACCATAGTTTACAACCATATAATCTCTCTAAAGTACAATCTCCGGATAGCTATCACCATTTAGCATTTCACCTAACATATACTGTATACTGCATTTAGCATACACTGACAGTTGCAGTACCAATACTGCAACTAAATAATTGTACATATTGTAAATATTTTCACCTGTATTTCAAACATAGATTTTGTAGCCTAAGTGTAATGGATCTGATGATGATCGCTTGACGATCGAAACTGGTCATCCTAGTGTTTTATTAATCTCATGTAATTTATTTCAGGATTAGGGCATAACCCATCTCTTTTGGGTACATTCGTGTTGACCGACTGAAAAGCACTAAACTCTTGTTTACTAAGGCAACACTGAAAATATGGCTTCAAACACCACAATGCTCGTTTCCAAATAAAGGCGCTAGGAAGCAGCACCAAGTCACTGTGGCAGACATAAGTTTCGCATTGATGTTAATGGCGAAGTTGTGTTTGGAATTTATTCTGGATGATTTTATAATGCTGTCCTGCTGCATGAAAATGAAAATCCACCGCCTGCTTCCAGTCTCCGACCGGGTCGGGAATGGAATGAATGAAGCCCCCATCTAGCGACGAGGATATGAACTGTGCCGGCTGCCGAGGCCTGACGCACTCCTCTGGGGCAATGATTAAATGAATGACAGATGAAATTAAATGATAGTGGAGAGTGTTGCTGGAATGAAATTTTGACAGGGAAAACCGGAGTACCCAGAGATAAACCTGTCTGCCTCCGTTTTGTCCAGCACAAATCTCACATGGAGTGACCGGGATTTGAACCACGGACCCAGCGGTGAGAGGCTGACGTGCTGCCACCTAAGCCACGGAGGCTGCATGCCCTTTTGTAAATCAGAACAGGGCAAGTTAGAATACCGGGGAATCTCATTTCATGAGATACCATCGGACAATTCACTGCGTGGGATGTGGTTACGTGTAATTTCTAGAGAAAGTGACGAAGAGGAAGCAAATAAATAAATTAAAAAAATACATAAAGGAATGAATGATTAAGTGAGTAAATATGTGAGTCAATAAATATGTAAGTAAATAAGTAAGTAAATAAATAAGTAAATACATATGTAAGTAAATAAATAAGTAAATGAATAAATAAGTAAATAACTAATTAAATAAATACATAAGTAAATAAATAAGTGAATAAATAAGCAAATAAATAAGTAAATAAATAAGTAAACATATAAATACGAAAATAAATAATTAAATACATAAATGCGTAAGTAAATAAATATGTAAGTAAATAAACAAATAAGTAAATAAATAAATAAATAAGAAAATAAATAAGTAAATAAATAGATAAGAAAATAAATAATTAAATAGATAAATACGTAAGTAAATAAAAGAATAAGTAAGTAAATAAATACATACATATTTAAGTAAATGAGTAAATAAATATATAAGTGATTAAATAAGTAAGTAAATAAGTAAACAAACAAGAAAATAAATAATTAAATACATAAATATGTAAGTAAATAAATAAGCAAATAAATAAGTAAATAAATAAGTAAACAAATAAATAATCAAATAAATAAGTACATAAATATTTAAAAAAATAAATGTTTAAGTAACTTAAATAAGTAAATAAATAAACAATCTATCCAAAAAAATCTGTAAAAATGTATAATACAGCCATCACAATAAGACGGGTTATGAGACAAATTCAACTCACACCCAAGTACATGGGGCTACATGACCACGATGTGGCAAAGCCCGTAAATAAATCAACATCCCATTTTTCAGGGGCCGGAGGAATTTCTTTTTTCCTGTCCTTTATTGCCCTTATTCTTTTCTTTTCAACTCGCCAAGTATGTAAGTTAGATTTAAGTCAGTTAGAAATAGTTGTATTTTTATTATCATCTGCATAATTACGGGAAAATGAGCAAGACATTTCGCCCCCTCAAAAACAATCGCCTCCACCACATGTATTTTTGCTTCCCTTTATACTGAAAATTCGCCCGTAAGTATGTGTCCGAATACTTTTAGATGATTGAATAACAACAGAACTAACTTAGTGTAATGTTTTCACGTCCGTCAATCTCGATATTAAGCCTCCAAACATAACTATTCTTCGTTTGGTATCTTCCCCTTTAAAAAGCCGCGGCGTTATCAAGGATCATAAGGGCCTTATAATTACATGGTCCTTGGCCGCGGCAATCCCAGTGGGTTGGGGCTGCACCTAGCGGTGAATTAATGCACATTTCTTGTACGCCTGTGAGTGTCGAATGGGCAGGCAGTTTAACAACCTGGAGGGATGCGATCCAGCCGGCAGTGGAAACAGGTAAAAAATGTATACTCATTGTAGCCAACAGCACTACAAGAAATTACTCATAAGGTTTTCAAAAGTTTCTATCATTATTAACTTGATTCCATATTCTCTCATTTGAGGAGGAATATTCGTTACTATAATGCCTTTGAAGGGAAAATAAGTGATTAAAACATGAGTGAAAATACCAAGAAACCTTAACGTGTTGAATATCCAGTGATTTTGACAGATCTTTTTTTCTTATGCTTACATATAATGACGTCACCTTGTTTATGATGTGTCTGTCCCCGTGTCTGTTTTGCAAAGGGGTTATGTTTGTTTTGACGTTTGCAAATACAATTCTGTGCTAAGGATATGAATTCTCGAGGATTTACTGAAACTGTAGAGAGAGTGATTGCCGTTTATTTACATGTCGGTCAAATTACTAGGAGTTGGTCCCGCGAGTTTTCGTACAAGTAGTAGAATATCTGATCAAATACTTAGATTGTGGTACGAACTTGCATGGGAGAAAAATGGACCTTCACTTCACTAGTGCAAATTCTATCTGCTGTGTCTCTTATTTGGTTTGTCGCAGAAAGGTTAGAGATACAAACACTATGGACACATTTTCCTAACCTCACATAATCTGTTTGGAATTATTACCACAGGTGTGCCGTGCATTTCTACAATGTGGATTGAAGAAACAAATATATTTGAGCAGTCTGGATTTTGTGTCTGGCCAAGCAATAATTTACATTTATTCTGTTTTTCCTAGTTCATGTTCCTTTCCGCTGTCTTATCAAACTGTCATTTAAATTACTAGTGAGCGGAATCCGTGTAGTAATTTGTGAAATATGAGTGGGACTAATCAGCTTGAAGAACTTAATCCAGCTATAAATATATTGATAATTCATCATTCTCGATCTGAGATCCAGAGAAGGGCACATGCGGAAAGGGAGAGAACCAGGCGTAGTTTCTTCACTCCACAACAGAGAAGAGCTCATGCTGAGAGAGAGAGACGTCGACGTGCAACACTGACTAAAGAACAGCGTCAAGCTCATGCTGACAGAGAACGAGCTCGTCGTGCTTCCCTAAGTGCAGAACAGAGAGAGGCACATGCCAATCGGGAAAGATTACGTCGGGCTGCTCGCACAAACGAACAACGGGAAGTCCATGCCGAAAGACAAAGGATGCGTCGCCAATCTATGAGTTCAGAGCAACGGAAAGCACATGCAGAACAAGAGAAGCTGCGTCGGGAATCGTTGACTGAGAAACAACAGACAACAAATTTGCAGTTTCAAATGGGCATGAACATGATCTGGCATAGTTCCATCAGTGAAGGTCAAAACTGTCACTTTATGGTACAATAAACTGAATGGTTTTTTGAATGTAGGCCTACTATTATTTAAATTTGCTCATTATCTATTCAATAGAAAGAGGATAGGGATGGTTCAGTTGCAGAATTTTGAGGGAGGTGTAAGACTTACCATTATTTTTAAACTGTTTGCCCTGTTGTAGCCTACACATAATTGAAGGAGAGTCGTAATGTAAGGTTCCTTAAAGTTTGTCTTGAACAGATGCAAGAATGAAACATGTACACCAGCATGGTTTGAATGAACATGCAAAGCAATGAATTCAACTTTAATTAAAATCGTTGAACCCCTCTGATCTAAAAAAGGAAGTCAATTACATATGGATTTATCAGTATTTTCACCCCCGTCATTGGCATTGTGTACTCTGAATGTTCACTCTTTTTGTCGTAAAAGAAAAAACTTGTTGCATTGTGATGCCACTTGATGAGTTATACTTTTTCTAAGTTACTGCACCATTATAAGGACCGAGATAGTAAGCAGGGCCACACAATAAATTATATTGGCTTTGACACGAGCATGGCTTTCTTGATTCCTATAATAGGAAACGTGCCCAAACTGAGCTTGAATGGGCACGTTGATTTAGTAAGATACACACTACAGTAGAGTCTTGGTAATTCAAGGTGGACGGGACAAAGACTACCTCGTACTATGTAAAAACTCGGACTTACGAAATGACTCTTGTATCAAAATATTAACTGCCAGGTGCACAAACAATACAGTCCAAGACCGGACTGGTTTATTTTTTTTAACGTGGTGGGGATATATATAGGCTAGTTCTGTAATTTTCCTCATCAAATGGCTCGCTTTTGAAACCTAGCTGGGCGGCCATGTTTGCATTCCGTGTCTGCGTGGAGCCACAGCTTTTCCAGCTCGAGTCATAGTGTTTTCAACTCTCCACCATAGCCACTGAGTGTAAGCAGCAAGACTGTAGAACTGTGTTCAACTGCGTAACACTGGAGACCTGACAAGCGAGCCAGACTTGGAACTCCATGTGGACTGAAACAGGAAGCATGCTATTGGTCAACAGCGAACAGTCATGAGTACGGTCATTGTCAGCTCGTGGTACGGCATAACATTTCAGCCGCCAGTCGTTAACAAGGAAATTGAGATAAATATGTTGTAGGTGAGGAGGGAAAGGTGGAGAGGGGTAGGATTGGGGAACTGCTGGACGGCGTTTAAGGTTAGTGTCTAACGTGCCAACAAACATGTCACCTGTGTTCAGCTTTCGAGCACTGAAACTGTCGATTTGTTATTTTTGTTAATTCAATTTTTTCTACTCGGATTTGTGGGAATATTGAACTATCGAGACTCGAAATTTCGAAACTCTACTGTAGCAGCAATATCCAATAGGGATGCTGTCAATTTCCCTCAAAGTTAACTATCCCATGACATAGCCGTGCTCGCAAAAATCGTGCACCACGGCCGCAGCTGCAGCAAGTTCGCACATTGCAGGTTTTGATCCCAGCGCTGACAGCAGCTATCCTATGTGTGGTTCTTCTCCGGGTTTTTCCACACTCCCATCAGGCAAATGCCGGGATAGTACCTTACTTCGGGTCCCGGGGCGGCTGCCTCATCCTTGTCCCTAATGCAGTTATGGACACTAGTACAGTCATTACAGGTTATCAAGTCCAACTACATGGGGCTGATGACCATGGTGTTCCAGGCCCCTCAAATGAATTAACAACAAAGTTAACTGACATGACTCTAATTCTAATCCTTGTGTAATTTAGCAGCCAATGATTGATAATATAATCTTCAGTCAGTCTACATGAGTGGCTGTTTTAGGGGTAGTGACACGGTGACATAATTAGATAATTTGTTGTTAAAATATGTATAACAATGTTTAAAAAAAAGTGAATGATTCGAGCATAACAACCTTGCTAATGCTACAGCTCACTCTCGCGTGACAGTCACAAAGCAGTCACATAACATTGGCTTGAATGAGCATTGCACGCCCATTCTTGCTTTCATAAGGGAGGATCCGATAACACAGGGATTCTATGTGACAAGCATGGTTTGTCACCCAGCGCTGCAGCAGACGTTTTGGACGCTATGGACCTTAACGGCCTGCCTACGTAGCGTAGTTTAGTAGACTTTGTATAAAATATTTTTTTTTTATAAAAGGGTTGCTGGAGTATGTTCCTACCACTGCCTGTTTACCATCTCTTGATGAATGCAGTACATTTGCATTTGTCTGTTGGCATAGGCTAGAGTAAAATGTGGCTTTTCACCGATATCTCAGTTTCATTCATGGTTGTGATTATATGGAAGCTACAGAGGTATGAGTGGTGCTGAGTAATGGCATTCAGGGCACAGCTAGTGCCTGTGGGGGTTGTGAAAGGTTCTGCTCATATGGTTAGTACTACTGTACAGCCTAAGTGAGGAAAGCAATGACAAACTACCTCATTCCTCACCTTGCCGAGTGAAAATGAAAATCCACAGCCTGCTTTCAGTCTCCGACCGGGTCAGGAATGGAATGAATGAAGCCCTCATCTAGCGGCGAGGATATGAACTGTGCCGGCTGCCGAGGCCTGACGCACTCCTCTGGGGCAATGATTAAATGAATGACAAATGAAATGATAGTGGAGAGTGTTGCTGGAATGAAATTTTGACAGGGAAAACCGGAGTACCCGGAGAAAAACCTGTCTGCCTTCGTTTTGTCCAGCACAGATCTCACATGGAGTGACCGGGATTTGAACTACGGACCCAGCGGTGAGAGGCCCGCGTGCTGCCGCCTAAGCCACGGAGGCTTACCTTGCCTAGTATGATGCCTCATTATAGTGCTGCCTTGGTTTTGTGGGTTTCTACCACACAACCTATGGTGGTGCTTTTTGAGGATCCAACCAGCCCCCAGGCTGTCTACCTAACAGACAGACCAGCTAAATTGGCACCAGCCTCCAATGCACAGTGGGTCAAAATCGAAATCTTGGAGGACAAAATTATTTATTTTCTTAATTAAAAAATCAAAATGTATTACTTCTACAGCATTCTCATATAATTGCCGCTCACTATTCTGGGATGTAAACGCATCTTAGTGTAAATCTGTCACCACTGTTCGAGCAGTCTGAATTAAAGGGTGAATGTAAGTGGCTGTGGATTGGTTGTCTTTGTGGTTAGTGTGATGCTTTAAGATGGAACATGCAGCTGAAGGCATGATCTTTGTAACATGTTTCAGTTATTAATGGGGATAATTGTTATGTAATTTTAGCTATATTTGCATTATATAATATTTAACTATTATTTTTAGCCTATTTTCAATTTTGAAAAAATAGGCTTATGAGATCACCTTTTGTCCGTGTGTGTGTGTGTGTGCCCCCCCCCCCCCCCCAATACATTCTAAACGGCTGGAGCGATTTCATTGAAACTCGGTAAGTTCATATCACTATACCGGGCGACCCCGACCGTGCCCTTCAAATTTTGTTACGTCTCACCAATCCTTCAATATCTCCGAAACTATTCCCGATATCACCATGGAATTTTTTATGGTGATAAAGGGAACTGCTAGAAGTTCACCTATGTGACTTTTGAAAAACTGGTAACTACAAAACCAACATGGCGGCTACACGAATTTGCGACTTTTAAATAGACGTTTCTCGCGATTTAACCAACCAAACGCAATACAACTTCGTACAGTATATGTTTATACACATTGTAATGCACCGACATCTAACTTCGTTCAATTGTTTACATAACCACAAGATGGCGGCTGTGTGAATTATTTCACCGGCATTCTATATCTCTGAAACTATTAGCGGTATCACCCTGAAATTTTGTACGGATATTAGGGCACTACTGGAAGTTCATCTATAAGACTTTCAAAAACCGGTTAACTACAAAACGAACATGGCGGCCAAGCAAAGTTGAGACTTTTAAGTAGACTTCTCTCGCGATGTAACCACCCAAACGCAATGAAACTCGGTACAGCAAATGTTTATACACATTGTAATGCACTGATATCTAATTTAGTTCAATTGTTTACATAACCTCATGATGGCGGCTGTGCGAATTTTAAAATTAAGTTTTTATTTCTTGTGTCGTAACCATGCGATCGAAGTGAAAGTTTGAATAATGAACCTACCCAATAATTTTCCTTTAATGGTACATGACTCTATGGCCTGTATATTTAACAATCCAACATGGCGACCATCCGAAATATTTAGATGGCTCTGAATATCTACGAATCTATTATAGCAATCAAACTCATTTTTTGTTGTTCATAGGGGCTATGAACTTAAGTTCTCCTATAGGACTTTAAATAACCTGGTGATCACAAATCCAACATAGCGGCGACGCGAAGTATAAATATTCACATGTACGTTTCTCACAATTTAAACATCCGAGTGCAGTGAAACTTAGTACAGTAAATCCTTATACGAATGTTAATCCACTGGCATCTAATTTATTTCAATTGTTTCCATAACCACAAGATGGCAGCTGTGCGAAATTTTAAAATCTCCTTGTTACTTCTTGTGTCCTAATCATGCGATTGAAATTTGAATGCTACACGTAGCCTACACAATAATCTTCATGTAACAGTACATAACTCTAGGACCTACATACAGTATATAAAATCCAACATGGCGACCATCCGAAATATTTAGTCGGTTCTTAATATCTATGAATCTATTAAAGCAATCAAACTGAAATTTTGTATGTTGATAGCAGCAATTAACATAAGTAGCATATATGAAAATAGGCTGTATAGTTCTTCACGGAAGTACTTGTTTAAATTATATTTTCACTTAGATTTTTAGTATGTCGCGTCACTCTGCGTCACTTTCTACTTAATGTTAAAATGTAGATAAAGTCTTGTAGTTTACGCCTGTTATAAGAGCTTTTGCATGTGTAGACGTAGCTTTAAAAAGGTCTTAACTGATGTTTATTATGAAGTAAACAAATTATATAAGTTGCTTTCACTCTAAATTTATGATTAAAACGTAAAAATAATTTTGTCCCCCTAGATTTAAATTTTGACCCACTGTGCAATGGTCAACATGAATTTGTGCCCAATTATATTAGGCGGGTAATATGAGATTCTACCTGAAGAAATATACATGTGATTATTATTATTTTTACCGATCCTTGTACCCCCCCCCCCTATAATCTGGGTTCAAGTATATACTGCGTTATGTCGTATGTGTCTGGGGGAATTATTATTTTAGTCAATGATGTCATGGACAACTTGAGGGCGCTGATGTTCGATGGTGTGGCTTGAATTGCCACCATATTGGTCAGCTGTATGAGGTTTCTAACAGTGCATCGTTACTTGCCGATGTAGTCACATGTGTTTAAGTGCGAGGTGTGGTGGTATGTTCATAAATTACCTTTAATTGTTCAATTTAATTGAAAAGCTACGCTGTATTCTTCTAAAGTCATTAAAGTGATAGAAGCCAATTTTTCAGTGTTGCCTAGTTCTATTAAAGAACTCTTTTCAGTCATTCAACACAATTAGTGCCCAATTACAATAGGGGGGAAAACAAGTATTTATATGCCCTAACATGAAAACTATTACGTAAGGTATTTAAAACAAAATAACACGCTTTTGTGTACAAAAGCATCCCCTATTTTTTGTACACAAAAGCAAGTTATTTTGTGTTAAATATCTTATGTAATATTTTTCATATTAGGGCATATAAATACTTGTTTTCCCCGCCTAATGTAACTGGGCACAATTTGTGTTTACCAAATGGAAAGCTTTCTTTAGTACTTCTAAATTCATAGTGGGAAAAAAACATTAGTTGCTACTAGGTGGGAGGATGTAGGTGAAATTTTCATGTTTTTTTAATTTTTATTTTCTGTTAAAATTGTATGTAGTTTCAAGATTATAATCCCTAAGTTTCATTGCTTTACTTCAATTCTAAGGGCGTCAAAAAAATCGAAACGTTATGGCGCCACGCCCCCTATTTTGCTGTCACCAGTACGGCTGGACAGGAATCCGTATTACATCTTGCCACTCTGACCGTCATTGCGAGGAAATGTTTGATATTATTGTTCGAAAGGCTGTGGACAAGATGGCGGCTGTTACGGCTCTTTGTTGTTGAGTAACCATGGATACTACGAGGTTAATAAATGTGTGTTACCTGTGATAAGCGTTTCTGTCGAATATTTTTTCCAGTTGTTGATTAGGTTCTATAGGCTACTGGTTTTTCACGTAAATATGGGGAGAATAAGTGGTAGAGTGTTTAAAAGAGTGGAAAGAAATAGCATTCAATGTGCAGGTACCGGTACAGTGAAGGGAATTGTCCCGCAAATTTTGAATAGCAGTGCATCTACAAAAAAAAATCAGTGAGGGTATTTTACCTGACATTAGCTCCGAGGAAACTTCTAATAGTTGTTTCAGATTAATAGACATCGAACTACTTAGTTATTGAGGTTTTAAGGGGCGGAACTACGAGGTCATCTGTGAAGCAAATCATAACAGCTATACATGTGCCAATTGTGGTTCAGTGTCGATAAAATTGTATGATGATGTTACAGAAAGGATTGGCATCGTTAGTACACTACATGTTGATTATGAGAAGTACAAAGCAGACAGTAAGTTTAAAGCATCCCTTATAAACAAATGGGTTTATGATGCTTACATTCGATTTTGCTACGGGATGAGGTGCCTAGGTGTGGGAAGGGGAGCTAATTTATTTTGTGGCTTGATGAATATGCCACCACCTGTCAATAGGTTTACAGATCTCAACACAAGATTGCTAATTTCCTTGGAAGAAGTTGCCAAAACAAACTTACTAGCTGCAAAGGAACTAGTAGAAGCAGAAGATGATGAGAAGTATGGATATGACCTGCACTGAAAACTTCAGCCTTAGGTATTGCATTGTAATATGAAGATAAAACTTCGAATTAAGTTTCCCGTAAATGACATTTTTTCACTTCTAAGGTGCATTTTCTCAGACACTACTGCAACGAAACTTCGTAGTCTCCTTCTAAGTAGGACTGTGCACAATCCTGTGCACCAGAATTTTAATTTTTGGCCTATTATAGAAGTTATGCTATGGATAAGAACATTTTTATGCAGATTTTTTGTAATATTTTTTATTTGAGTAATTTAAAAGGTATCAAAATTCTGTTGCACAGGATTCTAAGTTGAACCTTTTAAAATCTGTGATAAAAATATAAGAAAAATATACCCAGTAGTTCTGCAGAATATGCACCTTAAAAATTTCAGGATGACTAAATTTTTTTTTGTTTTTGTAATAAGATTCTATGATCATATTGAGTTACAAATGCAATGCAATATCAAGCAGCATGTTGACAATAACCATACAAAATATGAACTAAATATCTCTAAAAATGTAGAAGTTATGGACATTTATCTACGGTCATGTTTTTTTTACCTACATCCTCCCTTAAGCGACTGTCTCGACGAAACCATTGGCCGCTAATTGGTTTGGTGACTGTCTGGATGAAACCATTGTCCACCAATAGGTTAGGCGACTGTCTGGACAAAACCATTGGTCGCTACTAGGTTAGACGACTGTCTGGACAAAACCATTGGCCGCTGTTAAATTAGATGACTGTCTGGACGAAAATTACTGCTTGTATTACAAGCAAGAGGGTCTGGGGCATAAGCCCCAAGTTAGGTTTGTGTTTGTAAGTAAAGCCTTATTAACACATAGAATTTGTGTATGCATCGTTTAAAGCTTTAGTGTTGTCCATGACGTTATAGATGCCTCCATTTTGTGTCTAGGGGAGTTTTGTAATGTATCGAGATCGATACTATTCCCATAATCTATGCTAATTATTATTATTAACTTTATTGGCCACATTGGACCACTTGAGTCTTCCATGTACACTTTTTCTTTGAAGGTTGTAGTTTGATTCTTCTTATCTGTGCTAATAGTAAACAATTAAGTTACATGTAGATTTTTCAGGTGGAATCTCATATTTCCTGCCTAGTATAATTGGGCACAAATTCATGTTGATCAACTGAAAGTTATCAATTGATAGTGCGACTTTTCAGTTGACCAACACAATACAATTCCAATTACGGGGAAATGCAAAACAACCTGCAAAAATGCAATAAACCGACTGAAAAGTTGCAATGACAATTTTCGAGAGTAATGTCCGCTGGAAGCAGCTAACAGACTCAGGCGAGCCGAACATGTCCTCGGACAATTTCGGCACTAAAAGCCATACAATAAATAAATTCCGCAAAAGACAAAATGGTGCTTCCATGACGCCAAGGATGGAAGTAATGACTTAAATGATGCATACTTCTTAAATCTATACCAGACAAAATAGACCTAACCTACGATGACAACCACTAACAGTCACAGCCCTCCAAAAAATAAAATTAAAAAAAAACATCAAAAACTTAAAAAGTGTGGCAACTATTAATGGTAAAATATTAAGCATCTGAAGAAAGGTCTTGGTTGGTTCCTTAGTTTTGGGGCTGCGACATCGCCGTCATGTTGCCCCGTGTACTTTGGGTGTGTGTAGAATCTGTCTGATTACCGGTGTTAATTGTGATGGCCGTATTTGAATGTTTTATCTGTTTCAATTCAAGTAAGTACTGTAGTTCCTACTTTAGCTTCCACGACACTTAGCTTGCGGTCTTGGCTGCTAGATGGCATTGCAGTCAGTACCTGGCGGCGAATGTTGGAACTAATAGAGAGCTATCAATTCTAACCTACGAATTTGGGCTTCACACAAGTGTAATTAGTGGAAGGTTCTTTTCATGCCATAAATCTATGACATGGGACCGCCGGCTTTACTTCCCCTTTGAAGGAAGGCATACTGAGAGATTTTTAACGCTCTTCGGCCGGGTTTGAACCCGTGACCTTGGGCATAGCAGCTCAGCATGCTACCAACTACACTACCGAAGCCACCGAAGAAAGGTCTATCTATATATGGTGCCTACTATGTTGCTGGCGGCATAGTTGGTAGCCTGCTGAGCCTCTATGCCCAAGATCATGGGTTCAAACCAGGCTGAAGTTGTTGGATTTTTTAAGAGCGTTAAAAATCCCTCAGTATGCCTTCCTTTGGAGGGGAAGTAAAGCCGGCGGGCCCATGTCATCGATTTATGGAATGTAAAAGAACCTTCTCACTAATTACAATTGTGTGAAGCAAAATTTGTAGGTTAGGTTTTTGATTAACACTATTAAGTACCAATGTTCGGCACCAGATGCTACTTGTGATGGCACCTAGTAGCCAAGTCCGCAGCTAGGTGTCGTGGATGGTAGCAAAAGTAGGAACTATTTTACATTCATCGTCTGCAGTCCTTACCCGAATTACAGATAACGCACACTAATACAGCCATCACTATTAACACCGGTTATCAGACAGATTCTACACACACCGAAAGTACACGGAGCTACATGACCGTGTTGTTGCAGCCCCTAAACTAAGGAACCAACCATACTGAGCGATTAGAGAGATAGTTTCATCACTAAAATAACTTCTCGCAGAATACAGTAGATCGTAACCGAGAATTCTCTGAAATGGCTTTTCTGCAGCTTGACTTATCTTGTTCACTATATTACCATCCTAAGAGAATCATCGGCTTTAACTCGAATCCGAGTATAAATCTTCTTCCTTCAGTCCAGTTTGTGGATGTGTTTACGGTGACTAAAGAGTCTAATCCTGGCATGGAACAAGCGACCACACAAGTCGCATAGTATTGCTGGAGGAGGACGTGGTTGGGCTGCTCGAAGTTTCCTAGCTTGACGCTTGGCCTCTTCATGTATGCGTCGATCCCTTTCAAACGTCTTTACAGTATCCGAGATGGTACGGCGCCAAGTTGAGCGGTCTTCAGCCAGCATGTCCCAGGTTTGTGAATCAAGACCTGTCAATTTCAGGGTCTGCTTAAATTGGTCCTTGTAGCGCCTCTTAGGACCACCATGAGGTCTGGTGCCATAGCATAACTCACCATATAGCATTTGACGAGGTAATCTCACATCATCCATTCGATGGACATGACCAATCCATCTAAATTGGTGACCTATTATGGATGATTCTATGCTGTTGATTTGAGCCTTTTCCAGAACAGCAATATTGGTAATGCGGTCTTCCCATTTAATCCTCAGGATTGATCGAAGTTTTTGTAGGTGGAAACGCTCAAGCTTCCTAAGATCACGTCGGTAAAGGGTCCACGTTTCACAGCCATACAACAATGTAGAAATGACTACTGCTTTGTACACCATAAGCTTTGTACTCATGGACAGATCTTTATTCATGAAGACCCGGTGCGCTAATCGTCCATATGCTGCATGGGCTGCGCCAATTCTCTTATCCACATCCTGCTCACAGGTACAGCTCACAGAAATGGTACTGCCCAGGTACGAGAAGTGGTCAACCTGTTCTAATGGCAAATTTGAAATGGAGATATTGAACTGAGGAAGAGGTGTGCCTGGTGAAGGTTGTGCCAAGACTTTAGTCTTATTGACATTTATGGTAAGACCAAAGCGATCACATGCACTTTTGTAACAGTTAACTGACTCTTGCAGCTCTTCTGGTGTGAGAGTTGGTGACGCAGCATCATCTGCATACAACATGTTAGTAACCTGAGTTTTCCTCAAGGAGCGGAGACGAGTTAGGTTGAAAAGCCCTCCATCAAAACGATACTTGATCTCCACACCTGGGATGTTTGTGGGTGAATCATAAAGCATTGCAGCCAAGTACAGCGCAAAAAGCGTTGGAGCCAGTACACATCCTTGTTTCAGTCCATGGGTAATGGGAAATTCATCGGACATCTTATTCTGATGGCAAACCTGACCTGTCATGCCATCATGGAGAGCTTTGATTAGATCCACAAAACGCTGAGGGCAACCAAACCGCTTCAGCACTGCCCACATGGCTGGTCTTGGAACCGAATCAAATGCCTTTTCCAAGTCATAAAAGACTAAGAAGAGTGGATTCTGTTGTTCTCTACATTTTTCTTGTAGCTGTCTCACACAGAAAATCAAGTCAATTGTGCTTCTGGAAGTTCTAAATCCGCATTGTGACTCTGGGAGGATCCTCTCAGAGATAACCTTGAGGCGGTTAAGCAGAATTCTTGCAAGAATCTTCCCCACAATTGATAGCAGTGATATACCACGGTAGTTGCCACAAACACTGCGATCACCCTTTTTAAAGATAGTGACGATAGTGGCATTCTTTAGGTCTCCAGGTACCTTTCTTGATTCCCATATTCTGAGGATAAGGATGAAAATTCTCGTTTTGAGGGAATGACCTCCGGCTTGAATTAGTTCCAGAGGGATGTTATCTGGGCCAGGTGCATTTCTGGGTTTCAATTGGGTGAGAGCTGCACTGAATTCATGATAAGTAGGAGGTACTGCCAACCACAGTTGTTCAGGTTGTTGCGGCACATCACAGAGGAAGTCTTCAGCAGCTTCTGATGGACAATTTAGGAGATTGGAGAAGTGCTCCTTCCAGCGTTCCAAGATTTCTTGACTATCAGTAAAGGTAGTAGAATTATCAGCGCTTTTCAGTGTACCTGATGATGAGCGAGATGGTCCATATATTTCCTTGAGTACGGCATAGAAGTTCCTCAAGTCTCGAGCATCCGATAGTCTCTGCAGTTCCTGAGCCTTCTGTTGCCACCAAGTATTTTTAATCTGCCTTATCTGCGTCTGGCATTTACCCTTGAGTTCCAGTAGTTTATCTCTCTTTGTGTTGGAAGTTGGGTCTTGAAGATGGGCAAGATAGGCATTCCTTTTGGCATTGATGAGAGACAGAATTTCCTCATTGTTGTCATCAAACCAGTCTTGTCTTTTCTGCACTATAAAACCAATGGTTTCCTCAGCTGACTGTGTGATAATCTTCTGTAATGTGGCCCATTCTTGCTGAATATCATTTGTTACTGGGTTTTCTGATAACTGGGTGACGATCCTGTTTCCAAAATGTTTGTACATGGATTCATCCTGAAGTTTGGATGTATTAAACTTCTTTCTTGGCAAATTTTTGATGTTCCTAGGTGGTTTAGGTCTGATGGATATCCTGAGCTTACATATAAGAAGTTTATGATCTGTCCAACAATCGTCTATATTCCTTGCTGTTCTGGTAATAAGAGTGTCCTTCTTATCACATTGCCGGGTAATGATATAATCAAGAATGTGCCAATGTTTGGAACGAGGATGCATCCACGTGGTTTTGAAGCGGTCAGGTAGCCGGAACTGCGTGTTGGTAATGAAAAGTTCGTGTTCTGCACAAAGACCAAGAAGCAACAGTCCATTGGGATTACATTTTCCAAGTCCCTGTTTGCCCATCACATTATTCCATAGCCTGTGATCTTTCCCAACTCTGGCATTGAAGTCACCGAGGAGCAAGAGTTTATCTGCAGATGGTACCTTGGAGATGATTTCACTTAGCTGATTATAGAACTGAGCCTTTACTTCATCATCAGAATCTAAGGTAGGAGCATAGGCAGAGATGAGTGTCATAAAGGAACCTCCTGAGAGTGGTATGCGGAGAGTCATGAGCCTTTCGCTGATTGCAATGGGCGTAAGTTGGTGATAATTTACCAGTTTGGTCTTCACAGCGAAGCCCACTCCATGAATACGACATTTACCCTCCTCCTTTCCTTTCCAGAAGATGGTATATCCTGTTCCAGATTCAGTAATCGTGCCTTCAGCAGACAGCCTAGTTTCACTGAGAGCAGCAATGTCAACGTTGAGTCTCGATAACTCATGGGTTACGAGAGCTGACCTTCTCTCAGGTCTAATGTTATTGTCCAAATCCAGCAAGGTTCTGATGTTCCATGATCCAATAATCAAATTGTGATTCTTTACTGGTTTCGAGTTTCGACCGCATGAGGGTTGACCTGCTGAGTGCGGTTGCCCAGCCGGACCAAGATTGTGACTTCCGATGTTTAGCCCACCTTTTCTAGGGCCTTCCCCATGTGGGGTGGGCAGCGGTGATCCTAAATAGGCCTGCCCAAACACAGATGCAGGACCGAATTCCTGAGTAGTCACAGAGTCTCCGGAAGACGACCATCACACATCTGCTGCCAACGTGCAGGTCCGAACTAGGGGCTTCCAGTTACACCCATAACCTGCCCCCACCGTCCATATCCCATCGCCGTTGGACTTTGGAAAGTGACATTTGGAAGAAGTGCCACTGGCGTGAATTTGTTTAGGGTGGATCTCAGCTTGCCTAAGAGAATACATAGTCCAATTACCTGAATGGTCCACCTGCTTCCTATTTTATGTTTATTCCCTAGCGACATCACCTTCCTTTTTGAAATGCTGACTTTCTCACCATATTTCCAACATTCCTGTTCATGTTCTAGCATGAAAGCTTTTGACAGAGTCTGCTATTACAACCAGGTCATAAGCATGATTGCTTATTTGGTTTCCACCCAACTGAATCCCATCAGCCATTTTATGCCCTTCGACAAGTGCTTTGAATGATTCAAGTTGGTTTATAAAAAATGGAATGTATGTGGTAGCAAATTTATTTACACTAAATTTATAAAGATAATGTCTATACACTACATTGGATTAGTAGCATGTTCTGCACTCGTATTTCTTAAATTTGGTTGGTTCCTTAGTTTAGGCGCTGTGACAATGCGGTCATGTGGGTGTGTGTAGAATTTGTCTGATAACTGGTGTTAATTGTGATGGCTGTATTAGTGTGTGCTATCTGTGATTCAGGTAGTACTGCAACGATTAATTTTTTTAAGTAGCTTCTATTTTTGCTACCAAATGCTACCGTCCACGACACCTAGCTGTGGACGTGGCTACTAAATGCATCACAGTCAGCACCTGGTGGCGAACGTTGGAACTAATATAGCATTATCAAACTAACCTAGACATTTTAGCTTCCACAAGTATAGTTAGTGGAAGGTTCTTTTTCATGCCATAAATCTATGACATGGGATCGCCGGCTCTACTTCCCCTCCGAAGGAAGGCATACTGAGGGATTTTTTAACGCTCTTAAAAAGCCTGACAACTTTGGCCTGGTTTGAACCCGCGATCTTGGGCATAGAAGCTCAGCATGCTACCAACTACGCCATCGTGCCTTTCTTAAATTTACTTAAATCCTTTTAATTATTACATTTCTTTTAGCTGAAATAACTACTTATTCACAAACAGTGTTCCTTAAATGTATGAAATAACCCATCACAGTTAAAAGCCTTGATGAAAAAATTGATCTATTAACAGAATTGCTCTTTAGTTGGTCAACATGTGTTGGGAGTTGTATAGTCTCAAAATAATCAACTTCCATCAATATTCATCAATGAGCATCAGATTAGAGATCATAGATCTGAAGTGTCTTTCAAAAGGTAAGCTGTTTATCCTACAGATGTCTGTCAAGTTCAATCCTAACTGGAACTCACAATTGAACTTAGTAAAGAATTGTGAGCGACAAAAATGTGTTAGTTTGACTCCACCCAAAAATAGTTATACATTTCTTACTAAGATTTAAATTTAATTCAACATTCTAAACAGGTAGCCTACATGTTTCGGACAATGACAATTTGTCCTTCTTCAGCCTGTCACATACTCATAACCATTTGTACATACGGTATCAAAAAACACAAAAACTCTCTTATTGTTAGAAACATGCATAAGTTGGAAAAACATTTTCCCTGGTGGCAAAGCATTACATATTAGTTATTTAAGCAACAAATTCTAAAAATTATTAAAAAGTTTGACACATTAAAAGTTGATCTTGTCAACTTATGGTTCGATATATGAGTGACACTTGTTAGAGTCTTGATTCTTTGCGCATTTCTTGCTAATGGACGGAGAGAGATACCATGACCTTAAGCATCGTATAAAATTGTTAAATTCATTGAAATATTAAGTTTTACCTTAAACAACAATCATTTCAAGTTCAACAATAAAATATATAAACAAAATGAAGGTTTAGCAATGGACTCACCTGCTTCGGGCATTCTGGCCAACATTTACATCGACCATTTGGAAGCTAATGAAATATTCAACAACATCAAGGGCATTCAATTCTAAGGGAAGGTGGTGGTGGAGAGGGGTGATTGGATTGCATGTATTTACTGTTTGTTGATTATTTTGGAAAAAACTTTTTGATATTTTCATACAGAATGTTAGATTCGAAATTTATCTTGTTGAGATTGTGTGAGGGATTGATTCGCTGTGCGTTGTTCATTTCAATTTGTTCTAGTATGTTCATTATGGCCCTTCGCTTGCATAATGGATGATTTCCATATCATTCTGTATCCCTGTGAACTTGTGTTTAGTTCCTGACATATGGCATCCCATGTCTGTAAATCTATTGTGTTTTACTGCAATAATATGTTCATTATATCTTATTGTAAAACTGCGTCCTGTTTGTCCAATGTAATCAGCGTTACATTGGGCACATTTTAGTCTGTAGATCTCAGATGAGTGGCATTTATTGGTTTCATTAAATTTTTGGAGTTGAACAACATTTTTTGATTGCTGTTATTTGTTTTGAATGATGTCTTCGTATTGTACTTTTTGAGTGTGTTTGCTGTGTCATACGTGTGGTGGTTTATGTAAGTGAAAACTGCATACGGGTTAATTTCGTCTGTGGTTTGTTTTTAATTTTATTTATTATTCTATTGACATCTGAAGTGTTGTACCCCATTAGCTTCGGCGATTTGGTAGATTGTAGATATTTCATTTTTGTAATCCTGTTCAGACATTGGAATGCGGATTGCTCTGTTTATAAAACTTATGAAGGCTGCTCTTTTATGACCTTGGGGGTGGTTGGAATCCTTCTTTATTACTGTATTAGTTTGAGTAGGTTTCCTGTAAATGCTGTAGTTCATTTTTCCATTTTTAATGGTAATGTTGAGGTCCAAATAGTTGATAGCGAGATCTTTTGTTGATTCGGCAGTGAATTTGATATTTTTATCTATATTGTTTAATTTATCTAATAATTGTTCAATTTTGATGGATTCATTGTCTATGATGACGAAAATGTTGCCTACATATCTTCCCCAGAATTGAATGCCCTTGACGTTATTGAATATTTCATTAGCTTCCAAATGGTCGATGTAAATGTTGGCCAGAATGCCCGAAGCAGGTGAGTCCATTGCTAAACCTTCATTTTGTTTATATATTTTATTGTTGAACTTGAAATGATTGTTGTTTAAGGTCATCATCATCATCTTGCACAGTTTCCAGCCACTGGCCGGGTCTGTTTGGAACACAAGCCTCTCCAACGCCTTCTGTCTTCCCACCATCTCTCAGCTTCCACCCTTGTCCAGTCTTCTCCTCTCTTCTTCACGCTTTCTTCCACCCCCTTCAGCCACCTGTCTCTCGGTCTCTTTCCTTCCCACTTCGTCTCGTGTACTCTCCTGGGTATCCTCTTCTCGTCCATTCGCTTTACATGTCCATACCATCTAAGTCTAGATTGCTCTATACCATCCTGTAATGGTTCCTCCTTCATTAATTCTCTGGTCCTCTCATTTCTTATTCTGTCCATCTTTGTAGCTCCAATACTGCTTCTCAAGAACCTCATCTCACTGGCCTGTATTTTGCTCTTCTCCCTTCCTTTCATAACCCAGGTTTCCGAGGCATACGTCAGGATAGGGACATAGTACGTCCGATATATGATCTTTTTGCTGTTCTGAGGGACATCCTTGCTCCATAACATGCTTCTCACACTCCTCCGAAATGCTTCTGCCTGCCTCCCCCGCTCATTTATTTCTCTATTGTTTCTTCCATTATCTTGTATCAGGCTTCCCAGATACTTGAAACTCTCCACTTTCTTCAGCTGTTCCCCACCAATTGTTATTCCCGTTGTGGTTCTTTCCTTCTTCCTTGTTGTGATCACCATCTCACTCTTATTTATGCTAAATTTCATCCCATATCCTTGTATTATTCCTTCCCACACTTCCAACTGTTCCTGTACCTCCTCCTCCTTGTTTCCCCAAATCATCTGCAAACACCATTGCTTTCATCTTTCCTTCCCCAATTACTTGTGCCACTCGGGTCATTATGTCATCCATCACCACAATGAAAAGTAACGGTGACAGTGCACTTCCTTGTTTCAGGCCGTTTCTCTGTTCCAACCAGTCCGATCTCTCTCCTCCCGCTTTCACACAGCTCACGCTTCATTTGTACATCTCCTTTATCTACTTTATAGTCCATTTCTCTACTCCTCTATCCTCCAGGGACTTCCATACTTTGTTTCTGCATACACTGTCATATGCCTTCTCAATGTCCAGGAAGGCCATCAGTAGATCTGTTCCATACTCATAGTGCTGTTCTTGTAACTGCCTTACAGCAAAAATCAAATCCACTGTGGACCTTCCTGCTCTGAAGCCATGTTGTTCTTCCCTCATCCCTCCTTCTATCCTTGTTGTATAAGGTAAAACTTAATATTTCAATGAATTTAACAATTTTATACTATGCTTAAGGTATCTCTCTCCGTCCATTAGCAAGAAATGCGCAAAGAATCAAGACTGTAACAAGTGTCACTCATATATCGAACCATAAGTTCACAAGATCAACTTTTAATGTGTCAAACTTTTTAATAATTTTTAGAATTTGTTGCTTAAATAACTAATATGTAATGCTTTGCCACCAGGGAAAATGTTTTTCCAACTTATGCATGTTTCTAACAATAAGAGAGTATTTGTGTTTTTTGATATGTACAAAAGGTTACGAGTATGTGACAGGCTGAAGAAGGATAATTTGTCATTGTCTGAAACATGTACCTGTTTAGTATGTTAAATTAAATCTTAGTAAGAAATTTATAAGTATTGATTGGACGGAGTCAAACTGACCCACTTTGGTCAATTGAGAATTGTCAATAAGGACCTAAGCATGGATATTAATCCAATTGATCTTAGATATTGTAAGGTCAAACAGCTTCCCATTTGTAAACCACAGTAAATATATTACAACCGGCCACAGTGGCCGAGAGGTGCTAACGCGCTATCTCATGCCTAACTGACATCAAGAGAGCATGGGCTCGAATCCCACCTCGGCCGTCCTGAAAATGGTTTTAGTGATTTCCCATTTTCACCACCAGGCAAATGCAGGGACGGTTCCTTTCAATAGGTCCACGGAAGATTTCTTTCCAAAATCCCTTCCCCGACCCATCCTGAAAAGAAAATACATGGCCATGGGCCGCATTAATAAAATTATTACTATAGTACAGCCCCACCCCTCTTCTTTGAGAAGGATGGCATGTTGGTCCATGTAACTGTTAAATATATGCAGCTGTCTTTTTCTGTTTTATTTTCAGCTGGGAGACTTGAGGTTACATAGTACCTCAGACTGCTAAAATTTCAGTACTTTTAACTTCATGTTCTTTTAATTTAAAAATATAAAAATAAATTGCTTTTGTTGCACATACCCAAGGACTTAATGTTTCATCAAGTGCCAATCTGTAATATGAGAGAGGGGTTCTTGGTAATAAACATAGACCTTTTAGAATGAAATAATTTATTTCCTTACTGACAGTTTTGAATTTTCTGATGTATAACTCACTCACATAAAACAGGATATTGCATATACTGTATATATATCAAAAAGGGGTTATTAGTGTACAATATTATTTCTGTACAAAACTGGGATAACATTTCGCAATTTCAATTAATTGCACCAGTATGAATTCATAAAAACACACAAATCATAACAAGATAAATTAAAACTTAAATACAATTAAAAAACAGAAATAAATAATTATTCCATGTTAACAAATAAAAAAAGATATCTGCAAAATACACAGTATTCTCCGTTCCGATTTGCACAGTAGAAATATTCGAGCATAAAGAATCGAGTATAAAGAAGGTCACTCAATTAAGAACCTATAAGTTAGATTTCGGTAACACTATATTCCACATTTCATTCAGACATACTGTAAGTCTCTTAAAATAATAATAATCCACTACCAAGGATGAGAATTTTGAACATGTACGTTTATGAGAAGTGTTTCCTGCTGAATGGGAAGGTAACCAGGTCTAATCACTTTAGAATAAATTATTGTATTAGTTTATGTATCAGCAATGCTGATCAAAACTGAAATGTTAATACCCAATAAATATGTTGAGGCTTGAAGAGCATAGCACGAGAAGCAGCTGTAATGTTTCACTTGCATACGCAAGCACATAAGGGATGCTTGACTAATTTCTTCGTCTTCAACAACTTCGTACTCTTCCACTACAGTGTTGTAGTATTAAGTAGAAACACAGATAGACAAAAATGAAGGAAAGAAAGAAAAGTCAAGACCCCACAATTTAAATGCAACAATGTATACGATCAGCTGTTTACCATTCCTATGATCCTGCATGAGATGAACCTCTGAATTGCATGAGGTAGGGTTTTATCTTGGCTACCTACTTCTTAATCTGGTTAATAAATACAACATATAATACAAAATTCACCATTGCATGTAAGTAAAAAAAAAAATCCTAATCTCACTATTGGCACATAAATGAAAATAACATTTATGCAACTCAATAACTCTTCAGCACATGAAGATGGTACAGTTAACACAACTTATCGACAACATATAAATTAATGAAAACAAAATTGCTTGGCAACTATTTGATTATTTTTTTAAATGGATATCTCCATTCAACTTGTACTAGTAATGATTACTAAAACACAAAAAAGAAACTGAAAGCAGGCTCATTCCACCATAACCTATGAACTGGGTAAATTATGTACAGGAGATTACATCGATGACGAATATTTAAGTACTAATCATGGGGTCAATATATAAATATTAATTTAAAAAAAATCAACATCTTTTTACAAATCAAAGTAAAATACTGTGATACATACAACTAAATGTTAAATTAAGGAAAGGGGTGGGAGGAGGAAACAGAAAGAGAAAAGAAGGAGAAAACATTGTAAACTTTGCGACTTCCTGTAAATGGGCAACATGTGTCCTCTCTTCATAACCATGCATCACACACAATACGTATCTATAAACCTAAACTTGTCAAGATTACCAGCACCAACTTCTTTTCATATCGATGCTTTTAAGAACTCACGGTACACACTAGTTTTGGGACTGACCCCTCAAATATTCCTACCCACCCCACGCACCAAAGTCTCCACTATTTACAGCAGGCTGAAAGCATTTTGCTTCAATGAGTCCACTCTAACCTGCTATAATGGAAGAATTGAAGAGGAGATGAAGACGATTACGTAATGTAATGTACACAATAAATAATTCTTTCAGAAGGTATCTTGCACAATTTTTGACAATTCTGAACCAGACTGTCAGCAAATAACAAATACAAATGCCGATTTATTCAACTTCAGTGCAGCTGATTAAATGTTTACTAGTAACTATTGACCTAGTGACCGACTACTAAGAGACTATTTAACTGTCGTAACTTGAGGAGCCGTGATCATGACCTGGACTGGGAGGAGTGCTTGGATTGCTGCTGTTGTTGGAAGCTATGGAATGACGAGGGCTACCACCGCCACCCCCACTAACACCCTGATCCTGGAAAGAGGCAGAGAAAAGGTATTGTAATAAAAATAAGAACACAAATCATGAAGGTCATTGAAGCCTTTCTCTCAGAAACCATGTAAGGCCAATGTAAAAAATTTCACTCTATAATTATATAAAAATTAAAGTTTGTCTGTTTTTCTCTCATTTTGCAGAACAAGAGTGAACATACTTTAGTGATATTGTCAATGACATGCCATCTAAATGGCATAAAAAAAGAAATGCCATGTCACTAAATAAATATTGTTTTTTATCCCAAATGCACAAGTACCGTATTTACTCGGCCATAGGACCCCTTCGCCTATACAGAGGTGGCCAAATTATTAGACTAAAGGTCTGAAAATGCATTATTCAATTTTGCTGAGTACGCATTTATTTGTGTTTCTATGGGAACTGACACTGGGGATGTTACAATGATATAGGGACATTTGGATAATGATTTTAGGATTTTCTGCCTCATAGTTTGGCAAAACTGTTACAATTGACTGTCTGGTGTCTCGAGGAACTATTTATTTCTGTGCACATGTTATTGGTTGTTTGAAATTTACCAAGAATTTAGTGATTGTTTAGTTACTATCTTCACTTAATTCCATCAGCAGAGTTCTGGTGCTTTATGCTGACATATTTAAACCTATATTTGCTACGTAATTAGAAGGCAGTGCATAACATTGACCTATTAAGGGAATTTTATGTTTATGGGGAGGAAAAGTGATATGTCCCCAAGGAAAATTGGGATAACAAGAACATTGCTTACTGAAGGACACTACACACAGCTGGAGATAGCAACAAGACTTAATATTGCACAAAAATCAGTAAGTAGAATTAAGAAATTGAAAGAAAACGGTGAGGTTTCCCAGTCACAACGAAAAGAAAAATGTGGTAGAAAAAGTAAATTAAGCCCTAGAGGTGTACGAAAACTGATGGCAATATAATGATACCATCGCTCAGCTACTAGCATTGAACTAAGAAATAATTTGAATAGTAGTGGCATGGATGTATCTGCAAGTACTGTAAGAAGAACATTGTACAATAGCAGATTAAAATCTAGACTACCCAGAAGAAAAGCAACGATTACTCCAGTTTTGGCAAAAAAGAGATTGGAAAGGGCAAAGGGCCTTCAAGATTGCTCTACAGACGACTGGAAGGTACATGTGACATCAAAATAATAGTTTTACAAACATTAACTACTCTTATCATAGATTTAACAATGTTCACTGGGAACTTTAAAAAATTGTTATTATTGTTATTATTGTTTGTTCCCTTATTGATTGTAATAATGCCGCCAATGCACTACTAAAAATGAAAATTTGACCCTAGGTTTGCTTCAGTGATGAATCTATATTTGAAGTAAGTGAAGAATCAAGTCAGTACGTTCGTAGGAGGCCAGAAGAAGAGTTTCATCACCAGTGCCTACAACAGACAGTAAAATATCCAATAAAAGTTATGGTCTGGAGTACGATGTCTTTGTATGGAACCGGAAGATTATGTATTGTAAAGGGTACCATGATGCAGGAACAGTATATAAAAGTCCCTGAGAAGCGTCTCGTACCTCAGATAAGAGATTGGATTGGGAAAAATCCTTGCGGCTTCAAGCATGACGGCGCACCCTGTCATGCGTCCAAGAAGTGGCTCAATTCATCAGTAATAAAAACATTTCTGTTCTTCTGTGGCCCGGAAATAGTTTGGACATGAACCCCATTGAAAATTTGTGGGCTATTGTCGAGAAGAAAATCCAGAAAACCACTGTTAAAACAAAAATTGGGCAGATTGAAACTTTGGTACGGATTTGGCATCATGACAATGACATCAAAAACAATTTCCAACACTCATTAAAAGTATGCTCAAAAGGATGAAAATACTTATTTCCAACAAAGGAATGCATACAAAGTATTGAGGCACATGCATGTTTAAATTTTATTTGTAAGGCTAGCCAAGAAAAGGAAATATGTTATTTTCCAAGCTTTAGTCTAATAATTTGGCCACCTCTGTAGTACCCCCCTTGATTTTTCGAGTGCCTAAATACAAAATTCTTGGAAATTGCTTATAGTACCCTAATTATTGAGAGTCAAAATACAACATTCTTGGAAATTGATGAATTCTTGAAAAAAAAAAAAATTATAACTGAAATTCATCCTCTTTTATGACAAAAATATTTTTCTTGTTACATTATTTAGTTATTCAGACGATATGACTGCCATTTTACTTACATGTACCGTGTACGCGATTGGGCAGGATATCGAATTGTGTAGCCAATAGGCTTCACCCAATATCCAATAGAAGATGCCACACTATTGGCAGAGTAGAAGCGCCAATTTTAAAAATCTGCCAATGAAAGTTATGGTTTCATATCTTGCCTGCATTCTTTTGCTTTGTATACAATGATGTATTGCCCTGCGAAGAGGTGTTCGCGGCAGCACTTCTTCTCAGTTTTATTTTAAACACATTTCATTTGTTGTAAGAACCGCCAGCGTTTGTGTGACACGTTAATGTGAAACATGTGAATAATACGTACTAGGTTGTGTTTACAAATGTTAGCGAGATGTGATTGTTCAGCATCATCACTAATTTCTCCAATTGATGCATTCTCCCTCCCTATGTTCAAATAAAAAATAAAGTTTGCATTTCCATGTCTGATACTTTGTCCATTCTATTTCTTTGATACAGTTAGAGTCTTGCAAACTCGGCACTCCGGATTTCTCGGCCACCCTGACAGGAGAAAAAAAAATCATGATATTTGTTTGTTATTATGTTTTCTTTCGTCTTCTCCATCAATGGAATTATCCACAGTTAAATACGACGCAAAACAAGTTGACCTGCAGTAAAGAATAATAAGAGTAACAACGACCTTATAATTACAGGTAGTTGTACAGTACAGCACTGTAAATGCACTAACTGTTGGCAGTAAGAAGTAAACAAACTGTTCTCGCGCCGTCTTCGTGACGAGGCTTCAAGAAACAGGTTTCAAAGTGAAAAGCAAAACAACATTACTTACTTTTTTGCAAAAAAAGTAAATGGTAATTTTCATTTAGCGAAAAATCTATTTGCCTACGGGAATTGTTTTGTACATATATTGTACAGTGTTCATATTATAAAAATAATTTGTAGGCCTAGTTTTTCTAAGTTTTCTTTTATAATTTACAGTAATTGTTTTCCTTGATTTTTATGCAGTACAGTAGTTATACATGAAAAAGTTATGCTGTATGACTGTGAAATACGTAAACTAATTCACTTATTTTATATCGGTTTGTATTTGTACGAGGAAATAACACATGGTTCACCAGCTCGCCGCTCCGCGAACAGCATTGCTGAAATGGTGCCCACACGCATCATGACGCGTCTCGCTCGGAAGTGATGTATAACGATTACAACGCAACCAAGAACTACATTTTCCAACCACCCCGAGCCGAGAAAAAGTTACCTTACAAAAATGATAACAACTTTGTTTCTTGGACACACACAAGTTTCAAATTAATAAACCAGTTATACAACATTCTAATGTATATTGTGTTAAAATTTGGATTCGATCTGATAACGGGTTTTTGAGATAATAATTCTTAAATGTGACGCATGGTTGAAACACCTTAAAAACGTGCACTTTTCGTGTTCCAACTGCGATAAAGATATTAAAATATAAATTAAAAAATCCAAACCTACATGAACTAACGCAAAATAGAACGACGAAAATGATGGTGTTATTGGATTTTAAGTAGGTCTATTGGTTACTTCACAAACTACCTTCAAACTCGAGTGCACATAATACTTTGGTCGACAGTAAGATTTTTGCTTAGCAAGGGATAGTAGTGAAAGTCATTGGGGGATAGCCGGGAATAGTGGTGGATAAGTGAGGTTATGACAGTCTCATAAGGGGCTGATATAATAATAATATCGTAAGGCCTCGGATGCCGGGTGCAAGCTTTGTTATTCGACACCCAGAGGGCAGCTTGCATGTCAAATTTCTTTGTAACTTGGAGCACTATGAAAGCCAAGGAGGTGAGATATCCAAGCTCCTTGACACTATAGCGCTTTCTAGTAGAAAAAGGAGGAACTTTTGTGTTGGGGGAAAATCCTGAGATTAATTTTGCCATTATGAACATGGCCTACTGAATTCAAATGGGTTCTTTGACATGCCAACAAGGTACGACATGCATGTCATGATTTTTGTTGTCTTTCAAAAATCACTTACCATGGCCAGGAGCGAACCTGCAAGCTTGGGGTTGGTAGACCGACATGATAACCACTCACCCACCGTGGCAAGCAATGGGCTGATTAAAGATGTAAACGTTGTTTATTTTGATTAAATATATCGTACTATGTAGCATCAAAATAAAATAGCTTAATTCTACTCTCTCTACCAAAATAATGGATTTTTGCGAAGTTCGCGTCTCTAGTATGTCCGCCTCAATTTTGTAACTAAAAATTTAGAAAAAAAGAGGGTCCTATAGCCGAGTAAATGCAGTATGTAATGGTAAAATTTTAGTCATTCCTATGATTTAACAGGTATTTTGGAATGTTTGTTGTAGCGTCGATGTTATTGTATTACTTGAAGCGGGCTTTGCCTCCTTGATTAAAAGTAATGGAATTCTTTGTTATTAGTTTGGAAGATCATAGCTGTTCAAAGATTAACCTGCTTCAATGTCACAAAATGCTACCAAATCACTACCACTGAGCTATCTTAACATTATTTAGGTAATGGTAGTTCGTTTATGAAATTAATTGGTACACAGGTAATAAAACAACTACATTGATAACTTTGGTCTGGAAAGTATCAAAGGCCGTTGAAGATACAACACAATATTGATTTTTTAACACAAAAATTCACATTAAAAAGGCAGGTCATAAAAAATTTAAAAAACCACCCGACCTTCAACCCACTCAATAAAAATGATGAATATAATATAAATATAATAATTTAAAAAAAATAGCGACATATTCTTGACTGTTGCTCTGAAGGTCTGGGTTCGTGAAGAAAAACTGAGAAGTAGTTTTCCATGGTTTCCCACTTCTACTCCCGGCAAATGCCAGGATGGTTCCAAACTTCAGGCCGGGGTCATCGCTTTTGCAATCCTCTCCTGAACTACAAGTACACACACTACAACAGACATCACAATAACATAGGTTATAAGACAATTTATATATATATACCCCAAAATACATGGGGCTAAATGACCACAATGTCGAAGCCTCTCAAAATAAACATGAAGAAGAAGAAGAAGAAACTGCTTTACCAGTTTACAATTCAACCCATTACATCGAATGACCAACTTTAACTCTGGTTATAAAGCAACCAAGAGAAACAATAAGCATCCTTAACATACAACACAAACCAGCTTCCCAGAGGATACCTTTCCCCCCAAAAAATAAAAAAATATCTAGTATTATACCAGATGACCTTATGAAAGAATTAGAAATAACCTTGGATGACTTGCAAAACAAAACAAAAAAGTTAAAAAACTGAAAGATATAAAAATAAGATTTCAGGCAAAAATAGACAAACGTAATACAATAAAAAGGGTATTTACAGATGAACGCCTGAGAAGATCAGAGCGAATGAAAAGGTACTGGACGACTCGGTAAGAAAACTTACTGAAGAAGAGGACCAAGAAATGATTGACTGAAATGGTCCAATGAGGCCGTAAAAGCAGAAGAAGAACAGCTGACCTGCTAGGAAAGAATTGGAAAAAGTTTGAATTTGCTTTAAACAAGAAGTTCCGTGACGAACTAAAGAGCCTACTTTTCTTAAAATTTAAGATTAATGCCAATCTATATAGACCTATCAAGAAAAATAGTGAAATTAAGTTGGAAGTATCGAAATTTCTAATTAGTTCGAAATATACCTGTTGCCTAATAGAGCACTACAGTTGGCAGCCCTGGTGACTGAATATATTCTTAGTTCCATCTCTTAAGGTACAGAATACAAAATTTGGTTGAAGTCCAATGGATAGCATGGACGTTACATGCAGTTAAACATTGGATCTAACAGTGCGTGTAAAATCATGTTGGCAACAATATCATGCATGTATTGGTCACAAAATAATCTGAAATCATATGGTCTATTGTTGTGCCAATTTTGAATGAAATCCATTAGTTAGTATATAAGTTACATGCATGAAAAAATTGGACCTATCAGCAGGCATAGAATCATGTTGGCAGCACTAACGTATATTAGATACTCCAAATTAATCTACAATGCCAGGTACTATACGTGTGCAAAGTTTAGAGCTATGGGCTAGCATACTTTCTGATATATTGATATTAGGGTAACAAAAATGGAGACAGTATTTATTAACAGTTGGCAGCCCTGGTTACTCTTAAGAATTGGCATAGTCATATCTGTTATGGTACACATAGCACACACGAAATTTGGTTGAAATCCAAATGATAGTATAGAAGTTACATGTATTTAAAGTTGGACCTCTCAGCAGGCTTAGAATCATGTTGGTAGCACTGACGTTTATAAGTTACTCCAAATTAATATAACACATTTGCCCGATCTCATAAGTCTACTTTTTCCTCATTTTTGCAAAATGTGAAAAGTAGGCTAAAAATTGTCGCACCCTAGGCCTACTTTCCCAGTAAAAATTTCATTGAATGATTGTCGCATCCTATCTTTCGAATAAAAATGTTGTTCAAAACATTTCAGATCATGGCATACTAGTCATGCAGCACATATGTATTTGCGTGCCAGTTCGTACGCGAACTCTGTTGCTAACCAGGCGTGACCTTGTCTGAAGCAAGAAGTCTCAGTCTTTCCTTCTATGCGTATGGGCTATGACTTGTGCTATGCGAGAGGTGGCCGGCCGGCACGCGCACGCCAGTCTACACTCTGTAGTGTATTTCGAAACAAAGTACACGAAGGATATGACAGGAGATTGAAACAGCTGAGCAGCGTTGCCAAGTTCTCAAATCAGCTGATTCGATTATTACCGTACACTGGGCTACACTTCGGACATTCAGTCAGTACAATTATAGATAAAATATTTTATCAATCGATCTTGAGTCAACGCGAGTGCGTTCATCATCATCATCATCATCATCTTGCACAGTTTTCGGCCACTGGCCGGGTCTGTGTGGAACACAAGCCTCTCCAACGTCTTCTGTCTTCCCACCATCTCTCAGCCTCCACCCTTGTCCAGTCTTCTCCTCTCTTCTTCACGCTTTCTTCCACCCCCCTTCAGCCACCCGTCTCTCGGTCTCTTTCCTGCCCACTTCGTCTCGTGTATCCTCCTGGGTATCCTCTTCTCCTCCATTCCTTTTACATGTCCATACCATCTAAGTCTAGATTTCTCTATACCATCCTGTAATGGTTCCTCCTTCATTAATTCTCTGGTCCTCTCATTTCTTATTCTGTCCATCTTTGTAGCTCCAATACTGCTTCTCAAGAACCTCATCTCACTGGCCTGTATTTTGCTCTTCTCCCTTCCTTTCATAACCCAGGTCTCCGAGGCATACGTCAGGATAGGGACATAGTATGTCCGATATATGATCTTTTTGCTGTTCTGAGGGACATCCTTGCTCCATAACATGCTTCTCACACTCCTCCGGAATGCTTCTGCCTGTCTCCCCCGCTCATTTATTTCTCTATCGTTTCTTCCATTATCTTGTATCAGGCTTCCCAGATACTTGAAACTCTCCACTTTCTTCAGCTGTTCCCCACCAATTGTTATTCCCGTTGTGGTTCTTTCCTTCTTCCTTGTTGTGATCACCATCTCACTCTTATTTATGCTAAATTTCATCCCATATCCTTGTATTATTCCTTTCCACACGTCCAACTGTGCATTCAAATAGAGAAATACATTAATAAATAGTTCAAAATAAATAAATTACATGCTGAAGCCATGCTACTTTTATCACCGGTATTCAATTCAATAAATACGACAAAGAGTTCAAACATTCTGCAGCTAATACAAAGTAAGTGGGTATTATTGAGGACTATCCTTTACCGACAGCAGTAGCTAGGCTCGCTCACGCGCTAATGCGCTAAAGCTAGACCATGGGGCCAGGCTCTCTGCATACTACGTAGATGTGGGTTCGATAACGTAAGCACGGTGCTTTTTTCAGATCGGCAAGATAGCCGCCATGGATGAAGAAAACTTATAGACGACCTATTTTTATTAGTGTAGTGAATAGTTAAGACAAATTATTCAAATAATATGTTTTTTAAGATCACGTTTTTATTTTCCTTGTATAACCGTCACACCCCGCTTTTCTTCTACAATATTAGGCTAAAAATCTGTGACGATTATGTGAGGAAATACGATATATTAAATTAAAAATCTGAGGAAGTTGTCATGCATTATAAAGTCAATCAAAGCTTACCTTACATACTTCATGCAGTGATGGCACACTGCCTAAACTTAAAGATGTATGGTGATGAAGAAGAGGCCCAGAGGAATCTCCATCTCCAGGAGGCCCATCAGGAGATCTAGGAAGGGAAGGGGGTGTCACGGCAGGTCGTGGTGGTGCTGCGGCACGGCGAGATGATGTTGAACCTAAAATTAAATAACAGTTCACAATGCTTCAGAACAGTTCAGCCTTGAACAACTTGTGTGAAAATATAGATTTCTCAGTTTCATTGATGAAATTTTCCCCCTGAAAATTTGTGAGTCCGAAGAAGGGTGTTAATTTTATCTTTGTTCTCTACCTTGAGGCATTAAAAATAAATAACTCTTCAGAATGTCAACATGTAATTCAACCACCTTACTTGTATTGAATCTTACTTCCTGACAAGAACAGAAAATAAAAAATCATCATGATTTTAACCCTTTGGGGTTCACATTTTTCCACTTGCATCCCTGTACAGGTCCGATTTATCATGAAGGAAATACAGTATATCTGAGCCGATTGGTTTCGACTCACAATACTTCGCCGCCGCCGCCGCCCCCATGTGCCCCGCCCCCGGTCGCCGCCCCCATGTGACCCCCCCCATTCTTCTGCCGACGCTCCTGGCATTAATTGTGAATCATTTCTGGATACAAGAAGAAGACATAAACAATTTAAATAACCATTGTCTTTTAATGGAAAATATATTAACTAATTACTCCGGCCTACATTGATTGAATATAGCCATGGTTGACTGTCTAGTGAATAATATGTATGCTGGGACTGTACTGGATTTGGCGGTATTTGTTCAAATAATCTAAAGTCTGATAGCCAATCACTGACGGACACATCAATGAAAATTCTATTGCCAAATTAAATTTGGTTAAAAAGGGACGTTTTGATCATTTAAGAGGTGAAGGAAAATTAATTATAAAAGTTGGCATTAAAACTAGTGCCAGGCGTTCTTCATTTGTCATCGGTTTTAAAATGAACTTCTGCACATGCGCAAAATGGCGTCCCAGTGTCGAAATGAAGCCAAGCTAAAAGAGAACATAATGTGAGCTTGTGGTGAAAGGACGCGGTTGGTGGTGGCCTCGGACCACTACCTAAATCTTGGTCCGAGAACAAGGTAAAACGGTTAGATAATATTAATTGGAACTCTAGAACCGTCGGACAAAATATTTATGACATTTCATGAAAATGGGAACTAAGTTTGTGGATTTTTAAGAGGCCAAGTGTCGTCTGGCCGGATGCATTGAAATAACTTTCGATTCCAAAAGGACGCTATTCTTCTTTTACCAAGACGTTTTCTTGATTTGCTAATTTGTTCAATTTATATTTTAAGGGTCTATTATAATGTGGCCTAAGATTATTTTATATTCATAACACGCCTCCTATTATTTAAGCAGCGAAAAAGAGTTTGTTTTACTTCTTCTTTCGAGATGTGTTTGGTTTCATTTTTAATCGTTCCATGCTGCTAATGTGAAATTAAATGATTTCAAGAATTTAATTGTCAGGATTTTGGCGTGGGGAACTTGATAGTTTTAATAATGACAAACGGTCCCTTGCTTTTCGTTTGTCTGTGATGGCATCTTTTGGTCTATTATGGCCGTATAAGTACAGCATCCATGCTGGTTGCAAAACAGTTTCGGAAGCCTATTTGAAAGAATGTAATGAGTAACTAATTGAATTGAATCAAAAAGAGACTGTTGTAGTTTCGGATAAGAATTAGAAAAGGTTTAATATGTGGTGATGTCTAAATCACGTAAATGTAACTTGTTTTAATTATACAGCGTTGCCATATAATTTGGGGTATAGCTTGGCCTCCATTTTAGATATATAGTAGGATTGCAGATTGGTGTTCCCTCCCATAGCCATTCGGCCTTGTATTCTTTTCCCTTGAGAATATATATTTATTTTACCTATTGCTGTTCGAGTCCATGTTTCATTGTGCGCATAGAATAATACTAGGTTAATTGTCTTCAGGCCACTTTGGCCTCAGGGTACCAAACCCAGCCCTCCTGGTGCAGATTTATGGTAGCAGTGTAGCGTGGTTTCGATTTTCTGAAGCCCGTTGCCTGGTATTGTTTTGTTGCCATAGTAACGAGGTAGTTAAACTTACGTGGATTCGAGCAGCACGGGAGAAGTGAGTAACTGAGGGTTAACTAAGGTTAGGTAGGATGCCTACTGTGGTACTCTGGCTAATATTATGATTTTCTTTTCATGGCTGTGAATGGACAAAGCGTTGCTGGCATTCCTCAGTGCGTGAACGCACTGACGACGAGTCAAGTCCAGTTATAATACTGGCACTCAAGAACATGGTCTCTCTGTAAGCATGGTAAAATTGGCTGATGGATTCTCTCTGTTATCACACTCTGTGATGTTCCGTACTACAAGCTACTTCCAAGGTAGGATCAAACCAGTACAGTAGTTATTTGATTCATGGTAGAAAGTTATCTATGCACAGCTGTTAAGTAAAGTGCTAATGGCTAATCGTTCTGTGTTCCTGTCAAGTTGTGTGAAAAGTGATATCATTCGCGCGTTGAGTTCTTGCTGAAAATCTTTCTGGCATGTTGCCACAGTTTGAATTGCTATTTGTTCTGGCTGTGTTGCCAATGTGATTAAGTCATCTAAGCATTAATGAAATTTAGTGAACTGAATAGTCAATTATTTTGCTGTATTCTGTGAGAAACATCTGTGCGCAGATAATTGTTGTCATCGAGTTGAATGTGTAATGTCTTGTGAAATATTAAGTGAAGTTTTCAGTAACCAGTGCAGGTGGACGAGTAATGTACTGTGAGTACATACAACAGCAGTGTCGAGCTGAAGCTTTTCAGGTGGTGAAACAGCGAGTTCTAAAATTGCTAGGCCGAGGTCAGGTGTTAAGTCAGCTGTGGAGTCGTGAAGCCCCGTTGTGTTGGGTGTGTAGTTGTTGTGATTGTAACTGTTCGTGCGACGTGCGGTCGAAAATTAGGAAGCAGAAAGCAGTTATAAGAAGAGCTGATCTAGGTGATCGTATTTTGGTCGTGTGAAGTTTTGATCTTCAGTCGGTAGATAGAAATTTTGAAATTTATTTCAGGTTTGGTTGGAGTTAGGAATCGAACGAGTGACGTGCCAGGACTGCACGTATGGTTGGTGTTGGTGTGCGTGTGGTTGAGCGAGTGAGGTTAGGGCATTTCAGGATGCCAAATTGGGATGTGTGGAGTTGGTGCGGAGATCGTCGAGTGATACCAACCTAGCGGGAGTAGCCAGTCTCTGTCTATTTATGATTCTGGTACTTTCAGTGATGGTTGGTGATGTCGACATTGCTATGCTCCTCTGACTCTTGATGTCGTGCGGGCTGGTGATGATCGCACATCGTAGTTTAGTATTTTGAGGGTACATTTTGTTGTTTTATTTCAGGTGTGTTTAGTGCCTGGTTGGTACTTGATGCTCGAGTGAGTACTTGTGAGGGAGGGTTTTGTTGTTGGTGATTTGTGGATTTGTGATCCATGTACTGCGTTGTTGGTACTAGTTGAGATTTAATTAGGGTTAGTGTTTTTATTATTTTCTTGTGCGTTGGTACTCGGTTGAGTATTTGAGATTTCTTCGGTCAGAGTATAGGTTTTGTTTTGTTGGTACCGTGTTGGTATTGGTTGGATTGAGTTGTGTATGTTGTCAGTACTCTGAGTAGTATTTGTGCTTCGAGAGGTTGTTGGGTCGGTGATACCAGGATGTTTAATTCCCTGATGATGTGTGATGGATTGTCGAGTGGTGCCTAATGTCCTTAAGTGAAAGTGCAGGTGGCCTTTTCTTTGTGAAGAGGCGTATGCAGGTGGTCTTTGTGAAGAGGCGTATGCAGGTGGTCTTTGTGAAGAGGCGTATGCAGGTGGTCTTTGTGAAGAGGCGTATGCAGGCGATATTTCCTTTCATTGGCGCACGTGGCAGGTGTTCCAGACTAGTTCCGGAGATGGCTGGCAACTGTTTCTGTTATGGAATTAGGAGGATTGGAAATTGTTCTTGTCTGATATTTCAGACGGCTTAGGTACCTACGGACGGTTGGTTTTAATGAGTGAGCTGATGGTGAGTTTGAGATTGAATTAGTCGAGTGGTGCCTTGACTTATTAATTAGAAGAGGTATATGCAGGGAGCCTTTTCATGAAGGGAAGGTATATGCAGGTGGATATTTCTTGTCGCTGAAACACGTGGCAGGTGTGGAGGCCAGTTTTGGGAGCAAACTGTAAGCTGCATTGTGTATGCGATACAGGTGAAGGTTTTCTTTCTGAATTGATTAGGTGAGGAATTTAATTTGTCTGGTTCTACAGACGTAGTCAGTTGGCACCTACGGACGGTAAGGCAATGGTTGCTCTTTAGTGACCCAAGGTAAGAGTTGGTTGCTCGTGAAGTGACACATAGGTAAGAGTTGGTTACTCTTAAGTGACCCAAGGTAAGAGTTGGTTACTCTTAAGTGACCCAAGGTAAGTTGGTAGTAGTCTTGCTACCTGTGATGAATTGGTAGTGCTACCTATCGTTGAGATGGTCGCACTGGGTTGGTAGCTGGTTGTTAGAAGTCGACTGGTGAATTTGGTGAGGTTATGTCTTGACAAGAGTGAATGTTGTGAGGTTAGGTGTGAGCTTGATCCTTCGAGTTGTCTAGTGTTGTCATTGTGACAGTGAGGTTAGAAGATTGCCGAGGGCAACGTGCGAGTGAACTTGGGTGATTCTGGTAGTAAGCTGACTATGTGTTTGGTTCAATAGTGAGGTTGTGTCAGGAGTAACTGCTGCTTGATGGTGATTGGTCGCAGATGTGAGATGGATTCCTGCGTTATCTGAAGTTGAGCACGTGTGTGTAGTCCTGTTGAAGTTTGGTTCACGTGAAATTGTGATTGCTGTTTGGTTGCTGAGATTGTTCGAGCGGTTCTGCGCCTGCTGTTCTACCTTAATAAAGTTTGAAGCCATGCTTGAGAGCTGTGTGTGTATATTTGTACTTGATGTAATTGTACATCAGAAGTAACTTACATGACTGTGCTGTTTGAGAGTACTCGGGAGGTACTGTGGTACCTTGGTACCTTATATAAATTGAGAGCCGATTGCCATGATTGTTGAGGGATGGCATGTTGTTAAGTGACGCTGCGTCCACTTAATTCATTCCTTAGAATGTGAAAACAGGATTTATTTTGGCTGGGAACAAGCTAGAAATTTTAACTGAACATCGAATTGTGATGTTCATATTAGTAATTACTCATCACATTGTAAACTAACCATTTAAATTGAAACATCGTCTGTCGGTTTAAGCTCTAACAGTCTTACCTGGTCTAACACTGCGATTATTCCAAAAAGCCAAGGAATGTCACTTGCTATAACAACGACATGGTAACTGAATCTACATGAAATATCATCGGTGAGATGGCGATCATGTGATCCTTATTGCCATCTGGTATCTGTTCCGGTTGGTCTCGTGAGTGTTGTGATCACTCACCACTCGTGGCAGTAGCCAGTGCACAGGTTACTGTCACCATGCACGACATAACATCTAGTGGAGGTGTTAGCCATTCTGCTGGTCAGAGTGGAAGCATTTACTACAACTTCGTGAGATGTCCAGCTGTAACGGTCCGGAGAGGCTGTATTGGAGAGCTGGTTCCATCCTGCTTGCAGCTACCATCGGGGATCATCATCTGACCCCCTACAGGTGGAATCGCAGGGGGAGACTGAGCCGATTGGTTTCGACTCACAATACTTCGCCGCCGCCGCCGCCCCCATGTGCCCCGCCCCCGGTCGCCGCCCCCATGTGACCCCCCCCATTCTTCTGCCGACGCTCCTGGCATTAATTGTGAATCATTTCTGGATACAAGAAGAAGACATAAACAATTTAAATAACCATTGTCTTTTAATGGAAAATATATTAACTAATTACTCCGGCCTACATTGATTGAATATAGCCATGGTTGACTGTCTAGTGAATAATATGTATGCTGGGACTGTACTGGATTTGGCGGTATTTGTTCAAATAATCTAAAGTCTGATAGCCAATCACTGACGGACACATCAATGAAAATTCTATTGCCAAATTAAATTTGGTTAAAAAGGGACGTTTTGATCATTTAAGAGGTGAAGGAAAATTAATTATAAAAGTTGGCATTAAAACTAGTGCCAGGCGTTCTTCATTTGTCATCGGTTTTAAAATGAACTTCTGCACATGCGCAAAATGGCGTCCCAGTGTCGAAATGAAGCCAAGCTAAAAGAGAACATAATGTGAGCTTGTGGTGAAAGGACGCGGTTGGTGGTGGCCTCGGACCACTACCTAAATCTTGGTCCGAGAACAAGGTAAAACGGTTAGATAATATTAATTGGAACTCTAGAACCGTCGGACAAAATATTTATGACATTTCATGAAAATGGGAACTAAGTTTGTGGATTTTTAAGAGGCCAAGTGTCGTCTGGCCGGATGCATTGAAATAACTTTCGATTCCAAAAGGACGCTATTCTTCTTTTACCAAGACGTTTTCTTGATTTGCTAATTTGTTCAATTTATATTTTAAGGGTCTATTATAATGTGGCCTAAGATTATTTTATATTCATAACACGCCTCCTATTATTTAAGCAGCGAAAAAGAGTTTGTTTTACTTCTTCTTTCGAGATGTGTTTGGTTTCATTTTTAATCGTTCCATGCTGCTAATGTGAAATTAAATGATTTCAAGAATTTAATTGTCAGGATTTTGGCGTGGGGAACTTGATAGTTTTAATAATGACAAACGGTCCCTTGCTTTTCGTTTGTCTGTGATGGCATCTTTTGGTCTATTATGGCCGTATAAGTACAGCATCCATGCTGGTTGCAAAACAGTTTCGGAAGCCTATTTGAAAGAATGTAATGAGTAACTAATTGAATTGAATCAAAAAGAGACTGTTGTAGTTTCGGATAAGAATTAGAAAAGGTTTAATATGTGGTGATGTCTAAATCACGTAAATGTAACTTGTTTTAATTATACAGCGTTGCCATATAATTTGGGGTATAGCTTGGCCTCCATTTTAGATATATAGTAGGATTGCAGATTGGTGTTCCCTCCCATAGCCATTCGGCCTTGTATTCTTTTCCCTTGAGAATATATATTTATTTTACCTATTGCTGTTCGAGTCCATGTTTCATTGTGCGCATAGAATAATACTAGGTTAATTGTCTTCAGGCCACTTTGGCCTCAGGGTACCAAACCCAGCCCTCCTGGTGCAATATCAATGAAGTATACAAGTATTTGAAACGCAAATTTTCATATTAAAAATTTAAACTAATACAGATGGGCTTCTATTCAGGATTAGAGACAAACAAAATTCGCGACTCACTTAAAAAAAAAAAAAAAAAAAAACCACCACCATTGGCTTAGAACATGTTAAAAAAAAAAAAAAAATATTACACATTTCAAATCGCGGAACACTCGCGAAAAATCACAAAAATTTATCTCGCGAATTTAGCATATTTTTGGTCGTTATTTGCGGAAAAGAAGAAGAAAACAACAACAGAAATTTTCGGCAATTGGTAAATAAATTAACTAAATTTGAAAATTAGAGATTGTTTTTTCCTAGTATTGATTGACTAAGTTCCGAAACAGAACTGTTTTCTGCCTAGTCATATCTGAAAAAATCCACAAGGTTTGGAATGTTGTCGAGTTGAAATGGTTTTGGAAAGACTCTATTGGCAACTCAAACTAACACTTGGGGAGCTGCGGACGGTCTGAATAAGTAGGGTTTAAAATACTCAATAACACGCGTTTGATATGGAACACTTTTTATTTTTCGGTTATAATCAGTAAATATGGTCTCTAAAGTCTCCCACAAGTCCAACCCCTCCTCCACGTGGTGGGAGACGGGCAACGGCCTGTAGGGGTGAAGTACAGTGGGGACTTCGTGTGCCCCGGGACCGCTGCGGTAGCTGTGAAGGCTCTATGGGAACCCTGAAAAGTGACGGCTGACGGGGCTCTGGTGAAGCTACGATAGGCCTAGCAAGCCAGTAGTGTATATCATATTTGCTTTCAAAACAGGAACAGGCCTCGGAAAGGACGGATGCAAACGACGACGACCCGGATATGCTAATGGACTACGAGTGGGGACATTAAACATACAGACACTGACAGGAAAGGTGGAGGAGATTGTAGATGTGATGGAGAGAAGAAAACTGGATGTACTGGGCTTGGCAGAAACAAGATGGAAAGGAGAAGGTCGCAGAGAACTGAGGAAAGGGTACCGGTTGTACTGGAGTGGGAACAGTGAAGGAAGGAGCAGCGGAGTAGGAGTAGTTGTGAGAGATGGAATGAAGGAAGAGGTAAAGGGAATAAGTGACAGGATCATGAAGATCAGAGTAACTGTAAAGGGAAGAAGCCTGGAGATAGCCCAGGTATATGCCCCTCAAGTTGGATGTACAGCTCAAGAGAAGGAAGACTTTGAGGAGGAGCTACAACAGCAGTTGAATGGTCAGAGCATCATTGTCATGGGAGATTTGAATGCACATGTAGGAAGTGAAAGGCAAGGATATGAAAATGTATTGGGAGCAGAAGGATGGGGTAGCAGGAATGAAGAAGGGAGAAAGTTGCTGGATTTTTGCAAGAGAAACGGTTTAGTGGTAGGCAACTCCTGGTTCCGGAAGAAAAAAAGCCACAAGGTAACGTGGTACAGCAGTGATTTAACAAATACATCTTTGGTAGGTTACATGCTGTACGACTGGGAAATGAAGAGAAGTGTCAGAGATATAAAGGTAATACCATCAGAGGCCTTAGATAGCGACCACAGAATACTTGTAATGAACCTGGGAGTTGTTAAGGATAGCAAGAGGACAGAGTACCAGGAAAGGAGAATCAAAGTATGGAAACTCAAGGAAAAGGAAGTCAAGGAAGAATTCCAGAAGATAATAAGGGAAAGGATGCCAACAGACAATCCTAAAACAGGGGAAGAGGAATGGAAGCAATTCAAAAACACAATGGTGGAAGCTGCAGTGGCAGTGTGTGGAAGAACAAGCAACAGAAAGCGGTGTAAAGAGACACCATGGTGGAATGAGAGAGTAAAAGAAGCTGTGGGAAGGAAGAACAAGGCTTTCAGAGTGTGGTTCCAGGAAAGAACTGATCTGGCAAGGGAAGATTATAAGATAAAGAAGAAAGAAGCAAACAAGATTGTCGCAGAGGAGAGGAAGAAGTGGATGGTAAAGTGGACAGAGATGATGGAGGAAGACAGTAGAGGAAATAAGAAAGTACTTTATGGGATGGTCAAAAGTAAGAGAAGAGGTCTGCGAGAGGATGTGGTAATGATGGACAAAAACGGAAATGAGGTACACAACAAAGAGACACTCAAGACAGTGTGGAAAGGGTACTTTGAGGATTTGCTGAATCCAAATGGTCATAGGGAGGAAGTCAATGCATTGGAAGATGGAGAAGACAACACAGGAATGGAAAAGGACCTGACTTGGAGAGAACTGGAGATGGCTATAGACAAGATGAAAGGAGGAAGGGCACCGGGTGTGGATGAAGTGAGTGTTGAAATGGTGAAGGCAGCAGGGGAGGTTGGGAAACAGTGGCTGTACCGTGTGATGAGGGTGATATGGAAGGAGAAAAAGACCCCAGAAGATTGGAAGAAAGGATTAATTGTCCCAATATTTAAGAAAGGAAGCAGAAAGGAGTGCAGAAATTACAGGGGAGTCACACTCATATCTCACTGTGCCAAGATATATGAAAAGATATTAGAAAGTAGAATACGAGCCAAAGTGGAGAGAAAATTGAGAGAGGAGCAGTATGGATTCAGACCTGGGAGATCAACAGTGGATCTCATATTTTCAGTGAGACAGCTCCAGGAACACCACTATGAGTTTGGAGAGGATCTGTTGATGGCCTTCCTGGACATCGAAAAGGCCTATGATAGTGTGTGTAGGGAGAAAGTTTGGGAAGCAATGGAAAACATGGGAGTGGAAAAAGGGACTGTAGGCAGAGTGAAGGAGATGTATTGTGGAAGTGTGAGTTGTGTGAAAGTTGGAGGGGAAAGAACAGACTGGTTCAGACAAATGAGTGGCCTGAAACAGGGTAGTGCGCTGTCACCCCTTCTCTTTATTGTGGTTATGGACGAGGTAATGACACGGATTGCAGGAAAGATAGGAGAAGATAAGATGAAAGCAATGGTGTTTGCAGATGATCTCATGGTCTGGGGAAACAAGGAGGAGGAAATTCAGGAGCAACTGAAGGCTTGGGAAGAAACAGTGGGAGAGTACGGATGGAAGTTCAACATCAGTAAATGTGAGATCCTGTTAACGACCAGGAAAAAGGACAGACCAATGAGTGGGATAACACTTGGAGGTGGACAGCTGAAGAAGGTGGAAAGTCTCAAGTACTTGGGAAGTCTAGTGGAGGAAAATGGGAGAAATGACAAAGAGATTACGGAACGTGGCAGACAGGCAGAAGCATTTCTGAGAAGCATTAGGAGCTTAGTGTGGAATAAAGATGTCCCACAAAAAAGCAAGGAAGTGTTATACAGAAGCTACTATATCCCGATACTGACCTATGCTTCAGAAACGTGGACAATGAAGAAAAGAGACATAAGCAAAATACAGGCAGGTGAAATGAAGTTCCTGCGAAGTAGGATCGGAGTAACAAGAAGAGACAGGTTGAGGAATGAAAAGGTCAGGGAAATGGTGAAAGAGGAGCCCTTGCAAGGTAGGATTGAGACGTCAAGACTGAGGTGGTATGGACACTTAAAGAGAATGGACGAGAAGAGGATACCCAAGAGGATACATGAGATGCAGATGCAGAAGAAACGACCAAGGGGAAGACCAAGAGATAGATGGCTGAAAGGAGTGGAGGAATGTGTCAAGAAAAGAGGCGAGGACTGGACCAGAGTGACAGCGGAGAGGTGGTGGGTAGAAAGGACTAAGTGGCGAGGCTTATGTTTCAAACAGACCCAGCCTGGGGCTGGAAACTGTACAAGATGATGATGATGATGATGATATGGAACACTTTTTATTTTTCGGTTATAATCAGTAAATATGATCTCTAAAGTAATGACAGTGTTATTTTTAATTGTATATATGTATAACTGTGCGATACACGTGATCTAATTTGTGTGTTCCACTGGATTTTTTGGTGTCATTTGCATATTATCAAGCATCAGTTTTTATGATGATGATGATGATAATTGTTGTTTTAAGGGGCCTAACATCGAGGTTATCGGCCCCTATCAGTTTTTATGGGTGATGTAGATCAGCTGATTCAAATTTACACAGGGCTACACTTTGGACATTATTTCGGTACTATTATGCGCAATATAATGTAAATGTCGATCCTGAGTCAACGCCGAGGACATTCAAATAGAGAAATACGGTACATAAACAAATAAATAACACACCGAAGCTGTGCTACTTTTATCATTCCGAGACTAGCATCCACGCAAACCAGACGCCACTGTTCCAAGCTCCGACTTATATCGTGAATTGATGTCAAACTGATGATCAGCCAGCCTTTCCGCCAAGCCTACACCTCGTAATCGCTAAGTTCTTCGATATTCGAGCTTTCGCACTAAGAGTCATATAGGCCTAATTTGCCTCCCCGTGGGCACTGTAGAATGAGTGATTCCGCTACCATTCAAATATTCAACACCAAACCCACCTTTTAACCATCCAAATCAAGCAATTCCTGTCGCCCCCCGAGTTTTAATACAAGTTAAACTCATCCCTTCTCCCTACCAAGCAGCCAATAATTAATTATTTAATTAATTATTCAAGTAACTTCAATCTTACCAGCGCGCCCATCGTAACAGCTGTTTTTAAACTGAATAACCTTCGCTGGCTTTACGTTGCAGGTCTTCTGTCTGTCTACCTCGACAAGTGTTAGATCCTTCCCGGGGTGGAAAGGTATTATTATTAGGTATTAGGTATTATTAGGTATCATCACATTTCGGCTATTGCTATTTGCATCTTTTGGAAAGTGATGAAAACGTATGTCCGCAGCCCTCTTATACATCGACTTACAGCCGTAAACTGAGCAATACACTTTGCTTTTACTCATTTTTCACTCTATCCACGAGTAAAACTTATTACTTATGTATAAAGACACAAACAATTTACCACGATCTGTTTACCAATACAAGAAACCATATACAAACAGTCACCACGTGACAAATGTACCCTACTTGGTAAGTTTCTTATTTTTACCGCTAGATGTCATATCAGATAGCTGGAGTTGCCAATAGGAATAAGACTATCGTATTTTTCACAGTTCTCATGTGAGCTGACAAATACAGGGCGCCCGAGAATGTTCTCCACAGTGGTTACGTGCAGCTGTGAATGGTTGCCTCATCGGTTTAGTTGGTAGCACGGTGTCTTTGACAGGGTGAATCCCACACGTGTGGGCTGCAGCCTGTCAAAATCGTCAGTGTGTATTGCAATTAGCGAGCGTATGCGTCATCGGCACTTCCAGCATCTGTTATGAATGGCTGTGGTGAGTACAAAGTATACAGTTTGCTTGTTATTAGGGAACACAGCGATGACAGAATGCATTCCGCACATAAGTCAAGCAGCATTGCGCGTCATAGGAGCTCATGTCACCATGGACAGTTAATCGATGGCAGAGAACTTCTGTAGTAGCTAGCTCTCGTAGACACATGTAGGCGCTGCGGAGAACATTCCCGGACTCACTGTAGAAGAACGAACCTTTCAATGGCAAACTTGGAACTGTTGTCTGCATAGAACTTTGTAAGTTAAATATTATTAAGTTTCTTAGAACTGTTGTCTGCGTACAACTTTCAATAACTAATTACTACCATAATAACTTACTAAAGCAGTGTGAAAAATTCAGTTTCACTCGAGAATGTTTTAAATTCGCTCGAGAAGTTATTATCAAACTCACTCGAAATTTTTTACCATCATTAACCGAGAATTCAAGAATATTGACCGTCTCTATTCATGATACATTAATGAAATTTTCTCCACTTATTTGCAGAGTATTCCAGACTGTTATTGTATAATTTACAAATCCTAATTCAATAGATTCACCTACAAACAATTTATTTTTTAAATATATCAAATTATTTTGATACACTTTAGATACACTTATATCATAAAATTACTAACCTCCATGTACTAATTTTTAGAGGGAATAAAATACCAGAAATGTGATCTACTGTACTAAAAATATTTTTAAAAGGACCACTTAAACCTTTCAGTGTCACTGAAATATGTAGTACTATTTATTGAGTGATCTTATTTTTAAAAAAACATTTTGAAGACATGCTTATTTTTACTTTCCTATCTTCTTCTGCGCGAATGGGTCTTCTAAGACCATGCGGATTCAACACTTATTGACCTTGATGTTTGCCCAATAACTCTTCATGCGCAACGATTGAGCGAGTCTTCGTTGCTGCGACCAGACGTGTCTGGTAGGTCTTCTCTCTTCTCCCTCAAAACCCCGTGTATGAATAATTTTCCTAATTTCCTCTCGATCCTTGAGATTGGGAAAACCTAACTCAGCCAAGTCCTTTTCCGCCTTGTTGCCTTTTTCTGCAAAAACGTATAGATTTTGTGTGTTAACCTAGTTGGGTCCATTCTGCCCAAATGTCCCATGAATTGGATCCTTCTCATACGGATTGGGTCTGTGACTTTCCTATATTGTTTAGAAAAACATTTAAAGCGAGAAAAACCGTAAAAAATATGCGTAAGTTTAGGGAAATCATGGAATGTACATTGTGGAAAGCCAGCATATCTTGCAATAGTTTCAATGTAAATTGATAAACCCTCAATCCTTTCAAAATCACTGTAATCACAGTCTGATTCGTCCAAATACCTCGATTTCATATCCAAATTATTATCATAAGAGCCTGCCATTACAATCATACATCAGGTGATAGTGTAAAATCTCAAGTATCTAACCAAACTTGAAAAATGTAAATTAAATGATACACGTAGTCATTTCCTGTTCCAGGTGCGTTCGTTAGGGTTGCCTACTACTTTCCTGCCACCTACCGTAATTCAGGGGGAATTATTTTGCGGAATATATCGTAAACCACGCGCAAGGCAAAGATATTAACGTAGAATATTCCGGAAAAGACATGGCAAGGGTTAATAAGCAAAAATATTTTTTCTAATTCCTAATATATTTTACTTTAAATTTTGCTAATATTATTTGTATAACAAATATTTTCAACTGAAATAATATAATTTTTTTATTCACCACTTTGAGGATGGATCCTAGAGAAACAACAAATAATAATCACAATTCTACCAGGAATAGTTATGAGGAAAGTACCTACATCTACAGACTAGTATGAGTCACATGAAAACAATTTGATGTTTTCAAAAGAAATCAATTATGGATGAACCAATAACACTAGGAATTCTAAAATGCACAATAAGTCAGGAAAATTCTGCAAATGTGTTGTGAAAATTTAATTAGTCTATTATGAATAAGAGCACAGCAGTATAAGTTAAAATTATGCCTGAAATAGGCTGCAAAATGACAGCAATTTCCTGCTTTCTGTCCTTCAGGGAAATCATCTTCATACCATTATGTCCTGAGTAACTTTGAGACGGGCGCTGCATGTGACCAGACATACGACGCTGTTCGGAGTGCGAAGGATGACGAGGAGGAGGATGAGCCATCTTGCTCGGATGAAACAGCTGTGGACACACGAGAAAGTGAAAAAAATTTACATACATCAAAGAAACCTGAAAAGCATTCCACTAATTCACTTGTCGTGCCCAGAAGTCTTACAATTAGGGAGCACTGTGACTTTTGGTTAATATGGGTAGTGTTAGAATATTGTTCTTCATTATAGGTCCATATTGAATATATTTAACTAGTATTCACTATTAATGATTTCCGTCCTTTCAATACAAATATTGTTATTTATCTATATAACAACAGGGTACATGTTTCGAGCAGTATTCTGCTCTTCCTCAGCCCAAATACACAAGTAGATAAAGACGAGTATAAAACACACTATCCAACACATACAATCCTATGAACAAATGTCGTAGGAGGCGATTAATAGGGCCGACAAGACCGACTGACATGACTGACTTTGATTTGGAACACCCCCTGTGGATGGGGAGGGCAGAATTCATCCATGGTAGCCCCTGCCAGTCGTAAAAGGCGACTGATAGGAGGGTCTTTTCAAAGGTCTATTTCGATTTTCCGGTCCCAATTTTGCTTTGACCCTTAGAAATAAACATGCATGCTGCTTGGGGAAGGGCCACCAACTTGGCCAGAAAGCGTAGACGTTATTCCCCATCTCGTCAGGTGGGTGCGCCATGTACCCTGCAGTAGTATCGGCTCACAACGGAGGTCCCTGCACGGCCGAATACTTGAGCCGAACATATCACTGTGCATGCCGAGGGATATGTGCCTGTTCAAGACACGAGGACCTCGAGCAATACTTACTATCGCCAGGTAGGTATTGCCTTGGCTGGGTGGCGCCCACAGTGATTGCCCTCGTTCGGAGTAGGTAGTATTTGGGGAGGATGTTTACGGGATGAGATGCAAGCGCCCCAGTAACACTTCACAGGGTGGCCCCCTCAAAATGCCGTCTCTCGAGTGTCGACCGAATCCCAAGATGAGGCTTTTAATCAAAAATTTCCGGTTGATAGGTCTCCTCGCTACCTGGCAGCGACCAGGACAGACGGGGGAGATTTTAGACTTGTGAAATCAATTATATTTAGTGTAGAAATCGAGGGGAAATTTGGAGACCTTAACAGGATTTCCAAGCTCCGGAATGGGCAGCTCTTGTTGAACAACGTTGACCGGAGGCAAACCGAAGCGTTGCTGAAATGCACGAAATTCGGTGAAATCCCCGTTAACGTTACGAGGCACGAGACGCCGAATGAGGTCCGTGGAGTTATCTTCCATTGCGACCTCAATCTTAATAGCGATGCAGAATTCTTACGGAATCTGGGGAAGAGAGGCGTCACCAAAATTAGGCGCATCACCCGAAAGATTGGAGAAGACAGTGTCGACACCGGCGCTTTCTTTCTCCATTTTGAGGATGATGATGTACCTAAGCAGGTGAAGGTCACATCGTACTACTGCGATGTTCGACCGTACATCCCTCCACCTATGTGCTGCTATCAATGCCAGAAATTCGGGCATGGTTCTGCCAGGTGCACTGCCAAGGCTGTGTGTAGAGAGTGTGGTAAGGGGACACATGAGGGTGAGAGATGTACACCTCCCCGATATGTCCCAACTGCCAAGGAAGTCACTCTCCACGATTGAAGCAGTGCCCCGAGTCCACTAGAGAGGCAAAGATTCAAGAAATAAGAACTCTTTATAAGCTTTCATATCACGACGCTCGTAAGAGGTACCATGATATGAATGCCCCCGAATTTCGGGTATCGCTTGCAGCTGCAGCGATGCCCTCATTCAAGTGTCGATATCACCTTGTGCAGTCATGCAATGGTTCCCCTGCTACAGTGGGATGTACACGACGACCTTTGTAATAGTGACCATTTCCCTGTTATCGTTATTCTTCCGAACCAGAGAGCCATTGAGTTACCAAGTCGATGGCTACTCTGTCGGGCTAATTGGCCAACTTTCACAGCACGTGCATTTTTTGCCGAAGATACCTTTGAGAGTGTCGATAATCACACCATTCACATAACGAATCATATTTGGCTGCGGCAGAGGAAACAATTCCTTCCTCATCCGGAAGCTTGTCCCTTGGTGGACAGCCGAGATCGCAAAAGCCCTTCAAATTCTATCGGAAGCAAAACACCATGGCCAACCTTATTACCTTCAAAAGGATGCGTTCTAGAGCCCGATATCTGATTTGGGAGAGTAAGAAAACGACATGGGAAAAGTATGTGTCATCTCCTTTATCTCAAGTGTGGACTAAGCTTCGTTGGATCTCCCGGCTCCCGACACCATTGACGATACCCGCGGTCTCCATCAACGGAGACATCATTACGGACCTTCTCGCCATTGCCAACAGTATTGGATCGCACTTCAGTGATGTATCGTGCTCTGGGAGTTATGATCCTACATTTCTGACTCTGAACCGGGAGGCAGAGGCTCACCCCTTGTCCTTTGCCACTGCTGCTTCGGAGTCCTACAAAGTACCATTCTCTGAATGGGAACTGCGCAGTGCGCTTGGACTGAGCAGAGATACATCTCCTGGACGGGATAACGTCCATAATGAAATGCTGAAACATCTGTGCGATTCCAGTTTAAAGCAAGTGTTGCACCTCGTCAATCGCATATGGATTGAAGGGGATCGTACAGATTCCCAAGGCTGGAAAGGATCCCAAGCTTGTCAGCAGCTAGGCCGATTTGTCTGACAAAGGGTCTATGTAAACTGCTGGAGAAGATGGTAAACCGTCGACTGGTGCGGTTCTTGGAAGAGAGAGGTCTCCTGTCTGAGAACCAGTGTGGATTTCGTTCTCATAGGTCCACGAACGACCATCTGGTGCGACTTGAGAGCGCCATACAGGAGGCTTTTCTCCGAAAGCAGGATCTAGTCACGGTTTTCTTTGACCTCGAAAAAGCCTACGACACCATATGGCGCTACGAGATCCTTTCCACCCTTCGTGAGTGGGGACTCCAGAGAAATCTCCCGATTTTCATTGCGAATTTTATGTCTGTCCGACTCTTCTAAGTAAGGGTCGGCAGGACATTATTACAATATTATACCCAAGAGAATGGAGTTCCTCAGGGTTCTATGCTGAGTGTCACCTTGTTCGCGGTTGCCATAAATGCCATTGTTGCCGCCACCAGGCCATCGCTGTATGTAGATGATTTTGCTCTGCATTACAGCTCTGGAAGTATGGCAATTGTGGAACGGCAATTGCAGCTAGCTATTAACCGGGTCGACAGGTGGGCTCACGACCGAGGTTTTCGTTTTTCAGCAGCGACAACCTCCATCGTCCAATTTTGTCAGCTCCAAAGGCTACATTTACACCCTGATCTACATCTCAGGGATGCTGCGTTGCCGTTGGTTGACCCTTATCCCTTCCTGGGACTCTATTTTGACGGCAAATTAACGTGGCAGCACCATATACGGCAACTAAAAATGGCGTGTCTCAGGAAACTGAATATGCTCAAGTTTCTTAGTGCATGGTGGCCACTCAAATCGGTCAACGATTTTCCAGGAGCAATTCTCATTTTTCCAGATTTAAAAATAAGCGCGAGTGCGGGGGTCTTTATCGGTTGCCTACTTCAAGACCAAAATAAAGCAGTTGTGTTTGGTTTACTTATACAGATGTTGACAAAAATTATTGGCGATTCCGTTATTGATACGCAAGCCTACACACAAATGATTTAATTGTTGTTTTAAAAAAGCCTCTGTGACTCAAATATCCGCTTAAGAAAAAGAGAAAAGAATGCCGCCTGCAATTTTATTGAGGTGAAGTTGTCTATACTCAATATGTTTTACAAAAATACTATCGCGTGTTCTCACACCCAGAAACAGGTAGCCTGATGTTAACGATAAGAGTGCTCACCCAAAACCGAAATCCAGGAGTTTTCCAGGATTTCCAGGAGTAGTGGCCACCATGTAGTGGCACTATGTGGGGAGCTGACCGTGCGGTGCTGCTACGGTTCTACCAAGCCCTCGTTCTGTCCCGGCTGGACTATGGTTCTGCGAGGCCGGCAACCTTGAAAATGCTGGACAGTATCCACCATAGTAGTGTTAGGCTGGCTACTGGTGTCTTCTGGACCAGCCTGATACCCAGTCTACTTGCGAATCGTGTGTTCCACCTCTAAATTATAGACGCCAACATAATTATGCTTTTAGCATATGCTACCAATGTGCGTCAAATGCCGCAACATCCGAGCTATCGAGCTCTCTTCAGTACCCAGTATCACCAGAGGTACGCCAACCAGCCTCGTGCCACTCGGCCAGTTGGTATTAGACTCAATAGCTCATGTACTGAAATAGGAGTGGCTGAAGGTCCCTGTATGATCCAGACACCTAGTGAGGTGCCTCCGTGGCAAGCCCCACGTCCAGAAATTCGGTTAGATCTACACCGAGGTCCTAAGGTGAACACGGATGCCTCTGTTAGGCAGTTCCACAGCATAGATCACCAATTTCCGGACGCTGGCATTCTCTACACGGATGGTTCGAAGGTGGACGAGAAGGTGGGTTGTATTTTGATGGTGCAAATACCAAGATCTCTTTACCTGAAGCCTGTAGTGGGTTTACTGTAGAGCTCGTTGCCATCTATGAAGCTTTGCAGTTTGCACTGCAGGATGGACGAATCCAATTTCTTGTGTGTACCGACACTTTCGAGTTCGTTGCAGTCAATTGCTACAAGTTTCCCGCAACACCCGCTAGTGCAGCGAATCCGTGACCTACTAGCCGGGCTGTGCCACGCTGACACTCGAATCACCTTTCTGTGGCTTCCAACCCACATGGGAATTGCGGGAAATGAGTTAGCGGATCAAGCTGCAAAAGAGGCGGTATCACTACCACCTCGACCAATGGAGGTAGCCACTAGAGATATTTTCTCTCAGTTACACCGACAAGTACTGGCATTTTGCAAGAGTCAGTGGCTAGCTGATCCAATGACCAGTGAACTGAGAGCAATCAAGGGAACTACTCGCGTGTGGCGGAGCTCTTTCCGGTCACGGAGGGAGTCCGTCATTCTGTGTAGGCTAAGGATAGGTCATACAAGATTCACCCACTCATACCTAATGGGGAGAGAAGACACCCCACTTTGTACCTGTGGAGCCGTTTTCACCATGGCCCACATTTTAACCGAGTGTGAGGATCTTGCCGACTTACGAAGAAACCTTGGTTTGCAGACGACACTCAAACTTATATTAGCCGATGACGTGATAGCTGCTGATCGCGTTATCCGCTTTATAAGTGAGAGTGGGTTAGGGCCAGCAATCTAAATTTTCCAGTGTACATTGACTTAAAACTTGTTCTTTTTAGAATTCTGAATTTTTGTTTTATCAGTAATTTTTGTTTATTTTTATAATTATTAGCTTTATTAATTTTCGGTCTTTTCAAATTAGGTTTCCACATCTAAATTTTAAATTCCATTCTAAATTTGTATACTTTAATCTGTGTTAAGAGGGGCAGATCACCTCGTAGTTCGGCCCATTAAAACAAAAATAACTAACTCTTTGCATCTTCAAAAGCATGCATTACCTCCTCTTGCACCAATAACAGCATCCAACCTATCAGGCATGCTCCTGATTAATGCTGCAATATCCTCTTGAAGTATCCTCCCCCATTCTCTCAGGAGGGCCCTCCATAGGTCCTGTAGGCTCTCTGAATAGTGCTGATGTGCCCTTCTCCCCAGCTGGTCCCATACATGCTCGACAGGATTCAAATAAGGGCTTTGAGCAAGCCAAGCCATAGCATGAATCTCCGCTTCATAAGAACTCTTCCACAATAGTCGCAACATGTGGGCGTGCATTATCTTGCGTTAGTGTAAAACCATCACCAATGAATGGAGCGAAAGGCACATGTTTCTGAAGGATTCATCCACATAACGATGTGCTGTAAGGCTCCCAAGCTCTACGAAGACCAAATCCGTCCTTGCAGTCATACTGATTCCTGCCCACACCATCAGAGAACCACCCTGAAAAGGCATCCTGGATGAGAATGTGTAAGGGAAATACCTATCCACAGGCCTTCTCCAGACCCTCTCTCTACCGTCAGGTGATCGCAGGCCAAATCGTGACTATCAGTGAACAATACTTGCTTCCATTGTTGTACTTTTTCCTAGCGAAATATAGTCGAGATGTTCTCTGGTAAGTTCTGGGCCTGTAGCAGGTCTTCTTTCAGTCTTCATTAGATGGTTATCTCAATAATATTGATACCCCGAACTGGGTGGAGTCGATTTTGTGCTTCAATGGCGTGGGTGTGATGGTCGCGAAGAACTTGATATCTTACCGATGTTGCTCTTCTTGGGCCTGATCCTGGTCTCCTTGCATAGTTCTCCAGTTCCCTTGTACCTTCTTATGGTTCTGGAAATCGTGGAAGGTGTACAGTAGTTCTCAACAATTCTGCAACGTAATGCATGCTGCGACCATCTTCCACTAAAGCAACATTGTGAAATATTTGTACGGCGACTCTCGGAGGCATGTGGGAAATAAACAAGTGACAACGTCAAGGAAGTAACATCACGATTGCCAACCAGAGAAACTCGAGACTTATTGACGTAAGTGGACCGAAAAAAGTGTTGAAGTGCCAAACTAGAGGAAGTTGTTGTGACTTGTTTTGAATATGTTAGAATTACAAAGGAAAACTTCTCTGCCTAGTCAATACAATTTATTGCAATCAAGTTTTTCTTTGTAATTCTAACATACTGTATTTACTTGGCTATAGGACCCCCTCGCCTATAGTTCCACCCTTAATTTTTGGGAGCCAAAATAAAAATTCTTGGAAATCGCTTATAGTACGCCTCCTTAATTATTGAGAGTCAAAATACAACATTCTTGGAAATTGACGAATTCTTAAAAATTTTTAAAATTATAACAGAAATTCATCCTCTTTTATGACAAAAATATTTTCCTTGTTACATTATTTAGTTATTCAGACGATATGACTGCCATTTTGCATACATATACCGCGTTCACGATTGGGCAGGATATCGAATTGTGTAGCCAATAGGCTTCACCCAATATCCAATAGAAGATGCCACACTATTGGCTGAGTAGAAGCGCAATCCGCCAATTAAAGTTATGGTTTCATATCTTGCCTGCATTCTTTTGTTTTGTATACAAAGAAGTATTACCCTTCAAAGTGGTGTTCGCAGTAGCCTTCTTCTCAGTTTCATTTTAAACACATTTCATTTGTGTGACACGTTATTGATATATTAATGTGAAACATGTGAATTATATGTACTCGGTTGTGTTTACAAATGTCATAAGGAAACGGTACAAATCCTTAAAGAAGCAAAGGAATTGTTCCAAAACGTATAAGAAAAGAAACTCATACAAGAAGCAGAAACTCACCCTTATAAGGCTCTAAATTCTAGACAACCTAAATTCCAGCGAAATATATCGATAGAGACCTGGAAATATAACTTAATGTTGGTCCTTCAAGACCGGGACACTCGCCCTGCTCCGCGACCAGAGGGAGACCTTACAGGAGCAGAAGAACCGGAACTTTTTACCGAGGAAGAGGTGTTGAAAGCCATTACCAATAGTAAGAACAAAAAAAGCCTGTGGGCCAGACAACATCTTCAATGAGCATCTGAAAGAATCCACAACACAATTGAAAAGATGTGTAACCTCTCTATTTAACGGATGCCTACGTAAAGGTACAATTCCCGCGAACTGGAGGAAATCGACAGTTAAAATGCTGTACAAAGGGAAAGGGGACAGCGGGGACCCGAACTCATACAGGGGGATTGCCCTTGAGTGCTCGTTATTGAAAATCCTCACAAAATTAATTTGCGAGCGCCTCACATCCACAATTGAAGAGTGGATACCTGACGAACAATTCGGGTTTCGAAAGGGTAGATCTGCCACACAAGCCATCCAATATTTACAGTTAGATATTGAGGAAGCTTTAACATTACCACGGAGGAAACTGCATGCTGTATTCATTGACTACAAAAAAGCTTTTGACATCCTTAACAGACAAATTATCATCGGCAAACTTGAGAAATTAGTAGGCGAGTCTAGCTACTTGGCTAGATTCATTAGCAATCTGCTGAGTAGTAACCTAATGGAAATCACTGACGGCATCATCACTTCTGAACCAATCGAGCAAACGAACGGGGTCCTTCAAGGCGATCCCCTCAGTCCGATATTGTTTATAATAGCAACAACTGATGTCGCTACAATAGTTCCACCCAATGTCAAAATTTATATGTACGCAGGCGATATGGTAATGACCTCTACAAGTACAGAAGACCTACAAATCGCTGTGAACAATGTAGCAGTATGGGCCGAAGATAATGAAATGAGTTTGAACGAGACGAAGACAGTCACTATGTCCTTCAGAAGGGGAGGAAAGCCCGCGACATTTCATTACAAAGGCACCCCCCCCCCCCGACTACAGTCTCCCATTTCCGGTACCTGGGGGTGACTATGCAGACATCTGGGAACGTCTTTACGATGCACGCGAGAGAGAGGCTGGACGCTGCACTGACGGCTATGAGCTGAGACATATCTTGACGCGCTTTGTGGTCCATGGTTTCCACCACCGGATCTGCATGAGAGACGTCTACCACCAACCAGACGAACTACGCGTGTGCAAGCTTTGTAAGGGTCCTTGCGACAGATACCACGTGAGGACGTGCAAGTGCAGAGAGGTGTCTCTGACGAAATTCTGGGAAAATTAGAAATATATGGACACCCCTCAGAAAGAGGCATTTACAGTGACGACAGAATTTTGTATTAATAAGCTTTTTTAATAAATATATGTGATTCCTATGTAATTTTGAGTGCTAAAACCGATTCTGGTGTCAGATTTTATGTACCACCCACAGTTCTTTCACATTATGACACCGATTACTCTCAATAATTGGGAAAAGGGGGAAATTAGTAATATCCAAGGAAATCACAAATTATAAAATAATATTTATTTATTTAATTATGCTACAATTGTTGGTTAATTTTTTTGTATTTTCTTTCTCTTTTTTCTGTAAAACTTCTTATGTAACTTTTTCTCCGATGTGATGCATTTTGTTGTTCCCGATGAAGTGACCAACAGTAATCACCCATCATGTTGGTGTTCCAAAGTCCCTGGTATCGTTTCTTCATCACCTTGATGTCCTGATGGAATCGTTCCCCTTGCTCTTCACTCACATCACCAAGATTTTCAGGGAAAAAATCAAGATGGTTGTGTAAAAAGTGGACTTTAAGGCTCATAAGACATCCCAAACTTTTAAATTTACTCAGCATATTAGCCACTATGAACTCATAGTTAGGGTCTTTTACATTGTCTAAGAACTTGGTTACAACTTCTTTAAATGCAATCCAAGCCTCTTTTTCAACCGTAGTCATCTTCGTTTCATAGGTGGGATCGAAAATCATTTTTCGAATATCTGGTCCCACAAAAACACCTTCTTTTAGTTTGGCCTCTGATAGATGAGGACATTTTTCACTCAAATACTTAAAACATTCTCCACCTGTAGGCAAGGCTTTTACAAACTGTTTCATTAAGCCTAATTTGATGTGTAGAGGTGGAAGGAGTACCTTTTTTGGATCTACTAAAGACCTATACAAAATGGGTTTTTTTGCCAGGTTTTAAAACTTTTCTTGTGGGCCATTGTTTTGTGGACCAATGTTTATCTCTTGCTCTACTGTCCCATTCACAAATAAAACATGGAAACTTAGTTAAACCCTTTTGTTGACCAAGGAGCATGCAAACAACTTTTAAATCTCCACAGAGCATCCAATCGTGAGCTAAATAGTTGATTTTCTGTAAAATCGTGTCAAGATTTGCATATGTCTCCTTCATGTGGACTGAATGAGCAATAGGAAGTGAAGCGTGTTTCCATTGTGTTGAAGGACAGCTTTCAAACTAGTTTTTGATGAGTCTATAAAAAGCCTCCAATCTTCCTTATTATACTCAATACCGAATTCGTTCATTAGAACAACAATAATGTGACAGTAAACCAAATCCCCTTCCCGCTTGAAAAACTGAGAGAACTGTTTATCTCTATATCTGTACTTGTAAATACATGTACCAGGAGCCAATAAATGTTTTTCTTTTAATCTTGAGCCAAGAAGTTCTGCTTTTTCTTTCGTCAAACCTAAATCTCGCACTAAGTCATCTAGCTCAGTTTGCGTAAACAGCTGTGGTCGTAAACTTTCTGAAGAACATTGAAATTCATCATCATTTTCTGGTGCACTTCCATCAGATTCTGATTCACTGGTATTTAAAATGTCGCCAATACAATGAGGAGGCTCAGGAACAGGCAGTCCAGGACCATGTTCTACCGGACGGAAGGCTTGGATAAACAATCACTTTCTTATTTTTAGAGTTATACCCAGAAACATCAACAGTACAAAAATACCCAGAAACATCAACAGTACAAAAATAACAGTCATTTGAATGATTTTTTTGCTCTCTCCATACCATAGGCACTGCAAATCTAAAATCTTTCCTTTCTTTTTTAGACCACTTCCTTAGATCCTCAACACAAACATAACAAACCTTGTGAGGAGCCCAACTTTTGTCTTGGTCACCAATTTTAACACCAAAATATGCAAAGTACACATTTTTTTACGAAGTCAGTTATGTTTCTTTGATGTTTCTTAATCACAAAATCACCACATATATAACAAAACGTGTTAGGACAGTTTTTACAACCATGGCTAGCCATACTTAAAGCACATAGGACAAAAAGTGAAAAGTGAGGTTATGTTTATTGGAATGAATCAACTGTACAGCTGTTAGAGAAGAAGAAAAAGAATGTGAGAGAAAAACAGTGTTGCAGGTTCTATTTACCACTGCTGCCAACCTACCAACATTTAATTTCTTTGTTTATTTTACTGTAATAAAATAAAATAAAAAACATACAAAATGTAATTTTTATATTTTAAATTAAAAATTGTAAGAAACTGGCGGGTGATAGAGCAATTATAATATGATTTTCGGACTCAGCACACCAAAAATCATTAAATAGAGCTAACTTTATAGAAAAAGTCCACGTTCATGCACATTGTGCGCAATAAAATATTTATTAAATGTTAGTGAGATGTGATCGTTCAGCATCATCACTCATTACCAAACTGATGCATTCTCCCTCCCTATGTTCCAATAAAAATAAAGTTTGCATTTCCATGTCTGATACTTTGTCCATTCTATTTCTTTGATACTAAAATTTTTGCTTAGCAAGGGATAGTAGTGAAAATCATTGGGGGATAGCCGGGAATAGTGGTGGTTCAGTGAGGCCATGGCAGTCTCATAATGGGCTGATAAACATGTAAACTACGTTTATTTTGATTCAATATATCGTACTATGTAGCATCAACATAAAATACCTTTTTTACTCTCTCTCTCTTTCCCAAAATAATGGATTTTTGCGAAGTTTGCGTCTATAGTACCCCCGGGAGGCGGGGGTTGTACTATAGATGCGAACTTCGCAAAAATCCTCCCCCCTCAATTTCGGAACTAAAAATTTAGAAAAAAAGGAGGTTCTACAGCCGAGTAAATACGGTATTTAACGTGTCAATAAATATGGAACAATGTTGAAGTTCTACAACTAAAATGTGTTTGTGAACCTGCACAGCATAATTGAAGTATAAAATGCGACGTTTCGGAAAGGGCTCGTCAGTTTGTTTCTGGACTTCATCTGATTAACACGTGCTTGAGGAATATATGGAAAATTTAGGTAGCTGGGCTTCTGAGCCTAGCTTTTTGTGTTACCTTTGCTTCGTTTCAAGTTATCATAATTTTGTGGTGAAGTAACTGTGTCGGGAATTGAGGAGAATCGTGCCGAAATGTATGTTTCTTTTTTTAAATTTTATATTTTTTAATTTATGTCTTCAGTACTACGTGGAAAGAAGGCAATGTAGAGTGAAGTAGGATTACAGCTGCGTGTCTAATATTGGGATTTATTTATTAACTTTTGGCATATGGTGGCTCGAATACGCATCTTGGGGTATTTCTGTAATTTTGTTGTGTTTGGAGTTGTAGCTTTTGTGATTCTTTGTGTGCGTGAGGCATGTGTGCATTTTGATTTCCTTGGGGTTAATCTTGGTTTATATTGGGATTTGTCATGGTTTCTCCTCGTATTCTGGAACACAGCAGATTTAATTTTAGGGTCTCTTTTCATTTGTTGTCGTTTTACCTTATTTTGGTTTACAAAAGGGTGGGGGTATGTTTGCAGTTCTTATGATGGACCATGGTCCCCATCTATTCTAGTAGTAAGAGCCAGTAAGGCACCGGGCTCATCACAGAGCGGTCATACTTGATGACGCTCTCCTGTTTAGCTTAAATTTCGGACCCTACTAGGGATTGTCTGTCAAAATTTTGTATAACATGTAACTCCTTTTATCTGGATTTTGAAGCTTAAGTCTGATTTTAGTTTCGCCCCCTTTGTTTAACACTTAATTTTGCACGTGGCCATCACAGTGAAGATTGTACTGTAATTAGGAGTGATTTATATTTCAGAAAATTTTCAATTATAGGTTTTGCTCTGGAAAAGGCCATGTCTTCTCTGGTGTCTTGATATTTTTTTAAAGTTTACTTTCTGTTTAATTTTTTATAGGTTTTAGTTAGGGTAGATTTTGTATATAAATATTTTAGAATAGGAAGGATTCTTTGTAAGGCTTTCTTTATGTAAGATTTTGGGGGTAATCATTTTTTTTTTGGGGGGGGGGGGATTCCTTATAATTTTCTCTGTAAAATTTTATTAGAAGAATATAGTCTCTGATTCTTTGTAATACCTTCATCATTCTTAACACCTATCACTCCTTGGGGTTGTGTGAAACAACCCTCAACTAAGAAACCTTCCCACCAAATGCCGTAGCGGAAGCCCAACCATCCTCACTCACTTCTTCCTGCTTCTCAACATCATCTGCGGACCATAAGAGTGGGTATTGGGATATCAAGTGTTTTGCCTTAAGTAACGTCACAGAAAGGAAAGGGGCTTGTAGTTTTACGTGACTATTAATCTCGTGATCATTAGGAAAGAAAAAGGAAAGGGAACTGCATTCATTAGGAAACACTATTACAGAGTGTTTATTTCTGCTAATGTATATTAAATTGCTCTTATCTACATTTAGAGGTTATTTCCAAGATAGGGGATAGGGGGATGCAATGTCGAGTGTTTTGAAATAACTGTAGACTTGCTTACCCTCTGCTGACTACCCTGCAGTTGGCTGGCCTGCAGCTGCTGAGGGCTTGCCAGAGTTTGATCTGCTGTCTCCAGAGTGGTGGGAAGGTCTAACAGCCTCTGTATCTGGATGCCATCTCCTGGACCCATGTGACTAATATGATTGAAGTTTGTAGGAGCAGATATCATCTTTGATCTCCTATCAGTCCTGACACAGAAATTCAGTCAAGTCATCCCAATTTGATTATAATAGTTACTTACCTACATAAAAATAGAGTTCACTTTAGCCTCATCAAAACAAACTTTAATAGACACTTTTTAACCCTTTCGCTTTCAAGCTCTCAGCTGATGGACGTGTGAAAACGTGTCAGCCATATTTACCACACTATGCATACTCTTGTTTTAAAATTAAATGGAAGGCACACCAATGAAGATTTCAACGTGAAAGTTGGTAAACGTATAGAGTATACATCACTCATTATCACTGCAAGTAAGTCATGTTTCTAAGTAAAAATTTAGACTTTCAAGACCGGCATTTCTAAACCTAAAGGGTTTAATGTAAAAAAAAAGAAAGAATAAAAAAAAAATGGAAACAAAGTTACAAGTTTCAGATTTTGAAAGTTTGGAAGTAATTCTAGGAAATGGCATTCACAGACCAAGTTTGTTATTCATGTCAGTAGGAAGGCTATATTATTGTTTACTAGCATGGTGAATATCAATATTCTATGTGCATTATATCCAAGGATAGATTAAAACGTTTAAAGTGATGTAACACTCATCGCTATCCACACTAACACCACTGTCTTCAGGTGTGGGATTATTATCATCATCTACGCTTTCCGATTCGGACAGAGAAACATCATCATCACTTGAATACAGTAATTGTCAAGATATTCAGTAATATCATCGTCAGCTAATTGAACTCACTTCGCCATGTCTCACACGATAAATAACTAGGCCTAACCTAAGTGAACTATATCTATCACTTCACTATCAGTAAGCACCTAATTACCTAAGAAAACTATTTAAATAACAAACTAAATATATTGCATACGATACAGCTAAATTTCACAATATAATCACGAAAACAGAGAGAATTGAACGCAAGTTTGCCGGCAATCACGATTATTAATTTATTATTTAGCGTAAGATGCTTACAAGACAGAAAATAATTACAGTATATACACTATTTACAATAAACACTATTCACAGCATTAGGACCATCACATCAAATTTGGACAGGAAGGTCTGTAATCCACGCAATTGCATCAGGAGTTGCTGAGTGGAGATCATCCAAGGCGCCGGGATATGAATGCAGAGGGCACTCCTGCACAATATGCTCGATAGTCTGCATTTCAAAACCACAGTCACATCGGGGGGAATCTATCCAACCCCACTGGAGTAGGGCTGCACCTGTTCGACCAGTACCATATCGGATTCTGTTGAGCCTTGACCAAACTGCCCGAGGAAGATTAAAACCAGCAAGTCTTGTGGTGGGGTTACTGATTTGAAGTAAGCCGCGAGGTGAGGAGTTTCGCCATTCATCTCTCCAGGCATTTCAGAGGTTGAACTCAGTGGGCGAAAGATCAATAGCCGTTTTGCATGCTGGCTTTCAGGATTTCAATCTCTTTGTAGAGAGCCGTATGACATCCTGATGAATAGGAAGCTCAGCATTTTCTTTGATCCTGTACCACAAGCGAACAAGAGCTTGCTGTCTCCTTATATGGGGTGGAGCGATATTACAAAGTACAGGTAGCCACTGGGTAGGGGTGCAACGAAGAGTACCAGAGATGATGCGCATTGCCTGGCGGAGTTTATATCTAAGAGTTGGCAGTGAGAGCTGTTCAACCACACGCCTGCACAATATTCAGCTGGAGAATACACGATAGCCAGAGCGGTAGTCCTGATTGTGCTGGCGTCGGCGCCCTATGATGTTCCAGCTAACCTATTAAGTAGGTTATTGCGACTTTTTAGTTTTGCAGCAGTTTTTTCTGTATGTTGTTGATATGTCAGTGTCCTGTCCAATGTTATGCCTAAGTACTTAGGACATCTGTTGTACTTTAGGTATTGATTCCTAAACTTAACTCTAGGCTGGTAGTTTGCCTCTAGGTTGTTAAGGTGGAATGTGGCAACTTCACATTTTGAACCACTTGGCTGGAGGCGCCACTTCTTGAAGTACTCATCCATCTTCTGAAGATCTGCATTCATTATATCCTCTGCTTCATTAAAGGTGGTATTTTGGACTGTAAGATTTATATCGTCCGCATAGATGAATTTTCGGGATAGAGCTGATCCCTGTGGCAGACCAATATTAATAGTGTGGAACCTGCTTCTAACATTTTCAGTGAACACTTGGAATAGCCTGTTCCTCAGCATATTGCCAATCAGTGTGACTATTTTAAGGCAAGGAACTGCCTTTATAAGTTTGAGGAGAAGTCCTTTCCTCCAGACAGTATCATAGGCTGCTGAGAGATCCAGGAAGACAGAAACATTTTTGAGCTTCTTCTCAAAACCAGCTTCTAGATAGGAAGACAGGGCAAGGACTTGATCGCAGCAGTCTCGTTTCGGGCGAAATCCAGCTTGTTTAACAGGAATCAGTGACTCAATTGCAGGAGCAATCCTATTCAGTAAAAGCCTTTCAAGTAGTTTGTACGTGACACTAAGTAAGGAAATAGGTCTGTAGCTTTGAGGTAGCTTAGGATCCTTCCCTGGTTTCAATATTGCAATAATTTTGGTCTTCTAGAAAGATGGAGGCAGGCGTCCTGAATGCAGAATGGAGCTGAAGAAGGTGGCAAGCCATCGCTTGGTTGCTGGGCCACATTTCTTAAGGAACTCTGGGTACACACTAACAAATCCTGCTGCTTTGCCAGTCTGAAGACCATCACGATGTAAACAAGACACGGAACTCCAGTGAACACATGTTTCAGACTCTAAGAATATCGATAAATACTGATAGCCGGCAGTTCCCGCCCAATATAACGTGAGATAAAACTGCACTCTTCTTATTCTGTACAAATATGCTGCTATCTGGCACGTAAATAATGAACTAATAATAATAAAGATGGGTAACGACGGATCATTACCCTGTCAGTTTTCGCAGGACCCGTGGGTACCGATGGATCGTTACCTTGAAAGCAAAAGGGTTAAGTACATGTTTCAACCAACAGCTTAAACAATAAAATATCATTAGTTTGTTGTCATTTAAAAAACATTTGCAGAACTGCCACCACATACAAACAAGTAGCTGAGAGTTAGAATCAAAATGAAAACAAAAATAGCAAGAGAAAAATGAGTTATCTTCGGTAGGATCAAAGAATCAAGCAATGACATGTTCATGGTGGTGTCAAATGGATGTGTTGGAGTTTGTACTACGAGCTTCAAAAACTTTCTGGAATTTCCTAATAACACAAAAATAAATAATTCTTGAAGTATTTACACAACATTGTCAACAAAATAGTTCCATTTCACAGCGACACTTTCCTCGCAATGCTTTGTTGTTATTGTTTCATTTAGCGGCTTTGCGACATTTTAGTCATGTAGCCCCATGTAGCTGTGTGTGTGGGGGAAATCTGTCTGATAACCTGTGTTATTGTGAAGGCTGTAATAGTATGTAAAATGAAAATCCACAGCCTGCTTCCAGTCTCCGACCGGGTCAGGAATGGAATGAATGAAGCCCCCATCTAGCGGCGAGGATATGTCGCACTCCTCTGGGGCTATGATTAAATGAATGACAGATGAAATGAAATGATAGTGGAGAGTGTTGCTGGAATGAAATTGTGACAGGGAAAACCGGAGTACCCGGAGAAAAACCTGTCTGCCTCCGTTTTGTCCAGCACAGATTTCACATGGAAATAGTATGTATATTTTGTAATTAGGGTTAGAGCAAGAAGCATCCATTGCTTTAATCTATATACCATCTCGGCATTCATGTTGAGTAGAAGTGGGAAACCACAGAAAACCACTTCCAAGATGGCTGAGGTAGGAATTGAGCCCACCTCTTCTCACGAGGCTGAGTGAACCCCGTTCCAGCCTTCAAACCAGAATTCTTCCGCCAATGTATGTTTCCAAGTGTTTGGAAGCATATTGAGAAACCATTTCATAAACTCACTCTCAATGCCTGACATATTTGTAGCGACTTCTTCAGTGCTCATTAATTGCTGCCTTTTCAGACGACGTTTTTGATGTGGAGAGAGACAGAACTCGTACATACAGATCTGGAGAGCATGGAGGATGTTCCAATGCCGTCACGTGTCTGGGAAGGTAAATTTTTCCTAAGAATGACTAATGACATAGTCATTTGTCATGCAAAAGAAATCAGCTGTTTGGTATACATTTTTATGGATGTTTTTGTCTCACTGTGTCCCTAAGGCGACGAAGGATGTCTAATTATATTTCTTTATTTCCAGTATGAACTGGAATAAATTCTTAATGGACAAGACTCGTATCATCAAAGGAAACTTACAGCAAACTTTGCCTTTGCTATTGTCCAGAGTGAATGTTTCTTTCCAAAGGGGTTTTCGATTTCCACTCACATGACTGATGTTTGGGCACTGGGTCAAACAAATGGTGCTAAGTGTTCTCCAGCATTGGTAAACGACAATATACCGTATTTCCTCGCATAATCGTCGCACTTTTTTTGCCAAAATTTCGCGGAAAAAAGCAGGGTGCGACGATTATGCGAAGAATATTTAATTTCAAAGAATATACTGTATCATTATTTGCTGCACGGGCCAGTCATTCGTGTAGCGTGAGTCTGGCGTGAGTCATAGCCCGCAGTCAGAGACAGGGTTCTTTCTTCTAACAAGGTCACGACTGGTTAACGCTCGCGGAATGTGCTGACGAAGCTGGCCATTCGCGTCGTGGTTCATAGCCCACAGGCATAAATACAATATTACTTTCTCCTGACAAGATCACGCCAGATTAGGCCTATAAACTCGCGGAATGTGCGCTGGCCGTTCGCGTCACAGTTCATAGCCCGCAGGCATAAAGACGAGAGTACTTTCTGCTGACAAGATCACGCCAGATTAGGCCTATAAGCTCGCGGAATGTGCGCTGACCATTCGCGTCGCGGTTCATAGCCCGCAGGCATAAATACGATATTACTTTCTCCTGACAAGATCACGCCAGATTAGGCCTATACGCTCGCGGAATGTGCGCTGGCCGCTCGCGTCAGAGTTCATAGGCCGCAGGTCTAAAGATGAGATTACTTTTTGCTGACATGATCACGCCAGATTAGGCCTACACGCTCGCGAAATGTGCGCTGCCCATTCGCGTCGCGGTTTATAGCTCGCAGGCATAAATACGATATTACTTTCTCCTGACAAGATCACGCCAGATTAGGCCTATACGCTCGCGGAATGTGCGTTGGCCGTTCGCGTCGCGGTTCATAGCCGGCAGGCTTAAAGATGAGGTTACTTTCTCCTGACAAGATCACGCCAGATTAGGCCTATACGTTCGCGGAATGTGCACTGGGAGCTCGCGTCACAGTTCATAGGCCGCAGGTCTAAAGATGAGATTACTTTTTGCTGACATGATCACGCCAGATTAGGTCTATAAGCTCGCGGAATGTGCGTTGGCCGTTCGCGTCGCGGTTCATAGCCGGCAGGCTTAAAGATGAGGTTACTTTCTCCTGACAAGACCACGCCAGATTAGGCCTATACGCTCGCGGAATGTGTGCTGGCCGTTCGCGTCGCGGTTTATAGCCGGCAGGCTTAAAGATGAGGTTACTTTCTCCTGACAAGACCACGCCAGATTAGGCCTATACGCTCGCGGAATGTGTGCTGGCCGTTCGCGTCGCGGTTCATAGCCGGCAGGCATAAAGACAAGATTACTTTCTCCTGACAAGATAACGCCAGATTATACGCTCGCGGAATGTGCTAAGTGACGAAGCTTGCCGCTCGCGTCACAGTTCATTGCCCGCAAGCATAAAGACGAGATATTTTTCGTCTGACAAAGTCGCGCCAGGTTATAAAGTCGCGGCAGCGTGTGCAACTGACTGGCGCACAAATACGAACATGCTATGCGACGATTATGCGATGAAATTTTATAAATCTATTTTAGTGTTTGAAAAGTGGGGTGCGACGATTACGCGGTGGCGACGATTATGCGAGGAAATACGGTATATTACTATGTAACTTTTCACAGCTTCCTGTAATGCGTAAATATTAACATTCACAATGGTCAACTAGATTGCTACATCACAACTGCTTAGCAGAATGCTGATTACACAAACCCAAAAATGGTGCAAATATAATTAACAGTACAACACACAAGTCAAAGACCCAAAATAAAATCAGTATGCAACTAAAACATGTTGTCCTTTAATAGTGGTTAATAACTGAAGGATTCTTTCATCCGAAATTACAATGTGGAGAGAAGAACTTCCGCCATGCTTGTTTACATCGCAGATGAACTCCAGTTGTAGAGGACAGACTGCTACAAAATCTAAACTCAAGTAGTACTGCAAGATGCTTAACAGATGACAGAACATGCCAGAGATAGACTCGGCACTAAATATTGAATGGAGAATAAGAAAAAAAAAAGAAAAGTCTCATTCACTGCCTATAGGTAAAGCCCTGCGCGAATGTGGATATCCGCAACATTTTTTGCCACGCGGATATGCTTTGCACGGCTGTGCGGATAGCGGATAAGCTGCGGATAATGTTTGGAGTAAATTTGCGGATAGTTTATAGAATACATTACTTGGACCCGGATGTTTATGACATATCATATTTTTCCGTTATGTTTTTTCTATGACAAATGTAAGATGATGATTTAAGCTAATCTCATTCAAATTATGTTATTAAGCATAATAAACACTCCAAACTGAAAAGGGTTGCAATTCTGACTGTATAACATTCATTTTCAACATAGCACATGACATACATAGCCTAGAGGAATGAATTACTCCTCAAATGTCTGTGTTGCTTTAATACTTAATTCTTTACAAAAGTTTGATGCTTTTCAGTCGGTCAACATGGTCACATTAGTGTTGACAAACTGAAAAGTATCAAACTTTTGTTTACTAAGGCAACACTGAAAAATGGCTTCAACACCATAATGCTTTATGCTTTATCTAATAAATTAAAAATATTGTAATGTCAGCGGATTCAAATAACAAACGTGCGTATAATATTTTGTTTATTTGAGCAGGGCTCTACCTATAGGCAGCAACAGCCGCGGCCACCCGTCTATAGGCAGGCATAACACTTATCAGGTTAAGTATTGGCATGGAAGAACAGGGATTTTAGACAGGCAACTCACGTTCTGGCTGCTCGATGGCCTTCCCTTAATGAAAATCTCCGCCGTGGACGTGGCATCGGTCGACCTGAAGCATCAAACTGGGTCACGTTTATCTGGTCATCTGCAAACAAACAGAATATTTATTCCATTTTAAATATATAAATTATTCCATACAAACATTCATTGGAGTGGAAAAGACAGAAACTTAAAAAAGGACAAACACAATGACTCTCTCTTCACTTTCCCTTTCCTATTCATTCATAAGAATTAATACTTCTCAGACTTCTCAATCTAGTGCCAGCATTTTGCCCCAGTGTAGCATTGGGCTCATCAGTTGGTATAGTACACCTCATCAAGTTGCTGGCTAATACTGCTAGGCATAACCTACAAGCAGTGCCAATGTACTACGGGAGATAATAATCTCAAGAATTTCTTATCTTCCAGTTCGAAGTGAAAAATGCATGTTTTCTAAGGAAACCAGAATTTTTACACTCCGATTGAGAGTATAGTACATTTATCCCTTTCCCTGAGCGTTGAAAATCCCTCAGTATGCCTTCTTTCGGAGGGGAAGTAAAGCCGGCGGTCCCATGTCATAAATTTATGGCATATTAAAGAACCTTCCACTAATTACACCTGTGTGAAGCTAAATTGTAGGTTAGGTTAAACATTTGACAAACACTCTTAGGTTCCGACGCTCGTCGCCAGGAGCCGACTGGGATGGCATCTGGTAACCAGTTCTGAACTAGTAGTCGTTGACGGTTGCGTTTGGCTGCAAAAGTAGGAACTACTTGGAAAAATTCAATGTCTGCAGTCCTTACTTGAATTGAAAACTAATACAGTCATCACTAGAGACGAGAATTATAGGCACTAAAAACAGTTAAAATAGGCAGGCACATAGGCTCTTAAAATAGCCAAAATTGGCATGTAAATAGGCACTAACGTGTAAAATAGGCAACAAAATAGGCATGAAATCATCATCATCATCATCATCTTGCACAGTTTCCAGCCACTGGCCGGGTCTGTTTGGAACACAAGCCTCTCCAACGTCTTCTGTCTTCCCACCATCTCTCAGCCTCCACCCTTGTCCAGTCTTCTCCTCTCTTCTTCACGCTTTCTTCCACCCCCTTCAGCCACCTGTCTCTCGGTCTTCCCCTCGGTCTCTTTCCTTCCCACTTCGTCTCATGTACTCTCCTGGGTATCCTCTTCTCCTCCATTCGTTTTACATGTCCATACCATCTAAGTCTAGATTTCTCTATACCATCCTGTAATGGTTCCTCCTTCATTAATTCTCTGGTCCTCTCATTTCTTATTCTGTCCATCTTTGTAGCTCCAATATTGCTTCTCAAGAACCTCATCTCACTGGCCTGTATTTTGCTCCTCTCCCTTCCTTTCATAACCCAGGTCTCCGAGGCATACGTCAGGATAGGGACATAGTACGTCCGATATATGATCTTTTTGCTGTTCTGAGGGACATCCTTGCTCATTAACATGCTTCTCACACTCCTCCGAAATGCTTCTGCCTGCCTCCCCCGCTCATTTATTTCTCTATCGTTTCTTCCATTATCTTGTATCAGGCTTCCCAGATACTTAAAACTCTCCACTTTCTTCAGCTGTTCCCCACCAATTGTTATTCCCGTTGTGGTTCTTTCCTTCTTCCTTGTTGTGATCACCATCTCACTCTTATTTATGCTAAATTTCATCCCATATCCTTGTATTACTCCTTCCCACACGTCCAACTGTTCCTGTACCTCCTCCTCCTTGTTTCCCCAAATCATCAAATCATCTGCAAACACCATTGCTTTCATCTTTCCGTCCCCAATTACTTGTGCCACTCGGGTCATTATGTCATCCATCACCACAATGAAAAGTAACGGTGACAGTGCACTTCCTTGTTTCAGGCCGTTTCTTTGTTCCAACCAGTCAGATCTCTCTCCTCCCACTTTCACACAGCTCACGCTTCCCTTGTACATCTCCTTTATCCTCTTTATAGTCCATTTCTCTACTCCTCTATCCTCCAGGGACTTCCATACTTTGTTTCTGCATACACTGTCATATGCTTTCTCAATGTCCAGGAAGGCCATCAGTAGATCTGTTCCATATTCATAGTGCTGTTCTTGTAACTGCCTTACAGCAAAAATCAAATCCACTGTGGACCTTCCTGCTCTGAAGCCATGTTGTTCTTCCCTCATCCCTCCTTCTATCCTTGTCCTAATTCTCTTTTCCAAAACTTTCTCGAAGATCTTTGCACAATGACTCATCAGTGTTATTCCCCGATAGTTTCTGCAATCTGTTCTACTGCCTTTCTTGAAGATCGGGACAATGATTCCTTTTTTCCAGTCCTCTGGGGTCTTCCTTTCCTTCCATGCTGTCCTCATCACTCGGTACAGCCACTGTATCCCCACCTCTCCTGCTGCTCTCACCATCTCCACACTCAACTCATCCACACCCGGTGCCTTCCCTCCTTTCATCTTGTTCACTGCATCTTCCACTTCTTTCCATGTTAAGTCCTTTTCTGTTTGCAGTTCATCTTCCTCTTCCCTGATTTCTTCCTCCTCACCATCTTTTCCATTTGGGTTCAGAAGTTCTTCAAAATATTCTTTCCACATTTTCTTCAGTTCTTCCCTATTTTCTATCTCTTGTCCCCTTTTGTTCACCATTCTAACATAATCCGTAGGATCCTTCCGCCTCTTATCTTTCACCATCCCATACAGGACCTTTTTTGTACCTTCACTATCCTCCTCCATCATCTTTGTCCACTCTTCCATCCACTTCCTTCTCTCCTCAGCCACCACTCTCTTCGCCTCCTTCTTTCTTTCCTGGTACTCTTCCCTTGTCTCTACCGTCCTATTTTGATACCACCTCCTAAAGGCTCTATTCTTTTCCCTTACTATATCTTTTGTCTTCTCATTCCACCATGGTGTTTCCTTCCACCTCTTCTTACTACTTGTCCTCCCACATACTGCTTCTGCTGCACCCACTAGTGTCTTCTTAAATCTAGCCCATTCCTCTTCCACCCCTCTTTCTTCATCTGTTGGAATTCCTTCCTTTACCATTTTGAGGTACTCGACCCTTCTATCCCCTTCTTTCAGTTTCCATATCCTTATACGTCTTTCCTGGTTCTCAGTCCCTTTCTTCTCCTTACTCCCTCTCAGGTTCATTACCAGTAATCGATGGTCGCTATCCAGGTTCTCCGATGGTATAACCTTGATGTCCGTGATGTTCTTATTTAGTTCTTTCTCATACAGTATATAGTCGACCACCGACTTCCTGGTCAAGTCATCACTGTACCATGTGATTGTGTGGCTCTCTCTTTTCTTAAACCAGGAGTTCCCAACTAGCAGGCTGTTCCTCTGGCAGAAGTCCAACAGTCTCTTTCCTTCCTCATTTCTTCCACCCCAACCCTCTGGTCCTAGAACACTCTCATAACCTTGTCTTTCTCTTCCTACATGGGCATTGAGGTCCCCCATAACAATCATAGGCATGAAATCATTTCTTGTAATTAAATAACATATTTAATTACAATAAAAAGAATTAACAATAAGCAACTTATAATTTAATAACATACTTATCTTATATATAAAAGTGAAAGTCTGTATGTATGTATGTATATGTGTATGTATGTATGTATATATGTATGTATGTACGTGTGTATGTGGGTGAGTGGATTTGTTCCATATACAAATCTACACCGTTCCACCAATCTCAACCAAATTTTGCATACACATAGTTTAGGACCCAGAAGGAACGGCTGGCTACATGAATTTTCGATAGTCTTTCTCATTCTTCTGATTTCGGCCTTTTTGCACTCAAGCAAAGGCTAATAAAAGCAGAAAATAAACTGATGGAAGCAATAGCAAGGCCGGCCATCACCATAGCAACAGTAGCTCGAGACGGGACCACCAAGTTTCCATATATCTTGGTAAGAGGCCATGCTACACCCACTGCCAGCTAGATCGCATGCCTCTAAGCTGCTTTAAACTGTCTGTCCATTCAACACAAGATAGGTTACAGCACCAACGCACTGATCACCGCTGCATTTTCACTCCCAGCTGGACCGCATCCCTCCTGGCTGCTTTAAACTGCCGGTCCATTCAACACAAGATAGGTTACAGCACCAACGCACTGATTGCGGCTGTATTTTCACTCCCAGCTAGATCGCATCCCTCCTGGCTGCTTTAAACTGCCTGTCCATTCAACACAAGATAGGTTACAGCACCAACGCACTGTGATCGCCGCGGCATTTTCACTGCCAGCTGGATCGCATCCCTCCTGGCTGCTTTAAACTGCCTGTCCATTCAACACAAGATAGGTTACAGCACCAACGCACTGTGATCGCCGCGGCATTTTCACTGCCAGCTGGATCGCATCCCTCCTGGCTGCATGGCAACAGTAGCTCAAGACGGGACCACCAAGTTTCCATCTATCTCGGTAAGAGGCCATGCTACACCCACTGCCAGTTAGATCGCATCTATCCAAGCTGCTTTAAACTGCCTGTCCATTCAACACAAGAAAGGTTACAGCACCAACCCACTGTGATCGCCGCGGCATTTTCACTGCCAGCTGGATCGCATCCCTCCTGGCTGCATGGCAACAGTAGCTCAAGACGGGACCACCAAGTTTCCATCTATCTCGGTAAGAGGCCATGCTACACCCACTGCCAGTTAGATCGCATCCATCCAAGCTGCTTTAAACTGCCTGTCCATTCAACACAAGATAGGTTACAACACCAACCCACTGTGATCGCCGCGGCATTATAACTGCCAGCTGGATCGCACCCCTCCTGGCTGCTTTAAACTGCCTGCCCATTCAACACTCAGACGCGTACAGGATATACTGAATATTAATTCACTGTTAGGTTGCAGCGCCAACCTAACGCGGCGTTTGAAGGGGACGATACCTGAAAAGAAGGGTTTTTAACTTTGGAGGCTTAATATCGAGATTGAAAAATCGCGAAAACATGGCACTAAGTTAGTTCTTTTGTTATTCAATCAGCATAAAGTTTATGATATTAATTCTCACACATACTAACATGTAAATTTTCAATATAAAGAAAAGCGAAATACATAACGAAGGGTTGTTAAGTTTGGAGGCTTAATATCGAGATCCCAGGCGCTATTTCTGGTGACTTTCGCGAATTCCCATTCTTGTTCGTGGGGTAAACACATATTGAGAAATGAGAATATAATTCTGTTGAGCACACCAGCTGCAATATAATGCACTTTAAAATACAGTCAAAAGGCATCAAATAGGCAATTATACTACAAATAGGCACAAACCATTGAAATAGGCATTTATAGGCACAATAAAACCAACTAAATCTAGCCTAAAAGAACCTAAAACGGATTTATATCTCGAAAGCCTACGTTTCTAAACACAGGAATAAAATAGGCAAATTCCCATCTCTAGTCATCACAATTAACACCGGTTATCAGACAGATTCTACACACACCCAAAGTACACGGGGCTACATGACCACGTTGTCGCAGCCCCTAAACCAGTGGTTCTGAACCCGTAGAAGTCTGCAGACCACTCAGCGTGAATGTCTGCAGTCCTTACTTGAATTGAAAACTAATACAGTCATCACAATTAACACCGGTTATCAGACAGATTCTACACACACCCAAAGTACACGGGGCTACATGACCACGTTGTTGCAGCCCCTAAACCAGTGGTTCTGAACCCGTAGAAGTCTGCGGACCACTCAGCGTAAAATTGAATCATGCACGGACCACCCCTCCTCCTCCCAATACACCTTCTCAGTTGTAACCATTCCTCAATAACACTTATTTTAAAGATATTTCAATTCAAAACCTGATAGTCATCGCCGCGAATACATTCGGTCGATCCTCGTTCAACGCATATCATTTTCTAAATCTCCATTTATTGGCCACTTTTTTATATGTGCTGGTGGACCCTTTTCTCCTGGTGACCACTCCCGAGGCACTCACGGACCACCGGTTAAGAACCACTGCCCTAAACTGAGGAACCAACCATCTCTTTCCCTGCCTTCCTTTCCTATGTTTGTTCAGTTTTCACTTCATCCTACACAATCCTCTTCAAGACAGAACATCTTGTTAAATAATACCCCACTGATGAGACTGGGAGGTCAAAACAACCTCATTGAGGCTTGTACCATTGAAGAGTTGGCACTGAGATGACTGCCTATATTTGAAGACTGTGGTATGTCTGGCTGTCCTCATCCTAATGTGTTTTTCATTTTTACCTCCTCCACCTGGAGCAAGCCTGTCATTGTGTTTTGTTCTTTATTCATGTTTCTATCCTCCTTATTTTACCTATTGATTGACTGATTGTGTATCCATATAGCCGTGATTTCTTATATAATTGAGGCGATGGGTGCAATAACAATTTAAGTCTGAAAACACTGTTTTGAGAAAATCACTCCTAAAGTTTTGAAACACTGTAAATGTCTGAGTTTTTCATTTATGGATATGTTGATTTATACACACCATTTAAAGATAGTCCTTAACAATATATCAATGTCACTGTGAATTTAAACTTTACCAGTTCTTAAATATTTTAATTTAAATATGGATTGAGTTAAGTCATTATTGCAGAGACTGACAATCAGCATCTTAAATTACCATTTATGCATAGTCGATTCGTTCAAATGAATTTAATTCGACAAAAATAGCTACCGTGTACTGCACAATAAGTATATTTTTATAATAAAATTGTAATATATATACAGTATATATAAAATGAACACCAAAAACATAATTTTGAAACTATTCTTTTAATAAGGCACTTTTATAAGTATCACTGCAATTATTTTACCTAAAAAAGAAATAAAAAGGTGTCCAAACACAGCCATTTTTTATAATTCTGTGTAATTAGTACATTTAAATGCAAACTAATATGCAGATAAGGCTTAGAATGGTTACATTCATGCATGAACTCTGGTTCTGTTTACCCAATTCCAATCAGAAAATAATGATTAAATGAATAGATATACACCGGCATTGCCTAGATAGGATAGACTAAGTGAAGTAAAACTGTATTTAAATAATAATAATAAAACAACAGGAGTTTATGGACATTCAATGGTTTCCCCAGCCTCACTGATTTCACTTTGCAGTTCACTTTCTTCCACAACAGTCTCTTTCTCTAATATGTGCTTAAGTTCATCTGCATTCTCCGGTGATTTTCTTTGGGGAAAAATGAGTGGCAGTTTCTCTTGCAACAATTTTCAGTGTAACTACTTTCTTGGAAACCTTCTTGCCACTAGAACTCACATAGCAATCACCACGATTTCTCTTGGCTTTGTTCTGCACGCGTTTCCAAGAGTCTCGCTAAAGTAATCTCTTCTTTCCTTTATTCTGCATTTCCAAATCCGATCCTTCATTTAACTTCTCATGTTTACTATCATCTGACTGATCACACATCTTTACAGAATAACAAAAACCACACGCAACAGTCACAAGTTAACACTCACTGATTCCCGCGCGTGTGCGATACCGGCGCTCGAAGCGCCTTATTCGGCCCAGCTGTTCGCCGGAAGAACGACTTGCTACACTGCTGTATATAATGCAAGCTCCTGCCATCTAGAGTTGACATAACGAAATAATATTTGGAGGATAGATGAAGAACACATTGGAGATTACAAAACTGCATTCGCCGGAAAAAACGACTTAAGTTGTTATTGCACCCAGCGCCTTAATTTTGTATAACCTTAACAGGGTTCTTTTCTCCTTCCTTGTTTGTCCTATGTGATCCTACTTTACATGCCCTCCTAGTCCTACATAATCCACTTCAAGACAGTGCTATGCAACGACATAAGAATCAGTTGCTGCTTGACGAGACTGGGAGGTAGAAATGAGCTTGTTGAACGCTATAGAAGAACTATTGATTAGATTGATGGCACGAATGCCCAGCTGTGGAGATTGCCCTCGTCCTTTTGAGTGTTTTTCCCATTTATTTCCCCTCCTGCACCAGCCTGTCACTGTGTTTATCTTATATCTGTACTTCTATCCTCCTTTTCCTGACCACTGATTGAGTGTATATCCATCCACCTTTATACAGTAGATTTACAAGAGATTTACAAATGAATCTAGTTATTAAAATTAACTTACGCTGGTGTATGTTGCTCAGGTATATAATATGAGGCATGTCGTTGATTACACATATACTCAATGTGCCTGTGCCGTTCAGAGGCTTGGATTTTTTAATGTTTATTGTCTGAACCCATTCGCCGGTTGAACAGTTGAACACATCCACATGAGTATCACTGTAGACTAGTAAATGACCATCACAGTAACCTGAAATGAAACAATTCACGAATGAGCACAGAAAAATATAACAAATTAAATCTACTGTCCAAAATACAGTGAAGTTCTGCCAATGATAGTACAAAAAATCAATACAACTCCAAGTCAGCATAATACAGATTTATTCTCCATTTACACTTAATAAAAGAAATGTGGTTAGCACAATGACTGAGATCCAATGGTTTACAAAAGTTTGATGCTTTTCAGTTGGTCAACACGATTGTACCCAAACGAGATGGGTTATTCCTTAATCCTGAAAGAAAGAAAAACAAACCACCCCCATGAAATTAATAAATATTTATTTAGGCCATTAATCTCATGTAATTATTTTTTTCCAGAATTAGGGAATAACCCATCTCATTTGGATACAATCGTGTTGACCGACTGAAAAGCTCCAAACTTTTGTTTACCAAGGCAACACTGAAAAATGGCTTCAAACACCGTAATATCCAATGGTTTGTTTTTCATTTGTAAATTTTAATTAAAAATCATAATAAGAGGCAAAGTATTATCAACTTATTCTGATAAGTCAATCTTTCTCCCTCTTTTTCCTTTTCTAGCATCCTACATACTTTTTTTTTTATAAGCAAGGATTTCAGTAGTCAGGATCTCTGTTGTGCGTAGAATTGACGTTACGCTGTACATGTCTACCCATTATTATTCCCGTTTTCCAACGGGGTCGGAGATGGGGGGGCGATGCAAGTCTTTGTGGCGGATGAGGCCAGATGTCCTCCCTGATGTCAATCTCATGAGAGAAGTTAGATATGAAATGAATGATGGCGAATGATACTGGGCAAGGATGGGGAAGGAAGCGGCCGTGGCCTGTCAGAAGGTACCGTCCCAGCATTTGCCTGGAGTTGAAAATGGGAAACCACGGAAAACCATTTCAAGGACGGCCAACAGTGGGGCTCGAACCCACGTCTACCGAGTCCGCAGAGAGCTTGGCCCTATGGCCTAGCGCTGTACGTCAGTGAGCTTAGCTACCGCTGTCGGTCATGCTGTACATACATTCTTAATTTAATTAATCATATGAATATTTTACAAGAAAGATAGTATGTGCATTGGAGAGTTTACTGCTTCAGTAACCTGCTGAAAATTAGTTACAATGTGAAATATGGTATATTCAGGCAAAGATTCGTTTCATGAATAACATTTGTTGAATGCTTGCATTATCGATGAGATACAAACAGCTATACATCACTCCAAACCAATCACTGCAGTATATCGACAGATCACCCGTGTTGCTAACTCAAGTTTATGTAAAGTCGATAGATAATATTCATAAGTCTCTAGATTCCTATGCTATCAATACGGAAAATGTTGTTCCTTTCACTAAAGAGAGTTTAAATAGTTTCTAAATATTATTTAAACAATACCAATACTTAAGACACAATAATTAGCTAGAAAAGAAAAAACGTTGCTGGATTTTGTGACAAAAATCACTAAATTAGCAACAATGTATATCACACAGTAACTGTTGTTGGTGTTGATTCATTTAGGGGGTTAACAACATGGTGTGGTCATGTAACCCTACATACTTGGGTGTGTTTGGAATTGGTCCGATATCCTGTGCCATTGTGATGGCTGTAGTAGTGTGTGTATTTGTAGGCAGGCTAGGATATGGAAGGAGGCAGCCATGTCCTTAAGTTAGGAACCATCCCGGCATTTGCCTGGAGTAGAAGGGAACCAAGGAAAACCACTTCTAGTACTTGAGGTGGAAATCAAAACCATCTCTTCACAGTTTTGCCTCACGAGGCCTCCAGCCCTCAGATTGGAATTAAATATCTTGGCAGAGCTGGGATTCTACTGATCCGGTTTCTCAATAAGTACCCGAAGATCACACCATAACTACTCATATTGGATCATCAACATAGCGATATCATTCTTAAGAAACTTTACAAAACATGGTCCTAAACTCTGAAGTACAGGCATTTGCCATGAAATACGCATGGTTAGCGACTAAGGACCAAAAGTGTGTTTTCTTTTAAAAATTTGCATGAATTGGATGCTGTGGATGGAGGGTCTTGTATGTAAAGGTAGAAAGAAGGGGTTTGTTTTTAGTATTCGGTAGTTTAAGAGTTGCCATTGGTATTTCAGAAACATGTTGGAAGAGCAAATATATCATGTAAATCGGTGTGCCCTAGGTAGGTGGGGAATTTTGCAGTTCAATTTGAAGTTAAATTTTGGACCTCACAAAACAGGAGGGGGAAAATATGTGATGGAGGAAATTAATATGGTACCTAGACTGCTACAACATCACATTCAATGTATACAAAAGCAACTATGAATAAAGGATTTAAGATTGTAACTCGACAGCCATGTTAAAAATGATGAACAATTTCTATCTATGAAGAGCATCCTATTGGACAACAAATAAAACAGTTCTTTAAAGCATGCTTTGTATATGAACAACACTCACTGACTGCAACAGGAATCGCTGGATACATGATTTCCCTTTCTCGAGATTTGCGCCCCTGAGAGTCAACGTACACCCCTAAAGTCTGGAATACCAACAGGAACTCTCCTCGCGACAGTTCTATGGCACGGAGAGCTTCTACAGCACTGTATGACAAGAAGCCCAGGAGCTGATTGTCAGGATGTACCAAGGCTGCAAGCACAAATTAAAACGCATAACAACATGATTCAGATATACAATGAAGAAAAGGTTAGAAAGACACACACACACTTACATATAGGATGCTGGTCTCCCATAATGCTGTAAATACTGAATCCAGACTGGTAACCGACACATAACCTTCCTTCACTGAAAACATTCAGAGTTTGTGCCTGTGTCGGTAGCATCAACTCCCGCAAACGTTTATGCCGAGTCTTGGTGCGTGTTACTTCGTAAATGATGACTTGGGAGGTATTCTGAAACATACACAACCACATTTTAATTTCCATAAAATGTTTTTTTTGTTGGCAAAACCACAGTTTTTTTTTTGTTTTGTTTATGATAAGGTACATCGTTTTGTCTTGTTTATATCAAAATTCACTGAGTTAATTCGAATATATTCACATAACTTCCGTGCTTCTGATCATACATTCTCCACATTAACAACTTGGCCACCTGTATTTTTGCTGCTTATAATAAGGCCAACAAGTGAAGAATGGTTAGTGTTAATTAGTGCCGCAAGGAGTGTTATTTTTCCATTGACCAACGAGTGATTTTCAATGAACAATGATTGTATTACTGAAGATCTTAAGATGATTTTTTAAATTCTTCATTATTCTTCGTGTGTCTGATGAAGGGGTTCTGGCACCCCGAAACATGTAACAAGAATAATCAACAATTTTTAAAAATAATTTGCATTGATAGGGCTGGCATCCCATTATTTGTGGAAGAAATTCTATTCAGTTGTAAGATTTTCTTAATCACTAAAAGTTATCATTTAATTGTTAACAAGGCAACACTGAAAATAGCTTTAGAGCTTTTTATACCCTGTATATTTTATTGTCATTCGTTGTAATTCTGTTCCGAATAACCAGTTTTTCCTGCAAACCATAATATCACATTCAATTCAACTGGTGGACGTGCCCCTTTGGTGACTAAACAGACCAATTATGGCATGAAACATGCGACCACATTAATTGCATCCAATGAACAGGGGCAGTCATGGTTGAGCTTGTCAAGAGTTTTCATGCATGTTGCTCGTCTTCTTCATGTCTATGGTGCTCTCCTTCAAACCAAAGTGTTGAACAGAAGCAAAGATGTGCGGCGCCAAAGTACACGATCTTAGGCACACGATTCCCAGGTTTGCAAATTTATACCAGCAATTTTCAGAGTGGTAAAAAGGTGAGAATTCCATATTGATTTGGTCCAACATTAATAACAAATTGTCAAAATTATATCTTTTTCTCAAAAAGTGAAAACTCAGAAAATTGGTTCTATCTTAGTCAATGGATATGGCCGTTTTGAGCTTGTCTTTACATCCTTAAAGGCTCTACAAGGTATTGTTCTGTAGTAAAGTTTGCCATAAAGAACTTGGCGCGGAAGCCCAATATCAATCTTATTCACACAATGTAGCCCTGACAGATTAAGAGAAGCAATATTAAATTATTAAATAAATATGGGTTGTGCTTGTAAATCATTTCCCATGATAATATTGGAAGGCAAGTCCACTTGGAATGAAATTTAAATATTATTTAGGGGAAGTTCTTAATAATTAATAATTATGTAATTCCACTAAGTAAATGTCAGTCATTTTTATATTTAAGCAAATAATCCCCACAAAAAAAACCACATTATAATTAAAAAGAAATATATGTATAAAGTTTTGTGCTTTTAAGAGGCTGAGAGAACAGCTGGCACAAAGATATGGCACTTCTCGTCAGTTTTCTTTTAAATCAACAATCCATTCTTGATGGCTCCTGGGTAGACTATTTAAATTCGTGAGGTAGGAGGGGTCGATAGATGGTACAAGTGGAACGGGTTCAAAGCAAACATGAATGCACAGCCATCAAAATACAGTGCTCCAGGGTCCGGCATTCACATCTATATAGAACAACAGAAAATATGTAGCAAAAGATCATGGAGATTCGCAGTTGCCTGTGGTTAGCTGGGGCTGTGAGTATGCATGAGAGAACTGGCTGTTATCATGTGCCTGAATTGCTGTTGAAATCCTAACCAAGCAGTAAATATTTAATTTAATTGATATCCAATATTACTGCTTACCTGGCGCTTGATTGCAACACATAAACAATAGGCCAACTGGGGTGAACGTCTCATTGGACCAGTAGCAAAGGTGATGCAGCCTTTAGTTTCTGCAACTTTGATCCACTCTACATCATCTCCATCGAGTGCGCGAACAGGAATTAGCCTCACATGTCTCTGTTTACCAGACAGCACGACCAGCAACTGTTCCTCCACCACGTACTCCAGCTGGTACACTTTCTTGCCCTCGCCCACACGACCAATTTCTGAAACCAAAACATTATAATTCTCTAGGTCCTAGTAGCACAAACAGATTGTTACCTAACCAGGCAGGGTTGCTAGCTGTTCAAAATGAAATAGGGGACAATATTGCAATCGCAGGATGATCATATGATGCATTAGCATGCAACTCCTACAAATACCTAAATTAGGTCTGCCAACAATGATGATGATAATTGTTGTTTTAAGGGGCCTAACATCTAGGTTATCGGCCCCCCAACAATATAAATTTCAAATCCTGGTCAAGTAACTGAAATATCCATAAAAATACGTGAAAATTATGTATTTAAGAAGAGAATTCGTTACTTGTACATGTGCATCATGTGTCACGAGGACTACTTCCATAACTGTCCCTTAGAAATACAACACCAGTGTCATACCTGCCAACCTCTCAAAATGAAAAATCGGGAGATCGACGAAGCGGCGATGGGGGGGGGGGGGGGGGGGGGGGGGGTGCAACGCAACTTAAGACATTACAGCAAATATATAAGTTACACTATTAACCTGTACATGACTAATTTGATATGACATCCCAGTTTACAAATGTACTTAAGTAATTTTAAATTGTAAGTAGTCTATCAAACAAGCATACCTTTCTTTCGACCACACTCAGGCATACAACAGTAGTGACGAATCGAAGATCATATAATTGGTCGTAGTTGCAGGTGATTGTGGCTGATTTTGCCCTCTTCAAAAAGGTCTTGCTATATTCTTGCTCGAAACACTTCCCTTTCTGAATCGACTTCAGAGTTATAAGTTTGTCCAAAGTCTTGTCGGAGAGAGACGACCTGAACGGAGTTCTTGTTTTTCTGACAAGACTGAACATTCTCTCACACTCTGCATATCTATGCGGAATGGTCAGAATAGAAAGCATAACTTTAGACAATTTGTCATACTTGAGTATCCCACCACTACATTTCATTTGGCCTACCAGTGCCCACTTCACATCAATTCTCTCTTCTTCCTCAAGAGATGTCACATCTTTAAGTTGGAAGTTACAGAATTGGGAATGCACATTTCTGCAAGGATGGCCGACGTTTTAGTTCTGGCTGAGCCATATCTCCCGGCAATTTTTGAGTCTGGGAACATCTTCCTAAATAAAGGACCAGCGTGATCGGAACAATTGACAGGGAGGTTATGTTCAAAAATAAACGATGTGAACAATACTTCTGCACGTGTTATACTGTCAGTGTCTTCCTCCTTACACTTGAAATAATCAAGTTTCTGGTTTTTCCCAACACACTGTACATTGTCTTTATGTTTCTTTGAGAGCACATGTTTTGAAAAGTCCCCCTTTCCACCATGCGAGATGCTGAAATCACACATACAGACACTACAAAATGCAAATGTTGCGCCTCTTCTTGACTCAGTTATATGCGGAAAGTCATCTTTATATAAACTTTTAAATGTCACATCATATTTCTTTGCCATATTACCGAGGAACCGATGCAATCACTCAGATCGAAAAACCACAATAGCCTACAGGCATATTAACGCCAACAACATCTAACAAAGTTATACGCAAATCATATAATTTCACGTGTGAAACAGATACAATATTCCGTAGCGTACAATAACTCTCACCCACATGTGATTATGCCAAACATCTAGGACCAAGCCCTGAATTAACCATCGACGATTTCAAACAAGGACGTATTCGAAGCCAACTTCAGAGAACTTTTTATAACAGCACGACGCAACGCGGGAAGCGGGAGTTTGTACGCAGTTGTCGATTACCGGTATCGATACAGAGCGATACTGCGGTATCGAGATATAACTTCAAAACACGTAAAGTCTATCCGTTCGATAGACGACTGGAGTGTCATCTCGCACATTCAATCCGAAATTATGCGTGGGATTTTTGAAAAATCGGGAGATTTAATACGTTAAGCGGGGAGGGCGGGAGAAATGGTCTGAAATCGGGAGTCTCCCGCCTAAATCGGGAGAGTTGGCAGGTATGCAGTGTGATGAATGAAAATTTCAATGATTATGACAGTTAACCAAAACTGAACTCTACATACTGTACACCAGCTTCTGGAAGAACCATCACATTAATTTTGTGATCATAAAATTATTTATTTTAAATTCTGACATAGCAACAAATTCTAATAACAAGATAACTTTTTTGAAGTGTAGAAATTTAGATTATGAGTACTGTGAAGATGGATCCCGGTCTACAAAAGGTGTAAAGTACCAATCCAAACATTGAACAATAAAATCTTGAGAAATAATTTTAGCGAGTTACACATTCCCTTCAACTCTTACCTGTTCGATCCAGATCTAAACAGAACAGCCCTTCCTCTGTTCCAATGACTAGGCGATCTGGATCTACAATGGCTCCAGACATGGCGTTCTTAATCAATGCTAACGTATTGTCCAGCAATTCCTTTGCTCTAAAAATCTGAGAACAAAACTTCATATAAATAATCATTTGATGAAAATATAGGACATCATCCCATTCCACACAACACAAGTTCATGAACAGTACATACAGTTCTATTGGGCAAGTTGTTTCTCTTCAGTATCCTGTGAAGTTCACTAAGAGCAACAACCCACTTAGTTTTTTCACTTTCTGTGTCGGCCAACATAAGCGTATGATTCTTCAAACCTGGAGGTTCCATGAGAGATGTTGTTATCTGTAATATAAGAAATGCTCATATTTAAAAAGAGAATCACATTTACATATGAGAAAATAGTTAACTATTAATTACATGATTAGCAGGACTGTGTATACGGTACCATGTTTGTTGGTCTCCCTTCTTTTTTCCCACAGAATAAAAAGAAAGTGATTAATTTTGATGTCTAGAATATTATTGTTGAGTTTCTTCTAATGATTTTTAAACACTGTATTACTGTTATGTATTTTATTGTCACACCTAAGACAGAAAATTTGAAAAAGATAAAAAAAAAAAAAAAAAAAAAACGCAACACGCCGTTGCACTACAGCCCATGAAGAGCCTAGGCCTACCAAATGACCGCTGCCCAGCTATTTAGCCTGCAGATATTGGGGTGACGGGTGGTCAGCACATCGGATCCCCTCGGCCGTTAATCTTGGTTTTTGTGTCCGGGGCGCTGCCTCACTGTCAGACAGCTACTCAATTGTCCTTACAAGGCTGAGTGTAACCCGTTCCAGCCCTCACATCAGTTTCTAAAATCCCTGATGGAGCCGGGAAACAAACCAGGGGCCTCCGGGCGCGAGGCAGGCACGCTACCCCCAACACCATGGGGCCGGCGGTATAAAGACAGGAATCACATTTAATAATTTCAAGATGAGAGGTCACAATCCTTGCTCCAAATACATGATCATAGAGGCAATTTATTCACAGACACTTCTAATCTATATGTGCATGACATAAAAGTCTACAATGTAAATGAATGAATGAATGACGCACACTTACCCGGAAGATGCACGGGATGTCTTTCTTGGTGGCATGGATGACGTCCGAATCTCTGACAGAACTGACAGCAAACTCTTCGTCTCTCATGTCCAACACTTGCGACACGTGGACAGAAGGCAGGGCATTACGGTCAGGAGAAATATCATAGAGGAAGAGTTTGAAGTCGCACACCACAACAAACTGACGCACCCAGCCCTTTTTTACACCACCAGTTTTTGGAACCTTCACGTAGCCTTCATATGCTGTTCCTATTCCTCTCGTAGGGTCGATTCCAAGAGGTCTCTTAGCTGCAACAAGAAATTAAGTAATTTCAAAACTGAGTCATTGCTGAGATCAAGATTTCACCACTAGTTTTCAATATGAACACTTGCACACAAAATTGTATAAAATATGTAAGGAAGTTATGAAAACCACACAGGACATAGAAATACAAGTGAAGCATTTTTGAGATAACAGAAACATCTAGAAAGAAGAAGAGAAAAGGAGAGAAATCATCATCATCATCATCATCTTGCACAGTTTCCAGCCACTGGCCGGGTCTGTTTGGAACACAAGCCTCTCCAACGTCTTCTGTCTTCCCACCATCTCTCAGCCACCACCTTTGTCCAGTCTTCTCCTCTCTTCACGCTTTCTTCCACCCCCTTCAGCCACCTGTCTCTTGGTCTCCCTCTCGGTCTCTTTCCTTCCCACTTCGTCTCTTGTATCCTCCTGGGTATCCTCTTCTCCTCCATTCGTTTTACATGTCCATACCATCTAAGTCTAGATTTCTCTATACCATCCTGCAATGGTTCCTGCTTCATTAATTCTCTGTTCCTCTCATTTCTTATTCAGTCCATCTTTGTAGCTCCAATACTGCATCTCAAGAACCTCATCTCACTGGCCTGTATTTTGCTCTTCTCCCTTCCTTTCATAACCCAGGTCTCCGAGGCATACGTCAGGATAGGGACATAGTACGTCCGATATATGATCTATTTGCTGTTCTGAGGGACATCCTTGCTCCATAACATGCTTCTTACACTCCTCCGGAATGCTTCTGCCTGTCTCCCCTGCTCATTTATTTCTCTATCGTTTCTTCCATTATCTTGTATCAGGCTTCCCAGATACTTGAAACTCTCCACTTTCTTCAGCTGTTCCCCACCAATTGTTATTCCCGTTGTGGTTCTTTCCTTCTTCCTTGTTGTGATCACCATCTCACTCTTATTTATGCTAAATTTCATCCCATATCCTTGTATTATTCCTTCCCACACATCCAACTGTTCCTGTACCTCCTCCTTGTTTCCCCAAATCATCAAATCATCTGCAAACACCATTGCTTTCATCTTTCCTTTCCCAATTACTTGTGCCACTTGGGTCATTATGTCATCCATCACAACAATGAAAAGTAACGGTGAAAGTGCACTTCCTTGTTTCAGGCCGTTTCTCTGTTCCAACCAGTCCGATCTCTCTCCTCCCACTTTCACACAGCTCACGCTTCCCTTGCACATCTCCTTTATCCTCCTTACAGTCCATTTTCTACTCCTCTATCCTCCAGGGACTTCCATACTTTGTTTCTGCATACACTGTCATATGCTTTCTCAATATCCAGGAAGGCCATCAGTAGATCTGTTCCATACTCATAGTGCTGTTCTTGTAACTGCCTTACAGAAAAAATCAAATCCACGTGGACCTTCCTGCTCTGAAGGAGAGAAATAATCTCAAATATATTGTGAGACTTGGAATGTCTTCTAAGACTCATAATTAGATAAATATACATTAAGCAAGCCATGTTTGACGGACTATGGTTTCATGTTGACTGATATACTGTAAATTAAAACAATTTATTCTTAAGAATATGTTATATTTTCCTAGTCAGCACAATAAAATTTTGTTTTTAAAAGCTTTGTGTACATGTTTCAGCTAGTGACTAACAATTATTAGCACAAAAATCAATAGTAAAACACATTATACTTTAATTCTACTCATATACAGGGTGTCGACCGGTAACGAAAGTAACAAATTTTACAAATGGGTAATGAATGTAACGAATTTTACATACGGGTAACGAAATTTTTCTGAAGGCGGATTGAATCATCTAAACTCGCGCCACTAGGCTCAGAGATTGCGATGGAGCGAGTTTCATGCAAGCGGTGCCAATTTGCATCTATTTGGAGACTATGTCAAATTAAAGTCCAGAAAGAACGCTAAATAATTTAATGTCGCAATCTTGCGAAATGTTACCGTTTCGAAAAAGAATTATGAAAAAGCTTCGAAATACGTAGGCTACAATTTATTTTAAAAATCTGTCTCGTAAATTTGCGACATCCAGTAGGGTTAATTTGAAATTCCGTTATATGTCGATTTTTCCTTCGAACTTTGGTTCCATCGGATATATTATAATCTAACAGGTTATTTCGAAAACTTGTATAACTTGTATAATTCGTGATTCGTATTCGAAAGAAAACGTGTCCTCTTGTATTATTCGTGCAATCCTCTCAGAATAATTCTTAATATTTGATACCTACTTCGAACATTCTTACTCAAGACGGCCGGCTGACCGCAAGACTTGGCTGCGGGAATCTCGTCAAATGGACCGAGATCGACGTCAGTTGCGTAAAATCATAAAACCCATCCTATCGTGAACTTGTGACCATGAAGACTGCGGGATTCCCGTCAAAGGTGATTGGGCACCAATTACGAAACATTCCGAAAGCTACTCGCTACTTTTCCCATGGCCGTATACTTAAAAGCGTACGGGGAGCGAGAAGTGCATCAACCCACTTAGAAATGACAGCCTACGTAGCATCGCGATACTAATTTCTCCTCATGATCCACCTTGAACTGATGAACTCCCAACCACAGCACAGGGACAGCGGGAATCACGGCGCCGGCCATACAGGTTCATAACTACTCGTTTTTTAACCATGCCCAACCTTGAGTTTGCCTCCACCATTCTGTCAGGACAGATAGACAATCGTTCAATGGCCGGGTGCGGCGCGGATTGCATAATATCGCGAGGACAACGTGAATCTCGTAAACCGGCCGAGAGTGGCAGCGGCAGCGATTGCGATACATCGCAATATTTCTCTGCATTCAATGTCGAGAACAACTGGATTCTTATCAAACGGACAGCAAGTATCGCTGATTATGTAATAATGCTATATTTTCTCGTGCCCGACCTCAAGGACAATGGAAATCTCGTCGAACGACTAAACGTATCTAAATCGCGATATTTATCCGTGTTCTATCGTGAAAACTACAGGAATCTCGACAAACGTCTGAGACCAGCGCCGATCGTGTAACATCTCGATATTTCTCCATACTTCTCCATACTTGACTGCGAAGACAGAATTCGGTTACAATCACGGAACGTCCCATAAATTTCTTCGTGATCTACCGCGAAGACAAAGGAAATCTCGCCAAACGGTCAAGAGCAGAGCAACCTCTTGGCAATTATAAAAACGCCTTGTGCACAAGACGACATATTAGCTGAAACAACTCATTTGATAATAAATATCTAGTATTTATTTATTATTTTTTAAATTTTTATAACACCCTAAGTGAATTTTATTAACCGCTTTAAACACAGTTTATTGTTGTTTTTCTTCACCGCGTGATGAGCCCCTTTGCTTGCAGACTGCAGACTTATCTTGAATTCAAAGGTAACTAAAATTAACTAAAAGGTAGCTAAAAAGTAACTAACTTTTACTTCATCCTTACAATAGACACCCTGGATTAAAATAAATTGCACTCTTTGAAATGTTTAGCACTTGGTTCATTGAACACACCCAAAACAAAACAAAACAAGATGTTCACTAAAGAACATATAGCCTACTTTCTCCTAAATGTATGGTTATAGTTATAACTCTTTGTCCTTACGAAGGAGTATAATTGAATGTTCTTGTGATGAATGTTAAGTTTTGTACCCTACATAAGTTTCATTGTAATTCTGCATTTTCACCCAGACGAAATGATTGAAACATTAGATAAGTATGCCCATCCACCATCTTGAAAGTGTGGAATCGTTTATCTTGCATCTCCTGTAGAAAAAGCCTTTTATGCGAGACTGCATATTTGGTGTGTTTTGTTATTGTAACTGTAATAAATAGAGGTTTGTCTATATTAATGTGTTTTATACTCAAAATGACCCTCAAGGGCTCACAACTTGTAGAACGTGGGTCGGCGACCACGGGACCCCAGCTGAGTCCGGCATTGCTTCCACTTACTTGTGTCGGGCTCCTTTCAGTTATCTTTCTTGTCGGCCTACCTTGGTCAACACTTGTTCTCTTCCAACCCCGACGGTAGTAGGGTATTCGAGGCCTAGGGAGTCTTTCAATGTCCTGCCTTAATTGGCCCTCGTCTACCTTTGGGTGTGGCGAACCCATCGTACAAATAGCCTAAATATGATAGTGTGCGAGTCGAGGCCTCGGATGGAGGTCCTTGATTCACACTCCGACCCAGATCACTGGAACCAGGAAATGAAGAAGAAGATACTCAAAACGGTGGCTATGTCCTATATGCAACGTTATAGTCCCATGATTATACAAGCGAGGGATCTTATCTGTTTCTCCCCTCTTACAAAGTACCATGTTTATAGTGTAATTGGATCGTGAGTTATAGATTTTGAAGTTGTAATACCGTAGTAGGAGACTACAAAATGCTAAATTTGGATTTTTAAATGCTATAAACCTGAAACTCCACTCATAATATATTATTTGAATTTAAATTAAATACTTCACTTATGATGTGGAGTTCTCAATGTGAAAATTGTACTTTATACATTGTAAACCATTCTGTGATTCACAAAATTTATACTCTCATTTTAATAAAAACTCCAGTCAAATGGTAAGTGATTACAGTACTCACTTTGATCAGCCGGAACTGGACAGATGGCTGGAACTTTCTCACAGCATCCTATGTGGCAAGCGAAGCCACACACCTCACAAACCACTCCTTGGCGAGTCAGACCAACCATTAGCGATGTGCAGTGGCTGCACTTGGTTGGCGACGAGAAGGTACGCACTAGGAACTGATGAGACTTGGGTTTGGGAGGAAGATGTGTTGCCATGAGTGGGGGTTTACTATGCGTTTCGAGTGTGTGGGAAGTATTATGGTCCTAAGAAAAGAAAAGAAAAAAAATCACATACAGCTTGATTAATATGCTACATTAAATAAAAAACAACCATGCTTCCCCCCCAGAATAATCAGCCAATAATTCTTGAGCAACATGCATATTATCCATTTGAAATGATATTGCCACCTTTCAAGTTAGGAACTAAGTGTTGTTTAGAGCCGAGCTGAACTTGCATTGGTACAGTGATTCCCCCTTTACCCCACTAGCCAACAAATGCTATGATCAACACTAGCGGAGCCAAGGTTAGCAGCACTCATATCTCAAACTCATAATACCACAACTATATTTTCAACTTAATAGTATGTTTAAATTATTTCTTTGAATAAGTAATAAGAAATGTATTAATTACACACGTATTGCTCATACTAGAATTTAGTTCATATTTAAGTTTATAAAGTGAACACAAACACAACTTGAACTGTACTTACTATACTAAGGTCTGATAAATTTGATTTACTACTGGCTACTGACGGAGCCTGGTTATTATCTTCTATATCCCCCTCTTCACTTTCCACCGATCCTCCATGACGAGTAGAAGATTCCTTGAGAAAACGATCTAAATATGACATCTGAGATGAGGGCCGCTCCAAAACTGAAACAATTATTAGTCAAACCTTCATCAATGGGACTATCTTTAAATAAAACACACTTTTTTTATTTATTTATACATACATGTTGCAAAATATTTTAGATATTTAGATGTAACTCAAATACTATGATAACTTGTTACATTCTCAGAGGCAAAGATGAGTAATGCAATGCAAAGCTTGTTAAATCACAACACTGGGCTAGGCAGAAAGCCATTGCCAAAGCACAGGGTCCAGCCTGCACAAAGTATAGGCTTGCTAGCAGCAGTTTAGGTAGAGGCATCATAATAAGTTTGATCAATGAACAACAATCATCAAACTAAACAGGAGATAAAGGCAAGGTTGATACAACCAACAGTACCCATATATAATTACATTAAGATCAACAGAAGAAAACAATTTCTGCTTGGAAGAATTATACGAGGCAATTTACTAAGTAGGCATTAACAGAATATTTCTGGAAGATTAAGCTTTCTAAGCCAAGTATACAATTTACCAGGGTTTAGCAACAAGGTAATTAGATCATGATGAAACTTAGGAGAGGGATAGTTGAAATAGCATTGTCCATTACTGGGTGAAAACTACCTATATCGATCCACATTAATATGGAAGGCCCTATGGTTAAATTTGTGAAAACGATAGGAGCGTTGCTGAGTAGGAACAGTCAATGTTTGGCTGCAGACCAGAGTGGACGGAGAGAGAGTTACACCTGCTGCATGTAGCACCAAGGCAAGGGATGATGAGCACATGATTTGGAATAGTAAAACAGAAAGCGCAATAATTTTGAAGGCATAGAAAAACGGTCCATGGGTTGATAACTTTTATGTCTTCACAATCAGATGCAGTTTCTCTATCTTGTTATTACAGTGGCAAGCCTGCAATACACTTGCACTGAATTGCTAACTCTGCATGAAAATTTACCTGTCATTCTGTTCATGTAGAAAGTTTGGGGGATCATGTTGTATATATTTTATAGCAGTAGTCTACTGCTGCTCCAATGTTGGGTTATATTTTATATGCCTATCGTGTGTGGCAGGAGGAGCAGACCAACCATAGCTTGTTTTCATTTCCTGCTTTTCCCACTGGCACACCCCAGATTTCTACACATTTTACGTTATAAAAATGGCGTCGAATGTTAATCGGGGTCGATATGGCTTTCGGTCCACCGTGGTCTACATTTTAAACAAGTGTATGGATCTTGCTGATCTAGGAAGAATCTTGGTTTGCACAATACGCTCAATATCGTTATCAGGAGAAGATGTGGGTGCTGATCGAGTCATCTGTTTTTATGGGAGAGAGTGAGCTAGAGCAAGCAATCTAAATTTACTAGTATTATATGACTCAACAAATTTCTTTTGTGATTTGAAATTGTATTTTTGTTTAATTTTCTTCAGTTTTATTGATATTAGGCTGTTAGGTAGATTTCACTAGAAAACTACCTATTGCAATGGACACAATGTTTCGACTTCAAGAAAATTTGGACATATCTTCGTGTTTCACATCCCCCAGACCCCAAAACCACCGTCAGTTTAAAAGTTTATATATAATTTATGTGTATATATACAGGGTGATTCTTCATAATGTTGAATTTTGGGCTTATGCCGTGTTTTATTATATTGCAATTCGACGCGTTTCGAAAGAAACCATGTCTTTCATCGTCAGGAATAATCTGGAATACGACAATGTTGCTAAGAGAAAGCAACGAAGAACATATAGAAGGTGCCCAAAGATGGACGCCATTATAGCCCCATGTTAGGGACAACGGAAAGCAGCAGTGAATTACTTTCTCAGGGTTCTGATAATAGGTAGCCAGGATTCACTGAGATTGTAGCCGGTGTCGCGGTTGAAATTATCTGGGTGTTTACGTATTTCAACCGCCTCCCTGATGATTCTGGGACGATATTGCTTTATACGGGCAAGAACATCCACCCCTTGGAACATGACATCATGGCCAGGTGTTAAAGCATGATCGGCAACAGCTGATTTATCAGGTTGAATGAGCCTGATACATCTATTATGTTCCTTAATGCGAGTGCATATTGTTCTCGAAGTCTGCCCGATGTAAACCTTGCCACAAGTACAGGGAACTCTGTAGATACCCGGTTGTTGCAATTTAGGCAAACTGTCCTTAGTTGGTCGCAGGAGTTGCCTAATCTTAACAGAAGTTCCAAATACAGTCCGTATGTTGTATCGACGTAGGATTTTAGCAATACGATCCGTTGTGTTATGTATGTACGGAAGGTAAGCAGTTCCTCTTACATCTCTTTTCTCAACTGACGTCCTATTATTATTTGTTGGTTTCAGAACCGTAGAAATCAAAGCCTTGCTATAACCGTTGCTCTCAAAGGTGGTTCGCAGGGTGTTAATTTCTTCTTGTAAAGAAGACACTTCACAAATCCTCCTAGCCCTGGTAGTTAGAGTTGTAAGGATACCATGTTTCTGGGCAGGGTGATGGTGAGAACTTGCGTGGAGATATCTATTGGTGTGTGTTGGCTTACGAAAAACGCTGTGTCCTAAAGATCCATCCTCTTTCTTGGTGACGAGAACATCTAAAAAAGGTATTTTGCCGTCAGATTCCTTTTCCATGGTGAAACAAATAGAAGGGTGCTGGAGATTAAGGTGATCCAGGAAATGGCTAAGATTTTCCTCACCTTCCGTCCAAACAACGAACGTGTCATCCACATAACGCCACCAGATCTTCGGTTTGAAAGGAGCCGACGACAAAGCTTTCTCTTCAAAGTTCTCCATGAAGAAATTAGCCACAACAGGAGAGAGAGGACTACCCATGGCCACACCATCAGTCTGCTCATAAAAATTCCCATTCCATAGAAAGTAGGAGGAGGTCATGCAGTGATAAAAAAGTCTTGTGATGTCTTCAGGAAAAAGGCCATTAATGAGAGACATAACACCATCAATAGGTACTCTCGTAAACAGAGACACCACGTCGAGACTCACTAGAATATCACCCGGCTGAAGTGTTATAGCTTTTAACTTTTCCACGAAGTGTGTGGAATCCTTAATGTACGAAGGCGTGTTACCCAGAAGCGGCTGAAGTAGTCTACCTAAGTATTTGGAAAGGGCATATGTAGGAGAACCAATCGTACTAACAATGGGTCTAAGAGGAACATCGTCCTTATGTATTTTAGGAAGACCATAGAGTCTCGGAGGAATAGCATCCCCTGGAAGGAGAGTCTTCGCTGCATCCGCTGGAATAGATGATTGCTTGATCAATTTGACGGTGACATTTGAGTAGCGAGTAGTAGGATCACGACTATTAATCCTATATACAGGATCTGATAACAAAGACGAGATCTTGGAATCATAATCAACCTTATCCAATACCACTGTCGCATTACCCTTGTCAGCGGGGAGAACGATAATATCAGAATTGTCCCTTAGATCTTTAAGTGCCCGGCTTTCACCTTGTTTTAAGTTGGTGTTAGGTGGCTTAGCTGTCTTGAGAACTCGGGAACATTCTTGCCTGGCTTCCTCGGCCTCTTCAGGTGTGAGGTGATGTACTGAGAATTCTCCACGCAAGTTCTCACCATCACCCTGCCCAGAAACATGGTATCCTTACAACTCTAACTACCAGGGCTAGGAGGATTTGTGAAGTGTCTTCTTTACAAGAAGAAATTAACACCCTGCGAACCACCTTTGAGAGCAACGGTTATAGCAAGGCTTTGATTTCTACGGTTCTGAAACCAACAAATAATAATAGGACGTCAGTTGAGAAAAGAGATGTAAGAGGAACTGCTTACCTTCCGTACATACATAACACAACGGATCGTATTGCTAAAATCCTACGTCGATACAACATACGGACTGTATTTGGAACTTCTGTTAAGATTAGGCAACTCCTGCGACCAACTAAGGACAGTTTGCCTAAATTGCAACAACCGGGTATCTACAGAGTTCCCTGTACTTGTGGCAAGGTTTACATCGGGCAGACTTCGAGAACAATATGCACTCGCATTAAGGAACATAATAGATGTATCAGGCTCATTCAACCTGATAAATCAGCTGTTGCCGATCATGCTTTAACACCTGGCCATGATGTCATGTTCCAAGGGGTGGATGTTCTTGCCCGTATAAAGCAATATCGTCCCAGAATCATCAGGGAGGCGGTTGAAATACGTAAACACCCAGATAATTTCAACCGCGACACCGGCTACAATCTCAGTGAATCCTGGCTACCTATTATCAGAACCCTGAGAAAGTAATTCACTGCTGCTTTCCGTTGTCCCTAACATGGGGCTATAATGGCGTCCATCTTTGGGCACCTTCTATATGTTCTTCGTTGCTTTCTCTTAGCAACATTGTCGTATTCCAGATTATTCCTGACGATGAAAGACATGGTTTCTTTCGAAACGCGTCGAATTGCAATATAATAAAACACGGCATAAGCCCAAAATTCAACATTATGAATAATAACACGGGCCGTGAAAGTCTAAATGACAATATTAGGGTGATTCTTATTAACGTTTAAAACTCTCTGTAGCGACGTAGGTGACATTGAGACAAGTAATTTGATACTAAGACACTTAGGGTCGCAAGTGTCCGGAAATACCTCAAAAGTGAACCACAACTGTTAAACATATGACGACATCAGGTGACGGCTCAGCTCAAGCGGTCAGGCCCGTGCACTCATGTGCACACCAAACCATCCAAAGCAAATGTTGAATATCATATCACTCTGGCTCCGTGTCTTTGTTTCCTTTACAATTTCATCCATCACCATTATGAACAAGAGAGGTGACAGCACACTCCCCTGTCTTAGTCCAGTCTTGTTCCTAAACCAATCTGTCCTTCCAACTGGGGTCAGTACCCTGCGACAGTATATATATAATGTATATCACTTTCTTGTGGATACGATAACTACCATTCAAAGTTCATACTATGTGTCGGATAAGGGCCAAAAATTTATGTTTGAAAAGTTTTTTGATAGCACCAACCATTGACCAAAAGGGTGGGAAAAAGTGGGTTTTTCGTGAAACAAAAAACATCTCTCTCTCTCTTAATAGGCACAATATCAAAACCGTCTAAAATGGACAATATTCCCCTAATAATTAACTAAAAGCTTGCCATGGTGAGCGAGTGGTTAACGTGTCGGACTACTAACCCCAAGCTTGCAGGTTCGCTCTTCGCCGTGCTAAGTGATTTTTGAAAGGCGGCAATAATTACGACACGGATGTCATACGATGTTGGCATGATAAAGAACCCATTTGAATTCAGTAGGTCGTGTTCATAACGGCAAAATTAATTTCAGGAGTTTCCGCAAACACAAAGTTCCTCATTTCTCTACTAGAAAGCGCTATAAAGTTCAAGGAGCTTGACTTTCATAGTGCTTCAAGGAACAACGAAATTCGACATGCAAGCTACCCTCTGGGTGCAAATAACAAGCTTGCACCCGGCGCCTGAGGCCGTACGATATTATTATTATCTAAAACTTTCGTCTGAAAGAATTTTTGATATGACCCAGCATTACGCCAAGGGATGAGCAAAATATTTCGGAATTAGAAGAAAATGCCAAGAGCCATCAGAGGTTGCCATGACAACGCTACTAAATTGATGAGGGATGAGCCATTCGAGATTGCCATGACAACGCCACTGAATGAGATCACATTCAGTTTTCCATCTGTCTCTCTGGGAAGCGGCTTTGGTGGCGTAACTGGTAGCATGCTGAACTTCTATGCCCAAGGTCGCGGGTTCAAACCTGGCCGAAGTCATCGGATTTTTTAAGAGCGCTAAAAATCCCTCAGAATGCCTACCTTTGGAGGGGAAGTTCCAACGTTCGTTACCAGTTGCTGGTTGTGGTGGCATCTAGCAGCCAAGTTCACAGCTAGGTGTTGTTGATGGTAGCAAAATTAGGAACCACTTGAAATTGACCGTCTGCAGTCCTTACCTGAATTACAGACTAATACAACCATCACAATTTCACGGGTTGACAGATTCTACACACACCCAAAGTACACGGGGCTACATGACCGCGTTGTCGCACCCCTAAACTGAGGAACCAACCAACATCTCTGCAGGAGATAAAATTTTGTGTGAAGAAGTAAGAGACCGTTAGATAGTACGCATCAGTGTCGAAGCCTTGCATAAGGACAGTGTGACGACAAGTATAACAAGTATTGCTGTAATAGATTTGTAGATATTGAGACCGTCTAAATATTTTGGATAGTCACCATGTTGGATTTTTATATTATAAGCCTTAGATTTATGTACTATTACATGAAGATTATTGTGTAGGTGTTTTATTCAAACTTCAATCGCATGATTAGGACACAAGAAATAAAAGCGGGATTTTAAAATTTCGCTCAGCCGCCTTCTTGTGGTTATGAAAATAATTTAAATGAATTAGATGCCAGTCGATTAAAATTTGTATAAGCATGTACCGTACAAGGTTTCACTGCGCTCGGATGGTTAAAACGCAAGAAACGTCCATTTGAATATTTATTCGCATCACCGCCATGTTGGATTTGTGCTCGCCAGGTTATTGAACGTCCCGTAGGTGAACTTATGCTTATAGCCTCTATACACTTACAAAATTTCAGTTTGATTGCTGTATTAGAATAGTAGATATTGGGAACCGTCTAAATATTTCAGATGGTTGCCATGTTGGATTTTAATATATGTAGGCCATAGAGTTATGTACTATTAGATGATGATTATGGTGTACGATCATTATGCAAATGTTGATTTCGATCGCATGATTAGAACATAAGAAATAAAAACTTAATTTTCGAAATTCGCACAGCTGCCATCTTGAGGTTACGTAAACAATTGAACTAAATTAGATACCAGTGCATTACAATGTGTATAATCATTTGCTGTACGAAGTTTCATTGCGTTTGGATCATTAAATCGCGAGAAAAATCTATTTAAAACTTTCAACTTTGCTTGGCCGCGATGTTCGTTTTGTAGTTAACCGGATTTTGAAAGTTTCATAGATGAACTTCCAGTAGCGCCCTTTATCTCCGTACAAACTTTCATGGTGATACCGGTAATAGTTTCAGAGATATAGAATGCCGGTGAAATATTTCGCACAGCCGCCATCTTGAGGTTATGTAAACAATTGAACGAAGTTAGGTGTCGGTGCATTATAATGTGTATAAACATATACTGTACCAAGTTTCATTGCGTTTGGTTAGTTAAATCGCGAGAAACGTCTATTTAAAAGTCACACCTTTGCTTGGTCGCCATGTTGGTTTTGTAGTTACCACGTTTTCAAAAGTCACATAGGTGACCTTCTGGTAGTTCCCTTTATCACTGTATAAAATTCCAGGGTGATATTGCTAATAGTTTCGGAGATATTGAATGCTGGTGAAATATTTCGCACAGCCGCCATGTTGGATTGGTGAAACGTAACAAAATTTGAAGGGCACGGTTGGGGTTGCCCAGAATAGTGCTATGAACTTACCAAGTTTCATTGAAATCGCTCCAGCTGTTTAGAAGTTTTGGGGGGGGGGGGGGGGGGGCACACAAAAATCCTCACACACACACACACGGACAAAAGGTGATCTCATAAGCCTACTGCCATTGGCTGCATTAATAAAATTATATATATAAGCCTACTTTTTTCATAAATGAAAATAGGCTAAAAATGGACCCCAAATGATGAGAAGGTCCCCATATGACAATAAAATGTTAAAAATATGCATAAGAAGACAAAAAAACAAAGTTAATTAAGCTCAAATTGTGAAATACTTATAAAATGAGGTCTGATCCTTCTACGAAATCCTCCGTATTTTGCCTATTTTCGCTTATCCCCTAGTTTGCCCGGTGAAAACTACCTCCGCCTTCCGGCGTGCCGAGAGGGATTTTTCCCCCTTATTTAGGGGCATCCATCTCATCATTTTTAAATCATCAAAATTTGTTTCTGAACTGTGTTATAAGAGGCAGATTACTCAGATGTGATGTTCCATCCCTTAAAACAATTATCATTGTTGTACAGTATGTCAAATATCCTTCTCGTGAGTTTCATCATGATGAGTGTAGTACCACAATTACTTCCCTTTTGGATATTTAGAAAGTTTTCCAATGCAAACAGGTATTCATATGCAGCAATCTCATTGACAATTGCTTTCTGTACAAACTGCATTAGTCTTATTGGCATCTTTCAACACACTATAGCAGTACTCCTGCTCCAATGTTGGGTTAGTAGCTGGTAAAGATCTGTTGGAGTGCAATGCATTTATTCAGAGAGGAAAGAAAATTTCATTAACAGTTATTTCTAGCTAACAGTCCAGCTTCCTCACTCAAACATAGCTAACTACTGCCGAGGCTGACAACATTGTACAGTACAGCCATCTGCTATAGGAATTAGGAGTAAACCTTTATTCCCTGGAAAGAAAAAATTGAAGTTATTAAAAACAGAAGAAATATTGTAGGGATAAATATACAGAGCACATGGCATGATAATGACTAATGAGGGGTTGGAGCAAAGAGTTGTTGGTCCAAACTGTGAAGGTAATTATCAGTTTGAATATAGGCAGATCTTCTGTCAGTTGTTTTGAAAATTCTTATGGCATAGTGACCAGCCAGAAATAATGCAACTTTTCAGTTCCACCACAAACAACATACTCTACGTTTCTGGAAATATTATTCACAAGGGTTAGTTTAGTATGCTATCAAACTATGGGCTCCTGTCACTCAATCAATTTCCAGCAAATGAATTGAAGACTAAATTAAAAATTCTTTTGAAGCAAATACCAATTTGATAAGATTATCAGCTTATGAGAAAAGATCCATTTCAACACATGTTGCTGCAAAACAAAAACAAATTACATACTTCAGTCATGTATTTGGTAATTTTCTGATATAGTATACAGGGGGGGAGGGATACAATGAGGTAGCCAGCAACATATCATTCTCCAGGCCAGGAAGTGCCGAAGGATGTGAAAACAAAAGTGCGTTGTTTAGCAGAAAAAATGGCTTAGTTACATTATTTAAACATGTCTAACACACTAATAGTATGCCCTATAACTTTGTATTGGGTGTACGGTATGTTGTTCAGTATAACAAAATAAAGAAATTGTGTCCAGGGTGGAATCAAGTATGGTGAGTGGTTCTCTTAAAACTCCTTTACTGCAATAACTTACAAAAAAAAAAAAAAAAGATTAATGCAGCTATTGGCCATTTATTTTATTATCAGGATGGGTCAGGAAATTGTCTGTGGACCTATTGAAAGGAACCGTCTTAGCATTTGCCTGGTGGTGAAAATAGGAAATCACCAAAACCATTTTCAGGATGGCCGAGGTGGGATTCGAACCACTCTCTCCCGATGCCTGTGAGGCAAGGCTCTCAACTACTGTGATAACTTTGTTGGAGGCTGTTTTATACTATTAGCAGCCCGGCAACAACGTTTCAAGGGTCCCATCTCAACAGATGGAAACCAGTCGGACTGATCCTCCTTCCCCTCCACCAAGACTGGCCTTCTCATGGCCTGCCTGTGTGACCTTTCACCTGGCTTCTTTGTTTACATTTCTCAGATTTGTTGATGTTTAGACACAGAACCAATTTGTAGACTCATCTGGTTCCTGGGTTTACACACAGTAGTAGGCTTGCAAGATTTGTTGCCAAATTGTATGTACTTTTCCTCCTGTTTTCTACTAAACCATGCACCTTTTACTAGACTTTAGGTTATTCCCATCTTTCAGCGCTTCCTGAACTGGGAAATCTTATGTTCCTGGCTGTTCAATAATACTCCACCCTCCCCGTATAGGATATAGGCACAGTACAGTATACAGAGTCTGTCCTGAAAGTAGTCTGACTGGATTTTTCCCGCACAGACTGCCCGCGGCTTCTGCGCCTGGGGTTGGTGGAGGGTGGTGCAAGGAAGGCTGGGAGCCAGCCACACAGTTGGTTCTCAGCTATCGAGTGTAAATCGCTCGTCACCATAACCTCTGCAAGTGCACTCGTCACGCTGCGTCATGGTTCGTCTGTTGAAACAGTGCGCTATGCCACCAAATTTTGTGTTAGGCTTGACAAAACCGGGAAAGAGACTCACGATATGATCAAGACGGCTTACGGTGATAACGCCATGGGCAGTTTGGGTGTTTTTTGATTGACACAAGCTGTTTCGGGAGGGGAGAGAGGAAGTTGAAGACAACGCATGTTCAGGACGACCTTCGAGCACCATAACAGATGAAAATGTGGCAAGAGTGAAGAATTTTTTGGACAATGACTGCAGAGTAAGGTTTTTACATGGAGATCCTTTAACAGCTGAGAAAACGCATCGTCCGTGTCCGCCCAGCGATCGCTAACTCCTGGCGGCTCCATCACGACAATGTGCCGCGCCACACAGCCTTCCACGTGCTGGCGTACCTGGCCCAACACAACATCGCAACCCTGCCTCAGCCACCCTTCAGTCCCTACATTGCCCCAGCAGACTTTTTCCTCTTCCCCCACCTCAAAACCACCCTAAAAGGACATCGCCATGGCTCCGTGGAAGCGTTGCAACAGACCGTGACGAGGGAGCTCGACAGCATTCCGGTGGCCGCCTTCCAGAAAGCGTACGAGGGTAGGAAATCCAGATGACAGCGGTGTGTGGATGCAGAAGAGTCCAACTTTGTAGAATATTGAGCGTATGTTTCTTTTCTGTCAATATTTTTTATTAATTGACTCAGTTCGACTACTTTTAGGACAGACCCTGTATATGTTAAGTTTTGCAAGAAATTAAATTTGGCTACTCCCATACTGTTTCAATTTTAAACACATGCAACATTATGTAACAGATGGTCTCCATCACCATGCTCACATTCCAATATTACGCAAAGTACTGTTTTTTCGCCTCTAAATATTTTGAACCTAAATAACAGTAGATGTCTACCGTAAGTTGTTAAGGTGAATACATCACCCAGACTGTTTTATTTAAGATTGGCAAGTATTTCAGATCTAAAACACACCTTTTCCTGACACTGTCACACAATAGGGATCACTGCACTTTATATGTATGGTTAGAGCAAAAGCTGTCATGTTGAGGGTATAGATGACTGATGGGGCTTTGTACAGGAGGGGTATAAGAGGTTTTCTGGAGCTGATATCAGCATTCAAAAGAGTAAATGCAAGAATATTTGCTACTGAAGACCATGCATATCTTCATTTAAACTGAGGCAAGGGAAGCTTCCAATTACCACATGTTTGCCTGTGCCATTACCATTGATTGGTACCACAATAACAACAATAAACAAGGAAGAATCTTTCGCAAGATTATTTATAATGGGTTGTACAAGGTATAGGGAGAAAAGCACTGCTGGAAGCAATTCACAAGTCAACCACTTAATGTGGAAAATATTCATTTACACATACTGTCTACTGGGTGGGAGGGGTATGAGTAGCAGTCAGCAATATATGATTCCCCAAGTTAGGAAGTGCAGAAAGATGTGAAAAACATATACAGTAATAAAAGGCTACTAGGATGGGTCTGAATAATCAAAACTAAGTTGCTGAGATATCAGAGGGAAAGATCATGATAGAGATTGCATAGTGAGTGCTTATTTGGTTATAGGAAAGACATGTCACCACTTAAGTAATGCACACTATAATTCCATAGAAGGACAAAAAGGTTGATTCGAAAGGTGAGATTGTATGGATGCATTAGAGGATATTTAATGCCAGACTGTAAGTACAAGACCGAATAGTTTTCAATAAAGAAAACAGACTGTATTAAAGGAATCAGTGAAACCGTAAATAAAATCTGTACAAAGACACCTCAAATCTAACGTGTACTGAATTATGACCAGTTATGAAGATTGCCAAACGTATGTTACTTACCATAGAGATACATGCATTACATTAGTTTTCAGAGGACTCACTCATTGATTATAAATATAAACACATGATTTGGCAGCAATAACTAAAAAAAAAAAAAAAAAAAAACTTGGAAGGAAAGCAACTGAAAAGTGCTTACAATGGTAACAACATCTATAAGTAGCACATAACTTGGGACTTGTGGAATGCCTAATACTTCACCAACTATGTGAAATGGCATTCATAAATTATGAAAGCAAACCTTGCACTTGTGGGAAATTTCTAGGAAGTGAAAGAATTACTGAAGGTAAATAAGACAAATTTCTGAGAAAAAAAGAATTAAAACAATCATTCAGAAAATTGGTGGACTAGATGAAATTTGGAAAGCTACTGAATAAATTAAAACGGTTGACAGACATGGAAATCCCAATCTACCTCCTGCTGGTCAATGACTGTTGTTCACCACTACACAACTCTTACATTGAACTTCTGTGCTTCTTACTTATAAATGCTCCAAGCACCACATTTTTTAAAAGGAAAGAAAGAAGAAAAGAAAGAAAGGAAGGAAGAAAGAAAGAAAGAAAGAAAGAAAGGAGCTGTTTTAAAATTCATAGCTTTCTTCACTGAAACATTCTCTGTACATTAAAATACAGTACTTATACAAAGAAGCATCAAAGTGGAAAGGAAAAAAATAAATTCAAGCATATATTAGTAAACGAACCCTTGACACTCAGCGCAATGACAGGTTGGGATTATTCATTAAAGTGATACGTTATTATATGAGGACGCAACTTTTAAACTCTGCATGCAAAACATTGTGGTAACCGGGAAACCCACCCTCTCGAAGAGTAGTTTTTAGATTATTCACAAACAGTCCACCACAAAACACACTCATTATACTTGTCTTAAAAAACTGTCACAGTCAGTCAAACCACAAATACCTCCACAAATGTATGGCCTCTGCTAACATACAATACAGGGGGAAAGAAAAAAAAAAAAAAATCTCCAAAGAAAATTGATACCATATCTAACCAAATATAAGGCAGCTCTATAAAGCATATCCTCTTGGTAGCCATCACATTTTAAAATTACACTCAAGACATTCACTGTCATGAAATTTGAATTTCTTTGAAAGAGTTACTTTCTCATCAACACTAGGATTAAAAACACACAACAAAGGGATAAGCTAATATTGAAAAAAACACCACACACTAAAGCTAAATTATTATTTGTGCAGACATTATGACATCACATCCATTATTGCTCGTGCATATACTGTACACTCGGGAAAATGGAAATTGTAATGAGATTCATTCCACATATAACTTCTGTTATACACAAATGATTACAGTTGCAGGTCAAAGCCACAATATTACTAGCACATCGGTATTATGTGCAGTCACCATGAGCAGAAATAAGTCTGTCAAAATGCTGTGGGATGGAATCAGACACTGGATACGTTTCTGGGGTCATGTCTTCCAGGGTGCCTCTATCTGAGTTCACTATTCGTTAGTTATGATTACTAGATAAGGGTAACGGCCCAGTGGAGTGACCATATCCCATACCATGTTCAATTGGAGATATTTTGTCGATAAAGCAGGCCAAGAAAGTGATATCTGCTGTTCTACAAAGAAGGCTTGGACATTCTAGGCATTATGTGATTCGGCATTCTACTGAAACATACTGAAGGAATGTTATGACTTCAACCTCTCAAACCTCCCATATGTATCAGTCCCTGTTGAGTACCGTCAATGCTTAGCAATGATGATCACATCAGATTACCAGTAACACACATCACATCCCACCATTCGTGTGGTATGATGCTCTTCAATGCAGGCAGGATGATGACATTTACTAGGATATTGTCAAACGCTTATCTGGCAATATTGTAGTCCAAGTTAAACTAGGACTTATCAGAAAATCTGGTACCAATCCGCATGCCATTTTCTCTAGTCCTGCATCCATTGTGAGGTTTGTTGTTAATTCATTTCAGGGCTTGGGACACCTTGGTCATCAGCCGTGTGTAGTTGGATGTGTGTTGAACTTTTCTGACAATCAATTATAGCTGAGAAATTGCTGATTCTGGATTAAAGGTAACCCCCCCCCCCAGCAGAATGCTTGTTTGCAGTCCTCTGCATAGGACAATGCCATACCTGTAGCTGTGCTCCATTGTTGTGCTAACATTTGAGATACAAATACAGTTTCAATGAATGTCTTATGTGGAGTCATCAATTTTGTGGTCCACTGTTACATTTTTGAGTCATTCAGTTCTCTTCCATCCACTCCTTCAACACCCACACTACTGTAAGAAAATCCTCCTTCCCATAGGCCAACCATGGGTGCCCTTTGATGGCAACAAGGCAGAGTGATTAACACAAGTTAGGAGCTCACAGACGACAATACAGTAAGTGTCTGGCTGAAGAAGAGCCCTTTATTTATATGCCCCGCATGACCATTGATAGTGCACTGCTATGTCCAGTCATGCACACGTACTATAGTTTACATCAGTTGCATGTCACACCCCACTTTGTACCTCCCTTAAATGGCATCCTAGTCTGACACCACCTTTATAGTATTGCAATATCTATTTTCCTGCCTAATGTATTTTTCACAAGCAAGTAAGACGGAAACTTAAAAAAGGAGAGAAAAATACACAGGACATTTTCTTGAGCAATATTTATTTGCAAGATTTTGCAGTAGCCTACATCCTCAACACTGTGTATCGCCCCCTCTGGATCTGTGCAATGTACAGACATGATGCAAGATGCTTGCAGACAATTTACCTATGGAAGAGAGTCTAAGGCTGGTATTACACTATCAAAGAAGTTTGTCAAAGAAATTTTATAAAATATTTTATAAAACTGAACTTTTATAAAAGTTATACAAAGCAATAATCACACCATTACACTACATCAAATATTTTATCATAGTTCAGCAAAATGGATGAAGGACAGTTCCTTGTTCACTTGGCTGTATTGCGGTAGTTGAAATTCTGTAGTGACAATACCGGTATATAAAAGAAATGGAAAGATAAAATAAACGTCTATGGCTTAAACCATGGGGCAGGAAAGATACGAGTAAAATCTTGGTGAACGAGCTGCAGTACGAAGATTTGAAAAATTACATTATTATTAAATTATTAATAATTATGATGAAATTAATGATGGTGACGTTCGAAACAACCACTGCCCGAGCAAATAAAATTGAAACATACGAAGTAAAAAACTATGTAAGGTATTCATCGACACTAGTCATGAAATTTCGGCACAGTTATTCTATTTTCTTGAAACAGATATGACGGATGCTAAGGGTATAAACTAGCGGATGTCTAGCAAAAAATAATCCGAAATGAATTTCTGTTTTTTTTTTTTCTTCAAAGAATTCAACAAAAGACTCATTGTTGCTTCAGATTGCTTAGCAATACGTTTTGAGTGTTGTATAGCAGAATAGATTTCGTAGCTTTCATAGGGCCAAATTTATTAAGGTTTTTCTAAAAATTCAATTATTCTCATAGAAAAAAATAACTTAATTGCAGGGGTCCGGATCCTTAATTTCAATGTAATTGTATTATTCTGCTATACAACATAGTTGCATTACTTAGCTACAATTTAGTTTTTAAATGAAGTTAATATCTCTATTCTAAGTGTAGATTTCATCTGCCAAAGTAATGACAAATACTGAAAAAAAAAAATGAAACTTGAGAAAAAGTCACTTAAAGTTGAGATACACATTTAGAATAAAGTAGCTTACTTCTATTGCTCCTAAAAGCCTCCTGATGCATAGGTAGTACCTTCTTCTTGGGATTTTAGGTCAATCTTGTGCTTCCTCCTCGCCCGTAAGTATCTCCGACATTGTTTTTGCTCCGGAGTACACTGCTTCAGAGCCACAGTAAGGTGCTCCTTATCTGCAGCACCTACGCCGGACACTGTATACTTGCCGGGATTGATCCCAGCCTTCTTGAGGATGTCCAGCTCTGATGTACAGCCGTTGTTAAAGTGGCAAATACTGACCATTACTCCAAGTTGCAGGGTTTTTCGTCCTATGTACACTTCCTTAGGGCAACGTTGCCAAATCATGCGGTTGAAGGATTCTGTGTTTTCCCATGTAAGCATTTTGCCAGCATGTCAGGAGCAGTAAGTTTCTCATATACAGGCTTTATAATGTGTACAATTTCTAATGGCAAACCATGCTTATGTTTATAGGAATCATGCTTACCATTAGCCACTGCCCTTTGAAATGAACACCAGCTTTCAGGACCTTCTGGGCACTTGCCGTGAAGATTGAGACTATCACGGGCACTTACATGAAACAGTGTTGCCCAAATTGACTTTGACATAGCCTGTATGCTGCTGGTGTTCTACCTCAGTGCAATGCCAAAATAATTTTGCAGTTTATCAATCATTACACCCGTCAGTTTTCCCTTGCCACCAAGCTTCTTCTCAGAAGCTAGTTTTTGGAGTGCAGTACCGACTCTCTTCTGATAGTGTCCCACACACTCCAGCTTCACTATCTCTTTACCATTATATGGATTCACATCGTGGACACTTTTAAAACTTTTCGAATCCCCATCACCCAAGTACTTCACATATTCCAAATTCCTATTTGCCTTGGAACGAAGGAAGATTCTAGCACCACCCACAGGTTCCATACTAGGAGAAGAACCCTCGTAGTTAGCATCACATTTATGTTTGTGTTCCACTTCCCAAGCCTGGAAAGCAGGAGAATGTTTATCCCATTTCATGTGTTTCTTGCAGCCAGCACAATTCGTTGTTAATATTTCAGTATCAATTACCTTACCAGTGTCGATTGATATAGCTGTCACCACACCTAAAGACGATGTAAACCCACGACTATGCCATGATCCATCAACTGACACCCCACATTCCCCACCAGTAGTTTCTCTAACTTTCTGTGCAGCCGACTGCGTACTTTCTTCAGCTACTTCGGTGACGATGTTACTAAAAAAATTAACATGTCTCTGAAATGAATTTGTGGTCGGTGGTGGAGGCATATTCATTAAATAAGAGAATTTCTTAGCATCTGCCTGACCACAACCAATAGCACGCATGCTGTACACCAATCTCCTTGTTTTTTTTTAGGAACAAATGTCTTGTGTTTGATAGCCACACATCTTACATGATAATAATATAGAAATGGCCCAGCCCAATCTCTTATTAGCTACTTCGTTTATGACTAAACTACTACATGTCAAACATTCAGGGCAAGCTACAAATGAAATCATAGTCTGTAGACATTCTAAATCAAACAGAACGTTCCCAGAACAAAAATTAACATCACTAAATGCGTCAGTATTTACAATGTCTGAACCTAACCTATGTGAATCACTTTTTGGCACACGATTATTCACATTATTAGTAACACTGTTATTTTGAAATTCCGTACGTGTCTTAGCGTGTTGATTCCCCCGAAACACGCGTGATTTCCTTCTCTTTGGCGTACGAGACTTGGAGCCCATCTTTCAAAATATATAACATAAAGACCACATGTACAAAATAACTATCACTCACATGACCACATGGCAAGGAACAAATCTTTCTTCCTTTATTTAGTCAAAGAATACAACATGGTTAGTGCTACCATCTGCTGCCCACCAGTAAAACTAACTTCTGAGAATAAGAAATAAAGCGTTCAAACACATCCCGCGCTTTGAATGAAATAATATTGAATCAAGCCAGAATCGTCAAGTTGTCAAAGTGACAGCGTCTGAAACACGTGCGCACCGATCATTTAAATGTAAATAAATAAGCTAAATAACAAGAAAACATATATAAATTATACATTTCTGGAAACTAGATAAAACATACTTTCGTATGGGCCAATAAAAAAAAATCCAAAATTTTCTTTAAAATGGCTGTATGGAGAGTCGATGAGTACCTTGAGATTCGAACCCTGGTACTTTCGGTCCGGAGTCGAACGCTCTACCCGCTCTGCCAACTAGGCACACTTTCGCTTAGGTTGGTTATATGTATTAAGTACTGGTAAAGATAAAGCGGTTATTTACATTCGCTTGTAATACCATAAGTGAAAATAGCGAATTATATTATAACAACACACTACTATTCACGGCTTATTTCAGCCTATTTAACTATTTAATTCCTCTTTTTGTCTTGAAATGTGCGCCCTCTATGTGCAGCACTTCTAGTCTCGGTTATTTTTACCTACACTTTCTCTCTTTATGTCTTACATTGTATACCATTCATTATGTAACATTTAATGCATTTCAAACTCTGATATGAGCATCTTTGTTGTGGTAATATCCCAGCTTTTATGATCCGCCATTTTGGTTTGAATCTTTTATCAAAGATACCATGATGCTCATACATTTTACAAAATAAATTTTATAAAACCACCTTTTATAAAAGATTTCCCCATTACACTGTCATATCTTTTATAAAAGATCTTTTATCAAAGATCTTTGACAAATTTATTTGATAGTGTAATACTGGCCTAAACCAAGTTGTGTGGTTCTGATGGAATTCTGAACTGTTTGTGAGGTTGCGGATATTGTATGTATGACATATTAAAACTTTCGAGCCTGCTGAGCATAATATATAATAATAAAACACCAATGTAGCTTCTAAAAATATTACTGTGAATACATTTTTAATTTAAGCTGATGGATTGGAATCTGGGCTAGTCATAGGAAACAACAACAACAACAAACATTTTAAATTGTGACTTTTTTGAATATGTCGTTATGGTCCTTATTCAGGATGATGTCACTTTTACTGACAACATTTTTATTTCATATGTTTAATACAAAGCAAGGTTAATGATTCTTTACCAAATCGTAAGTATTTCCGACTGCTGTAGGAATGTTTACTGTGCTTGTAAATAGAAGTTCATTTCAATAAATAACGAGACCTCTCGCGAGCATAAATTTATTTGAGTAATACACATATTTAAACCCACTGAGATCACCTTGATAACTTGCAGTTATTTTCATCCACATACCCCTGGAATTTAAGAATATATTCCACTAAAAATATATATATCCTGCCATAGAAGAGAATAGTGTGAAGTGCCTGAAACCAGGAAATGATAGCTTGGATAAAATCTCACCTTTTCCGAATTGCCTTTCAACTCGGGCTTCTACAAAGTTAGAGAAAAGAAGTGTCAAGTGCCTGAAGCCAGGACAAGATGCTTGGAAATTTTGTCTACCTTTAAAAAAATTGTCATCAAACGCGGGAGCTTCTCCGAAGATCGGAGATGAAAATTACAGCTCAACTGGCTAGATTGCTGCTAATCTTTAAAGTCAGTGTACCAAACCCAATATCAATTCCATGAATGATTCCTGCTTGGACAGCAAGAGATTTGGGTTTAAATCTAGACTGTGGTCACATTTTCCTTACTCAACATATATGCCCACTCTATGGGGAGTTTTTCCCTACAGTAATTTCTAGGATTCGAAAATCCCTAATCAGGTTCAGATTTCGATGCAAAGGTGGCTCTGTGTGTCGTCTGGGAGATCACGAGATCTCTATGTCGATCCAGAAGTCGCTGCAATAGCGCTTCTCCAACTAAGACACAGAAATGCAAACATGATTGTGGCATGGCCCGTAGAGGTGCAAGCGCTTAGCACCCCTGTCCGTACAGCAGGAGATTCAGGTTCGAATCCAGATTTCTGTCACATTTACAAGTCTTGCTTGACAGATATGTCAGCAACTTGATGAAGGAGATTGATAAATTCTTGGACCAGACATGTGCTCACCAAGAGTATTTCTTAACTTGAAGGAAATCTTCGGAATTATCACCCCAATACAGCCTTAACGGGTTATTAATCTCTTGGGAGTTATGATTTAATTTTGTGCGCATGAGGAGGTACTGTTGTTAGCATCTTCTTCTTTTTCTTTTATGACCGCATAGGATCTCTGTAGTCAGTCCATCGTTCAGATCTTCATTGAAGGGATTGTTCAGGCTTTGCGTTCCTCCCAGTACTTCTTAAGACGGTTTGATTGTCGTGCCCTTTCCTCAGATGAAAATGTGCATGTTGTGGGTTTGTTTCTTGTGAGGGGAAAGCAAGTTTTTGTATTCTTGAGCCTTGCATTCAACTTTATCTTATTTGTGGTATCGTCCATAATACAGGGTATATACCTATAGAATTGATTAATATAGTCTTGGAATAAAATTAGAGAAGGCATAATTTACTTTAGCTTAAAAATCTCGGTCACAATCTATACATTCCTCGCAGCTGACTGAGAGAAACATAAGACGATTTTCAGCGTTTAAACATCTGCAAAATGAGCTACGGACCAGAGGCACTAAAACTAGCGGGAGGAAGGAAGAATTAATACAGCAGTAATAACAAAATTCTAACACTCTTTATTATTCAGCATGCTTTCTCCTAAATATTACAATTACTTGAGTATTGTAGGCCTATATTGATAAATATATCTCCATAAGACTTAAATCATAAATAGAGATTTACATATTCACTTGCTCCCCTTGCTCATAGACTGCGATTCATGTCTTTTCTTAGGTTGATAGCTTACATGAAACTGTCGTGTTTTAAGGTAAACATAATCAAAGAAAGTTGATACCGGTAATGTATACCTAGAAAATTCATTGCAACGTTTGGTTCTTATGTTATTTAGTCAATTTCTCAATAAGAATCGTTCCCTTACCCCTTGGAAATGACTTAGGGGTACAATGTTTAAAAAGTTTGAGAATCCCTGCTTTAGGGCCATGAACTGTTTCCATTCTTCTATGTCTCAAGAATGTAGAAGTCAGTCACTATCACATTCTCCGTCGGGCAGATGGAAGTTGACGATTAATTCTGATTTCAAGAAACCAACCATAGTACGTTTGTGACTTAATGTTGCGACATTTATTCTTGAAGTACGGTATTTGTCAGAGTATTGAGCCACAAATGTTACATTCACTTCTTCGTGTATACTGACGATTTCTTCCCGAACTTCAATGGAGATGATTTCTGCAGATTCGGATATTGTAGGCTTATCGTGGTAATCCGGCAATTTTCTTGTGTATGGCCTCTTCCTTTTTTTTTTTTTTTTGTTGTGTTCGTACTCCACAGAAAAAGCGATGGAACAGCGCCCAGTTTTAATCTTGCTCTCTCACCTTGAAATACAAACGCAGAAATTCAGTGGTTGTTATTGAAATGTCTTATCAGTTTATAGGTACAAAATAGGAATTATTTCCCTTTGTACATCACACCTACCCAACACAGTTTTCGTGAAGTCATCGGGTCGAAAATGATGGGAACAGTCGGTCAGATTTCTCTCACCGAAATTTTTCCTTCTAATAGCATGCAACCATTTCTTCCTCATTTCTTTATCTTGTGGAAATTGGTGAAACGAAAACGGGCTTCCCTGATTTTTGCAAAGAAGAACACGGCAATAGCTCAGCATAGTCACGAAAATAACAATTTAAACCACTTAAATTCGTGGATATTAGCGGCATGAGAACACAGGAGACAACTGAAGAGCGCCTTGCGCTTACCCAGTACAACAGCAGTGTGCTCTATCGGTGCTAGTTCTATACATCCCTATTGGCGATGAATGGTTGATATTCATTAGAAGAGGTTCTTGGACAGATGAGTTCCACCTGAGTAGGTATCTGCAGTAGGTTTAGACACTTGTTGACTGTACTGAATGACAGTACCAGAGTCATGAGGAGATGATGATCAGAAGACCCATTTGCCAAGTAGCACGTGGAAGGGCACTTACATTTCGTCAAAGAGATAGCAGCTTACCGTTTTATTTCATAGACGATTGGTAGATGACCTGTATACAACTGGAAAAACCACACTCAGGATGGCAACTTCAGTCCAAGAATTCAATTATTGTATCCCAATCATTAAGCATGCCTTAGACCAAGGCTGCCGTTTTAATGAATTTTATCCAATTTAGCAGATTTTTGAATGTTGAAATGGATTCATTGATTTTATTTGCAGATTTTCAGGATTTGAAAAATTTAATTAATTCTTTATTTAATTATCTATTCCATGGATATCCTCTGGGATGGGACGCAGCACTCACAGTGAACACTTTGGACATTATGACGAAAAGTTCGCTTACTCATCACAAGAAGACCTTTACTGCAGGCAGTACTATATATGCAAGCAGCCGCTTAGGAGGTGAGATTCGTCTCCAGTCATAGAAACAATGAGGTATATATTTCACTGGCCCGTTTGGCTTAATTCCAGCTCTCTTTATGGTTTTGAGTTTGTGGCCGAAAATGGAAAAATATAGTGATGTTAGGCAATCGGCACCATTCTGGGCCAATTTGACAATACTCCAACTGTCCTAGTGGCCACATGGTTGCACGGTCAGGTACATAAATATATTGCATTGCGAGTAGGTACTATGATATAATGTGATCGGCACCATTCTTGATCCATTTAATGGAGCTCCCACAGTACCTACAGTTCCAATTTCAAGGCTAGGAATGGTACAGTAAAATATGATGCTTATGCACTCAGAATCGCGTTCGGACCCATTTGATGAGATTTCCCGTTGTGTGCAGAATAAAATATTGCAATGTTACAAGATAGGTGCCAATCCCAATCCATTTGATAATTCTGCTGTCCTAATGGCAGTCACAAGTTCGCAGTCAATTAGGCTACGTGAAAAGCGCGATATGGTTCGACGTTCAGACCATTGCATATAACATCTCCTTATGTTGAAGTAATGAGTCGTAGGATGTCGAGCAGATCACTGGCCTATTTTAGGATGCCATTTCGGCGGGTAGACATTAGAAGTAGGCACCTCATATTTTGTATTATAGGGGCAGAATCAAATTAATATCGTGAAAGGGAACATTTTACTTTCAAAATACTAATTACCAGTATACAGGTTTTCAAAATCGGAGCGTTTCTCAAATTTGTAAATTTTTTATGCCACATATATCCGATGGAACCAAAGTGGAAATTAAAATTCAAAATATCATGTCACTTTGAGTTACTACTCAAGCAGCATTATCATGTGTAAATAAACCATTTTCCCAAAATATCATAATATTTAACCCTCTCAGTGCCACGCGCCGATCAGATCGGCTCTCTCTGCTCGTCCCAAAAGTGCCAAAGCTGATTGAATCGGCGCGCTGTTTGTCTTATATTTGTAGATTTCTCTAGGCATATGTCCGTGATTATTTCATACAGTTAGAAAGGTGAGGTTGCAAGCTTGCCTGTGCTGTGTTTATTTTTTTCTTCGAAGTCCGATACGCGATTGGTTTGAGTTTGTATTCACGCCCTCCCTTTGCGCTCCCCAAATCACGCACATTCCCGCGAAAATTGCGGTGCAGTTGTTTTCTTCTTGTTGATGTTTTCTGCCTACATATGTATCTAAGAACTTTCTACAGCTGGAAGCGTAGTGTTTCTTCGAATATGACACTTAGGTGTCCTTAATTTCGGCTCAAAACTGATTTTTTACACACAAAAAAAAATGAGACATTGAACAATTATCAGAATAACCTCAATTAAAAAGGTTTAGATGCCATATTTACTTTTATGAGCATAATGTATGAAAGAAGGAGGTATTGGTTATAATGCAAAGCAAAAATAATGATTCTATCATTGGAAATGTGGTATTTATGATTTTTTTCAAATAGGCTGGATGACCATTGAAAATGACTTGGCATTCTTGGCAAGTATTTCAGGAAATGGCTTGGCACTAAGAGGGTTAAACAAGGAAGGAAGCTTGTTGTTTTACGTGGCCGTTAATCATGCGATCATCAGCCACGGGACCTCGTTTTTACAGGATATGGATTTCACTTCGAAAATCTCACTTGTATTGACCGAGAATCAAACATTGTCCACAAAACAAATGCTGAAACATACAATAGAAAAATAAACGTGTGATTACATGGCTTTTCTTATGGAAATTAACCATAACAGTATTTTATTAACTATGAAGACGAGAGATAAAACATTCTGTTTAAAGAAACAATATGCTTAGAAATTCAACATTTTGGTAACGAACACAAATTTGTGATTTTTTTCATTCATATTTTCTTCCTTTGCAAATTTCTCATTTAAACAGATTTTTCAGGCACTTGACCAGTATTTGAAATTTATATTAGAGACAGCCCCGACTAGACCAATTCACTTTTTGAAACTCTGGGTACATTAAACATGCATTAAACCGTGATCACTATCAACATTTATTTTGCTGGTCATGTAGTAACACATCATCAAAAAATAATGTAGAAAGCTGTAATATGGGAGTCACATCAAAGATACAACAGTAATAGAGAATAACCATGTAGACAAAGAAAATAAATCAGAAGCACCAATTATAAAACAGGCAATGTCCTGAACTTAGTGTGATAGAAGAGTTTGAAGAAGATGTAATAATAATAAAAAATAATATAACGTTATTGGTTTAACGTCCCTTTTAACTACAGCGGCTTTTGGAGACGCTAGGATGCCGGAATTTTGCCCCAACATGCCAGTAAATCTACTAACACGGCTCCCTCGCATTTGTGCACCCTCAAATGCCAACTGACTGGGCCAGGATTCGATCCTGCAACCTTGGACACAGCTGGTGAGAAAGCTACCGCTGTGCCATGCAGCCAGTGAGACGATGTAAACACACACATCAAAGGTAGATACCATAAAAAGAGTCTACAGAGTTTAAGTGCACCGAGACCCAAGAAATGTACAGTATATGATAAATTTTCTGCATATTAGTCAATAGTTCAAGCAGCAAATGCAATGTGTAAGGAAAATAAAGCAAGCAGAAGAGTGCAAGATGGTAATAAGAATAACATTTTTACAATGGAAAGAACTCAAAAGGATAGATGCCCTCAAGACTAAAACCTGAATCTTCGCTTGTTTTTAAGGTGGGTACAATAGCCAATACGCCACAGCCACTGTTAGAAGATACACCATTCTCTCTGTTTACCTATGATAACACTCACCAAGAAACTGGTAGGAGAAGCCATTTCTTGTATTCATTGATAACATTGCCAGGAAATCAACTTAACTCAAGTGCTCTCCAGGAGGAACTGGATGGGGAGGGGGATGAGAAAGTGATCAAGCAACAAGCCAAAAATTGTGGTCATACCCATATGAAGCGAATGACATCAACTCTCTCATAAAACAACTGGGCACATTATACTGTATACTAAAATTACATTTGTATACTTCACATCTTGAATGAAAATATATGGGCACAAACAAAAATTTGAGTGAATTGAATAAGGGTATTGTTGTGGTCAGATGACTGGGATACCAAACCTTGAAGGACACTCAACAGCTAAGGTGTGTGCTGTACCTACTGGCAGCGGCCCAAAGATGGAAAAACTACCAACAACTGACAGGAGCAGAAAACCAAAAACCACCAGGACAAAGTTAGGTATGGACCAGTAGACGTGACACAAATTACAGGGTTGATGACAATGACTTGGCACAAACCTTTCAAGCTTTGAAAATATGAATCTACGCCTCACAACTTCTGCTGATGTATACCTGTATCCATGAAATAGGAAACAATTTACTTTTAAGTCAAATATTTTTCAACAACAACGTGGAGTCCTATAAGAGTAATAAAAATACAATAAAATAATAATAATATAAAAAAGAAACTTCTTGAATTATTCAACTAACACATTAAGAGAAGGCATCAAAATACAATTTGACTCAAATTTTGCAACCTTTGACAAATGGGAGTCTCCCGAGCCTTGTTGATCATCTGATGGATTTTTCTATCAATGTAATGTATCAATATTCTTATGAGTGGGTTTATGCAGGAAATGTGTTTTGGTAATAAATTTGAGTCACATATTACACCTGGGCTGCCTTAATATTTCACATAACAGTTCTCATTTACATTGGCAAACCTTGAACAAATGAAGAATGCAAAATGCTAGACATTGGCCCAAAAAGAGAATAGTACTTCAAAACATCTGAGGCTACTTGGCATGCATAAGCTTTTGTGTTGTCAAAGAACCAATTTCTGTTGCTACCGAGTGTGTGTGCGCCATTGTGTACTGTATTTCATGTCACTTCTACATTAATTCTGCATCACAACTGCGATACTATGCAAAGCCTATTTTTTTTAAATCCCTCACACAATTTGTGCCAAGGAGTGCAGTTAAGTAGTCAGTTAGTATGAATGATTTGTCGTAGGCATATTTGCATAACCATGCTATTAATATGGTAGATACTGAATACTCATTGCCATTTGAAGGAAAAAGCAAAATAAGCAATTCAGAAGATAATTAAAATGTGAATTTACAAAGCAGAATAGCAAACCCTGAATGTAGTAGTCAACTGTGGATATATAGCTGTCATTGTCACAGTGCTTGCAAGCACAGCGTAGCCTACATTACACCAAACTGTCATGTGAAATGTTAAGAGGGCAGGGGTATAGGGTGATTCAGCCCTTGTTTTGATATAAATAAAGTGTGATGGCTGCATGGACTGTCACATCTGTCAAGACCTGCCTCTTGAGTAGAGGCTGTAGGATGGATCTGGTGTGCATTTCACCTTCAGAATGAATACACCACTCAGCATGAAGGACTCCGAACTTAGAAAGGTAGGAAGCTGCCTGAACACTTGTACAATGATCTTGTCTTGACTCCACCAAAAATGTACACTGGTTGCACTCAAGTTTGTCACACAGTTGGTCATGGGTGAGCATAGTGCACACCATTGGAATTATTGCACTTATAATAATTGATATCTCTCTTGTATTGTTTGCTAGAAATCTCCATAGTAACAGTGCAATAGATGCACACATCAGTTACTGACATTACTGCAACCGCAGAAGCTCACCAATATAACATTTTGTCCACAGTTGAATATTCTGTATCATTGAACGTGTCCTGCAATGTTTCACACCTCCTGATATTCCTCTAGGCCCTAGTTGCTTTGCCATTGAACCAGAGTGCACACTGTAAAACAAGAACGGTTGTGCTGCATCAGTCACAGGAGTAGTGAGTCAAGCAGACTTATGATGTACTGTAATGCTCATGCAACTGGTGTGATGATAGTGCCATGTGATTGGCTGAGGTGTGAATGTGAATACGAATGCATGTTGGAATGTTTTCTTTTATGTTTGGAGCTGGCCTCCTTTGTTAACATTTATTTTTCTGATAAGTGGCAATTACCTTGGTCGGTGTAAATACGGTGGTTTGAAGCCTGGAATATTTTGGGCAGTGTAACATTTAAGTTGATCTATTAGCTGTCAATCAAACGTATGTGCTATTTGATCCTTAGGCACAGTCTTATCACTCTTCTTTTGTATTTTCTTCTGACTTTCTTTATTTAATATCTTTGGTTTATTTGTTTTGCTTTGCATTCCTTCACTTGTGTATGTTTTGTGGCCATATGTGCCAGAATTGGAGTACCGGTATAGGAACAGGGTTGATAGATTCAAGGAAGTCTTAGGATTTTATATTTTGTGCTCAGTAATCCTACGGTGTATTCGACATTCAGAGTCTTGTTTTGGTGGGAAATGGTAGTTGTGGCCTCTAACCCCATGAACATTGTTACTATTTATTAGCCTACTTTTCACATTTTGCAAAAATGAGGAAAAAGTAGTCTTATGAGATCGATCCGGGAAAATGTGTGTGTCTGTCTGTCCTTCTGTCTGTCTGGCTGTGTGTGTCCCCCCCCCCCCCCCCATCAACTCATAAACGGCTGCAGCAATCAAAACCAAATTTAGTATGAGTAAAGATGTGCACCGGAATAGCTCACGTCCATATTTGAAAATGATGTCAGCGCTACCAACTGCGGAAAAAACGCACTAGAAATTTGAGCTCCATCTTGGATATCTTGCAAGGTATGCATGGGAGCTATTCCAAAATTGGCACACATGTAGATAATACTATTTTAGTTTAATTTCCAGGAGGCCAACCATGACAGTATTGCCAAAATAATTTTAAGCCTTATGATAGGTCCAATGTTTAAATGCATATAACTTCTACACTATCAACTGGATTTCAACCAAATTTTGTATGTAATATCTGTACATAAACAGATATGACTGAGCATATTCTTAAGAGCCAACAGGGCTGCCAACTGTTAATAATTGCTCTCTCTATTTTTTTAAATCCAAATACCAATATATCAGAAAGTATGAAAGCCAACAGCTTTAAACTATGCACACGTATATTCTGACATTTTAGATTAATTTGGAGTAACTTATATACGTCAGTTCTACCAACATGATTATAAGCCTGCTGATAGTACTAATTTTTAAATACATGTAACTTCTATACTATCAGTTGGATTTCAACCAAATTTCGTATGTGCAATGTGTACCATAACAGATATGACTATAAGTATTGTTAAGAGCAATCAGGGCTGCCAACTGTTAATAAATGCTGTCTATATTCTTTTTACCCTAATATCAATATATCAGAAAGTATGCAACCCAACAGCTCTATACTTTGCACACGTATAGCACCTGACATTCTAGATTAATTTGGAGTAATTAATACAAGGCGGTGCTGCCAACATGATTCTATGCCTGCTGATACGCCCAATTTTAAAATACATGTAACTTCTATACTAACAAATGGATTTCATCCAAAATTGGCACAACAAGATATCATAATAATTCAGATTATTTCTGACCAGCACACGCATGGTATTGTTGGCAACATGCTTTTACGCGTGCTGATAGATCCAGTGTCTAACTGCATGTAACGTCCATTGGACTTCAACCAAATTTTGTATTCTGTACCTTAAGAGGTGGAACTAAGAATATATTCAGTCACCAGGGCTGCCAACTGTAGTGCTCTATTAGGCTACATTATACCAGGTATATTTTGAACTAATTAGATATTTCGATATTACCAACTTAATTTCGTCATTATTCTAGATAGGTGCATATACTGTAGAATAATCATTGGCATGAAAAGTAGGCTGTATAGTTCTTCACGGAACTTCTTGTTTTTATTGTGAGATTAGTTACCCGAGTCTACCATGGGGTGCGATTTATATTTTGTAATAATTTAATTTTAGGATTTCTATTCTTCTACACACATTTTTGAGGATATAGCATCTGGAGATAAGCCAGTAATTAAGAAGTGTTTGCAAAATACTGTAATCTTTCAATGACCAATGCTGGGCTGCGACCCAGTTCACTTAATGAGTTCAAGTAATCTCTTCTGTCAAGTGTCATATTTATGTTGATGAATCTATAATAAAATGCATCACACTTGACCTCCCAGTAACATGCATTTAGACAACTCCCATCAAGTTTAAAGTTTGGGTGGGAAGTTTCGTCCTTTGTATTATTCTTGTTTCTTCTGGGGTTGTCTGCTAAGTATTATGCTTGGTGACTCATTATTCAGATTTTGACTGGTCTTGCTTTGGTGTTTCCAGTTTGAATAACTTTGCCTTGGTAATATTGTCCATCATGGCTAGCATTGCAATATGGAAATAAAAATTCACCTGTAAATCTGTTCTTATATAAAATCTACTTATAACTGTACCCACCTGTTAATAAATGTAACAATATAAGAAGTTCTATTGGCTTATTATCCCTTCGCAACTTGTTTACCTTTTTTTTTTTTCATATTTGCAAACTCATTATTTTTTTGTAACATTATCAAACAATCAGCATCTACTGTGTGGAAGTAACAAAAACATTTCCAGGAACCAAGGAATAATGTCTTATATTTAGGTAAATATGGCACAATTTTTAAGCTCATGGTTTTTATTTTATTTATCGTATGGCTTTTAGTGTTGGGAGTGTCCGAGGACATGTCCGACTCGCCTGAGTCTGTTGGTGCTTCCAGCGGACACCCTTAGGGTGAGCTACAAGTTCCGTTCAATTTCAAGTGGTTCCAACTTTCCCTACCAGATATCAATAATACCTAGTGGTGAACGTTGGAACTTTGATAGAGCGTTCCAACGAAATCTAACCTAACAATTTATCTTCACACATGTTTAGTCTGTGGAAGGATCTTTCACATGCCATAAATCTATGACATGGGACCGCCGGCTTTACTTTCCCTCCAAAGGAGGGCATACTGAAGGATTTTTAACGCTCTTAAAAAATCCGACGACTTGGCCGGGTTTGAACCCACTATCTTGGGCATAGCAGTTCAGCATGCTACCAACTATGCCACCGAAGCCCAAGGATCTAGAAATAGTATGTGCCTTTGATCTTGTAAGCTTTTATCAAAGAAATAGTAAAACAGCAGAATGACTGTCTTTCAAATGTTCACAACAAAAGGTTACCAAAAAAAATTTGGAGATCCCAAACATTCTACATTGTGCCCAAAATCCAGCCACTGTTTATCTTAGTCTATATTTTAAAATCTTATGGCTTAAACAGGATGTTCCCTATCAGTCCTTTTTAATGACGGAAAAACTGAAGTGTCAAAATACTAAAGACAGCAGACACTGACTTCTTGCCCTCTTGTGGATCTGAGTTCACCTGAACATGGGACTTAGTGTTTCTGGTAAGTACCGGTAATGCTATGAGTCTTATCCTGTTCTATGGTATCGATTGGATGTGAACAGGTTTAACCAATGCTCATTTGTGTATGGACCAAAAGAACAGTAGTCAAAGCTCTTAGAATTTCTTGGCAACAGTAGCAAGGGTATATCAGGAATATGAAGATTCTGGGTAAACACCAGTGGTACAGTACAGATACCACCAGCTAGTTGTGCACTTGGCTGTTCGAGCTCAGTGGTAGGAGAGGGGGTGATGGGTGGTGCGGGGATCATGTTAAATACGTGCCTGCCTGAGAACACTGACACATCTGTTTAACCAAACACTAGTGAAATGTCAGGTGTTACTGTATTCAGAAATTCAAAAATGTATTCTTTGTTTACTAAATGGTTTAATTTTGGGTTTGTGATGTTTAGAATTCCTTATTAAATCAATTTCAATTGATGACCTCACTGTTTAACCCATGTTATTCAATATTTTAATAAAACAGATTGAGACTAATAATGGAAACCCGAAATACTGTGGCATGAGCAGGTGTGCGAAAGACCTTAGTAAGGGGCAATTAGATGGTCGATTTCCGTGTTAACTAAAACCCCAATTTTATTTTATTTTATTTTTACAGACAAAACAATTTCCTACATTTTACCCCCCAGACAAACTTTCACTGGCCAATAAAACCAAGTTGCTTAGAAATTGAAATCGGCCCTCTTTCCTGAAGCTAGTAGTGTAAGTAGTTTAGTAACATCACAAGCTCGTGACAGAAGTTCCGATTAGTGTGTTCCATTGGACATTACTATGCCAGTAATGCGAGAATGGTCTAAGAAATGCCCTCCGATTGAATGGTAGGAGGCAGGTATTTTCGGTGAGCAATTCCCCTGCTATAACCACCACCATTTCCAACCTCATTATACCATTTTAGCCGAGTTACAGGCATGTAAACATGGCTGCTACAATAGATTCTCTCGCCAAGTCCGTATTTCATGGTGTTAAGTCGTTTTTATAATTCAATGAGAAGGAAATGATGCAGCAAGAATTCATCGAAGAACAATATCTGATTCATGTCAACGCCTGCCCTAATGATGCTGCTGTAACCCAACAGTGTCTTCAGCAATTTCAATGGGAATTTTTTGGAAACCCGGTGTATAGTCAAGTAACTTCAACCTCTTCCCCAAAGTGGAAAAGTGGCTAGGAGAGCAGAGGTTACAGATGAGCTTCAAATAACATTAGGGGCTATGTCTATTCACTGGCAGCTACATTCTATAAAGGGGAGATGGGAAATCTTGTCTACAGATAGGACAAATGTCTCAATCTTAATAGTGTTTGTACATAACTTTTGGTAGTAAATTCATTTTGTTATTTACAAAGGTCATTTTCAATGGACGATCCGAGGTTGAAAAAAAAACAACCCTCGTAGTATGAAGGAAGAGGAGTGGGTTGGGCAAACGTACAGCTAACTGTTGGTATCTGTAGATGGACACTCACAGATATTTCTGAAGAGAGTAGCTGATGACTGAGAAGGATGGTAATTGTGTCAACCCAATTCAACACTGGTGCTGCAAAACCTATCAGTATGTCAAGGCATTGTCCAACATAGATGGTATACAAACTTAGTTACTCTAAAACCTCTTACAAAATTAAATGAAGTGTTCATTGTTTGAAGGCCTACCTTGTAATATTTTTATATCTCAATCTAAAACCTCTACACCTTTCCACGTTAAGTAGTCACTGGCATAAGATAGTGTTCTCTAATATTTTGGCACTTCAGTTCATAACCCTAATAATTTATTCATTATTTTTTTTTCTTAAAACAATAATTCAATCAGCTAACATAGCAAATGAGAAATCTACTGAGTAAACTCTGGTGATAAGACAATGAATTCAGAAAACACAAGAATGGAAGGTAGCACACACAGGACTGTGATCTCCCCTGTTTTGAGACAAGGTTTTTCCACAAACAACTGAGTGGGTGGGTCTGGGGGGGAGGAGAAAGGGGGCAGCCACAAACAGACTAATGAAGCAGCAGAGGCACTGCAGCAACCGGTACATTACCAAACGGTGAGGTGGTGATTGGAACACCGTGCCCACTCCGGTAAGTTGGTCGCATGGTCAGAAATAGATTTTCATTAGGAGCAGAAGCAAGCCCCAGAGACAGCTTGTAACACCAATAAATAGGGGCATTTTGTCTATAGGAGCAAGAGAGAGGAACAAAATCAAACTAGAATTAAAAATTAAATTATCAATGAAGAAAAAGTAGTCAAAAAATATTAGGTAATGCTTGCAAGTTCTCGAGGAAACACCAATGTACACCATGGCATTCACTGTGAAAAAAAGAACAATAAAGACTACACTGAACTACAGAAGGACTTCAGGTAGCTCTTTTTTTAGTTAGGACACATTAAAAAAATACCTGATCAGGCCAGAGCTTCATTCCTAAGTTATACCTTCATCAGATAGGAAACATTTGTTCATTCATGTTACAGGAGATTACACCAAACATATATTTACAAAGCTAATACCAACAAAATAAAAAGGTTAGAAAAAAATACCAGAAATAGAACTGCACACTACATGCAATTACACGAAGCTCCAGCGATCAGAAGTACTTGCCTTGAACACAGCGGAAACTTATATGATGCCTTTAACCAAACTTTACAAAGTTGATTATTCCATCCATTACACGTGCACCAATGAGCACAAGCCTCCTGGCCAACGAGCCCAATGCTGGAATAATCATGTGAAACACAGTACCACTCAATCCTACATTATGACTTTCCACTAAAACAGGAAAAGTGTTTACCAACTTCTAGTTCACTCTACCACTATCTGTATATTGAGATACAAGTAATTTAAAGACCAAACCAATATAATATTTTAGATATAATAACAAGAACATTCTTAGTTTAAAATACATTAAGAAACAATGCAGAGAAAGGAAGCTAACATAAGGGTACAAGAGCTATACAACTTTCCTCTAAAATGAGGAAAAATCCCTTTAGATGGGCCCATCACTAACAAGTGCTTACCAATGCATAGTAGCTTTGTCCTATAGCCACAGTGCAGTTCTACAATGATCATCATATGAGGAGATTAAAAGGAGCTTTATTAGAAACAAGTTGTTGCAAATGATATTCATATTTGTAACAGAATTATATAAAAATAATTATAACACAATGGGAGAATGGAGGCAACATTATTAAATTAAAAATTAAAATTAAAACCCACCTGGCCACATGAGACGGTAAGAAATTTGTCCACCTAGGTCAGACCTGTCCAGGGAAAATGCTATGTTGGCAGTCGTCTGCCACGCAGGTGCCACGGCGCTTCCTTAGTGAATCGGGGGTTGTGTGAGCAAGGTGGGGGTCGAGGCATGGCTGCAAGCGAGGAAGATGTTGCGGTAGCAGAGGTAGAGAGCTGGCGGAAGGACGGGCAACGTTGTGCGTGGCGTTGAATGGGACATTAGTAATCAATAATAATCCTCTGAATCATACTGCCTGCTTTTTATTTTTTATTCTAAAAAAAAGTGACATATTAAACACAACCACTTGCCATCCGCTGGCGCTGGGGCGGGTACTACTAAATCATTAAATTCCCAGGACGGGTTGCTTCCGCCACCTACCTCTAATGTTGAACGCCTTTTTGCCATTCGCAACTTTTCTACAAGATGAGGAAATCAGAATCTCCTTCTTGCCTTGCTTGACACTTGGCTTATGACCCATTCCACTACAGCGCAGCATGTTTAGGACAGGGGTGTGGAGGCGGAGGGGAGGGAGGGACAAGTCCGTCTTCTCCTCTCTAGCAAGAGAAGGTATTGAGAGGAGAAGCTGGCAGGAGTGGCGGTGGAGCGGGGAAGAGTGGGGCTTAGCCTGCCAGGGAGCGAGCCTTGTGAGCGGCAAGCCGAGGTGCCACAGCCACCGGTGGCATGGCTGGACAGGCCTGGCCTAGATGAATGGCCCACCTAACCTCTGTCTATCCAACTCTAGAGCATGGTACTCTTCAGTTAAGAGAATATATACAATTAGTTAAACTTCTGATGAACTAAGGAGATGATATCTTGCGAGTTCTTATATGTCTGATTGAGATACATGCATTTCCATTATAGAGTCGAATAAAATTGAAATGCATGTCTTATTCCGACAAGAGTTGAGAAATTTGCAGCCATGTCCACATGTGTCATGAAAGCATGTCTGAGCCCACAGCTTGTGCAATTGTCTTCCTCTCAGCCAGGATTCATTTGGTAAATATGTAATTTTGCTCAACATTTTCATTACTTAATTTCCATTGACTCCTATTTTGTACATTACAAAATTAAACCAACCATTTTGAAGAAAAATGAACTAAAACTTTAAGAAGAATAAAACGGCAATATCATACTGACACCCTACAAACAATTGAAGAGGAATTCAAAATTTCACAATCGCGGAATTATAACAAAATCTTTAAACAACATCTGAAAAAATATGAAGCACCTACCTTATTGTTAAAAGATGAAAATGGTAAATTGGCCCACAACAACCAGGATAATGCACAAATTATGGCTAAATATTTTAAGACACTCCTAAACTGTGAAGAACCCATAGAATTTCTCCAATTGGATGTTGACACTCCAATAACAACACCACCGGAGAACATTAACCCACCCTCATTAGAAGACGTTTACATAGCACTGAATGAGATGAAGAATTTCAAAGCCCCTGGAGAAGACCAGACTTTTGCAGAGATTTGGAAGTATGCTGGAAATTCGGCAAAAATCGCTCTTCACCAACAACTAGTCAACATCTGGATTACAGGAAAATTCCCTGAACATTGGAGATCAGCTATCATCCATCCACTACATAAAAAAGGGGATAAGACAGACTCTAACAATTACCGAGGGATTTCACTCCTGGATGTTACCTATACAAATTTTTCTCGAATTCTTCTCAATAGAATTAAAGTACAACTTGAAAATGAATTAGGAGAATATCAAGGAGGTTTCAGGCCCTGGAGAGGTTGCCCAGATCAAATTATGAGCCTAAAATTGATAATGGATTATAATAGAAAAAGGAATAGAGATATGGTGATAACATTTATCGACTTTAAAAAAGCATATGATTGTATTCATAGAGAATCTGTATTAAAAATTCTAAGACACATGGGATTACACCCCAAATTGACAAATCTCATAAAACTAACTCTTACAGGCACCAAATCAAAAGTTGAATTCAGAGGTGAATTCTCTGACCCATTTGAGGTTACAACCGGTTTACGACAGGGTGATGGCTTATCACCATTACTATTTAATTGTGCATTGGAAATGGTAATGCGAGAATGGTCTAAGAAATGCCCTCCAAATATAAAAATAGGGAGAAAAATTCAAACAAACTGTCTTGGTTTTGCAGACGACATGGCATTATTGGCGAAAGATTTAGAGGAAGCCAAAACACAGATTTCAGAGCTTCAGACAATTGCAAATAAAATTGGCCTTAAGATATCATTCGAAAAAACAGAAATCATGCCACAAAAACCAACACCATTAAAGGAAATACAAATTAATGATACAAAAATTAAAATTGTAACACGATTCAAATATCTAGGAGAGCTAATAACAAACAATTTAAATGAGAAAGCGTCAATTCAAATAAGAACCAACAAGTTATCTAGGGCACAAAAATTAACATGGGAAACTTACAAAAAGAAATGCTTATCAATTAATGCAAAAATTAAACATTACAATACAGTCATAAAACCGGAAGCCACATATGCAGCAGAAACATTATTCCATCTAAATGAACATTCTAAAACCGACAGATTACAGAAGATCGAAAGGCGAATTGGAAGAACTTTTATCAATAAAGGATATAAAAAAGATGGGCAATGGCGAATAATACCTAACAATATGGTCTATAACAACCTAGAACCCATTACTGATACCATGCGAAAGAAAAGACTAGGATTCTTTGGGCACATCATGAGAATGCCAGATTCACGTCTTCTAAAACAACTAGAGCAGTACAATCTTGCTTCAAAAAACACAACACCTGGATGCCGATGGTTAAAAGAAATCAAAGAGGACTTAAAAGAAATTGGCCTAACAACAGAAGATGCTGCAAATAAGAAAAGTTTAACCACAGCACTAAAAAATATGACGTTTCATTTTCCACTCACAAAGAAGAAAATTCCTACAAGAATATTTTCCGCCGAAGAACGGGCAAGACGATCAATACGCATGAAGAAGTACTGGGAGGACCGCAAGGCTCGTACAGTTCCTACAAGTCGAAGAACTAATGGTTGGGTAAAGTGATCCTTTGTGGTCTCAAAAGAAGAAGAAGAAGAAGAAGAAAAGAGAAAAAATTTAGGCCTCCCCTTAACATTGTCATCCTTTAAAATTATGGTATATAAATAATTTGTAGCCAAGTTTTATCCTGGGGATTCTTTCTATTTAATTTTTTTTATTTTTTTGTTAAAATCACTCTAGTAGTTTTGACGTCAATTCATAAAAAGTAGACTGACAGGTATTTAGACTAAGACGTCAAAGTAAAAAATGGAGAGGACAACACTGACAACATAGGTTTTGCATGTAAATGGTGTTCACCATTATAGATCTTGACCACTGGGAATAAATGAAGATTCAGTCATCATTGAAATATTAGAAGCCATTTTTCAGCATTGCCTAAGTAATCTATTAATAGAATCACTTTTCAGGTGGTCAACACAAGTGTACCCAATTAAATTGGGTGAGGAATAATGATTAATTTTCTAGTGCCTGAAATAAATACATGAATCATTTATACACTTAGAGCCGGTTCAACCATCTCCGGGCATAGGACCAGGTAACTGAGATTTCCGTTTGACCATCAGTGGGATAGATAATGTTTATTGGGTGGTGTAAACTGTAAGCTTTGCTGGTCCAAAATGGCCGCTGAACGTTTGCCTTATGCGTAATTCAGATGATTTGCGGCCTTCAGTTTAATACAGCCACAAAAACAATGAACGTTCTATGTTAGAAATAGTATCTTGCATCTTCAAATAACTTATTAATATTTGAAACATTCGTCTTGTTATCATTTGGTTGTATACAACTTGTAAACAGTGCAGTAAAGGCAAGTCAGCTTGGTCTAGTAGTCAGCGATGCTGTCTGTGGATCTAAGACAAACAGGTTCGATTCCCACCTTTGGCATTTATTTTTTCTTCCCGCTCCCTTATTATTAATTGATACAGCATGAACCAAATAACACCACTTTGAATAGGTCTAGTGCATACTTTGTTTACAAGCATATTTATGTTTTCATTCAACATTTAAAAAAAAATGAAAGTTTGTCTTATTATGGATGGTTTTGTGGGCATTTTAGATATTCTCCATGAAGACGAAGATGAATATTTGATTGTTAGTATCATTGTATCTTTGAGAAGGATTTACGAAGCCTCTGCCATGACCCAGGTCAACGAAGAGGTGATGAAATATCTGGCTACAGAAATTCACGTATTTATATTTAGGCTTAAACCTCCTAGATCCTTTCTATTTCGCACAATATAATAAATCCTATTAACATAACAGTGTATTAATATGCCAATGACTAACCAGATGTGAAATGGAAGTTCTGTATGCAATAAAACAATGATTTGGAAATGCTAACTTGCTGAATCACTTTCTTCTTTTCTGTCTTTAGTCGGTTTACCCTCCAGGGTTGGCTTTTCCCTTGGACTCAGAAAGGGATCCCACCTTTACCGCCTCCAGGGCAGTGTCCTGGAGCTTGAAACATCGGGTCGGGGGATAAAACTGGGGAGGTGGGACGAGCACCTCGCCCAAACGGCCTCACCTGCAAAGTGAACAGGGGCCTTATAAGGGATGGGAAGGGATGGGAAGATTGGGAGGGATATGCAAGGAAGAGGGAAGGAGGCGGCTGTGGCCGTACGTTACGTACCGGACCCGAATTTTAAGATGGCCATGATCATGGAAATGTTATTTTGAAACTTTTGACAAATTTTAGTATAAAATGGAGAAATTTGGAAGATTGCACAACATCATGAATTTTCAACATTGCAAGGAAGGATTATGCTTGTATCAAAGTTAGAACAATGGCTACCCACGCCAAGATTTGTCCTTGCCTCGTGGAGTATAAAAGCGGGAAATCGCTTAGCAACGGGAAGAAAATGTTGTGATTGGTCAATCCAGTTTGAGGAAATGTAAGGTAGAGAGGGAATTTGGAGGCAAAAATGAAGCCCCTCATATGAGTTTTCGCTTATATCTTTATGTGGAATGGAGTAAATCTACTTCTGGAACAAAGTTTGAAGTCACTCAACAAAGATTTATGCAGTTATATGGAGTACTGGTCTCTTGCCGCGAATTTGCTAATGAGGCACCATGTTTTGTTCTAAGTGGGAGACGCGGGCGTGGTGGCTCAGCGGTCAAGCTGTGTGCCTCTCACCAAGGCGGACCGGGTTCGATTCCCGGTCAATGCATGTGAGATTTTCAAAGTGAAATGCCATGTCCTGTGGTTCGGATTCCACGTAAAAAGGAGGTCCCGTGGCTCATGATTTAGAGATTGCCGGTCACGTTAAACTACAAGCTTCCTTCCTTTCTAAGTGGGAGAGGACGCGTTTATCAGCGTGGTCTGTCGTGATATCGCTTGGAGTTGACGGACGTGTTATGAGCACAGTCCTGACCGCTAATTTATACACAGTGAGGGCGTGATTATACTAGACGGCCAGGGAGCCTTTCGCTTGGGCCATTGGAACAAACCCGTGTTCTGGTGCAGTGGGCAGTGAAGTGCATTCATCTATAAAATTGATTCCCGGTCAATGCATGTGAGATTTTCGAAGTGAAATGCCATGTCCTGTGGTTCGGATTCCACGTAAAAAGGAGGTCCCGTGGCTCATGATCTCAAGATTAACGGTCACGTTAAACTACAAGCTTCTTCATCTATAAAATTCACCTTTATGCAAATTATCTGTGAGAGAGTATAATATAACTTCAGTATACCATAGTATACATGTGCTCCGTTGATATTTTAATGAAATTACGAATCCGTAGAGCGATATTTGAGAAGAAATTGACTGTTTATACAAAAGTGATTATCTCAGAACACTAGAAGCACTTTTGCGTGTGAGCTTAACCTTCACGCTACGCAGGCAAGCAGGCAGCGAGAACAGAGATTGCACACTGCATTCCTAACATTAAAGGAGTACGAGAAAACATTGACTGTAAGTGAATACTGACATTATCTATTTCGAGATATTTCCACGGTGTTTAATATTGGAAAGTTGAGAGGAATGAGATCACGCATTGACTTGAAGAGTGTGATGATGTCGTAAGTTAATCATGCGCTGGGAATGTGATATACATTGTGAAGCTGGAATGTTAGAGCAACCATCATTTAAACGAACATTTGCAATAATGAAGAAATGCCAGCATAGTTCTGCACAATATAACTACATAATGGGAAGAAAGATTCATCGTAAATCATCGTTCACGAGAGGTCAAGGGAACCAGGGGAATACCGGTTCAAGGCTTGAAGCTTGGTTCGTTCTCGGAGCAGAGGAGTCCGGAGAGGTGGAGTTCGACGCCAGACGGCATGGTTCGACACCAGGGGATGGAGTTCGAGGTTTGACGAGGCAGTATTCTTGGAGGAAGAAGATGATGGAGGATGGTAATCCAGAGTGGAGAATACTGTTTGATACAGTATTTTCCGCCATTCTATTTCGCCGAGAATCATCTAAGGTAGAGAGAAGATCATTTACGTAGTTTGTTGAGTAGAATTGCAGTAGATAGCTACTTTGGAGCATCAACCATTTCAACATTATTTATAAATTTATATTTCAGTGGATTTAATGTAGAATTTTAGGATTATCCACGAGTTGGATTCTTTCGTCAGTTTCATCATTTTAGAATTTCATCTGCGTTGCGGATTTTTATTTTCATCTTTGGATTTCGATTTTTGGAATAATGAATTTAAGAATGGTTTCTTAAATGGCATTATTATTTTTCGATTTTGATATTATCATTGGGAATTTTAATGTAAGAAGAATATTATATTTAGGAAGAAGATTCATCGACTATAAAACATTTAATTTGATTTAATATTCAATCTCCGTCAATCAATACATTAAATAAGTGCTACACCGTACTAGTTGTGGGACATGTTTCGAACCTTAAAAACGGTCCTTCATCAGCCACAAATGGACGCCGTTAAAACATTACATATAAAAAACACTGAACAAAGTAAAAGAACATCATGCATGTACACATAGTCACTCATAAAACACAATACAGTCCAGAACAAATTAAATATAATACACATTAAAACATTAAAATCTTATTATATAGTTCATGAAACCCTGTCCATCTTTGTTTCATGATTCATGATTTATTAAATCCTGCCCACTTCAAGAGCTCCTCGCTTGGCGTGGCACACAATGAGACATTGTTCTTACAGTCAAAAGGTGTCATTATTTGTATTAGGACGAAACAAACACTCAAACATTCCCATTGAGCGGCTTGAGAATGAGAACTTAATTTCCAGAAAACCCTCTGTGAACAAGAAGAAAATAAAATAAAATAAAATGAATGAACGCGCAACAAGTTTTCGGCCATTAATAGTCATATGATAGAACATAACCATAATTTTTCCAAAATTGAAAACGATAAGGAAATTCTACATTTTTGCAGTAAAGGAACCAAGCTTAACATCTTGGAACAGATGGAAATAGATCTGGCTTTAAGAATTAATCCGTCACATAATTTAAATGAAATTAACTATGACAGCAATATTTATATGAATCTTTGACAAATTATGTCGCCAGCAACAAACGTTTAAAAAAACCTCCATAGTTACAAGCGGTAGGCGGGATTATACCCCCCCCCCCCCCCCTTGTTCCTTTTTCCTCCCTTCCCATGTGCTTCCCCACCCATCATTCAGCAGTGAGTTCCCGCCCCTCCATCCTCTCTGCGACCTTGGCTGACCTGACATAGTATTCAGTTCATCGCCTGGCCCTTAGCCAGCAGGCTGTTGCAAGCATTTGTAAGGTAAGATTTCTTCTTCCCGCGGCTAATCTTGTTGTTGATCAGTTGCGCGTTCATTCATTTTATTTTATTTTATTTTCTTCTTGTCCACAGAGGGTTTTCTGGAAATTAAGTTCTCATTCTCAAGCCGCTCAATGGGAATGTTTGAGTGTTTGTTTCATCCTAATACAAATAATGACACCTTTTGACTGTAAGAACAACGTCTCATTGTGTGCCACGCCAAGCGAGGAGCTCTTGAAGTGGGCAGGATTTAATAAATCATGAATCATGAAACAAAGATGGACAGGGTTTCATGAACTATATAATAAGATTTTAAAGTTTTAATGTGTATTATATTTAATTTGTTCTGGACTGTATTGTGTTTTATGAGTGACTATGTGTACATGCATGATGTTCTTTTACTTTGTTCAGTGTTTTTTATATGTAATGTTTTAGCGGCATCCATTTGTGGCTGATGAAGGACCGTTTTTAAGGTTCGAAACATGTCCCACAACTAGTGCGGTGTAGCACTTATTTAATGTATTGATTGACGGAGATTGAATATTAAATCAAATTAGTACTTTGTCAATACGGACCAAAATGACACCAAATATTCCCAAGTATAAAACATTTATCGCATGTTTTGTAATATTTTCGACGATCTATGGAAGCATATTGGCATTATTTAAAGCCAATGTTACATGTGATACATCATGATTAGGACTTGAAATATATTAAATATACAGTGGAATCTCGTTAGTACGTTTTTCAAGGGACTGAAAAATTTGGACGTCATATGCGGGAAAACGTACTACCGAAAAACGCCATACTGCATTTACAACGTATAAGAAAGAACGCGGCGAATATATGGACGTTCAATCGCCGACCTTAGTAAGTGATTGTATGCACTACTACAGTCACGACATAAATATAGGTTATCAGTAACTTACACGCAATAAATAACATAAAAATTAATTACTGTACCTCTACACTACAGTATAATACAGGGTCTTTATTTTTGCTTACAAAGCAAGGACAGTCTCGCTCTCGCGCTCCGCCAGTGACGGCTCTGTTGGCGGCGACCGCGCACGCATATGTAGGCCTACGGCTGAATACGGTGCTTAAAATCAGTAGCCTACCATGCAGTTTTACTGGCCATGATTTACAGTAGATGCTGAAAATGTTCCCCATCCGCTTCCAAACACATATAATACAGGGTCTTTCTTTATACTTGATCAGCAAGGACATTCTCGCACTCACGCTCCGCCAGTGACGGCTCTATCGCCGGCGACCGCGCACGCATATGTTTGAAGCACGGGCTTGCTTGAACCACTTCAATAAAGCGCTTTCTAGTTCAGGAAACTGTCCCTCTCGCACACGTTTCCTTTTGCCACTCACCCCTTCTTCAAATGCACGTTCAGTTTCCTTCCTTTTGCCAAGAATCGTGTTCAGTGTAGACGGAGGAATGTTCCACTTTCGCGCTATATCCACACGCTTCGAATGTATTTAATCTTCTCGTCATTAGTTATCTGCCGTACTTTCTTCTTATTCATTATGAAACACGCAATAAAATAGGTCATAACTGGACGTGAACACTAAGATCTAGAAGACAATAGTTCGGAACAGGAAGACAATAATGTGCCTACGTGAGAAATAAACAAAGGGAAGGGGTTGAAGGGCAGCGGGAGAGAGACACGTCACCTGTGTTGCGTCATAGCTATAGCCACTTCTACGCCGTCAAACACAATAAAATCATCTACACTGTCAATAACTATCAGAGAATATGAGACAATATCGCGTCGTATTTTCCAGAAGCCGAATTTTAAAATGAAATAAGAATAAAATACGGTTCACTAACAAATAGATCAACGGAGATTTGATCGTTGTAAGCGGGAATAGAGAACGTATTAAGGGGATATATCAACATGAATTTAGTAGGATAGGGACTTGAGAAAGGAGAGAAAGGGCTGCGGGAGAGACACGTCACCTGTGTTGCTTCATTGCTATAGCCACTTCTACGCCGTCAAACACAATGAAATCATCTACACTGTCAATAACTATCAGAGAATATGAGGCAATATCGCGTCGTGTTTTCCAGAAGCCGAATTTTAAAATGAAATAAGAATAAAATACGGTTCACTAACAAATAGTACAACGGAAATTTGATCGTCGTAAGCGGGAATAGAGAACGTATTAAGGGGATATATCAACATGTATTTTGTAGAATTGGGACTGGGACTTGAGAAAATCATCGCGCTAAGCGGGAAAACGTCGTAACCGAGAACGTGCTAACGAGATTCCACTGTATATTGATTCAGACTATTGAACGTCATTTAAAGAATTAAATCCTGTTATTAAACCATTTGAACATTGATAATAATTTATTATTATTTCATCGACATTTTAAATATCAGATAGAGAAGATTTTCTTCTAATTATTCGTGATAAGTCGACAATCGAGTATTCTTTTAAAACCTTTTGCAACATAAATGTTGCACTATTAACATAATTGGTGTTGACATTTAGTATTGCATTATGGCAATCGGTAAAGATAAGAGAGGTGATACGGAGATGTATGAAAATCCACAGCCTGCTTCCAGTCTCCGACCGGGTCAGGAATGGAATGAATGAAGCCTCCATCTAGCGGCGAGGATATGAACTGTGCCGGCTGCCGAGGCCTGATGCACTCCTCTGGGGCAATGATTAAATGAATGACAGGTGAAATGAAATGATAGTGGAGAGTGTTGCTGGAATGAAATTTTGACAGGGAAAAACGGAGTACCCGGAGAAAAACCTGTCTGCCTCCGTTTTGTCCAGCACAGATCTCACATGGAGTGACCGGGATTTGAACCACGGACCCAGCGGTGAGAGGCCGGCGTGCTGCCGCCTAAGCCACGGAGGCTTACGGAGATGTATATTTATTAAATATTAACGACCATTGTTTTTGATCGGAGTAACATTCAAAGTAAACCAAGAAGTTCATACCCTGTAATTAACGTCAACATAAATGAAAATATTTAGGTAATGAGAGGATTAACATACTGTGAACAGCAAAATGAAATATTATTGTAATGAAGAACTAGTGTGACAGTTCTAAGGTCAATGATAATGACAAGTACGTATTATAATTGAAGTGAGGAATTTTATTGCTATGAAAGAGAGATAGCTGTGTTGATGTTTATTAAATGAAGAGGTAATGCTTTTTAGAGCAAAGTTTCTATGTGGAACCTCAAATACGTAGTGTAATCGTATTATTGAGAAGAATATTGCAGTATAATACAGTATGTTGTAGAAAGAGTGTTGAAGATCATAATTTATTTTAATTGACCTACAGTTGATAATGAGAGAGGAGAAGTTTGGCGGAAAATGTTTTGTGAAAAGATTATAAATATTGGTTGGTTAACTTTATTCATATTATTACCATGATTTGAAATTATAGGTATGAGGTTAGCTTAATTGTTCGGCCGTATTAGACTGGAAGTGACATAAACCCATATAGATTGTAACGATGGTAATTAAAGTAACAAAACTTAATATTGGTGATGAAAATAATGAAAATAATGAGAATGGTGAGAATAATAAGTGCTAAAGAACAGTGATCAACTATCGAAGTGAATTATTAAACAAATAAACAATCGATATAATGTAAAGAGATAAGCATTAATAATAATGCAAGTAGTATGGATGAATGAAATATTTATAATAATAAATATTTTAATTTGATGATAAATATAATTAATGTGATTGCATAAATATTAATAAACATTAATACTTGTAAATATATAAATTATTTAAATAATTATTTTATAATAATTAATATTAATTTCTAAAATTATTAGCGATGTTTATAAATAATTATAAATAATTTGTAGTGAGGATGTTGGATAAACATTACGACTTGGTAATTGTTTATATTATCGACGTTTGGCAATGTTAATGCAGGATGTCATATGACAGGCCAATTATTTGAAAGTTTGTATAATTAATGTAAATAGTTTTGTGGAATTTAATGTGAATGGAAGAAGGAAAGGAATGTTGACGTGACATATTTATTAAACCAGTGATGTTTTTATTTCGAAGAGAGTGGTTTTTGAGAATTTAGTTGAGGTGTCAGAAACAGCTGTTCGATTGACAAGTGATGTCAATATAAGCTGTAGTTTGCAGTGGAATTTTACATTCAGAGGTTAATGTATAGATTAAAGGAGGTGAATGTTAAACTAAATAATATCTTAGATTATTATTAATATTGGAATTCTCATTTTTCAAACTCTGAATCGGATGATCAGTGTTTACTGTCATAAACAGCTGATCCGGGTTTACATTTGAAACAGCAGTGGATTACAAATGTCAGTGACACATTAATGAATATTTTACTTTCTTTTTTAACAAACATGTTTATTAACACATTATTTTTATTAATTTAGGATTGGAATTTTATTTGATTAACTTTTTAATTGTTTTGTTTATTCTGAATAAATATTATCGTTCGTTTTATCAACAGGCTTGAGTGATTTATTTAAATTATGGAAGGAGATTGTGTTGTGGAATGGATTCAGGTTTAGAATATTCCTTTGATATGCCCCGTTTGTCCCGAGAACCGTAAGTTTCTCGTATTCTCCTATTATTTGAGTGGTTTGCCCAGTTTTAAATATTCCATAAGACAATCGTAGGACTGGTGTACCCCCATGTAGCTTTTGTCGGTAGGATTTTCAGGTTTTTCTAGCTGGGGACCTTCAAGATTCTACAATCCAGCTGATCTTCGGATATGACGAGTGTCTTTTCATGTTTAAAGGGGTACATCTAGTAAAATGGTGTGCCCAATCTTGTGGGACTTTTCGAAAAAGCATATGGAAATGCATTCGAAATGGCTAGTTCGAGTGAATAGTTTATTTTGATATTTTAGGAAAGATTACAGTATATCTAAATAAACTCCTGAGAAAGGAAAAATAAGTTATAAAACCGAAAGATAACTTATGATCTAAGTCTATTTGTTTGATAAACCGGCTGATGACATGTCTAGTCACAGAAATATAGCGTAATGAATTAACATTATGGTATGATAATATGGCAGAATAACTCAGATAAATCGCTTAAAGATTGTTATTAAGTTAATTTAAGTGGTAGTTAGACATTAAAATTCCCAATAAAGTTGAAATTGGTTGCTCCAAAGTATTCTAGCTCTGCAGTCTGTATATTTGTTGTTATTAATGCAATGAAGGTGGAGGAAGTGTATAAGAAGTTTGCTGATGTTCAGGGGAAGATGGATTTCCTGACCAATGTTCTTGAGGGCGTTTGTACATATACTCAGAAAAGTAGATTTATGGCATGAAAAGAACCTACCACTACACTGAGTGTAGCCAAAATTTGTACGTTATTTGGTTAGAAACGCTCTATTAAGTTCCGTTCACCGCTGGGTGGCAGTGGTGTCTGGTAGCCAAAGTTGGAACTACCATACTTGAAATTGAACTTGCTGTGGAGCCTACAGGCATTCAATTGAAATGCCCTGCTATGGCCATTGGCTGCAATTCAAATATAAAAGTGTAATAGACTAAAAGAATAAAAAATGGTTAAAAAATCTGACTTGTTACAAAGTTCAATTGAAAACTTCTGCAACTTAATAATGAATTCTGTTGTACTGTTCCACCCCTTAAAACAGCAAAACTAACTACAGTATACTGTTGTACATAAGTGCATAAGGGTTATGTACGTATCCATTGAGCATAAATTTAGCCTGAGCAAGATCTGATTATGTTTGCTCGACAAACGAAACTAGCCATCCAAATAAATCTGCCATGTGTGCGAGAAGTGTTTTTTATTAAGTGTATAAATAGTATTTATTTCAGGCATTAGGAAATTAATTATTACTTCCCACACAATCTAATTGCCCCGGCTCCGTCAGGGATTTTAAAACTGACGTGAGGGTTGGAACAGGGTGCACTCAGCCTCGTGAGGACAATTGAGTAGCTGTCTGACAGTGAGACAGCGCCCCGATCACGAATACCAAGATTAACGGCCAAGGGGACCAGACGTGCTGATCACGCGTCACCCCAATATCTGCAGGCCAAATGGCTGGGCAGCGGTCGCTAGGTTGGCCTTAGCCCGTCATGGGCTGTATAGTGCAAGGTTTTTTTTTTTTGACAATCTAATTGGTTACACTCATGTTGACAGACTATAATGCGATTCTAATAATCTATTAAGATCTTGATGCTCAACACAGACAATTAATTTTCCCGGCTCCCATTCTCCAGGAATTGTTCGACTGAATGCACCCTAATTACATTCTTTGTATTCAATGCATATATAAAATATCCAATGGAGGTACCCACTAGGTAATTAGATCACAAACAAGGGGACTGCACCTCGTCATGTCCAAATTTATTGTATTTGCAGGGTTTGGCCAGAAATGAAAGTGGGGACTACAAATGGCCAAGCGTTTTTGGTGCAGGTTGGGCAAGGTATGAGATACGTATGTTAGCGTAGTTTCCAGGCAGCGGTTGGCGCAGCGGAAAGAGTAAAGAACGGTAATCCGAGGGTCGTGGGGTCGAGTCCCTATGCGGAAACTGTTTTGTCTTGTTTTTATTTTTAATTTGTACGATACACAGCAACTAAACCAAAATAATGCTCAATATATACTTAATGAAGTACTAAAGGACTTGGATTTGACTGGAATTGCTGACCTTGATGTAGAAGATCGTTCTAAATTTTGTGCTATGGTAGAGTCTTGGACCCCACCACCTAGAGTCCTTAAATGTCGGTAGCTCCTTTTGCAGGAGAGAAAGGAGAAATTATCAGCAGGGCTCAAGAGATGATGGGAACGGAAAAGAGCATCGAAGAACTAGTCATAAGCGCTCCGTAGTGGGCTTAAATCAATAATAATAATTCATATTTACATGAAACGGAAAGGCAAAGGAAAAAGGATGGCAAATAAATTACCAGGAAGAGATTGCAATTAAGGCATATACGAGAGTACCGTATATAAACATTAGATACATTAATGATTTTACAGTTTATGATTTACACGTGCTGGGGTGATATTTATCGTAAAAACAGGGAAAGCAGCAATTTTCTTGGCTTCTTGCACACCCTACAAACGCCACATTTTTAGAATTACATGGTTATTTTAAAGTTGCTATAGCAACCCGACCTGCACCAAAAATGCTATTTTTTCTTAACAATTGGCCATCTGGAGCTCCCACTTCCATTTCTGGCCAAACCCTGCATATACCATAAACGAAATCGGTAATGACGAGTAGGCGCAGTCCCCTTGTAAGACGCAAGGCCATTGGGTCAGGCTGATTTTTGGACTCTGGTAAACGAGTGGGTTTGAACCTCACCATCAGTTGTCCTATAAATAGCTTCTGTGGTTCCCCATCGTGAACTTCAGGGAAATGCTGGGATGTTACCTTCTAATACGGCATGGCTGCATTCTTCTAACTTCTTGCCTCATTTCATTTCTCCTCTGAAGAGGTTAGCATCAGGAAGCGCCCTTAAAACCCGTACATCACATAAAAATTCATCTCCCCTCTTTCCCAACCCCCTAAAAATGGGAATAATAAGGGGTGGGCAAACATGCAATTGACTAGTTTTAAACTCTTCCTCTAGTTCGAGCACATATGTTATCATGATTAGCTTATGTGAGGCTTGTACAGTATATAAAATTTCCAAACCACTAGCAAAGTGTTTAAAAGAATTGATTGGTTTAGAGATGAAATACAATGAAGGAGACCCACATTCACATAAAATTGATTCAGTAATATGGTATTATGCAGTTGATAGCACATACCACTCTCACATCAGTAAAAAGAGAGCAAGCAAGCCTACAAAAAAAAACATGCGTTAACTATATACGGTTTTCTAGGAAATACAACATAAAAGAAATTAACATAGGAAAGGAAACACATTTTCATTAGAGATATAATTTCTTTAAAAATGAATTTTGTAAAAAAAAAAAGGAATTTCTTTTTACAAAATTCAAAAATGGAGATCATAGTTTTTGGGAGTGTGTTAACCCTAGAACTGCGGACCGTCTTCCAGGAAGACGGTGTGTTGTTTAATCAAGTGCGACCGTCTCCCTGAAAGACGGTCTTGGAATTCAAATATAGTACTACTGTTGGCCTTCAGATGGCACTAATTTCAAGTTATGCTGGTTCCCGATGCTTTTATCTTTCGTAGTGTAAGTCTTTGGCAAACAAATGACAGTATGCAAGCTATTATTTGGCTGCAGAAGTGGAAGTACTTCCATGTTGATATTGAAGTTGCATTGAGCAAAATGGCCGCCAAATATGTAGACGATTCAGAAATTTAGCACTTGATTTTTGACGATTCATGTGATAGTATGGACGATGACAGTGATTATTGTGTGGATTCGTATGAAAATTAAGATGGTGAAAGTAGTGGCAGTGATACCGGCGAACAGGATGTCACGCAAGTTATGGAAATCCCCATCAATGCAAGCGATGTTTATCATGTTCCGACAGACCCTGTACACATGCCTAATGTTAGCCGTGAAGTGGTAAGTGTGAACTAGACTTATATTCAACCCGAAGAAAGTGACTTTCCAGGTAAAAATGTACCGTTTATCGTTCATCATCCTGGGCCTGTGAACTTGCCTCCCCGTAATCGCGCGCCGATTATGTACTTCAAAATCGAGAAATGTCATATTTTTGTAAAAATAATTTTCTTTTTAGTAAATAACTGGAATTAATTGAAACTGGTTCTTGAATTAGTAACAAAAAACTATGAACTTTTCATTTATGATATCTCTGATGAACATTTAACTCGGAAATATGGTTTTCTAGAGCAGAAAAGTCAATAATTTTTTATTTTTTTGTTTTTTATAAAATACTTTTTATGATTAATTCAAAGTGACCGAGTCTGAATGATTCACCTATATCAATATAATATAGAACAGTCTTTCAGCTTTATATTGGTGTATGATAAGTCATATTCATGAACACAGTATGCTTACAGATACCAAATTCCTTTAGTGTGTACTTTATGGGAATTTACTGCAGCATTTGACAGATAAACCTGCAGCAGTTCTAGGGTTAATCACTAGTATACCTATCAAGAGTTTCTTTACAGAAAGAAGAATAAGGGCAGATACCCGTTGTTTTACCCCATGAAACAACAACAACAACAACTAACTTTACAGAAAGAAAAAAAAAATCCTCCAGTTATATGCTATCTCTTGGTCATGAGCCTCGAGTTATGTACAGTGACATAGCCCTGCAGAACTACTTTAGTCTTCCAATGATACACTGTAAAGAACTGTCTTTTCATACCTGACATGGGGGTTTAAGGTCTGTCAGAAGGAGCAGAATAAAACTGAACTGCTATGACATTGATTTTGTATCTCCAATGACTATATGGAATATAGTTATTCATGTGGTTTTGAAATCACAACAGGATCTGACTCCAGCCTGCAATGCAGTTCTGCCTACTTATTAGGAGTTAAACGTTGGATGCAAGTTCACTAGAAGTGAAAGCTACATTAGTGAAATAATTTTACTGTCAGGGAGTTGGAGGAGAACTAAGTAGTTCAGCTGAGATAGTTCATATAATTACAGTAAGCTCTTTTAACACCGACTGAAATGAGCATGAAACTACACAAACTAAGAAGAATTATATTCAATATTTACCACTTTTCAATACAATTTTTCAATCATCATCATCATCATCTTCTACAGTTTCCAGCCCCTGGCTGGGTCTGCTTGGAACTAAAGCCTTTCCATCGTTTTCTATCCTCCCACCACCTTTCACTCCTCTCCTCCTTCCTTCACACCCATAATCCACCTATCTCTTGGTCTTCCCCTTGCTCTCTCGCCCTCCATTTCCATCTCATGCATCCTCCTTGGTATCCTGCCCACCTGCATTCTCCTAACATGTCTGTACCAACTCATTCCTGACTTCTCTATGATCTCTTGTAAAGGATTTTCTTCCACAATCTCTCTCCCTCTCATTTCTTACTCTATCCCTTCTTGTTATTCCTAATCTGCTTCTCTGAAATTTCATTTCGCAAGCCTGGATCCTGCTCACCTGTCTCTTTTTCATAACCCATGTTACTGATGCATAGGTGAGTATTGGGACATAATACGTTCGATACAATACCCTTTTGCTCTTCTGGGGTACGTCCCTGCTCCATACCAGACCTCTCACGCTCAACAGGAATCCATCGGCTTGCCTTCCTCTCTCACTGATCTCTTTGTCATTTCTACCACTTACCTCTATTACACTCCCTAAATACTTGAAACTATCCACCTTCTTTAGTACTTCTCCTATCATTATATCTGCGGTTACTCTTCCCCTATTTCTCGTTGTCACCATCGTTTCACAATATTTTGCATTACATTTCAAACCATACTGTTTTACTGTCTCAACCCATACATTCAACCTTTCTTGTACCTCTGCCTCTCCATTGCCCCATACCATTAGATCGTCTGCAAACATTATTGCTCTCATATGTTCTTCTGCTATTTGTGCTGCCACTTCTACCATTACCTCATCCATCACAGAGATGAGAAGCAGTGGAGATAGTGTACTCTCCCTTGCTTCAACCCACCCTTCTGCTTAAACCAGTCTGACCTCTCTCCCCCAACTTTCACATGGAATATAATATCAACAAATCAATACGGACATAGAATGTCATAGAAATACAACTAAAAAGAAGGCAAAATACAAATCAGGCAATAACATAATAATTTAATTGTTCAATTTATAAATAATAAAATTTTCAGGTTTCTAAAAACTGTTATCAGAAGCCAAAACAATGCAGTATTTACAGCTACAAGTTTATTGACATAAGCCACAATTCCATGAGTTCCACAGTTAAATCTTTCTCTTCACAGCAAACATTAAAAAGCACATAACATAAGCAGACTACCTGAAGCCATATTAGGGTTGCCAGACATTACAAAGGCAGCACTAGGCTACACAAGCCACATGGATTAAGCCAGATTAGAAGTGTGTGTGGTGTACCTACTTTAACCGAGTTAATGATGACAATGTAGCTGGGCTGAATGGCAGATGTGCAGCTCAACCTCACTCAAGACCAGGGTCATATGCTGAATTGCCTGTGGCCATGATGCAAACGTGAATAAAATATCTGGCAACCCCCAATGGCAACTGTCTGCACAACTTCTAAAAGAGGATAAGAACATTTTTGCACTTACATCCTTCCCCCGACTCTATACGAGACTGTAGTTCCTTAATCTGCATCTCCTTGCGCTTCACATCATGAGAAAGACTATCAAAACGTTGACGAAAATCTCTCAGCTCCCTGTATCAAATCACGTATATTCATGTAGCACTACACACAATAATTGAACAAATATGAATTAACGACTGTTGGTTCAAATAATCATTAAACAGGAAAAGAAGGATAGAAACAAAGATGGCAAACAAACGACAGGCAGGTGGGGATGGACATTTTGGATGGAAGACAGTAGGGAGCACATACGGGCAAGTTGTTTGTACAAAACCTTGTGCTCCAGAGCTTATATTGGAACTGTGTCACTGCTCATGCTCCCAAAGACGCTGCTCTCCTCCATGAACGTGTCAGTCCTCCGGTCTACCGAAATGTGTGTGAAGGTAGTCCCGACCGATGTGACAATATAGGCGAGTACGGGCAAGGTGATGATGAAGATTTAGGGCTAAGTAGATTTGCATTGAGAGTGACGTTGATTGTAATTAAAAATATCATTGTAGGAGTGAAAAGTATTGCTTGTTTGTCTCAGTCTATATACTAGTTCAAAGAGTTCCCGGAATGTTTGTTGGCAACAATCATGACGTCATATCTGTAAAGTTTCCGCAGTTATAGCGATTGTTGTTTCGGTTGTGTAGCTGCTTTTCTTCTGTGTGCATGTCAGTTCTTCGCATTTAATAATGATGGCTACAGAATAACGCTCCAATATCAAGTTTTGTGTTTTGTTACACAAATATCCTGCAGACTCTTTACGATTGCTGGAAGAAGTGTATGGCGACAGAGCAATGAAAAAAACTCAAGTATATGCGTGGCATAAACGATTTTCTGGTGGATGAGCTAGTGTCCAAGATGATCCATGCAGTGGGCGACCATAAACTTCAACAAATTAAACCAATCATTGAGCGTGTGAAAATGTGAAAAATAACCAGTAATAAATTACATCTTCTCTTTTTCTTCTTCATTTCCAGTTTCCAGTGTTCTGGGTCGGGGTGTGAATCAAGGATCTCCATAATTTTCTGTCACTCCACCACTCTCTTCCTTCTTCTAGTATATCTTCTACTTTTACCCCTCTCTTCTCTATGCTCTCCCTTACTGTATCCATCCACCTCTTCCTAGGCCTTCCCCGTTGCCTCCTTCCTGTTACTTTCTCTGTAAATACTCGCTTTGGGACTCTGTCTTCACCCATTCGCATCATGTGTCCACGCCATTTCAGCTTACTGATCTCTATCTTGTCTTGTAGCTTTGGGAATCCAGTTCTTTCCCTAATTTCTGTGTTTCTGATTTTGTCTCTTCGTGTCTTTCCAATTATTCCTCTAAGAAACTTCATCTCGACTGCCTGGACTCTGCTTTCATCCCGTTTTGTTGTTGTCCATGTGCCTGCTGCATATGTCAATAGAGGTGTGTAATATGTTGAGTACATGACTTTCTTACATTTCTCTGGAACATCCTGGTTCCACACCATACCTCTCACACAAACCAGTAATAAATTACATGTGATTAATATTTATGAATGCCGATGAAGTCGCTGCCAACAATGCGACAAGAGCACTACGACTGGCCTCACAAAATGGCTGCTTCCAGGAACTTTGCACATGATGGCAAAAGTGTGTTGTTGCGGAAGGGAACTATTTTGAAGGGGATGCTGTGCTATAGTGTTTATGGTATGTGGTTTCTATATTATTACCAAATTCCGGGAACTTACTGAAACTAGTATGTATAACTGTAACCACTATATTTCTTTCAAGTTTTTTCATTAAACAGTAAAACTATGTACTTTTTATCTTTCAATGTGGAGAGATGGGGGCATTTGTACATACGCTATTCATAGTGTTTGTAATAATTGTTATTATCCAGTGGCCCAAGAAATAACGTCAAGCATGTAAATATGAACAGTCAAAACCTTCATACTTAGACATATTCATTTTTGTATCTGAAAACTATGAAAGTAAACTTTGTGAGAAAATGGTTAGTCCTACATAAAAATTTGTAATAACCTTTCTGATGTACAATTGATGTAGCAATTTTTTTTTTTGCATGAAACATCTTTTCGTAATCACAATGGTTATCTAGGCAAGTTTGAAAAAGAGTTTGCTGTGGCCGCCATTTTGTTCTTCGTGCGCAGCACCCAAACGCACCATTTTCGAGAGTGCCAACAACGAAATAATGTTTCAGCGAGGTCAAACAAAGAGTTTGAGACTATTACCACACTTGCATCATGGAAGATTCCACGGATGTAGGGGAAAGTTGGGCAATTGTGCACAGTGGGTAATTGTGAGCACCTATGTTTTTCAAGTTGGTAGTACAACTAGCAACTGAGTCCGCTATTATCCTCTAGCTGTCATCGTACCTGACAGATAGGGACAGTCAGTCTGATGCCAGTTGCTAAGTGATAGCCGTGATGCGTAGATGAAGAAACCTTACCTTCTGTAGCCAGAAAATAAGTAGGTAAGCCTACAGTTGGGATTCAATTGTTTAAAACTAACCGTAGTCTTAAATGGCAGTATTTACTGTGCTTTTGCATGTGTTTATTTTTCAATATAATAGATTAGTTTAATGGGATTCGGTGAGATTCATTTTAAAAGCAGAGTGAGGAAATGGTGCGCAGGGCATAATATTAAAGATTTACCAGAAATCCTACATTGATATTGAGACAACCTGAAGGAACAGGCCTAAATAGGACTGCCTCCTCGAATGCTGATGAATAAAGATATTCTATTCTAATACACAAAACGTCAAGAAAAAATAATTATACTTTTGAAGACAACAGAGTTTTTAAAGTTGACGATACGGGCATTAAAATTGGCAAAAGAAATGCCCAACGATTTATGGACTTAAAGGGGCAAAAATAAATATAGCCTATTTCTAAATACATTTATTTATTAATCTCATGTCTCATGTATTTTATTTTTTTCATGCACAGGGAAACTCCCATTACAATTGGGTACAATCATGTTGACCGACTGAAAAGTATTAACTCTGAAGAATGGCTTCCAACATGATAACAACCCTAAAGATTATATGTGTGACTTTTGTTTGACCAAAAAATGAACATTTTGAAAATTTGAACTTAACTGCAGAATTTTAGTGTAATTTAATTAGTGTTAATGTTATTGTAAAATCATTCAAACATTCTAATATTAATACACAATGCAAATTTCAGCCAGTTCACATTGTTTTAGTATGGCTTGCCAACATTCATCCCATGCCCACAATTTGCCAACACATTACTCTGCAGGGTGGGTAATCATGCGCAAATGCATATTTGCTAGATTTTGAATTATAGTCCACCAAATTTATTTTTGCATTAAATTTGTTTCTACAGATCAGATGCAGAGTTACTAAGGCTCCCTTATTCATAACTTCCTGTGTGTTAACAATTATTACATCATCACAAGACCGATTCTTGCCTAAGAGCACACAATTCCCCCACTCTCCCTTACATTCGACAGGGGACTACTTCTAGTTGATTATGAAAGAGAATTTCTTCCAGCATGCACAATAAAGAATAAATAAATAAATACAGGCGGGGTGGTAAACATCAAATTTAATTATATTCTGAGGACGTTGAACAAGTGTATTGCTGTCATGATGTTGGAGGATAGTCTTGGATAAACAAACACTATGAAAAAACAAGGTATATAACCTACAATGTTACTTGATTCATTTCAGTGTTACAGTTGTATATTACGGGTAGAAGTTAAATGTAATGTATAATATTACGCTTACACCACTTTAATTAGAAGCCTAATCATGACAGCAATACACTTGTATTACTAAAAGTGAATGGTAACCATATGTATGGGAAAGTATTTTATTTCCCCCCTACCTGTAAAGATTCAAAATACCCACTCTCCTTAAAAAAAGATCCTGAATAAAACACTGATGAATATAATGTAACAAACAATTACATACAGTAACTTGTTTATCAACACGTTGCCTTGTACCCCAGGCATTATATGCAAAAAACACGGCCAACCTCAAAAAAAATAATGTAAAGCTGAAATTTGGCATAGATGTTCCCTAGTACCCTAGAAACAAATCCTGAAAAGTCCCCATCTCTGCGGTGTCCGCGTCATAGTTTTTGGAGGATTCAAAAGGGCTTAAATAGGGCCTAAGTGCCAAAAACAGCATTTTTGCTTCCTGCGTTTAAAATATTGATCCAAATTTAGTTCTCGTGAGCTTTAGCAATTAATAAAAATGAACCAGTGGGATAACGGACTTATCAGGCCTAATTCTTGCTATTGATGAAGGAAAAAAACAACTAATTTAAAATTTTTAGCATAATTTTTACACGAAAATTTGGATATTTTCTTTTAGCAGGTTATTATTTTTTAAACAACTGCTGATATTGACTAAAGACCCAGAATGAAAGTTATAAAGCATACTTTTAGCTTTACATTGGCACATTACCCATGTCTATGCAAGAAACGGTTACCGAGTTACGGTCCCAAAGCATAACCGCTGTTGAAAAGGCACCCGATCGCGTTTCTAGGTGACAACGCTCCAAACAATTACCGTATATACCCGAATGTAAGACGAGGTTTTTTCCCACTTTTTGTGTTATAAAAATTTGGGGTCGTCTTGTATTCAGTGTATAAAAAAAATAATTTTAAACTGTTATTATTATTTGCAAAGTAGTATGTGGTGTTGGCATCTTGCAACTAGCAACAAATCAACGCCTTAATGAAGATTAAAATATGGTTTGTTATGTTTAATTACCATGCATATACGAATAGCATACATTTTGAGGTTAGGATTTACGCATACACGTCATTTTAAGTGGATAAATTATATGTTCGAAAGCATATGGAAATATGTCTTAAAACAATCTTTACAAGAACAACCAGTCAGTTTTACGAGCAGTAATCGAGTGATCAACGTATCTTAATTTAATAACGTCTCCCATTCTTGAACAAAGAAATTATAGAGTATGTCTTGGAAAAGCGGGCAGAGGGATTTCCGATAACACGAGACGTTATAAAAATTAAAGCACGACCTTAAGGGCATATATTGTGCAAGTTATGAGTTAGCGAGTATTTTTTTGAAAAAATCTGTAAGAGGCAGTTGATAACTAGGCCTCGTCTTATATTCGGGGTCGTCTTACATTCGGGTATATACGGTAATTCAGCTTCTAAACAGTCTTGGATTTTCAGTAAATTTGGCGGAAGTCCACAGGTACGAAGTTTCAGCGCTTCGTGAAGAACGTCCAATCCCGAATGCTGGAGCGTTCACGTAGTTTTGCTTTGACAACGCTGACTTTAACATAAGGACATTGTACGGGCGAAAGCCATTTCACTGCATGGGAGGCATCAAGTGCACATGTCCAGCGCTTGACAGTGAAATATCTCCACTCCCACGTACACGAGAAGTTCCTAATGCTGGTGTGATTGCGGCGATGGGAAAGTTCAACATTTCGTGGTATCGGAAGCACTCTTCTCCTGGTTCAAAGGACGTCAAGATTAAGGAGTTAACTGTGTAAGCCCCAAACTCTGTGGCTATTGCGTCGATGATGGACTCCTTGTGGTTATCTGGACGGTGGTCAGGTATTAATTTACCCGCCTCGTGGAACGGCTTTATGAAGACGTCACTGTCCGCTCATGCTCAACCAGCTCCCCAGTCGACGTCAGTTGATACCATGCCGTTCATTAACCTGGAACCGAGCAATCCATCAACTATATATTACGCGTTGAAGGTTGCCGCAAGAGAGTGCGTGGAACTGAAACACAGCATTTGTTTCGAAACCTTTGACCAGCCCCTATACGTGAAAGCTGCGGAGATAGTCGCATCGGACACTTCAGAGGAACTCAAAAACGTGGTTGCTCGTCTAGGCGAATTTCACATTCTAATGTCGTTTCTTGTGGCAATTGGCTACGTGATGAATGGAAGCGGTTTGGAGGAGCTCTGGGCGGAAATATACGCTAAATCATCAGTGATGTCTGGACACGCATATTCTAGTTAGGCTTGCAATTAGCTCGCTCTTAAAAATGATTATGTTATGCCTTCAATTTCAAATGTATCAATAACGCGAAACTGTGCATGTTCTAGGGCCCTCATAGCGCATTTTCTGATAAAACAGGCTGTCGGGACAATGTTACTCAACATGAACGACGGGCTGAAGGATGACAAGAACGAAATACAGGCGCTTTTTACCGCATTCCAAGAAGGCGCCGCCAACGACTTGCTATCATATCCTTGCTTTCAACGTCTCAAAGAGTTGCTTCATGACACATTTTCTTCAATGAGCCAGAAATCTCGCACAGGAAAGCTGTGGGTAGATTACATCAAACAGCAAGCATGGAAAATATTGAAGGATTTCGCATCTTCACGCGAGGAAATGAAGGTATTCGTCTCTACGGCTCCAGATGAAAAGGCCATAATATCAGCTGGAGAGAAGTTCGCCATTTGTCTCTACGATAGTGCCAAATTGGAGTGCAAAAGCCTCGACGAACTTCGGGTAGTGAAATACAGCCAAAAAATTGCCAAACAATCGATCATAGCGTCATTTCAGCTGGCTTCACTTCCGCCGACTTCGGCGGCATGCAAACAACATTCACTGCGGGTATATTTGCAAGTTCAGGAATGGTTAGGATTTTCTTTGAACCCGACCCAATGGGGATGGAAAATCCAACACTCAGCTTTAGTACCAGTGACAACTCATCTTCCAGCTGCTCCAGATCATCTCCTCAATTTGGTGTCCTGAAACTGCAAGAGCTCTTTTGGCAGCCGGTGTGAGTTCTGCTGATAGCGACTTGAGACCCGAAGTAAAAGTTGTAAAGTACCGGTACACTTATAGCTTTAAAACGATACAATGCCCAAATGTGTGAGCACTGCAGTGGAAAAGCATGTGGCAACGTCCGATTTGATGGCTCAGACGATGAGGAGGACGACTGAGTCCGATGTAAGCTTTGTTTTGCAAGTGTTCTTTGTCTAAAGAAAGCTTTTTAAGCTTTGATTTGTTATTAATTGCATTTTGCATATTATGAATGTACGTTTAACTGCTAACTGCATTAAACTAGCTTTGTTCTATGCAAACTGTTTCTGCTAGTTTACCTGGATTCAAAGGAATACCATCCTAAAAGTTCTTGAGCAAAGATACAAAATTGAGTCAGCGAAGGTGAATAGATGGAGCCCACCAGCGTAAATGGGCGTTCGTTCGGAAAGCGACTGCCACACTTCCACTTTTATATTTATAACTGTATCTCTGCTGCTGTTTGTCGGATGAACATGGGCAATGTATCGTTTTAAAGCTACAAGTGTGCTTTACAACTTTTACTTCAGGTCTTTAGTCTCTATCAGCAGCTGTTTACACGATAAGTCCCGGCTAATGACACATTTTCGTGAGAAAAGTTAAGCTAAAAATGTTTGATTACTCATCTGTTTAAATGTATGGCAATAATTACGACCAATAAGAGCGTTATATATAACGCAGTTCTTCTCTTATTACTATCAAAGCTCATTAGAACTGATTATGGATCAATATTTTGAACGCAGGAAGCCAAAATGCTGTTTTTGGCACTTAGGCCCCCTTTAAGCCCTTTTGAACTCTCTAAAAACTATGATGCGGATGCCGCAGAGATGGGGACTTTTCAGGATTTGTTACTAGGGTACTAGGGAACATCTATGCCAAATTTCAGCTTTACATTTTTTTTTTTGGAGGTTAAATCTTAATATGCCTGGGGTATTGTGCTACCTGACTCCAGCCCACTTGTTGAGGAACAAAATCATTATTTGGAATATTATTGATACAGTATATCAAAATGGAACTGATCAGTTTCTGAGTGAATTACATGTCTGAATTTGTAATAATTATTTTAAATTTCCTATTAGCAACACAGAACAGCATCATTCTTTTTAAATATCCAAGTTGGTATCAATATCTCTGTTATTAATTCCACATAAAAACAGTATATATTATGTTATTTTTAGTCCTTTTATACCATTTAAGAATCTGAAAACAAAATGTTGATATCTCGTTACCCTTTTTGGATTAGAATTGGATTAGAAGTTTTTTCGGTGAAAAAATTACTGCAAGTGAATATCCCTCATCATCATCATCATCGATTCTCCACTCCAGCAGGCCGGGCGTGGGAATGAACAAGCTTCTTCCATATCTGTCTGTCCTGCCACCATTCTTCTTCCACCACTGTACATATAATATTATATGCCGTATTTACTCGGTTATAGGACCCCCTCGCCTATAGTACCCCCCCCCCCCCTTAATTTTCGAGAGCCATAATACAAAATTCTTGGAATTATTGAGAGTCCTGTCCGTCATTGTCTAATAACGAGCGCTGCACGAGCAGCTCCACGCGGATGGGATACGACCGGCGGTTGGTCAGGCAAAACAATCGCAGGGAAAGTGTGATATCTTTTTAGAGGTGGTTGGCAATAATCATGGAATATACTTGTCTTTGCAGACCAGGTGTTGGATCATTGTTGGCTGCTTGGGCCACACCATTCAATCATACACGAGCTCTGTTGCTAACAAGGTGTGACCTTGTTTGAAGAAAAAAAGTCTCTGTGTGTACGGGCTATGACTCACGCTATGCAACAGGTGCCCGGCCTGCCGACATACGCATGCTATGAGAGAGGTGGTTGGCCAGTCACACGTGCGGTGTTGCCGCATTCACGTAAGGACGAGACGCTAGTGGCCGGCCGACATATGCCTGCACTTTGTTTATTTTGATTAAATATATCATACTACAGTATGTAGCATCAAAATAACATAGCTCTCTCCCTTTCCCAAAATAATGGAATTTTGCAAAGTTCGCATATATAGTACCCTCAATTTTGGAACTAAAAATTTAGGAAAAATGGGGGTTCTATAGCCGAGTAAATATGGTATATAATGTACCTAGGTAGAGAAAGAGGGGGGAAAGGATTTGTCTGATAATCTGTTATATTGTGGTACATGTAGGAATATAGGAGTGTGAATATTTGTAATTGTGAATACTGTAGGATTGACAAGGCATTTGCAGGCATTTTCCTGGAGTGGAAGTGGGAAACCATGGAAAACCACTCTAGGATGGCTGAGATGAGAATCGAACCGAGGATTATTGGTACCGGAGTCTTAACACGTACCTCGAGACCACAAAAGGTGGCAGTGTTAAATGCAGTATTTGTCCAAACCCCGTCAATCTATCTTCATGCTTTACAACCTGTACCTGTTGGTTTTATTTTAAAGGTTTTACTTTAGACATAGAATGTGAATAAATTACTTGAAAAAGAAAAAAATTAATAAGTTAGCCTAAATGTGAAATTCATACTGTAGTTTTCTGCAAAATACCATAAATTAATATTTTTTTTAAAGTATGAAATCTTTCCTGCAAGAATTAGATAAAATGGACTATGCAAATTTGTATTATGAGTACTAACTGTATTAGTCTAAACCCAACTGTAATGTACATGTATATTTAGCAAAAAAACCTTATTTCCAACCAGTTCATCATAGATGCAACAAAATGTAAAAATTGAAGATTCAAAATCCTGATTTTGAAATTTTAAATGCTATAAACCACAGCTCTAACATTACTTTCTAAGTAAAATAAATCTGGATATTTTATTATAAAGGCTACATATAAGAACAAAAACACATAATACCTAAATAACAGCTGGCTATAAAGGCTACAAGAAAAGAGGGACCATCTGTAGGGGATCACTTAAATTTCTTTGTTTTAAAAATTCTGTGAATATGTTAAGCATTTCTGGAAAACCTTTTTCTGCATAGAATACATGAAATCAACTTCATTCTCCCACGTGAAAACTAAAGGAAACTTTTAAAATATTTGAAACATATATTTCACATGTGTGTTAGTTACTGACAACTGCAAATTCATGTAATTGCCCACAATGAAAGATCTACAAACAGTGATGCTAATATGGCTCACAGCATCTTGCTAATTCATTAGTGGCACAATGAAACCTCTATCATTATTACCAAAAACTGTTCAAAATCTGAACACTCGAAGATCAACTTTATTCTTTTAAATTTACATCTTGTTTGTTTCCCATCGTCATGAAGATTGAGAATTGGAGCTGCTTCTGCGTTCTATCGAATAATAATGTTAGTCAATTAACTGATTTCATATCTTGTGCCAAAAATATGTCAATTGATATTTAAGTATTAACAAAGGTGAAATGTCCAAAAATGGTTGAAAATTAATTTTGTAAAAGCCAAATGCTAATCCCTCTAAAAGTGTCAATTAATTAGAAATAGTATTACAGTATTATGAGATTTGACCACAATCCCACGTTTATTGTTTTCCTATTGTGTCTAAGCTAATTGCTATTTTATTCTTCATTTTTTGTTGTTTTTTGTTGTTGGGGAATCCAGCCAAAAGGATGAATTGAGGTTTTACTGTATTCCATTTTCCTCACATGCAAATCTTTATAATATCAATAAAATTTGATGCTTATTTCTGAGAAATTGCAAACAGCTATCTACTACAGCACACAAGTTATATGCAGAAATAACAAACTAGTCTTATTTTGAAAATCAAACTTAAAAGATGGATTTTGATATGTATTCAATCTGCTGTTACTTGATGGAGATAAAATTCAAGAGTTAACTGCCTTAGCCACAGGATACTAAATAGGTATGGCTCAAATAATGAAAATATACTATGAAAGATACTTGTAGTATTTCCTATAGAATTATGCTAATAATATTTATGCTGTGTATTGATTAATTCATATTATAGAAAAGTGCAATTAATAATTGAAACTCGGAACAAGCACACTCAGCACTCCACTACACAGTAATGAAGTAGGATAGAGATGATGACAAAAAGGTCAAGCACTATGCTAATAAAAGAAGAACTCATTCATCAACAATGAGAGTTTACTGAATTACAATCACCATGATTGTACTTTGCTAGACCATCTTTGGCAAAGAGGGCAGATTCACGCTACTGTAGCAAGGATTCCACTAGGTCCTCATTACAGTTGCCAGATTTTGGAATTGATAAACTGTGACATTATTCCTGCGAGATTCCTGCTGCCCTTATAGCTTAGACTTTGTGGCAGGGAATGGGACATTATAGTGATGCAACATGAACAGCACCATTGCCAGTCTGTTTGACAACATTCCTGTTGTCCTAAGGGAGATGGTGGGACATGGGGAAAGCTCGCGAGTTGGATAAGATTTCTGCGGACTTGTTTCTGCGATAACGAGTCACAGGCATGTTGAGCTGACCACTGGCAGTTTTTAAGATGCCATTTCGGTGGGTAGACATTTATTATTTCATATTATAGGATGTGGATTGAATGAATATTGTCACGAAATGGCACTTCTTTTATTCTTTCTTTCGAATGACTAATTATACAGGTTTTTGAAACATCACCACTTATACCCGATTGGATCACAGTTGGAAGTAAAATCTGAAATGTTGCAAAATTTTAAATTATTCAGTTTTGAATTAACTAACCTTCACACAGCATTATCGTCAGGTGTAAATTTGCCATGTCCCCAAAATTTCATAATATTTAACCAATAAAAATTAAAACAATAGTATTCTGTTTAGACGTTCTGTGAAGTTTGATATATTGATAATAATGGATAAAAATAACTTAGTGATTTTGCATTAACATTTTTTCTCATGGAAATATCTTCTATTATATAAAACAAAGTGTCCTGACTGACTGACTCATCACCCAGCCAAAGCTATTAAAAGTTACATGAAATTTTGGGGATATGTTCGTTGTAAGTCGAAAACGCCCACTATGGAAGGATTTTTGTATATTCAGGTTCTAAAGGGGTGTTAAGGGGGTAGACCTGCATTTCATTGAATAACAATATCTCCCGATTGGTTTCATTGGGGGTATGACACTCGGCATATATACACTGATCATTAAAAAGAAGAAGACATGTGTCTGAGAGTTTTTCGATGTGGTGTATATTATGAGATGAAAGGGGTGAAAAGTGGGGGTTGAAGGATTCCTAATGGAGCAAGTATCTCTTAAACGACAGAGGCAAAAAGTATGAAACTCAGGGGGGAAAAAATCAGCTAGAAAAATAAGTAAATAGGTGTTCGACCGTTTCTTCATAAATTCAATTTAAGGGGCCCATGGGGAGGGGTGAAATTCAGGGGGGAAAACGTCCACTAAGGATGGATTTTTGGATATTCATGTTCTAAAGGGGTGTTAAGGGGGTTAAACCTGCATCTCATTGAATAACAATATCTCACGAGTTGTTTCATTTGGGGATGTGATACTCGGCACATAAACTAATCATTAAAAATAAGCAGACATGTGTCTAAGGGATTTTCGATGTGGTGTATATTATTATGAGGTGAAAGGGGTGAAAATTGGGGGTTAAAGGATTCTTAACGGAACGTGTATCTCTTAAACGACATAGGCGAGAAGTTGGAAATTCAGCGGAAGAAAATCAGCTTAAAAAGTAAGTTAATAGGTGTTCGACCGGTTTTTCATAAATCCAATTTAAGAGGCCCATGGAGAGGGGTGAAATAACTTTCACATACAAATGAAAAGGTACGAATCAAACAAAATGCATTTTCCCTAATGAATGTGCTCAAGACCTGTCAAACAAAATGACAGAAATATTCCAATGTAATTTTGATCAATTTTTGATTGAAAGCATGCATGGGGTCAAAATCAAGAATGAATGTGCTACACTGGAAGGAGTATGTAATATTGCATTATGCTATTACCTAGCAAATATTTTGCAGTACTCATAAAGTTATTTGTGAATAAGGCAAATAATTCCTCTGAATCGCATGTAAAGATAGGTAACGGTAGTGTTAAACTACGAAAAGTAACACAGCAATAAGTGTAAATGCTTAAGAGTTGTGCTTAAATGTATAGGCCTATTCCAGACTTCAGTAGCCCATAACAACACCATGAATTACCTGCTATATTTTTTTGGAATTCTAAGTAAACTGTACAGAATGTGTCGCCGGGTTGGGGCGATGGGCTGCTACCATCTGTGTCCCGTGAAATAAATTGAGGGGAGGGAGGGTTTGGTAACCCGAGGCCAAAGTGGCCTGAAGTCAATTAACCTAGTACTATTCTATTGCGCTCAATAAAACATGGATTCAAACAGCAGTAGGTAAAAATAAAATATATTTCCAAAGGGAAAGTGAAATACAATGCCGAAAAGGCTAAGGGAGGGAACACTTAATATACACTCCTGCGTTTAAGAAAAGGGGGAGGCCAACATTAATCCCCCCTATTAATGGCAACGCCGCATTATCAACCGGTCACATTTTGTGACTACATTTCACTATAAATTATTCTTTCATGTTAAATCATTTTTCAAATAATATCCGAAACTAGAACATCTTTAAACAACCAAGTGATATTTGTTACATCTTTTCAAATGCCATTTCGAGAATCGTTTTGCAAACAGCATGGATGCTGTGCTTCTGCGGCCATTATAAGACCAAAGTTATGCCATCTCTGACAAGCGAAAGTCAAAGGACTGATTGTCATTGTTACACTATCTGGTTCCCATAACCAAAATCCTGACAGTTACATTTTAGACTTTTAGTTATTATGTTTTATTACACAACGATCTAAATCGGAAATATCAATTTTATCGGGAATGTTCAAATCTTCAGGGCCCTCAACCTACGCATGCGCTGCACCCTATTCTTAACAAGGCTTGTTCCCTAGCAAACATTCAATTAAATAAAAATAACAATCATGGGCCCACTTTAAATAAATTAGCAAGAAATTACACACATAATAAATAAAATCTCTGGAGCAATATATGCTCACAACAAGCCAAAATAAAACTCAAGTTCGCAGCATCATTGTGCAGTGCGAGGGACAAAACGCCACTTGCCCTCCACAAGCTAAGCTAAGAAATCATTGTCCGGAATGTTGCAATTATATGTCGATCAGCAACGAGTTCTTATAATTACTGTATATACTCGAATACCACCCGCAAATTTTTAAACAAATTCGGACGTGAAAAATTGGGGTGCGGGTCTTATTTGAGTAATCCAAATTTGAAAGATCCAAATTGCCCGCCGCGCGCGATATCGGGTGTTGCGAGTAGCCGCTAGATGGTGCTAGCCTTCTTCCGGCTATAACTTGTTTTACCGTAAGCATGCGGCGTCATACAGTCACGTACTCCGAGTGTAAACATGAATGCTACGAAACGTTTGCGGTCATTTACTGTGAGTGAGAAATTGAAAGTTGTGAGGGAAGCTGAAGTTATTGGAAATCGTGCCCGGTAGGAAATATATTGACGAGTCATGTATTCGTGATTGAGTGGGATGACATCTATGCTACAACCACTGGATGTCTGCGTGAACCGCCCGTTCAAAGCAGCCTTGAAACAGCTGTATACGGAGCGGATCGCGGCCGATAAGCACACACCAACTCCAACTGGTCGTATTCAGCGCCCGAAAGTTCAGCTGCTGTGTTCGTGGATTTTGACGGCATGGAATCATATCTCTGGAGATCTCATACGGAAGAGCTTCAAGAAATGTAGTATTTCGAATGCTATGGATGGCAGTGAGGACGACATTTAGTGGGAAAGTGATGGTGATAAAAGTTCCGAAGTTGGTACTTCTGATGACGATGAATGAAGTGTTTGTGTACTTTTATTTGTATTTTTAATCGTTTGATGTGTGTTATTTTAGGACGACTTCAAAACTGTTGGAAACTATTTTGGATAAATGCTATTCTGTTTATTTAGTTAAGATAGTAAATAATTTTGAGTATTTTTTTTTTTTTTTTTTTAAATTTTGTTCTTCAAAATCAGGGTGCGGGTCTTATTCGGGGGCGGGTCGTATTCGAGTAAATACGGTAGATGGTTTAACAGTTTTACCTTATTCGTGGCCTAAATCAGAGAATATGGCCCGAGGCTGCCACTCACGTTCTTTCACAGAAATTCACATCATGAAAACTTAATAATTTCGGCAGTGGCTCCAGGACAGACCATGCCACTACGTCTTGCCTCTACAGAACCACATCAAGGAGTTGTTCTTCCAAGCGTTGGCTTGGCTTCTTAGCAATCCGGCAGCCATCTTGCGCATGCTCAGATATCATTTTTGAACCAGTAGACAACTGAAGATCGGCCGGCACAACTTACATTGCCAACCTCATGAATTAATTTGTCTTTAACACCCTTATGGGCGAATCAAGTTCAAAACTAAACTTAGCTTGGCAACACAATCAGCACAGATGTGTCAACCACTGATTGGTTATCCAGTCTTAGAAAGCGCCAAATTTCAGAAACAGTTCACATCAACAATGCACAAAACAGTCAACAATGGCTACATTCTCCCAAATGTAGCCTGGCAATTTGTTAATATATTTAGTAATCAAATTATTTATAGAAATGTTCTTTCCCTCCTCTTGATCCAGAAATGATTATTTGTCACATTAATGACCAGGGGCGCCGACAGAAGGAGGGGGGCGGGGTCACATGGGGGCGGGGGCGGGGGCGGCGGCGGCGAAGTATTGTGAGTCGAAACCAATCGGCTCACAGAACCAAGTATCTTTTGTTTCCTGTAAGCCTACACTTTAAATTACTTAATGCCTATATTCCCATGACAAATGTAAACATCACAAAGCAATTTTTGATGGAGCGCATTGAAAACTGCTAGAGCTCGGGTCAGCTGGGAAGGCGACCGGCTCTCTGGGAACCGCGCATAGAGAGACAGAGATACATATCCACTGTTGCAACAGGTCCACCAGGTCCGAGTCCCCATGCTGCAAGCTGCTGCCGTGAGTTCCTGCGGTGTGGCAGCACAGCCGCTTACCTCATCAAGCACGTCTCTTTCACGCTGCTTTACACTTTTGAAGTATTCGTGCACTTAGTAAACTATTTCTCCTGCTTGTCTATATACAACCTGTCATTTACTTCCCTCTGCTTACATAGCACTCAAAATATACACAATCGCTTCCACTGGATCTTTAAATATTACAATATAATCACTTCGCTTTCCTGACAACACACTAGCTCAGATTCTCAAGACAGACTGAACGTGATTGGTGGGTTGGAAGTGAGGCATGACGTAATGGTAGCGTTCTGTTCTGTGCACCGCCTTCCCGGTTGACTCGAGCTCTAGTTGTGGGCAGAAAAGTGAGTGATGCTGTCAACTCAAATTGATAGATGGCACTGTGATCACTGTCTCCCGGCGAGCGCATGCTTTTAGGGCGGAGTTTCCGGCATTATCTTTATAAGCTAAAGTGCACTCCCGATAATTCACGATAATTAATGCACAAACTTCTGCGAATTATGGAAAACCGTGAATTATCCGCAGTTATGATTTAAGCATAGTAAAAATAAAACTATTGGTTAGAATATTGAAATGTATTTTTTGAACATGCAAAAAAAAAATTATAACACTTTATAACATTGTATTGTAAGTTACACTATGCTAGAGGTGTGTGGATTATGCCAACATTAATCATCATCATCATCTAGTACAGTTTCCAGCCCCAGGCCGGGTCTGTTTGGAACATAGGCCTTTCCTCCCACCACCTCTCCGTCGTCACTCTGGTCCAGTCCTCTCCTCTCTTTTTGACACACTCCCCAACTCCCTTCAACCATTTATCCCTTGGTCTTCCCCTATGTCGTTTTCTTCTGCATCTGCATTTCGTGCGCCCTCTTGGGAATCTTCTTGAAGTGTCCATAGCATCTTAATCTTGATGTCTTAATCCTACCTGCAAGTGCTCCTCTTTCACTATTTCCCTGATTTGTCACTTCTCACCCCCGCCTCTTCTTGTTACTGCTATCCTACTTCGTAGGAATTTCATTTGACTTGCCTGTACTCTGCTTATGTCTCTTTTCTTCATTGTCCATGTTTCTGACGCATAGGTTAATAACGGGATATAGTAGCTTCTGTACAGCACTTTTTTGCATTTTTGTGGGACATTGCTATTCCACACTAAGCTCCTGATGCTTCTCAGAAATGCTTCTGCCTGTCTGCCATGTTCGGTTATCTCTTTGTCATTTCTCCCATTTTCCTCCACTACACTTCCCAAATACTTGAGGCGGCTTTCCACCTGCTTCAGCTTTTCACCTCCAAATGTTATCTCACTCACTGGTCTATCTTTTTTCCTGGTCATTAACAGAAACTCACATTTACTGATGTTGAATTTCAGTCCATATTCATCCAACCGTTTCTTCCCTGGCCTCCAGTTGCTCCTGAATTTCCTCCTCCTAGTTTCCCCAGACCATTAGATCATCTGCAAACATCATAGTTTTCATCTTATTTTCTCCAATTTTTTTCTGCTACCTGCATCATTATTTCATCCAAGATCACAATGAAGAGAAGAGGTAACAGTGCACTGCCCTGTGTCAGACCACTTACAGCTTTATACGGAGCACTCGCATACACATCTGTTCGCTACAATGTATGCAATTCAAAGCCACACATGTTCATTGGCACATCATTCGGCATGCTACGCAGTCCAGTGGCGTCCGCAAAGTCACCCACTTAACACATGGCGGGAAATTAAAATTTCCAAAATCCAGAAGTTTGTCTCTTTATTGTGAGTAAGACCTGTATTCTGAATTTTTCTCTTGAAAAGGCGATCTGTTTCAAACTAAACGACTGAGATAAGCAGGTCCTTGCTTTGCACTTGTGATACAGCCTGCCACCAAAGTTTTCGTGCACAAACTTTTCTTTGTTTGAGTTTTGTTAGTTAGTTATTGTTGTTTTAAGGGGCGGAACTACGAGGTCATCTGCCCCTCTTAACACAGATTAAAGAATACAAATTTTGAATTGAATTTAAAATTTTGAGGTGGACATCCAAATTTAAAAAGACCAAAAATTAATAAAATAAAAAAAAAAAGAAATTAAAAAAAATAAAAATCATAAAAATAAACAAAAATTACGGAAATAACAAAACATTATCATTCAAAAACGAACAATTCGTTGAGTCAATATTTACTGGAAAATTTAGATTGCTGGCCCTAACCCACTCTCACTTATAAAACGGATAACGCGATCAGCAGCCACTGCGTCATCGGCTAATATAAGTTTGAGTGTCGTCTGCAAACCAAGGTTTCTTCGTAAGTCAGCAAGATCCACACACTCGGTAAAAATGTGGGCCACGGTGAATACGGCTCCACAGGTACAAAGTGGGGGGTCTTCCCTTCTCATTAGGTACGAGTGGGTGGATCTTGTATGACCTATCCTTAGCCTACACAAAATGACGGACTCTCTCCGGGCCCGGAAGGAGCTCCGCCACACGCGAGTTGTTCCCTTGATCGCTCTCAGTTTACTGGGCAGTGGGTCAGCTAGCCACTGACTCTCCCAAAAAGCCAGAACTTGTAGGCGTAACTGAGAGCGAATATCTCTAGCGGGTACCTCCATTGGTCGAGGTGGTAGTGATACCGCCTCTTTTGCAGCTTGATCTGCTAACTCATTTCCCACAATTCCCATGTGGCTTGGAAGCCACAGAAAGGTGATTCGAGTGTCAGCGTGGCACAGCCCGGCTAGTAGGTCGTGGATTCGCTGCACTAGGGGGTGTTGCGGGAAACATGTAGCAATTGACTGCAACGAACTCAAAGAGTCGGTACACACGAGAAAGTGGATTCGAGCATCCTGTAGTGCAAACTGCAGAGCTTCATAGATGGCAACGAGCTCCGCAGTAAACACACTACAGGCCTCAGGCAAAGAGATCTTGGTATTTGCACCATCAATAACGTAAGCACAACCCACCTTCTCGTCCACCTTCGAACCATCCGTGTAGAGAATGCCAGCGTCCGGAAATTGGTGAACTATGCTGTGGAACTGCCTCCGGTAAACGGAGGCATCCGTGTTCACCTTAGGACCTCGGTGCAGATCTAACCGAATTTCCGGACGCGGGACTTGCCACGGAGGCACCTCGCTAGATGTCCGGATCATACAGGGACCTACAGCCACTCCTATTTCAGTACACGAGCTATCAAGTCTAATACCAACCGGCCGAGTGGCACGAGGCCGGTTGGTGTAACCCTGGTGGTTTTGGGTACCGAAGAGAGCTTGATAGGTCGGGTGTTGCGGCATTTGACGCACATTGGCAGCATATGCTAAAAGCATATGTTGGCGTCTATAATTTAAAGGTGGAACACCCGATTCGGCGAGTAGGCTGGGTATCGGGCTGGTCCGGAAGGCACCGGTAGCCAGCCTAACGCCACTATGGTGGATACTGTCCAGCATTTTCAAGGTTGCCGGCCTTGCTGAACCGTATGCCGCAGAACCATAGTCTAGCCGGGACAGGACGAGGGCTTGGTAGAACCGTAGCAGCACCGCACGGTCAGCCCCCCAAGTAGTGCCACTAAGAAACCTGAGCATGTTCAGTTTCCTGAGACATGTCATTTTCAATTGCCGTATATGGTGCTGCCACGTTAACTTGCTGTCAAAATGGAGCCCCAGGAAGCGATAAGTGTCAACCAACGGCAACGCAGCATCCCTGAGATGTAGTTCAGGGTGTAAATGTAGCCTCCGGAGCCGACAAAAATGGACGACGGAGGTTTTCGCTGCTGAAAAACGAAAACCCCGGTCGTGAGCCCACCTGTCGACCCGGTTGATAGCTAGCTGCAATTGCCGTTCCACGACTGCCATACTTCCAGAGCTGTAATGCAGAGCTAAATCGTCTACATACAGCGATGGAACTACCGCGGACCCGGCGGCGGCAACAATGCCATTAATGGCAATCGCGAACAAGGTGACACTCAGCACTGAACCCTGAGCAACTCCATTTTCTTGGGTATAGTATTGCGATAATGTCCTACCGACCCTTACACGGAAGAGTCGGACGGACATGAAATTCGCAATGAAAGTCGGTAAGTTACCACGGAGTCCCCACTTGTGAAGGGTGGAAAGGATCCCGTAGCGCCATGTGGTGTCGTAGGCTTTCTCGAGGTCAAAGAAAACCGTGACTAGGTGCTGCTTTCGGAAAAAAGCCTCCTGTATGGCGCTCTCAAGTCGCACCAGATGGTCAGTGGTGGACCTATGACAGCGAAATCCACATTGGTACTCAGACAGGAGACCTTTATCCTCCAAGAACCACACCAGTCGACGGTTCACCATCTTTTCGAGCAGCTTACATAGGCCATTTGTCAAACAAATGGGCCTATAGCTGCTTACAAACTTGGGATCCTTTCCAGCCTTAGGAATCGGTATCACGATCCCCTCTCGCCATTGAGATGGAAACTCCCCTTCAATCCATATACGATTAAAGAGGATCAACAGTTGTTTTATACTGGATTCGCACAGATGCTTTAACATTTGATTATGTATGTTATCCGGTCCAGGAGCCGTATCCCTGCACAGTGCAAGCGCACTGCGCAGTTCCCATTCAGAGAATGGTACATTATAGGACTCCGAAGCAGCAGTGGCAAAGGACAAGGGGTGAGTCTCTGCCTCCCGCTTCAGAGTCAGAAATGTAGGAGCAGGATACATCGGAGAAGTGCGAGCCAATGCTGTTGGCAATGGCGAGATGGTCCGTGATGATGTCTCCATTGATGGACACTCCGGGTATCGACAGTGATGTCGGGAGTCCGGAGATCCGACGAAGCTTAGTCCACACTTGAGATGATGGAGTATGCGCCGTCATGGACGACACATACTTTTCCCACGTCGTTTTCTTACTCTCCCGAATCAGATATCGGGCTCTGGCACGCATCCTTCTGAATGTGATAAGGTTGGCCATGGTGTTTTGCCTCCGATAGCATTTGAAAGCACGTCGACGATCTTTAATGGCTGCTGCAATCTCGGCTGTCCACCAAGGGACAAGCTTCCGGCGTGAGTTTCCGGATGAGGAAGGTATTGTTTCCTCAGCAGCAGCCAAAATACCATTCGTTATGTGAATGGTATGATCGTCGACACTCTCAAAGGTATCTTCGGCAAACACCGCACGTGCCGTGAAAGTTGGCCAATCAGCCCGACGGAGAAGCCATCGACTTGGTAACTCGATGGCTCTCTGGTTCGGAAGAGTAACGATAATTGGAAAATGGTCACTATTACAAAGGTCGTCGTGTACACCCCACTGTAGCAGGGGAACCAGCGCACGACTGCACAAGGTAATATCGACACTTGAATAAGTGCCGTGTGCAATAGAGAAGTGCGTAGGTTCCCCTGTGTTCAACAAACACAGGTCCAGCCGCCTGATCAGCCTCTCAATATCTCTCCCTTTACCGCTAGTGGTAGCGGAGCCCCAGATGGTGTTGTGGGCATTAACATCTCCCAGAAGGAGGAAAGGAGGGGGGAGCTGAGAGACTAGATCCACCAGCTGGTCGTAATCCGGCTGAGAATCAGGCGGGATGTACACGTTACATACTGTTGCCATTACTGGCAACGAAGTACGAACTGCAACTGCCTCTAGCTGAGTACGCAACGGCACCTCTTCACCAAAGAGGCTAGAGTGGACGAGAGTGCAGGCGCCACCAGCGGCCACAGCTCCGTCCACCCGGTCTTTAGAGAAGAGTTTGAAGTGACGCATTGTTGTCTCATGTCCAAGACGAAAACTGGATTCCTGAAGGCAGACAATGGTTGCCGAAAACGAAGATATTAATTGTCGTAACTCAGCGAGATGAACAGAATAGCTATTACAGTTCCATTGTAATAGTGCCATGGTGTGGACTTAAGTAGAAATGGGTCTTCTACTTATGCTTGACCGTTTGCCACCCTTCCCCAGCTCTAGTTGGAGATGATGGGGCAGGAGAGCACACCTCAATCTCCACATCTCCGTCCGAAGACGAAGAAAATGGAGCGGGCGCTCTCTTGGGCTGCGCGCGGTCGTCGTCGGACCTCACGAGTCTCGCTCTTGGGGAAGAGCGAGAGCGGTGTCGAGGGACTTTCTCCCGGTCCGAAGACTGGGTGTCTGTCCCCGACACGCCCCGAAGAGATTTCTTCTTGGATCGGCGCCGACGCGTGTTTGGGGAAGTAGATGGTCCCTTCCCCACAGACGCCGGGTCCTTATAAAACAAGGTCGCTCCTGCTGGCACTGCTCCACTGGTAGTGGTGGGAGCGGGATGGTCAGCAGATACGTGAGCAGCCCTGCCTTTAGGAGAGGAAGAGAAACGGCGCTGAACCGTTCCCCTCTCCTCCGCCGATCAATTTCTTTTCTATAGGGGAGTTCCTCCATACGTACGGGCTTGGCTTCAGCAGGCTTCGCTCCCTTGGTGGTAATGGGAGCGGAAAGGCCAGCAGAGACAGTAGCCACCCCGTCAGCAGGAGGGCGAGAGAGACGGCGGCGAACCGTCTCCCTTTTCTCCCCTACATTTTTCGTATTAGGTGGGCTGGAAGAAGGACCAGCCCTGGTCGGCAAAGTCTTCTTTCCCCCTTTAGCTGGGGAAGACTTGTTCGCCGACCGTTTCGGAGAAGAAGAGGACTTCTTCTCCGATTGCGCCGGTTTAGATGGTATAACCGGCGCCTTCTTTTGCTGGGCCGAAGAAGGTTGTTGTACCTCCTTCGGGCTGACATTTTTCGCTGGTACAGCGAGGGGTGATTTTAATACTGCTGATAATACGGGCGTCGAGGGTACTACACTCGGTAAAGATGCGGCAGGGGTGAATGAGGGCGTCGTTGCAGCTGCAAACGATACCCGAAATTCGGGGGCATTCATATCACGGTACCTCTTGCGAGCGTCGTGATATGAAAGCCTATCAAGAGTTCTTATTTCTTGAATTTTTGCTTCCTTACAGAACTCAGGGCACTGCTTCGATCGTGGAGAGTGGCTTCCTTGGCAGTTAGGACAAATCGGGGGAGGCGTACACCTCTCACCCTCATGTGTCCCCTTGCCACACTCTCTACACACGGCCTTGGCAGTGCACCTGGCGGAAACATGCCCGAATTTCTGGCATTGATAGCAGCGCATAGGTGGAGGGATGTACGGTCGAACATCGCAGTGGTACGATGTGACCTTCACCTGCTTAGGTACTACATCACCCTCAAAATGGAGAATAAAAGCGCCGGTATCGACGCTGTTCTCCCCAATCTTTCGGGTGATGCGCCTAATCTTGGTGACGCCTCTCTTCCCCAGATCCCGCAACAATTCCGCATCGCTATTTAAAATGAGGTCACGATGGAAAATAACTCCTCGGACCTCATTCAGCGTTTCGTGTTTTGAGACCTTAACGGGAATTTCGCCGAATTGCGTGCATTCCAGCAACGCTTCGGTTTGCTTCCGATCAACGGTGTGCAGCAGCAGCTGACCGTTCCGGAGCTTGGAAATCCCGTTAAGATCACCAAATTTCCCCTCTATTTCCTCAGAAAAAATTATTGATTTTACTAGTTTAAAATCACCCCCGTCAGTCCTCGAAGCTACCAGGTAGCGAGGAGACTTATCAGCGGGGAATCTTCTATTAAAGTCTTCATCCCAAGGCGTATACACCTTGGGATTAGCTCGACACTCAAGAGACGGCTTTTTAAGGGTGCCACCCTGTACAGGTGTCCGTGATCGCTTTGATGGCATCCCGGACGAAATCCTCCCCGAATACTGCCCACTCCGAACGGGGGCTATCACTGTGGGCGCCACCCAGCCAAGGCAATACCTACCTGGCATAGCAGATATTGCCCGGGGTCCCAGTGCCTCGAACAGGCACTTCCCCCTCGGCATGCACAGGATTTATTCAGCTCCAGTATTCGGCCATGCAGGGACCTTCGTTGTAAGGCGGATACTACTGAAGGGTACATGGCGCACCCACCTGACGGGATGGGGCATACCGTCTAGGCTTTCTGGCCAGATGGCCAAGCTGGTGGCCCTTCCCCTAACAGCACGCATGTTTATTTCTATTGGTCAAACCAGAGCTGGGACCAGAAAACCAAAATTGACCTTTATAAGGCCCCCTCTAAGTCGCCTTTTACGACAGGCAGGGGATACCGTGGATGAATTCTGCCCTCCCCATCCACAGGGGGTCTGAACAAATCAAAACTGGCAAGTTATTCGGCCATGTCGGCCCTATTAGTCGCCTCCTATGACAGGCAGGGCATACCGTGGGTGTATTCTAACCCGCACCCACATGGGGGATTTGAGTTTTGGAAGTTCGAAATATTTGTCATACATTTCACCAATGCCGCTGACATGCCGACTTCAGTCCTGGTCACCAATTCGGCTCCAGCGGCAAGCATTTCTTGAATTTTGAGGGTGGACATGGTAGGTCAGACAGCAAATATGTGCCAACTGGTACACCATCAATGACAGGTAATCATAGCTAATAAATATAGGAAAACACAACAAGGTGGGCAAACAAACAATCATTGGACAGAAAAGGGATAGAAACGTGGAAAAAAGACAATGACAGGCAGGTGTGGGCAAAGGAAAAAGCAAGGTACCGAATTTCCTCGCATAATCGTCGCACCCCACTTTTCAAACACTAAAATAGGTTTATAAAATGTCATCACATAATCGTCGCATAGCATATTCGTATTTGTGTGCCGTAATTGTGCCGCGACTTCGTCAGAAGAAAATATCTCGTCTTTATGCTTGCGGGCTACGAACTGTGACGCGAGCGAATTATCGGGAGTGCACTGTAGCTTATGAAGATAATGCCGGAAACTCTGCCCTAAAAGCATGCGCTTGCCGGGAGACAGTGATCTCAGTGCCATCTATCAATTTGAGTTGATAGCATCACTCACCTTTCTGCCCACAACTAGAGCTCGAGCCAGCCGGGAAGGCGGTGCGCAGAACACAACGCTACCATTACGTCATGCCTAACTTCCATTCCACCAATCACGTTCAGTCTGTCTTGAGAATCTGAGCTAGTGTGTATTTGTTTGAAACACTCTGTTCTTTCCATGCCGACTTTCACACAACTCACACTTCAACAGTACATCTCCTTCACTCTGTTTACAGTTTCTTTGTCCACTCCCCTTTTCTTAATTGCTTCCCAAACCTTTTTCCTAGACACACTATCATAGGCCTTTTCTATGTCTAGAAAGGCCATTTAAAGATCCTCCCCAAATTCATAGTAGTGTTCTTGAAGCTGTCTCACTCCAAATATAAGATCAACTGTTGACCTGCCAGGTCTGAAGCCATACTGCTCTTCTCTTATTTCCTTTCCACTCTGGCCCTTATTCTACCATCCAAAACCTTTTCAAATACTTTGGCACAGCGTGGAATCAGTAATTCCTACACTCCTTTCTGCTCCCTTTCTCGAATATTGGGACAATTAGTTCTTTCTTTCTATATTCTGTGGTCTTTTTCTCCTTCCATATCACCCTCATCACAAGATACAGCCACTGTTTCCCAACCTCCCCTGCTGCCTTCACCATTTCAACACTCACTTCATCCACACCTGGTGCCTTTCCTCCTTTCATATTGTCTATAGCTATTTCCGTTCCTTTGTTTCCTCCTACATCTTCCAGCACGTTGTCATCCTCAGTCCATTTAGATTTAGCAACTCCTTAAAGTACTCTTTCCATACTGTCTTGAGAGTTGTTTTGTTGTGTACCTCCTTTCCATTTTTGTCCAACATTACCACATCTTCCCTCAGACCTCTTCTCTTACTTTTTACCATTCCGTATAGTACTTTTTTTTATTTCCTCTGGCCTCTTCTTCCATCATCTCTGCCCCATTTTCCATCCACTTCTTCCTCTCCAATGAGACAATCTTTTTTGCTTCTTTCTTCTTTTCCTTATAATCTCCTCTTGCTAGACCAGTTCTTTTCTGGAACCACACTCTAGTTAGTTAGTTATTGTTGTTTTAAGGGGCGGAACTACGAGGTCATCTGCCCCTCTTAACACAGATTAAAGAATACAAATTTTGAATTGAATTTAAAATTTGAACCACACTCTGAAAGCCTAGTTCTTCCTTCCCACTGCTTCTTTGACTCTCTCATTCCACCATTGGTGTCTCCTTATATCTCTTTCTGTCACTTGTTCTTCCACATACTGATACTGCAGCTTCCACCATTGTACTTTTGAATTGTATCCATTACTCTTCCACTGTTTTTGGGTCATCGGTTGGAATCCTCTTCCTTATTATCTTTTGGAATTCTTCGACATCCTTATTCTTTAGTTTCCATACTTTGATTCTCTTTTCGTGGTGCTCTGTCCTCTTGCTATCCTTCACAACTCTCAGGTTCATTACTAGTAGTCGATGGTCACTATCTAAGGCCTCTGATGGTATTACCTTTATATCTGTGACACTTCTCTTCATTTCCCAGTCGTACAGCATGTAATCCACCAAAGATTTCTTCTTTAGATCACTCCTGTACAGGTTACCTTGTGGCTCTCTTTCTTCTGGAAGCATGAGTTCCCTACCACTAAACCATTTCTCTTGCAAAGCTCCAGCAACTCTCTCCCTTCCTCATTCCTGCGTGTGAGTGTGAGTATACACACACTAGCTTGACTCGGGGAACTTTCGGGATTTCCGTTGCATCACTCCCGCACTCGATATCTACTGGATCTCTGTTTTCCTCACCGACAGTCAAATTCCGTACAATATCCTCCTCGCTTTCATGTCTGAAACCATAATAGTCTTTATCGACGTCTAACTACCGAATGTCACTTTCTTCTGCATCTTGGCATTCATCCTTGTCTGTTCGAAATATCCTCGTCACAGAAGCTGGCAAGCACTTGTTTTTGTACGAGTGTGGTAGCGGTAATTTTCTTCCATGACTTAACTGCATGAAAAGCATCCAACAAACACGCTCTCGGTGTCGCGCTGGTTTCCGCCATCAGGCAATAATCGCTATTTACAATACACTGTCCGCGCATCTACCCTTCACAACTCACAGGCCAGCGACCTTGGAGTGTGGCTGTTCGGAAAGGGAGGGTACGTTCTGAGTGAAAGTGCATTCCTCATTGCACTGTCTCGGCATTGAAGATAAAAGAAATCCGTGCTATACCCCGTTCGGTGACATGCTCGTATATTTCCAAGATTTCAGCATTCTGGTAGCAGTGCGCAAGTAGGGCTAATTTTACATAACTTAGAAACGCAGTTAGTCATCTCAAATCTCAATGATTTAGTCTCCACACATCATATTGCGTTAAAATTTGTTTAAACGACAAAGAGATTATTTTATTTAGCGGGATGATTAGTTTCTGTAAGAATTACTACATGTAAAAAATACTCTCGGAGACCCGCGAATTAACCCCAAAGCGAATTATCGGGAGTACACTGTATTTGGTGGAAGCTTCGACGGTGGATCATAAGAGCGAGCGTCTGCCTCATAATTCCAAGATTGTGGGTTTGAGTCCCAAGCAAGGGTTGATTCTTTTCAAGAGTGGGAAAATTCACACACAGCACAGCTCACTAAAAGATACCCTGTACCACATTTAGTGGCAATAATAACTTGGAACATGGAAATTAAAAAGAAAATCACCTAAATTACACCACCTCAAAAATCTATTCAAAGTTACTGATGTCACATTATTATCACTGTTGTTATAATAATAGGTGAGGTGGTCGCATTTCAGTACGCACTCCATTCATTTACAAAGCTTTTTCTGTTAGCTTCCTAAAGTGAAATCCCAAAACATAAATATTAATGTACTTCAAAGTTCATGTTCTTGCAACTGGACAACATGTTCATGCAACACTTACTTTTGAGCAGCGATGAGTTCCGAGCGTGTCTTAGTGAGTTCCTCACCGATGGCCTGTTTTGCCTGGATTTCAGACTGCAGGTTGCTCTGCAGGTTCAACAGTTCCATCTTATCCAACTTCTGACTGCGACGATTTCGCCAATTTTTGTCCTAGAAAGTTCAAGTAATTCATATATGCCATAAATTAAATAGCTACTGGAATGACTGACTTACATCTACTTTCAAAACAATTTTAGAAAGAATATATATGATGTATGTATCGCAGCCAATAGCTGGTCATTTTTGATTGAATGACCAAGGGCTCCCAACAAGTTCAATTTCAAATAGTTCCAATTTTGGCTACCTGATGCTATGGTCACCAACACTAGTGGCGAACGATGGAACTTGATCGAGCGTTGTGTACTAGCCAAATATAAGCTACAAAATTTTGCTACACACCACCAATTGCAGTGGTAGGTTCTTTTATGTGCCATAAATCTATGACATGGGCCCGTCGGCTTTAGTTCCCCTCCGAAGGAAGGCATACTGAAGGATTTTAGTGCTCTTAAAAAATCCGACAACTTCGACCGGGTTTGAACCTGCCATTTTGAGCATAGCAGTTCAACATACTACCGACTATGCCACTGAAGCCACTTTAGAAAGAATATAGCATAGTAATATTACCCCACAGGGGCTCACAACTTGTGGGATGTGGGTCGGCGACCACGGGACCCCAGCTGAGTCCGGCATTGCTTCCACTTACTTGTGCCGGGCTCCTTTCAGTTATCTTTCCTGTCGACCTCCCTTGGTTACCACTTGTTCTCTTCTGACCACGATGGTAGTAGAGTATTCGAGGCCTGGGGAGCCTTTCAAATTCCCGCCCTTTTGGCCCTTGTCTACCTTTGGGTGTGGCGAACCCATCGTACAAATAGCCTAAATATGATAGTGTGCAAGTCGAGGCCTCGGATGGAGGGCCTTGATTCACGCCCCGACCCAGATCACTGGAACCGGGAAATGAAGGGTGCGCCAGTCGTTTCGACTGACACAATAATTTGTCCCCACCCCTCCCCCTCTCGCTGGGCTGCTTGTCCCGGGAGCTGGGATCTGAACTCTGATCTTTCAAATATGCTAATCTCCCGCCGTTCCCCTCTCTGCCCTGTGACGTATACTTCCGGCCACGCATGATTTGAAAATCACCTCTTATATTGCTACGTTATACTATTCTGCCAAATATCTTCACATCGTGTTTCTGAGTCTAAAACTATATTTTCCGCCTAGCACAGGCCCCACAAATTCAAATATGTGCTGAACATATTATGGTAACAGCCATATTCAGACGCCAACCTAACTTTGCAAATAGATTAAAATATTCTAATTCGTAAGGACAAAGAACCAGTATTCTAAATGTAATGTTGTGATATTATTGAAATTGATGTGATTTTTGGATGGGGTACCTTTTCTTGTAATTTACGGCGACATAACCCTTCATTGTCGTCCGCTGGTCACGCCATTATTTTAAGTACCTTGTGGTACCAGGTCTTTTAGGCCTAAAGCCCTCAGCTGCATCTTTGCTTGCTTGGGATGCAAGATTTATTTCAGATTGTTTTTGCTGTCTAGTAAGCCCTCCTGGGCCGATATGTGTAAATTCCGCCACTAGCTTGAAACACGTGCTTGTGTGGTTAAAGTAGCTTCAGTGGTTCCTCATGCCACGTTTACCCACCCCATTTACTGCCTCGGTTGGCAGGTTGTTGTACTTGTTCCCGCTCTCCCGAGCCTTACTTTATTAATTGCTAAAATTTATTTCTCACGGGTTTGCCATGCCCGCGGTACGGCCAGCTTAAGAGGAACCTCCAACATCTTTTCTTTCTTCCCCAAGTGTTTAATTTATGTCACGCCCCAATTCCTTATGTACTCCCCTTTATTTGAATATATTTTGTTATTTGTTTGAAGTTGAGAACATGATTCTCCTGCAATCCAGCGCGTCCTATACCCACCCTTTGGGTACGTCCAGCTTTCCACTCCCTGATCATTCTGATCAAGTCCCCCTTTTCCCCGAGTCTTAAAGGTAGCATAAACAAATCTAGGCTCTGGGCAATTAAAGGGGGGCTGTTCCGTATCCCTTCGCGGGGGTGCGGGACAAAGGGGAAGAAGATAACATAGTAATATTAAAAAAAAAAAAAAAATGAAAACATCAGTGCTTACACAAAGTACTGTTTTTACAGATGCAAACTGCGGCAGGCAGTAAACAGTATGTATGTCTACCCATCCCATGGGGTTGGGGGTGAGAAGCAATGAATTTCTGAGCTGGGTGGTTTTAGCAACTGGATGTCCTTACACATGCCAACCTAAGGAGAGGAGTTAATGAGAGATGAAATAAATGAAGATGAGTGAAATTGGGGAAGGAAATGGTAGGAGGCAGTTATGGCGTATTGGAAGATACCATCCCAGCATGTGCCCGAAAATGGGAAAACATGGTAAACCATTTCTGGGACAGCCGAAGGTGGGGTTCGAACGTGCTCGTTAACTGAGTTTAGAGATAGCGTGGAGGAAATGTCAGATGAAGCTACTAAACCAGGTGAAAACCAATCTGCCGATGCCTTGCGCAATGCTTGTAGGTCTTTGGATTCTGGGGAACCTGCACCAACATGCTTAGAGATATTGGAGACTCCACAAAAGATCAGACACAGGGCCAAGAATTTCTTTACTACTTATAATGCCAATTCTCTCCAGAAATTTGAAAAACTCAAACAGGTAATGGATACCCTGTCTGAACATCAAATTTTGGAGTACCAAGATTTACAGATGAGCAAGCCTTTGAATCTGAAGGTTACAGGGTTTTCAAGGAATAATCTGGTAAACGTGTTATAGAAACTGTTCCCCATATCAATACAAGGCTTGTAGTCAATAAGATGCTTCTGGATTCAATCATAAATTTCGCCTCTGTAATCAGTTGAGTCTCGCCTCTCTCGCGCCTAAGAACCTACCAAGAAAAGCAACAAAGCACGGGACAAAATATTTTCCCCCTAAATTTAATACCCTTATCAAACTTTTTTGCCTGTGTCTGTAGCTACCGCCGAACAGAGTTCTCCGAGTTTGAGTGGGTTGAAAACATACTTAAGAAATCCTATTTCTAAAAACAGACTCAACGGTCTAGCATTGTTATCTATTCGCATAGACATTCATTCATTTCCGTGTCCGGTCAGCATTTCCAAAAAACTGCAGCTGCGATGGCCAAAACATAGACATACTAATCACTGACAAAGTTACAGTATAAACCAATTTGGTAATGCTTCAAGAAAGCTTGAATTTATATTATAGTGTAAATTGCAAATCAAAACAGTTAGTTAATAAGGTTTAAAGGGATGCAACGGCGAGGTCATGTGCCCCGAATCAAAACAGTAATGTTCATTCTTTCTATCTAAATACTATAAAGTGTGCAAGATGATTGTATTAATAAAAAGTAATGTAATATTTTGTTAGTTGTGTTTGACATTAACCAAACATAAAACATCACAAAAAAAAACGGTTGGAAAAGTGATGCCAGATGGCCGTAAAACTCATCATTTTGCACCAAATTAAACCAAAGTTTCCCGGGGAGGAAACCTGGACTCTTTTTTCTTTGGGGGGTATTTCATGTCCCCAAAACCCCGGATCCCCCCCCCCACACCCAGAAATAAAACTCTATATATGCCCGTGCCCGGAGGGAATTGATATATTCTGCCAATAACTTGAAGATATTTTATCCAACCGACATCTTGCTTGGGGATTTCAATACCCAGGTAGGCAAAGAGAGAAAGTTCTAGCATATTGTTGGAAACTATCCTGCTCATCAGAGATCAAATTGCAATAGGGAAAGGCTAATAGAGCTATGTAAGGCATTCAACCTGGTAATGAGGTCTTACTTCTTTCAAACACCTGCCCAAGAAACAGAAGACCTGGAAATCCCTGAATCCCAACCCGGGTGAGTTACAGATTGATCATGTTGTGATCGCACGGAGGACTCGGAGAGAAATTCAGAATGTGAAGGTTCTAAGAAATACCAAATTGGACTCGGATTATTATCTATCTAAGATAAATAAAAATTTTCAGGAGAGATTGAAGCAACAAATCCCAGTTACTGAAGTAGAAAACATAGAAGAGGAATGGTCCCACTTTAAAAAGGCATTTGTTGGTGCAGCAGAGAGTGCTTGTGGTAGGTCGTCAACAAGAGTGAAAGAGAAGGAGACACCGTGGTGGAATGAGGAAGTGAGGAAAGCAGTGAAAGAAAAGAAGTCTGCATGGAAAGAATGGAACCAAGATCAAACAGAAGAAAGCAAAAGGAAGTATCATGACAGCAAACGGAGGTGTAAAAAAGTGGTAGGAGAAGAAAAGAAGAAAAGTTGAAAAGAATTTACACGAAGAATCGAAACAGATGTAAGTGGCAGTAAAAGGATGCTGTATGGGCTTCTAAGAAGTAAGAGGAAAGAAAGAGTTACTACAAAGCTAGTGAAAAAGGAAGATGGAGAGTTGTTAACACACCCAGAAGAGATAAAGGGACGATGGAAGGAGTATTTCGATAAGCTATTGAATGTGAGCAATTGTACTGATGAGATGGAAGTGACACAACCTGACGACTTTATAACAGAAGATAATATAACAATGCTGGAGGTGGAATTAGCAGTACAGAAAATGAAGATGGGAAAAGCAACAGGGGTGGATGAAATCAGTGTAGAAATGATAAAGGCTGCTGGACCAGTTGGTATGCAATGGTTGTATCGACTGCTAAAGTGTGTGTGGAAATGGAAATGTGTACCAGAGGGCTGGGAGAAAGGGCTAATAATACCAGTGTTTAAGAAGGGGGACAAGAAGGTGTGTGATAACTATAAAGGGATCACCCTCGTATCACAGATAGTAAAAATACTGGAAAGGATATTAGAAAGAAGAATGAGAAGAAAGGTGGAAGGACAGTTGCAAGAGGAACAGTATGGCTTCAGGAGTGGAAGATCCACAGTGGACCCAATCTTTAGCTTGAGGCAGGTGATGGAAAAGAACTGGGAATATGGAGAGGATTTGATCATGACTTTCATAGATCTAGAAAAGGCATATGATAGTGTCCCCAGAGAGAAGGTATGGGAAACCATGGTTAAGAAGAGACTGGGAAGAGAAATGTTGGAAATGGTGGAGGCAATGGACAACAACTGTGTTAACAGGGTACTGACCCCAGTTGGAAAGACATATTGGTTCAGGAACAAGAGTGGACTAAGACAGGGGAGTGTGCTGTCACCTCTCTTGTTCATAATGGTGATTGATGAAATTGTAAAGGAAACAAAGGAAGCATATGGGCATAAAGAAATGAAGTTACTGTTGTTTGCAGATGATATTGTGGTCTGGGGAAGGAACACCGAAGAAGTGCAAAAACAACTAGATGCACTAAACGAAAATATTCAGAAGTACGGCCTGAAAATCAGTATAGAGAAAAGCAAGACCATGGTGATGACAAGAGGGGAAAGACAAGGAAAGGGCACTGTGAAATTGTGGACACGTTCAAATACCTAGGAAGTGAATTGATGCAAACTGGTAGGTTGGACATGGAGATTGGCAGGAGGGTACAGTAGAGCAATGCATTCTATCAAAGTGTAAGAAAACTTGTTTGGGATAAGGAAGTACCAAGGAAAAGCAAGGAGGTAATGTATAAAGTGTACTATGTTCCCATATTAACTTATGCAGCTGAGACTTGGACCCTGACAAGCAGGCATGAGAGTAGAATCCAAGCCAGTGAAATGAAATTCCTAAGAAGTATGATAGGAAAGACAAGGAAAGACAGAGTGAGGAATGAAGATGTTAGGAAGGAAGTTGGGATGGAAAAACTATATGAGAGAATTGAGAAGAATAAACTAAGGTGGTTTGGACATGTAAAGAGGATGGAGGAAAATAGAATACCAAGACAGATGCTGGAGGCAAAGTGCAAGGGTAAGAGAGCAAGAACAAGGTGGATTGATTCAGTGAAGAACAGCGTAAGAAAAGAAATCTGGACTGGGACAAGATCGTGGAAGAAGAATGGTGGAAGGAAAGAGGAAAGTGGAGAAGTGCCATAAATACCCCGACCCGGCAGGAGCTGGATAAGGGGAAATGATGATGATGATGATGATAAATAATTTAATTTTTATGTTTACGTTGAAAGTGTATATTTTAAGTTATCGTATGTCTTTAGATGATGGTATTAATTTTGATATTTTGATTGGCATTTCATATTTGTGCTGAAGAGTCATCAATGACTCGAAACATGCACACCACATCATTTCTATAAGAAATACAAAGTATTAACTAGGCAGACACATGCGTTAAAATGAAAAGGAAAAAAGATTAAAAATAAATAAATTAAAAAAAATAACTGATTTAAGAAGGCCACAACTCAATTGACTGAACTGCCTTACTTCAGATCTTAAAGGAATTTGGCTTGGATTACAAAACAAGAGCGATCATCCAACAGAATCTCACGAACACCATCTCAAAGTGAAGTTTAGAGGAAATATTTCAGATGCATTTGAAATAAGAACAGGGGTTAAGCAGGAAGTTGGTCTCTCACCTGTGTCCTTGAGAAAGTCATCAGTGAATGGTGCAAACAAATGTGTTATGAAGAAGTCGAACATAGCTAATACGATAAGGAACTGAGGATGAAATCATGAAGATTATTACCAGGAAATTAAAATCCCCATGACACAATTTGGAGTCGAATCTGGGACCTTTTGGGCCAAAGCTTAGCATGCTAACCACTTTGCCAAAGGGCAGGACATTTATCTGATAACCTGTGATATTGTGGTTACTGTAGCAGTATGGACGATTTATTGTAAGGCCTTAAGATTGATATAGGTGTCCCTAGATTTGAAATAAGGTACCATTCCGACTAGTCAGAAGTTTGGAAAATCCAAGGAAAACCACACTCACGAAGATCACAGTTCGTACTGGTATTTGATCTTCAAATCTCTGAAAAGCAGCTAACCAGTCCAGTCATGTACAGTAAAACTTCTTTTATACGATTCACACTTATACGTTTTCTACACTTATACGATTTTTTTCTTGGTCCCGGCAAAATCCCTATACTTTCCATGTTAATTTATTTCCGATATACGTTTTACATTTATTCGTTTTTCACGCTTATACGATCATATCTTACGTCCCCGAGAGAAAAATGCGTCGTTTATACGTTTACAACGGTTTCCCTACCTAAAATCTCTAAAAATATTGGAGCCAGAAACTTATGACACGCACTGTACGTTTCTCGGAAACCATCCCTCGCGCGGCGCTATGTTGTGGCGAGAGCGACCTTGAAGTTGCGTGTGTTGCGAAATACAACATCACTTGCTGCAGTCATTGTTCTGCCTTGTTCGGTGCTTCAGTTGTGGTTAACCTTGATAGCAGTGAACATGGGTGAAAGGAAGAGGAAGTGCATTACGATTGCTGTTGTTCACTTCTTAACGGGGGCCATCGCTCGCCGCTCGCCCGCGCTGCGGGCCTGTCTCCCGCCAGCCACTTTGCCGTAATGCGGAGCTCGCGCGGCCTATATATAGCCTATACTGTAGTTCACAGCTGGTGCTGAAAATGTTCGCCATTCACTGCTACACATCGCTGGCACCTCTTTATGAAATTGTAATTTACGTTCTGAAGTTCCTCACCACCGATTGACTGTATTTCAACTGTAATATAGTCTTTAAGCTCATTTTCGCGAAAGATTTTCTGTACTTTATGAAGGTATTTACACACGTTCACGTAATGAAAATCGCATTGGAACATCACACTGAGCACTAAAGACGTGAACAATTGACTAAACTGAACCCCACACTGCTAAAGCACACTGCAAAGGAGGGAAATTTGTGGTGCCAAGAAGCGCATTACGGCCAAGTGCTTGACGGGGGACCGGCTCGCGGCGGGCGCGAGCGAGAGTCCGCGTCGCATATAACACCAAGTCCCTGTATAACCCATAATGTCACATACATTTTGCAGTTTTTATTTAGCGACTTTCATTTACGCGTTTTTCACGCTTATACGTTTTTTTCATTTGGTCCCTTGAAAATCGTATAAGTGAAGTTTTACTGTAGCATGCTGATGTGGACTTGGCTATTTGTATGGCTAAAATGATCCATGACCTTTCCTCATGGATAGCTTCATTATTATCTTACACCAGCAGCAGTAGGAACAAATATGCTGAACTTACCGAAGTTGTGGAAGATGCTACACCAGAATGCTTGAGGAACTCTAGCTCTTCAGTCATTTTCGTTGCTAATGCCTGCAAGTAGCCACGAGCATCCTTCTCGTCACTCACCCTAAAAAACAAACCATAGGTATGAAATATTTTTAAAGAAGGTATGTGTAGAAAAGTAATGAACATTTGGCTGAAGAAGGGGTTCATTTGAATCTGAAACATGTATCAATTTTAATAAGAACAAAATAAATATTCACAGGGTGAATTTGTTGTGAATTACACATTTAACAACTATAGGACCAAAAAAGAAAGAACCATGGTTTTTATCATATCCACTTATACAGCATAACAGTATTCCTCTTTCCATATTACTAGGATCCACCAGGGGCAGATGCCCTCGTAGTTCCGCCCCTTAAAACAACAATAACTAACTGGAATCCACTATTCTGTTTAAAGGCGTGATGATCCAGTGGGAGACGATTGGTTTTCGTCTCACGGAATACTTCGCCTGACCCCCCCCCCCCCTCTCGTGCCCCGTCAGGCGCTCCTGTCGCTGCTCGTCGGCTGTGTTCGTGGACATTCGGCTACCTTCGGTAATCAGCCGACTTATTTCGAAAGTTGGAATCAACTCGGGACCCAGTGGTCACCTTGGAGACAGATATATTAAATTGAGAAGAAATAAATAAAATAAACACTAACTTTTGTATTATGTCCCAATAATCGATATCAAGTAATTTATTACGACAGCAGTGAGTTGAAAGTTGTCTGTTATTGAGTGTTTGATATGTTATTCATGATTGGAACTGTACTTGCAAATTGCGCGCTTTCAGATTAAACAAGCTTAAAACTGTAAATCAATCAGAAAAGAACACGCTGTAAGGTAAGGTGTTGCCAACTGAAATCTTGGTAAAGCTGATGAACTCGCCATTTAAAAGTCATGAAAGTGAACTGTGAAATGTTGGTAAATAGTTGGCACGCAAGGCGATCGTCATTTGTTGTTTTGTCTTGTCGCCACTGCTTGCGGGAGCGGCACTGAGTGCACATGAGCAGCAAGCTCTGCTCAGTATTGTCGTAAGAAAACAAAAGGTGGGAACAAAAACATTCTACTATGAAGGACTGAATCGTTCGTTCGGTGTTTGCCTAGGAGCCCTAGCTCCAAAAGAGACAATGGATTCAAGGTATGAGCCGTAAACGCTACAAAACGTCAAGAGAATTTCCGCTTTTAAAATGGAATTAATCTTGGTCTTTTATTTTTATCATTTAAAGTATTTTCTTAGCTTTTGGTGACCTGGTGGCGTCTGGTCCATTTGCGCTGTCGTCGGAAGACTTTAGTTTGGTCATGGCTTGAATTTTATTTATGAAGCTTTAATAGCTTCTTCATTATTTCTTCCGTTACTAGTTTTGATGTGTTTAAATATTTAATTTGATATGGGCCCATAATTTCTAAATTGGCTCAAAATAAGATGTTGGGGAACAAGCCATTTAAATTGTTAGGAAGCGCCTCCGAAATGATAGGTTTTGATTATTATTATTATTTGAAGATGCTTCTGTTTCCAATTGAAAATGTTAACGAATTTAGAAATTTATTTACGAAATGTAATGTAATGATTTAGTTTTTTTTTTTTGGAGTGGGAAAAGATCTAGGATCTTAACAATGGCAAACGGTCCTTTGCTTTTCAGTTTGTCAAATGGTGACGTTTTTCGGTCTATTCTGACCTACTTAATTCAGCGTTGATGCTGTTTAAAAGATATTTTTGGTTTTATTTGGAAAAAGTTTAAAAGATGATTTCTGTGATGGTAAATTCACGCTTCTATGCGATTGATTGTATGACGCATCGATGCCACGTCTAATTTGGTAATTGTTGACCACCAATTTCGAATATTAGTTCAGGAGTGCTTTTCTTTGTCCCTCCTCTAGCCTACGGGCATTGTATTTGAACCCTCAAGAATATAACCTTTTATTTTTGAACCCATTCTTTTATTTAGTATAGGATTGGTACTGGGCGTGGTTAGCAGCAGGCCACTTTGGCCTCTGTGTTCCAACCCACCCTTCCCTCAACGCAGTTTTCCGAAATAGGGCATTTCCCGGGGCAGTTAGTAGCGATTAGCCGTCTCAGCCGCCACCCCCGGCCCACAGTGGTCAAGCTGCTTGCTGCTCACCAAGGTAGACCGGGTTCAATTCTCTGTCAATGCATGTGAGATTTTAGAAGTGAAATATTACATCATGGCTCTTCTTCTCCTTCTTCTGCTTTTACGACCTCATTGGACCACTTCAGTCAATCATTTCTTGGTCCTCTTCATCAGTAAGTTTCCTTTCCGAGTCGCCCAGTAGCTCTTCATTCGCTCTGATCTTCTCAGCCGTTCCTCATCTGTAAATACCCTTTTTACTGTATTACGCTTGTCTATTTTAGCCTGAAATCTTATTTTTATATCTCTCAGTTTTTTTAATTTTGTTGTTTTGTTTTGCAAGTCATCCAAGGTTATTTCCAATTCTTTCATATCTTCTCTAATTTCCTTAATCCATCCTACTTCTTGTTTCATATTCCAAAGTTTCACTACAACTTTTCTAGATAACCTGGTTTCTGGTGTCCTCATGATGTGACCAAAGAAAGAAATCCGTTTCTTCCGAATAGTATCAGTGATGGGCTCCAGTTCTCTGTATACCACTTCATTTGGTACTATCCGCCACTGTCCATCTTTCTGATATTTTTTATTTATGCATGTTCTAGCTATTCTTCTTTCTACTTATAAAATTTTGTCGATTCTGTTTTTCTGAGTAACTTTAAAAAGAGTTTCACTTCCATAGGTCACCTCTGGTTGAACCACCGTCTTGTAATGTTTTAATTTTGTTGCGATTGATAGAGATTTTCTTTTATATGTAGACCATGTTAATTTTTGGGCTTTTATCATTTTATTAGTTCTTTCTTGCCATGCAGGTTTCTCATCCAAGTTGTAAGTTCTCCTAAGTATTTCATAATAATAATTATTTATTATTTACTTTCGTCTTGGCCTTCTATGGACCACGCTTGACAGTCTTTACATTATGTTTTGCATTCTCTCCCTTAACTCTCTGCCAGTATCTTCTCATCCTTTCTCCTACTTCCCTCTTCTGTTCTTCTGTGTAGGTTCTTTTCTTTGTCACTGGCTCCTCTCCTGTCTCCTGAAAACCTCGTAATTAGTCGTCTAAATTCTCCCTATCTGCTATGTCGTCTTCTTGTACCCGTATCTTAGCTGGGTCCGTTCTCACTTCTCGAAACCATTTGAGCTCAGTCTTTTTCTTCCTGAAAAATTAAAAAAATTCCGCTATTGCCATCCATTCTCGGGAGGTGTCTATAGAACTGTAATCTCCTCTTCTTCATCAATTGAACCACATCTTCAGTTTTCTAGTACAATTCTTTGTTTGGTCTTCTTTCTCCATCTTTAATCTTTGAGCCCAGGATTTTCCTAAGCATTTTTCTCTATTTTTTTTCTGACATTTTCAAGCCCACCTTTCCCAATCATGTCCAACGTTTCTGCTGCATACAAACATTTGGGTTTGACGAAAGTGTCTAGGTTTCTTTGTTTAGCCTCATAAGACAGCACTTTCTTGTTGCAAGTGTCCTTCGTCAATTGGTAAGCCATTTCCATTTTTCTTATGCGGTCTTTGAAAACTTCTTTTTCTGACCCATTCTCCTGTATTCTTTTGCCTAAGTACTTAGAGCTTTCAACTCTATTAATCTTGCCCTACCTCAGCTGCAAGTGACGAGGAGCCTCTTCGATGTTGATCATAAACTCAGTCTCCTGGAACGATATTTGTAGTCCTGTCTTCTTTGCGATTGTGATATCATTAGCGAGTGTCACCATATCGTCGGAAAATGCCAAACAATCTATTCTTATACCTTCCTTACCTCTCCCAATCCTGAAGACCCCCTTGCCCAATATTCCTTTCTTCCATTCTCTAATGACTTTCTCCAAAACACAGTTGAACAGGATTGGGGACAGTCCGTCTCCTTATCTTAGTCCAGTTTTGATCTCAAACGGTTCTGAGATATCCCCTCGGAACTTAAGTTTTGAGTTTTGAACGGGAGTTGCTGATGGTCTGCCTGATGAAGTTCTTAGTCTTCATATCCACTCTGAACTCTTCTATGACCCCCATTAAGGTATCTCTGTCAATGGAATCTTATGCTTTTCTGAAGTCTACGAAAGCTGCTACATATCTCTTTGGCCCCAACATCCTACTCTTTATGATGTTCTTCAGGTTAAAGATTTGGTCAGCACATGATCTGCCTTTTCTGAATAATAATAATGTTATTGGTTTTACATCCCTTTTCGGAGTTTTGCCCTGGAGGGGATCTTTAACGTGCCAGTAAATCCAATGACACGGCTCCCTCGCATATGTACACCCTCAAATGCCTTCTGACTGCGCCAGGATTCGATCCTGCAACCTTGGGCCCAGCAGACGAGAACGTTACTGCTGAGCCGCCCAGCAAGTCAACAACATGGGGTTCAGATTCCATGTAAAAATGGAGGCCCCATGGCTCATGCTCGCAGGATTAATGGTCACATAAAATTAGAAGCTTCTATCTTTTTTCTCCCAATATTCCATTCAAATCAGATAAATTATAGCAGAGGGGCAAAACATTACCAAGTAACTATATTTCTTATACAAAAGTAATGATTCGTTACTACGACAATAACAGTAACTTTGTTACTATTTTTGGCAAGTAACGGTTTTGAAAAGTAACTTACCCAACCCTGGCTGGAGACTCCAGTGAGAGAGCACATTCTAATGAGTTGGGAAAGAATACAAATCAGCTACCATAGGGTGTGAATCGTTTGTGGTGTCATTGATTTGTGCACCTGCCTGGAATACTGGGGATTTGGGTTCGACTCCAGGCAGCAGTCTAATTTTGAAGGCGCTTATTATACATAGGAAATATTAATTCCAAGCTATACTGCAACTTACCATTGAATGATTTCACTTATTTGTGCTTCCCATTGAGCAATGGCATCCTTCTTACTCCTCAGTTCTTCATATTCATCTTCCAACTGGCGCCGTTCATTCTGCAATCGGTTCACACTCTCTGTTAACTAATAAATACAAGAGCTTATTAGTAAGACATATTTGAGTCGTCCAATTCCAAAACTCCATAATGGAATTAGGTTCACTATTGACCTGAATCTAACAATGTACAGTAATCAGTTTTCATGTCTGAGGAATACTTGTCGAAGAAAAACAATAGCACATATCAATACAGTGCAGTGCTCTGAAATATGGTGAAAACAGAATCAAAGTGAACTTTACTCACATATGGAATTGGAATTTTGCAATTGGATGACTCATTTATCAAGTTAAGTCAAACCTCATTTATAACAAACTCCTAGAAGTGAAACTAGCAGAAACTATTGTACATGGGTTGGTTTTTTAGTTTTGGCACCAATGCTTCAGCGCCTAGTTGTAACAATGTTAGGTGCTGCCACTTTTACTGACGGTTGCTGCCCTGCATCCCCTCCCTCAGAGCACATGACCTCGCCCGTCCTCACCACCGCTCGTGCGCAGTCGCGCCTGTTAGGTGAGTAGTGTGAGACCAGCGCTCGCGAAAGACAGTCACAATGTTTTCCAAGCAGGAGCAGAGAACGTGGATAAAAATTCAGTGTGCTAGGGGTCGCAGTGCTAAACAGAGTCACCGAGGATTGCAGGAAGCGTGCGGTGCAGCTGCGTTACCGTTCAGAACTGTAGCAAGATGAGTTGCAGCCTTTCGAGATGGGCGCGAACGTGTGGAGCACATGCCTCGATCTGGTCACCCCCCAGTAAGTGATGACAATGTACAGATGGTGTCCGCATTAGTAAAGGTGGATCGGAACGTAACGATTCGTCAATTAGAGCAAGATACCGGACTGGCGCATTCAACTGTCCTCCACATCCTGAAGGACTTACTGAAAATGAGGAAGATTGCATCCAAATGGGTTCCGCATGGCTTAACCGACATGCACAAATGGCTGCGATATGACGCGTGTCGTATGCACTTGCAGCATTAAGAGCGCGAAGGAGAGGCCTTCTTACGGCGTATCATAACCATTGACGAGACGTGGGCCAGATCTTATGAGCCACAGTTAAAACGCCAATCGAACGAGTGGCAACACCACGGAAACAAACAGTTCGACCAACCCCCACCAATGTGAAGGTAATGTTGATTCTTGCCTATGATTGGGATGGTGTGATCATTCACCATACTGTTCCCCGAGGGCAAACCGTTAATGCGGCGTACTATTGTTCGTTTCTGCAAGTTGACTTCCCAACTAGAGATATTAACTGTCTGAAAGTACCAGGAATTAGTGACCATTCTGGGGTTGAATTAAATATTAGATACGGTGACATTACAAAATTAGACTCTGATGTAGCAAATAAGATCATATTCCAGTATCGCAGGGCAGATCAGGGCAAATTTCAGGGGGTATTTGAATGAGCTATTTGTAGGATGGGCATCGGAAGGAAATCACATTAATATCCTGTGGACTAACTTTTTGAAAATTTTAAATAGCGCTATTGATAAATTTGTTCCATTTAAATTACTGAAACAAAACCCAGATCCTGAGTAATACACACGGGAAATTAGGAGTCTTAAACGGAAAATTAGGAAATTATACAATAAAAGACATGATAGTGACAAGTATATGTTGAAATTTAAGTCCTTATCAAGAGAGCTCGTCTTAAAAAAGAGGGCTGCTCATGACAATTATATGCAAGGTTTACTTGGTTCGGGAGGCGATGGGTGAAAAAAAAAATTACAGTTATGTTAGGAGAAGAAAGGGAAATTCAAATAATTTGTCGATGATAATGTCCGGTGACGGTAAATTAATTACTGAGAAGCAGGCCATTGCTAATGAATTAAATGTCTTTTATGGTAGTGTGTTCAATAAATCCAATAGCTGTGTGTTGGACCTTAACGGTAATTCAGGGACTCCACTTCTCCAAATAAACCAGTCAGCAATTGTAAAGCTAATACAAAAATTACGTTACAATATATCGAAGGGTCCTGATAATATTGTTAGTGAAGTACTTAAACTAGGAGGTAGAGCCGTGGCACGATACTTAGAGGTGATGTTTAATGTGTCCATAAACAATGCGCAAATCCCGGATAACTAGAAAAGAGCTACGGTAGTCCCAATATTTAAGGGAGGGAGCAGACTTGAATTGGGCAACTACAGGCCGGTTAGTCTTACGGCCATCGTTTGTAAACAGATGGTGCATCTCATTTGCGGCTACTTGAGGGAACAGTGGGAAACATTATCATGGTTTAATGATAGGCAACATGGATTTCGGAAAGGTTACTCATGCGAGAGTCAGATGCTATCACTTTTTCAAGATATTAGCGAATCGTTAGACGACGGAGTTTCAGTCGACGCCGTAGTTATAGATTTTGCGAAGGCATTTGATGTAGTGCCGCATGACATGCTACTCCATAAATTAGCTTTGACGAAGATTGATAGAAGAGTAATTTTATGGATCCAAGAATTTTTGACGGGTCGTTCCCAGAAAGTGAAAGTTGAAGGCCGATTCTCGGATGAAATTACCGTAACGTCGGGTATCCCTCAGGGCAGCGTAATCGGAACTTTGTTATTTTTGGCGTTTATAAATGACTTACCAAATGGGATTCGCAGTGACTGTCGATTGTTTGCGGATGATTGTGTAATATATCGAAAGATACATGACTCGCAAGACAATGCAGTACTTCAAGATGACCTGAACCAGGTCTATAAGTGGGCGATTGAAAATAAAATGAAAATAAACACAAGAAAATGTAGTCTAATAAAAATAGAGAAAGTGCGAAGGCAAGATTTTAAATATAACATTGGCTCGGAAATACTTGTAGAAGAAGATTATTGCAAATATTTGGGCGTTCATGTAAGAAATGATATGAAATGGAGCAGTCATATAGGATGTGTAGTTTCTAAAGCTTACAAATCCCTGCATTTTGTAATGAGGGTATTAAAAGGAAGTAGTACCTCTGCTAAAGAATTAGGATATTTGTCACTTGTAAGACCTATTCTGGAATACGCCTCGGCGGTTTGGGATCCATATCAAGTAGGGCTCATAAATGAGTTGGAAATGGTACAAAGAAAGGCCGCTAGATTTGTGCTCAGTGACTTTAATCCCAGGAGCAATGTGAGCCGTATGTTAAAGAAACTTGGGTGGGAATCACTTGAGGCTATGAGGATGAAATCTACACTCTGCGCTATGTACAACACGTATACAAATCAACCAGCATGGGGTGAGCTCAGCAAACGTATGGAAAAGCCTACTTACATGGGTAGGAGCGATCATCCTTTCAAAGTTAAGGGCCGACCACAGCGATCAAATTATGGTAAATATTCTTTCGTAAACCGTGCCATTGATAATTGGAACTCTCTACCTGCTGCAGTCTTAGAGCCTTTTCCCAAACATATAGGTGTGTTTAAGAAAAGACTGACTAATTGTGTAAATACTCCAGTTTAATTGTTAGTGAATTGTTATGTACAATTATTTATTTGTTATGTATATCTAATTTTCCACCGGGGGACACACCCCCAATTGCAAATAAACGAATGAATGAATGAATGAATCTCCGAGGAGCTCTGAGAAGGAAATGGCGCCACCACATGGTTACACCGCCCATCGTTCTGCATGACAATGCTAGGGCACACACAGCAGGCGCTGTGTCGGCATTGTTGGATCGCTGGGGCTGGGAGGTCCTCTATCCCCCCCCATATTCTCCCGACATCAGTCCCTGCGACTATGATCTCATCCCGAAGATGAAGATGAAGATGACAATGCGCGGGGAGCGTTTCTGTACCATTGAAGACGTTAAGCAGGCTGCCGAGCGCTCTCTTTGTACCATCAATAGATTGGGCAGTGCCAACGGGATCCAACGACTTCCGCATCGCTGGGAACACGTTGTACGTAATGGTGGGGACTACATCGAGGGCCTGTGAAACTTGGAACCGTCTAAGTGAGTTATTAATCCAGTTATAACTAAGGTGCCAAAACTAAAAAACCAACCCATGTATTACCGAACACTTCCCACAGTAGTTGGAGGTAATAAACTTTGGTTTCCTTTTCTTTTGTAATTTCCCTGCTCATTTATACCTTGCTTGTGTTTGATAAGTCAACACTGCTTACAGGGGGTTAGGTCATGTGTCTGGAGACTCCAGGGAAGAGTGAACATTTCAATGAGATTAGAAAGAATGTCAAAACTGAAGTGTAACAGGGATCTCCCTTGCTGGAAAATGAACTCCATATTATCTTCGTATTAGCCAATGTTGCAGGATCTACCCACTTCCTAGCAAGTAAGCCACACCACTGTAATATAGGTAAAAATTGGACAGTTTCTCTTATTTGCAGGACATACTCCTGTTTGCTGTGTCTATGTAGTCGACTACTACATTTTTTAGCAGTCCCACAAAACCATCATTCACTACTGCTACAGAACATGCAGGTAAAAGAACATTCAAAACTTTTTTAACTTTCTTAGTAATCCTTTCCTTGTTTGTCCGATCTTACTCCAATCTACACCATCTAATTCAAGACAGAAGATATCTTGTTGAGGAATGCCAACCTTGCTATGCACTATTTAGGGTGACAGAAAAGTTGGTTACTGCCCACCCTTTCGGAGAGATTGGGGCATTGAAACGAGATCATTGGGGGCTACAGCAAAGAAAAAATTGATTGGGTGAGTGGTGTGAATTCCCACCTTTGAATATGGCGGTGTATCCAGCTGAGGAGATTGTCCTTGTCCTCCTTTTGTAATACCTTGCTTTTTCCTTTGCCCACACCTGCCTGTCACTGTCTTTTTTCCACGTTTCTATCCCTTTTCTGTCCAATGATTGTTTGTATGCCCACCTTGTTGTGTTTTCCTATATTTATTAGCTATGATTACCTGTCATTGATGGTGTAACAGTTGGCACATGTTTGCTGTCTGACCTACCATGTCCACCCTCAAAATTCAAGAAATGCTTGCCGCTGAAGCCGAACTGGTGACCAGGACTGAAGTCGGCATGTCAGCAACATTGGTGAAATGTATGACAAATATTTCGAACTTCCAAAACTCAAACAAAGGAAAGTTTGTGCACGAAAACTTTGGTGGCAGGCTGTATCACAAGTGCCAAGCAAGGACCTGCTTACTTCAGTCGTTTAGTTTGAAACAGATCACCTTTTCAAGGGAAAAATTCAGAATATAGGTATCACCAACAATAAAGAGACAAACTTCTGGATTTTGGAAATTTTAATTTCCCGCCATGTGTTAAGAGGGTGACCTTGCGGACGCCACTGGACTGCGTAGCATGCCGAATGATGTGCCAATGAACATGTGTGGCTTTGAATTGTATACATTGTAGCGAACAGATGTGTATGCAAGTGCTCTGTATAAAGCTCGGGGAAAGCCTTGCGCCTCGATCAAGGAGTAACAGAGTAACAGAGACCGGAAGAAGTGAGTAGCCTAAAGACTGTTCAGGCTTTCATTTTTGAACTTTTCTCCGAAACAACTCCTTAAAGATCTTATAAACATGTAATTTATTACATTAAAGAAAAGAGGGGGGGGGGGGGATATGTAATTTTGGAGTGCGCATGTGGCTGGAAATTTATCTTTTGGTTCTGTAATGCTATGTTCATTGTAGGCTGGTTTTAATTTCGTGTTGTATTTATCCAGTCACGTGCGGTTCTCAATGAAGACATCACATAAATTACAAAACCGACTTTGATCCATCCAACCCTTATAGTTTAGTAAGAAAGTTTTATATTATAATTAAATACAAGTTTTTCGGGCTTGTGTTTTATATTGTTTATTCTAAATTGAAATGCTGGTCCTCAAAGTAAATAAGGGTGGGGGTGGGGGTGAAGAAATTATGTCATCTTTGTCATTGTGGTGAGAGTCTAAAAATTTGTATTGCAATGTGTTTAGCTGGATCTGTTTCAGATGCAAGTAAATATTTGGGTTAGATTATCTGGGTTTGAATTGTCTCCGGGTGGGGGTTTGTAAAGTGCTTAGTTTGATGATACTGTATTACGTATTGGGTAGACTCTTAAACGTGGTCAGGAGGGCTTTATTATGCTGGCAAGGCGAAGGTGTCTTTGTTTTTACTCTCTCCCTTTCCCAAAATAATGGATTTTTGCGAAGTTCGCATCTATAATATTCCCCTTCAAATTCAGAACTAACATTTTGAAAGAAGAAAAGGGGGTCCTATAGCCGAGTAAATATGGTAATTACTAATAACGGAATCTGCAGCAAGAAAATGTTAGCACATCCTTTTCAAGAAATACCACTTTAGTCATACAGCAATAAACCTGAAATAGCTCTTAATAACAAGAACCCTGTACCCGGTTTAGATTTATCCAGGAAAACATGGATTGCTCTTAATAAGATTCAAACCAGCCATGGTATCTGTGCCAAATCCCTCTTCAAGTGTGGTAAAATGCCTTCCCCCCCCACAGCGACTCTGTGGTGCTAACTTACAAATTATTGAGTACATTGTGTTCGGATGTAAGAAGAGGAAATATCAAGGGGACATGACTAATTTCCCGTTGTCAATCCCCTGCAGCAGTACAATGGATCGGCTTATTAGATCTGAAATTATAATCCCTCATGATAAATCAGTAACTATAATAATAATGTTGTTAGTTTTAAGACCCTCTGAACTACTCTGGCTTTTAGAGATGCTGGGGTGGCAGAATCGTGCCCCAAAGGGGATCTTTAATGTGCCGATAAATCTACTGACACGGTTCCTCGCATTTGCTCACCCTCAAATGTCAAGGAAATAACAAATTAAATAAGATGGGTGTCTAGCGACATCATCTATGCTTGACTGAGACACATGCAATAGAATTGTCAAGGAGGTATCCTGTTCAGATGAACAGTATTGAGTCACCAAGCTCTTCTCACACCTGGCATTGTCATGTAATGTCAAGGGATGGACACAGATTGAGCAATAGCCCCTATCTCTTTGTATTAGATAAATAGTTTGTAGCCTAGTTTTATTTTTAGGGGTGCATTCCACTTAAATATGAACTTTCATGCCATTTGCTCCAGTATTTTTGATGCCAACCCATAACAAATGACATAGACATACAAAACTCAAACTAAGGGTATATTTCATCATTATGCACCTCATCGGGGATAAATATCAGCCAAAAATTTAAAATGTGCAGATAGAAAGCTTACTTTATTAACAGACTAGCTGAAGTACCCGTGCTTCGCTACAAGTCATAAATAAATTGTGAAGGTGACAGTTAAAACAGGGGATAGGCGAGGTGCTGCACAGAGGGAGATTAAGGATGGAACATTTTGTCCAACTACACCGCTCGGCGTTGACCGTGTTTTATAGCACAAATTTAGGTTTTACTCGCTAACCGTTGGAGATACCTTTCGGATAGAAAATTTTATTTTAAACCTCGTATATGCCATCAAAAGCTTGCTATTTCTTGGCGTTCTCTTTTTATTTGAAATGGAAATATGAAAGTTTGAAACCAAAGGGTGTAGTGACGTCACTAAAATGGTCGCCATCCTTAAATAGTGCAAAGTATTGAAATAAAAAGTAACCTATATGTTAACCAGGTAAATCAGCTAATTCCATGTAAAATTCATGTAAATCGGACCAGTGGTATTTGCGTGATTGAGTAATACACAGACACACACCATCTCATTTTTAGCCTCGATTCGCTCGCGTCATAGTCGTATCATATTGTTATTCAATGAAATGCAGGTTTAACCCCGTTAACACCCCTTTAGAACCTGCATATCCAAAAATCCCTCCTTAGTAGACGTTTTCGACACACAACAAACATATCCCCAAAATATCATTCTTCTAACTTTAATAGTTTTGGTTGGTCGATGAGAGTGAACATCCAAAAATCCTTCCTTAGTGGACGTTTTTCTTCCAGAATTTCACCCCTCCCCATAGGCCCCTTTAATTGCATTTATGAAGAAAAAAAAATAATAATAACGGTCGAACATATATTTATTTCATTTATTTATTTATTTTTAAGCTGATTGATTTCCTCCGAGCTTCAAACTCCTCGCCTATGTCGTTTAAGAGATACACGCTCCGTTAGGAATCTTTCAACCTCCACTTTTCATCCCTTTCACCTCATAATAACCGGGTGAGTTAGCCGTGGTCGTTACGGCATGACTAATGGCAGTCGCTCACATCCGGGAGGCGAGGAGGTTCGAATCCCCCCGCCGGCAACCTTGAAGATGGTCTTCTGTGGTTTCCCATCTTCCTTCCAGGCAAATGCCGGGGTTGGTCCCTAACTATAGGCCACAGCCGCTACCTTCCAACTCCTCGCCCTTCCCTTCCAACTTTCCTCCCCAACGGTACTTGTAGCTCACCCATTGGGTGTCCGTCTCGAAGCAGCTACAAAACTGGCGAGCCGAACGTGTCCTCGGACACTCCTGGCACTAAGAGCCATACGCTTAAAAAAACTCATAATATACACTACATCGAAAAACCATTAGACATGTGTCAGCTTATTTTTAATGATTAGTATATATGCCAAGGATTAGTATATATGCCAAGTATCACATCCCCAAATGAAACCACTCGTGAGATATTGTTATTCACTGAAATGCACGTTTACCCCCTTAACACCGCTTTAGAACCTGAATATCCAAAACTCTTTCCTTAGTGGACGTTTTCGACATACAACGAACATATCCCCAAAATTTCATGTTTCTAACTGCAATAATTTTGGCTGGGCGATGATGAGTGAGTGAGTCAGTCAGGACATTTTCTTTCATTTATTTTTGATAATTTCACCCCTCCCCATGAACCCCTTAAATTGGATTTATGAAACAAACGGTCGAACACCTATTTACTTATTTAAAGCTGTTTTCCCCCTGAGTTTGATGAGTGAATAAGTGAGTCAATCAGTTAGGACACTTTCTCTCCTGTTTTTTTCCCCAGAAATTCACCCCTCTCCAAGGGCCCCTTAAATTGGATTTATGAAAAAACGGTCGAACACCTATTTACTTGTATTTTAAGCTGTTTATTTTTCGCCGAATTTCAAACTTCTCGCCTATGTCGTTTCAGAGATACACGCTCCGTTAAGAATCACTCAACCCCCAATTTTCACCCCTTTCACCTCACAATATACACCACATCGATAAACCCTTAAGACTTATGTCTGATTATTTTTAATGATTAGTTTATATACCGAATATTACATCCCCAAAGAAACAACTCCTGAGATATCGTTATTCAATGAAATGCACGTTTACCCCCTTAACACCTCTTTAAAACCCGAATAAACAAAAATCATTCCTTAGTTGACGTTTTTGACATTCAGCGAACATATTCCAAAAATTTCATGTTTCCAACTTTAATAGTTTTCGCTGGACGTGATGAGTGAATGAGTCAGACAGGACATTTTATTTCAATTATTTTTACCAGAATGTCACCCCTCCCCATGGGCCCCTTAAATTGGATTGATGAAAAAACGCTCGAACACCTATTAAACTTATTTTTAAGCTGTCTTTTTCCCCTGAGTTTGATGAGTGAGTGAGTGTCAGTCAGTCAGGACACCTTCTCTCCTTTTCCCCCCCAGAATTTCACCCCACCCCATTGGCCCCTTAAATTAATTTATGAAAGAATGTACAATAGCCTTAAGCAATGCAATGTATCATACCGTATTATCTCTGTAAAGTTAGTCACTAGCAATCTAAGTTACTATTAAACTAAACAATAATGTTACAAAAATTATATATATGCCATGCTGTAACTATGTTACTTGATTGTCCCTAACACGAGCTCAGGCTCATTGGGACCTATGTAAATAAATAAATAAATAAATAAATAAATAAATAAGAACGGTCGAACACCGATTTACTTACTTTTTAAGCCGATTTCTTTTTTCACTGAGTTTCAAATTTCACGCCTATGTCGTTTAAGATAATAATAATAATAATAATGTTATTGGTTTTACGTCCCTTTTAACTACCCTGGCTTTTAGAGACGCCGGGCTGCCGGAATTTTGCCCCGAAGGGGATCTTTAACGTGCCAGTAAATGTACTGACACGGCTCCCTCGCATATGCGCACCCTCAAATGCCAGCTGACTGCGCCAGGTTTCGAACCTGCAACCTTGGGCTCAGCAAGCGAGAACGTTACCCCTGAGCCACGTAGCCAGACTGTCGTTTAAGAGATAGGCCTACACGCTCCGTTAGGAATCCTTCAACCCCCACTTTCACACCTTTCACCTCATAATACACCACATCGAAAAACCCTTTGACACATGTCTGCTTATTTTTAATGATTAGTTTATATGCCGAGTATCACATCCACAAATGAAACCACTCGTGAGATATTGTTATTCAATGAAATTCAGGTTTAACCCCCTTAAGACCCCTTTAGAACCTGAATATCCGAAAACCCTCCCTTAGTGTAAGGTTTTGACATACAACGAACTTATCCCCGAAATGCCATGTTTCCAACTTCAATATTTTTGGCTGTGCGATGATGAGTGAGTGAATGTGTCAGGACATTTTCTTTCAATTTTTTTTTCTTCAGAATTTCACCCCTCCCGATGAACCCCTTCAATTTGATTGATCAAAAAAACTGTCGTAAAGCTATTTACTTACTTTAAAGCTGTTTTCCCCCTGAGTTTGATGAGTGAGTCAGTCAGTCAGTCAATCAGTTAGGGCACTTCCTTTCCTGTTTCCCCCCCCCCAGAATTTCACCCCTCCCCATGGGCCCTTTAAATTGGATTTATGAAATAACTGTCAAACACATATTTACTTATTTTTTATGCTGATTTTTTCCCGCTGAGTTTCAAACTCCTCGCCTATGTCGTTTAAGAGATACACGCTCCGTTAGGAATCTTTCAATCCCCACTTTTCACCTCATAATATACACCACATCGAAAAACCCCCAGACACGTGTTTTCTTACTTTTTAATGATGAGTTTTTATGCCCTGTATCACATCCCCCAATGAAACCAATCGGGAGATATTGTTATTCAATGAAATGCAGGTTTAACCCCCTTAAGACCCCTTAAGAACCTGAATATCCGAAAATTCTCCCTTAGGCCTAGTAGACGGTTTTGACATACAATGAACATATCCCCAACTGTCATGTTTCTAACTTCAATAATTTTGGCTGTGCGATGATGAGTGAGTGAGTGAGTGAGTGACTCAGGATATTTTCTTTCAATTTTCTTTTTTCAGAATTTCACTCCTCCCCATGAACCCCTTAAATTTGATTTATGAAAAAAAAAACCTGTCGAACAGCTATTTAATTACTTTGAAGCATTTTTCCCCCCTGAGTTTGATGAGTGAGCCAGTCAGTCAATCAGTTAGGACACTTACTTTCCTGTCCCCCCCCCCGAATTTCACCCCTCCCCATGGGCCCCTTAAATTGGATTTATGAAAAAACGGTCAAACACATATTTACTTCTTTTTTATGTTGATATTTTTCGCTGAGTTTCAAATTCCTCGCCTATGTCGTTTAAGAGATACACGCTCCGTTAGGAGTCTTTCAATACCCACTTTTCACCCCTTTCACCTCATAATATATACCACATCAAAAAACCCTCAGACACATGTCTTCTTATTTTTAATGATGAGTTTATATGCCGAGTATCACATCCCCCAATGGAACCAATCGGGAGATATTGCTATTCAATGAAATGCAACTCTACCCCCTTAATACCCCTTTAGAACCTGAATATCCAAAAATCCTCTCTTAGTGGGCATTTGCGGCCCTTGAGGAAGCTGCATACCAAATTTCATTTCAATCCGTTCGGTGGTTTCTGAGATTTCGTGATGAAGGAATGAGTGAGTGAGTGTGTGAGTGGTATTTGACAAATATATAGTAGATAGTGTCAAGACTTTGTTATGCTAAACCCGGTTGACAGTGCTGTGTGAGCGGTTGAGTAACTAACGGGATTTCAAGTAAAGATCCTATTTTTCTATACCGGTATTGCAGAGCACAATTGGCATCCAGTCGGCCGTGTCTCGACTTGAGCTGTTGCCATGGAAACTATCTGCCTTGCCATTCCTTCATGAGTATATTTTATGATTTGATTAGCCTGTGTTTGAGTGCAAAAGGGCCGAAATCAGAAGAATGAGAAAGACTATCGAAAATTCATGTAGCCAGCGGTTCCTTCTGGGTCCTAAACTATGTGTATACAAAATTTGGTTGAGATTGGTGGAACGGTGTAGATTTGTATACGGAACCAACCCACCCACCCACATACATACATACATACATACAGACTTTGACTTTTATATATAAGATATATAACCTGATGTGTCTTTTTTCACCTGCTATGTTTGTGTCTCTAGGTTAATTCGTCTTGTTATCATTTTTACTTTCCTAGTCTTCATTTCCTAGGTTTGTCTGGTCTTCACTCCATCCTAAACCATCCACTTCATGACAGAAGAATGCTCCCTGCTATGCACTATTGTGAGCAGCAGGAGAATTGGTTGTTTGCCCGCCCTCCTGATGAGACTGGGAGGTCGAACAAGCTCGTAAAGGGTAATAGCAATGAAGAGCTGTCGATTGGATTGATGGCAAGACTGCCCACGATTTAAGACGGTGGTGAGAGATTGTCCTTGTCCTCTTATATTTGTCTTGTCTTTCTGTTTTCTCTCGCCCGCCGCCTGTACCTGCCTATGTTTGTCCTTCAGCCACGTTTCCATCCCCCTATTTGTCCATTGACAGTTTATATGTCCAACAATAATTACGGCGATAGCTGTGTTAAAAAACCCTAGTAACACTTACCAATAATCCTGCATTACTTGGCCTCTGATGGTTAACAAAGCAGAATATCACTAACACTACTAACCCTGGGAAATCCTAAAACCAAGAGAGATACTGGAGAACTGTTTACAGAAGGCTGGGCGTTAATATTATAGCTGTTTATCCTATGAAACAAATGTTCCCAGTCTCTGAAATTGATCATTATTCAGCAATGCACAATTTGCACCACTTTTGCAGTTCTAGGTTTGAACAATATAAATTGCCATGGGCCACTGTCTTACTTTGTTCTCAACACATACAACAAGATCGCAGCTGTATTGTTTATTCAATACTTACTACTTCCAGATCCATAACAAGTTTCTTGTTCTCCTCTAGCATGAGCATCTTCTCACGCTCATGTCGTCGCTTAAGTTCTGCTAGCATCTCCTCGTTGTCTGTAAGATCTTCTAAACGAGCAGCATCTAATTTATCTTTGGTCAGTTGCACCTGCACCAAAACAAATATGATTAGTGACAATGGCTTAATTAATTTTGAAAGTGATTTGACTTTCACAATTTTTAAAGAAAAGGTATGTGTATATTTGAAAGAGAGTTTCGAAAAAATAATCATGCCAATACGGTATTTGAAAAATCATAATAAAACAACAGCATACATGCAACATTACCATGCTGGAAAGGAAAAAAGCGAGACAATGAGCACCTAACCTGAGTTATATTTAGTATACTTGCCCTGGTTAAGTCACTCTTATTCTCTTTTTTTTCCGATGCCAATGATTAATTAGACAAGGATAAATTAATGTTCCATTTAGAAGTTTGTAACTTACCTCTCTCTCAAGGGCATCTCTCCTACTTTCGGCTTCTTGGAGCTGGTCTCGCAGGCTATTAATTTCCAAGTTATATCTGCTCTGATGTTGAGTTATGCTTTCGCTGTACTGCATTTCCAGTTTTTCTGCTTCCCCTTTCAATCTTGCTATCTCTTGTGAGGCATGGGCCTGGTTTGGGCCAGATGCATCCGAACCAACTGCGAGATTCCGCTGCCTCAACTTCTCAGTTTCTTCTTCCATCTGCTTACAATATTCTTCACTACGTTCCCTGAGTTTACGTTCCTTACTGGTTTCAGCCATGGCTTCTTCTACGCGTGCCTCTAGTTCTCGTCGCAATTTTTCTGCTTTTCGAATGTCGTGCCTCAAACTGTCAACTTTCTGCATAGCCACCTCTAATTCTTCTTCCTTATCACGGACTTGCCTAGAAAGTTTCTGCTTCTGTTGTCTCAGTTCTGACAACCTAAGATGAAACATAACATTAATAACTGATATTTCAAATTCTTTATTTTCCTTATACTGAATTATTAGCAACGATTTTTGTGTTGTATGTGGCACCGTATTTATAACCATTGTTTCCCTCCTGTTTCTTATTTGTTGAATGTTTACTATGCTCTATCTTAGTTGGCAAGCCAAAATGCTTAGAAAGTGAAGCTAGACGGACTGATAACATCCAACTTACGAAACATTTATGTATAGTGATATCAAAGGTCTAAAGCAGTGCTTTCCAAACAGGGTGTCGCGTGCTACCATCAAGTGTGTCGTGAGATCCATCGTACTTATAAATTCTATTGACACCTAAATATCCAATTTGTTACAAAATACAAGCACTGGTTCATAATCATTTAATGCAACTGAAATCGAGGCTGGATGGATACGCATTTTCCAACACTAGATGTAAACCAATATAATAATATCGTATGGCCTCTGGTGCCGGGTGCAAGATTTGTTGTTTGACACCCAGAGGGTAACTTGCATGTCGAATTTCGTTGTTCCTTGAAGCACTATGAAAGTCAAGGAAGTTAGATATCTAAACTCCTTGAACACTATTAGAGAAATGAGGCACTTTGTGTTGGCGGAAACTCCCGAGATTAATTTTGCCATTATGAACATGGCCTACTGAATTCAAAGGGATGCTTTGACATGCCAACATCGTATGACATGGTGTCGTGATTTTTGCCACCTTTCAAAAATCACTAACCATGGCCATGAGCGAACCTGCAAGCTTGGGGTTAGTGGACCGTCACGTTAACCACTCACCCACTGTGGCAAGCGTAAACCAATATGACTGGATAAGAAATCCTTTAGCACCCTCCAGCTCTTGTGTACTTCAACTTATCGAAGAGGAGGAACTGGCTGAACTTAAAAACAACCAGACTTTAAAACTTACCAAGAGTTACAATTAGACAGCGCCTGGGTTTCTATTCAAAAAGATTTTCCTCATCCGAGTAAAAGAGCCCTCATCGTTTCGTTGCATATTCGTGTAAAAGTGCATTTTCTGTTATTAAACGTGGAAATTTGAGAATATTAGATGAGGAAATGAGTGTGTATTTGTCCTGCATCCGACCCGATATAAAGCAGATTTAACATGAAGTATAACATAAATTTCTCGCCAAATCAATACTTTTTACTTACATAAATATTCTATAGGTACATGTTTCGAAAACACACAATGTTTTCTTCCTCAGCCCACTTATTGGTGTTAAACATCATATAACATCGATAACCTCACTAAATAACAAAAACACAGTTCACATTTATTCTCTTGTTCTTGAGTGCAATTAAATAAAGCAGATTTGTAATGATCGCGAAGCCCATAGCAGTTATTGAATTGGAACATCAAGGTGCAAGTTTTGTATGTATGAGAAAGGTGTTAAATTTTGCTTATTATACTTAGAAAATCATAGGTATACTATGAAAAATTTAAATTTCTTTAAAATGAAACCTTCTTTGTTAAAATAGTCGATGTTTATAAATAAAATAATTAAATGGGTGTCCTGTAGAATTGTGTGTGCTAATAGGTGTCGCCATGAGAAAAAGTTTGGAACGCTCTGGTCTAAGGAGTAGATATTTGTCTTGCCAATACTTAAAAATGTATTTTATTAGGCCTACAATCTAACAGCACATGTTTTGAGGTTCTGTTGTACCCCTTCAAGGGGGCTGTGTGGCGCAGTCGGTAGAGGCGCTGAGCTTCTGACTGAAAGGGAGTGGGTTTTATCCCCACCCAGGTAGTGGATTTTAGAAACAAAACTACCACTTTCGGAAATGCAAATAGCCCTGGGGTTCACTCACCCTACACCAGAAATGAGTACCAGGGTAATTCCTGGGAGCAAAGACGGCCGGGCATGGAGTTGACGACTACATCCCATCTAGTGCCGATGTCACAAAGGGTGGAAGCCTCTTCCTTCCACTACTCCCCGAGCCTCCATGGCCTGTAAGGAGTTGGCTTTGCTTTTTGTTATACCCATCAGTCTACCAATGTATCTTAAAAACAAAATCAGTGCATCACTTTAAATATCCACTTGTGTTGTACACTATTGTTGACACTTTGCTTGGTCTTAGAGCAATTCAGATCAAGAAACTAATCAAGAATAGTGTTCAACACAACTCGATATTTAAAGTGCTATAATGTTTTTGTGTTAAAGATACCTAATATGAAGACTGCCATTAAGGGGGCACATACACCTTAAGGAGCCACAACAATAACGATTTTAATAAATAACTGTGCCCGTCATAAATCTTGTACAACAATGATATATATTTCCAAGGAAACACACACAACTTGCTATTAGAAGCAAAGTTCAAAATTTTCAAAATTCAAATGGTAATTATTTTTATCAATTTTTTCAAAATTGGTTCTTGTTTTGTGCTGACCTTCACCGTTTCCCTGATATCTCCGGTGTTTATAGGGATTTTTGGAGTTTTCTCTTTTTAATGTGGGTGTTAAACCTTCTGCTACAAAATAAATCTCACACAAAACCGTTGTGGCTTTAATTAGTCTTTCTATGAAACGTTAACTTTTTTTTTTAGTTTGCTCAGAATAAAAATGGAAGTAATGACGCTTAATTAATTAATCATGTGAAAATATGCGAGATTCATTCTGTAGCAGAATGTTTAACACCCACATTAAAAAAAGAAAACTCCAAAAATTCCTATAAACACGGGAGATATCAGGGAAACGGTGAAGGTCAGCACAAAACAAGAACCAATTTTGAAAAAAAAATGATAAAAATAATTACCATTCGAATTTTGAAAATTTTTAACTTTGCTTCTAATTGCAAGGTGTGTGTGTTTCCTAGGAAATGTATATCATTGTTGTACAAGATATATGACAGGCACAGTTATAATATTAAAATCGTTATTGTTGTGGCTCCTTAAGCTGTATGTGCCTCCTGCCATTAAATAAGCCCCACCCCCTAATTTTAAGAAGAATACTGAATTAAAAAATCTTGTTGTCTTCAGCGTCTATGAGAGCAGGCACCGCTCTCAGGTTTGGTGAAATTCTTAACCTCTACAATTCACTCCTGCTTAACAGTTTTAAAAACCATGGCAGTCAGTATCACGGTATCACCATGTGCCCACGCCCAGAAATAAGGTCAGCATCACTCATGAACCTAAAGCAAATCTCAGCCCCGCAAAACCTAGTGTATTTGCGATAAAATATGCGTTCCTACGGCAATCCTTAGGCTACTGCTTTGGTGGCTGGGGGAGTTGTTAGATAGTTATTGTTGTTATAAGGAGCGGAACTACGAGGTCATCTGCCCCTGCTGGGGAAGTTGGCGCCGCAACATTATGGTTTGAGCACACCGGGAAATAAGGTCGGCATCACTCACGAGTCTGTGGCGAACATCAGCACCACAAAACTCAAGAGAGTTCGTTATAAGATAATTATGCATTCCACTGGCTGTCATTAGACACATTTTCGTCTACTCTGAGAGTCATTGTCACAATATTATGGTGCGTGCTAACCCAGAAATATGGTCGACATCTGTCACAAGTCTATGCAAATCTCCAAACCTCAAAATCTAGCAAGTTTGTAGTAATGTGTTCCACCACCAATCATTTAGGCCCAGTTTTGGTGGCCATGGAAGTCTATGCTACAGTGTGTTCACGCCTGGAAATACTATCTGCATTACTATTGCAAAGCTCACCACCAATGATATTAAAAGAGACATGGATTCTTCTGCCCGCCATTACAGTGCAGTTGCAGCATCCACTGGAGTTGGGTAACACAACATTACTATGCATACATGCTTGTAGATGTGGTCAGCATCTTTTCACTGTATGTCACATGCCAATGATGCGATTAAAATTCTGCTGAGAGGAGGTTGGTGCCAACTTCAACTCACCCCAATTTTTCATTTCCAACTTTAGAAAAACTAGTAGGTAGTATTTGCATATTATATACAGTACATTGGTAGATTGATGAAGGTGAAGGGGCATAGGACAACCCATCACACTATATATATTAAGGTAAAATTTTAAGTCTTGACAAGGTGGATCACTCAAATTAATATAACTTGATCAACCAATTTAACATGCCAATATGGAACAACAAAATCAAGGTATTTACCATTATTAACAACAGTCAGAATAGAAAACATCATTTGCATAGTTCATACTTCTTTGGATAAAATAACAATACATTAAACAGTTATGGGTTCAATGTCCCTTTGAACTGCTGTGGTTTTAGAGATGCAGTAGTGCCAAAATTTTGCCCTGAAGGGAATCTTAAATGTGTCGTAAATTAACTGACAGGTTTTCTTGCCAGAAGCCACGCCTGCATCCTTGTGGAACAGTAGGCCTTACCAACTGCACCATATACTTGGCCTAATCCAAACTTCAATGAACAAAATACTAGTCTCAAGCAAACTAGTACCGTATTTCCTTGCATAATCGTCGCCACCGCGTAATCATCGCACCCCACTTTTCAAACAATAAAATAGGTTTATAAAAATTTCATCGCATAATCGTCGCATAGCATGTTCGTATTTGTGGGCCAGTCAGTTGCATATGCTGCCGCGACTTTATAAACCTGGCGCGACTTTGTCAAACGAAAAATCTCGTCTTTATGCATGCGGGCTATAAACTGGGACGCGAGCAGCAAGCTTCGTCACTTAGCACATTCCGCGAACGTATAATCTGGCGTGATCTTGTCAGGAGAAAGTAATCTCGTCTTTATGCCTGCGGGCTATGACCGCGACGCAAGCGGCCAGCGCACATTCCGCGAGCTTATGGGCCTAATCTGGCGTGATCTTGTCAGGAGAAAGTAATCTCGTATTTATGCCTGCAGGCTATAAATCGCGACGCGAGCGGCCAACGCAAATTCCGTGAGATAATAGGCCAAATCTGGAGTGATCTTGTCAGGAGAAAGTAATCTCGTATTTATGCCTGCGGGCTATGAACCGCGACGCGAACGGCCAGCGCACATTCCGCGAGTTTATAGGCCTAATCTGGCGTGATCTTGTCGGGAGAAAGTAATCTTGTTTATGCCTGCCGGCTATGAACCGCGACGCGAACGGCCAGCGCACATTCCGCGAGCTTATAGGCCTAATCTAGCGTGATCTTGTTGGCAGAAAGTAATCTAGTCTTTATGCCTGCGGGCTATGAACTATGACGTGAAAGGCCGGCGCACATTCCGCGAGCTTATAGACCTAATCAGGCGTGATCTTGTCAGCAAAAAGTAATCTCGTCTTTGTGCCTGCCGGCTATGAACTGTGATGCGAGCGGCCAGTCCACATTCCGCGAGCGTGTAGGCCTAATCTGGCGTGATATTGTCAGCAAAAAGTAATCTCGTCTTTATGCCTGCCGGCTATGAACCCCGACGTGAACGGCCAGCGCACATTCCGCGAGCTTATAGGCCTAATGTGGCGTGATCTTGTCAGGAGAAAGTAATCTCGTCTTTATGCCTGCTGGCTATGAACTGTGACGGCTTAATCTGGCGTGATCTTGTCAGGAGAAAGTAATCTCGTCTTTATGCCTGCTGGCTATGAACTGCGACGCGAATGGTCAGCGCACATTCCGCGAGCGTATAGGTCTAATCTGGCGTGATCTTGTCAGCAGAAAGTAATCTCGTCTTTATGCCTGCGGGCTATGAACTATGACGCGAGCGGTCAGTGCACATTCCGCGAGCTTATAGGCCTAATCTGGCGTGATCCTGTCAGGAGAAAGTAATATCGTCTTTATGCCTGCAGGCTATGAACCGCGACGCGAACGGCCAGTGCACATTCAGCGAGCCTATAGGCCTAATCTGGCGTGGTCTTGACAGCAGAAAGTAATTCGTCTTTATGCCTGCGGGCTATGAACTGTGACGCGAACGGCCAGCGCACATTCCGCGAGTTTATAGGCCTAATCTGGCGTGATCTTGTAAGGAGAAAGTAATCTCGTCTTTATGCCTGCGGGCTATAAACCACGACGCGAATGGCCAGCTTCGTCAGCACATTCCGCGAGCGTTAACCTGTCGTGACCTTGTTAGAAGAAAGAAGCCTGTCTCTGACTGCAGGCTATGACTCACGCTACGCGAATGACTGGCCCGTGCAGCAATATACAGTATATTCTTTGAACTTAAATATTCTTCGCATAATCGTCGCACCCTGCTTTTTTCCACGAATTTTTGGCAAAAAAAGTGCGACGATTATGCGAGGAAATACGGTAAATACAGGTTTTAAAATGGAGCAATATTTTTTCCAATATATTTTTACTAAAGAACATGTTATTCATACAATGAATGAAGTAGAATAAAGAATTTCACAGCATTTTGTTATCTTCATACACTTCTCTCAGGAATCACGTTTCCAAAAATCATCATCCCGGAGTTATCTAATTATGAAATGGAACTTAATCTATGAATAATTAGATTCCTAAGATTATTATGCTCACAAAGCAATAGCTCAAACAATATTTCCCTCTGATCAAGGCACCAAGTTTGCCTGAGCTAGATGATGATGCTTCATTTAGGACCAGCCACCTTTGGTTATCAGTCTTGGCCTGAGCTAGAGTTAACTACAAAAGACAGTGGATTAATCGCTTCACTGCTGTGGTCGAGTATATTCGATCTGTCTCAAGTGGTCTGTCAGTGCTGCGCTCGATCAGGACTTTGTGCCATCACTGTTGCGATTGAGTACATTCGATCTGCTTTGTAACTGTCGTGTATGCTCAGAGCCACCGAGAGGATTTAAGGGCCCTTGTGCAATGTTTATCTTGGGCCCCCCCCCCCTTGAAGTACATTTAATTATTATTACTATCCTCCACTAGCTATTGCGGAAAGACAATGGCACTTTGAGAAAAAGCTTCTAATGCACAGGCATAATTGATAAAAACATCCAAATCTTATTTCTTAGAGAACTTATTTAGTACCGTATTTGCTCGCGTATATCTCGCCCCCGCGTATATCTCGCACCCCATTTTTTTTATTTGAAATTTCAGGGGGGAAAAAAGTACTCGCATATATCTCGCATTCATTACTGACGCCATCATATAAATGACCGTAATAACCTTGAGGTAGAAACACGTTTGATTTAGCGCGCCACAACAGTCGTCATTGTCCAGGAACTTACCCGAAGCATTACTAACAGGAACAACGAGCAACAACGAGTTGATCCGAACTTCGATACGAGCCGATTAGGGATCGAGGCGCCGCGTGCAAGCATACGACGCAGCGTGAGTGTTAGCACGCTGTACATCGTTAGTCTTCGGCCGCGGCTGGCTAAATTCGCCGCCTTGAGACACGTTCGAATTGGCGATTAGCGCGCCACGTCAGTTGCGGAAGTAGGCCTACTGTTACATCGCAGAGAAACGCAGTTCAGTCTCCTCGAATCTCAATGATTTCGTCTTTACGCATTGTGTCGCATCAGAGCTCGGCCGCGTGCAAGCATACGGCGCAGCGTAAGTGTTAGCACGCTGTACATCGTTCGCCGCGTCTTCGGCCGCAGTTGGTTATATTCACCGCCTTGAGACACGTTCGAATTAGCGATTAGCGCGCCACAACAGTTGCGCAAGTAGGCCTACTGTTACATCGCAAATGTTGTGTTTTTTCGGGAATGCGGTCATTCCCCGCGTATATCTCGCACCGAAAATTTTCACACATATTTTCGGCCAAAAAAGTGCGAGATATACGCGAGCAAATACGGTATTTATTTTATGAAACATATTTTGCAAAGTGCACAAAACAATTTTGAATTTTTAAGTAATTTTAATAAAGTTAACATGCATTGGGAAACATTTTGCAATTCCGTAAGTCTTCACTTTAATTACCAGTACGTAATGAAAAATAAGTAGTCTAGCATTTTAAAACTCTGCATTAGTTTGATAGCAGATTCAACACTAAATTATACTACATTATTATTTTCTAAACAGTTATAACTACTAACTCAGAGTCAAATATAGAATTTTATTTTTTTATTATCTTTTCCTTTTGGAGGGTACTACAAGCGATTTCCAAGAATTTTGTATTTTGGCTCTCAAAAATTAAAGGGGGTACTATAGGCCAGGAGGTCCTGTATCCGAATAAATACGGTAGTTCCTAAAATGCACACGTGTAATGTTGCGGGAAACTTGTTTCTCTATTGTCACACAGTTATAAATATCATGTTTGAGTTATGGCTGCAGCGAGCGAGTGCAATATGCGTCCGGAGGAAATTGAGTCTGATGTGGATTTAGATAGTGTCGGAAGTGACGATGGGGATATTAGGGAACTGTTAGGAAGAGACAGTGATATTGTCGATGATATCCCGACAGAGAAGGGAAGAAATGATCCTGACCTATGCCTACCCAAGTGGTCCGAGGAGGAGTTCACGCCAAACGTGCATGCATTCCAAGTGCCAAACCCAGGTATCTCAAATACTAATTTGACCCCTGAATCCCCTGAAATAGATTATTTTGAGTTATTTGTCAATGAAGAGGTGTTGACAATGGTAGCGGACGAAACAAACAAATTTCATAAACAGACGCTAAGCCACCCAGTCAATAATCCAGGCTCAGGATATGGGTTGATACTAATTATAAGATTTTTGTGCTAATAGCAGACGCTGCTGATGGTTCAAAATAAACATCTATCTATTCAGGAACATTGGTCCAGTGATCCCCTTCTGCATGCCCCAATTTTTCAGCAAGTTATGTCCCGTGATAGATATCTAATTTTACTCAGTATGCTCCACTTCACTGACAATAAAAACCCAAACCAAACTGACAGTCGGAACAAAATTCGATTCATTATTGACCACTTCAGGAAAACATTCAAAACCTATCTCACCCCATTTGCTAAATTGTTTGTTGATGAAAGCCTAGTTTTGTTCAAGGGACGTCTTGCTTTCAAGCAATATATAAAAACAAAGCGTCATCGTTTCGGCATCAAACTGTTTGTTCTCTGTGACTGTAAGACCAGTTATATTTTAGATTTCATTACTTATACTGGCTCATCAACAGAAATTACAGACCCTTATAAACTAGGTATTTCTGGTGCTGTTGTTACAGTACTTCTACACGATTATTTAGATAAAGGCCGTAGCTTAATTGTAGATAACTGGTACAATGGCCCACAGCCGTTTTCTTTGCTTCAAGACCGAGCCACCAATGCATGTGGAACAGTGCGAAAGAACAGGAAAGGCATGCCTGCACTGGGAACTTAATTGGAAAGAGGGGAATTGGAAATGAAATCTAGCACGAAAATGATGGCACTCAAGTGGTGTGATAGGACGGATGTGTTGGTGCTTACAATCATGCACAAAAATATATTTGAAGTGACTGGGGAAAAGGATCACAACCTCAGGCCGTCATGGAATATAACATGAACATGGGGTCGGTCGATAAGGCAGACCTTAGTTCACTCCACAGTGTGCATAAAAGTATCAAGTGGTACAAGAAATAGTTCTTTCATATTTTGGACTTGACACTTCTAAATTCATATGCCCTATATCATCAGGTAAGTGTGTCTCATTGGCAGATTTTCAGCTTCAAATTATAAGACAGATTTTGGAGAGATACCACAACCCCAGAAAATCAACTCCTGGAAGGCCATCTGCGACGTCTACGGACCCAGTTCTTCGACTAACTGAAAGACATTTTCCCTGCTTAGTTCCGCCAACTGATAAGAAATCTAACCCAACTTGTCACTGTCATGTGGCAATCATCATCATCGGCTTTAACTCGAATCCGAGTATAAATCTTCTTCCTTCAGTCCAGTTTGTGGATATGTTTACGGTGACTTAAAGAGTCCAATCCTGGCATGGAACAAGCGTCCACACAAGTCACATAGTATTGCTGGAGGAGGACATGGTTGGTGTTGGAACGTCGATGAATCTACCCGATTCACCACTTCCCAATATCGCTAATATAATAACAAAACATGTATCTTCTTAAATTTAGTTGCAGCTTATGCTTTTCTCTCTTTTAATTAATTGGTTTGTCAACAAGATACAACTATCGATCTGCAAAGAATAAAACATGAATGAACAAGATACATCATACTGGTTCAACAATATAACAATACGCCATTTTCAGTCCAAAGCCCTAATAAAGTTCTCATTTTCAACATCCTCCCACCTTTTGATTAAAATGTACAAGAATCAAAACACCAATTATTATGAATAAGAAACACACAATTCATTCAGAAAATCTCATAGGAAGTTTTATCACTCTGCCACTTCTTGTGGCTTTCGCCGTTGTCAATGAACACTGTGGTGCTATCTTTGTTGCCATACTTCCCCTTTCACCAGCAGCTTGAAGTGGTACATCTACTTCAAGAGGAAAGAGTCGTTGTACAGGTCGAATTAGCTCCCCACTAGCTGTCTTCAATTTCGCGACTCTAATATGGCCGTCTTTCCCTGGATATACGTCCAAAACACGTGCCTTAGGCCAGAATGTCCTCTTCTTATCATCCTTTTCTATCAGAACTACATCCCCAATTTTCAGTTGTGTTTGATCCTTCTCTGGCCGCTGCTGGACCAATTGACCAAGGTATTCCACCCTAAATCTTTTTCTTATTTCCTCTGTGAGACGCTGTCGGTACTGCAACCTCTTGCTTAGGTTGGATTGGTCCAGGTGATCTAAATCAGGCACTCCTACTTCTGTCACACTCTGGAGAAACATAGCCGGAGTCAGAGGTCGCAAGTCTTCAGAATCTTCTGACACATAAGTTAATGGCCTTGAATTCACTGTAGCCTCACAGTCACACAATACACTGATCATTTCTTCATAGCTGAGAGAAGCTTGTCCCAATACTCGCCTCAAAAGTTTCTTCACCATTTGGATCAATCGCTCCCACCAGCCACACCACCAACCAGCAGTGGGCGGGTTAAATTTCCACTGTATCCTTCTGATCGATGTCTCACTCTCAACTTTCTTCCAGTCAATAGACTGAAACAGGTTATCAGTACCAACAAAATTTGTTCCATTGTCACTGTAAATTATTCGGGGACGACCTCTCCGAGCAATGAATCTCCTCAAACCAAGCATAAATTCTTCTGTCGATAACGAAGTTACAAGCTCTAAATGGATAGCTCTATACACAACGCAAGTGAACAGTATTATCCAACCTTTTCTTCCATCTCTTAGCATCAAAGGACCTGCCAAATCTACTCCAGTAACTTCAAACACACCCGCGTCATGGACTCTTTCTTCAGGTAGCGTTCCAGGGATCATAACGATCCTCTTAGAATTGTGACGCCTACATCTGATACATTTGGATATGACCTTACTGATTGTCTTTCTTGCTCTTAAGATCCAGAAATTCACTCGCAACGTCATCAGAAGAATATGAACTCCTGCATGATTCAGCTTCAGGTGTTGATCTTGAATCATTAGTTCAACTATTTTGTGATCACTTGGAAGGATTATAGGATACTGGAAACACTCCTTATCGCATCTGCTCGTTAATTTGGTTTTTACACGCAGAATACCTTCAGCATCCTGGAATACTAACAAATTGTTCACATCCTTCAGTTTCGATGTGTTGTTTTCACTATTGTCTTTTCTGCAGTATTCAGTTCTTCGACCGACAATTCATCTCCCTTGTGAACCTGGTTTCCTTTCCGAGCATTGTTGACGAACCGAAGAATCCAAGCTAACATTCTCAGAATCTTTGTATAAGAAGAAAAATATCTCGTATACCACATCTCTTCTTGGACTCCAACTGTTAATGCAACTAACGCTTCCCTTTCTTGAGACACTTCCGCCTCGTTGATGATGAGTTCCGACTTTGGCCAGCGGTCTTCTTCTAACCTAAGCCAGGTAGGTCCCTCCCACCACCGGGATTCCAGAAGCATACTGACATTACAACCTCTGGATGGTAGATAAGCTGGGTTCTCGTGACCCGGAATATGTCTCCAATCCTCGGCTCTGCTGTTGGTACGGATTTCATTCACTCTGTTCTGTATGAAGGTTCCCCACTGTCCTTCTCCAGTTATCCACAGCAGGGCAGCAGATGCGTCAGTCCAATAAAATTCCTTAACGTCTTTTAATCCTAGACTTTTCTTCACATTCGCCGCCAAGCGGGCTCCTATACAGCAGGCTAACAGTTCTAACCTTGGGATGGTGATTTTCTTCAGCGGTGCCACTCTTGATTTGGCTTGTACCAGCTGTACGGAAATTGCTTCCCCATTTGTACACCTCAGGTACACAACAGAAGCGTATGCCAATTTTGATGCATCACAGAAAGTGTGCAAGGAATATGTTTTCACATCTGAAATCGAGACCCATCTGGGAATTTTCACATTCTTTAAGGAAGTGAGTTCTTCAACCCATCTAGTGAACCTCTTGTTTATTTTTTCAGAAACTTCAGAATCCCAACTAAGTTTACTTTTCCAACTCTCTTGCAGAAGTAACTTAGGACACAGAGTGACAGGAGAACAGAAGCCTAGTGGGTCGAACACTCTTTGCGCCGTGGCCAAAATACTTCTCCTGGTTACAGGCCCTTCTTTCCCAATTATGGATTTTACTTCACAACATAAGGTGTCGCCTTCCCTTTCCCACAGGTATCCAAGCACATGCATTGGCTCACTATTACCTTCTGTGGAAGACAAGGCAGAACTTTCCCAGCCCCTCAGATCAAATTTTGCTTCAGCCAACATTTCAGTTGACTCCCCTTTGAACCTCAGTAGCTCTTTCTCCGAGTCAAATGACGCAAGACAGTTGTCGACATAAAATGAGCTTTTCAGTTTCCTCGCAGTATTCTCTAGATCATCTTTGTATAGGTCTAAGTGATGGTTGATAACTGCTCCCAAAAGAAAAGGACTGCAGTTCACTCCAAAGACTACTCTGCAGTGCCTCAAAACACTGATCTCTGTTTGCTCAGTGCCTCTCCACCAAAGGAATCTCAAGAAATCTCTGTCTTTCTTCGCGATAGAGATCTGTAAAAACGCCTTCCTAATATCAGAAACGACACCAAATCTTCGTTGACGGAACCTTAATAGAATTTCCGGAATCCTTTCCAATAAGTTAGGTCCCTTCTCCAAACAATCGTTTAACGAACGCCCGCCTTTAGATTTAAACGAAGCATCAAAGACCGGACGAACGCTTGTTGTAGAATTATCTTTAAAAACTCCTCGATGAGGCAAGTAAGGAGCAGTATCTCTTTCTTCATCTTGAGTGACCTCTTCGATTATTCCCTCGAATAACCATGTTTGAAGTACTTCGTTGTAGACATCAAACTTCCCCTTTTCCTTCAGTTTTGCGGTTGTAGATATCAGTCTCTTCTCAGCTAAAACTCGATTGTCTGGAAGTACTTCACAGAATTCTGTCCAGGGTAGACTGATCTCATATCGTCCTTCAGGATTCCTTTTTACTGTCCTCCTAAAATGATCTTGCACTGCAGCTTCTATTTCTTCATTCCGTTTTGTTTCACATGGATCCGTTATTCCAAGAGTGTCCAGTTTCCGCAACTCTGGTAGAAGATTAGTATGGGTCAGAAGAGTGATTAATGAAGCGGCATGAGTGGCTTTATTTGACGATTCTTCCAATTTTCCCATGACCACCCACCCCAGCCTTGTCTGCATTGCTGTTAGTCCACACTCTAATTCATGCATATTTCCAGTGTACAGTTGACCTGCTACATCAGCTCCGATCAAGATTTCGATCGATGGTTGGCAACGTCCAACATCAGTGAGAAATATTCCCTTCCTTTGAAGTTCTTCCACCCACAAACTTGATTTTGGTCGTCTGATAGGTCCACATATAACTGGTTGGTCCATCACTTCAATTGAACAAGAATAATCATCTGTTATACTCCTGAGGCAAATTTTGTAACACTTGTGTTCGATATTTTTTGTCACGGCACCCCCAAATAAGGCATGTATCACAGATTCAGACTTGTTGGAAGGAAACTCCATTTCTTGTGCTGTCCTTCTCAGTATATATGAACGCTGTGAACCTGTGTCAATGACTGCTCTTATCGTCCGTGTCCTTCCATTATTTTCTAGATTCACCAACGTCTGTAAAATTGTTTCCGAACAACACTGATTTGATAGAGAAGTATTTTGGTTCGACATAATTTCCTCTTCAGTATCTTGTATTTTCTGTCTAGACGGTATATCAGGACACATTATTGTGCAATGCCTCTTTATACAGACAATACAACTAAGCCTCTGTTTACAATCTTTGGCCCTATGTCCCTGTCTAAGGCAGGCAAAACAACCATTTTTCCTTTTTAAAGCATCTTGCTTTTGTTCACGAGATAGTTTTTGAGCCAAGAAGCATTCCTTGCTCTCGTGCAATTTCTCACAAAACAAGCAAGAATTGTAGCATTTTCTCTTCTCACCTGATAGAAGACTGGTTGCTGTGGGGAGCATTTCTTCAACAATCCGTTCTCCTTTGTCATTTTCCTCGCCTAGTCTAAGTCCTGCTTTGGCCAGTAAAATCCTTTCCTCACCTTCTACTTCACCTTTCAGAAAAATCAAAAGATTGTTTAATTTGTCCTCGTACAGTTTATTCACACTTTCTTCACTGGCTCCTTTTGTGTTTCTCAGCCACACCCTTAACATATCTACAGGTATGCATGACTCCACAAGAGGGAATAACATGGCAGCATACTTGTCTGAGGTAACATCTAAAGATTCTAACGCACGCAGATGTGAAGCGAGCGAATCATACATTTTGGCTGTGTAGGGTATTCTGTGGAACCGAGATGTCCCAAAGAAATGTAAAAATGTATTATATTCAACCTACTACAGACCCATACTAACATATGCAGCTGGAGCGTGGACTACTACAAAAAGAGAGGAGAGTAGAATACAAGCCGCAGAGATGAAATTCCTAAGAGGTATAGAGGGCAAGACCAGAAGAGATAGAGTTAGAAATGAAGAGATTAGAAAAAGGACAGGCATCTTGAAGCTGCAGGACAGGATAGAAACAACAAAGTTAAAGTGGTATGGACATATGATGAGAATGGGAGAGGAGAGAGTACCAAAGAAAACTTTCTGTGAAAAGATGACAGGGAAGAGACCACGAGGAAGGCCCCGAAAGAGATGGGCAGATACAGTGTGGGAGTGTGTAGAGAAGAGAGGAGGAAAACCTGAAGAAGTACTAAAAACAGGAGAGGAGTGGTGGAGAGACAGGAAACGTTGGAGGTCCTTAATTCACAACCCGACCCACGAAGCTGGAAACGGAAAATGAAGATGATGATGAGGGTTTACCCTTTGAATCCGAAATATTGTTTATTACTAAACACAAAAGCTCCCTCACATAGTATTCAATTAGTAGTTCCTCTCTACCAAATCTGTTTTTCAAGCACTCCACAGCCTTCTTATAGTTTTGTGCAGTGCATGGGAAGCTATCGATAATACCACGAGCCCTGGAGCCCTCTGTAGTGGACTGAATTAAATATTGAAATTTATCTTCATCTGCTAAATCATCATCTTCGTGAATATGCTTGAACTGACTCCAAAACGCAAGATAGTCCTTAATTTCACCACTAAACTTTTTAAGTTCGATCTTGGGCCATTTCATTTTTGTCTGGTAGGTTGTGGAAGATCTGACGTCTTGAATAGTAAGTTGATGTGCTGCCTGATTACATCTTAAAGTAAATGACTCCATCTCCATGCGCACACAGTCCAATTTCTCCCTATATTCTGCAACCGATTCATATTCTTTGTCAAAATCTGACTCAGTTTTATCCTCATCTTCCATGAACTTTGTAGAAATCTGCTCATCAAGTACATTTAATTCGCCACATAACCTTTCCAAGGTCGCGAATTTTGATTTTATAACTTTCTCTTTTGGGCTTTACCCAACCAATTCGCTCATAAGAGCCTCATAAGTCTTCGTGAATGCTTTTCTGACTGGCGTTCGTTTCTTTATATAGCTCGCCATATCGTCCAATACTGTCGTAAATATTCAAACTTGAACTTACCGGTATCTATGGGATATGATCACGTCGGGGTCACCAAATGTTGGAACGTCGATGAATCTACCCGATTCACCACTTCCCAATATCGCTAATATAATAACAAAACATGTATCTTCTTAAATTTTGTTGCAGCTTATGCTTTTCTCTCTTTTAATTAATTGATTTGTCAACAAGATACAACTATCGATCTGCAAAGAATAAAACATGAATGAACAAGATACATCATACTGGTTCAACAATATAACAATACGCCATTTTCAGTCCAAAGCCCTAATAAAGTTCTCATTTTCAACAGTTGGGCTGCTCGAAGTTTCCTAGCTTGACGCTTGGCCTCTTCATGTGCGCGTCGATCCCTTTCAAACGTCTTTACAGTATCCGAGATGGTACGGCGCCAAGTTGAGCGGTCTTCAGCCAGCATGTCCCAGGTTTGTGAATCAAGACCTGTCAATTTCAGGGTCTGCTTAAATTGGTCCTTGTAGCACCTCTTAGGACCACCATGAGGTCTGGTGCCATAGCATAACTCATCGGACATCTTATTCTGATGGCAAACCTGACCTGTCATGCCATCATGGAGAGCCTTGATTAGATCTACAAAACGCTGAGGGCAACCAAACCGCTTCAGCACTGCCCACATGGCTGGTCTTGGAACCAAATCAAATGCCTTTTCCAAGTCATAAAAGACTAAGAAGAGTGGATTCTGTTGTTCTCTACATTTTTCTTGTAGCTGTCTCACACAGAAAATCAAGTCAATTGTGCTTCTGGAAGTTCTAAATCCGCATTGTGACTCTGGGAGGATCCTCTCAGAGATAACCTTGAGGCGGTTAAGTAGAATTCTTGCAAGAATCTTCCCCACAATTGATAGCAGTGATATACCACGGTAGTTGCCACAAACACTGCGATCACCCTTTTTAAAGATAGTGACGATAGTGGCATTCTTTAGGTCTCCAGGTACCTTTCTTGATTCCCATATTCTGAGGATAAGGATGAAAATTCTTGTTTTGAGGGAATGACCTCCGGCTTGAATTAGTTCCAGAGGAATGTTATCTGGGCCAGGTGCTTTTCTGGGTTTCAATTGGGTGAGAGCTGCACTGAATTCATGATAAGTAGGAGGTACTGCCAACCACAGTTGTTCAGGTTGTTGCCGCACATCACAGAGGAAGTCTTCAGCAGCTTCTGATGGACGATTTAGGAGATTGGAGAAGTGCTCCTTCCAGCGTTCCAAGATTTCTTGACTATCAGTAAAGGTAGTAGAATTATCAGCGCTTTTTAGTGTACCTGATGATGAGCGAGATGGTCCATATATTTCCTTGAGTACGGCATAGAAGTTCCTCAAGTCTCGAGCATCCGATAGTCTCTGCAGTTCCTGAGCCTTCTGTTGCCACCAAGTATTTTTAATCTGCCTTATCTGCGTCTGGCATTTACCCTTGAGTTCCAGTAGTTCATCTCTCTTTGTGTTGGAAGTTGGGTCTTGAAGATGGGCAAGATAGGCATTCCTTTTGGCATTGATGAGACAGAATTTCCTCATTCTTGTCATCAAACCAGTCTTGTCTTTTCCGCACTATAAAACCAATGGTTTCCTCAGCTGACTGTGTGATAATCTTCCGTAATGTGGCCCATTCTTGCTGAATATCATTTGTTACTGGGTTTTCTGATAACTGGGTGACGATCCTGTTTCCAAAATGTTTGTACATGGATTCATCCTGAAGTTTGGAGTTACTAAACTTCTTTCTTGGCAAATTTTTGATGTTCCTAGGTGGTTTAGGTCTGATGGAGATCCTGAGCTTACATATAAGAAGTTTATGATCTGTCCAACAATCGTCTATATTCCTTGCTGTTCTGGTAATAAGAGTGTCCTTCTTATCACATTGCCGGGTAATGATATACCGTATATACCCGAATGTAAGACGAGGTTTTTCCCCACTTTTTGTGTTATAAAAATTTGGGGTCGTCTTATATTCAGGGTACTAAAAAAAATATATATATATTTTTTAATTATTATTATTATTTGCAAAGTAGTATGTGGTGTTGACATCTTTTAACTCGCAACAAATCAATGTGTTAATGAAGATTAAAATATGGTTTGTTATGTTTAATTACCATGCATATACGAATAGCGTACATTTTGAGGTTAGGATTTACGCATACACGTCATTTTAAGCGGATAAATTATATGTTCGAAAGCATACGGAAATGTGTTTTAAAACAATCTTTACAAGAACAACCAGTCAGTTTTACGAGCAGTAATGGAGTGATCAACGTATCTTAATTTAATAACGTCTCCCATTCTTGAACAAAGAAATTATAGAGTATGTCTTGGAAAAGCGGGCAGAGGGATTTCCTATAACACGAGACGTTATAAAAATGAAAGCACGACCTTAAGGGCATATATTGTGCAAGTTATGAGTTAGCGAGTATTTTTTTGAAAAAATCTCTAAGAGGCATTTGATAACTAGGCCTCGTCTTATATTCGGGGTCGTCTTACATTCAGGTATATACGGTAATCAAGAATGTGCCAATGTTTGGAACGAGGATGTATCCACGGGGTTTTGAAGCGGTCAGGTAGCCGGAACTCCGTGTTGGTGATGAAAAGTTCGTGTTCTGCACAAAGACCAAGAAACAACAGTCCATTGGGATTACATTTTCCAAGTCCCTGTTTGCCCACTGTCAGGAGGAAGAGGAAGAGGAAAGAGTCCCGATACATGTGTCGACTATGTGGTGTTGCACTCTGTGCTGTATCTTGCTTTGAAGACTAAGTTTAGGTATAGGCTAATGTATGTGTCAGAATTAGTTTAGATATTTGTGCCTTGAGGTAATATTAGATTTGGGTGTTCATTTAGAGATATCGTGTGTTTAATTTAATCTTTCTGTTGTGAAGAGTGTGAATAAGGGATGTATATTGTGCGTTCATTTAGTAAGCATAGTCTACGGTGTAAATTACAATTTCTAAAAATCTTTCTACTGGACAAAATTTCGCCAACTCACGTGGAATCGAATCCAGGATCCCAAACATCAACCGTGGCCAAGATGAACACACTGGTGAGTAAATTACTTTTAATTATTTTCAGTTTATGTTCAAATTGGTAAAGTTCTGTGTGAAAGTGGTTGGCTAAAATAATCCAGCACAGGGGTGCGCTAACAATGTAAGAATTCAGCAGAGAAAAGGTTAATAGCAAGTATCAAGGGGACTTACAGTATATTAAAAATAATAAGATCTGACTGTTGAAGACAATGGGTACATTAGGGTGTGGGTTCTTTTAGATCAAAACGTTTTACACGGTACATAGACAGAATTAGTCTTATCAACTAACTACCAAAAATCAATTGAATATGTGAACAAATATTATTCACAAATAATGTAAGCATTAATGTAATCAATCATGAATGAATGAATGTGCTAATGACCTCGTGCAGTTGGTGTTGTTAAGTTATCCACTGCCCCCAAAAATAAGCAGCTGTGGTAGGACTGAATGAATGAATTAAAAATTTAACACAAAAAATAAAGACACCAGTAACTAAGTGCTGAAAATCTTAGATATTATGTAACATGCTGATAATGAGATGGAATATATGGCAGAGATAATTTTAAGAAATTGAACTAACTTTAAACAAGAGCTTCCAAATTAAGAACAGCACATGTCTTTTTTACATTCAAAACATAGCAAAGAGGTATTTGATAACATAACAAACCTGTCTGTAACTTCAGTGTATTCAGTCATTGCCAGCTTACGCTGACTTAAGGCATCTTTCAGTTCTTTCTCCTGAAGCTTTAACTTTTCTTGAGAATCGACTTTGTCCTGAAAGAAATTAAAAGAAAAAAATATATGTAGCAAAGTAGCAACTCACCAATATATTAAATGAGACAAAAGCAAAAATATTAAAGATGCTTCATAGTACCATTCATCATCATAATCATCATCAATTTCCATTTTCCACACTAAGCCGGATCTGAGCAAATATGACACCCATGTCCGCCATCCTTCCTCAACCAGTGAACTCCACTCCAGATTTCGTTCTCTCACACTGTCCTTCGCCAAATCCATCCACTGTACTCTAGGTCTTCCTCGTCCTCTCTTTCCAGTCATCTATCTCTCCACTTGTTTCGGCATTCTTTCATCATTCATCCTTTTCACATGTCCATACCATCTCAATCTGTTCTGCTCCAGCTTATAATTCAGCTTCTGTGCATTCACTTCCTTTCGAATGTCGTCATTTCTCACTCTCTCTCCTAGTCTTCTGTACCATACTCCTCAGGAATTTCATTTCGGCTACCTGAATTCTATTTTCATCTCTCGTCATCAGCCAGGTTTCTGCTCCATACCTCATTATTGGTAAGTAATAGGTCTTGTACATCACTTCTTTAGCCTTCAGTGGTACGTCTTTATTCAAAATTAAACTGCGAACCTGGTGATAGAACACACTTCCACATTGTATTCTCTTGTTGATCTCCATTATCCAATCTTGCATTTTTCATAAATTCACTTCCTAAATATGTGAAGTGCTCTACTACTTCCAGATCTCCTATTTGAACAATCCCTTTTCCTTCTTTCTTTCCTCTTGTCATTACCATCGTCTTACTTTTCTCTACACTGATTTTCATTTTCCATTTCTCAATATTTTCCTTCAGCACATCCAGCTGTTCTTGGACCACATTCTCATTCTCTCCCCAAATCAGAACAGCATCAGCAAATAGGATTATGTTCATTCTTGTACCTGTGTACGCTTCCTTTGTTGCCTTTAGTATATCATCCATCACCAGTATAAATAGCAATGGTGCGAGTACACTCCCTTGTTTTAATCCATGTTCAATTTCAAACCATCCTGTTTTACCAACTTGAGTCTTGACACTGCTGCAACAATTACTGAACATCACTTTTATCATTTGTATTATTTCTTCACCAATACCTTTTTGTTCTAGGCATGGCCAAACTCTATCTCTAGGGACACTACCAAATGCCTTTTCTAAGTCAGAAGGTCATGTTCATGTCTTTTTCCATAGTTTGGCTTACAACAAAAATAGGTTCCACTGTTGATCTTCCCCTTCTAAACCCAACTGTTCCTCCTGAATTTGGTTTTCAACCTTTTTTTGGATTCGTTCCTCTAGCACTCTTTCCATGATCTTGGCAGCATGAGAGATTATAATAGTAATTCCTCGGTAGTTTCCACACACCTCCTTTCTTGAATATTGGTATAATAATCCTGTTCTGCCGATCCTCTAGAGCTTGTTTTGCTCTCCACATACTTGAGTACTCTGAAAGTCCAGTATACTGTATTCCAATGGGTCATTATTCCACGGTTACTTCGTCTACTACCACAGTTTTTCCCATTTTTATCTTCTTAATGGCCTTGTGAATTCTATTTTAAGGAGTTCACAAGTCCCTAACTATGATATTTTCGTGGGCAATGAGAACAGCTAATGTACAATTCTCACTTTCCTCTACTTCCATTTGTTTCAGTTCTTGGGTATCCACACCTGTTGAACACAATCACATCCCACAGCATGTTTTAACTGTTATAGAGGGATAGATCACCTCACTGTTCCACTCCTTAAAACAACAATCATCATGGTAACTGTTATGGTTTGAACCACAATAGTCAGACCATACAAGTATAACAACTGAATCAGGTATTGTGGAGATTAAACAGCCAGTATATACTACCAGCATACACAATTATTACAATAAAGAGCCAAACCTTTACTTGCTAGTACTGGATAGCTCTAGCCGTTATTCTGACTCTTGGTGGATTAAAGAAACAAGAACTACAAACCTTGTGTGCTTCATCCCGCTCCTGTTTTAACATGCGTACAAGCTTCTCAAGTTCTTTGATTCGCTGCGACATTTCTCCATCGGCTGAAATTATCTCTCTTTTCAATTCAGATGGCTGCTGGTGTTCAAGCTCCTTCAGCAGCATTTCTAGCTCTACGGAAAGAAACATGAATATAATTTAAAAAAAAAAACCTGATTAAAAAAATAAATAACAAAACAGAGCTACTACCTAGGTAAGCAAGTCAACATTGCCATCTATTATTTCTGCCATAGGCTGGCTATGTTGCTTGTTGTCTGCCTTTGCACAACCCTGATGAATGGATTATCCTTAACCCCTCAGCGCCAACCTCTATACATGGTATAGACCTTCTTCTCTTCCGTAGCCGCCGACCTCTATACATTATATAGACCCATATATGGCTTCGCATTTACGGTTGTAGCGTGAAGAGTATTAGAGTCATCAAAGTGCAAATGGTTTTTATTTCAAGAAGAAATGTTGGGGTTTATCAGTGTTGTAAAATAAGAATTGTAGTTCGTCAAAATATAGTTGTTTGTGCAAGGATAAAAAGGAATTTCAGCAAGTCTGAGCAATACTCTCTCATTTTGTTTGCTTCATTCTTTTCCACAGAAAAGAATAAAGATATCACGAGCAGAGAAGTTTCTCTTTTCACGTGATGTTCTTTGCTTTATTTGTACACTGGGAGTAGATTATTTTATTGTATTCAACTTTTTTCTTGGCATGAAATATTTCCGTAAAATTTCACCAGCACTGTGTGTAGGTATAAGTTAATGCTGCTTTCTGTCAGATGTTATGAGAACCAGTTGTTCATGGTATGTATCTCGTTTGAGAGACAATGACTCGATCTTTTATCTGTGTCGAGTTGGTTTGTTTTGTAATAAATGTTATTCCCCTCACTCAGTTTTGTCATGCTGTGTTTGGTCACGCCGCGTGCAATGACATTCTCCAGCCGTGGCTTGACTGACAGTAACGTGCTTGAAATACTGTATGCTTATAATTCAGATGAAAGTTTAGTCTCAAATATTATTCTCTAATAATATTTAGAAAGTGACAGGGAAAAACATTGAGCAATTATCTTATTGAGTTCAGCTGGTGAAAGGTTTGTTTACAAAATATGCTCGCTCGGGCACAGAACGAAATATTCAAGGCCAGCGCGCATCTGATTATACGGTTCCAAGGTTACAGGAAATACATTTTATAAGGAAATTAGCACCCAAAACTGAGAAATCTAAACCTCAGAGACGGTGTGTCGTGTGTTCGAAGCATTGGTATAGGAAGACATCGGTATAGGCTACTGCTGCCAAGAATATGACGTAGGTCTGTGTCTCGAGAAGTGCTTCGAACTCTATCACACCAAGCTGAATTACTAAGCTAATGTGAATTAATTATGTAATTATCTGCATGTACCGTACACAATTTTTTCTTAAGGAATTCCAAATTTCGTAAATATCGGGCTATTCATATACTTATAGTAACGTTTTAAGTGAATCAATGTATTTCAGTTGCGAGTAGTTGAAATCTCCTCCGGCCGCGTAGTAGGAAGCTCTTTAAATGGCTACGACACTGAGGGGTTAAGATATGGGAAAATCACTACCACAATTAATGAGAATTTCATTTTGTTCTCATATTTTCTTCCATTTGTTGACTGTCAGGACCATGTATACCCACAATTTGCAAAATTGAATATGTGACAGTGTGGTAACTACAGGGGCTTTTTAGTTTTGTGATTTTTTCCCATAAATGCCTTGAATTTCCACTGAATGCCTAATTTCTACAAAAATTATACTGGTTTGTACATGTTGTGAAGGCCACTACAAGGTTATTATGAACTGCGGGCAGTGTCAATGTACTAAGAGAGATATGGCTCTCTTTTAAAAAAGAGAGAAAAAAAAAACAAAGAAGCATTACAAGGAGATCCAAGTGGATGGTCTGTTTGAAGACACTGCAGTGGCCTTTACAGCATGTACTACTCAGTGCCTTGGCAAGGTGTATCATACCAACTGATGAGGCCAATGGCACACTGGGGCAAAACACTGGTAAACATTGAAATATCTGAACAATTTCAGTCTCTCTAAAATTTGAAACACTCACTGCATACCAATTGCAATGCGTAATGATTTAAACTCACCACAATTCTTTTTGGTTAATACGTTGATTTCATCCTGTAGTTTTCGCATTCCATTCCCAGTTTCTGAGGAAGGTGAAGTCCGCCTAGTATCTTCACTCGTGCCATCGATGGGGAAATGAGCCATATTCTTTGCCTCTATTGAAAGAAATAACAATCCATTTACATATCAACCTAAGGAAAATGGTTGTACAGGATACCACATACTCGCTACCCATGATCATACTAATGTAAAGTTCCACTGCAATGAAAGTTGCTGAAATATGCAAAACAGTGTGTGTAATGCTTTTGTCACTCCCTATTGATTTATCCTTCCAATCACTCGGATAAGGTATGGCCAGCTGTGAGGCATAGTTGGTAATACCCTAGCCTTGTTCCCAAGGTTGCAGGGCTGATCCCAGCTCAGTCTTTAGGCACTTAAGGGCACTTTATTGCAAGTGACTCGTCCAGCAGATTTACTGGCATGATAAAAGATCCCTTTCACAGCAAAATTCTGACAACCTAACATATCAAAACTAGATACCTGCCCCACACGGAAGCAGTTTATGGGATAAACTTTTCTTTTTTAATGAGTCCGATGCACTATGACCTACATTAGGTTCCTTCTCAGCGTGATGGGTGTATTTTTATGTTACAATTTAGCAACAATTTTTAACAAATTCTAACTCAAATCACTTATAGAGGCAAGACAGTTACTTGCAAGTTTTCACATTAATGTCTTCCCTGGCCTTGGTCGCCTCATTCTGGGAAGGGCTCCCTCACTAGCTAGCCGCCTTAACTCGCATGCTCAATCCCTGGCTTGCTAACTTGAACATTATTATAACTGTTAATCTGTTAGTACGTACACGTCGGTATTTTTTACCCAGGGCAAACTGAATTGTTAATAATTATTGGTGTAACAGGTATTCTGCCTTCCACCCTTCGCTACTTTACCAATGGAGTCTCCCATGCTGTCCTTATTGCTTGCCGTTGTTCGAATGTTAGTGTTGTTCGAGCTGTTGACACGTTTGTATGCTAATGTCAGTCGCTCATGTGCTTGCAGAAGTTTATACAATGCAATCTAATTTTCTCGTAGACTGGCAGAAGTTTCACAATGGACAGAGTAACTGATAAAGATACAAGTATAGGAATGTTTTGATATTCTGGATCTGTATTTATAGTAGTATATCATCATCATCATTTCCCCTTATCCAGCTCCTGCTGGGTCGGGGTATTAATGGCACTTCTCCACTTTCCTTCCACAATTCTTCTTCCACGATCTTGTCCCAGTCCAGATTTCTTTTTCTTACGCTGTTCTTCACTGAATCGATCCACCTTGTTCTAGGTCTTCCCCTTGCACTTTGCCTCCAGCATCTGTCATGGTATTCTGTTTTCCTCCATCCTCTTTACATGTCCAAACCACCTTAGTTTATTCTTCTCAATTCTCTCATTTAGTTTTTCCATCCCAACTTCCATCCTAACATCTTCATTTCACTGGCTTGAATTCTACTCTCTTGCCTGCTTGTCAAGGTCCAAGTCTCAGCTGCATAAGTTAATATGGGTACATAGTACACTTTATACATAACCTCCTTGCTTTTCCTTGGTACTTCCTTATCCCAAACAAGTTTTCTTACACTTTGATAGAATGCACTGCTCTGCTGTACCCTCCTGCCAATCTCCATGTCCAACCTACCAGTTTGCATCAATTCACTTCCTAGGTATTTGAACGTGTCCACAATTTCCAAACTCTGACTTCCAATTTTCATAGTGCCCTTTTCTTGTCTTTTCCCTCTTGTCATCACCATGGTCTTGCTTTTCTTTATACTGATTTTCAGGCCATACTTCTGAATATTTTCGTTCAGTGCATCTAGTTGTTTTTGCACTTCTTTCTTTAACCATTGTGGACATCTACGGAGATAACAAAAAAAAAGAATTCCTATGTCTTATTCAAGGTTAGTAGATTCTTACCATTCTTAAAAATTTGTTATTTTGTTTAACCTTTTGATGGTTATGTTTATAATTGATAGATGATTTCCAGCAACTTCTCAAGGTTAAATAACCTTTATTTTTTTAGGTATTTCGACGCATTATATCATTCTTTGTGCCCGGCTGGAAGCTACAACCAGTGACATTCAACAATGTCCAATATATACGTTTTATAAACGATAGACGTTTCCAGCAATACTATTCAAGATTGAATAAACATTATCTTTTTAAGTATTTATAAGCATTATATTGTGCCTGACTGGAAGCATTAACCCGTGACATTCAACTACATCCTATATACGTTACCTTCATACAATATGTTTAGTCAAGGTTAATTGATTTATAATATTATGTTTTTATTATTCCTTTTTTGTGTCCATTGAATTATTTTAATTACTGGTTCTTTGTTGATATAGTTTCTAAGATTTTCTCACACTGAAGAAGTTATCAATGTAATAACGAAACATGTAAGTATATTTTAATTAATAAACTACCTTCTAGTGTTTGACAAGGCGGATCTTATAATTACCGAATTTACTTGGCTATAGGACCCCTCGCATATAGTACCCCCCCCCTTAATTTTAGAGAGCCAAAAAACAAAATCCTTGGAAATTGACGAATTCTTAATTTTTTTTATAATTCCGACAGAAATTCATTCTCTTTTATGACAAAAGTATATTTCCTGTTCTATGATTTTGTTATTCAGAAGATATGACCGCCATTTTGCTTGCATGTACCGCATACGCGATTGGGCAGGACATCGAATTGTGTAGCCTATAGGCTTCACCCTATAACCATTAGAAGATGCTACACTATTGGCCGAGTATAAGCGCCAAGTCTAAAATCTGCCAATGAAAGTTATGGTTTCATATCTTGCCTGCATTCTTTTATTTAGTATTCTTTATATTGCGATTCGAAGTGGTGTTTGGGCCAGTCAACTTAGTTTAATTTTAAACACATTTCATTTGTTGCAAGAATCGTTGGCGTTTGTGACATGTTATTGGTATATTAATGTGAAATATGTGAATAATACGTACTCGATTGTGTTTACAAATGTTAGTGAGATGTGATTTTTCAACATCATCACTCAATTCCATAATTGATGCATTCTCCCTCCCTATGTTCAAATAAAATTAAAGTTTGCATTTCCAAGTCTGATACTTTGTCCATTCTATTCTATTTCCTTGGTACAAAGATTTTTGCTTAGCAAGGGATAGTAGTGAAAGTCACTGGAGGCTAGCCGGGAATAGTGGTGGAAAGTGAGGTTGTGGTAGTCTCATCATGGGCTGATTAAAGATGTAAACTTAGTTTATTTTGATTAAATATATCGTACTATGTAACATCAAAATAAAATGGCTTATTTTTACCCTCTCCTTTTCCCAAAATAATGGATTTTTGCAAAGTTCGCGTCTAAAGTCCCCAAAGTTCGCGTCTAAAGTGTCCCCCCCCCCCATTGTTGAGGGGGGGGGACTCAATTTCGGAACTAAAAATTTAGAAAAAAAAGGGGGTCCTATAGTAAATACGGTATAGAACAAAAAAATGTTATATAGCACCCTTCATTAGCCATCGATTCAAAATCGTATCCCCTAGCAACAAAATACAGACTTTTGACACTCTAGTTGAGAAAATTATTTTAAAAAATATATTTCAAGTTCATAAAACACGTAATACAGAAACAAAATATTATGATATAAAAAACATTTCAAACACTCCTTTTTACTTGAGTGAAGGAAATGGTACTTTTTGTGAAAATTAAAAGATTATACATTATCTGTGTTTTAAAACAATTGTTCTTAGTTGGTGGTTGAAGAAACATCTTGACATTGGTGACATTTGATGTTCTGTTGAACGATTTATAAGACAATATTTGTGCTGTCTGATTAAATAAATTTGGCAGAATCCATTTATCTGCATTTGATGCTTTCAAATATTGACTTACTAGCTGTTACCCGCAGCTTCGCCCGCAATTACATTTGGAATCCCGTTATAACATTAGTTATATAGATAGATAAGCATGGGTCCTAGTGGAAAATAATTCTATCACCTGAAACCAAAAATGCATGGGAAGAAAAAAATCATCAAAATATCATGTTGGTTTCGGACCCTAAAAGATGTGAAAAATATAATAAAAGTATTAAAAAAACTATTTTTTGAAATTTCATTCGAATCAATTTTTATGTCATTCCTGGGACTTAGAAAATTCCGGCAAAAAAGTACAAAATCATTAATAACTCCCTAAGTATTCGTCGTATGATGAAATAGCAAGAGACAAATAAGATGTAATGTGTTATTGTCTACAACATAGGCCATGTATAATTTTACATATTACCTGTTTTTTCCCCCCAGAATTTCACCCCTCCCCATGGGGCCCATATTTTGGATTTATGAAAAAACTGTGAAACACCTATTTACTTATTTTTATGCTGATTTTTTTCCGCTGAGTTTCAAACTCTTAGCTTATGTCGTTTAAGAGATACACGCTCCGTTAAGAATCCTTCAACCACCACTTTTCACCCCTTTCACCTCATAATAAACACCACATCGAAAAACCCTCAGACACGTGTCTTCTTATTTTTAATGATGAGTTTATATGCCGAGTATCACATCCCCCAATTGAACCAATCGGGAGATATTGCTATTGAATGTTTCCTTTTTCAGAATTTCACCCCTCCCCATGAACTCCTTAAATTTGATTTATGAAAAAAAAAAAAAAAAAAAAAAAATGTCGAACAGCTATTTACTTATTTTTAAGCAGTTTTTTCCCCCTGAGTTTGATGAGTGAGTGAGTCAGTCAATCAGTTAGGACACTTTCTTTCCTGTTTTTCCCCCCCCAGAATTTCACCCCACCCCACGGGCCCCTTAAATTGGATTTATGAAAAAACGGTCCAACACCTATTTACTTATTTTTTATGCTGATTTTTTTCCGCCGAGTTCCAAACTCCTCGCCTATGTCGTTTAAGAGATACACGCTCCGTTAAGAATCCTTCAACCCCCACTTTTCACCCCTTTCACCTCATAATATACACCACATCGAAAAACCCTCAGACACGTGTCTTCTTATTTTTAATGATGAGTTTATATGCCGAGTATCACATCCCCCAATGAAACCAATCGGGAGATATTGCTATTCAATGAAATGCAGGTCTACCCCCTTAACACCCCTTTAGAACCTGAATATCCAAAAATCCTTTCTAAGTGGGCGTTTGCGGCCCTTGAGGAAGCTGCATACCAAATTTCATTCCAATCCGTTTGGTGGTTCCTGAGATTTCATGATGAATGAATTAGTCAGTCAGTCAGTGGTATTTGAGCTTTATATAATAGATATAGAATCCTTATACGTTGAGAAATAAGCTGTCTGAAAGTTCTTTTTGCTGGATGTTTACTTTTCCACAATGAATCCTCTTTATCCTTTTAATAAATGCTGTGATCTGAGTCAGAAGAATGGGAAAAATGGAAGAAAAAAAAACTATTATGTAGAGTGACAGTGGAGAGGTGGTGGGATGAACGGACTACGTGGCGAGGCTTATGTTCCAAATAGGCCGAGCCTGGGGCTGAAAACTGTACAAGATGATGATGATATAAAATTAAACCCAAAATTTGATGCCATAATTTATTATTTTTTATTATTTTTAGGTTTGTATATTAAGTGTTATGTAGATATTAAATTTAACCCATTCCTCTGCAATGACGGGTACAACCGTCACCATGTATGCAAGTTGGAAATACTTCTGTCTGACCATTGATATATTTTGATTGTGATGTTGTACTTAAGCCTCTAGCAGATAGGGAAGAAAAGGTTGGGGGATGGATAGCTTACTTAGAGTGTTTGTATAAGGGAAAGGAGATTGAGAATCATGCAATGGAAAGGTAATTGATGAGGATGCAAACTGGATATTTAATATTGAGATCAGAATTTGACAGGGCATTGGAAGACTTAAGCAGGAACAAAGCACAGGCATAGATGATATACCGATTGAGTTGCTACGCTGCATAGGAGATGAAGGTCTGATCAGGTTATTTCACTTGGTGTGTAGGATTTATGAGACAGGTGAGGTACCCTCTGATTTCAAGAAGAATGTGAAGATGTGAAGATTACCGTACAATCAGCTTGATTACTCATGCTTAAAAGATCCTGTCTAGAATAATTTACAAGAGGATGGAAATCCAGATCGAAACGGAGTTGGGTGAAGACCAGTTTAGTTTCAGGAGAAATGTAGGAACAAGGGAAGCTGTACTAAGTCTTAGGCTGATTTTGGAAAGTAGAATAAGGAAAGATATGAGAACGTTCATGGCATTTGTAGACTTAGAAAAGGCTTTGGATAACGTTGATTGGACTAAATTGTTTGACATTTTGAAAACGATTGGAATAAAGTACAGGGATAGGAGGGTGATCTACAATCCATACAGAAACCAGACAGCAGTCATTCGAGCTGAAGGACATGAGAGAGAAGCTGGTATTCAGAAAGGAGTAAGGCAAGGCTGCAACTTATCGCCCATACTTTTCAATCTTTACATTGAACAAGCAATGAAGGAAATTGGAGAAAAATTTAAAGTGGGAGTGAAGATTCAAGGAGAAATAATTTCAACTCTGAGATTTGCCGATGACATTATCATCTTGGCCGACACACCTGAGGATTTGAATGAGCCCGTCATGAGGAAAGAATTCATGATGAAAATTAATAAATGTAAAACAAAAATATTGGAATGCAGCCGAAAAAAATCACAAACCTCTATGGACATCAAATTGGCAGGTGAAAAGCTGAAGGAAGTAGGAGACTTCTGTTACTTAGGAAGCAAAATAACCAATGATGGACGAAGCAAAGAGGATATAAAAAGTAGGTTGGCTCAGGCTAGGAAAGCATGTCTAGAGAAAAGAAATCTGTTGACATCAAATATAGATTTATGTATTAGGAAGTCATTTTTGAAAGCCTTTGTCTGGAGCGTGACACTCTATGGAAGTGAAACTTGGACTATTGGTGCAGCAGAAAAGAGGAGAATTGAAGCGTTTGAAATGTGGTTGTTTGAACGCTAGCTATATGTTTGTCTCCGAGAGGGCAGCACCCTTCAAGCTTGCCTTTGTGCTCACCCTGGCGGGAGATGGGAGGTAACACTCTCGCTGGCGTGGCTCACTCACTCGTTAGCACTGGCCTAGAATGTGTTGAACTTGAGCTCGTGGCAGCGCGCCAAAGCATAGACTACAGTGCCCAATTTATATTTGTGTTGTACAGTGTAATTAATTTTAATAAATGTGTGTAATGTGTACAGTATTAATTGGCCGTCCCTTTGCACTAAATGAAATACATTTATGTAGGCTGTGGGAAGGATCTCGGCTTCGTGAGGGATATTCAAGTCAAACACGAGATCGAACACTGGTGTTCCAGGGTAATGATGAAGATCAGATGGGTGGATAGGGTATCCATTTTCTTTTTGATTCTTTGTTGATATAGTTTTCTAAGATTTTCTCACACTGAAGAAGTTATGCCTTATATACCCGAATGTAAGACGAGGTTTTCATAGTGCCCTTTATCACCATGCAGAATTTCAGGGTGATATCTTTAAGAGTTTCGGAGATATTGAATGCTGGTGAAATATTTCGCACAGCAACCATGTTGGATTGGTGAGGCATAATCAAATTTGAAGGGCACGGTCGGGGTCGGCTGATATGGTGCTATGACCTTACCGAGTTTCATTGAAATCGCTCCAGTCGTTAAGACTTTATTAGGACACACACACACACCACACACACGGACAAAAGGTGATCTCATAAGCCTACTTTTTCTTAAAATGAAAATGAGCTAAAAATACTCATGTGTAATTTACACCACTAATGTACATAAACACATTTAATTTCATAAATGTTTATAGCATTTTGGTTGTTTTGAAAGAAATACTGTATTTACGCCTGAGTGACGCACACTTTCCCTTCCCCCGCCAAAAAAAAAAAAAAATAGTATAAAATGTGAGACGTACATAGGGAAATTGTACATGGACCGCACACTACTGGTGCATATGACATCATTTGACTAATTTGGCTTGCATTGTTTGGATGACATGGCAAACGGAAGTCAATGCATTATTTAAATAATAATTAAAACAGATTTCCTTTTCAGTTGCTCATCTATTTATCGCCCTGACAAAACTGATGTGCAAATTATATATATAAATAATATAAAACTCAAACAATATTATCTGAGTACCTAGCAATATTATGCATTTCTTCTCATTCCATTTACATTGTTCATGACAAAATGTCAAATGCAAGTACTGCTTTGTAAGATATCTAGAATGGATCAATGAAGTTCCTCACCTGCCAAACTCTTTGCAAGTTTAACATTCTCTTCCTCCAATTCTACAATTCTCTTCTCTACAGCAAGAGAATTGCTCATACTAGAGGCACCAGGTTTTGGAAGAGAACCCAGATCTGAAACACAACTGCATAATAGTAGCATTAGAAACAGATTCCCAGTTATGAAAGTTAATGATCAATACAGATAGTGCAACATACTTTTCTTTTTGCATTTTTTTTTCTATTTATAATTATGTAATTCATGGAGGCAAATGTAAGCCTCCGTGGCTAAGGCGGCAGCACGCCGGTCTCTCACCGCTGGGTCCGTGGTTCAAATCCCGGTCGCTCCATGTGAGATCTGTGCTGGACAAAACGGAGGCAGACAGTTTTTTCTCCGGGTACTCCAGTTTTCCCTGTCACCATTTCATTCCAGCAACACTCTGCACTATCATTTCATTCCATCTGTCATTCATTTAATCATTGCCCCAGAGGAGTGCGTCAGGCCTCGGCAGCCGGCACAGTCCATATCCTCGCCGCTAGATGGGGGCTTCATTCATTCCATTCCTGACCCGGTCGGAGACTGGAAGCAGGCTGTGGATTTTCATTTTCATGGAGGCAAATGTGATGTTTAATTTTTATTATAGTTTAATTCCTGATAGTCTAAATTTTAAGATTGAAAATGTTGGTACTTAAATTATTTTATATGTCCCTAATATCAGTATGGAAACAAAATATGGTAAATCTCACATTCTGTGTTTGCGTGGAGATGAAACTTTTTACTCAGGGTGCCCAGTGATAGGGTACTTACGAAGATTTTAAAGGTTACCACATTTGCATAATATGGTTTTATATGTATACATTATACATGCATTAAGATACATGAATACATAAACCTATACCATATTGCAACCATTCTGATTGCAAGGAGATTGGGTTGGGAAAATGGCACTTGCTGGGAGGGCAGTTTGCATCTCTGTGTGGCAGGGCAAGTGGCCTTGCCAATGAAGTTTCTTTTATATGTTCTTTTTTTATGCTATTTGGTTTATATATATATCTTTGGCGGTTTTTGTTGGGAGCCCGTACTGAGGGATTTTGTATTAGAGTATCTGTCTGTATTATCTATGGAGTTTGTAGCAAGGCATGTTATCTGTTGTGAGGGTTAGATGAGAAAAAGAAGTGTGTTGGATTTGAATTATAAAAGTGGATTGCTTATATATAAAGAAAAAGCTGTATAGTGGGAATTATTGATGAATTAAATGAGTACCTGTGTTCCTATGGTGAGGTGCAGGTTCCTTTATGCTTTAATTGATGGAGATCTGAGTGATTGGCGGTTAATAGAGGAATGTCCATCGCATGTATCGGGTATGTGTGCTATATGTCTGCCCAGATGGTTGAAATGAAATGTCCCTTTTGAGTATAATCAACCACAACCCCGGTAGTGAGAATGAACGGTTACAATTGGCAACCCAACGTCGGGCACGAACAAGGGAAAGTAGAAAGAGAAATGGAGGAGGATATGACTCGGGATATGCTACTAATGCTGCTAAGTACAGTAAATTCACCGGTATGGAAGAGTCTTTAGGATCAGTAAGAGAGTCTTTAAGTACGGAAATAGGATCAGTGAAAGAGTGTATGAGTAAGGAAATAGGAGAAGTTAGGCAGCAAGGAGAGTCTATGAAAGTGCAAATAGAATCTGTAGGTAAGCAGGTAGAATCTGTAAAGGTGTACGTAAACGAAGCAGTAAAGAAGCAGGCTGAAGCAACCAATGCTAAGATTGAGGAGTTAAGCAAAGAAGTACAAGAACATAAGTCTGTACTTAATAGTAGTATGGAGTTGGAATCCTGGAAAGTGGCTGTAGAGGAGGAAGAAGTGGAGGATAAGATAAAAGAGAAGGAAGTGAATGAGATAAGTGATTCACTTGAAGGAAAGCAAGAAAATTATCAGCGATGTGGGGGGCGTGAGAAAGCAGGTGATATGGAAGAAACTGAAGGAGAGGAGGCAGGTGAAAGAAAGGAAAAGGCAGAAGAGAAAGGAAAAACGGATAAGGAAGAAGGTGAAACAGAAGGGCGTGAGAAAACAGGTGATATGGAAGAAACTGAAGGAAAGGAGGCAGGTGAAAGAAAGGAAAAGGTACAAGAGAAAAAAGAAGCGGATAAAGGAGAAGGTGAAATGGAAGAAACTGAAGAGAAAGGAGAATCCAATGAGGTTGGCAATGAAGACATTAGCAATCAAGATAAAGAGGCTAAAGATGAGGATGAACGTGCAAGAGTGAGTCATGGAGAAGACAAAATATTGGAAGAAGATAAGGTGATGAAGAAACAGTGGAAAACAAAGTGGAAGAAGAGAAAGGAACTGTTGAGTAAGACAAGACAGACGAGGTGGAAAATGTGGAAGAGAAGAAGAGAGAAGTGGTTGAGAATGAAGACAAAGAGGACCAGGAGAATGGGTGAAAGGATGAGTTGGAAAGCAAAGAAAAGGAGTAGGAAGAAGATGAGATGTCAGGTAAAGGAAGATAAGAGAGTGAAGGATCATACCAAAGAAAGAAGAAGAAGAAGAAGAAGAAAGGAAAATATGATACTGAATCAGAGGAGACAGACCAAGAGAAGAAAAAGAAAGAAAAATATGATACTGAATCAGAGGAGACAAACCAAAGGAAAAAGAAGAAGAGAGGTTTGGAATGCAGGAGACGGGGAGGCAGGAGGCATCGTAGAAGACGACGAGGAGGAAGGCGTGGGAGACGCAAGAATTACAGATGACGAAGCAGGCGTGGAGGCAGGAGGAGAAAATGTATTATTTTCATTTGTGTATTTTAATGTATGTGATCCTCACGTGCTTCTCACTTGAGAATCACATAGAGGGGCGATTGCAACCTTCTGATTGCAAGGAGATTGGGTTGGGAAAATGGCGCTTGCTGGGAGGGCAGTTTGCATCTCTGTGTGGCAGGGCAGGTGGCCTTGCCAATGAAGTTTCTTTTATATGTTCTTTTTTTTAATGCTATTTTGTTTATATATATATCTTTGGCAGTTTTTGTTGGGAGTCCGTACTGAGGGATTTTGTATTAGAGTATCTGTCCGTATTAAAAATGAATGAATCTTGTAGTTTAACGTGACCGTTAATCTCGAGATCATGAGCCACGGGACCTCCTTTTTACGTGGAATCCGAACCACAGGACATGGCATTTCACATCGAAAATCTCACATGCATTGACCGGGAATCGAACCAGGACCGCCTTGGTGAGAGGCATTCAGCTAGACCGCTGAGCCACCACGCCCCACCTGTCCGTATTATCTATGGAGTTTGTAGCAAGGCATGTTAGTATCTGTTGTGAGGGTTAGATGAGAAAAAGAAGTGTGTTGGGTTTGAATCATAAAAGTGGATTGCTTATATATAAAGAAAAAGCTGTATAGTGGGAATTATTGATGAATTAAATGAGTACCTGTGTTCCTATGGTGAGGTGCAGGTTCCTTTATGTTTTAATTGATGGATTAAATGGGAAGACCGCATTACCAATATTGCTGTTCTGGAAAAGGCTCAAATCAACAGCATAGAATCATCCATAATAGGTCACCAATTTAGATGGATTGGTCATGTCCATCGGATGGATGATGTGAGATTACCTCGTCAAATGCTATATGGTGAGTTATGCTATGGCACCAGACCTCATGGTGGTCCTAAGAGGCGCTACAAGGACCAATTTAAGCAGACCCTGAAATTGACAGGTCTTGATCCACAAACCTGGGACATGCTGGCTGAAAACCGCTCAACTTGGCGCCGTACCATCTCGGATTCTGTAAAGACGTTTGAAAGGGATCGACGCATACATGAAGAGGCCAAGCGTCAAGCTAGGAAACTTCGAGCAGCCCAACCACGTCCTCCTCCAGCAATACTATGCGACTTGTGTGGTCGCTTGTTCCATGCCAGGATTGGACTCTTTAGTCACCATAAACACATCCACAAACTGGACTGAAGGAAGAAGATTTATACTCGGATTCGAGTTAAAGCCGATGATGAATTGATGGAGATCTGAGTGATTATCGGTTAATAGAGGAATGTCCATCGCATGTATCGGGTATGTGTGCTATATGTCTGCCCAGTTGTTGAAATGAAATGTCCCTTTTGAGTATAATCAACCACAACCCCGGTATAGTGAGAATGAACGGTTACAGTATATACACGAATATCACATGCACATTTTTATACAAAATCGGACGTGAAAAATTGGAGTGCGGGTATTAATCTAGCCATCCAAATTTTAAAGATTTAAATTGCATGCCACGCGCGAATATCCGCTATATGGTGCTGGTGCTTGTTCGGATATACTTGTTGAATTCCGCCTAGTGGCTTGACCGGTTGTGCAAGCCTAGCACAAGTGTCAGTTTCGTGAGTTGCGTGATAGTATGGCATAAGTAGGGAGGGTTTGGTAACCCGAGGCCAAAGTGGCCTGAAGTCAATTAACCTAGTACTATTCTATTGCGCTCAATAAAACATGGATTCAAACAGCAGTAGGTAAAAATAAAATATATTTCCACAGGGAAAGTGAAATACAATGCCGAAAAGGCTAAGGGAGGGAACACTTAATATACACTCCTGCGTTTAAGAAAAGGGGGAGGCCAACATTAATCCCACTGTTAATGGCAACGCCGCATTATCAACCGACCACGTTACGTGACTACATTTCACAAATAAATATTTCTTTCATGTTAAATCATTTTTCAAATAATATCCGAAACTAGAACATCTTTAAACAACCAAGTGATATTTATTACATCTTTTCAAATGCCATTTCGAGAATCGTTTTGCAAACAGCATGGATGCTGAGCTTCTGCGGCCATTATAAGACCAAAGTTATGCCATCTATGACAAACAAAAATCAAAGGACCGATTGTCATTGTTACACTATCTGGTTCCCATAACCAAAATCCAGACAGTTACATTTTAAACTTTTAGTTACTATGTTTTATTACACAACGATCTAAATCAGAAATATCAATTTTATCGGGAATGTTCAAATCTTCAGGGCCCTCAACCTACGCATGCGCTGCACCCTATTTTAACAAGGCTTGTTCCCTAGCAAACATTCAATAAAATAAAATAACAATCATGGGCCCACTTTAAATAAATTAGCAAGAAATTACACACATTAATAAATTAAATCTCTGGAGAAAAATATGCTCATAACAAGCCAAAAGAAAACTCAAGTTTGCAGCATCATTGTGCAGCGCGAGGGACAAAACGCCACTTGTCCTCCACAAGCTAAGCTAAGAAATCATTGTCCGGAATGTTGCAATTATATGTCGATCAGCAACGAGTTCTTATGATTAGATGGTTTAACAGTTTTACCTTATTCATGGCCTAAAGTAGAGAATATGGCCCGAGGCTGCCACTCACGTTCTTTCACAGAAATTCACATCATGAAAACTTAATAATTTCGGCAGTGGCTCCGAGACAGACCATGCCACTACGTCTTGCCTCTACAGAATCACATCAAGGAGTCGTTCTTCCAAGCGTTGGCTTGGCTTCTTAACAATCCGGCAGCCATCTTGCGCATGCTCAGATATAATTTTTGAACCAGTAGACAACTGAAGATCGGCTGGCACAACTTACATTGCCAACCTCATGAATTAATTTGTCTTTAACACCCTTATGGCCGAATCAAGTTCAGAACTAAACTTAGCTTGGCAACACAATCAGCACAGATGTGTCAACCACTGATTGGCTATCCAGTCTTGTGTTAGTTTAATTTAGAAAGCGCCAAATTTCAGAAACAGTTCACATCAACAATGCACAAAACAGTCAACGATGGCTACATTCCCCCAAATGTAGACTGGCAATTTGTTTATATATTTAGTAATCAAATTATTTTATAGAAATGTTCTTTCCCTCCTCTTGATCCAGAAATGATTATTTATCACATTAATGACCAGGGGCGCCGACAGAAGAAGGGGGCGAGGTCACATGGGGGCAGCGGCGAAGTATTGTGAGTCGAAACCAATCAGCTCACATTGCTCTCTCAAGGACTGCTATATTAGTTACATAACCATCCCATTTGATGTTCATGATTGATCTAAGTTTTTGTTGATGAAAGCGTTCCAGTTTCTTGATGTCCCGGCGATATAGGGTCCAGGTTTCACATCCGTCGAGTAGCGTAATGATATGTAGTACAGTATTAATACTATACATTTGTTTAAAATAAAGTGACAAAAATAATAAAAAGCTTTTTTTAAAATTTCCATACAAAAATGAGGGTGCGGCGGCGATTATTCGGGGGCGGGTAATATTAGGGTATATACGGTACTTATTTCTGTTTTGTTTGACTGCTAAGTTTCTGCTTTCTTAGGATTGTTTGCTCAGTGAATATGAGAAAGGACATTTCAAAAATAAAATAATATTGTTCAACTAAAAATGCTAAACATTTTAGAAGTAAAACCTGTGTAATTTGAAATCCTGTTTAACTCAAAGAAATCTTTGTTCTTTAATTCGAAATACAGATAAATCGTAATTGGGTGATGCCGAACCTGTGATAGAAATTCAAACTTTTCATTACAAATTCACAATAATTTTCTATAAAACAATGAGACTCTTCTTAAAAAAATCATCAAGGCAAGTTATAAGATTCACGTGCATATTTTAACGCCATTCCAAAATTATTACACACAATAAATGAAGTGAAAACTTACCATCCCTGGGTAAATGTAAAACCAACAAAGGGCAGATGCAAAGCTGTGAAGATTGCATTGCTTGTTGGGGGAACAGCATCAGAAGTTCGAATGTCTGTATCATCAACATCGAAATTTGATGTGTCGGTAGGACTGCTAACTTCTGGTACATAAGGTGCAAGACTATCTCGAAGTCTATTCCAGTCGACGCCAACAAACCATGCATGATTCTAAAACACATTATTCGAAATACAATAGAAAGTAGTTCAACACAACAAATATCCTCGAAAATATTATTTATGTATTAATCTTTCTGAACGACAACCACAGGAGCAGATAAATTTAGCGCTACAGTGGAGGAATCCTGACCATATGAATTATGTTTAGGCGACAGCTTTGTTTTTCTTGGGCACGATACAAAATTTCAATCGAAAATAATTTAATCAACAAAAAAATTACAATCCAATTCAATCAAGTGCTATGAATTTTAACCCCGAACTTTTAACCTTGCTATTAAGCATTTTCTTGTATTTTAACCATAAATTTAACAGTGCTATCAAGAATTTCCTTGTATTATATCCACAAATTTACGACAGTGCTATCAAGAAATGTCTTGCATTTTATCCTCAAATGTTTAGCAGTGATATCACAATTTTTTTTATATTCTATTATTTGAAAAAAATGATAGTGCTACAGTATCAATAAATTTCTTATATTTTATCTGCTAATTTACGACTGGTGCTCAAGAATTTTCTTGAAGTTAATTCACATAATTTTGGCAGTGCTCCTGAAGAATTCTGACTGTCTAAACTAATTTCTGTACTGAACATACCTCAATGAAGACAACTTGAATATAAGACGAAAAATAGTTTTGAGCCAAACTTTGTTTGTGAAACTTATAACTCAGTCAGCCACCATGAATTTATGCCCAATTGCATTTGGCGGGAAAAATGAGATTCCACCTGAAAAAACTCTACACATGATTAATTATTATTATTTTCATTGATTACGAGGGGGAAATACTAATTAAACACACCTAGATTGTTAATCAGGTGAAATTTCATATTCACAAATTCCTTTTGACCGACTGAAAGTTACCATTCAATTATTAACAAGGCAACACTGAAAAATGGCTGCAATGTTTTCAATAGATTTTCTTCTATTAACTTGTTTTTTTTTCTCCGAGTATTTCTCCTTCACCAGTGTTAGCGAAAGTGTGTGCTCAGATACGTGTGATATGATGTGTATGTCACACTTCTGGGGTATATTTTAGGAGCACTCCTCAGTATACTATGAAATTCAAATCTATCACCATCGACGAGCAAAGTGCGAGTGCTTTGTTTGTGTTACATTCAGAATTGCCAAATCAGATCCAAGAAAAATCAATCACCAAAATTGTATGTTTTCAACACAGAAATGTGCATCCATGCCCTTAAGTTATTAGATCCTATTTAAAACAATAGAACATTTATAAAATATTGCTTCTGAAATAAACATTCAAGTCACTAGACTTAACAATATAATCACTATAGTAAAGCCATCATTACTTCCGACTTGACGTTTCAGTGTTACCCTAGTTATATCTAGTGGTCAGAAGGAAAATCACTTGAACTAGACAATCACAGGCAGCCATTCAAATCAATATATCACGACAAATTGAGTTCCGATCACGATGTCGCGATTTAGCGAATGAAACTCTAGCCTAGCACCGAGACGTCAAGTCGGAAGTAATGATGGCTTTACTATAGATTGGCAACACTGGATAAGAATGATGCTTGAAATGCAATGAGTGGAATCGCGCCTCAAATATTGAATTGAAATTATTTTCAAATGAGACTATTTACTCTAAAATTATATCACTCACGTTTATAACTGCCAGAAATACAAAAATACAATTTTCACTCTGGACGACTATTACAGGCCAGATTTGTCACACGGATGTTGCAGCTTTTACATTTTTATAAATCTATGTAGGGAGCTGCTATTTGACTAACCTTTGCATTGGATACCTATTCTCTTACCTTTCGTGAGAATATGCTAACAAAAGGATGTAACATAATACAGTAAAACCTCTTTTATACGATTCACATTTATACGTTTTGTACACTTATAAGATTTTTTTCCAGGTCCCGGCAAAATCCCTATACTTTCCATGTTAATTTATTTCCGATATAAGTTCTAAGTTTAATCGTTTTTCACGCTTATATGATCATATTTTAATTCCCTTGCAATATAAAGCATCATTTATACGTTGCGTGTTGTGAGAACGTACGTATGATTGAATGCAAACTTTTGGTACAATCTGTACTTCCACTCGAAAGGAATGCACCGCATGCTATTTATTACGTTGGCCTTGAGCGACACCGGTGGTCACGGCAACACTCGATTGTCAAAGTTGCAACAAGGAAAAAAAGCTTGCGTAATAAGCGAGCCTTATTTGTGTTAGCCAAGATATTGACCTCTCAAAATAGGAAGCGAAGCTTATGTTAAGATGAACGAAAGAAAGCGGAAGCGTTTTACGATCGCGGATATATTAAACATTTTATTATTTCAGCTTTTATAATTTTTATTCGTGTTTTTTTAGGACTTCTCGTCAAACCATTAAAAATACCCGATTGTTTTTGTGTTATAATAATATAATTAATTTAGGCCTACACTACGGTAATATATTAATGACGATGACGAAGAGTCGCAGCATAATACAGTGGATTTTAATGATGCTGTCAATGAATGCTCTATGGACTACTGGTATCGCGGCAGGAGATGGCAGTTGTACACGCTGCGACGGGGTGCGGGGGTCTTGCAGTACGCATGAGTAGTGACGAACTGAATGTTTTTGGAACGCGCGATACGCAGTGAGCGGGAAGACCTCTGCAGTTCAAACCCAACTGCCATCTCCTGGCGCGATATCAGTATCAAACACTTTGTGACGCACCAAAACGTTTCTGAGGAAATAATGGCCGAATTATATCGGTTTGAAAATACTGTTCATGCCATGGCCGCCGCGGCCATCAAAAAACAAGTTAAGATAACAGACTAATTCGTAAAGTGACTCAATTTTCTTTGTTTTATTGTACCTGGGTGCATTTCTCTTGTAGTTGTTTTGTTACATATTGCCGATTATAGTTAAACAATCGTATTATTATTTCTTGTCGTTCACTTCTTAACTATAACCCACATTGTCACATACATTTTGCAGTTTTTATTTACCGACTTTCATTTATGCGTTTTTCACACTTAACCGTTTGTTTCCTTTGGTCTCCTGAAAAACGTATAAGTGAAGATTTACTGTAAACTCAAAACGTGCCATACATGATAACATAATCAATTTGCGGACGCATCCTGTAATTCACAAAAATGTTTTGTTTAGCCCCTTCAATGCTAAAGTTTGTGCGGTGATGAACTACCCCTGCTGAACCCATAAATTCACCTTTCTGTACAACACTCGCTTTACTAATCCCCTAAAAATATGTGTAGCATCAGTTTTGATCAAATGGCGTGACAGAAGTTCAAAAGGAGAGTTCACTTTTTCCTCGTATTAATACTAAGCTATAGTTTTTTAACAACAATGAAATATAATATCTCCTGCAGTTCCAACTTAAACAAAATATGGATGAGGCGAGAAGGGCGGACTGAATGAAAAGCATAATTTTCGTTTAGATTTCATTGTGTACTGTGGATAAAGAACAGACATAGATGACAAGTAATCCTCAGGAATAACTGGTAATGTTGTAACTACCATATTAGAGTCGGCTTCGGTGGCGTAGTCGGTAGCATGCTGAGCTTCTATGCCCAAGATCGCGGGTTCAAATCCGTCCGAAGTTGTCGGATTTTTTAAGAGCGTTAAAAATCCCTCAGTATGCCTTCCTTCAGAGGGGAAGTAAAGCCAGCGGTCCCATGTCATAGATTTATGGCATGTTAAAGAACCTTCCACTAATTACACCTGTGTGAAGCTAAATTGTATAGGCTAAGAATGTAAACAACGCTCTTAGGTTCCTACGTTCGTTGCCATGAGCCGACTGTGGTGATGTCTGGTAGCTACATTCTGAACTAGGAGTCGTTGACGGTGGCGTTTGGCGGCAAAAGTAGGAACTACTTGAAAACTGATCGTCGGCAGCCCTTACTTGAATTAAAACAGATACACACACTAATACTGTCATCACAATTAACACCGGTTATCAGACAGTTTCTACACACACCCAAAGTACACAGGGCTACATGACTGCGTTGTCGCAGCCCCTAAACTTAAGAACCAACCAGAGCCATATCTTGGAAAGGGGCATCACTATTTGCGGACATTGTTTTCCAGCCTTTTTTTAAATTTATTTACTGCATGAAAATATGACAAATGGCACAGTGAAGCAGAACAGGAAGAAAATGGCTCCACTGCACAAGAAATTGAAACATGGGGAGGCTGAGTCTTACCAATTTTGAAAATATGATGGCAATGAAGTGAATGGATCATAGAGACTTAAGTATGTTCACTACAATGCATGATGATGAAATTACTAAGGCTGGAAAAAAGGACAGGGAGATGAAACAAAATAAATGCAAGCCTAAGACTGTGCTATATTACAATGAAAACTAGGGCCCCATAGACAAGACTGACATGATTAGCAAGCTAGATAACATGAGGGAAATTATAAAATAGTACGAGAAACTTGGCTTCTACTACAGGGTGGCGCACGAAATGTCATACACTGGAAATTGTTTATAGAATATTTATTAAACAACATATTTAATAAAAATTGGCGTTACAACATTCACTGAAATGTGCATGATTAGTCAGTAACCAAAACATGTTCAATATGCCCACCTTCTCGGCGTACAACAGCTTCGAGACGAACTTTCATGTCTGTGACCACTCTACGACACAATATGTCCTCACTCAACCCTCGGAAGAAAGTCACAATGGCCGCTTGCAATTACAGTCCATGTTCTGGTTTCTGGCGGTAGATTGCCTCCTTCAAATATCCCCACAGGTATTCAGATCGGGGTTATGTGGTGACCAGATTGAGCAGCTCCGAAAACGTTCGGGATATCGATGGGATATCACACGGGGCCCGAAATGTTCATGTAGGAAGTTCAGAACAACATTTTCTGTGTGCGGACGAGCTCTATCTTACATGAACCATTGTGTCTCTATTGGTAGTCGTGATTCAAAGATTTGTGAAAGGAAACTGTTTTGCAACATCTGCATGTAACGCGCCCTGTTGACTGTGCCACTGAAAAAGATTGGCCCAATAATTCCATGACTGGAAATTGCAGCCCACAGACACAATTTCACACCATGACTTTCAACCTCGTGCATAATAGCAGGCAGTTTCTTTTGCCCAAAACCGGACATACTGTTTGTTCACAGCATCGCTGCGTATGCCTCATCACTGAACCTTGTGTTGTGCAGTACAAGATCACCTTCTGCAAGAGCTCACGTAGCAAACTGTATTCATCGTTGCTTGTTAAGGGCCGTTAGTTTATGACATGTTGTCATTTTGTATGGGACTGCAGTATTCTCTGAATTGACCGATGAGAGATGCCCGGCTGAGCATAGGTAGTTCTGGTGGACTTGGAGAGGCCCCAAGCCACAGCCGCTGTCACAGCAGCAATATTATCCGGTGAGCGGACTGGCTTGAGATGGGTTCGCTTTCTCTCCTTCTGTTTCAAATTGGCTGGCCAGTCTATACACCGACTGCAGACAGGGAGCCCACCGGGTACGGAAATGAACACGAAATCTTTCCTAAGTCCGAGTTACAGTCTTTGTTTCCGCACAAAACAACACTGTCTTCACCTTTTGTACGCGCGTCAACTTCCCTTTGTCCGCCATGCTGTATAGCTGGAAGCCGGTACGCATGCATGGCATGTGCTGCTGTCTGTAGATTCAAGCATGAAATAAGGTTTCTGTACACGAAAGGACAGGGTTGTAAGCCCATATTTACACATTTTATAAACCATTTTCGATGTATGACATTTCGTGCGCCACCCTGTATATAGACTTAAATCTTTAAAACTGTTATCTCATCAAAACAGGAAAGGAACCACTTATTGTATACATCAATTTGGCTTGCATCAATCAGATTATTCAAAGATTCCATACACCATCCATCAAACCTAAGGGAGGAAGACCACCAACGTCTCGAGACAATCTAGAAAGACAGACTGCTCGACACTACCCCTCCCGGGTACCTGTTTCTGACAAGGAAAATAACTCTTCTTATGTGTGTAGTATTTTCATTTGCAACAAAGATGAAGGGCTTAGAAAGAGAAAGGCCACATTACATGTTTCAACCATGTGATGTAGGTTTGTGTGTTTTACCTGTCTTTGAACGATACCACAGTTTTGTCCATTTTCAGTCTTTGAACATCATTAACAGTGTAAATATGCTAAACAATTGGTAAAGCTACTTTCCAATAATCATCTAATCTTGGAGGAAGAAATTAAAAGTCCAGAGGGAGTGCATAGCATTGAAAGGGTTAAAGAAACAGTAAGTTTTGAAATTCAACATTTTGGTAACAAACAAAAACAATTTTGTGATTTTTCATTAATATTTGTGAAGCCTATTTCCAAAAGTCGACATCTGACATTTTTTACAAAAAATAGATTTTGTTGATTTCGTATTTCTCTTGGAGAAACGCATCAAATGGATGGTGTAAGATGTTCCAAAACACAAAATGTGCTTTAACATTAGGATTCAGGAAATTTTATGTTAATCTTGGTACAAACCCTTAAGATAAACATAAAAAGTAGAATAACATAAAATGTCCAGAATTTTTCCGTTCAAGCGATTTTTTCGCTTTTCTCAATAACTTTTGGAAATAGGCTTCTCATTTCTACTGATGTGTCTCACTTGATTCAAAAAATTTTTAATTTTGTCGAATTTTTCTAATACATGACCAGAATTTGACATTTATAATGGTGGCAGCCCTGCCTTTACTATGGTCCATGGCCCGTGCCAGTCTTATGTTTTAAAGCTCAGCACTTGTTACTCGGACTGATATTAAATTAATTGTTACTGTCAAACATTACACACTTAAAGGAGAAAATATTGAAATTTTGCCTTTGTGTTTCTTAATTTCTTTTTACTAACGCAGATGATAAAGTAATAAAAACAATACATACCTTAAAATCGTCAATGCCGTTTTGCCCTAACCTATAATCCGAACTGCAGATGAGTCTCCTCATTAAATCTTTGGCTTCCTGAGAAACTTCATATCCTGAGTCAGTTGGGAAATCAAAACAATTCTGAAAGAAATAAAAGATCATAATAAAAAAAGATGGAATACAAGCAACATTACTATACTGGAACCAGAAAAATAGAAAGGAGTGACTTACTAGGGCAAGCACATGATAGTCACACACATCATAGAACAGGTCACAAAAACTATCTTTTCTTCTCCCCAACTCTGTTAATTACCAAGTCAATATTTTTCAGCTTGTGATGTCCTGCTTTATGATATATGTATCTAATACGTACCTGTCCTGGTAAGTAGCTTTTCCTCTCATTTTTACTTTTCCAGGCTGAAAGAAAGTAATCAATCATGAGGAGGAGAAAGTGGGTGAAAAGTATATGTTATAAATAATCTGAATTATTTTATAACATCTCCACTAGAATGTTTTTTAATTGTGTTCCTACTGGTCAAGAACCATTTTATTTTCCAGGGTAGACTTACTTAATTAAGTGATGAAAAAATTTCCATCAATAAAAAGGGGATATTACTTAGATTTATAGATGGTAACATTATACATGTTGATTAGGACTTTCACACTCTAGAATACCAGACATCATACTTATCAGACTGAAAACTATGGCTATTCGAGTTAAGATCTCTGTAGAAAATGAACGAGTTGGAGATACACTATTGTTTTTTATTTTAATATTTACTGCTTAAGATGTTTTGGTCGCAAGGAAAAAAGTGCCCATTTTCTTACCTTGTTCAGACAAACTTCGACTTCGAGAGGCTGTAAAATGAAAATGTGCTGTCTGATTATGTTAACATTTTAACATGCCATAGCCCAGAAGGTTACATATGTTTTATTTAGGCCGTTATGTAACAGTCGGGTCATGACTATCGTCACTATACTGAACAGGTCTAAAGCAATATCACAATCCTAACTTTAAATTAATGGTTAACAATTATGCCTGAAGCTATTCATACATCACACACTTCATTATTAATATTCAAGTAAGGAAGCTAGCAAGGAGTGGTTTAATACGATGCTCGAGTCATGAGTATTAAATTTGTTCTTCTCGTGAACAGGGGATGACACGAAAAATCTAAGTGTATGAAATGTGCTTCGAATGAAGCCACTAGATGGCGTCTGGAGGAAGGAGATCCTCGTAGGGAAGAGGCATAACATAGAACATGGGACAACACACTCTCATTATGGCATGGACAACTACATAAGACTATGTACACACTGTTTAACAATCATCAAAGTATTCACCCAGGCTATTCACTGATTGCTACCAGAGATGGGGCAGGCATTGATTACTATAACCTGACATCTTTGTCTTTGTACTCATGACAGCCACTGCAAGGCCACCTACCTCACCACTGTTTGATAGGACTTGGTATGCACACCCACTGCTTCCCACAGCTCTATAGCATTCTCAAGCATTTCACCTGCAGAGACCTTCTATTTTAACACACAAGCATTGCTCATGCTTACTCTATGTAGAATTTCAAGCATTTCACCTTCCGAACCTTCTATTTTAACACACAAGCATTGCTCATGCTTCCTGACCTCCAATTCCAAATGCTGCCACTCACTCACTGAACTTGGAGTTCTTGCTTAAACCCATATCGTTGTTCACATACACCATTTTGTGAATTCATTCGAAAGTACATTCCATACACTTTCAGACATAAAGCTAAGATTTTTTCGTGTTGTCCACTCTTCGTGTACAAACAAAGGGGAAGACAGATCAAAAGTAGCAACTTACCGGACAATAGCACCAATGAAACACAAAACACTTGGCATTTTACATAATCCAAAATTTTCGGGTAATCCTCCAACAGCAAGGCAGACGCTGCTGTGGGGTGTATAGAGGGGGAGAAAGGGAAGTGAATAAGGAATGAGAGGAGGAGGACAGGTGTTTAGACCAGGAGTTTCCCTGGACTTAAGTATCAGCGGATGACCCACCTCGAAGTCCCTCATGGTGAGGAGGTGGTTAATGACTTTGACAGTGAAACACTCGCCATCCAAATGGTACGGTGATTGTGGGTGTGAATGGGTACAAGAGCTTTAGGTTAGATTTACAGGTGGTACATTGGCACCACTTTTCATGAAGTGTGGACATCTGCTGCCATTCTTTTGTCCTTTAATGGTACTCTTGCCTAGTAAGTTGCTGCTTTCCATCAGTTTTCTCCTATGTTAATTAACAGTACATTATAAAATTAGCTCAGAAAGTAACTGCTGATGAAGCAGGCTAGATAGCTTTAAACAGTGCGGTATGTTTGAAAAGTAGCTTCTTTTGTTTATGAGACAAAAACCAAAAACCAAAAACACTATTACGTCCAGTATTCCAGTGGACCATGAAGGCCTCAATCAACATATTGCAAAACGATAAATGGGACTAATGGGTTAACAGAAAACTATTACATTCTGTATTCAATTATAGTATAGTGATTTAGAAAATTGACATATAATTATTCAAAAATTTGCTACTAATATTTTGTGCTGACATCATTACTTCATTTATGAACTAGACATATTTATTGCAGGGTAAGCCTATATACCATAATTACTGTATACTCATTTTCTATAATCTTCGGATTACCTTATATCACATTTTCAAAATATTGAAATTGAACTTTATTTATTAGTGAATGTACAGAAGCTGAATGATAAGCTGGAGCAGAACAGATAGAAATGGTATGGACATGTGAAAAGGATGAATGCTGAAACAAGTGATGGAGAGACGGATGACTGGAAAGAGGATGAGGAAGACCTAGAGTATGGTGGATGGATTTGGTGGAGGACAGTGTGAGAGAACGAAACCTGGAGTGGAGTTCAGTGGTTGGGGAAGGATGGTGGACAGAGTCAAGTGGAGGGGTGTCATATTTGCTCTGACCAGGCTCAGCCTGAAAACGGAAATTGATGATATTTATGATGATGATGAAATTGTCACATGAGAAATTGATTACCCAATACTGTATTTACCTTGTGATTCATGATTTTTCCATACGTCTCCACTAACGATTCAGCATAGAAGGGGGTTTCTCCATACAACATTTCATACATACACACACCTAACGACCACCAGTCACACTCCGGGCCATATCGCCCTTGTCCGTCTTCCATTGCCTGAGAAAAAAAAATACAAATATGAATAGAAGTTGGCATTGATGTTTCAAAATAAAAATGGTGAAGAGAAAAGGTCAGATCAACATGAAACTGTATACATTTCACACAACCCCCAAGTACAAGAGAACAAGAAATATGTCAAACGGTAAAGAAAATTTCTATTAGTTGAATTCTCGGATTCAACTTTGGCCGGGCCAAGCTGCACGCTAGTAACGCCATCTCTTGGTCAGAATCGGTAAAATGGCATCCGCCATCTCCGAGTACAGGTCTTTGTTTACATTGAGGAGCCTGAGCACAGTTGTAGCGTAATTGTCTCCGAAACTTGAGAAAATGGTTATTTGTTCGATCGTTAATAATTGTGTTTCCCGTTCAAATCGTGATCATGTACTGGGTGTAAGAATTTACTCTATTACTCTCATCGTGAAGAGCAGCTGGAGAGCGTAAGAGGAAGTAATAAGAAGACTTTTCTTTAGCTCCAGAAAGTTACCGATATAAATTGCCTTAAAAAAATCAATTCAGGTCTACAAAAGCCCCAGGGGCTCAAAGCTAGTAGCATGAGGGTGGGCAACCACGGGACCCCAGCTAAGTCCGATATTGTGCCAGGCTCCTCTTCATCATCATCATCATTTTCCTCACGACCTCCCTTGGTCAACTCTTGATCTCTTTCGATCCCGACAGTAATCCAAGGCCTAGGGAGTCTTTCATTTTCCGCCTTAATTGGTCACAATACCCTCATTTTTAAAGGGATTGGACCTCTTCTTATAAGGGCCATGGTGGTGCAGCGGTCAAGCTGTCGGCCTCTCACCAAGGTGAACCCGGGTTCGATTCCCAGTCAATGCAAGTGAGATTTTCGAACTGAAATGCCATGTCCTGTGGTTCGGATTCCACGTAAAAAGGAGGTCCAGTGGCTCATGATCGCATGATTAACGGTCATGTAAAACTAAAAGCTTCTTTCCTTTTCCTTCCTCTTCTTTTACTCTTTCCATGGCATCTCCTGCCCTGTTGATTCATTTGCAGAGACATCGTTGTCATGTTAACTTAGGTGCGTGTGGAATTCATCTGATAACCTTTGTTATTGTGACGGCTGTATTAGTTAATGATCATAGCTAAATAAATACCTTTGCAAATCCTTTGATCTTGCTAAGCATTATATCCAAAGGTTTTGACACCAAATTAGGCATTTTACATAATTCTTTTTAAGAGCTATTAAATCATGTAATTGAAAAACTCTCATAAAAGCCCCTTGTACAAGATCAATATTTTGTTGAAATCAATACTTCAAAGACCCTTCAAAACTTTACACAAGTCTTCTTGTCAAATTGGTTACAATAAAGAAAAGGAACTTCATAAAAACATGAGTCAAGTGGAAAAAAACACTTGCTGTGGCCAAGTCTAAGCATTTTTGAGATGTATATCTGTTTTATGTGAATAAAACTAACAAAATCTACTGCATCTAGATGTACTGCATCTTCCTCTTGACGGGCAGGCAAGATAAGCTACATCATGATTTTGGTGTGAATAAAGAGTAGACTTTTGTGTAGATGAATCCAACCAAGAAAATTACAAATATATGTTTGTTTACACAAATTTATCAGTCATCATGTTCACTGGATAAGATGTTTAAGTTACGAATTTGCTCTATGTCTCAACTGAGCACGAATGAATGCCTTTTATTTTTTATGATTTACTGTTGTGCCTTGCCTAATTCTGTTGAAGTATCTCATTGATAAATAAGGAAGTTGAAGAGATGTATTTACAACTCTTAAGAAAGTTCATGTAAGGAACTAAAGCTTTTAAGCAGAGCATTTGTATCGACAAGGTGGAACAGAAAAATCGTATTTTGTTTAGATTTTTGTATAAAATTACTTTCGATACCTAAAATGTCTTTGAGAGCCATGAAATAAAATAATAACAGTGTCTGATGTACCAAAGATTTAACAGGTCTTTGGAGGAGAAATTTACCAATGCAATGAAAGGATATTATACCAAACAAACATGGCACCATGTCCTAGAGAAGTCTTTAAATGATAACTAGGTTATATAAATAAAACTGATGTCTTCCACCTGAAATTTTGTAAAATACAATAAATTATTAATATAAAGAAAATTATTACCTATTGTAACGTGTTTTTCGAGGGGTTTTTATGCCACTGGCATAAGTCAGTAGGAAGCCATTCTATATTTATTTACGCTGCAAATTGTTCGGCCAAGAAAATTTTTCATGTTAGTTTATTATTATTATTATTAATTTATTATAATTATTATTAAGGTATTTTCGGAGCATTTTATAAAAAATAATAAGCATACAGATAGGTTTTCTATGTCTTAGAAAACACTATCAAGCAAATTATTACGAACGACAATATCATAGAAAATTATGTGATTACGGAATTTTACTGAGTTTCGTCAGTTAGGATATTATGAGAGACATGACTCACTGGAAATTCAGATACAGGCTGATTCTTGTCAAGAAGTATTATGCAAGCTTGGGTCGCAGCGTCAAGAAAAGGCGGATAGTTGGAACGGAAATCGACTTCATCATCCGTGCGCCGTGTGTAATGAGCCAGAGAAGGGGAAGTAGCGGGGTGGCAGAGCCAATCAGTGGAGACCACGTAAGCTGGAAGTCGGTACCGAGGAGGGGAGCCGACGTGTGCATATATCGTTCGGCGCGCCGTGGAACGAGGACAATCTGTGTAGAACTTAACGAGTACGGTTGCACGCGGGAGTCGCTCCGATGTTCCGTGGAGTGGAGGACTAACTTTTGTAAAACTTAACCAGTATGGGTGTACGAGTGTTTGGGTCCGATGTACGGACCATAGAATTATCTAATCTACCAGAATATCATCAAATATCGACAAAGATGACGACGTCCAGGAGACTGTGGGAAGCTCACAGCATCATCCAGTACGAGGGAAAGGCTTCGGCCATTTCCAGTGGTAAGTGCGAATGACGCAGAAATACGCAATCTCTCGTTTCTCTTTGTTTTATATTCAATATTTCAGTAACTTCATAGCTTGGGAATAAGAGTAAAATCAATAATTTATCAGACTCCGTTTTCACGTAATTTTCTATCGGTAATATTAAAATCGCAACGCTCCAATTTAAATTTTAAACTTATTATTATTATTAATTTTGCAATACTTGTTTTATATAATAAATTCATTTCTTTTACAATGCAATCTTTGCTTTCAGTAGGTAGCATTAGATATAGACCAATTCCTTCTCCTGATACAATTGTTTGTTGGGTTAATGATCAAATCATACCACGATCTGAGTGAATAGATTCTTGAAGGTGTTCTACCAGAGCTAGACGTTGTTAAATACAAATTTAGATTTCAACATTGCGTTGAGGTCTTGGCGCCCATTAAAACAACATCATAGCTTAGGCAAAGGAAAACAGTTACATTTATCACCCAACAATTAGGGGCAGTCAAACCGTTACACTTGTCGCTACCAACATGGGGCATTAATTACTGCTACACTATGAGAAAACTACTAACCGATTTCTCAACTAAGTAATGATTCATGCACATTTTTTAAGCTTGGCAGTTAAATTATATAACCTATAAACGAATGAAATAGTATTACAACACTGAATGGTAGTAGAATGCTCTACCATTGTGCAGTTGAAACCGCACCATTTGGCATGGCTGATATCTTGTTGAATCTTTCACAACCTTTGATAGCTTTTCTAATAAAGTATTAAAAAAAAAAGATAACCCACAGACCACTTAAGAATACAATATGTCCTAACTTAAAATTCCACATCTAATTTTCCCTGTCTAAGCAGCAAACATAAGAATTATCACATCGAGAAGAAATAACTGCTGGCAAATAATTAGTGAATGTTAAAACATGTATTAACAAAAGTTAAGAACATTCACTCAATGCAATGAAACCTTAAGACAGAAATGAAGAATGAACGGTGGTGATGGCTGCCGTTTGTTTTAAGGGGCAGTACATTTAACTCGCAAATGAGAAAAGAAATAAAGACAAATTAAAGTTCACATAATACTGCACTAGTAATTAAGAAGCAATTTGTTATGAAGTTATGAAGTTCACCGTCTGTGTTTATGACAAACAATCGTCTTTCAGAAACCATATATATACTCACACGCAGAATTTCAGGAGAAATGTAGTCCGGCGTCCCTACGGCAACATTACTTTGTACTGTACCATCTTCAAAAAGTTTTAGACAAGAACCAAAATCAGCCAAGCGGATATGTCCATTGGCATCAAGTAGCACATTATCTGGTTTGATGTCCCGATGCACATAACGAAGATCATGAATGGAACCGATGGCTAGCACCATTTCAGCAATATAAAACTTGGCCATATCCTCTGGTAGTCGATCTTCAAACTTACTTAGAAGTGTGAGCAGGTCTCCACCACAGTAATAGTCCATAACCAGGTACTGTGAAGCAAATGTGCAATTCATCAGCATTACACAGGAGTAATTCAAGGAATGTTAATACATAGCAGGCAAATCAACCATTAAGACCAAAAATATATTTATTTCTTTAGTAAAAACTGTATTACAGAATTAAAATAAACTGAGCTAATCCACTCATCAATGACAGGGACTATTGTGGGTATGGTTCTCCCCTGGATATTTCCATACTCCCTCCAGGCAATGAGATTACACACTGCTCGACAAAACTTTGGAATACCATAGATTTTACTACAATGACTTCTTATAGTAAACCCATTGTGGTTTAGACAATTCAGTAACTTATTAACAAACTAATCATCAGTCCTTCTGAAAACAATAACAAACGGTGCAAATACAAACCTAACTCACTTCTAAGAGTCCCTTTTGAAAACAAAAACAATAAAAATCTGTATCTTATGATAATCAGTATCAATCTTTAGCAGTCCTCCCCGCACACGGAAGAGGAATGCTCTGAATGAGACCATCAAGTTTATCTTGGGGTAAGAGGTCCCACTCCTCTATGGCAGCATCAGCATTGATGCCGATATTCCAAACTTTTGTTGAGCAGTGTACTTCATTTTAGAAACTACCCCTATCCTCACTCCTAATAATTAAAGTTACACGCACTTTCGGTCACTTCAGAAAGACAGGTTATAAGACAATTTAAATACATATCATGTACACAGAGCTGATATCCAAGGTGTTCCAAGCTCCTAAAATGAACTAATAAAATGTATTTTTCAAGGAAAGCAGATAATTTATCAGCACAAACTTTATGTACTTGACATTAATAAAAATTATCTGAAAGCATTATAACCTGGCCTAGCCTTTGAAGCATTTTTCTTCATTTTCTCTTGATTCATCCTGTGATGATTAACTTTCAAAGCTATGAATTTTTAATTTTAAATGCTTTAAAAACAGAAATTCTATTAATGAGGCTAGCACATTGTTTCAAATTGTCTGATTACTTGGAAGAGGAAAAAAACTCTCTTAGTACCTGATTGACTTCCTAATGCACAAGCTGTGTGTGATGTTTCACTTTCAAGATTAATTCATCACATTTCATACGGAACCTGGAGTGTATTTTACGTCAAGATTTTCCACTAATGGGACAGGTGCTCTATCTCACCATAGGTTAAGGGAAGGATATTAATGAAATTGGCAATTGTTAGAAGGTAATCACTCAAAAAGAATCCTTGTACTGCTATGCCTCTACACAAAATTGTATTGACTTAATGTTATTCCAGTAATTTACAGTAATGTATCAACGATTGCTGATATTACTAATTCAGGGTGACCGCTGGTTACCTAAAATTATTTTCCCTGTGTTATTATAATTTTTCCCGTGTTAAATTTAACCTTTTATTAACACATATACTTTTATAAGGATACTATTGATGTTTATTTTCAAAATGTATGACAATTTATGTACGGTAAATACTTTTTTTATTTATTATAGAAGGTAAAATACATAACACATATAGTCTCTCACGACAACGTATATCTTTCACAAATTAAATAACTTACACGTTTCATTGATCAAATTTCAAAATAATCGTATAATATTTAATCACAGATAATTAGGCGACTTTGAATACGTTTGAAGTTCTTATTTCTTCAATGTTTTTATTTTTATTTTCTGCTCATGTTGCTTTGTGCGCAATTCTTCATTTTCTTTATTTAATGCCCATTAACACTTCATCCTCTCTCTTCTTCTCTCTCTCTCGTACCGACTCAACTGCTCTATTTCCGTTTCCCGTCATTTTCGTTCGATAGCGATTTTTTCCTTAGCCCTAGCCCCACAATCGTAATGAACCATGTCGTCATCAATGGTTATGGCATCTTCTCCACCTGCATCCTGAATTCCATCCCATGCTCTTCTCATCGCTATGAGAGTTACCTGGTGAATGTTTTCCACTAACATTTCTTTGTTAATGAAAAAAAAAAAGCTCTACAAGGGTGTTACCATAAGAAAATATGAGGATGATTTTTATGATCTGCCACACATCTTTATATTCTTCCAAGCCCTTGAACTGTTTAGTATAAAAATGATCCAGGCGAGATTTACTCTTATCAAATTGTTCAAGCTCAGTCTTGTTGACACAGAATATAAAACGACCGAACTGAAGTATGGCTCGATCAGACAAAAGTGCAGTCACATGCTGGCTGGTGATCCTTGCTTTATGATTTTTTTCCTGTCATGTGGCTCTCTTGCCAATGTTGCTCAAAGCAATCTGTTTTTTGCACACGTTACAAAAAGTATGTTTTGCATTCTTGGGAACTTCTTCTAACCAAGGCTGAAAATCAGGGTATGTTGCAGTATTTGTTTTATTACTCATAGCCAAATAAATTCCATTTACCTGTATGTCTTCGCTCATCGCTTCTTATTTAAAAAAATGCATTGACAGTCTGCAAATGATTTACATACACAAGTCGACAGAACAGGAAGGATGCCTGGGACGTAAGTAAACTCAATTCATATTTTGCGCCATCTGTTCAGTGAATCACGTTACACCACAACTATACCTTATTCTATATAAGTAGAGAGTCAAATGACAACACGCCAGAGCCACGGAGAAGAGCTCTTACCTCTTACTAACGTGAAGTTAAAGTCAGTATACAATTGATATGGTGTCTGTAATATTTCAATCTAAGGTAGTGCGCTCGTATAGGTAAGAACTCTTCTTCGCGGCTCTGGCGTCTTGTAATTACTCTCAATTTATATGGAATAAGGTATAAACATCCCAGTCTTTTTTTTTCTCGCGAAGCTAATTTTTCTGACTTTGGATACCCTGAAAGGCGAACATCTGAAAAGAAGAAATGGCAGAACGGTCAAATTACGGTACTTAATCTTTGATCTTAACGGTAACTACCGGTAATCATGTGTGCAAGATTAATTAATACTGCCAACGATGCATTATTATTAAGCCCAATCACATGTCAAGACATATTTTTTCATCGTGCCAAATTTTTCCCCGTATTTTCCCTGTTTATTCTATGCAAATTAAATTCCCTGTGTTCCCTGAGTTTCCCAGAAAGCGGTCACCCTGTAATTTAAAAAGGGCTACAGACTTCAGAATACTGAGACTAGAACCTAACCTACATAAACAAATGAAAAGACCATTGTTTTCAGTACGAGTGAATATGTAAAACATGCTATATTTGTTGTAAAATAATCCATAATGCCTCTTAACACTAGAAAGACGGAGGGGTCATTCTTGACTCTTGTATGAATTTAACACTCTGATATTGCAGTAATTTATATTAGATTTATCTCAGACTCCATGACTTTTCATCATTTAGGCTCTATTGACTGTCGTTGAAATTTGGATTCCCCAGGCTTAAATGCTTGGCCCCCGTAATTCAATTAAACTAGATGGACGGAGGAGTCATTTTTGACCCGTATTGGATTTTACAAGAACTTGCATCGTATTTCTATAACTTCACTTCTGTTTTGTTTCCTATGCGTGGTGCTGACTGTTTGCTTGTACCCCCACTCCTCTCCATCCACTACCTTCACCTATTTAACCCGTCCCCACTCAACCAACGTGAGTAGAGTTTAGAACGAACCCGCCATTAGAAGTAAGCAGCTTGTGAAGTGTGCATTATAAACAGCTTGTTACCCTTTGTTCATTGAGCTGTTTGTTGTGTTTATTTTAGGAATGATTTGTCAAATATGGACCACAGAAGGTATTTGAGACCGGACGATATTATAGTTTCTCTCCAGAAACTAAGTGAAGACGACTCTGGGGACGAGAGAGGGAGAAACAATTAATCAGATGACTATTATTCCACACGAGCCCCTCCAAGTTCTTCGTCAGAATCGGACAGTTCTTTTACATTACTGCAGCTAGCTGAAAAGCTGAACTCCCAGGGAACCAGTCTTCTTGGTACAATAAACCCAGTGCAAGGGATGTTCCACCGGAGGTGAAAACTTCTCGAGCACAACTGTATAACACCCAGGTTCTAAAAAGCAATGACAAACTTTTGAGTATTTAACAAGGCAAGGTCAATAAGAATGTACTTGTGCTCGGGTGTCCAGGTGGGGACAGACAGAAGAAACCCTACACCATAACATGTTATAACGGATCCAACTATTGAGTCGACGTTGTGGACCAAATGGCCAGAATGTGTACTATCAAACCAGCTGCATATAGGTGGCCGTTACACACATTCAGTAATGTTCTCGACTTAGCAGGAATCGCCTGGGTGTTGTACAAATAAGTTACAAATATCAAGATCTCACCAAGAAACTTTCTGAAGAACTTACTACAACAAACACCCAGAGCAGAAATAAAAGGGCCAATACTGTGGACGATGATGATAGTGATACAGAACCTCAATCTGGCAGAAAATGCAGAAAATGGCAAGTGTGCAACAAATGCAAGGAGGACACGAAAGGTAGGCATGTGTGTAAGGCATGTAATAAACCTGTCTGCAAGATTTGTATTGGAAAAAAAAAAAAAAAAAAAAAAAAAAATCGTCACCTGTGTAGAGTGTCTGTAAGCTTTGAGGTTGATCATACACTCATTCACACATACTGTACTTCATCACGTACACTACAGAACATTGAAGGATGTGTTCAGTATGGATACATAGGTTCACGAGGATAGAAAACTAATCAGACAAGAGACTTTCATTCTTTAGTCCGTATAATATCTGATAGTGTGATATTTAGTTGATTTTACAATATTAAATATAATATCCAATCAGGAAGATCATTGGTATTTATTTTCATTGTAGAAAACATATCCCCACAAATAATGCAATAAAACTTATATATCACTCGAGGGTCATTTTTAGGTGGTGTCAGTCATTCCGTCTTTCTAGTATAAATGCGGACAGTCTTTTTCCTCGATGTCTGTTGTCAAATGGTATAGCAATCCCCTCGATTTAGTTGTCGAAGTTAGCAACACTGCATGCAACTAACAATTCTACCAAAATTCTTGATTTCTTACCAGATTGGACTCATCTTGGAAGGCATAGTGAAGGTTGGTGATCCATCGCCGGTCACCATATACAAGAACATCACGTTCCTCTTGAAAGCATGCTGTCTCTGCACGCTTTAACATCTCCCACTTGTTCAAGATCTTCATGGCATACACTTTGTCCGTACCTTTCATCTTTACCACACATACTTCACCAAAAGCACCCCGCCCTATCACTTTAATTATCTCAAAATCTTCCCGAGTGAGACGTAAGGCCTTGACAGAAGTTGCAACAGGTTTAACTGAAAAGAATATTAAATATAATTATAAAGCAGTATCAAAACTAATACTTTTATTTAAGTTAAGTGTACCAATGGCTTCATATTTTACATTTAAAAATATATTTTTATTAAAATCAGAAACTCAACTTAAATGACTAGAAAACTAACATTACTGAGGCCATAAATGATTTAATATAGTTTGCTGGGAACTATAAAACCTGCCCATCTAATAATGCAAAGAAAGAAATTTGAAAATAGCATAGTAAAGTAACATAATTTTACCAAATTCGATGAAGTCGGAGACAGTCTTCTCTCTTCGCAATGAAGAGTTGCAACATTCATCGTACAGCACCAGCAGGACATCCAGGAGGGTTTCAATACTGAAACATTGGCCCTGTCCCTGGATGGGTCCGCCCAGGAACAGGGCTTCCAGTTGGCGTAACCGCTGCTCTCCAGTCAGTCCTGAGGAAATATTAAACCACACACATTTCTATGATTACATGAGGTAGGCTGGTTAACTAGGAAGAAATTTGGTAAATTTTCAGGCACTCATGCATTATTATCAACCCCAAACACAGTTTTTCAGGTATTGGATCATGTTTTGTGCATGAAGTACAAGTCATCAAGATGTTAAACAGAAAGTTAAAATGACTGTCCTCAATAGCTTATTTGGTAAGAGAATCGGACTGCAAATCCTAAGGTCCTGGTCGTGTCCGACATTTTATCCGTTTAACATCTTGATGGCTTATAGACTTAACATGATTTAATAGCAGAAAACCCACATTTGGTGTTCAAACGGTCGTGAAAAATACAAATTTGATTAGCAGCAATAGTAATGGGTTTAGGATCCCTTTTAACTGCTGTGGCTTTTGAGATGCTGAGGCACCAGAATTTTATTCTGGTGGTCATTCATGATTTTAATATAGTTTGCTGGGAATTATAAAACCTGTCTATTTCTTCTTTATTCGTCATGCCCGACTAAGGAGCGCAATTGAACTTATTTAGCTGATGGCATTGCCTTTCTCATCTCCCAAAATCTCTTCATCTTCTCGCTGTGGCTTCTCTTGTAATCTTCTGACCAGGTTTTGTTGGTGATAGTGCTTGGATGGTCTGCAAAGCGGTGATTAACAACTAATTCTCTGAACTTAGCTCTGTCTAGTACAATGTCATCTGTGATGAGTATTTTCTGAAGATCTTTTCCAACTTCAAGCAGACAGGTGTTTTTAACTTTCATTGATAGGGCAACAGGAGTTTTTTGTGATCCGAAAATACCCATAAGAACGAAGGGGAAAGTTTATAAAACTGCTGTAAGACCAATCCTACTCTATGGTAGTGAAACATGGGCTACTACAAAGGCAAATGAGCAAAAGCTACATACCACTGAAATGCGTATGTTACGTTGGGCAGGTGGAGTTACTCTCAAAGATAAAACCCGTAATGAACATGTGCGGGGCAGTTTCAAAGTAGCGCCTATAACAGAGAAACTTTCAGAAAACAGGCTAAGGTGGTATGGACATGTTATGCGAAGACCGGAGAATCATGTAGTGAAGAAGTGCCTTTCCATGACTAAGCAAAAGAGAGGGAGCGGCAGACCTCAAACAACATGGATGACGAATGTCCAGAGGGACATGAGAGTATTGGGCCTATCTGCTGACGATGCTTTCCAAAGAAATGAGTGGCGCCTCAGGATTAAGAAAGCTGACCCCGCGTAACGGGAAAAGGCGAGGAGGAAGAAGAAGAAGATTGATAGGGCAAGGTTAAGAATTCTTTTGGTCAGTCTCTGATTGCCCATCCTGAGGATATGCCCGTAAAATTTCAATCGCCTTTTCCTAAATGTGTCTAAGATTTTCTCCGAGTGCTGGTATAAGTCTTGGGATTTTCTTTTCATCCAGATTCCCCCTGTATAGACTGGTCCAAAAAAAATTCTTAAGATTTTCCTTTCTTGCTTTTCCACATCTTTAACCCCTCAAGCCGGTTGGCCGTACACTGTACGTCCGCTGGACTCTACTCGTTCAGCCGGTTCGACGTACCACAAACGTCCGGTGCAGGCGGAAGTTAGAATGCCTATTACGCATGAAACCCTGCTGCTTCGCCGGATCTTCTTTCACGTTATAAACCGAGAAGTTATGTACTTTCATGCCATCTCTGTTTCATAATTAGAACTAATACGAAGTTGATCGATATCCGTTGCTTTTGACGACTCATATCGATCAGCGAAGGAACATGAAACGCACTCTATTGAGTTTCAGGTTAGTTGCTTTAGAAGGTACAACATCCTTTCCTGCCATCTCGAGATTGTTTTGTGAACTATATCTAACTTGACAGTTTTAGTCACTTATGAAGGGGAAGCACCGATAGCAATTACTTAGTAGATAACTTTTGCTTCGTAGGCTAGAGGCTACTCAGTCGCAGATGAATAATTGCCGGACCGTTTCATTCTCTTACGGGTGCAGATATTATTGGTTTGATAGATGACAGTAGTGGAAGTGATGTATAGGGAGCGATATTTTCGGTAGTGATACGGACTATGCACAGCATGATGTTATTGGAGAAGTGGGAGACAGCCCAGACGAAGAAGAAATAGCTTCAGCTGTAATAACAACGACCGCTGTTCAGTGTTTGTGGCGAGAGGTAGACTTCGTCACAAGCACACAAAAGATCCCCTTCACGGGTATGCCGGGTACAAGAAGGCATTTCACGTCTGTTTTTTTGCTGCTTTCGACAATGTGATTGAACGAGTTTGAGAAACAAATATGTAGGCCTACGCGGCAGAATGTATGGTGGTGCGCCCTTGAAACCAAGGTCGCGCGCCAGGAAGTGAGAGTCAGTGACAGGGGACAACATTTAAGTGTTCTTGTGGCTTGTATTGTTGATGGGGATAATGCAGAAACCTACCCTAAAGAGCTATTTCACCCCTATATTCCCTCAAACAATGCCAAGGAACAGGTTTGAAATAATATTGCGATATTTACATTTGTTGACAATTCGACACGGGATGCATACACGGGGCCTAAAAAGCTTTTCCTGGAAATTATACCCGAAAAAATATGTATATATGTAGATTGAACATTATCATGTAAATATCTTGCTTTCATTGTAAATATACCTGAAACAAATACCAAAAGTGGAACTTATCAAATTATTATACTCTTGTAAATATTGCGTGTGATTATGGACAACCCTGAAGAGCAGTCGTCACATATATTACTGAGAAACATTGGACATGATTTCGGTAAGTAATCCTAAAAATTTCATTACGTTATATTTCGTAGATTTAACATTATTAATTTTTTACCTTGTTGGTGTCCAAACCTCTGCTGAGCTTCAATTTAAATACCACCGGAGAAGTGAAAACCTCCGGATTAAATAGCCGGCCTGAGGGGTTAATTAATGATCTGCCTCCATTAATCAGCGTTTCAGAAGCATATAGTGCTTTAGGCTTGTTTACAGTGTTGTAATGCTGTAATTTTGCATTTCTGGATATTGATTTTTTATTATATCTGTTCCAAGTGAGTCTGTAAGCTTCTTGCAGTTTAGAGATCCTTTCTTTGTTTGCTTCACGATTCAGTCCGGAAGGTTGGATGACTTCTCCCAGGTATTTGAATTTAGACACTTGAGATATAAGGTGCATTCAAAAAGTAAAGAGCCGGAGGCGTGATTACAGAAACTTGACAGTTTTAGTCATCGCCGAATGTCACAAGTGTACGGCGAACACTGCATGTCCCTTGCAAGGGTCAAGGCATGGCACAAGCACTTCAGGGAAGGACGGGTGTCATTAGCCGATGATGCCCGGTCTGGGGCACCCCCCTGCATCACCGATGACAACGTCCAGCTGTTTGATGCACTCATTACCCAGGACCACTGTTTGACAGTGAACGCCATCGGCTAATGACACCCGTCCTTCCCTGAAGTGCTTGTGCCATGCCTTGACCCTTGCAAGGGACATGCAGTGTTCGCCGTACACTTGTGACATTCGGCGATGAATGTCCGTTCCCCTACTCCTTTCACTGTCACTGTATGTTAGAAGTATTGGCCCTGGCTGTTGAGGCACTTGTCCCACTGTGACATGAGGCGGTGAATGGCTGCGATGTGAACCAGTTCCGCACGTACAGCTGGACGTCGACGTCCAAGGTGAATCGTTGGCCCCGCAGAGCCCTGTTCAGGGGACCAAACATGGCGTAATCACTCAATCTGACCAAGGCGGCTATGGCGTTCACTGTCAAACAGAGGTCCTGGGTAATGAGCGCATCAAACAGCTGGACGTTGCCGTCATCGGTAATGCAGGGGGGTGCCCCAGACCGGGCATCATCGGCTAATGACACCCGTCCTTCCCTGAAGTGCTTGTGCCATGCCTTGACCCTTGCAAGGGACATGCAGTGTTCGCCGTACACTTGTGACATTTGGCGATGAATGACCGTTCCCCTACTCCTTTCACTGTCAGAAACCGAACAACACCTCTTTGCTATTCGTTTGACGCCTCCATGTCACTGTCTGCAATGCGACTGGCAGCGTTGGACGATTGATGCATGCTGCTGCTCGCTTTGTATCGTCACGTGACGTGCACGCGTGCTCTCTAGCGACGGGCTGCGACCTTCTACGCTCTGGTCGGAACCACACGCCACGATTAGCCAATGTCGTCACCGGATTGCGCATTCCAGCCTCCGACTCGTTACTTTTTGAACGCACCTTATATTTTGCCGAATTTGATTGTCCTTGGTAGAACAACTAGGTGCCGAAGACATCCCTCCATGTAATGTGTTTTCTGGTATGAGATCTGGAGTCCTGTTCTGGATGCAATTTCGTGAAGTTTTTCCGTGGTGGCAATCACTTCCTGTCCGTTATTGGACAAGATTGCGAGATCATCCGCGAAGGCCAAACACTGTAAATGAATTTTGCTATCATGTAGTCTGCCAAGGGTTATTCCTTTAACTTCTTTCTCCCAGGTCCTAATTACCTTTTCTAGAACAAGATTAAACACTAGAGGGGGGCAACCTTGACCGACTCATGTTATAACATCAAATGGTTCAGATAATTCCCCAAGAATTTAACTTTTGAAGTGGCGCATGTTAGTGTTTGCTTGATTAATTCTTTAGTTTTCCTGTCTACTTTGAATTCTTCCAGAACACGAACGAGAGTCGATCTGTCTATCGAGTCATAAGCCTTGTTGAAGTCTACAAAAGTTGTCTGCCTTTACGATTTGAAGGATGTTCTTAAGGTTATGGATATGCCCTGTGCAAGACCTACCAATTACATGATCTGTTTGCACTGCAAGTCTCTTGAGTAGAATTTTGGAAAGAATTTTGTAAGTGCCTGCTAGTAGAGAAATACCTCTGTAGTTATTAATGGCAGTCTTATCCCCTTTCTTATGCAACAGGTAGATTATTGCACACTTCCAATCTTCTGGAATTGTTTCATTAGTCAAGTTATCTAAAAGAATTTTATGGATTTTCTGAGCGAGAATTCTACCACCTAATTTCCACATTTTGGCAAGTAAACCATCTTCCCCTAGAGCTTTGTTAGTTTTTAACTCAAGTATTCAAGTGGCTTTTCACCGATGTCTCAGTCTCACTCATGGCTGTGATTATATGGAAGCTACTGAGGTATGGGTGGTGCTTAGTAATGGCATTCGGGGCACAGTCAGTGCTGTGAAAGGTTCAACTCATAGGGTTAGGACTACTGTTCTGACTCAGTGAGGAAAGCAATGGCAAACTACCTCACTCCTCTTCTTGCCTAGAACGCCTCAAAATAGCGCTGCCTTGGGTTTTTGTGGGTATCTACTCACATAACGTAACGGCGGTACTTTTTGAGGATCCAACCAGCCTTCGGGCTGACTACCTAACAGACAGATTCTCTATTTAATTATGCAAAGGATGAACTTTGAAAATGTTGCAGTCAGAGGTGTACACATTGAACCTGCCTTCGCCTGATCGCTAGAATACAGTCACAATGTAACCTATCATGATGTTGACGCAAGAGTTCAAACCCAAACATTAGCTGAGTTCAATGCCTGCCTACAGGCTCGCCATAACTTGGTAGGTTTATCAGACCCTGTTGCGATAGCACTTGGTTGTTATTTCGGTTTCCCATGTTTTGGTAGTTATTATTGTGCATTCAGGAAATTGTGGAATAGCAAGTAAAATGGAAAAACCTACTGTCAAAGATGTTGAGGTGAAATTGCAAAGTGGAGAATTCGATTCAGAGTAGAATTTTCATCGTACTTACTAAGAATTTGTAATTTTGCACTACAACATTCACAACTGCACTGACACGAATTCAGAAATTGACTAATAAGAAGGGACAGAAATGAGCTGTACTGACAAATCAGTGTTAAATCCCTTTCGAGGAATGACAAGTTAGTCGAATTTCGTTCGCTAAATCGCATACGAAACTCTATTTGTCGTGATATATCGATTTGAATGGCTGCATGCGATTGGCTAGTTAAAGTGATTTCACTTCTGACCGCTAGATAGCTTTAGTGTAGCACTGAAACGTCAAGTCGGAAGTAACAATGGCTTTACTATAATGCATTTCTTCATACAACCTCTATATTCTAATATATTATGAACTTTACTTAGTTGGCAGTGCATTTTTTTAAATTAAGTGACTGTCAACTTTAAGCTTGGAGACCAATAATTTGGGCAGATTACCTCAATGTTAGGCTCCTTAAAACAACATCACCACCAATAATTGACATAATTATTATACCTATTGGGACTATTATAAGTGCATCTGTGGATAGACACTGGGATATTGAGGTACAATAAAGCACTTTATTATTACCTTATCGGGAATTGACAGTACATAGCATGATAATATTTATCCTTGATTTGTAGAGGTGTTAGGTGTTTTTTTTTTTTTTTTTTTTTTTTTGAGGATTTGTCGATTTAAAATTCAAAAGGTGGAGTTTTGAGTTTTTAATATTTTTTCGGGGGATAACATGTTAAAATTTGGAAAGCGATAAGGTTTGTACAATAAGTGTATTTAAAAATGTAAACAATTAATAAAACAAAGTAAAAAACAAAACAGCAGGGTAAACTGTTAAACATGGCTATGGAAGAATGAGATAATACTTACATGGAAGTCACATTTTTATTTTACATTCACCATCTCGAAACACATTCCAGTGAATACCTTTTTGAGTTTTATCCAAATACTGCAGTGAAATCATTGGAAGTAGATCATAGTTAAAGTCTCAGCATTTGCAGCTGTCAATTGTCACCTCCTATCACTTACTATGAGACTGTACTTCGAAAATGACCTTTCAGAATCCACATTTGAACAAGGATACCACACACACTTTAATGTAGCTGTTGCATAGGCTCGGTGAGCAGGCCTTAATCCCATGAGGATCTCTGGAACATTCACACATGATGCAGCCAGGTAAATGCTGTGAGCCTCTAAAAACTGTTGAGAATCCATCTTCTGAAGAAATGGGGCATTCTTCTTAAATTGGAGCAGTTCTGTGGGAGATATATTCTTAGGTGCATGCCGAGGATCAAACAATGACCCGATGGCTTCTACAGTCTTCTTGGCTGGATACGGGGTCCTTAAAGTCCTGACTTTCAGTAGAGCTGACTGGGCAACACACGTAAGCTTGGACTTAACCATTATCTGCATCTTTTGAGGAAGCTGTTCCAAGTTCTCTAGGATCGTATGACTGAACACTCCACCATCGCCTAATAGCTTGAGCTTTACCTCAAGGTCATCTAGCTTCCCACCAGTAAGTGAATTGTCGGGTACATAGATCCCTCCAAGAAATTAAACAAGTCCATAAGAGAGGCACCAACAACAGAAACATGCAATGCTTGTAATTTTATAATTTGTATTGCTGAAGTCGATGCTTGTTGGAAAAATTTGACCCCTGAATTTGAATCTTCCAATGTTTTGAAAAATACTACCAGATCTTCCACATGCGTGGCCATATACATTGCAGCCTTAAACCATGAATTCCATCTTGTACATACAGGCATTGGGAAAGCTAGAATTTCATTCTCTTTTTCTGTGTTTTCATATTTCTCCCTTAGAAATGCAACTTAATTGCTTTTTCATTCTTCAGATGGGTGTTCATTTCAGTTGATGGTACTGATGGACGAAAAAGAATGTTGAAAACACACCTACCATTCTTGTCAGTTGTTTCGTCACATAGCAGAAACATGTCTTTGTTGTTTTATATCTTCCCTAATTTCTTCCCTCCTTCTTTTGCCAATCATGGGGATGTATTTCTGACATATCCGATTTGCTGGTGGTAATTCTCCACTTCCGCGAACTTACTTATTAAACCAAGTACGGATAGCAGGATTGTCTAGTTTCTCTACTGGTATATTAGCTTGCACAAACGCAGTAGTAGTGTCCAAAATAAACCCTTCTTTCATATCCTTCACACGACTAGCATTTGATAATGTTTCTTTCAAGGTGGCCACTCTAGGAACACCATCTTCAAGACGCGAATTTTCTCGGTGTTTTGAATGCTTCTCCGATTTGCAATGTTTGTCCAATGCATATTTCCTGCGATAAGCTAACCGATAATCACAATATTTGCACATAAGAATGTCACAAGAAATGATAAATCAATCATTCTTATATTCTTTAAGTCAGTCTGTAGCAGAAACTGCTACCTTCAGCATTTTTAAACTCAACTGAGCGATGCCCAGTAACAACTCTGTTATCACACGGTTGACTGTAGTCACACGCCAGTATAAAGTCGTAACCGCACGCAAAATGTATTTCTGAATTCATGTCATAATATTTAAATTACGTTGCGTCTCATCTTCCTAGAACAACTACGACGAACACGCCGTCGCCAACTGATTCACGCAAATAGCACACTAGCTTCGATGATAACGCACAACTTGCGCACTTTTTATTTAATTAAATAGAATTACTATGATTTACACTCGCTATCGATGTAACAGGAGGCAAACGTAGTTCACAATATGAACAACTATCACATAACCTTTTGGAGGTAGTGTAGTCGGCCAAACTATTCATGCCGCGAGATAACAACTGTTTACCACAGCGCTACTATCCAACGAGTAACGAGAATATCGACAGTATATCGTAATATGACGTATATCGTAGTATTACCCCTCGCGAAACTATACAATCTATCATTCTTGAATTGAACACCAACCAAATTCGATTATCGGCTTGTGGACAAAAATGTTCGGAGTGGTGTGGGGGAAAAAAATATGTTTTTATTTCGCAGATGTTATTCGTGGTGTTATTCACAAAATTCACGTTATTTCGCGATTTATTTTCACTGCTGGGCAGTACGAAACATGTAAATATGTGAAAATAAAACATCCTAATCTCTAAATTTGACTTCTCGTTTTATCGCTAATTAACAAAAACTAACACCTCTATTTATTTGTGATATTAGTGTGTGGATTTAGTGGACGTTATGTTCTGTTGTATTTTCAAAAACATTTCGTGTCAAAATCTGTGTGTTGGCAATTACCGTGTGCTTGCTGTAGAACTACCAGATGACAAGTAAGCAGCATTGCCAAGCGTAATGTCACGGCTTATAAGTGTCAAAAGTGATAGTTTACCCAATACAAACTTATCTGGTTATGGAATGCATCTGTTGACATACTTCCTTCTTCAATGGTTCAGCCATGGACTGATTCGCCCATACTTATCTAATTTTATTCCAGTAAGCATTGCTCTGAAACACCAATGCAAGCACAATCTTGTGGCTACTGGTTGAACTTTCTCTTTGCTCTATATATCGTGAAGTGCACTGTATCAATCAAATATAAATTTTCAAACAGTTATGTTCTAGCAAGGTGATTGGTTTGAATATCTGAAATTCTCATTCGTATTCAGTAAGCTACAGTTTGAACTACTCTATTTTGGTGTATGCTATTGGTTCTGGACCATTTTCATTCCATCTTGCTGACATAGGCTAGGGGCAGATGGCCTTGCTGTTCCATCCCTTGTTTGTGTTTGAGTCTTCAGTCTTTTGACTGGTTTGATGCAGCACTCCATGTCTCCCTGTCCTGAGCTAATCGTTTCATCTCTACATAGCTACCAGACCCTAAATTCGAGGCAATCTGATTAACATATTCTATCCTTGGTCTACCCCTACAGTTCTTGTCCTCAACCCTTCCATAACTAAGCTTCCTATGTATGTGTCCTACCAACCTATCTCTTCTCTTCATTAACAGTCACCAGAAACATCTCTCCTCTCCCACTCGTCTAAATACTTCTTCGTTTGTAACCCTATCTACCCATCTAATCTTCATCATTCTCCTGTAACACCACATTTCAAATGCTACAATTCTCCTCTTTTCTGCTGCACCAATAGTCCAAGATTCACTTCCATAGAGTGCCACGCTCCAGACAAAGGCTTTCAAAAATGACTTCCTAATACCTAAATCTATATTCGATGTCAACAGATTCCTTTTTGTAGAAATGCTTTCTTTGCCACCCTTTAAAACAACAATTTTTTTCTTTTTCGTATGGCCCTGGGTGCCGGGTGCAAGCTTTGTTATTTCACGCCCAGAGGGCAGCCAGCATGTTGAATTTTGTCATTTCTTGGAATGCTATGAAAGTCAAGGAGATTAGCTCCTTGACACTATAGCACTTTCTAGTAGAGAGAGGAGGAACATTGTGTTGGCGGAAAATCCCGAGATTAATTTTGCCATTATGAACACTGCCTACTGAATTCAAATGGGTTCCTTAACATGCCAACAACATATGACATGCGTGCCGTAATTTTTTGCGCCTTTCAAAAATCACTTACCACGGCCAGGAGCGAACCTGCAAGCTTGTGGTCGGTAGTTCGACACGATGACCACTCACCCACCGTGGCAAACTAAAACAACAATAACTAGCTAGTATGACATAGGCCAAAAGACCCATTCATGTCAAACCCTGCATTTTTAAAATCCCGAAACTTTTAGTAGTACTGTCTCATCAAGACCTAGGTTTGTTGTAATACAACGGTTTAGGATATCGTACATCCTTCCCATTATAACTGGGCTGCCATTTATGTCAACCGCTGGAAGAAAGATATTTCCCAATCTAACAAGGGAACACAGGAAGAAAAAGAATACTTTTAAGATTTCGAAGGGGGGAAAAAATGTTTGCAACCAAAACATTAAAAGTGAATACAATGAAACCACTCTAAAAGATCACCCCTATTAAACAACGGCCCTCATAAAGACATTTCTCTTGGAGCTCATTTAAAATATCATACGGTCAATATAGCCATCTCAATTGGTGGACGAACGATTCATAACCTCCGATTTGCCAATGACACTGCGTTTGTAGGTTATGAACATTCCCGAATGGGAATATGATGTTATTTCCGTTTGATCAGATAAATTATCAATTAGCACATTGGCATCACTCGTGACGTCAATACCACTTGTACTTTGTGTCTTGTGATGGCCTTCTCAGTATGTGCTAGCCATGCGTATTGGTGAGGTGTGTCTGTACCAACTGACGAGCCCAACGGCACACCGGGGCGAAACGCTGGCATTTTATATTTGATCTAGCCGGACCAATTTTATCATACTAATTGATAACTGCGTTTGTAGCCGGTGAAGATGATCTAGCTGAACTACTGGCAAACGTATGGATTAGACATCAATCTCAGGAAGTGCAAACTCATGATAATTGATCGAGGCGTACAAGTCCGAGTCATAGACCGAATAAGGGAATTGGAGGTTGTGCATTTCTCCGTTTATCTTGGGTTAACCATCTGCGATACGGGAAGTTGTGAAGATGAGAAGCTTTTAGAGAAAACTTTTTAGTTGGTCAATACAAATTAAGAGAAAAATGTACATGAAAGTGTGTTATTTTAGTGATAAATATTTCATACAATATTTCTTTTAGGTTAGGGTGTTTAAACACTTGTTTTTCCACCTAATGTAATGGTAGTGTTCTAGGCGAACTTCGTGTTGCAGCCACAAGAGTGCAACAGGGACCGAAGAGGTCCAGGCAAGGAGTAATAAGGAGAAACCCTTAGGCGAACTTCATGTTGCCGCCACGAGAGTGCAGCAGGGACGGAAGGGATCCAGGCAAGGAGTAATAAGAAGCCCGAACGGCCAGGAAGTAAATCTACGAGTTATTCCTGCGCTAGTGCTCAAAACACTGTGTTATTCCCATAAGAATACCATGCAAATAATGGCATATCAATTTTTTAACACCCACGAGCAATAAATCTAGAGCAAGTAACTGTCAAGTTGTCACTAGAGTGCAGCATAACTAGAACAGGTCCATTACCGTACGTAATATGGCTAATGGTGAATGCTAAGCAATTTCAAGAAATACAAAAGGAGCTTCATATTCGAGTTCTGTGCAGCCAGTAATCCAATTCGTATGCGCCTGGACCTCTTCGGTCCCTGCTGCAATCTGATGACAACTTTTGACAGTTACACGCCCATTGGGCACAATTCGTGTTGACCGACTGAAAGCTTTATAAAATAGAACCAGGCAACACTGCAAAATACTTCAATATGAAGCTCACCAAGATCTGGCAAAATAGAGCAATAACAAACAGTACAAACATCCGCCTTCTTATATGGTTGCAAAACATGAACCCGCAAGGCCCGATACAATCAGCATATTTGATGCATTCAGAATGCCGTGCATAAAATGGACTGAAAAGAGAACTAATTAGTCCATTATTAAAGAACTTATCATCTTCTGGACCTTTCTTCTAGTATCAACCAAAAAATTCCTACAGTTCTTTGGACTTATTGTGAGAAGAGATGGAGATAACTTCGAAAAATTATTATGGAAGGGAAGATTGGGAGCACGAGACCAAGGGTGGGAACAGCGAGCAGGTGTAGTTAGTTATTGTTGTTTTAAGGGGCAGAACTACGAGGTCATTTGCCCTTAAGCGAGCACATGGATAGTCCAAGTAACGAAGATCACTGGTTTACCTCTTCAGCGGGCTTTAAGGAAAGATGGTAACTGTCTGGGATAGCGCCGCTTAGTTCATAGGAGTCACGATGCTCAGCAATGAGTAAAATGACTTGTGATGAAGGTCAATGTCAACTTATTATTTCAACCAAATACCTACTATAGGTCTATTATACCTTCATATTAAGAAAATCAACCCACTGGAGGTCTTTCTTCCTTCCTAAAACTAATTTAACAACATAACCATTTTCAATTTTATTATTATTATTATTACTAAGCTGAAGCCAAACTGCCATGACCGAGCGTACGAGAGGATTGTCGACCACTATGACAACAGATTATTCCCCGCAAACAATTAATTAATTTAATCTCCCCCAATTTTTCAAGCTTATATCATACCAACAATTTATAAGATATTTAATCAATTTATACACGCAGCTGCCGAAGCGACTGCCGGAAGCAGCCGACAGTCGTGTGCATCGGAAAAACTATTATTAATGAAACAATCATTGTATTTATCTTAAATCTCAATTTACCCCCTCATCATCATCATCTTGCACAGTTTCCAGCCACTGGCCGGGTCTGTTTGGAACACAAGCCTCTCCAACGTCTTCTGTCTTCCCATCATCTCTCAGCCTCCACCCTTGTCCAGTCTTCTCCTCTCTTCTTCACGCTTTCTTCCACCCCCTTCAGCCACCTGTCTCTCGGTCTTCCTCTCGGTCTCTTTCCTTCCCACTTCGTCTCGTGTACCCTCCTGGGTATCCTCTTCTCCATTCGTTTTACATGTCCATACCATCTAAGTCTAGATTTCTCTATATCATCCTGTAATGGTTCCTCCTTCATTAATTTGTCTCCCATAAGTCCAACCCCTCGTCCACGTCGTGGGAGATGGGCAACGGCACAAAGTAGGGGATCGCCTGTAGGGGCGAAGTACAGTGGGGACTTCGTGTGCCCCGGGACCGTTACGGTAGCTGTGAAGGTCCTACAGGAACCCTGAAAAGTGACGGCTAACGGGGCTCTGGTGAAGCTACGATAGGCCCAGCAAGCCAGTAGTGGATGAAACCAAATGCTTTCAAGAATGGAACGAGCCTCGGACATGAATTTACCCCCTAAACTATCTTAACCCAGGCAGAGGAGCGCACATTCGCACTGGTACCTGACGCCACTGGCTATTAAAACAAATTAGTCAATGTGTTTGTTACCTCTGTTTAAGGGCCACCCCTCTACCCGGCCAATAACCAGGCATTCTCTCCATCTGCCCTCTTTCAAAAGACTGCCTCTCATGTTAAATGTGCAGAGTAGGACTTCTTCGAAGGTAAGTTTCCTTACACTATACAATGCATTCCTTTGTTTTATGCATGCAAAATAAGTTACAGCACAGTACTAAAGCTTATTTATTTTGTTTCTTCAAGCCCTGTAGATAAATCTAAAAGCCTTCCCATCAGAGATGATTATGGTGATGATGTGAACAATGGTTCTGTTGGTGCAGAACTGCATGAGCATATGATATCATTAGAGGAAGTGTTATGTAACATAGAAAAAATACAAAAACAACAGCTTTGCTAAAAGATTGTTCAAATCCAGAACAAATTAATAGAAAAGGAAGATTGTAGTTTTACGTGACCGTGAATCTGGTGATTATGAGCCACGGGACCTCCTTTTTACGTGGAATCCGAACCACATGACATGACATTTCACTTCGAAAATCTCACATGCATTGACCGGGAATCGAACCCGGACCGCCTTGGTGAGAGGCATACAGCTAGACCGCTGAGCCACCACGCCCCTCAAATTAATAGACTTTTGAACTCAGTCAGGAAAATGAAATTGTTAAAAAAAAAGTGCTAACCTGAAACAGAGCTCAATTCGTGACTCTTTCAAATGGCAGTTCTTAAAAAAATCCTAGTTGTAAATAATTTGTACTAATTGTGAATCAATGCATTATAAAATTATTTTTAATGCCGACTCCTATTAAGCTAACCCCCCCCCCCCCCCCTCCTAAAAAGAGCAATTTTTCACTGATCACTTAATAGAGGTTTCACTGCAGTCAACAATTTCAATGACATATGCAAAAATATTTAAATTATTTAGCCCACAACACATCACCTCCTAATGTAGTGGCTAATATTATAGACTGTCACTCCTGAGGACTCAGGTTCAATTCCCCACTCTGGAAGGAATTTAAAAGACTTCGTATAATCTGGTATAGGGATTCCCAGCCTCGTGATGCCAAAGGAAATGTGCCTCATACCGTGACATGAGGAGTAGTGGAAAAAATCTGGTCACCCACCCATAGGTTAATCACTTGTGGGAACAGTTGCACTGCAATGGCTCAGTGAGAGAAGCAATGGTTGGTTGGTTGGTTCCTTAGTTTAGGGGCTGCGACAACGCGGTCATGTAGCCCCGTGTACTTTGGGTGTGTGTAGAATCTGTCTGATAACCGGTGTGATGACTGTATTAGTGTGTGTATCTGTTTTTTTAAATTCAAGTAGAGAAGCAATGGTAGGCTACCTCACTCCTTTTCTTGCCTAGTATGCTTCATTACAGCACTACCTTAGATTTTCAGGGTTTAAACAACATAACCTAACGTGGTGCTTTTTGAGGACCTAACCAGCCTCTGAGCCAATTTGTCACACAGATATCTCTCTTGTAATTATTATGGCACTTAATTTATTATTATTTAACCATAACCTAACAGCAAGATTAAATAACAAGAGTGGATAAATCACAAAGAGAACAGTCCAATTAATAAATAGGCAAGAGCTTTAGCACAGCAGGGGTATGTACCTGGTTTAAGCAGCATAGCACTAAGAGCTGTCATTATATTAGACTGAGGCAGCACCAAACAACCGGCTCCCCTGTCTGGCCAGTAACACAAACAGCCTGCTGTCATATAGGATGAGGGGAACTTGATATGTGAGGCCAATTCCAGCAATTAGCATCCCTTGCTCACACTCCCTTACAGTTACCTCTTGGTGCCAGCTCATGGACCAAATTAGAACACCAACACTTCAGCCAGAGCGCACAGTGACAGTGATGAGAATAAAAGAAAACAGAATTTGGAGTAATTTTTTATTACTTTGGCACCTGTCATTCAACAGTTTTATTATATAACACTGCCATGTAATCAACCCAGACAACTAGGAATATGATTTGAAATCATTAAGCATAATTAAAGCACACTTTCGGGTATTTAACTGGTAACTACGGTACTACAGAGCCACAATTGACCTTGAAAAAGATTCATAGGCTGCATAGATGTTTTGCTTACATTAACCTTTACTCAAACATTTATGTTGTTGTTATTAGTAGTAGTAGTACAGTATTATTATTATATTATATCCAATATTTATTATCAATTAAGTTATCACAGAATCATTTATTTTATAAAATATAACTTTAGTTGTAATTAATAAGGCATTGGAGTTGAATGAAAGTTCCATATAGACGACAAACAATCTTCACGTCCAATGCTATCGAACTACAGAGAAAATGTTCTTTACTTGTACTGAAATGCATGGTTCCTGTTCGGAATTGATATCTTTCCAGTCGTTCAACACATATTTACGTCCAATTATATTAGGCAACATAAAGATTTGATTTAATTTATGAATCTTGTGTGTTGTTGTGCAAGCCAATTGTTTCTATTTAAAAATTCCTGGTCATGTGGGACTCCGTGGCTTAGGCGGCAGCACGCCGGCCTCTCACCGCTGGGTCCGTGGTTCAAATCCCGGTCACTCCATGTGAGATCTGTGCTGGACAAAACGGAGGCAGACAGGTTTTTCTCCGGGTACTCCGGTTTTCCCTGTCAAAAATTTAATTCCAGCAACACTCTCCACTATCATTTCATTTCATCTGTCATTCATTTAATCATTGCCCCAGGAGTGCGTCAGGCCTCGGCAGCCGGCACAGTCCATATCCTCGCCGCTAGATGGGGGCTTCATTCATTCCATTCCTGACCCGGTCGGAGACTGGAGGCAGGCTGTGGATTTTCATTCACTTGTGATAAGGATATAAAAGTTAGGGGAAAAAAACTTTTGTCACACGCTTCAAGGGCACTTATTGCTGTTCTTGGTAGGGTCTTAACCCATTAACGTCATTTGACGAGCTCTGGTCGCAGGTTATCACATTAGTATATAAATCATACTCGCGGCAACGCACTGCTTTATTTACGTTCGTGTATTCCTATCCCGTTTCCGTATAATTTACCAGAATCCTGAAATAATGGAACAATAATCCCATTGAATATATCCTTTGAGCGGATACAGTGGAGTTTCCGATAAGTTAATAGAACAGTCCGAGTCAGATCCACCGTCCGCGTTAGCGCGCAGTGGCCATCTTGAAATGTTATAATTTAAAAATAAATTATTCTCTATGTTTTTGAGCTGCAATAACGAAAATTCGTGATGCAGTAGAACCTTATTATGTAGCTTCGTATGATCAAGGCAAAACGACAGCCACTCCAAACTTTCAAGATGGCATCTGGGCGTAGACTACTACTAAAACTTACTAATCAAAATTGTTCACAATGTAATTGCACAATTAAAACAAACCTTAGTTAGAACAAAGTGCCATATAAGGGAACTCGCTCATGCACACAAAATGTCAGTAAAATATCGCTATTGGTTTGTATTTTATGGATATTTTTGTAGTGTAAGTAATCTCAGACCACTGACGAGTGAATAAAATCTGATTTCACAGTCAACAAAGTGTCCATTAAATTATGACTGGAATGGGTTAAGAGTGAAAGCACTGGAGAGTAATAAGAGGTTATGTTATTACACATAAGATCAGAGCAAACTGATTTTCACACTGTTTATATTGCGCTACCGTCGTCTCAATTTGCAACGCTGCAATATGTCGCTTCTAAGTAACAATAGTACATGATTAGTCTATTGGTTCTAATTCATAAACAAATATTATATGAGACAAAATTTAGCCCCTGTACTCAAGTACTACACGACAAACTGTACAGTTTTACATGAAACAAAACGGTGGAATATGACTATGGATATCTTGTCAAAAAACAACAGAAGAAATCACCAACAATTATGCACATAACGATAAATACTCCTGCCTAAATGAACATAAATTTATCAGTAGAGATATAAATAAACTAATCTAAGCCATTGTTCTTGCAAGGCATTCTGTCAGCTGATAAAAGAGCTTGCTTACCTTGCAATTCAGCTCCCCTGGAGTCCTGCAGTGCTGCTGGTTTCAAAACTTTCTCAGACATTGGAGAGCATTACAGCACCATAAACGGCCAAGTGATCCCTCTTGTAATAAGAGTTTGAAGAATAGGAAGTCTATAGTTAATATGCTGCACGCAGTTATCACACGCCACACTCATTTTTTCGTTCGGATTCTAGAAAAAGAAAAAAAAAAGCCTGAATTAAACTACAAAGCGTATTCTCAACACGCTGACTTTATAATCCCAAAGCACAATCAACAAAAAGATCCTGATGAAAGTGAACAATCTCCAGTCTGATGGAGAAACTAAAGCTTTCAATTTCCCTCCACGGATAAGATTTTACTTTCTTTCATTGAACTATGGTTCGATGATGATGGTACTTATTTGAGGAGACCTTACTTTCAAGCAATCAGCCACCAAAGATAACTTATTTATTATTATTACTTACCGGTACTAGAAAAAGTAATGAAATGAAAGGATAAATACAAAAAATGCCCTGAACACTTGGAAGAATGAAGGATAAGGGAACTGGATGAAAGTAGGATCATGAAAAGCAGATAGGGAAGAGAATGGGCCAAGTCCACTAAATAGTCTATGGAAAAAGGAAAACTGGATCCAGTTCAGGAATCCCCAGAGTGGTCAATATCTGAGGCTATTAGCTGAGAGCCCGAGGATTTAGATGGCTTACAAAGGGACCCTACGGCAATCGGATTTTTATAATTTTTCCCGCTTCGGATACGTAAAGTTCAGACCTCGAACAATAATTTCCCAAAGCCATTCAATGCCATATTCATAATTATCGAGAAAATCGACTTCGAAGTTTTCTGAGCGCTTCATATCTAGTAAAGATGTTACCGAGTTCGAGCAGGGTGCGTGGCTCACCTGGTAAGGTTCTGGCCCAGTAATCGCCGGGATGCTAGTTCGAGTCTCACTTCGGGTTCTATTTTTTTCTTCGAATTCATATATTACTAATGTGATTGAAATATAAAATACATCAAGTCTGTAGTAATTCACAGATATGTAATTATAATTTCCAATGAAAAAACACACTTCTCATTTCTAATTATATCCTATTTGAAATTGCGAATAAGCGACAAAAATAATATCCAGCAATAATATTCACACCTTGTAGATTAATAAAAATATAATTAGAAGAATAAATTAATGTAAACAATGGAATGAGGAAAATTGAATATGATGAAATATATGAATATGGCGGTTTCTTCGAGATCTGTCATTATTATTTCGAATAACAGTTCTGCGTGTATCGTTTGCCTTTGTCACGTTTTTCTACCTGCAAAGCAGGCACAGCTGTTCTAGCACAAAGGATTTGTGGGTATTCCAGGACGGGTCGAAGGGATACATACCACGTCATTCCCAAGGGATGCCTGTTCGAAGTAGCATTTGACCGTTGGTTTCCAGAGAAGCAGATAGTGTTTCTTGGCGTGGTGGGTGATTTTTAGCCTACTTTCGATTTTTGCAAAAAATGAAAGTAGACTTATGAGATCTACACAGGGCCAAAAAATTGTGTGTCTGTGTGTGTGTACTCTGAATGTCTGCCCCCCCCCCCCCATCAATTCGAACACGGTGAAACCGAATTGAACGAAATTTGGTACAGAGGTAGCACTAGCAAAGGGCACCTATCGCCGCCATCTTGACGGAAACCTAATGGCGGCCACCCAAATATTCAACGCTTAATTCAAATTACGACTAACCTAATCATCTGATCTCTACCAAATTTTGCAACAACATACCTTCATATGGGAAGCGTCTTTTGACCAAACTACAAGGTAATCAGCCCAATAGTTTGCAGATGGCGGTCATGTATGTGTGCAAATCGATTTCCCCTATCAATTCATACAAAACGAAACCCAAATCGAATCACCTTTGGCACAGAGGTAGCACTAGCAAGGGACAACTCAGTGTCATGTTGTATATCGCCGCCACCATAACAAAAACAAAATGGCGCCCACCCAAATGTTCTGAGCTCAAATCAAATTACGACTAACCTAATCATCCGATCTCTACTAAATTTTGCAACAATATACCTTAATGTGGGAAATGTATATTGTCCAAACTACAGGGTCATCAGCCAAATAATTTCAGGATGGTGGATGTATGAATCATACAAGTATTATAGCCCAACCGTAACTTACGATTCGACAAGGCCTGACCTCAACAATTCAGCTTATAGTACATATGGAGGTTTAAACTGTCCTCAACGAGGTGACCGGTAGGATATTAGCCTATTATAATAGAATATATAACCGTTTTTGAAAGCCTTTGTCTGGAGCGTGGCGCTCTATGGAAGTGAAACTTGGACTATTGGTGCAGCAGAAAAGAGGAGAATTGAAGCATTTGAAATGTGGTGTTACAGGAGAATGATGAAGATCAGATGGGTAGATAGGGTTACAAACAAAGAGGTATTAAGACGAGTGGGAGAGGAGAGATGTTTCTGGCGACTGCTAATGAAGAGAAGACATAGGTTGGTAGGACACATACTAAGACACCCAGGAATAGCAAGCTTAGTTATGGAAGGAAGGGTCGAGGACAAGAACTGTAGGGGTAGACCAAGGTTAGAATATGTTAAACAGATTGCCTCGGATGTAGGGTGTGGCAGCTATGTAGAGATGAAACGATTAGCTCAGGACAGGGAGGCATGGAAAGCTGCATCAAACCAGTCAAAAGACTGAAGACTCAAACAACAACAACATATAACCGTAGAAGTGACTTAACAGGTCCGATTGACGATACAATATCGTTGTGGGTCGTGATGTCCTGTAGACAAAATGACCGCTATTTGTGCTCGTAATTCCATATATATCCGTAACTGCGTAAGGTTATATCCTTTTAGGAATGTACTAAACAAAATAATACATATTTAGTATCAAATGTTGATTGAAGCGACAAAAAACGCTAAGGGAATCGTTGATTTCGGCGCAAAAAAATATGATACATTTGTATCACATCCGTGGCGCAGTGGTAGCGATCTAGCCTCATAGTCCGGTTTACTGTGGTACGAATCCCTACATGTTGGAATATTTTTACTTTTTTTTTTTTTTGGTATTTATTGATTCATAACTACTCACACATTATAATGTTAAGCATATATTGTGTGTATTTGCAGTCAAAAATATTATATAATATGCTGTACTCATAACACCACAAATTTCAACACTCAACTGGAGCGATTAAAATTCTTTGTCCTTTATCCGCGGTAGAGTCTAATGTTGTTATTTTTGTTGTTGATTCTTTAGGGGTTTTGCGGCATCATGGTCTTGTAGCCCCGTGTACTTGGGTGTGTTTAGACGTCTGATAACCTGTGTCATTGTGACGTCTGTAGGCTTACAATTGTGTGAACTTTTATACGAGTAAGGATTTGGGAAAGAAGCTGTTGTTTCATTTGAGATGCATGGACATCATGGTCATTTAGCCTCGTGTACTTGGGTCAGTGTTGAATTTTGTCTCATAACCTGTGTTGTTGTGATGGCTGTAATAGTGTGTGTATATATAATTCAGGTGAGGATTCAATCAATCAACATTTAATATCCGTATAGCACGTTGTATTTCGACAAGCTACTACAACCAACATTCAATTATACTCCTTGAAGAGGACAAAGAGTTATAACTAAACCCTTGCATTTAGGAGAAAGTAGGCTATATGTTCTTTACTGAACATCTTGTTTCTAACATACAATCAAGAAGATCATAATGTCGGGCTTGGAGGACGACAATCCACCTGATGATGATTTACATATTTCAATCACATTAGTAATATATGAATTCGAAGAAAAAAATAGAACCCGAAGTGAGACTTGAACTAGCATCCCGGCGATTACTGGGCCAGAACGTTACCAGGTGAGCCATGCGTCCTGTTCGAACTCGGTAACATCTTTACTGGATATGAAGCGCTCGGAAAACTTCGAAGTCGATTTTCTCGAGAATTTATGAATATGGCATTGAATGGCTTTGGGAAATTGTTGTTCGAGGTCTGAACTTTACGTACCCGAAGCGGGGAAAATTACAAAAATCCGATTGCCGTAGGGTCCCCTTGTTAGTGTTGCCCAGGGTGTTAGCCTTTCAAGATACGAGTGCCAGTAGTCGAGATGGCATCTATTCTTTGTTAACTTGTGTCATGCTGTCAGTTTGCTTGGTTGACAGGTACAGTTGCACGGGCAGGATATGACTCAGCTCCAATAGCCTGTCATCGTTTTACTTGTTGCTGTTTATTCTTTAGGGGCTTTGCGACATCATGGTCATGTAGCCCCATGTACTTGTGTGTGTGCATGTAGAAGCTGTCTGATCTGTGTCCCTATGATGTCTGTATTAGTATGTGTAGCCTACTTGTAATCGAAATAGGATTTGGTTAGGAAGCGGCTATGGCCTTGCCTATAGTAGAGGTGAGAAACCACAGAAAACCACTTCCTGCTTCTTCTCAGTTTTGCCACATGAGACCGAATGCATCCCATTCCAGCTCTCAAACCAGAATTAAATTTCTTGGCAGAGCTGGGAATCAAACCCAGGCCTCCTCAGTGACAGTTAAGAATCGTTTTACTCTCCGTGGTAATATAAGCTCCTATTAAGTTGTGATAAAATTAGAAAAGCACCATTCCTAATATGCCTATTATTTATTCTGTTCACAATTCACAATAAAACTTCTGTCTAACACAAGTACTGTGTAGTGATGCCATCGTCACTTCTGACTTGATGTTTCAGTGCGACGCTAGACCTATCTAGTGGTCAGAAGCGAAATCACTTTAACCAGACAATCAAATCAATATTATGATGACAATATATTTGGTATAACGTTTAAATTATAACAAGAAAAGCTTTCTGTCTAGTCAATACTTTATTGTATATTGCAATCAAAGGTCACAAATTGAATTGGAACCTGTTTCAGGGCCTAAAGCATTTGGCTCCCTTCATCAGCCTTGACAAAGATAAAGCTAAACAGCCATCACAAAAACCTGTGTTGACAAATGACATCTTATAAAATACACATAAAAAGGACATGTTACAATGAGTGAAATTCAAAAGTTCCTCAAATATGATGACAAATTGATTTTCGTTTGTGATGTTGCAATTTGACAGGCAACACCATGTACAAAACTCGATTTGCTGTGATATATCGATTGATTGGCTACCTGCGATAGTCTGATTAGAGTGATTTCACTTCTGACTGCTAGATAGCTCTAGCATAGCACTGAAATGTCAAGTCAGAAGTATTGATGGCATCACTGTAGTGCACACAATGCTACTTTACTTATACACAGACTGCACTCTTGTCATCGGTGTCACCCTGCTCGTCACGCAAGGCTCCAGCTTCAACAAACACTGGCACAGCGAAGTTCAGCAGCATGATGTGATCTCAAAGGCAATGACTACACACACCCTGGCCTTTTAGTTGTCTCTTTCAACAGGAATACCTAGATTGCACTGTATTCAATCCCCCACCCTTAGGAAGAAGGTAAAAGATAGAAAGAAAGAAAGATAGAAAGAAAGAAAGAAAGAAAGAAAGAAAAGAAAAAAGATTGACTCCTTGAAAAATGAGGGTACTAGGAAAGGAAAGACAAATGAAATTAAAGCTACCCTAAACCTTGGGCACCCTAATACTATGATAGAGAAAAAGAGTTGACCACGGTAGCTTTACAGAAAATATGAAAGAGAGGAGCCTGGCACAAGTAAGTGAGAACAATGCCAGGCTCAGCCGAGATCTTGTGGTTACCAACACACATCCCACTAATTTTGAACCCCTTATGCGAAAGTTTTGCCACTTGATGAATAAATAGTAATAAAGATATCTCATCTTGTGACAGATCTTCAAATCAGTCCAGTCCAACTATGTCAATTAACATAAATAGCATGGTAGAAAGAAGTAGGGCTAGATCACACACAGATCTAGCCCCCCTCTGCTAGCCATGATGCCACTACTTTAATGACAGCTGTATTGTATTCTTGTGAGGTAAGACCCTATTTCTTAGTGTGTTAGGTCTTGAAGATGTTTTGTTGGGAATACCTATTATTGTATGTATATGGTAGTTCATATAATGTTCACATGATGATGATGATAATTGTTGTTTTAAGGGGCCTAACATCGAGGTTATCGGCCCCTATGTTCACATGAGAAAACGAAGCAAACAACAATACTGAACTTCCTATTACCAAAGAATAACATGCAGTGAAAATTGGCAGCTGTATGTACAGGGCATGATGTGATAAATCTAAAACAATGGTATGTTATAAGTTCTCTGTCGGGAATCGAATTACAATATAAATAATATTGACAATATCGTATGGCCTTGGGTGCCGGGTGCAAGCTTTGTTATTTGACACCCAGAGGGCAGCTTGCATGTCAAATTATGTCATTCCTTGGAGCACTATGAAAGTCAAGGAGGTTAGATAACTAAGCTCCTTGATACTATAGTAGCGCTTTCTGGTAGAGAAAGGAGGAACTTTGTGTTGGCAGAAAGTTCCGAGATTAATTTTGTCAATATGAACATGGCCAACTAAATTCAAATGGGTTCTTTAACATGCCAACAACGTATGACATGTGTGCCTTTGTCGCTTACCACGGCCAGGAGCGAACCCGCAAGCTTGGGGTTGGTAGTCCGACACGATAATCATTTCACCCTTTATATTATGTAATTTAATTGAAATTGTCAATATGGACCAAAATGGTGACAAATACTCCCAAACCATTCACCCACCGTGGCAAGCAGTATAACATAGATAGCATGAAATTTTCCATTAACAAAGATAAAAGTAAACATATTACAAACAAATGTATATTTACGTGATGTGGTCGTGATTTAGATACTTTCAAGGTTTAAATTCACAGGTGATACGGTTAAGTTTCTTGAAGAGATCACGTACCTGATTCTGATTGTGATGTTCTACCTCTTCACAAACACTGTTAAGGTACTGTGATCTGTCACATATGCAGTTCTGTTGTATTTCTCTGTACAGGTTTCTATATCGGTCTTGATCCTGGGGATTGTCGATACCAGTTTTCTTCAGACTGCCTCTCTCTTCAATTAATTGTAATGTGGACTGAGATATCCAAGGATGCTTTGCAACCTATGGTCGATGTTGGAAGAGGCAAAGTATTAGCCTCCTTCATTCGATCCCACATTAGCGAGACAGGTTCGTTCTTATTAGGACTAATATTCTGAAGTTTGGGTCTTACAAGCACAGCAAATTCCCGAAGAGCTTTCTTGTCTGAGAGTCGTAGCTGTATTACTCTGCTCTCAATAATAGATTTCAGCATTTTCATGGATAGCAGATTGTGATTACTTCCACAGTCAGCTCCAGGAAGGATTTGCAATCTAAGACTGAAGTCTTCCAAAGACTTAAGTCAATTTGATTTCTGAATCTATCGCCAGGTGATATTCACTTTATACAGCCATCTTTGATGATGTTGGAATGTAGTGTTACAGACAACCATATCATTACTAAAGTCCAACCTCAGATTGCAAATTTTTGTCTTTGGTAGTATCTCACATTTAGCATTGAATTACTGGAATTACTGTATTACCTGATCTTTGTTGGGGATCTTACTAAGCACTTGTTTCAGTTTGTCATAGAATTCCTCCATTTCCTCATCCAGTGTTATGGCAGTAGGGACATAGATCTGTAAATGATGTTGAGTTTACATAGAGAAGCATCCAATTTGATGGAAATTATCGTGCCATTAATAGGTACATAAACTAGAACACAGTTGTTCAGATTTCAGGAAACGACAACTGAAACACCATTCCTGCTTTGGTCACTATTCCCTGAAAAGTACTGTGTTCCTTCCTCGGCTCACAAAATGGCCACTTACTCTCCAGTGAGTCTCATGGTTACTCTCCAGTGAGTCTCATGAAGTCCAAGAATTTACAGGGCATGTGTGCTTATTACACTTTCTACACACATCAAAAAAAGTTTTGCATCACCTCGGTTCCAAGAGTTCCGGAACCGTTAAATACAAAGGGAATAGAGATCAACACAAACAACATTTCAGCTCGTTTTATTGCTCATGAGACCCACACATTGCATGTTGTACCATCATACAACTAGACTTTCAGCATTTGTGGTCCAGATTGCAGTACACACCACTACCTCTAATACCCAGTACCACGTCCTCTTGCATTGATGCATGCCTGTATTCGCCGTGGCATACTATCCACAAGTTCATCAAGACACTGTTGGTCCAAATTGTCCCACTCCTCAACGACAATTCGGCGTATATCTCTCAGAGTGGTTGGTGGGTCAAGACGTCCATAAACAGCCCTTTTCAACATATCCCAGGCATGTTCGATAGGGTTCATGTCTGGCGAACATGCTGGCCACTGTAGTCGAGCTATGTCGTTATCTTGAAGGAACGCATTCACAAGATGTGCACGATGAGGTCGAGAATTGTCGTCCATGAAGACAAATGCCTCTCCAATATTCTGCCGATATGGTTGCACTATGGGTCGGAGGATGTCATTCAGGTATCGTAAAGCCGTTTCGGAGCCTTCCATGACCACCAGTGGCGTACGTCGGCCCCACATAATGCCACCCCAAAACATCAGGGAACCACCACCTTGCTGCACTCGCTGGACAGTGTGTCTAAGACGTTCAGCCTGACCAGGGTGCCTCCAAACACGTCTCCGACGATTGTCTGGTTGAAGGCATATGCGACACTCATCGGTGAAGAGAACGTGATGCCAATTCCGTGGGGTCCATTCAGCATGTTGTTGGGCCCATCTGTACCGCGCTGCATGGTGTCGGGGTTGCAAAGCTGGACCTCGCCATGGACGTCGGGAGTGAAGTTGCGCATCATGCAGCCTATTGCGCACAGTTGAGTTGAAACACGACGTCCTGTGGCTGAACGAAACGCATTATTCAACATGGTGGCATTGCTGTCAGGGTTCCTCCGAGCGGCAATCCGTAAGTAGCGGTCATCCACTACAGTAGTAGCCCTTGGGCGGCCTGAGCGAGGCCTGTCATCGACAGTTCCTGTATCTCTGTACCTCCTCCATGTCCGAACAACATCGCTTTGGTTCACTCTGAGACGCCTGGAAACTTCCCTTGTTGAGAGCCCTTCTTGACACAAAGTAACAATGCGGACGCGATCGAACTGCGGTATTGACCTTCTAGGCATGGTAGAACTACAGACAACATGAGCAGCGTACCTTCGTCCTGGTGGAATGACTGGAACTGATCGGCTGTCGTACCCCCTCCGTCTAATAGGCCCTGCTCATGCATGGTTGTTTACATCTTTGAGCAGTTTTAGTGACATCTATGAACAGTCAAAGGGACTGTATCTTGGATACAATATACACAGTCAACGTCTATATGCCGTAGATCTGGGAACCGAGGTGATGCAAAACTTTTTTTGATGTGTGTATTATGGTAAGTTTTCCAACTTACAATAGTCCACAAAAATTCCATGTTGCAATCTTACAATACGCAGGGAAAGTTTGCAATGTCGTGTCATTATACCATTTCTAGCGGATTTTCTCACTCCTGCCCCCTCCCGCCCCTTCCAGAGATCTGACTAGGGAACTTGAAGCTCCAGGAAATTTAGGACTGAGCAAAACCATTTAGCATAAATTCAAGAAATATGCATGTATTTCATGTTGATCGTATTTTGCAAATATTGGATAATTTTGCTTTTAATCACCAACATAGAATTGCTAAAAGTAGCTTGTATAAGAGTTAAAGAGATAGCATGCTGTAGATGGTGGTGTATGTCCAGTGAAGCTTAAAGTAATGAATCATACCTTGTCTCCATGTTGTATACCCTCCCCAAGTTCATGAAAAATTATCGTCCCTTTTAACTACTGAGGCTTTGAGAGACTCGAGGGTTCCAGAATTTTTTCCCAAAGGGGATCTTTAACTTGCCAGCAAATCTACTGACATGGCTTCCTTACATTTGCAAACCCTCAAATGCCAACTAACTCTGCCAGAATTCGATCCTGCAATCGCGAACACGGCTGGAGAGAACATTACCACTACACCCCACAGCCAGTCTACGTGAAGTGCAAATGTATCAATGTTCTTCAATAAGCATTGCACTTTAGGTTACATCATGTGATGCTATCTAAGAAGATGTGAAGGTTTGTGACCCTGAATTACCGTACATCAATGTAGACTGATAATGACCAGCTCAAGATGCCGCCTTAAATTTAGATTATAAGAGCCAGTTTCAGCATCTGCAAGTAATCTGTAAACATAGTGACTTCGACACAGGAGAGGCAACAATGAATACCTATACAACCGTGATTTAACCCAACAGCAAGAAATTCTACTATAAATCACCACATTAAGGATTGGGGAAAAGGCTACATTGTTAGTAAATTATTTAAGGTAAGTCATGAGAGATCTTCAGAGTGAAAAGTCAGATTTGTGTAAGAATATAGGTTCTATGGTGTTACATTAAGTGAAATTGTTGTAAGAAGCAAGTTTGTCAATGCTCGCTTATGTTGGTTATTACTTTCGAGTTAGTGCATAGCCTTTATTGAGGTAATAAGGTGGATTTTGATCCGTGGCCCCCATGAACCAGTCTTACCTCTACCCACTTCACTAACACGGCAGTTCGTTGCTATTGTTGGTTACATATCACCTAACGGTGATTATTTATATTCACTTGTAATACTATAAGTGAAAGTGACTAATTACAGTGAGAGCCTCATAGTCGACATGTGACGGTCAGGGCACTGCAGGTTTCCGCCTGTCGAGCAAGCCACTGGCGCTAGCAGCATCGTAGCACGTAATTAGTTAACACATTTACACTTTTTAACCGAATCAGTATAACTGCATGGATGGATTTGGTCTTCGTAGAGCATGGGAGCCTTACAGTACATCAGTATGTGGACGAAATCCATTAGGAGCATGTTGTACCTTTAGCTCCATTTATTGGTGATGGTTTTACACTACTGCAAGACAATGCACGCCCACATGTTGAGAGAATTGTGCAAGAGTTCTTTGAAGCGGAGATTTATGCTATGGCTTGGCCTACTTGACTTGATTTGAATCCTATTGAACATGTATGGGACCAGCTGGGGAGAAGGGCCTGTCAGGGTGGTACCTAACGTAGGGCCACAGCCACTCCCTTTGCAAACCTAGATCCAATTATAAGTATGCACACTTCAATTAAACAGGTTATCAGACATTTTTCACTTATGTCCAAGTACATGGGACTCACGACCACAATGTTGCAAGCCAAAAATGATAGAACAGCAACCACAGGAGTACACGATACGCAAATAATAATAATAATGTTATTGGTTTTACGTCCCTTTTAACTACTGTGGCTTTTAGAGACGCAGGGGTGCCGGAATTTTGCCCAGAATGGGATATTTAACATGCCAGTAAATCTACTGACATGGCTTCCTCGCATTTGCGCACGCTCGCATGCCGAGTGACTGCTCCAGGATTCGATCCTGCAACAGCAGGTAAGAACGTTACCGCTTAGCCACGCAACCAGTTGATACGTAAACAAAAGGCGGCATCCATTTAAATATTGGCACAACATTAAACACAGCCGAAAATTAGCGATAAAAACAATATTTGAAAAAGTGGGTATCTCGACCTATCATAGAACTAAAAAACCATGTTAATTATTTATCTCTTCCAAACAAGCAAGATAATCAAAAGTAGGCCTATAACATATTTCAATATTCATTGTGTTAAGGTTTTGACTACAAAAGCAAACCTACCGTGGGGCTTACGCCCCCTTGCATGTAGCACAAACAGCAATTGTCTAGACCAGGGGTTCTCAATATTTTAGACACTGCGACCCCCTTTTTAGGCCGAGTATTTCGGCGAACCCAAGCTTTAACGATAAAACAATAATGAAAAAATTACAATAATTGTTAAGTTTTATTCATAAAAACACTTGTAACTAATATTAATAAACATCAATTCAAAAATTGGTTAATTCCAAACAAGCTCAAGTTCCTCATTAATAGAATAAAAAAATGTAAACGTTTAATACAATGCAAGTGTATTCTTCTTTTAATAAAAAACTACAGCAATAACTCTTTTTCTTTTACTTTTTCTCCATATCTTGCGACCCCCCAAGACACATCCTGCGACCCCCCAGGGGGTCACGACCCACAGGTTGAGTACCCCTGGTCTAGACAATGGTCTAACCCAGTAATGATCAATAGCTTTAGGGGAGTGCAATGCAACCTTTCATTTAAACTGAGCAACAAAGTAACTTCTTAACATACTACCAACCTTGCACACCGTTGAACTTGAACACATGTGATCACACTGCTTTAAACCACATATAAACATTAAACAAGATGTTCAGTAAAGAACATATAGCCTACTTTCTCCTAAATGCATGGGTATTGTTATAACTCTTTGTCCTTTTCAAGGAGTATAATTATTGAATAATGGTTGTAGTAGCTTGTTGAAATACAACGTGCTATGTAGTAGTTCTCTTCGGCATTTCCCAATTAATTGGGGTCGCCGGAGCCAACCAGGCTCATTTTGGTTTTGGCCGGGGATTTAAGGCCGGATGCCCTTCCTGACGCCACGTGATTTTTCAGGTGAAAATTCCACCCCGCTGTCACCGGGATTCGAACCCCGGCCGCCTGGGTGAAAGACGAGCAGCTAAGCCACTGCGCCATCACGCTCCAGTGCTATACGGATATTAAACATGAATATGAGGTGCCCTTTGCTAGTGCTACCTCTGTAAAAAAACATTCATTCGATTCGGTTTCACCGTGTTTGAATTGATATGGGGAATCGATTTGCACACATACATGGCTGCTATCTACACACTATTGGGCTGATGACCTTGTAGTTCAGTCAAAAGATGCTTCCCAAAAAAAGGTACGTTGTTGCAAAATTTGGTAGAGATCAAATGATTAGGTTGGTCGTAATTTGATTTAAGCATTTATCATTTGAGTGGCCGCCATTCCGTTTCCGTCAAGATGGCGGCGATATAAAACATGACAGTGTGGTGCCCTTTGCTAGTGCTACCTCTGTTCCAAATTTCATTCAATTCGGTTTAACCGTGTTTGAATTGATACGGGGAATCTACTTTCACACATATATGGCCGCCATATACAAACTATTGGACTGATGACCTTGTAGCTTAGTCAAAGAACGCTTCTCACATAAAGATATGTTGTTGCAAAATTTGGTAGAGATCAGGTGATTAGGTTGGTCGTAATTTGATTTAAGCTTTTTACAATTGGGTGACCACCATTACGTTTCCGTCAAGATGGCGGCAATATGAAGCATGACACTGAGGTGCACTTCGCTTGTGCTACCTCTGTACCAAATATCGTTCAATTTGGTTTAACTGTGTTTGAAAAGATAGGGGGAATCCATTTGCATACATACATGGCCGCCATCCGCAAATTATTGGGCTGATGACCTTGTAGTTTGCTCAAAAGATTCTTTATATATAAAGGTCATCATCATCATCATCATCGTCATCATAAAGGTATAGTGTTGAAAAATTTCGTACAGATCACATCAGTAGGTTGGGCGTAATCTGATTCAAGCTTTTAACATTTGGGTGACCGCCATTAAGTTTTCACAAGATGGCGGCAATATAAAAGGTGCCCTTTCTAGTGCTACCTCTGTACCAAATTTCGTTCATTTCGGTTTTACCGTGTTTGAATTGATAGGGGGAATTGATTTGCACACATACATGACCGCCATCTGCAAACTATTGGGCTGATTATCTTGTAGTTTGGTCAAAATATGCTTCCCGCATAAAGGTATATTGTTACAAAATTTGGTAGAGATCAGATTATTAGGTTGGTCGTAATTTGATTTAAGTTTTTAACATTTGGGTGGCCGCCATTACGTTTCCGTCAAGATGGCAGCAATATAAAACATGACACTGAGGTGTCCTTTGCTCGTGCTACCTCTGTACCAAATTTTGTTCAGTTTGGTTTCACCGGGTTTGAATAGATAGGGGGAATCAATTTGCACAAATACATGGCCGCCATCCGCAAAGTATTAGGCTGATGACCTTGTAGTTTGGTCAAAAGATTATTCATACATAAAGGTATAATGTTGCAAAGTTTGGTAGATATCGGATTATTAGGTTGGTCGTAATTTGATTTTAGTTCTTAACATTTGGGTGGCCGCCATTACGTTTTCGTCAAGATGGCGGCGATATAAAACATAACACTGAGGTTTCCTCTGCTAGTGCTACCTCTGTACCAAATTTCGTTCAATTCGGTTTCACCGTGTTTGAATCGATAGGGGGATCGATTTGCACACATACATGGCCGCCATGCGCAAAGTATTAGGCTGATGTTCTTGTAGTTCGGTCAAAGTATGAGTTCCACTTAAAGGTATGTTGTTGTAAAATTTGGTAGATATCGGATGATTAGGTTAGTCATAATTTGATTTAAGCGTTGAACATTTGGGTTGCCGCCATTACATATCCGTCAAGATGGCGGCGATATAAAACATGACACTGAGATGTCCTTTGCTAGTTCTACCTCTGTTCCAAATTTCATTCAATTCGGTTTCACCGTGTTCGAATTGATAGGGGAGGACAGACATTCAGAGTACATACACTCACACAGACAGACACACAATTTTTGGCCCTGTGACTTTCATTTTTTGCAAAATTTGAAAGTAGGCTAAAAAAATAGAGTCACATTGCAGCAATTTGAAGCACTGCATCATACAAATAAACATCGACATCCCTACATCATCCCTGATGTCATCGACTATACCAGACCCAAAACAACTGTGAACATGAGGGAGGAGCCAGATTCACTCGCTCACCCGCGCCAGCCAATAGCATAACGCGGCGTTGCCTAGTTAATTCAACTCGCTAGGCTCGCTGTGCCGTGCGAAATCGATATTTCTCTCCGCGCACGAAAATAATTAATCTTCAATTATTTTGATAAACCTATGTTACAGAGCTAAAGATTTTAAAGCTGACTGTCGAAACCCTGTGGCGCTATGACCAGCCGTTCGGGAGATAACATCTGGCCCTGAACTGAAAGGATATAGAGAATGATTTAGGTTTGCCAGGGAAGGAAAGGAAGAGTGACAGCGTTGCTGTATCAATTCAGTGTACCGGAGTGAAGCTTTAAGAAGTGCTGTGAGCTGAAAGTTTTGTATTCATAGGCTAACAATCTTCCTTAGCAAGCTGAATGGCAGCCGAACAGTGTTACACAGCCAGGCAAGAAATATAATTTTCAGGGTATATGGCCGTTAAAAGAAGCCTTCGAATACAGAAGTATGTGAAAACACAAACAGAAAAACCACTTCCATGATGGCTGAGGTAGGAATCCAACCCACATAATAACAATAACTTTATTGCAACCAAATGGTTACATGTAATATATATTGAGATGTGGTAAGCATCACACTGTTAACAATAGATTACGTTTTACAGTAGTCCATTAGGGATTGTCCTCGTTTGGTGCACTGAAATGGTAGCGCTCACAATGACCTTCACACAGCTTACAAACGCACTACTCAGACGATTCGTGATAGCCCTGTCAAGTACATAGCTTGTGGTGAAAACCATGTATTGCCAACCTAGTTAGAGCGCTCCGCATGTCATTATTTGGTCCAGACCCGCTATGATTGAGCATGGCAGCAGTCGAGTAAAACTCCAGGTCGATGTCCTCTCTTTTCTTCTGTCTAATTTGGGGAAGCTCTTGTTCTTGTTTGGTAGATGAAAGCTGCATTCTGGTTCGTAGATCTTCCATTAAGAATGTCGCAGAGGCTAGTGAAAAAATGACAATCCACAGCCTGCTTCCAGTCTCCAACCAGGTCAGGAATGGAATGAATGAAGCCCCCATCTAGCGGCAAGGATATGAACTGTGCCGGCTGCCGAGGCCTGACGCACTCCTCTGGGGCAATGAGTATATGAATGACGGAAGAAATGAAATGATAGTGGAGAGTGTTGCTGGAATAAAATTTTGACCGGGAAAACCGGAGTACCCAGGACAGATCTCACATGGAGTGACCGGGATTTGAACCACGGACCCAGCGGTGAGAGGCCGGCGTGCTGCAGCCTAAGCCACGGAGGCTTGCTCAGAGGCTGGTATGTACGCCAATCTTGAGGGTGACATCTTGGAAATCCCCAATGTTCTTTTTAGAAATCTAGCTTTTAAGTTTTCAATGGTTCGGAGGTCGGATACTGTTAGATGTTCCCAAATAAGTTCTAGCCCATAGCCTAAGTTAGAACTGGGGCCTGTTCCACGAATGAACTTTGCAACTTTTCACTTTGCACTTTGCACTTTTCAGTTCAGATTTTGTTCCACCATCACTTTTCAGATTTGTCTTGCAAAGTGAAAAGTGAAAAGTTAGGAATTTTTTCACTTTAGAAGACTGTTATGTTCCTCCATTGGTGCAGAAATGCAAAGTGCAAAGGAATGATTGAAAAGTTTTCAGAAATCTTTGCAAAGAGACGATTCCCTTTTCAGCTGTTAATGAACAAGTCTCTACACTAGTTTCTCGGCGCAGAATTTGGTTTAGTGTTATAAATATGTTACGCAGGAGCTTTTTTTAATCATCAAGTGAGGATAGTGATGAAGAATCCAACAAGAGGACGTACAAAGACAAGATGAATTTTCATAACCTCACTTTAGTATAGACAGGTTAAAAGTTCCACCTTGATCAATATTTTAATTAATTAAGATCACTGTGTGGTCATTAGTGGGACATGTTTCACCATAAAAAATAAAGCATTAAATCATGGAATAAATATACAGTTTGTTCATGGAATAAACATGATCGGATCATTCCTATGCAAAGACTTTTCACTTTGCAAAGAAATTGAAAAGTAATACATAGATCATGGTGGAACAGAAAGACTTTGCACTTTGCAAGAATTGAAAAGTGCAAAGTGAAAAGTGAAAAGTTGCAAAGTTTATTCGTGGAACAGGCCCCTGGTAGTACTTTAACGTAAAATAGACTCATAGCCGGGCTAATCCAACCCACATATTCCCAGGTTTGCATCATGAAGCTGAGTGTACCCTGTTCCAGCCCTCAGACCAGAATTACACATCTTGGGAATCGAACCAGGGCCTCCGCGGTGACAGCCAAGAATGGACATCAAGTGTGCTAGCCAGTACACCACAAGGTTGTCTCCAATAAACATACACAGAACCCAACTTATTGTTTTCTGTATTTCTATTACCTTATGAAGAGTCCACAAGCAATGTCACTCAGAATGACATGGGGTGTAGATTACATCATGTGAAATAATAACATTGCTATTGTTGTTTCATTTGAGGGGCTAAGACATCTTGGTACTTGTGTAGTTGTCTGAAAATCTGGGTTACTGTGGTGTCTGTATTAGAGTGTGTGTATTTGTATTCTGGTGAGGATTGGGAAGGAGGCGGCCATGGCCTTATGTTAGGAACCATCCCGGCATTTGCCTGGAGTAGAAATGAGAAACCACTTCCAGGATGGCTGAGGTAGAAATCTAACCCACATCTTCCCAGTTTTGCCTCACGAGGCTGAGCGTACCCCGTTCCAGCCCTCAGACTAGGATTAAATTGTTTGGCGAGCCGGGAATCGAACCCGGACCTCCTGGACCACAGCCAAGAATGCTGGTCGCTGCACCAGAAGTGTACGAATAACGTTTGTGTGACATCTTATATCTGCCTCATTTCACAATTATAAAAATGTGCGCACTCTGTTGTGATCATAGATATTCATAGTATTAGTAGGCCCTCCATCTCGTGCATGCACTTAATGCACTACAGGCACTTAGTACATTTCGGAGCGCCTTGTGTTCAGGGGGAAGGTCGTGTGTATACTACGAGTGTAGAGCCGTGTCTCACTGTGGCAACAGTGCTCAGCTGGACGCGAGCTACTGGACGAGCCCATGTTCACAGTTTATTGGGTCTGGTATAAACTAAATAATTTACCTAGACAGGTACACATTACAGTATCTCTTATATAAAACAAAGTGTCCTGACTGGCTGACTCATCATCGCCCAGCCAAAGCTATTAAAGTTAGAAACATGACATTTTGGGGATATGTTCGCTGTAAGTCGAAAGTGCCCACTAAGGAAGGATTTTCGGATATTCAGGTTCTAAAGGGGTGTTAAGGGGGTTAAACCTGCATTTCATTGAATAACAGTAACTCACGAGTGGTTTCATTTGGCATATAAACTAATCATTAAAAATAAGCACACACAAAGCAAGAAATGGTTTTGTGTACCCACTAGTTGGGTATTTTTATGTTTTCCAATATTGGCTGCAAATACTTGTATCTCAATTAGAAATCACAATCCACAACATACTGTTTAATAACGCCTCACAGACATACTGTATGAAACGTCAAAAACAAGACCTATAGGCCTATAGGTCTAATACAAAACACTGTCATGTCTCTTTTTCAAGTGTTCATGTAAATGCCAATTTGTCTAAATTTTACCCACCCATTACTATTTTACCAGGAATATTCCCACACACCGTGCCTAACGTAATATTTTCGTCTAGACAAATGGCTTGTTCTAAAGCTGTAGAAGAGTATGGTACAGTGCAACTTTCCAATTAAATGCAACAACCAAATTTATTTATTTATCGTATGGCTTTTAGTGCCGGGAGTGTCCGAGGACATGTTCGGCTCGCCTGAGTCTGTAGCTGCTTCCAGCGGATACCCTAAAGGGTGAGCTACAAGTTCCGTTCAATTTCAAGTAGTTCCAACTTTCGCCACCAGATATCAATGATACCTAGTGGTGAACGTTGGAACTTTGATAGAGCGTTCTGACGAAATCTAACCTAACAAATTTTGCTTAACACAAGTTTAGTCTGTGAAAGGATTTTTTACATGCCATAAATCTATGACATGGGACCGCCGGCTTTACTTCCCCTCCGAAGGAAGGCATACTGAAGGATTTTTAACGCTCTTAAAAAATCCGACGACTTCGGCCGGGTTTGAACCCGCTATCTTGGGCATAGCAGTTCAGCATGCTACCGACTACGCCACCGAAGCCGCTGCAACAACCAAAAGAAATATATAACAACTTTATTACAACTCACCGATAAATCCCACAGGCCGTATTATTTCACATGTAGAGGAAGCAGTAATTTTCGACCACACAGTGCCTCACGTAATATTTTCGTGAAAATCAATGGCTTTACAATTAAATGCGACAACTACAGAAACTCAACAATTTTATTACAAATCGACGACACAATACGCGCACACATCATTGCTAATATCTAAATCTCGGTCTATAGATTATTTACAGGAATATTTTCTATCAAAATTAAGTATACAAAACGCTAACAGGTTAAAAAAAAGGGCGAAAATCCACCGACTAAATCGCGCGGCACACTGACGTAATAATCAGCTGACAAGCTTGCAGAGCAACTCCCAGCAACCAAAGAACATCAATATACCAATACGTCAGCCGTGACGTCACCTAGGTAACTAAAAATTCCCCTAAACTCGCGTGCATCGCAATGTTTAATTGAACCGGGCTCTCAACCCTCTCTTACAATTAATCACATATTGTGTTTGTAACGTATGGACTGGAATTAATATGGGGAAAACTGTCGGTCAAGGACTTGGAACGCATTGAGAAAATGAAGGCACGGTTTATAAAGTATGCACTCAGGGTGGGAAAGTACGCGCCATAAAGACTAGCATAGGAGCTGGCCAAGGAAACTTTTTACATAAAAGATCTACGACTCAGTTTTCCATCTACCGGAGCCAGCAATTAACTACTAGAACGGAGACGGTTGAAGAGAGCGGAGATAGACATCGACTTTTATGAGACAACTGCAATGATTGACCGTAATTGGACCAGAGAATCAGGAGCAGAGGCATACCATTAAAAGATTAGTCACACACGGCTTCCATTATAAAATATGGAACAATAAGACATTTCATACCCCGAATGAAGACAGCGGGCAGAGATGCACACAATATCACATCACAGTGTCACAACAGAACAAAATCAATTTCCAACTACAGTAAAGAATAAAATACCCATTCGGGTGATCCTTTCAACTATTATAATAAAAAGCCTGTGATCATATGAATGGCATACATTGTATTCCTAATATCTATTCAAATGCTTTGTATCACATGCCAACCACCATGGAACCACATATTCATTAAAACTAAGTCATTTTCAGCAGACACATTCGTTCCTAATATTTGGTTTTATCAATTTGTATACATTTCTACAAAAGACATTACCTACCATCTGTAGCCTATTGTCACAACTAGTAATGATCGATGGATCCTAACCTAACCTGTCACAACTGGTAATTAACAGTGGTCTTGCTCGCTCCTTGGGGCTTGATATTTGTTTTCATCCACCTTGTAATCTTTGAATAACAAACAATCACATTTAGTAATGTAACAAGTTCACAATTTGAGGAAGCTTTTGTAGATTCATTTAGGGGTTTTGCAACGAGATGGTCACTCAGCCCGTGTGTATTCTGTCTGATTACTATTGCTGCGGATGTATCAATGTATTCGCAATTGGAGCTAGGATTTAGGTAGCACCATTGCATTTCCCTGAAGTAGAAGTGGGGAAAAATGGAAACCCACTTCTAGGATGGCTGAGGTAGGAATCAAACCCACTCTTCTCAGTTTTGCCTCAAGGGGCTTAGTGAACTCCGTTTCAGCCCTCAGACCAGAATTAAATTTCTTGGCAAATTCGGGAATCGAACCCAGACCTTTGCAATGATAGCCAGTACACCACAAGGCAGACTAATCTGAGGAGGAGTAGTCTTATTAAATACAAGTTTAAAAAAACTGATAAATAAGCAATTTAGGTGGTGATTTTGGAGCTTCATAAGTTAATAACTTATGTTTAGGTTTCATGAATTCCTAAGATAAAGATGGGGAATAATGATTCAGTCACATCCATATGTAAGATCAGAGCAACATACAATTTCAAAGAAGTTGCACTGAATTTAAAAGACTTGTGACTTTATTTTCATTCAACATGAACAAATACGTGTTTATTTAATTCACTGTACCTTCAACTCTTAGAAATAAGAAACATTAACCTAATAAAAGCACAAATCACTACTCGTGTAGCATAAATGAAAAAGGCCAGGTTTCCCAATAATGGAATGACATTTAGATAATTCACTAATAAGCACAATTAAAGAAAAATAGTAAGACTTTCATATCTGCCGAAAACTTAACTTCAATACAGCAGGAACCCCAGAATAAGGAGGAAGTTAATGAAAGGTTAGCAAGTACTTCAGTACATGACAGTAAATAATAAACAGAATCACTATGCATGGAATATTTGGTCCACACATTTGTGTTCCATAATTAATCATAGCCTGAGCTAAACTATGCTCCATCTACTATAAATGCAATTTCTACATATTTTTAGAGACAATATCAATGATATCCTACTAATATAAGGTCCCTTTAACTAACCTAACACAGCACACTACATATCTATTTATTAGAAAACCAGCTCCAGTAGGACTTACATTAGGTCTATATTAAAAAAATAAACATAATAAGGGGCATCAAATCTTCATACCGATTATTAATTGACTAAAATGGTCAGCCGGATCACTTCATCACAACAAAACATTTCTTCAGGCCCCCTGACCCCCTGGCCGCTACACCAAAATATGGCTGCCACACCTAGCCACCAGAGGAATTCTGGGAGTGTGAGAAATGTAAACAAGATTGCCAAATCGGCATTAGGAAGTAGTGAATTGAGGTTACTATAGAGAGATAACACTGTCCGGTCATTCATAGTTTCTCATCGTGAAATGCATGTTAATCTTAACAATAAACAAATGGCGAAACTACCAGCTGTTCATCCCTACCTAACTAAGGTCATTTAACACCTACTAAGTTCTGTCATCTGAAAGAAGTAAACAGTCTGGAACACTCTTAAACTGGTGGCTTATACAGCTACAATAACATTAGCTTTAACGTAAAACATTTAACGGAATTTCCACATACCAATTCAAGACTGAAGTGTACATTATACCATATGTCATAAGGCGTTGAATATTCCACAGGGTAGCCTAAATGATGCATAAATACGTTTGGCAACACTGACTAGTATTCAACCCGGATACCAATATTGACTACTGAATCAAAGTTATAGTAATTATTTTTTCCGTTATTCTCTGCGACATTTGTGATGTCTACATTTTCTAAAGGTATAAATAAAATTCTCACGTTATCAATTTCAAACTCTTCTACCTTTCCTTGAAACCCACAACAATACATTAAAATGGATGAAAATTACCTTTGTTTTGATGACAGCGTCATATTGTTCATGATGGTGGGTTGGTGTTGGTGTATGGGAAAGTTGTAATTAGTGGGTGTTATGTGGTTGTATCGTTATCAAAAATTGCACTAAAGAACATTATTCGGAAAGAAAATATAACTTTATCGTTACTGTGCAAAAAATGCCATTGCCTACGCAACGCAGAAGAGAAAGTAGCTTGTGACCATTCATCAACTTTACCCGCCCTGTGTACATCACCGAAATTTAAGTAGGCCTATGCCTTAGGTAAGCGAACTAAATACCAAGTAAAATTCGTTTCTGATCATTTCTTTCCCCTTTAGACCACATTTCTCAGATACCATCTTGGAGATAAACGTGTATTCATTAGTTTAAAGTTGCATGTCTTGTTTGTATGTTGTGAGAAATTCTGTCATTAGTTTTGCACTGTTTTGGGGTTTAATAGTCTATTTCTGCAAAAATATGCATACTAATGCTATGCTTTCTGGTGTTTATTTTCAGAATACGTCGTGGATTGAATTCTTCGCAGTAGCCTTGGTGTAAATAAGAGCTACACTCACACTCCAGTCCCATGGGAGTTCCAGCTGTCAAGATAAGACTTATGTCTAGCCTTCAAACACTCTTTCTTCAATCTGCAAGGAACATAACTTGACCAATACCTTCTTTTGTGGAACTAGTTATTATAAAAGAAGGTTCATGGTCCTTAAAAGGGGAAGAACTGTACCATCGGTACCAACCATGGATGAGCCTGTTAAGAAAAAACAGAAAGTGGATGATGATGATGAAGACAGTGTTAATGGTGGGGGAGGTGATGTCGCCGTTGACAAGGAATTGCTAATAATCCAGCAGCATATATTAAATCAGTGTTTATGTCCAGTATCGGAAACAAGTTTACGGAAACCTTTCCTTGGTACAAAGATAGTATCTGAAGGACAAGGGGAATATCGTGTACCTCTGGCTGAATGGAATCATGAAAGAATTCTTTGTTTTGTCAGCACACTTCAGCTTCTGTGTGAAGTAGCTATTAAACAAAATGCCAAGGGAATTATGTGTACACGAATAGGTGAAATTTGTGACATTTTGGTAAGAAATGAATATGGGCTTATTGAGCAGCTTATTGAATTTTCATCGCACACAGACCCATTCATATGTTTTGCAGCAAGTCGTGCCCTATCTGCATTTCTGATTGTATCAAAATCACATGTTGATCCTGGCTGGTTGGAAAGTTTGACTGAAAATGCTCTTATTACAACTCATGCCCAAAAAATTTCATTTTCATTGGAAGTTATTAAGCGTGTTGTTGAATGGAAGGACTCGGATACTCACCCATTGGAGGAGAACAGTGATGATAGGCCGCCTCCAAACTGTGTCGTCATAAGCTTATCGGATCCAGAAAGTCTCGATACCAGTCAAGTAAAGTGCCTTTGTATAAGAGCACTAGAAGCTAAATGGCCTGTACTTGTTAAGAAATTTGATGGACTGATTGGCTCCTACTCCAGACAACATGAATCCACTATTATAACATTTCTGGGACTTTGGGAAGCAATTATCTCAGTGAAGGCGAATCTCTCTGTGGTGGACACCAAACCATTTTATGCCCATCTAGATAACTTTGTTGTGTTACTTAATTCTGCTGTTCCTCCTGGTATTTGGAAACATTTACTGGGATTGTTTAATGAAGTTCTCTGCTATGGTAGTACATTGGCTTTGCAAGATATCCTAGCAGAGGAGCCTTGTGCTCTTGCCCACTTGGTTGTGCGCAGTGTTAAGGATTGGCATCTACTGGACACCTTGCCCTATCGTGGTGGTAGTGGAAGATTTGGTGGTGGTGCAGGGGATGGTGACCGACCATTACTACAGAAAATGGCTCTGCTTGTACTCAAGAGTGTAGCTGTGACAGTGAAAGAGACCCGGTGCGATAGTTCCAGTGACAGTTCTCTAGGTTCTGAGGCAGATGATGTGGATGCGGACATGGCAGTGATCGAGCGCAGTATTCGAGAAGTGCTTCGGCAGCTGGACAATTGTGTTAAGACCTTGCTCCCGTTTCATCCCGAAACACCACTGGCTCAGTGGGTGGTACAGCTGTTTGCTGACCAAGATGATGCCCTCATTGAGGGTATGGTTTGTTGTCTGGATGTTGCAGTGGGCTTGTTTTATCGCAATGCTGCACAGCTTGATCTCAGGCATACGTTGAGTCCTGCTGTGACATTTGTTCAATTTTTGCGAGCTGTGTCGCATGATCCCGATGTATTGTTAGATCTGTTGGTATCCAACGAAACATGTTTCCTTCTGTACCTGCTTCGTCTATTGAAGTTTGTGCGCAGGAATTGGGGAGAATTTGTTTCATGTTGTGGTAGGGAATTGGATGACACTATGTCTGTTTTGATAAGATTACGGCTTGCCATTGACAGGTTAGTATCCAAGGCCCTGTTTCCCTATAACATTAATCCAATACTCAGGTTGCTTGAAAAGTGTGAACAAATGTATGAAGTGAATGATGCATAATATGTTGTACCCTTCTCATATGTTCATATCAAGCTGTCCATTCGAAGTAGGATTTAAAGGGTAAGATGAAGTATTGGTTGGCTAACATTCCTGCCAGATTCGAGCCATAGATTGAAACAATATTAATAGGTAATACCTTTCTTTGATGTGTTCTTAGCTGCCTATTATGTATGGATTTCAAATATTAATTTTAATTAATGTTTATTATTTATAATTGAGACATGTTGGTGTTTTAAACAGCAGTCATGTTGATGAGAGTTCAAACTGCCAGCACAATAATACTTTATTGTTCTATTTTGAATACTGTAGATATTTTTGTACTGTATATGAGGTATTTAATATTTATATTTGAACCCAATCTAGAGTATCATGACGCGATCACTGTTGAAAGTAGCACAAAAGGAAGCCCGTCTCCATGTAATAGTTACCCCATTTCACTGTACAAACACTCATCCCTTTACCTACCAAAGCCATGACAAATATTGCTGCAACTATCATGTACAGTAGCCTAAATATACATTCCATAATAACATACGAGGTATTTCATGTGTTATGAAATTATTTTTTGTACATATATATATGGTCTTTTTGAAACAAAATACATAACACATCTTGTAATTGTCTACTTTTCTTCACTTCCTCTCCTATTTTTAGTATTTCAAAGCCAAATAGGAGAAATTCTAATTGGTAGATAAACGAGGACTTAAAATAAAAAAATAATTGATTTAAGTTAAACCCTTTATTCCGTACAATGCTAGTGCATTTATATATTTGAATTGCAGCCAATGGCCATAGCAGGGCATTACAATTGAACACCCGTAGGCTCCCTAAGAAGTTCAATTTCAAGTAGTTTCAACTTTGGCTACCAGACACCACTGTCACTGACGCCCAGCGTTTAACGTTAGTACATGATAGAGTGTTTCTAACCAAATACCAAATTTTGTCTACACACTACCAATTGAAGTGGTAGGTTCTTTTACATGATACAATAAATCAATGACTCGTGCCCGCAGGCTTTACTTCCCCTCCAAAGGAAGGCATAGCCTACTGAAGGATATTTAACGCTCTTAAAAATCCAATGACTTCGGCCGGGTTTGAACCCTCGATCTTGGGCATAGCATTTCAACATGCTACCGACTATGCCACCGAAGCTGTTTAGTGCATTTTTATATGTAGGTCTACTAATACAGTAAAACCCCGTTATTACGCTCTTCAAGGGACCGAGGTTGAAACGCATAATAAGCGGGACAGCGATATAGACTGGAAATGATTTCTGAGGTGGGAAAACAATTTGGAAACAATATTTCAGTAATGTACAGTACTGTATTTTATTATTACTGTGTTATTAGCCTACTATTATTACAGTACAGCATGTTATTATTCATTACTGTAGGCACATTTTATCTCGCTTCGTATTAAAAAAGTCTGTAAGGTAAATGCACCGATGGTCGTCATGTTAAGGGAGATTTAGACAAGAAATCATATACACCGTACACATTTCGGTAAATTTAATCAACAAAAGCACTGTACCTAACCTCAAACTCTACTCAAACACTAGGAAAGACCAAATATCAAAGATATTCGTTTTAGGAAAAATGATGTATTTTTAAAAAAAAGTGTGTTTTTGTGCCAGTGTTCGGCACGATGTATTTGGATTTTTCCTATATTCGTCACCCGTTTGCACCAATTGCCGTCACATTGTTAATTTTCTTTGTCTGCTGTTTATAATGCATTTCTGTCAATTGTTGCGTAATACACCGATTTATCGTGTTGGAGGCTAACATTTGCGAATAAAACGGTACCAGTAATTATGTTTTTTAATAAAAATGGAATATAAAAAAAAAAAGACGGCAACGGGAAGCGGGATTGGTGGGTAGAAGACATACGAGCAGAAAAATATCGTAATTCTGCTCTAAACAAATGAGACCACGGCATAACAGCCCGAAAAATGACCATTCGCCGAGGCCTAACACCGATTGTTGCCATAGAAACTGAATTCGCCACTCATGTACATTTTTCTTCCAGGCAGTCTTTAGTAGCTTAAAAACCCCTACATCTGTGGGTTGAAGAACGTGTGTGACATTAGGTAGTAAAGCGACCAAAACAATTCCATGATCCTCACAAAATTTACTAGTGTGTATGGTCAAGTGTGAGAAGTGCCCGTCTATGAATAATGTCAGGGAGAGGAATCTCCTTCTCAACCAACCCAGGATGAAATATGTTACTGATAAATTCGTAAAACACTTCCCCCCGTCATTCACCCGTTTGACGATTTGCCAATGCCCCAGTGTGCTGGCATTGAGGCAATAATGATGTCTTGCGGCAGACGTTCATACTTGAACACTACAAGGGAAGGAGAAATATCGCCGTGGGCATTGCCTGTTAGAAGTACCGTCAAGCATTCTTTCTCATCCGAATTCACTTGCTGATATATTTTCTTGTAACCCCTGTTCGCCAGCACTTTGTTACCTTTCGGATTGAGAAAGAAAACCGTCTCGTCAGCGTTGAACAGTCGCCGAGGGTCTGACAAAATAGACTGGAAGTCGTTTTCCACTGAATAGCTGTAGACTTCTGAAACCCAGGTTTTATTTTGATGTTCTGTAATTGCAGCACGGCTTACTGTCAAATTTTGAGGGGTTCGTAAAAGATAGACCTGGATTTCTTTTTATGAAAGATTCACGCCATTTCCTTCCTGGCGGCCATCTTTGAAAGGAAAGTCCCTCTTCAATTCTTGTGTAAGGCACTGGACGCTTTTGCAAATAGTCCTTTGTTACCGAGACCCCGCTTTTCGTAGTGAGATTACCCATTGAACTAGCATAGCCTCAGCTTCCTTTGTTAAAATGGAACTTAGCGCCATTTTCCTCTCTCTAGGAGATTTTCCTTTAATTTTGTCCGAGAGGGTGTTTCTCGGAACACCATTCCTCTCCGCGGGCCTTTTGAATACTCATGCCATCCTCTACAACGGCCTTAATAGCAGCTTCCATTTGCTCAATATCATAATTCAGAACTGTGCGTTTCGACATATTGCCTTGGGCAGATGACCTCGTAATTCCGCCCCTTAAAACAACAATAACTATCTAACATATTGCCTGAAAGCAAAGATTTAGTCTTAGAATAATATATTATTTATCATCTCAATAAAAATAAAAATAAATCCTCTGTAGCACGCCTAGCCAAAAAAAACTAGGCCTACTGAGGTGCGGCCGTCAAGAAGAGAGACCTACGTAATAATAACAATACCCTGTAAATGTTTATTGGTTGCGAAACGTTAACACAAACAATAACATTATCGTGCACTAGTGTTCGTCACAAATGTGCTCTAAATTTCGTCAGCTATGACGACTACTGGACACGATGATCAAATGATAATTTAATTAATACAGGGTACTTGAGAGCTACATTATAAGTATATTGCCGCTGTTAGGTCTTGCAAGGAGAAATGATAATGTGCCAGTTTTCGTCACAAAAGACGAGCATTGGTAAAGTAACTAACCTAACCCCGTGGCACTACAGCCCTTGAAGGGCCTAGGCCTACCAAGCGACCGCTGCCCAGCCAATTGGCTTGCAGATTTTGGGGTGACGCGGGGTCAGCGCGTCGGGTCCCCTCGGCCGTTAATCTTGGTTTTCGTGACTGGGGCACTGTCTCACTGTCAGACAGCTACTCAATTGTCCTTACGAGGCTGAGTGCACCCCGTTTCAACCCTCACGTCAGTTTTAAAATCCCTGACGGAGCTGGGGCCTCCGTGTGAGAGGCAGGCGCGCAACCCCAACACCACGGGGCCGGCGCATTGGTAAAGTGCATTTTTTTTTATCCAGTGTTCGTCACCGGCATTTCTCAAGATTAATTGGAGGATTATCCATTTCACAAGGTCCGTATTGACGTGTACAATAACGATTCTAATGGGTTGAGGGGGTCTCCGCCCAATCAATACAATTTAATATTGGCAATTATTAATTTATTGCCTTTGGGGACATGTTTCGGGCCTCATGGGCCCTTCAGCCGCAAAAATATGTACACTTTCACATCCATCATATTACTTATACGAAAATCATGCATATTTTAAGAAAAAACATTAAAATTAAACTCTAAAATTAATTCTAAAATATCTATCATGCTTCAAGAAACAAATTAAAAGTAACATTCAAGAACTAATTCTAAAATATCATCTTATCCATATTATAAAAGTAAGCCTCCGTGGCTTAGGCGGCAGCACGCCGGCCTCTCACCGCTGGGTCCGTGGTTCAAATCCCGGTCACTCCATGTGAGATCTGTGCTGGACAAAACGGAGGCAGACAGGTTTTTCTCCGGGCACTCCGGTTTTCCCTGTCAAAATTTCATTCCAGCAACACTCTCCATTATCATTTCATTTCATCTGTCATTCATTTAATCATTGCCCCAGAGGAGTGCGTCAGGCCTCGGCAGCCGGCACAGTTGATATCCTCGCCGCTAGATAGGGGCTTCATTCATTCCATTCCTGACCCGGTCGGAGACTGGAAGCAGGCTGTGGATTTTCATTTTCATATTATAAAAGGGAGAAACAAGTACAGCAAAAAGAGACACATGTAGTCTTGGTGACCTTCTTAATGTTTTGATCTAGTAGATGCCCTATTCAAAGTGCTATTAAAAAAGTTAGTTAAAAAATTAAAAAATATATTGGAGGTAATTAAAATGTGAACAGTGGGCTTATAGGCTCTCCATTTGTGATTCGGGGTCCTATTTTACAGCCAATCTTCATGATTTTGGCTTGGGAATATGTTTTGAACCAAAGCTGAACTGTTGCCATTTTCTTTGATGCTGGATTGGGTGGAGACATTACACTTTTGAAGAAACGTCATTCGGAGCCTATGAAGGGGTGAACCAGCCAGAGGGTAAGCCTGCTGTCCCAACTATAAAGAAATAAAATGGGTCTTAGAAAAAATGAATGCGTCAGAAAAAACTGGGGCTAAAACGGAAAACTGTAATAACAACTTACTGAGCTCGAATTGAAGGAATAACCGACTGTCAGCTATCCACCTGGAGGCTGTAATGGGAAGAAAAAGAAGTAACAATAAAAACGCTTACACACCTGAACATATGAGAGGATGACTCATGCGCCGGATTGCTTACCTTTACTTAGTAGTTTGAGGTACAGATTGTGTTATGTCTGACGGTTGCTGTGTGAGCTAAGCTGGCCCGACCTTGTGGCAGGTCAGGAATTAGGAGGAGGGGGAGGGAGGAGATGTGTGTGGGGGTAATGAATGACATGATGCAAAGCGGAATTTGTCTTGAGTTTGTGGCCTAATTTTTGTAATTTCAGATCCGTTCGTTAGCTTCCTTACTTATCTCTCCTCCCCAAGTTAAGACACCCCCCGCCCCCCACACACGTAGCCTGCCAATTAGGCCACAAGAAAGTGATATATGTATATATATACATAAATTATATATAAACTTTTTAACTGACGGTGGTTTTGGGGTCTAGGGGATGTGAAACGTGAAGATATGTCGAAATTTTCCCGAAGTCGAAACATGGTACCCATTGCAATAGTTAGCTTTCTAATGCGATCTACCTAAAAGGCAAATTAATCCCCTGGCGAAACGAAAATGTATGCAAAAACTGGAAATCCACAGCATACTGTATTTCAAGTCAACCGACCAGATCAGGAATAGGAAGAGCGAAGCTCGTAACTAGCGCTGAGGAAAGGAATTGGTTCGGTTGGTGAGGCCTGTCGCACTCCGGGACAATGATTAACGATTGAAAAGTGAAATGATTGTGGAGAGAATCTTACCTTTAATAATCCTGCTTTATTAAAGCAATTGGCCTGCGCTTCGATCCCTTCACATGCAGCGGAGATGAAATTCATTCCGTCCAATAAGGTGATGGGGTTTTCAGCTCCACTGTCGATGCACTGCAGATATCTCAGAACAACACGCTTTCGATAGAAATGCTTGAGCACTTTTATCACCCCTTGGTCCATTGGTTGGAATTTACTGGTTGTGTTGGGAGGCAGGAATGCTAGTTCTACATTTTTCGGGTGAGCTGGACAATTGTCGACAAAAAGTAGGATTTTGCGGTTGGCTTTACCATTTTTTGGTCCATTTCTTTGAGCCAATTAACAAACAAGTCACTAGGCATCCAGGCACGTGCTTTATTTTTAAATTCACACGGAAGACGTTAAATGTTTTTAAAACATCGGGGTCTAGCTGACTTCCCCAACATTAACAGAGGCAATTTTTCAGATCCATCAGCATTTGCAGCAACAAGCACAGTTACCCTTTCTTTGCTTAATTTCCCACCGTGACATTTCTCCCCCTTGAACACATGACTTGTCGGGCATTAACTTAAAAAATAAGCCGAATTCATCCGCGTTAAACACATCGCACGGTGCATACAGTATTTTTTAGTAAGTGTAGATAGCACTTCACTATGCCAGTCCTTAACATCACTGACCCTACTGACTCTGATTCACCACAGACTTGACGATACACTATGGCATTCCTTTGTTTGAATCTATCAAGCCAACCATTCGAAACACTAAAGTCTGTACAGTTTAATTTGCCTATTTCCCATGCTTTTCCTTGTATGATTGGGCCGCTTAATGGGATTGTAGCCTCCCGGGATTGGTGAATCCATTCAATAAGAATTTCCTCAACATCTTCATATTTTCCAGTTCTCACTTTTTTACGTTTGCAACCACCCTTCGCTGCCTCGGTAATAACTTAGCGTGCCTATTTTTTATTAATGTTCTCAAGGTGAATGAAGGGATACCCACAGATTCACAAAAATCTTTTTGATTCAGAGTAGAATTTTCGTCATACTTACTAAGAATTTGTAATTTTTCACTTATAGAAAAAGATTTACGCTTTGCCATTTTGCACTACAAAATTCACAACTGCACTGACACGAATTCAGAAAAGGACTAATAGGAAGGGACAGAAATGAGCTGTATTGACAAATCAGTGTTAAATCCCTTTCAAGGAAAGGCAAGTCGTTAGTTAAAATTTCGACACTCGTGGCCGGAGGATTTCTTAACTTAGGATGGCGAATTCCGTTCATCTACTCCAGTACAGGGACACCAACAAGTACTGTATTTCAACAGGCCTTTTTAGAACATCTCAAATGCAGTGCTATTAAACATTACACGGATTTTTCCCTCTTTTTCTCGACACGAAATAAGAGCTACAAGCGGGATATGGAAGCGTTATAATAGGGTAAAATTATGCAGTTTTATATACAAACTGTCCAGGGTCCTTACAAAGAGAGCGTAATAAGTAGGGGTGTTATAACGGGGTTTCACTGTAATTGCAGCCAACGGCCATAAATAAAAATTACATACCGTAATACGTTATTCTGAGAGTTCAGTTAAAGAAAGCTTCCTTTTCTTGCACTGAATAGAGTGGTATCTGTCACATGGATCATCACACCACCCGCACACGCAATCTAAGTTCGGTTCATGGTACTTCCTATTTTTACAAATCTTATGGTGAAATCCATGCACGGCAAAACGAGTCGCCGAATGTCTCAGTTTATACCCACTATTTGTCCACTCCGCTGTTGTCTTTACATCTGTTGAATAGAAATCTTCCCATATTTCGTCCTTCTTTCTCTTCATTTCCTCCAAGTGTTCCTGATAGCTAGTTGTATTTGGTAGTAACTACTCAAACCATAAATCATCTATAAAGAAGGTTTCCCTTGTCATTTCATATATATCTAACGAGATGGAGCGAATTTGGATACGCCTAGAAATCGTTTAAAATATATTGCTTTGACCCTCTCTAATTCCTTCAAGTCTTGTTTTCGAAGATAGTTCCAAATAAGTGGTAAACAGTAGGTTACCACTGGTGTTATTTTCACCTTGAATAATATTTTTGCGGTTTCTAAAGAAATCTGATTTATATGCCTGATGTCATTTATCGCTATGATTCCATTTATGGTTCTCTCTTTAATATGTGTTGTGAACATCATGCCCCAAGTCTGCAAGGTCATCCCCAAGTAGTGAGGTAAAATGTCTGGGTATTTTTAAGTCGGGACAAATGCCCAGGCATTTTGGGCATTTACCTCTTTTAAAAACATATTCATAATACAATGCTTATATAAATATTGTTTTAGCCATATATGTATTCTATATATTTATCCATAAAAACAGGAGTTGAGGCCAAAATAGGCTGTGGAAGTTGTAGGAATTCACTGAAAGAACTTGATTTTGGTTCTGAGGCTGAGCTTGTGCTTGGTTCTGCAGATTTGTTGCTGAAATCATCCACTTCAATAAGTAAAGGTTCATAAGGGGTTTCCTTTCGAAAAGGTTTCTCATCCACTGTAACTGTACCTAACTGAAGCACTTCTTTAGATCCTGAGGACACTTATAAATAGCCTAAGAAAGAAGTGAGGTTATCTCAGACTCAACCACTCAACAGACAGCTCTACTTCACAACTAACTGGAATGGGCTGGTGGTGGTAGAATGCCTCGCCAATCTCAAGGCGACAACCACCCTACCCCCACTCCAAGATCATAGCACAATGGCTGCCCAGGGCATAGCCCATCCACCCCCCACCCCTCTGCCGAAGCCACTATTCACACCATAATCAAACTCCTACCTAATTTTCCTAAATTTAAATAAGTAGGCCTAACTCAGTAATACACTGGTCAAAACAATTAGGGGATCAGGTGAGATATCATACACAAGATACATATGGTAACGTCTTTTATTCAGAGTTGGGTTACAATTGTAATTTGTGTGTGCTACAGTATGATATTGTGCTGTCTCAACTCTTTACCGGAGGTTTACATGGCGTTTACTTAGAGCGAGGCACAATGTCTGTTAGGTAGTCAGCCCGAAGGCTGGTTGGATCCTCAAAAAGTACCGCCGTTACGTTATGTGAGTAGATACCCACAAAAACCAAGGCTGCGCTATTTTGAGGCGTTCTAGGCAAGAAGAGGAGTGTGGTAGTTTGCCATTGCTTTCCTCGCTGAGTCAGAACAGTAGTCCTAACCCTATGAGTTGAACCTTTCACAGCATTCACAGGCACTGACTGTGCCCCGAATGCCATTACTAAGCACCACCCATACCTCAGTAGCTTCCATATAATCACAGCCATGAGTGAGACTGAGACATCGGTGAAAAGCCACCTTTTACTCTAGCCTGTGCCAACTGACAAATGCAAATGTACTGTATTCATCAAGAGATGGCAAACAGGCACAATGGGGCTACCATAATAGTGAAAAAGTCATTCTAGTTGCCCTCTAATATGGTGTGTGATCACCTCGGCCGGCCAGGACAGTTGCACACCTTCGTGGCATGGACAGCATGAGGTTATCAATCAGCTCTTGAGGGATCTTTGGCCATTCTTTCATCAGTCCAACATTCAGCTCGGACACCGTTGTGGGACGTGCTGGTCTGGCTGCAATGCTTCTGCCAAGTGCATCCCAGGCATGCTCAATCGGGTTTTAAGTCCGGTGAACAAGCTGGCCACTCCATTTGTTCAATGCCCTCGTCGTCAAGCATGTTGTCCGCCAGTGCAGCTCTGTGGGGACGTGCGTTATCGTCTACCAGAATGAACCCATCGCCTGTGGCACCAGCGTAGGGCACAACAAACGGTCGAAGGATCTCGTCTCGATACCTCTGAGTAGTCAAAGCGCCATTCTGAACGACATAGAGGTCCATAACTCCGCCAATACTGACTTCTGCCCACACCATTCGTCCACCACTATGATATGGTGCTGTTTACTGCACATAAGCAGGATTGTTCCGAGTTCCACGTTCTCTCCAGATGAGGGAACGACGATTTTCCGGCTGAACACAGAATCTTGACTCATCTGTGAACAGAACCCGGTGCCATTCTTTATGACGCCAATCCTGATGTTCCTCCGCCCAGTTTCTGCGGGCTAAACGGAGGCGTGGTTTTAATGGAACACACACCGTAGGCCTCCGTACGTAGAGGCCACTTTCCCGAAGGCGATTTCGGACTGTTTGTGTTGATATTGCGCGTCCTGTTACCGCTGGAGGGTGCGTTGCAGCTGAGTTGCATTCAGCCTCCTGTCTCGACAGGCTGTTAACCGGAGATAACGGTCATCTCTTGCTGATGTTACCCATGGACGACCTTGGCCTGGCCTTCTTTTAACGGTTCCTGTTGTCTGAAATCGCGTCCAGGTCCAGGAAATTACACTTTGGGACACTCCAATAGCTGCAGCCACCTCCCTCTGTGTCTTTCCCGTTTCCAACCTTCCTCTGGCTCTCCATGCCATACCTTCGGGAAGTCACGTTGTTGTTGTTGCATTGCACTACCTGCTCGCTACACCATCTGAACCCAACTGCTTGTGCCATTCGTTTTGTAGAGTAAACACACGTCCACACCAACCCCCTCTGCAGCAACTTTCTGTTATTACCACTATCTCGGTTGCTATAATGTTGTTGTCTCCACTCCGTAGAACCGACAGAAAGACGTCGAACCACTTTAGGTCATTCTGCCGATGAAAATACGTCAGAACCTAGATATCTCAACTGATCCCCTAATTGTTTTTACAATGTTTTATTCAAACCAGATATACATAATTCCCATTTAGATGTTATTGACAGAGGATAATTAAATTATTATTAGCAATATTCGGGCATTACTAGTTCATCCTTGAAATGTACCTTTGATTAATGGTTTTTATTATGTTTTAGAAGCTCTAGTAACAATCATAAGTAGTAAAAAGTAAAAAAAAAAAGTTTTTTAAATGCCCAAATTTTGGGCGCTTAAAACTGCTTTGGGCAAATGCTCATTTATAGATGTCCTGCCCACTGGGCATTTGCCCGGCCCACATCACTACCTCCAAGTATTTATATTTATTCACTATGTTAATTTCTGCTGGCTCACACAATACAAGGGAAATTATTTACACGTCACATCAAAGATAAAATGATATGTGCTGTCAGATCAATGAACGACATTAGTCACCTCAGGGATATGTCTCTTTAAAGCAAAAGTTACACCAATTGCAACGTATGGATTGGATATAATATGGGTTAATTTAAGCAAAAATAACATGAAGAGAAAGTGAAAGCCTTATTCTTAAAAAGACTGCTTTGTTTGTCAAAATTCACCCCATCGAGGCTGGCGTATGAACTAGCGGGGGAACCTTCCTTTAGAGAGGAACTCCGACTGGTTCACCGACTACCATCCACAAGACAATACAACGATTTGCTACAAGAACTACTTGCAAAAAAGAAGGAGATCCCAATTGATTTCTACTCTATGACGGCCATGATGTCAACAGAATGGAAGGGCACTGCCTATGAGTTGAGACACACAGTGACCCGATTCGCGGTGCACGGTTTTCACCACAGGATTTGTGAGACTGAGGTGTTTCATGTGCCCACGCCAGAGTGCATTTGTAAATTGTGTTAAAAGGCATGCGATACCACGCTCTCGTGTGTCCTAAGAGGTTGTCTGAAAGGATCTTTGATATGACCTACCATTACGCCAAGTGATTAGTAAAGTGTTTTCGGAATTATAAGAAAATGCGAAATTGATGAGGGGAGGAGCCATCAGACGTTACCATGACTACGCCACTGCACAAGATCACATTCAGTTTTCCATCTGTCTCTGTGAGATATAAAATTTTGCGTGAAGAAGTACAGACCGTTTGATAGACATCAGTGTCGAAACCTTGCATAAGAACAGTGTGACCACCAGTATAAAAACACACACCAAATGACGGAAAGGTTACCGTCACCATAAGACAATAAAATGTTTAATATATACATAAAAACACGAAAAACAAAGTTTTTTAAGCTCAAATTGTAAAATACTTTCTCATAATGAGAGGTATAAAATGAGGTCTGATCCTTCTACGAAAACCTCCATATTTTGCTTATTTTCGCCTATCCCCTAGTTTGCCCAGTGAAATCTACCTCCGCCTTCTGGCGTGTCGAGAGGGACTTTCAAAATAGCTTTAATTCTTCTTACATTTTCATCATTGTAGACAAGAACAGCATCATTTGTTTCTCCACTTGTGTGTGTACTTACAGTAACTATGAGTGGCAAACACTATAAATATGTGTTTACTAAACTTATGAATAGAAAAAGCTTTAATACAGATAATTTACATTAAATTTAAACCGATATCATTCACAACCTAGGGCCAAACCACCATTTAACCTCTTAACCGGGCATGACGAGTTAATTCGTCTACTACCTGTTGCTACTCAATCGGGTAATGACGAGGTAACTCGTCTAGAGCACTTGAAAATTGTTATCTACTGGGGGGGACGAGTATTCGTGTCTCTTACGCTGTTGAGTGTAGTTCTATGATTGCTCCGTAGAAGTCAGTAGGTTTCAGCTTTGCTGTGCCACAATGCGCGCCAATTTCTCAATACAGGACGAGTTCCTTCGTTATTCGCGGAAGTGTAATGGGCGTGACCAGATAACACGTCACCCACATCTTTATAATGGGCGTGACTAATAAACTCGTTTTCAGTCAAAATATATTCCCCACTACGAATGTTACTTTGTAATGTAGTTCCAAGAAGTCTAATGAAACATTAATTATGGTTTGAAATTTAAAACAAATAAAATCAGGAAGGACTATATAAATTTTCATGCTTGCACTCATAATGGGCGGGACGAATTCCTTCGTCACTCGCGGAAGTGTAATGGGCGTGACGAGATAACTCGTCACCCACATCTTTATAATGGGCGTGACGAATTAACTCGTTTTCAGTCAAAATATATTCCCCACTACGAATGTTACTTTGTCGGTGGAAACTCTCCGGTTAAGAGGGGACATCAATGAAATCCACCAAACAATCTATCTTTTAGTCACATTACGTACGGTAGCTTAGACTTTAAGAGATTTGATTCCCAAAGTTTGGAGGGAAAATTTAATCTCTAAGTCTACTAAATAGCTTAATGTTAATGATGATGTACATTTTTCAACATGTAGTCATACTAGTCCTTGTCTTCTTGTATTTATTGTATTACTCCTTGGGACTTTCATAAATATAAGTATAAGTCTGGGACAGCAAAGTTCTTTTTGCCCGGAGGCATCAGGAGACCCAAACTACAGGCCTGCATAGAGCTGCATGTCAGAGAGTGTAGCTATCGCTATTGGTGATGATAAACACACATAATTGCTAATACTGTATTGTCATCACGTGCAAACTCTCCTTCACTTTGTCTCCTGGAAATAGTTCCATCGAAACCTGCCAAAGATCTGCTAGGTTTAGGAATACAATGAATATTAGTTGATATGAAAACAACCATTTCCTCTTAGGTTGAGGAATTAGGAGATCAATAGAAATGCTAGGTCAAACAGAAGAAAAGCCTTTTAGAAGTGTTAAAGATGCCCCGAAAAGTATCACAATTCATGACAGTTCAGTATGTAAAACAAATTCCTTTAAATACCTAGGAGAGTGGATAATGAATGACTCACAGTAAAAGACAGCAATAGAAACGCGCATGCATAAATTACAAAGGTGTTTTCATATGACAAAAGATATATACAATAAAAAAAAACTTATCCTGGAACACTAAACTAAGGCATTATCAAACAGTGGTCAGACCTGAAACTCTGTATGCGGCAGAAACACTTAAATTAACAAGATTTGGTGATTTAGACAAATTAGAGAAGACTGAAAGACGAATTCTGAGAAAAATACTGGGAGCTAAACAAAATAATAATGCAGAATATAGGTTACGACCAAATAGAGAGTTATATCTGAAATGTGAAAAATTAACTGATGTAATGAGAAAGAGAAGATTACAGTTTTTTGGGCACATCTATAGAATGGAAAATAGTAGACTAACTAAACAGATCTTCAACTTACTGACTAGTAACAAATCCAAACCCACATGGTTCATTGAAATTGACAAAGATTTGACAAACGCCAAAATTCAGACAGACACAATAGCAAACAGAACACTCTTCAGAGAAGCTATTCAAAAGGCAAAATTTCAAGAAAGGAAGAAACAAACAACTGGCAGAAAGTGGACTCAAGAGGAGAAAGATCGTCACTCTAGAAGGATGAAAGAAATTTGGAAACAACGGAAATTGAATACAATGGACAATAGCCAACGCTGATTTATCGTACCCTCCAAATGGGTTATTCGAAAGAAGAAGAAGAAGAAAAATGTTAGAGAAAGGGAAACGAGTAGTGACCTGGATAATTCAGGAAACTCATAGTAGATGCCAAGGAAGCACTGGGAAAATGGCAAGAATACCACATTTCCGTGCATAATCATTGCACCCAACTTTTCAAAACAAAAAATGGTTTATAAAATTTCATCGCATAGCACATTCGTATTTGAGCGCCAGTCGGTTGCACATGCTGCCGCGAGTTTATAATCCGGTGTGAACTTGTCAGAAGAAGAGAATTTTGCTTGCAGGCTATGACGCACACTATGCGAGCGGTCGGCATCGTCACAGCATATTCATATTTAAGCACCAATTGGTTGCTTATAACCTGACGTGGCCATGTCAAGAGTAAGTAGTCACATCTCTGTGTCTGTGGGCTATGATCACTTGACGGGAGTGGCCTTCATCATCACTTGGCACATTCATATTTGTGCGCTGGTCAGTTGCACATGCTGTCGCGAGCTTACTATCTGGCTTGACCTTGTCAGAAGAAAGGCGTCTGTCTCTCACCTTGTGATTCGTGTGTGTGAACCATGTGATGTTTGGTGTGGCAGATACCACTTGCAATTTTTCAAAAAGAGATCAAAATCATTGTGGGATTATGCTAAACAAATCTAAAGCACATTGTGCACAATTCTTTTAATAAATTAGTGACATCAAGATGATCTTCCTGGCAAAGCTGAACCAGATGGCCACTTGTTGAAGTTGCCTACCGCGTCATCAGATCTACCTTGACCGATTTTTGCATTCAAGTCCCCCATTATAATGTCTCATAGTAAGTTTCTTCAAGGTACTGACATCTCCATAAAATGTATCAACTAAATCATCTTTGTCTGCAGTTGGTGCATATGCCTGGGTGATATTAAGATTTACTGATATTCCCTGCAGCTGTAACATGACAACTGACAGAGATACAAAGCTCATCATCGAGCAGCTATCTATACTAATATATAACAAGATGTTCAGTAAAGAACATATAGCCTACTTTCTCCTAAATGCATGGGTATTGTTATAACTCTTTGTCCTTTTCAAGGAGTAGACAATTGAATGTTGGTTGTAGTAGCTTGTTGAAATACAATGTGTTATACGGATATTAAACATGAATATTAGGTGTCCTCTGCTAAAGTGCTACCTCTGTACAAAATGTCATTCAATTTGGTTTCACCGTGTTTGAATTGATATGGTGAATCGATTTGCACACATACATGGCCGCTATCTGCAAACTCTTGGGTTGATGACTTTGTAGTTCAGTCAAACGATGCTTCCCACAAAAAGGTATGTTGTCCCAAAATTTGGTAGTGATCAGATGATTAGGTTGGTCGTAATTTGATTTAAGCTTTTAACATTTGGCTGGCCGCCATTACTTTTCCGTCAAGATGGCGACGATAGAAAACATGACACTGAGTTGCCTTTTGCGAGTGCTATCTCTGTACCAAATTTCATTCAGTTCGGTTTCACCGTGTTTGAATTGATAGGGGGAATCAATTTGCAGACATACATGGCCGCTATGTGCAAACTATTGAGCTGATGATCTTGTAGTTTGGTCAAAAGATGCCTCCAAGATTAATTGGAAGAATATCCATTTCGCAAGGTCCGTATTGACGTGTACAATGACAATTTCAATGGGTTGAGTGGTCTCCGCCCAATCAATACAAGTTGTATTGATTGGGCGGAGACCACTCAACCCATTGAAATTGTCAAAAGATGCCTACCACATAAAGGTATGTTGTTGCAAAATTTAGTAGAGATCAGATGATTAGGTTGGTCGTAATTTGATTTAAGCTTTTAACATTTGGGTGGCCACCATTACGTTTCCGTCAAGATGGCGGTGATATAAAACTTGACACTGAGGAGCCCTTTGCTAGTGCTACCTCTGTACCAAATTTAGTTTAATTCGGTTTCACCGTGTTTGAATAGATAGGGGAATCGATTTGCACACATACATGGCCGCCATCTGCAAACTAGTGGGCTGATGTTCTTGTAGTTTGGTAAAAAATATGCTTCTCACAGAAAGGAATGTTGTTGCAAAATTTGGTAGAGATCAGATGATTAGGTTGGTCGTAATTTGAATTAAACTTTTAACATTTGGGTGGCGGCCATTACGTTTTCGTCAAGATGGCGGCGATATAAAACAGGACACTGAGGTACCCTTTGCTAGTGCTACCTCTGTACCAAATATTGTTCAATTCGGTTTCACGGTGTTTGAATTGATAGGGGGAATCGATTTGCACACAACCAAGGCCGCCATCCGCAAAGTATGGGGCTGATAACCTTGTAGTTTAATCAAAAGACGTTCGCCATATAAATATATGTTGTTGCAAAATTTGGTAGAGATCGGATGAATAGGTTAGTCGTAATTTGATTTAAGCATTGAACATTTGGGTGGCCGCCATTACGTTACCGTCAAGATGGCGGCGATATAAAACATGACACTGAGGTGCCGTTTGCTAGTGCTACCTCTGTACCAAATTTCTTTCAATTCAGTTTCACTGTGTTCGAATTGATAGGGGGGGACAGACATTCAGAGTACACACACAGACACACAATTTTTCACCCCGTGTTGATCTCATAAGTCTACTTTCATTTTTTGCAAAAATCGAAAGTAGGCTAAAAATGAGATGGTGTGTGTCTGTGTATTACTCAATCACTCAAGAACCACTGGTCTGATTTATATGAAATTTTACATGGAAGTAACGGATTTACCTGGTTAAGATATAGGCTACTTTTGATTTCGATACTTTGCACGTTTTAAAGATGGCGACCATTTTAGTGATGCCACTACACCCTTTGGTTTCAAACTTTCATATTTCCATTTCAAATAAAAAGAGAACGCTAAGAAATAGCAAACTTTTGATGGCATATACGAGGTTTAAAATTTAATTTTCTATCGGAAAGGCCCTTATCACTTTTCGTGTATCTCCAACAGTTAGCGAGTAAACCCTAAATTTGTGCTATAAAACACGGTCAACGTCGAGCGGTGTAGTTTGACAAAATGTTCCATCCTTGCTCTCCCTTTGCGCAGCACCTCACTTATCCCCTGTTTTGACTGTCACCTTCACATTTTAATTTATTTATGACCAGGGTAGGCAGAGCAGAAATACAAACGATCAAAGCCATGTATGAAAAGTGTGTAAGTAGTGTGAAGACCAAGCTAGGACAAACAAACTGATTCAGTGTTGAAACAGGACTTCGACAAGGAAGTGTGTTATCCCCTATACTGTTTATAACTGTCTTGGATGAAATCCACAAGAGTGTGAAACGAAAAATGGGAAGCAAGGAGACTAAGGCCTTACTCTTTGCAGATGACATAGTAATATGGGGAGAAAATGAAATGGAAGTGCAAGAACAAGTTACTGTATGGAATCAAGAGATAGAGAAATATGGAATGAAAATAAGTGTGGAGAAGAGTATGACTGTAGTGATGACAAGATACAAGAGAGAAGGAAGACAGAATATTGAAGTCAATGGAAATCCATTGGAAATGGTGAAAAGCTTTAAGTATTTGGGGAGCATACTCACAGAAGATGGTACAATAAATTAAGAAATTTGAAAGAGAATCCAACGAGCTAATGGATTTTAACAGTGTGTGAGGGGTTTGGTATGGAACCAAGAAGTCCCAGAGAAATGCAAGAATGTATTACACACCAATTTTGACATATGCAGCAGGTACTTGGATCACAACAAAACGCGATTAAAGCCAAATCCAAGCAGCCGAGATGAAGTTCTTTAGAGGAATAATTGGGAAGACACGGAGGGATAAAATCAGAAATCTGGACATTAGGGAGAGAACTGGGTTCTCAAAACTGTAAGACAAAATAGAGACCAGTAAGCGGAAGTAGTACGGACATATGATGAGAATGGAAGAATATAGAATACCAAAAAGAATACGTTCGGAAAAAATGCCAGGAAGAAGATCACGAGGACGGCGCAGAAAGAGGTGGATAGATACGGTGAAGGAGAGCATAGAGAAGAGAGGAGTAAAAGAAAAAGAAGGAAATGAATGGTGGAGGGATAGACAACTGTGGAGGTCCTTGATTCGCAACCCGACCGAGGGAACTGGAAACGGGAAATGAAGAAGAAGCGAAGAACGGGTACTTCAGCTAGTCTTTTGATAAAAAAGGCAATTCCTTGTCTATGTTCAGGATCATTATTAGTCCACTGTAATAAAATTTTGTGTCCTCCAGTGGGTGATCACAAAGTCCCGTCACCCTCCTTAACTGGGAGTATATATATACTGTACTATAATGCACGTTTCAATCTCTAATGTCTAAACATGTTTAATGGACATACCTTTGCTCCTTAAATGTCTAAAACATCAGTCTGCATGCCATCGTTTTCAGAACACAAAATAATGCGTCGTCAGGTTTGGTGAGAGACTCTTCGCAGCATTGCAGGAGTAACCCGTCTGAAAGCAGATCTCTCACTTCTTTTAAGTCTTCAACAGTGTCATAACATTGCTCTGCAACAATATTCTTGATAAATCCCCAGAGTAAATTGTCACATGTCGTTTGGTCAGGACTCCGCTCCATCTTGCTTAAACCAACATTCATCCTTCACCTCTCTGGTTTCCAAAAGGGGAATGAACCACTCCCTTAGCATAGCAAGATATGCATGTTGGTTGACAGGTCCATCAAAAAAATATGGACCGAAAATTCGTCTGCAGTTGATGCCATATCATGACATTTGGAGGGTTATTCTCAATCTCCTCGTAGAAGAAAGGGTTCTTCTTTGATCAGAAGACGATGTTACGTGAACGGGAGCTTCGATATAAGGCACATTCATCACTAAAAGTCACCTTACCCCATTTCGGGATAGTGTCAAACACTTGCAAAAGTGCGTCACAAGGTACCTTCCTTCGATTTAAATCATTGTTATGTAATTCTTGGAACACTCTTTGGTCGATATGGGTGCAACTTTAAGTCATGTTTTATGTGTTTGCGCAGAGTTGACCGGGATGTACCCAGTTCCGCGGATCGTTCACGAGTTGACTTCATTGATGATCTTTCCACTTACTCCGCGACTTCTCGGCATTGTTCCTCTCTTGTTGATGGTCAACCACTTCTTGGTTTGTCCTTCACGCCGCCTGTAGCGAACAGGTTCTTTTCCCAACGTAAAAGTGTTCTCTTTGGAGGAGGCTTTCGTCCGAATCGCTGCTCAAAGTCTGTATGCACCTGTTCCAACGTTTTCCCTGTTTTTGGTCTCTCATGAACCTAAGTGCCAGTGACAATGCGTTCTTCAATGCTCTAGTCACTAGTATCAGCCATTGATTATATCTGAAACAGAAAATGTTAAAACAATCAATGTATTTGCGTAAATGTATAGGGGTGACGGGACTTGGTGCCCAGGGTGTACAATGTCCTGATCCTGGCCACTATGTCTCACTTATACCAAGAATGTCAAAGTTCATTCCCCCTATCCTCTTTATAACAATCGCGAGTTTACACGCGTCAAAAATACTTTTGCCATTGTATGTTGCAATCTTGATGGTTGAACCGGATATTTTTAGCATCTTCTGACCATTGAAGGTCTGCCGGGGACTGAGGGCCGAGGTTAATTGATTCTCAGCCATCATGATTATACTAGGAATAACAATACATTACAGTGGTTGTCTGTTGCAGAGTACCACTCATACCGCTGCTCTAGTTCTGCGTGATAATATCCGGTTCTGAACCCTTTTGGTGCGCAAACTCCTCTTCGGCTTCAGTGCGGTATTGATGAAACATCTGCCCTCCATCAAGATGGGTTTCACTTGTTTCTTCCAACTACGGCACCAGTCTTGGAACAGACATCTTTTACTCCAAGTATCCCGAACACTGGGCTGCCTCGTCTGTCAGTCATACTGGACCAAACTCCATCTTCTCCACTGCAACTGTTGTTGAGGTCTTCACTTATCACCCTGTACCCTCAATATTTATATTCTCTGAAGAGGTGTCCCAGCATTATAAAGCCTTCAAGAGTTGGGCTGCCTGTTGGTCTGTGGGTTCAGTTCCATGGTGACTAAACCTGCTCATATTTCTAAAAGCCCCCGGGAGATATGACCTTTGGGGGTTAAGAGGTATATTTATTAATGTCTTCAATGAATATCGATGTACAACTGAACATATTATACTTATAGACATAGACACTACACTACCACCAACACACTGTCTATGAAAGGGATTTCTTGAGTTATGAAATTATGGGACAGACACAGTCAATTTTGTTATTATGCAGCATAGTAATTGCATAGTCTGATTTATATGCTCAGTGTACTCACCCCACCTCCTCCTCCTCCTCCAGCATTCCACTTCTTTCTCTCTTTCTTTCCACTACTAATCCAGGTCTTATTAGCATAGATGGGGACAGATATGTGATTGTTGAGCTCTACAGGTAAATACTTAAATGTTTAGCCTAAATATAAATTCTTAAATTTGTTTCTCCATCATTGCGAGGACTGTTAATTTAATAAAATTTAATCATTTTTAACCAAAATATGGACTATATTGATTTTAATGATCAATATGTAACATACAGTATGTGCTAAACTCCAAAATATGGAAATTAAACTCTGTATTTTTTTCAATTCCACATGTCATTATTTGTACAGATCATACAAAATACAATTAATTTTAGTTTGATGATCGTTTTAAGGGGTGGCTAAGTGACGTCATTTGCCTAAATAGATATGTATTTACATATAAATTTGTTCCCTGGCAATAACTAAGATACTGGGTGATCTGTATCATACCTTTCTATGCATTACTGCTGCCAGAAAAAGATGCAAAAAGAAATCTTCAAGGAAAATTTAACTTTCCCTTCTAGAAGCAGTGAAGAATAAGTATTTAGATCAAGCAATACATGTATACATTGTATCAATTTTTAGTTTCTTACCTTCTAACTAAATAAAAAGTCCAGATTTATTGTTTGAAATGGGGTTGAACTGCTTCATTTCAGTTAACAGAGATTTTATGATATTTCAAGCCATCTAGATTTCTCCATTAAAATTTATCCCAGTTAAACATTTAAATAGTTCATGATGTAATTTATACGATTTCTCACCTATATGCTACTTTTTCTCAGTGTCTGCATCTGAAATAAATTAGGAGTAAAAAATCACTATTCAATTGACTAGGGCATTCGATGATTATTATTATTCTCGAGTCAGAAAACATCAAATAAAACACAGATACAAATACTATGACTACAAACATTATATAATATTTGACCAAAACTTGGCCACTTCCACTGCATTCTGTGATGCTTCATAAAGTTAAACTTCTGTGCAAGGGGTCGGGCACAGTTTACACTGAAGCATATGTTTCACAGTCTGATCTTCTCCACAGTCACACTGTATGTCATCTTCCTTAATGTAGCCCCACTTTGCAAGATTATTCTTAGATCTGCCCACTCCTGATCTTAATCTATTCAAGGATTTCCATATTACCCAATCTTGATCATGACCAGGAGGTAAAGTTTTGGCTATCCTTTTCCAGCCCAGGAGAGGAGATTTCTTAGCTTTCCATAATTCTAGCCTGGCTTTTTCACATGTAGTCTTCAATTCTTTGGATGTTCTTAGGAAACTCTTCCTAGACTTCAGCCTCAGAGTATGTAGTTCATGTCCATGTAGAGGATGGGTTGCTTCCTGGACAACTTTCTTCCTTTCCTTGTTTGTAGCTACTTCTCGTCGAACAGAGGGTGGTGCTATTCCTGCAAGCTGGTAGAGGCATTCTGTTGGTGTTGATCTTAAGCATCCAGTTATAGTTCTACACGTTTCATTGAGAGCTATGTCTACCTGTTTAGCATGAGTTGAGTTATACCAAACCGGGCAGGCGTACTCTGCAGCGGAATAACACAATGCCATTGCAGATGTTCGAATAGTGTCAGGTTGGCTACCCCATTGTGATCCGGCCAGTTACCTCAGAAGATTATTCCTGGTGTGAACTTTTGACTTGGTGTTCAAACAGTGTTTCTTGTAGATAAGAGCTCTGTCCAGTGTCACTCCTAGGAATTTTGGGGTGTAACAGTGTTCCAGTTCCACTCCTGACCATATTACCTTCAATTTACGAAAGGCTTCCCTGTTTCTCAAGTGAAAGGCACATACTTGTGTCTTGGAGGGATTTGGTTTCAGTTGATTTACGATATAATATTTGGACAGATCCTTAAGGGCACTCGTGAGGTTGTTCTCCACTGATTCAAAATCCTTACAGTGTAGCAAGAGCGAGATCATCAGCATACAAAAAACTCCTGTTGTTGGAAGCTATCGGCTGGTCATTTGTATACACGTTGAACAGAAATGGAGCGAGAACACTTCCTTGGGGTAGGCCATTCTTCTGTAGTCTCCAACGGCTGCGTTGCCACTGGAAGTCCACAAAATATCTCCGATTCTGCAGGAGAGTAGCAATGAACCTGGTTAGGCTGGAGTTCTTAGTCAGCGTGTAGACCTTAGCAAATAGAAGCTGATGATTAACAGTGTCGTAGGCTGCCGATAAATCGAAAAATGCCACTCCAGTTACCTTAGCTGCTTCAAAACCATCCTCTATGAATTGCACAAGGTTCAGCAACTGCCCAGTACAGCTTTTGCCAGAACGAAATCCAGCTTGTTCAGGTATGAGCAGAGGATCAATTACGGGTAAAAGGCTATTCAAAATCATTCGTTCTAGTAGTTTGTAGAGGTGACACAGTAGTGCAACTGGTCTGAAGTTCTTTGGACTGTCCCCTTCTTTGCCAGGTTTCAACAAAGCTATCACACGGCTCTTCCGCCATATCTTCGGAATTTGATAATTCTTCATGCAGTTATTGAAGAGCTGGAGTATCCAATCCTTTGTTTTTAAGCCGAAATGCTTAATTTGTTCTGTCCAAATGTCATCCAAGCCGGCTGATTTTCCATTTTTAGTCTGCTTGATAGCCTTCTCCAGTTCTGCCATAGTGAATAGTATTGTAAGATCGTTACTTTCCTCTTAAAATCCTCTTAGATGTCTGGGCACTTTGTGCTTATAGATGGGCTTCCCGTTCATCAAAAGCTGATGAGCTATTTGGTTGGCAGTGATGTTGTAATGTACAGAGGTCTTTGTCGGATCATTGCTTAAACGCCTTAAAAGTCTCCAAGCCTTATGGCTGTCTCTTCTCAGATCCAGGTCTTCTACAGTTCTAACCCAATGATCCCGTTTTGTTTCTCTAATGGCGGAGATGAGTCTGTTCCCAGCTTCTACTGTTGATTCGCCGAAAGGGTTTTCTTCAAATTCCTTTCTGTATTCTGTTAGTAGGGTAACTTCGTCTGATGTGAGACCAGGGATGAATGAAGTCCGGCAGCCATGAGGTATAGACCTTCTGGAGCACTTTTTTACAGTTGTGGTGAAGATGTCGTAGGATGCTGGTGTAGGTTCTAAATAAGACACTTCGTTGTCCAAGATATCTGCAAATTTTGACCAGTCAGCTTTCTTGAAGTTGTACCTCCTGCGGAAAGGTATTTTCTGAGGTCTGACAGCAGCAAATATTTGGCACATTATTGGCCGATGCTGTGTATTAGGTATTGGAGAGCAGACAGATTTTACACAAAGTTCGCTGATTTTGTTACTACTGAAAATGAGGTCAGGGTTGTAACCTCGTTTCCATCTACCACTATTGAATGATGCAGGCTGTTTTCCATCATGGATCAGGGTAAGGTGATTTATTTCTGCCCATTCTTGCACTGCTATTCCATTCTCATCTTCATGATCGTAACCCCATGCACAGCTTTGGCTGTTAAAATCGCCAATCACAATCTGTGTACTTTTATATTGGAAATTGGATGGTTTGGTGATGATGAAATCAGTGCCAGGTGGTTTATAAAGAGATGAAATCGTCCAGTTGGCTGTTTCTAGGGTAAGAACTTCAATGTTATTTTCCTCCGTGAGTGCCGTGGAGAGGACTTGAACATTTGGATGGACAAATATGGCACTTCCATACTTATCATGAGGTCTTTCTATTGCAAGGACCATTCCCTTTACTTTTGGTCTGTGCATATTATAGCTTCTATGTGTCTCCTGTATGCATAGCACATGGCATCCATGCTGGATACAAAGGTTTTGCAGTAGTTCTTCTTTGGCGGATGATATGCCCTATTTGCAAAGATAATTGCTAACTGTGGCCCTGAAAAGGACTCGGTTGATGTTTCTGGTGTGAAAGGATCAGCCGTCAGAGAATGTTGATTAATTCTCTGCCGTTGCCCAGGGTACGCCCGATTGCTTTTCTTATCATTCATCATCATCATCAACGCAATCTTGGGGGAGGCTCCTTTCGTGTAATAAGTAATGACAACATTGCTATAACATCACAAAAAATATTTGGTTAATTTTTACATTACGACTTCATGTATAGCCTCCTGCCACGTCGATAACATGTTTCCAAATCCTTGGAAGACGATGCACTCTATCTGCACTACCATTTCTGGATATCTCTCTCACTGATCGATCTAGAGCTCTCTGGATGTCAACTCTTGATTGAAATCAAATGCCTCGTAGAGGTTCTTTGATCTTTGAGAATAAGTTGTAATCTCAAGGGCTCATGTCAGGTGAATTTAGTGGGTGTTCAAGTACTTAGTTAGTATTTCCCAGTTCCACAAATTCCCCACTGTTGCGGCTACATGGCACCGAGCATTGTCATGTAAGACAATAGGACTCCCAATGGCCTGAGATCGTTTACAACGCCATGCTGGGCGCAAATGATGTTCCAAGTTATGCAAGTAGTAGTCTGCATTTACTTTTATACTATGAGGTACAGTATGTTCCAAGATTATGCCTTCATAATCATCGTCGTCGTCGGCCGATACTCGTATCCGAGTTTACGCTTCTCGCCCGAAGTTCCATAATCTTTAGTCCAGACAATGAAGATGGCGTTGATGGCTTATCAGGCCAATTCTCGCATAGAACATGCGACCACATATGTTGCATCCGATGTAGGGTGGAGGACGTGGTAGTATTTGACGTATCTTCTTCCTCTGGCGAATTTCCTTTTCCTGTCTACGACGTTCCTGCTCAAACTGTGCAACTGCAGCTGAGATGGTAGCACGCCAGCGAGGGCGATCCAGTGCAAGAGTATGCCAAGTATTTGGGTTTATCTCTACTCTCCTCATGGTCTGCTTGAGTTGGTCTTTATATCGTTTTAAAGGAGCACCACATGGCCTCTTGCCAGTGTTGAGTTCACTATACAGGATTTGCCGAGGTAGTCTGCTGTCACTCATACGATGGATATGGCCTGCCCATCTAAGCCGATGACTAACAATGGAGGCTTCAATACTGTTTATCATTGCTTTCTCAAGGTCTGCTATATTAGTTACATAGTCATCCCATTTGATGTTCATGATTGATCTAAGTTTTTGTTCTAGTTTCTTGATGTCCCGGGGATATAGGGTCCAGGTTTCACATCCGTAGAGTAGCGTAGAAATAACAACAGCTTGGTACACCAATACTTTCGTGCAGATACTTAGATCTTTGTTCAGAAACACACGATGTGAGAGACGTCCAAAAGCCACATGGGCAGCTTGAATTCTGTTTTCCACATCCTTCTCAGGGGTACAGTTCGCTGCTAGAATACTACCAAGGTACGAGAAGTGTTCCACCTTTTCCAGAGCTGAGCCAGATATGTTGATATCAAAATCTGGGGGGATGGTTCCAGGAGCAGGCTGAGTTAGCACTTTGGTTTTCTGAATGTTGACAGTCAGGCCAAAATGTTCATAAGCTCTGTTGAAACAGTTGGCAGACTGCTGAAGCTCTTCTGGTGTGTGGGCTGGAGAAGCATTGTCATCTGCATATTGCAAGTGTGGAATAAAGATGTCCCACAAAAAAGCAAGGAAGTGTTATACAGAAGCTACTATATCCCGATACTGACCTATGCTTCAGAAACGTGGACAATGAAGAAAAGAGACATTAGCAGAATACAGGCAGGTGAAATGAAGTTCCTGCGAAGTAGGATCGGAGTAACAAGAAGAGACAGGTTGAGGAATGAAAAGGTCAGGGAAATGGTGAAAGAGGAGCCCTTGCAAGGTAGGATTGAGACGTCAATACTGAGGTGGTATGGACACTTAAAGAGAATGGATGAGAAGAGGATTCCCAAGAGGATACATGAGATGCAGATGCAGAAGAAACAACCAAGGGGAAGACCAAGAGATAGATGGCTGAAAGGAGTGGAGGAATGTGTCAACAAGAGAGGCGAGGACTGGACCAGAGTGACAGCGGAGAGGTGGTGGGAAGAAAGGACTAAGTGGCGAGGCTTATGTTCCAAACAGACCCAGCCTGGGGCTGGAAACTGTACAAGATGATGATGATGATATTGCAATTCTGTGACCCGAGTGGAATAGGTTAATCTTTTCGAACGGAGTCTGGCCTGGTTGAAGAGCCCCCCATCATATCGATATTTAATTTTCACACCTGAGTTGTTTTCAGGCGATGTCTCATAAAGCATAGCTGCCAGGTACAGGGCAAAAAGTGTAGGTGCAAGTACACATCCTTGCTTGAGTCCATTTGTAATTGGAAATTCCTCTGCGATATCATTCTGATATAATACCTGACCAACCATGCCATCATGGAGAGCTTGGATCAAACTAACAAAATGTTCGGGGCATCCAAAGCGCCTCAAAACCATCCACATAGCGCTACGTGGAACCATATCAAAGGCCTTTTCAAGGTCATAGAACACTAAGAACAGAGGTGTCATTTGTTCCCTGCACTTCTCTTGGAGTTGTCTTGCGCAAAAGATCATGTCGATTGTACCACGAGAGGCCCGAAATCCACACTGAGATTCAGGTAGTAACTTCTCCGAAACAACCTGAAGTCGATTTAGTAACATTCGAGCAAATATTTTTCCAGCTATGGCAAGCAGGGAAATTCCACGGTAGTTGCCACAGATGCCGCGATCACCTTTCTTCAAGATTGTAACTATTCTGGAGTTTTTCAGGTTAGCAGGAACATTTTTGGTTTCCCAAATTAGAAGAATGAGATAGAAAAGCCTGGTTTTTAGAGGTAAGCCTCCACATTGAATAAGTTCAAGGGGAATGTTGTCTGATCCTGGAGCCTTACCTGTTTTCATTCTGCTGGGGGCTTTGATAAACTCTTTAAAGTTTGGAGGAGTGTCCATCCAGGGTTGGGGAATATGTTGAGGGACATGCTGAAGAAAATCGTCAGCAGCAGCAGAACTGTGGTTCAAGAGTGAGCAGAAGTGCTCCTTCCATCTTTTCAAGATGTCCTGGCTGTGTGTAAGAATGGTGGAATTATCAACAGCTTTCAAGGTTCCTGATGATGACCAGACCGGTCCATACAGCTCTTTCAGTCCAGCGTAGAAGTTGCGTAAGTCCCTGCTATCTGAGAATTTCTGAAGTTCCTTAGCTTTTTGCTCCCAGCCGTTGTTCTTTATTTCCCTGATTTCAGACTGACACTTCCGTTTTAGTTCTTGAAAACGCAATTTCTTCTCTCTGGAGGATGGATCTTGAGAAACAGATAGATAGGCATCCCGTTTAGCTTTGATGAGGTTCAAGATTTCCTCATTATTATTTTCAAACCAGTCTTGTTTCTTCCTTTCCTCATAGCCAATGACTTTCTGTGCAGACTCTGTAATGATATTTTGAAGTGTGGTCCATTCACATTCTACATCCTTTGTATTGATTGGATTATGAGTTAGTTGTTCTAGAACAGAGGTTTGGTATTCTGTGGCAACACTATCAAGTTGAAGCTTGGAGGTGTTGAACTTCTTCCTTGTTTGATTCATGAAATGGGTATGTGGCTTTTTATGGATAGAAATCCTGAATCTACTAATTAGAAGTTTATGGTCTGTCCAGCAGTCGTCGATATTTCGGGCTGTTTTCGTGATCAGGACATCACTCTTGTCGCACTGTCGGGTAATGACATAATCAATCATATGCCAATGTTTTGAGCGTGGGTGCATCCATGTAGTCTTGAAGCGATTTGGCAGTTGGAACTGGGTATTGGTGATTAAGAGCTCATGCTCAGAACACAGTCCAAGAAGTAACAGACCATTAGCATTGCAGTTCCCAATTCCATGTTTACCCATGACTTTTCCCCATAAGAGGCTGTCCCTCCCCACTCTGGCGTTGAAATCTCCTAGTAGTGCAAGCTCGTCTGTAGCAGGCACCTTAGTGAGGACTGTGTTCAGTTGGTTGTAGAAGGGGTTCTTAGAATCCTCGTCATCCGTAAGAGTAGAGGCATATGAAGAGATGAGAGTAATGAAGCTGCCTCCTTCAAGAGGTATGCGGAGAGTCATGAGTCTTTCATTTACTGCAGTGGGAACAAGTCGATGATCATTCACCAATTTGGTCTTTACTACAAAACCCACACCATGGATGCGTCGTTCATTTTCCTTCTTTCCTTTCCAGAAGATGGTGTATCCTGATGAAGCCTCAATGATTTTTCCCTCTCCCGCGAATCTGGTTTCACTCAGGGCAACGACATTAAAGTTAAGTCTGTTCAGCTCATGGCTGATGAGAGCTGTTCTCCTTTCTGGTCTGTTATCGTTGTCTAATAATGTCCTGACGTTCCATGCACCAATAGTAATGAACTTAGTTATCTTTCTTTCTTTCTTTCTTGATTTCGACCGCAAGTTGGGGTAACCCTCTGAGTGCGGTTTCCCAGACAGGTTATGGAAGTGACTACCGATGTTTAGCCCACATTTTCTAGGGCCTTCCCCATTCAGGGTGGGCAGTGGTATTCCTAAATAAGCCTGCCCAGTCACAGATGCAGGACAGGATCCCTGAGTAGTCACAGGTCTCAGGAAGGCGACCATCACACATCTGCCGCCAACGTGCAGGTCCAGACTAGAAGCCTCCAGTTTACCCAAACCTGCTTCCGTCATCCTTATCCCATCGCCGTTGGGCTTGTAGAGAAACAGCCGGAGAGAATGCCATAGGGATGAATTTGTTTAAGGTGGATCTCAACTTGCCAGGGAGTGACCCACACACTATGGTCCTAGAGCCATTCACTGCGGCACATAGAGCATGAGACATGCAGTTTCCAGCTCCAGAACTGCAATGGAATGCCGCAGACTCAAAAGATGATTGAGTTCCGCCTTTACAGCCAATCCATCTGGCATGACCTCTTCCACCTCCACAGCCGTTGGGAACATAAGAATAAAAGGTTCCTCCTCCGTCTGCTTTGCTGTTGGGTCGCAACACATTGGCTTTCAGGGCATTTCCTCCACTGGGGGGCTAACACCCAATCCTAAGAAGGCTCCTCCGCCCGAAGCCGTTGGCCTACCTTAGGGAGTTGAGTTATTTACCGCCGCTCAACACTCGGCGTTAGCCGTTTTTATAAACTGGTTGCCAACCCAGCTAACCCTCCTCCTTTCTCATTCCGGACTTGGGAACGGACAACACAATAATCATCAGTTTCGAAGGATCCTGCAATGCTCGACATCTTTTTGGGTGTGGTGAATCTGTATGTCGCTATTTGCTTGATTGTCGTTTCAGCTCAGGTTTATACGAACGTACCCATGTCTCACCCATTGTGATAACGTGACAAAGAAAGGCCTCGGTGGTGTAGTTGGTAGCATGCTGAACTGCTGTGCCCGAGATAGCGGGTTCAAACCCAGTCGAAGTCGTCGGATAAAAATCCTTCAGTATGCCTTCCTTCGGAGGGGAAGTAAATCCAACGGTCCCATGTCATAGATTTATGGCATGTAATAGATCCTTCCACAGACTAAACTTGTGTGGAGCTAAATTTCTAGGTTAGATTTTGTTGGAACGCTCTATCAAAGTTCCAACGTTTACCACTAGGTATCATTGACATCTGGTAGCGAAAGTTGGAACTACTTGAAATTGAACGGAATATGTAGCTCACCCTCTGGGTGTCCATTGGAAGCAGCTACAGACTCTGGCGAGCCGATTATTTCCTTGGACATTCCTGGCACTGAAAGCCATACGATAAATAAATTTTAAAAAACCTTCATATTCATAATGCCCCCATTCGCTGCCACCAACCAATTTCAGTTAGAGTGTGTGGTAATAATAATATCGTATGGCCTCGGGTGCCTGGTGCAAGCTTTGCTATTTGACACCCAGAGGGTAGCTTGCATGTCGAATTTCGTAGTACCTTGACTATGAAAGTCAAGGAGGTTAGATGTTAGATATCTAATCTCCTTGAATACAATAGCGCTTTCTAGTAGAGAAATGAGGAACTTTGTGCTGGCGGAAACTCCCGAGATTAATTTTGCCATTATGAACTCGGCTTACTGAATTCAAATGGGTTCTTTGACATGCCATCATCGTATGACATGCGTATCGTATTTTTGCCGCCTTTCAAAAATCACTTACCACGGTCAGGGGCGAACCTGCAATCTTGGGGTTAGTAGACCGACACGCTATCCACTCACCCACCGTGGCAAGAGTGTGTGGTACCCAGTGGGTACAAACTTTTCACATCTTCAGCATTTTTCTTAAAATATGATGGACAGACGATGCTGCAATACCAAATTCCTTGGAAATCTCCACACATGCCCAGCGCCTGTCTTTTTCCAATAATGCCCCTTACAGCCTGAACATGGAGACCATCCGTTCCAGCAACGGGTCTACCAGCACGTGCTCTGTGTTGACTTTCCTCTCATCCTTGACAGAAGGCTTCCACCCATCTTGCAATAGTTCCATAAGGTGGACTTCTCTTCTGCAAGTTTCTTGCAATGCTCTAAAGCCCTGAGTTGCACTTCTTCCTCTTGCAACTGGGATTTTTATGAAGCACCTTTGTTCATAATCTACTGAACATCTTTTTAGGACGGTATTAGTTACTGAATGTGAGAAACAGTTAATGTATTCACAAATATCAGCTATTTTGAGACTTTCAATATTACAGATTTATACAACAAAGACTGCTCTACAATATACTACAAGATTACAACTGTCACCTCTAGGATAGCTGATTGACAACAATGTTTTCATTACTTATCGAATGCCTTAGTATATTCTTATTTTAAATGCCTGTTTTAAATTAGTTATTACTATGCAACTCAACATACAGTGTATGTTATAAATTAATGTTGTAGTGTGAGGATTGACCTTGACCACATTGTGGTGGTGTGGCTAGTATTCTTGGCTGTCACCCATGAGGCTTAGTTTCGATTAACGGCTCTACCAAGAAATTTAATTCTCGTCGAGGACTCAAATAAGGTATACACAGCCATCCTGGAAGGGGTTTTCCACAGTTTCCCCTTTCGACTCCCAAGTAAATGCTGGGATAGATCTTAAAGCCAAAATGGCTCCTCCCTAAATCTAACCTTAATTACAAATATACACACCTCTACAAATAATATAACAGCACAGGTTATCAGGTAAATTCTACACACACCCATGTACATGAGACCAATGACCACATTGTCCAAGCCCTTGAATGAAACGAGGCTCGAGGAGGGACAATACTACTTGTTGGACAATAGATGTCACACTGGTTTTCCAGGGAATGCACTCCTATAGTGCGTCTCTACCTTAAGAGACAGTACGCATTAAATGGAGCGCGCTGATGCCAGATCTGCTGCATATACAAAGTTCTGTAATGCCGGGCACATGATGTATCATAACTCGTATACAGGCGTGCTTTTATTCAAAACTCGGGAAATTTCCTAAATATTTGTTTGTTGTATAATTGTACCTCATGCCTTGAAGCGAAAGACGGTACAATATTTAGATTATGATACACCGAAGCTCAGAGCGCGATTTTAATGCACACATTATAATAATTTACAATTTTCAATTATTCAATTATTCATGAATATGATAAGGCCTCTTTCTCGAATATCATAGGTTATAATAAATTATAACATATAATAATAATATACTGTATTGTGGTCCACGTAATTTACCCAATTTTGTGTGGTCAAGTGGGGGTATGCAGCCGAAATTAAATTATTCATTTTTTGTTTCTTGAACGAGACGTTCAATTTTATATAGTTCTTCACTTACGCCCATACCATTTTGATGGGATTAAGTTCACTGTGGTATGGTGGTGTGGTAAGGTGACAAGCAAGAACATATTTCTCTGCTGTGATAGCCTACATTGTCTATTACTAGGCTAGATCCTTCGGGAACATTGAGCAACAATATTGCTCGGCGAGCCACTTTTCATATACTTCACCTGTCATTTTGTCGTGTGTGTCTACCGTGTTCTTTTTGGCACAGAAACTTTAACTCTGCACCATTAACGAACCCTTGATAATTTCCGGGACGAACAAAGGCAAACTACGGAAACCACTTCGAGGATGGCTGAGGTAGGAATCGAACCCGCCTCTTCTCAGTTTTGTCTCATGGAGTTGAGTACACCCCGTTCCAGCCCTCAGACCAGAATTACATTTCTTGGCAGAGCTGGGATTCAAACCCGGGCCTCCACAGTGACGGCCAAGAACGCAACGAGGCGGACAATTTATAAAGAACACAAAATCCACTTCATTTCTTAGTTTTACTTCACATCATCACCTACCCTCCTTCAAACGTAGTCGGGGGAGATAACCTGCGGGCCACGTTAGTAAACAAAGTTCCAGTGCGTCAGTGCTGAGCGGGAGGACTAAGCGAAGTGCTATAACTTATGAATGCTACCTAATATTGAGCTTTGGTTTGTTTTAAAAACTATTTCAGACATTAATGAACATTTCTTCTCGCTTAGTCACCAACGTAAAGTCAACAGCAAAAAACTTTCTCGCTAGCTAACTTTTATGTGACACCATCCCAGATTTTTCAAGTAACATTTAAGAAAAAAAATCATAACTTTCTTATTATGAAAATAATTACTACCCTGAGAAGTAGGGTATCTTCTACCAACATCAGGCAATCTAAAAATAAATTCTTGATCTGTTGCGATCATTAGTTCATTATCTATGGCGTGATAAGTTTTATAAATGCAAAAATATAGATTCACGCTAAAATATCGTAATTGTGAAAATTGGGCCATGTGTTAATTATTTATGGCTTTTATTTTTACACCATCATAAAGAGCGGGAAATTCTCTATAATACCGCGCAAACATTTTCTTAGATTTGTCACTTTCAATTATTGGGAAATGGCAACATCGCCGGGGTAGAAGAGGACGAAGCTAATTGCAGGACATAGGAGTGCGAGTGAGAGGCAAATACTACATTTAATTCCATACTGTCTTTTAAGGTTGAGACGCTCTATAGTATCAAGTCACTTATTGGAAAGAAATTGGTCAGGATTGCAGGTGGGATCTCGGTACAGTATTTATAAAGAATTTCAGTCAGAAATATGGCATTCATTAAAGAGAACCTCTACGTATATTTATTTGCTATACCGGTACAGTGTCTCAAAGAAATGAGGCAATGTCCACTGTATTGTTTTGTGTTTTTTCGATAGGAATAGACCATCATATGCATAACAGTGAATTATGGAATGATAAAGAACATCATTGACATTACTTACCAATTCTAGGTATGGATAAGGAATGATTTAATTTAATTAAACTGATAATGCTTGGCTCTCAAGGCTTCAAAAATCCATGTTGATAATAAATCTACAGACAGGCCCTATAAAATATATATTCTTTATTCGCCAATAACTTAGGCAGAACTTTAAATTAAGTATTCATTTGCAGGGAGAAAGTGTAACTGTGTCGCGTAATGCTTGGCTGTGACCTTATCAGCGCACGTAGATTAAACGTTTTGTTTGTGAAACAAAATGGCAGATACAACATTGTCATTCAAATAGTCTTGCGCATAATAGTTCGCGGCTGGGAGCGATCAGTTTAGTTCGCAGCTCCTTAACGAACTAGTTCGCTCTTTTAGTTCATTAGCTCCCATCTCGAAGACAGATCGTTCGCTCGCCTTGCTACTGCCACTGCACGCGCTCTTTGTTTGTTATAGCAGTCTGTCACCACTGATGACTCGTCACCAGTGATTGCTCATTCACATTGCTCTCGTTTCAAGCAATATTGTAGACTACTGTAACAGTTACGATGCTCGCTGCACGTGCAGTTCGTGTATTAGATATTGACATGTTGCGTGTGTAGTAATGTGTTTTACATTTTGATATTCGAAGATAAAAAATACAAAAATTTGAGTATTGAAACATCAGTGAAATTCCTTATTCCTTCCTTATTTCCTTTTATTCCTTGTAGGAACATAGGGTAACTACAAACTTCTTCCATCTCACTCTATTGTTGGCCACCCTTTTAATTAGGGTTCATATCTTTCCTTCTGAGAAAACTTCTCTGTCTATTGTTTAAAAAGCCAAAAGTCGTCATTTGTTTATCATTAGTGAAATACCGGTACCGTACCTAAAAGAATAACAGTATGGACGATGTGTTCGTAGAAGCATACACTTATTATTCTCTTTATTTTTTTTTCTCGCGTGGGGTCGATAACCTAGATGTTAGGCCCCTCAAAACAACAATTATCGTCATTTTTCGCGTATATCGATCGGCGCGTCACCATCCGATTCCATTTCCTACTTGTCACTAGGTGATGATAAGACGTAACCCCCCCCCCCCCCCCCGCAATTTTCGTTTCATTTCTTACTTGCTTCGTGATATCCATTATTTGGCTGCTCTGAAACCGTTGAGTACATTATCTTTATGGCATGAATGGGAGGAATAGGTTTTTTAGTTCAGAGCTTTTGTCCATAGAAGTTAGCTTTTCTTTGAGAATCATCGTCATAATGTTCATTTCTTAAAAACAGGTAAAAGTAGTTGTATCACCATGTATCGAGAAAAATAAATATCAACCAGTTCAATAAAATGGTAAAGTTAATCCAGTTCGCCGATTTTCTAAATAATTGGACATATTTTCAAATAATCCAAAATGACAAAGTTAAATAAAACTGTGGAATTATCCCCACATCTAAATCAGTTAACTATCAGGAACTTCAATTTATGAACCACCACTGATTACATTACAAATATAAGGTAGTTATTACCTATTAGCGTGTTAGCACTAGTAGTGTGTTATACTGTTATATTATTATAAACCAACATTGAACAATCGCCGCGCCAAAACTTGACAATCTTGCCCTAACAATAGATACACTCAATCAACTGAACTGACTGAACGAAAGAAAGCGCATATGATTGTGCAATGAGTGGTGACGTGACGAGCTACGGCGGTCCCGCGCTCTCGCAAGTCGGTCAGCGGAAAAAGATCGAACGAACTAACAAGCGAGGGATCTGGGAACTAGTTCGGTAGTTCGTCTTTGGGACCCGCTCTTCCGAACTAGTTCGTTCGAGAACTACACAAGACTACATTCAAACATCACACGACAGTTTTTGATGCTTGATCGTAGTGGATTCAGTGTTCCTGGCTTTTGCACAATAAACATCCTTTAAGGTCCCGCATACATAGAAGTTAAAAGGTGTTAGGGCTGGAGACCTGGGTACTTGACAGCATCTCTCTGACATATCCATTCTCTGGGAAGAGTTTTATCAAGATATGCTCCGATTTTGATGGTAATACGCTGAGGGGCACCATCTCGTTACAGATAAAACCTTGTCCCCATATAACTCTCACGTGGCAATTACAATTGATCTCTGAATGCTTAGATCATAGGCTTTTGCGGTTGGTGTCTAGTTTATTAACTAGGTTTTCAAGATGGGGCCGCATCATGTGTTGGTGATTGTTTCTCAATGTTTATCGAGATACAACTGTGCCTTCAAAAGAGAATTTTTGTTGTCAGCACAGAACGTCCTTTGGGCACATCATTAACAGTAGTTGGCTTTGAATCTGTCCTGAATATACGTAGTTACCTGATAGTGATATTACAACATTTCAGTCGTTCAACACAATATAATCCCAATTACTGGGACTTGCTAAATATAATCTGAAAAAAATTGCATGTTATTAAAATACTAGCAGGTACCCGCGGCTTCGCCCGCGTTCAAGACAATGGGGACGATGCATTATTGCTGATAATTGGTCTATTCTATTACAGCAATCGTGGCTACAGGTGGGTCTATTTTAATTCTGAATACTGATACATACAGTATATTGATATGAGCAGCAAAGGGGGAATTTTATAGAGTTGTGAAAGTCTGCAGGGTTCGATGTTACATTATGCTAACACATTTTAAAATTACGTCTTCTGCTGAGACATAATGATTTTGTTGTCCGGATGCTCGCGAGCACGCCACCTACTGTTGCCCATGGGAAAAAATGGTTTTGTCTAAATGTACACGTGCTATTGTTAAGTGAGTGTCATTGCGCTTTGTTAAAGAAATTGCGAATATTGTTTGAAGAGGGAACTGCACTCTTGCTCACTGGAATGGCAAATCTATCGGAATATGGGGAATTAAAAGTATTCTTCCTTAAGCTATTCTGGATGTAATTTTGCCATACTTATTGATGATTTGAACGTCAACATATCGCTATTAATAGACCTATAGTTAAATATCTCTCAACTTGGCCGCTGATGTACAGTACATTATGCAGTCTCTTCCAGTGTTACATCCCAGGGATTGAAATTCTCCAAAAACACTTTTGCCTCACATGCCTCTCTAAGTAATTAAAATTGCCGATTGTAGTTGTTTGAGTCTTCAATTTTTTTACAGGTTTGATGCAGCCCCCGATGTCTCCCTCTCCTGAGCTAATCGTTTCATCTCTACATAGCTACTACACCCTACATCCGAGGCAATCCCCTTAACCCTGGTTTACCCCTACAGTTTTTGTCCTCGACCCTCCCATCCATATCTAAGCTTGCTATTGCTGGGTGTCTTAATTTGTGTCCTACCCTCCTATCTCTTCTCTTCATTAGCAGTCGCCAGAAACATCTGTCCTCTCCCACTCGTCTTAATACCTCTTCATTTGTTACCCTATCTACACATCTGATCATCATTCTCCTGTAACACCACATTTCAAACGCTTCAATTCTCCTCTTTTCTGCTGCACCATTAGTCCATTAGTCCAAATCAGCAACTTTTCTAGGTTTAAGCCGTGCCTTGTGCGGGGATTCAATGGCCGTGAAAGACAAAATACCAACTTTATTGAAATAAGTTTGCCCAATTCCTCAGTAAGAATAATTAAGAAAACATAATAATTTAATGTGACAGCCATACGACACATCCGTCTGTGATTATGGGTTGCTGATCATGGTAAAAAACGAAAAAGAGCAGATCAATATTGGCAAACAGAAATACACAGTTATCAAAAAACAAATTTAAAAAGAAAATGGAAGCATACCGTGCAAAATAGAAAGCATCTTGACATTGTAAATTAGCGTAAAGATAGGAAAGCTCGCTTACAATAACCAGCTCAAAGAGTATAAAATTAGACTCAAAATCACGATCGTATCCGACCCCAAAAACCACCTCTATAAATAAAATATATCTCATTTTACGCGTATCAATGCGAGGAGCAATGTTCGTAGTTTCCACTTCTATGATGTGGGAACCGAACCACGCGTTTTAAGGCCTTAAAACGAACGGTTTTCGAGATATTGCCAGAAAACTATCCCCGATCTGCGAAATTTCAGCGGTTGCCATAGTAACGTTGATCTGTTTCTTCGAGGAAACACAGTTATTTGGGAATATCTCCGAAACCGTTCATTTTAGGAACTTAAAAAGTGTGTTTCGGGGACTCTACAGGACCTCCGAGTATTGTTTCTCGTATCTGGCGGCTTAAAATGAGCTAAATCCGATCTTTGTACCGACTGTCCTTGCTCAGTGCCAAAGGGCCGAAAAAGGTCACTTACAAATTGAATTTTCAAAAACCGTTTCTTAGTGAGCCTCTACATACACGGATCAACCAACATGCAAAATTTCAGATTTCTAGGTCTATTGGTTTGAGCCCTGCGTTGATGAGTCAATTTTGGATGCTCAGTGCCAAAGGTCCGAAAAAAGTCACTTACAAATTACATTTTCAAAAACCGTTTCTTAGTGAGCCTCTACATACTCGGATCAACCAACATGCAAAATTTCAGCTTTCTAGGTCTAGTGGTTTGAGCCCTGGGTTGATGAGTCAATTTTGGATTATATATAATAAATGAGACTTTCCAAGTCGATTTGCTCGTAGAAATATGGAATATAGCTCATTCTGCGCGTATCAATGCGAGGAGCAATGTTCGTAGTTTCCACTTCCAGGAAGTGGGAACCGAATCACGCGTTTTAAGGCCCTAAAACGAACGGTTTTCGAGATATTGCCAGAAAACTATCCCCGGTCTGCGAAATTTCAGAGGTTGCCATAGTAACGTTGATCTGTTTCTTCGAGGAAACACAGTTATTTGGGAATATCTCCGAAACCGTTCATTTTAGGAACTTAAAAAGTGTGTTTCGGGTTCCCTACAGGACCTCCGAGTATTGTTTCTCGTATCTGGCGGCTTAAAACGAGCTAAATCCGATCTTTGTACCAACTGTCCTTGCTCAGTGCCCAAGGGCCGAAAAAGGTCACTTACTTTCAAAAACCGTTTCTTAGTGAGCCTCTACATACTCGGATCAACCAACATGCAAAATTTCAGCTTTCTAGGTCTAATGGTTTGAGCCCTGCGTTGATGAGTCAATTTTGGATGCTCAGTGCCAAAGGTCCGAAAAAAGTCACTTACAAAGTAAATTTTCAAAAACCGTTTCTTAGTGAGCCTCTACATACTCGGATCAACCAACATGCAAAATTTCAGCTTTCTAGGTCTTGTGGTTTGAGCCCTGCGATGATGAGTCAATTTTGGATTATATATATTAGATACACTCACCGGCAAAAATACGCAACACTTGTATTTTTTAATTATTCTCATAATTTAATGCATTGAAATTATTCTTATGTAAAAATTATTCATAATTAATTGTTTTCTAAACAATTGAAAACCACTTCACGTACAAAAAATGTTTCAAATAAAAAATCTGTATTATTTTCTAGAATAAGAAAAAAAAGTGAAAATATCTTAAATTTTGTGTAAATTACAAAGTTGTTTAAATACTGTATGTTAATCTGAGTTCCAAAATTTATCATTACAGAATTAATTCATTTCTTTAGGTACTGACACAAGAACTGAACACTTAAAAACGGGTATTTCCACCTCTAGCACAAATCACCTTGCGTAACCTCTCTGCCATACTTGTGATGATATGTGAAATGCTTTCCTGTGGGATGCGTTCCCCCTCCTCATGCAGAATCACCCGAAGTTGCTGGAGAGTCTCAGGAGCACGTTGCCAAATATTTCTGGCCATCATATCCCAAACATGTTCAATTGGATTGAGGTCAGGGTTCCTAGCTGGCCAGTCCAGTGCGTAGATTCCAACCACATGCAGATACTGCTGGACACATCGGGCAGTGTGTGCTCTTGTGTTGTCGTGCATCAGGCGAAATTCATCCCCGACGAATGGAGCATATGGTGTAACTTGGTTTTCGAGGACTTCCATGATATACCGGTGAGCTGTGAGAGTCCCATTCTCAATTACGTAAAGTTCAGTCCTGGCACCCACATTGACCCCGGCCCAGGCCATGACAGAACCCCCATCGAATGCAATCCTGGAGGAAAAAGGTACAGGAGAAAACCTTTCTCCAACCCTCCTCCACACTCTTTCTCTTCCGTCAGGCGACCTGAGACCGAATCTCTTCTCGTCTGTGAAGAGAACGGCTTGCCATTGCTGTTGTGTCCATTGCTGATGGAGGCGAGCGAAGTGAAGACGTGCCCTGCGATGTTGAGGTTCCAATCTGGGGCCGGTAGCAGGTCTTCTGGAGAAGATTTCTACACCTCTTAATCTTCTCCTTACTGTCCTCTCACTGACATTCACAACTGTCGCACTGTCCTCTCACTGACATTCACACCTGTCGCCTTCTGAAGCCGATTTCTCACTTCTACAGCTGTGGTGTGTCGGTCCCTCAGAACTTGGAGGCGCAGATACTGGTCGTCTGTCTGATGTTGCCCTTCTGCGGCCTGATCCACACTTCCTGGAGTATGTTCCAAGTTCCCTAAACCGTTGGTATGTCCTTTGGATGGTCGGTTGACTGTCTTGCAACGTATCGCATGCTTCTTCCATCTTCAATCAAGGCTACAGCTCTAGCAGCTTCTTTGCGTGTAAGAACTATGTTTCCTTTGCAAGAAGAACTTGAAAACTGATGAGAAATCATTTGAAAAATACATTTTATCAAACAAAGCAAATTTGATTTGTAGGGATGAGACTTATCACCCAAGCACTTTAAGTTTATTGCAGGAAATGAACTAATGGAAATGGAGGCGTACCGTCTGCCTGGGGTAGATAGCGAACTGGGCTGTCATAAATCAAACTTTATATCGATAATTTAAAGGAAATGGATGGTAAACAAACACTCTGAACAGAGAAAGGTCTGATAATAGTTTAAAGTGACATAATTGAGACAGAATGCAGCTAATAAGCAAGTTTTTATTTTAAAAATCAAGTGTTGCGTTTTTTTTGCCGGTGAGTGTATATGAATCTGTCATTGCAAAAAGGTCATTATAACAGAACATGTTATTATAGACAGTGATCAATCTTCAAGGTCATTTTATGTTGGGTTCAACCGGGAACCATGTGCGTCAAATGACGTTGTTATTCGAAACACAGGACAGAAACGTGGGCAATTAATTTGTACCTGAGAATTTGTGACACATTGCATGTTCTTTTTATTAGTTTTTAACCAGTGTTTTTAATAATTTGAGTGTACTTTGTGCTATTATTGAGAGCTTCGAAGTTACTTATGTTTGATGCGTCCAAAATATAGTATCATTGGCTGATGAAGGGACCAAACAGGCCGTGAAACATGTACCCATAAGAGTGTGGTAAAATTAAAGGTATTGAATAGGCGGAAATTGAAAAAGTCTTATTCTTCGAAAGGTCATGAGTCAATCTTTTAATGTAAATGAGTTATACATTGATACTGCTTGGTATCGGGTAACCAGATCTGTCTATGCAAGAAGGTCAGGTGCAAACAATTAACCGTAGGTATCCTCCCTATATTATTCTGCTAAGGTCCCATTACGGTTTTGTACCGTAAATAAGATCCTGTACCAACCTACACATATGGGGTACCTACAGGTTCCGCATAACCCCATGTGTGCCCGAAACACACTCACTTCCTCTTTAAATGCCTCACAATTAAATAAATACCTTAAAAAATGTACATTTACAATGGGAGCACCGTAACCTGGTGAGCCTGCCGCTAGAGCACAGGGCAGCGCGGCGTACTGCTAGCTGAGGAGTCTCTCAGCAGATGGCTCTAGTGTGGTCTCGCCAAGACTTTCTCTAGGGTTCAATCCTTTGCAAATGTAAAAATTGCTGTAGAAGAAACTCCCGAGCAAACAATAACCGATGAATTCGTTGTAACATCGAATATTGTCTACAAAGAGGTGGTTGGTTGGTTCCTCAGTTTAGGGGCTGCGACAACGCAGTCATGTAGCCCCGTGTACTTTGTACAAAGAGGTGCTGTGACAAGTACAAAACACGGTTCTATATAATTATTTGTGTTCTTCTCATGTATGTATGCTGTTTAACAACAATAAATACATTTCTTTAATATTTAAAACTTCGTTCTCCCACATTCTTCCCTACTACCCCATAAACCTACATTCACGTTGCAAAAGCTTGCATGGGCCCACTAGTCTCAATAATTGTTGTTGTTTGAGTCTTCAGTCTTTTGACTGGTTTGATGCAGCTTTCCATGTCTCCCTGTCCTGAGCTAATCGTTTCATCTCTACATAGCTACCACACCCTACATCTGAGGTAATCTGTTTAACATATTCTAACCTTCGTCTACCCCTACAGTTCTTGTTCTCGACCTTTCCTTCCATAACTAAGCTTGCTATTCCTGGGTGTCTTAGTATGTGTCCTACCAACCTATCTCTTCTCTTCAATAGCAGTTGCCAGAAACATCTCTCCTCTCCCACTCATCTTAATATCTCTTTGTTTGTAACCCTATCTACCCATCTGATCTTCATCAGTCTCCTGTAACACCACATTTCAAACACTTCAATTCTCCTCTTTTCTGCTGCACCAATAGTCCAAGTTTCACTTCCATAGAGCGCCACGCTCCAGATAAAGGCTTTCAAAAAATAGATACTTAAATGAGAACGAATAAGCACATGGTTAATACTGTTTGATATTTTTTCCTTCCCCTGGAAAATTTTACTTTCGTAAAATATATGACCGATTCATATATGTTTTGGACTGTAGAGGAGGGAAAAGTTGTAATATCAATTATCACTGAAAAATGGCTTCAAAGTTATCTATAGTTTCCTGGCATGTCAGTGGCTGTGTACAAAACTCATTCCATCATTGTCACTGTAACCTGCAAATGGTTTCATACATTTAAGTACAACTTCAAAACCATGTTCTGTTGTTTGAACAGCAACTTTGTATGCACCATTTTGTTTCACAAAATGAACACTAAACCTGCACACGCTCATGTGATCACTGCCAACTAAAGCATTAAGTTTCACTTCCCCCTAAAAAGAAAGTTTTGTTTCAAATTGTGCCAATGTTATTGGTATATAAAGGAGTACTGGTATATATTTAATTCAGTCCCTCTGTATAGAGGACACTACAGAAGCAATAAAATAGTACAAACACAACAGGCAGGAGCGGGTGGAGGGAGAAAACCCAAGGACAAACACATAAAAAGGTCACTCAGTCGCCACTGCCATCAATCTAATTAATAGCTCTTCAATGCTATAGCACAAGATGAGCTCATTTCGATCTTATCTGGAGGACATGCAACAATCAGTTCTTCTGTTGTGTGGCAGGAGGCACTTAATAATGAAATCTGTCTTCAATTGGAATGTGTAGGATGGAATCAGTCTGGCAGTGGAGATTGTATTTGTCCTTGTTTCTCCCTTTTCTCTATCCCTCTACCAGCAGCAGCCTGTCATTATGTTTTACAGAGCAGTAAAGCTATAATGCTTTTCACCAAGACGGACTGTGTACGATTCCTGATTCATGTAAGTGAGATTATTGTGAGATTTCACATAAAAGGGAGATCCCTTGACTTATGATTAAAAGGTTCACATACACGTACAAACTTGGTTTAAAAAAAAAGTTTGCCCTTATTTCAGGATTCTTTCTTTTCCTGCCCTGATTGTATTGTCCACTTCAACATTAATAACCAAGAATGAGGAGAAAATAAGATAAAAGGCTTCAAGCACTGGGCTGAAACTATTCTGTGCTCATATGTAACACACATTAGAATGAAGGAAATTGTGGAGTTTTTTTTTGAGGGTAAACAAAACAAACTGCTAAAGAGTAGGGAAAAGTTGATAATATTGGCCTTTCCAAGAATTAAAAGCTCATAAAAATTCATAATAAAATTTACCAAAGTAGGCAATATGCATCAGCTATTGCAGATGACCTCTATGTTTTGCTTCTGTACACAATGAACATAATAGCATGTGGCAAGCATGCATTTCCAAAGTGGTCTGAGAGCAGATATTTATGGTTAATTTTTTAATTAGGCCTAGTCATTTTTATTGACAAGACCTGATATATTCTTATTCTTCTGTGGCACAACAGTCCAGGGTGAACCTTGGCCTTCCCAACGAGCTTCCGCCATCCATCACGGTCTCATGCTGCCCTCCTCCAGTTTCTGCATCCCAGCTTCCATAGATCTTCTTCCACTCCGTCCAACCATCTTGTTTTTGGTCGACTCGCTCTCTTTGTCCTAGTGGGTTTCAAAAGAGAATCGTCACCTCAGGCTCCTCCATTCTTGTCACATGACCTGCCCATCTTATCCTTCCTGATTGTATGATTTTTGTTTCAGGAGCATCAGCATATATAGTGTACAATAAATTCTGCATTGTACCTTTTCCCCCATCGTTCTCTGTCATACACGGGACCACTTATTCTCCTCAGAACGTTTCTCTCAAATCCGTCGAGCAGCCTTGCATCAGTTTCCGTCAAGGGCCATGTTTCTGAAGCATAAGTGAGGACTGTCTGACAAGGGTTTTGTTAATGGTGAGTTTTGTTAGGCGGCTGAGGAGTCTTGACCGGAATAAGTTACTCAAGGTTTTTTTTTTGTCGTGTAGCCTCCTGAGAGGCCGAGTGCAGGTCTTTCTAGTCGACGCCAGTGGGCGACCTGCGCGTCGGGATGAGAGATGGAATGGATGAAGGTGAATGAAACTGGGCAAGGATGTGGAAGGAAGCGGCCGTGGCCTGTCAGAAGGTACTGTCCCAGCATTTGCCTGGTGTTGAAAATGGGAAACCACGGAAAAACATTTCAAGGACAGCCGACGGTGGGGCTCGAACCCACGCGTCTACCGAGTCAGCAGAGAGCTTGGACCCTTGACCTAACGCAGCGCTTTAGCCCGCGTAGCCACTACTGTCGGTGTTACTCAAGGTGAAGTATGCCTTATTTGCTGAGATCAACCTGATCTTAATTTCAGTTGAGGTATCATTAAGGCAAGTAACAGTGGATCCAAGGTACTTGAAGCTATCGACTCTTTCGAAAGTTGATGGCATATTGGGTTGATATGCTTTCCCACAGGCCATGTACTGCTCGAGTCTAAGCTGCGTGGACCTGAGAGGAATGTGCATCGCAGACTATGAGTAGTGGTGGTGACGAGTGATGCGGTTTCTCGGTCCTTGTGTAGTAACAGAAGCAAATACATTAGTCGGTGACTCAGTCACTCATTCCCAACACCACACTGGTTTCTGAAAAGACCCATGTTAGCAGTATTGGAATAGACGAGAATGTCAGGTAACACGGCGGGCTGTCGACAGGCTTCTCAATTCTCGCCTGCTCCTACCCTGCCTCTGCCCTTCATCCCGCAAGTTCACAGAGCTTGGAACCGAGCAGTATTTGGTTTTGTCTTCATTAATCATAAGGCCCATCTTCTTGCTTGCTTGACTTAAGGCTGTAAAGACTTATTTCTGAGCTGGTATTGTCCGTGCTACGATGTCTAAATCGCCTGCATATGCCAAGATTGGTACTGACTTGTAGAAGATGGTACCTCTGGTCTGTAGGCCTGCTTCCCTGATCACCTTCTCGAGTGCTACATTAAATAATAAGCATGCTAGTACATCACCTTGACATAGCCCATTTTCTATTTCCAGAGGGTCCGAGCGATTTCCTCTAACTCGAATGCAGACATCATCATTTTAACCATTCTCAGTAGTTTTACATGTATCCCCATCTTCTGTAAGGCACGAAACAGCTGGTTTCTATTGATGCTGTCATATGCAACCTTGAAGTCAATAAAGAGGTGGAGTGTTCCAATTCTGTATTCAGCAGTTTTCTCCAAGATTTGGGGCAGATTGAAGATCTGGTCTCTTGTTTACTTTCCTTGTCGGAATCCGCTTTGGTATATTCCAATTTCCTTGTTCACCTGAGGAAGTAACCGATCAAAAATTATGTTAGATAGCACCTTGTACCCCAGATTCAGGAGGGTGATTCCACGATGGTTTCTACACTCCATTCGGTCGCCTTTTTTTATGTACGGGACATATTATTCCTTCATTCCGCTCACATGCTATCCTTGAGGAGTGCTCTAATGTTGCTCCTCCACACTTTAGCAATTCTGCTGGAATGCTATCAGTGCCGGGGGCCTTATTATTCTTCAGTTTCCTTAGAGCTTCTCTAAAGTCCTCGAATACTGGGCCATCCAGAGGCTGTTCATGATCCAATCCTTGCTCACAATCATTAGAGATATCATCTGCTAGCTCTATCTCGCGGTTCAGTAGATCATTGAAGTATCTTCGCCATCTTTCCAGAGTCTGTTTACTCTTGCTTATTATGCTTCCCTCTTCGTCTCTAATCAAGCTAGTTCCTTAATGCCATCGGTCCTAAAACAAAATTGTAGCTCATTGAATTTTTTAATGAGATTTTGAGAACTGGAGAATTACCGAAGCTTTTTAAATAGTCTAAGATAATTGCCATCCTGAAACCAGGCAAAGACGGAACCGATGCTTGTCACTTTCGACCAGTATCACTACTCAGCATGACCTATAAGCTACTAGAAAGGCTTATTTTGAATCGCATTCAAGAGGCCATTGATCGAATCATCCCCTGCTGTAATCAGGTCTTAACATTGACAACTCGAGTAGAAGCTGGATTTCAACGAGGACTCAAATCAGCTGCAGTGTTTGTGGATCTTACGGCAGCTTATGATACTGTGTGGAGGAAGGGATTGATGTCGAAGTTTATTGACTTCATCCCATGTCAAAAGCTGGCGTTTCTAGTAAATAACATGCTCTCTGACAGGAGCTTTAAGGTATTCCTTAATGGACGAGCTAGCAGTTGGAAAACTCTAAATAATGGCCTACCTCAGGGATCCCCTGGTCCCCATTTTGTTTTCACCATCAGGTGACTCCATGAAAATCCAGTATTCAGACGACCTAGCACTAATCTGCCAGAATAAAGATCTTATGAACTGTGAGAATGTGCTGACGAGTGATCTGACAAAATTGAGTGATTACTTCCATAAATGGAGACTTCCGCCAAACCCAAATAAAACTGAGGTTACTGCATTCCATCTAAATAATAAAGAAGCCCAAAGGAAACTACATGTAACTTTCAACGAGATCGAAGTACCGCATAACCACAATCCAAAATATCTAGGAATCACTCTGGATCGGTCCTTGACTTTCAAACAGTGCATCAAGTTATCCATGAAACTTGGCTCCAGGGTGAATCTGCTCCGCAAGATTGCCGGTAATTGTCGGGGTGCGGACACCAATACTTTACGCTCTGCTGCACTCGCGTATTCTGCTGGTGAATACTGTGCTCCTGTGTGGGTGGCACACAAAAGAGATTGATGTGCAGCTTAATGAAGCCATGAGAGGTATCACTGGCTCTGTCAGATCTACTCCCATTCTGTGGTTACCTGTCCTAACTAATATTGCTCCAGAAGATCTAAGGAGGACAGCAACTAAGGTAAAGTTGCTCAAGAAGATCACATCTCAGAAGAACTCTCCCTTGTACGATGCCCTACGAGATCCACCAACAACTCATCTGAAATCAAGCAAGCCACCCTGGGTTGATTTGGAAAGTGTCAGTTCTTTCAACGTGACCTCCAAATGGCGACAGCGCTGGCAAGAGCGTCCACCCAACAATGCTTATCTGGTTCAAGATCCGACAAGGAAGGTTGAGGGATTCCATCTACCACGACAAACCTGGTCGAAGCCAAACCGCATTGGGATGAGTCAAGGGTGTGGTCACACCTTTGAAGAAGTGGGGTTTCTGTTCATCTGCTGATTGCGACTGTGGAGCGGAAGACCAGACGATGGACCAAATTGTTAAGGAGTGCCCCCTTCGATCATTTGAGAACTCTACACCAAGTGACTCTGAGTGCTCTGGACTGGTTGTCAAGTTCGGACATTTCCATTTGAATGATACTTTTGTATACTTGTAAAGCCATACGATATATATATATCAAGATAGTTATTGGAAGAAATTGTCTTCTAGAATTGTTCACTTTTATAAAGAACTTTCTTGTTTCATTCTGCTTCTTAGCCAATTCCATACATTCTATATCAGCCTTAGTCCATTCCCCTTTCTTTCGGCGATGTGTCATATTTTCATCCTCCTTTTTTCTCGGTTATCCTCCAGCAAGCTTCTTGTGCATTTCGCCTGCAGTGTCTTTTGGTATGCAATGTTCTTCTCTTCAGTCACCCTCTTACACTCTTCATCAAACCATGTGGGTCTCTTGGATTCTTTTTCCATCCCTAATGTTTCCTTAGCTGAATTGTCGATAGCTTCTTTTTATTTTTTATAGTCAACCATTTTTGTTCTACGTTATTACTCAAGTCTTGCATCGTTCCTTGTTCTTGTTCTAGAGCCTGAGACACTTCCTGGCAGTAAAATTCGCTAGTTTCTGCCAATTTCAATGCTGCAATATTGTACCTTTCTCTCCTAGTACCGTATGTTTTTCTTTCTGAGCGTTTGATATCCTCGCTCTTATCTTGGCCATCACAGGAAAATGATCTGAATCCACATTGGGACCACGAAGAGCTTTTATGTCCAACAGGTTTGATTTATGTCGCTGGTCTATAAGTACATGATCAATTTGATTGATGGTTTCACCATCAGGTGACTTCTATGTAGATCTACCATAGCATGTACCTGATAGGATCAAAGGGTCGCCGACAGGCCCCTTGTGCCTCCGTACTTTTTCTTTCCGCCAACAGATAAAGGGGCAATACATAGCAAGACTACATACTCCATGTAACACCTAAGTGTAACCGGGCGAGTTAGCCGTGGTCGTTACGGCATGACTGTTGGCAGTCGCTCACATCCGGGAGGCGAGGAGGTTCGAATCCCCCCGCCGGCAACCTTGAAGATGGTCTTCTGTGGTTTCCCATCTTCCTTCCAGGCAATTGCCGGGGTTGGTCCCTAACTACAGTATAGGCCACAGCCACTCCTCGACCTTCCATTCCCACTTTCCTCCCCAACGGGTACGTGTAGCTCACCCATTGGGTGTCCGTCTCGAAGCAGCTACAAAACTGGCGAGCCGAACATGTCCTCGGACACTCCCGGCACTAAAAGCCATACGCTAAAAAAGAAAAAAAAATCTAAGTGTAATTTTAGCATAGTTTAATTTTTTTATTCTAAGTTTTACATTTCATATTTTAGTAATGCCAAACAGTCACTCCACAAAGGAGATGTTTGATTATGCATGTTTGTTTTGAATAGATATGTCTTTGGTATGTATAAAATGTTGATTTTGCTGTGCAGGCTGAAGAAGGGCACATTTTGCCCGAAACATGTTCCTGCTTAAAATGTATTAAATAAAATTTTATTTGTATAAAATAAGTATTGATAGGGCGGAAAGTTACCCTGTAGAGACCACTAAGAAAAACACAAAAAGTGCTGAACTACTCCGACGCTGTGTTACTCATTTCTGCAATGACATCATTTTGAAGAATCCACCATCATCCAAATACCTCAGGAAAAAGTATTGGCTAATGAGAACAACAAGAGGCGCCTCATCCCACTTCTTTGCGATTCATTTGAGCAGCATGGCATTCAAGTAAAAGTAGCCAAAGATGATGCTGATCGGGACATCATTGCCATGGCACTATCGAAAAGTCCTACATTCAACCGTGTGATCGTAGTAGGAGAAGATGTTGACCTCCTCAATGGTTTAGGCTCAGGTGGAACTAACATCTACCTTCAGAAGAGTAGCAAAAGGTGAAGCCGGCTGCATCCATTACTCAAGCTCCTCTTTCACCCATCGATCTGCTCGACACTCACCAGGTACAGTGCTTTTTATCCATGCGTTCGGGCATGGTAAAACCAAGTTAGTTAATACAGTATATACAAAATTCCCCAACATGTAGAACTTTTCCTGCTGTCAGACTGCAGTAATGAAACCATAGTAAAAGCTGGGGAGAAGTGTTTTGTGTATTTATACCGGGGTGATTTCCTAACAGACTCCCTGAATAGGCTTCGCTGCCAACTGTTTGTTACATCTGCAGCCAACATCAAAATCAATCTTGGCAGTCAGCTGGCATTTGAGAGTGCGCAAATGCGAGGGAGCCGTGTCAGTACATTTACTGGCACGTTAAAGATCCCCTTCTTTCATTTTTCTCAAATTCAATATTTCATGATTTTCTGTAATGTCACATTTGAGAGGAACACTGGGCCTACAGGTGCCCATCTAAGCTCAAATTAAAGGTAAACAAATAAACTTCACATTCATTATCAATGACATTTGTCATAGAATGAGTATATTTGGCAATATTTGTCAAATTAGAAGACCAAAACCAACAATATTTACTTTTTTGAAAAAACATCCAATCTTTGAATAACTGTATCTCGGGAACTACTAGACGTAAAGAGCTTGCTAATGTAGACAATTTAATATAATTGTAAATAGATATTCACAATGTTTTCTCTCAGACGTATAGTTTAGACAATATTGAGCAAACACTGAAAAAAGTGCAAATGTCTGGCTGTTCTTTTGGCTATTACACAGCTAGCACAGGACTTTCGAGGTTACAAATTTGTTTTTTTTTACTATTGGCAGAGGTCCAAACAACATATAAAAAATTTCTCTCGGCAGGCCGGAAGGCGGAGGTAGATTTCACCGGGCAAACTAGGGGATAGGCTATAATAGGCAAAATATGCAGGTTTTCGTAGGAGGATCAGACCTCATTGATTGCAAGAAAGTATTTTACATTTGGAGGTTAATTAACTTTTTTTTTTTCGTTTTTGTATGCATATTTTTATCATTTTATTGTCTCATGGTGATGGTAACCTTCTTGTCATTTGGGGTTCATTTTTATACTAGTGATCACACTGTCCTTATGCAAGGTTTGGAACTGATGTATAACTATCTGACAGTCTGTTACTTCTTCACGCAAAATTTTATCTCCCGCAGATATTTTTGTTGGTTCCTCAGTTTAGGGGCTGCGACAACGTGATCATGTAACCCCTTGTACACTGGGTGTGTGTAGAATCTGATAAACGGTGTTAATTGTGATGACTGTATTAGTCTGTAATTCAGGTAAGGTCTGCAGACGGTCAATTTTAAGTAGTAGTTCCTAATTTTGTACCATATACTAACGTCAACGACACCTAGCTGTGAACTTGGCTACTAGATGCCACCGCAACCAGCAACTTGCAACGAACGTTGGAACTTGCCCTCCAAAGGAAAGCATGCTGAGGGATTTTTAGCGCTCTTAGAAAATCCGACGACTTTGGCCGGCTTTGAACCAGCGACCTTGGGCTTATAAGTTCAGTTAGCCGCTTCCCACAGAGTCAGATGGAAAAATGAATGTGATCTCGTGCGATGGCGTTGTCTTGGCAACCTCTGATAGCTCATCCCTCATCAATTAAGAAGCGTTGTCATGGTAACCTCTGATGGCACTTGGCATTTTCTTTAATTCCGAAATCATTTTTCTCATCCCTTGGCGTAATGGTAGGTCAGATCAAAAATTCTTGCAGACAAAGTTTTAGGTAATTATTAGGGGAATATTTTCCATTTTGTACGATTTTGAGATTGTGCCTATGAAGAGAGATATGATTAATGTTTCCCGAAAAAAAAAAACACTTTTTTCCACGCCTTTGGTCAATGTTTGGTGCTATCAAACTTTTCAAACATAAATTTTTTGGCACTTATCCGACACATAGTATGAACTTTGAATGGATTCAATATTTCAGATATTAAGAGAGTTATAGCGATATTACACTTTTTCGAAAAAAAGAAAAAAGCCCCCCCCCCACCTTTCAACCGATTTTGCCCATTAACGAACTCGACAGAGATTTTAAGGGGATACATATTATGTAAAACATTGAAAGTGATTGGTGCAAAATTACGGCAGTTATCGTGTCCACAAGAAACTGTTATATATGCATATATATACACATATACGTATATAAACTTTTGAACTGACGGTGGTTTGGGGGTCTGGGGGATGTGAAACGCGAAGATATGTCGAAATTTTCCGGAAGTCGAAACATGGCACCCATTGCAATAGTTAGCTTTCTGATGAAATCTACCTAAAATAGGCTACATATTTAAAAATACTACCATCAACGACACCTAGCTGGGAACTTGGCTACTCGATGCCACCGGAACCATCCACTCGCAACGAACGAAACTTCCCCTCCGAAGGAAATCAAACTCTGTTTTTTTTTAGCGCTCTTAGTAAATTCGACGACCTCAGCCGGGTTTGAACCCGCAACCTTGGGCATAGAAGTTCAGCATGCTACCAGTTCCGATACCGAAGTCGCTTCCCACAGACAGATGGAAAACTGAATTTGATCTCGTGCAGTGGCGTTGTCATAGCAACTGCTGATGGCTCATCCCTTATCAATTAAAAGTAAAGTTGTCATGGCAACCTACGTTGGCACTTGGCATTTTCTTATAATTTAAATCATTTTGCTCACCCTGTGGCGTAATGGTGGGTCATATCAAAAATTCTTTCAGACAAAAGTTTTAGGTAATTATTGGAGGAATATTGTCCATTCTGTACGGTTTTGATATTGTGCCTATTAACAGAGATATGATTAATGTTTCCCGAAAAACCCACTTTTTCCCACCCCTTTGGTCAATGGTTGGTGCTATCAAAAAACTTTTCAAACATAAATTTTAGGGCCTTGTCCGACACATAGTATGAACTTTGAATGGATTCAATATTTCAGATATTAAGAGAGTTATAGCGATAATTCACTTTTTCGAAAAAAGCCTCCCATTTTCACCCCCTTTGGCCGATTTTGCCCATTAACGAACTCGACCGAGATTTTAAGGGGATACATATTACGTAAAAAATTCAAAGAGATTGGTGCAAAATTACAGCAGTTATCGTGTCCACAAGAAACTGATATCTATACATATATATATACATACATAAATTATATATAAACTTTTGAACTGACGGTGGTTTTGGGGTCTGGTGGATGTGAAACGCAAAGATATGTCGAAATTTTCCGGAAGTCGAAACATGGGACCCATTGCAATAGTTAGCTTTCTAATGAAATCTATCTAAAAAATTAGAACTACATGTCCTTTTGCAAGGTCGGATGTATATTTTGACTTGGGCTATATTGATGTAATTACATACTGTATTTTATGAATTAGGTAAATACAGTAATAATGCTTGTTCTGAAACTTTTAGTGTGTTTTTATTTCAAAATGTAACTTTTTTGGTATCATCATTGCAGCCAGCTTTATCTAACAAATATTGGCCCACATTATACAGTAGGCCTATATCATGAAATACACTGCCGGCCAAAAGTTTCCGGACAGCATAAAATTTCCCGTTTTTTAAAGAATGGGGGACGAATGAAGCCTAATTTCCAGATAATTTTAAAATATATGCAATCAACATACAGAACCATATTTGCAGGAATTTACATTATATTTTTTAGCACAAAAAGAAATACACATCACAATTTCTTTTCGTCGAAAAATCCACTCTTTGCTCAGAGGACACTCTTCACTATCTTTTGTCTCCGTTCAGCAAGTTTCTGCAGAACTGATGAAGGAATATCATTCCAGGCAGTCTGAAGAGTCTTCCAAAGAGCTTCCTCTGATGTAGGACATACTCTTTGCACCCTGCGATCCAGTTCTTCCCACAGAAGCTCTATTGGGTTAAGGTTGGGGGACTGAGGTGGCCATTCCATGTTTTTGAGTTCTCCTGCTTCCTGTTTCACACTGAGATAATTTTTGCAGAATATTGACCTGTGTTTGGGGTCATTATCTTGCTGCAAGATGAACCCATGTCCTATCAGTCACTTGCCAGATGGCACTGCACTTCTGGAAAAAATGTTGTGATAGCCTTCTTTCCTTAGCATTCCCTTTATTCTGCACACATCCCCAGTTCCATCATAAGAAAAGCACCCCCAAACCATCACAGAGCCCCCTCAATGCTTGACTGTAGGAGTAATACATCTTTTCTGCTGCGTTCCTCCGGACATAAACACAATGTCTTTGCCCAAATATCTCAAACTTAGACTTATCAGTCCACAACACATGTTTCCAGTCTTCAAGAGTCCATTCTTTGTGTCCAATAGCCCATTTTAGTCTTTTTTGTCTGTTGACTTTCCTCAGTAACGGTTTCCTCACCGCTATCCTGCCCATTAAATTGGCTTTCCTAAGACGACGCTTCACAGTGGTGACAGAAATTTCATTGTCGTGGCTCCTATTGAATTCTGCTTGAAGTTCACCTGCTGTGAGCCTTCTGTTTCTCTTGCTGGACAATATTACTGATTGGTCCTTGGCCTCGGTAGTGACCCTGGGTCTTCCACTCTGTTACTTGTTCTCATTTGATCCAGTTTTCAACCATCTTGATAATGTGTCATGAACAGTGGATCGCGAAAACTTCAATTTTTTGGCTATATTGCGAATCGAATAGCCCTCATTGTGAAGAGTATTCACTGTGAAACGTTCTTCTACATTTAGAGAACGTCTTAGTCCCATTTCTGCAATAAAAATTAGGAAAACTGAATAATAATGAATTATTCATGGGATTTTATGGATATGTATGTTTAAAAAAAATTGTAGTGTACCATTTATTGCTGATAGACTATATAACATTAAAAAGTACATTGAATAATTACCTTTCTACTAGTTCCCACGAAAATTTTAACACAACAATTGAATTCAAACCTTCAAATGTGTGTTTATTTGTTACTTGTAAGACAGCCAACACACAAGAATGTTACCTAGCAACTGATCGCTAATCATCTTATTGGCGCCAACAATGAGAATTCACGGCTGCTTCTGATCACAACAAGTTCCCGTGCATTCTGTAACTGTAGTAAATCACTTTTTTAAAGCAAGGAAAGTTTCACAATAGGATATAAGCATAAAACACAGAATTTTCAGAGTGTCCGGAAACTTTTGGCCAGCAGTGTATGTTGCATCATATTTAAGTGTAAAAAATAAAATAAAATGGAAAGATCTTAAAAATTACTATTATAGGGATAAACGAATTCAAAATTGCTAGCAGTTCACCTCAAGTTTTAAAGTGCTAATATCTGGAAAGAATAAAACTCGCAGTGTGCTTAGTCATCATCGGCTTTAGCTCGAATCCGGGTATAAATCTTCTTCCTTCCTTCTTCCTTAGTAGAACAGTACTGTATATGGATTACTTGAGCACATTATGTCAAGTAACATCATACCATCCATACCTGTAACTTAATTCTGTTAATCTACAGTATATCTCGGAGAATACAGCTTAGTGGTTCCAAATAAAATAGTAGAGGTTTTTTTACTCTTTCTTACATTCAGTCTTGCAGGATCATTTATTAATACAGAAAAAAATAAACACTGGATTCACAATATAGTAACTCAGAGAGCACATAATGGATAAATGCACCAAGTAAACAGTCAATACCTACTTGAATAGTCTCCAGCAATGGTAGTACAATTAAAATGTATTCTGCAGTTCTGTGAGATGTGCGGACTTACAGGTCCTACCAAAAGTTTACGGACACCTGCGAATTTGATGATCATTCATTATTCCTGTCCCTAAAGTTTTGGTCTAAGGCATATGATTTATACAGGGTCCGAGAACGTGTTTTTCTGAACATTTTTCTGAATTCATAATGAACACGTCACTGTTAGTTTTGAAGTTATGATTTTTTTGTTTAAGATAAGTGAGGAATTTTTTTTTTTTTTTTTTTTTCATATCTGAAGCGATCTGGACAGAACACTATGAGGATTCCAACCACAATTTCGGTTATGAAGAAACTCAGATACCTGTAGAATATTTAGAATTGCAATAGAACACAAGAATGTGTTTTCATTAAGAAACATCACCAGTTTTATAGCCCAAAATAGAACCGCAGAAAAAAGTCAACAGACAGGCATTCTTTGACCTTGACTGGGCGAGAGAACCTTCAAGTTACAGAGTTCCTTTATGTTTCACGTGGTAGTGTAAATGCCGTCCTACAGAATGCAGTTCTGTACTGGATCAAGAACCGCTTCCTCCTAGCTGCCTTCGTCACTCAGTTCGAGACTTAGCTGGTGTCTGGCTGTTCTAAATTGTTGCGATGCAAACATGGGGAAAAGAGTAGTGCTAGACGAGACCAAATGGCAGATAATTGGCATGCACAGGTGCGGCAAGTCGTATAGAGAGATTGCAATTGAGTTGGGTCAGTAAATCGTGTGTGGAACAGACAGTGAAGAAATTCAAGAAGACCGGTAACGTTGCTGACTTGGCGCGAAGCGGTAGACCACGTGTGACATCACCCTGGGAGGACAGAACAATAGCGGGGATTTCCAAACAAAATCGTAGGGCTTCTATCCCAATTATACAAAGGGCATTCCAAGAAAGGACTGGAAAGTCAGTATCGCGTATGACCTGCTTTCGTAGATTGCTTAAGGAAGGTCTTGGTTCGTATTCCGCTTTGAGGAAACCACACCTGACAGCGGTGTCCCGAAGAAACCAAGTAATTTGGTGCAAATCAAAGAGAAACTGGACAACGGAAAGGTGGAGCAAAGTCATGTTTAGTGATGAGTCAAGGTTCCAACTGTTCCCGAACCAGAGGATCCTCGTAAGGCGCACAAAAACTGAAATATTACTCTGCAGCAGTATGAAAATCTTGTTCAAAGTATGGCGAAGAGGGTGAGCTTATGTTTGAAGGCCCGAGGAGGAGCAATAGACTATTAGAAACATTCAAAAAATGAGCTGTGTGTGATATGATGCTATTGTATTGTAATAAGTGAGTGCCAAATAAAGAATTCACAAATTTCATAGGGTGTCAATAAACTTTTGGTACGACCTATATTAGTGGCTCTTGGAACGTTATCTGATTTTATCTCCTTGGTAAAATAGTGACAGTATTTAAGCTGCTACTTCCCTTTTGCATTGTTAGAATTGTTTTATACATTTAAAAAATTTTAAACAGACTTACATTTTACCTGTTGTTAGCTATGGACCTGTATTGTCCAGTCTCAAAATCCACAAAGTCAAACTTGAATTTATTATTTCTATTGAGAGAAAAAAATATATACTGAAGAATTCAATTTAGTTCCCTTTCCTCACATTCCTGATTTCTATACTTTTTGAGGTAAATGTATGATAGTAACAAAACTAGAAAAATGCATGGAAAAGCAGGTTAAGTCTTATGAGTGTAGGTTTGAAACAAGGAATGAAAATATAATATCAGCTATTTATACTTATAAAATAATAATAATTTATCATTAAAAAATCTACTTACAAAAACTTGACACAAATCAAAGAAACTACAGTGGTGAAGAACACTTACAGACATCTACAAATTTAAAATGAAGAGATGCACAGTGGATTTTGGAACATTAGCTGATACCATACCAGAATGTGACAGTATTTTAGATCTATATAAGGAAATACTGTGGTTGACATCCCAGCTTGTGGTTTATAGCATTTGCACTACATGCAAAATTTGTCCAAGATTAATCACATTCCATGACCTCAATGAGTGGATTTTAGTGATAAAATGTATAATTATTAATTTTCTGCCACATTTTTGATTTTCTTCTAAAGAGACGTTAAAATAAAACATTGGTATATGTTCCTAAGAACAGCTAAATTTCTTAAAATATTTTATCAATAGCTAAAATTAGCTTTCTTTTGGGCAGACTAGTTAGTTAATTATATTTGTTTTGAGGGGCGGAACTACGAGGTCATCTGCCCCCTTTGGGCAGACCGTGGAATGTTTCAATGAAAGGGATTTCTTTTATGGTTAATGAGCAAAAGCAAAACATTTACAGTGGAATCTCGTTAGTACGTTTTTCAAGGGACTGAAAAATTTGGACGTCATATGCGGGAAAACGTACTACCGAAAAACGCCATACTGCATTTACAACGTATAAAGAAAGAACGCGGCGTATATATGGACGTCAAATCGCCGACCTTAGTAAGTGATTGTATGCACTACTACAGTCACGACATAAACATAGGTTATCAGTAACTTACACGGAATAAATAACATAAAAATGAATTACTGTACCTCTACACTACAGTATAATACAGGGTCTTTATTTCTGCTTAGCAAGGACATTCTCGCTCTCGCGCTCCGCCAGTGACGGCTCAGTTACCGGCGACCGCGCACGCATATGTTTGAAGCACGGGCTTGCTTGAACCACTTCAATAAAGCGCTTTCTAGTTGAGGAAACTGTCCCTCTCGCACACGTTTCCTTTTGCCGAGAATCATGTTCAATGTAGACGGAGGAATGTTCCACATTCGCGCTATATCCACACGCTTCATGTGAGGATTGCATTCCACGTCTCGAATGTATTTCATCTTCTCATCATTAGTTATCTGCCGTACTTTCTTCTTATCCATTATGAAACACGCAATAAAATAGGTCATAACTGGACGTGAACACTAAGAACTAGAAGACAATAGTGCGGAATACGAAGACAATAATGCGCCTACGTGAGAAATAAACAAAGGGAAAGGGGTGGAGGGCAGCGGGAGAGAGACACGTCACCTGTGTTGCGTCATAGCTATAGCCACTTCTACGCCGTCAAACACAATAAAATCATCTTCACTGTCAATAACTATCAGAGACTATGCAGCAATATCGCGTCATGTTTCCCAGAAGCCGAATTTTTTAATGAAATAAGAATAAAATACAGTTCACTAACAAATAGTTCAACGGAAATTTCATCGTTGTAAGCGGGAATAGAGAACGTATTAAGGGGATATTTCAACATGAATTTAGTAGGATAGGGACTTGAGAAAGTAGAGAAAGGGCAGCGGGAGAGAGACACGTCACCTGCCGTTGCATCATAGCTATAGCCACTTCTATGCCGTCAAACACAATGAAATCATCTACACTGTCAATAACTATCAGAGAATATGAGGCAATATCGCGTTGTGTTTTCCAGAAGCCGAATTTTATAATGAAATAAGAATAAAATACGGTTCACTAACAAATAGTCAACGGAAATTTCATCGTTGTAAGCGGGAATAGAGAACGTATTAAGGGGATATTTCAACATGAATTTAGTAGGATAGGGACTTGAGAAAGTAGAGAAAGGGCAGCGGGAGAGAGACACGTCACCTGCCGTTGCATCATAGCTATAGCCACTTCTACGCCGTCAAACACAATGAAATCATCTACACTGTCAATAACTATCAGAGAATATGAGGCAATATCGCGTCGTGTTTTCCAGAAGCCGAATTTTATAATGAAATAAGAATAAAATCAGGTTCGCTTACAAATAGTACAACGGAAATTTGATCGTCGTAAGCAGGAATAGAGAACGTATTAAGGGGATATATCAACATGTATTTTGTAGAATTGGGACTGGGACTTGAGAAAATCATCGCGCTAAACGGGAAAACGTCGTAACCGAGAACGTGCTAACGAGATTCCACTGTATATAACTGAATGTTTGTATGTATGATTACGGTGCTAATTTGCATATATTGTGTGTACCGTATATTTGTATGATAAGTTCTCCTTCGTTTTCTTACTTTCATAGAATTAGACAACACTGAAAAATGGCTTCTATCACTTCAATATATTTATCCTGTAAATAACATGACAAGCAATTTTATATTATTGAACTATATTATTTTAGTCCATATTGCTACATTTAATACTGTACTAAATCCTCATTTATATCAAATTTGCTACAAAATGCTAAATCAGAAAAATCATAGATTCTATAAAATGCTAAATACGGAATACAAATTCCAAAATGTTTGATTTTAAATGCTCAAAACCACAAACTCTAATAATAATCATTGGACAGGAAAAGAAGGAAGGAAAGAAAGAAGGAAAAAGGACAAACACAATGACAGGCAGGTAGGGACAGAGGGAGAAATACAATGGAAGAACAAGCACAAACATTTATCCATGTTTTTATCCTTCTTTACAGTCCAATGATTATTGTATGGTATTTAAAATGTTATATTATATGTACAGTACTAAATTATGGAATTATTGTTTCAATGTAAGTTACTTTAAACAAATATGCAACTCACTTCTACTAGTGCTTTAAAAAGAAAACTTAACATATTACAGAAAAGTTCACTTATGTAATTTTGTAAGAAAAGAACACACATGCTGCAGTAGCTTCTGTGTATATCAAAGATGATCCATACAATACAGGTACTTATTCACACACACACACAAGGCTATCATGTTCCATGGTTTGCCTCTCACGACACTTATCAGTATCTTCATGACGAGAAATGGGATCACTATAATGGTAGTCCGTTTTCTCAATTTTACATGACATCACCTATCTTGACAAAACAGTAACACAACAGTGAAGGCACAAGAAAAGAAAAATCACAATTGGAAACTACACAAAGTTGTACTTTTAGTTACTTAGGGTACCTTCTAGTTACTGTTTTAATTCAAACAAACACTACACTAACAAAAATATTTACAAGTATCAGTTGAAGGGTACAGGAGAAGAAAGAAATTTAAACCATATCTGAATTTTTGATGAACTCAGCAAGTAGAAAATACAAGATTTTTTAAACTTTTATACAAATGGAGAAAATGGCATTCTTTTATTTTACTGTAAGGCATAGTCAGTAGCACGCTGAACTGCTATGCCCAAGATCGCGGGTTCAAACCCGGCCTAAGTAGAGCGTTAAAATCCTTCAGTATGCCTTCCTTCGGAGGGCAAGTAAAGCCGGCGGGCCCATGTCATAGATTTATGGCATGTAAAAGAACCTACCACTACAATTGGTAGTGTGTAGCTAAATTTGTAGGTTATTTAGTTAGAAACGCCCTATCAAGTTCCATCGTTCTCCGCCAGGTGACTGACATATCTGGTAGCCATTTGGAACTAATTGAAATTGATGGGGAGCCTATGGGCGTTCAATTAAAATGGCCATTGGCTGCAATTCAAATATAATTTTATTTTACTGTGTTTTTCGACCATCATTCTAACAAATGAAATATTAATTAAATATAATATGTTTAAGACACACAACATCCCAATTCTGACTTATGGAGTACAAACATGCACCCTGTCCAGAAGAGAAGAAAGTAGGATCAAGGCATCCGAAATGAAGTTTATACGAACAATGCTTCAGAGGACAAGGAGAGACAAAGTAAGAAATGAAATTAACAGGAGAGAGACTGGCATAGATATCAGTGCTACAAAATATTTGCAGAAGCAACGGTTAGGATGGTGTGGGCATCTTCAAAGAATGGGAGACGAGGACACCAAAAGCTTATTTCATCAAGATTATTCCAGGAAAAAGACCAGTAGGAAGACCAAAGAAGAAATGGTTGGATAAAATCAAGGATGATCTTGAAGACGAAAGCCTGGACTGGAGAAGGACTCCTGAAGACCAACTATTCATGGACAGGAAAATGTGGTGAGGACTCATTAACCGCACCCCCACGACTGGAGTTGGAATTTGATGATGATAATTTTTGTACCGGTACAGTTCAAGATTTTCCTATGACCACACTTTTGGTTTATTACTTTGCCATGCACAAAACTTACAATTAGTAAAATATTGCTTCACTCATACTCCATCTGTGAGTTTATCTTCACTTCAAGAGGGGCATGGTGGAGCAGCGGTTATGCTGTTTACCTTTCACCAAGGTAGATCGGGTTCAATTCTTGGTCGATACATGTGAGATTTTCGAAGTGAAATGCCATGTCCTGTGATTCGGATTCCACGTATAAAGGAGGTCCCGTGGCTCATGATCGTGAGATTAACGGACACGTAAAAATACAAGCTTCCTTTTGCTTCACTTCAAGAGAAATGTACTATGTATATGCGAATACTACCCAATATTGAATAATTCCCGTATCCTAAATTTTAAGAAGGAAATTTTAGTGGCTGTGAGACCCGATATCCCGAGGAAAATAAGGTGTTGCTCTCAGGTTAGCTGAAATTCTTAACCACTTCAAGCTATGTGTCTGCAGTTAGACTTCGTTTTTTTTTTTTGACTCATCAACAGCTTCGGCATCCAGCATCGTGATGTTACAGTATGCATGTAAATAAGGTAGACTTCAACCATGAGCTGATAGCAATTATACTTACCATTGCTAAACTAGTGAGTTCACACTAAGATATGTGTTCTATCCGCAATCACTAGGCACAGGTTTAGCGCCTGTAGAAGTTGGTATCTCGGTACGTGCATGCACGGAAATAATATCGGCTGATGGATTGGAATCCGGGCTAGCCATAAGAAACAACATTATATCGGTGTCACTCATGAGCCAAAGCGTTGCAATTATTAAGACACAGTTTCCATGGCCGCGGAAGTCGGTATCACGATATGATGATGAGTGCATGTCTGGAAATAAACTTGGGGTCACATACAAACCTATGGCGAATCACCACCACTAATCTTTAAAGTCTGCAGCAAGACACAATTTGGTGGTCACCAATGCAGCCAATTTCAGTGCCAGTCCGGTACTGTGCATGCATGCTAGCAGCTGCGGTAAGTGGTTTTCACCGTATATCACACGTGACGGGCCAATGACATCATCGAAATTACGATGGTACACGTTCAGTACCAACCTTGACGAGACACCCCAATGTTTGTACATACAAACTTTGAAAAACTGTGAGATTTAGGGTATATCAATGAGGAAAACTTTTTACCTAACGAGTCATGTATTTTGTAAGTGTGTCCATTATCATTTCCCTATTCCAGCGAGCTGGGCGTGGGAATAAACAAGCCTCCACCACAAATTCTTGTCTTGCCACCTCTTCTCCTATTGAGTATACAGTCTGCCGCGGCTTTGGTGGCGTAGTTGGTAGCATGCTGAACAGCTGTGCCCAAGATAGCGGGTTCAAACCTGGCCGAAGTCGTCGGATTTTTTAAGAGCGTTAAAAATCCTTCAGTATGCCTTCCTTTGGAGGGGAAGTAAAGCCGGCGGTCCGATGTCATAGATTTATGGCATGTAAAAGATCCTTCCACAGACTAAACTTGTGTGAAGCTAAATTGTTAGGTTAAATTTCGTCGGAACACTCTATCAAAGTGCCAACGTTCACCACTAGGTATCATTGATATCTGGTAGCGAAAGTTGGAACTACTTGAAATTAAACGGAATTTGTAGCTCACCCGAAGGGTGTCCGCTGGAAGTAGCTACAGATTCAGGCGAGCCGAACATGTCCTCGGACACTCCCGGCACTAAAAGCCATACGATAAAAAAATAATAGTCTGCAGACGTAACTTTTACCTGTTTTATCCAGCCATTTCCTAGTCTTTCTCAAACTCTCCGTCTCTTTCATAGTAGGCCTTGGGCATTCTTGTTGTGTCATTCTAATTATGTGACCAAAACATTTCAATCAGGATTCTTCCAGTTTGAGATGTACACTCTAGTCCAGTCCTAATTGAAGCTGGACAGAGATATTTTCGAATGTTCCATTTTACTTTTCGTTGCGAGACTTCCTCATATCTGAAGCTATACAACCCCGCAGGGTTGCAGTTTCCAGTTCATAGGTCAGGAGAGAAAAAAAGGTAATTTTTATCATAGAGATGGTAAGATACACAGAAGAGGTAGCAGCAGTGTCGCCGTCGACTAAAGAAGCTGTCATGAGCTCTTTGGCAGAAAGTTTGCTTTGCTGTATTTACAAATGTAGATATCAACATGGTTCAAAATTGTCACGCGTATATATTGTCAGAAACAACAGTATGCTTGAAATTCAAGCACAGAGTTGTCGCATATAAACCCCCTTATATGTCATTGGACTGAGCCGAGAACAAATACACTCCCTCGGGTCTTGAAGGCCAACACTTCATTGATTGCACCACTCAGCTTGACAAATTATGGGCAATTTCTTTCCCCGGTATTATTACTTAGGACATTTGTAATTGTGCACTGGTCAGTTGCACATACCGGTATAACCTGGCATGACCATGTCAGAAGAAGCGCGTTTTGTGTCTCTGCCTGCAGATTATGACTTTCGATACGTGAATGACTGGCACGCTACACATTGCTCAGTGCCAGTCCAGGGGAAAGGACTTAAGTGGAAGTAATAGGTTTTACAAAATGAAATATAATGATGCAGTATCTCGTTACAATGTGAGGAGCAGTTACTGTGGATCTTTGTTAGATAATATGAGAACACCATACAGAAAATATAATTTCTACAGAATTTAGTAATTACTGAAAACTGTACTAAAATTTAGTTATGCCAATGAGTTTTGAGAGTGATTCAAGCAGAGAGGGGGGACTGGGGTTAATGAGTGTTCAGACACTGCAGTTGCAACTTAGTGAATGACAATGATGCCTTGCTGTTACCATATCAGTGTAGAAGTATTGGAGTGTAAAAATAATGCTGTACATATGTTTTTAATTAACACACACTCATTTCTCCAGATATTAAAATGTACCACATATGGTCCACCATACACAAAACATTACTGACATTCTTAAGACGGAGAAAATTGTGTTTATCATTCCATACATAAATGTTTTATGTATTTTTAAGTTTAAGGGATTGTTTTCCAAAAGCAAAAATCAATAAATATTGAAGCATAATGGGCATGCTTCTTGAACATCCCTGCTTGGGTGCTGAATATATCAGCAAATATACTGGCATGGATACATTATTAGATGCAAGGTCAACTGAGCCAGGATTTTGATGCTGCAATTTTGGTTACAAAATGCAGGCACTTAAACAACTCACTTTTAGACAATTACCCTTCTTTTCTTGCACCCTTGAAATGAAGATATATAAAAATGCTTAAGTATAGAGCAACAATATACATGTACGGAGTGAGACGAAGGTTTTCACATGCCAAAACACGTCCAGAACAGCGTGCTGTAAACGTTAAAGCAGTTCCACTTAACTATGAGAGAACCGGATGGAAATCGGTGATTGATATTTCACAGTTATTTCATTATTGCCTTTTGAACTACACCAGTTTCTTCCCTCTGGATGCACAACACTAAGTCGTATCATAATCCTCATCTATCTCAACACTAGAGTTTATATGTGAATATTGCGAGGTTAAGGGTGTCATATTTTGCATGGCACTGCTAAGATGACTGTTCTCTGCAGGTAGTGCAAAGGCTACTGCACCTTCATGGGCCTCATCACTTTCCTTGTAGAAGTTGGCATGAATCCGGGTGGAATTAGCAGCTACTGACTGTAGGGAAGTGGCTCTTGCAGCATCTTCGAGGGGCACAGTCACGGCGGGAGAAGGGGCTGGAGTTCGAGATGTTCCTTCTGACAGGCGACGGGAACTTTGGCTACAAGTATAAAGGGAGTGGTTGTTAATTATAACAGACATCATATTATGAAAGAGTGACATCTTTGTGAGATTTCTACGACAATCAGACATATGATGCAATTGGCAATCCTAGCAGTTAAGACCTTTTAACCCTACTGGTGATACAAATAATCTGTAAAGGAAACCACAACAAGGTAGGCATACAAACAATCATTGGGCAAGAAACAATAGAAATACAGAAAAAGGACAAACACAATGACCGGCAGGTGCTAGTAGAGGGGAAAACAACCAGACACCCCTTTCCACTTTCACGCCATCAATCCAATTTGAACTCTTCCTTGGCGAGTGCATTTCCACCTTCTGGTCTCAACAAAAGGGTGAGCAGGAACAAGTTCTTGTGTCAAAATAGATTATTTTCCTCCACCCACACCTACCTGTCTGCCCCAACCTGTGTTTCTATCCTTTTTTTCTTGTTCAATGGCTGACTTTATGATCACCTTGTTGCATTATCCAATATAGATTTACTCATATATAATGGTTATTTTCTCCATCTGTATTTGTCCTGTGTGTTCCAACTTTACACATCCTGTTGTTTTCTCTTCTTTTTACTTTCCCTGTCTTTCTCTCGTGCATTTGAGCTGCTTTCACTCCATCCTACACCATCCACTTTAAGTCACAAGATTTCATTGAAAAATGCATCTAATAAGCACTATTTTGAGCGATAGAAGAACTCGTTGCTGCCTGCCTTCCCGAACAACTACAACCAACCAACCAAATATCTTGGAAATTGGAAATATGGTCAGGCATTCATCTGTTTTTCTGAAGTATTGCAGCCAAAGGCTTCACAAATCTTCTTAGGCATTCTAGTGTTAGTGATGATGGTTATTTTAAGGGTTGAAACATTGAGGTCAACTGCCCAATGATGAGAATGATTTATTAATCATATGTAATTTATTGTGTGTCACAATAAACACATCCCACATGAGAAGATTGTCCATGAGGATACTGATAAATTTGAATATTAGCCAGAAATGTGATGCCTCATATATTGTGAGTGAACCTATCATGAACAATGACACCGTGAGGTTGAATGTTAAGCAGAATTTCTCAAGAACCTTTCATATTGGTCCTCTGGTGCTGATCATAAGGCCCATTATGTCAATATTGTTCAGCCCATATTTTTGTCAGTAGAAGGGGATTCTTCTTTAGATTTCAATCCAAAGATTGGATTGCAGCAGGTTCTCTTCTTCACACACTTCTTTCTTGTGCTATTCATTTCAGCTCAGTGAACGATTGCCAGCCAAGGTCCTCCCTGATTATGTACACTCTCCATGGACTCTCTCTAGCAGTCTTACAACACAGAACCTTCCAGTAAAGAGTGTAACAGCCCCCTATGATGAAGTGTGAACCCCATCCATGAGTAACATTGTTGATTAATGGTGTTCCATAGAGAAAGCATACCCCCTATTCGACGCAACACCTCTTAATTTTCCTGCTTTGGCTGTCCATGTAATCTTAAGCATCCAGTGGTAAGTTAATACTACATCTCAAAATCGATTCTTCTCTTTCTTACCAAGTGTCCACATTTCACTTCCATAAAGGCGAACTGTTTCGAGTCGTCAGCGTTGCGGTAATAGACCCATTTCTTATCACATGTGACAATTCTCCTGATAAAACTATCATCCATGGGGTTACCGATAAACTGACAACAGATATCCACTCGACGCCGAGCCTATTCAGGGGTCAATTCATGAGGTTTGATCAACTTCTGTTTGATTTTCCAAGTTTTTTAGTCTGGCGATGTATGGTATCTTCTGATGCACCAAGTTCTTCTGATAGTCGACGAGTACTTCTTTGCGGATTTTCTTCCAAAACTCAGCGAGTATTTTCAATATACCATAGCTTACGTCTTCCAGAATGCGGAAAATCAGCTGTTTTTTCTTCTCCAGTGTTGAAACGGTGGAACCATCGTTGTGCCACACGCTCACTAATGACACCTCCTTCCACTTCATATATCCTTCGAGCCGCGGCAGCAGCTTTGTAATCTTCTTTCCAGTAGTGCTTTAGAAGGACCCTAAACTCCAACTTTGTAAGTTCCAGTTGTGATTGTGTATCAACAACTGATGACTGATCATCATCATCATCATCTTGCACAGTTTCCAGCCACTGGCCGGGTCTGTTTGGAACACAAGCCTCTCCAACGTCTTCTGTCTTCCCACCATCTCTCAGCCTCCACCCTTGTCCAGTCTTCTCCTCTCTTCTTCACGCTTTCTTCCACCCCCTTCAGCCACCTGTCTCTCGGTCTTCCCCTCGGTCTCTTTCCTTCCCACTTCGTCTCATGTACTCTCCTGGGTATCCTCTTCTCCTCCATTCGTTTTACATGTCCATACCATCTAAGTCTAGATTTCTCTATACCATCCTGTAATGGTTCCTCCTTCATTAATTCTCTGGTCCTCTCATTTCTTATTCTGTCCATCTTTGTAGCTCCAATACTGCTTCTCAAGAACCTCATCTCACTGGCCTGTATTTTGCTCCTCTCCCTTCCTTTCATAACCCAGGTCTCCGAGGCATACGTCAGGATAGGGACATAGTACGTCCGATATATGATCTTTTTGCTGTTCTGAGGGACATCCTTGCTCCATAACATGCTTCTCACACTCCTCCGAAATGCTTCTGCCTGCCTCCCCCGCTCATTTATTTCTCTATCGTTTCTTCCATTATCTTGTATCAGGCTTCCCAGATACTTAAAACTCTCCACTTTCTTCAGCTGTTCCCCACCAATTGTTATTCCCGTTGTGGTTCTTTCCTTCTTCCTTGTTGTGATCACCATCTCACTCTTATTTATGCTAAATTTCATCCCATATCCTTGTATTACTCCTTCCCACACGTCCAACTGTTCCTGTACCTCCTCCTCCTTGTTTCCCCAAATCATCAAATCATCTGCAAACACCATTGCTTTCATCTTTCCGTCCCCAATTACTTGTGCCACTCGGGTCATTATGTCATCCATCACCACAATGAAAAGTAACGGTGACAGTGCACTTCCTTGTTTCAGGCCGTTTCTTTGTTCCAACCAGTCAGATCTCTCTCCTCCCACTTTCACACAGCTCACGCTTCCCTTGTACATCTCCTTTATCCTCTTTATAGTCCATTTCTCTACTCCTCTATCCTCCAGGGACTTCCATACTTTGTTTCTGCATACACTGTCATATGCTTTCTCAATGTCCAGGAAGGCCATCAGTAGATCTGTTCCATATTCATAGTGCTGTTCTTGTAACTGCCTTACAGCAAAAATCAAATCCACTGTGGACCTTCCTGCTCTGAAGCCATGTTGTTCTTCCCTCATCCCTCCTTCTATCCTTGTCCTAATTCTCTTTTCCAAAACTTTCTCGAAGATCTTTGCACAATGACTCATCAGTGTTATTCCCCGATAGTTTCTGCAATCTGTTCTACTACCTTTCTTGAAGATCGGGACAATGATTCCTTTTTTCCAGTCCTCTGGGGTCTTCCTTTCCTTCCATGCTGTCCTCATCACTCGGTACAGCCACTGTATCCCCACCTCTCCTGCTGCTCTCACCATCTCCACATGGGGCCGATAACCTAGGTGTTAGGCCCCTTAAAACATCAATTATCATCATCATCATCATCATCACCATCTCCACACTCAACTCATCCACGCCCGGTGCCTTCCCTCCTTTCATCTTGTTCACTGCATCTTCCACTTCTTTCCATGTTAAGTCCTTTTCTGTTTGCAGTTCATCTTCCTCTTCCCCGATTTCTTCCTCCTCACCATCTTTTCCATTTGGGTTCAGAAGTTCTTCAAAATATTCTTTCCACATTTTCTTCAGTTCTTCCCTATTTTCTATCTCTTGTCCCCTTTTGTTCACCATTCTAACATAATCCGTAGGATCCTTCCGCCTCTTATCTTTCACCATCCCATACAGGACCTTTTTTGTACCTTCACTATCCTCCTCCATCATCTGATGGCTGATACATTCTCGTAATATACGCAATTCCAGTCATGACCTCCTGTAAATAGCTTTGGCGAACCAAAGAAAACCAATTCTATCCTATAAAATACCAAACTTAAAAAACAACATTACTTATGAGCAGGGCCCGGATAGTTATGTGCTTAACTTTTCAGAAATATGTATTTATTTATGTGCTTAAAAGTGAAAAATATGTGATTGAGTTTCCAAAGTATGTTCTTAAATTTGTACCATATTTACGTCCCCCAGTTACTCGAAATATAGTTGAAACATCCTGCTGCTTGAATAATCCAAACCTTGTCTACAGTCCAAATGTTCCTGTTTAATAGGCCGGGCTTAGCCTCAGTTTCCGAATCCTAGAAAACTTGCTGCAAATGTGTGATAAGAAATCATGTATGTGCTGTTTTCTAATTTCATTCTAAAGAGAAGAAGAAAAGGTCACTTCAAAAACGTTTATAGCACACTGTCAATACTAAGCAAGCAAGCAAGCTTGTAGTTTAACGTGACCGTTAATCGCGAGATCATGAGCCACGGGTCACTGTCAATACTCACAAGTTTCGCAGACCAGTGTAATTTCAAGTAAAATTTCCTGTCAAGGTTAGGATGAGACAAGGGTGCATTCATGAAAGAGAGAAACAAATTACTGGAATTGCCAAGGGTCGAAAATGTGGGCAGCAGTCATCTAAGGAGTACAACATACCATCAAATATGGGAAATATGTAATTATGAATAAATTCAGCAGAATATGTATTTATTTATAAAAATGGCAAATTCATGTAAATAAATAAAACAAATTTCGTTAAATAAAAAATATTTAAACACATAACTATCTGGGCCTTACTTATGAGACATCCTAATATTTCTGAAAGTAACACACCCAATCATGCATACATTTATGTTCACAGGTGAGCCAAGAGCAGACTTTTTAAATTTGTCCTATTGATAAGATAATTCATTAAAACAAAGATGCATCTGAATAAAGGACAATACAAAGGAAAGTTAAAAAAACAACACATACAGTAGAACCCCTATTTTAACATTTTTCTAGGGACCGGTATTTTTATCCTTAAATGGGGGTTTACCTTAAATCGAAGTTTCGATAAAAAGCAAACCTTTTCCAGAACTTTTTGACTGTATTGACATGAATTGCACCAACACACATAATTTACACAATAACAACAGTAAAACAAGGAGATATCTACCCTACACACTATACTGTAATTACAATTTTTTCTGTAGCACTAATACAGTAGTAAAAGTGAAAGATCGCAGTTTCCCAGCACACTGCAAAATTAAAACATCCACAAAATACTTATACAAATACAGTAATATAATATATCGAGTTACTTTTCGTATATACAACACATATTTACACAACTTTCACAGTGTCTCATTTTTTGAAATACAGTAATCAAAAATGGTAGCCTGCTTTTTAGCACTCTTGGATTTTAGGTTCAATATGTCCATCTCCAATTGATTTTTATTTATTTATTTATTTATTTATTTACTCTGTCTATAACAGAGTTGTCCACTTTAAATGCTGAGACAAATCTCCGAACAATGTCTATGCTGGCAACAGCTTCACTGAATGATGGTGGTTGCATTTCTTCATCCCTAACATCATAGTCTTCTTCGATATCTTCATCATTCTGCTTTACTTCATCTTCGCAGATTTCCTCAACATCCCGGATGCATGTAGTGATGGCATCATCATCACAAGCCACAAATTCATCAAAAGTGATGGGTAAATTGTTAGATACCTGCACCCAATCATGCATGTCCACTCCTGCTTCGTCACCGTCTTTGTCGTGAGTGCTCATTTCATTAAATCCAGCCTTATGAAAGCAATTTGAAATGGTTTCCTTAGTAACCATTTTCCAAGCTCCAGTGAGCATATGCATTGCTTGCAGGATGTTCAATTTAAGCACTTCATTCCTATCAATAAAGGCAAGTGCCTTAAGGACAAGAGCTTTCCGATACTTGCTTTTCAGGCTATAAATAATCCCTAGATCCATGGGCTGGAGTCTGTTAGTGCAATTTGCAGGAAAGAAATGCACTTTCACATTAAGCAGAAATCCTAAGTCTGTTGGATGAGCAGGACACTTGTCCATAAAGAGAACAACCTTCCTGTTTCTAGCACCCATTCGATCTTCAAGAGCCTGCAAGAACTTTTTGAACAAGTCCACAGTCATCTACAATACACAACACAGCAAATCCAAACTAATCACCTTAAAATAAGCTATAGGCCAAGCCCCCAACCTAGTCATCCTCAGTAATATCAACCCACAAAGTATCAACCACGAATAGAAATCTCAGTACTAAGTAAAACTAGTACTATTACCTGACAACCTCATCAGCATAACTGGGAAAATTGCTTCCTCGCGAAGATGGAGATGCGACAGCTGGGGACGTGACAGGTGGAACGATACCTTCCTCAGCATCAGAATTAGCCACATCCGGAAGACTTGCGACGAGTTCTTTCAGAAAGTCAAAGCGACTTTCTGAAAGAATGCATTGCTTCCTAAAAAAATAAAAAATAAATAAAAAAAAAAAATATGAAGTTCAAGTTCAATGTGATGTATCTAAACATATAAAAGAATTATTCAATACTAGCATTACCCATCGCGGCTTTACCCGCCAATATTGTAGTTGTAAAGCGTACACTTAGCGACGTCTCAATCATGAATGCTATGACTTATTTATCACTTAATTTCGAATAATAATGATAATTTGGTAAAGACCGTATACAATCAGACAATAATTTAAAGACAATGTAACTCAACAATGGCATATACATATCAAAATCTCACGAAAGTCAAGTCGCATCGAATATACCTATATAAAATTTGACTCAAAATCACAACACGGTTTTTGTCCACAAACTTAAATATAAAATAAACCTAAATTCCTATGAAAAGAAGTACACATCATAAAATTACACAAATCTCTATGCCCACATTTTCCCCCTTTCACCTCATAATATACACCACATCGAAAAACCCTTAGACATATGTCTGCTTATTTTTAATGACTAGTTTATATGCCGAGTATCACGTCCCCAATTGAAACCACTTATGAGATATTGTTATTCAATGAAATGCAGGTTTAACCCCTTTAACACCCTTTTAGAACCTGAATATCCAAAACTTCTTCCTTAGTGGATGTTTTTGACATACAAAACATGTATCCCCAAAATTCCACGTTTCTAACATCAATAATTTTGGCTGGGCGATGATGAGCGAGTCACTCAGTCAGGACACTTTCTTTTATATAACAGAGAAAAACCCTTAGACATGTGTCTGCTAATTTTTAATGATTAGTTTATATGCCAAGTATCATATTTCCAAATGAAACCACATGTGAGGTATTGTTATTCAATGAAATGCAGGTTTAACCCCCTTAACACCCCTTTAGGACCTGAATATCCAAAAATCCTTCCTTAGTGGAAGTTTTTTCTTTCCAGATTCTCCCTCCCCATGGACCCCTTAAATTGGTTGGGTCCTCAGTTAAGAGGATGCGACAATGTGGTGTACTTCGGGTGGGTGTAGAATCTGTTCGATAACTGGTGTTACTTGTGATGGCTGTATTACACCGGTTATCAGACAGATTCTACTCACACCCGAAGTACACGGGGCTACATGACCGGGTTGTCGCAGCCCCTAAACTAAGGTGTGGTATCTGTAATTCAGATAAGGACTCACACGATCAATTTTCAAGTAGTTCCAACTTTTGCTATAAAAAAATTGGATTTATGAAAAAACGGTGAACATCTATTGACTTTCATAATGTTGAATTTTGGGCTTATGCCGTGTTTTATTATACTAAAATTCGACGCGTTTCGAAAGAAACCATGTCTTTCATCGTCAGGAATAATCTGGAATACGACAATGTTGCTAAGAGAAAGCAACGAAGAACATATAGAAGGTGCCCAAAGATGGACGCCATTATAGCCCCATGTTAGGGACAACGGAAAGCAGCAGTGAATTACTTTCTCAGGGTTCTGATAATAGGTAGCCAGGATTCACGTAGCCGGTGTCGCGGTTGAAATTATCTGGGTGTTGACGTATTTCAACCGCCTCCCTGATGATTCTGGGACGATATTGCTTTATACGGGCAAGAACATCCACTCCTTGGAACATGACATCATGGCCAGGTGTTAAAGCATGATCGGCAACAGCTGATTTATCAGGTTGAATGAGCCTCATACATCTATTATGTTCCTTAATGCGAGTGCATATTGTTCTCGAAGTCTGCCCGATGTAAACCTTGCCACAAGTACAGGGAACTCTGTAGATACCCGGTTGTTGCAATTTAGGCAAACTGTCCTTAGTTGGTCGCAGGAGTTGCCTAATCTTAACAGAAGTTCCAAATACAGTCCGTATGTTGTACCGACGTAGGATTTTAGCAATACGATCCGTTGTGTTATGTATGTACGGAAGGTAAGCAGTTCCTCTTACATCTCTTTTCTCAACTGACGTCCTATTATTATTTGTTGGTTTCAGAACCGTAGAAATCAAAGCCTTGCTATAACAGTTGCTCTCAAAGGTGGTTCGCAGGGTGTTAATTTCTTCTTGTAAAGAAGACACTTCACAAATCCTCCTAGCCCTGGTAGTTAGAGTTGTAAGGATACCATGTTTCTGGGCAGGGTGATGGTGAGAACTTGCGTGGAGATATCTATGGGTGTGTGTTGGCTTACGAAAAACGCTGTGTCCAAAAGATCCATCCTCTTTCTTGGTGACGAGAACATCTAAAAAAGGTATTTTGCCGTCAGATTCCTTTTCCATGGTGAAACAAATAGAAGGGTGCTGGAGATTAAGGTGATCCAGGAAATGGCTAAGATTTTCCTCACCTTCCGTCCAAACAACGAACGTGTCATCCACATAACGCCACCAGATCTTCGGTTTGAAAGAAGCCGAAGACAAAGCTTTCTCTTCAAAGTTCTCCATGAAGAAATTAGCCACAACAGGAGAGAGAGGACTACCCATGGCCACACCATCAGTCTGCTCATAAAAATTCCCATTCCATAGAAAGTAGGAGGAGGTCATGCAGTGATAAAAAAGTCTTGTGATGTCTTCAGGAAAAAAACCATTAATGAGAGACATAACACCATCAATAGGTACTCTCGTAAACAGAGACACCACGTCGAGACTCACTAGAATATCACCCGGCTGAAGTGTTATAGCTTTTAACTTTTCCACGAAGTGTGTGGAATCCTTGTACAAAGGCGTGTTACCCAGAAGCAGCTGAAGTAGTCTACCTAAGTATTTGGAAAGGGCATATGTAGGAGAACCAATCGTACTAACAATAGGTCTAAGAGGGACATCTTCCTTATGTATTTTAGGAAGACCATAGAGTCTCGGAGAAATAACATCCCCAGGAAGGAGAGTCTTCGCTGTATCCGCTGGAATAGATGATTGCTTGATCAATTTGACGGTGACATTTGAGTAGCACGTAGTAGGATCACGACTATTAATCCTATATACAGGATCTGATAACAAAGACGAGATCTTGGAATCATAATCAACCTTATCCAATACCACTGTCGCGTTACCCTTGTCAGCGGGGAGAACGATAATATCAGAATTGTCCCTTAGATCTTTAAGTGCCCGGCTTTCGCCTTGTTTTAAGTTGGTGTTAGGTGGCTTAGCGGTCTTGAGAACTCGGGAACATTCTTGCCTGGCTTCCTCGGCCTCTTCAGGTGTGAGGTGATGTACCGAGGATTCTACGGATGTAATAAGTTCTTCAATAGGAATTCTTCTAGGCGCTACAGCAAAATTGAGACCTTTAGCGAGAACTGCCTGTTGAGTATCACTTAGGGGCTTGCTGGACAAATTTACGACAACCTTGTTAGCATCAAGTCTAATGGCTTGAGATTTCTGCAACTGACCTAGAACACTGTTAGCTTGCACTGAAGAAATACGATCAAAGATCTTCCATAATTCCTCACTTACAAAGTTTGAGAGGCGTTGATGTAGCTGTAGTAACTTCCTCGAAATAAAATCCAACTGCTTACGAGTATGCTGTAACCTCTCTATCAATAACGCCTTGCTTGCACGACGATAGATTCTCGTTGCCTTAGGTGTTCTGAAGGAATGCTTCAACATAACAAAACTCGGTAGAATATCATGATCCCGGCATCTTAGGAGAAAAGCGAGTGAAGAGATTAGACACACCTTCTTGCATCGTAACCTACTAAATCTAGACATCAGTCGGAAAATATCCTCCCCATAGAGGTTTCTAATATTGTCATTTAGACTTTCACGGCCCGTGTTACTATTCATAATATATTGTTATGAATAGTAACACGGGCCGTGAAAGTCTAAATGACAATATCTATTTACTTATTTTTTAAGGTGATCTTTTACCCATGAGTTTCCAACTTCTCGCCTATATTGTTTAAGAGATACACGCTCCGTTAGGAATCCTTCAACCCCCACTTTTCACCCCTTTCACCTCATAATTACACCACAAAAAAAAAAAAAAAAAACTAGACATGTGTCTCCTTATTTTTAATGATAAGTTTATATGCAGACTATCACATCCCCAAATGAAACCACTCGTGAGATATTCTTAATCAATGAAATGCAGGTTTAACCCCCTTAACACCCCTTTAGAACATGAATATCCAAACATTATTCCTTAGTGGACGTTTTGGACATACAGTACAACGAACATACCCCCAAAAATTTCATGTTTCTAACTTCAATAGTTTTGGCTGAGCGATGATGAGTGAATATCCAAAAAACCTTCCTTAGTTGAATTTTTTTCCGTCCAGAATTTCACCCCTCTCCAAGGATTAAATTGGATTTTTGAAAAAACTGTCGAACACTTATATCTTATCCTGATTTTCCCCCTGAGTTTCAAACTTTTCGCCTAAGTTGTTTAAGAGATACACACTGCATTAGTAGGGCATGGTGTAGACAATAAAGGTTTTATTCAATAAGAAAATAATGACTCATTTCATGCGCCACCCTGTAGATCCAAGGAATCTATACTTATAAAACTTTTTTTATGACAAAAAAAATTAGAAAGTGAATAATACAGAAATACACTCTTGTACGTGGACATGTGAAGAATGAATCATATCATGTCTACTCATATAGGGTCGTGGATGAGGTGATATGAGTTTCTATGTGGTAACAAATTTTAAGGCTGCCAATCTCATGACAGGTGTAAAGTGAAATGGGGCCTTGCGACATTGGGGTCATGTAGCCCTGTGTACTTGGGTGTGTGTATCTCGAATATGTCTGATAACCTGTGTCATTGTGATGTCTATACTAATGTGTGTATTTGTAATTGAGGTAGAATTTGGGTAGAAAGCGGCCATGGCCTTAAGTTAGATGCCATCCCGGCATTTGCCTGGAGCAGAAGTGGGAAACCACGGAAAACCACTTCCAGGATGTTTGAGGTAGGAATCAAACCCGCCACCCCTCAGTTTTGCCCCACGAGGCTGAGTGTACCCTGTTCCAGCCATCAGACCAGAATTAAATTTCTTGGCAGAGCCGGGAATCGCACCTGAGCCTCCATGGTGCCAGCCAAGAATGCTAGCCGCTAGTAAGTGAAATGAATGAATCAATCTGGACAGGGAAGTTGGAAGAAGTGACCATGCCCTATCAGAAGGTACCATCCTAATATTTGCCTACTAAGAGTTTAATAACAGTTTGAACCCACTCACCTTCTGAGGATAGCCTGGCCCAATGACCTTACATTTAATGTAACTTCCCATGTCAGTAAGTGAGGCATGGAAATTTAGTATAACATTCAGAATCCCAATTGGGTAAAACTACTGCTCTGTGCATACTGTATATCCTCATTTCCAAAATGTGATTCCAGCATTTAAAATACTGGTAGACACCCTGAATAAATATAAAATACAGTTAGTACTTACATGTGTGATGGACTAAGGGTTTTGGCGTTCTTTGCACTGGTGATCTCCATCGCCTTAGTAAGCAAAGACTCCACAAACAATTCAAGAGTTCTAGGTGCAAAAGTTAAGGCTAAGTAATAACAATTGGTAATGTGCATGCTCCTTGAAATATGTTTAAAAAAACAAACACAAACCTATAGTATATGTACTGAACTTATTCTAATTGGAGACTACTTACCTGTAGGCCTACACAGTGTCATTTTTAACAATATCAGCTAAAACTGCAACAATCATATGTGTCTTAGGACTTCAACAGAATTCATTTAATATTAACAGGATGTACTCTAAAGATAGCTTTGAAGCCATTTTTCTGGGGGTGTCACTGTAGGTTTAGTAGTGTTTTGTGGAGCTATTTGTCTTGCATATTTGAATCTGATGATGCTCGCTTGACGAGCGAAACATGCCATCCCTTAGTCTTCTTCTTCGTCAATAGTCCGTAACAATATATATAAATCTTAATCACATATAATTTATTTCAGGTTATTTTTCACATATTCTAGTAATTGAAAATTATTATTTATAATAATAAATAATAATTGGAAATGATTTTGTGTTGACCGATTGAAAGCTACAATATTAATTAATAATTAAGGATGTACTGTACTCTTGTAAATTATTTTTAGTAAGGCTGTCATTTGGAAGAGTATATTACTGTCTGTGCAGAAATTATGTGCAATCGAGTTTGGAGATAAATAGCAAAATAACTAAAAGACCTACAGAATATCAAGTAACATAATTTTCCGTGTCTGTTTCTGCGCAAATTGATAATTAAGTTCACTTTTAGAAACGCATTTTAATGTCTTTTATGGCAGGAATAATGCAGAAAGTACCGGATTTTAGTGGGTTTTGGGGGAAATGTCAACTTACGAGATTCACAACTCTCAACTGAGTAGTGCTACAATAACCAAATTTTAATATGTGTTGGTCAGATAGGTCTTTTGTGAATATTAGAAGTTTGTTCTTGGGTGCATAGTAATCCACATAAATTAAGCATTTGCAATATGTAACAATCCATTATGTAAATAAATGGATTGACATTTATTATGATTTAGGTGAGTGTTAATTGCCGGCGAGACCCGTAGGAAATTTTGTGCTATGTTGTCGTGCTCGCTCACTCGGGCCCGCCAGTGAATGCCACTGGATGATCAGCGCTCCATTGCCAACTTAATTGACTCTCCTTTAGAAAGCAATAATACTGTTGCAATGCAGTACATTTATATTAAGTAGATTTGTATTGTATTAGAAAATACTTGTACAGCTCCACCTGTTGGATGTTTTGTGAAATGGTGTCTGGCAGTATACCTTTTGAATCTGTCTTTGTGTTCCGTTGATTTTAATCACGGTAATTACTGTAATTAAATAAATTAATTACAACAGTTAATATAATAAAAATTACTAATTAATTAAAAAATTCGCAGTAAAACTTAAAAGAGAAAGAATTCTAACACCTGTGTGTCCACAATAAGGCAACACTGAAAAATGGCTTCAAAGCTATCTTTATCAGTCGATAATAAAATGATTTTATTGATGTTCAGAACAAGGAAGCTACCTATTTAATTCAAACAAACACTGAATATTTAAAAAGTACAAAATAAACCAATGAAACCTAAATAAATTATCAAAGAATGATTTCGTATAACTTGGATCAGTGGCTTTGAACAATAGAAGAATCACATTCTTCGCCAGTTTTTACATCCACTGCTCGAATCTGCCCTTAAGATGTGCCTAAGGAAGTCTTACACACATTAGGGAGACACCTTAGTATCTCAAACATTGTCTTAATGTGTAGTTCATAGATTCTATCACAATATTGTGAGTGGATATCTTCACAATACCTCCTAGATCCCTGCTTATGGAGTGCAAAATTCCTATGATCTTGAGTGCTATTTGTTTCTTTAAGTTCTCTCTCTTACGTTAACAGCCCTAGGGCTGGTCTGCAGCAACTCGCCAATCTTCTCTATTCTCCGCCATTCTCTTCAATTCGTGACATGATTTTGTTTTCGTGTCTGTCATTATCTGTGTGATGTATGCAAGTGGTCTTCCTTTTGTGTTTTTCCCTTCTAACATCCCTTCGATGACTCTTGCTAGCAGGCTATTATGTCTGAGAATATGTCCCAACATATAGTGCCGGAAAAAAGTTTAAGACCACCCCTAAAAATCAATGAATGTGCTTTCGGTCTTAAACTTGTTACTATTTCACCTTTCCTTTAATATGACATAAACTACGTTAAGAATAGAATATTTTGGTGAAATGGGAAATACTGTAGCTGAAGCGGTTCGAAAGTTACAACATTTTTTAGGAATTATGAAATAACAAAAAAATATCTATTTCGTCATGAAGAAAACTTCACAATTCAAAATTGGGGTAAGACAGGGGTACGATTTTTGTTGTCCAAAGAGAACATAGATCGGGTACTTCAATGCAAGCCTTGGAAAAAAATTACAAAACATAAGTCATACAAAAATTCGGGGTTTTGCCCCGTTGAATTTAGGACTAAAAAGTGTCAATTTTTTCTCTTTCCATTTATTGCAGTTTAAAATCCCCTCCTTCCCTTTCAGTTTGCAATCTGTGTTCATTCTGATATTACAGACTCTATGCAAGTCAGTTGGCACTCCTGCTTCGCAGTTACTGCCATTTAGCTGTTCTTTTGTTTCAACATTTGGAGGTTGACTCTTGTGCTGGAGACAATACGGGGAAAACGTCGGTGTCAGAAGCCACCAAGTGGCAAATTATTGGTTTAAATAAGGGTTGAACGTGACAAAGAGAGATTGCTGAGATTTTGGAAGTGTCTAAGACGTTTGTGCAACAAACAATTCATCGATACAGTGAGTTTGGAACAGTTGTTGACAGGCCAAGGCCAGGCTGCCCAGGGAAGACATCACCAAGGCAAGACCGTCAGTTACTGCAACTTTGTAAGAGGAACAGAAATGCTAGTTGTAGTGATTTTCTGAGAGATCCAATGAACTCGTGTGGGGATATTGCCATAGACAAAGACATTATGCTGCTTCCCTGGCCTCCTCGTAGTCCAGATCTCAACCCCATAGAAAACTTATGGAACACAATGGGATACCCCTTGGCAAAACACAAGCCCAAGAATGCAGAAGAATTGAGACTGGCAGTCCTCACACTATGGCAACAAGTGTCACAAGCCCAAGAATGCAGAAGAATTGAGACTGGCAGTCCTCACACTAAGGCAACAAGTATCACGCGATGAGTGTAAGAAGCTGATCCATTCTATGCCGGACAGGATCAAGGCATGCTACAAGTCCAGACGGGGTCCAATAAAGTACTAAACTTGTATTTTTATGTATCTTTGTTTTAAGTAAATAGATGACTGAATAATAGGTTGAATTATGAAAAATAACATGTTTTATTGGGTGGTCTTAAACTTTTTCCGGCACTGTATTCGATCGTCTTGTTTTCAAACTCTTCATAAAGCTTCTACTTTCTCCTGCTCTTCTGAATACCTCTTCATTTGTCACATGTTGTATCCAACTGATCTTAAGCATTCTTCTCCAGCACCAAGCCTCAAAAGCCATAACTTCTTCTCTTCTTACCTCCCTATTGTCCAGGTCTTACAAAGCCGCACTCCACATGTATGTCTTCTACAACCTTTTCCTTATTTTTAGGTCTATACTTCTGGATGTGAAGAGATTCTTCTTTCTATGAAAGGAGTTCTTTGCCTGAATAATTCTACTCAGACTGGTTCCATAATACGTTATCAAGCTTCCCTGATACTCGCTGTATATTCTTCCACATTTTGTATTCTATCATTCTCGAAATAAATTGCTGGTGCTCTTCTATGATCTTCCTGGTTCCGACTGCATATGAGTATGTTTTTTTGTTTTATTTTTATTCATCTTCATGTTAAATTCGTTTTTAAGGGCGTTATTCATTACATGAAGATCCGTTGAAGATTATCTTCATTATCTGTTGTTAAAGCAATGTCATCTGCGAATCGGAGCATGTCAATCTTTTCCCCATGTATATTTACTCCAACTTGAATCTCCTCTCTTATCCTATTTATGGCGTCTTGGACATACAAATTAAATAAGTAAGGAGATAGCGAGCATCCTTGTCGTACCCCTTTCTTTATTTCAACCTCTTCCTGGTTATTGCCAGATCTTATTATTCCCCTTTCATTCCTATACAAACTATGTATTATTATTCTTCTATCTCTAAAAGAGACTCCCACTTTCTTTAGCACCTTAAACAGTATATTCCAATTCACGTTATCAAATGAAAAGCTTTCTCCAGATCCATGAATGCTAGGTATGTTGGTATTCCTTTTCTATTTCTCTTTTCAAGTATTTGTCTTCGAGTTAATATTGCTTCTCTTGCTCCAATGCCCCTTCTGAATCCAAATTGGTCATCTGTAAGGTAGTTATCAAGGATGTTCTCCATTCTCCTAAGTATAGGTATAATATGTGTAAGAATTTTGGATGCATGCGTTGTCAGGCTTAATGTCCTAAATTGATCACCATTTTGTGCTCTGTCTTCTTTGGAATTGGAATTATTATGCACTTAGTAAAGTCAGTTGGTACTATTCCAGTTTCGTACATTTTTCATATCATTCCATACATTGCATCTTCAGCTTTCTCTCCGCATCTATTTAATAGTTCTGCAGGGATTTTATCTATACTTGCTGCTGTTTTGTTTTTTAAATTTTTCAGTGCTCTTTGAAATTCTGATTTTAGTATTTGGTCACCTCTATTCTCTGCGTCTGTCTGGTCTTCTTCCTCTATTACTTTCTTATTCATAACTTCATCTCCATAAAGGCTCTCTAGATATTTTTTCCATCTCTTCCCAATTTTTCCCTTTTCATTCAGGTATTTTCCATTCTCATCTTTAATACCACATGCCTTCTGTTTCTTATCACCAAAAATTTGTTTCGCATTTCCATATGCTTTTTCTACGTTATTTGCTTTAAATTCGGTGTCTATTTCGTCACATAAGCATTTTACCTTGTCCCGCTTGCTTTTCCTATCTCATTTCTCAGTCTTCTGTAGGCCTATTGTTGTTTTCCTTCGTCACTACTGTCGTTTTTGAACCTTCTTCTTTCACTTTCAGTTATCATTTCTACAACTTCCTCATTTATCCATGCTTTCCTGCTCTTATTATTTTTATTTTTCAGCAGTTCCTAGTATTTCCTCCTTCAGGATTCCTCACTGACTTTCTATTGGTTTCTCTAATATGTCAGTATTTCTTTCTATCATTTCATCTGTTCTTCTTTGGAACTCGTCTCTAATATCTGCACCTGGGTAGCTTCTGCAATTTTTAACCTGGTTCTTAAACCTTTCTTTTACCATTATGTAATCCAATTGCGCTCTTCTCGTGTCTCCAGGAGCTCTCCAAGTGGATCGTCTTCTCTTGGGATGGTTGAATTGTGTATTTGTTATGACAAATTTATGCCTAGTGCAGATTTCTATCAATCGTTCACCTCTCTTATTTCGGACTCATTAAGTTAGAGGGCGGTAAAATTGGCGACAAGCTACATTCGATGCTCCAGCGAGTTGCCTATTCTCTTGGAGTGTCGCTGCACTCAATTAAAAAAGTGAATGCTGAGAACGCAAGACTTATTGGCAGGACGACCATCCATTTACATTGACAAATTGGAGTTATACATAGATCTATTCATGGCTTTTATTTAGAAGAATTATTTCCTACTATCGAAAAACTGAGAGCAAGATTGGAGGAGTGTTTATCAGACTTTCTGAATATGTTGAATTCTAAACTACGAGAAGTCGTTAAGAACATTGGATTTTGGTTCAAGAAATTGAATAAGAAGCCTAATTTGATGCAATCGACTATCATTACAGCATCTCGCCACACGTTTCTCAGAATACGATAACTCCGATATCAAGGCTACAAAATCTTTTACATGGACGAAACCTTGTGCAGCCAAAACTATTCAATGAAATTTGCTTGGCAAGAAAACATCATTAAAGCACTAAACTGTGAATTTTCAAGTTGACCAATATCAATGGCAGCTTTAAGAAATGGCTTCAAAGTTCCTTCCGGCACTGGTAAATGGACTAACGGTATTTTACATGTAAGAAGTGAGGATAGCTGATGTTGATAACTTCCAGTCTCTAACAAAAGCCGCACTCATTGAATATGTCAAACCCCACTGTAAAACACCAGCAAGGAAACTGGACAAAATTACGAAGGAGTACGGGCCTGATGCGGAATTGGTATGGTTACCAGTTGCCCATTACGAACTTAATGCAACTGAATTGATATGGGCCTATGTAAAAACAAAGTGGCTGAAGTAAACCGGGAAAATGCTTGAGCTGAAAAGAAGCAGTGTAAGGGTGCTGAAAGCTCTCTGTGATCAAGCCCTAGCTTTGTACGAGTTGAGTTATGGAAGAAATGTATTGTGCACGCCACAAAAATTGAAGATTACTACTGGGAAAATGATCATCTGCCTCACGAATTCCCTTAAGTCCAACCATTAGTCATTGATTTGAACAGTTCTCCTGATAGTGATAATGAGGATACAGAACATTTAACTCTGGATGACCATATTCAATCAGATGGTGATAATTATTATTTTTCCAAGACGTTTGTAATGTAAATATTTAATGAAATAAAGTTACACAAATAGAAAAATAAAAGCACATTAAAAAACTGAGAAAACAAACCAAATATTTTTTTTAGCTGCCATTGGAGATCCAAAGAACTCTTGAGAAAAGCTAATGGGAAATGTGAAAAAGAAATAAATTTTAAAACTCAGCAATTTTTCTAGGTTTGTGCCGTGTCTTGTGTGGGGTGGTTTCACCTAGGACACCAAGCTGGCTCATCAGCAGGCTCTCAGTGTCTCCCACCCGGACCCCCACAGGAGTAGCGAACTGTGCGCTACCTCTCTTTTTTATGAAGCGCACCTGCGCCTCTTTACTGCGAGAACTAAAGACACAGCAGAAACCTAGAAAAATTGCTGAGTTTTAATTCAATGGCTGTGAAAGCCAATATACCAAACAAATGTTATTTGAACATGCTTTGTGCCAAGGGAATCATCACCAGGCAGTGACGTTCGCTGTCAAGTTAATGAGTCAACAGCTCACCACTTACCTGTGCGGTCTTACCTGCCATCAACACACACCATAATCATAATAAATATCAATCTGTATAAACTAAACCGATTTGCAGTATTTACATTATGGATAGTTACACATCGTAAACGCTCAGTATAGCCTATGTGGATTACAACACACCCAAGAACAAAATTCTACGCGAGTACAACTGCGTGCGAGGTTGGTGAACAGACCTCTTCAGATAGGAATTCAAACAATACAACCCAATCCATTCTTTTGGCATGGAAACACAAAGAAAATGTAAGTTTCCTGATTCTCAGCAGGGTAGGCCTACAGCCAAAACCTTAATTATGTTAATATAGATTCCTGTCTGGATGGCCACCTTGCTACAGATGTTGAATATTCAGAATAGGATCTAGTACTCGTATATTAAACTATAGGGCTAATAATCTTTAGATTCTATTCTGCCATGCAGTTAACAACCTAACACATTACAAAACATAATATAACATGATCTGAATGAAAGTTTCAGTGAATGGTTTAAGTTGTAAAGGATATAAATTATGACAGGTACAGCTTGAGCAACTTTCCCCACTTCTTCATCTGTCTGCATGATCTTCTTTATTCGACCCTGCAAGTACACAATAACAAAGACCAAGAATTAGATGCGATATCGCAATGAGACATTTACATCAGATGCCATGCTTGGCAAACACAAGACAAAACTTGTACTTTCGAATCCGCAAAATGTAACAATCCTACATCCCTTGGGGTCTACAATTCCACGCTGCAATACACAGTGCCCCGGCCATCACACGGCCTCTGCGAGTCCCGTTCTATAGGAAGAGCCCTCACTGTAAGGCAACAGTGAAAAATAGCATCTAACATTTCAATATGACTTGACATAGTTCCATAGAAACACTGATGATGATAATAATTGTTGTTTTAAGGGGCCTAACATCGAGGTTATCGGCCCTTAATGAAATGAAATGAAATGGCGTGAAATGAAAGGATGAAGATAAGAACATCTCACTGCCATGGATGAAACGAAAATGGTTTATATAAAACAGACAATGGGCCCCAACAATTATGCCTTATTTGAATAAAAAAGAATAAAAGGTGGATGGTAAAAAACAATAAAACAAATAAGGCATAGAGAACAATAAAATAGATGAATGCCATAAAAGACATAAAGCAGACTTAACCTGAATTAAAAGTCTTAACTTACATTAAAACTTAAAAAAGTAACCACTCTCCCTCATGAACCAGATGATGAGGTCTACTGACGGCCCGTCATCACAGAGAATAAGGGAGAGGGTGTTAGGCAGTTTAAGAGTCCTTCGCAGATCGGCCAGATCCACACACTCCAAGAGAATGTGTGCCACCGTAAGGTACATAGAAACTACTTAGACTACATGAAATCCAAACTATTCCAGTTATAAAGTTGAGCTTTGTAGTTCAATTGGTTACAAATATACTCATTTTACAATATCAATTTCTTTAAAATTTAGTTTTGAGATGAATGTGTTCCAAGTTTGAGAAACATCCTTATTTTAAAATTCTAAGCTGAAGGGAGGAATTCGTCTGACCCAGTTGTGAACTGGTACTGGATTGATACATTTGACCCGAGTTTACTCTCAGTACTCGCCTGGCAAATGCGACCTGGTTCATTTACCTTCGGTGCAACCAGACCCTGAACTGGGATCCTTCAGTTTTATTATGGACTAGCTTGCCATGGTGGGTGAGTGGATAGCGTGTCGGTCTACTAACCCCAAGATTGCAGGTTCGCCCCTGACCGAGGAAAGTGATTTTTGAAAGGCGGAAAAAATACGATACGCATGTCATACGATGTTGGCATGTCAAAGAACCCATTTGAATTCAGGAGGCCGAGTTCATAATGGCAAAATTAATCTCGGGAGTTTCCGCCAGCACAAAGTTCCTCATTCCTCTACTAGAAAGCGCTATTGTGTTCAAGGAGATTAGATATCTAACATATAACCTCCTTGACTTTCATAGTCAAGGAACTACGAAATTCGACATGCAAGCTACCCTCTGGGTGACAAATAGCAAAGCTTGCACCAGGCACCCGAGGCCATACGATATTATTATTATTATCGACTGATGCTCAAAACAAAACTATCAAACTGAAACCATGCTTCATGTATTAGCTGATTAATTACAGACCTTTTCAAACACAACACGATTGACTTTCTTCGGTTGTCTGTTCAAAAATTTATCAAAATGAAACACATACTTACAAATTTTCAGAAGATTAACAATTAATACTTTTTCATCGAAATTGCTTGACAACAGACTACTACAACTATTTAACTACAGTACTTTTGGAAAAGTAAAACAAAAAATAATTTGTTCAAAGAAGTTCAAAATGATTTAAACTTAGTATGTATTTCATTTTGGAAGCCTCCGTGGCTTAGGCGTCAGCACGCCGGCCTCTCACCGCTGGGTCCGTGGTTCAAATCCCAGTCACTCCATGTGAGATCTGTGCAGGACAAAACGGAGACAGACAGGTTTTTCTCCGGGTACTCCGGTTTTCCCGGTCAATATTTCATTCCAGCAACACTCTCCACTATCATTTCATTTGTCATTCATTTAATCATTGCCCCAGAGGAGTGTGTCAGGTCTCGGCAGCCGGCACAGTTCATATCCTCGCCGCTAGATGGGGGCTTCATTCATTCCATTCCTGACCCGGTCGGAGACTGGAAGCAGGCTGTGGGTTTTCATTTCATTCATGTGTTTCATTTTGATAGGCCTAGTTTCTATCATGATGAATTTTTGAACAGACAACTGAAGAAAGTCACTCGTGTTGTGTTTGAAAAGGTCTGTAATATTAATCAGCTAATACATGACGCATGGCTTCAGTTTGATAGTTTTGTTTTGAGCATTTAACTTACAAAGCAACAAATTGCAAATATAGAAGAAAAAAGGATTCTGAAAAACAAACACATAAGACTTACACTAAAAATTTATCAACGACAAAATATGTCATATCTGACGAGGAAAGGGCAGCCAGGTCAGCCCGAGGAGGAAGATGATAACAGCTAAATTTTCCCTGTCAATCCATAGAGGATTTGAATGTAGGCCTATTTGGTTTGATTTAAGTGCTCTAATGTGAGTGAAAACTATGTAAATAAATAATACTTATTCTGGAAAACAACATATTTGTGACAAATGGAAGGTTTTAACTATAAGGTCATGTATTGTACAAATAGTACATGCCATTTCGATGGAAGATTAGAGAATTAAAATGCGCCACTAATTTGGGACTCAACATACGACCTCTGGTATCGTGCCTATTGTCTGTCACGTAGGTATGCCTACCAGGTATAGGCACTTCATCATGGCAAGTGTACAGTGTATTTGAGGAGCACCGAATGTAAAATGTATAGTCCTAATGTCCATATATCAGTAAGGTTCATTTAAGGAGTGAACATTATTGTCATATGGACACTATACGTTCAGATTCGTCACTCCACATCTATGACAATCTTATATCACACAGTTATAGTTGCCCACTGTAGGCTAGATCCAAAGAATTTATTTTCACAACCACATGGATGACAAATGGAAGCTTCCCCTGTTAGGGCATATATTGTACAAATAGTACTGTACAAGTCATTCAGAGGAAAGGCATAGAAATAAAATATTGGACCCATTCAGGAATCGAACCCTTCACCTCGTCCCGTTAGTCCAAATATCTTGTAGACTAATTTACTGTAACTTAGGCTCTTGGATAATAATTCACTAAACAGCTGAAATCTTCCATTTGTAACCAATGCAGTTGAGAAAATCCAATTCTTGGAATAGGATGTTTGTTCATTATTTTGCAGTCAATTTCTGAGCATATTTTATCCTTAGAACAGGCATAGGCAAACGCTAGCTTTCAGGTTTCCAACCCCCGCTTCAAGAGGGTTACAACATATTGTGTTTGACAGCGTGCGCCTCGTCAATGAATAGTTTGTCCGGGTCATGATCAGTCTGACAGCTTTGCCGTGCCTTAACGGCGAAAACCCCTTAGTTTGTATCCAGATATCCAGTTTTACATGATGTGAAAGTGGCAGTTTATAAAGACACAGCAAAGCAGACCATGAAAATGTGACATAAGTTACTGGTAAAATGATTAAAGCAGCCTTCTTTCTCTCAATTTTGTATATATATTTCGTAGCTTTCCTTTTTCTTTTTGGCACCATCTTGTCATCATCTTCTTCCACCAACCTTACTGAACCTCTACCATGCTGCCATGGCAGCGGGGAATGAAATCACCACAACTGCCTAGGCGCCGCTGCGCTGAATCGCACCTTAAGTGAATTTGGAAATGTAATATCACCACAGATGTTTTCCTTGCCATCTGACTCCGTCCTCCTCCTTTAATTCCTGTTGTCCCTCATGGAACATAGGGCATCAACAAAGCCTCTCCATCTGGTCCTATTGACAGTCAACTTCTTCACCTTGCTCCAGGTCTTGCCTTCTTCCATTGCTTCCATGTGTACTGATCTTCATCAAGAATGTTTGGGTCTCCCTCCAATGCCTCTCTTTCAATGGCTTCATTTCCCTTTCTCAGTGTAGGCTATGCCCGATCCAATTCCATTTCCACCTTTTGATTTGTATGGCCATCTCAATTTCTCCTGTCCTTCTCCAAAGCTCATGGTTGGAGATTACTTCCGGCCAGTAGATGTTGAGAATCTTCCATAGGTAGCGGTTGACAAAGGTCTGCAACATGGAGGTAATTACTTTAGTCACCTTCCAAGTCTCAGATCCATATAACAAAACAGATTTTCCATTACTTCGGAAAATGCAGAGTTTGGTCCTTATAGATATTCTGCTGTTCTTCCACACCGGATAGAGCCGAACAAAGGCGCCATTTGCTTTTTGAACACGTTGCGAGACATCCTGTGCTGCTCCTCCATCTTTGGCCTCTACACTGCCCAGGTAATTGAAGCTATCCACATCTTCTATAGATTCACCTCTGAAAACAAATGGGTCTAGTTTGTTGGTGTTTGTTCTTAAGTCCATGGTCTTTTTCGAGTTCATTGTGAGTCCCACCTTTTTTTCCTTCTTCTACCAAGTTTCAATCTTTGTTTGCATTTTCCCCATGTTCTTCAGACAAGGGAAACAAATTGTCAGCAAATTCCATATCTTCCAGCCTCTGCAAATTCCATAGCTCCCAGCCTATTTGTAAATCCCCATCGGATACCAAGTTTTACATTTCGAGTCACGTTCCTCATCACCGCGTCAATCACAACCAAAAACATGGTTGGCGACAGGATACAACCTTGATGCACTCCTGAATGTACATGTATAGGCTCAGATAAACGGTCCTCAAGAATGACTCTGCCTGTGTAATCACGGTAAGTTTCTTGACTGAGACTAATGATTTGTGGTGGCACTCCATACCGCTTCACTTCTTTCCATGTGGCTTCTTTAGGCCTACTAATCGAATCAAAGGCATTCTTGAAGCCAACGAATACTGCATAGAGTCAAACTGACCATTCAACACACTGCTCCAAAATTATCCTCAGGGTGTTTATTTGGTCAACACATGAACGATTCAGACAAAAACCTGCCTGTTCTAGTCGGAGCCTTTGGTTTACATACTCTTTAGTTCTGTTCAGCAAAGCCCTGGTGAAGACTTCCCTAGGGAGAGAAGATCGAGTGACAATTGAAAGAAGATGGAGAAGTTCAATGCTGGATGTGAGGAATAAGAGAGGTGCAGACATCGGTAGTGATCATTATCTTGTTGTGGCTACCTGTAAAATGAGGATCCAGGCACAACAAAAAGAGGATAAACAAGGTAAGGAAGTGGTATGATGTTGGGAAACTCAAGGATAGCAGTAATGTGATGTAAGCCTTCGGGATAAAACTAAAGTATCAATTCCAAGCACTCCCTGAGGTGGAGGATGAAAGTGTGGAGGAAAATTGGGTGAAGATTAGATCTGTCTTTACTGAAGTGAGTGGAAATATCCTGGGTTCTAAGGATAGGAAGAAAAAAGACTAGATGACTGGGCAGACATGGGAAATTATCAGAGAAAGAAAAGAGATAAAGGAGACAATGAATACATGCAAGACACGAGCAGAAGGATAAGGAAGTTAAGAGAAGTGCGAGGAGAAACCAAAGGAAGTGGATAGATAACCTCTCAGCAGGCGGAGGAGGCAGCAAAAAAGGGAAACCTTAGAGAACTCTATATCATCACCCGAGTTCTGGCAAGGAAGCAGATGCAGAGAAATCGTCCAGTCAGGAACAAAGATGGTACCCTCTTAACAAACCCTGAGGATCAACTGAAGCGATGGCAGCAGCATTTTTCTGCAGTTTTAAACCGTTCCCTGGAAGATCAAATTGATGTGGAGGAAGATTAAAACCTGTGTTCCAACAGTGGAGAAAATTAAACGGACATTGAGAGAATAGGCTTGACAACAGCTACTTTTGGCTTTTACATGGCAGATTATTGAAAATATACGATTCATGATTCACATACCTTTCTGAGAGTCATTAGAAATTGATTCGAAATTAAAATTACTTTCAATTGTCACTGCTGCACCGGAAATATTTGTTTTATTAAGTAAATCAATGTTTTTTTTCTCTTGCTCATTCAACGATGGCAGCCACATTTGATAGGCTACACACACACTGACTTCATGTACAAAATATACCAGAACTAAAATGGGTGTCCGGACTAAACCATTGGTCACTACTTGGTTAGATGACTGTCTGGACAAAACCATAGATCTGGACGAAATAATTGGTTGCTACTTGGTTAGATGACTGGACGAAAATTACTGATTGCACTACAAGCAAGGGGGTCTGGGGCATAAGCCCCAGGTTAGGTTTGTATGTAGAATAGTATTCACGATATTGATCACTACTGGGTTAGACTACTGTCTGGACGAAATAATTGGTCGCTACTTGGTTAGATGACTGTCTGGACGGAAATTACTGATTGCACTACAAGACAGGGGGTCTGGGGCGCAAGCCCCAGGTTAGGTTTGTTTCGTATGTATAACATTATTCACCACTGTAATGAAAATTGGCACACCTTCACATTTTAAAACTTGATGGTGCTCTTTTGTTTCACTATAGCCTACCGAATGCGTGGGGTTGGCAATACTGTACATGTTGCTAAAGTGGCTGAATCAGCTGGAATTTCATCTACATAAGTCGTGGTCATTTTTGGGATGGCTGGGTGGGTTATAGACAGCGGAGGGGGTAAACATCTATTACTACATCATCTCCAGATTTTTTCCCCGACTATTAATTCAGGTAATGTGGCTAATTTCAATACTTTAAGAATTTTTTCCCACTAAGTAGCTGCTGTCAAGTTGTACCGAGAGAGTTGCCAATTGGTAAGGCAACAGGAGTTGACAACATTCAAGCCGAAGTCATGAATGATATGGACACCACAGCCAATATGTTGCAGTTGCTATTTGAGAAGGTATGGGTACATGGAGAAATGCCTATGGACTAGAGGTGTGGGTTAGGCCTACCGGTGAAGTTGCCAAAGAAGGGAGATAAGTCCAACTGTAATAAATGGAGGGGTATTACGCTTCTCTCAATCCCTAGCAAGGTCTGACTTGCAAGTGTGCAGTCTTATTAAGATCAAGGAGTTTACATTCACAGGGTCCGGTTGGCCATGGTAGCCTATCCTGTAGACTAATTCCACGAGGCACTGACACTAATGCCACAGTATCATAGGCCAACCAGTATTTTGCAAGCCTTCAACACACTCAATTTGCTCAGTGTCCCCTTTGAGCATGTGTAGGCTACATATAGGGTCAACTTCCTCTTATACTGCCAAATAGTTTCAATGATTTTAGTCAGTCAACTCAATACCATAAACCTGTAGATTAGCCTAACTAGGAGGACTTAAATTTCCTACGCCTTTTACAAAATCACAACAACAAATATAGGACCTACTGCACTGCATATGGTTGAGGTTATGGTAACATTTCCAGCATGTACAAAGGTGCCAGAATTTAATTACAATGCAAATTCCTGCACAGAATATTACATTATGTTATAAAATAGAACATTGATAGCCAAACTTGAAGAATCTGACACTTTTATTTTAGGGTGAGTTTAGCCTGAGCTAGAATCACAACCTAACCATAATCCGTATGCTAAGTAAACAATCCTAACGATTTAAGTAATTTGTCAGTGATAAACTTTATTGATATTTACCCTTCAGCGATATATTAATTTTACAATTACCGAAACGCACATTAAATACCAATTACATACATGTTTTCAGTTAAGATGTTTACATTATAATAAAACGTTGATAGCATAACCTCAATACAACACTGAAGTTGCTCTTCAGTGCGACATGAAAGAAATCACAGTATAAAAACTTACAGCAGGAAAGCGAGCGTTATACTTCTTCTTCTTGCTAGGCATTTCAACGTGTAGTCGCAATTCACTAAAATAAATAAAAGCAACCAGATACGTGTATTCCAGCAATGATCACCACCACAACCACCACAACAACCAACACCAAATTACTATCGATATCAACAGTCGAGCTTTTATATTTTATTTCGATTATTGCAATGCAAACGATTATTGAAAATTTGTAATTATGAAATATATTAACACTGGTTTGCTCCTAGTGATTTTTTGCAATAAATATTTCTTCATTGAGTTTAACAATGTAAAAGTAGTTACGTTAGGAGAGAAAAGTGAATCTTTTTAATATAAAGGGCTTTTACTACTGCACTCTGGTGCCGACCTGCTTAATTTCTTGTAAATTGTCACGGCCGACTGAATACGAGCGCATTCAGTGGGCCGTGAAATTGTAGATGCACCGCGTTCAGAAATATACAACTACGATATATCTTGTATCTACAAAAGTGGTTCTCATACAATACAACTACTATAATAGCACCAGATTTCTGATATGAAACCTACTGGCGTGAGCGAGAACTGTTCCAAGTAGGTCCTCCATGCACTTTGTACGTAGGTAAATGGGTGGTCTAAAGTAAAACGTCATTAGTGAACGACCCGTGAACGACCAAAGAAATCGCCGTCTACAATTCTCAAGCCGTGTCATTAGGTTTGGCATCGCCACCCATCTGTCATCTGGGTGGCCTAGCGCAAGCACATGGATAAGATTGGCGGCTTCGGTGGCGTAGTTGGTGGCATGCTGAGCTTCTATGCCCAAGATCACGGGTTCAAATCCGGCCGAATTCGTCGGATTTTTTAAGAGCGTTAAAAATCCCTCAGTATGCCTTCCTTCGGAGGGGAAGTAAAGCCGGCGGTCCCATGTCATAGATTTATGGCATGTTAAAGAACCTTCCACTAATTGCACCTGTGTGAAGCTGAACTGTATAGGTTAAGAATGTAAACAACGCTCTTAGGTTCCTACGTTCGTTGCCAAGAGCCGACTGTGGTGGCGTCTGGTAGCTAAGTTCTAAACTTGGCCTAGTAGTCGTTGACGGTGGCGTTTGGCAGCAAAAGTAGGAACTATTTGAGAAATTCAAAAGTCTGCAGTCCATACTTGAATTAAAAACAGATACACACACTAATACAGTCATCACAATTAACACCGGTTATCAGACAGATTCTACACACACCCAAAGTACACGGGGCTACATGACCGCGTTGTCGCAGCCCCTAAACTAAGGAACCAACCAACCATGGATAAGATTAGATTGGATTTTTATTAATCCATTTGATCAATTACATGTATACAGTACATTTTTGATATCTAATCTAATCTAGGACATGTCAGAAATTACATCTATAAAATAAGAGAACATACAGCCTATACAAATACAATAACTATTTTTAACATATTATAACAATATATCTCAAGAGATACAATCTTATTGGACAACTATTTACGCCTTACTTTATTATCACAATATGAAAACTTAATTCTATAAATACAATAACTTACAGCTAGTTATTACAATTAATATAGAAAAGTGAAATATAATATAGATTTCATCGCTCCTATACGCTAAGATATTCAACTACAAAGTAAAAGCAATTACACTGCAGATAAGCTTTCAACATTCTTTCAAATATTTTTATTTTTGGGGCCAAATTTATATACGGCACTGGGGTAGTTTATTGTATAATTTAACTCCTGTGTGAAAAGTTCTTTTTGGATATATGCTTGTGTGTGTGTGAAATATGAATGTTTTGATTTTGTCTTGGGTTATGCCTATGAACATCATTGTTTGTTTTAAGAAAAACATCTTTATTCATTAAATTATTTTAAAAAAACATAATACTTTCAAAGATATGACCCCATATCTTAAGTATGAATGGAAATAAGCAAAAAATGTATTTCTTAATGTGTGCATGCTTGTGCAAGTTTTCATAACACGTAACGAGTTCAGTTTAGTATTCACATATTGTATATTTTTATTCCCTTTCAAGTCATGTTGTATCCATAGTCCTAACCTTTGTTTCTGATTTATTTTCTATTTGATGACCATTTAATGTTATATTTGGCGTCGCAGGATTCCTATTCTGTATAGTGTGGAAATTTAAAGATACTGCTTTTTTTTATAGTTTATTATGAGGCGATTATCTTGTGACCATTTGGTTAACTCTTCTGTAACAGAGTGAGCAGACTGCTGTAAGACCTGTTTAGTTTCACCTTTTATTACGAGTGTTGTATCGTCCGAAAACAAAATTTCCTTATGAGAATCAACGTTCTGTGTTATATCATTGATATATAGAAGAAAGAGTATAGTGGGCCCAAAACCGATCCCTGGGGTACTCCAAATTTAATAATACCCTCATTGGACAATGTTGCATTAAGTAATCTGGCCCATCATCCTTGTGTTTACGCCTTGTTAAGTCTCTATCCATTTATTAGCTAGACCTCTAATACAATACCGTATTGATTTAGTTTTGTAAGGAGGATTTTATGGTCGACAACATCGATAAATCCAAGAATAGGCCAGTTACATGTTCTTTATTGTCAATTAATTTCAGTATACTATAACTACATTCATAAATTGCTGTATGTGTAGATTTTTCCGTTCTCTATCCATGTTGTGAGTTTGATAGTATTTTATTTTTTAGTATAAAACTTATCAGTTTCTTATACAGGATTTTTTCCACATTTTTTTCAATACCAGTTGGTAAGGTAATAGGACGATAGTTATCTAATTCATCTTTTGAACCTTTTTGTGCACTGGAATTATTACTTTTGATAGATTTTGACGCCGAATGTTTCCGAAAATACAACAGAACATAACGTCCGCTAAATCTACACACAGATATCACAATTCACAAATAAAGGATACATATCATCATGCTATATACTGTCGATTCCCGATAAGGTAATATTACAAGGCTGTACTGTACCTCAATGTCCAAATGTCTGAAGTTTCCTTTTCTTGCTGCTATGCTCACTGCCGTCATTGATGCACTCAAAACGATTATTTAATATTATTCTGACAAACTTAGAGACTACCTTTGATAATAAATTCTTTACACGTTGTCCACAGAAGCACTCATCATAGTCACAATAGGCCTCAAGCTTAATGTTGACAGTCTAGCTATAATGATCCACTGATCACTTAACTAAAAAAAACTTGCGAACTGAGTACAGTTCATAATGTGCTGGAATGTAGAGGCCACATGAAGATATGCAGTATGCACCCAAACCTAAATTACTGGGCACTGAAAGTCCTCCACGTTGTAAGTGATCAGAATATACATCACCAACCTCCATTCCTTTTCCCTCTCTCAACAAACGAATACAAAGTTCACAATTTATTAAAAGCTTACCGGTACTTACACTGTGTGACACATAACCACATACATACAATACTTCTAAGCTGCCTGGTACTTCAAAATCCTCTAAATAACTAGATGACAATATTGCAAGAAACTCAGGGCTTAATTCAGTGTTTTCTATAGTGTCCATAGAACTTTTCATGTCCTTAAAAATAAGCAAGTTTTTTCCCATCATGTCAAATATACACTTTGCTCTGATTTTTTCTCAGATTCAAATATTTGCCTACACGATACATTGTAATTGGTACCATATAAACTGCGATATTTTCCAAATCGTTTTCCTAAAAGATCAGTCTGAAATTTACCTGTAAGAACATGCTATCGAGATAGCTGGTTTAGAGCAAAGTCAACAATCACAACAAGAACTTTGCTGTTGATTTGTGATTTTTGAGAGTGGGTTTGATTGAACAAAATATTTGATTGGTGGTACGGTACACCTTTCCAAGGCTTCAAAAGTATCTTTAGACAATCCTGCACTAATTTTCATGTTTTTCCACCACCTCAGCCAAAACAGAAACACATTATTGTCACTGACACTGGCATATAGGAGTCATCCAATTACTGCGCTTTACTACCTCTTTTATAGTGCACTTGGTATACATAATATCCCACCACTTTCTAATAATTGTTAAACAGATCACAGTATCTTCATATCCTGGCACAGTTTTCAGAGCAGCGACGATTGTTTCATGAGATACATTGTCTACAAATTCACATTTTGCCTCTCAAAGGTTGTTGGATACAATGATTTGACATTTTGTTTGTGTGCTTTTCTAATGACACTGTTACTTTCAGTCTTATAAAATGACCTAAGGTATTGAAAAGATGCTTTTCTAATAACACCATCACATTCAAAATCTGCATATCAAAATGATTTATCCTGATCTTTCTGATTTAACCAGCTATTTCTAATATTTTTAAACACATGGACAGAGTCATTGAGTCATACGTCAGATAAATGGGTACATTGGAAGACTTTGGATTTTGCATTGTTTCTGAGTCGGAGGAGAGGCGAAACACGTTTAGAATGACCCTATTATTATCAGTTATAATAGCCAGAACGACAAAGCAAATTTCTTGTATAAAGTTAACAACATCAAGCGTAACCACCTTCAGTTGTTCCCCTGTCATCCCTTTCACAGGTAACAACTTAACCATATGCTTGAAATGACCAAAAACGTGATCATAAAACTTTGCACACTTCTAGCTAACTCACTGATAGGCTATCATTTTCAAAGTTCCAACTACATTATTTCCCTTAAAACTCAAACAACTCTTCACATAAATTTCACCTATCATTAGGGATACATATTTGTCTTTTTCAGAAAGATCTTTCATTATGTTTTTCAGATATTGCACAGAGCTGCAAGCAACATTTAATTTTGAAGAAATCTGTTGCACGTATCGATAATGGTGGAGTATCAGATAATCTCTCAATAAGTTGTAGCATGCCAAAGAAAAAGGAAACATCATAAAAGAAAAAGCCACCTAACAGGAAAGTATTGCTTCTTAACATTCAACATTAATTTCACTCAATCACTTACAATTTGCAGTGTCTTCTTTCTTGGAAATTCTTCAAGTTCAGCCAATTGTACTGCTTTTTCCAAAGCAACGTTGACCTTTCCCAAATAACTACCACTGTTGATACGTCACTACTAAGTTAATGGTAGTTCTGAAATAAGTGACCTAGCTGTCACCATCTAGTTAGTTTGAGGTCTCCTACAAATATATCACTCATGTCATTTGCTGGGATTTCATTATCTTGAATAAAAACTTTCACATTCATATTCATGTCTATCACAACACTAGAAATAACACTGAGCCTGGAAGTAGCTTGCTCTTCATTTAAAATCTATATTCATGAGGTAAAACCACACACACACATCACTTACTTTGTACTGCCAATTAGTAAGATTCAATTTTGCAGAAATGCATAGACATTAACCAGTATGAATATGGTATTAAATATCATTATCCGTGTTGACTGATAATAATCCCCAATTATAAAATCCGCCTTGTCAAACACTAAGAAGTTTAATAATTAAATTAAAACGTACATGATTCGGTATACAATGATACCTTGGTCAGCGTAGATTAAATAATAAAAATAATCTTAAAAACTATGTTAACAAATACCAATCCTTACAAAAGCATTAGAATTTAAATAAATGAAAGTTCACAATTTTTTTAGAAAATACATAAAAGAACAAGATTAAAAGTTAATATAAATCTACCCTAATAGACTGTCTATCGGACGTCGCCGCTGAGGGCTGTGGGATGTTGCTTCCAGCCAGGTATAATTATATGGAACAGCGCATAAAATGTTAAAAAAGATGAACTCATCTAACCTTGGAGAGAATCCTGTTGAATCCTATTTGTCGTTTTTAAAAAAGACCAGCCGCGGCTCGTGGTGTTGGAGCTGGGGAAGGCTCAGCACGTAGTGGCAAAATGCTGGTATAACGCATTATACGACACCCACATACACGGCTGCAGGATTTTTAATTTCACGGTGAAAAGTGGGGGAGCTCAGAACAGACTTACAGATTGGCACCATTATGTTATTTTATAAAGCATTTTTTTTCCCTAATTAAAATGAATGTACTTACCTAGTTTCAACATTCAGGAAGAGGCAATGCATTCCGTTTCTAATTTAACCTACTCCCCATTCTAATTAGTCCCGATCAGAGGGGTCTGTTTCACGGTTGTACACTACCAAACAATCGCAATTTACTTAGAAAATACTGTGTTTACCAGCTAGAACTGTAAGGGAATTGATTTGTAACATAGTCCGAAAGTGAACCCGATCTTGAGGGATAAATGGAAACAAATAAATAAACACAATTGTAGATATTAAGAGCAGTGAAGCTACTTGCTATTACTTTATATAAACACATGACCTTTAATTCATAGGTTTGTAAGTGAAGTCTGCCCTCCTCTCCTTTAGAGCTGCAAAGTGGTCAATGACAAGCTCATTGAAGTTCGGTGACTCCAACAATTCCTTTTCTGTGGAACACATTGCAAGTGCACAGTCGGCCTTCCTTCATTGTGTTTCGTAAAAATGTTTTCACTCGTTTTAGGGTATAGAAACACCGCTATGCCTCTCCTGTGACCCTTCACAATCAGCCTAGTTTCGAGGTCGAGATTTTTGCCCGATACGCTACTAACTGAATTCATTGTCTTGTTGACATACACTTACCACTACTGTAGCTGGGGCTGCCAGACGTTCCGTTTTACCCGGAACAATTCCGTTGTTTCATGTTTTGTTCCGCGTTCTGTTTTAATCTTTAACGGAACGCCAAATGTTCCGTTTTTTTGGTTCATTTGATAGTATATTCAATTTTGCACCAATTTTCAAATGTCCCGCTTCAGAATTGATTGTAATATCTAGCTTGTTTTCTGGTGATACAGGTGCAAGTTTGAAAGAGAAAATGACTTCTATGTCTGTGTTAGATATATGGATACATGTTATAGATATATTAGGGGCAACAACATTAAGGAGTATCGTAGTCCTTGTGAAGTTAATACTCAGCATTTCCCCCTCCAATGCATTTACGGAGAGAATATCAATTGGAGAGATTATACAAACAAACTCCATTGTTCACATATTACAATTATGACGAAAATTGTAGTGAATTTTATCAGAAGGTACTTACAAATAAAAGATGTTTGCAAAGGTTTGTTCAAATGAAAAGCATTTGTAAGTTGCTGGTGCCATAGGCCTATATGATATGTGTATTTTATTATGCAATGCTTATTTAATACATGAAAATGAAAATCCACAGCCTGCTTCCAGTCTCCGACCGGGTCAGGAATGGAATGAATGAAGCCCCCCCATCGGTAGGATATAGACTGTGCCGGCTGCCGAGGCCTGACGCACTCCTCGGGGTAATGATGAAATGAATGACAGATGAAATGAAATGATAGTGGAGAGTGTTGCTGGAATGACATTTAGACAGGGAAAACCGGAGTATCCGGAGAAAAATCTGTCTGCCTCCGTTTTGTCCAGCACAGAGCTCACATGGAGTGACCGGGATTTGAACCACGGACTCAGCGGTAAGAGGCCGTTGTGCTGCCGCCTAGGCCACGGAGGCTTGCTTTGTGTGTATTATTTATTACAACGTTTGACGACCTTGATTTAAAAAATGCAATGGCAACCCTAACTGTAGTCCATAACACGCAAATTAAGACTTGCCACTGACAAACAACATAATTAATGAACTAATTAAGTTACACCAACGATTTTAACGCGCGAACACTTGTTTACGAATACGCAGCATGGGCGGTGGCATATTTTAAACAGAATACTTTCCTTAAGTCTCGGTAGATGGCTCTGCTAACCCTTGCCACCTCATGGTGCTATCTGGCGGAAATATTTTAGTTATTATACATTAAGGGATACCATTTGAGTTCTCAATAATGATTATCACTTATTAGTCATATCTAACTGTTTATGGTAACTTGTCATTAGTAATCGTTCGGAGAGTGAAAGAGGGAAAAGATAAACTTTCATGAGAGTGGTTTCAGTCTCCTTGAACAACTTTGAATGCATTCCACAGAATAAGAATATCTTGTCGTCGTTGGCAAGCCTGGCTTAGGCTGTAGTCGCCTGAGCCTTAGCGATACAATTGAAACGAATGGAGCTTTCATAACCACGCCTCCCGTCCCTGTTACATAGGAAGGAATGGAACATCGAAGGCGAGCCTAACGGCGCTACTATCCATCTGAAAAACATTCTTTATCAACAGTTCCAAATATATTGACTCGTGACTGAATGAATTGAGTGAAATTTATAAATGTTTCCAATCAATATAAATTATAAATTCCTCAATTAAATACGGTATGTATATTTATAGAATCTTTCAGGAGAGGCTCCGCCTAAGAGCCTTTAATGACCAGCCGCGCCTGAAAAAGACTATTGTTTCCAGATGGTCGAACATGTCATAAAATAATTAGCAAAAAAGGTTTACTAAATACTGTCCTAAACTCCAAATTGATGGGAGAAGAAACAAATACCGACATCCATTGGTCACAACCGGAAACAGACAGTTATATTCAAAAAGTACATTTGACTTGTGTGGTATACAAAAACAAAAGAACACTGAGAAATACAAAAACAAAAGAAGCACACTATGAGAATTTGTGAATGCAAACTCACACTTCCCCCCATTCACAAATTGCAAAAAGAAAACTTAAAACAAAACAAAAACAAAAAACTAGCCTTACACTAACAACAAACATTTGTACATCAATCCTTGTATGGTAACAATCCCAATTGAGGGTAGATTTTACGTAATTTTATCCTTGGTAACACCTTGGTAAATATATCAGCAAGGTTTGATTCTGTGTTGACATACTCAAATGCTATCTCACCCTCTTGCACACACTCTCGTAAGTAGTATAAATCTAACAGAAGTTGTTTAGTTTCCTCTGACACTATTGGGTTTTTAGATAGTGAAATGGCTCCTTGGTTGTCAGCAAAAACAACACAGGGCTTGTCGACAAAAGTTGACTGTCCTATCTCTTTAAACAAATTGTACATCAATTTCACCTCATCTACCACATCCGCCATTGATAAGTATTCAGCTGCCACAGTTGATCGTACAATGCGTCTTTGGAGTGTGGTTTTCCAACTAATGGCACCCTTGGCCAGCACAAAAACATACCCCTCATATGACCTTACACTTACATCATTTCCATAAGCAGCATCAACAAACACCTTCAGTTTTTCTCCTGATTTTTCATAACACAATGACAAATCTTGGGTCTCCTTGAGGTAATGAAGGAGGTGTTGAGCTTCCTTCCAATTTTGCATTTTAGGATTTGAATTAGCCTGGCCAACCTTACATACTGTGAAACTTAAATCTGGTCTAGTTGTACTGGATAAGTATAGGATCTTATCTACAATTTTTCTATAACGTTTGTTTGTTTTAACTCCTCTGTGACATTGTTTGGTACAGTTGAAGGTAAAGGGGTACCAGAACCTTTTGGGTAGGGTTCTTCTAGTGATTTAAGAACATTTGTCCTTATGTACATGTTTTGACTTAAACATACATTTTTCTTAGACCCTTGAGTGACTTTAATCGACAAAAAATCTGAGATATTTCCCAAATTACGCACTTCAAACTTTGACTTCAATCTTTTTACAAACCAATCTATTTTAGCTTGTAATCCCCACACACCTAGATCATCAACATAAAGGGCAACATACAGGTCATGATCTGGGCTAAAATACAGACATGGATCACATTTGCTTTGATTTAAGCCAAGCTTGACAAGTTGTGCAGTGATACACTTGTGCCAATCTTTACCAGCTTGACATAAACCGTAAATACTCTTGTTGAGTTTTAGCACATAGTCTGGGTATTCTACACTGCGAAAACCTTCTGGTTGACTTACAAATACAGTTTCCTTAATTTTGCTATTAAGGTATGCCGATACAATGTCCAAATGATAATTATTCCATTCACGCTCTACTCCTATGGCTATAAGGGTCCTAATAGTTTTCCTTTTTTTACCACAGGACTGTAGGATTCAAGGAAATCTGTACCCTTTATCTGACTCAAACCTTGAGCTACTAAACGTGCTGTATACCTGAGTGGGGCGTGGTGGCTCAGCGGTCTAGCTGTATGCCTCTCACCAAGGCGGTCCGGGTTCGATTCCCGGTCAATGCATGTGAGATTTTTCGATGTGAAATGCCATGTCCTGTGGTTCGGATTCCACGTAAAAAGGAGGTCCCGTGGCTCATGATCTCAAGATTAACGGTCACGTTAAACTACAAGCTTCCTTCCTTCCGCTTCCGTATACCTGAGTACTTCACCTTCTTGGTTTCGTTTAGTTTTATACACCCATTTGGTGACTATGACAGTATTGCCTCCTGAATCTTCTGCAAATGTCCACATATTATGTTTTTCCAAGAGGGCAATCTCTTGGTTCATTACATCATACCATTTATCTTTGTCATCTCGTGAGGTGGCTTCTTGAAAAGACACCGGATCGTTATATTCTGACCTCAACATGACAATGCGACATTTGACCTTGACTTCATTACAACACACACACTTGCTAGGAAGTTTTCTCTCTCTACTCGACCTGCGTAATACTGTGTGTTCAGGCTGTAATGGAGCGTCTATTACGACATCAGAATCTGACATAGAGGCATCACTATCACTTGTTACAGAATTTTAATTTCCTGATTCGGCTACTTCGTGTTCAAACACGTCACCTCCACAATCTTTCTGCTCGACAAACACTTCTCGAACTGTTCTAGGTTCACAATCTATCTGAGTTACAGGATTTTCCTGGGCTTTTACAGAAAACAGAAATACATCTTCAACAAATTCTACATTCCTGGATTTAATGACACATTTCTTTTCGATGTCCCATACACGGTAGCCCCTCGAGTCATCAGGGTACCCTAGCATTGAACCAACATTTGCCCTTGGCACTAACTTTTCCACATTACGTTTATGTATCCAAACTTTACAACCAAATGATTTTAACATAAGCAATTCCTGGTCTGACAACTTTCTACTCGTCCACAGTTCAAATGGGATGTTCTTTACAGTTGACGACACATACCTATTCTTTATATAGCAGGCTGTGCTGATGGCTTCCCCCCAAAATTGAACTGGCATGCCTGACTCAATGAGCATGCACCTACTAGTGGTGAGAAGTTGCTGGTTGAGGCGTTCAGCAACGCCATTCGGTTGGGGAGAGTAAGCCATTGTTAACGTACGAACAATACCTTCCTTTTCAAGATAGTTACAAAACTCTGTACTTAAATACTCTCCACCATTGTCTGAATGGAAAGATTTCAACTTGGTCCCTTGTGCTGTCTCCATTAGGGCCTTAACCTTGAGAAACTCATTAAATGCCTCACTCTTATGCTTAAGAAACCTTACATATGAGAATCTGGTACAATCATCAGTAAATGTAATAAAATATTTGCTACCTCCAATCAATGGGTGCTCTAGCTGGCATACATCAGAGAACACAACATCTAATGGCTTCTGAGATACATGATCTCTTTCATTAAATTTAAGTCTTTTCATTTTACCTGGTTTACAAGTATCACAATCAAGATTCTTTTCTTTGGGTATAAAATCATGATCTGGAATGTTCAGAGCATGGCCAAAACGCTGATGCCATATTCCGCTAGTTACAGCTTTGTTGCTCTTAGCATACACAACCTCCACCTCGTCATTACAAGCAAATGCTTTCCCTTGTTCTACCATAAAATAATCACAATTTACCTCATACATATTTCCAACGGCCTCGCCCGTAAGGAATATACCCTCATGATCTGACAATACAACTTTGCTATCTTTAATGGTTACGACTGCACCTTTCCTGTCAAATTGACCTACAGATATTAAATTGTCTTGAAGACCTGGGACATACAATACTCTTTTCAGCTTCAGAAAAGAACCTCCACACTTGTCAGATAGCTTCATAAGCACACTTCCCATACCACATACACTAACTACGGATCCATCAGCTGTGTCTACACTACCAGAAACAATTGGGGTGTAATCATACAGAATATCCTTATAAGGTGTCAGGTGCTCAGTGGCTCCTGAATCTACATACCACCTGCGTACACAATCAGATGCATCATCCTTGCTTTCAGTTGCCACATAAGCCTTTACCTTAACACTACTAGCATTAACCTGAACACATTCGTTTGCCGCCTCATCGTCCTTTACCGTGGCAATAACCTCACGATTCTTAACCTTAACATTTTCCTTGCGTCCATTACTACAATTCCGGGAAGTATGACCTATCTTGGCACAATTAAAACACAAAACTGAACCTTTCTTTCTTGCTTCATGAACTAAATCACAGAACTTCGCAATATGCCCCTGTTCTTGGCACTTGTAGCACATGAATCCACCACTACCTGTTGGCTTGTTGAGACTCTTGCTGCTGTTGACCACCCCTTTGGAATTGAAGCGCATGGCTGCCATCATTGCCTTCACGCTTTCATCCTCAGATTCTTCCTTCTTCAGCCTCGCATAAGTCTCCTGTTCTCACTCCATCCTTAGTTTATCCAACTTGTTCTTTCTCTCCTCCAACAATAGTTTGGCTCGCACTACCTTTACACTTAAGTTTTCTTCATTGCTTTCCAATGAACGTATCAAATTTTCGTACTCCCGCTTTTCCAGTCCTCTGAGAATAAAAGCAGCTTTGGCCTTATCCGTAAATTTTATTCCTACATCGTCCAACCGTGCACACCAAGTGAGCACTTTATCAACAAATGTACGCATGCTAATGTCACTAGTTTTCTTAAAAAGACACAATTCTTCTAACATCGTCACAATTTGAAGGACTCCGGTATCGCAACATGAAGTCAGAAGATTCTGCCATGCTTCCTTAGCTGTCTCCGCTTCTTTGATATCACCTAGGAAAGGGTCGGTGACCAAACCTATGAGCAAGTTTTTCGCGTCTTGATCTTTGCCCAGTAGGGCCTCGGAGTACTCTTCAACGGGTGTATCTTCTACCTCTCCTGTATCGGTCTTTCGTGGGAAACCTTGAACCGCGTCCCACAGACGCCTTGTTTGAAGCAATGCCCTTGTTCGGGTGCTCCACACTTCCCAATTGTCGTCCTGTAACCTCACTATTGCAACTACTCGCTCGCTGCTTCCCGTAGCTGCATCCATGTTAGTATGTATACTTAAAATAAAACGTACAAATAGTCCTCACAATAGAAAATCGTCCACAAAATTCACCAAAAACTATCTTGAATGTACACTTAACTGCCGTCCACATGTGCGCCGCACATATCAACACCTTTTAACGACCGACATTCTCCCATCGCAAAGTCCACACATTAACAGCAATAAGCGTTTAACTGGGCCCATAACCTGTCATAAAATAATTAGCAAAAAAGGTTTACTATGTACAGTCCTAAACTCCAAATTGATGGGAGAAGAAACAAATACCGACATCCATTGGTCACAACCGGAAACAGACAGTTATTTTCAAAAAGTACATTTGACTTGTGTGGTATACAAAAACAAAAGAACACTGAGAAATACAAAAACAAAAGAAACACACTATGAGAATTTGTGAATGCAAACTCACAGAACACTGTACACATTTTCTATAAATGGCAAAAATCAACTAACTTCGAATAAGACAGAGGATTCCTATTTGTTGGTTAGCTCTGTAGAACTAGCTGTTGTGTTTGCTATTGAAGTGTGCGCTTGACGGAGGATGAGCAAGTTGGCTGCTAGAACTTTGGATCGTATCAGTAGTGATAACATGAACTAGGAGGGGTAGATCGGTAGAAAAGAAGAGGTTACTCTAATTGTAATTGATGTGCAGAAAAATGTATACAATACTCGTAGTATGTTGATTGAGTGTATTCATGTGTACTCCCGGTTGTTACAAGGGCTATTATTCCCATTTTTAACTATAGAAGTACGTCGGTGACATTTGGCGTCCAACGTTGCGGCAGAATTTATTTACATCGATTGTGTTACTTCTTATGCTAATATGGATAAAGCCGTAAAACTCAGATGAGTAAATCGAAGCTCATTTACAAGACATTACAACGCTTTGATTGCGGAAATTCAATCCGATCATGTCAATCTACAAAAGGTAGGCTACGTGCTAACCTCAATGTTTTGCAGACCGACTGGGAAAAACTTTGCAACATGGATGAGAAGATTATGGATTTTCTTCTCGAGGATGATTCCAGCGATACGGAACTCGAAGCGGAGTCATCAACAGATGCATATAGATGTAGGTACGAAACTGTGAAGGTTCAAGTTTAAGACTTAGCCAGGACAAAAGTTTAAGAAGCATCTAATTCAGTAAGTACTGTACCGGTAGGCCTAACATATCTAATCACAGAAAGTTCAAATTCCCTCCCATCGAGTTACGAAAATTCAATGATGATGTTAAGGAATCATGGGCGCCCGCAGGGAGGGGCAAGGTGGGGCCGTGCCCCCCCCCCCCCCCTGGAATTCCGAGAATGTTGATATTCGATTGTTCATTGTCACCAGTTTATTTCATAAATTGAAGTTTCTGATAATCAACTGGCAAATATTACAATAGAAAACTTCCTTAATGTTGCTGACGTAATATGTATTTATATTCAAAAATGTATGGTTCTAATGATGTCATGCTCTAGACTACCAATGGAAACATAGCTCCAATTTTCAATATGGTTATGCCTAATGAAAAATAACGTAAGTTTCCCCAACACTATCAAGAGTGGCTACCACTTTCGCCACCTCACTTTGTCAGTGACGATATGAAAGCACGCTCTGGAGATATTTTTATACATTGCAACACCGATAGTGGATTTCAACCCCTAAAACGAGGTTTTCTTTGCTGACTAGTAAAACACTGGTCCCTTAAGGTCGTGCTTAAAATATTGGGTCATTTACTGCCTGTCTGTACTATACACTCGTCTAATTTTTTCGCCGTTTTGCCTTACCGGGTTCGTTCTTTGTGCTGTGAAATGCCGAAGGCTATATTTTTATTTTTAAGGTGTGCAAGTGGCTCATTTCTTGCGAATAGAGCAATTATTGCAACAATTGAACAGCAATCTGCCATTGTTGTAGATTCTTAACCTGTAGTGTTAAATCTTCTACGAGCGAAGTAATTTATAGGCTAATAGTTAAATTGGTCTGCAGTGTTTTTGTGCCGTTATCAGAACGACTGAGATTCTCACCCTCAATCGAATGTTGACAGCAGATCAGTTGAGACAAAATGGTGATTGAATACTGATAGACTTCGTAATGTTGTACAGGGGCGTAAAACATGAGGGGGGAGGGGGTTAGGTGCAAGGCAAATTTTTAAGTAGCCTACCCCCTTCAAAGAAAGTAAAATAACCAGAAAGTATTCTATAACGATTTAATAGGCTACTACGTTAGGCGGAAAATGGGACAAGCTATCTTGCCTTGCTAAGTCTTAGTATCTTTATTCTACTGAACGAACAGTCTGTTTTTGTTCCTCTCCCGTTTCCCGCCGAGGCGATAACTTACCCGAGAGCCGAGGCACTTTGAGCTCTAGTGCTATGTCCACTTACCACGACGATCCGAAAAGGTACATTTTCGAACCATTATTTCTGAGCCCTGGTTTAAAACTAAGGTAAGGTACTGGGACACACAAAATCATTACTCCTGCCCGGAAAGAACAGCGTGCGCGTCGTTTCTTTAAATAAACTAAGTAAAATAGCATGACTCTTCCGTCGCGCATCTCGCGTTTTAAGCACACCCTACGCATGCGCCCTGCGTTGCGCCGACAAGGTTCGAAAAGCTTTGAAAAATGTCCATTTCACATTATTAAAAAAATTAAAGTATCTTTTACTGAAATACTGTTTTAATTATTTAGCATCTCATATACTATTATAGGTACGGTAGGCCATAATGTTTATAAAAAAATGTGTGATTTCATTAAACTTAGCTTGGCATCCGAAGGGTTAATTAGAAATAATTAATAAAATTAACGTTCTTTTAATGTAGCATTAGGCCTATATTACCGTGTTATGTCAAGCTTTAAAGCCTAAAACGAAAGCAAGTTCTCCCTGGTAGGTAGGCAACTTGACCCCCTCTCAAGTTTGCAAGGAGTTTTACGCCCCTGATCTTGTAGGCTATATGATTCCAATGGAATCTTCTTGCAAGGCAATTTTCGATGCGCAACATGTAGCCTACTTATATGAGCGGAGAAGCTAATTTAATTGTAATTCAACTAGCGGACCTGTGTGAAAACTCTCGCATAATGGGTTGTGTTCGCCCCATGTGTACAGACTATCCGCCCAGCACTAGTGATATGCGGGCTGTACGCGACACAGTTCTGCCAGGTGCTATCGTCTTGTTTATTTGTTTAAAAGCACTTTATAAATAAATACACTGACCGGCAAAAAAAGTGGAACACTTAAATTTTTTATGTAATTTCTTTCACTAAAATGTATCGGTTTTCCAATATTTGCATTATTCATGTAAATTTTAGATGGTTGGCTACAGAAAATACCGACACATGTTTTACAACACGCTTTAACTCACAAATTTCGTTACATTTTGCAAATCTTACAATTTTTAATTCTTTAGTAATGTTCTTTTGGACCGACAGTAGTGGCTGTTCTCGCTAAAGCGCTGCGTTAGGTCATGGGGCCAAGCTCTCTGCTGACTCGGTAGACGAGTGGGTTCGAGCCCCACCGTCGGCCGTCCTTGAAATGGTTTTCCGTGGTTTCCAATTTTCAACACCAGGCAAATGCTGGGACGGTACCTTCTGACAGGCCACGGCCGCTTCCTTCCACATCTTTGCCCAGTTTCATTCACCATCATTCATTTCATCTCTCATTAACTCCTCTCATGAGGTTGGCGTCAGGAAGGGCATCCGGCCGTAAAAACCATCGCCACAAAGACTTCCATCGCATCTCATCCCCAACCCCGTTGGAAAACGGGAATAATAAGGGGTAGACATACAATGTTCTTTTGGGCTGGTTTTTATCAAGCGTATTGCCATACAAAACGAGGTTAATTTTTGCAGTGCACTGCACGAGAACACTGGTCACTAAAAACGTGTGTTTCCACCCTTACCGTCTATGACAGCTTGTAAACGCTCAGGCATACTGTTCACAACTCATCGAATGGCATCTGCCGGGATGCGATACCATTCCTCCAGCAGCGATGTTCTCAGTTGTGCCAAGGTGGTGTGGTCACGCAGTCTGACGTTCCTTCCAAGCAAAACCCATACATGTTCGACGGGATTCAAGTCAGGACTGCGAGCTGGCCAGTCCAGTGTTTGAATCCCCACTTCCTGCAGATATTGTACAACTAAGCGAGCAGTATGAGGGCGGGCATTATCCTGCATCACCATGAAATTCTGACTTATGAAAGACGCAAAGGGCATCACATGGTTCATCAGGATCTCTTCGATGTACCTTTGGGAACTGAGCGTCGCGTGATCGATGCACATCAACTCAGTGCGGGCCATTATGTTGATGCCACCCCACACCATAACAGAGCCACCTCCAAATGGAGTCCTGAAGGAGAAAGCAACAGGGCTGAATCCTCTCTCCGCGCCTTCTCCACACTCTTTCTCTTCCATCAGGAGATCTAAGATTAAAGCGACTCTCGTCAGTGAAGAGAACAGAGGCCCACTGGTCGTGGGTCCATCCCAGATGCTGCCTTGCGAAGCGAAGACGCGCCTCTCTGTGATGTCGTTCGAATGCCGGTCCAGGTGCAGGTCTCCGGGACGAAAGATGAGCTTCTTCAAACCTTCTTCTTACTGTTCGTTCACTCACTCTCACATTTCTGACATTTTCCAGTTGATTTCGTGCCTGGACTGCTGTGGTATGGCGATCACGCAGAACTTGCAGGGTGATAAATCTGTCATCCCTGGCACTTGTGCTTCTTCTACGGCCTGACCCTCGTCTCCTGTCGTAAGTTTTGAGTTCTCTGTAACGTTGCACTGCACGGTGAATGCTGCCGAGAGATGACCCAATGACCTCAGCAACATAACGGAAGCTGCAGCCATCCTCCACCAATGCAACTGCATGTGCAGCTCCTTCACGGCTAAGAGGGCACATTTTAGTGTGAACTGCACATGGATAACTTGCTAAAATTATGACAATGGTTCACACGTGTTCAACAAATGTTAGTTGTTATCGCTAGAACAACAATAAGCGAGCGGCAACACTCATAAACCGTAAACGCTTACAGTGCGCTTCCCGCCATAAAACCATTAATATAGGCTCATCGAAGATCGGGGGTAATTGGTGGTTATAAACCACCCTAAGAAATGTCATATTATCAATTTCTATTCACGGATGTTTCAGATGTTGGTTCTAATGCGTGAAAAGCTTTTAAAATTTGATTAAATCATTTTCATGGCTAATTTTATACTATTTATATTACTTTTTTTTTTAACTGTTCCACTTTTTTTGCCGGTCAGTGTATATTTCCGTTGACTTATCAAGAAATAAAGATTTTTCCTATACTATTGAGACGAATTGGAATATTTTGGTACAAACCACACCTTCTAACTCCCTCTGGTTTAGGAGCTTGAGTTTTTTGAAACATACACCTTAGCGTATTATATAATAAGATTGGGCTTATACTCGTATTGACCTACTGAAAGTTACAATTCAATATAAATCAATTAGGTGATAAAGCCAACGTTCAAGGGGGGGGGGGAGATTGATAATGATGTGCTTCTGAAAGAAGAAAATTACAGAACAGACATTGGCTGAGTCTTAACTCAAGGAACATTTATGCGACATTCGTAAGTACACCGGTACCTAGTTAAATGATCCTGCGATGTTTGTGTCGTTATCAAACCGACTAAGAAGTATGTGATTTAGTGAGTTTTATATATTTTACTTAACAGTCAGCAATAATCAAATGTAATGTTTTCTTTCTAAAACGAAAATTTGCTAAAACCATGGGCGTCCCAAGTACGAGTAACGTACAATACGCATTTATAATTTCGCACAAAATTCATTATGCTAAGAAGAGCAATGCGAAGTATTCCTGATAGCTTGTGAAGAAGAGGAGAAACGTGATGGATCCGCTGTAACGGCCAGTACAATCTAGATATTTGAAAACAGTGCTATTTGAATTATTAGACAGATTCATATGTAGGGATATTTCAACAGTTAAACTTAATTCAGTAATTTGGAAATATCTGAAAATATGTCATCCAGTTTCCGTATTTAGAAAACAGGCGAACTGGATTTACATTAGCATATTAATGAACTGCTTGATTTTTATATTATTGTCGATACCTGTTTTTAAGAACTGAACAATTGGACAAGGAATCACAAATGAAGAAACGCGAGCTTCTATGGACAAAAACTGTGTTATATTCCTCCCTATCTTGCATTAAGTAGGCAAAGTTTCAGAGCAGTTGAATAATAAATTTCATGAAGCAAGTAAGAAATGAAACGAAAATGGGGGGGGGGGGGGGGGTAATGAAATGAAAATTATAACTTGGCCCCCCTCTGGAAAAATCCTGCGGGCGCCCATGTAAGGAATGGATACCCTTTTGGAGCCAGTTCAAGAAGGTGCATAGTGATGAGTGTCTGTCAAATGAAGATAAATTCCAGTACTTGTTTCAGGTCACAGTGGTAGGTTCTAGAACCAGGGATGTAGTGGAAAGTTATCCTCCTTCTGGAGATAATTACAGCCAAGTAATAGAAGCCCAAAAACCTAGGTTTGGCAGGGATGATTTGTTGATTGAAGTATATATAAGAGAACTGCTGAGTTTGATACTTCAAAATGAAAATTCAAGCACTATACTACCCCTAGCCAAGCTATATGATAAACTAGAAGACTATTTAAATTCTTTGAAGACTTTAACAAAAGAAAAATATGCTTCAGTATTATGTCCAATTTTAGAGTCTTGTATGCCAGATGATTTTCTTAGACTCTGGCAGAGAAGTGCAAGTGCAACTGGTGTGACAACTGCTGAAATTCGTCTAAGTAAATTAATGACATTTATGAAGGCAGAAGTACAAAATGAGGAGCACATATCTGGCGAGTTGTAATAAGGAATATCTCTGTAATTTTGAGGCCTTGGATCAAGATAACAAATGTGGGAATTTGCCTTGTATTCAAAAGGGGCCTTGGATGGCAGAACTCAAGGGCACTGATGTAAAACTGTCTGATGTCAATCAAGGTGCGGGATCCATTGAGATTCTTATTGTTGCAGATGTGGCGGCAAGCTCTACACCGGAAATGTTAAGCATCTTTCCTGTGGGCTAGTGGCTGTAGATACTAGATTAGGGTGGACTCTAATGGGCAAAGTGCCTTTCCCTACTACCAACACTAATGATGCTATGTTGTTTTTGGGTTTGTTCATTCATTCATACATTCATTCATTCATTCATTCATTCATTCATTCATTCATTCATTCATTCATTCATTCATTCATTCATTCGTTTATTTGCGATTGGGGGGTGTGTGTCCCGGTGACAAATTAGATATACATAACAAATAAATAATTGTACATAACAATTCACTAACAATTAAACTGGAGTATTTACACAAATAGTCAGTCTTTTCTTAAACACACCTATATGTTTGGGAAAAGGCTCTAAGACTGCGGCAGGTAGAGAGTTCCAATTATCAATGGTACGGTTTACGAAATAATATTTACCATAATTTGTTCGCTGTGGTCGGCCCTTAACTTTGAAAGGGTGATCGCTCCTACCCATGTAAGTAGGCTTTTCCATACGTTTGCTAAGCTCACCCAATGCTGGTTGATTTGTATACGCGTTGTACATAGCGCAGAGTCTAGATTTCATCCTCCTAGCCTCAAGTGATTCCCACCCAAGTTTCTTTAACATACGGCTCACACTGCTCCTGGGATTAAAGTCACTGAGCACAAATCTAGCGGCCTTTCTTTGTACCATTTTCAACTCATTTATGAGCCCTACTTGATATGGATCCCAAACCGCCGAGGCGTATTCTAGAATAGGTCTTACAAGCGACAAATATCCTAATTCTTTAGCAGAGGTACTACTTCCTTTTAATACCCTCATTACAAAGTGCAGGGATTTGTAAGCTTTAGAAACTACACATCCTATATGACTACTCCATTTCATATCATTTCTTACGTGAACGCCCAAATATTTGCAAGAATCTTCTTCTACAAGTATTTCCGAGCCAATGTTATATTGAAAATCTTGCCTTCGCACTTTCCCTATTTTTATTAGACTACATTTTCTTGTGTTTATTTTCATTTTATTTTCAATCGCCCACTTATAGACCAGGTTCAGGTCATCTTGAAGTACTGCATTGTCCTGTGAGTCATGTATCTTTCGATATATTACACAATCGTCCGCAAACAATCGACAGTCACTGCGAATCCCATTTGGTAAGTCATTTATAAACGCCAAAAATAACAAAGTTCCGATTACGCTGCCCTGAGGGATACCCGACGTTTGGTGTATTCTTTGAATACACGGTACCTGAGATATAATGTCTACTGCTCCTTGCATGTTCATTTCTTCCTTCCTCTTTGCCAAACACCAACAGTGATCTTCTGTTTTCTCCTTGTTGGGCAAATCTCTTACGTCTTCATAAGTATGTTTCAGATATATAACTTCTGTGACCCACCTAGCGTCATCTAGTAGCGAACCTCTGAAGCTACTCAATTCCTCATCGTGCAAGAGGACTTACATATCCATCTGGCCACCAGATCTTGTTACTATCGCCAGCTATTTTCTCCTTGAGCAAGAGGACTACGTCTACTGTTTCACTCACCATGCTGCGCTAATATCGCCTACTATCAATTCTTAGAAGACCATCCATCAAGAAGAAAATTTATTTTTGATAAGTTGGTTATGCTGATATGTATACCTTTTGTTTCCTACCCCCACTCTCTCCCCTTCCTAGGACCTTCCGTGCTTCGTTGAGCAAGTCTCACTTCTTAGTCGGCAGTTGAAGCAATCAGTTAAGGCTCAACCAGAGCTAGCCTCCTGACCTAACGAGGCATTTTTTAAATTCCACGCCATGTTGGAACTCTAGGCATCAGTGAGGAACTTCACTTCGACATGCAACAAAGATAAGTACCTTCTTCAAGTTTTAACCTCATCTTCATGGTTTTAACTTCCACGTGTTTTTAATGATACTTTTATAGACAGTGTGAAAGTATTTATTTTGGGGCAATAATCATTCTTCGTGGGATTTGCCATGTTGAGCTTTCGCTTGTATAAGCCGACTTTACCATAAAGAGCTTTTATTAAGCTATTCAAATGAGAAATCCTCTCACTACGTGGGATATTATCTAATTACCCGCTGTCTATAATTCAACAAGCTAGTTCCTCCGCAGGATTTACATTAGCCCCATTTTACTGCTAAGATTGTTCTGGAACCTTCCAGATTCTGTACTCAATCTACAAGTCCTGCCGTCATGTATTTCTCACGTACCTGTGAGAATTCTATTTAAAATTGAATTATCTTACTTCTAAATTACTACATAGTGAAGTTTCGTCCACCGCGGGAATTTTCTATAGCGTATTTAATTGAAATTTACAACTTTCTCAAGAAATAGACTCTCACTGATCTAATGAAACCAGTTATTTTCATCATTGCAATAACTTTCTTTTCCATAAACTTTGTGTCTACACAGTGAACTTTTCATATATTTCAATGAACTATAGTGAAAACCAGTGCTTGCTCAACTTTTCTACCGCGTCGCGATCGTCCGCTTATATTCAAATAAGGCCATGAACATTTTCCTTAATTCCCATTTCTCTTTCCTAAACCTCTTACTAACAATTTGCAATAAACTTTTAATCTAGGTCTGTTCCAATAAGGTGTCATTCCAAGAAGTGCCCTTCCATTTTGTTGGTTTATCATTAAGTATCTCTGTATAATTACGTGTCTAGCACACGTTTCAAACTTCCATTGTTCCTCCCTTCAAAAGCAGGGAAAACAATTCTCTCAACTCTTGAGTGAGTTATTTTTTTGGTCTCGCTAAATGAAAACTGCCTCATTTAACTTGCGAGTCTTATTTAAAGTATAGGAGGTCTAGAACCTTCCTTCTGATTAACTTTTCAGGTTCACAGTAAGTGACCTGCTCTCTTTGTATAATTCTCATAAAGTAATTCTGTTTAAATATAAGAAGTTGTAGGAACTTCCTTTTTATTCTTTAAGTTTTCTATTTTGTTATCTTCGAAGTTGTTATTCTCGTTAGAATGTTCTTTCAGAGGTTTCTTATAGTACACTGCTTGTACTCCTGTAAATGTTAAAACTTTAATTATTCCATTTTGCCTATTTTATTAAATCTTACCAAGATTTTAATACAAGGTTTAAAAACCTTAAAAATTGTCATTTGCCTGGAGCAATTTCTGAACGTTGTTGGAGGTCTGCGACCCCAAATTGTTAACTACATAGAACATATTTATTTGTTAAAGTTACGCTTCTTTGAATTGTTAAATAAATTAAATATTTGTTTTTGGATTCTCACTTTTCCAATACAACGGTTAAGCAAGGTCCTGTACTCCTTGGCTCTCCCTACTCGATGCCCTTAAATCTATTGATAGGGATTTCACCACTCGTTGCATTTGAGCAAAAACTCTTAGTGGTAATCTTGTCAAAGCTTCTCTTAGCTTTAATAGCTAATTCTAATTGGCCAGTAAGGCAAGTAAAGCTCGCTACGCCAGCTACCTGCTTGTGGAGATCCTCTCCGAAAACTTATGGTCAATTTCCCAAAAGATAAGTGTTTCTTTTTTGTCTAAGCTTTTAGCCGGCCTCTCGCTGAGTAAGGGCTTAGCCATTTCCAAATGCAACCATTGGGTCACTTACCAAAATTACTTTCCAAGTTATAATTTTTTCGTCACTCCCCTTCCTTGAAGCCCTTGGTCGCTCTTTTCAGGAATTCTATAACTTCAAAAAATTGAAAATACCAAGCTTGATTAACTATTGGCATTCTTCGAATCATTTCGAAAAAACTAATTTCTTTGAGAAGACATACAATAAATCGTTTGCTTTCGGTCTTGCCGGACCATTACCCTTCCACATAATACTTTTATACATGCTTGGGAGGAAACATACTAAAGCCTCTCTCTTGCAAATCGCCCAAGTCCCAGCTGCGGTTCCCGTTGGCCTCGACCAAGCTCGTACCTATTTTAGATATCAGGAGGTTAAGTTTCGGTGGCAATCGCCTTTAAGTGTGTTTAAAGTGAAGCTTATTAATTTTGTGGGGCTCTCTTCCTATTTTTCTATCCTTTTTCTTCAGTCCGAAACCCATTTCCTTTTCTTAATCATCTTCCCTTGGTGGGTGGGTTATTCCCTAGCCTATAATCTACCCAAAGATTGGTGCCGAAACCCGGGAGAGTCCTTTTTTCAGTTTTTCTATTTGGCAATATTCTGCAAATTATTAATATTTACTTTGAATTTTTCAGCTATAATTACATCGTGCAAAGCCTGTGAAAGGGAACGAGACCACTCCTGTCTTCTTTGGTGGGTCCCGTGCTTTCTACCCATTCGCTGCTGCCAGCTTGACAGCATTTCCAAGGTTCCACAGTATCGTGAGTTACATTTCAATCTATTTTTTATAACATGGCTCCTACTGAGAAGGATAAAGATGAAAAACTTACTTCTAAACGAGCATCCTACAAAGGACAAATTACCCGTTTCAGAAAGTACATAAAAGAGCTAGATCCCTCAGAAGCTCAATTAGACTTGTTAAAACATCGCGTACGAGATTATGAACGGTCTTACGAAAATTATTGTAACATCCAAACTGAAATAGAAACTTGCATGCTCAATCAAACCGAAGATCGAGTTGAAGTAGACAACCAATATTACGAAGGCATAGGTTCTGCTTTCAAAATAATACGCCAACTCGAAGAGGAGCAGAAAAAGGACGCTTCTGTTCTTGGTTCCCTTCACGAACCACAAACTTCTTTCCGTGAGGGTACTCACAAGCCCAAACCAATTTTACCGAAAATTGATTTGCCCCATTTTTCTGGAGATGAATCCGCTTGGGATTCTTTTTATGAATTATTTTGCTCCCTTGTTCACGACAATGAAGACATTCAAGTCATTTACAAGTTTCAGTATTTGCGATCTATCCTCCGAGGTCAAGCTTTGCAGTTGGTCGAAGCACTTCCTCTTCGTGCCGAAAATTATTCCATTGCCTTTAACTTATTAAAGGATAGATATGGAAATTTACGGTTACGCATTCAACGACACATAAGGGCTCTATTCAATCTACCTGCGTCACAGCATAATGACGTCACTAGTCTGCGCACTCTAGTTGACACTACACAGCTTCACGTAAAGGCTTTGTCCCAATTAGATCAACCTACTAATTATTGGGATACTTTCCTAATACATTTAGTGGTTTCTAAAGTTGATGTTGCTACCCTCAAAGCTTGGGAAATCGAACTTTCTAAAGAAGACGACTATACTTACGAGCATTTAGTCACCTTCATAAACGCTAGATGCCAACTTTTAACCGCGCTAGCTAATCAGAGCGAACCTTCATCTCCTAGTTCCAAATTTTAATTAATGTCCATCAAACCCAAAAGCGAACGCTCAGCGTCTAATACCCAAAAATCAGGGTTCAGCTCATCCAAATTCAAATCAAACACTACTGGTTACCCAACTAGGTCTAGTGAACGTCGTGTTGCTAGCTCTATTGTTTTAAATACGCAAAGCGAACCTCGCAAAAGTTTAAACGAACCTGTAAAGTGCATACTTTGTAAAGATTCCCATGCCCTATACTTATGTAAATCCTTTAAAGAAATGTCAGTCGACGACAGACGAAAACTAGTTGCTCAAAATAAACATTGTTTCAACTGTCTAGCGCCCACGCATTCTGCTTCTAATTGTAAGTCCACAAGACTTTGTTACCATTGTGAAAAGGCTCATCATACTTTGCTACGTCATGATCAGGCAAAGTCATCAACAGCATCCACTTCTCCTAAAAATGATAGTGTTAACAGTTCTAATGCTTCATCATACATTCAAAATGCTAAGTCCATTCGCAGTGCTCAAGTATTGTTGTCTACTGTTCAAATTGAAGTTCAGGATAACTTTGGCAACTGGGTCCGTGCACGCGGCCTTCTAGATACAGCTGCAACTCATGATTTTGTGTCTAATTCCTTGATTAGAAAACTAGGCCTACCCGTAAACCCCACTTCTATCAATGTGTCGGGCATCAACAGCTCAAAATCGCAAGCTTTACAATTTTCAAAACTAACCATAAGAGATATTTGTCATAGAAACAACTTTTTTAAACTTAATTGTCTAATTCTCAATAGCATTGGAGAAGACACTCCTAGTCACTCGGTTGATATTTCAGGGTTAAACATTCCCTCGCATTTAAGGTTAGCCGATCCTTCGTTTAACATACAAAATCCCATTGACATACTCTTTAGTGCCAATGTCTTTTGGAACTGCCTTCGGAAACAGGTTCGCAAGCTATCCTCAAACGTGGTCGCTAGAGACACTAATTTTGGATGGATTGTCACAGGGCAACTTCCCCATTATTCACCCCAACCTGCATCGCAATGTTACTTCTCCAATACTGATCTGGAACAGTTTTGGAGGCTTGAAAATGTTGATTCTCCTAATGTAACTTCTTCAGAAAATGAATTCTGTGAGCAACTTTTTTTGAACACGACCACTCGTTCTTCTGATGGCCGGTTCATTGTTCAAATGCCAAGATTACACAATCCCCCCAAACTTATTAACTCTCAGCCTAAAGCTCGAAAAGCTCTCTTTGCTATCGAGAGCAAATTCAAAAAGGAACCCCTTGTCAAAAAGCAGTACACTGAGTTCATGGATGAGTATGAAAGCTTAGATCATATGGAGGATGTTAACAAATCCGATGATGAATTGCACCCCCCAATCGAAACGGTTTATTTAAATCATCATCCTGTGTGGAAAAACCCTCTTGTAAAAGATAAAATCCGAGTTGTTTTCAATGGTTCATCACCCGACGTTAATGGCAACAGCCTTAATGACACTCTTTATTCTGGTCCTGCTATTCAATCAGATTTATCTGCTATACTTTTAAACTTTCGATTATTTCCCATAGCTGTCATAGCCGATATAAAACAGATGTACCGTCAAGTGTTAATTCAACCAGAACAACGAGATCTTCAAAGAATCTTGTGGCGTGATGAAATCAATAAGCCCATTAAGGTATTTCGCTTGAAAACGGTTACTTATGGCTTAAAACCCTCTGCTTTCCTTGCTATCCGATCCCTACACTTGCTAGCCTCACAAGATGGTCATTTATTTAACCCCAAAGCCTCTGAAGCACTAACTACGTCATTCTATGTTGACGATTACTTGCAGTCCTTCTCTACTTTGGAGGAAGATTCTTTTGTGTCTTTAGAACTTCAAGCATTACTAAGGAATGGAGGTTTCCCACTTCATAAGTGGAACTCCAACTCCCCTGAGTTTCTCGCCCAATTTCCCATCGAAGACGTAGATCCCTCTTCTGTCGAAATTTGTGGAAACTCCGAATCTATAAAAACTTTAGGAGTTCATTGGTGCACTAGCACTGACACTCTTATCTATAAAGTTACGCTCGCAGAAGAGCTTCCTAATACAAAAAGACAAATCCTCTCTGAAATTGCAAAAATTTTTGATCCGCTTCAATTTCTTGCCCCAGTTATCGTTATAGCCAAACTCTTCATGCAAGAGCTGTGGTCGCTTAAATGTGAATGGGATGACACTGTCCCTCTATCTTTTCTGAATCGTTGGCTCTCGTTTCGCAGCAATTTGCTGGATCTTTCCCTTATTGAAATTCCCAGGAATTTAATCAGCTCTCATTCTAATGCATTCTTTTTCCTCCATGTGTTCGCGGACAGTTCCGAAAAAGCTTACGGTTGCTGTGCATGTTTAGTTTACCATGATTCATTCTATGGATCTCTAGTTTCCAACCTTGTTTGCGCCAAATCAAAGGTCGCTCCTCTTAAAACTATCACTTTGCCTAGGCTCGAACTGTGCGCTGCACTCATGGCTGCAGAACTTGTCAAGAAATTACGGGAAGTATTGAAAGTCGAATTCTCGCAAATCTATCTCTGGAGCGATTCCATGATCACCCTTTCTTGGATCGCTAAAAACCCCTCTCACTGGCAAACTTTTGTCGCAAACAGGGTTTCCAAAATTCAAACTCTTTCTTCTGGATGTCAATGGAGGCATGTTCCCAGTGCGGATAATCCAGCCGACATTATCTCTCGTGGTTGTTTACCCTCTCAATTGGCAGCTTCCCAATTGTACTGGCATGGGCCCTCGTGGTTAATCAAATACTCTTCTTCATGGCCTGCTAAACCTCCAGCTACAAACTCCAACTTGCCTGACGCTAAAGTACCTCTGTCTATTGCCTCGTGTCTGGTTTCTAATGCTTCTTATCCTTTGTTGTCACGCTATTCTTCCTTTCATAAATTAATACGAATTATCGCCTATCTCCTTAGATGGAAATATTTTGTGGTTGACCAACCTCTTCTCCCCAAACCACACCTTACCAATCATGAATTGAATCTCGCCACCATTAAAGTTTTACAACTGACCCAGCAAGAAGCCTTTTCTTCTGAGTTGTCTTTGCTTTCTTCTAAAAGAGATCTTCCCAAATCCAGCCGTCTTCGTGCTTTAGCCCCGTTCCTTGATGACCATGGGTTACTCAGGGTAGGTGGAAGGCTCTCGCAATCTTTACTCTCTGAGGACAAAAAACATCCCGTTATTTTGCCTTCCAAACATCACGTTACTTCTTTAATTATACGTGACTTTCATTATCGTAATCTGCATGTTGGTACACGCACTCTGCTTTGCCTTTTAAGGGAAAAGTACTGGATTATAAATGGAATTCATGAAGTTTCTTCTGTAATTCATAAGTGCATTCCTTGCTTTAAAGCGAAACCTAAAATCAATACTCAATTAATGAGCGATCTGCCCTCTTTTCGCTCTTCTCCTATACGCCCATTTGCTTTAACTGGTGTGGACTATATGGGTCCGTTTCAATATCAACGAAATTCTCCTGAAGCTAAACGCAAATTGTTTGGTAAGCTTTATGTTTCTCTCTTTGTTTGCATGGTTACAGGCGCAATCCACTTGGAACTAGTAACGAATGCTTCTACTTCTTATTTTCTATCAGCCGTCTCTCGCTTCACTGCTAGGCGTGGTGTGCCTTCAGAGATGTTCTCTGATAACGCTTCCACTTTTCAGGGCGCAGCTTCCCTGTGGAAGAAAGCTCTTACTTCCTCTCCTGCCATGGAACAAATTTCTAATTTTTCTTACTCAAAGGGTTTCAAATGGCGCTTTATACCTCCTTACGCTCCTCATCACGGTGGTAGGTGGGAATCTTGCGTAAAGCTTACTAAGCGTCATTTAAGGAAAGTCTTAGGTAATCGAATTCTGACTTACGAAGAATTCAATTCACTGTCTGTTCTGATTGAAGGTGTTGTTAATTCTCGACCTTTAACTCCCGCTGTCCAATGACCCTGATGACCTGCTTCCACTTACACCTGGTCATTTCCTTATAGGCACTTCTCTTTCTGCTCCTCCTCCTCTTCCCAATTCTTACAGGGATTCTAATCTACCTATCGCTTGGCGGAAACTTGAAGCCCTCCGTAATTCTTTTTGGAAAAGGTGGAACTTGGAATATTTAACTTCCTTACAACGGAGACAGAAGTGGTTTCTTTCCAGTCCCGACATTAGGGTGGGGGACTTGGTCTTGGTTAGGGATGTCTCACCCCCCCTAGTATGGATTTCTGGTAGGGTGACCGAGTGTTATCCTGGGAGAGATGGGAGAGTCAGGGTGGCCAGAATCTTGACCACTAATGGACCAATCACAAGACCACTGTCTTTGATCGCTCCGCTGCCATTAAATGTGTAACTGCTTATTTGCTCTCTGTTGGTGTTTCCCCCCAGTATGGTGTATTCTTTGAATACACGGTACCTGAGATATAATGTCTACTGCTCCTTGCATGTTCATTTCTTCCTTCCTCTTTGCCAAACACCAACAGTGATCTTCTGTTTTCTCCTTGTTGGGCAAATCTCTTACGTCTTCATAAGTATGTTTCAGATATATAACTTCTGTGACCCACCTAGCGTCATCTAGTAGCGAACCTCTGAAGCTACTCAATTCCTCATCGTGCAAGAGGACTTACATATCCATCTGGCCACCAGATCTTGTTACTATCGCCAGCTATTTTCTCCTTGAGCAAGAGGACTACGTCTACTGTTTCACTCACCATGCTGCGCTAATATCGCCTACTATCAATTCTTAGAAGACCATCCATCAAGAAGAAAATTTATTTTTGATAAGTTGGTTATGCTGATATGTATACCTTTTGTTTCCTACCCCCACTCTCTCCCCTTCCTAGGACCTTCCGTGCTTCGTTGAGCAAGTCTCACTTCTTAGTCGGCAGTTGAAGCAATCAGTTAAGGCTCAACCAGAGCTAGCCTCCTGACCTAACGAGGCATTTTTTAAATTCCACGCCATGTTGGAACTCTAGGCATCAGTGAGGAACTTCACTTCGACATGCAACAAAGATAAGTACCTTCTTCAAGTTTTAACCTCATCTTCATGGTTTTAACTTCCACGTGTTTTTAATGATACTTTTATAGACAGTGTGAAAGTATTTATTTTGGGGCAATAATCATTCTTCGTGGGATTTGCCATGTTGAGCTTTCGCTTGTATAAGCCGACTTTACCATAAAGAGCTTTTATTAAGCTATTCAAATGAGAAATCCTCTCACTACGTGGGATATTATCTAATTACCCGCTGTCTATAATTCAACAAGCTAGTTCCTCCGCAGGATTTACATTAGCCCCATTTTACTGCTAAGATTGTTCTGGAACCTTCCAGATTCTGTACTCAATCTACAAGTCCTGCCGTCATGTATTTCTCACGTACCTGTGAGAATTCTATTTAAAATTGAATTATCTTACTTCTAAATTACTACATAGTGAAGTTTCGTCCACCGCGGGAATTTTCTATAGCGTATTTAATTGAAATTTACAACTTTCTCAAGAAATAGACTCTCACTGATCTAATGAAACCAGTTATTTTCATCATTGCAATAACTTTCTTTTCCATAAACTTTGTGTCTACACAGTGAACTTTTCATATATTTCAATGAACTATAGTGAAAACCAGTGCTTGCTCAACTTTTCTACCGCGTCGCGATCGTCCGCTTATATTCAAATAAGGCCATGAACATTTTCCTTAATTCCCATTTCTCTTTCCTAAACCTCTTACTAACAATTTGCAATAAACTTTTAATCTAGGTCTGTTCCAATAAGGTGTCATTCCAAGAAGTGCCCTTCCATTTTGTTGGTTTATCATTAAGTATCTCTGTATAATTACGTGTCTAGCACACGTTTCAAACTTCCATTGTTCCTCCCTTCAAAAGCAGGGAAAACAATTCTCTCAACTCTTGAGTGAGTTATTTTTTTGGTCTCGCTAAATGAAAACTGCCTCATTTAACTTGCGAGTCTTATTTAAAGTATAGGAGGTCTAGAACCTTCCTTCTGATTAACTTTTCAGGTTCACAGTAAGTGACCTGCTCTCTTTGTATAATTCTCATAAAGTAATTCTGTTTAAATATAAGAAGTTGTAGGAACTTCCTTTTTATTCTTTAAGTTTTCTATTTTGTTATCTTCGAAGTTGTTATTCTCGTTAGAATGTTCTTTCAGAGGTTTCTTATAGTACACTGCTTGTACTCCTGTAAATGTTAAAACTTTAATTATTCCATTTTGCCTATTTTATTAAATCTTACCAAGATTTTAATACAAGGTTTAAAAACCTTAAAAATTGTCATTTGCCTGGAGCAATTTCTGAACGTTGTTGGAGGTCTGCGACCCCAAATTGTTAACTACATAGAACATATTTATTTGTTAAAGTTACGCTTCTTTGAATTGTTAAATAAATTAAATATTTGTTTTTGGATTCTCACTTTTCCAATACAACGGTTAAGCAAGGTCCTGTACTCCTTGGCTCTCCCTACTCGATGCCCTTAAATCTATTGATAGGGATTTCACCACTCGTTGCATTTGAGCAAAAACTCTTAGTGGTAATCTTGTCAAAGCTTCTCTTAGCTTTAATAGCTAATTCTAATTGGCCAGTAAGGCAAGTAAAGCTCGCTACGCCAGCTACCTGCTTGTGGAGATCCTCTCCGAAAACTTATGGTCAATTTCCCAAAAGATAAGTGTTTCTTTTTTGTCTAAGCTTTTAGCCGGCCTCTCGCTGAGTAAGGGCTTAGCCATTTCCAAATGCAACCATTGGGTCACTTACCAAAATTACTTTCCAAGTTATAATTTTTTCGTCACTCCCCTTCCTTGAAGCCCTTGGTCGCTCTTTTCAGGAATTCTATAACTTCAAAAAATTGAAAATACCAAGCTTGATTAACTATTGGCATTCTTCGAATCATTTCGAAAAAACTAATTTCTTTGAGAAGACATACAATAAATCGTTTGCTTTCGGTCTTGCCGGACCATTACCCTTCCACATAATACTTTTATACATGCTTGGGAGGAAACATACTAAAGCCTCTCTCTTGCAAATCGCCCAAGTCCCAGCTGCGGTTCCCGTTGGCCTCGACCAAGCTCGTACCTATTTTAGATATCAGGAGGTTAAGTTTCGGTGGCAATCGCCTTTAAGTGTGTTTAAAGTGAAGCTTATTAATTTTGTGGGGCTCTCTTCCTATTTTTCTATCCTTTTTCTTCAGTCCGAAACCCATTTCCTTTTCTTAATCATCTTCCCTTGGTGGGTGGGTTATTCCCTAGCCTATAATCTACCCAACGTTACGGTAATTTCATCCGAGAATCGACCTTCAACTTTCACTTTCTGGGAACGACCCGTCAAAAATTCTTGGATCCATAAAATTACTCTTCTATCAATCTTCGTCGAAGCTAATTTATGGAGTAGCATGTCATGCGGCACTACATCAAATGCCTTCGCAAAATCTATAACTACGGCGTCGACTGAAACTCCATCGTCTAACGATTCGCTAATATCTTGAAAAAGTGATAGCATCTGACTTTCGCATGAGTAACCTTTCCGAAATCCATGTTGCCTATCATTAAACCATGATAATGTTTCCCACTGTTCCCTCAAGTAGTCGCAAATGAGATGCACCATCTGTTTACAAACGATGGACGTAAGACTAACCAGCCTGTAGTTGCCCAATTCAAGTCTGCTCCCTCCCTTAAATATTGGGACTACCGTAGCTCTTTTCCAGTCATCCGGGATTTGCGCATTGTTTATGGACACATTAAACATCACCTCTAAGTATCGTGCCACGTCCGTACCTCCTAGTTTAAGTACTTCACTAACAATATTATCAGGACCCTTCGATATGTTGTAACGTAATTTTTGTATTAGCTTTACAATTGCTGACTGGTTTATTTGGATAAGTGGAGCCCCTGATTCGCCGTTAAAGTCCAACACACAGCTATTGGATTTATTGAACACACTACCATAAAATACATTTAATTCATTAGCAATGGCTTGCTTCTCAGTAATTAATTTACCGTCACCGGACATTATCATCGGCAAATTATTTGAATTTCTCTTTCTTCTCCTAACATAACTGTATTTTTTTCCACCCATCGCCTCCCGAACCAAGTAAACCTTGCATATAATTGTCATGAGCAGCCCTCTTTTTTAAGACGAGCTCTCTTGATAATGACTTAAATTTCAACATATACTTGTCACTATCATGTCTTTTATTGTATAATTTCCTAATTTTCCGTTTAAGACTCCTGATTTCCCGTGTGCAATACTCAGGATCTGGGTTTTGTTTCAGTAATTTAAATGGAACAAATTTATCAATAGCGCTATTTAAAATTATTAAAAAGTTAGCCCACAGGATATTAATGTGATTTCCTTCCGATGCCCATCCTACAAATAGCTCATTCAAATACCCCTGAAATTTTCCCTGATCCGCCCTGCGATACTGGAATATGATCTTATTTGCTTCATCAGAGTCTAATTTTGTAATGTCACCGTATGTAATATTTAATTCAACCCCAGAATGGTCACTAATTCCTTGTACTTTCAGACAGTTAATATACAGCTCTACAGGCCTTACGAGATAAACATCTAAGGTATTATTGCCTCTAGTAGGGAAGTCAACTACTTGGGAAAATCCCCCCTCCCTTAAGAATTTGTTTGCAGCGCTTTGAGCTTGACCACAGCTAGTTGACTCACCAGACCAGTCTACTTTGGGGAGGTTTAAATCTCCGGCAATTATTATGCTCTTTTTCATAGCATTACCCGTACAAGTTTTATCATACAGTGTGTCGAGAAGCGAAAAGTTATCTTTTGGTGCTCTATACGCCCCTATCACCTGAAGAGTGAATTTATTCCCTTTATCCGAAATTTGTACACATAACATTTCATGATCCGTATATGCCCACTTTAAGAAACTAGCTATATTTTTGCGCACACAAATAAATAGCCCACCACCTCGCTTCCCCCGATCCCTTCTGTACATTTCGTAGTTCCCTTGAATTATTTCATTACTATTTATATCCTCATATAACCAAGATTCAGTAGCAATGACAATGTCCGGAGAATACGTCTCTACAAGATTCCAAAATTCAATTAATTTTTTTCCCTAAACTCTGACAATTACCCTGCAGTAATCTTAGAGTCTTACATCCGCAGCAAATATCCCGAAGTAGCTCCTTCTGTTCCCGTCGGCTGGCAACCTCTGGACCTGCTCCTCCTCACATAGGCCGGCACGAACCGTTGACCCTGTCATGTAGGCTCCCTAGGTTAAAAGCGCCCCGTCGATTTAAATGCAGCCCGCCTCGGGCGAAGTCACGGCCACCAATCCAGCAGTCAGCATCTACGTACACTAATCCCAGTTAGTAACATCTATGCTGGTGAACGATATGAATGTAGAGGTTAACTCAAACCTTGTTTTTAATATAAACACCGTGCAGTCATATACCGGTACAGGTTCCATACTTTATTTTTCCTATCGTAACCAAGACAACATAACAACACATAAAACAATACCGTGTACATGATACCAATACCAAGAAATTAATTACTTTACCCTGACATTCTCCCACCTTGCAATTTTTAGCCCTCAATAAAATTGCAACATTCAAAGTACGGTATTTATCTCATTGCAGGAGTCGCATCGGACACCTCACTACTCTCCCACTGCGAGAATGGTATCTCTGCAACATCATGTTCTCTTGTTCCATGGCCTCTTTTCGGTATCAATCATTCGTTCCTCCTCTTCAGACTCTGACATAGAGCACTCTAATGGGATCAAACGTTGAACAGGACGCATGACAACTCCCCTTTTCGTTCGAAGTCTCTTACGATCACTAGGCATAGGTGGGGTAGAAACTTTCAGTCGCTCTTTCTTGTACCTTCTGCAAACAACACAGTTTTGTATGACTCGTCTTCCATTCAAGATCCAGTACTTCTCTCTAATAATACCCAACAAAGTCTGTGGGCCTACATGACACTGCCGAATGTGCGTGTCATGAATAAGTCGCTGCACAACAGGGTGATCTCCCGGCAATATAGCAGGTCGGCGAAACTCATTGTTGTCCTCCCTCTCTGTTATTCTGGTGTTAACTCGCAAAATGCCATGATTGTCTAAGAATGGCAATATTGAAGCCAGTTGCTGATCCTCGGGCCCTTGTAAACTTTCATTCTGGACAAGTTTAATTACTATTCTTTCACTGTCTTCTAATTCTGAACAAGTCAGTTCTCCATTCTGCCTGCTATTATATTTACAATTGAACATGAACCGTCTTATCCACCCGATCAGCCTCACTATTTTGTCAAATCGAGAGAAATACTTGTAATACCAGTTGGAACTTGAAGGCTCTTCTGCGACCAATAGAGTCGTGGCAGTCTTTCTTCTTTCAAGCATGATTTCTTCTTCATTTCTGTTGCTATTATCTGAAGGCCATTCTTCCATGGGAAGATACATCCATGACAGTCCCTCCCACCATCTCGATGCTATAAGATCTCTTGTTGTACAGCCTCAGGTAGGCAGATCAGCAGGATTGAGTACCCCAGGTACATGCCTCCACGATTCTTTTGAAGTCAGTTGCCTGATTTCTCTAACCCTGTTCTCAACAAAAACAGACCAGAGAACTTCTCGCTGTATCCATGTCAACACTGTCGTCGAATCAGTCCACAAATAAACTATTTCAGTGTCAAACTCTTTTCTTATAGATGCCAGCAATCGGGCACTAATTGCAGCTCCCATAAGTTTGAGTCGAGGAATGGTCGGTCGAGGTGATGGAGCCACTCTTGATTTTGTTTGGAGAAGCTGAACATGAACTCCTGTCACTGTCTGCGTGCGTAAAAATACCACTGAAGCATAGGCATCTTGACTCGCATCGCAAAAGGCATGGAGACTACGTTCCTCATATACCTCAGGGAGTCTTCTTGGGATCGTCAACTGGCCTAATTCTCCTATTTCACGAAGCCATATTTCAAACTTGATTTGGATTTCCTGCGGTACCTCTGTGTCCCAAGAAACCTCGTTTATTTTCTGCAGTAACACTTCGGTGATAACATAACCGGTGCAGAAAATCCAATTGGGTCATAAATCCTATGGACAGCAGATAGTATCGACCTCTTGGTTGCTTTTATAGGTGATAGCTTCTTCAGGGGTTCACTGTTCAAGCTAAGCGTGTCTTCCTTGCGATTTCACATTATTCCTAGGACGGGTGACATTTTTTCATCATCTTGAAGCACTGGATCACTACTCTCCCAACCTCTAAGCTCAAACTTGTGTTGGGCAAAAATATCTTGAGCAGTTTTAATAAACAATTCCAGCTCCTGTTTATTTGAGACACTTGTCACACAATTATCAACATAAAAGCTGTCTTTCAGTTGCTTAATAATATTGACAGTCATACTGTTCCACCTTTCCTGATCATTTTTCAAGGCTTGGTCTAAAAGGTGTTCAATCACAGCTGCCAGTAGGAAGGGGCTTGATGTCACTCCAAAAACAATTCGTTTGTGTCTATATGTTTTCATTTTCTCTTTTCCCCACAGGAATCTCAAAAAATCTCGATCTTCTGGTGCTACTGGAACTTGCAGGAAAGCCTTGCGAATATCAGCAATAACTCCAATTGACTTCTCGAAACTTGTGTAGGAGAGATGGAATGAGTTGGATCAGATTTGGACCCTTTTCCAAACAATCGTTGAGTGATGGGTTGTTACCTCTTCTAGCGGAAGCATCGAACACTGGTCGAACCTTAGGCGTTGTTCCACAATCCTTGATCACAGGTCGATGAGGCAGATAATGGCCACATATTTCAGTGTGATCACCATTAATCTCTTCTATTATCCCTTCAGCTAGCCAGTCTTGAAAGACTTTATCATATTCTTCCAAGTATCCGTTATTATCTAGCTTTCTCCTCGTTATATCAAGGCGCTTCACTGCCATCTCGTACGAAGTTTCCAAGGGAAGATGATGCTTCAACCATGGCAGTCGAACTTCGTATCTTCTTTTATTTCTACGGTTTCAATGAAATTTAATCTAGCTTCCTCTTCAAGTTTGCATCTCTTCTTTTCAGGGATAGGATCTTCTATTCCCAATACATCAAGTTCCCAGAGGTTGCTAACCTTCTCTATATTCAGCATAATAGGTGTAGTTTTACTCATGCCACACCCCGAGCGTTGGTCTCTACCAAATACCGTCCACCCCAATGTAGTGCGCAACGCTGTTAACTCTCCCACCGTTTTACGATCATTGGAGAGAATTGATCCTAGAAAATCAGCACCAATAAGGATCTCATTATCCTTATCCTTTCCTACATCTAGATGAGACAGTCCAAGTTTCACGACTTGCTCTGTTGTAAGGCGAGGAACCTGACTGCAAATAACAGGCTGACTAAGAGCAGTCAGTCTCAGCTGACAGGAGTTATCGAGATTATTAAGAACAAATTCAAATACGCCATGTTCCACCGGAGATCCAGTTCTGCCACCAAACACAGCATGGCTTAGAGTAATCTTCCTGACTTCCTTGAGACCCAATCTCTCTGCCAGTTCTTCTTTAATGTAAGAATGTTGTGAGGCAGAGTCTAGAAGAACGCGTACAAGCTCTATATTATACCCGTGAACAATCTTAATCAAAACTGTTTGTAGATATACACAAGAGGAATTTATGCAGAAGTTCGTCACTGACCTGGCCTGAGATGAGGCCTGAGTCTCCGTTCCAAGATTCCTTTCTGAAAAATCACACATAATTGGATAATGCTGCCGCTTACATAACTTGCAGGAGAGGCGAGTATGGCATATTCTTGCAACATGACCAACCCTGAGACATTTGAAGCATGCACCATTCTTTGACAACCTGGCTTTCCTTTCTTCGAGAGTCATGTTCTTAGCTTCCATACATCCGGATGAAGTATGTTTCTCTTCACCACAAAAATCACATGTACCTCCCACTCCTCCAGTTGATACAAAACCCTGAGCAGCAGGAACATGACACCGTTTGAAGGGTTTCGAAATTTGTTATTTTCCGCAGTAACGTTACCTATCTTTCTAGTAAGTTGTAAGTACTCTTCATTTTATACTTCAGATTTCAAAAATGTCAAAAGATTTCTAAGCTTATCTTGTGACCCATTTTCTTGTATACAATCTCCTCTTCTCTGCCACACACGAATTAATTCATCCGTCAAACAAGACTCTACCAAGGGAAATAATAATGCAGCATAATTATCGGTAGTCAGGCCCATTGACTCTAGGGACCTAACATTAACCTCAATTCGATCATACAATACTGAAAGGGAAGGTTTCTCTGTCACTAGATTTATTATGTCCCTCACGTCAAGTTCTATCAATAGATCTTTTCGACCATAGCGGGCTTCTAACAACTGTACAGCCTTGCTATAATTCTCGGCAATAGGAGGAGAACCACTCACAAGATCTTATGCCCTTGTTCCAGGAGCCATAGATTCTCTTAGATAAAGAATCTTTTCTGCAGCATCCAGCTCTACACTCTCATGTATTCGCTTGAGCTGGGCCCAAAACGATAACCAAGCGACAAGCGACAACTTTGGTAATTTACTAATCAACTTGCCAGTTTGAGAAACACTAGTTCTTATGGAATGAGTTTCGCACGGTATTTCACATTCGTATTTTTCGTACTTACACTTCACTGCTGTCCATTTATCTCGATATGTTTCGACTTCTTCATATTGCTTGTCTTCATCTTCGTTGTTGCATTCACGTCCATGCCAAGCTTCGCGGATTCTCTCGTCAAGTGGAAACAGTCGATCGGCTTTATCTTCGAGTAGTTTAAAACTAGTAAATATATCTTCCTGCTTCACATTTTCCTCCTTAATCTTGTTCTGGAACGTGTTAAAAGCTCTTGTGAACAAACGACGTAACTGTGCTCTTTTTTCTTTGTAAAGCAGTCATTCAGCCATGATGATAGATTTTGCTAGTCGAAATCAAACAGTTGTTGTGTACCTTAAGTTCTTATTTTACTTTCACTGCACGGCAATGAGTCCTGTCTATCGGTCGCCAAATGTTAACTCTAACCTTGTTTTTAATATAAACACCGTGCAGTCATATACCGGTACAGGTTCCATACTTGATTTTTCCTATCGTAACCAAGACAACATAACAACACATAAAACAATACCGTGTACATGATACCAATACCAAGAAATTAATTACTTTACCCTGACAGTAGCAGATCTATGGAAATTGGACCTGATCGGTATTTCAGATCCTTCAGAAAAGAAAACCAAACTGGAATTGCAGGCTGAAGTACAAAGGCACTTTGTAAAACTGTAGAAATTAATCCTGATGGCAGGTATGAAGTTTATTAACTTGGTTGGAAGGACATCCTCCACTACCAAGTAACTTTAATTTAGCTGTGAAAAGATTGGATTCAACCATCAAACGGTTGAACGTTGATAATTGTTATGATCAATACTGTACCCGATATTTACTTGAGGCTATCGGCTACGCTAGCTTGAGTTGGAATTTATTGCTTCGAAATTCAAGATTGCGCTGAGATCGAGCCGGTGAAGACAAGGGAAATGACGGAGGAGGATACGGGAGAAGAGAGCGTTACCCCTCCAACGCGCGGCATCACGGGAAGAATGCAAGAAATATATGGAATTAACTTATAGATGAAGCCGTATTTAATATCAGGAAAGAAAGGAATAATGTTGAATATTTATTATAATAATAATAGAGATGGTGGATAACCCCTTAATAGAGAATAATGGCTTTATTACAGCAGATATTGGCAATGGTTGAATAGCTGACGTCAGTAGTACAGCGGCAAGCAGTCTACCCTTCCATAATCAGGGGAAAGAGAAGTCACGTGTGCAGCGGGGTGGACAGGTGCAGCACGGTGTGGAGAGGAATTCATTCTAGTCTATTCTGTTACAGTATACACTTCAGAACAGTGCGCATTGCTTGACCAGCAGAGTAAAAGCTAGCGAAGTTAACATTGTGACTAAATAGTGCGACGAAGTCATGTAGTATGCGGGAAGCAGGGTCGCTACGGCCGTGGATAGAACGGAAACAGCCGGTGATGAGAAGCACATTAGCTTCTCAGTGAAGTTGCTTCAGTACATTTTAATCTACAATACTTTCACAGTTTATAACTTGTAACGCAGGCAAGCGATATGTTTCACTTGGTGAAAGCGGACAGTATGACATTAGACTTTGCGATGAATATTCTCGTGCAGCATTGGTTGAATGAGGCTAGTAAATCACTTCATGATTATCTGCATGTGGCGAGGCCAGAATCTTAATGCAGTGGTCGACATTTTGTGAGGATTTAGAAGTCGTATTGCGGAACATTGCAGCCGACATTCTTATTTCGCTGATAGTTGGATATAGACTTTCAATGATCCAAATACTTGCTACAATTCACAGCTTATGCATTTTCAATGTGAATGCTTGCGACCAGATGAACTTCAAAATATTTTCACCAGCATAATGGATAGTAAAGCTGATGTGTTTTAATATAGCACATGCTAGGCAACCATGGGGTCTTTCATCTGTAACTCGAATGTTCAAATGGAACAATGGACTTCACACATTTTCTGAAACGGTGAAGCGTTCGATAAATGACTTGGATTTATGAGCAGCTATGGACATGCTTATCACATCACGTTCAGTCTGACAAACTTGCATACAATTTTTTTTATTCGTCAATGCAGATCAACAGTACTTGGCAAGAACTTTATCAGTGTGTGTCAATCGGCATTTTTCTCATGGAAGAGTGGCGTAACATAACCAAGGACAGAATGGGGTACCCATTTGAGTGGAACATTTCGATGGATTATTGGACAGCATCCGTGGTGGATATCTTCTACTTTACGATGTGTGGCTAGGCACAACGAGAGACGGGATGGCGGAACATAGTAACGGGGTTCGATTCCTACCGAGGTGAATGACTACATCGTGACATGCATTAGAATGGGGAAAATGCATTCCAAATGGCACAGGACGAAGATTTCGCCGATCTTTCGAGAAATCAATCGTAATTACTTGGATTATCGCCGAGCTTGGAATATATATTTTTAAACATCTGGAATATTGAAAGGTAACGTGAGCGTTTATGGATTTACTGATATGATTTTGATATGACCCTGGGCACACTTGTATATCATTAGGAGTGTTATTTTAGACATTGCTTGATATTTTCTACATTTCATCCTGTTAAATTCGCTAAGATATGGTGGATTCCATGTGAGATGGCAGGCGCATTTCACCGATCTTTGCTATTTACCGACGTTATTAGGCAGGGTTTTTGATCATGCTTTTTCTTGAGTAATAGTGCATTCTGCGCACAGTAGTTTTTTTCTATCGAGTAATTCGAGACTCGAGACCTGCAGTCGGGTATTTTTGAGAGCTTATCGCATACTAGCGAGTATGTGGGATTTATTATCAGAGATTTTGGTTTTATTGGATTTGTTTTGAGCTATGAAATTTAATTCGCTCTAGCGAAGCAGTATCACTTTTATCTGACAGTATAATAATTGTTGATTCCAGTCATGTGCATTCACTCATTAGCCACCGAAGACAGGGCCTGTTGCTATGCGCAATTGTGTGGTGTTAAACGCTTTACCTGTCGCCTAGGGTCTAATCATCTGAGCCGTCGAAGGTGGGGCCTTTTGCTCTGAGCAATTGTGTGGTGTTAAACGCTATTCCCATCCGTAGGTAATATCATCTTATCATCCGAATGCAATGGTGACTGTAAGCGAATCAAGCAATAATTTACTGGTCATTTATTAGTTGAACTTCATTAAGTAATTTAAAGATGAATGTCAACAGGATTACATTTCGTGATTCTTGTGTGGTAGATCCAATAGTTTTCTGTTGCATTACTCTATTTAAGAGTACAATAATTTAATATCTGTTATAATTTTTGGTGAGTTGATTTAAACCTTTGACAAGGATTTTGGGAGCGATTGTTTCTTTTAAGACGAGTTCTACCTGTTTAAGGATTTATCACAGGCAGATTATGAACAGCTACAATGATTATTATTAAATACGACACAATTGGTGTCCTTTTGAAATACATTTCAATGATCTTTATAGAGATTTTGCACTTCGAGGTTGATTAAACTTGGATTGGATTACAATTACTTCAGTAATTTTTCATGATATTTGAGAAGTTGTCTAAACATGATAATAGTGACCAGAGTTTTCATAGGTCATATTTATGAATATCTAAAGCCAGTCTAATAAAAATTTGTGGATTATTGAGTACGTTGAGTTGAGATATTTTTGCCAAACGTTATGTGTTATTGCCAAGTTTTGTAATATTACCAGTTTGATATTAATGATGCTGACTAGAGGTCGTCGAACCCAGTCTTATATTTTGAAATTCGTGCTATGCGGTGAATATTTGTGGTAAAATGTGGTGAAATGATAGTGTTCAAATGTGATATTTGATGAAGTGGTTTATGTGGTATTTGAATCAAGTGGTTATTTGTGGATGATAACGTCCAATGTGGTGTAGTGGAGGCAATGAATTTTTGGCATGGCAATCGAGTATAGTAAACGTTAATTATGACATGTAACATGTGTGATTTAATCTGGCAATATAATTTCGCTGAAGTGATAGCTTTTGATGACAACTTCCTTTGACCGATCTTAAATATTTTCTAGGAGCAATCCAAGTTTCTCTAATAATAATTTGTGAAATTCTAATCTATAATTTAAATAAATTAAATGATAATAAATCTAATAATAAATTTAAATTATATGACCTGATAATAATTAATTAATATAATAAATTAAATGAGCTAATAATTAATATAATAAATTAAATGAGCTGATAATTAGTCTGATAATAATTTAAATGAGCTGATGGTGAATATAGTAATAATTTAACTGGAACAGCTGATTTTAGTTGAGTGGAATATAAGGATTTGAGTAGACAGCTGATTGAATAACAGCTTATGTGGTGACATTTAATGATTTTTGTATGCATTATGAGCATGATACCAGATAATTATAACGATGATAATTATTAATGATCGAGACTTCGACAGGATGAATGTAAATAGTGTGTATAAATTTGTTGTTAGTTATATAAGTGGTGAAAATTATTCCAACATTTGGAATATGAACATTCAGTGAAATTACGAAATTGGACGTTAACATGTTATTGATATGAATTTAATTGTTGTTGTGTGTTAGATCAGTGTAAAATTTAACTAGTTCACGTGCCATGATGTTATATTTAATGAAGATGGGTCTCATGGCTCACAAAGAAATCAGTGACGAGTGATACAGTGCTACGGTGACCCTGAGAGCACAAGAGAACTTTTAGTTTATTTTTCCTTTCACGTGAACACATTTCTTTGAGATTGTGCGGGGATGGTATGACTTGAATGAACAGTTACAACCTAATAGTCGTACTCTACCATACTCCTAGGCAGGAATTTTTGATTTGTTTGTCTTGTCATTCAAGTTGAATACATTTTCTTTTGATTTCAATTTATGTGATCTCACGACGGTGTATTTTCCCAGCCCTTTCCTGTGTCATAATTAAGGCTTCACCAGGATGTGGTTTTCTAGGAATTCAGTTGACGGCGCCCTTTTATTTGCTATTTAATTAAATTTAAACCCGTCAACGACCCAGAGATACTTTGTATCGTGCTACCCACTGCTTTTGTTCTATTTTTCAACTGAATCTCCGACACATTCCTTGTTTTATTTTGTGTTTATTTCAATCCACTCTGGCCTGGGATGCCGGGTATGCGGTGCTATGGCAGTTGGGTAATCGCATACCTCGGACGAACGGGTGCAGTACCAAAATGTGTTTGATGAGTGGTTTGATGAAGGAGTGATCGAAAAGGTGCTAGAATCTGAGCTTGATAAGGGAAGACACTACTTACCTCATCGACATATTCTGAAAGAAGACAGTACTACCAAAATCAAACCTGTCTTTGATGCGTCAGCTCATGAGAAGCATGCACCATCACTTAATGATTAATTACATAATGGGCCGAATTTCATAGAATCAGTCCCTAGACTTTTGTTGCAATTTCGTCTAAAAGGAGTTGGAATTGTCTCTGACATCAGAAGAGCGTTTTTTACAGATAAGTTTGAACCCAAGTGACAGAGATTTCTTACGATTTCTGTGGAGAGATAAGGACAATAATTTGGTTGTTTCTCGCCATCAAAGACTTGTTTTTTGGCGTTGTTTGCAGTCCCTTTCTAATAGGAGCAGTGATACATCACCATCTCTTCCAATTGCGAGAAAGATGTCTACAGGATGATACCAGGTTTTCCTTGTCTACTATAGAAATTCTCATGGACAGTTTCTATGTAGACAACTGCATTACAAGTTTGAACAACAGCGGTGAAGTTGAGAAGTTCATTCAAGAATACAGTGACCTGATGAATCTTTGCAAATTTGACTTGCGAGGTTGGGAGGAAACTGATCCTGAAATGGAAAGTACCGAGACTAAGGTGCTTGGTTTAGTTTGGAATAGAAAGCATGATACCCTTCAACTAAATCCTAATTGTATAAAATGTTGTATGAGAAAGTCACTAAAAGGATCATCCTTTCAAGTGTGCATAAAGTTTTTGATCCCGTAGGGTTTTCATGTCCTGTTACCCTACTGGAAAAGCTTCTCTTGCGAACATCCTGGGATGAAGAAGTAGGTGAAAACATTCGATCAAAATTCATACTGTGGACTAAGGAATTGTTCTACCTTTTGGACGTCAAAGTCCCCAGATGGTTGCCTAGATCAGCTGATCCTTCTGATAAGTGGAGTATTCATACCTTCTGTGATGCAGTGAGTCGACATGCTGCTGTTGTTTGCCTAAGGATGGAAAGGGAGAACAGTATAACGGTTCAACTGATTAAGGCGAAAACGAGGGTTGCTCCTGTCAGAAAATGACAATACCTCGACTCGAGTTGTTGGCGGCAACTATTGGTTCTAGACTATACGCATCTGTTATTGAGTCCTTCAACTTCCTGTGTAAAGCATATTTCTGGATTGACTCTTGTACGGTGTTAGTATGGATACGTAGGGAAGATCAATGGGGCACATTTGTTTGGAATAGAGTGGAAGAGATAAGAAAATTGACCGAGAGTGAGCAATGGCATTTTGTACCTGGAGTTAAAAATCCCGCCGATCTTCCATCTAGAGACTGTTCTGGACGGCAACTACTTCTGTCAAAATGGTGGGAGGGACGTGAGTGGTTGTATGGACCTCAGGATAACTGGCCTTCTGCAGACTCAAATTATGATGAAGGAGATGTAAGTAAGGAAAGGAGAAAACAATCTTTTCTTACATGATCGCTGTAAAAGATGTATCTTTCCCAAAGGATTGGAATTACAAGTATTTCTCCAAGTACAACAAAATCATTAGAATGATTGGCTGTATGTACAGAATTGTCCATAATGGTAGAGCATCCAACGTGAAATCCAGTGCAAAGAAAAGGGGTCTTTTATCTGCTGACGATGTGAAAGAGGCTGAACTTTGAGTTTTAAAATATGTCCAACAGGAGTCCTTTACAGGAGTCTCAGACAAGAATGTTCCAAGCTTGCAACCCTTCGAAGACCACAGTTGAATCATCCGCCTGAAGACAAAGATATCCAATAGGCCTGATAGTGTGGATTTTCAATTTCCTGTTCTGTTGCCAAAGAATCATCCTGTAGTGCTTCTTCTCATTAGAAGCGTTCATGAGGAACCATGCCATGTGGGAGTTAGGGACTTCTAGCCATCTTGCGTGAAGATTTTTGGACTATGGGAGGGAGACGAACTATTCGATCTGTAACATCTCAGGGTGTAGTTTGCAAGAGGCATGAAGTAAAGAGACTAGAAGCACCTACTATTCCTCTACCAGGTGAACGAGTGAGAGATACTGCTGCGTTAGAGATCACAGGAGTTGATCTAGCTGGACCACTTTTTCTTAAGGATCACAAGAAAGCCTGGATCTGTATCTTCACATGTGGCGTGATCCGTGCAGTTCATTTTGAATTAGTTCTTTCCTTATCCATATATGATTTTCTACAGGCTTTACAGCACTTTGTGGCAAAACGAGGCCGACCCGTTATGATATTTAGTAATAATGGAACTTATTTCATAGGAGCAGATAATGCCTTAACAAGTTGGAGTGGCAAAAGGTTGTAGAATATAGTACAGTTCGAAGGATCACATGACATTCATCCCTCCTACCGCTGCGTGGTGGAGTGAATGGTGGGAGAGGATTGTGGTTATGATGAAACGATTGTTGAGGAAGGTGCTTGGAAGATCTTCACTCAACTATGTTGAGATGGAAACTCTCCTCTGTGATTGCGAAAGCATCCTAAATTCTCGTCCACTACCTTCTATGTCAGATAATGCTCTGGAGCCTACTCCTATAACACCTGCAATGTTTATTCAAGATGTCAGGGAAGTAGGAATTCCTGAATGTGATGTAATCGAGGCAACTGACTTGAACAGAAGGGTGCAATACAGAGTAAAACTAAGGTAAGATTTGAGGAAGCGTTTTAGAGCCGAGTATCTGGGACAACTGAAACAAAAAGCTGGAGAAAAGGATTGCTTAAGAATACAAATTGGAGATGTAGTCTTGGTTGGCAATGTCAGAGATAAAAGGTTGGACTGGCCTTTAGGAAGAGTAACAGAGTGACTGCCCGGAAAGGATGGTGTTGTAAGACTTGTACGACTTCGGACCTCATCAGGAGAGTTCTTACGCCCAGTGCAGAGACTGTACCCTTTACTTGAGGCTCAAGAAGAAGCCAATAGTTCAACTGGTACCGGTATAAGGGAGATGCTGATGGAGCGAGCTAAGGTGAAAGAAGGTGCTGCTGAGGTGAGACGACCCAATGATGTTCCTCAACAAAGTTCAGAGACTGGCTCAAGAAGTGAAACGATTGTGACAAAAAGAGGGAGAGTCTTCAAATTACCCAGTTGAACATTTTTATATTGGCTTCAATTTTGTGTACAATTTTTGTTTAATTTAACTTTATCAGTTAAATTAGGCAGGAGGATTTTGTGTTTGCTATTGAAGTGTGAGCTTGATGGAGGATGTGCAAGTTGGCTGCTAGAACTTTGGATCGTAGCAATGGTGATAACATGAACTATGAGGGGTAGATCGGTAGAAAAGAAGAGGCTACTCTAATTCTAATTGATGTGTGGAAAATGTAGAAAATAGCCCTTGTAGTATGTTGATTGAGTGTATTCATTTGTACTCCCGGTTGTTACAAGGGCTATTATTCCCATTTTCAACTATAGAAGTACGTCGGTGACACTAGCTGTTCAAATGGTTAATGTATTCCTTAACATAACTCAAGTTAGCCAAGGTATATTTATAGGTTGTAACGAAATACATTGACTTAGATCAGCCAAATGTAATATATACGTCTAGAAATAAATGGAAATAAATATGACGTTTCATTACATTTGCATGTTCTATTTGATGCACACTGCTTCATGAATGTACTAATTTGAGTTTATTTCTCGACGTATATATTACATTTGGCTTATCAATGTCCAAGTATTTCGTTACAACCTATAAATATTCCTTAGCTAACTTGAGTTATGTTAAGGAATACATTAACCATTTGGACAGCTAGTTCTACAGAGCTAACAAACAAATAGGAATCTTCTGTCTTATTCGAAGTTAGTTGATTTTTGCAATTTATGGAAAACTAGCTGAAGTACCCGTGCTTCGCTACTGGTCATAAATAAATTGAAATGTGAAGAGTGACAGTAAAAACAGGGGATAGGCGAGGTGTTGCACGGAGGGAGAGTTAGGATGGAACATTTTGTCCAGCTACACCACTTGGCATTGACCTTGTTTTATAGCACTCAATTAGGTTTTACTCGCTAACAGGTGGAGATACACGAAAAGTGATAAGGACCATTCTGATATAAATTTAAATTTTAAACCTAGTATATGCCATAAAAAGTTTGCTATTTCTTAGCGTTCTTTTTAATATGAACTTGAAATATGAATGTTTGAAACCAAAGGGTGTAGTGACGTCACTTAAATGGTCGCCATCTTTAAATAGGGCAAAGTAATGACATCGAAAGTAGCCTATATATTAACCAGGTACATCAGCTACTTCCATGTAAAATTTCATGTAAATCGGACCAGTGGTTCTTTGGTGATCGAGTAATACACAGACACACAGACACATACCATCTCACTTTTATATATACGGTATGGAGGTAGTTTTTTGATGTACGAAAAACGTACGATATTATTATTTAGTAATTTGAAAGTACCCATGTTTAAGTACAAAATGAGACTAGTCATGGCTTCTTGGTGACGTCAGTTACCTGTAAGTTTACTACGGTACTGTATCTGTTGAGGGCAGTGAAAGAGGTAATGTTCTGTACAAATTATTTACTGTTATAGTCATGTCTTAAGTAGAAAAGAGGGAGTGTTCACTGCGTGGTTAATCATTTTAGGTTACTGTTTCATTTTGGTTGCTACAAATTATTCTGGTTCTGTTAGTCTGTCAAGTCTTATCACAGTTACTGTATTTCCGATTTGTAATACTAAAGATAGCCGGTACAGGTTAACAATGTCAACAATTAAAACAATGCAGCATAATAAAACATAAACGTAAACATATTAGTAGTAGAACACACCTTAACGGAGAGTATAACACAACAATACAATATATTGCGCGTGATACCTTCCGTCATAAGGTAAAGATTCAAAATCTCCCGTAACAGCAGCTGTATCACGAGTATGACAATAGACCCAATATGTCACATTTAGACGACAACGTGGATTAGCGGCTAACATTCTCGGCTGTCGCCTTGGAGGTCCGAGTTTGAATCCTACTCTGCCAAGAAATTTTAATTCTGGTCTGAGAGCAGGAAGGGGGTACACTGCGCCTCCCGTGGCAAAACTTGGAAGATGTTTTCCGTGGTTTCCCACTTCTGCTCGAAGCAAATGCAGGGATAGTTTCTAACTGAAGGCTACAGCAACCTCATTTTTAATCCTCACCTGAATTACAAATACACACACTACGCCAGCTATCACAGTAACACTGGTTATCAGAAAAAAATCATACACACATAAGTTTTTGGGGCTACATGGTCATGATGTCGCCAAGCCTCTAAATCAATCAACAATAACGGAATCATTTACGCTCATTTAATCTTAATACTAAGTTTCGTGATGATATTGTTCAGTCCCGGTGTTAGGGGATGGGACGAACAAGGGTGTGTTGATGTCCAATTTAGGGGTGGTTTCCGAAAGGGTGCAAGTTTCCACGTAATTGGGGGAAACTGCAAGTGTATGTGTTTGTAAAAGGATGTAATGAAATGGGGGCGCAATTCTATGGGGGTGCAATTACTTACCAAGGGATGTGCGATCAAAATGAGAGTGCTTGCGGCTCTGAGCAAACAGCTGCAAGTGTGTGTGGAGCCTAATTGCTGACCTAGCGCCTGCCTGGCTACTCGAGTACGCTAGAACGAACACAATGGAAGGTCTTACCTTGCACTTCTCTGGTTTGACGGTCACGGGCAATTAAGACTGTCAGAGAGGGAGTAAGGACGTGAAGGTAAATGTAATGATGGACAAAGTGTAGCTTACTGATCAAAGGTTTATTTGATCAGTATGATTGTTATGTGCGGTCCCTTTCAAGATGGGACAATGTGAATCAATTTGTTTTACAAGTACAATTTTAGTGTAGGTGTGAAGGGAATGGATTACAATAAAATATGAGGTTGGCTGAGCACACTCTTACCTCAGGTGATGACTGGATGATCGGGACGTCGTCCTGCAGGGCCTAGGGCGACAACAGATGTCTATTTCTCTCGGGCCTTCCTTTTTAAGGGTTCTCGAGTTGCTGTGACGGCGTGTCGTCATTGTTGATGCTCCCAATACCAGCGATAGTGTCTTTGTTTATGTGTGATGTACGATGTTGACTAACCACCTTGTGACAAGTGGCCGTCTCCTTACAGTGTGAAGAAAATGTATAGGCTTATTATATTTCCAGCCTGGGGCGGATTTTGGTTAGAAGAAGGTGTTTAGGTGTTTTTGGAGAAGTCTGGTGAACGTAGGTTTAGATATCGATGTTCAGCGTGTGAGGCCAGTGGCGTAGGTCCCCTCTCCCTTTTAGGGTCGTAGGGTCCTGAGCCCTAAGGGCTCGGCTCTTAACAAGACCTCCTCGGTCTTTAGTTCGTGGCCTCACGAACGGGAAATAGTGTCGGTGTTGCGGTGTCGTAGTCCTTCTTCTTCTTCTCTGATCCTGTGTAGATGTGGATGTCGTGTGGTCGTGTCGTTCTGTCTGCTTGGCGATGTGTGGTTTGAGTGTGCTCACAGGGGGGGGGTATCGGGTGTGGAACATAGTTTGTTATTCACATAAAATTTTTCATTATAAAATTTGACATTGGAATTAAAAATACATAGTTTACAATATATGGTGTGGGAAATTATTCATTCATGGTTTTGTAGAAGGGAAAAAAACATCGGTGTTGGCTGTGATGCTGCTTTGCAGCTGGATGAAAAAATTGTCTTCTGCGTGAGGTGTAAAATGTAACAATGAAAATATAGAGATAGTGTAGAGAGAAAGAAAAAATAAATGTCTTAAGGTGTGATTAATGGTTTAATATAATATGTTTTTATTGCTCGAGGTGAGGTAAGACATTTTTACAAAATTTAAGTTAGAAGGGTAGAAAGGAAAGTCAGTGTGTACATGTGTGTGATAAATAAGAATATGTGTGTTTACAATGTGTTGCATCATTGGTAACACATTTTGTGTAAGGTGCCTCTTATCGGTATTGCATTATTTTCTTTTACATTATTCACTTATATCTACCTTAATTATTTTATACCTAGATGGCCGTATCTACTGTACCTTGCGTGTACGCTACTCTTTGTATTCATGCACCCTCTCATGGCTATATCCTGTCCGGACGCTTCCGGTGCAGTTTAGTGGTCGTGCTGCTGATATACCCCTATCTTGTGGATCATTCTCTGTGGGCGAATGCCTCCACACTTGACAGTGAGAGTCGCCGCCACAAATCGGTTGCGCCCTCAGTGTCGTATGTTACGTCACATCTTTGACGCTATTTTCTTTATCTGCCAGGAGGCCTGATACCCCACAGGTATGAATCCTAGCTGTGCAGATTTCCGTGTTCTGGATTGTTGCTGTGAAAAAGGTGGTGGGTGTGTTGCATTATGTTAGAATGTGTACAAATTAGTGAGTAAAGGTGGTGCATAATCATAGCATGGCAAAAAAAACATGTTGCTGCTGTATGGCAGTGAAATCATCGTCACCAGTGTCATGTATCTGGTGCCGCCGTCTGTAAAGTGGAGAAGTAAAAAAAACATGTAATCATTAGCGTAATCTCCATATCGCCTCTTGTGTCGGCGTGTCTACTTTCTGAAATCAAAATTACAGGTATTATTGTCTGGCAATACACTCGTGTCGTCTGTCTTGTTCTTTGTCTGGCGCCTTCTTATTTATTTATTTATTTATTTATCAATATGAAGGAACACAGGCACCAGCCCAAATACATTCCTTCTTGACATTATCTGATTAAATAACAACATGTATCAGTGGAAAATAGAGAAAACAGATTACAAAAATTACACAAATGAAGAACAGAACATAAATACTACAAAGGAGATCGTGAAAATATAAACCATAAAATGAAAACAAAACTGTACAAAGTAGAAAAAAAGAATATAAAAATAAAGGAGAAAAGAGTACCCAGTATTCAAGGAACAGCTGCTTTTACTTGTTTATTGAATAAGTTAGCGCCAGCGAATAAATCTACTTGAACATCAATTGAATTATAAAATGATAATATTTTAACTAAAGGCGAATTAGAATGGTGAATACTTTTAGATCTTGGGATGTGAAAGAGTGCTTGCTGTCGAGATCTTACTTGTGGTACATGAAAAGTGATGAATTGAAATAATTCTTGGCAGTCAACTTTTCCAGTTAAAATTTTCCTCAGCAGTTGCAAAGAACTTAACGACCTTCTACTTTTCAAGGACTTGAAATTGAACAAATTTCGTAAAAACTGAGTCGAAGTATCAAATGGACAAAATACATTGAACGTCTTATAATACATGTATCTGAGAAATTTATTTTGCACAATCTCAATGTGATGAATTTGATCCTACCTTACTCTATACCTTCTTATGCCGGCTATGACTTATGTCTATACCTTTGTGTTTATTGTTGAGCCGATTGGTTTCGACTCACAATACTTCTCCGTCGCCGCCCCCCTGTGCCTTGCCGCCCCCGCCGCCGCCCCATCTGGCCCCGCCCCCTTCTTCTGTCGGCGCCCGTGGTCATTAATGTGATAAATAATCATTTCTGGATCAAGAGGAGGGAAAGAACATTTCTATAAAATAATTTGATTACTAAATATATAAACAAATTGCTGGTCTACATTTTGGAGAATGTAGCCATTGTTGACTGTTTTGTGCATTGTTGATGTTTCTAAATTTGGCGCTCTCTAATTAAATTAACACAAGACTGGATAGCCAATCAGTAGTTGACACATCTGTGCTGATTGTGTTGCCAAGCTAACATTAGTTCTGAAACTTGATTCGGCCATAAAGGTCTTAAGGATAAATTAATTCATGAGTTTGGTAATGTAAGTTGTGCCGGCCGATCTTCAGTTGTCTACTGGTTCAAAAATGAGATCGGAGCATGCGCAAGATGGCTGCCAGATTGTTATGAAGCCCAGCCAAGCTTGGAAAAAAAGACTTCTCGATGTGATTCTGTAGAGGCAAGACGTTGTGGCGTGGCCTGTCTCGGAGCCACTGCCGAAATAATTAAAACTGCATGATGTGAATTTCTATAAAAGGACTTGAGTGGCAGCCTCGGGCCATATTCTACTTTAGGCCACGAATAAGGTTATTTATTTATCGTATGGTTTTTAGTGCCGGGTGTGTCCGAGGACATGTTCGGCTCGCCTGAGTCTGTAGCTGCTTCCAGCGGACATCCTAAAGGTCGATTCACACTATACGTTACGTAACCTTTCCGTTTCCTTTCCATCACATCACCGTACATGAAAGTTTACCGTATTTTAAATGAGTACATGCACACTGCACGTTACATACACCTTCCGTGACCCTTCTGTTTCTCGACAGGATTGTTTGGCAGCAATGTTTACGGAACGTATGCGGACACTTATTGACAGTGTGCACTAGCAACCATTTCCATTCCGTGTCTAGAGGGCGTGTTTTGGCGCTCTGTGTTTATTCACTGGCATTAACCTGGGTTAGGTTTGGTTACAGTTTGCGGTTACACTCGCCAAAACGAAATAGGTTATAAGATAAGTCAGCAATATGGCGACGAAAGATGTATTGGAATTGATATGGTGAATAAATAATGGTATTGGAATTGATATGTTGAATAAATAATGATGATGATGTCGACTAGATGTGTTTCCTACAATATATAGAGGGCGAAACTATTTTTAAAATTATCGCGATGGCTCTGAATGCTTCCATAGAACAGTATTTCCCCCAGGGGCTCACTTACTTGTGCTGGGCTCCTTTCCGTCTTCATTCCTGTCGACCTCCCTTGGTCAACTCTTGTTCTTTTCCTACCCCAACGGTATTATTAGGGTATCCGAAGCCTAGGGAGTATTTCACTTTCCCACCTTAATTGGCCCTTGTCTTATCTTTCCTGATCCCGCACTGTGTTTGTTAATTGGCTCCCCGTGTATCTAATTCCCTTTAGCGTTTTTTCGCATCTACACTCCATTTTGTGGATATTTTCAATCTACGTTGCATTTTATAAATCTTTTCTATCTAAGTTGCATTTTGCGAGTGTTTTCAACCTCAATTGCAATCGTGAAATATAAATTTTATAAAAACCACAAAGAATTTGATATTACCCTATATGATTTCATTTGTTGAGTGCTGAGTGGTTCGAGTTCAAATGTGATTTGATATCCGTACTTTCAATAGTAGTTCCAGATTATGTTTAAATTGACTCTTCTAATGTGGTTAAAATTTCAGTAACCACAGTAGTAGCTTGGTTAGTAATTTCACCACCAGACTATACCCGGGTTAAAATCAAAGCTCGCCAAAAACGGTCTAGCTAGCTTTTGTATTAACCAAAGTATACCAAACGCCAAACCGCGTCTTATATTCCAGCATCATGGACGAAAAATTGATTGAGCATGTAAGAAAACATCCAGCGCAGTATGATTTACAAAACAGTAAATACAGTGACAACAATTTCAAAGACAAAATATGGAGCGACATAAGTAAGGAACTCAACGTACCAGGTATGAGAAACATTGTACTTATTTATTACAATTTATTGAGGTTACATGTTTAACATCATTCACACCATGTTCATCTTCCAATCAACTGCACCAGCATCAGAACTGAAAAAAACGTATACATAAATCTCTAACCTCGAATGCATCAACCTCAGCATTTCCACCTTGTCTTAGTATATTATACAACGTACATTGTCCACTCTGTTGGCTACAATCTGAAATATTAGGAATATTACCACCTTTGATGAAGTTGTGCAATATACAAGTTGTTAATACCAACTTATCTGCATATTGTGGTGCAGACTTGAGTCATCTGTTATATATTTGAAATTTCTGTCCCAAAATGCCGAAGGCGTTTTCGGAACATCTCCTAGCACGAGATAATCTGTAATTGAATATTTTCTTTTCAAAATCATTTCTTTGTTGACCTGCTGGGTACGGTCTCATTAAGTTGGTTTTCAATGGGAAGGCTTCATCACCTATAATTACATACTGTAACCGTGTGAATGAGCGTCAGTTGCTGGTTATGGAGATGTTGTTTTTTGTCGCGGCTATATTTTGAATTTGAAGCGAGCGCCTGACTGAGTTGAGTTTCACTGTCGTTGGTTGCAGGCTGGATGAGATGCGCGGACGGCGATGCGCGTATGTATGCTAACACCTGACGGTCTGCAGGGTCAAGCAGGCAGCTGTTATGACAGACACAGTCGTGTTTGTGCAGTTAATCCGTGCATAAGCGGGCGGCGTAATCAATCTTAAGTTACTAGTACCTGACCTGGAAGCCAAAATTAGCCTACAAACGAGGCATTGTTCAAATGTGCTCAGGATAGTTTTACTAGATGGGACTAGCTTTTGTAAATGAAAGGTTGTGTTGGGTATGGCCCGAGCTCACAGCATATTAAGGCATATGGGCTGGAAATAACTCCTTACTTGAGTTATGTGAATATAATACCTAATACCAGGGTAGATTTCTGGCTAGCAATTGACTTGGAATTAAGGCTAAACAGGTGTGTAAGCGTACTGCGATAACTACAGTAGGATTACAATCAAGTAACCGGGAACATTACTGTGACTATTCGGAGTATTTCGGGACGTTAAAACACCGGGTGATTGTCGTAAAATCAGTGACAGTATTAGACACGTGCTTTTTCATAGCAGAAGCTATGGTTTTAAGACAATCCGATCAGGACGTCATGGTAGCGAGACGCCGGTATGAACTTTTGAAATCTACCATGAGTCGAGCCAGTATTATGGTGCGTTAAATATGAATTGGGCGTACGATGGATGCTGACGTCTGGATACTTGGGACTTGGACCAGTGGAGCCATGAAGTCGAGCCGTACACATTTCCGTGTGCGGAGGATCGCGTGGGATTTTATGCTCAGACTAAGGGCATTCCGCAGGAACTTGGACCTTCTTCAAGAACATCTGAAATGGACGTGAGTACCTTATTCTATTCTTAATATCTAGTACCGGTGAATATCAGACCTTAGACTATACCATTCAACCATGTAGGAATCGTTTTACACGCCATAGATCTTAATTTTCTGCATTATATTGGGACATAAGCATGGATCTTTTTGATGTTGTCCACTCTTCGAATTTTATTTTATTCTTTTGAGATAGCATATCCACGGTGGGCATATCGTAGAATGAGTATATTTTCGGAAGGCATCCGGCTGTTCTAATTAGACAGGAGTTTCATCCTGATTTTTGTCGTACAGTTCCGTTCATATTATTATGGCACATTGTTATTTTAGCGATCGTTTTGAGATAGTTTATTGGTAATTTGTTTATTTAAATGTAGTTCTTGATCATTTTGATGCAATTCGTCTTGGATGAGTTCTGATTGTCATTTATCGTAAAATTATTCGATTTTTCTGGTGGTTAAGGATTTTCTTTAAAATGATAATGCGGAATGATCATGTATGAGAATTTATATGGGGAATTAAGGAGGCATATTCATAACAATTTAATGGATCTTATGAAAAATAGAACATGGTAATTATCCATGAGAATTTCATATTAATAATAATAATAATAAATGAGTTTGGATTATATAGGTGATGTTTCTTTAAAACAAATATGAGAAATTAACATGAATTAATGCACATTGGATTGATAAAGCAATCGTAACGTAGTTTTGTTATTAGAGCAAGGTGTATCAATTAGGAGGATTTTTGTTATGGTGACAAGCGGATAATTGAACAGGTTAATTAGAGACAGTTACTTATAACATTCATATGATAAATCTGATAGGGTGATGAGTTGAATTGGGAATGCGCGTAGGCATTTGTCCCATTAATAATTATGATAATCCATTAAATACAGTAAATATGACTGGATGGAAGTTAAATATGTGAAAATAATATGTAAAAGAATTATAGTTGTTGAATATAATGAAATGTTGGAATTTGGAGGATGTTGCCTCATATTACTCAAAAGAAGGGCGGTGCCGCTGTTGCAGCCCCACGCCGCTATCTAGATCTTGTCATCAATGGAATTCTAGATTCTGCTTTAATTTGCTCTAACCATAATTACATATTTTCTGGTTGAATGATATAAACCTGCAGATAGATTAAAATGCCTAATAATTTTGCCATATTGTGATATCAAGGAATAAACCAAATTGATAAAGTGCATAAAGAAATGGGGCATTTAAAATGCGGCCTCATGTTCCGATGAAAATCTTGAAATAGCTACGAATCATCCATAAATGTTTGAAATTGGTTGGAATAATAAGGTTGAGTTGCAATTAATATCACTGAATAATTAATCCCATAATTTATTTTATTATCGAGGATAAATCACAGATCCATAATTTATAATTTCTAATATGAAGATTCCTTGTGTGGGAATAATGAAATATAAATGGTATTATGTTTCTAATGGGTCCATCTTTGTTCGACTTGGTCTGACTTGCATCAAGTAGTATAATTAACAATTCTAGTATGTTTTGGAATTTCTTCTCGTTTCATGGAAGAGAATATCCCATAGGATTATCCATGATTTTTGGAAATATGGAAAAGTGTAGGACTTCAGAAATAAAATTTTATTCAAGTGTGATAGGACGATCAGTGATCTATACAACTTGAATACTGTAAATATCGTTTATAATATAATAGAATACCATGATGGACTATTAATTTCATGGGTATTCTAACACAATGAAATGTTTAAAAGTTGACGTTTTCGTTGCATATATTTTTTGGAACGTTATTCAACACCTGCGATTAAATAGTATAGGATCCCAGGGGGAGCGCAGGATGTTATTTTTTTCCAGGTGGTGTTTTAGTTTTCTCCCAGAGGATGCCCTTGTAAAGATTAGGATGGATGAATGGATCAATTAAATTGATGCAAATTTTATCTTAACTGATACTGTGGTCATTCATGATTCTTGAAATATGCCTTCTATCCTGGCTGTAGTGTGCATCTGGGGAACAGCAGAGCTTTTCTTTTTCTTTATTCTACACCTTTGTAGAATGCTCACTGTTAACCCCGAGATGTTTTTGAGTCTATGTGCTCGACTGTTGTTCGGATGCGCACTTGTGGGGTCGTAGGACGTTCGTCAAACGGTCACAATACGGTGCATCAAAATTTGTACCAGGAAGTTGTGTGGGAGGAGGTATATTTAAAGTCCCATTTTCAAAACTTTTTCCCAAGGTAGAGTGCGCAAAAATTCCTCCATCGCTGTTTTTTTCTCATATGACCCTATGCCCACTGCAATGAAATTATATTGTGCATCAACAAGTGCAAGCAGAACAATTGAAAACTTTTTTTTGTAATTAAAAAACTGAGATCCACTGTTTGCTAGAGCTGTTATTACAACATGTTTTCCGTCAAGTGCACCTAGACAGTTGGGAAAGTTCCAAATATTCCAAAATTGTTTTGCAATATTTTTCCAGTCGTCTTCAGTTGGTTTCGGCATCACTTTGTGTAACATAGTTTCTATTATTACATCACAAACTGCCTTTACAATAGAGCACACAGTTGAATGGTCCAATGTGTAACTGAATGCTATCGTACGGAATGAATCACCTGTTGCCAAAAACCTGAAAGGAAGAACACATTCTTGTGATTAAAATAATATTTCATTAATAATTACATTATAGTTTATTGATTCATGGAATTGAAATATAGTTATTATTATTATTTACAGTACCCGCTGTGAAAAATAGATGGACTTCACTACGAGACCAGTACCGAAATCATCAAAAACAGCGTAGAACAAAAACTGGTCAAGCTGGCACAAACATCAGGAAATGGCGATACCACGACGAAATGAGCTTTTTACTTCCTTTCATGCGTCCAAGAAACACTATAAGCAATCTTCCAAGTGACGACGATGACGTAGTTCAGGGCACAATGGATGAGGCTGATGATAGTTTTCCTGGGGTTGAGGAAACCGAGAATGAATGTGGAGTTAGTGATAGTGTTCCTGCTAGTAAAAATGTGGAAACTGATCCCTTGCACCGAAATCTAGGAGGAAGGAAAATAAGTGCAAAGAAAAGGAAGTCTGCAGATGGAACTGCTGCTTCGGTTTTGATGAAGTACCTCATTTCACAGCAAGAAGCAGAGCAAATGAAACGTCCAGCAGCAAAAGATGCAACAGTTATTTTCTTTGCAGGCATTGCAGAAAAGGTGAAGCGATTTAGCCCCTATTACCGAAATATTGCAGAGAGTAAGATATTTGGCATTGTCCAACAAAGGGAATTGGAACAGATTGCACAGCAGCAACAACAACAACAGCTTGAAGCCCCCAACAGTACTGGACACCAATCATACCCGAACAGCAACAATCCACGTTTTTCTTCCACCCCTTCAGCTGGCCAATGTACATCAGCAGCGTCATTTTACGGAACGTTTTCGTATGAAGACAATTGAAGGGTACACAGGAAAAATTAACATTGTCCCAAAAAGCAAATTTAACAGGAGAGACATTTTAAAGTTTGAACACTTCTACACAACATTCTACGGAGATAAGTTTTTGTATGTAGGTGTCTAAATTATTGTCACATACGGTATATGTGAATCTCATCCATCAATATGATGTTTCTGAGTTAAGAAGTACTCTAGTAATATTTTTTTTACTTCATTAGTGCGAGGACTATGAGCGTTTTTCCTCTGGAGTCTCCTGAAAGAATGGGCTCATTAATGATATTACACTGATTATTCCTCCAATATAGCATTAACAATACTTTAATATATTTAAAAATTGTTTTGAGAGAATGTTACAATGTTTTAGACAAAATAATAAACTGAAATTAACACAAATTGAAATAAAAGCATTATAGTCCATTATGAATTCAATGATTGTGTTATATTACTTCAAATATGCACAAAATAGCTCACATGAAAATGTCTCTATCAATTTCAATCTAAAAATGGTTGAATTTGTGAAAGTTTGGCTTTCGATTTCAAAAATTAAAATAATTGGTAAACAGAATAAACAATCATTTGAACATTTTTATAACTAAATATGGCCGTACATATTGTAATATTTCCCTGTCCTGTTATGTAAGATCGATTTAATTTAAGCCCCTTACCACAGCACTTTATCAAAGATCAGTATCTTCGTCGTTTGGTTGGTTCTTAGTCGACTCTTTTACGACAGGTACACGACTAATGAACTCCTGTGTGTCATCTTGGCAAAACTTCTTCAGTATTTGAAGGTCCTTGTACTTCTCTGCGGGCAAAGGAATTGGTCCTGAATATGCTTGCGCAACTTCATGTTGGCCGTGTAACACGTTCGTACGGCCTGTTGCTGTAACAACGGTGGAATCGCGGGTTGCAGCAGGAAATGTTCTCTTATACATCGGTATTAGCAAGTTACCCCATGACTTCAACATATCAGTTTCCAATCGACTACCTCAAAAGGAGAAGGTTTCACTCGAGCACTTCTAATTACTTCCCGCCAGCCATCTGGAGTTTCTGCTGGAGATATTTTTGGATTAGGCCCATGTTTTTGTCACACTCCATGTACGAATGTCCTCTTATTGGGAATGTGACAACTACTTAGTCAAAGTGATTCACTCTAATCATGGTGAAGTTTTTGTTTTGTCCACTGCATGAATCACAGATAATGTGGAGTGTACGGACAGAATGATCTATGTAGGTTGTTTAATGATGTAGCATTGGAACTACGTCGTCTGCTCACATTTTCCCCACTGTCTGATGGTAAGTGTAAAACACCGACATACCAGTTGCTAAAACATGTATATTAAACACCAAAAATGTAAGTTTTCCACGATAATAGGCCTCCCTGGTCGATATTTTTAGTAACGGGAGATTGCCACCAAAATCTATAGCTATCACCTCGTATGTTGCACATTTTATAGCTGCTCTCCTTGCGTTTCTCTTCCTTTTGTAGAACCAGTCAGCTCTAACTTTGTGCAGTTTCATTTCGTTATGTAGTTTCTTCAAATCTTCTTCCATCTTCTTATTTCCTCCAGATTAGATGATGTTTCTTTAGCCTTTTCTAAGTTACTTGCTGGTGCTTTCTGTTCATCGCATGTGCAACACGTGTCAGTTCGTGGATACCCAAAAGAGATGTTAAATTTTGTGACAAATGTTACTCTGAATCATAAGAAATTTGAAAATGCAGATAGCGTTCTAGAAACTAATTGGTGTCTTAGGGTTAAGCTATCTGAAAGTATATTGTTATTTACAACTAAATAGAATAATGCACGTAAAACTTGGCTAAAACACTTACCTTAAACAGACACAAAGTTTTTGTTTTGCACTTATGCTTTCTCTGAATGTTGTGTTCTGCAGCTGGAACCGTTCTTCTATATTGGAAAGTAAATCATGAAATTGATACTTTAACATTCGAAAGTACTGAAAACAATTTGTATCATCATCTGTTAGCTCTTGGAATAAAGTAACATACTCTCCTTCTGTATTTCGCCCTTTTAACATATCATGAACCCATTTTCTTCGTTTCCTCTTTCTTGTACTACGCTCCTCCACGTCTAAAATAATAGCACATAGAACTAAATTTTTTCTGGACCACATTCTGTCACTAACTCCTGAAATTGCTAATTTTTCTTATAACCTGTTTCGTTTTGGCAATTTTGCGGTTACCGCAAACTGTAACCAATCCTAACCCAGGTTAAAATCAAAGGGAGCGCAAAAACACGCCTTCTAGACACGGAATGGAAATGGTTGCTAGTGCACTCTGTCGATAAGTGTCCGCATACCTTCCGTAAACATATCGTCGTGACAACGAACGGTACTGTATTGTGTGAATACAACAACTTTTAACGCAACGGGTACGCAAAGGAAACGGAAAGGTTACGTAACCTATAGTGTGAATCGACCTTTAAGGGTGAGCTACAAGTTCCGTTCAATTTCAAATATTTCCAACTTTCGCCACCAGATATCAATGATACCTAGTGGTGAACGTCGGAACTTTGATAGAACTTTGATGGAACTTTGGTAAAACTGTTGATATATTAAAATGTGGGAACTCGTTGCTGACCGGCATAGGATTGCAGCATTCCGGAAAATGATTGATATTTCTTAGCTTAGCTTGTTGGGGGCAAGTGGCGTTTGACCCTCGCGCTGCACATTTATGCTACAAACTTTAGTTTCTTTGGCTTGTTACGAGCATATCTTGTTCAAGATATTTAATTTATTTATGTGTGTAATTTCTTCTTATTTATTTAAAGTGGGCCCATGATGATTTATTTATTTATTTATTTATTTATTTATTTACCGAATGTTTGTTAGGGAACAAGCCTTCTTAAAATATAGGGTGCAGCGCATGCGTAGGTTAAGGGCTCTGAAGATTGAACATTCCCAATAAAATTGATAATTCTGATTTCGATCCTTTTGTAATAAGATCATAATAACTTAAAATTTTATAATTAACTGTCAGGATTTTGGTTATGGGAACCAGATAGTTAATAATGACAAACGGCCCTTTGTCTTTCGCTTGTCATAGATGGCATAACTTTGGTTTTTTAAATGGCCGCTGAAGCACAGCATCCATGCTGTTTGCAAAATGATTCTCGAAATGGCATTTGAAAAGATTGTAATAAATATCACTTGGTGGTTTAAAGATGTTCTAGTTTCGGCTATGATTTGAAGACTGTTTCAACATGAAAGAATAATTCATTAGTGAAATGTAGTCACGAAATGTGACCGTTTGATAATGCGGCGTTGCCATTAATAATGGGATTAAAATTGGCCTCCCCCTTTCTTAAACGCAGGAGTGTTTTTCAAGTGTTCCCTCCCTTAGCCTTTCGGCATTGTATTTTCACCTTCCCTTTGAAATATATCTTATTTTTACCTACTGTTGTTTGAATCCATGTTTTATTGAGCGCAATAGAATATTACTAGGTTAATTGACTTCAGGCCACTTTGGCCTCGGGTTAACCAAACCCTCCCTCCCCTCAATAACGGCACAGATTTATGGTAGCATCGCAGTGGTTCGATTTTCTGTAGCCCGTTGTCTGGTATTGTTTTGTTGCCATAGTGATGAGGTAGTGTAACTTACGTGGATTCGAGCAGCATAGGAGAAGTGATAAATGGGTTAACTAAGGTTAGGTAGGATGCCTACTGTATTATTCTTGCTAATATGTGATTTTCTTTTCATGGCTGTGAATGGACAAAGCGTTGCTGGCATTCCTCAGTGCGTGAACGCACTGACGACGAGTCAAGTCCAGTTTTAATACTGGCACTCAGGAACATGGTCTCTCTGTAAGCATGGTAAATTGGCTGCTGGATTTTCTCTCTATTGTCACACTCTGTGATGTTCCGTACTACAAGCTGCTTCTAAGGTAGGATCAAACCAGTACAGTAGACATTTGATTTAATAGTAGAAAGTTATCTATGCACAGCTGTTAAGTAAAGTGTTAATGGCTAATCGTTCTGTGTTCCTGTCAAGTTGGGTGAAAAGTGATCTATCATTCTCGTGTTGAGTTCTTGCTGAAAATCTTTCTGGTATGGTAGCCATATTTGAATTGCTATTTGTTCTGTCAGTGTTGCCAATGAATTCTAAAGTCATCTAAGCAGTTAATGAAATATTTTTGCGGTAATGCTGTGGGAAACATCTGTGCGCAGATACTTGTTGTCAGCGAGTTGATTTTTGTAATGTCTGTGACTTGTTTATAGTGAAGATTTCAGTGAACGTGCAGGTGAACGAGTAACGTACTGTGAGTACATATAACAGTAGTGTCGAGCTGAAGCTTTTCAGGTGGTGAATCAGCGAGTTCTAAAATTGCTAGGTAGAGGTTGTGTGTTACGTCAGCTGTTGAGTTGTGAAGCCCCGTTGTGTTGGGTGTGTGGTAGTTGTGGATGCAGCTGTTTCGTGCGACGTGTGGTCGAAATTAAGGAAGCAGAAAGCAGTTCTAAGAAGAGCTGATCTGGGTGATCGTGTTTTGGTCGTGTGAAGTTTTGATCTTCAGTCGGTGGACAAGAAATTTTGAAATTTATTTCAGGTCTGGTTTGGAGTTGAGGAATCGAACGAGTAATGTGCCAGGACTGCATGTATGGTTGGTGTCGGTGTATGTGTTGTTGTGTGAGTGAGCTAGGGCGTTTCAGGATGCCAATGGAGAAGTTCGGAGGTGGTGCGGAGATCGTGGAGTGATACCAACCTAGCGGAAGTACCCAGTCTCTGTTTGTTATGATTCTGGTGCTTTCAGTGACGGTTGGTGATGTCGACATTGCTATGCTCCTCTGACTCTTGATGTCTTTCGGGCTGGTGATGATCGCACATCGTATTTTAGTGTTTGAGGGTATTTTGTTTTTATTTCAGGTGTGTTAAGTGCCTTTGTTGGTACTTGGTGCTCGGTGTGAGTACTTGTTGTTGGTGATTTGTGGATTTGTGATCTATGTACTAAGTTGTTGGTACTCGTTGAGGTTTGTTTAGGGTTAGTGTGTTATTTATTTCTTGTGTGTTGGTACTCGTCGTTGTATTAGAGATTTTTCTTCAGTTGTTAGTGTTTTAGGGTTTTGTTTTGTTGGTACCGTGCTGGTATTTGTGGTGTGGAGGTTGTGTTATTTTGGTCGGTACTCGGTGTAGTACTCGTTGGTGTGAATTGGTGTGGTCGAGAGGTTAGGTCGTGATTCCAGGATGTAACATGCCCTGATGGTGAGATTGAATTAGTCGAGTGGTGCCTATGAACATAATTATCTGAAGAGGTATATGCAGGAAGCCTTTTCATGAAGGGAAGGTATATGCAGGTGGACGTTTTCTTGTCGCTGAAGCACGTGGCAGGTGTCGAAGCCAGTTTTGGAAGTAGGCTGGAGGCTGAATTGTGAATGCAGTGCAGGCGAAGGTTTCTTTTGGAATTGTTTAGATGGGGAAATTTTATTTTGTCTGTTATACAGACGATGTCATGGGTACCTACGGACGAATGGTTGCACCTTTGTGACCCCTGGTGAGTGTTGGTTTCATAGAATAACCTAGTGAAAGTTGGTTGCTATTAAGTGACCCATAGTGCGTGTTGGTTGAATAAGTAACCCTAAGAGGATGGTTGCTATTAAGTGACCCATGGTAAGTTGTGAGGTTGCGTGAAGTGACCCAGTGAAATGGTTGCTAATTAAGTGACCCATAGTGCGTGTTGGTTAAATGAGTAACCCTAAGAGGATGGTTGCTACTTAGTGACCCTTGGTAAGTGAAATGGTTGCTATTGAGTGACCCATGGTGCGTGTTGGTTGCTATTTAGTGACCCATGGTAAGTAGTAAGGTTGCGTGAAGTGACTTAAGGTAAGTTGATGGTGGTGCCCATCGTGGAGATGGTTGCGAATGTGTTGATTGAAGTTTACTTGGTATGATTGTGAGTGAATTGATTGGTTTCGGTTAGCGAGATCCTGCGTGTTGGCGTTGTGATAGTGAGGTTATGTCTGGAGTACTGCAACTTGATGGTGATTGGTCGCAGATGTGAGATGGATTCCTGCGTTACGTGTAGTTTGAGCACGGGTGTGTAGTCCTGTTGAAGTTTGGTTCACGTGAAAATTTTGAATGCTGTATTGTTGCTGAGATTGTTCGAGCGGTTCTACGCCTGCTGTTCTACCTTGATAAAGTTTGAAGCCATGCTTGAGAGCTGTGTGTGTATATTTGTACTTGATGTAATTTGTACATCTTAAGAAGTAAATGACTGTGCTGTTTGAGAGTACTCGGGTGTTACTGTGGTGCCTTGGTACCTTTCTATTAATTGAGAGCCGGTTGCCATGATTGCTGAGGGATGGCATGTTGTTAAGTGACGCTGCGTCCACTTAATTCATTCCTTAGAATGTTAAAACAGGATATTTTGGCTGGGAACAAGTTAGAAATTTTACCAGAACATCGACTTGTGATGTTCGTTTTAGTAATTGCCCATACCATTGTAAAACTAACAATTTTAATTTGAAACTTCGTCAGTCGGTTTGAGTTCTCACAGTTACCTGGTCAAATACTGCAACTAGTAAAAGGTAAAGGCATGTCACTTGCTGTAAAACAACGACATGGTGGTTAAATCTACATGGAAGATCACCGATGAGATGGCAATCGTATGATCCTTATTGCCATCTGGTTTCTGTTCCGGTTGGTCACGTGAGTGATGTGATCACTCACCACTCGTGACAGTAGCCAGTGCACAGGTTACTGTCACCATGCACGACCCAACATCTGGTGGAGGTGTTAGCCATTCTGCTGGTCAGAGTGGAGGCATCTACTACGACTACGTGAAATGTCCAGCTGTAACCGTCCGGAGAGGCTGTATTGGTTAGCTGGTTCCTTCCTTCTGGCATGTATCGTCGGGGATCATCTTCTGACCCCCTAGTGGTGTAATCGCAGAGGGAGACTGAGCTGATTGGTTTCGACTCACAATACTTCGCCGCCGCCGCCCCCTGTGCCTTGACGCCCCCACCGCCGCCCCCATGTGACCCAGCCCCCCTTCTTCTGTCGGCGCGCCTGGTCATTAATGTGATAAATAATCATTTCTGGATCAAGAGGAGGGAAAGAACATTTCTATAAAATAATTTGATTACTAAATATATAAACAAATTGCTGGTCTACATTTTGGAGTTTCTAAATTTGGCGCTCTCTAATTAAATTAACACAAGACTGGATAGCCAATCAGTAGTTGACACATCTGTGCTGATTGTGTTGCCAATCTAACTTTAGTTCTGGAACTTGATTCGGCCATAAAGGTCTTCAGGATAAATTAATTCATGAGGTTGGTAATGTAAGTTGTGCCGGCCGATCTTCAGTTGTCTACTGGTTCAAAAATGAGATCTGAGCATGCGCAAGATGGCTGCCAGATTGTTATGAAGCCCAGCCAAGCTTGGAAAAAAGACTTCTCGATGTGATTCTGTAGAGGCAAGACGTTATGGCGTGGCCTGTCTCGGAGCCACTGCCGAAATAATTAAAACTGCATGATGTGAATTTCTATAAAAGGACGTGAGTGGCAGCCTCGGGCCATATTCTACTTTAGGCCACGAATAAGGTAAAACTGTTGATATATTAAAATGTGGGAACTCGTTGCTGACCGGCATAGGATTGCAGCATTCCGGAAAATGATTGATATTTCTTAGCTTAGCTTGTTGAGGGCAAGTGGCGTTTGACCCTCGCGCTGCACATTTATGCTACAAACTTTAGTTTCTTTGGCTTGTTACGAGCATATCTTGTTCAAGATATTTAATTCATTTATGTGTGTAATTTCTTCTTATTTATTTAAAGTGGGCCCATGATGATTTATTTATTTATTTATTTATTTATTTACCGAATGTTTGTTAGGGAACAAGCCTTCTTAAAATATAGGGTGCAGCGCATGCGTAGGTTAAGGGCTCTGAAGATTGAACATTCCCAATAAAATTGATAATTCTGATTTCGATCCTTTTGTAATAAGATCATAATAACTTAAAGTTTTATAATGTAACTGTCAGGATTTTGGTTTTGGGGACCAGATAGTTAATAATGACAAACGGCCCTTTGTCTTTCGCTTGTCATAGATGGCATAACTTTGGTTTTTTAAATGGCCGCTGAAGCACAGCATCCATGCTGTTTGCAAAATGATTCTCTAAATGGCATTTGAAAAGATTGTAATAAATATCACTTGGTGGTTTAAAGATATTCTAGTTTCGGCTATGATTTGCAGACTGTTTCAAGTGTTCCCTCCCTTAGCCTTTCGGCATTGTATTTTCACCTTCCCTTTGAAATATATCTTATTTTTACCTACTGCTGTTTGAATCCATGTTTTATTGAGCGCAATAGAATAGTACTAGGTTAATTGACTTCAGGCCACTTTGGCCTCGGGTTAACCAAACCCTTCCTCCCCTCAATAACGGCGCAATTGTTATGTCTCCTCAGTGTATACCAGTGTATGAGTGTATGTTTGTTCGGTGGTCCACCTTACCTTGTACCTTGATCGTTTTTCCCATCCTTGGTGCAGTGTTGGAGCTCTTTGCTGAAATATAAAAACATGTTAGCAATACCCTTGGCCAAATATATATATTGCGCATCTATCGAAGCGCTGTTTTAAGGTTGGCCTCAGTTGTGCCACCCTAGAGACCTCTTCGGCGTCTCGCGTGTCGGTTAGGTCGGTCAGCTCCGGTGGCTGTACCATTCACCTCGCTGGTGGGTCGGCCGGCTTCAGTGCCTCCGCCCTGTTATGTTTTTATCGGTAATTTATCGATTTATTGGACTTATCCTGGCAAGGTCGAGCCGCCAGGTGCCGAACGCTCTGCGTCGCGTTCGCATTATATATGCCGTTGAATGTTGTTCGGTCTTACCCTATATGGTGCCGAATTATTATTATATATATATATATATATATAGTGTAAAAGGGTATCTTATATCTAACTAATATTAATCTATGTCGAAAAAAAAATGCCGCAAAGGTTTCCTTATTCTAATGCCGAAATATGTGTTGTAAGCTACTGTCTCGCAACAGTGCTTATTAAATTTGCTTCAGTCTAAGTTGCCTTCCAAATGCAACTGTCTTACGTACTAGAATTTTGATCGAGGAATATCTCCCTAGGGGGGTTTCGTGCATGCAAATTCTAGTAACGCCGGAGTCTCCAGAACAGCCAGACCGCGGCCCTACACGTCCCTCCTTACCTAAGGAGGCTCGTGCGTGCGTATTCCTGATGGGCTCGATAACCACCAGGCCGCCAGGACTAAGTCCTTTTGCACTTTCCTCCTTAACCTAGTGTTGAGGGTCTTCAGGCATAGGCATATTCTGCTGGGGCCAGACCTAGGTTGCTTCCCCAGTGCAACTGTCTTCGAGGGTCTTCGGGCATAGTCATACTCCGCTGGGGCCAGTCCCCACCAGAATAATCGGACTAGGTCCTTGCTCCCTATCCTCCTTGTCCCCAACAGAATAATCGGACTAGGTCCTTGCTCCCTATCCTCCTAAACCTAGACGTCAACTTCCCCCCTTTATAACTAATGTGTTGGTGTGTGTGTAGGCCTGTGTATTTGTGTCGCTAGAATAGCAAACACTTCGCGCGGATTCCATTTTCGTCTGCAGGTACCGTAATAATTCATTTATATATATATATATATATGGCTTATAGCCGCCTTATTTATCATTCATATTCATTAAAGGGTTGCCCAGGCCCCTCTGGGGGGGGGGGTCGCTCCCCTCCCATGTACACCTCTGGGGGCTCGCAGAACTTCCCAATTAAGCTCTGGGGGCCCGCTGCCCTCCATTTTACTTGGGCACGGGACCGAATGAGCGCATTCATTCCTTGTTCATTATTTATTATTCATTATTTATTATTTATCCAATCATCTTCACCTCATACCCGAAAATGAGGACTTGGCGTGGCCATGAGTTGGTCCCGATGAACCCTGGCTCACTTCTTCACTTTCTACGAATGGAAGACTACCCTCTACGCCTCCGAGGGTTTACCTAGCCTTACAATTTAGCTAAAATGTCAAGTCCAAATTGGTCGTCAGGGTCTGTTTCAACGTCCCTGGCTCTGCCTTTCAACATCCCTTTACGTCGTCATGACGTAGTACCAGTCACCACCTGGTGTGACCTAGCTCCTTTATCTCTTTGGGGAATAATTTTGTGTATTAATGTAATGCATATTTTTGTGTAAAATGTATGTAATATATTTGTGTACATTGTCATATTTTTAGTGTAATATGGGGCAGTAGAACATTCGAATCGCATTGCCTGCTTTAGTCCTTCTTACCTTTTTTTCGGATCTCCAGTGCTGATGTTTCAGTATCTCTCTGGACATGTTAGTAGGTTTGTGGAATGTAAGGTCCTTTGTTATTAAGGTCCGGTAGGGCGTTATTTGTTAATATAGGGGTTATATCGAGGTTGGGAAGGTTGTAGCATCGTTGGACTCTGCGTTATGGTGGCCGAGAGTCGGTAATGCTGTAGGGATGTTCTTACTCTACAGGGATGGGGTGGGTTTTCCCCAGGTGTCCAAATTTCAAATATGTCATGCGGGTATGATAAAATTACAACCCTTGGTGTTTGGGCGGGATGTCCCATGCAATTAGATGGATGTGAGCGCATGTCTGCCACTCACGTAAGGAAAAGGGCTGTGTTTGGGGATAATAAGTTTATAACTTGCATGCTGGAGCATTATGTAAAATGTCTGTTAGTACATGTTATGGCCTTTCATCTATGTGTATAGATGTACATACAGCGCTTAATAATGGCGTCCGAACTCCCCTAGTATTCGGGAGAAGGCAGTATGGCACAGGGTGCAGTAGACCCGTACTGTGAAAAGCAGGAAGTCTACAGTCCCCGTGTTCAATTAGTGTATTTTGTATATATGTTTGTGTGTAAATGGGTATTGGGTATTGGGATGTGTTGAGGAATGTTCTATGGGGAAATCGAAGTGCGTTGTTTTTCCGCGCTTTGTGCTATGTGTCCATTCTCTCTGGGCCATGTTCTGTTTTCTTCGCTCCTGAGCGCTATTAGAATATGTGCTCGTTGTATTTGTGGGCACATCATGTCTCATCTCTCCTCTCTATTAATATGCCTAATGGTCTGGTTAACGCCCTTTTAAAAACATACCTAGTGTACCAATTGTGTAGAAGGTGCGCGCTTGCGCCCTTTTAGAATATTCCTACTGGAGTAATATGTTTTACACCCTCTAGTGTGCAATGTGAATGTCTCTGTGCTCAGTTCTTGCTTGGGCGGGAGGCGGCCCTGTCCTCTGTGTGTGAGGAGTCTGTCTCGCTTCGCGAGTGCGTGAACATATGTCTGCTCTCGTTATCTCCATGCGCCTAGCGGTGTTAGGTAACTACCTTGTTATCAGTTGTGACGGCAGCTGGCCACACGCCAACCGCCTACAGTGGTCATGTGTTCGGTTTATATTAGTGCTGTCAACTGTAGTGTATTTTGGCTTTGCATGCTCGTGTACCAAGTGTAGAATATGTTGGCGGAAGTATTTCCTTATAAATAGTGTCGAGCCCTGTGATTATGTAAGCGTGTTACCAAAGCTGGGCTGTCGTGGGCCAGTTGCTTGCTTATTCCGCAATGTCACGTTATGTTTTTGTTTACCGCCCGTGGGTGCAATTCCTTCCGGTATGTGTATCGGCATTGCAAAGGAACGCACGGTATGTATGTCCTTCGCTGGCTTGTGTTTTGATTGCTGCAATTGTTGACTCTGTCTCAATCCTTGTTTTGAAGTACAACAATATGTGTTACCGCTGTGCTGACTGTGTTTCGATATGTTTAGGTTTAGAGTGTGGCAACCTGTGTAAAATATATATCTCTATCTATTTCTACTCTCTGATAGGCATTTTAGGCCTATTTCCGGGGTAATTGTGTGTTAGTGTACCTCTGTGTTTGTTGGTCTCTGTATAAATGTAGTGCCTTCCCGTGTCTGATGGCCTGTATGTTTGGGGTGCGTAATCTTCAGTCACTCAACCCTTTTCAGTTTTACCTCTCGGGCCGTCCGATTCTTAGTTAGAATTCGGACCCCTGACTTACGTGCAACGCTCCGTGTTATATGTCTGCGATGTCTAGCCGATAGTTTTTTTTAAATCCTCAAGTGTGGCTTCTCGTCGTGTCTGTTGTGCCAAAATGCCATTGGTTAGCGTGATTTTTGGCACAGCTGTCTCGTGTTTTTAATGTGTTTACTGTATTACCCTGTTCGCAATAACTGGCGGGGTGCTGATCACCTCTCGTATTTTTGCTTTCACAGTGTCCCCAAATTTGTGTTAATGTTCTCCTGGCGCAAATATATCCCTGTCTGTAATGTCTCTGTTTGTGTAGCCCATTCATCTGCGTACATGTACCTCCGGGCTTCTAGCCGCGTGTCTGGCAGCTAGGTGCCGGTGTTAACTTTGATTTTTGTGGCCTGTCAAACCCTGCTGACGTGACTGCCCGTTATCACTGTGTGTCTTCCATGTGGATGGCTACTTGGCCTTACGCTTCTGGTATTCAGAAGGTTGCGGGTTTGAGACCGCCTTCGTGCAGGATAATCATTCCTGTTGCCTTTTAGGCCTGTGTCTCTTGTGTGATTTTGTCTGTGTCCCCTGTAGTGTGTCTTACTCCCTGTTGCCGTCTGGCACGTGGTTAAGATTCCCTGCCTGTAGTGTTTCTGTTTTACCGCCAATGCGGGCTATACGCGACTGGCAGGAGTGTTGTGTGGCCTTAGTAAAGCCTGGTATGCCTGATACGTCCCTTATTGTTATCCCGGGGTCGCTAACGCTCTAATTACGTTATCGTAGCGAGTATCGTGAAACAGGCATCCGTATGTAAAAATACCCCCTGTTTGTGGTGTCTGTGCAAATTTTTGTGGTCCCCGTTTTTGAAATGTGGGCGCAGTGCGGTTTTGAATCTGTCATGAATGAGTTTCTAGCGACCGTAATGTTACTATAATCGTGCTATTGTCTTGGTTCTGGCCGCCTTGTACAACGCGCGTTCGCCCTGACTTTGCACCAGTGTCGTGTTACCTGTGCGATAACACATGCTGGACAGCAGACTGCTTCCAGGCCGTCTGTTGACACTTCAAATGTAAAGTACTCATGTTGTGATTTTGCCTGAGTGGCTCTACCGTCGTTTAACACTAATTGTAATAAGCTTTTGCCCCGTGTACTTTGTTTATGTATCATCCATTGTTGTGGCTGCGTAATGACGCCCCGTGTACGGTGAGAGTTGTGTGCTTTGTTCCAACCAATCTCCCGAATGCCTTGTAAAAGATCCTGCGCCTGTTTACAATTACCGCGTTGTCAATTTTTGTGTTCTACTGTGTTTGATAAGTGTCTGCCCCTTGATTATGATATCTCTGCCTGTGGAGCTCATGCGTCTGTGTACTTGTACCTCAGGGCCTCTAGTCGCATGTCTGGCAACTAGGTGTGGGTGACAGTTTTGTTATTATGCCATTCGTATTTGGATGCGGTTCTCGCGGTCCGAGTCCTAGGTTATGGCTTTCTTACCCTTTCTGATTTAATTATTGAGTGTTCGGTAATTTGTGTTGAATATCTGCGCATTCTCGTATGCGGCGTGTAGATTTTTTATTTAACGACCGAGCGCTCTCGCTCTACGGGGTGAATAACTGCGCCCTGTTATTAAGGCATAGGCCTCTGGTTCCCATTGGAGTGCTTCTTCACTATGTTCTCTGGGCGTTTTTAGTAAAGTGAGCTTGGGCCTATGTTCACCGTGGTGCTTGTTTATCGGCCTAGGTATGCTGGCGCCTGAAGGGCTGCCTTGACCCCGCACTACCCTAGCAGTGTCTATAGGGGTGTGTGTCCTCCTGTCGGGCTGGCCTTGTGGGGTAGGTAATAAAACTTTCCTTATGCCCCGTGTATTGTGTGTTTGCGCCTGGGCATTGTGCAAGGGCGTGCGTTTTGCACCCTGAAGGGCTGAAAGCAACACCCTCTTATGCATTTGTTCTGATGGGGCTGTTGTATGGTTTGGCCTTCGTTCTGGCAAAATTGCCCTCTGAACTGGCGCTGTGGGCCGTGTGGGTGTTAGGGTGTTGGGGGCTGGATTGGCAAGCTCGCTGTTCCGGGCCTCTGCTGTCTCCTTCCCCCTCGTGTTTTACGGTGTATTGATTGTCATTCGTGCGAATTGCTGCGTGATTGCATCGACGTCCTCATTTGCTTTGTGTGGGCCCTGTATTTATGTTACCCTGCCATGTTTTGGAGGGTAGGTTGGCCTGTTTCTGTTTTATGGCCATGCCATACTCCTTCCTCGCGTGTCGTCATTTAAAGCGATGGATGTCTGTGTGAATTGTTGTGTTTAATGTGTATATGTCCTATACAGTTCTGTGGTCGCTAAATGGAGGAGTGCCTGTTCACGAATAAGCTCCCTATAGCGGGCATATAACGTCGTGTAGTGCATTCTTATTCTCTCTAGAGTTGTGTTAACAAGCAGTGGGCCATATACAGTATTCAACCGGTCGTGTATCCTGTTACTTCGAACATGGTCCCTGTTGAGATGTTTGTGTATGTCATTTAGATGTTTGTGTGCGCGTTTCAATTGCGCTTTCTTATCCTCCGATGGGGTGCAAGACTGTTTGCCCTGTATTGCTCCTAACCTAGTTTGGAGTGCCCGTATTTGTGCCTGTCGCCTTTGTATACGGTTGTGGTACCTTTGTAACAAGCTGAATAATACTGGCGCCCCCTTATCGCCTCTATGGCTCACAACCCCTGTTGTCTCTACTTGCGGTGCCATATTTGTGTATTAGCGTATAGTGTTAGTAAGTGTCCGCATATAAGATGTATAAATATGTCCCGTGGGGTTTGTGTGATCCTTAATGTTATTAATAATTAGCGAATGTGGGCTGGTAGGGCTAATATATTTTTGATATGGCCAGTTAGTGAAGAAAAACAAAAAAAAATTCTGGCCTCTGCACAATGCTTGTGTTCAATGCCTTTCGCAAAGTACTGATAGCCCCTGGCCTCTTTTTCGAGCAGTATATCTTCCAACTGCTTTTGAGGGAGGGTGGGTGGTTTCAATAATGCAAATCCCCGAGAAATGAAGATAAAATATGGGGCGTATTCTTAAAAAAAATCGTGATTTCGCTTGGCTGTCTCTAGGTACTTCTACCGATCTACCACGAGGGCTCGTTGTGTGAGTCCCTACCCTTAAATTGCGCGGTACCCGGCCTCTCCCAATTTGTTCAGTCCCGGTGTTAGGGGTTGGGACGAACAAGGGTGTGTTGATGTCCAATTTAGGGGTGGTTTCCGAAAGGGTGCAAGTTTCCACGTAATTGGGGGAAACTGCACGTGTATGTGTTTGTAAAAGGATGTAATGAAATGGGGGCGCAATTCTATAGGGGTGCAATTACTTACCAAGGGATGTGCGATCAAAATGAGAGTGCTTGCGGCTATGAGCAAACAGCTGCAAGTGTGTGTGGAGCCTAATTGCTGACCTAGCGCCTGCCTGTCCACTCAAGTACACTAGTACGAACACAATGGAATGCCTTACCTTGCACTTCTCTGGTATAACGGTCACGGGCAATTAAGACTGTCAGAGAGGGAGTAAGGACGTGAAGGTAAATGTAATAATGGACAAAGTGTAGCTTACTGATCAAAGGTTTATTTGATCAGTATGAGTGTTATGTGCGGTCCCTTTCAAGGTGGGACAATGTGAATCAAATTGTTTTACAAGTACAATTTTAGTGTAGGTGTGAAGGGAATGGATTACAATAAAATATGAGGTTGGCTGAGCACACTCTTACCTCAGGTGATGACTGGATGATCGGGACGTCGTCCTGCAGGGCCTAGGGCGACAACAGATGTCTATTTCTCTCGGGCCTTCCTTTTTAAGGGTTCTCGAGTTGCTGAGTCGGCGTGTCGTCATTGTTGATGCTCCCAATACCAGCGATAGTGTCTTTGTTTATGTGTGATATAAGATGTTGACTAACCACCTTGTGTCAAGTGGCCGTCTCCTTACAGTGTGAAGAAAATGTATAGGCTTATTATATTCCCAGCCTGGGGCGGATTTTGGGTAGAAGAAGGTGTTTAGGTGTTTTTGGAGAAGTCTGGTGGACGTAGGTTTAGATATCGATGTTCAGCGTGTGAGGCCAGTGGCGTAGGTCCCCTCTCCCTTTTAGGTTCGTAGGGTCCCGAGCCCTAAGGGCTCGGCCCTTAACAATGTCTATAGCCGTTGTTACGTTAGTCGCGTGCAAGGTTAGCCGATGTATTTGTTTTTAATATTATTATTTTAATTCCCTACATCGACCCCTGCTAATAAAATTAAAAACACTACGTATTCAGATTTTTAAGGCGTTCAGATTCCTAATGTTCTTATCGTGGTTTGGACAGAAAATGGTGGCCCATGACCTGGTGTTTACGTCTTGGCTGTAGTCATGGAGAAAATGGAGTAGCATGACCCCTTACAGAGACAGGTGGAAACCTGGTGATCACTTCTTGAGGTAGTGTTGCCGTTGAGAAAATTGAGTGGCATGGCCTCTTACTGAGATAGAATGAAACTTGGTGGACCCGTCTTGTGCTACTGTTGCCATAGAGATGGCCGGCCTTGCCGTTCCTCCATAAGTTAATTTTCTGAATTTATTAGCCTTTGCTCGAGTGCAAATAGGCCGATATCAGAAGAATGAGAAAGAGTATCGAAAATCCATGTAGCCAGCCGTTCGTTCTGGGTCCTATACTATGTGTATGCACAATTTGGTTGAGATTGGTTGAACGGTGTAGATTTGTATACGGAACAAATATACATACCCACATACATACAGACTTTCACTTTTATAAGATTTGTACAGTGTTCGACCATCTGGAAACAATAGCCTATATTAAGAACGACAAATAGGATTCAACAGGATTCTCTCCAAGGTTAGATGACTTCATCTTTCTAAAATTTTATGCGCTGTTATATATCATTATACCTGTCTGGAAGCAACATCCCATAGCTCTCAGCGGTGACGTCCGATAGAGAGTCTATTAAGGTAGATTTATATTAACTTTATCGACTTCGGTGGCGTAGTTGGTAGCATGCTGAACTGCTATGCCCAATATAGCGGGTTCAAACCCGGCCGAAGTCGTCGTATTTTTTAAGAGCGTTAAAAATCCTTCAATATGCCTTCCTTCGGAGGGGAAGTAAAGCCGGTGGTCCCATGTCATAGATTTATGACATGTAAAAGATCCTTTCACAGACTAAACTTGTGTAAAGCAAAATTGTTAGGTTAGATTTCGTCAGAACTCTATCAAAGTTCCAACGATCACCACTAGGTATCATTGATATCTGGTGGCGAAAGTTGGAACTACTTGAAATTGAACGGAACTTGTAGCTCACCCTTTAGGGTGCCCGCTGGAAGCAGCTACAGACTCAGGCGAGCCGAACATGTCCTCGGACACTCCCGGCACTAAAAGCCATACGATAAATAAATAAATAAATAAATAAATAAATAAATAAATATATTAACTTTTAATCTTGTTCTTTTGTGTATTTTCTAAAAATAAATAAATATGTGAACTTTCATTTATTTAAATTCGAATGCTTTTGTAAGCATTCTCTTTTTATTTGTTAACATAGTTTTTAAGATTATTTTTATTATTTAATCTACGCTGACGAAGGTATCATTGTATACCAAAACATGTACGTTTTAATTTAATTATTAAACTTCTTAGTGTTGGACAAGGCGGATTTTATAATTGGAGATTAATTTAGCAGAGAAATGACTCACAAGGGCATCAGAATCACTAACTATATCTTGTTTCTGATGCTCCAGTACTTTTTGTTCATTCCTTATTTGAATATCTTCTCTTCGTGATTCGGGATCTCGTCGCTCAATTGGTGCACTAATATTGAGGTAGGGAGGGATATTAGGGAACTTTGAGGGTACTGCATCTTCCATTAGTTTGGGAGATCTCAGAGCCAGTTTTGTCACTGTGCCATCTGATTGTTTCCAAGTTTCAAAAGCTAATATGTCATTTTCGTCAAAGTGGTGTGTACAGACACTTGTTGATGTCGGTTGCCAATCTTTACGTGGAATGGCACGGATCCAGGTCCATTTCCTTACCTCGTCTTTAGGGAAGCGAAACGTAGTAATATGACCTGTTGTTTTAATAGTGCTGCTATAATTTGACTTACAGCCAGGCACACAACACTTCCTAGGCATCTTAGTGAAGAATTTGTTGGTTAAATTCATGAGCTACATCCTGAATTGATGACCAAGAAGGCTGTAAAGCCATTAGGGTATATTTTGAACAAAGAGTATAAGCCATATTGTACAGTTGATGAAAAATAGAGAATTCATTAACAAACATTTTGTACAAAGGTAAAGGGTATTTAATTGGATGATATGTTTCGATCGTCATGGGATCATCATTAACGAAACAGGAAGTTGGATGTGCAAAAGGGAGTGAAAATGGCGCGTTACGCGGTAAGTGAACGGATGCGAAAAGTGGAAGATCTACAACCAAAGTTGGTGGAAGTCAACTTGTGGTTACAGCCTGATTTAGCGCAGCGTTGCTACGCACCCTTTCGGGACTTCGGTCACTTCTGATGCTTGTTCACGCAACCATCACTATCTATACCCCTCAATATACAGAACAACATGTGGTATGAACTAACAGTCTTTGGTATCTGGTACCGACAGTAGGCCTATACATTTTAGCCTATTTCCATTTATGAAAAAAAAAAAAAAAAAAGGCTTATGAGATCACCTTTTGTCCGTGTGTGTGTATGTGTGTGTGCGTATGTGTGTCTCTCTAATAACATCTAACGGCTGGAGCGATTTCAATGAAACTCGGTAAGGACATAGTACTGTTCTGGCCAACCCCGACCGTGCCCTTTAAATTTTATTACGTCTCACCCAATCCAACATGGCGGCTGTGCGAAATATTTCACCGACATTCTATATCTCCGAATCTATTACTCATATCACCCTGAAATTTTGTACGGTGATAACAGACACTGCTAGAAGTTCACTTATGAGACTTTTAAAAACCTGTTAACTACAAAACGAACATAGCGGGCAAGCGAAGTTGAAACTTTTAAATAGACGTTTCTCGTGATTTAACCATCCAAACGCAATGGAACTTGGTACAGAAAATGTTTATACACATCGTAATGGCCAATTGCTTACATAACATCAAGATGGCGTCTGTGCGAAATATTTCACCGGCATTCTATATCTCCAAAACAATTACTGATATCACCATGAAATTTTCTACGGTGATGAAGGGCACGACACTAGAAGTTTATTTATGAGGCTTTCAAAAACCTGTTAACTACACAACGAACATGGCGACCAAGCAAAGTTGAATCTTTCAAATAGACTTTTCTCGCGATTTAACCATCCAAACGCAATGAAACTTGCTACAGCATGTGTTTATACACATTGTAATGCACTGGCATCTAATTTATTTAATTTCTATACATAACCTCAAGATGGCGGCTGTGCGAAATATTTCACCGGCATTCTACATCTCCGAAACTATTACTGATATCACACTGAAATTTTGTACGGTGATAAAGGGCACTACTAGAAGCTCAGCTGTGAGACTTCCAAAAACCTGTAAAATACAAAACGAACATGGCGGCCAAGCGAATGTGAAACATTTCAATAGACTTTTCTCGCTGACTATCTGAGCGCAGTCAAATATGGCACAGTAAATTTTTATAAACATTGTAATGCACTGGCATCTAATTAGGTCAATTGTTCATATAACCTCAAGATGGTCAATGTGCGCAATTTCAAAATTAAGTTTTTATTTATTGTGTATTAACCATGCGATCGAAGTGAACGTTTGAATAATGAAACTACGCAAAAATCGTCATCTAATAGTACATAACTCTATGGCCTATATATATAAAAATCGAACATGGCGACCTTCTGAAATATTTAGATGGTTCTCAATATCTGTTAATCTATGATAGCAATCAAACTGAAATTTTGTATGTTGATAGAGGCTATGAACATAAGTTCACCCATTGGTGAGCACAAATGAAACTGGCGGCGACGCGAAATACAAATATTTAACTGGTCGTTTACCGCGATTTAACCATCCGAGCGCTGTGAAACTTGGTACGGTAAATGCTTATAGACATTTTAAAATCTGTTTTTCATTTCTTGTGTCCTAATGAAGCGATTGAAGTTTGAATACTGCACCTACACAATAATCTTCATGTAATAGTACATAACTCTAAGACCTGTATATATAAAAATCCCTTTGACAACCATCTGAAATATTTAGACGGTTCTCAATGTCTACGAATCTATTACAGCAATCAAACCGAAATTTTGTATGTTGATATAGGCAATTAACAAAAGAAGGACATATGAAAATAGGCTGTATAGTTCTCGGAACTACTGGTTTTTAACTTAAACTACTAAACGGCAATGTGTACACCGAAACTTTCGGTACACCACGTCATTATCGTTACTTACCGAAGTTTCCACTAATAGTTTCGCTACTAGGTAACAGCTTCTTCATGCGACTGCGCTCCGCGATGCGGTGACTTCTACTCACAGCTGACGTGACGTCACGATTTCTCTCCTCAACGCTATTGGTGGCCGTGGTTTGATCTCAGTGACAACCTCTGTTGGTGTCCAAAACTATGTAGGCCTACTCACTGTTAATCAATATCTCGGCAATCAAATTACATAGAATTGCAATCCTCACGTCATAGTGTAGGTTAATGATTTAAAGATAGCTTAATGCCTTGATATTTGAAGGGTCCAGGGGAAGAAGGGGAATATCAAATACGGTAATGTAAAATGTTCAGGAAACGAGTTTTAAAGTCTAAGAAAGGAAGCTTGTAGTTTAACGTGACCGTTAATCTTGAGATCATGAGCCACGGGACCTCCTTTTAACGTGGAGTCCGAACCACATGACATGGCATTTCACATAGAAAATGTCACATGCATTGACCGGGAATCGAACCCAGCCCACCTTGGTGAGAGGCCAACAGCTTGACCGCTGCGCCACCACGCCCCTAGTTTTAGTCTCATTGTACGCGTCAACTTGAAACACCATTTTCTCACGACCCTCCTCGTTCTTAGCCAGACACAATATTGTGCCTTCAATACGTCGCGAAGAGGCCTACCAGATCGCCTTGATATCTCGATTTTACATTTTGAGTGACATTCCCCCTTCTTCCCGCGGACCTTCCATTTATTAATAATTACCACACTTAGTCTACTAAGTTTTTAGACAGTTTTTTTTATCATTTTAAATGATCTAGGCGACTTCGTTGGTTTGGTTGGTTGGTTCCTTAGTTTAGGGGCTGCGACAACGCGGTCATGTAGCCCCGTGTACTTTGGGTGTGTGTAGAATCTGTCTGATAACCGGTGTTAATTGTGATGACTGTATTAGTGTGTGTATCTGTTTTTTAATTCAAGTAGAGACTGCAACTTTGAATTTTCAAATAGTTCCTACTTTTGCCGCCAAGCGCCACCGTCAACGACTACTAGGCCTAGTTCAGAACTAGACTACTAGACGCCACCGCAGTCAGCTCTTGGCAACGAACGTAGCAACCTAAGAGCGTTGTTTACATTCTTAACCTATCCAATTTAGTTTCACACAGGTGTAATTAGTGGAAAGATCTTTAACATGCCATAAATCTATGACATGGGCCCGCCGGCTTTACTTCCCCTCCGAAGGAAGGCATACTGAGGGATTTTAACGCTCTTAAAAAATCCGACGGCTTCGGCCGGGTTTGAACCCCCTATCTTGGGCATAGAAACTCAGCATGCTACCGACTACGCCACCGAAGCCGCTAGTCGACTTCGTCGTTACGTTACGGCGACGTAACGAAATGTACCGAGAATGCACTGAGGTGTGTGACGTCATAGTACCGCTTGGTGCATGTGTACTGAGTTCACTGGTGAGCTCTGGCGTTACGAGACGGCAACGACACGGCGAGCGTGACGTCATCCAGCCAGCTCCCTCCTTTCACCGCGCGCTCTAGCTCCCTCATGACTTGTAACTTTCTAGCGTTCTGATTGTTTCTTGATCATCTAACATGTCAAGAGTCTTTGCCTTCGAGCGAAGCGAGAAGCCTCCAGCCTTTCTAGCATTTTTTCAGCATTTGTAGCATTTAAAATGATATAAAGTCCAGTCTTTCACACTGACTGTCTCTTTTTTTTTCTTGGTGGACGGAGACTGTCTTTGGGTGTCAGGGTAGTGTTTTGTAGAGCTATTTGTCTTGCATATTTCGGTCTGATGATGCTCGCTTGACGAGCGAAACATGTCATCACTCAGTTTTCTTCTTTTTCCTCTTCAATAGACCGTAACTATATATATATAAATCTTAATCACATGTAATTTATTTCAGGTTATTTTTCACATATTTCAGTAATTGGAATGATTTTTATGTTGACCGATTTTTTTTTTGTCGTGTAGCCTCCTGAGAGGCCGAGTGCAGGTCTTTCTAGTCGACGCCCGTGGGCGACCTGCGCGTCGGGATGAGAGATGGAATGGATGAATATGAATGAAACTGGACAAGGATGTGGAAGGAAGCGGCCGTGGCCTGTCAGAAGGTACTGTCCCAGCATTTGCCTGGTGTTGAAAATGGGAAACCACGGAAAACCATTTCAAGGACTGCCGACGGTGGGGCTCGAACCCACGCGTCTACCGAGTCAGCAGACAGCTTGGCCGCTTGACCTAACGCAGCGCTTTAGCCCGCGTAGCCACTACTGTCGGTGTTGACCGACTGAAGGCCATAATATGCATCTCAACAGATGCACACGAGTCATTGTATAGGCTACTCACTCTTTGATGATAATACAGTATCTCAGGAACCAGATGGATAGATTTATTTTGTCTGGCAACATTAGGGCCATTGGGCCCTCTCTTCTATCTAAGCAGATCATTCAATTAATGCATAGCGGCTTCGGTGGTGTAGTTGGTAGCATGCTGAACTGCTGTGCCCAAGATAGCGGGTTCAAACCCGGCCGAATCGTTGGAATTTTTAAGAGCGTTAAAATTCTTCAGTATGCATTCTTTCGGAGGGGAAGTAAAGCCGGCGGTCCCATGTCATATATTTATGGTATGTAAAAGATCCTTCCACAGACTAAACTTGTGTGAATCTAAATTTCTAGGTTATATTTCGTTGGAATGCTCTATCAAAGTTCCAACATTCACCACTAGGTATCAGTGACGTCTGGTAGCGTTAGAAGTACTTGAAATTGAATGGAACTCGTAGCTCACCCTATGGGTGTCCGCTGGAAGCAGCTACAGACTCTGGCGAGCCGAACATGTCCTCGGACACTCCCGGCACTAAATTCCATACGATAAATGAATAAATAAATAAATAAATTCAATTAATACATAATGAACAATGCAAATACTATTTAAATCTAACAGTAATACAATGTTGACACGTACAATGGCTACAATGACTCGTGTGATCAACGTCATCTGTTCATAAAGCATTTCACGGTGCAATTGTAAGTCTGTGTCATTTGTTTCCCGAGATATTGATGAATAACGAGTGAATACAAAGTTTTGTACCCCTCTGTTACCGGTATTCATTTCACTTGTAAATTCACCGTTGAAATGGCGAGATTCATGACTGTTATGTCTGTACAGTAACTTACATTAGTTAGTTATTGTTGTTTTAAGGGGCGGAACTACAAGGTCATCTGCCCCTAGTAACTTACATTGGGGAGAAGAACATGGGAAAAACACTGAACTAAAGGATTGAATACAGAAGGAAACACATGTGTTATTGAGAAGAATTATATTTCAATGAGCAAAAATGTAAATAATCTCCAACGTACACTTTCACTGATTTCTACTTCGAACAACAGGTGATCATAACGTCACGTGATATGCTCTTCACACCAGAAGTAAATAATAACAATACATTGAAAATCGATGTAAAAAGTCATCAGTCAATCACAGGATACATCTATCTAACTTCTTTCTTTTTTATTTTTCATAATTTTATATATAGGCCTATATATTTATAGATACAATCGATTATGACTATGTATGACAGTACATGGGCAGTCTGAGGTAATCCTGATGCGCGATTTACGGTTGATTTAAATATAATTCGCTATAATATTTTTTTTCGATTTTATAGTATATATTTACTATCTAATATGTATAAGGGTATTACCTAAACTATATACATGTATACACTCAGACCTATACCAATGCATTCACAGTATCACATCTATACCTTCAACTAAGTTCATTTAACCAATATCATCTTGAGCACGACCACAATTGAACAGATATGAGCTAGAAATGAATGCCTGAATTCTCCATTCTAAGTTACCACAGAATTATCATCAAGATATGTAGCTGTATTTTATAGATATAGATACCTATAGTTTTAATAATATTCTGCCTTTAAAAATGGTCAACTGAGATGGCTGGCTGCGTGGCGTAGTGGGTAAAGCCTGCTGACCCCAAGGTCATGGGAACGAATCTCTGTGCAGTCAGTTGGTATTTAAGGGGGCATACATACGAGAGACTTGTCAGTATATTTAATGCCATGTTGAAAACGCCTTCAGGGCAAATTTTTGGCACGCCAGTGTCTCTAAAACTTCAATAGCTAAAATGAACGTTAAAACATAACGTTATTATTTATTGCTATTATTATTATCATCACCATAATAATAAACAACCGTGTAATGTTTGTCTGAATAGGAACAATATATGTGATAAAATATATTATGGGTTAATGTGACTTTAAATGATAATAAACATTCGAAGTAATATATTTTGCAGAATATAGAAGACATGCAGTATCTGTTGAATAAGACTTGGAAATGTGACCCCAGATGGGATTCGAAACTAAGCCTCCAACTACCCGGGCAGGCACTCTAAGACCCTTCACCACCGTGGGGCACGCCATAACCGTGACCCATTTTCAAGTCTTCCGACTGCTGGAATGGCGTAGAGATATCCATTATCCCTCAGACGAAATACCAGAAATATCTGTGTGCTGAAGTGTGAACCTGACTTGGGGTTTTAGAATCATAGAAATGGCTTTTCGGAATTGCTTCCCTTGATACGACCATGTCTGTTGAATTACGTAGACTTATAGGTGTGACATCTCCTGAGGTCCAAACAGCTGGCTCTTCATCTAATAAGACCCGAGAAAGGATCATGGCTGTGACGTGACCTTTGGCGGAGCAAAGGGCTGCGCGCCTGCCCAGAAAACAGCAGATTCGGAATTGATGTACTTAATAGCACTGGTAGCCATACATTAATTATCATTTCTTTTGTTTCTCTCTCTATATGAGGGGTCTAGATGCAAAACTCACATTCTCCACTTTTGTTCGAAATTGAGTTAGCAAGGCATTCTTATTCTTCGTTCCAAACAACACACGACTAACTTAGTGCTGGAAAGCCAAACTCACAATAACCAGTGGTTTTCAAATGCCAAAAACTCAATTTAGATGCAAAACTACCATTCTCCACACTGTTTAGTTGCAAAGAGCACATTCTCCCATTTGGCCAATCACAAGACAGCTTCTGGTCACCTGACTTTCTACAGCTGCAAGCCAATATTATTATTGTATGTTCAACTCGTAACCTCTACATAATAAATAAGTAATATAAGTGTATTCCAACAATGCAATTGGTTTCATTTGTCTAAATTTTACATTAACTTGTCCAACTTGCCTATTGTTTTGTCTGAAGTAATTAATTTTGTTCATTGTCAAAAGTAACATTCTCCAACTTGTTTAGACACAAAACTCACAGTCTTCAATGTTTGGATACAAAAGTCACATTCTCAAAAATTAAAACATATTTTTCAGATAAATTAATATAAATAATGAAACATAGTCTATACAAGAAGCTGTAATTAAGTTTAGCCTGCAACAAAAGCAAAGTCTCTTAGAGATTACATTAGTTACATACATTTAAGAAGTTGTTTTTAGTTCCTGTAAAATTAGAGAAAGAGGAGAACGTGAGTTTTTGCATCTTGACCCCTCAATACTATATAAAATTACACTATCCTATATACACTAAAAATTAATCAACGAAAACAATATGTCATATGAGGAAAGGGCAGCCAGGTCAGCCAGAATGAAGAGGTTTTGGGAGAGAAGGAACATGTCAGCTAAATTCTCTGTCAATCCGTAGAGGACTTAAATGTATTTGGTTTGATTTAATTGCTCCAATGAGGTCGTAAACTATGTAAGTAAATAAATAAATAAATAAACATACAATGAATAGTTATTCTGAGGGTAGAATATCCAACATATCTCGACTGTGACCACATTTACAAATTGAATCATCAGGTATGACCGTCCCTAGGGGAATTACTTCCCAAAGCAATTTCTGTGAAAGTAGGCATGTTTCCTTGGGAAACTTCATAACATAAAGTGAGCTACATATCTCAACAATAAACTAATTAGATTTTTTGAGAAGAAATCTTCTGTGACAAAATATGTTTCTTATGATATCCTTAGATTGCTAACTTGTTATTAGGCTCTGGCAACGGGCTATTATCGATGGGAAGAAACTCTTTTTTTTTATGAATGCGATCGATTCGGTGCCAAGAAGAACTACCTTCAGTCATAGACTACCTCCATTTAACATTTGAACACACATTTTCCCAATCCAATAAAAACTGAGAATGATACCTCTTAGTCCTGAGACAAGGCTGCAGTCACAGCAGCTGGCTCCGGTTCTCCAGTTAAACGACTGCTCTGTACAGAGTTGCTCATCCTGTACATAGGCCTATGAGAATTCTCATAATTTGTACTATGTACAGTCACTCAAATAATGCGCACGCTATTGGTAATTGCAAATAAACGAGTAGAGTAACCTCATACTTAGGGGTCAAACTTGGTGACTTTAAACATCACTTAAAGTGCTCAATAAAGTGACCTTAATTAATAGAAAAATTCTCTAAAAGAATAAAAGAATGACCTTACAATTTTTATCCGACAGAACTCTAGCGTATGTTTTACGATGGTTGAAACATAAAACAACTTTATTGTTATATTCACGGAGCAATTACTTGTATTTATGAAGGAATAATTCATTGTTTATTAAGTAGAATGAACATACAACACGTTAAATATTATTCAAAGCCACATATCCAAACTTTAAAAAAAGATGAAACAAGACGATCTAATTATGAAAGTTATTTAATACACTAATATTTTGTTATTCAATTTTAAAATGCGACTGATATTCATCGTTTAACTTTAACTTTAAACTATCCTACAAATTGCTTTTCGTCGGCTGCTTATGTCGTAAAATTACCAAAACAAGCGAGACCCCAACCTCAATCTTCTACTTGTCCGTTGATCAGTACTAGTTGGTTAACCTGGATTTGAAGGATATTCAACAGCTTTAGCTGCATATAAGAGAAACATAATGCATTAAAATGATCCTAAACCTAATTGAATTGCCATATAATAAGTTACCCTAATATTGCCAATACTGACTTATCAGCCCAAATTGGGGAATTATTCTCTTCACCTCTATAGTATACTACAGAGGTGCCCATACAGCACACCGGGTGCTCTATTAGTTCCAACGTTCGCCACGTGCAGTCGCGGTGGCAACTAGTAGCCAAGTTCACAGCTAGGTGTCGTTGACTGTAGCTTTTGGTCTGCAGTTCTTACCTGAATTACAGATGACACACATTAATACAACCCCCACAATTAACACCGGTTATCAGACAGATTCTACACACACCCAAAGTACACAGGGCTACACGACCGCGTTGTCTCATCCCCGAAGCTGAGGAACCAACCAACCTAAAAATATCAAATTTGTAAATCATTTCGAAAAAAATATGAAATACTGCACTGACTTATCGTCTCAAAATGGCCAATAAAATGCATTATTTCCTTCACTATAACGTATAATGGATTTCTGTATTACCGGGAACCATTTTACCGTGAAAAACAGAAAACGAGACGGCATCTCAGCAATATCCACTCCTTAAGTATTACGTTAGTAATAGCAATGGATGCATAAGTTTATGTATGACCCCCCTCTGTGTCACTATAGCACATTAAGTGTCATTTGGCTAACAGATTGCTGGTTGGCGCATGGTCAGCTTGGCAGGTCCCCTCAGCCGTTCATCTTGGATTTCTTGACTGAAGCGCTACCTCCCTGATCAAACAGCTACTCAATTGTCCGCACGAAATTGTGCGCACACGTTGCAGCCCACATATCAGTTTTTAAAATCCCTGATGGAGCCGGGAATCAAACCCATGGCATCCCGGTGAGAGGCAGGCGAGTTTAAGTATGAAGGTTTGAAATGATTCTCTTCTACTGCAGGCACAACATTGGTGGCATTAATTGTTAACATGATGCATTATATGCATACGTACAATGGCAACTGTTAACCTAAGCTTCATTGCATATTACAGGTAATTATAGGCTAATACATTTGTATAGTTTAGTTAGTTCAAATTTTTGATAACTTGAGCCTTTAGTTCTCGCAGCTAAGGGGTGCAGTTGCACTCTATATAAGGGGAGGTAGCGCGCAGTTCGTTACTCCTGTGGGGGTCCGGGCGGGGACACCAAGAGCCCGTCGATGAGCCAGCTTGGTGTCCTAGGTGAAACCCCACAAAAGACAAGGCACAAACCTAGAAGAATTGCTGAGTTTTAATTCACCGGCCGTGAAAGCCAATATACCATCTTTTTGGAGGCCTTCATAGGGAGGTTGAGGCTGCTTGAGCTTTTAGTTCTCGCAGTCAAGGAGTGCAGTTGCACTCTATATAAAGGGAGGTAGCGCGCAGTTCGTTACTCCTGTGGGGGTCCGGGCGGGGACACCAAGAACCCGCCGATGAGCCAGCTTGGTGTCCTAGGTGAAACCCCACAAAAGACAAGGCACAAACCTAGAAGAATTGCTGAGTTTTAATTCACCGGCCGTGAAAGCCAATATACCATCTTTTTGGAGGCCTTCATAGGGAGGTTGAGGCTGCTTGAGCTTTTAGTTCTCACAGTCAAGGAGTGCAGTTGCACTCTATATAAAGGGAGGTAGCGCGCAGTTCGTTACTCCTGTGGGGGTCCGGGTGGGGACACCAAGAACCCGCCGATGAGCCAGCTTGGTGTCCTAGGTGAAACCCCACACAAGACACGGCACAAACCTAGAAGAATTGCTGAGTTTTAATTCACCGGCCGTGAAAGCCAATTTACCATCTTTCAAAGAGTTGGAATTAGGAAGAAAAAAGGAAGAGAAAAGGAGTCCTTTGTTCTCCTTCTGACTCAATAATTATTTTTGAATTCAATATTCATTCAAAATAAAGGAAACTTTGAAATTGAATGTTATAGTGTGTGAAGTATAGATAATCTGGCAGAGTCCCCACACTCATCGTCACATGACACTCATGACTAAGATATTGTTAGCCCCTAAAATAAAACAATGCCAATGCATCAGCTTTCCTCAGGACGTGAGATATCCCTATTCTAGAAATACTTCGCAATATGGTAATTTGGCACATAGTCTGTTTTGGAGATAGTCTTTGACTTTCATTGAGGTTCTTCACTAAACCACAGTTCGTCCACGATGAGTTAGCAGCTCGCTGGACATGCGATGTTCCCTGATAACTAGCTGCAAGCTCTTCGTGGGCACTTGGACGCTGGGTCCTCCCGTCTCACTCTAGATGGTTGCTGCCCAGCACTATGAGGTCATCTGCAACAGACAAATCAAAATAAGCACACATTACGATTTATTAAAAATACATTATCTGCCTTCAATCGAGGATGACCACAAGCTCTGGAAACTAAAATAAACATTATGAACAGCAAGTAAGAAAAGAAAAAAGTGAAATACTAGGAGGATCTACATAATAATATCAAATAAAAGGCGTTGAGGTAATACAGTAAAAATTCTAGATTCAGAAAACTGTACTATAAATCAAGTGAAATTAATAAACAAGCCAGCGGCGTCCAGCCTTTGCACGCTCGGCGTGCTAGCTATGCTGCGCCGGAAGCTGTTCGTCCAATGCGTTGGTTTTCCGACACATTTACATTGTGTTTTACACGTTTTTCGCGTACCAGTACTTGCAGATTACGTGTTTGGCATTAAAACAGTCAGAAATATTTGCCATAATAGCAAATTGTGTAAATCCGTATTGATAGAATAATTAAAAACACTTATGTTATATATTCGCCAAATCAATACTGAAAACACTTGAAAATGAAAATCCACAGCCTGCTTCCAGTCTCCGACCGGGTCAGGAATGGAATGAATGTAGCCCCCATCTAGCGGCGAGGATATGAACTGTGCCGGCTGCCGAGGCCTGACGTACTCCTCTGGGGCAATGATTAAATGAATGACAGATGAAATGAAATGATAGTGGAGAGTGTTGTTGGAATGAAATGTTGACAGGGAAAACCGGAGTACCCGGAGAAAAACCTGTCTGCCTCCGTTCTGTCCAACACAGATCTCACATGGAGTGACCGGGATTTGAACCACGGACCCAGCGGTGAGAGGCCGGCATGCTGCCGCCTAAGCCACGGAGGCTTCTACTGAAAACACTTAATTGTCTATATTTTATAGACTATGTGTAGGCATACATGTTGCGAAACTCGTTGGTTTCTTCATCAGCACATTAATAGAACGTATCCTAAGTAGACTTAAACTAAGAAAATGGATATCCTTACATTACATTTTAAGAAATAATTAAGAAAAAACATGATTAATCCTTTGAAAAAATCTGTGAAAATTTGTGTTACAGGCAATTACAAGTGTTATCCAACAGTAATAATAGTCCTCGTTTGTCATATATCTTCTTCAAAATAACTAGAAAAGTCTTAATCCTTTGAAAAATATCTATGAAAATGTGTAACGTTCCTCATCTGGTAAACTTCCTCTTCAAAATAACTAGTAAAAGTTTTCTTCCTTTTCTTTTGTTGGTTATTATGTGTCCCGCTGAATATTAATAATAGTTTTCGTTTGGTAAATAGTAAATAGTATCTTCAAAATAACTAGCAAAGATTTTTAAAGTAGTTGCACAAACTTATTTCTTTATAACGGAGATGTACGTCGCATGTAGACAAACCTCCAGGAACCAAGAACCTATAATCCTACTCAGAGCATCAATTCTTTATTCGTTATTATGTTCTTCAGTTCCGAAAGTTAACCGTGTTGCTATTCCTGCAATTGTCTTTTATCTTTCTTGTTATGAAAATGTATATCGGAATAGACATTCCTTCAAGAACTGACAACCTACAAATGTTGTATACGATGTTTTATTTATTTATTTATTTATTTATTTATTTATTTATTTATTTATCGTGTGGCTTTTAGTGCCGGGAGTGTCTGAGGACATGTTCGGCTCACCTGAGTCTGTAGTTGCTTCCAGCGGACACCCTTAGGGTGAGCTACAAGTTCCGTTCAATTTCAAGTAGTTCCAACTTTCGCTACCAGGTATCAATGATGCCTAGTGGTGAACGTTGGAACTTTGATAGAGCGTTCCGACGAAATCTAACCTAACAGTTTAGCTTCACACAAGTTTAGTCTGTGGAAGGATCTTTTACATGTCATAAATCTATGACATGGACCGCCGGCTTTACTTCCCCTCCGAAGGTTGGCATACTGAAGGATTTTTAACGCTCTTAAAAATCCAACGACTTCGGCCGGGTTTGAACCCGCTATCTTGGGAACAGCAGTTCAGCATGCTACCAACTACGCCACCGAAGCTGATACGATGCTTTTATGTACCATTAGCAGCATCTCGAATCTAGGAAAATCAATTGAGTTAAAGACGTTTAAGAACGTTGGAAATTGATAAAATAATTTTGTATGACTATCCAAACCTCATATGTTATTCTTCTTTTCCCCCCTTGTTGAACATGTCGTGGATTAACGGTGTTTAATAACCTCGAAACATCCAACTAAGATCTTCAAGTCTCCACTGTGATCGCATATTTCAACATTGTATAAGAACAATAAATATTTTAACGTTTAAGTTAAATATTCCTACAAGCATATTACGGTATAGTTAACATTAACAATCACATTACAATGAGTAGTCCACTTGCAAAACTCTTTCAATCATCTTGTGCATAATGTCCATTTGAATTAACTTTTGCCATATTTAAAGACACTGAGCCCATCTGTGCTGTAGGTTTGTACAGAAAACTATTACCCGAAGCATAGAATAAGCACATTTTTAATGCAAATCATGAGCACAGAATGATTCAGTGCCTTCACATACCTAAAGAAATGTGAATCCAAGTGATCCTTATTCTCAACTAAGATCTAATAGAATAGGTAGGCCTATATTGCCATATATTCACTTATTAGTATAAACAGATTAAAGGTTCCGCCTGATCAATACTTTTATTAAATATGATCACTGTGTGGTCATTAGTGGGACATGTTTCGAGGCCTAATTAATAGTTTTAGCCCCTTCATCAACCGATATGTCAGAAAACGATACAAGATAATTGTTTGGCGTAACACTAAAAATCCCTTAAAATTGAATCCTGTATGAAATGAAATGAAGGTGAAGAGTGTTGCTGGAATAAAATTATTGACAGGGAAAACAGGAGTATCCGAAGAAAAACCTGTCTGCCTCCATTTTGTCCAGCACGGATCTCACATTAAGTGACCGGGATTTGAACCACGGACCTAGCGGCGAGAGGCCGGCGTGCAGCCGTCTAAGCCACGGAGGCACGGCGTGCCAATAAACGATGTAAAATTGCAGCAAAATTGACTCGTGGGAAGATATTTCAAAAGCTTTGGAGGTTCCAAGAAAGGAGAGAAAAACCGAAATCAATATTGTGCTATAAGTCCGATATAGAAACACAGAATTGTCCTCCTAAAAAACAGATACAGAAAATAGCAAGTGGGAACTGATCAATAGCTTCGACACCTTAAAAATACCTTGGTTAGTTCCTTAGTTTACAGGCTGCGACAACGCGGTCATGTAACCCCGTGTACTTTGTGTGCGTGTAGAATTTGTCTGATAACCGGTGTTAATTGTGATGGTTGAATTAGTGATTCAGGTAGAAGGACTGCAGACGATCAATTTTTCAAGTAGTTCATACTTTTGCTACCGTCCACGACACCTAGTTGTGGACTTGGCTACTAGATGCCATCGCAATCAGTACCTGGTGGCGAACGTTGGAACTAATATAGCTATATCAAACTAACCCATAAATTTTAGCTTCCACAAGTGTACGGTAGTTAGTGGAAGGTTCTTTTACATGCCATAAATCTATGACATGGACCGCCGGCTTTACTTCCCCTCCGAAGGGAGGCATACTGAGGGATTTTTAACGCTCTTAAAATACGACGACTTCGGCCGGGTTTGAACCCGCGATCTTGGGCATAGAAGCACAGCATTCTAGGCTACCAACTACGCCACCGAAGCCGCCTAAAAGTACATTAAAGGTACCTTAAAGTAACGGCCCTGTCTATATGGCCAGAAAACTGGAATTCGAAAATTACGGTAGTAGTCTATCTTGTTTGGCTATTAACAATCTAATCATTTCAAAATTTAACTCAAATTTCGGTTTCGGCATTTGGTTAATTAACGATCTATTAGACATGCAAATAGTACATTATGCAACGAGCCTATATTGGCTATAATTAAGACACGAGTATATTTATAAAACGAGCGTATGCGAGTTTTATAATTTCCATACGAGTGTCTTAATTACCATTATAGGCGAGTTGCATAAGACTGTTTATGTTCGACTATAATTATTATAACTATTTTATGTTCGAAGATAAATATTCATAAATATCTTTCGAGATTTCGCCAGTTTTATGTACTTAACAGAGCGCATGAGACGCAGAGAATGCCTTGTATTTGACCATGGCCTTCTCGATTACCCCACTATGACACTAGGCAACGCAGTTTAGAAGGCCTTGGAACTCCACGCAGGTGCGATGCTAACCTTATCTAATTGGTCAAACAACTGTTTCTTGAGCTGTGATTGGTGGGAGAAACTGTTTCATAATGAAAAATAGCGTTATAATGACCATCATTATGATACAGTTTTCTGAACCATAATAGTCAGGGTCGAACATAAAATCAATTAACACATGTACTGTGCAATAATTTAATAGTAGCCTATCTTTTCCTACAACAAGAAATACTGTACTTATTAATAGCCTATGTATGCAGCATCTAACAACATTATTGCAGCCCCTCGGGCGACATCACTGCAACTGACTGGTGTGGACAACAGAAAACCGTGAAACAATGCTGCCACATTCTTCATCGTTCGATATTTCCACGATTTACTGAAAACATGTATCTGAAACTTTGTTTACCAGTGAATGCATGGCTCTACTGCCCTACCAAGGAATATTGTTACCGCTAGACGTTGAACGGGGCTGTTTTGTATACATTACGTCAGCTAACCACGTTATGGCTGCCGCAGGCGGGTGCGGGGCAATAGGGGGATGGCATGTACAGTCATACAATGAGAACACAGCGCACAGCGCACGACCCAGCGCGAACCATGCACACACACGACATGCGATGAGGTTTCGCTGGCGACGACTGCACGTCACTCGCAGGCGTGTGATTGGGCGGAGCGCATTAGTTCCCATTTCCGGCACCGGCAACATTTCGCTGGCAGGGTAGTAAATAATGGAGAATAGTTAGTTTGTTATTGTTGTTTTAAGGGGCTGAACTGCCCACTCTAGAAATACAGGCGACAGTCTAAAATTCCGAGTTCTTTCTTTCTTTCTTTCTTTCTTTCTTTCTTTCTTTCTTTCTTTCTTTCTTTCTTTCTTCATTCCTGTTAGAAGTATCAATAAGAATATTGGATATTGAATACAGAATATCTACATCTCTACCTTACACATATACAGGTCTATTATACAAAACAAATCAAATATTGAAGCAACAAATTTGAGCTATATGATTTTTGCCCAGTATTGGGCGACGTCAATAGCGCTGGAGGAGGCTGCAATCAAATCTTTCATAGTGCACTTTGACGGACATAAGTCACACTGACATAAATGTTGGATTGTCTGCAGCTCTCCACAGTCACAGAGTGATGAGTCGCTTGAGAAACCCCACTTTCGCAGATTTACTCTTGTTATGCCGACTCCTGTACGGAGTCTGTTAAGGGCTTTCCAAGTTGTCCACTTCTCCTGGTGTCCACATGGAAGACTTTCCTTCGGCTCCATCCAGTTGGAAAGGTGCTTAGTTCTTTCTTTCCACATCTTTTGCTTTCCCTTGGAGCTTAACTGTTGTAAATTCCGAGTGAAACCTTTAGAATTTGACAACTATCACGGAATTCTAACGCACTGTAATGATTTTTCGCGTACTACCTTGTGATGTAGTGCCTAGTTTTCTTCGCTGTCACCCCTGACGTTCGAGCGCGATTCCCGGCTCTGGTCTGAGGGCTGGAACGGGGTAGCCTATACTCAGTCCCAGGAGGTAGAACTGAGAAGAGGTGGGTTCGTTCCCATTTTAACCATCGTTCCCGGCAAATACCGGGATGGTTCCCTAACATAAGACCACATTCTTCCCAATCCTAGTCTCAATTAAAAATAGACTACACACACTACTATAGACCGAGCTATAACAAAATGTTATCAGCGAATTTCTACTCATACTTAAGTTGTTGATTGAGTTTTCAGTCTTTTGACTGGTTTGATGCATCTCTCCATGTCTCCCTGAGCTAATCGTTTCATCTCTACATAGCTACCACACCCTACGTCTGAGGCAATCTGTTTAACATATTCTAACCTTGGTCTACCCCTACAGTTCTTGTCCTCGACCCTTCCTTCCATAACTAAGCTTGCTATTCCTGGGTGCCTTAGTGTGTGTCCTACTAACCTATCTCTTCTCTTCAATAGCCGTCACCAGAAACATCTCTCCTCTTCCACTAGTCTTAAACCTCTTCGTTTGTAACCCTGTAACGTGTTTTTCGAGGGGATTTTATGCCACTGACATAAGTCAGTAGGAAGCCATTCTATATTTATTCACGCGGCAAATTGTTCAGCCAAGAGAAGTTTTCATGTTAATTTATTATTATTATTAACTTATTATTATTATTAAGGTATTTTTTGGGAGCATTTTTATAAAATTATAAGCATACAGATAGGTTTTCTATGTCATAGAAAACACTATCAAGCAAATTATTACGAACAACATTATCATAGAAAATTATATGATTACGGAATTTTACGGAGTTTTGTCAGTTAGGGTATTATGAGAGAGATGAGTCACGGGGAATTCGGCTACAGGCTTATTATTGTCAAGAAGCATGACGCAAGCCTGGGTTGCTGCTTCAAGAAAAGGCGAAATAGTCTGGAACGGTAATCGACATCATCCTCGCGCCGAGTGTAATGACCCTGAGGGGGGGGGGGGGGTAGCGCGTGGTGGCTCAGCCAATCAGAGGAGAGCGGGCGAGAAGAAGCCGGGTCCAGAGAGGGGAGGCGACGAGTGCATATAAGGTTTGCGCGCCGTGGAGGCTAGGCGACTATCGTTGTAAAACTTAACCAGTGTGGTTGTACGTGTGATTGGCTCCGATGTTCGGACCATAAAGTTATCATATCTACAAGTATCTCATCAACTAACGAAGAAGATGACGACGTCTAGGAGGCTGTGGGAAGCTCTCTTCAACATCCAGTACGAGGGAAATGCTTCGGTAACTTCCAGTGGTAAGCGCGAATGACTCAGAACTACGTAATCTCTCGTCTTTTTTTTTCATTTTCAGTATTTCAGTAACTTCATAGCTTGGGAATAAGGGTAAAATCAGTAATTTATCCGACTCCGTTTTCACGTAATTTTCTAGCGGTAATATTCAAATCGCAACGTTCCAATTTAAATTCAGAATATATTATTATTACTATTAATTTTGCCATACTTGTTTTATATAATAAATTCATTTCTTTTAACCATGCAATCTTTGCTTTCAGTAGGTAGCATTAGATATAGACCAATTCCTTCTCCTGATACAATTGTTTGTTGGGTTAATGATCAAATCATACCACGATATGAGTGAATCGATTCTTGAAGGTGTTCTGCCAGAGCTAGGTGTTGTTAAATATAAATTTAGATTTCAACATAGCGTTGAGGTCTTGGCGCCCATTAAAACAACATATCTTAGGCTGAGTAAATATTTCAAAGTGCAAGGCAGGGCCAGTAGAAGCATTACATTTGTCACGCAAAAGTGAGGGCTAAAGAAACCGTTTCACTTGTACGCTCAGCGAGGGCCAGTTAAACCGTTACACTTGTACGCTCAACGTGGAGCAAAGTAAACCCGTTACAACCCTATCTACCCATCTGATCTTCATCATTCTCCTGTAACACCACATTTCAAACGCTTCAATTCTCCTCTTTTCTGCTGCACCAATAGTTCAAGTTTCACTTCCATATAGTGCCACGCTCCAGATAAAGGCCTTCAAAATTGACTTCCTAACACCTAAATCTATATTCGATGTCAACGGATTCCTTTTCTGTAGAAATGCATTCCATGCCTGAGCTAACCTACTTTTTATATCCTCTTTGCTTCGTACATCACTGGTTATTTTCCTTCCTAAGTAACAGAAGTCTCCTACTTCCTTTAGTTTTTCACCTGGCAATGTAATGTCCATAGAGGATTCTGATTTATTTCTGGGCTATATGACCATGATGTTGCACGCATGAATGAACAACAACAACTTACCTTTTCGCGATTGCTTTCAATATCAGCGACTTTTAACAAACATTTTGAATCGCACGGATAATATTCTTCTGATTTTTCTTTCTCCATGATTATAGTACATTATGCAACGAGTCTGTAATGACAATAATTAAGACACGAGTATGTTTGTAAAAAGAGCGTAAACGAGTTTTATAATTTCCTTACGAGTGTCTTAATTACCATTATAGGCTAGTTGCATACGACTGCTTATGTTCGACGATAATTATAACTTTATTATATGTTTTAACATAAATATTCATAAATATCTGTTGAGATTCAGCCACTAGAATTTTGTGATCAGAGTGCAAGCGCTGGGTAGGATATCTCTGTTTTCTAAGTGCTCTGACCGACCGACGCATGCGCTCTGTGTGCTTGGCAATGTTTATAGCCTGCCGATGCGCATATGCATTCAGTCAAACTGTCACTGAAGTCGTTTGAAAGCAATGCGCTGTGTTGAAATTGGTTAGGGATATTAAGGTATATACAGTGCTATTTCTAGTTTCATATTCACCAGTTTATTTACGTGAACATATGCACGGTTCACTTTCGGTAATTTATATTGACATGCTGGATTTTGAGCGCATGCGCGAAGGTATCCTTACCTAATTGGTCAAACAACTGTTTCTTGAGCTCTGATTGGTGGGAGAAACTGTTTCATAATGATAAGTAGTGTTATAATGAGCCTCATTATGATATAGTTTTCTGACACATGAAAAATCCACAGCCTGCTTCCAGTCTCTGACCGGGTCAGGAATGGAATGAATGAAGCCCCCATCTAGCGGCGAGGATATGAACTGTGCCGGCTGCCGAGGCCTGACGCACTCCTCTGGGGCAATGATTAAAGGAATGACAGATGAAATGAAATGATAGTGGAGAGTGTTGCTGGAATGAAATTTTGACAGGGAAAACCGGAGTACCCGGAGAAAAACCTGTCTGCCTCCGTTTTGTCCAGCACAGATCTCACAGGGAGTGACCGGGATTTGAACCACGGACCCAGTGGTGAGAGGCCGGCGTGCTGCCGCCTAAGCCACGGAGGCTTTAGTTTTCTGACACATAATGTTTACATTTCGACATCGTCGAACATAAACATAAACATAATTTACCTTGGTCTGCGCGGCACGGAGCGAGGTGGAAGATTCTGGAACCCTCCCGAACCCAGCTGCCGGCCTTCACTTCCTCTCCCACCCACCGGAGTTGTAAAACCACGATTCCTCTCTGCTTTTCGCCCAGGTCGATTCCAAACTGTTCTCCTGGAAGTAATCAAATTTTCCACTTTAGTTTTCACATTTTAATCACACATGCAACCATTTTTGACAAGAGCTAGCGAGAGCGGCAGTTAGGATGAGTTAGTGGCGTAGTTAGGATTTGCTTCTGGAGGGGGATGAGCGGAATCAAATCTGAACTAATAAGCTATAGGACAGGACTATTTTTTTTGCAAATATTTCCTTCTATTATTATTTCTCATTTTGTTTTAAATTTTAGTTTTGTCTCTGTATTTTTGTGTGTTCTTCGTTTGATTTTGTGTTTGCTTTTGCTTTTGTTTTTCTTTATTCTTGTTTTATGTTTTTTTGTTTGTTTTTGCTTTTATTATTATTATTTTATGTTTATGGTTTTGTGTTTTTTGTTTTCTGCATTGGCTTTTGATTTTTGCCTTGTGTTTTTATTTTGCTTTCGTTTTTAGATTTTTTGTTTTGTGCCTTTGTTATTGGTTTCATGTTTGTTGATTTGTTACATCACTGGGATGAGTTATTTCATCCCCTGCCAAATTCCTCTCAGGTAAATTTCCTCAAACGCCGCTCTGACCATGGCTCACCCCGTAATCCGCAGGCCAAATAATTTAGCAGCAAGATAGGGCAAGGCTCCTCATGTTCTGTAGCGTAAACGCGGTGTGGGGTGTTGGGGCTATTTTTAATGCATTTCTTTTCTTCGGGCTGTTTAAGACTTTTCTCTTACACAAACTCAATATAGATGTTCATAAGATATTTTTGGCGTAAAATGTGAACAGTACAATTAACTCAAGATTTATTAATAAAAATAATAAGTGGATCTTAGTACTCGTCTATAATTTATCGCTTTGAAATCAAGAATTTTCTCAAGTCAAGTAGTGGCATGATCAATTGGAAGATGAAGAAGAAGGTATTAGCCTAAACTAAAGTGGTGATTGCTTTGTCTTATACTGGTGAAAGGATAGAGGAATCAACGATAGTGGAGGAGAAGAAGAGAAGGGGATGAGCAAGAAGAATATGCTACGGGTTTCTACACTCAGAAAGACATTTGTTGTGGTTTCGGTGGAAAAATTCTCTTTTTTGATGTTTTGGGTTCACAACAATTTGAAATACAGGGTCATTATCATTGTGCGCCCCGGTAAACACGGCGAGCTAAGCCGGCGTTGACTGGCGCTGATCGCGGTTGAGCGTACACGGTTCGGTCGGTGGTGGCGCGCACTTTTACACTTTTCCAAACATGTTCAATAATGTGTACTTACAATGCTCATAGTCGATGCTGAAAACTTCCTCCCTCTCTTGTAACACACACCTGACATCTTCTGATGAAAGAATGGGCAACAATCTCATCTAATTTCTGTTCTGTAAGAACACAACGTTGCCTGTTAACTTTCTTATTTACGGAGCCTGTTTTCTTGAATCGTTTAGCGAGCCTCCTAATTGTACTGGCATTAGGCACAGGTCTTCCTAGAAACTTGATTCGAAATTTTCAGAACAAGACTTTCTGCTTTTCATATACGAATTATGGATATACACACATTCGCGCAATGTGAATTGGTGTCTAGGCATGATCAAAAATCACAGTAATCACAATATTCACAAAAAGTGTAACACTAACGTCTAAGCTTTCCAGATACACGTCCATATGAATGACAAAACACGTGTGAACTACAAATATGAATCAGCGGAGCGGGGTGTCGCGAGGTCCACTCTCTCCGCACCTGGCCAGCCAAATGACGCCATAGTTTGTCACGATTACCGGGGCGCACAAAGATAATGACCCTGTATCATAGAAAGTTTGTTAGGAGCAAAATTATTAATTATTAATCTATTTCCGAGATAAGGGGTTTGAAGTTTGTCAACTTTGGAAAACTTCTACCAAATCTTTATCCATCTACCTTTGCAGACATTTCTTTGACTGCCATTTCTTACAAATTTTATTTTTATGCAAATAAGGTGGGCTACATTATTTCAGAAATTATTGCACTGATATACTTGAAATGTTCACAGCATATTTATGTGCATATATGCATTAATCTGACAATTAACAATGACTGCACTATTTATATAACATGAGAAAAAATGCATTGCTTCAATACGCTTTAAACCTATCAAGGAAAAATTTACAAATATAAAGTTTGAAGCACTAGAATCATGTTCTAATTTGGAGTGCAAGCCATGAAATTTTCTTCAATTGAACGAGGGATGTTTTTTAAGTAAGGGCCGTTTTTTTCTTTTAAATTAACCGAACATTTTATTTTGAAACCACGTTTATATTTAGGGTTTACATACCTTCCTCTATTTTTCTACATAGTTGCCTTGTTTATTTAGGCATTTGTCATACCTTAAAACTACGTTCTGAAATCCCTCTGCATAAACGTTTGCCACCTGCTCTGACAACCAAGAATTCATGGCTGTTTTCACTTCTTCATCGTCGGCGAAGCGCTTCCCACCAAGATGACGAAGGGCTACACGGTGGGTGATCCAATACTTCCCACCCAAAAGAGTCAATCAGTTCCCGAGTCCGGGCAGCAGTGTGAGGTCTTGCCATGATCTTACGCTGTGACGGTAAAGTGAGAAAATGGGTACGCGAGTTCAAAAGTGGCCGTGAAAATGTTCATTGCATTATCACCATACACCTCACAAAGCTGACTTGTTTCTTGCACTCAAAAAACGTATCACAGATCGTACCTCACATGCGGCGGGCGAATCAATAATCTTGAACATGGTAAAGATGCACAGTTCAGCGTACTGGTTAGCTACACAGCTGCAGCTGACGCCTGCTTGTTCGCAAAGGATGCCGGGAGGTAGCGCGCATGCTTATTGCGGCGTGCGCAGTAACTACGGGCTTTAAAAGAAAAACGGCCCTTAGTTAAAAAAAAAACAGCCTTCGTATATTAGGGTAAGTGTACCATTAATCGGCACCTTAAGACGAACCACGTTACATCATCATGAGTAAAGTCTTTAATATCTACAATACTGGTTGCAACTTACGTTGATATGGCACATAAATACCTTTGTATTCGAAAGGATATATTCAAGTGCTTGCAAGTACAATCCGTTAATTTCAAAGTAATTTAATTTACGAGTTGCACCCTGTGTACCGATGATCGGCAGCGCAAGAAAAGCTGAGACTCGGTTATCGACACTCAAGTATACCATTAATCGGCAGTGGCAACTAAAATGCTGTTAAGTCAGGACAGATTTTATTTCTACCTTAATAATACAAAATTTCACCCTAAAAATTGAAACAGTATGTTTATTATTGAAGCACCATTAAATAACACGCACAAGGACACACTTCATTACAACACAGATTTGTGGTCTTAAGAACAGTAAGCCTGTCAAAACAATGCTTACCTTTGTCATAATATTATAATTATGCGTACTTTTCGTCCATAAGAAACACTGACACTGAAAGCTTTATTCATTTACACAACTGTGGCATGTGAATGTCATGGGAGCTCCTTTTTTATTCATTCTGCAGCACTCTTCCTGAAACCATGTTTTGCACTGTACGCACTGTGTCATAAGTAATTTTTGGTCTTCTTCACATATTTCACAATACCATGAATCCTCTGCAACATCCGAAGGTTTTTCCCTACTCCTTCTCTTCTGAAAGTTATTTTGATGTACAGCTTCCTTATCGTTTGCTTCCTTTTTTATGACGAGTTGATGTTTTAGGCAAAGTTTTCTTTTCCTCTCCTTGTTCTTCCTTTTTTGATTTTGCTTGCTCCCTTTTCTTTCTACGTTCCTCTAGTTCAGTTTGTTTTTTAATTTTATCATCTACCTTCTTTTGATAGTATCTCATCCATTGTACAGATGTTGCTACTACTGGTATCTTCTCCTTCTTTCTCTTCTTCAGAACTGGCCTATCTCTTGGCCAGAAAAGTATGCTTTTAAAATGAGACATAACTACCTGAGACGGGGAAGGTGGAGTATACAGGTGTTTAGAACCCAACTCATTGAAATTTCTGGTGTTGCACTTATCGAGTGTTTGATCCGACGCTGTCTCCTGATTTGAACATGTAGGTCTATCGTCTATCAAACTGTCCGCTTGAGAATTATGATTCAATGTATCTCCAGAAACTTGAGTTGCACTGGTTGCAGATTCTGAAACTATCCCATTGCTATGATTATAAAAACGAGAAAGAGGGTTAAATCTACTTTCTGACATGGATGCATGACACTTGGATTCTTCACGATTTGTTACAGAGGGATCGATTCATCCTTTAACAGAGTTAAACTCCGGAAGCAAGCACTTCTTTGACATTCGAAGTGGTAAATCTCTGTTGAAGTTATCCGATTGTTCAAACAGTCCCCTATCTAAATCGGATATGTGCCCAGATAATTCTTCAATAGTCCCTCCTGAGTATGAAGTATTCACACACTCACTTGGATGGGAAATCTCATTTGGAGTGTTAGTTAGGACTCCTTCAAATTCACTGAAATCGTGATTTTATAAATGCATCGAATGATCGGCACATAAATGTCCTAGTGTTCGGCATTTCTTTTATCAAGCTATAAATAGAAACTGAGTGAAGAATGTATATGCCGATTACTAGTTCAACTGTTCTCAATGTAATTCTTTTTGATATTTCAAAAGGAGGGTTATGATGCGGGAGTTATATATTAAGAAAAGGTGTACTTCCTGGAAGCCTCAGTTGCACTAGTTATCGGCACACCTGCCGATAACCGGTACGGCTGTGATTTTCTTTGAACTAGTATTCGGCACTGACCGAAAATATAATATAAATAATTAAAATCATATTCTATGTGTTCTGACTCATGCAACACATAGTTTCGCAACATAATAATTCAAAGTTCAACGGTACTTACATTGCAAAACACGCCGATGTTACGAACACTGAAGTCCTACTCCTTAACAAGCACGTTAGGCAACGACAGTGACATCAGCTGAGTTCACTTCAACTGGCAACGTGGCAGAACACCTTCGACACAAGCGCCTCTAGTGGAGTTTGAATGAATCATGTGTACCTAAGGTTTGTGAAAACCCCAGCAGATGGCAAACCTATTCAGTTAAAGCCTTGATATAGGCATTTAATCGCAAAAGTGCCGATCACTCGGTCAGTGCCGATTAATGGTACATCCACCCTATAGTTTAAAACCGCTAACTTCAATAGTTAGGTCATAAATGTACCGTTTGCGTAATATTTTGTTAAAAAAAATCATTAATTGTAATGTTGGTAACAGTGAATGAAAATGCCTTTTCAGTAACTTTACTATTTTATCTTAGGAAGGTAAATGTTAATCAATTTTCATTACATTGATTCAGTAGTTTGTGCTCGCCAGGGAGTAGCTGAGTTCTCGCCGCCTTGTGTGAGTAAACCTGCAATATGCAATACAGCTCTGCTGTAGGGGCTGCCGTTACTAAGCGGTGGATACATCAAGACTGGCAGGAAGCGCATGGCTTTTTATTGAATATATGTTTCTATATTTCTGTATGCCAATTGCATGTTCGATCAACCTAAAAGCCAGTCATATTGCCATTGAAAGTGAAAAAGAAACTCACAATTGAAAGAAAACCGGGAAGACGGTAGATTACCGTCGCGCAACCACGTGTGTTACACGAAGGGGCGCGACCGCGAGAAGGTTAAATACCATAAACCTGAGATGGGATAGAACCCCTAACCTTATGATTTGAAGGCCATCTGTGTCACTCAGCTTGACAAGGAAGATGGATGTGCTAAGTTTGGCACAATGCCAGATTCAGCTCGACAGGCTGTTCCAGCCGAGCTGCTCGCCAGGGAGCAGCTGAGAACTCGCCGCCTTGTGTGAGTAAACTTGCAATATGCAATACAGCTCTGCTGTACGGGCTGCCGTTACTAAGCGGCGGATACATCAAGACTGGCAGGAAGTGCATGGACTTATACTATGACTAGACCTCGGATTCGAGCATATTTGCATATTCTTTTCCTGAATAGTACACATTGAGAGAAGCCTTTCGGTGGTATTTTACCTCTCTGGGACCAACCGAATTGAAATTTATCGAGCATATAAATGCATAAATCCGCGGTTTTCAGAATAGAAGCATATACATGCATAATCTTGTGGTTTTCGTCTAACTAGTTTTTTCTTCTTCGAATTACCCTCCGAATTCGGGCCCTGATCATCCCTAAGGTTCGAAAACAGAAATAATTATTGAAAAGCCTATCTGGTGCGAATAATAGAATCGCAGGTTTTTAACCTTTAGTGAGGTCGTTCTGGTCATTGAAACTTTTATTGACTGATTTAAGAAAATCATTTAAAACTGAAAACATAGAAAAAATTCTTGTTGTACAGACCAATGCAGATCTACTTCATTGACTCGCCAAATTCTGAACATTTTGTAAATTAACTTTTAAACTGTAACTTTTATGAGAAAGCTTCTCTTATACAGTATATACTTGAAAAACTTGAATGCGAGTATATTGCAGTGTATCGTACATACAATTAGAAAATAAAGCTCGTATATAAAGGTGTGTTATTGTTTTTTTCCTTTCACTTTCCTTTCCATAGTTTTTAACGATGTTTTTCGAGCATGTTCTACATATTTAACCGCATATATTGGGGTTTTCAAGCATATTTATCGAGCATATAATGTTTTTTTGAACATATCTATCGAGCATAAAACACATGGTTTTCGAGCATATCTGGAGATTTTATCGAGCATATCGATCCGAGCCCTAACTATGGCCATCGCCCAGTGACGTATTGGCTATCAGCCCCAGTCCCTCTCCAACCGTGCTCCGAGCATCACTGCTGAGTACTCGCGTGTACGCATACTCAAACTCGTGGATTTGGAACAGCCTGCTCTATGATCACAGATGCTGTGATGAACTTACCGATACGTTAAGTTGCGAGTGGGACATGGCCGACGCGGGTCCCAGGTAGTCCATGTTGGTGTAGTAAGCGCCGTAGTTCTGATGTGGGGGTGGGTAGCAATTGGTGGCCTGCGATGTCCCCGTCGTGCCACCCGTCGCGTAGCTGCTCCGGTGGTGCTGGTCCAGACAGCTGTCGATGGCCGCTGGGCTCCAGATCGCGTTACTGGGGTTGTACACGGCCGAACTGTTGGCGGTGATGGGTGGCGAACCACTGAGTAGCGGTTTGATGTAGCCTGATCCCGGGGAATCGCGGTGAGGGGCGCTGGGAGGTGCCGCGACGCTGGGTGGTGAGCTGGTCGTCGAGCTAGGAGTGTTATTGTTGTTGTTGGTTGGTGGTGGAGACTTGCTGCACGCAGCTTTACTCTTGGCACCCCCTGATCCTGACGCTCGTCCGCCACTACCCTTTTCACTGCCATTCTGCTGATGTTGTTGCTGTTGCTGATGTTGCTGCTTCTGTTGTTGTCGACACTTGGCGCGCCTGTTTTTGAACCACACCTGAAACATTTACATACCACTCAGTTGAACACTTTCATTCTGATACACAGATGGTTTGTATCAGTGGACCATGTGTATCAAATTGACTCACACATATTTGCTATGTTCTAACAAAGGGGTGGACAAACAACTGCACCCCAAAGGTTGGTTGGTTCCTCAGTTTAGGGGCTGTGACAACGCGGTCATGTAGCCCAGTGTACTTTGGGTGTGTGTAGAATCTGTCTGATAACCGGTGTTAATTGTGATGGCTGTATTAGTGTGTGTTATCTGTAATTCAGGTAAGGACTGCAGACGATCAATTTCAAGTAGTTCCTACTTTTGCTACCAAATGCTATCGTCAACGACACCTAGCTGTGAACTTGGCTATTAGATGCCACCGTAACCAGCACCTGGTAGCAAACGTTGGAACTTAATAGAGCGTTATCAAATCTAACCTGCAAATTTAGCCTCACGCAATTGTAATTAGTGGAAGGTTATTTTACATGCCATAAATCTATGACATGGGTCCGCCGGCTTTACTTCCTCTCCGAAGGAAGGTATACTGAGGGATTTTTAATGCTCTTAAAAATCCAACGGCTTCGGCCGCGTTTGAACCGCGATCTTGGGCATAGAAGCTCAGCTTGCTACCAACTACGCCACCGAAGCCGCTGCCCAATGAGTTAACTACTTTAAAAATACGAAAATAGCAAATATCTATCGTTTGTAAATACAAACAATTAGCTTGTTGTTGATTGATTTAGGGGATTTGAGAGATCGTGGTCTTGAAGCCCCATATACTTGTGTGTGTGTGTGTCTCTCTCTCTCTCTCTCTCTCAATTTGTCTGATAACCTGTGTTATTGTAATGACTGTAATTAGTGTGTGTATTTGTAAATCAGATGAGGATTGGGAATGAGATGGCCGTGGCCTTAAGTTAGGAACCATTCCGGCATTTGCCTGGAGTAGAAGTGGGAAACCACGGAAAACCACTTCCAGGTTGGCTGAGATCGGAATCAAACCCTCCTGTTCTCAGTTTTACCTCACGAGGCTCAGTGTACCCCGTTCCAGTCCTCAGACCAGGATTACATTTCTTACTTACTTACGAAGGGAGATGGATAGGGTGTGCAAAAAGTGTGCACATGGGTAAAGGTAGGCTACATAGAGTTGCAGGTGCTTAGAGAATAGTGTAGTTACAGACGAACCTTAACAGAGTTTTGTGAATTTAGGCAATAATGTACACGAGTATAAAGTCTGAAATTCTAACGAAAAGGTTTTTTATTTATTTATTTATTTATTTATTTTTTATTGTAGTGTATGGCTTTTAGTGCCGGGAGTGTCCGAGGACATGTTCGGCTCGCCAGTTTTGTAGCTGCTTCGAGACGGACACCCAATGGGTGAGCTACAAGTACCGTTGGAAGGAGTTGGAAGGTGGCCTATAGTTAGGGACCAACCCCGGCATTTGCCTGGAAGGAAGATGGGAAACCACAGAAGACCATCTTCAAGGTTGCCGGCGGGGGGATTCAAACCTCCTCGCCTCCCGGATGTGAGCGACTGCCAGCAGTCATGCCGTAACGACCACGGCTAACTCACCCGGTAACGAAAAGATAAACGAGAGGGACAATTTGGTGGTTAATGGGATGTATAAGAACAAATCATTGAGCGAAGTACGACAAGAGGACCAGTGCCTCTTATGTGGGAATGTCATAGGTGCAGCACATACGGATGATTGGTTCCTCAGTTTAGGGGCTGCGACAACGTGGTCATGTAGCCCCGTGTACTTTGGGTGTGTGTAGAATCGGTCTAATAACCGGTGTTAATTGTGATGGCTGTATTAGTGTGTGTTATCTGTTTTTAATTCAAGCACGGACTGCATACATTCGATTTTCAAGTAGTTTCAACTTTTGCTACCAAACACCACCGTTAACGAACAACTAGTTCTGAACTTTGTTACTAGATGCCACCGCAGTCGGCTCCTGGTGACGAACGTTGGAACCTAAGAGCGTTAGTCAAAGATAACTATAATTTAGCTTCACGCAGGTGTATTAGTGGAAGGTTTTTTATCATGCCATAAATCAGCACACACGGAGAATGCAATGATATCAAGATAATAAGAGCAATGTTTGTAGATAAGTGACATAGAAACATATTAAAAAGTGAAAACTAATATCACACTTTAATCAAATTACTAAATAGGGAATGGAGGAAACCAGCTAAATTAGCGAAACTTTTTAATGTTGGCGTCAGGAAGCGCATCCAGTCGTAAAAACAATACGCCACGAAGACTCTCACCGCATCTCATCCTCCACCCCGATGGAAAACGGGAATAATAATAATAAGGGGCAGACATAGTCTACATACAGGGGAATATAAGATAGGAATACGACAGATGAGAAACACAAGAAAGATAAATGTGAGGCCAATCTATATACTGTATATAAAGCTCAATGTTGGTTTGTCTGTCAGTCTGTCTGTCTATTATTTATACAAATCTACACCGTTTCACCGATCTGAACCATATTTTACATACTTACCCTTTGGAACCCGACGAGTAACACTGTCTACGTGAGATTTTGGACAGACCACTCAATTCCCTGCATTTAGGCCCTTTGGCACAAGTCTACATCGTTTCACCAATCTTAACCAAACTTAATGTACTTACCTTTTGGAACCCTGTGGGTAACACTGTCCACTTTATATTTTGAACAACTCTCTCCAGTCCCTACATTTAGAACAACATAGAAATTGAACTTGAAAACCACGTTTTAAGGTCCTATAGAGCATCCAGCGTTTAGAAAAGACTGTGGAGCCTTATGGCGACAGTGTTGCTAACTCTAGGCAGAGGTAGCGCTGACGTCATACGTTATGTTCACCCGCTTCGAGTACTGCGCTTTCATAAGTTAGCGAGACAACCACAACCCCAGCAGCTACCTGAAATAGAACACGCCCCGGAAGGAGCAGTTTTGCAGGTGTTAACGGATTGGACCAGTATTAAGGTTACTGTATGCGAAGAGAACCAATAACGACATTCATTTCGTTGTGATATGACGCATTACTGATTGACAGATGTCGAGAGCACAGCCCTTCCTTCTTTCTCGGATGTATGCAGACGATGTTAACAATTTGTATGTCAGCAATACTGTTGATCATCACCTCTTTAGTTATTAGTTAGGCTGTAATTTAGTTTCTTTCAATTTTATTCTTGTTGTTTTGTTTTGATTAATATTTGTAATATTGTAGGGAGTTAGCCGTGCGGTTAGGGGCGCGCAGCTGTGAGCTTGCATTCGGGAGATAGTGGGTTGGAACCCAACTGTCGGCAGCCATGATTCGATCGAACAGAAAATCAAATAGACACACAACAGTAACACAAATGACGGATAGTGCTTCAGAACTTATGTTGTCGGCGGAACTGAGCACGTGCTCCACTCCGGGCGAGCATGCAGCACAGGACGAGGCTCTTCTTTCCAGCGTGCTAACCTCGAAAATGTTTAAATTACTAAGACGTAATATAAGCGATACTTGTATGCAATAACAAAGGTAATCAGTTGGCAGATAATTGTAGGAAGCTATTGAAAATCCACAGCCTGCTTCCAGTCTCCGACCGGGTCAGGAATGGAATGAATGAAGCCCCCATCTAGCGGCGAGGATATGAACTGTGCCGGCTGCCGAGGCCTGACGCACTCCTCTGGGGCAATGATTAAATGAATGGCAGATGAAATGAAATGACAGTGGAGAGTGTTGCTGGAATGAAATTTTGACAGGGAAAACCGGAGTACCCGGAGAAAAACCTGTCTGCCTCCGTTTTGTCCAGCACAGATCTCACATGGAGTGACCGGGATTTGAACCTCGGACCCAGTGGTGAGAGGCCGGCGTGCTGCCGCCTTAGCCACGGAGGAGGAAGCTATTATGACGAAAAATATATGTTCAGAGTTCCTTCATGATAAAAGGTGAGGCAACAAAACCAGTGTAGGGGGGATTTCCGTTAAAAGTAAAAGCCCATAAGACCCACAGTCTTTTCTAAACGCTGGATGCTCTATAGAACCATTCATGTCCGTAGTAGTGTAACTGTAAGAATATTTTAATAATTATATTGTTGGCTGGCAATGCGAGCTGCATCACGTCGCCTCTACCAGAACTGCGAAAATAGTTACATCTTGCGCTGCTTATAAATTGGAGTCACGGGCAGTAATTATTGCAAGACGATTTATCATCATGAAAATATAATGCCTCTTTAGAAGTGCGATGGTTTTGGTACAGTACATAGAGGTGAGCGGTATGTGGCGATAAATGATACTATTGCTACCTCAGGAGCTCGGGACAGCCGAAATTTTCCAAAGTTTTTCTTTCTTCTCTTCTTCTCTTCTTAGTCATTTATCCTCCAGGTTGGTGGAACCCACGGACTCAGCGAGGGAACTCACCACTACCGTCTCGACGGGCAGTGTCCTAGAGCTGGGAACATCTAATCGGAGGGGATACAACTGGTGAGGTGTGATTGGCACCCAGGCGGCCTCACCTGCAAAGCGAACAGGGGCCTCATGAGGGAAGGTTATGGAAGGTCAGGATGGATAAGCAAGGAAGCGGGAAGGAGGCGGCCGTGGCCTTGAAGAAGGTACTGTACCCGATATCCGGATAGTAGGCTGTCAGATATCCGCCCCCTCAATCGGATTGCCAATAATCAAACGCGCCGGCATAGCTACATCAATGAAAATGGCACTGACAGATACTATCGAGATTAGAGCACAATAGTTAACAAGAAAATTATTGTGGAACACACCAAAATATACGGGGGTTCATACTTACCGTTACTTACCTCTTAAATATATCTCGGGGACTGGGTTGTCAACTGGATCACTTAAAAGTATGTCCTCACAATAACCTCCACCATGATATTTAAAATGAACCAAAACGAAGACGAGAAACTTTAAACTGCACAATAATTTATTTCACATAAAGAATGATTTTTAACAAAAAGAAACAACAAAATTAACGTGGCAATCAGAAGCCATTTACCACATAACCATGTCCTCCTGTAGGACCTGTATTCTCTACATATAATGTTTTAGCTTTCTCAAGCTTATAGCAACGAAAATATAACAATGCAATGGGAATGGAAACGGGATTTGGGATGAGACACACATATCACTTGCTTTGCGTGTTTATATCCTGCACATTTTATTTATAGCCACAAGGCTATTATGAAACGCCCTTGGTCTCAGTAACACAGTTGTCCGGACCAGCTGCAAAACACATGTGTCGTCAAAGCGGACACCCGTTCGTTCAACCCTACCATAAGCGTGCTACCTCAGAGCTCGGCTCTCTCTCTTCAAATACGTAAATGTTCACATCTCAACTGAAATATTATCACGCAAATGTCTTACATGCTTCCTTCAAACTCCAGTGGATTCCTCCAACAATCCCAAATCATGATTATTTGTTTAAACCACTTGCTTAACTTGCATTGTTTAGAGTATATAAAAAAAACTCTAAATGTTAATAACAAAAGTTCCTTAATTATTTATAACAATAACAAATTGTTTATAACAATGTCAAATGACCATTGAAAATTTAATACACGCTTCTATTAATCACTATCATTTCAAATTATTTAACAAAGATATTTACAAAATTGTTTTACAATATTAAATTGTTTATATTATTTATACAAGGAATACATTGAACCACACGTCTATCCGGTTGATAATTACTCAAATCGTGTTGATATAATCGACCAATGAAGGTTAGTTATATTAAACTGTCAAATTCAGGTTTAATAATGTTTAATAATAATTATTAATATTTGTGACTGTAACCTCCATTCAAAATCTTTATCTCAAATTATTTAACACTCTTGTTAATTTTAACAGTATCTTCATATGAATAATCTTTCAAAGAACAAGAACAATAACATTCAGCGGAAAAATACTTCGCTCAAGATGCCCAAAATTACACAACAATTGGCCCAAAATTCATCATATATCTTCATATATATATGGCATAAAAATCTTCCAAACTACACACAAAAACCTCCACTATTAATGCATCAACTTCATTAATTATTGTGGGAACCTCCTTCATTATTCAAGGGCATTATTCAACAGCGACTTTTACACGTCCACTGAACTATCGATTATACATCCATTGTTCCTCTTTAAAAAAATTTATATTCATCAATTGTAATAATGACTGTTATCATTTAACCTTCGTGGGTTTCATTCATGAATCGATATGAAGTAAAAATTTGCCAATCACAAATAAATTTAATAGCAAATACGATTAGACACTCCTGCCTGGTCTATCAAAATTGAGATTAACATCTTCAAAGTAACGCAGTATAAAAATACTATCTTCAAACAAAGTTCAACTAAACTGCAAAATAGTCGAATAGAATACAATCAGATTGTGGAATGCAAACATTATTGTTCCAATCTAGAATTGAGAAAAATTCCTATTAAATGTTCATTACTATAGTGTATTCAATAAATTGTAATTAACGTTCATATTTCATAAAGTTGTCTATAATGCAATGGTAAATGTCTATGTTGCAATCATGTTCATAAGACGACTAGTATTTCAAAGATCGTCGATATCGTAAAAGATTTTAACGCTCTAAAATCTTTTAATCATTCTTCTTTCTTGAGGATGACAGAAAATTGGTCAAAGTAATTAACTGACTAGAATTACTTTAATAAAATGACACGCTGTCTGAATTCATATCTGCCATAGCAAATCGTTAACTTTACAGTCAAATCGTGACTACAAAAATATGCAAATTACTGAAAGAATCTAAATCATCAGTCTCAACTGATCCAAAATTATTTAAGTATGCCAGTGACATAGCAATGTCTCAAAAATCGAAGAAAAAGGCATAAATCATCGAAGTGTACTGAGTACAAAAATATCAATCAAGAAAATGGGGCAAAAGGTAGGACAGAAAATATGGGAAAAATGTTTGCTCAAATATCGCTACGATACTCAAATAATACAAGAAACGTTCACAACTACCTTATCTGCCGATTGAAGTTCCAGAGGAAAATTCCCCAAAGAAGACTGCTGATGGATCCATTTCACCAACTTAAAGATGAGCTCCATCCTCGAAACAGGAATCAGCGTCCTCGGAGAATCGAACTGCTTCCTCCTCCGAAATGGCACTGCTCCGTGGATACGAGAAACATCCTTCCGGCAAAATTCTTCATTGTGCGCCGGGATAACCCTGGCCTCTCTTGAAAGTTCTCTGAAGTTCTTGCAGGAATTCGTCATGAAGTTTAATGTAGCTATTTCCGCAGAAATATTCATAGTTGTGGAGTATGAAAATATTTCCACTGTTATCTGGTATAATTCAGCGATGGATTAACGATGCATGAGTGTAGTTGGATGTTCACCACATGCTCGCTTTTGTAGAAAGACGATTAACGAAGTTCCATGCTGTTACTTTACTCCAATAATGTATGTCCCAATTGCATCAAAGCCTTAGCCTTTCATCTCAACTGCAGTTATAATGATCAAAAGCACTGCAATATTATAGTGTTCCATAGTCAAATGTATCGTAATATCAAACTGTTGCACTCCACGTGTCAGCCGTAGTGTATAATGTGGAATATAAAAGTGTTTCTCCTGTGGCTAGAAAATCACTTTTGTTGGCAGCCTAAAAGTTCCAATATCTTTCGAAGTATCACTGTGAAATTCTTCAAATCTTGTATACACCTTAATGTTATACTGCCTAATAGAATTATCATACAGGCTGAAGTTAGCGCTTGATATCTTGACTGGTGGAAACGTTAATGTGCGCGTTTCAACTTCACCTAGTTTTGAGCAGCGTGAAATGGAACTGCCCCGAGTTCGTTCGATGCGGCAAGGCTTTCACCTCACGCTAAAGACACCTTACTTCACTGAATCACTTGAAATATATATGCGATCACAAGTATGAGATCTGAGCGTATGAGATCTGAGTATGAGTATGCCTATGAGAGCTCCTCTCTCCTGTGCACGACCTTTTATCAACTTCTTAAGGGGCGTAACCATCCCTTCCATAGCCTGTTGCTGCGTCATTGCTGGAAGTTTTAACTTTGGCTATTCTTGACGGATTTTCAAAATTCAAAAACTCAAAATTAATTTCTTCAAAATTCCAAATCAATGCCATAACTGAAAATAGATTTCCCCAAATCTGCATGCCAAAAGTAATCGAATATCGTAGTTTCAGCAATTTCCGTCTTCCTTCCAAACTATCGTTCATTGGTTCACGTCTCTCCTCCAATAGCGTAGCTTCTTCCTTAGCACAATACCTTGTTTCCTGCGACTGCGTCGCAAATCTCGGATCTTTCTCGAATAAAATCATGACGTCACCAAGAATCTCAGCTCAATCAGCCTACTGGCATGAATTCTACGTCATCCGTGCCTACGTCATGAATATCCACGTCATAACTATGACATCCATAACTTTACTGATATTTGCCAATACAGCCATCGTGGTCTCGATATAATTCAATTTCCGGGGGCAGTACCATCCCGGCATTTGCCCGAAGACGAAGTGGGAAACCACGGAAAACCACTTCGAGGATGGCTGAGGTGGGAATCGAACCCCCTCGACTCATTTGGAGCACCCGAGGCTGAGAAGACCCCGTTCCAGTCCTCATACCACTTTTCAAATTTCGTGGCAGAGCCGGGAATCGAACCCAGGACATCCGGGGCGGCAGCTAAGCATGCTGACCGTTACGCTACGGAGGCGACTAATTTTCCAAAGTGCTCTGATTATTTTCCTACGGCACTATGGGACAAAAGACGACACTATTGATCTCTACTTTTCTAACAGCCAATGAGATATAAGCCCTAGGCAGTGTCTTTTATTTCACTTACTCCTCTTTCTAATCATATTTTTCAATTCGTTTGTAAATTACATGTGTCAGTACTGTAGTTAGTAAATAGCTGTTTCCCTATTCATTGTTTTCATTATCATTAGGGGGAAATGACCTGAATGTTGCGTCCATTATACTGTACTACTTATCACCCCCACTACAATCACCACCACAAAAAGTTATATTTTTCAAATATTTTTTTCTGTTACTTTAAGCATTATGTGCCTTTTCTGTAGTAGTATTCATTATGATCCATAAAACAAATAACTCCACCGTGCCAAGCCGGGCACTACTGCTAGTACAGTATAAGAATACAGGAGATGGTATCCTACACAATAAAACTTAGATATAGGAGAGTGTAGTGATGATTTAAACTTGAGAGGGACAGGGATAATGGGGATCGTGCATGGAAAGGAAATGACATGTAGTAGACAAGGCAGACATTCCTCACCTCATAGCTTTCAATATCCATATCTCTTATCCCTCACCTCATAGCTTTGAATATCCATATCTCTTATCCCTCACCTCATAGCTTTCAATATCCATATCTCTTATCCCTCACCTCATAGCTTTGAATATCCATATCTCTTATCCCTCAATTATCGATTGCTATAGTACTTCATGCTATTAATTAGGAGGTCTTTGGGGGTGGTTTCAGAGACAGAAAAGCGAGGTCATTCCCCACAAAGACACCGATATTATGCTCGACAGTATACTGAGAGCTGTTGTTGCTTCTAAGGGATATTGGGACGTATTTGGTCATTATCCCATGTCCGTTGAGTGTATATTTAGTATTTGTTTGATAACCTGTGCTATTGTGATAACTGTGATAGCGTGAGTAATTGTAATTATTAGGATTTCGGATTGAGCCGAGGGACATGAAATACGGTACCCTACCATGTCAACATATTTCTGGAGCTAGTACTGAAAAATTCAGTGATAAACCACACTCTAAAGGCAGCTATCAGTGTCAAGTTTCGAACCTCAAATTTTCACCGGACAGGAGCTCAGTCGAGGTGCACGGACTGCGACGCACAACTAGTAGCTGCTGGGTATGATATTGGGCATGTACTGAAAGGTTGAATCCAAATAAGCTCTGTCACGTTGCGACCGAGAAGAAGCTCCTGCAGTGCAAGCAAGCAGGTACACACTATTGATCCAGGGGTCCGCACCGACAAGCCATTCCTTTGCTTAGTTGGCTTACATTCTGACTTCCTTAGCAGTGCTACTAGAACTATTCCTGTCTACTACATCAAACTACTGCTCTAGGTAACCATGAACCTTAAACCATTCCTCTACTCAGGTGTCTTACATCCCGATTTCTTTAGCACTGATGCTATCGACAAGTAGTTCCGTGAAGAACTATTTTCATATATCCTACTTGCGTAATTGCCTCTACCAACATACAAAATTTCAGTTTGATTGCTGTAATAGATTCGCAGATATTGAGAACCGACTAAATATTTTGGATTGTCGCCATGTTGGATTTTTATATTTTTAGACCTTAGAGTTATGTACTATTACATGAAGATTATTGTGTAGGTGTACTATTCAAACTTCAATCGCATGATTAGGACACAAGAAATAAAAACGAGTTTTTAAAATTTTGCACAACAGCCATCTTGAGGTTTTGATCACAATTGAAATAAATCAGATACCAGTGGATTAAAATTCGTATAAGCATATACCGTACCAGGTTTCACTGTGCTCGGAAGGCTAAATCGCGAGAAACGTCCATTTTAATATTTAAATTTCGCATCGCCGCCATGTTGGATTTGTGCTACCAGGTTATTGAAAGTCCCATAGATGAACTTATGTTTATAGCCTCTATCACCATAACAAATTTCAGTTTGATTGCTGTCATAGATATTGAGAACCGTCTAAATATTTCGGATGGTCGCCATGTTGGATTTTAATATATGTAGGCCATAGAGTTGTGTACCATTAGATGACGATTATTGCGTAGGTTCATTATTCAAGCGTTGACTTCGATCGCATGAATAGGACACAAGAAATAAACTTAATTTTATAATTTCGCACAGCCGCCATCTTGAGGGTATGTAAACAATTGAAATAAATTAGATATCAGTGCCATTATAATATGTATAAACCTTTGCTGTACCAAGTTTCACTGCGTTCGGATGGTCAAATCGCGAGAAAAGTGTATTTAAATGGTTCAACTTCGCTTCGCCGCCGTGTTCGTTTGGTAGTTAACAGGGTTTTAAATATCTCATAGGTGAATTTTTAGCAGTGCCCTTAATCACCGTAGAAAATTTCAGGGTGATATCAGTAATAGTTTCGGAGATATAGAATGCCGGTGAAATATTTCGCACAGACGCCATTTTGGATTGGTGAGACGTAATAACATTCGAAGGGCACGGTCGGGGTCGGAAGAAATCGTGCTATGTCCTTACCGAGTTTCAATGAAATCGCTCCAGCCGTTTAGATTTTATTAGTAACACACACACACACACACACACACACACACACACACGGATAAAAAGTGATCTCATAAGCCTTTTTTTTTTCATAAATGAAAATAGGCTAAAAATAGACACATCCCTGTTTACAACACGAAACTATTGATTCAGTTGAAATGCCCTGCAATGGCCATTGACTCTAATTGAAATATAATTGATTCAGTGGATTGGGACCACTGGTAGAGTAGATGTCTAACTCACCTTCCCGGAATGCAGGAGATTCAGATTTGAATCCTGATGGCAGTCATACTAGACAACCCCAAGAAACTATTGATTAGCACGTTCAATGTAGATTACGCACCTAGCGCGTTCATGCAACAAACGTGCTTAAGTCTGCGACCATGCAGTCCTCGACGAATCCACAGTGAAGGTTTCAAAACTATTTCCACGGCATCCCATGTTAACTTTCGGAAGATTCTGGGATGGTACCTTTTTCAAGACTACTATGTGTACTTCCTAGTCCCATTTACAAATAAACACCTCTACATATGTTACAATAACACAAGTTAATTGAAATAACTCATAAATGTAGTAACACGAAGGATTTCGGCATCATCATGGGAAATGAGTAAATTATGTAACAATTCCACTTGAGGGGGTCATCATCCGAAAAGTCCCTGCGGTCAAGTACCTAGGAGAGTGGATCTCGGCAAACCAGAGTGAGAATCTGGCCATAGACCCCAGGTGCACCAAGTATGAGAGGGCCTACCACTTCTGCCGCAGCATCTACACATCAAAGTTCCTCTCCAAAAACCTCAAACTCAGACACTACAATTCAGTAGTAAAACCATCTGATCTGTACGCTTCTGAGTGCCTCGTGATGGCCAGGAAAGGCCCACTCAGGAAACTTGAACTCAAGGAGAGGAAGATGCATACTAGGACCTATTCGGGAAGAGGGAGGCACCTACAGAATTCGGCACAATGATGAGCTTTACAGCCATCAAGAAGACATTGTGACTTGTATAAGAAAAAGGCGCTTGGCCTTCTATGGACACTTGACCCGCATGATCCCTTGCCGGCTCACCAGTAAGATCTTCACAGTGGCAGGAAGAGGGAAGGCCTCTAGGACCAAGTGGATCTCTATGGTCAGGACGGATTTAGACTACCTAGGGATCCCACTTAACTCCATACAGGACCGCCAACAATTCCAGCAAGCCATCCGACAGGGAGTTTTTCCTGAATCACTGACAGCTAAGAACACCGGAGTCAGCAGACCACCATGGACGGAGGAAAGAAAGCTGGCTCATAGTCAGATAATGAAAAAGTACTGGAAGAAGAGAAAATACAAAGCGACGAGGAGATACGAGCCCCGTGGTCCTCAGTAGGCCCAAACGAAGCAGAAGAAGAAGAAGTACGGCCTTAGAGGGCTTACAGTAGACAAGAGGGAGGGGACCTGTGCGTGTTTGTGACTTGACGTTACAGACAGTTAGGAACAGGGCTCCGAGTGAAAGCCGAAGTTAAACGATTGACTTCGCGTCACCACATGGTAGCTTTACGATTGGTTACAAAGTGAGAAGCTTATTATCCTCTCTGTTTCAAAATAAATAAAGCTTATCTATATTTACGCCACTTTACTAAATGTAAAATACTGCAGTGTAATATTCAACATATCATATTCCCAGAATACATTACATTGAAGTACCTCCATTTTCTGGAGATTTCACGTCGCCCTGTTTTTTTTTTTTTCGTGCGAGACTTGTACTTACTGTGTTCCAGTAATATAAATACATAGTTTGAGGTCAAACGCTATTTTTTTTAAATAATTTCAAATGATCATGTCGACTTCATCGTTATGCTTTGGTCTACCGTTATGCGTTACGGTTACAGAGAGGAAATGTACCTTCCTAAAGTTCTTTTATACACTTTTTGAATACTTACAAGAGATAAAACAAAAGTAAAATTGCTGGGCATTTCCGGGGTTTGAACGCGTGACCTCCCGCACCCGAGGCAGGAATCAAAAACAAAAGCCATATCAAAAACAAATACAAAATTAAAAATGAAAAAGGAAAAAACAAAGCAAAATTCAAAAACAAAAGTCAAAGCATAAAGAAACAAAAAGAAAAAGCAAGAAACCATTAACAAAAGCACAAAAAATAAATAAATCACAAAGCAAATAATCAATAACATAAAATTAAAAACTAATGCTAAAGACCAATAACATAAAATCAAAAACAATCGCAAAATAAAACACAACAGAACACAATCTCAAAATCTAAAATTAAAAATAAAATAAAAAAATAAAATAAAAAGTAAACATTAATTGAAAAAATAATTATTGTTCAGCCCTATAATGTAGTAAAGCGGTCTTCATATCTTATTATTACCCATTTAAGAGCATAGTTGCGTCACCGTTTGTTGATTATTGGAGCAGGATCCCCGCGGGGTAAAGAGAAGGACACAGTGATGACACAGTGCAGTCCGCACATAAGTCAAGCAGCATTGTGCGCACTACCTCTTTTAGAAGCGTAGATAAGCGTAAGAAGAGCTCATGGCTCCACGGACAGCTACTGGAGCTGAGTCATATCCTACACGCGCAACTGTACCTGTCAACGAAGCAGAGTGACGTGTGACTCAAGTAAACAGAGAATAGTTCCCATCTTGACCGCCAGCAATCAATTCGTGAAAGGGTAATAGTTTATATTTGACTCTGCTCATCCCCCTCCTTCCCCCCAGGGGCTCACATCTTGTGGGACGTGGGTTGGCGACCACGGAGCCCCAGCTGAGCCGGTATTGCTTCCACTTACTTGTGCTGGGCTCCTCTCTGTCTTCTTTCCTGTCGACCTCACTTGGTCAACTCTTGTTCTCTTCCGACCCCGACGGTATTAGGGTATCCGAGGCCTAGGGAGTCTCTTCATTTCCCGCCATGATTGGCCCTTGTCTCATCTTTTCTGATACCCTCCTTCTGTGAGGGGTCAGCCTTCTTTTTCTTTTCCTGTTATCTCCTGCCTTCTGCTCAAGGCCCTCAAGGTGCACCCTAGATATTGCTACAAGCTCAGGGGCTCACGGCTGGTGAGTTCGGGAGTTGGCGACCCCGAGGGATTCCTGAGCTGGATCCGTTTTCCCCTTTTGTTCCCTTACCTGTGGGGCGGAACCTCTCCTCTTTCACTTTCCTGTCTGCCTTTCATGGCTCTCCTTCCTTCCAAGTCCCTCAATCCGCATTCTTCGAGGGTTGAGGGCATTTCTTTTCCTCCTGTCCTTTATTTGCCTTCGTCTCCTTTAGTTCTTCTTCTAGTATGCAGGTTAGTTAGTTTTAGTTTTAAGTTTGCACTTCATTTTCATCGTCACGATCACCCAAACCATCAGGGGCCGATAACCTAGATGTTAGGCCCCTTAAAACAACAATTATCATCATCATCATCATCATCATCATCATCCCCCTCCTGAAGCAAATTCAAGTTACGCCACTGATAGATGGAGCCGATGCCCACGCCCCTAAATGAAACAACAGCAACAACAACAACAACAACAACAACGACGACAACAACAAACAACGCAAAGGGAGTGCCAGGAGTTTGAACAGCCTATGGTGTGAAGAAATGGGAGACTACAGTACATATTTTGTAAACGACATCCCAGATAATAATTTCTTCTCACTGATGGACGAGTATTGGTGACAAGTGGAAAGGGAAGTGAAATGGGAGCAGCTTCGCCTCTCCGATGCGATGGCTCGATACTTGCACCGGGTATTAATACCCTATTCATAGCACGCAGCTGCTATCTGATGTGTCCATTCTTCTGGCACATGATATTAACGACCCGCGGGACAACAATGACAGTTGAAACAAAATAAAAGAGTACACTTGAAAGTGATCCAAAATATCATGCAATAGGATTCCACTGGAGATTAAATGAGAAATATAGCTTTCACTGGCAGAGAAAACAAAATCATGAAATAAAATATCGGATATGAAATGAGAGGGACGGACTGATCGTATTCAAAGGTAATAAATAACAAGATGTACCGCACGAAGTTAAACGGGTAAAACTCAGAGCTTGATTAAGCTGTGTAACATATGATGATTCAGAATGAAACTATCCTAGGCCTACTTAGAGAGTGCGTTTCTGACATTTAATGAGAAGAAGAGCCACGGATCTAAGTACTGTAGACCTGGACGTTAACGTGTAAGGTCATGAGTAGGGACTGGATTTTTTGAAAAGCATATGCGCATATGCAAATGCATATTTTGTGGGCTTATTGAATTTACTGCATATTCTGAGCATAACAACATATTTTAGCATATAGGCCTAAATTCGTAATTAGGCTTAAGTACGAAGGTGGATCAAAAAGTTAGTTGCACTAACGGGCTGCAGCAGCGAGCTGTGTGTCGCAAACGTGGGCACAACGGAGAAAGGGACAGACATTGCCCACACGTCTGTTAGGCAGGTCGCTGTGGTGTCTCGTCTTGTATGGTGTGAATAGCGGCCAAATACAATGGCGCGTCGACTGGACGTTCACTCCAAATATGAGGTGCGTGCAACAATCCGATTCCTATGGGCCAAAAGGAAGAATTGCACGATTAAAGAGAAGCGCCGGGGAAATCGAGTGCCGGTGTGATTTTGTTGCACGGTAACGCAACACCTCACAAGGCCCGCCAAACGAGCGAACTGCTGCAGCGTTTCAAGTAAGAGGTCTGGCAACATCCACCCTACAGTCCCGACCTAGCGCCATGTGACTTTCATCTGTTCGGTAAGCTCAAAACGGAGCTCGGTGGTCGACGTTTCCAGACCGATGAGGAGGTGAAGGCCGCTGTCTCCGTGTGGTTGCAGAACGCTGGAGGAACTTTCTATGCATCCGGTATCGACAAGTTGGTTGTGCGTTCGCAGAAATGTTTGGAGTTTTTTTGTTAACTATGTGGAAAAGTGACGTTACATTGTATGTCGTTATAGGCGTGTTGCTGTTGTATAGGTGGTGAAATAAATGGCCATAACTGGGAAGTGCAACTTATTTTTGATCTGCCCTCGTATAAGTTAATTTAAAACATCTTGAACATAATTGGTTTTGCCTGCGAGTTGGACAAACCCTTGTAAGAAACTTTCTGAGCAACAGATAACGAGATAACAGTATTTATTTTGCCTGGCTAATTCAAGAAGGAAATGGGGTGGAACATTTCTTTCACCATACTGGCAGCCAGTAGCCCGGGGTTAGTTTTGTGAGGAGTTTCATCATTTGAAGTGTTAATTCATTCTTAGTCTGCATAGCCTTTGCTCAAAATGCCGGGTTTGAACCCGCGATCTTGGGCATAGAAGCTCTGCATGCTACGAACTACGCCACCGAAGCCGCTAGAAAATATGCGTTAAAAATGGAAAAATATGCAATTAAAATAAGAATTTGTGTTTTATTAGAACTATAAAATGCATAGACATTAACCAAACCCCTGGCACTACAGCCCATGAAGGGCCTAGGCCTACCATGCGACCGCTGCCCAGCCATTTGGCTTGCAGATATTGGGGTGACACGTGGTCAGCGCATCGGATCCCCTCGGCCGTTAATCTTGGTTTCGTCACCGGGGCGCTGCCTCACTGTCAGACAGCTGCTCAATTGCTCTCACGAGGCTGAGTGCACCCCGTTCCAGCCCTCACGTCAGTTTCTAAAATCCCTGACGGTGCCGGGAATCGAACCCGGGGCCTCCGAGTGAGAGGCAGCCGTGCTACCCCAACACCACGGGGCCGGCAATAATAATAATAATAATAATAATAATAATAATAATGTAGGCCTACTGTATGCATCTAACGTCCTATTTTAACCGCTATTGTTTTGGAGAGACCGGACCTCTCTCATCGAGGGGTAAATCTACCAACATGCGATTGTCTCATTTAAGCATCCTTAAATGACATCGTATTGATCCGGGATCGAACCTGTGATATTAGTTTTAGAGGGCGAACGTTAAACCAACAGCGTCAATTAATCAGATTCCGTTAATGCCCGTTGCTCACGGTAAAATGTTTCTTAAAATTTATTTTACAACTAATTTTATAAAAATTTGACGAAAGCAAGCTGTGTTGTTCACGGTAAGATTTTATAAAATCCGTGGATGTATCAGGATCGCCATCAACCGATAAACTTCTGAACCAAGAATCAGCTGTTCAACACACATTGGTTTGAGAGTATGGCTCCAACAAACAAATCAAAAATTGCAAAAATTGCTGCTTTAGCTACAATTATATGTCGTACAGTGGTAAAACGGAAGAAAAGAAAGCTAGGAAGTCCTGGATTCGGGAATGGATAAAAAGAAGAGAAGAGTAGAGGAATGCTGTCCTTGGTCGAAAATGAGTTGAGGTTAGAAGATCAGAATTCATATAGGAATTTTCTAAGAATGGAGGAAAGCAGTTTTAAAAAACTCCTAGATCTTGTTGGTCCCAACATTATTCGACAGGACACTGACATGAGGCAAGCCACTTCTCCTGAAATGAGACTGCAAATGAGTTCGAAGCCCGTTTATCTTCGCCTTCACATCAGCCTGGCTTGTGTTCGGTCGAATTTGTGAAACATATTCGGCGATTGAGATTTCTGCCTCCCTTCTTGCATTTCTATTGTGGTATATGGGCGTTTTAACCTCATACAAACACTGATATTTCTGGTACTCGTCCAGTAAAACACTAACAGCTTCCTTAGTCCAGCCGGAGCTTGCCATTTTCGAAGTGTTTGTTTACAAACGAGCTTCACAATCTTCTCACCACGTAGCGCCAGCATCATCTTCATGTCAGCTTCCCTGATCGGTTCGTTTCGTAAAATTAATTTTACTGAATAGAACATGTCCTATTTTATGGAAAGTTTTATCAAAGGTTTTATAAAACTTGAATTTGACCGTGAGCAGCAGAAATTTTATAAAAATAAATTATTGTACAATAAATTTGAAGGAAAATATTACCGTGAGCAACGGGCATATTAGACTCTAGCGACGTGATGGTGCAGTGGTCTAGCTACTTGATTCTCATCAAGGTGGACTGGGTTCAATTCCTGGTTAATGCTTGTGAGCTTTTTGAAATGGGAAGTCACATCCAGTGGTCAGGATTTAACGTGAAATGAGATCATGTAGCTTATGATTGAAAGGTTGAGAATCACGTAAGACTACAATCTTTTCTCTTGGATTCTATGGGTTCGGAATTTATGAACTCAGAATCTGATGCTCCAGCTGTGTAGTTTATCAGTGTCAAGCAGTCGGCCATTCTGTGCCATTCTTCTTGTCCAGGGTTGTTATCTCACCCCTGATAATGGAGTAATGGCAGGAACGTGTCGGAATGCCTCTACCGGGAGGCCTGCGCCAGGTGGGGGTGCAATATTCAGAGCGCAATTTATGCTGGCGCACGACTGCTCATTGTAAAACTCTCTTACCTGAGTTCTCACCCCTCTAACTGCAACTAGAGTTCTCCGTTACTCCTCAAAGGGAAACCAACAGAGGTTTGATTCCAAAGAGAAACTGAGAACACGAAGCAGTGTTCTCCGGCGGTGATGGGGCAGTTCCATTTTCCGGTGAAGGGGCCGCGAGACCTTTAACGCTAGTGTAAGTTGTTGTTGTTGTTTGAGTCTACAGTCTTTTGACTGGTTTCGTGCAGCTCTCCAAGCCTCCCTGTCCTGAGCTAATCGTTTATATCTACTTAGCTACTGCACCCTACATCTGAAGCAATCTGTTCAACATATTCTGACCTTGGTCTACCCCTACAGTTCTTGTCCTTGACCCTTCCTTCCATAACTAAGCTTGCTATTCCTGGGTGTCTTAGTATGTGTCCTACCAACCTATCTCTTCTCTTCATTAGGAGTCGCCAGAAACATCTCTCCTCTCCCACTAGTTTTAATACCTCTTCATTTGTTACCCTATCTACCCATCTGATCATCATTCTCTGTAACACCACATTTCAAACGCTTCTATTCTCCTCTTTCCTGCTGCACCAACAGTCCAACTTTCACTTCCATATTGATATTCGATATCAACAGATTCCTTCTCTGTAGAAATGCTTTCCTTGCCTGAGCCGACCTACTTTTTATATCCTCTTTGCTTCGTCCATCACTGCTTATTTTGCATCCTAAGTAACAGAAGGTTCCTACTTCCTTGAGCTTTTCACCTGCCAATTTGATGTCCACAGAGGTTTCTGATTTATTTCGGCTGCATTCCAATATTTTTGTTTTACATTTATTGATTTTCATCAATAGGTGTAGGTTACGCTTATTTATTTACTTCTTGCTTTTCAGTTGGTCAACTTGGTCAACACTAGTGTACCCCATTAAATTTGGTGGGGAGTAACAAGTATTTAATCATCTGAACATACGTGTTGTATTACATCTGTTATTTATACACTACTCACTTTATGAACAACAGTAGGTGGGATTAATTGAAGGGCATATTTCGTTCGTCAAGCTAACATCATCAGATCATGTTCACTTAGGCTTAGATTAGGTCTGGTGGATATTTACATAACATAATAATATATTTATTTATTTATTTATCGTATAACTTTTATGCCGGGAGTGTCTGAGGACAAATTTGGCTCGCCAGAGGCTGTAGCTGCTTCAGGCGGACACCCATAGGGTGAGCTACAAGTTACGTTCAATTTCAAGTAGTTCCAACTTTCGCTACCAGATATCAATGGTACCTAGTGGTAAACGTTGGAACTTTGAGAGAGCGTTCCGACGAAATCTAACCTAACAATTTAGCTTTACACAAGTTTAGTCTGTGAAAGGATCTTTTACATGCCATAAATATATGACATGGGACCGCCGGCTTTACCTCCCCTCCAAAGGAAGGCATACTGAAGGATTTTAACGCTCTTAACAAATCCGACGACTTCGGCCGGGTTTGAACCCGCTATCTTGGGCACAGCAGTTCAGCATGCTACCAACTACGCCACCGAAGCCGACAACTTCTATACCAAAATGTCAATTTTACAATAGCCTAATATTGTGTTTGAAAGAATAATACAATTTTGAACAGCTCGCTAATAAATGGCTTTAAACCATAGGCCATGTATTAAAGACTATGACAGTAAATACTAGGACTTCCAAACTAATTTAGAATGCAATACATATTGTACCTGACTTAAGATGGTAAGTATCACGCAAATTTTTCCAAATTCACAAAACAGAGTCATATAGTTTTCGAACGTTTCTTTAATTTGAAATTGTTAACATTTATTTTTAATCCAAAACAATCACCCGAATCACCTATAACTCACTAATTTGGACCTAACATTTGCATTTTTTTTTCTGGGGGTGTTCTATACCCCCAGTTCCCTCGGTGTGCCCATCCTCTCCCCCTTATTAATCTTGGCTTAAATCCTCCCCTGATTAGTTCTTGTGTTGTACAAAAAGTACAAGTCTGTCTGAAAAGTTCGGTAAATGGGCCTATATTACGAACAGATTGTTGGCTTACCTGAAACAGCCGTTACTGTCCTTCGAAGTAATCCCCGTGGATGGTTATGCGCTTCTTAGAACAGTTGTAAAAGTCCTGGCATAGTCTTCCTGAGGGATAGCCTTCAGTTGGGTCGTCACATTACGTTGGATGTCCGAAATGTCCGAAAACCTCTGGTCCTTCAGGGCTTTTCGGCGACCCTGGACCCCGATACTGCATACTTTGACGCTTGTCTTCGAGGTCGTACCTCAGGCACCAGGTCTCGTCACCCGTGACATGGTTTTCAGGACCATTCCATTCCACGGAACATTCACCCTTCTCACTGCCACCCGTCGAACAGGTGTGCACATTAGGTTGCATAAATTCACCCTTCTCACTGCCGCCCGTCTATCAGGTGTGCAAGGCAGGTTGCAAAAATTCACGCTTCTCTCTTTCTTTCAATTTAGAGTTTTGACGGCCCAAACTGAAGGTCATTCCTAAAGAAGACTATGCCAGGAGTTTCCAGGACATGTTCAGTCGTTCTCAGAAGTGCATAACCATCCACGGAGATAACTTCGAAGACATTAACGGCTGTTTCAGGTAAGCCAACAATCCGTTTGTAATATAGCCCATTCACTGAACTTTTCACCGGGTGAGTTAGCCGTGGTCGTTACGGCATGACTACTGGCAGTCGCTCACATCCGGGAGGCGAGGAGGTTCGAATCCCCCCGCCGGCAACCTTGAAGATGGTCTTCTGTGGTTTCCCATCTTCCTTCCAGGCAAATGCCGGGGTTGGTCCCTAACTATAGGCCACAGTCGCTACCGTCTAACTCCTCGTCCTTACATTCAAACTTTCCTCTCCAGACAACACTCCACGCGCGACGGTACTTGTAGTTCACCTATTGGGTGTCCGCCTCGATGCAGCTACAAAAACTGACGAGCCGAACATGTCCTCGGACACTCCCGGCACTAAGAGCCATACGCTAAAAACAATTAATAATAATAAAAAAAGAAACCTTTTTTTTTCAGACAGAGGGTGTAGATCATTGGTTCCCAACCTTTGTCAGCTGACGGCCCCCTTTTCAGATACGGGAGTTCATCCCCCCCCCCTCCCCCTTCCCCTCCCCACCCCCATCACACATCGCTTCTATAACTTCTTCGATTGACGCGGAGGATATAGACCTAACCTAATAACACTACATAATTGAATAGGCCTATCTATTGCATACCAACTTCATTTTAGCACAATACAAAGGATAGACTACACTTTTACATCAAATCCTTCAATTAGTCAACAAATGTTAGTGAGAGGGTTGACACTGTTTTCTCTTGGTAAGATTCGGTATGTTTGGTTTGATATTTGACAGAGCAAAGCGGAGATCACTTGCAACATCAAGCCGACAGCGTTGCTTGGTTTCTATGAGACTCAGCGTTGAAAATACTGACTCGCATGAATATGTCGTTGAAAATGAGACAATGACACGCAATGCAACTTTGGCTATTACAGGATACACTGCAAGACAGTTTACGCAAAGGTCACCCAGTCCTAATATTTTAGAATCATCTTTTAGCTTGATTCACACTTCAAATCTATGGCTTCTTCTTGAAGCTGTGCTGGCAATGCTTCAATGTCAATGGCAAACGAATTTCTTGTTAACAACCAGGACCATTCTTCCGACGAGATATCAGGAAAGTAGAAGTTGAATTCTTGTGCCAGGGAATCCAAATGTGACTGAATTTGCACCTAAGTTCATTACGATCACGTTCATTTTCCGACATAATTTCATTAAGGCGGTGAGAGGATGAGAAGTTGTTCAACTGAAGCCGGCGTTTCCATAACTGTATTTTTTCCAGAACTGCATAATATTGGAGTTATTGCCTTGGAGCTTTAAGTTCAAACTGTTCAAAGCTTCAAATAAATACAAAGATATGGCAACGAGACGATGAAATTGGCATCATTTTGCTCCTTACAACACAGCAAATTCCTTATTTCACCTCCAACCTGGCGGCTCCGCAGAGGTTTGTGCCGAGAGTTGGCAATTACCAGTGCTTTTGAACGATTGACTTGGTGCGACAATCGCTTGGAGAGATTCGAAAAATGTTTATTTTATAAAATTGTAATATTCGAGTTAAAAAAAACTTAATTCGGAAATCACTTCACGCCCCCCTTGATAAAGCCCCACGCCCCCCTAGGGGGACGTGCCTCCCAGGTTGGGAACCCCTATTGTAGATGGTTTTTTTTAAGCGTATGGCTTTTAGTGCCGGGAGTGTCCGAGGACATGTTCGGCTCGCCAGTTTTTTTTGTAGCTGCTTCGAGACGGACACCCAATGGGTGAGCTACAAGTACCGTTGGGGAGGGAAGTTGGAATGTAAGGACGAGGAGTTGGAAGGTAGCGGCTGTGGCCTATAGTTAGGGACCAACCCCGGCATTTGCCTGGAAGGAAGATGGGAAACCACAGAAGACCATCTTCAAGGTTGCCGGCGGGGGGATTCGAACCTCCTCGCCTCCCGGATGTGAGCGACTGCTATCAGTCATGCCGTAACCACCACGGCTAACTCACCCGGTAGATGGAAAGTAGATACATTAATTAAAATGTCTGACCCATGCGGGACTCTTCACTATGTTTTTATTAAGTTTAACTAACATGGTAATTTATTTACACAAGGGTCAGTCCAATATTGCAGTTCCTCTTTATTTACTCTTTTCCTATTCAGAGTCCTGTTCCTATATTATCAATACTGGCATCAGTTTCCATATAGAAGAAGCCTTGTACAATGGACGATGCTCATTTCCATGCCGCTATTGATAATGATATCAATATCCCCGGTCCATACGATACGATACGGTATTACATTACATGGCCGGCTCGAATAATGTAGCGGGCCCATTGCCTCCTACAGACCGAACGTGCTCGTCCACAATGCATGCGCGGATCCCAGCGACCTCGTGATGAATGACTTTATTCAGATAAAGGGAGGACGGCAAATAGCGCACCAGGGGAGACTTGAGTAGACTTCCATAGCATTTGTAGGTCGTCCCCAACATGTGACTCAAGGTCGAGTGAAACTAACACTCGGGCTTCCTTCTTAACATCAGAGGCGGCTCGTGGGCTTTGATAAGGGTGGGGCACAGCAGGTATCAGTTTTGCTAAAACACATGACCATAATTCTCGATGTTAGTTATTGTTGTTTTAAGGGAGAGGAACTACGAGGTCATCTGCCCCCTAATCCGTACCATGAGTGAACTATGAAACCACAGTTGAGTGATTTGATTATGGGCGTCATCCTCATCATGCCTTCCTTTCCCAATTGTAGGCACAAGTACAAACCCGGTCAAATAAACAGAAAATAACGCAGGTTACTAAGTAATTAACACACACAATAAGTTGGCTAGGGTACACGGGATTGATTACCACGAAAAAAAGAAAAAAATGAAACAAAATCAGAGTTATACCAAGTAACAAAAAGCTTACCTGATCGTTCACTTCTTGTAGAATAGTTCGATCCTTCTATTTTTAGCAGCAGCAAACTCCTCTATCACGCGTGTGTTGAATTCTGGGATACTGTTTATCATCCTCTTCTCCATCGACAACATAGCAAGTGCAGACAGTCTATCAACCCCCATAGAATTTCTCAGGAAAGATTTTATCCTCTTCAAAGTAGAGAATGACCTTTCGGTCTCTACAGTCGTCATTGGGATAGTAACAATGATTTTTAAAAGTATCACACACTCTGAAAATGTGCGCAACATATTATTGTTATAAAAGAACTGCAGAAGTGGTGCCGCACCGGAAGCGTTACGCAAATCTTCACGACAGTACAATACCTCCAATTCAGTTCTCAGTTTCGGACCATTTATTGCACGGAACAATGTAACGGCTGTCTGGAAATCCCTCTCTGGAAATTCAATGGAATAGTATGGAAACTTTTCAACTAGAAATAATTTTGAAGCACACAAGTGATCCGAAAACTGAAACCTGTCATTAATGCTACTAACAATAGTATCACTCACTTCTATTACGGCCAGACGATTACTCTTACTACTTCCTTGTTCAACACAAAGTCTTTTGCTCGCGGGCTCACTAAAGGACACTTCACTTTCCGCATATTCTTCGCGAACTTTGGTCACCGCTTTAGAAAACTGCTTTATAAAGTCACTAACTTTAACAGCATCAATACCACTTTGCTGAATACAATCAAAGAAAATAGCTACGTGTGGCATAACTTTATGAAAGAAAGTCAGCCAGTATATAAACTGGGGATCTTTCAATGTACGCACAAATCCTGCAGCTTGACTTGAGGCATTTCTGTCATTAACTTCTGAGTCTCTAATGTGCTCAAAACATTTCAAAAGATTTTCTTTGTTTTCGAACACAGTGTTGACAGTTCTATGTTGAAAGTATCATCTTGTCGGAGGGGCGTAACCTATTTTCTTTTGAACCACTTCAATCAAGCAATCCATTCTCTTTGGAGATCTTGAAAAAAATGGCCCTATCCCTTGCAAATCTTGAAAAAATATTCTGCTTTGGGAGCAAGATGAAGTGGCGTGTTGGAGAATCAAATTACCTTGATGTGCGTAACAATGAATGTAATTCGCTTTTGGGTATTTCTCCTTAATTAACGACTGCACTCCACCCCTATCCCACTCATCACAGAAGCACCGTCATACGTTTGACAAATAAGTTTCTCAGGAGATTTTTCTACTTCAATTTTGTTTAACTGTCCCAATATTGTTGCAGCCAGACCGTGCGCGTTCCTGTCGGTGACTTCAAAGAAACCCCAAAATCGCTCAACAATTCTACCTGCTATTTGATACCTAAAAATTAGGGACATTTGGGTTTTGCATGAAGCGTCCGTTGTTTCGTCAGCCTGGAGCGAGAGGAAGTCTTCCGAACTGATTTCCTCGACAACATTCTTCCGACAAACGGACAGAATCGTGTCTAAAATTTCATTTTGGATGACCTTCGATGTCCCTTTAAACACGCTTGAATTTTCCAAGTGATCCTTTAAAACATTGTCAAGCGCCGCAGTGTAATTGATGAGACCCTTAAAAACACCTGGATTAATTGATTCGTCGGTTTCGTCATGTCCACGCAAGGCCAATTCAAATTCCCCACAAAACTTAATAGCATCAATAATGCGCGACATAATATACCTATTCTTGTCCACAAGTTCATTGTGTTTACGAACAGAAATCCTGTAACCATCATCCAGTTGCTGCGCTATGCATATATTCCCTAACATTGCTAAACTCATTTCATTGTTCATATGGCATTTTGACAAACAATGTTTCTTTACTTTTTCAGGTAAATGTTTTAAATCATTAATGCCAGTCTTGGTCCATGTGTCATCGCCACCAAATAACAGGCACGGAAAACAAAAGAATGAATTTACTACCGGACATCCACATAACCAATCCCATTTTTATACACAGATTTATTGAAAGTCCTGTGATATGTTCTGTTTTTATCTTGAGAGACTTGATTAATGCACAGATCTGGTTTCGGAGGGCCTAATTCCTTTGCTAATAGTCTGTCCTCATAAGTTAAGGACTTATTTTGTAAGTATTTTACCTCGTTCATTGCACGGTTTTGGTAACGACATGCACACCTTCAATGCCTGAAAACACAGTGAAAATTATAAAGTAATTTGTCGCAGCATTAAGTTACGGTCTAAAAATAAAATGCCACATAATACATAGTTGATAAGTAGGAATTAACCACTTACCTCGTACGACGAAATACTCGTTCAGTGTATATTTTAATTATGTTTAATAACACACTGGTACGCGTTATTCCCGTTATTCACAAAACACGCTTACAATACAAATATTAGCCTATGTAAGATTAATATTACTGAGCACTGCAAAAGACCACCGCACTCAAACACAATTATACAGTAACTGAATATCGTAGGCGCCAAAACTTTCGGAACCAAGTACTAAGGCAGAGCTGTCGTCACGCAGTTGTGTATTCGCCCAGATAAAGAAATTTCTCAGACCTGACGTTATAACATAATACAAGTTCGCTTACGGTACGTACCCTACGGTCATAATATTACGTTTCTCTCTCAATGCATATTATACATGTTGATTTTTCTCCGTACATATTAATAACGGGCGCTATGTTCCGTATATTATTTGGTGGAAAATTGCTGAAGGTTGGTAAATAAGCTACCTATGAACTTGTCTGCCCTCTGTCGGTACTCCTTGCTAACGGTACACTTTAACACCCCTCTCCGACCCTCCTCGCCCCGACCCTCCCTCGCTACTTTCACGGCCGTATCGCCGGCTAGTCACAGGATTCTTGTGCCCCAAGTCTAGGAAACTCCCATAGCCCCTCTCTCGCCTCTCCCCGCTGTAAAAGTAGGGGATGATGTTAAAGGGCCAGGAAGAGGAAGGATGTGGCTACACTGTGTTGGTCACACCCAGGGGGGTGCCAATGCGGGTGGTCCTCTGCCTAGCCGCTCTTGGGTCACGTGAAGCCGTGACGTAGTTAGTATGGCAAGTGTCGTGGTAGATACAAGCTAGCCACAGTGAATGTCAGTAGCCGTAGCGAAACAAGTGCTTTATTTCTTGTGTGTGACCTTTGTCTTGTTCCTAGTTTCATTTACGTGTTTTATAGGTGGTACATTGTGTATTGAATGTACTCCCCTTCAGTATGTACAATCGTCTGTGCACTAGTTGAAGCAGAATAAACTCATGTACGTTCCCTTACAATGGAATGTGCTATTGCCAAATGCCGGAACTATTAGAGGAAATCAAAAGACAACATTGATATTGTGTATAATTGCTTCCCAAAAGATACAACTCTTGTGAAAGCTTGGCTGGTAAAATGTAAACGAGGGGATAAAGTAAATATATCATAGTCAATGCAAAAGTTTGCTCCGTCCATTTTACGAGCGATGTTTACTATTGTGATATATTGGGCCTGCCATCTCTTCATCTTCCCTTCGCCAGTGTTCAAGAGCCCTACTCGGACATTAAGAACAGCCCTGATAATTAGAATGACGGGTCTCCACCGCTCTTTCAGATAAGAATAAAAATGAAGATTAGCATGCAAATCTTTTCAACTCCTGAGCGTGTAGTGTAGGTCGTTATTTCTCAAGTCAGTATATATATATATATATATATTATTCTACGAGTTCTGAAATCAGTGGCGTAGCAAAACAACGTAATTCAGATGAGGATTGGGAAGGAGGCGTCCGTGGCCTTAATTAATTTGGGAACCATCCCGGCATTCGCCTGGAGTAGAAGTGGGAAACCACGGAAGACCACTTCCGGGATGGCTGAGGTGGAAATCGAACCCTCTTCTTCTCAGTTTGGCCTTACGAGGCGCAGTGTACCCCGTTCCAGCCGCCAGACCAGAATGTAATTTCTTGGCAGAGCCGGGAATCGAACCCGGGCCTCCGCGGTGACAGCCAAGAGTGCTAGCCATTTCGCGAAGAGACGGTTCAAAATAATTGGGGTTCCCAATTGTAGGTTGAAATTATATAAATTAATACCTGCTTTTCCAACAACAACAACAACAACAACAACAAAGTGAATTATTAGCAGTCATATGAACCCAGAATTTTGGTTTCATTGACCAATTCAGCAATAGCAACAAAATATAGGGGTGGATGACCTCGATGTTCCACTTTTTAAAACAATCACCACGACCAACAACAAAATAAATATAAATGAGCTGCAATTATTTCAATTGGAGGGATCGTAGCAAATGTTTGAGGTATTCTTTCGTTTACAATCAATCAATGCTTTTTAAGTAGGTTAGACAAGTGTAACAACATCTCTCACTTTACTGGTCATTAATTTTTTAAAGTACAATAATAATAATAATAATAATAATGGTTTTACGTCCCTTTTAACTACACTGACTTTTAGAGGCGCCGGGGTGCCGGAATTTTGCCCCGAAGGGGATCTTTAACGTGCCAGTAAATGTACTGACACGGCTCCCTCGCATTTGCGCACCCTCAAATGCCAGCTGACTGCGCCAGTTTTTTGTTTTCTTTAAGTACCTGAGTCGTAATCTATTAAAATACCAAATGTGATATAACTGTGAAAGAAGAATGATTAAACAATAAAGGATAAGAAAAATAAAGGACAGGAGAAAAAGAAATGCCCTCAACCCTCGAACAATGAGGATTGAGGGACTTGGAAGGAAGGAGAGCCATGAAAGGCAGATATGAAAGGAAAAGAGGGGAGGACCCGCCGCAAGGTAAGACGAAAAAGGGGAAAAAACGGACCCAGCTCAGGAATCCCTCGGGGTCGCCAACTCCCAAACTCACCAGTTGTGAGCCCTTGAGGGTGTAGCATTATCCAGGGTGCACCAGAAGTGGTGGGGCTACATACACCCTGCCCCCTGGAGGGCCTTGAGCAGTAGGCAGGAGATAACATGAAAAGAAAAAGAAGGCTGACCCCTCGATTAATGAGGTTATCAGGAAAGATGAGACAAGGGCCAATTAAGGCGGGAAAGTGAAAGACTCCCTAGGCTTCGGATACCCTAATACCGTCGGGGTCGAAAGGATACATGAGTTGACCAAGAGAGGTCGACAGGAAAGAAGACGGAGAGGAGCCCGGCACAAGTAAACGGAAGCAATGCCGCACTCAGCAGGAGTCCCGTGGTCGCCAACCCATGAACATTTTGAGACAATTTTTCAATATTTTCGCGGAAATGAATTGAAAAGGGGTCAACGAATAATGCATACGCTTGCATTAGTATTGCAACAGAAGTTCCCGTGCACTAATGAGAATGCTATTCGGCTGTATGTAACAACGAGGACATTATTAGAATGCGCTTCCTCAATGCCCTTAAGTCTCTCAGAGAGGCTGAAAGAAGGTCAGCAAGCAAACGCCTGAAATGGGCGAAATCAGCCTTGTAGAATCCCTGTGTTGGTGATGCCATGTACTTGTGATATTGTATTATATTGTATATGAATTTCCTTGTGCTGTGTGATTGTCATGTGATATATAAATAATTAAAATAACCTCACGGAAATCTCTCATTCCATATACTGTTCCCTTCGCTCACTACCTCCCAACCGCTCCTTGACATAGTAGCTACGTCACAGCTGCCAGCCAATTGCCGCGCGCTCCCCGACTTGGCCCAACCTTAGTATTTAAGTAACCTTGGGTCACACCAGGCATGTGCCCAGCAGAACACCTCGTTGTGACGTGACATGCTCCTGCTGTCGGGGAAAGTGAACAGCAAGCCGATTGAACTGCTTGGTCACGTCATAAGCGCCATTACCACGGAAGGATTATCAAGACGACTACAACCCAAGGAGAATGATTATTAATGGTGGGGCACGTGACCGTGTGCCCTTGTTCTAAAACCGCCTCTGCTTAACATGCGAGGACTGGAGCATGGGCATTTTTACCCTAGGCTTAAATAATCCCTCCCTATATTATTCTGCTAAGGTCCCATTCCAGTTTTGTACCGAAAATAAGGTCCCATTAACACCAACCTACACATATGGGGTACCTACAGGTTCAGCATAACCCAATGCGTAAGCGAAACTCTTTAAATGCCTCACAAATAAATAAATACCTTAAAACATGTACCTATATTTACAATGAAATAATGAAAGAATGCAACACGGTAACCATGGTAACAGAATCTCACAGGTCCATCTATTTATGTAGCTTGCCACGGTGGGTGAGTGGATAGCGTGTCGGTCTACTAACCCCAAGATTGCAGGTTCGCTCCTGGCCGTGGTAAGTGATTTTTGAAAGGCGGCAAAAATACGACACGCATGTCATACGATGTTGGCATGTCAAATAACCCATTTGAATTCAGTAGGCCGTGTTCATAAAGGCAAAATTAATCTCGGGAGTTACCGCCAACACAAAGTTCCCCATTTCTCAACTAGAAAGCGCTAAGTGTTCGAGGAGCTTAGATATCTAACCTCCTTGACTTTCATAGTGATTCAAGGAACAACGAAATTTGACATGCAAGCTACCCTCTGGGTGTCAAATTACAAAGCTTGCACCCGGCACCCGAGGCCATACGATATTATTATTATTATTATTATTATTATTATTATTATTATCTATTTATGTAAGACGCAATGCAATTCCATTTATTACATTACTGTGAAAGTTTCCAGACGGTTATAAGGTTATAACTGATCCAAATTATGCTGTAAAATTCATCAATACATACAGTATAATGCGCTTAAGGGGCTCAAGGGGGCATTCTAGAAATTTTTCACGCAATTTTCACGTGTGAGTGTGGTACGAAAGGTCTTTTTCACCCGACTATAAAGGGTCTCTGAAAACCACATTTAAAGGCCCTTAAATTAACAGTGTCTGTGATATTCCCAGAAAACTAACTTCGCTCTGATATACCTATGAAGGAATTACAAACCCCTAACCACTGCACCAGTAGCTGAATTGATAAAGTCTGATTATTCATACCAAGGATAAATCAGTCATAGCATTCATGATTGATATTTTGCTAAGTGTACTCTTTACAACTAGAATATTCGTGGACGAAGCCGCGATGGGTAATGCTAGTGCTCTACATTTTCGTTTCGTTTTGGTCTATTTCCTGTCGCTTACTGTACCTTCCTTCCTAGCCTTGAACTTCACCGTGTAAAAGAAACATGTTCATAGATTTTGGAACACTCAAGTAATTTCTATATTATTTACGGTCGGGTCAGATTTACCCATGGCGCCAGTCCTCGCGTGACAATTTTCGGCTTACGTTAGTCGAGACAATCTGTAAGAAAATAAGGGGGATAATCCACCTATTTTAGTGCAGCACAATAACATAGCTCACGTTCTTGTTCATCCATGTTTAGGGTCTAGGGACACCTTGGTTATCAGCTCCATTCTTCAAATTGCCGCCACTATCAAGGCCAGTAATATTGTTACGAAAATTAGTGTCATTTTTCTGCATGGTTTGAAAAATATAAATAAACCTCATTTTATATTGGGAATAGTTCGTAGGAAGACACCAGGTGTAGGACAAAAAGGGAGCGACACACTATGGGTCAAAATGACCCGGCGTCAGTCCTCGTGTTATATTTTTCCACGCCATTTCTCAAGGGTTCAGCTGGAGAAATAATCATTTCTCTTTGATTCCAACAGCTGGTTATTTAAAAAAAAGTCATAAATTAAAGAGAGAATGAACGTCATTGATAGCCACCGCAAAATGGGAGTTCTCAATGGATCAACCTTGTAAGTTAATCAAACAATGAATAACTCTTATTAAAAACCAAAATATGTTATAACACTGCTTGGTTGAGGGTTATCAACGAAAATAAATACATAAATAAATAAATACATAACGGAAAATTCTCCGGAAATTTAATGGTCCCACTAGAATAAATGGAATATGGATTAAGAGGACAACAGCGGACCTCCATTCCTTAACTGATAGGAACGCCTGAAATTCTATGGACATATCTTTTTTTTTTTTAGCTTATGGCTTTTAGTGCCGGGAGTGTCCGAGGACATGTTCGTCTCGCCAGAGTTTTGTAGCTGCTTCTAGACGGACACCCATTGGGTGAGCTACAAGTACCCTTGCGTGTGGAGTGTTGTCTGTGGAGGAAATTGTTAATGTAAGGACGAGGAATTGGAAGGTAGCGGCTGTGGCCTATAATTAGGGACCAACTCCGGCATTTGCCTGAAAGGAAGATGGGAAACCACAGAAAACCATCTTCAAGGTTGCCGGCAGAGGGATTCGAACTTCCTCGCCTCCCGGATGTGAGCGACTGCTTACAGCCACACCGTAACGACCACGGCTAACTCACTCGGTATGGACATATGTATAGAACAGCGACAGACTAACCAAAATATTATTTAAAGTAATCAACTCAAAAGAGGTCAAAATAAAATGCTAGAAGAATCTCAGGTGGAGCTCCAAGAAATAAATATAACCAGACATCATGGAAAATGGTAGGCAAGCACAAATTCATGGAGAAACCTAAAAGGAAAACTGGCTGAAAGTGGTCCACAGAACGCAAGAACCAACACAATGCTTTCATGAAGAGATTTTGGGAGGATAATAAAGCTACAACCATCAGGCCACCTAACAAGTTCAAGCGCGCTCATTGAGTGGGCATTACGAAGAAGGAGAAGAAGAAGAATAAGAAGAAGAAGAAGAAGAAATAATCAAATACATAAATAAAACTTTAAAATCATTTATGTTATATAGTCTATTTTTATTTTATGAAAAAACAAGATGTTCGGGAAAGAACATATAGCCTACTTTCTCCGAAATGTATGGGTATAGTTATAACTCTCTGTCCTTATCATCTCCTAATTTCTTCCTATTTGAAGTGCAAATTGGCACACAGGATTTGAACACTGGCGTTCAAACCATAGTTTATAATTTACCCCAGCATTTTGCAATTTCATCAGCAAACACTCCAAACACCGACTACTTACAATAATTGAAACTTCGTTGCTCTAATAAGGCCCATCTACAATGCGCAGTCGGCAGTCCGTAGTTGGTAGTCCTCGGTCGGCAGTCGCGATCGACTCCGTGTATACTATAGGCACCATACACAACATGAAGTTGCAGTTGGTAGCTGGCAGTTGGCAGTCGAGAATTTTATCCTTGACTGCCAACTACCCGACTGCAGCAATGTAATAGCCAATCAGAGCAGATCAGAAACTGACGTCACGTTGTTGTTCTGTGTCGTGTACGAATGATATAGAACTAAGTGAAGTAACTTCGCAACCCGTTAATTTATAGGCTAATCTTAAATACACGGTATAACAAAATAATCCATCTCCAAATCATCCATATTGCAAGTTTTGAGATTATCAACAACGCCTCTGTGCACAAGGAATAAACGAATGTTACTGTCTTATTACTCCTAGCAGTCGTTAAGACTGGGTTCACTAACTGGCCGGTATAGAGCGCTGCTCGAATCTATAGTTTCTGCATAGTACAACTGAAGGCTGGAAGATGTCACTCCAGTGGAGAATGTCGTTTTTTTTAATATATAATTTCCATTGCAAAAAGCACCATATAAAGCTTTATTTTATAACGTCTCAGTACTCAAGAAACAATAAATATAAAAACTAGTCGTGATATCTAGTTGTGAAATATCGAACAATATAATCCTAACAGAGCGAGTGCATTCTAGCGGCCAGAAGAAGAAACTTTTCAATAAAATCTGTTACCTTTTTGTCAGCTAGATGTCTCGATTAAATCTTCTGGCGAATTATGTTTTAATTAAGTATATGTTTTGCACCGTAATATGCACAATATAACGCTTAATTTTAAAACGTCTGAGTCATTACAAAGCAACAAATATGTAAAATGTCAAGCAAAAAACTAACTCTGATGGGGTTTGAACCAGAGGCATATGAATGACAGACTAACGCTTTACCACGCAGCCATTTGTGCCAACGAACATTGATCCATATAAAATGACTTACATAGAACTTGTTAGCAAATAATGATTTATACTAAACGATTTCATCACTGAAGTATATTATTTATATATAAAGCATTTCATACAAAGTTTATTTATTTTGTTTCAGTACGCTATATTGCATGCAATACTCAAATTAGTGAAATATAAGTCAGGCACAAGATATCCGCTGCCATCTTGTCTTATTAATGAATCAGCTGAGCTTTTTAAAATCACGTCTGCACTGTAGTATTACAAAATAAACTTTTAATTTCGTACGTGCCTCTTCCTTTAGAACAGTTAAAACGATTCTCGGCTCGATAATCGGAACTGGTGGGTCCCATGATATGGATTATAAAGTTTGCATAATTCGCACGGCCGCCATCCTGAAATGGTATGGCGGACGACCTTGTAGTTTGGTCACAAGACGCATCCTATACGAAGGTATGTTGTTACCAAATTTGGTAGAGATTGGATGATTTGGTTAGTCGTTATTTGATTTTACGTTTTGAACGTTTGAGTTGCCGCTATTCAGTTTTAGCAAAGATGGCGGCGATATAAAACATGACACTGAGGTGTCCTTTGCTAGTGCTACCTTTGTACCAAATTTCGTTCAATTCGCATTCACCGTGTTCGAATTGATAGGGGGGGACAGACATTCAGAGTACACACACTCACACACACACAGACAGACTCACACACACACATACACACACACAGACAGACACACTTTTTTCGCCCTGTGTTGATCTCATAAGTCTACTTTCATGTTTTGCAAAAATCGAAAGTAGGCTAAAAATAGGCTTTTGAGATCACGTTTTGTCCGTGTGTGTGTTTGTTTTGTTTTGTTTGTATGTCCCCGTAATAACTTCTAAACGGCTGGAACGATTTCAGTGAAACTCGATAAGGTCATAGTAGGCTACTATTACGGTCGACCCCGCCCGTACCCTTCAAATTTTATTACGTCTCAGCAATCCAACATGTGCGAAATATTTCACCGGCAATCTACTCATATATATCTCCGAAACTATTACCGATATCGCCCTAAAATGTTGTAAGGTGATAAAGGGCACTACTCAAAGTTTACCTATGAGACGTTCAAAAACCTGTTAACTACAAACCGAACATGGCGGCCAAGCGAAGTTGAAACTTTTAAATAGACCTTTCTCGTGATTTAACCATCTAAACGAATTGAAACTTGGTACAGCTAATGGTCAAACACATAGTAATGCACTGGCCTCTAATTTAGTTCGTCTAGATAACGTCTAGATAGTGGCTGTGCGAAATATTTCACCAGCCTTCTATATCTCTATTACCGATATCACCCTGAAATGTTGTACGGTGATAAAGGGTATTACTTGAAGTTTAGCTATGAGAATTCTATAAACCTGTAAAATACAAAACGAACATGGCGGCCAAGCGAAAGTGAAACATTTTAATAGACTTCTCTCGCGATTTAACCAATTGAGCGCAGTGAAATTTGGTACGGTAAATGTTTATACACATTGTAATGCACTGGCATCTACTTTAGTTCAATTGTTTACATAACCTCAAGATGGCAGCTGTGCGCAATTTGAAAATTAAGTTTTTATTTCTTGTGTATTAATCATGCGATCGAAGTAACCGTTTGAACAATGAACCCAAGCAAAAATCGTCATCTAATAGTAGTTTATATAACTCTATGGCCTACATATATAAAAATCCAACATGGCGACCAACCGAAATATTTAGACGGTTCTCAATATCTACGAATCTATTACAGCAATCAAACTATTTTTTTCAATGTTGATAGAGGCAATTGACATAAGTAGGATATATGAAAATAGGCTGTATAGTTCTTCACGGAATTACTTGTTCATAAATACTTTACTTTTTTCAATATGTTTCTGAATTTTTCTATGCAGCTCGTGTCCCATTATCCAAAGATCCATGTACCAGCAATGATACGCGTACCATAGTTTGAGAAACCCTGGTCTGGACAGCTAACGCTTCACAGTACTGTACTGATCTTGAACATTTAGCGTTGTGATACACTGCTGATTTATTATGATTTAGATTGCTGCGTGTTATAATATCGGCTGAGCGCGGTGATGTGCTCATTGAAAACATTCAATCTCCTTGCTGCTGGTGTCAATCCCAATGTTCTGATGCGAGAAGGGCTGAGTGGCTCGTCAATTATTCAGCAACTCAATTTAAATATCGCGCGGTGGGTGGTCACGTGCGACTCTCCCCTCCTCTCACCACCATTAGTGGCATCATTTATTTACTTTTATTAGTAATGCAAGCGAGCCATGGATAATGTCGGCAATGCATTCCGTTTTCAATTTCACCCTGCCTGGTACCAATTAAATTCCACGGTAACGTACTTTTTCGGTGCTGGTAAACTTGATTTTCAAAAAATCCTATATGTGTAATTACCCGTATGAATACGGTTTTAAATATGTAAGTGAGGGTTTGAAGCCATTATTTCAGTGTTGCCTGTACAAACTATCAATTTGCACTTTTCAGTCGGTCAACACGCTATTGTCCCCCCTTTTCCGATACGGGTGGTCATTGCCCCCCACCTCCTCCGTTGCTTCTATAATCTCTTCGATAAACTGAATAGGAGTATATAGACCTAACCTAATAACACTACATAATGAATGAAATCATTATAATCATTATAAAAACCTTGCATGTAACAATGAAAATTAAAATCCACAGCCTGCTTCCAGTCGACCGACCGGGTTAGGAAATGGAATGAATGACGCCCCCATCTAGCGGCGAGGATATGAACTGTGTCGGCTGCCTAAGCCTGTCGTACTCCCCTGGAGCAATGATTAAATGAATGACAGATGAAATGAAATGATAGTGGAGAGTGTTGCTGGAATTATATTGTGACAGGGAAAACCGGAGTACCCCGAGGAAAGCCTGTCTGCCTCCACTTTGCCTAACACAAATTTCACATGGAGTGATTTGGATTTGAACCACGGACCCAGGGGTGAGAGGCCGGCGTGCTGCCGCCTGAGCCACGGAGGCTTCGTATGTAACAATAATACTGGAAAATTAAAGCAACTACTACATCGATGATGAGTTTTATCATGTCGCGTATGGTCATAGTTAACTTTCACGCAAGTAGGTCCACAAAGTGTGCAATTAAACGCGCAGCTGCTCTCAGGCTTGATTTTGCTCCTTACAACACAGCGAATTCCTTATTTCACCTCCAACCTCGTGGCTCCGCAATTACCAGTGTTTTTGAACGATTGACTTAGCGCAAATGTTTATTATACAAAATTGTAATATTCGAGTTTAAGAAAATAATTGGAAATCGCTTCACGCCCCCTCCCTCCCCCCCCCCCCCCCTTCCTGATAAAGCCTCACACCCCCAGGGGGAACCTCTGGTCCAATTACATTAAGTAACACTGGAGCAAAGCAAATCCTAGGGGGGGGAAATCTTAACTACTGAAATTAGTCAAAATACCTTTGGTAAAGATGAAAACAAAATCTAGAAATGATATAGTAATAGATGGTTACTCCTCCGCTGTCTATAACCACCCACCATCCCCTTTTTAGATCACGACTGATGTAGATAAAATTCCAGCTCAGTCCGCCATTATACACGTAAATTGTGGACAAATACAGTAGGCCTATTGCCAACCCCACGCATACGGTAGGCCAACTACTGTATTGTAATAAAAAGGGTCGTCAATTAAAAATAACATCTGATCTCTCTCCTCCCATCCGCTAAGACTGAAATGAGCCAAAAACGTATCAATAATCTTTATCCAGATCAATGGTTTTTGCCTAGACTAATTGCTAGGTAGCGTGGACCTGCTAATACTGTATATACGCCCCTGGTTTTTGTCACGCACAGTGGGGGTACTCACACATGAATTATATTTATACATACCAATGGTTTTGCCATGTTTTCCACATAATTACAATATTACGTGTGTCGTGCGGTGTATTTTGTATCCCACATGTTGGCAACAGTAATGTGACGCCAATGTGTGCGCCTGAAAAAAAATTACATTACATTATGCGAACTGGCCAAAACTAAGGACCACGCAAACATCATTTCAGTTCCTTCTCATAGTTCTTTCTTCCTTTCTCTTACTCCACATTTCCTTCATTCTTTCAGAGTGTTGCGCCTTTCTCTCTGCTGTCCATCTTCCTCCCCTGCGTTCTCTCTTTTCTCTCACAAGAACCTTTATGTTCGAAAGTATTTCCCTGAATAGTGTTCTGTCTCGACAGTCGTCATTTGTAATTCCTAGCCTCCGGAGTTCTTCCTTCATCTGCTTGGTGTAACCTCCTTGGCTCTTCAGATTATATAATTTATCAAACATGTGTTTATTTATTCTTGTTGGATCCATTCTAACCATATGTCCATAGAAACGTAAACGTCTTTTCCTAATTGTTGTTTCCAGGTCTTCCACCCTTTCGTATATCTCCTTGTTTGATCTTAGTCTGTAGGATCCCTGTACCACTTTTGGGCCGTAAATCCTCCTCAATATCCTCCTTTCAATCTTCAGAAGCTTTTCCAGGTTCATCAAATTTGCCGTCTCCACACCATATAAGATCACCGGTTTTACCACAGAATTGTAGTGTTGTAGTTTGGCATTAAGGGAGAGGTTCTTTTTGTTGTATATATTTTTAGTGGAGAAGTTGAGTTTTTCTAGTTTAAGTCTTCTGTTTTCCATTGACCCTTTGTCCAGTCCATTGTTGCTAATGATCTCTTCGAGGTATTTAAACTGTTTCGTGACCTTCAGCCTCCCATATTTTGTCTTAGACTATTATTAGACTAATAATAAATATATCAACTCCTTATTATCGCCATTTCAGTGGAATCCGGGGTGAAATGCGATGAAATTCTATGTGACGGGTGATTTTACGTCCAGATGTCCTTCCTGACACCAACCACATGATATGAGTTAATGTGGGTAAGGAGTTGGGAAGAAGCGGCCGTGACTTGTTAGAAGGTACCGTCCCGACATTTACCTGGAGTCATAAATTAATAATAATCTTAGGCTATTATATAATACGCTAAGATGTATGTTTCACAAAACTCAAGCTCCTAAACCAGAGGGAGTTAGAAGGTGTGATTTGTACCAAAATCTTCCAAATCGTCTCAATAGTATAGGAAAAATCATGCACTTCTTGAAAAGTCAACGGAAATATATTTTTCGTTTAAAAAGTGTGTAAACTGCTCCTGGCAGAAATCTGTCGCGTCCAGACCACATAGCACTAGCGCCAAGCGGGTAGTCTATAAACATGGGGCGCACACAACCCATTATGCGAGAGTTCTCGCACGGGTCTGCTAGTAATAATACTATTTTCGTTGTGTTTTGTACACCTTTCTCACAATTTACTCCCACCTGCCGTGCGGATTTAAACTCAGAGAACAGGAGACAATCAAGGCGAAGGTGTCGTGTTTATTAAGGTTGCCACAGGCAAGCGAAAGGACTAAACAATTAAATGCCGAGATTTGAAATGCTTGAAACAGTAGCAGGAGTGAAAATTACATAGGACGAGACAGAATGGAGGGGGAATGCTTACTAATTCATTTTATCTCGCCTCACAAGAGACAGGACTACAAATTGGAATAGGGAATTTTGATGAATTTTATGGAGGTGTTTAGAACATGGGGAATTGCTTCGTGACATTCAATTTAGTGCAACCAAATACTTTACACTGACAATCGGGTCATTATTTCTAAAGTAAGAAGTAGCAGAGATCTAAAGCACCGGCGGATCTTGGTGGTACTGGAACACTCCACAGGACAGTGGGTACGGGTTCAATTTGATTTTAAATCTTGAGAGCAACATCGTACTATTCGAAGGTTTTAGAAGATAATTTACTAGAAACCACCTATACTTTGTTTGATACTTCGATTTTCAAATAATTCCATTCGTGTTAGTAAAAACATTTTTGAGTTAAATTACTTTGTAACAGATCTGATTTTGATATATTTTAAGAGCATTTCAAAAATACAACATAGCTATTTTAATAGTTTTCTTAAGGATAATCCTTACATAGGCTATAAATCTTCGTCACAATCAGTTTTGGTATTATTAAGTTTATCTTCAGACACGGGACAAATTTGATGCTGACCAACAGCATAATCCAATAGAAATAAACAATATTCAATTACTCGCAACTTCATTTTCAGCCTACTTTCGAATTTTGCAAAAAATGAAAGTAGACTTATGAGATCTACACGGGCCAAAAGTTGTCAGTCTGTGTGTGTATATCTGCCCCTTCCCCCCCCCCTTATCCCCCCTTCCTCCCCTCCCCCCCCTCCTCTACCCCCCCCCCCTTCCCTATCAAATCAAACATGACGAAATCGAATTGAACCTAATTTGGTACAGAGGTAGCACTAGCAAAGGACACCTCAGTGTCATGTTTTATATCGCCGCCATCTTGACGGAAACGGAATGGTGGCCACTCAAATGTTCAAAGCTTAAATCAAATTACGACTAATCTAATCATCTGATTTCTACCAAAGTTTGCAACAATATACTTTCATATGGGAAGCGCATTTAAACCAAACTACAAGGTCATCATCCAAATAGTTTAAAGATGGCGGCCGTGTATTTGTGCAAATTGATCTCACTTATTAATTCAAACACGACAAAAACCAAATTGAACCAACTTTTGTACAGAGGTAGCACTAGCAAAGGACAACCCAATGTCATGCTGTAGCCTGTATCACCGCCATCATAACGAAAAAGAATGGCGGCCACCCAAATTTTCTGAGCTTAAATCAAATTACGACTAACCTAATCATTCGAACTCTACCAAATTTTGCAACAATATACCTTAATGTGGGAAGCGTCTTTTACCCAAACTACAAGTCATAGGCCAAATAGTTTCAAGATGGCGGATGTATGAATCATGCAAGAATTATAGCCTAACCGTAACTTACGATTCAACAAGGCCTAGGTTCACCAAATCCGCCTATCGTGCAGAGGGTGGGTTAAACTGTCCTCAAGGAGGTGACCAGTAGATTATTAGCATTTTACAGTAGAATATTAAACCGTTTCTAACAGTTCAGGCTGACCGTTCAGTATCGTGCTGGGCCGTGCCGTCCCGTTGGGTCAAAATGGAGGCTATTGTTTGCTCGCTAGTCCATATTTCAGTAACTTTGTAAGTTTATATCCTTTTAGAAATGTACTGAACAAAATAATACATATTTATTATCAAATGGTTTATAACAATGGCAGAAAACGTAATGAAATCGTTCATTCCAAGACAAAATATGTTATGCAATTCATCTAAACCAGTTATTAACCGTGTGATAGTACTGGGCGTGTGTAGCGTAGTGATAGCGTCGTAGATTCATAGCCTAGAGGTCCGTGGGTCGAATTCAAGCAGATTCAATTTCTTTTACTTGACTTTTTTGCCTATTTTCATTTATGAAATAAAAAATAGGCTTATGAGTTCACCTTTTGTTCGTGTGTCTGTCTGTGTGTGCGTGTGTGTGTCCCTCCCTCCCCCGCCCCCTTTTAATACAATCTAAACGGCTCGAGCGATTTCAATGAAACTCGGTAAGATCATAGCACTATTCCGGATGACCCCGACCGTGCCCTTCACATTTAGTTACGTCTCACCAATCCAACATGGCGGCTGTGCGAAATATTACACCAGCATTAAATATCTCCTAAACTATTACCGATATCACCCTGGATATATTTTACGATGATAAAGGGAACTACTAGAAGTTCAGCTATGTGACTTTTGAAAACCTGGTAACTACAAAACCAACATGGCGGCCAAGCGAAGTTGCGACTTTTAAATAGATGTTTCTCGCTATTTAACCAACTAAACGCAATGAAACTTGGTGCAGTATATGTTTATACACATTGTAATGCACAGACATCTAACTTCGTTCAATTGTTTACATAACCTCAGGATGGTGGCTGTGCGAAATATTTCACCGGCATTCTATATCTCTGAACATATTAGCGGTATCACCTTGAAATTATGTACGGAGATAAAGGGCACTACTGGAAGTTCATCTATGAGACTTTCAAAAACCGGTTAACTACAAAACGAACATGGCGGCCAAGCGAAGTTGAAAGTTTTAAATAGACTTTTCTCGCGATTTAATGATATAAAAGCAATGAAACTTGGTACAGCAAATGTTTGTACACATTGTAATGCCCTGTTATAAAATTTAGTTCAATTGTTTACGTAACCTCAAGATGGTGGCTGTGCAAATTCCGAAAATTAAGTTTTTATTTCTTGTATTCTAATCATGCGATCGAAATCAACATTTGCATAATGAACGTACACAATAATCATCATCTAATAGTACATAACACTATGTACATATATTACATACGTACATAGGATATATTAAAATCCAACATGGTGAACTTCCGAAATATTTACATGGTTCTCAATATCCATTAATCTACTACAGCAATCAAACTGAAGTGTTGTAAGTGTATAGAGGCTATAAGCATAAGTTCACCGATGGAACGTCAATAACTTGGCGAGCACAAATCCAACATGGCGGCGACGCGAAATTTAAATATTCAAATGGACGTTTCTTGCGTTTTAACCATCTGAGCGCAGTGAAACTTGATACGGTATATGCTTATACAAATTTTAATCGACTAGCATCTAATTCAGTTAAATTATTTTCATAACCACAAGATGGCGGCTGAGCGAAATTTTAAAATCCCGCTTTTATTTCTTTTGTCCTAATCATGCGATTGAAGTTTGAATAAAACACCTACACAATAATCTTCATGTAATCATACTAATATATAAAAATGAGATGGTGTTTGTGTGTCTGTCTGTCTGCTGTCTGTGTGTTACTCAATAACGCAAGAACCACTGGTCCGATTTAAATGAAATGTTGCATGGATGTAGCTGATTTACCAGGTTTACATATAGGATACTTTTGATTTCGATATTTTGCACTATTAAAAATGGCGACCATTTTAGTGACGTCACTACACCCTTTGGTTTCAAAATTTCATATTTCCACATCAAATAAAAGGAGAACGCTAAGAAATAACAAACTTTTAATGGCACATTTGAGCTTTAAAATTTAATTTCCTATCCGAATGATCCTTATCACTTTTCGTGTATCTCCAACGGTTAGCGAGTAAAACTCACATTTGTGACGTCACTACACTCTTTGGTTTCAAAATTTCATATTTCCATTTCAAATAAAAAGAGAACGATAAGAAATAGCAAACTTTTGATGGCATATACGAGCTTTAGCATTTAATTTTCTATCCGAAATGTCCTTATCACTTTTCGTGTACCTCCAACAGTTAGCGAGTAAAACCTAAATTTGTGCAATAAAACACGGTCTACACCGAGCGGTGCAGTATATCTCTCTCTCTCTATATAAATGAAAGTTTGTCTGCTTCTTTATCAGAATTTCTGCGGAAATTTAAGTTATTTACGCGTTTCAGACTTTTTATGATGGATGCGCGCGATTTTTTTGTCTGTGTCTGTTTGTTTGTCTGTGGACAACTTTGTTCCCTTATAACTCGAGAATGGCTGGGTGTATCAACGTAAAATTTGGTACATAAATCCATCAGAGGCACGACACTAATCATTGATGTAACTCTTCTCCGTACTTCTCATAAAAGGGGGCCTACCCCCTTAAAATACATGCTAAATAGGCGTAGAAGGGCGAGTCAAAGCTCATTTTCAGCCCCTCAATGTGAGAGACAAAACTCGGGGGCCATAATGGGTCCCCGAAAACCACTTTTTAAGGCCCTAAAACCAACCGTTTTTGAGATATTCCCAGAAAACTAATTTCATTTAATAAACTAATAAACGAATGCAAGCCGGTAACCATGGCAACAGATTCTCAGAGGTCCATCTATTGCTGTAAGACGCAATGCAATTCCATTAAATACATTAGTGTGAAAGTTTGCAAACGGCTAGAAGGTCATCACGGAACCAGATTAAGCTGTAAAATTCATCAATACGTATAATGCGCTTAAGGGGGTCAAGGGGTACTCTAGATTTTTTTCACGCGATTTACACCTGCACGTGTGATACGGTCTAATACATTCCTATCCCTATATTATATTATATTATTATTATTATTATTATTATTATTAGTAGTAGTAGTAGTAGTAGTAGTAGTAGTAGTAGTAGTAGTAGTATTAGTATTATATTATGGCGTACAACGACGAGACAAAGCCCCTCGGTGCCAGAAACGGAACTCGGGGGCCCTAAAGGGTCCTCGAAAAGTACATTATAGGGCTCTAAAACCAACAGTTTCTGAAATATTCCCAGTAAACTAATTTAATTTAATTTATCAAACTAATGAAGGAATGCAAATCGGTAACCATGGCAACATTATCTCAAGGGGTGGCATCCAAATTTCCATCTATTTCTGTAAGAAGCAATGTCACTCCATTTATTACATTTCTGTGGAAGTTTGCAAATGGCTATAAGGTTATCACGGAACCAACGTAGACTGTATAATTCATCAATGCAATTAAGAGGGTCAAGGTGACCTAATTTTTTTTCATGCAATTTTCACGTGCGACATATAGTACAGAAGGTCTATTATATCTCCAAACAGCAACATTATTTTCAAAAATTCCTGAATTGAATCAGCATTTTTTGCGGATTTTAGGAATTTGGCCATTTGAGGCTAAAGAACCTGAATTTTCATGCACCACAAGCCTTCATAGCCTAATTTATGAAAGAGGTCTTCCTGTGTAAGGGGACCTAACACAACGTAGAGGGTCAGTTTTTATGTGACGTGTAATGCGTTTCGTCTACAAGGCTTTCAATTCTATTTCACGTCAGGAAGTACACGTTAGGTGAATTTAGTTTGAGAGCACATTTTAACTAATCTTTTTTTTCTCTTTTTTTTTGTCGACATACGGGTTCATCGTAAGGATGATTTTGTTTGATACTGTGTGGTAGATATACCCATATTTGGATATCTGGGTGGTATGTTGTAGACAATAGAATTTTCTGGCTGTCTTTCTGTGTATCTTTATGTACGCCTATAACTCGTGTTCGGATGCTTGGTGCATCGTACAATTAGGTATGGTAACCATGAGAGTCAATACACCAATCATTTATAAAACTCTTCACCGTACTTTTCATACGGTAGAAGGGTGGATATAGGGAAAAACTTATCAAAATACATGCTAAAATAGACGAAATATAAAAATTATCCTAGAAGGACGACCAAAGCATATGTTGCTCTTCTCAATGTGAGACACAAAATTCGGGAGTCTATAAAGGGTCTCCGAAAACCACATATTAAGGCCCTTAAATTAACAGTGTGTGTGATATTCCCAGAAAACTAACTTCGTTCTGATAAACTTATGAAGGAATGACAAACCGCTAACCATTGCAACAGTAGCTCAATTGATAATGTCTGGTGTTAACACCGAACACCGTTCGAAGAACGGGTACTTCTGCTATAATATAAAAATCCAACATGGTGACCATCCAAAATATTTAGACGGTTCTCAATATCTACGAATCTATTACAGCAATCAAACTGACAATTTGTATGTTGATAGAGGCAATTAATATTTGTAGGATATATGAAAATAGGCTATTTAGTTCTCCACGGAACTAGTTGTTCATTATGAAACAGTTTCTCACACAAATCAGAGCTCAAGAAACAGTTGTGTGCCCAATTAGGTAAGGACAGCATCGCACCTGCGCTGACTTCCACGGTCTTCTATTTTAAATTTCACTGCGTGGCTAGTGTCATAGTGGGGTATTCGAGGAGGCCATGGTATTCTCTGCGTACCATGCGCTCTGTTCAGTACATAAAACTGGTGAAATCTCGACAGATATTTATGAATATTTATGTTCGAACATAAAATAGTTATACTTATCGTCGAACATAAATAGTCGAAAGCAACTCGCCTATAGGCCTAATGGTAATTAAGACACTCGTATGGAAATTATAAAACTCGCTTCGCTTGTTTTATAAACATACCCGTGTCTTAATTATTGCCATTATAGGCTCGTTGCATAATGTACTATTAATAAATTCTTAGTACAAATTTTGTCCAGCTCTACGACCGGGTTGTGAGAAATATCTGAGCAACACACCAAGTAATTCTGGTTGCAATTAAGCTTTGCTACCAATACCCGACACTCGAAGGATGGCCTCGATTCCTACCCCCAGCCACCCTGGAAGTACTCCCCCCCCCCCCCCAGCTCCTCCCCCACTTGTTCTCCAAGCAAATGCTGGGATAGTAACTCACTGAACGCCACGGCCGCTTCACACCCAAATCCTACCTCAACTACAAATAAGGAAGGAAGCTTGTAGTTTAACTTGACCGTTAATCTCGCGATCATGAGCCACGGAACCTCCTTTTTACGTGGAATTCGAACCACAGGACACGGCATTTCACTTCGAAAATCTCACATGTATTGACCGGAAATCGAACCCAGTCTACCTTGGTGAGTCGCATACAGCTTGAACTCTGCGCCACCACGCCCCCTGAATTATAAATACACACACTAGTAGACTATCCATCACAGTGACACAGGTTATGAGACAAATTCTACCCACATCCAAGTACACGGGGATAGATGCTCACCTACAGAATTAACAACATCCTGTTTTGTTGCTAGACCGATAAATAAGAACTTGTATATTAACATACAGTAGGAAGTGTTCGGGAGTGTTTCGGGACATTTTGATGACTTTTGATATGATAATCCACAGCCTGCTTCCAGTCTCCGACCGGGTCAGGAATGGAATGAATGAAGCCCCCATCTAGCGGCGAGGATATGAACCGTGCCGGCTGCCGAGGCCTGACGCACTCCTCTGGGGCAATGATTAAATGAATGACAGATCAAATGAAATGATAGTGGAGAGTGTTGCTGGAATGAAATTTTGACAGGGAAAACCGGAGTACCCGGAGAAAAACCTGTCTGCCTCCGTTTTGTCCAGCACAGATCTCACATGGAGTGACCGGGATTTGAACCACGGACCCAGCGGTGAGAGGCCGGCGATTTTGATGACTTTTAGTGAATTTAAAATATATTCCGTTCTTTCGCGAAATCGTGATCGTTTTCTTCTTTTTTTTTTGCCGTGAATTACGTTTTATTCATAATTTTAGGACGAATCATTTAGACTTCTAAAATAATAATAATACTGATACTAATCTAGTAATAATAATAATAATAATAATAATAATAATAATAATAATAATAATAATAATAATAATAATAATAATAATGATAAGAAAATATCCATGATTCGATGGGTCTCAGTGTAGTGGAGAAACCTTAACTTTTATTAACAAATCCCGCAGTCTACTCTGAATTACTCATTCTCTCTGTTGAATAATGCGATGCGTTGAAGTGTAATAGTAGGCTACATAATGCAACGAGCCTATAATGGCAATGGTTAAGACACGAGTATGTTTATAAAACGAGCAGTAGGGGTGCAGTGTAGTGGCTGGACCTGATAACTGGCCTACTGACAACAGACTTCTGAAGCGAAACACTAAAAGTTTCTAATTGAGGTGTATTAAACAGCACTCACCTGAACCCTGGACTCCGGAAGGTTGATCTTGAGCGCCACCTCCTCCCTCATGAAGATGTCAGGGTATCGCGTCTTGGCAAACAACGCCTCCAGCACATCCAACTGCGCACGCGTGAACGTCGTCCGCTCCCGACGTTGCTTACGAGGATTGGCTGGTAACATGAAGAAGATTAAATGGTGAATTCGATGGAAATGCTTCGTTTGAATTTTGGTCAAAAATGGTGTAGTATTTTGGTAAGGCATGGATGTGATGACTCTATATAATAGAACAACACTTCCGATTGGACAAAATACATGATGAAAATTTGCACGGGACTAGAAAGAAGACAGCCACATAGCAAAAGGATGAGAAGGTTTAGGAAGATAAGAAGAACAACGCTAATTAATGGTTCTATTTGCTTCTTAGAGGGTAAAACGCATAATTTAATAATAATAATAATACAATATTACTCAACAAAATCGCAAACTGATTGGGAAACCTACAAAGCCCAACGAGCCCAGACAGCTAAAGTGATCCGAGCTGAGAAACGTAAATATGAAAAGTCACTTATTGAGATGATCGACCAAGACTTTAAAAGAAACAACACCAGAGAGTACTACGGAACGTTCAAAAGGAAACTTACGGGTTATAAACCTCCGTCGTTATGCTTTCAGCGAAAGGACGGTACACTGGCGACCTCAAATGAAGACAATTGTACCATCCTAGCTGATTACTTTAAGAATTTACTAAATTGCGATCAACCCAAAAATCCCATCAAGACCGAGGAACCCATTCGCAGATGCCCAGAATCAACACCACCCAACAAAGACGAAATCAAGCGTCACATTGCTCGACTAAAAAACAACAAAACGCCCGGGGAAGACTCTGTAATTGCAGAACTTTGGAAATATGCTCCCGAAGAAGCAGTTGAAATCTTGCAGAAGCAAATAGATTAAATTTGGAAAAATGAAATTCTACCAGAAGATTGGAAAACGGCCTTGATCCATCCGTTACACTAGAAAGGCAGCATGAAAAACGTCAACAACTACAGAGGAATATCCCTCCTACCGGTAACATACAAAATTCTCTCACTTGCTATCCTGGAGCGATTAGAAGCCGAAGTTGAGCATCAAATAGGAGAATACCAAGGGGGATTCAGAAAGGGTCGTTCAACTGCCGAATAGATCCACAACCTCAAAACGATCATTAGATATTGCAATCTCAGGTCCAAATCGTACGTATCAGTCTTTGTGGACTTTAAGAAGGCTTACGATTCAATAGACCGCGAAGTTCTGTTGAACATCCTCATCGAATTCGGGGTTGACCTGAAACTGCTGGCATTAATTAGAGCCACCCTAACTGAAACAAACTCCAAAGTAAAGTTCCTGGGATGTCTGTCGGATTCCTTTGAGGTCAAAACGGGAGTCAGACAAGGTGACGGGCTCTCTCCAATGCTTTTCAACTGCGTCCTCGAAAAAGTCATTCGGACCTGGCGAACAAAATTATTAGAAACTGAGTATAGCCCTTTGAGAATGGGAGCAAAATCCAAGGGGATCATAGTCGACTGTCGAGCACCCGCTGATGACATCGCCATTCTGTCGAACGACGTAGAAACTGCTAGGATGCAAATCGACCTTTTAAAAAAATCGCTGAACAAACTGGCTTGCAGATATCATTCGAAAAAAACAGAAGTAACGACTAACATCAAAGACTGCAGACAAAATACGGGAAGATCAACAGAGTGGAAAAAATTAAATACTTGGGAGAGATCATCATGAAAAGTGGACTGGACAAAGAAGCACTCAAGGAACGAGTGCGCATACTCGAAATAGCCTATCAAACATCGCGCTCAATATACAACAAAAAATGCCTGTCCAAAAATACTAAACTACGCCATTATGAAACTGTTCTGAAACCAGTAGTTAAGTATGCAGCCGAAAGCCTATCCCTAAATGCTAATAAAGGACTCCTTGAAGAACTGGAGAAAAAAGAGCGCAAAATCGTCAGAGGTTTAATGGGATCAAATTACAAGAATGGTATCCACTATAAAAGATCCAACAAAGAAGTCTACAGTGAAATAGAGAAAATTTCAGAATCGATCCGTAACAGGCGGGCACGGTATTACGGTCATCTCAAACGAATGGACGGAAACAGGCTGACTAAACAGATTTTTCATTTCGTTGACTCCAAACCCAAAACCACAATGCCCTGGTTTATGAATACCAAAGACGACCTCAAAATACTGCATCTAAAACCCGACGACGCCTTCAATAGAGATCTCTTCCGCAAAAAGATACTGACTAATGGGCTAACCCGAGACGAGACATCGAACCCGAAAAGAAGACAAGGTACCACCTGGACAGCGGAGCGCAAGATGGCCCACTCACAAAGAATGAGGGAATTCTGGGCTCAGAGGAAGGCGAAACAAATTGCCAAGTGTAGCAAGACTTAACGTGGTCCTAGATGGCCTCAACGAATTATATATATAATACAATCACCAGCCTGCCAACGTGCTTGAAAATGAGCGTTATAAGATGTATTGGGATAGACCTATTTTAACCGACCAGAAAATCTTGGCCAATCGACCTGATATTGTCTATCTCAATAAAAGACTACTTGATAGACGTTGCTGTCCCACTTGGCCAAAATATGCAAACTACTTAAGCTAAAAAGACAAACAAGTACGCACCGTTGGCGGAAGAAGTACGAAAACTATGGGGACTAAAATGCGTGAGGATTTTGCCAGTGGTGATCTCTTCCACGGGAGTTGTTCCAAAGACGTTGGCAATAGCTTTGGAGGAACTGAAAAGGAAACACCTGATTGCCAGAATACAGAAGGTAGTGCTGCTGGATACGTACCATATTGTAGGTTATTTTTAACTCAGTAATAGGTTTACAGGATACTTGATTATGATGATGATGATGATGATAATTGTTGTTTTAAGGGGCCTAACATCTAGGTTATCGGCCCCTGAACTTGATTATCAAATCCGTTCCTGTAAACTGAGTCGTACCATAATTATGAGAAATTAAAGATAATAATAATAATAATAGTAATATTAACAATAGTATAAAGCTTAGAACGAAATTTAAAAGAAGACACTGAAATGGCAGGCCTAAATATTTAAACTGTCACATAAATGGCTTCTAAATAGGTACCGTAAATTGATTTGATCCTTTGATTGGCAAAACACCTGAATGTAAACACAGCTATTTTGGAAGTCCTACAGAGTTTAAGAATTTAACCACAAGATATGGGGTTGTTCTTCGAGCACCAATTAACAGCTCTATCTGATAAATAATTGGGGTCTATTGTAAATTTCTTTGAAGTAATGGAAGAGGCTTGGCTCATAAATAGCTCAGTCTATTTAGAAAAACAAACTAACCACTGTATATATTTATTTTTATCCGAAATACAAATACAACAGATGCCTGAACACACAATCGTTTGTTTGTGGTACATTATTACACTTGCTGTCATCCAGTACTGGTCACACTTTGTGCCATTAAAAATCCTATCCTATTGGGTGTTAATGCGATAAGCTCATTGCTGTTTTAAAAGTATTAAAGTGTATTTTAGGACTAAAGCAAGCAAGCTATGTTAAGTACGGGATGGGTATAGACGGATTGGAAAAGAATCTGGGTTTACTGCATCCATCACACTAAAACCGACCAGTACATTAACAACTAGCATGAAATTTCCAATCTATTATTTAAGCGTAATGCATGCAAATAAATACAATTCGGGCTTTGTGGAACACTCGAATGCACATCACAGAAAATAAAGTAAAACGTTGGAATTACAACAAATCGTGGTGTTTACATATAAATGACACAGATAGGACTCTTTTATGGAAAATGAATAAGCTTTGCTGTGGAAGATTGCAAAATCGATTTGCTGGCCGCCAGTCATGAACGATATAACGGGTTAATCTTGTTTGTTTTATGTAGATTGCATGCTCATAATCATGTAGAAGTTTTAGATTTGATATCAATATTACTCTTTATAGTTAGATTCATATTCATGGAGCTTCTATATAGAGCTGAAGCAGGAAATTAAGCTCTACCGCAAAGTGAAACATATGAATGTTTTACAACCTACGTTGATATTGGCCGTAAAGATGTCCACGAATGGAATTTGCATAACGGAGCTTTTCTGCAAATCCTGTATAAATGGTATGGAAATAAATGAGAATTTTCACGTAAATAAGACCTTATGAGTCGCTTGGTTGTTGTTGTTGTTGTTGTTGTTGTTCTTGTTGTTGATTCATTGTAGGAGCTTAGGGAGCCATTGCCATCTGCTCCGTGGTCTCGAGTGTAGGCCTGTGTGAGTTGTGTGATAGCTTTCCTGAATGTGCATGTGTTCGAGTCTTTTTAACATATTTTAACCTTGGTCTACCCCTACAGTTCTTGTCCTTGACCCTTCATTCCATAACTAAGTTTGTTATTCTTGGGTGTCTTAGTACGTGTCATACCAACCTATCTGTTTTCTTCATTAACAGTCGACCGAAACATCTCACCTCTCCCACTCGTCTTAACGCCTCTTCATTTGTTACTGTATCTACCCATCTGACCGTCATAATTATTTCCCGGTCAATGCATGTGAGATTTTCGAAGTGAAATGCCATGTCCTGTGGTTCGGATTCCACGTAAAATGGAGGTCCTGTGGCTCATGATCTAGAGATTAACAGTCACGTTAAACGACAAGCTTCTTGCTTCTTCATTCTCCTGTAACACCACATTTTAAATGCTTCTATTTTCCTCTTTGCTGCTGCGCGAACAGTCCAAGTTTCACTTCCATAGAGCGCCACGCTCCAGACAAAGGGTTAAAAAAAAAACTTCCTAATACTTAAATCTATATTCGATGTCAACAGATTCCTTTACTGTAGAAATGCTTTCCTTGTTTAAGCCAACCTAGTGTACTTTTTATACACCGTACTCTTTGCTTCGTCCTTCAATTACACTGAATTTAATTTCAAAGAAAATTGATAAATGGATCAAGTCAGCTTAAATCTGTTTGTCAGTGTATAGTACACCTCACCAGGGAGGTTAATGTTTGCAGAGAGTTCAGTTCTCATAGTACATTGATTCATAAGACCCTTGCAGTTGCTTTATCAGCAATTCAAATGCTCACAACTTGTTTCTGATGGCTTCACATAGCAAGACTGCAATAAGAAGACGATGTGATACAACTAAATCAGTGTTATTTCATCCCTCACCACCCTAACCAAACAATTATGTGAAGGGTTACATCTTCATAATGTCGATTATTCAGGTCCGTATTGACGTAACTATTACTTTGAAAGAATAATGGATTTTCCGCCTTCAATACTGTTTATTTCTATTACTTACAGGGACTAGTTTCGGGGGTAAATATTCCCCCATCCTCAGCCTGTCCAACAAAACTACACAATGGAAAAACTTTCCATGTACAAGTTCATACAAAATACATGAAGAACAAAGAATAAAGAAATATTATTTACAGTCCCGCTCGACGCTCCAAAGAAGATACTTCTGATGCGCCTAGGCCTTAGTGATGCAATAAAAGTATCTTCTTTGGAGCGTCGAGCGGGACTGTAAATAATATTTCTTTATTCTTTGTTCTTCATGTATTTTGTATGAACTTGTACATGGAAAGTTTTTCCATTGTGTAGTTTTGTTGGACTGGCTGAGGAAGGGGGAATATTTACCCCCGAAACTAGTCCCTGTAAATAATAGAAATAAACAGTATTGAAGGCGGAAAATCCATTATTCTTTCAAAGTTAGGGTTACATCTTTGTTTTAAGTTCTTGGCTGGCTTGATCTTTATATCGCCTTCCCTCAAGGAGAGAAGTGTAGGCTATCTATTTATATATAGGGACCGGATTTTTCGAAAAGCATATGTGCATAATATGCAAATACATATATTCTGGGTTTATTGGCTTTATTGCATATTCTGAACATAACAGCATATTTTAGCATATAGGCCTACATTTGAAATTAGACCTAAGTATAATTTAAAACGTCTTGAACAAACTTGGTTTAGCCTGCGTGTTGGACATCCCTTGTAAGAAACTTTCTAAGCAACAGATAACGAGATAACAGTGTTTTAAGACTGACTATTTGAAGAAGGGAATGGAGTGGGACAATCTTTTCACCATCCCGGCAGCCGGTTAGTTTTGTGAGGAGTTTCTTCAGTTAAGGTGTTACTTTATTCTTAGTCTGCATATCCTTTGGCCAAAATGCCTAGAGAAGAGTAGCAGAAAATATTTTCAGTGGATGTCAGGTAATAGTGATTACTCAACTGTTGGCCTTGTCGTCTATTGTCAAGTACGCTCTAAGAAAGTGAAATGTGAAAAGAAATTTCAACTTGAAAAAAACATGCAAAAACGACTGCACATATTACGACAAAGGAGGGAAAGAAGAGTGGATAAGATTGGCTTATTGTTAAGTGCATATTTTTCAAATTTTAACGCATATTTTCTACATTTTGGTGCATAATTGCATGCTCATTTTAATCGTTTTTAGTGCATAAATGTTCGGTCCTTATTTATATAATGTAGGGCTCAAACATTTAATCGATTATTTTCAGCTATCGAATAATAGATTAATAGAGCAGAAAAATCGATTAATTGCTAACGATTAATCAATTGAGCGTTTAATCGATTAATCGGTTAGTCAAATAATTAACTCTATTGTCGATTAATCGATGTACCTCGATCAATTCACTACGCTCTCGCAGAAGCAAAATAGACATTTAATTAATTAAAATATACAGGGTCTTTCATATAAAGTAAGAACGGCGAGCGGCAGTTTTGTTATTCGTTGCTGTGGTGGCCTTGGCCGAGCTTTTGGCGCGCCATGGCCCCCTGGTGTACTGTTGAAAGCGCGCGCGTAGTACATACGAGGGTGAAAATCATTCAGTGCTGGTTTAGACTAAACGGCATATGATCCAAAATTTCACACTTCAATTATTTGTAAAAGTCTATCGTAACGTTGGTACAGTGCGGTCGTGAATGATTTTCACCTTTTTCGAGAATTGAAGGTATGGTTGGGCGGCAACTCCCCGCCAGAAAGGAAACACTTCAGGAGACTGTCCAGACGTACCCACTTCAGTGGCGGCAGATTATTTTGCCGAGGGCTTTGGAAAGCTGGTGTATCGATACGACAACTGTTTCAATCGTTTTGGCGATTATGTTGAGACATACGAATAAAACAAGCAAACATTAAGTAGTAATATCAGTTTGGTAGGTCAATCTGTTATTTTTATACAGTCCATCGAAAAAAAAAACAGTCCTCGTATGTACTTCAATAAATAGTACAAACGGGGGCCATGGCGCGCCACAAGCTCGGCCAAGGCCACCGCAGCAGCGAATAACAAAACTGCCGCTTACCGTTCTTACTTTATATGAAAGACCCAGTATTGTATCACATATTTTCAAATAATGTACCTTCTTTATGAAAACTATGCCAAAACATGTTAAACAAAAATGTTCCTGTTCTGAATTGTTAACATTGAACAAGAATTCAAAATTCTTCGTTTTCTTTATTCGAACCTCCTTCCAATTTGATTGATGTTTGTACTTCCACTGTCACTGATCTTATTTGGTTATTGTTAACATAAACAAGGAAGGACACTTGGTAGACTATATTTAGGCAAACATTAACTTTTATAGATTTCTATACATAATCCGAGATTTAGCATAACTCAACTTAAGTGATGACCTCTCATTTAAACGTATTTTTTCATCTCGTGTCTACTGGTTGGTTGGTTGTGTTACAGAGTTTATAGGTTAAGAAAATGGCGCTTGCTGGGAGTGCTGTGCATTGTCCTAATAGATCTCTATGCAATTTGGTAGGAGGAGGCCATGCTCATTTGAGTGGCATATCTGTGAATATTTTAGCCTATTTTCAATTTTGAAAAAATAGGCTTATGAGATCACCTTTTGTCCGTGTGTGTGTGTGTGAGAGGAGTGTGTGTGTGTGTGTCCCTAATAAATTTTAAACGGCTGGAGCGATTTCAATGAAACTCGGTAAGTTCATAGCACTATTTCGGGCGACCCCGACCGTGCCCTTCAAATTTTGTTACGTCTCACCAATCCAACATGGCGGCTGTGCGAAATTTTTCACCAGCATTCAATATCTCCGAAACTATTACCGATATCACCCTGGGAATTATTGCGGGGATAAAGAGAACTACTAGAAGTTCACTTATGTGACTTTTGAAAAACTGGTAACTACAAAACCAACATGGCGGCCACGCGAATTTGCGACTTTTAAATAGACGTTTCTCGCGATTTAACCAACCAAACGCAATAAAACTTGGTACAGTATATGTTTATACACATTGTAATGTACCGACATCTAACTTCGTTCAATTGTTTACATAACCACAAGATGGCGGATGTGCGAAATATTTCACGGGCATTCCATATCTCTGAAACTATTAGCGGTATCATCCTGAAATTTTGTACGGAGATAAAGGGCAATACTGGAAGTTCATCTATAAGACTTTCAAAAACCGGTTAACTAGAAAACGAACATGGCGGCCAAGCGAATTTGAATATTTTAAATAGACCTTTCTCGCGATTTAATGTTCCAAAAGCAATGAAATCTGGTACAGGAAATGTTTATACACACTGTAATGTACTGGTATCTAATTTAGTTCAATTGTTTACATAACCTCAAGATGGTGGCTGTGCGAAATTATAAAATCTCCTTGTTACTTCTTGTGTCCTAATCATGCGATGGAAGTTTGAATGCTGCACGCACACAATAATCTTCATGTAACAGTACATTACTCTAGGACCTACATATAAAAATCCAACATGGCGACCATCCGAAATATTTAGTCGATTCTCAATATCTACGAATCTATTACAGCAATCAAACTGAAATTCTGTATGTTGATTGTGGCAGTTAACATAAGTAGGATGTATGAAAAAAGGCTGTATATTTCTTCACGGAACTACTTGTTTATATTTTTGATGTTCTTTTTATGATGGTGTGTTGTTTTTTATAAATTCTATGACTTACTGTCGACCAAAATATTATGTGTACTCGAGTTTGAAGGTTGTTTGTGAAGTAACCAATAGACCTACATAAAATCCAATAATATCATCATTTTTGTCGTTCTATTTTACGTTAGTTCATGTAGGTTTGCAATTTTTAACTTATATTTTAATATTATTTATCGCAGTTGGAACACAAAATGTGCCCGTTTTTAAGCGTGTTTTAACCATGCGGCACATTTAAGAATTATTATCTCACAAACCCGTCATCAAATCGAATCCAAATTTTAACACAATATACATTGGAATGTTGTAAAACTGGTTTATTAATTTTAAAATTTTGTCTGTCATAGAAACAAAGTTGTTATCATTTGTGTAAGGTAACTTTTTCTCGGCTCGGGGTGGTTTGAAAATGTAGTTCTTGGTTGCGTTGTAATCCTTATACATCAAATACATGAAATACGTAAATTAATTCACTTATTTTGTATCGGTTTGTATTTGTACGGGAAATTAAGACATGGTTCACCAGTTAGCCGCTCCGGTGAAAGCTGTATAGCGTTGCCAAGATGGGCTCCATCACGCGTCAAGGCGCGTCTAGCTCGGAAGTGATGGGCTCCATATCAGCAACGCTGTAGCCTACATCGTTTCCCGGAGCGGCTAGCTGGTGAACCATGCCTTAATTCCCCGTACAAATACAAACCGATATAAAATAAGTGAATTAATTTACGTATTTCACAGTCATACAATATAACTTTTTGATGTATAAGGATTACATCGCAACCAAGAACTACATTTTCCAACGACCCCGAGCCGAGAAAATGTTACCTTACAATAATGATAACAACATTCGTTCTTGATCACACACAATTTTGAAATTAATAAACCAGTTATACAACATTCCAATGTATATTGTGTTAAAATTTGGATTCGATCTGATGACGGGTTTGTGAGATAATAATTCTTAAATGTGACGCATGGTTGAAACACGCTTAAAAACGGGCACTTTTTGTGTTTCAACTGCGATAAAAAGTATTAAAATATAAGTTAAAAATTCCAAACCTACATGAACTAACGTAAAATAGAACGACAAAAATGATGATGTTATTGGATTTTATGTAGGTCTATTGGTTACTTCACAAATAACCTTCAAACTCGAGTGCACATAATATTTTGGTCGACAGTAGTATGATAGAGTTATATCTGATTATTGGTTTTAGTTTGGAGTTGGAAAAAGGAAATGAGAGAGAATCTTTTTGTGTTAGGTATGAGTGTGTGGTTCTTGGCTCATGATAGAGAATTAGACAGGATATGATATGTGGAGTCTTATGTCTTAGTGTGAGTAACCATGATTATGATCAATTACTACAACTTAGTGTACTAACACGCACGGCCCCCATAACCACAAACCCGTAAGTACAGTTACAGTTGGTTCCTCAGTTTAGTGGCTGCGACAACGCGGTCATGTAGCCCCGTGTACTTTGGGTGTGTGTAGAATTTGTCTGATAACCGGTGTTAATTGTGATGGCTGTATTAGTGTGTGTTATCTGTTTTCAATTCAAGTGAGGACTGCATACATTGAATTTTTCCAAGTAGTTCCTACTTTTGCCGCCAAACGCCACCGTCATCGACTACTAGTTCATAACTTAATTACCAGATGCCACCGCAGTCGGCTCCTGGCGACGAACTTCGGAACCTAAGATCGTTTGTCGAATGTTTAACCTATATGTAATTTGTGGAAGGTTATTTAACATGCCATACTGTAAATCTATGACATGGGACCGCCGGCTTTACTTCCCCTCCGAAGGAAGGCATACTGAGGGATTTTTAACGCTCTTAAAATCCTAATCAATTAACCGAATTTCCGGTTGGCCGATTAACTTATTCGGTTAGTTAATTAATCGATGGAATGGTCAGTAGATTATTCCATCGTTCGTTTTCGATTAATTTCAAAACCGAACATCGCTTTTTACCATGCCACGTCCACGGTGCTTTCCTTATGTTTAAGTAACATCTCTTTCATCTCTTTGTTATAAACACGAGAGTGAAACACAAGTTCAGTGATCTTGCTTGTATGGCCTTGACTTCGTGACGCATAACTTCATGCAACAACTATCCAAGCTTGTGTACTATACAATCAGGTCCACTAATCTCTACTTGTACGTATAAAACAAATTCCCCGATTCTTGGATGTCACGGGTAATCTTGAGGACCACTGGATGGATTTTGATGCGGTTTTCACCATTCTGTAAAGTATATCTCGGGGAAGGTTTCTGTAGAAAATAATTAAATTATGAACAAAGGAAGCCAAGCAGTAACGATTTCAGTGAACAATTCAAAAAAAAACCTGGCGTACGTGCGCTTTCTAAGCTTACGCTGGGCAAACCGTTAAAAATATCAATATACTATGAGTGTAAGAATTGTTCAGCATGTAAAGTTTTACAAAAAAGTCCTGGAGAGCAGATCTCTATCTTCAATACATCACCCATTAGAAGTGTTTTTACGTTTTCATTTCTTCCAACAATCTCCATTCAATTACTGAAGCGACAGTTTTCGAGCTAGCTAGGGGCGAGCCTATTACCCCAGTTACAGCCTAACTAGCGGCCGAGCCTATTACCCCAGATACAGCCAGCAGCAAACTATCGAGTCGTATTGAGTTAAGACTTCAGAGAAGAGTGGTTGTGTTTGGAGTTTCCTTGGAAGTGCAACTCGGCTTTTCTTCATTTCGTCTGTGAACTTTCCGTTCCGCAAAATACACAGACAAGTTAAGATTGGACGAAAGGGGGATTTGTGTTTCATGCACCTCGCCATTCTTAAATTACGTCTGACAAGAATTTGTTGCAAATGCATCTCCATGATAATATAATTAATAGTCCAGTCAGCGATTTTAACCCATCATGCCGAGACGTAAAACGGATATAGGTCGTAGTTCATTGACATCGAAAAAAAAAAGCGCTTATCACGTAATGCATTCATAACTGTTCTCGGGCGAAGCCGGGGCGGGTTGCTAGTCATTCAGTAAAACCATTCATTATATTCTTTCACATACGAGCAAAACGCAACGAACCATTAAAGACTCTCGAACCTACTGAATGCCCTCGTCGCTTATTTTTTACAGCATTTAGACCTATAATCAATGTACTTGCTTCTTTCTTGATTAAATAAACTTTGTCCCGGTTTGGTTTTGCCACCGTTTCGCTCCGGTGTGCAGCGGGGCTTATTAGTTCCATTGTTGACCTGAATGCCCGCCCCTTGCCGTTTTACGGCGAAGGGAATGAAATAACTCCAGAAAAATAAACCCTGTCATGTAGGCCTACTAGTCAGAGTTTTGATGTGGCTATCATACCAACTGATGAGACCAGTGCTGCATCAGGGAGAAACGTTTGCAAACAGATGCTAGCTGACCGGATCTTTTTTCAATGTTTTTCGAAATTTGGTGCAGTACCATTATACTCAATCGGAGTTTCCTGGCTTCTACGAGAAACAGTTTAATTCAAGTTTTCCTCAATGAGCCAGTGCTGCAGTACAGTACTGGCCCTTGTATTACTACCTTTCACAACATCCACAGGCACTTGCAGTGCCCCGAATCGTCAGCGTAACTACTGTCGACCAAAATAGTATGTGCACTCGAGTTTGAAGTTTGTTTGTGAAGTAACCAATAGGCCTACATAAAATCCAATAACATCATCATTTTTGTCGTTCTAATTTACGTTAATTCACGTAAGTTTGGCATTATTTTTTTTTTATCGCAGTTGGAACACAAACGTCCTCTTTATTGAGCGTGCTTCGATCATGCGCCAACTTAGAATTAGTTTCTCAAAAACCCGTCATCAGATCGAATCCAAATTTTAACACAGTAGGCCTATACTGTACATTGGAATGTTTTATAATTAGTAGGGTTTGCTTCAGGATGGGGGGGGAGCTGAGTCAAAATTACATTGAGGAAGGGGTTAAGTGCTCAGACATAACGATACATAGGCTAATAAACGAAAGGTAATATACGGCCCCGAAGTTTTTAAACTTTCTATTTATATTTATTTTCAATTTTTATTTCATTAGCATTTGATATATTGTAGCTGCACTTAACAATATGCAAATGCTCGAAAATTAACAACTTTGTTGATATCTCTCTCTATATAAAAATGAAAGTTTGTCTGTTTTTTCAATTTCTACGGAAACTTGCGTTATTTACGCGTTTCGGACTGTTTTATGACGGATGCGCGCGAAAATAAAATTTTTGTCTTTCTGTCTGTATGTATGTCTGTCTGTGAACAAAGTGGTTGTTCCCTTATAACTCGAGAACGGCTGGGTGGATCAACGTAAAATTTGGTACAGATATCCTTCAGAGGCACGACACTAATCATTGATGTAACTCTTCTCTGTACCTCTCATAAAAGGGGGCCTACCCCTTACAATACTTGCTGAAATAGGCGTAGAAGGGCGATACAAAGCTCATTTTCGGCCCCTCAATGTAAGAAGCGAGACTCGGGGACCACATTTTAAGGCCCTAAAACCAACAGTTTTTGAAATATTTCCAGAAAACTAATGTCATTTAATACAATAACGAAATAATGCAAGCCGGTAACCATGGCAACGGAATCTCACAGGTCCATATATTGCTGTAAGACGCAATGCAATTACATTTATTACATCACTGAGATAGATTGCAAACGGCTATAAGGTTATAACGGAAACAAATTAAGCTGTAAAATTCATCAATGTCATATAATGCGCTTAAGGGGGTCAAGGGGTACTCTAGATTTTTTTCACGCGATTTACACGTGCGGGTGTGGTATGGAAGGTCTATTATATCCCTATCCCTATATTGTTATATTATTATTATCATCATTATTAGACCTATTATTATACAACGGCCTACAACGACGAGACAAAGCTTATTTTCAGCCCCTTGGTGTCAGAAACAAAACTCGGTGCCCCTAAATAGCCTTAAAGGGTCCCCGAAAACTACATTTTAAGGCTCTAAAACCAACAGTTTCTTAGATATTCCCAGAAAACTAATTTCATTTAATAAACTGATGAAGGAATGCAAGCCAGTAACCATGACAACAGTATCTCAAAAGGTGACATCCAACTTTCCATCTATTTTTGCAAGAAGTAAAGCCACTCCATTTATTAAATTTCTGTGAATGTTTGCAAATGGCTACAAAGTTATTACGGAATCAACTAAAACTGTAAAATTCATTAATGCGCTTAAGGGGGTCAAGGGGTACCCTAGATTTTTTCACATGACTTAAATGTGCGTTGTGTCGTACAGAAGGTCTATTGTATCTCCAAACAGAAACATTATTTTCAAAAATTCCTGAATTGAATTTTTTTTCTTTTAGGAATTTGGGCCATTCGAGGCTAAAAACCTGAATTTTCATGCTCCACAAGCCTTTATAATTTATTAAAGGGGCCTTCCTCTGGATGGGGACTTGACATAACAGTGAGGGTCAGTTTTTATGTGACTTGTATTGCGTTTCGTCTACGAGGTTTTCAATTTTATTTTCACGTCAGGAAGTACACGTTAGGTAAATTTAGTTTCAGAGCATATTTTAACTAATCATTTTTCTTTGTCGACAAACAGGTTCCCTTGCAACAGTAGCTCAATTGATTACGTCTGGTTATTAATACCGAAGACCGTTCGAAGAATGGGTACTTCTGCTAGTTTAATTATAAATTCCATTTTTTTCGCGAAATAATGTGGCTCTTTATATTCCTCGACATTATATAAATATTAATAAACTACAGTTTCCAACTAAAGTTTTACTTAAAACAGAGAAAAAACCTAACACAATAATATTCACTTTCCAAAATGGCACTTACACTCGGACACCAACTAACAAGTGGTATATTTTTTGGAAAGAGGTCATGAAAGACAGTGCTACACCCATCTCACTGCCTCTGGTTAGCTGAACAGTTGACCATGTTGCTGATTCAGTAAGTGTAAATTTATTTATTTATTTATTTATTTATTTATTTATCGTATGTCTTTTAGTGCCGGGAGTGTCCGAGGACATGTTCGCTCGCCAGAGTCTGTAGCTGCTTCCAGCGGACACCCTTAGGGTGAGCTACAAGTTCCATTCAATTTCAAGTAGTTCCAACTTTTGCTACCCGATATCAATGATACCTAGTGGTGAACATTGGAACTTTGATAGAGCATTCTGATGAAATCTAACCTAACAATTTAGCTTCACACGTAAGTTTAGTCTGTGGAAGGATCTTTTACATGCCATAAATCTATGACATGGAACCGCCGGCTTTACTTCCCCTCCGAAGGAAGGCATACTGAAGGATTTTTAACGCTCCTAAAAATCCGACGACTTCGGTCGGGTTTGAACCTGCTATCTTGGGCACAGCAGTTTAGCATGCTACCAACTACGCTACCGAGCCGCTAGTAAGTGTAAACTCATGGAAACAATACATATTATACAAGTGCAAAGAAATGCTTTCAAACACAATCCAATCATTCGTCATCAATCCGAAGATTGATTTTATTCAAAATTAACAACTTTTTGTAATTTCATATTTTCTTTACTAGGCACTGGGAGGGGTGCGGGAGGGGGTTGATCTCCGTAGTTACGACACCACTGCCCCGAATGCATTGCTCAGGATCACCCATACTTTAGGTGTATCCATATAACCACAGCCCGAACTGAGATTGAGATATTGGCGGAAAGCTTGTGTGGAATCTGTCATTGTGATGGCTGTAGTAGTGTGTGTGTTTTTAATTGATGATAGAATTTGGAAGGAGGCAGCAGTTGTCGTAAGTTAGAAACGATCCCGGCATTTGCCTGAAGTTGAAGTAGGAAACTACAGAAAACGTGAGGTGGTAATCGAACCCATTCCTTCTCAGTTTTGCCTCACGAGATTGAGAGTACCCCATTTCAATCCTCAGACCACAATTAAATTGCTTGGCAGAGCTGGGTATAGAACCAGGATATCTGGGTCCGGAGTGTCATTACGTACCCCGAGACCACAGAAGACGGCTCAAACACACACCCAAATGTACGGCACATATGGCCACGACGTAGCAAATCCATAATTAGAACCGCAACAAAATCTTCTACAATAAGTTAGAAAAATTAGTTAGAATGATTCTCTTTGGGAAGTGCTAACTCTTCATTACAATAAGTGCACAGAATTTGTAAACTAAATAGACATTGATTGTAGTCTACAGTTAACAGAGAGAACATTCATTACCAAACGGAAAATATTTAAGCTACTTTAAAGAAAACTCCTTGTCAAAGAACACGTCTCTGACACGGGCTATTAGAGAGAAAAGGAAATAAAAAGTGGAACTGTAAATCGGCAAGTCACAAAATACGTTAAAGGAATAGAAACATGAAATGATTGAGTAAGAAGCTTTGATCTTCTTAAACAGGCTCGTCTGCTCAAAGGGTAAATGAATTCTTTGCCTTTGTTCCTTCCTTACTTTTATAGCTTGGGAAATGGTTTCAGCATATCAACGAATAGGTGCTGACTAACTTGCGGCGCAGGAAAAAGAACTTGTTCATCTTACACTCAGTGTAATGCCTTCATGCATATTTTTATTTCACCTAGCAGTGCAGATAACGTTTTGAATCACACTCCAAGACTGACAGTGATTTCTCATAGTGACCAGTCCATATCTTGTAACAGTAGGCTACATAATATTATGAACTCTTGTACGTTCTAGTATTTGATTATTATAATTGTTTAACGATTAGCCTGTTTCATGTCATTGTAATATTGTTTTTAGTCAATATGATCGCGGGTTCAAACCCGGCCGAAGTCATCGGATTTTTTAAAGAACGTTAAAAATCCCTCAGTATGCCTTCCTTCGGAGGGGAAGTAAAGCAGATGGCATGTAAAAGAACCTTCCAGTAACTACAATTATGTGAAGCTAAATTTGTAGGTTAGATTCGATTAACGCTATTTTAAGTTCCAACGTTCGCTACCAGGTACTGGTTGTGGTGGCATCTGGTAGCCAAGTTCACAGCTAGGTGTCGTTGACGGTAGCATTTGTTAGTAAAAGTAGGAGCTACTTGAAATTGATCGTCTTCGGTCCTTACCTGAATTACAGATAACACACACTAATACAGCCATCACAATTAACACCGGTTATCAGACAGATTCTACACACACCCAAAGTGCAAGGGGCTACATGACCGCATTGTCGCAGCTCCTAAACTGAGGAACCAACCAGCCTGTTTCATGTCAGTGTAATATTATTTTTGATGTGTAACATCTTTCCGCTCGGTTGCTGGATAGTTTTGTGGGAGTGATTTTGAAAATTGGGGACGGAAGTGAATCGGGCGGAAGTGGATCGAACGGAAGTGGATCGGACGGAAGTGAAGACGCACTGCCAGAAAAATGGGACGGAAGTGGATCGAACGGAAGTGGTTCGGACGTTAGTGAAGACGCACTGCCAGCTGGATGTACAATTGAAAATGTGTGTATTGGAAACAAGGCAGTGTGTGCTCTGTAGCGCGAGAATGTTATGGCAATACAGTAGGCAGTGCATTTAGCAGGCACTGGTTTGACGAGCACAGTGGCAAATGTTTCACCGACTTTCATTTGTCATTGAGCAGTTTATGAAGCTTCACGTTCAAGGTTGAATATCACATGGGGTAGGACAAAGACGACAAATGACATTTAAGTAAGCGCATTATTGTCAAGCTGTGGGTGAGTAGTCAAATATTAAATGCATAACAGAATGTGAGTGGAATAAAAGCTGTATTTTCATCATATGTGAGACTAGGTCATTTCATGATTGTAGGAAGCCATGTTTTGATTGTTTACGACAACTGTATGAGAGCCTTGAGAATAATGAATGTTATAGTTACTGAGGAATGTGCTCACAGTATTTGAGAGTACTGTCGACGTTGTGTGTCACTTTGTTATTATTAAGGTTCGGATGTTAAGGAAAAGTCATATTTTTTTCCTGAGCTCATTTACCCGAAATCTGAAAAATAAGCTTGAATGACGGGTTCCTGACCACGTTTAAAGCAATTTGATTTTGCCTATAAATGCATATTTCGGCCATTTTTATTGTTTTTGGTAATATTTGGTCATATTGTAGTGATATAAGGTCATATTCGGTTATAATTTCAGCATTTTTGTTTAAATTGAGGCGTCGCTAACAAGGTACTGTACGTGTTATCTGTGTCGAGTTTCAAACACAGGATTTCTGAATAGTGTAGTAGATATATTTTTCTTTCTTTTCCCGGAACAGCCAGATAGTAGGTTTAGAAGACCTGATTCCAAGAAGGCGCTCCTCTACGGACGCCTTTTAGCACATCTTTCTGGACAAGTTAGATTGCACGCTGTACGCATGAGGTCACGGAACATGACGATAGTGTGCTTCCGCCTTTCAATAGGATGTCACCCCAGTAAATATATTTAGCTCAGTAGCAATTAGCAAACAAGGAAATGCCATGTTATATCTCGCCCAGTTCTTCCTTGCAGGGCCGAGTAAAAGGTTCCTTGTTCCTTCACTACCAACGGATTTCAACAGGTTGGTCACACGTATAGTACTGCAGTGAACTCGTTCATGCCGAAAGTGAAGTGTAGTGAAGCTGTAAAGTTCAGAAAGTATGTGAAAGAGTTCGGTGAAGAGACTTCAGTACTGTACTGACGGAACAATTCCTTTAAATGTGTCTGGTGTATTATCGCTGATCATGTTTTGGCACTTAAGACGATTACTGTATGTTAGAGATATCCCAAAAATTCATGTCATATTTCATAGTTTTTAAAGTCATATTTTATAGTTTTTAGGGCATATTTGCGTGCATATTTTGTACTTCTTTAGGTCTTAAACTTCCGAACCCTAGTTATTATGAATTATTAATGTAAAAGGAAGGAAGGAAGCTTTTAGTTTTGCGTGTCCGTTAATCTCACGATCATGATCCCCGGTACCTCCCTTTTATGTGGAATGCGAACCACAGGACATGGCATTTCAATTCGAAAATCTCACATGTATTGACCGGGAATCAAACCCGGTCTACTTTGGTGAGGGACTAACAGCTTCACCGCTGCGCCACAAATGTGACAGTAGCATATCTCCAATTCAATCTATACATTCATCATAGTAGCCTACCAGTATGAAAATGGAGTGTAATTTAACATTTTAAGAATGTCCAAGCTGTGTAGTATACGAGTAGGATAACATGTCAGATGTTACACATTATATGCGACTACTGTAAGGCTCGTATCTTTTTTATTAGCCTACTTTCGATTTTTGCAAAAAATGAAAGTAGACTTATGAGATCAACACAGGGCGAAAAAAAGTGTGTCTGTCTGTGTGTGTGTATGTGTGTGTGTGAGTCTGTGTGTGTGTGTGTCTGTGTGTGTGTGTGTGTGTGTGTGAGTGTGTGTACTCTGAATGTCTGTCCCCCCCTATCAATTCGAACACGGTGAATGCGAATTGAACGAAATTTGGTACAAAGGTAGCACTAGCAAAGGACACCTCAGTGTCATGTTTTATATCGCCGCCATCTTGACGGAAACGTAATGGCGGCCACACAAATGTTCAAAGCTTAAATCAAATTACGACTAACGTAATCATCCGATCTCTACCAAATTTTGCAACGACATACGTTTATGGGGGGAGCATCCTTTGACCAAACCAATAGGTCATCAGCGTAATAGTTTGCGTATGGCGGCCATCTTTGTGTGAAAATCGATTCCCCCTATTAATTCGAACACGGTGCAACCGAATGGAACGAAATTTGGTACAGAGGTAGTACTAACAAAAGGCACCTCAGTGTCATGTTTTATATCGCCGCCATCTTGACGGAAACGTAATGGCGGCCACACAAATGTTCAAAGCTTAAATCAAATTACGATTAACCTAATCAGCCGATCTCTACCAAATTTTGCAACATCATACCTTTATGGGGGGAGCATCCTTTGACCAAACCAATAGGTCATCAGCGTAATAGTTTGCGGATGGCGGCCATCTTTGTGTGAAAATCGATTCCCCCTATTAATTCGAACACGGTGCAACCGAATGGAACGAAATTTGGTACGGAGGTAGTACTAACAAAAGGCACCTCAGTGTCATGTTTTATATCGCCGCCATCTTGACGGAAACGTAATGGCGGCCACACAAATGTTCAAAGCTTAAATCAAATTACGATTAACCTAATCATCCGATCTCTACCAAATTTTGCAACTACATACCTTTATGGAGGGAGCATCCTTTGACCAATCTAATAGGTCATTCACCTGATAGTTTGCGGATGGCGGCCATCTTTATGTCAAAATTGATTCCCCCTATTAATTCGAACACGGTGGAACCGAATGGAACGAAATTTGGTACAGAGGTAGCACTAGCAAAGGGCACCTCAGTATCATGTTTTATATCGCCGCCATCTTGACTGAAACGTAATGGCGGCCACACGAATGTTCAAAGCTTAAATCAAATTACGATTAACCTTATCATCCGATCTCTACCAAATTTTGCAACTACATACCTTTATGGAGGGAGCATCCTTTGACCAATCTAATAGGTCATTCACCTAATAGTTTGCGGATGGAGGCCATCTTTATGTCAAAATTGATTCCCCCTATTAATTCGAACACGGTGGAACCGAATGGAACGACATTTGGTACAGAGGTAGTACTAGCAAAGGGCACCTCAGTGTCATGTTTTATATCGCCGCCATCTTGACTGAAACGTAATGGCGGCCACACGAATGTTCAAAGCTTAAATCAAATTACGATTAACCTAATCATCCGATCTCTACCAAATTTTGCAACTACATACCTTTATGGAGGGAGCATCCTTTGACCAATCTAATAGGTCATTCGCCTAATAGTTTGCGGATGGCGGCCATCTTTGTGTCAGAATCGATTCCCCCTATTAATTCAAACACGCTGAAACCAAATGGAACGAAATTTGGTATAGAGGTAGCACTAGCAAAGGGCACCTCAGTGTCATGTTTTATATCACCGCTATCTTGATGGAAACGTAATCGCGGCCACCCAAATGTTAAAAGCTAAAATGTAATTACGACCAACCTAATAATCTAGTCTCTACCTAATTTTGCAACACCATATCTTTATGTGGGAAACATATTCTGACCAAACTGCAAGAACATCAGCCCAATAGTTTGCAGATGGTGGCCAAGTATGTGTGCAAATCGATTCCCCCTATCAATTCAAACACGGTGAAACCGAATTGAACGAAATTTGGTACAGAGGTAGCACTAGCAAAGGGCACCTCATATTCATGTTTAATATCCCTATAGCACGTTGTATTTCAACAAGCTCCTACAACCAACATTCAATCATACTCCTTGAAAAGGACAAAGAGTTATAACAATACCCATGCTTTTAGGAGAAAGTAGGCTATATGTTCTTTACTGAACATCTTGTTTAATTCAATCACTTGCACGGTAAAGACGCATACAATTCTACGGACATATAGCTCAAATGGACTACTCCCGACTGACCAAGAAAGTCTTCCTCAAAGTCAATGGAACCCGACAAACCAAAGTACGCTGGCTAGCAGACACCCAAAAGGACCTCAATGAAATCAACAGTGACTCACTAACAACGACACGGGCTGCATATGGACAGAAAGTAAATTCATACTCTATAAGTTTCCACCCAAGTTCCATATGGGACGGAATTTGAAATTCAAAGCTGCATGGACACAAAAAGAAGACAGGCACATAGCGAAAGGATGAGGAAGGTTTGCGAAGATAAGAAGAATAAGAAGACCAATGCTAACTATGGTTATACGTGCTCCTTAGAGGGCCAAATGCATATGATACGAATTATTTATTGTAAGTTATGTATTAAATATTGTGTAGCCTAGATATTCTTGCCAGACAACTATCTGGGTACCATTTGTCTTACAAACCCAGCAGTTTGTATAATACAACTTTCCCTTTGTCTGAAAGTGAACAGTCGGGAACAGTTATTATGGTAGATCTTTGTACTGGACGGCCATAGCAATGCGTGTTCTTTCTGAGATATATTTCCTTGTTTAGAATCTCTCAGTTGAAAGATCCTTTTTAGAATTTCTGTTCGCTTGACGTATTGTCGTTGTTTCATTTGAGGGCTTGGTCATCGTGGTCATTTAGCCTCACGTACTTACTTGTGCATGGAATTTTTGTCTGATAACCTATGTTATTGTGAAGGCTGTATTAGTGTGAACCCGGACTTCCAGGGCAAGCGTTGGAAGTGGTGAACAGTACAGTATATAGAACAGTGACCCTGTGGCTAAGCGAGACAAACGCTAGGAAGAGTTATTTATTAATTTAAGAGCTTTACGACATCATGGTCATATAACTTATCCCCGCGTACTTGGGTGTGTTCTTTTTTGGGGTAATTTTGGGCTAGGATTGGGTGCTCATTTTGTCACTTCATCACCTGAATTAAAATACTCACACTACTAGACCCTACTACTACTACTACTACTACTACTACTACTACTACTACTACTACTACTACTACAGAAACACAATAACACAGGTTATCAAAACAAATTCGTCCGCCTCGTTGCATAGTGGATAGCATTCTTGGTTGTCACCACGGAGGCCCTGGTTTGATTCTCGGCTCTGCCAAGAAATTTAATTCAGGTTTGAGGGCTGGAACGTGGTACACTCAGCCTCGAGAGGCAAAACTGAGATCAGGTGGGTTTGATTCCTACCTCAGCCATCATGGAAGTGGTTTTCCGAGGTTTCCCCATTTTTTTCTCCAGACAAATGCCAGGATGGTACCTAACTTGAGGCCACGGCTGCTTCCTACCCAAATCCTACTTCAATTACAAATACACACACTACAGTTGTAATACTAAGAGTTGAAGTCTGACAGTTCTTAGAGGGAGGTCCTTTTACTGCCTACCGGGGGGGGGGGGGGTTAAAGAGAGGTGGGGGTATGGTTGTCATGGAAACGGGGTGGGGCGACTGCGGTTGCCATGGAGATAAGCTCTCTGGCCAGCTCGTGTTGAGGAGGAGTTTGTAGGAGTTGCCAAACCTCGCACTTTTGAGTTAAAATCTTGTCACAAGCAGTTCAGTGTGAGTGTTATTCTATTTGTGTTTCTGTTTGGAGGCCGTCATTAAGTATCTAACGGTATTTTAAATACTAATTACGTAGGCCTACAATTATTGTATTGCAATATACACACATCAAAAAAAGTTTTGCATCACCTCGGTTCCAAGAGTTCCGGAACCGTTAAATACAAAGGGAATAGAGATCAACACAAACAACATTTCAGCTCGTTTTATTGCTCATGAGACCCACACATTGCATGTTGTACCATCATACAGCTAGACTTTCAGCATTTGTGATCCAGATTGCAGTACACACCACTACCTCTAATACCCAGTAGCACGTCCTCTTGCATTGATGCATGCCTGTATTCGCCGTGGCATACTATCCACAAGTTCATCAAGACACTGTTGGTCCAAATTGTCCCACTCCTCAACGACAATTCGGCGTAAATCTCTCAGAGTGGTTGGTGGGTCAAGACGTCCATAAACAGCCCTTTTCAACATATCCCAGGCATGTTCGATAGGGTTCATGTCTGGCGAACATGCTGGCCACTGTAGTCGAGCGATGTCGTTATCTTGAAGGAACGCATTCACAAGATGTGCACGATGAGGTCGAGAATTGTCGTCCATGAAGACAAATGCCTCTCCAATATTCTGCCGATATGGTTGCACTATGGGTCGGAGGATGTCATTCAGGTATCGTAAAGCCGTTTCGGAGCCTTCCATGACCACCAGTGGCGTACGTCGGCCCCACATAATGCCACCCCAAAACATCAGGGAACCACCACCTTGCTGCACTCGCTGGACAGTGTGTCTAAGACGTTCAGCCTGACCAGGGTGCCTCCAAACACGTCTCCGACGATTGTCTGGTTGAAGGCATATGCGACACTCATCGGTGAAAAGAACGTGATGCCAATTCCGTGGGGTCCATTCAGCATGTTGTTGGGCCCATCTGTACCGCGCTGCATGGTGTCGGGGTTGCAAAGCTGGACCTCGCCATGGACGTCGGGAGTGAAGTTGCGCATCATGCAGCCTATTGCGCACAGTTTGAGTTGAAACACGACGTCCTGTGGCTGAACGAAACGCATTATTCAACATGGTGGCATTGCTGTCAGGGTTCCTCCGAGCGGCAATCCGTAAGTAGCGGTCATCCACTACAGTAGTAGCCCTTGGGCGGCCTGAGCGAGGCCTGTCATCGACAGTTCCTGTATCTCTGTACCTCCTCCATGTCCGAACAACATCGCTTTGGTTCACTCTGAGACGCCTGGAAACTTCCCTTGTTGAGAGCCCTTCTTGACACAAAGTAACAATGCGGACGCGATCGAACTGCGGTATTGACCTTCTAGGCATGGTAGAACTACAGACAACATGAGCAGCGTACCTTCGTCCTGGTGGAATGACTGGAACTGATCGGCTGTCGTACCCCCTCCGTCTAATAGGCCCTGCTCATGCATGGTTGTTTACATCTTTGAGCAGTTTTAGTGACATCTATGAACAGTCAAAGGGACTGTATCTTGGATACAATATACACAGTCAACGTCTATATGCCGGAGATCTGGGAACCGAGGTGATGAAAAACTTTTTTTGATGTGTGTATATATTTCTAGCATTATGAATACTCCTCGAGGGAGAGGGAGGCTCAGAACTCGTCCACCTCATGAAAAAAATACCGCCGGCCATGGTGTGACAATTCATCACCAAGGAAGAGAAATGATATGTGCCGTAAGGGAATTCTTTGAAGAGGAGGCTAAGAGTTTTTCGGAAAGGAATGTTCCTTTAATTCCATTCCAGAGAGTTCAAGAACGCACTGCGAAAGCTCTTAGAGTTAGTAAAAGTACTGTGACAAGAGTTACGATGGAGAAATATAACAACTCAGAAGAGGGTTCATCTAAACTGTCCACGCCTGGAAAGAAGCGGCCTAGAACCTCCAGAATTACAAATCTGGATCCGTTTAAAGACGATGCTATTCGCCGGCACATTCTTACTACACCAGGAGGGAACATCCAACAATTCAAAAACTATTATTTACACTTCCGCACGACTTATTTAAAGGCAGTTACTCTTCCTTACTGAAAGTGGTTCATAACCTTGGTTTTGAATATAAAGCTATCAACAGTAGGAAGCTGCTGATGGAGAGAGGTGACGGACTGAGCCAGGATCGAACCTGCCAAGTTGAGCTCAGAAAGCCAGCGCTCTACTGTCTGAGCTTTTCAGCCCGACCTCTGTTAAAGAAAACCGAACATAAGACCAAGTCAGTCATGGTCTGGCCAGGTAGTCTACAAGAAAACACAGCGGTCAGAATGAACGAACGAACAAGCCAGACGGAAGTGAGAAGGGTAGGGTATGGAATGCAGGAATGTGGCAACCGCGTGAAATGGCACGTGCAATGCTCCTCCCTCCAGCACTAGCTGTCAGACGTCAACTCTAAGTATTACGACCATAGTACAAAACATCACACTGGCACAGGTCATCAGACAAATTCTACACAAATCTAAGTACAGAGGCTACATAACCACGAATACGCAAAGGCCCTAAAAGAATCATCAACAACAACAAATCAGAAAAATTGCCCCCTCCCACACACACACCCAGCTACACGGGGCTGAAATGACCACAATGTCCAAGTCCCTAAATAAGAAAAACAAAAAGAAACAACAACAACAACAACAACAACAATAACAACAACAACAACAACATCAACAACAACAACTGATCTCTCATTCACAGGGTGTTGCAGACGAGACCGAACGCTGGAAGGCGAAGGCTAATAATGACAATGTAATGTATGCACACATAGTCTACTAATGATGATAATGATAATAATAATATAATAATAATAATAATAATAATAATAATAATAATAATAATAATAATAATAGAGTATGGCCTTGGGTGCCGGGTGCAAGCTTTGTTAATTGCGCCCAGAGGGCAGCTTCCATGTCGAATTTTTGTCGTTCCTTGGAGCGCTATGAAAGTCAAGGAGGTTAGATATCTAAGCTCCTTGATGCTATAGCGCTTTCTAGGAGAAAAAGGAGGAACTTTGTGATGGCGGAAAATTCCGAGATTAATTTTGCCATTATGAACACGGCCTACTTAATTCAAATGGATTCTTTAACATGCCAATAACGTATGACATGAGTGTCGTGATTTTTGTCGCCTTTCAAAAATCACTTACCACTGGCAGGAGCGAACCTGCAAGCTTAGGGTTGGTAGTCCAACACGATAACCACTCACCCTCCGTGGCAAGCTAATGATAATGATAATAATAATATATAGACTTACACGAAGGGTAGCCCATGCTGGAGTGGATCGAGTCCATGGAAGGCATGGCCAGTCCGATACCGTTGACGGAATAAGGTGATGACTTCAGATACGCCATGCTGGCGGTGGAGCCCGACCCACACGGGCTGCTGAACGGCGGGAACGCCAGTTCTCCGTCCGGATTGCATCTGCAAAGGGCATAAAGTGATCTACAAATAATAACAATAATTATAATAATAATAGCAATAAAGGACCCAAATTGCCTAATAAATGGTGCATGTTTTAGTGGTGACAAAATATACAGTCAGTCTGAGAGACTAGACTTTATATCATTTCAAATGATGCATGCTACAAATGCTACACATGTTAAAAAAGCTCAGGAGGGCTTCTCGCTTCGCTCGAAGCCCCAGGACTCTTTCAACTGACTCCATTACCCATTAACTTAGGCTTCCCGCGCGGGGAACGGAGAGCGGGAGGTGCACTCTGCTGCATGATGTCACGCACTCGCCGTCTCCGTATCGCATAACGCCAGACCCCAGGAGTAAACTCAGACTCAACAGACTTCATTACTGGGCGTGGTGGCGCAGCAGTCAAGCTGTTGGCCTCTCACCAAGGTGGACTGGGTTCGATTCCCGGTCAATTCATGTGAGATTTTCGAAGTGAAATGCCATGTCCTGTTGTTCGGAATCCACGTAAAAAGGAGGTCCCGTGGCTCATGATCGCGTGATTAACGGTCACGTGAAACTAAAAGCTTCCTTTTCCTTAGACTCCATTACCCTTTAACTTAGGCTTCCCGCGCGGGGAACGGAGAGCGGGAGGTGCACTCTGTTGCATGACGTCACGCACTCGCCGTCTCCGTATCGCATAACACCAGACCCCAGAAGTAAACTCAGACTTGGTGCATATGCACTGAACAACATGATGACGTCATACACGCCGTAACCGTAACGCATAACGGTAGACCAAAGCATAACGATGAAGTCGACAAGATCATTTGAAATGATAAAATAGCTTAGTTACAGTACATAATTTAAGCATATCTAACCGGCTAATTGTAATTCCTACTAATTTATTGGATTTTGCAGTGGTTCAGCATAATTTAAAAGAAATGATGCCCAGTGTGGATCTGCATACGGCGAGTGGTTCTTCCAAAAATCCATGTTAAATAATTTGTGGGTGTCCTTTCACCATAACCGATCTGGCAACTGCGCTACAAGTGTCGCGAGTTCATGAGGGGAGGGGATTACGATATCATGTTGTTGACGTGTTCCTACCCTTCTCGTGAAACCGGCCTGTATGACCTTCATGTGGGTAACAGCTCGATGCACATCTGTTACGTATCTATCTTATTTATGTTTCTCATTCGTTGACGTTTACACGCAAAAGGGGTTTGTCACATCTCGTTTTCTCATAGTAACAAAATAAATAAATAATAATTGCTGATTCATTCCCAAGCAACATTTCCTGGTTCCCAGTTCTACGGTGTTGCGAATGTAATTTACTTTTCCTCCTGTGTCCTCATAATAACCAAAACATGAGATAATTGCTGATTCATTCCCAAGTGACATTTCCTGGTTCCCAGTTTTACGGTGTTGCCGAATGTACTGTATTGTACTTTTCCTCCGGTTTTCTCATTATAACCAAAACATAAGATACCGTAATTGAGGAGGTTTGTGGAAGAAGGACCCACAACGCAATATGGCGAATTGAGATATTTGCAATCAAAGATTTTTAGAATGTGTAACCTAATAAAGACAACATGTAATATACAGGGTGTATCTTAATTATACCGACAAAAAAATCAGGGACGCTCTGCGTGTTATGTAAAAGACGATGCCGCAATCGGATTGGCGGAGAAAATGTTTCCCTCCGAGAAACCTTTGTTACTTCCGGGCGCGCGATTCAAATCTACGAACTCGCCGTATTTGCTGAGCCAGGCAGCAAGCCGCTGGCCACTGCTGTGCTTCAGGCAAGGGAAGGGAGTGTGATAGGTGACAGAGATATGCTGGCGGGCATGTGCAAGTTTCCTCGATCGCCTCAGCTTGCCGCATGCCCGCCAGCATATCTCTGTCTCCTTCTATCACACTCCCTTCCCTTGCCTGAAGCACAGCAGTGGCCAGCGGCTTGCTGCCTGGCTCAGCAAATATGGTGAGTTCGTAGATTTGAATCGCGTGCCCGGAAGTAACAAAGTAACCTCATCTTCTAGGAGGGAAAAATTTTCTCCGCCAATCCGATTGCGGCATCGTCTCTTACATAACACGCAGAGCGTCCCTGATTTTTTCGTCGGTATAATTAAGATACACCCTGTATATGCAAGTCTACTTTTTAACAAATGTTGCATTTTGTAACAAGAAATATGTTAATTTAAAAATTAGAAGTTGAAAGTATAACAATAATAGTAAACATGGGTATGGGTCGTTTTTCCATAAATCAACAGTAAATGAGGTGCTGTAATATGTTTAATTTCAGATGTAGTAGTAATAATAATTAAATATAATAATAGAATACAATTAACAATTATTATATTTTATCATTTGTTACTATCCCTTACATTTCATACTTTGCTTTCATCAAACATCCTATCCAACCAAATACAACTTTCTTCATCCATGTATTTAAACACGCCACGAATATCATCTTCTTTCACAGATTTTACTGGTGCCTGATTCACAGTTCATACGGGCTCCATTTCACTTCGTTTTATGTAAAAACAAACTTACATAAACTAATATCAACAGATCTAGTGCACAGCACAGGCTCCAGACAACTGCACATCAGACACGATAAGTGCTGCCATTCACTCAAATGACGAAAGTATGAAACTAAACTTGGAGGGAATATACTATACAATATAGCGGGTCATTTGAAACGATTTCCAGAAAAATGACCCATAGGTCCATAGGTCTATATTCCAGAAACCTTCTCAATTGCTGATTCATTCCCAAGTGACATTTCCTGGTTCCCGGTTTTACGGTGTTGCCGAATGTACTGCACTTTGTAATGCACTTTTCCTCCCGTTTTCTTATAATAACTAAAACTTGAGTTAATTGTTGATTCCTTCCTAGTGACATTTGCTGATTTCCGGGTTTACGGAGTTGCCGAATATAATGTACTTTTTCACCTAATCCACGCATCTTTAACTATACGTTTCCTTGCAGTTTCATGTCCTAGGGAATCAGATATTTCCGATTGCCTATCACACCCCAACCACCCTGTATGCTCACAAATGATGGTGAATTTATTTAGCCATTATTTTATTTCTCTTTGTGTAGTCTACTCTAACGTCGATCATTTTTATATTCCATCACTCCATGTAGCTGGTTGCGTTGTTAATTCAATCATTATTTATGCATGGCGTGGAACTGAAGCGTAGTGTTATTTATTGTTGATGTAACATGCAATATGCTATTAAAAAGTGCGCCGGAAATGGAAAAGGGATACAGAGAGAGATTTTGAGTGTGAGATATGAAATCAAAAGCCTGTATCTTAATATAATTGTACAATCAGTAACACTGCCTCCATCAGTTGTCACAGTGGAGAATAGTAAGTTAATTTAAGGGCAAATTGTGGAGAGAAGTTTGGAAATCCGTACAAATAATTATTACAGAAAAATAGTATTTTCATCCTCTTCAAATCACTACACTGCAAAGTGATGTACCGTTTGATGATTGAATTAAATCGTGAAGATACGTAATCCTCGCCTTTCTTGTTATTATTATTATTATTGTTTATTTTTAAACATCATTATCACAGCAAAGCCCGATTACATATTAAGTTACAGCCTGGTTCGTTCTTAGCATGGAACCATCTGTACTGAAATAGGCTACAATGTATGTAAATTACTCTGCACAGGAACCTCACATTACATTAATTTCGTGCCCGCAGCCTTCACGAGTTTCCTTCATTTGTAGAATGAGCTTAATTTCCATCTGAATCACCTTCGAGTCTTGCTAAGTGATGGACTGGAGTGTTTTCACCAAGGTACTTCCTGACAATATGGCATGTGATTAACAGAACTGTCTTTTGTAGTTCAATATATAGCAGCGGTTGCAGATTCAATACTGATGGACTGCTGTAGAGGGTTTTGGCTATAACACCAGTATATTGTTATTATTATTATTTTTGATTGTTTGTGTAGCATCTTCGCTAAATAAATAATAATAATAATTATCATTATAGCAGAGCCTTCGTGGCTTAGGCGGCAGCACGCCGGCCTATCACCGCTGGGTCCGTGGTTCAAATCCCGGTCCTACCATGTGAGATTTGTGCTGGACAAATCGGAGGCAGACAGCTTTTTCTCCAGGTACTCCAGGTTTCCCTGTCACAAATTTCATTCTAGCAACATTCTCCACTGTCATTTCATTTCATCTGTCATTCATTTAATCATTGCCCCAGGGGTGTGCGACAGGCTTCGGCAGCCGGCACAGTTCATATCCTCGCCGCTAGATGGGGGCTTCATTCATTCCATTCCCTGACCCGGTCGGTCGACTGGAAGCAGGCTGTGGATTTTCATTTTCTTGTGAACATTCTCAATGGCTCTCTTTCCAGCACAGGGCTCTGATAATAACCTGTGCTATACTAGGAACTGAGTGGGAGGCGGTCGAGGCCTTATTACGTTAGATATTATCATACTGCTGTTGTTGATACCTAGGTACATTGGAATTTACAGATAAGTGTTTAAACTCAGACATATCTTTTTTGCGGTATCTGAAGGCCAATATGTCTTCTTTAGGTACCGTACCTCTATAAATAGGAGATAAGCTGAGGGACCACCGCAGTAAAGTAGCTAAGCCAAGAATCGAACGAAGGGCCTCCACGATAACAGCCACGCCATGAGGTGGATTCAAAAAGAACTAAAGGTAAACACTGTAAATATCAATTTGAAATTCAAATTGTAAGGCAGGCAGGCAGGCAGGCGCGACGCATGACGAGCGTCAAAATAACAAGCTCATTGTGGCGACTAAGGAGGGAGAAGTAATATGACTGTTGTTAAGGAAGTACACGCCCAGTCAACACCCACGGCACGGCAGCTTACCCCACAAGAAGACAGACCAACAATGATTTTTGAAACATCTTTGCAACGCTGCCGTGTTATTAACTTGGCAGGGATGTTGAATGGCAAGTGCACAATGCGACCAGCTGCAGGGAGAACCATTGTACTCCGTCTTTCAATTATTCGGGGCAATCGCGCGTAAAGAGTGCCGAGTGTAATGAATGACCGCCAGTCAGCCGTGCAACGCGCCTACCAAAATATATACAATTCAATGAACCTCAAATCTGTGTCCCATGTAAGACGGAAATATCCAATCTGCAACACATTGGCCTCGTACATTCCCTAAGAGTTGCCGTCAATAAAATAGACTAGCCGTCCTCTTTGACCATGCCTTTCAGTTAATTTTAGGATTTTCCCAGCATGTTTAAAAATACGAGGGCTGTAATTGTTTTCAAGTTCCGATGGACTGTATAAAAATAACAGATTGACCTACCAAACTAATTTTACTAGTAAATGTTTGCTTGTTTTATTCTTATGTCTCAACATAATCGCCAAAACGATTGCAGCATTTGTCGTATCGTTACACCAGCTTTACAATGCCCTCGGCAAAAAAAAAAAAAAAAAAAAAAAAAAAACGCCACTGAGGAGGGTACGTCTGGACAGTCTCCTTAAGTTTTTACTTTTTGGCGAGGCGTTGCCGCCCAACCATACCTTCAATTCTCGAAAAAGGTGAAATTCATTCACGACCGCACTGTGCCAACGTTAAGATAGACTTTTTCAAAGAATTCAAGTGTGAAGTTTTGGACCATCTGCCGTTTAGTCCAAACCAGCACGTACAGTACCCACCTCAGCGGCGGCAGAATTTTTGCCGAGGGCATTGGAAAGCTGGTGTAGCGATACGACAAATGTTTCAATCGTTTTGGTGATTATATTGGGACATAAGAATAAAACAAACAGTTAGTAGAAAAATCAGTTTGTTATGTCAATTTGTTATTTTTATACAGTCCATCGGAACTTGAAAAAAAAAAACCAGCTCCTCGTAGACTGTCATAATCTCTGATTGGTTGGTGTTTCGTTTGAGGGTTGGAAACCCTGTGACCACCACCCCGTGTACTTGGGTGTGACTTGAATCTGTTTGATAGCCTGTGTTATATCTTCTTCTTGCCGTGTCGTCTTCTATCGAAAGCGATCATCATGGATATTCTGGTCTTGGAGTCTGCTACACGGAAAAGGGTGTTGTGTTCATCTCATACCAGTCCCTCAGGTTCTTCAGCCATGTGATTCTACTTCGCACAGGTCTCCGCTGTCCTGAGATCTTCCCCTGCATCACCAACTGTAGGATCCTGTATTTTTTTATTCCGCATCACATGTCCGAAATATTAGAGTTTCCGCTTTTTGATGGAAAGGTGCACTTCCGTCTTCTTGTTTAATATTCTCATCACCTGATTGTTTTGATCCATGAGATACGTAACATCCACCGATAGGTTACAACCACCTTTCAAAGACTTCCAGCTTCTTGCCCAGGGCTTGGGTTAGAGTAAACCCTTCCACTCCATACAATAGTGTGGGAAATACATACCCCCTGACCATTCGAAGCCTAAGATCTAGAATTATACTGAGGTTGCTGAGGAGGTTTTCTTTTTCATTTTAATGAAGGTTGTTCTCGCATGCTCAATTCTTCCCGTTGTTAATTCATCTGTTATTGTGGTTTTTACCCCTTTATAGGTCGGAAACAATTTTTCAAATATTCCTTGTTTTAGATTTTGTGCCTTATTTTTGTTCTTTTATCAAGGTTTTGACATTTACATTTGTATTTGCATGTTTTGATATCCTGCTCATGGTTTTGATTTCTGGTTTTGCTCCTGTTTTTTTGTTTTCTGCGTTTGCTTTCATTTTTTTTAATTTTTGGCTTTTGTATTATTTTTTCGCTCTGGTTATTTGCTTTTGTTTTGCTTTTGCTTCTTTTGGCTTTTGATTTCGATTTTGTTTTGTCCAGTAAATCAAGGAGACCCAGGAAATATTTTCGGTTTTCATAAATATGAACACTCAACTTAAACAAGAAAAATGTATTAAATTAAGGCTTGAAAGAATCAGCCATCAACACCTTTGCTGATATAGACTTACATTGCTCCCTATCCGCTAACTGAGGTGTCAATACAGCACGCCGGGCGCACTGAGCCGGCGTGCTTCTGGCGTGGACGGCCTTGCAGCGATGGTGGGGTAGACTATATTATGTCTAACTCTCTCGCTCGCTTTCCCGTCCCACTTCCTCCCGTACTGCCTTCGATGTGTTGTGGTTGATCGGTCGAACGTCAAACAGTATCCACTATATTGTAACTTAAATATGAAAACAAATTGAAACAAAACAAAACGAAAACAAAGAAGGAGAAAAGAAATTACGAACCTTACAGTATTTGCATATGAAGTGTAAATGCTACTGTACTATATGTCTGCCGGGTAGCGCAAACACCTTGATAACAGTGAACTCTGTTGGTCATTGAAATAACTACTTGTAAAACTCCAGTGCCAAATCCTGACCGGTGCGTGTGCGCGAGGTACGTCGTGGTACCAATTATTTATTGTAGGAATATCTTTAATGGAGCCTCCAAACCTTGAAGTAAACGGTATACGATATACATTCCACAGCAAAAGTATGAAGATTTAATAACTCATAATTGTTTTCAGCAAATATGATATAATGATTATTTTCACACCAAAGAACGACAACTAGAATATCATTTATTGTAGGAATATCTTAAATGGGTCCTCCAAACCTTGAAGTAAACCGTATGCGATATTCATTCCACATAGCCACATGGCCGACAGTACGTCGTGGTACCAATCTCCGCCACTGCGCGCGCTCATTGTTTCCATCCCATTTCCGTCCCTTTTCCAAAATTACTTCCACAAAAATATCCAGCAACCGAGTGGAAAGCTGTTACACATCAAAAAACAATAATGTGACCGAAATGTCAATGCCTTAAATGAGTTCCATGATACCTTATCAGTATTTCTGACTGTTTTAATGCAAAGCATGTAATCTGCAATTACCGATACCTGGATAAGCCTGTGAAACACTATGCAGATATGTCCGACAACCAACACATTGGACGAACAGATTGTTTGTTTACATCTATGTTCGGTGCGCTAGTGATCCCAACTTAACTCGGTGAGATGCTTGAAACCTACGATTCCTCAGGTGAGGAAGTGATAACGCATGGTAGACTGTGCGTGGTTTATCAGGAAAAATATGCTTTCATCACAGTGTTTAAACATGTCTAGCAGGCTAATCGTTCGTTCTATAGACTTGGTGCTGTTGCTTATCCTAGGGGTTGCGACATCGTGGTCAGATAACCCCGTGACTAATTTTAGGTTTGTGAATTTGTGTGATGTTGTTGTTGTTGTTTGAGTCTTTTGACTAGTTTGATGCAGCTCCCCACACCTCCCTGTCCTGAGCTAATCGTTCCATCTCTACATAGCTACCACACCCTATATTCTAGGGAATCTGTTTAACATATTCTAACCTTGGTCTACCCCTATAGTTCTTTTCCTCGACTCTTCCTACCATAACTAAGCTTGCTATTCCTGGGTGTCTTAGTATGTGTCCTACCAACCTATCTCTTCTCTTCATTAACAGTCGCCAGAAACATCTCTCCTCTCCCACTCGTCTTAACACCTCTTCATTTGTAACCCTGTCTACCCATCTGATCTTCATCATTCTCCTGTAACACCACATTAAAACGCATCCATCCTCCTCTTTTCTGCTGCGTCAACAGTCCAAGTTTCACTTTCATAGAGTGCGACACACACTCCAGACAAAGGCTTTCAGAAATGACTTCCTAATACGTAAATCTATATTCGATGTCAACAGATTCCTTTTCTGTAGAAATACTTTCCTTGCCTGTAACTAGTCAAAAATATTTTTTAACAAAAGTGCTCCAAATATAACCAAATATGACTTTATATCACTGAAATGAACAAGATATGACAAAAACCATAAAAATAGACAAAATATGAATTTAGAAAAAAAAAATTGCTTTAAACGGGGTCAGGGACCCGTCATTTGCACTTGTTTTTCAAATTTCGGGCAAAATAAAAATAAAAACATGGCACTACAGCCCGTGAAGAGCCTAGGCCTACCAAGAGACCGCTGCCTGCAGATTGCGGCTTGACGGGTGGTCATCACGTCGGGTTCCATCAGCCGTTAATCTTGTTTTACATAATCGGGGTGCTGTCTCACTGTCAGATTGCTAATCAATTGTCCTCACGAGGCCGAGTTCACCCTGTTACAGCCCTTACGTCAGTTTCTAAGATCTCTGACGGAACCGGGAATTGAACCCGGGGCCTCCGGGTGTGCTACCCCTACACCACGGGGCAGGCAGGGTAAAATAAGCTAAAAAAAAAAAGATTTTTCCTTAACTTCCGAGCCTTGGTTATAAAATTAATCAAATGGGTAAACATTGACCATTATGACAATGGTAATAATTAATAACCGTGTTGACTGATAGTATTATCTTATTAAAACCGCCTAGTTAAACACTAAAGAAAGGTTTAATTACATTACTAATCGTACATGTTTCGGTATTTCATTGATACCTTCCTCAGCGTGATTGATATTACATCTTAAAACTAGTTATCAAAGCCAAAAAGAAATGGATATCCTTACAAAAATTGTTTAAAATCAAAAATAGAAAAGCTTGCAAATATATTATATTAAATGCCATAAATTAAAAAGTGATAGTAAAATGAAGTTATTAAAATCAGATATCTACCTTATAAACTGCCTACGTCAATACTCCATGAATTTTGTTCGATGCTGTAGTGACAGAAGATGTCGCTGTCAGAAGAATGAAGAAGCGTAATATCCGACAATTTAGCCTACATCTTTTACGCTTCTTCATTCTTCTGACAGCGACATCTTCTGTCACTACAGCATCGAACAAAATTAATGGAGTATTGATGTTGGCAGTTTATAATGACATAATTTTACTATCACTTTTTAATATATGGCATTTACTATGTTTGCAAGCTTTTCCATTTATGATTTTAAACAACTTTAAACAATTTTTGTAAATATATCCATTTCCTTTTGGCTTTGTTAACTAGTTTTAAGATGTAATATCAATCACGCTGAGGAAGGTATCAATGAAATACCGAAACATGTACGATTAATAATGTAATTAAACGTTTCTTTAGTGTTTGACTGGGCGGTTTTAATGAGATAATATAATTAATGTCGTATTTATTTCTCTTAATAGTGAAAGATCAATGAGGGAGAGAGAGAGAGAGGAAGGGATATTTCTCCACCGCACGCAACCCTTGGTGTGCATTCTCCATGGTTGTGTAATCGCATGCCGCCGCATTGTGTTGTGCGGTTAATAAGTGGAGAGGACACACTACTTGTTCCCGGGACGCACGTCTCATATTGGAGTGGTTGGACTATTGACTGGGAGCCAATCGGCCGTGGCATGCAAATATTTGAGCGACTCGTCTCGTGGTCGGGCAATAACGACGCCCACCCGCTGGGGATCGGATATTAGCCTGCTGGTGGCGGTGCACAGCGGCGCGTCCCACAACTACTCTTTGAGAGGTGGCACAATACGTCCTCGCACGTGCTGCGGCATGTGATTACAAACTAACATCTGCCAAGTAGAACAATGTGTCGCAAAAATAATTAAAATATAGGCTACATCACAGATATTCAAGACAGCTATTCAGAATAAAGAGATGGAAATGTGAATATTCTCTTCAAAACGAAGAGTAGGACTAGGAGTTGAGCCCATGGCCTTTGGGAGAGGAGCCTTAATAATTTTATTAATGCAACCGGGCGATTTATTTTTAGGTCGGGTCAGGGAAGAGAATGCAGTACATTTGCATTTGTCTGTTGGCATAGGCTAGAGTAAAATGTGGCTTTTCACCGATGTCTCAGTCTCACTCATGGCTGTGATTATATGGAAGCTACTGAGGTATGGGTGGTGCTGAGTAATAACATTCAGGGCACAGTCAGTGCCTGTGAATGCTGTGAAAGGTTCTGCTCATAGGGTTAGTACTACTATACTGACTCAGTGAGGAAAGCAATGACAAACTACCTCACTCCTCTTTTTGCCTAGTACGCCTCAATATAGCGCTGCCTTGGGTTTTTGTGGGTATCTACCCACATAACCTAAAGGCGGTGCTTTTTGAGGATCCAACCAGCCTTCGGGCTGACTACCTAACAGACAGACGGAAGGACAGGGAAGAGATTTTGGAAAGAAATCGATCTTGAACCTATTGAAAGGAACCGTCCCGGTATTTGTCTGGTGGTAAAAATGGGAAACCACGAAAACCATTTTCAGGACGGCTGATGTGGGATTCGAACCCATGCTCTTTTTTTGTTTACTTTTTTCTAATTACTGTATTTGTTTCAGTTGTTTGGTTTCTTTGTACATGAATACGTCCCAAGCACCCAGTCTTCGAGCCAGAGGAATTAATCATAGGAGATAAAACCCGGGACCCTTTGGGCCAAAGCCTAGCATGCTAACCAACTAGCCACGGAGCCGGACTATCCCTCTTGGCCACCGCGGTCAGTTCAGGTCATTGGTGTAGGGGTACTTTTTAAAACAGAAGTCTTAATAAGTAGCCCTACACCAAGGAAGGCGGCACATAGAAACCATGCAATATTTTGCAAGAATAATTAAAATATGCAACACGGTATTCAATACAAATTTTCAGTAGAATAAGAGAAGTGGACGAACTTGAACAGATCAAAGGAAACATGCCAGTGAACACGCATGAAGGAATATTGGAGACAGAGGGAACTCCAGGCAAAGGAAAATAAAAAGAAATACATTTGTTGCGTGATCCTAAGTGGTCAATTCGCATGGAAAAATTTAATTTTACGAAAAATAAAGCGAAATCGCGTATTTTCGTATACGACGATGATATAGTGTTTGGATGTTTTGGCACTAGCTGGACTCTTTATAGACGATTCGGTGCACATGCTGTTGATTCAGGCATTTCTTATTCATGTTACATGAAGAAAGTTGCTATTTAATTTTAGAGGGTTGGGACATATTGGTCATCAGCCCCGTGTAAGCTAATTGAGTGTGTGTTAAACTTGTCCGTTAACCTGAATTTATATGATGCCTCTAGCAGTGAGTGTAACTCCGTATAACTGGGACTTGAAGTAAAGCACTATCCAGGAATTAGCCTTCAAGGAGTATGGCAAAAACCGTGGAAAAACACACTCAGGATAGCTCCTGTCAGCGCCGGGATTCGAACCTCCGATCTCCGGTCTTGTTGCAGCTGCCCTCGCGCCCATGGTGCTTTGCTGTATAATGGAACGGGGTACACTCAGCTTCGTGAGGTGACACTGAGAAGAGGTGGACTCGATTCCTATATCAGCCTCCCTGGATGTGGTCCCCTCCCCCCCACTTGTTCTCCAAGCAAATGCTGGGATTGTAACTCACTGAATGCCACGGCCACTTCATACCCAAATCCTACCTCACCTTTAAATAAGGAAGGAAGCTTGTAGTTTAACTAGACCGTTAATCTCACGATCATGAGCCATGGGACCTCCTTTTTACGTGGAATCTGAACCACAGGACATGGCATTTCACTTCGAAAATCTCACATGTATTGACCCAGTCTACCTTGGTGAGATGCATACGGCTTGAACTCTACGCCACCACGCACCCTCAACTATAAATACAGTACACACAATAGTAGACTACAGGCCGGACCCATGGTGTGGGGTAGCTTGCCTGCCTCTCACCCGGAGGCCCTGGGTTCGATTCCCGGCCCCGTCAGGGATTTTAGAAACTGACGTGTGTGCTGGAATGGTGTGCACTCAGCCTCGTGAGGACAGTTTATTTATTCTTTGTTGATGGTACACAACAGGGATCAGTGTGCGCCCCAATAACAGTGCACCTACACAGTAAAATACATTTCCTGATATGTCTACATTAATTATTAATATCTTAATGTAATTCTTAAAACTAGGAAAATGCATAGTGTTAAAAAGCTTCATCTAAAGATAATATAAAAACTGAATCTAAATTTGATCTAATGTCAAATATAACAAGATGTTCAGTAAAGAACATATAGCCTACTTTCTCCTAAATGCATGGGTATTGTTATAACTCTTTGTCCTTTTCAAAGAGTATGATTGAATGTTGGTTGTAGTAGCTTGTTGAAATACAACGTGCTATAGGGATATTAAACATGAATATGAGGTGCCCTTTGCTAGTGCTACCTCTGTACCAAATTTCGTTCAATTCGGCTTCACCGTGTTTGAATTGATAGGGGGAATCGATTTGCACACATACTTGGCCACCATCTGCAAACTATTGGGCTGATGTTCTTGCAGTTTGGTCAGAATATGTTTCCCACATAAAGATATGGTGTTGCAAAATTTGGTAGAGACTAGATTATTAGGTTGGTCGTAATTACATTTTAGCTTTTAACATTTGGGTGGCCGCGATTACGTTTCCGTCAAGATAGCGGTGATATAATACATGACACTGAGGTGCCCTTTGCTAGTGCTACCTCTGTACCAAATTTCGTTCATTCGGTTCCACCGTGTTCGAATTAACAGGGGGAATCAATTTTGACATAAAGATGGCCGCCATCCACAAACTATTAGGCTAATGACCTATTAGATTGGTCAAAGGATGCTCCCTCCATAAAGGTATGTTGTTGCAAAGTTTGGTGGAGATCGGATGGTTATGTTAGTCGTAATTTGATTTAAGCTTTAAACATTTGTGTGGCCGCCATTACGTTTCTGTCAATATGGCGGCGATATTAATCATGACACTGAGATGCCCTTTGCTAGTGCTATCTCCGTACCAAATTTCGTTCCATTCGGTTTCACCGTGTTTGAATTAATGGGGGGATTCGATTCTGACACAAAGATGGCCGCCATCCGCAAACTATTAGGCGAATGACCTATTAGATTGGTCAAAGGATGCTCCCTCCATAAAGGTATGTAGTTGCAAAATTTGGTAGAGATCGGATGATTAGGTTAATCGTAATTTGATTTAAGCTTTGAACATTTGTGTGGCCGCTATTACGTTTCAGTCAAGATGGCGGCGATATAAAACATGACACTGAGGTGCCCTTTGCTAGTGGTACCTCTGTACCAAATTTCGTTCCATTCGGTTCCACCGTGTTCGAATTAATAGGGGGAATCAATTTTGACATAAAGATGGCCGCCATCCGCAAACTATTAGGCTAATAACCTATTAGATTGGTCAAAGGATGCTCCCTCTATAAAGGTATGTTGTTGCAAAGTTTGGTAGAGATCGGATGGTTATGTTAGTCGTAATTTAACTTAAGCTTTGAACATTTGTGTGGCCGCCATTACGTTTCTGTCAATATGGCGGCGATATAAAACATGACACTGAGATGCCCTTTGCTAGTGCTACCTCTGTACCAAATTTCGTTCCATTCGGTTTCACCGTGTTTGAATTAATAGGGGGAATTGATTTTCACACATAGATGGCCGCCATCCACAAACTATTTCGCTAATGACCTATTCATTTGGTCAAAGGATGCTTCCTCTATAAGGGTATGTTGTTGCAGAATTTGGTAGAGATCGGATGATTAGGTTAATCGTAATTTGATTTAAGCTTTGATCATTTGTGTGGCCGCCATTACGTTTCCGTCAAGACGGCGGCGATATAAAACATGACACTGAGGTGCCACTTGTTATTACTACCTCTGTACCAAATTTCGTTCCATTCGGTTGCACCGTGTTCGAATTAATAGGGGGAATCGATTTTCACACAAAGATGGCCGCCATCCGCAAACTATTACGCTGATGACCTATTAGTTTGGTCAAAGGATGCTCACCCTATAAAGGTATGTTGTTGCAAAATTTGGTAGAGATCGGATGATTAGGTTAGTCGTAATTTGATTTAAGCTTTGAACATTTGTGTGGCCGCCATTACGTTTCCATCAAGATGGCGGCGATATAAAACATGACACTGAGGTGCCTTTTGTTAGTACTACCTCTGTACCAAATTTCGTTCTATTCGGTTGCACCGTGTTCGTATTAATAGGGGGAATCGATTTTCACACAAAGATGGCCGCCATCCTCAAACTATTACGCTGATGACCTATTAGATTGGTCAAAGGATGCTCCCTCCATAAAGGTATGTAGTTGCAAAATTTGGTAGAGATCGGATGATTAGGTTAATCGTAATTTGATTTAAGCTTTGAACATTTGTGTGGCCGCCATTACGTTTCAGTCAAGATGGCGGCGATATAAAACATGACACTGATGTGCCCTTTGCTAGTGCTACCTCTGTACTAAATTTCGTTCCATTCGGTTCCACCGTGTTCGAATTAGTAGGGGGAATAAATTTTGACATAAAGATGGCCGCCATCCGCAAACTATTAGGCTAATAACCTATTAGATTGGTCAAAGGATGCTCCCTCGATAAAGGTATGTTGTTGCAAAGTTTGGTAGAGATCGGATGGTTATGTTAGTCGTAATTTAACTTAAGCTTTGATCATTTGTGTGGCCGCCATTACGTTTCTGTCAATATGGCGGCGATATAAAACATGACACTGAGATGCCCTTTGCTAGTGCTACCTCTGTTCCAAATTTCGTTCCATTCGGTTGCACCGTGTTCGAATTAATAGGGGGAGTCGATTTTCACACAAAGATGGCCGCCATCCGCAAACTATTACGCTGATGACCTATTGGTTTGGTCAAGGGATGCTCCGCCCATAAAGGTATGTTGTTGCAAAATTTGGTAGAGATCGGATGATTAGGTTAGTCGTAATTTGATTTAAGCTTTGAACATTTGTGTGGCCGCCATTACGTTTCCGTCAAGATGGCGGCGATATAAAACATGACACTGAGGTGTCCTTTGCTAGTGCTATCTTTGTACCAAATTTCGTTCAATTTGCGCTCACCGTGTTCGAATTGATAGGGGGGGGACAGACATTCAGAGTCCACACACTCTCACACACACACACACACAGACTCACACACACACACACACACACACACACACACACAGACTCACACACATACACACACACAGACAGACACACTTTTTTTCGCCCTGTAGTGATCTCATAAGTCTACTTTCATTTTTTGCAAAAATCGAAAGTAGGCTAAAAACAGGGTTTGAAATTATTACATAGTAAACTAAAAGGTAACATTAATAACTAGGGAACAGGCCTATCCACATATATACATTGTTGGTTCTGTTTTGTGTGATAATTTTATTTCAAGTATGAATTAGAGTGACTGGATTATAATTTCCAAGAATGGTCTGATTGAGAGACAGAAACCTAGTTTCCAGTTTCCACGAACCGCATCGTTGTAAATACTGCAAAGCCTCCATACAGGTGAATTGTTATGTGAAGTAGTATTGGTTACATCATTTTTAGCCTACTTTCGATTTTTGCAAAAAATGAAAGTAGACTTATGAGATCAACACAGGGCGAAAAAAAGTATGTCTGTCTGTGTGTGTGTATGTGTGTGTGAGTGTGTGTACTCTGAATGTCTGTCCCCCCCTATCAATTCGAACACGGTGAATGCGAATTGAACGAAATTTGGTACAAAGGTAGCACTAGCAAAGGACACCTCAGTGTCATGTTTTATATCGCCGCCATCTTTACTTAAACTGAATGGCGGCCACTCAAACGTTCAAAACGTAAAATCAAATAACGACTAACCAAATCATCCGATCTCTACCAAATTTGGTAACAACATACCTTCGTATAGGATGCGTCTTGTGACCAAACTACAAGGTCGTCCGCCATACCATTTCAGGATGGCGGCCGTGCGAATTATGCAAACTTTATAATCCATATCATGGGACCCACCAGTTCCGATTATCGAGCCGAGAATCGTTTTAACTGTTCTAAAGGAAGAGGCACGTTCGAAATTAAAAGTTTATTTTGTAATACTATAGTGCAGACGTGATTTTAAAAAGCTGAGCTGATTTAGTAATAAGACAAGATGGCAGCGGATATCTTGTGCCTGACTTATATTTCACTAATTTGAGTATTGCATGCAATATAGCGTACTGATATAAAATAAATAAACTTTGTATGAAATGCTTTATATATAAATAATATACTCCAGTGATGAAATCGTTTAGTATAAATCACTATTTGCTAACAAGTTCTATGTAAGTCATTTTATAGGGTAAATGCGCCAGTAGTCAGCGAGGTAAAAAAACTTGTGGGTTATTCCTACTACAGAACGCCATTGTCTAAGCACATTAAGGTAGATTTGTAACTGGGTGGTAGAATGATTAATTATGTTTTGTGTTATGTACTTTTTTCAGCATCATTTCAAAATGAATACTGTTCGCAACTGCTATAAATATACTTGACACTTTTTTCTAGTACTCAGCCATTAATTTTCAGTAGTCAGCCTTTCTAGTCCTAGTAGTCAGCCAGTGTTTGTTCTGGAGATTTAAGTTTAGTAATTTGAAAATGTAAGTGTTTTGATTATATTTTTAATCTTGGAAAAAAATACAAAAATAACAATTGACACATTTCTACAATAGTACAATAAAACAGTCACACCTGAAAATTTCAGGCATGGAATGGTTACCAAAAAAACGTATCCTATTGTGCTTAGCCTATGTTTTAAAAATTTTTACACTGGAATGGTGATTCATATACGGGGTGAAATGACTGCATTTTAAATGGAACCAGTTTCGGCAGTTGTCACAACCAAAATTTTTTAGATCGTCATCTTCAACGTCACTAACCAGTTCTTGACATTCTGTACACTTAATAACACCAGCATCACTAACGTCCCTATTTTGTGTTTCAGACAGTTTCCCTCACTTACCTCTGTTCCTTTTCTTTTTTGTTTCATTTAATCTTCTTTCTTCTGCCATTTTCTTCCTATCCTCTCTTTTCTTGAGCAAAGTTTCTTCTTTCTCTTTCTTTTGCCGTTCCTTCCTTCAATACCATTCTCTCCATGCAATTGATGAAATTGCCTTGGGAGGTGTCTTTGGTGCATTCTCCCCGCTTTCTAATGGCTTCTTCTGCTTCGCTTTTGTGGACTTCGGAATAGGAGATGGAAAATACAATTGCCTATCGAATAGGGATCTTTTAGCAGTTAAAGAGGTAGGTGTGGTTTCTGATGACGAGAAAGGTGACACCTGCAATGAAGGGGATGAATCAGGGATCCCACAATGAGAATTTTCTGCTGTAATAGAAGTTGAAACTTCCTCAGAAAGGGCGAGAAATGAAGTGTGTGTTTCTTGAGATGCGACAGCCAAGTTATTACCTGACAAAGTTACTGAACTTGATGGGCCAGGGGTAGACAGGGGGCGATCTGGGACAGTGCAAGAATTGATTAGGGAAGTGCCCTGGACTTCATATACCCCCGGTTCAATATCAAAATCAAGCAACTCTCCATCAATTTCAATTTGACTGTCTAACACTATGGCCGGCCTCTCAGCTGTAAATCCTTCCATTACTGTGCTAACAGTTTCAAGAATGGCATCAGCATCTTGTCCTTTTGAAGTTAATTCATTCCTCAACGCCTGAATAACTTTCTTAGCTATGTTGAAATGTTCACGTTGTAGTACATTTTCTGGGGCTGGGTTTGTGTCAGCCAAGCTTTCCAGTTGATTCAGAGCACATTTCGAGTAATCCACAGCACTAGGATTAAATGGATACAGTCCACATTTCCTGAATCCATTTTGAATTGAAGTGGGGAGACTTTCGTGTTTTAGGATCATGAATAGAAGTGGCAGAAGTTTGACTTCGTCAGAAGGGTATTGGCATTCTTAGGATCATTCTGCCACTCTCGAGTAGTCTTTTTCCATTCCGATTTGAGTGGTTTAAAGACACTAGCATCTGCTGGCTGCATGATGTGCGTTGTGTTCGGTGGTAAACATTAGAGAATGATGTTTCTCTCTGAACATTCCCTACTTAATTCCATCGTGAGATGTGTTCGGTGGCCATCATCAAGTAACAAAATGGGTTTCAGGATTAGATTGTCAACTAACCACTTGTCTACACAATTAATAATGTATTCATAGAAGATGTCACTCTTCATCCACCCACTGTCGACCTCCCCAAAAACCAACCCTCAGGCCATTTCACTCTCTTCAATTCCTCTAATTCAGTCAGAATTGTGCAAGGCCCTATTTTACGTGGTCCCTCTGCAACTCTATTATGAAGACGGTCTTGTAGAGTCCCTCTTGGCCCACCAAACTTCCTGCTCGCTTCTCTAATTAGCATTTCATTTTCTCGGATTTCCTGAAGTGCTTGTGTGAGAGCATTTTCAGGATACAGATGAATAGGCCCCTGGTCCCTGTCATATTTATAAAAGGCACATGCTACAGATCCTGTAAGAAAAAGTACAGTTATTTAATGCAGAAAGAGATCATGATATACGGTAATAAAAAGGAAACTAGCCGAAAGGAAATATCATGGCTGACTACTGGTTAACATCACACCAGTAGTCAGCCGTTATTTTAATGTGCGGCTGACTACTGGTATTATTGAGTGGCATGCACATATCCTTCACACTATAGAGAAGGGCCAGTTCCGATTTCCAACCAATGAACATCATGGAACAATATCTTGAATGAGCCCAAACACCAGTGCTCAGCCTCCTAGGCCGAGCACTGGATTTTGATGCTAACACTGTCCCGATAGTCAGCCTCCCAAAATTGTAGGTTAGGAAATACAGAAACACAACAGCTTCATGAAAAAACTACAAATTCATCCTTTGTCATTGTATTACAACCATAATTGATTGATTTGTGATAAAAGAAAGCATAATACTGACCTCTCAATCTATGGGCTGCAGTTAGTTCAAAAACTGCACATGGTCTTCAACTGCCATGATGTTGGTAGGCAGCTAACTAAGTCTCTTCTTGGAAGTTTCAAATAGTCCCAGTAGGGGCCAGCATTAGTCGGAATATTTGAATGAAGGGTGGCTGAGTACTGGGACTCTTATTAATTGACAGTTAGGTTCCAAACAAATGTATTAAAGGGAAATATATCACGACATGGCTGACTACTGGGGGAAGGCTGACCTTAGGCATAGTTACCCTATAGAACGATATTCGTTGACACAATTAGCTCAGTGGTAGAGCGTTAGCCTATCGCTCAAATGCCTATGGTTCAAACCCGATCAGAGCTAGTTTTTTCGCTTGACATTTTATATGTTTATTGTTTTGTAATGACTCAGATGTTTTAAAATTAAGCGTTATATTGTGCATATTATGGTGTAAAATATATATTTAATTAAAACATAATTCGCCAGCAGATTCACTCGAGACATCTAGCTGCCAAAAAGGTAACTGCACGCCGACCAGATTTTATTGAAAAGTTTCTTCTTCTGGCCGCTAGAATGCACTCGCTCTGTTAGGATTATATTGTTAGATATTTCACCACTAGATATCACGACTAGTCTACGTGGGGCTCCATTGATTACTATACCATTTGCATTCTATGCGCATCGAATTTGAAGAATGACAAGATGATACTACGATACATTTTTACTTTCTATTTTAAAGGGTTTGTAACAGCCTATTGTGCGTTATTTGAAAATGTTAATTGAAGTAAAGAACAAAACGATTTCACATAGTATCTGAACTCTACCGTTGGTGCTAGTTCAGGATATTAATTAATACTTCTATTTCAGCCAAATAGCAATCGAAAATATCCACATAGTTGGTATACACACGTCTCTGTAGGGTCATGGAAAGATTTGTTAATTCAATTAGGGTTGTGAAAGTCATACGCAGCCAGACGTGTAAAGACATGCCTCAACTCAAAGTTGGATGTTGCCCGCGTCAGGCCGATTATGTAATAATAATAATAATAATAATAATAATGTTATTGGTTTTACGTCCCTTTTAACTACTGTTGCTTTTAGAGACGCCGGGGTGCCAGAATTTTGTCCCGAAGGGGATCTTTAACGTGCCAGTAAATCTACTAACACGGCTCCCTCGCATTTGTGCACCCTCAAATGCCAGCTGACTGCGCCAGGATACGAACCTGAAACATACGGTCCAGCAAGCGAGAACGTTACCGCTGAGCCACGCCGCCAGTCCGGTCGATTATGTCTCCAGATCCATAACATTCTTTAGATACTTCTTATCTTTCTTTCTTTCTTTCTTTCTTTCTTTCTTTCTTCAATGATGGTAGCAGTTTTTATCTAGGTTGTGGCGTTTGGTAGAGGTAAATCGTTTCTAAGGTCTTCAACAAAGAATAGTTCTATTATACTCTTTGATAATAACAACGAGTTATAACTATACTCATACATTTAGGAGAAAGTAGGCTATATGTTTTTTACTGAACATCTTGTTGAATGTTATGGTTGATCTTGTAGTTAAGCGAGGGATGTTGACATTTAGGAGCGATAGGAAAAATGAGTTATCAATTTGACCGTTAATGACTTAATAAAGGAATTTCATATCATTCACTTGCCATCGAGACTCCAAACTAGTCATGCCGAATTGAGTAGGTGTCCGACTGTGAGGCAACGCCCCGGTCACGAAAACTAAGATTAACGGCCGAGGGGAGCCAATGCGCTTACCACGCGTCGCTCTAATATCTGCAGGCTAAACGGTTGGGCAGCGGTCGCTTGGTAGGCCTAGATCCTTCATGGGCTGTAGTGCCAGGGGTTATTATTAGCTTATTTATAGTAGACTACAGACATCACAGTGACACAGGTTATCAGACAAATTCTACACACACCCCAGTATACGGGGCTATATGGTTCCATACAGAATCAACAACAACAACCTGTTAAAATGTTGCTAGACCGATAAATAGGACCTTGTATATTAACATAAAAGTGTTCAAGAGTGTTTCGGGATACTTTGTGCCGGTGACCTTTAGCGAATTTAAAATATTTTCCGTTCTCTCGCGAAATCGTGATTATCATTTTTAGCCTATTTTCAATTTTGAAAAAAAAAAATAGGCTTATGAGATCACATTTTGTCCGTGTGTGTGTGCGTGTGTGTGTGTGTGTGTGTGTGTGTGAGGTGTGTGTGTGTGTCCCCTAATAAATTCTAAACGGCTGGAGCGATTTCAATGAAACTCGGTAAGTTCATAGCACTATTCCAGGCGACCTCGACCGTGCCCTTCAAATTTTGTCTCACCAATCCAACATGGTGGCTGTGCGAAATATTTCACCAGCATTCAATATCTCTGAAACTATTACCGACATCACCCTGGAATTTATTACGTTGATAAAGGAAACTACTAGAAGTTCACCTATGTGACTTTTGAAAACCTGGTAACTACAAAACCAACATGGCGTCCACGCGAATTTGCGTCTTTTAAATAGACGTTTCTCGCGATTTAATCTACCAAACACAATAAAACTTGGTACAGTATATGTTTATACACATTGTAATGCACCGACATCTAACTTGGTTCAATTGTTTACATAACCACAAGATGGCGGATGAGCGAAATATTTCACCGGCATTCTATAATTCTGAAACTAGTTGCTGTATCACCCTGAAATTTTGTACGGATATAAAGGGCACTTCTGGAAGTTCATCTATAAGACTTTCAAAAAGCGGTTAACTACAAAACGAACATGGCGGCCAAGCGAATTTGAAAATTTTAAATAGACCTTTCTCGCGATTTAATGTTCCAAACGCAATGAAATCTGGTACAGGAAATGCTTATACACATTGTAATGCACTGGTATCTAATTTAGTTCAATTGTTTACATTTCCTCAAGATGGCGGCTGTGCGAATTTAAAAATTAAGTTTTTATTTCTTGTGTCGTAATCAAGCAATCGAAGTGAAAGTTTGAATAATGAACCTACGCAATAATTTTCCTTTAATGGTACATGACTCTATGGCCTATACATTTATCAATCCAACATGGCGACCATCCGAAATATTCAGACGACTCTGAATATCTACGAATCTATTATAGCAATCAAACTGATTTTTTTATGTTCATAGGGGCTATGCACTTAAGTTCACCTTTAGGACTTTAAATAACCTGGTGATCACAAATCCAACATGGCGGCGACGCGAAGTATAAATATTCACATGGACGTTCCTCGCAATTTAACCATCCGAGTGCAGTGAAACTTGGTACAGTAAATCCTTTTACGAATGTTAATCCACTGGAATCTAATTTATATCAATTGTTTCCATAACCACAAGATGGCAGCTGTGCGAAATTTTAAAATCTCCTTGTTACTTCTTGTGCCCTAATCATGCGATTGAAGTTTGAATGCTACACGTACACAATAATCTTCATGTAACATTACATAACTCTAGGACCTACATATATAAAATCCAACATGGCGACCATCCGAAATATTTATTCGGTTCCCAAATTTCTACGAATCTATTACAGCAATCAAACTGAAATTTTGTATGTTGATAGTGGCAGTTAATATAAGTAGGACATATGGAAATAGGCTGTATAGTTCTTCACGGAACTACTTGTTTTAAACCGTGAATTACGTTTTATTCACAATTTTAGCACGAATCATTTGGACTTCTAAAATAGTAATAGGCCTACTAATACTAGTCTAATAATAATACCCATGACTCATTCTTTCTGTTGAATAATGCAATGCGTTGAGTGTAAACCAAGAATCGAGCCTATACTAAATACAGTGAGACCATCGCTATAGAAATCCGGCTCCGTGGCGAAATGGTTAGCGCGCTAGGCTTTGGGCCGAAATGTTCCGGGTTCGATTCCCGGCCAAGCCATCAGGGATATTAATCTCTTGGGGTTAACTCCCGTGGCTCGGGAACTGGGTGTATGTGACGTCTTTATCATCACTTCATCCTCAATACGACGCGCAGGTCGCCCACGGGCGTCAACTAGAAAGACCTGCACTCGGCCTCTCCGGAGGTCACACGATCATCATCATCATCCCTATAGAACGGGTCTTTCCAACAGCCGTGCTGCGGACACGTAGTTGGTAGCAGTCTGAACTGATATGCCTAAGATTGCGGGTTCAAACCCGGACGAAGTCATCGGATTTTTTAAGAGCATTAAAATCCTTCAGTATGTCTTCCATCGGAGGGGAAGTAAATACGGCGGGCCCATGTCATAGATTTATGGCACGTACGTAAAAGAACATGTGAAGCAAAATTTGTAGGTTATATTGGACTAGTACACAACGCTCTATCAAGTCCCGACATTCGCCGCTTGTGTTAGTGACAGTAGCATCTGGTAGCCCATCTTATGGTCATTGGCTGCGATGGTGAGTGGTTAACGTGTCGGTCTACTAACCCCCAAGCTTGCAGGTTCGCTCCTGGCCGTGACAAGTGTTTTTTTTTTGAAAGGCGGCAAAAATTACGACACCATGCCATACGATGTTGGCATGTCCAAGAACCCATTTGAATTCAGTAGACCGTGTTCATAACAGCAAACTTAATCTCGGGAGTATCCGCCAACACAAAGTTCCTCATTTCTCTACTAGAAAGCGCTATAGTGCTCAAGGAGCTTAGCTATCTAACCTCCTTGACTTTCATAGTGTTTCAAGGAACAACGAAATTCGACATGCGAGCTACCCTTTGGGTGTCAAATAACAAAGCTTGCACCCGGCATTAGAGGCCATACGATAATAATGAATGAAAATCCACAGCCTGCTTCCAGTCTCCGAGCGGGTCGGGAATGGAATGAATGAAGCCCCCATCTAGCGGCGAGGATATGAACTGTGACGGCTGCCGAAGCCTGTCGCACTCCTCTGGGGCAATGATTAAATGAATGACAGATGAAATGAAATGATAGTGGAGAGTGTTGCTGGAATGAAATTTAGACAGGGAAAACCGGAGTACCCGGAGAAAAACCTGTCTGCCTCCGTTTTGTCCAGCACAGATCTCACATGGAGTGACTGGGATTGAACCACGGACCCAGCGGTGAGAGGCCGGCGTGCTGCCACCTAAGCCACGGAGGCTCTTTATTATTATTATCATAATTATGTCATCATAAATACGTTAAAAAGTGAAAATGTGTTAAACTAGTTGGGCGCTGGGCTGCTGCTAAGCCAATGCCTTGCTCAACACGCAGCTAGCCACAGTGTCCCGACCACCAGGCGACATATGCGGGTCTCGGTTCTATAGGGAGGGCCCTCACTCCTCACTTTAGTATCGTGCCTTAGTGACCAGAACGTATTACGGCAAAGCCCAGAAAGCGATACTTGGAGGAGCATCTTACGAGCTAACTGGACCAGAAGTGAAGTGACACAGGGGAATAGGAATCCTCTCTCCCCTCCCTCCACTCCAACTATTTACTTCCAATCCGGCGCACAGCGGGAGGCGAGTCCACTTGGACATCTGTGGCTACGTGTCAACACAATTCACTGATAAATATAGCGGGATAAATGTCTGCTTAGAAGTTACTTGTGATTGCTGCTGCTTGTAATCTCCCAACGTAGGCCACATGGTTGGAATAAATCGTCGAGACTTCTTCACAACACCGAGAACTCTTCTTACACACACACTGTCATAAACTACAGATTGCTTGATGTTTAAAGTATTGTACTAAGATTCTACTTCGTACATCAAAAACTTTTTATTAAAAAAAGAACTAATGGGATGTTTTTATTACAAGAAATGAAATAGTTAATATTTACTAAAGTTGCAATGATATGGATGTCGCAGTTTTCGTTTATCGCTGTCAGTATTAAAGTGCCCTATTTCAGGTTCTAGTCTGGTTATGAATTGTTCAAAACACTAACAAGGGAACCTAACAAACTTGAACTTCCCCATCGTGATTAAATATGTGATAAATTTAGAGATTTTAGATCATAATACTAGAAGGAAAGAGGAGTCGAGGAAGACCAAGGACTCAATATAGTCTATAGAGAGCATTAAAGGCAAGCACACGTAGGCCTATTGCCATTTGAAACTACAGGCCATAGGAGGAAGACGTTTTGGAAGACATGCATGTAACCCACCAACCTAGTGGTTGATAATAATGAAAATGAAAATCCACAGCCTGCTTCCAGTCTCCTACCGGGTCAGGAATGGAATGAATGAAGCCCCCATCTAGCGGCGAGGATATGAACTGTGCCGGCTGCCGAGGCCTGACGCACTCCTCTGGGGCAATGATTAAATGAATGACAGATGAAATGAAATGATAGTGGAGAATGTTGCTGGAATGAAATTTTGACAGGGAAAACCGGAGTACCCGGAGAAAAACCTGTCTGCCTCCGTTTTGTCCAGCACAGATCTCACATGGAGTGACCGGGATTTGAACCACGGACCCAGCGGTGAGAGGCCGGCGTGCTGCCGCCTAAGCCACGGAGGCTGCGGTTGATAATAATAATAATAATAATAAATCATAATAATGTTATTGGTCACGTCCCTTTTAACTACTGTACTGCGGCTTTTAGAGACGCCAGAGTGCCGGAATTTTGCCCCGAAGGGGATCTTTAACGTGCCAGTAAATCTACTGACATGGCTCCCTAGCATTTGCGCACCCTCGAATGTCAACTGGCTGTGCCAGGATTCGATCCTGCAACCTTGGGCTTAGCAAGCGAGAACGTTACCGCTGAGCCACGCAGCCAGCCCAAGATTTTAGATCAGCTCCCTGCATTCTTTATTTCCTCATGGCTGTCACCGTGGAGGTCTGGGTTCGATTCCTGGATCTGCCAAGAAATTTAAATCTGGTGTTTGGGCTGGAACGGGGTACACTCAGCCTCGTGAGGCAAAACTGAGAAAAGGTGGGTTTGATCCTACCTAAGTCATCCTGGTAGTGGTTTTCTATGGTTTCCCACTGCTACTATTAAAACGATTTCCAGCTTTCTGGAAATTAATTCCTCAAAACGCTTTTTTATGGGTCTAATTTGATTGGCCTATGACATTGGAAAATATGTTACCGCACATTAATTTGGAGACAAAATACTTGTGCTCTGACCTACATGTTCACGAAGATCGGGGAGTTCACATTCGTGAGGTTAGCGTGTTGGAAGTTAAATATTAAGAATACTCTTGTTTTAATTTCACTGCGTCAGAATTTTGTGATCCCATACAGAGTTAAAACTCCAGAGTGAATGCACTGTAGGTTTAATAGAAAGCCAATGTAAATAAAAGAAATTAGTCGCTGTAAATGGACTTGCTATAGATTAGGTGCAATTTATATTTTGAAACAAGAAAAAAAAAGAGCGGGTTTATAAATAAATGTATAGACGGCCAGAAATAAAATGCTCCAAAACGATTAGTAGCCTATCTCATTTTACCATTGCTATGTTCAATACCACCCTGCAATGAATAGCAGGAACACGATTATATTGCTGAGCTAAACAGATGGAATAACACACGGAAAAGGGTTATTTATCTCATATGTGGAAGCTATAATGTAAACATATAAGAGCGCTCATGGAGATTATGCCAGCAGTTGAGAAATATACCACTTGAATGGTAGAATGATACTGGGATTAAGAATACACCAATACTAGTGTAGATTGTTCAGCCTATAGGTAGGGAGGGATCTGCGTTGCGCATTTGAGATACAATATACAGTAAGCTCTAATCATATTTTATTAAATACCTACTCTACCATGCTTGGGAAATGTTTTTAGGCATTAATTAGCCGAAACTGAAATCAATTGTTTCGTGAAATAACGCAAAATTTGTCAAATTTATCAAATTGATGCAAAAGAATAATATGAAACAAGTAGTTCCGTGATGAAATAAATAGTCTATTTTCATATATCCTATTTATGTTAAATGCCTCTATCAACATACAACCTTTTCAGTTTGATTGCTGTAATAGATTCGTAGATATTGAGAACCGTCTAAATATTTCGGATGGTCACTCTATTGGATTTTATATATGTAGGCCATAGAGTTATGTAGGCTACTATTACATGAAGATTATTGCGTAGGTTTATTATTCAAACATCAATCGCATGATTAGGACACAAGAAATAAAAAGACTAGATTTTAAAATTTCGCACAGCCACCATCTTGAGGTTATAAAAACAACTGAAATAAATGAGATGTCAGTAGATTAAAATTTGTATAAGCATTAAACGTACATAATAATAATAATAATAATAATAATAATAATAATAATAATAATAATAATAATAATAATAATAATAATAATGTTATTGGTTTTACGTTCCTTTTAACTACTCTGGCTTTTAGAGACGCCGAGGTGCCGGAACTTTGCCCCGAAGGGGATCTTTAACGATTTACCGTATAATGTTTCACTGCGCTCGGATGGTTAAATCGCGAGAAACGTCCATTTAAATTATTAAATTTCGCGTCGCCGCCATGTTGGATTTCTGCTCAACATGTTACTGAAAGTCCCATAGGTGAACTAACGTTAATAGTCTTTATCAACATACAAAATTTCAGTTTGATTGCTGTCATAGATTAGTAGATATTGAGAACCATCTATATATTTCGGATGCACGCCATGTTGGATTTTTATATATGTAGGCCATAGAGTTATGCACTGTTAGATGACGATTATTGCGTAGGTTCATTATTCAAACGTTGACTTCGATCGCACGATTAGGACACAAGGAATAAGAACTTAATTTTTAAATTTCGCACTGCCGCAATCTTGAGGTCAGTCCATTACAATGTGTAAACACATTTGTTGTTCGAAGGTTCACTGCACTCGGATGGTTAAATCGCGAGAAACGTCTATTAAAATATTTAAACTTGGCCGCCATGTTCGTTTTGTACTTAACAGGTTTCCAAAAGTCACATAGGTGAACTTCTATTAGTGCGTTTCATCACCGTACAAAATTTCAGGGTGATATCGGTAATAGTTTTGGAGATATGGAATGCCGGTGGAATATTTCGTACAGCTGCCATGTTGAATTGGTGAGACGTAATAAAATTTGAATGGCGCGGTTGGGGTGGGACAAAATACAAACGGCTAGAGAGAGTTCAATTGAAATCTCTCTAGCCGTTTAGATTTTATTAGGGGGGGGGGGGGGGGGCATACACACAGGCAAAAAAAAAAAAAGATCTCATAAGCCTATTTTCTCATGAATGAAAATAGGCTAAAAGATGGGTAGCCTACCATAGCTTTGAATTCTATTGGTGAAGATGTGTACACGTTACAACGGAAAATACTACTGCTTCAGCTATCAAATTACAACCTTTTTGGACTGGCTGCGTTGCTCAGCGGTAGCGTTCTCGTCTTTTATATCCACGGTTACAGGATCGAATCCTAGCACATTCAGTTGGCATTTGAGGGTGTGCAAATGCGAGGGAGCACGTTAAAGATCCCCTTCAGGGCAAAATTCTGGTACTTTGGCGTCTCTAAAAGCTTCAGTAGTCAAATGGGACGTAAAACCATAAACATTTAAATAAATATTATAACTCTTTAGGTTTTAGCTTTTCTAGTTTTAGTCTTAGTGTTTGTCCTTTCCTCCTTTTGTCGGGCTTTATGAGCAATGCCGTAGAAATACGTACAATAGGCTCTTGAGTCAAATTTCTCACTTTTGTAACAGGAGCCCAGTATTTATGAGCTAGAACTGAGTTATGAATGAGGATTACAGCGGCAAGGAGAACGCGCCCGACACTCGCCTACTTAGCATCTAATTCATAACTCACAGCCAGTGGGGGGAGTCAGTTGTTTCATTTAGAGGCTTGTGACGTCGTGGTCATCTGGTTCGTGGTGTACTAAAGTGTACAATATAAAGCTGGCAGCTGACCAGTTAATATTTCCACGCAAGACAACCGAAGGACAAAAGAAAATTCCATTTAAGTCCAATATTGAAATGTTCCCAATGGCACATCGAGACCATTCAAAACAAGAGGATAAAATGGAACACAATTTGACCAGCTCAAAAATTAATTTTCAATTTTTCTAAAGACGAGACCTCTATTTGAGGCGTATTAAAAACAATTTGAGTAGACACAACTTTAGAAATAAAAGCAACACTATTTTAGACAAGAAAAAAAAATCAATTTTTTAAATAAAAAAAAGAATAGTTTTTAAGGAATTTTGAATCAAGGTAATTTAATTCAAATGAAGTGTTGCATTATGTCAAGACTTCGGTGGAGTAGTCGGTAGCATGCTGAAATGCTATGCCCAAGATCGCTGGTCCAAACCTGGCTGAAGTCGTCGGACTTTTTAAGAGCGTTTAAATCCTTCAGTATGCTTCCTTCGGAGGGGAAGTAAAGCCGGCGGGCCCAATTCATAGATTTATGACATGTAAAAGAACCTACCACTACAATTGGTAGTGTGTAGCTAAATTTGTAGGTTATTGGGTTAGTAAGGCTCTATCAAGATCCAGCATTCGCCACTAGGTGTCATTGACAGTGGCATCTCTGGTAGCCAAATTTGGAACTACTTGAAATTGAACTTGCTGGAAGCCCACGGGCGTTCAATTAAAATACCCTGCTATGGCCATTGGTTGCAATTCATATATAACTATATCAAGACTTTGCCCTACTTATGGTGCAGAAAATGTTCTCCAAGACAAAGCTAATGAAATGTGAGAAATTTTGAATTTCTGGCTGAGGAAGGTTAAATACGGTCCGAAACATGTACCTCTAACATTGTATACACTGTGTATGAATAATTGCTTCCAATGGCCATAACAGGGTAATTAAAAAAAACAAAAAATGTAAATACATAAGAATAACTAGGTCAAAAAAAACATTGAGGATGAATACAATATTATGAACAGTGTCATCCCACAGTGCACAAACTTTAAGTTATTAGGGGTAACAATCTCCGACGCCCTGAATTGGAACATTCAAAGTGAAGAGGCAAGATGTAAGGCCACCAAAGTTCTGGGTTTCTTGTACAGAAACGTGAGAGGTTGTAAACCTAGAGCTAGGACGGCTTACCTATGCATGGACCGTCCGATATTAACATACGGCTTGCCTACTTGCCATCCCACTACAGTGGAAAACATGAACAAGCAGCAGCGTGTACAGCGCCGCGCAGAGAGGCTAATAGCTCGTTATTCCCCTTCCCCTTTGTCAAAATTTCCATCTATACAGGCAACAGCCAAACAAACTGATCTGCTTTTTCTCAAAAATCTTTCACAGGTTCCATTAATATTGACCCCTTTTGCCGACTGTCATTGGCATATCGCCCAGTTCGGAGAGGACGAGGTGTAACTCTCGTTCCGCCCTTCGCTCGTAGCAATGCTTACCTGACAGGTTTCTACGGCCGCTCTGCGCGGTTATGGAACGCGCTGCCAGGGGAAGCCAAGATCTTGCCATACATAAAAAGGCACGTTGTATAAACTAGTGTATGAGTGATTGATTGTCTCGCCGAATGAATGAATGTATGGAGTGATTGAGGTGATGAAAGTGCGTGGTGAGAGAGTGGTTGAACTATGTTAATATTCCAAATATGTAAATAATGCAAATATCTTTGTTCTACCCTACCAGGGACTCGTTACCGCTAGACGTGGAGCGGTGCTGTTGTGTATACATTACGTCATCTCACCTCGTTATGGCAGCAGCGAGCGGCTGCGAGTCAAGAGGGGGAATGCATGTACAGTCTTACAATGAGAAAACACCACACAGCGCACGACCCAGCACGAATCATGCACACAAATGATATGCGATGAGGTTTCGCTGGTGACGACTGCACGTCTATCACAGGCGTGTGGCCAGGCGGAGCGCATTAGTTCCGACTTTCGCCACAGGTAACAATTCGCTGGTAGGGTAGTAAAACATGTAAATATTGCAAAACCAAATGTAGATCTAAATTGTGCCAGTAATATGTAATATGTATGTGGGGCTTGCCCTTTTTTCACTAGGCCTTCCATACTTCTGTTTGATTTATGGTAAATAAATAAATAAATAAATAAATAATAATAATAAAAACAACAACAAACGTAACTCTAGAAAAGAGTAGGTGGGAGTTGAGAGATGTATTTGGAGACTGCTAATGAAGAGAAAAGATACGTTATTAGGACACATACTTACTAAGACACCCAGGAATAGTTACCTTAGTTATGGAAGGAAGGGTGAAGACAAGAACTGTAGGGGTAGACCAAGATCAGAATATGTTAAAGAGATTGCCTCCGATGTAAGGTGTGGTAGATTTGTAGAGATGGAACGATTACCTCTAGACAGGGAGGATAGACAGATGCATCAAACCAATAAATGGACTGAAAACTCAAACAACAACAACAACAACAACAACAACAACAACAACAACAACAACAACTGGAACGAGGTACACTCAGTCTGGTGAGGCAGAGCTGAGAAGAGATTAGATCGTTTCCATCCTGGAAGTGGCCTTCCGTGGTTTCCCACTTCTACTCCAGGCGAATGCCATGATTGTCTTAATTAAGGCCACGGTCGCCTCCTTCCAAAACTTTGCTCGAATTACAAATACACACACTGGTACAACCACCACAATAACATAGGTTATCAGATAGAATTTCAAAATTTTGCGCACACCCATGTACACGGGGATGAAATGACTACGATGTTCAATCCCCTAAATGGAAACAACAACAACAGCAGCAGGAATATTTATCTCAGATTTCTCTGGATATTAAATAACATTACAGCTAAAGACCACCCGGTTGTCATGAATCAGTCCAAACTGTCAGAGGACTGTACTGTCGACAATGGAGCTGCGGGGTCGTCGCGGAGGATCGACTTACAGCTCCGATCGATTTCACAGGGGTGGGCTGAAGCCCTTCCCGGCTCGCGCTACAAACAGATGATTGTCACGGGCTTCGCCAACACGGACAGAGAATTGTATTTCCTATACAAGGAAGAAAGTATTATTCTCACAACTGGATTTTATTTCATTGTGAGGATCATATTTCCAGAGACTTGACGTATCTTAGCTCGGCAATAATAAGTAACCGTTCATTAAAAATAGAATTGTAAGTGTACATTATGTCTAGCCTTTATTATTCGCGCTTCACCGGTATCGGGGATGACATGCGTTGAATTTCTATGTGGTGGGTGGGTTTTACGGCCGGATGTCCTTCTGAGGCTATTCTCATGAGAAGAGTTAATGAGAGATGAAATGAATAATGATGATGATGATGATCGTGTGGCTTCCTGAGAGGTCGAGTGCAGATCTTTCAAGTTGACGCCCGTGGGCGACCTGCCCGTTGTAATGAGGATGAAGTGATGGTGAAGACGTCACACACACCCAGTCCCAGAGCCACGGGAATTAACCCCAGGAGATTAAAATCACTGATGGCTCGGCCGGGATTCGAACCCGTGAATCTTTGGGCCAAAGCCTAGCGCGCTAACCATTTAGCCACGGAACCGGTCACAAATGGATGATGAATGAAAATAGACAAGGATTTGAGAACTTAAAAGGTTCATTCTGGTTCCGTATTAATAAACTAATTGAGTAATAAACAGGTTAAAAGTTCCGCCTGATCAATATTTTTTAGCCTGCTTTTCTCATTTTGCAAAACAAGTAGTTCCGTGAAGAACTAAATAGCCTATTTTCATATATCTTACTAATAATAATTGCCTCTATCTACATACAAATTGCCAGTTTGATTGCTGTAATAGATTCGTAGATATTGAGAACCGACTAAATAATTCGGATGGTCGCCATGTTGGATTTTATATATGTAGGTCCTAGAGTTATGTACTGTTACATGAAGATTATTGTGTACGTGTAGCATTCAAACTTCAATCGCATGATTAGGATACACGAAGTAACAAGGAGATTTTAAAATTTCGCACAGCTGCCATCTTGTGGTTATGGAAACAATTGAAATAAATAATCCAGTGGATTAATTTTCGTATAAGGATTTACTGTACCTAGTTTCACTGCACTCGGATGGTTAAATTGCGAGAAACGTCCATGTGAATATTTATATTTTGCGTCGCCGCCATGTTGGATTTGTGATCACCAGGTTATTGAAAGTCCTATAGGTGAACTTAAGTTCATACCCCTATGAACATCAGTTTGATTGCTATAATAGATTCGTAGATATTCAGACCCGTCGAAATATTTCGGTTGGTCGCCATGTTGGATTGTTAAATGTATAGGCCATAAAGTCATGTACCATTAAAAGAAAATTATTGCGTACGTTCATTATTCAAACTTTCACATCGATCGCATGATTACGACACAAGAAATAAAAACTTAATTTTAAAATTCGCACAACCGCCATCTTGAGGTTATGTAAACATTTGAACTAAATTAGATACCAGTGCATTACAATGTGTATAAACATTTCCTGTACCAGATTTCATTGCGTTTGGAACATTAAATCACGAGAAAGGTCTATTTAAAATTTTCAAATTCGCTTGGCCGCCATGTTCGTTTTGTAGTTAACCGGTTTTTGAAAGTCTTATAGATGAACTTCCAGTAGTGCCCTTTATCTCCGTACAAAATTTCAGGGTGATACCGCTAATAGTTTCAGAGATATAGAATGCCTGTGAAATATTTCGCACATCCGCCATCTTTTGGTTATGTAAACAATTGAACGAAGTTAGATATCGGTGCATTACAATGTTTATAGACATATACTGTACCAAGTTTTATTGCGTTTGGTTGGTTAAATCGCGAGAAACGTCTATTTAAAAGTCGCAAATTCGCGTCGCCGCCATGTTGGGTTTGTAGTTACCAGGTTTTCAAAAGTCACATAGGTGAACTTCTAGTAGTTCCCTTTACCGCCGTAAAAAATTCCCGGGTGATATCGGGAATAGTTTCGGAGATATTGAATGCTGGTGAAATATTTCGCCCAGCCGCCATGTTGGATTGGTGAGACCTAACAAAATATGAAGGGCACAGTCGGGGTCGTCCGGAATAGTGCTATGAACTTACCGAGTTTCATTGAAATCGCTCCAGCCGTTTAGATTTTATTAGACACACACACACACACACACACACACACACACACACACACACACACACCTCTCTCTCTCTCTCTCTCTCTCTCTCTCACACACACACACACACACACCCACACACACACACACGCACACACACACAAGGACAAAAGGTGATCTCATAAGCCTATTTTTTCAAATTTGGAAATAGGCTAAAAATGAGGAAAAGTAGACTTATGAGATCGATCCGGGAAAAAGTGTGTCTGTCTCTCATTCTGTCTGTCTGTCCTTCTGTCTCTGTGCCTCCCCCCCCCCCCCTATCAACTCCTAAACGGCTGCAGCTATCGAAACCAAATTTGGTAAGAGCAAAGATTTATACCTGAATATCTCACGGCTATATTTGAAATTAACGTCAATGCTACCAACTGCTGAAAAATCGCAATTGAAATTTGAGCCCTATGTTGGATATCCCAGAAGTTATGCATGCGAATTATTCCAAAATTGGCACACATGCAGATAATAACGTTCCAGATTAATTTTCAAAGGTCCATACATGCCAGTGTTGCCAACAAGATTCTAAGCTTGCCGATAAGTCCAATTTATAAATGCGTGTAACTTCTATACTATCAATTGGATTTCAACCAAATTTCGTATGTACTATGCGTACTACAACATATATGATTTGACGTATTATAAAGAGCCACCAGGGCTGCCAACTGTTGATAAATTCTCTCTCTATGTTTTAACCTTAATATCAATATATCAGAAAGTATGCAAGCCAACTGCTCTAAACTTTGCACACGAATAGTACCTGACAATTTACCTTAGTTTGGGGGTAAGTTATATACGTCAGTGCTGCCAACACGATTCTATGCCTGTTGATAGGTCCAGTATTTAAATGCATATAACTTCTATAGCAGCAAATGGATTTCAACCTAACAGTTATGACTATGCGTGTTTGTAAGATCCAGCAGGGATGCCAACTGATAATAAATGCAGTCTCTAGTTGTTGAATCCCAATATCAATATCATAAAGTATGCAAGCCATCAGCTTTAAACTATGCACACGTATAATAGTATCTGAAATTCTAGATTAATTTGGAGTAACTAATATATCTCAGTGCTGCCAACATGATTCTAAGCTCTCTGATAGTTTCAATCTTAATAACATGTAACTTCTATACTAACAAATGGATTTTATCCAACATTGGCACTATAATAGATCGTAATATTTCAGTTTAATTCTGAGCATCACATACATGACATTGTCCCCAACATGATTTTACGCGCACTGATAAATCCAATATCAAACAGCATGTAACGGTCATACAATCCATCAGGGGAAGATGATCTTGTAGTTCCGCCCCTTAAAACAACAATAACTAACTAACTAACTAACTAACTAACTATACTATCCATCAGACTTCAACCAAATTTTGTATGTGCCTTCTATACCTTAAGAGATGGAACTAAGTATATATTCAGAGGAAGAATGCAGCCGAATGGATTGATTATCAGTTTTGTAATGTCTGTTACCTATAATGTCTATTTTATGATAGGTGAGAGAAATCTGATAGTGACTAAGAAGACTTAAAATATGTTTAATGGAATATTTTTAATAGAGAGTTTTTTCTATAAAAAAAACTGTGAAGTGAAATGTTTCAATATGGGCAATATGGTGTAATAGAAACTTATAGTCTACATACGATTTGAACACTTTTATTACAATAAACATTAGTTTTCACGACCAAAAAGTACACTGAATTGTGAACACCATGCTATCACGGAGTAACTTGAACACTCTCACGGAATAACTTGAATATCACGGTGTTACCTACTTCTACTACAGGATTTTGTTGGTTAATACCTTGAAATAACTTATGAATATTTGTAAGATATATGCCAGAAATGTTCCATAGGGTATTCCTCTTTAACATGAAATGAATCGAAATAACTGAAATCTAAAATTTCAGAAAGAGTAACAAAAAAAGCTTAGTATCACGGAGTTACTTAACTTTACCCTACTATTGATATTACATTTGTGATATGTCTCAGGAATCTGACGGCATAACCAGTACAGATTATCTGTGAGACATATTAATTATTTCTTACAATATTATACTGATTGTATTTCAATACAAGAGTGCATGCAATAATAAGTTTGTTATAAATTAATGCTTATTGGTAGTATTTTTTATGCGACGTATAGCTAGTTGTTTGCTGTTTATATTGGACAATCCAGGTAGTAGTTCATTAAGTAGTGCTGGTACAAGATAATTTAGTCTCTTGAACCCATAATAATAATGATACGAACCATCTATGCTACATTGTGCACATATTTATTGTTGCTTAGGGCAAAGAGGAGATGGAAGGGAGCTAGCTACGCACTTCAATACAGAGGATCCTGAAGGAGCGAATATGGCATCCGTAGGCTATAAACCGCAGGGTAGCATTTTACCTAACAAGTAGTTCCGTGAAGAACTATACAGCCTATTTTCATATATCCTACTTATGTTAATTGCCACTATCGACACACACAATTTCTGTTTGATTGCTGTAATAGATTCGTAGATATTAAGAACCGACTAAATATTTCGGATGGTCGCCATGTTGGATGTTATATATGTAGGTCCTAGAGTTACGTACTGTTACATGCAGATTATTGTGAACGTGTAGTATTCAAACTTCAATCGCAAAATTAGGACACAAGAAAAAACAAGGAGATTTTAAAATTTTTCACAGCTGCCATCTTGAGGTTATGGAAACAATTGAAATAAATTAGATGCCAGTGGATTAACATTCGTATAAGGTTTTACTGTACCAAGTTTCACTGCACTCGGATGGTTAAATTGCGAGAAACGTCCATGTGAACATTTATAATTCGCGTCACCGCCATGTTGGATTTGTGATCACCAGGTTATTTAAAGTCCTATAGGTGAACTTAAGTTCATAGCCCCTATGAACATTAAAAAATGCAGTTTGATTGCTAAAATAGATTCGTAGATATTCAGTATCGTCTAAATATTTCGGATGGTCGCCATATTGGATTGTTAAATGTATAGGCCATAGAGTCATGTACCATTAAAGGAAAATTATTGCGTAGGTTCATTATTCAAACTTTCACTTCGATCGCATGACTACATCACATGAAATAAAAACTTAATTTTAAAATTCGCACTGCCGCCATCTTGAGGTTATGTAAACAACTAAATTAGATACCAGTGGATTACAATGTGTATAAATATTTCCTGTACCAGGTTTCAGTGCGCTTGGAACATTAAATCGCGAGAAAGGTCTATTTAAAATTTTCAAATTCGCTTGGCCGCCATGTTCGTTTTGTAGTTAACCGGTTTTTGAAAGTCTTATAGGTGGACTTCCAGTAGTGCCCTTTATCTCCGTACAAAATTTTAGGGAGATACCGCTAATAGTTTCAGAGATATAGAATGCCGGTGAAATATTTCGCACATCCGCCATCTTGTGATTATGTAAACAATTGAACGAAGTTAGATGTCGGTGCATTACAATATATATAAACATATACTGTACCAAGTTTCATTGCGTTTGGTTGGTCAAATCACGAGAAACGTCTATTTAAAATTCGCAAATTCGCTTGGCCTCCATGTTGGTTTTGTAGTTACCAGGTTTTCAAAAGTCACATAAGTGAACTTATAGCAGTTCCCTCTATGACCATAGAAAATGTCAGGGTAATATCGGTAATAGTTTCGGAGATATTGAATGCTGGGGAAATATTTCGCACAGCCGCCATGTTGGATTGGTGAGTCGTAACAAAATTTGAAGGGCACGGTCGAGGTCGCCGGGAATAGTGCTATGAACTTTCCGAGTTTCATTGAAATCGCTCCTGCCGTTTAGATTTTATTAGGGGGGGGGGACACACACACGAATCACACACACACACACACACACACACACACACGGACAAAAGGTGATCTCATAAGCCTATTTTTTTCAAAATTGAAAATAGGCTAAAAATGGCCGCTGCATTACAACAAGATCCACATTTTGCCAGGAATATTCTGTGGAGTGATAAACGCTATTTCGCCAATGATGCCTACGTCAATACTCACAATCTTCATTACTGAGCTCCAGTGAATCCCCACTGGGTTCGAGCACTGCATGTTCAGATCCAATGGGGGTTTAATGTGTGATGTGGTATTCTGGGAGACTACATAATTGGGTCTGCTTTCATTGCCCTCAGACTCACAGGTAGTAAGTATCTCGAATTTCTACAAACCGACTTGTCTATGGAAAACCTTCTAGAAGATATTCCACTCCAGGTTGTATTATAACATTGGTACAGCATGATGGTGCTCCACCTCACACCTTCCGAGCCGTTACGGAATATCTGAATGCACGATATCCTGAACGGTGGATAAGTTTTGGAGGACCTCTGCAGTGGCCACCCCGATCACCTGATCTAACTCCTATGGACTTCTTTCTGTGGGTATATATACAATCAAAAGTCTACGAAACAGCACCAGAAAATGTTGATCAATTGAAAGAACGCATTGGTGAGGCCTGTGCAGCAGTGACACCTGAAATGTTACGACGTGTCCATGCAGACACTGCGAGACGTGTTCAGCATTGAATTTGCCACCAGGGTCATGCCTTTGAGCATATTTATTATGAATAGCTCTCCAAGTGTGACATCTTAATTTATTTTATTGTCTAAGCTTTGAAGCAATAATATGTAGGTTTTGATCCATATAGCAAGCAATGCTATTTTAGAGTAGAATTTCTGTAGACTATATGTAAATTGAATATGTTATTAAACTTTCTTTTCTGCAACATTTGCGTATTTAAAAATGAACCCTGTTTATTACAGAAATCGCTGTTTGCAAAGGAGCGTTGCTACGTGGTATACAATATCTTGGGTGTTGTGCAACAATTTAGCAGTAATTTTACTACACAAGTACTAAAATGATTCCTATTATTATTATTGTCACTATGATGTCTGCACTAGACTGTAATAATAAAATAACAATAGTCACACAGGTTATCATACAAATTCTTCACACACTCAAGTACACGGGGATACATGACCACTATGTTGTAAAGCCCCTAAAAATCATCAACATAACTCATTATTTCAGTACGGTGCAATTCAACGTACCGTGTGAAGGCTTCAATCACAGTACTGTTGTAGGGCCTGTACAACATCCGAATTGCTGCAGACGGGTCTAGCCATGCTGGTATGTGCTTCAACAATCCGTTAGCTCTTAACTACAGCTCTGTTCGGGGAAATACATGCACAAAAGGCAGGCGTCTATTTGGAATATCCTGTGTATAATTATAATGTGCGAGCTTTGGTGGTATTGTGACCAAATTCACCATAGATTAAAATTATGTGTGTGTGCTCGATTTTGGTGAAAACCTCAGCCATTGTCGATGTGTTGATAGCAACTTTAATACTGCTGTACCACGTGCAAAGCTACTATTCTGCGCTCGCCAGGAAGGCTTCATACCGCTATGGGACGCATTAGACAGGAGCACTGAGGAACAAGCGGCGTGCGGCTGTCTGGTTGTTATATCTTGCCATTCTGACGTAACCTGCTTGCATACAAGATTACCCCTTAGCAATTCAGTTATTATACCCCCCGTTCATCACTAGTACATGCGGGACACTTATAAGTAGATTGCACGGCGCAAATGGACCATCTGGTATAAAACGCTATGGTGTATGTTTCACAAAACTCGAGCTCTTAAACCAGAACACGGTTTGTGCCAAAATCTTCCAAATCGTCTCAATAGTACATGAAGAATCTTGCATTTCTTAAAAAAGTCAATGGATATACATTTAAAGTATTTGTTTACAAAGCTCACTTAAACAAATAAACAAGAAGATAACCCCTGTCAGAACTGTGTCATGTCCAGCCCGCACAACACTAGAGCCGGGTGGGTGATCTATACACATGGGGCGCTCACAAATTACCGATCGTGGATTCAAAAGAAAGAGAATTACCCGCGGCAGTGCCAAATTGCACTGTGATTCCATAAATATCAACAATTTGTTTAAAATTGTGTTTAAACAAATAAACAAGAAGCCCACACAACAGTAAAGCCGAGCGGGTGGTTTATGCTAACGTGGGATTCCTCGCACAGACCCGCTGGTTCCCTCTAAATTAAGACGACAAAATGGTTTCTTTCTTGCTTCAATAAATAATGAACAGCTAGTAAATCAGGCTGCTTTGAACGAAATCCATTCTTACGGTTCCTTGCATTTAATTCCTTTAGGGAAATTATATGCAGTTCGCAATGATTAAAAAGAAATCCCTTTAAGTTATTCCTGGGCGAATAAGATGAGATAATACAACTAATTTCACCCAAATCCTCTTCACATTGATTTCTGTGTTCCTCGAGCAACGCAAGTTTCTCCTGGAGAGACTGGAAGACTGGAACGGGGTGAAACTAATGAAGTGAACTCTATTCTATCCTCTCTCTCTGTCTCCTGATTTAGTTCCTCAATTTCAGTGTCATCCTCTCATCTTCACAACCAGCCGCATGCCCTCTTATTACTTCCCTAAATAGTGAAATTCATTATGTTTAAATCATGGAATAATAAGGAGGCACCCGGTCAGCTTTTTAGCACGCTGTGATTTGAAGCAGTGGCCACGCCCCTGTAAGGAGTCTATAGAGCTTTTACTATTAATGGAAACCCCCCTACACTGGTTTTGCTACCTCACCTTTTGTCATGAAGGAACTCTGAACACATATATATTGTCATAATAGCTTCCTACAATTATCTGCAAATTGATTACCTTGTTATTGCATACAAGTATCGTTTATATTATATCTTAGTAATTTAAACATTTTCGTGGTTAGCACACTGGAAAGAAGAGCCTCGTCCTGTGCTGCATGCTCGCCCGGAGTGGAGCTCGTGCTCAGTTCCGCCGACAACATAAGCTACGAAGCACTATCTGTCATTGGCGTTACTGTTGTGTATCTGTTTTATTTTCTCTTCTATCGAATAGGGGTGCCGACAGTGGGGTTCGAACCCACCATCTCCCGAATGCAAGCTCACAGCTGCGCGCCCCTAAGCACACGGCTAACTCGCTACAATATTACAAATATTAATCTAAACAAAACAACAACAACAAGAATAAAATTGAAAGATACTAAATTATAGCTTAACTAATAACAAAAAAGGTTATGATCAACAGCATTGCTGACGTAAAAATTATTAACATCGTCAGCATACATCCGAAAAGGAAGGAAGGGCTGTGCTCTCGACATCAGTCAATCAGTAATGCGTCATATCACAACGAAATGAATGTTATTATTGGTTTTCTTCGTGTATCCTTGATACTGGACCAATCCGTTAACACCTACAAAGCTGCTCCTTACTAGGCGTGTTCTATTCCAGGTGGCTGCTGGGGTTGTGTTGTGTCGCTAACTTATGAAGGCTCAGTACTCGAAGCGGGTGAACATAACGTCAGCGCTACCTCTGCCCAGAGTTAGCAACACTGTCGCCATAAGGCTCTACAGTCTTTTCTCAACGCTGGGTGCTCTATAGCTCCTCGTATAGATGGGCCAGTCATTCTTGGCCGGTCGTAGGCGCGTGAGAATTCTTCTTAACGCCCTAGTAGAACACTGAGATCACTGAATATGCTGCCGAGGACACATTGCGTACTTTATTTACATTGATCACAAAGGTATGAAGGCTCACTGTGCGTGGAGACACCACTGCGCATGTAATATGTACCGGTCAAGAAGGAACGGCACACGTATACCTCTGTCTTCAATAGCAAATAATACGGTATGCTTGGATTATTGTAATGCTTAGTTTACAGATATGGCCATTAAAATGATGCAGTTCCGTGAATGACTGATCAAGGAATGTTATTAAAGAAAGCTTTCCAGTCGGTCAACATAAATTTTGCCCAATTAGGCCTACATTAGGCGGGAAACATGTATTTATACACCCTAACCAGAAAGAAATATTACATGAGATATTTATCATAAAATAACACGTTTTATGAACAAAATGGGCGGGTGGTGGTACTTAATTGGATGACATGTTTCGATCGTCAAGCGATCATCCTTAGATCCTTCTCGCTTAGGCTTAGTTAATGTACTATGCATATGTATTACACTTATGCACAAATACATACATACATACATACATACATACATACATACATACATACATACATACATACATATCCCACGTCGTTCCATCTATTAGATGGGTCGGCGAATGAAGCCCCTCCACCAATTTCTGTCTCTGCACTTCTCTTCTTCTTCTTCTTCTTCTTCTTCTTCTTCTTCTTCTTCTTCTTCGATGCTGTCCAAGTTCTGACCCAATTGTTCGATGTCATTTCTCACCATGTCTGCATATCTTGGTCGTCCTCTTGGTCTTCGGTCATGAAGCCGCAGTTCATACATTTGTTTGGGAATTCTGGTAACATCCATCCTTCGCATATGGCCAAACCACATGAGCCTTTTCAAGGTTATTTTATCCTGTAGTTTGACGACCAGAACCAATTCTCTGATTTGAGCATTACGAATTCTGTCTTTTCTTGTCTTACGTGTGTAACGTGACAATCCTTTGAGCAATAATATCTGTAAATAAGATTGACACATTACATAAGCTTTTACAAACTTTTGTAATGCAAATATCTCTACTTAGTACAAAACAAAGTCCCCAATTCATGGATGTCACGAGTAATTTCGAGAACCACTGGATGGATTTTGATGCGGGTTTTACCATTCTGTAAAGAATATATTGAGGAAGGTTTCTGTAGAAGATAATATATTTATGATCAAAGGAAGCCAAGCAGTAACGATTTCAGTGAAAAAGTCAAAAGAAAACCTGGCGTTCGTGCGCTTTTAGGTAGATTTCATTAGAAAGTTACCTATTGAAATGGGTACCGGTACCATGTTTCGACTTCCGGAAAATTTCGACATATCTTCGCGTTTCACATCCACAAGACCCCAAAACCACCGTCAGTTCAAAAGTTTATATATAATGTATATATATATGTATTGTAACGTAATCTTGATTACAGTACAAATTATTATTATTATTATTATTATTTTTAAAGTCATTGTGTAATTATTATTATTATTATTATTATTATTATTATTATTATTATTATTATTATTATTATTGAAATATCAAAGTTATATCGTTTTATTCACCCATTAATATCAAGGGAGGGGCCATACCATATTCACGTCATTACCATAGTCATATATAATATTGTCAAGTGCTTAGATTAAGAAACAGGGTTTTTATAGAGGTCTAGGGCTGTTTTATTAGTTAAATTGTAAAGACAGGACGGGCATGGTTGGAAGAAGTTACGGACGGTGAAGCAACATATTGCAAGAAAATGTATTTCTGGAACGAAGCCACGCTGACTGGAGACAAGGGCTTGGAGAAATATTTCGGCGGAATATATAGATGCGCAACGAGAGGAATAGCGGGTTCTGAGTGGAATATTTGAAGTACGCGGGCCTGTATTCCCGCTCGGAGAAGTTTTAGCGTCGCTTGAGGACTGAGAAATGCTTTGCTATAATTGGTCTGATGGGTCGCGGGCAAATTTATGCCGCGAAACATCGGGACCATTCAGAGTGTATAAAAGCCCAGTGCGACTTCAGCACTGGCTATTCTATAGATTCTATTCTGTCATTCACATATTCGATCACGCACTCACTCACTGACTTTGTGAGTCGTAGACTCTGCCAGTCCCTCAGTAAGATGGGACTTAGTGAATTCAATTAGCCTGGTTTGTTCAAATTTGCTTACCATGGTGATCAAACTCAGAAACAAGCAGCAGCAGCAGCAACAACAACAACAACAACGAGAAGAAGAAAACATATGTTTTCAAAGGTCAATAAACGTGTGTTGGCGTAAGATCTCAAATTAGACTGCACGCAGACCAACGAGATGGACTTTGAACCACAAGGCACCAGGTATGTGGACCGAGTTATTATCAACACAGAAGATCAGCGCTAGCGAGAAGACAGTCAATATTGCCCCGCAATTAGGGAATATTAATGCACATATTGTACACAGCTCGAAACCTCAGATCAAATGTTAATAATTTTGTTGTAAATAAACCAGTATTAGTTAAAATGTCTTGTTCATTGGGAGTTGAATATATAGGATAGTTGGAATGCAAAGAGTATCTCATAGAGCAAGTTTATTGCCCTACGCTCCGATGATAGATCTTGGCTCAAGGAAGGGAGCGGCCGTGGCTAAATAAAATTTTAATGTGTTATCTTTACGATAACTGGCGCCCAGTAAATCTAAATTAATAAAGTGTATGTCGTCTGTCTAGACAGGCCAATGCTAAATAAGAACGATGAGGTGGTTTTAAGGAGTCTTGAGTGTAATATCTGTAGAAACGTTATAAATGATCGCCCAACTTGTAGAGCGATATCCAACGACGAAGGTAGCCGTTACAAATGGCACAACCAATGTGGGGCTACGAAATATCGTACTGAAGTGAATGGATATTATGTATAAATCCAGTTTATTTCAAGTATGTTAAAGTTTAAAGTTGTTTTCATGTACGATATAAACGAGTACTCTTTGCATTCATTCCGAGTTTTTCAATAAAGAGGCATATATCAAGTTAGGGAACTACGGTTATAAATTAGGAGTGTTCTTTTGATGAGTTGTTTTTTGGGTAATGAGTAACAGGGATAATTTGGGGAATATACATTTGAGAAACCGTAGTATTATAAGATCAGTTAAAATGTCAAAATTAGATGTGCAGGGTACCAATGATGAGATGTCAAAAGTAAGCGAAAATCAGGAAACTGAGGAAAATAAACAAGACGGGGCTACAACCATCCAGAGTAATGAGGGGGAGAATCCTTCCTGGCTTCGAAACCTGACGATGCTCATAACTGAACAGAGTAAGAAGTTAGAGGAACAGAGTAAGAAATTTGACGTGCGTAGCGATCAACTAGAAAAAGCAATAGATCTTAAGTTCTCTGAGCAGAGTAAGAAGCTAGATGAACAAGGTAAGAGGTTTGATGAAGCCACAGAGAACTTCAATAGACAAATTAAAGAAGTAGGCCGAGAATTTCACAATAAGTTAGAAAACAGGATTAGTGAGGTGGAGGAATCATGGTCACTTAAGGTTGATGCCAGAATGCAACAAGTGTCGGAGCGAGTTGACAAAATTGACGAGGAAGTGAAAATTAAATGTAGTAAAGTTAGGGTTGACTTAGAAGGCGAAGTCAACAGTATGAAGGTCAAGTGTGATAATAATATTGCTAAAATAGGTAATTTAGAAAATAAACTAGAGAGCGATAATCAAGAAATTAGGGAAGAGGTTAACAGTAAATTTAACAGTATCAGTGAAGAAGTAGCGAGTAAAACAGATAAAATGGAGGAGAAATTGCAGAGATGTCAGAAGCAAATAGCAACAAATAGCGGTAATGTACAAATAGGAAATTTAAGTAGATTTCTAACTAAAGAGGCAGATTTGCCAGTATTCACAGGCAAGGCATATAACCCAATGGAATTCTTAAAAACAGTAGAAAAGAAGTTCGCTAAAGATTTAGAAGAGGGGATCGTTCAATGGGAACAAGTACTTGAGATGCTAGATAAATCTTTTGTTAGGGATTCAAGGTCATGGTTCAGTGTGTATAAATACCAGATGACTAGTTTTAGAAAATTTAAAGAGAAGTTCATAGCCAAGTACTGGAATGAAAATGTGCAAGAAAGAGAAAGATGTAACATTATTTTTGGGAAGTACCAAAGGAGAGATGGTGTTTCGTACACAGAGTATTTCTTAGCGCATGTACTTATATGCCAGAATTTAGAAGGTTTAGAGACTGAATCACAGGTAATTAAAACATTATTAAGGCATTTTCCTGATATAATTAAAGAAGCATTCTTCATGCAGAATATTACTACTATTGACGGGTTCGAGAAGCTATTGGAAAACTTTGACTCTCTTGAAAATAGTAGGACCGAACGCAAGCCAATAAGTATAGGAGATAATTTCGGGCAGGGTGAGAGAGAGAGGGGAAGAGAACAAGGCAGGAATGCGAATTACGAAAGACGACTTGACAATGGGGGACGCACAGCAAATACGAGGAACGAGAATTTGAACAGAGTAGGGGAAGGTACTAGGCCAGACAGACGTACAGGTCAACAACAACAATCTACATCAGGGGCAGGTAGGCCTAATTTAAACGAATAACGGGTTGCAGTGAGGTCAACAGACAGCCCGAAGTGATTGCAGTTCAATGTCCTAGGAATATTGAGTATTTAGGAGATTTTAATATAGATGTTAGAGAAGAACTGCTTTATGACCTAAATGGTGGAAATTTAGATAATGTTGAGAATGAGATTATGTCACCAGTAATTAAACTTAATGTGTGGGGTAAAGAAGTTGATGTTTTATTGGACAGTGGAAGCGAAAACTCTTGTATAAATTTAAGATTTTTGGAAGATGTAATGAGAGAAGGTATTCATGTTGATATAATTCCAGTTAAGTCCACTTTCATTGTCACAGCTGTAGGTAGTAGGTCTCAGAAAATATCTAAGCAAGTCGCAGTTCCAATTACCATTGGTGAGTTAGTTAAATTTCAGCCCTGTTTGGCAGTTCCAAATTTAGTATATCCGGTGATTCTCGGTGCGGAATGGTTATCATTATATCAAGTTAAATTAGATTTTCATTTTGGCAGGATATGTTTATTTTGGCAGGATAAAGAAGTTCAGGTTACGTATAAGGTGTCTAAGACTGACAAACAGATGAAAGTGTGTATGTTTGAGGAAGAAAGCAACGTGGTTGTGAGTGATGAGTTTCCTGAAGTAAATGAGGTAGACCGCGGAGATGCTAGTGAGAGCAAAGTTTTTAAGGTGTGTCAGGTTGCAATGGAGTCTGAACTTGAGAGTAGGATCCATGATGCATTGTCACAGTGTAAGCTGGATGATGAGCAAGGTCATCAGTTACATGAGGTATTAATAAAATATAAGGAAATTTTCAGCTCAAAACCCGGAGCAACACACTTATATGAGCATAGTTTTGTCGTTAAAGACACAAGTAGTTTCGTAGGGCCTAGGTATCCTGTCGCAACTAAATATATGAAAGCCGTCGAAGAACAGATAGAATTAATGTTGGAAAACGACATAATTGAGCCTTCAGCTAGCCATTGTTTAAATCCATTAGTTGTAGTAGCCAAGAAAGATAATTCAGTGAGACTGTGCATAGACGGCAGAATGTTAAATACTAGAGTCGAAAGCGACCAGCTGAGATCTGAAGCAGTGGAGGATTTAGTTCAACGTTTTCAGGGGCGGAAGTGGTTCTCAACAGTAGATTTTAGTAGTAGTTGCTCAACGTTAGTGAGGAAATTAGGTAGGACACTAGGTAGTTATTTCAGGTATGTATTGTTGACTCATGTGACGTTATTCAGGCTAGCCAGTGTTTTGTTGAGAGGTAGGAAGTACATGGAAGTTTGTAGCGAAGTTTTGTTACGTAAGCCGTTGCCATCTTGTGCATTGGAAGGGAAAATGTCAAAGCTGTTTTTATTGTTTACTGGACCTTATGTCGTTTCGAAGAGGATAGGAAAGAATGCCTACTTATTGAAAGATCAGGAAAATTGTGTCATTGGTACATATAACATTTACAATCTGAGGAAATATCATAGAAAAGAGCAAGTGCTGCAAGAAGGGCAGACTGCCGTGTGTTTATAATTAGAGTCGTGTCGTGGCTCTAAGGAATTGGTGGAAGTGAGATAAATCACTTGTGTTGCGTGAAACAAGAAGCAATATATATTGTGTTCTGTTATTGTAAGGGACTACAAGAACAAATGTAGCATGTAAATCCTGTATGACTGCACAGGACAATCAGAATGTTTATGTAACATTGCAAGAAGAGTGCAGATCAATCAAGGAAAATGAAAAGGGTATAATCATTATGTATGTAATTTGAAGGGTCATATATGTATATTCAGTGTATTTCCTGTTAAGTTTTAAAGGGAAGATTTGTGATTTCATCATTCATTACATTCTTTATGAAACCATGGGGACGTTTTGTAACGTAATCTTGATTACGGTACAAATTATTATTATTATTATTATTATTATTAAAGTCATTGTGTAATTATTATTATTATTATTATTATTATTATTAGCAGCCTCCGTGGCTTAGGCGGCAGCACGCCGGCCTCTCACCGCTGGGTCCGTGGTTCAAATCCCGGTCACTCCATGTGAGATCTGTGCTGGACAAAACGGAGGCAGACAGGTTTTTCTCCGGGTACTCCGGTTTTCCCTGTCACAAATTTCATTCCAGCAACACTCTCCACTATCATTTCATTTCATCTGTCATTCATTAAATCATTGCCCCAGAGGAGTGCGTCAGGCCTCGGCAGCCGGCACAGTTCATATCCTCGCCGCTAGATAGGGGCTTCATTCATTCCATTCCTGACCCGGTCGGAGACTGGAAGCAGGCTGTGGATTTTCATTTTTTTCATTATTATTATTATTATTATTATTATTATTATTGAAATATCAAAGTTATATCGTTTTATTCACCCATTAATATCAAGGGAGGGGCCATACCATATTCACGTCATTACCATAGTCATATATAATATTGTCAAGTGCTTAGATTAAGAAACAGGGTTTTTATAGAGGTCTAGGGCTGTTTTATTAGTTAAATTGTAAAGACAGGACGGGCATGGTTGGAAGAAGTTACGGACGGTGAAGCAACATATTGCAAGAAAATGTATTTCTGGAACGAAGCCACGCTGACTGGAGACAAGGGCTTGGAGAAATATTTCGGCGGAATATATAGATGCGCAACGAGAGGAATAGCGGGTTCTGAGTGGAATATTTGAAGTACGCGGGCCTGTATTCCCGCTCGGAGAAGTTTTAGCGTCGCTTGAGGACTGAGAAATGCTTTGCTATAATTGGTCTGATGGGTCGCGGGCAAATTTATGCCGCGAAACATCGGGACCATTCAGAGTGTATAAAAGCCCAGTGCGACTTCAGCACTGGCTATTCTATAGATTCTATTCTGTCATTCACATATTCGATCACGCACTCACTCACTGACTTTGTGAGTCGTAGACTCTGCCAGTCCCTCAGTAAGATGGGACTTAGTGAATTCAATTAGCCTGGTTTGTTCAAATTTGCTTACCATGGTGATCAAACTCAGAAACAAGCAGCAGCAGCAGCAACAACAACAACAACAACGAGAAGAAGAAAACATATGTTTTCAAAGGTCAATAAACGTGTGTTGGCGTAAGATCTCAAATTAGACTGCAAGCAGACCAACGAGATGGACTTTGAACCACAAGGCACCAGGTATGTGGACCGAGTTATTATCAACACAGAAGATCAGCGCTAGCGAGAAGACAGTCAATATTGCCCCGCAATTAGGGAATATTAATGCACATATTGTACACAGCTCGAAACCTCAGATCAAATGTTAATAATTTTGTTGTAAATAAACCAGTATTAGTTAAAATGTCTTGTTCATTGGGAGTTGAATATATAGGATAGTTGGAATGCAAAGAGTATCTCATAGAGCAAGTTTATTGCCCTACGCTCCGATGATAGATCTTGGCTCAAGGAAGGGAGCGGCCGTGGCTAAATAAAATTTTAATGTGTTATCTTTACGATAACTGGCGCCCAGTAAATCTAAATTAATAAAGTGTATGTCGTCTGTCTAGACAGGCCAATGCTAAATAAGAACGATGAGGTGGTTTTAAGGAGTCTTGAGTGTAATATCTGTAGAAACGTTATAAATGATCGCCCAACTTGTAGAGCGATATCCAACGACGAAGGTAGCCGTTACAGTATATATGTATCTATCTAACTATATATATATATCACTTTCTTGTGGACACGATAACTACCGCAATTTTGCACCAATCACTTTGAAATTTTTACATAATATGTATCCCTATAAAATATAGGTCGAGTTCGTCAATGGGCACAATCGGTCTACGGGGGTGAAAATGGGGGTCTTTTTTCGAAAAAGTGAAATATCGTTATGCCTCTCTTAATATTTGAAATATCGAATCCATTCTAAGTTCATACTATGTGTCGGATAAGGCCCAAAAATTTATGTTTGAAAAGTTTTTGATAGCACCAACCATTGACCAAAGGGGTGAGAAAAAGTGGGTTTTTCGTGAAACATTAATCATATCTCTCTTAATAGGCACAATATCAAAACCATACAAAATGGACAATATTCCCCTAAAAATTACCTAAAACTTTTGTCTGAAAGAATGTTTGATATGACCTACCATTACGCCGAGGGATGAGAAAAATGATATCGGAATTATCAGAAAACGCCAAGATCCATCAGAGGTTGCCATGGCAACACTACTAAATTGATGAGGGATGAGCCATCAGACGTTGCAATGACAACGCACTTGCACGAGATCACATTCAGTTTTCCATCTGACTAAGTGTGAAGCGGCTTCGGTGACGTAACCGTAGCATGCTGAACTTCTATGCCCAAGGTCGCGGGTTCAAAGCCGGCCGAAGTGGTCGGATTCTCTAAAAGCGCTAAAAATCCCTCAGTATGCTTTCCTTTGGAGGGGAAGTTCCAAGGTTCGTTGCGAGTTGCTGGTTGCGGTGGCATCTAGTAGCCAAGTTCACAGTTAGGTGTCGTTGACGGTAGTATTTGGTAGCAACATTAGGAACTACTGCTTGAAATTGACCGTCTGCAGTCCTTACCTGAATTACAGACTAATACAGCCATCACAATTCACACCGTTTATCAGACAGATTCTACACTCACCCAAAGTACACGGGGTTACATGACCGCGTTGTCGCATCCCTTAAACTGAGGAACCAACCAAAATCTCTGCGGGAGATAAAATTTTGTGTGAAGAAGTAACAGACCGTTAGGTAGTTACACATCAGTGTCGAAACCTTGCATTAGGACAGTGTGAGCACAAGAATAACAAGTAGTTCCGTGAAGAACTATACAGCCTATTTTCATATATCTAACTAATAATAATTGCCTCTATCAACATACAAAATTTCAGTTTGATTGCTGTAATAGATTCGTAGATATTGAGTACCGACTAAATATTTCGGATGGTCGCCATGTTGGATTTTATATATGTAGGTCCTAGAGTTATGTAATGGTACATGACGATTATTGTGTACGTGTAGCATTCAAACTTCAATCTCATGATTAGGACACAAGAAGTAACAAGGAGATTTTAAAATTTCGCACAGCTGCCAACTTTTGGTTATGGAAACAATTGAAATAAATTAGATACCAGTGGATTAACAATCGTAAAAGGATTTACTGTACCAAGTTTCACTGCACTCGGATGGTTAAATTGCGAGAAACGTCCATGTGAATATTATATTTCGCGTCACCGCCATGTTGGATTTGTGATCACCAGGTTATTTAAAGTCCTATAGGTGAATTTAAGTTCATAGCCCCTATGAACATAAAAAATCAGTTTGATTGCTATAACAGATTCGTAGATATTCAGAGTCGTCTGAATATTTCGGATGGTCGCCATGTTGGATTGTTAAATGTATAGGCCATAGAGTCATGTACCGTTAAAGGAAAATTATTGCGTAGGTTCATTTTTCAAACTTTCACTTCGATCGCTTGATTACGACACAAGAAATAAAAATTTATTTTTTAAATTCGCACAGCCGCCATCTTGAGGTTGTGTAAACAATTGAACTAAATTAGATACCAGTGCATTACAATGTGTATAAACATTTCCTGTACCAGATTTCATTGCGTTTGGAACATTAAATCGCGAGAAAAGTCTATTTAAAATTTTCAAATTCACTTGGCCGCCATGTTTGTTTTGTAGTTAACCACTTTTGAATCTTATAGATGAACTTCCAGTAGTGCCCTTTATCTCCGTACAAAATTTCAGGGTGATACTGTAACGTGTTTTTCGAGTTTTTTTTATGCCACTGGCGTAAGTCAGTAGGAAGCCAGTCTATATTTATTTACGCGGCAAATTGTTCAGCCAAGAGAATTTTTCATGTTAATTTATTATTATTATTAATTTATTATTATTATTATTATTACTAAGATATTTTTCGGAGCATTTTATAAAAAATATAAGCATACAGATAGGTTTTCTATGACTTAGAAAACGCTATCAAGCAAATTATTACGAACGACAATATCATAGAAAATTATGTGATTACGGAATTTTACGGAGTTTCGTCAGTTAGGATATTATGAGAGACATGACTCACTGGAAATTCAGGTACAGGCTGATTCATGTCAAGAAGTATTACGCAAGCTTGGGTCGCAGCGTCAAGAAAAGGCGGATAGTTGGAACGGAAATTGACTTCATCATCCGCGCGCCGTGTGTAATGAGCCAGAGAAGGGGAAGTAGCACGTGGGGTGCAGCCAATCAGTGGAGACTACGTAAGCTGGAAGTCGGTACCGAGGTGGGGAGCCGACGTGTGCATATATCGTTCGGCGCGCCGTGGAACGAGGACAATCTGTGTAGAACTTGCCGAGTATGGTTGCACGCGGGAGTCGCTCCGGTGTTCCGTGGAGTGGGGGAACAATCTGTAAAAGACTTGACTAGTTCGGTTCCAAGTGTGTGTCGCTCCAATGTTCCGTGGAGTGGAGAACTATCTGTTTAAAACTTAACCAGTGTGGTTGTACGAGGGTATGGCTCCAATGTTAGGACCATAAAGTCACCAAATCTACAAGTATATCATCAAATATCGACGGAGATGACGACGTCCAGGAGACTGTGGGAAGCACACAGCATCATCCAGTACGAGGGAAATGCTTTGGCAATTTCCAGTGATAAGCGCGAATGCCGCAGAAATACGCAATCTCTCATTTCTCTTTGTTTTATATTTCATATTTCAGTAACTTCATAGCTTGGGAATAAGAGTAAAATCAATAATTTATCAGACTCCGTTTTCACGTAATTTTCTATCGGTAATATTAAAATCGCAACGCTCCAATTTAAATTTTAAACTTATTATTATTATAAATTTTGCTATACTTGTTTTATATAATAAATTCAATTCTTTTACAATGCAATCTTTGCTTTCAGTAGGTAGCATTAGATATAGACCAATTCCTTCTCCTGATACAATTGTTTGTTGGGTTAATGATCAAATCATACCACGATCTGAGTGAATAGATTCTTGAAGGTGTTCTACCAGAGCTAGACGTTGTTAAATACAAATTTAGATTTCAGCATTGCGTTGAGGACTTGGCGCCCATTAAAACAACATAGCTTAGGCAAAGGTAAACAGTTACATTTATCACCCAACAGTTAGGGGCATTAATAACTGCTACACTTGTCGCCGACAACTTGGGGCTGAAAACCTAATAACATTTGTGGAAGGAGAAGGGTATATATTTCTGTGCCTGTATTTTGGGGGTTATTTGTCTGTATCAGTGTATATCATTATGGGGGATGAGAATGAAAGGCAGATGAGGTTACGTAGTGGTCATCAACGGGAGAGTGATGATACGAGCAGTATGTCGAGTGATGGTAGTACCGAGGTAGCGGAGGTAAATCCCGATACTGAAACAGGGAGTGTAGGTGGCCAACCAGAATTAAAAACTTTACTTCTCGAGTTTATGTATCAGAACAAAGTTAGTAGTGATGCCTTAAATGCAAAGTTAGAACAGAATAATGCAAGATTAGCACAAAACAGTAGGGAAAATAAAGAAAGTACAGATGCCTTAAACGCCAGATTAGAACAATACAGTAAGGAAAATAGAGAGAGTACTGAAACTTTAAATGCTAAATTAGAACAAAACAGTAGGGAAATGAGTGACAAATTTGAAGTGATTAGAGGTGAAATCAGGGGGGTGATGGAAGAAAAGGCTAAAGAGATTATTGCAGAAGTAGACAGAAAATTAGGAAAAGTACAGGAGGAGCTGGAAATTAGAATCAGTACACAGGCTGAAAATTTAAAAGAACTAGTGCAACTGGAAACACAGCAGGTCAAAAAGCAATTGGGGGGAGAAATTGACAAAATTCAGGTAGCTACTAAAGAGGTTAAGGAACAGCTGGGGGGTAGAATTGAGAAAGTCCACTCACAAATAGTTGCAGAAGTAAATGATTTAAGAGAGGGTAATAGAGAGAGCATTAGCAAGATTGAGGAGAAACAAGCAAAGCTATATGATAAAGTAGAAGAATCAGAAGGAAACATTAAATTAACAGTAAACAGTATTGAGAGGAAGGCTGAGGAGAAAATCGCAGAATTAGAGTTAAAATTAAAAGCTAGGATCAGGCAAGAAAATAGTCAGAATAGGCCAGTTTTTGTGAATAGCACACACAGGGAGGTAGAACTGGCTAAGTTCAGCAATCGACAGGGGTGCCCAATGGAGTTCATGAACACAATAGAAAATAAATTCGGGGAGAGGTTGGAAAATGGTAGTATTGAGTGGTGCCAGGTAGTTGAAATTTTAGAACAAGTGTTTGTGGGGGAAACGAGGAATTGGTTTGCTGTCTACAGAGACAAGTTTACTGATATTAATGATTTTAAAATGAAATTCTGTGAAAAGTTCTGGAATGAGGTTATTCAGTCGCAGCATCGTGAGGGAGTAGTGTGTGGTAAATATAACCCTAAAGGAAGCTCCACCATGACCGAATACTTTTTAGGGCAGGTATTAGTGTGTAAATATCTGGATGGCTTGAAGGAGGAAAGTGATGTGGTAAGGTTGCTACTTAGGCACTTTCCCTATAGGATCAAGGAGGCTGCTTGTATCCAGAATGTAAAGACTATATCACAAGTAGAAAATTTGTTAAGCACATTTGATGCACTAGGGAGAGGGGGTTATGAGGACAATTTCAATCGGAACCAGGGTAATAATAATAATAGACCTAATGAAGCCAGGCATCAAGAAGTTCAAGGGAACGGTGGCGAAGGGGCCAACGCTCAAAATAGAAATAATAATAATCAGCTAAATCAGAACAGAGGAAATGGCTATGGTAATCAGTATCAAGGGAGGAACAATGATTTCAGGGGAAATCAAGGGAGGAACAATGATTACAGGGGAAATCAAGGGAGAAACAATGATTCCAGGGGAAATCAAGGGAGAAATTATAATGACAATAATTACAACCAGAATAGGGGTCAAGGAAGAGGACAGCCTAGTGGTAGTAATATACAGCCAAACAATGACAACACAGCCCAGAACAACCAGACCAGTTCAGTAGTTAGTAGTACTACGGCCAGCTGTAGCGGTTCTTTAAACGCGAACCAGGCTGCGAAGTAAGGTCAGAATCTCAGTCTGTAGCATGCCCTGTCCATACAATTATACAGGAACCCTATGACCTAAATGTAAGAAATGAATTATTACATGAACTAAATGATGAAGGTATTATTCAGGAAGTGGTTAGTAAGAGCCCCATAGTTAAATTTAACGTGTCCGAGGCGTACACAGATGTTTTAATTGATAGTGGTTGCATGAAGAGTTGCATAAGTAGTGCATTTTATGATAAAATGAAAGGAACTGGAGTAAATTTTGAGGAGATGCCAATTAAAAGCACTTTTGTTATCACAGCTGTTGGGAAGAGGTCTAAAGTAATTTCTAAGCAAGTTTTAGTAGACATTAAAATTAATAATCATGTAGAGAAGCAGATTTGCCTTGTAATTCCAAATTTAGTATTCAGTGTTATCTTGGGTTCAGAGTGGCTAAGTAGAGTGTCGGGTAACTTATGTTATGATGTAGGGAGTTTGAAATTTAAATGGGGAGATTCTGAAGTAGAAGTAGCGTTCAATGACCATATTCAGAGGAGTAGTATTGTAGGTGTGATTTGTACTTTAAATGAGATATCGCCAGCCGTAGAGCGGGGTTCTCCATGTTTTGTGGGCAGTGTGATTACGAACGGTAGTGTAAAGGACTCGTTACGTGATGCTGCATTTCAGGGAAATATAGAGGATGAACAATGTGTTCGGCTCTATGATGTGTTATTGTGTAATAGGAGAGTGTTTGAGGATCGCATTGGTATGGCCAATTGCTATACACATTCATTGAACGTTATTGATAGGTCAGTATTCACAGGACATAGATATCCTGTACCTTTCGCTTATCAGAGTGCAGTTGAGGCACAAATTAACCTGATGCTTGAAGATGGGATTATTGAGCACTCTAACAGTCCGTATGTTAATTCTTTGATCACGGTACCCAAGACCGACGGCACAGTTCGTATTTGTTTAGACGCTCGTTTGGTTAACAGTAGAATTAGTTCAGATCAGCTGAAATCTATGTCAATAGAGGAATTAATGCAAACATTTGAGGGGAAGAAGTATTTCACTTGTGTAGATTTGAGTTCCAGTTTTTGGCAAGTGCCACTTATGTACGAAGATAGACCATTTACAGCTTTTAATCATAAATATAACCTTTATCAATTTTGTAGAACACCTTATGGGTTAAAGAGTAGTTCAGCAGCTTTAATTAGGGCTTTAAACATCGCATTAGGGGATGACACAGGAGAGTTTGTAACCATTTACATAGATGATATGGTAATTAGTTCACGCAGTTTTGAGGAGCATCTACGTCATTTAGATATAGTTTTTCAGAAGTTAGATCAGGCAGGGTTCACTTTGAAGCTGTCTAAGTCGTCATTCTGTCAGTCAGAAGTGACGTTTTTAGGTCATAGAGTGTCAAGTAGAGGTGTGACACCAGAGGAAAGTAGGGTTAGCATGTGTGGACAGTAGCAACAGGGCATCGTTACAGACACTGAGAAATCTGCTAGGTAGAGCAACGTGATGACGTTCATTTAAGAGAGCCACTGGCAAGGTTGGAAGCAGGTGACGCAGAAACATTTATAGTTTCCAAACGTATTGGGAAAACAGCATATGTGCTGGAGAATAGTGAGGGAAACAGATTATACGGGACGTATAATATACATAGCCTCCGAAAGTATGTGTCATAAAGTGAGGATGTTTAGCTGGCGAGCCAGCCTATCAAATGAGTAAGTGTGGTATTTGGTGCGTGGGAGGAGATGGTCTTCCAGGCAGGCGTATCAGAAGTCACACAGGGGGTGGGGGGGGGGGGGTAGTATGTAAGTAAATGAGAGTTTTTAAGGTACAGGGAAATATGACGGGATTGTCGGATGCTCTTGAGCACTAAAATGTCTCGATACACCAAGGTCAGAATTTGGTAGCGCTGGTGAATTCCCATTTGTCCCCAAGAGATGGGTGAGCGCTTGGACAGGGTATTTTTGCTTAAGGCGTCCACGGGACAAAAGATGGGCCATCAGAATGCGAGACAGTCCTTCATGAAACTCATACATAACAGCACACGTGATTTCTGTTTACGGCCTCGCCATGTAAGATTTGTAAGTGTGTAATTTAAGGTAATTTGTACAATGGTTTCATTTGTGTGAGGAGAACTGGTCTGTGTTGAGAACTAGTATTAAGTAGAATATGGTCTACGGGAACTTAACAAGACAGGGCGATTACGGCACAGAAATATTTGGTGTTATATGTAATGCACATTTACTGTTTTTTTTTCAGAAGTCAATATTAATTTCATCTTTTATAAAGAGAGATCAAGTATTATGGTCACGAGGCGCTGCCACAATAGTGTGATCGTGTGCTCAGTGATAAATGAGATTAAATTTCACCATAAGGAAGGGACCTCCAGTGAAATTAGGAAGTTCTATGGTGATATAAATATATCAGAACACCTTCAATGCGTGTGATATGACATCATTAATACATAGTGCTCACACATTAATTATGTCTATTATTCCAACATAGAGATATTTGAGAGGCGGAAATATCCGTGGAACACTATTCTATATGTAAAACATTGGACTGGTTGCAAAGTGCAATCCATAGTGACAACAAACTTTGAAGCAAAGTGCGTGAAGAAAAATTATGAGTGTATATATCTGTAATTTAGGGTGATTTCATTTATGTAATATGTATTTTGGATGGGGTTTATTAACGTGTCTGGGATAATCGGATAATAGACCGTCGTCACGGTAAATCATCCGATGATCCGAGGCGAATATGTAACGTGTTTTTCGAGGGTTTTTTATGCCACTGGCATAAGTCAGTAGGAAGCCAGTCTATATTTATTTACGCGGCAAATTGTTCAGCCAAGAGAATTTTTCATGTTAATTTATTATTATTATTAATTTATTATTATTATTATTATTAAGATATTTTTCGGAGCATTTTATAAAAATTATAAGCATACAGATAGGTTTTCTATGTCTTAGAAAACGCTATCAAGCAAATTATTACGAACGACAATATCATAGAAAATTATGTGATTACGGAATTTTACGGAGTTTCGTCAGTTAGGATATTATGAGAGACATGACTCACTGGAAATTCAGGTACAGGCTGATTCTTGTCAAGAAGTATTACGCAAACTTGGGTCGCAGCGTCAAGAAAAGGCGGATAGTTGGAACGGAAATCGACTTCATCATCCGCGCGCCGTGTGTAATAAGCCAGAGAAGGGGAAGTAGCACGTGGGGTGCAGCCAATCAGTGGAGACCACGTAAGCTGGAAGTCGGTACCGAGGTGGGGAGCCGACGTGTGCATATATCGTTCGGTGCGCCGTGGAACGAGGACAATCTGTGTAGAACTTGCCGAGTATGGTTGCACGCGGGAGTCGCTCCGATGTTCCGTGGAGTGGGGGAACAATCTGAAAAAGACTTGACTAGTTCGGTTCCAAGTGTGTGTCGCTCCAATGTTCCGTGGAGTGGAGAACTATCTGTTTAAAACTTAACCAGTGTGGTTGTACGAGGGTATGGTTCCAATGTTAGGACCATAAAGTCACCAAATCTACAAGTATATCATCAAATATCGACGGAGATGACGACGTCCAGGAGACTGTGGGAAGCACACAGCATCATCCAGTACGAGGGAAATGCTTTGGCAATTTCCAGTGGTAAGCGCGAATGCCGCAGAAATACGCAATCTCTCATTTCTCTTTGTTTTATATTTCATATTTCAGTAACTTCATAGCTTGGGAATAAGAGTAAAATCAATAATTTATCAGACTCCGTTTTCACGTAATTTTCTATCGGTAATATTAAAATCGCAACGCTCCAATTTAAATTTTAAACTTATTATTATTATTAATTTTGCTATACTTGTTTTATATAATAAATTCAATTCTTTTACAATGCAATCTTTGCTTTCAGTAGGTAGCATTAGATATAGACCAATTCCTTCTCCTGATACAATTGTTTGTTGGGTTAATGATCAAATCATACCACGATCTGAGTGAATAGATTCTTGAAGGTGTTCTACCAGAGCTAGACGTTGTTAAATACAAATTTAGATTTCAGCATTGTGTTGAGGTCTTGGCGCCCATTAAAACAACATAGCTTAGGCAAAGGTAAACTGTTACATTTGTCGCTCAACGTGAGGGTCAAACTGTTACGCTTGTCGCTACCAACATGGAGCGATAATTAACGTTACAATACAGCTAATAGATTCAGAGATATAGAATGCCGGTGAAATATTTCGCTCATCCGCCATCTTGTGGTTATGTAAACAATTGAACCAAGTTAGATGTCGGAGCATTACAATGTGTATAAACATATACTGTACCAAGTTTTATTGGGTTTGGTTGGTTAAATCGCGAGAAACGTCTATTTAAAAGTCGCAAATTCGCGTGGCCGCTATGTTGGTTTTGTAGTTAACAGTTTTTCAAAAGTCACATAGGTGAACTTCTAGTAAATCCCTTTATGACCGTAATTAATTCCAGGGTCATATCGGTAATAGTTTCTGAGATATTGAATGCTGGTGAAATATTTCGCATAGCCGCCATGTTGGATTGGTGAGACGTAACAAAATTTGAAGGGCACGGTCAAGGTCGCCCGAAATAGTACTATGAACTTACCGAGTTTCATTGAAATCGCTCCAGCCGCTTGGAAGTTATTAGGGGACACACACACACCTCACACACTCACACACGCACACACACACGGACAAAAGGTGATCTCATAAGCCTTTTTTTTTTTTTTCAAAATTGAAAATAGGCTAAAAATGGACCCCAAATGACAAGAAGGTTACCGTCCCCACAAGACAATAAAATGTTTAAAATATGCATAAAATGATGAAAAACAAAGTTAATTAAGCTCCAATTATAAAAAACTTTCTCGCAATAAATGAGGTCTGATCTTTGTACGAAAACTTGCATATTCTGCCTATTTTCGCCTATCCCCAAGTTTGCCCGGTGAAATTTACCTCTGCCTTCCGGCGTGCCGAGAGGACTTTTTTTAAGCTTACGCTGGGCGAACCGTTAACAATATCAATATACTATGAGTGTAAGAATTGTTCAGAATGAAAAGTTCTACAAAAAATCCGTGAGAGCATATCTCTATCTACAATACATCGCCCACTATAAGTGTTTTTACGTTTTCATTTCTTCCAACATTCTCCATTGAATTATTGAGGCGATAGTTCACGAGCTAGCTAAGGACGAGCCTATCACCCCAGTTACAGCCTAACTAGCGGACGAGCTTATTACCCCAGATACCGCCATCAGCAAACTGTCGAGTCGTGCTGAGTTAAGACTTCAGAGAAGAGTCGTTGTGTTTGGAGTTTCCCTGGAAGAGCAACTCGGCTTTTCTTCATTTCGCCTGTGAACCTTTCGTTCTGCAAAATACACAGTGAAGTTAAGATTGGACGGTAGGGGGATTTGTGCTTCATGCACCTGGTCATTCTTAAATTAACTTACGTCTGACAAGAATTCGTTGCACATGCATCTCCATGATAATATAATTAACAGTCCAGTCAGTGATTTTAACCCATCGTGCTGAGACGTAAAACGGATATAGGTCGTAGTTCATTGACATTAAAAGAAAAAAAAGCGCTTATCACGTAATGCATTCATATGTGTTCCCGGGCGAAGCCGGGGCGGGTTGCTAGTTGCATATGTGTAATAAGTTAGTCTACATAAACGTAATCTGCGACAACACTGAATAAATCATCGATATGTACAAAAAGTGTTTTACTCCTACACAAGAAATTCATAAATTTTATTGGAGTTTCTTTGAATGCGATGATGTTTGATTTTCGGTATTACATGAAGAGGGCCATGGCCTAGGTGTGAAAACTGCTCACCATGGCGCGAACATTATTATAAAATCGTTGGCAGACATAATTGTGTATTCTACCACTGAAGAGACTTTCCATCGCCATGGAAAAGTCGTTATAGTTGTCATAATAAGGAAATGTCAGGTGTATCCCATATCCCAATTATTCATGACCATTTTTATGACAGGCATTGAAGTAAAAATCTTTCCTTTACCGGCATCAAATTATTTTGGAGATGAAACCTAGCCCATCCTGGTCATTAAGATTGGTAGGGCCAGTTAGGTGCTAATCTTGGGCAAACTAATGAAAAGAAACCAACCAGATAGACATAAACTGTATTTTGAATATAGAGATTGTTTCTGAATATCAATGTTAGTCACATTGGTTATATTGGGAGGTATGTTCTTGTAGACTCGTGAGTGTAAGAATACAATGAACATGTGCCGAGGATATTGCCTGCCTTTCAACCAACTGGGGATTATCAGAACTTGCTCTGAGGGCCTCACAAAGTCTACCTCAATTGTTTCCTAGGGTTCTGCATTGATCCTTGATGACGAATACTGTCTGTGTGTTAACGAGTGCAGGTGTTCGTCAGCTGTTCATCAGATGTTAATCTTATCGGCTGCAGATCTCACTTGATGGGATCCACAGAGCATGAGGGTCCACGGCTACTTCCCTCTGCAGTGATGGGACAAGAGCCAACAAAAAATAATATTCAAAACAACGCATCTCCTCTGCATCCTTATTACGTTGCAGAATAGCCGTGCTACAGTAGTTAAGTCGAGCACCATGACTTCATGGGGGAGCTTGAAGTCCGGAGATTGAAGGTTCGAATCCCAGCCATCTTGAGTATGGTTTCCACTGATTTATACATACCTTCCAAGATAATCCTGGGATAGTACCTTATTTTAAATCCTGAGGAACCTTAATCCAGACCCAATAATTACAAATGCACACACACACTACTATAGTCACTACTAAAATACAGGCTATCAGACTAATTGAACTCTCACCCAAATACACGGGGCTAATGACCAATATATCCTAAGCACCGGAAAATGAATTTACTACATGGAAAATTGTTGAGGCAATTTTTCCGTGTTGCCTGTACAAACTATCAGTTCGAACTCTTCAGTCGGTCAAAACAAATTGCCCAATATGCCTGGGTGGGGGCACAATGTATAAATAAATAAATAAATAAATAAATAAATAAATAAATAAATAAATAAATAAATAAATAGATAGATACATAAATAAATACATAAATAAATACATAAATAAATAAGTAAATAGATAGATAAATAAATACATACATAATTAAATAAATAAATACATAAATAAATAAATAAATAGATAGATAAATACATAAATAAATAAATAAATAGATAGATAAATACATAAATAAATAAATATATAAATAAATAGATAAATAAATAGATAAATAAATACATACACACATACATAAATATATAAATAAATAAATAAATAAATACGTAAATAAAGAAATAAATACATAAATAAATAGATAGATAAATACATAAATAAATAAATATATAAATAAATAAATAGATAAATAAATACATAAATAAATAAGTAAATAGATAGATAAATAAATAAATACATACATAATTAAATAAATAAATACATAAATAAATAAATATATATGTAAATAAATATATGCATAATTAAATAATAAATAAATAAATAAATAAATAAATAAATAAACACTCATGAAAAAAGTATTAGTTTTAATCACTATCAATTGCCCATTTCCCATTATTTATTTATTTAACTAATTATTAATTATTTAATTAATAGTGATTATAACTTCAAACCAGAAGCCCTTTACGCATCCGAAACAATCTCCAGCATGAGACTCTAAAATGCCAATTAGTAGTTAAAGAACGTAAGACAATGAGGAAAATTCTAGGACCAAGAATCAAGAATGGAATACTACAGTACCGGTCAAAAGTATAGGACCACATAAGGAAATCATGGTATGCCACCTAAAACCTAAACTTGTGAAACTAGAGCTCTGCGATTTTTTTTACTGAGCTCTTTCATCAGATAGAATATATACGTTTGATTTCGTTCAATTGGGCCAAGTATTGTAGAAGTTATAATTTTTTAACTGTTGGGAGGTCACACCAAAAAATCACAATTTTCAGAGGTATAATGTATTGTATATTCCAACTGGTTGCAGTTATTACCACCAATTTTCCATTTTAGACTTAGCAATAGTTGGGGATTATTTTGGTATAAATATAGAAATTCCGAAAAAAAAGGCAGGATCTTCTTTTTTGCAGGTTTATACTTTTTCAAGCCAGCTCTCAAATGATCGATGCACTGCTGACAACAAAATAATCTCACGGCGAAATCCCAGAAGCCAGAAATCTGTGCTTGGATGCCACCTGTTGAATGAAAGTGGAACTACTAGACACGACAAGTTTGATGCGGGTAGGTAGCAAGGAAGTCTTACGACAAGCGTGATAAAAAACGAGGGAAAATAGACCATTTTAACGCTGGCTTGAAAAAGTATAAACCCACAAAAAATAAGTCCTGTATTTTTTCGGAATTTGTATATTTATACGAAAATGATCCCCAACTATTGCTAAGTCTGAAAAAGAAAATTGATGACAATGCCTGCAACCAGTTGGAATATACAATACATTATACCTCTGAAAATGGTGATTTTTTGGTGTGACCTCCCAACAGTTAACAAATCATAACTTCTACAACAATTGGCCCAATTGAACTAAATCAGGACGTATATATTCTATCAGATGTAAGAGCTCAGTAAAAAAAATAATATCGCAGAACTCTAGTGTCACAAGTTTAGGTTTTAGGTGACATATCATGATTTCCTTATGTGGTCCCAAACTTTTGACCGGTACTGTATATCCGAAACCTAATGCAGAAATCTACAAGCAGATTCCCAAACTCACAGTTTCAATGCGCATGCGAAGAATCCAATTCATGGGGTACATAGAAAGAATGGATTCCAACAGGCTAACACATAGAATTCACACATTCTTAAAGAATAAGATGGCCAGACCTAATTGGTACAAACAGAGAAAGATATCAAAGAGTTGGGGTCACCAAATTTACAAGACCGAATAGCAATCAGAAAAATATCACACAAACAAGGGTTTTCGAGGAAGCAGAGTGAAAGACAAAACATCATAGCCTACATGGTCCGAGCAACGAAAACACACCCACTCGTTGCGTATGAAAGCATTCTGGGCTAAAAGGAAGAAAATGAAGAGTTGATTCCGCGTGGTCTTAAGAGACGCATTCGCGAAGAAGAAGAAGAAGAAGAAGAAGAAGAAGAAGAAGACGTGATTATAACTAATACATGTATAATTTTCAGGAATGCATTTTATTTATTTTTTATATACATTATACCAGTGCTTCTTTTTCAGGGGGAACGTGGGGGTACGCACCCCTTAACATATGAAAACTGTTTTAGAAAATATATTGGTACATTTGTATCTAGTCCGGCAAACATAACTCCGACTTGAAAGTTCATCGATCAGCTGGCGTCAACGCACTGTTCACAACAGCCGGAGGAGATTTCGAGTAATCCTCGATTTAAATCGATGTATCGAAACAGTTTCTTTTGGTCGGCAACTCGGCACTCCGTTCTTATAAGCACGCAGGCTAGTGTTTGGAGGTGGGGTAGGTTGTTATTTTGTGCGTGTTTTGAAGGATGAAGAAAATAACAAACTATATAACATCCACCCAGGCATCGAAAAAACTGAAAGTTAATGATTCGCACACAAACAATGGCCGGACTTTGTAAATTGCCGAAAATTGCAAAATCGTGATATTTTGTCGACTACAACTGAGAGTACACCTTAAATCTTTTTTAGAAAGAAAAGCACTGCGTTATACCGACTGAAGAGTTACAACTGATTGGGGTAGGCGGCTTCGGTGGTGTAGTTGGTAGCATGCTGAGCTTCTATGCCCAAGATCGCGGGTTCAAATCCGGCCGAAGTCGTCGGATGTTTTAAGAGCGTTAAAATCCCTCAGTATGCCTTCCTTCGGAGGGGAAGTAAAGCCGGCGGTCCCATGTCATAGATTTATGGTATGAAAAAGAAACTTCCACTAACTACACTTGTGTGAAGCCATAATTTGAAGGTTAGAGTTCAGAACGCTCTATTAGTTCCAACGTTCCCCGCCTGGTGCTGACTGCGATGCCATCTAGTAGCCAAGTCCTCAAGCTAGGTGTCGTGGACGGTAGCATTTGGTAGCAAAAGTAGGAACTTGAAATTATTGTCTGCAGTCCTTACTTGAATTAAAACAGATAACACACAGTAATGCAGCCATCACAATTAACACCGGTTATCAGACAGATTCTACACACACCCAAAGTACACGGGGCTACATGACCACGTTGTCGCAGCCCCTAAAGCAAGGAACCAACCAACCAACCAACCAACCAACCAACCAACCAACCAACCAACAACTGATATGATGTGTTTTTATACCTAATACTCGACACTAGGGTACCAGTTAAATCACATTTACCACTAGGTAGCCTATGTGGTATTCGATCTGTATTATGCGTATTATACTATAGGTAAAACGGATTCGTGGTAAAATTTTCACACCACGTCGACCCTTAAGTCGCGGTAGTTAAGAGGTCTTAAAACCCGTAAATATTAATTATGAATTTCTAAAGAAAATAATATGACAGTGTACTTACCCCGCAGTGAGGCTGTTCGGCCACATCTGGGACCTGCGAACAGAAAGCATGTTTAAGAGACATGATGATTATTTGAGAGAAGGATGAACGAGAGAATTCTGTTAAGAAGTAGGCCTAGATAGAATCCAGTGCAATAGAACTGCAGTAAATTAAACCTTCAATGTTCTCCTAAAAAATTCATCCACCTTAGGCCTATTCAACTATTCACAATATAACACAAGTTTGGTGCTTTTCAGTCCGTTAACACGAATGTACCCAAAAGAGCTTGGTTATGCACTAATCCTGAAAAAAGAATTACAAGAGATTAACAAATACACTAGGATGATCAGTTTCAATCGTCAAGCGATCATCATCAGATCCATTACCCTTAGGCTGTAAAATCTGTTTGAAAATACAGGTGAAAATATATACAATATGTACAATTATTTCGTTGCAGTATTGGTAATGCAACTTATCAGTGTATGCTAGTTGTAGTATTTATGATGTTAGGTAGAATGCTAATATGGTGATAGAAATCCGGAATTTGTCTGTTTGGAGTGAGTAGCCTATATGGTTGTAAAAGTGAACTATGGTTGTACTGTTAAGTGTAAGCTATTACTTATCTGGTTGGATGTCTTCCGTTCTGTAGCTGCGAGTAGTATCAACTTCCCTCTTGGAGCAGTGACGGTCGACTGAATTGGAATGTTGTCTCACTGAGCTGGTCCCCCCCCCCGCCCCGTGTTCGTATGTGTTGTCTGTAGTCAATGCATGTGTAATTGTGACGTGTTGCCAAGTCTAGATAAGATGTAGGCTATATTATTGAATTCAGGAAGGTCTTCAACGTAGACTATTAGCCACTCTTACTAAGCGCACCCGGCTATGAAAACGTCCCGGCACCTTTGATGCTGCCGCGAATGCCGGCCTTGGTTTATTGAAGAAAAAGGTACATCATACTCCTGATCCATATAACATTTACCTATTAAAAAAACCCTACCCCGCCCCCTTTTTAAGTACAAAAACTGAGTTTAATAAGTGATAGATAATTCATGTGACATTTCATGCAGGTTAGGGTGTTAAAATATTTTTACTCCCCGCACAATATATAACTGGGCACAATTGTGTTGACCGACTGAAAATCATTCTATGATATCACGAGCCACCTATCGAGTGGTCCTGCTCTAAAATACTCGCATATATACCTATATGCTAAAAATATTAAATATTTGGTAAAATATGCCCATTGGAATCGTCGCATCCTGATGCGTAGGCTAAACATTGTCTGCCTGCACATCTCTCCGACTTAGAGTTTATAATAGGGGCAGATGATCTCGTAGTTCCGCCCCTTAAAACAACAATAACCAACTAACCAGAGTTTATAATACTAGGGGCGTTCCGGATGTGCTCCGACATTTCATTTCGCAGGGAAGCTGTGTTACAAAGTCAGAAAACACATCGCCATGACAAAGAACAATCTTTCATGAATTCTTGACGGGCAGAACGAGAGCAGAGGAGTTCTGGCGCATGCGTGGAGTGCCATAGCAGAGAGAGAAGCAGATCAGTGAGCTCGAGTTCATTCGAGTGCAAACCAGCATGACATAATTATGTGTGCTAGAGACGTGGTCATCAGTGGAAGGTGATTATGAATGGGCACGTGGGACTAGTGTGTCAGATGGCCATCGCCACCCTACATAGTGTCTATGGAGATGTCATGACCCATCAAATGGTTGGTGTTCAAAGTTTAGTGAAGGAAGGCAGAGTGTGGAAGATGAAGATAGATTTGAGTGCACCTCCACGCTCACGTGGGCAAGAAACATCGACGTAGTACAGATAATTTCTGAAGAAAATGAAGATGTATTAATACGAGTGGGAGAGGAGAGATGTTTCTGGCAACTGCTAATGAGGAGAAGAGTTAGTTATTGGGGTTTGAAAAGAAGAGATAGGTTGGTAGTATACATACTATGACACCCAGGAATAGCAAAGTTACTTATGGAAGGAAGGGTCGAGCACAAGAACTGTAGGGGTAGACCAAGGCTAGAATGTGTAAAACAGATTGCTTCGGATGTAAGGTGTGTAGCTATGTAGAGATGAAACGATTAGCTCAGGACAGAGATGCATGGAGAGCTGCATGAAACCAGTCAAAAGACTTAAGACGCAAACAACAACAACAACAACAATAATAATACAGTTTCCCTGTGAAATGAAATGATGGAACTTATACCAGGTGAATCAGCTGCCCCTAATAATATTGTTTTATGCAGCCCAACTAGCTTTGTTATCAGGAAGGTTGATATTTCTCAGCTTGAATCTCGTATGTTAGTACACTGCATGCATATCCGCAAACGATACTGAACACTATTATATTTCCCTCGTATTAGTCTGTATGCATATTGAGGATATAATAATAGTGTTCAGTATCGTTTGCGGGATATGCTTGCAGTGCATTAGTACTGTATAACCGACTGTAGTGGCTACGCGCGCTAAAGCGCTGCGTTAGGTCAAGGGGCCAAGCTCTCTGCTGACTCGGTAGACGCGTGGGTTCGAGCCCCACCGTCGGCTGTCCTTGAAATGGTTTTCCGTGGTTTCCCATTTTCAACACCAGGCAAATGCTGGGACAGTACCTTCTGACAGGCCACGGCCGCTTCCTTCCCCATCCTTGTCCAGTTTCATTCATCTTCATCCATTCCATCTCTCATCCCGACGCGCAGGTCGCCCACGGGCGTCGACTAGAAAGACCTGCACTCGGCCTCTCAGGAGGCTACACGACAAAAAAAAAAAAAAAGTACTGTATAGCCTCTTCCGATTCAACACGGAACTGTAAAATGGGTTGCCTACCCACCCGCAATCGGCTCGCAGCGTGCTAGCAACGGGGCTGAGTTCGATTTCACTGATTGCCGCCTTCTTATGCAGCATTGCAAAAGTATTTTGCTGTTTGAAAATATATTTACACAGGCTTTACAATAAGTTTGAGCGATTTCTGTTTCAGAACTTGTTATTTTATGCTCCTGTTAATGGCTTTCGCAGAGCATGTCTATGAAATAAAATTTTATTTTACAACATAGTTTATGACAACACAATGTATTTTTGTGCTGTATTTTATTTACAGCACAATTTATTGCTTTTTAACCCAATATCACAAAACGAGATACAATTTGGAAATTATTTGTTACAAAATTCTAATCAGTCTTCGACGCGACTAAAAAAAGTTAATTTATCACAGACGTTACATCTACTGCAAATGGACATTTACATAAGGTGCTCGAAGTGGCGTCCATCATTTTCCAAGCAGGGGGCCACACCTGAGGAGTAATTTCTGTAAAGGCTTCCGTAATGACGAGCTCCATTTCTTCGGGTGTTTAAGGTGATCTTTAAAATACTCTCGACCTGACGTAGTCCCGTCGCTAGCGCGCTGCGAGCAGATTTCAAGCCGATTGCTGGTGGGTAGCCAACCCATTTCACAGTTCCGTGTTGAATCGGAACACGCTGTACATACTATCGGATTTTTTATTATGGATACTCGAGTTTAGGCCTTAATTACAACCAAACCAACAGACCTATTGAAAAACGAGTTATACCAATATTTTCCTTGTTTAATTCTGCGTTAGACTATATAAGCCAATTATTTTAAAGTTTATTAATTATTTATTTATTTGTGGTTGTATGAAAAATTGTCCGTGTTTTTTTTACGTCTTTTCTAGGAACCGCTCACTTAAAACTATATACATGGAAAACTACTTGGCTGAGGGTAATGCAATTTTTATATGTGATAGGCACAAGTATTGGTAGTGCAAATCTTAAGTTTCAATTTTTTTCAACTACCCGATAAAAAGTTCTTATACTTTATCTGACGTAACGTTTTCTCAGCCAAGGATAAACGTACAGCAGGAAACTTGGTCTCATTTTGGAGCTCTCATTCGTGATTATCGGAAACTACGACCACTGTAAACGTACAGTGTGATGACGAATTTATGAAGAGTAATATTAATGGGAGGTTTTGTGCGTTGTAGCCCGTGCGATTATAAGCGGGCGAGGTGGTGAATTCGAGTGCAGCGTTGCCGGCTAACCTCGCCCCGGGCAGTTGTGAATGGAATGCGAGTGACCTGGCTGGCTATGTCCTCATGCTATTTCAGTCTTCCTGTTTACTGAATATTGGCCACATCACTTCCAGATGCCTCCGAGACCACCATTGTCTGAGGGCGAACGTGCGCTAGTTCTCAGTGCTATTTGTTTATTTCAAAATGAGGGGGAAACATTAGGGGACAAGAGGTTTCCTTTGTATCGGAAAGTGGCAGATTGTCTTGGATTATCAGTGTCATCAGTGAAGAGAATAGGAGCCACTTCAAAGGAGAATGATGAAAATATGTCATCCAGTACAAGAAAGAAGCAGTGTGTGAGGCCCGGGCCAGGTCGTCCGAAAATCCAACTCGATGATTTTAATTTGGGCACAATAAGAAGAACTATACATGATTTTTACATGAATAAGGTATTTCACACAATTAAAAACCTCCGCGAGAAACTGTCCGAAAATATAAACGATTTTCCTGATATGTCAATTTCTACGCTTTTGAAAGTAGTCAAAGGCTTGAGATTCCGATCCAAAAAACTGAACAGGAAACCACTGCTAATGGAATCCGTGACGGTTGCTGCATCCCGACATACATTCCTGAGGAGAATGAGAGAACTTCGAGCACAGGGCTACAAGATCTTCTTTGCAGACGAGACCTGGTGCGGACAGAACCACACTATGAAATATGTGTGGCAAGAAAACGTGGTTGATGCATTGGAAAAGAACTTCGATAATTATGTTCAATACAGAGGGTACATTCAGGAAATTTATGGATGGCGTGGAGGTTTCAACACACCGTCTGGAGCTGGGAAACGCATCATAATTTTACATATAGGAAGTGAAGAAGGATTTCTTGACGGTGCAGAACTTTGTTTTATCGGCAAGAAAGGGAGCGGTGATTACCACAACGAAATGCACTCGACTCATTACGAAGAATGGTTCACGAAAGTGCTGAGTTTATTGCCTCAAAGGTCGGCAGTTATTATAGATCAAGCCCCATATCATACGATGGTCGATCCTGCAACTAAAAACCCGAACATGTCCTGGCTGAAACCTGACATTATAACCTGGATAACATCAAAGAATATATCGCTACCACTTGGAGTTGTCAGTTACAACAAGCTGACTAAATCAGAGCTAATTGTCCTTGCCAGGCCTTATTTTCAAACTCCAGTGAAGAAGCTGGAACAACTGACGAAACAACTTCGACCGGATGTAAAGCTTGTTTGGTTACCAGTGGCTCATTGCGAGCTCAATCCAATTGAACTTATTTGTGCTTACGTTAACGGAAAAATAGCAAAAACAATTATGGCTAACATATTACAAAATGGTAGAAGTATGGAAGCAATGAATGTTTTATGCCGAGAAGCCTTGCGTACCGTTACTCCCGAACTCTGGAAACAATGTATTAAACACGCTAAAAGAATTGAAGACCACTACTGGGAGAAAGATGGACTGTCTGAAAATGTCCCTCATTTCGAGCCAGTCATAATGAACATGAATGACAGCAGTTCTGATTCATCGGAACAGAGTGATTCTTCAGACGAAGAATACTGATTGAATTTAATATTGTATAGATATGTAAATAATGTAAATAACCCATGTAAAAATTGTGTAGGCCTAGTATGACATTTCCAAATTAGGAAGCAAACCATTTTTAAACCTGCCATTGAAGGTCCAAAGCCCTTATGTGAAAAAGGTGATGGAAAATGAAATTTGTACGATGAAACAAAATCAAAGGTTGAAAGTAAACTTAAAGCAGTGTTCGCTTGTTGCCAGCCGCGACACTGCACTTAACGCGGCAACGCTGCATCGGATTTCACAAGCCCGCTCGCTTTTAGTCGCTCGGGCTACAACGCACAAAACCTCCCATTAATATTACTCTTCATAAATTCGTCATCACACTGTACGTTTACAGTGGTCGTAGTTTCCGATAATCACGAATGAGAGCTCCAAAATGAGACCAAGTTTCCTGCTGTACGTTTATCCTGGGCTGAGAAAACGTTACGTCAGAAAAAGTATAAGAACTTTTTATTGGGTAGTTGAAAAAAATTGAAACTTGAGATTTGCACTACCAATACTTGTGCCTATCACATATAAAAATTGCATTACCCTCAGCCAAGTAGTTTTCCATGTATATAGTTTTAAGTGAGCGGTTCCTAGAAAAGACGTCAAAAACACGGACAATTTTTCATACAACCACAAATAAATAAATAATTAATAAACCTTAAAATAATTGGCTTATATAGTCTAACGCAGAATTAAAAAGGAAAATATTGGTATAACTCGCTTTTCAATAGCTCTGTTGGTTTGGTTGTAATTAAGGCCTAAACTCGAGTATCCATAATAAAAAAATCCGATAGTAGTGCCACACCTTTCTAACAACACGCGTTAGTTGGGTTGCATAACACAATATTATTAGGGGCAGTTGATTCACCCGGTATACATAATTATTCTCCCCATATTAAATTTCATAAAAATCCGCTATTTTGACCACACGGCCGTTCTAAACCCATGAGGACGATGTCACCTCTAAACAAGTGAGCCAAGTGCCGGGGGAAGATGGTACCTCAACAATAAGGAGCAGGCAGCACTGGCCACAAGTGGTTGCGCACTCTTGATCGCGAACAATGGCCGCCACAAGAGGTTTTGACTTGAGCCAGGACAATGCTGCTCGTTGCTGCGGCTCTTCAGTCCACGTCACCGCTTCTTTGAGAGCTTCACATGTGTTCGATATTAGAATTTCGTGGATTTAGGTGCATAACGCTGGTCTGGTCTGGTGTGTTAACTGAATCACAGTTAACACACACAAATACAGCCATCACAATTAACACAGGTTATCAGGGACTTGCAATCGCAAATAAAGATCTCATCTCAACATTAGGACTACACACGCGTCATCTGCAAATAAAATGAAAACAGTGCATTTGGAGGAATAATTGAAATATTGTTAATATTCAATATAGAAACTAAAATTGCATTCAAAAGCGTTCGACATGGTTAACCGTAGACTACTATAATAGAAAAATGAAGGATACTCTACGATGAATCCCCCAGTATGCCTTCCTTCGGAGGGGAAGTAAAGCCGGCGGTCCCATGTCATAGATTTATGGCAAGAAAAAGAACCTTCCACTAATTACACTTGTGGAAGCTAAACTTTGTAGGTTAGTTTGATAACGCGATATTAGTTCCAACGTTTGCCACCAGGCGAAGGCATTAGTAGCCACGTCCGCAGTTTGGTATCGTGGATGGTGGCATTTGGTGGCAAAAGTAGGAACTACTTGAAAAAATTAACCGTCTGCAGTCCTTCTACCTGAATCACAGTTAACACACACAAATACAGCCATCACAATTAACACAGGTTATCAGACAAATTCTACACACACCTAAAGTACACGGGGCTACATGACCGCGTTGTCACAGCCCCTAAACTAAGGAACCAACCAACTCTATGATAATCCTTGGATAGTAAAACTAATATCGAACATCTAAAAAAAAGTATCTGTGAGAATCATTGGAGGGTGACCCACTTAGCCCCCTGCTCTTTAATACCCTCACTCATGGTTAGGGGTGGTGATTTGTAGCATTTTGAAATCAGAATTCAGTATTTTATTTGAATAATTAGTATTTTGTAACTTTTATACATTTGCAATTTACCATTTTATAGCAATTGAAAAGAAACACATAATATTTGGGTTAAATCTGAGAACTATGTAATATCATTTAAAATGACACCCGTGTGAAATTAAAATCACATTAAAAAAAAGAAAAAAATACATGAAGTAAAGTGTGTATTTATTTTAAATTGGGAGTAACACAGAAAACAAATAGTCCTTTGCTGCTTTTCAGTCGGTCAACACAATTGTGTCCAATGAATGGGCGGGGTACAAGTTATAAATATGTAAACACTAGCAGGTACCCGCGGCTTCGCTCGCGTCATAGTCGTGTCATATTTTTATTCAATGAAATGCAGGTTTAACCCCGTTAACACCCTTTTAGAACCTGAATATCCAAAAATCCCTCCTTAGTAGACGTTTTCGACACACAAAAAACATATCCTCAAAATATCATTCTTCTAACTTTAATAGTTTTGGTTGGTCGATGAGAGTGAATATCCAAAAATCCTTCCTTAGTGGACTTTTTCTTCCAGAATTTCAGCCCTCCCCATTGGCCCCTTGAATTGGATTCAAGAAAAAAAAAACGATCGACCACCTTTTTACTTATTTTTCAAGCTGATTCTTCCCCCTGAGTTTCATACTTTATGCCTCTGTCTTTTAAGAGATACTTGCTCCGTTAGGAATCCTTCAACCCCTACTTTTCACACATACACCTCATAATATACAGTTCATCGAAAAAACCCTCAGACATGTGTCTTCTTATTCTTAATGATGAGTTTATATGCCGAGTATCGCATCCCCCAAGGAAACCAATCGGGAGACATTGCTATTCAATTAAATGCAGGTCTACCCCCTTAACACCCCTTTAGAACCTGAATATCCAAAAATCCTCCCTTGGTGGACGTTTTCGACATACAACGAACACAACCCCAAAATTTCATGTTTCTAACTTCAATAATTTTGGCTGGGCGATGATGAGTGAGTAAGTCAGGACATTTTCTTTCATTTATTTTTCAGAATTTCACCCCTCTCATGAATCCCTTATATTGGATTTATGATTAAAAAAAACGGCCGAAGACCTATTTACTTCTTTTTAAGCTGTTCTTCCCCCCTGAGTTTGATGAGTGAGTGAGTTAATCAGTTAGAACACTATCTTTCCTGTTTTTTCCCCCAGAATTTCACCCCTCTCCAAGGGCCCCTTAAATTGGATTTATGAAAAAAACGGTCGAACACCTATTTACTTATATTTTAAGCTGTTTTTTTTCGCTGAATGTCAAACTTCTCGCCTATGTCGTTTAAGAGATACACGCTCCGTTAAAAATCCTTCAACCCCCAATTTTCACCCCTTTCACCTTATAATATACACCACATCGAATAACACTTAGACACATGTCTGCTTATTTTTAATGATTAGTTTATATGCCGAGTATCACATCCACAAATACAACCACTCATGAGATATTGTTATTCAATAAAATGCAGGTTTAACCCCATTAAGACACCTTTAGAACCTGAATATCCGAAAATCCTCCCTTAGTGTATGGTTTTGACATACAACGAACATATCCCAAAAATGTCATGTTTCTAACTTCAATAATTTTGGCTGGACGATGAGTGAGTGAGTGAGTGAGTGAGTGAGTGAGTGAGTGAGTCAGGACATTTTCTTTCATTTTTTTTCCAGAATTTGTCCCCTCACAATGAACCCCTTAAATTTGATTTATGAAAAATAAACTGTCAAACACTTATTGACTTATATTTAAGCGGTTTTCTCTCCCTGAGTTTGAAGAGTGAGTGAGTGAGTCAATCAGTTTGGACACTTTCTTTCCGCCCCCCCCCCCCCCCAGAATTTCACCCCTCTCCATGATCCCCGTAAATTGAATTTAAGAAAAAGAAAACGATCGAACATCTATTTACTTATCTTTTAAGCTGATTTTTTCCGCTGAGTTTAAAACTCCTCGCCTATGTCGTTTAAGAGATACACGCTCCGTTAGGAATCCTTCAACCCCCACTTTTCACCCCTTTCACCTCATAATATACACCACATCGAAATCCCTCAGACACATGTCTTCTTATTTTTTATGTGTTCATATGCCGAGTAACACATCCCCCAATGAAACCAATCGGGAGTTATTGTTATTCAATGAAATGCAGGTTTAACCCCCTTAAGACCCCCTGAATATACGAAAATCCTCCCTTAGTGGACGGTTCCGACATACAATGATCATATTCCCCGAAATGTCATGTGTCTAACTTCAATAATTTTGGCTGGGCAATGGTGAGTGAGTCAGGACTTTTTCTCTCAATTTCCTTTTTTCAGAACTTCACCCCTCCCAAAGAACCCCTTAAATTGGGTTTATGAAAAGGACTGTCGAACACCTATTTACTTATTTTTAAGAAGTTTTTTTTCCTGAGTTTGATGAGTGAGTCTGTCAGTCAATCAGTTAGGACACTTTCTTTCCTGTTTTTTCCCCCCCAGAATTTCACCCCTCCCTATTGGCCCCTTAAATTGGATTTATGAAAAAACGGTCAAACACCTATTTACTTATTTTTTAAGCTGATTTTTTCCACTGAGTTTCAAACTCATCGCCTATGTCGTTTAAGAGATACACGCTCCGTTAGGAATCTTTCAACCCCTACTTTTCACCCCTTTCACCTCGTAATATACTTCACATTGAAAAACCCTCAGACAAGTGTCTTCTTATTTTTAATGATGAGTGTATATGCCGAGTATCACATCTCCCAATGAAACCAATCGGGAGATATTGTTATTCAATGAAATGCAGGTATATCCCCTTAACACCCCTTTAGAACCTGAATATCCAAAAATCCTTCCTTAGTGCGCGTTTTCGACTTACCACGAACATATCCTCAAAATTTCATGATTCCAACTTCAATAATTTTGGCTGGGCGATGATGAGTCAGTCAGTCAGTCAGTCAGTCAGTCAGTCAGTCAGGACACTTGTTTTTATATAATAGAAGATACATGTATTAGTTAATTATCACACTCAAATGGGCAATTTAGGATTACACGTTTCTAGCCTCGAGTGGCCATTATCAGATCCTGATCATTGTGTTAAGGTTGATTTTCACTATTGTAAATTCACTACTGTGGTTCAATAGCACGTCGTTACATGATTATAGTATAATGTTTGATTCGCAGTTTGAATCACGTTGTACTTAAGGTTTTTTTTTTAGTGCAAGCTAAAATTTGTTATTTGATTTATTATTATTACAGGGGAGCGTGATGGCGCAGTGGCTTAGCTGCTCGTCTTTCACCCGGACGGCCAGGGATCGAATCCCGGTGATAGCTGGGCGAAATTTTCACCTGAAAAATCACGTGTTGTCAGGAAGGGCATCCGGTCTTAAATCCCCGGCCAAAACCAAAAAATGAGCCAGGTTGGCTCCGGCGACCCCAATTAATTGGGAAAAGCCAAAGAAAATGATGATGATGATTTATTATTATTACAGTGTGATATTCTAAATTGTGGTATATACGTGCATATCCACCGTTACTCACGTAATTCACAAAACCTTGCAAAACAAAACAAACCTAACGTATAACGTGATTCAAACTGCGAATCAACATTATACTATAATCATGTAACGACGTGCTATTGAACCACAGTAGTGAATTTAAATAGTGAAAATTAACCTTAACACAGTGATCAGGATCTGATGAGGGTCGAAACGTGTAATCCTAAATTGCCTATTTAAGTGTGACTAATAATTAACTAATACATGTAATTTTTTCCAGGAGTGTGTTTACATATTTATAACTTGTACCCCGCCCAATTAATTGGGTACAATCGTGTTGACCGATTAAAAAGCAGCAAAAATAATTTGTATAGGCAACAATGAAAAAAGAATGGCTTCAAATTTCCACTGAAAAAATAGAAATTTATACTGATGCAAAACCAGAATAATACAAAGAAATTACACAAAATCAACTCAAGTCTTGCTTCAAAGTCCACCACAGTGGGAAAGTGCATGCATGTCCATGAATTAATTAATTGTTGCATGAAATCTTAGAGATGTTTTATAGACAATTTTGGTCTCATCATCTTGGCACTTGTTGACTTGACCTACGCGAAGGGAATAAAAGCAATGGGCGGTCAACTGAAATTTTGTATGTTGATAGAGGCTATTGAAAGTAGGATATATGAAAATAGGCTACTTAGTTCTTCACGGAACTACTTGTTTCTTTAATGATAAGCTCAGTCAAAAAACAAGATGTTCAGTAAAGAACATATAGCCTACTTTCTCCTAAATGCATGGGTATTGTTATAACTCTTTGTCCTTTTCAAGGAGTATAATTGAATGTTGGTTGTAGTAGCTTGTGAAATACAACATGAATATGCTATTAAACATGAATATGAGGAGCCCTTTGCTAGTGCTACCTCTGTAAAAAAAATTCATTCAATTCGGTTTCACCGTGTTTGAATTGATATGGGGAATGGATTTGCACACATACATGGCCGCTATTTGCAAACTATTGGGCTGATGACCTTGTAGTCAGTCATAAGATGCTTTCCACAAAAAGGCATGTTGTTTCAAAATCTGGTAGAGATCAAATTATTAGGATGGTCGTAATTTGATTTAAGCTTTTAACATTTGGGTGTCCGTCATTCTGTTTCCGTTAAGATGGCGGCGATATAAAACAAGACACTGACGTGCCCTTTGCTAGTGCTACGTCTGTACCAAATTTTGTTCAATTCGGTTTCACCGTGTTTGAATTGATAGGGGGAATCGATTTGCACACATACTTGGCCACCATCTGCAAACTATTGGGCTGATGCTCTTGCAGTTTGGTCAGAATATGCTTCCCACATAAAGATATGTTGTTGCAAAATTTGGCAGAGACTAGATTATTAGGTTCGTCGTACTTACATTTAACTTTTAACATTTGGGTGGCCGCGATTACGTTTCCGTTAAGATGGCGGTGATATAAAACATGACACTGAGGTGCCCTTTGCTAGTGCTACCTCTGTACCAAATTTCGTTCCATTCGGCTCCACCGTGTTCGAATTGATAGGGGGAATCGATTTTCACACAAAGATGGCCGCCATCCGCAAAATATTAGGCTAATGACCTATTAGTTTGGTCAAAGGTTGCTCCCCCCATAAAGGTATGTTGTTGCCTAATTTGGTAGAGATCGGATGATTAGGTTAGTCGTAATTTGATTTAAGCTTTGAACATTTGTGTGGTCACCATTACGTTTCCGTCAAGATGGCGGCGATATAAAACATGACACTGAGGTGTCCTTTGCTAGTGCTACCTTTGTACCAAATTTTGTTCAATTCGCGTTCACCGTGTTCGAATTGATAGGGGGGACAGACATTCAGAGTACACACACTCACACACACACATACACACACACACACACACACACACACACACACACACACACACACAGACAGACACACTTTTTTTCGCCCTGTGTTGATCTCATAAGTCTACTTTCATTTTTTGCAAAAATCGAAAGTAGGCTAATAATATTTTTTTAAGCTGTTTGTCCCTCCTTACTGTAGCACAATCACAATATTTTCGTGGCCGCTGTAACTGTCATTGGATGGGAGGGAAAATACATTCCCCAGTTTGAATATCTTTGGTCTACATTCTAGACTAAAGCGAGAAGGGACTAATCAAATAATAATATTAGCGTATAAATGGATCCAAACTGCTATACATTGGTTTGCGAATTTTACAACGAGGTAACATAAAGTGAACGAACGAACGAACGAACGCCCACACTTGCAATGAAGGTAATCGTGCATTCATAATGCACGTATGGTTTATATCTCATTCAGTAACTCATTAAATGGGCGTTTAATAGCCAGGTATTTTTGTCGGAAGTAATTTTATTCCAAACTATGCACGTCTATGATGAAGCGTGTAATGTTACGTGCATGCGACTGGTAGGCTATTGATGGTTCAATTCATGTGTAGAAGAAGCCCTTGAGGTATTTCTGGACACAAATAAATCTGCATTAAAATGCACCGGAAAGCTATTCACAATAATTTGATCGTAGTAAGTGATCGTTACAGAAGTAAAATAAGAAGTTCCGTTAAGAACTATACAGCCTACTTTTCATGCCAATGATTATTCTACAGAATATGAACCTATCTAGAATAATGACGAAATTAAGTTGCTAATATCGAAATTTCCAATTAGTTCGAAATACTGTATACTTGGCATAATGTATCCTAATAGAGCACTACAGTTGGCAGCCCTGATGACTGAATATATTCTTAGTTCCATCTCTTAAGGTACAAAATACAAAATTTGGTTGAAGTCCAATGAATCGCATGGACGTTACATGCAGTTAAACATTGGATCTAACAGCGCGCGTAAAATCATGTTGGCAACAATGTCATGCATGTATTGGTCAGAAATAATCTGAAATAATATGATCTATTGTTGTGCCAATTTTGAATGAAATCCATTAGTTAGTATAGAAGTTACATGCATTTTAAAATTGGACCTATCAGCAGGCTTGGAATCATGTTGGCAGCACTGACGTATATTAGTTACTCCAAATTCGTCTAGAATGCCAGGTACTATACGTGTGCAAATTTTAGAGCTATTGGCTTGCATACTTTCTGATATATTGATAATAGGGTAACAAAAATAGGGACAGCACATATTAACAGTTGGCAGCCCTGGTTGCTCCTTAGAATACGCATAGTCATATCTGTTATGGTACACATAACACATACGAAATTTGGTTGAAATCCAAATGATAGTATGGAAGTTGCATGTATTTAAAGTTGGACCTGTCAGCAGGCTTAGAATCATGTTGGTAGCACTGACGTATATAAGTTACTCCAAATTAATATAGAATGTCAGGTACTATACGTGTGCATAGTTTAAAGCTGTCGGCTTGCATACTTTCTGATATATTGGTATTTGGATAAAATAAATTAGGAGCATTTATTAACAGTTGGCAGCCCTGGTAGGTCTTAAGAATACGCTCAGTCATATCTGGTTATGTACACATACAACATACGAAATTTGGTTGAATTCCAATTGATAGTGTAGAAGTTATATGCATTTAAAAATTGGACCTATTGGGAGGCTTATAATCATTTTGGCAACACTGCCATGTTTGGCCTCCTGGAAATTAAACTGAAATATTATGATCTGTACGTGTGCCAATTTTGAAATAGCTCCCATTTATACTTTCCAAGATATCCAACATGGAGCTCAAATTTCAATTGCAATTTTTTTAGCAGTTGGTAGCACTGACATCATTTTCAAATATGGCCGTGAGATATTCAGGTGTAGATCTTTACTCCTACCAAATTTTGTTTCGATTGCTGGAGCCGTTTAGGAGTTGATAGGGGGGGGGGGGGGGACACACACACAGCCAGCCAGACAGACAGACAGAAGGACAGACAGACAGACAGACAGACAGACAGACACACATTTGCCCGATCTCATAAGTCTACTTTTTCCTCATTTTTGCAAAATGTGAAAAGTAGGCTAATAAACAAAGGGGATGAGAGCTGAGTGAAAATCAACAATAGTCATGACATGCCCAAGTGACGGAGACTAAATAGCTGGGCATTGGCTTAAAGAATGTTAGATGATAGAAATAAAATGCTCTACTCCAATGGGGAGGACAATCATATCCTAAGTAATATTTGGAAAAGACTTAATTAATAACATGAAAATCACACATCACAGAAAAGTGTCGAACTATACAGAATTGTAAATATATAATTATATATGAATTGCAGCCAATGGCCATAGCACTATATTTCAATTGAACGCCCGTAGGCTCCCAGCAATTTCAAGTAGTTCAAACGTGGGCTACCAGATGGAACTATCACTGAAACCTAGCGACAAACGTTGGAACTTGATAGAGCGTTTCTAACTAGTCAAATATAACCTACAAATTTGGCTACACACTACCAATAGTATAGTAGTGGTAGGTTCTTTTCTGTATGTTATTACATACCACACATCTAAGACATAGGCCCACCGGCTTTAGGCCTACTTCCCCTCCGAAGAAAGGCATACTGAATAATTTTAACGCTCCTAAAAATCCAACTACTTCGTCCGGGTTTGAACCCACGATCTTGGGCATAGCAGTTCAACATGCTACCGACTGCGCCACTGCCTCCTCATTGGGAGGAAAAATTGTAAATATTGAAACTAACTTTGATTGGGTCGTACCAGCTGTTGATTTAGGCCTATGAGACTTCTACAGGTAATAACTCATCTTTACCTACCAGAGGCCACAGAGGAGACGAGGAAAGACTACCGAATTTCTGTAGTAAAAAGGAGGGATCTAACAATCAATACCAAGCACAGTACGTTAGGAATAATTGGCAAGTCAAGAATGAACAGTTGTACAATGAAAGGAAATAGCAAACCAAAACGAATGCTTCAAAGACTATGCCTGTTACGTATGGTAATTGGAAACACTACCAGCAGAGAGAAATGTAGAGATCTGAAGCCATTCTTTCAGTGTTGTCATTTGTAGCTCTACAGTCGGTCAAAACGAATATAGCCTACTTTCCAAATTTAACTTTTTTCGAAAACAAAAACCTGTTTTGTTCTAACGATAATAATAATAATAATAATATCGTATGGCCTCGGGTGCCTGGTGCAAGCTTTGCTATTTGACACCCAGAGGGTAGCTTGCAAGTCGAATTTCGTAGTTCCTTGACTATGAAAGTCAAGGAGGTTAGATGTTAGATATCTAATCTCCTTGAACACAATAGCGCTTTCTAGTAGAGAAATGAGGAACTTTGTGCTGGCGGAAACTCCCGAGATTAATTTTGCCATTATGAACTCGGCCTACTGAATTCAAATGGGTTTTTTGACATGCCAACATCGTATGACATGCGTATCGTATTTTTGCCGCCTTTCAAAAATCACTTTCCTCGGTCAGGGGCGAACCTGCAATCTTGGGGTTAGTAGACCGACACGCTATCCACTCACCCACGATAAAAGACATAGAGACCTTTTGTTTAAGCATATATATGACTTTTTAGGATTTTTAATTTCGTAAATAAAGCCTACTTTCCAAATTCAAATTTTTTGAAAAAAAAAATAGAAAATACCTTGTTTTTGTTATAACGACAAAGGACGTAGAAAACTTTTGTTTAAGCCTATATATGACTTTTTAGGATTTTTAGTTCTGGAAATATAGCCTACTTTCTAAATTGAACTGTTATCAAATGGGGCAATTTAGGATTTAATACTGTTAACTAATACATGTAATTTTTTCCATAAGTGTATTTACAGTAGGCTACATATTTATATCTTGTATCCCGCCCATTAATTGGCCATATTCGTATTGACCGACTGACGAGCTACAAATGGCAAGCAGAAAAAAAAGAAACAAAAATTCAAAGATTTTTTGTTTTAACTATAATTATTATTAAACAATCACTAAATATAAATATTTGGGTTCAATAATAGAAGCTGGGGGAACAAGTTCATGTGAAATTGAGAAGTGAGGCTAGGAGAAAAATTGGAGCATTAAATTCCGTTTTATGGAGCAGAAATATTTTAAACAAAACTAAGCAACTTATTTATTGGTACAAAGTATTTTGTTATATGGAGCAGAAACTTCGACCCTAAACAGACAGCAAGCAAACACTTTATTAGTAACAGAGATGGATTATTGGAGGAGGGCGGCAAGAAAATCAAGATTGGATAAAATTAGAAATACGAGAATCAGAGAATTTATGCAGGTAAAAATAATGTACTAAAGTGGTTGAAGAAAGAACATTACAATGGTTTGGACATGTGAAAATGATGCAGAATAGTAGAATTCCAAATTTAATTTTACATTGGCAAGCTGAAGGCGAACGGAAACGGGGTAAACCAAGAGAACAATGGATGAATGGTGTAAAGAGAAGCATGGCTACCAGAGGCTTAACAGATGCTGAAGACCGAAATTTGTTGAGTAGAATATTTTTGGGTTAAAGGAAAACTACTGTATTAAAGAATATTCCTAATAAAGACTGATTATTATTATATAGTCTATGTATACGAAATTTATCATAATTAAATTGGGTCCTTATTGACAACTAATACCAATGGCATTAAAGTAATCCACCAGATGTCAATAAAATAAATTACTAGAAGATGTTTATTGGACTAGTTTCGCCCATATTGTGATCTTCGTCAGCATAAACTACAATTAATCTTAAGATACAATTGCAAGTATATTAATCGCACAACATTATTCATATTCTCAGAAAATTATACTTAAATGATTTTGTAACAGATCTGATATGCTAATTTACTATTTATTTAATTATTATATAATTATACACAGCTGAATGTTTGTCTGTCTGTTTGTTATCTATACAAATCTATACCGTTTCACCGATCAGAACCCAATTTTACGTACGGTAGCCTACTTACCCTTTGGAAACCGACGAGTAACATTGTCCACTTGAAATTTCGGACAGCCCTCTCCATTCCCCGTATTTAGGCCTTTTGGCACAAATCTACACCATTTCACCGATCAGAACCAAATTTTACTTACTTAGCCTTTGGATCCCTGCGGATAGCACTGCCCACTTGAAATTTCGAACAGCCCTCTCGATTCCTTACATTTAGGCCCTTTGGCACAAATCTACACCGTTTCACCGAACTTAACCAAATTTTACGTACTTACCTATTTAAACCCAGCAGATAATACTGTCTACTTGAAATTCGGACAGCCCTCTCCAATCCCTAGATTTAGGCCGTTTGGCACATAGACGAAGGATCGAATTTGTAGCAGGAGGACCAATCTAGGCTCATTTTAAGCCTCGCAAAGCAAGAGACAAAACTCGGGACGTAAACTTTAGTTCAGTTTGGTGAAATGGTACAGATTTTTATAAATAACAGACAAATGGACCTGTTAATACCACGTCTTTAGAGGTCCTAGAACCAATCTTGTTTTATATAATTTTAAGGACTTTCCAACAACAATCTGTGCCAAATCAACAATTTTAAGATATAAGATTATTTAGATTTATAGTAATGATTTTATTCTGAAAATAAAATATTTGATTCACGCTGAAAGACGACGACACCACTTAATACTCCAATATACTCGCAATTATATCTTAAGATTAATTACATGCTAATTTGGTATAGTAAAATTTACAAACTAGACATTTCGTAATAAAAGAATATCGCAATACCATGCCCGCATTTTGACAATATAAATATTATAATCTTTAGCCTATAGGTCAACGTTTTACAAAATGAGGTTATAGAATAGGTAAGCTGGGAGTATTAAAATAACATCTGGCGGGAACAGCTGATGGCTTCCTCCATTTTTCCACATCGTTTGTTTTGAGTGATTCCTTCTAAAATGCTACCGCAGAGTAGCAACCCGTCACGTTGCCATTTCGTGTGAACAGTGCTGCCTTTATGTGTTTGAACGAAGAATAATTTTACGACATGATCCTTATTCACAAGTGGATTAAACGAATTTTGCAACGGGACGACTCAATTTCCATACGAGTGTCTTAATTACCATTATAGGCGAGTTGCATACGACTGTTTATGTTCGACGATAATTATTATAACTATTTTATGTTCGAACATAAATATTCATAAATATCTGTCGAGATTTCGCCAGTTTTATGTACTGAACAGAGCGCATGAGACGCAGAGTTGCAGATTTGACCATGGTCTCCTCGATTACCCTACTATGACACTAGGACACGCAGTGAAATTTAAATTAGAAGGCCGTGGAACTCAGCGCAGGTGCGATGCTCTCCTTATTTAATTGGTCAAACAACTGTTTCTTGAGCTCTGATTTGTGGGAGAAACTGTTTCAATGATAAATAGTGTTATAATGAGCCTCATTATACTGTAGTACAGTTTTCTGACATATAATAGTCAGGGTCGAACATAAAATATTATTAAAGTATTTTCTGTTACCAGAGTATGACTTCCTTGTTTGGTGTAAATAATCTCATGTCAAAACTGTGGACCCTGCTCTGAACGACGCCTGCAGGCTGATTACAGGGTACTTGCAACCTACCCCTGTTGCAAAGATTTACTGTATTGCCGGTATCGCGCCTCCAAATATTCGTCGAGAAGTTACCACTGATATGAACGACTGAAGGTTGAGAACGTTGAAACTCACTCACTGTTTGGCCATGTAATACCTCAGCATAGGCTAAAATCAAGAAAAAGTTTCCTTCGAACAGCAAAACCTTTGAATGTCCCTCCAGACAAGGCATGCCTTCGATAGAGATCGGTACAACAAGATTGGATGGAGCCGCAAGAACGTCTTCCGGCAGGTCACAACGAGGATTGGGGTGTTTGGAGGTATTTTAACTGCTTAAGAACTGGTGTTGGTCGGGTGAAGTCCTCTCTTCAACTACGGGGTTTCGCGGAGGATAGCAAGTGTGAGTGTGGAGAAGAAAAATCGGTGGAACACCTGTGCCAGTGTCCTCTTTGTCCATTTACCTGTTCAACGCAGGTCCTTAAGCTTGCAATCGATAGTGCCATAGGTATGGCTCTATTTTTAGCCTATTTTCAATTTTAAAAAAAAAATAGGCTTATGAGATCAACTTTTGTCCGTGTGTGTGTGTGTGTGTGTGTGTGTGTGTGTGTGTCTTCGTGTGCGTGCGTGTGTGTGTGTGTGTGAGGGGTGTGTGTGTGTCCCTAATAAATTCTAAACGGCTGGAGCGATTTCAATGAAACTCGGTAAGTTGATAGCACTATTCCGGGCGACCCCGACCGTGCTCTTCAAATTTTATTACGTCTCACCAGTCCAACATGGCGGCTGTGCTAAATATTTCACCAGCATTCAATATCTCCGAAACTATTCCCGATATCACCCTGGAATTTATTACGGTGATAAAGAGAACTACTAGAAGTTCACCTATGTGACTTTTGAAAAACTGGTAACTACAAAACCAACATAGCGGCCACGCGAATTTGCGACTTTTAAATAGACGCTTCTCGTGATTTAACCAACCAAACACAATAAAACTTGGTACAGTATATGTTCATACACATTGTAATGCACCGACATCTAACTTCGTTCAATTGTGTACATAACCACAAGATGGCGGATGTGTGAAATATTTCACCGGCATTCTATATATCTGAAACTATTAGCGGTATCACCCTGAAATGTTGTACGGAGATAAAGGGCACTACTAGAAGTTCATCTATAAGACTTTCAAAATCCGTTTAACAACAAAACGAACATGGTGGCCAAGCAAATTTGAAAATTTTAGATATACCTTTCTCGCTATTTAATGTTCCAAACGCAATGAAATCTGGTACAGGAAATGTTTATACACATTGTAATGCACTGGTATCGAATTTAATTCAACTGTTTACATAACCTCAAGATGGAGGCTGTGCGAATTTTAAAATTAAGTTGTTACTTCTTGTGTCGTAATCATGCGATCGAAGTGAAAGTTTGAATAATTAACCTACGCAATAACTTTCCTTTAATGGTACATGACTCTATGGCCTATACATTTAACAATCCAACATGGCGAGCATCCGAAATATTTAGACGGCACTGAATAACAAAGAATCTATTCTAGCAATCAAACTGTTTTTTTTAATGTTCATTGGGGCTAAGAACTTAAGTTCACCTATAGGACTTTCAATAACCTGGTGATCACAAATCCAACATGGCGGCAACGCGAAGTATAAATATTCACATGGACGTTTCTCGCAATTTAACCATCCGAGTGCAGTGAAACTTGGTACAGTAAATCCTGATGCGAATGTTAATCCACTGGCACCTAATTTATTTCAATTGTTTCCACAAACACAAGATGGCAGCTGTGCGAAATTTCAAAATCTCCTTGTTTCTTCTTGTGTCCTAATTATGCGATTGAAGTTTGAATGCTACACGTACACAATAATCTTCATATAACAGTACATAACTCTAGGACTTACATATATAAAATCCAACATGGCGACCATCCGAAATATTTAGTCGGTTCTCAATATCTACGAATCTATTACGGCAATCAAACTGAAATGTTGAATGTTGATAGTGGCAGTTAACATATGTAGGGTATATGAAAATAGGCTGTATAGTTCTTCACGGAACTACTTGTTGACAAATGCCATCTGATTTGCAATTTTGGTCAATGATATTTCTTAATGTGTTTTTAGCCTATTTTTATTTATGAAAAAAAAAAGGCTTATGAGATCACCTTTTGTCCGTGTGTCTGTGTGTGTGTGTGTGTGTCCCCCTTATAACTTTTAAACGACTAGAGCGATTTCAATGAAACTCGGTAAGATCAAAGCACCCCGACCGTACCCTTCAAATTTTACTCTGTCACACCGATCCAACATTGCGGCTGTGCGAAATATTTCACCAGCATTCAGTATCTCCGAAACTATTACCTATATCACCCTGATATTTTGTACGGTAATAAAGGGCACTACTAGAAGTTAACCTATGAGACGTTCTAAAACCTGATAACTACAAACCCAATATGGCCGCCAAGCGAATTTGATACATTTAAATAGACTTTTCTCGCGATTTAACCATCCAAACGTAATGAAACTTGGTACAGCAAAGGTTTATACACTTTGTAATGCACTGGCGTCCAATTTAGTTCAATTGTTTACATAACCTAAAAATGGCGGCTGTGCGAAATATTTCACTAGCATTCTATATCTCCGAAACTATTACAGATATCACCCTGTAATTTTGTTCGGTGATAAAGGGTGCTACTAAACGTTTATATATGTAACTTTCAAAAACCTGCAAAGTACAAAACGAACATGGCGGCCAAACGAAGTTGAAACATTTTAATAAACTTTTCTCTTGATTTAACCAACTGAGCGCAGTGAAATGTGGTACAGTAAATGAATATACACATTGTAATGCAATGGGATCTAATTCAGTTCAATTGATTACATAACCTCAAGATGGCGGCTGTGCGAATTTTGAAAATTAAGTTTTTATTTCTTGTGTCGTAATCATTTGATCGAAGTTAAAGTTTGAATAATGAAGCTACGTAATAATTTTCCTTTTAATGGTACATAACTCTATGGCCTATACATATAACAATCCAAAATGGCAAGCATCCGAAATATTTTGACGGTTCTCAATATCTATGAATCTTTTACAGCAATCAAACTGATTTTTTTAAATGTTTATAGAGGCTATGAACATAAGTTCACCTATAGGTCTTTCAGTAACCTGGTGAGCACAAATCCAACATGGTGGCGATACGAAGTATAAATATTTAAATGGACGTTTCTCGCGATTTAACCATCCGAGTGCAGTGAAACTTTGCACGTTAAATGCTTATACAAATGTTAATATACTGGCATCTAATTTATTTCAATTGTTTACATAACCACAGGATGGCGGCAGCTGTGCGTAATTTAAAAACTTGTTTTTACTTCTTGTATCCCAATCATGCGATTGAAGTTTGAATACCACACGTACACGATAATCTTCATGTAATAGTACATAAATAAAAATCCAACCTGGCGACCATCTGAAATATTTATACGGTTCTCAATATCTACGAATCTATTACAGCAATCAAACTGAAATTTTGTATGTTGATAGAGGCAATTAACATGAGTAGGATATATGAAAATAGGAACTACTTGTTTTCTTTTGTAAATATGTATTCCGTGTATAACTGTGCGTATTGTAAAGGTAGGCTTCTGATACGAGTAAATAAATACATATTACAAAAAAGAAACAATGAGCTGCAGCACTTCAGCATAAAAGGTGCGGCCGCCCCTGCGTAGAAAGGAGGCCCCGTGGCTCATGATCACGAGATTGACGGTCACGTAAAACTACAAACTTCCTTCTTTTAAAAGTTGAGTATGACCTACCAGCTCTACGGTAAGGTACTCGACATTGTATATGAGCTATTTAGGACATAGCACCAGCGCTGGTCCCCACGGGAGAGGACTTGTTGGGCTTCAGCCAGCGGAGGCCCTACACATGCCCGGGGGGCTGTCACGTGTCCCAGTATCTAACAAGTAGACAACCTGCCGACCATCGCCCCCTCGTAATAGGATTTTGATAGTCTAATAGCTCGCGAGGGAGCCGCACACATAGGGTGCAGATGTTGATTGAATCTCATCTTAATCCTCTTCTTAGATTAGAAGTAAGCTTTATCTGTGGTCAGAGGGTACGTACTGAGACTCTTATTCTAGAGGTCCTGGGTTCGATCCACGGTTCTGCCAAGAAATTTGTAATTCTGAAACGTGGTACAGTCAGAGTCGGGAAGTTGACTGAGGTTCAAATCCCACCTCAACCATTCTTAAAGTGTTTTTTCATGAATTTCCACTTCAACTCACTCTTATGAATCCTAGCTCCGTTTATAAGTACACACATACACCACAAAAATACAGGTTACCAGACAGATTTCACATACTTGCAAATACACGGGACTGGTGGTCACGATGTTACAATTCCTTAAATAGAAAAATACAACAGAAGCAGGATATAGTAATGCATGACTCGTAACACTGGGAATAAACACCAAAGGACCACCTTTATGCGTGGAATTCCAACTACTGGTTGTAACTTTACATTTAAAATATTTCAAATGCTTTCGACAAGAATTGAAATCGGTCGCTGGCTACTCTGGTCTCGAGAGACATATTGGGACTCTGGATGTAAAATTCCTGGGTTCGATTCCGGACTCTACAAATAAATTTAATTCTAACCTGAGGGTTGGAACGGTGCACCGTTAGGCTTGTGAGTCAAAACTGAGAAGACAAAGGTTAAATTCCCACTTCAGCTGTCCTACAAGAGGTTTTCCGTGGTTGTCCACTTCTATTCCAGGTAAACAACGGGATGGTTCCTAACTTAAGGCCACGGCTGCCTCCTTACCAATTCTCATCTGAATTACAAATGCACACACTAAAACAGCCATCACAGTGATACAGGTTATCGGACAAATTACACACACAAAGACCTTAGTACACAGGGCTACATGACCAGGGTGCCGCAAAAGCTCCTCAATGAATCAACAACAACAACAACGTTATGACTTGATGATTGTGATAATTTTGCATATGTCTGTTGACACAGGTTAGAGTAAAATGTGACTCAACTGGTGTCCCAGGCCCGTTCATGGCAGTGATTATATGGAAGCTACAGTACTGAGATATGTGTTGCGTCAAATATAACTTAGTCCTCGCACTTTCCTCATTAACAACCGGCTTGATTTTGAAACCTGGCTGGGCGGCCAAGTTTACATTCTATGTCTGCGTGGAGCCATGGCTTTCCCAGCTCGAGGCACAGTGTTGTCATCTCTCCACCGTAGCCACTGAGAGCAAGCTGCGGGACTGGACAGAACTGCGTGCAACTGTGCAACACAGGATACCTGACAAGCGAGCTGGCAGGCAGGATCGGACTGTGGACTCCACGTGGACTAACAGAGCAAGCATGCTATTGGTCAAGATCCATCAGCTATTCGTCAACAGCGAACAGTCATAAATATGGTTGTCGTCGGTGCGTATTACTGCGTGACGTTAATAATAATAATAATAATAATAATAATAATAATAATAATAATAATAATAATAATAATAATATCGTATGGCCTCGGTGCCGGGTGCAAGCTTTGTTATTTGACACCCAGAGGGCAGCTTGCATGCCGAATTTTGTTGTTCTTTGAAGCACTATGAAAGTCAAGGAGGTTAGATATCTATGCTCCTTGACACTATAGCGCTTTCTAGTTGAGAAATGAGGAACTTTGTGCCGGCGGAAAATCCCGAGATTAATTTTGCCATTATGAACACGGCCTACCGAATTCAAATGGGATTTTTAACGTGCCAACATCGTATGACATGCGTATCGTGATTTTTGCCGCCTTTCAAAAATCACTTACCACGGCCTGGAGCGGACCTGCAATCTTGGGGTTAGTAATCCGACACAATAACCACTCACCCACCGAGGCAAGCTTGCGTGACGTTTAAATAGCCGGTCGTTAACGAGGAAAGTGAGTAAACTATGATGCAAAATAGGAATCTCTGTTTCGCGGGCTTATGTCCTTAGAACATGGCCTATAAGCCCGCGAAACAAAGATTCCTATTTCAACGCCGGTCGTGAAAGTCTGAATTTTTACTTAAACTATGATGCCATTCGGGGCACAGCTGGTGCCTGTGGATGCTGCTACACTGTATTAGTGAGGAAAGCAATGGGAAACTTAACTCACTTCTCACTTTGCCTAAAATGCCTCATTATAGCGCTGCCTTGCGTTTTGGGTTGGGAGGTTTCTAGCCACATAAGCTACGTTGATGACTTTTGAGGATCTAACCAGCTTACGAGCTGATAACCTAACTGACCGTTAATAATCCCTCAGTATGCCTTCCTTCGGAGGGGAAGTAAAGCCAGTGGTCCCAGGTCATAGATTTATGGCATGTAAAAGAACCTTCCACTAACTACACTTGTGTGAAGCTAAATTATAGTTTAGATTTTACTAACGCTCTTACTGTAGGTTCCAACGTTCGTCATCAGGAGCCGACTGCGGTGGCATCTAGAATACAAGTTCAGAACTAGTTGTCATTGTCAGTAGCGTTTGGTAGCAAAAGTAGAAACTACTGAATGTCTGCAGTTCTTTCTTGAATTAAAAACAGATAACACACACTAATACAGTCATCACAATTAACACCGGTTATCAGACAGATTCTACACACACCCAAAGTACACGAGGCTACATGACCGCGTTGTCGCAGCCCCTAAACTGAGGAACCAACCAACCTAACAGACAGCATTCATAGAAGTAGTAATCATTTCAGGCGCGGATCTAGAGTTTGGCTTGGGGGTGGGGGTCACAGATCGAAATTGTTAAGAACAAGTAGTTCCTTGAAGAACTATATAGCCTATTTTCATATATCCTGCTCATGTTAATTGCCTCTATCAACATACAAAATTTCAGTTTAATTGCTGTAACAGATTCGTAGATATTGAGAACCGTCTAAATATTTCAGATGGTCGCCAGGATGGATTTTTATTTTTGTACTATTACATTAAGATTATTGTGTACGTGTGGTATTCAAACTTCAATCGCATGATTAGAACACAAGAAGTAAAAACGAGATTTTAAAATTACGCACAGCAGCCATCTTGTGATTATGCAAACAATTGAAATAAATTAGATGCCAGTGGATCAACATTTGTATAAGCATTTAACGTGCAACGTTTCACGGCAGTCGGATAGTTAATTCGCGAGAAACGTTAAATATTTAAATATTTATAATTCGCGTCCCCGCCATGTTGGATTTGTGCTCACCAGGTTACTCAAAGTCCTATAGGTGAACATATGTTCATAGTCTCTATGAACATAAAAAAAATCTGTTTGGTTGCTGTAAAAGATTCATAGATATTGAGAACCGTCTAAATATTTCGGAAGCTCGCCATTTAGGATTGTTATATGTATAGGCCATAGAGTTATGTACCATTCAAGGACAATTATTGCCTAGGTTCATTATTCAAACTTTCACTTCGATTGCATGATTACGACACAAGAAATAAAAACATAATTTTAAAATTTCGCACAGCCGCCATCTTGAGGTTATGTAAACAATTGAAATAATTCAATTAAATGGCAGTACATTACAATCTGCAGAATCATTTACTGTACCACATTTCACTGCGCTCAGAGAGTTAAATCACGAGAAAAGTCTATTAAAATATTTCAAATTCGCTTGGTCGCCATGTTCGTTTTGTACTTTACAGGTTTATGAAATATATATAGGTAAACTTGTATCAGTACGCTTTATCACCGTACAAAATTGCAGGGTGATATCTGTAATAGTTTCGGAGATATAGAATGTCAGTGAAATATTTCGCACAGCCGCCATTTTGAGGTGATGTAAACAATTGAAATAAATTAGACTCCAGTGCTTTACAATGTGTATAAACAATTGCTGTACCCAGTTTCATTACGTTTGGGTAGTTAAATCGCGAGAAAAGTCTATTTAAAAGTCTCAACTTCGCTTGGCCGCCATGTTGGTTTTGTAGTCACCAGGTTTTTGAAAGTCACATAGGTGAACTTCTAGTAGTGCCCTTTATCACCGTACACAATTTCAGGGCGATATCGGTAATAGTTGCGGAGATATTGAATTCTAGTGAAATATTTCGCACAACCGCCATGTTGGATTGGTGAGACGTAACAACATTTGAAGGGCACGGTCGAGGTCGCCGGGAATAGCGCCATGAACTTACCGAGTTTCATTGAAATCGCTCCAGCCGTTTAGATTTTATTAGGACACACACACACACACACACACACACACACACACCTCACACACACACACACACACACACACACACACACGGACAAAAGGTGATCTCATAAGCCTATTTTTTTTCAAAATTGAAAATAGGCTAAAAATGGTATCACTAACAACGCAATCGCAAAATAACCAAACGTACAAAACCATACCAATTTTATTTTGCAAGCTACATGGATATAAATTTGATGCGTTTAGCGCACCAAAAATATTCGTACAAATTGCAACGGCGTGTTTTGCGACTTTTACATCGAGCTTCGAGAAAAGTATCAAGGTACGTTACAGTTTCGGCAAGTCGAGTTGGTACCGACAAAGGGAGAAAGTCACAGCTTAAATTGCCAACCAAGCTTGCAGTTTGGACGTCGGCAATTTTTTTTTGGTGTGATAAAAGCCCCAAATTCCTAACCGTGCATTGCTGCACATTCATCGTGACATCACTATAGACATCGATTCGGTAATCACAAGGTTTGCTAAACAAAATAGACGATTTGATTTTGTTACATAAATAATCGTTTTCATATAACAGGTATGAAGTTGTAAATATGTACAGTTGTAACAGAACATAATAATTGCAATAAAGATATTTTCAGTATTGAATAAAATGAAAAAAAAAAACTGTTTTCAGTTAAAATTCGTTAAGTTTCTGGTTACTGTGTTTTCGTTTTTTGAGTTTGCAAAAAAATTTGGTCTCCGTTTGGGGGGGGGAGATCATGACCCCCGTGTCCCCCCTTGAATCCGCGCCTGGATCATTTGCATTGTCTGCATTAACATAGGGGAAAATAACCTCGATGTTCCACCGCTTATAAACAACGATCACCAGAAATATACTAGCAATACTTCAGCCATATGTAAACGAGAAGACTAGGGGAACGGATGCAAATGAGTCATTCCCTTAACTATATGGAATGGCCGGGATGGGTTGAGCTGAGCTGATGGGCTTAGGCCCATATCCAAAGAGTTAGTTTGCTCTGAGTGGGAATAGACTCCACTCATGACATGTTGGTTGTGTGATGAATTGATATTCAGCTGGAATTTCCTTGTATTTAATCAGTGTTTGCTATTCTGGATGGGTTGAGCTGCGGTGATAGATTATTATTATTATTATTATTAGACTATCATTTTTTCATGCACTCTAGGACAATCCTGACACTGTTCAGTTTCACTGCCATATTGAAGTGGAAAGGGGGGGGGGGGGGCGCAATGAAACATGCCAAAGGCAATTTCCTCTGTTTGGATTTTATTACTTGAACTCCGAGGAGAGCTAGGTATCACCCGAAATGAAAGGCCACAACTGATGTTTACACAAGCCCATATTATGCATATTCTCCAAGACCATCCACCTTGATTCTCTATGAACAACCACTCTATGTGTTTTGTTTTAATTCAAGTGCGTTTTGAAAGTTTTTAATCGAGCCGAGGAATTAATCTATTGCTTTAAAAAAATCAGATTTACGTTTCAAAAATTTATGTTCAATTAAGATTCTTTCATTTTAAAAACAAAATGATTTCATATTAATATAACAATTCATGATGCATTTAATATCTCTTCAGAGTAAATGTGCTTTTAAACTTAAACTGATTATGAAGGGAGATCAAAATATTCATGGCAGGTAAAATATAAATGTGAAATAATAATGTACCGTAATAATTCTTGTTTGTAAGTCTCTAGCATTTGGTTTAGATGTTTTATTTAAATTCAAATTGTCTCTCTTTGATCGCTCACAAAAGGCTGTGCTTCTATTTTATTTCCGTAATTTTGATTTTATGGTATATCAGTAGGAACGGCCGGCCCCGTGGTGTTGGGGTAGCACACCTGCCCGTCACCCGGAGGCCCCGGGTTCGATCCCCGGCTCCGTCAGGGATTTTAAAACTGACGTGAGGGTTGGAACGGGGTGCACTCAGCCTCGTGAGGACAATTGAGTAGCTGTCTGACAGTGAGACAGCGCCCCGATCACGAAAACTAAGGTTAACGGCCGAGGCGACCCGACGCGCTGATCACGCGTCACCCCAATATTTGCAGGCCGAATGGCTGGGCAGCGGTCGCTTGGTCGGCCTTAGCCCGTCATGGGCTGTATAGTGCCTGGGGTTGATCTTTTTTTATCAGTAGGAACGGGGGAGGCACATGGAAGATCAGTGGAGCATGTCGCCAAGTTCAAGTATCTTGGTTCAACAATTAGATCGAATGGAAATCTGGAGGGTGAAATTACGGATCTAAATTTCCTCAGTTATAATATAATGCTAAGGTGAGGAATATTGCCCCCCCCCCCCTCCCCCACCTCCGTATCTCTCCAAGACTTTCCGCTAAGAACCATGGTCCATGTTGGCCCATGGGTAAATACGCTCCTGTAGAGGCGAAGGAAGCTTGTAGTTTTACGGGACCTTCATTTTTACGTGGAACCTTCCCGTCACATTTGCCTGGAGTGGAAGTGGGGAAACTATGGAAATTTACTTCTACGATGGCCTTGGTTTGCCTTGGTGAGAGGCAAGCAGCTTGACCAGTGCACCATCACGCCCCCTCCCCTTTCCCCCTTGTAGAGGCAAGAATATAACCTTTGCTGCTTCGATTTATAGACTGTGTATTCCCTTCCTCCTACAGTCTCTCTGTCCTGAGGGAGAGAGAAAGGGTGGAGGATGGGGGTTGTGTGCTCGCTACATTAACATGACGTCTGGATGCTAAGGCTCTCAGACAGTGACCTCACTAATAGGGGAATTCCCTCAATTTTAGTACTCGCTAAGTGAAGTCAGAATCTGAGTGTGAAAAGCATATGATTTTTTGATTACGAACCAACACAATAGGTGCGTTGGGATGTTATTAATTCATTTAGGGGCTTGGCCTTCGTCGTCTTTCCAGCCTCATGTATTTCATCATGTGTAAATAAATAAGTAAATAAATATATAAATCCCTACTTAGTATAAAACAAAGTCCCCGATTCCTGGATGTAACGGGTAATCTCAGAAACCGCTGGATGTTTTTGATGCGGTTTTTACCATTCTGTAAACGATTTCTCGAGGAAGGTTTTTGTAGAAAATCATTCATTTATGACCAAAGGAAGCCGAGCAGTATTTTGATTTCAGTGAATCGTGAAGAAAAACCTGCCGTCCGTGCACCTTTTAAGGTTACGCTGGGTAAACCGTATGAATAATAAATAAATCATCATCATCATCATTTATTGCATTAACAGGTCTTCGTCGCCTACAGCAGAGGGCCAATAGGAAAAGAAAAATATTACAAATAGGCCTATTACAGAACCCAAAAATATTACAAAGGAAAGAAAAAATATTGCAAACACACAAAAAAAAAAAAAAAAAACAATAGAAGGAAAGTCAGTCAATCACAAGAGGAAGTATTTGCTGCAGATGGCACTCCATCTTTTCCGGTCTCTATCATCATCCTCCACGGCTGTCGGTTCCACTTCTTGAAGGATCGTCGTCACTCGATCCTTCCATCGTGTTCTTGGGCATCCTCTCGGGAGTTTTCCCGTAGGTTGAGATTGGAGGACTCTCTTAGGAAGGGATCCGTCCGCTCACAAGATGTGGCAAAACCATTGTAGTCGCCTCTGTTCCAATATTCGTCCAATGTGTGGCTTTCCAAAGCTCTGGTACAGATCTTCTTTCTTTCTTCTCTCCCATTTACCTTCCATGTTATTGTAAATAAATGAGTCTGATAACCTGTGTCATTGTGCTGTCTGTACCAATATGCATTTTTTTAACGGTTAAAAAATATTTACTGTATACCTCGGTATACTATGAGTGTAAGAATTGTTCAGCATGAAAAGTTCTACAAGAAAGTCCGTGACAGCGTATCTCTATCTTAAATACACCGCCCACTATAAGTGTTTTTACATTTTCATTTCTTCCAACAATCTCCATTCAGTGGAAAATTAAATTACTAGCTTCGGAACAAGTTAACGAGCTAGCGAGTGAGCCTATCACCCTAGCTTCGGCCAGCATCAAACTGTCGAGTCGTGTCGAGTTATGACTTCAGAGAAGAGTATAATATGTTTGGAGTTTCGCTGTTCACCTCGGCTTTTCTGAATTGCTCTCGGACCTGCCGTCCGTGCGCCTTTTAAGCTTACGCTGGGTAAACCGATAAAGATACCGGGCGAAGCCGGGGTATAAATAATAAATAAATAAATAAATACTAAAATACATTTGTCTGATAACCTGTGTCGCTGCGTTGTCTGTACCAATGTGCGTATTTGTAATTGGAATTAGTATTTTAAATGGGAGGCGGCTGTGACTGAAGTTAGGAACCATCCCGGCCTTTGCTTAGAGTGAAAGTGGAAAACGAGGGAAAGTCACTTCCAGGATGGCTGAGATGGAAATCGAACCCACCTCTTCTCAATTTTGCCTTTCGAGGCTGATTGGATCCCGTTCCAACTCTGAGACCAGAATTACATTCCTTGCCAGAGTCAGGAATCGAAACCAGGACGTTTGCGACTGGCGCCTCAATACGTACTCCGGGACCACGGAAGGTGGTCGATTTGATTTGATGTTTTTGTTGTTGTTGTTGTTTGATTTAGAGGCTGTGCGACATGGTGGTCATGTTACCGCATATATTTGGTTTTATGTGGAATCTGTCCGATAACCTGTATCAATGTGCTGACTATACCAATTGTAATTAGGATTTGTGTAGGAGATGGTCGTCGCCTGAAGTTAGGAACCACCCCAGGCTTTGCTTGGAGTAGAAGTGGGAAACCACTTTAAACCACTTCTAGGTATTCTGCCGCACGAGGCTGAGTGTACTACTTTCCAGCTCTCAGATCAGAATTGAATTTCTAGGCACAGCCGAGAATCGAACCCTGATAAATTATCAGACAAATTATACACAAGCCGAAATACACGGGGCTACACGAACACGATGTCTCAAAGCCCCTAAGGAATCAACAAAAACAACAACAACAACAACAACAACAACAATAGAAACAACAACAACAACAACAACAATAAAAACAACAACAAAACAACTATCACAACAACCATCATCTCTCACTCGCCTGTTGCACTTGCCGGTTATGCAACCCAACTTACTGTATTGTAGCCTGTACCCGCGACGTACTAATGAGGTAAGGGTATTATTCTATTGTACGGATTATCCCTCGACCACATTTTAAGTATGAACGGTGAGTTATCAAAGATTTAAAAGTGAATGACACAGGTGTTGAAAAAACGATGAAAGATTAGGCTGCTTAGCGAACAAATCGTCGTTGTTCAACATTGAGCCTGAGTGTGAAGCTTGCCTAGTTTCACGGCTAACTTTTAACACGTTTAATCACTGGGATTTATGTGCAGCAATTCTTATCTGCACGTGAAACGAAGGAACACTTGGTCACGACAGCGACAATCCAATAAACCTAGAGCCACTGCTGAAGAGCTTATAAGACCAGGGTGCGCTTCAATGATGAATAGTGCGATACAGACTCGCGGCACGCAACCAGTCACTGCAGGGGCGTATGTACAGTATTATTTCGGGGGGTGCCCAACCGGGGGTTAGGGGGCATGTATAGGCCCAAAGAATAGGGGGTCCGGGATTCTCCCCGGGAAACTTTTGTATAATTTGGTGCAAAATGATGAGTTTTAAGGCCATCTGCATCACTTTTTCAACAAATATGTTGTGATGTTTTATGTTTGGTTAATGTCAAACACAACTCGGACCATTTTATGATACTTTTTTTTAGCCAATTTTCATTTTATGAAAAAAAAAAAAAAAGGCTTATGAGATCACCTGGTGTGCGTGTGTGTGATGGTGTGTGTGTTTCCCTAATAACTTCTAAACGGCTGGAGCGATTACAATGAAACTCGGTAAGATCATAGCATCATTCTGGCCGACCCCGACAGTGCCCTTCAAATTTTATTGTGTCTCATCAATCCAACATGCTGGCTGTGCGAAATATTTCACCAGCATTCAGTATCTCCGATACTATTACCGATACCACCCTGAAACCCTGAAATTCTGTACGGTGATAAAGGGCACTACTAGAAGTTCACCTATGAGACTTAAAAAAAACCTGGTAACTACAAAACCAATATGGCGGCCAAGCGAAGTTGAGACCTTTAAATAGACTTTTCTCGCGATATAACCATCCAAACGTAATGAAACTTGGTATAGCAAATGTTTATACACATTGTAATGCAATGGCGTCTAATTTAGTTCAATTGTTTACATAACCTCAAAACGGCGGCTGTGCGAAATATTTCACAGGCATTCTATATTACACGTAACTTTCATAAACCTGTAAAGAACAAAACGAACATGGCGGCCAAGCAAAGTTGAAATATTTTAATAGACTTTTATCGTGATTTAACTCTCTGAGCGCAGTGAAATGTGGTGCAGTAAATGATTAAACATATTGTAATGCACCGACATCTAATTTAGTTCAATTGTTTACATAACCTCAAGATGGCGGCTGTGCGAAATTTTATATTAAGTTTTTATTTCATGTGTCGTAATCATGCGATCGAAGTGAAAGTTTGAATAATGAACCTACGCAATAATGTTCCTTTAATTGTACATAACTATGGCCTATACATATAACAATCCAAAATGACGAGCATCCGAAATATTTAGACGGTTCTCAATACCTACGAATCTTTTACAGCAATCAAACTGATTTTTTTAAATGTTCATAGAGGCTATGAACATAAGGTCACCTATAGGACTTTCAGTAACCTGGTGAGCACAAATCCAACATGGCGGCGACGCGAATTATAAATATATAAATGGACGTTTCTCGCGATTAACCATCCGAGTGCAGTTAAACTTTGCACGTTAAATGCTTATATACATGTTAATCCACTGGCATCTAATTTATTTCAATTGTTTTCATAACCACAAGATGGAGGCTGTGCGAAATTTTAAAATTTCGTTTTTGTTTCTTGTGTTCTAATTATGCGATGAAGTTTGAATACCACACGTACACAATATTATCTTCATGTAATAGTACATGAATAAAAATCCAACCTGGCTACCATCTGAAATATTTAGATGGTTCTCAATGTCTACGAATCTATCACAACCTTCAAACTGAAATTTTGTATGTAGATAGAGGCAATTAACATGAGTAGGATATATGAAAATAGGCTGTATAGTTCTTCACGGAACTACTTGTAATTAATACAATCATCTTGCTCCCTTGATAGTATTTACATGAAAGAATTAATGTTACTGTTTTGATTTACAACTCACACTATAATATATAAAGACAAGGTTTCTTGAAGCATTACCAAATCGGTTCATAACTTCATCGTCAGTGAGATGTATGTCTCTGTGAATAGATAACAATACTAGACCGTTGAGTCTGTTTTCAGAAGTAGAATTTCTTAAGTAGGTTTTCAACCAACTCAAACTCCGTTCGCCAGTACCAGTAGCTACAGGGAGAGGAAAATTTGCCAAAAGTTTGATAAGGGTATAAAGGTTAGGGAAAACACTTTTGTCACAAGCTTCAAGGGCACTTGTTACTGTTCTTGGTTCGTTCATAAGAGCGAAGGTACTGGAGAGTAATAAGAGGTTATGTTGTTGCACATCAGTTCAGAGCAAACTGATTGTCACACTGTTTACATCGCTCTACCTTCGCCTTGCTTTGCAACGTTGCCATACGTCACTTAGTAACAATAGTACATGATTATATTGCTTTTTAATGTTTTAAATCATAAACAAATAGTATATGTGACAACAATGTTGCCCACCCCTCTAATATACACCCCTGAGTCACTGACTTATTTAACAACCCACCAGCATAATTGCGGTCTTGTCCGGATATCAGTCTACTCCTAAATCTGAGGTTTTGAATGAAGGTTTTGTCGGAATAATCCCTACTACAACAGTGATGTAAACTGACGTATGCTATGCAACCAGAACAGACCACTTCGTGGTGTAGCAACTAGCATTCTTGGATGTCATTCTGGAGGTCCGGGTTTGAATCCCGACCCTGTCCAACAGGTGAGTTCGATTCCTACCCTAGCAATCCTGGGAGTGGTTTTCTGTGTGTTTCCACTCTTACTCCATGCAAATGCCAGGATGGTTCCTAACTTAGGCCACGGCCGATACCTTCCCAATGTCCTCCTGAATTAGGCTTACAAATACACTCACTACTACAGACACCAGCTGGCTCTGTGGTGTTGGGGGTAGTGTGCCTGTCTCTCACACTAATACAGCCATCATAATAACACAGGTTATTAGACAAATTCCACGAACACCCAAACACACGGGGATATATGGCCATGATGTCGCAAAGCTCCTAAATCAATCACCAAAAAGTGTTATAGCCTACATATACTGTACGCCGAACCTAATCTAAAGGGTCAGATGACCTCGTAGTTCCACCCCTTCAAACAACAATAACTAACTAACCTAATCTAAGCCTAAGTGGACACGTTCTGATGATGATCACTTGACGATCGAAACATGTCATGCAATTTAATATCTCAACCCCTTTCTTTTGTACAAAAGGTATGTTGATTAATTGTATACATAATTCAAGAAATATTAAGGATTTTTCAGGTGCCATTCCGACATTTGCCTGCCTGGAGTACATGTGGGAAACCACAGAAAACCATTTCCAGGATGGCTGAGGTAGGAATCGAACACGTTATTTTTTTTTTAATTTCACGAGGCTGAGTGTAGGGCCTAACGCCTACCCCGTTCCAGCCCTCTGTCCATTTTTTTTGGCAGAGCCGGACATTGAACCCGGGCCTTCACGGTGACAGTTAAAAATGCTAGCCACTACGCAAAATATTTGTTATTCCCTGACAAACATGTTGACTGACTGAAACTAATTCTATTACTAATTTCTCCACATTCACAGAGGTATTTTAAATAAGATGATAAATAACGGGATGGTTCCTATCTTAAAGTGTCGGCCACCTCATACCCAATCCTAATATCAATTAAACATACACATATCGTATTACAATAAAACCTGTCTTAAAAGGAACCGAGAATCATTTTCGTTATAGACAGGATTCCGGTTAATGCAGGTGATCACACAAAGTAATTACTAGTTTAAATACAATACTATGGTTTGGTACATAGCCTACCCCTTGTTGATAACCCAACCACAGGGGTTACACCAATTACATTATAACAGCACAACTTTGAACAATATTGATCACTGTCTGTTAGGTAGTCAGCCCGAAGGCTGGTTGGATCCTCAAAAAGTACCGCCGTAACTTTATGTGGGTGGATACCCACAAAAACCCAAGGCAGCACTATATTGAGGCGTACTAGGCAAGTTGAGGAGTGAGGTAGTTTGCCATTGCTTTCCTCACTGAGTCAGAACAGCAGTACTAACCCTATGAGTAGAACCTTTCACAGCATCCACAGGCACTGACTGTGCCCTGAATGTTATTACTCAGCACCACCCATACCTCAGTAGCTTCCATATAATCACAGCCATGAGTGAGACTGAGACATCGGTGAAAAGCCACATTTTCCTCTAGCCTGTGCCAACAGACAAATGCAAATGTACTGTATTCATCAAGAGATGGCAAACAGGCCAATTGATCACTGAATCACATTAAATCAGAATTTTACAGTATTGTGTGAGAAGTAGTTCAGGTGTGTTCATTGGACCTGGTATTCCTCCTCATCACCCCTGTACGCTAATTCTCACAACAATGGGGGGGCATTCCCTTGCCAAGTGATAGTCGCAAACGACTTGAGAAATATCACCAAGGGCTGTCCAAACCAGGCAAAGTGAACATAAAAGGTAGTCGAATGAGTTCGTAAAACATTAATGTTCCGAAAATGAATTAAGGCTCGGTCACACAGAAAGCGGTCTGTCGCGGCGGGAAGCGATATCTGACCGAGGCGGTCAGGCGGTCCAGTTGTATTTCCCAAAGTTGCATCAACCCTGGCACACAGAAAGCGGTCTGTCGCGGCGGGAAGCGATATCTGACCGAGGCGGTCAGGCGGTCCAGTTGTATTTCCCAAAGTTGCATCAACCCTGGCACATAGAACGCGGTCTGTCGCGGCGGGAAGCGATATCTGACCGAGGCGGTCAGGCGGTCCAGTTGTATTTCCCAAAGTTGCATCAACCCTGGCACACAGAACGCGGTCTGTCGCGGCGGGAAGCGGTATCTGACCGAGGCGGTCAGGTGGTCCAGTTGTATTTCCCAAAGTTGCATCAACCCTGGCACACAGAACGCGGTCTGTCGCGGCGGGAAGCGATATCTGACCGAGGCGGTCAGGCGGTCCAGTTGTATTTCCCAAAGTTGCATCAACCCTGGCACACAGAACGCGGTCTGTCGCGGCGGGAAGCGATATCTGACCGAGGCGGTCAGGCGGTCCAGTTGTATTTCCCAAAGTTGCATCAACCCTGGCACACAGAACGCGGTCTGTCGCGGCGGGAAGCGATATCTGACCGAGGCGGTCAGGCGGTCCAGTTGTATTTCCCAAAGTTGCATCAACCCTGGCACACAGAACGCGGTCTGTCGCAGTATCTGACCGAGGCGGTCAGGTGGTCCAGTTGTATTTCCCAAAGTTGCATCAACCCTGGCACACAGAAAGCGGTCTGTCGCGGCGGGAAGCGATATCTGACCGAGGCGGTCAGGTGGTCCAGTTGTATTTCCCAAAGTTGCATCAACCCTGGCACACAGAACGCGGTCTGTCGCGGCGGGAAGCGGTATCTGACCGAGGTGGTCAGGTGGTCCAGTTGTATTTCCTAAAGTTGCATCAACCCTGGCACACAGAACGCGGTCTACCGTCACCCGCTAGTATTTGTCGCGACGACGAGCGATCCGGTTGCACAAATTTACAGATTGCCCGCCTGACCGCCGTGCCGTCTTCGATTGTGATGAGCAGAGCTGGGATTTCTATGTAATTACATATTTTACATATTTTTTCATAATTGTGGGTATTCTACATATTCTTAGTGATATTAGGCCTACATAAATTACATATTTCAGAGTTTTCCTGTTTTTATATAAAATAAATTGCTGAATTGAAGTTTCACACTTAACGTGGGACTGTTGTCTGTAAGTTAATTATGAGTGACAGGTATTTGAGAGGATTCTGTGCATGGGGAAACTGGTGCAAGTGTATTGAGTAAATTGCAAAAAGTGTTAAAGAGAAATCCTGGTTATTCAACATTTCACAGTGTGTGCCGAATTCTAAATGGAGATGACGTTGATCCTCCGGAGGACATTTCTCCAGCGAAAATTCCTGTCCTAAAATTTGCCCCAGTTACATCATGTGATGTTGAAAGATCTTTCTCTGCATATAAGAACATCCTAAGTGACAAAAAACTTTCTATGACCCCAGAGAACATTGAAAAATACTTAATAGTTCACTGTGCTACAAAATTTAGTGAATAAACGTACTTTGAGTTATGAAAATAATAAGTTTCTATTGAATAAGTGTGTGATATATTCATATAATATGACTCCAAAGAACATTGAAAAATACTTAATTGTTCACTGTGCTACAAAATGTAATATAAAGCGTTCTTAGTGTGTTGTGACAAAATTGTAAGTTTATATTAATTATATGATATTACATAATTTGCCCAATCTACATATTTTGCTACATATTTTGGTGCTTTTTGTTACATATTTGTGTACATAGTATGCAACTTGATATTACATAAAAATCCCAGCTCTAATGATGAGTGACCAAACTGAAGTATTTATTGAAACTGTGCGTAAATACACATGCAGTATTTGTCGACAGCTCACACGAACATTATAAAAATGTTTTTAAGAAGGCTTAAAAGCATGGAATCAAGCAACTCCTCGAAACATTTTCGCGACATTCGAAAATACTTGAAAAACCTATCTTTATGTGACTCCAGTTCGATACATAAGCGGTGATATTCTCCTAATTGCTCTATCATCTTATTGTTACGGCTGTGAGTTTGTGTCATCGCTCGCCGCATGAGTCACAACTGCCCCAGGGCTGGGCTGTGCCCTGCCTCCTGTATTGCGTGCGCCTTATTCAACAGGGCTACTAGGACAAAGGGATAGTCCAGAATATTCGTGACTGGACCAGCGATGGAAACCTCGAGAAGCCGTGGACCTTGGATGGATCTAGAAGCATTTATTGAGTCACCTGCCTGCTATATAAGTGCGACCTGTCAAGCAGTGGTTGTTGTTGTGTTTTACGAGCTAGTGTGAGCGATTATCCTGAGCGACAGAAGTGTGGTGACTTGCGAAACCCCTAGTGGAGCGGGGAAGTGAGACTCCTACAGAGGAACTGTGTCTTGAGCGAGTGTGTTTATTTCCAGTGCGACAGAAGTGATTGTGCTACATTGTGAAACAGTGTGTAGTACGGTGACAGGCTGGGTGCAGCTATTTCCAGCTAGCGTATGGGACCGGACTCATTAGCGAAAAGGATTAACTGTGGTCTGTTGACAAGTGAAAGGGGAAGTGTTCTCGCCGTAAGGAAACTGGAGTAAGGTAATAATTGCTTGTATTTACTGAAGGGTGCTGTATCCTTCTGGCCGCAATAGAGTTAATTATTTCTTTAAGCAGTAATTGGTGTTGTGTTTCCTACCCACCGTAATCCAGTTAACAAAGGTGCCACTAGGGGGTGGCACGTAACAACTGGTGTCAGAAGCGGGATTACGAACTCAAGCACAACACCTGACGGTCCTGGTTTCAAAACCCGAGCAGGTCATTTTCTCTAATTTTCCTGTGAGTGCATGCCCTTTACAAGACAAACAACTAAAATGGAGGAGAAATTGGCAGCATTGCTAGAAAAGTTAAATGGCATGGAAACCTAGATGGAGGACGGCCAGAAGAAGCTAGAAGACGGCCAGAAGAAGATGGAAGACGGTCAAAATAAGTTAGCGGAGGACCTGAAGAAGATGGAGGACGGCCAGAAGAAGATGGAGAACGGCCAGAAGAAGTTAGCCGAGGACCTAACTGCCAAACTAGATGACGGCCAGATGAAGTTAGCCGAGGACCTAACTGCCAAACTAGAAGACGGCCAGAAGAAGATGGAAGACGGTCAAAATAAGCTAGCGGAGGACCTGAAGAGGATAGAGGACGGCCAGAAGAAGATGGAAGACGGTCAGAATAAGTTGACACAGGACCTGAAGAAATTAGAACTGGGCCTGCGTGAGGAAGTCACGGCAGTGGAAAAGAAGTTCGTCGCCTTACAAGTGGAAGTTGCCGAGCTGCGCCAACGCCCGGTGATGGGGGTGGAGGAGAAATTCAACGCCTTGCAAGTGGAAGTTGCCGAGCTGTGCCAACGACCGCTGATGGGTGTGGAGGAGAAATTCAACGCCTTACGAGTGCAAGTTGCCGAGCTGTGCCAACGCCCGCTGATGGGGGTGGAGGAGAAATTCAACGCCTTACAAAAGGAAGTTGCCGAGCTGCGCCAACGCCCACTGAAGGGGGTGGAAGAGAAATTCAACGCTCTACGAGAGGAAGTTGCCGAGCTGCGCCAACGCCCGCCCACCGTTACACCGGGAATATCAGGAACGGGACATAGCAAAGTGACGCCCCCAACCTTCGACGGAAAGGTCCCGTGGAGCACCTACTTACGTCAGTTCGAGGTGGCCTGTTCCATAAATAACTGGAACAACACAGAAAAGGCTACAGCTCTCATCGTAGCGCTGAGAGGTGACGCCCTTATCGTCCTTCAGGCCATCCCGACTGGATCCCAGACTACGCTTCTCTGATCGCCCATATGGAGTCCCGATATGGAGATAGCCATCTTCGGCAGGCCTATCAGATGCAGCTCCGGACCCGGGTACAGAAGAACGTGGAAACCCTGCAGGAGTTCGAGATGGACATCGCACGCCTCGTAAGGCTCGCCTACCCAACAGCGCCGGCCGACTTTCTGGAGCAGATAAAGACGCAGACTTTCACCGACGGGCTACGGGACTCGGACACTCAACAGGCGCTGCGTCTCGCGCGCAATAAGACCCTGGCAGATGCGCTGAGCCACGCACTTGAGTTCGAGACGGCAAAACAGGTATCTAGAATGCACGCGCGGGTGCGTCAAGTGGACGTCGACGAACCAGCAAAAACCAACAAGACCAAGCCCCTGGCCGATGAACTGATGGAGGCGCAAGGCCGGTTCTTCAAGAGTTCAGTACCACCAACAAAAACGTAGCCGAAGAACATCCGGAGAGGCGGCCCGGAAGAGGACTACCAACCTGCTGGACCTGCCGTAAGAGAGCCACCTGAGCAAGGACTGTGGTGATCGCCGCCGCCAAGGGTTTCCGTCGGGACAGTCAGTCGTAGGGAAACCGCGCGGCCCAGGAAAGCAAGTATCAGCCAGCCTTGGGGGGCAAAGGTTGGCTTGTGACAGTCGTCAAGCCCCGGCAGTCCAAGTTCGTGTGACGCAGTTACGGAGGGATAATAGCAGCCTGATGGTCGACGGAGTCGTCAACGGAGAGAGCTGGCCCATGCTAATCGACACGGGAGCATCGAGGACCATCGTCAGTCCCACCGTGATCCCGAAGTGGAGAGTGCAACCCACACAAAGGAACCTCCAGCTAATAACCGCGACCGGAGAGACCGCACCGGTACATGGCGAAGCATCACTGGAGTTCGTCATTGGTCGACGGGCGATAAAGCATCCAGTGCTTGTGGCTGACGTATCAAATGAAGTGATCATCGGACTGGACTTCCTGGACCAGAACAACATCATCTTGGATCTGAGTACCAACACTCTGCATTTCGGAGGTGAGGAACTTGCTTTGCAACCTGCGCACGAGTCCATCACCGCACGACGAGTAAGGTTGAGAGAAGACGTCATCGTTCCCGCCAGGACGGAGGTCAGCGCTGCCGTAATTGTCGACGGAACTGCTGAGGGAGTGGCGGCTGTCATCGAGCCAAAATATGAGGACATCCAGACAAAAGGATTGCTAGTTGCCAAGACCCTCATCAACACGACGTCTCGGCCGTACGTCCGCCTGTCCAACCTGAACGACTACGACATTACGGTTCACCGGGACACCAATCTAGGAGTCTGCGAGCCCGTTACCTGGATTGCCCGCATCACAGACATGAAGGACGGACACCTGCAGACGGACAACCGAAGACGCGCCCTGCCAGAAGAACTACAGAAGCTGTACCAAGGATCCCAGGACCATTTAGACGAGGAACAATCACGCCAACTTCAGGACCTGCTACGCGAATTCCAGGACGTCTTCTCCGTGGGGAGCAAAGACTTCGGCAGGACAAGCTTGGTTCAGCACAGAATCGACCTTGGGGACAGCGCACCGATTAGGGACCCCATTCAGACGTGTCCCGCTCGCCAAGCAAGCCGAAGTCGACCGGATGGTAGAAGAGATGAAGGAGCAAGGGGTGATCGAGCCATCACATAGTCCTTGGAGTTCTCCGGTCGTGCTAGTGAAGAAGAAGGACGGTTCCACCAGGTTCTGCGTGGATTACAGGCGGGTGAATGACGTCACGAAGAAGGACAGCTACCCTCTACCCCGGATGGACGACACCCTGGACACCAGATCAGGGTCAAGATGGTTCTCCACCTTGGATTTGAAGAGTGGCTACTGGCAGGTGGAGGTCCACCCTAAGGACCGCGAGAAAACGGCGTTCTCTGTGTGCAGCGGGCTCTGGCAGTTCACCGTCATGCCATTCGGTCTGTGCAACGCCCCTGCGACCTTCGAAAGGCTAATGGAGTCCATTCTGAGGGGACTACACTGGAAGACCTGCCTGGTCTACCTAGACGACGTCATCGTTCTGGGGAGAAGCTTCGAGGAGCACTACAGCAACCTGAAAGAGATCTTGTTGAAGCTACGGGCTGACCAGCTGAAGTTGAGCCCCAAGAAGTGTCAGCTCTTCCTGAAGCGGGTCCAGTACCTTGGGCATATCGTCTCCGAGGAAGGGGTGCGCACCGACCCAGAGAAGACCGCAGCTGTGAGGGAGTGGCCAGTTCCGAAGGACAAGTCCCAACTACGAAGCTTCCTGGGACTCTGCACTTATTACCGTCGCTTCGTGAGAGGATTCGCCGACATCGCCAAACCTTTACATCGACTGACTGAGAAGGACAAACTCTTCACATGGACAGCAGAATGCCACAGTGCCTTCGAACAACTCAAGCAGGCTCAGTGCACCGCGCCTATTCTGGCCTACCCCAGACCTGGAACAAGGTTCATCGTCGATACCGATGCCAGCGACTTTGGCATAGGGGGAATCCTGTCGCAAGTAGTGGACGGCGAGGAGAGAGTCGTGGTCTACTTCAGCAAGGCCTTGTCAAAGCCAGAAAGGAACTACTGCGTCACCAGGAAGGAGCTGCTCGCCATCGTGAAGACCATTGAACACTTCCACAAGTACCTGTACGGGCAAGAATTCCTCATCAGGACCGACCATGCATCCCTGCGGTGGCTCCTGAACTTCAAGCAGCCCGAGGGTCAACTCGCGCGGTGGTTAGAGAGGCTTCAACAGTACAACTTTGAGATTCAGCACATGAAAGGCCAGCTGCATTCTAACGCCGACGCCCTGTCACGAAGACGTGCCCCGAAGACTGCACCTTCTGTGCCCGAAGGGAGGAGAACACCGGGATACAGTGCCGAAGGACTACCGTGGAACTTCAGGAGAACTGGAGCCGCGCATCTTTCACGCGGGCACAAGCAGAAGATGATGACCTGCGACTGATAGCCGAATGGAAGAGGGCCTGTGTCCCCAGACCCGGGTGGAACATTGTGAGTGACTGCAGCCCAAAGTTTAAGTCCTACTGGGCGCAGTGGGACTCGCTGATTGTAAGGGATGGCCTCATCTGCCGCGCCCGGGAGAGCACCGACGGGAAGACATATCGGGAACAAGTCGTCGTTCCAAAGGCTATGACGGAGGAAGTCCTGAAGGAAGTTCATGGAGGATCATCTGGTGGACACCTAGGGATAAACAAGACCGTGGAGAAGCTGAGAGAGCGGTTCTACTGGATCGGATACCGAACAGACGTGGAGAACCACTGCGCGAGGTGCCACGATTGCGCAGCTAGCAAGGGCCCAGGACGAAGACGACGGGGTCCACTGAAGACCTACAACGTGGGCGGCCCCATGGAGAGAGTGGCCATCGATGTTGCTGGGCCATTCCCGTTAAGCGAGGCAGGGAACCGCTACATATTAGTCGTCAGCGACTACTTTACCAAAAGGCCGGAGGCGTATGCGCTCCCTAACCAAGAAGCCGTGACGATCGCAGAGAACCTGGTGAAGGAATTCGTCAGCCTATACGGAGTACCCCTGGAACTGCACTCCGACGAAGGGAGGAACTTCGAGTCGCAGGTGTTCCAGAACCTATGCCAGCTGCTGGGAATCCGGAAGACAAGGACAACGCCGCTACACCCTCAGTCCGACGGGATGGTAGAGCGATTCAACCGCACCATCGAGAACCATCTCCGAATAGTTGCCAGCGAGCACCAGTGGGATTGGGACAAGCATCTTCCACTATTTCTCCTGGCCTACCGCGCCGCCGTGCATGAAGCCACCGGGTGCACATCAGCCCGGGCCATGTTTGGGAGGGAGCTCCGTCTACCTGTCGATCTTGCCTTCGGCCGACCTGGGAATGATCCGATCCCGGTAAGCCAGTATTGTCAAGAATTGGTCGACCAACTGGAGGACGTGCACGCGTTCGCGAGGAGGAAACTGCGGATCGAGACCGACCGAATGAAGACCCGATACGACCAACAGACGGATGCCGGAGGATTCCACGAGGACGACCTGGTCTGGCTCTTCAACCCATTACGGAAGAAAGGCCTGTCACCCAAACTGCAGAAGTCCTGGGAGGGCCCGTACTGAGTCGTGAAACGGATCAACGATGTCGTCTACAGGATCCAGCGGAGCCCGAGGGCGAAGATTAAGATCGTGCATCGAGATCGCCTGGCAGCCTACGGAGGGACACCGACGGACCAATGATTGATCGGGACGATCAGCCTTTTTAGGAAGGGGGTGGTGTTACGGCTGTGAGTTTGTGTCATCGCTCGCCGCATGAGTCACAACTGCCCCAGGGCTGGGCTGAGCCCTGCCTCCTGTATTGCGTGCGCCTTATGCAACAGGGCTACTAGGACAAAGGGATAGTCCAGAATATTCGTGACTGGACCAGCGATGGAAACCTCGAGAAGCCGTGAACCCTGGATGGATCTAGAAGCATTTATTGAGTCACCGGCCTGCTATATAAGTGCGACCTGTCAAGCAGTGGTTGTTGTTGTGTTTTACGAGCTAGTGTGAACGATTATCCTGAGCGACAGAAGTGTGGTGACTTGCGAAACCCCTAGTGGAGCGGGGAAGTGAGACTCCTACAGAGGAACTGTGTCTTGAGCGAGTGTGTTTATTTCCAGTGCGACAGAAGTGATTGAGCTACATTGTGAAACAGTGTGTAGTACGGTGACAGGCTGGGTGCAGCTATTTCCAGCTAGCGTACGGGACCGGACTCATTAGCGAAAAGGATTAACTGTGGTCTGTTGACAAGTGAAAGGGAAAGTGTTTTCGCCGTAAGGAAACTGAAGTAAGGTAATAATTGCTTGTATTTACTGAAGAGTGCTGTATCCTTCTGGCCGCAATAAAGTTAATTATTTCTTTAAGCAGTAATTGGTGTTGTGTTTACTACCCACCGTAATCCAGTTAACAAAGGTGCCACTAGGGGGTGGCACGTAACATTATTGATGTCATGCTTCCAGCATTGTCTTTTCTTCTTTGTGTTTTGCAAAGCAAATAGTAGAAGGAGTTGTTCTTCGTCTGAGCTCATACTCAATAATAATATCAAACAATACTTAATACGAAAACACAAATTCTAGAATTTGGCGGCTTCGATGGCGTAGTTGGTAGCATGCTGAGCTTCTATGCCCAAGATCGCTGGATCGCTTTCTGTGTGGCCGAGCCTTTACTGTTACATAATTGTCCATTAAATAAACTGTCATTTGTTTCCGTTTCCACAATAGACAGGTTCCGCTACATCCATGTAAATTAACAGGAATAATAGGCCATAATTCACGGAACCAGTGATTTTATCCGTTGTGGACAGGATGCCACTTATTTAAGGTTCCGTTAAAGACGGGATTCAATGTAGGCCTACATGCATCACAATGACACAGGCTAGCAGACAACACACACACACAAGTACATGGGTCTGAGGGCCATAATGTTTCAAGACCGTAAATGAAAAGAAAGACACGCACAATGTGCAATTTGATTCTTACTTTATTAGATTATTTCCCTTCATTGTAAAAATTATTTAGACTACTAGTAACCGGAACAAGTGGGCAACTTTGTTTCCATGACGTGAAGAGGGTCTCTGGTGGTTTGTAGCAGGATTCACCCTGACACAGTGACAGCATCAATCGCCAGCCACCGTTTTGTGTGCAGTAATGTTTTAAACGCGGCAATTACTCAATTCACTGATTTCTACGGGCGATGGCGTTAAAATGTTTTAGTGCGATTGTTGAAATAGAGAGACAAGCTAATGCACTTCCATAAATAATCTGAGTGATTTAAATACAATACGTGTTCCGTATTAATTATTCACTCTTCAGCGTGTATCTCAGTGGCAATAATACTGCAAAACATTTCATTCTTTGGTTAGTTGATGAATTGATAATAAATCATAATAATAATGTTACTGGTTTTAAGTTCCTTTTAACTACTCTGGTTTTTAGAGATGCTGGGGTGCCGGAATTTTGCCCTGAAAGGGATCTTTAACGTGCCAGTAAATCTACTAAAACGACTCCCCGCATTTGCGCACCCTCAAATGCCAGCTGACTGCGCCAGGATACGAACCGCAACCTTGGGCCCAGCAAGCGAGAACTTTAACTTACCGCTGAGCCACGCAGCCTTGACGGATTGATTCATTGACGTTAAGTCGCTTCTGGGTGGGAAGGGGACGTGATGGTGGTGAAGCTGCTGGCCCCCCACCAGTGGCGTAACTACGGGGGGTGATCAGGGGGGGGGGGGGGGCAGGGGCGGGGGCAATCCCTCCCAGAGCCAAATAATAAAAATATGAAATTTGTTGAGGTTTTTAATTTTAAATAAAAACAGTCTTCGGATTGATGACAAATAATTGGAGTAAGAAAGTTTATAATTGCAAATTTGAAAGAAATTCTTTTCACTCATGTAAAATGTTAGCCATTATTCTAATTTCACACTCAGTATGCCTTCCTTCGGAGAGGAAGTAGAGCCGGCGGGTCCATGTCATAGATTTATGGCATGTAAAGGAACCTTCCACTAACTACAATTGTGTGAAGCTAAATTTGTAGTTATATTTGATTAACGCTCTTTTTAAGTTCCAACGTTCGCCGAAAGGAGCTGGATGGGGTGGGATCTAGTAGCCAAGTTCGTGGCTAGGTGTCGTTGACGGTAGTATTTGGTAGCAAAAGTAGGAACTACTTGAAATTGATCGCCTGCAGTCCTTACCTGAATTACAGATAACACACACTAATACAGCCATCACAATTAACACCGGTTATCAGACAGATTCTACACACACCCAAAGTACACGGGGCTGCATGACCGCGTTGTCACAGCCCCTAAACTGAGGAACCAACCAACCATAACTTCAGACTTATTGACGGAGAAAAATGGTCAGTTGTTCAGTTAGCTAGAGGGGTGATAGTGAGATATGTAAGATGCTATCTTTCCTCGTCCCTTTCTGAAAATACACTAACTGTGAATGATATTGTGTTAAGTTGCATTGCTGTTTTAAGTTAAACTTTAGATTGAAACTGTTAGTTTATTAGTATCTATACAATGTCGGGGAATAGAAAATGCCAGATGATTTGGCGAAGAAAACGGTACTTTATAGGTTTAATTTAATATCAAGAAAATTGTTAATTTTGAGCATCAAATGCTAATGAAATCAAACACGAATAAAATATAAATAGGAGGTTGTAGAACTTTGGGATCGTATATTTCCAATAATTGATTACGTCTCATTATGTCCGACACCCCCCTCCTATGTAACCTTGACTCAGCTCATCCCCCTCCAGAAGCAAACCCTAGTTGCGCCACTGCCCCCCCCCCCAAGGCAGACAAGGTTCGATTCCTGGCCAATCCATGTGGGAATTTCGAGGTGAATTGTCACATCCAGTGATTTGAATTTCGCATAAAAAGGAGTTTCTGTGGCTTACGATCGCGAGATTATCGGTCACGTAAATCTACAGGCTTGCTTCCTTCTCCTAGCAAGCTGTCCACCGTGAGAAGATTTGTTGTTGTTGATTCTTTCAGGGTCTTTGCGACATCGTGGTCATGTATGATAGCACCGTGTACTTGGATGTGTGTTGAATTTGTCAGATAACCTGTGTCACTGTGATGTCTGCAGCTTACTAGTGTGTGTATTTGTAATTAAAGTAGGCCTAGGATTTGGGTAGGAAGCAAGCGTGCCATTTAGTAACCATCCTGGCATTTGCCAGAAATAGAAGTGGGAAACCACGGAACACCACTTCAAGGATGGCTGAGGTAAGAGTCGAACCCACCTCTGTTCAGTTTTACCTCACGATATTGCGTTTACCCCGTTCCAGCCCTCTGACCTGAATTAAATTTCTTGGCACAGTCGGGAATCGAACCTGGGCCTCCGTGTGTCAGCAAAGTATACTAGCCACTACGCAGTGAAGCGGACATGTACGAATATCTATGGTACAGTTGCTGCAATGTAACTGGTAGAAGAGGATACGATAAATAAAGGCGCACACCCACCTATGTCCCACCTGTGCTGCTTCAAAAGTTCGGCCCCGTGACTGATTATTTAGCACACTAGGCTTTGGCCTGAAGGGACCCGGGTTTGAGGGGAGTTTATTCTCCTAGAGTTAATTTCCTTGCATCGCAGACTGGGTGTTTGTGACGTTTTCATAAAATATAGACCGAGGTTACAGTCAACAGAAAGAAAAGTAAATGAAAGAAATACAAATAAAATGTCTGGCGTCCATATTCGAACGTATACGACTCCGTCTTCCCTAGGAACGACCTAAGTGAATTTACAGATGAAATACCATCACAGATGTTTTTCATTTGACCTGACCAACATTTATTTTTTTGCAAAGATTCATCGAGACCAAAAGATTGGCGATCGCAATGTTCCCTTGTGAGTGGTGCGCCTGCTGCCGGTTCGAGTCCGGTATCCGGAATGGACGATTGTGTTGTCCTAAATCCATATTTCGAATCAGCAGGTCAACATTTCATTAGGTATCATGTCAACACGAGGTACCAGAACAAAATTGGCACAAATGTACTCTATCAGAATAACCTAAAAACATACTGTGGTTGGCTAAATGGTCAAAAATAAATAAATAAATACATAAATAAATAAATCCTTCACGTTAGATGTCGTGAAATATCAATAGTTTGAATCTCGGTGCTGACAGCGGCCATTTTAGCTGTGGTTTCTCAGCAGTATTTTTTACACTCCCTCTTATTTCTTTATCTGGGGAATCTACAGAACATCAATACCTAACCCTAATCTTTCAAGTCACACACACAATTGCAGTCATCACAGCAACACAGGTTATCAGACAAATCCAAGACCACAGAAATGACAACCAAAATGTGCCTGACAAGAGGGTGGCGGGCCTGGAAACTGTCTCGCCAGCTGGTGGATCTATCGCACCGCCCGCGCCCCCTTCCCCGATCTGCTCGTCCGGCGCACGACGAAACGTCACAGTATCATTATTCATATTATTATTATTATGAGGCAACATTTGATGTAATTCATAGTAATGGCTCATTTTGAGAGCTTTGTTGCCTCGGTAACCATACAGACCTAATGTACTGTATATTAATCGTCTCGAGTTCGTAACCCCAGCAGCTTCAGTGGCGTAGTTGGCAGCAAGCTGAGCTCCTATGCCCAAGATCGCTGGTTCATAACCGGCCGAAGTCGTCGGATTTTTTAAGAGCGTTAAAAATCCCTCAGTATGCCTTCCTTCGGAGAGGAAGTAAAGCCAGCGGGCCCATGACATAGATTTATGGCATGTAAAAGAACCTTCCACTAACTACAATTGTGTGAAGCTAAATGTGTAGGTTAGATTTGATTAACGCTCTTAAAGTTCCAACGTTTTCCACGATATGCGGGTAGTGGTAGCATCTAGTAGCCAAGTTCACAGCTAGGTGTCGTTGACGGTATCAATTGGTAGCAAATGTAGGAACTACTTGAATTTGAGTGCCTGCAGTGCTTACCTGAATTACAGATAACACACACTAATAGCCTACAGCCATTACAATTAACACCGGTTATCAGACAGAGTCAACACATACCCAAAGTACACGGGGCTACTTGACCGTGTTGTCGCAGCCCCTAAACTGAGGAACCAACCAACCAACACAGATAGACCCCCTGCCCTAAAATATATCGAAGCTAAAACAACTTACTGAAGAGGTGTCACCAGAATAAGAAAACCTCCACACCCTTTATATGAACTATCTGCAGCATCTGTATTCCTGTACGTGATGGTAACGTGCACTCTTTTGTTTTCCGTGGTGTGATAAACGCTTCTCTTGTGTGTTATCCTGAGGGCTGTTTAAGCTTATGGCCAGATAAGGCACTCTGTACATCAGTAAGTTAAACATGGACGGTAAAATAGAAACGATAAAAACAACCCAGAGCTTTACTGATAATCTTCTCCCTGGCTCGCTTAAAGGAAACTTTATTTAATTCCCAGCAGTGAGGTGATCGTATCCACGATACCGCACAGAACTTATACAAACATGTAAGGCTTTGTAACAAGTGGGTTATACTCATCTATGATATTTGTTCTTTCGCAGTCTGGGTTCAAACTGGGATTGAATTCGAACTCGTAATCTTGGAATTTGAAGGTCAATGAATATTGCTATAATAATAATAATAATAATAAACCTTATTGCGCACAATGTGCATAAAGGATCAAAATACTATAGTAATACAGCAAAATATAACATAGGCTATAACATATAACAACCAATGAGCTCTCAATAAGTGTTAGTCCTTGATAAACTCACTAATCGAACCTGACCTCGAGGAACACTTCTGGATGTGATATCTTCCACATAGCCTGCACACACACTTTGTGTTCGGTTCATGGAAAACTTTGGTTTTACACTTCTTGAAGTGGAACCCGTGGACAGCCAGTCTCGTGACTATATGCCTCATTTGGTAGCCCGTTTCCATCCATTTCCGATCCGTCATGGCCTCCGTTGAATAGAAGTCCTCCCAAATGTCCCTCTTCTTTTCCCTTAGCTTATGCAACAGATTATCATATGCTGCTCCTCCTGGTATAATAAGGTTGCATCTCAGGTCCTAATCAGGAAAGTCTCCCTCGCGAGCTCATATACGAGTCGGGATCTAGTAGTTTTTGATACACTCAGGACTCGCTTTCCAGATCTTCTAGTTGCTTTGCACTCACGAATTCTCCTATGATTTCGAGCCCATAGGTTAATACTGGTAGCACTTTAACTCGAAAAAGCACCATGGCTGTCTCAACTGCAATTTGCGCGATGTTATCGATGTCATTCATTGCTATAATCAAGAACTGTTGTAAGTTGAATGTACAGAGGTGAATGTCAGACGTACTGCACGACCATTAACTCTGGACTACATAGCAAGGAACACCCTGTGTCTGGGAGAGGTCAGACCCTCCACCCCACCCAGTAGCTCCCGACACTCCTGACAAACGAACATGACAACTTGGTCTTTGTGTGAGGACCAGCTCGCATCTCGCTAGTGAGCACCGCCTATTTTCAGAGGAGCGCGTGTGTTTCGCTTCAGAATACAAGCCTTCTCGTACACACAGCAGTGGCGTACTGACGGGGGATTTTTAGGGTTTAACGCCCCCAGAGATAGTCCATTACTTGAATCTTTATATTGTCCCATCTATCACCTGTTTTACGCTAACGCTAATTAGGTGTCTGAAACTCCTGTATATACCTCAAATGCGGTCACGTTCCTCACTTGGTACATGTCCTACACTCTACTCGCAGCGAGACTCCTCCTTCAGTGTTGGAGCTAGCCATGGATCAGTTTTGCTGTTTAAGTGTGCGATCAGTAACCTTGTTCACTTAGCTTCGGGTTGCTTTAAATGTGTGTACCCGTTTCGTTAAAGAGAATTCAGTACATGAGGAGTTTCTGAAATTTATTCCAATTAATGAAACAAAGAAAATCATGAAGATAGGCAGGTTTTTAGAGTCAATAGTAATGGCAGTGGGAACACGGAGAGCAAAACATTATTTTTCTCTCACATATTATGAATATTTTAAGCAACCACGTAACTATGGTCATGATGATACCACTGCATCGTTTCAGTTTTAATATTTAGTTACTGTGTTCCATTCGATTTAGATTTTGTTTTCATTTTTTTATTGTGCCGAAAAAATGATGCCTAAAATAGCTTTCATTTAAAGAGAACGGTTATTTAAATGTTGTTTCTTATGAATATTAATCGAAATATCATTTTAATTATGATAATGACTGATGTTCAAAGGGGCGGAACAGCAAGGTCATCTGTCCCTTTAATAATGTACACAATTACCCTATTATATTAATGACCCCCCCCCCCCAAACAAAAAGGAAATCCTGCGTACGCCACTAACACACAGATGTTGTTGTTGTTGTTTGAGTCTTAAGTCTTTTGACTGGTTTGATACAGCAATCCATGTCTCCCTGTCCTGAGCTAATCGTTTCATCTCTACATAGCTACCACACCCTACGTTCGAGGCAATCTGTTTAATATATTCTAACCTTGGTCTACCCCTACAGTTCTTGTCCTCGACCCTTCCTTCCATAACTAAGCTTGCTATTCCTGGCTGTCTTAGTATGTGTCCTACCAACCTATCTCTTCTCTTCATTAGCAGTCGCCAGAAACATCTCTCCTCTCCCACTAGTTTCATTACCTCTTGGTTTGTAACCCTATCTACCCATCTGATCTTCATCATTCTCCTGTAACACCACATTTCAAACGCTTCAATTCTCCTCTTTTCTGCTGCACCAGTAGTCCAAGTTTCATTTCCATAGATCGCCACGCTCCGGACAAAGGCCTTCAAAAATGACTTCCTAACACCTAAATCTATATTGGATGTCAACAGATTCCTTTTCTGTAGAAATGCTTTTCTTGCCTGAGCTAACCTACTTTTTATATCCTCTTTGCTTCGTCCATCACTGGTTATTTTGCTTCCTAAGTAACAGAAGTCTGCTACTTCCTTTAGTTTTTCACCTGCCAATTTGATGTCCATAGAGGATTCTGATTTATTTCGGGAATTATTTGTGAAAATAAGAACACTAAGGAGACAATGTTTTATACCTATAACTCGCTTTACTCGTTAAGGAATTCGCCCGCATATCGTGGAGTTATGACAAAACGTCACTGGATCAAAATTGGCTACGCCAAAGTGCCTGCCACATTTGATGGTTCCAACTGGCATGCACAGTAAATATGATAACACGAACAAAATGTGTGAAATATGTGCAAAAATAAGATAATAATGTTGTTGGTTTTTACGTCCCTTTTAACTACTGCGGCTTTTAGAGACGCCGGGGTGCCAGAAATTTGCTCCAAACGGGATCTTAAACGTGCCAGTAAATCTACTAAACCAGCTCCCTCGCATTTGCACACCCTCAAATGCCATCACCAGATGACTGCGCCAGGATTCGTTCCTCAAATCTTGGGCACAGGAAGCGAGGACGTTACCGCTGAGGCACGCAGACAGTCGGTACAAAATTAAACCAAATCTAATGTGTAATCAATGAAGATACAACAAATATCCATAGTAGCCTACCATTATTGTAAATATTTTCTTCAACTTCAATTGGTCTGCCATGATTGTAGTTGTCAATTTCGCTATCGTTTTACCCTCCAGGATCGGCTTTTCCCACGGACTAAACGAGGGACCCCACCTCTACCACTACTGAGGGCAGTGTCCTGGAGCTTGAGACTCTGAGTCAGGGATACAACTGGGGTGTGTGACCAGCACTACGCCCAGGCTCCCTCACCTGCAAAGTGAAGGGATGGGAAGAGTGGGATGGTTAGGCAAGGGAGAGGGAAGGAGGCGGCCGTGGCCTTACTGTAGGGACCATCCCGGCATTTGCCTGAAGACGAAGTGGGAAACCACGGAAAACCACTTCGAGGATGGCTGAGGAGGGAATCGAAACCCCTCTACTCATTTGGGCCACCCGAGGCTGTGAAGACCCCGTTCCAGTCCTCATACCACTTTTCAAATTTCGTGGCAGAGCCGGCGATCGAACCCAGGACCTCAGGGGTGGCAGCTAACCATGCTGACCGCTACGCTACGGAGGCGGTAGTTGTCAATTAATGTGAAAAACATTGAGAAATGTTGTGAATGAAGGGCAAAATTTGGTCAAAATATAAACAAGAAGTTCCGTGACGAACTAAAGAGCCTACTTTTCTCGAAATGTAAGATTCATTCCAATGATTAATCTATATGGACCTAATTAGAATAATGACGACATTGAGTTGGTAATAACGAAATTTCTTATTAGTTCGAAATATAACTGGCATAATGTAGCCTAATAGACCACTACAGTTGGCAGCCCTGGTGACTGAATATATTCTTAGTTCCATCTCTTAAGGTACAGAATACAAAATTTGGCTGAAGTCCAATGGATAGCATGGACGTTACATGCAGTTAAACATTGGATCTAACAGCGCGCGTAAAATCATGTTGGCAACAATGTCATGCATGTGTTGGTCAGAAATAATCTGAACTATTATGATCTATTGCTGTGCCAATTTTGGATGAAATCCATTTATTTGTATAGAAGTTACATGTATTTTAAAATTGGACCAATCAGCAGGCTTAGAATCATGTTGGAAGCACTGACGTATATTAATTACTCCAAATTAATCTAGAATGTAAGGTACTATACGTGTGCAAAGTTTAGTGCTGTTGGCTTCAATACTTTCTGATATACTGAAATAAGGGTAAAACATAGAGACCGCATTTATTAACAGTTGGCAGCCCTGGTTGTTCTTAAGAATACGCATAGTCATATCTGTTATAGTACACATAGCACATACGAAATTTGGTTGAAATCCAATTGATAGTATAGAAGTTACATGTATTTACAATTGGTCCTATCAGCAGGCTTAGAATTATGTTGGTAGTACTGAGGTCCATTAGTTACTCCAAATTAATCTAGAATGTCGGGTACTATACGTGTGCATTGTTTAACGCTATCGGCTTGCATACTTTCTGATATATGGGTATTTGGATAACATAAATTGAGAGCATTTATTAACAGTTGGCAGTCCTGGTCGCTCTTTAGAATACGCTCAGTCATATCTGTTTATGTACACATAGCACATACGAAATTTGGTTGAAATCCAAGTGGTAGTATAGAAGTTATATGCAATTAAAATTTGGACCTATCAGCAGGCTTTTAATCATTTTGGCAACACTGCCTTGTATGGCCTCCTGGAAATTAAACTGCAATATTATTATCTATACGTGTGCCAATTTTGAAAAAGCTCCCATTCATCCCTTCCAAGATATCCAACCTGGAGCTCAAATTTCAATTGCGATTTTTCAGCAGTTATTAGCACTGACATCATTTTCAAATATGGCGGTGAGATATTCAGGTATAGATCTTTACTCCTACCAAGTTTTGTTTCGATTGCTGCAGCCGTTTAGGAGTTGATAGGGGGGGGGGGGGGACACACACAGCCAGACAGACAGACAGACAGACAGACAGAAGGACAGACGACACACATTTGCCCGATCTCATAAGCCTACTTTTTCCTCATTTTTGCAAAATGTGAGAAGCAGGCTAAAAATGCTGCACAATTTAAGGTAGACATGGGCAAACTTTTTAGGGGCAGGGCAGATGCATCACAGAATAATCTAGGTGGGCCGAAAAAATGAACAACAAATGTTTGTAGATGGATTATAAACTTTTTATTTCTGAATTTTAAATCAAACTAAACTCATAGGCAACAAGTAGTTCCGTAAAGAACTATACAGCCTATTTTCATATATCCTACTAATATTAACTGCCACTATCAACATACAAAATTTCATTTTGATTGCTGTAATAGATTCGTAGATATTCAGAATCGTCTGAATATTTCGGATGGTCGCCATGTTGGATTGCTATATGTATAGGCCATAGAGTCATGTACCATTAAAGGAAAATCATTGCGTAGGTTCATTATTCAAACCTTCACTTCGATTGCTTGATTACGACACAAGGAATAAAAACTTGTGTTTTAAATTCGCACAGCCGCCATCTTGAGGTTATGTAAACAATTGGACTAAATTAGATACCAGTGCATTACAATGTGTATAAACATTTCCTGTACCAGATTTCATTGCGTTTGGAACATTTAATCGCGAGAAAGGTCTATTTAAAATTTTAAAATTCGCTTGGCCGCCATGTTCGTTTTGTAGTTAAACGCTTTTTGAAAGTCTTATAGATAAACTTCCAGTTGTCCCCTTAATCTCCGTACAAAATTTCAGGATGATACGGCTAATAGCTTCAGAGATATAGAATGCCAGTGAAATATTTCGCTCATCCGCCATCTTGTGGTTATGTAAGCAATTGAACCAAGTTAGATGTCGGTGCATTACAATGTGTATAAACATATACTGTACCAAGTTTTATTGCGTTTGGTTGGTTAAATCGCGAGGAACGTCTATTTAAAAGTCGCAAATTCGCGTGGCCGCCATGTTGGTATTGTACTTATTAGTTTTTCAAAAGTCAGATAGGTGAACTTTTAGTAGTTCCCTTTATCAACGTAATAAATTCCAGGGTGATGTCAGTAATAGTTTCGGAGATATTGAATGCTGGTGAAATATTTCGCACAACTGCCATGTTGGATTGGTGAGACGTAACAAAATTTGAAGGGCACGGACGAGGTCGCCCGGAATAGTGCTATGAGCTTACTGAGTTTCATTGGAATCGCTCCAGCCGTTTAGAATTTATTACACACACACACACACACACACACACACACACACGGACAAAAGGTGATCTCATAAGCCTATTTTTTCAAAATTGAAAATACGCTAACAAATGGTGGAAAACGTAGGGAAAAAGAACACACCTTCGTTATTTTGTTAGAAGAGGAAGGAGCACGTGACAAGTGAAACTGTGACTGCTTCTAGAAGCTTTTCATAATCTGGTTGAAACTGGGATGAGCTGATTCTTAGTAGCACAGCTAAATGGTGGTCTGTCAATCTAGACTATATCTGACCCTGTTTTTGCGAAGCTTCATTGTAGAAAACACCTGTTCACAGATATAGAAAGTTGTGAACATTGCAGTTATCTTCTGTGCATAAGATTTCAAGTATGGGAAGCTTGATTTTGGTAGGGTCTTGTAGAACTCAATTTTCGAAACATTGAGGAATGGTTGCTTTAATTCGTTGTTATATTGTTACTCAATAAGTTCTAGCTGCAACTTTGATTTTACTGTTTCACAGTCAACATTAAATGGCATGCAGAAAACTTCAAAGTTCTGTTCAATAACTTTGAAGTCCTGAAATGTTCATTCAAATTCGTCGTGGAGATTTTTCGCACAAAAAGATGTTACACAAAACGCATAAACACAATGAGATTGAAACAGGTCTTCACTTCTAGGTACACAGAACAGGAAATATGACCTATGTGTAATTGTAGGTAGTATAATTGGAAACCATGTCGTGGGCCGGATCAGACTAGCACAAGGGCCGCACTTGGCCCGCGGGCCCTACTTTGCCCATGACAGATTTAAGGTTCAGGGTCTTTATATTTTCTTGGCTAGGACTTTCTCGCTCACGCTCTCCGCCAGTGTCGACTCAGTTGCCGGCTGCTACGTGCGCGTATGTACGGCAGAGTTGGTGCTTACAATCAGTATAATGCATTTTTACTCACCATGCTTACAGTAGGTGCTGAAAATGTTCCCCATCTGCTGCCAAACATAATGGGCATCTACTTATGAAGTTTCTAGTTATTCCGGTTAATTTAGCTTCACTAAGGAAATAACGACCTTTACGTCTATTTTTATCGTTTACTGAACCTGTACGTTTGAATCTCTTAGCCAGTTGGTTTATTGTGATTGTGTATAGTGCTGTAATGCCATATGTGAAATATTTGTTATTTGAACGTGTAAATCTGCACAATACGTACATAAAGTGCAGGAAATCGTGCGCTAGAACAAGAAAAAAGTTTCGAGTGAAGTTTCGAGGGAGACCCATTCCTATAAATCAGACAATAAAACAACTAGCTAATTCGAGATTCAAACGTACAGGTTCAGTAAACAATAACAAGTAGTTCCGTGAAGAACTATACAGCCTATTTTCATATATCCTACTCATATTAATTGCCTCTACCAACATACAAAATTTCTGTTTGATTGTTCTGATAGGTTCGTAGATATTGGGAACCGTCTAGATATTTCAGTTGGTTGCCAGGTTGGATTTTTATTTATGTACTATTACATGAAGATAATTGTGTAGGTGTGGTATTCAAACTTCAATCGCATGATTAGAACACAACAATAGTAGAAACAAAATTTTAAAATTTTGCACAGCTGCCATCTTGTGGTAATGAAAACAATTGAAATAAATTAGATGCCAGTGGATTAACATTTGTATAAACATTAAACGTGCAAAGTTTCACTGCACTCGGATAGTTAATTCGCGAGAAACGTCCATTTAAATATTTAAACTTCGCGTCGTCGCCATGTTGGATTTGTGCTCACCTGGTTACTGAAAGTCCTATAGGTGAACTTATGTTCATAGCCTCTATGAACATAAAAGACACAGTTTGATTGCTGTAAAAGATTCGCAGATATTGAGAACCGTCAAAATATTTTGGATGCTCGCCACTTTGGATTGTTATATGTGTAGGCCATATAATTATGTACCATTAAAGGAAAATTATTCCGTTGCTTCAATATTCAAACTTTCACTTCAATCGCATGATTACGGCACAAGAAATAAAAACTTAATTTTAAAATTTCGCACAGCCGCCATCTTGAGGTTATGTGAACAATTTAACTAAATTAGATGCCAGTGCAGTACAATGTGTATAATCATTTACTGTCGCACATTTTAATGCGCTCAGATGGTTAAATCACGAGAAAAGTGAATTAAAATGTTTCAAATTCGCTTGGCCGCCATGTTCGTTTTGTACTTTACAGGTTTTTGAAAATTACATATATTAACTAATAGTAGTGCCCTTTATCACCGTACAAAATTTCAGGGTGATATCTGTAATAGTTTCGGAGATATTGAATGCCAGTGAAATATTTCGCACAGCCGCCATTTTGAGGTTATGTAAACAATTGAACTAAATTAGACGCCAGTGCATTACAAAGTGTATAAACATTTCCTGTACCAAGTTTCTATTACGTTTGGATAGTTAAATCGCGAGACAAGTCTATTTAAATGTCTCAACTTCGCTGGGCCGCCATGTTGGTTTTGTAGTTACCAGGTTTTTGAAAGTCTCATAGGTGAACTTCTAGTAGTGCCTTTATCACCGTACAAACTTTCAGGGTGATATCGGTAATAGTTTCGGAGATACTGATTGTTGGTGAAATATTTCTCACAGCCGCCATGCTGGATTGGTGAGAGACAACAAAATTTGAAGGGCACGGTCGGGGTCGGCCAGAATGGTGCTATGATCATACCGAGTTTCATGGAAATCGCTCAAGCCGTTTAGAATTTATTAGGGACACACACACACACACACACACACACACACACACACACCTCACACACACGCGCACACACACACGGACGAAAGGTGATCTCATAAGCCTAATTTTTCACAATTGAAAATAGGCTAAAAATAGACGTTAAGGTCGTTATTTCCTTACTGAAGCTAAATTAACCGGAGTAACCAGAAACTTCATATGGAGATGCTGATTATGTTTGGCAGCGGATGGGGAAGATTCTCAGCTTCTATTGTAAGGATGGTGAGCAAAAATGCATGCTACTGATTTTAAGCACGGTATTCTGCCGAACATACGCGCGCACGGCAGCCGGCAACTGAGCCGTCACTGGCGGAGCGCGTGAGCGAGAATGTCCTAGCCAAGCAATTATAAAGACCCTGTATAACCGATTGAGATATGACAAAAATCATAGGACGAAACTTGGTTCTGCTAGTGGAATCCGTTTTTTTTTTGGGGGGGGGGGGGGTGGGGGGAGTTCATACCATATAACAGACGCCTCCTTCCCCTTCGCAAAAAAAAGATCGGCATACACTTAAAAAGTGGTGTCTACCATTTAAATTGATGGGGGGGGGGTTGAAAATTAAAAATTGGGGCTGGACATCCTGGTCCCTGATCCCATGTTTGCTCCCTACGACCCTGCCACTCTGGACCTAAGTCCATAGTGAAGGCATTGTTGTTTTCAAACGTAGGGTGTAGCCTATTTGTTTCTTCTGAAGAACAACTAGGTACGGGCTAAATAGATTTTTAGATTTTTTTTTCTCGGATCTTGAGAATCATCATGAATAGAGTGAAATAATTAGAATCAATAGTAGTATTGAAGGACCACAACAAAACTCGATGAAAGCGAATCCAAGCAGCCGAGATGAAGTTCCTTAGAGGAATAGCCTAATTGGGAAGACACGGAGAGATAAAATCAGAAATGTGGACATTGTTCCTAAAACAGCAAGACAAGATAGAGACCAGTAAGCTGAAGTGGTACGGACATTTGATGAGAATGGAAGAATATAGAGAACCAAAAAGAATATTTATGGAGAAAATACCAGGAAGAAGACCACAAGAAAGGCCCAGAAAGAGGTGGATAGATACGGTGAAGGAAAGCATATAGAAAAGAGGAGTAAAAGAGAAAGAAGTATTAAAAGAAGAAAATTAATGGTGGAGGGATAGACAACTGTGGAGGTCCTTGATTCTCAACCCGACCCAGGGAACTGGAAACGGGAAATGAAGAAAGAGTAGTATTAAAGGCGGAAGCTTGTATTTCATGCGAGTATCCAGTTAAATGCAAATGCATTATTTTCAGTGCCTATGAATGGTTCACGTGGAAACTAATGTTTCACACCACTATGCAGTATAAAAGTGACATCGATTTTATTTCGTTTGATGTTCATGGCCGGCGGCTGTTATGACTATCATTATACGAACAACTAGCGACATAAATGATTCCAAATTGCTTTCCATTTTGTGTGCGATTTATTAAAACGCTGCACTCTATCTGCAAGCCCCCCTCCTCATCCCTCCTCTCAGAGTGACGACGATATTATAACTTACTCCTATTTTTCATCAGAATTTATTTGAACTATTTTACTGCCCATTGAAATATTAAATAGGCCTATAGACATAGGTGATTATTAATTTTATAGTTTTATCTTGATATTTCTTAAATAAGGTTGGTCTTACAATAGGAACCGAATTGACAAATATTTCCGAAATGAATTTTCACGGCAGTGTCGATGGCATATCGAAGCTTTTATAGTTATTAGGTTGGGTAATGTAACATAAGTACAAGCTATTTTGATAGAAGGCCGGGCCAGAGGTAGTGGTGGCGGCACGCCTGCCTCTTACTTGGAGGTCCCGGGTTCGATTCGCAGCTCTGACTGGTATTTTATGATTTGAAGTGAGGGCTTGAACAGGGTCGAGAGAACCCGTAGTGCTGGCACGCCTCACCCCGCAATCTGTAGGCTAAATGGCTGAATAGTTGTTGCTAGGTAGACCACGGTCATTAATGGGCTAGAGCCTGGCACCACGGTTATTTGTTCAATTATTTATATCGAGGGTAGAGATTTGAAAATTGACCTGTCTTACGGTACATCTACTGTCCATAAGTTGTTGATGTTTCTTCATTATGGGGGCTTGGACATCGTGGTCATTTATCCCCGAGAAGGCCTACTTGGGTGTGTAGAATCAGTCTCATAACCTGTATTTTTGTGGTGTCTGTACTAGTAGTAGTTTAGTGTATTTTTGCAATTTTAAGTGAGGATAGGGAAGGAGGTGACTGTGGCCTTCAGTTAGGATCCACCCCGGCATTTGCCTGGAGTAGAAGTGGGAAAACATGGAACACCACTTCCAGGATGACTAAGGTGGCAATCGAACTCATCTATTCCCAGTCTTGCCTCACGAGACCGAGTGTTCCCCGTTCTAGTCCTCAGAGCAGAATTAATATCTTGGCAGAATCGGGAATCGAACCCGGACCTTCGGGGTGACAGCCAAGAATTCTAGCCGCTACACCAGGAGGTGGATTTACATAAGTTGTATTTTCAGTGCATAGGCCTACAGATTTGGGAACCATTTACTTTACTTGGTAGATTTTTTAAATTATTATTATTATTATTATTGTATCAGAAATACCATTTACACAGTTCAGTTAGCCTATGCATAGTAAACTACATAACACAAATACAGTAAACTCCCGATTATCCGAGGAATTGACTGGCGCGGATACCGCGGATAATCGAATTTCGGGGATAGGCCGCAAAATTGCTGGTAATGGTTAAACAAAGGTCGAAGGCACTAAGAAACAACACACAAGTGCTTTAAATAAGTTTATTATGCAATAAAAGGACGTACATGATAACAAAACTCAGTCGATGTTATGTGTGTTATTAAAAAGTCTTGTTTACTGTTTAACAAAAAAATCGGTCATTTGCTTTTGCTTTTTCGTATTGAAACACTTTTTCTTTATTTGTGATTTGAGTTTTCTCAACACCATTTTGTCACAAAGTGATGCGTCGTCTTGCTCTTCAAGGTATTGAAGAATCCTGTCAATGGGTCCTAATGCTGCATCATGAGTAACGGTCCATACGTACAGTATGTATACCGATATACAGTACAGTACTGGACAGTAATACTGAACTACTGTACACGTTTTGTACTGTACATTATTAAGTGTACTGTACTGTATTTACGATTTACTTTTTTTTGTTACGTTTAAGTATTTAGTAACTTTATTTCAATTTTTGAGAAATAATTTTCGGTTTCAAAAACCTTCCTTTTTTATAAAAATGTTCTCCTACAGGCACCGCGGATAATCCGCAAAGCGGATAAACCGCCCGCGGATAATCAAGAGTTTACTGTAAATTAAAAAAAGCACTTCACACCAATCTCAACCAGACCCTAGCAACATCAAGTCCATTTTGTGTTGCATAAAGGAGATCATCTTCGGTGCAGGAAGATGGGCACAGTGGACACTGGAGCATATGCTGCATAGTTTGTTCATTGCCACAGCACATGTCATGATGCTGCCATCGATATAGCTCCATCTTGCTAGGTTGACTTTGGATCTGCCCACTCCTGTCCTTAATTTGTTTAAGGACTTCCACACAGTCCAGTCTTCATGACAGCCAGGTGGCAAACGTTCTGCAACTGTCATTTGTACTGGGATGACCGGGACCTTGGCTCTCCAAAGCCGTAGGCTACTCTCGCTGTAGTAGGTGTTTTTTTAAATTATTCCACTTGAATATCTTCTTCATAAATTGCATACTAACTTTTATCTTAATTTATTGATGTCATTAGTTTCTACCACTGGTAACTATTTGTAGATGTTTATGTTACTTCTAGCTTCCTTTTTAGCCTACTTTTCACATTTTGCATACAATAAAAATAAATAAATAAACAAATAAATAAATAATAATAATAATAATTATTGGGTGTGTAGAATCTGTCTCATAACCTGTATTTGTGTGGTGTCTGTACCAGTAGTAGTTTAGTGTGTTTTTGCAATTTTAAGTGAGGATAGGGAAGGAGGTGACTGTGGCCTTCAGTTAGTAGTGTTACTCAAATCGCCACACGTTCGGCTTTTGACCTAGGTGAACTTTTATATTTTTTCTTCTGTATTGCTTCCCTGGGCTCGGCAATACTCGTAGGCTATTACGTTGTGTTTCAACGTTAGTTGATCCATTTGTTTACAAGGTGTTCGTGAAATAATTTTGGTTCCACTTATCGAAATGATGAATGGATGTTCGCATGACATTTTTCGAGAGGCTTCCAATCTTTTTTCATGTGAAGTAATAACATGTTTCGTCTATTCCATTCCACTCGACAATGGAGCTCTTCATTCCGATATGTGTCCTAGTAATAAACGTCAATTTTTTTCATTAGAACAATTTTTCTTTTTGAATAATCTCATTAAAATTATAGCCATCATTATCCAAATTATAAGTTGGAGTTTTGCAAAATTTTCCTCATTTTAGAGCTTCCACACAATTATGACTTTCCAGAAATACACGTTCACGTTGTGCGAGTAACAATTTTGTTAATTGGCCACATCATCAAAATAATAATTAATCGGAGTTTTTAATTGGTACAAATCGATTCGATTGTTTCCTCAACATGGGGGAGTATATTAACCCAAAAATTCAACGGATGCAGATCACTCCCACACATTTCCACCCCAAATGCGATTCATATTGGTTTAACATTTTGGGCTGGTAACAACAGGCTAATTATAGGCCTAATCCCAGCTTGATGTGGCTCAGGAAAGCAGGTTGATGTGGAATATAGCCTAATCAAGTCTGTGGTTTCTCATAAGGTGCCTCAAAGCAACACCCACTGATTAACTGTGTAATAGGATGTGACTGGTATCGCTCTATCTTCTCCAGCGAAAAGTGGGGGCTAACTTTATTCAGCTTGAACTAAAGTCAGCCGCTGTTTGGAAACCAGCCGCAACGATTCAAACCATTTGTCTTCATTTGATCGTCGATATTCTTGAAGATACAGACCACAAATTGTGTATAGTGTTCATAACAAACTTGAATTATCATGCGTACTCTCACCTCTCACTTTCACAAAAGAACACAATGGATGACACCCGATTTTTACATGTGATTACGTGGTATCGGCTGTATTGCACACCGCACAGTTCACATACGCAGGAGTCGTCTGGGTCATGGAAGTACTTGGTGTTGCAGAGTTTAAGGTGATAACCAATGTACCGCCATCGAGAATAAAGTGTCACTGGCCTTGGTGTCCATTCATGTCCTATTCGTCATGGCCTCCGTTGAGTAAAACTTGAGCCAGATTTCTTCCCTCTTCTTCACACTGCCGTGCATTAGACTTTCCCAGGTGTCAGTGGATGGCAGCCCTTTCTTCACCCGGAGGTCCTCAATGAAGAACGTCTCCTTGGCTAGTTCATACGCTAGTCTAGATTTTGCGTATTTCGATATTCCCAGGGTAGCTTTCAGGAAGCGACTTGACGGCTTCTAGCGTCCTCAGGTCCGCCAGGGTCAGTTTCTCCCAGATGATTTCTAGGCCTATGTGGCGATGGGCGCTATTTTCACGTCAAATAATCTCATAGCGGTTCCCAGTGAGAGCTTCGTGATTGTTTTAATGTTGTAGACTATTATGGCTTACGTGGCCGCTGTTGCTCTAGGTTTTATGTGACCTTTGTAGGCTCTGGCGATTGTTTGCATTGTCAATCCTAGATATGTGAATTTATTTACAGACTTGAGTGGATATAGAGCTAGGATATTGATGGTATTAACGCAGCAAGTAGGTAGTCTCATGCACAAGATCAACGATGTCATACGTTCAAGATGGTGGATCAACATACTTTTGTAATGTTAGAATCGACTCCTCTGGAAGCGAGAGTGGAATTACAATGAAACTTAATAAACGAGGAGTGTTATCTATGGTACATCTCTTAACGTTGATTACAAGAACATTCAATTAAACCCCTTCATAAGGCCACAGAGATACACTATACACAAACATTTAAGAGAACCATGTTACATGTTCTTTACTAAACATCCTTGTTTTTTCTTACATGTCTCATAGTTTATACATTTCTTGTCTACAGCAACTAATAAGGACACAATTTGCTCTATTTCGTAATTCTTTCCAACCTCCATTCTTCATGAAATGTATTTGAATTAGGATAATGATGAGAATCACGGGGCGATATTAGTGCGTCTGTCGACTGCTTCCCCTAATAACTTCCAAACGACTGCTCCGATTGTAACACACTTTTTTTTTTGTGGTATTAGTGTTGCTTCCGGATATTCGCCTTTATTTTATTTTGATTGTTGCCGGCCAGATGTGTTTGATAATCATATGCCCTCATTAGTCTTTATGCTGGCGATTGATGGTAAGAATGTAGATATGGTATATTTGTGTCTAAGGAAAGAGTTTGTATTTAGCTGAAAAAAATCCACAGCCTGCTTCCAGTCTCCGACCGGGTCAGGAATGGAATGAATGAAGCCCCATCTAGCGGCGAGGATATGGACTATGCCGGCTGCCGAGGCCTGACGCACTCCTCTGGGGCAATGATTAAATGAATGACAGATGAAATGAAATGATTGGAGAGTGTTGCTGGAATGAAATTTTGACAGGGAAAACCGGAGTACCCGGAGAAAAACCTGTCTGCCTCCGTTTTGTCCAGCACAGATCTCACATGGAGTGACCGGGATTTGAACCACGGACCCAGCGATGAGAGGCCGGCGTGCTGCCGCCTAAGCCACGGAGGCTCCTTGTATTTAGCTATAGAATCAATTTGAATTAAAAGCTCAAACTTATGCCTGTCGATTGTTCTATCATTTCATAGAATTATGTGTAAGAAAATGTACATGTGTTTCTTTTTATTAGGTATATGCCTGTTAGAAGCATAATAGATCCAAATAAATAAATAAATAAATAAATAAATAAATAAATAATAAATAAATAGTTAGTCTAGGAGACCAGATGTCCCGTTTTTAACGGGATTGTTCCTTCTTTCAATGATTAGTCCCGTCATCTCGACGAAACAGAAACAGGACGAAGTTGTCTTTCTTTTAAGCATCTTGTGCATGTAGTTTGTTTTATGCAAATTTACGTATGGAAGCAGGTGAGGGGGCATCATGACATTCTGGGAGTGAGTGAGTGAATGAATGAATGTTCGTGTGGCCTCCGAAGAGGCCGAGTGCAGGTCTTTCTAGTTGACACCCGTGGGCGACCTGCGCGTCGTAATGAGGATGAAGTGATGATGAAGACGTCACATACACCCAGTTCCCGAGCCTCGGGAATTAACCCCAGGAGATTAAATTCACTGATGGCTCGGCCGGGAATCGAACCCGGGGCACTTAGGGCCAAAGGATAGCGTGCTAACCATTTAGCCACGGAGCCGGACGAGGGAGTGAATGAACGTGAAGGAGAGGTTTTGCTCTTTGTCACACATCTTTCCTCTCGCCGGAGCTCTTTTTGAATGATTTCATCTACACGTTTAACTACTGCTTGTGATGAATCTTTTGACGTTTCTTTCCCAAATAAGGGTTAACTTTTACTGCAAATACTTTGGTATTCGAAGAGAGTTTCAAATGGAGATCTCTAAAGAGAATAACAGGCGAGAGCGTAGGTTTGTAAAACAGTTTGGTTTGAACGTAAACTAGCCTGTGGGTCGATGACACTCGATAAGATCTGTGGGGTTGCAATTAGCGGGCGGTACTGGCTGTCAGGGGGACAATAGTATGGGCTGGGTAGGGCAGGGCAAGGCCCTAGACCTGGCTTTACCTGAGCGACACTCTTCCTGTTCTTCTCAGTGCCAAACCACACGCCTGCTTTCACACCCAGCTGACATCCTGCCACAAGTATTTTACTACCACCAGTCAAAAGACTGAAGACTCAAACAACATCATTATTATTTATTTAATTATTTATGCACATATTCTTTATCAGCCGGCCCCGTGGTTTTGGGGTAGTGTGCCTGCCTCTCGCCCGGAGGCCCCGGGTTCGATCCCCGGCTCCGTCAGGGATTTTAAAAACTGACGTGAGGGTTGGAACGGAGTGCACTCAGCCTCGTGAGGACAATTGAGTAGCTGTCTGACAGTGAGACAGCGTCCCGATCACGAATACCAAGATTAACGGCCGAGGGGACCCGACGCGCTGATCACGCGTCACCCCAATATCTGCAGGCCAAATGGCTGGGCAGCGGTCGCTTGGTCGGCCTTAGCCCGTCATGGGCTGGATAGTGCCAGGGGTTGACTTTGATTTTTTTATACTTCTTTATCACTAAAATTAATTTATTACCAACAGTGGTAGCAACGCTTGCTAAAGCGCAGCGCTAGGTCATGGGGCCAAGCTCTCTGCAAACAGGGTAGGCTATACGTGAGTTCGAACCCCACCGTCGGCCGTTCTTGAAATGGTTTTCCGTGGTATCCCCATTTTCAACTTCAGGCAAATGCTGGGATGGTACATTCTGACAGGCCACGGCCGCTTCCTTCCACATCCTTGCCCAGTTTCATTCATCTTCATTCATTTAATCTCTCATTAACTCCTCTCATGATGTTGGCGTCAGGAAGGGCATCCGACCGTAAAAGAATGCCTCCGCCACTTATACTTATCGCTTTTTACGTCATGTTATACGATATTGCCTTAATCTCTCCTTTCAATACAATTTTTTCTGAAACCCTTTCATGTTCTCCGATCATAAAACTAATACCCTTTCATTTGTACCTCAGGGGCCGATAACCTAGATGTTAGGCCCCTTAAAACAACAATTATCATCATCATCATCAATTGTACCTATCACACCATCCAAATTTTCTTAACCCCGAGCATTATTGCACTTAATTTTATTCTGATTTATTTTATACTAGTGGACCCATGTAATAACTCTCACTTGCGCATGCTTTATTGAAATGCGGTCTCGCCGCGACACAGTTCTGGCAGGGGCTATCGTCTTGTCACGCAATTTTTATACAACTGTCGATATTTACGAAATCAGAGTGCAATTCGTCACTGCTGCGAATAATTCACTATCTTCTTAATGTACGTTTGTTACGATCGGTTACTTGTATTTAACCCCCCCCCCCAAGCCTTTCTCTTATGCGGGCTTGACGCGACAAAGTTTTGACAACGCCTATCGTCTTTTCACGCAATTTTTATACAACTGCCGATATTTATGATATCAAAGTGCAATTCGTCTCTGCTGCGAATAATTCACTATCTTTTGAATGCACGATTGGTTACTTGTCCTCGCCCCACGTGAATAGATCATTCGCTTAGCTTAACTGTTATGCGGGATTGACGCGATACAGTTCTGACAGGGGCTATCGTCTTGTTTATTTGTTTAAACGCACTTTATAAACAAATGAATATATTTTCGTTGACTTTTCAAGAAAAGCACAATTTTTCTTGTACTATTGAGACAATTTGGATGATTTTGGCACAAATAGCACCTTCCCTCTCCCCCTGGCGTATGAGCGTGAGTTTAGTGAATCATACACTTTTTATATAGGCTAACTTATGATGATACTATTATAGTATGTTTCGTTCTATTCCTTTCAGATGTAGGCTATTGTTGTGAGGCAAGCACTCTTATTACCCAGTGTCAAGAAGTAACAACGTTACTAGTATACTTAACAGTTACTTTTTGCGCCATTACTAGTAACAGTTAATGTTTGCGGTTGTTGTTGTTTGAGTCTTCAGTCTTTTGACTTGTTTGATGCAGCTCTCCATGCCTCCCTGTCCTGAGCTAATCGTTTCATCTCTACATAGCTACCACACCCTACATCCGAGGCAATCTGTTTAACATATTCTAACCTTGGTCTACCCCTACAGTTCTTGTCCTCGACCCTTCCTTCCATAACTAAGCTTGCTATTCCTGGGTGTCTTAGTATGTGTCCTACCAACCTATCTCTTCTCTTCATTAGCAGTCGCCAGAAACATCTCTCCTCTCCCACTCGTCTTAATACCTCTTTGTTTGTAACCCTATCTACCCATCTGATCTTCATCATTCTCCTGTAGCACCACATTTCAAATGCTTCAATTCTCCTCTTTTCTGCTGCACCAATAGTCCAAGTTTCACTTCCATAGAGCGCCACGCTCCAGACAAAGGCTTTCAAAAATGACTTCCTAATACCTAAATCTATATTCGATGTCAGCAGATTCCTTTTTTTGTAGAAATGCTTTTCTTGCCTGAGCCAACCTACTTTTAATATCCTCTTTGCTTCGTCCATCACTAGTTATTCTGCTTCCTAAGTAACAGAAATCTCCTACTTCCTTCAGCTTTTCACCTGCCAATTTAATCTCCATAGAGGTTTCTGATTTATTTCGGCTGCATTCCAGTATTTTTGTTTTACATTTATTAATTTTCATCATGAATTCTTTCCGTAAGACGGAGTCCATACCATTCAAAAACTCATTCAAATCCTCAGGCTTGTTGGCCAAGATGACGATGTCATCAGCAAATCTCAGAGTTGAAATTATTTCTCCTTGAATCTTAACTCCAACTTTAAATTTTTCTCTAATTTCCTTCATTGCTTGTTCATTGTAAACTAGAGGGAAACGAAGTTACAAACTAAGCTGAGTAACTGCAATTGTAACATCGTTACTATTAGACTACGAGTAACGGAGTAACGAAAATGCTCCTTCCTTTCTCAAAATGTACAATTCAATGCAACTGGTCTTCCTCATTTCTAGGGCCAGATGACCTCGCTGTTCCACCTATTTAAACAATAATAGGTTAACTATCTGGATGCATGGAACGGACAGAGAATGAAGATCTTCATCAGCAGAACACGTATTAGCTTGGTGAATAACAATTTAACAAAGTGATTTATTTTTATTTTATTTTGGTTGTTGTTGATTCTTTAGAAGCTTTGTGATATCGTGATCATGTATCCCCGTGTACTTGGTTGTGTGTGTATAATTTGTCTGATAGCCTGCGCCACTGTGATGACTGTACTGGTAGGCCTAGCCTACGTGTAGTCTAGTTGAAATTGAGGTAGGATTTGGGTGGGATGTGGGAAAACCATGGAAAATCACTTCTAGGATGGCCGAGGTAGGAATCGACTACCTTGTGGTGTAGCGCCTAGCGTGGCTGTCACCCCGGAGGTCGGAGTTCGATCACTGACAATGCCAAGAAATTTTAATTTTGGTGTTAGTGCTGGAACCGGTTACACATAGCCTCGTGAAGCAAAACTGAGAAGAGGTGGGTTCGATTCCCATGTCAGATAACCTGGAAATGGTTTTCCGTGGTTTGCCACTTCTTTTCCTAATCTAAGACCACGGCCGCTTCCTTCCCAAGTGGATTTTAAATAACAGTGCGGGAGGATTCTTCACATTTACGTTTTATACCCGACTTTACTCGTGGATTAAAGTACTTAATAGTTTCATTTTTTTTAATAAATAAATAAAATTAATAAACTAATTTAATGTATGTCTGCCTCTTAATAATCTTGTTTCCTACCTGATCGTTATCTATTAAACTATGTCAGTAAGAATCACTATCTAGGCATGGTTATTTTCCTGTCTCTTCGTGCTAGAAGGCAATAGTGAGTTACAAATTGCTCCTAAAAACATAGCTTGTTAATAGCGCGATGAGTAATGGGATGGGTTCAAACCCTTCTCATGATCATGAACAGTTATTTGTCGGCGCATTATTGTCAATTGAATTGAAGAGCTTCCTCTAAAGCGTTACAAGTGACACTAGCCAGATTGTTCAGGATCAAGGAGAATCGTCAATATTTTGTGTTAACTCTGTGATTATGAGAGAGTTGCAGGGTGCGTAAGCCAGCTAGAAAGATATGGTTCTGTACATGACTGAACAAATCTTAAGGAACGTCTCTTTCACTGAAGCGTAACTCTCCAACGTTATGACAATTAGAACATTCTTACGGCCAGCCCTTCAATTGTAATCCCCACTAAAACTTGGTTGACATTTCGATAATTTATATTAAAGTTAGTAGTATAAAAATGGCGGGGAATTCACCTCACAAGAGACATGATCCTGTCTTTCAATCAGCACGTCCTATTTGAGAAGATAATCATGAGTTTATATTAGGAGATACAACAACCTACTAAGGAGAATGATGACAGACATTAGAATAGCCTACTATATCGTAGTTGGTTGGTTCTTTAGTTTAGGGGCTGCGACAACGCGGTCAAGTAGTCCCGTGTACTTTGGGTGTGTGTACAATCTGTCTGATAACCGGTGTTAATTGTGACGTCTGTATTAGTGTGCGTTATCTCTTTTTAATTCAAGTAAGGACTGCATACATTGAATTTCAAGTACTTCCTACTTTTGCCGCCAAACGCCACCGTCAACGACTACTAGTTCAGAACTTGGCTACTAGACGCCACCGCAGTCGGTTCCTGGCGACGAACGTAGGAACTTTAAGAGCGTTGTTTAACCTATAATTTAATTTAGCTTCATACACGTGTAGTTAGTGGAAATCTATGACATGGGCCCGCCGGCTTTACTTCCCCTCCGATGGAAAACATACTGAGGATCTTTTAACGCTCTTAAAATATCCGACGACTTCGGCCGTGTTTGAACCCGCGATCTTGGGCATAGAAGCTCAGCACGCTACCAAATACGCCACCGAAGCCGCTCTAAGACCAGTAGGATAATATGAAAATATGCTATTCAGTTACCAACTACGCCGCCCAGCTGAATATGAGAAGAACTCTGTATTAAATCAATACTTTTGGAAATATCACATCAATAGGATCCTTTACTAAACAATTTAAGATATATATAATTCTACTCTCATCTGGTTGACGTCAGGAAGGGTATCCGGACGTAAAATCCCTCAGCCACATATAATCACTCGTCATTGAATACCCCATAGAGATGATAATAATAATGGTTAAAATTCAGTAAAGGTAACTTAGGCTATGCTACAAAAGCCATTTCCGAAATATCGCCGCCAATATTGATTTAGTGGATGCGTGAGAACGTAAGAAATGGAATACCGGAGCGTATGAATGATTGTGGCTGATCGATAGATTGGATAATTGACAGCCAGTCAGAGTGCAAGTTAGTGAGCAGGGCTAGTGAACTATCTAGGAGTAAATATCGTAAACGTCAAAAAGTAGACGCGAGTTGTGCCTGTCTCAAGCAACCTTTATACGTTAGTCCTGCTGTACCTTTGTAAGACCAGTATTATTGTTGTACAACAATTTCATCTACGTAGACTACTACTTGAAGAGGCATGACCAAGTAGTCAAGATAATCCACCTGAACCTGGCAAAGAAGCACTCCTTAAGTAGAATAATAATGCTCTGCCTTACTATCAATATATTCCTGATGCTGTTCTGGAGAACGATACACACAAGCCACTCTGGGACAGGTCAGTGATCACAGATAGACCTATATCAGCCAACAGGCCAGACATTATTCTTATTGATAAAGTGCAAAAGAGAACTCTTCTAATATACATCGCAGTCCCTAACTCGCATAATATCGAACACATTTATGCTGAGAAAATGACGAAATACATGCTTCTGGCTGAAGAGATACGTCAGATATGGTGACAGGAATTTGTCACTGTATTGCCTATCATAATCTCTTCCACAGGGATAATACCGAAGTCGCTGAAGGCCATGGAGCTCCACCATAATCTGCATACCATTATACAGAAAGTAACCTAGTTATTTTAGAGACCTGTTCCATAGTTCGTTCGTTCCTCAACCTACCGATAAAGAGAACTCCTCTCCATCTTGTAACAAATGCCGATGAATTGTACCCAATGACATAGTGAATAATAATAATAATAATAATAATAATAATAATGATAATGATAATAATGATAATAATGAAACGACAGACAGTCAGGCACCCACAGGAAACCAAGTATGGAAAAATAACTTGAGTGGAAAGTTTCAAATACCTAGGAGAGATTATACAGAAAACAGGACTGAACTTGGCATCATATGAAGACAGGATCGCTAAATTGCAGAAAGCATAAGTTACCGACTTACATGGAACCACTACAATATAAAGATTATTTCCATCAATGCCAAATTACGACACTATCGTATCAGAGGCCTTATACGCTTCAGAAACGACAGCAATCAAGGGAAGAACAAAAATCAAGGAATTAGAAAAACAAGAGAGAACAATTCTGAGAAAGATCTACGGGCCAGTTCAGAAAGAGGGAATATGGATAAAAAGACCGACAATAGAACTGTACAAACAGACAGAGACGATTACAAACAACATAAGGAAAAGAAGGGCAAAATTTTATGGACATAGGCCTATACATAGGATGACGGAAGACAGACTGACCAAGAACATCTCTAGGTTATAGGCTATATAAAAATGAAAGTTTGTCTGTTTTTTCTGAATTTCCATGGAAATTTGACTTATTAACGCGTTTCAGACTGGCTTATGACGGTTGCGCGCAAAAACAAATTTTTTGTCTGTTTGTGTACACATTTGCACGCGCATCACCTGAGAACGGCTGAGTGGATCAACGTAAACTTCGGTACAGATGTCCATCAGAGGCACGAAAGTAATCATTGACGTAACTCTTCTCCGTACCTCTCATAAAAGGTTGCCTACCCCCTTAAAATACATGCTGAAATGGGCGTAGCAAGACGAGACAAAGCTCATTTTCAGCGTCTCAATGTGAGAAACAAAACTCGGAGGCCCTAGGGGCCTTGAAAATCACATTTTAAGGTCCTAAAACCTACAGTTTTTGAGATATTCCCTGAAAACTAATTTCATTTATTATGCTATTGAAAGAATGCAAGCCGGTAACCATGGCAACACAATCTCAGAAGTCCATCTATTTCAGCGGTTTCGGTGGCGTAGTTGGTAACATGATGAGCTTCTATGCCCAAGATCGCGGGTTCAAACCCGGCCGAAGTCGTCGGATTTGTTAAGAGCGTTAAAATCCCTCAGTATGCTTTCCTTCGGAGGGGAAGTAAAGCCGGCGGTCCCATGTCATAGATTTATGGCATGTTAAAGAACCTTCCACTAATTACACCTGTGTGAAGCTAAATTAGGTTAGGTTAAACATTTGACAAACGCTCTTAGGTTCCAACGTTCGTCGCTAGGAGCCAACTGCGGTGGCATCTGGTAACCAAGTTCTGAACTAGTAGTCGTTGACGGTGGCTTTGGCGGCAAAAGTAGGAACTACTTGAAATAAATCAATGTCTGCAGTCCTTACTTGAATTGAAAACAGATAACACACACTAATACAGTCATCACAATTAACACCGGTTATCAGTCAGATTCTACACACACCCAAAGTACACGGGGCTAAGTTACATGATCGCGTTGTCGCAGCCCCTAAACCAACCAACCAACCAACCATCCATCTATTTCTGTAAGATGCAATGCCATTCCATTTATTACATTGCTGTGAATGTTCGCAAACGGCTATAAGGTTATCACGGGACCAACTTAAGCTGTATTATTCATCAATACGTATATAATGCGCTTAAGGGGGTCAAAGGGTACTCTAGAAATTTTTCACGTGATTTACACGTGCGGGTGTGGTATTATTATTATGATTATTATTTTATTATGGCGTACAAGGACAAGACAAAGCTCATTTTCAGACCCTCGGTAGCTCGGAGGCTACTACGTCTTAAGGCTATAAAGACACGTTTCTGCCATAGCCTATTCTCAGAAAACTAATTTCGTTTAATAAGCTAATAAATAGATGATGAGTACAGAAGAAGACCAAATCAGGAGCTATATACTGAGAAAATCACAGATGTGGCCAGGAAGAGACGTCTGGCTTTCTACGGATATGTCTCATGGATGAACCCAACAAGACTAACCAACCAGCTTCTCAACTACTGGGAAAATAGAAGGAGCGTGACACCGTGGCTAACAGAAGTTAACAAGGACATACAAGAACTGAAGATTATGAAAAGTGATATTAGAAGCCAATGGCATCTCAGAAAGATACTTAAACAGAAGAGTTTTCAGGACAGACCACCCTGTAAGAAAACCGGCATCATCCGGTCAAAAGAGAGAAAGGAGAAACATAGCCAGAGAATGCGCGAATATTGGGCAAACATCAAGTCCCTCACCAAGCTGAAAAGTTGAACGTCGTGGTCCTTAGCTGGCCCCCCGAAAGAAGAAGAACAAGAAGAAACTAATGAAGTAATGCAAGCCGGTAACCAAGACAACAGTATCACAAGAGGTGACATCCAACTTTCCATCTATTTCTGTGCTTGCCACGGTGGGTGAGTGGATAGCGTGTCGGTCTACTAACCCCAAGATTGCAGGTTCGCTCCTGGCCGTGGTAAGTGATTTTTGAAAGGCACAAAAATCACGACATGGATGCCATACGTTGTTGGCATGTTAAAGAACCCATTTGAATTCAGTAGGCCGTGTTCAATGGCAAAATTAATCTCGGGATTTTCCGCCAACACGAAGTTCCTCCATTCTCTACTAGAAAGCGCTGTAGTGTCAAAGAGCTTAGATATCTAACCTCCTTGCCTTTCATAGCGTTCAAAGGGACGACGAAATTCGACATGCAAGCTGCCCTCTGGGTGTCAATTAACAAAGCTTGCACCCGGCACCTGACCATACGATATTATTATTATATATTTCTGTAAGAAGCAATGTCATTCAATTTATTTAATTTCTGTGAAAGTTTGCAAATGGCTATAAGGTTATCGTGGAATCAAACATAGACTCTAAAATTCAACAATGCGATTAAGGGAGTCAAGGGGTACCCTAGAATTTTTACTCGTGACTTACTTGTGCGATATGCGATATGTTGTACAGAAGGTCTATTATATCTCCAAACAACGACATTATTTTCAACTTTACACAGCGGAGAGGGTCAGTTTTAATTTGACAAATATTGCGTTTCGTCTACGAGGTTTTCAGTATTATTTTCTCATCAGGAGGTACACGTTAGGTGAATTTACTGTAGTTTGAGAGCACATTTTAACTAATCATATTTTTGTCGACAAACGGGTTCATCGTAAAGATGATTTTGTTTGATACTGTGTGGTTGATATATCTTTATGTTTATGTACGCCTATAATTCTTGTTCGTGTGCTTGGAGCATCGTAAAATTAGGTATTGTAACCATGAGTCAATACACCAATCATTTAGAAAACTCTTCAACGTACTTCTCATAGAAGGGTGGGTACAAGGAACAACTTTTCAAAATACATGATAAAATAGGCGAAAAATAAAAATTATCCTTGAAGGACGACCAAAGCATAATATGTTGCGCTTCTCAATGTGTGACACAAAACTACGGAGTCTATAAAGGGTCTCCGAAAACCACATTTTATGGCCCTTAAATTAACAGTGTCTGCGATATACCCAGAAAACTAACTTCGTTCTGATAAACTTATGAAGGAATGACAAGCCCCTAACCATAGCAACAGTAGCTCAATAGATAACGTCTGGTTATTAATACCGAAGACCGTTCGAAGAGCGGGTACTTATGCTAGTTTTTAATACAGTTAAGAATAGTGCACTAAAAACCAATTGGGTAAACCTCAAGAAACTAAACATCTCTACAGAAGACATGGCAGACAGGAGCACATACAGAGACCGAGTGCAGGTCTTTCTAGTCAACGCCCGTGGGTGACCCGCGCGTCGGGATGAGAGATGGAATGGATGAAGATGAATGAAACTGGGCAAGGATGTGGAAGGAAGTGGCCGTGGCCTGTCAGGAGGTACCGTCCCAGCATTTGTCTGGTGTTGAAAATGGGAAACCACGGAAAACCGTTTCAAGGACGGCCGACGGTGGGGCTCGAAACCACGCGTCTACTGAATCAGCAGAGAGCTTGGCCCCTTGGCCTAACGCTCCGCTTTAGCGTGCGTAGCCACTGCTGTCGGTAATAATAATAATAATAATAATAATAATAATAATAATAATAATAATAATAATAATAATAGACTAATTATAACACGAAACTTACTAGCCTACAGGACTTTTGTGATAGTATCGTCGTTGTCCCCTAAATGAAGACTTTAGCAACACCACAGCGATAAATCGTAAGGAACGTGGAAGAGACGCACGTGTTTTGATGATTGCGCCAATCCTTGCGATGTTATTGTGGCTTATCTGTTAGAAGGTCTACAGTAAGTTTCACGATAGTTTATATAAGTTACTAGTTACGTGACCCATTTTATTGCGCTAATCAATATCAACAATTAAGCCCCAATAAATAGAAATGTGGGGTGGATATTTATAACCAAGTGCTTTCATATGCTCCATTAACATCCCATATAAAGCCTTGCAATTGAGTAGAATAATAAAAACAGTGTGGACTGACATTATCAGTGAGACAACAAGTGAATACCGTGCCCCGTACGCTTATCGCCAACATGCTAAGTGCGCATAATGAGATTCCTTTAACGTCAGCAGACAATAAATTAAGGTCACCATCTCCCTAATCTCTCCTTCTCTCAAGCAGTTAAAAGGAACGTGGCACCCATAATAATAGTAATAATAGGCCTAATAATAATAATAATAATAATAATTCAATTTTATTAATTACTAATTGTATTAGCCTATGTTTCAGGAATCTGGTGGAAACTCCAGTAGACTACAGATTATGTGTGAGACATATTAAATAATAATTAAAACGCACGCATACGGTACCGTACTGTAGACTATATAGTCGATCGTATTTCAATACAAGAGTGCATCTAAAAGAGATACGGCAGTAGGCCTATGAATATTGTTGTTAGTCTACATAATATTTTTTAAAATTATTTTTAACATACAATCCCTCCCTATATTATTCTGCTAAGATCCCATTCCAGTTTTGTACCGAAAATAAGGTCCCATTAACACCAACCTACACATATGGGGTACCTACAGGTTCAGCATAACACAATGCGTAAGCGAAACGCACTTACTTACTCTTTAAATGCCTCACAATTAAATAAATACCTTAAAACATGTATATTTACAATGAAATAATGAAAGAATGCAACACGGTAACCATGGTAACAGAATCTCACAGGTCCATCTATTTCTGTAAGACGCAATGCAATTCCAATTATTACATTACAGTGGAAGCTTCCAGATGGTTATAAGGTTATCACTGAACCAAATTAAGCTGTAAAATCCATCAATACATAAAGTATAATGCGCTTAAGGGGGTCAAGGGGCACTCTAGAATTTTTTCACGCAATTTTCACGTGTGAGTGTGGTACGAAAGGTCCTTTTCACACGACTATAAAGAGTCTCCGAAAACCACATTTAAAGGCCCTTAAATTAACAGTGTCTGTGATATTCCCAGAAAACTAACTTCGCTCTGATATACCTATGAAGGAATGACAAATGAGTGTGGTACGAAAGGTCTTTTTCACCCGACTATAAAGGGTCTACGAAAACCACATTTGAACCCGCTAACTTGGGAACAGCAGTTCAGCATGCTACCAACTACGCCAACGAAGCAAAAGCAAATGTAATAAATAATAATTATTATAATTATTACTATTATAATAATAATTATTATTATTGCTTAAATTAAAGGAAAAAACTGACAAGAAACAACACATCAAATTGATGAAGAATTTTGGAAGTAGGCCTACATGACGCCAAAAGTCTTCAATTCATCAGGTCGTCAAGACAACTAGCAAGTTCCAATGCGCTCTTTGAATGGGATAAATGAAAATAATAAGAATAATGTTAAACTAAAGAAAGGGCAGAGACCAAAGAGGTTAGAAGCAGCTAAACAACTACAAAGTCAGAAAATGAAGGAGATATGGGCTAGGAAGAAGACTCTTAAGAACGTGAAACCAATCCCAACTCATCAGGCTGAAAACCTACGTAGTCCACAGTTGGCTCATTCGAAGAAAGAAGAAAAAATTATTATTAGACTATTACAATAACAACAGCAACAATAAAAATAAGTTAATAGTAATACTAAGCTAATAATAGCCTTATTAATAATAGACTAATACTAAGAAGAATAGACTCATAATACACTTCTAAGTTACTACTATAATCGTACGATCTCAGATACCGTGACTTTTGAGTTGGAGTCATTTAGATTATCTACTCTCCAATCTTGACATTCTGTTTATCCCTGATATCTGGGTAGCGAAACCGGAATTTAATTGGACGTCTTTTAAATTTATTAAATTTTGTCTTCTAATAACAAAATTTGATTCTAGAGATCTTTTACGAGCCGACAATGTAGGCCTACGACTCTGAATGCCGTGGATTTTTACCGCCCTCTCTCTGAAGTACGAGTAGACTAATTTGTGTAAAGGTTTATGCTGGACAACATGTAGTTATTTCGTCTAAAACATTTCGAACAGCAAAACAAAAAAGGCAATTCATTTCAATTTGCTTTCGTGAAGTTTTTCTGGTCCGATACGAAATTATGGGAAATAGTCGTATAAAGCGCTCAATTGGAGTTTCGTTTAGTTTGTTTCATCCTCTGATGCAATTAGGAAAGGAATTCCAGAGTGTAGATTCAGTTGTTCCACTATAGTCTACTTCAGTGACTCATCTGAACATTTTACAAATAATTAATAGGCTACTGTTTGGTTTCGTAATAGCCCTCATCACAATACGCGTTTGTACATTGCTGATTTCCTACTGAACACGATTCAATCCATTATTTTCGCCGTATCGACATGAAACTGAATTTTTTCTGAGTGAAATGTGTATTTCTGAATTCATAAATGCTTTAAGTTCCTCATATGAACATTATTAAATGCTGTATTGTAGTACGTTATAGCCTATTTGAAGCAATGATATATGGGCAGGTACGTGGATGAATGATTAAGGAGAAAACTGAAATATTTGCATAATAAATAGCATTTGTTTACTGTCTAGCGGGTTATTGGAACGGTAACGTAAACTTCTTTCAATAGTAATGGAAACTTTGACATATGCTGTAGTACTCCCAATGAAAATAATAAACAATAATAATAGACTAATCTATACTAATATAATAAAGCTGAAGAGTTTGTATTTGTGTGTTTATGTGTTTAAACTCGCTAATCTCTGGAACTACCAGTCAGATTAGAAAAATTCTTTTTGTATATGATAGCCTGATACAAGAGGAATAGTTTAGGCTATGTTAAATTTCCGACAGACCACTCCATTCCCTGCATTTAGGCCCTTTTGCACAAGTCTACACCGTTTCACCGATCTAATAACTTGACGGACATTTTGTCGCTAAGCGACAACGAATAACACTGTATCATGATAGTCAACGCCGCACCATTGATGGACAGGTTGTCACTAGGCAACAACGATTTACTCTGTATCTTGATAGTCCGGTAAAATTTGCTAAAGGACACATGGGAAAACTGACCAATTGACAATCAAGGATTGTATTGGACTGTAGTATTCTCTATGCTTTCGTATGCACAGTTAATATTTCATTATTTCATTTGCGGGGCTTAGACATCATGGTCATGTTGCCCCGTGTACATGGGTGTGTGTGTAGAATTTATGTGATAACCTGCATTATTGTGATTGTTGCACTAGCATGTGTAAATACGGTATAAAGCTCAATGTTGGTTTGTCTGTTATTTATACAAATTTACACCGTTTCACCGATCTGAACCAAAATTTGTACACTTACCCTTCGGAACCCTGCGAGTAACACTGTTAACATGAAATTTCGGACAGACCACTCCAGTCCCTGCATTTAGGCCGTTTATTACAATTCTACACCGTTTCACCGATCTGAACCAAAATGAGTATTCTTACCCTTTCGAAACCTGCGAGTAACACTGTCTACGTAAAATTTCGGACAGATCACTCCATTCCCTGCATTTAGGCCCTTTGGCACAACTCTACATAGTTTCACCGATCTTAACCACACTTAATGTACTTACCCTTCGAAACCGTGCGGGTAACACTATCCACTTGATATTTTGAACAACTCTCTCCATTCCCTACATTTAGAACAACAGAGAAAATGAACTTGAAAACTACGTTTTAAGGTCCTAGAACCATTCATGTCCGTATAGTGTAACTGTAAGAATATTTTAATAAGTCAATTGTTGGCTGTCAATGCGAGCTGCATCAAGTAACTCCTTCCAGAATTGCGAAAATAGTTACAACTTGTGCTGATTATAAATTGGAGTCACTGGGAGTAATTATTGCAAGAAGATTTCTTAGGCCCCGTAAAAGAGTTATCATCATGAAAATATTATGCCTCTGTACAAGTGCGATAGTGTTGGTGCAGTACATAGAGGTTATCAGCTGCAATAAGCGTTGGTGCTTTCAAATTTACTTTCATTTATTCAGATCCTTATCCTTGAGCGGTTTGTGGCGATAAATGATACTATTGCTGCTTCAGGAGCTCGGGACAGCCGAAGTTTTCCAAAGTGCACTGATTATTTTCCTATGGCACTATGTGACAAAAGACGACACTATTGATCTCTACTTTTCTAACAGCCAATGAGATATAGGCCCTAGGCAGTGTCTTTTATGTCACAAACTCCTCTTTCTAATCTTATTTTTCTATTTGTTTGTAAATTACATGTGTCAGTACTGTAGTTAGTAAATAGCCGTTTCCGTATGCATTATTATCATTATTATCATTACGAGAAAATGACCTAAATGTTACGTCCATTATACTGTACTTCTTATCACCCCTACTACAACCACCAAAAAAAAAAAAAATCTTTTCTGGTAGTTTAAATATCATGCGCCAGTTCATCCATAAAACAAATAAATCGACCGGGCGAAGCCAGGCACTACTGCTAGTAATAATAATAACTTAATAATTGAGGAGAATTTTTGCCCAAATTTGTACTGAGGGAATTTGGATGAAAAGGAAATCCCAGTAGCTTGATCAGCATTCGGAGAAAATCTCGGACACATTCAGGAAAAACGTTGGAAATTTTAAGGACACGTTCTCAAAATGAGTGATTTCAGGCTGATTAAGATAATTCTAAATCTTATTCTATCAAGTTGAAAAAGACCTTCAGGAAATAGATATCTTAAGTGATATGGTAGTCGACGGAACTAAATTCAGGGAATTAGTTAGTAATCATCAATTAGCCCATTAGACGGCACGAACATTACATCCAAAAGAACGTGGACGGAGGAGCATAGAATGCGCCATAGCGAGAAGATGAAGAGATTTTGGGAGGATAAGAATGCAAGATCAGCTGAATAGATTTAATCGCGCTAGTTAGACGGGCATAACGATGTAATAACAAGTAATAAGTGCCGGGAGTGTCGGCTGAGTCTGTAGCTGCTTCCAGCGGACACCCTTAGGGTGAGCTACAAGTTCCGTTCAATTTCAAGTAGTTCCAACTTTCGCTACCAGATATCAATGATAGCCTACCTAGTGGTGATCGTTAGAACTTTGATAGAGCGTTCCGACGAAATCTAACCTAACAATTTAGCTGCTCACAAGTTTAGTCTGTGGAAGGATCTATTACATGCCATAAATCTATGACATGGGACCACTGGCTTTACTTCCACTCCGAAGGAAGGCATAGCCTACTGAAGGGTTTTTAACGCTATAAAAAAATCCGACGAATTCGGCCGGGTTTGAGCCCGCTATCTTGGGAACAGCAGTTCAGCATGCTACCAACTACGCCACCGAAGCCGCTTATAATAATAATAATAATAATAATAATACGGTCCAACGAGAGAAAATGGAATGTGGATTAAGAGGAGAACAGCGGACCTCAATTCCTTAACTGATAGGTTCACTGATGCCGTACAGAAGGGACATCTGATATTCCATGGCCATATCTATAGAATGAACAGCGACAGACTAACCAAAACATTATTTACAATAGGCTAATCAACTCAATAAAGGTCAAAATAAACTGGCTAGAAGAAACTAAGGTGGACCTCCCAGAAATAAATATCACAAACGACATCATAGAAATTCGTGGAACCGTTAGTGCAATAGTACGCAATCACACATTCATGGAGAAACCTGATGTACAAAGAAAACTGGTAGGAAATGGTCCACAGAACGCAACATGCAACAAATTGCATTCATGAAGAGATTTTGAATTGAATTGAATTGAATTTATTCATAGATAACTGCCACTGAGGCTAAAGAGCCCCTTTATGTAGCGTATACAATGTTCTGGCTTGAAGTTATGTAATAAAAAAAATAAAAATAAAAAATAAACCTAGCTTAAAACCTAAGAAAAACAAAATATAAAATATACTTATAACTAAACGAGCCAATTACCAGGCATTTCACACAAAATTAATTATACAAATTAGAATATAGAATAATTAAATAAAGAACCTACCTAATAATGTATTATATCTATTAAAAGAAAACAAATTATAGTACAGTAACAAAGGGTACAATTTTTATGTAAATATAATAGGCCTATGCTCTATTATTAAAACAATTACATGAGTGACATGATTACTAGAACTACAATCAATTCCACGGAAGTTGTATCTTGGATACTAAAAATATTATAGAAAGCTGTATGGCATGGATATATTTCAAAAATTTTGTATGGAATATTTATATTTTTGATTCGTATTCCTTCAGGAATCTTGATATTAGATATTTCTTGAGTTGTGTAGTGTTAACAGAGTTTGTAAATGAGTGAAGGTGGAATGTATTCAAGAGCCGTGAAGCTGTGCAAAGGAATGATTTATTGTATTTAGTTGTACGGTGGACAGGAATCTGTAGAGTGGAATCAGTAAATCTATTTTCTCTGTGGTGGACGGATTTCATTGGTTTAAACACATTATAGAGATAACCAGGAGTTTTTGTACACAATATTTTCTGGGAGGATAAGAAGGCGAAAACCATCAAGGCAACTAACAAGTTCCAACGCGCTCTCTGAATGGGCAAAAAAGAATTAATAAAAAAATAAAATAATAATAATAATAATAATAATAATAATAATAATAATAATAATAATTACTGCACTGTTATTCGACCAGAGGCTCCGTATGCGGCTGAGACTCTAATAATGAACAAGAAAGGTCTAATGGAAACACTAGAGGCTAAAGAAACGAAGATTTTGTGGAAAATCCTGGGTCCCATCAAAGAAAACAGCGAGTACAACAGGCGTCACAACCTTGAATTATACAAGCACGTGGAGAAGATCAGTGACACGATTCGAAAAAGAAGGATTGCCTTTTATAGCCACGTGACACGAATGAGTCCAGACAGGATATGAAAACGGATATTGGCGTACTTTCAAGATAAGAAAACCAAAGGGGCATGGTTCACGGAAGTTGAGAAAGATCTACGTGAAATGGAAATTTCCCCTAAAGATATCCAGAAGCGTGTTCCGCTTCAGGAAAAACTACGTACGCACAAAGGTTTCCAGGGAAAGTCGAAGCTGAAGACAAGGAAGGCGTGGTCCCAAGAGAGAAAAGAACAACACCGGAGACGAATGCGGGAACACTGGGCGGTAGTTAGAGCTCGGAAGAAGAGACAGTTGATCTGACGTGGTCCATAGTTGGCCGAATCGAAGAAATAATATTATTAATAATAATAATAATAATTCTTAGATTTAATAGGCTATACAGTAGAAAGGGTAGATTAAATAAAACATTAATTTCATATTTTACTGTATTTTATTACCTGGTCAACATATAAGAAAATGTCTCTTTCGATTAATGCTAACCTTCGACATTATTTCTCCATCGTTAAGCCAGAAGCAACATATGCAAGTAAAACTTTATTTAAACTAAACACCCGATCAACAACTGACAAACTACAGAAGGTTGATAGACGGATTCTTCGGACAATACTCAATAATAAACACCAGATTGAGGGCCAGTGGAGACTTTTGCCCAATTCAATACTTTACAAGGAAAATGAATCTATCATTGACACGATGCGAAAACAAAGGATTGCGTTTTTTGGACACATATCTCGCTTGCCAAATACTGGACTCCTGAAACAACTTTTTGACTTCTTTTGGAACAGTAAAACAAAAATCACATGGTTTAAAGAAATACAAATGGATTTAGACGAATTGAAAATTACTAAGCATCATATTGAACATAGAGAAGAGAAACGGCTTCTGAATAACAAATACACTCGACTAACATTCAAAATTTCACAGCGTAAGCAATATGTTAGTCTATATCTGCAGAAGAACGGGCTGCAAGATCTTCCAGAATGAAGAAGTATTGGGAAAGAAAAAAATGATCAAGAATTAAGAACTGAACTTAGTATTTGAAGACTTTGTATATAAGATCTGATTTTTGGTGCTCCAATGTGGGCGTAAACAGTGTAAATAAATAAATAAATAAATAAATAGCCTGTATTAAAATTCAGCAATTAATTCACTGGCCGTAAAAGCCAATATACCATCCTTTTGAATAGCATGTATGCTACCATGTCGATGGGCAGAAAATTGTCTCCAAAATAAAGGCACCAACCAGCATAGTTTAATGAGGTTAGACGACGGTCACTGTGGTAATCTTGAAGCAATAACAGTAATATGAGGGACAGATGAGTCACCGCCAACTATTCCTACAATGGTTCCCGATGTTTTCCCATTTCAATTAAAGACTTATTGCGGAACAGCACTTTTTCAAGAATGTTCCTCAATCCCTCCGTATTTAAATAAGTTACACGAACACTCCACAATAATCTTATTATATAATACGCTAAGATGTATGTTTCACAAAACTCAAGCTCCTAAACCAGAAGGAGTTAGAAGGTGTGGTTTGTACCAAAATTTTCCAAATCGTCTCAATAGTACAGAAAAAATCTTGCATTTCTTGAAAAGTCAAGGGAAATATATTTATTTGTTAATAACGTGCTTTTAAACAAATAAACAAGACAATAGCCCCTGCGGGAATTCTGTCGCCCGCATAGCAATAGGGCCAGGCGGGTAGTCTGTACACATGGGGCGCACAGAACCCATTATGCGAGAGTTCTCGCACGTGTCTTCACATACACAGCTAATGAGCAATCTCCTAATTGAAGCAACAAGAACAACCCCAGCAACACAATAACAGTGGTACCACAGAGCATTGGGGCAGATAGCCTAACCTTGATATTTCGCATCTTGAAACAACAATCGCTACCACCATTTCACAAAACAATGTGGAAGTGATTGACAGTTTCTATGTGAAGAGCACCTCGCGGTGTAGTCACTTCGGAAGTGGTTTTACGTCAATTCCTACTCTCATTCCAGGCAAATGCCAGGATTTCCTGGTCTCAGACGGCACGGATCAATCCCCCAGCAATGTGGTACGTGGACAACAGTCACCATTCATAGAATATCTCTGATAAGATTAAGGAGGTTTGTAGTTTTATGTTAACATCGTGGTCATAAGCCACGGGAACTCCTTATTATTAAGGGGAAAACCAAACCACTGGATATTACATTTCACCTCATAAATCTCACATGCATTAGCCGGGAATCGGATTCAGTCCGCCTTAGCCAGAGGCGAGGAACTCGACCGCTGCGCCATTACGCCCTGATAACATTAACAGCATTGCACTAGATTAAGATCAAAGTGCAAAACTGAATACGGTAAGTCTTTGACAGCTTACATACCTAATAACTTCTATTTCTAAAGTAAATTTGATTACAGATAATAATAAAAGTAAACTCTTTAGCAAGTAATTTCACCAATCTCAGTGTTGCATGGACTTCAGTTTCTTCAGAGAATCCAGAGAAAATCTGGAATACGCTAACGTATAGAGGCTGGTTAAAGTTAGACAAAATTCAAAGTACAAGATATTAGGCTACCAGGTTATTCTTGTTCTCAGGCGAGATGAATCAATCTGTCAGCATTACTGCACGTGGGTAACAGTCATCCCGCATTGTAAGTTATCATTTATTTGGTAGCGATTTAATTTCTCATACTGGTTAGTTGCACATTACATTATTTATCGGACTTCCGTCTATTTCCTCTGAATTCTCTTCAAAAGTCTTAAAGTTGGTGCTCCCCAGTTGTTTATAGAAAATTGATATCTAGCATTACGCATTCCTACTCTTTATTTGACTACGATTCTTAGAAATAGCCTATTTCAGATTTTAACAAGATATTTCATTGTATAGGCCTACACTATCTATAAGCAAGGTCACTCATTACTAGAAAGTTTCATAAATCTAACTTTTTAACTGTCTAATAATTTATATATTTATTTATCTATTGGCGCACAGCAAGATTTTCATCCCAATTACAGTGGCATAAAGATGACACAGCAGTCTATGTTATCTTGTAACTTATACTAACTTAAACTAAACAGTAACTAAATAAAAATAGAGGTGAACATTAATATACGGTAACTAAGTGTGAAATAAAATAGTATAAGCTACAGATATAATAGGCTACAAGATTGGGGGAGTGACACAGTGGTAAGAAATCATGATTTACAATTGGAAGGTTTGAAACATTATTTCTGGAGAGTGGTTAGAAATTCCATAAAAAAGAAAACAAACTGCAAGGAACCTACTAAAATCTATAGAATTATTTCTACGAACAACATTGTTGAAGATATTACATAGCCTGTTCAGCGGTGAATTTTTGTGACCAGATGCCCTGGTTCTTTTAATTTCAAATGTGTTAGGCCTATTGTTCCCTGAATTGATGTGTGGTAAATGGAAATTTAAGAGGGAAAGACATTTGGAATCATCAATTGAATTGTTTATAATTTTGAAAAGAAATTTTATAGCATCTATTTTCTTCGTATTTCTAAACTGTCTAAATCAACATTTATTAGCAGTTCCTGATATGGTATCAAGTGAGGATAGTTGGCTGTGCCTTGAAAATGTAGATATTTTAGGAATTTCTTTTGTGTGTTTACAATCATTGAGGTATAGGCCTATGTCCTGCATCTAGGATGGATGAGTAGACTAATATCAGTAAAGTGATTCAATTCATTCCTTAAAAGTGATTCAGATAATTCTTATCGAATAGCCTAAGCATGTTTTTAAATATTTACTGTGATCAAGGAGTTCAATATGAATAATAAAGATATGTCATTGTTTAGACCAAACTTCTGCCAACTATGAATTATTAACACATCATTCAATCACGTGTTCTGCATCTTGTGGAGAAAAGAGTCAGATCTGTCAAAATACGCATGGCCTTGAATGTTTCAATATTTTCTAGGAGGCATTTGATAACAATAACAACACTATTTCACTATTTCAGCAAATTTCAGTTAGTCACTATTTATCGCAAGTCACGTGTTATGTATTTTGACTAGAAAACAACACAAGGTACCTTCGACACAATGAATGAAGAACAAAACAGAGCGTTTACTTACGATTTTTCTGGGTATATTCCATTCATAAAGCACAGTTTTCTCTAAATACCAATTTTATGCAAAATTACTTCTTTAAGTCTACTTGAACACACCTACAGATCCAACAGCACTAATGAAAAGGAGATCACGAACCACCAACCAGACATGCAAAGAATTAAACCAAACAAAAATATCACATGGGTTATGAAAGTAAAACACGTCTTGTGGAGAGCGAAGGTAGTACCGTGCCCGGCATGAGAGTGGCGAGCACTGCACTGGGGCACGATCCCGGGACCCCTGCTAGACACAACACACGCGCTACTCCGTGAAGGAGCACTACGCTGCCGGAACCCATCGTGCTAGCTAGCGAGCCAGCCAAGGCAAGACAAGCACTCCCTCTAATGACGGCTACTCCAGTGCTAGATAAATACTGGCGGCCGCGAAAAAAGACAGAGGCAACTAGGTTAAAGAAGTTAAAAGAGTTATCATAATACTATTTGCTAGCTAAGTAGGCTTTGAGCCTTGCAAACAGGCCGTGGTGGTAATAATCGGCAATAACACATCACATAAGATCAGTCTTAGTAATCTTCTTAGCCTCCAAGCAGTGCCGCTGTTTGAACATTTAAGGGAGATAAAACACAATAAACTCACCTAAGCTGTCAGAAATCTGTTACTGAATGCAGAGGCCTTCCAGATAAAACAAGCCTTAAGCCTGTTACCGAGCAGCTTAGACCGTCTCAAACCGTATTAAATAAGACCACGATTGATCCAGTGCAATCCCTAACTTTTCAAACACACACACACATACACACACACGCACACACACACATTTACTCTGTCACACACACACGACGTGCTCCTGATGGCGACTTTTCCCTGCCCGCGCCGGTCTAACAACGGCCTGCGCACTGGTCACGTGACCAACTCCAGAGCCAATCATGGAGCGAGGATACGCCTTCAGGGTAACTCGCCCCTCCTCCAGGCCTCGGTGACGTCCCTCACCCCCCTAAAGCTCGACACGTATTCCTATTGTGGCTACGAACGACAAACAAAAGGTTTTAGGAGGGGACGGAGCCCTGTGTACATAGTCCCCCCCACCTCCTCCGCCCCTACCCCTCGCTAGAAACTGTAAGGTTTCTGGTAGCGAGTAATCAATATCGAAGCTAGGGAGGAGATGTGTTAAGTCTGATGTTGAAGCGAGGCATTTCCATATTCATTAGTCCTCCTCTCGGCCAGAGAGGCAGCCAGGGGTGTCCAGAATGTAGGCAAAGTGGGGCCTGCGAGCCACAGCCGGCTCACATTCCAACACTACACTGTTCTTCAGGATAACTTTACATACAATAATGAGTGAATGACCCAACCCTTACCTGGTTTAGAAGTCCAAAACCTGAAAACCTGCAGAGGGAGGGTTAATTTAGTAATAACAAATAGTGTACATACATGTATGACAACTCTCCGTGGCTTAGGCGTCAGCACGCTGGCCTCTCACCGCTGGGCCTGTGGTTCAAATCCCGGTCACTCCATGTGTGATTTGTGCTGGACAAAGCGGCGGCAGACAGGGTTTTCTCCGGGTACTCCGGTTTTCCCTGTCACAAATTTCATTCCAGCATTATTAGACTATTCGTCGGCCTTTCACCGCTGGGTCGTGATTCAAATCCCGGCACTCCATGTGAGGTTTGTGCTGGACAAAGCGGAGGCAGACCAGTTTTTCTCCGGGTAAACCGGTTTTCCTAGTCACAAATTTCATTCCAGCAACACTCTCCACTATCATTTCAATTCATCTGTCATTCATTTAACCATTGCCCCAGGGGAGTGCGACTGGCTTCGGTAGCTGGCAAAGTTCATATCCTCGCCGCTAGATGGGGGCTTCTTTCATTCCATTCCCTGACCCGGTCGGTCGACTGAAAGCAGGCTGTGGATTTTCATTGTACATACATGTATGAAAATAAACTTACAAATACATTTACAATGTTATGGTTAAAATGACAATAGTAACATAAAAATAGCAAATTAATTTAACAATGATCACACTTAAATTCCGGGAACAATAGTCTAATAATAATAATAATAATAATAATAATAGGCTTCGGAGACTTTGACTATGAACAGACGGGGACTAGTCGACCAGTTAGTCAAAAGAGAACGCAGGGTATTGAGAAAAATTTTAGGCAATAGATGGGTTGACGGACACTTACGTTTGAAGTCAAACGAGAGAGTTATATTGAAAGATAGAACCAGTCACGTCAACAATAAAAAAGGAAAAGGTTGTTGTTTTATAGACACATTTTCAGAATGTCTAACGATCGTCTAACAAAGAAAATTTGGAATTTCATGAAACCAAAGAGGAAAAAATTGGCATGGTTCGAAGAATGCAACAAAGACCTTATAGAAATTGGTATTCCGGACTGCAAAATTATGAACAGGTGTGAATTCAGACACCTATTTAAAAATTACCAGGGATTTAAGGTAGGGACAGAACCCAAAAGACGGAGGGGACCTCTTTCAGAAGATCGGAAGAAGGCGCTGAGTGATGGGCTCAAGAGATACTGGCAGGACATCAAAGCTGGCAGATGATCTAGAACGAAATATTGATTTTGATTGTTACTCCGTAGTCCATAGTGGCTCAATTCGAATGTTAAAAAAAAAAGTTAGTCTAATAATAATTATTCTTCTTTTAGTTTTTGGAGGGAAACCGTTGGGAAATCTTCGAAAGACTGACTGCAAGATTCCTGACTTACATCTGTGCAGGATTCTTACCTACTAAAACCCCACAAACCCTATACTTGGCAGGAAGGCCACCCGCAACAGACTGTTCAGCCTTACTTCAGGGTGGACCTACTGCAACGAACAGAGGTCTCAGGCAATTTAATTTTATTTGATAATGGAATTACTCATCATCATCCTCACTGTCTTCAGCAACCAATCTTCTAGGTTCCTCCTCTTGTTTTGTTTTTAGCAGCTCTGAGATGTAGTCAGCAACGATGCTCGCGTTCATATAATAAGAATAATGAATGAAAATCCACAGCCTGCTTCCAGTCGACCGACCGGGTCAGGGAATGGAAAGAATGAAGCCCCCATCTAGCGGCGAGGATATGAACTGTGCCGGCTGCCGAAGCCTGTCGCACTCTCCTGGGGCAATTATTAAATGAATGACAGATTAAATGAAATGTGTGTGGAGAGTGTTGCTGGAATGAAATTTGTGACTAGGAAAACCGGTTTACCCGGAGAAAAACTGGTCTGCCTCCGCTTTGTCCAGCACAAACCTCACATGGAGTGCCGGGATTTGAACCACGACCCAGCGGTGAAAGGCCGACGAATAGTCTAATAATAATAATAATAATAATAATAATAATAATAATAATAATGATAATAATACTAATGATACGGTAATACAGTGGAACGTGGCTAATTCGAACTTTTATAATTCGAAATCTTCTTTAATTCGTTTTTTTTTTCTCTTGGTCCCTAGCATTTTATAGCCTATACAATCAATGCTAAAAATCGCGGTTAATTCGAATTATATTTTGGGTAATTCGAAGTTTTTAGTGTAAAAGGCCGATCGGAAGCCAAACAGTTGAGACAGTTGGGTCAGTTCCCGAAGGAACTGTTCCGAGTGCAGCCCAAGCAACAAACCACATCAGAGAACTTACGCGTTGTTTTTTTTTTTGAAAGTAGAAATGACGTAAGTAGTTCTGTTTTCCGTTCCTTAAATTTGTTAGATTCTTTTTGATGGCTGAGATACTTTATTGTAGGAAACAGGTAAACATCTCAAACTATTTTGAAAAACAGTAGATTTCTCTAAGACTTAACTAGATTGCTGGATTAATACTGTCGTTAAATAGGTGAATAGTACTTTTTGGTTTTATTTTTCATTTGAACTTGCTACATGTCTGGGAGGTAGATTCACCCGCTGCATAGAAAACTACTGGCGAGTATCCAGTCGTCATGTCAGTGAGGCTGCCTACATTAAGGGGTTCACGAGCTTCATGTCTAGGAGGTAGATTCATCCGCTGCACAGTAAACTACTGGCGAGGATCCAGTCGTCATGTCAGTGAGGCTGCCTATATTAAGGAGTTCACGTGCTTCATGTCTGGGAGGTAGATTCATCCGCTGCACAGTAAACTACTGGCGAGGATCCAGTCGTCATGTCAGTGAGGCTGCCTACATTAAAGGGGTCACGTGCTTCATGTCTGGGAGGTAGATCCATCCGCTGCACAGTAAACTACTAGCGAGGAGCCAGTCGTCATATCTGTGAGGCTGCCTACTTTAAGGGGTTCACATGCTTCATGTCTGGCAGGTAGACTCGATCGCTCCACAGAAAATTATTGAGTATTAACAGGTGTCAAATAATTTAATAAGATAATTCAACAAGGTGGCAATGATGTGAGCACCAGGTTCAGGTATAAAACCTTTCTGATGACAGGATACGATACTCCATCCCAAAGATGGCAATTAATTATTAGCGTAATGGAAATAATAGTTATCAGCCTTCAGTTTTCAAGTCGTCTACACTACCCCCTTTGTAAATTAACAACTTACTACAGTATGTTGACTCTTTTAAGATCAGAAGGGAATGAAATATACTCCTCGCAGATGTGGAATGTAAACATATCCTCCCAGCTAGGCTTCAAAGACGAGCCTCTCGTTAACGAAGAAAGTGCGAGAACTATTCCAAACTCCTAATCCCAGTTACAAATAGTCACACTCGAAAATCTATACCAATGACACGGGATATTAGACAGATTTACACACTCAAGTACACGGGGATACATGACAGTGATTTGGCAAAGCCTCTGAATCAACAACTACGTTAATAGACTCTCAGACTGATGTCTTACGAGCTTCAACTACTCAGATATTCCGACTACTGCCCTTGGTTCTGTGAAAGTTATTTTGCTCGGGAGGTTCCTTCGTTTTTCGTTTTTTTAAGGACTATTTATTTATTTATTTATTTATTTATTTATTTATTTATTTATTTATTTAGCGTATGGCTTTTAGTGCCGGGAGTGTCCGAGGGTATGTTCGGCTCGCCAGAGGCTGTAGCTACTTCAAGCAGACATCCACGGGGTGAGTTACAAGTTCCGTTCAATTTCTAGCAGTCCCAACTTCCCCTACCAGATGTCACTGACGCCTAGTACTTTTATAGAGCGTTTCAACGAAATCTAACCTAGAAATTTAGCTTCACACAAGTTTAGTTAGTGGAAGGATCATTTACGTGCCATAAATATATGACATGGGACCGCCGGATTTACTTCCCCTCCGAAGGAAGGCATACTGAAGGATTTAAATGCTATTACAAATCCGATGACTTTGGCCGGGTTTGAACCCGCGATCAGTATGATACCAACTACGCCACCGAAGCCGCCTTTCTAAGGACTAATTAATCTTAAATGATGCGCCTGTGGGAATATTGGATAGACCACACTTAGTACATGTTTGTTCTGTGTGATCCTCGGCACGACCCATCATTTGAATAACCATGCTGTGCTGTTATTATTCCCGGGTCTAAGAGCATTAGCAGGCAAAGCTAAGCCAAACACCTACTTGTTGCTACCAGGAATCGAACTGGCACACTCTATTAAACGTGAATGATCATAGCGGGGCTGATTGATAGGCTATGCTTGGTAAACCGTGATAAGTATCTCCGGCTCTAAGCTGGATACTGCTGCCTTGATTCAATTATTCGCACGCGATTCCTTTATGGATGGACGGATAACCAAGAGTGTTCTCTCTCTAACGAGAAAATAGAGCGTATTTTCTTTTGATAAATGCTTTGTTCTGGGACCTTTCTTGCCAATAAGAAAGAAAGAAAGAAAGAAAGAAGGGAAAGAAAAGAAATGAGAAGCGCCTGTCAATACTAGGTTGAAGAAACAAATCAATCCAGTGATGTGCATGTTTCAACTAACACTGAAGCTATCTTCAGCCTAAAGGTAATATTTGATTTTTTCTTTATCGCTTATCCTCCCAGCTAGGATCATTCCTCTACCGTGGCAAGGACAATGTCATTACTAGGGACCGGATTTTAGCCTACTTTTCACATTTTTCAAAAATGAGGAAAAAGTAGACTTATGAGATGGATCCGGGCAAATGTATGTCTGTCTGTCCTTCTGTCTGTCCGTGTTTGTGTGTCCCCCTATCAACTCCTAAACGCCTGCAGCAATCGAAACAAAATTTGGTATGAGTAAAGATCTATACCTGAATATCTCAATGCCGTATTTGAAAATTATGTCAGTGCTACCAACTGCTGAAAAATCGCAATTGAAATGTGAGCTCCATGTTGGATATCCTGGAAGGTCTGCATGGGAGCTATTTCAAAATTGGCACACGTATAGATAATAATATTTAAGTTTAATTTCCAGGAGGCCATATATAGCAGTGTTGCCAAAATGATTCTAGGTCTGCGGATACTGTAGAAGTTATATGCATTTAAAATATGCATTTAAAAATTGAACCTATCAATTGGAATTCAACCAAATTTCGTATGTACTATGTGTACATAAACAGATATGACTGAGCGTATTCTTAAAAGCCAACAGGGCTGCCAACTGTTAATGAATGCTCTCATTTTAAAAAATCCAAGTACCAATATATCAGAAAGTATGCAAGCCGACTGCTTTAAACTATGCACACGTATTGTACCTGACATTCTATATTAATTTGGAGTAATTAATATACCAACATGATACTAAGCCTGCTGATAGGTCCAACTTTAAATACATGTAACTTCTATACTATCATTTGAATTTCAACCAAATTTCGTATGTGCTATGTGTAGGCTACCATAACAGATATGACTATGCGTAATCTTAAGAGCAACCAGGCCTGCCAACTGTTAATAAACGCCGTCTCTCTTTTTGGTGTCCTAATATCAATATATCAGAAAGTATTCAAGCCGATAGCTCTAAACTTTGCATACGTATAGTACCTGGCATTCTAGATTAATTTGGAGTAACTAATATACGTCAGTGCTGCGAACATGATCCTAAGCCTGCTGATAGGTCCAATTTAAAATGCATGTAACTTCTATACTAACTAACGGATTTCATTCAAGATTGGCACAACAACAGATCATATTATTTCAGATTATTTCTGAGCAACACATGCCTAACATTGTTGCCAACATGATTTTACGCGCACTGATAGATCCGATGAATAACTGCATGTAACGTCCATGCTATCTATTGGACTTCAACCAAATTCTGCACCTTAAGAGATGGAACTAAGAATATATTCAGTCACCAGGGCTGCCAACTGTAGTGCTATATTAGGCTACATTATGCCAGGCATATTTCCAACTAATGAGAAATTTCGATATTACCAACCTAACGTCGTCATTATTCTAGTATGCCCGTCTGTCCACCTGGGATGGACAGGCGACCACAAGCGAGGCCGCATGAGCACAGTGTCAGCACGAGATCTATCTCAGGGCGTCCTGGGCTGGGCTATATAATTACTGCACACTGCACCCATGCTATCCGTAAAGGATAAGGAAAGACTTCATAACACAACAGAAAGTGAGAACACATGTTAAGATAAAAACCAATTCACCAAATATTTATTCACCAAACATTGCCTGCTGGCAACAACAAGAAAAAAAAATGATCACTTCCTGTTTTGATTATGCATATCTGAAAATAAATCATAGTCTCTTCTTAAAAGTCCGTTGGTTTGACTATATTTGAAAAATACTCATATTGTTCTTTTAATCTATACATGCGAGATTGCATAATCACTCACGACACGAAAAAGAAATATTTAAATTTAACTTACAGTATTTGGTTTCAGTTTATATATAATCCTATATTATTTCACATATTTACATTTAATATTTACAACATCTTGAGGTTGTTTTACACCCGCGTTTCACTATTACGACGATAACACTTTTTTTAGCGTATGGCTTTTAGTGCCGGGAGTGTCCGAGGACATGTTCGAGTAGTGGTTTTGTGGGGGTTCTACACCCTCCACCTCCACATTCCTCCACACAAGATGGCGGCGGTGCGATATCTCTCGAACCCATGGTTGGATTTTAACAAATGAGGTGTTGTTGAACTCGGGAAGATACCCCCTTTCCAATGGACAACATATTTCCACCCCAAAAATAAAACCTACCCTACCAGGGGTGAAAATTGTAATTTTTTAGAGAATCTCTCTTTCCAATTGCAACATGTGAGAGTTTGAATGTCAATATGGAATGAAACGTTGTTCCACATAAAGTTCATGTGTACGGTGGATAGCCACTATGAATTAACTTGCTGTTTTATTTGTTTTTTATGCATGCCCACTCATAGCTTTTGTAAGAGGGTGGGGGAGTGGATCCCTGTGGAAGGGTTATTGTTGACAGGTCATTGATGACAGGTCCTTGTAGACGAGTCCTTGTGGACAGGTCCTTGTTGACAGGTCCCTGTGGACGAGTCCTTGTGGATCTTTAATTGATTAGTTAAAGAGGGTAGCTAAGAAAACAAGATGGTGATTACACTGAACCAAACCGAACCAATACAACCTTTTTGAATGTATAATGTTACTTGCTAACCATTTTGTGCTGCAGTGGCAAGCACTTTTGGCTCTTGCACTAGAGGCCTTAACTCGATTTAACTTTAAGGCTTAGAACGAACCAAACTAAGAAAGATGGTTATAGTGGTGCAGTGGTTAAGCTGTTATCCTTTGACTAAGGTAGACCAGGGTTTGATTTTAGATTGATGCGCATATCAAAAACATATAAAAAGGTAGGGATAATGTTTCAAGACTGATTACACTTGTATATTTTTTCAAATTATAACTTGGATTACAAATACAAAGGAGGACTGGGTTCAATATACAGTTAATGCAAGTAAGATTTTGTATTTGTTTTTTTATTTTAGACTTTAGATTTTAGAATTTACATTTTGCATTTTAGATTGTACGAAAAGATCAAACCATAATGTCATGACTTTAAAATTTCGGTAACTAATTATTAAAGAAAATCATATAAGGATTTGTATTACTTGGAATTATGTTTTCTATACTATATTTTATTTTGGTTTTAGATTTTAGAAATTTGATATTGGATTTTAGATTTTAGGTAAAGACCAAACTAATATTGACTATTCATTAGACACTGGTATGTAGATAGAAAGATGATTAGACTATATGTTAAGATGAATTTTTAGGTGTTGACTGGCCTTGCAATAAGAATTGACTAACCAGACATGAGTTAACTACCAACGAAACACTTTGGCGACTAAGCTTGTTATTGACCAGTAGGTAGGGTTTCAGAAAAACTGTTTGCTATTTTGGGTTATATACAACAAATGCATAGACCTACTGAGCGACTATGTTTGCTAAACAAGACATTATACCAGAGATGATTAGGATTCTTATGTAGCTCAGGCAAGGAAAGCATTTCTACAGAATTTGTTGACATTGAATATAGATTTAGGTATTAGGATGTCATTTTTGAAGACCTTTGTCTGGAGTGTGATGCTCTATGAAAGGGAAACTTGGACTATTGGTGTAGCAGAAAAGTGGAGAGTTGAAGTGTTTGAAATGTGATGTTACAGGAGATTGATGAAGATTAGATGGGTAAATAGGGTTACAAACAAAGAGGTATTAAGACAAGTGGGAGAGGAGAGATGTTTTTAGCGACAGCTAATGAAGTAAATCGATAGGTTGGTAGGACACATACACCCAGGAATAGCAAGCTTAGTTATGGAAGAACGGGTTGAGGACAAGAACTGTAGGGGTAGACCAAGGATAGAATATGTTAAACAGATAGCCTTGGATGTAGAGTGTGGTAGCTATATAGATATGAAACGATCAGCTCAGGACAGGGAGTCATGGAGAGCTGTATTAAACCAGTCAAAAGGCTGAAGACTCAAACAACATGTAGAGCTTACCAAAATAATGTTGTGTAATGGTAAATACTAGTCAACAAACATCAATGCATTACTAAAACCCATGACACGATACCTGGGAGCTTTTCTAACATTATTTTAAGATGCCTTTATCCCTATATTAAACACCTAGTTCTCTAGACTCATAACTACAATGTAATGAAAAAACAACAACAACAACAAAAAACATTTAAAAACGAGCAAGTGGTTGAGTCAATGTACACTGGAAACTTTTGTAAACACTCAAGTGCACAAAACAAATTACAATATTAACTGTCAGGTTGATCGAGTGGTTAAGGCGTTTGACTTATGTTCACATTTTCAATACAAGAAAGCAAGGATTTGAACCCCTTACCTGACATAACTATTGCCTTAACATAGCTTAGCGATACTGTATTATTATGATACTCGATACACAAACCATAGATAGAGTGTATTGTTTAAGTCCACTCTCTCTTTCTAAACATAGCTAGAGACTGTCAATGGTTAACAATTGCATTAATAGTGGGAGGATGTAGTGATAGTAATTAAGAAAAAGCAGACAATAAGCATAAAATCTTTTTATTAAATTCATTTTATAATAGATACACACTGAATACAACTCTCTCTATTTACCATTGTTTGATATAGATTTTTTAAACACAACGCTTGTTGTAGATCCTTTTATAACTTTCTCCAGGTACTCTTGTTCTTAAAAACTGGGGAAGTCGCAGTGGTTTTATAGACATAAAACCCTCATCCTTTTCTTTTTCATCATCCTCCTCCTCATCATCATCATCGTCATCATCATCTTCATCATCATCATCATCATCTTCACTATGAATATTATCATCAAAATTATGATAGTCATTGTCACCATCATTATCATCATCATCATCATCAACATCACTAGAACAATCCAATTCCTCTTGTTCCTTTTCCACAGGGACCTCTTTTAAAGTCTGCGTTGCTTTTGATAGTGTTAAGGGTTTCTTAGACGTTGACAACTGTTCTAACATGACTTTTTGAGGACATGATAAGTGATTTTGAACAAACACTGCACGATCTTGAGCAGGAATATTTTTTTCTTGGACTTGCTTTTTTACCTTGATTAGAGTATTTTGTCCATTTAAATGTGTATTAATTTGAGATTCACAATGATGCTCGTTTGAAGTAAGTACGTTGGAGTCTTTTGTTTTAATCATTCCTCGACACTTTTTAGATCGTTGTTTTGAACATCGCCAAATAACAGTTCCATTTTTATTGGTTGTTTTTAAAATATATGTATATCCTTTATAGTAGGCACATGGCTTACCATGGCTGGTTGTTGAGACTTCCATATTTACTAATACACATTAATTTAATTTTAGTAAAGTCACATTAGTAATAATAACAGTAAAATAAATGAAGTGGATTGATATTTTTTAAAGGTGGAATTTTCAAAGTACTGTCAAGAATAATAATCACATGAACAAATTTTAGACTACAAGAGATTTACACACACATTGCTCAATGTCAAGATTTATACTGAACACAATTTATAGTGATTATGATTTTTATTGACTGTAATTGATAGTAGCCATGGTTAGTAGAGGCAATGTATACTGGGTGCGTTTTATAGCACGCTCAATTTATAGTAGGTACGATTAGTAGACGCGTTTGATACTGGGCGCGTTTTATACTGATTATGATTTATACTGAGCGCGATTTTTACTAGAAGCGATTTTTACCAGCTGTAATTGATAGCAGTTCATACTCAACGCAATTGATAGTAGGCGTAATTGATAGAAGGCGCGATTGGTAGTAGGCGCAATTGGTAGTAGACGCAATTACTAGTAGGCGCGATTGGTAGTAGGCGCAATTGATAGTAGGCGCAATTCACAGTAGGCGCGATTGGTAGTGGGTGTAATTGCTATTAGGCGCTATTGATAGTAGGTGCAATTGACAGTAGGCGCGATTAGTAGTAGGCGTGATTGGTAGTAGGTGCAATTGATAGTAGGTGCAATTAATAGGCGCAATTGATAGTAGGCGCGATTGATAGTAAGCGCAATTTATAGCAGGCGCTATTAGTAGACGCGATTGATAGTAGGCGCGATTGATAGTAGGCGCGATTGGTAGTGGACGTAATTGATAATAGGCGCTATTGATAGTAGGCGCGATTGGTAGCAGGCGCTATTAGTAGACGCGATTGATAGTAGGCGCGATTGCTAGTGGACGTAATTGATAGTAGCCGCTATTGATAGTAGGTGCGATTGATAGTAAGCGCAATTGATAGCAGGCGCTATTAGTAGACGCGATTGATAGTAGGCGCGATTGGTAGTGGACGTAATTGATAGTAGGCGCTATTGATAGTAGGCGCGATTGATAGTAGGCGCGATTGGTAGTAGGCGCGATTGGTAGTAGACGCAATTACTAGTAGGCGCGATTGTTAGTAGGCGCAATTGATGGTAGGCGAAATTCACAGTAGGCGCGATTGGTAGTGGGCGTAATTGCTAGTAGGCGCTATTGATAGTAGGTGCAATTGACAGTAGGCGCAATTAGTAGTAGGCGTGACTGGTAGTAGGTGCAATTGATAGTAGGTGCAATTAATAGTCGCAATTGATAGTAGGCGCGATTGATAGTAGGCGCAATTGATAGCAGGCGCTATTAGTAGACGCGATTGATAGTAGGCGCGATTGGTAGTGGACGTAATTGACAGTAGGCGCTATTGATAGTAGGCGCGATTAATAGTAGGAGCGATTGATAGTAGGCGCGATTGGTAGCAGGCGCTATCAGTAGGTGCGATTGGTAGTAGGCGCGATTGATAGTAAGCGTGATTGATAGTAGGCGCTATTAGTAGGCGTAATTAGTAGACGCGATTGGTAGTAGGCGCGATTGATAATAGGCGCAATTGTTAGTAGGCGCGATTGATAGTAGGCGCGATTGATAGTAGACGCGATTGGTAGTAGGCGCTATTAGTAGACGCGATTGATAGTAGGCGTGATTTTTAGTGGACGTAATTGATAGTAGGCGCTATTGATAGTAGGTGCGTTTGATAGTAGGCGCGATTGATAGTATGCGCGATTGGTAGCAGGCGCTATTAGTAGACGCGATTGATAGAAGGCGCTATTGATAGTAGGTGCGTTTGATAGTAGGCGCGATTGATAGTATGCGCGATTGGTAGCAGGCGCTATTAGTAGACGCGATTGATAGAAGGCGCGATTGGTAGTAGGCGCGATTGATAGTAGGCGCTATTGATAATAGGCGCGATTGATAGTAGGCGCTATTGATAGCAGGCGCTATTAGTAGACGCGATTGATAGTAGGCGTGATTGATAGTAGGCGCGATTGGTAGTAGGCGCGATTGATAATAGGCGCTATTAGTAGACGCGATTGATAGTAGGCGCGATTGGTAGTGGACGTAATTGATAGTAGGCGCAATTGTTAGTAGGCGCGATTGATAGTAGGCGCGATTGATAGTAGACGCGATTGGTAGTGGGCGCTATTAGTAGACGCGATTGATAGTAGGCGTGATTTTAGTGGACGTAATTGATAGTAGGCGCTATTGATAGTAGGTGCGTTTGATAGTAGGCGCGATTGATAGTATGCGCGATTGGTAGCAGGCGCTATTAGTAGACGCGATTGATAGAAGGCGCGATTGGTAGTAGGCGCGATTGATAGTAGGCGCTATTGATAGTAGGCGCGATTGATAGTAGGCGCTATTGATAGCAGGCGCTATTAGTAGATGCGATTGATAGTAGGCGTGATTGATAGTAGGCGCGATTGGTAGTAGGCGCGATTGATAATAGGCGCTATTAGTAGACGCGATTGATAGTAGGCGCGATTGGTAGTGGACGTAATTGATAGTAGGCGCTATTGATAGTAGGTGCGATTGATAGTAGGCGCGATTGATAGTAGGCGCGATTGGTAGTAGGCTCGATTGATATTAGGCGCAATAAATAGTAGGCGCGATTAGTAAGCGCGATTGATAGTAGGCGCGATTGATAGTAGGCGTAATTGATAGTAGACGCAATTGATAGTAGGCGTGATTGGTAGACCTTGAGGTGATAACCCCTTTTGATTGATCCCTGTTGATTTGTCCCTTTAGACTGGTCCCTGTTGACTAGACCTTGTTGACCAGCCCCTTTGGACGGGTCCTTTATGAAGGGAGTCATTTTTGACAGGTCCCTGTGGACGGGCCCATGCATTTATCCAAATTATGTCAAAGTCACTTAAGCTTACCTTGTCACGTGACCTGTTCTACAAGTTTAGACTTGCTTTGAGACTGGCTATGACGTCACAGAGGAAGGGCGGTGGGAGGCTGGACATTACTTTTTATTACATAAAAACATTCTCCTTAAAGTGAGAGGAAAAGTGGGTGCAAAAGTGGGTGCAAGAGTGGATGCAAGAATGGGTGAAAATAGGCAAACCAATAATCAAAGAGGGGTATGACAGACCTTGAGGCGATAACCCCTTTTGATTGATCCCTGTTGATTTGCCCCTTGGGACTGGTCCCTGTTGACTAGCCCCTCTGGACGGGTCCGTTTGAAGGGAGTCATTTTTGACGGGCCCCTGCTGACGGGTCACTGTGGACGGATTCCTGTGGACGGGTCCCTTTTGAGAGGTCCTTTTGACTAATCCCTTTGGACCGGTCTAAAAAGTGTCGAGGAATGATTAAAACAAAATACTCCAACGTACTTACTTCAAACGAGCATCATTGTGAATCTCAAATTAATACACATTTAAATGGACAAAATACTCTAATCAAGGTAAAAAGCAAGTCCAAGAAAAAAATATTCCTGCTCAAGATCGTGCAGTGTTTGTTCAAATTCACTTATCATGTCCTCAAAAAGTCATGTTAGAACAGTTGTCAACGTCTCAGAAACCCTTAACACTATCAAAAGAAACGCAGACTTTAAAAGAGGTCCCTGTGGAAAAGGAACAAGAGGAATTGGATTGTTCTAGTGATGATGATGATGATGATGATGATAATGATGGTGACAATGACGATCATAATTTTGATGATAATATTCATAGTGAAGATGATGATGATGATGATGATGATGATGAGGATGATGAAAAAGAAAAGGATGAGGGTTTTATGTCTATAAAACCACTGCGACTTCCCCAGTTTTAAGAACAAGAGTACCTGGAGAAAGTTATAAAAGGATCTACAACAAGCGTTGTGTTAAAAAAATCTATATCAAACAATGGTAAATAGAGAGAGTTGTATTCAGTGTGTATCTATTATAAAATGAATTTAATAAAAATATTTTATGGTTATTGTCTGCTTTTTCTTAATTACTATCACTACATCCTCCCACTATTAATGCAATTGTTAACCATTGACAGTCTCTAGCTATGTTTAGAAAGAGAGAGTGGACTTAAACAATACACTCTATCTATGGTTTGTGTATCGAGTATCATAATAATACAGTATCACTAAGCTATGTTAAAGCAATAGTTATGTCAGGTAAGGGGTTCAAATCCTTGCTTTCTTGTATTGAAAATGTGAACATAAGTCAAACGCCTTAACCACTCGATCAACCTGACAGTTAATAATGTAATTTGTTTTGTGCACTTGAGTGTTTACAAAAGTTTCCAGTGTACATTGACTCAACCACTTGCTCGTTTTTAAATGTTTTTTGTTGTTGTTGTTTTTTCATTACATTGTAGTTATGAGTCTAGAGAACTAGGTGTTTAATATAGGGATAAAGGCATCTTAAAATAATGTTGGAAAAGCTCTCAGGTATCGTGTCATGGGTTTTAGTAATGCATTGATGTTTGTTGACTAGTATTTACCATTACACAACATTATTTAGGTAAGCTCTACATGTTGTTTGAGTCTTCAGCCTTTTGACTGGTTTAATACAGCTCTCCATGACTCCCTGTCCTGAGCTGATCGTTTCATATCTATATAGCTACCACACTCTACATCCAAGGCTATCTGTTTAACATATTCTATCTTTGGTCTACCCCTACAGTTCTTGTCCTCAACCCGTTCTTCCATAACTAAGCTTGCTATTCCTGGGTGTATGTGTCCTACCAACCTATCGATTTACTTCATTAGCTGTCGCTAAAAACATCTCTCCTCTCCCACTTGTCTTAATACCTCTTTGTTTGTAACCCTATTTACCCATCTAATCTTCATCAATCTCCTGTAACATCACATTTCAAACACTTCAACTCTCCACTTTTCTGCTACACCAATAGTCCAAGTTTCCCTTTCATAGAGCGTCACACTCCAGACAAAGGTCTTCAAAAATGACATCCTAATACCTAAATCTATATTCAATGTCAACAAATTCTGTAGAAATGCTTTCCTTGCCTGAGCTACATAAGAATCCTAATCATCTCTGGTATAATGTCTTGTTTAGCAAACATAGTCGCTCAGTAGGTCTATGCATTTGTTGTATATAACCCAAAATAGCAAACAGTTTTTCTGAAACCCTACTCACTGGTCAATAACAAGCTTAGTCGCCAAAGTGTTTCGTTGGTAGTTAACTCATGTCTGGTTAGTCAATTCTTATTGCAAGGCCAGTCAACACCTAAAAATTCATCTTAACATATAGTCTAATCATCTTTCTATCTACATACCAGTGTCTAATGAATAGTCAATATTAGTTTGATCTTTACCTAAAATCTAAAATCCAATATCAAATTTCTAAAATCTAAAACCAAAATAAAATATAGTATAGAAAACATAATTCCAAGTAATACAAACCCTCATATGTTTTTCTTTAATAATTAGTTACGGAAAATTTAAAGTCATGACATTATGGTTTGATCTTTTCGTACAATCTAAAATGCAAAATGTAAATTCTAAAATCTAAAGTCTAAAATAAAAAACTAATACAAAATCTTACTTGCATTAACTGTATATTGAACCCAGTCCTCCTTTGTATTTGTAATCCAAGTAATAATTTGAAAAAATATACAAGTGTAATCAGTCTTCAAACATTATCCCTATTTTTTTAAATATGTTTTTGACATGCGTATTAATCTAAAATCAAACCCTGGTCTACCTTAGTCAAAGGATAACAGCTTAACCACTGCACCACTATAACCATCTTTCTTAGTTTGGTTCGTTCTAAGCCTTAAAGTTAAATCGAGTTAAGGCCTCTAGTGCAAGATCAAATGTGCTTGCCACTGCAGCACAAAATGGTTAGCAAGTAACATTATACATTCAAAAAGGATTGTATTGGTTCGGTTTGGTTCAGTGTAATCACCATCTTGTTTTCTTAGCTACCCTCTTTAACTAATCAATTAAAGATCCACAAGGACTCGTCCACAGGGACCTGTCAACAAGGACCTGTCCACAAGGACTCGTCCATAAGGACCTGTCATCAATGACCTGTCAACAATAACCCATCCACAGGGATCCACTCCCCCACCCTCTTACAAAAGCTATGAGTGGGCATGCATAAAAAACAAAAAACAAGCATGTTAATTCATAGTGGCTATCCACCGCACACATGAACTTTATGTGGAACAACGTTTCATTCCATATTGACATTCAAACTCTCACATGTTGCAATTGGAAAGAGAGATTCTCTAAAAAATTACAATTTTCACCCCTAGTAGGGTAGGGTTTATTTTTGGGGTGGAAATATATTGTCCATTGGAAAGGGGGTGTCTGCCCGAGTTCAACAACACCTCATTTGTTAAAATCCAACCATGGGTTCGAGAGATATCGCACCTCCGCCATCTTGTGTGGAGGAATGTGGAGGTGGAGGGTGTAGAACCCCCACAAAACCACTACTTGTTCGGCTCGCCAGTTTTGTAGCTGCTTTGAGACGGACACCGAATGGGTGAGCTACACGTACCGTTGGGGAAGAAAGTTGGAAGGGAAGGGCGAGGAGATGGAAGGTAGCGGCTGTGGCCTATAGATAGGGACCAACCCCGGCATTTGCCTGGAAGGAAGATGGGAAACCATAGAAGACCATCTTCAAGGTTGCCGGCGGGGGGATTCGAACCTCCTCGCCTCCCGGAAGTGAGCCACTGCCATTAGTCATGCCGTAACGACCACGGCTAACTCACCCGGTGATAACACATAATTAAGAATGACACTTATTAGCGCGGCCTGTCAAATTGCATTATTTTGACAATTAACTTTATCACAGCTGTTATTTATCTCAAGGCAAAAATACTAACAATAATAGTAATAACAATTGTCGGCTTTATCTCGTTATAATCTTCATGATTATATTATTTAATGAGAGGATATGCCACACTGAACATGAATCAAATACTAGCCGTCACAAAAATCGGCATGAGGTTGGACATGACGTCATTATATTTATAACAAATCACTGATCTTATATTAGTGTAGTTCATGGGAATTCCAAGTAATGGGACTAACATTTGAAGCACTGTTATCACTATGGGACAGGATATCACTCCCGCATGCTCCCATTTTATTATCAAAGCAAACAGTATTATGTGGCACAGGATTTCACTCCTGCATACATCCACTCATTCGAGGATCAACACCTCAATCTGAACTACTTTTAAAAAGTGCATTGACATATAATTATCATTACTAGGCTTCATTTCAAAAATATCCAATAATATTTGAAGATTGTAAGATCCCAGATTTTTACTCCATCAAACTATTGTATATAACCATAATTCAACATATTTATCATAATTGACACCGTGGACGGCCAGCGTGGATGGGACAACTTACCGTTTATTCAGAGGTCCGCATCGCTTCCACAGCAAAATCACCTCCAGAAGACATGTCCCAACAGAAGAGCTCCAAAGGGGTGGAAGGAAGGTGGAGAAGGGGACAACGCACAGGCTATTCTACACCCCCCCCCCCCCAATAACTAATGGAACTGCTGCCGACGAAATAATGCCACAATAGTTGTTTAAAAATTTTAAAAGAAAATTTAATGTTAAAATTTAAAAAGAAAACACCTCCACCAGAAAACAGAACATGCATCAGGCAGCATAAATTTCAAAATAAAATAAAATCTCAGCTAGAATTCTCACTGTAGAAATAATAAATATTTAAGGCCGATATAAAAAAACAATTGCTTGAGGTAAGAGCATAAAAAGCTACAAACCAAAAAAAAACACTAAATAAGCACCAGACATATTCCCAAACTGGACCATGAGGGCCTTGGAGAATCAAAAAAAACTAGTGCAAAATTATTGCCATAAACAAGGTAACGAAAGAATAACGTAGGAGTACCAAGAAAACTCCAAAAAAAGGAAAACCAAAGGGAAATTTAAAACAAAAAAAGTTAACCAACATCACCATGACCCAAGAACGTGCCCTTCAAAACACGCCAGAAAAACAAAACCCACAATGCACTTCTGTTAACAAGTTACCATGGCGACCAAGAACAGTAGAAGGTACATCAGTACGTATTTATGTGAAACGCGTAATTTACATTTTTAAATTAAATCTTCTCCAGTGAGAAAACAGCTAGATATAAACAAACTCTAGACATTACGAACAAATAGTTTTAAAAGGCAACGGATCAGACTAAAAACCGACCGACTAATGAACCAATTTAGGCCTAGTGTTAATAGATTCGTCTGGCCAGTACCATAATATTATAAGAAGAAAATGCCTTAGCCAGATGCCAAATAATAAAATAAGAAGAAAAACAGTAGTGTTCCCCGGACAAATATAGTTTAACAAAAAATTTACATTTTCATAGGTGACATATCTATTCCAAGGCCAACCTTTCAGAACCAAAATAAACACTACTTAGACATCCTTAAAGGATTTATATCATCAAAAATAAACTAAAATAGCAGATGGCTGCCAGTCGCTGTCGAAGTGATGCACACCAAAGATCGCCTTTCCATATTAAGGCCGACGAAACTATTTACACGATTATCATAGATGATAGTTGCACACTAATACTTCATGTATCATTAAATACTGGGATATATTCCCATGTTAGAGTGGACGAGGGCAAAGCCCTCGCCCTGGCGAGATTCACAATAGGCGTAGTTCTTCTCCCAGCAATTAGTCACAACTTATCATTTACAAGATGGATGACAAAAAGCGAAGAAGGCCACCCAGCATGCACCAGGATTATTTAAATTGGACCAATTAAATTTAGCCACATATTACGACAATGTGAAAACCAAATAATATTCACACGACACCACTAAAATGTTTTGGCGGCATGGAGTTTATATAGGCTTTTGTTTCATGACGTAGAATATAATTGCCTTCAATTATGCCACGATTAGGAAGAGTTTTATAAGGCACAACCAACACACTCTAGTGGAGAAGAAGGAACCACGTGAAGAAACCCCGAAGTCCGACAGCAGCTGCCATCTCGTGTTCACAAACGGAACCAAGCGACCATGCGGTCGTTTCAAAATGTCATGAAGTCACATCCAAGGGTAGATACATGTTTGAAAACGTTGGGACGGGCTCTTGCACGTAACAGTCTCCCTCCCTTAAGCGTGAACACCGTTCACGAATATGCCTAGGCATAGGCAGTACTCCAACACCAGTCGATTCACCAAGCATGTTCCCAGAAGATAATGTTCACCAGTTAACTCCAATTGATGGACGAAACCGCATCGTTTTGGTTAGAAAGAGTGCAGGGTCAGATTATCAGTGAAGGGATAATTGATCACCTCGCAAACCACTTAGTTAACAGCTTCACTGTGTTCATAAGTCTTCAGAAACGCAGAACACCAGCACCAGCAGTGCTTTCATAGTCCGAGACACGTTAGGTAATTTTTTTTAACAAGTCCAATGTAGTTCGCTTTAAACGAAGTAGGTGGAAGCAATGTGCAAGATATTATGCGACGCGTGGCCAGCCATTTACAAAACAGAAGTTAATCTTATTTCAAAAAGGTTTACAGAAATTACTACTTCTTAACATATTTTACAAAAGAGAAACAAAGTTGAATTTAAATGAAGAAAATATTTCTGACCATGACCTAGATCCGTGCTTACAAAATTTCATTAACAAGTTTACCTTTTTACAGACTAGAAGTACCTTTCAAGATTACATGAGTTAAACGACTATACATTTAGAAGGAACTACGGTAGAGGAATGACCACTTAAATTCCCAAGGAATCATGTATATAAGATATCATGAGTTAGGTCTCCCACCGAGTCCAACTTACATGCTAGCATCTTTTATGAAAACATCAAAATTAGTTTCAATTTTGCAATTTATCATAAAATGGGAATTACCCAACGGTTACAGTTTGTATCCCAGCAATGTTTTAATATCCAGTTCAAAATTCCAGAAGGAACAGATGCCTGAAGGCTACAATGAAGGTTAGGGATACTCTACATTATACAAAATCAGTTTACAAAATTTATGGTAGCATTTCCTCATTAGAAACCTCTCCACCTCGTTTAATGTGCGACAGATGCATTCTGGAAATTTTGTTTAGTTGGCCTTAAGGTTTCGAAAAGGAAAATTAATTAATCTGACATGTATGCCTCTACATTGTTGGTTCGTGACCGCACGCATTGCTTGGCACGGGGACAATGAGGAATACAAACGCAGTTACAGTAACGACAAAAACGAAGAGGAAATGACAGCGCAGAAAACAAAACACCAACACACTAACACAAGGAACGAAATTGAGGTTCGACACCAGATGAGAATACAGTCGAAATCCGCCTGGGTGAGAAAAATCAAACATAAAAAGAACTAAGTTCAACAGTACACGAAGTACAAATGAGGTTTCCTCGTTCAGGTTTAAGACACGAACACGTACAACCAAAGGATGCCTAACATGGCCCGGAAATACGGTTAGATGAGAAACAAGCCGCTCTTGTCGAAATACGAGGCTAACAGGGAACACTAACGTACCATTTCAAACGATTTAATCAGAAAAAAAATAGAATTACCAGTCAAAATCAGAAAATTTTACTTAAGTTATGGTGGCTGATGACCGTGATTGCCATAGCATGAACTAAACAGTAGGTCTATGTCATTTACAGTTAGCATGAGGCAACTGATGACCCAGATTTCCAGCAACAACAGATTACTGGCTTTAAATGCAAAACAAGCTGACTTTCAGGAGCTGGTGACCATAATTTTCAACAGAAATTTAACCCCGGTAAATTTAGAAGACCCTATATATATTAATTAAGCAGGAAAGCACATTACATTATGGCTGTTCACGAACTGAGACCTCATATTCACAACAACGTATTCATCGCACACATACTCAAATAACAGCGATACATATTTTTTTTTACCACCCACAAAAATAATTCCCATTAATACTCAAATATGCAAGTTATGTAGTCGTAGAGATATCATAACACAAACAAATACAATTAAAACACAATACCCTTACAATTACATTAAGTTACATGACACATACTTGCATATCATCGAACAGACCAGTCCCATACCAAGCCAGTTCGGATCGTGCAAGTCCTATTTACAACCTGCCCAGGGATCAAACCAAGAAAGAATCCCATACTTCTAATCCTAGCTAACCCCAGACAGCAGATATCTCCACGTAAAACAGACCTACATATTATACTTAGTTCAACATTACAAGGAAAGCAACTAATAAAAATACGATCCTAGGCTTACTTTTGCAAACACAACAATGCCTGAATTACCCCACCCTACAAATCTAAATCAAAATCTAACGTTAACACATACATCCAGACACGATTTTCACACGATACACACTTATCCCAGAACGATTGCAGTATAATGTAAGTTTATGAACCAAAAATTACAAATCGCACACTGCGATAAAAACACTTCAAAACAAATACTTACCTTGAATGAGTTTGGGAAGAATTCCTAGCCAAATAATAGTGACATGCACGTTAAATGTGCCTTCTGGCACCACAATAGGGACATAGGGCGGGAAGATTTCATAGGTTAGCCCTTTTAATCGGACTACACTTCGCCACAACCCCATTAGGCGTGATAGTAGCATAATAAAAATATCACGAGAACAGCATCTCACAACAGAATTCCATGCAAAGAAACATACAGGAACACAACAGTCTTCTTAAACACCAACACTGCCTCGACACCTGAAATTTCGACAAAAAAACCAAACAAAAACCATGCACAACGAAGCCCAGGACTGCAGAAGTCATCGCTTGCTTGGCTCGAGAACAGGAAGCTAAATTACAATAAATTGCTACAAACCAAATGGCGAACAGCTTCAGACAGGGCTCTTCGATGTCTTCACACGTAGCATTTAGGCTATCAGAATATTAACAAATCCCCATTTCCCATGCCAAGAACACATGCCAGCCACTTACCAACTTCTTTTTCAGAGGGGATGTTGTATTACAAACAGGATAAAATACAGCAGCAAACACCTCGCTTGGAACAGGTCACTTACATAACAGCACATGGATATTCAGAGGCAAACATGAAATTAAACAAATGACAAGGATTAGCTTTACATAACATCAAGTGCACTGGCATGATAAGATCCCATCAACAACCGCCCCATCAGCATCAGAAGGGTCCATAAAACGAGCCTGCGGGTATTGAGGAGGGGATAGTTACGGATGCGAACTCAACCACGCTCTGCTACCAAAATGACACCGTGGACGGCCAGCGTGGATGGGCCAACTTACCGTTTATTCAGAGGTCCGCATCGCTTCCACAGCAAAATCACCTCCAGAAGACATGTCCCAACTGAAGAGCTCCAAAGGGGTGGAAGGAAGGTGGAGAAGGGGACAACGCACAGGCTATTCTACAGACACCCCCCAATAACTAATGGAACTGCTGCCGACGAAATAATGCCACAATAGTTGCTTGAAAATTTTAAAAGAAAATTTAATGTTAAAATTTAAAAAGAAAACACCTCCACCAGAAAACAGAACATGCATCAGGCAGCATAAATTTCAAAATAAAATAAAATCTCAGCTAGAATTCTCACTGTAGAAATAATAAATATTTAAGGCCGATATAAAAAAAACAAATACTTGAGGTAAGAGCATAAAAAGCTACAAACCAAAAAAAAACACTAAATAAGCACCAGACATATTCCCAAACTGGACCATGAGGGCCTTGGAGAATCAAAAAAAAACTAGTGAAAAATTATTACCATAAACAAGGTAACGAAAGAATAACGTAGGAGTACCAAGAAAACTCCAAAAAAGGAAAACCAAAGGAAAATTTAAAACAAAAAAAAGTTAACCAACATCACCATGACCCAAGAACGTGCCCTTCAAAACACGCCAGAAAAACAAAAACCACAATGCACTTCTGTCAACAAGTTACCATGGCGACCAAGAACAGTAGAAGGTACATCAGTACGTATTTATGTGAAACGCGTAATTTACATTTTTAAATTAAATCTTCTCCATTGAAAAAACAGCTAGATATAAACAAACTCTAGACATTACGAGATCAAATAGTTTTTAAAGGCAACGGATCAGACTAAAAACCGACCGACTAATGAACCAATTTAGGCCTAGTGTTAATAGATTCGTCTGGCCAGTACCATAATATTATAAGAAGAAAATGCCTTAGCCAGATGCCAAATAATAAAATAAGAAGAAAAACAGTAGTGTTCCCTGGACAAATATAGTTTAACAAAAAATTTACATTTTCATAGGTGACATATCTATTCCAAGGTCAACCTTTCAGAACCAAAATAAACACTACTTAGACATCCTTAAAGGATTTATATCATCAAAAATAAACTAAAATAGCAGATGGCTGCCAGTCGCTGTCGAAGAGATGCACACCAAAGATCGCCTTTCCATATTAAGGCCGACGAAACTATTTACACGATTATCATAGATGATAGTTGCACACTAATACTTCATGTATCATTAAATACTGGGATATATTCCCAAGTTAGCGTGGACGAGGGCTAAGCCCTCGCCCTGGCGAGATTCACAATAGGCGCAGTTCTTCTCCCAGCAATTAGTCACAACTTATCATTTACAAGATGGATGACAAAAAGCGAAGAAGGCCACCCAGCATGCACCAGGATTATTTAAATTGGACCAATTAAATTTAGCCACATATTACGACAATGTGAAAACCAAATAATATTCACACGACACCACTAAAATGTTTTGGCGGCATGGAGTTTATATAGGCTTTTGTTTCATGACGTAGAATATAATTGCCTTCAATTATGCCACGATTAGGAAGAGTTTTATAAGGCACAACCAACACACTCTAGTGGAGAAGAAGGAACCACGTGAAGAAACCCCGAAGTCCGACAGCAGCTGCCATCTCGTGTTCACAAACGGAACCAAGCGACCATGCGGTCGTTTCAAAATGTCATGAAGTCACATCCAAGGGTAGATACATGTTTGAAAACGTTGGGACGGGCTCTTGCACGTAACAATAATCATTTATTCTTATTATCCTCATGAAATATTACTTTCATTGTTGTTTATCAAAATTCAGTGTCCTTCTAATACGAATTTGTAGAGATTTTTATTATTATTATAATCATTAGAAAATATTTTCTGGTATTCAGTAAAATAATGCAAATGCATCTCATGCGTCATAATTCTACTGCATTTTATATAAATGGGGTAGAACATCCCATATTATTTATTATAATTACGAGTGAAAAATGTTGAGGATCCACCTCACCTACAAGTGGGTAGATTATTAGATTGGGAATAACCTAACCCCAAGGGAAGGTGATAAAGAAAAGTAAGTGGGTTTCGGACTGGAGAAAAAGGATGGAGAAATAGGAAGAGAGTCCAAAAGAAGATATAAGTTTAACTTTAAATATACTTAAAGGCAGCTGCCACTGCTAATCCGCTCTCCGATACCTAAAGTGGGTAAGGATCTGGGCGAAGGTAACGGGAAACGCAGCTCGAACTTGGGCTGTTCTCGAATAAGCTGCTTTAGTGTATTCCCTCTCAAGCATACATATGCCTACTATGGGGAAGGGTGATGGTCTGGCAAGACAAAGAGTAACGGATTTATTGTGTATCTGTTCAAAGGAGTTTGTTTCTAAACAATTAATTTGAAGAATGCTAATAATTTAAATCAGCTTCGAGATTTTTAGTTTTTCAAATTTTAGAATTTCTAAAGAGCGGTCAAATGCTTCCAAGAAGGATGGGGATAAAGCAATTACTCCTTTGGGAATAATTTTGGTAAGTATACCAATAGTTGCATTTAGAAATGGCTAAGCTTTTACCCAGCAGGGCGCCGACTAAAAGTTTAGACAATCAGAAACACTTATATTTTGAAAAACCAACCATAAGTGTTGGAGAGAATCTCCACAAGCAGGAAGCTGGCATAGCGAGCAATGCTTGCCTTACTGGCCAGTTAGAATTAGTTATTAAAGCTAAGAGAGACTTTACCAAGTTATCAACTAAGAGTTCTTGCTCAAATGCAACAAGTGGTGAAAGCCCTATCAATAGATTTATTTGCATTAAGTGGGACGAGTCAAAGAAGACAGGATCTTGCCTAACCGTTATGTTAGAGAAATGATAAAGCCAAAAAGAAATCTTGAATTTATTTAACAATGTTGGGTAGTAGTTTTGTAACAAATACATAATTTTGATTTCTATAAACAATTGAAGTGGCAGACCTCCGAAAACATCTAAAGCTTGCGCCAGGCAATTAACAATTCTTTTGGTTTCAAACCTTTTATATGTTTTAAAATCTTCGTAAGATTTTGAAATGACGAAGATGAATAAATGAAAAATTTAAAGATAACTAATGTAATTAAAGTTAGACAATAAATCAAGTACAAGGTGTGTACTTAAAGAATTTCTAGGTAAATATCTTAGAAAGAGTAACAACCTTGAAAGTAACAACAACAAAAAGCAGGAAGAATAAAATAGAAGTTTCTATAACATCTTGTATTGATACAGAAATACTTGCTAGATTATACATAGGAGATTATGCAAATAGGGCAGGTCACTTATTGTTAAACCTGAAGAGAAAAATCGAAAGGTAGTTTCTAGAATTCCTATGTTTAAGTATTGAACACGAGAAAATGGGGCAAGTATCCCTTTCGTGAAACCTAGAGATAACTCACTTATTAGTTGAAAGAATTGTATTCCCTAATTAGAAGGGAGAAACAATATAATTTAAGGCGTGTACTGGACACGAAGTTTTACAGACATTAATTCGTTGTACATAAAGCAAGAGAGGGGGGACACTTATTGAGAGTGATACCTCATTGAAAAAAGACCTAATGTAACAATTTTATTATTTTGGTTTGTTAGTAAAGGGTTTGGGAAAGATCAAATGGGATTGTGGAAAAGTGTTCATGGCCGTATTTATTGTATTCGGACGAACGCGACGCGGATGAAAGGTTGAACAAGCACTGTTTTCACTATAGTCTGTTGATATATATGAAAAGTTCACTGCAGTAGCACAAAAAGTTTATGGCAAAGAAAGTTATTGCAATGGTGGAAAATAACTAGTTACACTAGATTTGCGAGAGTCTATTGCTTGAGAAAGTTGTAGATTATAGTTGAATGCGCCAGAGAATATCCCAACGGAGGAAGAAAAATTAGATATTGATTTGTAGTTCATAAGGAAGATTCTTGAGTTTGAAAAAGTATTCCCATATGTGAGTGGAAAATACATGATAGTATAACTGGTGGATAGAGTGCAGATTCTGGAAGGTTCCAGAGCAATCATGACTGAAGAATAGGGCAAAAGTTAGTCCAGCGGTGGAACGAGCTAAGTATTTTATAGACAGTGGGTGATTTAATGGTATCCCACGTTGTGAGAAAATCTCTCATTTAATAAGCATAAGAAATGCTGTTTCCTGTTAAGATTGGCTTAGATAGACAAAGGCCCAACATAGAAAATCCCGCGAAGGATGATTATTGCTCCAAGTATAGAAATCTCACACTGCCTATAAAATGATCATTAAAAAGCATGTAGCTATTTAAAATCAATTAAAATAAGTTGAAGAACGTAGTAGTACTTAGCTTTGCCTCATGGCGAAGGCGATGTTCCCTTTGACGGTTGATACTAAAATTCTAACATGGCGTAGAATTTAAAAGTTTGCCTCTCGAGTTGAGGAGGCGAGCTTTAGTTAAGCTTTAACTGACTGGGTCGACTTCCGACGTACAAGTGAGGGCTGCTAGACGCAGAGAAAGTACACTGGCCTAGACGGCATGTTCAACAAGAAGTTGAGTGCACTGAGAGGGTGAGCGGTTGCTCACGACGCGGAGACAAGTCAAGACGAAGTGTAGAAATGAAGTGACCGAGCGAGCGGGCTGTGCGCGCGGAGAAGAGAGCAGTAGGAGGAGGGGTGAAGAGGGGGAAGCGGGCGAGTAGGGGAGGAAACAAAGAGGTTGTACATAAACATGAAAAAAAAAAACTTGACAAAAACAAAATTCTTCTTGGAGCGGTGTCTTCATGGAGTAGTTGGTTGGTGAAGAACACGACGCTCTGCGGATTAATATAGAAGTCTTCATGGTTTGAAGCAATGGAAGTTCGGAAGGCAGCGATGGGACGCTGTCTGGCTGGTTCAGCGGAATATGTGTTTCTGTAAAAAACTGACAGAAAAAATGAACAAATGCACGGGGCAAACGGGAGGTAACAGTTCGATGTTGGTGTGTGCGGGAAAGAAATTTAAATAAATGGACTGATATAAAGTAATGAAGAACAGCAAAAGCTAATTCTTTCTTTCCGTGTATTTGCAAAATGAATGATGAAGATCAGATGGGTAGATAGGGTTACAAACGAAGAGGTATTAAGACGAGAGGGAGAGGAGAGATGTTTCTGGCGACTGCTAATGAAGAGAAGAGATAGGTTGGTAGAACACATACTAAGACACCCAGGAATAACAAGCTTAGTTATGGAAGGAAGGGTCGAGGTCAAGAACTGTAGGGGTAGACCAAGGTTAGAATATGTTAAACAGATTGCCTCGGATGTAGGGTGTCGGAGCTATGTAGAGATGAAACGATTAGCTCAGGACAGGGAGACATGGAGAGCTGCATCAAACCAGTCAAAAGACTGAAGACTCAAACAACAACATTTGCAAAAATACACCAACAAGTCTAAGCGACTAAAAGAAATATACGCCTAGCCTATATGCAGCCAACTATAATAACAACGAAGATTATTAACTACTAGCAGGTACCCGCGGCTTCGCTCGCAATCAAGACAATGGGGACGATGCATTAATTGGTCTATTCTATTACAGCAATCGCGGCTACAGATGGGTCAATTCTAATTCTGAAAATTCTGATACATACAGTACAGTATATTGATATGAGCCGAAAAGTGGGATTTTTTTAGAGTTGTCAAAATCTGCAGGGTACGATGTTACATTATATGAACACATTTTAAAATTACGTTTTTGGTTTTGCCATCTTCTGCTGAGACATAACGATTTTGTTGTCCGGATACTCGCGAGCACGCCACATACAGTTGCCCATGAAAAAAAAAAAAAAAAAAAGGTTTTGTCTAAATGTACACCTGCTGCTGTTAAGTGTGTGTCATTGCGCTTTGTTAATAGAAATTGCGAATATAGTTTGAAGAGGGAACTGCACTCTTGCACACTGGAATGGCAAATCTATCGGAATATGGGGAATTAAAAGTATTTTTCCTTAAGCTATTCTGGGTGTAATTTTGCCACACTTTTGATGATTTGAACATCAACATGTCGCTATTAATAGACCTATAGTAAAATATATCTCACCTTGGCCGCTGATGTACTCGCACATTATGCAGTCTCTTCCAGTGTTACGTCCCAGGGATTGAAATTCTCCAAAAACCCTTTTGCCTCACATGCCTCTCTAAATAATTAAAATTCCTCATTGTTGTTGTTGTTGTTGTTGTTGTTGTTGTTGTTGTTGTTGTTGTTGCTTGATTCTTCAGTTTTTTTTACTGGTTTGATGCAGCCCACCTGAGCTAATCGTTTCATCTCTACACAGCAACCACACCCTACATCCGAGGCAATCTGTTTAACCCTGGTCTATGCCTACAGTCCTTTTCCTCGACCCTCCCTTCCATAACTAAGCTTGCTATTCCTGGGTTTCTTATTTATGTGTCCTACCAACCTATATCTTTCCTTCATTAGCAGTCGCCAGAAACAACTCTCCTCTCCCACTCGTCTTAATACCTCTTCATTTGTTACCCTATCTGCCCATCTGATCTTCATCATTCTCCTGAAACACCACATTTCAATCGCTTCAATTCTCCTCTTTTCTGCTGCACCATTAGTCCAAGTTTGACTTCCTTATAATGTCACGTTCCAGACAAAACCTTTCAAAAATGACTTCCTAATACCTAAATGTATATTCGATGTCAACAGATTCCTTTTCTGTAGAAATACTTTCCTTGCCTGAGCCAACCTGCTTTTTATATCCTCTTTGCTTCGTCCATCACTGTATATTTTGCTTCCTAAGTAACAGAAGTGTCCTACTTCCTGTAGCGTTTCACCAGCCAATTTGAGGTCCATAGAGGTTTCTGATTTATTTCGGCTGCATTCCAATAATTTTGTTTTACATTTATTGATGTTCATCATGAATTCATTCCTCAAGACGGAGTCCATACCATTCAAAAACTCGTTCAAATCCTCTGGCGTATCGGCCAAGACGACGATGTCATCAGCAAATCTCAAAGATGAAATTATTTATCCTTGAATCTTCGCTCCCCCTTTAAATTTTTCTCCAATTTCCTGATTATTGTGGTATTAGAGATCTTTGAAATGCGTTGTCCTCGCACATGGTGTAGATGCATTGTCAAAGGATAACATTCCATGTTACGAACATGGGCCGCATAACCTGCAACGAAAGCCTATTCTGGACAGCAGTTCCTTGAATTCAGATTTGCCAACATTTTATTGTATCTTTCCATGTGGTATATCTCTGTACCTCAACATACAGAAGAGTGCTTTAAAAATCATGTCTTGTGTACATTTTGGAAAAGGTAACACCACATTTGAAACGCTTCAATTCTCCTCTTTTCTGCTGCACCATTAGTCCAAGTTTGACTTCCTTATAATGTCACGTTCCAGACAAAACCTTTCAAAAATTACTTCCTAATACCTAAATGTATATTCGATGTCAACAGATTCCTTTTCTGTAGAAATGCTTTCCTTGCCTGAGCCAACCTGCTTTTTATATCCTCTTTGCTTCGTCCATCACTGGATATTTTGCTTCCTAAGTAACAGAAGTATCCTACTTCCTGTAGCGTTTCACCAGCCAATTTGAGGTCCATAGAGGTTTCTGATTTATTTCGGCTGCATTCCAATAATTTTGTTTTACATTTATTGATTTTCATCATGAATTCATTCCTCGAGACGGAGTCCATACCATTCAAAAACTCGTTCAAATCCTCTGGCGTATCGGCCAAGACGACGATGTCATCAGCAAATCTCAAAGATGAAATTATTTATCCTTGAATCTTCGCTCCCCCTTTAAATTTTTCTCCTATTACCTGATTATTGTGGTAATAGAGATCTTTGAAATGCGTTGTCCTCGCACATGGTGTAGATGCATTGTCAAAGGATAACATTCCATGTTACGAACATGGGCCGCATAACCTGCACCGAAAGCCTATTCTGGACAGCAGTTCCTTGAATTCAGATTTGCCAACATTTTATTGTATCTTTCCATGTGGTATATCTCTGTACCTCAACATACAGAAGAGTGCTTTAAAAATCATGTCTTGTGTACATTTTGGAAAAGGTGGTGAGTGTTGTTTTTGCCAGAGTGGATACTCGCACGTAGAAATTCTTTTCAGTAAATAGACTGGTTCACAATTTTGTAAGTGCACATTGAGGTATGTGACGGCGAGATGCCTTAAGTGTTACGGAAACGGCAATAGCCGCCACAGAGCTTCGTTGCTACTGAAATAACGACCAGACTGATATTTGTACTTAACTATACGGGATTTGTAAGCCCAGTGTTTATGAAATTGAAAGCAGGTATATCGCTAACTTTATCGAATAGCCGCTAGTGTAGTGTTTAAAATTTAAAAGTGGTATTAGAAGGCGCTATCCCTAATTTTTTTACCCCTGGCACTACAGGCCACGAAGGGCCTAGGCCTGTCATGCGACCGCTTCCCAGCCATTTGGCCTGCAGATATTGTGGTGACGCGTGGTCAGTGCATCGTGTTCGCTTGGCCGTTTATCTTGTTCTTCGTGACCGGGGCGCTGCCTCTCCAGACAGCTACTCAATTGTCCTCACGAAGCTGAGTGCACGCCCTCACGCCAGTGTCTAAAATCTCTGACGGGGCCGGGAATCGAACCCGGGGCCTCCGGATGGGAGGCAGGCACGCTACCCTGTTCTTGTGTTTATATATCTCTTGAAAAAGATAATAAATGGATTGGCACTGCCTCCTACAGGGATATATAGAAAATCGGATGTCATACCTTGAGGTTCAGTTGCCATGGAAACGGAATTGCCATTAGTTCATCAGTTTACCAGAGTGAAGATAGTTTTCTGCGAATATCTTTGAAACTGTTGGTTTTAGGGCCTTAAAATGTGGTTTTCGGTGTCCCGTAGGGACCTACCGAGTATTGTTTCTCGCTTCGAGGGGCGTAAAATGAGCTTTGTCCGGTCCATATGCGACAACTTCGATATTTTGTCCCGGCTGAGTATTTTTGGTGACTTTTCAGTTATGTTGCCCGTTCGACGGGAACAATGATTTATTTCCGGATGAAAGGCAGCCTATATGTTATCCTAGGGTATAAGCTGTCTCCATTTCAAATTTCATCCAAATACGTCCAGCCGTTTTAGTGTCAAGAGGTAACAAACTAACACACACATGGACACACAGATTTTCACAATTATAATATACTAGCAGGTACCCGCGGCTTCGCTCGCGATGAAGACAATGGGGACGATGCATTATTCTGAAAATTGGTCTATTCTATCACATCAATCGCGGCTACAGGTGGGTCCATTCTAATTCTCAAAAATCTAATACATTCAGTGTATTGATATGAGCATCAAAGTGGGACTTTCATAGAGTTGAGAAAGTCCACAGGGTATGATGTTACCTTATGTGAACACATTTGAAAATTACGTTTTTGGTTTTGCCATCTTCTGCTGAGACATAACAATTTTGTTGTCCGGATATTCGTGAGCAGGCCACATACAGTTGTTCATGGGAAAAAATGGTTTTGTCTAAATGTACACCTGCTGCTCTTAAGTGTTTGTCATTGCGCTTTGTTAATAGAAATTGCGAATATTGTTTGAAAAGAGAACTGCACTCTTGCACACTGGAATGGCAAATCTATCGGAATATGGGGAATTAAAAGTATTTTTCCTTAAGCTATTCACGGTGTAATTTTGGCACACTTATTGATGGTTTGAACGTCAACATGTCGCTATTAATACACCCATAGTAAAATATCTCTCACCTTGGCCGCTGGAGTACATTATGCAGTCTCTTCCAATGTTACATCCCTGGGATTGAAATTCTCCACATGCCTCTCTGGGTAATTAAAATTCCTGATTGTTGTTGTTTGAGTCTTTAGTCTTTTGACTGGTTTGATACAGACCTCCATGCCTCCCTCTCCTGAGCTAATCGTTTCATCTCTACATAGCTACCTCACCCTACATCCGAGGCAATCTGTTTAACCTTGGTCTACCCCTACAGTTCTTGGGCTCGACCCTCCCATCCATAACTAAGCTTGCTATTCCTGGGTGTCTTAATATTTGTCCTACCAACCTGTCTCTTCTCTGCATAAGCAATCGCCAGAAACATCGCTCCTCTCCCACTCGTCTTAATACCGCTTCATTTGTTACCCTATCTACCCATCTATCTTCATCATTCTCCTGTAACACCGCGTTTCAAACGCTTCAATTCTCCTCTTTTCTGCTGCACCAATAGTCCAAGTTTCACTTCCTTATAATGTCACGCTACAGACAAACCTTTCAAAAATGACTTCCGAATACCTAAATCTACAATATATTCTATGTCAACCGATTCCCTTTCTGTAGAAATGCTGTCCTTGCCTGAGCCAACCTACTTTTGATATCCTCTTTGCTTCGTCCTTCACTGGTTATTTTGCTTCCTAAGAACAGAAGTCACCTACTGCCCGTATCGTTTCACCTGCCAATTTGATGTCCATAGAGGTTTTTGATCTTTTTCGGCTGCATTCAAATATTTTTGTTTTACATTTATTGATCTTCATCATGAATTCTTTCCTCAAGACGGATTCCATACCATTCAAAAACTCATTCAAATCCTCTGGCGTATCGGCCAAGATGACTATGTCATCATCAAATCTCAGAGTCGAAGTGATTTCTCCTTGAATCTTCTCTCCCACTATAAATTTTCTCCAATTTCCTGATTACTGTGTTTTAGAGATCTTTGAAATGCGTTGCCCTCGCACATTGTGTAGATGCATTGTCAAAGGAAAACATTCTATGTTACGAACATGGGATGCATAACCTGTACCGAAAGCTTCTGCAGATTTAACACAAGGCCTATTCTGAACAGCAGTTCCTTAAACTCAGATTTGCCAACATTTTATTGTATCTTTCCATGTGGTATATCTCTGTACCTCAACATACAGAAGAGTGCTTTCAAAATCACGTCTTGTGTAAATTTTGCTAAAGGTAGTGAGTGTGGTTCACAATTTTATAAGTGCACATTGACTATGTGACGGCGGGATGCCTTTAGTGTTACGGAAACGGCAATAGCCGCCACATAGCTTCATTGCTACTGACATAACGACCAGACTGATATTTGTACTTAAATATACGGGATTTGTGAGCCCAGTGTTTATGAAATTGAACGTTGCTTGATCGCTACCTTTATTTAGTAGCCGCTACTGTAGTGTTTAAAAATTAAAGGTGGTATTAGAAGGCGCTTCCTCTAATTTTTTTACCCCGCACTACAGCCCATGAAGGGCCTAAGCCTATAATGCGACCGCTTCCCAGTCATTTGGCCTGCATATATTGTGGTGACGCGTGGTCAGTGCATCGTGTCCCTCGGCCGTTAATGTTGTTCTTCGTGACCGGGGCGCTGCCTCACTATCAGACAGCTACTCAATTGTCCTCACGAATCTGAATGCACTCCGTTGCAAACCTCACGTCAGTGTAAAAAATCTCTGACGGAGCCGGGAATCGAACCCAGGGCCTCCGGTGAGAGGCAGGCGCGCTACCCTGTTCTTATTGTGTTTATATATATCTTGAAAAAGATAACAAATGGATTGGCATTGCCTCCTACAGGGATATATAGAAAATCGGATGTCATACCTTGAGGTAGTGTTGCCATGGAAACGGACTTGCCATTAGTTCAGTTTATCAGAGTGAAGATAGTTTTCTGCGAATATCTTTGAAACTATTGGTTTTAGGGCCTTAAAATGTGGTTTTCGGTGTCCCGTAGGGACCTACCGAGTATTGTTTCTCGAATCGAGGGGCGTAAAATGAGCTTTGTCCGGTCTATATGCGACAACTTCGATATTTTGTCCCAGTTGAGTATTTTTAGTGACTTTTCAGTTATGTTGCTCGTTCCACGGGAACAATGATTTATTTCTGGGTGAAAGGCAGCCTATATGTTATCCCAGGGTATAAGCTGTCTCCATTTCAAATTTCATCCAAATCCGTCCAGCCGTTTTAGTGTCAAGAGGTAACAAACTAACACACACACAGACTTTCACATTTATAATATATATAGGGATATAGGGATATAGGGATTAGGAAAGTGAATCGGTTTAGCGGAAATTATGGAAATTCATGACCCAAGAATAAGATCTACATAAGTCGGAAGGCTTCTACCTTAGATGTTCTGTGGCGGTTGGTCATCCCTCGGTGTGGATCGAACCCTGGCATCACGGAACCGTGATGACTGCTCGCTAGGAAATGGACATATCCCTGCATTCGCATCACTCTTCGTCCTCGTCCACAGAAATATGCCTCTGACGGCATCGCTCCGGGTCCCCATCCGGCAATCCTGGTATCGTTCCCCTCACATAGCGCCGCTCTAGCTGCTCGTCATGTTTGAACAGTGGGGCAGTGACGTCACCATCTTATGGGGTAGTTTTAAACTATTCCACAAATACACACTCATCATTCTGACAATGGAGCCCACAGTTTCTGGAATGTTCACTTATATTGACTGTCACAAATATGATCGGGTCGATCTTACAGGGCTAGATGTTAATAATAATATTCTCTGGCTAGAATGTCTCAACTAAGCCTGATCTAGTTCTGACACTAAATTTCCAAGATATAACATAGGCTATCAGGGTCGCTCACTACAACTCTGTATTCAGTTATGGGGCTACTTCGACTTGGACACAATTCCAGTTTATAAAATAGTGCGCACTGGGTAGAAGTTCACACACAGTAAAATTGTCAGTCACTTGCGTGAAGCAAGACCACACTCACATACCTGTAATTCCTGCAGTATTCTCATAACGATGAATTTTCACTATTACCATGATAATAATAATAAGTCTCGTGGAACACAATTACACTTTACTTTTCACTCACTGGTGCGAAAATAAGAGTATGTCCTCCTGACACAACATCGGAGTGACATGGAGACGTTGTTGTGAATGCCTAGCCTCGCGGAGTAATTGCACAGTATTACAGCGTAGCGTAACAGCGTAGCGACGAGTGAACACAATCGACCAGCTTATCCGCACAGACAGATGAAAGCAGACAGGTAACCTGGCCTCCAAAGAGCCGGTTTATATACAGCCACTAGCTCACATATCGATGGCTGTAGTTGCATTACGTAATGCGATATCTCCTCTTCTATTGGTCCTCACCGTAGAATACTCTGGAAGGTTATTGATATCAATAGAAACTTCGTGAATTAACGGAAGAATTATTCCAAATTTAATTCTGAAGTGCTGGTGTCTTCCTCTTCTTTATCCAAATGCAAACAAACATATTGAGTTCCGACATTTTCTGGCTGCACTCAGAACACGCGCCTCTTTCAAATCACGGCGAGTCAACAGCTTACCTCAGCCTTGATGACGTCTCAGCGCGCTCAATTCAAATCACGCCCTCATCCATTCCATTGTATAAGGGCACACTAGATAGATCTATATAGATTATCATTGGCATGAGTCTTAAATTTTAAGAAAAGTAGGCCCTTTATTTCGTCACTCTTGTTTGAAAATGCATAATTATGCAAATACAAATTTTGAGGGTTTATTGGATTGTTTGCATATTCTGAACATAACGGCATATTTTAGCATAGGCTATAAGTTGAAATTAAGTATAGACTAGTTTAAAACATCTTGAACAAACGCCTGCGCGTTGGACATCCCTTGTAAGCAACAATAACTAATATTGTACGCAAGCATGCTGCCAGGTTATTTCAACAAGGGAATCGGGTGGGACATTCCTATCCCTATCTGGGCAGTATCGCGTGTAAGCATTTTTCTGAGAAACAGATAACGAGATGACAATACTCGTACTTTACGTAATACTGCCTGGCTATTTGAAGAAGGGAATGGAGTGGGACATTCCTTTCACCATCTCGACAGCCAGTAGTTCGGGGATAGTTTTGTGAGGAGTTTCGTCAGTTAATGCGTTACTTCATTCATAGTCTGCATATCCTTAGCTCAAAATACCCAAAAGAGAAGAGCAGCAAAAAAGTATTTATTAAAACAGTGGGTGTCAGGTAAAAGTGATTACAGTATTCAACTTATGGCTACGGACCAGACATTTATGCACTGTTCACGCTTAAAATAGACGTAATTTGTCTCTTGAAAACATCCAAAACCTTGCAATTATCTATTGTGACGTTTCTTTCTGCAGTGAATGATACTGTTGCAGGTATTTCTACCGAGGACACCGGTCTCATTAGCGAGGGATTAACTACGTGAGAAAGTGAAAGGGTGAGTGTCCTCCATAAGGGAGTAAACACGAAGAAAGACAGCTAATTGTTTCTATTTGCTTATTGTGTGGTGTAACTTTCTGACCTGCAATAAAACTAATATCTCTTTAAATGACCACTTGTGTTGTGCCTTACCTACTTTGATCCAATTAACAAACTTGCTACTAGGGGTAGCACGTATCAATACATGTATAAAGTGAGTGAATAAGGTTGGCTTATTGTTAAGTGCATACTTTTCAATTTTTGAATGCATATTTTCTACATTTTAGTGCATAATTGCATGCATATTTTAATCGTTTTCAGTGCATAAATGTTCGGTCCCTAGTGATCACATACAGCTGGGGATGGTGACAGGCCGATTGTCCAGGCGACCGCTAACTTGGGTTCAATGAAGGAATGGTCAGGGAAGGAAGTCGGTCGTGGACCAGTGGAAAGAAACCATCCCGGGAGTGAAAAGGGGGAAATCACGGAAAACCATTTTCAGGACGGCTGACGTGGGGTTTGAACTCATGATCTCCCGATACCAGCGAGGCACGAGGTAGCGCGGTAAGGCGTTGGCGCACTCGGTTATCGCCGCCGAGGTAGATATCTTTCTTAAACATAAACATCCAATAGCAAGAAAACTTTTAAACATGAGGATGCCGTATTATAACTGAATCTTGAATTATTCTTTAGTCTTGGTAGATGATAATAGGTCAATATGGATACTTTAAAACAGCCAGTAAAAAAGCATCGAAAACCGGATAGTAGATATGTGATGATATGTTCGTGATAGCATGAACAACGTGTCATTTCAGCCCTGTGTACTTGGCTGTGTGTAAATAAGTAGGAAAATAAATAAGTAAACAAGTAGATAAATAAATAAAAAAATAAATGCACATGTAGTAAATGAGTAGCCCACCAGGACACTTCTTTCTTTTGTAGTGCCCTAAGATGCTAAAATACAGTGAGAGGAATAAAGATAAGTCGCCTACATTTAAAAGTTACGCAATAATAATACTGTAAGTGAATCACTGGGTAAGTCAAAAAGTACAATTTATCTGCAATGCTTAGCCTAATGTGTTTTCTTTCATTCTAGAAATAAATAAATAAATACATTAAAAATAAATGGTATGTCGCCTCCGTAACGTAGCGGTCAGCATGGTTAGCTGCCGCCCCGGAGGTCCTGGGTTCGATTCCCGGCTCTGCCACGAAATTTGAAAAAGTGGTATGAGGACTGGAACGGGGTCTACTCAGCCTCGGGTGCTCCAAATGAGTAGAGGGGGTTCGATTTCCACCTCAGCCATCCTCGAAGTGGTTTTCCGTGGTTTCCCACTTCGTCTTCGGGCAAATGCCGGGATGGTACCTTCTTCAAGGCCACGGCCGCCTCCTTCCCTCTTCCTTGCCTATCCATCCTGACCTTCCATTACCTTCCCGCATGAGGCCCCTGTTCGCTTTGCAGGTGAGGCCGCCTGGGCGAGGTGCCAATCACACCTCACCAGTTGTATCCCCTCCGATTAGCTGTTCCCAGCTCTAGGACACTGCCCGTAGAGGCGGTAGTGGTGAGTTCCCTCGCTGAGTCCGTGGGTTCCACCAACCTGGAGGGTAAACGACTAAGAAAGAAAAAGAAGAAAAATAAATGGTTAACCAAAAGGATATTCACTTACATTAGCAAATTAAAGTCCACCACAAAATGGGTTGAGGAAACACGAGCAGATCTCAAAGAAGTTGGCATCACTCAAGGAGATATTCTCAACAAATCACTGTTTCTGAGGAAAGTTGATAAATTTAAAGGATTTCGGGAAAAACCTAGCTCAAAAACCAAGGCCATCTGGTCTGAAGAAAGAAGGAGGAGACTCAGCGAACGTATGAAGAAATTCTGGGAGGAGAAGAAGAGATTGCAAGTCGGGCGATTGTTCAACGCGGTCCACCTTACTGTAGGTCAAAATCGACAGAAGAAGAAGAAGAAATAAATAAATTTAAAAAAAATACGAGCCTTACAGTCGTCGCACCTCCGTAGCGTAGCGGTCAGCATGGTTAGCTGCCGCCCCGGAGGTCTTGGGTTCGATTCCCGGCTCTGCCACGAATTTTGAAAAGTGGTATGAGGACTGGAACGGGGTCTACTCAGCCTCGGGTGGTCCAAATGAGTAGAGGGGGTTCGATTCCCTACTCAGCCATCCTCGAAGTGGTTTTCCGTGGTTTCCCACTTCGTCATCGGGCAAATGCCGGGATGGTACTGCCCCCGGAAATTGAATTATATTGAGACCACGATGGCTGTATTGGAAAATATCAGTAAAGTTAAGGATGTCATAGTTATGACGTGGATATTCATGACGTAGGCACGGATGACGTAGAATTCATGCCAGTAGGCTGATTGAGCTGAGATTCTTGGTGACGTCATGATTTTGTTCGAGAAAGCTCAGAGATTTACGACGCAGTCGCAGGAAACAAGGTATTGTGCTAAGGAAGAAGCTACGCTATTGGAGGAGAGACGCGAACCAATGAACGATAGTTTGGAAGGAAGACGGAGATTGCTGAAACTACGATATTCGATTACTTTTGGCATGCAGATTTGTGGAAATCTATTTTCAGTTATGGCATTGATTTGGAATTTTGAAGAAATTAATTTTGAGTTTTTGAATTTTGAAAATCCGTCAAGTATAGCCAAAGTTAAAACTTCCAGCAATGACGCAGCAACAGGCTATGGTAGGGATGGATACGCCCCTTAGGAAGTTGATAAAAGGTCGTGCACAGGAGAGAGGAGCTCTCATACTCAGATCTCATACGCTCAGATCTCATACTTGTGATCGCGTATATATTTCTGGTGATATAGAGTTATTTTCAAGTGATTCAGTGAAATAAGGTGTCTTTAGCGTGAGGTGAAAGCCTGCCGCATTGAACGAACTCGGAGCAGTTCCATTTCACGCTGCTCAAAACTAGGTGAAGTTGAAACGCGCACATTAACGTTTCCACCAGTCAAGATATCAAGCGCTAACTTCAGCCTTTTTGATAATTCTATTAGGCAGTATAACATTGAGGTGTATACAAGATTTGAACGATTTCACAGTGATACTTCGAAAGATATTGGAACTTTTAGGCTGCCAACAAAAGTGATTTTCTCGCCACAGGAGAAACACTTTTATATTCCACATTATACACTACGGCTGACACGTGGAGTGCAACAGTTTGGTATTACAACGATGCATTCGACTATGGAACATTATAATATTGCAGTGCTTTTGATGATTATCATAGTAGTTGAGATGGAAGGCTAAGGCTTTGATGCAATTGGGACATATATTATTGGAGTAAAGTAACAGCATGGAACTTCGTTAATCGTCTTTCTACAAAAGCGAGCATGTAGTGAACATCCAACTACACTCATGCATCGTTAATCCATCGCTGAATTATACCAGATAACAGTGGAAATATTTTCATACTCCACAACTATGAATATTTCTGCGGAAATAACTACATTAAACTTCATGACGAATTCCTGCAAGAACTTCAGAGAACTTTCAAGAGAGGCCAGGGTTATCCCGGCGCACAATGAAGAATTTTGCCGGAAGGATGTTTCTCGTATCCACGGAGCAGTGCCATTTCGGAGGAGGAAGCAGTTCGATTCTCCGAGGACGCTGATTCCTGTTTCGAGGATGGAGCTCATCTTTAAGTTGGTGAAATGGATCCATCAGCAGTCTTCTTTGGGGAATTTTCCTCTGGAACTTCAATCGGCAGATAAGGTAGTCGTGAACGTTTCTTGTATTATTTGAGTATTGTAGCGATATTTGAGCAACCATTCTTCCCATATTTTCTGTCCTACCTTTTGCCCCATTTTCTTGATTGATATTTTTGTACTCAGTACACTTCGTTGATTTATGCCTTTTTCTTCGATTTTTGAGACATTGCTATGTCATTGGCATACTTAAATAATTTTGGATCAGTTGAGACTGATTTTAGATTCTTTCAGTAATTTGCATATTTTGTAGTCACGATTTGACTGTAAAGTTAACGATTTGCTATGGCAGATTTGAATTCAGACAGCGTGTCATTTTATTAAAGTAATTCTAATCAGTTAATTACTTTGACCAATTTTCTGTCATCCTCAAGAAAGAAGAATAATTAAAAGATTTTAGAGCGTTAAAATCTTTTTCGCTATCGACGATCTTTGAAATACTAGTCGTCGTATAAACATGATTGCAACATAGACATTTATCATTGCATTATAGACAATTTTATGAAATACGAACGTTAATTACAATTTATTGAATACACTATAGTAATGAACATTTGATAGGAGTTTTTCTCAATTCTAGATTGGAACAATAATGTTTGCATTCCACAATCTAATTGTATTCTATTCGACTATTTTGCAGTTTAGTTGATCTTTGTTTGAAGATAGTATTTTTATACTGCGTTACTTTGAAGATGTTAATCTCAATTTTGATAGACCAGGCAGGAGTGTCTAATCGTATTTGCTATTAAATTTATTTGTGATTGGCAAATTTTTACTTCATATCGATTCATGAATGAAACCCACGAAGGTTAAATAATAACAGTCATTATTACAATTGATGAATATAAGAATTTTTAAAGAGGAACAATGGATGTATAATCGATAGTTCAGTGGACGTGTAAAAGTCGCTGTTGAATAATGCCCTTGAATAATGAAGGAGGTTCCCACAATAATTAATGAAGTTGATGAATTAATAGTGGAGGTTTTTTGTGTGTAGTTTGGAAGATTTTTATGCCATATATATATAGATATATGATGAATTTTGGGCCAATTGTTGTGCCATTTTTGTGCGTTATGAGCGAAGTATTTTCCCGCTGAATGTTGTTCTTGTTCTTTGAAAGATTATTCATATGAAGATACTGTTAAAATTAACAAGAGTGTTAAATAATTTGAGATAAAGATTTTGAATGGAGGTTACAGTCACAAATATTAATAATTATTATTAAACATTATTAAACCTGAATTTGACAGTTTAATATAACTAACCTTCATTGGTCGTTTATATCAACACGATTTGAGTAATTATCAACCGGATAGACGTGTGGTTCAATGTATTCCTTGTATAAATAATATAAACAATTTAATATTGTAAAATAATTTTGTAAATATCTTGTTAAATAATTTGAAATGATAGTGATTAATAGAAGCGTGTATTAAATTTTCAATGGTCATTTGCCATTGTTATAACAATTTATTATTGTTATAAATAATTAATGAACTTTTGTTATTAACATTTAAGAGTTTTTTTTATACTCTAAACAACGCAAGTTAAGCAAGTGGTTTGAACAAGTAATCATGATTTGGGATTGTTGGAGGAATCCACTGGTGTTTGAATGAAGCATGTAAGACATTTGCGTGATAATATTTCAGTTGAGATGTGAACATTTACGTATTTGAAAAGAGAGAGCCAAGCTGTGAGGTAACACGCTTATGGTAGGGTTGAACGAACGGGTGTCCGCTTTGACAATCCAGGTGCCTTGCAGCTGGCCCGGACAACTGTGTTACCGAGGCCAAGGGCGCTTCATAATAGCCTTGTGGCTATAAATAAAATGTGCAGTATATAAACACGCAAAGCAATTGATATATGTGTCTCATCCCAAATCCCGTTTCCATTCCCAGTGCATTATATTTTTCGTTGCTATAAGCTTGAGAAAGCTAAAGCATTATATGTAGAGAATACAGGTCCTACAGGAGGACATGGTTATGTGGTCAATGGCTTCTGATTGCCACGTATATTTTGTTGTTTAATTTTGTTAAATCATTCTTTATGTGAAATAAATTATTGTGCAGTTTAAAGTTTCTCGTCTTCGTTTTGGTTCATTTTAAATATCATGGTGGAGGTTATTGTGAGGACATACTTTTAAGTGATCCAGTTGACAACCCAGTCCCCGAGAGATATATTTAAGAGGTAAGTAAAGGTAAGTATGAACCCCCGTATATTTTGGTGTGTTCCACAATAATTTTCTTGTTAACTATTGTGCTCTAATCTCGATAGTATCTGTCAGTGCCATTTTCATTGATGTAGCTATGCCGGCGCGTTTGATTATTGGCAATCCGATTGAGGGGGCGGATATCTGACAGCCTACTATCCGGGTTATCGGGTACAGTACCTTCTGTAAGGCCACGGCCGCCTCCTTCCCTCTTCCTAGCCTATCCATCCCAGTCTTCCATCCCTTCCCATCCCTCATGAGGCCCCTGTTCGCTTTGCAGGTGAGGCCGCCTGGGCGAAGTGCTGATCGCACCTCCCCAGTTGTATCCATCCCGACCAGATGTTCCAAGCTCCAGGACACTGCCCATAGAGGCGGTAGTGGTGAGTTCCCTCGCTGAGTCCGTGGGAACCACCAACCTAGAGGGTAAATTGACTAAATAAGAAAAAATACAGTCGTCGCATATGATGTGTAACATCTGACATAGAAGAAACCTCACGTGAAATTTTTTGATACACCGGTATTTTATATTATTTTGGCACAAATATTAATCTATTGTAAAAGGGAGTGTTTTACATATATTGTAGTTTATAATACGGAACTCATTTTATTAGATGACTTGTAGCTTCCACCAGCACTAGCCTAAATAAAGAATACGATATGGATCAACTAGATTAATAGACGCGACTCCGCTCATAACCTTAAATTCCTTATAAGCAGGTCCTCTTCATTCACTGACCAACACATAAATTCATATGATAAACATGGTTTAAAATGATAAACTGGTAGCAAAAATAACTACCCCGTCCGGGATTCGAACCCGAGATCTATTGATTCACAGTCATAGACGCTAACCCCAAGGATATTTTGACTACGCAAATGTTATGCACAAGATGGTGACTTATTTCCATGTTCCAATAATACTGCATTACGGAATTAAGTTTCATTTATATTTTGCTTATTTCGGTAATGTTCCTGCGTTAAATTGAGTTTAAAATGCCTTACTCTTGTGAGTAAAGAGAATGTATTCAGCAATAGTTCGATCGAACGGAAGTGTGCCAGCTGGTGCCACCTCGATCGTTCCGAACACTTCCGTCCCATTTTTCAAAATCACTCCCACAAAAATATCCAGCAACCGAGTGGAAATATGTTACACATCAATAATTGTCTGATGACCTGTGTTCTTGTGGTAACTGTATTAGGCTAATGGGTGTATTTGTAATTGAGGCGACGATTGGGATGGTGGCCATGGTCTCAAGTTAGGAACCATCCCGTCATTTGCCTGGAGTAGAAATGGAAAACCACGAAAAACTACTTCTATAATGGCCAATGGTGGAATTAATCGAACCCACCTCATCTCAGGTTTGCTTCACGAAGTTGAGTATACCTTGTTCCATCCCTCAGACCAGAATTAAATTCCTTGGCAAAGCCGAGAATCGAACCCAGACATCTGGGGCAACAGCCAATAAGACTAGCCGCTACACCACGAGATAGTTTATAGCACATGGGAGTTAAGGAGTTGTCATAGAGCGTGAGGTTTCTAAACCAATCTTTGACCGACTATTTAGGCCTAGCCTACTTCATATGGCTCGGAAGTGTCTTACTTCTGCATAGCTAAGACACAATACTAGCCTACTGTACAGTGACAACCCTCCCTATAGAACCGAGACTCGCATATACTGCCTGGTGGTCAGGGCACTGGCACTAGCAGCAACATAGCGCCCAACTAGTTTAACTGCCCAGTAAACTGAGAGCGATCAAGGGAACTACTTGCGTGTGGCGGAGCTCTTTCCGGTCACGGAGAGAGTCCGTCATTTTGTTTAGGCTAAGGATAGGTCATACAAAATCCACCCATTCGTACCTAATGAGAAGGGAAGACCCCCCACTTCGTACCTGTGGAGCCGTTTTCACCGTGGCCCACATTTTAACCAAGTGTGTGGATCTTGCTGACGTACGAAGAAACTTTGGTTTGCAGATGACACTTAAACTTATATTAGCCGATGACGCGGTGGCTGCTGATCGCGTTATCTGCTTTATAAGTGAGAGTGGGTTAGGACCAGCAATCTAAATTTTCCAGTGTACATTGACTCAACGACTTGTTCGTTTTTGAATGATAATTTTTTGTTTTCCCGTAATTTTTGTTTATTCTTATAACTATTATTTTTATTTAATTATTTTGTTTTATTAATTTTAGGCCTTTTCAAATTGAGATGTCCACCTCTAAATTTTAAATTCAATTCAATATTTGTATTCGTTAATCGGTGTTAAGAGGGGCAGATGACCTCGTAGTTCCGCCCCATTAAAACAACAATAACTAACTAACTAGTTTAACACATTTACACTTTTTAACGTATTTAATAGTCATACTTACATGAATTGTAGTTGCTGGAAATGAAGCCCATCAATTTCTAAGCACCCGTTGCACCGACGTAGGAAGTTTTGGTACACTCGCTGTAGTCCATCCTCACCGATATTTCGTATCAGCGCAGTAATTTATTTCTCGCAAGCCTCCAGAGAAGCCTACGCGGATTGTTTCTGTATACATTTTGTTTGAGGTTCTCCCACACGTAAACATCACACGGCGGTGAAACTCGTGAACAAATTTACTGAAAACTTATTCTTGAGCAGATAAGGTTTCACTAGAATCGTTGGTTGGTTCTTAAGTTTAGGGGCTGCGACAACACGGTCATGTAGCCCCGTGTAATCTGGGTGTGTGTAGAATCTGTCTGATAACCGGTGTTAATTGTGATGACGGTATTAGTGTGTGTTATCTGTTTTTTAATTCAAGTAAGGACTGCAGACTTTTGAACTTTTCAAATAGTTCCTACTTTTGCCGCCAAACGCCACCGTCAACGACTACTAGTTCAGAACTTAGCTACCAGACTCCACTCCAGTCGACTCTTGGCAACGAACGTAGGAACCTAAGAGCGTTGTTTACATTCTCAACCTATACAATTTAGCTTTACACAGGTGTAATTAGTGGAAGGTTCTTTAACATGCCATAAATCTATGACATGGGACCGCCGGCTTTACTTCCCCTCCAAAGGAAGGTATACTGAGGGATTTTTAACGCTCTTAAAAATCCGACGACTTCGTCCGGATTTGAACCCGCGATCTTGGGCTTAGAAGCTCAGCATGCTACCAATTACGCCACCGAAGCCGCCATTCACTAGAATAAATTCAATGATTTTTCTATACCTAACCATGTTCACGTGATACGAGGTAGGCTACAGTACTTCACAGCAAGTCTTAATTATCACAACCAAGGTATCTTGCCAGCTGCTATGTAATAAATGCTATGACAGCAACCAGGGCTTCACGGCGCGCCCTTGTAATCGGCACATGATATAGCCTACATCACGCGGTGAGAAACTGCGACACGGCCTTTGGAAAGCTCCGTTCTATAGGGATGTACAAGGTAATGTCATGGGACGAATAACGATGAAGGAGAATGGAAATTTTGATCATAGGGCCCGTCGAAAATCTCTACGGCCCTGGAAGCACTGCAAAGCGAAAAAACTGTGGGTTGTCTGTATTCAGTCCAGCTAGACTTAAAAAAAGATACAGTCAGTCTGAGAGACTAGACTTTATATCATTTCAAATGACGCATGCTACAAATGCTACACATGTTAGAAAGGCTCAGGAGGGCTTCTCGCTTCGCTTGAAGCCCCAGGACTCTTTCAACAGACTCCATTACCTTTAACTTAGGCTTCCCGCGCGGGGAACGGAGAGCGGAAGGTGCACTCTGCTGCATGATGGCACGCACTCGCCGTCTCCGTATCGCATAACGCCAGACCCCAGGAGTAAACTCAGACTCAACAGACTCCATTACCCTTTAACTTAGGCTTCCCGCGCGCGGGGAAAGGAGAGCGGGAGGAGCACTCTGCTGCATGACGTCACGCACTCGCCGTCTCCGTATCGCATAACGCCAGACCCCAGGATTAAACTCAGACTCAACAGACTCCATTACCCTTTAATTTAGGCTTCCCGCGCGGGGAACGGAGAGCAGGAGGTGCACTCTGCTGCATGGCGTCACGCACTCGCCGTCTCCGTTCGCATAACGCCAGACCCCAGGAGTACACTCAGACTCGGTGCATATGCACTGAATAACATGATGACGTCATACACGCCGTAACCGTAACGCATAACGGTAGACCAAAGCATAACGATGAAGTCGACAAGATCATTTGAAATGATAAAAACTTTGGTTCTAGACTGTTGCATTCAAACAGCTGTAAATTTTAGTAAGTTTGAGCTGGAAGCAAACTCGCGATTCCTGGATGTAGCTGGTTGCGCCACTGAATTAAAATGGAACAAATATCTTCCTCCGGGTTTACAGCACTATAAAGCTAACTGTAGCAGTTTGAGATAGCTTAATATTTCTTGCTGAGTTAAGTGAAGTTGAGCAACTCCGTCCGAGAAAGCCGGTGCCTGTAACAAGTGAGAAGCGCTGGATAACATCCTCTTTGTCACATCGCAGTCGACGAGAGCTGCCAAGTTTGGACTGCGGATTCCTTTTTCCTCTTCATTTTAAGCTACACACTGATGTAAGTCTGAGCTCGGATTACGCACGACAATAAAGACTTCAAGAGCGAATATCACGCTGAAGTGAGCGAAGAGACCGCGGAGAAACAACATTAGCTTACGACAGATCATCGTAATACGATAGTTGCTTAGTACTGTACCCATGTGAGTAATCTCGATGGTAAATATGCAGCTGCCTCCAGCTAGCATCAGGTCTCAGGCGCGTGCCGTTCCCCCAAATGAGCAGTGCATATTTTGGATTTGAGGCTATAAGGTAACAACTCTACAATAACAAGGCACAACTCTATTCTAAAACTTTAATTCAGTAAAATAACAATCATGGCTTCAAACACAAAAACAATCCCAAAACCCTAAAAAAACAAAGCAAACAAAAGTTTACTTCCACAATCCACAAACAAACAAAAATGAAATCATAATAAAGTCATATTAAACCATAAAGCTGTACCCTTATGTGAACTACATAAAGATATACTAGTGCGCTGATGCACCTACGACTTCAACACAAACTGTACATTAACATAACAGTCATACAATGTGACTTCTTTAATATCACAAATTAATTATTCCTTAAACCTCTTGGTTTTAACAATTATGTGTGCCGTGCGTGTTTTGATTTTTCTCTTCTCACCAAACAAATGCTTTCATGCATTTACCTATTCGGACGTTGCACCGCAATCAACGTGCAACTCCCTAATTATGTAAGCTACCCCTCCACTTCCTCTATTTACATGGTTCCACTGCATGCTGTATGTGATTCCTAGATAAAACGTTACGTTATAGCTTGTGTCGGATGGTATAATTATATTACCTTGCTCTCGTGGCAATTGGCATCTGGTAACTAACTTCAAAACTTGGTTTCAGTGACAGTACAAATACATCATCTAACTATTCGTCAGATAGCTAAAATAATGAACCATCAGGATAATCTATAATTATCCATGTGTTCCTAAACCACATGGCTACATTACTCAACATAACAACCTTTCATTATATGTCATTTACCAGGGTCGAAAATCTGTCCCTTTCAACTTGCCTTGACGGCTCGAGTGCCCCTGCAGACCCTCGGCTAGAGGAGTCGGCACACAATAGAAAGAGGGATGGGTGTTCCACCAATTACCTCGACCCTCCTTAAAGGTTTTGAATGCTTTCCTTTCTAAGCAGTAAAGATTTACAAGACAAATACTGTCGTCTGACCGACACACATATCCCAAAGGATCTTAATTGACTATTATGTAAACAGGAATTGAATGAGCTTTTATAATTACTCCTACACAGAGGATATAATAATTACTGGCCTCACACGGGTCCATTCAACATGGAGGTTCGGGGTTCGTAATGCATTAGTCTAACGGGTGACCGATGTCTCAAGTAAAATATAGGCGCTCACTGCAGCTGTCGCCATGAGTTTCGCTACCACAAGCGGAATAACTCATCAAATAAGTTCTCGGGAGACCATAGAGTTTCGAGGTGTCCTCGTTCTCCTCGTCTCTATCACAGGATCCCAACCCGGAACACTTTCATATCCTTCCTCAGAGCTAGGGTACACACTACAACTCTGGCATAAGATTATATCTCCACTTATGCCCATGACATAGGAGATTTCATACGTAGAATAGACCATCTGGCCCCTTACTCAATGCTACGACCTCCGACCTATATTATGAAGAGAAATCTAACAATTACTCTATAAGCTTCTCATATAAGCTGCAAATTCAATTCACTAAAAGCTCTTTCATGCCTGGCATCATTACTGAATATATGCAATATTCTGATATAAAACTTCTTTCCTTAATTACTGTAGCGTAATCTTACTGTATCATCTTACTGCTTAGATTGATAAGTCTTGCGATTAGCGTAAATCTCTCGCTTACAACATTTATTTGTTTCCTGATGTGTTCATTCATACTTTTAATATTCATTATTATTATTACCATTAATCTCACTGACATAAATGACCAACATCATTACTTTATTATTCTTATTAATCTCACTGACATAAATGACCAAAATCATTCTTTATTATTATTCTCACATAACTTAACCACAAATCCGACATAGCTAAACGTCTTAAAATCCGAACAATCGCGTTCGTCACATTTACATAACTGATTGCCATTCTTAATTCATAGTGGGAATAATTACTCCACTTACTGATGCAAATTAACATCTCAACTCTATAAAAATCAACACAATAATGATTAAACATGGAGGATCTGCCTCCTAAACTGATTTTTACTGGCATCTTTACGGAATTCACAACATGCAATGGCCCATATTTCTACATAATCATAACTTGTGGGGTACTTACATTTCTATAGGTGTCTATGGTGGCTCCGACCAATCATATTTCTCCATGTCGCCCGCCATTAGCAGGTTTAACGCGACATATTCATCTTGCAAACACACATTTTATAACACATAATTTTCATCAACAACACGACACGTTGCATAATTCTCAGGAAGCTATTGCTCCCAAACATGTGAAACACTTATCTAATCACTACTTTAAAGGATATTTTACATATGTTGTACACTTAACACACGTCACTTTATACACTTTTCAATGCTGAAATTCCCTAGCAAAGATCGAAATTGCAGGCGTCGACGGCATCTTCCGTGCTCCTATCAACTCCTGATTGAAAGTCTGATTTACCCGCTCTCGGAATTCACCAACAGTTTTATTATTCTTACTCCTACGGTAAGCGTCCTGCGCTGCATAAATATGCTAGCTTCCGTTCTGAGTGTTATCATCTGGTACTCTCATGACATTACCAAACACGTCATAGAGCTTCATTTAGCGCATTCCATCGTAATTACACACACGATCAGTCAATACTATACACATTGCGCTTAACACTGTCCAATACTTTACACAAATAATTATTTACAATAGTTCTGCCATTAGCCTACACGGTGCTTCGTAACTGAACACGGCATAGTTCGTACTGCTGATTATGCCTATAGCACGACTATTATTCATACAAGCTTATTAAATGCTTCATTTACATGTACCAGTCTTTGTCCGGCGTCTATTATGAGTAGAACCGCCATGCGTTCTGCCTTGACGAACTTGCTTCAAAGTGGCTGTACCTGACTGAAGATTCACTTGAAGACTGCTCGTACCTTACTTGAAGACTGCTGTAGACTGCTTACATACTGTCTCGTACTGCCCTCGTACTCGCTGCATACTGATTGCAACTTACTGCAACTGTGCTGCAACTGGGTAACTTCTAACGTCGTGAAGACTGCGTAAGACTGCAACTTGGGCTGTAACTGGGTGCACACTGCACGTGAACTGCGCGTAGACTGAGCTTAACTGTGTTTCAACTGAGCTTGACTGCGTTAGACTGAGCGCTCCTCCAAGGGTCTACTCCCTTATATCGTATTCCCACGGAAATTAGGGCGAAATCTTCCCGCGTAATCTTGGCTCCTCTCACAGCGTGAATCTGGTCTCCAAACCATGATCATTGGGTTCCTCTGTCTTCACAGATCCCAAAACTATCTGCGTGCAAAGGAATCGCTCGTCCAATTAATTAATATTAATTCCTTTCTCCATAGCGTGGGACGCTATCTTAGGGGTATTCCCCGGCAACATTCTCAAATCTATCCGCGCACAATGGTAGCTTTACAGTCCTTCCGCACTTCGTTAAATATGCCCCAATTTCGCAGGTAAAAGGCTCTAAAATTAGCCTCCTGCCAAAAGATTCATCTGTGAGCAACTCTCATCTCAATTCGATGCTCCAATCACGAGTAATCAATGATTTTCCTGGGCATCTCTCCTCCCACTCCTCAAATCTATTCTCCGTCGGGGAATAACTGGGTCATTATTCAGGCCTCCACCCTGCTCTAGACGACAGAATGGGGTCACAGAGATGGACATGGCTCCACTGGGCCCCACCCACAATTCTGGGCTAATTTGTAAAATGTCAACTCTGCCCTCTTCGTGCTTCAAGCCTCGTATAGCCTACACCAAGTAGTCTAATAATGCTGTAATCTGCTCATTATTCCCTGCATTATTTTAATAAATAATGTCATTGCACCCAAAATCACACCAGTGATTAAATATACACTTCTTTCGAGGGGTTTTTACCATGAAACTGCCTCTACAGATCTCTGGTTCGTTCCCTGGTGGAACCTTTATACTGAGATCACAGTCTCTGAGAACCACGTTCAATTCCAGTCAGCATAACCTCCTCGGGTTCATATTCCCCTTGCGAAACTTATAAAAGTCAATTGCAAGTGGCTTTCTATAAGTAACCAGCTGACTGTCTACCACTGTCTATGTTTACATGTGGGGTCCTTCACCTCGTCTGGCTGCGAGTAGGTTAGTACTGTTCCCCCTTCCACACTCGGCCTTCTTCCTAAGCTGTTCATTCTCCATGCGGAGGGTCGCGTTTATGGCCTCAACCTCTCTCGCCACTCTGACCATTTCTTCATAGAATTCTCGCAGACACTGGCATTCTTTCTTCTCTTCGCTTACACTGGGTAAACTGTCTGCTTCTCGTCCCGTCTTGCCGTTCCAACTTTCAGGTCTGACTGCTTGGCTGACTTCGCTCTCCCCGTTGATTTGGGTGTGCGTTACCAATACTTCTTCTTGTTCGTCGAATTCTTCTGGCGAGTAATAAACTTTTAAGTTGGCTACGTTCATAACGACCTCGTTTCCATTCTCTAGATGCCTTAACCTGTATGCATTGTTCTGGAGGTCTCTTATCACCTCGAACGGGCCGTGGTAAGAAAAATTGAACTTTTTATACTTGCGTGCCTCTGGATCTGAACTGGCGGGTTTCTTAATTAACACTTTCTCTCCCACGAGAAGCGGTCTATGATACCTCTTCGCACGATTTCTTCTCTGACGTCTCTCCGCCTGTGCTTTGAGATATTCAAAGGTTCGTTGGATCCTCAATTCTCTACCTGGCTGTGCGTCTACTGGCAATGGAATAACACCAGTCCACGGTCTCTCTGGTCTTTGATCCAGATGTAGAGTCACGGGAACCTGACCTGTCGCCTCATGTACAGTATTATTTATACAGTATTCAATGACTTCTAGAAATTCTATCCAACGCCAATTCTCCTCAGAGCAGTAGATCTTCATGTATTTCTGGATCTCTCTCATTACTCTTTCAACTGGGCTGGCCTCAGGATGGCGAATGGTAGATAAGATCTGCCTAATTCCTAGAGTTTCCAGTTCTCGACGAAATTCTGCACTTGTAAAGCAACTTCCGTGGTCCGAGAGAATGTTATCCGGCTTCCCAAGAATCGGAATAACTCTCTCTCTTTCAGGCGCTTCAAGACCTGTTTTGAACTTGTCTTTTGTATGGGGCATAACACCACCATTTTCGAAAATACATCCATGGCTACAAAAATGTGTCTATTGCCTCTACGTGCTCTAGGCAATGGTCCAAAGTTGTCTATACTCAATAGCTGCCTTGGCTTCTCCGGTAACAACGGGATAGGTCGTTGCCTCATTAAAAAGGGATTTGGCTCTACCCTCTGGCATAGATCACATGTCCTAATAGCATTTCTCACCGTTTCTCTCAATTTTGGCCAAGTAAATGCTTCCTTCAACAGAGCACAGATTTTATCTATCCCCGGATGTCCAAATGCTCTGTGGGCTAGCCATACCAATCTTCTCTGCAAAGATGCAGGAATTACAATCCTTTGACGTGTATGATCTACATCGTCCCACTTGTGTAATATCTGATTATACCATACATATTCTGTTGCCAATGCCTCCGCCTCTCTGTATACCGCAGTTCCCCTTGCTAAGCGTCCCTCAAAGTAATCGATCATCATCTTCAACCATGGGTCTTCGCGTTGTAGGTTGGTAAGGTTCCTTAAGTCATCCAACGTCTTCTGATCTCGATTCTCAATCTGGACCGCTAGCGCTTCCTCTTCTCTAGGGTAACGACTTAATATGTCCGGTATTACATTCTCTTTCCCTGGACAGTATTCTATTTCCACATTAAATTGCTGGATATACAGGGACCATCTTGTCAATCTCTGGCTAGACAAATCTGTCTTTAACAAAAATGTTAAAGCTTTATGGTCTGTTCTGAGGACTATTCGGAAGCCATACACGAGTTTGTGCCAAGATTGCAACGCGTACAAAATTGCGAGCAACTCTATCTCTGTGATCGTGTAGTTTTTCTCATGGGCTTTCAGTCTCCTGCTTATAAAGGCGATAAAAACTTTCTTCTCAGGCTGGTCAACATTTTCCTGGAATAGCATCGCTCCAATCCCAATAAGTGATGCATCCGTCTGTATGATGAACTTGAGGTATAATCCGGGTATCCCAGCTTCACATATTCCAAAAGCATTTGTTTTGACCTCACGAATGCTTCCTGACATTGCTCCGTCCAATTCCATCTGCCGCCTTTCTTCAATAGGTCCTGCAGGGGTGCTACTGTCGCAGTATAGTTTGGGCAGTGGTTCGAAAAGAATCCAATGACTCCCAAATACTGTCGGACGTGCTTTACTTTCGTGGGTCGCGGGAAATTTCGAATTACTTCCAATTTATCTGGGTTAGGCTTCACTCCATTTGCATCAATGACATGCCCTAGGAATTTAACTTCCCTCTGACAGAAGTGCGATTTCTTGATATTAACCTTAAAGTTAGCTTCTCGAAGGTCATCTAGCAACTTCTTCAGGTCTCTCATGTGCTCCTCCAGAGATTCTGATGTGAGTAGAATGTCGTCTACATATCTGATGGTACTCTCTTTAACCTCATCTGATAGATTGCGATCTAACGCTCTTATCAGGGCTGAACCAGCTGTTTTCAACCCAAAAGGTAGCCTTAAAAATGTGAATGTATGTTGATCAAACATAAATCCTGTCAACAGACTAGCTTTCTTCTCTAATTCAAGATGGTGGAAACTGGATGTGATATCCAAATTTGTGAATATGGTTTTCCCTTTAAACTTCCTGAGGATCTCTTTAATAGGTGGCACTTGGTCAAATTCCGGAATAACACGCAAATTTAAGCGTCTCAGGTCCAGGCAGACTCTGACAGATCCGTCTGTCTTTGGTACAATTACCAATGGACTTACATAAGGCGTAGGTGTCTTCTCAATAACACCGGCCTCCAACATCTCCTGAATTGCCTCTTTCACTTTAGCATAATGCTTTTCAGCTATAGGGTAGGGTTTCTGCCTAAATGGTGTCCAATCACTGACTTGAAAAGCATAAGTGAAGTTCTTTATCCGACCCGGTCTCGAATCAAAGACTTCCTTCTGTTCCAGTAATAACTGCTTTAAATTTTCCTTCTCTTTTAGCCCAATTTTCGCTTCTTCTAGCTTTTCCGAAATATATTCTTCCAATTTGGGTTCCAGATCTTTTTCCAAGTCTGTGGCTAGTGTTTTAAGCTCCTCTTCTAACTGCTCAATAGCTAACACTCCCTCCTCAGCCACATCTCTGTATGTATGCCATACTTGTTCACTTGATCCTGGTTCAATCTCATTGAGTGCGACCTCTAAGCCTTCAGCTTCTTCATTCACATGGAACATAACCCTGTCCTGTGCTAGGTCGATTATCACTCTGTATTCCCTTATAAACTCTGCCCCAATAAGTAGGTTATAAGGCAGTTTGTTTACTAACAGAAAACTCTGTGAGAAAATAGAGCCTCCTATCTGTAAATCTAGGAATACCTGGTATTTACATATCATTGTTCGGTCTGGAATTACCCCTTTAATCTTGACACTAGAGATCGGTATTTTCAAAATGTTCTCTCTCCGGGCTATTTCATTATATAGAGCTTGTGTCATAAGGCTCACTGTTGATCCTGTGTCTAGCAGACTTCTGACTTTTAATCCTGCCACTCTTACAATTATAATAGGCAATTCTCTCTTGACCATGACCTGTGGTCCTCCTGTATCCTCAATCAGTTCTTCTGGTTTGGCTATCCAATTGATGATGTTAATAGACTTCCATCCATCAGTCTCAAGCTCTTCTAATTTTGGCGTTTTTTTTTTCTTCAGCGCCCGCCCCCTTGGAGTTTCTTCTCTCCTGTTCGCTGCGCTGTAGTTCCAAACTCTTAGCTCCATCTCCATATCTGTCTGGCGATATCCTGTTCTGCATGACTTCTTGCCATCGAACTTGTTGTTTCTGGGGCTCATCTCCCCTTTCTTCGAGGTATCGCAAAGAAGCGTGATATCGTTCTTCTACCTCGTCATCGAAGTTACTTCTTCTTTCTTGGGGTCTCCAATTTCTATTATTGCCTTCTTGGCCATTATTACCTCCATTGTTATGGTACGGTTTACCCCTGTTATTCTGCTTACTCCACGAACTTCGACCTCTTCCTCCTCTATTAGCATTTCCTTTGAACTTTGACTGCCATCTTCTGGGTTCCTGTTCCCATTGCCGTCCATAGGAATCTAAGGTTTCTGTGCTCGTAGCTTTGTTGTTCCTTGGAGCTTGCTGTTGGTCAGTCTGTGTGTTGGTCACGTGGACTTGTTCCACGGTTCGACTCTGACGCATTGTATTTGCTGTGGTGAGGTCCAGTTGCCTTAGAACTGTCTCCATTTCCATAGCAGTTTTCGCATTAGCCGAGATTAGTAGCCTTTGGATCTCGTATGGAAGCTGTTTGGCGATAGCAATACATAGCTCCAGTTCGCTTGGTTTTTGATCCAGCTCTTTAAAGCGACACATCTGCGATATGAAAAATTCTGCGTACTTTGTTGGATTATTAGTACTGTATTTCTTTGCATATAAATCCAACCGTAAATTCTGTTGGGTCGCGGCGTCCCAATATCTCTTCAAGAATGCCTCACGGAACTCCTCAACAGTATCAAAAGTGTAACGGAAGCTGCGAAACCATAATGCGCACTCTCCCTCTGTTAATTTCTCTATAGCACGTAGCCTACGCTCCTGCGGTATTCGTGCATCATTTAGATATTCAGTCACTTCCTTTAACCAATATTTTGGTGTCATACTACAGTGGCTACCTGAAAATTTCCTTGGTTTTTCTTCGCTTGCCCTAATGACGTTTATCACCTGGGTGTGCATCGCATTTTCATGTGGCGTCGATGCCGCAATTGGTACACCTGGCGTCATATAAGGACTTTCCCCTGGGCCTGTAGCATTCCTGCTCATAGGTTGGGTTTCCAAGTCTGCCCACCTTGTTTTCCTCATATCCTCCATGCTGCCTTCACTTGACTTAGGACCTTTCAGAAGCGTTTCCTCCTGTGCTATTATCCTAGTCTCCATTTGATTGTGGCGCATCTCTACTCTTTCTAGGCGAGTAATGACTTCTTTCTCTATTCTTGTAAGCCTATCTCGGTTTTCCTCGGCTACTTGAAATATTTTCACCTTGTCTTCTTTCAGACTTTGTTTGATATGGGATATTTCATCCTCTACATCTTCTTTAATTTGAGCAAGGGTCTTGTCGCTTGCCTCTGTTTTCTGGCCTTCTCTTATTTCGAGTTCTTCTCTTAACCCTTTAATTTCAACTTGAATGTGTCCATTGACTTTAGACAATTCATTCCGGACCTTGGTGATCTCACCTCTATTCTCCTCTTGCCTTTTGTTAACTATGACAATGTCACTTTGAACTTGGTCCAGTTCTTGATGAACTTTGCCCATCTGACTTTTCACGTTGCTTACCAGCTCTTTATTTTCATGAGCGATAGCCTAAATTTCGCCTATTTCCTGGCATTGACCTAATATATTCTGGTCCTGTCTCTTGAGGTCACCGTTAATTGCTCTAGCATAGCTTTTCAATTTCTGGTCCCATTTGGAGTCGTTCTCCTCTAATCTCTGGTCTACCGTTTTTGTAAACTCTGCGAACTGTTTCGCTTGGCGTTCGAGATTCGCCTCATTTTGGATTTGAATATCCTTAATATCGTTAGACAACGCATCTAATCTACTGTTGGTTTCCTCCTGAGCATGCTTACACGCTTGTAAATTACCCTCAAGTTTGGCTTCTATAGCCTCAAAACGTTTATCAGTTTTAACCTGCATTTCCGATACAATGCTTACAACAGTATCTGTTACTTCGGTCTTAATTACCTCTTGCATTTGACCTAACTTATTGTTTAATTCAACTTTATATTCAACCTGATTTGCATCTAACCTGTTACTTAACTCAGCTTTATTTGCATCTAAACGGTTGTTTATTTCAACCTGAGTTGCCTTAATTGCCTCCTGATTGGCATCTAAACGAGTGTTTATGCTATCCTGGAAAGCCTTGGCTTCCAGTTTATTCTGCTCGTTAGCAGCATCAAAATGCTGTTTCAATCCTGCAATAACCTGCAAGATTTCCTCCGTACCTGACATTTTACAATAACACACTTAAATATGCAGGCAGGCTCCCTGGAAAAATATGTGGATACGTTTCGAAGAGAAACATCAAACACTGCACACATATTGTGAAGTCGTACAAAACCTGATAATATTATGGTAGATTGTGGATCTGGTATGTAGCGCTCATACCCTTGGGCAATTCTCTTCTCAATAGAGAGATTCTGCGTTACATAAAAAGCCTACTGAATTCAAAAATCACTCAAACATAGTTTGAGGCAAAACAATTACTATGGTTTTCCCCATGAAATACCATAAAAATCTATGGGTTTTCCCTGAATCCCATAAGCTCCACGTACCTGGGCGCCATGATAAATAATATGCGAGAGTAAGTCAGTACATTCATGTATGCCATGCATGTGCAATGCCAAGATCGCTCATATTGCACTGACGCAGGCGGTTCCATAACGAATTAATACCGCTCCACGTTGCTTGGGCCATGATAATAAGAGTGTAAATACTTACAAAGGAGTAGAACTGTACTTATACATCTATCAAAATTTATATGTACGTATCGGAACTTAGCTAGGATAGGAGCGGTCATTCCCTACTTCGTTAATTGTTACTTTAATAGAGTTGTGTGCACTAAATCTGACCGACTTTAGTTGTACCGATAGCTCAAATCACAGTATAGGACATCAAATCCCATGTACCCATGTGAGTAATCTCGATGGTAAATATGCAGCTGCCTCCAGCTAGCATCAGGTCTCAGGCGCGTGCCGTTCCCCCAAATGAGCAGTGCATATTTTGGATTTGAGGCTATAAGGTAACAACTCTACAATAACAAGGCACAACTCTATTCTAAAACTTTAATTCAGTAAAATAACAATCATGGCTTCAAACACAAAAACAATCCCAAAACCCTAAAAAAACAAAGCAAACAAAAGTTTACTTCCACAATCCACAAACAAACAAAAATGAAATCATAATAAAGTCATATTAAACCATAAAGCTGTACCCTTATGTGAACTACATAAAGATATACTAGTGCGCTGATGCACCTACGACTTCAACACAAACTGTACATTAACATAACAGTCATACAATGTGACTTCTTTAATATCACAAATTAATTATTCCTTAAACCTCTTGGTTTTAACAATTATGTGTGCCGTGCGTGTTTTGATTTTTCTCTTCTCACCAAACAAATGCTTTCATGCATTTACCTATTCGGACGTTGCACCGCAATCAACGTGCAACTCCCTAATTATGTAAGCTACCCCTCCACTTCCTCTATTTATATGGTTCCACTGCATGCTGTATGTGATTCCTAGATAAAACGTTACGTTATAGCTTGTGTCGGATGGTATAATTATATTACCTTGCTCTCGTGGCAATTGGCATCTGGTAACTAACTTCAAAACTTGGTTTCAGTGACAGTACAAATACATCATCTAACTATTCGTCAGATAGCTAAAATAATGAACCATCAGGATAATCTATAATTATCCATGTGTTCCTAAACCACATGGCTACATTACTCAACATAACAATCTTTCATTATATGTCATTTACCAGGGTCGAAAATCTGTCCCTTTCAACTTGCCTTGACGGCTCGAGTGCCCCTGCAGACCCTCGGCTAGAGGAGTCGGCACACAATAGAAAGTGGGATGGGTGTTCCACCAATTACCTCGACCCTCCTTAAAGGTTTTGAATGCTTTCCTTTCTAAGCAGTAAAGATTTACAAGACAAATACTGTCGTCTGACCGACACACATATCCCAAAGGATCTTAATTGACTATTATGCAAACAGGTATTGAATGAGCTTTTATAATTACTCCTACACAGAGGATATAATAATTACTGGCCTCACACGGGTCCATTCAACATGGAGGTTCGGGGTTCGTAATGCATTAGTCTAACGGGTGACCGATGTCTCAAGTAAAATATAGGCGCTCACTGCAGCTGTCGCCATGAGTTTCGCTACCACAAGCGGAATAACTCATCAAATAAGTTCTCGGGAGACCATAGAGTTTCGAGGTGTCCTCGTTCTCCTCGTCTCTATCACAGGATCCCAACCCGGAACACTTTCATATCCTTCCTCAGAGCTAGGGTACACACTACAACTCTGGCATAAGATTATATCTCCACTTATGCCCATGACATAGGAGATTTCATACGTAGAATAGACCATCTGGCCCCTTACTCAATGCTACGACCTCCGACCTATATTATGAAGAGAAATCTAACAATTACTCTATAAGCTTCTCATATAAGCTGCAAATTCAATTCACTAAAAGCTCTTTCATGCCTGGCATCATTACTGAATATATGCAATATTCTGATATAAAACTTCTTTCCTTAATTACTGTAGCGTAATCTTACTGTATCATCTTACTGCTTAGATTGATAAGTCTTGCAATTAGCGTAAATCTCTCGCTTACAACATTTATTTGTTTCCTGATGTGTTCATTCATACTTTTAATATTCATTATTATTATTACCATTAATCTCACTGACATAAATGACCAACATCATTACTTTATTATTCTTATTAATCTCACTGACATAAATGACCAAAATCATTCTTTATTATTATTCTCACATAACTTAACCACAAATCCGACATAGCTAAACGTCTTAAAATCCGAACAATCGCGTTCGTCACATTTACATAACTGATTGCCATTCTTAATTCATAGTGGGAATAATTACTCCACTTACTGATGCAAATTAACATCTCAACTCTATAAAAATCAACACAATAATGATTAAACATGGAGGATCTGCCTCCTAAACTGATTTTTACTGGCATCTTTACGGAATTCACAACATGCAATGGCCCATATTTCTACATAATCATAACTTGTGGGGTACTTACATTTCTATAGGTGTCTATGGTGGCTCCGACCAATCATATTTCTCCATGTCGCCCGCCATTAGCAGGTTTAACGCGACATATTCATCTTGCAAACACACATTTTATAACACATAATTTTCATCAACAACACGACACGTTGCATAATTCTCAGGAAGCTATTGCTCCCAAACATGTGAAACACTTATCTAATCACTACTTTAAAGGATATTTTACATATGTTGTACACTTAACACACGTCACTTTATACACTTTTCAATGCTGAAATTCCCTAGCAAAGATCGAAATTGCAGGCGTCGACGGCATCTTCCGTGCTCCTATCAACTCCTGATTGAAAGTCTGATTTACCCGCTCTCGGAATTCACCAACAGTTTTATTATTCTTACTCCTACGGTAAGCGTCCTGCGCTGCATAAATATGCTAGCTTCCGTTCTGAGTGTTATCATCTGGTACTCTCATGACATTACCAAACACGTCATAGAGCTTCATTTAGCGCATTCCATCGTAATTACACACACGATCAGTCAATACTATACACATTGCGCTTAACACTGTCCAATACTTTACACAAATAATTATTTACAATAGTTCTGCCATTAGCCTACACGGTGCTTCGTAACTGAACACGGCATAGTTCGTACTGCTGATTATGCCTATAGCACGACTATTATTCATACAAGCTTATCAAATGCTTCATTTACATGTACCAGTCTTTGTCCGGCGTCTATTATGAGTAGAACCGCCATGCGTTCTGCCTTGACGAACTTGCTTCAAAGTGGCTGTACCTGACTGAAGATTCACTTGAAGACTGCTCGTACCTTACTTGAAGACTGCTGTAGACTGCTTACATACTGTCTCGTACTGCCCTCGTACTCGCTGCATACTGATTGCAACTTACTGCAACTGTGCTGCAACTGGGTAACTTCTAACGTCGTGAAGACTGCGTAAGACTGCAACTTGGGCTGTAACTGGGTGCACACTGCACGTGAACTGCGCGTAGACTGAGCTTAACTGTGTTTCAACTGAGCTTGACTGCGTTAGACTGAGCGCTCCTCCAAGGGTCTACTCCCTTATATCGTATTCCCACGGAAATTAGGGCGAAATCTTCCCGCGTAATCTTGGCTCCTCTCACAGCGTGAATCTGGTCTCCAAACCATGATCATTGGGTTCCTCTGTCTTCACAGATCCCAAAACTATCTGCGTGCAAAGGAATCGCTCGTCCAATTAATTAATATTAATTCCTTTCTCCATAGCGTGGGACGCTATCTTAGGGGTATTCCCCGGCAACATTCTCAAATCTATCCGCGCACAATGGTAGCTTTACAGTCCTTCCGCACTTCGTTAAATATGCCCCAATTTCGCAGGTAAAAGGCTCTAAAATTATTCTCCTGCCAAAAGATTCATCTATGAGCAACTCTCATCTCAATTCGTTGCTCCAATCACGAGTAATCAATGATTTTCCTGGGCATCTCTCCTCCCACTCCTCAAATCTATTCTCCGTCGGGGAATAACTGGGTCATTATTCAGGCCTCCACCCTGCTCTAGACGACAGAATGGGGTCACAGAGATGGACATGGCTCCACTGGGCCCCACCCACAATTCCGGGCTAATTTGTAAAATGTCAACTCTGCCCTCTTCGTGCTTCAAGCCTCGTATAGCCTACACCAAGTAGTCTAATAATGCTGTAATCTGCTCATTATTCCCTGCATTATTTTAATAAATAATGTCATTGCACCCAAAATCACACCAGTGATTAAATATACACTTCTTTCGAGGGGTTTTTACCATGAAACTGCCTCTACAGATCTCTGGTTCGTTCCCTGGTGGAACCTTTATACTGAGATCACAGTCTCTGAGAACCACGTTCAATTCCAGTCAGCATAACCTCCTCGGGTTCAGTACTGTAAGTAAGAAACGTCTCATAAGGAGTATCACAAGTAACTCCTAAAGGATGGTACGTCGGAAAGGAATATAAGAAACGAACTCTGATCGGTTTTATTTTTCATGAATATAATAGCCTATAGCAAACAGGATATAAAAAGTAGGTTAGCTCAGTGAAGGAAAGCATTTCTACAGAAAAGGAATCTGTTGTCATCGAATATTGATTTAGGTATTACGAAGTCATTTTTGAAGGACTTTGTCTGGTGCGTGGCACTTTATGGAAGTGAAACTTGGACTATTGGTGCAGCAGAAAAGAGTAGAATTGAATCATTTGAAATGTGGTGTTACAGGAGAATGATGAAGATCCGATGGGTAGATAGGGTTACAAACGAAGAGGTATTAAGACTAGTGGGAGAGGAGAGATGTTTATGGCGACTGCTAATGAAGAGAAGAGATAGGTTGGTAGGACATATACTAAGACACCCAGGAATAGCAAGTTTGGTTATGGAAGGAAGGGTCGAGGGCAAGACCTGTAGAGGTAGAACAAGGTTAGAATATGTTAAACAGATTGCCTCAGATGTGGGGTGTGGTAGCTATGTAGAGATGAAACGATTAGCTCAGGACTGGGAGGCATGGAAGGCTGCATCAAACCAGTCAAAAGACTGAAGACTCAAACAACAACAATATAGGGAGGGTTGGTTGGTTCCATAGTTTAGGGGCTGCGACAACGAGGTCATGTAGCCCCGTGTACTTTAGATGTGTGTAGAATCTGTCTGATAATCGGTGTTAATTGTGATGGCTGTATTAGTGTGTTAGGTAGATTTCATTAGAAAGCTAACTATTGCAATGGGTACCATGTTTCGACTTCCGGAAAATTTCGACATATCTTCACGTTTCACACCCCCTGGACCCCAAAACCAGCGTCAGTTAAAAAGTTTATATATAATTTATGTATATGTATATATATATAGCCTACATATATCACTTTCTTGTGGACACGATAACTACCGCAATTTTGCACAAATCAATTTGAACTTTTTACATAATATCTATCCTTATAAAATCTCGGTCGAGTTCGTTAATGGGCACAATCGGTCGACGGGGGCGAAAATGGGGGTCTTTTTTCGAAACAGTGAAATATCAGTATAACTTTCTTAATATTTGAAATAACGAATCCATTCAAAGTTCATTCTATGTGTCAAATAAGGCTCAAAAATTTATGTTTGAAGAGTTTTTTGATAGTACCAACCATTGAGCAAAGGCGTGGGGAAAAGTGGGTTTTTCGGGAAACATTAATCATATCTCCTTCAATAGGCACAACATCAAAACCGTACAAAATGGACAATATTCCCCTAATAATTACCTAAAACTTTTGTCTGAAAGAATTTTTGATATGACCTACCATTACGCCAAGGCATGAGAAAAACAAGTAGTTCCGTGAAGAACTATACCGCCTATTTTCATATATCCTACTTATGTTAACTGCCACTATGAACATACAAAATTTCAGTTTGATTGCTGTAGTAGATTCGTAGAAATTGAGAACCGACTAAATATTTCCGATGGTCGCCATGTTGGATTTTATATATATAGGTCATAGAGTTATGTAATGTTACATGAAGATTATTGTGTACGTGTAGCATTCAAATTTCATTCGCATGATTAGGACACAAGAAGTAACAAGGAGATTTTAAAATGTCGCACAGCTGCCATCTTGTGGTTATGGAAACAATTGAAATAAGTTAGATGCCAGTGGATTAACATTCGTATAAGGATTTACTGTATCAAGTTTCACTGCACTAGGATGGTTAAATTGCGAGAATCATCCATGTGAATATTTATACTTCGCGTCGCCGCCATGTTGGATTTGTGATCACCAGGTTATTGGAAGTCCTATTGGTGAACTTATGTTCATAGCCCCTATGAACATAAAGAAATTCAGTTTGATTGCTATAATAGATTCGTAGATATTCAGAGCCGTCTAAATATTTCGGATTGTCGCCATGTAGGATTGTTAAATGTATAGGCCATAGAGTCATATACCATTAAAAGAAAATTATTGCGTAGGTTCATTATTCAAACTTTCATTCGTAGATATTCAGAGCCGTCTAAATATTTCGGATTGTCGCCATGTAGGATTGTTAAATGTATAGGCCATAGAGTCATGTACCATTAAAAGAAAATTATTGCGTAGGTTCATTATTCAAACTTTCACTCGATCGCATGATTACGACACAAGAAATAAAAACTTAATTTTAAAATTCGCACAGCCGCCATTTTGAGGTTATGTAAACAATTGAACAAAATTGGATACCAGTGTATTACAATGTGTATAAACATTTCCTGTACCAGATTTCATTGCGTTTGGAACATTAAATCGCGATAAAGGTCTATTCCAATTTTTTAATTCGCTTGGCCGCCATGTTCGTTTTGTAGTTAACCGGTTTTTGAAAGTCTTACAGTAGTGCCCTTTATCTCCGTACAAAATTTCAGGGTGATACCGCTAATAGTTTCAGAGATATAGAATGCAGGTGAAATATTTCGCACATCCGCCATCTTGTGGTTATGTAAACAATTGAACGAAGTTTGATGTCGGTGCATTACAATGTGTATCAACATATACTGTACCAAGTTTTATTGCGTTTGGTTGGTTAAATCGCGAGAAATGTTTGTTTAAAAGTCGCGAATTCGCGTGGCCGCCATGTTCGTTTTGTAGTTACCAGAGTTTCAATAGTCACATAGGTGAACGTCTAGTAGTTCCCTTTATCGCCGTAAAAAAATCCAGGGTGATATCGGGAAGAGTTTCGGAGATATTGAATGCTGGTGAAATATTTCGCACAGGCGCCATGTTGGATTGGTGAGACGTAACAAAATTTGAAGGACACGGTCGGGGTAGCCCGGAGTAGTGCTATGAACTTACCGAGTTTCATTGAAATGGCTCCAGCCGTATAGAAGTTATTAGGGACACACACACACACACACACCTCTCTCTCTCTCACACACACACACACACACACGCACAGAGGTTGCCATGACAACACTACTAAATTGATGAGCGATGAGCCATCAGACGTTGCCATGACAACCCACTTGCACGTGCTCACATTCAGTTTTCCATCTGACTAAGTGAGAAGCGGCCTCGGTGACGTAACTGGTAGTATGCTGAACTTCTATGCCCAAGTTTGCGGGTTCAAAGCCGGCCGAAGTCGTCGGATGTTCTAAGAGCGCTAAAAATCCCTCAGTATGCTTTCCTTTGGAGGGGAAGATCCAACGTTCGTTGCGAGTTGCTGGTTGCGGTGGCATCTCGTAGCCAAGTTCAGAGCTAGGTGTCGTTGACGGTAGTATCTGGTAGCAAATTTAGGAACTAATGCTTGAAATTGACCGTCTGCAGTCCTTACCTGAATTACAGACTAATACAGCCATCACAATTCACACTGTTTATCAGACAGATTCTACACTCACCCAAAGTACACGGGGTTACATGACCGCGTTGTCGCAGTCCCTAAACTGAGGAACCAACCAAAATCTCTGCGGGAGATATAATTTTGCGTGAAGCAGTAACAGACCGTTACATAGTTACACATCAGTGTCGAAATCTTGCATAAGGACACTGTGACCACAAGTACAACAAGTAGTTCCGTGAAGAACTATACAGCCTATTTTCATATATCCTACTTATGTTAATTGCCACTATCAACATACACAATTTCAGTTTGATTGCTGTAATAGATTCGTAGATATTGAGAACCGACTAAATATTTCGGATGGTCGCCATGTTGGATTTTATATATGTAGGTCCTAGAGTTATGTACTGTTACATGCAGATTATTGTGAACGTGTAGTATTCAAACTTCAATCGCATAATTAGGACACAAGAAAAAACAAGGAGATTTAAAAAATTTTCACAGCTGCCATCTTGAGGTTATGGAAACAATTGAAATAAATTAGATGCCAGTGGATTAACATTCGGATAAAGATTTACTGTACCAAGTTTCACTGCACGCGGATGGTTAAATTGCGAGAAACGTCCATGTGAATATTTATAATTCGCGTCACCGCCATGTTGGATTTGTGATCACCAGGTTATTTAAAGTCCTATAGGTGAACTTAAGTTCATAGCCCCTATGAACATAAAAAAATGCAGTTTGATTGCTAAAATAGATTCGTAGATATTCAGTATCGTCTAAATATTTCGGATGGTCGCCATGTTGGATTGTTAAATGTATAGGCCATAGAGTCATGTACCATTAAAGGAAAATTATTGCGTAGGTTCATTATTCAAACTTTCACTTCGATCGCATGACTACATCACAAGAAATAAAAACTTAATATTAAAATTCGCACTGCCGCCATCTTGAGGTTATGTAAACAATTGAACTAAATTAGATACCAGTGCATTACAATGTGTATAAATATTTCCTGTACCAGGTTTCAGTGCGCTTGGAACATTAAATCGCGAGAAAGGTCTATTTAAAATGTTCAAATTCGCTTGGCCGCCATGTTCGTTTTGTAGTTAACCGGTTTTTGAAAATCTTGTATATGGACTTCCAGTAGTGCCCTTTATCTCCGTACAAAATTTTAGGGAGATACCGCTAATAGTTTCAGAGATATAGAATGCCGGTGAAATATTTCGCACATCCGCCATCTTGTGATTATGTAAACAATTGAACGAAGTTAGATGTCGGTGCATTACAATGTATATAAACATATACTGTACCAAGTTTCATTGCGTTTAGTTGGTCAAATCGCGAGAAACGTCTATTTAAAAGTCGCAAATTCGCTTGGCCGCCATGTTGGTTTTGTAGTTACCAGGTTTTCAAAAGTCACATAAGTGAACTTATAGTAGTTCCCTCTATCACCATAGAAAATGTCAGGGTAATATCGGTAATAGTTTCGGAGATATTGAATGCTGGTGAAATATTTTGCACAGCCGCCATGTTGGATTGGTGAGTCGTAACAAAATTTGAAGGGCACGGTCGAGGTCGCCGGGAATAGTGCTATGAACTTTCCGAGTTTCATTGAAATCGCTTCTGCCGTTTAGATTTTATTAGGGGGGGGACACACACACGAATCACACACACACACACACACACGCACACGCACACACACACGGACAAAAGGTGATCTCATAAGCCTATTTTTTCAAAATTGAAAATAGGCTAAAAATGTAACCCAAATGACAAGAAGGTTACCGTCCCCATAAGACAATAAAATGTTGAAAATATGCATAAAATGACAAAAAAAACAGAGTTAATTAAGCTCCAATTATAAAATACTTTCTCGCAATAAATGAGGTCTGATCCTTCTACGAAAACGTGCATATTCTGCCTATTTCCGCCTTTCCCCAAGTTTGCCCGATGAAATCTACCTCCGCCTTCCGGCGTGCCAAGAGGACTTTTTTAAAATTCAAGTATGGACTGCAGACATTGAATTTTCAAGTAGTTCCTACTTTTGCCACCAAACGTCACCGTCAACGACCAACTAGTTCTGAACTTAGTTAGTCTACTAGATGCCACCGCAGTCGGCTCCTGGCGACGAACATTGGAACCTAAGAGCGTCAGTCAAATTTAACCTCTAATTTAGCTTCACAGGAGTGTAATTAGTGGACGGTTCTTTAACATGCCATAAATCTATGACATGGGACGGGGAAATGGCTTTACTACGGGGGATAATCAGGGGGTCAATCCGCCCCAGAGGCAAATAATAAATGTATGACTTTTTTATATTTTGAATGAAAACTAATCTTGGGATTGATAACAATAGATTGGATTATGTACAGTTTATACCACAGTTTTTGGGCCGGTCAGCTCCGGTTGCGTAGTCGCACAGAGGACAGTCGGTGAACTTCAGCTTGTGCAAATGACTCGAGAGTTGTCAGTTGCGCGGAAAGCAACTCACGTTTGAATTACAAAAGCCTCAGGCTCGCCGACTCTCTTCTGTATGACTGCGCAACCAGGTCTGACCGGCCAAAAGTTGTGGCGTAAACTGTAAGTTAATACTTATTTGGAAGCATTCATTTTCACTCGTGTAAAACTTTTAGCATTACCATAACTTCACACTTAAGTTACTGATTGAGTCAAATGGTCAGCTGTTAAGTTAGCAACAGGGGAGTCATATTCTTTCTTCATCCTTTTTTCAACCGGGTGATTTAGCCGTGGTCGTTACGGCATGACTGCGGGCAGTCGCTCACATCCGGGAGGCGAGGAGGTTCGAATCCCCCAGCCGGCAACCTTGAAGATGGTCTTCTGTGGTTTCCCATCTTCCTTCCAGGCAAATGCCGGGGTTGGTCCCTAACTATAGGCCAGAGCCGCTACCTTCCAACTTCTTGTCCTTGCAATCACACTTTCCTCCCCAGACAACGCGACGGTACGTGTAGCTCACTCATTGGGTGTCCGCCTCGAAGCAGCTATAAAACTGGTGAGCCGAATATGTCCTCGGACACTCCCGGCACTAAAAGCCATACGCTATTTATTTATTTTTCTCCAAAAATACACCATTTGTCAGTTACAATTCTGTTAGCCTACTATCCGAGTGTGAGAGTTAGGTATTTTTGTTTTAAGGGGCGGAACTACGAGGTCATCTGCCCCTAGTGTTTGGAAAGTGAATAATATTGTTTTAAGTAAGTCTGCCTCGTTGAGTAGTGGCTAGCATTCTTGGCTGTCACCGCGGTGGCCTGAATTCAATTTCTGGTTCTGCCAAGAAATTAAATTCTGTTCTGAGGACTGGAGTGGGGTGCATTCAGCCTCGTGAGGCAAAAATGAGAAGAGGCGAGTTAGAGTCTTACCTCAGCTATCCTGGAAGTATTGTCATCGCGCCTGGAGATGGCAGTTTAAAACGGTACGACAGGGTGCGGGGATCTTGCCGTACGCATGTGCAGCCCGCCTATTCCAAACCTAAATATGTCAGCTTCCCGCATGCCAATGGTTGCTATCGCAGCAGACTGTGGACGACACGCAGCCAGTGAATGAAGGAATGTGCTGAGTGAGTGAAGCAAGTAGTGACCAACTTAATGTTTTTGGAATGCGCGATACGCAGTGAACGGGAAGACATCTGCAGTTCAAACCCAACTGTCCTCTCCGGGCGCGATATCAATAGTTTTCTGTGGTTTCCCCCACTTCTACTCCAGGCAAATGCTGGTATGGTACCTAAGTTAGGGCTATGGCCGCTACCTACCCAAATTCTACCTCAATTACAAATGCACACACTAGAGCTCGCGTCAACCCGGAAGGCGGCCGGCTCTGTGGGATTTGCGCAGAGAGAGAAAGAGATACATGCCCACTGTTGCAACAGGTCCACCATGTCCGAGTTCCCACACCGCAGGCTGCTGCCATGAGTTCCTGCGTTATGGCAACACCGTCACTTACCTCAACGAGCCTGCCTCTTCCACGCTGCTTTATACTTAGCTTTCCTGACAACACACTAGCTCAGATTCTCAAGACAGACTGACTGTGATTGGTGGGATGGAAGTGAGGCATGACGTAATGGTAGCGTTGTGTTCTGCGCACCGCCTTCCCGGCTGGCTCGAACTCTAGTAGCCTACAGAGATTACAGTGACAGAGGCTATCAGACAAATTCAACACTCACTCAAGTACTCGGGGCTAAATGACCACGATACCGCGAAGCACTAAAAGAATCAACAGCATCAACAGGGCTAAAAGCGGTGTTACACAGCATTAGAACGATGTCTTGCTGTTGCTTTGCGACATCATGGTAATCTTGCCCCGTGTACTTGGGGTTGTGCTGAATTTGTGTGATAATCTGTGCTATTGTGATAGCTGTACCAGTGAGTGTATTTGTAAATTGGGGATATGATAGGGAAGCAGGCGCCCGTGGCTTTCACTTAGGAATGAACCTGACATTTGCCTGAAGCAGTGGAAATTCATGAAGAACTATTTCAAGAATGGCTTAGGAGGGAATATAACCCACTTCTTCTCAGTTTTTGGCCACTTCCTGATGCAGCGGTTAACTTGGCTGTCACTCCGAAGGTCCGGGTTCGATTCCCATCTCTGACAAGAAATTTAATTCTGGTCTGAGGGCTGGAATGGGGTAGGCTACACTCAGCCTCGTGAGACAAAACTGCGAAAAGGTGGGTTTGATTTCTGCCTCAGCCTTCCTGGAGGTGGTTTTCCGTGGTTTTCCAACTCTTTCTCCAAGCAAATGCCAGGTGGTTTCTAACTGAAGGCTACGGCCGCCTCCTTCCCATTCCGTACCTGCACTACAAATACACACACTACTTCATACACTAGAGTAAAACAGGTAATCAGACAAATTCTACATACACCCAAGTAGACGGGGTTGAATTATCACGATGCCCAAACCCTCAAATTAAACAACAACAACAACAACAACAACAACTCTTCTCAGTTTTGGCTCACAGGATTGAGTGTATCCCAGGCGCGGATTCAAGGGTGGGGGTCACGGGGGTCATGACGCCCGCCCCCCCCCTCCAAACGGAGACCAATTTTTTTTGCAAACTCAAAAAACGAAAACACAATAACCAGACAAATAAAACTTAACGAATTTTAACTCAAGAACAGTATTTTTCATTTTATTCAATACTGAAAATATCTTTATAGCAATTATTATGTTCTGTTACAACTGTACATACTTACAACTTCATAGGCTACCTGTTATATAAAAACGATTATTTATATAACAAAATCAACTCGTCTATTTTGTTTAGCAAACCTTGTGATTACCGAATCGATGTTTATAGTGATGTCACGATGAATGTGCAGCAATGCACGGATCGGAATTTGGGGCTTTTTTCGCACCAAACAATTTTGTCGACGTCCAAACTGCAAGCTTGGTTGGCAATTTAAGCTATGACTTTCTCCCTTTGTCGGTACCAACTCGACTTGCCGAAACTGTAACGTTCCTTGATACTTTTCTCGAAGCTCGATGTAAAAGTCGCAAAACACGCCGTTGCAATTTGTACGAATATTTTTGGTGCGCTAAATGCATCATATTTCTATCCATGTATCTTGCAAAAAAAAATTGGTATGGTTTTGTACGTTTGGTTATTTTGTGATTGCGTTTTTAATGATACAATTTTTCTTAACAATTTCGATTCTCTGACCCCCCTCCCCAAAGCCAAACTCTAGATCCGCGCCTGCCCATCCTATTCCAACCTTCAAACCAGAATTAAATTGCTTGGTAGAGCCGGTAATCGAACCCAGACCTGTGGGTTCACAGCTAAGAATGCTAGTCACTACACTACGAGGTGGTCGCTAATTTGTTTGCCTGAATAACCTAATGTATTACAAGAACGGGGAAGGAGACACTGATTAGATGAACCTCAAGACCATGACTTATGAGGTAGTCTATTGTTATAAAGCACTCATGATGTTCCATTCCAAGTAGCTGTGCCGTATTGTGGTACGTTGATGGGTTCTAGACTTGTTGAGTGGAAGGTAGCAAAAAGTCTCGCAGTCGCAGCTCCTTGAGAAGTTGGAGACTACAGATCAATACAGCTTACCACGGCTCTTCCTCTCCGACAAGCGTCCAGGGCCGGGCTTCCTGCTAAACATCCCGCCAATAATATCATTTGGAGAACACAAGCCTCTAAGCTGGAATATTCGGTGTTTGAACCATAATCTTTCCTGTTTCTAGAAGGGTATATTAATTCATTTCACGGAGATCTTTTCATCTTGCAGTGAATTTCAATTATTATGACAGGGGCGGATTTAGATCTTGCCAAGGAGGTCCTTCTATCTAACACTTCAACTCCTGGCCCACTAGTGGGACTTTGTTTGGCAACCACGGGATCCCAGCTGAGTCCATAATTGCTTCCATTTACTTGTGCCAGGTTCCTCTCTGCCATATTTCCTGTTGTCCTCCCTTCGTTAACTCTTGCTCTCTTCCGACCCCGATGGTATTAGGGTACCCGAGACCTAGGGATTCTTTCAATTTCCCGCTTTAATTGGTCCTTCTCTCATCTTTGTGCAAAATATCAGTTTTATTTTTGCATTTTTCATTACTATGTGTTCGCAATTGCGAATAATTAATTTGTTAATTTTATCAAGTTTTTGAAAGTGCTTAAGTCAGACCAGAATTTAATTTTTCATAACCTCATTTTTGTCACCATGTGCTCGTGACAGTTCATTTTGTATTTTGCTTCCTGGTTTAAACCAAGCATGTTTAAAATTATTTAATTACTTACTTGTTAGGTTATAGCCATAGCTCACCTCTAAGACATTTTTCTAAGTGATAAAAGGTTGTTCTACACTCTTTGAAACCTCATGGCGAACTGGAATTCATAAGCTACGCGCTCATTGGCCGCCACCATGACGTGGCCTCGTTCCAGCCAATCACCAAGTTTCTTCTTCACAACGTGGTCTGGATTCTCCAATCTCCAGACATCGAAGCAACGAGAGCAACAGCTGTTCAACTATATAAGGGGCTTGCTTTGCCATCCCCTGTGTGCTTTCATCGTCAGCGATCATGCTGATCACCCGTCTTGCTACCGGACGATAAACTTCAACTATTCAACTTCTCATCTTTAATTTCTGCGCAAAGAAGTGTTCATAAAACCTTCGCCAAGTCTTCAAGACATTTTCAAACTGATCTAACCTAGATCACATATTGCGTGTTCCTGCAACATGTCAACGAAATGTACATTAAGATGTAAACCTTACATCTCTAGTGCTAAGGAAAACTATTCCGTGTGCATCTACTACTACGTAAATAGGTCATTACCTATTTAGGTCTTCAAAGGCTTACTATAAGCTCTACGTTTGTGAACTCAACCACAACTTGACATAACCTTTGTCATCTTCTTCTTACTCAAGGATTCTACGAACATATGGGTTGCTACCCACACTTCGCCATTAAGCTAAGTATTTTGTACCATGTATTGTGTAATGTACTTTCTGCTTTATCATGTTAGTTTCATACAAGCCTACCTCAGACGCCTCCTCAATTTTAATATATCGGCTTGCTCCTCCCACTTGGTATAACATATCCGCTTGCTTTAGCTATTTTTCCTTTGGGAATAATCTCTTAAATTCTTACGCATACATGCTTCGGCCATTGCACATTTTCTTGTGTACTTTTCTTGTTAGAACTTTTCATGTTTCACTTTCAAGTAATAGGCCTACTTGTCTACCTGCTTCTGCCATCTCAATTTCATTGGAAATCTTTCATGGTCAACATTCATGCAGTTCACTTTTACCTGTGTCTGCCATTGCATTTTCTTCGGAAATATTTAGTTGCATCTTGGCAACTCCTCATGTATTTCTTCTTCATAGGGTACTGCAGGATTAAGCCCCTGTCAGCCATTAGCTCCCTTCATAGGCTATGTATTTCTTGGTAACTTCTATAGTTTCCCCTACTTTCTTTCCTAAGGTATGGTAGGATTTGCTCCCTGCCTGCCATCAGCTACATTCATAAGCTGCGTTACTAATTTTTCTCCTTCAAGAAACAATTTAATTAAGTTGTGCTCAAAGGCACTTACCTAGTATTAATGTTCAAAGACAGATGCAATTATTATTTTGTTAAGAAGACATTGTTCTTTCAAATTATGTTAACCTGTAAAGATATGAAAATGAATGTGCATATTTCTTGAGTATATATTGAACCCTTGCAAAGAAGCATATGAGACTCAATTTCGGGGGGTGTAACAGTCCATTTCGTAAAGTTGTTGTTAAGCGCTTCTTATAACATGCAGGGTAACATATAACAAAATAACATGCAGGAAAAAGTGAATACCAGGATTAAAACATATGAATTTAATAACAGATCAACAAATTTACACTATTTACAACAACAACAAAAACAAGGTCTCCCAAATGACACCCACTTGAATAAATAAAAATTGCCAAACTAGGCCTGATCTCAGGAGAGATCGTAAAAATCTGGACCAAATGTCCCACATTACTGCAATGACATGTGCGTGTGTGGCTTTCTACATGCGTTACGATGTGTACAAATTAATGCGAGATTCGTTACCATCCAGTAAACCTTCAGGGGACGAATCTGTATTGTCTTAGAGCTAGACAGACACGAGGAACCAACTACACACTAATTAAACTAATCCGACACTTCCTACACTAAACAAGACAAAATCATTTCCGCGTGATATTGGAATCAAAGAACTGCCGTAGCAAACAACATTAACGCCTAAAATTAGGACTTTTCAAATCAACGCAAGTAAATCAACACGTGACCAATCAAGAAAAATACATATATGGCCGCTTGCCATTTTTACAAGAAAAATCCAAAATACACCCTACGGTGTCACAACAGACGAAATCTAACAATATAAACAAATGAAATGAGTCACAGAAATCACTAGGCTCAAAGCCAACATTTACATCATAAAACAAACATTTCATTTCATACGATATGCGGTAATTCGTAACGGACATGGCGAACTCCCAATTTAATATTATGATCCAATGACCATTAAAAGAACAGGTTTGCAACAGATAGCTTACAGGGGTCAGTCGGTCAGCTGGTCTGCCTAAACGATGAATCACCAGACATAGACGGGCGCAAAGTGGAATCTGCACATCTGTCAACCCACGTGTCAATTACCTCGACCTGCCGTAGCAATGGCTCGAGTCTCGAAGAAGCGTGCTCCCAAAGCACATAATATACGTGTGTGTGTCAAAAAAAATATCTTAGTATTTCCCACGGAAATCCAAGAATCAGCACAGGACAAGGTACAGTAGCCTCAAAGAGCGCTCTGCCTTTCCATAAAAATACTTGTTGCGCTCGGCAACCCTAGTATGAATTAAAAAAACCTGTTCGTAAAACATCTAACAACTTTTACGACCTTCTCCTACTAAAAATGAATTTGAATAAAAGCACCATTTATCGACCATGACGAATTTCGCATTCGCATGAATAAAATCAAAATACACACACCGTGCATACTAATAATGACTCATAAGAAAAATATACAATCAAACAAACATTTTGGCCACGTGCCAACGTACATTTAAATATAACAGTGTCGGCGCACACAAATCTAAATACACAAGAAAACAATGAATAAAATTATTTACAACGTTCCCGCGTCTAATCTAGCTACATATTGAATAAATCAATAGTTTGCACATCACCGTGCAGCTTGTAGAATATCAACCTCCATCCCAATGCATTTCCCCAAGGGACATCTACTCCTTCATCGTCGACGTTCTGGTAGGGGCGTAGCACTTCATTCCTCCAATCGACCTTCCTGTAGACATCTTGGCGTGGCTTCTTGGAAAGAAATGTTCAAAGTTATTATTCTACCTAGCTTGAATCACTATGAGCTACTGACTTTCACTCAAAATGTCCTGGGCGATTACTCCACGTTGAACTGGCCCTATCTAAGCATTTGCTTACTTCACACGCACATATACTGAACCCTTATCATTGTGTCCAATAATAATGTTTCATATTAATAAAAACGATGGAAATACTAAATACATGAAATGCTGGATATTTGAGTAAAATTGATGTAGCAAGAAATCTGGACTTGGTAAGACATGCTACGTGCTGGCTGGAAATGACCAATAGTTTCACAACCAATGTTATTCTTGGATTTCTGAGAAAATCAGATATGACGCTGTGGCGTACGTGACCATAAAAGGCCACAATGCTGCGTACAAGGCAAGGAGTGAGAGAGAGGAGAATAGTCGTGACGTGAAAATAAGGGCGGGATTTGTAAGGTCAGAACTCCGAAGCCAACTTATCTGACCAATAAGAAAACATGACGCCAGAACATAGCGTCAGTGTGTTTTGCGCGGCAATCGGATATAAAAAGATCTAGCGATCGGTTTGCTTGTTCGACGGCAGATTCGCGACCTGTGAGAAAATACAAGATTTTTGAGAGGTCACACATAATTATAGGCCCATTACTTAAAATATTGAGGAGCTGTTTTTCTCCCACCATTGAAACTTTAGGCTTTCTGTATATATACACATGTCTGAGATGAATCGGGGCACTCCTAATTATTCTTCGACAGTCATTTTAAGACGTCCTTAAGACGATATGGTTTTAAAATTATAGTTGTGTGTCGGCAACGAAGTTGGAAATTTTCATAAATTGTGAGATGGCAATTAGCCATAGAATAGGGAAAGTCGACGATTCTGCATAGGACGATCTGAGGAAATAAAATACTTAGAACGCAGATAGAACAGTTTAAAAACTTTGATTTAATTGTGTTTTAACAGCAGCAAAATGTCGACCATGGAGAGAAGACAGCAAGCTTCATCCTCCATTACCATCAGTGTTATGGGCTAACGGCCTAATGATGGGAATTGACGAGGCGGGAGGCCTCTGGAAAGCAGTTTAAGTGATGAGTATTAAAAAATTGATTTATTGATTTTGGACGAGGGGAATCGCGAGAGATGTGTGGAACTTTGTATAGATTTTATTTGTGTGGTTTAATTTAAATTTCAGGGTTTGATTTCTTAACTGACATGCGTGTAGTAAATTTTGGCATTGCGTGACAATTATGTTGTACAGTAAATTTTGTAATTTAAATGTGGTCCTTATGTTACGTAATTCTTATAGCGAAACGGCCGCATCGATTAACGTATCTATAAAAAGTGTAGCCATGAATGAGAACCTAGGAACGACAATGATAAATGGACTGATTTAATGATATGTTAAACTAATTATTACGTGGGGGGAAAATTAGTGTTTTGTTGCTTTGATAACTCGGGCTAGGACTGATCCTGTTATTAATTCTTTATTGTCATTTGGACATGTTGTGTGTCATTATCTGAGGGGTGTGCTGATTAATGCTACGACGAGATCTTCGAGAAATGTGCCACGTATTTTTGGGTGTAAGTGATGATGATGAGGAGAGGTAAAGCCTGTCCATGACTGCGATATCATTCCGGCAAACTAGTTATCCGTGGGGATAAGTTTGACCTGGAAAATAATTCTTAAAAATCCCTGAGAGGATGTTTTGAGATAATGTGTTATTTATTTGTACGCGTTTAACAGGTGGCGATTAGCAAAGGTGCTGTACGCTGGCTATGGGCCAGAATCTATATTTAGCATGGCACTAATTACTACTTGGGGGAAGAAATCAGCCACTCTCTCGGTGATGCGATAACAGGCCCGGTTGTCTCCAGCTCGTTATGACACGTTATGTTTGCTTTAAAGCCTAATGAGTTAAGGTTATTTTATTTGGTTTAATTTGGGAAGTTGCCATGTTGTCGATCCAAGTTTCTTTTATCATTACTATGACTTATTTGTTCATTGTTTTAAAACGCCAAACTTTCCGGCGTGAAAATTAAAAGTTATATTTTGTTGTTGTTGGCTCTTATTTTCAAGGCCATTGTATTCATATAAATATAATTTGGCAACCGGCCAAACTTGTTCATGTCATGTTATGCTATCCTAGTGTTTAAGGTATAAGTCGGTAATTCCGCAGCCCTTATTTTAAATAATACACAAGTGTATTTGGTTGTGGTAATCTAAGGTTAGAGCATGTCAGTAGTGTATATAATTATGTAATTGTTGTTCCCACATTTCCGTAATTCGTCCTTCGCAGTACGGAGTCCGTTCCCGAACCAACTGTTTTGGTCGGAAACGAGCGCCCGTCAAAATGCTCATTACTTGAACTAGTCTTAAAACCCGTGTCGCTCATAAATATTAAATGTTTGTACTATGTTATTTGTTTGTTATATTTGGATCTTGTGATCCGTTTTCTTTTGTTACTCTGATTTAGGTGACATTGCCGTCACAATGCTTGTTGACAGCTGTCATACCGTGTCGTCATGGTACGTCAGGCTGGTCAGTGTTAGATCTGTTCACGCGAGTGAACAATAAAAGGGTGGTTATAGTTTTCTTTTTTTTTATGTTTGATTCAGTTAATAAATTTCATTGTTAGTAGATCCTGTTGTTTTTCTTGGCTTTATAATAATAATAAGTTAACCTTATGAACCTTGGAAGTTATGTTGATAGCAAAACCTCTAAATCACATTCACAAGAATCCATTACGACCCCGAAATTTTGAATCTTGTCTACATGCTATTTTCCAAAGGGTTTATAAGAGTTACTTTGGCTTCCGAACGTGTGGCATTTGTGTTTTAGAGTAAAAAAATAGATCACCGGCATGTGATAAGTTTATTAACGTAAGTTAGGCGAAGATAGTACCGCCAAATGTTTGAAAATATAAAGTCATGGAGTTTGCAATAAAGTAAATGTGGAACAAGTTAAGTGTTTGAACTTTGATTAAAATTAGAACAAACTGTTCCAGGCGCCCAAATAAATTAAATTAGCTTTGTGTAGAAAAGCCAAACTCAAAGAATTATTTGACAGGAAGGTTAGACCTTAAAAACTAATTAATACTCTATTAATTGGTTAAAATTTATAAGTAAAGTAAGGTCAGGAAGATTATAACTGAATCAAAGGGTTAAAATTAAATGGAATAATAAGTAAATTATACTCAAGTGATGCTATAGTTTGTGGGAGTAATTTAATGTAAATGAACTGAGTATGTAAAGGGTTAATGTGTGTATATTTAATATATGTGAGCGCGCGTATCCAGGGCTCCGCCCTTATGTCATTTCCCTATGTCTCAAATATATTATTGTTGTGATGGCAATTCTGGGAGAAATCCGCGAAGTGATTGAATTAGCATCCGCTCGTACGCGAGAACAACTTAGTGAGATGAGAAAGGACATAACCAATGAAATACAGACACAGTTAGCGGCAAATAGTGAAGAAACGCAGACACAGTTAGCGGCAAATAGTGTAGAAATGCAGACACAGTTAGCGGCGAATAGTGAAGAAACGCAGACACAGTTAGCGGCTATAAATAAACAATCGGCAGAAACGCAGACACAGTTAGCGGCAAATAATGTAGAAATGCAGAAACAGTTAGCGGCAAATAGTGTAGAAATGCAGACACAGTTAGCGGCAAATAATGTAGAAATACAGACACAGTTAAACACAAAACTATCTGAAGTTAACGAGAATATAAATCAGAAAATCGCTACACAAAACATTCTGGTTAGTGAACAATTACATAGGCAGTCTGAGAAAAACAATGAAATGTTAAACGCACAAGACGAAAGGAACACTCAAAATCTAGCTGCGCTAACGGTAGAAATCAAAGAGCACACAAAAGAACAGCTAATCCAATTAGCAAAGGACGTTAGCACTAACAATACCAAACAATTAGGAATAATAAAAGGTATCGAAGATTCGTTTAAAAAGGAAATAAAAGGAATGGATGAGACTGTTATGGCAAAACTAGCACAAATCGAGCAAGCGTGTTTGACCAGCTCATCTGAGATTAAAGAAGCACACACAAACTTAGAAAAAAGGTTTGAGATGATCGAACGAGGGACACAGGGTATGCAAGATCAGATAATTACAGTAGATAACAATATCACGGGCTTAGTGACGGAACTCAACAAATTAGAAATACAATCAATTAAGAAATGGAAAAAGTTAGAAATTGACCAGGAAGAAATTAAACAAACATTAGAACAGAACAACATTTCTCTGGGAGAAAGGATAGATAAACTTGAAGATAATCAGGAGGCTAATCAACAGGAAGTCGAAAAACGCTTTGTTAAATTGAAGGATACTATTAGGAAAGATTGGACCAAGATGAGCGCTGATTCGAAAGATGAACGGCTCGCAGTAAGCAAGAAGCTAGGGGAAAATAACGCGAAAATACAGGCGTTAGAAGAAAATATGAAGTTAAGGTTTCAAATTCAAGAGGACCGCATGATAAAATCGGAGTTGCAGTCACTTGGACATAATACGATGTTTGCGACACTAATGGAAAAGGGGAAAGGGGAGAATGCGGAAAGAGAGCACACAATAGACAGCCACGAGCTTGGGCAAAGTCCAAGAACGGTAGACACGCAAGCATTCCAGAATTATGAGGGTCGTAGCTCGACACCTCAAAACACACAACTTCCCACGCAAGTTATACAAGTCATCCGTGGAAACGAATTTAAACCGAATAAGTTTTTACCAGAGAGCGGAGGGACACCTAAAGCTTTCTTAAGGGAACTGACAGAATATTTTTCGGACCAAAATGTTAGCTCAACGCGACAATTAAGAATGGTTGAAAAATTTTTGGCGGGCTCAGCACTTACCTGGTATCTTGGATTTAAGAACACATTTAAATCAATGGAAGGTTTCCACAAGGCCTTCCTAAGCAAATACTGGAGTGGGTCGTATCAACAAAGCTTGCGGATGGACTTATACTCGCGCAAATACCATTCCACGCATCAGACGAAATATGCAGATTTTTTCGCCATGCAACTTGTCAAATTGCAGGATCTTGATAATCCCCCAAGCGAAATGGAGCTAATAACTACTATAGGAAAGCAGATGCCTATTAGCGTTCAGCAATTCTTGGTGGCGGCAAATATTACGACCGTGGTCCAGGCAGAAGAGGTATTAAGGAAGATAGATGAAACCACTAATTACATCAACCCGAGAGAGAAGAGACAGATAGAGTTAGTTAATGCAGTCGAAGTAGTCAAGACACCGAACAAAAACACGAGGTCGCAAGCTACAAACACTGGGGATAACCAAAGACGGCAGAGCACCGAAGAATATGAGCCGAGATCTCAACCGAGATACGAAAATAGGGACAGAAACCATAACAATCAGGAAGAAACTAACCGCTACCGGAACACAAACAATCAGCAGTGGCGAGATAATAGGAGATACCAAACGTCATACAATAGGAATAATAATAACGCACCTTACAATCGAGGATGGCGTGGAGGACACTATAATCAACAATATAGGCCCAGAGACAATAGGCGTTACAATCAACAATATAACGCACAAGATAACCAGCGGTTTAACGAGCAATCGGATCCAAGGGATGATCAGAGAAATTGGAACGAGAGACACGCTGAGTCACAACAGTACCTAGAAGAGCCACATAACATAGAAGGAAATAATAAGGATAAATGGGAAAGAGCGATAGATCGGCGGAAGAATCCCGACAACCACGAGGAGGAAAACGGAACACATCAAATGTTGGAGGCCATGCATGTAGAAACCCAGAGATATTTGGAGGAGCTGCATGGAGAAGAAGAAAATAGAGCAGCCGACAATAGGAAACAGAAGAATAGCAGGAGAGATTCGCAGGCCGTGTCAGGCAAGGGTCTCGAAATATGGTAAAAAAAAGTTATTGTACGGGAATCGGAGAAGAAGAAGGGAGAAGAAGGAGATGACATCACGGTAAAATGGAGAAGAGACAGGAGCGGCTTAAGGAAGTTCAACTAGGGGTTACGAACTTAGGTAACAACGCCTACAGAGTCCGAGAGGTGAGCAAAGGAAACATGGCAGTGTATAATATCTCATTTAAAATTGTATCATCAGAGAGAGCCATACGAACCGAGAAATAATGTTACTGCAGCAAATTAAACATTCGCGTGATAACATACAACAAAAGATACGGGGGTACTCTAGTGGTTAAAGCGCTCAAAAGACAGCTCTGACGTGTTTACAAGTTCAGGCGGAAGTCGTTAATGAATATGTTGATGTTTTGAAAGAGTGAGAGGGGAGACGAGTAGCAAGGAAAGAGGCCGGAGGGCATAAGTATACAGGAATTTCCTAATGAGTTTGGAACGAGACGGCTACTGAAACAGACAGAGGCGGACAGTCATTATATTTGAGGGTGACCAGCAACTTCAAATTTGAGCCAGAAAAGTAGGGGATGTGAAATTCGACTTCATTTGAGTTCGAATTTCATCAACTAGGGGTCAGATGAACCCTTATCATTGTGTCCAATAATAATGTTTCATATTAATAAAAACGATGGAAATACTAAATACATGAAATGCTGGATATTTGAGTAAAATTGATGTAGCAAGAAATCTGGACTTGGTAAGACATGCTACGTGCTGGCTGGAAATGACCAATAGTTTCACAACCAATGTTATTCTTGGATTTCTGAGAAAATCAGATATGACGCTGTGGCGTACGTGACCATAAAAGGCCACAATGCTGCGTACAAGGCAAGGAGTGAGAGAGAGGAGAATAGTCGTGACGTGAAAATAAGGGCGGGATTTGTAAGGTCAGAACTCCGAAGCCAACTTATCTGACCAATAAGAAAACATGACGCCAGAACATAGCGTCAGTGTGTTTTGCGCGGCAATCGGATATAAAAAGATCTAGCGATCGGTTTGCTTGTTCGACGGCAGATTCGCGACCTGTGAGAAAATACAAGATTTTTGAGAGGTCACACATAATTATAGGCCCATTACTTAAAATATTGAGGAGCTGTTTTTCTCCCACCATTGAAACTTTAGGCTTTCTGTATATATACACATGTCTGAGATGAATCGGGGCACTCCTAATTATTCTTCGACAGTCATTTTAAGACGTCCTTAAGACGATATGGTTTTAAAATTATAGTTGTGTGTCGGCAACGAAGTTGGAAATTTTCATAAATTGTGAGATGGCAATTAGCCATAGAATAGGGAAAGTCGACGATTCTGCATAGGACGATCTGAGGAAATAAAATACTTAGAACGCAGATAGAACAGTTTAAAAACTTTGATTTAATTGTGTTTTAACAGCAGCAAAATGTCGACCATGGAGAGAAGACAGCAAGCTTCATCCTCCATTACCATCAGTGTTATGGGCTAACGGCCTAATGATGGGAATTGACGAGGCGGGAGGCCTCTGGAAAGCAGTTTAAGTGATGAGTATTAAAAAATTGATTTATTGATTTTGGACGAGGGGAATCGCGAGAGATGTGTGGAACTTTGTATAGATTTTATTTGTGTGGTTTAATTTAAATTTCAGGGTTTGATTTCTTAACTGACATGCGTGTAGTAAATTTTGGCATTGCGTGACAATTATGTTGTACAGTAAATTTTGTAATTTAAATGTGGTCCTTATGTTACGTAATTCTTATAGCGAAACGGCCGCATCGATTAACGTATCTATAAAAAGTGTAGCCATGAATGAGAACCTAGGAACGACAATGATAAATGGACTGATTTAATGATATGTTAAACTAATTATTACGTGGGGGGAAAATTAGTGTTTTGTTGCTTTGATAACTCGGGCTAGGACTGATCCTGTTATTAATTCTTTATTGTCATTTGGACATGTTGTGTGTCATTATCTGAGGGGTGTGCTGATTAATGCTACGACGAGATCTTCGAGAAATGTGCCACGTATTTTTGGGTGTAAGTGATGATGATGAGGAGAGGTAAAGCCTGTCCATGACTGCGATATCATTCCGGCAAACTAGTTATCCGTGGGGATAAGTTTGACCTGGAAAATAATTCTTAAAAATCCCTGAGAGGATGTTTTGAGATAATGTGTTATTTATTTGTACGCGTTTAACAGGTGGCGATTAGCAAAGGTGCTGTACGCTGGCTATGGGCCAGAATCTATATTTAGCATGGCACTAATTACTACTTGGGGGAAGAAATCAGCCACTCTCTCGGTGATGCGATAACAGGCCCGGTTGTCTCCAGCTCGTTATGACACGTTATGTTTGCTTTAAAGCCTAATGAGTTAAGGTTATTTTATTTGGTTTAATTTGGGAAGTTGCCATGTTGTCGATCCAAGTTTCTTTTATCATTACTATGACTTATTTGTTCATTGTTTTAAAACGCCAAACTTTCCGGCGTGAAAATTAAAAGTTATATTTTGTTGTTGTTGGCTCTTATTTTCAAGGCCATTGTATTCATATAAATATAATTTGGCAACCGGCCAAACTTGTTCATGTCATGTTATGCTATCCTAGTGTTTAAGGTATAAGTCGGTAATTCCGCAGCCCTTATTTTAAATAATACACACGTGTATTTGGTTGTGGTAATCTAAGGTTAGAGCATGTCAGTAGTGTATATAATTATGTAATTGTTGTTCCCACATTTCCGTAATTCGTCCTTCGCAGTACGGAGTCCGTTCCCGAACCAACTGTTTTGGTCGGAAACGAGCGCCCGTCAAAATGCTCATTACTTGAACTAGTCTTAAAACCCGTGTCGCTCATAAATATTAAATTTTTGTACTATGTTATTTGTTTGTTATATTTGGATCTTGTGATCCGTTTTCTTTTGTTACTCTGATTTAGGTGACATTGCCGTCACAATGCTTGTTGACAGCTGTCATACCGTGTCGTCATGGTACGTCAGGCTGGTCAGTGTTAGATCTGTTCACGCGAGTGAACAATAAAAGGGTGGTTATAGTTTTCTTTTTTTTATGTTTGATTCAGTTAATAAATTTCATTGTTAGTAGATCCTGTTGTTTTTCTTGGCTTTATAATAATAATAAGTTAACCTTATGAACCTTGGAAGTTATGTTGATAGCAAAACCTCTAAATCACATTCACAAGAATCCATTACGACCCCGAAATTTTGAATCTTGTCTACATGCTATTTTCCAAAGGGTTTAATACATCATACAAAATATAACACAAAACTTACAGAAAATATTACAATCTTCGTCCACCACGCAACTGGCTTTTAACAAGTCTAACAAATTACGTCTACCGCGTAGCGCTTATCTCAACTAGAGATCTCCCTCCGCTAGGCCTGAACTCTGCTGCCAAGAGCACAAATAAAATGTTCGTTCAGACAGACGTGAAGTATGCTCACTAGAGCCTGATAAAATCGTGTCTCAAACTGGCGTGAACGATGCTCCTCGGAGCCCGATAAAGTTGTGTGTCAAACTACTCATCACCGATCAATTTATTAGAAACTAACAGAAAGGGGTGGAGTGGGGGCAATCTGTGAAAATAATCTGTAATTTTCAACTCACAGACTTGGGACAAGTATCAAACTTCTTCTTTTCATTTAAACGTCTCATTGCACACATGCGGGATCCTATCGCATCGGCGGTTCTTCATACACGTGTTTTTAGTGCCTTTTTTTGGTACGCAAATCTCCGCGTGGTTTAGGCGTCCTCTCTTCTGATTCGTTGATTCAATCGTGTATCGGTTGGAAATTCATTTCTGGCACACCCATAATGACGCCAACTCGGATGCGCGTTCACTCTGAATTTGTCCTTGAACTCGGCTTACCCGGTCATCGTCAGGAATAACTACCACGCTACTTCTGTTGCAATCGTTGCGACACACTACCTGTCTTCCCTTTGTCAATCTCCAACATGTATTGCCTGGATATCAGTAATAATAATAATAAAAATCATGAAGACTTATTGATCGGCAAATCAATAAGGGTTCAATATGTTAAAGCTACCTGCTCCCTCTATTTTATTTTCTTGTGTTATATTCTATAGCCCATGTTCCTTAACACTCAAACTTTTTTCTATTTTGAACTCACTCAAAATACGTCTGATAATGGAGACTTTAAATTGGTCTATCCAATGGTTAGTGATAATTCATCACACCACTATGTATTGCTGTTATTGGAATTATTGCTTTCTGTGTTTCAATGATTCTTGCATTGATATTGTACTTCATTTTTATATTACTACTAGCAGAAGTACCCGTTCTTCGAACGGTGTTCGGTGTTAACACCAGACATTATCAATTGAGCTACTGTTGCAATGGTTAGCGGTTTGTCATTCCTTCATAAGTTTATCAGAACGAAGTTAGTTTTCTGGGAATATCACACACACTGTTAATTTAAGGGCTTTGAAATGTGGTTTTCGGACACCCTATATAGACTCCCGAAATTTGTGTCTCACATTGAGAAGCGCAACATATGCTCTGGTCGTCCTTCTAGGATAATTTTTATATTTCGCCTATTTTAGCAAGTATTTTGAGAAGTTATCCCTATATCCACCTTTCTACTGTATGAAAAGTACGGTGAAGAATTTTATAAATGATTGGTGTATTGACTCTCATGGATGCCATACCTAATTTTACGATGCACCAAGCATCCGAACACGAGTTATAGGCGTACATAAATATACACAGAAAGACAGACAGACAATTCTATTGTCTACAACATATCACCCAGATATCCAAATATAGGTATATCTACCACACAGTATCAAACAAAATCATACTAGGTATCATTGATATCTGGTGGCGAAAGTTGGAACTACTTGAAATTGAACGGAACTTGTAGCTCACCCGTTAGGGTGTCCGCTGGAAGCAGCTACAGACTCAGGCGAGCCGAACATGTCCTCGGACACTCCCGGCATCAAAAGCCATACGATAAATAAATAAATAAATAAATAAATAAATAAATAAATCCTTACGATGAACCCGTATGTCGACAAAAAATAAATAAAAAATAAATGATGAGTTAAAATGTGTTCTCAAACTAAATTCAACTAGCGTGTACTTCATGACGTGAAATAGAATTGAAAGCCTTGTAGACGGAACGCAATATACGTCACATAAAAACTGACCCTCTATGTTGTGTTAGGTCCCCATTAACAGGAAGACCCCTTTCATAACTTATAAAGGCTTGTGGTGCATGACAATTCAGGTTCTTTAGCCTCAATTGGCCCAAATTCCTGAAAGCCGCAAAATATGCTGATTCAATTCAGGAATTTTTGAAAATGATGCTGCTGTTTTGAGATATAATAGACCTTCTGTACTTTATGTCGCACGTGAAAATTGCGTGAAAAAGTTCTAGGTTACCCCTTGACCCCCTTAATTGTATTGATGAATTATACAGTCTAAGTTGGTTCCGTGATAACCTAATAGCCATTTGCAAACTTTCAGAGAAATGTAATAAATGGAGTGACATTGCTTCTTACAGAAATAGATGGAAAGTTAGATGCCACCCCTTGAGATAATGCTGTCATGGTTACCGATTTGCATTCCTTCATTAGTTTGTTAAATTAAGTTTAAATTAGTTTTATGGGAATACTTCAGAAACTGTTGGTTTTAGAGCCTTATAATGTAGTTTTCGAGGACCTTTTAGGGCGCCCGAGTTTTATTTCTGGCACCGAGGGGCTTTGTCTCGTCGTTGTACGCCATAATACAGGGTGTCCGCAAAGCCTCTCCGCAGTGCGTGTCTCGCCAAGCGGGACGTGTTGGGTTGGCAGTGCATTCATGTTATGTTACAAGGAAAACAGTTACATTAAATTAAGTAAATTAAATACTCACGACTAACACACTGTGCTCCGTAAAGTTCCCACCAGCGCGGAAAACCTCTTCCACTAAATACACTTGCTCTTCAGTAGTAGCCGCTGCGGAGAGACTTTGCGGACACGCTGTATACTACTAATATAATAATATAATAAAGGGATAGGTATATAATATCCCTGCCAGACCAAACCCGCAGGTGTAAATCGCGCGAAACAATTCTAGAGTACCCCTTGACCCCCTTAAGTGTATTTTACGTATTGATGAATTTTACAGCTTAATTTAGTTCCGTGATAACTTTCTAGAATATAATAATATAATATAGGGATAGGAATATAATAGACCTGCCAGACCACACCCGCAGGTGTAAATCGCGCGAAAAAATTCTAGAGTACCCCTTGACCCCTTTAAGCGCATTATACGTATTGATGAATTTTACAGCTCAATTTGGTTCCGTGATAACCTTCTAGCCGTTTGCAAACTTTCACACTAATGTAATTAATGGAATTGCAATAGATGGGCCTCTGAGAATCTGTTGCCATGGTTACCGGCTCGCATTCGTTCATTAGTTTATTAAATGAAATTAGTTTTCTGGGAATATCTCAAAAACTGTTGGTTGTAGGGCCTTAAAATGTGGTTTTCGTGGACCCTTTAGGGCTCCCGAGTTTTGTCTTTCACACTGAGGGGCTGAGAATGAGCTTTGTCACGTCCATCTACGCCTATTTTAGCATGTATTTTAAGGGAGTAGGCCCCTTTTTATGAGAGGTACGGAGAAGAGTTACATCAATGATTAGTGTCGTGCCTCTGATGGATTTCTGTACCAAATTTTACGTTCATACACCCAGCCGTTTTCGAGTTATGAGGGAGCAAATTTGTCCACAGACAAAAAAAAACCAACAACAAACAGATTGACAGACAGACAAAAAATATTTCGCGCGGATCCATCATGAAACCGTCTGAAACGCGTAAATAACTAAAATTTCCTTAGAAATTCAGATAAAAAACATACAAACTTTAATTTTTATATATGTAGAGATATAGTGCACCGCTCGGTGTTGACCGTGTTTTATTGCACAAATTTAGGTTTTACTCGCTAACCGTTGGACATAGACGGAAAGTGGTAAGGACCTTTGGATAGATAATTAAATTTTAAGGCTCACATATACCAACAAAATTTTGCTATTTCTTGCGTTGTTTTTTTAAATTTGAAATGGAAATATGATGTTTTGAAACCAAACGGTGTAGTGACCTCACACATGTGGGTTTTACTCGTTAACCGTTGGAGATACACGAAAAGAAGTTTGCTATTTCCTAGCGTTCTCTTTTTATTTGAAATGGAAATATGAAAATAGTCGCCATTTCTAAATAGTGCAAAATATCGAAATCAAAAGTTTCGGTTAGTAAATTAAATTTTAAAGCTCGTATGTGCCATCAAAAGTTTGCTATTTCTTAGCGTTCTCTTTTTATTTGAAATGGAAATATGAAAATAATCACCATTTTTAAATAGTGCAAAATATTGAAATCAAAAGTAGCCTATGTGTAAACCTGGTAAAGCTCACATATACCATCAAAATTTGTCTATTCCTCAGCGCTCTTTTTTTATTTGATATGGAAATATGAAATTTTGAAACCAAACGGTGTAGTGACGTCACAAATGTGGGTTTTACTCGCTAACCGTTTGAGATACATGGAAAGTGGTAAGGACCTTTCGGATAGATAATTAAATTTTAAGGCTCACATATACCAACAAAATTTTGCTATTTCTCAACGTTCTTTTTATATTTGAAATGGAAATATGATGTTTTGAAACCAAACGGTGTAGTGACCTCACAAATGTGAGTTTTACTCGCTAACCGTTGGAGATACACGAAAAGAAGTTTGCTATTTCCTAGCTGAACCCTTTATACTCTGTTAGTATAAATGATTCTATGTTTTATTTCTGCAGTACTTAATATTTCTACCAGCATCATGAAATAGCCAGACGAAGATGATGAAACCTTAAGCATTTGTTGGAGACAGTGAGAATGTACCTGGAAGCAGGTTGACAAAGGCTGAGCACTCGAGGTATTTGTGAAGGGACCAAGCCCAGCGATGACTCAGGAGGCAGGTGCAAGATGTCTCAAGAATAGGAAAGACGCGTGTTGACACATGCATGTGGCATGTTCCTTGTCTTTTTCGCGCCTAGCCAAAAATTAATGCAGTAATATGAGAGGCTGATGGAACAATTGGACACTCCTGCAGGGCGGAGTGCAGCAAGAAAAACCGCGAGGTCTACGTGAATTGGAACCAATAGGAGAAGAATGCTACTTTACGCGCCAGGACTAGCATGATGCTCAAGAGCTCGGATTAAGGCGGGAGATTGGCTACAGATCATCCCTACGATCGATTCGTGATTTAATAGGCAAAATCTTGACCTGCGCATTTCTACGAGTTTTATGATGTTTGTTACATGCCAGTAAGACAATTATTATGGAAAATATTTTTATATTTCCCTCTCTATCGGTCCCACGGGCCCATTTCATTTATAAGTGGCGTGTGGAGCCATGAACAATGTACTTCATTTTGTGCGTCTGACTACGTAGGCTGACTTTATTTTGTGTGTCGGAGGACACAGGTTGATATCTTGTATTTTGCGCGTCTGAGGACGTAGTCACTTGTACTTTGCGTGTCATGAGGACACAGATTTTTATTAAGCCAAATGTGTTGTAAATTCAGTGTGATAGATAGTCACAGTACTATTTTTTGTAGGGCCAGTATCATCGACAATTCGCCAACAGACTGTTTTGGGGAAATAATTACCTGAGCGGTGAATTTAGTAGACAGAAATCGAGTGTGTAATAACCTATAACTTTTTGCATCAGCACGAGAGATGACATCGCTTATCCTGGAAGAAGCTTCGAACTGTCAACACTCCGTTGAGATGTTTGAGACGAGCTAAGCAGCATTAAGTAGGGAGATGGCTGCAGATGTCCGCTGACGTGATTGGCTGAAAGATGAGTACGAAATAATGCTTTATTATTTGCCAAATCAATTTATGGTGTATGGGACATATTTGAGTAAATATCTTGTTTTTTTTTTTTTTAACGTAGAGTTTGTATTTTTGTCTGACACACAGTAGTTTGCATGAAAACAGCCAGCGCAATTTTTTTTAGATATTTGTATTGGTTTAATTGTTGTAATGAACGTGGCTATGTGGACGACCGTGTTCGCATCTGTTAACGTAACGCCGTTAAGTAACGAAGATGGGAGATCTGTAGTGCATCAGAAGTAGAACTGAATTAGTATAAAATAAGTAGACTGGAGGGTAACTTTGATCGTATTGTTGTGTTTACGATTGATCAGGTTCATTGTTATTTTATTGCCTTTGTTGCAATGTAATTTTGTTGCGAGTAGCAATCAGCTCACTCGAGGGTTTAATTTTGTTATTGTAAAGTTTTGGAGCGTCTCGAACGCAAAATTAGGGAGTCTGAATCAAGCCGAGTTGCATGATTTTTTTATGTCAGTCCCAGTGGAGGTGTCTTGTGAGTTCTATACTGGTCTATGTCTGCGGGAATTTCAGCGTGGTCTGATTCCGACATGCCACATGCCAGGTTCCGTATTGCGACCTCGAGAGGCGAATATGTGAATATATTATATTCTTGCCATTTGAGTAAATGGGTGAGAGTTGTTGCTGTTGATTCTACGATGTTAACGAGGCCAGTAGGTCAGTCTTTATTTTAGACACACTTGGGAACTGACGGGTGACAGATGTGGTAGGGTGCAGGGAGTCGTTTCATGAGGCGAGCTTGATCAGATATGACGGACGATGGTCATTAGTGAGGAGCGCATGCTAGCCTCCCTGGTAATATTTTGAATGCAGAAAAAGAACTGATCAATGGTAAATAATATTTGTGAGGAAATGGGGAGCTGTCTACGATGTACTATAATCTCCGAAGCGTTAACTTGTCGGGTATCTTATTCATGTAAAAATAATCTCAGCCGTGGAGGCATTTGTTGTTGTTGATTCTTGGTTTGTTTATGTCTTGTGTCAGTGACCAGTGTAGTCACGCGCGGCGCTGTTTTTCCTTGTTTGTTTTGTTTGAGCATTGGCCTTGTAGGCAAGCTCGTTGTCAGCTGCGCCATCGCACTGGGGAGAGGATCTCCGGGGAGATTCCTGTAAATAATAGATATTAAGATGAGTGTGTCAGAATTAATTAAAAGGTTTTTATTAGTGTAGTGTCCTATACCCATAAACGTTGGTTTGCGAGATGGATGTTCGTGAGCACCGTGGCTGTTACCCGCTGTAAACGAACATTCATCCAAGTACTCATTCCTTGTAGTTAGTCAGTACACACACATACAATTTCTTATACGAGTCGGTGGACCAGGTATCCACAGTTTCATTGTGAGGAGCGGGTCTGAGGAACCCCTCATCTTTTATTGTGTTGTATTTGTTGTGGAGAGATGTCAGGGAGGAGTTTGTTTTGTTTTATATTTTATTTTTGTTAAATATTAACAGTCATAAAATAATTTTTATTTTACGTGTTATTCACTTCTTTCTTAGTTATAGTTTTGTCTTATGATCCTTCACCCAGTAGAGCATGTTGTTTTGGCGAACGTAATATAGCACACACTGAACTGAGCGCGACCCCTAGAGAAAGATTCTTGCATTAAAACACTGCGATACTGAAGGGCTCATAGGATACACACTGGCGCGGCCAACCGTGGGGATGTTAACTGTGTTGTAGTGGCAAAATTGCACATGTTGGTGTAAGCGCAGTATTGGATACAAACTGGCGCGCCAGCGATGGTGCATTTTGTTGCTAGTTCGCTGCTAGAACATGTTAGATAGTGTATTTGAGTAAAAGCTGACATGCCACAAGTGGAGGCAGATATGACAGTGTTTAAATCACCGGAAAGTGATATTTTTATGTAAAGTAAATGAGGCGAAGAGGTTACCACCAAATGTGTGAATTATAAATTAAAATCAGGTGTTTGCAATATAAAATACGGGTCACGTTTTTGTCTATTGAATTAAGTGTTAAAGTAAAGTAAGTGATACCGGGCGCCCAATGATCAAAGTTAAAACTAGATTTGTTGTAAAAAGTCAAACTCCATGAATGTAATAGGAAGGCCTGTGGCTTTGAAAGACAATTAATATTTGGTTAATGTGTCTGTTGTTAATATCAGATCAGGATAACAATTTAATGACTGAATATGTGTTTGGGTTTAAATTAAATTGAGTAAAATTAGAACTACTCAGAGATGCAATTGACTAGTGGGATTAAATGTAAAAGTAAATGAACTGAGTAGGGTAATGTGAATTAAATGTGTATTAAGAATGTATGTGTGTGTCAGGGGGCATTGCTTCATGCCATTTCCTTAATGTTCTCATATAAATTGTGTAAGATGGCGACGATCGAGCAAATTCAAGCAATTATTGAGAGTGCCGCGAAGAGGACACAGGAGTTAATAAACAATAGTATGTCAGAACAAAGTGAGAATTTAGAGAGCAGAATATCTGAACAAAGCGAGAAGTTAAACACTAAATTGTCAGAACAAAGTGAATCATTAGACACTAAAATGTCAGAACAAAGTGAATCGTTCCGGACACAAATAAACAATAGTATGTCAGAACAAAGTGAGAAGTTGGACAGTAAAATATCTGAGCAAAGCGTGAAGTTGAACACTAAAATATCAGAACAAAGTGAATCATTTCGAACACAATTAACCAACAGTATTTTAGAACAAAGTGAAAAGTTAGACACTAAAATGTCAGAACAGAATGAGTCGATTCGGACACAATTAAATAACAGTATGGTAGAACAAAATGAATATAGTGCGGAGCAAGCGAAGTTATTAAAAAGTGAAATCAATGACACTATCAATTCACAAATAGAAGCACAGAATGTTAAAAACGCGAACCAATTAGCTTCGTTAACTGCGGAAATGAAAGAACACACAAATAAACAAATGGTATTACTGGCCCTAGACGTTAGTAAAAAGTCATCTTGGCACGCCGGAAGGCGGAGGTAGATTTCACCGGACAAACTTGGGGATAGGCGAAAATAGGCAGAATATGCAGGTTTTCGTAGAAGGATCAGACCTCATTTATTGCGAGAAAGTATTTTATAATTGGAGATTAATTAACTTTGTTTTTCGTCATTTTATGCATATTTTAAACATTTTTTTGTCTTATGATGACGGTAACGTTCTCGTCATTTGGAGTCCATTTTTATACTTGTGGTCACACTGTCCTTATGCAAGGTTTCGACACTGATGTGTAACTATGTAACGGTCTGTTACTTCTTCACGCAAAATTATATCTCTCGCAGAGATGTTGGTGTTGGTTCCTCAGTTTAGGGGCTGCGACAACGCGGTCATGTAACTCCGTGTACTTTGGGTGAGTGTAGAATCTGTCTGATAAACGGTGTGAATTGTGAAGGCTGTATTAGTCTGTAATTCAGGTAAGGACTGCAGACGCTCAATTTCAAACAGTAGTTCCTAATTTTGCTACCAGATACTACCGTCAACGACACCTAGCTGTGAACTTGGCTACTAGATGCCACCGCAATCAGCAACTCGCAACGAACGTTGGAACTTCCCATCCAAAGGAAAGCATACTGAGGGATTTTTAGCGCTCTTAGAAAATCCGACGACTTTGGCCGGCTTAGAACCCGCGACCTTGGGCATAGAAGTTCAGCATGCTACCAGTTACGTCACCGAAGCCGCTTCACACTTAGTCAGATGGAAATCTGAATCTGATCTCGCGCAAGTGCGTTGTCATGGCAACGTCTGATGGCTCATCCCTCATCAATTTAGTAGTGTTGCCATGGCAACCACTGATAGCTCTTGGCATTTTCTTGTAATTCCGAAATCATTTTTCTCATCCCTTGGCGTAATGGTGGGTCATATCAAAAATTCTTTCAGACAAAAGTTTTAGGTAATTATTAGGGACATATTGTCCATTTTGTACGGTTTTGATATTGTGCCTATTAAGAGAGATATGATTAATGTTTCCCGAAAAACCCACTTTTTCCCACCCCTTTGGTCAATGGTTGGTGCTATAAAAACACTCTTCAATCATAAATTTTTGGGCTTTATCCGACACATAGTATGAACTTTGAAGGGATTCGATATTTCACATATTAAGAGAGTTATAGCAATATTTCACTTTTTCGAAAAAAGCCCTCCATTTTCACCCCCTTCGACTGATTTAGCCCAGTAACGAACTCGACCGAGATTTTATGGGTATACATATTCGGTAAACAATTCAAAGTGATTGGTGCAAAATCACGGATGTTATCGTGTCCACAAAAAACTGATATACATATATATACATATATATTGAACCCATGTACCATTGTTTCAAGGGGTCGAATCCATGCTTTATTGGTAAAAGAAGGAAGGAAAGATACAGTCTTCAGTGGAACATAGAGATATTTTATACAAGAGGACTGGTTTAATGTTGTGCAATAATAAGAGCCCAGGTGGCTCCAGGAAATGATATCACGCGTGACGCACCGATAAGGAGCGATCATGGCTATAATTAGAACGAGAGGAACTTTCCGTTCAGAGTGAGTGATAGAAGGTTTCGGAAATCGAGCTTACGTTGCAGTAAAATGGCATCCTCGCAGTTGTGCAAGAGGAAGAATAATTAGATTTAAGCCATTTGCGAACATAAACGTAACAAAAGAAATACATCATTGTGAATCATTTCGGAATAGAGATTTTTGTGTGGGAAAAGATGTTATAATAATTGCCCAGGAAAAAAGTGCAAATGCGGCATTACGTAATTAAAAGTTCCCCGAGACCCGAGGAGTGGGCATTAAAAATCAACTGTTACACCCACGTATCTGAAGACCAAATTTTATTTAATATCTCAGAATTGTACGATCGATTTTTATGTGCAAAGAAGTCAGTTTACGTTTAGAAAACGAGATTTCCAGAGATATAATTTTCAAAAGTGTGCGACTATTGCTTCAAAAGTTAGTTATGAAAAAGACGTGGAATTTATCTTTTTGTCGCCGATTTGTATAAAAGTCCTGGCAGAGCCAGACCAATCATGCAGTATCAGTCAGCCCAGGGGGCCGTGACGTTGGAGCATCGTATATGCAGTATTATTCCGTCCAGGGGACGTGACGATTCATCACATCGAATGCAGTTATCAGTCAGCCCAGGGGGGCGTGACGTTGGAGCATCGTATATGCAGTTTACAGCAGACCTTGTGGGGAGGTGCTGCATCACAGTGTCCAGATCACAGTACGAGAAGTATCATCATAGAATCGCCGTGTGAAGACTTAGGAAAATCCTAGTACAGGATTTAGTTAAGCAAGCGTCAGTCTTTATAGTGAAAAGTTCAGTATTACAGTCAAGTTAGGCTGCGAACTTAAAAAAACAGGCGATAGGTCTTCAAGCAACAGTTCAGTTAAACGACTGAAAGTATCGTAACGTTTTGAAGTACCATAATAGTGAAACAAACATTTCCAACAAAGTTGAGGAACCCGATCATGGTCGGACGAAATAACTAACGCCTAGTGTATCGATAAGATAGGGACTAGAGCGAAGAAAATAAGAAGGGAAATAATCCAAGACATTGTCTAACAGGAGACAAACAAACAGTAAAAGCATTAAGCTACGAAACCAAGGAATAGCAGTAAATGCTAGAGAATCATAGGTCACCGATAAAGTATTCGAGGTGCCATAAACAAGATAGACTTTATCTAGACAAATTAAATAGTGTCTAGAAAGAAACGACTTCGAGCTAGTAAAAATAGAAGCCGAATAGTCAGGAAACCAGATTTGAAGAATAGCCGTTCCAGGTAGGGGTAGATTGATCGAGACTTTCAACTTCTAGCCAGATAGGGAACCGACATCTAAGAGTTTCACCCTTGGAAACGGGATGAAAAAATCACGTGTGTAAGGCCAAATCAAAGCCTCAGTGATTAAAAGCAGTGTAATGTAAATATAGAAAATTTGTGTTAGTGTAATAATTTTTAGTGAATTTATTTGTGTATTATAAAAGAATACAGAATTGTATTCAAAATGTTACCAGTGTAAGGTAAATTATGTGTATGTGTATCAAGAAATGTCATTGTGTGAAATGGTATTAATGAAGATGGCTTAATTACCGTAAGTGGGCGAAAATGAAACATCGCTGGAAAATACGGTCGGGGACCGTGACCTCATGTGAGTAAACATTTCATTATGTTATGTGTTGGGGAATATTTGTGTACAATCTACCTGAGAATGAGAAAATAGGGATGTTTTTAATAACAAATAACAAAATAATAGCGCGATATGAACGATAAAAATTCAGAAAGTATAAAATAATTATGTGAAATGAATAAATCCCTTAGGGGAAATGTATGAAATAAAATTTCAGTGTAGTTGATAAATGATTTAATTATATGAAAGCAAGCGTAATAATAATAATAATAATAACAAGTATATAAATGAAGATTATGATGAATTATATGAATGTAGTAGCTTTTGAGCTCCTTTAAAGGAATAAATACATGTTGTGAACAAATGTTCTTAAGATAAAGCGATTATTGGACGGGAGAGGATTAATATAAAATTGAGATGTAGATCAAATGTTGATGTTGAATTTATCAGTTCTTTGAAGGCAATTTGGCAATAAAGGATAAGCGTAATGTAGCGCATTGAAGTAAATTTGTCACGCTAGGAATGCGTTGAACCTAAGTATACTTGGTAAATTTAATTATGAGGGGCAGTTGGTCGTGGTAATTGAGCTATAGTAAGTCCTCCAAATAGTGATGTGATCACGAGGCCGTTGTGTGTGTTGTATTATAAAGGGTGCGAAATAATTGTATTATGAGCGCGAGTGTAAGGCAAAGGCCTGCTATAAGTCGCAAATGTATAAGTCCTCCAGTATGGGATATGGTTCCCGAGGCAGTTGAAAGAAACGAACCCAGATTCGTTTATGTGAAGCCCCTAAGTATTTGTTGTATTGAATTATTCTTACCCACCAATGAGGACACTTCATAATTAATAAATGCCAAGGTAAAAGAATGGGTCTAGTGAACCTAAATATGTTGTTAAAAATAAGTAGAATGAAGCCTTGTTGGTTCAAAGAACTATATTTAAGAAACTGCTGTATGAAAGCGGAGGGTAGCTCGCCTCTTGCGAGTCTGACCGTAATGTTCCTGCTCCCCAACAATAAATCACGCCAAGTGGCCACTGCCAGACCTTACCATTAACGGAAGTGCGGTAGGTGTGTGAGCCGTCTGTTTTGAAGTTATAATACACTAGAGGGTTTAGAGTTTGTTTAACGACCCGGGCTTCGAACCGAGGTTCTTGTAGATGAAAATTACCGCTTGCAAGTTCAGATCGTTGCTTTCTATTGATATGATGGTCTTTTAAGACAAATAATGATAAATCCCTAATGTAATGTTATATAATGTAATAATTCACGAGTTCAGTGAGGACAATTAGATTTCGGGAGTGATCTTAATTTTTGACATGTTCAAGTAGTCTTCAGTAGCTCGGGAGCACGCAAATGTTTTCCAAATCACAGTAGTGAATTGTTGATTTGAGAGAGGTGGTAACATGAGAACATTGTGAAAGCCCAAAATTTAAGTAAATGAGTAACAGTACTTTAATAAGAATTATATATTGTTTTAATTATAAAATACTCATATAATAAGAAGTGATGTGTAGTAAAAGGATAACACAGTTTATATTGAAAAGTATCGAGCCTATTGGAGCTCTTGATTTTATTGAATTTATAAAAGGACACCATATGGAAGTAAAAAGAAATATAAGTTTTTTGGTTTATGAAAACCATTTATTATGATTTAACCTTTGTTGTATTATGTATTCCTTGTTCACTCTGAACAAGTTAGAATTGGGTCAGTATTTTATTTGTTTAATTTGCTGTAGCGCCATATATTTGGTTAATTAAATGTTTTATAGTAGGTGTTGATTTTGTTTATTTATTTTTGAAGTGTATCCTCTATTTAATCCAAAATGTGTAAGTCACAGAGTGGGAGAACATACCATAACCCCGAAAATCCCGATTTGAGCATTGCTGGCATACTGTGATTTGCATATTTCATGCTAAAAGGGCACACTATATATATATATATATATACATACATAAATTATGTATAAACTTTTGAACTGACGGTGGTTTTGGGGTATGGGGGATGTGAAACGCGAAGATATGTCGAAATTTTCCGGAAGTCGAAACATGGTACCCATTGCAATAGTTAGCTTTCTAATGAAATCTACATAAAACAACGAGAAACAATTAGATCAAATAAGAAAATGGAAGACATTTTTAATCAAAAGCTTAGCATACTTGATGAAACGGTTTTAGGAAAATTAGCGCAAATCGAACTGGCATGTACTATGAATACGAGCGAGGTCAAGATAGCTCAGGACAAGATGGAAGGGCGATTCAGTGAAATGGAGAAAAGCGGCAAGGTTATTCAGAAACAATTATCAGCGGTAGATGAAAATATATGCGGCATAATTAATGACATGGATCGACTGGAAATAAAATCATCGGAGCAATGGAAAAACCTAGAAGCGGATCAAAATCAGTTAAAAAGTACTATTGATGAAAATAATGTGCAGCTGAACCAGACAGAAAGCAATCAGGAAGACACTAAACGTCAGATTGAGGAGAAAATAGGCATAATTAAAGAGGAAATCAGGAAAGATTGGTGAAAAATGAGTAGTGATTCCAAGGAAGAGTGATTAACCATCATTAAGACAAACAAAAAACAACCCCTGGCACTATACAGCCCATGACGGGCTAAGGCCGACCAAGCGACCGCTGCCCAGCCATTTGGCCTGCAGATATTGGGGTGACGGGTGATCAGCGCTTCGGGTCCCCTCGGCCGTTAATCTTGGCATTCGTGATCGGGGCGCTGCCTCACTGTCAGATAGCTACTCAATTGTCCTCACGAGGCTGAGTGCACCCCGTTCCAACCCTCACGTCAGTTTTATAATCCCTGGTGGAGCCGGGGATCGAACCCGGGGCCTCCGGGTGAGAGGCAGGCGCGCCACCCCAACACCACGGGGCCGGCCATCATTAAGACAGTAGGCGAAAATCACACTCGTATTCAAGCATTAGAACAAGAAATTAAGAGTAAAATAAAATAACAGACAGACAGGATCATTAAAGCTGAACTAAGATCGATGGGACAAACCACATTATTTAACACGGGAGCAATCAAAGATAAGGAGAATGATTCAGTTAGCCCGGAGGCTACGAGTACAGCAGGAAGTCAAGCTCAAACAGAGAGCCCATTAACTACGAACACGGACGGGTTTCGCAATAATGTCGAAAGAATTTCAACTCCACACGAAGTTCAGCAGCCCATGCAGCTTATTCAAGTAATTCGCTCGAACGAATATAAGCCTCAAAAGTACACAGAGAATTCGGGGGTGACACCTAAAGCCTTTATTAAAGAAGTCGAGGACTTTTATAATGACACTGGCGTACATGAAGCACGTAGATTGAGAATGATGGAGAGATTTCTTTCAGGAAATATTCTTACATGGTTTTTGAGCTTTAAATACACTTTTGGAACTATGGGGGATTTTAAGCAAGCGTTTCTTCGCAAATATTGGTCCCCGGCATTGCAACAGAGTTTAAGGATGGAGCTCTACTCTAGGAAGTACCAAACTACCCAGCAGACGAAGTACTCAGATTTCTTTAATATGCAGATGCTTGAATTTCGAGCTCTTGACCACCCTTTAAATGAGGCGGACCTGGTGATGACATTAGCACGGCAATTACCGGTAAATGTACAGCAGGTATTAGTAGCGGCAAACGTAAATTCGGCTTTACATACAGAACAAGTATTACGACAAATAGATGAGACTACATCTCATAGTCATCAGAGAGGAGCAAGACAACTGGAGTTAGTCAACACAACCGAGGTTACTAAACCTACACAAGCAAATACTAGATCACAAGGTACAAATACGAGTACGTCAACACCTAGGTGAAATCAGGAAGAGATAGAAAATAGACCGTACCAGCGAAATGAAAATAATTACAACAATAGGCCATATCAAGGCAACAATAGATACCAACAGAGGGGATATCAACAATGGCGCAACAATCGAAGAAATGAGGGGCCTTTTGGAAGATACGGTGATTACCAATGGAAATAATAGGAGAGACCAAAATCAAGGAGAGTCGCAAAATTACCGTAACGACTGGAATGATAGGCATGCTCAATCGCAAAGTTATCTGAAGGAGTTACACGCTAACGAAGGTGGAGAACAAGGACGATGGGAAAAAGCCATTGACAACATGAAAAATCCGGATACACATACTGAGGAAGCTGGAAGTCTACTGAGACAAGAGGAACGTCAGGGGCGTGCGCGACAAAAGGATGATGGAAGTCGCAGTGGAACTAAAAAAATAATTAAATTTGGATAAAGGAGTCTGCCTGGGAACGCAACAGCCGGAAGTTGAAGAGGGATGGATAGTAGCTAACATACAGGAATGGATTGCTTTGCCAGAAGATTGCCTGGAGGAGACGGTGGAACCACGGAACGATGAAATTAAACATTTACCCATTATTTACGCAAGGATTGGTGGAATTAAAATAAGATGTTTATTGGACACAGGGTCGCAGATCAGTCTCGTATCGGAGACTTTAGTTCGAGAGTTGGGACGGAGTCAGAATATTCCTGTGATTCCCGTATCACAACTCAAAGTGAGGGGTGTTATTCCTGAACGCACCGTCACTTGTAAACGTCAGGCATACTTAGAGCTGAACGTTTTAGAACACACTTTTGGGCAAACGTTTATTATCATGGCAAAGATGAATTTCAACATTATTCTTGGTGCAAATTTTATTTGTGACTATCAAGCTGTGATAGATTTGCACAAGAACACTGTCAGTTTTAAAGAGTATGATCAACTGATGAACGTGGGATTGCATATGGATGAAATCACTACCGGAAGGAATGTGAATTCATGGGCATTGGAAGCAATACTGGAAGAGACGGAAGAGGAGGTACGAAAGGCAGAAGATGACATCATAGAAGGAGCTGTTGTGGAACCTGATGAGGAGAGTGAATCCCAGGAGATATGGTCCTTATTAACAGAAGGAGATGACAGCGATGCACAATTTGAAGAGCTACTACAGGAGCGGTTCAATGACATTCAACTTGGGGGTGAACACAGAAAACAATTGGAAGAGATTTTAAGGAAGCACAAAGCAGTATTCGATACAGTACCAGGAAAAATTATAAATTTTAAATATTCAATGCTAGTCGAGCATTGGTCACCATTCAAAAGTAAACTGTATCCCATTCCCGAAAAATGTCGTGGCCAAGTAAAAATTATTATAGATGAGATGTTACAAGCTGGAGTGATAAGGAAGACACCTACACCTTATTTAAATGCGATTTTGGCAGTCACAAAACCAAATGGATCTATTAGACTTTGTTTAGGTGCCAGAAATCTCAACATGAGACTCATTTTTCCTGAGTATGACAGAGCGCCAATCATCAGAGACGTATTAAAAGGCTTTAGGAACAAGAGTATCTATACATCCGTAGATCTGACTAGTTCCTTTCACCATATCGAATTGGAAGAGAAGTCACAGCTTCTCACTGGCTACTTATTCGATGATCAGACGTATTGCTTTGTCCGTATGCCTTTTGGAGTCAAAACAGCTGGCTACGCTTTAATTCGAGCCCTGGATCGAAATCTAACCGAGGAGGTTAAGGAGATGACGGTGCGCTACATTGATGACATTCAGCTGGCATCCGACAACATTGAAATTCACATGGAAAACTTAGATACATTATTAGGCAACCTCAGAACTTCAAATTTCAAAGTAAACCTGAAGAAATCGCATTTCTTCAAGAGCGAGATATTGTATTTGGGTCACATCATTGACAAGGAGGGAGTGAAGCCAAACCCGGCTAAGATCGAGGCGATAAAGAATTCCCTACACAAACGAGAGTCAAGCACATTCGGGCTTTCTTAGGCGTAACGGGTTTCCTTAAAGAGAACTGTCCAGGTTATACGGAGACTGTAGCACCAATGCAAGAAATGCTCAAAAAGAGTAATAAATGGTTATGGAATGCTGACTGTGAGAAGTCATTCCAAGCAACCAAATTACTGCTGGAAAACTGCATTAAATTAGGATATCCAGACTTCAAACACAAATTTATAATCCAAGCGGATGCTTCACTAATTGGTATAGGTGCTATGCTTTACCAAGAAGATCCAGCTAACCTGCAGCATAGATCATATTTGGCATTTGTAAGCCGTAGATTGCGTAAGCACGAGCGCAATTATTCTGTAACGGAATTGGAGTTGTTGGCAATACTTCATGCGCTCGAGCAATGGAAAGAGATAGTTTATGGGTACCCCATTTTTATCAGGACAGATCATAAGGCATTAACATTCTTTTTTAAGACGTCGATGGCTAGCGAACGTGTGACACGTTGGTCTATCTATATTCAGCGGTTTAGTATTGAAATTGAACATTGCCCAGGGAAGATGAATGTAATCCCAGATGCACTCAGCAGGAACCCAGAGCCTGACAATGAAGAAACAGCGATGGTACAACACCTAGAGTTAACACCGAAGGACCGTAAATTCTTGGAGGAGTTACGTGAGATCCAACGAGAGCAAGAAGCAGAACCAAGGATGATGCAAATGATTCAATATTTTAGAAGACAGCTACCTACAGGAACACCTGCATTTCGAGAAGCGAGAGCCAAAGAAGGAAGATATGTTTACATCAACAATTTGCTGCACAAATGGATAGATAATGACCACACCAATTTACGCATATTAGTACCTGCATCTTTACAGCGAGGATTGACCTGGCATACTCATGAAAGTTACGGACACGTGGGAATAGACAAGTGCGAGTCGACCATAGGAGAGACATTTACATGGTCACGTATGAGGACTACAATATGTGACGTTATTACGACTTGTGATCCTTGTCAGAGGACAAAGCCAAATAACTATTTAATGAGGCAGTATCCTAAACCACTGTTACCTCAGAAGCCGTGCGAGCTGGTGGCGATCGACTGTTTCAGTCCAATTTCGAAAGGAAGGCGAGGATGCCGCAATTTATTAGTTTGTCTGGATGTATTCTCCAAATTTGTAGTATTGTGTCCCATCCAGAAAACATCTAAGCAGGTACTCAGCCGCATACGCAATAGAGTTATTCCAACCCTTGGAAAACCAGAATTTATTTTATCGGACCATGGTAGCTACTTTACGAGCACCGAATTCAAGAAAGGTATGGAGGACACGGGTATAAAACACGTTTTAAGCAGCATCCGCCATGCCCAAGCTAACCCTAGTGAACGCGCAATCAAATGCGTAACATCTTACTTGAGAATCTTCATTCCCAATGAACATCACAAGTGGGTGGACAGAATTAAGGATGTAGAGACATGCATGAATTCTACAAGGCATGAGTCAACAAGACAGATCCCAATGGTTTTACACAAGAACGAATATCTGGAGAGATCATGGAAAAGCATCATCAACTGCCCACAAGATCCCGTGGTAGCACATGACCTAGAATAGAGAGAACAAGAGCCCACATGAGAAACCAGGCAGATCGCAGATTGCGGCGAGTAAGAAATAAGAGATTTCACCGTGAACTGGAAATTAATGAACTTGTGTTAGTACGTCGTCCAGCTACATCTGATCCAGAGAAGAAGATCTTTAGCAAGTTTTGTGAGAAGTTCATGGGACCCTATTCTATAGTAAGAAACCTGGGAAATAATGCATATAGAATAAAAGAATTAAGTACAGGAACAATGTCTGTCTACAATAGTGCCAACTTAAAAGTTTATAAAACAAGCGAACCTTGGGAGCACTGAAATAATGATACGGTTTAAGTATATGGACGTCCTATGACATCCAAGTGTACGGGGGTCACTTGAGTACGTAAGGAGAAGGAGGAAGTTGAGCAGCAGTAATGACACATAGCGAGCAAGAGAGAGGGAGATACGAGACGAGCAGAGGAATTGCCTGAGGCATCCGCTCAGCAAGCAAGCAGGCTGGAATGTTGAAGTGCGAGCAGGAAGTGAAACGAGTATGAATGACACTCAAGACAGGAACGGCTAGACAAGGCACTAGAAAAGGGGTTGATTCTGAAATAGAACAAATTGGCTTACGGAAGTTATATAATAAAAAAATCGACTTTATGCTAAGTTCGATTTTTTGTGATTAGAGGAGTTGTGAACCCTTTATACTCTGATAGTATAAATGATTCTATGTTTTATTTCTGCAGTATTTAATATTTCTACCAGCATCGTGAAATAGCCAGACGAAGATGATGAAACCTTAAGCATTTGTTGGAGACAGTCAGAATGTACCTGGAAGCAGGTTGACAAAGGCTGAGCACTCAAGGAATTTGTGAAGGGACCAAGCCCAGCGATGACTCAGGAGGCAAGTGCAAGATGTCTCAAGAATAGGAAAGACGCGTGATGACACATGCTTGTGGCATGTTCCTTGTCTTTTTCGCGCCTAGACAAAAATTAATGCAGTAATATGAGAGGCTGAGGGAACAATTGGACACTCCTACAAGGCGGAGTGCAGCAAGAAAAACCGCGAGGTCTACGTGAATTGGAACCAATAGGAGAAGAATGCTACTTTACGCGCCAGGACTAGCATGATGCTCAAGAGCTCGGATTAAGGCGGGAGATTGGCTACAGATCATCCCTACGATCGATTCGTGATTTAATAGGCATAATCTTGACCTGCGCATTTCTACGAGTTTTATGATGTTTGTTACATGCCAGTAAGACAATTATTATGGAAAATATTTTTATATTTCCCTCTCTATCGGTCCCACGGGCCCATTTCATTTATAAGTGGCGTGTGGAGCCATGAACAATGTACTTCATTTTGTGCGTCTGACTACGTAGGCTGACTTTATTTTGTGTGTCGGAGGACACAGGTTGATATCTTGTATTTTGCGCGTCTGAGGACGTAGGCACTAGTACTTTGCGTGTCATGAGGACACAGATTTTTATTAAGTCAAATGTGTTGTAAATTCAGTGTGATAGATAGTCACAGTACTATTTTTGTAGGGCCAGTATCATCGACAATTCGCCAACAGACTGTTTTGGGGATATAAGTACCTGAGCGGTGAATTTAGGAGACAGAAATCGAGTGTGTAATAACCTATAACTTTTTGCATCAGCACGAGAGATAACATCGCATATCCTGGAAGAAGCTTGGAACTGTCAACACTCCGTTGAGATGTTTGAGACGAGCTAAGCAGCAATAAGTAGGGAGATGGCTGCAGATGTCCGCTGACGTGATTGGCTGAAGGATGAGTACGAAATAATGCTTTATTATTTGCCAAATCAATTTATGGTGTATGGGACATATTTGAGTAAATATCTTGCTTGTTGTTTTTTTAACGTAGAGTTTGTATTTTTGTCTGACACACAGTAGTTTGCATGAAAACGGCTAGCGCAATTTTTTTTAGATATTTGTATTGGTTTGATTGTTGTAATGAACGTGGCTATGTGGACGACAGTGTTCGCATATGTTAAATTAACGCCACTAAGTAACGTAGATCGGAGATCTGTAGTGCATCAGAAGTAGAACTGAATTAGTATAAAATAAGTATACTGGAGGGTAACTTTGATCGTATTGTTGTGTTTACGATTGATCAGGTTCATTGTTATTTTATTGCCTTTGTTGCAATGTAATTTTGTTGCGAGTAGCAATCAGCTCACTCGAGGGTTTAATTTTGTTATTGTAAAGTTTTGGAGCGTCTCGAACGCGAAATTAGGGAGTCTGAATCAAGCCGACCTGCATGCATTTTTTTATGTCAGTCCCAGTGGAGGTGTCTTGTGTGTTCAATACTGGTCTATGTATGTGGGAATTTCAGCGTGGTCTGATACCGACATGCCGCATGCCAGGTTCCGTATTGCGACCTCAAGAGGCGAATATGTGAATATATTGTTTTCTTGCCATTTGAGTAAATGGGTGAGAGTTGGTGCTGTTGATTCTACGATGTTAACGAGGCCAGTAGGTCTGTCGTTATTTTTAGACACACTTGGGAACTGACAGGTGACAGATGTGGTAGGGTGCAGGGAGTCGTTTCATGAGGCGAGCTTGATCAGATATGACGGACGATGGTCATTAGTGAGGAGCGCATGCTTGCCTCCCAGGTAATATTTTGAATGCAGAAAAAGAACTGATCAATGGTAAATAATATTTGTGAGGAAATGGGGAGCTGTCTACGATGTACTATAATCTCCGAGCGTTAACTTGTCGGGTATTTTATTCATGTAAAAATAATCTCAGCCGTGGAGGCATTTGTTGTTGTTGATTCTTGGTTTGTTTATGTCTTGTGTCAGTGACCCGTGTAGTCACGCGCGACGCTGTTTATCCTTGTTTGTTTTGTTTGAGCATTGGCCTTGTAGGCAAGCTCGTTGTCAGCTGCGCCATCGCACTGGGGAGAGGATCTCCGGGGAGATTCCTGTAAATAATAGATATTAAGATGAGTGTGTCAGAATTAATTAAAGGGTTTTTATTAGTGTAGTGTCCTATACCCATAAACGTTGGTTTGCGAGATGGATGTTCGTGAGCACCGTGGCTGTTAGCCGCTGTAAACGAACATTCATCCAAGTACTCATTCCTTGTAGTTAGTCAGTACACACACATACAATTTCTTATACGAGTCGGTGGACCAGGTATCCACAGTTTCATTGTGAGGAGCGGGTCTGAGGAACCCCTCATCTTTTATTGTGTTGTATTTGTTGGGGAGAGATGTCAGGAAGGAGTTTGTTTTGTTTTATATTTTATTTTTTTATGCATTAACCGTCATTAAATCATTTTTATTTTACGTGTTATTCACTTCTTTCTTACCCTTCACCCAGTAGAGCATGTTGTTTTGGTGAACGTAATATAGCACACACTGAACTGAGCGCGATCCCTAGAGAAAGATACTCGCATTAAAACACTGCGATACTGAAGGGCTCACTAGCGTTCTCTTTTTATTTGAAATAGAAATATGAAAATAGTCGCCATTTCTAAATAGTGCAAAATATCGAAATCAAAAGTTTCGGTTAGAAAATTAAATTTTAAAGCTCGTATGTGCCACCAAAAGTTTGCTATTTCTTAGCGTTCTCTTTTTATTTGAAATGGAAATATGAAAGTAGTCGCCATTTTTAAATAGTGCAAAATATGGAAATCAAAAGTAGCCTATGTGTAAACTTGGTAAAGCTCACATATACACACATCAAAAAAAGTTTTGCATCACCTCGGTTCCAAGAGTTCCGGAACCGTTAAATACAAAGGGAATAGAGATCAACACAAACAACATTTCAGCTCGTTTTATTGCTCATGAGACCCACACATTGCATGTTGTACCATCATACAGCTAGACTTTCAGCATTTGTGGTCCAGATTGCAGTACACACCACTACCTCTAATACCCAGTAGCACGTCCTCTTGCATTGATGCATGCCTGTATTCGCCGTGGCATACTATCCACAAGTTCATCAAGACACTGTTGGTCCAAATTGTCCCACTCCTCAACGACAATTCGGCGTAAATCTCTTAGAGTGGTTGGTGGGTCAAGACGTCCATAAACAGCCCTTTTCAACATATCCCAGGCATGTTCGATAGGGTTCATGTCTGGCGAACATGCTGGCCACTGTAGTCGAGCGATGTCGTTATCTTGAAGGAACGCATTCACAAGATGTGCACGATGAGGTCGAGAATTGTCGTCCATGAAGACAAATGCCTCTCCAATATTCTGCCGATATGGTTGCACTATGGGTCGGAGGATGTCATTCAGGTATCGTAAAGCCGTTTCGGAGCCTTCCATGACCACCAGTGGCGTACGTCGGCCCCACATAATGCCACCCCAAAACATCAGGGAACCACCACCTTGCTGCACTCGCTGGACAGTGTGTCTAAGACGTTCAGCCTGACCAGGGTGCCTCCAAACACGTCTCCGACGATTGTCTGGTTGAAGGCATATGCGACACTCATCGGTGAAGAGAACGTGATGCCAATTCCGTGGGGTCCATTCAGCATGTTGTTGGGCCCATCTGTACCGCGCTGCATGGTGTCGGGGTTGCAAAGCTGGACCTCGCCATGGACGTCGGGAGTGAAGTTGCGCATCATGCAGCCTATTGCGCACAGTTTGAGTTGAAACACGACGTCCTGTGGCTGAACGAAACGCATTATTCAACATGGTGGCATTGCTGTCAGGGTTCCTCCGAGCGGCAATCCGTAAGTAGCGGTCATCCACTACAGTAGTAGCCCTTGGGCGGCCTGAGCGAGGCCTGTCATCGACAGTTCCTGTATCTCTGTACCTCCTCCATGTCCGAACAACATCGCTTTGGTTCACTCTGAGACGCCTGGAAACTTCCCTTGTTGAGAGCCCTTCTTGACACAAAGTAACAATGCGGACGCGATCGAACTGCGGTATTGACCTTCTAGGCATGGTAGAACTACAGACAACATGAGCAGCGTACCTTCGTCCTGGTGGAATGACTGGAACTGATCGGCTGTCGTACCCCCTCCGTCTAATAGGCCCTGCTCATGCATGGTTGTTTACATCTTTGAGCAGTTTTAGTGACATCTATGAACAGTCAAAGGGACTGTATCTTGGATACAATATACACAGTCAACGTCTATATGCCGGAGATCTGGGAACCGAGGTGATGCAAAACTTTTTTTGATGTGTGTACCATGAAAATTTTGCTATTTCTTAGCGTTCATTTTCTATTTGAAATGGAAATATGAAATTTTGAAACCAAACGGTGTTGTGACGTCACGAATGTGGGTTTTACTCGCTAACCGTTGGAGATACACGAAAAGTGATAAGGACCTTTCGGATAGAATATAAAATTTTTAAGGTCGTATGTGCCATAAAAAGTTTGCTATTTCTTAGCGTTCTCTTTTTATTTGAAATGGAAATATGAAAATAGTCGCCATTTTTAAATAGTGCAAAATATCGAAATCAAAAGTAGCCTATGTGTAAACCTGGTAAATCAGCTACATCCATGCAAAATTTCATTTCAATCGGACCAGTGGTCTTGCGTGATTGAGTAACAGACAAAAAATGAAAGTAGACTTATGAGATCACTACAGGGCCAAAAATGGTGTGTCTGTGTGTGTGTGTGTGTGTGTGTGAGTGTGTGTACTCTGAATGTCTGCCCCCCCCCTATCAATTCGAATACGGTGAAACCGAATTGAACGAAATTTGGTACAGAGGTAGAACAAGCAAAGGGCACCTCAGTGTCGTGTTTTATATCGCCGCCATCTTTACCAAAACTGAATGGCGGCCACTCAAACGTTCAAAACGTAAAATCAAATAGCGACTAACCAAAATATCCGATCTCTACCAAATTTGGCAATAACATACCCTTATATAGGACGCGTCTTGTGACCAAACTACGAGGTCATCCGCTGTACCATTTCAGGATGGCGGCCGTGCGAATTATGCAAACTTTATAACCCATATCATGGGACCCACCAGTTCCGATTATCGAGACGAGAATCGATTTAACTGTTCTAATGGAAGAGGCACGTTCGAAATTAAAAGTTTATTTTGTAATACTATAGTGCAGAAGTGATTTTAAAAAGCTGAGCCGTCTCGGTAAGAAGACAAGATGGCAGCGGATATCTTGTGCCTGACTTATATTTCACTAATTTGTGTATTGCATGCAATATAGCGTACTGATACAAAATAAATAAACTTTGTATGAAATGCTTTATATATAAATAATATACTCCACTGATGAAATCGTTAGGTCTAAATCATTATTTGCTAACAAGTTCTATGTAAGTCATTTTATATAGATCAATGTTCGTTGGCACAAATGGCACCGCGGTAATGCGTTGGTCCATCATTCATATGCCTATGGTTCAAACCCCATCAGTGTTAGGTTTTTTGCTTGAAATTTTACATATTTGTTGATTTGTAATGACTCAGACGTTTTAAAATTAAGCGTTATATTGTGCATATTACGGTGCAAAACATATATTTAATTAAAACACAAGCTGTACCCGGCATGCGTTGCAATGCCAATCAAAGAAAGTGTTGGCGTTGAAATTCTGTTTCTTGAAGTGCTTTTGGATACACTACATGTGTTTCAATTTCCGTTAACTGCCTCTAAGCTATCGTAAAATGGATTTTCTAATTTAGAACCATTCGTGGGAGCGTGTACAACAACTTTCAAAAGTTTCATCGCAATCGGATGAATGGCATATGAACGTATACGGGATTTTGTTTGAACGATTCGTGCGCTGTCACTCATTTGTTGATTCTACTCGTACGCTACCTATTGAGAAATGGGTTTACTAAGTCGAAACCCTACCCTGGCGTGTACACAATAACTCATCAAGGTTTCATCACAATCGAAGAAGGTTATAGGAACGCATAGGGGATTTTGTTGAAACGCTTCGCGCGTCGTCACCCATTTGTTGCATATACTCGTGCGCTACCTATTGTGAAATGGATTTACTAAGTCGAAACCCTTCCCTGGCGTGTACACAATAACTCATCAATGTTTCATCGCAATCGGATGTTTGGTATATGCACAAATACAGGGTTTTGTTTAAACGATTCGTGCGCTATCACTCATTTGTTGAATCTACTCGTGCGCTACCTATTGAGAAATGCATTACTAAGTCGAAGCCCTTCCCTGGCGTGTACACAATAACTCATCAATGATTCATCGCAATCGGATGTTTGGTATATGCACATATACAGGGTTTTGTTTAAACTATTCGTGCGCTGTCATTCATTTGTTGAATCTACTCGTGCGCTACCTATTGAGAAATGTATTACTAAGTCGAAGCCCTTCCTTGGCGTGAACACAATAACTCATCAAGGTTTCATCGCTATCGAAGAAGGTTATATGAACGCAATAGGGGATTTTGTTGAAACGCTTCGCGCGTCGTCACCCATTTGTTGCATCTACTCTTGCGCTACTTATTGTGAAATGGATTTACTAAGTCAAAACCCTTCCCTGGCGGGTACACAATAACTGATCATGTTTCATCGCAATCGGATGAATAGTATATGAACGCATACCGGATTTTGTTTAAACGATTCGCGTCCCGTCACTCATTTGTTGAATCTACTCGTGCGCTACCTACTGTAAGATGTATTTACTAAGTTAGAAACCGTCACGTAAGTGTCCATAACATCTAACCCAAGTTTCATCGCTATCGGACTAATGGGATATGAAGACATAGGGGACTGTATTGAAACGCCCCGCGTGTCGTCGTTCATTTGTCGAATATACTCGTGTGCTACCTACTGGGAAATGTATTTACTAAGCCAGAAACCTTCCTTGGAGTGTCCACCATATTTCACCCAAGTTTCACCGCTAACGGTAGAATGGTATATGAACTTATACGGGACTTTGTTGAAACGCTTCGCGCGTTGTCCCTCATTTGTTGAATATACTTGTGCGCTGCATATTGTATAGTGGATTTACTAAGCCAGAAACCTTCCATGACGTGTACACAACATCTCACCCATGGTTCATAGCTATCGGACAAATGGTATACGAATGCATACGGGACTTGGTTGAAACGCTTCGCGTGTCGTCGCTTTTTTGTTGATTCTACTCTTGCGCTACGTATTGTAATATGGATGTACTCAGCCAGAAACCTTCCCTTGAGTGTGCACAACACCTCACCCAAGTTTCATCGCAATCGGATGAATGGTATGTGAACGTATACGGGACGTTGTCGAAACGCTACGCGCGTAGTCACTCATTTGTTGAATCTAAACGTGCGCTTCGTATTGTAAAATGGATTTACTTAGCCAGAAACCTTTCCTGGAGTGTACACAACAATTCACAAAACATTTATAACTATCAGACGAATGGTATATGACCTTATACGGGACTTGAAACGCTTCGCGTGTCATCGCTCATTTGTTGAATCTACTGGTGCGCTACCTATTGTAAAATGGATGTACTAAGCCAGAAACCTTCCCTGGAATGTACGCAACATCTCACCCAAGTTTCATCGCTAACGGATGAATGGTATATGACCTTATATGAGACTTTGTTGAAACGCTTCGCGCGTCGTCGCTCATTTGTTGATTCTGCTCGTGCTCTACCTATTTTTAAAGGGATTTACTAAGCCATAAACCTTCCCTGGAGTGTACACAACATTTTACGCAAGTTTCATAGCTATCGGACGAATGGTATATGAATGCATACGGGACTTTATTGAAACGCTTTGCGTGTCGTCGCTCATTTGTTGAATCTACTCGTGCGCTATCTACTGTGAAATGTATTCACTAATTTTGAAACCTTCACGTAAGTGTACACAACATCTCACCCAAGTTTCATCGCTATCGGACGAATGGTATATGAACACATACGGGACTTTGTCGAAACGCTTCGCGCATCGTCGCTCATTTGTTGAATCAACGTATGCGCTACCTATTGTAAAATTGATTTACTAAGTCAGAAACCTTCCTTGGAGTGTACTGAACATCTCACCCAAGTTTCATCGCTATCGGACGAATGGTATATGAACACATACGGGACTTTGTTGAAATGCTTCGCGCAACGTCGCTCATTTGTTGAATCTACGCGTGCTCTACCTATTGTAAAATGGATTTACTAAGTCAGAAACCTTCCTTGGAGTGTACTGAACATCTCACTCATGTTTCATCGCAATCGGATGAATGGTATATGAACGCATAGGAGACATACACACCCACAGACAGACAGACAAACTATCACGTAAAATTGATTTTTATATATATAGACAAGCTGTACCCGGCATGCGTTGCAATGCCAATCAAAGAAAGTGTTGGCGTTGAAATTCTGTTTCTTGAAGTGCTTTTGGATACACAACATGTTAACTGCCTCTAAGCTATCATAAAATGGATTTTCTAATTTAGAACCATTCGAGGGAGCGTGCACAACAACTTTCAAAAAGTTTCATCGCTGTCACTCATTTGTTGAATCTAATCGTACGCTACCTATTGTGAAATGGATTTACTAAGTCGAAACCCTTCCCTGGCGTGTACACAATGACTCATCAATGATTCATCGCAATCGGATGAATGGTATATGCACGTACAGGGGTTTTTGTTTAAACGATTCGTGCGCTGTCACTCATTTGTTGAATCTACTCGTGCGCTACCTATTGAGAAATGTATTACTAAGTCGAAGCCCTTCCCTGGCGTGTACACAATAACTCATCAAGGTTTCATCGCAATCGAAGAATGTTATATGAACGCAATAGGGAATTTTGTTGAAACGCTTCGCGCGTCGTCACCCATTTGTTGCATCTACTCTTGCGCTACTTATTGTGAAATGGATTTACTAAGTCCCCTTCCCTGGCGGGTACAACATAACTGATCAATGTTTCATCGCAATCGGATGAATAGTATATGAACGCATACCCGATTTTGTTTAAACGATTCGCACTCCATCACTCATTTGTTGAATCTACTCGTGCGCTACCTACTGTAAAATGTATTTACTAAGTTAGAAACCGTCACGTAAGTGTCCACAACATCTCACCCAAGTTTCATCGCTATCGTCGTTCATTTGTCGAATCTACTCGTGTGCTACCTACTGTGAAATGTATTTACTAAGCCAGAAACCTTCCTTGAAGTGTCAACCATATTTCACCCAAGTTTCACCGCTAACGGCAGAATGGTATATGACCTTATACGGGACTTTGTTGAAACGCTTCGCGCGTCGTCCCTCATTTGTTGAATCAACTTGTGCGCTGCATATTGTATAGGGGATTTACTAAGCCAGAAATTTTCCATGACGTGTACACAACATCTCACCCAAGTTTCATAGGTACGGACGAATGGTACATGTATGCATACGGGACTTGGTTGAAACGCTTCGCGTGTCGTCGCTCATTTGTTGATTCTACTCTTGCGCTACATATTGTAATATGGATGTACTCAGCCAGAAACCTTCCCTGGAGTGTACACAACATCTCACCCAAGTTTCATCGCAATCGGATGAATGGTATGTGAACGTATACGGGACGTTGTCGAAACGCTTCGCGCGTAGTCACTCATTTGTTGAACATAAACGTGCGCTTCGTATTGTAAAATGGATTTACTTAGGCAGAAACCTTTCCTGGAGTGTACACAACAATTCACCAAACATTTATCACTATCAGACGAATGGTATATGACTTTATACGGGACTTTGTTGAAACGCTTCGCGTGTCATCGCTCATTTGTTGAATCTACTGGTGCGCTACCTATTGTAAAATGTATGTACTAAGCCAGAAACCTTCCCTGGAGTGTACACAGCATCTCACCCAAGTTTCATCGCTATCGGATGAATGGTACATGAAATTAAATGGGACTTTGTTGAAACGCTTCGCGCGCCGTTGCTCATTTGTTGATTCTACTCGTGCTCTACCTATTTTTAAAGGGATTTACTAAGCTAGAAACCTTCCCTGGAGTGCACACAAAATCTCAGCCTAGTTTCATCGCTATCGGACGAATGGTATATGAACGCAAACGTGACTTTGTTGAAATGCTTCGCGCGTCGTAGCTCATTTGTTGAATCTAATCGTGCGCTGCCTATTGTAAAGTGGATGTACTAAGCCAGAAAATTTCCCTGCAGTGTACACAACATTTTACGCAAGTTTCATAGCTATCGGACGAATGGTATATGAATGCATTCGGGACTTTGTTGAAATGCTTCGCGCATTGTCGCTCATTTGTTGAATCTACGCGTGCACTACCTGTTGTAAAATGGATTTACTAAGTCAGAAACCTTCCTTGGAGTGTACTCAACATCTCACCCAAGTTTCATCGCTATCGGACGAATGGTATATGAATGCATACGGGACCTTGTTGAAATGCTTCGCGCATCGTCGCTCATTTGTTGAATCTACGCGTGCGCTACCTATTGTGAAATGGATTTACTAAGTCAGAAACCTTCCTTGGAGTGTACTCAACATCTCACCCAAGTTTCATCGCAATCGGACGAATGGTATATGAACACATACGGGACTTTGTTGAAATGCTTCGCGCATCGTCGCTCATTTGTTGAATCTACGCGTGCGCTACCTATTGTGAAATGGATTTACTAAGTCAGAAACCTTCCTTGGAGTGTACTCAACATCTCACCCAAGTTTCATCGCTATCGGACGAATGGTATATGAACACATACGGGACTTTGTTGAAATGCTTCGCGCATCGTCGCTCATTTGTTGAATCTACGCGTGCGCTACCTATTGTGAAATGGATTTACTAAGTCAGAAACCTTCCTTGGAGTGTACTCAACATCTCACCCAAGTTTCATCGCAATCGGACGAATGGTATATGAACACATATGGGACTTTGTTGAAATGCTTCGCGCATCGTCGCTCATTTGTTGAATCTACGCGTGCGCTACCTATTGTAAAATGGATTTACTAAGTCAGAAACCTTCCTTGGAGTGTACTCAACATCTCACCCAAGTTTCATCGCAATCGGACGAATGGTATATGAACACATACGGGACTTTGTTGAAATGCTTCGCGCATCGTCGCTCATTTGTTGAATCTACGCGTGCGCTACCTATTGTAAAATGGATTTACTAAGTCAGAAACCTTCCTTGGAGTGTACTCAACATCTCACCCAAGTTTCATCGCAATCGGACGAATGGTATATGAACACATATGGGACTTTGTTGAAATGCTTCGCGCATCGTCGCTCATTTGTTGAATCTACGCGTGCGCTACCTATTGTGAAATGGATTTACTAAGTCAGAAACCTTCCTTGGAGTGTACTCAACATCTCACCCAAGTTTCATCGCAATCGGACGAATGGTATATGAACACATATGGGACTTTGTTGAAATGCTTCGCGCATCGTCGCTCATTTGTTGAATCTACGCGTGCGCTACCTATTGTAAAATGGATTTACTAAGTCAGAAACCTTCCTTGGAGTGTACTCAACATCTCACCCAAGTTTCATCGCTATCGGACGAATGGTATATGAACACATACGGGACTTTTTTGAAATGCTTCGCGCATCGTCGCTCATTTGTTGAATCTACGCGTGCGCTACCTATTGTAAAATGGATTTACTAAGTCAGAAACCATCCTTGGAGTGTACTCAACATCTCACCCAAGTTTCATCGCAATCGGACGAATGGTATATGAACACATACGGGACTTTGTTGAAATGCTTCGCGCATCGTCGCTCATTTGTTGAATCTACGCGTGCGCTACCTATTGTAAAATGGATTTACTAAGTCAGAAACCTTCCTTGGAGTGTACTCAACATCTCACCCAAGTTTCATCGCAATCGGACGAATGGTATATGAACACATACGGGACTTTGTTGAAATGCTTCGCGCATCGTCGCTCATTTGTTGAATCTACGCGTGCGCTACCTATTGTAAAATGGATTTACTAAGTCAGAAACCTTCCTTGGAGTGTACTCAACATCTCACCCAAGTTTCATCGCAATCGGACGAATGGTATATGAACGCATAGGAGACATACACACCCACAGACAAACTATCACGTTACATTGATTTTTATATACATAGATAATTCGCCAGCAGATTTGCTCGAGACATCTAGCAGCCAAAAAGGTAACTGCACGCCGGCCTACTTATTAACTTCCAGATTTTATTGAAAAGTTTCTTCTTATGGCCGCTAGAATGCACTCGCCCTGTTAGGATTATATTGTTCGATACTTCTCCACTAGATTTCACGACTGGTCTACATGGGACTCCATTGAAAGTATACCATTGTCATTCTATGCGCATCGAATTTGAAGAATGACAAGATGATAGGCTACTATGATACATTTTTACTTCTTATTTTAAAGGGTTTGTAACAGCCTATTGTGCGTTATTTGAAAATGTTATTTGAAGTAAAGAACAAAACGATTTCACATAGTAACTGAATTCTAGCCGATGGTGCTAGTTCAGGTTATTAATACTTTTATTTCAGGCAAATAGCAATCGAAAATATCCACATAGTTTGTATACACACGTCTCTGTAGGGTCATGGAAAGATTTGTTAATTCAATTAGGGTTGTGAAAGCCATGCACAACCAGACGTGTAAAGACATGCCTCAACTCAAAGTTGGATGTTGCCCACGGCAGGTCGATTATGTAATAATAACAATAATAATAATGTTATTTGTTTTACGTCCCTTTTAACTACTGCTGCTTTTAGATACGCCGGGGTGCCGGAATTTTGGCCCGAAGGGGATCTTTAACGTGCCAGTAAATCTACTGACACGGCTCCCTCGCATTTGTGCACCCTCAAATGCCAGCTGACTGCGCCAGGATACGAACCTGCAACCTAGGGCCCAGCAAGCGAGAACGTTACCGCTGAGCCACGCAGCCAGTCCGGTCGATTATGTCTCCAGATCCATAACATTCTTTAGATACTTCTTATCTATCTTTCTTCAATGATGGAAGTAGTTGTTTTTCTAGGTTGTGGCGTTTGGTAGAGGTAAATAGTTTCTAAGGTCTTCAACCAAGAAATGCTTCTATTATACTCTTTGATAATAACAACGAGTTATAACTATACTCATACATTTAGGAGAAAGTAGGCTATATGTTCTTTACTGAACATCTTGTTATATATTAGTATGATTAAGTTCAGTGTTCTTACTGAGAATTGTATTTATACATTTCATAAGCAATAAAAATACATTTTGTAATTATTTGTGTGTTTTATGTGGAAGTTAGCATTCAAAGTTCCGAAGTACACTCAATTCGATGTATCAAGAGGACTTCTGCAATACTGACATCTGTCATTTGAATTATTGGATTTTGTATTTTCGTGCACTGAAGTGTCCATGAGTCATGCACTGTCAGAAGCGTAAAACATAGATCGACATTTTCCATCACCTAGAAAGTTTTTTTCCTTCTCCTATAAAATCTAGAAAATGTCAGAAGACCCCTTTCAACATCAAGCGATTCAATGAGTGAAATGCAAGAAGATAGAAAGCCAAGTAGGACGAACTGAATAATAATAATAATAAGGGGCGGCCTGAATACTTGCTGGCAGTAGCTCTAAAATGCCTTTGGGATTGGCGACCGCATTGTAATTAACGCTCCTGAATAAGATTCGGAGTGGCCAACCTTGAAGGCGTTCAGTCTTCACCCCTAGTAAATCTCTTTACTAGTTCACATACGATGATAAACAACGACGCAGATGTCACGACCCCAGGGAGTAACCAATCTCCCGTCACCAATGGTGGCGCATTAAGGCCTTCGGACTCTGGGGAGCCTGACCTCAACGTGCGGGGAAAGTCTGAGTTCCCCAATACTGTCAACCGACTGAGACCCATAACTATCACACACATTGGAACTATCAATATTCAAACTCTTTGTAAGACCGGAAAACTCAAGCAATTGACCGATATCCTGAATAAACGCAAAATTTCAACAACAGCAGTCCAAGAAACCAGATTTACTGATGATGTGGCTTTTGAGTCAGAAGGTTATAGAGTAATCAAGGGGAACCCGGCGTCTAAGAATAAACAAGGCTCTAGCGTTTTTGGAACAGCCTTTTTAATAAGACGTGATGTGATGGATTCTGTCATCGGACTCACATCAGCTAGCGAACGTATCTCCGTATTATCTCTCAGATGCGGCAACAAGGGATACTCTATTGTAAATGCACACGCTCCAGTTAATGATGACAACAAGAAGAACCCTGAAAAGGTCCAAAGTTTCTGGCAGTTGCTAGAAGACGAGATCAGTAAGATCTCCGATCACCACGTCAGGTTCCTGGTAGGTGACTTCAATGCTCAACTGGGGAAAGAACGACAGTACCAAGACATACCGGGGCCATATACAGCACATAGACGAACCAATACCAACGGCAAACGCTTAATTGAACTGTGTAGGTTGTACCAATTAAAGATCATGTCCCCAGATTTTCCTAGAAAGGCAAGATACCAGACCACCTGGCAGTCACCGAACACTGCTATGGGATCATTTCAAATCGATCACGTTGCAATCAGTGTCAAGAGTAGGAAAGAGATCATGAATGTCAGAGTTCGAAAAGGTTGGAATGTTGACTCAGACCATTTCTTCACACAAATTAAGACCAGATTATTACCTAAACGAAAGATACCTCCCAGCATAATTCCACCACGGATTGATCCTCAATTCCTTATGGAGAATAGAGAACGCTTTAAATCTGACATCATGCAAAATGAAATGAAAGACTGGAACCACCTGAGGTCCACTATATGCGAAGCGACCAATAACCTCGGACAACCTCGAAGGAAGCGACGCCATAGATGGTGGAATTCTGAATGTGACCTTGCAGTTGATGAGCGTGCTGCTGCTTGGATGAAGTGGAACTCGACAAAACGACAAGAAGATTGGGAGAATTTCACAGAGGTGCGGAAACTGTCGAGCAAGACCATAAGGCGTGTGAAGAGATCTTACGATAGGTCAAGACTGGAAAAGTTGGATGAAGAATTTAAAATGTATAACACCAGAAACTTTTATCAGGTCTTCAAAGAGGAACTCTCTGGGTATAGACCACAATGCCTTCACTTCAAGGATACAGCCGGGGAGCTGGTCACCAGCAACCGCGAGAACGTGGAACTTTTGGCAAACTACTTTGAACAATTGCTTAATTGCGAAGAGCCCTCGGACAGATTGCCTGTTGAAGATCCTCCAGAGATACACCTGGCATCTAACCCACCAACTTTGCAGCAAGTTGCTAATGCCATCAACCATCTTAAGAACTGCAAGGCACCCGGGGAAGATGGAATCATTGCAGAAGCCCTGAAAGCAGGTGAAAATACGATCGCAGAGGCCCTACACCAGATCTTAATCGAATGTTGGGAGACTGGCAGGATCCCTGATGACTGGAAATCAGCTGTCATACACCCTTTACATAAGAAAGGCGATCACAGTAATGTAAACAACTACCGGGGGATATCTCTGCTGTCAATAGCATACAAAGTGCTCTCCAGGATTTTACTGGACAACGTAGAAAGTCAATGTGACCAAACAATTGGTGAATATCAAGGAGGATTTCGGCGTGGAAGGTCCTGTACCGAGCAGATCTTCAATCTGAAAACCATTCTCCAACTAAAACAAGTAAGGAGTACGAATATTACTGTGGTTTTCGTCGACTTCGCAAAAGCTTATGATTCCATCGACCGCCAGACACTGTTCTCAATACTCCAAGAACGAGGTGTGGATTATAACACACGTACCCTCATCAAACAGACTCTCACGGATACAACCTCTAAGGTGAAGTTCAGAGGAGAACTATCTCGGAGTTTCAAGATCAAAACCGGAGTACGACAGGGTGATGGTCTCTCGCCCATTCTGTTTAATCTGGTGCTTGATAAAGTCATCAAGACCTGGGAATGCACATTGAGGAATCTAGGAATCAAACCAGTTGCCATTGGAGCTGGAACCCGAAGAATCGAGATCAGGTGCCTTGCCTTCGCAGATGACATTGCAATCTTGGCCAACAACTCTAAGGATGCTGGCATAGCTGTCCAAGCCCTGCACGAGATAGCAGTGAAATCTGGATTACAGATATCTTACGGTAAGACCAAGTACTTTGAGAATCGTCACTCCGGAAACACCCCTTTGACGACCATACATGGAACGATTGGAAGAGTCAATCGCTTTCGTTATCTTGGTGAATGGGTCCACCCCAATGGTAGAGATGGCACCTCCATCTTAGCAAGGCGTACCAAACTCAACGCAGCATACCAACTATCCCACAATTTGTACAACAAGAAATGCATTTCTAGGAATGCTAAGATCTGTCACTACAGAACTGCTGTCAGATCACAGTTTCTGTATGCCGCAGAGACCCTCTTGTTGAACAGAAAAGGCACCATGGATGACTTGGAGAAAGCCGAAAGACGTATCCTCAGGAAAATCCATGGCCCGAGATTGCTCCCAGATGGAACCTACCGTTTGAAATCTAATTCTGACCTGTATCGACAGTTAGAATCAGCCAATACCAGTATGCGACGTTGGAGGCTAAAGTTCTATGGCCACCTACAACGAATGAACAGCAACAGGCTTACCAAGAAGATCTTCTCCTTGGTTAAAAGCTACAAGACTGGAAGCCTGTGGCTTAATGAAGTACTAAAGGACTTGGATTCGGCTGGAATTGCTGACCTTGATGTAGAAGATCGTTCTAAATTTTGTGCTATGGTAGAATCTTGGACCCCACCACCTAGAGTACCTAAATGTCGGAAGCCCCTTTCGCAGGAGAGAAAGGAGAAATTATCAGCAGGGCTCAAGAGATATTGGGAACGGAAAAGAGCATCGAAGAACTAGTCATAAGCGCTCCGTAGTGGGCTTAAATCAATAATAATATTATTATTAATAATAATAATAATAATATTAATAATTATGTATTATGTATGTGCCCTCTACGTAACCATCATCACATAGAGAATATTTATAAATATTGACCAATACACTTTTCTATTTAATCTCTTAGTTTGACTATTGGAAGACTGGCACAGTGCATTTGCGTCTCGTATAGGTGGATTGTGCCAGCATCTCACTTAAGCCATTATGCAATGACTGGTGGCCTTAATTGAACATATTCTGAAAAGATACTAACTACTGCCATTTTCTGGGGGTTGAATAATTTATTAACGTTCGAACGTTAATCTTTTAAATCAAACACAATTTACATGCAGGATATTTAGTTCATTGTTGAGATTATAAAGCCATTTTAATCGTTATCAGAGAAAACATAGTCAATAATCTAAATGGAGTTAACACCAATAATAAAGCTTCAACATACAGCAATATTATGAGTGATGTGAAGGCTGAGTTGGAGGTATGAAGGTAGTTTTTTACATTATATCGGGGAAACAAATAATTAATTCAACCTCTGACGTAAATTACGAGGTACGTTTTAAAAGTAGGTAGTCTACCACATTCCTCCTTCCCCAAGGACACACGACATTATCTCGAAAGTGGTTTTCTTTAAATTCTAAGCACCTTAATTTACATTAAGTTGTGTCACTGAGTATCGGTGAAAAAGTTACTCTTATGTTCATTGTCAATAAGAATATATTGCCGGCTTGCTGGTATTGTTTGGTTATGGTTATTATTATTGTGACACGGATGTGGCCAGGGTGGATGGGCCTACCTACCTTTTTACAGAGGTCCGCATTGCTAACTGCAAAATCACCGCCAGAAGACATGCCCCAACAGAAGAACACCTATAGGCGGTAGAATGGTGGAGAAGAGGGAAACGCACAGGCTCGTCTACAGACACAGTCCGATAACCCACAGGATTGCCACCAACGAAATGATGCCACAACAGTTGCTTAATATTTTAAAAGAACATTTAATTACCAAAAAGGGGCAGGAAAATATAAATTAATAAAATCCTCCAGCCAACATAACATTAAAAAAACTATTATAGCCACAAAAAACTCTCTGGCGAAGGACATAGGCTTAAGGCCAAAACAAGTAAATTAATTATGAAAACTAGAGAAGGCTTTACATGCTAGTTTGCTGAGCGAAAACGAAAACATTTAATTTAAAAAAAAAAGCCCAAAAGAAAGAAAATCAGCAGACAGGGATCACCAAATGAGAACGGGCTTGATAAACCACTAAGGTACGCAAAACTGACTCGACATGCAAGGATCAAAGCCACGAGGAAAAGAAAGGTTTTTTTAAATTAATAAAATAGGACCAATTTACAAATCCAAAACTTTCATGACGGCGTTATACTCAGGAACACTCACAAACAAAACACAAGGTAAAATTAAAGATTAACAAAAAACATTCTAATCTACCACCACAACACGTTTGAGTGTCCCGCTCAACGCGCAGAGAATTACACTCACAGGTCCACAATGCACTCTGCCCAAACAAAAAACAAACATGGCCACGAAACAGATGCTTGCATGTCCACCCGAATCACGGCAAACAATTACCTTTTAAAATAAAACGTCACCAGAGAGAAAAGAAAGGGAGGAAATAATTACATCTTAACACAATTAACACGCGACAATTTAGGATGCTACGGATCGTAAAGCAAATTAACAAAGGCGAATCCCTAAGATTACCAAAAGAAAAGAACCAACTAACCACAACGAGAATTCCCATAAAGAAAATAAACTAAATAAATAATAAATTACATGAAATAGCTGAGAAGACTGGACTCAGGATCTCATACGAAAAAACAGAGTACATGGAGTACAAACACAATAAAGAAAAGCATCTGGAAACAAGATATGGGAAAATCAAGAAAGCTGATAAATTTAAATATCTTGGAGAATGGATCCAGCCGAATGGACTTGATAAAGAAGCAAATAGAGGAAGAGCTAGAATGATGGAGCTAGCCTATAAATTAGTACAAAATAGATACAAGAGAACTATATCCTACAGGGCAAAGATAAGACACTATACCACGGTTGTCAAGCCAGAGGGACTCTATAGCTCAGAATGCTTGATATTGAATAAGAAAGGGGAAATCAAGGATTTAGAGAAGAAGGAAAGGAAAATCTTGAGAAAGATCCTAGGACCTGAAAAACAAAAAGATGGTACATGGAGGAAGAGGAGAAATGAAGATCTCTACAGACAGGCAGAGGAAATCACAGACACCATCCGTAAGAGGAGATTGAAGTTTTATGGACACCTCATGAGAATGAGCGAGAGTCGACTAACGAAGAGAATCTTTAACTACATCACCAAGATCAAGGCAACTACATTATGGATAGAGGAAACGAGAAAAGACATGGAAGAAGTGGGGATAAATCCAGAAGACATTAGGAATAGAGATGTGTTTCGAGCTAAGATTGATCAATTCAAGGGGTTCCAGGAAAAGCAATGTAAAAGGGCCAAAAACACCTGGTCAGATGAGAGGAGGAGGAACCACAGCGAAAGGATGAAGAAATTTTGGGAGAAGAAAAAAAGACTAACCAATAAATCAGTTGTTTTCCGTGGTCCACAGTAGGCCAAAATCGAAGGAAGAAGAAGAAGAAGAAATTACAATGTAAGATAAACTTGAAACGTGTCTCCGGAAGGTGCGAAAGAAAACAACAAAATTTACATATCGGGTAACATTAACAAATCACAAAAATTTGGCCTACAATGCGAAACAAAATACATTATTAAAACATCCATATAAGGCCAATATAGGAGCTCCCATAACAATATATATATATTATATAATAAAACGTACCTTAAAATCCTTCCTCAGTGGAGACACAAAGTAACAAAAAACTAATACATTTTAAATAATTTTAAAATACAAAAACTGCCTCAAAATGGCTAACCCAGCACATGCGCCGTTTTGGTTACAAGCACTTTTGCTTGCATCAAGTTGCGATAATTATGCCGCACTTCCTCTTCAAGATGAAATGATGAAATTATAGCCTTAGGAGCACAGGCATTTCCTTTTTTTTTTTAATACATCCATATTTCGTGGAGGCCAGGGGGCAGGCCCCCGGGCAACGGAGACACCTTTCACGACCAGCTACCTTCTTGCTTTCTAGACGACAGACGGAGAAGATGCCAACATGGCGGAGATCCAAAAGTCAAAAGCCGCAGTGCATTAATGTAAATTGTAATTGTCCAATCACAGATGACACATCAAGTAACAATGTGCGTATTATATAATTATTTTGGCGGCATGATGCATATATAGTCTTTTGTTTAATGACGTAGAATACTATATTTTTTAAATATGTCTTGATTAGACGAGACCAGAAGACACCACTCACACACTCTAGCGGTAGAAGATACAACCCCCGGCTAGAGGTGCCGACAGATGCTGCTATCTCGAGTTCACTAGCCACACCAAGCCATCTAGGCGGGCGTTTTAAACGTAGGGAATACAAATATGTAGAGGAGATGCATAAATAAAAACGTTGGGACGTGCTTTGCACGTAACAATTATTATTATTATTATTCACTGTTACGTAAGCTTTGTTGATTATGTGGGTGATGTCATGTATTGTAAATATATGTAAATATATTGTACATTCGTAGACATAGGCTTTTAACCTGAGTGTAAGGATTCTGATGATGATCGCTTGACGATCGAAACTATTAATCCGAGTGAATTTATTAATATTATGTATTTTTTCAGATTTAGGGAATACCACTCATTACAATCGGGTACAATCGTGTTGGCCGACTGAAAAACATTTAAAATTTAGTTTACTTAGGCAACACGATGATGATAATAATAATAGTATAATAATAATGAAATGAGCGGGAAAAGTGGTTTATTTTTATTAACTACTACAAAAGTAACGGAAAGATAACGATGCGTTACTTTCCTGATTATGATTATTATTATTATCTTTATTTACTCAACTTAAAGTTGGTAACATGACTCATATCGGTACATTACGTACAAGAAAATGAGTAAAGTCACACTTTGAAAAGCCTATAACATACATTTTCAAACTATATGACATAGACGTTTGACAGTTAATTTTCTTTTTCTATAATGTTATTTTCCACGTCTTCTTTACACAAGAGGGTCCAATTAAATCCTAGTTCGTATTCAAAAATCCTCTAACGATGCTGCAGGTCTTCAAATGGCAGCCTTTTGTGTAATAATGTGGGTGTATATGGGAAGATTTAGTGTGGCTAGATTTACTGAAAAGGATTTAGGTGTCAGGCCAGTGGGAGAAAGAAGGAAAGGAAGGATCGTCACATTCTTTTGTCACCAGATTCTAGCCACCTCCATAGCTAGAGGAGTATATTTATCAATCTTCTCTCTGTGTTTATGGTTGATATTATGGTCATTCGGAACTGATATGTCACTCAAGTACGTGTGATGGTTCTTATTATTATTTGCTCATATCCCCATTATGGAGAACGCTAAAAGCACAAAAACCTAGCTTTTGGTGGTGGTTCTTTTCTTCTTTTTATCATCCCAAAAGCCTTTCATCTGTTCACTGTGTGCCTTCTTTTCTTCATCTGTCCATTTACGCCTAGGCCTATTTCTTTTGGGTTGTGATCTAAAGTGAAATTTCTGGTTTTTGATCTTTCCTCTACAAATGCTACGATCGTGAATGTCTTCTATGTTGATATGTAATTGTTGTAAGTCTTCCATAGTTTCTTTGTACCAAGAAGTACCCAATTTCGACGTAGAAATTATGTTGAATATTCTTTTAGACAGTCTGGTGTCGTTCATTCTGGCGATATGTGTAACGAATTTCACTCTGCGTTTTCTGACGAGTGTCGTGAGAGATTCAGTATGTCTGTATAATTCTTCTGTTGGTATTTTATATCATGAATTATCTCTGAAAACAGCGCCGTAAATTTTTCTCAGAATTTTCCTTTTTTGTATTTCAATATCTTTAATTTATTATTATTATTATTATTATTATTATTAAATATTATTAATACTATTATTTTCGAGCTACTAATGGGTATATGTAGTGGAAGTTAATGGGAGTGGGTTGAGTGCCCTCTGTCGCGGGTGCCCATGTGTGCTAATAATGTATCGGCTGCTACATGTGTGGAATGAAAGGGACGGAAGATGAGAGCTACACTAATAATGTATCGGCAGTCTAACAGCGGACAGAGCCATGCATCAACACGTGATAATGAGCGAGCAGATCAAACAAATCCACGAACAGACTCTTGCTTCCGAGCGAATAATTCATGGCATTGATTCGCCTCCACTCCCTTTAGTACTGGCTTAGCGTGTGCCATGCGGGACTAGGGACTCCCCAATACTGCTAGCCATATGGGACCGCCAAATGAAGTAAGCGAGACTCCAAGAAACAGAGTGTTAGTAATCTAATGATAAACATGTGTACAGTATATTGTCCATTATCTTATTATATAATACGCTAAGGTGTATGTTTCACAAAACTCAAGCTCCTAAACCAGAGGGAGTTAGAAGGTGTGGTTTGTACCAAAATCTTCCAAATCGTCCCAATAGTAGTCTACAGGAAAAATCTTGCATTTCTTGATAACATTGTGGGGTTTGAAGCCATTTTTAGCCTACTTTTCACATTTTTCAAAAATGAGGAAAAAGTAGACTTATGAGATCGATCCGGGAAAATGTGTGTCTGTCTGTCTGTCCTTCTGTCTGTCTGGCTGTGTGTGTGTGTCCCCCTATCAACTCCTAAACGGCTGCAGCAATCAAAACCAAATTTAGTATGAGTAAAGATGTGCACCGGAATAGTTCACGTCCATATTTGAAAATGATGTCAGTGCTACCAACTGCTGAAAAAACGCACTAGAAATTTGAGCTCCATGTTGGATATCTTGCAAGGTATGCATGGGAGCTGTTCCAAAATTGGCACACATGTAGATAATACTATTTCAGTTTAATTTCCAGGAGGCCAACCATGACAGTGTTGCCAAAATAATTTTAAGCCTTCTGATAAGTCCAATGTTTAAATGCATATAACTTCTACACTATCAATTGGATTTCAACCAAATTTTGTATGTAATATCTGTACATAAACAGATATGACTGAGCGTATTCTAAAGAGCCACCAGGGCTGCCAACTGTTAATAATTGCTCTCTCTATTTTTTATATCCAAATACCAATATATCAGAAAGTATGCAAGCCAACAGCTTTAAACTATGCACACGTATATTCTGACATTTTAGATTAATTTGGAGTAACTTATATACGTCAGTTCTACCAACATGATTATAAGCCTGCTGATAGTACCAATTTTTAAATACATGTAACTTCTATACTATCAGTTGGATTTCAACAAAATTTCGTATGTGATATGTGTACCATAACAGATATGACTATACGTATTGTTAAGAGCAATCAGGGCTGCCAACTGTTAATAAATGCTGTCTATATTCTTTTTACCCTAATATCAATATATCAGAAAGTATGCAAGCCAACAGCTCTATAATTTGCACACGTATAGCACCTGACATTCTAGATTAATTTGGAGTAATTAATACAAGGTAATGCTGCCAACATGATTCTATGCCTGCTGATATGCCCAATTTTAAAATACATGTAACTTCTATACTAACAAATGGATTTCATCCAAAATTGGCACAACAAGATATCATAATAACTCAGATTATTTCTGACCAGCACACGCATGGTATTGTTGGCAACATGCATTTACGCGTGCTGATAGATCCAGTGTCTATCTGCATGTAACGTCCATTGGACTTCAACCAAATTTTGTATTCTGTACCTTAAGAGGTGGAACTAAGAATATATTCAGTCCCCAGGGCTGCCAACTGTAGTGCTCTATTAGGCTACATTACACCAGGTATATTTTGAACTAATTAGATATTTCGATATTACCAACTTAATTTCGTCATTATTCTAGATAGGTTCATATACTGTAGAATAATCATTGGCATGAAAAGTAGGCTGTAGCCTATAGCTCTTCACGGAACTTCTTGTTTCAGTATTGCCTTAGTAAACAAGAGTTAGTGCTTTTCAGTCGGTGAACACGAATGTACCCAAAAGAGCTGGGTTATGCCCTAATCCTGAAATAAATTACATGAGATTAATAAATACACTAGGATGGCCAGTTTCGATCGTCAAGCGATCATCATCAGATCCATTACACTTAGGCTATAAAATCTATGTTTGAAAATACAGGTGAATATATTTACAATATGTACAATTATTTAGTTACAGTATTGGTACTGCAACTGTCGGTGTATGCTAAATGCAGTATATAATCACTCCAAATTACAAACTCCGGATATCTATCACCATTTAGCATTTCACCTAACATCATTTATACTGCATTTAGCATACACCGACAGTTGCATTACCAATACTGTAACTAAATAATTGTACATATTGTAAATATTTTCACCTGTATATTCAAACATAGATTTTATAGCCTATGTGTAATGGATCTGATGATGATCGCTTGTCGATCGAAACTGGTCATCCTAATGTATTTATTAATCTCATGTAATGTATTTCAGGATTAGGGCATAACCCAGCTCTTTTGGGTACATTCGTGTTGACCGACTGAAAAGCACTAAACTCTTATTTCTTATTAAGTGAACGGAAATATATTTATTTGTTTATGAAGTGATTTTAAACAAATAAACAAGACGATAGCCCCTGGCAGAACCGTGTCGCGTACAGCCCGCATAGCACTAGGGCCTGGCGGCTAGTCTGTACACACAGGACGCACACGACCCAGATAGCCCCTGGCAGAACTGTGTCGCGTACAGACCGTATAGCACTAGAGTCGTACGGGTAGTCTGTACACATGGGGCGCACACAACCCATTTTGCGAGAGTTCTCGCACGGGCCCGCTAGTTTTTATTATTATTGTTGTTGTTTGAGTCTTCAGTCTTTTGACTGGTTTGATGCAGCTCTTGATGCCTCCCAGTCCTGAGCTAATAGTCTCATCTCTACTTAGTTACCACACCGTTCATCTGAGGCAATCTGTTTAACATATTCTAACATTGGTCTACCCCTACAGTTCTTGCCCTCGACCCTTCCTTCCGTAACTAAGCTTGCTATTCCTAGGGGTCTTTGTATATGTCCTACCAACCTATCTCTTATCTTCATTAGCAGTCGCCAGAAACATCTCTCATCTCCCACTAGTCTTAATACCTCTTCATTTGTAACTCTATCTACCCATCTGATCTTCATCATTCTCCTGTAACACCACATTTCAAATGCTTCAAATGCTTCAATTCTCCTCTTTTATTTTTATTATTAGGCTGTAATTATTATATTTTACATCGTTATGCCCATCTGTGGAGTGCGACAGAATTTATTTTGTGAATGGTGTTTTTTTCTTCTCCCAAAATCTCTTCATCTGGGCACTGAAAATCCTCCTCCGTTCTTCCGTCCATGAAATCTTGGTCCTGGTGGTAATTTTCTCAGAGAAATTATGGTTATTGATTAATGTTCTGAATTGGAGTCGACCTGTAAAATTTCCTCTGTAATGCCAATTTCTTGAAGGTCTTTTTCTATTTCACTAAGCCGGTTGTTCTTGACTTTCGATGACAGAGGAGGGTTGCGAATCCTTTTGGTGAACCTGTCATTGTTCATTCTGTGAATGTGGCCATAGAACTTCAATCGCCTTTTCCTGAAGATATCAGTGATCTTTTTAGCATGCTAATAAAACTCCTGAGACTTCCGTCTCATTCAGATTCCTTCTGAGCGGACTGGACCAAGGATTGTCCTTACTTGTTTCTCTAAGTCTTTGGTTGGTTGGTTCCTCAGTTTAGGGGCTGCGACAACGCGGTCATGTAGCCCCGTCTACTTTGGATGTGTGTAGAATCTGTCTGATAACCGGTTTTAATTGTGATGGCTGTATTAGTGAGTGTATCTGTTTCTTAATTCAAGTAAGGACTGCATACTTTGAATTTTTCAAATAGTTCCTACTTTTGCCGCCAAACGCCACCGTCAATGACTACTAGGCCTAGTTCAGAACTTAGCTACTAGACGCTACCACAGTCGGCTCTTGGCAACGAACGTGGAAACCTAGGAGCGTTGTTTACATTCTTAACCTATCCAATTTAGCTTCATACAGGTGTAATTAGAGAAAGGTTCTTTAACATGCCATAAATCTATGACATGGGAACGTTGGCTTTACTTCCCCTCCGAAGGAAGACATACTGAGGGATTTTTAACGCTCTTAAAAAATCCGACGGCTTCGGCCGGGTTTGAACCCGCGATCTTGGGCTTAGGAGCTCAGCATACTACCAACTACGCCACCGAAGCCGCCTTCTCTACGTCTTTAATAAGAGATCTGCCTCCAATGATTAAGGTATTTGATGCATATAAATGCTTCAGGTTTGAATACTGTCGTGTAATGTCTTAATTTTGGGTTCTTCGATATTGATTTTGTCGCCCCCGTAGCGTAGCGGTCAGCATGGTTAGCTGCCGCCCCGGAGGTCTTGGGTTCGATTCCCGGCACTGCCACGAAATTTGAAAAGTTGTACGAGGACTGGAACGGAGTCTACTCAGCCTCGTGTGGCCCAAATGAGTAGAGGGGGTTCGATTACCACCTCAGCCTTCCTCGAAGTGGTTTCATACTTCGTCTTCGGGCAAATGCCGGGATGGTACCTCTCGTAAGGCCACGGCCGCCTCCTTCCCACTTCCTTGCCCAAACCCTTCCAATCTTCCAATCCCTTCATCTGGCCCCTGTTCGCTTTGCAGGTGAGGCCGGCTGGGCGTCATGTTAGTCATTCACCCCAGTTGTGTCCCCGACCCATAGTCTCAAGCTCCAGGACACTGCCCTCAGTGGCGGTAGAGGTGGGATCCCTCGCTTAGTCCGTGGAAAAAGCCGATCCTGGAGGGTAATGTGATAGCAAAAAGAACAAAAAAAAAAAAACGATATTGATTTTCTGTTACAAGTAATATGGAAATTGTCTCGTTGGTTCCTGCAAGAACCGAAACTGTTTTTTTTTTCGTTGACACTGGACGTCACGTGGCACAACTGATTAGCAGACGTTGTTTGGACTGGCTCCATCTACAGATCAAAATACAATTGAAAATACATTGATAACAACTGGAGAAATTGCACCTGCCGACTCTCAGGACGAATACCCTTTATATCAAGTCCGTCCTTTTACGACCCGTGGGCCAATACTTCTCCTGTGTCCCGACTGACCTGCCTGAAATGGTTTCAGAGAGACGTACAAAAGGAACAAGGCTACGCAAACGTTTTTTCCTGAAATAGTAAGCCCAAATCATATTTTAGGTATATCAGGTAGTTTTGCACATCCTTGTCCAGCAGAGACGATGCATTGTTAAGTTTGTAGGTCCACCCTCCCCCGCAAGGAGCATAGAATTATTAATAATACTGTTATTGGTTTTACGTTCCTTTTAACAACTGCGGCTTTTAGATAATCCAGGGTGCCGGAATTTTGCACCTAATTTTAACTACTCACACGGCTCCCTCGCATTAGCGTACCCTCAAATGCCATCTGTCTGCGCCAGGATTCGATCCTGCAACCTTGGGAACATCAGGCGAGAACGTTACCGCTGAGCCACGCAGCGAGCCTACTGAACTATTAGATTGGCCACACTTGTATACCGGGTGAGTCTTCTGTCCCTTATTTTTCTAGTTTTAGGCCAAACTTCTAACGGCAGGATTGTCGACAGTTCCCCGTCTACAGCCAAGTCACAATGACCCTGAACGACTTTACAAGATTTATGACAATATGGAAGCAAGACCTTTACAAAAACATGTGTGCGACTAGTGATTTTATACAATGCATCAAACTGTCTACGGTTTCAGTTGGATACGAAATTAACGCTGGGTACGGTAGCTTACTGATAAAATGCGTGAATGAACCTTCGAAGTGGAAAGCAGTATCACATCTCATACGCCTTCAGGCAAGGTGAAAGGACTAGTAGCCGTGGATCAATGGTACAAGTCTGTAGAAGGTAGCGGTCCTGTGTTGGGGTGGTGGGTTCGAATCTCACCAACCCCTATTATTTGTATGCAAATTTTAAGCTTTGGGGATCAACTACAAGGGCATTCGTGCCACATTTCACCAATACCATGTGCTGTTTATTTAGGGTCCAATACTGGCTCGACACAGTGTGCAGCCTAGAAGGGCTGGTCATTTCATTGCCATGTTCTCGGCAGACGAGTATGCTGACATACTGCTCTTATATACGGTGAATCAAGACAGAACGCACAAGACGCACAGCGCCTGTACCAGGAGTGATTTCCACACAGAAGGCAACCAGTCGCAAATACCTATAGGACGGTGGAGTGAGTTTGCGTATAATTTCGTAACTTTCTCGAACAGTTCCTCTTAGAGAGTTGCCATTACGTCAGGTGCTACTACTGAGATGGTTTTGGACACTATCCGGGACAATCCTCACACTAGTACCCGCACAGTAGCTCAACAGCCGAACATCAGTCAGTCGTCTGTGGATCTTGCATGATAGTTTGTTTCATCCGCATCACCAGCACCAATAACTCCACGGACGAGATTTCGAATCTCGGGTTGATTTTTGTGCATGGATCCTGACACAAGTGGCATAAAATCACGCGTTTTTGTCTCACATTTTATTTTCGGACGAGTCTCGATTCCACAAGAATGCATCTGTGAATCGTCACAACATGCACTACTGGATTGTTGAATATCCCCACTGAGTGAGACAGGCAGCATTTCAGGTCAGATGGGGAGTATGTGACTGGTGTAGTATACTGGGTGATCACCTAATGGGACCATATTTCTTTGAGGAACATTTGACGGGAGCCCGGTATTACCTTGCCAGGGATTATACATTACGTCATCTCGCCTCGTTATGGCTGCAGCGAGCGGTTGCGGAGAAAGAGGGGAATACATGTACAGTCATACAATGAGAACACACCGCACGACCCAGCACGAATTATGCACACAAATTACATGCGATGAGATTTCGCTGGCGACGACTGTACGTCTATCGCAGGTGTGTGGCCGGGCGGAGCGCATTAGTTCCGATTTCCGCCACCGGTAACTATTCGCTGGTAGGGTTGTACTTAGTACAGGCCCGTATGACAGTTTGATGCATTGCATAATCACTTGTCGCACATATGTTTCGTAAGGTTCTTGCTTCCATGTCGTCATAAATCTTGTCAAGTCGTTTGGGGACATTGTAGCTTGGCTCATGACTGGGAACTGTCGACCATGCTGCCATCAGACGTTGGAAGTGTGGCCAAAAACTAGAAAAATAACGGGCAGAAGACTCACCCGGTATACAGTCGAACTTAGAAATCTCGAATTGATTTCAGAGATAGAAGTTTCTTCGAGTAATAAAACAAGATGTTCAGTAAAGAACATATAGCCTACTTTCTCCTAAATGCATGGGTATTGTTATAACTCTTTGTCCTTTTCAAGGAGTATAATTGAATGTTGGTTGTAGTAGCTTGTTGAAATACAACGTGCTATAGGGATATTAAACATGAATATGAGGTGCCCTTTGCTAGTGCTACCTCTGTAAAAAAATCATTCAATTCGGTTTCACCGTGTTTAAATTGATCTGGGGAATGGATTTGCACACATACATGGCCGCTATTTGCAAACTATTGGGCTGATGACCTTGTAGTCAGTCATAAGATGCTTTCCACAAAAAGGCATGTTGTTGCAAAATCCGGTAGAGATCAAATTATTAGGATGGTCGAAATTTGATTTAAGCTTTTAACATTTGGGTGGCCGTCATTCCGTTTCCGTCAAGATGGCGGCGATATAAAACATGACACTGAGGTGCCTTTTGCTAGTGCTACCTCTGTACCAAATTTCGTTCAATTCGGTTTCACCGTGTTTGAATTGATAGGGGGAATCGATTTGCACACATACTTGGCCACCATCTGCAAACTACTGGGCTGATGATCTAGCAGTTTGGTCAGAATATGCTTCCCACATAAAGATTTGTTGTTGCAAAATTTGGTAGAGACTAGATTATTAGGTTGGTCGTAATTACATTTTAGCCTTTAACATTTGGGTGGCCTCGATTACGTTTCCGTCAAGATGGCGGTGATATAAAACACGACACTGAGGTGGCCTTTTCTAGTGCTACCTCTGTACCAAATTTCGTTCCATTCGGTTTCACCGTGTTCGAATTAATAGGGGGAATCGATTTTCACACAAAGATGGCCGCCATCCGCAAAATATTAGGCTAATGACCTATTAGTTTAGTCAAAGGATGCTCCCTCCGTAATGGTATGTTGATGCAAAATTTCGTAGAGATCGGATGATTAGGTTAATCGTAATTTGATTTAAGCTTTGAATATTTGTGTGGCCGCCATTACGTTTCCGTCAAGATGGCGGCGATATAAAACATAACACTGAGGTGCCCTTTGCTAGTGCTACCTCTGTACCAAATTTCATTCCATTCGGTTTCACCGTGTTCGAATTAATAGGGATAATCGATTTTGACACAAAGATGACCGCCATCCGCAAACTATTAGGCTAATGACCTATTAGATTTGTCAAAGGATGCTCACTTCATAAAGGTATGTTGTTGCAAAATTTGGTAGAGATCGGATGATTAGGTTAGTCGTAATTTGATTTAAGCTTTGAACATTTGGGTGGCCGCCATTACGTTTCCGTCAAGATGGCGGCGATATAAAACATGACACTGGGGTTCCCTTTGCTAGTGCTACCTCTGTACCAAATTTCATTCCATTCGGTTTCACCGTGTTCGAATTAATAGGGGTAATCGATTTTGACACAAAGATGGCCGCCATCCGCAAACTATTAGGCTAATGACCTATTAGATTTGTAAAAGGATGCTCCCTTCATAAAGGTATGTTGTTGCAAAATTTGGTAGAGATCGGATGATTAGGTTAGTCGTAATTTGATTTAAGCTTTGAACATTTGTGTGGCCGCCATTACGTTTCCGTCAAGATGGCGGCGATATAAAACATGACACTGAGGTGTCCTTTGCTAGTGCTACCTTTGTACAAAATTTCGTTCAATTTGCGCTCACCGTGTTCGAATTGATAGGGGGGGGGGAGACATTCAGAGTACACACACTCACACACAGACTCACACACACACACACACATACACACACACAGACAGACACACTTTTTTTCGCCCTGTAGTGATCTCATAAGTCTACTTTCATTTTTTGCAAAAATCGAAAGTAGGCTAAAAATCGAGATATAGAAATAACTTACATGAAAAAAAGGGTTCTATTATCATAAATACATAAATGGTCAAGCGAGTACAGAAGGCGTCACAACCACGAATTATACAAGCACGTGGAGAAGATCAGTGACACGATTCGAAAAAGAAGGATTGCCTTTTATAGCCACGTGACACGAATGAGCCCAGACAGGATATCAAAACGATTATTGAAAACCAAAGGGGAAGTTGTGAAAGATCTATGCGAAATGGAAATTTCCCCGCAAGATATCCAGGAGCGTGTTCCACTTTAGGAAAAACTACGTACGCACAAAGGTTTCCAGGAAAAGCCGAAGCTGAAGACACGGAAGGCGTGGTCCCAAGAGAGAAAAGAACAACACTGGCGACGAATGCGGGAACACTGGGCGGTGGTCCATAGTTGGTCGAATCGAAGAAGAAGAAGAAGACATAAATAGTCAACTGCTGTTAGCTGGCTTTATCCACTAAATCTCACTGTCTGAGGAGCACATTGACCTCAACCCGTTTTCTAGCCTTAAATATCATAAAATATATCACAGAAATTGACAGAAATACACAGTCCAGGTGCCCTAAACAACTGAATCAATATTTTAATTCGCATGTCACACCTAAACAACGTAATTAAACTGCATTTTCAGCCCAACTTCGAGTTAAAGACACATATTTAATGTCTGGGGAATAAAATATATTTCGAGTTATTGAAATATTCGAATAATAGAACTTCGAATGATGGGAAAAACACGAACTTTAGAACTTTGCTGGGAAATTAGAATTCCTTCGATATATCGAAAATTCGAGATATAGAAGTTCGACTTATAGAAGTTGGACTGTATTTACTGTAGTAACACTGTGCATATGGCCGGCGACCAATCCCCTAAGCTAATTAGTGGCCCTACATATTAAAATGATTGGGTGGCCCTGCTCTATTTGATGGTTTATGAATCATTGTGACTGGTCTGGAAAGAGGTCAGATTATTTATATGTTTGTGCATTGTATATTTATTCTGTTGTATGACGAGATTCTTTGTAATATGTGTCTGGCCAGCTGATACTTGGAGAGTTCAATAAGCCTACTCTTCTTATGGTGCGGGTGTGATTCAAACGGAAAGACGAGAGCTTCAGCCACTTCCAAGTTCCCAGTCGCAATACAAAAGTTTTAGAAGGAAACTGGATTGTCTACAAGGGTTTAAATGTTGAGCGGGTTGTAAACCAGAATAGGATTGAGAATCAGTCTGCTGCAGCCTTAGTTAGATATAATCCAGCGTGCAGTTGAAGCTGGAGACCTAAGAAACACCATTCTGGGATCTATGACAGGGCCTTCCAGACAGCGCTCCGGCCGCGCTCTAAGCCAGTGCTCCGAGCGCTTTGGTGGAAGGTAGTTTCAGAAGTGGTGGGAGGAGCTTGGCTGGCTGAGCACGCTGAAGTGTGCAGCCGATTCATCAGTCCCTAGTCTAGTCCAATGCGCTTTGTTGATAGCGTGTAAGTAAATCAGTTTCGCAGTGGTCATGACTGAAGAGCATACAAAAAAAAAAAAAAAAAAAAAAAAAAAGGGGGTGAAGCAGCAGTCTTTAAAGCAGAATGGGAAATTTCATTTTTCTGTACAGCTTATAAAGGGATGCCAAATGGTTTGTGTGCAACAGAGATGTAATGTGTTAAAAAGAACACAATTTGTTGTTGAATTTTCCTCTCTAATATGTTCACATTTCAGTTTGGAATAAATCACAATATTCTTTACTTAACACTTGTGTTCTTTTCCTGCACATTCCATACTTCGGAGTACCTTTCGATTTGTATATGCTGTAGGCTATATTTGTTATGGCAAAACAGCCCTATTAATATTTCAACAATCCCACAAGAGTCGTCGGCCACACGACTGTACATACGTATCTAGTCAGCGTGGTCCGAACATCGTCCGTCTCCTCGCTGCCACAGTGTAGTGGTGGTAGGGGAAGGAGCGCTAGTCCGACTGCCCAGTGCACCCCGAGCGCGGCCACGCTCCCGGAGCGCATTGACTGGATGGCCCTGATCTATGAGGTGGAATTCAAACCTATCATTATTCTTACACAGAGTAATGCTGAGTACAAACTGTACTAATTCTCACAGGAAAATTTAATGACCTTATTAAAGCCGGGAATTGACTTAGAGGCTAGGACTATCTTGGTATCCGTCCTGGGTGGTTGGGCGTGTGTTAGATTTATCTGCTAACTAGGGATGGTGATTTTTAGCATTTTGGTCACAAATTTAGCATTTCATAGCATATTGGAGAAAATATTTAATTTGGGATAAATCAGATAAACGAGTAATGTCTTTTAGGAATTACTTGTGAAATTGAAATCACATGTATACTCCAAAGAAAGACATCTCCAATTTGTCTTCAACGATAGCCTTTTTACTTTGCTTTAAGATTTTGCACTTTTGGCTTAATCTTGCATCATTAGGGATTCTTCGGATTTATTGTTACAATATTCTTTTACTTTGACACGTTCCCGATTTTTGAAGAGCTTGTCTAAAATTTCTTTCTTTTGCGATTTCAAGCGCTAATTACACAACGTACAAGTTCAAATCCACTATCACTAATTTAAAAAGTTTCCAAATTATACTTTTCTGCCAGCTGTTTTATCATCGATATTTTTGATCACACCATCTTAACACTTGCTGACTCGACCTACGCGAAGGGAATGAAAGCAATGGGTGAGCAAGGAGTTGCAGGAGGTTTTACTTTTTGTATTACAGATCAGTGGTCAAGCCGTCATAAATATCCTCACTTCAAGCTTTTGGAAGAAAAGAAAGAAAGAAAGAAAGAAAGAAAGAAAGAAAGAAAGATGTTTCATTTGAAAACAAACTCGTGGATTTCACATTTATATACTTTATTGTATTCTTTTTTGAAGTTTGAGACAATTTCGCATTTTATTGCTTTTTCAAAGCACATTAACACGTGGTTTACTGTTCGTGAAAAATGGAAATACATGAGTAGAAGCCTTTATGAGCATATCGCGCTTTATCGCATTTGCAACAAGTAGTTCCGTGAAGAACTACACAGCCTATTTTCATATATCCTACTTTTGATAATTGCCTCTATCAACATACATAATTTCAGTTTGATTGCTGCAATGGATTCGTAGATATTGAGAACCGACTAAATATTGCGGATGGTCGCCTTGATGGATTTTTTATAGACTATAAGTAGGCCTTAGAGTTATGTACTGTTACATGAAGAGTATTGTGAACGTGCAGTATTCAAACTTCAATCGCATGATTAGGACACAAGAAGTAACAAGTAGTTCGGTGAAGAACTATACAACCTATTTTCATATATCCTGCTCATGTTAATTGCCTCTATCAACATACAAAGTTTCAGTTTAATTGCTGTATCAGATTCGTAGATATTGACAACCGTCTAAATATTTCAGATGGTCGCCAGGTTGGATTTTTATTTTTGTACTATTACATTAAGATTATTGTGTACGTGTGGTATTCAAACTTCAATCGCATGATTAGAACACAAGAAGTAAAAACGAGATTTTAAAATTACGCACAGCAGCCATCTTGTGATTATGCAAACAATTGAAATAAATTAGATGCCAGTGGATCAACATTTGTATAAGCATTTAACGTGCAACGATTCACAGCACTCGGATAGTTAATTCGCGAGAAACGTCCATTTAAATATTTATACTTCGCGTCGCCGCCATGTTGGATTTGTCCTCACCAGGTTACTGAAAGTCCTATAGGTGAAAATATGTTCATAGTCTCTATGAACATAAAAAAAAAAACCAGTTTGGTTGCTGTAAAAGATTCATAGATATTGAGAACCGTCTAAATATTTTGGAAGCTCGCCATTTAGGATTGTTATATGTATAGGCCATAGAGTTATGTACCATTCAAGGACAATTATTGCCTAGGTTCATTATTCAAACTTTCACTTCGATCGCATGATTACGACACAAGAAATAAAAACTTAATTTTATAATTTCGCACAGCCGCCATCTTGAGGTTATGTAAACAATTGAATTAAGTTAGATGACAGTGCATTACAAACTGCAAAATCATTTACTGTACCACATTTCACGGCGCTCAGAGAGTTAAATCACGAGAAAAGTCTATTAAAATATTTCAAATTCGCTTGGTCGCTATGTTCGTTTTGCACTTTACAGGTTTATGAAATATACAAAGGTAAACTTGTATCAGTACCCTTTATCACCGTACAAAATTGCAGGGTGATATCTGTAATAGTTTCGGAGATATAGAATGTCAGTGAAATATTTCGCACAGCCGCCATTTTGAGGTTTTGTAAACAATTGAACTACATTAGACTTCAATGCATTACAATGTGTATAAACAATTGCTGTACCAAGTTTCATTACGTTTGGATAGTTAAATCGCGAGAAAAGTCTATTTAAACGTCTCAACTTCGCTTGGCCGCCATGTTGGTTTTGTAGTCACCAGGTTTTTGAAAGTCTCATAGGTGAACTTCTAGTAGTGCCCTTTATCACAGTACACAATTTCAGGGCGATATCGGTAATAGTTTCGGAGATATTGAATGCTAGTGAAATATTTCGAACAGCCGCCATGTTGAATTGGTGAGACGTAACAAAATTTGAAGGGCACGGTCGAGGTTGCCGGGAATAGCGCTATGAACTTACCAAGTTTCATTGAAATCGCTCCAGCCGTTTAGATTTTATTAGGGGGTGACACACACACACCTCTCTCACACACACACACACACACACACGCACACGCACACACACACACGGACAAAAGGTGATCTCATAAGCCTATTTTGGCAAAATTGAAAATAGGCTAAAAACGAGATTTTAAAATTTCGCACAGCTGCCATCTTGTGGTTATGGAAACAATTGTAGAATTTAGATGCCAGTGGATTAACATTTGTATAAGGATTTACTGTACCAAGTGTCACTGCACTCGGATGGTTAAATTGCGATAAACGACCATGTGCATATTTATACTTCGCTTCACCACCATGTTGGATTTGTGATCTCCAGGTTATTGAAAGTCCTATAGGTGAACTTATTTACATAGCCCCTTCTTCTTCTTCTTCTTCTTCTTCTTCTTCTTCTTCTTCTACCTTATCCGATACGGACGTTGGCTACCACCATGGCTAACACCTTCTTATCCTGTGCAATCCTGAAGAGTTCCGTGGAAGACAGCCCAAACCACGTTCTTAAATTATCCATCCAAGTTATTCGTCACCTTCCCGATCCACGCTGACCTTCAATTTTACCCTGAAGTATAACTTGGAGCAGACGGTATTTTGGATTCCTCATCATGTGTCCCAAGTATTCCAATTTCCTCTTCTTAATTGTGTTTAACAGCTCAGGTTGGCTGCTCACACGCTGAAGAACCTCGGCATTACTCACATGTTCTGTCCACGAAATTTTAAGAATCCGCCGGTATATCCACATTTCAAAAGCTCGAATCTTCTTTTCTGTAGCTACGGACAAGGTCCAAGCTTCAACACCATAAAGAAGGGTGGAGACAACATAACACTTCACAATTCTTTTCTTAAGCGTCATACTGAGATCTCGACAGCATAGTAGTTGTTTTATTGTCATAAAGATGGATCTAGCCTTCTCTATAAGGCATCTTATTTCAACCGACGGATCCCAATTCTCATTAATATTCTGTCCTAAATAAACCAAACTCTTGACTCGCTCAATCTGATGTCCATCGACTAAAAGGACTTGTGACAATGGTGGTTTTCGCGATATTATCATATATTTTGTTTTCTTAATGTTGAGGTCAAGGCCATATTGTTTACTCTTTTGATGCACCATAGTAACAATCTCTTTAAGTCCTTCGAAACTATTTGCAATCAATACAGTATCATCTGCGTACCGTATAGTATTAATATAATTACCATTGACCCTAATACCTTGTTGAATGCCATCAAGTGCCTCAGAGAAAATCTGTTCTGCATATTGTACCCGATTGTCACCATGTGGACCATGTGTTCGTATCCCAACTAGCTCACGGTCTTTCGAGGTATGGGACGTTCCTGCCCACAATACGACCACATGTTCAGGATTTGAGTCTACCAGGTAACTACTCTACAGGAAATACACAACATTCCTATGAATAAAATATTTACTGGTCTAAAATCATGGCTGTACAACAAATACAAAACAAAGGACAAATTACAATTAATTCCCACAACTAAATAGGGTTATTCTGTGAGCTTTCTCCTTAAAAATAGCGCTACAATGCACTCAAACCTACTTCTAATATCCTGTCAATAATAGTTCAGATTACAAGGTTTTCATAGTGTTCGTCATGTGACACAATTTTATTTAATGGAAGTATCTTAACACAAAAACCACATGTCACATAAACATGAATTACTAAGACATTATTCCGTCTCCTACGACATTTACTTTAATTAGCATTACTTCAATGTTCCCTACATTTATTAGCAAATATTTTGTTGTGTCGTGCGAATCATCTTCCTTCTTTCCATCCCTATGAACGCTCTAGGAAAATGAGTCATGCTTCTTAATCATAAAATAAACATAAACATGGATAGAATATTTATAGTTTCACCATATAACGATTATCTGGGTCTTGTCGGACTTATTATAGATACAACTGTGTCATGTTCTGGGAAAAACACATACCCGTTTTTCCTAAATTAGCATAAACTGGCAAAATGCACTTTAAAGAAGATGCCTACATTATTTTGGTTCAGCCTTCCCCCTCAGAGGATAACTTCGCCAAATATCATCAGATTTCTATGGTTCAACCACATATGTGAGTTGCCATACACCAATTAATTCCATCGGCATCACTAAAATACTCATATTTTAATTGCATTATTGAATACCGAGACCTCTCAGTGTCCTATTGTGACTGTAATTGACAAGGGATCGGTCGAGCGACCTCCCTCCCCTCAGCAGGTCATAAAATTAGTTCCAGACAGCTCTCCAAGATGGCTGCCACGGAAATGGTCTACATTTCCTGTCTCTCTCTACCGTCAAGGCCACCCTTGTTTACAATTATATAACAATAAAGATCCGCTAGGCATGGTCCTAAGTAATTGAGTCATTTAATTAATTAACACCTAACTTTACAGTGTATTTGGGCTCAAATGGCTCCTATTAAACATTCATGGCAGGGGTGGAATTCTAATGATAGCATTGCCGTTTTAAGGTGATTACTTTGTGGCTTATAAAGACGCGCATCATAATGAAACCCCATGGTTATCATCAGCAGCTGTCATTTACATATATATGGGAACCACGTTCCTCGTCGACGAATATGATTCTACCTCTCGGGCAGACCATAAGTAAAAAATGCTCACCGCGCCTCCCTGGGCGTCCATAGTGGCTATAATTCAATGCAAGCGTTGGCAATAGACAGAATCTATCCAAATCGCTGCGTAACACATACAGTATGCACAAAGGCGATACTTCTCGAAGATTAAGCCAATTTTCACCTCACGCGCAAGCTATACTAGTCTTTCCCGTGCTTATCTTACGTAAATCACTGGAATCTACGTTAATCTGCACGCTATATGCGGCTAAACAATATTTCACATATATGACTCCATTATCAAGGTACCTGCGTTCTTCCTGTTATAATATTTAAGCCAAAGCTTTACATAGCTCCTAACACAAATGTATAAATATACTGGCTTACTTTAATTTCACATATTCATTCAAATTTTCACTGACACTGAGAAAAGCTCTCGTATTCGCGATATTCCACACTACATTCTTTACTGTTTACCAAATGACAGTATCTTAAATTAGACATGACACTATTTGAACATTACTTAGGCCAACTTTGCCCTTACTTTATGGTTGCCGACCCCAGTTATTATTATTATTATTATTTTAACGTTTAGATCCAACACTATTTTTGACCTACATGGTCCTAAGCAAATCACCTTCCAAGTCATACTTTATTCAAGACGAGTGGTGAAAACTCGTTCAGTAAGTGACTATTACTTCTTTAATTTCAAAGTGATTAATCGTTACATGGTGAACTATGCCATTATAATGTTATTATTTGCATGTTTACTCACGTTTCCTTCTGGCTGGAAAGTACCAGTATCTCCGCCTGAGCTCTACCATGATGATTTGACTTAATCCATCATGATATCCAATACACAACACTGAGATTCACACTTTTTACACATGATACACATATTACCACAAGTGGCCTTTACCACTGATAAACACTGAATATTAAACATTAAACACATTAACACTTTAAATTATTATTTCACAATTTATACACTTCATCTATCATTTCACATGTTGATCCTTAATCTGGATTTCACCTACGCTTGACCTCAGAGATGCGATGACTTATGATAACCGCTGGTCTCCGTGAAATCTAGTAGCGTTTTTATAGATGTTCGATCCTAGTTCCCTGCACTCCCGTTCACCTCACTGTCCTGGATAGGTGGCAATAACTTCCACTCTCCCATCACTGGAGTGTTCCTAATGCTGATGTCATATAATTGACAATACCTTCCGGTATACGAACTGTTCCGAACATTATCAGTTCCTATTCGCAGTAGCGAATTTATATCTGTGTCAGATAATAAAGCAATATCTGCACTTTGTTACCTTTTATGCACTTCATTATCACTGATGAAGCTTACAATTTTCCTCCATTGTCTTCAACGGCGGTACGCTGATATTTTACTAATTGGCGTGCTTACTGCAGAGCGCTTGTAGACAAAGGACTAACTTCCAACTCGAGCGACCGTCTGACGTCTTCAACTGCTTTCCAACTGAACCATAACTGACCATAACTGACCATAACTGACGTGTAACTGACCAACAACTGACCCTTGGCGTAGGGTGCTCTTCCCTTAGATTGGTTTCTTGCACAAATATAGTTCACGGGACACGTGAGAGCGACTCCCTTCTTGAAATACTCCGTCTTCAGCCGAAATAACAACTGCATCTTGTTTATCTAGGCGTGGAGGTTTTAAAAACACTCGCGTGCCGGCGATCGCTTCGGCCAATTAATTACAATTAATTGCCTTAGTTCAGCGCGTGGGATGCTACGGTGGGGATTTCCCGCTGGTTGGTTAAAGTATTCATGCTCTCGAGCGTGAGTTAGGTTGTAATGCGGTCATTTTGAGAAATAGGCGTAATTTTAGGTGAAAAACCACTCCTAAATTACTCCTCCGTGAATACATTCATCTATGTGTATGTTTCATTGCATTACAATGCTCCATTTATCTGTAATTAATTAATTTATTGTGGGCTTGGTCCCGCCAAAGCTTTGCTCGTTGTCGACCGGTGGATTCCCGGGTCATTAATTTTGAGCTGTCTGACCGCCCTAGACGGAAATAGTTCCGTAGGCGCCAGGGCTACTCCGCCTACTTGTTAAAGTCATTTGTCAGACTTCAATACTAGCCTCTCTCGACTTCGTATGCACTGAAAACGTACATTCCCTTGCATTTTGCTTACAATTTCTCCTTTAAATTGCTATGATTTGCACCTAAATAATCGTGAAATCACGCTAGACTATTATGTGTCAGTAGACCTCTCATTGCTCTGTGGGTTCCATATAATGGCTCCCCCTTAGAGACCACTGGTTCGACCTTAGGCATAACCATTTGCCTGGTCTTCTCTGATAAGGCCCTGAGTTCGATACCAGACTGCCGTGACCAGTTGGGCACAATATATATTATAAATAAGCGGTGAAAGAATGCATCCTTGTCTCACACCACGCATTATTTCCACTGATCTCGATATACAGTATGTCCATCAATTCTGATACTAGCCTTTTGACCCCAGTATAAGTTAATGATGATCCGAATGTCTTTCTCATCTATTCCTGAGTTCTTGAGTGCATTATACAACTTATCATGCTGACAACGATCAAAGGCTTTTGCATAGCCCCTATGAACATTAAAACATTCAGTTTGATTGCTGTAATAGATTCGTAGATATTGAGATCCATCTAAATATTTCGGATGGCCGCCATGTTGGATTGTTATATGTATAGGCCATAGAGTAACATACCATTAAAAGAAAATTATTGCGTAGGTTCATTATTCGAACTTTCACTTCGATCGCATGATTACGACACAAGAAAAAAAACTTAATGTTAAAATTAGCACAGCTGCCATTTTGAGATTATGTAAACAATTGAACTAAATTAGATACCAGTGCACTACAATGTGTATAAACATTTGCTGTAGCAAGTTTCATTGCGTTTGGATCATTAAATCGCGAGTAAGGTCTATTTAAAATTTTCAAATTCGCTTGGCCGCCATTTCGTTTTGTAGTTAGGCCTAACCCCTTTTTGAAAGACTTATAGATAAACTTCCAGTAGTGCCCTTTATCACCGTACAAAATTTCAGGGTGATACTGCTAATAGTTTCTGAGATTAAGAATGCCGGTGAAATATTTCGCACAGCCGCCATCTTGAGGTTATGTAAACAATTGAACGAAGTTAGATGTCGGTGCATTACAATGTGTATAAACATATACTGTACCACGTTTTATTTCGTTTGGTTGGTTAAATCGCGAGAAACGTCTATTTTAAAAGTCGCATGTTCGCTTGGTCGCCATATTGGTTTTGTAGTTACCAGGTTTTCAAAAGTCACATAGGTGAACTTCTAGTAGTTCATCACTGTAAAATATTCCAGGGTGATATCTATAATAGTAATATTTCGCAAAGCCGCCATGTTGGATTGGTGAGACGTAACAAAATTTGAAGGGCACGGCCGGGGTCGTCCGGAATAGTGCTATGAACTTTCCTAGTTTCATTGAAATCACTCCAGCCTTTTGGAAGTTATTAGGGGGACACCCACTCACACCATCACACATACACGCACACACAGACATACGGACAAAAGGTGATCTCATAAGCCTATTTTTAGCATATTTTCATTTTTGAAAAAAAAAAAAATGCTTATGAGATCACCTTTTGTCCGAGTGTCTATGTGTGCGTGTGTGCGTGTGATATGTGTGTGTCCCCCCTGATAACTTCTAAACGGCTGGAGCGATTTCAATGAAACTCGGTAAGATCAAAGCACCACTCGGGGTGACCTCGACCGTGCCCTTAAAATTTCATTGTGTCTCACCAATCCATCATGGCGGCTGTGCGAAATTTCTCACCAGCATTCAGTATCACCGAAACTATTACCGATATCATTCTGAAATTGAGTACGGTGATAAAGGGCACTACTAGAAGTTCGCCTAGGAGACTTTCAAAAACCTGGTAACTACAAAACCAACATGGCGGCCAAGCGAAGTTGAGACTTTTAAATAGACTTTTCTCGTGATTTAACCATCCAAACGTAATGAAACTTGGTACAGCAAATGTCTATACACATTGTAATGCACAGGCGTCTAATTTAGTTCAATTGTTCACATAACCTCAAAATGGCGGCTGTGCGAAATATTTCACTGGCATTCCATATCTCCGAAACTATTACAGATATTACCCTGAAATTGTGTACGCTAATAAAGGGTACTGGAACAAGTTCATCTATGTAACTTTCATACACCTGCAAAGTAAAAAACGAACATAGCGGGCAAGCGAATTTGAAACATTTTAATAGACTTTTCTTGTGATTTAACTCTCTGAGCGCAGTGAAATGTGGTACAGTAAATTATTATACATATTGTAATTCACTGGCATCTAATTTAGTCCAATTGTTTACATAACCTCAAGATGGCGGCTGTGCGAAATTTTAAAATTAAGTTTTTATTTCTTGAGTCCTAATCATGCGATCGAAGTGAAAGTTTGAGTAATGTACCTTCGCAATAATTTTCCTTTAATGGTACATAACTCTATGGCCTATACATATAACAATCCGAAATGGCAAGCATCGGAAATATTTAGACGGTTCTCAATATCTACGAATCTTTTACGGCAATCAAGCTGAAATTTTTATGTTCATAGTAGCTATGAACATAAGTTCACCTATAGGACTTTCAGTAACCTGGTGAGCACAAATCAAACATGGCGGCGACGCGATGTATAAATATTTAAATGGCATCTAATTCAGTCCAATTGTTTACATAACCTCAAGATGGCGGCTGTGCGAAATTTTTAAATCTCGTTTTTACTTCTTGTGTTCTAATCATGCAATTGACGTTTGAATACCACATGTACACAATAAACTTCATGTAACAGTATATGAAATTCAACCTGGCGACCATCTGAAATATTTAGACGGTTCACAATATCTACGAATCTATCACAACCTTCAAACTTAAATTTTGTATGTTGATAGAGGTAATTAACATGAGTAAGATATATGAAAATAGGCTGTGTAGTTCTTCATGGAACTACTTGTTTAGCCTACTTTTCACATTTTGCAAAAATGAGGAAAAGGTAGACTTATGAGATCGATCCGGGAAAATGTGTGTCTCTCTGTCTGTCTGTCTGTCTGTCTGTCCTTCTGTCTGTCTGTCTGTCCTTCTGTCTGTCTGTCCTTCTGTCTGGCTGGCTGGCTGTGTGTGGGTCCCCCTGTAACATTTTTAATGAGTCGTTGAACGTGGTGATGACTATTGTGGTTCAATAAAACAAACATGATATGAATAAATAATATACACTGTGGTGTGACCTTACCTGTGATAGTGTAATATAATAAGTTGTTGAGCGCCAGATTCCTATTTAAGATAGTGAATCGAAATTTATTGATTTAACCTCGGCTATCAGCAGTAGAGTCGAGAACCACTTACCCGGGCCGTAGTGAGACAAAGTCATCTAACCAATCCGTATTTAATCAAGGAGTATGATTGCCTTAAAGTACCAACTACAATGAAAGAAATAGGCATTACGTTGAAGAGAATGAATTTATTAAATGCAAAAACAAAATATTAATAAAACAGAATAGTGATAGTCACACAATTGAATTTAAAATTACTCAATGCGGCAATTAATTATTTAAAAGAAAATGAATATTAAAATGAATTGAAAGTTAAATGAAGTTAAATTATAATAGAGACGATAGTTTTATTGAATTGTTGGCTCACCCAGTCGAAGATTCGTCATATTTAAGAAATGATCGATGATCTCGATGTTACGTCGCTTATGTTTAAAAAAATGATGTGATATCTCATTTACTATGAAATATCCTCATTAAGTACGTTGCCATCTGTAGAAAGACTCTTGATCAGGGATATAACCCATTATGTATTGATATAGATGTCGGCAAGACATCGTTCAGTGTCGACTCTCGGTGCTCAGTCCATTAGGACCCAGAAAGCAAGGTTACAACTTCCTTACTTCATTGAGAGCTGTAGATCAATGCGTCTTTTGTCGGAGTCGCAGGTACTAATGACTTCGTTGTCACGTGGTCTTCGACGGTCTCCCCCTCCAGTAAGCTTCCCTTTCTTCAGTGTTCATTCTCTCACGAGGGCTAATTGCACCACAATTTGTAATCTTTAGACGCGTACGTACCGTAGAAAATGGCGTGTTGGTTACACCATAGTGGGTTTCTTAACATCTCAGGAAAATGACGCAGTTTGCCGTGGTGAAATTCTTACTACGTCGTTCAGTTTGTGACGCACAGGGTTAGTCCATATCGCCAGTCTTGTTGCAATATATAATACTTCGTCTCTTTACAAGTAATTGTTAATAAAAATCTAATTGAATATAATAATCAAAACCGCTTACAATTATCTGATATAAAAATCATCTCATGGATGTACTAGTTAATAATAATAATAATAACATGATAATAAATGAATAACCCTTTAAATATAACAGCTATGGGATCGAATCGTTACAATCGCCCCTGATATAAATAATTTAAAATAAAATGTAACATTATTTATATCACTACACATCCTACACAAATGAATACAAATTTAAATATTAATACCCCCATAACGACAACATACAAATAATACCCTTCAACAATACATAAAGATATACAAGAACATACTCTTTTCACTTTACATATTTGTACTATCATTTCTCATTCTTCCAAATGTTCATAATGTTCATTCTTCTTTATATATGTTGTAAAAAAAATATACATAAATGTATTCTTCACAAAAAAATCATATTTTAACTTTCATTCATCTCATTCTTCCAAATGTTCATAATGTTCATTTTTTTTTATGCTGTAAAAAAATACATATAAAATGCCCTTCACTTTTATTTTTGACATATATGTCAACGCTGCACTCGTTTATATTTCGGTGATCGTATGCATGACATACAATTTTGGCTTCATCTCTTTTGAACGTAGTTTTTGTATATCAGTCTGGCGTAGAAGTACATTGTTGTAATACCAGCTGATTAACCCATAATAACTATTACAGCACACGATAATAGGATGCAAACAATACAATATTCCTTTCGTCTTTATAAAGGGATTACTCAAATGCAGTAAAATTTCAATAATTGAAGAAAAAAATAACTTAGCAAGATACCTAAGGCAATTCCTATTTCAGTGCATATGTCATACATGTAAATATTTCCCCAAATACATAATGACATCGAAATACCTCAAAGCAGTTATTAAACAGTTCATTTAAATATCCAAGTTACTACTCACCTGCCTTCGTGGCTTAATTCTTTCTTAGGCCACGGCCGCCTCCTTCCAAATTAATACTTCCTAAGTCTCCACGACTTCTTAACTTCTCATAAAACCATAATTCCTCTTTACTACTTCTCGAAAACAATAACTTGGATTTTCAAAATCACCAATAAACATAAAATCTGACTTCTCGTTCACTTTATAAAATTTAACTTAGCGTCAAGATATAACTTTACCGTAACGTCATTCCTTACTTACCATAACAAAATGATTAAGACTTGGACAAAATACTACTCAATACCTGAATTACGTATATCACTAAACTATTTCACAAAAACACATGACAAACTCCTCGGAATAAATATTTCGTTCCACAAAATATTAATGCTCTTATACTTTGAACTTAGTCTATTCATGATTTGACTTTTTGCTGAATGCCTAAAAACCCCCTTTAGTTTTCTCTCAAAACTCTTAATTAAGTACCGTGTCCTCCAAACACCACTTCCTACTTGTTCTGACCGCCTGGACTATAGCTCACTCTTGCTATACCAGAATCTCTCAAAACTCATCGTGACATCACACGTCACATACAAAAACCTCCCCTATTCGTGGTATAATCCCACTTCTTCTTACTGTTACAGGTCACCTCTTACTGACCAATAACACATTAAATTTCAGCTAAAAAAAAATCTTACATGCTTCGACTAACTCCTTGGAATAATAACATCACCCTTTGCTTTCCTAACTATTGTCTTCCTCAAATAATGACAGTGTTCCAGTTGACAGTCGATAACACTGACACTCATAATTAGCAAATATTCTCCCATAATCACTTCATAAAGCAAGTTCTGAGTTCTAACACAGTTCAGATACTTTCTTCTCTATCAAATTAAATGCGTAACTTACACCTGCCTTTAATTGTAACTTCATTATTACCCCTTAGGTATACACTTATCTTACCAACTTATTCTTCCTTCAAAATATTAACTTATCTTTACTAACTCCGTATGACATAAATAAAACTTTAATTTCTCGTCTACTAAAAAAATGATTTATCTTTAAAATCCTCAAAACGTCGAATTATAACAAATTCCTTTCAATTCTAGAAAATATTATGCCAACCATATAATTATTACTATTATCTTTACTTTAACCTGTATGTAGGACAACAATCTACCACATCATTAATTCGTTATTAATCATCAGTAACTTTTTACTACAAAGTGGTTTAGCTCGATAACAAGCCTTGTAATATCTTTAAAACGTGCGTAACTGTAACAAAAACTTGGACAATCTTACCTTTGTAATCTCTTATTACCTTGTGTGCATACATCCATATATACTTTAAAAAAAACTCCCTTATTAACTTCACGTAGTCCCGTAGATACCATAAAAAAATAATTATTGCTCAACGGAATATACCTCGCTGACCTACTTCATCTTACCAAAAACTTCCTCCAACCTACTTCATTTGGCATCTTACCAAAAACTTCCTCAAAAAACAACTTCATTTGGCATCTTACCAAAAGTTCCTCCTTAAAAAACTTCATTTGGCATCTTACCAAAACTTTAAAACCACATTGCTCAACGGCATTACCTTCGTTGGCCTACTTCTTCAAACTCACGTCCATTTACGTGAAAATACTCACATACACACACACATATCTGTCAACAAGTACCAGATGTCCTAATTAGTTACTACTTCCTCATTTCAACCCGATGTTGGTTAATTCATACAACGCATTACCATTAACAATTCTAAACCACTTATAAATTTCTCAAAATATATCCACTGATAACCTCGTTGTCCTCAACTGAAACTTCTTTAAAAATCAATACCTAATTCTTCAACTCATTCGTTTTATTACCACTGTATCATCTTATCTTCACTCACTTTTGAATTAAATCTTCATTACCATAATATTCATAATTATGGTTGCCATAATAATTATTACTTTCTTTCGATTACTTACTTATGTAATAATCTTCCCAACTTTTTAAATTTAATTCTCACTTCATCCAACTTACCTGCAGTTTAAGGACCCACATTCAACTTACCTGAAATGCTCAATAGCACGACAACCTCTGTCTTCCAAATTAAATGATTTTAGTCAATCTAAATCAATAAGCGTAGGCACTACGCGCCCCTTACCATCCTAACTTCACGACTGAATTAAAATTACACACAGCAGGTTTCTTATCTACCTCTTTTAAGTCATATTAAACTTCATTACTTAATATTTAAGTCATACGGAAGAGTAACTATCGGTAATATAAATTTACATCACTACTTTCTCTGGCATTTCACCGTTCTTACCATCTTCATCTTCAATTCTATCTCTTTCTAGGGTTCCATTTTCCTCTTTTCTTATAACATTACTTTCTACCTCTTTCGGACTACACTCATCAACAGTAACATTATACTTCGGCTTTCCTCCTATCATTTCCCCAAGTCTGGCTAATTCATTACGCCACTGCACATCATATGCTTTCTTTCTCTCTTTCATTCTGATTTCTTTTTCCTCTAACAACTTAATTCTCTTCTCTTTCATTTTACTTCTAAAATATCTACCTACATGTCTTCCCTTCACTTCTCCACTACTAATATTTAATTTTCTCTTTAGCCGTTGCCCATTGCTTCTCCTCTTATCTATCTCTCTCCTCCTCTTAACCTGTTTACTAATTATGTTCTTCTGACTATGACTTAACGCACGCTTCTCTGCCACTAATAATTTCATATTAACTTCCTCTATCACAGGACTAAATTCTTCCCTAGTTTGCCTATCTAATTTATCTATGATTGTCTGCATCTTAATCTCTTGGGTGCTTAGTACTTTCTTTATCTTACCTACTTCTATCCCTATCTTTTCTCTCATCTTCTCCACTTCTTTTTCACTACATTCTATAGCTGTCCTGCTTTCATCTATCATCTCCGCTGATTGCTGTTCCTTACCTAAGCTACTTTCATCTATGTCTAGCATCTCTACCAACTCTACTATGTTTTCTCCTATTATATCCGCTAATTGCTGTTCATCACCTATAATTTCTTCTACAGCTATCCTGCTTTCATCTAAAATCTCCTCTGACTCTAATCTGCTTTCACCTACAATCTCCTCGAACTCTACTATGCTTTCTCCTACTATCTCCTCTGACTCTAATCTACTTTCAATTACAGTCTCCTTACAGGCTGTCTTGACTGATTCTACTTCAGTATCCCCTAAAGTCTCTACCACCTGCCTAGTTTCCGCTTCTACCAATTTTCTAAAACTTTCACCTTGAATTGCTATTTTATCTTCAATCACAGTTACTATTCTTTCCTGAATCCTACTTTCTGCTGCTTCTAATTTCTTATCTACTGTCTTAATAATATCTTTAGCCTTCATCTCTACCTCCTCCTTAATTTCACCTCTGATTTCCTGTTTCACCCCCTGAATACTCTCCTGTAGCATATCATACTTCATACTTAATTCTCTATTCATCGTTTCCACAATATCTAGTTTTACATTATTCTCTTCCAATTTCTGATTTATTTTACTCATATCCTCTCTCATCTTTTGATTACTCTTATCTAATTTCTCACCTAAATCTCTACTCAATTCCTTCCTACTTTCCAAATTATCTTTCTTACTCTCTTCCATATTTTTATTCATATCTTTATCTAATTTCTCAAATTTATCATTGAATTCCTTCCTACTTTCTAAATTATCTTTCTTACTCTCTTCCATATTTTTATTCATATCTTTATCTAATTTCTCAAATTTATCATTGAATTCCTTCCTACTTTCTAAATTATCTTTCTTATTCTCTTCCATATTTTGATTTAGCCTACCAATATTTTCTTTCATCTCCCTACTATTTTTATTCATCTCCTGACTATTTTTATTCATCTCCCTCAAGATATCAGCTAATGAAATTTCATGGACCTCTAAGGACTTCTGTTTCTCCTGACTACCACTAGTCTCAGGATGTACCTCTGTATTCGTCTCGAGATTTTCCTCTGAATTCATGTCAGGGTTAACCTCAGGATTATTTTCAGGATTACTCTCAGGATTATTCTCAAGATTTACCTCCGACATCTTGGTATTATTCTCTACGCTCTCAACATCGTAGCTATCAACCTCCTTATAATTAACTTTCTTGACTGCATCCCTACTTCTCAACTGCCTCTGTTCCTCCTCCGACATCTCGAAGTACACCGTATAACAATTGCCCTTCCAAAATTTCACTTCACTTCACTGTCCCCCAAAAGCACTGACAATTTGCACTGAAATTATACACTCCTCTCCTAAATACCGAATGGTTTTCGTGCCCTACTTTGTGGCGCCAAATGTAACATTTTTAATGAGTCGTTGAACGTGGTGATGACTATTGTGGTTCAATAAAACAAACATGATATGAATAAATAATATACACTGTGGTGTGACCTTACCTGTGATAGTGTAATATAATAAGTTGTTGAGCGCCAGATTCCTATTTAAGATAGTGAATCGAAATTTATTGATTTAACCTCGGCTATCAGCAGTAGAGTCGAGAACCACTTACCCGGGCCGTAGTGAGACAAAGTCATCTAACCAATCCGTATTTAATCAAGGAGTATGATTGCCTTAAAGTACCAACTACAATGAAAGAAATAGGCATTACGTTGAAGAGAATGAATTTATTAAATGCAAAAACAAAATATTAATAAAACAGAATAGTGATAGTCACACAATTGAATTTAAAATTACTCAATGCGGCAATTAATTATTTAAAAGAAAATGAATATTAAAATGAATTGAAAGTTAAATGAAGTTAAATTATAATAGAGACGATAGTTTTATTGAATTGTTGGCTCACCCAGTCGAAGATTCGTCATATTTAAGAAATGATCGATGATCTCGATGTTACGTCGCTTATGTTTAAAAAAATGATGTGATATCTCATTTACTATGAAATATCCTCATTAAGTACGTTGCCATCTGTAGAAAGACTCTTGATCAGGGATATAACCCATTATGTATTGATATAGATGTCGGCAAGACATCGTTCAGTGTCGACTCTCGGTGCTCAGTCCATTAGGACCCAGAAAGCAAGGTTACAACTTCCTTACTTCATTGAGAGCTGTAGATCAATGCGTCTTTTGTCGGAGTCGCAGGTACTAATGACTTCGTTGTCACGTGGTCTTCGACGGTCTCCCCCTCCAGTAAGCTTCCCTTTCTTCAGTGTTCATTCTCTCACGAGGGCTAATTGCACCACAATTTGTAATCTTTAGACGCGTACGTACCGTAGAAAATGGCGTGTTGGTTACACCATAGTGGGTTTCTTAACATCTCAGGAAAATGACGCAGTTTGCCGTGGTGAAATTCTTACTACGTCGTTCAGTTTGTGACGCACAGGGTTAGTCCATATCGCCAGTCTTGTTGCAATATATAATACTTCGTCTCTTTACAAGTAATTGTTAATAAAAATCTAATTGAATATAATAATCAAAACCGCTTACAATTATCTGATATAAAAATCATCTCATGGATGTACTAGTTAATAATAATAATAATAACATGATAATAAATGAATAACCCTTTAAATATAACAGCTATGGGATCGAATCGTTACACCCCCCTATCAACTCCTAAACAGCTGCAGCAATTGGAACCAAATTTAGTATGAGTAAAGATGTATACCGGAATATCTCAAGCCCATATTTGAAAATGATGTCAGTGCTACCAACTGCTGAAAAAACGCACTAGAAATTTGAGCTTCATGTTGGATATCTGGGAAGGTATGCATGGGAGCTATTCCAAAATTGGCACACATTGTAGATAATACTATTTCAGTTTAATTTCCAGGAGGCCATACATGACAGTGTTGTCAAAATAATTTTAAGCCTTCTGATAGGTCCAATTTTTAAATGCATATAACTTCTACACTATCAATTGGATTTCAACCAAATTTTGTATGTGTTATGTGTACAAACGTGTACATACTCATATATGACAGAACGTATTCTTAAGAGCCACCAGGGCTGCCAACTGTTAATAATTTCTACTTTTCACATTTTGCAAAAATGAGGAAAAAGTAGACTTATGAGATCGGTCAAATGAGTGTCTGTCTGTCCTTCTGTCTGTCTGGCTGTGTGTGTGTCCCCCCCTCCCTATCAACTTTTAAATGGCTGCAGCAATCAAAACAAAATTTGGTAGGAGTAAAGATCTATACCTGAATATATCACGGCCATATTTGAAAATGGTGTCAGTGCTACCAACTGCTGAAAAATCGCTATTGAAATTTGAGCTCCATGTTGGATATCTTGGAAGGTATGAATGGGAGCTATTTCAAAATTGGCATACGTATAGATAATAATATTGCAGTTTAATTTCCAGGAGGCCATACATGGCAGTGTTGCCAAAATGATTATAAGCCTGCTGATAAATCCAAATTTTAAATGCATATAACTTCTACATTATCAAATGGATTTCAACCAAATTTCGTATGTGCTATGTGTACATAAACAGATATGACTGACCGTATTCTTAAGTGCCACCAGGGCTGCCTACTGTAAATAAATGCTCTCAATATTTTTAATCCAAATACCCATATATCAGAAAGTATGCAAGCCGACAGCTTTAAACTATGCACACGTATAGTGTGCCCGTCTAATTGGGCACAATAGTACCTGACATTCTATATTAATTTGGAGTAACTTATATACGTCAGTACTACCAACATGATTCTAAGCCTGCTGAGAGGTCCAAATTTAAATGCATGTCACTTCTATAATATCATTTGGATTTCAAGCAAATTTCGTGTGTGTTATGTGTACCATACCAGATATGACTATGCCGATTCTTAAGAGTAACCAAGGCTGCCAACTGTTAATAAATACTGTCTCTACTTTTGTTACACTAATATCAATATATCAGAAAGTATGCATGCCAATAGTTCTAAACTTTGCACACGTATAGTACCTGGCATTCTAGATTAATTTGGAGTAACTATTACAGGCCTACGCCAGTGCTGCCAACATGATTCTAAGCCTGCTGATAGGTCCAATTTTAAAATGAATATAACTTCTATACTAACTAATGGATTTCATTCAAAATTGACACAACAATAGATCATATTATTTCAGATTATTTCTGACCAATACATGTATGTCATTGTTGCCAACATGATTTTACACGCACTGTTAAATCCAATGTTTAACTGCATGTAACGTCCACGCTATCCATTGGACTTCAACCAAATTTTGTATTCTGTACCTTAAGAGATGGACCTAAGAATATATTCAGTCACCAAGGCTGCCAACTGTAGTTCTCTATTAGGCTACATTATGCAAGGTATACAGTATTTCGAACTAATTAGAAATTTCGATATTACCAACTTAATTTCGTCATTATTCTAGATAGATCCATACAGATTAATCATTGGGATGAAACTTAAATGTTAAGAAAAGTAGGCTCTTTAGTTCGTCACGGAACATCTTGATTTTTTTTCAAATGCCAATATATCAGAAAGTATGCAAGCCGACAGCTTTAAACTATGCACACGTATAGTACCTGACATTTTAGATTAATTTGGAGTAACTTATATACGTCAGTTCTACCAACATGATTCTAAGCCTGGTGATAGGACCAATTTTTAAATGCATGTAACTTCTATACTATCAGTTGGATTTCAACCCAATTTCGTATGTGCTATGTGTAACATAACGGATATGACTATAAGTATTCTTAAGGGCAATCAGGGCTGCCAAATGTTAATAAATGCAGTCTATATTTTTACCCTAATATCAATATATCAGAGCCTCCGTGGCTTAGGCGGCAGCACGCCGGCCTCTCACCGCTGGGTCCGTGGTTCAAATCCCGGTCACTCCATGTGAGATCTGTGCTGGACAAAACGGAGGCAGACAGGTTTTTCTCCGGGTACTCCGGTTTTCCCTGTCGAAATTTCATTCCAGCAACACTCTCCACTATCATTTCATTTCATCTGTCATTCATGTAATCATTGCCCCAGAGGAGTGCGACAGGCTTCGGCAGCCGGCACAGTTCATATCCTCGCCGCTAGATGGGGGCTTCATTCATTCCATTCCTGACCCGGTCGGAGACTGGAAGCAGGCTGTGGATTTTCATTTTCATCAATATATCAGAAAGTATGCAAGCCAACAGTTCTATACTTTGCACATGTACAGCACCAGATATTCTAGATTAATTTGGAGTAATTAATATAAGTCAGTGCTGCCAACATGATTCTATGCCTGCTGATAGGTCCAATTTCAAAATACAGGTAACTTCTATACTAACAAATGGATTTCATCCAAAATTGGCACTACAAGATATCATAATATGTCAGATTATTTCTCACTAGGACACGCATGACATTGTTGCTAACATGCTTTTACGCGTGCTGATAGATCCAATGTCTAACTACTTGTAACGTCCATTGGACTTCAACCAAATTTTGTATTCTGTACTTTAAGAGATGGAACTAAGAATATATTCAGTCACCAGGGCTGCCAACTGTAGTGCTCTATGAGGCTTCATTATACCAAGTATATTTCGAACTAATTAGATATTTCGATATTACCAACTTAATTTCGTCATGATTCTAGATAGGTCCATATAGATTAATCTTTGGCTTGAATCTTAATTTTAAGAAAAGTAGGCTCTTTAGTTCGTCACGGAACTTCTTGTTCATAAATGAAAATAGGCTAAAAATCACCACCTCCATTGATAACAAGTATTTATGAAACTGTAATTAATGTATTAGTGGAAGAAAAACTTTGACTGTTGGTGCAATGAGGATCAAGAAGTTCCGTGACGAACTAAAGAGCCTACTTTTCTTAAAATTTAAGATTCATGCCAATGATTAATCGATATGGATCTATCTAGAATAATGACGAAATTAAGTTGGTAATATCGAAATTTCTAATTAGTTCGAAATACTGTATACCTGGCATAATGTAGCCTAATAGAGCACTACAGTTGGCAGCCCTGGTGACTGAATATATTCTTAGTTCCATCTCTTAAGGTACAGAATACAAAATTTGGTTGGAGTCCAATGAATAGCATGGACGTTACATGCAGTTAAACATTGGCTCTAACAGCGCGCGTAAAATCATGTTGACAACAGTGTCATGCATGTATTGGTCAGAAATAATCTGAAATAATAAGATCTATTGTTGTGCCAATTTTGAATGAAGTCCATTAGTTAGTAAAGAAGTTACATGCATTTTAAAATTGGACCCATCAGCAGGCTTAGAATCATGTTGGCAGCACTGACGTATATTAGTTACTCCAAAGTAATCTAGAATGCCAGGTACTATACGTGTGCAAAGTTTAGAGCTATTGGCTTGCATTCTTTCTGATATATTGATATTAGGGTAACAAAAATAGAGACAGCATTTATTAACAGTTGGCAGCCCTGGTTGCTCTTAAGAATACGCATAGTCATAGCTGTTATGGTACACATAGCACATACGAAATTTGGTTGAAATCCAAATGATAGTATGGAAGTTACATGTATTTAAAGTTGGACCTCTCAGCAGGCTTAGAATCATGTTGGTAGCACTGACGTATATAAGGTACTCCAAATTAATATAGAATGTTATGTACTATACGTGTGCATAGTTTAAAGCTGTCGGCTTGCTTACTTTCTCATATATATTGGTATTTGGATAATGGAAATAAAGAGCATTTTTTAACAGTTGGCAGCACTGGTGGTTCATAAGAATACGTTCAGTCATATCTGGTTATGTACACACACAACATACGAAATTTGGTTGAATTCCAATTGATAGTGTAGAAGTTATATGCATTTAAATATTGGACCTATCAGTAGGCTTATAATCATTTTGGCAACACTGCCATGTATGGCCTTCTGGAAATTAAACTGCAATATTATTATCTATATGTGTGCCGATTTTGAAATAGCTCCCATTCATAACTTCCAAGATATCCAACATGGAGCTCAAATTTCAATTGCGATTTTTCAGCAGTTGGTAGCACTGACATCATTTTCAAATATGGCCGTGAGATATTCAGGTATAGATCTTTACTCCTACCAAATTTTATTTCGATTGCTCCAGCCGTTTAGGAGTTGATAGGGGGGGGGGACACACACAGCCAGACAGCCAGACAGACAGAAGGACAGACAGACACACATTTTCCCGGGTCGATGTCATAAGACTACTTTTTCCTCAGTTTTGCAAAATGTGAAATGTAGGCTGAAAATAGGGAAATAGATGTATTTGAAATTTAGTGTTACAGGAGAATGATGAAGATCAGATGGGTAGATAGGGTTACAAATGAAGAGGTATTAAGACGAGTGGGACTGCTAACGAAGAGAAGAGATAGGTTGATGGGACACTACAATACTATAACTTTGAAAGAATAATAAAATTTCCGCCTTTCAATACTATTTATTGCTAATTACTTTCAGGGACATGTTTCGAGGGCTAACCCCCCCCCCCCCCCCCCCCCCTTCATCAGCCTGTCTAACAACACTTCACAGTAAAACTTTCCTTGTATAAGCACATACAAATCACATGAAGAATAGTATTGAAAGGCGGACATTTTATTATTCTTTCAATGTTATAGTTACGTCAATACGGACCTGAATAATCGACATTATGACTGCAATACTATGTGATAATTATGCAGAGATGAAACGATTAGCTGAGAATAAGGAGCCATGGAAGGCTGCATCAAACCAATCAAAACACTGAAGACTCAAACACACAATTATTACGGTCGGGAATGGGACTTGAAATAATGCGCCTTACTATCCTGGAATTTTCTTGGAGGGAGTGTGGAAAACCCAGAGCAACTCACATTCAGGATAAATGCAGTTAGCGCCAGGATTCGAACCTCCAATCTCCCGACTTGCTACAGCGCGATTTAACGCGCACAGCTACGACGCAGGGGTTCAATATTGATCTAGTTTTTGTCTCTCTCTGCAAAATTGTCTTTTGTGCACATGCGTCCTTTTCGAAAAGAGACATTCAATTACAAAACAAATTTCAAATCCATTGTTTTTAGCTCGAAAAGAAATGGTAATCCGTTGAGTTCAAGTAGACATTTTTCATGCAATTGGAAAATAATGGAAAAGCGTAGCTTTGTACCATGGTGCCCCTAGTTTTGTAGAACGGAGCAAACGGACATCTTGTCTACGAGAGAAGGGATGTAGGAGCATGCGCAGCTCGCTTGCTGACTGCAACCCACAATACACACAGTAGCACGAGGACCCTCCAGCCTGTCGTGTGTCACTCAGAACTAACAAGGAGTCTGTAGCAATGGGGGATTCTTCATCCATTGTCTTCCAGTGATTACTCTGAATCTCGTATCGTTTTACACAGGGACAGCTGCGCATTCCTCACTACACACAAACAAGGAGCGTAACTGAAATGACTTGAAATGAATTTATATGGGAGCTATCGAACAACGCTGGGATAACTAACACAGTAGTATTTATATAGTAAAATGTTGTCCTTTATCATTCAGTTTACATACAATTTATTACAACAAATATAAATAATAAGTAATAAGTACTGTAATAAGTGCGTAACCTACACGAGGTGCCCCTGTTAAACCGAGCAACCCAGTGAAAGGTTGGGTCCTTAATCCCAGCGGGAAGCTGGGTCGGTGAGCTGATCAGTGCTGAGGGTTTCAAGGCTTACTACCTTGATAGTTAAAAACACGTTACCTTTTAGGTAACCATTCCTCTACAATTCTCGTAGAATGCTAGCAAGAACACCGGTGTCAGCAGACCACCATGGACGGAGGAAAGAAAGCTGGCTCATAGTCAGATAATGAAAAAGTACTGGAAGAAGAGAAGAGACAAAGCGACGAGGAGATACGAGCCCCGTGGTCCTCAGTAGGCCCAAACGACGAAGAAGAAAAATAAGTACTGTAGTCAGACCATCAATCCTTTACGCAGCTGAGTGCATGTTTCTAACTAAGAAGACCCCCCTAAGGGCCCTCGAGGTACAGGAAAGGAAATTCTTGCGGGAAATAGTGGGACCAAGGATCCTGCCAGATGGAAGACGATGGTACAAACCAAATTGTGACCTCTACAAACACCAGGAAAACCTCTCCGATGCAATCAGAAGGAGACGCCTGGATTTCTACGGCCACCTGCACAGAATGGACCACCACAGGCTGTCTTATAAGATCTTCAAGATAGCCAAGAAGGGTAAAGCTACTGGGTCCTTGTGGATCAAACAAGTTGAGAAGGATCTTGCTGAACTTAATATTCAGCAAGACACAATAAATGACAGGAGTCGCTACCGTCTGACAGTTGAAGCCAGGACTATCCTCACATCCATTACAGAGGTTCACCACAACGCGTCCAGGAAATGGTCCGAGGAACGTAAGATAGAGTTCGGCAAAAAAAATGAAAGATTACTGGTCCAATAGAAAGGCTCAAAATTTCAGCACAAAAGCAGGCGCCAAACAATCCACCAAGAACAGCAGAAGTGGCAGACAACAACTAAATCACAAACACCGTGGTCCTCAGTAGGCCCAAACGACCGAAGAAGAATAGGTATTGTTAATGTTTGAGTCTTCAGTTTTTTTACTGGTTTGATGAAGCACTCCATGCCTCCCTGTCCTTAGCTAATAGTTTAATCTCTACATAGCTACCAGTCTACCACACCCCACATCCGAGGCAATATTCGTATTAAAGGGACCTTGTAACCTAGAGCGATCAGATCTGTAATTTGTTTACTGTTTAACCTGATTCCGCACATATTTCTGAATAAATCTACGTTTGCTTCATAAAATTCAGACAGTGTTTTCCTTCCAGTGTGCACGAGTGAGGTCAACTCAAACTGTGGAGGTAACAGAGAATTATCATTTGTGTTACTTTTAAATTGAAGCTGCCATTTAAGTGGTTTCCTCAGAAGTACAGTATATGATTCTTGATAAGTAACAGAGCTATAAGAGTAAAGTTTACACAGCTCTCACTACATTCACAAATTATGAACATAATGCACAGTTATGGCAATCTGTTGCGTAGAAGTGAAAATACTTGAATGACAAGCACTGAAAATTTGGCTTTTATCATCTAGCAATGAATCAATTGTTATAATTTATATCTCAGACCTCGTGAGTGCTAATATATTAAATATGCATGGCTCTGTTCAACATCTAAATAACCTACATCCATGATTTTTAGCCTATTTTCAATTTTGAAAAAATAGGCTTATGAGATCACCTTTTGTCCGTGTGTGTGTGTGTGTGTGTGTGTGTGTGTGTGCGTGTGTGTGTGATTCGTGTGTGTGTCCCCCCCTAATAAAATCGAAACGGCTGGAGCGATTTCAATGAAACTCGGGAAGTTCATAGCACTATTCCCGGCGACCTCGACCGTGCCCTTCAAATTTTGTTACGTCTCTCCAATCCAACATGGCGGCTGTGCGAAATATTTCACTAGCATTCAATATCTCCGAAACTATTACCGATATCGCCCTGAAATTGTGTACGGTGATAAAGGGCACTACTAGAAGTTCACCTATGAGACTTTCAAAGTCCTGGTGACTACAAAACCAACATGGCGGCCAAGCGAAGTTGAGATATTTAAATAGACTTTTCTCGCGATTTAACTATCTAAACGTAATGAAACTTGGTACAGCAAATGTTTATACACATTGTAATGCACTGGAGTCTAATTTAGTTCAATTACTTACATAACCTCAAAATGGCGGCTGTGCGAAATATTTCACTGACATTCCATATCTCCGAAACTATTACAGATATCAGCCTGCAATTTTGTACGGTGATAAAGGGTACTGATACAGGTATACCTATGTATATTTCATAAACCTGTAAAGTACGAAACGAACATGGCAACCAAGCGAATTTAAAATATTTTAATAGACTTTTCTCGTCATTTAACTCTCTGAGCGCAGTGAAATGTGGTACAGTAATTGATTTTGCAGATTGTAATGCACTGCCATCTAATTTAATTCAATTGCTTACATAACCTCAAGATGGCGGCTGTGCGAAATTTTAAAATTAAGTTTTAATTTCTTGTGTCGTAATCATGCGATCGATGTGAAAGTTTGAATAATGAACCTAGGCAATAATTGTCCTTGAATGGTACATAACTCTATGGCCTATACACATAACACTCCTAAATGGTGAGCTCCCGAAATATTTAGACGGTTCTCAATATCTATGAATCTTTTACAGCAACCAAACTGAATTTTTTAATGTTCATAGAGACTATGAACATATGTTCACCTATAGGACTTTCAGGAACCTGGTGAGCATAAATCCAACATGGCGGCGACGCGAAGTATAAATATTTAAATGGACGTTTCTCGCGAATTAACTATCCGAGTGCCGTGAAACGTTGCACGTTAAATGCTTATACAAATGTTGATCCACTGGCATCTAATTTATTTCAATGATTTGCATTATCACAAGATGGCTGCTGTGCGTAATTTTAAAATCTCGTTTTTACTTCTTGTTGTCTAATCATGCGATTGAAGTTTGAATACCACACGTACACAATAATCTTAATGTAATAGTACAAAAATAAAAATCCAACCTGGCGACCATCTGAAATATTTAGACGGTTCAACAATATCTACGAATCTGTTACAGCAATTAAACTGAAATTTTGTATGTTGATTGTGGCAGTTAACATAAGTAGGATATATGAAAATAGGCTGTATAGTTCTTCACGGAACTACTTGTTTAAAGATATCCTAGTGTTTCTTTTGTCTACAAAGTGTATTGGAGTGTATTGGATAAATAGGACATTCGTAAAGATGGTATTCGTAACCTCGATGTCCCTTTAACATAATCTAACCTTGGTCTACTCCTATAGTTGTTGTCCTCGCCCCTTCCTTCCATAAATAGCTTTGCTATTCCTGGTTGTTTTAGAATATGTCCTACCCACCTATCTCTTCTCTTCATTAGCAGTCGCCAGAAACATCTCTCCTCCCCCACTCGTCTTAATACCTCTTCATTTGTAACCCTATATACCCATCTGATCTTCATTCTTCTCCTTTGACACCACATATTGAACTCTTCAATTGTCATTTCTGCTACACCAACAGTCCAAGTTTCACTTCCGTAGAGCGCCACGCTCCAGACAAAGGCAATCAAAAATGACTTCCTAATACTTAACTCTATATTCGATGACAAAAGATTATTTTCATGTAGAAATGCTTTCCGTGTCTGTAATATCCTCTTTGCTTCATCCATCACTGATTATTTTGCTTCCTAAGTAACAGAAGTCTCCTACTTCCTTTAGTTTTTCACCTGCCAATTTAACGTCCATAGGGATTTCTGATTTCTTTCCGCTGCATTCCAATATTATATTTTTACATTTATACAACAACAGTACAATTCTTGCACTTTCCTCGTTAACGTGCGGCTCGCCTTTGAAATCTAGCTGAGCGGTTATGTTAACATTCCATGGCTGCCTGGAGCCAAGGTTTTCCCAGCTCGAGGCACAGCGTTGTCAACTTTACACTGCAGCCACTGAGAGCAAGCAGCAAGACTGGACTGAACTACGTGCAGATGTTCAACACTGGACACTTGACACCTGCGTAACACGCGAGCTGGCCGCCAGCGCGGGACTTGGAATTAATGTGGAGTGAAAGAGGAAGCACTCCATTGGTCAACAACCGTCAGCTATTGGTCAGTAGCGAACAATGGTTATTGCCGGCGCGTACTCCTGCCTTACGTTTGTGTCGCCGCTCGTTAACCAGCAAAGTGAGGGAACTATAAAAGCCCCTAAATAAGGCCCATCGTGTAGCCTATGGCGCACCCTGGATAGTGCTACACCCTGAAGGACTCACAGCTGGTGAGCTTAGAGGTTGGTGATCCCGGGGATTTCCTGAACTGGATCCGTCCATCTTCCCCCTTTTTCCAGCGACTTCGGAGCGGACTATCTCCTCTTCCCTACCTGCCTTTCATGGCTCTATATCTTTCAGAGTTTCTGAATGCTCACTTTTCAAGGGTTGTGTTAACATCGAATATAGATTTATGTATTAGGAAGTCATTTTTGGAAGCCTTTGTCTGGAGCGTGGCACACTATGGAAGTGAAACTTGGACTGTTGAAGCAGCAAAAAAAGGAGAATTGAAACGTTTGAAATGTGTTGTTACAGGAGAATGATGAAGATCAGTTGGGTAGATAGGGTTACAAATGAAGAGCTATTAAGACGAATGGGAGAGGAGAGATGTTTCTGGCGACTGCTAATGAAAAGAAGAGAAAGGTTGGTAGGATACTTTAGTTACTAAGACACCCAGGAATAGCAACCTTAGTTATGGAAGGAAGGGTTGAGGACAAGAACGGTAGGGGTGGACCAAGGTTGGAATATGTTAAACAGATTTCCTCGGATGTAGGGTATGATAGCTATGTAGAGATGGAACGATTAGCTCAGGACACAGAGGCATGGTGAGCTGCATGAAACCATGAATCTTTACGGGCTTTGTGGCATCGTGATCATGTAGCCCCGTGTACTTGGGTGTGTCACTGCGATGTCTGTACGAGTATGTGTGTTATTTGTAATCTCAGTTTTGCCCCACAAAGCTGAGTGTACCCCGTCACAGTCTTCAGACAAGAATTAAATTCCTTGGCAGAGCCGGAAATCGAACCCAGGCCTCCACGATGATTGCTAAGAATTCTAGCCACTATGCAAAAAGGCGGATCTCGGTCTTTTACTGAAGGCGGGATATATTGTAGGCTACAAGGAAATGAAGAATGAAAGTATGTGGTAAGAAAAGTCACGTGTCATTTAAGGTGAGAAAATTGAAGGCACCCTCGGCATTGGATACACTAATACTGTCGGGATCAGAAGAGAACAAGACTTGAGCAAGAGAGGTCGACAGAAAAGATGAAAGAAAGCAGCCGGGCACTGGTAGACTAAATGGAAGCAATGCCGTACATAAATGTGGTTTCGTGGTCGCCAACGCACGACCCAATCATTATGAATCGACTTAAATCTATTAGATTAATGCAAAAATAGTGCAAGTCATGTAGCCTAGATGGAAAGAATTAAAAAAGTCTGAAGTATGTGGGAATCGAACCCACGGCCTGCTGATTTGTACACCAATGCTCTTGACCGGTGAGCTAACGAGGGAAATATTTTGAATCAAAGTTGTTAATGATACATCTAGGACAGCCCATCATATTATTTCAGTAGTATGGATCCCAACTGCGGCGCTCAAAAGCGACCGATCGTGACAAATGAGAGTTCAAATGAAAGAGAATAGACATTAGCAGTGATGAATTGCACTCTAATTTCATAAATAAATATAATTTATTTAAACAATGACTTTTATAAAAATGTACGAAGTGTGCGATTTGCAGATACTCTTGCTGTAGCAAAGCTCCATAATTGCTGTCCACTTCACATTTTGGCCACTGGGACGCCTGTTTCATGTCAATTTAACATTCTGAGGTATTTCCTTTATCATTTTGCATGGATTTCAGAAACAGTAAATCAAAGGAATGAGTACTCAAATCGTATAATTTCATAAATATCGAATAACCGGTGGATGCTCCAATTTTCAGTGATTGCCTTCTTAAGTTGGGGAACGTAGAACTTCTAATTCTAACTGAAATGTAGGCCTAAATAGTGTTCTATAATCATTTGGTTGAAATAAAAACATAACATTTCTCCTTAAGTCTCTCATTATAAACCTATTGGGGAAAGTGTGGTTTATGAACATTCAAGATTTCTCGATCTGGTCCCCTAGTTGTAATGTAATTTATTATGATTTTCCCCCTGAAATTTGCAAGGGGAAGGAGCGGTTGGCAACCTCCGTGGGAAGTATGTCTGTTAGGCTATTTGCTACGGCTTCGATCAGTGATCCTCACTGCTCGGCCCACGGGCCACGTGTGGTCATGGGAACGATTTTTTGCGGCCCTCAAGACTGTTAGGGATAGGAATAAAAACATAAATTTATGAATTATGAAAAAAAATATTTTATGAAAAAATTATACAATTTTATAAATATATGTTATATTTATTTATTACGTGTATTGAAAATCTGTCGTTTTTCTCTACTTAGTTATTTTGCATTATGTCTGTGAATCCACATTCAGTTAACTGAAGTTCATAAAAAAAACAAGTACAGATCCATGTTAACAGGTGAAACGTTGACAACATTTTGAGAATTTCAATTTCTTCCCAACCTGCTAACATAGATGCCATATTAGAGAGCTGTGAAAGATTTCGCCCATCGACTTCAAAGAATTAACAAATTCAAGTATTCCTGACTTTTCCCTGCTTTTTTATACTGTATGGAAAACAGTTTATTTTATTGATGTAATAAGCTTATGGTATAATCATATAGTTTGTAAGTTATTTAAAGCCGCTTCATAGTGTAGTATTGTGCCCGTCTGTACTACTGGAGTGACAGACAACCCACATGCGAGGTAGCAGTAAATGCAGTGTTAGCACGAGATCTCTCTCAGGGCGTTCTGGGCTTGGGCTGTAATTACTAGACACTGCATTCATGCTCCCCGTAAAGGAACAAGGAAAGAGTCATGACATATAACACGAGAATTAAAACACATATTTAAAAATAAACCAATTCACCAAGAAAATTTATTCAGAACATTTCTGCCGACTGGAAGAAGCAAAAAAATAGCACACGCATTCCTTAATGGATTCTATGTCGCTCAAACAAAATAAACTATAGTCTTATTTAATATTGTCCGATGAGCTAGACTATGTTCATGAATTATACTTTCATTTGTTAATCTATTCATTTTAGAGACGACATAAAATTATATTTTCACTTCACACTATAAAGTTGTATTGTTCAATCGTCCTATTCACTTATTTACAATTCACATATTTACAATTCTGACACTAGGATGGATTAATTTCACACTCAAAGTTTCATATTTTCATTCTGGATTTTCTTAGAAAACGACACAATTCTTAACGCAATTAAATACACAGCATATTGACTATTCTTGGGCACAGCAGTTAAATCTTTACATTTGACATTTTACAACAATAATAATAATCAAGTTTAGTTACTTTGAAGTTTGCTCGGAATATCCTTTATACATTTCAGGATTTTATTCACTGGACATGTATTCAAAAGATTTAAAAAATTAACTTGACAACATTGCATGTAATAATTAATCATTGGAGCTGATAATATCATAGGGGAAAGATTTGAAACATATTGAAGCTTATGGGACAGGATCTGACTCCCGAAATCTCCCATTTTATTTCCAATTAACAAGCATACAGCTTTCTGTGGCTCTCAGGATATTACTCCCGCTACGTCCACTACTCACGAGGATCAAAGCCTCTATTAACTTTTTACAAAGTGCCCTGGCACAACACGACATCAATACAGCTTCATTTAACAAAAACCTAGATGATAACAAATCGTATGTTCTCAATTTTTACATAACCAATTAATTGTTTACTCATATTCAACACTTTTATCATAGTCTTTCATTTTTGTCATTCTGAAGGAATATTACTTCATAAATGTTCATATAATTAATTATTTATCAATATTAATGCATAGACATTTATTATTATTATTATTATTGGAAAAATATATTCTGTAAGAAAATTATTAATTCATAAACTGTGTCATAACTCTGCTGCGTTCTGAATGGGGTAAGACTTCCCATCTTATTACTGCAATATCGAAAACGAAATTTTGAGGATGCACCTCAGCTACAAGTCTACTTGACTGCAAGGAAAATTACTCCTAAAAATGTGTAATCATTTAAATATAAATGAGCTCCTTGATAATAGAGAAAATGAATTGGTTTTATCGGAATGGCGGAAAATTCATGTCTCGAGAAGTTATTCAGGCTTTTCGGAAGTCTACGGTATCATGTTTTCTGTAGCGAGTTGACCTCCCTCGGTGCAGATCGAACCCAAGCACCATGGATCTGAGAATCCTAAAATGCTGGACATGGGACATGTTGAAGCATTCAACTCCCTCGGAGCAGATCTAATCAGGGCACCATGTATCTGAAAATCCTACACGCTGGACATGGGACATGCTTATAGTGCGCCGCTCTCCTGCCATCACAGAAATATGCCGTATGTGGCCCTGCTCCTCGTTCCTAATGGGTCATTCTGGCATGATCTCCTCACATTCCGCCGCCTTAGCTGCTAACCATATTCACAAACCGGGGCAGTGAAATTGTTCTATCATGGGGCTGTTCTTCATACATACAAGTCATGTTACTAGCGTGGCCCATTGCAAATAATGAAGTCCACTTATGTAATCCAGTGGCTGACTGGACAAGAAAATGGGTAACAGTTCCTGTTGATAATATCTTTGATAAATCAAGGGTGGAATCTGGACTGATAATTCCCCGTAAAAATGTATGTTGGTAGGGCAGCCTACTCTCACTTGCAAATGTTCAATGTGGTGGTCCCAGTTCTCACGTTTGATATAAGTGGTGGGAATAGCACAAGACAAAGTCATATACTTGTGCAACAAGTCATTCACATACCTTGGAATATGTTGAAGTGTTAAACCAGCGAATATTATAAGTTTCGAAGCACTGTTATATTACCACAAACGAAGCACAAAGTCTATGTCCGCTCGGGCATACTGGCGCTGTATATGTTGCCTAGCTCCAAGGAGAGCTCGTTAAGAATAACGGAGTATTTCACTGTCGTGGACACACACACACACACACGTGGACTATTATGACGACTCGATGACTGTGTCGGTGTGAGATGTGAGATACCTGACCTCTACCAGGGCTGGCTTATATACTGTCCCAAGGACACATATCGATCTGTGAACTCGCATTACGTAATGTTGGATCTTACGTCTCATTGGCTATATCCATAGAAAGATCGAGAAGGTTGGTAAATTCCAATAAAACAACAGGAATACGCTGGTGTATTACTCCTAACTTCATTCTGAAGTGCTGGTATAACCTTCTTCCATAACACAAGCTTTATAAGAATAATAGCTTTCTACTTCCGTTGGCACCATGTGAAACACGCGACTCGTTCAAACTCTGCTGGGCTGACAGCTCGGAACCTGCTCGCTGACGTCATTAGCGCGCTCCCTTTGAAATCACGCCAGACCACACCATTGTAAATGGGCACAGTATTGCAATAAGAAAAATATATTTTGTAATTAACCTAAATTATACAGTTTATACTTGCGGCCCTGAGGAAAATTTGATACGAACTATGTGGCTCTCTAAGAAATCGTAGTGAGGACCTCTGGCTTAGATGATACTTGACGGGAATAACTTAGGTAATAATAATTATAAAATGGCCACGAAGGTCGAGGGCGCTTGCTCGTACCTCGCTGGAATCGGTAGAGAGCGGGTTCAAATCTCACCTCAGGCATCCTGAAAATGGTTTTCGTGGTTTCCCATTTTCCCCACCAGGCAAATGCCGGGACGGTTCCTTTCAACAGGTCCATGGCCGACTTCCTTCCAAAATTCCCAAACAAGTTAGCGGTCGCCTGGCCGATCGGTCTGTCACCATCCCCAGTTGTATCTGCTGACAAAGTGTATTCAGTTCCCAGACACCGTCCCTGCGACGGTAGAGGAATAAAGAAAGAATGAAAGAAAGATAGAGAGAAAGATCGTGTGGCCTCCTAAAAGGCCGAGGGCAGGTCTTTCTAATTGACGCCCGTGGGCGACCTGCGCGTTGTAATGAGGATGAAGTGATGATGAAGACGGCACACACACCCAGTCTCAGAGCCACGGGAAATAACCACAGGAGATTAAAATCCCTGATGGCCCGGCCAGGTATCAAACCCAGGACACGGTGGGCAAAAGCCTAGCGCGCTAACCATTTAGCCACGGAGCCGGACGGTAGAGGAATTATCCTTTGCAGTGTCCGTGTGTGTAGCAAGCAGCAGGCCTGGATAGAGCAGGCGAGAACTATGCCCGTGCGTCACGCAACAAGCCTTGTTACTGAAAACCTAAGATAGAGTGCACGTGAGTATATAACTAGTAGGCCTAATATTCTTGGAAGTGAAAATATATTTCGCTCTTGTAGTCTTATAAAGGAACTTAGCTGAAAAGGTTTATTTAATTTCCCAGGTAAAGTTCAAGCCTCTGCTCTTGATAATTAAACTTCCTCGTGCCCCAGGTGTAATGAGTTCCTCCAACACAGAAACCCCGGCCAAGTTTTCAATCAAGAGAACACTGCGAATTATACGGAGAAGTAGTGAAGCAGCAGCGCTATTTAGGCTCGCTAAGGCGTAGGCTACTACAAGGTCATGGGGCCAGGCTCAGTAGACGAGTGGGTTCGATATATCATAGTAATGCAATGTTTTTGGTTTTACGTCCCTTTTAACTACTGGGGCCTTTAGAGACGCCAGGCTGCCAGAATGTTGCCCAGAAAGGGATCTTCAACGTGCCAGTAAATCTACTGACACGGCTCCCTCACATTTGCGCACCCTCAAATGCCACCTGACTGCGCCAAGATTCGATCCTGCAACCTTGGGAACAGCAGGCGAGAACGTTACCGCTGAACCACGCAGTCAGTCTCTATATAACAATGTATATGTAGTTAGTTATTATTGCTTTATGATGCGGAACAGCGAGGTCATCTGTATCTTCAAATATCTATATCTAAATTCTGATTCCAAATATTATATAATATGTCGGTCTTTCGTAAATATAAAGTAGGCTATATATTTTCTGTTTACACTAATTTGTATTAAATGGCATTGAAGTATGTACTTCTTGTATCTTATATAGTTTTTCTTACCAAACATTCAATTTTTATTAGTTACTGAGGAAGACCTCAACGTTACACATTTCATTGTAATTAATAGCAGAAACACTAGACATGATTGGGAAGGGTGACCTCGAAGACATCTGAAAGAGAGAAAGGAAAATGCTCCGAAAATTCCTAGGCCCAAATATCAAGGATGGAGAGAGGAGACTCAAACCTAACGAAGAACTATACCTGAAGACAGAAGGAGTCGTAGCCCTAATGAGAAAAAGGTGAATACAGTTTTATGGACACTTGGTGAGGATGAACAGTGCCAGATTGACGAAGAGGATTTTTGAATTCTTCAGGAAGAGGAAGACGGAGCCGAAATGGTTTCGGGAAGTGAGTTTGGACTTGGATCGGATGGGGGTGATAGAAGAAGACACAATGGACAGAGAGCGAGTCAGACGGCTGGTTAAGGAGTTTGCAGGCTTCCAGGAGACAGATGAGTTGTCAGTGAGGAAAGCAAGATCTTACACGGAGGAGCAGAAGAAGGAAGTGGCAGAGAGGATGAAGAGATATTGCCAGAGAGTGAAGACAATAAATAATGTAAATGTGGTCCATAGTTGGCCGTAACGAATAAATTTATAATAGACTTTAAAAAGATGAAAAGGGGAAAGCAGAATACAGACGTCTGAGAAATGAGGTTAACAAGAAGTGCAAGGAAGCGAAAGAAGAATGCTTGAAAGAGAAATGTGCAGGCATAGAAAATTGTCTGAAATTAGGAAAAGTAGACATAACTTATCGAAGGATTAAGAATACTTTTGGGGAAAAGAAGACTAAGTGCTGTAATATTAAGGACACAAAAGGAAAGCCCCTATCAGATAGGGAAAAAAAGGTTGAGAGATGGAAAGCTTACATAGAGTGTTTATATAAGGGAAGGGAGATTGAGAATCATGTAATGGAAAGAGAGGAGGAAATTGATGAGAATGCAAAAGGAGATTTAATATTGAGATCAGAATTTGACAGAGCATTGGAGGACTTAAGCAGGAACAAAGCACCAGGCTTAGATGATATACCGATTGAGTTGCTACGCTGCATAGGAGATGAAGGTCTGGTCAGGTTATTTCACTTGGTGTGTAGGATTTATGAGACAGGTGAGGTACCCCCTGATTTCAAGAAGAATGTTATTATCCTTATACCAAAGAAATTGGGAGCTGACATATGTGAAGATTACCGTAAAATCAGATTGATTACTCATGCTTCAAAGATCCTGTCTAGAATAATTTACAAGAGGATGGAAAGCCAGATAGAAACGGAGTTGGGTGAAGACCAGTTTGGTTTCAGGAGAAATGTAGGAACAAGGGAAGCTGTACTAAGTCTTAGGCTGATTTTGGATGGTAGAATAAGGAAAGATAAGAGAACGTTCATGGCATTTGTAGACTTAGAAAAGGCTTTTGATAACGTTGATTGGACTAAATTGTTTGAGATTCTTAAAACGATTGGAATAAAGTACAGGGATAGGAGGGTGATATACAATCTATACAGAAACCAGACACCAGTCATTCGAGCTGAAGGAAGGAGCGAGAAGCTGGTATTCAGAAAGGTGTAAGGCAAGGCTGCAACTTATCACCCATA